>FR997782.1:2534321-11961821 GCA_905475315.1 Autographa pulchrina | reverse complement strand
GGGTGCAAAACCGGAAACTGTTCCGCGACCTCCCAGCTGGCGACGACAGGGTGGAGATCCTTTTTAGGAAGAAGGCCCGAAACGAGCTAATGTGCCACATTGTTGCTAAGGTGTCCCCAGCTCTCTGGGGTAGGCTGGTGGAGGCGGCTGAGGTGTACGTAGACCTGCAGCTCATCCGAGTGGAGGACCAGTCCCCTCTGGTCCAATGCTCGATGTGCCTGGGATACGGGCACAGCAGACGCCTCTGCACGGAGACCGTAGAGAGATGTGGACACTGCAATGGCCCTCATCACCGCAGCAACTGCGCGGAAAGGCTCGCCAATGCAACACCCACCTGTTGCAATTGCACTAAAGCCAGCCTGGAAGTGACGGGACACAGTGCGTTTAGCATGGAATGTCCCGTCCGGCGCAGGTGGGATACATTGGCTCGAGCCAAAACAGCGTATTGCTGAGGGCCGCCACGCGACACATGTGGCAACATGTAGTGGCTGCTCCAAAGACCGCGAGACAGTCTCGGTGGGCCTATCCAACCCGGTGGAAAAACCTCGGAAAAGCAGAAAATGCGGAAAGCCAGGACGCAACGGCACGGTACTGAAACAAAAGCTGCAGATCACAAATTATGGCCAGTTTCATGCGAAACTGGTCAAATTGGCAACAAAAAAGCGGACTTACCTGCCGTTGCGACTCCCAATCGGCAAGATCCGAGGAAGACCTCTACCGGGCGAGGAGGACCCATCCGCGTCTTCGCTGCGCGCTCCTGCCGCTGGTGCAGCATCGTCTCGAACAAGCGAAAATCTGAAAAGGATAACAAGGTGAAATGAAAAGGCAAGGTGTATGCTACGCATCACTAACCTTTCAAAGTAACTGGCAACCTACAGCAGAAAATCATCGCAAGACTGATGCAGCACCACGGCAGGTGGAGTTACACCTGCCACAACTCCTTCCCCTTCACTAAATCTCCACCCTGCAAAAACGTCACGCCGCACCCCAAGGACTCTGACCCCCATGTCAGAGGGATGAAAGAATCAAAACCCAAAAAAAAAAAAAAAAAAAAAAAACCTAACCTAACCTAACCTAACCTAACCGAAGATCGTCATCGGCTGTAGAAGCGAAGAGGAACGGAACAGGGTTCAACAACGAATCGAGGCAGCAGACAACCAGCTCGAGGTCCTGGTCGTCAAAAACCAGGACCCCCTCATCATCCTCAGGGACGTCCTTGGATCGCACAAGGATGAAGAAATCCTGGAGTTCCTGAGGATGCAGAACAAGAACCTGTTCCGCGACCTCCCAACCGATGACGATCGGGCTGAGGTCAAATACCGGAAGAGGGCCAAAAGCTCAATCTTGTGCCATGCGGTCCTCCAGTTATCCCCAAACCTTTGGCGTAGGTTTCTTGAGGCGTCTGAGGTGTACCTCGATCTCCAGCTCATTAAAGCGGAGGACCAGTCACCACTGGTCCAATGCTCAATGTGTCTGGGGTACGGGCACAGCAGGCGCCTCTGCACGGAAACGATTGAGAAATGCGGGTACTGCGGCGGCCCTCACCAGCGGAGAGACTGCGCAGAGAAGCTCGCCAACGCGCAACCCACTTGCTGCAATTGCACTAAGGCCAGCTTGGAGACGACGGGGCACAATGCTTTCAGCATGGACTGCCCCGTCCGGCGCAAGTGGGACGCGTTGGCTCGAGCAAAGACTGCGTACTGCTGAGGGCACCCCCGGAAAAAGCGTAACGAAGTACGGCGGTGGACAGCAAAGTACAGCGGTTACACCCAGACTGGCAGATCCAACAACATCGGGTCTAAGCCGCGAAGGCACGGTGAACAAAATCAAACGGCGCGAAACAAATTGGCTCTGGTTTCATGGAAAACCAGGAAAAATTAATAATGCAACCGTACTCACCGTGTTTTTGCAGCTCGACAAACCATGGGCACCCAGAACTCTCACCGCGATGAAATCCCCGCCCACAAGATGGAGCAGCAGCTTGCAGGAAACGGCGGAGCACTCCTCATATCATAGCACGGCACCTGAAAAGGAATTAATAAAAATTAAACAGCACAGAAAAGAAATGCGCAAGAAGGCATATTACTCAGTAAATAAATAGCAGGGTGATGATGAACATCACCCCATTTATTCCAAAGCACTACTGTGTATATGTATAGAGTAAAGCGAAGAAAAAGTGCAATTAATACAAAAGGTGCTGAAGTAGGTGGCTCCAAAAGCACAACCTGCCCTACCTCCAATTCCCCCAAAAAATATTTTTTATACCGCATTTACAAAAATAAAGTACCCAAAGGCTCTAATCACGTTAGAGGGATGAAACTGCACAAACCCTTAAGAAAAAAAAAAAAAAAAAAAAAAAAAACCTAACCTAACCTAACCTAACCTAACCTAACCTAACCTAACCTAACCTAACCTAACCTAACCTAACCTAACCTAACCTAACCTAACCTAACCTAACCTAACCTAACCTAACCTAACCTAACCTAACCTAACCTAACCTAACCTAACCTAACCTAACCTAACCTAACCTAACCTAACCTAACCTAACCTAACCTAACCTAACCTAACCTAACCTAACCTAACCTAACCTAACCTAACCTAACCTAACCTAACCTAACCTAACCTAACCTAACCTAACCTAACCTAACCTAACCTAACCTAACCTAACCTAACCTAACCTAACCTAACCTAACCTAACCTAACCTAACCTAACCTAACCTAACCTAACCTAACCTAACCTAACCTAACCTAACCTAACCTAACCTAACCTAACCTAACCTAACCTAACCTAACCTAACCTAACCTAACCTAACCTAACCTAACCTAACCTAACCTAACCTAACCTAACCTAACCTAACCTAACCTAACCTAACCTAACCTAACCTAACCTAACCTAACCTAACCTAACCTAACCTAACCTAACCTAACCTAACCTAACCTAACCTAACCTAACCTAACCTAACCTAACCTAACCTAACCTAACCTAACCTAACCTAACCTAACCTAACCTAACCTAACCTAACCTAACCTAACCTAACCTAACCTAACCTAACCTAACCTAACCTAACCTAACCTAACCTAACCTAACCTAACCTAACCTAACCTAACCTAACCTAACCTAACCTAACCTAACCTAACCTAACCTAACCTAACCTAACCTAACCTAACCTAACCTAACCTAACCTAACCTAACCTAACCTAACCTAACCTAACCTAACCTAACCTAACCTAACCTAACCTAACCTAACCTAACCTAACCTAACCTAACCTAACCTAACCTAACCTAACCTAACCTAACCTAACCTAACCTAACCTAACCTAACCTAACCTAACCTAACCTAACCTAACCTAACCTAACCTAACCTAACCTAACCTAACCTAACCTAACCTAACCTAACCTAACCTAACCTAACCTAACCTAACCTAACCTAACCTAGCCTAACCTAACCTAACCTAACCTAACCTAACCTAACCTAACCTAACCTAACCTAACCTAACCTAACCTAACCTAACCTAACCTAACCTAACCTAACCTAACCTAACCTAACCTAACCTAACCTAACCTAACCTAACCTAACCTAACCTAACCTAACCTAACCTAACCTAACCTAACCTAACCTAACCGAAAACACTTTTAGAAGAAATCTCGTGCTACTGCGCTGTTTTCGATTCTATCGCCTTGCCTTGGCTCCGTCCAACCCCTAGGCGCGTTTTGTGCCGTCTAGGTGCGAGATAATTACCTTTTATAACATAGAGTTGTCCGGGATAACGTTTTTTTTGGTAAAATTAATTAAATTTCATTGTTTTGCGCTAATTACTTGTACTGATTAGCGATTCGACTTTGCTCATTTGTCGGGGCCGGTGTCTGGATCGCATTGTGCGCTTCGAAACCGCCAGTTTCGGCATATAAGTTGTAATTCTGTATAAATAACTGTAAATTTTGTACTGAAAAAGTAGTTTTTAGACCTTAACTTTAATTTTTTATATTGCACCTAGTCTAGTTTATTACACGGTTGGCTGGCCCTCGCCGAGGCGCTTCTGATGACACCACCCACGTGCGGCTAGCTCGCAAAAAACGCATTTTCTTGCCCTCCCACCCGCCCTTTTGGCGCATGATAGATCATTTAAGCTCTGTATAGGAAAAGGAAGGTAATTCTGGTCCTTTTCTTCAAAAATTTTTTGTTTCTGAAATTCAATCCCTGGAGTATCCTGGACCTGTTGGGAGCATTTTTGCTCTCACCGGCACTAGGAACCACTACAAAACTGAAAATAACGTATAACTTCTTGACGACCGTACAAACTTCTCTTCTTTCTTAAGACCCTTCATATTTGGTCTCGCTCAGGATGGCACCGTCTAGCGGTGAAGTCCCGTCTCTCCCGGCGAATGCAGCAGATGCAACTAGTCTCGAGTCGTGCATAAGCACGCTTAACAAACTCGCCGAGTGCATCACGGCTGCTATCGCCGAAGGAAAGAACGTTACGGCCGTCAATAAGCGACTTATCACTTCTGCGGCGAATGAGATCCGGTGCGTGGCCGCCAAATTACCCACCTTTTCGTCCCCGCAGGAAATCTGCGCATCCCAAGACGGAAACCTGCGACAGGAAATCGCTACCTGCGTGCGCGAGGAACTTAGTAAGCACCTCGCCACGATCGCGAAACCACTACAACTCCCATCCGCACCAAGGTCTTATGCGCAGGCGGCGAATGCCCCGGCACCTCGCCCCCCTCGTCCAGCGACTACACCACCACCTCCGTCTAATAAACCCGCGCTGATTGTTGCGCCGCAGGGCGACTGCACGTCCCAAACACGTCAGGACGTAGTGCAGTCGTTCAAGAATGCAGCCAGTTTCCGCACCACTTCGTACGCACCGTCCAGAATCCAGGCCGTGTCCAACAACAAGCTACGAGTGGAGTTCGAGACTCAACAACAGCGCGACGAAACCCTTAAGAAATTAGAAAAGTCCTCAAACCTCACTGCTGAACCGGCCAAGCAATTGATGCCAATGATTATTCTTAAGGGGATATCATTGGACACGCCGTCCGAAGAGCTGGTCGATGTAATCCGCGGCCAAAATGAAGAGCTGACTGCCCTCGCGGTGAGCAGCGATGACTTGCGGCTCGCATTCAAGAGGAACAACCGCCACCCCAAATTGTACAACGCCGTCCTTATCGCCAAGCCCGTCATATGGCGCAAAATAATTGAAATGAAGCGCGTCTGCGTGGATCACCAGCGGGTGCACGCAGAGGACTTCTCTACTTTCCTCCAGTGCAGAAAATGTCTGCAGTTCGGCCACATAAAAACTAAATGTACAGCGACACAGGCGCCCTGCTCCTACTGCTCGGAAGAGGGGCACGATACCACCAGCTGCACTCTTCGCGAGAAGAAAGGCGCACCTAAGTGCTATAACTGTTTACAGCACAACAACAAATTTAAAACCACCCATGACATCGGACACATAGCCACCTCCAACATTTGCCCTAGAGTGAAATCACTTAAAATCAAAGCAATAACTCGTACCGATTATGGACAGGCAACGCAATAAAATATTACAGTGTAACATCGATCCCTCTAAAACATTCTTCAAAATTTTTAACATATTTCCTTACAAAGCCATTTTTTATTTTTTTTTATTATATTAGCCATTTATTACTACATTATATATTATATAAGCTATATATATTTATTATTCTTTATCCAACTTACAAGTTGGATAACGAGACAAAAGTTTAAATAATGCGATATCATTGGTTGCGGCAGCAAGCGTATCAAATAGCGCGAGCTGCCGCAACTAACACATAATACAACATCACTGGTTGCGGCAGCAAGCGTATCAAATAGCGTGAGCTGTCGCAACCAACACACAAAATGCGATATCACGGGTTGCGGCAGCAAGCGTACCAAATAGCGTGAGCTGCCGCAACTAATTTATACATTAAGCGTCATCAAGGGTTGCGGCAGCAAGCGTATCAAATAGCGTGAGCTGCCGCAACTCACACATAATGCGACATCACTGGTTGCGGAAGCAAGCGTATCAAATAGCGTGAGCTGCCGCAACCAACACATAATGCGACATCACGAGTTGCGGCAGCAAGCGTATCAAATAGCGTGAGCTGCCGCAACTCACAAATTTTGCAAAAACAAAGTTCAATTAAAAAAAAAAAAAAAAAAACCTAACCTAACCTAACCTAACCTAACCTAACCTAACCTAACCTAACCTAACCTAACCTAACCTAACCTAACCTAACCTAACCTAACCTAACCTAACCTAACCTAACCTAACCTAACCTAACCTAACCTAACCTAACCTAACCTAACCTAACCTAACCTAACCTAACCTAACCTAACCTAACCTAACCTAACCTAACCTAACCTAACCTAACCTAACCTAACCTAACCTAACCTAACCTAACCTAACCTAACCTAACCTAACCTAACCTAACCTAACCTAACCTAACCTAACCTAACCTAACCTAACCTAACCTAACCTAACCTAACCTAACCTAACCTAACCTAACCTAACCTAACCTAACCTAACCGGTACTACTGGTATACAAAATTTTTAATTTTTGTGCGATTTTGTTCAAACTTTTTTGTAAACGTGTCCATTTTAACCTTATTGTTGACCTACGCGCTTTTACACGCGAAAATATTTGATATTTTTCGTATTTTTACGAAAATTGTTATTGTTATTGCTATATAGCGGTACATTATTTCACTTGACACGTGATAACTTCGCTGTTTATCGGTGGATTGTCGCGATTTCTTTGTTGACCTACAGCTCACGACGTCTGCTTTCGTTTGAGTATAATTTTGGCATTCCATTTTAAAAACAAATAGCTTTTATTTACAAAAAACCTCTTAAAATCACATAATTTTTCAAAGTCAATTTTTCAAAAACTGTTTAGCAAAAATTTCATTTAGTCATATCTGTTTGTAGGTCTCTTAAAGACCTTCCTAAATATATAGCACACGTATCGTGTGATTATATAGAACTTCAAAATTTTTCTACTTTAAAAATTAAATTAAATCCTGTAAAAAATCAGTTTTTCCCGGTTTTCCAGGGAAATTTGTTCCCGGACCCCTAAATTTTATTACGCCATTCGCTCGCAAACGTCCAGCCGAAGAGAACGGTACCACTCACGTGGCGCTCCGACTACCTGGAGCCGAGGAAATTGCGATTTGTGTTCCCGACCAAAACAACATCTCGTGGAGTGCTATATAAGTACTTGAAAATCCACCTAAGTCGGCCGCACAAACGGTTCACTTGTATACAAAATTTTTAATTTTTGTGCGATTTTGTTCAAACTTTTTTGTAAACGTGTCCATTTTAACCTTATTGTTGACCTACGCGCTTTTACACGCGAAAATATTTGATATTTTTCGTATTTTTACGAAAATTGTTATTGTTATTGCTATATAGCGGTACATTATTTCACTTGACACGTGATAACTTCGCTGTTTATCGGTGGATTGTCGCGATTTCTTTGTTGACCTACAGCTCACGACGTCTGCTTTCGTTTGAGTATAATTTTGGCATTCCATTTTAAAAACAAATAGCTTTTATTTACAAAAAACCTCTTAAAATCACATAATTTTTCAAAGTCAATTTTTCAAAAACTGTTTAGCAAAAATTTCATTTAGTCATATCTGTTTGTAGGTCTCTTAAAGACCTTCCTAAATATATAGCACACGTATCGTGTGATTATATAGAACTTCAAAATTTTTCTACTTTAAAAATTAAATTAAATCCTGTAAAAAATCAGTTTTTCCCGGTTTTCCAGGGAAATTTGTTCCCGGACCCCTAAATTTTATTACGCCATTCGCTCGCAAACGTCCAGCCGAAGAGAACGGTACCACTCACGTGGCGCTCCGACTACCTCGAGCCGAAGAAATTTCGAGTTTTTTGCCCTCCCACCCACCCATATTTCTTCAGGCATATCGATTCCGGAGGCTTTCGGCAAACACACTTTGACACCCCAAATACTTTGGGAGGCCATAGCTCCGGAGTCGATAGTGCTAGAGGGCTGCGGTTTGCGGCGTTGGATGAGGCTTGGATAGCGCCATAATTCTTTTACGGTTGCGTGACACTCGGTCGCGCCGCCTTTACTTGGACCTCGTATCTGTGTCACAGGTACCAAAAATTTTGCCTTCTTAGGTCAATTTTGGACACTTCTTGTAAAAGCAAGAAGTGTTTACCTGCTAAGTTGGCCTTAGCACGGTGCTCCCTTGTCCCCTCCACCGTCCCAAAGGGTTGAATGCTCCTTTCGCGCCAAAAACAGCAGAATACTGATCATTATCAGGCACAAAAAATTTAGAATAATTATATTTAGTTTACTTTTAGGTTTTTATCATTTTACAATTTTATCTTTACATTTTTACAACTTTTACAAGAATTAGGATTAAGACTGTATTTACCACTTTTACAAATTTACCCAAATATATTTTACTCGGTTAGGTTAGGGGTATAACTTGGTTCCCTATCCCTATCCCTATCCCTGATCCCTTATCCCCAAGGTACGATCCCCTCTACCAAAATGTACCGAACCCCGGCAAATAAAACCTCAGCCCCATCTCCGCCACTTACTCCCCCAAGACAAATGTATAAGACCAGCAGCTTCCACACCCAGACGAAAGTCCGGAGGGACGAAGGGGAGCAAGAGGCGGCAAAAATCCTCTTCCCGGACGTGAGCCCAGCCTCAGTTGCGCAGCCAAGCCGGTTGCAGGAAGCGAGGGCATGGGTGGCGAAAGCCAAGATGGCTCTCAACGCGTCTCGCAATCTAAAGACCGATATAAAGGCTTCCGTCACCCAGGCCATCGACCGGCTTTACCAAATAATAAAGGAGGCCGAAGCTGCAAAGACCGTGCGCCCTTCTTCGCAGACACCTAGTGGAGCAGACGTGGAGGAACGCGCGGTCTATCCGCATCCCCGGGAAAATGAGCGCTCACCAAAGCAAGCAGAAGGGAATGCTCAGGTCTCTCAGTTGCTCACCTCGTTGGCTGAACATAGCCAGCTGATGAGGGAGAGCAACGAGAAGGCCGAGCAGTTAAAGGAGGCCCTAAAAGAGAGGAAGGAGTCCCTGGGGGTGGCTACTTACGCGAGTGTAGCGGCGAGCGCAAAGGGGCGAAAACGCCCGGAGCCCACTGCGCTGCACTCGGTGGTGGTCACATCCAGGGACGAAATGGAAACCGGGGAAGAGGTGTTGGACCGGGTCAGGGCGGCCATTAATGCTCGGTCGGAATGTATCAACATCGACCGCATCAGAAAGGCCAAAGATAGGAAGATCGTCATCGGTTGTAGAAGTGAAGAGGAGCGGAACAGAGTACAGTCGCGAATAGAGGCAGCAGACGTTCAGCTCGAGGTCCTGGTCGTAAAAAACCAGGACCCCCTCATCATCCTCAGGGACGTCCTCGCCTCACATAAGGATGAGGAAATCCTGGAGTTCCTGAGGATGCAAAACAAGCATCTGTTCCGTGACCTCCCAACTGATGACGATCGGGCCGAAATCCGGTATAGGAAGAGGGCAAAGAGTACTATACTGTGCCACGTAGTACTAAAAGTATCACCCACTCTCTGGTCGAGGTTTCTCGAGGCGTCTGAGGTCTACCTCGATCTCCAGCTCATTAGAGCGGAGGACCAGTCTCCGCTGGTCCAATGCTCAATGTGTCTGGGGTACGGGCACAGCAGGCGCCTCTGCACGGAGAAAATTGAGAAGTGTGGATACTGCGGCGGCCCTCACCAGCGGCAAGATTGCGCGGAGAAGCTCGCCAACGCACAACCCACTTGCTGTAACTGCACGAAGGCCAGCCTGGAGACGACGGGGCATAATGCTTTTAGCATGGACTGCCCCGTCCGACGCAAGTGGGATGCGCTGGCTCGGGCGAAGACCGCGTACTGCTGAGGGCCTCCCAGGAGACGACGTGGCGAGGGACGGCGGGGAATACGATAACGTGGCGGATACTCTGGTGTCAACAGAGTCGATTATATCAGGTCAGAGCAGCGACGACACGGTGCACAAAAACAAATGGCGGAAGAATAATTGTATCTGGTTTTATGAAAAACCCGAAAAATTAAATCCAGCAACCATACCCACCGTGCCATCGTGGTTCGATGAATCCTCTGCACCAAGTTTCACACCGAAGTCACTAGACGTCCCCACGATATTCCCTGCCCCCAGTATGGAGAAGCAGAGTGCAAAACGCGGCGTAGCGCTCCCCGCAAAACTGCACAGCACCTGTAAAAGAAAACAAAACATCAGAAAACAACCCCGACACGAAGGCAACAAACGCATAGCCAATAAATTGCAGGCGTATGATGAACATCACCCTTTTATTGCACTAGCGACATGGCCATAACATAAAAACGCGTGACAAAAGAAACGGTGCTGAAGCGAGTAGCTCCATAGGCTAAACTTGCCCGACAACCAAATACTTACCCTAACCACACATATGCAGCACTAATGGAAACACGAACCCAAAAGTCTCTGACCACGTTAGAGGGACGAAGAGCTTCAAACCTAAGAAAAAAAAAAAAAAAAAAACCGGTACTACTGCGCTGTTTTCGCTTCTATCACCTCACCTTGGCTCCGTCCAACCCCTAGGCGCGTTTTATACCGTCTAGGTGCGAAATAATTACCTTTTATAACATAAAATTGTCCAAAATAACGTTTTTTTTTGGTAAAATTAATTAAATTTCATTGTTTTGCGCTAATTACTTGTACTGATTAGCGATTCAACTTTGCTCATTTGTCGGGGCCGGTGTCTAGATCGCATTGTGCGCTTCGAAACCACCAGTTTCGGCATATAAATTGTAATTCTGTATAAATAACTGTAAATTTTGTACTGAAAATCTAGTTTTTAGACCTTAACTTTAATTTTTTATATTACACCTAGTCTAGTTTATTACACGGTTAGCTAGCCCTCGCCGAGGCGCTTCTAACGACACCACCCACGTGCGGCTAGCTCGCAAAAAACGCGAAAAATTGACATTTCGTTGATTTTCTTAGTTCACTGAAATCCACCTGTATAGAACGAAACCGCCATACATACGAAAACACTTTTAGAAGAAATCTCGTACTACTGCGCTGTTTTCGCTTCTATCACCTCACCTTGGCTCCGTCCAACCCCTAGGCGCGTTTTATACCGTCTAGGTGCGAAATAATTACCTTTTATAACATAAAATTGTCCAAAATAACGTTTTTTTTGGTAAAATTAATTAAATTTCATTGTTTTGCGCTAATTACTTGTACTGATTAGCGATTCAACTTTGCTCATTTGTCGGGGCCGGTGTCTAGATCGCATTGTGCGCTTCGAAACCACCAGTTTCGGCATATAAATTGTAATTCTGTATAAATAACTGTAAATTTTGTACTGAAAATCTAGTTTTTAGACCTTAACTTTAATTTTTTATATTACACCTAGTCTAGTTTATTACACGGTTAGCTAGCCCTCGCCGAGGCGCTTCTAACGACACCACCCACGTGCGGCTAGCTCGCAAAAAACGCGAAAAATTGACCTTTCGTTGATTTTCTTAGTTCACTGAAATCCACCTGTATAGAACGAAACCGCCATACATACGAAAACACTTTTAGAAGAAATCTCGTACTACTGCGCTGTTTTCGCTTCTATCACCTTACCTTGGCTCCGTCCAACCCCTAGGCGCGTTTTATACCGTCTAGGTGCGAAATAATTACCTTTTATAACATAAAATTGTCCAAAATAACGTTTTTTTTTTGGTAAAATTAATTAAATTTCATTGTTTTGCGCTAATTACTTGTACTGATTAGCGATTCAACTTTGCTCATTTGTCGGGGCCGGTGTCTAGATCGCATTGTGCGCTTCGAAACCACCAGTTTCGGCATATAAATTGTAATTCTGTATAAATAACTGTAAATTTTGTACTGAAAATCTAGTTTTTAGACCTTAACTTTAATTTTTTATATTACACCTAGTCTAGTTTATTACACGGTTAGCTAGCCCTCGCCGAGGCGCTTCTAACGACACCACCCACGTGCGGCTAGCTCGCAAAAAACGCGAAAAATTGACCTTTCGTTGATTTTCTTAGTTCACTGAAATCCACCTGTATAGAACGAAACCGCCATACATACGAAAACACTTTTAGAAGAAATCTCGTACTACTGCGCTGTTTTCGCTTCTATCACCTTACCTTGGCTCCGTCCAACCCCTAGGCGCGTTTTATACCGTCTAGGTGCGAAATAATTACCTTTTATAACATAAAATTGTCCAAAATAACGTTTTTTTTTTGGTAAAATTAATTAAATTTCATTGTTTTGCGCTAATTACTTGTACTGATTAGCGATTCAACTTTGCTCATTTGTCGGGGCCGGTGTCTAGATCGCATTGTGCGCTTCGAAACCACCAGTTTCGGCATATAAATTGTAATTCTGTATAAATAACTGTAAATTTTGTACTGAAAATCTAGTTTTTAGACCTTAAATTTAATTTTTTATATTACACTTAGTCTAGATTATCACACGGTTAGCTAGCCCTCGCCGAGGCGCTTCTAACGACACCACCCACGTGCGGCTAGCTCGCAAAAAACGCATTTTTTTGCCCTCCCACCCGCCCTTTTGGCGCATGATAGATCATTTAAGCTCTGTATAGGAAAAGGAAGGTAATTTTGGTCATTTTCTTCGAAAAATTTTTGTTTCCGGAATTTAATCCCTGGAGTATCCTGGACCCCTTGGGAGCATTTTTGCACTCACCGGCGCCCTTGTACTCGACTGGGAACCACTACAAAACTGAAAATAACGTATAACTTCTTGACGACCGTACAAACTTCTCTTCTTCCTTAAGACCCTTCATATTTGGTCCCGCTCAGGATGGCACCGTCTAGCGGTGAAGTCCCGTCTCTCCCGGCGAATGCAGCAGATGCAACTAGTCTCGAGTCGTGCATAAGCACGCTTAACAAACTCGCCGAGTGCATCACGGCTGCTATCGCCGAAGGAAAGAACGTTACGGCCGTCAACAAGCGACTCATTACTACCGCGGCGAATGAGATCCGGTGCGTGGCCGCTAAAATACCCACTTTTTCGTCCCCGCAGGAAATCTGCGCATCCCAAGACGGAACCCTGCGACAGGAAATCGCTACCTGCGTGCGCGAGGAACTTAGTAAGCACCTTGCCACGATCGCGAAACCACTACCACTCCCACCCGCACCAAGGTCTTATGCGCAGGCGGCGAACGCCCCGGCACCTCGCCCCCCTCGTCCAGCGACTACACCACCACCTCCGTCTAATAAACCCGCGCTGATTGTTGCGCCGCAGGGCGACTCCACGTCCCAAACGCGTCAGGACGTAGTGCAGTCGTTCAAGAATGCAGCCAGTTTCCGCACCACCTCGTACGCACCGTCTAGAATACAGGCCGTGTCTAACAATAAGTTACGAGTGGAGTTCGAGACTCAGCAACAGCGCGACGAAACTCTTAAAAAACTAAAAACGTCCTCACAACTCACTGCTGAACCAGCCAAACAATTGATGCCAATGATCATTCTCAAGGGGATATCATTGGACACGCCGTCCGAAGAGTTGGTCGAAGTTATCCGCGGCCAAAATGAAGAGCTGACTGCACTTGCGGTGGACAGCGATGACTTGCGGCTCGCATTTAAGAGAAATAACCGCCACCCCAAATTGTATAACGCCGTCCTTATCGCCAAGCCCGCCATATGGCGCAAAATAATAGATATGAAGCGTGTCTGCGTGGATCACCAGCGGGTACACGCAGAAGACTTCTCAACATTCCTCCAGTGCAGGAAATGCCTGCAGTTCGGTCACATTCAGTCAAAATGTACTGCGACACAAGCACCCTGCTCCTACTGCTCGGAAGAGGGGCATGTTACCAACAGTTGCCCTCTGCGCGAAAAGAAAGGCACACCCAAGTGTTACAATTGCTTGCAACACAATAAAAAATTTAACACCACCCACGACGTCGGACACGTGGCCACCTCCAACATTTGCCCTAGAGTGAAATCACTTAAAATCAAAGCAATAACCCGAACTAATTATGGATCAGCAACGTAATAAAATATTCTTTTAAAATCTTCTAAAATCAGTCTTTAAAATTTTTATTCCTTAATTAAACCACCTATCATTATTACATTAGCCATTTATTATCATATTATATATTTTATATAAGCTATTTATTATTCTTTATCCAACTTACAAGTTGGATAACGAGACAAAAGTTTAAATAATGCGATATCATTGGTTGCGGCAGCAAGCGTATCAAATAGCGCGAGCTGCCGCAACTAACACATAATACAACATCACTGGTTGCGGCAGCAAGCGTATCAAATAGCGTGAGCTGTCGCAACCAACACACAAAATGCGATATCACGGGTTGCGGCAGCAAGCGTACCAAATAGCGTGAGCTGCCGCAACTAATACATTAAGCGTCATCAAGGGTTGCGGCAGCAAGCGTATCAAATAGCGTGAGCTGCCGCAACTCACACATAATGCGACATCACTGGTTGCGGCAGCAAGCGTATCAAATAGCGTGAGCTGCCGCAACCAACACATAATGCGACATCACGAGTTGCGGCAGCAAGCGTATCAAATAGCGTGAGCTGCCGCAACTCACAAATTTTGCAAAAACAAAGTTCAATTAAAAAAAAAAAAAAAAAAAAAAAAAAAAAAAAACCTAACCTAACCTAACCTAACCTAACCTAACCTAACCTAACCTAACCTAACCTAACCTAACCTAACCTAACCTAACCTAACCTAACCTAACCTAACCTAACCGAGTATAATTTTGGCATTCCATTTTAAAAACAAATAGCTTTTATTTACAAAAAACCTCTTAAAATCACATAATTTTTCAAAGTAATTTTTTCAAAAACTGTTCAGCAAAAATTTCATTTAGTTACATCTGTTTGTAGGTCTCTTAAAGACCTTCCTAAATATATAGCACACGTATCGTGTGATTATATAGAACTTCAAAATTTTTCTATTTTAAAAATTAAATTAAATCCTGTAAAAAATCAGTTTTTCACGGTTTTCCAGGGAAATTTGTTCCCGGACCCCTAAATTTTATTACGCCATTCGCTTGCAAACGTCCAGCCGAAGAGAACGGTACCACTCACGTGGCGCTCCGACTACCTGGAGCCGAGGAAATTGCGATTTGTGTTCCCGACCAAAACAACATCTCGTGGAGTGCTATATAAGTACTTGAAAATCCACCTAAGTCGGCCGCACAAACGGTTCACTTGTATACAAAATTTTTCATTTTTGTGCGATTTTAACTGTAATTTTTTATAAACGTGTCCCTTTTGACCTCATTGTTGACCTTCGCGCCTATACACGCGAAAATATTTGATATTTTTCGTATTTTTACGAAAATTTTATTGTTATTGCTATATAGCGGTACATTATTTTGCTTGACACGTGATAACTTCGCTGTTTATCAGTGGATTGTCGCGATTTCTTTGTTGACCTACAGCTCAAGACGTCTGCTTTCGTTTGAGTATAATTTTGGCATTCCATTTTAAAAACAAATAGCTTTTATTTACAAAAAACCTCTTAAAATCACATAATTTTTCAAAGTAATTTTTTCAAAAACTGTTCAGCAAAAATTTCATTTAGTTACATCTGTTTGTAGGTCTCTTAAAGACCTTCCTAAATATATAGCACACGTATCGTGTGATTATATAGAACTTCAAAATTTTTCTATTTTAAAAATTAAATTAAATCCTGTAAAAAATCAGTTTTTCACGGTTTTCCAGGGAAATTTGTTCCCGGACCCCTAAATTTTATTACGCCATTCGCTTGCAAACGTCCAGCCGAAGAGAACGGTACCACTCACGTGGCGCTCCGACTACCTGGAGCCGAGGAAATTGCGATTTGTGTTCCCGACCAAAACAACATCTCGTGGAGTGCTATATAAGTACTTGAAAATCCACCTAAGTCGGCCGCACAAACGGTTCACTTGTATACAAAATTTTTCATTTTTGTGCGATTTTAACTGTAATTTTTTATAAACGTGTCCCTTTTGACCTCATTGTTGACCTTCGCGCCTATACACGCGAAAATATTTGATATTTTTCGTATTTTTACGAAAATTTTATTGTTATTGCTATATAGCGGTACATTATTTTGCTTGACACGTGATAACTTCGCTGTTTATCAGTGGATTGTCGCGATTTCTTTGTTGACCTACAGCTCAAGACGTCTGCTTTCGTTTGAGTATAATTTTGGCATTCCATTTTAAAAACAAATAGCTTTTATTTACAAAAAACCTCTTAAAATCACATAATTTTTCAAAGTAATTTTTTCAAAAACTGTTCAGCAAAAATTTCATTTAGTTACATCTGTTTGTAGGTCTCTTAAAGACCTTCCTAAATATATAGCACACGTATCGTGTGATTATATAGAACTTCAAAATTTTTCTATTTTAAAAATTAAATTAAATCCTGTAAAAAATCAGTTTTTCACGGTTTTCCAGGGAAATTTGTTCCCGGACCCCTAAATTTTATTACGCCATTCGCTTGCAAACGTCCAGCCGAAGAGAACGGTACCACTCACGTGGCGCTCCGACTACCTGGAGCCGAGGAAATTGCGATTTGTGTTCCCGACCAAAACAACATCTCGTGGAGTGCTATATAAGTACTTGAAAATCCACCTAAGTCGGCCGCACAAACGGTTCACTTGTATACAAAATTTTTCATTTTTGTGCGATTTTAACTGTAATTTTTTATAAACGTGTCCCTTTTGACCTCATTGTTGACCTTCGCGCCTATACACGCGAAAATATTTGATATTTTTCGTATTTTTACGAAAATTTTATTGTTATTGCTATATAGCGGTACATTATTTTGCTTGACACGTGATAACTTCGCTGTTTATCAGTGGATTGTCGCGATTTCTTTGTTGACCTACAGCTCAAGACGTCTGCTTTCGTTTGAGTATAATTTTGGCATTCCATTTTAAAAACAAATAGCTTTTATTTACAAAAAACCTCTTAAAATCACATAATTTTTCAAAGTAATTTTTTCAAAAACTGTTCAGCAAAAATTTCATTTAGTTACATCTGTTTGTAGGTCTCTTAAAGACCTTCCTAAATATATAGCACACGTATCGTGTGATTATATAGAACTTCAAAATTTTTCTATTTTAAAAATTAAATTAAATCCTGTAAAAAATCAGTTTTTCACGGTTTTCCAGGGAAATTTGTTCCCGGACCCCTAAATTTTATTACGCCATTCGCTTGCAAACGTCCAGCCGAAGAGAACGGTACCACTCACGTGGCGCTCCGACTACCTGGAGCCGAGGAAATTGCGATTTGTGTTCCCGACCAAAACAACATCTCGTGGAGTGCTATATAAGTACTTGAAAATCCACCTAAGTCGGCCGCACAAACGGTTCACTTGTATACAAAATTTTTCATTTTTGTGCGATTTTAACTGTAATTTTTTATAAACGTGTCCCTTTTGACCTCATTGTTGACCTTCGCGCCTATACACGCGAAAATATTTGATATTTTTCGTATTTTTACGAAAATTTTATTGTTATTGCTATATAGCGGTACATTATTTTGCTTGACACGTGATAACTTCGCTGTTTATCAGTGGATTGTCGCGATTTCTTTGTTGACCTACAGCTCAAGACGTCTGCTTTCGTTTGAGTATAATTTTGGCATTCCATTTTAAAAACAAATAGCTTTTATTTACAAAAAACCTCTTAAAATCACATAATTTTTCAAAGTAATTTTTTCAAAAACTGTTCAGCAAAAATTTCATTTAGTTACATCTGTTTGTAGGTCTCTTAAAGACCTTCCTAAATATATAGCACACGTATCGTGTGATTATATAGAACTTCAAAATTTTTCTATTTTAAAAATTAAATTAAATCCTGTAAAAAATCAGTTTTTCACGGTTTTCCAGGGAAATTTGTTCCCGGACCCCTAAATTTTATTACGCCATTCGCTTGCAAACGTCCAGCCGAAGAGAACGGTACCACTCACGTGGCGCTCCGACTACCTGGAGCCGAGGAAATTGCGATTTGTGTTCCCGACCAAAACAACATCTCGTGGAGTGCTATATAAGTACTTGAAAATCCACCTAAGTCGGCCGCACAAACGGTTCACTTGTATACAAAATTTTTCATTTTTGTGCGATTTTAACTGTAATTTTTTATAAACGTGTCCCTTTTGACCTCATTGTTGACCTTCGCGCCTATACACGCGAAAATATTTGATATTTTTCGTATTTTTACGAAAATTTTATTGTTATTGCTATATAGCGGTACATTATTTTGCTTGACACGTGATAACTTCGCTGTTTATCAGTGGATTGTCGCGATTTCTTTGTTGACCTACAGCTCAAGACGTCTGCTTTCGTTTGAGTATAATTTTGGCATTCCATTTTAAAAACAAATAGCTTTTATTTACAAAAAACCTCTTAAAATCACATAATTTTTCAAAGTAATTTTTTCAAAAACTGTTCAGCAAAAATTTCATTTAGTTACATCTGTTTGTAGGTCTCTTAAAGACCTTCCTAAATATATAGCACACGTATCGTGTGATTATATAGAACTTCAAAATTTTTCTATTTTAAAAATTAAATTAAATCCTGTAAAAAATCAGTTTTTCACGGTTTTCCAGGGAAATTTGTTCCCGGACCCCTAAATTTTATTACGCCATTCGCTTGCAAACGTCCAGCCGAAGAGAACGGTACCACTCACGTGGCGCTCCGACTACCTGGAGCCGAGGAAATTGCGATTTGTGTTCCCGACCAAAACAACATCTCGTGGAGTGCTATATAAGTACTTGAAAATCCACCTAAGTCGGCCGCACAAACGGTTCACTTGTATACAAAATTTTTCATTTTTGTGCGATTTTAACTGTAATTTTTTATAAACGTGTCCCTTTTGACCTCATTGTTGACCTTCGCGCCTATACACGCGAAAATATTTGATATTTTTCGTATTTTTACGAAAATTTTATTGTTATTGCTATATAGCGGTACATTATTTTGCTTGACACGTGATAACTTCGCTGTTTATCAGTGGATTGTCGCGATTTCTTTGTTGACCTACAGCTCAAGACGTCTGCTTTCGTTTGAGTATAATTTTGGCATTCCATTTTAAAAACAAATAGCTTTTATTTACAAAAAACCTCTTAAAATCACATAATTTTTCAAAGTAATTTTTTCAAAAACTGTTCAGCAAAAATTTCATTTAGTTACATCTGTTTGTAGGTCTCTTAAAGACCTTCCTAAATATATAGCACACGTATCGTGTGATTATATAGAACTTCAAAATTTTTCTATTTTAAAAATTAAATTAAATCCTGTAAAAAATCAGTTTTTCACGGTTTTCCAGGGAAATTTGTTCCCGGACCCCTAAATTTTATTACGCCATTCGCTTGCAAACGTCCAGCCGAAGAGAACGGTACCACTCACGTGGCGCTCCGACTACCTGGAGCCGAGGAAATTGCGATTTGTGTTCCCGACCAAAACAACATCTCGTGGAGTGCTATATAAGTACTTGAAAATCCACCTAAGTCGGCCGCACAAACGGTTCACTTGTATACAAAATTTTTCATTTTTGTGCGATTTTAACTGTAATTTTTTATAAACGTGTCCCTTTTGACCTCATTGTTGACCTTCGCGCCTATACACGCGAAAATATTTGATATTTTTCGTATTTTTACGAAAATTTTATTGTTATTGCTATATAGCGGTACATTATTTTGCTTGACACGTGATAACTTCGCTGTTTATCAGTGGATTGTCGCGATTTCTTTGTTGACCTACAGCTCAAGACGTCTGCTTTCGTTTGAGTATAATTTTGGCATTCCATTTTAAAAACAAATAGCTTTTATTTACAAAAAACCTCTTAAAATCACATAATTTTTCAAAGTAATTTTTTCAAAAACTGTTCAGCAAAAATTTCATTTAGTTACATCTGTTTGTAGGTCTCTTAAAGACCTTCCTAAATATATAGCACACGTATCGTGTGATTATATAGAACTTCAAAATTTTTCTATTTTAAAAATTAAATTAAATCCTGTAAAAAATCAGTTTTTCACGGTTTTCCAGGGAAATTTGTTCCCGGACCCCTAAATTTTATTACGCCATTCGCTTGCAAACGTCCAGCCGAAGAGAACGGTACCACTCACGTGGCGCTCCGACTACCTGGAGCCGAGGAAATTGCGATTTGTGTTCCCGACCAAAACAACATCTCGTGGAGTGCTATATAAGTACTTGAAAATCCACCTAAGTCGGCCGCACAAACGGTTCACTTGTATACAAAATTTTTCATTTTTGTGCGATTTTAACTGTAATTTTTTATAAACGTGTCCCTTTTGACCTCATTGTTGACCTTCGCGCCTATACACGCGAAAATATTTGATATTTTTCGTATATTTACGAAAATTTTATTGTTATTGCTATATAGCGGTACATTATTTTGCTTGACACGTGATAACTTCGCTGTTTATCAGTGGATTGTCGCGATTTCTTTGTTGACCTACAGCTCAAGACGTCTGCTTTCGTTTGAGTATAATTTTGGCATTCCATTTTAAAAACAAATAGCTTTTATTTACAAAAAACCTCTTAAAATCACATAATTTTTCAAAGTAATTTTTTCAAAAACTGTTCAGCAAAAATTTCATTTAGTTACATCTGTTTGTAGGTCTCTTAAAGACCTTCCTAAATATATAGCACACGTATCGTGTGATTATATAGAACTTCAAAATTTTTCTATTTTAAAAATTAAATTAAATCCTGTAAAAAATCAGTTTTTCACGGTTTTCCAGGGAAATTTGTTCCCGGACCCCTAAATTTTATTACGCCATTCGCTTGCAAACGTCCAGCCGAAGAGAACGGTACCACTCACGTGGCGCTCCGACTACCTGGAGCCGAGGAAATTGCGATTTGTGTTCCCGACCAAAACAACATCTCGTGGAGTGCTATATAAGTACTTGAAAATCCACCTAAGTCGGCCGCACAAACGGTTCACTTGTATACAAAATTTTTCATTTTTGTGCGATTTTAACTGTAATTTTTTATAAACGTGTCCCTTTTGACCTCATTGTTGACCTTCGCGCCTATACACGCGAAAATATTTGATATTTTTCGTATTTTTACGAAAATTTTATTGTTATTGCTATATAGCGGTACATTATTTTGCTTGACACGTGATAACTTCGCTGTTTATCAGTGGATTGTCGCGATTTCTTTGTTGACCTACAGCTCAAGACGTCTGCTTTCGTTTGAGTATAATTTTGGCATTCCATTTTAAAAACAAATAGCTTTTATTTACAAAAAACCTCTTAAAATCACATAATTTTTCAAAGTAATTTTTTCAAAAACTGTTCAGCAAAAATTTCATTTAGTTACATCTGTTTGTAGGTCTCTTAAAGACCTTCCTAAATATATAGCACACGTATCGTGTGATTATATAGAACTTCAAAATTTTTCTATTTTAAAAATTAAATTAAATCCTGTAAAAAATCAGTTTTTCACGGTTTTCCAGGGAAATTTGTTCCCGGACCCCTAAATTTTATTACGCCATTCGCTTGCAAACGTCCAGCCGAAGAGAACGGTACCACTCACGTGGCGCTCCGACTACCTGGAGCCGAGGAAATTGCGATTTGTGTTCCCGACCAAAACAACATCTCGTGGAGTGCTATATAAGTACTTGAAAATCCACCTAAGTCGGCCGCACAAACGGTTCACTTGTATACAAAATTTTTCATTTTTGTGCGATTTTAACTGTAATTCTTTATAAACGTGTCCCTTTTGACCTCATTGTTGACCTTCGCGCCTATACACGCGAAAATATTTGATATTTTTCGTATTTTTACGAAAATTTTATTGTTATTGCTATATAGCGGTACATTATTTTGCTTGACACGTGATAACTTCGCTGTTTATCAGTGGATTGTCGCGATTTCTTTGTTGACCTACAGCTCAAGACGTCTGCTTTCGTTTGAGTATAATTTTGGCATTCCATTTTAAAAACAAATAGCTTTTATTTACAAAAAACCTCTTAAAATCACATAATTTTTCAAAGTAATTTTTTCAAAAACTGTTCAGCAAAAATTTCATTTAGTTACATCTGTTTGTAGGTCTCTTAAAGACCTTCCTAAATATATAGCACACGTATCGTGTGATTATATAGAACTTCAAAATTTTTCTATTTTAAAAATTAAATTAAATCCTGTAAAAAATCAGTTTTTCACGGTTTTCCAGGGAAATTTGTTCCCGGACCCCTAAATTTTATTACGCCATTCGCTTGCAAACGTCCAGCCGAAGAGAACGGTACCACTCACGTGGCGCTCCGACTACCTGGAGCCGAGGAAATTGCGATTTGTGTTCCCGACCAAAACAACATCTCGTGGAGTGCTATATAAGTACTTGAAAATCCACCTAAGTCGGCCGCACAAACGGTTCACTTGTATACAAAATTTTTCATTTTTGTGCGATTTTAACTGTAATTTTTTATAAACGTGTCCCTTTTGACCTCATTGTTGACCTTCGCGCCTATACACGCGAAAATATTTGATATTTTTCGTATTTTTACGAAAATTTTATTGTTATTGCTATATAGCGGTACATTATTTTGCTTGACACGTGATAACTTCGCTGTTTATCAGTGGATTGTCGCGATTTCTTTGTTGACCTACAGCTCAAGACGTCTGCTTTCGTTTGAGTATAATTTTGGCATTCCATTTTAAAAACAAATAGCTTTTATTTACAAAAAACCTCTTAAAATCACATAATTTTTCAAAGTAATTTTTTCAAAAACTGTTCAGCAAAAATTTCATTTAGTTACATCTGTTTGTAGGTCTCTTAAAGACCTTCCTAAATATATAGCACACGTATCGTGTGATTATATAGAACTTCAAAATTTTTCTATTTTAAAAATTAAATTAAATCCTGTAAAAAATCAGTTTTTCACGGTTTTCCAGGGAAATTTGTTCCCGGACCCCTAAATTTTATTACGCCATTCGCTTGCAAACGTCCAGCCGAAGAGAACGGTACCACTCACGTGGCGCTCCGACTACCTGGAGCCGAGGAAATTGCGATTTGTGTTCCCGACCAAAACAACATCTCGTGGAGTGCTATATAAGTACTTGAAAATCCACCTAAGTCGGCCGCACAAACGGTTCACTTGTATACAAAATTTTTCATTTTTGTGCGATTTTAACTGTAATTTTTTATAAACGTGTCCCTTTTGACCTCATTGTTGACCTTCGCGCCTATACACGCGAAAATATTTGATATTTTTCGTATTTTTACGAAAATTTTATTGTTATTGCTATATAGCGGTACATTATTTTGCTTGACACGTGATAACTTCGCTGTTTATCAGTGGATTGTCGCGATTTCTTTGTTGACCTACAGCTCAAGACGTCTGCTTTCGTTTGAGTATAATTTTGGCATTCCATTTTAAAAACAAATAGCTTTTATTTACAAAAAACCTCTTAAAATCACATAATTTTTCAAAGTAATTTTTTCAAAAACTGTTCAGCAAAAATTTCATTTAGTTACATCTGTTTGTAGGTCTCTTAAAGACCTTCCTAAATATATAGCACACGTATCGTGTGATTATATAGAACTTCAAAATTTTTCTATTTTAAAAATTAAATTAAATCCTGTAAAAAATCAGTTTTTCACGGTTTTCCAGGGAAATTTGTTCCCGGACCCCTAAATTTTATTACGCCATTCGCTTGCAAACGTCCAGCCGAAGAGAACGGTACCACTCACGTGGCGCTCCGACTACCTGGAGCCGAGGAAATTGCGATTTGTGTTCCCGACCAAAACAACATCTCGTGGAGTGCTATATAAGTACTTGAAAATCCACCTAAGTCGGCCGCACAAACGGTTCACTTGTATACAAAATTTTTCATTTTTGTGCGATTTTAACTGTAATTTTTTATAAACGTGTCCCTTTTGACCTCATTGTTGACCTTCGCGCCTATACACGCGAAAATATTTGATATTTTTCGTATTTTTACGAAAATTTTATTGTTATTGCTATATAGCGGTACATTATTTTGCTTGACACGTGATAACTTCGCTGTTTATCAGTGGATTGTCGCGATTTCTTTGTTGACCTACAGCTCAAGACGTCTGCTTTCGTTTGAGTATAATTTTGGCATTCCATTTTAAAAACAAATAGCTTTTATTTACAAAAAACCTCTTAAAATCACATAATTTTTCAAAGTAATTTTTTCAAAAACTGTTCAGCAAAAATTTCATTTAGTTACATCTGTTTGTAGGTCTCTTAAAGACCTTCCTAAATATATAGCACACGTATCGTGTGATTATATAGAACTTCAAAATTTTTCTATTTTAAAAATTAAATTAAATCCTGTAAAAAATCAGTTTTTCACGGTTTTCCAGGGAAATTTGTTCCCGGACCCCTAAATTTTATTACGCCATTCGCTTGCAAACGTCCAGCCGAAGAGAACGGTACCACTCACGTGGCGCTCCGACTACCTGGAGCCGAGGAAATTGCGATTTGTGTTCCCGACCAAAACAACATCTCGTGGAGTGCTATATAAGTACTTGAAAATCCACCTAAGTCGGCCGCACAAACGGTTCACTTGTATACAAAATTTTTCATTTTTGTGCGATTTTAACTGTAATTTTTTATAAACGTGTCCCTTTTGACCTCATTGTTGACCTTCGCGCCTATACACGCGAAAATATTTGATATTTTTCGTATTTTTACGAAAATTTTATTGTTATTGCTATATAGCGGTACATTATTTTGCTTGACACGTGATAACTTCGCTGTTTATCAGTGGATTGTCGCGATTTCTTTGTTGACCTACAGCTCAAGACGTCTGCTTTCGTTTGAGTATAATTTTGGCATTCCATTTTAAAAACAAATAGCTTTTATTTACAAAAAACCTCTTAAAATCACATAATTTTTCAAAGTAATTTTTTCAAAAACTGTTCAGCAAAAATTTCATTTAGTTACATCTGTTTGTAGGTCTCTTAAAGACCTTCCTAAATATATAGCACACGTATCGTGTGATTATATAGAACTTCAAAATTTTTCTATTTTAAAAATTAAATTAAATCCTGTAAAAAATCAGTTTTTCACGGTTTTCCAGGGAAATTTGTTCCCGGACCCCTAAATTTTATTACGCCATTCGCTTGCAAACGTCCAGCCGAAGAGAACGGTACCACTCACGTGGCGCTCCGACTACCTGGAGCCGAGGAAATTGCGATTTGTGTTCCCGACCAAAACAACATCTCGTGGAGTGCTATATAAGTACTTGAAAATCCACCTAAGTCGGCCGCACAAACGGTTCACTTGTATACAAAATTTTTCATTTTTGTGCGATTTTAACTGTAATTCTTTATAAACGTGTCCCTTTTGACCTCATTGTTGACCTTCGCGCCTATACACGCGAAAATATTTGATATTTTTCGTATTTTTACGAAAATTTTATTGTTATTGCTATATAGCGGTACATTATTTTGCTTGACACGTGATAACTTCGCTGTTTATCAGTGGATTGTCGCGATTTCTTTGTTGACCTACAGCTCAAGACGTCTGCTTTCGTTTGAGTATAATTTTGGCATTCCATTTTAAAAACAAATAGCTTTTATTTACAAAAAACCTCTTAAAATCACATAATTTTTCAAAGTAATTTTTTCAAAAACTGTTCAGCAAAAATTTCATTTAGTTACATCTGTTTGTAGGTCTCTTAAAGACCTTCCTAAATATATAGCACACGTATCGTGTGATTATATAGAACTTCAAAATTTTTCTATTTTAAAAATTAAATTAAATCCTGTAAAAAATCAGTTTTTCACGGTTTTCCAGGGAAATTTGTTCCCGGACCCCTAAATTTTATTACGCCATTCGCTTGCAAACGTCCAGCCGAAGAGAACGGTACCACTCACGTGGCGCTCCGACTACCTGGAGCCGAGGAAATTGCGATTTGTGTTCCCGACCAAAACAACATCTCGTGGAGTGCTATATAAGTACTTGAAAATCCACCTAAGTCGGCCGCACAAACGGTTCACTTGTATACAAAATTTTTCATTTTTGTGCGATTTTAACTGTAATTTTTTATAAACGTGTCCCTTTTGACCTCATTGTTGACCTTCGCGCCTATACACGCGAAAATATTTGATATTTTTCGTATTTTTACGAAAATTTTATTGTTATTGCTATATAGCGGTACATTATTTTGCTTGACACGTGATAACTTCGCTGTTTATCAGTGGATTGTCGCGATTTCTTTGTTGACCTACAGCTCAAGACGTCTGCTTTCGTTTGAGTATAATTTTGGCATTCCATTTTAAAAACAAATAGCTTTTATTTACAAAAAACCTCTTAAAATCACATAATTTTTCAAAGTAATTTTTTCAAAAACTGTTCAGCAAAAATTTCATTTAGTTACATCTGTTTGTAGGTCTCTTAAAGACCTTCCTAAATATATAGCACACGTATCGTGTGATTATATAGAACTTCAAAATTTTTCTATTTTAAAAATTAAATTAAATCCTGTAAAAAATCAGTTTTTCACGGTTTTCCAGGGAAATTTGTTCCCGGACCCCTAAATTTTATTACGCCATTCGCTTGCAAACGTCCAGCCGAAGAGAACGGTACCACTCACGTGGCGCTCCGACTACCTGGAGCCGAGGAAATTGCGATTTGTGTTCCCGACCAAAACAACATCTCGTGGAGTGCTATATAAGTACTTGAAAATCCACCTAAGTCGGCCGCACAAACGGTTCACTTGTATACAAAATTTTTCATTTTTGTGCGATTTTAACTGTAATTTTTTATAAACGTGTCCCTTTTGACCTCATTGTTGACCTTCGCGCCTATACACGCGAAAATATTTGATATTTTTCGTATTTTTACGAAAATTTTATTGTTATTGCTATATAGCGGTACATTATTTTGCTTGACACGTGATAACTTCGCTGTTTATCAGTGGATTGTCGCGATTTCTTTGTTGACCTACAGCTCAAGACGTCTGCTTTCGTTTGAGTATAATTTTGGCATTCCATTTTAAAAACAAATAGCTTTTATTTACAAAAAACCTCTTAAAATCACATAATTTTTCAAAGTAATTTTTTCAAAAACTGTTCAGCAAAAATTTCATTTAGTTACATCTGTTTGTAGGTCTCTTAAAGACCTTCCTAAATATATAGCACACGTATCGTGTGATTATATAGAACTTCAAAATTTTTCTATTTTAAAAATTAAATTAAATCCTGTAAAAAATCAGTTTTTCACGGTTTTCCAGGGAAATTTGTTCCCGGACCCCTAAATTTTATTACGCCATTCGCTTGCAAACGTCCAGCCGAAGAGAACGGTACCACTCACGTGGCGCTCCGACTACCTGGAGCCGAGGAAATTGCGATTTGTGTTCCCGACCAAAACAACATCTCGTGGAGTGCTATATAAGTACTTGAAAATCCACCTAAGTCGGCCGCACAAACGGTTCACTTGTATACAAAATTTTTCATTTTTGTGCGATTTTAACTGTAATTTTTTATAAACGTGTCCCTTTTGACCTCATTGTTGACCTTCGCGCCTATACACGCGAAAATATTTGATATTTTTCGTATTTTTACGAAAATTTTATTGTTATTGCTATATAGCGGTACATTATTTTGCTTGACACGTGATAACTTCGCTGTTTATCAGTGGATTGTCGCGATTTCTTTGTTGACCTACAGCTCAAGACGTCTGCTTTCGTTTGAGTATAATTTTGGCATTCCATTTTAAAAACAAATAGCTTTTATTTACAAAAAACCTCTTAAAATCACATAATTTTTCAAAGTAATTTTTTCAAAAACTGTTCAGCAAAAATTTCATTTAGTTACATCTGTTTGTAGGTCTCTTAAAGACCTTCCTAAATATATAGCACACGTATCGTGTGATTATATAGAACTTCAAAATTTTTCTATTTTAAAAATTAAATTAAATCCTGTAAAAAATCAGTTTTTCACGGTTTTCCAGGGAAATTTGTTCCCGGACCCCTAAATTTTATTACGCCATTCGCTTGCAAACGTCCAGCCGAAGAGAACGGTACCACTCACGTGGCGCTCCGACTACCTGGAGCCGAGGAAATTGCGATTTGTGTTCCCGACCAAAACAACATCTCGTGGAGTGCTATATAAGTACTTGAAAATCCACCTAAGTCGGCCGCACAAACGGTTCACTTGTATACAAAATTTTTCATTTTTGTGCGATTTTAACTGTAATTTTTTATAAACGTGTCCCTTTTGACCTCATTGTTGACCTTCGCGCCTATACACGCGAAAATATTTGATATTTTTCGTATTTTTACGAAAATTTTATTGTTATTGCTATATAGCGGTACATTATTTTGCTTGACACGTGATAACTTCGCTGTTTATCAGTGGATTGTCGCGATTTCTTTGTTGACCTACAGCTCAAGACGTCTGCTTTCGTTTGAGTATAATTTTGGCATTCCATTTTAAAAACAAATAGCTTTTATTTACAAAAAACCTCTTAAAATCACATAATTTTTCAAAGTAATTTTTTCAAAAACTGTTCAGCAAAAATTTCATTTAGTTACATCTGTTTGTAGGTCTCTTAAAGACCTTCCTAAATATATAGCACACGTATCGTGTGATTATATAGAACTTCAAAATTTTTCTACTTTAAAAATTAAATTAAATCCTGTAAAAAATCAGTTTTTCACGGTTTTCCAGGGAAATTTGTTCCCGGACCCCTAAATTTTATTACGCCATTCGCTTGCAAACGTCCAGCCGAAGAGAACGGTACCACTCACGTGGCGCTCCGACTACCTGGAGCCGAGGAAATTGCGATTTGTGTTCCCGACCAAAACAACATCTCGTGGAGTGCTATATAAGTACTTGAAAATCCACCTAAGTCGGCCGCACAAACGGTTCACTTGTATACAAAATTTTTCATTTTTGTGCGATTTTAACTGTAATTCTTTATAAACGTGTCCCTTTTGACCTCATTGTTGACCTTCGCGCCTATACACGCGAAAATATTTGATATTTTTCGTATTTTTACGAAAATTTTATTGTTATTGCTATATAGCGGTACATTATTTTGCTTGACACGTGATAACTTCGCTGTTTATCAGTGGATTGTCGCGATTTCTTTGTTGACCTACAGCTCAAGACGTCTGCTTTCGTTTGAGTATAATTTTGGCATTCCATTTTAAAAACAAATAGCTTTTATTTACAAAAAACCTCTTAAAATCACATAATTTTTCAAAGTAATTTTTTCAAAAACTGTTCAGCAAAAATTTCATTTAGTTACATCTGTTTGTAGGTCTCTTAAAGACCTTCCTAAATATATAGCACACGTATCGTGTGATTATATAGAACTTCAAAATTTTTCTATTTTAAAAATTAAATTAAATCCTGTAAAAAATCAGTTTTTCACGGTTTTCCAGGGAAATTTGTTCCCGGACCCCTAAATTTTATTACGCCATTCGCTTGCAAACGTCCAGCCGAAGAGAACGGTACCACTCACGTGGCGCTCCGACTACCTGGAGCCGAGGAAATTGCGATTTGTGTTCCCGACCAAAACAACATCTCGTGGAGTGCTATATAAGTACTTGAAAATCCACCTAAGTCGGCCGCACAAACGGTTCACTTGTATACAAAATTTTTCATTTTTGTGCGATTTTAACTGTAATTTTTTATAAACGTGTCCCTTTTGACCTCATTGTTGACCTTCGCGCCTATACACGCGAAAATATTTGATATTTTTCGTATTTTTACGAAAATTTTATTGTTATTGCTATATAGCGGTACATTATTTTGCTTGACACGTGATAACTTCGCTGTTTATCAGTGGATTGTCGCGATTTCTTTGTTGACCTACAGCTCAAGACGTCTGCTTTCGTTTGAGTATAATTTTGGCATTCCATTTTAAAAACAAATAGCTTTTATTTACAAAAAACCTCTTAAAATCACATAATTTTTCAAAGTAATTTTTTCAAAAACTGTTCAGCAAAAATTTCATTTAGTTACATCTGTTTGTAGGTCTCTTAAAGACCTTCCTAAATATATAGCACACGTATCGTGTGATTATATAGAACTTCAAAATTTTTCTATTTTAAAAATTAAATTAAATCCTGTAAAAAATCAGTTTTTCACGGTTTTCCAGGGAAATTTGTTCCCGGACCCCTAAATTTTATTACGCCATTCGCTTGCAAACGTCCAGCCGAAGAGAACGGTACCACTCACGTGGCGCTCCGACTACCTCGAGCCAAAGAAATTGCGAGTTTTTTGCCCTCCCACCCACCCATATTTTCTTGGCCATATCGATTCCGGAGGCTTTCGGCGAACACACTTTGACTCCCCATTTTCTTTGGGAGGCCATAGCTCCGGAGTCGATAGTGCTAGAGGGTTGCGGTTTGCGGCGTTTTAAAGGTCTTTTAGCGCTCTGTCCAACAGACTTAGTCCCAAAGCTTTGAGCAGCGGGATTACCTCCAGGAACTTGTACCTGTGCAGCAGGCACCAAAAATTTTTGTATTTTAGGTCGGTTTTGGACACTTCTTGCCTAGCAAGAAGTGTTTACCTGCTAAGTCGACCTTTGGGCAGAACCGCCGGAACCCCGCTGCTGATAAAAAAGTGCGAGGGCACCCCTAGACAGCGAAGCTACAGTTAGCACATAGATTTTTAACGTTTTTATTTTTATTATTTTAGTTTTTACAATTTATATTTACAACTTCTACAAATTTACTTCCCGAACTGTATTTACAACTTTTACAAACTTACCCCATTATAAAGGTTACGTTGGGTTAGAGTTGGGCCTATCCCCTCTTCCCTTCCCGACCACTTTCATCCCTCAGGATGTTCCGCACCCCCGCCAAAAAATCCTCGGAACCATCTCCGCCTACCACTCCCCCGAGACAAGCGACCAAAACTGAAGCATTCAAAACCCAGACAAAAGTCCGGAGGGACATGGGGGAGCGGGAGGCGGCCAAAGTCCTTTTCCCGGAGGTGAGTCCAGCCGTGGTGGTGCAGCCTAGCAGGTTGCAGGAGGCGAGGGCATGGGTGACGAAGGCCAAAATCGCTTTAAATGCTTCAAGAAATTTAAAAACGGACATAAAGGCCACCGTCACCCAGGCCATCGATAGGCTGTACCAACTTATTAAGGACGGCGATGGCAAAAAGACTGTGTGCCCCTCCCCACCGGCGTTTATTGACGCCGTAGTGGAGGAGCACACAAGTGAGCCGCAGCCCCGGGAGGAGGAAACGGCAACACAGGCGGGGGTTCAATCGGGGGTCTCCGAGTTGCTCTCCTCATTGGCCGAACACAGTAAGCTAATGAGAGAGAGCAATGAGCAAGCGGAACAGCTCAAGGAGGCCCTCCAAGCGAAAACTCAGTCTCTGGAGGTGCCCACATACGCGAGTGTGGCGGCGAGCGCAAAGGGGCGGAAACGCCCGGAGCCTACTGCGCTGCACTCGGTGGTGGTCACGTCCAGGGACGAGATGGACACGGGGGAACAGGTCCTTGGGAGGATCCGGACAGCCCTCAACGCCAAAGTTGAGGGCCTGCACGTAGACCGGGTCCGTAAGGCGAAAGACCAAAAGATCGTCGTCAGCTGTCGAACCGAAGAGGAGCGGAACAGGGTTAAAGCTAAAATCGAGGAAGCAGATCAACAGCTCGAGGTCCTGATTGTGAAAAATCAGGACCCCCTCGTCACCCTCAGGGATGTCCTCACTTTTCACAAGAATGAGGACGTACTGGACTTCCTGAGGGTGCAAAACCGGAAACTGTTCCGCGACCTCCCAGCTGGCGACGACAGGGTGGAGATCCTTTTCAGGAAGAAGGCTCGAAACGAGCTTATGTGCCACATGGTTGCGAAGGTGTCCCCAGCTCTCTGGGGTAGGCTGGTGGAGGCGGCTGAGGTGTACGTAGACCTGCAGCTCATCCGAGTGGAGGACCAGTCACCGCTGGTCCAATGCTCGATGTGCCTTGGATACGGGCACAGCAGACGCCTCTGCACGGAGACCGTAGAGAGATGTGGACACTGCAGCGGCCCTCATCACCGCAGCAACTGCGCGGAGAGGCTCGCCAACGCAACACCCACCTGTTGCAACTGCAAAAAAGCAAGCCTGGAAGTGACGGGACACAGTGCATTTAGCATGGAGTGTCCCGTCCGCCGCAGGTGGGATGCGTTGGCTCGAGCAAAGACGGCGTATTGCTGAGGGCCGCCACGCGACACATGTGGCAACATATAGTGGCTACTCCGAACACAGCGAGACAAGCTCGGTGGGTCTATCCAACCCGGTGGAAAACCCTCGGAACAGCAGAAAATGCGGAAAGCCAGGACGCAACGGCACGGTACTAAATCAGAAGCTGCATACTAAAAATTCTGGCCAGTTTCATAAGAAACTGGTCAAATTAGTAAGAAAACCGCGGACTTACCTGGCCGTTGCGACCCCCAATCGGCAAAATCCGAGGAGGACCTCTACCGGGCGAAGTAGACCCGGCTGCATCTTCGCTGCGCGCTCCTGCCGCTGGTGCGACATCGTCTCGAACAAGCGACATCTGAAAAGGAAAACAAGGTGAAATGAAAAGGCAAGGTGTATGCTACGCATCACTAACCTTTCAAAGTAACTGGCAACCTACAGTAGATAATTCTCGCAAGACTGATGGCGCACCTCGGCAGGTGGAGTAACACCTGCCACAACTCCTTACCCTTCTCTAAATCTCCACCCTGCAAAAACGTCACGCCGTATCCCAAGGACTCTGACCCCCATGTCAGAGGGATGAAAGAATCAAAACCAAAAAAAAAAAAAAAAAAAAAACCTAACCTAACCTAACCTAACCTAACCTAACCTAACCTTTTTTTTTTTTTTTTTTTTTTTGATAAGGCGGGGGAATCCTCATGGACACCCACCCACTCGGGGGAGCGGATGGGTAGTGTCAGACTCTTACTGACTAAACCTGAACCGCCGTGCACCGTCATCCGCGTTTAGCGTTGGCGCGTGGTAATGCGTTGCAATTCGTCACGCGCCAACCGCGGGGATCCATCGGCCAATAAGCCGATGGCTCACTTTCGTGATTGGAGGCCGAAGTGTAAAAGGCTTCGGCCTCCCCGCCTCGTATTGGAACCACACCCGATGCTACGAAATGTGGCTCCCCGTCGTGGGTCCTATACACGGACGACATGCACCCCCGTGCCTGTCGCCCAGGGCCCTAGTTAGGGCGGGAGGTCGCGCTCATGCGCGGCTCTGCGCCGCCCCACTCGACGTCGGCGTATCTGGGGCGCGTCGGGGTCGTCCTCCCGAGCGCGCTCCGCCGCCTCCTTCTGGGACATGACGGTCTCACAGAAGGAGGACAGCGCGTCCCACGCTGCGCGACTGCTGAGCACGGATGCGACAACAGCCGACAGCGCGGAGACGTCCACGCCTCCCAGCGCCGCCTGGAGAACGGCGCGAGGCTCATCGAAGGTGGGACACACGGCCAGGGTGTGCAGCGCGGTGTCATCACTGGCACCGCACTGGTGGCAGGCCGTGGTCCCCTCCCTCCTGGCGACCCGGCACAGGTAATGGCCAAAGGCCCCGTGCCCGGTCAGTATCTGCGTGAGGCGGTAGGTCAATAAACCGTACCGCCTCTCCACCCACGGTTGGAGATGTGGGCGGATCGCTTCCACTGTGACCCGTCCCGCCAACGGTCTCGCGAGCCGAAGCTCCCAATTCCGCATGGTGACGAGACGGGCCTGTCGTCGCCAGAGCTCGCGTTGCCTCGGCATGGGGTCGGTACCCCGGGACCGGAGCTCGGTGCAACGGGTGTAAAGGTCCGTTAGCACCTTCGCGTCCAGATCCCAAGGCGGTGTCCCAGCCAAGACACACGCGGCTTCGTGACCGACGGTCCGGTAGGCCCGGACGATCCTGTTGGCAACAGCACGCTGCGAACCAAGTAGGACCGCCCGGTTATCGGCCGTCAGTCGGTCACTCCAAATGGGTGCGCCGTACAGAGCCATCGATCGAATGACCGAGGCATACAGACGGCGACACCCAACGTCGGGGCCCCCGACATTTGGCAGGAGCCTTCCGAGGGCCGCAGCGGCGGACCGAAGCCTCGGCGCCAACCGCTGAAAATGCTCCCGGAAGCTCAACCGCCCGTCGAGGACCAGGCCGAGATACTTCATTGTACCCGACAGTGGGATCCTCGCGTCCTCCACCGTCAGGCACAAATCCGTATGTCTGCTCCGGGGGCCATGAAGCAAAAGTGCTTCGGTCTTCCCCAGAGCGACGTCCAATCCTAGCATCCGGATGCGACCTACGACGAGCTGTACGCCGCAGGTAGCACGCCGGATGCATTCCTCCTGGGTGGTCCCTCTGACCAACACCAGGGTGTCGTCTGCATAGCAGACGACCTCCGTCTGACAGAGGAGGGCACCGCGAAGCACCCAATCGTACCCGATGTTCCACAAGAGAGGTCCTAGGACTGACCCCTGCGGAACACCGCGCCCGGTGGGTTGCAGCTGCGGGCCCATCACTCCGGAGTACGCGACATGCCTGTCGCGCAGGTAGTCCGCCACGACGTGCTGGAGGTAGAGGGGCGCCCCGTGGTAACGAAGCGCCGACTCTATGCACTGGTGCGGCAGCGAGTTGAAGGCGTTCGCGATGTCGAGCGACACCGCTAGCGCCATTCCTCCCCGCGCCGCAGCCTCCGTGGCGAACCTCTTGACGTGGCTCAGGGCGTCCAGCGTAGACCGGCCCGCCCTGAAGCCGAACTGGGAGGCCGACAAGTCGGGTCCCGTGCCCGTCAGATGCCGAACGATGCGGGCGGCGATGACGCGCTCAAAGAGCTTGCCCGCCTCGTCCAGCAGAACGATAGGCCGGTAGCCCGAAGGCGAGTCGGCCGGGCGTCCCTCCTTGCGAAGGAGGACGAGCTGCCCCGTCTTCCAGACTTTGGGGAATCTCCCCGCCACTAAACAGGCGTTGAAGAGACCCCGCAGCCGGTCCTTCAGGGGACCCACGGCCAAGGCAATAGCCCGAGCCGGTACCCCGTCAGGTCCAGGAGCAGTCGTCTTCGTTCGGAGGCGTTGGGTACACGCCTCGAACTCTCCTTCGGTTATCTCCTCCAGCTGTTCCCGCGAAAACGCGGTACCCATAGCTGGAGGGATAAAGTCAGTCCGGTGGGATGGGAACAGGGACGAAACGATGTTCCGGAGGAGCTGAGGCTCCATGGACTCCGTAATCGGGGGCGCTGCGACGCGAAGTTTATTCCGCGCCGCCAGGTACGGGCGACCCCACGGATCCCGGTTCAGCTCCTCGTACATCTCCTGCCTTGCTGCAGCCTTCGCCTGCAGAATGGCCAGGCGGAGATTCGATCTGGCCGTGCGGTAGGCCCTGTAAAGAGGGGCCTCCGCGGCCTCGTCCCTGTGCCTAGAGCGATGGCGTGTGTACCGGCGTTGCGCCTCAACACACGCCTCCCTAAGCACTGCGATCTCTGGCGACCACCAGTAGACTGCCCGTCTGTTGGGTCTTCTCCGGACGCGAGGCATCGCTGCGTCGCAAACCGACGTCAGCGTTCTGCGAAACAGCTCCGCCTCGTCGTCAATCGAGAGACCCGACGGTGGTGCGCACCAGTCACTGATGATGGCCGCCTCGATCAGCAGTTCCCTGTCAATCCGTTTTAAGGCCCATCGTGGAGGGCCTGAGTTCGGGGTCGGCCGAACCCTGGGCCCCCTGGAGGGAGAGACGCTGAACCGAATGTACCTGTGATCAGACAGCGTCTCCATCCCTACCACGACACGCCAGTCGTTTATGCGCCCGGCAATGGCCTGGGAGCAAAATGACAGGTCCACGATGGACCCGCCATTATGCCGGACGCAAGTCTGGGTGCGACCCCGGTTTAGAAGGACAAAGTCCAACCCCAGGGCCCACTCCTCCAGTAATTCCCCGCGCCGGTCTGTTGCCGGTTCCCCCCAAGCCGTGCTCTTGGCATTGAGGTCCCCTAGCAGGATGACCGGGCGAGGTGCCAGCACACGAACAAGGGCCTCCAGCTCGGCCATAAATGACTCAAACTCGGAGAGACCCCTGTTCGGTGAAAAGTACGCGCCGATGACGGCGTACGACCCCCATGACGCAGCGACATATCCAGAGCCCCTACAGATAGTGTGTAGGGGCTGGGAACGCGTGCCTGTTGCGGCGACGACAGCGACGGACCCGTCAAGGTCCCCCGCCCAGTTGGGCCGGGGGGGGACAAAATAGGGCTCCGCCACCACCGCAACGTCTATCCCCCACTCCGCCAGTGCCTGTAGGAGGAGATCCTGGGCACCGGCGCAGTGGTTGATGTTCCCCTGGAGGAAGAGATGTGGACGGACTTGGTCCATTACGACTCCATCATCTCCTCCGTGCGGGGCGCGACCTGCGCCCTCGCCGCGTCATTTGGGGGCCGTACTGAGGCCCTCTTGTTCCTGGTCGGGGCCGGGGGAGCACATCCCCGGCTGCCCATCTGGTGGTCCGCCTTGCGCCCCCTCTGCACGCAGATGGGGCATTTGGCGGGCTCACCGCAGGATGCCGCCTTGTGGCCGGGCTGTGCACACCTGTAACACAGCCCGCTGCGGTCCGTCTCGCCGGTGCACACGGGCCTAGTGTGTCCGATCTCCAGGCATCGGAAACACTTCATGGGCCGTGCTGCTAGTTGCACCACGCGAGCGGAGCTCCATCCGACCAAGAACTTCTTGGACCTCGTCGTGACGAGCCTAGGGGCCGCGACCAGCGGGCACTTCACCAGGGCGGTGAACATGCCCCCGGGGCCCAGCCTAAGCTCGCCGACCGTCACCGTGCCGGGAGGACACTGGCCCTTCGCCATGACGGCTGCAGTGAGGTCCTCCTTAGTGACGGAGTCATCCAGGTCTGTCACCCGGAGCTCCGCGCACTTGCAAGGTCTGTGGACCCTCACTGTGCCATCCTCATAGATGGCCTTCAGCCGTTCGGCCATCAGGTCCGCCCCCTCCCGGCTCAGGTTCCTGGGAAGCTCGAGTACTCGAGCTCCCGTCTGGGACCTTTTGATCCGGATGGGATCGACCGCCATGTCGATCCCCAGCTCGGCGACATTGATATGTCGCCGTGCCTTCTCCAGGACCTGGGCGTACGTGAGCCCTTGGCTGGCAGCCTCGGGCTCAATCGTCAAGACAACGGCGGGCGTCTGAGCCGCACGCCGCTGTCTCTGGGCCATCTTCCGGCGTTGCCTGCCGCTCTGCTGCCTGGACGGTGTCTTCCTGGCGGGTCTGGGTTTGGGGGCCTCTGTCCTGACCCTGTTCCTCACCCTTTTCCGCCGGGAGACCTCGGTCCAGCCTCCAGCTTCATCAGTACCCGCACTCTGCTCTGGTGCAGCAGGTTTGGGCGCTGGTCTTAAAGCCGGTTTTGGAGCAGGCTTGGCAGTGGCAGCCTTTGCAGCCGCCCTGGGAGCCGGCTTGGGGGCCGGTCCAGGTCGCTGCTTCGGTGCCGGGCCGGAAGTCGGCCTCGGTGCCGGGCCGGGAGCCGGCCTCGGTGCCGGGCCGGGAGCCGGTCTCGGAGCCGGTCTGGGAGTCGGCTTTGATGCCGACTTCGGCTTCTCCGCAGCTTTTGGAGGCTGCTTGGCGGGCTGCTTGGCGGCTGGTTTGGGCCCTCTGCCCACAACCTCCGCACAGCTTCGCCTGTCCGCCGCCAGGGGCGGGCGTAAAACCCGCTCCGGCGGAAGCAGCTCCTTCACCCCGGCCAGCTTGGCGTCCATCATTGTCCCGACCGACAACATGATGGACCGCTGGAACTCGGCCATGTCGAACGCTGCAGGGGCCCGCTCGCGCACCACGAGCATCTGGCCCCTGAGGTCTTCGACCTCTTTGCTCAGCCGAGCATTGTCGGCGAGCAACCTGTCCACGCAGGTGGAACTTGTCAGGGAGCGAACGCCATCCTGGACAAGCTCCACCGCATCTTTGAGACGCTTGACAAAGGTCCCCTTGATATTTTTGGAGGTGCGCGCTACCTCCAATATCGACAGGAGACCCTTGTCGATGCGTTCTTTAACAGAGGAGGGGTCGGTCGGCTGCGAGCCGGAACTAATGAGGTCCCGGACAGCCGCCCGAGCCTCCCTCCTCTGTCTCTCCTCCTCCTCTTTCTCTGCCGACGCACGGGCGTCAGGTGTCTGCGCCGCTTCAGCGGCGAGCGCCCTGTACAGCTCAACCTAACCTAACCTAACCTAACCTAACCTAACCTAACCTTTTTTTTTTTTTTTTTTTTTTTTTTTTTTTTTCGGGGGGAAATCCTCATGGACTTCCTCCGCCTGGGGAGAGGCGGAGGGGCGTGCCGGACTCTTACCGGCTAAAACCCCCCGGTGTCTCCTCCTCGCACGTGCGCGTGGGGCCGCGGGAATCCGGATTCTTCCGCAGCCCCACACTGGTGCCGGCCCGGTCTGTCCGGGCCTCAGCTCCTGCACGGGGTAGTGAGGTGTACAACTACCCCGTGCACCGCCTCAGGGGCGCGCGCCGACACCCGCGCGCGCCTCCGCCTCGGGTCCATCGAATAGGGGGCGGGGACTTCCCCAAGTCCCTCGCCCCTGGACCCATTCATGGGGGGCGGAGAAGGGCGTTGTCCGCCCTTCCCCTGCGCCCGGTGCGTCTTCTGCGGCCGGGGAAGGGAGTCGAGATCTCCCTCTCCCGTTCCGCAGTCTCCTTCTGCGACATCACGTCCTCGCAGAAGGACACCACCGCGTCCCACGACTCTGCGCTACCGACCATACTCCGCACTACGGCCGGCAGCGACAGGTCGCCTCCTACTTCATTTGCGAGGACACGGCGCTGCTCCTCCCAAGCTACGCACTCGGCGAGCGTGTGTTGCGCCGTGTCCTCCCCGCAATGGACGCAGTGGTGGCACCGAGCGTCCGGCTCCCTGTCTATGCGACACAGGTACTTGCCGAAGCATCCATGCCCCGACAGCACCTGCGTCACCCTAAACGACAGGGAGCCGTGCCTTCTCCCGAGCCAGTCGTTGAGTACCGGCCGGATCGCCTCGACGGTAGCGAGGCCGGCGGCAGGGCGCAAAAGCCTTTGCCGCCATTCCGCCACCAAGACCTGACGGAGCTCTCCCCGGCGCAGCTCGATCTGCCGCTGCACCGGCATCGAGCCCCGTGCCCGCTCTTCCTCGCGCCATCGGTACAATGACGCGAGTACTTTCGCCTCCAGGTCCCAGGGCGGAGATCCGGCCAGGACACAAGCCGCCTCGTGGGAAATCGTGCGGTACCCGCGGACGACTCTGACGGCCATCGCCCTCTGCGGCCTGCGCAGAATGGCGAGAGTGCTGGCCGTCAGGTCGAGCGCCCATACAGGAGCCCCGTATAGGGCCATGGACCGCACGATTCCCACGTACAACCGCCTACAGGCGGCGCTCGGGCCCCCCATGTTGGGAAGCAACGTTGAAAGCGCGCCCGCCGCGCCCATGAGCTTGGGCGCTAGCCGCCGGAAGTGAGGCCCGAATTCCCAACGGCTGTCGAGCACCAATCCTAGGTACTTCATGGTGAACCCGACAGCTATCCGAGCCCCACCGACCACGATGTGTGATCCCGGCGCCGGCGCCCGCCGGGGGCCATGAAACACCATGGCCTCCGACTTGTTCAGGGCCACCTCCAGGCCCAGGCGCCGGATGCGGCTCACCACCTGTGACACCGCAGCCGTGGCTATCAACGTCGCTTCCCTGTGCGAGCTCCCCCGGGCAGTGACAAGCGTGTCGTCCGCATAACACGTCAAGTCTGCGCCCGACGGGAGCTCGCCTCTCAGCACCCAGTCGTAGCCGATGTTCCACAGGAGCGGTCCTAAGACCGATCCCTGTGGGACACCGCACGACATGAGGTGCTGACCAGCACCGTCACGTCCCCTGTAGGTGACGCATCTGTCCTCCAGATAAGCCCCTACTGTACGGCGGAGGTAGGGAGGCACGCGATGGTATACCAGCGCCTCCCGAATACAGCTCCAGGGTAGGGTGTTGAATGCGTTGGTGATGTCTAAAGACACCGCCAGCACCACCCCACCCCGGGACACCGTCTCCTCCGCCAGGGCCCTCACGCGCATGATGGCGTCTATGGTGGAGCGCCCCCGACGAAAACCAAACTGGTTGTCGTCCAGGTCCGGCCCCTCCCTGCACAAGTGGCTGACGAGGCGATCTGCGATAATTCGCTCGAACAGTTTGCCCGCCTCGTCGAGCAGCACTATGGGCCGATACGCGGACGGCGAGTCCGCGGGGCGCCCCTCCTTCCTGAGCAGGACCAGCCTCCCCTCCTTCCATACACTGGGAAACTGACCCCGCCCGAGACATGCCGTGAAGAGCCCCCTCAGCTGGGGCTCTAGCTCCTTCAGAGCCAAGACGAGAGCTCGGCCAGGAACTCCGTCGGGTCCGGGCGCTGTGCTCTTAGCCCGGAGCCGCGACACGGCCGCTCTCGTCTCTAACTGCGTCACCTCGGGGACATCGGTGCTCTCCTCTTCTGGAGAGTCTGTGGCTGAGGGCGAAGCCATCGCCGGGGGAACATGTCCCCCTCGCACAGGGAAGAGGGTCGATACTACCACCTCTAGCAGCCGGGGCCGCATGGTCTGCACCAGCGGGGGCGCCCAGGGGCGCAACTTGCCCCTTACCCAGCGGTAGGGGCGCCCCCACGGATCCCGATCCAGGGACCCCAGCAGCTCCTCCCTGGCACGCGACTTCGAGTCGCCGATGGCCAGCCACAGAGTCTCCTTGGACGCGCGGTACACCTCATACAGCGCGTCCTCCTCGGCGGAATCCCGTCGACGTCGTCTCCGGTATCGGGTGTACCGGCGGCGGGCCGCAACGCACGCTACGCGCAATTGCGCGATCTCGGCGGTCCACCAGTACACCTGGCGCCTTGCGGACTGTTGGCGGACACGGGGCATGGACGCGTCGCAGATCTGCGTCATCGCCCCGCGAAACCGCAGCGCCTCCGCTTCGACGTCGACGGGGCCGTCCGTCGCCGACTCCCAGGTCCAGGACTGGACTAATGCAGCTTCCTCGAGTAGTTCCCTGTCGATGCGCTTAAGCGCCCAACGCGGGCCGTCGTTCATCGGGGTTGTTGGATGGCGGCCGCCTGCGGTCTGGGCGGAGACGTCGAACCGAACATAACGATGGTCCGATAGCGTCTCCACCTCCACAGCGACACGCCAGTCACGGACACGGCCAGCGACAGAGGGGCTAGCGAACGAGACGTCCACTATCGACCCGCCCCGCTGCCGCACGCACGTGTATTCCGAACCCCGATTCAGGACGACCAGGCCAGTCGTCACCGCCCACTCTTCTAACACCTCGCCCCGAGGGTCAGTGACCGGAGATCCCCACGCCGATGACTTGGCGTTGAGATCTCCGAGCACAAGAACGGGACGAGGGTGATAGCGGCCTACGACGGCGCCCAACTCGACAAGGAAACCCTCGAAGTCGGCGAGACTCTTGTTGGGGGAGAAATACGCCCCCACAATGACGATGCCGCCCGAGACCGCAGCAACCCAGCCACGGCCCCTAGACGGGTCGATCAGAGCCTCGCCAATAATGGCCACCAAACCGTCAGCGCACCCCAGCCAGCTGTCACTGGCGGGGATGAAGTACGGCTCGGCGACCACAGCCACGTCGATCGACCACTCTGCCATGCTCTGGAGCAAAAGATCCTGAGCTCTGGCACAGTGGTTGATGTTGCCCTGGAGGAAATGTAGTGGTGCCATTATTGACACTCCATTCCCTCGGCAACGGTCCTGGGCCGGGAGTCGGCCTTGGAGCTACTAGCCTGCGGGGGTGGCGAGGTTTCCCCGGCAGGTTTAGAGCTCCCCTTCTTTTTCTTTTTTTTGGCTTGCGCCTTGCTGGTAGGCGCGCCACAGGCCCCTCCGCCCACTACGTGTCCCGCTCGCTTCCCCGCAGCCGAACACAAGCTGCAGTTGGGCGCCGCGGAACACTGGGCCGCCTTGTGGCCGGGCTGACCGCAGCGATAGCACAGATCGCTACGGTCGACCTCGGCGGTGCACTTTGCCCGGACGTGCCCCTTTTCCAGGCACCGGAAGCACCGCAAAGCCCGGGGCTGCAGGAGTTTGACACTCGCTGCGACCCAGCCCACCAGCAATTCGCCTTTGTCGGCGATCTTCTTCGCCGACGCCACAGGGCACCGAACCCAGACCGCGCCGAGTTCAGTGGCGTCGGCGCGTATGTCGCCGGCCCGCACCTTATCTGGCGGACACTCGCCGCTTCGGGCAACGGCCGCCACCACCTCCTCTGAGGTCACCGAGTCGTCCAGTCCAGCAATCCGCACCTCTGCGGTTTTCACTGGTCTGGAGACCCGGACGTCCTCAGGGTTGAGGACCTCCCTCATCTTGGCGGCCAGAGCGTCCGCCTTTTCGGCGCTGCCGCTCGCAGCACCGGCCACCTCAAACAGCCGCGCACCCGTGGCAGCCTGCCTGAGGGTGACGGACTGAAGGCCAAGATCTGACAACTTGATCTTGGCCTTGGCCTCGGCAATGACCGACCGGTACGTCACACCGCGCTCCGCAGCTCCGGGCTGCAACGTGAGCGTCACAGCCTCGGAACGCGGGGCATGCACCGTCGGTCCTTTGCTACCGCCTTTGGCAGTCCGCCTCGCAGGCTGCGCAACCGCCTTTGCGGTTTGGACGGGAGCGCGTGCGGCAGCCGCAGCCTTCTTTGCGGCTTTGCGGGCCTTCTTACGGCCCACGACCTTTGCCCAGGTCTCACCCTTAGACCCGGCAGTCGTGGGCTGCTCGCTCGAAGGGGCTCCCTCCGCGGGCCTCTTGGCACCCTCCGCGGGCCTCTTTGCACCCTCCGCGGGCTTCCTCTTCTGAGGCGCGAGTCTCGGCGGCTCCTCGGTCCTCCGTGTGTCTGCCGCTAGGGGCGGACGGAGGACTTTTGGCGGGAGACGCCGAGAAATCGCCTCCAGCCGAGCATTGACCATTCTCCCGCACTGGAGCATGCAGATCCGGACAATGCGCTCGACCTCATCCTCGGTACGAGTGCTTGCCGGACGCTGTGCGGGAGTCGGGGCCACTGCAGGTGCGGCATCGGCGGACGAGCCTCGCTGCTGCTGCTCACTCAGCGCAGCGACCTGTCGCCGAAGGTCCTCCAGGTCGCTTCGGAGGCGGCTGTTTTCCTCCTGCAGCTTTGCGACCTCGTCAGAGGCCGTCCTGCTGAGGAGGACACCAACCGCCTCCCTGATGTCCGCAGCAGCCTCCTTCAGGCCACGGGTGAACGTGCCCTTCAGGCTGCCGGACTTGGTGGCAACCTTCAGGACCAAGTCCACCCCATCCAGAGCCAGCTGGCTCAAGGCCACCGCCGAAGGCTCACCCCCTTCCGCCGCCAGGGTACCGCGTCGCTCGCGTGCGCGTCGGGCCATTTCCGACACTTCGTCGGCCGCGACGGCTTTGCGCTGCTCCCTCTTGGCGGCGTTGAGCTCCGCCTTCGAGCTCCCCAGCGAGGAACAGCTTTCGCCGCCATCGCCAGGGTCCTCTGCAGTGACCCCCGCGTCACTCTCTGCTTCACTAGCCGCCGAGGTATTAGAGCGCACGAAACGTCCGTTCTTGTCCCTCCGCGGCTGTGAAGCAGTCGCCCCTCTCGATGCCTGCCGACCCCTTCTGGAAGTTGGCAACTTGGGGGCCGGCAGGCCTTCCTCATCTGAGGACCGGCACACTGGACGTTTCCTTGCGGAAGACGCCCCGCGCGACCGATTCTCAGCACTGCCAGTATCCATCTCCGCTGCAGGGGCCTGGTCGTCCACCCCTGCGCGTCCGTCGGTCACCAATTTCACACTCGCAGGCCCGGATACCTGCGAGCGCCGGGTGTCAACCGGGTCGCATGACATAGCATCGCTTCCAGTAGTCGCATCCGCTACAGGGGCCTGGTCACCTACCCCTGTGCTTCCATCGGTAGTCAATTTAACACCCGCAGGCCCGGATACCTGCGAGCGCCGGGCGTCAACCGGGGCGCATGACAAACTAAAAGATTTGTCGGACATTTTCATATACATTTGGGTGGTACGCACATCGCTTCCCCAAGGCGATGCGGCTGCTCTTTTTGGGAGGGTATTTAGGCCTCCCGAGGCCCGCAGATGCCTCCGGTGCAAGATAAACCGCCCGCTGCTCGGTATCTAAAAACTAATATTAACCAAATTTTTTTTTTTTGTTTTTTTTTTTTGTTTTTTTTTTTTTTTTTTTTTTTTCTCCCCAACTTACAAGCTAACTAAAAACTACCCACCACCCGGCACCGTGGCTCCAACACCTCGCCACGGATGCCCCAGGACCGCAGGTTGAGGAGCAACCCACGGTCTTCCCCATCTCGGTCACCGCGACGTACACGCCGCGGAGACCCCTCGACCTCGGGCTGTAACAACGGCCCGCGGTCTACCCCACCTCGCTCCCTATTCGTGCACTCTGCAGCTGCAGAGCGCAGATAGGGAGCCCTCGGGAGCGACTCCTCCGCTCCGGCAGAAATTAGCTACGGACAACAATCACCTCCTTCCCACCCCTCGCGAGGAGACTGTTGCCCGCACCCAGGGTGCACCGGCCCAGCACCTGCTCGTCCCCAAGACACCAAACGGACAAGCAGCCACTGAGCACACGAGGAGGTTTTCTGCCAGGCACCCCAACCTAACCTAACCTAACCTAACCTAACCTAACCTAACCGGTATACAAAATTTTTCATTTTTGTGCGATTTTAACTGTAATTTTTTATAAACGTGTCCCTTTTGACCTCATTGTTGACCTTCGCGCCTATACACGCGAAAATATTTGATATTTTTCGTATTTTTACGAAAATTTTATTGTTATTGCTATATAGCGGTACATTATTTTGCTTGACACGTGATAACTTCGCTGTTTATCGGTGGATTGTCGCGATTTCTTTGTTGACCTACAGCTCAAGACGTCTGCTTTCGTTTGAGTATAATTTTGGCATTCCATTTTAAAAACAAATAGCTTTTATTTACAAAAAACCTCTTAAAATCACATAATTTTTCAAAGTCATTTTTTCAAAAACTGTTTAGCAAAAATTTCATTTAGTCATATCTGTTTGTAGGTCTCTTAAAGACCTTCCTAAATATATAGCACACGTATCGTGTGATTATATAGAACTTCAATATTTTTCTACTTTAAAAATTAAATTAAATCCTGTAAAAAATCAGTTTTTCACGGTTTTCCAGGGAAATTTGTTCCCGGACCCCTAAATTTTATTACGCCATTCGCTCGCAGACGTCCAGCCGAAGAGAACGATACCACTCACGTGGCGCTCCGACTACCTCGAGCCGAAGAAATTTCGAGTTTTTTGCCCTCCCACCCACCCATATTTCTTCAGGCATATCGATTCCGGAGGCTTTCGGCGAACACTTTTTAACACCCCAAATACTTTGGGAGGCCATAGCTCCGGAGTCGATAGTGCTAGAGGGCTGCGGTTTGTGGCGTTGGACAGGTGTTTAACCGTTCTTACTTCACATATTAGTCTCGAAGCCCTAAGTAGAGAGACCGCTTTTTGGCAGCAGTGCCTGTGTAACAGGCCAAAATTTTTTACGTTTTTTAGGCCGTTTTTGGACGCTTCTTGCATCGCAAGAAGCGTATCCCTGCTAAGGCGACCACAGATCTGAGCGGTGAGACCCTGTTCATCGCTGGAACGCTGTTGGACCACGAACACCTGTGGACAGCGAGCACAAAAGATTGAAAATCTAATATTTTAAAAACTTTTTATATACAATTTAACTTATTTTACAACTTTTACATACTTCATTCTATTTACAACTTATACAAAATTATACATAAAAAACTGTGTTTACAACTTCTACAATCTTACCACGTTCATAATCCCAGGTTGGGTTAGGGGTCTAACTTGGTTGGTAGTTAGCGTAGCTGAAACCCCCGAGGCACCACCCTCCTTTCAAGATGATCCGCACCCCTGCAAAAACGATATCTGCCACATCACCGCCAACCTCTCCCCCAAGACAAACGATAAAACCCGACACCTTCACCACCCAGACGAAAGTCCGGAGGAACATGGGGGAGCAGGACACGGCAAAGGTCCTCTTCCCGGAGGAAAGCCCGGCTCCAGCGATACAGCCCAACAGGCTACAGCAAGCGAGGGCATGGGTGACGAAGGCCAAAATGGCTCTTAACGCGTCTCGCAACCTGAAGTCCGATATAAAGGCCTCCGTCACCCAGGCCATCGACAGGCTGTATCAGATAATAAAAGAGGCCGAAGCCGGTAAACCTGGAAAACCCGTGTGCTCGTCTCCGCAGGCGCCTAGCAGCGCAGACGGGGAGGAGCGAACGGCTATTCCACGGTCGCGGGAAGAGGAACCAGCAACAAACCACGCAGTGGGAAATGCCCAGGTCTCGCAGTTGCTCTCCTCGTTGGCTGAACATAGTCAGCTGATGAGGGAGAGCAACGAGAGAGCGGACCAATTAAAGGAGGCCCTCTTGGAAAAGAGGGAGTCCCTGGAGGTGCCTACGTACGCGAGTGTGGCGGCAAGTGCAAAGGGGCGTAAACGCCCAGAGCCCACAGCGCTGCACTCGGTCGTGGTCACATCCAGGGATGAGATGGAAACCGGGGAGGAGGTTTTGGGCCGTATTAGGTCGGCCATAAATGCAAAGGCGGGGAGCATCAATATCGACCGGATTCGTAAGGCCAAAGACAGGAAGATTGTCATCGGCTGTAGAAGTGAAGAGGAGCGGGACAGGGTCCAATCTCGGATTGAGGCAGCGGACGACCAGCTCGAGGTCCTGGTCGTTAAAAACCAGGACCCCCTCATCATCCTCAGGGACGTCCTTGGGTCGCACAAGGACGAGGAAATCCTGGAGTTCCTGAGGATGCAGAATAAGGACCTGTTCCGTGACCTACCAGCCGATGGCGATCGGGCCGTAGTCAGATATCGGAAGAGGGCCAAAAGCGCAATCTTGTGCCACGTGGTCCTCCAAGTTTCCCCGTACCTTTGGAGAAGGTTTCTTGAGGCGTCTGAGGTGTACGTCGACCTCCAGCTCATTAAAGCGGAGGACCAGTCGCCGCTGGTCCAATGCTCAATGTGTCTGGGGTACGGGCACAGCAGGCGCCTCTGCACGGAAACAGAGGAAAAATGTGGGTACTGCGGTGGCCCTCACCAGCGGAGAGATTGCGCAGAAAAGCTCGCCAACGCGCAACCCACTTGCTGCAATTGCAAAAAGGCCAGCATGGAGACGACGGGGCACAATGCTTTCAGCATGGACTGCCCCGTCCGGCGCAAGTGGGACGCGCTGGCTCGAGCAAAGACTGCGTACTGCTGAGGGCCCCCCCGGAAAATGTGTAAAGAGGGACGGCGGCGGATGCAAAATGTTGGCGGTTGCACTCGGTCTAGCAGAAAAAGCAACATTGTGTCTAAGCCGCGACGGCACGGTCTACAGAATTAAAGTGTGCAAAATTAATCTGGTCTGGCTTTATGGAAAACCAGTCAAATTAAAACCTGCAACCATACTCACCGTGCCATCGCAGCTCGTAAAATCCATGGCACCAAAAACTCCCACTGCTATAGCGAGAGAGCACCGCAATGTAATCCCCGCCCACAAAATGGAACAGCAGGGTGCAGAAAACAGCGGAGCACTCCCCAACTTACAGCATGGCACCTGCAAAAGAAATGCAAAATATAAGACCCAAGAAATATATAAGAAGGCACAAACGCACAGGCAATAAACGGCAGGGTGCATGATAAACATCACCCCATTTATACGAAGGCATATCTGCGTAAATAGACCTCAGGAGAAGAAAACGGTGACAATTTTAAAAGGTGCTGAAGCAGGTGGCTCCAAAAACGTAAAACCTGCCTGTTTAGGTGCCTACTAAATTAGTTAAAGCAATTTAGTCCATAACTTTATTGTATTTATTATACTTTCATAAGGCGTTATACGGCCCTAACCTTTTGTCTTTTGAATGTCATGTCGGGCTGGCAAAATAAAATCTGCACACTGCAAGCTACGATCCTGATTTTTTAATTCCTAAAATTCCTGAGAAGTCCCTATAATTCTATTCATGGTCCTTCGAGCCGGATTGATATTATCTGCAACTAGCAAAGTGGAAGAAGCTAAATATTGGATATTTTGGAAATTGGATTTAAAAAGTACCAGAGTGACGAGGTGAAGAACACATGTTGGAAAAAAGTGGATTGAATATCGAGTGAAATAAAACAGGAAGTGTTAAAGCCAAAGTATTATAATAATTATTAAATTCACCCAACACTCATTAATATTAAATCAGGTAATATAAGTTAAGTAGCGATTATAAGAATTTAAAAAGGTTAGTAACATATTTTATTCATATTTACAAATTATTTACATTTTTATACAATCTATTTACAAGGACTATTTACAAAGCAATATTAGGTAAAAATAATATTTGTAGAATAAAGTTAACGTGTGCTTAAAATACAGTACAGTAGTGTTAGTGTTAACCTACATTAGTTAACTTTTCATTGTTAATTTACAAAATATTATTTCTCAACTTTAATATTTACAATTAATTGTTGCTGTGTTAATCCTTTAAAATATAGATAAGTAATTAATTTGTTTGTTAAATTATTCACTAGAATAGTTAACCTTACCTACCTACTTAACCACGGTAGTTCATTATAATTTGCAGTGATTATATAATTAGTAACTATTGTAGAACAAGTTTTGCTTAGTCTCATCATTTATTTACGTTAGGTATTTTTGTTACATATAGTTTCGTAATTTAATATTATAACTGTATAATTTCAGGTCTACGACACCCTTCTCTCAAAATGACTGATAACATTAAGGAACTTAAAAAGAAGCGAAGCAGTTATAAAGGGAGATTGACAGTATTTGCAACGTTTTTAAAGAAATTACAGGAATCTTCAATCAATCCGTCTCAGGTAATGGAGTTGCAGTTGCGGGTCAACAAATTAGATGAGTTTTATAACGAATTTAATGAAATTCAATTACAGTTAGAATGTTTGTGTGACATTGACACTGAAGCACTCGAACGAACCTCAATCGAAACCCAATATTATGAGTTGGTGGCTCAAGCTAAAGTCATGTTAAATAAATTCTCAAAAGCTGAGCAAGAGGAAATAAAGTCAACAACTAGTAGTAAGCGTCAGTTCGTCAAGTTGCCCACCATACAATTACCAAAATTTACAGGTTCATATGATAACTGGCTTGAATTTCGCGACACCTTCACTAGTCTCATTCATGACAATGACGATATAGACGAGGTAAATAAATTCCATTATTTGAGATCATCACTGACAGGATCTGCTGCTATCGTTATTCAGTCAATCGAGTTCTCTGCTCAAAACTACAATATGGCATGGGAACTTCTCTGTGAGCGATTCGATAACGAAAGATTATTAATTGAGAATCACGTCACTGCGTTGTTTAATATCGAATCAATCACTAAGGAGTCCTCAACTGCATTGAAAGGCATCGTAGATAACATTAACAAAAATATCAGAGCGTTAAAAACTTTAGGTGAACCTGTTCATAATTGGGACACATTACTTATTTACATAATCAGACAAAAACTAGACACTAAAACATTCCGAGAATGGGAGGAGTACAAAGGGCGTCTTGATAAATCGGAACGAATCACTTTTGAAAAGTTCATTGAGTTTATGCGTAATCGCGCTGATTTAGTAGAAACACTGGAAAAGTCACGTCATTCCACAAACATAAAACAAAACACGAAAATAAAATCCTTTGTAACGACAGAAAACACCAGTAGTTGCTCATCACGTAGTTGTCCAAAATGTAAAAGCGATCATAACCTCAATTCATGCTCACAGTTTTTATCATTAAGCGTCACCGATAGAATGTCCTTACTGCCTGCCTATAAAGTATGTTATAATTGTTTGCGTCACGGTCACTATCCCAATAATTGTAAGAAATCAGGGTGCAAAATATGTAAGCGCAAGCACCACACGCTTATTCATAACTCAGATTATAAACCTGTTTCAAGCAAATCGGGTACGACTGATAACGCTAACACTGAGTCATCCTCTACGGCTGACACAAACAATAATAATCATGTTGCGCTCTCCGCTAATATCTACGCACATTCGCATACGAGCACCACAGGTAACATTCTATTGTCAACTGCGCTAGTTAGGTGTTACGATGTTAATAATAAAGAACACATCGCTCGAGCGCTTCTCGACTCTGGTAGTTCGGCTTGTTTAATGACGGAGAAGTTATTTAATAAGTTACAGTTGCCTTACTTGAATACAAACAAATCTATACAAGGTATAAATAATTCTCTGTCGCATATTGAGAAAATGTGTCGTGTGCACATTAAATCGTTGCATGAATCTTACTCAAACGATTTAATTTGTTTTGTCTTACCCACAATTACTGATAGTGTTCCCGCTAGACAGGTACATGTAAATATACCCTCAAAATTAAATATTAATTTAGCTGATCCGTATTTTCACACACCGGCTTCTATTGATATTATTATAGGAGCTGACGTATTCTGGAGTTTATTAGGATCAGATAAAGTTTTATTAGGTGATGGGAAACCAACACTTTATCAAACTAGGCTTGGTTGGCTAGTTTGTGGCCCAATTAACGGCGGCTATGATTCTTTTAAAAATACAATTAATTGTAATTTTAGTAATGATTACTACGAAAGTTCTTCCAATTCGAATGAGTTAGTTGACATCCGAAACCAATTGACGCGTTTCTGGCAGCTCGAGGAAGTTGGCCATGATGCATCAACTTATTCAGCTGAGGAGAAAAGTTGTGAAGATCACTTTACAAAGAACACGACGCGCCTGTCAGATGGCCGTTTTTGCGTGAGGATACCGTTGAAAGAATCTTCGGATAGTTTAGGCGATTCATATCATCGTGCGAAGCGATGTTTTCTGTCATTAGAGCGCAGAAACCTCAGCCAACCTCCGCTTGATAAAATGTACAAAGACTTCATGACTGAGTACATTTCGTTAGGTCATATGTCAGAGTGTCACATTAATGAAGATCTGCGATCATATTTTATTCCTCATCACGGAATCCTGCGCGAAAGCAGTAGCACAACAAAACTACGGGTTGTATTTAACGCTAGTGCACCCACCACGTCTGGAATTTCGTTAAATGCCATACAAATGGTGGGGCCTACCGTTCAAGACGATTTGACTGCAATCCTTCTTAGATTTAGAATGCATAAGTACGTCCTCTCTGCTGACGTAGAGAAAATGTACAGGCAGGTGTATGTACATCCTTCAGATAGGCACCTGCAGCAAATAATTTGGCGTGATGATGTTAATAGCACTTTCAAAACATATCAATTAAATACGGTAACTTACGGTACAGCTAGTGCACCATTTCTCGCGACTAGGTGCATCAAGCAAATCGGTCTTGACTGCCAGGATCGAAAGGTAGCTGAAGTTATTCTTCATGACGTCTATGTAGATGACCTATTGACCGGTGCCGACGTGTATGAGGAAGCTCACATGTTGCGTCATAAGGTAACCGAGGCTCTTGCTTCTGCTTGCATGCCGTTGAGGAAGTGGAAATCGAACGAGCCCACTCTACTCTCGGAACCAACTGATGAGTCTTGTTTCGACTTCCACAAGGTAGGTGATGCCTGCAGCAAAACACTAGGTCTTAGTTGGCAAACTGACACAGACGATTTAATTTTTCCTATACATGTTCCTACCTGCATAGTTAACACTAAGCGTGGCATGTTAGCAGCAATTGCACAAATATATGATCCCTTAGGGTCGTTAGCACCGTGTGTCGTGAGCATGAAGATGTTGCTTCAAAACTTGTGGCTAGACAAGCTAGATTGGGATGACCAGTTATCACCTGACGTTGCAGCAAAATGGGCGAATATAATAAAAAAATTACCTTGCATTCACAACTTGCGGGTAGCACGTCGTGTGGTTTGTGACGCATACAAAAAACTCGAATTCCACATTTTTACCGACGCTTCAGAGCGAGCATATGGCGCGTGTTTGTATATTCGCAGTGTAAATGAGCAGGGTGACGTCGATGTAAGATTATTAACAGCCAAAAGTCGCATCGCTCTTCTTAAACCGTTAACTATACCGCGATTGGAGCTCTGTGCAGCTGTACTTGGTGCACGTTTATATAAAAAAGTTGCTAGTCACCTTCACGTTAAACCGTCTAGTATTGTTTTTTGGACCGATTCTATGATAGTGTTAGGTTGGCTAAAAATGTTGCCAATAAAATTAAACACTTTTGTCCGTAACCGTGTTGCCGAAGTGTTAGAAATATCCGGTACATGTATGTGGAGACATGTGTCGACCCACGACAATCCAGCCGATTTGATAACACGCGGAGTGGAACCTAACGCTATGCAATCACTGGACTTGTGGTGGTTCGGTCCATGTTTCTTAAAACATGACAGCACTACATGGCCACCCACTTCTATAAACAAACAAAATTTACCAGACCTTAAACCTGATATTTTAGTTAATTTAGCCCAAGATGCCACTAAAGATTTGTTTAAAGGAATAATCGAGTTTAATCGATTTTCAAATTTAAATCGATTACTTCGATCTGTTTGTTATGTTTTACGTTTTATTAATGTTTGTAAAAGACGTTCATCAAACACGTCTTATTTTAGTGCTAATGAATTAGAAGACGCGTTAAATTTTATTATTATTCAGTCGCAAAAGGAGTCTTTTCCTGAATATAATTTATTATTACACAACAAACAATTACCTCATAAAAATAGATTATTAAGTTTAAATGTATTCCTAGATCACAACAAAATTATTCGCTTAGGTGGTAGGTTACACAATTCAGAATATTCATATACGAAGAAACACCCAATATTATTACAGTCCACTCATCCTTTTGTTAAACTTTTATTTAAATTTGAGCATCTTAGATTAATGCATGCAGGTCCTCAATTATTATTAAGTACAATTAGAGAGACCTACTGGCCACTCGGTGGTCGCAACTTAGCCAGAGCCTGTTATCGTCAGTGCGTTCGGTGTCAGCGACTAAAGCCAAACACAATTGCTCCTCAAATGGGTAATCTTCCTCTAAGTAGACTCTCACCAGCCGACTTTCCCTTCCAAAACGTAGGCGTTGACTACGCAGGCCCTATTACCTCGGCTAGTCGTCAAGGTCGTGGTTGTAGATTGGTGAAGGTATATATTGTCCTTTTCGTGTGCTTCACCACAAAGGCGATTCATTTAGAGTTGGTGGGTGACTTGACGAGCAACAATTATTTACAGGCTTTACGTAGGTTTATGTCTCGGAGAGGAAAACCTCTCAACCTTTATTCCGATAACGGAACTTCATTTGTAGGAGCCTACAATGAAATAGCTGATTTTTTGAAACGCAACTGTGACTCCTTATCTGATAGTGTAGCTCAGGATGGTATACACTTCCATTTTATACCTGCTTACGCTCCGCATTTTGGTGGTCTGTGGGAGGCGGGTGTCAAGTCGACCAAATTTCATTTGTTACGAGTGTTGGGCAATTGTAATTTAACATACGAGGAGCTCAACTCCGTTTTGATACAAATTGAAGGCATTTTAAACTCTCGACCGCTCACACCGCTATCGTCGAATCCAGAAGACCTGTTGCCTCTCACTCCTGGTCACTTTTTAATCGGACGTCCTCTCACTTCTCTTCCTGTAAAGGATATCCGGGATCACTCCACTCCTCACTTGACGCGCCATCAACGCCTTGAGCAGTTGCGGCAGCATTTCTGGACGAGATGGAGCAAGGAGTATGTCTCAGAGCTGCAGCAGCGTGTGAAGTGGCGGACCGGCAACGATAGCCTGAATCTGGACTCCCTCGTGGTTATAAAGGAGGATAATCAGCCACCCATGAAGTGGAAGTTGGGCCGCGTTGTTGCTCTTCATCCTGGCACAGACGGCATAAGCAGAGTAGCCGATATCCGGACTTCAACTGGAACTGTCAGAAGGGCATTCTCCAAGATCTGTCCTTTACTGGAAAACAGCTGTTGAAAGGCAAGCTTTCAACGGCCGGCGGCATGTTTAGGTGCCTACTAAATTAGTTAAAGCAATTTAGTCCATAACTTTATTGTATTTATTATACTTTCATAAGGCGTTATACGGCCCTAACCTTTTGTCTTTTGAATGTCATGTCGGGCTGGCAAAATAAAATCTGCACACTGCAAGCTACGATCCTGATTTTTTAATTCCTAAAATTCCTGAGAAGTCCCTATAATTCTATTCACTGCCCTACCCCCAAATCCCCTAAAAAACTTTTTTTTTACACCGCAATCATGCTAACACAGTACCCCAAAGGCTCTGATCAAGTTAGAGGGATGAAAAGAGCAAAATACCCCAAGAAAAAAAAAAAAAAAAAAAAAAAAAAAAAAAAACCTAACCTAACCTAACCTAACCTAACCTAACCTAACCTAACCGTATACAAAAATTTTAATTTTTGTGCGATTTTGTTCTAACTTTTTTGTAAACGTGTCCATTTTAACCTTACTGTTGACCTTCGCGCCTATACACGCGAAAATATTTGATATTTTTCGTATTTTTACGAAAATTGTTATTCTTATTGCTATATAGCGGTACATTATTTTACTTGACACGTGATAACTTCGCTGTTTACTGGTGGATTGTCGCGATTTCTTTGTTGACTCACAGCTCAAGACGTCTGCTTTCGTTTGAGTATAATTTTGGCATCCCATTTTTAAAAACAAATAGCTTTTTTGACAAAAAACCTTCTAAATTACTATCATTTTTCAAAGTCATTTTTTCAAAAACGGTTTAGTAAAAATTTCATTTAGTCATATCTGTTTGTAGGTCTCTTAAAGACCTTCCTAAATATATAGCACACGTATCGTGTGATTATATAGAACATCTAAATTTTTAACCTTCAAAACTTGTAATTAATCTTGTAAATTATATTTATATTGCTATATAGCGGTATTATATTTCGTTGACACGTGATAACTTCGCTGTTTATCAGTGGATTGTCGCGATTTCTTTGTTGACCTACAGCGCAAGACGTCTGCTTTCGTTTGAGTATAATTTTGGCACTCCATTTTAAAAAACATATACCTTTTTTGATAAAAAACAGTCTAAATTCTTAACATTTTTCAAAGTCATTTTTTCAAAAACTGTTTAGCAAAAGTTTCATTTAGTCATATCTGTTTGTAGGTCTCTTAAAGACCTTCCTAAATATATAGCACACTTATCGTGTGATTATATAGAACTTCAAAATTTTTCTACTTTAAAAATTAAATTAAATCCTGTAAAAAATCAGTTTTTCACGGTTTTCCAGGGAAATTTGTTCCCGGACCCCTAAATTTTATTACGCCATTCGCTTGCAAACGTCCAGCCGAAGAGAACGGTACCACTCACGTGGCGCTCCGACTACCTCGAGCCAAAGAAATTGCGATTTGTGTTCCCGACCAAAACAACATCTCGTGGAGTGCTATATAAGTACTTGAAAATCCACCTAAGCCGGTCGCACAAACAGTTCACTCGTATACAAAAATTTTTATTTCTGTGCGATTTTAACTATTATTTTTTCTAAACGTGTCCATTTTGATATTATTGTTGACTTTCGCGCCTATACACGCGAAAATAATTGATATTTTTCGTAATTTTGCGAAAATAGTTGTTTATATTGCTATATAGCGGTATTATATTTCGTTGACACGTGATAACTTCGCTGTTTATCAGTGGATTGTCGCGATTTCTTTGTTGACCTACAGCGCAAGACGTCTGCTTTCGTTTGAGTATAATTTTGGCACTCCATTTTAAAAAACATATACCTTTTTTGATAAAAAACAGTCTAAATTCTTAACATTTTTCAAAGTCATTTTTTCAAAAACTGTTTAGCAAAAGTTTCATTTAGTCATATCTGTTTGTAGGTCTCTTAAAGACCTTCCTAAATATATAGCACACGTATCGTGTGATTATATAGAACATCTAAATTTTTAACCTTCAAAACTTGTAATTAATCTTGTAAAAAATCAGTTTTTCCCGGTTTTCCAGGGAAATTTGTTCCCGGACCCCTAAATTTTATTACGCCAATCGCTCGCAAACGTCCAGCCGAAGAGAACGATACCACTCACGTGGCGCTCCGACTACCTGGAGCCGAGGAAATTGCGATTTGTGTTCCCGACCAAAACAACATCTCGTGGAGTGCTATATAAGTACTTGAAAATCCACCTAAGTCGGCCGCACAAACGGTTCACTTGTATACAAAAATTTTAATTTTTGTGCGATTTTGTTCTAACTTTTTTGTAAACGTGTCCATTTTAACCTTACTGTTGACCTTCGCGCCTATACACGCGAAAATATTTGATATTTTTCGTATTTTTACGAAAATTGTTATTCTTATTGCTATATAGCGGTACATTATTTTACTTGACACGTGATAACTTCGCTGTTTACTGGTGGATTGTCGCGATTTCTTTGTTGACTCACAGCTCAAGACGTCTGCTTTCGTTTGAGTATAATTTTGGCATCCCATTTTTAAAAACAAATAGCTTTTTTGACAAAAAACCTTCTAAATTACTATCATTTTTCAAAGTCATTTTTTCAAAAACGGTTTAGTAAAAATTTCATTTAGTCATATCTGTTTGTAGGTCTCTTAAAGACCTTCCTAAATATATAGCACACGTATCGTGTGATTATATAGAACATCTAAATTTTTAACCTTCAAAACTTGTAATTAATCTTGTAAAAAATCAGTTTTTCCCGGTTTTCCAGGGAAATTTGTTCCCGGACCCCTAATTTAAATTTTATTACGCCAATCGCTCGCAAACGTCCAGCCGAAGAGAACGATACCACTCACGTGGCGCTCCGACTACCTCGAGCCGAAGAAATCGCGAGTTTTTTGCCCGCTCACCCACCCATATTTCCTTGGCCATATCGATTCCGGAGGCTTTCGGTGAACACTTTTTGACACCCCACTTACTTTGGGAGGCCATAGCTCCGGAGTCGGTAGTGCTAGAGGGCTGCGGTTTGCGGTATTGGATAGGTGTTGAACCGTTCTGTCGTTCCTTTCAGGTTTCAAGACATTTAGCCTTGAAACCACGTTTAGGCATCCGTGCTTGTGTTGCAGGCACATAAAAATTTACGGTTTTAAGGCCGTTTTTGGACGCTTCTTAGCTATCAAGAAGCGTTGCCCTGCTAAAACGACCGTGGGGCAGAGCAGTGATCACCTAACCGTCGACGCAGACAGCTTGGCGTGAACAGCTGAAGTAGCAATCGCACAATTTATATATTTATAAAAGAAATTTTGTGACATTTTAAAAAACAATTATAATTTACAAATTTATCTTATTTTATACAATTTTATGATACAATTTATACACCCTTTACAATTTTAATACTTCTACAATTTTTTACATAATTAGCTTTTAAGACTGTATTTAAAACTTATACAAACTTACACTATCTATACTCCGGTTGGGCTAGGTTACGGTTAGCATCCCTATCCCTATCCTCGTATCCCTCGACTCCCCACACAGCGAAGATGTTCCGCACCCCCGCCAAAAAGGCCACGGGCCCCTCCCCGCCTACTACTCCCCCCAAACTTATACAAAAAACATCATTTAAGACCCAGACGAAAGTCCGGAAGAACGTGGGAGAGCAGGAGGCGGGTACAGTCCTTTTCCCGGAGGAGTCTCCGGTCAGCACGGTGCAGCCCAGCAGATTGCAGGAGGCGAGGGCATGGGTGGTGAAGGCCAAGATGGCTCTCAACGCTTCACGAAACTTGAAGACAGACATCAAGGCCTCCGTCACCCAGGCCATCGACAGGTTGTACCAGTTGATTAAGGAGAAAGAAGCCGGGAAAACTGCGTGCCCCCCCTCGCCGGAGCTCTCTGAAATAGTCCAAGATGAGCCGGTGAGGGTTTCGCAACCCATAGAGGTGGAAAGTGTGCCTAGGGCGGCTGGTGAAGAGAAAGTTACTCAGTTGCTCTCCTCGTTAGCTGAACATAGTAAGCTAATGATGGAGAGCAACGAGAAGGCGGAACAGCTAAGGGACGCTCTCCAGAACAAGACCGAGTCCCTGGAGGTGGCCACATACGCGAGTGTGGCGGCAAGCGCAAAGGGGCGGAAACGCCCGGAGCCCACCGCCCTGCACTCGGTAGTGGTCGCATCCAGGGACGAGATGGACACTGGAGAGGACGTACTCGGGAAGATCCGTCGAGCCCTTAGGACAAAAGAGGGGGGCATAGCCATAGACCGGGTCAGGAAAGCGAAGGACCAGAAGGTGGTCATCAGCTGCCGGAACGAAGAGGAGCGGAACAAAGTCCAGAGAAAGCTGGCGGAGGCCGAAGAACAGCTCGAGGTGCGGGTCCCTCAGAACCAGGACCCCCTCGTTATTATCAGGGATGTCCTCAGCTTCCACGAAAATGAGGACATCCTTGAACATATGAGAGCCCAAAACAGGCGCTTGTTCCGCGACCTCGCAGCTGATGACGACCGGGTGGAAATTCGCTTCCGCAAAAAGGCCCGGAACTCGCTTATGTGCCACGTGGTGGCTAAGGTGTCCCCAGTTCTCTGGGGTAGGTTGATGGAGGCGGAGACTGTGTACATAGACATGCAGCACGTACGGGTGGAGGACCAATCCCCACTCGTCCAGTGCTCCATGTGCTTGGGGTATGGGCACAGCCGACGTCTCTGCACCGAAACCTCGGAGAAGTGTGGGCACTGCGGCGGCCCTCACCAGCGAAAAAACTGTGCGGAGCAACTCGCCAACGCGACCCCCACTTGCTGCAACTGCCTGGCGGCAAAACTGGAAACGACGGGGCACCACGCATTCAGCAGGGATTGCCCCGTCAGACGCAAGTGGGACGCGTTGGCTCGAGCGAAGACCGCGTACTGCTGAGGACACCACGGCGGCACACCACGAAAAGATTACCGGCAATGGGGTACAAGAGACAGATGCGATGGAACCTTCTAGGCTGTTGTTGGAAAATAAAGTGGGAAGCAGCTACAAAGGTATCGGCCATCACGGCAAAAAAGCAGCAAACTCCGCAAACTCCATGCATTTTCATGCAGAAAAGGCACAGTTTAGCGCGCGAAAAATTGCAACTCCGTGGTGGTTTGAGCATTCTGCACATAATACCCCAGAAGTTTTACCAGCACAGAAGGATTTCATCGCAACACACGCTACGGAAACATGCGCACTATTACTGGGACCAGTGGCTAAAACAAACAGCATCAGCGAGCTAAGGACTGGGCCATGATTACCATGCCCCAGAATTAACTACGCCCGAGCCTACAAAAAATAGCACTCGGTAAGCAACCAAAAATGCGCATCTTGCGACAAGCCCCAAAGTCGGGAATCGTCGCAACATCCCCCCCTCCCAAAACAACAACACCAAAAAGAAAAGAAATACCCTAAAGCACACAAGGGCTCTGATTCCCATGTCAGAGGGATAATGTCAAATAAACCTATAAAAAAAAAAAAAAAAAAAAAAAAAAAAAAAACCTAACCTAACCTAACCTAACCTAACCTAACCTAACCTAACCTAACGTAAAAAAAAATGCCCAAAAAAAGTTAGGTTTGATATAGTTACGTTAGGTTCAAAGCTAACCTAGCATAAAAAAAAATGTCCTAAAAAAGATACAAAAATGTCCGAAAAAAGTTACAAAAAAAATGCCCGAAAAAAGTTACAAAAATGTCTGAAAAAAGTTACAAAAAAATGTCCGAAAAAAGTTACAAAAATGTCCAAAAAAAGTTAGGTTTGATATAGTTAGGTTAGGTTCAAAGCTAACCTAACGTAAAAAAAAATGCCCGAAAAAAGTTAGGTTTGATATAGTTAGGTTAGGTTCAAAGCTAACCTAGCATAAAAAAAATGTCCTAAAAAAGATACAAAAATGTCCGAAAAAAGTTACAAACCCGTCCGAAAAAAGTTAGATTTGATATGGTTAGGTTCTAACCTAACCTAACATAAAAAAAATGTCCGAAAAAAGTTACAAAAAAAAAGTCAAAAAAAAGTTAGGTTTGATATAGTTAGGTTAGGTTCAAAGCTAACCTAACGTAAAAAAAAATGCCCAAAAAAAGTTAGGTTTGATATAGTTAGGTAAGGTTCAAAGCTAACCTAGCATAAAAAAAATGTCCTAAAAAAGATACAAAAATGTCCGAAAAAAGTTACAAAAATGTCCAAAAAAAGTTAGGTTTGATATAGTTAGGTTAGGTTCAATGCTAACCTAGCATAGAAAAAATGTCCTAAAAAAGATACAAAAATGTCCGAAAAAAGTTACAAAAATGTCCGAAAAAGTTACGAAAATGTCCGAAAAAAGTTACAAAAATGTCCAAAAAAATTTGAGTTTGATATAGTTAGGTTAGGTTCAAAGATAACCTAACCTAACATTAAAAAAATGTCCGAAAAAAGTTACAAAAATGCCCGAAAAAAGTTAAAAAATGTCCGAAAAAAGTTACAAAAAAAAAGTCAAAAAAAAGTTAGGTTTGATATAGTTAGGTTAGGTTCAAAGCTAACCTAACGTAAAAAAAAATGCCCAAAAAAAGTTAGGTTTGATATAGTTACGTTAGGTTCAAAGCTAACCTAGCATAAAAAAAAATGTCCTAAAAAAGATACAAAAATGTCCGAAAAAAGTTACAAAAAAAATGCCCGAAAAAAGTTACAAAAATGTCTGAAAAAAGTTACAAAAAAATGTCCGAAAAAAGTTACAAAAATGTCCAAAAAAAGTTAGGTTTGATATAGTTAGGTAAGGTTCAAAGCTAACCTAGCATAAAAAAAATGTCCTAAAAAAGATACAAAAATGTCCGAAAAAAGTTACAAAAATGTCCAAAAAAAGTTAGGTTTGATATAGTTAGGTTAGGTTCAATGCTAACCTAGCATAAAAAAAATGTCCTAAAAAAGATACAAAAATGTCCGAAAAAAGTTACAAAAATGTCCGAAAAAGTTACGAAAATGTCCGAAAAAAGTTACAAAAAAAAAGTCAAAAAAAAGTTAGGTTTGATATAGTTAGGTTAGGTTCAAAGCTAACCTAACGTAAAAAAAAATGCCCAAAAAAAGTTAGGTTTGATATAGTTACGTTAGGTTCAAAGCTAACCTAGCATAAAAAAAAATGTCCTAAAAAAGATACAAAAATGTCCGAAAAAAGTTACAAAAAAAATGCCCGAAAAAAGTTACAAAAATGTCTGAAAAAAGTTACAAAAAAATGTCCGAAAAAAGTTACAAAAATGTCCAAAAAAAGTTAGGTTTGATATAGTTAGGTTAGGTTCAAAGCTAACCTAGCATAAAAAAAATGTCCTAAAAAAGATACAAAAATGTCCGAAAAAAGTTACAAAAATGTCCAAAAAAAGTTAGGTTTGATATAGTTAGGTTAGGTTCAATGCTAACCTAGCATAAAAAAAATGTCCTAAAAAAGATACAAAAATGTCCGAAAAAAGTTACAAAAATGTCCGAAAAAGTTACGAAAATGTCCGAAAAAAGTTACAAAAATGTCCAAAAAAATTTGAGTTTGATATAGTTAGGTTAGGTTCAAAGATAACCTAACCTAACATTAAAAAAATGTCCGAAAAAAGTTACAAAAATGCCCGAAAAAAGTTAAAAAATGTCCGAAAAAAGTTACAAAAATGTCCAAAAAAAGTTAGGTTTGATATAGTTAGGTTAGGTTCAAAGCTAACCTAGCATAAAAAAAATGTCCTAAAAAAGATACAAAAATGTCCGAAGAAAGTTACAAAAATGTCCAAAAAAAGTTAGGTTTGATAAAGTTAGGTAAGGTTCAATGCTAACCTAGCATAAAAAAAATGTCCTAAAAAAGATACAAAAATGTCCGAAAAAAGTTACAAAAATGTCCGAAAAAGTTACAAAAATGTCCGAAAAAAGTTACAAAAATGTCCAAAAAAAGTTGAGTTTGATATAGTTAGGTTAGGTTCAAAGCTAACCTAACCTAACATTAAAAAAAATGTCCTAAAACAGATACAAAAATGTCCAAAAAAAGTTAGGTTTGATATAGTTAGGTTAGGTTCAAAGCTAACCTAGCATAAAAAAAATGTCCTAAAAAAGATACAAAAATGTCCGAAAAAAGTTTCAAAAATGTCCGAAAAAAGTTACAAAAATGTTCGAAAAAAGTAACAAAAATGTCCGAAAAAAGTTAGGTTTGATATAGTTAGGTTAGGTTCAATTCTAACCTAGCATAAAAAAAATGTCCTAAAAAAGATACAAAAATGTCCGAAAAAAGTTTAAAAAATGGCCAAAAAAAGTTGAGTTTGATATAGTTAGGTTAGGTTCAAAGATAACCTAACCTAACATTAAAAAAATGTCCGAAAAAAGTTACAAAAATGCCCGAAAAAAGTTAAAAAATGTCCGAAAAAAGTTACAAAAATGTCCAAAAAAAGTTAGGTTTGATATAGTTAGGTTAGGTTCAAAGCTAACCTAGCATAAAAAAAATGTCCTAAAAAAGATACAAAAATGTCCGAAAAAAGTTACAAAAATGTCCAAAAAAAGTTAGGTTTGATATAGTTAGGTAAGGTTCAAAGCTAACCTAGCATAAAAAAAATGTCCTAAAAAAGATACAAAAATGTCCGAAAAAAGTTACAAAAATGTCCAAAAAAAGTTAGGTTTGATATAGTTAGGTTAGGTTCAATGCTAACCTAGCATAAAAAAAATGTCCTAAAAAAGATACAAAAATGTCCGAAAAAAGTTACAAAAATGTCCGAAAAAGTTACGAAAATGTCCGAAAAAAGTTACAAAAATGTCCAAAAAAATTTGAGTTTGATATAGTTAGGTTAGGTTCAAAGATAACCTAACCTAACATTAAAAAAATGTCCGAAAAAAGTTACAAAAATGCCCGAAAAAAGTTAAAAAATGTCCGAAAAAAGTTACAAAAAAAAAGTCAAAAAAAAGTTAGGTTTGATATAGTTAGGTTAGGTTCAAAGCTAACCTAACGTAAAAAAAAATGCCCAAAAAAAGTTAGGTTTGATATAGTTACGTTAGGTTCAAAGCTAACCTAGCATAAAAAAAAATGTCCTAAAAAAGATACAAAAATGTCCGAAAAAAGTTACAAAAAAAATGCCCGAAAAAAGTTACAAAAATGTCTGAAAAAAGTTACAAAAAAATGTCCGAAAAAAGTTACAAAAATGTCCGAAAAAAGTTAGGTTTGATATAGTTAGGTAAGGTTCAAAGCTAACCTAGCATAAAAAAAATGTCCTAAAAAAGATACAAAAATGTCCGAAAAAAGTTACAAAAATGTCCAAAAAAAGTTAGGTTTGATATAGTTAGGTTAGGTTCAATGCTAACCTAGCATAAAAAAAATGTCCTAAAAAAGATACAAAAATGTCCGAAAAAAGTTACAAAAATGTCCGAAAAAGTTACGAAAATGTCCGAAAAAAGTTACAAAAATGTCCAAAAAAATTTGAGTTTGATATAGTTAGGTTAGGTTCAAAGATAACCTAACCTAACATTAAAAAAATGTCCGAAAAAAGTTACAAAAATGCCCGAAAAAAGTTAAAAAATGTCCGAAAAAAGTTACAAAAATGTCCAAAAAAAGTTAGGTTTGATATAGTTAGGTTAGGTTCAAAGCTAACCTAGCATAAAAAAAATGTCCTAAAAAAGATACAAAAATGTCCGAAGAAAGTTACAAAAATGTCCAAAAAAAGTTAGGTTTGATAAAGTTAGGTAAGGTTCAATGCTAACCTAGCATAAAAAAAATGTCCTAAAAAAGATACAAAAATGTCCGAAAAAAGTTACAAAAATGTCCGAAAAAGTTACAAAAATGTCCGAAAAAAGTTACAAAAATGTCCAAAAAAAGTTGAGTTTGATATAGTTAGGTTAGGTTCAAAGCTAACCTAACCTAACATTAAAAAAAATGTCCTAAAACAGATACAAAAATGTCCAAAAAAAGTTAGGTTTGATATAGTTAGGTTAGGTTCAAAGCTAACCTAGCATAAAAAAAATGTCCTAAAAATGATACAAAAATGTCCGAAAAAAGTTAGGTTTGATATAGTTAGGTTAGGTTCAATTCTAACCTAGCATAAAAAAAATGTCCTAAAAAAGATACAAAAATGTCCGAAAAAAGTTTCAAAAATGTCCGAAAAAAGTTACAAAAATGTTCGAAAAAAGTAACAAAAATGTCCGAAAAAAGTTAGGTTTGATATAGTTAGGTTAGGTTCAATTCTAACCTAGCATAAAAAAAATGTCCTAAAAAAGATACAAAAATGTCCGAAAAAAGTTTAAAAAATGGCCAAAAAAAGTTGAGTTTGATATAGTTAGGTTAGGTTCAAAGATAACCTAACCTAACATTAAAAAAATGTCCGAAAAAAGTAACAAAAAAAATGCCCGAAAAAAGTTAAAAAATGTCCGAAAAAAGTTACAAAAATGTCCAAAAAAAGTTAGGTTTGATATAGTTAGGTTAGGTTCAAAGCTAACCTAGCATAAAAAAAATGTCCTAAAAAAGATACAAAAATGTCCGAAAAAAGTTACAAAAATGTCCAAAAAAAGTTAGGTTTGATATAGTTAGGTTAGGTTCAATGCTAACCTAGCATAAAAAAAATGTCCTAAAAAAGATACAAAAATGTCCGAAAAAAGTTACAAAAATGTCCGAAAAAGTTACAAAAATGTCCGAAAAAAGTTACAAAAATGTCCAAAAAAAGTTGAGTTTGATATAGTTAGGTTAGGTTCAAAGATAACCTAACCTAACATTAAAAAAATGTCCGAAAAAAGTTACAAAAATGCCCGAAAAAAGTTAAAAAATGTCCGAAAAAAGTTAGGTTTGATATAGTTAGGTTAAGTTCAAAGCTAACCTAACCTAACATTAAAAAAAATGTCCTAAAACAGATACAAAAATGTCCAAAAAAAGTTAGGTTTGATATAGTTAGGTTAGGTTCAAAGCTAACCTAACCTAACATTAAAAAAATGTCCGAAAAAAGTTACAAAAATGCCCGAAAAAAGTTAAAAAATGTCCGAAAAAAGTTAGGTTTGATATAGTTAGGTTAAGTTCAAAGCTAACCTAACCTAACATTAAAAAAAATGTCCTAAAACAGATACAAAAATGTCCAAAAAAAGTTAGGTTTGATATAGTTAGGTTAGGTTCAAAGCTAACCTAGCATAAAAAAAATGTCCTAAAAATGATACAAAAATGTCCGAAAAAAGTTAGGTTTGATATAGTAAGGTTAGGTTCAATTCTAACCTAGCATAAAAAAAATGTCCTAAAAAAGATACAAAAATGTCCGAAAAAAGTTTCAAAAATGTCCGAAAAAAGTTACAAAAATGTTCAAAAAAAAGTTACAAAAATGTCCGAAAAAAGTTACAAAAATGTCCGAAAAAAGTTACAAAAATGTCCGAAAAAAGTTACAAAAATGTCCGAAAAAAGTTACAAAAATGTCCGAAAAAAGTTACAAAAATGTCCGAAAAAAGTAACAAAAATGTCCGAAAAAAGTTAGGTTTGATATAGTTAGGTTAGGTTCAAAGCTAACCTAGCATAAAAAAAATGTCCTAAAAAAGATACAAAAATGTCCGAAAAAAGTTACAAAAATGTCCAAAAAAAGTTAGGTTTGATATAGTTAGAACATTAAAAAAAATGTCCGAAAAAAGTTACAAAAATGTCCGAAAAAAGTTACAAACCCGTCCGAAAAAAGTTACAAAAATGTCCAAAAAAAGTTAGGTTTGATATAGTTAGGTTAGGTTAAATTCTAACCTAGCATAAAAAAAATGTCAGAAAAAAGTTACAAAAATGTCCGAAAAAAGTTACAAAAATGTCCGAAAAAAGTTACAAAAATGTCCGAAAAAAGTAACAAAAATGTCCGAAAAAAGTTAGGTTTGATATAGTTAGGTTAGGTTCAATTCTAACCTAGCATAAAAAAAATGTCCTAAAAAAGATACAAAAATGTCCGAAAAAAGTTTCAAAAATGTCCGAAAAAAGTTACAAAAATGTCCGAAAAAAGTTACAAAAATGTCCGAAAAAAGTTAGGTTTGATATAGTTAGGTTAGGTTCAAAGCTAACCTAGCATAAAAAAAATGTCCTAAAAAAGATACAAAAATGTCCGAAAAAAGGTACAAACCCGTCCGAAAAAAGTTAGATTTGATATGGTTAGGTTCTAACCTAACCTTACATAAAAAAAATGTCCGAAAAAAGTTACAAAAAAAAAGTCCAAAAAATGTTAGGTTTGATATAGTTAGGTTAGGTTCAAAGCTAACCTAGCATAAAAAAAATGTCCTAAAAAAGATACAAAAATGTCCGAAAAAAGTTACAAAAAAAATGCCTGAAAAAAGTTACAAAAATGTCTGAAAAAAGTTACAAAAAAATGTCCGAAAAAAGTTACAAAACTGTCCAAAAAAAGTTAGGTTTGATATAGTTAGGTTAGGTTCAAAGATAACCTAACCTAACATTAAAAAAAATGTCCGAAAAAAGTAACAAAAAAAATGCCCGAAAAATGTTACAAAAATGTCCGAAAAAAGTTACATACAGGGTGGGGAGGACAATATGATCATAAATTAAACTTCGTATAAGTCATGATATTCCCAACCGTCACACAAAAAATCAAATGAATATATCCAGTAGTTTAGCCACAGGAAATTATTTTTCAGTTTAAGTATTTTCTACATGATGTATTGTGAACAGCTGAGCGCGCTACAAGTTAACGACACACGTTGCCAGCTCGCTACTTTAAAAACCTATTTTCTCAAAATAAGAGTCATAAAGCGTGTCGTCACAGCTAAATAATAAAAAATGCATGCGAAAGTTATTACTTTCCTGTTACGCACTCATGTCAATCGCAAAATATGTATGTGCGAAAGAGATAGGTAAGTTTGCTTGTTTCTACTTTGCTTACTTGTCGACGTGTCTAGGTCACGCGGTCAGTGTGTCACCGGACCTCCTTCCTGCTGTGACGCGTTTTGTTTTCCTCTGGAATTTCGGATGCGCCCGCGCCCGTTTGAAGTCGCGGCGCGAGTGTTATCGTATCTTTGTTGTTGTGTTGTGTTGTGCGAAATTTGACGCTTTGTTTTAATAGTGACAGGACACATAAACGTATTATAGGTACTTAGTTAAATAGTGAAGTAAACTTTGCGAAATTAGACGCTTAATACTTGGTGTTTCAAGGTTATTCAGGTGTTTCAAGTGTTATTATTAAATAATCATGCCTCGTTACAATTATACCGCTTCGGAATACACCGATATGATTTTAATTTATGGGGAGTGTCACGGTAATGCCGCTTTAGCTGTACGGACATACCGTGAGAGGTATGAGAACACGCGTATGTGTCCGACCCACGGGCGTACTATTGTACAAGCTGTCCAGAGGATACGGGAAAATCAATCCTTGATCCCGCACGTAGATGGTGCTCCTCCACGTGCAAATGTGATTTCAGACGAAAGAGTTATTAATTATTATGATCGCAATCCGACGTCCAGTCTGCGTAATGCAGGTCGACATTTTCATGTAAATCACAAAACCATTCAAAAAGTTTTGAAACGTAACAAACGCAGACCTTACAAGTACAAGAAAGTACAAGCATTGTTACCGAGAGATAAACCAATAAGAGAAACTTTCTGTCGCTGGTTGGAAACCAAACATCTCGAGAATACATTTACAAGGAATGGTTTATGGAACCGACAGAACCTTCGGTACTGGAGCCGCGGGAATCCGCATCTAGTTACTAGTAGTAAGCTAGAATAATAATATCTTTTAATAAATTGAAAGAAATGGCTGCTAATGGTGACCTATTATCAAGAGTGAGAAATAACATTATACGTCGGTGTAGTTTATGTATTCAAGAAAATGGCGGACATATTGAAAATAAAAAAAATTAATGACTGGCGACATAATTATGTGATCGAAAAGTGATTATGAATAATAAATTGATTAGTGAATAACTCGCGGGTGAATGATGCCTGACTATTTGGTTAATATTCTGTGATTTGATTTGTGTAATTGAAAAAATAAGAATAATGGCGCCAAACATTACGTCGCTGCGTCGCCGTCGGCCACAGCTATAACATGAATGAAACCAAGCTGCGTTGCCGTTCTTATCGCCGTAAGCGTGCCGTAAGTGTACCAATTTTATACATGATGTTTTATTTTGTTTGCAGTTTTAAGCTATTTAGTTTGTTAGAAAAAAATGGTTTTTTTTAATTTCGATGTTCGGATTTATTTGATAGTTGAAAAATGTTTCTATAAACCAGTACTGCCAGTGTTTTCATTTAAAGTCGTATTGTCATCTCCACACTGTATATAAATATAGTATAGTATAGCTAAATATGTAATAAACTAAGGTAGGTGTAATATAAAAAATTAAAATTATGGTCCAAAACCTAGTTTTTCATTACAACATTTTTTCGAGCTATCCGCACGTGAGTGGTGTCGTTAGAAGCGCCTCGGCGAGGGCTACGTAAATATGTAATAAACTAAGGTAGGTGTAATATAAAAATTAAAGTTATGGTCCAAAAACTAGTTTTTCATTTCAACATTTTTTCGAGCTATCCGCACGTGAGTGGTGTCGTTAGAAGCGCCTCGGCGAGGGCTACGTAAATATGTAATAAACTAAGGTAGGTGTAATATAAAAATTAAAGTTATGGTCCAAAAACTAGTTTTTCATTTCAACATTTTTTCGAGCTATCCGCACGTGAGTGGTGTCGTTAGAAGCGCCTCGGCGAGGGCTACGTAAATATGTAATAAACTAAGGTAGGTGTAATATAAAAATTAATGTTATGGTCCAAAAACTAGTTTTTCATTTCAACATTTTTTCGAGCTATCCGCACGTGAGTGGTGTCGTTAGAAGCGCCTCGGCGAGGGCTACGTAAATATGTAATAAACTAAGGTAGGTGTAATATAAAAATTAAAGTTATGGTCCAAAAACTAGTTTTTCATTTCAACATTTTTTCGAGCTATCCGCACGTGAGTGGTGTCGTTAGAAGCGCCTCGGCGAGGGCTACGTAAATATGTAATAAACTAAGGTAGGTGTAATATAAAAATTAAAGTTATGGTCCAAAAACTAGTTTTTCATTTCAACATTTTTTCGAGCTATCCGCACGTGAGTGGTGTCGTTAGAAGCGCCTCGGCGAGGGCTACGTAAATATGTAATAAACTAAGGTAGGTGTAATATAAAAATTAAAGTTATGGTCCAAAAACTAGTTTTTCATTTCAACATTTTTTCGAGCTATCCGCACGTGAGTGGTGTCGTTAGAAGCGCCTCGGCGAGGGCTACGTAAATATGTAATAAACTAAGGTAGGTGTAATATAAAAATTAAAGTTATGGTCCAAACACTAGTTTTTCATTTCAACATTTTTTCGAGCTATCCGCACGTGAGTGGTGTCGTTAGAAGCGCCTCGGCGAGGGCTACGTAAATATGTAATAAACTAAGGTAGGTGTAATATAAAAATTAAAGTTATGGTCCAAAAACTAGTTTTTCATTTCAACATTTTTTCGAGCTATCCGCACGTGAGTGGTGTCGTTAGAAGCGCCTCGGCGAGGGCTACGTAAATATGTAATAAACTAAGGTAGGTGTAATATAAAAATTAAAGTTATGGTCCAAAAACTAGTTTTTCATTTCAACATTTTTTCGAGCTATCCGCACGTGAGTGGTGTCGTTAGAAGCGCCTCGGCGAGGGCTACGTAAATATGTAATAAACTAAGGTAGGTGTAATATAAAAATTAAAGTTATGGTCCAAAAACTAGTTTTTCATTTCAACATTTTTTCGAGCTATCCGCACGTGAGTGGTGTCGTTAGAAGCGCCTCGGCGAGGGCTACGTAAATATGTAATAAACTAAGGTAGGTGTAATATAAAAATTAAAGTTATGGTCCAAAAACTAGTTTTTCATTTCAACATTTTTTCGAGCTATCCGCACGTGAGTGGTGTCGTTAGAAGCGCCTCGGCGAGGGCTACGTAAATATGTAATAAACTAAGGTAGGTGTAATATAAAAATTAAAGTTATGGTCCAAAAACTAGTTTTTCATTTCAACATTTTTTCGAGCTATCCGCACGTGAGTGGTGTCGTTAGAAGCGCCTCGGCGAGGGCTACGTAAATATGTAATAAACTAAGGTAGGTGTAATATAAAAATTAAAGTTATGGTCCAAAAACTAGTTTTTCATTTCAACATTTTTTCGAGCTATCCGCACGTGAGTGGTGTCGTTAGAAGCGCCTCGGCGAGGGCTACGTAAATATGTAATAAACTAAGGTAGGTGTAATATAAAAATTAAAGTTATGGTCCAAAAACTAGTTTTTCATTTCAACATTTTTTCGAGCTATCCGCACGTGAGTGGTGTCGTTAGAAGCGCCTCGGCAAGGGCTACGTAAATATGTAATAAACTAAGGTAGGTGTAATATAAAAATTAAAGTTATGGTCCAAAAACTAGTTTTTCATTTCAACATTTTTTCGAGCTATCCGCACGTGAGTGGTGTCGTTAGAAGCGCCTCGGCGAGGGCTACGTAAATATGTAATAAACTAAGGTAGGTGTAATATAAAAATTAAAGTTATGGTCCAAAAACTAGTTTTTCATTTCAACATTTTTTCGAGCTATCCGCACGTGAGTGGTGTCGTTAGAAGCGCCTCGGCGAGGGCTACGTAAATATGTAATAAACTAAGGTAGGTGTAATATAAAAATTAAAGTTATGGTCCAAAAACTAGTTTTTCATTTCAACATTTTTTCGAGCTATCCGCACGTGAGTGGTGTCGTTAGAAGCGCCTCGGCGAGGGCTACGTAAATATGTAATAAACTAAGGTAGGTGTAATATAAAAATTAAAGTTATGGTCCAAAAACTAGTTTTTCATTTCAACATTTTTTCGAGCTATCCGCACGTGAGTGGTGTCGTTAGAAGCGCCTCGGCGAGGGCTACGTAAATATGTAATAAACTAAGGTAGGTGTAATATAAAAATTAAAGTTATGGTCCAAAAACTAGTTTTTCATTTCAACATTTTTTCGAGCTATCCGCACGTGAGTGGTGTCGTTAGAAGCGCCTCGGCGAGGGCTACGTAAATATGTAATAAACTAAGGTAGGTGTAATATAAAAATTAAAGTTATGGTCCAAAAACTAGTTTTTCATTTCAACATTTTTTCGAGCTATCCGCACGTGAGTGGTGTCGTTAGAAGCGCCTCGGCGAGGGCTACGTAAATATGTAATAAACTAAGGTAGGTGTAATATAAAAATTAAAGTTATGGTCCAAAAACTAGTTTTTCATTTCAACATTTTTTCGAGCTATCCGCACGTGAGTGGTGTCGTTAGAAGCGCCTCGGCGAGGGCTACGTAAATATGTAATAAACTAAGGTAGGTGTAATATAAAAATTAAAGTTATGGTCCAAAAACTAGTTTTTCATTTCAACATTTTTTCGAGCTATCCGCACGTGAGTGGTGTCGTTAGAAGCGCCTCGGCGAGGGCTACGTAAATATGTAATAAACTAAGGTAGGTGTAATATAAAAATTAAAGTTATGGTCCAAAAACTAGTTTTTCATTTCAACATTTTTTCGAGCTATCCGCACGTGAGTGGTGTCGTTAGAAGCGCCTCGGCGAGGGCTACGTAAATATGTAATAAACTAAGGTAGGTGTAATATAAAAATTAAAGTTATGGTCCAAAAACTAGTTTTTCATTTCAACATTTTTTCGAGCTATCCGCACGTGAGTGGTGTCGTTAGAAGCGCCTCGGCGAGGGCTACGTAAATATGTAATAAACTAAGGTAGGTGTAATATAAAAATTAAAGTTATGGTCCAAAAACTAGTTTTTCATTTCAACATTTTTTCGAGCTATCCGCACGTGAGTGGTGTCGTTAGAAGCGCCTCGGCGAGGGCTACGTAAATATGTAATAAACTAAGGTAGGTGTAATATAAAAATTAAAGTTATGGTCCAAAAACTAGTTTTTCATTTCAACATTTTTTCGAGCTATCCGCACGTGAGTGGAGTCGTTAGAAGCGCCTCGGCGAGGGCTACGTAAATATGTAATAAACTAAGGTAGGTGTAATATAAAAATTAAAGTTATGGTCCAAAAACTAGTTTTTCATTTCAACATTTTTTCGAGCTATCCGCACGTGAGTGGTGTCGTTAGAAGCGCCTCGGCGAGGGCTACGTAAATATGTAATAAACTAAGGTAGGTGTAATATAAAAATTAAAGTTATGGTCCAAAAACTAGTTTTTCATTTCAACATTTTTTCGAGCTATCCGCACGTGAGTGGAGTCATTAGAAGCGCCTCGGCGAGGGCTACGTAAATATGTAATAAACTAAGGTAGGTGTAATATAAAAATTAAAGTTATGGTCCAAAAACTAGTTTTTCATTTCAACATTTTTTCGAGCTAGCCGCACGTGGGTGGTGTCGTTAGAAGCGCCTCGGCGAGGGCTACGTAAATATGTAATAAACTAAGGTAGGTGTAATATAAAAATTAAAGTTATGGTCCAAAAACTAGTTTTTCATTTCAACATTTTTTCGAGCTATCCGCACGTGAGTGGTGTCGTTAGAAGCGCCTCGGCGAGGGCTACGTAAATATGTAATAAACTAAGGTAGGTGTAATATAAAAATTAAAGTTATGGTCCAAAAACTAGTTATTCATTTCAACATTTTTTCGAGCTATCCGCACGTGAGTGGTGTCGTTAGAAGCGCCTCGGCGAGGGCTACGTAAATATGTAATAAACTAAGGTAGGTGTAATATAAAAATTAAAGTTATGGTCCAAAAACTAGTTTTTCATTTCAACATTTTTTCGAGCTATCCGCACGTGAGTGGTGTCGTTAGAAGCGCCTCGGCGAGGGCTACGTAAATATGTAATAAACTAAGGTAGGTGTAATATAAAAATTAAAGTTATGGTCCAAAAACTAGTTTTTCATTTCAACATTTTTTCGAGCTATCCGCACGTGAGTGGTGTCGTTAGAAGCGCCTCGGCGAGGGCTACGTAAATATGTAATAAACTAAGGTAGGTGTAATATAAAAATTAAAGTTATGGTCCAAAAACTAGTTTTTCATTTCAACATTTTTTCGAGCTATCCGCACGTGAGTGGTGTCGTTAGAAGCGCCTCGCCGAGGGCTACGTAAATATGTAATAAACTAAGGTAGGTGTAATATAAAAATTAAAGTTATGGTCCAAAAACTAGTTTTTCATTTCAACATTTTTTCGAGCTATCCGCACGTGAGTGGTGTCGTTAGAAGCGCCTCGGCGAGGGCTACGTAAATATGTAATAAACTAAGGTAGGTGTAATATAAAAATTAAAGTTATGGTCCAAAAACTAGTTTTTCATTTCAACATTTTTTCGAGCTATCCGTACGTGAGTGGTGTCGTTAGAAGCGCCTCGGCGAGGGCTACGTAAATATGTAATAAACTAAGGTAGGTGTAATATAAAAATTAAAGTTATGGTCCAAAAACTAGTTTTTCATTTCAACATTTTTTCGAGCTATCCGCACGTGAGTGGTGTCGTTAGAAGCGCCTCGGCGAGGGCTACGTAAATATGTAATAAACTAAGGTAGGTGTAATATAAAAATTAAAGTTATGGTCCAAAAACTAGTTTTTCATTTCAACATTTTTTCGAGCTATCCGCACGTGAGTGGTGTCGTTAGAAGCGCCTCGGCGAGGGCTACGTAAATATGTAATAAACTAAGGTAGGTGTAATATAAAAATTAAAGTTATGGTCCAAAAACTAGTTTTTCATTTCAACATTTTTTCGAGCTATCCGCACGTGAGTGGTGTCGTTAGAAGCGCCTCGGCGAGGGCTACGTAAATATGTAATAAACTAAGGTAGGTGTAATATAAAAATTAAAGTTATGGTCCAAAAACTAGTTTTTCATTTCAACATTTTTTCGAGCTATCCGCACGTGAGTGGTGTCGTTAGAAGCGCCTCGGCGAGGGCTACGTAAATATGTAATAAACTAAGGTAGGTGTAATATAAAAATTAAAGTTATGGTCCAAAAACTAGTTTTTCATTTCAACATTTTTTCGAGCTATCCGCACGTGAGTGGTGTCGTTAGAAGCGCCTCGGCGAGGGCTACGTAAATATGTAATAAACTAAGGTAGGTGTAATATAAAAATTAAAGTTATGGTCCAAAAACTAGTTTTTCATTTCAACATTTTTTCGAGCTATCCGCACGTGAGTGGTGTCGTTAGAAGCGCCTCGGCGAGGGCTACGTAAATATGTAATAAACTAAGGTAGGTGTAATATAAAAATTAAAGTTATGGTCCAAAAACTAGTTTTTCATTTCAACATTTTTTCGAGCTATCCGCACGTGAGTGGTGTCGTTAGAAGCGCCTCGGCGAGGGCTACGTAAATATGTAATAAACTAAGGTAGGTGTAATATAAAAATTAAAGTTATGGTCCAAAAACTAGTTTTTCATTTCAACATTTTTTCGAGCTATCCGCACGTGAGTGGTGTCGTTAGAAGCGCCTCGGCGAGGGCTACGTAAATATGTAATAAACTAAGGTAGGTGTAATATAAAAATTAAAGTTATGGTCCAAAAACTAGTTTTTCATTTCAACATTTTTTCGAGCTATCCGCACGTGAGTGGTGTCGTTAGAAGCGCCTCGGCGAGGGCTACGTAAATATGTAATAAACTAAGGTAGGTGTAATATAAAAATTAAAGTTATGGTCCAAAAACTAGTTTTTCATTTCAACATTTTTTCGAGCTATCCGCACGTGAGTGGTGTCGTTAGAAGCGCCTCGGCGAGGGCTACGTAAATATGTAATAAACTAAGGTAGGTGTAATATAAAAATTAAAGTTATGGTCCAAAAACTAGTTTTTCATTTCAACATTTTTTCGAGCTATCCGCACGTGAGTGGTGTCGTTAGAAGCGCCTCGGCGAGGGCTACGTAAATATGTAATAAACTAAGGTAGGTGTAATATAAAAATTAAAGTTATGGTCCAAAAACTAGTTTTTCATTTCAACATTTTTTCGAGCTATCCGCACGTGAGTGGTGTCGTTAGAAGCGCCTCGGCGAGGGCTACGTAAATATGTAATAAACTAAGGTAGGTGTAATATAAAAATTAAAGTTATGGTCCAAAAACTAGTTTTTCATTTCAACATTTTTTCGAGCTATCCGCACGTGAGTGGTGTCGTTAGAAGCGCCTCGGCGAGGGCTACGTAAATATGTAATAAACTAAGGTAGGTGTAATATAAAAATTAAAGTTATGGTCCAAAAACTAGTTTTTCATTTCAACATTTTTTCGAGCTATCCGCACGTGAGTGGTGTCGTTAGAAGCGCCTCGGCGAGGGCTACGTAAATATGTAATAAACTAAGGTAGGTGTAATATAAAAATTAAAGTTATGGTCCAAAAACTAGTTTTTCATTTCAACATTTTTTCGAGCTATCCGCACGTGAGTGGTGTCGTTAGAAGCGCCTCGGCGAGGGCTACGTAAATATGTAATAAACTAAGGTAGGTGTAATATAAAAATTAAAGTTATGGTCCAAAAACTAGTTTTTCATTTCAACATTTTTTCGAGCTATCCGCACGTGAGTGGTGTCGTTAGAAGCGCCTCGGCGAGGGCTACGTAAATATGTAATAAACTAAGGTAGGTGTAATATAAAAATTAAAGTTATGGTCCAAAAACTAGTTTTTCATTTCAACATTTTTTCGAGCTATCCGCACGTGAGTGGTGTCGTTAGAAGCGCCTCGGCGAGGGCTACGTAAATATGTAATAAACTAAGGTAGGTGTAATATAAAAATTAAAGTTATGGTCCAAAAACTAGTTTTTCATTTCAACATTTTTTCGAGCTATCCGCACGTGAGTGGTGTCGTTAGAAGCGCCTCGGCGAGGGCTACGTAAATATGTAATAAACTAAGGTAGGTGTAATATAAAAATTAAAGTTATGGTCCAAAAACTAGTTTTTCATTTCAACATTTTTTCGAGCTATCCGCACGTGAGTGGTGTCGTTAGAAGCGCCTCGGCGAGGGCTACGTAAATATGTAATAAACTAAGGTAGGTGTAATATAAAAATTAAAGTTATGGTCCAAAAACTAGTTTTTCATTTCAACATTTTTTCGAGCTATCCGCACGTGAGTGGTGTCGTTAGAAGCGCCTCGGCGAGGGCTACGTAAATATGTAATAAACTAAGGTAGGTGTAATATAAAAATTAAAGTTATGGTCCAAAAACTAGTTTTTCATTTCAACATTTTTTCGAGCTATCCGCACGTGAGTGGTGTCGTTAGAAGCGCCTCGGCGAGGGCTACGTAAATATGTAATAAACTAAGGTAGGTGTAATATAAAAATTAAAGTTATGGTCCAAAAACTAGTTTTTCATTTCAACATTTTTTCGAGCTATCCGCACGTGAGTGGTGTCGTTAGAAGCGCCTCGGCGAGGGCTACGTAAATATGTAATAAACTAAGGTAGGTGTAATATAAAAATTAAAGTTATGGTCCAAAAACTAGTTTTTCATTTCAACATTTTTTCGAGCTATCCGCACGTGAGTGGTGTCGTTAGAAGCGCCTCGGCGAGGGCTACGTAAATATGTAATAAACTAAGGTAGGTGTAATATAAAAATTAAAGTTATGGTCCAAAAACTAGTTTTTCATTTCAACATTTTTTCGAGCTATCCGCACGTGAGTGGTGTCGTTAGAAGCGCCTCGGCGAGGGCTACGTAAATATGTAATAAACTAAGGTAGGTGTAATATAAAAATTAAAGTTATGGTCCAAAAACTAGTTTTTCATTTCAACATTTTTTCGAGCTATCCGCACGTGAGTGGTGTCGTTAGAAGCGCCTCGGCGAGGGCTACGTAAATATGTAATAAACTAAGGTAGGTGTAATATAAAAATTAAAGTTATGGTCCAAAAACTAGTTTTTCATTTCAACATGTTTTCGAGCTATCCGCACGTGAGTGGTGTCGTTAGAAGTGCCTCGGCGAGGGCTACGTAAATATGTAATAAACTAAGGTAGGTGTAATATAAAAATTAAAGTTATGGTCCAAAAACTAGTTTTTCATTTCAACATTTTTTCGAGCTATCCGCACGTGAGTGGTGTCGTTAGAAGCGCCTCGGCGAGGGCTACGTAAATATGTAATAAACTAAGGTAGGTGTAATATAAAAATTAAAGTTATGGTCCAAAAACTAGTTTTTCATTTCAACATTTTTTCGAGCTATCCGCACGTGAGTGGTGTCGTTAGAAGCGCCTCGGCGAGGGCTACGTAAATATGTAATAAACTAAGGTAGGTGTAATATAAAAATTAAAGTTATGGTCCAAAAACTAGTTTTTCATTTCAACATTTTTTCGAGCTATCCGCACGTGAGTGGTGTCGTTAGAAGCGCCTCGGCGAGGGCTACGTAAATATGTAATAAACTAAGGTAGGTGTAATATAAAAATTAAAGTTATGGTCCAAAAACTAGTTTTTCATTTCAACATTTTTTCGAGCTATCCGCACGTGAGTGGTGTCGTTAGAAGCGCCTCGGCGAGGGCTACGTAAATATGTAATAAACTAAGGTAGGTGTAATATAAAAATTAAAGTTATGGTCCAAAAACTAGTTTTTCATTTCAACATGTTTTCGAGCTATCCGCACGTGAGTGGTGTCGTTAGAAGCGCCTCGGCGAGGGCTACGTAAATATGTAATAAACTAAGGTAGGTGTAATATAAAAATTAAAGTTATGGTCCAAAAACTAGTTTTTCATTTCAACATTTTTTCGAGCTATCCGCACGTGAGTGGTGTCGTTAGAAGCGCCTCGGCGAGGGCTACGTAAATATGTAATAAACTAAGGTAGGTGTAATATAAAAATTAAAGTTATGGTCCAAAAACTAGTTTTTCATTTCAACATTTTTTCGAGCTATCCGCACGTGAGTGGTGTCGTTAGAAGCGCCTCGGCGAGGGCTACGTAAATATGTAATAAACTAAGGTAGGTGTAATATAAAAATTAAAGTTATGGTCCAAAAACTAGTTTTTCATTTCAACATTTTTTCGAGCTATCCGCACGTGAGTGGTGTCGTTAGAAGCGCCTCGGCGAGGGCTACGTAAATATGTAATAAACTAAGGTAGGTGTAATATAAAAATTAAAGTTATGGTCCAAAAACTAGTTTTTCATTTCAACATTTTTTCGAGCTATCCGCACGTGAGTGGTGTCGTTAGAAGCGCCTCGGCGAGGGCTACGTAAATATGTAATAAACTAAGGTAGGTGTAATATAAAAATTAAAGTTATGGTCCAAAAACTAGTTTTTCATTTCAACATTTTTTCGAGCTATCCGCACGTGAGTGGTGTCGTTAGAAGCGCCTCGGCGAGGGCTACGTAAATATGTAATAAACTAAGGTAGGTGTAATATAAAAATTAAAGTTATGGTCCAAAAACTAGTTTTTCATTTCAACATTTTTTCGAGCTATCCGCACGTGAGTGGTGTCGTTAGAAGCGCCTCGGCGAGGGCTACGTAAATATGTAATAAACTAAGGTAGGTGTAATATAAAAATTAAAGTTATGGTCCAAAAACTAGTTTTTCATTTCAACATTTTTTCGAGCTATCCGCACGTGAGTGGTGTCGTTAGAAGCGCCTCGGCGAGGGCTACGTAAATATGTAATAAACTAAGGTAGGTGTAATATAAAAATTAAAGTTATGGTCCAAAAACTAGTTTTTCATTTCAACATTTTTTCGAGCTATCCGCACGTGAGTGGTGTCGTTAGAAGCGCCTCGGCGAGGGCTACGTAAATATGTAATAAACTAAGGTAGGTGTAATATAAAAATTAAAGTTATGGTCCAAAAACTAGTTTTTCATTTCAACATTTTTTCGAGCTATCCGCACGTGAGTGGTGTCGTTAGAAGCGCCTCGGCGAGGGCTACGTAAATATGTAATAAACTAAGGTAGGTGTAATATAAAAATTAAAGTTATGGTCCAAAAACTAGTTTTTCATTTCAACATTTTTTCGAGCTATCCGCACGTGAGTGGTGTCGTTAGAAGCGCCTCGGCGAGGGCTACGTAAATATGTAATAAACTAAGGTAGGTGTAATATAAAAATTAAAGTTATGGTCCAAAAACTAGTTTTTCATTTCAACATTTTTTCGAGCTATCCGCACGTGAGTGGTGTCGTTAGAAGCGCCTCGGCGAGGGCTACGTAAATATGTAATAAACTAAGGTAGGTGTAATATAAAAATTAAAGTTATGGTCCAAAAACTAGTTTTTCATTTCAACATTTTTTCGAGCTATCCGCACGTGAGTGGTGTCGTTAGAAGCGCCTCGGCGAGGGCTACGTAAATATGTAATAAACTAAGGTAGGTGTAATATAAAAATTAAAGTTATGGTCCAAACACTAGTTTTTCATTTCAACATTTTTTCGAGCTATCCGCACGTGAGTGGTGTCGTTAGAAGCGCCTCGGCGAGGGCTACGTAAATATGTAATAAACTAAGGTAGGTGTAATATAAAAATTAAAGTTATGGTCCAAAAACTAGTTTTTCATTTCAACATTTTTTCGAGCTATCCGCACGTGAGTGGTGTCGTTAGAAGCGCCTCGGCGAGGGCTACGTAAATATGTAATAAACTAAGGTAGGTGTAATATAAAAATTAAAGTTATGGTCCAAAAACTAGTTTTTCATTTCAACATTTTTTCGAGCTATCCGCACGTGAGTGGTGTCGTTAGAAGCGCCTCGGCGAGGGCTACGTAAATATGTAATAAACTAAGGTAGGTGTAATATAAAAATTAAAGTTATGGTCCAAAAACTAGTTTTTCATTTCAACATTTTTTCGAGCTATCCGCACGTGAGTGGTGTCGTTAGAAGCGCCTCGGCGAGGGCTACGTAAATATGTAATAAACTAAGGTAGGTGTAATATAAAAATTAAAGTTATGGTCCAAAAACTAGTTTTTCATTTCAACATTTTTTCGAGCTATCCGCACGTGAGTGGTGTCGTTAGAAGCGCCTCGGCGAGGGCTACGTAAATATGTAATAAACTAAGGTAGGTGTAATATAAAAATTAAAGTTATGGTCCAAAAACTAGTTTTTCATTTCAACATTTTTTCGAGCTAGCCGCACGTGGGTGGTGTCGTTAGAAGCGCCTCGGCGAGGGCTACGTAAATATGTAATAAACTAAGGTAGGTGTAATATAAAAATTAAAGTTATGGTCCAAAAACTAGTTTTTCATTTCAACATTTTTTCGAGCTATCCGCACGTGAGTGGTGTCGTTAGAAGCGCCTCGGCGAGGGCTACGTAAATATGTAATAAACTAAGGTAGGTGTAATATAAAAATTAAAGTTATGGTCCAAAAACTAGTTTTTCATTTCAACATTTTTTCGAGCTATCCGCACGTGAGTGGTGTCGTTAGAAGCGCCTCGCCGAGGGCTACGTAAATATGTAATAAACTAAGGTAGGTGTAATATAAAAATTAAAGTTATGGTCCAAAAACTAGTTTTTCATTTCAACATTTTTTCGAGCTATCCGCACGTGAGTGGTGTCGTTAGAAGCGCCTCGGCGAGGGCTACGTAAATATGTAATAAACTAAGGTAGGTGTAATATAAAAATTAAAGTTATGGTCCAAAAACTAGTTTTTCATTTCAACATTTTTTCGAGCTATCCGCACGTGAGTGGTGTCGTTAGAAGCGCCTCGGCGAGGGCTACGTAAATATGTAATAAACTAAGGTAGGTGTAATATAAAAATTAAAGTTATGGTCCAAAAACTAGTTTTTCATTTCAACATTTTTTCGAGCTATCCGCACGTGAGTGGTGTCGTTAGAAGCGCCTCGGCGAGGGCTACGTAAATATGTAATAAACTAAGGTAGGTGTAATATAAAAATTAAAGTTATGGTCCAAAAACTAGTTTTTCATTTCAACATTTTTTCGAGCTATCCGCACGTGAGTGGTGTCGTTAGAAGCGCCTCGGCGAGGGCTACGTAAATATGTAATAAACTAAGGTAGGTGTAATATAAAAATTAAAGTTATGGTCCAAACACTAGTTTTTCATTTCAACATTTTTTCGAGCTATCCGCACGTGAGTGGTGTCGTTAGAAGCGCCTCGGCGAGGGCTACGTAAATATGTAATAAACTAAGGTAGGTGTAATATAAAAATTAAAGTTATGGTCCAAAAACTAGTTTTTCATTTCAACATTTTTTCGAGCTATCCGCACGTGAGTGGTGTCGTTAGAAGCGCCTCGGCGAGGGCTACGTAAATATGTAATAAACTAAGGTAGGTGTAATATAAAAATTAAAGTTATGGTCCAAAAACTAGTTTTTCATTTCAACATTTTTTCGAGCTATCCGCACGTGAGTGGTGTCGTTAGAAGCGCCTCGGCGAGGGCTACGTAAATATGTAATAAACTAAGGTAGGTGTAATATAAAAATTAAAGTTATGGTCCAAAAACTAGTTTTTCATTTCAACATTTTTTCGAGCTATCCGCACGTGAGTGGTGTCGTTAGAAGCGCCTCGGCGAGGGCTACGTAAATATGTAATAAACTAAGGTAGGTGTAATATAAAAATTAAAGTTATGGTCCAAAAACTAGTTTTTCATTTCAACATTTTTTCGAGCTATCCGCACGTGAGTGGTGTCGTTAGAAGCGCCTCGGCGAGGGCTACGTAAATATGTAATAAACTAAGGTAGGTGTAATATAAAAATTAAAGTTATGGTCCAAAAACTAGTTTTTCATTTCAACATTTTTTCGAGCTAGCCGCACGTGGGTGGTGTCGTTAGAAGCGCCTCGGCGAGGGCTACGTAAATATGTAATAAACTAAGGTAGGTGTAATATAAAAATTAAAGTTATGGTCCAAAAACTAGTTTTTCATTTCAACATTTTTTCGAGCTATCCGCACGTGAGTGGTGTCGTTAGAAGCGCCTCGGCGAGGGCTACGTAAATATGTAATAAACTAAGGTAGGTGTAATATAAAAATTAAAGTTATGGTCCAAAAACTAGTTTTTCATTTCAACATGTTTTCGAGCTATCCGCACGTGAGTGGTGTCGTTAGAAGTGCCTCGGCGAGGGCTACGTAAATATGTAATAAACTAAGGTAGGTGTAATATAAAAATTAAAGTTATGGTCCAAAAACTAGTTTTTCATTTCAACATTTTTTCGAGCTATCCGCACGTGAGTGGTGTCGTTAGAAGCGCCTCGGCGAGGGCTACGTAAATATGTAATAAACTAAGGTAGGTGTAATATAAAAATTAAAGTTATGGTCCAAAAACTAGTTTTTCATTTCAACATTTTTTCGAGCTATCCGCACGTGAGTGGTGTCGTTAGAAGCGCCTCGGCGAGGGCTACGTAAATATGTAATAAACTAAGGTAGGTGTAATATAAAAATTAAAGTTATGGTCCAAAAACTAGTTTTTCATTTCAACATTTTTTCGAGCTATCCGCACGTGAGTGGTGTCGTTAGAAGCGCCTCGGCGAGGGCTACGTAAATATGTAATAAACTAAGGTAGGTGTAATATAAAAATTAAAGTTATGGTCCAAAAACTAGTTTTTCATTTCAACATTTTTTCGAGCTATCCGCACGTGAGTGGTGTCGTTAGAAGCGCCTCGGCGAGGGCTACGTAAATATGTAATAAACTAAGGTAGGTGTAATATAAAAATTAAAGTTATGGTCCAAAAACTAGTTTTTCATTTCAACATGTTTTCGAGCTATCCGCACGTGAGTGGTGTCGTTAGAAGCGCCTCGGCGAGGGCTACGTAAATATGTAATAAACTAAGGTAGGTGTAATATAAAAATTAAAGTTATGGTCCAAAAACTAGTTTTTCATTTCAACATTTTTTCGAGCTATCCGCACGTGAGTGGTGTCGTTAGAAGCGCCTCGGCGAGGGCTACGTAAATATGTAATAAACTAAGGTAGGTGTAATATAAAAATTAAAGTTATGGTCCAAAAACTAGTTTTTCATTTCAACATTTTTTCGAGCTATCCGCACGTGAGTGGTGTCGTTAGAAGCGCCTCGGCGAGGGCTACGTAAATATGTAATAAACTAAGGTAGGTGTAATATAAAAATTAAAGTTATGGTCCAAAAACTAGTTTTTCATTTCAACATTTTTTCGAGCTATCCGCACGTGAGTGGTGTCGTTAGAAGCGCCTCGGCGAGGGCTACGTAAATATGTAATAAACTAAGGTAGGTGTAATATAAAAATTAAAGTTATGGTCCAAAAACTAGTTTTTCATTTCAACATTTTTTCGAGCTATCCGCACGTGAGTGGTGTCGTTAGAAGCGCCTCGGCGAGGGCTACGTAAATATGTAATAAACTAAGGTAGGTGTAATATAAAAATTAAAGTTATGGTCCAAAAACTAGTTTTTCATTTCAACATTTTTTCGAGCTATCCGCACGTGAGTGGTGTCGTTAGAAGCGCCTCGGCGAGGGCTACGTAAATATGTAATAAACTAAGGTAGGTGTAATATAAAAATTAAAGTTATGGTCCAAAAACTAGTTTTTCATTTCAACATTTTTTCGAGCTATCCGCACGTGAGTGGTGTCGTTAGAAGCGCCTCGGCGAGGGCTACGTAAATATGTAATAAACTAAGGTAGGTGTAATATAAAAATTAAAGTTATGGTCCAAAAACTAGTTTTTCATTTCAACATTTTTTCGAGCTATCCGCACGTGAGTGGTGTCGTTAGAAGCGCCTCGGCGAGGGCTACGTAAATATGTAATAAACTAAGGTAGGTGTAATATAAAAATTAAAGTTATGGTCCAAAAACTAGTTTTTCATTTCAACATTTTTTCGAGCTATCCGCACGTGAGTGGTGTCGTTAGAAGCGCCTCGGCGAGGGCTACGTAAATATGTAATAAACTAAGGTAGGTGTAATATAAAAATTAAAGTTATGGTCCAAAAACTAGTTTTTCATTTCAACATTTTTTCGAGCTATCCGCACGTGAGTGGTGTCGTTAGAAGCGCCTCGGCGAGGGCTACGTAAATATGTAATAAACTAAGGTAGGTGTAATATAAAAATTAAAGTTATGGTCCAAAAACTAGTTTTTCATTTCAACATTTTTTCGAGCTATCCGCACGTGAGTGGTGTCGTTAGAAGCGCCTCGGCGAGGGCTACGTAAATATGTAATAAACTAAGGTAGGTGTAATATAAAAATTAAAGTTATGGTCCAAAAACTAGTTTTTCATTTCAACATTTTTTCGAGCTATCCGCACGTGAGTGGTGTCGTTAGAAGCGCCTCGGCGAGGGCTACGTAAATATGTAATAAACTAAGGTAGGTGTAATATAAAAATTAAAGTTATGGTCCAAAAACTAGTTTTTCATTTCAACATTTTTTCGAGCTATCCGCACGTGAGTGGTGTCGTTAGAAGCGCCTCGGCGAGGGCTACGTAAATATGTAATAAACTAAGGTAGGTGTAATATAAAAATTAAAGTTATGGTCCAAACACTAGTTTTTCATTTCAACATTGTTTCGTGCTATCCGCACGTGAGTGGTGTCGTTAGAAGCGCCTCGGCGAGGGCTACGTAAATATGTAATAAACTAAGGTAGGTGTAATATAAAAATTAAAGTTATGGTCCAAAAACTAGTTTTTCATTTCAACATTTTTTCGAGCTATCCGCACGTGAGTGGTGTCGTTAGAAGCGCCTCGGCGAGGGCTACGTAAATATGTAATAAACTAAGGTAGGTGTAATATAAAAATTAAAGTTATGGTCCAAAAACTAGTTTTTCATTTCAACATTTTTTCGAGCTATCCGCACGTGAGTGGTGTCGTTAGAAGCGCCTCGGCGAGGGCTACGTAAATATGTAATAAACTAAGGTAGGTGTAATATAAAAATTAAAGTTATGGTCCAAAAACTAGTTTTTCATTTCAACATTTTTTCGAGCTATCCGCACGTGAGTGGTGTCGTTAGAAGCGCCTCGGCGAGGGCTACGTAAATATGTAATAAACTAAGGTAGGTGTAATATAAAAATTAAAGTTATGGTCCAAAAACTAGTTTTTCATTTCAACATTTTTTCGAGCTATCCGCACGTGAGTGGTGTCGTTAGAAGCGCCTCGGCGAGGGCTACGTAAATATGTAATAAACTAAGGTAGGTGTAATATAAAAATTAAAGTTATGGTCCAAAAACTAGTTTTTCATTTCAACATTTTTTCGAGCTAGCCGCACGTGGGTGGTGTCGTTAGAAGCGCCTCGGCGAGGGCTACGTAAATATGTAATAAACTAAGGTAGGTGTAATATAAAAATTAAAGTTATGGTCCAAAAACTAGTTTTTCATTTCAACATTTTTTCGAGCTATCCGCACGTGAGTGGTGTCGTTAGAAGCGCCTCGGCGAGGGCTTCGTAAATCCAAACTAATATTATAAATGCGAAAGTAACTCTGTCTGTCTGTCTGTCTGTCTTTCTGTCTGTCTGTCTGTCTGTCTGTCTTTGCTTCACGCCTAAACTACTGAACCGATTTGTGTGAAATTTGGTACAGACATAGTTTGGAACTTGAGAAAGGACATAGGATAGTTTTTATTACAAAAAATCAAATAAAAAATAAAATTTATTCCGGACATACAGCGCCATCTATTGGTCAAGCGTCGGCATCAATTCAGTACTGAAAATTCATCGGAAAAATGTAAATAAATAGTAAAAAGGTATGAAAATATAATATAATACAACTTTTAGTACAAAGAAAATGCTCTAACGGAGTATTGATAATTCTATTAGTACTACTTTTTGGATATAAATAATTTAAATTTGATCATGTTGGCGAGGTTAATAGAGGTTAATAGTTGTTTTTAAAATTCATAGATGGAGTTGCGCATTTTCTTCTATACATCTAATAAAACAGTAAATTACAACATTCTTTTGCCGGGGGTCAGATTTCATGTTACTGTATCAATTATGAACTACTGAATTGATAGCAGTAAAAAATTGAGAGAATGTTTTTGGTAAATCGTAGACGGTTGTTAGCTATTTTTAAACACGCTACTATATCTAGGTAATACGGGGTGGAGCTTTAAATTTCCCAATTCATTTTCTCATCTGCACACGTAAATTGGCATTATTGACATATAAACAAGAGGTAACTATGGCAGGCTACGGTAGCCATAGCGACCATTCTTCATTGTGATTGAAGTATACTTTTTGGAAAACTAGCTGTCGTAGTAAACAGCTTGGTGGTTGTAGGATTGGAAATGGATGTCCATGCTGCAGGTTCAAATCCAGTTGTTAATGATTGTATTTTTGTTCTTGAGTCCTTTTTGTTACATACGTTTGAATGTTTTGTTACTCAAGTTCAAGTCTCAGTCGAGCTAACACTTTTTGTGTTCTATTAGGTTAACTTTTATTAGTTTAAATCTTTGTATCATTTTGTTGCTTCTTTCGCAATGAGCAACAACTTTATGTCGTGCATTTTTTACTAGACCGATGCATAAGCCCTCAGTTCGATTGCAGCGCGCATCGAATACGGACGTGCCTTACAAAGTGCATCGTACAGATATTTAATTCGCGAACAGCGCGGCTATATGCCGCTGCCCGCCTCTGTTGCTATGAGCTCAACACTCATAGCCAACGAATTGTTGGCATTTATACAAAATGCCATCGATACAATGGATGAAGTTAGCATCTTACAAATATGTAAGACTAACTTCAAAGAAGAAGATATTAGCAGTGGCAAGAGGATGCTGTACACGAGTCTGGACAAACTCGACCAGATGCCGTCTCGACGGAGGGACGGTACAGAGAAGAGCGTCCAGGACATCATCACCTTGTTGAAGGTGACCGACCCTGACGACGTGCCGACTTTCGTGGCGAAGGAGCTGCACAAGCTGCCCCCCGTCACTTTCGACCACGTCGACGTCACCAGGCTCCTGAAGGACATCATCTTCCTGAAGACGAGCCTGACAGAAGTGCAGTCCAAATTAGAGGCCTCGGACAGGACTATTGAAGATCTGCGTGCCGAAGTAGTGTTATTACGTAACACTATTACTGTAAGTAGGTCACCTGACGAGGCGTCTAAGGTGAACATGCGTCGCGGGGCGCAAAATGCCTCCGTGTGCAGTTTTGCATCGGCGGGGTCTGATGCGTCACCGACGTTAGCAAAGTGCGATGACACAACGAATGCGAAATGTGTAAACACGTCGACACCTCGACGCGTTTATGCTGACGCCGCCGCTAGCCGGGCCGCAGCTCGCGCACCTAGCTGCGCCGCACCCGTCCCCGCGCCCGCGCCGCCGCCCCAGCGCGCTCCTACACGTGCCGCGCGCGCGCCGTGCCCCGCGCCGCTGCCCGCGCCTGCTGTGCCCGCGCCTGGACGGGATGAAGACGGTTTTGAGATGGTGCAGAGGAAGAAGCGCCGTCAAATAGCTGTGAAGAACCGCTGCGGCAAAGCTCCATTGAAGCCCAATGGACTAGTGCGTGCCGCACCGCCGAACACGCCAGTCTACATCTCCCGCCTACATCACTCTGTGACGAAAGAGAGTGTTATCGACTACGTGCGCCAGAAGTTGAACTACTTGCTGAGGGTGCAGGAGCTAGAGTCTCGCCGCAACGTCAACTTCAAGGCGTTTGTGGTACGAGTACCGAATTGCTTCTTGCATCAAGTACTGGATGAAGACTTCTGGCCTCAGAATGTGGTGTTCCGTCGCTTCCGCGGACAAGTACCACCAGAACGCACTAAGACGTAGTGCAAGGAAGATTACTAACTTAATTTTAAGCAATATATACTAACAACTTTTGTATAAAATATCTATGTTAGTCTGTAAGGTATATGTCTATGGGCCTGAGTAGCCTGAAAATAAATGATTTATTATTATATTATATTATAAGCTCAAAATTATTATGTTTGTATTTTAAATTTTAAGTGTGTTGCTCATTGCAGATCAAGCATGTCATATGCTGTAAAGAACGTCTGGCGTAAATGCCCTGACCATAGATATAAATCTATGGCACCGACATTTACTCCTGAATTGAAAAATAAGATTCCTCATAGATCATTTTATAGTTGTAATCTATGAGGAATCTTATTTTTCAATTCAGGAGTAACTTTTTTAAATTATTTCATCAAAGTAATGTGTAATGTTTTCTGTTGGTCATCTATAGAATTCCATGGACAAGTTTTTTTTTGTATTAATAATTTTTATTGTTTTAACTCAAAACCCAATGATCTTTTATGATATAATTTTTTAGTAAGTACTTACTCTTTAATATTCATTTTAAGGTAGCTTGCTACACGGGTTTTAATGCGTTGATCCAGATAAATCTTCTATTTTTTCGTTTACAAATTTCATTTAGTTTGTGTACCTATTTACTGGAAGTTTGGCCCAAAAACTAAAATAAAATAAACTTTCTATCGCATTCTCTACATTTTAAAATTAATATTGCATCATTTGAGCTCAGCACCTTATGCTGGGCAGTATCATCATCATCCACAGAACTTTTCCTCCCACTGTTGGGCATAGTTCTCCCCTTTTTCGTGCCATTTTCTACGGTCCTGTGCCAGCCTCATTCAGACTCGACCCGAGACTTTAACTATGTCATCGACCCATCTTGCTCCCGGACGACCGACGCTTCTTTTGCCATGCCTTGGCCACCATTCTGTCACCGTCTTAGTCCACCTGCCGTCATTTCGTCTGGGCAGCATAAAGCGACTTTATTGTAAAGGATACAGCCCCAGTCCAAGGCTTTGATCAGGGTAGAATGCGGTTGTCCTTGGTCTATTACTTAGTTTCCAGTCATAAATAATTTTAACCACAGTTTTGGTAGTTCTGATCCTGCGCCTCTCTATTGTCAACGTTTTCTTTCAGTTTCACGGGTCTCAGGTAAATACCTTATTAAAATGGAGCCTGCTTATCTCAGTCGTTCATCCCTTTAAAAACAACACACTCGCACACTCTTTTGCCTTTCATTAGCAGCCACCATTACCAGACCACATAGTTCCTAGCTGCTAAGTTCCTTAACTTATTTCCACATATACTCTAGGCTTAGGCACCGCACTGACATCTGGTAGCTATTAACTAAGACGAGAACACTACCTTAGTCTTAAAACCGGACTTCACCAAACCAGAGATGAGAAGAGCGGAGCGTAAATAATATTGATATCTACTTTCAATTTTACTGCGTAGTTCAGTATTTCGAATTTCGGGGTTTCGAACCAAAACCCCGATCTCGGTAGTCTTACTAGGGACTGCTGTACCAACGAAATACTATTGCAAAAGAAAAAAAGCGGTAAATTGTTTTTTTTGGCACGTGTCAAGCAATATTTGTGACAAAACTCTAGGTTCCACATCTGATACATTTTGCGTATAGCAGACTACTTAGAAACATTCATCTAGCGAAACAAGATAATATTGAAGTGTTCACGTGTTTTGTAAATTTTTAAATATATAAAAAGAACATTCTGAAGCCGGTGTCTAGGTAGTTCGTGATGGTGACCCTCTATACCACAGTCTAATTTATATTTATTCGCACAGATGACTGATATGAACGCGAACATCGTCGCGGGTACAGCTAGTATGTAATAAACTAAGGTAGGTGTAATATAAAAATTAAAGTTATGGTCCAAAAACTAGTTTTTCATTTCAACATTTTTTCGAGCTATCCGCACGTGAGTGGTGTCGTTAGAAGCGCCTCGGCGAGGGCTACGTAAATATGTAATAAACTAAGGTAGGTGTAATATAAAAATTAAAGTTATGGTCCAAAAACTAGTTTTTCATTTCAACATTTTTTCGAGCTATCCGCACGTGAGTGGTGTCGTTAGAAGCGCCTCGGCGAGGGCTACGTAAATATGTAATAAACTAAGGTAGGTGTAATATAAAAATTAAAGTTATGGTCCAAAAACTAGTTTTTCATTTCAACATTTTTTCGAGCTATCCGCACGTGAGTGGTGTCGTTAGAAGCGCCTCGGCAAGGGCTACGTAAATATGTAATAAACTAAGGTAGGTGTAATATAAAAATTAAAGTTATGGTCCAAAAACTAGTTTTTCATTTCAACATTTTTTCGAGCTATCCGCACGTGAGTGGTGTCGTTAGAAGCGCCTCGGCGAGGGCTACGTAAATATGTAATAAACTAAGGTAGGTGTAATATAAAAATTAAAGTTATGGTCCAAAAACTAGTTTTTCATTTCAACATTTTTTCGAGCTATCCGCACGTGAGTGGTGTCGTTAGAAGCGCCTCGGCGAGGGCTACGTAAATATGTAATAAACTAAGGTAGGTGTAATATAAAAATTAAAGTTATGGTCCAAAAACTAGTTTTTCATTTTAACATTTTTTCGAGCTATCCGCACGTGAGTGGTGTCGTTAGAAGCGCCTCGGCAAGGGCTACGTAAATATGTAATAAACTAAGGTAGGTGTAATATAAAAATTAAAGTTATGGTCCAAAAACTAGTTTTTCATTTCAACATTTTTTCGAGCTATCCGCACGTGAGTGGTGTCGTTAGAAGCGCCTCGGCGAGGGCTACGTAAATATGTAATAAACTAAGGTAGGTGTAATATAAAAATTAAAGTTATGGTCCAAAAACTAGTTTTTCATTTCAACATTTTTTCGAGCTATCCGCACGTGAGTGGTGTCGTTAGAAGCGCCTCGGCGAGGGCTACGTAAATATGTAATAAACTAAGGTAGGTGTAATATAAAAATTAAAGTTATGGTCCAAAAACTAGTTTTTCATTTCAACATTTTTTCGAGCTATCCGCACGTGAGTGGTGTCGTTAGAAGCGCCTCGGCGAGGGCTACGTAAATATGTAATAAACTAAGGTAGGTGTAATATAAAAATTAAAGTTATGGTTCAAAAACTAGGTTTCATTTCAACATTTTTTCGAGCTATCCGCACGTGAGTGGTGTCGTTAGAAGCGCCTCGGCGAGGGCTACGTAAATATGTAATAAACTAAGGTAGGTGTAATATAAAAATTAAAGTTATGGTCCAAAAACTAGTTTTTCATTTCAACATTTTTTCGAGCTATCCGCACGTGAGTGGTGTCGTTAGAAGCGCCTCGGCGAGGGCTACGTAAATATGTAATAAACTAAGGTAGGTGTAATATAAAAATTAAAGTTATGGTCCAAAAACTAGTTTTTCATTTCAACATTTTTTCGAGCTATCCGCACGTGAGTGGTGTCGTTAGAAGCGCCTCGGCAAGGGCTACGTAAATATGTAATAAACTAAGGTAGGTGTAATATAAAAATTAAAGTTATGGTCCAAAAACTAGTTTTTCATTTCAACATTTTTTCGAGCTATCCGCACGTGAGTGGTGTCGTTAGAAGCGCCTCGGCGAGGGCTACGTAAATATGTAATAAACTAAGGTAGGTGTAATATAAAAATTAAAGTTATGGTCCAAAAACTAGTTTTTCATTTCAACATTTTTTCGAGCTATCCGCACGTGAGTGGTGTCGTTAGAAGCGCCTCGGCGAGGGCTACGTAAATATGTAATAAACTAAGGTAGGTGTAATATAAAAATTAAAGTTATGGTCCAAAAACTAGTTTTTCATTTCAACATTTTTTCGAGCTATCCGCACGTGAGTGGTGTCGTTAGAAGCGCCTCGGCGAGGGCTACGTAAATATGTAATAAACTAAGGTAGGTGTAATATAAAAATTAAAGTTATGGTCCAAAAACTAGTTTTTCATTTCAACATTTTTTCGAGCTATCCGCACGTGAGTGGTGTCGTTAGAAGCGCCTCGGCGAGGGCTACGTAAATATGTAATAAACTAAGGTAGGTGTAATATAAAAATTAAAGTTATGGTCCAAAAACTAGTTTTTCATTTCAACATTTTTTCGAGCTATCCGCACGTGAGTGGTGTCGTTAGAAGCGCCTCGGCGAGGGCTACGTAAATATGTAATAAACTAAGGTAGGTGTAATATAAAAATTAAAGTTATGGTCCAAACACTAGTTTTTCATTTCAACATTTTTTCGAGCTATCCGCACGTGAGTGGTGTCGTTAGAAGCGCCTCGGCGAGGGCTACGTAAATATGTAATAAACTAAGGTAGGTGTAATATAAAAATTAAAGTTATGGTCCAAAAACTAGTTTTTCATTTCAACATTTTTTCGAGCTATCCGCACGTGAGTGGTGTCGTTAGAAGCGCCTCGGCGAGGGCTACGTAAATATGTAATAAACTAAGGTAGGTGTAATATAAAAATTAAAGTTATGGTCCAAAAACTAGTTTTTCATTTCAACATTTTTTCGAGCTATCCGCACGTGAGTGGTGTCGTTAGAAGCGCCTCGGCGAGGGCTACGTAAATATGTAATAAACTAAGGTAGGTGTAATATAAAAATTAAAGTTATGGTCCAAAAACTAGTTTTTCATTTCAACATTTTTTCGAGCTATCCGCACGTGAGTGGTGTCGTTAGAAGCGCCTCGGCGAGGGCTACGTAAATATGTAATAAACTAAGGTAGGTGTAATATAAAAATTAAAGTTATGGTCCAAAAACTAGTTTTTCATTTCAACATTTTTTCGAGCTATCCGCACGTGAGTGGTGTCGTTAGAAGCGCCTCGGCGAGGGCTACGTAAATATGTAATAAACTAAGGTAGGTGTAATATAAAAATTAAAGTTATGGTCCAAACACTAGTTTTTCATTTCAACATTTTTTCGAGCTATCCGCACGTGAGTGGTGTCGTTAGAAGCGCCTCGGCGAGGGCTACGTAAATATGTAATAAACTAAGGTAGGTGTAATATAAAAATTAAAGTTATGGTCCAAAAACTAGTTTTTCATTTCAACATTTTTTCGAGCTATCCGCACGTGAGTGGTGTCGTTAGAAGCGCCTCGGCGAGGGCTACGTAAATATGTAATAAACTAAGGTAGGTGTAATATAAAAATTAAAGTTATGGTCCAAAAACTAGTTTTTCATTTCAACATTTTTTCGAGCTATCCGCACGTGAGTGGTGTCGTTAGAAGCGCCTCGGCGAGGGCTACGTAAATATGTAATAAACTAAGGTAGGTGTAATATAAAAATTAAAGTTATGGTCCAAACACTAGTTTTTCATTTCAACATTTTTTCGAGCTATCCGCACGTGAGTGGTGTCGTTAGAAGCGCCTCGGCGAGGGCTACGTAAATATGTAATAAACTAAGGTAGGTGTAATATAAAAATTAAAGTTATGGTCCAAAAACTAGTTTTTCATTTCAACATTTTTTCGAGCTATCCGCACGTGAGTGGTGTCGTTAGAAGCGCCTCGGCGAGGGCTACGTAAATATGTAATAAACTAAGGTAGGTGTAATATAAAAATTAAAGTTATGGTCCAAAAACTAGTTTTTCATTTCAACATTTTTTCGAGCTATCCGCACGTGAGTGGTGTCGTTAGAAGCGCCTCGGCGAGGGCTACGTAAATATGTAATAAACTAAGGTAGGTGTAATATAAAAATTAAAGTTATGGTCCAAAAACTAGTTTTTCATTTCAACATTTTTTCGAGCTATCCGCACGTGAGTGGTGTCGTTAGAAGCGCCTCGGCGAGGGCTACGTAAATATGTAATAAACTAAGGTAGGTGTAATATAAAAATTAAAGTTATGGTCCAAAAACTAGTTTTTCATTTCAACATTTTTTCGAGCTATCCGCACGTGAGTGGTGTCGTTAGAAGCGCCTCGGCGAGGGCTACGTAAATATGTAATAAACTAAGGTAGGTGTAATATAAAAATTAAAGTTATGGTCCAAAAACTAGTTTTTCATTTCAACATTTTTTCGAGCTATCCGCACGTGAGTGGTGTCGTTAGAAGCGCCTCGGCGAGGGCTACGTAAATATGTAATAAACTAAGGTAGGTGTAATATAAAAATTAAAGTTATGGTCCAAAAACTAGTTTTTCATTTCAACATTTTTTCGAGCTATCCGCACGTGAGTGGTGTCGTTAGAAGCGCCTCGGCGAGGGCTACGTAAATATGTAATAAACTAAGGTAGGTGTAATATAAAAATTAAAGTTATGGTCCAAAAACTAGTTTTTCATTTCAACATTTTTTCGAGCTAGCCGCACGTGGGTGGTGTCGTTAGAAGCGCCTCGGCGAGGGCTACGTAAATATGTAATAAACTAAGGTAGGTGTAATATAAAAATTAAAGTTATGGTCCAAAAACTAGTTTTTCATTTCAACATTTTTTCGAGCTATCCGCACGTGAGTGGTGTCGTTAGAAGCGCCTCGGCGAGGGCTACGTAAATATGTAATAAACTAAGGTAGGTGTAATATAAAAATTAAAGTTATGGTCCAAAAACTAGTTTTTCATTTCAACATTTTTTCGAGCTATCCGCACGTGAGTGGTGTCGTTAGAAGCGCCTCGGCGAGGGCTACGTAAATATGTAATAAACTAAGGTAGGTGTAATATAAAAATTAAAGTTATGGTCCAAAAACTAGTTTTTCATTTCAACATTTTTTCGAGCTATCCGCACGTGAGTGGTGTCGTTAGAAGCGCCTCGGCGAGGGCTACGTAAATATGTAATAAACTAAGGTAGGTGTATTATAAAAATTAAAGTTATGGTCCAAAAACTAGTTTTTCATTTCAACATTTTTTCGAGCTATCCGCACGTGATCGGTGTCGTTAGAAGCGCCTCGGCGAGGGCTACGTAAATATGTAATAAACTAAGGTAGGTGTCATATAAAAATTAAAGTTATGGTCCAAAAACTAGTTTTTCATTTCAAAATTTTTTCGAGCTATCCGCACGTAATTGGTGTCGTTAGAAGCGCCTCGGCGAGGGCTACGTAAATATGTAATAAACTAAGGTAGGTGTAATATAAAAATTAAAGTTATGGTCCAAAAACTAGTTTTTCATTTCAACATTTTTTCGAGCTATCCGCACGTGAGTGGTGTCGTTAGAAGCGCCTCGGCGAGGGCTACGTAAATATGTAATAAACTAAGGTAGGTGTAATATAAAAATTAAAGTTATGGTCCAAAAACTAGTTTTTCATTTCAACATTTTTTCGAGCTATCCGCACGTGAGTGGTGTCGTTAGAAGCGCCTCGGCGAGGGCTAGCTAAATATGTAATAAACTAAGGTAGGTGTAATATAAAAATTAAAGTTATGGTCCAAAAACTAGTTTTTCATTTCAACATTTTTTCGAGCTATCCGCACGTGAGTGGTGTCGTTAGAAGCGCCTCGGCGAGGGCTAGCTAAATATGTAATAAACTAAGGTAGGTGTAATATAAAAATTAAAGTTATGGTCCAAAAACTAGTTTTTCATTTCAACATTTTTTCGAGCTATCCGCACGTGAGTGGTGTCGTTAGAAGCGCCTCGGCGAGGGCTAGCTGACCGTGTAATAAACTAAGGTAGGTGTAATATAAAAAATATAAAGTTATGGTCTAAACCTAACCTAACATGAAAAAAAATGTCCGAAAAAAGTTACGAATAAAATGTCCGAAAAGAGTTACAAAAAAAAGTTAGGTTTGATATAGTTAGGTTAGGTTCAAACCTAACCTAACATTAAAAAAAATGTCCGGAAAAAGTTACAAAAATGTCCGAAAAAAGTTACAAAAAAAATATCCGAAAAAAGTTAGGTTTGATATAGTTAGGTTAAATTCTAACCTAACCTAACATTAAAAAAAATGTCCGACAAAAGTTACGAAAAAAATGACCGAAAAGAGTTACAAAAAGTATGTCCGAAACAAGTTACAAAAAAGTTAGGTTTGATATAGTTAGGTTAGGTTCTAAGTGTTCTAACCTAACCTAAGATAAAAAAAATGTCCGAAAAAAGTTACAAAAAAAATGTCCGAAAAAAGTTTGTTTGATATAGTTAGGTTAGGTTCTAACCTAACCTAACAAAAAAAAATGTCCGAAAAAAGTTACAAAAAGAATGTCCGATAAAAGTTACAAATAAAATGTCCGAAAAACTTTACAAAAAAATGTCCGAAAAAAGTTTGTTTGATATAGTTAGGTTAGGTTCTAACCTAACCTAACATAAAAAAAAATGTCCGAAAAAAGTTACAAAAAAAATGTCCGAAAAGAGTTACAAAAATGTCCGAAAAAAGTTACAAAAATGTCCGAAAAAAGTGACAAAAAAAATGTCCGAAAAAATTTACAAAAAAGTGTCCGAAAAAAGTTTGTTTGATATAGTTAGGTTAGGTTCAAACCTAACCTAACATTAAAAAAAAGGTCCAGAAAAAGTTACAAAAAAAATGTCCGAAAAGAGTTACAAAAAAAAAGTAAGGTTTGATATAGTTAGGTTAGGTTCTAACCTAACCTAACATAAAAAAAAATGTCCGAAAAAAGTTACAAAAAGAATGTCCGAAAAAAGTTACAAAAATGTCCGAAAAAAGTTAGGTTTGATATAGTTAGGTTAGGTTCTAACCTAACCTAACATAAAAAAAAATGTCCGAAAAATGTTACAAAAAGAATGTCCGATAAAAGTTACAAAAAAAATGTCCGAAAAAATTTACAAAAAAATGTCCGAAAAAAGTTTGTTTGATATAGTTAGGTTAGGTTCTAACCTAACCTAACATAAAAAAAAATGTCCGAAAAAAGTTACAAAAAAAATTTCCGAAAAGAGTTAGATTTGATACGGTTAGGTTAGGTTCAAACCTAACCTAACATTAAAAAAAATGTCCGACAAAAGTTACGAAAAAAATGACCGAAAAGAGTTACAAAAAGTATGTCCGAAACAAGTTACAAAAAAGTTAGGTTTGATATAGTTAGGTTAGGTTCTAAGTGTTCTAACCTAACCTAAGATAAAAAAAATGTCCGAAAAAAGTTACAAAAAAAATGTCCGAAAAAAGTTTGATATAGTTAGGTTAGGTTCTAACCTAACCTAACAAAAAAAAATGTCCGAAAAAAGTTACAAAAAGAATGTCCGATAAAAGTTACAAATAAAATGTCCGAAAAACTTTACAAAAAAATGTCCGAAAAAAGTTTGTTTGATATAATTAGGTTAGGTTCTAACCTAACCTAACATAAAAAAAAATGTCCGAAAAAAGTTACAAAAAAAATGTCCGAAAAGAGTTACAAAAATGTCCGAAAAAAGTTACAAAAATGTCCGAAAAAAGTGACAAAAAAAATGTCCGAAAAAATTTACAAAAAAGTGTCCGAAAAAAGTTTGTTTGATATAGTTAGGTTAGGTTCAAACCTAACCTAACATTAAAAAAAAGGTCCAGAAAAAGTTACAAAAAAAATGTCCGAAAAGAGTTACAAAAAAAAAGTAAGGTTTGATATAGTTAGGTTAGGTTCTAACCTAACCTAACATAAAAAAAAATGTCCGAAAAAAGTTACAAAAAGAATGTCCGAAAAAAGTTACAAAAATGTCCGAAAAAAGTTACAAAAAGAATGTCCGATAAAAGTTACAAAAAAAATAACCGAAAAAATTTACAAAAAAATGTCCGAAAAAAGTTTGTTTGATATAGTTAGGTTAGGTTCTAACCTAACCTAACATAAAAAAAAATGCCCGAAAAAAGTTACAAAAAAAATTTCCGAAAAGAGTTAGATTTGATACGGTTAGGTTAGGTTCAAACCTAACCTAACATTAAAAAAAATGTCCGACAAAAGTTACGAAAAAAATGACCGAAAAGAGTTACAAAAAGTATGTCCGAAACAAGTTACAAAAAAGTTAGGTTTGATATAGTTAGGTTAGGTTCTAAGTGTTCTAACCTAACCTAAGATAAAAAAAATGTCCGAAAAAAGTTACAAAAAAAATGTCCGAAAAAAGTTTGATATAGTTAGGTTAGGTTCTAACCTAACCTAACAAAAAAAAATGTCCGAAAAAAGTTACAAAAAGAATGTCCGATAAAAGTTACAAATAAAATGTCCGAAAAACTTTACAAAAAAATGTCCGAAAAAAGTTTGTTTGATATACAGTAAAGTCACTAATGCTAGACACTTTAGTGAAAGCACTATGTTTAAATGAAAATAATAATATATTTATTGAACAAAACTATCACAACTTTTTTTTTATGGATGCAGTGTATCTGCATTCATTATCTTAAGTAATAAAATTTCCAATAATGAACAAACTTTTATTTATTATTAATTATTTTCTTTATTTTGTCTTAAGTACTAATAGATAACATCACAAAAAAAGAAAATCACCATAAGTAGACAGTCAAATGCACTAATAGTTGACATATTATTTAATTAATGCAGGTGGAGTTTTAAGGGCATCAGTGTACTTGATATCCTAATTTAACTTAGATAATAATTACTTATCCATCAATCTCTAAGGCACTATCAAATTTGTACTTAATTCATCTCCAGTTATAATCATATTTGGTACATCAAGGACTTTAATTATTTGAGATTCAGTTATAGGACTGATATCCCTATCATTTTCTTTGAATACTGTTTTAGACTCATCACATGAGACCATTGCCATAACTTCAATTTGTGTTTTAGTTACTTTCTGGACAATACAAACATATCTGTAATATTTCTTTTTTTCCAGGAAACTTAACGATAACATAGTCACCTTGCTTAATTCTACTCTCTTCCTCATTTCTTTCTTCCAAATATCATTTGCGCTGTCTCCAGATTCAACCCATTCTTTTTCGGTAGTTGAGCAATTACAGTCAGTCTTTTTAAGTTTGTTTTTTTTTATAATATTTTTACTTTTCTTTAATAACTTCTTATCAGTCTTAAGTTTTCTTGCTTTTTCAGTCTCTTCTTTCTTTTTTTTTCCTTTCCTCAGCTCTTCTTTTTTTCTCATCCTCTAATTCAGTATTTTTGTTCTCTTTGTTTTCATGGTATCTTTGCCATTCCAAAGATGATACAACAGATGGCACTTTTTCTTTAATTCTTCCTTATTTTGCCGCAGTTGACGTCGGAACTCCTCGTCTGCATTCTTGAATAGCGGCTTCCATATCAGCCTCAGAGTAACGAAACATCTGTCCTTTATTTGGCGGCATAATTATCAGTCTGGAACAATAGAACCAATAATTGACATCATACATACCCCAATAATAGACACCATGTCTACCTTTAGTTAAAGTGATCCAAAATTGTTGATATCTCTACGGTAATCTTTTCTTTGGGAATAGAGTCAAAATCGTACCGAACCTAACATAAGAGTTAAATATCTTGAAACACCAATGGATGACACGCCTGTCATCTATTAGATATTCATTATTTTTGTCGACTAATTGTAGACACATCATAATTTGTCAGAAAAATATTAGCAAACACAAGAAAAGCACGATCATCACTATCCCAACATATCATTGATACGTTGACAAATGAGTAAAAGGTATTTTTAAATATAAAAATTGATCCAAAACTCACCTTCAAATTTGGGCGTCCTTAACATAAAAAATAAGAAAACGCGGAACGCGTGCTCACTCCGTTACGTGATTCACAACGACTGACGATATTTTAAAATTTCGTTTAGGAACTGTTGAGAGTTTTTGAGAACAGTTCATAGATAGTGCTAGGTGTCCTATAATATTGTAATAACAGTCATTTTAATAAAATTGTTTCTAATACAAGATCATTTTTTCTTGGGTGTCATCCTTTAGGTTACTGTTCGGCATTAGTGACTTTACCTTAATTAGGTTAGGTTCTAACCTAACCTAACATAAAAAAAAATGTCCGAAAAAAGTTACAAAAAAAATGTCCGAAAAGAGTTACAAAAATGTCCGAAAAAAGTTACAAAAATGTCCGAAAAAAGTGACAAAAAAATGTCCGAAAAAATTTACAAAAAAGTGTCCGAAAAAAGTTTGTTTGATATAGTTAGGTTAGGTTCAAACCTAACCTAACATTAAAAAAAAGGTCCAGAAAAAGTTACAAAAAAAATGTCCGACAAGAGTTACAATAAAAAAGTAAGGTTTGATATAGTTAGGTTAGGTTCTAACCTAACCTAACATAAAAAAAAATGTCCGAAAAAAGTTACAAAAAGAATGTCCGAAAAAAGTTACAAAAATGTCCGAAAAAAGTTAGGTTTGATATAGTTAGGTTAGGTTCTAACCTAACCTAACATAAAAAAAAATGTCCGAAAAAAGTTACAAAAAGAATGTCCGATAAAAGTTACAAAAAAAATAACCGAAAAAATTTACAAAAAAATGTCCGAAAAAAGTTTGTTTGATATAGTTAGGTTAGGTTCTAACCTAACCTAACATAAAAAAAAATGCCCGAAAAAAGTTACAAAAAAAATTTCCGAAAAGAGTTAGATTTGATACGGTTAGGTTAGGTTCAAACCTAACCTAACATTAAAAAAAATGTCCGAAAAAAGTTACAAAAAAAATGTCCGAAAAGAGTTACAAAAATGTCCGAAAAAAGTTACAAAAATGTCCGAAAAAAGTGACAAAAAAGTGTCCGAAAAAATTTACAAAAAAGTGTCCGAAAAAAGTTACAAAAATGTCCGAAAAAAGTTAGGTTTGATATAGTTAGGTTAGGTTCTAACCTAACCTAACATAAAAAAAAATGTCCGAAAAAAGTTACAAAAAAAAAGTCCGAAAAAAGTTTGTTTGATATAGTTAGGTTAGGTTCTAACCTAACCTAACATAAAAAAAATGTCCGAAAAAAGTTACAAAAAGAATGTCCGATAAAAGTTACAAAAAAAATGTCCGAAAAAATTTACAAAAAAATGTCCGAAAAAAGTTTGTTTGATATAGTTAGGTTAGGTTCTAACCTAACCTAACATAAAAAAAAATGTCCGAAAAAAGTTACAAAAAGAATGTCCGAAAAAAGTTAGGTTTGATATAGTTAGGTTAGGTTCTAACCTAACCTAACATAAAAAAAATTACCGAAAAAAGTTAGATTCAAACCTTACCTAACATAACATTAAAAAAAAAGTCCGAAAGAAGTTACAAAAAAATGTCCGAAAAAAGTTAGGTTTGATATAGTTGGGTTAGGTTCAAACCTAACACAACAATTAATTTTACACATTTCTTAGGCAATCGGAAATGTTAAACATTTCAGATATCAATGGGTACGCGGGGATAGCGGGGCGAGGGGAGGGACGTATCATATGACGTGCGCGCGATTTAAGATGCACACAGTGTCGGGCGGTTTTGTTAGCTAACGGTCGGTCTTTTTGTTATTTCCATTGTATGGAGAATGGTTAATGGTTTTTAGAAACTTTAATATAAGATTGACGGCGAGCTTTTGGGCAAGATGGAGTTTTGTATTTAAGGGCAATTTTTTTTTGTAAAACCGTACATCGTTAATCAAATGTAAAGAAAAATACTTTAATTTGCCAAAGGAACACCATATGTACAAAAAAATATCAGGCATCATCGTAGTAATATAAAATACCTTTCACGCCAGTCTAAAATAATTAAATGTTTGTGCTAATTGCAATATTATTATAGACAAGTAACCATATGGTTTACTGTGATAAAAATATTAATGAACCTTAGCGACTTTATAGACTCACAAAGTTACTTAATGTTATTTTTGCTTATTTCACACGTGAGAAATATGTACAATCGGGGACACCCACGCCTTATCACTTTTAAAAATATTTAGCTTGACGTTCGACACAGGCGACTTGCGCGGAAGCTCCGCCCTCCTGTGACGTTGACCAATTAGGACATTGCAGTAACAAGATGGAAATATATATTTTGACTATTTTTGTGGACGTCAGTCGCATCTCACTGTTTGTTGATTGTTGACGTTCGCTGTTTTCTCCGTGACTTTGACTAGGTACTGTTTACGAACACTCGCGCGTGTTTACCGGACTTTTATTTTGTTTATGTGATATTGAAAATTGACTATCGAAGAGCGAATAAATATATTAGTCAGATTGCGAATGACCTGAGAATATCTGTAAGTATAACATTTTAATTTTATTTTAAACATTCGTGTTTTTTTTTCAGTCAGCCTAAAACCAGACAGATAAAGTGTATGCATAGTAGTGGGATAGAAAAAGATTTAAAAAAAAATCTAGTTGGTCAGAATTGTTTCATATACTTTTTATTATTGCACCAAAAATGAAACACAAGTTTCTTTTAGGTATAGATTTATTAAGTGTTGTTCACGTTGACATTTTAATAATGTGTTTTAATACAAATGTATAAAAAATTCTGTTGTGCTAAGTGTAGGAACGTTTTCAGAATTGATAATTATAATTGATCGCGTGAGTGAGAGTTTAACTTCACCAAATGAGTGATATGTTAAATAAAAAAAGTTGTAGTTAAATAGATAGTTCATCTATATTTTTGTTTAGGGTATGCACATTATTTTAAAGAATAATCTATTTATAATAGTGTTTTGTTAGGTGTTTTTTTAATCATATTTCATTCCTTTTGGTTGTCATAATAATAAACCTACCTTTAAAAGAGTAATTATATAAACGTCTTAATTTGAATTTTAAAAATGAAACAATAATTAGCAAAGCCGGCCGGTTCGGCCGGAGCTAGGTAGCGGTGCCAATCCTATTCGTCACTATAACAATAGAATTCCACAGCTATAGATAAAAACTAGTCGGCTCACTTTTAACAAAAGAGTCATAAACCCGAGCTTGCGAGGACTTGTTTACGTAAAGAGCATGTTAGTTGTTATGACCAAATTATATCTAAATAAAATCATATTTACTGGATTGAAAAAAAAAAATGATTTTACTTGAATTTTGGTTAGCTTAAAGTAATTACATCAAAGTCGGCCGGTGTGGCCACTGCAATGTATCACATATTATTATATGTCGTGCACTCGCGCTAGTAAACACATTTTCACTGGAGTAGATAAAAAAACACTCGGTTTCATTTTAACGAAAGAGAGAGAACTTGTTATAATCGTGTATCAGGTGACTATGACCACCGAAGAGCAAAGTAATACATAGGTAGTTGACCACATTAGCAGAGAGTAACAATAGCCTAGTATTGCCGGCGACCCGTTAAAACTTAAGTCTCGAGTTCGAATCCACCTCGACCGATTTTTCGAAATTTATTTGTGATAACAGATCACAAGAAACTTAAAATTTCACTTGATTACCTATTTAGTCATAACTTTCAATCTAGTTCCGTAAATTTGTTAACTACTACTTGGTATATGATACAATATAGTTTGTTCTTTAATAGGCAGTACTTTTATATCTACTTGTTGTATTCTACATAAGTAACCAAGTATAAAATAAATTACCAAATATAAAACATCTTGTTAACGTCATGTTTCTGTAAACTTATTAGAATTTTATAATGTATGGATTCATTGTTTAAACATTTTGTTTGCAGCGCTCTTACAGTAAGGCTGTGGATAAGACGGTAGGAAGAGGATGGAAGATTAAATAACTGCCCGCGCGAAGTGACGTCACGATTTGTCATCAACGAAGAAGACCGACAACGGATGCTGAGAACATATGAAGGCGAACCTTTTACTCCGACGAAGACCTTTGATCGACAATTTGTCTTTTCTATGCGAACAGTGAGGAGAACATTAAAAAGGAACGCAGAAAGCCTGCAAAAATAATAATATAATCTATATAGGTAGAGACTTTTGCTAGAGATTTGGCGGTCGGCTTATTGGGAGCGTTATAATGTTTTTAAAACTTACTTCGACCGCAGTATACGAATTTTTGTAACTTTCGATTATTAAATTAGGTCGTTGAGTCTGACGACGATATGTAATATAATTGTAGCATAATGGTTAATTCTTAGCAGTCTTATTATATTTAAATCGTCATTCGAGGTATATTATCAGGCCTCTGACGGTTTAAAGTAGTTTTATAAGTTCCATCAATAATCTTCTTATTCACCTCTGATTTTATTGCCTCTCTATTAAAGATATAATTTGATTCGAATTTTTAATACATGTATACTACTACTATATACTATCGTATTATAACATTAAAACACTAAATGGACGTCGGATCATCTATGAGAAACATTAAAAAAACAGTAACATCCTAATATGAACCTTAAAATCATTGTCAAACAGTTTAGTTTTGCTCGCGACAGCTTATTGTTATCGTTCAAGTTTACTCAAGAACTGTAATGTAATGCACAAAATGCAGCTCTCGTTCTATCCACTGCGCACGTCATGCGTTAGAAAAGAACAGAAATATACCTTTTGTTTGTCTTGCTTGGATAGTTAGACCGACGCTAAAATCATAAATATAATTTTGGTTTTCAAACCATTGAGGCAGAATATCTAGTTGATACAAGGTATTACTTTTTAATTCGATTCCGAACCGTCTTTTGGCCTCGGCACTTATAAATGCATTCCCGACTTCCATGTAGTTTTTTTTTTGTAAAACACTTGATGTCGATTAAAAAATAAGGTAAATAAGTATTCTAAATGTTATGGATTCAGTAAAATTGCTACGGTCTACACTCCTACTACTGCATAGTGTATATTTTTTTATTGTTATAAGAATTTGTTTTTTTGATGTAAGCCTCATAATTTTTTTTATTAACTAATTACATAGTCGACATTGTTTCTTACTTACTATATTATATATATGTATAAAGGACCGTCCATCAAATATATTTTTTTTAAATATTTTCTTGTCTGTAGATGATCCTATAGCTTTTTCACTATTATAATAATATTAAAATTACTACATCGTCAAGCGTAGCCCCTTTAGCAATTTCGCCACCAATGGAGCTAGTCTAATGTGATATCCAAAATTACGATCATATTAGCTTAGTTTAGTTCGTTGGTAGGCTTATGCAGCTGACGCGCCAAAGGCATTCAACTGGTGAGCGTAATAACGGTAGCTTTCATTATGTTTATATTTTTAGTAATCTAGTAAATAAATATATATTTTGAAGTATCTAATTTGTTTTATTTTTTAATCCTTACTTAAATAATAATATGCTTAGATAATATGCTTAGCTTATGCTTCAAGTCAGACGTTGACCGACCAACAACATCTCTTTATTGCACGTTTACTCCTTGTCATTAGCTAGTTGTCCTAGGTGTAGATGCAAACTTAAAAAATATTGCTATGGCAATTAAAGGCGCAACAAAATTCATACTCCAGACTCCATTCAAAAGAATACCAGCTACACACACAAGGAAAAGTGGTAAGGTTCAGATACTGGGTTTATAGAGTTGTAACACTCTAAACTGGAGTATAAACGGTGATTTTAGTAAAAGAAAATAGCATTAAAATACTATTCAGATATTTTAAGTTTATATCTAATTAGCATTTTAGTAGTAGTAAAATGCATTATCCATCCTTTATGTATTAACTTAAAGTTAGGCAACAAATATAATTATAATACTTAACATTAAAATTTTGGTATTGATGCAATTTTACTATTTAGTAAACAAGCTGTTAAAAACATAAAAATCCCGACTAGTTTTTTAATATTAATTCATTTCTCAACCCAAATTACATTAAAACATAACATTATACAACAAATTGCATAAACTAAAAACAACATTTAAAATAATACTATAACATAATAAATAATAATAATATCCTGGGACCACTTACACACGGCCATCTGATAACAAAGTAAGCAGAGCTTGTTTTATTGTAACAAGACAACTGATAAACATACTTATATATTTCTAATACATATTATGGATAAATTACACCCAGACACAGAACAAATGATTGTGCTCATAACACATAGATTTGTCCTGGGTGGGAATCGAACCCACGACCTCCGGTATAGCAGTCAGGGTCACTAACCACTAGACCAACAACACAGTCATTTATAACAACTATGTTTTGACAACGTTTAAAAAAGAAATCTAGAAACTTATTATGAGACACGAGCAATAAACCTAACACTTCCTTGGCAGGCGAGTAAAAATAACGATAAAACTGCAAAATCAAATAAAAAATAATCATCTTAACATATTAATATTCTAGTATTTCTAGTTTACATAATAAGACAACACACTTTTATGAAAATATTTGCATAAGAGAAACATATTGCATAAGTCGTCAAAACATTCGTAGTATTTAGTGACGACGACGACGAACACTAATACGATATAATGTTTCACTCGTGCACAGTGTTCAGCGTTTGCAATGACACTGGCAATATCTTTATTAAAATACAATCAGAAATAAGGAGGCGTTGCCACGTCGCTAGAGCGTTAGAAAGAGCGCAAGCGACGTAAACTGTTTCTCGACGGTAAGGTGATAAGGCGTGGATGTCCCCGATTGTACATAACGGCATTTTTTTAAATTATTATTTCCAAAACTACCTATTCAAGATATTGAAATTTCGCAAACAGATCGATAGATTTTTTTTTCTCATAATATAGCATCAAAAGTTGAAAATCGACCAGATGTTGGATAACGGCATTTTAGTTATACCACGGCAGTATACAAGGTGTATAACAATTAATTCTAGCCCACACACACCCCAATTAGTTTATTAAATTATAATATCAAAATAAGGTCTATAATTTAATTTAGTCAAACCAAACCCAGTCATTTTTCAAGTAATAAGTACCTACCCTAACTTTACGTTAAACGTATGGTCGTATAACATTAAAGGTATTTGTACGCAAACTCGATTGTTCGTCAGCTGTTTAGGTGGGCACTAGTTCAATGATCGAACATTCTCATCATCTTCATTCTACACTCAAATTATTTCTAATAACTACTGTTCACACTTAGCTGGATATTATCATGGTATAAGTTATTGATAGTAAAATAGGTAGATAGTTTTCCAACTAGTAAAATAGGTAGATAGTTTTCCAACTAGTGTTAGCGTCTGTATTTTATATTACACCTTTTTATTTATTATCTGGCAACACTTTACTTCGCAAGCTTCAGTTTTTATGAACTGGCAACGCCGAATCGCTCTTATTGGTCCGCGCATATCTAACCAATCAGAGCGAGGCACGCGTTATGGCGGGAGTTTGGAGTTGTGGGGGTAATCATGCCGGTTATTCGGGTCATTCTATCGTCGAGCGGGCTCTAGTGAACATAAAAGGAAATAGTGTACGCGTTTACTTGGTGTTAATTTTAAGGTAATAATGTATTTAACCTTACGCTGTTTTTACTGTGAAATATTTAATATTATGAAATAAATAACATGTTTTCTGAACCCATTATGGAGTCTTTTCTTTACATTTCAGAAGTGGGATCAGCGGATTTTAACTCGTAGAAAAAAAATGTTTTGAAATACGACAGTTTAAACCCATCCGTTAATCCCGTCCACGCTTATTAGATTTTTTCTTTTTATCCTTTTGCTCACACTCGTGACAAACATTGTAAAGGAAAAGCTCCATAAAGTGTTTTAATGTGATAAACAACGATAGTCACGTAAGTACCATTTTAATTTATTGGAAATTCAAAAGACTATAATTGTCACAAGACACGCCATCATGTTTAAGATACCTAATTCACGAAACTGCTATGCCGTGTTTTACTTACAAAGTTTATAAATACCCTCTATAAAGCATGCCATTTTTGCCAAAACGACACTGGAAATACGATGCATTCGTTTTTCATTGTTAGGTTATGTTTAAAATCGTCATGTGGTGGTTTGTTGCATCTTGCCGAGGCACTCCTACGGAGATGTAACGGACTATTTTAAGCATGTATCCCATTTTGCCGGGGCGACACTCTGGAAATGGGATGCATACTTTTTTAATTGTTAGGTTATGTTTAAAATCGTCATGTGGTGGTTTGTTGCATCTTGCCGAGGCACTCCTACGGAGATGTAACGGACTATTTTAAGCATGCACCCCATTTTGCCGGGGCGACACTCTGGAAATGGGATGCATACTTTTTTAATTGTTAGGTTATGTTTAAAATCGTCATGTGGTGGTTTGTTGCATCTTGCCGAGGCACTCCTACGGAGATGTAACGGACTATTTTAAGCATGTATCCCATATTGCCAGGGCAACTCTCTGGATATGTGGTACATACTTTCCTTATACACATAATACAACTATTGACTTGATTAATTACGTTGAGCATATTATATATTGCCAGGGTACTCTCGTGGATATATAATGTGTTTTAAAGCAGGTATTTCATTTCGCCAGGGCTACACTCTGGAAATGCTATGCTTGCTTGGGCGATGAATATTTTACTTTGATCATGAATTAATCTTCTTACCACCATAATAATATCATTAAACTGAAGTTAAATACATTAATCTTAATCACAATTACAGATAATGGATTCATCGCCTACGGGCAGTGGTAATGGACGTCGCTGCAATAACGAGGATGAGCCGATAAGTTTGGATCGTAACGAGGGTCCACGGCGGACTCCGCAGCGACGCCAAATTCGTAAAAGCGAGGGAGCGGAAGGGAGTCTGGATACCAGGCAAGTCCGTAAACGCTTAATAAGTAATTCTGATAATGAGAGCGAGGGAGCGGAAGGGAGTCTGAATATCAGGCAAGTCCGTAAACGCTTAATAAGTAATTCTGATAACGAGAGTGAGGGAGCGGAAGGGAGTCTGGTAGGAGACAGGCAAAGCCGCAAGCACTCTCTTTTAAAGCCAAACTAAGTAATTCTGATAACGAGAGTGAGGGAGCGGAAGGGAGTCTGGTAGGAGACAGGCAAAGCCGCAAGCACTCTCTTTTAAAGCCAAACTATAATAAAAATGTTAACAACCGGCGATCAAGAAGAGACGGTAGCGAACGAAATCGTAGCAGGGACCGACCTTATAACCGTCGTAGAAGGGACCGATATCGCGACGATCCTGTCGATAAAGGTCGTGATAGAACTCGACTTCGTGATGATTCTAGTGATTATTATCGTAGTAGGAAACGGTTTCGTGACAATTCGTCTGATGATAAAATCCAAGTCACGAGGGTAGGACGACGTCGTCATCGCAGCAGTAGCAGTGATAGCTATGATACTCCTATTAGACGCTTATTGAAGCGAGGACGAACTCGTTCTCCCTCATGTCGTACAAAATGTGAATTAGCGGAAGTTGAGATGCCTGATGCCACTCATAGCATCTTAAATAAATTCCTGAATGTCCTCAACAATGTGAAGGGACAATCGACCTCTAAGCTTTCTTTAACAAACGTGATTCCGGAATTCGATCCTTTATCTACCGAACAAACTATAGTAACGTGGTTAACTAAAGTCGAGGAAGCCGCGGAGATTTATAATTGGGATGAACGCGAAACAATTCATTTTGCTCTACCAAAACTCGTTGGACTTGCTCAGACATGGTATAAAGGCCTGAGCACGATGCTTTACTCGTGGACAGAATGGAAAAGGAAGCTTATTGAGTCTTTTCCCTGTAGGTACGACTATGCGGAACTACTAACTCAGATGTTGGCCAAGCGTGTGCGTTACGGCGAATCCCTTGAACAATATTACTACGCAAAGATAAATCTCCTGAACCGATGTGGTATCGTAGGTCGAAAAGCAGTCGATTGCTTATTACACGGCGTAGACGATAGGGCGGTGCGGATAGGAGCACAAGCGGCTAGGTTTCGTGGACCCGAAGATGTGCTTGGATATTTTAAAACTGTTAAGCCAGCCACTAGTAGGGAAACCGCGGATAGGTCCGGGCAAGATAAAAGGAACTCTTTGTCAAATAACAATCGGAACAAATCTGACGCGAATAAGAGGTCTACTTTTGTCATTAAGTGTCACAATTGTAATGATGAAGGACACAAGAGTTTTAAATGCAATAAACCCCTAACAAAATGCACTCTTTGTAACCGCGAAGGTCATTTAGATTTGTATTGTAGATCTAAGCGGCACGCTATCCAAAACACTGAACGTCCTAGTAGTGAAGTTAAGGATGAAAAGCAGGTTGCTCTAGTAGACTATTCAGATAATACTAATCAGAAGTACGTCCTCGAAATATTTGTAAATGACCAGCCGATCAATTGTCAAATAGACTTAGGGAGCCAGTGTACCTTGGTTAGGGAATCAGAAGCAAAGCGTTTGAAGCTGAATACAAGCCTGGACGAATTACCAGTCTTGCGAGGTATAGGTGGCTTTCACATAGAACCACTGGGAAAATGTAATGCCGACGTAACTGTCCAAGGGATAAAAGAGAATATAGAGATTCTCATTGTTGGAGACGCTGGCCGTTGTATCCTCCCTCAACAGATTCCGTGTATATCTGATAGGTGTTCCATTTAAAATACTGACAGATTGTAACGCGCTGCGAACGACTCTATCAAAAAGAGATCTTATACCTCGCATAGCGCGTTGGTGGGTTCAATTTCAGGAATTTAACTGCGAGATCGAATATCGCCCTGGGTGTCGTATGTCCCATGCGGATGCACTGAGTAGGAATCCGGTAGGGGAAGCTAAGGACGAGTCGCACGTATTAGACGTTCTAACAGTAGGTACGGATGATTGGATAGCTACGGTACAGAGTAGTGATGACGAAATAGCACGTATTAGAGAGATTTTGAAAGACCCTAAATCGGACCAGGTGCTAGATGTTATAAAAAATTATAAATTGAAAAACGGTAAAGTTTATCGAATTGTAGGTAAGGAAGTAAATGATTTAAGGTGGGTGGTACCTAAGGGGGTAAGGTGGCAGATAGCCAAAATAAACCACGATGACCTAGGCCACTTCGGTTTTGACAAGACCTTTGCGCGAATTCAGCAAATCTATTGGTTCCCCAAAATGCGCCGGTTTATAAAAAAATATATCAAGTCTTGTTTAGAATGTGCACGGAGTAAGGACCATACAGGGAAAGTTCAAGGCGAACTACATCCGATCCCTAAAGTTGAAACTCCATTTCATACAATTCACGCGGACCATCTAGGACCATTTGTGAAGAGCAAAAAGGGCAACTGCTACCTATTAGTAATTGTGGATGGGTTCACGAAATTCATAAATATAAAGCCAGTCAGAAACACTAAAAGTTCTACCTCAATAAAAGCCCTTAAAGAGCATATTACTTACTTTGGGGCACCGTCTAGACTGATAACCGATAGAGGGACTTCTTTTACCAGTAACAGCTTTCGCGCATTTGTCCAAACCATGGGTATCAAGCACATACTTAATGCTGTGGCCACACCCCGAGCAAACGGACAATGCGAACGTTACAATCGGACAATCTTAAGTGCACTCACCTCTAAAACGGACAATAAAGATGATAAGAACTGGGATGAGTATATTCCGGAAATACAGATCGGTTTGAACACTACTGTCCACAAGACGACTGGCAAAAGCCCTTCGGAACTACTTCTTGGTTTTAACATACGTAGTGGCTCCGAAAATGCTCTAAGCGATATTATAGACGATGTTAGAGAATTTTCCACAGATGATTTGGGCCAGGTACGATCCAAAGCAGGTACACGCATTGCCGAACAACAGGTTAAAGACAAAATCCGATATGATACTAGACATAAGCGCGCTTACAAATATAACTTGGGCGATTTAGTTAGCATAAAGCGAGATGTGCCAAGCGATGGCAAATCGAGAAAACTAGCGGCAAAATTTCAGGGTCCATACCGAATTTTGAAAGTACTGCCTAACGATAGGTTTTTAATAGAAGATACGCCGTTAACCCACAATCATGGCCAACGTCGATACGAAAATGTAATAGCGATAGATAGAATTAAGCCGTGGCTCGCTTTCGATCGGAATTATGACTCTACAGAATCTGAGTCCGAAGATAATGCTAATCAGGACTGTAATGAACGTACCAATTAGTACCTACCACATACTAACGATAGTACATCTAGGTTGGAATAAATTGATTTAGGAAATGTAATAAATAATCCAATATTTAATAAAGTAAAGTATGTACTTACAACGCATTAATGTAATATTTAAGACAATATTATTGGAATTAATAACATCATGTTGTTTATAGCTATAGTATTATTATGCTTACTATGAAAATAAGTGTTAGTTAATGTCATATTTTGATTTAAGATGAATCCCCGGTGGTTAAATATAAAGCTGTCAACTAGGTTATCAAAATAAAATTGCTTTTAGATTATGTAGTTAAATCTGATGGACCTTATATATTAAGATTATAATATTAGTACTAATTATTATTATAAGATGGCGATGTTACCATGATTTATGATTGTATAACTTTAACTAGATTCCAAGGTTAATAGTGTACTAGAGTTATGTATGTACTAGAGTTTGTCGTACTTACATTATGTATGGAATCTACCCCTGTAAGACTTTATTTAATTTAACTTGTAACTTAAAATAGAATTTTACATGTAAATGTTACTTTTTTTTGTGTCGCGAAGGGACTCGCTTTTCGCAGGATGGCCGAGCTGTTAGCGTCTGTATTTTATATTACACCTTTTTATTTATTATCTGGCAACACTTTACTTCGCAAGCTTCAGTTTTTATGAACTGGCAACGCCGAATCGCTCTTATTGGTCCGCGCATATCTAACCAATCAGAGCGAGGCACGCGTTATGGCGGGAGTTTGGAGTTGTGGGGGTAATCATGCCGGTTATTCGGGTCATTCTATCGTCGAGCGGGCTCTAGTGAACATAAAAGGAAATAGTGTACGCGTTTACTTGGTGTTAATTTTAAGGTAATAATGTATTTAACCTTACGCTGTTTTTACTGTGAAATATTTAATATTATGAAATAAATAACATGTTTTCTGAACCCATTATGGAGTCTTTTCTTTACACTAGTAATAGTAAAAAAGGTAATTAAGATTCTGTATTTCTATCACATGGCTGTTCGGACTGGCGTGTTTGGCGTTTTGTTCATTTCACAGTTATTGTGTTTAATAGTAAATCAAACTTAATAAATAGGACATAATAACGGTATGTTACTTTAATCGGTGTGCGACTTTCAACCGTTTAGATGTACTTAGGTACCTATCGTCAATAACGTAACGTGGAGGGGTTGGCGCCCGAGTCGCCGTATTACACTCGTAGGTAATTAAAGGCGGCATAAAAGGCATAAAAGGAATTAGAACAAAGTTGTACTTACAAAACTGAACATTATGTAGAAACACTAACTTTCTTTGTTTCTTCGTCACATTCACAACAATGCAATGGCTCAAAAGTCCGCCGTATTTTTCGATTCACTTTAGGTATTACCCGCTTTATCAAGGTATTTTTAGTTAGTTTAGTACTCGAGTATCACTGTTCACTGTCACAAACGCGAGTTTTATTTTACTTTTGAAGTCATCGACAGTTGAACGTTACCTAATTACACTAGCGATTTTATAAGATCCACAAATAAAAATCCTCTGGCGTCCACACGCAGGAAGACCACTGCATGGGTCCCCAGCTACCTATCTATCAGGTGCAATACTTCACGTCAAGGTCACAAGTCACAACATAAATAACGAGACAATCATAGCACGCTGTCGGCGGATGACTAATCGTCTTTGATGTAAGGCGGGCGGTTGCCGCTCTTGGCGGCGGCGCTGCAGCAGCGCGAGCGGCGCTCATAGGTAAGAGCCAAGAGGGTGGCCGGGAAATGTTTGCGTCTCGCTCTTTTGCATTATGTTTACATTAGCAAATGACGTACAATATTTTTTTAGGGTTTTCGCGTCTTTTGACACAACAATGTAAAATGCCGACTACAAAGTCGGAAGTACATTTAGATAAGCTTTATTTCGTTGCAGTAAGTTCCAAATTTCTTTGAATATTTATTATTCGCGTTCTTACAACAAATATTTAAAATGTTTTTATTGTTTATGTGTGTGTAAGAAAAGCTAGCGACGTAAGAACGAAATACAAATTGGACTTTATTCCTTTGGCATAAGGTTTAAATTACTTTAAACTAAAGATTTTTTATGAGGTGGTGGTTCTAATTCAAGACATTTCAAGACATGTGAAGGGAGTTTTCCTGAAAAATTAACATGTATTTTTTATTAGGTATGGGTCGTTACGTGGTTTTCGCGAAACGTAACGTAACTAGTTACTTCGAACGCGTAACCTGTTTTGGTAACAGGTGATTTTTGTAACTAGTGATTTTTCATATTCTATTCGGTGATTCGAAATGGTGATTTTATCAAAGTATTACAGTTATTAGCGAAACGAAAATACAAAACGGTTAAATTACGTTACGTAAGCTTTAAGTTTTTTGAACGGATAAGTTTTTGTAACTGACGTAATCTAAACAAATAAACTTCACTTCATACTTTAATCAGGCTTAGGACTGACTGCATCGAATAATTTATTACAATGAAAGTTATGCAGGCGTATTTAGAAGTTCATTATTTTGATTGTATATACAATGATTTAAAATATTTACAATTGGATAATTGTTTTTGCACTTTTTAGTTTTTTTTTCTCTATTTACACAATTTACAGTTTTAATATTTTAACACTATTTAGTTTTTTTTTCTATTTACACTATACAAAAATATTACAAAAACATGCATGGAATTCCCTTTCGCAATAAATAATTACATTAAAGCAATATTTACGAACGAACTAAACAAATTTTACTTGTCAAAGTAAACATAAACAAATACCAATTTCATATTAGTGTTCGTACGCCGCCCGTCGAAGGTTTATAATAATGATCAATCTAAACTAATCTCTAAAGCCTAAGTAATACGTATGAAAATTAAACGCATCACAATCAGAACTATTTATTGTTAGTAAGTTGGCGACTTGGCACGTGCATGTTCGGATTAGTTCGGATTTCATCGTGTCATCACTCGTGATTTCGGGAACTCTCGGCTCGCTTTGCCGATCAGTATATATAACTAGTAGGATCACATATTACGCGCGAAGAAGTGACATGCGCTGGCAACATAGTATTGTTTCGTTTCTCGTTTCTCATTCGATCACTGCATTGTAATGTAACTAGTTACAAAAATCACGTGATTATCTGTGACTCGAAACTAGTTAACCGGTTACATGCCCTGTAGCCAGATATTGTAACTAGTGACGTTAAATAACGCCCATACCTATTTTTTATTTCGGAATTCGATTAAGAAGCCTATTCTGAACCGACTACTTTCTTAACTTGAGTAAATTGTATTACTCGTATTTATTTATATAAAATATAATTTTGATTTATTTTGCGTATAAGGGAGTCAGCACCATTAGCTTTGCTGCCTGGATAAAATAAAACAGAAAAATTAAAACTGCTGATAAATATGTATAATTTTAATGACTTTTCTACATACGTAAATTGTAGTACATCACAATTAAAACTGTACCGTCCGCATGCACAGCTGGAACTAAACTAAATGCTCGTCACAAACAATACACAAAGGTTTTAAGATAAAAATCTGTTCGTTTAAAGTATGTCAAAGTTGAGCACTGTCTACTGAATTTTTCAGTTCACTGTGTGGTGTCCCCGGCGGGGCCGGCGCTGGACGCCGTGTCGGCGGCGGCGGCGGCGGCGGGCGAGGCCGAGCGCTCGCGCGGGGCGTGCTCGGGGTGCGCGGCGTGCTTGTCGTCGGTCGCGGCGCCGCTGGCGGAGTCCATGGCGGCGGCGAGCTCGTCGTCGTCGTCCTTCCCGTACAGCTCGGGGTAATGCGACATGCACTCCTGCATCACGCTAAACTTCTCGTAGCAATCGCTACCCTTCGGATCTGCGTCACTGAAATTAGAAAATATTCGTTATTTAACAAGTTATATGTACCTATAATTAATAATAACTTAATATGTAGGTAGTCATATATCGTAGAATCTAAAAATGGAATCTAAATATGTATATTTTTAACCAGATTGTTGACATGCTTTTTTTTGGTAGAGATCTTTGCAGTTAGCCTGAGCGCAAGCTTTGATTGCTTCACCGGACTTTTGGCGAGGACCTTAAGGCCTCCACCCAGAGCAATAGGAAAAACTAACTACGTCAGCAACGTCCACTAAGGGCACCCCCTGCGGGGTTCGGACCTTGACTTAGTGCATTGCTAACAATTTTAATAAGGCAAAACAACAAGGGATCCAAGTTTTAAATATTTAGGGACATAATATATCTCTTGCTAGTTTGGCCAGCTTTTTCTATGGTCGGGGGATAGCATTTACGTTACTATTATTTATAATACGCGACGGGCCTCGCCGGCGAGAACGTAATATCTACACGGCGTATGCTTCTTGGAGAAGCGTTGTTTTATCGTCGGGGTAGGATAGAGTATGTCTAGGGCGATTAATAATGTTGACATGCAACAACTTGTTTTGGTTTACCATTCCCCATTACTTATAAGAAGAAATCTTGATCAGTTTGTGCAATTTTTTAATAATTCTTACTAAAAACATTTTTATACCAAAATGGTTATTAAAAAGTTGCAGCTATAATATGTAAGAATATGAATGTTTAAAATTATGTAATCCCTTCGAGTTTCAAAAAGGTCAATGGGCAACTTAGAATGGAAACTATAATCACACCGTACAGAAACAAAATAAGGTGAAATAGACAGATTAATGTCTCTAGTTTACGATAGTATGGGTTGCATTCCTGTGGGTATAGTCTGAAGTTGCGCAAGAAAAGAGTGTCTGGAAAGATATGGGGAAGGCCTTTGCCCAGCATTGTGGCATTGCAGCATTGTTCTTTGACATACTAATGTTTAATACCACAATAAAAATAAAGTACATGAAATGAAAAGTGGGGTATAACTTAACAATTTAAATCTAGTTTGGTTTATGTACACAAGTTTTCACAAACCGTGTTAGCTTATGCCCAATGACCTTTGATTTTATTGCGATTTTATATTTGTGAGTAATATTTCTTTTTGTATCACTTATAATATTTTGTAATCAGACAAACAAATAAAAAGTTATGCATTGTCAATATGGTCATACATGAAAAAGGGAAAAAAAATACATAACAACTAGAGTACCTACATTTTAGGGTTCCGTACCCAAAAGCAACAACGGGACCCTATTACTAAGACTTCCCTGTCTGTCTGTCTGCAGGTTGTATCTCAAGAACCACAATTACTAAAGAGTTAAAATATTCACATAATATAATATGTTGCCGCTAATACAAAAAAAAACTAAAAACAACATAATGAATATTTAAGGGGGCTCTCATACAACAGTGGTACTGAATACTGAACTACTCTAGGGCGAGTCTAACTTGAACTTGGCTGGTTTTTTTCATATAAATTTTAGTTTGACTTTAATATATAATTACTATATAAGTTAATATACACTAGTATAACAATTGTATGTAAGAAATAATAAATAATACCTGTAGTGAAAACAAGAGAAAGCTTCTCTGAATTGTGATCCACAAGGTCCAGTGGCCATGCCCCCGAGGCATGGACAGCCCCAGTTTATGGAGCCATCAGCTAGGATGAGTCCCGGAGCTGGCTCTGGCTCCGGTAAGGTGACCTTGCTAGGTGTGGCCAGCTCTTCCCGGGTTGCCACTATAACTACATCCTTACCATCCAGTCCAGACGAAAGAACAGACCGTGTTGCCATCACTGTCAAAAAAAGAGATTTACAAATTCAAATTTATTATTTTGATCTTGCTTAATCAGGTTTAAAGGACAAATGTTACAGAAAGGAGAAATGGCCTTCTAAAATATAGCTTGCAATCTACTCAGAGTACTCACTAAGTCCTTGGTGATGCAAGTGTAGGTGAATGCTAGAGCAGCGCCTGGAGCGAGCAGGCTTGACGCGTGACGCGGGGCGCAGACGCGTCGCCACGCAGCAGCAGCGCGGCGCGCAGGCGGCGCAGCTCCCCGGCGTGCGCTCGCAGCAGCGCTCGCCCGCCCGACACCGACAGCACGTCCACACACAGAGAGCCGGCGCCGCACTCGCCGAACACACACCTAGCCGCCTCCTCGATGCTCTGCCGCACTGACAGACGAGTTTGGTTTGCACTGCAACTATTTACGAATACTTAGCACTTCTAATTGTTCGATTCTTGTATAATGTAATAGATATACTGTATTGGGGAAATTATGTGTGACGATAAGAATTGGATACATTACGCAATAACTATTAAATGCAAGTGATTACTTACGCGATCTCCAGGTACAAAAATCGAGAGCTCATTAATATTATTTTGCCACTAAACAAGCAGCGACAAACGGGCACGTCTTTAATGAATTGATATACTTCAATGTTGTAATGATTTATCCAACATTAATACAATATTATAATTCAATTTTGTTGTAAGTGAGGTTATTGCAGATAGGCCTTGTCTTGAATGCTTTTTTTTGACAGTTGAGACTTGAGAGTTGACATTAAAGTAAATGTCAAAATTGACAGTTATAAACTTGGTTGATGGATGATGGCAAGAGGTTTTTGAAAATAAAATTCAATACTTAATGGCCACCTACTTGAATCTTAAATCTTTGTGGGCACAACCATCGTGATCATGTACCTATCTAGATAGAGCAATCCAAACAAAAAATCTCAAAATGCTGCTCAAAAACCGCACAATGTGTACATAATGTGGTCAAACCCTAGAATGTCTATGGTTTGATCACATAATATTATTGTTATCTAAACAGAATTACAGAACCACAAGATACAAGCTTTGCTAAGTTTGTGGCTCATCAAAATGTCCTACTGTTACGAGCGGTAGGGTAGTTTAGCAGGAGAACATTTACTTAAATAATAAATATTATTTTTACTAGCACGCGTCCCGGCTTCGCACCGGTTTAAAATAGTAAAAAAAAGAAACAAACTGTCTTTTGAGATTACAAAATATGTAATCGTATTTTCTCAGTAGCTAAATATATTAAAATACTGATGAAATATTATCTTAGTTTTCCCACATGATTAGGACACAATTTAACAGCACGAAAACTTGAAATAACAATATAATCTGAATTATTCTAAGCCCCAACTGTTACCATGTGTTGTCTGTGCATTTGTATGTGGCGCCATCTTGTAGTTAGCTACAATAAACATGTTTTAATTCACTTACTTTGTACACAGATGTCGTTACTATGATTGAAAATAACAAAACTATAACTTAATTTGCTCTATTGACGATGCGCTACCTTCTTCCTTATATTTGTCTATGTTTTGTAGGTCTTCGCAGTTCGCAGTTCGCACTTCGCACTTCGCACTTCGCACTTCGCAGCTGTAGTATGAATTGATTCGTACCTGGGTAAATAGAATAGAATTATTCATCTGTTTGAAATATTGTAATTACAATTTTACAATTACTGAACTGATTAAGTTATTGTAATAAAGATTATTTTACGATGTTTAACAAAATAGGCGAAAATGGGTCAGTCCCTTACATTATTATATCCTTATACATAGGGGTAGATACCGTGAATTAATGTGTTACGTAAAATAAAGACACATGTTTAACCTCCACAGGTCACTTTAAACTTAAGTATAAGGCTGGGCCTGGCACGGCTGGCACGTTACATACAAGTGTATTTTACTCTCGATTTAATTAACATATCTATTCAAATAGAAATGGTGTGACAGAATAAACACATTTGTTGCGTGTGTGCCGTTCGGGCGGTGCTAACAAGTAGCGCGCCGAGCGTCTGGCCAGTTAGCGAGCCGCGACTAAGTGGCGTTAAAACGCGGCTTGGCGTTGCTGCGAGTGCACAGGCCCCCTTGTCATCGACAACGTTTACGCGCCAGAAGAATGCCGGGAAGCTGCCACCGCTTGCTACGGACTCGAGGCGAGCAGCATCACAATCACCAGCTCTAAGGTTAAGCACTATTATTAGCTACTAGCAACCAATAACACAGTTTGTCATACACTGGGGATAATTATTCAAGGGAAGAAAAATGATGAAACGAAAAAGTTTGATGCCAACAAAATGACTTTGGCTTTTATGCAGATTACCTAGTTTTCAGAGATTGGTAAAAACCTAAATCAATTTCCTGAACCGCGACCTCGTCTATATTTCAAGGTCCTATTTTTTAATACTTGACGATCGATTAATGATTACTTAATTGATGTTAGTTCATTTCAAAAAGTATTACTTTTACATTAACTAAACAATGTGAAACTTATTATACAACCTGTTGCCGTCAGCTCCGCCGCGCGCCGGGTATTGGTGGTCGCGGTAAAAAGCCTATGTCCATTCTTTGGAGACAAGCTTACCCTACAATAAGTTTAATCAAAATCGGTTGAAAGTTTAGCCGTTTAGTTTTACGCGTAACAGCGCAATTCTCATTTATAATATTAATATGGAAGTATGGAAATGGATATATCAGCAGATTCGTGTCAAATTGTATATTTTCAGGAACATGACGCCGAAGAAAACATAATTACATATCACATCTGGCTAGATGCTCGGCGCTGGGGCAGTGCAGGGCAAACAGGTTTTCTCGATTCTTCAATCTAACTTTAAGTTTTACTTACTATAAATTGCACTTGTTAATAAACAAATGAACAACAACAAATGACTAGCAAACTATACCAGTTTTGTAGCGACTAAGTATGCGAAATTGCATATCTTGCAGCTACTCTTCTTAATTTTCATATTAGTAATTTCATAAAATCCATTCACCTGCTAGGCCTATTGAAAACTGAAAATATTATTTTTCGGTTAACGATGTGAGGTTATGCGATTGAGTTTTAGAGTTTGATGATGTCAAAAGACAGTATGTTCAAGCGTCTAAGTTTATTGGTCATGATATCAAGAATTATGAATACTTAGCAAAGAAAGTTTTATCTACATACTACATACCTACATATTATTTATATACACAGCTTATGAACAATTCTGGTTGTCTGGGTGTAATTTATCTATAATATGTATGTATTTAGAAATATATAAGTATGTTTATCAGTTGTCTGGTTACCATAACACAAGCTCTGCTTAGCTTGGGATCAGATAACCGTGTGTGAGTTGTCCCGGAATATTATTATTATTAATTCACTATTCATATTCACAATTATTTGATTACGCCCCTTAGCACTCACCGGTGGCCCATCATAACACGCAGTACTACTAACTAATACGTACTGTACGGTACTAACGGAATCACTTTCATTACTTCATCAGAAGTAAAAATGTTTACCGCCCAAAGAAGTGGGCACGAATCAGCTAGTCTAAAAGATTTACAAACTATAGTATTAATTTTTAGTATCCTAGAGCAATTACATTATCTTAGAGTATGGATTTGTTTTCTCGAGTCATTGAGCTTTGACATTTTTTTCTGTCTCTTCCTTAGATCAATTTTTCTGCTCGAGAAAGCCTACCCGGTGAGGCTGACTCTACGTGTAACCATCTGCATTATTATAGTATTTGCAGTTGTGTGGTTGGGTAAAATACAATATGAAGCTATGGTGTATGAGCAGATAGTGCCGCGCTGGGCGCCCCAGGATGTGCCGCAGCTGCCATGTTATTACAGTGGCGAGCGGGGCGGGCGGCGCGGCGGCCGGCCGAGCCGGCCGATTCTCCGCCGTGCGCCGACCACTCAACACACAGAGCGCCGGCAAAGGGAACGTGGTAAGCGTGCGGTTGCAGTCGCCTGCGGTTTGATGCCGAATATGCGTTTAAAAGTAGACAGCAACCCTCGCTATGAAATTTGATACATAGTAGAAAGTGCTCGAGGCTCGTCGTACCGCCTGGAGCACTAACTCTATCTGTTCGTTTTGCTGCAAAAACACTGAAAAAAAAATTAAGCAATAATCTTTTTTGTGTTGATAAATTTATGAAAACATACCTTGCACAGGTGTTGCCAGTTTAAGAGAGGGGTACCTACTACCGGCTCAAGCTAGGCGGCTAACAGTTGACGAAATATATTTTTTTTTCGTTTCAATTAAAATTATTAATAGTTATCTAATTAAAGAGAAAGCTTCTCTACGTTTCTAAGTAGCATAACCCAAATTATCAGACTCCCATTTATTAAACAATCTGAAGAGTTATCGAACACACCACGACCATAAATGGGTGGTAAAAATGCTTTGAGAAGTAGGTAAAGTTAAGGCGGAGAGATATGAGGCTACTCGTTCACGAGAGATAAGTCGCGGCGAGGGACGTGCGCGCCGCCGCGACTGATAACTAGCTCCCCGCGCTCGGACCTGAAAATATCGCCGCCATCAATCCTTGCCAACGCAAACTTACCGGGCGGCAGTGACATTACGAATTTGATTTACCAAGAAGGTATTCCGACAGATTAACAGTGGGCTTGAATGCGCATAAGTATTTTGTTTTATTTTTCTGCAAAGCTGGCCGAAGAATGGTTTTAGTAAATGATATGTACTAGCCTAGCAGCAACAGGCTAAGATCTTCAAGTCATCTTTTATATCTAAAGATATTAAAGATCACTTCCCATAGGTAATAGCAATAGGCCCAGCAAGAGGATGCTGCAAAAAAAATAACCAGGGAAGTGGTCCAGTGTAGCTCGAGGCGGTCGTGCGTGTCTGAGGTACTTAAATAAGATACTAAAATAATTATGTTTTTATGCTCTTAAAACCAATGTCTTCATTCATAAAGCTCAGTGCCCTGGATCGTGCTTAGCGGTGGAGCGGCGCTGCAGCAGTTTACGGTCCATTCGCCTTGGGAAAACGATTCAGTGCGGTCTTGTTCCATTTTCCCGAACCAGGAGGTCTACTCTCTTTCTCCGAAACGAAACTTCGTAAACGAACGAAATTTAAACGAAGTTTCGTCAGTGACCCTACTCTATTTCATTTTCGGCCGCGCACAAGAACTTCGAAACCATAGACAATTTCTGTTAACGATAATATCGTGTGGGTCTTTTATGATGTCATCTTGAGTAAATTACGGTTTTTACTTTAACTTAAAATTAATAAACTCTTTTGCTTTATTTTTAAATTTCACAATGAAAATGTGATTTATTAAATATTTCTTGAAATATTCATGCAGAAATTATAAATATATAGATAAAAATTATATTTTTTGACGACATTCACCGCGACACAATAAAACACAAACCCTTTCACTGTCATTGTTAACCGACTAATTTAAAGAGTACTGTTTCATGCCAACAATGGGTATGTCACGAATGACAACCAAAAATGTCTGTATATTCACAATCTAATCATAACATGTCAACTTCAACTAATGATTTTTTGTTTGAATACTTTGAAAAGTTTTCTAAAGTAGCCTCAGGACCGAGCTCGCAGGTCTCAGGACTGACCTAGCAGGCATGAGGACTGGGCGGGCAGGCATCACCATCACTGCTGCCCTGTTGCAGCTGTGTGGTCTTGGTAGACAATATTTAGATAGGAATTAAGATTTTGTTACTGTTTTGTTTGTTGTGTTTCTTTATTATATTTGTGTTTAGATAGGGTTAAAGTAAATAAAACTTTATTATAAGTATAAGTTTTATTCATATTTATATTCCTCGCCCAACTCCTTGAATAATTTCCGACTGAGTCTGTAATTTCCTACAAACTTGAAGTCGGGAATTTCGCTAATATTTAGTCGATTGCGCAGGCGGCGCCGGTTCCTTCTACGCTCTACACGTTCTTCACGTAAAGCAGCTTCGATTAAAAGCATTCTTGAAGCCATTGCCAATAATTTTCTCACAATATTTACAAAACTAAACGTAAAACGAAAATCAAAAGGTAACACTTTTGGTTTCGTCAAATTTGAGGTTAAAATTACCAACAATCGTCTGTCAAATTCAAATATTCGTTCGGAAGATTTCGAATTAGAGTAGGTTTAGAGAATCTTAACGTCGAAAATTTTTCGTTCGTTCGAAATTTCGGAACGAAATGGAACCGTGGTAGGAAAGACGCGAAATTTCGTTCGAAACTTCGTTTTTCGTTGAATAAGAGTAGACCTCCTGTACTCAGCTACGCGGATAGCATTATCTGGAATGGAATATAAAATAGTAATAATTATAACGAAGAATGTAAACCTATTTAATCCCTGTTTCAAGGAGAGTCGATAACGTGTATAACGCATAAACTTAGATCTAAGCTAACACAAATTATAATATTGTACGCCTAATATGGTGGAGCAGTGAAGATGCACACCAAAATAATTTAATAACACCTTTGTAACCACTGTCTCACAATAAAGATCTTTGACTTTGACTTTGACTTTGATATGTGATGGTTATTACGAAAACCGTTAACCGGTACAAAAGTCTAGCTAGCCATTCACCGTCATGGGATAGCGCGAAGTATTCAGATATAACTTTTGACCAGCTTTGACGATACTCTGCACAGCTCGCCACCACCTCCGATTCGTAAAATTCCTTGCCGGTGTGTCCCGAACCATGGTCCGCACGAAGCGGACGCCCTGACCATATTATAGGTAAATAGAGCAACTATAACACCCCGACAAAACAAGCAACTCACACCGCCTCTATGTACAAGCAATAAGAGCGAAGTTACCGAACTTATCGTAACTGTCGAATATTTAACTTGAATTCGTGTCCGAGTTGTTAGGGACTCGAGACCTATCTACACTACTAACTATTTACATCAATTGCGTCTATCAAGATTCGTATCTCATACACTGCAGTGTCAGCATAGAGCCGAAGTGGAAATGTATTGGTTGGCTCGTCAATGAATAGCGTGCTGCGCGGAGGGTGCGTAGCGGGGCCGGCAGGCGGCGCGCTCGTGCAAGCCTCGGCTGTCTCAGGGGAGGTCGGTGTTTATTCACTATTCTTGACTTTGCGCGTTGTTCAGACGGTTGACGTCAAAACTCTAGTGTATGATAATAATTATTTATTTTAACATTTTAAGGATGCCGTAGTCTTGGCATATACATAGTAAGTACCTATACATACAAGTAGATTATAAATATCTGGAGATGAATTCCGAACAATAGGGTGGATGACTGGGTTTGAAAAGTCAAAATTAATTTAGTCCGCCATTTAGATAATCATCATCTTTTATCAAATCAATAACAAGATACGAAGATAAACCGCTTTAAAGTTCAGGAGTGGGGGCTTGTAACGTCACTGCTTGATACAATTTTTGCAGACGTAACGTCCCGCAAGATTTGTACTCGCTGTATTTTCATAAATTTTAGTTTACGGGACAAACGAAAATATAGGTACCCGTCTTATATTTTTATATTATTGAAAACATGGACAAAAAAAAATTGTCGTAATCCATATTGACATTGAAGTTGTGATGATTCTAATCTTATTACTGTTAGCTGTATGTCTATTCTGTAAATAATTTCGGTATCGAGCTTCACCTGAGTGACAATAAAGCTCACTTCAAAAGTGAACCCTTTAGAATTCAAATTCGAGAATACGTATTTGACATCTCACCGCGGATTCCGCTGTCGAGACATGAAAATAATGTTACAGAATAGCACTACTGTACACGTTTTTGTAAACGTTTTGATTTTAATAAATTATTATTATTATCTTGAAAAAATATGAAAATAAAATGAAATTTAACAGTAGCGCTACATTGTTTTATTGTTACGTGGTAATTGGGAGGAACCCATTAAAGAAAAACACAGTAGCTAATTTGTTTATTTTTCAAAAATACTGAGCTACGCATGGAGATGCGTAGCTCAGTAGGTATCCTAAATCAACGTTTATTGTTGCATACTCATTTTATTGGATTTGAAGTTAATAAAGAAGGAGTAACCCTGCTGTTTGTTCGAAGTGCCTTGATCGTAATGAGAAGGCAGTCGGTCTCAACTCCAGACTTTAGATTTGATTGTTGAGTGAGTTACCTGCCGTCTGTTCCGTGGAACACAACAATCGCGAAGAATGCTCAGTTTATAAAACAATGAGTTACCGTAATCAACATTAGGCACCTTATTGTGGAATAATGAACTAACTTGTCGATGAATACCCTCGATTGTGTAATGCTGTAATAATGAAAACAAACGACAACGACACCTCAAGGAACTGAAAAGGTGATATGTGATACGTTAATAAGTTAATCTGTGCCGTGGTGACGTGTTACCTACCATAGAAATATACAAGTGTCACCTTGTAGCCTCGCAAGCAGCAGGCAGCGGGCAGCAGGCAGCGGGCAGCAGGCAGCAGGCAGCAGGCAGCGGATCCGCGGTCGCTACGGAAGTTTGCGATTACGGACCATTTTACAGACATACGATTGTAATCTGGGGGCACGGCAGTGGCCCAGCCAAGTCTCGAGCAAAACGGGCACGGCCGTATACCATCCTTTTCTCGAAGCGTTTCGCAACTATTTCACCCCCCCTGTATCATCGATACGGACAAAGCTAGGGGTTTAGGTTTTCGATGACCTAGAGTAAGTATTAAAACAAGCTCAGCCGCAAAATTACATGACATTTGAACCAATAATTTACGAGTTATGAGCGATCAAAGTTACACCATTTTGTCACACACTGACTCACTCACTGATTCACTCACTGACCGATCATCAAAAATCTAAGGTACTTCTTAGAACCTTCAAATTTGGCACCAAGATAGGGTTTTAGCTACATGTAAAGAGAAAATTATAAAAACGGTAATAAATTATATACCTTAGTAAATAATAGGAAACAAATTTATATTTGCGGTTTTACAAGAACATGGTGTATGAATTTTGACTGCATTGTTAACTTTTTTGTTTATGTACAAAAAGTAAAACAAATCGATTAATATTATTAACTAGCTGTGCCTGCGATTCCGTTCGCGCGGATGACGAAACCTTATCAATGAGTTTTTTGTGTAAAAACTAAAATCAATACGAATGCTAGGAGTATTTAAAATAACCTACGTTACCATTAAATATACTACCTATACTTTAGATTAAAATCTATACGGTCTACGCCTTATAAAAGTTTACCTAGTTACCTACTTAATAAATACTAAATAAACTCAATAAATAAGCAAAATCCCTAAAAACTAATATCTTTACGAATGACTAATCCTACCTAACAGTATTATAAAATAACCTACGGTCACTACGTACACTATCAAATATACTACCTATACTTTAAAATTAAAATTTATACCTACGACTTATAAAAATAAACCTAACTAACTCTACCCTAAGAAATTCAAATTTAAACTATTGAAAGACTAAAAGTCGCGCTGATAAGCAATTGTCTGTCACTAAAGTCGAACGCTCTGAACGCATCAACAGCCAAATATTGAATGAAGCTCGCGCTTTTATTACCAACTTCAAAAAAAGGAGGTTCTCAGTTTGACCTATATGTATGTATATATGATTGTTTGTCCGCGATTATCCCGCGTTTGGCTGAACCGATTTTGATACGGTATTCAGAATAGTGTTTGTTAGACCAAGGAGAAGGTTTTGGTATTCTATAATTAACCGACTTGAAAAAAGGAGGTTCTCAGATTGACCTGTATGTTTGAACGCGATTATCTCGCGTTTGACTAAAGCCATTTTAAGTAAGTTAACAAACCACCTAACACTAAAAAGTATTAAATAAAAAAATATAAAAAAACGAAATAAACCAATAAATGATAACTATTTAACATATAAGTGTCGTGTGTAATAAGTGTCGGTCCTTATTATATGTATAGTATTAAAATTTGCTATTAGCGGCTGACACCGACTCCAAAAATTACAATAATTGCGCTTGAAGTATAATTATACTTATTATCCAAATATTTTGGTTATTTGATAAGCAGTACATTTAAAATTATTTCATACTTTTTAGTGAATCGGATTTTTGAAAGCGGTTCTCTTTTTTTTTAAATAAATTAAATAGTTATCATTTTTATTTCCTTTTTTTATAAATTTTTTTTATAGAGCTGCCGTAGTTAGCGTCGTGGAGGTTTTTACTGCTTGTCCGGACTAAGTTGGCAAGACACCTACTTAGGGTATATATGTTCTGTGCACCTACGCCTCCAGCCAGAAAGCTCGCGCTCGGACCTCCCGCCTTTTTATACCCTAACGCCGCGAGCCGCGTCGAGCGCGGCAACCGTTACGCAAAAATAATCCTTATAGCATAATTCAGGAGTCACGCGGGACATCGCTATAGGGAACCAAACTTATACATGAAATACGCTAATAAACCATTTATTAGCGTATTTCATGTATAAGTTTGGTTTTCTATACCGATTTCTATGATTATTTTTATTATTGAATAGGTAATAATGTTAACTTTTTTTAATTAGGGATGAATGAGAGTATTATAAACGTAAGAGTAAACAAATATAATCAGAAAGCTCCGAACTGCTAAGCTACCGGGAGTTACACGTGTTATTGTGAGTCAACCATAAAAGATAGACATATGCTGTTGTGGGATATTTTTTATATAATTTTATGTAGAACATTTCCGTCATACATATTTTCTATGTAGCTTTAACCATGGCTGCACACGCACGGAAGCTTAAAAAATGGAGTAACTTCTCCAGTTTTCCCAACATTTCCCTTCACTGCTCTGCTCCTATTGATTGTAGCGTGATGAAAAGTATACTATAACCTGCCCTGGAGTATGAAAAATAATTGTACCAAGTTTCGTTAAAATCCGTCAAGTAGTTTTTGTTTCTATAAGGAACATATACAGACAGACAGACAGACAGAAAAAAATTTTACTGATTGCATTTTTGGCATCAGTATCGGTCACTAATCACCCCCTGATAGTTATTTTAAAAATATATTTCATGTACAGAATTGACCTCTCTACAGATTTATTATAAGTATAGATATAGATAAATTGTAATAATTAGTTGAATATAATCGACTCAGAAATATTTACCGCCCAGACTTGTGTGCCTTAGAAATTACAAAACATCAAAGAACAGGCAAAAGTGTAAGAGACAGGGAATGGGCTCTAAGCAAAGCAGCAGCTGAAGCACAAGAAAAAATAAAATCACCTAAAAAGAAATATACCTACAAAAAATAAATGAGATCCCACCAAAAAAACATTCAATGTAAATAAAAGCCAAGTCTCTCTATGCAATTCTTCCATCGTAAAAAGTTTTGAGATCGCATAGGAGCCAAGTCCTGTTCAACTAAATTGTAATAATAAATCAATATTTTGTGACTATATCAATAGTTTTGTTTACATTACAATAATAGTGTCAGGTGCAGTGTTGATGTTATTTGGGCACAAAGAAATGGCACAATATTTATAATATGGTAATTAAGACAATATTCAGTCACTTTCTTTATTTTTTTGTAATTTTGTGAACCAAAGACTTTGCTGGTGACGTCGAACTCGTGTAATGTGACTATACGAACAAACGCGCCAAAATGGCCGCGTTTAAATTTTTCTAAATTGACAGAGATTTACATTTTGGGCGTGATATTTGTATGTTTGGTAATGTAATATCTAGTAGAAACATATAAAAAAAAATTCATGCTTATTCCCTATTGTCATCGCAGTTAGGGAATACCTTTTAAATCTAAGAGTTTGCTGACTGCAATCATCAGTTTTTTTTTCAATATTTTAATGACCATACTTATTTGGTTCGTCTTGATAGCGCGTCATGTCAATGTGTCCAAACAAAACTTAAAAAAAATTGTGGTGCATAATGAACTTCGATGTGCAGGCTCAAAAGATATTATCTTGAAAATCTCTCACATAGATTTGTAAAATAAGGGACTAAACGGCGAGTACGCAAATCTATACAATTTAATAACATAATAATTAAAATTTAAGAAACCCCCGACGAAGGAAAATTACATGTAACTTTTGAAGGGCTTAACAGCTTTCCATCACAAGTTTCACCCAAACAAAAAGATAAAATAACAACTTACCGCTCAGAAACTGGAGTGACAGAGCTGTACGACGTGCTGGTCCATGTGTACATGCTGCTGCGGCTGGAAGCTGCTGGGAGAGGCCCGACTGTGACGTCATAAGAAGGCCGGGTCGCGCCGGCTGCGACGGCGGCAGACAGCAGCTGTTGTGTGATAAAAATTGTGCGCAGTCGCACGCCGCGCCGCGGGTATCTCCGAGCGCTAATGAGCTCCACCCGCGCCTCATTACCATTTAGAATTAAACCAGCGTCATTATCTCCTAGTGAATGCGAACGTTTAGCCACAATGCACTCCTGTTCACATTAAACAAAAGCTAGAAAGTAGATTTCAATTAATTGTACGGCGGTCGCCCATACGTCGGTTTCTCCACACCTACTTTAATTTAATACCTACACTAAGAAACTTGCAAAAGATTTGGTCGATGCACAGAAGAAATTCTTTCTTTCAATTGATTTTATAACAGACCGGTCTTTGAGCACATGTATAAGTCGGTGATGCATATTTCTACACTCCCCGCTGCTATCGACCAGTAAGTAACTGACGGCCACGCACCGCCGCGCGCCGTCGCCCGCGCCGTAGCACTCGGTTGACAAAAAGTAGTGTTGCGGATGTGGCCGACGGAGGTTCCGCACCGATACGCTTCGGACGACGCAACTCTGATCAATACCCGATCGAGTTTTTGCACCAACAAAAACAATCAGTCAGTGTCACAGCGGTGCCTCGACCCAATTAATAGTTAGTCTTAATTATGTTGGGCTTTTTGCGGCGGCGACTGTCAGGTGTCCATTCAGACGAGCGCGCCGCCGCTATCGGTTTGACAGGTGGGGCGTAGCACCCCGCGCCGCCGCACCAACCGGATTATAAATCTGACCCCTCGAGGAAGGACTTGTCGACACTGAGATCATATTAAGGTCCAGATGAAAGTAATGAAACATAAGGATCGCTTTGTATATGTACTCTACAAATTATTTAACTTACAAACTAATATAACTAACCTAACTACCTAAAAATGCCGCGTTACCTCCTAAAAACGCGGCTTCGTACACTGGTGCGACAATATTCTATTATCTCTTATACTCAGAGTTCTAACAATACTTACGTTAGGAATTCTCAAACGTCTATCTGAAGCTAGGTTATTATAATAGAGAGTCGATAATAATCCAACCGCGGCGCGGCGTCGTAATAACGCGGCGTTACAAATTCAAATCAAAATCAAATTCAAATCAAATCATTTATTCATATATCAAAGTGCACACTAAAATACAACATTATTTCTTAAAATCTAAACATATGTGCTAACATTATAATTGCCTGAACTAGGTTGAACCTGTGTCTCAAGCGAAAGAAGAGCTTATATGATAATTTGACAATATAAATTAACAATCTAATATATTAGTAATAAAAGAGCTAACATCAATTAAAATACATATTTTTACTTATACCTAATACCTACATTATTTATTATTGTATGCGTCTGCAGTTTTACTTGCACACTGTAAGTAGGTCTTCCGTGCGGTCATAAGACAGACTTTGCAGATAATTACAAACAATTTTTCTGCATTTAAAGTAGTTTAGGCTATAAATACCTAGTTCACTATTTAGTTTATTATACAGAAATGAGCCTAAAAATCTAAAGAATCTATTCGTATACACATATTTTGAGGTGGAGTTTGAACTGCAAACTATATCATTACGTCTTTTGTTTATAATGTTAGAATTGTAGGAAAGCTGAGAGTGTTGTTTTAGTATTACGTGCGTGATAAATAATTGCCTGACAGTCAAAACATTGCAGGATTTATATAACTGATCTGTGGGAAAGAGGAAAGGACGGAAGTGAGCTACTTTTAAAATTGCTCTCTGGGCTCGTTCGAGGGGAAGCATTGTAGTTTTTGGTGCTCCTCCCCAAGAAGTAATACAATATGTAAGGATGGATTGACATAGGGCCAAATAAATTTGCGTTACTAGCTTAGGATCTGCGATTGTGCGTAGTTTTTTAAAAACAAACATTAATTTCCGTACTCTAGACACCAAGCTCTCAATGTGTTGTTTGAAGGAAAGAGAATCGTCGATTATAACACCCAGATATTTAATATTATTTGTTTTAAGGACTTTAGGACAATGACATGAGTTGATTAAAGGATTACTACATTGATGTGCGTATAGATGCGTGTTAGTGTTTTTATTTTGACTTTTTCGCATAGAAAAGTGTATAAATTTAGTTTTATCAACATTCAGGGTTAGTAGATTGCTTTTGAGCCAGTTAGTGACAATATTAAAACCTTTTTGTGCGCTCTTGTAGAGTTCATCAGTAGTTTTCGCAGTAAATATTAGCGCTGTGTCGTCGGCGTAGGATATTATTTTGCCATTTTCTATATCTAGATTACATAGGTCATTTATGTAGATAAGGAATAGGGTAGGGGCCAAGATGCTACCTTGAGGCACACCAAAAGCATGGTTTTTCAGGTTGTCACTCATGGTCGTATCGATTCGAACGCATTGATAGCGATTATTTAAGTAATCTGCTATTAGTTTTAGCTGTGTGTAACATCGCATGCTTTGGTCACAGATGAAAAACTATTATCTATTTCCGTAATTAAATTGATATCCATATTATAATAATACCTAGCTTTATACCTAGCTAGTTGAAACTTAGTTTTAAAGTAATAAAATATTATGTGACGCTCTTAGGCGCCTTCATAATCGATCGAGTTTATGTACCTGAATTCGGCAGCTTTCCTAGCCGGGCAATCGATATCTCCGGTTTTATGATTACCTGGTTTTTTGAAGCGCAGGCACGTAGCACATTTTGGAGAGTCATTTTTCTTAGTGCACTCTTTGATTGAATGTCCCTCTTCACCACAGTGTCCGCAAACCGGGGCAGTATTTTTGCACGATTTAGCCGCGTGACCGTACTGCTGACAGTTGTAACATCTAGTTACTAATGTGAAGTCTCTCACCGGGTAGGATGTCCAGTTTATAAAAACTCGATCTTGGGTAATGAGGGCTTTTCGTATAACGGCTGATACTTCTAAAATCAAGTTATGATAGTCTGAATCTCTCCTGCCAGATTTGTGGCTCAGCTTTATTGAGGACAGAAATGTATCTCTAGTCAAAGATGGGACTTTATCGGCCATGTTTTGTTCAAAGATGCAGTTGTAGACCTCACTTTCTGCCATTGATGAGGGAACTCCTATTATTATTATGCGGGGCTTGCGTTTCTGTGGTTCGTCGACGGTGAGCCCTGAGTTTGCATGCTGGACAGTTTGCTTCAATTTTTCGAGGTCATCCTTGGTCTCAGTGCTGATAATCACGCCGCCATTTCGGATTTTACGGACTCCTCGGACTTTCAACTTCATTTCCTCAGGGCACACGATTTTCTGGACCATGTTTCTAGTTTCATCGCTCGTCTTTGAGTTGTCGCTCGGGTAAATCGCTACTGCGCTATGTTGAATTGGACGAACGAAGCTGTTGGACCCTTTCTTCACCATATCCGCAAAGGAAGTGCTTTCAGAAATTGGCTTCGTACAGGACTCTTTTATTGCAGTCTTGATTTCTGCAGCTAGTTTATCTGTCTGGTCTTGTTTTTCGTTCAGGGCTTGGAGAGAGTAATGCGTTTGTACGGCCTTTTGTTTTAAGGACTGGTACTGCACGGCTAGTTGCGCTACGTTATGTCCCACTTTTCGGCAGAGGTTACTCACTCTTAATTTCTGTTCTGAGTTAAGCTTGCCTTCGGTAGTAATAGAGCAGACCTCGTTTAGGCTTTGTTCGATAGACCCCATCCAGTTTTGTAATTCGGGCGTAGAGATGATCTCCATTTTATCTATTGGCTCTCGGCCGGGGGTTTGGGCTGGTGTTGGTGGTGTCGGTGGTGGAGAGCGGCGCGTTAGCCCGCTTCGGTTGAAGGGGCTGCTATCCATCTAGATTTTGTGTTAAATCACTACTTGTCCATTCTTTGAAGTTCACTCAAATTAAACACTCAAACATTAGATAATATTATATGTAGAAGGTATAAGTACGCTTAGTCACTAAAGTAGGTCACGATTAAAAATTGTCAATTTATGTAAATTATTTACGCTAATGAGCACGACTGTATGCGTCTGCGGCTAATTGAAATATCGAAAATAGTTGCAATACTGCCTTGCCAAGGCACTTGTCTCATAGCGGGCGAGAAAACGAGTAACTATCGACTATTTAATCACTCAAGAAACGTACAACAGGAAGAAGATGCCGTGTCAAATGAAAGAGATGCTTATATTACTCACTGCCTGTTCACACTGGCCGGAGAGAACTCTCTCTCAGCATTAGTTTTTTTGCGGCGCGGCGACTAGAACTATCAAAAATATACTCGCCGAGCGATACTTGCTCTACTCGTTACTCGCTCATCGCCTGCAATGGGACAAGTGCCTTAAGCCAAATAGACATTTTCAAAACCATATAATTTACGACTTTGTATAATTATTTATAGTTTGTGAAACTGTTAAGATAGCGTATGAATTTTAAGAATAATAAAAATATGAGAATCATCCGAGCTGAAATGTTTAGACATCGGATTGCATATTATTTCGTAACTTTATAAAAAAATAAATTCTATGCATTAAGACTCACCTCTAGCTAAGTGTCCTCAACCCTTTGATTATATAATGTCTAGATGGACTGTCAAGTGCGCGCAAACGTGTCAAAAAATATCAGCCGACTGTTGGCTGATAAGTACTTTCCCGCCAATCAGTACAGATCATGCCGCTTTCGTTACACTACGTTTTACGCGCTCTGAGTAATAACCACATAACAGCGATAAAATGACAGTATGTGCTTTTAAAGTGTGCCGGAATTATAAGGAAGGGTAAAAAAATACCAAACACATCACCTATCATCGGTAAGTAACCAAGAAACTTCATATTTATTTTTTGTTTTTAATATTACCAAATTACGCCATATTTTATCAGTGTTGCCACTTTCTGTTTTTCATTCTTCCACATTTGTGGGATTTTTTTTTGGTTTATGGTTACGTTTATAAAATTTCGTTGATGTACTTCGAACGATCGCCTGTAATTAAAACCTTAATTAAAACTCATACCTAATTAACGAGATGTGATCTTTCATTTTAAATTTCCAAATCCTAACTGTCTAAAATATTGTACCTAATACTAACTTGTTGATTTAATACTCCATTCAAACACAACTCTATTTTTTTTTTCATATAATTAAGTAACTACTTATTAAAATACACTTAAACTGAATAATACCACATAAGTACATACAACTAAAATATTTTTTTTTAATTAGTCTTTATTTAATGTGATTTATGGGAGAATTTGTAATAGCTGGTATCACTATTTAAGCACACAGAGGCATTGATGTATAGTGTAAAACGACGTTTGCACGCACACACTCTTAAATTGTGGTCTCGTTTTTTTATGATTGTAGGGCGACGCTCTATCTAGACATTATATAATCAAAGCCTCTACATCCGACCATCCATACTTTCTGGGACGCCCTGTATAAAGCGAAAGAAAAGAAAATGACTTTTTAATGATTCCCTGCATAAGACATGATTAAGCGCGGTCTTTGGTGCTCGAGTCAACTCGAGTGACGCATTATTTGAGAGTTACGAACAAGCGTCCAGTGTGACCGCGACAATCGCCGCGCTCTCCAACAATGTTGCTAATATGGAGTAGGTCGAGTCCAGGCCAAGCAGCACACAACACCCCCCCCCCCCCCCTCCCCACGCCCGCGCCCCTCTCGATGTACTCCCGGCGCCGCGCCTGTCTGTAGTCGCTCTCAGAAAACCTTTTTATGGTTATTGCAGGCCATCCGCTTAACTGTAAGTAACTCTGACAATGGAACTATCTGTAACGAGTACGGTTAACCATCTTTGAAGCTACATATTTATGTATTACGTAGGTATACAACATATATATTATTATGTGTATACAGGGTGTTAAGAAAACCCTGCCCGACCCATTAAAGTATTGTTAGGTATCGATATCTGATTCTATTTATGTAAAAAAAAAAAAACAGGATAATAATAATATATTAAAAAGAGAGATAATATTTCTCAAAAAGAGGCAGTGCAGTATGGCAATACAGCTGCGGTCAGCTGAGCAAGGGTGCGCGTGGCGTCATAAGGTCACGAACTCAGTTGACCTCAAACAAAGCTTTTTTATTTTATTGTGTTGACGACTAACATAAGAAAGAGTAGGACTTTTTACACGACTGCCCAAAAAGGAGTGTTTTTTAAATGTTATGTGTCAGATCTTTCGATGAGCATGTCAACACGATGTCTGTGACGGAGATGTTGTTCCATGTTTCTACCTCTAAGAGTGATAGGTACATGTCTGTCACCGTTGCTCAGGGTTATCACGAACGTTTTGAAGTACACTTCTGTACGATTTGATTCATTCCAAAGCTGCTACAATTCAACTGCACATCTCCGGGTCTGTATGTCAGACCTTCGTAAACACTAATTGTTTCATAAAGATCAAATGCAAATCAAGCAAAAGAAGAAAAACTCGTTGCGGTCCCTTTAAAATAGGCACAAAATTCGTGGTATGAATTGTGAGCGTTTTCATAAGAACCATTCATAAGAATTTGGCGTAGTTTTTACACGACTGCCCAAAAAGGAGTGTTATGTTTTCAGGGTTCATGTATGTATGTATGTAGGTATGTATGTATGTATGTATGTATGTTTGTGAGTTTCTTTATTCCACCATAACTTCTAAAAGGCTTGACCGATTTCAATGTTTGTGGTATCATTAGAAGCTTTGAGTTATCCCGAGTGACATAGGCCATGTGGACATTAAAAAATGGTCAAGTGTGAGTCGAAATCGCCTGCAAAGGGTTCCGAACGAAATTTTTTTTTGTGTTGTGTCATGCTTTTTTGTTGTTCACTAAAAGGTATTAAATAAAAAAAATATAATTAAAAATTAAAAAACACGCCTGCCATGTAAAAAAAATTAAAAACAAGTCAAATATTTGCCCCCCCGACTGCAAATATTTGACTTGTTTTTAATTTTTTTTACATGGCAGGCGTGTTTTTTAATTATATTTTTTTTATTCACTGGTTACTTGATTCTCTATCCGTTTTATGGTTAATGTCTAAGCAATCTGCTGAGGGCATTTAGTGGAAGATCATTGCAATAATTCTTACAAAAAAAAACAACTTCAATATAGTATATAGTTAAGTCTTATATTTATTTCTTATATGGATCCAACTGTAAAATGGGACTATATAGACAATGTATAATGGGACTACACGGGAAGCACAAGCTTTCGAATAAATAAAGAATTATTAAAATCGTTAGCCTGTACACCCAGACGGAAGTTATAAGGTAACAAAGATAAAAAAAATACAGTCGAATTGAGTACCTACCTCCTCCTTTTTTGAAGTCGGTAAGCAAAAGTGAAGTGCGCGAGTCGGAGCCAAATTGGTAGTGCGGGTGACACGACGCAACAGGAACTCTTTCGAGCAACCGCGGATGAGCAGAAATTATAATAATAATATATAATAAACCGGCCTATATACGTCCCACTGCTGGGCACAGGCCTCTTCCCATATAGAGAAGGTTCGAGCATTGATCACCACGCTTGCTCATTGCGGTTTGGCGATTTCAGACTCCATTTTTTGTAATCAGGGGGCACGGCAGTCCCCCAGCCAAGTCTCGAGCAAAACGGGCACGGCCGTACCATCCTTTTCTCGAAGCGTTTCGCGGCTATTTCACCCCCCCTGTATCATCGATACGGACAAAGCTAGGGGTTTAGGTTTTCGAAGACCTGGAGTAAGTATTAAAACATGCTCAGCCTCAAAATTACATAACATTTGAACCAATAGTTTACGAGTTATGAGCGATCAAAGTTACTCCATTTTGTCACTCACTGACTCACTCACTGACCGATCATCAAAAATCTAAGGTACTTCTAGCAAACTTAGAACCTTCAAATTTGGCACCAAGATAGGTTTTTAGCTACATGTAAAGGGAAAATTATAAAAACGGTAATAAATTATATACCTTAGTAAATAATAGGAAACAAATTTATATTTGCGGTTTTACAAGAACATGGTATATCAATTTTGACTGCATTGTTAACTTTGTTCTTTGTTTATGTACAAAAAGTAAAACAAATCGATTAATATCTATATACATATAATAAATCTGTAGAAAAGTCATTTTTGTACATTGAAGAAATTGAAAAAAAAAATAGCCAGCGTGTTAAAGGATAATTACTAACAGAACCCATTTTCATCATTTTTGAAATTTTTGTCTGTTTGTCTGTTTATATGTTTGTTTGTGCACACATCACGTAAAATCTACGAATTCAATGCAGACAATGTTTATATACAAAAATTATACACAACTTGAGGTATAACTTAGTTTTAGTTTCATCGAAATCGGTTCACTCTATCAAAAGATATGATTAATTTAGTGAGTTCAAGAAGTAAAATATTACAACACGCAATTCAGTACAGTACTTGCATTACAACTCTGTTTTGTCGGGGGTCAGATTTCATGTTACAGTATCAAACATAAACTACTTAATCGAATGGTGTAAAAAATTGAGAGGTTGTTTTCAAGAAATCGTAGATGGTTGTTAGCTATGTTGAAAGATGCTATTCAATCTAGCTGATAAGGGGTGGAGCTTTAAATTTCTAAAATCATTTTCTCAACTGCACACATAAATTGGCATTATTGACAGATAAACAAGAGGGTAACCATGGCAGACTGAGGTAGCCATAGCAATCTTCAATTTGATTAGTACCTATGTTTTAGTGAACTAGCTATCGAAGTAAACAGCTTGGCGGTTGAACGATTGGAAATGAGTGATCTTGCTGCAAGTTCAAATCCGATTGTTAATGTTTGTATTTTTTTTCATGCGTCCATTTTCTTATATAAGTTTGAATTTTTTGATACCCAAGTTCAAATCTCAATAGAGCTAACTCTTTTTGTGTTTTACTAACGTATCTTTTTTAAGTAAATAATATTTGTAAAATTTTGTTGTATTTTTAGTCGCAATAAACAACAGTGAAAAAGTGAAAATTTTCTCAACCGATATATAAACTTACAATTATTTAGTGTTTGTATTTACTAATCTCTGCAGGTAAGTTTGTTCCTCATTGCTGATCATGGAGGAACAAACGTGCATGGCATATACTGTAAAGTGATTCAGGCGTAAATGTCCTGGCCATTTGCTTGGAAATTTACGCATTCATTTCTGACTTTAAAACGTAAGCATCCCCATAGATCACTTTATAGTTGGTTAAAAACTATAATCCACTTTTAAACTATTTTTCCAACATAATGTGTAATGTTTTCTATTGGTCATCTATATTATATTCCATGGACAAGATCTTTTTGTATTTGTTATTACACGACTGCCCAAAAAGGAGTGTTATGTTTTCAGGGTTCATGTATGTATGTATGTATGTATGTTTGTGAGTTTTTTATTTTCTTTAACCCAAAAACCCAATGATCTTTTTATCACACAATCTTTAGTATGTACTACCTCTTTAATATTCTTTAAAAGGTAGCTTGCTTCTCATGTAGGTTTTTATGCGTACATGATGCTTTATTTATGTGTTTAAATTTCATAAAGTTTTTGTACCCTATTACCGGAAAGTTGGGCCAAAACCTTAAATTAAATAAACTTTCTATCGCATTCTCTACATTTTAAAATATATACGTACGGTATTTAAGCCCATCACCTTATGCTGCACCTTACGCTTAATTAAGCGAATTGTACAGGATACAACCTCTGACTTTGATCAGGGTAGAATGAGATTGTCCTTGGACAGCTATTACTTAATCTTTCCAAACAAATAATTTTAAACACAGTTTTGGTAATTCTGCCACAGCGCCTCTCAAACCGTACGTCAACTTTTTGTAACTACCTCCTCTTTCAGTTTCATGGGTCTTATGTCAGTCACTGCCTATCTGATATCCACTCTCAATTTAACTGCGTAGTTCAATTTCGAGGTTTCGCACCAAAACCTCGCGCCCTGTAGTCTCACTAGGGACTACGGTACCAACGAGAACTATAGCATAAAAAATGGACTCATTTGTTTTTATGGATTCGGTTTTTGGGTGCCCTTTGCCATTTACTGCCTAGAGCGACAGCTGCTTTCACTTTAACTCAGAGTTGGCGCTGCCAGTAGACTCAATACAAAAACATTGACCTTCAATTATTGTAACCAACTGGGTAAAGCACAAAAGAGAAAACATACTACATATATAAAAAAGAAGATAAAAGAGTCAGTTCAAAACTGCCCAAGGTAGACATATTTTGGACATTGACATCGAAAGCCACCATGAAAATGATAATTTTTTCTCACGGTTCTGTAGTGCTATTCTGTAACATTATTTTCATGTCTCGACAGCGGAATCCGCGGTGAGATGTCAAATACGTATTCTCGAATTTGAATTCTAAATCAAGGTAAATTGGGTTCACTTTTGAAGTGAGCTTTATTGTCACTCAGGTGAAGCTCGATACCGAAATTATTTACAGAATAGACATACTGGACTTGGAAGATAAATCTAAAATTTTTAAACAAAGTAGCATCAAAACCAATCCTTAAAAGTTTTAGAGGTAAGCTAATTATATAATTATGACGATTGTACTTTTTTATTTTGAGAATTTATACAAACAGCAACATTTGTGACAAAATTTACTCGGCAGTAGGCAGTTCGTGTTAGTGGCCCTCTATATCACAGTCAAATATTTATTCATAATGATGAATGATAGGTATATAAGCGAACAACGTCGCGGGTACAGCTAGTTATTAATAAATTGTAATAATGTATTGAATATACATATTAATAAACAAAGCTAGGTTAAAATGAAATGAATAAAGCTAAAATCTTTCATACACATCAATGCAAATAATGCATTGCGATAAATACTCTATGCTCGCTCGATAGATGGCGTTGTACCTGGTCTAAATCGCGCTATCGTTTCGTTACATAGCGTAGTATTAGTAGTACTTTCGCTCACGCGAAGCAGGTCGATATTGCGCTGAACGAGACATGCCGAGTAATATCTGGCTGTCTAAAACCGACCCCACTCAATGAGCTCTATCCGTTGGCTGGTATCGCTCCTCCTGCTGCAAGAAGAGAAGTGGCGTGTGCTCTTGAAAAGCAGATTCAAGAAAGGGATCCACGACACACGCTCTACAAATACACAACCACCACGGGTAGACTTAAAAGTCGAAAGAGCTTCATCCGGTGTACTCAGGCTATCCAGGACCTACCACCTGAGGCAAGAACGAAGATATGGGCAGAACAGTATCCACCACCACCTGACTTCCTACAACCCAAGGAGCACTTACCAACTGGTAGTGATTTGCAGTGGCCTATCTGGAAAGCACTCAATCGATTGCGAACCCAAGTAGGCCGCTGTAAACACAACCTCGCAAAATGGGGAATAATAGATCACCTTCATACCGAATGCGAATGTAGAGCTCCCAACCAAACCATGCCCCACCTGCTAAATTGCCCAAATTGTCCGTACACCTGCACATTGGATGACCTAAAGCACGCTAACAATGCTGCCATTAATGTCGCAACTTACTGGGCCAACATACTCTAACTGCAATCTACCATCGATACGAAAAGAAGAAGAAGTAGTACTTTAAAATATTTCGAATAATTTCATAAAGCTCAGGAGTCAGCAATAGTTGAATATAATCGACTCATAAATATTTACCACCCAGACTTGTGTGCTTTAGAAAATAGAAATTACGAAATGGGCGAAATTACGAAATTACGAATGGGCTCTAAGCAAAGCAGCAGCTGAAGCACAAGAAATCATAAAATCACCTAAAAAGAAAAGAAAGACCTACAAAAATAAATGAGATCCCACCAAAAACATTCAATGTAAAAAAAAGCCAAGTCTCTCTAATACTCTCTATGCAATTCTTCCATCGTAAAAAGTTTTGAGATCGCATAGGAGCCAAGTCCTGTTCAACTTAATTTGTAATAATTAATCAATTTTTTGTGACTATATCAATAGTTTTGTTTACATTACAATAACAGTACCTGTCATTTCGCCTGTTCGCGTCTATTTAGTGCAGTTGGCAAGTTTGACGGCGATTATAAAAATATCCCAGCACTTATTTCTATGGAAAATTTATGTAATATTCATGATTTTAAGATTAACTTCCAGTTTTGTTCGAAACGTAAGTTTTTTTTTAAATAGAAGGCGTTTTACGCAGTTTGCATCCACAAAATTCAAATTGCGTCCACCTGTGGACCAATTTGCGTCCACGAGCTTAGGAAAGGAATATAGGGGTGATATTTAGAATATTTTTTTTTTAATTTGTAAAAACTGATTGTATTTTAACAATTTCTTTACTTTATCAATATATACTATATTAAAAATCAACATTATTATTATTAAAAACATAAATAAAAAAAATCTTTTCAACATTGATTGAACTTAAAATTAGGTAAGTATTAGGTAAATAATGATAAAAAAATTCAAACCACTTATGAACTGGGCGATCATCTTAGAAATTATTTTTAAACTCCCCTTCTCGAGCCATTCAACGGCTTAGTAGGCGATTCGTTCGCTGAGTTTCGTCCGATGCGGTCGAAACGGGAATTATATTAATTGATTTTTTTTTAAGTGGTACTTCGGACTGTCCTTTTTTTAATGCAGATTTTGTAGTCAGAATAAAAAGACTTATAGCATAGGTTAGAAATATAAAGTTTAATCTATCTATCATCATCATCTCCCTGCCCTGTTCCCAATTATTTGGTGTCGGCGCAATGCGTATTCAGCTTCCATTCATCTCTACAACTCGTCATCTCAGTATTCACTCATTTCTTTCTCATATCATCTTTCACACAATCCATCCATCTCTTTTTTGGTCTTCCTCTGCATGTATACCCATCCACATTCATACTCATAACTCGTCTAGTTATGTGACTTTCATCCCTCCTCATTACATGTCCATACCACGACAAACGGTGACCTGTCATCTTTTCATTTAAAGAAAGTTTAATCTTATCTTAATATATAAGGTGCTATAAAAATATCTGCCACGGCTTTAATGGGAGGTAGTATTGTGTTTATAGATTACAATAGTGAAGAACTTTCGTACCCCGGAACAGTTAATTAAATTTGAGAGACTAAAATAGTTAAATTAACATTGACTCTATTCTGCGTAACGTGGTTCACAAATTACGCGCAATGTGACGCTTCGTCAATGAAAACAACTGCTATCTCTTTCCATCTTTTCTGTGAATGAAAACTGTAATCAGCTGACTAGTTCGTCACTACATAATCTAGTAGGTACACAATAATACGCAGGCATACAAGTGTTTTAAAAGTGCAACTACTTACCAGCTACCGCATTCTTCAAAAAACACTGACGTAGGTAAATAAGATGATAAACTTGTGTTATTATTTTATAAACAGTAGTTATTGAAATAAACCTACTTTTTTACGGATGTTGTCGCGGTTTTATTAAAATTCCGTAAAAAGTAGTTTTATTTCAATGTCTAACATTCGCGTAAATCTAAGAAACCAAACAGTAGGTACTTAGATTAATATCGAATAACGATAAATTACAGTAACTTGGCGTGTTTAAAAGTTAATCATTTTATTTACAACGATTGCACCGTATTTACAGTTATTAACTCACTCCCTACCTAGTACTAGTACCTACTTATCTACAAAACTGTTGCACAAGTCCGCCTTCGCGTTGCACACAGATGAAGGCACGCTTGCATACATGTTTCTTCACTTTATTTAATGTGTCCGTTTCACTTTTCACTTGCCTAAATGCGCGTTTGATGCGCCTTTTTGGTTCTACCACACTTCTAATATCATGTCCGGTTTGGCCGTACACAAGGTCTTTCACACGACCCCACAAAAAAAAGTCTAGAGGGGTTAAATCCGGCGAGTGAGGAGGCCACGGCACTTGTGAAGTGGTAAGGATGGAGCCCTTCACGATTTAAAAGTCGCCACACGTAGTTGTCGCTCACGTCGAAGACTCGAGCAGCATCCCTGGTGCTCGCAAGAGGATGACACTGAAGCACTTCCTCTTCGAGTTCGGCCGAGTATGTAGATATTCTTGATTGGATTACTGTCGTCTGGGAGGCATTTTTAATGAAAGCGCGCGATATTGCTGTCGCTGACCGCTAAAACTAACGTCCGAACGCGCGGGCCGGCGGCGACTGACTGGCGAGCCGAGCGGCCGGCGGCCGGCGCGCGCGGCGGCGGCGGCATCCTTTGATAGGAATGGCAACAGTGTATGAACGGCGGCGGCGCGGCGCGGCGGCGGCGGCGGCGTTTTGCGAAATGTTTGAATTCGGTGCGGAGCGGCAACAGCTTATGACACGGGATGGTTTTATACTAATAAATCAATTCAAATTTATACGTTATTTTTTTTGTATGAAAAAAAATATGATAAATGATCAATAATTTATCTTTACTATTGTAATCTATAAACACAATACTACCTCCCATTAAAGCCGTGGCAGATGTTTTTATAGCACCTTATATATAAATCTCGTGTCACAATGTTTGTCCTCAATGGACTCCTAAACCACTTAACCGATTATAATAAAATTCGCACACCATGTGCAGTTCGATCCAACTTGAGAGATAGGATAGTTTAAATCTCAAATTATAGTCGCAATTTTAAGAAATTGACGCGGACGAAGTCGCGGGAATCAGCTAGTCTATCTATATATTACTTATAATAAATCTGTAGAAGTGAAAATTCTGTACATTGAAAATATCAAAAAAATAAATGGCGGGGGTGTTACTAGACCGACCCAGGACATGAAAATGAGATTAAAAAAAATTGTCTTTCTGTCTGGTTGTTTGTTCAGGCTTCACGCAAAAACTACCGGTTCGATAACGATGAAACTTGGTATGATTATTCTTTATTATCCTGGGCACCACACTGGGTAGTTTTAATCCCAGAAAAGTATATACAATAAAAAAAAAACTTAATTTTGCGGTTCGATCCCTAGACCCGATTACTTTACAACCGCAAATAATAAGTTTGTCGTAGGTTACGTCACCTTTAAGGTAGAGTTATTTAGGTTTATTTTATAAGTCGTAGTTATAGGTTTTAATTTTAAAGTATAGGTAGTATATTTGATAGTTTACGTAGTGACCGTAGGTTATTTTATAATACTGTCAGGTAGGATTAGTCATTCGTATAGATATTAGTTTTAGAGATTTTGCTTATTTATTGAGTTTAGATTAGTTATCATCAGAAATATGTTTATTTAGGTAGGTAGGTATTTTATTTTCTGTTACTGAGTTTCTTTTTTTTATTAGGGAGGTACTTAGGTTTACTTTTATAAGGCGTAGACCGTATAGATTTCAATTTCAAGTATAGGTAGTATATTTGATAGTGTGTAACGTAGGTTATTTTTAATACTCTTAGGTAGGATTAGTCATTCGTATAGATTTTAGTTTTTAGAGATTTTGCTTATTTATTGGTATATATACATATAAGTGTAGAGTTAGGGCTTTCTATAAAAATAGTCTTAAAGATTTCTTTATTTTTAATACGAATACTTATAACACGATGCCTTCCAGAAACAGACCATCTCTTTCTGCTACATCGAGACACGCTAGGCGAATGAGACTAGCCAGAGGTATGCTCGATAGATAACTTTATACACAAATAGCACTTTACACAAAAAATTCATTGATAAGTTTCGCCATCTACGCGAACGAAGTCGCTGGCACAGCTAGTACATAATAAACAAAGGTATTCAAAAGTTCAACACAAAGTTCTAAAGAAATTTTATGATTTTCCAAATCCTCCCGTTAAATTATACAACAAAAACAATATTATACATACACTGCAATTTACTTAGCAGTCTACTTACATTTTTAGTTAAATACTTTTATTTTTAACATTTATTAGATAAAGTATTCCTAATATAAGTACTTATAAAAATAATAACTAACTATTTTTTTTTAACAACTAGGAAACTATAAAATAATATGTATAGGAATCATTCTATGCATTAATGAAAAAAAAGAGTTCTTTACGAATTTTATTTATAATCAATCATTTATCCGTGACCACAAAATAAAATACATAGCTACCTAGGTATAGTTTTAATATTGTTTATGACGTTACTATGCCTTTGAAAAAATAGAATTTGTCCGAAACACCACTCAAAACTATTAATAATAATAAAAAAAAAATCTGTTTCTGTTCGAAGAAACTCAGCGGCCGAATCGCCAACTAAGCCCATTCAACTAGTATTTTTCATCATCTACTCCCAGCGCTGGTTTTGGTCCCTGTTTCTTTACTCCATCTGGTCTGCGCCCACTGATTTTGTCCAATATTGTGACCTTGGGAATAGCATCTTCTTTGCATATCTGTCTTATAGATTTATTTTTCTCTCGAATTTCATATAACGATTTCTGTAAATCGTCGTCGTTGTATGTTCTCTTTTCCTTCTTCTTTCTTGTCTCCAAAAAACTCAACTTAAATATTAAAAAAAATAATGAAAGAAATTACTTATTTAATTTTAAAATAGAATTATAATCACGTGGGTTTAAAAAAAAACGTACAGTAATAATAATCAATACATTTTAAATTATTTTTACTAGCAAGTCAATTGTATTTCTTATATATAAAATTCTCGTGTCACAATGTTAGTTACCATACTCCTCCGAAACGGCTTCAAGACCGATTTTTATGAAATTTTATATGCATAGTCAGTAGGTCTGAGAATCGGCTAGTATCTATTTTATACCCCTAAGTGGTAGTAGGTAGGTAGTAGGCAGGTGCTAGGTAGAAAAAATTGCATTTGCAACGCATGCCTGGTACAGCTAGTATTTCACTAAAATAGTGGACGCAATTTGGTTTATTAGTATTGTAGGTACCTATAATTTGCGTCTATTGCGGACTCAAAGTGGAAGTTTTGTAAATTCTATGTAGTATTTCGCGTCTACCTTATTTTATTAGTAAAATATGATAAGAGTTCAGGGGGTGGATCTACCAGTTATCTGTCCGATAGCTGGCTAGATCCACTACGGGTACGCGACCCCGGACTGCCCTAGCTGTTGCTGTCACATTCATTGTACCTCTGTGATGGTAGCTTCCTATAACCCGTCCTACCTTGTTATCCTCTCCAACGTATCCTTTCCTAATTCCTTATTTATAATTTGCAATTTATAATCATAAAAATAATTTAATTATCCAAAATGGCAGCGATGTGGTTTGCCAGCCATCATGTCTCGTTTCTCGCGGGGGCGAAAAGTGGCCCACGAAGAGCCGCTTCGCTACGTTGAATGTAAGAGGAGGAATGGATGGTGGATGAAGTATGTCAGATGATGGATGTTGAGACAAAAATTAAGAAAGGTATGCTGAGATGGTTTGGCTAAGTCGAGAGAATGAATGAAGAACGATTGACGAAAAAAGTGTATAAGGCGAGTGTGAATGAAAAATGGCCAGGTCAAGAGTACCATAAACCGAACAGGCATGTATGAAGGGAATAATGAAAGTGGACAAACCGAAATAAGTGTGTAAGGATCGCAGCAAGTGGAAAGAAGTGGTCTCTGCCAACCACTACAAGGGAAAGAGGCGTGATTATACAGGGTGTTATGAAAACCCTGTCCGATCCGTTAAGGTGTTGTTAGGTATTGATATCTGAGTAGAAAAAAAAATTTAAAAAAGAAGAAAAATTATACTCTAAAAAAAATATTTTTCTCAAAAGTCGAGAGAGGGCGTCGGTGTCGTCACAGGTGCTACCAAATTATCAAAACAAAAGGCCGCCAATAATACCGACGAAAATGGTGTCGTAATTTTTGTTTTAATCTCAAATTTAGGGAATTTTGCAGCAAAAAATGGTAAATTCAAAATCCATTATTATTATTATCTGCCATCATAAATATCCCAAAGGACAATGGCGAACTCCCATACAAATTTTTGTTGACATAATTTTGTTGCGTCTACTAATAAAAAAAATCTTAAAGTATAGAGTTTGAATTTCTGAACAATATTGTCTTAAGGTTCCCTGATGAACGAAGTCACGAATTAAAGATATTTAAGTTTAAAAGACTTCGAGGTTAGGTGTCTTGTCATTTAAAATTCGTTCAACCTAAAATAAATTCAGTTATCTATGAGTGAAATTAATGGGCTCCTGTAAGCAATTAATTACTTTTGCCCGACCTTGCATTGATATGACAGAAATTCATATGAAATATGTTGAAAAGTCTTTGATTATGAAAAAGTAAACCTCGTGAAATAGTCACTAACTTTTTAAAAGATTTAATGCGGTTATTTCATAGTTATTTCTATAGTTATAATTAAACTAGGTTTTCCCTTGTTTCGCTTGGATAATACTTATAAAATAATAATCAGAGGTATTTTTTTTAATAATCCTGACAGAACATGGTTATTGTTTTCTTATAGACTTTCTTGTTATATTGTTAAATGCACAAAAATCGTCTATAAAATAGCTGACCCACTGCATGAATGAAAAAAAACAGCATTAATTCTAACAGGGGATTGTCAAAGAAATTTAACAACATATATTTTTTTTTATTATTTATTTCTCATCCTCCCTTATCACGATTTCATCCAGAAAACCTGCCGGTGCTAAGATGCTTTACACGACTTCCTATCGTGAAAAATAAATCTGTGTGTATATTACGTGTCTTTTACACGCAATAAAATCCAAAGTATGAAGCAGAATCGGAGTCAAAACTTCACAGCAAAATGTCGTCGTAACAGGTAGATAATCGGAATCCTTTGGCAAGCACAAGGCACAGTGAGAAATCTCGAAAGTCCATAAACAGTCCAGGTCAAAAAGAAAATAATAGAAATAACAAATGAAAAGACGGTGCGCACAATCAAGCAAGTATATAACGAACGTTTGAATTGACAGATCACAGACAATGACAGTTGTCATGACGCAAAATGTCACAATAATTGTATCCGTTGTTGTTGCCATACCAGATTGAAGTTTACATAATATTATTTTGATGTCATTTATTTATTTCGGTAATGTTGGGAAGAAATAATATGTCCTTAGACTATTCATGTTCATAAATCTTCAATATATACTAAAAACAAGCTTTTATAGTTTACTTGCCAAAGATATTCGTATGACTTAGTTTAGATTTAACGTTCACATGGCAACACCCAAAGTACAATTCAATCAATTGTATTTCCAATTTAATATATTTTTTTCATAGACTGACGACATTTAAATAAAACTTGAAAAAACGTAACATATTATTTCATGTAAATCTGTAATGAAGACGTTTGTAGACGCATAAGAATTATATCAACAATTATTTCGCCATTGTTCTTTAATATTTTATTTGGGCATGTGATTGTGAGCCCCATATCACCCTTTCGGGTTATCACCGGCTTATCACCCTGTATGTATGTATGTATGTAATATAATAAACATAAGCAAATTCGTTCCTAATTAACATAATTCCTTTTTCATTATAATATTCTAGAAACAGCTATGTAACTTAAAATCCACATAAAACAATATATTATAACTTACCATCGAACGCGCCGCTGCACATTACTTTTTATCTAAAAATCCCGCGCGTACGCACTCCGTGATGAACAGCCGAGACTAACTATTTTTTCTAAACGGGATTGGTTTGGCGCAAGGACCTTTTGTCCTTGTGAGCCTGCCTCATTTACATTGAGGTATTAGCAATAATTAATTTTCGTTTGATTGGTCTGTTAGTTTACTTATTTTCGAAGATTTTTAAAGGGAGATCGATAAAATGGACGCGAATTGGGCGATGGTCGCGAACAGGCGAAATGACCCTCCGTGGGAAGTGAAGGAAGGTGGCGCGCAGCGTTATCTCGGACGGGCCTTATCCCGACATCTCTGTCGCGGCACGCATGAACGAGCATTGAGATATCCTCGATAAAGCCGCGCCGCGCCGCGCTGCTCGCCGGAACATGCCGCTCGGTGCTCATACGTATACACGCATGCAATTAAGCACTCGAGCGGGGCAGCGCCTCTAGCAGGTAAAAGCTTGACATACATACATAATACAGCACTTGTGATTCGGCACGGGCTCAGCAGAGTTACTATGAATGCCAAACTACTATTTGGAGCCATGTTTGGAATAAATATGGTCAGTTTAATGTTTGCGTAGAGTTCGAATTTAGTAAAAAACAGGTCATGTCATCAGTGTACGGCAGGAGCAGGAACATACATTAGCGCTATATCGTAGGTCCCTACTCGTTTCTATCCTTATTATGTCCTGGACAATATATTTAGACAAAAATAAATATATATTAATTTGTAAGAATATAGTACTAAAAACATTTTGATCCATAATCTTCTGCCGTTTCCGGTGCACGAATATTTGAGAAGTAGAAATAATTATTTTAATTAAAACTATTATACACAAACAACCAATTACAAAAATAATTAATAGACAACCACAAGACACTTACACCACGCTTACACTCTCTCTCTTTACAATTAAAAATTAAAAATCATTTATAAAATAATAATATTTGGAAAACAGGAACTTGAATAACTTATTCGTAAAATTTTATTGTTATTTTTTTAAAACAAATTGGCCACCTATTACATGGGACCTAAACATACCGGCGAACTGTGGGTGTACATTGGTACACCTCTGCCTAACCCTTCGGGGATACAGGCGTGATGGTATGTTATGTTAATAACAATAATTGTTAGAAATAATAAAATGGAATTAAAAACACAGCGTGCCGAGGGTGACCAGGCAGGAAAGCATGGATTCTATCCTATTACCCTCCGCACAAAATGTCGGATATCTAGAGGATAGCTCTCCGCCACATCTCTCAGGATATAATTACGACTACCCCGCAATGTACACAGCAGCGACGCAGTTTTTTTGCGCATTATGGCTTGGAAGTCGTCTGTACGGGTCTTGGCAAACATTTCCTACGCGCTGCAGAAACGAGGCAGTCGCAACAATTTCCTGAAGAAGATATTATATTGCACGTGCAGGACATCCAGCGATCGCGGTGTAATTGATCCATAGACTGCTGGTATAAAAGCTCTGACAGAAGGCCTTAAAAAGAGTAATTTTAACTAGGTCAGAGCACCGAGCAAATCTACGCGCCACCATGTTACCTCTGACCGCCAGAGCCCTGCGCTTCCTTTCAATGTCTATATTATCCTCCGACATATGGGGAGGAGTTAAAAGGAGGAGATAAACCACCCCGGTGTCTCCGAGGTGACACCGGGGTGGTTTTTGCCGGTAAGAGTCCGGTACGCCCCTCCGCCTCTCCCCAAGCGGAGGAAGTCCATGAGGATTTCCCCCCGAAAAAAAAAAAAAAAAAGGGCAGGGGTTGCAAAGAATCCCCGGGCTACGGACGGCTGCCACAAACCACTGACCTTGGCAACGAACACCGGACGCAGTCTACGGCTGGATGAAGGCCTGGTCGAACTCGAGGAAGAGCTTAAAAACATCAGATAGCATATTCTAGGGTTGTCAGAAGTTCGAAGACAGGGGGAGGACACGATGACCCTGGAATCTGGCCACATTTTCTCCTTCCGAGAGGGAGACCAACTCTCCCAAGGTAGCGTAGGTTTCCTTGTCCACAAAGGTCTCCGTGACAACGTGTTGGAGATATCCAGCGTGTCGACCCGGGTAGCGTACCTTGTACTAAAACTGACCGAGAAGTACTCCTTCAAAGTCATACAGGTATATGCGCCGAAGTCGACGGGGCATTCGGATGATGTGGTCGAGGCCATGTATAAAGATATATCTAAGGCCATACACCATACAACCAAGACCAACTTCACCGCTGTCATGGGCGACTTCAACGCCAAAGTAGGAGTACAGGAACGCGACGAATCGTGTGTAGGACAGCACGGCTATGGAACCAGGAACCACAGGGGGCGAATGCTGGTAAACTTTCTGAGTATGCAGGGGCTCTTCTACATGAACACTTTTTTCCAGAAGAAGCCCCAGAGAAACTGGACCTGGCTAAGCCTCGATGGTAAGACGAAGAATGAGATAGACTTTATCATGACGGACAAGAAGCATATATTTAGGGATGTCTCTGTGGTAAATAGGTTTAACACCGGTAGCGACTACTGACTGGTAATAGGCACCCTAAATATCAACATTAAGCTGGAAGAAAGCCGCATGATGAGGTCGACTCTTCGTCCGACACTGGTCCAGGCCGGCCAAGACTACAAAACATTTCAGTTGGAGCTCCGAAACCGATTCGCTGCTTTGGAAACTAGAGGACGTGGACAGGGACCTTGATGGTGTGATTGGAGTCATACGCGAAATGGGCAACAGGCACTTTAAGGGAAAGCGAGCGTGCCGAGAGGCCAAACTTTCGAGCGAAACTTTGGAACTGATGAAACGTGGACGGGAAATGCCAGAGAGAGCTTTGTCTGATACCCATAAAAAGATCCGGAGATTGGTGAGACGGGACCTCCGCAGCTACAATACTCGCCTCATAGAGAAGGCGATTGAACAGAATCGGGGGTCGAAAGTCTTCACTAAAAGACTGGGAAAAAGTCACCTGACAAAGCTGAAAACCTCGGATGGCAGAATCGTCTCATCGGTTCCAGAGATTCTGGAAATCGAAGGCTTTTACGGCCGATTGTACGCATAACATTCCCAACAGCCGGAGCCCGACGCGAACGACCCAAGAGCCAAGCTTACTCGCCACTTCACTGAAGATCTCCCAGACGTGGAGGAGTATGAAATTGAGGCGGCTCTCGGACAGCTTAGTAATGAGAAGGCTCCCGGCGAAGACAGAATCACATCTGAGCTGGCAGTGACTGAATGCAAAGGGCGGAAGATCGTGCGCTGTGGCGCTCCTTGGGGGAGGCCTATGTCCAGCAGTGGACTGCAACAGGCTGATATGATGATAGGTTATCAATATGTACCTACCTTCGAATTACAAAAAAATATTTATGAATATGCATAAAAACATGAACATGATGTTTTAACCTCACTCACAACATTTTTTTTTTTTAATTATTTGGTTCACCAACAATTGTATACACTTAGAATGACATGAGGTACAAGTAGTAAAAATAGTAACAGTGTAACAACTACTTATAGGTAAACTCCACATAACGAAAAAGACATTTACGCACACTTAACTAAAAAAAATATGTAGGTATATTAAAATTATACAAAAAAAAAAAAGAATTACATGAACTTATTTTACTATACTAATATGTATGTTTAAAATACTGACATTATTTTTTATTCAATTTTTAGTGCTTCCAGTCTAATATCTGAAATCTAATCATTTGTGTCTTGCTTTATATTAATTGTTGTGCATTAAACCAGTCTATAATTCTAACCAACGATTTTTTTTCATATTCAATATTGTTTTAACATCACACACTTAGGTGTGGTTATCTTTAGTAGATCATTAATATTAATTATGAAAGGTATAGCCCCCAATAAGCTTCCCTGTGGAATGCCGTATTTATTTGGCTTATATTGAGATCTAACGACGGGCACCAGAATTATCCGTGGGCAACGTACAAACACGCGGCATTAATGTGGCGTACAACTACGCTCAGCCATATTAATACAAGCCAAGGCACGCGACGACGCACGGCTCGTTTTCTGTATAAAACAGATGACATTCACAAAAATATTCCCTCTCAGATTGCGTAAACTGTTTAGTACCTTCTGTCCGCCAGTCCTACTAACGTCGCGCGTCGCCGCCGCTCCCGCGGACATTAAGCCATAATTTGGTGACTAGCCTTTGTGTGTGTGACTGTCGCTACGCGCCAACAAAAGCAAATTTAATTTCAATTGACAGTAATTGTTGTTGTTTACGTGTGATCGATGACGATCTACCTGTTACGGCTGATCCGTCGCTCCCGCTAAACATATTAGATCTGTCTATGGTTACTTGCTATTCTAAGCTACGAAAACAGCTTACACATTATTACAAGAACGTGCTGTCACTGGTCACACTGTTGTTCTTCTCAGCACATAACACAGTCAAAGGCAAAGATCTTTATTGTGAGACAGCGGTTACAGAGTTGTGACAGGTAAATTTGTGTGCTTTGCACGGCTCTACCACTTTAGGCAAACAATACTTCAGAATTTGTTAACTTACAGCCTTGATTCGTATCGACGCCAGCCCATGCAGTGGACCCGGATCAGAACCGTGCAACATTCAAACTGCAAATATGCAGGCAGAGTGCACTCGAAATACACTCTCCGTCTCTACACAGTCCGTCTGTCGAAAGCATACCGCGCTGCACACAGTATCAGGTGACTGCAGAGGGCTCATCTGCAGTGTGAAACTGTGTTTATCATCGTCACTGCACACTAGATATCATATAATGATTCGTGTCATCGACGCTATACACCATAAGGCATATATTCTACTTGGGAAATGAATGAATAATGCGAAATCAAATGTCGCACACATCGAGTGCATGGTGTGCATAGTGTGCAGTATCGCATGTAATATATTTTTCATATTTTTTTTGTACAATATGCCTATTTATATAAAAAAAACCGGCCAAGTGCGAGTCGGACTCGCGCACCGAGGGTTCCGTACAAACCTGTAGGTATCTATCTATTTCTTTTCATTGCGTTGACATAAAAGTTTGATTTTGTTACAGCTTAAAGGTATTATTGACCGTCAGGTCAATAATATCTTTATAATATCTATTTGATATGAATTTCAATTTAATACCTCTACGCGTTTATGAGAAAAGTAGCAGTACCTAACCTAAAATTTTCAAAAAAAAAAAATATTTTGTGAAAACTAAAAATTTAAGGTTTTCGCAATTTTTCCTTTATCTGTACTATAAGAAGTTACTTTGAACCAAATTTCAAGATTCTAAGTTCACGGGAAGTACCCTGTAGGTTTTGACTCCCTTGCGAATTTCGAAAATTTGCGGCATAAACGGCTGTATCTTTTGATTGCTTTGGCTTAGAAGTTTGATTTTTTCACAGCTCCAAGGGACAGTAGACTTGAGTATTAGATATAAATTTCAGTTTATTATACCTCCATCCACGCGTACCTGAGAAAAAGAGTCTTGACAGACGGACGGACAACGAAGTGATCCGTTTTTTCCTTCTGCGGTACGGAACCCTAAAAATGAATGAAATATTTATAACAATATACAAATGATATTTTTTTTTAAATGTTAGTACTCTATATTGGGCATATCCACGGGCAAATCTTACCAACGTTACTAGTCATTTTAATTGCTAACTTTGTCTGTAGTGTGTTACATTGATGTCGCCTAATAGCGTTACGCCAATTAAAGCTATATTAATGAAGGTAAAATGTTTTTACTGAGTACCAATGAAGGTGAAAACGTAAACTTAATAACAACCTTTTAAAAACTTGTTCGTTTTTTCTCACCTCGTAATCATTTATGTGATGCGAGTATTTTGTTATAGCTGGTGGAGTAGTTTTTCTCGAATAGCCTTGTTTGTGCACCGGAGCGAGCAAGCACCTCACCAACCACCACGCTCCGCACCTTAATTACATTGAAAATGTTATATAATGACACAGTTACATGCCATGAAGGGGAACAACTAATGGCAGGAACCAAATACTAGAGTTGACGACCTGTGACCCCTTTGCTCTGCTGAAAGTAAAGCGCTGATTCTGATGGAATACGGACACAAGCCAGTGAAAGTACAACACAGGTTTTTTGTACCGCCCTGCACTTCACATGACTAGTTCTATTAGTTCACCTGGCTTCGCCTTACGCACAAGCAGGTCATTTTGTGAACCAGTCTTGTTAATTCGGTATATTCCACTTTGTTCACCCAGGTGAACAAAATGGAATATACCTGCAAACCGAACAAATGAGCAGTCATAATAATTTAACAGATACCACGAATATTTAGGCAGTGGTCCGACTTAGAGCGAGGAGCAAGTAGCGAGTAGAACGATGAACTCAAAACGAGTCGGCGAGCAGCGAGTATGTAGTTTTGATAGTTTTGTCGCCGAGCGATGAGCGAGTAAGCGAGTGCGACGGGCGATACTCGCATCACTCGCTCGGGTCATTCTATACTACTATGTGCTACTATAAAGAAACGGAGGGAAAAATGGACCATGCATTTAAAACCCGGATCATATGACGTGAGCGCGATTTAAGATGCGCATAGTATCAGGCGGTTTTGTTAGTAAACGGTTGATCTTCTTGTTATTTCCATTTTACGGTAGTATTTACTAAGTATGGTTAATGGTTTTTAGAAACTTCATAATAAAATAGATGGAGATTTTGTGGGCGAAATGGAATGTTGTATTTAAGGCCTAGTTCTTTTGTAAAACCATATACATCGTTAATCAAAAGTCAAGAAAAAAACACTTTAATTTGCCAAAAAAAAAAACAACATAGGTACAAAAAAAATATCATAACGACAGTCTAAAATAATTAAATGTTTTTGTTTTATTATATCGTGAAGGCTTCCATATTGTCCTCCCTTCCCTTACTAATAATTGTTCGAAATTCCACACTTTTAATGCAGAATGACACTGGTTGGTCTTCGGCGAGTGTTTTGATCGGCAAGCGAGTATCGCTCAGCGAGTATATTTTCATAGTTCTAGTCGCCGCAAAAAACAAATGCTGAGAGAGTTCTCTCCGGCCAATGTGAACAGCCAGCGAGTAACTATTTATATATGCATCTCCAGTGGCGTGTATAGCATATAGGCAAAAAGGCAGTGCCTACCTCCAAAAACCCCTAACTATCTTCTTTTAATATAACAACACTCATCATACATAATCATAACATTACAGGCAGTAAAACTTCTAACCAAATATTTCAATAACAAACAAATCAATAATGACGTCACATAGTCAAATTCAAATTCTTTCAATACCCGACCGTGGCGTCCAAAAGGCTTAATAATCTGTTACGAGGTAGGCTCTCGAAAATGTGCCTAGTTTACACTCACACATTCAAAATAAATTCAAACGAAATCTCCTTGTCCATATTCGCACGCACGTCGCACACGTCAAAAACGGAAAATGATCTTCTCTAGGAAAGCCATCTTGACTTTTTATTATACGACAAAAGCAAAAATCCCTATTTTTGCTAAGAGTGGTGCTTTGACATTTGACATTCGTAATTTTTTACACTTACAGTAAGCTAGCAAGAAGCTAGCTTACCTGCCAATAGACTTATATGAGTCCTTTTACTTTCTTTCCACTCTCCAATCCGTTTTCAGATTTGGAGTAAGAGTTTTTTGGCTCACTTATTAAATATCATCTTCTTTTATGAAGATTTTAAACAATTACACTAGGTTACTCTATCTTATCTTAACTCGAAGATATGCACAGAATGTGCAATTTATTATTAATAGTATAAATATATTTAGAAATATTTAGAAATAACCAAAACAGAATATATATGACTGCAAACTGCCACAGATACAAAATGCATAAATTTAAATGCCAAGGATTAAAATATTTTAAATGGAGCTTGTATTTTAAAATGCTAATAACTTGTAAATTAATTATCACAATATTATTTAGTTATTTATTAATGTTTATTATATTTAGTTTCAATTAACATTTTTATTGTTTTACTTCTGTGTTGCAACTTGGTCGTTTTTCGATATTTATTATCTGTGGCAGATTGTTCATTAAGTTTTTGATAGTTCGCGCTCGTGTTTTCGTCTTGACTTTCGTAATTAGTTTCTATTTTTTGTGATTTTGTGAAGTGGTTGTAGTTTAAGAATCAGGAGCATTAATAAACCGCTATGTGTATGAATGTTAAGATTGTGGCGAAAATGAAATTATGTTTGGATAGCATACGTGCGTAATTACAAACTTAAAATACAAACCCATCAGATGGGGTTTGTTGACAAAACTTTAAAGGTAAGGCTCTTAGTAATATTAAATCAAAAAGTTAGAAACTATCGCCTGACTAGCGGTGTGCTGCTGGACGAACTGTTCATTTTGTGTTATTCATCGTTTCTTGATTGTTAAATACTAAATTATTGTGTGAATTGATACCTACGAGAATAACTACGACGAAAACATATTGTTGTTGTGGATATGATGAATGATATTAAGTAATTGTTTTTAGTTAAAATCTTAATAAAAATGGGAGTAAATCAAACATACAAGATAATAGTATATGTTGGCACATTCAATAACAATAATATATCCTGGGACAACTCACACACGGTTATCTGATCCCAAGCTAAGCAGAGCTTGTGTTAATAATATAATAATACGTTAATAATAATACGTCTGATTCCTTTTTTGTCTATGTAATACATAAGGTACCTAGGTAAGAAAAATGTTGATCTCGAATGGTCATATTGACTATGGCTCAATATATTTAATATTGGGAAATTATAAGTCTAGCCACAAAATTATTTATTGGACACGTGATTAAACTTCTAATTTTATAACTAAGCAACGGGAAAATGACATAGCCTCTAATAAAATAATTCGTATCTTTTACAAAGCCCACTAAATATTCTATAGAAAGCGTCAAGTAAAGATCATCAATTATTGTGACTTGTCCTTCTTATTTATGCATTGACACCTAATTTACTAACTCGGCCTCGGATTTTACATTTCGTCACCATTTTACGTTTTACAGCTTCAACGCAATGTCCTCAAAAAAATTTAATTCAAGCTTCTACAGAAAGCATAATTTATTATAACTTAGCATGTAAAATAATACATCATATTCTTTTATCGTGAAAATAGCCACTGCATGATTTGGCGCGAGTACGCGAGACGACAGCGACAGCGGCCCCGACGTGGCCCCGACTCCAAAAATTGTTAAATTGTATTATAGGTTAATCGTAGTTTAGGCTTTGATTATATAATGTCAGTTTAGGTTAGGTTTATTCATATAGGTAGGTTATAGAATTATTTTTAACTTTTTAGTGCTTTTTGAAAGTCGGCTCTTTAGCAAAAAAAAAAAAAAAAAAATTTTTAGTGACATATTTTAAATCTTAGATAATATGGGTAGGCCTTCAGCTGACACCCTTTCAGCATCCTCATGATAATTTCCGTCAAACGAAATCCAGTGCCACGCATCTCACATCCAACGAATTCCCGCTACATTCACGAGGTCATCTTGGCTTCATCATCAGATCTGATAGTAGAATGGTTCTTATTGAACGCAAGTGCTTCACTTGTTGTAGAAAATACCAAAATCGCTGTACGTTTTCCTATAAAATTTGAAGAGTTCCCTCGATTTCGCCAAGATTCCATCATCAGATCCCGACTTGGTGACTATGGGACCATTTGGAAAGTATACCCTTTCCAACAAAGAAAAAATATTTCAAATCGGTTAGAAAGCAACGGAGCTATGCGCGAAAAAACATAAAAAAAAAAACATACAAACATCCGAATTGAGAACCTCCTCCTTTTTTTAAAGTCGGTTAAAAATAAAGTCTTTTATTTCGTCTCTCCTCAATAGCTTCTGATAATATTAGTGGCCAATATACCGACAATTTGATGACATTTTTAGCAAAATTTTGACGATCAATTAATATGGGATGAGCAGTGGCGTGCATAGCATATAGGCAAAAAGGCAGTGCCTACCTACAAAATCCTAACTAACTATCTTTAAATATAACAATTTATATAAGATAAATCAGTCAACACTCATCATACATAATCATTAAATAAAACTTGTATGTGTATCCAAACATTTCAATAACAAACAAATCAATAATGACGTCACATATGTCACATTCAAATTCATTCAATACTCAACGACGAAGTAGGCTATTCAAAAACTGCCTAGTTTCCACTCACACATTCAAACAAAATCTCCTTATCCATATACGCACGCACACTTCAAAAACAGAAAATAATACACCGCCATCTTGAGTTTTTATTATACGACAAAAACGAAAACCTCTTTTTGCAAAGCGTAATTCTCTGACATTTGACATTCGTAATTTTTTACACCTACAGTAAGCATGCTTACCTGCCAATAAACAAGATTATTTCTCCCATTCATTCTAGTCTCATATCCGTTTTGGAGCAAAAGTCTTTTGGGTCGTTCATCGAACTTGTCATTTCTTATTCCAGTTATTAGTGTATTTTAAATGAAACTTGAGTTTTAAAATACTAATAACTTGTAAATTAATTATCACAACATTATTTAGTTACTTATTGATGTTTATTATATTTAGTTTCAATTAACATTTTTATTGTTTTACTTCTGTGTTGCAACTTAGTCGTTTTTCGATATTTATTATCTGTGGCAGATTGTTTATTAAGTTTTTGATAGTTCGCGCGCGTGTTTTCGTCTTGTCTTTCGTAACTAGTTTCTATTTATTGTGATTTTGTGAAGTGGCTGTAGTTTAAGAAACAGGAGCATTAATAAACCGCTATGTGTATGAATGTTAAGATTGTAGCGAAAATGAAATATGTTTGGATAGCATACGTGCGTAATTACAAACTTACAATACAAACCCATCAGATGGGGTTTGTTGACAAAACTTTAAAGGCTCATAATAATATTAACTCAAAATGTTAGAAACTATCGCCTGACTAGCGGTGTGCTGCTGGACGAACTGTTCTTTTTGTGTTATTCGTCGTTTCTTGATTGTTAAATACGAAATTGTTGTATGAATTGATACCTACGTCTGTACCGTCGTAGTTGTTCTACGACGAAAACATATTGTTGTTGTGGATGATGATATTAAGTGATTGTTTTTAGTTAAAATCTTAGTAAAAATGGGAGTAAATTAAACATACAAGATAATAGTATATGTTGGCACATTCAATAATACGTCTTATTCTTTTTTGTCTATGTAATACATAAGGTAGGTAAGAAAAATGTTGATCTCGAATGGTCATATTGACTATGGCTCAATATATTTACTATTATTTAGGTTCGGTTTCGAACCCTTATTAAGAATAATACACAAATAAAAGAAAGAAAGAAAGAAAGAAAAATATTTATTTTGCGCAAGCGCACACACAAGATAAGTTCATAAATAATATCATACAGTAAACACAAAAAGAAGGAGAAAATAAATAAATGATAAAGAAAAAGAAATAAAAAAAATATAAACAGTAGACAAAAAAATACATCAGCTAAAAATACCACTTTCCAAAGTCACAATATCGCTCATACATTATCTGTGGACTAGTGTGGACTGTGTGATTAATTTATTATTATCTGTCTTTGGACCGGAATTTTGACATAGAAGATTATTACAGATTACATTACATTACATACAATTATACAAATTAAAACAAATTAATATCAAATATCAATATAAAAGTCCTCAATCATAAGCTGACCGTTTGCTCGTCGCGAGTCCCGAGTCGCGGAGTCGGCTGCTGTTCGCAGTTAGCTTTACTAAGATTATTTTATACAAACTTATACCAACAAGTTGAAATAGTGATTCAATCAGAAATAGGTCGCGAGCTGCGCGCGTGCATTTTAAATTGTATCTTGCAGCGCGCGTACTGCTCGCGAACAGTTCGGAGACGGCGTTATTTGCACTATCGACCTTTGCGAGAGTTTCGCGGAGGAGGCGCACTAACATATTGCAGTACCTAAGTGCAGGCGCGAGCAGCGCACAAAAATAATGCTTGTTCCATTTTTTGGGAGTTCATTTGCGTATTTACGGTAAAGTTGCTCCATGTACGAGTGCCTTCCATGGCCGAAAACCAATGCACGCCACTGCTTGACGGATGGTAAGGATTGACTGATCTACTAAGGCAGTTTGAAGTATGTTTTGATTGAAGCTCGCTTCAGGATGTAGCCAATCTTGTCAGTGACTCCTCTGACATAATATGGTAGTACAGTAGGTAAACGATCAAATGTGGCTGGCTTTAATCGGTTTCTGTAACGGGGACGTGGAAATTGGAGCTTGTTGTCTCGCAGTACTTCCTTGACAGGTTGAAGCTCAGCGGCAAGGTGTCTGTCAACACAGAGTCCGTGTGCTCTCTGAAACAAAGATTTTCCCACGGTAGCTGGTGGTGAGATTCACCGTTTAGGTACCTATCTGTATACTGTACAACGTCGGGACCTAAAATCTAAAAATAAACCGCGACAAAATCCGTAAAACCTAGTTTTATTTCAATGCCTACTTTTTGTTGTATAAGAAATAAATATATTTAGATTTTTTATTTTTGATGAGATTAAAAATCATTGCAGTTATGAAACCGTTTAATTTTGTTTTAGCCATAACTTTTATCCCACAGTGATTCGACACTTGCATTCAAAGAAATAGTCGTAGAGCTCATCAATTCAAATATCTTCAATAATCAAATCTGCTGCCTGTCGTCCTTCAAGATTAAAGAAACCACTGATAAATTGTTGAAAAAATATTTCTTAATTTTAAACCAAAAGTAAAAATAATCATTTACTAGACTGAATATAAGACAGAGTATACATTCCTAATGAATTCATTAATTATACATAATATGTAATAATGTCGGTCTAATGAGAAGTAACATTATAATTATTCGGGAATGTTAAATAATTGGTTGCTATTTACCAAGCTAATGGAGACAATGCAAGGACAACGTTGTGAGGCAAAACTGTAGCAATAATGTATCGAGTCTTCCGGCGCCCGGTGTTCGGCAGACGTGCGGGCGGCAAGTGCGTGTGGTAGTTAGGACAGGAGCAGCTCACGACAAGCAAACAACGTGAGGTAATGGTTGTCACACATTAGCACCGGCGCGCCATCTGGTCGACCGACCACACCACCTGCACCCAGCAGACATAACACTACATAAGTATACATATAGCACTATCGACCTACATGCTAACTAAGCAAAGTCACACAACATAGACATAAGTTAGGCGATATTTTATTAATGTGACGGTGTAGGGAGTTCCCTTGAATATCATAGATCAATCCCCAGAAAACAGCGACATTGGCATGGGCGCTCGCGCGCTCCGTATCGGGTCGGCGCCCGTGCCGACGCGGCGACGACGTGCACACTCATGATGCTGTGATTACTGCTCTCGAGGCTGCCCATGTATAGGGACGCGATGCGGTTTGGTTGTGGCCGCGTTCCGTTTGCCTCTTGTTCCGTGTTGCGCTGCGATCACCTTATACATAGAATATAAGGCGGGTGAGCGTATCCGTGTCGCCGCCATTCGGCACACTGTGTTAAAATTTAATTAAATTGAATGCGACCGCGGCGTGTTATCGAAACGTTTGGCTCCGCGAACGCGATCCAATCACATTCACATAATACATGAGACATGGTTGCACAACACGCATGTTTCTTATTTACGTACTAGTTTGCACTAGGTACTAGCACATGAGTAGATAAACGGGTACTAGTTGCTATATCTATCTATAAAGTCGCTCCCTATCTATCTGTCCCTATGTACGCTTTGATCTTTAAAAGTACGCAATGGATTTAAGTGCGTTTAATAGATAGTGATGGGAGATGTTTATATGTATACTATACCTATACATAATATAGTAGAGAATTACAGATACTTTACAGGTTTATAATGTGATGTCGTAAATAAACACATTTCTTTGCACTTAATTTACTAACGCTGGCTGAACCCTACGAGATAGATCAAATTAATGTGCTACAGTATTATACACCTTAATAAGGTCTTCCTCTTAGGGAAAACCCACAGTAATCATTTTTATCTTATAAACATTACCTAGCTAGGGTGTTAGTATATACAAAGATATCCTCTAGTATAGACTAACCATAATATGTATAAAGCGAAAACGCACACGCACTTACTCAGATCTGATTAGAGAAACTCATATTCATGCCGTAAGGCATTCCCTAATTCCTAAGTCGATTATTAAATGTAGGCAGGCTGAAATAAGTAAAAGCCTACGTACAGTCAGGCGTCGCATAAATCTTGTGTTCCTAACAATATCAATATGAAGTTAACGCTGATAATTCTAAAATTGTGAAGTGCCGACACCAAAAGTATAGTTTACTTGGAAAGTAATGCGTCGTGTGTGAGTCGCGATAGACAACGAGACTATACTAGGAGCGCGCGCGGAGGGTGCGGGAGAGCCAGCTCAGCAGGCCCGAGGCCGGCCCGCCATCCGCATTCCCGGCGCGCAGGTGCCCGCACATCCACACATCATACATGGTAGGTATCCGGTACGTAGTTATTCTTTGCCCGCTGTCGCACGTCACGGAAATATTAGCTGCCAAATACAGACTCATTGTTGACGACACATTTACACAGCTATGCCAGCTCGCTACGCCTGCGGGCCGCGTGCTATGGCTCATTTGTTCGACATTTTGTGATGAATGTTTGTGTCGTAGGGATTCTACTGATAGTACTGATTCGCAATTCGTAAGCTGACTTTATTTATGTAAGAAATAGTATGTCAAAATTAATTTAAAATATAAGATTTATACATCTCTTTATTCTAAATTAAGTATTGATGAAATTAAACTTAAAATATTTACAATATTACAAGGTTTGCTGGAAGAAAACTCAATTTTGAGTTAAGCTCGCCTCTGTACATCAACTTTAATAATGTATGTATATTGAATTAAATGTATTTGTGTGCAATAAAGAATTAAGAATTAAAAATATTATAAAAACTAAGCCTACACAAGAAATAAGAAGAATTATAAACTAAATAAAACTAAGAACTAAAACAAGGCATCAAAAAATTCATCAAGTGCCCCCAAAAGGCTGGCAGCATTGCCACGTTGTATGGCAATGCTTATTCGCTGACCTAGGTAGAAGCCAGCCTTTTGGGGTAAAAAATCTGTGTGCACTCGGACCCCACGGACCAAGGGTCTCAACCCCAAACGGCTCGAATATTCCAACCGTTAATGTCCACGTTTCGGCACCGTAAGCCATAACAGGTAGGACGCACTGGTTGTAAACTTTCGTCTTCAGGCATTGCGGTATAGGCGAAGAGAATTAATTTGTAGTGAGATCAATTACAATCCACAGATAAATTGTATTTTAATAATGATTACACATTACTTATAAGTATAAGGGCAGCCGAATGCCCAGTCGGTAAGCTGTTTTTTTATTTTTCTCCTTTGCCAATGTTGTCTTGAAACGAGGTTGATATATCCCGTATGAGCTTCAATTTATCAAATTTAAAATTTTTCAGTAGTTAGTGACCCTGACTGCTATGCCGGAGGTCCTGGGTTCTATTCCCACCCAGGACAAATCTTTGTGTGATGAGCAATTAGGGTGCAATTTATCTATAATATGTATGTATTTAGAAATATATAAGTATGTTTATCAGTTGCTCCATAACACAAGCTCTGCTTAGCTTGGGATCAGATAACCGTGTATGAGTTGTCCCGAAATGTTATATTATATTTATATATATATTATAATATATAATTAATTGTTTAACCAAGTTCATCTTTTGTCTTTTTTTAATTATATTGTTCAAATTATTAATAATTATAATAAATTGTTTTATTTAGGACGACATAGGAACCAATTTTCTTAGTACACACCTTAAATAATGCACAGGAATTCTTGGGTCCTCAGCCACAACATTCAGAATGCTATTGCTACTTTCCCGACACCTCCTCACAAGCAATGCCACCTTTTTCCTGATATTAGCCCGGAAACCATCTATACGCGCTTGGGCAAACATTAATATATTGGACACGCAAGGCATCTAGCGTCCTCCGTGAACAGCTGAACCACTGACTTCCCGTGTACATTCCTTGACAATACGTTTTAAACAAGGTTATTTTGACCTGATTGGTACTACGAACAAAATTGCGCGCCGACGCGACGCCCTGCGCTCCCTCTCTACATCATCATCGTCTTTAAGGCTATCGACAAGTATAATGGTACACATTTGAGTAAGGGATATCTCGTAGGCGACATGATTCCAATCCAATGACCACGTCATCGCATCTCGTACCTCATACGTGTCACCGTTCGGAGGTTATATAAACCATTGCAGCCTTAACCGCTGTCAAAGCCAGTGGCTGTAACGGTAACATTATTCACAAGACAACGTTTTATTACCTGTAATACTAGAAAGGTGATGCATCACTCCTATCATATCCTCGTTGTAGTAACACTGTAGTGTTCCAGTAGCGAGCGCTATATTTGATATTCCGATGTTAGCGTATTACAACGGAGTGGAGCTCGGGCCCCGCAGCCTCAGCATACCTAGGTCTATACTTAGGTAATACTCAGCTCATTCGAACACTCGCACATTAAACTTGATGTTTTCTTTACAGTATCGCTCGCGCCATTTGTTATGTTACCTATAACAAAATGTTATGATTTAAACACTGCTATGTACTGATATAAATCTCCATAGTCGACATAATATATTTTAACTGGTAAATGCTTTCAGCGATCACGTTTCTGAGTGTTACGGCAGTACTACAATATACCACACCATAAGTTCTGGCTGACTGACTACTGAGGCGACTGAATAAGTACAGCTAATTATGAAATAATGTCAATGGACTGTGACACACATTCCTATTGCAGCAGGGTTGCAAATTATGAGTATCATTATAATTATTTTCACGGATAATTATCTGATAACTATCCGATAATTATCTAATAATTATCCATTCATGTAAATAATTTATGCTTATAAATAAAATGATTTTGTATTTATTAATTTTAATTAATTATAAAATCATATTAAAATTTGTATAGGTAATCTGTGTGATAATGTGTGCTACTCGGTGGCGGAGCCTAGCAGCCAGTTGTCGCCAACACACGGTCCTTATTATCAATGATAATTGTCAATACGTAATTATCAAGATAATTGTCCAGTGCAACCCTGTATCGCAGGTTTATCAGGTGCTTGGCTCCGTCTGTCAACATACATATACAATAATGTAAGCAAACCAAGGGACATGACATGTATGGGTCAGTTCGTGTTCGCCTGCAGGACGTAAACCCGCGTATCATGCGAGTCGCAAGCATGACACTGGCATGTCACCCGGCGCCGCCCGCGCGCCCGCCTGCTGGACTGAGCTCTCCGGCCACCGCGCGCTGTCCTCACCCAGCCACTCCTATAGTCCTAGTCGCAGGCCTCTACCGCGCGACACAACATCACACAGAAAGCGTTTTTCTAAGTAGTTCGTACATAGAATAGAATAGAAAAACATTTATTTAGTACAGTACAGAAGACAACACACAGAACATAAACACAAAACAAAGAAGACAAAAAACAAGGAAAATTAAAAATAATTAAAAAAATACATAATACTAGTTGCGTTGTCCAGCATACAGTACCAAAAAGGTCACCAACTCAGCATATGCTAGGTGTAGAACACCCAGCGCTGGTTTTCAGTTGGCACCCTACAATGACACACGGACGAAGGTAAGTATATTTATAACACATAGATATTTGTAGCATGTTAATAAAGTACTTAACTAATATAATAATAATAATCCAGTTATCCAGCCTATAAACGTCCCACTGCTAGGCACAGGCCTCTTCCCATATAGAGAAGGCACGAGCATTGATCACACGATCTCTACGGATTGGCGATTTCATATCCCAAATTTTGGAATCCAGGTTTCCTCACGATGTTTTCCTTCACCGTTTGTCAGAAGTGTCTTAGAATAATTAAGAAAGTACATATAACTTTGAAAAAGCCACATTGGTACTTGCCTGGGGTCGAACCTGCAACCTTGTGCATACAATTCCGTTCATTGAACCGCTAGGCCACCACGACATTAGTACTTAAGTATGTACTTAAATAACGATACAAAAATAATTTAAAAGAGTTATCTGGGGGCACGGCAGTGCCCCAGCCAAGTCTCGAGCAAAACGGGCACGGCCGTACCATCCTTTTCTCGAAGCGTTTCGCGGCTATTTCACCCCCCCTGTATCATCGATACGGACAAGGCTAGGGGTTTAGGTTTTCGATGGCCTAGAGTAAGTATTACAACAAGCTCAGCCTCAAAATTACATGATATTTGAACCAATAGTTTACGAGTTATGAGCGATCAAAGTTACACCATTTTGTCACTCACTGATTCACTCACTGACCGATCATCAAAAATCTAAGGTACTTCTAGCAAACTTAGAACCTTCAAATTTGGCACGAAGATAGGTTTTTAGCTACATGTAAAGAGAAAATTATAAAAATGGCAATAAATTATATACCTTAGTAAATAATAGGAAAAATAATTATATTTGCGGTTTTACGAGAACTTGGTGTACGAATTTTGACTGCATGACTAACTTTTTTCTTTGTTTATGTACAAAAAGTAAAACAAATCGATTTATATTATTTACTAGCTGATCCCCGCGACTCCGTCCGCGTCAATTTCTGTTGTCCGCGTCAAAATGATATTTTTAGTTAATATTATGTTGATAAAACTCTGTAGCAAATAATTGGCAATAATGCATTAATTTCGACCAAATGATTACCTTAAAAAAGGTTATAGTGAGTCAATCTTAAAAGATAGACATATACTGTCGCAGACATTTTTTTAGATCATTTAAAGAGGAACAATTCTTTCATACATATATTTTGGGTAACCCGAACCGTTTACGCAGCGCACGCCACGGAAGCTTTCAATTCAAGTATGAATATTTTTCCCCGTTTTTGTGACATTTTTCACTGCTGCTTAGCTCCTATTGGTCGCAGCGTAAAGTTATATATCCTAAAGCCTTCCTCGATAAATGGACTATCTAACACAAAAAGATTTTTTCAATTCTAACCAGTTTCCTGAGATTAGCGCGTTCAACCAAACAAACAAACAAACTCTTCAGCTTTATAATATTAATATATATATATATATGATATACTAGCTGATCCCCGCGACTTCGTCCGCGTCAATTTCTGTTATTATGACCGCGATTAAGAAGTTTAAAAAAAAAGTATTTCTGCGTAAATGATAATTTTAGTTAATATTATGTTGATAAAACTCTGTAGCAAATAATTGGCAATAATGCATTAATTTCGACCAAATGATTACCTTAAAAAAGGTTATAGTGAGTCAATCTTAAAAGATAGATATATACTGTCCCAGACATTTTTTTAGATCATTTAAAGAGGAACAATTCTTTCATACAAATATTTTGGGTAACTCGAACCGTTTACGCAGCGCACGCAACGAAAGCTTTTAAGTATGAATATTTTTCCCCGTTTTTGTGACATTTTTCACTGCTGCTTAGCTCCTTTTGGTCGCAGCGTAATGTTATATATCCTAAAGCCTTCCTCGATAAATGGACTATCTAACACAAAAAGATTTTTTCAATTCTAACCAGTAGTTCCTGAGATTAGCGCGTTCAACCAAACAAACAAACAAACAAACAAACTCTTCAGCTTTATAATATTAGTATAGATATTATTTATAAATTGTAATAAATAATGTATTGAATATACATATTAATTAACAAAACGAGGTTAAAATGTGTTATGTCTGTGTACGTAAAATACTCTATGCTCGCTGGATAGATGGCGTTGTAACTGATTACCTGGTCTAAATCGCGATATGGTTTCGTTACATAGCGTAGTATTAGTAGAACTTTAAAATAATTCGAATAATTTCATTTGATAGCGCCATCTATCTATGAAATAACCACTGTGAATTTAAAAAAATATTAACGATATTCGACGAATAATACGTAGTTAGTAGCCTATTAGCTTTATATTAATAGTGTTTTATCTGAAAAAAGAAAAGAAAGAGACCTACAGAAAATAAATGAGATCCCACCAAAAACATTCAATGTAAAAAAAAGCCAAGTCTCTCTATGCAATTCTTCCATCGTAAAAAGTTTTGAGATCGCATAGGAGCCAAGTCCTGTTCAACTTAATTTGTAACAATAAATCAATATTTTGTGACTATATCAATAGTTTTGTTTACATTACAATAATAGTGACTTGGCCATGAGCACAATAAGATACAAGTATAAAACGGCATATTTGGAGGAGTTGAAAGTAAATAATATCAGGACAGCTTAACCGATAGTCGGTATCATCCAAGATCAGTGAACTGCACATGCACTATGGCGCATGTTTAGTCCATGGTGATCTCAAATTCCAATCAGTTACAAAATCATTTCCATATATATGTAATATATCAATTCAACGGTATTTGCACGTAATTACAAGGAGCAAACGACCTTTAACTTGTGCTCATGGCCAAGTCACTGTTATTGTAATGTAAACAAAACTATTGATATAGTCACAAAATATTGATTTATTGTTACAAATTAAGTTGAACAGGACTTGGCTCCTATGCGATCTCAAAACTTTTTACGATGGAAGAATTGCATAGAGGGACTTGGCTTTTTTTTACATTGAATGTTTTTGGTGGGATTTATTTTGTTGGGGTCATTGAAATGTTGGGGTAGTTTTTCTTTATTTTGAAAAGGCAATAAGGTTGACTTAAGATTTTTCCATAGAATAGCGGGATTTTTTATTTGGTTGGTTACATCATATTTCTTATTTTTATCAATATTGATAAATTAATTTGATAGATGAAATTTAACATGATGTAAGTTCAAGAGGTTATGTGGTCGGCGAGACTTTTAAAATTAGGTACGTTTGAAAAAACTATCGCTGTCGCACGGCGTTCGGCCTATCTACAGGGTGTCCGGTAAATTAACCTACAAACTTTGAAGGTTGATTGATACCTCAGGTCAGAACCTATCAAATAAACACAACATTTGTCGAAACAGGCCTATCAAGGTGGCCCTGTAATGTTATGGATTGGGATTTCTTGTGAGGCTCGCACGGAGTTGGTTATGTTTGAAAGATACATCTTATATATTCAAAGGACAAAGGTATGACGTCTGACAACCGGACGTTCTCCCTTTTGGTCCCATTTATTGGACAAGTTATTTTTATCGCACGTTAACGCTCGTGGTTGCGGTTACAAAGTACCTTGTTTTCGTGAAATTTCGTGAGTATAGCGTGACTACCATGGCCAGCTTGCAGTTTAGACCTAAACCCTAAACGCTATCGGCACATTTAAAACAATGTGAAAAAGCGGATACAAAGTCGAGTTCCAGATCCTACCTCTAATAATGAGCTGAACATTTCTGAAGTCGACGCGTGGACGAATATACCGCAGTCAGATATTCAAGACATGATGGCTGGTCTTCCAAATCATCTGGAGGTGGTCATAAGAGCCAGAGGAGACAATAGTCATCATTAAAATTTGGGTTTGTTCCACATTTCCAACAATCACTTCTTCTCAAGTATTAGAAAAATGGTTTTTCTCTTTTACTGCATAGGTATGATAATTTGGCCGAATGGTTACAACCGCAGAGCCGCGAGCCTTATACATCCATTATTTATATATTCTTATATTATACTAGCTGTACCCGGCATACGTTGCAATGCAATTTTTTCTACCTAGCACCTGCCTACTACCTACCTACTACCACTTAGGGGTATGAAAAATTGATAGTAGCCGATTCTCAGACTACTATACTATACTATTCTCAGGCTACTGAATATGCATATAAACTTTCATCAAAATCGGTCAAGCCGTTTCGTAGGAGTATGGTAACTAACATTGTGACACGAAAATTTTATATATAAGATTTATTATAACTCTCGCCACTCCTAATCACGGAAACCCGAATGAGCTCCCTAATAACTCTATACCGAAACCTGTTCCGAGACTTCATTAGTACTAATCACGATACACAAAAATATACCCGCAGAATTAAGAGACCAAAGTCAAAGAAAAAAAAATACACCCCATCCAGCCATAATATATTGCGTGGATGCCAACGGCCACGTCCAGTCACGTGGGATGGTCGGCGGCCGCGGGCACGCGCTCACTATAATTACGACCTTTATTATAATATCTCGCTTATCTATATTGTAATTTATGGACTATCAGCACTGCATTATTCTAATATAATACTTATTCAACTTTCTTAAATCAAACCGGATCACTAAAATGATTCTGTATTGGATGAAATAAAGTCATATCCAAAGTTTTGTTAGACACCAGTCATCAACCATCAAATAGGTGTCTACTGTAATTCAGGCAAAAAGAAAATTAGCGGAAAATATTCAAGTACCTAGGTACATGGCGGCCTGCGACTGCAGCGGAGTCTGGTACAATTGTGCACAGACCACAATAAGTATACTGATGTTCAGCCACAATCTGGCGCACAATCAACAACCTCCCCCCCTCCCCCATCTGATGTGCAGTGTAACTTAGCGCCCCCTCCGCGCGCGAAGACTAATGTTGACATTGATGATGAGTGCGAGTTAAAGTAAATAAAGTATGTCCTCCTTACCCATTTACAACAGCCTTCTTATACATTAATTTAACGCCGCTGACAGACGATGAGTAGTTAACTGTACGCTGTGAAGCATTAGCGACTGGCTACCTACTTAATAATCAAATGTTTTATTGCCCTTATTATTATATTACACTAATACTACTAAAACAGAAGAATGGGTAAAAAAGAAGTACCTACAAAAAACATGTATTTTTGACCAACGTTGACACGCCCTCGCGCCTTAGTTGCTGTTCTCTCAAATTTCTCAGCTGACCATACATACTTATGATCTGATATGAGACTTATGTATCTGAATAAAATAATATTTAACGAAAGGAACATTAATAAGTATGATTAAAAATACCGGCAGACAAGTTTTCTGCATTCATAGTAAAACAAACCCCAAAGGCCAAATAGGCAGCTACAGAGGTAATGTAGCAGTGTGGATGAGATTGCTGCGCCGGCGCCGGTCAACTCGGTGCATGTCGCTGTGTGCCTGGATATAGTGTTTCGCTTGATCTCATAAGGGATAACGTCTAGCTCGCTCGTATTCTTGGTATCTCGGTAAGGTAGGTTAGTAGACAGGAAGCTGACGGCAACAGTGTGCGGCCCAGATGTGGTCACGCACACATCACCGCCGCGCCGCCCCGGCTGGTGGGAGGCCAAGCGCGCGGCTCGGAATTTCTCGTAATTACAAACTTTTGCGATCTTTTATGTATGTATGTAGCTATCCTGTCATAGATATTTATATTTCTATGCATACAATACTTGCTTGCTTTTAACAAAACCCTAAATTTTATAGAAACCTACGATAACGATTCATACTCCAGCGACAGCAGAAGTTGAAAAATAGTAAAAGTGAGATATGTATGATGTTTATAATAATTTCGTGATAGAGAACTGCTAGAGACCGTTTACAACTTTACATGCTCTGTATGTTCTCCGGCGTGTTGCAGCGCGGCGCCCGGCGAGCCGCGTGTCACGTGTGGCAACGTCGCCACGTCGCGTCGCGTCGCGTCGCCACTGCTTACATCAACATGCGCGCTACACAATATCACAACATGCATTCAAGCTGAACAGAGAGCGCTGATTGATACTTTATGCATTCCTTTTTTGTTTTATCTCTGGCTTCAGAGGGTTCTGTTAGTTTGTTTGTAATTAAACCAACATATGCAATTACCAAAAGAAGCGGTGACTAATAAGGCATTTACAGAATTATAGAGTCTGACCACTTGTAATATGACTTAATCTGTGGTATAACAAACATCTCTCGCTCCTCGCAAAACTGATGCATGGGCATTGGGTAATGGGTACGTCAATTTTGATTTCTATCTACACTACCCATGATCGTACGAGATGACCGTTGAAATAGCGTTATAGACTAAAACAAGAAGAATAAATACACTAAAACGACGTGTTAGTATTATTAATACATCGCCACGCTAAGAAGATAGTCTTATGAGCTAAACCAAGAGGGTATGTCTCTACTTATTAAAACTCTTGATATTCAATACTCGTAATCTACTTGTACCTACAGGCCGGATTATTATATTATAATTAGGTATACCCAGTAGGTGAAACACTTTAATAATAATAATATTCCGGGACAAAGGCAAAGAAGAAAAAAACACTTGAACAGCTACTTAAATATTTGAAGTTTAACGTTAGTTTAAAGTTCTCTAATGGTCATATAATGTAGATACATTTAGACTTAGTGTTGGCTCATGCGCAGATCGTGACATCAGTGACATGTGCGCGTGTGGGCGTGTGGCACGTCGCCGGAGGAGTGGTCGTGCTCAGCCATTCCGTTTGATTCATTACCATCGCACAGCGTCCGTCCCCGGGGCAGCCGCCGCGCCGTGGCCCGTGCTCGATGGGATTATCAAGATCGATAGGCCGACCCTGGCGCAGCGCACACTACACAGTACACTGTGTTCAGTAGTAATACTGAGTTTCAAAGAGTCTAGTCACACTTCGTGTGCGTACAAGATTTTTTAAACTTCTATCTGCATACAGTTCCCGGCACGTAAGTTGGCAAGAGTCGTTAGATGCGCAGAAATCGTTTTTTAGATCTATTTGGTGGTCAAGCGGGACGCGGGGTATGAGGTAGCGCCGATCCGAGCGCGCGATTGGTGCGTTAGTCGACCGAGTCGATTAGAGATTGGTGAGTTAGGTCGAGTATGCGCGTGTTTACAAATCTTTCCAACTTACGTGCCGGGTACTGTACCTTGCTTACGGTAGGTAGTTAAGTTTTCTGCATTCATAGTAAAACAAATGCCAAATAGGCAGCTACAGAGGTAATGTTGCAGTGTGGCTTCACTCTTATCCGCTAGAATAGCTACCACCGAAGGCTACACCTATCATGAGTGTACGAATGAAAGTGAGAGACCTTTCGGTTTGTAGTGCGTGTCGCCTAATTATAAATTGTACACTGACACACGGGGCGCTGGCGACACCGATGGGGTGTTTGGCACACGCTGGCCAGAGGGGTGGGGGGTGCGATACCCACGTCGCGGAGCACAGCACGCGTGATCACCGACTCCTTTTCTTACAAATATCAACATTTCCACGGTAATATTATTTTATACAGTATTCCGACTTCATACAAAGGGCCGAAACGCGAGCTATACCTACGCGCCTCGAAGCTACAGCCGTCCACGAAGGGACTTTCCAGATTGCAACGTACTTTTTGGTTGGGCTCGTATCTACTCGGATCAACTACAGCACAGGTAGCAACACAATACGAAATTATGCTGGAGCAGGTAGTATGTGTGTGATGCATCTGTGAACAAACTGCTATCAATTAGTAAAAGAAGAGTGTTTAAATTATATGTATACATATACATTTGTATTTGATGAGAATTTAAGATAATTCATAAAAAAGTAGGATGCAATAGTGAGTCGCGGTCGCCCACCCCCCCCCCCCCCCCCCCCCCCCCCCCGGCGCCCGCTCCTGACTGTTATGTGAGCGAATGTAATTTGTAATTAGGCGGCCGTTACTCGCCGCCGCCTAATTAACGTATGAATTTGCGAGCACCAGACCACAACAGAGATAACAACAGAACGCCCACTGAACATAATATATGAGCTATAGCAACTATCTTATTATAGGACAGTTCTTTTCAATTTATAAACCTGGCCGCTTAGCTAATATTGTGCCCAATCTTCATATCATATGTCCTATACCGGGCTTGGAATCACAGAATAATGATTAGTACAGTCTACAGTGGCGTCGGCGGCACTACAACGACGACGCGCGACGCGGCGACGTTCCCTGTCTGCAGTGTCTGCGGAACCTACTCTATACAGCAAGTCTTTGTCGGCGTCAATTGTCACTTCGCCATTGTCTTAGCAACAATACGAAATAAATAACGGCGACTTTTTTAAATCGGTTAAATGAACAAAGCAGTTAGTTCGGGGTAACCAAATTAAGTCGGAATGTAGCTACATTCGTTACGTTAACTTTGCCTATCGGATTTTCTTGAAATGTAGCTAGCTATCTTATTATGTTTGTAATTTTGCATCTCTTTCTGTAGCTAGGAATTAGGAATACACACGTCCTACATACCTGTTTAATATTTACATAAGATGTTAAATATGTTGCTATGTATGTGAGAATGTCAGCTATGTATGTAAACTATATAGTAATGTTAGCTAGTAATATAAACAGTAAGAGCGCTATAAGTTATTTTCCTTCGGATCCCTCTTAACCGAAATTACAGGTAGAGTCAGGCTCGGTGCGCCGAACTCCTTCCTAGACACAGTCTGTCAACAACGCCGCGATGTTTTTACATCTGTTTTGCCCAAAGAGTGTGTACCTTATACACTGAACAGGTGACCTTACCGTAGTCAACTGTTAATTGAGTTCTTATCCCTGGCGATCGCCGAGCGCGTCACACCAGCACATGGCCTTCTGGCCGAGGTTAGCATGTGTGCGGCCGTGTGTATACCGCCGCGTACCGCCGCGCCGCCGCGCCGTCGTCCGGGAGAGGGCCTGACTTGTTTACGCGAACTTGTCGGATGTCAGATTAAAATTAATAGTGTAGGGGCCCATTGTGTCCTATTTAGTTGATAAATGGCTGCGCGACGAGCTCCTAATGCTCCACATTGTGCATGTATAATGTATCAGGTTCACAAGTTCCCCCCTCCATACTCCGCGCCCGCGCCCCGCCCCTCTCCATCAGTCAGCTCACGCGGTTGCTAGCACATGACACGATCACGACTCCAACTGCGACTATGTACCAACTCATGTACTGAGACATGGATTAATACACTTGATATGTCGTTTAACCATTAACGGCTAATCATTAAATCATGCTAGTACTTAGTATGGTGCTGTTACATGCTAGTAATAGTTAGTAGGAACCTACGTAAACCGATACTTTTATGTTAGTGTATTGAAATATTTATTTATTTAATTTGGATCTCCGACAAAGCATACACCTTAAAACCTAGAAATCACAAATCACAAGACCAATTACATTGTGTTTCTTCAGTTACAGGAGACCACATCATGATGAAATATAGACCATAAAGGCCAGTAAAGGTGGTAAAGTGGTACAGCACCTAACCAACAACTATAATCTCCGACTTTCATTAGCTCAAGCATCCAGCGCTCCGCTGCCGCGAGCTCGCCCCTTGCCATGACACTGCAGACTTCTGACGCGCTGAACCATTTCCCCAGCATCGATCGCCCCCCGCGTCCGCACTTAAAGTAACAGCCTCTGCAAACCGAGTAGTGTACAATGTCTACATCTTCATTCCGGTCGGGTTTAGTGACCTAGCACTGAGGGACCAACTTCTTTCCATTACTGAAACTCTTCCGTACGTGCTTACTTTGCATGATGCACGGCAATATTACCGTGGTAAGTGGTTAGTTATAGTGAGAGAGTATACATGGAGAGTACCTCACAAAGCTGTAGTTTTGTGATAGGTTTAGGAGTATAGGTGTAGGAAAAGTATAATCAAATAAAATCAACTGTTAACAACGGTCAGCGGCGAATCGGCGATCAATAACGTCAGCTGCGTATCATTACCATTAAAACAACACGCCTACGTCACTCAATAAATATTGTTAATCGATCTTTTAAATAGTTAATAATAATGGCCTTGTTTAGTAATGCGCTGATTTAACAATTTACAAACGTGTCCCATACTATTGACGTGATACAAAACAATGATTTATAACTATTCATTGTAGTATGCGGCACGCAGCGTGTTGCGCAGGTACACTACAATAATATAACCCAAAGCTACAACATATTACTGATGGCTTCGAAGGTTTTTAATGTCGATGTAGCCACATACCTGCCTACTCGAAAATAAAGTCGCGAGTCGGAATAGCGTAAGAAGGGATTCTTACCACTGACTAGGTAAACAACAGTAGGCACACAAATTTCATATTGTAACCACGACACACAAACACAAAGAATATCAAATCTCTTTCGGTGTATGAGAGCCCCCCTTAGTATTTTTTTATTTCATTATTTATTATTAAATATACAATTACTTAAGTATTTTGTGAATATTTCAAGTGCTACCATTTATTGATATCGAGCAATAAAAATAGGTAAAAATGGCGATTTTTGTATGGGAGCCCAATTAGATTTTTTAATTTCTATCGAAGTTCTTGAGATACAGCCTGGTGACTGACAGACAGACGGACAGACAGCAAAGTCTTAGTAATAGGGTCCCGTTTTTACACGACTGCCCAAAAAGGAGTGTTATGTTTTCAGGGTTCATGTATGTGTGTATGTATGTTTGTGAGTTTCTTTTTCCACCATAACTTCTAAAAGGCTTGACCGATTTCAATGTTTGTGGTATCATTAGAAGCTTTGAGTTATCCCGAGTGACATAGGCTATGTGGACATAAAAAAATGTCAAGTGTGAGTCGAAATCGCCTCCGAAGGGTTCCGAACAATTTTTTTTTTGTGTTGTGTTTTGTTTTTTGTTGTAACACTATGTACTCATAGATTTTTCTGTATTGTATTGGTATGGAACTAAGGTTTGCATTTTTTAGAATTTAAAAAAACTAGTTTTGCAAGACTATTTACGCGACACTTACTTCTTAAAAAGAAAAGTAACTTATATTTTGTGGCACCTTGAGCGCTCTATAAAATATTATTTATCACTAAAAGGTATTAAATAAAAAAATATAATAAAAAAAAAAAAAAACAAAAACACGCCTGCCATGTCAAAAAAATATTTAAAAAGTGAACTAAAAAAATTAAAAACAAGTCAAATATTTGCAGTCGGGGGACCTGTAATGAATTGTTCCAAGTAACCGTTACCCGACTGCAAATATTTGAATTGTTTTTAATTTTTTTAGTTCCCTTTTTCAATATTTTTATGACATGGCAGGCGTTTATTTTAATTATTTTTATTATATTTTTTTTACCCTTTGGGAACTGAACCCTAAAAAATGACAACCGCACAATAAACCAAAGCGTCAACCCGTTTTCACATAAAATATTATAAAACAAAACTTAATAAAGCCCTACTCAGCACTCAATAATAATGTAGGTTTTTACTGGTGAAAGAATTTTTCCATCAGATTACTTTCACAAAAATTACCTCTTCTTTAAAAATTAAGTAAGTAAATGATTACAAGCGGTTTACTACCTAGCTTTCTAAAGAAAAGTTAAAACACAAAAGTAAATGTTTTACGTCCATGGCCCATTTAGTCCGAATTTACGAATTTCAAAAAAAAATTACGTTTTTTTTTCTGAAATTTAAACTTTATCTTCATTTGGTACAGTCAGTAAGACTACAATATTCTACTTATTTCAACCGACTTAAAGATATAACATTTTGCAAGGAACTTGAACTCACTAGTAACGCAGTGATACCGCGCCACTGTAGCACCCGTCGAGGAGTGCGGGTGCGCCTCCATAATCCCTTCTCGCTGTAATCGACCTCCGTAGCCCGCAGGAGGCGCGGCGGTGGCTGCTTGTGCGTGTATTAGTGTGCTCGCTGATGTTTCGCTCGTTGTGACGAACATCTCCTCGTCAGACGCCAGCTGCACTCGGTTAAAACTCCATTTGTGTCGCGGACTCGCGGTCATTACAGCCCCCGCCCACTGGCTTGCCGCGCCTGCGCCGACGGTAATGTTGGACGTTTTTGTTACAGCTTGACTGTTTTTGTGTTCAATGCACATCTGCATCGCGCGGAAAATATATAACTAGACGCATGATTGTAGTGTTTCAATACTCAATACCTACTTTATTTCGCTCCACAATGTATAAAGGTCTTAAATATAACAAAGTAGCAATTGTGGACCCTGTCGGGCACGAAAATATTAGGAGAGAGGAGGAATGCTAGTCGTCAACTTAGTCTGACATTATAATAATATACATATTTTTGTTATCAGCTTATCGATCAATAAAAAAGTACTCAATTATTTACTTATTAAAACTTAGGAATTATTAATATATGTAATTATTATTATTATTGCACAGATTTTTAGTATTATTTTTATGTTATTATTAATTATTTAAGTATATTAAAGCTTATTTAATAGTAGGTACTTACCTATTCTAAATCGTTTTAAATTTACTAAATTGTATCATTTAAATATTTATTTGTATGATAATAACATTTGTTTAATAATAATTATTTTATTTTTCTGGTAAAGATAAGGTCTTTGTCTTCTTTTTTAATACTTTCCGACAATTTATTGTATATTTTTATCGACATAACATAAGGGCTAGACGAATGCATCTTCAGCTTAGAATTGGGTAAGTTCAATCGGTTTTTGTGCCTCAATGTGTATTTGGTATTGATATCGCTGCGCTTTGTGTAGAAATCATTATGTTTTCTTACAAATTTACATGACTCGAATATATAATATACAAGCTAGGAAGGGTAAGAACTTTTAGACTCTTTTTTTTTTTTTATCTCATTTTATTTAGGGGCATTTATCTCCATGGACATGCGAGCCCCAACGTTACCTAATCTTAATCTCTATTCATAAAAAACTTATTTTCTAAAAAGGGACAGAGTCATTGGTTCAGAATCATGTTTGCTACTATAAACTTTGCAGTGTCAGATGTTGGTTCTGCTAGAATACTTAAAAAGGCTCCTTAATCGTATATGTTTATATGAAATTTTTGTACCAATGCCTCCCTCACTCTTTTATTTTTAGACTCTTAAAATGGGGTTTACAGCTTTCTGTATCTTGTATGTTTGCTAATATTCTTACTACTTTTTTTGTAGTGTAACAAAAAAAAAAACCGATTTCAAAAACCGAAAAAAGCACTAAAAAGTTAAAAATAATACTATAACCTACCTACATTAATAAACCTAACCTACGATTAACCTATATTAGATACAATTTAACAATTTTTGGAGTACCCTTTCAAATAAAAAAATAATTTTTGAAATCGGTTTAGGCGTCTTTGTGAAACCGAGTAAAAACATTAAAAAAAAAAAAAAACATCCGAATTGAGAACCTCCTCCTTTTTTTTTTTTTTTTTGAAGTCGGTTGAAAAGTGATGTTGCGTCCGTGCTATTTCCCCATAGTGTAACTCCGTAATTAAGCCATGCAAAAGCATAATACGTTAAGGTGGGTACAGATTGGTGCAATGCAACATGTAATGCAACATGCAATGCAAGAATTTGAGGTCCACATTGCTGCAATGTATCATGTAATGTAACAGGATTCCCATAGTGTGGACGCCTCGCGCGCACGAACTGCGCCTGGGTCGCGCACGCTCCGAGCGTTACAACTCATGCGCGGCTCGATCCGAGATTTGTCGGTTTTTAGTACGAACACAAAGGGGCGCGCACTGCGCAGTGTGCGCAGGACTCAGCCGTGGACGGTCGTTCGTTTCGTTCGCATGCGCAACGATCATGGCGGTGAAAGAGGGTGCATTGGAGTGCTGGAAATTCATATCTGTAACAGTTCTCTGCCTTCTCTCCGTTTATATAATTCTGTGCGCCACCAACGTCGGGGTCTTTGGCGTTTTTTTAGAAGTTGATGAATGATTAACAATGAAGCACTGATAATCGTCAGAGCAAGAAGGCTGTCTTTCCATGATTCGTGTATATCGACTTAAGTAGTGATGTGGGCAAAGAAAAGAACACGTGTGACGAGGGCTAGTGTTTGTAACGAAATGCGGGAACAGATGTTCTCGAATGATTCGTAGTCAATGCGCGTACCGCGCGCGCCACACGTCCAAGGCAGCAGGGAACATGCAATGTAAGGCAGAATATTACATTACATGTTGCATTGCACCAATCTGTACCCACCTTTACAAGCGCAGTTTGTAGATCGGTGGTCTTTTTTTGTTTCTAGGTATCAATAAAAAGTCGGTTAAAAAGTGCTTATATAGTGATATATTTTTTACGTCTGAACGAGCATAGCTCAGTACCATCAGTACCCAACGTGACGGAATCCGAAGGCGAGGTATTGCGCCACGACGCAGATGAAAGCAGAAGTTTTCACATGCGTGACGCAATTTATTTATGGGTACTCGGTGTGCTCGCTATACATAAATAACAGCAATATTATTCGATTTGACTGAAGTGTTTTTAGAAAAGTTTGTCTGAAGTCACTGGACATGAAAACTCACGTCACACTCAAGAACGTTCACTCGACACGACACTGTACTATGGTTCAGTGTCGTGTCGAGTGAACCTTCTCCTCGTGCGCGGGACTGTAGGACGCGCGGTCGGCGCCCGCCTCGGATCCTGTTTACTCGCAATACATTTAACTTTATTTTTCTCAGTCCAGTTCACGTTTCTGCAACTGATGGAGAAAGGCAGATTTATAAGGCTGTTTTTGAAACTTGGTGCGCTGTTATCAGACATGCTGTGTAATCTATGTATATAAATAGGTTTAGGGTCAACATGCCCTGCCCAGTCCCATTGCAGCTTTTCCACCTACATCAGTAATTTGGGTCTGGGAGCGCAGTATAGGGCTCGCTGGCAAACTGCTAGCGTGGATTTTTTATTTTTTGTCAAAGACCAGGTCTGGGCCCCATATAGTAAAACTAGCGGTCGCCCGCGGCTCCGCCCGCGTGGACCATTGGATTTATTTTGGATTTTTCCAAAATAAAATTTAGCCTATGTTACTCGTGGATAATGTAGCTTTCGAATGGTGAAAGAATTTTTAAAATCGGTCCAGTAGTTTTTGAGCCTATTCATTACAAACAAACAAAGTTTTCCTCTTTATAATATTAGTGTAGACAAGCAAATCCAAGTTTCATGCAGATGTAATCTCTCTCAGAAACACTACTCAAGTTTGTCGACTATCCATAAATATTAAAATAAAAAACATTATACATTTTTAACCGACGAAAAAAACGAAGGAGGTTCTCAATTCGAAGCGTATATTTTTTTTTTTAATGTTTGATCACGCATAACTATTTACAGAGTAGTCCGATTTTGATAGTTCTTATTATATTGGAAAGGGTATACTCCAAAGTTGGTCCCATATAAATTTGGAAAAAGAATTCCCACCCTAAGGGTAGGAAAACAGGGGTTGATTGATTGTTCACTCACTGATTGTAATGTATTACCACGCGTAACTAATTACAGAGTAGTCCGATTTTGATAATTCTTTTTTTATTAGATAGGGTATACCTCGAAGTAGCCACAAAAAAATATAAAATAAAAACTTTTTAACAAAAAAATTAAACCTAAAATAATATTTGCAGTCGGGGGTCCTGTAATGAATTGTTCCAAGTAACCGTCCCCCGACTGCAAATATTATTTTTTGCTTTTCAGTTTTTTCGGCGGTTTAATTTTTATAAGCGACTTATTTTACTTTATACGGAGGTCGAGTCCGACGCATGACGGCAATATAACTTGGTTTGAGAGGGCGCCCGGGCGCGCTGTCCTTCTCTTTCGGGATAACCCGCATAAGTCGGACAAGGACGGAAACGATAGTGCTTTATAATAGATGATCAAACGAACTTACCTGATGATCGACCATCACTTGGTCCACATATAAATTGTATAATAATTATCCCACCAAAAACATAAATGTAAAAAAGGAAAGCCAAGTTCTATGCAAAATCCAAATATGTATTTATAGGAACAAAATAACATTATGTACAAGTATTAAACTCTATTTCTTTGCTTTATTGGAATCCTATAACAATTGCTGTTATTTAAACATGTAAGATCCTAAAGTAGGTTAGATTTGACTTAGCCAATTTTCATTACATCAGTCATTTTATAAAATTATTCATATCATCTCACATTTAATATACATAATATATACTACTCTGTGTAAAAAGTATCGGGAATATGTCAATCCCATCAAAAACATGAATGTGAAAGGCTGCCAAATTCGATACTATGGGAATGCTTCGCCTATAAAAGAAGTGAGATCTGAATTAGTACCAAGTTCCATTAAAATACCTCAAATCATAAATAGTTATAGGAATGCACACTTGATTTCCAGCAGTTTTTAAGGAACATTTTGAATCAGTATCACGTTACATAGAATTACCTAAAATTATAATAGTCAAAGAAACGCACACCGGTTTTTTTTAGCAATTTCCTGATAACATTTATTATTTTCAGCACTTTTTAATGATATTACTTGGCAAGTTTTCACACACCACACATCTTTTCAATGCAATGAATCGACACCTTTGGACTGCAATGTGTCAAGTATATAATTTTCTATTAAAACTTGCCAAGTTACATCATTAAAAAGTACTGAAAATAATATATGTTATCAGGAAACTGCTAAAAAAACCGGTGTGCGTTTCTTTGACTATTATAATATTAGGTAATTCTATGTAACGTGATACTTATTCAAAATGTACCTTAAAAACTGCTGGAAATCAAGTGTGCATTCCTATAACTATTTATGATTTGAGGTATTTTAATGGAACTTGGTACTAATTCAGATCTCACTTCTTTTATAGGCGAAGCATTCCCATAGTATCGAACTTGGCAGCCTTTCACATTTATGTTTTTGATGGGATTTCATTTATTTTTGTTAGGTGTGTAGGTTCTTTATTATTTTATTAGTTGTAAAATTATAAATTATTTAGACTATGCGAGAAAAAATAGTCTTTTCATTTTTGTTTGACTGATTAAGCGCACCTAGTGTACCTAGTGACCTGCTTTGCACTTCGTAAATCGTGGGTTCGGTTCCCGCAACAGACACACACAGAGTGGTGAACAATTTTATTGTTCTTGTCTTTAAGACAATCATGTATTGTCTTAAATTGGTATGTATCTAAATTTAAATAAGTCTTATGTCATTTCCATTCCATACCTACTTATAGTAGAACAAAATTACACATTCGTTGTTTTCGAAACTGACTCACACTTGGCCGTTTTCAGATTTTTACTTTATTTCGACCTAAAGACAAACCTTCGAGCCAAATTTCAGGTCGGTACGACCATTGGAAGATAGACCCATTTAGTTCATTATGACTTCATAGTAGAACAAAGTTACACCTTCGCTATTTTTAAAACTAACTCACACTTGGCCGTTTTCAGATTTTTCCCTTTACTTTGACCTTAAGACCTATCTCCATGCCAAATTTCAAGTCAGTACGACCATTGGAAGTGGTCTAGGTTTTTGATGAGTCAGTGAGTCAGTGAGTGTATAGTAAAAATAGCGATTTTCTGACGTCAATATCTCAAGAACTGCTATAGGTAGAATAATGAAATTTGCTATTCTAGTCAATTAAGGGGATGTCAACAGACACTCGAAATTTCATATGCGTAGATAAAATATGTTTTGAGTTATAGGGTGGTCGAATTTGGCCCGAAATGGTTCGTGTAATATAACCCACGGCCGGTGTGTCGCTTTTTTTTGCTCGAACTTGGTGAAAAAAAATATAATAAAAATAATTAAAATAAACGCCTGCCATGTCAAAAAAATATTTAAAAAGTGAACTAAAAAAATTAAAAACAAGTCAAATATTTGCAGTCGGGGGACCTGTAATGAATTGTTCCAAGTAACCGTTACCCGACTGCAAATATTTGAATTGTTTTTAATTTTTTTAGTTCCCTTTTTCAATATTTTTATGACATGGCAGGCGTTTATTTTAATTATTTTTATTATATTTTTTTTACCCTTTGGGAACTGAACCCTAAAAAATGACAACCGCACAATAAACCAAAGCGTCAACCCGTTTTCACATAAAATATTATAAAACAAAACTTAATAAAGCCCTACTCAGCACTCAATAATAATGTAGGTTTTTACTGGTGAAAGAATTTTTCCATCAGATTAGTTTCACAAAAATTACCTCTTCTTTAAAAATTAAGTAAGTAAATGATTACAAGCGGTTTACTACCTAGCTTTCTAAAGAAAAGTTAAAACACAAAAGTAAATGTTTTACGTCCATGGCCCATTTAGTCCGAATTTACGAATTTCAAAAAAAAATTACGTTTTTTTTTCTGAAATTTAAACTTTATCTTCATTTGGTACAGTCAGTAAGACTACAATATTCTACTTATTTCAACCGACTTAAAGATATAACATTTTGCAAGGAACTTGAACTCACTAGTAACGCAGTGATACCGCGCCACTGTAGCACCCGTCGAGGAGTGCGGGTGCGCCTCCATAATCCCTTCTCGCTGTAATCGACCTCCGTAGCCCGCAGGAGGCGCGGCGGTGGCTGCTTGTGCGTGTATTAGTGTGCTCGCTGATGTTTCGCTCGTTGTGACGAACATCTCCTCGTCAGACGCCAGCTGCACTCGGTTAAAACTCCATTTGTGTCGCGGACTCGCGGTCATTACAGCCCCCGCCCACTGGCTTGCCGCGCCTGCGCCGACGGTAATGTTGGACGTTTTTGTTACAGCTTGACTGTTTTTGTGTTCAATGCACATCTGCATCGCGCGGAAAATATATAACTAGACGCATGATTGTAGTGTTTCAATACTCAATACCTACTTTATTTCGCTCCACAATGTATAAAGGTCTTAAATATAACAAAGTAGCAATTGTGGACCCTGTCGGGCACGAAAATATTAGGAGAGAGGAGGAATGCTAGTCGTCAACTTAGTCTGACATTATAATAATATACATATTTTTGTTATCAGCTTATCGATCAATAAAAAAGTACTCAATTATTTACTTATTAAAACTTAGGAATTATTAATATATGTAATTATTATTATTATTGCACAGATTTTTAGTATTATTTTTATGTTATTATTAATTATTTAAGTATATTAAAGCTTATTTAATAGTAGGTACTTACCTATTCTAAATCGTTTTAAATTTACTAAATTGTATCATTTAAATATTTATTTGTATGATAATAACATTTGTTTAATAATAATTATTTTATTTTTCTGGTAAAGATAAGGTCTTTGTCTTCTTTTTTAATACTTTCCGACAATTTATTGTATATTTTTATCGACATAACATAAGGGCTAGACGAATGCATCTTCAGCTTAGAATTGGGTAAGTTCAATCGGTTTTTGTGCCTCAATGTGTATTTGGTATTGATATCGCTGCGCTTTGTGTAGAAATCATTATGTTTTCTTACAAATTTACATGACTCGAATATATATACAAGCTAGGAAGGGTAAGAACTTTTAGACTCTTTTTTTTTTTTTATCTCATTTTATTTAGGGGCATTTATCTCCATGGACATGCGAGCCCCAACGTTACCTAATCTTAATCTCTATTCATAAAAAACTTATTTTCTAAAAAGGGACAGAGTCATTGGTTCAGAATCATGTTTGCTACTATAAACTTTGCAGTGTCAGATGTTGGTTCTGCTAGAATACTTAAAAAGGCTCCTTAATCGTATATGTTTATATGAAATTTTTGTACCAATGCCTCCCTCACTCTTTTATTTTTAGACTCTTAAAATGGGGTTTACAGCTTTCTGTATCTTGTATGTTTGCTAATATTCTTACTACTTTTTTTGTAGTGTAACAAAAAAAAAAACCGATTTCAAAAACCGAAAAAAGCACTAAAAAGTTAAAAATAATACTATAACCTACCTACATTAATAAACCTAACCTACGATTAACCTATATTAGATACAATTTAACAATTTTTGGAGTACCCTTTCAAATAAAAAAATAATTTTTGAAATCGGTTTAGGCGTCTTTGTGAAACCGAGTAAAAACATTAAAAAAAAAAAAAAACATCCGAATTGAGAACCTCCTCCTTTTTTTTTTTTTTTTTTAAGTCGGTTGAAAAGTGATGTTGCGTCCGTGCTATTTCCCCATAGTGTAACTCCGTAATTAAGCCATGCAAAAGCATAATACGTTAAGGTGGGTACAGATTGGTGCAATGCAACATGTAATGCAACATGCAATGCAAGAATTTGAGGTCCACATTGCTGCAATGTATCATGTAATGTAACAGGATTCCCATAGTGTGGACGCCTCGCGCGCACGAACTGCGCCTGGGTCGCGCACGCTCCGAGCGTTACAACTCATGCGCGGCTCGATCCGAGATTTGTCGGTTTTTAGTACGAACACAAAGGGGCGCGCACTGCGCAGTGTGCGCAGGACTCAGCCGTGGACGGTCGTTCGTTTCGTTCGCATGCGCAACGATCATGGCGGTGAAAGAGGGTGCATTGGAGTGCTGGAAATTCATATCTGTAACAGTTCTCTGCCTTCTCTCCGTTTATATAATTCTGTGCGCCACCAACGTCGGGGTCTTTGGCGTTTTTTTAGAAGTTGATGAATGATTAACAATGAAGCACTGATAATCGTCAGAGCAAGAAGGCTGTCTTTCCATGATTCGTGTATATCGACTTAAGTAGTGATGTGGGCAAAGAAAAGAACACGTGTGACGAGGGCTAGTGTTTGTAACGAAATGCGGGAACAGATGTTCTCGAATGATTCGTAGTCAATGCGCGTACCGCGCGCGCCACACGTCCAAGGCAGCAGGGAACATGCAATGTAAGGCAGAATATTACATTACATGTTGCATTGCACCAATCTGTACCCACCTTTACAAGCGCAGTTTGTAGATCGGTGGTCTTTTTTTGTTTCTAGGTATCAATAAAAAGTCGGTTAAAAAGTGCTTATATAGTGATATATTTTTTACGTCTGAACGAGCATAGCTCAGTACCATCAGTACCCAACGTGACGGAATCCGAAGGCGAGGTATTGCGCCACGACGCAGATGAAAGCAGAAGTTTTCACATGCGTGACGCAATTTATTTATGGGTACTCGGTGTGCTCGCTATACATAAATAACAGCAATATTATTCGATTTGACTGAAGTGTTTTTAGAAAAGTTTGTCTGAAGTCACTGGACATGAAAACTCACGTCACACTCAAGAACGTTCACTCGACACGACACTGTACTATGGTTCAGTGTCGTGTCGAGTGAACCTTCTCCTCGTGCGCGGGACTGTAGGACGCGCGGTCGGCGCCCGCCTCGGATCCTGTTTACTCGCAATACATTTAACTTTATTTTTCTCAGTCCAGTTCACGTTTCTGCAACTGATGGAGAAAGGCAGATTTATAAGGCTGTTTTTGAAACTTGGTGCGCTGTTATCAGACATGCTGTGTAATCTATGTATATAAATAGGTTTAGGGTCAACATGCCCTGCCCAGTCCCATTGCAGCTTTTCCACCTACATCAGTAATTTGGGTCTGGGAGCGCAGTATAGGGCTCGCTGGCAAACTGCTAGCGTGGATTTTTTATTTTTTGTCAAAGACCAGGTCTGGGCCCCATATAGTAAAACTAGCGGTCGCCCGCGGCTCCGCCCGCGTGGACCATTGGATTTATTTTGGATTTTTCCAAAATAAAATTTAGCCTATGTTACTCGTGGATAATGTAGCTTTCGAATGGTGAAAGAATTTTTAAAATCGGTCCAGTAGTTTTTGAGCCTATTCATTACAAACAAACAAAGTTTTCCTCTTTATAATATTAGTGTAGACAAGCAAATCCAAGTTTCATGCAGATGTAATCTCTCTCAGAAACACTACTCAAGTTTGTCGACTATCCATAAATATTAAAATAAAAAACATTATACATTTTTAACCGACGAAAAAAACGAAGGAGGTTCTCAATTCGAAGCGTATATTTTTTTTTTTAATGTTTGATCACGCATAACTATTTACAGAGTAGTCCGATTTTGATAGTTCTTATTATATTGGAAAGGGTATACTCCAAAGTTGGTCCCATATAAATTTGGAAAAAGAATTCCCACCCTAAGGGTAGGAAAACAGGGGTTGATTGATTGTTCACTCACTGATTGTAATGTATTACCACGCGTAACTAATTACAGAGTAGTCCGATTTTGATAATTCTTTTTTTATTAGATAGGGTATACCTCGAAGTAGCCACAAAAAAATATAAAATAAAAACTTTTTAACAAAAAAATTAAACCTAAAATAATATTTGCAGTCGGGGGTCCTGTAATGAATTGTTCCAAGTAACCGTCCCCCGACTGCAAATATTATTTTTTGCTTTTCAGTTTTTTCGGCGGTTTAATTTTTATAAGCGACTTATTTTACTTTATACGGAGGTCGAGTCCGACGCATGACGGCAATATAACTTGGTTTGAGAGGGCGCCCGGGCGCGCTGTCCTTCTCTTTCGGGATAACCCGCATAAGTCGGACAAGGACGGAAACGATAGTGCTTTATAATAGATGATCAAACGAACTTACCTGATGATCGACCATCACTTGGTCCACATATAAATTGTATAATAATTATCCCACCAAAAACATAAATGTAAAAAAGGAAAGCCAAGTTCTATGCAAAATCCAAATATGTATTTATAGGAACAAAATAACATTATGTACAAGTATTAAACTCTATTTCTTTGCTTTATTGGAATCCTATAACAATTGCTGTTATTTAAACATGTAAGATCCTAAAGTAGGTTAGATTTGACTTAGCCAATTTTCATTACATCAGTCATTTTATAAAATTATTCATATCATCTCACATTTAATATACATAATATATACTACTCTGTGTAAAAAGTATCGGGAATATGTCAATCCCATCAAAAACATGAATGTGAAAGGCTGCCAAATTCGATACTATGGGAATGCTTCGCCTATAAAAGAAGTGAGATCTGAATTAGTACCAAGTTCCATTAAAATACCTCAAATCATAAATAGTTATAGGAATGCACACTTGATTTCCAGCAGTTTTTAAGGAACATTTTGAATCAGTATCACGTTACATAGAATTACCTAAAATTATAATAGTCAAAGAAACGCACACCGGTTTTTTTTAGCAATTTCCTGATAACATTTATTATTTTCAGCACTTTTTAATGATATTACTTGGCAAGTTTTCACACACCACACATCTTTTCAATGCAATGAATCGACACCTTTGGACTGCAATGTGTCAAGTATATAATTTTCTATTAAAACTTGCCAAGTTACATCATTAAAAAGTACTGAAAATAATATATGTTATCAGGAAACTGCTAAAAAAACCGGTGTGCGTTTCTTTGACTATTATAATATTAGGTAATTCTATGTAACGTGATACTTATTCAAAATGTACCTTAAAAACTGCTGGAAATCAAGTGTGCATTCCTATAACTATTTATGATTTGAGGTATTTTAATGGAACTTGGTACTAATTCAGATCTCACTTCTTTTATAGGCGAAGCATTCCCATAGTATCGAACTTGGCAGCCTTTCACATTTATGTTTTTGATGGGATTTCATTTATTTTTGTTAGGTGTGTAGGTTCTTTATTATTTTATTAGTTGTAAAATTATAAATTATTTAGACTATGCGAGAAAAAATAGTCTTTTCATTTTTGTTTGACTGATTAAGCGCACCTAGTGTACCTAGTGACCTGCTTTGCACTTCGTAAATCGTGGGTTCGGTTCCCGCAACAGACACACACAGAGTGGTGAACAATTTTATTGTTCTTGTCTTTAAGACAATCATGTATTGTCTTAAATTGGTATGTATCTAAATTTAAATAAGTCTTATGTCATTTCCATTCCATACCTACTTATAGTAGAACAAAATTACACATTCGTTGTTTTCGAAACTGACTCACACTTGGCCGTTTTCAGATTTTTACTTTATTTCGACCTAAAGACAAACCTTCGAGCCAAATTTCAGGTCGGTACGACCATTGGAAGATAGACCCATTTAGTTCATTATGACTTCATAGTAGAACAAAGTTACACCTTCGCTATTTTTAAAACTAACTCACACTTGGCCGTTTTCAGATTTTTCCCTTTACTTTGACCTTAAGACCTATCTCCATGCCAAATTTCAAGTCAGTACGACCATTGGAAGTGGTCTAGGTTTTTGATGAGTCAGTGAGTCAGTGAGTGTATAGTAAAAATAGCGATTTTCTGACGTCAATATCTCAAGAACTGCTATAGGTAGAATAATGAAATTTGCTATTCTAGTCAATTAAGGGGATGTCAACAGACACTCGAAATTTCATATGCGTAGATAAAATATGTTTTGAGTTATAGGGTGGTCGAATTTGGCCCGAAATGGTTCGTGTAATATAACCCACGGCCGGTGTGTCGCTTTTTTTTGCTCGAACTTGGCGGACACACTGCCGTGTGTCTAGATATCACTGAAGAGTTGCAAGTGATTTTTAAAATCTCTTTATTTCAATCTTTTTCTTCTTTTCGTGTGTTGATGGTAGGTTGAAATAAACGTAATGGGCCCAGTATTTTGCGACATTAATGGCGGCATCATGAGCCTGCTTTAAGTCATGCAAAGTGCAGATGTACGGAGTTACGGACACTGAGGGCAATTTAACATGGAGGACATGGTTTGGTTGGGAGCTCCACACTCGCATTCGGTATCAAGGGGATCGATTATTCCCCATTTTGCGAGGTTGTGTTTACAGCGGCCTGCCTGGTTTCGCAGTCGATTGAGTGTTTTCCAGACAGGCCACTGCAAATCACTACCAGATGGTGAGTAAAACGAATAAAGCTCTTTCAGCTTTTAAGTTAACCCGCGTTGTTTGTGTATTTATAATCTCCTATTTAATGAGTAATATAACTTGCACACCTTGGAAAATACGACTGGACTTATACCTGAGAAGGCTCATATCACCTAGATAATAATATAACAAATTCATCTAAGTGGACTTTGGACTCATACAAATGTTGTTTGGGTGCTAAGTCTAGTTCCACATAAGTAGTAAGTGAACTTTCTATGAACAGTTAATTTTTCAGAGACGCCCCTAGCGCATTACCCCCGGAGATAAGAGTGACGAGCTCGGCTATCAGAGGCCGTAACATAAACCGTAAGGAGCTCTGCGAGTGTCAGGCGCGCCGGACCCCTCCCCCAGTCCGTACCGCGCCCCGATCATGCCCGCCTGGAAGCTCATGGCGACTTAAGCGGTGATTTTACGAAAAGTCCCGCAATTACGGACTTTACTTTGTGTTAATTACATATTCTGGTTGCGCGAGTTCACTTTATACGAAGATTTTAACTACAGTTTAATGTTAATACTATTTATGGGTTTTTGGGTGTATGCTATGGCGGTGGTCTATAGTTAGATTAGTGTTTCAGTAGAAATTGATTGGTTCCATTAAGCAGGTATTCCAGACGGATGAACCGATTTATTGTTATTTAGGTACCCTACCATGGAAAATGGAATTTATAAGTTTAAATTTGAAGGTTTTCCATCCATTTTATTTACCTTGTTTCTTAAAAAGATTTGATTCTAACCCTATCGTATTGATGTAAAAATAGTACAATATGTAATGTAATTTTTTCGAATTTTAGCCGGTTCGTTTTCCGGACGTAGCAAGTTACATCACTTACAAGCATATTAAAAAAACCGGCCAAGTGCGAGTCGGCCTCGCACACCGAGGTAGGTTAGGTACTGTAGGTATCTATTACTTTTGATTGCGTTGACATAAAAGTTTGATTTTGTTTCAGCTTAAAGTTATTATAGACCTGAGTATTTGATATGAATCTTAAATTTTAATTTTCAAAAAGAAATACCTCTACGCGTTCAGGAGAAAAGAGGTAGTAACTTTAAAATTTTCAAAAAAAAAAGATTTTATGATGTTACTAAAAATTTACGGTTTTCGCAATTTTTCCTTTATCTGTACTATAAGACTTACTTCGTTACTTCGTACCAAATTTCAAGTTCACGGGAAGTACCCTGTAGGTTTTGACCGTGCGAGTTTCGAAAATTGCGGCATAACCGGCTGTATCTTTTGATTGCTTTGGCTTAGAAGTTTGATTTTTTCACAGCTCCACGGGACAGTAGACCTGAGTATCAGTTTGATACCTCCACGCGTTCCTGAGAAAAACGGTCTTGACAGACGGACGGACGGACGGACAACGAAGTGATCCTATAAGGGTTCCATTTTTTCCTTTTGAGGTACGGAACCCTAAAAATCATTAAATGCAGGTTTGTTTCTTCTTTTTTACAATTAATTTCAAGTTTTCTTTGGTTATCTTCAGTATTTAGGGTACTTTTAGTCCAGGTGGAATCAAAAAGATCCACCTGTATTATACTATACCTATAATAGGCGCAATAGCCAACAACAGTGGAGCGCGGGCATCCCATCGTCCCCGCGGCTGGCCGGGACACTGATCCGTCGCGCGTCGGCAGCAGGGCGAGCAGGAAGCCCGCACAAACCGCCGATCGCCGCGCGAAGCAGCGGATGCGCACGCGCCGCGCCCGTCCCGCCTTTGATAACGATCCACTTGTGAGAGCTGGCGATGCACTACAACTGCCGTCGAACAAGGTTTCCGCCTCGCCCTGCACAAGGTGCTACCGTTATGACACTTGAATGAACCACAACGTGTCGTCTGTCAACTCCACCTACCAGTTACCACATGCTTAAGTGGGTAAATGGAAATGGACGTATACAATTGATATGTATGGATCTCGTTCACTAGCTTAGTTAATAAAATAGTTTGTGTCGTAGTTGTAAGTATCTAGGTATAATATATTTAATTAATTTGCTGCTAGTACGATAAGTTTGGAGGCGACCATTGATACAGGGAGAACGTGTGGCTATGGCTACACTGACTCCCGGTTTAGCTAACTACTTGTACTTACATAGAAATTGTGCGATGTGTGTAGAGCCGAGCGAAATCAATGGGCTACACAGAATGATGCTAGAGACAACACAAACAATGTGATGGTAAGCGCGGCGGCGCGCGGCGTGGCTGTCGGCGCTCGGCAAGCCGGCAGACACAATCTACATTCACAGTGATGGTCTTAATGGTCTTAATATTTATCAAATAGTCTCCGCTTGGCGTTGGCAGTTGACGCGCGTATCTATCAACATGAGACACATATCAGATGAACAGCACGATAACAAAACTGTTAGCTCGCAAGTAGGTATCATAATAAGTATTTCGAATAGATGCGCACTCAGCCGCAGGGTGATATCACCCAGGTTAACAGTGGAATTTTGTGCTTCTTAGTATCACCTCGGAAACATATCAACCAGGTGAAATGAGTTTATAAAATGAGTGTAATTTGTTCACCCATCGTAATATCACCTAGGTATAAGAGATATTTTTATTATTCAAATGGTATTTATCACTCGGACACTCGCAAACTAATTTGTGTAAGTAGTTAGTAGTACTAAAATAATATTAAAAAAATATTTAAATTTTGCTGATAATAAAATATTTTATAAGTATTAAAAAATTAGCATCAGATAAAGTTCTATTTAATAGTCATTAGACAACGTGGTACTATAACACATTGCATTTAAATCTTCCTGCCTGCCATTTCATTTCTTTATGTTGTATCGAAAATATATGCAGATATAATATAGGTATGTGTTGATATAGGTATGCATGCATTTTACAGAATGGTAGTAAAAGAGATAATTAATGTCTAACTACATCTACACTAATGTTATAAAGAGAAAAATAAATTATGTTATTTTGTGTGTATTTTGTAATGAATAAACTCAAAAACTACTGTGCAGATTTCAAAAATTATTTCCCTATTCGAAAGCTACATTCACCCTGAGTAACGTAAGATATATTTATTGTTAGAAAATATTAGGAAACCTTTAGAACTTTAGTAACGAAACCCAAAAATGTGTAAATAAATGGCCTACAAAATCCTTTCATCGCGTGCGCTTCTAAAACTATTGACGATAGAACAAAATAATGTACTTCGATTTTGAAGAACACATCATTATCTACAAAAAAATATCACCACAGCTTATATCTAACAATTATAGTTATGTCACAATAATAAATTTTATTAAAGAAAAATGAAATGAAGCTGCTAGAAAAAGATCTTTATTTGTATCTTGTTATTAATCATCATCAAAATGAATTACTTCATATTCAAGACTGTTTTAATACCCATATATAACTTTTTGAATTATTCATTTCGGACATTCCATTCGGCATTCAGGCTATGACGAGTTCAAAAATGCTAGTATCAGGAATAAATATAGTTTAAAAAAAACTAAAAAACACGCCTTTAAAGTACTTCTAACTAAAAAAGTGAAAAATAATTCCTAATGTAAGCTGAAATTGGTAATGAACAAAAAACACTTATTATTGTGAAAAAGCGTGGGTTGCTCGATAGACGAAAAATATGGCACAGAGCGCCCCAAGCTTTTTCACAATAATAAATCAATTTGATCATCTATAAAATTTTCATATGATTCTTCTAAAATTGGGGATCCTAGAAGGCGAAGAGAGGAGTTATTGACTATGTTAATTTCAGGGGCTATTGTCTGGATTTTTGTCAAGCTAATTTTTTATCTAAATGTGTATCTGGAATATATATTTCACACTTACTTGTGTTTAAATCAAGACCATTTTTTTTGTAAAGTTTTAAGGGATATTATAATCATCTGCTACAGTGTTAATTTTAAACGAATATTAAAACCTAACGAAAAAATATACAAACAATAATAACACAAAAAACTTTCAATTATTTATATACATAATAATATATAATGTAGTCTTAATAACCCGACGTCAAATAATAATATAAAGGGTGAAAGGTGTGCATGTATTAAAATTACATTTTTTTTAATACATATATTATGATAAATACCTGTGCAAAGCTAATAAATAAAGAACTCTGTGGGTAGCAATAGGACAAGGTACTTGTCAGTTTTCGTTTATATAAATGTCAACATGGATACTAAATTATTGAAACACTAGCTGTGCCTGCGACTTCGTTCGCGTGGATGACGAAACTTATCAATGAGTTTTTAACCGCAAAATTTGTTTTCCGGGATAAAAACTATCCAGTGTGGTGCCCAGGATAATAAAGAATAATTATACCAAGTTTCATCGTAATCGAACCGGTAGTTTTTGTGTGATACCTGAACAAACAGACAGACAGACAGACAAAAATATTTTTTTTCACACTTTTGGGTTCGTTGTCGGTCTAGTAACACCCCCCGCCATTTATTTTTTTGATATTTTCAATGTACAGAATTTTCACTTCTACAGATTTATTATAAGTATAGATAATAATTAAATGTTTACTAATAAAAAAATTACATAACATAATATAACATACCATCACGCCTGTATCCCCGAAGGGTTAGGCAGAGGTGTACCAATGTACACCCACAGTTCGCCGGTATGTTTAGGTCCCATGTAATAGGGGGCGAGCCTATTGCCACTAACCGGGCACAAATCCAAACTCCGACCTGCTACTGAGAATTTCATAGAAAAACCCAATATCATCTTGGTCGACTTGGGAATCGAACCCAAGACCCCTAGCGTAGCAGTCGCGCTTAGCGCCACTAGGCCAACGAGGCAGTAAAAAATTTAAATACTACAATACATTAATCATCCTTATGCTTCAATAAAATACGATACATACATATCATAAATAAATTACACCCAGCCACAGAACAAATGATAGTGCTCACACAAAGATTTGTCCTGGGTGGGAATCGAACCCGCGAAAGTCGTTCATATTCTGAGTATTTTTTAATTCGGCTGAAAGTTATTTGTATCGATTGAACGAGTGCATAAATGACGAGTTTAACTTTACTATATTAATTGGATTAACTAATTATTTTAAAGTTCATCCCATTCCTTGCCTGCAACTTGCAGGAATCTAGGCATGCAAGCAAAGATACGAGATAGTTGTATTCTGCACTGGAATCCTTGTATTTTAGTGTCGTTCTTAACTTTATTATACGTTTATTTTCGCAGTGATTTTATGGAAAAAGACGGCATTACATTTTGATGGTATAATTATGAATATTTAGCACCTTCTTTTTCCTCTTGCTATCATAATGTAACACGCTTTTATTTATAGAGTTATTGTATGTATATTTATAAGAGTTATAGAGTTAATTTATTAGATTTAATTTATTTTTAGTTTAACTTAGAAGTTTATTTTATAAACAAATAATAAAAGCGTGTTTTAAAAAAAGCATATTTTATTTAATTTTTACTAAGACCTATCTGTCCGTCCGTCTGGCACCAGGCTGTATTTCAAGATCCGCGATAGCTAGACAGCTGAAATTCTCACAAATTATGTATATCTGTTAACTGTATAACAACAAATACTAAAAACAAAATCAATACTCAAGGGGCTCTCATGTACCGGTGGTACGGGACCCTTCATGCGCGAGTCCGACTCGCACTTGACTGGCTTTTTTGTATAGTAAGTAAATAACAAGTTAAAAACATACGGCAAAAAAAACTGTCTCTTAAAAATGTTATACCCTGTCCATGAGAGTCGATTTTCCGAGCACAGTGCGGCGGCGGCGCGCGGCTGCGCGGCCCGGGTAATGTCACGAGCGGCCTCGTCTCTCTACTATTTATGTTTTTTGCTTTTCGAAACGTGACAAGGTTTTCAGTTTGATAATAATTTATTTCAGAATCATGACAGCGCTCGTCGCGGCGAGGCCACGGGCGTAGGGAGGGATGTTTATGGCGTGTTATTACTTAGTTTGGCATGTATTAGCGTCAGTCGGACTGGCGGAATAATAGAGCAGACCTTGTCTCCCCACAACATACACACACAGGTCGCCTCTCCGATGTGTCTGTCGGTCTGATACGCTGAGTGGTAGTTACAGCTTTGACAAGTTTCACAACAGCGCAAAACAAAACACCGGCAAGTAAATATAGTTGTCACTGACAGGAATGTATCTGAGAGCTGTCTTGCGCTATTTGACGCGCGAGTTTGAATATTTTATTCTTGTGCGTGTGCCGTGGGCGTCTTAATTATCAACAGAAACAGCAAACACCTTTGGAAGTAAAAAAGTATTGTTATCAAACGAATAAATGCATTTCAGTTCAGTTGCAGTGCACGGCCACACTTGATGTTTAGCCTTATACTGGGATTGTTTACCAGACAAAACACATAAATTGAATACTAATTACAAATGAACAAACTCGTTGTATTTAAGGTATTATTAATAATATTTTGCTACATTAATAATAATTGTAGTTAACTGTTAATTAACGCTATAAATAATACGATCCGTATGGAAAATATCTTATTAAGTTGATATGTTCGTGTTACACATAGTGGTCAGAGGACAATTTTAATTGGGTCGCCACGTGGAATTTAGAATAATAATAAATATATTTATTTGCATAAAACATGGTATAAAAAGGTGAAAAATATGTTACACATGTTTTGCTTAACATAGCATGCAATTTTAAAACTTAGAATAATAGGTAGGTATGGACAATTTTATCATGTCCTATCAATAAAATCTTGAATACTGTAAAAATTACAAGTTTTAAGCCAATATGATTAAAGCACCTATGTGGCGTATGAGTAGGTAGGTACCACAGATAAACTGTTTATGTACAGCTACGAATGATATGATAATAAATATTGTTTTCAGAGCCAATGTGTATTTTAAAATGGTCGAGATGTATTCGATCAAGTATGAGCTAGGATATTTATGGCTGGCTAGTTATAACAGCAGCTATACACAAAAGTCTTAAAGAAAGCCGTTACAGACAAAAATATGTCCTTCCTTATACTACCCGTGTCACCTAAAGCAACGACGACCAAAAAACGCAATCATCTCAGTTAACAACGCCTCCTTCACATCACAACAATCAATAAAAGGGGCGTCCCCCCCTTAATAAACATATTATTATGTGTCTTGAGCTAGCATTAATCATTGCTAGCGAGCACTTTTCAATTGAGTGTCGAAATTAAGTACCTACTCTACTAGATATCGGTACATGTATATACTATGCGGTTACAGCTATGCATAAATATAGCTGGCATCGCACGCAGCAACACGCTGTCCACACCGACGACAGCAGGCGGCACGCGGCGCGCCGTGAGGGAAGAGCGGCGCGATCAAACACACGGCACAGAATACAAGTGTAATGACGCTGACGAGCCTGTCAGCCTCGCAGCCGCCTAGCCGGTTACAGCGGCCCCCAGCGAGGCAGCGGAGCAGTCCCGCTTGTCGCTCCTCACCGTCTTCACTCACATTAGACACTTCTTTGATTTAGTTCTACAAGAATATAATATGACAATTTTGAATATGAATACAGACAAAATCTAATGTTTAGGTTATTGTTATAATAGACTACCTAACTATAGTACAGTCTACCGACCATTTGGTGTGTTCGGTGATTATTATGTAAATATAATGTATTATTTCTTAAAAGAATAGCTATTTTCAAAGCAGTTTATTAATGTCGGAGATCTGAGGTAACAAACATATTTATTTTATACCGACTTTTAAATTATATCAAACAAAATTAAACAACCTTCTCCTTTATAAGTTTATTAAAAATTAAATACAAGGCTTGTAACACAGTGTTCTAGGAAACTTAATAACAAAACACATCACAAAGACCAGAACTAAGGCATCTTCAATCTGTGTATGATATAATACAACGGGAGGGGTTTCGAAGCCCTCTCAAACAATACGTGTACGAACGTAAGTACCGGGTAACCTGGTAGATCGAATATCATATTGTGTGTGTCGACTGTACAGGGGCCCGAGTCTGCTATTTACACTCCGTGCAGTGTGCTCATAGTTGGCTCATTGTGGGACGATTTTACGATAATTGGCATTCTACTAACTGTCAAAACGTCACAATTGGCCATTGGGAGGATTGGGACGAGAGTTGACTGACTCAGAGTTGAGTGAATATGACCGATGGCCGGTACAATTTCGTATTCCGCTATTTTTTGACAGCAGTTGAAGTACAAATATTAAACGTGAAACTCAACGAAAACATTTTTTTATTACTTATAACAAAAATGAGACCAGCTGCTGCTGCTTTGCATTTACTTATTTTGGTGTTGTTAGCCAATTAACGTGAGCGTCGACGCTTCAGCGTCGTCAATTCCGTACCAGGTTGAGGCTCCATGTGGATCCATTCCGCGATCTTCGCTAGACAGAATCCATAAAAACTAAGAGAAGAAAGATCAAGTTACTCAGTTAGTGTCCGAGTTAACTCCTCACTTAAAGGTAGACCGACGATCCGACGCTATCTCGCCTTCTAATAAGGTTAGTAAAGATAATATCCTAATAACTGCTGATGAATAGAAAACCATTTATTAGCTTGATATATATAGTAATTACAGATGTTTGTGGTACACGATGAACATGCGCTTAATGTTAATTTGTTACCTTCAATTTGCCTTTTATTACAGGTACTCATTGCGCTCAGACTACCATTCGCGGGCTGTGAATCAAGTGACAGATGCTTTAAATGATGTGTTGACTCCTATATAAGACACAGCAGAAGGAACTCCTGAGCATAATTATCATATGCGACATGTGGCCACAAGAAACCTAGTGGAATGCTGCATTGGACTACTAAAAGCATGTTTCAGGTAATACAATGAACACATATTGATTTAAGCTATCTTTCTAATATAACCTAAAGTGTAAATAAGAAAAAAAGATGTGTTTTCAGATGTTTGCTTGTGGCACGCACTTTGCACTATAGCCCTATCACAGTGGGGGAATTGACAATGCATGCAGTGTTCAGCATAACATTGCCAAAAGAAACCGAGTCCCTGTAATACCTCTCACAGCTGAGGAGACCAATCCTGAAGCCTGAAAGGCAGCGACAGCACCAGGTAGGTAGGTATTAAATATAATATGTACATTTTATAACCTACATCTTGCTTTTTATTAAAAAGTATTTTATCTCTTCTAGATTGAAATCAATTTGAGAGCCAAAGCATAAATTGGATTCTCAGGATCCACATAACCCCAGGGTCAACATGGACCTACAGAGGGGACAAACCTTACAACAGGCTCTTGTGAATAGGCTGTGGGCTGAAAGAAATTAGGTTTTAAACCAATGTATTTGATAGTCACAAGCTTGAATATTATATTTATAAATTATAAAGCGTGAAAGTTTGCTTCTGTAAAAAATTAAATTATACAGTTTCAAAGATGAGTTAAAGATAATATTCAAAAACTAATGAATATATATATTCTGTTTTCAGATGTTTTGTGGTGCGCACTTTATTATTTTGACTGCAGTTCCAAAGATAAGATGAAGATAAAATTAAAAAACGAATTAGTAGCCATTTGAAACAAGACTATTATTAATAATAAATTAAAGAAGATTGAAGGAGATAAATACAAAACTACTTTGTGGGGCAGCTGAAATAAGACGATTATTATTTACCAATATTTTCTGTTTTAGATGCTCACTTGTGCTCACTTCACATTGCAAAGCAACAAACGAATGTTAGATACAATGTATGTATGTTATCGGCCTTGAAATAGGATATAATAGTGGTCAAAACTGTTGTTACAGATCTGCAAATATGCAGTGTCTACATCTTCTTATACCAGAAAATTGGTGATTTTTCTTTTCTTGTGAATACATCAACATATTAAACTGTTTTCTCTTTTTTCCACTACTGTGGTAACATCTTAGCTAACTTAAAATATTGTAATCCATTTCATATTGATTTGTTTTCTTTAAGTGTACATATAGTTAAGTTTATGTATATGGGAATTATATACCTACTATATGTCAAATAAATTAAATGGTGTGAGTAAGATAATTATAGTTTTAATTTGGTTGACACCAATAGAGTTTCTTGTGCCTGTTCTTCTCCATAGGAATGGCATTTTGTAACTGCGCAAATAAAACATTAAATAAAGCAGTTTACATTTATTTATTTATTTATTTATTTAGTTTTTATTTAAAATTAACAATGAAAAATATTCTAAAATATATTTCTTTTTTGTAACAAACCATCTATATAATTAAAAATTTAAAAATAAACCAGTCTTAAAATTTGACAATTAAGAATGTCTTCATTTAAATTTGATATTGGCGCACTTTTAAAGTCTGCTGTCTGTCACTTTAATGACTGATATCTATGGCTTAACGTTTTATTTTCATAGACAATGTGTCAATTTCAACAAAAACTTTCCTTTTTTAAAAAACAAAATTTTATCCTTATTTACAAGTTTTTAATAGAAATTACATATTGTATGGGCTTTTACAATTAATTAGTATTCACAAAACAATTAATACAATTTTTGCAACATAAAAACGATTATTAATGATTAGTGCCAATCGGTGTTGCCTATTAATAATTACAAAATGTATGCTACTTTTATTTTTATTTAAATTGACAACACCACACGTTCCACTGATGCCACTGTTGTTGTTGGCTTAACTGAATACGAAAATTAGGCGCATATTGGGTTGACACTATCGTCCCACTATGAACACACTGACACGGAGTGTAAATAGCAGACTCGGGCCCCAGGTCGGTGGTCGGTATTACATATTATTTTATAGTTATATCAATGCTGGTGCCTTCTCTATATGGGGAGAGGCCTGTGCCCAGCAGTGGGAAGTTTATAGGCTGGTATTAATATTAATATAGCTAAAAAAATAAGTTCATACTCATAGGGAGAGTTTTAGTAATGGTGCGAGTTGGCATACGGCGCGTTATCGCATTAGCTTCCGCCGAGCGTTTACAAACACCGGCGGGCGGGAGATGTCCCGCACAACATCCACAGAACAAAAGAAACGTGTATCAACATACACACACACACACACACCCTCACACCGCTGACGACACGTTTTGTGCGGACGCGGCGCGATGTTTGTAACAACTCGGAAATTGGAATCCATAACAGCCTACTCGGAGCTCGCGGCAGTCGCAGCCACCCGCTGCCGATTAATTAGCTAACAAGTTATGAAGTGAGTGTTGTGTATGGTAATAGTTGGAAGTGTCGTAGAGCACAACGAGTTTACATGCGAGCCCGCCACGCCGCACAGCGCCTGCCCTTAGCCTAGCATACCTGTTTACTACACGTGTGCCCTACAGTCTACGCATTGAGTTCAACCTTAAGCATGTACAATACAAACGAAGACGGGCTACAGCTATGTTCTATTCTATGATCATTAATAGCAACGATCGAGGCATAACATCCATTATTTTTCTGATAATGTAGCTTACATTATTCCTCAGTTGTCATCATAATCACGACATACTATAAAACAAATTCGCTTACCTACTTTCTGGTTGTACTGTATAAGATCCTTAAAACTTCACAACGGAGTTTGATGCGATTTTTTCTTAATAGATAGAGTGATTCAAGGTTCATATGTATCGTACATACACGCAGCAATATAGAAGAGGAACACTGATAATAATTTAAGAGGTTCCTAATGTGGTGTAAATAGACACATATTTTTGCGCTTTCATTGCAAACGCTGGCTGGCCCCTACGAGATAGATCAAAGAAATTAATGTAATACAGTATTTTACACCATATATAGGTCTACAAAAAAAGACCGCGATGTTATATTATTATGTCTTGTCTCTTAGGGATAACCATACTTATTTACCATTTACACATTACATATAAATGTTTTATTTACCAACCTATTTTATATAAGTAGATATGAAATAGCTATTTCATATTATAATGATACAATAAGTTGTATATTTAATGCAGATAGTTCAAAACTGCACTTTACAGTATTTCATGAAAATGGATATCTTAGAAGATACCTATCAGAGATTTATAAACTAGAGACACAGCGGCTGGCGCGATGGCGGGCCTTACGTGTCGGTTGGCCGCGGTTGGCGGGCGCTGGTTTATACATCGTATGCAAAGATATCCTTTAGTAAATAAATAAATGTGGACAACATCACATAAATTGCTCTTAACCCAAAGTAAGTTGCTAAAGCACTTGTGTTATGGAATTCAGAAACAACGAAGGTACCACAAACACCCAGACCCGGGACAATGTAGAAAAGTAGTTTTCTACATTGACCCGTCCGGGGATCGAACCCGGAACCTCAGAGCTGGCGACACCTTGAAAACCGGTGCGTACGCCACTCGACCACGGAGGTCGTCAATATATATAGTATAGACTAATCCTAATATTATAAATCAAACCAAACTGTCCCATATTAGTATTTACATTGCTCCGGTGCGAAGCCAGGGCGGGTCGCTACTTATAAAAAAAAAACCACAACAGCCCTAATCAGAACCATTAGTGAACGCTCAAAACCTAACGCCAACAGCACGTTTAGAACCCAACTTCACTGAGAGTGCGACAAGCACTTTATACGTACCTAGGTTACTAAACATTCTCAGTTTCGTATGCAGCAAGCAGAGTAATGGTCGATAAATCCGTATCGTACTATTAAAGTTGACGTCGTAACTCACTGCGTACGCCTAACATTAATTATGTCCTGACGCGGACGGTGAGGTTGCCGTTGGATTTAATAATCCGTAAAATTGTATATTTGATACTAGAAGAGAGGTTATTTGCGATCGGATTTGTGTTTTAACTCAGAGCGTAACTGCTCGAAAATTGCATTTCTAATAAGATACGTGAACCGTGAAGTATGAAGCTCGCAGTGTCGCCATGTCGGTCGGGCGGCGCGGCGGCGGGTGATCTCAGCCGGCATCAGCTGTTGTGTGCGCGGCGCGCCAGTGTGCGGCGCCCCGCCCCGCGCCCGCCGCCGACACCCAATCAGCTGATCACAGTAGGTCGCGGCGCCACGCTGACACGCCGAGCGCACTACAATGTCAGACATACCTACGTAGCTACTCAACCCATTACTTGTTCATCATTTCTTTAATTTATATACCTACACGGTTTTTCAGTCTTATCGCACTACTAATACCATAGTATACTAATACAGAATAACAAACAATAAAAAGTCGGTTAAAAAAGGTTTAATAATACATTTTATTATGTTAATAAGATTGCATGGAACAAGATCGCTCGGCACAGCTGTTGTGAATTTATTAAAATAGTGAATCGTGCAGAACGCTCCTTGTTCCGGAGCGGGCACATGAAAGAGTTTTACTCCCATCGTCGTTTCATTCACTCTCGGTGCAAATAGTGCGGGTGTGAGCAGGACGCGTACCGACACCCGCCTGTCAAGTTTGGTACTTAAAATGGCCGATGCTTGCTTAGTTTCGTGATCGCCTAGGGAGGGGGCCCGATGTCGATAATATTGTTTTATGACGGCGGGTGGCGGACGTACATAAATTGGGTTTTCGTTTTACGAGAGATAATACTGACGATAAATTATATTCATTATTTTGGAAATCGAACTTTACTGATTGTTAGTTCAAGAACTATGAACGATACGGACTAACTACCTGCAATGTTATTAAATTTTGTCCGAAGGAGTCGGTTTTTGGGGTCAAGTGGCGACAGGGAAACCGGCACTGCTGGTACCGCCGCCCGCCGGCTTGTTATCAGACCGTAACGAAGGCGTTCGTTATAATTCGCGATCGTTATTACGAGTGCTCTTATCTTAAACGTCTCGGTACAGAGCGAATCTTGGCGATTACTGTTATTGCCCGCAATATATGAGATTGCACGTGCGCATATTACTTTAAAAGCTTTTATGCTTATCAACTCAATAGTTGTCTAGGGCGTAGTAAATAAATATGTTCTTCGAAATACGTGAAGTAAGTGCGCCAGCAAATAAAGTAATAATCAAAAGGTCCTCGTCACGTTAGAGTGGGATTACAATTTACAACAAAAAAAAAATGTTTCGTTGTGGCTAAGTAGGTTGTATTACACAGTAGATAGCCAGAGCGGAGAACACGAATCTGGGCGGACACAATATCACCCATAAAAAGGAACAATAAACTTTTTACTATCGCTGCGAAGATAAAGCAAATAAGAAATAAGCATAGCTAAAGTACAGTTTGCCGCCGCATGTCGAGTGCAGCACGGTACGGTCGATGCCGGTGCGGCGGCGGCTGAGCGTGCCTCCCCAATCATCCATTAGTCTCGATGTTTATTTCGTGTTTATGACGTGGATGCAAATTCGACGGCCTCGCTGGCTGTGATGTATGTACATACGTCATCTTGGGCTGGGACCGGCTTGCCGGCAACGGACCGTGTGCGTGCCGTGCTCGTGATGGATGATTTGCCGCTCGCTACGTGACCACGTTTCTTACTAAGCTCGCTGCGTGCGCTTTAAATCTATAGATTTGACTGCATCTTAATATTAGACTCGCTATGGAATAATTGCCGTGCGACGTTCGTATAAAATGTATAAATGTAACGAATCATAATAATCAAGTTTTATTATAATGGTTCGTCTGAAGAGCTATTTCCTTGAATGGCGATTCAGAATAAATAATTTATTTCCCAAGCTATTGTAGATTATTCTCAACTCATTGTGTATAAGTGCCTTTCAAACACAAAATAAAATGTCGAATGAATAGCGACTGTGCGCGCTAGGCTTTTGTTTAGCGGATATTTTGGAAGTGTTGTCATTGAAATCGAAACAATAGGAGAATGAGTCGCCGCAGCGGCAGCCGGAGCCGCAGCGAAAAGTTCAATCGCTCTACAGCCCTCTCTATGTAGGTACCTACACCGCGTATAGTTCTAAACTTAACAGATACCCACACCTTGGAAAGCTTTTGTCGCATACGTGTAAAGTGTTACAAATCATGATACAATACAAAATCATTCTTAGAAATTGTAACCATTGCATTGGTCCGAAACGATGAAATATATAAATTGTGATTCATCTAATTGTATACTATACTACTTATTTCCTGATCGTGGTCTTATGACCATCGTTCGTGTGAACACTTTCATAATATTTTGTGGATTTGAGCCAGGCAGTAATATTTCTATAACATTCACGGTAACACTAGGACTAGCCTAGTTTGTAAGTAGATGTTAACATTCGTCACATTTCGGTTACAACAGTGGAACTTGATTTATTTTCGTGTCACGAGACATGGCTTTCACCACCCACATGGACATGCTAAACATAGCAATGACATTGGTGGCATATTTTAACACATTTAATACAAAAGTAAAAAGGTTTAAACACTCAGAAAGCTCTTAGGTAGGTACCTACTTTTAGAATTGCTACTTTTTTATTCCCCTATCGTTTTTTGTGTTAATCTAATCTATTGCATTAGCATAATTAATTATTGACAGAATAGTTTTCGGTAAACAAAGAATCAGAGAAGCAGTCCAAGCCTGTGCTCAGGCTAACTGCGGTTACTAGGTTTATAGGATTTGACCACTGCAAAAAATAAGAAGGCGAATAACTACCAAAAGAAATTGCTGGTAGGCTTTGATTATATAATGTCTAGATGGACTGTCAAGTGCGCGCAGACCCGTCAAAAAATTACAACCAAATTTGGTTGTTAAGTATTTTCCCGCAATTCCCGCCAACCAGTACAGATCGTGCCGCTTTCGTGTCACTACGTTTTACGCGCTCTAAGGAATAACCACATAACAGCGATAAAATGACAGTATGTGCTTTTAAAGTGTGCCGGAATTATAAAGGAAGGCTAAAAAATACCAAACACATCACCTATCACGTAGACAAGACACCAAGAAACTTCATATTTATTTTAGTTTTTTTTATGATTACCAAATTACGCCATATTTTATCAGTGTTGCCAGTTTCTGTTTCTTATTCTCCCATTTTTGAGGGTAAGTTTTTTGGTTTGTCATTACGTTTATAAAATTTCGTTGATGTACTTCGAACGATCGCCTGTAATTAAAACTCATTCCTAATTAACGAGATGTGATCTTTCATTTCAAATTTCAAAATCCTAACTGCTCAAAATATTGTACTAACTTAGTTGATTTAATACTCCATTCAAACACACAAATCTATTTTTTTTTTAATTATTTAAAAAAGTAACTACTTAATAAAAATCCACTTAAACTGAATAATACCACATAAGTACATAAAACTAAAATATTTTTTATTATTATAAATTAGTCTTTATTTAATGTGATTTATGGGAGAATTTGTAATAGCTGGTAACACACACTTGAAATTGTGGTCTCGTTTTTTTTTATGATTGTAGGGCGACGCTCCATCTAGACATTATATAATCAAAGCTGGTAGGTTATACGGTGAACATAAGAGCTGCAGTGTTAAGAAAAAAACTATCGCAAAGGACAGGAATATCAAGTATATTCATCGATCACTAATAAAGTATATTATAAGTTACTACACCAACACGGATAAGATGATATACCTAAATGTAAGCAAAATTCTACCAAGTACCCAAATCTGAGTAGACAAATTTCATGTCAAATAGGTACTTTATTCCAAGTTATGCATGCCGGATGTGCATTTTCTGCGGCTAATCCACACACGTAGGTATGAATTGTCACATTTATGAGTACATCGGCGTTAAACCATATATAAAACATTGCTACCGTCGCGTCGGTCTGTATAATAAATTAAATCATGAGTACATGAACACCATGATATTTGTCGTGTCATTTATCTGCACCCAATGCCAACGCAATCGCAGTTATTCTCCATTATAATTATGTCCGCCCGTTAGAGGTTTTGAGTTATATTTTATTCGTGAAAGAAACTGTCTTACAACTAAATTTAGTTAAATAATATGTATTTACATAAGATAATCATTAGTATGGAGTTCCAGACGTAGATGAGCATAATAATATACTTACACGTGCATCAGCGCACCGGCGCTCGTGGTCCGCGCCGCCTGCCGACGCACTGGGCACTCCGGGCATCCGTTAACATTCCGAGCACTGACTACACACACTAGCCGTACACTGTACACAGGACCGCACACGAACCGCATGGAGGTAAATAAAACGATGTTATAGGGATTTTTGTAAAAAGATAGTTATATTTTTGGCATTGGACTATGACACAATATAATACTATGATATGCTAAGTAAGCGTTTTATAAAGACTTTTACATGCCGAATATTCGTTAATCAGACTATTCATCAGAGGACTCTTTATATATAATTTTAACAAACATAACCGCTTACAAAATGAGAGTAGAGATACGATTCTAATTACCGTTCGGGACTGCTCTAGAACTCATCACCTATTCGAAAACATAACTATGTCTAGTTTTATTCTTAATATTTTTCTCACTTTCATTTTTTTTACTCTATAGTTACATATTTATTATAATACAATTTTTGAACATATAATTATCGATATGATATCTTATATAGAAAACGCAACAAAACGGCGACGACGGTACAATAATTTAATCGTGAAGCGTCGGTTACTGCGTTTGCGAATAAATATTATTATTTTCGTTGGTGGGTATGCACTAGCGTCGACGCTCCGGCGAGCAGCCGGTCGAACTCCGCCGGCTCGTAACATAACTCATCCGGTCGCTGACCGGCCGTGCGACCGAGCCTCGATTGAAACGATAACACGAAACGTTCAGGTCCTCGGCGAAACAACACATCACAATCGTCCGGTACAACACAAAAATCGTTTAAACAATAATTATCATATTTGGTATTAGGTTCGTTCGCGAACGAGGCGACGTAGGCGCGCGCCGCAAAGCGAGCGCGCCGGACACGGCCCGGGACCGACCCGGCGCTACCGCCGACACTTATCACTAACTAATTACAACGAAACATCACAGAGACCGGGGCCCGCTCTGGCGCCGTTCGGCTACATGTAGATCGGCAGCTGCTGCAGGGCGCGCTTGTCGAAGCGGTCGTAGTGCGCGGCGGCAGGCGGCAGCGCGCGCGCTATATCACAGTCCAGCGCCTCAGGCGGCAGGTAGGGATGCGGCTTGAGCCGCGCGCGAGCTGCCAGCTTGCCGCCCGCGCCGTCCGCCGCGTACGACTCGAACCGGTAACACGCCAGCTGGTGCACCGCCGGCTCTTCCGCCGGCGCCCGGGCGCGCGCCGCCGCGGCCGGCTGCGGCTGCGGCATGGGCGCGGGCGGCGCCGGGGCCGCGCGGCAGCAGCGCCGGGCCTGCCGGGGCGCGCGCGCTCGGCTGCTCGGCGTCACGGCGGCAGCCGCGGCCGCGTCTCCTCGCGGCAGGTTGTTCACAAACGGCACACGCCGCAGGCTTTCGAGCCTCCGGAAGTGCGAGGGGTGAATCATGAGCAGCGGCTCAATCTTGACGCCCTGCGGCGGCTTGGCACAGTCGGGAAGCTCGTATTCGATACTGCAGTCTACATGTAAAGGCACCGAGTAATCCTTGGGGGCGAGCGAGGCAGGCCGTGCCTCCCGGCGGAAGCGTTCGGCGGCGGCGAAGTCGGCCTCGCCGCGGGCGTAGCCCGTCATGACGGCGAACGCGGCCTCACGGCATGTGCGCCGCGGGGCGCGCGCCGATCAGCTGATTTTAGAGGCCGAACTCAGCGCGCACACGTGCGCGCAATGTGGCGACGGCCGCGAGACTAGTGAGAGGCCCCGCGCGCCTGCGCCGTGCGCGCCCCCCGCACTCTCCGCGCCTCGCGCCCCCCGCGCCGCCGGGGACCGTTCATCCCGGCCCGCCCCCCGCCGCGCGCCGGGACTGCGCCCTACGCCGGCCGCACTCCGGCGGCTCGTCGCGGGCGCTCGCCGCTCGGCCACCGCTTGCTGGATGTGGCTGGTGGCGAGGGGTGCGGTGCGGCGGGACGTAGCGGCGACCTGCCGACGGCCGACGAAATTCATCGACGGATCGATAAAAATGGCGATAGCTCTTTACAAGCAATGCGAGCGTTGCGCAGAGATGCACTACGCACGCTGGCTTATACAAGGGAAGAGCGGTGGTGGAGGGCGGGAGTAGGATGTGATTGTCAAACAGCTGACTACAAAGAAGTTCAAAATATTAGACGTCGCGGTTGCAACTCTGCGGGAATTTGCTGCGAATTTACAATTTAAAATTCCATGTTATGAACTTTCTTTCATCACGTCGTAATTTAGGTAATAGGTAATGTAATAGTAGATTGGTTTAGGTATACCATACCAATATTAGTTCTCAACCGAAAGAAGAGCTACTCTATTGGTCTGTTAGTTTTATTTTTTGTTGTTAATTAAATTAAAATAGATTTAGTTATTATGTATATAGTATATATTATACGTATATAGTTTGTAGTTATTTGTTAAATTGTATACTGTACAGTCGGGAATAAAAAATTTAAACGAATTAAAAAAAGACAAGTCTCGTAATATTCAATACCTACGCCCCATACCTTTTTGATTGGAGTTAGGTTTTAGGTTAGGCCGTGTAGAGTTAGGACTCTTCATAACATCTGACACCTTTTGAAAGTGTATGTATGCAATATAATACTTCAATTTACATGAAAATGATTTTGGTGGGGATTTACGTTATAGGAGAATTCCAGCCAATTGGACCAAGTATGACCTAGCTTGAAAATATAGTGCAACATGTTCTTTATGTTAACACTAATCATTCTACCAAAGCGCAAGAAAATATATCCCAGGAGTCATGACATAATTAAAATTTTCTCGAGCAATTTTGTTCGTGAAAGGTTAACTAACCTATTGATTTTAGAACTTAATAAGTACTCTTATTAAAAAGCGTTTGTAATTTGGTTATTTTTATTATTGATCAATTAATTACTTTCACTTGGAAACCACAATAATAGGAAATTATTGAAAAAAAAAAGTTTATCTATTACACAACCGTTTAGGGGATGGATCTACCAGTTATCTGTCCGACAGCTGGCTAGATCCACTACGGGTTTTTTTTTTGGTAGTGATCTTTGCAGTTAGCCTGAGCGCAGGCTTTGACTGCTTCACCGGAGTTTTGGCGAGGACCTTAAGGCCTCCAGCTAGAGCAATAGGAAAAACTAACTACGTCAACAAAGTCCACTAAGGGCACCCCCTGCGGGGTTCGGACCTCGACTTAGTGCGTTGCTAACAATCTTAATAAAGCAAAAGAACAAGGGATGGCTGGATCTAAGTTTTAATTATTGAGGGACATATTTTTATTGCTAGTTCGGCCGGCTCGGGCCAGCTTCTTCTAGGGTCGGGGGATAACATTTACGTTACTATTATTTATAAAACGCGACGGGCCTCGGTCCACTACCGGTACGCGACCCCGAACTGGCCCGGACTGCCCTAGCTGTTACTGTCACATTCATTGTACCTCCGTGATGGTAGCATCCTATAACCCGTCCTACCTTGTTATCCTTTCCTAATTCCTTATCCCGCAGGAACGCAATGGATAATCATGAAAATAATTTAATTATCCAAAATGGCGGCGATGTGGTTCGCCACCCATCACGTCTCGTTCCTCGCGGGGGCGAAAAGTGGCCCGCGGAGAGCCGTTTCGCTACGTTGAGGAGGAATGGATGGTAAGGTGGATGAAGTATGTCAGATGATGGATGTTGAGACAAAAATAAAGAAAGGTATGCTGAGATGGTTTGGCTATGTCGAGAGATTGAATGAAGAACGATTGAAGAAAAAAGTGTATAAGGCGAGTGTGAATAAAAAAAGGCCAGGTCAAGAGTACCATTAACCGAACAGCATGTATGAAGGGAGTAATGAAAGTGGACAAAGCGAAACAAGTGTGTAAGGATCGTAGGAAGTGGGAAGAAGTGGTCTCTGCCTACCCCTACAAGGGAAAGAGGCGTGATTATATGTATGTATGTACAACCGTATAGATATTATGCTGGATACGCACCAACCTCCAGAACAAGCCGGATTCTGCCTTAGTTTTTGAACAACCGATCACTAGACTCTAAACTAAATAATAGATAATTCCTACAAAAAAAACCGACTTCAAAAAAAGTCTTATATATGGTTTTCTTATGGATCCCACTGTCATAAATGGATCAAATTACCACACGGGAAGCATCAAACGGGAAGCACCGCCTTTCCAATAAAAAAAGAATCATCAAAATCAGATAACCCAGTCGGAAGTTTTTGCATCCGTTGATTGCAACGGATGCGAACCTAAAAATTGGATAAAAAAAAAGCAATAACGCAACACACAGGGAGTACAAATCGTGACACTTAGCAATGTAAATATCCTTTATAATCGCGATTCTAAAGACGCAGTATGTGACTGTTCTTGTTAAAAGAAGGGAATGGTCTAAGTAGGTATATGAATAAGGAAAAAAGTTCACAAGCGCTAGGTTCCATGACAAAGAAAAAGATTCCAAAAATATAATTTTAGATTTAAGTTTTGATATAGGTAACGAACACAATACAGGAAAAATATTGAGTAGACAAGGAATGTGAAAATTACTGACTATCTGGTTTATCTTTATTATTATTGATTTTGACAGAAATGTCGGCTTCCGATCTAATGGCAACAGCAGCATCGCCGTCATTTTTACGTACAATTATAGTGCAATTCTTAGTCCAAACATAAAATTTTTGAATAATAGTTGCGATTAGACTGCGAGCCGCCTCAGCATCTCCATCAGGCAGAACAAACACTGTGCCAATATAATATTTTTCATGGTTTTTTTATTAAAACAACTCATTAGTTTTATTTAAAATTCTATACTTAATAAATCTTATATAACAACAAACAATACAACTATACCTACTAAAATTAAAATAAATAAAACTAACACGCGTCAAAAAATTCATCATCATCCTTGTCAATGGCGGGAAACGTGCCCACGTTGAATGGCTATGCCGATTCTCTGTGCAAGGAACAAACTAGCCCTCTGATCACGAGTAGAGTCGACCAAACGTTTTATTATATTCAAAAGTACCTAAAACCGCTCTAGTTTTAATAGAGGACAGAATATTCCAGTATCTACCGAGAGCAGCTCGGCTGCGGTGTGGTAACCGTAGAGCCGTCTGGTTTGCTCGGGTGAAGGAATCTCGCCGGCAGTTGATGGGCGCAGGTCATCGATACGGGCGCCGGCCGTGCGGGTGCATCTGATATCATGAAACCGGAGCCACCTCGCTCAACGCACGCTCAACTACTCACTCACACGGCCTGAATCTCAGATCAAGTATCACACACATACACAGAAAGACGTTCAATCATGTTTTTGCACTTATTTGTTTAGGAACCGGTGATAACATTTATAGAAAGTCGAAGCTCAAGGGACTAAGAAATTAAATAAAACGTGACGCTATGTGCGAGTAATTTGAACGGTGACATCCGGACGCACGGCGCGGCGGGCGGCGTCAACAAACAAGATCTTTCGTACCTTTTTTTTTTTTTTTTTACGGGGGGAAATCCTCATGCACTTCCTCCGCCTGGGGAGAGGCGGAGGGGCGTGCCGGACTCTTACCGGCTAAAACCCCCCGGTGTCTCCTCCTCGCACGTGCGCGTGGGGCCGCGGGAATCCAGATTCTTCCGCAGCCCCACACTGGTGCCGGCCCGGTCTGTCCGGGCCTGAGCTCCTGCACGGGGTAGTGAGGTGTACAACTACCCCGTGCACCGCCTCAGAGGCGCGCGCCGACACCCGCGCGCGCCTCCGCCTCGGGTCCATCGAATAGGGGGCGGGGACTTCCCCAAGTCCCTCGCCCCTGGACCCATTCATGGGGGGCGGAGAAGGGCGTTGTCCGCCCTTCCCCTGCGCCCGGTGCGTCTTCTGCGGCCGGGGAAGGGAGTCGAGATCTCCCTCTCCCGTTCCGCAGTCTCCTTCTGCGACATCACGTCCTCGCAGAAGGACACCACCGCGTCCCACGACTCTGCGCTACCGACCATACTCCGCACTACGGCCGGCAGCGACAGATCGCCTCCCACTTCATTTGCGAGGACACGGCGCTGCTCCTCCCAAGCTACGCACTCGGCGAGCGTGTGTTGCGCCGTGTCCTCCCCGCAATGGACGCAGTGGTGGCACCGAACGTCCGGCTCCCTGTCTATGCGACACAGGTACTTGCCGAAGCATCCATGCCCCGACAGCACCTGCGTCACCCTAAACGACAGGGAGCCGTGCCTTCTCCCGAGCCAGTCGTCGAGTACTGGCCGGATCGCCTCGACGGTAGCGAGGCCGGCGGCAGGGCGCAAAAGCCTTTGCCGCCATTCCGCCACCAAGACCTGACGGAGCTCTCCCCGGCGCAGCTCGATCTGCCGCTGCACCGGCATCGAGCCCCGTGCCCGCTCTTCCTCGCGCCATCGGTACAATGTCGAGAGTACTTTCGCCTCTAGGTCCCAGGGCGGAGATCTGGCCAGGACACAAGCCGCCTCGTGGGAAATCGTGCGGTACCCGCGGACGACTCTGACGGCCATCGCCCTCTGCGGCTTGCGCAGAATGGCGAGAGTGCTGGCCGTCAGGTCGAGCGCCCATACGGGAGCCCCATACAGGGCCATGGACCGCACGATTCCCACGTACAACCGCCTACAGGCGGCGCTCGGGCCCCCCATGTTGGGAAGCAACGTTGAAAGCGCGCCCGCCGCGCCCATCAGCTTGGGCGCTAGCCGCCGGAAGTGAGGCCCGAATTCCCAACGGCTGTCGAGCACCAATCCTAGGTACTTCATGGTGAACCCGACAGCTATCCGAGCCCCACCGACCACGATGTGTGATCCCGGCGCAAGATCTTTCGTACCTTGTGTCAACTACAAATAAATCAGCTCACATTTTTTGTAAAGAGTGCATATGCACGAAACTCAGACGAACAATGTATTATTCCCGTGTATAATCTGCGAGAAGCAATTTACTATTGAGTTAAATCTAGCGAGCCTACTGGATCATAAAGCTCAGCGGGGAATTTTCTATTTAATGTTATAAAAAACGAACAAAGGCCCACGTTCGACCCGCACCCGCCACAATAGCGCCATCATCTGTAATTTTGAGAAATAAATCTGCTCAGCTTATCTTTCCGAGTCCCACTTTTTGTACTAAAATATACAAAAGTCAATAGTATGAAGGTAGTGAGTTTCAGGTACCTTTTATTTACGTTCTATCTTATATAAGTTACAACTTTCCTACGAAACCGAACCTTATTGCAATACTTGTACACAGCCACAAATATTGGCAATTCTATAGAAATGAAAAGTTTTCATCAAAAAGTATGCGGAAAAACGTTGTTTGGCTTGATGGCTATGATGTAGGGTAAATAAATAAATGCGGACAACATCACATATAACTCCCGGCAAATAACTTGGCAAGAGTCGTTAGATGCGCAGAAATCGTTTTTTAGGTCTATTTGGTGGTCAAGCGGGACGCGGGGTATGCGGTAGCGCCGATCCGAGCGCGCGATTGGTGCGTTAGTCGACCGAGTCGCCGATCCGAGCGCGCGATTGGTGCGTGCGTCGACCGAGTCGATTAGAGATTGGTGAGTTATTCGAATATGCGCGGGTTTACCCCCACTACGTCAAAATCTTGCCAAGTTATTTGCCGGGAGTTATAACTCCCGGCAAATAACTTGCACATTGCTCTGAACCCAAAGTAAGTAGCTAAAGCACTTGTGTTATGGAATTCAGAATCAACGAAGGTACCACAAACACCCAGACCCGAGACAATGTAGAAAAGTTTCTTTCTACATTGACCCGTCCGGGGATCGAACCCGGGACCTCAGAGCTAGCGACACCTTGAAACTTGTGCGTACGCCACTCGACCACGGAGGTCGTCAAAGGTGACTAAGTACGGAGTGTTTGGTTCGCGGTGAGGAGATTCGCCTTGCTAAATTATTGCTAGGAGACCTGCACAGCCGCGCGCCCGCGCCCGCGCGTGGCTGTCTGCCCGAGGCGGCCGCGGCGCGCGGCGCATGCCCTGCTCATGCTAATGCGAGCGCACAACGCCGACATTCGCGTGCTGCGCCCATTTTTCCCGAGTCGTACAAACGTTTGCATCCATTGTGTTTAGCGATCGCCTTCACATGTTTGCCGGTGCGATTATCCAGTTCTCTTCCTCTCTCGCCCCGCTCAGACCCCGCTCAGTTTCGGTCTTCGTTTGTTTGAGTAGAACAAATTATCGAATTTAGCAATATAAGAACCATCAAGCTCGTGGCTAAGTTAAAGACGCACGAAGACGTAAACAATATGAACATAAAGGATAAACCGCACTTGCTACGCTTGTGAGGATAATGCCTTCAAATACCTTGGATGGGTAACATAACATACCACACCATATGTATTCTCAATTGAAAGAAGTTAAGCCGTTGGTCCGTTGTCATAATAATATGAATCAAAGGACTTGTAAGGTACCTTGTTACCACTAAACCACGATCGCGGAAACATGTCAAAAAACTAATTAGAACAAAATTTATTTAGTTGTGGTAAGATAGATATTCAGTTGCTCTAGGTAATATACTCTGTTATCACGTTGCGATCTTCAGCATTCACATTATATATTTATAATAGTAAGCTTAGTGTCACCCTTTAAACACCTTCAGTTGCAGTTACTAAAACGAATCAAAGTTATTGCCTTCACTGCAGGCGGCCCTGGTGCATATTATATTGAATTAATTTCAACTTCTTCAACCGTGAAATACCGATTAGCAATTTTCGCGGGATACGGAAATATTTATTGATAGTCAAGGTGCACGAAATTTTCTCACGCGTAACCTTTAGTATTGGTTTAAATAAAAAAAACCGACCGTTCCGTACAAACCTGTAGGTATATGTGTGATGTAACAAAAAATTTAAGGTTTTCAGAATTTTTCCTTTATATTTGCTAATGTGTGTCTGTGTTTTATATGTGCTATTAAACATTGCTTCATGCCAAATTTCAAGATTCTAGGTCGACTGGAAGTACCCTTTAGGTTTTGATTCCCTCGCGAGTAGTTGCGAGTTTGAAAATATGCGGTGCTATTTCATTTGATTGCGTTGACAAAAAAATGTGTGTTTTTGTTACAGCTTAAAGGTATTATAGACCAGAGTATTTGATATGAATTTCAATTTAATATCTCTACGCGTTTATGAGAAAAGAAGAAGTAACTTAAAATTTTCAAAAATATTTTTTATTATATGATGTAACTAAAAAAATACGGTTTTCGCAATTTTTCCTTTATCTGTACTATAAGACGTTACTTCGTACCAAATTTAAAGATTCTAAGTTCACGGGAAGTACCCTGTAGGTTTAGATTCCCGTGCGAGTTTCGAAAATTTGCGGCATAAATGGAGCGGCTGTATATTGTGATTGCTTTGGCTTAGAAGTTTTATTTTTTCACAGCTCCAAGGGACAGTAGACTTGAGTATTAGATATTAATTTCAGTTTGATACCTCCACGCGTTCCTGAGAAAAACGGACGGACGGACGGACAACGAAGTGATCCTATAAGGGTTCCTTTCCTTTATGAGGTACGGAACCCTAAAAAACATTGAACCCCGCACAATGCATTCTCACACATTTTCTAGAGTGGAGTGGCTCCCTAGCTCGGTTTCTTATCGATTCGCAGAGTGGTAGCGATGGCGCCGTCGGGGACTCCCTTGGGCTGCTCAAATCCTGATTTGACCCTTTTCATTTCCGCTCCCACTTATTTTTATTTATTTTTTGGGGATAGCAAAACTGCCTCGTCACCAGGGACAAAGGAGGCAAGTGACAGCGGCGGGAGTAGGCCCACATGGCTGGCGGAGGGGGAGGGGAGGGGGTGACAAGCATTGTTGTTTACGACACTGCACTAAGTAGGTAACCCGTTTGTGCTTACACAATAGGCAATGCCTACCTTTTGTTGTTGTTTCTCATATCGCGAGCTGCTGCGGGCTCAGACGCTCAGATCAGTGTCATATAATTACCTATAGCTTGAGTTTAGTGGTTCACTGGAAATTGTATATTGTACAAAACGGTCTGTTTATTGCGTTTCCATCTCTAAAATATATGTAGGTAAGTAATTGACGTAATTGTAGAACACTAAGTGATAGGTTGACCAAAAATCTGACAACCATGATAATTATTATCATAAAGCTTAAGAGCAGGCGCTTGAAAGCCCCAGGGTAGGAGGATATAAATAAAATTAAAATATTTATTTTATTTATTAATAAAAAAATATGTTTATAAATAAGTCTTTCTCCGAGTTTAGTTTCAATTGCACAATAACAGGGCCTCGATTCAGCTATTTAAGAGTTGCTTGAATTGACCGAATGACCTACTTCGGTACCTACGGTAATTTTTACGATAATTGACATTCTGCTAACTGTCATTACGGTCATTATTTGGTCATTACGATCATTCTCTTCGAGAGTTCAATGAGATTTTATGGTACGCTTATTTGAATACAAAAATTAGGCACAATGACAAGTACACTGACCGACCACTGACGTGCATTTAAAATATCTTAATCGAGGCTTAGGAATTAGGTACTCTGAATGAGTATTTTCTAATTAAATCGCGTAATGGCTTCAATTAAATCTATGTGTAATGTATGCTGCGTGTGATTACAAAAGTTTGACAACGCAGCCGCGCCGTGGCCTCGCCTGTTAATTTTTCTTCTTCTTCTGTAAAAATTACTAGCTGTTGTGTTATTGTAGTCAGGACCTCCGAAAATACAAAAAACTATCGGGAGTAACTTGTAAATTATATGAGGATAGAAAGATGGGTAAGTGGTGAGTGCCATACAGGATCCTATATGAAGCGCTCTTCCTACGCAACTAACGCAACCGGGGTGACAGAGTGGCCAGTCGCAACATGTATGTTGTGATTCCATTTCTGATACATTTCATTATTGAATTACATTGATCATTTAAAAAAAAAATTTTTTTTTTATTTATTGTTACCAATAATGGAATGCAGCGCGGTCCGCGGGTAGAGCGGAGGGACATCACACACACCGTGACATGAGTGAGAGTGATTCTAGCATCTTGTAAGCCGCACGAGGTGAAGCGCCTGCTTCCCGGCATCACCCCTTTAGGGTATATATTATGTTCTGTGGGCATCACACGCCACGTCAGCGGGCAGTGCTGGAGTCGTCGACCCGCGGCGCTCGTCAGTCGCACGGAATTACAAACAAATCCCATGGAAATGTCTTAAAAACGTCAATAGTGGGTAACAATCACGTAAATGTATAATCCAAACACGTCACCCGATTTCAATTACAATTTATAAGGAACGATTTTAACAACACAACTACAACATATTTCAACACCCGACCTATCGTTCCGTATCCCGTACCCACCCCGCGCAGCCGTTTTCTATTGTCCCTAATTTTTTACTCTTTCTTAATCATTTTATTATAATACTAATTCTCCCCTAACGTGGTGCGTCGCATGCATGTGGCGATTGGCGATGTATGACATTTATAACGCCAGACTTATTGCAGCCAACTTGATGGGATTTCTGCAGAAGGCCTATTGTGAGTGAGTCAGCGACGTGTATCGTTAAGCTATTATTATGGAGGTACGCAAGTACTGGTTTATATAAAAATAAAATACATAATTCCCAATTGTATACATACGTTGAGGGGTTATTTCGTGGTATTTTTCATCAATCCCGAAATCCTTGGCTATGTAAAAAAGGCCCGCGATCGAATTCCCCAGCAGAGACATTATTGACGGCTGTATTGTGCGGTAATGCGTCATCATGCTGACTGAGAGAATGGCTTACATTACTTAGGTCTATCTCTGTGATGCATTTTATGTATGATACCACCAAGGTAAGGAGTTAATCGAAATGGTGGTGTAAAACGTTTAGAACTTGGGCTTGTTATGACACGGACCCTAAGTAGGCCAGTGTGGTGACCGAAGCCCCCGCACTCCAGGTTATCAATAGCGCGAGCCTGCCAGCTAAGCCGGAGCATTAGCGATGACAGCACTGTGACGTCATTAGCGCCGACTGCTGCCTGGTCTGATTATACATATAAGATTATGCGTAACTGTAAGTATCGTCACACTCCCAAAGTGAGTTACATTACAAATATAAGTTCCAGGTACTTAACCTACATCAATTATATAATCTCCTAAATGTATATTATGTTCAGATTAGGAACACGAAATGGCTTATTATTCACTTGACTAAATAAACCATAGTTCTAAGTATTAATAGTATGTTATTACGACTCTCTTGATAACTGGATCTTCACCAAGTCCCTGCTCCTCATTTATTTACGTTCTTGTTTTTTACATAAAAAAGTACAACACGAACAAAAAACATCTGCTCGTATATTGATATGTTTTAAAAAAATGATGAAGCGTGCAGTGTTTGTATCATGTATTTATATAAGAAGTATACGGATGTTGCCGATGCAGATCTGCAGGACTAGGTGAGCGGAGAAACGGAATCGCGGCGGAATCATTGGCATGTCAGTGGGCTCTGTTCAGATATAAAACGTTGGGTGACCTTTTTCGTTAAAAAAAACATACAAATCTGACATCAAAGCTCACATAACAACAATAATATCTGAAAGTATGATTTCGTTTGTATCGAAAGAGCAGTCTCATTGTGAATTTATCTTCAGCCAATAACTTACCCGCGGGACGCAAATATTACATTACACGATCTCCGCGGGTTCCGCGGAGTACGGCGCACATACGTGTCGGTGCGCATGTGTGTGTGTGTGTGGTGTACGCACACGCGCAGGATTCCAGCGGAAGCGGCTCTTCTCGGAGTTACGTTAGGCACTAGCAAGACGTATTTTTAACCGACGAAAACGGAGGAGGTTCTCAATTCGACGCGTATTTTTTTTTTTTTTTTATGTTTGATCACGCATAACTTTTTACAGAGTAGTCCGATTTTGATAATTCTTATTATATGGGAAAGGGTATACTCCAAAGTTGGTCCCATATAAATTTGGAAAAAGAATTACCACCCTAAGGGTAGGAAAACAGGGGTTGATTGATTGTTCACTCACTGATTGTAATGTATTACCACGCGTAGCTTTTTACAGAGTAGTTCGATTTTGATCATTCTTTTTCTATTGAATAGGCTATACCTAGAAGTTGATACCATATAAAATTGGAAAAAATATTCCAATCCTAAGGGTAGAAAAACCATATATATATTGATTGTCCACTAACTGATTGTAATATATGACCACGTGTTTACAGAGTACTTAGTCCGATTTTGATAATTCTTTTTTTTATTAGATAGGGTATACCTCGAAGCTGGTCCCATATAATCTTACCCTAAGGGTGGGAAAATAGGGGTGATTTATTGTTCAATCACAGATTTTATTGCTGAGTTGTGTATTACAAGAAAAACCTCACGATGAATGAACTTTAGACCTGTCAGTCTCTTGTGTGTAGACTCTTTGTCTCTGCATTTCTGCTAATAATAATAATAATAATAATAATAGATTTTTATTTCAGATAATACACACACGGGTTTGTACATGTAAATCCATATAATTGTTAGTAAAAAACTTAAGACTATGTTAGTATATTGGTACTATCTTATATTAAACAGAACCGGTCTGGAGCCCATATGTATGGTGTTCCAGTACCGCACCACAGGACAGTCTACCCTACTTACAATTGTATTTAGAATGCTGCTGGTGCTGTCCCGAATGCGACGCATCAGAGAGGCTACTCTTTTGCGCAAAATAGCTTTAAAGCAATCTGTTTTTGCCTCAGCAAACATGCCTGATGCGCTACAAAAACGGGGCAAACCCAACAGCATCCTAAAGCCATTATTATACTGGATACGTAGGGCATCAAATGATCTGCGCGTATATCTGACCCATAGGCTGCAGGTATAAAAAGTCTGACAGTAAGCCTTAAATAACGTAATTTTTACGTTATTTGTACATTTAGCAAACCTACGGGCCAGCATATTACATCTCACTGCTAGCACCCTACGCTCCCTCTCTATATCAAGGTCATCCGAGAGATCCTCGGTGATCCAGTGCCCCAGGTACTTAAACTTACTGACTCTTCTCAAGGGTTCACCTCGAAGTTTGACCGGAGGGATGGAGCTCGGTAATTTACTTACTGACTTAAAAACTAGTAACTCACTTTTGTCAAAGCTAAAGCTCGTTCATTGTAAAAAATAATAAAAAACTAAGCATGTAATAGCAATAAAGTAATTAGTAGATTATAGCCACAAAAAAATATAAAGTAAAAACTTTTTAACAAAAAAATTAAACCGCCGAAAAAACTGAAAAGCAAAAAATAACAAACTTTTTTTTATTAAATCTTAATAACTAAGTTCTTAAACTAATGTATGTATACCTAAGTAATTTTGAGTCGGCGCCAAACTATCAACCGTAATTGCAACTGTTGCTACTGAGGCATTTTCTCTGATCAATCCTAATAATTGGTGCAAAAACGACATAGATTACATATTATTGGTAGGAGATAAATATTATAGAGACTGTATTGTACCGCCGCGCATCAAGCTTTACGTTACGTAAGTATATGTAATTAATTAATTTGCCTGTTTGGCGCCGACTCAAAATTACTTAGGTATACATACATTAGTTTAAGAACTTAGTTATTAAGATTTAATAAAAAAAAGTTTGTTACTTTTTGCTTTTCAGTTTTTTCGGCGGTTTAATTTTTTTGTTAAAAAGTTTTTATAACTGTTATAACAAAATAAAACGCATTATGAATATATCTGCGGTTCAGTTTATCCTAATTGTAATTGCGTGAGCATAATTATTACTGCTGTACAATAACTTACTACTAGTATGGTGTACCGTTTACCAGATAGTAACTACGGTCTGCTCGCCTAGTCTTATAAACTTCTCCTTTTTATATAAACTGAAAAAAACAGAAAGATAAATGGGCTTTACATTTACAGTAAGGCTCTTTGCAACATTACTCAAATAGTACTGAGTTGTGGGATTCAATGTGAATGCCTTGATTCTTAACAGACACATACAATAAAACATATAAATATAGGTATACTTTTTGTATGTATGAAATCACTTCAGTTTTGCTCATTAACTTCGCTTCTCTACATATATTTATCATTATTATACTCTTTTTTGAGAAACCCGATACGATTTAACCATGCGGACCATACCGACCCACCCTTTAATGTCTTAAATAACTCCCATAATATATTTTATACATGAATTCCTTTAGCCTTGTGCTTGTGGAGATTTGCACCCGAGCAATGATACGACTCCGCGGCGCCTCACTACGTACCTAGTACAGCAGTACTTAATCTGTGGTAGTATAATATACCTCAATATATATATTATAGTCTTCATTTAAATTCATGTAAACTTCATTTAACTAAAACCAAAACCAATTTTTTATACAAGAGTATCTATGTTATGGCACCAAAATTGTACAATCACTTGCCAAAGCATATTAAAGACTGCAAGAATGTTATCGACTTTAAGCTTTAAACGTAGCCTCTCGAAGTTACTTATTGAAAAGAGCATACTATTCTGTGACGGAATATTTCAATGATAAATTCTGACATGTTATTCAATACTTAAATTCTATTTAATTAAATCTAATACAAGAACAAACAAAGACTAAAATTAAATCTTATATAGATAAATAAAACTAACACGCGTCAAAATACTCATCGTCATCCCTGTCAATGGCGGGAAACGTGCCCAGAAGGCTGGCAGCATTTAATTTGGTTCTGAGTTTTGTGAATTAATATTTTTTAAATCTTGTGAAACTGGTTTGACATTAATAATTGGATAATATTTGAATTTGGCTAATGTAAAATTGTAATCTGTATGAGTATTTTGCATGCCGGCCGTTTGGCGAAACATGGCGATCCTATGTAGGTATTATAACTATACCATCTCTGTAACCTGTGTTTACAAAAACAAATAAATGAAATGAAATGAAATGAAAGTCTTAAAGTTGTTGAATGCCTTAGTACTGATTTAAAATCGGACAATCATAGTGTGTGTTTTAATGTGATGACAATCATAGTGTGTGTTTTAATGTGATGACAATTTACGCAGTATTTATAAACATGCATTTCATATATTCGTTATAAGATAATATGACACATAATGTTATAAGATAATAAGTACAAATGACACAACAAACGTGCGCAGCGCATGTCCTCGCGACGCCGCGCCGCTGCCGCCGCGGCGGCAGCGGCGCGGCGGCGGCGGCGTCGCGCGGTGACGCGTGGTGACGCGGGCTGCTACCCGCACACTCCCACAGTAAATCTCCCGCAGAACACATATTGCAGATTTAATTATCTCGTAACTCGTAATTCATATGAACTGAGTATGCCCCTCATTACAGACGTGTCACCGGATCAATGACACGGCGACGCGCACAGTCGGCTCTCACTTGAAACGAATCATTTTCGCTCTTGTGAAGTCGGCGTGTGCAGTAATGGAAAACGTTTCGCGGCTTAGCCATGGTCCCCGGGCATCGCTTTGATGTGGAACGAATCGGCGAGTGTCAGCGACGGCGCAATTACTGCAGATTTGTGATATTAGTGCCTGCGGCTGCGGCCGAGCGCGGCTCGCTACGGAGCGGTGCGGAGTGGTGTCAACTACAATGAAATTTAATAACATCAGTATTATGAAATAGAACTTACAGAATTCTCACTTGTCTGTGATAAGTCTGAAACTAGTCACAGCGGAGATATAATTCTTAGAGATCAAACTTTATAACATCATGGTTTTACCACATACACATGGTTTTTTGGTATTACCACAGATTAAATAATAATGCAATTATTACGTACTTCGGAAATTTCTTTTTCGAGGACCCTTATAGGATTGCTGTCTGTCGGTCTGTCAGGTTCAAACTCACTCTTATCCAGTTTTTTTTCAACATTAGTGAATAACTTCGTAGGGATCTGACTGATGACGCCGCCGGCGTTTGTTTATGTCGTCGAATTATACTTATTATAGATTTCAAATTTTCAAGTTACTTCGTTTACAACTTATATAAGATAAGTTAATTTAAGTTATTTATAGTTTAGGCAGAAACGAATTGAGCATTCGTTGTTTAGTGTGCGAGCTCTACATAAATGGCGGAGAGCGAGAGCCTCCCCGCAGCCCGCACGATGTCGGACATCACCGCTGATCGGCGCGCATCGCTCGTTCACTTGTACGGACCGCACAAAAGAATTCTTTTGTTTCGTATATCATTCGATCAAACGCATAAAAATCGCAAAAGTCTAATGTAGAACTTCTTGTCCTAGAATATCAATTACATTACTGATTGTATGTACTGACACTTCCTTTCATCAGGTTACAATTAAACTAGACCATCTCACTATACATCAGCCACTTTAAAGAAATAATGAACGTGCTTTGGGATTATGAACCTTAATTCAATTACTAATAGTTCAGTTTCCATCACATTCAAATTATTTTTAAGCCCTTTTCGGTAATATTTGTCATTCTAAAATGAACTTAAACACATGTTGTCAAAGTTGATAATAGCTTAATTAGTAATAACGTTTCATTCTCTTTCCATATTGGCTTTAGTATAGTCTTGTTTTTCAACTCCTATATGTATTGAGCATACATATTAAAATTTGAGATGAGCGGTAGCGGAACGCTCATAAATGCATGAAACGAATGCAATCTGTGTGTTACATCCAGCTGCTCCTCTCTACCACAGACAATAATTAACATACCTACAAGTTGCAACTTACTGTTTTGTAAGGGAACGATTTAGTGTACGGTTTTCGTTGTGGCTTTGCGGCTCTTCCAACCGCGTCGATACGACAAGCTACGTTATAATGATAGATAGTTGTATTTATCAGGGTTCGATGCCTGATCGTCCAAAATCGATAACAGACATCTATAATGGGTATGTCGCTCGATATCACACAGCTGTGTCATATCAACCGTGAAGCATTTCACACTTGCGACGTGACCTGTGAGGGGCTACGTGGGAAAGGAAGGATTGGTCTCCGTGCACACCAGGCCCGGCCGCGCGCGCGCCGGGCTGGTGGTTCGTTACTTGCTGCAATCACCTTACCGGTGTTCCTTAAATCGATATGTCATATCTTTGTGCGTGCAGGGGAATTATCGAGTGTGAAATATGGGCATGAGACAATAGTCGGGATAACCGCAATGACTCTGGAGAGGTTCACGTGCGGCGGGGGCGTACTGGCGCGGGGGCGCGGGTCGGAGATGCGGCGCGAGATAGGCGCGCTGCGGTCGCGCCGCTTATCGCGGCCATCAGCGCAGATACCGAGCGCACGCGATCAGGCTATACCCCGCGGTGCGGGCGCGGCATGTCCCGCCATGGAGCTGGCGGCGCACCGGGCGCACTAGGTACAACACGATGCGGACGGTCTGTTAGCCTAAATACTAGAAAACTCTAGTAAAATAATTTGTTAATGACTTTTGTACAGATTCTAACCAACAGTTTTAAAATATATTAAATCAGTCATTATTCGTCACATTCTTTACATTTGAAATATTGTAATGTAAAGCTTACTGGTACATGCAATAATCAGACGTGGGAGTGAGGCGAGTGAGGCTGAGCTCGCCGCGCGCCGCACGGAGGGACGCCGGCGACCGACGTATGATATTACAATGTCATAGCTGTTTTCTTAACTAAACGATATTGGATATCCATTCTATCTGAGCAAACATTACCATTTTAATACAGCTCTTGCGTATAAGTAATTGTATCTGCGCAGAAGGATCTAGTGAACAACAGTTTTTTTTATAATACCGTTGACTACGAGCATAATGTGGTGAATAAAGTGAGTGTGTGAGCCATTCTTGTTTATATTATTTTGTACATTATGGGAATAGCGATTCATAGGTTAGGTCAGCGATACTTCAGTGTGAAAAATAATAGTGTGAAACTTAACTTCACCGTGTGGTTTGCGGCACCCGGCAGCAGCAAGCGAAGTACAATATACTATGTGACGATCCTAGACACAGTAGGTAGCCGGTAGGTACGACTTGCCTCTCTACTCTCAGTGAGGTCGCAGACCTGCTTATGACTCAATTCCAGGATCGTTCTAAAATTCCAAAAGATAATATTTTGTGGGAAGACAGTTGGACGCATCCCGTCTTCCATTGGTTTTGTTTACCGATTGGTTTTTTTTCTATATAAAAGAAAGTCGTATTAGGTAGGTACACTATCTAGACACGCGGCCGCGTGTCAAGCTGTCAAGCCAAGTTCAAGCAAACTGGCTAGACAGCGCCAAGTGTATCATTACACGAACCACTTGGTGCCACTTTTGACCCTTCCATAACTCAAAACCTCTTTAACGTAAACACATAAAACTACGTGTGTTTTATTATATCCATAAGGACATCTAGAAGCCCAAATTTCATGAAGCTAGCTCAAACGGTTATAAAGATATGAAGGTCAAAAAGTCGTAAATTTAAAACACTGACTTATTGACATATAGTACCTAAACCTAACCTACTTCCAGATGACCTAGAAAGATGAAATTTGGAATCCAGCTCGGTAATTGTGTGTAAGCGAAGGAAAAAGTCCAAAAATAAAAAAAAATAATTAAAAAATAGGGGGGGTCCCCATACAAAATTTTGTTTTTTTTTTTAATTGTAGCCTTGGAACCGTTACAAGCTGATATTTGAAACTATCCCAATATATGTATTAATATATCTTCTATATAACAGAAATATAAAAATAAATTTAAGTAAAAAAATAAGTGATATCCCTATACAAAAAACTTTTAATGCGCGTTAAACAACCGGCCAACGGTGTGTTTTAGGCGGCGCGCGGCACCATGCAGCGGAAACGCAAGAAATAACATTAAATCTCAACACCTACCTAGTTTTCTTTACAAAAAGTAATAATATCCCACCAAAAACATAAAAGGCCGAGTCAAATCTAACCTACTTTAGGATCTCACATTTTTAAATGACAGCAATTGTTATAGGTATCCAATAAAGCAAAGAAATAGAGTTTAATTCTTGTTCATAATGTTATTTTGTTCCTATAAATACATATTTGGATTTTGCATAGAACTTGGCACTCATTTAGATCTCCATTCTTTTTGTGTATTGAACTTGGCTTTCATTTTTTACATTTATATTTTTGGTGGGATTTATAACTCAAGAACGGCTGAACCAATTTGACTCAAGACTCAAACTTTTTTTTTTTTTTACTTTTTGTCTCAAGTTAAAAAAAAGACTTAGGTGTATGGTTAAAAAGATAATTCGATATAGGTATGGAACCGCGAACTATAGTAGATATATAAAAAAAAATCGGATAAGTTACACCAATTAATTAATCAAGAACGGAGAAATCGATTTTCATGACCTTTGATTTGTCTCCGCTCTGAATAATATAAAGACATCGGGAAGGGACCTATATATCAGCCACTTTAAAGAAATAATGACCGTGCTTTGGGATTATGAACCTTAATTCAATGACTAACAGTTCAGTTTCCATCTCATTCAAATTACTTTTAGGCCCTTTTCGGTAATATTTGTCATTCTAAAATGAACTTAAACACATGTTGCCAAAGTTGATAATTGCGTAATTAGTAATAATGTTTAATTCTCTTTCCAGATTGGCTTTAGTATAGGTATTCGCAAGGGTGAAACCGCGGGGCACAGCTAGTCTTTTTCAATAAACATGCATTTAAATATTTCTGCTATTGTTATACTCAACATACCTACCAGTCGTAATAAATAAACCATTTATGTGATTATTATCACTAGTTTTACATGAATACAGATTATTCGTCCTGCTTATGAAATTTAAACTGAATCTTCGAACTATTATTATAACCAGATATATTATGTAGTTTTTTTTTGTCTTAGCTCACCTTGATATCGTTCATGCACTCTACGTTTTATGGAGATGAAAGGGATTACCCCTTTAACTATAGTGGATTGCAATAGTGGCGCGGTTGCAACACGTGATGTATGAAGCTCACTTGGCCATACAGAGCTGGCAGGCTGCGCGTCCGCGGGAACTGGGTCGGCGAGCCCGCGCTACCTACTCGGGTGCTAGCATCATACCCACTGCTTCAAGCGAACTGTTCACATTTTAGTATGCGCTGTCGTTTTAGTTCGAATATAATTATACATAATTAACATAATGAACATTTAAATACGAGGAAGAGCAACTGCGTTACGATCCCGGTAATATTTTTTACTTAACACATTGTATGTCAAGCAAATATAGAATATCGTCCACATGTCAAGCAACGAGCTCTGTATTCTCTGTTCTAAGGCATAACTGGCTCAGAACAAACGGACCCTTCAGACAATGATTGAAAAGAGGTGGTAAATAATAATATTAATGACACGCATAGCAAGGATTCGTTGAATTCGTTTCAAGTAGCACGGTATAAAGAGGACCCGAGGGTACCATCGGCCTAATAGCTAAGCTGAGTCTGCTTAGTGAATGCAATATGCATGCCCACGTGTTCAGTGTTCACAAGCTTCACGCACACGTCGCGCGTCGCAAGAAGTGAAACCATTTCTTTGTTCTAACATCAAAATGATCTAAATCATTGTATTATTCAATAAATATTATTGATACAATTTTAAATAGGATCACGCATAATTAGTTATCATAATTGCTAGTTTGCTTAGTAGGTAGATTCATTTTTCAAATGAAAATTCTTGAGTGCGATTATAAATGTCTGATCATAACAGCTAGCTACACGGGCAGAAAAGTATATTTGTAATATTAGTTATTCAAGTTGCTACTATGACTAGAATGACACATCGACGGTAGACTTAAAGCCTAACATAGGCAAAGGCAAGAAACAAACAAATACACCACGCTTGATCACTTGCGGGTTGACTGACGTTCCTTAAGATCTCTTCCTGCTCGGTTTGTCAATGGTGTCTTTGAATAATTAGGAACTTCTACTTATAATCTTGAAAAGGACTCACTGTTACTTTATGCCAGCCTGGGTCCGAATCTGCAACCACGTGCTTACGAATCCGGTCATACAACCGCTAGGCTATTGAAATAGTTTTATTGCAAAAAATATTTTGGAGCGCAGTGCGATCAATGTATGAACCTAAAAAATGCTACCCTGATAGTGTTCAGACTCACACCTCAGTAATAATTACAAATAAATAAAGTTGGGTTTGATTCTTTACGTAAGGATCAGCAGTAAACTTCGTGTTTTTATTAGTTTATTGTTTGTGTGTGACGACAAACTAACGAAAAACAGGCAAGGAACATTCAAACCATCTCCGCTAAAACTCGTCGAAAATATTTTTATGCTCGCTCGAAGTTAAATCGTTAGCCGTCATTTTAATTGTCAATCGTAAAAGAAAGTCGTAAAGTTGTTTAGGCAGAGCGCAGTGTCGCGGCCGGGTACCCGAGTAGGCCGGCAGCCGGGCAGGCGGGACCCGGGTGCTCGGAGCGAACTATAATGAGCCATTGTGCGCTCCGACCGAGCCGCCAACATTTTCGCACAAAAAACAACCAATTTAGTTCCAGGACCGCGTAGTGCTGAATTGGGGTGCTCTTTTGTTCCCGTTTAGTGCTCGAGCACTTAGGGGAGCCATTAAAATTACTGCTTTTTTGTGTCTACGCCGTGAAAAGATGAATACGAGATTGCCGCCGATTGTTAAGTGTTTTTTTCCTAATAACAGGATAATAAATAGGTGCAGCGATTCCGTGCGACAGTAATCTATGTGTGTAGTGTGCAGCTGTCGGCGCCGGCGACGCGGCCGCGGAGGTAGAACTGGGTCGCTCGATACCAGCCATTGCAAACTTTATGAAGACGAAGCTATAAACGGAATGGAAAAATAGACTATTCATACATTGGGTAGCCGGCACACTTGGTGCTTGGCTGCATAAAAATACCATAAAATACAGTAATGGTGCTTTATATCCCTCATAATATACTTTATTTCAAGCGTGCCACACGAGTACATGCTTGTTTATATTATACGTATTGCGCAACCGATGTCGTTTCGTTTGATCATTTCTACAAAATATTGTAATGCCTCGTTTACCTGCGGCTATTACAGTGGAGCACCTCGACTAGCGCGAGGTGCGTGCCTCGCAATAAACTATGTGTAGCTCCATGTTTAACCGATATCAATATTTCATCACAATTTTATAAGCAGCCATTATTCTGTTTGTGACAATGAGCCCTGAATCAACAAAACGCTCGTCTGTAAACAAAAAACAGGGGTCGGCAGAGTTTGACGACAATCCCGATGTTGTTATCGTCGCCAATTAAAACAACTCATGAAGCCATTAGCCGCGGTAGTGTGGGGCGACGGTGGTGGTCCGGCGGCGCGGCGTCGCGGCGGTGAGTGCCGGTGGCTGCGGCTGGCTCTAGGTGTGAGTGTCTGAGGACGTCCGGTCCAGTCTAGGGCGCTCACTCAAAACGGTTTAGTTTTAAAAATGAATGCTCATGAATCAAACATTGCACGAACTTGGTCGTGATCAATCAAAGGAAAACTTCATTTCTATGTATCTCAGAGTGGGCCATAAATTGATACAGACAGGCCTATTGAGAGACGAGCCGAACGCACAACGGCGAGCAAGACGTCGCGGGGGGGGGGGGGGGGGGAGACGGGCCGCACGGCGCGCTGCGGCGCGAGTATACTATGCTGGTAACTCGAGCAGCGCTGAGAGAACACAAAGAAAAACAAACAAAGTTTTCTCTTGAGGGTTTACACATTGATTGTCTTGACAATAGTAGGTAGGACGGTCTACAAAAATACATATAATACAAGAGACGATTGGTCTATATATCAGCCACTTTAAAGAAATAATGACCGTGCTTTGGGATAATGAACCTTAATTCAATGACCAACAGTTCAGTTTCCATCACTTTCAAATTACTTTTAGGCCCTTTTCGGTAATATTTGTCATTCTAAAATGAACTTAAACACATGTCGTCAAAGTTGATAATTGCGTAATTAGTAATAACGTTTAATTCTCTTTCCAGTTTGGCTTTAGTATAGGTCCGTGGGCCCGTTGTAAAGTTAAATTGGATTGTTAACCACACTGTAGATAAAGATTCCTTTAGTGGAGTCGTGCCTTTATTAACCGAGGTTACATAATTGGTGTCGATATAGGTGCACGTACGGCGTATCTCTCCGGCACGGCAACGTGGCGTGTGCTGAGCGTCTAAAACAGCGCGGCAACACTGCCAGCGGTCGATGGCTCAGGCCCTCACTACCCACACTCGTGGCGGGCACTACGCCCTCTTTACTGCACTCTCCGCGGGTATCCACTGACTAGTTCAATGCTCTATCTAGTTATCTCCAGTTAGCTCTTTTTCAGTCACTAGCTCAAGCTGGTGCCTTAAACAGAAGTCGTGAACTATTGGATTAAAGTAACAGCGAGCTGTTATTGTCTTAACAATTAATAAAACATTCTGTGACGCAGTCGTCAGCAGGTGACGAGTCTATCAGAGTCAAAGACTTGCGTACAGGGGCCCGAGTCTGCTATTTACATCTGCTTGAATCGTCTGAGTGGGTGGGGCTAGTGGGACCATTTTACGATAATTGGCATTCTACTAACTGTCAAAACGTCACAATTGGCCATTGGAACGATTGAGCCGCGAGTTGAGTGAATATGACCGATGGCCGGTACAATTTCGTATTCCGCTATTTTTTGACAGCAGTTGCATCATATCTATGGCTAAACATTTTTTATTTTTCATAGACAATGTGTCAATTTCAACGAAAACTTTCCTTTTTTAAAACATAATTATCCTTATTTACAAGTTTTCAATAGAAATTACATATTGTATGGGCTTTTACAATTAATTAGTATTCAAAAAACAATTAATACAATTTTTTGCAACATAAAAAACGATTATTAATAATTAGTGCCAATCGGTGTTGCCTATTAATAATTACAAAATGTTTGATACTTTTATTTTTAATTTAAATTGACAACACCGCGTCCCACTCATGCCACTGAATACTGATTGTTGTTGGCTTAACTGAATACGAAAATTAGGCACATATTGGGTTGACACTATCATCCCACTATGATCATAGTAACACGGAGTGTAAATAGCAGACTCGGGCCCCTGTTATTGTTCTTTTTGTATCTGTAGAGTTTGTTATTAGAAACATAGAGTATAGAATTAATTAAACTTAAAGAAATATAGTTGTTTGAAAAAGTTAGTAGAGGTACTAAAGTACATGTTCGTCTGATTCGCGTTTGTAGAGCAGAAGTGGTATCGTCGACTACAGAAACATGTGAGTATGTAGGAATTAATGAAGTAATGTATGGGCAGCGTTACAACCTGTTACAACATACTTTGTTCACTTGTTACTGTGTTTTGTGAGGTTTTATTCTATTTACTATGATTGTGAATAATACAACCTAAAAGAGGTGCAGAATTACATGGTTTCACTGCGTTAGTGATGAATCTTTGTCAAATACGAAAAGTCGTGTGACGTGACGTCACACGATATGTTGACGTCAGACGTCAACATATCGAAATAGCGTAAACTCTGTCAATGGAATAAATAGTGTCAACAATTTTAAGACCCACTTACATTAATTGTGTCGAAGAAATGTTTGAAAATTCATTCTAATAACACTTGTGAATCATTGAAACAAGCCTGTAAAGGGTCTGTAACGTTCCAAGCAAAATATAATGCGATACCTACTAAGCACATTGATTTGATAAATAAGGTTAACAGAAATGCCATGTTGTAAATCCAAAACCGATGTTTTAAAAACATCCATTAAACGTGCTCATTACCAAATCAGGGATAATGAAATGCTTCTAACGAAACGTTTTAATTGTTTGTTGCGAGTGTCATACGACGCGACGCTACAGTGCCGTGATAAGCCACGGCCCGGTCCGGCCCGCCACGCGCCGCGCCGGCCGCACGCGTACGGCGCGGCGCGGCGGCGAGCCGTTGCGCGTTGTGCCGCGCATAACTAGCGCTTGCAACTCCAACTCGCCACAAAAACTGCATTCGTGATAAACGCGGTTAATTGGTAAATACGCCTTTGTCAACGTTACGTATGATTTCATTTCTATTATTCTTAGAAGCTGGTTGGCATTTGCATTGTGCAGGTCTGAAAACGATGTCAAACGATTCAAAGCTTTAAAAAAAAAAAAACTGCCTAAATGGCAATAACAGTATTGAGATTTGAGGCGCCGTATTTACATAAGTATAGAGTTTCAAAGGATTATAGCGGCCCGTCGGCGTCGGCCCGTGAGCCCTTCAGAAATGATGAATATAATCTGAGATTAGAACCGTCGCGGCGCCATCGCGCCAACCAACGACGGCGCGCGGCGCAGCTGGGCTCCTCCCGTAAAATATTGCTTGTCAATGGCTCTGAACCTGATGTACGACAATACCAAATATTCTAAGCATATTGATATTATTATAAAAAAAAAACTGGTTTTATCCGTTTTAATGGCGTTGTTTTTCGGGTAAAGGATGTAAATATAAGTAGCAGGTTCCATGTGAAAGTGAGAAGCAAACATGTATATGATCAGGAGGGGGAGAGTGTTGCATTGCAGCTCGCGGCACAATACGGGCGGGTCGCACCATCATGTTGCAATGTATCGACGTCCGCGGCGTTTGACAGCACCGCGCGTCGCCATTATGCAGCCGACTTATATATAAATAACAAGTAACTTATAATAACAGGCTCCCATCAAAAGCCACTGCGACTTGCGACGTCAATCCCAGATGAAAGAAGCTTTTTTTGTTGTTTTTGTAAGCCTTTGTAGACTTGAAGCCGAGACCTAGCCGTTTTGACACGAAGCGTGAATTGAGATAGATTTTATTTCGAAGTCCGTTGCGGTATTACTCAATCACTATTTGAATAACCATGAACTAGGACAGTAATGGTATGTGGTGTTTTATCTTATTTGATACTGGTATTGTCGTGGTAGGCATTTCAGCAGTGCGCATTGTCGAACCCTATTCGATATCAACATTTCGTGATAAATGAAAGTGGAATCGTGTGAGTGGCCCTAGCGTCTGTCACCGGCTCACCGGCCGGCACTTTAAATTTAAGAAACTTTAAATTAAAGTTGAATGAATTGTCCCAAGCAATATCAGGCGGTTTTAATCCCCAAGTTCTTGTAACTACAGAACTAGCACGGGTATGTGTACGCTGCCGACCCTAAGATTTTTTTATCAAATATTGAATCAAGTGATGCATTCTGTTATACATAGTACAAACAAAGTAACAATACCTATTCATTTAAGACCTTTATACGAAACAGAGGCGTTTTTTTAACGAGGGATATTCAAGATAATAATGTATCGATCAAAGTAACATCTTTGTAGTCCCCTCACTAGCCGGAAGGGACCGTCGATGTATCGATAGTACCGCCCGCGCACCCTGCCGTTTATTGTTCTTTGTAAATAATAAGTGCGCTTGTTAGTTCTTTGAACTTTTTACAAAGAATTGTAGCCTGTATTAAATTAATTCGTGTTGTGCTGAGTGGGAGCTGAGCAGCCAGCGCTGGCCGGCTGAGCTGGCAGCTTTGCGACAGGGTGCCGCCCGGTCAGCTCGCCTACGTGTTACACAAACGTGTCATCAACCTGCTGACGCAGTTCGCTTACTATTTTTACTGTGAAGTACAAATACAAATAGCAATTTAGGCGGCTACATAGTTGTTTACTCAGAAAATTTCCCACTTTTCGTGTTGGACAGTGCCAGCGAACTCGGCCATCAAGCATGACGGGTGATTTGTGATGTTCGTGTAACCACTATAGCAGAGTGTGGTGCATGAGTAGTCTGCTGTGACGATCAAAGCATGTCGCTCGAGCGGCGCCCCCTGTCGACGCTCAGCGTCAGCTGCGAGTGACGGCGCCTAATAGAAAAACGAAATGAATCGATACATAGACTCGGTGCCATTAATGTTTGCACTCGTCTTCCCCTCTGACCCCCCTCCCCGCCCTGCCCCGCCGCCCGCTCTAGCCTCACTGCACCTCTCCGTTCCGTTTCATTTCATAACGCCGCGCAACGCGATTGCTTTGTTATTTTTTCGTGGGGCATTTTCGATAATAGGCTATTTCACGAGAATCGTCGGCACTCTACAATGGCAGTAGTAATCTCGTGGAGCTTTTTAATTACGTTCGATTTTACAGTCGTTCGGCTCTCAGCGGCGCGCGGCGCGGCATGGCGGCACTCGGCCACATACTCGGCTCCACATGCACGCACGACCACTTTTATGTTATTGTGTTGTGACGATAATTTGAGCCGTTCTCTCTCACAGAATGTATAAACTCTCCCCCCGACCATAGAATGTAATATTATGGTTTGTTCTGCTTAATAATAAAAATTAAGGGGTATTCGTAAAGGATAACAATTTTTTACAGAACACATCAAAAGCGCGTTGAATTCTTTAAAGCTTCGTTTTAATGATCGTTGAAAATGTATTATTAGGTTTGAAATTAAAGCCGAGATTTTAGCACTACTATAATTATTTTGTGTCATATAGTAGTTGTCAGGGTTATTACCGTTACACACTCTTCGTTAGTGCGGCGAGACTTAAAGTCACATTTGTTGTGTACCCATATTACTTTTTATGATACTGTTCCTGTACTAGTAAACCGCGCACATTTCCCTACGCAAGTTCCCAACAATGCAGGGCACTCTCCGCAAGCCGCAAAACATAAAACGCGCCATACATCTCGCTACACATTACATTCTCATAAAGTAGGTACATATATGTACATACATATATTTATATGCAACTGTGCATTCATTAACCACTATTCATCGGTCGCGAGCCACAAAAGTATCACCCCACGATATCTGTTCCAGTTCGGATGACATTTAATCTTTTCTATCAAGATTCATGCTCGAGTTAGATCAAGTTATAAGCATTCTGATGTGAACGGCGCCGGGGCCGCGATGCCGGTGCCGGTGCGGTCCACTGAGCACCAGATATCGGCTCGCGATAACCGCTCTCTTCACTTTTATGGACCCACAAACGTTTTAAATTACAGTTTGTAAAATATCAGTTACGAGAGTGACGGAGCCTGCGGAGGGGCGCGGGGCGCGGGTCGTGGCGAGAGAGGGGGCAGTGCAACCTCTTGCCTCAGGGCTGCTTTGTGTCGCCCACAAAGGACGGCACAGTTTTATGCTCCGGCTAAAGGGTTACTCGAGTTAGTTGCAGTTTCACAGGAAGTTATAGCGCAATAAATAACATTGTGCTTTGTGCTACAATGATTCAGCGGGTGAAGGGAAACCGTTACTATGTAGCGGGCGTGTGGGTTCATGTCCTTTACTTGTGAACGATAGCGTCCTACCTAAGCCCATCATTATCTTTCAGTTTTCCGTAACGTCATTATCACGTAGCACTCCATGTTCGCGTTAAAAGGAGTTTAACCTCTCCCACGCTACAAACTGAAACTGGATATTTCATAATTAAAAATAATGGTTCATTGGATTGAGGGAGGGGCGCTACCTCGTCGAATAATAAATCAACAATTGAAAGGTGAGTAGCGAGCATCCCGCGGGCGCCGCGCCCGCTACTCGCCCGCGATGTGACCAGCGCCGCTAACAAATCGCGTTGAAGCCGAACCCAAATGACGTGACTGTATCAATAATCGTGATTCATGCTATTCAAACATGCAGTTTATTACTCAAAATACATAAATGCGATATAAAGTTACAAGAAAATCGTTATCAGTCGAAAAATAATATATATATAGTGTGACTTTACATTAATACATGATATATTTATAACATTAGTAAGATATCAGTTTACATTCAGGTTTATGCGGAGTCTGTCACATTATGTATCCAACCCGTTTCACTTTGAGCGGGCTTTTAATCTGATTAAAGTTTTATCGCGTCATGTACTGTTCCCCAAACGTGCGCTACTCGGAACTCGGAGAGCGTGTAGTCGTTACGTAGCCTAGCGGAGTTGCCAGCGCCTGCGCATGTGCCGCTCATGGCTCGCCTGCTCTCGGTACATTCCGTACTTCGGTAATCACTCCTTTGACATGCTATCTGCTGTAGGAGATAATTAGTGCAAGTATCGTTCAATAAAATACGGTAGCGTCTGAGCCGTGCCTTGCCGGTTGCAATGTGTCTTGTCATATTTGATTCATAATTAATTACCAGATCTTTCTTCCTAGTTTAGAAATGTAAGTCAGTTTCCTGTGCAATCTATGTAATAAATACACGAATGTGCTCAGAAATATGGACAGAAAGCCTTGTAAATGTTGACCCGCCCTCGCACCGTATCGCACAGCAGCGCATCGTCTCGGCATTAAATACTGCGTTCTACGGTTTTGTTTTATTTCCGATTAGCTTCAACATTATCTCAACTATTTCCCGAATATTACGGTGACCGATTCCAAAATCAATTAAATATCGATTACGGTTCGTGGGAACGTTGTTTAGAGAGGATTAACGTGCATACATTAAGAGCGTTTAGTCGTCGTACATGCTACAGTGATTGTATTGTAAGCCTGTACATAATACAAATTATTTGAATAATCCTTGAGATTAAAAAATCCATTAAATATTAAACGTACTAAATTTTTATAATTAAGTTAATTATTCCTTTAATGTTTGGTACATTTGAGATATAATTGGCGTATAATAAAATAATTGAAATAAATATAATATTTTTTTTTCTAACGAAGTTAAATTTACTTGATAGAAATACTAAAATGAATTTGTCGCGGAAATGATACATACATTGCCTGTACCCTACCAGTACCCGGCCTTTACCTGTCCTGTGTCCTGCCAGTGTCCGGCCTGTGCCTGACCTATACCCTGCCTGAACCCTGCCTGTACCCTACCAGTACCCTGCCTGTGTCCTGCCCGTGCTGCCACATGAGCCGCATTTACTTAGCTGCAGCGTGCGAGCGGCCTACAGCCTAAAGGTACGGAGTATTTAAAACATCTCATTAGGATCGATCGCATAGAGCGCCGGGTGCCGCACTGCACAGCTATGCGTTATAGAAGGTCAACACTACAAAAAAAAAAAAAAAAAATTCATCATCATCATCATCAGCCGGAAGACGTCCAAAGGCCTCCCCCCTAGAACGCCACAATGAACGACAACTCGCCAATTGCATCCACCGTGTGCCCGCAACTATGAAACTCTTCGGGAAACTACGCGACATATTTTCGTCCAAAATTCCGCAGTGTCTGAAGACGCAGGTCTTTGACCAGTGTGTGTTGCCAGTGATGACATATGGCTCTGAGACGTGGTCGCTAACGGTTGGCCTTTTGGAGAGGCTCAGAGTCACTCAACGAGCTATGGACAGAGCTATGCTCGGGGTTTCTTTGCGCGACAGGATCCGGAATACGGAAATTCGCCAAAGAACTAGAGTTACCGACATAGCTCGAAGTATATGCAAGTTGAAGTGGCAATGGGCAGGCCATATCGCTCGAAGAACCGATAACCGCTGGGGAAGAAAGGTTCTCGAGTGGCGACCACGAACCGGAAGACGCAGCGTTGGCAGGCCTCCCACCAGGTGGATCGACGATAATAATAAAATTGCTAATTAAAAAATAAAATAATGTATTGATGATTTTTCGGAAGGTCTACTTTCTGAAAAATCCACTTATATATATATAATATTTTTTTTTATTGCTCTTTTTTTCCATGATTTCTCTGTATCTTACTGCGGCACTGACTGCGGCAGAGTAGTCTTCAAATCTCGTAAAGTAATTTTCAATTAATTTTGTGTTAAACATCGAACTACGAGTAATGAATAAAAATGATTTCCATATGTATTTTGCAGTAACATCATAGAGAATTGACTTTCTGCGCTAAGCTGTCGCGTGGCGCGGGGTGCGGTAGCTACACCGGAGTCTTTATAACTTCCATAAACTTGCGCCGGATTTTTTAGAAGCTAGTAATTAAGAACAGAGAGATCAAAGCGGCCGGCGACGGTCCGGGACGCAGGACGGAGAACGAGGGGAACGGGGGGAATCAGCGAGGTCGTGGTGGGGAGGGGTGGGGAGGGGTGGGGGGAGTACACGTGACGACAGTGCAGCTCCCTGACAGTGTGTGCTGCCCTTAGGCGTGACATTGGATTATCCAGATGATTTGGCAGCCGCTGAGAGAGATAATAATATAATAATAATAATAATAATATTCCGGGACAACTCACACACGGTTATCTGATCCCAAGCTAAGCAGAGCTTGTGTTATGGTAACCAGGCAACTGATAAACATACTTATATATTTCTAAATACATACATATTATAGATAAATTACACCCAGACAACCAGAACAAATGATCGTGCTCATCACACAAACATTTGTCCTGGGTGGGAATCGAACCCACGACCTCCGGTATAGCAGTCAGGGTCACTAACCACTAGACCAACAGGCCCGTCATACAGATACCAACCTATTTATTTATACTTAGTACACCTTGTCTTGTCAGGTTTAATGTTATAAATCCTCGGTATAAATTCCAAAATACCGTCAAATAAGTTTAGTCCATAGTACTCCATAGGTTGTCAACGCCTAACATCATTGTAACAACTTTGTCGGTAAATGTACAATTGTTTGTTACTATCATGGGCTATTTTATGATTTCTCTTTTAAAACTTTTCATATTGTTGTTTATATTTTAGGTCCCGACTTTTCGACACCTTTGCCGGTATCATGGTCACGGGCAAGTCTGCCCGGTGCCCAGGCAGTCGCCTGTAACCATGATAATCTCTTGCGTTCTGACAATCTGTTCATCAGATTAACATTCTGACAATCTGTGCCACATGGTATAGAGTCCTTGCATAAAGAATGTAATAATAAAGTCAGAATATTTGCCGCCTCTGGACTTAAGTCCACCTGTACGGGTCCGATCCGGCCTCTTGCAGGATAAACTCGGTTTTATTAATTACTTTTATCGCATTGAGCTTGTGGGATACGCTAAGTACTGTCCAGTGTCGTTAACTTATATACGAAGCAGGGACTGCTCGATTACTGGACCGGGTTCACGTCTGCATATTGTCTTGTTCAAAGCTCAGCAAGTGACATCTTATAATCAGTGTCAGGCAGTTTATTGACTTACAAGTGTATATATATACTTGGTCTAAGTTACTTTTATTTCCACAGATAAAGTCTTAATACCTATTTGTTTTGCCCAGTTTCTTGTATCAGCTTTTAACTACGCTTTAGAGGAATAGGCATAACAGAGTAAGTAGTTAAATAAGAAATCATGAAGATTCAAAAGAAAGTTGTATTTCAAATACAAAGGTCGCAATACCACAAACTTTTAACTAGAAATGATGCAGTGCTAATGCTAGTCGTGACCTTCCTTGATCTCTGTGTTTCTTTCTAGATAACAAGCGCGGTCGCCATGGTCACGGAGTCAGCTGGCAACATCTGTATTCACGTCGGCGGGCGCGGCGGCGGCGGCGCAGCGCGTTTCACAGTAAGTCCTTTGGTAACTCATTATTATTTCGTCCATTTAATTATACAGCGGAGTAGTGTATAATGCAACAGAGGTTAGTTGTACATTATATGCATGACAAAGAGCTCGGCTATGTACGAAAGTAATCGATTTTCGTGCCGAGTCGATGAATGACGCCAGTCGAAGCACCGGCAATGACTTGAACATTACGTTTTGTATAAAAACCGTGGATAATATTGTAATTTTGATGGGTTTTGGGTTTTTGGTTCGCATGACTGCTTGACATTTAAAAAAAATATCTTAATAATAGTTAACTTAGTTTAACTATGTCACTAAAGCTTAAAGACATTTCTAAATACCACAAAAACATTGGATTGTAGAGTAATGTGTGTACAGCTTTCAAATACACGTTCATACAATTTAACGAAATGGAGTTTCTGTATACCATGTGTGTTTGAAGCGCGTGTGTTTTGTTTAGAGTGAAGTTTCAGCAACGGTTCGCCGCCAACACATGAGACCCATACCGTCGACCCGTCCCATGGTAATACACCAGATGTTAAAAAAAAGCAAATTGTTTATTGCTCTATCCGCGGAACCCTAATATCATGCGCATCCGTTCCGCTCTAGACCGGTTTAATATTTTTAAAGAATCTAAACAATTAATGTCGAGAGGTCGTGGGTTCGGACGCCATCCGTTGCACTATTGTGATTAGACACACAAACTGAATATTCAGTATTGTAGCAGGGGCGACAGCAATGAGGTGACATCAATATTCTCTCACGTTGTCAATTTGGGAACACTACTAATAATAGGAATGTACATAATTGATTCTTATTTTGCAAAAAAAAAGTATTCTTTTTTCATATTAGTATGCGAGAGCACGTTTCATCCGCTTCTTAAAGTAATTGTTTGAGTAACGAACGATTCGTTCGTATCCTCACATTTATGTAAGAGAAATTATCAGATTTCATACACAACTCGGTTTTTTGTTGACATTATCAAGAAATGACAAAAAGGTTTGTAAGCAGAGCGGAGCGCACCAACAATGTAACCTGACCGCGACGAACGCGAACGGGGAAACGACACAAAGCAAAGGTGTTTATACACAGCTTCCCCGAACCCGCAACCTACCGCCACCTACCGCACTGCACCGCACCGTGCCGAGCGCAGGCCACGGGGAACGCTTCTTATTTTCATCCACATTGCGCTTCACTAACCATGCAGTGGAGGCCGCACAAAGCTGCCAACTCTTTAGAATTCTCTTGAAAGCCACCATTCAACCCCGCTCTCGTTAAAATTGTAAATTATATAGTTCGGTGTGCGCACGGAGCGGTGTTCGGCTTTCGGCGATCGTTGAATCCCTCGCGAGTAGCGTACTTGTGTTTGTGTTCTGTGCACACATGTGTACAAACAGACGAGCTTGCAAACAGTAGCAGACTAATCGAATCAATCCAATCTAATTTACGTATGTAATCGAATGATCGCAGAGATAGGTGTTGAACAGGAGATTCTCGAGAGAATCGCGCTATGATCACGACTGCGCTCGATAGTAACAAAGTATAGCTAGAATATAATACGTATTAAAGTAGATGCGAGGGATCGGAGGCGAGGCGACGGAGTGGCGACCGCGAGGTCATGAGTTCGAACCCACACAATGCAGCGTGACGCAGTGGGTATTAGCATGAACCCGTATAAGTGGGCCTGAGGTGGTTTCGCAAATAAGTAGGTACTTACAGCTACGTGGGGCTAACAGGCTCATATGTAACCTACATTACTTTCTCTACTCAACTATGTTCTTGCCTATTACAAAAAAGAAAGAAAGCTCTTGGTTGACAAGTATCTGGCCAGTAGTAGTTGAGTGAGACAGAGTGCCCCCACAGCCGGGCGCGCCGGCAGGGTTACCTCGTCACGTGTTCTCAGCGGAAAGTTTCGGTCGTATGTTCGTATTACTTCTTCGTTGGCATTTTCCTTCCGTGTGAAGCCCTCACGGACCAGTAGAACATATTTCACGTTAAACTCAAAATTGTTTAAATAAAACCTTATACACAGCTGCACGACATCGCGAGTGCTGCGGTCCTCTTACCTGTATTTTGTTTTGAAGACTATAATTACTTATTTATACATTGCGTCATTGGTTAGCGATATCGGCAGTACCTGGCACTCGGCTCTCGGTAGTAAGTTCCTCCGCTGCGGTGGGGGCGACACAAACGCGTGTATTTGCAATATCTTACTTTTTTGCAGTTAGAGATCACCTGAACTGCGGCTCGATACTTACCTACGGCGCCGCGGCGTTAAGAAACATTGCTACCTTAGAGTATACATAAGCAAGCATAAAGAGTGGCCCGTTGTGCCGATCGTAAGTAAATGTTTAGCTGTAAGTTCTCGCTCGTTTCTTGATATTTCGAATTTAAAAATATGTCATTGGTGGAGAAATCAATAAGTAAAGCCCCTAAGCGCCCATTCTAGTTAAATATTCATACTCTAAGATTATAACACTATTTTGAAATAAAACAACCAGCTATATTTCTGTGTATTATATTTCACTTAAGTATTTTGGTGTACTTATTAAATGTATCCTTTTTTCAACTCATCTCGTAGTACACACGACTCGCTGCTTCAATTGCGAATAAAGTCATAGTGACTTCCAGCTAGGGTTACCATATCTCAGGATTTGTCCTGAGATTTCAGGATTATTCGACTCTTCTCAGGATTCCGGCCGGATTTAGCAAATCTAGTGATAGCTCAGGATTTTTAATAAAAAACAGGTTACATTTTAAAGATCTCTCTTATTAAACTACTAAAAATAATCTTCTTTTGGTAACAATTGCAGTTAAAATCAATACTTATGTATTAATTTAAAACAAACTTAAAATAATCTTCTTTTGGTAACAATTACAGTTAAAATCAATACTTATTTATCGAAGTAAAACAAACTAAAAACAATCTTCTTTTGGTAACAATTGCAGCAGGGGCGACGGGCGCATCCCTCCTCCCTCCACCCCGCTGTTTTGAGTGCGATGTACATACAAGCTTGCAACGCGTCGCGTAAAACGCGTGCGCAAGATCCGCAGTGTATACAACGATAATAATACGTTTTTGAGAGAAAATTCTCATCTGTAGATAATCTCAGGACTTTTCCATGGAAATCAGCCTTTTCTCCGGACTTTTGATTTTTTCATCTGGTAACCCTACTTCCAGCAAATTGAAAAAACTAGCAATTTCTTGTTCTATTTCAAATTAACTCCATGTCCTTCCGTCATTTTGACAAAGCAGTGTTAACAATGTCTCACGCTTACGTATAGAGCTCAGGCTATAATACTTATAATTATAAATATCTGTCACACATAAATAGATATATAATATAATATAATATAAATAAATAAATGCGGACAACATCACATACATTGCTCTGAACCCAAAGTAAGTAGCTAAAGCACTTGTGTTATGGAATTCAGAGTCAACGAAGGTACCACAAACACCCAGACCCGGGACAACGTAGAAAAGTGATTTTAAACATTGTACCGTCCGGGGATCGAACCCGGGACCTCAGAGCAAGCGACACCTTGAAAACCGGTGTGTACGCCACTCGACCACGGAGGTCGTCAAATATCGTCATCGATATTTTCATCAATATCGTCGTGCGATAAATGAGTACCTACCTACATTATGTTTATTATCAGCATATCACTGTTTGTTTCTGCTCGGAAGAGTTTTCAGAGGTGAGTTAAGGGGATCGTAGGGGCCGTTTAAATAAGTTAACCCTTTTACCCCATTCAATGAATAAGGGTTTGATTCGATCAATCAATCATCATTATCATTGGCGGCATTTCTCTTCTTCTACCTTCTTTAGCGAAGGAATACATAAATGTATTCATTAATACCGCTGTTGCGAGCCATTTTGTATTGCACACGTAGGTAGTGCGCGTGTTTGCTCCGCAACTTCTCTAGGGATAGTTTCTAGGTCGTCTACCCAGGCCACTGTTACTTGTTTGTTACTCTACTATTGTCGAGGCGACGGCGACGTCACGTTTAAATATAAAATGAGCGAGTTCTCGTCAAAGGTGGTATTATCAAACCATTTCAGGAACTAGGCCATTACCTATTCTCTTTCATAAATACTTACTTCTTTCGTCGTCACTTCGTCTCCGTCTTCGCTCTAGAATTACCTCTACATTTATTCCAATAACACAAGACCTATTCATGGGTCCTATTGTACTAAAACATTACCTAAGAGTGTTGTTTAAAGGACAATGCGCTGATAGTGAACACGTAACGGGCCGACAAAGTGTTCCGCGAGGCATTGTTCACAAAGTGGTGAGTCCGCAGCATTGTGCGCCGCGTACCCGCGCGCCCTGCTCGAGAGCTCCAAATTAAAGTAACGGCGTGCAATAAACTTATTTAACTTACCTTTTTAGTGCTAACGTTTTATATTTCGCACTTTATGGGCTTTCTCCTTTTATTATGACCGTTAAAACCCATAGCATTGTTCGTCTCCGTGCCTCTAGTTACGGCTGAGCCATTTTATTCCCGAGTCGTTACGAGTCAATCCTCGGCCGGCCGCCCGCTCGGCGCACTCGGCTCGGTCGGCACGCTCGCGTTCATCACATTTTATGTTATGATCGCCTTCGCATCGACCGAACTGCGGATTAAATGACTTTGTTTACAGATGGAGAGTAATTAAAGTAGCCTCGGCGACTACCTCCCGAGCCTGTTTGTTTTATGTGTGGAGCGAGAACGGCTGGCGTAAGCGAGCACGCTCGTTAACATGCACGAATGTGGGCTGCTCACACGAGCTCCGTACGGCGCGGCTGTGAGAGATAGCTGTCACCGTCACGCATAATGTTATCTGTAAGTATACATAGTGCCAACCCTCTTGAAATAATTCCCGAGTCACCTTTCACGTTAACAGCAGGAAGAGAGAGGGTGGGTGGCCTTTGTTGAATACCACACACAATTCCCTCAAACGGGTAGTCGTAAAAAATGGTTTGTTTTCGATGTTTTTTCCGGCGCAAGTTTGTTGTATCGTAACCAATTCCTAGGAAAATATGTGAAGGTATTCGCCTTGTGCAAGTTCCTAAAACTTTTAGTCGTGAGTTAAGAGCGAGCCGATAGCCGAGCAGTTTCCTTAGTCTACGAACAACGTGCATAATTGGGACTATTCTCGGGTCGTCATGGCAACGCCCAGGCAGCCGCGTCATTAACTATGGAGATGATTAATTAAATATTTTAAACGTTAATTTATAACTGTATGTCTGCTGTACCCTCCGAGGCTGGTTGAGCAGTCGTTAGTGTAAGTCCCCCCCCCGTCGCCCGCGCCAGTCCCCCGGGTGCCGGCGTGCGGCGGGCGTCGGGCGCAGCCAACTCTACCAAGTGAGCTCATTTAAACTCGTAGCAGTCATAACGACTCAACAAATTATTCAAATTTCACTAATATCCTCGTTATTATGCGCGAATAACTGTTGTAATATACATATCTTAGCTTTTATTTACTCGCATCTGCTACCTCCGCGGCTCGGTGCACGTGGAGCGAGCCATTCTCTACGGCACACAATTATAATAATGTCGTGAAAATATGTCCTCGTTTGTTTTTGTATTCGTTAGCACGCGATAGTGGATGCCAGGCTCGACACAACTTCATAAGTTTGAAGGTAGTGAGGTAGAGGTAGGTAGAGCAGTGCGGACGTGCGGTACCCGCAATAATGTCCGACAACGACGTCCTGAAAGCAATGAAAGCTATCTAAGATCGTATCATATTTATGACCAGCTATTGCCCATAAAATTTCTACGAGAAATGTACTTTATTGAAGTATTCTGCCAGAATAGAAAATAATGTTTACAATGTGGTTTGGTGACTTCATTGACGCTTGACTATGTTGGAGCAGTTGCAGGTTCGATACCCGACTGGTAAAGGTTTATTTATTTTAGTAGTTTTATAGAATCGAATCTTTTACACGAACAGTTTTCAAATTAATTCTGCTTAAAATACAGCATAAAAAGGTTGTGTTATTGAATTAATTTTGTTGAAATGTATCATTATGACAATTGGGCACGGCGGCGTCAGCTGGCGGCAGTCCCACGCACGGTGCGGGTTCGATTCCCGCTCCGACCACTTCAACCTGTATCTACCTACCTGTGGATAATGGATATAAATATACAGGTAATGCGCTAAATAGACACAGATGTATCAAAATTATGTGTGTGTTTTAATTGGACCAATTACATTACTCGCAGTGATATTCACTTGTAATCGAAAGTAATTGTTATTGCTCAAGGCCTGGGCACACCAAAAGCAGTAGCAGTGCGGTAGCAGTGCGTCTACGTTTGAAAATCATGTAGTTATATGAGGGGTGACACACTGAACAAACGCGGGCCCGCTGATCCTACCTGCTCCGCCACTGCGCCGCGCACGCACTGCTCTTCTACAAAACTTTCGGACGTGAGCAGCGCAGGCGCGGGGCGGCCGCAGTAACTACGCGTTGTATTACTACGTCCGCCATATTGACTAGTCACACCAAAGCAGTTGAGCGGGACAGACGCGGCGCGGGTCGTAAACGGTTGTGATTTTTTACAACTTTATCATGGAAACGAATGAAAAATTGATTGAGTTAGTGAGGAAATATAAATGTTTATATGATTTAAAGGACAGATATTATAGAAATACGGTTTACAGGTTTACGGTTTACTTTGACATCCGAAAATAAGTATAGAACCTATCTTCAAAAGATTCTAATTCCCGACCTAGACGATGGTACTCCCCATATTCTTCTCTTCTCTTATTTACATCGTGAACCCATATTCTTTTTTTTTTTATCTAAAGCTAGAACTAACAATAGCTCCTCTTCGTCAGAGTCAGAACCGTTCAACATCTTGAAGTGTACTGAGTGTGGCTATCGATACGACACACATAACGCAGTTTGAAAGCAGTTAGAAAGCAGGCCCGCCTTCAAACTGCTTTCCGACTGCTCATGTTTCTGGTGTGACATCAACCGCGGCGCAACTGACCTGCCCTGCTCAGGTGCTGCGCCTGTCCCGCGTTTGGTGTGCCCAAGCCTTCAGAGCAGAACTCGGAATAGGATCAGTACGTGACACCTACGCGGTGAGCATGAACTTTGAATAACATAATCTCAAACAATAACAGCAAGACGCGGTATCAGTGAGTTGTCACGACTTCACGATTGTATGAACATCGCCTATTGATTATTATCTGCGACTACATACATACAATCCAATTAACAATGATAATTGGCTAGAGCCATTTATAAGCAGTTATTGTTATAAGTGTCTGTCACCATCAGATTTTATACTTATACCTTGGGAAGAGAAGAATTAAAAAAGTGTGCAATTGTTCTTGTGTTTAAAATATTTCGAAGCGACAAGTATGTTTTGTTTAAGAGCTCTATAAATCTGGTAAGTAGTACAAAACATTGGTTCCAGGTAACAAATACCAATAGAAAGTTTCTTGGTGACGTATACATTACGTAACTAAGCAAAGTATTTGTATAGTTTGGCCTGCACGCTTGAGTAGCACGCGCTAAGTTTGGGCTCCGACTCTGTGGTGCAGCGCCACTGCCCCTGTGTCTCCCGGAGTATGTTGTGCGGTGCACATCCAGCGTGCCATGTGCCCGCATGGCCGGGGAAAAACGTAACGAGCAGGTGTTACCGTGTGCGCGTTGCCTGGAATGGCGGGACTCCGGGAATGGGCGCGGGGGCGCAGGGCGTGGGGGCGGGAGCGGCGCTCTTCGCGGAACCCGTCACGTGGCGCGCCCGGACGTAAACTTAGCGTTCATGGAAACTAGTTCGGAAATGTTTTAATAAATTCGTGTTTTGCGAAACTTTGTTTGTTGCAAATCAACGACACAATCGCTATTGTGTCAAGAAACGGATCAAATTGAACCGAATCGGAACGTGTTTAACATTTTTTTCTTTTTCCATAAAATTGTGGCGTAACTGAGTGTAATATCATGGTTTCTATAAAATTTATCGACCTTGCGAGAACTTGAGACTTATTGACAAGCAATGGTTCACGCTTCGTAGGTATTTAGAATAATGATTATGTTTATTGTATTTTAACGATACTTAATGGCAACTCGGTAAGTTAGTTCATATACATACCGAGCTTATTACAAGATCACATTTTTTGACGAGCAGTCACGGTATTACTTGAGTGAGGTGTGCATTGTCTCCCGCGGCCCGCGCTCTGTGCTCGGCGCTCCGTGCGACTGTTACATCAGCTGCTGTAAGTAACGATAACGATATCTCTCATCTCATTATCATCTCGCGAACACAATGCGATGATAACAAAAGGCTCGTCTGTCACTGCCATTCAACTCTGAGTGGTTATTTCGCAGCGGCGCGGCGAGAGCTAGCGCTAGGGGTAACCTCTACTTATACTTAACGTGTCGTATTACCTCCTTTATTTGCCATATGTGTGTGTGTGTGTGTGTGTGTGTGTGTGTGTGTGTGAGTGTTTATGGACATTAGACACACTACTTACGTACTTGATTACATGGCCACGGATAAAACTAGCAGCTCTTCGCATTAGGTTTCCGTATAGATAAAGGGAGTTGGGTGCCGTTCGAAAGTCCGGTGAAGCAGTCAAAGCCTGCGCTCAGGCTAACTGCAAAGATCTCTACCAAAAAAGGGTGCCGTTCGATTATTAATAATATGTTACAGTTTGAAGTAAATCTATGTCGACATCATATTATTTAAGATTAATGTCTGCAAACGCTGCCGTCACAAAAAATAGAATGAAAAGGACATATATTTACTCCGCTTGTAATCTTTGAGACTTAATAAGTTGGCGGAACTCACGCAGCTTATTTGAAGGGGATATGAGAGAGAATCAGATGCATTGTGATGCGTACACTCGTGCAGGCTGCAGAGCTGCACACAAAAGTTCCTTACAATGAGATTTTTTCATAACTCGTCGCCACATTGCAAATTTAGAGAGCAGGTACAGTCGCGGATGAAAAGATGAAATAAGAACGAATGAAATAAGAAGACCTTTTTTCAAAGCCCTTTCTTGCTCAGTTAACAATGGCTTCACATGATATATACGTGAAAGAGTGTCTTTAATTAATTTAGTATATTTTCAGACAGTGCTGTTAATAATTATGAGTATCCTGCCTAGTTATTCATGCATTTGAAGCTCCAATTTAGAAAATTGGAACTTCAATGTTATCACAGTTATCATTGTGAATCCAGCGTTAATAGTGCTTAAATAATTAAATAGCAAGGAATAGCTGTAAAGCAATATACTCAAAGCAATTAGTATTGGAAATCCGAGATATTATTATTATACCTATTAGATCGTCCGTCATGTTGCCGTGTTGCAGTAGGCTCGGAGCTAAGCCGCGTGCGACCGGCGCAGGCCAGGCAGCGCCATCTGTTGCCGCGCCGCTGGAGTCAAGCGTCGCGTCGCCGATATTTACACACCAGTACCACTCCGTTTTTGTCCGCGACCGACCGAAAACTATTCACGTAAAATTGTTAATTATAGTAAACGTATATTACATGTACCTGTAGGGGGTGATACAGTGACCTGACAGTAGGAACCTAATTAATACTATGTACTCATATTTTAATTATTTACCTGGATTTCAAAATTAGTTAAGTGTTTCGAAAATGAATGTCTTGAAAACAATGTTTATGCTTTTTATTTAAACAAAATATGAAAAATAACAATTCAAATAAGACTACTGCAACTGTTTGATTTATATACATATAATTATATGCAGATAATTATAATTCGATGATTTTACTGATAATATAAGTAAATTTTTTTTATTTCGTGAGTGATGTATTATATAACATAGTACTTATAGTGTCACTTTTCATTTAATATTAAATTATTGTGCATAAAAATTTATGTCCTCATTCGAAAAAAACTGAAATCGCAAGCAAGCCCTGTGAATCATAATCAGTGAATGAACTATTTTAAACCCAAATATAGAGTGACCATCCTGTGAGGGAAATATTGAGGTCATCCAAATCCGCGAGCTTGATCGCTTTGATTTAAAATACTAAATAGGTTGAAGATAATAAATAAACTATGTAAATAAAGAGACTATCCTACTCAATCTAATATAACGTTGTATTATTTCCGTGAATAACTTTATATTATTAAAGTAACAATCATGGCAGCTGTGTCGATGTACGGCGACGCAGGGCGCGAGACGCGACGACGCCCGCCTTCCTGTACATATGATATTAAGTCCGTACTGCTGGAGATTGTAACTCAATATGCGTCAGCGAAACCGTTCCTTAATAACTACTTTAGAATGTATAAAACAAGTTTTATAGTTCAATGTAATATCGCCATATAGCTGTACCCGCAGTTTAGTAACACCAGCACCCTCCCCCCACCGCGCCGCAACCCCGAGCATCCTCGCCGCCCTCGTTGTCGCTTCGTATTCTCTAATTAATATATTGAGCAGCTCTTATATCTGCTTCTAATTACATTTTCACGCTCAAGAACATCGTTAAACTGAATTGCAACTATTATTTTATATTTATTATGAAGAGCTTCCAGCTATCATATAAAATTAGTTTGTTGGCGAGCAGCGCCCCGTGCTGGTGATGCTGTTGCTACGGTGACCGCGGTCGATCACACCCCGGTGCAGAGAGCGGGGTAAAAAACTACTGTCTCACCAGCTAAAGTAATAATAGCAAATGCTACTTTCCTTCACGTAATATAGTATAACGTTCTGTAACTGGCAACTGCACGTTTTTTGCTTCGCTTTTCAAAGACCTTTTGTTGCCGGATACAAAGAAACAATATGAATACACCATCTCTTTTAATTTATTGCAAAGTGTATTGGGTGAAGTGTGACGGGTCGTAGCGTGGTCGCCCTAGTCCCAAGCAGATATGAATTCGGGAACTTTTCACATAGAGTTCCCATTAGGCATACCGACGGCGATACGTCGTCGGCGAACCAAAGGCCGCTCGCTATTTCTGAGAACCGTCGCGAGTCGCGTCCGTCGATACAGCTCCATTGTGATTTCGTGCCGAGGCCGCTTTTTAGGAAACGCTTGCTAAGGGCCCGCAGCCCCGCACCGGCCGCATTCGGACTGCCAATGCGAGCCGCATGTACTGCGCGACTGCATGCAAAACGCGTATAAATTGCCAGTCTAAATATAGCTCGACCACATTTCAACTGTCAAGTCAGGCATAGACAGTTCATTTGCTAGACCTAAAAAGTCAGTGCGGACACAAAAGGGCATACCAATCTTTTTGGCCAATTAGGGAACCAAATGACAGGGCAGACCGAGTGTGTGTGTGTGGTCGGTCGCACGTACAATAACGTGAGTATCACACAGGCAGGCTGATGGGCGCGTATGACGGAGCCCCACAGGGTAGGTAGCTATTTAATCGCTTGCTTCCGTCGCGTAATGCACACCTATGTACTGAGTCGAAGGGTCTAGTACCCTAATCGGTCTTATCTCGCTAATTGCCACATGTGCACAAGCCTCTTTCTACTTAATAAAGGATAATGTTGCAACCAATAGATAACCGTGTCTCTGATTTGTCGTTTCCTGATTTTAACGCACGAGTGAGAGATTGTCAATTAAACCCGAAAATAAATTAAACTCGTAACCTGAATTCACAGAGTACTTTTTGTATAATATAGACCTGAAACACAATTAGTCTCAAATAGTTACTACACTAACGAGGCATGCCACGCTGGGCTATGATTATTCGTTCCCTTGAAGATGTGTTGTATAATGGCCGGAGCACGCAGTACAGTATTAGCGGCGAGTGTGAGCAGCTAAAACGATAATTCCCTAGTTGGGCGCGTCCAATTCGAGTCGCAGCTAATGTGGATGGGGCGGCCGCGTCCGCCGAGCGGCGCATATCAAAAGTCGATTAGAGAACAAACGCGCGCTCGCACACATACTGGAGCAGTGTAAGTGCGTCGCACGAATGTCGTTAGTTTGACATCGATGTGCGTCACGCCGGCACACAACAACCCCGAGGTGAGCTCTCCGCATGTTACTATGCACGTCACGTCCGGAATAACCAGCTCTCGTATTAGAACCGAGCGAGGGATTGTTAAGAGTTGTTTGTGAAGATACCTGCCTGTAGGTACGGGTGTGTCTGACGGCGGACAAAGCTCGGCTCCGAACCCAACGCCTCGTGTCACAGATAAAGCGGTGAGTACTCGGCACATACAACACTGGGTATGTAGGTAGGTACGTAGGTATAGGGTGGTCGTTAAGTAGTGACACGACGTTATTGTGTGTCGCAGCGTCACCCACTTCTCGCGACTTCCCTCGGCGCCGCGGCGGCGGCGCAAGTAGGCCGGAGTGACAAGCCTGACGTGCGGAGCTTTTCTTAAGTTGGCAAGTCTGTCAGGAGACGAAACAATTGATTGCTGCTACGATTACAAGTGTAGGCCGCGTTCACACCGGCGACGACTATAGGATGTACCAGTTTTGCTAAGAAAATATCAAGATAAGACGTGGCTGGTAAACAAGCAAGCAGATACTGAAAAACCAAACAAAGGAGAGCATTTTGGAGTTTTGAATTGATTAAAATGGATTACGGAATGTCGATGTATTTCATTTTCTCGTCTTACATTTTCTCGTCTTGAATCATATAGAATTTTTAATATTATTATTATTATCACCGGCGCACATGCTGTATTTAGCTCCGATTGAGTGAAGTTCCAATAATCTTCTGCCATGTGAGGTGGCAAGTACCCGCGTAACCTGTCTCCTCACAATATCAGCTTATTGCGACAATGCCGTGACGGGTAAACCGGGGCGCGCACAATGCCACACTAAGACTTATAATTCCAACTATTGTTGTATTTCTGATACCCTAGTTTTTTTTTTGTATTACTGTACTTTAATCATTGCTACGTTTTTGGAAACTATTAAAAAAGGTCTTTTGTGTTTTATTTGTATAGGACAGATAGGGAGAGCGTGTTTTATTGAGATTACACACTTATAATGTTATCTCTTGTAAAAAAACGGCATGATTACATTACAGTGTCTCCGCTTGCAGCTGTCGTCCGAGGCATACCATTGTACTCGGAGAAATTAGTAGTATTGCTTTTTTCATAACGACATACATAATAAGGAATGTGTAATATATAAGTAAAGAAATCACAAGCTATTACAAAATGAATGATAGAAAATAATAATTTTAAATATCGTCATTATTGTAACTTAACCTTTTAAAGTTTACTAGATACCATTGTTTATAAGGATAGTAATGTAGGAAGGAATGCGTATCGCTGTGTAGAACATGCTTTATTTATGTTGAAGATACGCTCCGATAGGGACACCTCACTTCTCGCCGATATAGGCGTACTATTATAATAATACTGGTATTTGTCGAACAAAACGTCTATAGTGTTGTATCATTTATAGCAATAACATAATTTGTGAAGCGAGGCGGTGCGCACGCGCCTCGGGCCCGCCTCGCCCGCGGCGACGCGCCATTAACTATTTTATTAGAGACATTACACCGCGCAGGAGTTATGGAGCGAGAAACTACATCGTACAAGATATGATTAGCGATAACTTTGTAGTTAGCTTTACGACGCCTCACGCCAGCGTAATGATAATGTGTAATAACCATACAATGTACGGTACTTTATACTATGCACACGATGACACGACCACTGCTCAATGCGCTTTCTTTATACTTGCCTATTTACATGACGTATTTTCTAATTTACATGTAAGTTTTATGTATATTCTTTGCATTTAGGAAAACACAGCATTACTTTTAAACAATTAGTATTTTCTGAGAATAGATTTAATATCCCAAAACCATTGTTCTTTTGAATGATCTTGTGCAACTTTGTATATCTTGTACAACTGTGTATATGTGATGGCTTAGATAATCACAGAAGATAGAATTTCTTCAATTATTATGTGTCCTGCGGTAATAGCCATCACATTGTGATCTAAATCACACATCGCCGAGGAGCCGCGGTCCAGACATCACGAGCGGCGGCTGCTATCGGATCCATTAATATGATCATGTGTGCTGCAATTGTGAGGTCTAAGGTCAGGCGCGGCCACGCAGGCGCACAGCCAGATGATAGATACTAGCTGCTCTGCCCGCGCCCAGATACCGAACACAATACCAAACCAAATAAACGAAACATTTGAGATCGGATCTAGTAAAAGTAAACTCAGATCTAGCGAAATGTAGTCCACGATGTTGCTATGCGACGGCGACGCGCGACGGCTCGGACACGAAGGATAACATTGTTCAGTTTCGTGTATCGTGAAATCAACGATTTCTTCGTCTGCAGCTATGCTATGTAACAGACATACTCGCGATACTAGTGATTCTTGGTTTACACATAATTACTTACTGTTACTTATTGCACAGCGATTTGGATATTTTCTGTTATTTTGTGCGATAAATAAATAATGTTCATAAGTACATACTGGGTATGATCAATGTTTTTATAACAACAAAATTCTATTACACAAAGACTCGGTGATGGATAAAACCATTCAAGAGATTGAGGTAGAGTTTTAACGTTCTGTCTTTTAGTAACAATGAATTCTAATCACGAATACTTCCAAGAGTGTTTAATGTTAACGCCTTTACCGTAGTCATTTTAACGAGCATGTTTAGCCGTCAGTGTTTACGATTGCATCTCAGGCTTACATATCACAGTTCTTGTAACGAAATTATTTTGTAGACCAATGAATGTTTCCAGGCGGGCGCGGCGCTCGCGGCGCGAGGCTTCCTGAACAATGGCTCGTCACAACCCGTCACACACTTGGCTGGTCTTTCGGACCGATGATCTGTCACTGGAAGGAACCTTCGATAACTTGCTGTCGAATCAATGGGTTTCAACGCGTTCTCTTCCAACGGGTCTAAATCAGGTAGAGAGTTACTCACCTATTTGACTTTAACACGATGCGATGTGAGCAAAACCACTGGATACGATTTTTTGAGTAATGGAACGTGATCTATACCTATATTGAAAATAGGCCAAGTTACTTACACGATATTCTGATAACAATCTGTGCTCAGACGAGAACCACATTTTTTATTACTCAGATTACACACACTAGCTTAATATAATCGTTTGAATATGCTTTTACCTTGTGACATAAATTACGACAAGCATGGAAGAAAGGATGTGTAATGGGTAACAATACTTGTTTGAAATTTTGAAAACCCTAGACAACGTTTCATAAATCATAAAAAGCAACCAAGGTCTACTGGTATATAAAAATTGTAAAACACTTAAAAGATTTAGACTTAGACTCTACAATATTGGTTTGACAATACAATTTTATGAATATATAGCAATACGGTTTGCTACATAATAGCATTAATTAAAAAGAATCATTATAATGTTCATAATAAGATGAAATATAATGGTCTGGTGCTGGTTTACTAGAGTGATGCACATTCATGGTAGGTGTGGGCGGGGCACGTCACAGCGCGCCTAATTACCTGTTCCTAGAAGTGAGATGTGTGCGAGGGCGCGGGCGCGGGGCGCGGAGCCGGCCGGCATGGCGGCAGTGCCGGTACCTGCGTGCTGCGGAGTGTTAGCTTTGTTAGTGCAAGTCATTAGACAGGTATCCCTTAGTACATTGGTGTCATAAAATACCTACGATACAATCGGTCATTGGTGGGTACCGTCGTAAACATTTTAGGGTTACATTATATTGGCCTGCTCGGCCTGCTCGAAAAGTACACCGTGTTTTATTTCCCGCAGGCATCTGTAATGCACTAACGGGAAGTCATTAAACCAACCAAATCAAGTACCATTACTACGGAGAAGGACAGGATAAAACTATTTAAGTTAATGCACATGAATGATAACACGCCTTCTTGGATGGGTTACTGGTTAAGTCTAGGAAGGATATAACAGTAACACTACTTTGGCTAAATGAAGATCGGGTGTATGTTAAGAAATAGAAAGTTTACATGACATTGACATTTCGGTAATATAGGAGTACGATTCTCGTGTAAAGGCGAGTGCTGTGTAAGGAGAATACTAGCTACAAAGATACGTATTTTGGTGCTGCAAAATAAAGTGCTGTAAATAATGAAGTGCCGCAACTGATGCGCTGTGTGTGGAACTTGCCCAGTTTGCTGTAACTGCGGAGAACAATGGGGACTTATCACTGTCACGCCGCCGTTCTGTATAACTAGCCTGCGACGTGTTTACTCGGAGGAAAGCACCGCGTGTCAGTTTCTCACAGAACCTACAGTAGCAGGTCAGTTTATACGATCGAATAGGAACAGGGTCTTGTCATGTAAGGACAGTAAGTCCTACGTAATAGGGACGAGCCTAAAGTTTTGTTAGATGAATTTCGAAAGGAGCAAGAATGATGATTTTTTTGTGAATTTATGTTATAAACACAACAGCTACAGACAGAGCACGGCGGGAGGTCGTTTATTTAACTATCGCTAAGGTCGCCCAAACAACGAGGACTCGTCTCCGCCTACGACACCTCTACAAAGTAGGCTCGTACCTGACTTTATTACTCTGTTATTATACTAGAAGTTAATCTTATAATTACCTACTGTCTAAACATATCTATTCTCAAGCATTATACAAGCACATTTCATGTATCTCTGCCGCGGCGCGAGATAATGGCGAGCGCCTAGGCCGCTCTCCTACTGGCTGCGTGTTATTATAATTACACATAAATAACTCTGTTCTTATTCACTTACATTCAATATTATTGTAATCGAGTACCTACTCACTATTTTTTGTTTGTGTAGTCGGATTAACGTTTTTAGGGTTCCGTACCTCAAAAGAAAAAAACGGAACCCTTATAGGATCACTTCGTTTTCCGTCTGTCCGTCCGTCCTTCTGTCAAAACCGTTTTTCTCAGGAACGCGTGGAGGTATCAAACTGAAATTTGTATCTAATACTCAAGTCTACTGTCCCTTGGAGCTGTGAAAAAATCAAACTTCTAACCCAAAACAATGAAAAGATACAGCCGTTTATGCCGCTAACTTACGAAACTCGAACGGGAATCAAAAACTACAGGGTAGTTCCCATGAACTTAGAATCTTGAAATTTGGTACGAAGTAACGTATTATAGCACAGATAAAGGAACAATTGCGAAAACCGTAAATTTTTAGTTACTTATATACTTACTTAGGTACTTACTTAAATTTTTTAAAATTTTAAAGTTACTACTTCTTTTCTCATGAACGCGTAGAGGTATTAAATTGAAATTCATATCAAATACTCAGGTCTATAATACCTTTAAGCTGTAACAAAATCAAACTTTTATGTCAACGCAATCAAAAGTAATAGATACCTACAGGTTTGTTCGGAACCCTCGGTGTGCGAGTCCGACTCGCAAATGGCCGGATTTTTTTTTTCAAATAATTGGTTTGTACGGAACCCTCGCGGCCTCGGTGCGCGAGTTCGACTCGCACTTGGCCGGTTTTGTTGTATTGTATAACTACGCACACGCATACTTACATGTCATACTTAAGTTCGTTGCTTTTATGACGGTCAGCTAAAGAAACTTGGATTCCGAGGCGCTGTCAAGTCCCTTACAAAAAAACTTGAGCAATGACGTCCACAGCTGTCGTACATTCAAACGTCTCGGAATCCGCAACCAAATCAATAAAAAATAGATAGAGTAGTTATTATACAATCTGGACTCGACGGGGCTACTATCAGCGCGGGGATTCCCCCCCCCCCCTGGCCGGGTCCCAGTGCCCCCCTAGCCGCGAGCCCCGCGCCCCTGCGCCCGCGCCCCGCCGCGCCCCCGCCGCTCAGCACCATTAATCAGGCGTCATAGACACGATGTGCTGCCCCGGATATATTGATGAGCTCTGATGGAATATAAATGGCATGAGAAACGTGATATTTTACCAAATTGCTGCGCTCTGACTAAAGCGATGTTAATGAAATTTTACGCCCTCGTAGAGGAAAGTTGCCAACCCACTTTGACTGGTTTAGACACTAAATTATAGTCACGCAATGATTTAACGATATTACGGTACAGTTCGATTTTTATAGGCAATGTTTTTATTTTATCTATAATACAGTAATGCATCGGTGCCAGGCTGGCAGCTGTTGCTAAGTTTCTTAAAGTTAGTAACCGACAGATAACACCGCAATTTATGTGTCTAGTTAAATAAATAATGTAAATATCCGTCGCACAAATCTCTGTCTAACTTAATGGCTTATAAACCCTGATCATCAATCGTGTCTAAGCAGGGTCGCCTGTGCCGCCATCTAGTGAGAAATTTAAACATTACAAACGAAAAAAATCGTGCACAACGCTATGTATCTATATCCCTATATGCGTCTTTTCTTGCGCATTTAGCGATAGATGTCACTGGGTAGCGTTTAAAAACATTGATTTAATTTTATTCATTTTATTTAATACACATCTTAAACAATTTTTTTTACAAATTTATACTTATCTAATATCACAGTCACGTTATCACAACGTTATAAAGGTATTTAGGTTAAAGTAGAGGTAATTATTTCCGCCATCGGTCATAGACGGTCGTAAGAAAGCACACAGTGTAACACACAAAGACATATTGCTTTGTCAGGTGTTTCACAGTTGCGTTGGAGTCCTACCAGGAGAGTGGCCACCGCAGCGCACGGTAGGGCGTGAGCAGCGAGCGCCGCGCCGCCGCCGGCTTGCTCTTCTGCCGGGACTTGTAGAGGAACATGCCGTGCGCGTCGGGCCGGCAGGCGTACCCCAGCTGCGTCTCGTTACCGCTGCATTTGTTCTGCAGCAGTTCGCTCCAGTTGGCGCACTGCCGTCCCATGAACAGCTTCTCGTTTACCGCAGACGCTGCGAATAGCTTCCAAGCTTGAGCGTGGTCACACTCCAGGCTGATGGCCTTGTGCTCGCACTCCGGGTGCTTCCCGGGCACGCCGTTGACGTACACGTCGGCGTGTCCCAGCGGCTCCTCGATGCCCAGCACGCCGGCGCTCGAGTGGATCACCTGCACGAACTGGGCGTCGCTCTTCTCCAGCCTGTGCTCGGTGCCCGTGCGTGCGAAGCAAGGCCGCGCCGGGTCTAGCGCCGTTATTTGTCCTATTGTTGCGTTCAATTTCATCTGAACCAGTTTGCCCGTCATGCCGGCGACGTGGGCGCCCAGACTGAAGCCAATCAAGTGTATGGAGGAGATGGGATGGCCTTTCTTGTGTAAATTTTTAACAAAGCTAAAGAGGAGGTTCGAGAGCGGCTTGATGCTGGACACGGCAGAGATGTAGCCCCTGCAGAAGGAGAGGCGCGTGTCGAGCAGCAGCACGGAGCGGTGGCGCGTCATGAGCGCCGCGACGATGGCGCGCGAGGAGGCGTCTGCGGGCGTGTTCCACCAGCCCGGCACGTACAGCACGAGCGGCTCGTCGGGCGGCGCGCGCAGCTGGCGGTGCGCGCTCAGCACGCGGAAGCTGCGCCGCGCGCGCCGCGTGTACTGCACCAGCTCCGTCAGCGGCAGCTCCAGCGCAGTCGTGCGCGCGAACAGCAGCTGCCGCGGGAGCGCCTCGCCTGCGGGGGAGGGGCACATACGGTTTATGATTGAGATTCTCAGTCGTTGCATCGTTTGTGTTAGATAACCTGTCACACTATGGTGGAGGAATGTCTTGTCACGAGCGCACTTGCCTCTCACGGTTGCTAGTTTCCTGTACAGCAGTAAGGCGGGTCGGGCGAGTAACCATAATATGTTCTGTAGCCAAACGAACATGGAACGTATTTGTTTCATGTTCAAAGTAAATTAATTAATGTTTACTACTGAGAAACGTGTTTTTGGACAAATTATAATAATCATAATAAAGTTATTTGGATTGCGATGTTTACGTTTAGTTTCAATAAAACTCAAACGTTAATAAATCACGTACCTACAATGTTTCGGAGTACAGTCGGAGAGTAGAGTCATGAAAATTAGTTATCGCGATGAATATCCAACCCATCTTAAATATTTCTATGATTCAACCGACATTCAAATAAAATACATAATATGATTTAATAAATGATAAATCATATTTTCAAATTAAATCTTATCGTTTTCTTGTATTGTTTTTTTTCAAATTTCTTTATTCTGCAAAAGTATGTGACGGTAATATTTTTTGAGATATATACGCGAATTTTAGACATTGAATAAAAACTAATTTTCTAAAAGTTCTACAGATATGGATTAGTTTAAAATGTTGTATTGTGTCGGTGTGTAGTAGGGTCGCGGAGGTTTGTGCGTCGCGGGAACTTTTGTTGGTTGCTGTAACATTGACCTTTGTGGATGTTATTGTGTTATGGTAATGTCCACCATACTCCACAGCTCCGCCAACATAATACATTCATAAGCTCCCAGGTATACTGCGTCACGATCACGGAATACGTTACTTATTATAATTTTATCTACGAATTGTGTATTAAGACACAAATATGTAATAAATCAATAACGTTTCGGCGCGGTAGGAAATCTATTTCGGAGACGATTCAAAATTTATGGAGGTTAACGTGTATTGTAAAATGTACAATGTACAATGTGCTATATGTTATTTATATTAAGTATTTTACCATAGTGAAGACGTTGCCTCATAATTTTAGTGGGTAGGTAGTAGATACTTCCCGTATGCTTGCGTCTGAAGGCAACTAGCTGGTCCACACAATCTCACTAGTTAAGGGTAAAGTCGTCAAATATTACTGTTAGGATGAACATGAATAGTTACAGTTTATGTATTACTTGCTTATTTACTATGCAATATGACTGGAACTCATAAAATTGCTACACATTCTCTTTTGTGTACATAAAGTAAAAAGCTCAAAAAGGATTATTTGGATGAGTAGGAATGTTAATGCTTACGGTATTGTAAATAAAAATGGAAGTAAGTCAAAGTCTTAATTTAAGGCCTAATTTAGGCTTGGGTGACTCTACCTAATTTCTTGATTAAGCTGTTTACATACACTTGTAAAGTTCATAACGTAAAGTAATAAACGTAAAGTTCATAACCAAACTAAATGTTGATATAAAAAGTTATTGTGTGTGAGATGAGCTAAGTCTTGTAGATTCTAATGATCTTGTCGGACGATGAATGGTAAGTATAAGGGCCATCAGGTAAAATTATATTATTAAATATAGAATGAGTGGTAATGCGTTTGACTCTATAAACAAGATCGACTCCTTTAATTCTGTCTTTTTTTCTAAGCTATTGAATCCTACAAGTTAATGTTACTGTTTATAACTTGTTGCCAGGAATCTCGGTAATTTCTGATGTTGTAGTGTCACTTTTTGTAACGTTGGAGATAAAAAATGAAGATGAAATTTATGACAAAAAGAGAGTTTTTGTGGGTCTAGACATGCCTTCTTCCGCATAAGATAGCGTCCCAGGGGATTAGCGATCACTAACACTCAGTATTAATTAAAAACAGAATTGGCCACTCATCACAACACGTACAGGTAGCGGAGGCTGCCTTCACCAGCTCATCGAAGTTGTCAGCGACGAAAGGCGGCAGGAGTCCGCCGAGCGCGGCCAGCGTGTCGGGGTCGTCGGGGATGTCGGGGGTCCCGGGGGTGCCAGGGGTGCCGGGGTCCCGGGGGGCCGCCGCCGCCAGCAGCGCCAGCGCCAGCACAGCGGCCGCCGGGGACCAGCTCGCATCCTTCCGCGCGCGTCGCATGCCCACCACTGCGCCTGCACTTACGTAACTCTTACATATAAACAACGACCGACCAACGGCCGACCGATACCCTTGATACTGAATCACGGACAATCACCACCATACAATAACAACAGTAAATCCATTCTGCTACAATAGCTCTAGTTACGGTGACATAGGGATTTAGAGCACGTCTGATGGATTATCGACACTAAATAATCAATGCAATGAGGAGACAATATCTTTTTTAGTTGGGAGTTTTATTTAATTTTGAGTAAGCATGAAAAATAAAGGAAATGTTAGTTTTAATTTTCTTATTCTCTATCTTGTTAATAATACAATATACTTTAAATATGTCGTGGCTTGTAAAAGAAATAATGAACTATATTGATAATTCTTGTACAGGTACAACTTTGTGTAGTGAATCTACTGCGCTTGTTGCGTTGTGATGACGCGGAGATTTTCGCCAAATACTAGTGACTATAAGTTTTTGTGTAATGTTGAGTTTGCTTTGTACGTAAAGTTATGTACAATCTTGTGGCTTGTGATGTGAACTTACTTTGGTTTGTTTAGCTAAAACATTATAGAAATTATCATTTTATGTACGGTTAAGTAAGTAAGCGCTAAACCGAGAAGAGTGGAAAGGAATGGAGGAGGCCTTTGCCAAATTGGGCAAACAGACTAGGTTGTCGGTGTCGCCGACTCAGCAGAGTCGTTAATTTAAGTTATTATTTTATATAAACAATTTCTTATGTCTGAATAAAGGCTTATATTATTATTATTATATTATATTATATTATTATTTAAGTAAGTAAGTAAGTAAACGGTAGGTTTAATTTTCTCACAACTCTATGTAATGGATTTTTCTTACTACTGCTTATTCTTATTATGTGCGGGAGTTTTTATTTGCCTCTGGCAAGATTATTTGAATTACCTTTGTAGCGTGTTGAGTTAAAGAGTTAGCATAATTACGTTCAGATATTATAATGGCTGTTTCGGGGGCGGACTACTATAGGACACCAATTAAGGTTATCCCGCAGTCTACCTGGGACGATCTCCCAATATTTGTTGGTACGTGCGTCTTCGCTGGTTGCTGGTACACACGTACCCCACGCACCCCTCAATGCGTACTTCGGACGACACACACAGGGTACACCCCCACGTCTCTAACTCTAGGATATGACGTCGTAGAAACAATGAAACACTATTTAAAATCTTCAATCTTGAGAGTTCGGGTTTTCGCCGTAATCTTGTAGTGTTCGTTACCGGAGCTGAGCTGCGACTGATTTTGCAACGGAAAGTGACGCTGTTTATATACAGCGCGACTTTACCGCCGCGTGCTCCACTCAAATTGGATTCTAATTTGACCTAATTTTCTCTTTGTGCGAAACCCTTTTCTCGTTTTATTTATTAAATTTTCATTACTTTATATACAAAATGTGTTTGTATTTATTGTACATATGTCCCTTTATCCATATAAAGCTATAACACTATCTTATCTTAACTTATCAATTATTTATAGCCCCAGAAATGCCAAACTTCTCTGTTTATTTTACTAGATTTCACGTTTAGTTCCATAACTCCTGAACCCGTTGTCCGATTTGCTTAATTCAAACGGATTTGGCATTTCTGGGCGATTTCCTATATGATAGACATATTATACAAACAAATATACCAATATCTAAAAACTTGGTTTTCAAGTTACGTAATTTTTAAAATATTACAATTTTACTTTAATTCTTTCCTTACTTGCTATTGTTTATGGCACATACTTACTATCTTTATTGTAAAAATATAAAAAACATCAACATAATAAATCTAATAATAAAATCAATAAACAAAAAACAAAATATAAAAATAACTCTAAGAATAAGTGAGCGGCATGAGCGCGGTACCCCACCTTCTGAGTTCCGTTCAGTTTGTATCGGCGCTCAGCGCGATACCCTTGTATATCTCTTATTTAATGTACAACTTATGTATGCTTACAACCTACATTACACTTAATAAAAGAATCTATAAACCTTATAATATAAGTTGGTCGCCGACATTCTCCCCCTCGTGCGTAGCACCATCCTCCTGGCTCGGCGATCTCCCCGGCACCAGCAGCACCACTCGCGAACTGGGTCTCCGCAGCACGCCGCCTCTGGTCTCGACGTCGATGATCCTGGTTCTTCCGTCTGGGCCTGGATACACTTGCTGGATTCTGCCGCGTGGCCAAGTGCACCTTGGCAGAGTGTGGTCGACGATCAGCACGATGTCTCCGACCTGCAGGTCGGCGGATGACGTTCTTCCTCGTGTCTTCCTCGGCAGCAGGGTGGGTAGATATTCGCGCAGCCAGCGTTGCCAGAAGTGATCGGCAAGCCGCTGCGTCACCTTCCATGTGTGTCTTCCCACCAGCTCGTTGTCACCGAAGTCGCCAAGTCTCGCTGCGCCGCATGATCGTCCAAGGAGGAAGTGGTTAGGAGTGAGTGCTTCCTCCTCGGGGTCTTCGGAGAGGTGAGTGAGCGGTCGAGAGTTAACGATGTGCTCAGCCTCTAGTAGGAGGGTGTGAAGAACCTCCTCTCGTGGATGCCTTTCGTTGAGGGTGGCATCTAGTGCGGTTTTGATGGATCGCACCAGACGCTCCCAAGCGCCGCCCATGTTTGGCGCGCCAGGAGGGATGAACTTCCACTGCACGCCGATCTTCTCTGCTTCTGAGACAAGGTCTTCAGTCTTCATGCTTTGTCGCGCTTCTTGTAGTTCTCTGCTAGCGCCGACAAAGTTGGTCCCGTTGTCAGAGTAGATGATCTTCGGCATCCCTCTTCTTGCAGCGAATCTTCGTAGAGCCATCACCATGCTGTCAGTTGAAAGCGATGGCGCAAGCTCGATGTGAACCGCTCGCGTCGTTAGGCACGTGAATAGCGCGCCCCATCTCTTCTCGTGATGTCTTGCTACGGTGACTGACATTGGCCCGAAGTAGTCAACGCCAGTGCACGTGAAGGGTGGATTGCCGTGCATTAGCCGTTCAGCAGGTAGGTTGCCTGTCGGCAGCTCTTGAGGCTTCGCTCTTCTTGTCCGGCACCATTGGCATTGATGCTGGACTGTCTTCACTGCTGATCTCAGCCCCAGCACCCAGTAGCGTTGTCGGACTTCGTTCATCACCGTTGCGTGGTTCCCATGATTGAAGCGGCGATGATACTCTTCTAAGATAAGTCGCGTAGTCTTCTCCTTGCTGTCGAGCACGATAGGTCGCTTGTAACCTCTTGTCACACCTTGTATCGCGTCGATTCTTCCTTTTACTCGCAGGAGGTCGTCTTCCAGCACTACGTCGAGTCGCTTTAACTTGCTGCTGCCCTCGAGTTGCTTCCCCTTTCGTAAGTTTCTGATGTCTTCTTGGAAACTTCTCGCTTGGCTCCTTCTTAAAAGCAGTGTCTCAGCTTGCTCTAGCAGATCTGCATCTAGGGGTAAGTACCTTCTTTCTTCCTTCTTAGACGTCGGTTGCCTTCCCGTAGCCGGCGTCTTCTTCGTAACCAGCCTCCAAGCTGGGTCTGTCTTGCTTACATTGACTCGGCCCTTAGGTCGGCAGAGTCTGATGAACTGCAACATCCTCGCTGTGGCTCGCCAGAGTCTTGTCCACGATGAGAACTTCTCGGGATCTGGAGTCGGGTTGACAACACTTGCTGTTGCCACGACGTCTGTAGACTTCTCTTCTCCGGTGACTTCTTTCTTGAAACTCCTCGCTGCTGGCCAGTGAGCTTCTTCTCTTCGTAGGAAGTCAGGTCCGGTGTACCAGCGATGACTGCAGTTGAAGTCCTCCGGCACGTCGCGCGTCGCGTCGTCTGCAGGGTTATGCGCCGTCGGCACCCACCTCCAGTCCTGTGGCTTGGTAAGATCTTCAATCTCAGCTAACCTATGAGCGACGAACGTCTTGAAGGTCCTCGGGTCTGTCTTGATCCAGGAGAGCACGATGCTGGAGTCCGTCCAGAAGGTCTTCTTAACTGCTTTCAGGTCCATCTCTTCTTCCACAGCGTGCGCCAGTCGACTTCCCAGGAGAGCAGCTTGCAGTTCGAGTCTAGGAATCGACACTGGCTTCAACGGAGTGACTCTCACCTTTGCTGCCACCAGATTGACGAGGTAAGTACCATCCTGTTCTTGCGTTCTCCAGTAGACAGCAGCTGCATACGCCGTCTCGCTCGCATCCGTGAACGTGTGCAGCTCCCCCTCGGTGCTATGTGGCGCCAGACATCTCGGGATCTGAAGATCTTGAAGGAGCTTCATCTTCTCCAGGTAAGTCCTCCAGGTCTCGTGATCCTTGTCTTCAATCTCTTCGTCCCAGCCAACACCACTGCGCCATATGTTCTGAAGCAACTTCTTACCTTGCACAAGTACTGGCGATGCTAGTCCCAGCGGATCAAACGTGGACATGACCGCACTGGTAACTTCTCTCTTCGTCGGCACCTTGAATCCTCTGGCAATCTCCTCCGGCGTGTTCCGAAGGTTCGCCCTGAAGCCGATGGAGTCCCTTTCCGTGAACCAGCGCAGTCCCAGCGTCTTCTCTTCCTTCTCACCGAGGTTGACTTCTGTCTTCTCAGCCATCTCGGTCTTCATGTCTTGCAGCAGCTCAGGTTGATTTGATGCCCATCCCCTGAGTTCGAAGCCCGCCTTCTTATGTATGAGATCTACCTGCGCCGTCACTCTTCTGAAGTCCTCTTCTGTATGGAAGCTGTGCAGGTAGTCGTCCATGTAGTGGTTCAACTCGATCGCCTTTGTAGCCTCCGGATACTGCTCCTTGAAGTCTGCTGCGTTCCTGTTCTTCACATAGATGGCCGTGCTGGGAGATGAAGTGGCACCGAAGATAACCGATGTCATCCTGTATTCCCTCGGTGACACGTCGCGTCTATCTCCTCGCCACAGGAAACGCAAACTATCTCGATCTTCTGGCCTGATACGTACCTGAAGGAACATTTCCTTGATGTCAGCTGCTACCGCCAAGGGTCCTCTACGAAACCTCAGCAGCACGCCGAAGAGTGACTGTAGAAGATCCGGTCCTGGCAGCAAAGCATCGTTGAGACTCCTTCCTTTGGACTTAGCCGCAGCGTCGAACACGATCCGAATCTTCTTTTTCAGAGGATGTACGACGGCAAAGTGTGGCAGATACCACTTCTTCTTGGAGTCTTCTTGTTGTGTCGGAGCCTCTTCTGCGTATCCGCTGTCCAGAAGATGTTGCATCTGCCTGCCGTACTCCCCCTTCAGTTGAGGATCTTTGTCGATTTTCTTCTCTATGTTGACCAATCGATTCCTGGCAGAAGCGTAGCTCTCGGGCATCTTTTCATCTTCATTCCTCCACAGGAGACCAGCCTCAAATCGTCCATCTTCTAACCTCTTGCAGGTTTTCTCCAAGATGGCGAGCGCTTGTCCCTCGGAGTCCGTTGTGGGTCTTCGCGGCTGTACACCAAGCGCCTCGATCGCGAAGTGATCCTTGATGGCCTGATGCATCTCTTCTTCTGCCGTGTTGACTTGAAGGCATGTGTTCAAAAACTGTACCTTCTTTACAGCTCCGCTGTCCGTTCCGTGCAGTACCCAGCCAAGTTCTGTCCTTGAAGCAACTGGCTCTCCTGGTTTACCCTTCCTTACTTCTCGTGACACGATCAGCTCCCAGTTATCCTGCCCGATGAGTAGCTGAGGTCGCTCTCCTTCGTAATGTAGAATGTTGGCGATCTTCTTCAAGTGCTTACAACGCTTGATCCTTTCCTTTTCCAGGAACTGTGGCGCCAGCTTCAATCCTTCCATGGTCCGAACTCCTCTCATGACCTTCCTTCCTCCCTGATGCACACCCTTTACTGTCAGGTCCAGCATCTGAGAGTCCCTCTTCTGGATTAGCCTGCCGCCAACTGTCTCAATCACCAATTCCTCCTTCTTACCTTGAGCGCCGACCTCCTCAGCTACCATCTCGTCCAGCAGTGTCACTGTCGAACCTTCGTCCATAAGGGCCAGTATCTTCTTGGAGCCCTTTGCTCCGAAGACTTCAACCGGCACTATCTTAAGGTATGCTCGCGTACTACACACTGTATTCACAGACGCCATAACATTTGCCGCTTCTGGTGAGGGTTCCTTCTTATCTTGTGCAGCTTCTTCACGTGACTCTACGTGCAGCAGATGATGGTGCCACCTATGGCATTGTTTGCACGAGGGCTTCCGGCAAGTCTCCTTTCTGTGCCTCCCTTGAAGACACTTGAAGCACACTCGGCTCTTCTTGACTGCCACCCATCGGTCCTGCACTGAAGCCTTCAGGAACTTCCTACACTCAAATAAAAAGTGCTCACCTTCGCACATCGGACATGTCTTCTCAGACTGCCTGGGTTCCCTTTCTGGTGCGTCCCTCGTGGCGTGCGAAGCATGTCTGAAGGTCTTCCTGCTCTTCTCTTCGAGTGTGGCGAAGGCTCCGCACTTGTCTGCTTCTTGGTTCAGGAACTTGCTTATTAAATTTAGATTTGAGAACTCACCATCATCCTCCGCTGCAGTGTAGTCGTACCACCGGAACTTGAGCACTGTTGGCAGCTTTTCCACTATGCACTTCACTATTTCCGGAGAGTGTAGATACTGCAGCTTCTTCAACCCTTTAATGGCCGCGACACTATTATTCACTTGACTCGCGAACACACATATTTCCCGAGGATTTTCACTGATCTTCCCTAGGGCCTTTATCTTCTCGAGCTCTGCAAGAATGAGCGCATCCGGTCTTCCAAATCTCCTCTTCAGAGCTTGCATCACTTCTTCTGGCGAAGCTTCTGAATACAGAAGGCTCCGAATCGCTTCTCTTGCGTTTCCTTTCAGCGCTCTTCGTAAACGCGCCATGTTCTGAACGTTGTTGAACATGCCCGCCGTATCTTCATAGACCACCTTGAAGGCTATCCACTCGCTGCTGCTGCCGTCGAAGTACGGCAGTTCGTGGATATACTTCGGCTGCCCCGTCGTACCTTCTCTTACAGAGAAGGCTTCCTTCAGTGCAGCAGTAAGCGCCTGGATCCCGGCGACTGCTCCTCCCGCTGAAGCATCTTCTTCTGGCTTCACCTTCGGCTCTTCTGGCGGGTGCTGTCGTCGATCTTCAGTTGCTTCCTGGGTGTTCTCTTTCAGCACTGACGTCTCAATCCAATTCTGGACGTGTGCTGTCCTTTCATCTTCCAGGTCTTCATCCACCGAGTCCTCATCCTCGCACTGCGTCATCTCCAGACGAACGCGTGCCAACTTCGCTGCCGCCTGAGCTTGCTCGAGCTCCAGACGTGCCAGCTCTTCTCTGGCTTCAAGCTCCCTTCTTCTGGCTGAGGAACTGGTGGTCTTCGTGGACCTGGCTCGGCGACTGACCCCCTTTGGTTTCAGAGTTGCGGCTGAACCCGGCAACCCCTTCCCCAGGGCCTCTTCTGGGGTCTTCTTCTTCGCCTTCTTCGCGGCCGAGCTCTTCTCTGACGCCGCCGTGGTCGCAGTCTCTACTGTCGTTTCGGTGGTGGTTGTGTATTCCGTAGTTGCCGTCCCAGAAGAAGCCGTCGCTTCTGATGAAGTCGCTGTAGCTGATGACGTTGACGCAGACGTGACCCCCTCTGACCCTGACGTCGGAGCCGCCGCGTCCTTATCCGAAGGACGGGACGGAGGGCGTAGGGGAGCATCCTTCTGCGACCTGGTCACTGGCATCTTGCAATCTTCAATCTTCTGAACTTCTTCTTGTCTTGAGGGATCCGGCTCGAAGGACCAACTGTTTCGGGGGCGGACTACTATAGGACACCAATTAAGGTTATCCCGCAGTCTACCTGGGACGATCTCCCAATATTTGTTGGTACGTGCGTCTTCGCTGGTTGCTGGTACACACGTACCCCACGCACCCCTCAATGCGTACTTCGGACGACACACACAGGGTACACCCCCACGTCTCTAACTCTAGGATATGACGTCGTAGAAACAATGAAACACTATTTAAAATCTTCAATCTTGAGAGTTCGGGTTTTCGCCGTAATCTTGTAGTGTTCGTTACCGGAGCTGAGCTGCGACTGATTTTGCAACGGAAAGTGACGCTGTTTATATACAGCGCGACTTTACCGCCGCGTGCTCCACTCAAATTGGATTCTAATTTGACCTAATTTTCTCTTTGTGCGAAACCCTTTTCTCGTTTTATTTATTAAATTTTCATTACTTTATATACAAAATGTGTTTGTATTTATTGTACATATGTCCCTTTATCCATATAAAGCTATAACACTATCTTATCTTAACTTATCAATTATTTATAGCCCCAGAAATGCCAAACTTCTCTGTTTATTTTACTAGATTTCACGTTTAGTTCCATAACTCCTGAACCCGTTGTCCGATTTGCTTAATTCAAACGGATTTGGCATTTCTGGGCGATTTCCTATATGATAGACATATTATACAAACAAATATACCAATATCTAAAAACTTGGTTTTCAAGTTACGTAATTTTTAAAATATTACAATTTTACTTTAATTCTTTCCTTACTTGCTATTGTTTATGGCACATACTTACTATCTTTATTGTAAAAATATAAAAAACATCAACATAATAAATCTAATAATAAAATCAATAAACAAAAAACAAAATATAAAAATAACTCTAAGAATAAGTGAGCGGCATGAGCGCGGTACCCCACCTTCTGAGTTCCGTTCAGTTTGTATCGGCGCTCAGCGCGATACCCTTGTATATCTCTTATTTAATGTACAACTTATGTATGCTTACAACCTACATTACACTTAATAAAAGAATCTATAAACCTTATAATATAAGTTGGTCGCCGACAATGGCGGTTTTTATTTATCAGTGGCATAATTTTATTGCACTGCTTGACTTAAAGTGCTGCCTATTCACTTCATCGCTATATATACACATGCACATGCCAGCAGCTGTACCTGTATACCAGGCCTCTTACTGTCGCTGATCGACACGATCGCTCACTGAAAGATTATACTTCAGAAATGCTACTCGTTAGTGATCGTCGTTTGTTTTAAGACAGAAATAGACGAAGTTACTTAGGCGACGTACATCGTACGTGAGCATGATACCTTTACAACAGCAGCTCTATCATACGTGTAGGTGATAGGTATATAATTAACTTTATTGTTATGTCCCGTATCCGCTGTAAGCTCGCATTACGTTATTAATTATGAGGTAATTATTAATTAGTCTGTCAAACTAAGCAGAGTGGACAGTGGTAATTGCATCACGTTAGGACTCGGGTAGCATAATAGCTGATCATTAGATATATCCATGTATAATAGGTATGTAGGTACGCCCTGTGGTATTCACCCTGTTTACAATACAATTAGTAGATACTGGTATTTATGTAGTGTAGAATTGTAATTATGAACGTGAGTTTTTGTACCTGCTTTGTCGACGACAAACTAGAACAATAAATGAAGGCTTATTATTAAAATATTTCATCGTTTAGTCAATTCTGACAACCAGTGTTACTATGGGATACTGCGTTTCCCAGTTAAATGGGTTGTGGAGGTCAGATAGGCATCATGTCGGGCCCGCCACTATGCGGGCAGTCACCGGGGGCGTTATGGTGCAAAGACTTCGGTTGGTCCCGTAACGCCGCCACTAAGGCGAAAGATGGCACCAGGTGTTTTGCCGGAGTAGTCGGAGCCTTTTTCAAGGCTTTGGAAGCCCGGACTCTTGCATCCCCACCCCCCATGGAGATGCAAGGCTGGCTCATAAATGAGTTTCACCTGTATAAAAAAAAAAAAGGTCAGATAGGCAGTCGCTCCATGTAAAATACTATATTCAGCTGAATCCGGTAAGACTGGTAGCCGACCCCAACATAGTTAGGGAAAAGGCTCGGGAGATGATTATTAAAATATTTCGTTTGGGCATTTCATGACCCATGACCACTTAAAAGTGAAGCCGTTATAGTAAATCATTTTAATTACATGCTACATATATGTTGTTATAAGAGTGGTGCGTGATTGGGAGCGCGCGGGTACATGCGTGGCGTGACGTCACGGCCTCGCGGGAGACGGGACTGACAGCTGAACACGGCCACTGCTACTCTTATAACTTTAAATAGCAAGTGAAGCTTTAAAATTTTTGTAAGTACCTGACAGAGGCTCATGTACTTACAATCTAAGTATTATGATTAAGTCTAAGAGATAATTGATAACCTTACACATTTTCGGTTAGTCATGCGCAATGACACAGCAGAGATATAGAACAAACACGCTTTTTTTTAATATATAAGGAAGTATCTTTATTTATCTCCAGATATTTTAGTCAATGTCTTAACAAGGTATTAGAAGACTTGGGAAAGTAAAATATATATTCTATTACTACTAGGAATATGACAAACACATTAAAATTCCAAAACAGAAAATTAAACTTAAGAAAGATTGCTATTAAATACCTACATACCTATTATAGGCTTTCTTATTTATAGGGTTTAGGTTAAGTTAAGAAATGCTAAATGTAGGTATAAAGTGTGTATATTTATTTTCACTACGACTCTCTTTTTTTTTTTGTTTATAATAATAAATGCGGACAACATCACATACATTGCTCTGAACCCAAAGTAAGTAGCTATAAAGCACTTGTGTTATGGAATTCAGAAACAACGAAGGTACAACAAACACCCAGACCCGAGACAATGTAGAAAAGTGAGTTTCTGCATTGACCCGTCCGGGGATCGAACCCGGGACCTCAGAGCTAGCGACACCTTGAAAACCTGTGCGTACGCCACTCGACCACGGAGGTCGTCTTTATAAATTAAGTTCCATGACTGACAACAATCTTGTAGAAATGCGCTCAGTTGCGGAGCAATATTGTAGAGCACAAACAATGAACTGCTTCCCTACAAATCTAGAGTTTAATTAACAGCTCGGAGTACATAACTAGCGGTACATTAGGCACAGCCGGCCGGAGGTCCCTCCCAAAAACAGAGGTCACGACCGCAGCGCCGCTATACATAATACATATAAACTCAAATCCTATCAGGGATTGAAACCTCGCCAAATCGAAATTGCGGTCGAAAGCCGATATATCAAAAGTGGCGTCCGGCCGCGCTGCGGTGCGAGCCGGGCCCGCATACCGAACGACGGTTTAAGCATATGTGGGAGTACCGGTGTAGCGCGGCGGCGACACTCGCCACCCGCGGCACGTCACCAGCGACGCTGTCAGAGCTCCAGCTAGAATGATTGCAATAAGATGTGGCTAAAATCTCAAACTTGTTTTTTTGTCGACTCAGATTACCTTTCCACTATAACAGAAGTAACTATCTTTTCGTAGCTTGCAAAATCGTATGAAGCTGCCACATAATATCGTTATATAAATAAATAAATGCGGACAACATCACATACATTGCTCTGAACCCAAAGTAAGTAGCTGAAGCACTTTTGTTATGGAATTCAGAAACAACGAAGGTACCACAAACACCCAGAACCGGGCCAATGTAGAAAAGTTGGTTTGTACATTGTCCGGGGGTCGAACCCGGGACCTCAGAGCTAGCGACACCTTGAAACCGGTGCGTACGCCACTCGACCACGGAGGTCGTTATTATATAAGCAACCAGATTTTTCTTTTGAGGTTCAAATATAGTCACACATTCGCAGGTGGAGCCGCGGGCACTGCCAGTATAATTACAGCGTACTATACTATAGTCATGTACAGCAGGTCGGCAGGAGGCACTGTCCGCTCCGTTACCGCCGCGCGCCGACACGGACCCATTCGGCACTCCTCCAACACAATCCTCTGTGTTTGGCTGCAATGTTCCAAAACATACCTTTTTGCTCCCTGGGAATATTCTCTAGTTTATTTTCACAGACCAACTATGTGCTAACTTGTAAGTACGGTTAAAAAAGTATATATTCTATTCTATTCTATTCTATTACCTATTCAAAACATTACCACATGTTTTTAAAATTTCCTAAAAATTGTTGTCTATTGCAAGCTTGCGACCACGGCCGTTGTCACCTGGACCCTGGTCGAGACGGTATTTATGCATGTCTCGCGCTAATTCCCGTACTATTATATTGCTGTAAATAATTATTATTTCAGAACAAGGATGCTCTGAAGTAATAAGAATTCTGCGAGATGACCATGCACGCCACTACCACATACCCACAAGCACACTCACAGTCCCGCCCATGTCTTGTCACCTCCACTGTAACGATCATGTTCCTTCCTATTGTACCTACATACTACTGACTAATGACGGACATACGTCATCATTACACAAAATACCTGCAAAGTATTGTTAAATGTTGTCATTAAGAAAATCCAGGTATTGTTATGTTAAAAGTAAGCCTTTTTACATAAAAATAACAGGTTTTCATCTTAATTAGCATACGGCTCACGCTTTGTAATTTCACTGTTAGGAATAATACTCTCTTTCAATGCCAATTTGATGTTGGTATTCTGTATATCATTGACCTATAATGTTTGCTGTCGAACCAAGCATCTTTGTCTCAGATTAGCCATGCTCAATGCTGAGACTATATTAGCCCATGTGCAGCCTACGTACTATGCAGAGCACATCGTCAAACCAAGCAAAGTGACTACAATCCTACTTAAAAAGAAGAAGCATAACTATGTTTAAATTGTGTGTTCTTAACTGGTTTCTGGGTGTACAATAAAGTCGTTGTTATTGTTATTATTATCATTACGACTCTACTTTGGACCAACACTTCTTAATTTTACAAGTTCTGATCAAAGGTACTGATTGATTTGGTACCCGTTTACCCAACCCAACGTAATGTAAGTAGGTAGTCATTTGTTCACTAAAAATAAAAAAACATGTTGCAGATATTTATGTAGTGAATTGAGCAACATTGTTGTAAAAACTAATAGCTATTGTTGTTATATTCGAAGGTAAATCAATCAAGATTATAAACACATGTACGATTACAAGTGAGGTAGGCCACACTACGGCTGACAAAGGTCATTACGCTTATATTTCTAGTTTTAACTAAAACATTTAGAAATATAGTTTGAGATTATTTTTAATGACATAAAAGCTGGTTAGGGGCTGTCCATTAATCACGTGAGGCTCGAAAGGGGGGGGGGGGGAGGGGTCCATAAAAAATCACGAAATATCACAAGGGGGGAGGGGGGGGGGTAAAGTATTATATCACGTGTACTTAATTTTTCGGCAAGCGCGACTTGCAAGATGCTTATCTAGTTATTGGCGTTGAAGAAAGTCTTGCTAATCCGTGGTCCGAAAATATTGTACATTAAATAATGTTCATGTAAACTTTTTCGCATTTCTTTCATTAGTTATGCCAGTCAAAAACAAACTGCAACCTTTCTGTCTACCTCTGAACATTTATTATTATTATTAGCCTTTATTGCTGATACTAAAACATTTATTATAGTAGTCTTTAATTTTCTATAATAAAATTAGATGATACTTATACCAGTATTTTTTTATAAATAGAAAAATAGATTCTTTACAGGTACAAAAAAAATACACGTGATATAGGGGGGAGGGGTAGTCTTAAACCTCACCACGTATCACCAAGGGGGAGGGGGGGTCAAAAAATGCCAAAAAAAAACATCACGTGATTAATGGACGGCCCCTTACTGCAGTGCCCGCGCATACCATCGTTTGTACTATGACATTCTTTATTTATACAATAAACATAGTTCCTTACAATTCTTAACTATAAGTCATCATATAATGAATTCGTCATTACATTACCTTCCGCACATCACAGAATGGCGGTAGTTGTATAAAATAACAGCAATGTACCTAGTCTTTAAGTTAGTAGTAGATAATTATTCAGGTTACGGATGCTGCCGCTGACGACGAAGGCCGAACATTTACGAAGACGCACGAGGAGGGAAGTAGGAACTTTAGACAATAGATTAGTCTAGGTCTAGGTAGATCGTAATGTTATGATTGACTCATTAAACTTCAGGTAATTGTTTATTTTTTTTTGTAAAATAATGTAGAGTCCGTACATTTTACGGTAATCTTTCTGGTCGATTTGTATATATTGTGCAAGTTGAAAATGTTTTAAATAATTTAAAGCGTGAACGCAGCCTACTGCAGCTACAGCATGGCCGGGATCGCGTTAAATCGTGCGTGAAATACTTGCGTGCGATAAGACAGACATGCGAGCGACACGTCCGGGAGATGTGCACCATGTGCGCTTTATCTCCCATCACTCTTCCGAGATAAGATAACATGGATTTCTTTTGAATTCTATTAATCATTAATAGATGAGATTATGTGGCACACACGAATAACTGTTACTACCTATTTACTTGTAAAGTTAGTGATTGATTATTATGAATTCGCTTTCGAAGTCTTATTTGCTCCTTATAAGCCTTTAAAAGCTTCACAACAATTTTTTGTTTTTAAGGTCCATTTATTAGCTTTTAGAATAAGTACTGATGAGTAGGACAAATCGTTAGATCATCTCATTCATTGCGTGTGTCTAGCTAGACAATGTTAAACGCAGCCAGAGATCTCCGCGAGCTCTCCCCAGCAAACCCGTGACCCGAGCAGTCCCGAGCAGTCCCGAGCGGTCCCAACGAGCGTCACAAATGAGTGCCATTAGCACCGGCCGCAGCGTCCGCTCCACTGCTGCAGACTACGTAATGACGCGGCGCTGCCTGCCGACGTCATCTACTTCATGCCATGATCGATAGCTCGCTTTGTGGCTACGAGTAGACTGCCTGCATAGATTGGGGTCTTGTGAAGTGAAAGGGAGGAATTACATTACTCTCACCCTAGTTAATTATCCTAACTTTAGTAAGTTTGCTTTTGCCCACATCTTCGCAAACTTGATTTTTTTTCATGCCTAGATTTTGTTGTTGATCTTAGAAGTTCTGGTTCTTGCTTGTCATTCAATACATCGTAATAACTATAATTAAATATACTTTGCATCATATATTTCCTGTGTACTTATCCAATTTTAATTCTAACGTTAAAATTACGTGCACAGATCTCAATCAGCTGATCAAAACTGCTGACATCAGGCTCTGAAATAATATTATTTGGGTTGGTTCAGCAATCCGCTTTGATCCTACCGGCGATGGTCCCGCCCTCTGGCGGACGCGCGACAAACACAGGCTCCCGCCGCCGCGCCGCCGCGCGCCGCGCCGCTCCCATGGCACACAAGCGATGTGTTTATACTGCGACTATATAAAACGCTGTCCGTCCGTCTGTGTACACACGCGGCCGCGGCCGGCGGGCGTGACTCGCTCGCAACCCGATAACGCAATGTTCACGTGCAAATAAGTGAGCACCAGACCAGCTGAACAGGAATCCAAACGTTGCTAATCATATAAAACTCTATAAAGAGCAGTAACATTTTGCATATTACCCATATACTAATCTCTATCATAGTGATAGAGATAAGAGGGGCTTATTTTTGAAGAAAAAAAGAAAGTACTTTACAACATCTATACCCACCCACCTCCAATCTGAAGGATAGGCCAAACTACAAAATAGACCTCTCTTTGAAGGACTACTACTACTAGACGGATGGACCAAATATATTAAAAAAAAACCCTAATACGCATAACATATTTGACTTTAAATTTTAAGTTTAGTTTTTTTATTATTGTTCATACTTTTGTCGTAAAAAAATCGAATATATTCTCTTTAAATTTGCAATAATTTGCTTACTGCTCTCAAACAACTGAAGCGATTTAAATATTTTTTTCACACAATCATAAACAATTTAATGCTTTATTAAATTTAAGTTCAAAATTTTACAAAATTATTACTTACGTGCCGTTAAATCAACAATACCATATTATTACATTCGCGCTCGGCGCTCGCGGTCACTCAGATTGTTTCACGTTCAATGCTCAAGGACGTTGGGCTATCCTATCGCCTTAAAAGTCCCTTTATTGCGATAGCCCGCAATGCCTGTGGTTTTGTTAGAACCATAGATATATTAATATGTGGTTAGATATAAAATAATATAAGACATCGTCACATAGAGATAGGTCTAACAGTTGTGTGTGACTCGTTATTATCTCACAGGTATCGAGTGCTATGTAATTACATATAGCGTATATAAAGCAGGTGCAGTAATGGTGTCAGTAGCTGGTGGTCGGGCCCCTGCGTGCCAGCCGTGCGCGCAGTCGCGCTCCCCTGCGACAATCAGTTCCAGTTCAGTTGGCCTCACAGATCTGCAGCATACATTTATACCTAATTGGCTAATTTTAATCCCGGACCCCCCACCGCTACTACATCGTACGGGTTGGAGACACGGCTGAGCAAATTGATTGGATCAATTTGAATAACAAAGTCTAATAACAAACAGAACAAAATTTCAATAAATGTACACAGTAAAGGCATTATTTATTTCATGCAGAAGATTTATTAGCAAAGTTAAAGGTGTCTAACTAGATTAATTACGCACGAATAAAAACATTTACCATTTTAAAAAGTCCCACATTATATACCTACCTAACATTGACTACCAATACAACCTATCGATACATAATGCTACTCATCAGTACTATTGAATAGTACTTTAAAGTCTATGAAACATTGAGACCTAGTCGAAGGCTATAAACCTCGAAACTACGACATTATCGTGAAGCGAATGTTTCGGTAGAGCTCTTATGAAGCAATAAAATATAAATCTATTAACGATAGTTTATCTGTTTACGTGGATTTCATTGAGTTATTGACCTTAATGCGAGAGGTCCGTTGTTACCGGAACTACTCGCGGTCTATCAGGCGGGCCCACGGCGGCGCGGCGCGGCTCGCACGCGGAGGTGAGCGGGTTCGGACCCGGCCTGACACACATATGTATACCTATGTATGTTATTATGTATTATACATAAGGTCAATGTTTGTTGTCTTAATTATGTAATATTGTGATGACCTCTGGTTTTATTCTGATGTGCTCTTCGCCCATCGAAAAGCAATATATCAGTTCATCAGTGCGTTTGTAGGTATAATTAATATTTACGATTAAGCGAGGTCTTAGAACATAGGACGCGAATTTCTTAAAATACTGGCTGCTTAGAAATCGAAGCTTCTTATCACTTTAAGCTATTTCTTTCAATCGTAATATATTACAAAGCACCTGTAACTATCGTTTTAAAGGCTCTAACATTGACTTGTTAGGAACATAAGCTTGTTACCAACTATTTAGCGTTCGAATGAAAACCGGAAAATGTGCCAATATAAAATTTATCACCTATTTAAAAATATCTATGAGTTTGAATATTGATGTCCTGCCTACATAAATTATAATTATTCTAGAAAAAGGTCGATGTAAATCCTTGTATAACGATGTTACGCCTCTTTAACATTTTTTTAAATAAGTAAATATAGTTTCCCAAAAGATTGTTTAAAACATGACATTTTACTTTTAATACGTTGCTGATAAACGATAGTAAATGTTTAAATAAATCTTACCTATTGTACAAATGCATGTCACATGTAGAGCAATGAACATTACCTAGGCAGGCATTACATTAAGATAAGTCCCTACTTAGATGCCTTTGTAGTTACCTCACGTACATCTTATAATTAATTAGTCCGAATTAAACGATTACAAGCGATTAAGTAAGCGAATTTAGTTAGTTAAGGGCAAAGAGGACTTTTGTAGAGTTACATAATGTTGTTTGTAGTGACTGATATATTTATCAAAATACCTGCCAAGCAGCCATAGCGTTTTAAACTAACAATACAGAGTGACGACAATATTGTAAGTCTAATTGTTAGGAATAATGGTATGTAATAAACTGTAGATGAATGTGAATAATTTGTTGATGTTAACTACATCGTTACTTCCCATACAATCAAGCGAGTAAATAGAGCGGAATGAATGCGATTGTGATCGCTATTTATTATAACATTCCTGTGTCGTATCTGTAATTAATTAGTGGAGTAGCATTGTCGGTACACTCGTGTTTTCGTGAGAGTATGTGACCTTTGCGAGCAGTAGTTAGCGGCTGGAGCGGCTGGAGGGGACAAAGGAATATTGTGTCGTGGTCCGGACGTGGTCGGCGCGAGGCGGGAGCTGCGTGCTCGCCGCGCGGGGCCTGCCTGCGAGGATGCTGCTGATACCGGCACGCTCGGCACGCACGCCACCCCCTCACCCCCTCCCCCACACACGCCGCCGCGCCCCCCGTGCTTCCCGTGCCCCCCGCGCCCCCGCAACCCCCACTGTCCCCTCGCATTCCCATCGACTACACGTCTGCACGAAACACCGACTAAACATTTAAATTATGTTCCTTTTGAAATTTTAAACATCTAAAAAGGAATTCTAAGTTTGTGACTTGTGAGTCGTAAGGCGACGCGCCGCCGCTCGCGGCTTGCTTGTGCCGAAACTCTCGGGAATCCGATGGAGTTGTAGCCCCAGGCCTTATAAACATCCCGTCTATACGACGGATACAATTTGATCTTTGAATATAAATCCGTTGTGGTTAAAGCATGCAATTATGTTGTTGCAAATATTTTATTACGTTGATACACATAAAAAAAGATGTAACCACTGCAGTTTTAATCAGACAAAGTTGAATGAAATTAGTGACATTCTGCTGTTGCTGCGCTATGTTCATAATAATTTCTCAAGAAATTCGAAACGCATTATTTTTTCCACGGAGATGAAGTTGTAAGCGTCAACCAGTGTGAAATAAAATCTTTCGACTTAAAAGCCATCCATCTGTGCATGTCAAAGTATATGAGTGCAACCCGAGCCGGCGCGGCGTGTTATAGTACAGTGCTCTCTGCTGGCTGACTGGGTTCCAACAGGCCGGACGTATCATATCGATGGCCAGGCCCCGCTTCATTTATTTACCAAGACTTGATTGATTGATAGCACGCTATGCCGAGACTCCAAGTAATTGGGTAGGCTGGCATGACCGCTAGAACATCCGCTAGCAACCGAGAGGTCGTGAGTTCAGATCCCACCCACGGTATTATTAATGGTAAAAAGTATTTAATCATTGACGTATGTAGAGATGTAGGTGGCATCAGATGACCTAGTCAGCTGGCAGCGAGAAACAACTAGCTAGTGCAATTTAATAAATGCTTCATAGTATTATTGCACACCTACATTTTTTTTTTATGCTACGTTGTAGGAATCTACACTGTCAGAAGCAATTTTGTATTGAGTTGTTTCTTGCAATTTAATTTGTGTAAATAATATTTACATTTACAAAACTTGTTAACATGACCACAGGATTGACCTTAAATATAAAAAATTGAAGCGCTAAACAACAGCTTCAGCTAACGTCCTCGGTCTAAACAACTATAGTAAAATGCTGCGTCACTGTAACATTGATTATCTGTAAGTCTCGTCACTACTCACTTGCACCTCACCACTGCGAGGTTATCCGACACCAGACTACCTGAAGTCTGCTGAGGCCGATGTAACCCGAAGACCGACGTCAACCAGGACGTGCGCCTACTAAGACCGACGTCAACCAAGACACATGCAGGCTGTGAACCCGGTTGGTTAATAACCTTACTATTGTTAGACCTTTACATTAGAGCAACCGTGAGCGCATCATTCTATATTCATACATTATTTGTTTCGGTTAACTTGTGTTTAAAAAGTCAACAATCAATGTCAATGACGTTCGATATTAGGATAAGTTCAGGCCGTAGCTCCATAGAGCGGTTGAAATTTCATATGAGATGTTTTTATTATATCATGACGTGTTAAAACTCATCTCGTTCCTGTCATAATCACAGTTATGAAAAATATAATAAATTCCTACTAGTTGAGACCTCTTAATGTCACTCACACACTCTCACGACCCTTTGTAATAACATGTGGAACTGGCGGATGTAATTGGTAAATAAACCTCCCGGAGAGACCGTTACCTACTTATGGTTAAAAGTAGAATTTGTAATTTCCTATTGGTATAATGCCTGTGATTACCTAAGTGTCTGTAACCTTTTCCTCCCACAAACACATCGGCGCGTCGCCACGTCCGCGTCGCGTCGCCTTTTTGAGAGCAAACATGGCCGCTCATTAGTACAAATAGCTATTTACTTATTTTATTTGATAGGTATTGGAATTTTCTCAAGAGCGACAATTACAACGTGCCTGCAACACGGAAGCGTAGACTTGCTTCGTTTGATGTTCTCTTAAAATGGATCTCGCTAAGTACTTACAACAGATAACTGTTTAGCACAATATGGATATAATACAACTACTTATTTACAATTTACTTATTTTTTTTAATACTGTAGTGTATGGCAGTAGTCCAAAGAGTAATTAAGAACTAGCAGTCGTTAACTAAGTGTTCTCCACGATCTTTATGCGCCAACTTTGTTAGTACCGATACTTTTTTATTTTCAGACGAACTTTACGTGATCAATCTTGTTTTGAGACCTTTCTCTGAAGAAATTAATGTTATCTTATCACCGAGGAGATATAGTATAGAGTATCGGATAGATCGAGGGTGGCTGATAAGAGCCGTTATTAAACTGATTGTGGAACCGTCGTCGGCGGCGCACCCGGCGCTCGGGGGCTGCGTGCCTGCGTCACACACACCAGTATCACTAAGGAACTAATCCTATTATCACGATTAGCCTTATACGTATTACAACCTAAAGAGCAATCAGTTAGAGAAACGTCGAAATAAGGCAAAAAAGCATAGCTAAACTACCTGATCTTTTACTCTTTTTTAACCGACTTTAAAAAAAAGGAGGAGGTTCTCAATTCGGATGTTTGTATGTTTTTTTTTTTTTTTTTTTTTTATGTTTGTTCGCGCATAACTCCGTTGCTTTCCAACCGATTTGAAATATTTTTTCTTTGTTGGAAAGGGTATACTTCCCAAATGGTCCCATAGTCACCAAGTCGGGATCTGATGATGGAATCTTGGCGAAATCGAGGGAACTCTTCAAATTTTATAGGAAAACGTACAGCGATTTTGGTATTTTCTACAACAAGTGAAGCATTTGCGTTCAATAAGAACCATTCTACCACCAGATCTGATGATGAAGCCAAGATGACCTCGTGAATGTAGCGGGAATTCGTTGGATGTGAGATGCGTGGCACTGGATTTCGTTTGATGGAAATTATCATGAGGATGATGAAAGGGTGTCAGCTGAAGGCCTACCCATACTATCTAAGATTAAAAATATGTCACTAAAAATAAACAAATAAAAAACTTTTTTGCAAAAAAAAAAAACCGACTTCAAAAATCGATAAAAGCACTAAAAAGTTAAAAATAATTCTATAACCTACCTATATTAATAAACCTAACCTAAACTTCGATTAACCTATAATACAATTTAACAATTTTTTGGAGTCGGGGCCAAGCAATATGCAAAACTTAAATCACTATATGCCTACAGACTAAGAGCAGAAAAAATAAAACATAAATCTTACAGCTTCTAAATATTAATTCTAATCGGAAAACAACAAAAATACTTAAGATACCTACTAACGTTTACACTTAACCATATTCATAATATACCTATTTTTACAAACACAATACACATCAACATACTCAGGAATTACCAGTCGTTTCATTACTTAGCTTGGCACCGACTCCAAAAATTGTTAAATTGTATTATAGGTTAATCGAAGTTTAGGTTAGGTTTATTAATATAGGTAGGTTATAGAATTATTTTTAACTTTTTAGTGCTTTTATCGATTTTTGAAGTCGGTTTTTTTTTTTGCAAAAAAGTTTTTGTAAGAAATTTTTTACCCAATTACCTAATTATAAAAATAACCCCATTGAACAGTGTATGGAAATAGATATAAAACTGCGAACCACAATAGGCGTATCAAGCCCACATTACAGACGAATCAATGTGATTACCTAACAGACTGATTGCCAAGAAAATAGGGAAAACATCCAATTTGGCTCAATCACGAGAAGCACTGGCAATTGCGGTAGATTGGTCCATTACGTTCGGTATAAGGCGGCGCAGGCGGCGCGGGCCGGCCGTCGCCATGCCGCCGCCGCTCGCGCTGTGCTGCCTCGCCGGCCTTCTGCTCGCGCACGCAGGCGGGAGCCCTGCGGTCAGTCTCTACCTCATAACTAAAAAGATACAGTACACTCCTAAATGTAATATTCCGACAGCTTAAAGACATAGTTAATGTTCTGGCTATGACGTGTTACAAACATGTATGAAAACGCCCACGACTGTTCTGCCGGGAATGTTGACGTGTGTGAGATTTATGTTGCGTTACAGAAGCATGTACTATTTTGCTCTGAATAGGGTAGTAAAGTAGTTTCTACATAACTCTATCAAGTTGTACATTAGAGGTGTCGTCGTGTCCTTGCAGCCCGTGGGTTCGGAGTCGCTGCCGCTGTCGCTGGTGTCGGAGCTGGGGTCGCGGCTGGGCGCGCACGGCCCGCGCCTGGCGGACGCGCGGTTGCCGTTGCCCTCGAGCCAGGAGCTGGACGCCATCAAGAAGGTCGCGCAGATCCTCGTCACGCTCGGACAACAGGTACTAGGCTAGGGTACGTCCCACTTCATAGACCTCGTATCAATACTGAGGAACCTCTACACTACCCACTGAAGTCTGTGATTAGCATGTACATGTTGGTACAAATGTGTCAAAGAAAACAGCTACTACAGCAAATCTTATATTATATTCTTTTATCTTTTGTTAATTGTTTATTACGTTTATGTTTTGTAATTTTATATTATGACTAAAATATTTTACCCATGATAGCTTAGCTTATCAGAGTAATATCCTTTACAAGGGGGAAGTTCGATTCCAAAACTATAGAGGTATTTATTTTCATCTACTGCAGTAATTTAAATTTGGACCTTTGACAGAATTCACTCATTCAGTGATCTAGCCTCTAGGGAAAGTAGAGTTCGGGATAAGAGACGTGTGATAACTACGAGCTGTGGCTGTAAATACTTATTTGGTGAATTATAATGATAGATGTTTACCAGGTGATACCAGCTATCATAGGCGAGCCGGCTTCTCCTCCGAGCGCCTGCGAGCCCGCGGGGGACGAGGCGCCCAACGATCCCGTCAACCTTGACAAGCTGACCTAATCCATAAATAAGTTAAATATTGTATACTTTCCAAGAATGATCAACAAATAAGGCCAAACACAAAGTATTCCTCATCTCAAGCATGTTCTTATACAGAGTGGCGCACGTTCCCACGGAGAATGGCACTATCATTGTATATCTCCCGGTCGTGTCGGATTGCCGTCCCATCGGATTATGCGAGCAGAGCATAGAGAGTGCAACTGTGTTTGCACACCCACATGTAATACACATTACTGCTATACATAACATTTCCTTTTGATGGCCATTATACGTGGGTGGCTCAAAATCAATACAATTTTTGCTCTATTCCGCCGGTAACACGAGGTCATATAAAAGCACAAAAAGTCTCGCTTGTTTGTTCATATTCTTGGAACAATAACATAATGTTTACATACCTACTTTTGTTTTAAATCCGGGTTTTTATTTAACTTGTAAATATTAACGGCTTCCATATAGCTCTAAGGTTTTTGTTGGTTAATAAATATGGCTAAAAAAAATCGTTTTTAATTTATGCAAATGCAGTGGTTTGTATGTGACGCGCTCGAGAGGGGCGGGGGAGCAGGGGGGGGGGGGATGCTGATAAGGTAGTTATGTCATGCTGTGATGATATATGCAGGGCACCTCGGGGTGATGTATGGCGCCGATGTAATCAATACCGTGTTTGCATACTTAGCGTATTACGGTGAAAGCTGCGCTTCAATAAGCGTTAAGTAATATTAAAGTTACCTATGTGCCAATAAACATCTAATATAAGTTTAATTCAAATATTACATTGTTGAAATGTACCTAACTCAATTTTAAATAATTGCATCGAATTCAGTCGTGTACTGTTCATTAGTCCGCGTGCACGGCAAGAAAGTATTAATTAACGAAAGTCGAATGATGAGCACTTGAGCAGCATTGTGGCTCGTTAATAACGGCAGTAACAATAAAACAACTGTCGGCTGACGGACAGCACGTGTCCCAATGTTCCTCGCAATCTAATTGTATTGTTTTAATGTCTACACTCAATTATGCTAGTCCGAGGCAGTGAACGTTATAAATGATTTAGCTTCATTAACTTTAAAAAGTAAGTTTGTATAGTATGTTTACAAAGCTAATAAAAGAGTGTATGAATTGGAGCTTAGTTATCTCTTTTATCAATTTGTTGTCAATAAATTCTACCAGTTCTAAACATAGGCCTAAAAAAAAGCAAATTGTTTTCGATATTATAATATTGTACTTTTCATTATGTCTATGTACTGAAAAGAGCCCATTAACAAATATGTAGAAGCTTCTTAAAACGATCTTTCTATGTTCACGCCTTAAAGTCTCCAAGCTGGAAATTTGAACCATTTACATGAGTTTACAGACTTTCAACGAATAACAGAACTGCTGAATGTAGGTTTTGCAGATTTTTTCTTCCAAATCTTGCTAGTTACATTTATTTATTCACATATTAATTGAAGCTAAAACAATGATGACAAGTCTGTACAAGAAAGTATTAATGTGATTTATTTGCAAGTTAGTTATATAATGTTAGGTACTAAGTATAATAACAGTGTTCAAAGAAATAAGATCGTGAGAATGAATAAGTGAGTATCGTGCATGGTTATGTACGGCGCACCATGGCTGGTCCCCGCAGAGCCGGCGGCGTTCGAGCGCTTTATTAAATTCCTGGCAATCTGGTGCCGCCGGCGGCGGTGGTGCTGCTCGCCGCTCGCCGCGCGCTGCTGCCGGCTTATTCCTAGCAGGGCCCGACGCAGACGCCGCGCGCCGGCGATGTACCGCAGTAATTGAATGCGATGAGCTTCAATGTCGAGGGGATTTCGAATACCTCACAACATGCCGCTCATTATTGGACAGATGAGGACAAAACCAAACAACATAATATCAACTACAACAAGTCTTTGTTTTAGCATAATGCCTGTCTAGATCTATGTAATATGATATACCTACTCAATTAGACTTTATTCTTGGACTATAATGTGCCTACGTCATGAACTACATTAGAGCAGTGACGTCAAGGCATAGTCACAGCGACGTGCCTGATTACATTATAATGCGTGCTTTTATCTCACAATCTGTCTGCGAGACTTTTTGTAAGGACTTTGTACAGGTATTAGAGTGTACTTACCCCCTTAAGCGTTGAGGGTGGAGGGTGGCTCGTGCACAGATAAATACACGAGTATGTATAGTAGACACGCAAACGCCGCCGCAGTAACTTAAGCTGAGATTAATCGTAAAGAAACAGCGCTGTACTAAACATGGCTAATGACTGAAATGAGTCATCGTTTAAAGTGCTGTGTAATAGATTTTTATTAATATCTAAAAGATAAAAATACGCAGAATGAAGGCGTAAAATAACAGTAATTATCGATTCGGTGCCTTCGCTTGAATGCCACGGTATATACTTATAGCGGATTGCTTATTTACATTTGAACATTAACCTTAGTGTTTGTGTTAATATTCATCCATCGACAAAAGCTGTTAACATATTATAATTACATATGCGTTCGAGTTTGTTCAACTTGTGGACAGTGGAGGGTATCCTTGGCCGGGATGTGCGGATGTGCGGATGTGCTCCGGGCGCTACAGATGTTATATAACCGCGGAGGTCGCGGACCTCGCCGCTGTGAAGGTTTCATTTAATTAATTTGTTAATGACCCTTGCTATTAGTATTTTTAGATATTCTAATAAATTCCGGCTAGTTTACCTTTTGGCTCATTGATTCAGTATTTCCTATTGCGCATAAAAAGGGAATGTAAAAGTCAAACCCTTACATAATATCTATTTAGCCACAAAATTCTATTTAGCTAGTACGAAATTATTCATCAACGCCCGATCCCAAACGACAAGATTTAGAGACTTGAGTTTTTGGCTGTTGATTAATTTTATGATGTATAACATCCACTAAGTGATTTTTTAATTAATGTGCAATATATAGGTATATAATAAGTGTAATATTATTATAGTTAAATTAGTCAAATACAGTCCCTGTCACCTAAAAGAAGCGGGGGAGGTTCGCCAGTATACCTAGTTTGTTGAACTGAAACTAGTTATTTCACTTCAAGAAATCTTTATCAGCTATTAATCTCTCTATTAACATTTAGTATGTCTATATGGCGACTAGCCCTTTAAATCAGAGAACTCCACATCTAGTAGTTCCATAATGGACGGTAAAACTAAGCCGCATTACAATTTCTAATCTAAGATGTCGTGGCTGCGCAAATTGAAATGAAAATGAATTTACGATGAAGGTTTACGACACGCGGGCGGCGAGTACACAACTGCACGATGTATTGTACAATATAAACAAAACATACAGTCGCGTACAAAGTGTCTTCTGAGTCTGACATTTAGAACGCTCTAGGATAATCATGATCTTACTTGTGTCTACAACTTGGTAGTAATTACTTCGTAATGTTCCTCTTTCTACAATCGCATCAACTATTACTTATTTAAAAAAATATGCATGTGGAATTTATTACAGCCATTATTCAGCACATTTTAGTTTGAAACTAGTTTGTTGACGTTCACATACTGCCGTCTGCGAAGCTTGGCAATAGCGAACAGTAATGGTCTGAATTCCTAGAACAACTTTTCTTAATATTAGCATCGCAGTTCAGTTGAAAAGATTCTCAGAGTTGCGCGAAAACATTCGCTGCGCCATCTTTTTAAACCGTATCTCTTTCGATCGTCCATTTGGCTTGGAATACATGTTTGTGGCATAACATGAATGCGGAGCAAACTTAATTACAAAAATATGTACTAGTGGTGATTTAATGGCGGCATTAACTACTACATTGGTTTTATAGAGGCTCGTATGACGCACTTATAAAAGTAGGCTACCGCACACTAAAGTTTAAGACTCATTTGGCACATTTACTTGAACAGTAAACAAGCAACGCAGCACACAGTAATCCTAACATAATGTTTGTCGTAGAATGTTCCAGTAACACTACAATATGACCCTCGGTCTATTTTGTTTACGAACATTGTACATTCCAAGTATTATGCCAAATAACATTTTATAAGAGCAGTTTGCTGATTGTTGATACTACTCATTAGCGGACACGATACAAGGTTTTTGAAGACAATGTCGCGACGACTAGATAACTGGCTTGTTTGTGTATTAACGTTATTATTGTATTGTAGGGATCTTTTATGGGTTTCACACATGGGACTGGTGTATTTTGTAACATTAACATTTACCATGTTTGTACACGCTAGCGCTAGGATGGCTACGCGTGTTCGGGACGAGGTTCGAACTCACCTTTCGCCCTCTACATATAGTAAGCCAACACTCGTCTATTAGTGTTTATAGTTTCATGTCACGACTGTATACAATAAAACGCCAACTAACTTGGTTATTAACCCGTATCTTGTCAGTTGAAATGCTCCAGAGGTTTATAGAATTCAGGCGCGTAAGTTTGCGTGTTTATATTGTGTCAAGTACCCCAGCTATAAATGTAGGCAGGTACTTTAAATCTCGTGTTGGACAGTATTTAATTTTAAAGCATAAGTTAAACAATAGCATTCGTCATGAGAAAAGCCATTGACATTAAGAGAACATTATTATTTCTCATTTCCATTGCAAGTCACAATATACGTTTGACTATGGGATGGGCTATATATAAGTAGCTGATCCATAAGAAAATATTAAAAACTTAACCTTTACCTTCATAAATGGTAGACTGTTACCATTTCATACACATTGTGCTTGATCTGAATGGTCTGCGCCTGGTTCATTTCCTAGGCAAATACTTCTGCAAAATCTAGATCAAGCAAATTAAATTTTCCAATAAAATGATTTATCACAACGTACGTCTACGTTTTAATATAATAAATAGCATAATATTTATGGTGGTAGTGTGTGTTGTCCAGGTATCGTGCGCTCCTAGTTGCCGCCCACGCCGCGCGCTCCTATCAGATGTATTGTGCCCGATAGCCATAAGTTACAGCCATGCGCCGCGCGCCGTGCCCGAGCCCGAGCGCAAGCCATGCTAGCCATAGGTAACATGCCATCATACGTCACGCAGCCTGTGGGCGCGTCTCATGGCTATGAGATTATCGTGGGTTTTTGGGAGTGTTATCTTTATTTCTCTGACCTTTCAGTGGTTAACGTTAACTTCACAATTTGCCTGACCCGTAAGTCAATAGAAATAAATTCACCCCTAAATGAACAAAACACTTGTCAAAATATATATTAAACACCTAAGCTCAACATGTAGTGGGAAGACGGAAACACGACATAACTACATATATAGCGACAAAAATATAGGTTCTTTTTTGTCACTATACATAGGTAGTAGATAGAAAGAGTTTTTGTTTTAATATCATTAGTTTCTTAAATCGTGTCTTCACCTTGGGTACGGAAACAAAAGTTTTAGGCAAAAATAATGTGATAACTCACTATACTTTACTAAATATTTTACAGTGCTGAAACCAAGAAGCTCCATCTACTTGTAAATTTCATTAAAACGTAAGTAAGTAAACCTTCAGTACCACGACTATTCTTACTATTACAAAGAAATGGATCTAGATAGCGCTGTTATTATCACTGTTAACTCTCCTGCGATACATAGATGGCGCTTATATCATCGCACTTGGCTCTCCAGCGGGTACATAGATGTCGCTGCCGGCTGCAAGTTGGCGACTCTCGTGCGGCGTATGAAATGGTATAGGAACCTGAAGGTGCAGTGGTACACCAGCTCCGTGCAGGTCAGCACTGAGAGCCCCGTCACAACCATCCATTGTGTAAAGATTTTTACTGTAAAATAAAATATAATAACTATAAGCTTTATGATCATACTTTTACAACTAGTTACTGCTTATGGTAGAGTTTTTAATTATATTCGCTAAAAGGCTATGGAAATTAAATACTCGAAGAGCCCATACATCACTATGATTAAATTGATTTTAATAAATAAATAAATAAATTGATATATTTTACTTACGGATGATCTCTGTCCAGCGCGTGAACGCCTCCACCGTGTACCAGTTCTGGTGGTCGACGTTGTAGAACACGCGGATCATGGTCGTGTTCACCATGGAGATGCCCTCACTGGCAACCATATACAATACAAACATTATTTACTGTTATAAGCTTTAATATTTGTAGTTATAGACTCTATAACTACTAAGCTTTATAATGATATATAAAATATACAAACAATGATATCAAGGTTATTTATCAGTGGGTAGTAAGCACAATTATGCCTGATGTGACTAGTGTAGTCGTTTTAACTCACGCTAGAAAGTTGCCGAAGATGCTGAGGTTGAGGCGGTGCATGGAGTGCGAGATCTGCGCGGTGTAGAGCTGGCGGCGGCACAGCACGCGGCAGCCGGCGCAGTCCATGGCGTCCTGCCGCTCCTGGCTCAGCGCGGGGTCCGAGCCCTGCCCCGGGTACAGGTACATGAACTTCTCTGCACAACACAAAGGTGTACTTATGTATACAACGAGATCGATATTACAAAAGTACAATGAACTAAATGTATTGCTGAATTTATTCCTTGGTTGGCTGGACACTAAAATCAGTTTGGATTACATGCAGTGCTATGTACCTCTATGTTTGTTGAGACAGGCGAGTTCTCCGAGTGTACAGGTGGGCACGTCGGGCTGCGCGCGCGCGACCAGCTGCGGCTGCCACGCGAAGGGCACGCAGCCGCACAGCGCCCTCGCCGTGTCGCGTCGGCACTCCGTCAGGCACCACGACAGCCCGCCGCCGTGCAGCCGGCACCCACGCTGCACACACCATTCAACACTCATCAGTTTACTGGCCTTCTGAGATTCAAAAAGATTCCTAAAGAAAGAGTAGAACATATATTAGGAAGCCGCATATATATAATTTTGATCAAATATGTGTCAGTTAAGAAGTGTCCATAGCCCCGTACCCATTCCTCGCTGTAGGAGCTGATGTCATCGGCAGGGTACTGCATGAGCGCGTGGATGTTGTAGTAGAGCGAGGCGTTGCGCGCCAGCGGGTACAGCCGCACGTCGCCGCTCTCCAGCATTGGGTACTCGTCGCCAGCGAATATCATCATCTGCGAGTATTCTCAACACATCAAAACTAAATAATTATAAAAAGCATAAAGTTAAATAATATAATACAAGTTGTACCACCTCCATGCCATATACTGGCCTGCGCACGTAGGCGAAGTCGTCGCGCGACTCCTTGGCGACGATGCCGAGCCCGTAGTCCGGCCCGATCAGGTCCAGCACCGCCGGCTGTCTGTGGAAGTCTACTGGTCTGGGAAGTAAACATCAAATCATATACGTCATCGAGAAGAAGATGTAACAAATGAATTAAGAATGAGTCCAATCTCACTGGTATCTAGAGTTGAAGACGCAGCAGAAGCCGAGAGCAGTGAGCCTGGACCCGAACAGGCTGCTGCAGTCCTCCAGCCGCCCGCGCCAGCTGCAGCGCAGCAAAATTGACGAGCAGTTCGCTGACAACTACATACGAGATGCGATACTATAAATACCATAATTTAATAAGTAAATATTTATAATTTTGAATACACCAAGGAAGAAAGCAAGTGATAGTGTTTTGTTTCTTTAAGCATCACAATATTTGTGCATGTATTTAGGTGCCTTATTTAATTGTTAATACCTTGTACATGATGTCGGTGACGTTAAAGCCAGCCTCCACGTCCTTGATGAAGTCCTCGAAGGCGACGTTGAGCGGCGGCAGCGCAAACGTCAGCAGCGCGCCCATGTTCAGCAGGTTGCTTTCGATGTCACTCCGCCGGAAACGGTACACCCTCCTGTTCTTTGGGTGCCTTTATAACATGAACAGAAATAATATCGGCTTATGTATGCCTGATGAACAAGGCATATTATAGAATGATTTCCTCGTCGTCACGGATGTATCCTATTTTATTAAGTTTCTATAGATACCTAAATGAAAGACAGGAAATGGGTATGATATGTGAAGTTAACGCTGATTTGAGTACTAGAAATCCATTGCTTGGTTAGGTTCGACTTTCTGACAGAGATCAATAGGTTAGGTTAGGTTAGATATTTCAATATAAGTATTGAATAATATATTATTATTAGTATTGAATAATATTTATAAAAGCTATATATTTTATGTAAGAATCAAGTCTGCCAAACACGTACGTGTACAAGTAGTGCGTGTAGTTCTGGAGAGCGGCCTTGCTGATGACCTTGTTGGAGCAGATAGCGACAGCGGGGAACTGGAAGTTGGTGACGACGTTGTCGGTGGTCTGCAGGCTCACGATGAGAGGCGGCCGGTCGTGTAGCTGCGAGTAGTTGTTCACTACCATGTGGACCCCCACCACTACGGTCACCAGCATCAAAGCGATGTAGCGGTATCTGGAAAGTACCGGCGTCACAACCTAAGAGCCCCATTCTGAAATTTAGTACCTAATCATATTCGGCGTTCCCTATATAAGTAACAGAATTCACTCACTAGTCTCTTGTTTCAAACATACAATGTAGCTTAGTACAATGGTTAGAAAAAGATCAGAGATTGAGTGTTGAACATCGAGTGAAGTTGAATGTATGGTATTTCCACACTCTCTCTCTCTACCCCATCTGATTAAGGATTATTACCATCCTGACATGGTGTAGTTTCCTCACCTTTCCCACTTGGTGGTGCTGGCGTTGATATACTTGACGGCGGCGACGGAGCAGGAACACCAGAACTCCGCGAGCGCGTCGCGCAGACTGTCGCGCAGGCGCTGCTCCAGCCGGCAGCCCGGCCGCTGCCCGAAGCGCATGCGCCGCGACACCTGGATCGCTGGCCTCTTTGCCTTCTTGCTCCATAGCTCGGGGTCCACTGTCCGCATCTCCTTTATAACTACCGCCTATGCTGAGTATATAGATAGTGCACTTTCCTAAAACACACTACTGTCGTTACTGGAACTTCTAGCGGGTGTCAGCAGTGGACCTGTATCAGTCATGTGTATAAATTACCAGTAAAGTGCCATTCATTACTTTAATTGTGTTGTGCTTTCGTGACTGTATAGGTAAATAAATGGTTTTATCTTTTTAAAATGTAAATAATTAATTTAGTAATTAACTACTGTTAATTTTAGGTACAATATATCACGAGCGCCATGTATTTCAACTAATTTTGATTAACTACTCGATTAGCTGTGAATAGCGCCATGAACTTTGAATCTTTCATGGGCAACCAGTGCGTCGACTTACACCGTAATGTCATAAGCTCAAGATTAAAGGTCGCTCCTGTTCAAACAAAGTTGGGCATAATACTTCATCTGTAGAAAACTTTACCTAGTTGATTTATATTATATAATATTGCTCTTGCTGTATAATATTACTCAATCCTCGAGTGTTTTGCATTGTATTGGAGCGAAAATATTAAATAATTAAAGGAGAATGACCAAGTGACTATGGTACTTAGTATCGTTATCAAATATATTGTGCCACAATGTAATATATCTTAATATAAAGTATGATTAAGGTACTTGTAAATACAGTAATTTTTTTTTAATAATTCTCCGCATTTTGCCGTAGTTTTGAATTGAATTAGTTGTAAAAAGCGATTCTTTTTACGAAACATTTCCACAGATTTCATCTTGTTAGAATGAGAAAAATCAAACTAGCTATTTTTATTGAGTTTTGACAGAGGCCAGGTAATTACATTGAAGCGATACTGGAAATGGTCATTCTCCTTTGTTCAAATCACCTGCCAGCAATCAAAATGTTGATGCGCTTGTGAGTTAAATAGCGGTATAAGTAATAGTAGAACCACGCTATCGGTACAATACATACTACTATAACATTGTGTCCTTAATAATAAATAAACAAAACTTTAATGAGCTTTCACGTAGATTCAAGCAGTCAAAAGTTTGAAACGTCTATGACAAACGACTTCTTTACTTAAGTAGAGTTTGCAGAGCCCCTGAATATTGTCACTAGAGCTAGCAAATTGGTTTTAAAACATTCGAAAAATAATTATAGGCGCGAATAACTAATATTGTTATGTGTTGAACAACATTACCCTATTTTTACAATAAATATACGATTGGTTGGATATAAATCTTACTTATATTATAAATGCGAAAGTTTGTTTGGATGTTTGTTACTCTTTCACGCAAAAACTACTGAATGGATTTTAATGAAACTTTACAAAAATGTAGCTTATACATCGGAATAACACATAGGCTATAATTTATAAACATAGTGTATGAATTATCATTGATGCGGGTGAAACCGCGGGGCACAGCTAGTAAAACATAATAATGTATTGGTAACTTTATTGAATTCTCGAATATTACAGAAGTGTAAGACTAAAATTTATTTCACGACAACATTTATAAACATCTAGATTGTCATTAAATTGCAAACAAATTAAGAATTTGATTAAAAAAACCGTTGAATTTGAATACGATAAATATAATATTACGTATTGTTGAACTGAGTACTAACTATAATACTACATTATGTACAATCTATTCGTTTGCGATCGCGTTTGTCTTCGTAGTTATAATATACAATACTTAATTACAATTAATTTACCATAAATATTACATATTATTTAAAAATCTATTTATACCTACCTATTTAAAAAGAATTCAGAAACATTGTGCACGATTTTTATTTTTTAATTTACATATTTTTGTCTACGTAAGATACTTATTAACATTTCATGTGATATTTGGTAACTTAAGCCTTGGGCTTAAAACATTTTGTTTTTCTACACATTATGTAGGTTTAAAGAAGGTGAAAATTCATAATAATGTAGGAATATACGCATGTATGAAACAAGTCTTACTTGTAAATATCTAGGTATGTCCGTATGTCCCTAGAAGACAACGAGGTCTCTTTTAGAAACAATAAATTGCCTATGAATGTGACGATCTTAAATTCATATACAAATGTGTAAATATTTTGATGATAATATAGTACTGATAACTACTCTTCCACAAGAATGTTGACTATCACGTAAAGATATACTTTCTTCTCAATGAAAACTAACTGTATTGTATGTACAGACTACAGACACCTACATCTCATCTGAGTCGCATCAGTTGGCTACGCAATGTGTACGATGGTCGATGCACGCATACAGACCGACATCAAATATATTACAATATACTCTCAATTAGAATAGAACTTTGGAGCGATTACTTATACTAACAAGTATTAATACTGGGAGACTACAGTTACCGCTATCACAAAACTACGATCGAAATCATGAATGCTGAAGATGCATTTCACAAGAATTCTTTGATGACACCACTTAGATTTTTATTGCAGAGTGGAATCTCGGATTATTATTCCTTGGGTAAAATATTGTAGTTAAATATCCTTTTTTTTATTGAGTGGTAACTGTAGTGATAGACACCTAGTGCCGTGCGACCTTAGCTAAGCTATACTATATTACAATTTTATAGGTACCAGACGCTGCACGTTATATTTAAAATGGATCAGAACGTAAATATTATTATATTTTAGAACAGTGTTGTTATTCTAGTTATTCGTACGTGTTACAAATAGTTTTAATTTATCAATACTATGTAAATAACTGGAGTATCATAGGATACTTTAGTTAAAAGAAGTTTCAAGTGGTTTAAACATAGGTTTTGTGATCTATGGGTAGATTTAACCCTGTATCATACTGATTTCGGATGATTGATCTTAACATTAAGAATAATACTATACCTAACGCTATACATTATTCTATGCTTTGGTTATCCATTGCATACAGTATACTGAACGCGGATGACTATTGGTGAAGTTCTGACTGATTACATTTGAGATACAGGAAGACCTAGTTATATTTTGAATAACATTAAACTATTTATAATACAAAGTTTCAAAATCATCTTTCGAAGTATGTTCTTACTTGATACTTAATCCAGTTTCCTCCTTATCAGAATAATTTCTTAAAACGTAAATTTCAGTTATCTAATTTTAAATGTATTATGATAATGTATGTGAATTTAAATAGTCGTTTACGTAACAGTGATAGAATCTCTATCCAGTGTGTGGTGTAGTGCTATACATTGAATAAACATGTAACAGTGGGTAAAAAGTAACATCTTCTTTATCTTGTAAGAGTAAATTTACTTAGCCATAACATTACAGTTACTACGCACTAAACAGTACTTAAAGTGCACTGACTACTTAATGGCAAATATTTGTCCCGAATTCCCTTTTACAATGTACAATGTACGAACATCTTAAGACAGATAACTATACCTAGGTATAGGTGTATAATATAAATAATTTATATCAAATACCTACTCAAAATTTAATTTTGGTGATAACAAACAAACAGTTTATCCAATTTAGAAATTATACAGATATTTTGTTCAAATTAATTGTAATACTATTGTAATAAATATATCTTATAGTAGATAGTGATTCCAAATTGTTTATAGCCTTTTTCATCTCCAGTAAGAGGAGTAAGAAGATGAAAGAATTATAGCGTACAACACTATTTACAATCTACTGTAATTATACTAATGCACTACATTTTACACATCTCATTTGATTATATTTACAAATCGTTTCCTTAGCATTACTATTAAAATTCTAGGCTAAAGAGGATCCTTGCATGTCACTAATCAATAAGAAGTCTAAAAACCTGTCAGTATACAGTGAACACAACACATCTTTGTTATGTATTTCAGATAACAGTTTAAATTACAACACATTTTTTTGAAGAAAATTTTCTATTTTCCTTTTCCAAGATAAATAGACCGGGCTATGGCGCTCTACACTACGTCATCTCACTTCCACAACGTAAAGAGTTCGGCTGTAAGTGCGTAGCCCCGGACTATTCAAACGCAACTTTTGTTTTAGGCTTGATTGTCTATCTGTCGCTACTTTACACTTGAAAGTGACAGAAACAGCATGAGAGTATGAGTGCAGTTCAGACGAGGGCGGGCGCGAGCTCGGGCCGCGGCGCCAGCTGCCGTCACAGGTAGGCCACGAACAGCAGCATGGACAGCAGCAGCAGCGACACGCCGCTCACGCCCAGACGCGTCGACTTCGACAGGATGCCCTTCCCTGCAACATTGATACGTTATAGCTTTACCTACTTATTTTAGGATGTGAATAGGACTAAATTAAACGTTTTGGTCATCTGCACTACTTCCTTCTCCTTAACTAGAAGAGAGATAGAAGCGGAATAGGGAATTGAAAAGTAAATTAACAATGTGGACGAGTTTGGACAGCAAAGTGAGAAATGTAGAGCAGAACATTACTAGTACCTACCTACACGGCTTCTCTTGGCCACTCGATCCTCTTCCAAATCTGGGATTATTTCTTTGTTTAATAAGAAATTATAATCTTTAAAAGCTTTTCGACCTAAAATTTTGATCAGCTCGAAAGGTAGCGACTATAAAAAAAGGCGCTAAAAGTTGAGAGGACGAAACTGGATTTAATTTATTGTTGAACTTCTAAAGCGCTCATCATCATCATACAGTGTGAGTGAAGGTACTAACATCGTTCAGCGAGCTTCCTGTAGCAGCAGCAGTCGCGCAGGCGGGCGTACTGGGCGCAGTCGTGCGCGAGCGGGCGGCAGCGGCGCGCGCCCACGTAGCAGGTGTGCGGCAGCCACGGGAACGGCTCGGCCACGAAGCGCCGCTCGCAGCAGCAGTGGTCCGCCAGCACGCGCGTCTCGCAGTACTCCAGCTCGCGCTGGCTGCAGCTACCGCAGCCCGGCCGCGTCGGGGGCACTGCTCACAAACAACATCGGCTTAGTATGCTCATAGGTGGTAGGTACCAGTATACATGGTACACACAATACTCAACTAATGACCTTGTTCATACCCTCAGAGAGAAGACACCTTATCAGTAAATGCAAAAAACATACGCCCATAGCTACTTACACACAATTAAATGGGAAAAGCTCTAAATATCCTGTTAATTAAAGATAACGTGAAAAATAACGACAAACTGTTATTGTTTGAAAACAATAGATAAAGACATTGCATAAACTTTATTATCAATTGTTAAATTAGATTGCGGCTGTAGGTAACGCTAACTGCACGATATTTTCCTCTACATGATTGCCACAAACATTATTAATCAAGACTTGCAATATCAGATGCCTCTGGAATCCTAAACACTATCCATTATAACATATGGTACGGCAACGAATTCACTCACCGAATGCAAATCATACGTCATGAGTGAACAATGGCGGTCACTTTAGGGTAGCACCTAACCTGAGCGTAACGTATTTATTATTTCCTTTGATTTCTATGTAGTTGCCTATTGTCATAATACAATGCACGACTTGCTTTTCTTCACACATTTTGGTTATATCTAGACACGCGGCCGCGTGTCAAGCCAAGTTCAAGCAAACTGGCTAGACAGCGCCAAGTGTATCATTACACGAACCACTTGGTGCCACTTTTGACCCTTCCATACCTCAAAAGCTCTTTAACGTAAACACATAAAACTACGTGTGTTTTATTATATCCATAAGGACATCTAGAAGCCCAAATTTCATGAAGCTAGCTCAAACGGTTATAAAGATATGAAGGTCAAAAAGTCGTAAATTTTAATATTGACTGACTGACATATAGTACCTAAACCTAACCTACTTCCAGATGACCTAGAAAGATGAAATTTGGAATCCAGCTCGGTAATTGTGTGTAAGCGAAGGAAAAAGTCTAAAAATAAAAAAAGTTAAAAAATAGGGGGGTCCAAAATTTTGTTTTTTTTTTAATTGTAGCCTTGGAACCGTTACAAGCTGCTATTTGAAACTATCCCAATTGGCCAAGTCAAATCTAACCTACTTTAGGATCTCACATTTTTAAATGACAGCAATTGTTATAGGTATCCAATAAAGCAAAGAAATAGAGTTTAATTCTTGTTCATAATGTTATTTTGTTCCTATAAATACATATTTGGATTTTGCATAGAACTTGGCACTCATTTAGATCTCCATTCTTTTTGTGTATTGAACTTGGCTTTCCTTTTTTACATTTATGTTTTTGGTGGGATGAGGTAATTACCGAATCAACCATCGTGGTTACTTACTCATCTAAGAAAAACATACTATACAAAAACAAAGTTAGACAACTCTTCAAAAAATGTTGTCCGTGATGATAAAACTAAAAAGTGTGAAACTCTGAGCAACAGCAAATAAGCATTCTCAGAGTTTAGATTCTCCTTCAAACCCCACGTTGTACGAAAAAAAAACCCAGTCGCCAGTATAAACAAAAATGTACAAATTTCAAGTGTTAATTCTATAATAAATACTGTAAGATAAACTCTACAATCGCACACATGTTGTGTGCAGTCGTAATCTATCAAAGTTCGTTTTGTTACGTGAAGGTAGGTCTCAACCCTTACGGGGACGTGCAAGTGAGCTTAAATGCGTTAATTATTTTTTATAACACCGTGATTCATCATGCGGCCTTCCTTGCGACGCTACCCGAGACACCTAGGACATGTCCACTCAACTCCGGTCTAGATACTTATATAATTGTATAACAAAAAGACAGCCACCATCTTTTCTGTATTACATATTCTAAGCCCGTTTCAGTACGCTACGGTGTTACATAAAACATATTTTCAAGAAATTGAGCAATAGGCACACATATCAATGTGAGTATCGCGAAAACAGGAAATCGAACTTTTTTTTGATAAATGAATAAAATATACATAGTCAACTCCGATTATCGGAATTACACGCAAATTAACACGACCACATCATTACTTTTTTCTGATAAAGTGTGATAGGTTACCTGCATGTTGGTAATGCAGTGTTGACCCCGGCGGCCATGGCTGCAGTGATCGCCTGGTCACCTACCTGACGCCCATGTACCGGGGGAGCCGATATTGATTTATTGCTCCACGCAGGTCTAGACGGGGCAGGCTACCTGGAGGGGTGGCGGGTGAGTAGGGAGGGGGAGCAGCCTCCCGCCGGCTTGTCCCGAGAGGGCGGCGATGCAACGCCATTCGTATTTATGACGAGCACAACTAGGGCTTGAACGACTATTCAATATGGCGGACTTATTGACGTTTAAATTGAGTGACCCCAACTCTCAGTGAAACCGTGAATTCGTGAGCTGCATATTCGTAATAAGGAATAGCTGTGACGAGTCAGATTTCAAATGAAACTATCTCAAAGGGTTATTTAAGAATTACATCAATTTTACAATAAATTCAATATTTCCTTTGAAAAAAAAAAAAACAGATCTTTGTCACGATATAATTCTATCTGTCTGTAAAGAAATATAATTTATTGTCAGTTAAACTTTGATGAAAAACCACAAAAAATCTGTAAAGAGATTTAAGAGTAGGTTATGGACATGCAAAGGTCATTATCGTGACGACAAATCGAAGGCTGATTACAAAAACCTTACTGCATTTGACCGGCCGACTGTGACAGTAACGGCAGTACCTAACTACTCTATGTTTGTACACAAGAACAACCGAGATATTACTTACAATAACTCTTCCTGTAACCTAATCAGGTGTGATAGCATCATTTGTATGCCATGTTACATGGACAAATAATTGGTTTCTATCGTTTGGGCGGTCTTTAACATTTTGACTGATCGGTCAGACATTTAATCTCACATTGCTCACCACTCACCAATGTCATTCACGTAGAGAAATACAGTACATAAATTCATATTCTATTCCTCAGTTTTCTCAGAAACTGTTTAATAATTTAGGCTTACAATTTCATAGCATAAAAATTAACAGAAATGCCTTTTATCAAAGATAAGAAATTCCTTTTAATAACTTAGAGGCAGGTACATAGCACATGTAGTACCTATACTAGTTAGTGGTGGACAACCAGTACTTTAAGTAACGTCAATCACACATTCTAATTCGTATAATCAGCGTATAATGTGGGGTCTCACAGCCATGCATACGTGTGCACCGGTAGCAGTGGCTGCAATGTCACGGCGTACAATGGTGTGACAGATGGCGGCCCGCCCCGGGACCTTGCGGGGACTGTCATTACCAGCATTCAGCCTGCCGACCTTCGCCGTAATTTGTACCATCATGTGCAACTGCATGAAATGTATGGCTGTGGGCTAGGAACTACTAATTAGAGTTATTTTGCGTGATACCTGAACAAACAGACAGACAGACAGACATCACACTTTTAGGTTCGGTTTTAGCAAAAAGTGAGGAAAAACCTATAAACCTCTACGGTAATTTTAAAACTTTTGGTTTTTGATACTTCCACTCTACTACTTTGAGCCTACAAACAGTTCAAACTGTTTCTATTTTAAAATAAATGTAAACAGACAAGATTTTATTACAAAATATAGCAGAGTTTAAGTCAATCAAATAGGATCATATTATGTAAAGTGGTTTCATAAAATCCTTCTGCTCTCCTTTAAATGAGCAAGTTATGTTCCTCACAATGCACCCTGTAAGGTAACAGGCAGATTATTTATTTAGGGATACTAATTATGTAAGGATAGACATTCTGATTACTAAAGACGATAGGAAGACCACTCTATGCCTTCTGGAATTACGTACGATGTACGTGGAGATGACACTTACGACAAGCTGCTGTGTATCCGCAATAATTTACATCTTGTGATGTTCGCAAGTGTGGAGGGAGCGAACATCAAACGGCAAACAATGCTCCAATATTTGTAACACTATTAAAACGCTGACTGTTTGAAGATATTTGTGATTCACACTCGGATGCTAAACTAATAAACAAAACTTGCCAATAGTAAATTATTAAATTTGGCCTAAAAATAAAATAGCTTTTAGTCTAATCTGGGTTTATGTGAGAAGTCTGTAATATCTTGCTATTGTAATCGGGTAAAAGCAAAAAAACAAAGGTATGTATCTAGTAAAAATCGCCATTTATTGTCTTCATAACAGAACAGTGGAATATTTTCCTTCTTATCTAGCTATTTTACCCGTGTGTATAGCGTAGATGGTAGAATTATAACAATGAGGATGTCACTTGATTGTCGTATTATGTACAAGATAACTGACCACTATTAAGGCATGATACGCGGAGTAATGACTGCACTTTACACCTAATTCCCCGACCTTCAGCGGATAACATCGCGGGATGTGAAGTTTGCGCAGCTAATCGCAAGTGTGTGCGACTAATTAGTCGCTGCGACAGATCACTCTGATACCCGCTGACTCATACATTATGGACATATCCACTTTTATGAGATCATTTGTTCAATCTAGTACGATGGTGGTCAAGTAGATTCTAGGGTGCTTGATAACGTGCGAAATTTAATAAAAGTGCTTAACTTCTGTGCAGGGCAGAAGCTTATATATATTGTCCAATGGTTTTTATCAATGTAACATGCGGGTCACTTGATGAAAATTTATTGCCACTTATAATAGTGGAAGCTATTTTTGCAAGTTATATTTTTATCACATTACTGCAAATGACTGCGTTTCGTTTTGCCGTATAAATATCAAAGACAGAAAACATCAAAGAATAAAATGAAAAGGAAAAATGTGGTATTATCCAAAACAGGTATCTCTCAAAGTATTGAACTTACAATACCTACGTTAAGAATATACACGTAGTGGATATCGCAGGCGCATGTCCTCAGGTATCAGATGTTGCGTTAATGACGTATCATCTTCGCTAATTAGCGGCCGTCGAGCACCCAGCGCCGGCGCAGCGTATACTTATACTTTATGAGCTGACAGTATTGTTAGCGCTGGTGTATGGGGTTAGCTTACTTTACGTAGGTTTCAATATGAAATGTGAAAATGCTACCTTTTCATATATCTGAAATTATACGTCTATTTATGTTATTGCTACATTTCGTTCATCACAATAAATAATTTTGAAGGCTTTTTGGATTTCAAGATGAATTAAAATCTGGTGAAAATTGGCACACAGAACGTCTAATTTGGCGTAAATTGTACTCCTCTAAAGAAGTATAACATTTTTGTAACCAGGTAAGATATATGAAGCAGTAACAAGTAATATATTCATTAATATATCAATCTTGTGACAGACAGCGTTGCTGGAGATTGTAGCTCCAGTGTTACGTGGGCGGATTTATGTTCCTAAACCTGATGTGCTATTTTAAATATTTTCCATTTATCTTATTCCATGTAAGTATCTCCCTATTTAAATTGTTAACACACTAACAATTCTTGGTCAGCACCTGAGTACATGAGTCAGTGTACAAGTCTTCACAGTTCAATCCCGCGACACGCGATGAAATAATTGAAATAATAAAGAACAATTGAATCGCCGATAGACTAACATTGATCTAAACGAGTTATCTATTTTAAATATTTTCCATTTATCTTATTCCATGTAAGTATCTCCCTATTTAAATTGTTAACACACTAACAATTCTTGGTCAGCACCTGAGTACATGAGTCAGTGTACAAGTCTTCACAGTTCAATCCCGCGACACGCGATGAAATAATTGAAATAATAAAGAACAATTGAATCGCCGATAGACTAACATTGATCTAAACGAGTTATACAGGATGCTTCTCGAACGGCAAACTAATTTATTTCAGATAATAGCATGAAATTAGTTAATCACTAAAACATACCACTCTGTTTTAAACCCGTTATTACGATATTAACTGTTTTTTTTTAAATAAAACATCTATTGCGGTAAGCATCGAAATACAAAAAGAAAATACTTTTCCTTCTTTCATGTAAAAAATTCCTTAAGGCAAAAAAATACATATTTTATAGTGAGTCGTAAATAGATGTCGTTATATTATCACCCTGTGCTATAAATTAAATATTTGAGAGTATCAGATGGATCAATTAAGGAAAGTCATGACTATAAATAAGTGTTCCATTGCGGAACAGTTCAGCTCACTCATTCACTCATTGTTCAGAGCGGGCCAGATAATGGACGCCTACGTCTGTTTACACGGCTGATGAGATCTAGACTCAGCCGGACAGACAGCTTTCATCAGGACTTGTCAGTTCTCAGCTGATTGCTGGTAATTACTGCAAATATTTTCCGAAGCTTAATGAATCTACACGTCGTGGTGACGTACGCGTCGGGTGGAGAGTGATGTCCAGTGTGAGAAACAACGTTATTGCGTTCGTTAGGCATGATTGAGCTTGTTTCTTAACATCAGTTGATATTTACGCGTATCCTTTGATTAGATCATATTCTTCATTTCCAAATATTCTATTGGTCGTAACTCGTAGGTACAACGTATTTAAGTTGTATCACATTGTACTTCTACAACTAAGAAACCCAAACAGCTGTACCAAACACTAAATTAATTATTTGTTGGAAAACTTTTCAAAAATAGGTCCAACTTTTACATAAACTACAAAACTGAATAGATTTTTTTTTTACGACATACTTATTATAGGGACTGAATAAAATTATTATTTGTTATCATTAAAAGTTTACGTAAACATCGTCCTTACGTATTTGATATAACTTTTAATGAAGACAACACAATATTTCCCCGAGTATTAATCCGTGATCCTCGAGTGTTCGTATTCGCGAGCGGCTCGTTGCGTGTAATTAGAGCAACTCAAGCAATTGTTGTTGCGTCACCGTTAACGAACTCTACGGGAGCCCGGGCCTCAGCCCGAATTACTTGAGGATGGGTACACGTGGACTATGGATTGTATTATTTGTATGGCATGTTGAGATAGTTACTGAAAGTATATTTTGAGTCAAAGCTTAACCTGTAGTTGGAGTTCCTGAATCTCGGGCACTGAAAAATCACCGAGAATAATTTAATTCAAGGCCCTTATCTTACCCTTTAATTACTGGTAATTTGCTTCTTTTCAGTCCGATGACAAATACTAGTAAACATGACAAAGGACAGTCGTAGGTTGCCCTTGAGGACTTATGAACTAATAGAATCGCATGGAATTTATTATATCCAACTAAACCAACGTGCTTTTCTAGTCATTTTGATATTATAGGGCAGTAATTGCGGCATCTAATCAACCTTAGCAGTATCCGATATATCATCTCCGTTTCGCAGCATCGTTTGTCCAAATACATATTTTAGTAGGAGAATTTTAAATTCCGCTTTGTATTACAAACAATCTGTATGGCAAATAAATAATCAAATGTATTACCGTCATTAACATTCAGGTTGTTAGCAGCTCGGCGCGCGTCGGCGGTGGACACGTCGTGCTCCACGAAGTACTCCTCGTAGCGCACCTCCAGCAGCGTGTCGTCGCCGGCCCACGGCTCGGAGTCGTTGCCGCGGCTGCCGTTGCCGCGCCCCGTGCCTACCGGCTTCGACGCCGCCGCGTGACGCACCTGACACACACACGAATTAGGGGCGAAACTCACACAATCCAGACCACCATTTGTGGATTAATGGTGCATTGAACGATGCATTCATCGAGAACTAAGGTCTAATGTCCGCGAAATTTAACGTCAGAGAAAGCACATTTGACTACTCTACATTTAAGGATAGTTTTAGTGATCATGTAGTAAGTTGATGGAGCTTGATTCACCAGTACTTCAGGCACCCGGAAGATGACGTCGGCGGCGGTGGGCACGAGCGGCAGCAGCGCCAGTGCGGCGCCGGCGCACAGCCACGCGCGCATCGCTGCGTGCTGCCGCTGCGACACCATACCATGGCACGCCCACCCAAGCGATGGCACTGAACAACAATTATTTTTTTAAGGCATGTTACTTTCATAATTTTAAAAAGATAATGTAAGAAAACTTCGACAACAATTGAAAGCAAATTGGTAAATATATGAAATTCAGCTGAAGTTCAGTGGTGAAATTCAAAGAAGGGGTAAATATTGTTACGAAAGATACTCTGCAAAACCACTAAAGGCTTAGTAGGTAGAGTACAATTAGTTGGTTTAAACAGGTTACATAATTTAAGATATTGTGGTAAAAAATTAAAACTTAAAAAAATAAAATAATCAATCCATGTAATAAAACCTAAAATCTTAACGCAAGTGAAATCTGTCGATAAGTTTTATAATCGCACTCAACTCATTTCAGTGGAGAGAAATTGATAGAATTGGTCACGGGCGCGTGAAACTGTTACAAATAAACAAAACGGTGAACAATTGAAATGTAATCAAGTTATTACAGGCTCGGCTCAAGGCTACGACTCTAGGTGTTCTTAGGGATTATGTGGTCGGCGCGACGGCTTATATTTTGGTTAATTTGGTATGTCGTTCATAACAAGTAAAGGTCGCAACAACTTTTGTATAGTGTTTCTTATAATCATGCTAAAAATAATTATCTAATTTCGTGATCATATTTTATACTTTTTTACTGGAGTTAAATAGCTAGAGTTCACGTCCGTGTGGGTAGTCGTCGGTCTCGGTAGGCGTCGGTCTCAGTAGGCGTCGGTCTCGGTAGGCGTCGGTCTCGGTAGGCGTCGGTCTCGGTAGGCGTCGGTCTCGGTAGGCGTCGGTCTCGGTAGGCGTCGGTCTCGATAGGCGTCGGTCTCGGTAGTCGTCGGTCTCGATAGGCGTCGGTCTCGGTAAGCGTCGGTCTCGGTAGGCGTCGGTTTCGTTAGGCGTCGTTGTAAATAGGCGTCGGTTTCGTTAGGCGTCGTTGTGGACAGGCGTCGTTCTCGGTAGGCGTCGGTCAAGGTAGTCGTCGGTCTCGGTAGGCGTCGGTCTCAGTAGGCGTCGGTCTCGGTAGGCGTCGTTCTCGGTAGGCGTCGGTCTCGGTAGGCGTCGGTCTCGGTAGGCGACGATCTCGGTAGGCGTCGGTCTCGGTAGGCGTCGGTCTCGACAGGCGTCGGTCTCGGTAGGCGTCGGTCTCGGTAGTCGTCGGTCTCGGTAGGCGTCGGTCTCGGTAGTCGTCGGTCTCGGTAGGCGTCGGTCTCGGTAGGCGTCGGTCTTGGTAGGCGTCGGACTCGACAGGCGTCGGTCTCGGTAGGCGTCGCTCTCGACAGGCGTCGGTCTCAGTAGGCGTCGGTCTCGATAGGCGTCGGTCTCGGTAGGCGTCGGTCTCGGTAGGCGTCGTTCTCGGTAGGCGTCGGTCTCGGTAGGCGTCGGTCTCGACAGGCGTCGGTCTCGACAGGCGTCGGTCTCGGTAGGCGTCGGTCTCGACAGGCGTCGGTCTAGGTAGGCGTCGGTCTCGGTAGGCGTCGGTCTTGGTAGGCGTCGGACTCGACAGGCGTCGGTCTCGGTAGGCGTCGGTCTCGACAGGCGTCGGTCTCGGTAGGCGTCGGTCTCAGTAGGCGTCGGTCTCGATAGGCGTCGGTCTCGGTAGTCGTCGGTCTCGGTAGGCGTCGGTCTCGGTAGGCGTCGGTCTCGGTAGGCGTCGGTCTCGGTAGGCGTCGGTCTCGGTAGGCGTCGGTCTCGTTAGGCGTCGTTGTAAATAGGCGTCGGTCTCAGTAGTCGTCGGTCTCGGTAGGCGTCGGTCTCGGTAGGCGTCGTTCTCGGTAGGCGTCGGTCTCGGTAGGCGTCGGTCTCGGTAGGCGTCGGTCTCGTTAGGCGTCGTTGTAAATAGGCGTCGTTCTCGGTAGGCGTCGGTCTCGGTAGGCGTCGGTCTCGACAGGCGTCGGTCTCGACAGGCGTCGGTCTCGGTAGGCGTCGGTCTCGACAGGCGTCGGTCTAGGTAGGCGTCGGTCTCGGTAGGCGTCGGACTCGACAGGCGTCGGTCTCGGTAGGCGTCGGTCTCGACAGGCGTCGGTCTCGGTAGGCGTCGGTCTCAGTAGGCGTCGGTCTCGATAGGCGTCGGTCTCGGTAGTCGTCGGTCTCGGTAGGCGTCGGTCTCGGTAGGCGTCGGTCTCGGTAGGCGTCGGTCTCGGTAGACGTTGGTCTCGTTAGGCGTCGTAGTAGATAGGCTTCGATCTCGTTAAGCGTCGTTGTGGATAGGCGTCGTTCTCGGTAGACGTCGGTTTCGGTAGGCGCCGGTCTGGCTTGACGACGGTCTCAGTAGGCGTCGGTTTCGGTAGACGTCGGTTTCGTTAGGCGTCGTTGTAAATAGGCGTCGGTTTCGTTAGGCGTCGCTGTGGACAGGCGTCGGTCTCGGTAGGCGTCGGTCAAGGTAGTCGTCGGTCTCGTTAGGCGTCGTTGTAAATAGGCGTCGGTCTCGTTAGGCGTCGTTGTAAATAGGCGTCGGTTTCGTTTGGCGTCGGTTTCGTTAGGCGTCGTTGTGGACAGGCGTCGGTCTCGGTAGGCGTCGGTCAAGGTAGTCGTCGGTCTCTGTAGGCGTCGGTCTCAGTAGGCGTCGGTCTCGGTAGGCGTCGGTCAAGGTAGTCGTCGGTCTCGGTAGGCGTCGGTCTCAGTAGGCGTCGGTCTCGGTAGGCGTCAATCTCGATAGGCGTCGGTTTCGGTAGACGTTGGTCTCGTTAGGCGTCGTAGTAGATAGGCTTCGATCTCGTTAAGCGTCGTTGTGGATAGGCGTCGTTCTCGGTAGACGTCGGTTTCGGTAGGCGCCGGTCTGGGTTGACGACGGTCTCAGTAGGCGTCGGTCACGCACGGTAGGCGTCGTTCTCGGTAGGCGTCGGTTTCGGTAGGCGTCGGTTTCGGTAGACGTCGGTCTCGTTAGGCGTCGTAGTAGATAGGCTTCGATCTCGTTAAGCGTCGTTGTGGACAGGCGTCGTTCTCGGTAGACGTCGGTTTCGGTAGGCGCTGGTCTGGGTAGGCGTCGATCTCGGTAGGCGTCGGTCTCGGTAGACGTCAATCTCGGTAGACGTCGGTCTCGGTTGACAACGGTCTCGGTAGGCGTCGGCTCGGTAGGCGTCGTTGTAGATAGAATAAATCAGGAAATCGTGAAGATTATTTGAAGACTAATTTTAAATAACTATCGGCTCACATGATTTAATTTGCAATTGATGAAAATAGATATTCATCAGTAATTCCACTCGCTTAGTTTCCTCTTTTCAAATCAAATATCCCAATCTAATTAACTCAAACTGAAGCAACCAGCTAGCAGTAGCTGGTTGTTTCAGTCCGACCAAACGTCAATTACGCTCGAGAGAAACCCACAGGCTTAACTCCACTATGCTGCTTGGCACAGCGTAATAGAGAAAATTAAGTTTAAATCATTTGGCTATCCTACAATTAAATTACCCATTTTTGTTATGATGTTGTGTTTTGTGTTTTGTATTTAGTGCTAATCATTTCTTTGGTTTTTGCATGTCCAACTCAAAGATAGCAACACTCAGAAACATAAAAGAAAATTTTATAGTAAAATACAAAAGTATAAAGTAAAATATGAAGTCATCAAGATCAATCTAGGAGGGAAGCTGGAAGCTTATTCTTGTACATATTGTCTCAGAGATTTCTGCTCACTGGCACTTATCAAAAATTTTATCAGTGTTCAAGTTTATACAACAATAAAAATAAAAACGAAAACATTACGTGAGCATTATACTATTACTCTCAAAAAGCCATCTTTGCTTCAAATGAAACTTCAAATACCTATGTACTATGTAGTTCAGTCTATATTTTCATCATAGCAAACTGCACATGAGTGCATTCCGAGTGCGGTGTAGTTCGTATGCGTCTCGCGTTCGACATCCAGTAACCGTTGTGAAGGCACGCCACTAGAAAGGTTACCTGATTAGTACGCCGGCGCCGGTGTCAAACCACTTCAGCTAAGAGTTCTGTGGATTTATTGTGGTTACGTCAATAAACTATAGATGTTACATTTCCTTGGTAAAAAAGTGGAGTCAAGTTAAGGTTCACGTGAGCTACGAGTATCAAGTAGAGACAAGTACCTAGGTATTAAGTTAATATTTATTGTCGTTCTTGAGCTATGGTTTTCCATTTTACTTGAACTAATCATCCCAAAGTGAAGTAAAATTAAAATTAAATTCCTAAATAACGATTTCAGGAATGTTACTGAAACCAAGAAATTGAATCGCGAATCACGGCAACTATCATTTTTACTTGATTTTTCACGTATGCAATGCAGTGGTACCTGGATAAGGGTCATAGAATTTAAGTTTCTCCGTTTGTATTGATGTCAAATTTATTAGGTCAGTGGTGTACTCTACGGGCCCTACGACGTGTCCCTAGGCACGTGCGATTGGATTATACTGACACCGTTACACCTCACTACTAGCTTTCTATTACATGTTGTTACATACTTTTACATTATGTTTATATTAAATATGATCAATACTCAAAGTATTCAAAGCACCAGGTCAATCATTGTAACATAGCTATAGATAGCGTGATTGATATTCTATAAGATTATTACTTATAGGCTTAACAATACTGTGTTATTACGTAAACTAGATAAAAATCACACCATCCTCATGTTACGACATGAAAATGCCAAAGAAATGAAACGAAAGAGGAAGGAAATATAATAACATCGGATAAATAGTTCTCGCAATGAGAATCGATCCGAGACAAATTAGCGTTGTGTAGCAATTGACGCGACAAAAAGCCGGCCTTCGAGAAACTTGCCGCAGAAAAATGTTCGCCGATCACGTAAAATGGAAGAAATCTGAATGAAGCTACGTAACCGCGACTATATTCACGTAGATTTTAAGACTTTTTCGAAACTGTCCGTTACTCAACGTGACACGTGCGTACATGATGCTTTGAAGTAAACCTAGTCCACACTAATGTATAAATTAAAGCGACAATAAAAACATAACAAATAAACTCATTACATTTACCAATCATTTAGTGCTAAGCAAGCGCGCCCACTGCGGTCTCACAGCCAGCCGTCACCGCTCCAGCACCGCTCCCTCACCGCACTCCATGTTAACGACTGCCCAACTTTTTACACGAACGCGATTTACGACAGTGTTAAGTGGCTAGCCGAAGTGTTACGATGATTTCAGATAATGCAGCTTCAAGGACCAGCTATAAACTATCCACTAGTAAACCACTCATCTAACAATAAAAATGTTTTCAATCGACAGATCCCGTAATATTGTCGTAAACTAAAAATATGGTTACCTTGGAGTTATAGGAACCATTTTGAAAATTGTATGATGTCATGGCTGACTTATTAATAGTGTTTATTTTCGTTCCTTTTGTTTCAGCGATGAAATATGAGTTTCAATAATTTATCTGTTCTCTTTTCACTTCACTCGTTAAATAGTAACAACTACTACTCTACCATCTTCCTTATTGTACCTTGTAGGAATAACTGTTTGTGTATTGTTAGTTAGTAACTGAACTTAAAACTGATTCATGTTTATTCGAGAAATATCGCATCCCATATAGAGAAGTAAATAGCTACCCATCACGGCGTCGTAGTGCAGTAGCTTGACCCACATATGGAAGTGTGTCAGTGCAACGCCTAACGTCCGCGACTTTGTAAGGCGACACCCGCGGGCGGGTTCCTCTTCCGCTGTCATCCACACCGTCGCCGCCGCCGCCGCCGCGCCGCCACTACCGCTACTGGATGCCACTCGGTGGTCGATATCATCAGTCATTACGAGACTCTTTGATCATTCGTGTTAAAAGGAACGTCTTAAAACCGCTACTTTGACGACTAGAAGAATTTAATCTGAGCTTGCCTTTCTATGGAATGGAAACTGTCTTGTAACTACTATTTAGTTAATAATACATATAAAACTACTTAATTAGTTATTTATTTTGAGTTTACAACTGTATTGTTAATACTGATTTTCCAACACCTTGAGTTAATGTCATTGCATTGAACTTTACGTTGTGTTCATGACAGTTATTGACGTATCTATCAATTGTTTGGATACCGATTTAACCTACTTCGCTTGCTTCGTGCAAGTTGTCTGGAAAGCTTGTCACAGAGTTAACTAGATTGTTTAGAATCAACAACAGAGCTACGTTCACAATGCATCATAGTTTCACGTGTAAAGCGTGGCTAGGATAGTTGGTGACATAAGCGCTATCTTATCGGCGAGCGCGGGTGTCGGGGCTTTCAATCTGGAGCGTGTAAAGTTGAACGGCTCCGTGACGCTAACTTTATGCTGATAACTGATAAGCTTAGGTTTTACGACACGCTAACGAAGCGATAACTTGAGCAAGCTGACTGTTGAGTGCTTTGCACTCGGAAATATGTTTTCAAAACGCCTGAACTTAATACGTACCTACATGTTTTGCCATTTTGAAACAGCTAACATAAGCTGATAACATTTTATGCAATGATGATAAGTAAATTATTGATTTGAGATTTTACTCATTATGCACATAATTAACTTGTGGTCGTCAAACACAGTTAGTTGTTATTAATTAATTCTACAACAGCGTCACGGCCCGTCAGGTGTCCACAGTATTACCGAGTGTAATGTATTAATTTACATAATAAATCACGCGAGTGGCGACCAGCTCGCTACTAGTTAAACAAACTTGTTGACAGCTCTTCTACTTAATTAGATAGTTAAATAATCTGTAGCATGAGAAAGCTTATTTAACAGCTAGTAATTAATGTAGAGTCTCATCGCTCATCGCGTTGTACCATGAAAATTTATATTGTGATTACCTACATAAAATGAAACACTGCTACCGATGTTTTACAGTCATCACTACATTTTCTAGTAACGGTACAAAAAGAAGCCTAGCTGTAGAGCAAAGTTTTTGTTGGTCTCGTTATTGCTGGGTGTATCTTGATCATATAAAAACTCAATGCACTAGCGTCTAGCGTGCATGAGTTACAACGTAAATAGTATTTGTTCTAGGAATACAATATGTGAGATATACATGTTTCTATGATATGATCTCGGTGAAGAGATTGGATCTAAATAATTTTCTAGAGCTTTGAGACAGTTACTTTAGCTCAGTAGTAATAAGTGCTATCTATATGCAGTGGTAAGAGTATGTAATGCTGTTGTGAATCATGGGGTTTTGCCGAGGATCTCTTAGTAGAAGCACGAAGTTAAAGCTGACGATGTTAGTGATGCTCCCCTCGGGGCATGTTCTCTTTACACAAAATTACCTATTTAGTAAGTAACTAGAGAAGAAGCCTTGTTTGTTTACACTTCATAAATTTTCATATTCCAAACTCATATTTGCCTCCGAATTTAGGCTATGAAAACAAGGCCGAGAAAAAGGGACAAGGTGAAAAAAATACGATTCCGAATTCAAAATGTGCCAATAGAAAATCCGCTTAGTAATAAATAATATGATAAAACGATGCGTTTGATTTGGTAATCAGTATGTTATGACATGCAGCATTACATATGCGTGAGATCAATCAGCATGAAACATGAGCTTATTTACCTGCCCGCAATATATCTGGCCTATTTATCACCATAACTTGTTCCCGTGACGGGTTCACCAGCTGCGGGGTATCGCGCTTATTTTTATTATTCTGCTCAATATCGACGAAGACTGACTTATTTAAAAGTGGATCAACATAAAAGATATCTGAGAATAAGTACGTAATACCGCGGCTTTGAGGCGGGTAGAGCTAGGTAGAGACAAGGTTAGCACGTAAAGATGGAATGGTACACAACCATTTACCTTTCATAAGATTTTTCCTCCAACTAGAACAAAGTAAGAGTGTCAGAAGAAAATTGTTTCTAAAGTAGAACTCTTGAATGACTTCGAAAGAACTAAAACTTTTAAAATTTTTGAAACAAATACATTCGTGACTGGTCTTATGTATGACTCATGCTTGGAATCACACCCTTCATCAGGAATTGCCACCCCAATATCAGGCACCTTTTAAAACGAGTTCCAAATCACGCGACCAAAGACTTGTTTGTTAAGATATAATTTGTACAGATTGTTAGGTGATCGAGGTTGTTTAGGCCTTTATTAGCATTGATTACAAATTCCGCAATGATTGTAGTGAGATCAATTGGCAGCGTAAACGTTCTTAACTCGCGGAAGTAGATGTGCGTCGTGGCAGCGGCTAGCTAATGACAGTTCGGCCAGAGATGTGCACGCTTGACTGGGCAAGGCGCGGCGGTCACTCGGGCCTACTGGACCGCGACCGGCCTACTGTTGTCACTGCCACAGAGTCATACGCTCATGAAAAGTCTGCACGCCTCTGCAGTCGGCTTGATGACAGAACAAAAGGAAGACAGACTATGCATAGTGTAACGACTCAAGATATTAAACGACGTTTTTTTCACAGTGTCAATAACATTATCTTTTAGCCGTTGCAAAATATAAACTACTACCATTGCTATTTATTTTAACTTTTTTGACTCCTAAAGTAAGTACACTTTTTGTATCTGCATATTCTGTAGATAGTATCATAAACATAATTATTTTATATAATTATTAGCTTCGAGACACTAATCTCTGTCTGGCTATAAAGTGTGCCAATGAATCATGCGACTAGCTCCTGCGAACCGTGACTTTATTAAAAGCAGTCGATATTATCGTTCGTATTATGTCACAAGAGTAAGCATTAAATCGGCAATGTCCTGAGCACACGGAAACGGTAAGGATGACGACTGACTAGCGATCGATAAAGCTCGGTGAACCATGACTGCTACTTTTATAATTTCTCGCTTCGTTCGCGATCCGAAACGTTGGAGGTTCCGACTCTGTAAAAGTAACGCGTAAGAAATGCTTGTTTAGCAAACATTTGGAAGACTGTTTAAAAGTTTTAAAAATTGATAAAAAAAAAAAAAAAAAAAAAAAAATATTGATTGATAAAATTGATATTTGACGACCTCCGTGGTCGAGTGGCGTACGCACCGGTTTCAAGGTGTCGCTAGCTCTGAGGTCCCGGGTTCGATCCCCGGACGGGTCAATGTAGAAAATCACATTTCTACATTGTCTCGGGTCTGGGTGTTTGTGGTACCTTCGTTGTATCTGAATTCCATAACACAAGTGCTTTAGCAACTTACTTTGGGTTCAGAACAATGTATGTGATGTTGTCCGCATTTATTTATTTTATTTATTATTTATTTTGTTAGAAAGGTACATGGTATTCTTATGAACTAACAGTGCCCCACAAAACAGTACAAACTGTTTGACAGTGAGATCAATTTTAACAATTTCAACATTTGTTTTATTGAGTGCTTTTTAGAGTAGGATTAATTTAATCACATATTCTGATTTACACACACATTAGCATTTAGCACATGAAAGATACTCATTTTGTATATTAAATTTATATTTGTAAAGATTTTCACGATTCATTAAAACATATCTGTATAATGTAATTACTGCAATATATTTAGCGACTTTTTATATTTTTTGCATAAGATTCTAGTCTTTAAACGTACATAAGAATAAGATCAAGTTTAGGGTACGTTGACCTTCAGACGAATGTCAATGATCCCGGCCACCCTTTACGGAGGGTGCCAAGTTGGGGCAGGTGGGGACCCCCAAGTTAAACGGGAAACTAGGTCACTGGGGTGTCTGGCCGAAAACACCCGACAGAGTTGCAACAGAACGAATGAAATCCGATGAAGTATCGAGGGTCTATACAATCTGCATAGCAATAAGTATTAACTGAGCTTTTGTTAAATTTTTGAATAAATTAATTCTTTAGTCCGACAGATCCATATCTCGTTAATTCAGTATTCAACCATTGGTAAATGGATAGACGCTATGTAATTTAATGCTGACTCATAAGAAAAGTCCCTAGTTAATAAAATCTGTATAGCTAACAATTACGGTAGGAACACAACAGGTGCAGTCTTCTATACCATTGTAGTCATGCTCATCACAAAAGACGTGTTACTGTGGCCGACAGCCATACATTTTTACACAAAACCCCTTTTGCATTACCTCAGCGTCGTTTCCCCGTTGAATAGCCGCGTCCGGCCAGCTGCCGCGGCCTGGGACATAATGCCTCATTCAAACTCCATCACACACACCATACCTACACCTACCTAGGTATGTGTACTCTGCACACAAGTGTATGCTGTAGGTACACCAACCACTAAGCAGATAGGTGCGACTGCTAACTTTATTTATTTTTTGATACGCTGGCGTCCTTTGGCAAATAGGTCTACGGGAACTTGGTCTGAGCCTAATTCAGATAGCAAATATAAATGTAAATCTTCAACTAATAAGTTCGAATTCACGCCTTAATATGCGATTTTGTTAGACATACATAACAAGGTCTAAGAACTCACGAAGTTTGGCTGAAAATAAATTATTTTCAGCATTGATAAATTACGTAATATTTTAATAAAGAATTATGACATTTTTCTTCAATGGTTTCAATTATCAAGTTAAGGCGACCGCGACAATGCGACTTGTTAGCAGTTCAATTCATTGAACAATTTAAATACACATTAACATATTCCTCAGGTTTTGGCGGCACTGCGCTGATGAGTGAAGCACGATTTCACACTTTGACTATAGATAATAGACATTGAATAGTAGTAGATGTACACTGAATTACATATTTTGGGGGTAAGGCACCTAATACTTCTACTGTCAAAATTAAAACTGAAAATATAATATTTTATGTTCTATGTTCTAAACTTATTAGTAAATTTTCCATGTAAAATATATTTTACGTTTCATGTTACATATAAGAACTAGAAGAAAGTAATTTGATGCGTTTCAATCGATATAAATGAGTAATAAATCATAGTGCGTATGTAACCGGAGCGCGCACGCGGAACCGGGCGCGGCGAAACAAAGCCAATGAATTATGCAGTAGGATGCGTCCGCGCCGATGCACGAGGATAGTGGAACAAATGTGTTAGGATTCGGCGAAGAGATGCACTGAGCGCCGCTGGACGGCAAGTAATTATAACTTAAGTTATTTGATCATAAACAGCTTTGGATATACATATTTATAGAGTTAGCAATAATTGTAGAGTTGATTTGTGACTGGTATAACTCCAAAAGTCGGTGTTTTTTGTAGCGGATACTCAGTTTTGCGATTTGTTCTAGGTAACGATAAGTAAATCCAGAAGTGACCAGTTTCAGGTAGTTGAGTCAAAATTAAGAAGTGGGTGTAAGGCATTGCACTAAATGTGTTGGAAAATATTAGGTAAGCCACGAGCTGGAGGTCACAGCTAACGAGTGCTGCTTGCGACAGTCATTGCAATAAAATATCTGATGACCTGGTACAAACGAGGAAATCCTCCTTACTGGAATGAGCCGGATTAAGTGTAATACGGTGTTTATCGCGGATTCTTGTTCATTCTGCTTCATTGCCTTTTAAATTTGTAAAGTCAAAGTGAGTATGATTTCTTACAATTGGCTTATAGGAGTTTTCTTCAGACCTTAAATAGGTGGGCCGTAGCGATCTTTGTCAAAAGCGAAGGTCGGACGTAATCTATTGTTCAAACCCCTATTTTATAAATAAACCCGTTTATTTAAATAAACCTGTCTGAAATCTTCATCTACATAAACAGCGGGCTGTTTGGCTGATCAAGACATAAATGTTGGTCTAAATGTTGTATAGCTAATTTAAAAATTGTTTTAAATTGTGTTTGCAGTCTGTTGTTTTAATAAATCTCCTGGACACATAGTTGCCTGTATGTTTATAAATATTTCTATAACTGCAGACCTAAAAATGAATTACGTAGTCATTTCATTATATATCTATGTAGAATTTTACTATTTTCAGGCTTCATTTGTTTGTGAATTAAAATTATAGTACTTTATTTGTCGCCCCTGAAATATTCAACACATCGTAGCACTAACGCGAAACGAATAAAAAGTGGTTGTTGGAAGAGTTTGATTTGCACATGACACATGGCTGTGGAATTATAACGATCTTTTGTATATTGAATGCAATATAAATGACAGTCGCATCTAAACAGGGGAAATAGCTTCGTGTTAAGAATAATTTAAAATTCACGAAAGTTTTTTCTGTTCGTATTTAAACCTGCTTATTAGCTAAAAGTTGGTTCCTTTACACTATGCATGCAGTGTATAGGTAGGTAGTCGGCGATAGACATGACGTTGTCTAATTTGCACACAATAGACAAGAAAACCTAACGTTTGGCCTGTGGGGCAACAGCGCTAACTGATTGACTTTACAACTTTCTCACGAATCTGTCTCGTTGGTCGCAGCGCATTGTTATTACTTAATCGTTAACCAGGTCTTTAAATTACGGCCCTAGATACCAATCTAATTATATTGCTTGACTATTTCTTAATACCTTATTTGTCATTGGGCCTAAGATTTTACTTTTCCACGAATTTGTATATACACAGTACATAGCTTATACACACTGAAATATCATTAAAATGTGGGTAGTCAATAATTAGAGTTTACCGATGACATAGAAAATTTGTGATAAGTAAACGTTGGTGTAATGAATCATCATGCACGTATACAACATGAAAGTGACTAAGTTTCTATAGAAATTCCTTAACAACCTTAGTTCAATGCCTTTGCTTCTAAACCGCTAACATAGGTACTCCGAAAGTAAATAATTATAGTATTTAACTATGCTATGTAATGTACATACATTGTTATACATATGTATATTAGTAACTCGATCTGCTTAATAGGGTAGATGACTAGGTATGAAAAGTCAAAATTTATTTAGTCCGCCATTTAGATAATCAAAATATAATAGACACATATTTTTTCTTTTGTCAAATAAATTACAAAATACGAAGATAAACCGCTGTAAAGTTCAGGAGTGGGGGCTTGTGACGTCACGGCTAGGTACAATTTGTACTCAAACGTGACGTCACGCAAGAATTGTACTCGCTGTATCTTCGTAATTCTTTGTTTACGGGACTAAACAAAAAATACGTGTCTAATATTTTTTCTTATCTAAAAGATGAAATAAAAATTAGTCATCATCCCTATTGTCGTTATATTAACAATTATCTTTAAATTATTAGGGTTTTTCTTCATAATCAATTTGTTAGCTAAGTATAATTTGGTTTGGAAGTATCTAAAATTAAATGCATACTACAAAATTTATATGTTTATGTAAAAGTAAATATTGGTCAATAGATACGTAGAGTCACAACAAGGAACCAATTACTAACAGGCTATGGATCTTCACGGTATCATATTACGTATTTTACAATAGTAACTAACTACCGGACTCTACTTCAGTTTCAGCTGACGTCATTTATATCTATTCTGAAGGCTGTATAAGTCTACGATTTACTACTACGATTAAATAATCCCCCTCGTATTTATGACGTGTGCAAGTTGTGGCATGACGTCAGAGGGAAAACTAGGCGCCGCGCCGGGGGTAGCGAAACAACGCGTTTCACTACATATTTAAACTTATTATAATTATTTAGGAGAGTTCACAAACGACATACAAAATTACTTCGGTAGGTATACGGGTAACGTCCCCCACCAGACACCCGCAGTTTATCGAATGCTAATGTTAATTAGAAATTCACAATTAAAGATAACAGTACCGCCGAAATAATAACGTTAACTTCTGCCAACGTTAATTTATGTAACCTTAATGTAAATGGGCTTGTTATTTTTGTAAGCCAGTTGCGTCAAAGACCCTAATGAGAATTGGAAGTCACTAGTCAGTATAAATAAGTTGCCGAAATGTTTCTCTGTCCTTGTAAGAATGTTTATTGTTTTCAGTCACGACCAATCATAATTTACAAGTGGGTCTGGAATGGTTTCGTGCTTGGTATCAGATGCCTTGGTGAGGTCACTTCAAGGCCGCAGCTCCGTAATGGGTCTCATTGGTGGCGTGTCGATAATCTAAGCGGTCATCGTAGTTTTACCGACGATCATAGATTCTGCTAAAATTGTGGATTAAATAGCTAGCTCATGGGAACCAGACATGAAATCTTAAAACGTAGATATATTTTTTTTTAATCAAGTCCTTTATTTGTTACTCACTCTAAAGACAATACGTATGTCTTTTTGCAGGCCGATTTCATTTAATTAGCTATAGTTACGAGGTATATTTTATTTTAATTTATAGATAACATTGAAATGAACTGGCGTATACCAAAGTACAATACACAAACGTCTACATCTATGGGCCTAACGAAATGGTGCTATTTAAATAAAGTTATAATTTCAAGAGTCATTCATTTATTTTGCTTCTGATTGAATGTCAGCAACTGAAAGATAATAGAGTTACAGTAGCTGAGACTATTACTCTTCTGTAACTTGTAAAAATCGACTAAACTATTTTGTGGATCAGAATTAAAGGCAAAATTTAAATTCAGTAGGATCAATAACCACACGGATTTACGTGGAAAGGACCTTACGTGTGTCTTTCAATAGTCAATCTAATGATTATTTTGCTACACTGGTCAGCTGTAGCCTACAAAGTAATCGTGTAGAGAATTGTCCCAATTAGTGGCTGGTCAACTCGGAACCCGCGGCGATCTGAATTAACGGCCGCACGCGACCAATGGCGGCTATCCGCCCCTTTGCTACAGGAAATGTGGCACTTAGGGCTTAACTTGTGCTAAGTATGATTATGACTCTATAGGTATCTACCTATTTTAAGGATACGCATATAGGGCCTCCTTCCCTCCCTGCCTATGTTTATAATTTCCTCAGTATTTGCATAACAAGATAGTTAATTATGAAATGAAAATTAAATTACACTGTACAGGTACTTTACAATTTTCTTGTATGCATTGATTACCTAAAGGACTTAAATATAGAGACCCAGAAGTCAGAATAGATAAATAAATTCATATCTTTTACTTAAAGTACTTCTACCCAAACTTGTAAGTATGTATTTTGTATGTGTTTCGACGTTTGTTTATTTAAGGTTTGCGATTTTGCTTCTCCATAATATTATAATAGATACAAAATACCTTGTCAAAAGTTGCTTCACAGTTCGTAAGAGAGATATTAGAGATATTTATCAGTTTTACAGAAATGGGTTTTTGTTATTTATCTAAAGAGCAAGATCTCCTGAATCTGAACTAGGACTAGTATCATAATAACTATGTATTTCTTATTTTGATGAAACAATGTAATTTAGGTATCTCACAAATCTTAGATATCATATCTCATCGTTATTCGATTGAATTGTATCTAGTAATTTTATTAGAGACTTACCGTAACTACAAATCTAGTTATTTATTATATAGCTAGATTTGTAGTTACGATAAAAGTAACTTAAATTAATATTAACCTATTTTATAAACCAAAGTATCAGGTGATACTTTAGTTTATAAAATAGGTTACTATTATATGCCTCCTTATATTTTCTTTTTATTGACTGGAGATGAAAAAGTGCGACCGTTGAATTTATTAAACTTAAAGATGATAACAGCTACATGCCTACCTACTGAATTATAAAAAATCGTAAATCTAAATAATTTACATCGTATTCTAGTACCTAACTAGAAAACGATAATTAGTATTTTAATCGTAACCAAGTTACGCACGCTCATCAAAATAATAATTAAAAAAGATAAAGTTATTGTTTTGATAACCATTTACTTGTTGCTTGCATATGTAAATTTTATTTTATTATTAATTTTATTTTCAGGCAAGAATGTACTTACACTGCTCGACCGGCTCCGCGAAATAAATTCTGATCGCCTTTTAATCCTTAGATATAGCACAGAAAACAGATAATTTCCCACATGCACTACAAATAACTCACTTTATTATGGAATGCAGTGATTTTAATCTAAAACCAAGACAAATATGTTTCAGGATTCCCGAGACGCGTCTACGATAACTGTCGTGTGGAAATAGGTAAACAAAAGATTGTCGATGTCGGGGCACGCATGCGCCGCGGGTCGCGGCCGCCGGCACTTTGCCGCGCGATGGCGCCCGCCGCCGGCCGCCGCCATGCGAGCAGGGAAATGGCGGGAAACGAGGGAAATTATACGCGATACGTTGTTCAACAAAAATATTTAATTTTCAGATCAACAAAATTCACAATTTCAAGCAATTAACGTTTCACATTTTATGATTTTGTTACAGTTTAAACACAAAACTAATATTAAGTAATCATTAAAAGCCCTTCACAAACGTAAGTTATTATTACATCATTATCATTAGATTTAGTTAACATAGATAAAATAATAAAATAGAGGGATTTCATAGTAGGCAGGTAAAATTTTGAATGTTTCACAGTTGTACAGTCATATTTGATCAATAAACTTTCAGTCTTAATCAAAAGTATCCTACTTCAGTACATTAAAAATAAATGAACACAGTACTTACTTGAATTTTATTGCTTTTTCTTATTTCGAAACAATATTATGTATCCAGTATGTAACTATATATTATGTTGTTATGTCTTTATTTAGTGTTCTAATGGTTAATTATGGAAACAAAACACATTACCAGCAACTACTTCTACTAGTTTCACTACAAGTAATACCTAACAGTTAACACAAACTTAAGAATACAACGCCCAATTTAGTCGCAGTTGCTGTGTAGGCCTGAGCTGTTTGTGAATAATTTATTCTCATAAAGATCATACTCAGCGCCACCGGCCATGAGCTGAAGATAAATTGGGCGTTTTCTATCATCTTTACACTATGAGAGTCACGAGACCGCAGCGGCGCAAAAGTCTTATTAAATAGATTGATGTACTTCAGTCCTTAATCATCAGTCTATACTTTACTATTAATGCCGAGAGTGGTTCCCAGTCCTCACGGATCAGGCCGGTCGCCAGCTCTCAGACACGATAACGTTGTCATAAATATAATTTTGACAAATATTTTAATGAACATAATCTTTATATTTCTTAGCCTACATTTTCTGTACTTTTAATGAACAATCAATATAAGAGATAAATTTCAGTGAATATATTATAATAGCTATTATAAGCTCATATAACTTATGTTCTACAAGTTGAAAGCAAATGTGACAGTCCTAGTCTTTCCGCAGGATCTAACGTAGTTGGCCTCGACCCTCAGTTAAGCGTAACTTATATTAAACGGAGCATATCCACAGACAACGAAACGTAAAACTTTCAACAGTGTTGGCCGCGACATTTTGCTGGTTCCTATAATATTCAGCCTTTATCTTTCTCCGAGGCCATATCAGATTTTTTGAAAAACATGTAGTCATACCAGCACTTTCGTCACATATACTCATGTATCTACATAAGTACAATGCCTTTGTTAGCCTTGGACAATCGATCGCAACTCAGCATTAAGACTTAGAGCTTTACTGCACTTTTATGTCGAAGCAGTAAGGTTCATTTTCGTATTTCGCTCTTATCACTGACTTGTACTCTGCATTACGCACCCCAAGGATCTATTGATTCGTTGCATGATCTGTAGATATGCTCAGCATCAACACTTACCTAATTACATCTAAATCAGTCTGACTGCACATCATCGAATGGTGAGTTATTGTGTTGCGTAGATATTTGATCGTCACGCTCGCCGCGCTCTGTCACTCTGCTTATTGTTTAACTTAGGTAATATCTTTTGTTTTTACCCCATATGATTATAGGTACTTATAACCTCCTAATACAAACTTATGTAAAAGGAATCGAATACACAAGAGCAATTTAAACAGTGACGACTTATAAGTATTAAAAAGTTTATAAAGCTTTTTAAAAATACCGTCAAAATTATTATTGATGTCCAACACCCAAATCTAGGTAATCCCTCCCTTGGGGGTTTTAGATAATTTTATTCAGATGTTAAGTAATACTCAATAACAGGGCAAAAACAAAAGATATCGCTCATTGAAACAGGTATAGGATCGGATCATGATACAATTATAGTCTGCGTAAAAGAACGTGTGCGACGTTCGCATCTCTACGCATATGTCATGGCGCAGGTGACGAGCTCGACTCGCCGTGTCGGCCGCACGCGGCGATAACCCAACCGTAGCAGGAATTATCTAAACTTAATACTACACTTATTTTAATGTTATTATTATGATTGTCATCTTTTGCTATACATTTCGATCAATTTTAATCAATACATAATATGCTTCTATCGAAGATTTTACACCGGATACCCTTTTAAATGCCTCAAATATAATATATTGTTGATTAATTTCTTGAGGATACTTAGTAAAAATTATAATAGAATTTTAAACATAAACATATACATAAATGCGCGAAACGATGGCAAAACATGACAATAATACTTACATTTACTATGCCATAATTAAATCTAAAACTTATTCCATATTTAGCCAAAACAAATAAAACAATGAAAATGGTAAATACCCTATTTGTGTAGCAGGCCTTACTTTTAACTCTAAGGATATTTTAATGGTACCCGTTTTCACTAACAAGCTGACTTCCCTAAGGGCGTCTTAAAAACAACATTTTATGTAAAACCAAATACTTTAGAGCTTTGGAATAGTTTATAAGTTACGTCTTACAACAAATAGACATGTGTTCAAAGCTTTTAATACTACAAACTTATCCAAGCAGTTCTAAGCGTGGTTGTGTTTACATTTAAACGGTTATTTTGATACTTATAGAGTATTAGTTTTGATGTTTTGCCCTTAGCAACGAATTACTTTTAAATAATTTTGTAATCAAATGTATATATACGTGAGCCTTATTATTGGGCTTCTGAAAATACTGTGAGGAAAGTCGACGAATCAACGAACTCAGTTTGTGCCAGATATTAATGAGACAATAAGAAAATGTTTACTTCACAATTTCCAAAAAAACATCATCACAAAATAACTGATGACTTACCACCAGAACTCGAATTAGTATGCAATAAAACTTTGACTTTGATTCGGAAAAAAAACCATTAACAATAATTTAATGACTAATTTATAACATAAAATAATTAAGCTAACTTAGATACCGCGTCACAGCTAGTGCGGTGTTAGCCCTCGACCATGGACTCGTTGCGGGTGGTGTCGACGCACTCGTACCCGTACTTGATCATGAAGTGGAACCGCGAGTCGGAGACCAGCTCCGCCAGCTCCGGTGCTGTCAGGATGTCCTCCACTGGCGGTAGCAGGAGTTCTAAGTCACCACCTGCGTGATGAAGTTAATATTGTAGATATTTAACTATGTAACGCAATTCTAAACAAAATGTAAAAATAAAAATTCGTAATGTAGAACCTACACGGTAAAAGCAATTTGAGCGCGACAATACTGTACGTATATTTTAGGATTACAATACTTGCTGTGATTCATGCTTATATAACTCAGCCTGTTTTAGTAGTTTTAGCGAGCAAGGAATGTGGTTTTTTTTTTGGTTCTTTTTTCGTAACAGGGTGTGTCCATAGTACTCACCCATGACGTGCACGAGGTCTATGAGACGGAAGAACATCTTCCCGTGCAGCTCGTCCGCCGGCGCCGACACGCGGCAGTCCGACCAGTCGTCGTGCCGGATGCACGCGCACCACACCTACACAACAAATACACGTATTGATTTGTTAATTATTTAAATGACCCCAAATAAGTTTAAGTAAATAATTATACATTTTCACAAAATTAGTAGTTATTAATGTTATAGAAGGTAGTGTACCCTGAGTCGCAGGTCGTCGCGCAGCTCCATGTCTTCTATGAAGTCGGTAAGGTCCAGCGCTTTCTTGTAGTCGTACTCGGTCAGAGATTTGCTCTCAGAGTCGATGTACATCTGTGAATATATTGATAGTGGAGAAGAACTCAGTGAATTTTTGGGTTTACAAAACATTTTAGTAAATTATAATTTTCATTAAATAAAATATATATATTGTGTTGTTTTTTGTAGTTATTCGAATTGTATGGGTACATAGGTAGATTTTAGAATTTGGTGGTTTGTATATTGAGTGAGGAATGTGTTCAGTAGGTGTGTACCTGCACGAGTTCCTCTGGCGGCAGCACGCGCGAGTCGTCGTCGTCGAGGCCGTAGTGGCGGCGCAGGTCGGGCGGCAGCGCGGCGTGCTGGTCGGCGAGCGCCAGCAGCGCGGCCAGCGTGCGCGCGGCGGCCGGCTCGGGCTCCGGCGCCGCGGCCAGGCACAGCGCCGCCAGCGCCGCCGCCGCGCCCAGCCGCCGCACCGAGCCGCGCTCCCCCGCCGCGTGCGCGCGCAGGGCGGCGGCGGCGCGCGCGTAGTGCCGCGTGCCCAGCTCGTGCAGCGCCAGCAGCCCCGCGCGCGCCGGGCACGCCGCCAGCCACGCGCGCAGCTCGTGCGGCGCGCGCGCCCCCACCCTCCGCACCAGCGCCCCGCGCCGGGGCCCGTCGCCGTCGTACAGCCGCGCGAACGTCACCGCCGCTATGCCCTGCAACGATACCCACCATGCTGATCTCTGATACCTCCGCACCTCACACGACATAACCCTACTTAAAACCTGGAGGAAAACATACTTAAAAGCACAATAAAATATTCTACTCACCTCATTAGAATACTTATCGAAGTAAGAGTAGAGCTTGTCGAAGTCGTTGTTAGTGACGCACATCTCTATCAGCAACTCAAAATCTTTAAATTTCTCAGCTAAAGCCGCCGCACGCTCAGTTTGTCCCTCATCAACTAAAAACAAAGATAAAACTTAGTATAAAACGATACTCCAAAAAATAAAACAAAATATGTAAGTATACTTACTGAAGGGCTGTATGGCTTCCCGACGAATTTTCTCATATATATGTTGAGTATGAGAAGAGCTGTTAAGATGCTCTGCATCAGTCAAGATCAAGTCAGCAAGAGAAGCTGCGGCCTCGTACACTTGTGCTCGAAGAGTAGGGTCAGGGCAGTTGTGAGCACACTGACTGTAGAACCAACAAAAAAAATCTAAATTTAAAATGCAATGACAGGTAACACTTGTTCAATTGAGCATTTTTGTTTTTTTTTGACACAGTTATCCCAATATGCAGCCTGTGCAAAAATGGCTTATATTATGTATGTGCCACTTACGTGACGGCCCGTTTGTGCAGGTCCACGAGCGCGGGCAGGAGTGCTCGCGGGCCGAGCTGCGGCGCGGGCTGGCCGGAGTGCCCGCCCGCCTGCCACTGTCCGCGCACCTTGTGCACCGAGCTCAACACGTTCTGGAATTAAATACTCATTTAATATGCAAGAATCTAATTTAATTAATATTGAAAAATAGTATGATCGCCCGACGTCAGTGTTGGCACAGGCTCAGTGGACTCTCCGGCCGGTACTTGACGGCTGGCTCGGGAGAAGGCACGGCTCTCTGTCGTTTAGGGTGGCGCAGGTGCTGTCGGGGCATGGGTGCTTCGGCAAGTATCTGTGTCGCATGGACAGGGAGCCGGACGCTCGGTGCCACCACTGCGTCCAGTGCGGGGAGGACACGGCGCAACACACGCTCGCCGAGTGTGTAGCTTGGGAGGAGCAGCGCCGTGTCCTCACAAATGAAGTAGGAGGCGATCTGTCGCTGCCGGCCGTAGTGCGGAGTATGGTCGGTAGCGCAGAGTCGTGGGACACGGTGGTGTCCATCTGCGAGGACGTGATGTCGCAAAAGGAGACTGCGGAACGGGAGAGGGAGATCTCGACTCCCTTTCCCGGTCGCAGAAGGCGCACCGGGCGCAGGGGAAGGGCGGACAACGCCCTTCTCCGCCCCCCATGAATGGGTCCAGGGGCGAGGGACTTGGGGAAGTCCCCGCCCCCTACTCGATGGACCCGAGGCGGAGGCGCGCGCGGGTGTCGGCGCGCGCCTCTGAGGCGGTGCACGGGGTAGTTGTACACCTCACTACCCCATGCAGGAGATGAGGCCCGGACAGACCGGGCCAGCACCAGTGTGGGGCTGCGGAAGAATTTGGATTCCCGCATTCCCGCGGCCCCACGCGCACGTGCGAGGAGGAGACACCGGGGTGGTTTTAGCCGGTAAGAGTCCGGCACGCCCCTCCGCCTCTCCCCAGGCGGAGGAAGTTCATGAGGATTTCCACCCGAAAAAAAAAAAAAAAAGGCTTAGTGGACTCACGGTAAGTATGTTAAGCGTGGCGGCGGCGTGCGCGGCGGCGGCTCTCGCGTCGTGCGCGGGCGCGCGGGCGGCGGCGAGCGCGCGCAGCACGCGGCACACGCGCGACACGCGGCGGTAGCACACGTCGCCCGGCGACAGCGCGCCAGACGATAACGCCGCCTCCACCTCCGGCTCCTCTTCCACCTCGGGATTGTCGCCGCACACCACCTACACCACACACGTATTCAAAAACTTCATCACACAACACACTTTCAAACTAATAAAACATGAAAACTAAAAAGATTTCTGCGCTGTTTCTCAAATTTTGTTGTATGTACCTGGTAGATGGCTGCGTCAATGAGCTGCGCGTCGGCGGCGAGCTGCAGGCGTCGCAGCGCAGCGGCCGCCGCCAGCTGCTCGGCCAGCCCGCCCAGCGCACTCTCCGTGCTCTGCACGCCGCCGCCGCACTCTGCTCACACACATAACACGCTCTGGTATAAACCACTGTGGCGGGAACTACAAATCTGCGGGCGCTAGCGAGCCTCGCGGTTGGTAGTGACCTCTGGTGACGAGGCCGAGCCGCTGCCACAGGGCGCAGGCGCGCAGGAAGTCGCAGAACAGCGAGAAGGCGCGTTGCTTGTCGCGCAGCTGCGCCGCCACCTGCAGCGCCGCCGAGCTGCCGAGGCTGATGTTGGTGGCGTTGCCTCCGCGCTGCTTCCACCTGCACACATAGACACGTTACATTACACACGACACAAGTATATAGACAAGTCATAATGGTGCTAATGTGTACCTAGGATCTCCGGCAGGTATGTCGTCGAGCATCTCGGTGGCGATCCTGAGCACGCTGCGGTCGAGCACGCTGTCCACGTCGCGCTCGTCGCGCTCCTCGTGCTCGGCCGTGGTCGGGAACAGCTCGTCGATGATGGCGCGGCAGGCGGTAGTGTCGCGCCGCACGTGGAATAAGAACGCTGTCTTCAGCTTGCCACAAGCGTCCGTTGTTACCATGCTCACCTAACACAGAATAAATAATTATTAATCAACGTAACCATTGTTTATTATGAGAACTTCCTTTTGAATTTGGACTTACTTCGTGAGGATCAATTTCGTAAAGCGATAGGTTTCCGTCATACATGTCTGACGGACACGGCGAGCCCATTGGACTCTCACACATGGACCTGCAAAAATATATTTTATTAACACTGCTTCTTTGTCTAAAGCGCAAAATGAAGCAATAAATAAACTGAAGCAGGGAGTAGGTTTAGCGCTAAGTTTTTAGTAAGTGTATACTGACGGCGAGGCAAGAGCATGATGCGCTTGCGTCTGCGTGAGCGCGAGCACGCCGTGCTTGTGGCTAAACAGCAACGGCACGCCGCCGCACAGCTCCGCGCACGACAGCCGGTCGCCCTCCGACGACACGTCGATGTACTCCACCTTATCGTTCGACACCGTCGCTAAAACAACAAACATGACCTTAATACAAAGCGCTCGGATGATATAGTAAGTAGCGTGTAGTAGTGTGTGGGGTACTGACTGGAGACGATGGCGATGTACTTGGAGGTGTAGAGCAGCGCGCGGTGCGGCAGCGGCAGGAACCGCGGCGGCTCGTCGCAGTCGCCCGCCCAGCCGCGCGCCCCGCCCACCGACACCACGCCCACCGACACCACGCGCACCGCCGCCAGCTCCTCCACGCTTATGTGCGCTGCAAAACCACCAAGGCTTCAAGCTCATGCACACAGGCATCGAGACCTCAATGCATAGTGTGCATCGCGCAGATGTCGTCAAGTTATACCTAATACAAAATCTTTTTGCTCCTCACGAGTACAATAGAAATCGAACATGAGTTAATTTACTCATCAAATAAAAAAATATAGTGTAACTATATTATGGAAATTCATCACTCACCAATAGCATATCTCATCTCCGGTGAACGAGCAACATTGACTGTTGCTATGAGCAGTAACAGTCCGTTGTTACCACTCGCGCGGACATCCAAAGCCATTATTTCGAGGCTGTTTAGGTCACCTAGGAGAAAACAAAATAAATTCATCAAAACAGGTGATTGACTTTTTGAAGTAAAGAAAGGAAAAAATGGTTCATTATATATTTTAACCATGTGGTGCGAGATGTGTGCGTGCATATGCTTCTGTGAGTGGTCTTCGTAGAGGGTGTTCATGCAGCTCCGCACCGCGCCATAGCTGCAGCGCGGGCCCGCCTGATACCAGCGCGATTGTGCTCTCTGATTCCTCATTGCCAGGTAATACTACTACACCTACTAGTTTCTGTAACAATCATAAAAATACCTCTAGTTCTCGACAAGTGGCACTAAAAATTAAAAATTAACAATCACAAATATGGACTAATATGTATATTAGAATCATTTCATATAGCTGTAAAATAAGTGAATACTATACTGACTGTGTCGGCATGTGCTGGCATGGATCCGAAGAACAGCAAGGAGACGCGGCGGCCGATGCCGCCGAGCCAGCCGCTGGGCGGCCGGAGAGTACGGCACGTCACTGTGGCGCGCCCATCTGCACAAATGTTTACACCAAATTAATGTACATTCAACTAGTGAAGACAGATTTAGCAAAATACTTTGTCATTAATAAAATGATTTTCAAAATACTGTGTAATATTATTTTCCTATGGTAATAATTTTGATACATAATGATTTTTGAGCTTTGAGTAGTTGTTTTTTAAGTTATGTACATTGAACAGATATTATCGCAAAATGTTGGGAAATATAATGTACAACTAGCTAGATTAATACAATTTACAATTTTATATGGTCTGAACTAAATAAATAGTATTGTAAGTAAGCCTCACCCACAACAGTAGGATTGAGCAGGACCACAGTGCAGGTGGTGGTGGCCAGGACCAGGCCCTCCTGTGTGTACTCCCCGAGCTTCTCACACTCCTGGCCTGCCAGCTCACAGGACACATCCACATATACTCCCTCCTGACCCACGGAAGGCCAGTACCTGACCGTGCCTTCTGGAGATACACCAATGCAGGATGGCATCTGTGCAAACAATTTATCTTGATAAGTTATCAAAAACATAGATTTTATTCACACCAGGGTTGCAAATTATCATGATAATTATTTTCAGGGATAATTATCTGATCTCTTAAATAATTTATGCTGATATTTTATTTTGTATTTTTCAATTTTAATTTATTACAAATCCATACTAAATTTTGTCTAGGAAATCTGAGTGATAATGTGTGCTCTTCGGTGGCGGAGCCACTAGTTGTCGCTGACACAAAGTCTTTATTATCAATCATAATTATTGATCAAGATAATTATCTTGAGAATTACAAGTGTTTTACTACTAGTAAGTAGTCAGAAGTCTAAGGGTAGGCTTGCTGAAATAGATTTAAGGGGTTCCCATAAATAATAATTATAAGGTAAGTAACCATTAACATCTGTGATTTTTCCAGTTAAGAGATTAAGATTAAGAGCTCTTTGTATGTTTTTAACAGGAATAAAGGGATACTTTTAAATTAGTAAATAAAAATATGGTGTTTCGATATAGTCAATACCGACAGTGTAAACATTTGAAAACCCACCTGGGCCCCATCTTCATAAAACAAAACAACGAGATCTGCCTTGTGACTGAGGTCAGTCTGTGGCAGAGTGAGTTCCCTGGCGATAGTACTGGCCGGCGCCGGCGACGACGTGGTCGAGTGGTGCGTGGGCGTGCGCGGCCACGACACGATGCGGCGCCCCGACACCACCCAGCACCAGCCGCACGCCGACAGCCGCACGCTCACGTCACCACTAGCTGGAACACAACCACCATTCTCATCCAATAATCAAAGGGCACAACAACTATATACATATATTTAGAATATTGCAGTTGTTTTCACTAACCGAAAGTTAGGGCTTCTGTGACCATCACAGGCAGGGGCATTCCATAAGTTTCTATAGTGGTTAAAGGAGTCTTGTACACAACATCACCAGATTGTTCTATCGGAGACTGCATATATTTACTGCAAACAACAAAATTTCATATAATTCATAAAACATTTTCATTCGAGTACTTACTACATGAATAGGTTAGGTACCTACCTTTGGTTTTTTTTGGCTGATGACATGCCCAAGGGCCTTCGCCCTGTTATGGACTGTCGCACTCGAGGTGAAAAGGGACTCCTCATAGCACCTGTACTACTAAAATCCATTTTTATGAGATCTTTATGATATGTACGCAAAATAACCGAAACAGCACAAAATAATTCAAAACGTCAAACAAAAAGATCAATATGAAATTGTGTTACGTTTCACGAAGATATGAAAGGTATTTCATTTAGTTACATACAAAAAATAATGATTTCATAATATAAGGCAGCTGGACAGTTCACAGTAAATTCAACTATTAACTTTAACAAGCATTAATAAAAAAATAAAATATTTCATAAATTAATGAAAGTTTTGCCAACACAAAACAAGGGAAAAACACACTAACTAATTGAGTGAATTTCATGCATTTAAAATATTTATTTTAAAAGAGCATAGCATATCACTGTCATGGTATAAGAATAATATGTTGTTTAATAATATGAGGAAATTTTTTTATTAATGGAATTAAACTTAAATTATTTACAATATTATAAAAACTAAGCCGAAGAATTATAGACTAAATGAAACTAAGAACTAAAACAAGGCATCAAAAAATTCATCCACATCGCTGTCGACTGGGAGTGTGCCCAAAAGGCTGGCAGCATTGCCACGTTGTATGGTAATGCTTATTCGCTGACCTAGGTAGAAGCCAGCCTTTGGGTCACGCGAAGTGTCAACCAGGCGTTTGGATAAATCTTTAAATAATCAGTGTGCACTCGGACCCCACGGACCAAGGGTCTCAACCCCAAACGGCTCGAATAAATAACTTCCAACTAGGTTGGTATATTTCCGCCGCTTGAGGTTCTCAGCAGCCGTAGCAGCAGCGCCAGCACAGCACGACGTACTAGGAAGATGGGATGGCGCAAGAGTATCGACGCAAGTAGCGTCCCACACTAAAGGCCTACCCACCTTCCACGGGAACAAAGACATGCCGTCCGGTCTCTTGCCGTCGTCGCGTGCCAGGCCATTAGGTTCGAGTACAGCCGGAACGCCGACGGCGACAAGAGCTCGTCGAATAATGTCATTTATATTCGCATGCCGCGCCATGCGGCCCGCGCTACGGCTACATGATAGGCCGTGGTGTCCGAGGCTGTTGACAACTTCGCCACAGTGACAGCGATGCGGGGTACAACTTGAAGCCCCTAGGCGTAGAGCAGCAGCGAGGCGGAAAGTAGTGTCGTCGAACAAGGTGCCTATGTTCGACGAAGGCAATGCTTGAAGCCAAAGGCCTGACTCCCACTCTCCCACAGCCAGTAAGCGCGCACGCTCAGCAGTAGTATTGGAAGAAGAGATTAGATTTTCCTTAACCACTCTGCAGAGCGGCTCGTCCCACTGTCTCTGGGAAGATGGGTGGACAGGAGTATTTGAATTCGGGCAGGCAATTTTCCAGGCATCTATAATATGAGTGGGTTGTAAAATAACGTTATCTTATTTTAATAAATTAGCACTAATCGTTCCCAGGCTATCAGTGATCTCTTTTTAGGCGATCCATATTATTTCGAAATTCTGTGTAAACTAGTAAAAAATATTCATATTCTTAATTCTTTGAGTACTCCAGTTAAAGCAAAAATGGTTACTAAGTTTCAACCCTACATTGGAAACATATACAGCCCATAGGACTTATCAAGTGTATCTAAAAACAATGTAAAATTATCTTTCGTATCCTAAACTAATTTCATGAGTTACTATTTGGAATCCACACATACTTAAATAGAAAATCGATCCTTTCATAAAAAGGTTAGTTTACGTTGAATAATATTACATGAAATGGAGTGCACCCTTTCTCAAATATAACTTTGACAGTTGAGTTCATTATTTGTCAAAAGTTGATTTTTCAACGGTTGTTGCTTTGTGAAATTTAAACGGTTTTTTCTTAATTTTTATTATATCAGTATTAATTAATGTATTTTCAAGTTTACGGATGAATCGGTGTACGTCAAGATGCATATCAAGTCTATACTGTTGGAAGGGTTCAAATCGTATGGAACCCGTGTTGAAATCACGGGATTCGACCCCAAATTCAATGCTATCACCGGTCTCAACGGCACTGGGAAATCAAATATATTAGATTCAATATGTTTTGTTCTAGGAATAACCAATTTATCAAACGTGAGTACTTACTTACCTGCAATGTTTTTGTTTATAAACAATGTTGGGGTTAGCATTTTCCCGCCATTGCATCGCTTTGTTTTTGTAGCTTCGGTGTAACCTTGTGTGCATACAATCTTCTTAAATTAGGACAGAAGTTGTTTATACAATTTACACAATATAAAATAAAGATAAATCGGAAGTGTTTGAAAGTACCTACTTAAACGAAACTCAATACCTACTTGTGTATTGAAATGTCTACAACCATACATTCCACTGGCATTAATTTACTTTAACACTATAATCTTCCACATCTCTACACATACTGGTTATTTGTGCTATTCATCATGTAAAAGTTCTGAACATTTATTGAGATATCCTTCATTGTAGGTCCGTGCAGGTAGTTTGCAGGAGCTGATTTATAAGCATGGTCAAGCAGGTGTAACCAAAGCTACTGTCAGTATTACTTTCGACAATAGGAATAAAGATCAGTGCCCCATCGGGTATGAAAATCAAGATGAGATAACTGTTACAAGACAAGTAAGTGCTTAACTTTATTGTTGTTTTTTATAATATTTAACTAAAATCTACAACATATACCTATTTTGTTTTTTATTTGGTTAAGCTTAAGATCATTGAGAAAGTAGCATTTGTTGCAAGGCTTATATATCATGATGTCTTCACATATTTTTGTGAAATTCAAGGTTAATGTAACATGTACCCGTATAATTAATTGTTTAATGTATTCATTTAAATTGAAAAATATTTTATTGTTAATAATATTAGCAAAATTATGTGTAGGTGGTGATGGGAGGCAAGAACAAGTACCTGATCAACGGCATCAATGTGCAGAACAAGAGAGTGTCAGACCTGTTCTGCTCCGTACAGCTGAATGTGAACAACCCTCACTTTCTCATCATGCAGGGAAGGATCACCAAAGTGCTGAACATGAAGCCTCCAGAGGTAACATCATATACATGCAAAACTATACTATTGTTGCCTAGTGAATGTAAACAATGAATACTAAGGTAGTCTCATTTCACAAAAGATAAAAGATTCTGATCCCCGCTTGAGGTTATTCTGCTTTTGTGATCTATAAAATGTGATATAAATTAAATGTAAAAGGGGATTTAAAAAAAGTGGTCCTAAAAGTAACCTCAAGCAGGGGTAAAATTAAAATAAATTATTTAAGTCTTCAAGCTAAAATTTATTTACATATTTATGTGTAGTATATGACTGGGTGGATGTTTAGATCTTGTCTATGGTGGAAGAAGCTGCAGGAACTAGAATGTATGAGGCGAAAAAACAAGCAGCCGAGAAGACCATTGAGAAGAAAGATGCTAAACTAAGAGAACTGAATGAGGTTTGTAATGATTGATATTGGATTTTGTATCTTATTATTATTGTGTTTAAGTCTATTTTAGTTAAATGATGTCACTTCTTTTCATATTGTCAGTAACGAAATAAGTAGAATTGTAAATGTACTTATTTTAGATAATAAGAGAGGACATAGCACCAAAACTACAGAAGTTACAAGATGAGCGGTCTCAATTCCAGGAATATCAGAAAGTTGTGAGAGAGTTAGAGAATCTCACCAGATTGTATACTGCTTGGAAGTAAGTGTGTTCCCATTATTGTTTGCCTAGGTATTTATGTACTACACATATTTTGATATTCCAAAAAAAAAACAACTCAAAGTATAACTCCCGGCAAATAACTTGGCAAGATTTTGACGTAGTGGGGGTAAACCCGCGCATATTCGACCTAACTCGCCAATCTCTAATCGACTCGGTCGACTAACGCACCAATCGCGCGCTCGGATCGGCGCTACCGCATACCCCGCGTCCCGCTTGACCACCAAATAGACCTAAAAAACTATTTCTGCGCATCTAACGACTCTTGCCAAGTTATTTGCCGGGAGTTATACATAAACCTATTTTTCAGTGTAGAGCCAATTTTTTTTTTTTTAAATATTTGAATTTTACTTTTTCCAAAATATTAATTGTGCAATGTGCATGCATCCAAAAACATTACTTTAGAAATTAACTAACAGGTTTTTGAAAAGAGATATTATTGTCCAAACTGTATGACTGTATTGTTTTGCTCTAGGTATGTAACAGCAAAAGAGAAGGCAGTAGAAGCGGAAGGCAAAGTAACAGAAGTACAAGAAGAAATCAGAACTCAGAAGGAGAAGATTAAGATAAATGAAAGAGAGGCTAAAGACTTGGACAAACAAGTTGCTGAACTCAACAAGTTATTAGATCAGGTAACTATTTTATATCTATTTATCTGCTGTTTTGCCTTGTTATTGTGCTAATATAAAGCAAGTGTATCCCAATTTATAACTAGAGTCAGTAATTTAACGTTTTAAAAGAGCTTAAAAAGGCCTAAAATATTTTGATTTTGATTTCAATCAATTTTTCTACTATATGATTAATGATGACTAATATTATATTGACTGGCCTTCTGATCTAGTAGTACCCTGATTGCTAAACCGGAAGGTTCGATTCCCACTTAGGATCAATTTTTGTGTGATGAGTATGATCATTTGTTGCATGTCTGGGTGTAATAAATAGGCTCCGCCTAGTTTGGGTTGAGATGGCCGTGTGAATTGTCCCAAGATAATAATTATTATTAATGTATAATAATTGGTGGACATAGGAGAGCGGCAACATCCTCCGCACGCTGGAGACGGAGCTGCTGGAGCTGGAGAAGTCGGAGGCGGCGGCGGGCGCGGCGCACAAGGGCGGCCGCGACGCCGTCACCTCGCACCACACGCGCGCGCGACTGCTCGAGCGAGCGCTGGCTGACGACCAGCGAGCGCTCGCCGCCAAGCAGGGGGCCTTGGACAAGGTATGGAGTTATGAACCACCCTCAATATATACACTTTTCAAAAAGATGTTCAAATTTGGGCTAAGATTAAATAAAATTGAATACAATTAAGATACATTTTCAGTTTATTTTTGTCTATTTTTGCCATTATTCTGCGAGTGTGTAATTGTTTTGTTGTGTTTTTTTTAGTATTTATTATAAATTTAAGGGTATTTTTACTTCTTAAAAATTTCGTTTTACTTAACTCGTTATTTTTGTGTAGTCAAAAAGATGTTTCGTGTTTGGATCGAGAGCCAATATAAGGAATGTTCGTACTTCCAGGTTGAGTCAACATTCGAGCGCCTGCGCGAGGCGAGCGCGAGCAGCGAGGCGACGCTGGCGGAGGTTCAGCAGCGGTTCCTGGCCGTCAGCACCGGACAGCAGGGCACGTCCAAGTCGCTGCAGGAAGAACTCATGGGTAAGCTCATGCTATTCCTATACTTTGTTTATCTACTAATGTGTGAGAAATAAACAAATTAAAACTTATATTTTGCTCCTGCGAACAGCAAATGTCTTGGCTCAGCAATAGGTAAGATATGCTATTTCTTAGTGGGGTAGATGACTACATTTTAAATGTCTGTCAGATTAGAAAAAAAACATTGACCCTGGTACATATTTTTTCTATTTTTATGTAACCAAAAACTTACGACAATACATTGATTAAAAATGTCCCACAACGTCTAACTGACGGACTTGGTTTGCTATGATTTTGTATATAATATATATGTAGAAAATACATTATTATTATTATTCATACCCAGGCATCTATTCTATGACCTTAACAACCAAAAAGGCTTCTAACTTGTATTTGTCTATTTAGCTGCGAAACAAGAAGCTTCGGAAGCTTCGACGCGTATCTCCCAGAGCACGATGGAGAAGAAGCACGCGGAGGAGCGGCTGCGGACGCTGGAGAGGGACTTCGCCAGCAGCAGCGAGCAGTTCCAGCGAGACCAGGCCAACATCACCAAGCAGCAGGCACAGCTGGATCAACTGCAGGTAATTAACTACTAGATGAGTGTGTCTTTTAAACTTATTGTTTATAAAGTTGTGTTAACGTAGTGGTGACTCAATGATAGGTTTTAAAGCACAAGTGGATTCCAATTAAGAATAAAGAATTTTCTAGCAAACATTGGTTGTGATTTAAAAATACTTGATTGTTTATTAGAGAAGTAGTCTGCAGTGAGTTAGTTGTAGGTTGTATAATTATTTAGTGATTTTGTGTGGTATAAATTCCATTCAGGAGTAGAGTTGCGACAAAAGAATTGTCATGGCGTAAACTAGATTTGATATTACGATAATATTTAAAGTTTTAAATCATTCCATGAAACTACAGCGTTGGAATACAGTATGTATAATTATGTAAATAACCATATATATACTTACAGTAATACTACAATAGGTAACAGTATCGTCAACATAACAAACACCGTAATTAAAACCAGCAGTGGCTTCTATGTGTGTATCCGCACGCACTGTATATAGGTATAACGTGTGTTGCAGGCACAGCTGTCCCGCATGAGCGACAGCTCGGAGCGGCAGAGCGTGCTGGCGGCGGGCGTGCGAGCGCTGACGTCACAGTCCCGCGCCCGCCGCGACACGCACGAGCGTCTCGCCGCACGACACCAGCGCTGCTACTTCAAGTACTCGCCGCCACAACCTAACTTCGACCACAACAAGGTCTACGGTCAGTACGCAGTACGCACGCCCTTAACACCAATTACGATACATTGCGGGCTCGAATGAATATGGCGTCATGAGTAATCGATCATAGACGACAATGTATTGCAACTCGAACTATGTTTCTAGCATCATCTTAGCCAGTCACAGTGGTGATTGCGGCCTTAATCTCGTAATCTCAACAAAAATAGCCTGCTTCCTTCTCCAAGTTATTTCTTTTTGCTATTTTCCATTAAGTGCGCTTATAAACTTAACTTAAAAACATTTTGTATTTCAATGTATAAACGTAACGATTCTACAACATTAATATTTTTCACCGAATTTCAGGCACAATCTGCAGATTAATAGATGTTAATGATCCTGTTTACTGCACTGCATTGGAGACCGCTGCTGGCGGCAGGGTAAGTCACATCACACAATACTCCCTAACAATTATTATTTAGGAATGATAACCGCTAACTGTATGTATATTGTATAGTTATACAACGTGGTGGTGGACACGGACGTGACGAGCAAGCTGCTGCTGCAGCGCGGACAGCTGCAGACGCGTACCACCATCATCCCGCTCAACAAGATCACCGGGCACGTCATCGACCGCCAGACCGTCGAGATCGCGCAGCAAATCGTTAGTACCGCCAGTTTTACTACAAACCATACATTGACAATAACTTGTAATCAGACAATTAATCAAACGCAAATTAAAACGACGAATGTTTTTAAGTCGCAGACACTATCAATAAATATTAATATGAGTTGAATAATGTAACGATGTGTACGACGAATGTAACGAATTTAGGTCCTTTAGGTTATTGTTATATTCGGTTCCGTTTATATATTTTTGTACCGTATACGCGTTTTAGTGCCTGTTTACAAAAATACAGAAACGCAACGTTACGCGTTACGGCTACTGTTCAGTTTTTGTACGACAGAAACACACTATCTTTCGAGTCGCCAAGTTACGTCGCAACAACGCTCATGCGCTTTGTATATTGCTGAACACTTTACGATGCTTGGCAATAATATGTGTTGACCGGTTGTCACGGTTCTGCTTACATCAGGGCGGCGGTCCAGAGAACGTGCAGCTAGCGTTGGACCTGGTATCGTTCGACCGGCGCGTGCAGCCGGCCATGGCGTGGGTGTTCGGCGGCACGCTGGTGTGTCGCGACCTGGACACGGCCAAGCGCGTGACGTTCCACCCGCGCGTCAAGCGGCGCTGCGTCACGCTCGACGGCGACGTGTTCGAGCCCTCCGGCACGCTGTCCGGAGGGGCCAGGCAACAGGTACACTACAACAAACTTGTATAATTAATTTGTGGAAAACTTTTAATGGACTGCCTTCACCTCAAAAACAAAGAAGGGCGTCGACGACGGGAACACTTTCTACAGCGACATATTATTATACAAAAACACTATCCTCGGCCTAATCCTCCTGTACTGTAATTTACTGTTATAGGGAGGATCCGTGCTCGTCCAATTACAAGAACTGAAAGAATTAGAAGAACAAATGAAATCAGATGAGCAACAACTCTCACAAATGACCGCGGAACTCAACTCCCTCCAACAAGCCGCAGAAAAATATAACAGCATAAATCAAAGGTAAATTTAAAAAAGAATATAATTTTATACTTTTGTGTATGCCACTGGACATTTGCCTTAAGCGAAATTATATGTTGTATTATTCCTTCACAGATATGAGATGATGTCGCACGAGCTGGGCGTGGTGAAGGCTCGGCTGGCGACCACCTCACACGCGCAGACGCACGCTGAGATAGAGGCCTTACGGGAACAAGTATGTAATATTTATTACACTTAAACTTCATAAATACATGATGATTTATTTTTTGAATATAAATTAACTTCTCATGTTATATGCTTAATGTTTGATAGGTAGTAGAACTAAATGCGGCGGTGGAGAGAGACAAGGTGACGCAGAAAGAGACGGCCGCGCGCGCGAGAGAGTTAGAGGCTAAAGTCAAAGATATCAAGGGGCATAGAGAAAGGTAAATAGTATTGCTTTACTTATTGCGTAGGTTTTGTAGTGTCGTCATAGAAATTTAATAATTAAAATCCGAATACCTAAAAACACACGATCTTCATAATATTAATGTTCTACGTAAGAAGGTAATTAAGTTGTTTACATCTTGATATATTAAGTTAATTTAATTATAATAGTACATTATCAAACATGAGGAAAAGGAAAAAAAAACTATTTTTAAATTGTCTGTTGTTCTTGGATGCTAATATTTATAGATTTAATTTCCACTCTTCACAATAGAGAATTCAAAAAGGTAAACGAGGAGTTAGAGAAAGCTAAGAAGGAGGCGGCGCACCACGGCAGCTTGTGGAAGCAGCGCGAGCAGGAGCTGGAGACGCTGAAGCTGGAGGTGGCCGAGCTGCAGCAGGCCGTGGCCGCCAGCACGCAGCAGCTGGAGGACACTAAGCTGGCTGCTAGTGCGCTGCAGGAGACGCTGGAGACGGCTAAGGAGGAACACACTGCTGCTACCGTAAGTGCTGTCATATATTATGACGTTTAACATACTTTTCGTGAGTAAATATATGGAGGGGTGTAGGGTATTGTAACAAGTGTGATGATAGAAATCTACTCTTTTTTTATTGGAATAGCCTTAGCCTTATGTTTTCAGTGGAAATATTTAAATTCAAAACTTATATTGATGCCGGTAGGGGAGGTGGACTCGTTGAAGGTTATCCGGGGCCTTTCAATGGCAATCCAAGTACAAAAAATGCTTGTAAAATAGATACCGAGAAGCTTAACGACACACGATGCGCGTGGTGTGGCCGCGGTGGCCAGCCCCGCCGCCTCGCCTGCGCGGGTGCAGGGCCCTTGCGCACGCACACATACACGCCACTATCAAATATTTATAATTCATTACACAAACGTAAAAAGAAATCCTAAGTAGATGTAAGATACACCTTATCGATGACAAAAACATTTTCGAAGTGAAAACTTCTTTAGCAGCGTTGTACACTTTTTTTGTAATGGGTAAAAAATGTTAAACTCGCTTCAAGACACGGGACCTGATCGAAAATTCGTAAGACGGATGTCATGTTTGTGTACGATAGCGCAATAAATAAATATTGTATACATCACATACATGATACTACTTTTATACTGATAATCAAAGAAATTCGTGCAAAATTATTCCCTAACCATTCCAAAATATCAAAAATGCACAACGTTAATATTCAAGTTTTCACTTCAGCCGGCACTCCCGAAGAGCAACCCGTCGATTTTTATCATCGATAGGGTTTTAGGCATAATCAATTTACAATGATTGAGGTAGAAATAAACAATAAAACAATTGATTTCAGAACCTTCCCTACCATTTAAATACGATAAAAAATGTAAAAAACATCAATTTTTGTATATTTATTTATGTATGTCATCTCCAAGAATTTTACATAAGCTACTAATATTAATAAATTAATATTGACGACCTCCGTGGTCGAGTGGCGTATGCACCGGTTTTCAAGGTGTCGCTAGCTCTGAGGTCCCGGGTTCGATCCCCGGACGGGTCAATGTAGAAACGCACTTTTCTACATTGCCTCGGGTCTGGGTGTTTGTGGTACCTTCGTTGTTTCTGAATTCCATAACACAAGTGCTAAATAGCTACTTACTTTGGGTTCAGAGCAATGTATGTGATGTTGTCCTCATTTATTTATTTAACTTTAAGGTTATCTTACTTTGTTATTTACTTGTATTATTTTATCCAGGAAGCTGTAAAACAAATGCAAGCGCGCATCAAGCGGCAGAAAGCGGAGATCTCGAGCCGTAACGGCGACATCGCGCGTCTGCTGCACAAGAAGGAGCAGCTCGGCAAGCACAACGCCGACCTCGAGCTCAAGATCAAGGAGCTCGACTACAAGATCAAGGAGCTGCAGACCGAGGCCACCGAGTGTCAGACCAAGGTCAGGAGCTTTTTAAATAAGTTTTTAAGAAGAAATGTTAAAAGATAGATGTATTTTAGAAGATATTATGTAAATTGTATTGAAATAATTTTAATTTATACTTAACTAGCGACCCGCCCCGGCTTTGCACGGGTGCATTGCTGATACTAAAAATAAACTACATAATCATAAAGTGTTGTAGGGCGAAGCGCGGCCTTCGACGTGCTTCGACGCACTATTTGGTTATAGGCACGCGCTCCCCGGCCCCCCGGCCGGTACCGCCGCAACCGCTATGTCCCTGCATTTTAAATCTGTAATATCTTCGAAAATATTCATTTAAATTACATGCTGTAAAGGGCCATATTGATCTTTATTACATGCACAATGTATGGTATTAATTGGATAAGGATTAATGCTGTATTGTGCTTTTTCGTTAATAAGTAATAAATAAAGGATAAAAATGGTTATTGTGGGTTATCCTCAAGAGATAGACATATACCATCGCGGACTTTTTTGTAGACCTTTTTAAGGTGTACAATACTGTAGTACATTACTTTGATCTATCTCGTAGGGTTCAGCCAGCGTTTGCAATGTAAGCGCAAAAAAGTGGGTATATTTACGACCTTACATAAAAAACTCTAAGATTATCAGTGTTTCTCTACTATATTATGCATGTATTATACATATAAACCTTCCTCTTGAATCACTCTATCTATTAAAAAAAACCGCATCAAAATCCGTTGCCTAATTTTAAAGATCTAAGCATACATAGGGACAGACAGCGGGAAGCGACTTTGTTTTATACTATGTAGTGATAAGTATAAATTAGGAGAATATTAAATTAGGAGTCGTGGGGGCCTAGCGGTTCAATGAACGGATTTGTATGCACCAGGTTGCAGGTTCGAACCTAGGCAAGTACCAATGTGGCTTATTCAAAGTTATATGTACTTTCTTAATTATTCTAAGACACTACTGACAAACGGTGAAGCGTGGTGATCAATGCTCGTGCCTTCTCTATATGGGAAGAGGCCTGTGCCCATCAGTGGGACGTTTATAGGCTGGATTATCAATCATCATCAATCAATCATTCAGCCAATCATAGTCCACTGCTGGACATAGGCCTCTCCCAATTTGCGCCACAACACCCGGTCCTCCGCCCTCCGCATCCAGTCCCCTCCAGCGACCTCTTTCAGGTCGTCAGTCCACCTGGCGGGGAGGCGTCCTACCTTACGCTTGCCGAGTCGCGGTCTCCATTCTAGGTCTGCTTCAACGGCTATCGGTCCTTGGACAGACATGGCCAGCCCATTGCCACTTCAGCGAGCTAATTTTACGAGCTATGTCGGTTACCTTGGTTCTTTGTCGGATGACCTCATTACTAATTTTATCCTTCAAAGAGACTCCGAGCATAGCTCGCTCCATAGCCCGCTGCGCGACTTTAAATTTGTGCACTAGTCCAACCGTTAATGTCCACGTTTCGGCACCGTAAGTCATAACAGGTAGGACGCACTGGTTGTAAACTTTCGTCTTCAGGCATTGCGGTATAGGCGAAGAGAAGACTCGACGAAGTTTGCTAAACGCTGCCCAGCCTAACTGAATTCTCCGATCGACTTCCCGCTCGAAGTTGTTTCTACCAAGCTTGATGACCTGCCCTAGGTAGATATACTCTTGAACAACTTCGAGCATCGATCCTTCGACATATATCGGTCTCGGCATGACATGTTCATTGAACATGATCTTGGTTTTATCCAAGTTCATGCCAAGACCGACCCGTCGTGAAGCTTCATTCAGGCCATGCAGCATCTCGCTTAGTTGCTCCAGCGACTCTGCCACTATGACGATGTCATCGGCAAATCGGAGGTGCGAGATGTGCTCACCGTTCACATTTATACCCCGTCCAGTCCAGTCCAGAGTCTTGAAGACATCCTCGAGCGCGTTGGTGAACAGCTTTGGGGATATAACATCCCCCTGTCTCACCCCCCGACGCAGCTCGATCGGATTGGTCTTATGGTCATGGAGCTGGACAGTCATGGTGGCGGTGTCATATAAGCATCTCAGCGCCTCGATGTATCGCCAGTCAATACGACATCGTTGTAGAGCATCCACAACCGCCCAAGTTTCGATGGAGTCGAAGGCTTTCTCGTAGTCCACAAAGGCCAAACACAGCGGCTGATTGTACTCTTCGGTTTTCTGCACAATCTGCCGAACAGTATGGATGTGGTGTACGGTGCTAAAGCCTTTTCGAAACCCGGCTTGTTCTGGTGGCTGGAACTCGTCGAGTCTTCTAGCGAGGCGGTTAGTGACTACTCTCGAGAACAACTTGTAAATGTGGCTCAGGAGTGAGATAGGTCTGTAATTCTTCAGCAAGGTTTTGTCGCCTTTCTTGAAGAATAGAACCACCGCACTCGCGCTCCACGCTTGTGGTGTTAAGCCTTGGTGAATGACGGAATTAAAGAGACTCGCTAGCTCTTTCAGGACTGTGGTCGCACCGGCCTTAAGGAGCTCGGTTGTAATTCCGTCATCACCCGGCGCCTTGTTGTTCTTTAGTTGTCTGAGAGCTGCCTCAACCTCGCCCGGGTCGACATCCGGGATGTCCTCGGTGTGTCCTGGGGTCATCTTCGCCTTGTCTCGATGGTTTAGTCATCCGTGATGGGTATAGGTGTCTATAAAAACTCTCAATTTCCTCGAGAATCTCGAACTTAGAGGTGACGGTCCTGCCATCCCCGGTCCTCAGTTTCGCCAGATGGGGTCTACCTAATTGCTGAGCGAAGACTTTGGTGCCTCTATTTCGCTCAATCGCAGCCTTGATATTACGAGTGCTGCAGCGTCGGAGGTCACGTCGCGTCAGTTTCCTGATTTTCAGGTTTAAGGACCGCCTATCTGACGAAGACATCTGGGCGTCCGGCGTTTCTCGTCTTTCCTTCATAAGTTCGAGAGTCTCGGGTGAGAGCTTGGACTCCCTATTACCGCGTTTTCCGGGGAACAACCTTCGAGACACATTCTGTAGCTTTTTCACCACTGTGTCGGTTTTTTTCGTCAACATTGTCCGTGGTTTCCAGCAGTGCGAAACGATTTTGGAGTTCCAACTGGAACTTATCGGAACCTAAGGCTATTTGGGGCAGCGTGGGTCGGAGAGTAGGTCACATCATCCTAACTCTTTCAGCCTTAAGGTTGATACTTAGAGAGCCTCGGACGAGTCTATGATCGCTACCGGTATTAAACCTATTGATCACCGAGACGTCTCTAAATATATGCCGCTTGTCCGTGATGATGAAATCTATCTCGTTCCTCGTCACATTATCGGGGCTTCGCCATGTCCACTTTCTGTGGGGCTTCTTCTTAAAGAAGGAATTCATTAAGAAGAGCCCCTGGGACTCTAGAAAATTGACCAACATTTGGCCTCTGTGATTTCGGCGCCCCACGCCGTTAGGTCCGATTTTCGTTGGCATCCACCTTGGCATTAAAGTCTCCCATAACAACGTTGTAGTGAGCCTTCCTGGTACCATGTAGTGCCTTCGCTATGTCTTCATACATGATTTCGGCTATCTCATCAGAGTATGTCGAGGTCGGCGCATATACCTGCACCACCTTCAGGAACTTCCTGTCGGTGATTTTCAATAAGAGGTACGCTACCCTTGTCGACACACTACTGATTTCCACAACGCTGCTTGTGAGACACTTGTTGACCAAGAAACCGACACCGCCCTGGGAGGGCCTATCACCTTCTCGGTAGTAGAACAGGTCACCTGACTCAAGCGTTATCGTGTCCTCCCCGTCTTCGGACTTCAGATAACCCCAAAATGTGCCAGTTTATGCGACCCAATTCTACCTCGAGTTCGGTGAGGTGTTAGTCCAGCCGTAGACTTCGTCCGTTATACGTCGCCAGGGTCAGTTTTTTGAGGTGGTGGTAGCCTCCCGTAGCCCGGAGATTCCTAGCACCCCCTGTCCCGCCGTTACCGCGACCGCTACCTTGGCCGGGAATAGCGGGACTACCGGAACTGGGGGCCGTTTTGTGTGGTGTGGGCTCATAAAGAGGTTTTGGCCTACTAATGCCACGCTGGCCAGACGGGTTGGCATAGGGTTTGGTCTCGAGTTTTCCTTCTCTAAGCAGTGGTTTTCGGCTCTGCTCAATTTTCCCTTAGTCGCCTTCTACGACACCCACGGGATGAGATGGGGTGGTGACCTTTGTATTCTTTAGGTCCGTCACCACACGGCTGGATTATAATATACTTAATATTGTGTTACATTCATTTTCTTAATGCCGATTTTTTGTCCAACCAATACTTTGGCCATAAGTATCGAAAAGAATTGGGGGAAAAAGTGGAATACTCGTATTAAAGTAGTTTTTTTCCCCCTTGGTAAAATTCCCTAAGGGAAATGAAGAAAGAATGCAAATAAATGTATGCATTTAAACGCGCCGCCCCCGCGCCAGCCGTCGCCGCCGCTGTGCCGCGCCCGCTTAGTTCGTTAGCTCGGCCTCACACTACGGCAGGGCGGGGAGCGCGGGGGTGGTAGGACGCGTCCGCACTGTGCACCCGTTTGTAACCGTTGACTGCGCGCGGTGCCCAGTTAACCCTGCTGCGCGCCGCGTTCATCGAGAAATCCGTCACAAAGTCAAAAACCTTGTTTTATGGTTAGATCATAGCGCTGGAGGACGCGCACTCGTGGATCGTGTCGGAGCGCGAGTTCTTTGGCGCGGCGGGCGGGATGTACGACTTCGGCGCGCGGCAGGCGCACGTGGCCGGCGCGCGCCTCGCCCAGCTGCGCGAGCGCCGCGAACGCCTCGCGCGCGGCCTCAACGCGCGCGCGCACACGCTGCTCGGCAAGGAGGAGGAACAGGTAAACACCTTACTTACCTATACGGATGTCAGCTGTAAAGTCGCTGCTTGCGACCCCACGTCGCTGCCAACTCAAGGACGCGACCGGGGAAAGTTTTCGTCGGAGCTAGTTTAACATCTACTAGATTCGCAAATTGATCAATAGGCGGGTCCACACCAGGCGATCCAAAATGAATCGGCGATCCCGCGATCTACGTACCAAGATCGTGATGCGTGGAGCGTGTTTCGTACTAGGCCGATCCAGTTTGTAGAAATTGCGATCCTAAGCTACTCTTAAAGTGATCCATAGGCGAGCCATGATGCGACGCCACTGACGCACCTTCGAGGCTGGCGACAAACCGAGCTCGCGCGGGTCGGCCGCAGCTCCCAGGCTCGCGCTCGCACCGCGATGGATCGTCCGGTGTGGACGCGCCTACCAACAAGAGTGCCTTACACTACTAATTTGTGACATTATACTATAGTTATACCGAGCGACTTCTCGTATATTCGTAATTCAACACTTACCAAAAAAAAAGATAAAACATATATCTTATTTTATAAATCTTCTAACTAATCAACTTACAGTACGCTGACGTCATGCGCAAAAAGCAAATAGTAGAAGCGGACAGAGCCAAGCTAGTGGAGGTGATGGCGGAGCTGGACGAGAAGAAGAAGAAGACGCTGGTGACAGCGTGCGAGCAGGTGAACCGCGACTTCGGCTCCATCTTCAGCACGCTACTGCCGGGCGCGCAGGCCAAGCTGCGGCCGCCCGATGGACTGACCGTGCTCGAGGGACTTGAGGTAAGGCGATTCAGAGGATTTCTATTTACCTATTCATGCTTTTACATCTTTAATCTCTTTATTCTCAATCATTATATTTAAATGCACAAATAACGCCCAGTTTCAAATTTCATAGTATAAAATAAGCAACAAAATGACAGCCAATCCAACAGTAACCGAAATAAGGTTAATCGCTAATTCCATGTATAAGTTTTATATTTATGTACTACACTTTTTATAAACATAATACATAATGGAGTTGTCGCGGTGTTTATATAAGGTGCTATAAAAATATCTGCCACGGCTTTAATGGGAGGTAGTATTGTGTTATAGATTACAATAGTGAAGAACTTTCGTACCCCGGAACAGTTAATTAAATTTGAGAAAATAATATAGTTACATTAACATTGACTCTATGCTGCGTAACGTGGTTCACAAATTACGCGCTATGTGACGCTTCGTCAATGAAAACAACTGCTATCTCTTTCCATCTTTTCTGTGAATGAAAACTGTAATCAGCTGACTAGTTCGTCACTACATAATCTAGTAGGTACAAATACGCAATAATACGCAGGCATACAAGTGTTTTAAAATTGTAACTACTTACCAGCTACCGCATTCTTCAAAAAAACTGACGTAGGTAAATAAGATGATAAACTTCCCATCGCACTTGAAACAGGCTTTGGACTGTCAAGTTAGTGTAAGAATCGCATTTATTTTTCTTATTATTTATAAACAGTAGGTACTTATATTAATATCGAATAACGATAAATCACAGTAACTTGGCGTGTTTAAAAGTTAATCATTTTATTTACAACAATTGCACCGTATTTACAGTTATTTACACACTCCCTACTTACTTATCTACAAAACTGTTGCACAAGTCCGCCTTCGCGTTGTACACAGATGAAGGCACGCTTGCATACATGTCTCTTCACTTTATTTAATGTGTCCGTTTCACTTTTCACTTGCCTAAATGCGCGTTTGATGCGCCTTTTTAGTTCTACCATACTTCTAATATCATGTCCGGTTTGGCCGTACACAAGGTCATTCACACGACCCCACAAAAAAAAGTCTAGAGGGGTTAAATCCGGCGAGCGAGGAGGCCACGGCCGGCACTTGTTTAGTGGTAAGGATGGAGCCCTTCACGATTTAAAAGTCGCCACACGTAGTTGTCGCTCACGTCGAAGACTCGAGCAGCATCCCTAGTGCTCGCAAGAGGATGACACTGAAGCACTTCCTCTTCGAGTTCGGCCGAGTATGAAGGCCTGCCTGCGTCAACCGGAGGCGGGTCAAAGCGGCCGTGTTACACCGAGTTACACTCGCGGTAGGTAGCACAACACCATTTCAAGATTGAAATAAAACTACTTTTACGGATTTTATCGCGGTTTGTATTTTGATTTTAGTTCCCGACGTTTCGACACCTTTGCAGGTATCATGGTCACGGGCAGACTGCAAAATCCGTAAAAGTAGTTTTATTTCAATGTCTAACATTCGCGTAAACCTCAGAACTCAATGACCATTTCAAGATATTCTTGATTGGAATACTGTCGTCTGGAAGGCATTTTTAATGTAAGCGCGCGCGATATTCTTGACGCTAACTGCTAGAACTAACTTCCGAACGCGCGGCCGGGGGGCGACTGGCGACCGGGCGGTCGGTTGGTTGGCCTTGGCGCGTGCGACGAACGTGCTAGTGCGGGTGAGGGTGGGGGCGCGCGGGGCTGTGTTTGACGACCGAGCGCGCGCGGCGGGCGGCGGCATCCTTTGATAGGAATAATAATAAAAATAAAAATAAAAATTTATTAAAAAACATAGATCACATGAATAAGTAATTAAAATGGCTCAGATGTTGAGGTAAAAAAAATGGTCTTAATAATAACAATCGGAAAAAACTAAGTTAATCTAGGCTAATACATACAGGCAATAATAAAATAAAAACAGTACTAATTTTAAATATAGGGACCACCCGAACTAGGTTTATGTAAACCTGTGTTTCAGGCTATCAAGGCTCAGAATAGTTGTCGGTTAATTTTAACATCATAATCATATTACATAATTATTAAAGACTAAGCAAGGGCAAAATTAATTATTAAAATACACTATACTAGTTACTAAAATAAGCAATTTATTTTAACACTTCTAGCAATTTTTCCGTATCTGAGTAATTGAGGGACTGTAAATATTCTGTTAGTACTATATTACACTTATTTAAACTTACACTATAAACCTTTAGCAATCTGTTAAGTTTGTTATACAAATAAGGTCCTAGAAATAAATAAAATCTGTTAGTAAAAGCATGTTTCGTCCGAGAGTTAGTGTAAACTAAATCCTTTCTCCTCTTGCCAGAAGGTACAGGGCTAAAACCAAGTTCAGCATGCTGGAGTAGTACTATATTCAAAATAAATAGCTGGCGTACTGTTAGCACTTTGCATTCCCTGTAAAGCTGGTGGGTGGGGAATCTGAATGGACGAAAGCTAGCGACCTTCAGGATTGCTCTTTGGGCACGTTCCAAGGGCAAGAGGATAGTTTTAGGGGCCCCACCCCAGGAGCTAATACAATAGGTAAGAATAGACTGACACAAGGCCATGTACACCTGCCGAATTAAAATGAAGTCTGCTATGTTACGCAAATTTTTAAAAACGTATATTAATTTACGAACTCGAGTGCATAATAAGTCAATATGTTTACGGAAGTTAAGCTGGGCGTCAATCGTGACACCTAGATATTTTATATGGTCAGTTTTTTGTAATGTAGGGCAGGCGCATGCTGTGTCAGCGGACGTACTCATATTACAATTGTGTGCATAAATGTTTAGGTTAGTGGACGTATTGTTAGTATTTCTTATAGTAAATAACATGTGTTTGGTTTTATCTGAATTTAATGTCAGTAGGTTATTGTGAAGCCAATTTGACACTATATTGAAACCATTTTGGGCAAGTTCATAGACCTCATCTTTTGATGTGCCTGAGAACACAAGAGCTGTGTCATCAGCATATGACATAATGACACCATTTTCAAGTGACAAGCTGCTTAATTCATTTATATAAATTAAGAAGAGGGTAGGTCCCAAAATACTACCTTGAGGAATCCCGAAACCACTGTTTTTTAGGTCAATACTTTTGTACTGACCTATTTTCACACACTGGTGACGATCACTGAGATAGTCAGAGAATAATTTTAATTGTGCTCCTCTTACCCCCATTTTTTCCAGTTTGTGCAATAGTAGGGTACAAGAAATGGTGTCAAATGCTTTGGCAAGGTCTAAGAAGATCCCAATTGTGACCATACCATTATCTAGATTAGAACAGATGACATTTGTTAATTTATGAACTGCTTGATTTGTTGATCTTTTAGGCCTAAATCCGAATTGTTGATCCGATAGTAAGTTGTTCTTTTCAAGATACTTAATTAATCTAATGTTTATAATTTTTTCCAAAATCTTTGAAAGGCCTGTTAATACTGCAATGGGTCGATAATTAGTGACATTGGTTTTGTCCCCAGCTTTAAAAACAGGGCTTACAACAGCTTTTTTAAGCAGATTCGGAAATATTCCTTTACTTAGGCATAAGTTATAGATGTGTGTTAGAGGCGGTGCAATAAGGTGTTTAAAACTTTTTAGTACATTATTAGGGATGTTATCCCAACCAACAGCACAAACTTCTTTTAGTCCATCTATTATACATAACACTTCCTGGATATGTTTCTAATAATACGAAAGAGCTCAGAGAGTTATGTGGCACAGGCATACATTGTGTGATTGCATTTCCGGAAAAGGTTTTTTCAGCTAAATTTTTGCCAACGTTAACAAAGTAGTTGTTTACTTTATTCGTTGCTTCGGATGGGTTCAAACAGGTTGATAAAAGATCAAGCTGAGTGTCTAGTTTTGTTTGTCTGAAGGTGTTGCTTTTTATAAATTTCCATATTAGCTTATTATTATTTCCCGCTTTCTGAAGCTGTGCTCGGTCGTATTGTATTTTTTGTTTTTTCAACAGATTATTGCAAAAGTTTCTGTAACGTTTATAGGTAACTGAAAGTATTTTATTGTCGGGTGTTTGCTTCAACTTTTGATGAAGTTTGTCTCTATGGCGTATACAGCGGACAAGACCTGGCGTTATCCAAGGTTTGATGTTACTATACTTTCTAGGTATTAATTTGTTTGATGTGTTATTGCTGATGCGTGTTTGTAACGCCTCAATAAAATACTGCAACGAGGCATTAGGATCATTGGAATTAAAAACAGGGTCAAAATTGATGTCACGCATGTCGTTTTCAAGACTCGTCATGTTTAGTTTTATAAAGTTACGCAAGCAGTTTTTTCTATATGGAGATATTTGTAGAGTTAATAATATAGCCTGATGATCCGTAAGCGATGAATTAGTAATAAATGTTTTAGATGGTGATTTTGTTTTAATAATGACATGATCTAAGCATGAACCACTCTGGTGAGTGGGATGATTATGTGCTGGCAAAAGTCCATGAAATGTGCAGATGTTTAGGTAGTTATGTGCATGGGTTTCGGTTTTCCCAGAAGCTATATTAATATTAATGTCACCTAAAAGTATAATATTTTTATGACAAGATATTTTACTTAATGTAGCACTAAGCGAGTCTAGAAATATGTCCATGTTTTGGGATGGAGGCCTATAAATAGCCATAACTACAATATCGGGGTTAATTTTAATTAATAGGCAATTACAGCCTAGAAATAAAGGTTCTTCTACTGTTACTTCTAAGGTATTTTTAATGTAAACAACTAGGCCATCGTTTTGGTTGGTATTTAAGTTAGTTTTATATAGCGTATAACCGTCAAGCGATGGTAAATTGTCTGCTTGTTTTGATAACCAGCATTCTGTTAGCACAATAATATCACAGCATAAGTCGAGATTCTGTAATAGCAATTGAAAACCGGTAAAATTACGATTAATACTGCGAATATTTTGGGTTAGTAAGGTAATAATTTTATTTTCGGCCGTAAAAAAGTTCTTGCACTCCTCAACATTACAAACTATGACTTCAGATACGGAAAAATTATCAATGTCGCTGATTAATTGCTCTGACATCAAGTTAGAAATAAAGGTAAAAACCCTACTGTATATGTGCTACTTAATAAATATATAAATGGCGCTCTTAGGCGCCTTCATAATCAATTGAATTAATGTAGTTGTCTTCAGCATACTTGCGTGCCGGGCAGTTGATATCACCTGTGGGATGATCACACTTGCGCTTAAAGCGTTTGCAGGTGGCACAATTGGGTGGCGACGATTTGTTAGGACACTCTTTAAAAGCATGACCCATCTCACCGCAGAGGTTGCATGTGGGGCTAGTTTCGCGGCAATACTTGGCTGCATGTCCAAACTGCTGGCAGTTGAAGCATCTGGTTACAATTGTAAAATCTTTTACTGGGCATGACGTCCAATCTATAAAAATGCGGTCTTGATTTATCAGCATTTTTCTAATACTTGCGGGTACCTCTAGGATATAATTACAGGTAGGCTGATCTTTCTTCCCCGATTTATGGCTGAGTTTTATCTCTTCTAAAAAGGACTCCCGCGAGGTATTGGCCAGCTTTTCGGAAAGGTTTTGTTCGAATATACAGTCCAATACTTCTTTTTCCGTAAGAGCAACCGGGACACCAATGACTGCTATTCTAGGACGACGTTTGGAGGGCTCTTCGACTTTGAGGCCTGAAGAAACGAGTTTTTCGGAAGCTTTCAGTTTCTCAATATCTCCTTTGCTATCCGCACTGATGATTACGCCTCCATTCCTAATTTTTTTCATGCCACGGACTCGCAATTTTAATGCTTCTGGCGAGATTATTTTTTGTACAAGAGTCTTTGTGTCGTCACTGGACTGCGTCTTATCTGTAGGGTATATGGCTATGGATTGTAAATTGGCTGGGCGTATAAAATCTTGTCCTTTTTTCACCACATTGGCATAGGAAACACTACCAGTATTCCGATCCGTTTCAACTGCCTTTTTTATTTCTTTTATTGAGTCTGCAATGACCTGCCGACCCTGTAGATGCTGAATGGTTACATGTGCTTGGAGGGTTTTTTGCTTTAAGGACTGGTACTGTACCGCCAGTTGCGATGTCCCATGCGAGACCTTACGGCAAAGGTTAGTGACGCGTAACTTCTGGTCATTATTCATTTTGCCCTCCGACACGATAGTGCAAACTTCCGACAGGATTGTATCTATGGCACCCATCCATTTCTGTATTTCTGGCGTAGAAATAACTTCAACTTCAGCCTCTGTGGACGCTGGCGGCTCTGGGTCTCTTAGTTGATGTTGTTCTGAAGGTGAGGGCGTTGGGGGTGGACTACGTCTTAGCAATTGGCTACGCCCGAAAGGGCTTAAACCCGGGTTAGACATACTAACACAGAAGGCAGCTCGGTTCTAATGGATGGAATGGCAACAGTGTATGAACGGCGGCGGCGCGGCGGCGTTTTGCGAAATGTTTGAATTCGGTGCGGAGCGGCAACAGCTTATGACACGGGATGGTTTCATACTAATACATCAATTCAAATTTATACGTTATTTTTTTTGTATGAAAAAAAATATGATAAATAATCAATAATTTATCTTTACTATTGTAATCTATAAACACAATACTACCTCCCATTAAAGCCGAGGCAGTTGCTTTAATAGCACCTTATATAATGCTTAACTGTGATGGTCCTTGCGCAGGTGAAGGTGGGCTTCAACAACACGTGGAAGGAGTCGCTGGGCGAGCTGTCGGGCGGGCAGCGGTCGCTGGTGGCGCTGTCGCTGGTGCTGGCGATGCTGCTGTTCAAGCCCGCGCCGCTCTACATCCTGGACGAGGTGGACGCCGCGCTCGACCTCTCGCACACGCAGAACATCGGACAGATGCTCAAGGAACACTTCCGACACTCGCAGGTACGCTATACACTGTTAAATATCATGAGGACTGCGTGTCTGTATTGCGTCCGACAGGATGACATATTTGCTGGAATATCGACGTATGCGAACAGCTCCGTTCGTTCCCTCTGTTGCTTATATGACCTCCTGCGCCGCCGCGCCGGTACTCTACATGAGTACTTGGCGGGCACAGGTAAGCATACAGACTGAAATTGTGAAACAACTTTGGGCAGCTTGCCTTTTTTTTTTTTTTTTTTTTGGGGGGAAATCCTCATGGACTTCCTCCGCCTGGGGAGAGGCGGAGGGGCGTGCCGGACTCTTACCGGCTAAAACCCCCCGGTGTCTCCTCCTCGCACGTGCGCGTGGGGCCGCGGGAATCCGGATTCTTCCGCAGCCCCACACTGGTGCCGGCCCGGTCTGTCCGGGCCTCAGCTCCTGCACGGGGTAGTGAGGTGTACAACTACCCCGTGCACCGCCTCAGGGGCGCGCGCCGACACCCGCGCGCGCCTCCGCCTCGGGTCCATCGAATAGGGGGCGGGGACTTCCCCAAGTCCCTCGCCCCTCGGCGTTGTCCGCCCTTCCCCTGCGGCCGGGGAAGGGAGTCGAGATCTCCCTCTCCCGTTCCGCAGTCTCCTTCTGCGACATCACGTCCTCGCAGATGGACACCACCATGTCCCACGACTCTGCGCTACCGACCATACTCCGCACTACGGCCGGCAGCGACAGGTCGCCTCCTACTTCATTTGCGAGGACACGGCGCTGCTCCTCCCAAGCTACGCACTCGGCGAGCGTGTGTTGCGCCGTGTCCTCCCCGCAATGGACGCAGTGGTGGCACCGAGCGTCCGGCTCCCTGTCTATGCGACACAGGTACTTGCCGAAGCATCCATGCCCCGACAGCACCTGCGTCACCCTAAACGACAGGGAGCCGTGCCTCCTCCCGAGCCAGTCGTCGAGTACTGGCCGGATCGCCTCGACGGTAGCGAGGCCGGCGGCAGGGCGCAAAAGCCTTTGCCGCCATTCCGCCACCAAGACCTGGCGGAGCTCTCCCCGGCGCAGCTCGATCTGCCGCTGCACCGGCATCGATTGGGCAACTGGCCTATGTTTACTTTAGTGAAAAAGTTAAAATCATATTGCGTTTGAATATTCTCATTAAAGTTTAAAATTGTATAGTAAAATGTAAAAATATCTTCTGTTACAGTTCATAATAGTGTCTCTAAAAGACGGCATGTTCAACAACGCTAACGTGCTGTTCCGGACGCGGTTCGTGGACGGCATGTCGAGTGTACAACGCACCGTCAACTCCCGCTGATGATCTCGGCCCCCTACTATACCTGCCATGTATACCAATTGCCGAGGTTCTAGCACGAAAACTATCGACAAGGTTATTCGTATAGTTAACGTTAAGTCATAGCATCACAACATGAAATTTCTTAAGGCTAGATGGGGGCGTTTTTCGAATAGGAACCGTTTTTGGAGCCATTCGAACGTATTGATATGTTCTGTGAATTATATACTTAATTAAACACGAAAACCGAAATTCTGATCGGGTTCAGACGCAAACGCACCTTGAAATCTGCCATAAGTTCTGCGTTCAACTCCTTAATCAAATTGTGACGTACTGCTTTACTAATATAATTTGTCCATTGTGTTCGTGCTAGAGCTTCTGAATATTGTAAAGTAAATATTTATAATAAGGTTCATTGTTAAGTATTTTTATAAGGAATTGATTCCAATGTGTTGCCACTGGCGTCTGTTAAAAGATCGCATGAATTCTACTACGTTTGCCTTGTGAGACTGAATGTGATTCGAGGAAAGTTCTACAGTACTTGGTATGAAGGGAAGAAAAAATAGACTATTTTTGTGCTATTAAGAGTTAGGATATGTATTATGGTATAAAGTCTGATGGACGTTAATGTAAAGTGCTCAGGTATATTATAGTGGCTAATGATGATGCATGTCATCATATGTAGATGTGTAAAGTACAATAAATATTTACTGACTTTTATGTTTACAAGGTACTAAGTTAGAATATTCACTTATTTTAAGCCTTAAGAGTGTTGCCTCATCTATTTAGATTTGAGACGAAGAGTTGTGTCACAATGCAGAATTCTATGTAAATTGATTTTATTAATGTTGATAACTGTCAATTGGTCTCAAGATATTGACTTTGAACATCAGGAAGTCCGTGCGTTAAAACACAATAAAAAAAGGTGAAAGACATATCAAGGTTGTAGTTTACAGGTTTAAGTTTGTTTACCTCTTTAATACGTATTTGAGTAGGCACCAAGGTAAAGCAAAACAGAACCAAAATGTTGACGCAAGTCTGTTAAGATTAGTACCAACAATCTAAAAACGTTGGAGGGAAATGCCTTATTAATATTATAACCAAATATTTCTAAGTTGATCGTTTATGTTATTCTCTACATAAACGCCTAACTTGGATATTGGCATATTAGTGTCCAAATGTACAGTTAATGTTATACACGTAATAAGATAAAATACGATATGGAATAAAGACTCACTGTTGTACTTCATTTGTTTTATTTAATAAATATTACATACTTCTTATGACTCCTTAGGACGGTTTAATAATTTACCATAAGCTACCTATATAATAATGAATACCTCGATAATATAGTTAATATAGCATCGATTTCTGTACGCATAATTTAAATTTCTTTATCGAAATTAAGTTCAATGGTATATTTAAAGCGTCTTTCGCATCCGTGGGAGTTGTAATGTTTGCTTGAATATCGTTTGCGCATAATCATTTTAACATAGTTAAACTCCGCATCCGTAAATTATAGAAGAAAGGTCAGTTTACGATATTATTAAAAACAGTTCAGCTGAAACATTACTTATGTACTTCACTATAATATGCCGACCACGTTGAGTTATGGGTCAGGTTCAAACTCATTATTTGAGCAGTCCGACCGCCGCGCAGCCCGCCACCGCGCACTATATCATCCGCAAAGGGTCGAGAATTATTCACATGAAAATATTTGTTTAAAATACTTGGTTGTAGGTATTATAAAGAGTTTTGCATGGAAGAAGGTTTTACGTAAGGTCGTAATGATCAGTTCATTACACGGGGTGACGCCGGCTGTGCCGTGCGGTCCTATCCCGCGACTATTTACGACGGCCGGCACATTTAGCCGCGTCGTTTGTTTAATTATATGTATGGCGCTGTATGTGTTAGGTGATAAGTTTTAAATCTATTTAGCTCTACGTACCTACCTATTATAACTAGTCAAAGCTTGGCCTAGGTAGACTTGTCTAGAGGAAAATTTTAGATGGTTTTCTTTTAGATAGGTACTTATTCGAGCAAGTACCAATGTAACTTTTCAAAATTATATGTACTTTCTTGATTATTCTAAGACACTTCTGAATAACGGTGATGGAAAACATCGTGAGGAAACCTGGATTCTATAATTGGGATCTGAAATCGCAAATGTTTATTTTTATAGAGGTACTTATTCACAGAAACCTCGTAGATACAACCCAGCTATTCTTGATTTTTTACAATAAAATATTTTTGTTAAATTGTAATTCGATGTACCTTTAAAACTCAATAGTGTACAGGTGAAGTGTGTTCGATACCACTATTGAATGTAAAGATACCTAATGCGTTTATCTAGGACTTGAGACGATGATACGAGCGAGATCCTCGCTATAGGTACAATGTAAATGCCTTACACTAGCACAGGTATTATGTAAATTAACTACACATCACCGGCACTAAGCGACTGACATTATTTACCTATAAGTATGATGCAGGTGCGCCCAGGGAATATCAATAACAGTGCAACTCTAAGAAACATTGATCGTCGGCATAAATTCTATTACGTGTACACTATAAACATTCGTGGTAGGTCGGCCCTCACCTCGCGGGAAATAAAAGTTTTACCATTCGAAGCCGCGCTTTAATATCTGGAATTGATCGTGTGCCGTGGACGCGGCGCGACGCAGCTATATTATATTTTATTGGTAGTGCAATAAAACTGCTTCGCTGAACATTAGCGTTGTAAGAATTCATAGCGGCGCGGATCGAGTGCTCCGTCTAACGGAATAACAGCTCCAATCTCCTAGTTAAACGTTTATTCAAGAGATACTTTTATGTCCCCGCGGGGTCGCTCGCCGCTCCTCGCACAACTCCGCAGATGAATACTTATTAAGCTTGTCGCAGCGCTGTCTGCGGCGCGGCGCGGCGCGGGGCTCGCGCTGAATATCAAAAACTTCTGATTAGTGTTGTAAACAAAGTATATCTGGAGTTCACAATGTACTGTAACCGATGAGATTAAAATAATTTGGGGCGGTAAATTGTTTGTTGTACAACGAACAATAGTTGTGTAGCTGCGGGAACACCGCTCGCCTATTAGTGTTACAAAAGGTTACGGCTTTCAGCAGAACGTATAAGCTACATCTTTGGGTTTAATTAGCCGTTAGATTCCTCGGTGGAATTCCAATACGATTGCTTCGCTATTAAGGAATCGATTTGCATCTGTTTATATCTAATGCCCGTTGATACGTAAGAACCTATTTTACTATGTTGTGTACCCGTTTTACTAAATTTATAAATGCGATTGATTTTAGTCCTATTCTCCTTACATAATAATGTTCTGACGATCTGATGCAGTTTATATTCATGTGGCTTAATGAAAATGAGATTAAGCTACATGAATATACACAGTAGTGCTTAGTATCTATAATAGGTCTATAGGATATACCTGTATCGTAGTACCGGGGCGGTTAGAGTGTGCCTTAACGACCATCAACTTTCCCAGGGCGAATAAACTCCATGTGGACATCCTGTATATATCCCACCACCAGAAAAATAAAGCATTTGAATTCACAAACATAAAGCAACTTCTCGCTTAACTGATACTGCACCGCCTGCGCGCGAAGAGCGAGTATTTCTAAAACACCCGTAGTATCTCACTGACGTTTTGTAACGTCTGCCGTCTGCCGGGATGCGAGTTGTTCCGTCGTTTACACGTTTACGTACTGACACTTTGTTGCTAGAACGGCCGAGTAAACGGATCGAGGATGCTGCCCGAGAATTGTTCATGACAACATATCTCGGATTCTATGGTGGTTTTGTTGCTTGCTACTAGTTCCTACACAATATAACTAAGACGGATATTTTGATGTTATCAGAAAATCGAGGGCCAAATTACATAGCTGAGTCTAAAAAAAAGATTGAAAGCACTCTTACACGGGTTGATGTAGACTTTAATATAATTTCTGAAAACATTTAATATGGTAATCCATCGTAGCTAATGCCGCTTATGTAAAGGCGGCTTACACTTGACATCAACAGAGTAGCGGGTAATATCCAAACAGACTTTGCGCCGTTACGATACCCGTCGGGCAATTTACACGAGTATTAGGTACAAATAAGGTTTTCATTTCAGCCCTGCTCAGCAATATATATGGACCTCTTTTTAAAGGGTCTGCGTGTAGCTACGTCCACAATACACGACATGAATATATCTAGGAGCGATCAGAAGCCGTGAGGAGGATAAAATGAGCGGTTGTGTCGAGCTGGCGGTCTGTCGGGACCCGGGACGCGGGTACTCGGCGAGCGGCTGAATCTTTGACGCGATAAAAATTGCCGAATACTAGACATAATCAAATTTATTGCTGAGTATAGGGCCACCGTACACGGTGCTGAAAAAAAAAATAACTTTGCGCAATGCTGAAGTTGTTTTTTTTTAAGAATTTTAATGAATTTTGTTGCCACTGTGTTTGGAACGTCTGTTCCTTTTTTAAGACTGAATGATTAGTAGCTAGATCGTAATATTTCCTACCCTAGTGCAAGAACCCAACCACTACCCAGTACATTAGTCAGGTAAAAAAAAACACATAAGTAATTACATTTTCACAGAAAAATCGCTTCCCTGCATAATCATAATCTCTCATTAACCAAAGCATAAAACTGCTTAGTCTGGAATTTTCCGAGCGTCCAAATAACCCGTTTATTAAGAGCCTACCTCGGTCTGGGCGCCTGGTATCAGCCGCGCCTTCACGCGGACGCTAAGTTTGATTGATGCGGCCTTGTACTCGACTATCTTTGCCTGATGACCGCTCCAGACATTTTTTATGATTTACGTAAGTATAATTTCGGCGGGAGTATTATGGCGAGTGATTTATTAGCCTGACAATAAAATTGCCCTCATCCACCGCTCTGTGCGAATGTGTATGGAAAATGTAATACCTACGTGGAGATAGTTTTGAAAGGGGTTTTTTATGTTGGGGTTGTTTGTTATGATACCTATTAAAATAAAATGGTTTTTCTTGGCCAAAGGTTTTCAATATCTATTTTGTAAAACGATATGAGAAATTTATCAAAAATAAGTATAACTAAATTTCATCTTTAACTTAGGTATAAGCCTAATATCATCCATAATGTAGCGGGATAGTTTCTCCAAAGAAGACGAAAACATTTCCTAGAAAGTTGTGACGTAATAAGTAGCAGTTGTCGTTTCCTCGCGTCGCCGTCGGTCGGTACTACCTACTTAGAATGTAACAGCACGATGTTATAAAATATCACAATACTTAGCATTTGAGGAGTTTCTTGAATAAGTCTGTGACGTCATCCGGCATTCCTCCGGAATATAAACTGCATAACGTAGCGTGTACTCAAAGGAGCATTGCAGTGCTCTGCTTCACAACTTCCCAAGTTTTGGCGTAAGATGTCGGCGACTGTGTCATCGCGTCCGGATTGTATTGAGAGTGCAAACCTCTTTGTTTAATGTTGTTTGTGTGTTTTGTACTTGAAGCTTTTCCTTAGAAATTTCGTTGGAGAGGATATCTTGAAAACCGGTGTCACAGACACACACCGCGGGTGCTCAGGTGCTGCCAGTGGAGAGCTTTGCTGGCTGGCGTTTCTATTCGTTTAGGAAATGGTAGATACGTACTACCAATGCTCTCGAGAAGGCCATAGTGAACTAGAACCTGGTTTACTAATTTGTCAGGTATTATATTCATGTGGTATAAACAACAAATTGAAGCTTAAACCTAATTTGAATTCTTTGAAATTCAGTTTAGGTAAATCAAACGAAGATCGAAGCACTACTAAACAATAAGTAGAGGGGGAAAGTACCTATTTAAGAAAAAGCAACATTTCCAGCGAGCACTAATGGACAAGCCGTGTTTTACTGCTTTTTGTATATCTGCCGCTTACTCCCCTATTCAAGTGTTTTAGCAGGCTGAATTAGTGACCGACTTAGTACTGTCCTAGATTTAATCTTAAAGTAATTAGACTTTGCAACTATATTTAATTGTTAATTAAAAGCTGATTTATCTCTAAAATCTATTTATTTATTTGATGAGATATCACGTGGTGTGAAGTCTGGTAACGTGGTGTGTGATTTATCTCTTCATATGTATGATGACCTTCCAATGATGTGTGTTACACCTCACCGTGCGTGATTCCTGTCACAGTATAATGTATTGTAAGGCTTATATGGTATATAGCAGCGTTAACGTTATTGTTGACTAGTGTATATGTTACTGTATACACCAGTATGTAACATTCACTGTATGTAAATCCTAAGATTTACCAAGTGAATGGTGGTAAAAGTATGAAACGCAAACTTTTTTGGACATTTACCATTAAGAATTGGTAAATCTTAGGTTTTACTGGAAAATCTTAAGATTTACCGTAATTCGGGCTTTTACAGTAACACATATAAATAAATAATACGATACACCCATGGACTACGTTATATGTAATTTCATCTCCAAGATTACAACGGTCTTGAATATTCAGTTGCTTGTTTAGTTAATTAGCCAGCTGTGACCACGGCTCAAAATGGTCGTTAATTATTTAGCTGGTTTTCAAAAATGGCCATTTGTTACATATTGTGGTCATAACACAATTAGTGTGTAGAATAGATACCTACTTCCAGTACTTCCCGTATGCGGTAGAATGTCTTGACACATTAAGTCACATTTTTGACCTACCTGTAGGTACCTTATATTTAACTTATATATTATGTAGGTACCTTTGTTTGAGCTTTGCGCCATTCTCATTTTTTTATCAACTTTAGAATATGCTTCTGAACAAAATTCAGACGAAGCTAGTTATTTAGTCTTGATGTAAGTTACGATTGGCGACGCTGTAGCTTGCTCGTATGAATGTGTATTCTAGACTAAACTTGTAGCTACATAGAGCAAGCTACGATTAATAAAATTATGGTCTACGAGTAAAGTTTGATACTGACAGTATCACTATCTACACAAAAAATATAATGATTATTATTTACGTGCGGAATATAACGAACTGGTGTATTTTGATCGTTTGCTATATTTAATGTGACAGCAGCAAATATATAGGAGATAGGTTTATTTCATTAATTCACCACAAAAAGGGCGCAAACAAAAAACAACGGTATGATATATACGTAGGCAAACTCGCTAAAATTTATGTGTCAGTGAGTCAATAAAGATAATTTGCGTCACTAAGTGTGTGGATATATAAGTGAATGCAATTTGTCATGTGTGAACAGAGCCGAGCGGGGTGAATTTGAAAAGGCGAGGAAAAATTATTCCGGCGTAGAATCACGAGCGATATATCACCGAGAACGGGACACGTGCAGGCGAATTACAAGCCAGCGAGTTTGTTAAGAATTATGATATGAGTTCCCTGAGTTATGTTCATCTTTGTCGTTCTAATTTAATGACCTTTACGTTGAACGCGTGCCGGCGTGCACCTGTGTGACTTTTGGACTTGGTTGCACGATTTTTTTGGTAAATAATTGCCATCTTTTATGTTACGTGTATTTTAAAGTTACTTTTCTGAAATATGAAGAAACAATATCTGAATATCTAGGTTATTCAACCATAATCTATTGCACTTCGATGAATTTGAAGGCGAGTTCTTTTTGACGATCAATGTTTGTAGGTAGGTGTTGAGCCATGAACTATGTATACATGAAAATTGTTCAATAGGTTCTCGTAAAACCTGGTAGGTGCAGTTGTTTACCTAATTGACAGATTTCCTCCACAGTGCAGCCAAAAGAAAGGAATACCGGTGCTATTGTGCCAATACAATAGAACCGCTCTTGCAACCGGTTTGATTGTGAACGAGGAAATCATACAAACTGCACGACAAGCAATGTTCTATAAGTGCAAAGAAATCACGGCAAACACACAGCTTCGATATTGATACAAATTAAACAAAAGATAAATGATCCAGAGTGGGGCAAACAACAGTCGTCGAGCGGCGCGCGGCGGCCGCGCAAACACTACGATATTGCTTTCTTATGACGGTCGCGTGTTGACACGAGCTCGAGCACCTTCCTGTTACATACAAGTTTTATATACATGTATTGGTTTGTTTTATGCTAACATTATTGTTTGCAATTGAATTGTAACGGCGAAATGAGCTCCAAGATCCGCTATCCCAGCCACGCTCAGCCGACGAGCACGGCGAGCACTGGCGACGGCGAGCACCGAGCATGATAAGGCATCGAGCGAACCAAACGTAAAAATAACATCCGCTTGATACGTTTCAGCTCTTGGCTCTGAGGCGCGAGTATTTTCTTTGTAAACATTGACATAGTTCGATAAGAGCATAACTTGGAATAATTTCCGAGCGCGCGATAGGTGCGCGAGTATTATGGATGTAATAATTTGTAATTAATTATTTATAATGGAGACATTACACGGCGAAATGTATTTACATAAGGCTTGCGCGGGTCTTAAGCAAATAGGCTTGTTTCTGAGGCAAATAATAATTATTCCGTGATGCGCGGGATCCCGGGGCGTTCATGTTGTTACGCAAATCAAATACTTACGTGACGCTTACGTGCTTACCTAGTTAAGTATTTACCGGGACGAAATAAGCCCGATTCTCGACTAAGCTCAAGAAAATTTACAATCGCTTCGCAATATAACTCATTGTGCGGAATTGAAATGAATTATTTGTTGTAAACGCTGCGGGCGCTCCCTACGAATTTGTTTCAAGTAGGACCCTTTGAAGTGTATGTGCCTAAAACACTAGAATTGTAATAATGTGGACCTTCTTCATATTGACTTTTATTACTTGCACAGGTGTTTTTATTACCGTATGTAATATTAATTGTTGTGAGTAGTTTTTGCCAGTTATTTATTAATCATGTTTTTTGTTAAATTGTGTTTTGGCCAACCAAACGAAACTAAAGATTAGCTGAAGCCGTCTTTAAGTTACGGTACTTTTATCGCAGTCCACTCTTTTGTTGCATGAATAATTGGGGATTATGTGGTGGAAGAAGATTTTTTGTTAGTCGTGTACTGTGAAATGAAATCCCAAGGATAGTTATCCTGGCATCCCCTCCAAGTTAGGTCTTTCTGTAAATCAAGTTACCTGTTGCCATTTCAATAATTCCTTATTCAGAATTCAGTCGTCAGTCGTGAATTTATGTAATTGAATTATACGGAGGCTCGCTCCGGGATTTGAGAGTTCTTTTAAAAGGTTTCGTTACCTTTTTTTAAGAACAAAAGAATGTCGCTCATTATTTATTCAACGCAAAATTACGCATTATCTAAGAAATATAATTTCGTATTCAGATCTTGCTCAGGTATGGCTTGACGCGCCGCGCGCCGGCCATGGCCGATGCTTAAACGGTCCCAGGCGTACCACTTTTATACCTGTCTACACTTTACGACGTTACTAGTTTATATATTACATAGCAATATAATTAATACTATATACATAATATTACATACTCTGTTTATTGAAATATATTAACTGCAAAAAATTAAAAAGTTAAGCCATTTGATAAAATTTCAGCAACGTTTCATAACTTTGTTTTTGCACCACCTACCAACCGGTTTACGATAAAGTTTTTTACTTCACAGCAAACTAATGTAGTCTGTTAGTATACTGCAGCCACGTTATAAGAGATAACACATTAGTTTGACAGAACTATACTATTTAATAATTGAATAGAATGAGGTTGTTTCGATCAATCCGTTGCAATAATGTTATCGCATCCTAAAATGAGTTCTCTGGGAGCGGAGTGACCGCGAGCTCAGCTGGTGGCTCATAAAAATAAACTCAATTAACTTACAAACGTCGGAAAGTTATTATGATATGCGTTCTTACTTCAAATTGAAAGATTCTTTACAATACTGAACATAATGTAGTGCGATAGACGTGCCGGGTAGGTACTGTGGGGGATGGCTGAATGCATCCGATATTATCATGGATTTAAATTTTCTTTCATTTCAATCAATGGCTGTGGTACTGTTTTTATGTAAGTCGTTTCACTTCTTTATTTTGTTCTAGCTAAGTATTATTTTTAAATTAGAAACTATAGAAGAAAATAAGTAATAGAATGTGTAGAGAGCTTTGAATTCGCAGCACATCCGTTATGAGGTTTCATGACCATCATGCTATGATAAGATGAAACTGAAAACCATAATAGTTTTTGTGTGTCAATAAGCAAGATGTAGTAGTAGGCAATGAAGTATTGTCAGGAAGCTTACGTATCACGTAGATGATGACATGTTTTTCAGTAGAAATACTACCACACACGACGTACGGCCACCTTCAGAAGCACAACAGTTCCTTGAAGGTGAAGAGCAGGAGACGCGTCAAGGCGCTCTGCCGCGGCGGCAAGTGGCTCCAGGTCGGAAGGTTCAAGGTCTGGCAGCGGAGGGAATGCATCTCGAGAAGGGAATACAGGTAAGGCTAGGGCGGATGTTTGGATATAGATAGTTACTTTACCACCACTACTACTAGTTATCAAAGATTAAATAAGTATACGTGTCTAATATTTTAAAAATATCGATAAGTAGGTACTCGTAAGACATAAAAAAAATAGACATCTACCCCATTAGAAGTGCAGCTATGTATGAACCTCAATTGATCTAATTAGCAACGACAATGAGCGGCCTGAAGGCTGGAAGACGCAGGAGATGGATAACGACGACTTCCCGAGCGCGGAGGGGGGTCCCACGAAGGGCGAGGAGTACGACCCCACGTACGGGTACGAGCCCTACTGGGTGGACGGCGACTGGGTTTTCGACAAGCGCCCTGATAAGACCGAGGACGCGCAAGTGCCAGGTATGGTGCAGGCCAACATGTGCGGGACCAAGTGCTCCAAAATGTACACAGAGTAAGTACACATTGTTTTTTGACGATCTAATATTTTCTATCTCAGACGTCTGTGTAAACAAGAAACGTACAGCCAGTGAATGATTATACGAACTAAAATACAGTCATTAATCTGGTTTTTCCATAATAATAGAGAATCTCAAAACCAACGAGGTACTCGTAATAGGCAAGATGACACAGAATCACGAAATTTTACATGATACTAAGTCTAACGTCACATGAATAGAAAAATACTAATTACATAAAAACACGTTTTTGCGATTAGTACAAACTTATATTTGCAGTTGGTTTGAGAGTGTCATATGCTAATGTTTAAGAGGCCTTTACCCGGCCGTGGACCAATTACTGGCTAATATATTATAAGATTTAACTAGTATTATTTTTATGTTACAGTTATGGCAAAGTATGTGCAAGGAATAGATACTTTGAATATAAGACGTTCGACAACTACTGCGCTCTTAAATCTCATGACTGCAGCGGCATAGAACGTAATTTTAATTTATTTAATCATGACTTTTATATCAATAGTTCAAGGAAACAAACGCACCAGTTCTATACTAATCGATGTTAATAATCTAGCATTGTAAGTTTCTCTTTCTTGGTTGTATTGTACTAGATGGTCCTAAAACTTTCAAAATATTATTTATCATTAACAATTTCCATATTTATTCAATACATACAGCACACTTTAACTTCACCTCTTTACACAACATATTAATTAAACTATAACACGAATAAATTTTACTAATGTGCCAATAATTTAGTGTGGAAACATGTTTACGTTGCAGGCTGGATGGTCCTGTACCGGGGCCAGTGCATCGACCGCTACATGAAGACGTACTATCGCTGGCAGCGGATGATGATGCGGACCTTGATGTCGAGCTACTTCTCCAAGTTCGAGACCAATACCAGAGCATACGTGGGCTACGCCGGCGACGGCTCGCCAGGGCTCTTCAGCTGAACTCCTCCCGGCACTCAAAATACCTATAGTGTAACAATCAAACCATAATAAATTACTACCTTATTTATATAAACCAAACTTGTATTTTTGGAATTTTGCATATGTTTAGGTACATGGCATTATTTGACTCGGGTTTCTGTTTTAGTGTGGATGTAATAGCTTAATTAACTATTGAATTAACAGCCTCTGCAGTAAACGGTGCCGATGAACTTGCGCGAGCGACCTGAATTATTTGAAACTTGTAACTGTCTGTTTGCGTAAGCTTCGTGTATCCTTATTGGTATTTTGTTTAACAATTTATTATTTGAATTGATTGAATAAATAGGAAAGTATGTATTTAAGCTCCCTTCCTTTTTAAATAAAGGACCACTATTTTTATTATAAAGTTTTACAACACGTTTATTTTGAGTGGCAGTTGTTTGGACACTTTTATCATTGTGTGTTTTGTATATTAATAATATAATAATAATATAATGGGACAACTCACACACGGTTATCTGATCCCAAGCTCAGCAGAGCTTGTGTTATGGTAACCAGATAACTGATAAACTTACTTATATATTTCTAAATACATACATATTATAGATAAATTATACCCAGACACCAGAACAAATGATCATGCTCATCACACAACATTTGTCCTGGGCGGGAATCGAACCCATGACCTCCAGTATTTAATAGCAGTCAGGGTCACTAACCACTAGACCAACAGGCCCGTCAAAATATTTGATTCCATCATACCACCTTTTCCCGAGACTGGGTAGGATATTAATTATTCTCCTAAATATTATCTGACCAATAACAATAGGTTGAAGTATCAAAACTACCAGTGATCACGTGGTAGGCCCCGGCCGAGATGGAAAGATGCGATTTTTAGAACAACTAGACCAGTGGAGTTACAAGAGTGAAAAGCTGTTATTGTTTTAGTTAAATAATATTAATAATGATTATGCCACTATCATTTTACAAAATAAAACTTAATTGTTAATGTAATGTACTTGGTTGTAATTGTTAATGTAGTCAAGGCATTAATTCTTAGCTTTTTTACTTATCAACATGTATAACTAACTAGCTTGATTGGTTTTCAGCTATCGCGCATTCAAAATAATTGAAAACAATTTGAAGCTATGTTGAAACTTAAAATGGACTGGGCGAGCTCCAGCTCATCACGAACCTGATCACAATTATCATTTAAACCTGAACTCATCTCACTCTATAGGCGCCTCAGTATATATATCCTGGTTACAATTAAAGACATTTCGAAGATCTCAAATCAATGTTAACGCTGAAAACAACACTAGAACCCTTTGGCGGAGTTCCCAAAATATGCCCTTTGTGAATAAATTACCATTTAAATTCTACGTATCCGGGAGTCTGTTACAAGTTAACTGGGAATGTAGCCCGGTCGAGTAGAAAACAACTGTATACAACAAGCAATACTTAAATAGAAGTTTCACCTCTCCTGGCTCATAGAAATTTTGAACATTTTATGTAATACGAGTATATGTAATTTATATCTATATAGCTATATATATTTTTTTTATAATAAATCTGTAGGAGTGAAAATTCTGTACATTGAAAATATCAAAAAAATAAATGGCGGGGGGTGTTACTAGACCGACACCAAACCCAAAAGTGTAAAAAAAAAAAATTTTGTCTGTCTGTCTGTCTGTTTGTTCAGGTATCACGCAAAAACTACCGTTTCCATTACGATGAAACTTGGTATAATTATTCTTTATTATCCTGGGCACGACACTGGGTAGTTTTTATCCCGGAAAAGTATAAACAATAAAAAACAAACTTAATTTTGCGGTTAAAAACTCATTGATAAGTTTCGTCATCCACGCGAACGAAGTCGCAGGCACAGCTAGTGATATAATATAACACAAAAAAATCGTCAAATGTATTTAAACTAATTTTAATAAACATTTAAATCCGGAATTATAATCACATAGTAACACTTTATGACTTCAGATTGTCGATAGTGGACCTTTTTAATTTCTTACAGTACGTTAAATAGCAAAGTCGATTAGATTTGCATTGTTACTTTGTATTAATGAAATGTTTTTTATTGTCCGTAGCGGCTGGTGTTGTGAGCGACTTGTGCTCGACATGCATGTATTCCTTATATTTTGTTGGCTCTGTAAGTGACACGTGATAGCACATGTATCTAGATAGAACAGTTGTTAGTGTACAGTTGGGTGAGCCTATTATTGATAACATGTAGGTACCCAGTCGGGTAAAAGACAAGCGAATTCTTGATCTACTGATACGTTGTGATGAACAATGGGTTGTTATTTATTATCCTGGGTTTGGAATATTTGTTAGGCTGAACAGTCTCAAGTTTAGAAGTACCATTAAAAACATTAGTTTAATTACAGGTAATATCAAGATAGTCATGGTCAGCGCACAATTTGGAAAAACGAAATCAACAAAAAGGGTGAGGTACTGATCTATGACCGCGGTCATTTTGTGGTGTCGTCCTGTAGGTTTACTCGTAAGCACTCGTTGACAACCCAAGCGATATTCACTCGATTAAAATAACGGTAAAACGCAAATTAAGGATCGGCTAAGGTCGGTGACCAACTACGTTGTAGTCGATTGTTAATAATGCGAAATTTGTGTTTAATAATGCGAAACGTAGGTTTTTATACAATTATCTCTTTTGTTGGAAACCGCTATAGCAACCAAGCCTTCTAGAATTATTTTGAGAAAAATTCAGATGCCGTTATTCCTTTTAAAAGTATACTTCTTAAATTTGGACGCAAATCAGAAGATGTTTTTTATTCCAGAATAAAAACGACTCCGACCACGATCAGCTATCAGGAGTTCATGAAGCGGGAGAAGGAGCGTAAGGAGGAGAAGTACCAGTTCAAGTACAACCCGAGCTGGGGACGCGAGCCGTACTGGGCGGACGGCGAGCACGTGCTGTCCACCTTCCATGAGGACCTCAGCAAGAACATCACCACCACGCCCATGCCGCTCGTCTGCGGGGAGGAGTGCAACTATCTATACCGAAGGTTTTCCTATCCTTCATATATCATAAGCCTAGTAAAAAAACTTATAAATGCATTTCTCTCGTCAATCCGTTCAACTCTCACAATCATCTGAACTCCATCATCTTATGACACTTTTGGTAAACTTTTCGGGCTACTTTTAAGACATGTCATAGATTATTGCAAATAAATATGTGCATGATGTTGTACATAGAATGCGATTGCAAAATAATAAGTAATGTTTTGCATAAGTAAGTCTTAGTACATTACAGAATAAAACATGTGTGTGCTCACAATTCCGGTTACAACGTAGTCAACGGCTGCGTTGGTCGCCACTGCCCCGGAAAACCTGGAGAAGATCTGGACTATGGGTTCCAAACCTTCGACACTTACTGCGAGTTCCTTGACGCAGAGTGCAGGACCGGGTTCAATGATCCACGTATGTATTAAATATTACCTAGAGTAGGACTACCTCTTTGCAGGACCTAGATGGCGCCTAAAACGACTAATGGGTGCATACAACTGAACCTGTAAGAGGCCATCCTGTAAATATGATATGATATATTTTTTACAAATATAACGTGTTTTGTGCCTTTGAATGTAATATTTTTGTACATAAATTTGATATGCCAATTTAAAAACGGTTCTGTTATAATTTTTTATGTTCTTAAGAGTATTTAGGAATGTCGACTTCCACTTGCTTAAAACAAAGACGTATTTAATAAAAGATATTATTTATTCTACTTGCAAAATAAATAATTTAATTTAATTTGTTTGATGATTTAGTTCAACCACTTTTTTTTAGGTTGGGTGCTCATTTATATTGGAGAGTGTAAAAAAACAGAAGAAATCTTTAAACCTTTGTGGGAGTCCTGGCAACCAGTTTCGAGGATGCATCAATACCTCAGCGACTTTTACTCCCGACACCCGAGCACCCTCACCCTTCCGCCGTTATTGTTTGAGCGAAGCACTCGCGGAGGCAAGTAGAGTACGACACTTATTATTATACTAATAATTAAATAAAATGACAGTTTCATAGTTGGTGATAGGTGATGTATCATTAGTTCACTATTGGTGATGACTATACCACGCTTCCGAGTCTGTTCTGATATGAGCACAAGATTCCTGGGTTATCCGTCGAAACGAATCTAAAGATGTCCTGTTGGAAATCTATTTACATTAAGTGCTACTTGCCTTTTGCTTTAAAAGTGACAATTTAGCATTGATAGGTATAAATTTATTAAAGTATTCACAAAATTTCACAATCCAACCAGTAATTTTTAATTATGAAGTTCAATAAAGTGTATTTTGTCTATTGCCTTGTTTTGTGTGTCAAAATTAATTTTCATCCCGAACTAAAAACCTGACCGAACTGAACTTAGGTATGGCACTACTTAAGCAAGTTTTACTATTTTATCACGTTTTACATCAGAGCTGCGGTAGGACATTTACTTAAATGTATCACAACTGCAGACACGTATCCAAGGTTCTAATTTAATCAGTCATAGTTACGTTAACAAAGTTTAAACCATACACCATAGGCTGTTGGGTCTTGGTGGACGAATATTAATGGTGTCCCCGCAGGAGGCATCTTGGCCCCGTGAGTTATGGCGTCTGCGTCGCCATCTGCGCAAACAAACGACGCGGTGCCATTTAAGGTATTATACATGTTTGCGAGCTGACCCAGACAGATGGCGTCTTACCGTTCAACTGCTACGACTTCGTATTCAACTAAAATACTTACATTGTAGTATACTTTGAGAAAACAATTACACAACAGTTATTTGAAATAAATAAATACAATTATTTTAAATAAAACTCCGTAGTTTGTTTAGCTGTACAACAAAAGCGTGATCAACAGCTAAGGTAAAAAGAAACATTATTTTATCCCTGTCGGCCAACGAAATAGTTGTCGGGGGTTTTCTTATAAGCGCCGAGTAATGGCTAGTCATACATTTGAGCTTTATCTGCGGGCTGGGGCCCCGTGATCGAGGGCTCTCTGCCCTGCGTCCCCGGCCGGGGCTACAAGCTATTCTTTTTTGATTTCCGTCTGTGTGTTGCGTTAAGACGACACATTATCACCTAAAAAACACATCTTGCTTTTGGTGAGCGCGATGAGTTATATGCATTTGAAAATTACAGATGAAATACTAATGTACAGGGCTAACATAAATTCCTTAGGTAGTCGATTGGATCATTCAGTTACAACCTAGAGAGACTAGGTTAGTGGTTACGACACTAAAACTGTTAGCATTAAGTCATTTTGCCCTTGCAGCATTGTGATTTTCCGTTTGTCCTCTAAATATTGTTAAAAACTTTTTTATAAGTGAACTAGCCCTTGATGTTTAAAATATACTTGCTAGTAGAATAAAATACAAAAATCTAAAGCATCAAATTGTGTAGTCAATAATTTATATGGCACTAAAGTTACCTCTTCAATAAGTTAAGCGAATTCGCGGCTTAAAGTAACGAATTCGTGAGCGGAAGTGCATGTCTAGGGCGCGACCGCGCGTGACACACGACATCCATCGTTCTCTGCTTATCTCTCACTCGCCGCCTTCATTGTGAGGTGCGAGATGACAGACGTGGGCCTTTCATCACGTTTATAATGCTCATTAGCCGGGATGAACAAAAACAACGAGCTACCGACCTCCGTTGATAGAATACTGATTACTAACCTAGAAGAACCATCCGTTTCGTGTGTTTTTTGTGTGAGGGAATTGCGAACACTCAACATTAAACGGCCAGCCTTCAGTCACGTCCCCGGCTGGTAAGGATAAGAATGCGTAACTAACGGATTCTGATTGTACCGCCTCGTATCCTGTCAGAATATTTCGTGTTCATTTTGGCGTATTTCAAATATATTGTTCGGTGTGCCGACATTATTTTTTGCTTCGGCGCAGAGCTTACGTAATGTTTTCATAAGTATTTATATGAATACTGAAAGGTTGAACTTATCGGTACAAATAGATGTGCTCTTGCATCGAGTTCGATCGCGAGAACTTGAGATTTAATAGCGGATGAAGAATCAAGATGGAGTCTGAAACAAAATCTGGCCAGCTTCCATATACGTGAAATCCAATCAAAATTTTATTAAACGCAAAAATATCGAAGCATTTTTAGTTCAGATGTTTTTTTTGCATCTAATTATTTCTTGGCAAACTGTACGAACTTTATTCCGGTGAGTAATAAACTGTATCATATTATTTTTTTGTATAACAACTCTTAAATTGTTGGTTTGTAAGAATGCGGTCTGCAAACTTTTGTTCTATAATTTCGTTCCGTGTGTTGGCAGCTTTATCTCATTACGACGTGACTTAAAATACATATTTTGCAAGGAAATTAATACTACATTATACGAAGAGCATTTTTAATTTTGATATTCTGGAAACACTACGATACATTGTTTAATGTCCTTCAAATCTCTTAGATATGCTAGCGTCTCTGTTGACATTGACGCCTCTGAGCAGCCAGCCCTGGCCGGGCCGCAGCGGCTGGTCTCCGAGCGGGCGGTCGTCGGCGGCGGCGGCCTGCATCAGCAGCATCCTGCGCGGCCGGCTGGACGTGTTGGCGGGGCTACCGTGCACCAGCAGGTACGAGAACACCACTACGTCCCCGCGGTCAGCTATCACTGGGGTCGCTTTTTCTAGGGAGAATTTGTCCTGCAACATCATAGTTTGATATGGCAAAATGTATAGAAGCTGACCTTAACAAAGTTTGGGAGAAAGCTAGGCAAAAGAATAAGCTCTATCATAGCAAAGAAACAATATAAGTACCTGATCAACGTAATGGAAGTTGGATTCCTTAGCGCCGACGTCGAGCTGGGGCCCCAACGTGTGGGAGCCGGGGTACACGAACAGGCCTCCGTTGTCGGGCCCCGCCGCGTCCAGGTGCAGGAAGGCCGCCACCATAGAGTCCTTCTCGTACGGGAAGTAGTGGTAATCCTGAAAAACAATACTTAGCTGTTATAATAACTATAAATATTTATTGTACTTAATTGTAAGCCGCGAAACTGAAAACTGAATATTACATAAAATAACTAGTAGGTATGTTCAGTTACAGAATTCAGCAGACATTAAACGAATTGACAAGAAATAGTACATAATTTGTTACATGAAATTGAAATCTACAGGTTTTTGGGGAAAAGTTGTATAAAAACTTCTTGTCCACTAATCTTTCGCTCAGATAAAAATATATACCTATACTATCCGTGCGAGCCCAAACCGGCGGATGGACGTGGGTGTAGTTTTTCCTTTGGAGCTCGAAAAATGGACGCAATAATCAGTGGCGAAAGCGTAACTGTTGTTAAGGATAGATTGACGGCATTCCACGTAATTGACGGCCCGCATTCAATGGAACGAAGAAACCTATTATGGATATATCTCTGCGAGGTATAGCGAGGAACTACGGAGAGGAATGTTCTATAACAAACCTTGTTTAGGTATTTGTTGAAAATACATAGCGCGTTATAAATAATTGTATTTGTTTATATAAGATTTTTATTAATAAAAGTAAAAGCATTAATGTTTTCTAAAACAAGTGTCTGACTGACTTCAAGTTTTTCTGACTGTCTTAGACACGTCATTTGTATTGAAGCCCTATGTCTGAATGCATCTGTTCCTGCCTCTTGTCTACTATGAAGGGAAAGGACTCTTTGATGCGATTTAACGCTCGATATGCGACAGAATGGGGTTCGACACGACTGGGGTTACTCCTCTGGGGACACTCTCGTTGAAAACTGTGTTGGTTCGAGGCCAAACCATGCTTACATAGGGTTTTGTGTCAGTTGGTACGTTACAGGCTTTGATGGTTTTTCGATAAGTTCTTGAATATGTATATGAAATTATTTGTTATACCTTTGACCCCACTTACGTAGAAGTCATTCATCGCGGATAGTTAGTGAGTAGCATTGAGTAGGCCTTTTTAGATTTAAAGCTCAATATCGAATTTTGACAAAGGGTGTATATTCAGCCGTGATGGCGTAACACACATGTATTTAGCGAAGTTACCTGGTGCATAGGATAAGCAGCGCCCTTCTCAGGAGGCTTGAAGTGAGCCTTGGTGTGATGCAGGATGATGTTCCCGGTCTCCATGATGTCCTCGAGCGCGTCCAGCAGCTCCTTGCTGAAGAGGAACGAGCTGAACACCGCGTGGTGGTACTGCAGGTTGTGGATGCCTTTCACCTGCAAATTATAACCGAGGCCATAGGGTTATGAAATATGAACATCATTAACAGTGATATGAACTCGTCCATCTGCTCATCCAAACTGCAGGACAACCTTTATATTAGGGTAATTTTATATGATACTCAATTAATTAAAAACTAGAAGTGCTTATCTTGATTTGATTTTGACGACCTCCGTGGTCGAGTGGCGTACGCACCGGTTTTCAAGGTGTCGCTAGCTCTGAGGTCCCGGGTTCGATCCCCGGACGGGTCAATGTAGAAAGTCACTTTTCTGCATTGCCTCGGGTCTGGGTGTTTATGGTACCTTCGTTGTTTCTGAATTCCATAACACAAGTGCTAAATAGCTACTTACTTTGGGTTCAGAGCAATGTATGTGATGTTGTCCGCATTTATTTATTATTTATTATTATTTATTATCTGACTTTTCTCATTCACGCAATTAAATAATAGTAATTCTATGAATCTTGTCTTTACTTCGAAAATGTGACATGTAAAGCACTGTAGGACCATAATGATAGTACCTAATGTGGTGGCGGTCGCACAAGTGAATCATTCGTAGTTACATTCGCAGAAACGCGCGCCCGATGAAACGTCCATAAATTGGGCCGAATGACATCTCTACAACAGTTTGCCGAGGCCGAATACACTGCTCGCTGCTCGGCCGTAATGTGGACCTAGCTTTGTTTGTCTTCTATAATATTTATTGCACATAATGGTTAGTTTTATTACCGTTTTGTGCGCCAGAAACACATTGTATTTGCACTTGTGTTGCACACCTACATTATGCCAAAGGCACTAAGTTATTTGAATTTAACACCTATATACTGTGGATTAATTACTTACTGTGAACTCGGAGGTGTTCTTCCTGTCATCAGCATCCGTGCCTACCCAGGAACTCTCCATCTTTTCCTGGTTCTTTCTGGTGAACAGCTTGTCATACTCCTCGGTTATCGCACTCAACTCTTCCTCAGGCAACACATTCTTTAGAATTATATAACCATTCTTCTTGTAGAAATCCTTCTGTTCTTGAGTAAGACGACCCATGGCTACGTCGGAGAACAACTACCAAATAACTACAATATATCAATTTGTTCGCATTTTGTTGACGTTACGATAAGCTAAATTAAAATATTGTTGTAGGTTATCTGTTGTTTTTAAATGTTTTCTGTTATATAATCATGACTATGTTTTTATTATGAACTAATTGAAAACAACCATGCCACGTGTAAATATAGTGAACCATGGTATTACCTAACAAATCGTTTTAGTCAAATAAAATAGTATGTAATCTATGTCTAGAGATTTTCTTTAATTCCCGTATGAATATTTTTCTGCCCACAAGAAATTGTTACTTGATTCATAAATCAGTTTACATAAATGGAGTATAATTAAATCCGTACGTTTCATTGTAACATTCTGTTAACAAAATGTTATGACGATGTAAACATTCCTCGACCGTTTATGGCATACATTAACGTTCAGTTAGAACTAGACGTTAACGTTTATGATTGTAAAGTTATGCAGAACAAGTATCACTGATTCAGAGGATCGCCTGGACCAAGCAGCACGCGTTGCAGACACCTAGGGCTCTACGGACGTGGGAAAAGTGGCGGGAACTGCAAATGGAATTATATTACACAGATGTGAGGATGCAAGGGGATGCCGGGGGATGAGGAAAGGGAAGGTCAGACTGAACAGTTGAGAGAGCAGAAGTTCCACATTAAATAAAGGTTACATTATATTCGGAATTTAACAAAACTGGTGCCATTTTTTAAATTATTTATTGTTAAGTAACTTATGTTAAGATTGCATTTTAGAATTTTTGGTAGACGAAATAGTCCAGTCTTTGAGAGACAATAATAAAAGGTTTGCGTTCGTTAATTATTTCATGCTTAGAGCAATTAACCATGCCTTAACTGTTCATGCTGATAGTTGGCCGGTTATAGTTAATATCAAGAAAAACGAGTCTCCTTGTATTCATGTCAAATATTGTATGTGTACTATATTACATGACTTTTATATCAATATGCTTTATTTTATAAATGAAGACGCGCGACAAAGCTCGCCTCTTATCGCGCGTTATTCCCGTGAACTTTCTGAACTCATCTCTGTAGCGCCCTGGATGCGCTTTGTATGTGTCGGGCGCTGCATTTCACGGCGGACGCGTCACCGCCTGCCGCCCCCCCGTTACTCCCCCCTCACGATTGATTACGTCACGTTTTATTATGTCCGCTTGACATTGAACCCCGACCTGAGATTAGAACATAATTATGTAATTAATATTGTGGCTGTCGGTACATTTTGTGTCAGCTGCCGATTTGACAGTGTCTGTTGATTCATTGCCTGATGGATTTATGTGTGTGCGTTTATCATTTTTATTATCTTTTGGCTTTTATAAATCAATCTTGTCAATACAGTACACCTGACTTTTCTGTAGGGTTGGTCGGGTTATGGTCGATCATTAAAATAAGCTTTGTTTGTTTTGTAGTATGTAGTAGTTAGGTAATTAGAGAATTAGACTATTTTTTTTCATTGTCTACTCTGCTAGTAAGCAATGCGAAGGTTAGTTTTTCTAAATATTGCTATTTTAGATAACGTTCTACATAAACTCTCACTTATATTGAATTTAAACGAACTCTCAGCGGCTTAGCTCATTGAAAAGATTTAAAGCAGCTTTAATAGCCAACAGAAATAATTATGTTGAAGTTTGTGATAAATAGAAAGTGTAACTTGTTGTTCGGAGCATCGTGAAGTTGTTGTAGTTCATAACTAACTTGCTTCATAAGTCACGGTAATGAAATGCAAAGAGAAACATAATGAGTCCGGTACATTGTGTCCGACTCAAAAGACTGGGCTCCGGCACCGGTACCGGCTTGGGAACCCGGCACACTGAACTTGTTCACTTAGGTACACTTAGATATTATATATTTATCTTCCTGATTTATACATAGACCAATGAACGAGGATGTTATCCCTAACATCCTCGTTCATTGTACTAAATTCCGTACATACATCCCTTTTACATATTCTTCTCCATTGGAATGACATTTTGGAACCTGCAACTAGAGTCAGTAATTTAACGTTTTAAAAGAGCTTAAAAAGGCCTACTTGAAATAAAAATATTTTGATTTTGATATGTACTATTACACCACACTATATCTATACGATGGTAGGTTTTGCTATTTCAGGAACCTCTTTATTTGTATTGAAATTAATAGACTTTTTTAACCTACAAACTAGCTTTTACATTATCTTTTCTAACACAAGGTCCCAAAACAATTCACTGTACAATATCAGACCCCGGTCAATAGTCAACATACATGACATAAATGTTAAAGCAACTTCCTCGAAGACGCAAACAATTCTATTTTTCTTTAGAATTGAATTTTTGGATACGGTTCGGCAGTTTGCGAGTTATAATGATGTTTGTGTGCCAAACGCAATGCGGCCGCTCGCATGCACAATGCTCCACAGATTTATATCTTAACATGTTATGACTTACAAACTCCTTTACAAACCTCAACTTTAGGTATAATCAATTGTCCGAATCTTATAAAGAATCTCCATATCGATTAAAACTTTTAAAAGGTTTTATTTTGGTGAAAAAGTCTTAACTGTACCTTTGTGTAAGAAGTGAATATGTCTTCATTTTAAATTAGAAGTAGGTACATAAGACTAGCCTTTTAATAGACTTATGTTCATCGTTTACATACTACAGAAGCTTAGATAATAAATAACAATTATTGGAAGTTAATATTACAATTATATAGAGCTTTTCTTTCGGTAAGTACCTACTAAAAGTGTTTGATTTACTACACGTATATTCGTCCTCGCTTTTCTGAATTCTGATGAAGAAACTTTCTTGTATGTTACTTTGGTTGCCTTGAACAAACTATCCAAGTATGTTTTACTCTGTTACTATGATAACAGTATCTCGCAGTTTGCTAAGAGTGTTGAATAATGAGGTTAGGAAGTTAATGCGGGCACGAGCTCACATCATCTATTACAATGTATTACGTATTAATTTTGTATATATTATTTGAAACACGATATTGCATGCAAACAGGAGTTTTAGTTGCAATTTCCAAACAATAAATCAAATGTAAACTAAATCCAAACAAATGGGTGACACTATTACGAACGGTTTACGTATTGCTGTTGGGTCATGTTTGGTCTCGGCAATACGACCGTCGCCGTCGCGCGTCGTGCCAATACAGCAAGTCCTACCTTACACAGCCGGAGACAGGTGGCAAATAGAAAAACAAACCAGGCTGCGATCAGGCTGCCAAGTTGTTGACCTATTTATATGAATGCGAACTATTTATTCCCTGCTTCTAAACACGAATATATTGGATCGTCTCGGAGTTGTGAGTGTTGCGACACACGCACTCCAGTCTGCTCGTGCATCTCTAACGTCATTGAACACCGCACCGGTGCAGCGTCGTCATTTAGTTTTGAGTATTTATATGACTTATCTACTACAAACTTGTTGCATGCTCTAACTATTATAATAAGTGAACTACAAAGTAACTGGTTACAGATATTTAATTTACAGCTGAAGCCAGATCAATTCATATAAAAGCAAGTAAGCTTCATGTGAAACTAATAATAACGTATGTAAACATATTGCCAAGTTACCACTACAGTAGACGACTGTAAAGGCTTATCAAAGAGCAATCTATATGGCTATGTTTAGGGCTGGACAAAAAAGAAAAAAACTCGATACGAAAGTAGAAGCAACGATTTAAATAGCTTTGTAAATGTAATGGAGTTTCTTGCCGGTTCTTCTCCATTGGAATGAGATTTTGGAACCTGCAACTAAAATCAGTAATTTAACGTTTTAAAAGAGCTTAAAAAGGCCTACTTGAAATAAAAACATTTTGATTGTTTTGATTGATTGATTGATTGATAGCTATCATCTGTTCTCTTACAATCAGAAATAATGAGATACATAGATAATGTGTACCTAGTTTGGGCCAAGATTTTGGAATGTTTGAATAGTTAGGGTATCCACCTTAAAAGTAGCAGAATAGCTAGACTAATGGCAAGTAAAATACGTATGTTAGCCAAATGCTGCTCGTTCGTTAGAAAGTCAAACAAGACGGAAAGTAAGGCGCTGTGCTTCTGAGAAAGACGCGGACCTTAACTTAGCTGACTGGAATAAGGCGGGCTGTTCACGTGCGACATCACATGCGATTGAAGAGTGAAGAACGAATAAAGATAATTACAATTAATGAAGTGTTTAAGAAATGACTATGTGGGGTGTTATATATCGTGAATATATATATTACATATCGTTAAAAAGAAAAGGGCGTTATTGGTATCAAAAGTAAATTTAGTACGTGCGATTTGTTCCTCAGCAAACTTGAATGAGAATGAGTTTAATATTAGTGACATATTAAACCGTCTCATAAACCTATATCATAATACTGTAACGAAAAAAGGATTAAACGTGCGACACAAACGTTTCAGAGTTTACTGTAACTTATATTGAAAAGTCGTGCGCATCGTGATCGACAAGTCTTCTTTTCAAAGCAGGTTTTATTGTGTTCGCAGAAAACTGTGTTTGCTAATTAGCTGGCGCCGGGAGCTGCGGGGTGCGGGGTACAAGCGGGAGAGGAGGGGGCTGAGGTGCCACGCTAACAAAACTAGTGTTTACACCCCTAATTATGAAATGCTCACTGCAATCGTTTTATTGATTGAAGGCCAGTGGTCTGTGGCCGGTGGTATTTAAAACTTCCTTAAAATAAGTTTTCATGTAGGTTATTATTGTAATAGAGCTAGTCAAATAACATTACACTGGAATCATTTTGACTAGCTCTACCAAAATTCATCAATGCCTATGAGATTGAATGATTAAGAAACTTTTGAATAAGCTGTATTAACAGACGAGTTTAATTTAATTGTCATATACATACATTAACAAATTAGTGTATTTAATTCATAGAACTTTATTTAAAGTATAATAAACTTAACACTTACCCCTTAATATTAACATCCTCAGCATGCAGGTTCGATATTAACTCGAGTAATACGCAATTTCCGGTGACCGGTCTAATTCGGTTGGCTGCGAAGTCGCCTTTGACTCCGGCTTGATAGGTGGGTGCTGGACAAACATCCGGCCTGTGACGTCATCATGGGTTATCCATTCCTTCATTATGTACACCTAGCTATAGTTACTGTAGTTATGTGAAAAGGAAGCCAGCTGATGGCATCTTCGTGATTTAATGACGGGATCATTTGTCCTGATTTCATTAAAGCTGAGTGCGTCACAAGTTGTTTAGTCTTAATTTTTCTGAAGGAGATTTAGTTTGCTTTGAGGTAAGTATGTAATTTTCCCTTCAGTGAAATGCCAGTATCTATATGAAATGCCTACCTAACACAGATGTCAGGAAAAATTTATACATTGTGTCAGTAAAAAAAATATATAAATATTTTTAAGTTAACAACAGGTTTAGAAAAAGTTGTAAGAGTGTGTGTATCCCGGGTAGTATCTCATTATGTCTCGGATCACGCGCCTATAATCCCGGATTAACGTCGGCCTCCTCTGTTAACCTCGTCCGTGTGGTGACGGACCTAAAGAATACAAAGGTCACCACCCCATCTCATCCCGTGGGTGTCGTAGAAGGCGACTAAGGGAAAATTGAGCAGAGCCGAAAACCACTGCTTAGAGAAGGAAAACTCGAGACCAAACCCTATGCCAACCCGTCTGGCCAGCGTGGCATTAGTAGGCCAAAACCTCTGTATGAGCCCACACCACACAAAACGGCCCCCAGTTCCCGGTAGTCCCGCTATTCCCGGCCAAGGTAGCGGTCGCGGTAACGGCGGGACAGGGGGTGCTAGGAATCTCCGGGCTACGGGAGGCTACCACTACCTCAAAAAACTGACCCTGGCGACGTATAACGGACGAAGTCTACGGCTGGACCAACACCTCACCGAACTCGAGGTAGAATTGGGTCGCATAAACTGGCACATTTTGGGGTTATCTGAAGTCCGAAGACAGGGGGAGGACACGATAACCCTTGAGTCAGGTGACCTGTTCTACTACCGAGAAGGTGATAGGCCCTCCCAGGGCGGTGTCGGTTTCTTGGTCAACAAGTGTCTCACAAGCAGCGTTGTGGAAATCAGTAGTGTGTCGACAAGGGTAGCGTACCTCTTATTGAAAATCACCGACAGGAAGTTCCTGAAGGTGGTGCAGGTATATGCGCCGACCTCGACATACTCTGATGAGATAGCCGAAACCATGTACGAAGACATAGCGAAGGCACTACATGGTACCAGGAAGGCTCACTACAACGTTGTTATGGGAGACTTTAATGCCAAGGTGGGAGTACAAGAATGCGGCGAAACGAAAATCGGTCCTAACGGCGTGGGGCGCCGAAATCACAGAGGCCAAATGTTGGTCAACTTTTTAGAGTCCCAGGGGCTCTTCTTAATGAATTCCTTCTTTAAGAAGAAGCCCCACAGAAAGTGGACATGGCGAAGCCCCGATAATGTGACGAGGAACGAGATAGATTTCATCATCACGGACAAACGGCATATATTTAGAGACGTCTCGGTGATCAATAGGTTTAATACCGGTAGCGATCATAGACTCGTCCGAGGCTCTCTAAATATCAACCTTAAGGCTGAAAGAGTTAGGATGATGAGACCTACTCTCCGACCCACGCTGCCCCAAATAGCTTTAGGTTCCGATAAGTTCCAGTTGGAACTCCAAAATCGTTTCGCACTGCTGGAAACCACGGACAATGTTGACGAAAAAACCGACACAGTGGTCAAAACGCTACAGAATGTGTCTCGAAGGTTGTTCCCCGGAAAACGCGGTAATAGGGAGTCCAAGCTCTCACCCGAGACTCTCGAACTTATGAAGGAAAGACGAGAAACGCCGGACGCCCAGATGTCTTCGTCAGATAGGCGGTCCTTAAACCTGAAAATCAGGAAACTGACGCGACGTGACCTCCGACGCTGCAGCACTCGTAATATCGAGGCTGCGATTGAGCGAAATAGAGGCACCAAAGTCTTCGCTCAGCAATTAGGTAGACCCCATCTGGCGAAACTGAGGACCGGGGATGGCAGGACCGTCACCTCTAAGTTCGAGATTCTCGAGGAAATTGAGAGTTTTTATAGACACCTATATGCATCACGGGTGACTAAACCATCGAGACAAGGCGAAGATGACCACAGAGCCCCAGTCACGCGCCATTACACCGAGGACATCCCGGATGTCGACCCGGGCGAGGTTGAGGCAGCTCTCAGACAACTAAAGAACAACAAGGCGCCGGGTGATGACGGAATTACAACCGAGCTCCTTAAGGCCGGTGGGACCACAGTCCTGAAAGAGCTAGCGAGTCTCTTTAATTCCGTCATTCATCAAGGCTTAACACCACAAGCGTGGAGCGGGAGTGCGGTGGTTCTGTTCTTCAAGAAAGGCGACAAAACCTTGCTGAAGAATTACAGACCTATCTCACTCCTGAGCCACATTTACAAGTTGTTCTCGAGAGTAGTCACTAACCGCCTCGCTAGAAGACTCGACGAGTTCCAGCCACCAGAACAAGCCGGGTTTCGAAAAGGCTTTAGCACCGTAGACCACATCCATACTGTTCGGCAGATTGTGCAGAAAACCGAAGAGTACAATCAGCCGCTGTGTTTGGCCTTTGTGGACTACGAGAAAGCCTTCGACTCCATCGAAACTTGGGCGGTTCTGGATGCTCTGCAACGATGTCGTATTGACTGGCGATACATCGAGGCGCTGAGATGCTTATATGACACCGCCACAATGACTGTCCAGCTCCATGACCATAAGACCAATCCGATCGAGCTGCGTCGGGGGGTGAGACAGGGGGATGTTATATCCCCAAAGCTGTTCACCAATGCGCTCGAGGATGTCTTCAAGACTCTGGACTGGACTGGACGGGGTATAAATGTGAACGGTGAGCACATCTCGCACCTTAGATTTGCCGATGACATCGTCATAGTGGCAGAGTCGCTGGACCAACTAAGCGAGATGCTGCATGGCCTGAATGGAGCTTCACGACGGGTCGGTCTTGGCATGAACTTGGATAAAACCAAGATCATGTTCAATGAACATGTCATGCCGAGACCGATATATGTCGAAGGATCGATGCTCGAAGTTGTTCAAGAGTATATCTACCTAGGGCAGGTCATCAAGCTTGGTAGAAACAACTTCGAGCGGGAAGTCGATCGGAGAATTCAGTTAGGCTGGGCAGCGTTTAGCAAACTACGTCGAGTCTTCTCTTCGCCTATACCGCAATGCCTGAAGACGAAAGTTTACAACCAGTGCGTCCTACCTGTTATGACTTACGGTGCCGAAACGTGGACATTAACGGTTGGACTAGTCCACAAATTTAAAGTCGCGCAGCGGGCTATGGAGCGAGCTATGCTCGGAGTCTCTTTGAAGGATAAAATTCGTAATGAGGTCATCCGACAAAGAACCAAGGTAACCGACATAGCTCGTAAAATTAGCTCGCTGAAGTGGCAATGGGCTGGCCATGTCTGTCGAAGGACCGATAGCCGTTGGAGCAGACGAGTCCTAGAATGGAGACCGCGACTCGGCAAGCGTAAGGTAGGACGCCCCCCCGCCAGGTGGACTGACGACCTGAAAAAGGTCGCTGGAGGGGACTGGATGCGGAGGGCGGAGGACCGGGTGTTGTGGCGCAAATTGGGAGAGGCCTATGTCCAGCAGTGGACTATGATTGGCTAAATGATGAACGTCGGCCTCCAATGATTCTCTTTTTTCAGATCCTTCTCACTTGTACCAACTTGGCTTTTTATTATTTAATATTTTCTTGAATTATGATTTTGTCAGCAGTTTATTTTTAATGTTTTTAATTAAGAATATTAATTCAGGATTAATCTAGGTCACTGAACAGTACAGAAAGCTATCTATATTAGAATTTTGTGGTATTTAATATTATTCAATTTAAAACAAAAAAATGCATATGGTATTTAGAAGCTCTTTTAGTACCAATAGGTTACTATCCCAGGAAACGTCGCTCATAGACGCGTCTATCATAAAACTGGCATGATTTAGTATATAATATTAATAGCATGTAATCAAAAACTAATGAAAAGGATAATCTCAAATCAGCCCTAATAGGCCAAGGTCATTCTCGCAAAAGATATAAATAAACATAATAATATACGTAATCTAAACGCGCTCGCAATAACACACAGAAGACAATAAGAGCCAATAATTGGCGCTATCTTAAACACCAAACGGAAATATTTACAGCCGAGGAGCAGTCGTATATCATATTTATCGTACATTCGGCAAATTCTCGGCGAGATGTATGCCCGGCGCGATATACCGCCTCTCGCCACCATGAATATCGCTGGAACCGCATTATCCATTGACAAATGTCTTACCATAACTGAAATTTATGTAAAGAACCCGTCGATGGAACGACAAATATTTATTTGGATCGCTTTTATCAAACTCTCGACGCGATATGTATCAAGTGAGTGGACGAATTGGTGTTTTGAGGTCGAGACTTTAATCACATTTATGTTGCATTTATGTAATTTTTGTCTCAGAGAGCAATCTACATATTAACTTTTACTAGTTGGCGATAAATTATCCGATTCAAAAATATACATAGTTATAAAAGGGCCACGGTTTGTTTTTATAACAACTGTAACAATAAAATAATCATAGAACAATTCCTATTTTCCTTCCGTCGTAATACAAATAAATACGTACAAAGCTTTTGGACATAACAAATAGCTTTTACAAGTAAGTCTTTATGTTTGTTTGTTCGAAGGCTTTGCCTTTTTAAATGTGTTGTGTAGCGACGATGTGGCTAATAGACATACGCCGGCTAATATATTGTTGAGAGAATGTTCTCCCTTTATTTATGTTTTGTTTCCTTGTTTTTCTTGGTGAAAGCCGCGGGTAAATTGATAACGTGGTATTTTTTATTTTATACTTTTGTAGCAAGCTGTTCTGTGAGTGGAATGGAGTGTTTGTGTCAGACAATGTTTCATGTAAATGGTGGAGATGATCACTTCAAACATTGTGTGAGTTTGCTCATAATTCTGTTATTAACCTACTCTAACAAAAGGCGGGATCTCAAACTGATTTAAGTAATAAAACTTTCTTAACAATAAAGTTGAAAAGAAGCATGTTGCAGCAATTTTACGCTCTATCATTTCAAAACAGCAACGACCCGATTCAGTAAACTTAAACTCTTAACCTTGAACAAAATCTTATAAATGCGTACATAATCTCATAGTATCCACTAACAATATATCTGCATCACACACGCGGGCGACACGCGGCTGCTCATTGAGACGTCCGCGTGACAAATGAGGCGCGCCGCTAATTACCCGACACGTAATTATTTACACATCAAGTGGCGAAGGCTCACCATTAATATTGTTAGCTTCCATGCTTATCTGTTCACATTGTCAAGGACTTACGGAGATGGTAGAGTATATTGTGTAGTGTCGAAGAAAATGTGATATTACTTATTATTTTCTTTAAAAAAACACTTTTCTTTTATATAGACACCACAAGACTTATGAGAGGTCATTGAGTGCTTATTTTCTGATTAGATTTTTTTTTCCGTAGTTTGAAATATGAATAATTGATAGCACATATAAAATCAACCGAAAAAAAATGAAATCGATCTACAATTGTCCGAGTTATCGCGTAACTAACATACACCTCAAATCTAAGAACGAATCCTAAGCTTCCTATAAAATGACTCGTTCACATCTTACCTATGAAGCACGTGCCACCGACCAGTCCGTAATGGCGGCGATCAACAAACCAGCACAATGTGCTCCAATAAATCCCGGCACCAGTACCTACAGTTGTAATGCGACCAGCTCCAGCTCCCATCCACTCGATACTCGCTAAAGCCGCGAAATTCGCTTACTTCCTAATTAAATTTTGATATCGTCGCGTGAAATCGGATTTTGGGCGCCATATCATATTGGGTTTTGGCTCGTGTAAGCACAGGACCGGAAGTACCAAGGTGACGTCAATACCATTATCATATACCAGGTTTCACGTTACAATGAGTTATGGGAAAGTAAGTTAAATGTTTTCCTTTTATTTTAACAGAATGGATAAAAGCAAAAAATAATAATTATGTTGTTCCCGTTTTCGCAAGATAAATATAGACAATGCTTTCTAGGTAATATTGTTCCTGATTATTTGTACAAGATCGAGTAAATCACTTTGTTTTCAATTTAATTCCCGTAATCGGAATCGCAATATTTTAATTCATGCACGTACATACGATTACATGCAATGTAGCCAAATAATTTGATATTCAATTGTTTAGTGATAAGTATTAAAAGCACGTCACGCGTCAAACTTGACAATTTAATAAAGTTGCTGTCGACAGTTCCCGGTTTGTTCCCGGCCTGCATTCCGGGAAATTGTTTAATTACCGCTGCGCCATTGTTGTGCATTTACTCAACAAATAAACTAACCGGGATCATTTGGTTTTCTAGTTTATTTAGGTGAAACTCAGTTTATCGTTGCGCAATTAGACACTAGTTGAGATTTAGTTTGGTCTATACTAATATAATAACGATAGATATTTAAGTCATTTATTTGACCACAAACAATACCTTTTGCATTTAATATAGCAATTCCTTATAGAGGTAAAAGTTTTTTAACATCATGCTACAACTGGCTAGTACTTAGTTAGAAACAAATGATTATTCTTCTTCATACATTATGTGGTGGAGGACTTTCTATATTGTTTTTAGCAACATTATTTTTTCAATACTAAAAATTTTGTTTACGTTTTAATCATGATTAATTTAATTTATCCAGCGTCGTACCGCTATTTTGAGTTCGCATATATTTTTAATTTATTCTTATCAAGATACAGAATGAATAATTCTGTCAGCGTTTATCTCACAATCTAAGCTCAGGAAAATGATCCTAAACATCTCAGAATTCAGTAACAAATTCGTTAAGGGCCTTGTTTATTTAAACTGGCTCAGAAGCAAAGCCTACATTTTAAACAGTTGTGGTCGGGCCTTTGATTCGTAATTGTTAATACTTATTGAGAATCTCGTCTTCTGATAGATATCAAAGTCAAAGGGTTATTTGAAGTGTTCATAATTCTGTGGCGCCGTTGGTCAATTGCCAGGCGACTTGTGAATACAATCTATTACACTTAACAGAAACACTGTTTGTTTACCTTTGACTTAACAGTTTCGTATCTTACAATTGTGCAAGATTATATCTTTATTTTTATTCTATGACAATAACTTTTTTTTTAAAGTATGCAATAATTAGAAGGGATAGGGCAAAAAATATCTGTTAATTATTCACAATTCGGCTACAGCTACGCAATAACGACTGCGACAGAAGCCTAACATCGTAAACTAGGAACCATTCAACAACAATGAACGATCAAAATCCCGCTATATATGAATCGGATTGGTAAACAACGCAAAACCAATTAGACTTTTATTTGTTTAAACAAGAATCGAAGTTCAAACAATGGCCTTCATAAATCTCCTGCCGACGATAGAAATAGAGTTTAAATAGCTCCAAAATATCAGTTAACATTGACGATAAAAATTTCAATAAATTTTCGGACCAAATTTAGTTAAGGTTTTAACGTAACTTGATTAAATTGGCAACCGCGGCGCGAACCATTTGTGTATTTTGATTGAACCAGACCGTAATGTTTTAATATCAGACACAAGTTTTTGGTACGTGACGACGTTGAAGCGTGGTAACTAATGTATAGTAACTAGCAGCTAGATAATTTCGTTCATGTAGGTTTAAGTATTGCAAAAAGAGATTTTATAAAAACTGCTCTATTCTTAACTAAAGGAACTACTTACCTAATGCAAGAGAGGCTTAAATAAATAAACGCAACTTAGCATTTTCCTTAGCTTAGCTCGGCAGCTGCGCCACAATGATCAGAATAATGCACAACAAACCTCGTTCAGTGTTACCAGTTAAGGTAAAACTGGCATTCAGAGAGTCCATGTAGAAACCTGGAAAGTTCTTAGTCTTTCATCATGTCAATGCAATGTGTGGCCATCCTGAGGTAACTATTTAACGTTTAAGTTTGTACCGCTTATGTTTTACAGTTTTCTTTGTAAATATGAAAACCCGTATAATTATACAAAATCTAGTGAATAAATCATCATATCTTCTGTAATGATATATTATGTTTTACTCGAAATTAGTTAGCTACATAATATTGTGTTATATGTGTGTTATTTTCAAAGCTTCGTGGCACGTGTATAATGTACCTGTGGGGTGTTTACTGTATGTAACCTGTTTTCTCTTCGGTGGTACTTCGCTAAGCAGTAATTGATGTATTCATGTCCCAGGTGGTGTCATATTGATGCATTGGACTTTGAAAATTCGACACAAACAGAAGTGTGAGTCTTTTCTTAAATAATTTAGCCCTTTATGTTTCTGTAGGAACTATTTCCTGTTTTTTAATAACTGTCACCTATCACCCATTTATCATAAACTTAAATAGATGAGACAAAGTATTTTGTAAAGACAGATTGTATATATTTTCTTTTATTGCTATTTTAGTGAGACAGCTCATCAATACTTCACTATTTTGAAGTTATAGTTAATAGAAAAACATCGTTTCCCTAAAGGAAATTAACTACACATACGTATTTGCAAAGCATGTTTGACTATCGAGACGTCGATATTCTATAATGGAAGCATGTTTACGGAAGCCCAAATATTCTGTAATAGATATAATTACGAGCGCTCACAATAATGTGTACATTGCTCCTTGAAGCCGTTCACTTCATACCTAAGTCTTCCCACAATATTCCATGGAATTGAAATGTTTATGTTATTACAAAGGAAGGTCTACAAAAAGGTTTTACATGTCATTGCCCCGGCCAAGGCTAAGGCTCGGTAACCACAAAAACTTTCACCCCCCAATCCAATTAGGGGTAGACAGTAATTTAAGAAAATGTAACTATACCCTGTCGATTTGGATAGGTAACTAAACGTAAATAATATTGATATCTCTGTTCTCAACAGGTTTAAAAAAAAAAAAAAGAAATGACAAACTGATTTACCTAAACGATTTAGGTTTCAAAACTAGCGATAACGAAAAAGATATACGCGGACATACAAATACACTCGTAAAATTTATAACACCTCTCTTTTTTGTCATCGGTTAATGAAAAAGCCCTCAATATTTGTGTAAATTGCCTAAACTTACAGCGTACAGACTTAATTTAAGAGCTTTTAGCGTGTGATTGATCTATGATTACAATTTCAGAATGTAACGATAATTTAGAACTCGTAGGTACTACGTTAATTAGTGTTCATTCATCATGTCTAACGCGTTAAACCTAAACTAGCGATAATTACCTATTAATCAACACCGTTGAACTTTAATTATCATGTAATTTTAAACTAGAATGTTTGAATATAAAGTGATGTAAAACAAACTGCTCTACACTACATTGTTGCAGGCGGAAGGTGTTGCTTACAGCCTCATTAAGCTATCGTTATAATGCTGAATATTTAACGCGTGTCTAAGTAACATTACCTACAAAGCCTAAACTCGTCTAGCCTGCCTTGCCATGGGCACGCGTTGTTGCGAACTACATTAATAATGTATGGAGATTGGAGCACCGTGTTAAGATAACGCTCAACTGAGTTTACGTCAATCGTCGATCATCGTACAAGATCGGACGACATCGTACATCTTCGTGCCTCGTCGTAGCAAGTCGGTAGTAATCGTTGTCGCATGTCCACTTCTCGCTACCAGGAACTAGTATTTCCTTTTGAGTCCTGAGGACGTTAATTTATTATTTAGCCACCTTTGTTTAATTTCTAAATGTAATTACAATTCTAAGAAATGGTTTAGTTATTTTTGTATATTTTAAGTCTAGAACTTTGCTCCAGCGCTCTTAGCTATTCGACAAGGAATTTTCCGCTTCTTGTAAACTTTTAAGTGGTAGTGTAGGTTTTCATTACAAAATATTTGACAGTCGGTTAGAAAACTGAAATCGTATCAAAATCTTAACAATTATTTATTTTCTTACTGCACCAATCCATACTTTGTTTTCCGACTCATTTTATGAACTTTACTTACTGAGTAGACGGCACTAGCCTTGTAGCAAGTTTCTCCCATTTCAACACAATTTAGCAAAGTGAGCCAGACTAGCGTTTTAACACGCATCATCTTATCCTCGTACTTAGCTACTACAAACAAAATACTTTAATAAGGACACGAAAGACACTGAGAACATGACCCAGAAGATTCACAATAAAACTTGGTAAAATGGTTGTTAGATAGATAGATAGATAGAATATTCTTTATTGTACACTATTTAAATTACATAATAATAAAGTACATCAACAGTAAAGCGTACAATGGCGGTCTTATCGCTAATAGCGATATCTTCCAGACAACCTTTGGATGGACAGGAAAGATAGATGAGGTAGATGAAGGTAACAAGTGTACTTTAACCAAAATAATACAAATATTATAAATACATTCATATAATAAATATATATTTAGTTATGTATTGTTATTTAGGTTGTTATTGAGCGGGACCCATATCCCGCTTACTAACAATCATTTTACCAAGTTTTATCAACTGTTAATTTAGCAAAAGTATTTTTTTTAAATTGATTTCAATTTATTTGGCAACATTTTAAACAATTTGTGTAGGGTCTACTTTTTAGGACGAAAATATTAAAAAAAGTAGTAGTTAATTGAACTTGAAATTTATTTTATATATATCTACCTGGTTGGGGAAACCTATTCCTAGATTATTATCAGGGCCTTCATAAGGGATAATGGGATGCTATGGAGATGGAGAGAAGACAAAACAGAAGAAATGGTACTCTGAGGCGGAATTTATGATAGCTGACCCACTGAGTATGATTATATAGGCAGCTGAAGGGTCTGTGTTCCTTCTTTGCATCCTGGCCTTCTGTAATGTTTTTATTCCGGGGTTCTTAAGTATGAGTTGGTAAATATGGAGGTGTGCACTAAGCTGGCGGCCTGGTGTCGCGGCACGTCACACGATGCTGCCAGTCTTGACTTCTTGCTGCCATAGAACACGCGGTGGGAGGTTTTGATGGCCTCGTGTGATGGTGGATGTGCTGAAAAGTGTGCCGAAAGGTGTGATTTTACCCTGGTGTTGGTTTTCAATCACATGTCACTTTCTAAGAAATTCAGTTCCACTATCGTAAAACAAATCTTTATCCTGAAACCAGCTGAGACTACAGTTTCTGTAAGAACTTTCAACAAAGTTTAAGGTCTTATTTAAGACGAAATAAATTAAGCTAACTCCCAGCAAAATAAATAGTCCACTGCATTGCACTCAAATGATTACAATCAATAAACCCAATTCCTAAAAGCCAGTTTACCTAGAGCCACACAGCTTTAATACCACAAACCATTAGAGAAAACCGCAGTTAATCGGTCTAGCCGTTTCGGAGATAAATGACCGAGCCGATAAACATTACATTCCAAGCCTATTACTTCTCGCGAATAAAACTAAAGAACCTATTTAAAACGGGTGTCGGTATATTTGGAACAAATTTGATTCACATCGAAACCAATTTGTTAGGGAACTGTCCACACGATTGATAGAGATGTTATAGCTTCTTCACACAGATCCTTACAAACGAGTTTTTGTGTGGTTTGCTTCGTTATTTCTTTGTAGATAAACGTTTTTATTCCACTTTAAGGTGTGTTGATAGTTTCCACAAATAACAATCGATAAGATTTATTTGCGGAATTCGGAACTCACATTCCAAGTTGAATAATAAAACTATTGACTGAGTAGAGATTAAAGTGAAAATGAATAACAAAGCTAACATGCCTGATTAAGAAGGGCCTCTCAGGTGAGTGAATGTTTAGTGGAACCTCCAAAATGTCATTTGGAAGCCAACCTTTAGCTTCTCTAAAAGGATTATTCAGTAAACTGTAAAGAGAATTTAAAATGATAAGCTACCCGCTGTTTTAGTGGTTGCACGGTTAATCTGTTATCCAACTTTAGCACTGCTCAAGGAGATTAATATCGCAAAGGATTCGGGCCTTGAAGGTAAGTGCGAGCTGAGTGACGTCATCGTTACCGGCTCGGTACTGGCGGGAGATGTGAATTATTCGTGGATATCCGATGGTACACCTCAAGCTCATGACGGACAGACCGATATTGTTAACAAGCTCCACTGATATTATAATATCTCTGTATACTAAATATCCTGGTACGGAGTAAGTGAGAACTATCAAGACCTATATTATAACGATGTTGCTGTGTTTGAGAATATTATTAAATGGAATATAAAAAAAAATGTAGATTGATTCTGAAAGCAGACATTAATAATGCAGGTAGCCTAAGAAAGAGCAATACTAGTAGTTTCTAAAAATGTATGTCTTCTACAGCATAAGCTAAAAGAAACGTGTGATAGTGTACACTGTACTACTATAGGATGTATACTATAGCACGGTTAGTATACTATTAGCACGTTTTACAACATAAATCCCATTGCACATCATTGTCACGTTATTTAACAGTGTATCTGACTACAAACTAAGTTTGAATGGCGGCTAAAGTTTGGCGGTTTACACATAAAACTGCGAGTTAGTTGAGCGAGCGGGATATGAAAACGAGGGGAAGTTACGTCACAAGTTGGTCAACAGCCGGACGTGTCGTGTTGTGTACGAGCCCCAGTTAAATACTCGAAACTGGTTTACGTGTAAAAACAATTTAAGTGATATGCGCCTGGAAATACTCTGTTGAACATGGACAAAATAACAAAAAAGATTACTTTTCATCTAACGTGATAGATAATTATCGATGTAGTCTTTTCCTTTATCGACAGCTTTAAGCAACTTAAAATAACTTTCTAATTAAATAAAAATATATTTCCGTACCCGGCAGAGAACCCGCCACATTTAAGGAAGCAATTTTATAAACTTCCGAGCCACCGCGACTTTCTAATTTTGCATGACGTAATACAATTTTCCGTAACAAACTTATTGAGCTTGGTGTTCAAAATTGGAAGTAACGAAGCCACAGAATAATTAATTAAATAAACAAATTTGAATATTTAAGTTCCATGTAACACGCCTCTGAGGAGATAGGAACAAAGAAACCTGAGTCACGATGTAACGGTTCTAAACAGTCAACAGGTAAAAAACATACGTATAATAAATAAGAAAATAGAATAAGCTCCACACAATTCTGATAATTCTAAAACACTCGTGTCATGTTGTTAACAAAGAGGTCAGGGTTGGAACGAGGAATGTGTTTTACTTAATTTGAGCGTTGTCTAGCACTCGCCATTAATTATGATCTCTCGATCTCGCTCGTATCGCTTATCTCAATTCCACTTAAAGTCGCAACAAGAAGCGGCATAAATTTCCAGCTTTCGCATTCTCTTGTTACGCATTCATGGGTATAAGCGAATTCCGTTATCGGGTATAAATCAAAATCCGAATACTTCCGAGTGGTCCTATAGCCGACGACTTCTTACACTTCTTAAAATAATCACACTTGGAATATCAACCTTATTGCTTACAGAATAAGGTTTCAGGAACGATTCTCTGATGGAAGAATATGTTGTTGAGATATAAACAATTTCTTCAAAGGAAACAAATTGTTCGCAATTCAATTACTGTAATGGGCACAGGATCGCGGTGGCCGACTTGTACGATGGTACAATGATGAACGATATTGTATTGATACAATTTTGTCTTATATGAATGCACTCCGGAGAATTGATATGTAGATCGTAGAACAGAAATACTTACTCTCTTGTTTTATGGATAAATATGAAATTTACTGCGAACATGTTAGGCACGCGAAGTTATTGCGAACGACGGAAACGAATAAAATATTACTAGAAAATCCCGCCGGTGTATCTGCGAGGGAAGTTTTTCTAGATTAAATTCTGATAACTACCGCTTAAACTAAACTCGGATTTATTTCGAATGAACTTAAACATAAATCTGCGGGCTTGCAAATTAAACTAACAGTAGTAACAGTGTTGGGATTTTAATTGCTTTATAATTATTGTAAGTAATATATTATAATAATATTATATCTAAAACATTTTTAGTTTAAATTAAAGCTATTTTAAGTTAAGATTGCTAATCGAACTTTAAACGAGAACAAACAAAACACAATATTAAACAGTCCCAACTATCCCCCATAAATAGTGAGTAAACCTGAATCAATGATAAGAGTTGGGATCCCACGCCATAAGTACGTTCGTCCCATTAAATCGGGCACAAACGAGGACCCGAAACAATTGCACGGCACTGTACACTACTGTGCGCTGTACTCTGCACTGCAGTGTATAATGTGGCCCGGATTTAAAGGAACTCTTTTAAATACACTGCTAAGGCGGCCGCGGCACGCCGACTTTTCGCGGGACTTTCACAGCTGTGTTTGGGGACAAATGTTTTATTTTTTATGTCAACGTTAGCGACTAGACGGCTGTTTATTGTTTTGAAGTTTGTAGCGCTTATTCTATTGTTGCATTTTAAGGAAAGAATGTGACTTCAACATTACTGAAATTTGGAAATCGAATGCTTTTTTGCTCCATGTTTTCTTTCATTGTATGATTAAAAAAATACATAATATATTGTGTCGTATAATTATTTAATTCGCTACATGGTACTTTTGTTAACTAAATACCGCTATCGTATCTTTAATTTAAAGAAAAAATCTTTTACTTATTATGCTGTATTATTAAACCAACTTCTTTTAACTTAGCTCAAGCATTTATCAACGGGAAAGTCCATCGCGGAAACTTTATTTTAAAAATGTTTTTAAACAATTCCCTACAGTCTGATCTAAAATTAACGGATTACTCCGACTAATAAACGAGAAAATGTTTTGTAACAGAGTTATTTTAATAAAAAGCTTAGGTTCTTAAAATATTTTAAGCAAGTCTGTGTGTAGTACTTTGTATACTGTAAATATTATCCCACCAAAAACATTCAATGTAAAAAAAGCCAAGTCTCTCTATGCAATTCTTCCATCGTAAAAAGTTTTGAGATCGCATAGGAGCCAAGTCCTGTTCAACTTAATTTGTAATAATAAATCAATATTTTGTGACTATATCAAAAGTTTTGTTTATATTACAATAACAGTGACTTAGCCATGAGCACAAGTTAAAGGTCGTTTGCTCCTTGTAATTACGTGCAAATACCGTTGAATTTATATATTATATATATTATGGACATGATTTCGTAACTGATTGGAATTTGAGATCACTATGGACTAAACATGCGCCATAGTGCATGTGCAGTTCACTGATCTTGGATGATACCGACTGTCGGTTAAGGTGTCCTGATATTATTTATTATTTACTTGCAACTCCTCCAAATTTTTATTTGTATCTGTATCTTTATATTTGTATCTTATTGTGCTCATGGCCAAGTCACTATTATTGTAATGTAAACAAAACTATTGATATAGTCACAAAATATTGATTTATTCTTACAAATTAAGTTGAACAGGACTTGGCTCCTATGCGATCTCAAAACTTTTTACGATGGAAGAATTGCATAGAGAGACTTGGCTTTTTTTACATTGAATGTTTTTGGTGGGATCTCATTTTTTTTGTAGGTCTCTTTCTTTTCTTTTTATAAATAAACAAAATTGCTATAAAAATATTTGCTTTTTGTACATAAACAAAGAACAAAGTTAACAATGCAGTCAAAATTCATATACCATGTTCTTGTAAAACCGCAAATATAAATTTGTTTCATATTATTTACTAAAGTATATAATTTATTACCGTTTTTATAATTTTCCCTTTACATGTAGCTAAAAACCTATCTTGGTGCCAAATTTGAAGGTTCTAAGTTTGCTAGAAGTACCTTAGATTTTTGATAATCGGTCAGTGAGTGAGTCAGTGAGTGACAAAATGGTGTAACTTTGATCGCTCATAACTCGTAAACTATTGGTTCAAATGTCATGTAATTTTGAGGCTGAGCTTGTTTTAATACTTACTCTAGGTCATCGAAAACCTAAACCCCTAGCTTTGTCCGTATCGATGATACAGGGGGGGTGAAATAGCCGCGAAACGCTTCGAGAAAAGAATGGTACGGCCGTACCCGTTTTGCTCGAGACTTGGCTGGGGCACTGCCGTGCCCCCAGATAAGGGAATTGTCTGTACTTATATTTTCTAAAATAATAAGGACTGCCACAGTAATAAGTTCTCATGAATTTCCGAACAAAGACGAAACTGTCCGATCCTATAACATCAATGGCGTTTCTAATGTCAAACGGCACAGTTTCCAATTACCATTAAAGTAACATGATTAGGGTGTAGTCGGACGTCGCGCGTCTCGCTCGGGAGTCGTTAGTGTGTCGGCGGCCTAACGTGCGATAAAATTGTCGTGGACGGTCGCTCGCTAGCGTAGAGTCGACTGGATTCCTTTCGGAGCGGTTTATTGCAACCGTTTGCTACTGAGTTTGTTTTTATTAAAACCTAACCGCAGTGTTTTGTTTTGTCGACGGTTTGCACTTTGTTTTGTTTTTATACATTGATTCGGATGCAGCATGCAGCCGGGCAATCAAGCATTTTAGAAACATTTCACTTTGGTAGCTATTTTTTTATAAACAAATTTAATGTTTGTGTTAGTTATTTTCTTTGTCCGATTTGCCTATTTTTAGTTTTGTTTTGAATAAGCCGCTTATCGGATTTGCTAAAAACCGGCAAAGCGAAGTAATTGGTTATTTTACCGGTTTATTTGTATCCATACTGGTGGGAATTTGTTTTGTTGTGAGCGAATTTCGAAGAACGAATAGAAATAGACGATGGTTAATTTGTTTTATAATACTTCATTAGTTCGATAAATATAAAGCTTGGAAATATTTACTTACTCGACGTAAATAAATATTGATACAAAATATAAATTCGTTTACCGATCAATTAGAATTTGTTATTTAGATTACAAACATTTATTCGCTGAAGACAAACAATAACAAAATCTTAGTTAAAAATACTTTAACATTTATTTGAAGCAATAATAACTTAAGTTATGTTAAACATTATCAAATAACAATTGTTTGTGTTAATAAAAACTAACCTTGTGAAATTAGGTTTACGACATTAGGCTTTATTCCTTCGCCATTAAAGGTTGTTTGTTTGAGAATTTTATTAGCAATATAAAATAGATAGAAAAGTGCTTGTATTGCAAGATTTATGTGAGTGATTGTGAGTGATTCAATCTGTTTTCAATGTTTATTAAGAGGGTCCTGTCTAACACAGTAATTTGAAGTATCACCGAATATACAACCTTTTGATATTATATGAAATATCTAGATTTAGCCTAACATCTGTCTGGTATTTGGTAGGTACTTGAGTTTTTTTCTCTAAGTTTATCTCTAATTATTAAACAAATAAAAAAAAAACGATACAAAAATGGTCCTTAAATATTCAGTTCATCAAAAAATCAATAATAAAATCCAATAATAAATAAATCCAATAATAAACCTACTTATAATCCGGTTGTAATTATCTGCGTGGTTCACAATTAGTGTTGCCAGATCTAGATTCAATTTGTATCACATGTGTGTGTGGTTGACGAAAATAAAACAGTTAACTAAAAAGGCAACACGTTAGTTACATTTTGTCATTATAATTTTAATAATTATAATTATAAATGGAACTCGATCAGTCGATAATTGCTTCATGGAAATGTATCATTTGTGGTTCGTATTACGCATGGAAAGCGAGTACTTGTAAACTATTATGATGTTTTATTATTTGTTTGTTTTTTGGTTGGTTTACTTTAATTTAAACTCGTTCATTTCCTTCGAGACACAGTTGTCTTGGATTTAATTCTGAATGGCAACGAAAGCAAAAAAGGTAACCAATAAAACACATAAGAATATAGATTTTCCCAAAATTAGAGGTCCTGAAGATTAATTCTGGCAACATTACCAACTAAATTAAAGTAATCAACAATCCATGACGTCACGAACTGTTGACTATGTTTATTTTGCGTAATGTCATAATTTATCAGCGAAATGAATTACCGTCGAAAATGTTAAGAGAAAATAGTATTTAAATAATATGAGGGTTTTAAAAATCCAGTGTATTTACTTGCAGGTCCGGCGATGTAAATCCCGGGGCATTTAGACCGTCGTTTAAGTGAAACAATATGGGCTAGGGTGCGTGTAGACTGGGATGCAGGTTCAGCTTTTCTTTCTAATCTTATTATCATGCAGTTGCAATACATGATTAAATATTATGTAGTATGGCTCTACCTCACTTATAACCACTTTTAACTATAACATTCGTTTGAATTTTCTAATACAGACAATAGACAGTGTCAAACATTAAATTAATGTAGCGAACTTAGTTAGAAATAATTGTTATCACTGCAAGATAAATTGAAGAGATTTCTTAAAAACAACCTTAAGATGAGTTCAAAACCCTTCGAATGTTAGTCTTAATGTATTTCTCTAAAATAAAATTCTCAGAAAAATTCTATTTTGGCCTGGAATGGTGATTGGCCACACCGCAATTTCTTAACTGACCATTTGTCTAATAGACAGGTCGTGAGTTAGGGCTACCCTCGTTTACATGTCTAGAACTTAGGCATAAAGGCAGCTTTGCTAATTTGTTACAACTAAAGTTGCTAACTACATAATTAATTGAATATACCTTACGATATGTGTTTCTGTTCAGTTAATTTGTTTTGTGATAAATCAAGTACACAATAAACAAACTCCACGAAACAGTTGTTAATAAAATTCTCTCGTCGGATTTTCAAATTCCAATACATAATTAAAGTACAAATAATGTTCGTTCATAGAATTCAATCGGGATCAATTGCCATTGTTAAGTTTTGTTCGGTAATGTAATCAGGGCGAGCAGGACCCGCCCGGTGTGTCCCAGGCCTTACCTCAGCCTGACTGGAGCTTAGTTAGATTTCTTTATTACGCAGACAGGCTGATTTATTTGTACTTTATTGACTTTTTATTTGGTTTTGCTCAAACTAAATAGTAAGTTTCTCGCGAACGGCAACAGAATAATAATTGCAAGGGTTCGAACCACGCAATTCGGGTTTATTAGTTGTTGAAGAAATTTAGTGCAAGTAAAAGAAAATTAGAGTTGGAAATTTATGGCATTTGAGATTAAAACAAGAGCTGTGGGTTTCAATTTCATTTAAAATAAAAATGTGGCTTGCAATTTAACACAACATTAATTTGGTATTTTATATTCGTGTTTTTTTTTTAATTAATTAAGTTGTATTTGATGCGCTAGTGGGTATTTTATTAAATGGTTCTTTCAGAAAACACAAACGTGTTGTGTTTTTTTATTATTTGCAGCAAGTTTTCTTGATATCATAAATGCGATTTTTGCGAGATTGAAATAGTAGTACGCAAATTTTATTATGCTGTTTGGAATATTAAGATTTTTTTATTAATATTACGTTGTTTGCTAATAAATTTTGTCACAATTTTTTTCTAAATAAAGGGTGATATGTTTCGTATAATGTCGGGCAGTCAGTAGCGACATTCAAATACCTCCTCTCACAGAGGCTCTTTATTTAAATCCTAATGGAAATACTATACGAGCTTAAGATGTATTTCTTACTATGGCTTAAGTATACCTTATGTTTTGTTAGGCGAGATAAAAAGCAATAAAAAAATGTATATATTTGTTGACCTGACAAGTCAATTATTTTTATGTGTTATTTATACCTTTAACCATAGCAGATAAGGAATAAAATAAGTGAACTATGTATATATAAGACTGTTGCAGTATATCCTCCATCAGCTTAATAACACCGCTTCTCAAAACTCGTTTCATAAGAACCAACTTGAATATGGCGAGCAAATTAAATTAACTTAATGGCCCATAATTCAAAACGTGCGAAGATGATTGCAGTTTCTTTCCTCTGTATCCTTTATTTGGCTGTTAAACACAGATGCTTAAGCGTTGGGTAATGTCTTAGGTGCTTTCAAGCGTGCTATTAGAAAATTGTGTATAAACTGAGAAGTATTTTTAAAGAGTTTATCGACTCCGAGAAGAAACAAATGACTATCTGGGGATATTACTATCACAGGAATTTAACTATACACTAAATACACATTAAAATAACTTATTCTGCACAAGTAAACCTCAACAAATTCCCAAAGCAATACTTTTACATCCCTAATAACAGTGTTCGAGGCGCTGAACATTCCTGAAGCGCTTTCGATTTGGTCCGACTGCGAGTACAATTTAGACACCAGTACAATGCCATTCCTGAGGGATTCAGCACAAAGCACTACCCCCCTCCTATGTTCCCCCACCCCTCTACCTCACCCCCCCTCAGTCTTGACCCACGGGTCTTAGAACAAAGCGATTAGAATTAACTATTCGGATGGCTGTAGTGAATTGAAGTTGGCCACTCACAGATCTGCGCTACAATGAAATGGATTTAGGTTGGCGGCGATAAGTCTCTGTGGTGTGCTGTCGATTTTTATGAGACATTCTTCCTATTGGGTTTTATAAATATTTGAATTGATGTCTCATTTTTAATTTTAAATAACTATTTGTGTTACCAGTTATATTTAATTAACTACTATTTATTTCCAAATACCATAACCTATATTAGCTTTATGTACATTCTTTAATGTCTATCCGTCGCTTCTTGACACCTTAAAGTGATAGAGATAGCACGAGAATTTACAACGCTATTACTGCAGAATCTCTTACATAAACTAAATAAATAAAATCGACGAGATAGTAAAAGTTTCGGGTCGGGTCTGGATGAGACTGGCACACGACCGTAGAGAATGGCACGAGAAAAGAGAGAGAGGACAAGGGCTGTGGATGATGAACATGATGAAATAAAATCAAGACTTATGTCAAAAACTAACACTAAAAAACTTAACAATATAATTAAAAGTACAAGCAGCAAGTATTATTTATTACATTAGTCAAGTGTACGTCAACAATGCATGAGGCGTTAAGCAAGTAAGTTGCATTAGCGCGGTCGCTAATCGCGGGTATTGTGCTAACAGCGGGCAACTCGCGCAAACTATTCAACTTCGTCTAGCGCCGGCCGAGAGCGGCAGGATTGTGGTCAGATTATGGCGCACACAGCTTTTAATTTGCGTAGCCATCGCTACAAAATTAATGTATAATGCGAAGATAGACTAGTATATTACATGAGTCGATGTGGCAGCTTAGATATTACCCTTGTTCGATTTTGTATTGGTTAGAGTTCAGATACACTTAACAGAGAACTCAAGGCGTGGTTTCACTAGATACTAAAATTCAGTTCTATAGTGATCGAGTTTAAATGTTGACTCTGATTTAAAACTGCTTTTGTGTTGGTGAAATGCAAATAAAAACATTTAAGCTAGTTAAGTGTGAAAACAGTGATTATTTTCAATTTATAATATGCATTCTTGAAATAGTCCCAAGTTAGTATATTGCAATAAATTCTTACACTTGATAGTACAAAAAGAAATTCACTAGAAATCGCTCCCGGCTTTAGTAATATAAAACTCTTTGACCAACCCTAAATACCGACAACCTTTGTTAAACGCACTCTTATTAAGTTCGCAAATAAATGACGTCAGAAGTAAGGCCGTGTTCACACGTCGAGTGGCGCATAAGGGCGTGAGCGCACTGCCGTAACGATGTGCACTAATTATGCGAGACACTGCCTGAAAAGGATGCATGTGTTTATATTAGACATTAGTGTATGCTGCCTTATTGTGACACCAGTGAGGGATTATTTTTATTTTAAAATAAAAAAGCTGTAGAATCTTTGTCAGTTTTAATTATGTTTTTAGTATGAGGTTTTATTATTCTCGCGCTGAGAGCGGTGCGTTAATGTTTGCTGAAAACAAAATGTTTATGTCAGAGACAATTCTTTGGAAAAAATCAACTGAATTTTGTATCTGCAAGAATTGTATTTTAGTTAAACGAAAACAACTTTATTTTTGAATTATCTTGGAAACTAAACCAAATTGTCGACTCTACTTGTGATCAGAGGGCTATGGTTTGTTCCTTGCATAGAGAATCGGCACAGCCATTCAACGTGGCAATGCTGCCAGCTTTCTGGGCACGTTTCCCGCCATTGACAAGGATGACGATGAATTTTGCCGCCTGTTAGTTATTTTTATTTGAATAAGTTTTAATTTTATTATAGTTGTAAGTGTTTTTTGTTATATTAGATTTAAGTATTGAATTGTAAATATAATTAAAAAGATACTAAATGTATCCAAATGATAATTAAGAGCTTACGTTAATATGAGTAAGTACATCGAGAGGGATAGCCCATTATAATTTAAAAGGCACAATCCCAACTAAACATATATGCTCAATTCATTGTTATTAGGTAATAGTTGTTCAGTACAAAAGGCATATTCTCTTGTTCCAACAGTGGAGTGGTACAAAGCATGGTAATTAATAATTACAGCGCGATCGGATCACGAATGGCGATTATCAAAGCGGACCAATTGTAATGTGGGTTTTAGGAACAGCGTGTAATGGTTATTTACCTAAATTAATTAACCAGTCTGATGACGTAGGCTTATTTGGAGGTTCATGTTTGAGATGGATGTTTGCTTGATCTGTGGATATTTGTGGGTGAACTATTCTGTATATGTAGCAATGTGGTGGGCACAGAGTTAATTTCAGAGGTTGGAAACTTAAGTCCGCTTGCATATCTTCTACGAATATTTGCTATTTATTATAATTCCAATGCAATTTAGAAATAGCTGTAGTAGTTATTAGTACGATTCAGTTCTGACATTGATGGTCCGAAAATTGCTTACAGACTTAACTTGAGTAAGTAGTTCCGTCCTGTTGTGGGACGACAACAATCCTTAATATTTAATACATTTTAACATTCACCCTCGTGTAATCAAGGCATATAAAAGAACAATAATTAAAAATAAAAATATGTAAACCACCACGACATAGAACATTTTGAACAACAAAATAACATTTTAAATATCAGTTGCAGACATTTGTTCTGAGTTTGTTCATATTCACGTACCGTACGATTCAGAACCATCTAGTGCAGAACAATGTGTTTTTTAAAAGCATTCCCCAGTTTTTGAGTTGTGTACAGCCATCGACTCGCCGTAACAATTCAATTTACTTCTGAAAACAATTACAACCGGTTCAGAATTACTAGTGGCCGGTATTCAGTAACATGCAAATACTTCATGTGTTTCAGCTCTACTCGTTACCATGGAAACCTCGATAAAAAATACAAAACAATACTTGAGTTGGTTGCCTTGTTGATTTACACTGTATTTTACGTATTTTTATATACTTTATTTACGTTACTTCATCATTCATAATAATATATCTATGATGTATAACAAAGTTGGGTTAGTGACACCACTTATAACTCAAGAACGGATGGACTGATTTTTTTTATTCCTTGATTTGTTGTATTTGTCACCGTCCAAAATAGCAGAATGACAACCAAAACATTAAATACAAAATACATACATAAACCAATGTCTCACGAAATCAAAATCTACTTACGCAGGTAAAACTGGATAAAGTAGCTTTCATTTCTTTTTCGTAAAATTATACAGACTCGCAAAATAATTTACAACTATTTAAAATTCAAAATTATGTAAGCAACAGAACAGATGAAGTGCACAGATAAAATAATTAATAACAACAAGTTGTAAATTAGAATAAAGCTTCGCGGAGTAAATTGAAGATACAATGGATGCCGTGTCTTATCAGGACATCAGAATGAAGGCACACAACTACATAGCGATGCGACTAGTCTAGAGTAGAGCTAGGTCTCGAATTAAAAGATACGAGAACTTCAACAGTATTTATTCAGGGAAACCACACTTTTAAAAGTAATGCTCATTTTCTCATACAATGTTTTTTAATTCAGCTTTTCAGTATGAATATGCAAATGGCAACTTCATAATAAAAAAACTGTGAAACTGTTACGTAACTATACAAGAAAATACAGAAAATGTATTATAACATAAACTAACATAACAAGATTCAACTCATTTGTGTGTAAAGCAAAGCTTTTAACCCGTTTTCTGGAAATGCATTAATTAAATCGTAGCGTTTTCGTAGCGCCCGCTACGCCTGTCGTAGACAACGTCTACAAGCGAGAATTTGTTTTACAAAATTATGTTTAATTTTAGCGAATTACTCTAGTGTTAATTCTAATTAAAAACTAGCTTTTGGATTGTTTTAAATTACCTACTTTATGAACTGGACGTGTTCTGTACAATTTTTCTTTTTTCTTTTTATTGTAAACTAAACAATAAATTTATTGTAAGCATAACACTATGTAACTCCATAAGTTAGTCTATATTGTGTTCATAATGAGAGAGACCTGGCACCCATAACACAAGTTTGATCTTAACTTGGGTGCCAGAGATCTATAATATCAGTGACTTACAATTTATAAGGCTATTGTTACCTCTGTCTACTTCATAGTAACTCTTAATGTAAATTGTTATGTGAAAATAAATAAATTTATTATTTATATATTAAATTTATTATAATTAACTGCTTAAAACATGATGGCCAAATTAAAACCAAAACAATTTAACTAAGCTTGTCTTTATAATTTACTTGAAATTGAAATAAAATTATGCCTGTCATGTCTAATTTGAAAATGTAATAGTATTTGTATTTGATTTGAATGGAGAATTATTGATTAATATATTTGCATAAAATATGTGTTCAAACGACTCACAACATTGCTGTAGTACATACGATTTGACTTACTAAATTTGGTTTCGATCTTTTAACACAACCAACCGACCAATTACCAGCAAACTATCCAGTGAGCCGCACACTTCGCATCAGGATCTGATTCGTGACGCAGCCAATACAGAGCTCTAATCACGGCAACTAAGCGACGCTGACCGGACTCTATCAGTGCGAATAGAGCAAAACGCTCTCCATTTTGCGACTGACTGTAGATAAATTATAATCAGATGCGATGCGTGTCGGCCTGTTTGAAGTTTGTAGATTTGGTTCGAAGCTACATATGTAACGTTTGTTTGGGTATTAAGCGTTAAAAGTCATATCTATTTATCTAATGTAGCATTTTTTAAACTTATTCAAATATTTATGTAACACTTTTGGGCAAAGGTCTTTACCAACTGATTTCATACTTTTACTGTTTTAAACCAACTATAGCAATGTTCTAGCTGAATTGTTGGAGGTAAATCAATGAGTTGTATATCACAAATGAAACAACTTTGTTCACAGGGTACAATTGAAGACACCTGTTCCGGTTTCAAACTCGACTAGATCCCATAATCATGAAAACAAGATTATTTAAATTACTTACCGTGTCTTTAATTGGACTCAGCTAACGGAATCTTTTACTGACATAGTTAATCTTCTTGTTTACTATTATAAATAGAGTCATAAGCTAAAGCTAAATATAATGTCTTAAGCACTATAACACACATAAAACGCGCGTTAATTTCTAGTTTACGACTAGTTAAACTTCGCGCTGAAATGTTTAAAGACATGACATACATACGACGCGTAGGCGTTGAGTGCATGTTGTGTTAAATATAACTTCGTATTCATTACTTAAAGTATAACTCACGTTATATAATCATACTTCTATATTTATTTTAAATTAATAAGCAGATATGCGTTATGTCTAGAAGTTACAATACACGATTAAAAATAACCTAACATTCACAAGATTAAGTAAGATCTAAGATGAAAATGTATGTCATACTTGTCAAGACAAAATTATAAGATTTTATTAAAATTTCTAAAAACTATATAATTTCCTGGAACTAAATTCAAAAGTCATTTCAGCAAACAAGAACCTCGACGTTGACTTAAAAAGGAGAGCGCGATATTTACTATGACTATCAAGCTCCGACATAACTTTTAATTTATTTTATATACAGCTTCACATGAAGTCACCGCGCCACATAAAAGAAGTTTAACCTCATATTTCAATGAGGATGGAGTTTTTCCGCATTTGTTTTAGCGCGTCGGCGTGTGGGATATTTTATAATGACGCGTTGGAGCGTGGGGGCCGCGGGGGTGAGTGCGGGGTAGTGCGGGGGCGCGGGGGCACGGAGGGGGGGGGGAAACGCAGTGTAGAGTGTCTGGCTAATGACGTCGCCTCGCTGCATCTAATGATCGTTTGTCAAAGCAACACTACCTTTTGTTAAGATGAGCGGTTACGTTGTATATTTTTCTGGTAATTCTCAAATGTGTATTTTTAGCACGTCCAATTAATATAAATCGCAATAAATTAACTAATATTACTCCTCTGACTTTCCTGTGTAACATGCATAACATAAGGTATTTATGATATTAGGTATCGCAATCGCTACGAAACACCGTAGCACAAATCGTAGCGGCGGTAGCACTTGCTACGACACTAAAACACTTTATTAACCAACAATCTACAACGTAGTCATTACACAAAGCGATAATATAGGTCCGTAACTTCGTTTGACGACGCGACGCCAGTAATGTATTGGTACTGACTGGCTATAGTATAGAGCGGGAATGCAAATAGGTCTGATTACACAAGCGTCTGCTGACCAAAGCGTCGATTTACATTGATAAGGCCGCGGGCCACTGACCATATTGCTTTCTATGTGTCATAGTTCAAATATTTAACGCTTTGATTCAAAATCGTTTATTTTGAATAGCCAAATTGTGGCCTATTGATGATGACACTTTATAAAATTTAGGTCTGATTAGTAAAAACTGTTGTGGCTAACGCGTTCTGTTAGTTTTTCTATTAATCGAATGTTATATTCATCCAAAACACCTGTACCAAACATACAATATTAGCGTCAGCGTAATAATGGTAAGACAAAAGAAACAGATACGATATTGTAATAGTCATATTGGTTCTTACCCAGTCATCGAATGCGAAGGCTGTGATCCAACTGAGATATTTATATCCGAGCTATGATTGCCTAACGCGTTCCGTAAATACCCAATCCTCAACAAATCATGTCGTGGTGCATGTGTTTGATAGCACGTGAAAATGACACTACAAGATACGGCGCAAACAAATACAAGCTCGTTCGACACATGTCTCACTATATCCGACCGGATCGGGAGAGTAACACCTAACATATTCATAGTGCGTGGCAGCCATGCCGAGACAATAACACACGTACGCACACCAAGCAAAAACCAACTCTACACTACTTAAATACGATTCAAAATTGTTTGTGAGCTACAGATCTCAATATTGAATATGGAAGGTGAACCTACCAATATTTTGTGATTTATCAGAACGTATTTGCGGTAGTGACGCTTGTCCCTCGGAATAGAAAATAATACAATATATAGGGCACATGAATATAGACGAGCTCTGTATTGGATAGATGTTGCCTAAGGTTTTTCCACTACAGCCCCTTGTATACATAAAATAACTGTTCTTCAAATAGTTTGATCATTGACGGTTTGAACGTATTAAAACATTGTGATTGTGAAGTAAATGTGGGCGGAAAAAAAAAAACGATTTTTTACAAACAAATTAGAACGTTTATTAAACAGGTTGCCTATTTAAAGACGGTACCTTGAGATATATAAATAACTTCCATTAGTTATGAACTAATAGTGAGCAGGTACTTAAAATCCAATAAATTTTGTTAATAGGAAACTTGCCAATCTGTGTCAACATAATCTAAGTTCAGTGCTAAATAAAGCTAAGTATACTAAACAATATTATCTCAAACACAGTAACTTCCAAACATCGTTAGGAACATTATTTATGTACGTCATAACTAAATCACAGACGGATGAACTTTGGTCTGAGGCAGCTTGCTTCACGCCTCGGGGGACACACCATGAGATATCGCCTCTCTTTGTAACACAATCACCTCTTGTAGTCCATAATTTTCGGAGATCGATGGCTCGAGAGAAAGTGACCGGGATTCGATATCGAAAGTATTGGAGTTTGATGTTACCTTGTTTTTCTGAAGGTATTACGGTAGCCAGTAGTTGGTTTATCGACCTCTCTTAAAAGAAGTATTGCAATTTTGTTGCCATGAAGGTTTCATTCAACCAAAAAGCAAATACAATATTATATATGCCTGTTTGTTTAACACTAACCATCACACTCGTACTGCCAAACATTACTGTGGGATTCTTCTATGTCATTTAACGATACATCAGTCTAAATTCCCCGAACGAATTAATTAGCGAAACGCAATCATAAACAAGCTCGTAGTTTAATGCAGAAATTTATAACGTTCCCATTTCTAAAACCAATTTACCCGCAAACGTATAAAGTCCTGAATTAGTCCACATAAGTACTTACACTATTTTCGAAATTTCAATCTATTCGTTTTAGTCGGACCAAAGAGGTTTTCGTAATAAGATGCCTTGTGTTGTTGGAACCTGAAACTAATCAACTCCTTCAGGACTGGGCGGTGGCGGCTATTTCCTTGTGGCGAGCGAGAGAAACGTTTAGGTGAAGCACTTGAGCTTTTCTATTACTTAAATCAGTTTTCATGGGGCGGAGGTAATCTACAAAGTTATTGCCAAAATAAGTAAAAAAATATTTGTTAAAATAATGTATTTTTAACACAACTGCCTACTTTGCAAAAAGTTTTGTATTTAATCCTTAATTAACTGTAACCATGCAAACATGAAACACTCAAAAGAAAATCTAAGTAAACGGTAACATAAAAAAAAAATTTTATAAATAGACTCACACTAAAAGAAAATATCCAAGCGTGGAAACTAAGGCAAGCAACGTAAGAAAAATGCGCCCCACATGGCGACTGTAGCTTAAAAAGTTTATTTCAACTAAACCTGCTAAGAAATAGTAATTGGATTTGTTTTCTCAGCTAATTTAGTTAAACATTATATAATATTGTTTTCTTCCATTCCCTTTATACCATGCTGTTCTGTTTCGGTATGAAACGAAATTAAAGATATAAACCAGGGGAGGCTAGTAAACGTTGAAGTGTTTCCTGAGCTTACGGCAGTGTATACAGGCGAGCAGGCTGCGATGCAAAACACTGTAATACCGGAGCTATTGACCGCTGTAATTTCGCATAAATAAACCAAACATCGCTGTTGCTCATGCGAATAAAAATATTAATACAAGGCCGGGGCTGGCGTCCAGTGTGAAGCGATGCAGAAGATATAGGTTGCGATGCTAATACTACGGCTATATGTTTATTTCCTTTTTTGTAGTCGGTATGTAATAATGGCACATAACTACTCATTAACGTAGTGTCAATTTTTCCGTCCTTTTGATCATAATGATCTACTAATGTAGTAAAAGCAGAAATACATTTTTGAAGGTTAATATTGACAGCGTGTCCATAAATAGCCTTAAAGCCCCAATCGTTCCTTAAAACAATAAAACTTTGATGTTAAAATATCCAGCAAATTCTTTAAATATCATCGCTACCCACTGTCCCACATACTTGAGTGTTCGCTCCCCGCATAATGTAATGTTTACGATCTGCGCGCATAGGGGCGTCGTGCTTGGCACCGCGTCGCATATGTGCCTATCATTCCACGAATATCAAATGGGCCCTATAAAAAGATTCCTTGTCGTAACCCCTTCGCAGGTCCCACCACTTGACAACTGATTTACGTAATGTTACCGAATCCATAACCACTTATGTTCATTCTTTTTGTATCTTTTTTTTGTAGGTTTCTCTCTTCTCTTCAAACGTAGGCGGAGGTGTTTTACGTCCAAATAAAGTTCGATGTAATAGTGTCGGTAAATTCGTGTGATTTGGCAAGACTATTGACATTTATTGGGCATTATTCCAAAGTGATTTTAAACGTATTTTATAATGCTATCAAATAACCTTGTAGTGTTATGCTTGACCTTAAAATCAAACCTTGAAACTTTTTGCTGAGTAGAACTTGGCGCTATAATTTAGGTAAAATTAAAATACATAACTTTTAGTTTAGAGTAGTACCGAACTGTAGACTTTGTTGGTACTATAATATAAAACATTTTTGTTTTTTTTTTATTACATTTATATTAATGCAACGGAAGGGGTTTTAGTTCTCGACACATATCTAGTAATACTTTTATAAAGTATCTTCTATTTTCTTAGTTATTACATAAAAAATACTTCCTAAATACTAAGTGATGGCATTATAATCCAATGTAAAAACTCAAGTTTATTCATCTGGCATATAAATAACCGAAACAAAAACTCAAAGTAAGTAACACAGCAACAATTTATTTACAATCAACTATTTCTGAATTACAAGAACAACAGAACATTTAAGTAAACAAAGTTAATTCAACAGAAGTAGGTAAATATTTGTCGGTTTCCTTTCCACGGCACAGAAAGTTATAATATAAACAAAAAATAACCAAACATGTAGCCGAGAATATCAAAGCGAATAAACGTGGCTTGGAAACTTTGCCTCATTATATTGCCATTCAGTCTCCAACAAAAATGTAAGAATTATACAAATCGTACACCCCGAATATATTAGGGGAACAAATAAACTGGTTTTTACTCACTCAAGTCGGTGTATCACAGTCCATTGCAGGATATAACCTATCCGACACAAGCCTAATGTCTCAACTGATGGAGGTTCTCTTCTCAAATATTCTTTGGTAGTACCCTTTAAGGACCATGTTTTTATTGTTCTGACGTGTAAGAATCTGTATTTAACAAACGCAAATTCTTGATGTTTTTTTTTTTATTAAAAAACGAGAAATAAAGACCGAGCAATCTAGTTTAAACAACAATCACTATAATTTTTAAATTACCTTTCAACTGCTGTAATTGCCGAAATCATGGTCTTACAGCTACCTTTCGACACTACCTGTCCTAATTTTATTTTTAGGTGTAACCTGCACCTTACACCGGTAACTGGCGTTCGTCCTAGATCGTTATCTAGGTCAGTTTTGCCCAACTTCCTGCCCACTGGGCCCTGCTAAAGTTTCAGACGTATGGCCGACGTGGTGTCGGTGCCAGTCGTCTCTATTATGGTCTGGCTCTAAATGGGGCACTAAAGACTGAAAAGGGTGTTTTTTTTTTGTAAATAATTATGTCGTTTAATTAAAACTTGCGTGTATTTTGTTAAATACATGAAATAATATTGAACGTTTGAAATAGAAAAAACCTACCAAGTCATTATTTTTTTCTTTTGAGAGTTACAAACTTCAAAGTTGCGAAATAGCAAGTTATCGTCTGAAGACATAAACCATTTCAAATATTTAAATTTTGGGCTTGCAAATCAAACCTAACCAACGGTATGCAAAAACAGCACTTGCTGCAAAAAATCATCAAATCCAATAACTTTTTCTCGAAGATTGAATTAAAATTACTCTCGGCGACCTTTGGGCCGAATTTATTAGACGGTAAGGTTTCACTTTGACCCATAATTTGGGACCTCAGCCTTACGGTAAAAGGATTACAAAGGATCGGTTTATCGGTAAACGTTTCAATTTGATTTGATTGTCCATTCCTGACGCCGTTATCTCAGCGAGTCAGGTTGGTTATCCGATCACAATTACTTAATTACATTTCAAAGGACAATGGATTGTTCGTGGTGTTTCTTAAATTAAGCCTCACTTAGGTAAGTGGTAGTTGTGTTCGGTTCATGTGACGGCAAGGCGATGAAGGTTTTCTTTCTCTTCACTTAGGAGTAGTTACCGAATTACTGTCATCCTCTGCTACCTTTATTAAACGTGGGTTGTTGGTAATTTGAGAACCGTTTTTCTGGAACTCTTAGTACAAATTGTGATTGACTTACCTGTTAACAACATTATTTAAGAATTTACTATATTTTCCTCTGCAAATTTTCATTAAGTGAAAGAAATTGCATATTAAATAAACTTATCTACGACTTGTCGTCATTTATCTGTCGCAAAAATAATTTAAGATATCGAAATAAAGTATGTAGATCTCGAAAGGCCCACACAGTTTAAGATAGATATTAACAACAATACCAATTAGGTAATCAATGTGCCAGACCATTGCCTTTACCATACCACGCTAGACTCAAACGTCATGCCTTCGCCACAGCATCCAATCATCCACACGGCATCGCCCGAATTTGAGTATCGAATACAATTAACACTCCGTTTCTATTACCTGCGCGTGTACTCTCGGGTACTCTCGTGTGCTCTCGTGGTGGAGATCAATTGCCGTGAAATCATGGCTCTAGTTCTGAGGTTAGTGTTATGGATTTTCGATGAAATTATTTTCAGTTAGGCTCGGATTTAGGCAAATACTAGAGCTATACCAGAGACTAAAGAAAGAACTTTAGAATTCTCTACAATGTAAAATATGTTGGACGAAACGTTTCGTGTCATGGTCAACTTCAGTCTGTCGCTGCGATACAATATAGCCAAGAAAACACAAAAAATATTCTCTAATTAAAATTGCGTTTAGTTTGAGTACCGGTCAATATTAATAAACGATCAGCATCATCAGCAGATCCATTAGTTAACACTCCGTAGTATTCAAAATCGATCTCGATGTACCGTATCGAAACTAGACACTAACAAGATCACAATTATGAGCTGAGGCCATATAATATATTGTATATACTATTATTGTATGTACGTACGTACAGGACTAATGAAGATCGAATTAATATCAGGAATTCTGGTTCTCATTACGTTATTTGCATAATTAAGTTCGAACACACTGGTAATTGGGTTACAAGTCTTGGACAAGGTGTAATAAATTATTTTATGCCTTGAATATAAAAGGAAGATAAGCTTCGTGACCTTTTCACAGTAGTAAATCCACTTTCTTAGTTAGATGAATCTGGAATAAGTCCTTGTAGATGGGAGTGACGTTCACCCTGTGCCTACTTTCTGATTGTACTGTTGCTATCAAATATATTGTAGCAGAAACATTTCAGTAAATAAAGATATACGTTGATAGTATAATACCAGCCTATGAAAATCCTACTGCAGGGTACAGGCCTCTTCCCATTTAATGAAGGCACAAGCATTGATCACGACACTTGGTCATTTGCGGATTGGCGATTTCAGATCCCAATTGCAAATCAAAATTCCTTGAAATTTGCAATCAAAATAAAAATACCAACACAATAGATACTGCATTTTCTGCTTAACTAAAATCACAAGAACTCTAGCAAAATTCTCGGATCATATTCTTTAATTCGTTATCAAAAGATGGCACGTCCTGATTAGCCCAAACTTTTCCCATTTCACCCACGACGAACAAATGTACGATAGCGAATCTAATCTATAATTTCTTAATAATAGGCGGGAAGTCCGCGGAGCGCCGCCCGACCGGAAAATTAGCTCTCCCATCGCATCATTATAGCTGAGTGGCAACACCGAGAGGAAATAAAACTTTCTATGCACGGAGCTCCACGAGATTGCCGTTTGTTTCAGCTTTTTAAGTATTCCCCTCAATCTAGGCAGCTAACGGCTAAACTCAAATCAATTGCTATCCAACTAACTTTTTGCCAAATTAGATTAGATTCGAGAATAAAATTATTACTCGTTTGTAATGAGTTTTGTGTTCCAGATATTGAAATTCTGGATGATTGAAATTCGGCCTCTATTATATATATAGCTTAATACAAAGCCATCACAGCATTGTCTCATTTTTAAGGAGGATTTGTGTGTAATGTGAATTTATGTATAAATGCTGCTTTATGTAAAACATACCCCCTTATGTGATACATGCCCCTATGTATTACATACCCCCTTATGTGATACATGCCCATATGTATTACATACCCCCTTATGTGATACATGCCCCTATGTGATACATGCCGCTATGTGATTCATGCCCCTATGTGATTCATGCCTCTTATTTTCAGGTAAACATATTTCGGAGAAAAAAATAAGTATTGGAAGTTTTCGGTGAAAGGGTTTACCTGGTCATAGTCGTCATTCTATTAATTGACTAATATAGTAACCAACTATCAACACTTCTAAGCGTTATTCGTTTCCATGACAATTCAGAATACTAATTCTACTCTTTTCTCATAGTCAATTTTTTACGTAAAATATTCATATTTCTGAATGAATATATAAATAGGGTTTCACATTTTATTTAATCAAGAATTGAAAATGCTTGATAGCAAAAGGTATTCACTCGTAAAAGCCCCTGATGTTATTAAGAACAGTCTTACTAAGCACCTTGTGTAAGTATTATATTACCGACGCTTTCACTAAAAACATACAATACAACTGAGAAATATATAATTCAAATCTTTTTGTGAATCATTGAATTAAGTATTAATTTGTACATCAAAGTTGTACAAGGAGTTCTTACGAATTATTTATTCCGAGTTGCGACAGACCTTTTCCATGAAGTGAAATTCTGTGAATATAGTACCTAACTAATTATTCATTTGTTTAATCGTTCACTTGTTTTTTGATAATGTCGAACCATTATGTCTACATTGTCTACATCCTTAACAATGTAACTTTTTGTGAAATAATAACATAAATTATGTAATTTCTGTATTTTTCTAGTACACCGTAGAAATGTTACTACTAATGTCTAAGCAAGACGTTCGCTCTAGGGTATTTACGTCATCGTAAACCATATCTAACTTACACATCACGTGAAGTATAACAACTGTGTTTATATTGCAACTCGATAGCCGATCTAATGGTACCTTAACAAACTCTATTTCACTTTGTACATTTTTTGTGTTGCTAAACTGCTACTTAAAGAGAATGTCACGGTCGAATCTGTAGCATCGCGTCAGGCGGCAGTTGGCACATGTCGGCGGAACGGGCCATTTGAATTGATAATGGCGGCGACGCCAATTCTACAGATTACGTCGCACAATAACACGCAGCTCCCATGATACCGACTGCTGCGAGCACATCGTGTACCTTCATGTAAGCAAGTATATCGCTTAGGTAACTGGAATGTTTTAGGCTGTATATCTGTGAAAATTGACTTTGAGAACGTAGAGTAAGATCTTGTTAAAAGAAACATTAAACTTTATCAATCTGTTAGCTATTAATTGTATACCTTTTCATAACTTCATTTGATAATCTTCTGTAATTCTCTTTTTTTTTTTAATCCTCTAATTGCGGAAAGTAAAGACGTACCCTTGCCGGTTCAGGCCAACTAGCTATTTCGTTATTTTCTCATCCAGGGTCCAGGCAATCAGTCCGCGAGTGTTAAAATATGATAATAAATAATAATAATAATAACTACATTTTATATTTTTAAATGTATATTTTTAGTTATTATTGTATATATTTAAAAATGTATTTTGTATGTATTTAATGAAAATAAAGAGAATAATAATAATAATATTCCGGGACAACTCACACACGGTCATCTGATCCCAAGCTAAGCAGAGCTTGTGTTATGGTAACCAGACAACTGTTAACATACTTATATATTTCTAAATACATACATATTATAGATACATTACACCCAGACACAGAACAAATGATCGTGCTCATCACACAAACATTTGTCCTGGGTGGGAATCGAACCCACGACCTCCGGTATAGCAGTCAGGGTCACTAACCACTAGACCAACAGGCCCGTCAAATAGGTAGGTATATAATGTACTAATGTTCAAAAACATCTCCACTCTACACCTACATTATTAATTAAATTACCGCTTCTGCAGTTTACCGATCAATTTGTGTTTACCGTGTATTGCCATAAGGTATTCCGTTTCATCACTAATGCTTGTAATAATAGCGGCCTGTAATAGCTGCGGTAACGGCTGCTGACCGCTAAGCATCCTCTAATCTAACTAATGATATGTGCGGCTTGTCTATGCTTTCCTAGTAAGTGCATTAAGTACTAACTACTGATTTTTATTACAAGGTTAGGTTAGATTATATTACAGAAGAATCTAATCGTAACGTTTTTTGTGTACTTAACATGTGTAATTAAATGAAATGAAATTGTTTATTTTGCAAATAGGACTATACAATCACTTATACACGCCTTTGTAAGCCTGATGAACTCAACATTTCACTGATGGTAATTAATGTTAACCTATGTATTGTAATTTTATTTGTGTGAAGTTTTGAGAAAAAATTTTAAATGTAAGCCCTATTATGGCATTAGTAGAATTCTTTAAAACACTTGTCAATGTTTTTAATTATCAAAAGTTCTGGGCACCACAAATGAACTCTTCATACATTATTTATTTTCAGTGTAACAATCATTTCCAATAGACTGCTCCTATTCCGAACTTGTATCAAGTGATGCTCAATTTTTGAATACCCCTCAGAAGTTTACCTTAGTGATCCTCAAATTTGTAATACCAGCGGGAATCTAAACTCCGCCTAACTAAGCCTAACTTTAACCGACTGGCTCCAATTCATGCGCCATATGTTGTGCACTTTGCTATGCTACCCGCTATATTTGAGCCGGGTATTTGATTAAAGGGTATCTACAGTATTTATGTTGTGCATTCTTGTTAGATTCTTTCGTTTTGATTTGAAATTGAAATTTGAAATTGTATCAAGATTTATTATTTTACGTGCACTGGTGCACCATACTAAATGTTAGAAAATGCGACCAAACATGATATGCAATGCAAATATGTTTTATTTTTTAAAACGTTTTTACCTCCATTTTATTCCAATCATAAGTTCAATTAATAAGTATTTTGAGCCCATTGTTACTCATTCATTTTGTATTATTTTTATTGCTATTTATAAACACGTCACCCCGTTAATATTGGTAAGGTATAAGATTGAACAATCACATTATATTCTACGCCAGGGAATCAGTCTACACCGGTGCGAAACTTTAATTAGGTCTCCTTAGAGCGACCTCCTTAGGGTGAAATTGCTAAGTAAAGTTGAAGGCAGACCTTTGTGGAAAGTTACAGACGCTCTGACAAATAAATTAATTGACAATTTCTTGCTTAGCGTCAAACATCGGTGTATAATGAGCATAATGAGCTCAGAGGTGTTGAAGATTGTGCGAATGTGTGGAGAGGAAATAAGTATTAATTAAAAAGGTAATAGAATTACAAAATGTTGTGTTGATACCTATAATGTTATTGAGAACAATGGGTGGTTCAAGTATTACAGTTGAAACATATCTCTATCCTGCTCTCGTTTCTACTAAATAAGTGATACAAAAATGTTTATTTTTTACAAAGTTATTTTTATTTAATTGTTGAAGTATTCATTGAATTTTCACACATACCATAACAAAGAGAGGAAACCTGTGTATGTAATTGAATAACGATCTGAATACAGCGGTGACAGTGGGGTGCGACCTTTACTCTCAGTTTACAGCGAGCCATTGTTAATGTACCTTTTGTGACGGCTTGAAAGGATTCCCTGACCTTAGCAAATACACTCCTTCACCGAAAATGCTTGAAATGTTCTGCTAGCGAACTATATTGTAAATCGATTTTTATGAACACTTTTGTGGATTTTTCAAGTACATTTTTATTTATCAAGGTTGTATATTTGCCTAACGCTTATACAGTAATTAACTTTTAATATAGGGCAAGGTAATCCTCCATGTGGATCAATCTTCTTTTGTTTAGAAATAACCTAACATTTACCTCTTCACCGAAATTCATGTAAATCCGTTGAAACTGAGGATATGATTGAGTGACGTTCAAACTGCCAAACTTCACTCTGACAACGATACGTCAACGCTTATATTTGTAAGATGAGGAAAACCGAATATTCATGTGTGTTCAAAGAATTGTGTGCAAATAATTGTAGTTTAGTTTCTTGTATGGTTAGTTAACAGAACTGTTGAATAATTTTGAAACATTTTCAAATCAATTGCATTTCCATTTGTTTAAAATTTATATCAAAACCAATAACAAAAGCAAAGCAAATTTTGGAGAAATGAAATGAAAATACATCAGATATAACACCCATATGATACACAGATGAGTAATATTAAACTACGTTTTCATAATGGGCGTTACTTTAACTGGCGCGTTTAATCCTTGACATATCTCGGGCACAATGCATGGGGGACGAGTCGTCGATGATAACGCGCGTCCCGCGGCATTGTGTCGCCTTGTCGCGCGTCTGCTCGCCGCTCGGCCGCGCGGCTGCTCGCGTCAACCGCATTGTTCCCCATGCAACTTCGCGTTCTTTTGTTGCTCGTCGCTTGCGTACGCCGGACACAACAAACAATATAATTCTAACTCTATCTACGAACACACACGATACAGTTTCCATTGGACCACAATATTCCGAGTGGCGTACCACTGAAAAGGTATGCACTCGATAGAAAAATAAAGGCAAATGAAAACAATGATTCTTCAGCTTTTGTAAGCTCGGACGAAGTTTTTTGTTATACTTTTCCGATGGATCATGATAGAAAATGTGAAGTAATTCGGAAAATAGCCGTACGTTGTGAAGGTATTGTTTTGTAGTTGGTTACGTTGCAGTGTATCGAAGTTTGTTAATTGGTGGTTGAGCGAGACCGAGGCTGCGCGACTGCGATTTATCGAATCAATGTTAGAATCTATTAGGCACCGAATTGGGTACTTTTAGTGACGCACACTAACGTTGTAAACATTTTGTTGCCTTGTTTGCTAAGTGATCTTGGCGCCAACTCTTAAATAAAAGTTTAGTAATTTGGTACTTTTAAGTATCAGATTAAAATAGGAGGAATTCGATACCTCTGAAAAGCGTGACCTTTATAGTTTATTTGTTAAACCTCGTTCAAAAATCTTTTTTTCATGAAGATAGTTAATGGCCATAATTGCTGGGGCACGTCTGTACGCAAAATGTTGCCACATGGTTTTTATAAACAAAAATTATAAACTCACCCAGTAAGTATAGGAATTACCTAAACATAGGTATAACCTGTTATAAAAAAAAACAGATACAATGTTATACTTATACAGTAGCAGAATTCAAAAACAGCGCTATAAAGAAGTGTGATTTTTGCAACATAATCTATTTCATGATAGTTATCACCATGGATTGGTTCGGCGGATTGGTTGCGTCAAGGGCCATACAAATATTTGACGCGATATGCGATCGTCGCGTGACTGTTGCGGTCATTATCCAAGCTTTATTGACTGCTGTTCTTTGCTCGAGTGGCCAATGTTTGCTGCGATCGAATATCAATTTATGAAAGGGTAATGTAATTTTTACTTGCCTTTAATAAAATTTATAGAAAAATAATAAAAAAAGTTTGTGATTTTAAATTGTATTAGTGGCACGTGACATAAGTATTATATTATAGTTATAAATATGTATATAGTTTTTTTTTTTCAATTCTTAACTTATCTAAGTCTTTGCAACATTTTTGTATTTTTTTGTAATAATATCGATTGATTTACTTCAGAGTCTATTTCCGCAAATCCAATAAAACCCCCCTAACCTATCTTGTACAATTGTTTTCGCTATAATCCATGCAGATCTTACATCCCGGAGCGATTCGGTAAAGGTCACCGTTTTCCCCGGAGAGCGCAACTTTACAAGGAGATACAATCCGCGTCTCTTCAGAGGACAAGTCGTATTATTGCTTGATTTATAAATAAACCCCTAAAATTGTGCTTTGAATTCTGAATACTAGGTTTGTTGTAACGGTATATTTTTGTCGTTTTATACATAATTATAAAGAACTTTTTTTACGGAACAAGCCCTGAGTTTTAATCCTCTTCTGCTAAACGCAAATATATGATATTCATGTTAATAGGAACACGAGCAAAGTACAGTACTAATCTTCTTTGGAATCCATCTCTATAACGGCAGTTTTTTAACCCCTTTTTTTCTTAACCTATTGTATACGGGACAATTTAAATCAATTTATCGTCCTTAAACCTGACCGCTGGTCCTATGGCCCAGCCCCACCCAGACACGTGATGTCAATTATACGATTGCTATTGGAGGCCAGCTCCGGTAACTGCTGTGTACTTATGTACACTAACTGACTACCTTGTACGTAACTACCACCAAATACTAGGAACAAAAGGACTAGTCTTCAAAGACCAACAAAAATTTAAATAGTTTTTTTTTTCTTTTTTTCTGAACTCGTCTTAGTTTTACTTAGGGTCTGAGGGATAAATAAAGTACAAAATCACATTAAAAACTATCTAAAAATAAATGCAAGGATTGTTCTCACAAATAATACTAACCTGGATTAGTTTCAGATTTTTCGAAGTCTAGTTTAGAACCCTTATTTTCGTCAAAGCCGTGGTACTTTACTTTACCTGCCTAAGTGCAATAAGAATATAATCAGCATCAGACCGTACCGTAAATAACACTCGAGTGACAGTTTTCAGACATAAATTAAATTTTCTTGTATGTGTACCTTCTGTGATTTGCTATTGTATAATTACTGCACACTATGCAATGGATAGCCGTGCATCAAGTGAGAGTGCAATCAATAATATTGGATCTATGCAATTGTACATTATACGTAAGCAATAATCTTAATACCTTGGATCCCATTGTAAAATTTATATTAGAAAATTGTCTCAAAAGGTGAAATTTTATGAAGAATAACGCTGTTGCAAGTGGTTTATTTAGAAGTGAAGTATTTTTAGGAAAAAAATCTGTACTAAAATTTTGAAACTGCAATTAGTTTTATTAATAGCTTAGCATTTCTAATAAATCATTAGAACCCCTTTTGCAAAAAATAAAATATAGGTCAACGAATTAAATAAAAGGATATCAGACTCCCGAGGAAATTCTTTGCACATTCCTCAAATGTATGTCAAACAAAACAATATTATTGAAACGAATATAAATATAGAAATAATTTATTCAACACGCAACCCAAATACCTTACAGCTATATACTTCAGGCTCGGGATAACATCGAATTATTTATTGTTATTGGGAGCTTTGAAGCATTGAATAACAAAGAAAATATTAGGTGGCGGAATATTAAGATGTTGTATTGATTAACGGGGGATCATCTATTTTTAACCGACTTAAAAAAAGGGGGAGGTTGTCAATTCGAGTGTATGTTTGTTACGCGATATCTCTGGCAATTCTTTATTTTTTCATTTGTATGGTCGGTGTACTTCAGAATCAATCGCTCATTATACTGAAGTGGGTTCTATCCTACAATTAAAAAAGAAAACAGGCCATGAACAAGTCCAACGCAAAGGCAAATGCCGTTTAAAAATCTAGAAAGAAATAAGAAAATAATAATGACACGAAAAACCAGAGAAAACCCAAAATATAAAAACACCTGTAAAACATACAAAGCGTACGAATTAGGAATGTTTTTCGCAATTAAAGTCAAGTAAAAAAGTTAACAAAACTCAAAATTCCGAAACGTTTTTCCCTGGAAACAGGCCAGAGCTCTTTGTTATGTTGTGAAGCCGAAGAATTTTCCTTATGGCTGTATAAACAGACCCATATTATAACATGCTCTTACAACGGTTTGTTATCGTTTTTATTAGTAAGCATCTGTATTAATAATAATGAGTTCATTTTATTTATTTTACGTTTAAATAAAAATAATTAAATAATAATTAATAAATAAATAATTTTTAAACCTAAATTTAATGAAAATCGATAAATTAATAATTGATCCTGAACTTAAAAGAAACGTAAATTCAAAAACAAAATAATACTACTTGCCCTCTATAACACTGTATTGTGCTCAATTAATCAGAAATAGTTAAAGCTAGTAATAATATTCATATAATATTCATGTTAAGTATTCGTAAACAAAACTATGCATGTTTCCAACTTTGTAGCAAGTTGGAAACATGCATAGCTTTGTTCAGAGGCTTACAAAATATACATTCAACTTATCTACAATGGAAGGCGTTACCTACCCTAAGAATAACTTCCTGGAATCTTAGTTTAGAAAGCTATAGCCCTTATCCCCTAAGGCATTTGAAGGTAGTAATATCAGATACCACTTAGTAAAAACGAAAGGCTTTCAACAAACGGTACCGACCGAGAAAAGAGCTATTATGCGGCCTTCTATTGTTTTCCTTATTTTCAAGCCGTGGGGTGCATGAAAAAGCCTCTCTACAAGTGTTTACTTAAGATCGACACACTTTTAACCGTTTGTTTCTCCTAACGACTAGATGTTTTTAAGATAGCAAACGTGATTGGTTATTTAGTTTGTGTGGTAAGATGAAGCTATTCAAAACTATTTGTCATCAATGGGTGTGATCAAGAATCATCCTATTTTAGAACTTCGTCATTTTTTACATTCCAGGGTTTATGGCCATCAATTTTACTAGCGATGGTTGGAGTTCATCTCATGGTCTCCTATTACATTGTCCGAAGAGCCGTTCTACCTTCAAACATGACTGAAACGTGATAAGCAATTTTTTAGACTAACAAATAAGTCACAAACGGTCTGAAGCCCATTATCTTCACAACTCACAAATACAAGCCAAAGTAAACAGGTAATTTTTATATTAAATTACATATAATTAAGGTCGCCTTTGAATATCAATGGAATTCCAAGAACATTCTAAGTGCTTTCCATGGCCTACAAAGTTAATCAGAACGTAGCCATAGAAATAAAATAATAAATTACATTTCTAAAGTCCCGATATTAATTTGAAAAGCTTTCATAATTCCGGGCAGGTAAAGTGAAGTTATAATTACCGTCAAAACTACTTGAAACTTGAGTCAAAATTTTGCATAAATATGGCGTTGGTTTAAAGTTATTAAATTGTACTTCAGCTCAAATATTTAAGGATGGCACCTTCGCGGTGAGAAACTAAGATAATGCTTTATGACTAAGTGAGGCCGCGGGTTCGCCTGCTCTGCCGAGAAGTAATTAAGTATTTCCTAGTGAACCCTATAACATTATCTTTTCTAGAAATCTCTTTACTAAAGTTCTTTATTTCCTAGTATACTCTTACAGTTATTCTAAAGTGATTTTTAGTGCGTCACTTAGCACATATGAGGTGTATTAAATAACTATACTTATATGGAACTTAGACGCCCAGTAAGGAGATTTGTGAAAAAGTAAACGAATGGTTTCTCACTATTACTACGATTTTGACTACCAATATAAGACGTACTTCTAAAAAAAAAACAAAATAAATAATAAATACGTAATAATAATAATGTTTATTATATGTGACTCTTGTAACATAAGTTGTAAATCCACTAAACAGACAAGTGTGGCTCGCTTACCGAGATAACGTCTCCGAAGTTTGTCTCGCCGGCTCATGAATAAAACTTAGGTTAAGTGCCCCTCATTATAACGCATGACTACGGTATTTATTGCCCTATTTGTATTGTTTGAGGTTATACCTATAGTGTCTGCCTATTTTAACTGACTTCAAATGGAGGGGGTTCTGAATTCAACTTTATGTTTTTAGATTTTTAATGTCGGATACAAAGACTGTTGCTATTGTATTCTTACTTAATAACAGCTCGTTACTTTTTGGGCTTTCCAGTAAACTACTACAGTTTATTTTCATGGTGTTTTGGTCGGACGGCCGACGCGGCGACGTGATGGTTAGTTCTGGGCTAGTTTGATGGATGCGAATCAATCAATAGTTTTTGTGACCGGAAAATTAAAAGTTTAAAGGTGAACAGAGTGGATGATGTTAAATTGAAGAGAATATTTATATGTTACTACTATGTGATTATTTATACGTTTTAAATGGACGCTACGCTATGTAGATACATGCGGTTATTTTACGAAAGCAGGCGAGCTATGTTCAACAAGATGGTGAGCAACATGTACGACTGGCTTGGAGACATAATTATATGACATATTACATTTCTGTTTTTCAGTTCACACAATATGAACAAAGGGATAAATAAAATTGCAGTTAACGCGTCAAGTTCCCGTTAAATTACACGTTCGTTTAATTGACTGTTACTTGAAACTTAATTGGTTCAGTCTCTCACTCACAATGCGCAAATAATTTATCTGATGAACCGACAATAAACGAAATTTTCGTTTAATTAGGCGGTTTTCAGTTCGAAACCCAGTTGAGGACAATTGGCTGATTTTTAATTAATTAAGAGGTTATTATTACTGCCGCGTTCTCTACCCGTAGAACATGCCATAGGTACCTATATATTATAAGTATTAATATAAATAATGTATGCTAAGTATCTAAAATTAATGTTTGGGTTGAAATTAAAAAATATGAAATCGGTGCTTAGTTTAAAAAGAAGGGTTTTCATTTTGAAATTTTATTCATTTAACATTAAAACGTATCGTAGTCAGGCACTGTAAACGATAGTTTTCCAAGAATAAAGTCAATTTTGTTTCTCAAATTAAAATTTTATTAATATTTTAAGTGAAAATATTTTTTAAATTACCGTTATTAACTTAACATCTATATTTATTTGCTCTGTACTAGTATTTGCATGTGTTATTTATTGTCTAGTTATCATATCTATACTATATACCGAAGTTAACGTTGAAATAGTATTTATTCCATTGATATTCGCAATACATTTGCGTACGGACACTTCGAACAGGCCCCACCATCACATGTCGTATTTAGAACATGCATTGGTCGCAGCTGTGTCTGCTGTCCTAGTACCTTGATCGCCGAGACGCCCGCTGTGCCTAGCCGATGTGTCTGTTACCCTATTGCCTTGCTCGAAGATGCTATGCCCAGCCGATGTCTTAAGCCCTAGTACATGTCGTCAGCTATGTGTCGATTGCGATGCATCAATATTCAGAGGGACGCGGAATGGCATTGCAGGTGCTATATTTTACTGTGTAAATTGTAGTTGGGCCATGAAATGCGCGGGTTGAGAGATGGAGCGTGGCGTTTGTGGTTGTATCACCTCTGGGGATGGATCTACTGTTCAGCGTAAATAGAATGCATAAATACAAGTTTGAATTAACTTAAATAAACTAGTCGACATTGATTGTTCACATTAAAAATATTATCGTCTACGCTATATAAAATCATTAGTGCTTATTTTTAGACTGATTTGTTTGTGTAAATTAATTGACTATTTACAACTATACTAAAATTAAATCTAATATAAATAAATAAAACTAACACGCGTCAAAAAATTCATCGTCATTCTTGTCAATGGCGGGAAACGTGCCCAGAAGGCTGGCAGCATTGCCACGTTGAATGACTATGCCGACTCTCTGTGCAAGGAACAAACCAGCCCTCTGATGACGAGTAGAGTCTACCAAACGTTTTGAGAGTTGTAAGTGTTTGTTGTTGTAATAGATTTAAGTATTGAATTGTAAATAAAGTCAATATCATTGACCATTAACATTTAAGATTATTTATTTATTTATTTAGAAATCAAAACCTTAAAACTATCCTTACAGGTACATGTTAATATATAACCCAATGCGATAGCTAGGCATTTAAAAATACAAATACAATCAACGACTACATAATAATAACAGACAAAATTAAATCGAAAAAAAAAGATATAACATGTACAAAAGAAAAATATTTTAAGGTATAACACCAAACTTATTAACTATAACATAAGGTAAACCATATCACCTTTTCGAGTTCAAGATAACATTGATAATCTCTATACAGTGTTAATAATTATAGTAAAGTACATTGCATAACTTAAACTGTATATGTATAGTACGTGTTTTTTAAAGATTACTATCATAATTATTCACTCGCTGGTTTCGTGGCCTTCGAAGTGAGCTGGTTCGCGATGTATGACGTATTTTACATTTAAATTTTATAGTTCCTCGCCCTTGTAGCGTAGCAATGCTGCATACTCCAATTTGTATTGTTTATAGCCTATTACACTCTCCCTTTCCTCTGGAGCCGGGTTTATTGCGAATCCACTGGTTAATATAATATCATGGAAGGCAAGGAGGTTTGTTAACGTGCTATGTTATTGAATATTGATGTAGTTATGTAATGAAGTGTTTTAGAGAAAGTCTTGTGAGTATAATACTGAACAGTTGTTCCATGGTCCACTATAAGGCAGATGACTTTACGTTATAAAGAGAAAGAGAAAATGACAAAGAATATTCATTGCTCCATGCTTTAAAACGGTGGGCTAATAATAATGCTACTTTATATTTTGGTTTCACGCACTTGATATAAAAATATTCAGCAGATATATTACAGCAATCCCTCACTATTATTCCTTTTCAAATCTGTGAACGTTTTAAGACATTGAGTGAAAGTAAAACAAAATGCAAGAAAAGTTTTTACTTGAATCCCAACTTCTTCAGAATTCCAGAACAATAAGAAAACGTTGCCTACAGAAATATTTGCAGTTCGTATAAATTTAAACGTCACTCCAAGAGTTGAAGTCGATTTAGTTAAATGAGTTAACTGCTCGACTGGCGCTAATCTATAATTAAAGTTTATTATTACAATCTTGAAACTTGATAATGGCCTCGTAATTATGTTTAATGGAGTAATTATATTCTTGTTAAATCACCTCATAGGGCCGCCGGCCCTGCCCTTAACTTTAAACGGGCCGAGTATAAAAAGGTTTAAGTGTTCAGAAATTATCGGATATCGCCTTGTACTTAGTAACATTAACAAAAGCTAAATTACACCTAAAATAATTTATGTAGATTGTTCGAAAGACAATGACGCAGTTAAATACGTATTGAAACTTGCCAAATCAAATTTTATATCCAAAAATGGTGTATTTTTAAAAAAATCTATAATTTTTAATAATTTGTATTACAACGCTTTGTTTCCTAAAGGTCTGGCTTAATGCTCAATCTTATTTGGACAATTTTTGGTTGACACTAGCTAAAATGTAGGAACGTTAAGAAGGCCAAACATACTGCACAAATGATTTGCACGTACCAATAGTTTGTAGAAAATTGAATCGCTATAATGTTGACGCCTTAGAGTTTTTACACCAAGGCATGTAGCGGAACCTTGAACGTAGGCCGCGATACCGTAGCTCGTAGGCGTAAGAACTCATTGCTGCAAAAACGCCTACGCTTTAATCATTCTTCATTTAGATAAATGTATTGATATTGATACGGTATGAGGGTACAGAAACTATATATTTTTAAGTATGGGATTTTGCTGTGATCAATAAGTATATGGTTACTGACGCAGAAGCTCATTGGTAATGTAAATTTCAGTTCAATTTAAACACTTTGTTCCTCATATACGAATTAATTAACAACGTGTCATCCGCACTGTATTACACACTAATTAAAAAAGGGAACGGTAATTAATAAGTCATTCTTGTTCAGTTAATGAGATGATTATTATGCTTGTTTATTTAGGAATATTTTGACAGGCCTAACATATAGCTAATTTACTAATGAAATCTAAATTTGTAAACATGTTGCCTTGTTAATTATCTAAAATACTCATTTATGTAATAAATACAAAAATAAATTAAGTACAGATACATAAACATTGAATTAGAATCTGTATTGTAAGAACCACAAGTGTATTTTGCTTAATGGGTCAGTAATTAACAAACCTTCAAAAATAAAACTAGTGTATTCTAGGACAACGGTAATTTACACTGAATAAAATATAAACAATTCAGCGGGCGAAGCCGCGGCAACAGCTAGTGAGGAATATAGGGTTGGTCACGTAGCAAATTGGTTTCAGTCCGGATTATGATTTAATTTATATTATCTTGCGTCGCGACCCGGAAATTTAGATATCCTGTCGTTCTGCGGGCGCCAGTTTTATGTGATCTCTGAGATTTGGAGAGACAACTCACAATGAAAGTTTTCGGGAGAATATTTTAGTAATCTGTTGGGTAGCATTAGCGAGGATCCAAAGTTAAACGTTGTGTTTGCAAATGAATAAAAAAAGTAAAGGTAATTTCAAAATGTTATGTTCTGTTCTGTTTGTTAATAAAGAAACATCGTAATAAATAAGTGTGCAGAGTTCTGATACGAAAATGCTTCACAGACAAAATCTAAAACCTTAAATTAAACACTAGATGGTAAATCTATCATTTATTCCTCATGGTAAGGCACTTTTTAAATGCAGATCGTTCCACTAGGTATTTATGAGGCGTCTTCAATGTTAATTCCCCATTACCATCGGGAGCTAGCCAAAAGTCAATAGTTTAGAAGTGACAATTCCTTAAGTAACCACATGTTATGACCCCCGGGGGAGGGAGGGGAGAGGGGGGTAGAAGATGCAAGGCTCCCAACCAAACAGTATTTCACCTTTATCTTCTGTCACTTGTTATAACATGAACGGAAACTCCCGTAGTTTAGGAACTTGTTACCTCATGTTGTTTATCGTCTAGTACCTTTATGAGGCGTTTTGCAGTAAACATATTGTGCATGCTATATATTCTGATCTTAATTTTAAAATGGATATTACGCTATTATCATCGAGATAAACTGCATCATCAATAGTGTAAATACAAGCATAATAATACAATAAAATTAGTTGTTTATTGTTTCTCTGAAGCATCTAAGGTTGACACGTCTGATTAGGTTTATCGATCAGCTGCGTTTTGAACTCTGTTGCTTGATTTTCTGCAAACGTTTGGCATTAATTCACATATCACATGGAAGATTTTAACAAGATGAGATAGTTCAAAGTCCTCTAAAGTAACCTTTAAACCTTAACATTTAGTTTGTATGTTTATAGACCTGCTTAATTAAAGTGATGACTACTCATGAAATATTTTTACCTATTCCATGTGACCTTATTTTATGATATACTTGGAACGTATACAACAACAAGGTAGACTCTTATATTCTTTGTGGCAGTTCTTCATCAGCAGAATTCGGTTTCATGAACATAAACAGGTGTGAATACAAACCAAAGTTTGTTGTATTATGCGCAATGTAGGCGCCGCTACACACCGACACCTCACAAATTTGAGAGCACTCAGCAGTAATGGAATCTTCGCGAATTCATTAAGATCGCATTATTATCGAGGATGAAATATAATTATTGTTTTATGTATTGCAATCTCATTCAACTTAATTATTTTTAGTATAAGTCCGAGGTTGTAGTGTCGGCGATAAGCGGGTGTTTGTGTTTTAATTCAATGCTTTTAAGCGCTTAATCGCTTAATTCAAGATTCCTAAAACAGACACAGAAAAATAAAAGGGTTTTAAATTGGCCACAGTGGCATAAACGTAGATTTCAATTTTGATAAGTTTTTAAATGCAATTTTTGCCGGAGCAAAAACTGGCTCAGGAAATAATGTAACCGTATTAATTTAAAGTTATGACTATAAAAGTATCAAAACATTATTTCAACTTGAAATCACACATTTAGATTGTTGACTACATAATTACGTATGGAATTTAAATTAGTACTTATTTAAGAAAGAAAAAGCTTTTTTTAGCTAAGTTTCAACATACACGGAAAATACTCGTTACAAATAATGAGACAGTAATTAAATATTTCAGGAATAGGACACATATTGACTGTCCTGAATTGCTTTCAAATATTAAATTTCGTGTCCCCGCAAGACTTCCTCGAGCTCCCATAACTTCCTTCCACCCACCATTTCGCAGAACGGTCCTGGGCGCAAACTCTCCTGTACCCCGACTTTGTAAATTATTAAATAGCTTGAGTGATCTTGTTGATGTCAATGTAGATTCAATGTACAAGCTCAAAAAAAGCAAAAAAAATGCAAATTTTAATCCTTCTGCATTACCGTAGTTTTATTATTAGGTAATTTTATTTTATATTTTTGGATTTGTATCTACGTAAAAGTTGTTGCAACATTTTATTATTAACATTTTCTTCCTTTTATTTGTACCTAATTGCTTTATAAAACCAATTTCTTACTTAGCTATAAGTTAAAAAACATAAGCAGTCTGTATTTTACTCGTACTCCTGTGTTAATTTAGTCATAAAAAAAATAATGTATAAGTTTAATCACACCTTTTGAGCATGATGTGCTTACCTGTAAGGGATTGTTACACTAGAGCATAGCATACTTATACCTATGTTGTTTTTGTAATTGTATGGGTGTAATCAATTGTTGGTGAGCCTAATAAATAAAAAAATAAAAAATATATTAAACGAATGTGATGTTATTCTCATAATATCTTTTATGAATGTGTTCTGGAAAACTAGTAAAAAGGTATTCAGAACATGGTTTATATTACTCAAAAGGGAAATGAACATCAGCGACGTAGTGTGCAGTTACTTTGAGTGATGACACGTTTTGATTAGTCCTGGGAAACGTGACAAATTTTTTTGGTGATATATTTATTTATTAGTTCAGTTATTTATGAATGGATTAATGTAGTCAGAAAACAGCTGCGAAACATTATAAAATAAGTACGTCTTTTTTCATTTCAATTATTGTAATTATTGTAATTATTAAAACTATGATTAAAGTAACTAAAAAACAAGTACTTAGAGAATCTTATATAAGCCTAAACAAAGTAAAGGATACCAGCCAAAATTAAATATCTTATTCAGTGACCGAGACCTAAACTATAACGATAAAAATTTACGAGTTTAATCAGAAATTCCATAAAATAATCAAGCTTTAACAAAAAGTTGTTTCCAGCAAAATATCTTGGAAAATACAAAAGGAAATTCTTTTAGAGAGACCTACAATTTTTCTAGCCCTTTCTCTAGGAGAAAGTATTAAATGTTTAATTCAAAGCGCTCGGCGCGCTGCGACCAGCCGGCGACCGCTCGTCCGACCGCTCCCCGCCCGCATACGGACACTCGCCTAATGAAGCTTAGTATTGTTTTAGTAGCAAGCTGTTTGTTTTCAAGAATAATACTTCTTCTACCTGCAGGATACTAGGTCTTTAAAATTTATAGGTTTATTTTATTTAAAAAGATTTAATGGGCCTTTATCGTCTGTACATATTCTCGTATTTAACATAGCTTTAAGTCATTAAGTGTGTTTTTTTGGACTGCAAAAGATGTATAAAGATTATTTAAAAAAAAACTGCTAAACAGGGCAGAGAAAGTTTAACCGACTGCCATACATTAATTGTTGGTGTATCGTTTAAATGAATGTAATTAAATATCTGGAAAAGTATTAGCAACAAATAACATGGTATGAAATCCTTTCTGCTTTATGTTTCCGCACTACCCTCCAAATTACCAATTTACAGTAACATAAAACAACGCATACGTCAAATCTTTAGCATATGTTAATCTGGGCCAGCTTTAATATCACATTCGCTGCTCTCCGCACATTCTGACGCCGCCGTAATGAGTTTTGAGGAATATTTTTATAGTTTACCATTAATATGGTTCTAAGTTTAATGTTCTTTGCCATACTAACATGTAGTTTTAGCAAAGTTATAATAACTAAGTAGAGTAAATAAGAACTGTTTACTTGTTCGTTATTTGTTGTTTTAGGATATTTTTGCAGTGGGTTCTATGCGATCAACCATACATTATTTTTATAAAGTATTTAACTTCGTTGTTGTTAGTTCAATATTTATTTAGTCCGTACGTTACAGGCATTATAACATCCTAAGGCTTAATAAATACAACAACAAAATTAAAACTACAGGCTTTATATAGCGAATCGCTTCCGCTCCCCTCCCCGCTCGCACAGCGACCTCGCCGTAACGAGGCGACAGGCGCCATTACCGCGGCCCGCGTATTGTTTCTACAGCGCGACATGTTACGGTACATAGCTATACTGTACTTAACCTCACTGTTTACTGCGACTATTTAAGTCCAGTTATGTGGTGATGAATGGGTTAAATATACTTTGATAATAATTTTTCATTAATTGTTTATCTTTATCTTTAAATAATGTCACTAAAATCACTGTTTCAATTATTGTAAGATAGGGAAAGGTACTTGAAATTGTGCATCTTTGAGGAACTCTCTACAAATCTAGGAGATTTTGTCTACATTTTTTAGATTGGAATTAAATTTTAATAACTGTCCTTCAGTAATGTTTTACAAGTCATTAGACCAACCATTCTATTCACACGATGTATGTTATACACCATGATTAAAACCAACCAGTCCTTTATTACGGAAACAATTAAGTCTGCTGCTTACCTAAGTGGGAGGTCGTAAAGTACACGTGTAAATGAGCCGCAACTTGAGAGGCTCCTATCTTGCACTCCCGGCTCTCCGCTCAAGATAATGCCGAACAAAAATATTTACCTTCACCCACGACTGCAACATATTGATGTGCCTACATGTATTAATGAAATAAAATTTGACACAACATGCGAAGCTATCCAACATGTTTAAAAACCATTGATTTCTCCAACCCTGACGCAAAAAGAAGGTTAAGGTACAAATTTGACGTGTCGGTCTGTCAGTACGTCTACGTAAACGAATGGATCGATTTAGATGCAGTTTTTGTAAGTTTTGTAATTGATTTTGTATCATTGATAATGCCGAAACACCACGGCTGAGTCAATTCAGAATCGATCACTCTGGCGCAAATGGACTATAAAACCTAATCCTACGTACCTAGGTGGAAAAAAGGAAAGAAAACGCAAATATAGTCTATGAAATAAAAGCAACTAGTAGATTAATTAAATCTAATTCAACGAAATTGATAATTATCATCACTGTTTAAATTATAATTGAATGTCAACATCAAATTGCGACCAGAGTAATAACTAAAATGCCAATAACATCCACCGAATTTGATAGAAAATGTGCAATTTTATTAAACGAATTGATTTTTCTCAATATACGAGGCATTCGATGATAGATTGGGTTTTAACTCCATGATAAAAATAGATCTTAGATATTTTACTTTACATTTCACTAGTCCGAGATGGTATGAAATGGATGTAATGCAAACCACAATTATATATCATTGTTTACTAACGACCAATTAAAGTCAAACCTAAATTAAATGATTATAAAAACAAATTATTGTAAGAATATATAGATTGCAATTGCATTTAACCATGACTGTAGATTGAAATAAAAAACAGCACAATTATTTTTTGTTATTAAATAACCCAAATTAGCTCAATTTGTACATAAATTATGTTATTAATATAATTTTCACTACTAATTGTGCCATCTTAAATGTTGACATAAACACTATTTTTTTAATAACCTATTAAGTCTCCCCAGTCTGACTTTAGACCAGATTAATAACACTTATTTAAAACAAAAAAAAAATGCCTTTTAATTAACCAAAGGCGTCCGAAGGTCATTCCCCCCACCACTAGCAGCGCTGATAAAACAATAACAAAGTAGTAGAGGTGTGTTCAGCAAATGTTTGTGCGGCAGTTAGCAGGCGGGCTGTTGGTTCGCGCTAGGTCTTGCTTGAGTGTTTGTGCTCTTAAGTGGTAGACCGACACTTAGCGAAAACGAACAAGAACGATAGACGCTTTAGATGCAGGTTTTGTACTGAATTTGTGATGTAAAATTTGTTTAAAATTAGAATTCGAAGTGTTTTTTTAGTAATGTTTGAATAATCATCTTAAATTAGTTGGTTGTCTTAAATAAAACGTAACAAATTGGTAGGGCATATTTCCTTTTCTACTGTATTTTATTTGTCTGGTGTTTGTACATTGTACAATGTAGGCTGACAACGCTATTGCATCTAAACTTTGTCATTATATTTCTCCTGAAGCATAGCATTTAAAGAAACAGGTCAATGTCGTAGTTTAAAAATAAGTTTTCGGATATGTAGTGCTCGTAAAATGTCAGCTTAACTAAAAATGGTTGTGGTTTTCGACCCAGGCAATTTTATTAAAGCCATTTATCAAAAATCGCAGAGGTAATAAGGCTGCACTTTCCGTTTATTTATTTTTTTGCAACGTTTTCCTGCCAATATTAATAAAATGTACACAGCATAGAATAGAATAGAATATTCTTTATTGTACACCATTAAAGTTACATACATATTTGAATTTAAAGTACAGTAAAGCGTACAATGGCGGTCTTATCGCTTATAGCGATATCTTCCAGACAACCTTTGGATGGACAGGAAAGATAAAAAAAACTGAGGTAGATGAAAGTAACAAGTGTACAGCATAATTACGTGAAACAACATAAATACTTACTTCAAAACCCAAAACGTAAGGCGGTTTGCAAATACGAAACGAAGATACTTCATTATTTGTCTCAAATAATACACAAGGTCAAAAGCCTTGTCATTTATAAAGCTCGTCAAACCTTTATGTTTAAAATAACAAAACAAAGTCATTACACCGAAAGAGCTTAACTTGCACTTTTTAAGTAGATATACAAATAAAGCTATGAACACACTGTACCCGCGAGTCACGAGCCGCGGCACGAGACACGCGACGCGCGGCAACGCGTGCTCCACCTGTCATTTATCGGGTTATTGTCGAACAAGCGATACAAAACACGGAACACAATATTACAGGAGCGATTGTGAGGAAACAGAACATATATAACAGCAACTTTAATAGCTCACAATATTTTACAAGCCGATTCCGCGGGTTATAAATGTGACGTTTACGTTCAAACAGTGGTTTGTGGCGTTTCAAATGAGCTATGCTTTATGTGACAATTAGGTTTGGAACGAGCGTTTTTTTTTTCTAGCTGTATTGTCTAACCTTTTTTCCTTAAATAAGTTGTAGCGATAAATATATATTCGTTGCAGTAAATAGTTTACGTGCAGAAAGTGTAGCCTGACATGCTTTAAACTAAAATATTCTACACCTTACATAATTATGTATATGTTTATTAAGAACCAGTCCAAAGTATAAATTGTAGACTCAACAAAACTTTAGAAGAAATATTTTGATTCAATATTTAAATAGTTTTTGTTTTAAAGGAATGTGTACTATTTTAAACGTAATTCCGTTCCTGGCGCGCATTTATTACTATAATTCTGTCTTTATGCAAACAATGGCGGTATGTAAGGAAATTTCTACAACATAACTAAACTCCGTGTTGACTTCACATTAAATGTTTTCAGATACCGACTAAAATATTCAAGAAAGGCTTTCTTACAAGCCCATAAACGTCAAATTTTAATATAAACCGCTTAATCGCGCGAATGTTTAATGGCTCAGTGCATTAATGTCTTAAGTATTCAAGAAGAAAAGTTTGTGTGCATAGACAGCGCTGATAGGATCATGTGATATTACATAATAAGTCAACTAGCGGTGCCTTTTATTATTTTTGTGATTTTGTTTTCACTATGTAAAATATTTAATATGTTAAGGGAATAAATGAAGGTCCACTTAGCATGATAGTATTGTAACATAGTTTATCAAGAGACTGTGTTTGTGTATTTTGATTCATGGAATTTTTCAGTACAATAAATCATACATCAGAGCTCTGAACTTTGACATTTAAGAAGCCTTTAGTTACGTTGTTCCTTGCACATCTCATAATAAACCACTCTCGCACGTAAAACCTCTTTTATTAACATATCTGTGTAACACTCCTGCAGTATTTAACATAGGTGGCGCATTCTCATAGTGTTTGTTTACGTAATAAAGTGTGTTAAACATAATTGGCGCGGAGTCACGAGCCAACCTGTTAATCACTCAATTGCAAGCTTGCCCGTACACGTTAGTGTTAGGCTGTTTAACTAGCAACGATGTGCACCAGGCTTTTAATAGTTTAGCTACATTTTTTGTACAGATAAATGTTTCTTGTATGAACACTTCCGTTGATGAAATATTGTGTTAATTGTCATCACATCACAATATCGATGTCAATTATTGCGGCAAAAACGAGGCTGTACTTTCTGGATTTCACACTATCCCCTTAAATTTAACAATCGGGTGGGTGCTTAGCTGTCAAAGTTTAAGCGGCAGAGAATATTACTACTAAACTATATGCGGCATCCATAGTACATTGCTTCTATGTATTAATAAGGCGTTATACTGTGCCTATGTTATATATTATTTACGTAATTAAATCACATTATTATATTTGTACCTTATGTTCGAAATTATGGTTAATACATCATACTTTCCAATATTATATGGCACGTGTACGCAGCCTAAAGTTATTTACTGAAAAATATTTGAGAAAACAAATCAACAAGTCGACGAATTAATTTAAAGGCTAGAAGTTTTATTTATTAGTTAATGTCTGAAGTAGTTTTAAACTTCACACAAACAACGCAACGTTTCAATTTAATTTAGATTAGATCAAAAGGTCATTTTATTTAAACGACAGACGGTCGAACAGGGGTCAAACGAGAAATATTTCCATTTTAAAAATACTTTAGCGCTAGGTTCTTATTAGCCTGTCTGGTGATTTCTAGTTAAGTACTGACCTTTAGGAAATAGAATAAAAAAATATATTCTGGTATAAAATTGTGACGTTGTAATTAATACTTTACTGCTGTTTTTTTAAACCTTGGATTCGAAAGAAATATTTATGTATGAGGATCGCACAAATGTTTGTCCAATGATTGAATCCTCAGCACATTGCCTGGCTGTCGGCTTCTTGACCCCTATGCCACTCGGTCATCCGTGCACTTAGATAAATAGCATGTAAATGCAAATTTATACAAAGTATGTGTGTTCAATTTATATGAAGGTATTACCCGGTGTCATCTTCAATATTCGCGCGAATAACCTTTAACTTAACATCGGTGGTATACTAATGAAGGTGTATCGCTTCACTTAATCGAGCGGCTAATCGAGTGTAATGCGTCGGACACACTTGATAGCACTTCACAATGGATATTAGCTAATTAGGGTATTGTATAAGTTTACTGTGATACTTGCTTAACACTGGTTTGATCACATTATCAAACATCATCTTAGATATATTTTTTTGAGGATTTCTGACAATCAGGTTTAACGAGTGTTCTTCAGTATGCACGATTATTCAGTAATTTTCAAGTGTAACTTAAGTATCTACAACAGTATAAATATTGACGTATTTTTATAGTTAATACATTGGAAATGATAATATCTTTGACTCACGCAACGCATGGGTAGTAGCTTAGATGTTTTTATGCTTTGACGTACCTACGAGCTCTCGAACTCAAATCAAATAAGTTTATTTGCAAGAATATGGTACAATAGATTTTAGGAACCAAGTTCTAGAATATTCGGCCATAATACACAGTTAGAAAAATTAACGAATATTATCATAATAATAAAACATTACAATAAAAGCCGCGTCGTCCCGTCACACTGGTGCAGTGCGCTCCCACCTCACGTACGCACTTACCGTACGACGCGAGTTAATTGGGATCACTTACCGGTGTCATAACTTGTGTAATTGTGTACTATTCCCACGTTCAGTACTCAGCGTCAAACTTAGGGAACATAGGTCGTGTCGTGTGTTTGCATGTTAGGTTTATGCTAAAATCTATGCTGTTATGGTGGAATATGTCTGGATTTAATGGTTGGTTTTGGAGATAACATTGAGCGTTATTTGTTTACTTGAAAGGTGAATTTGTTTGTCGTATTGTAATTTAACAATGTATATGCTTAAAATATTTAGTAAGTATCTAAAACTTATCTGATCTTATATACCGCAAACAAAATCTTTTGCAAACATAGTACGTGAATAATCGGATGTTTTTTCTGAGTAACCATTGTCCAATTGAGATTGTTACAACAAAAAAAGGTTCTGTCAACGGAGCTTAACAACCCAAAAACTCATAAAATTAAATACAAACAGCTTCCAGTCCAACCTTTATTCCGCACGACGCGTCATTGATGATAATATTAGATAAAACATTATTAATTTAAAATCGTATTTCCGATAAAAATACCGCAATCTCGGTACTAGAACGTTTATCAGTTTATTACGGGTTTAAGCGGTTACGTGACGTGAATACGTTTTTACGTCTACGTTTTTACGCGCCATGAAACTTTGACAATCGTAGGGTAAATATGTATCACGTGATTTGTCAAAAGGGAAACAAAATGCGTGATTTTCTTTTGTTTATTTTTTGGGTGCTCTTAAATCAGTGTAGCCAAGATCGTTTGTATAGTCCCTTTTCTATACATGTTCGATATTTTTTGGGTCGATTACTTCTCCTTACTGGACAGTAGACTCACATTGGAACAAGTTAAGATTGTCCGTAAGAGTATAATGTAGAAATGTACGTATAATATTAAATCTTACCATTTTTTACTACAATTTCAATTACATGGTAAAACATTTGAACATTTGGGCATTTATCTACAACACTTACATTTTAACGCTATTAGGATATTAGAATTTGTGAAAAACGTACAACCACGTGCATGTGACGTGTATTAGGCTCATAAAATTATTAATGTTTGATACAAGCCTACACACATACCTACCTTATGTATATGTACACATATATTTTGTATGTGTGCGGGTCACGAACGATGCTCCGTATTTTTTAACGACTTCATTACGCATTTATGTGTCGCATAGCTATCACAATACCGGTTATACTCAATTTTTACTGTTTGTAAAAACAGTGGAACTTATGGAAAATTTAAAGTTATGATATACATTTAACCAATTTTAAATTCTCTGACTGTTTTTCTTAGCCTGTAAAATATTGGTGTCTTTAATGCTGAAATTTAAAATCGATCTATTAAATAAATATTACCTAAGCTTCAATTAAGAATATAGAGTCTGAATCACAGTTAAAAATGTAAATAGATTTAATTCATTTAATTTTAATATTACATAACATAACATACCATCACGCCTGTATCCCCGAAGGGTTAGGCAGAGGTGTACCAATGTACACCCACAGTTAATTTAATATTACACCGACCATTTAAATGTAATTAATTGTATTTTACTTTAGATAAATAAATAAAACCACTAAGAGAATACAAGCACAAGTACCAGGCTAACATGAGCAGAGAGAAGGTTGCGTTCACTCTGCGAACATTATCGACGTCTTTAGCTCTAATGCAGCAGTTTATGGCCCCTTGATGGCAGAGATCAACTGTTCCATCATTATATTGTTATGCTAAGCAAGTAAACAATCGTGTTATCCTCATAATATGATTCAATATGTTTTTTTAAGGAAAATTTCATGTATGAAGACGGAATTATGTCAAGAATTTCACACAGTTTTAAAACCAAACAAGTTATCATTGTTTTTAAATATTTTTTTTTAACTACTTAATCAGTTCTTTTTACGTTAAGGCCTGACATATTACAGAAATAAACCAAATTATTTCTGAGACACATTACAATCCCAATTCGACAAAAAACAACAGATCTTTTATAACAGCGGTATTCCTATTTATAAAAGTTGAACAAAGACTGTACGAATTGTAATTATAATGAGCAAAAGTACTGAAGCAATCGAAAACTTCACCCGCACGAGATTCGAACTGGCACTCGTCTGGAAACATAATAACTGTTGTAAAATCATTCGTTACATAAATTACTGGAACTCCTGAACTTTCCTCCTCGTATGTTCCAAGTATTTCTCAGTAGATATGTTTATTTAATAAGTAACTTTTGTCTTACCCAAACGTTATTAAATAACTTTGTTTCATAAATTACTCACGGATTTTTGACAGTTCGCTTACGTGTGTTCGTTAAATTGAATATCTTTGACATGTAACTGAAGGGGGACGTCGAGAGGGGATGGGGGGGGGGGGGGGGTTGATGCTGCGTTACTCGCAGTAAGTTGATCATGGTGTTAGGTGTAATTTAATAATGCTTGTAGCTCCATTTCCACACGTGTTTACTCGTGCCTGCGTAGGCTTGAAAGTCTTTCATTTGGGATGCAGATTGCCGCTTTATCAGTTACTGTTCATTTACGCGTCCTTGTGAGACTTTGCTATTATTACACAGTAGTTACACTACCTAAAATGTACGCTTCTCAGTATATCAACAATAATTGAATAACTTGTAAGCAAATGTTAATTCCCTGCATACGTTTCCTTATTAGTCCTTAAATATTTACGTAGAATATTAAACTAAGCGCGGCTCAAAAACTCAGAAATTCATAAGTTTTCTCGAACTGAAAATGAAACGCAGGAGTTCTTGACATTGTTAATTAAGTAGGTAAGTTCATTAAATAGTTTAGTTATAAGAACGATTGTATGCAGCTGCCGAGTAGCCCCGGATTCCGTAGTAATATTAGGTAAGGGTATTGTGGTATATACTCGTATAGGATTATTGTCGACATCCTGATAGTCAATGGAAGTTGGGCCGCGCCCTCGCTAACGCTAACGTTCTATGTAATAAGATAATTTGAAAGTGTAATGAATATTTAGCTTGTTTGGGAGCAGCATGTGGCGGTAATGGCTGGCTGGAACTGCTTAGATCTGTTTATAGTCAATTTGCGTGGATTTGAATACGCTCATCTAAATTACACGCTAAACTCCGCTCACACTCACACTATCGATGTAGTCACTACAAATTTGGGCAGTGGCCGGAAATGTACTTGTTATTGTGAAGGAATTATTTATTACATGTAAATGGAATAGTATTTTTATTATGTGTTATATACAAATATTGAGTAACTCTTTTTTTCTTTCTTTAAATTTTGTGAAGTCATTCCAGATTCCGTTCACGGAACATACTTAGATTTGATGATGTATATATATTTTTTTTATAACATAATTAAACAAACTTTTATACTTATCAAACCTAGTTTCTATATATATAACCTAGTAACTATACGTAGTTGGTAATTTTGTTTTAGTACTATATCATTAAAAAGGTTGACCATATAATTCCAAAGTAATTTGTTTTGCCAAAGGGCTGTCCTGGGCTCACAATAAACTCTCTGTTTGATCTCTAACCCTTTACTTAATGCTAGTTATGTGCAGGACAAACAGTGTTGTTTTGCACAAGCATTTTTTTCAAAATACATGATGATACGATCATTTACAACAAATGACATAAATGAAAAATGGAAATTAAGATTTTATTAATCGATTATTCTTGTTTTTGAAAACTTACTTGAAGACGTGTACTTTAAATATCATTGTTCGACTAATTTATTTCTATTTAATAAATTTTCAAACTTCTCGTTTTTTTACAATTTGTGGCTACGCGAGAAAAACGTACATGTCTCCATGTCTATTACTAAAACCAAATGCTAAGATAAAATTATCTCTAGCACAATATTCACTCCTATTCATAATGTGATGAGCACTATAAGCAGTATCTCAAACATTCACAAACAAGTTATGTTCGCCCGGAAGCAGTTGACTGAGAAACATTAGCTACCTGTTACGATGCAATCAAACTTTACGACGGCAATCGTAATGAAAACTGACGCCGATGAAACTTGCGATACTTTACTGAGGCGAGGATTATTCACAACAAGACTTAACTACCTTTAACTGTGGAAATATACCTTATTTATTTATTGCGTGATTGATAGCTAGGGTTTCAGAATCATCGCGGTAGTTTGCAATTATTCTATTTAGCACAATAGTTTTCTATTTTAAGTAAACCAGAAGAAGTCTGGAACGCTTAATGTATGTATAGGATGTATTGTATGTTATTGTCTTTTTTTATATTGTGTCTCTTTGTAGTAGTGTATAAATAATCTGGCGTGTTTTTGTCAATGTTGTGTTTGCCCGTAATTGGCATATATATTAGAATATTACCATAAGACTCAATGAATCTATGTCCATATGTGCTGTGGGTGAACCTTAAATAAATAAAACGCTCCGTCTTCTCCAGAGCAGATAAATCAATCGAAATTTTCATTGGATAGAAAAATATTCAGATCATCGATTCAGATATTTAGATCGAACCACCTAAATTCTAGACTTAGCTATCTAGGTTAGCTCTAACCGATATTTTTAATTTGACTCTAAGGAATCATTCACGTCAAATGGTCACCCATCTCTAATTAACCATGCAAACCACTGCTTAACTTCATCAAATAGTTAATAAACTAACCACTAGTCAAGAGACCTGTGTGACAGACTTCTTCGTAACATTTTTTCAGTGTCCACAGATTAGTATTCGCGTCATCCGTCGACGAGTAAAATAATCCTGCGCTTATTCCCGACTTATATTTGACTTCAATATAATATTATTGACATAAAAAATACACTCTCTCTGATGTAAAGTATTACAATAATATATTTCCTTATGTTTACAGTGGAAAAATATTCCGTAATAACTGCGAGAAAGCGCCTCATATTGTGACTCATGTAAAATTTATAAAGTGACGACAACGAATTTATTGTAACTATTTCCTAAAAGAAATTCCATAGTTGTTGAGTATCATCAGTATAAAGTATGCTGGATATTTTTTTTTATTTCCTGCCATTTCCTTTATATTATTTTTGTACACAGTTGTCTGTTGAACACATTTGCCATGGACCGCGACCATTAGAAGTCGTGATATTATATTTGCATCAAACTTCGCCAAATCATGTACTAATTTAGTTTGATACAAATTCAAGTAATTTTATTAATGAGCTAAGTCCAGAGAAAATTATTTTGTTTTATGAATGAATATTGTAATTGTGCCTTTCAACACGTTAACTTACAATATCGATATTTAGTTATTCAAAGTAAGTTTAAAAAAAAAATATATAATTTAAGCACGAATATTTCTTGCAATAAATGTACCGAAATTTGAATAAAATAAGATTCAAGTAAAATAAATATAGCTATTTCATTAAATTACGGTTTATGTATGAAGAAAGTCTCCACGTCCCTTCCCCTGCCGGAAGCAGACGCGACACATCCACCGAGACGCGAGCAAGGAGGGGTTACCTTCCAACTCACACGGAATTAATAAGCATAAGTAATTGAATTGATAACCTGCTACTTAATGAGTACGTAAAGAACAGCATTAGTGACGCCATATTACCCGCATTACCCGGCTAACACGATTTACAGGCGGACGTTACGGAGAAGCGGAGGGGAGAGGGGAGGGGGAGGGGAATGCCGGGGGGGGGGACACATGAGTCTTATAAGGGATGTAAAATATTCATAAGCTGGTAAGTGATGCCATCGATTATTATAATGTGCGCTACGGGTACTTGCTCGCGGGTACTTGTCGACACAAGTGCTTAGTGCTAGTTTATTTAATTATTCAAGATATTATCTTCTTAAGATCCTAGGTTAGTTGCAGACGAATCGCAGCAGGACGACTTGAAGAATACTCTAGTCTTTTAGCTGAATACCCGCTCTGGCCTTTGATGGGTGTAATTGAAAGAAATGAAATTCAAAAATATCATTAACTATTTATGTTAGTGAAAATATCAGAGTTTGAGAAGTTACCATATAAACAGACACGTATATACATAATACTCTACAATGTATTGATGATGATCTTATTGTCATTTATGCTAGTAAATCTAGATACATCCAAACAAGAGTGAGAAACGTTTACCTCGTAAATGCATACAGATAGAGTTCTATTTTGTCAAATAACTTTTAGCGATTCCTTACAAAGTTGGTTGCATGGATTTGTATGTAAAGTTTGTTTATGGACGTCGAATCTGGAACTATCCAACAAGATATTGATGGTCGAGATTTATAACATTGTGTTTTTGAATTAAAATATTTTGTGTTTTATTAAATAGCCGGAAATATAATTCTACTAGCCACTAATGAATTTAATATTTATTTGATGACTAATTAATTATTGGTCTACGGTTTTCCAATCAACTATAATTACCTATATTCTGTAAATAAACATAATAATATAGTTCTTCGAATACTACTGCTGACCGTGCGCGGTTACTGGCTTTGGGAGAGTGGGAGTCAGGCCTCTGGCTTGCAAGCATTGCCTTCGTCGAACATAGGCACCTTGTTCGACGATACTACTTTCCGCGTCGCTGCTGCTCTACGCCTAGGGGCGAGATGTACCCCGCACCGCTGTCACTGTGGTGAAGTTGTCAACAGCCTCGGTCACCACGGCCTATCATGTAGCCGTAGCGCGGGCCGTATGCGACACGTAAACGACATTATTCGACGAGCTCTTGCTGCCGTTCCGGATTTACTCGAACCCAATGGCCTGGCACGCGACGATGGCAAGAGACCGGACGGCATGTCTTTGTTTCTGTGGAAGTTGGGTAGGCCTTTAGTGTGGGATGCTACTTGCGTCGATACTCTTGCACCATCCCATCTTCCTAGTACGTCGTGCTGTGCTGGCGCTGCTGCTACGGCTGCTGAGAACCTCAAGCGGCGGAAATATACCAACCTAGTCGGAAGTTAAATATTCGACCCGTTTAGGGTTGAGACCCTTGGTCCGTGGGGTCCGAGTGCACACAGATTTTTTAAAGACATCCAAACGCCTGTCACTTCGTGTGACCCAAATGCTGGCTTCTACCTAGGTCAGCGAATAAGCATTGCCATAAAACGTGGCAATGCTGCCAGTCTTTTGGGCACACTCCCAGTCGACAGCGATGTGGATGAATTTTTTGAGGCCTTAGTTTTTATATTATTGTAAATATTTTAAGTTTAATTCGTTTTGATTTAGATAAACATGTACAGTTAGATTGTTACAATTAGCAGTGCTATTAATTAATTTGAGGTTTGCTTAGTTAGTTATTAGGCTTCTTATTAGGTTCTCATTAGGTTCTTAATTAAGTAACAAAAAGCTTGCATATTAGTATAGGTGAATCCAAAGGAGAATCTAGTGTCTCATGATTTTACATAGTAACAGTTAAATACATAGTATCATAGCAACGTCTGCTCCCGATAAGCTCCGAGTCTTATCGACTCAACGGATTATAGACATTGTAATTTAACAAACGAGGGCAGGAAATTCAATCGACAAAGATCAAACAATTTTAACATTCATCTATTTAATCTTAAAAAATGTCGAACGATCAAACTCCTAAGGACTTTATGAGCCACAAAAAAGCTTTCAAAAACTGAACTCAACAAGGAATTAAATCGGAATAAATATACGAGGGACCCCGACTGCGGCCGACGCCGGGGTACGGTCGTCTTGTTTGTCATAAAAAATTGTTAGACCCCGGAAATCGCTAAGTATGGCAACTTCAGGTTGATGATGGTCGAAAATTTTCGGCAAAACAACATCAGAAACAGTAAAGCGGAAAAGCCGATGGGTAATGACCTCCGGGCCGGCCGGTCGCCCGGAACGGCGTAAAATGTTACGGAATACTCTCTCCGGTCGATGGTAAACCGCTTGAAAATCTCTAACAAAGAATATAGGGGGAATGGAGACGTAAGCTATAGGCCCTATACGCCTGACCCCCGCCAAGCTTACTTATTCCATCCTAGACCCTTTACATGTCCATTTGATTGCTAAATTGAATTTTTATTTATATAAGTTCGGGTTCACAAGAAATGTCTTTGTTCCTTGTACAATTTGGAAATTCATTCGAAGTAAAGTTATTTTAAATTGTTTGCGAAGTTCAATGGAATTTTCGCTGCTTAAAAGTTATAGCCGGGGGCAAGGATTAGGTACGGCCATATTTTAATATATTATGTGATGTGTTTTTAGAACGCTCACAAGAATTTCGTGTTATGGCATTTTCGTATGTCATACCGAAGGTTTTGTCAGGAGATTTTCCTGGTATAAGTAAAAAAAATACAGCGAAACCAAAAAAAATGCTTTTACTAATTTATTTCTACACTGACAAATCTATTTTCAGGGCTCGATTCATTACTGACGAATGCATTGGAATCTTTTTACAGTGTGCCTAATAAAATCAAAATTACTACAAGAAAAGATAAGCTTGTATTTTGATGTTGCTTTGTTTCTGTTTTATGGCGAATTTAGTATTGTTATGAATACAAATTATGATTATGCAAATGTTCGACATAACTGTGAAAGAGATAAACTGGAACAGGCCATCAAGGACAGTTTTAAGGAGGATATAAAAGGGATATATTTATGGATTTAAACGAATTTTATTGATTCGGGAAGTGGTTTCTGCTGTAGTGTGTTAAGGATATGTTTGGTGATTAAGAGGTCAGTATTCAAGATTGCGTCAAGATTTTCGGTTGGGATTCAAAGCCATATGCTTGGGCATTTGATGTGCAAAGCCGAACAGATAACGCACGTCTGCCGGGCCTGAATTTATATAATAATGAGATTATTTGAAATTGACCAGAACCATGAAATGCCTCACGTAGATCATCAAAATAATACAGAAGGATAGAAAAAGTCATAACAATAATTGCCACAATTTGAGGGCAGCATAAAGTGAATTATATGTAGTGTTAGTTATCGTCAATCTGCGGAGGGGAATAAATGTAGGAAATAGCAAACGCTTATAATTCCGAGTGGGTAGTAAGGGTCAAACCTGCCTACAGTTAACGAGCGCACGTTACGTTCTCGCAAACGAGTGTGCCGATCAGAATGCTCTATGTATGTATATACTTGATTAAACCCACGGCTTCGTCCGCGCGAAAAATATTTTCCCCTGTTTTTTCTGATTACAAATAGTCTATGCTATTCAATATGGCTTTAGAACGAAATCCGCAAAAATTGTAAAGCAATAAAATGTACTGGCTAAATGACTGATTTACGTAACACTTTATATAGTTACATAGCTGCAAGTCGTTTCCTATATGTATACAATCAAATTACGAGTATATCTGAACAATAGAAACTAAAAGATCAAAGCACTTGTGTTAGCGGCGGTACTCCGGTTCTCATTTGCATACTCGTCTTAAACTGGATAGAGACATCTGTAGAGTCATCGGGAACAATGATGAGTGCCACTCAGCCAGCGCTTAGTGCTGTGTACTTTGCTAAATCGTCCGTACATGCTGAGTAAATCTCACCAAGTACTGGCAAAGATGAAGCACAGCAAACCGTTAACATGAGCATCTTGATGATACTGAGATATGTTGAATGTGAAGATAATGAGAGACGATGCCACAGCTGGTTTACTTTTATCTTATCATATTTTATTCAGTCATTTATTCAATTCTCAATTCATTATTGCGTACCATAATGTATACATAGTTGGTAGGGAAATAAATAATAGTCTAATAAATAAATATAATAATAGTCTAATAAAAAAATATATATATATATAATTTATTAACACACACAATAGTTTAAATAAAATAACATGTGAAAACAACAATAACAATCACTTATAGTGATGTACAATGGTGCCGCTTATTTCTTAAGAACTCTCTGCCAGCAGACCCGCGAAAGGAGAAGTCGTCAGTATTATTTTAATTTATTATTTGCAGATGGTACAAAAAACATTCGAGGAGTCGAAAAACCTGCTGACCTCAACGACACTTAAAGCAGAAAAATATTTAAAATTGAAATTAAATGTGTATCAATTATTATTATCGTTATTTCTGCAATCAACCAATAATTCCAAAAAATCTTAATTAACTGCGTCTTTATTACTTTCTGAGAAATTTATTATTATTAAGTAACTAAAGTAAAGTCTCCATGTCCGCATGTTTGTATAGGTCAGCAAAAACGTCTATATAATTTGCCGGCAATTTTCCCGCGCGTCAGGCAATACGTTTTCATTTCTTCGTCACGGAAATTGCAACGCTTTCTTTAATTATGAAAAATATACACACGGTAGTGTGAGGTATTTTGTGGGCAGTGCCTTTTGTATTACCTTATGTATATTAGTATGTGCCTTTTATATCATAAATATCAGCAACGTTATGTGTGAGCGTAATGTATCAGTTGCGGTAATTTTTTCTACAAAATCAGGAGACCGATCCAAATGGTTTAAAAATATAGGCAGTAGAAAACAAAATTAATATAACATATTTAATTTGTACTTTAGCCTAGCTAATTTAAGGAAAGCTTACCAAAATACTTTACGATATTCTTGTTTTCAATATATTTTTACTAGAATTAACTGTCATGTTGTTTCGGGGTTAAGGATAGTGGCTTATGAGATCGGAGTAAGGGTCAGAAAGGTGCACGGAGTTGTGGCCCATTCACTTATTCTGCTGGCAGCAACAAAAACGGGGCCCTTATTATTTTGAGAAAATTGTGTGGGTCGATCCACAGTGTTTCTTGTAAGTACATCTATTTTATACCTATTTGAGCATGTATTTTTTCTTTTGTGTTATATTACCTAAAGATTACAATACATGTATGCATCTTAATTTTTCACATTATGAAATGGTTCGTCTATTTAGTCCACGCTGTATAGGTGCGATTTTATATAAAAGAATAAAAGTTATGTTTCAAAACTATTTGTGTACTAGTCGCAAAGCTAAAAATACAATCAGAATCAAAATGAATTTTCTTAATCCTGCAGTGCAATTTGATAACGGTTAGCCTCCTCAATCTATTATTCTAATCTTATTGATCAGTGTTCCACGAAAAAGTTTAAACTAGTCTCGCTGTGTGGAGATTTTCCTTGAATATTTGCTTTCATTCTACAAAGTGCCGAAAAGTCCACTAAAATAATCAACAACCAGAAAAATTGGACGAGACAAATAATAACATACAAGTATTATTAAATTGTCAACAAATCCTAGAGAGTAGAAATCAGTACATTTACAAGAAGTGACTTAATACTGACAGGTTAGCTGTCCGCCATTTTTTATTTGGAGTATACTTAACAATATCGGCTGTCATTTGAGTCTTTGACAGATGAAGGATGCTAACCATAACAGCTGTCAATTCACATTCGGGGCGACCGGACGTTGATGTTTGTTGACACTTAATGAAAAAGCGGAGCTCAAATGACCGCGCTTAATATTGTGTGCTTTCCACGAACAGTATTAAACTCACCACGTTCGCTCTTTGTGATCCTATTCAATCAGCCCAATCCTTTGGTTTTATTGTCATCTTTGTACGGAAGTAGGTTAATAACTACCTGTACTAGCGCTTGTCACTATTATTTCCGAAGCCAATTGAAATTAGACAATCGATTGTTGGGTCGAGTTGAAAAAAGGAAACACGTATTTTGTTTTACAAATTGTTTGGTTTGTCAGCGTGTGGTTAAGAATTTAGGCGTAATTTATAGTTATTGTTGTAGCCAGTATGTAGCCGTTTTTATAGATTTATGTTAGTATCTAGAACCCTAGTCAAGGGTAAGAGTAGAAAGGCCTAAAACTTCTGTTTTATTATCACAAATTGAAGAGAAGCAATGAAATATTCAATACAAGAATGTGTGTGCCCCAATTGGCCCAAGCAGTCCGCTGCCGATCTACGGAACCATTAATTTCTTTGATAAAGGTAGCTTTTATGCGTGACGTTCACACAACAACCGGGTTTTACCATGTTAAGTACCTATATAAAAATCCTGTGGAAATCTACCGTTACAACAATCTGCGTTGTTTTATGTTTAGAACACGAAAATTTATTTTATTTATGCCCAAAACATGGACTATTTATTAATAATAGCGAATGCATGCTACATTAACTAAAGAAATTTGACAAAAGCCTGTAAAAATAAAAGTTTTCTGAAGCTTTCCGAAAGCTTTAAAAACACTTCATTCTTTGATAAAATATGCGTTTTTAATTTAGATATTATCTTCCTTAAACATTAATCTTTTTAAGTGAGTATGATATCTATACTTTATGATATTACTATCTGCCGTCCGGTACTTCGTCTGCGAGGAGTCCCTCGGCTCTCAGTCTAAGAATGATTAAATAATTACGATAAAATTCGAGAAAACGAGGGATGCTTTTTTTATAACATGAAAATCTATACCGGTCAGTGACTATCCCAGCGAGCAAAGACCTTTCAGAAGAAATATGATTATGTTTCCAAAAGCACATTCAACTTCGGTAGCTCTTGTATGCCTGATGTATTGTTGCTGAGAGTGAGGGTGTGAACTCCATGCCACCATTGTGATGTCAATCACTCTATTGTCTACCCTGCGTAAGAACCCCATATTTCCGCCGTAGGTGTAAAAGCCCCTGGATTGTGGTCGGCTCGTAATTTTTCTCCTGATTAAATTAACTGCCCTGAGGTTACCGAGAGTTATGGCGAATACTCCGTTATATTTTATAAAGTTAGTGAGTCAATCGCGTTTGTATTTTATGGTTAATACGCCTTTTGTTTTAAGTAATTCTCGGTATTTTTTGTGAACAACAAACCTTCGAAACTTCCTTAAAGTTATTGATCGCTGTCCCTTCTGAACTAGGACATAAAATAAAATTTATAATTTGTACTTAACTGTTGTAAAAACAGCTACCACAAAAAAAACCGAACAAAATAAATAGGGTGAATGTGCTTTCAAAAGTGCCTAACAAGCATTCGATATTGACTGAAAACCGGTTCTATTTCAAACTGAACAGAGTACCTGTCAAATTGCAGTTAATTATTCAGAGGCAAAGTGTTACATTGTTGCCAGCTGAACATTTTTAGCTGTGTGCTGCAGCGGGAATATTAGGCCCGTTTTATGCCTGTTTACTGAGTCAGATTTAGGCTTTCGGGACCCAGTTATGAGGACGAAATGGAATTTTATTTCAGTTACTAGATGACCCGATAGTCGACAGTGCCACTCTATCTTTCAATATATTTTTTTTCCATCCACATTAGCATTTCCATGTATTATGTTACGTATGGTTTTACAAATAAATATATCATTATCTTTTTACAATTTCAATACCTACAGATTAGGAGTCAACAACTGAGTTAAAAAAAACACCTAAAACATTACCCCTTTTCTTAGTATTAGCTAGGACATAATTGTTAAGACTTGAGCTTGAAAATTGATGAAAGTTACGAAAACGACAAGCAACGATCTGTTTCGAGTGACAACTATTGTTTTATCTTCTTAATTTAGTATCCTATTTTAAGAATTCACTTTTTCTCAAGAAAAACACTCAACCCAGACATACTTAACCCAAACCAAAGATAAAAGCAAATACTAATACACTAGTATTACTATTTACCAGCAATACTTAGTCTCAGACCAGCAGTAAGTCTAGACACGTATGTCAGACGGAATCAGTGATGTGTGCATATAAATATGGATATTATGCAAGTAGCAATCTGACGTATGGAGACGTTGTGTCGATATGGAAGTGCTTTCTGTAATTGGGTTTTACATTCGAAGCTTGCAGTTCTGAGGCTTAAGGCGTATGCTCCTGCACCGGTGGAATGGTGATGTGTTTCGGGAGGTATGACTAGGATTTTGATGTAACTATGAAGTGAAAGTTATCGGTCGAAGTAAAACTGTCCTTGATTTTTGTGTTGTTCTTCTTAGATTTATTTACACGCTCTTAATCGTTTAAATTTTAACAACTGCAATCTAAATCACGAAATGTAATTATCTTGTTTTATTTACTAATTTTGTGGAATTAAAACCTGTGTAATCTGTTTTCTGTGTATTATGTTTTCTTTACTTAAAATTGATCTGGCTTTATTTTCATTAATGACTGCACTTAAGTTATTTAATCTAAGGAAAAGCCTTCACCCTTCAAACTCTTATTTTTGTCGCATTAATCTATATTAAAACCTTCATCGTTAATCACTAACCTGAATTTAAAACCGAGGCCGGTTCGCGTGTGTCAATGTAACAATTATGAAGAAGGCAGTAGAAGCAATCAGATGGAGTGCTTGTCGCTCACACCTGGTGTTGTCTTGTAGACAAGAATGGAGCTGATAATACCAGACCTAAGGAGGATCTGGTATCAACAACTCTTGTTTTATGAAACGATGTCTTCAAGAAAACTGGAATGGTATAGATGTAAATCACTGTACAGTAAAATTACTGATGATTTGGTGGATACGGGCGAGTCTAAAACTGCTTACTGAACGAGAGTTTTGAAAAATGTTGGGGAAACTATGACAAAAGTAAATATTTTCTATCTTTTAATTATGTTACACGTATGTATAAACGTATAAACGTATGGTAAACGCTTAATTATTATAAGCCTCACCTCATAATTATCTTTATGTCGATATACTGTGAGGGTGTTAGGCACTTTATAATAATTTGAGGATAAATAAGAGGTCATGTTTTGAACAAACAAATGATCTTGTATCTTAAAATGTGCGACTCGTCACCAGATTCTTACCCCAGTCACACCATATGGAAATACCCGGGACAAAATATATACCTCGCAACTGATCTATCTACATAAACGTTCAATCTTTAGTGCGTAGGCAGTGTGTGATGGCCTGTTCGCTCGGCGCAATAACACACGCCTGTTATTAACATAATACAAGGAACTGACGGCTGTCGGGTATTACCCGGTACCTACCTACCTACCTACCTACCCAGTCTTCTAGATGTACGTAGTTTTTATATTCATTTTATTACATCGTTGGGAACGAGTTTTCAGGTACTTTATGTAGAATTACTAAGACTAACTGCTGTGTTAAGGAATATAGGACGTTTTATTGCTAAAGTTTTTTTTTCATGTTTTCTCTGATAGGTTTTTATGTTACAGCATTATGTTTTTTTTCAAATGATGTGTTAGCTATGTAAAGTAAGGTAAGATTTTATACAAGAGTTCCAGATTCAGTATCAAGTTGTAATAGTGTTTATAAGTTTCCTTTGCCTGTAGGTGACATGTAAGTGTTGGCTTAAATTTTTACATTGAGTCGATCAAACTGCAGAAAACTGACTCCTCAGGCAATTGACCTCTAACATTTAATATTAAAATTATTTAGAATGTGGTTCATGTTTGCAGTACATTTTTCTGAGCATACAGTAGAAAATATTTTGCTTGTAAGTTTTCAATGAACTTGCTTGCCTTTTAGGTTAGGTATTTACAAGGAAGATTCCAAAGTCGTGTGTTGGCAGGGTGGTGTAGATGTTTCTAGATGTTTTAAGTCAAATATGTAATCGATACAATCACATTTTAATACGAAGACCTAAGAAGGATTCACTAAGTCAGGCACTAAGTTACTACTAAAAGCCCAGAATAACTAAGAAAAATATATAATTAAAAATTAAAAAACACGCCTGCCATGTAAAAAAAAATATAAACAAGTCAAATATTTGCAGTCGGGGTCGGTTACTTGGGACAATTCATTACAGGTCCCCCGACTGCAAATATTTGACTTGTTTATATTTTTTTTTACATGGCAGGCGTGTTTTTTAATTTTTAATTATATATTTTATTTAATACCTTTTAGTGAACAACAAAAAAGCATGACACAACACAAAAAAAATATTAGTTCGGAAGCCTTTGCAGGCGATTTCGACTCACACTTGACCATTTTTTAATGTCCACCTAGCCTATGTCACTCGGGATAACTCAAAGCTTCTAATGATACCACAAACATTGAAATCGGTCAAGCCTTTTAGAAGTTATGGTGGAATAAAGAAACTCACAAACATACATACATACATACATACATACATACCTACATACATACATACATGAACCCTGAAAACATAACACTCCTTTTTGGGCAGTCGTGTAAAAACAGAAGAAGAAAATAACAATTAGGCTGGAATTTCAACTTGTTATTTTTAGTTTTTTACCTGTTATTAGTAGGTATAACCCATAGGCCACCTCAACTTAAACATCAAAATAAAACTCCAATAAAAATAGTTTCGCGAAGTACTCCAGATTTTATTAAACTTTTAATATTTTCCGCGCTCGCAATCATGTGTGAACGATTTATAACTACCTATTCATAAATCACTCGATGAGGTGCAAAAAATATATTCCGTTTTACATTTATCATGATATAAATGATAATATTCATGTAATATTTTCAAGAGAACACTAAATCGAAGAGCGTGAATAAAAATTTCGATGAGAGTGAATGGAGTGAAAGTTCCGGGCTTTTTTTTGCTTGTTTCTAAAAATAAATCTTTTATTCCACAGTCAATTGGAAAGCTTTTCAATCAGCCAATGTTTTATTTTATTGCTGCATAAATCAATTGACAACATCTTCAAAGTTCTAGGTACGACGCCGCGACGGCAGGATTTCTTCAATTTGCCGAGTCGTTCGTGAATTAGCATAGAAACTACATCCCTTTTGTTATAATTCAATGATTATCATTACAACTTGCTGAACAGTAACTGTTACGAATTCAAATGTCTTTAACTTTTATAACAAACTGAAACGGCCAGTGAAGTTCTACAATCGGAACGAAATTCCGGAATAGATATTTCAACAATGATTAAAAGTTATCTCGGGTCTTCACCCTTACTGCGGCACGGTAGCCGAATTTATTGAATTAACTTCATAATCCAATACCTCCTCTTATGTTATATCAGCTAAATGTTTCGAACTAAACACGTAACGTAAAGCAAAATGATATCTAATACTTTGTATCGCACTTTAAAATTGGATTCCGCTGACGGCGCGTCAACTTTTGACGGACGTTCGTAATATTAAAGTTGGTCGTTGAAACACAAGACTTGTAAAAGAGGCCATAAAGTTTGTTACTTCGGTATGGGGAGACGTTTGGTAAACATTTCACGAGGATATTTTTGAGGGTTGAAATACATGAAAGGTGGACGATATTAATATCCTTTTGGATTGTTTACAATTTGCCAGCGTTTTATCTTGAAAAATAAACGAAGAAAAGAAAGAGATTCTCATAGTAAACATTTCGATTTACATTTATTCTGTATTTAATTAAATATTGTTAAGGTGATAAGTACCTATATTATAAGGCTTTTATTGTTCCTACATATGATTTAAACCTTTTTATAGATGAGAAGACATTTTAAATGTAACCAGTAGCTTTTATAAAATGGATGAATTTCTAACATAAATGCACCAAAACATTTCTCCCATAGATCAGTCAGGCCGTTGAACGTTTTGAATCGATTTCCAGATAGAATAAATCTGTAAAGCTGAATAGTTTACTGCCTAAATGTATATGACTATTCCGACTACCCGTTTAGTCGACACATAATACTGGTGATATTTTGCTAACCGCTTTTCCCCGATATTTCCCGGTATATTCTGCAGCGAAACGGTACGAATTTGCACTATCAATGAACACCTGCGGCCTATGCAAAATGCTGGGGCTACAGATCGACTATTTGAACGAATTTCGGGTCGCTTTTGGACCAATACGGTAAGCGTACTCTTCAATGTCATAATAGTATTATTTTTTATTTAAACAATGTTGTTTTTTCAATGTTCATAATTTTTATTAAGGTATATAACATTTTTTTCAAAATGATTTAATCACAGATGATTAACTTTACTACAGCATATTTTTCCTACAGAACGACATCATTTTAGACCTGAATTTTCTCAATAAAAGACCTGAAAGTAAATATTTGTATCGAGTACCAAAAGTTAGATATTGTATCCATTTACACGTTTAAGGGCGAAGTCTGAGTGTTCGGTCATAAAATTATGACATGTCTCTTGGACAACATCCCTTAGCAGGGGTTCGCAACCCTACGGCGAGGACCGTTAGAATTTAATAGGTTCAATAAAATTTAGAGTCAAAAACAACTTAAGCTAAGATTAAGGTTGTTAGGATAGGATCATAGTCAATTAATTCGTATTTTCGAGATTAGACTAAAAAGTTCTACTTATACGCCTCCAAATTATAAATTGTTAGCTATTCTAGATTATTGATTAACAATGATTTTCGGCCTGTTTAATTATTGGCTTATTGATTGTGAACCACATGTTTGGAACCACTGTCTTCGAACAAATTAATAGGGAAAATATTCGTAATATTCATAAACATGTATATAAGCTGCAATAAACAGGGGTCTAGTGAGTTCTTGTTGTTATAAGGAAAGTGACATCTTGTCTTCAACGTATTCATGAACTTATTCATGGAACGCTTTACCCTCTTTGATATGCATTTGTTTTTTCCGCTGACTACGTCTCTTTTCCGTAAAACAAATCATTTATTGTACCACTGCATTTTAAATTATTATTGCTACAGAATTATAATTTATATTTTAATTTATTATTTATCTTAATATATATAAATCTCGTGTCACAATGTTTGTCCTCAATGGACTCCTAAACCACTTAACCGATTATAATAAAATTCGCACACCATGTGCAGTTCGATCCAACTTGAGAGATAGGATAGTTTAAATCTCAAATTATAGTCGCAATTTTAAGAAATTGACGCGGACGAAGTCGCGGGAATCAGCTAGTATTATTATATATTTTTCTATATCAATTATCAAGATAATTTCTGAAAAGCTTTGCAATCGATAGCACGAATTTAGTGTTAAGGTATTACAACCGACGACGTGCAGATTCGATTTCCGCATACTAATAGACCTTAGTCGCCGCGAGCTGTCGGACAGTGCGCACGCACAACGGTGTCTTTAGCGAGTGACAAAAAAATATCTTAAATTTATTCCATAAAATGGAGGAGAGTAAAAGTGAGGAAGACTTGAGTGATTCGGAGATTTTAGAAAATTGTGAGAGTGCATTAGAAGTAGTAGCAGATATAAATTCAACGGGAAGAAATGATATATTTAAAGAGAAGAGTGCGGAAAAGAGAAAGGAAAGAGATGATGAGATTATTGAGGAAGATGGTTTCCTTACGGTTACTCGAAGGAGACCTAAAAGGCTGATTAGGAGCGAATCTTCGGAAACGCAGAATAATATGTGGGTAGATCGGGAAAAAAATAATGAAGAGTCTGAAGTGACAGAAGTTTGCATTACTGCCTTGGGAAATTTGCCGAAACAGATTGCTATGGCTAAATTACTCAGGTCGCAAAATATTACAAACATAGACTGTATAAGATATAAAAGTATTAATAAAGCTATTATTAAATTTAACAAGAAAGAAGATGCTATTAGGTTGATGGAATGCGAAAAATTTAAGGAGATGGATTTCCGTTGTCAGTTTACACAGGAATTAAATAGTTCTTTTGGGGTGGTAAAAGGCATAGACCTAGATTTAACTGAAGAGGAACTAACTAAAATTCTAGAATGTGAGGTCCAAATTATATCTATCAGAAGATTGAAACGTATTGATTCTGATGGTTCTTGGAAGGACAGTGAAGCCATTAAAATATGCTTTGGAAGTAATAGCCTACCTCAGTACATACATGCATATGGTTGCCGTTTTAAAGTTGCAGCTTATGTTTTCCCTGTAACACAGTGCACAGGCTGTTGGCAGTTTGGACATATTAAAAAATTCTGCTCTTTAAAAAAAGCGTTATGTCCAAAATGTGGAGCTAATGATCATGACAACTGTCTTACAAAAGAGTTTAAATGTTTGAACTGCAAAGGGAGCCATTTTGTATTAGATAAAAACTGTCCATTGTTTATAAAAGAACAAACTATAAGGACTATTATGAGTAAAGAACAGTTTACTTATCGTAAAGCCTTACAAACATACACAGAATTAAAGAAGAATGAAAAAGTAATAAAAACACCAGAAGTTACAACAGATTTTACTCAAAACGTTTCTTTGAGCCAAGTTAATGGAGAGACATATAGCAGTATAGTGACTAAGGCTGTGGTACATCAACAGCCGGCGTTAACTGAACAGGTTGTGGGGGAAAAGTTAAAGGAAAATTCTGATAGAAATATGGCTCAATCTGGCCAAAACCTGAATAGAAAAGTAAGGAATGTATCTCGGAGGTTAGAAAAGCCTGATAACTGTATAAAAGAAACTTCGGGAAATATACATCAACAGTCAGATAGTATACAGGAAAATAAAAATCAAGAGGAACAATCAGAAGTAAAGTTTGAATGGAGAAAGGTTTGGTGGAAGATAAAAAATATTATTAAGTTAGAAAGCAGGATTGAAGAAAAAGCGTTGGCGATTTTCAAAATAGTATGTGAGGAAATTAAAAAAGTTGTAATAAATACATTATTCGGTGGAAGAGTATTGGAACAGATCATTGACCTGATTAATGGATAGTTCTCTAACTCACACCAGGATAAATATATTGCAGTGGAATTCTCAAAGTCTACGACCTAAATTAGCTTCATTTCAAGAACATTTAGCTCGAGAAACTATTCACATAGCTATTATTAGTGAAACATGGCTAGATGTTGATTCCTACATAAATATTAGAGGATATAATGTTTATAGAAGAGACAGGTATGATTCTTATGGTGGTGTCGCTATTATAGTCCATAATTCCATTCAATCTTATACAGAAACATTTAGGGTAAGTAATACTGGTATTGAAATGGTTTGCGTAAAGTTGTTAAATTGTAAGGATTTAGAATATGTGGTGTCCATATACTGTCCATCTAGTGTGCAGACTCAAAACTCTGATTGGGAAGATTTATTTTCACATTTTTCTAAAAGAACTTTAATAGCTGGTGACTTTAATGGCCATCACTCAAATTGGTCGGGTAAATCGGATGTAAGAGGTGCCCAAATCATGGATGCATCTCTCGACAATGGCTATATCTCCTTAAATAACGGAGATTCCACAAGGGTTAAGTTAGTTAGTGGGCATTTACAACAAACTTCGCCGGACATATCGTTTGTTTCGACTGATGTAACCGTTAAATTTGATTGGCAGGTATGTAACGAAAATCTAGGAAGTGATCATCTAATTATTAGGATGTCAGTTAATATCTCCAATAATTATGATCTCATAAAAAAACGAAATTTCAAACGTGCTAATTGGGATGAATATAAGCGAACTATTGCAAAAAATTTTGGTATTGCCTTTAGCAATTGCTCTAATATTCAAAATAGTTATGATTATTTATTATATCAAATTAAATTTGCGGCTGATAAACATATACCTTTCGTTAAGTTTTATAATAAACCCGATCAAAAATTCAAGCCTAAAGAATATTGGAGTCCGGAATTATCAAGAGTGGTTGCCCAGCGTAGACTCGCATTATCCATTTTCCGTAGGAACCCTACTCCTGATAACCTTACCAAATTGGAAAATATAACCCAGAAGTCTCAGAAGTTAATACGCAAAGCTAAATCTGATAGTTGGCATAAGTTTTGTGATTCCTTTAATGAGAAAGTTTCAGCTTCACATATGTGGCAGCGTATGAAATGGGTAAAAGGTTACAGACAATCGAAAATATACCCTCCCATTGAAAAAGCAAAAGAGTTATTATATTCACTCACTCCGGACTTTGTTGTTAATTCAGAACCGGTGTTCAATTCTAAAAATGAACTTTTGGAGTCCGACTTCTCGATGCAGGAGCTTGAAAGCTGTCTAAAAAAAAAAGATACGGCTCCTGGTGAAGATGAAGTTTCATATACAATGCTTTATTACTTACCCGATGTAGCAAAATTGTGTTTACTTTCTATATATAATAATATCTTTAGAGATGGTATTGTCCCATATCAGTGGCGAAATGTTAAGATAATACCTATACCCAAAAGTAGTAATAATGACAGGGTGGAAATAAAACTTAGGCCCATATCATTAATATCATGTATCTGTAAAACGCTCCATTTAATGATATTCAAAAGATTAGAGTGGTATACGGAAAGTGAAAGACTTCTTTCACCTAATGTAGTTGGATTTAGGAAATCACAATCTTGCTTAGATTCTCTATCCCGTTTGGTTACATATAGTCAGATTGGATTTTCCAAGAATGTTCCAACGTTAGCGTGTTTCCTAGACATCGAAAATGCATATAACAATGTTTCAATTGATGCAGCGTTAAACATATTAGACAAACTGGGAATTGGATCAAAATTGTGTAAATATCTTTGGAGATTTCTAAGTGTAAGAATTTTAACAATAAGGTTAAACAATAGTGATAAATTTAGAAGATATACAAGTATTGGATTAGCACAAGGAGACCCTCTTTCCCCGTTAATTTTCAACTTAATTACTCATAAAATTTGCAAAAGTCTTAAAAATGTGTTGGTTTCACAATACGCGGATGATTTTGTGGTATATATTGGTGATAAGGATATTAAAAAGTGTGAAATGCATATTCAAAAAGCATTAGACTTAGTAGCGGTGTTATTAGACGAACTGGGATTGGAGTTATCTGCAAACAAGACAACTTACTGTGCATTTAGTAGAGGTCGACGAAGGAATTTACCTGTTTTAAAGATAAAAGACAAACCTCTGACCTATTCAGATTGCGTTAAATATTTGGGTATGTGGTTAGATGGGAGATTAATTTGGAGAAAACACATTAATGAAGTTGTAAATAAATGCTCAAAATTTTTAAATATATTGAAAGTGTTAGCGGGGAGTTCCTGGGGTATACACATGACACACCTGCGAAGATTGTATATCTCTCTTATTAGAAGCCGCGTTGATTATGGGTGTTTTTTATACGACTGTAGTGCTAAGACGCATATTTCTAAACTTGATAAAATACAAAATCAGGCCCTTAGAATTGTAGGCGGATTTATTAAAAGTACTCCAATATACATCATGGAGAGTGAATTATATATTGCGCCATTATTTGTGAGGCGACAATATTTAGCCTATAAATATTCTTTAAAAATTAAATCTTGGAACAATAATAGTACGTCAAAGTTCATTTCAGAATTAAGCATTCTAAGTCGAAACAGATATTGGCAAACCAAAAAGAAACCCTTACTTGCACAGATTTTTGAGGATGTTGAGCAAATTAGTGTTAACTCTATGGATATTCTTAAAATGTTTAGTTTTCATGTCTGGTTATCAGCTATTGACTTCAAAAATGTAATTAAAGTAGATTTAGAATCCATTAAAGTCTCTAAAGTTAATTACGAGCCTAATATGTTAATAAATAATGTGGTTAGTGAGCTAAATATTAAGTATAATGGTTGGCATAAAATTTATTCTGATGGATCAAAAAGTGCTCATGGTTTAGGTGCGGGATTTTATGATCAAAGTCATACCTACAGAGCAGGTTTTAAAATTTATATCAAAATATCCATTATGATGCTGGAGCTAGTTGCAATTTTTCAAGCCTTGTCTTATGCGAATATAAAAAACCATGGTAAAGTTGTGATTTTTTCAGATAGCAAAAGTGCTTTGCAACACTTGGCTCGATGCGCCTCTGGTTTCAGAGGTGCTTCGATAGCCTACGACATTTTAAAAATCATATTTACCTTAAGGCAAAGGGGTGTAGAGTTGAATTTGCAGTGGGTTCCAGCACACATAGGATTAAGGGGTAATGAGGAAGCTGACCGTATATCCAAATTAGCAGCAAGGGAAGGAGAAGAATTTAATCTTCTACCAGATTATACGGAGTTTATTACAAAATTTAAATTTAAGTGTTATAATAATTGGAAAAAATACTATAATGATATATCTGTAGAAAAGGGAATTTGGTATAAGACGATACAAGGTGAGCTTCCTCATTCTCTGTGGTTTGATGGTAGCAGATTAAGTAGATCCTATGTTAAGTTAGCTTTAAGATTACGTTCTGGACATTATCCATCAGCAAAGTTTGCATTTTTAATGAAAAAAGTAGCTACGCCTAATTGTATAGCCTGCGATAAGGTTGAAGATGTGCAGCATTTGCTGATGGAGTGTGTCAGAAATAAAAATGAGAGGAAATTATTTATAGATCAATTTTGCAAAAATTTAATGGATGTTGGAGTCATTCAATCCATTTTAGCTTATCCAACTTCAGTTGTTGCACAAAAATTTTGTCAGTTGATAAACTTTATTAAGTAAGTAGTTAAGTATTTGTTTAAAATGTAATTTTGTAGATTATAAATAGTTATATGGTTTTGTATTAGTATAAGGTATGATGGGGTTGTCATGTCCGTGTGGATAAAAACCCCAAATAAAATATAGAAATAAAAAAAAAAAAATACTAATAGACTAAATAAAATGTGTAAAATTGACAAACTCTGGTTTGCTGGAGGTGTTTGATAATAAATAAAATAGCTATCGCTTTCATTCCAGTAGCAGAAATGAGAATGACATGAGAACTACTTTTAAAAGTAGTTCTCATGTCATTAAAGTAATATAATCCATAAAAGTACCAACTAAACCTTTTTAAAATACAACATTTCACAATACACTAATTTCCGATACATGCACATGAGTTCCTAGTAATTTCACTGAACACTTAATAAAGCAATATTATTTCGAGTATCGTACATAATTAACTGGGCTTATATTTCAGCTGAGCCAATCCGAAATGCACTACGCATTTTCGCTGGAAGTAACTTAATGAGTATATTGAAGAATTAACTTTTGTTATTCCTTGTAATTGTAACAAAATCTCCTTTAAAAACTCTTGTACAATATATGTTGGATCGATAAAACATTTTGCTATTTCAAGTTCCGCAAAACTCTTGGGCGAAAAATGCCAATATCCAATGAACGAGAGAAAAATAGGCCCCTTGATCTGAACACAAAAGAAAAACAGGATATATCACTAGTTTATCTTCCAGCGCAATTTGTTAGATCGCCTAAAAGGGAGCGATATTTTATGGTTCAGAAACTTGGGCAGAGGTTAAGCGATGGCTATATATTATTTGCAAATCAACACTTTGCCGTGGTACCTGATACGACTTTGTGAACTATGTGCTTGTAGAGTTATAATTTTGGAACTTTGTTGTGGAATTTGCGTTTTGTAATTCGTTATTGTACGTAAGTAAACGTGATTGAATATTATACATAAAAATGTACAAAAGGAAAGATTAACCAAATTTTGGGTTATTATTAAGTTTTAGAAATGTATACTGAATATAAAATCTTTATTTAGGTTTAATTTCTAAATCATAATTGAGGTATATTTAGACACATAACTCAATAAGCTTATATTCTCATTAATTGAAATTCTCAAAAAAAAAAACATTATAATTCTTAGCCCTACATACCATACATGTTCACCTGTAACCAGACAAACAGTCCCAATTGACGATACACCTAATACCGGTGGAAGTGAATACTTAACTGAACACGCACTTATTACCCTCCCCCCCTTACCCCGCACCTACAACCCCCACCCCCCCTTCGCTGGAGCCTCGGGCCTCGGGCCTGTTGCAGCCTTGATATATTGTGTTCCTCTTAACTCACTTAAATTACGAGTGATAGAGTAAACAGTAATTTGTTTTGGTGTTGTATTTTTTTATCATATTTAGTGGTCTCTGAATGAGGATGAACAGATATGAATTTTTCATGTTCTGAATGAGATTTTTGATGGAGTTGACAGTATGTTTTTTATGGTGCGTAGGCTTTGGATAGATGAGTTTTGTGTGAAATTAATATTTGCTTACCTGACTAAGATTGTATCAAGAATATATTTAGAATTAAAAAAAAACATCAAGTTCATCAATTATACACAAATCAAGCAGCCTTAGTTAGCAACCTTTCATATTTTATCACAGTTTAGTAAATGTTTTATTTTAATGGAAGATTTTAACTCCCATCAGCTGTTTTCATATTCTGTTTTGCTTAACACGGTTAAGAATTCTTTAATAATGTTTTGCAATTTGCAGATTTTGATTCACCCTGCTAATATTCTCAGCCGATGACCCTGATGGGACTGTCAAACTGTCATTCCATTCCCAACGTTTTTAATTGCCGAAATATACCCCAAATAATTATAACTTTATTGCGATAATATTTATATCGAATTACTATTTATACGTTTTAAAATTACTGCAAACAGAATTGTTAATCTGTTCTTGCTGACATGTAACAACTATGTAGAGAGTCATTATAAGTTATCAAAGCGCGGCAGGTAGATCAAATCCGCGCGAATCTGCTCGCATTCACAATAACAGTTAAAGTAACGCCTCAGCCGCAGTAACCGTCGTACTTTGCTGAATGAGCCATTTTAATTTTCTGCCTAATGTTCACTCCACTATAATCTAGATAACAGGTATGCCTAGATTTTGCAGACACAAGTTATAAAGCTTTTATTTTCACTTCAGAAACAGACGCGAAGTTTTGCTGGCTTTGTTATTTGGGTATTTTCGTAGCGATTTCATTTTATATAAATATATATTTTTTAAGTACATTTAAAGGCAACCTTTTTACGTACATTATAGTCAAAGGTTCACGACTAATATATTAGTGTAGTTTTATGTGTACTCATGCACTTAAAAAGTTTGTCAAGGGCGGCCCTGACTGCGAGAGAAAACATCTTCATGAAACTTGGACTTAATGGTCTGAAATCACCAACACATTAAGTAGGTCAAACCAATATACGGGGAAATTAGGGAAATTATAAGGGTCAACACGACTATTTACTAACACAGGAAAATAAATAAGCTTTTTAATGTACTCGATTGGAGATATTATTAATTCTTGTCAGACATTATTAATTCTTGTCTACATCAATCATTCATATGTATTTTTAATTAGTGTAACAACACACACACAACAGTGTAAACGGTCACAGCCGTTTTTGATTTTATACCATTTAGAAAATATCTATCTTCTATACCTACTTAAAATAAATCTGTAGAAGTGAAAATTCTATACATTGAAAATATCAAAAAAATAAATGGCGGGGGTGTTACTAGACAGACACCGAAACCAAATAATATTTGATAGTGTGTAACATAGGTTATTTTTAGTTCTCTTAGGTAGGATTAGTAATTCGTGTAGATTTTAGTTTTTAGGGATTTTGCTTATTTATTGGTATATATACATATAAGTGTAGGTAGGCGCTAGGTGTTAGGGCTCTTCTATAAAAATAGTCCTAAAGATTTATTTATTTTTAATACGGATATACTTATAACACGATGCTTTCCAGAAAGAGACCGTCTCTTTCTGCTACATCAAGACACGCAAGGCGAATGAGACTAGCCAAAGGTATGCTCGATAGATAACGTTGGTTCTACACAAATAGCACTTTACACAAAAAACTCATTGATAAGTTTCGTCATCCACGCGAACGAAGTCACAGGCACAGCTAGTTTTTCAATATAATTCTAAAGTATCAAAATAATATTCACCTATTATTCACTATGTTTTGTTAACATTGTGTATACGTGACACCTGTTTTCTCGCTAAAACAGTACGAAACTCAAAACGGAACACGGAGACAAATACTTAAGACACGGTAAAAGCGAAACGTTGTTTACCAAAAGGATCTTATCAAAATCGATCCATCTTGCGCGGAATTTTAATCTTGTTACCGACATTGTTGCTCATCTCAGTCGCCTGCCATCAACTCTGCTGTACCCATAACTCAAACCTTTCATATGTAACTTCCCCACACCGAGAAAAAACCCAACTCAGTGAACAAATGAAAATATTAAAAACTTTCGCGTTCATAGCTGTTTTCCTTCGCAGAGGTTTCCTTGATCACCTAACACAGCGACTAATGGATATCTACATAATCGTGTACCTTTATTCAATTTGTGTAATGTTGAAGGTTGTAGAGTTTCCTTTCTTACGCTCGGTGGCCTCGAAAGCAGCGTCATTGAAAAGGCTTCAAGTATTATTTAAATCAATAACATGAATGCCGTTATGCACGCATAATTAATTTCTGAGCCCCTGTAAAATTTAAATGACACTAAGTTGTAGACGAATAAAGCCAAGTTAAGTCTTACATAAAATGAGCATAATCGAGTTATTAGTTAGGTAAATAGCTTTTTGAAATTTTTTATTATCCTTCTTAGACGACTTCTGTATCTTAATTAGTTTTACTAAAAAATATTTCATTATTCTGTAACTCTTACATTACACATAATAATATCTGTTCCTATGAACTCTCACCCACTATGCACAGTATTAATCTATGATACCCTGATGACTGGAACATCACATTTTATTCAGTTCTCGGTACCGTCAGCTGATATTCGATACGTTACGCAAAGTAAAGTGTCTGCATAAAGTGATAAAGCCATCACACATGTGTTATGTGTCTATGGTTTGTGTACGATATTCAATTCTAGCTTCAATATAAAATATATTTAATATCAAAGGTCCCGAAAACTACTTAATTTGTCCTTGCTTGGGATCTAAGGCTACTCCTACCAAGTTTTATTAGAATCAGTTCAGCGGTTTACCCGCGATAGCGTAATAGACAGTTGCTATGTATTGAGTTCCTTCGCATTTCTGATACTAGTATAAGGCATTGACATACCGGACATGGATCATGGATAGTAGTTGTTCCACGACGACTGACATTAATTGAACTTCTTGAAGAGTTATAATATCTGTGTGATGCATAATATTTTTCATTTATAGGTTCGAAATCAATACATATCATTGTTCATTGTAAGTGAACTTACCAGTAAATTAACCTAACCTAATAACTAATTACATTGTATAGTGAAACTCGTTTATTCATGTTTTCCTCTGAGAGGATTTACTGCACTAAATACTGATGCTTCATCCTAGTATTATTAATGCAAAAGTTCGGATGCCGAGTTATTACTAAGCTAAATAGTTTGATGTTTGTTACTAATTTTGTACTAAAGCAGATTAATGGATTTCATGTAATAGGAACTTTGCCTGACTTAGTTAGGTATAGATTTGAGGAAGACAATTATGGATTATCTAGCCAAATTACGAGGTACGAAACGTCTCGTCATGTTAATGGTGACCAAAGGGATGGTTTTAGTGAGCTAAAACTCCCACACTACCTTTTCTTATAATTCCCAATATTCGCCTTCTGAAAGACAACTTACAAAATGTAAAATATTACAGTAGGTACTATTGCTAAAAATGTGATCATAAGACCTGTTTTCTGTCAGCAGCGTGCATGACGTCACCCAGAGCATTAGACTCTTGCAGTCTTTCTCATTCTTAATGGTAATTTAAAAAACTAGGTATCCATCATCGCTGTAGCTGCGGCCACAGCACCCATATAGCATATAACGGAGCTGCCAAATTAAGTTGAGACGCTCTCATATTATTTATTTAACGCTATTATTCTGGCCTGGATCCCTTCGTGATTTTTCAGCACAATTGTGTAGCGCCTTTGTACAGAATTCAATTGATCGTTGAGCCTCTAAGCGAATGCGGGGCATGTTTAGATGTGCTTAAACAAAATTTCATTATTAATGGATGTTTGATGGTGCTCGGAGGAAAGTAATCAGGTTCTCTTGCGGAGGTGAGTGCTTACAGGGGTAATTGTGCAGAAGAAATGTAAACAAAACGTGTTTTAAGTGCTTTATTTAATAAGCTCCTGAATTGATTACAGCATCTATGGTGAAGGTTAGATTTGTCTCTTGAATTGAAGATAAGCAGTGATGTTGTACTTATGACCACCTTAGCATTAGGGATAAGCAAATTTGGTCCAGCTTTTCGATTCCTGTAATTAACTAATCTATTAGAAATAATTTGTTAATTCTGAGACCCTTTTAAATTTAGCGAGGTGGTATTTGCATTCAAAATGGATTATAAATGGAACGGTTCATGTTTTCTATGACGCGACCTGGGGTTCCCTAGAAAAATACTACAGTTTTACATAAAGTGTTTGTTCAGTAAAATAGTGCAGTATCTGTAAGTGAATAAATGGAGCTTTGCAGTTCAGCATTGATAGTTAACTGTTGGGTTCAGGAAACCGAGTTCCCTCTTATTGGAATGAAACCAATGCAGAATTAATGCGAGAATTAATTAAAATGTGTAAAGACATTTAACAGCTCAGTTGGCAGATGATTTATATTCGTTTATTGAATTGATGTTATTTTTGCCGATGCTAGTGGATACGTAATTTTTTTTTTTTAGTTTATATTTGGACGTAGGGTCTGTAGTTTTCTAGCCTGTGACCTGTAGAAGGCGCTACATTCCAACGGGGTGTCTAGTTTTAAGTTATCTTTAAGTCTTAGGATTAGATTATTTTTACTTTTGTTAATTTATTATTTAATTTATTGTGGTACCTTACGAGGCTGTCTTGGCGCACCAGCGCAAAAAGCCTCATCAAATAAATGATTTAAAAAAAATAGTGGTTACATTGAAATTGATTGATTCATTATATCTGGATTCAGTAAACCTGGAATCTGGATCTAAAAGGGTATTTATACAAAAAAAATTGCGGCCCTATACTTGGTTTATATAAATCGAAGATTTTGGTTTCGTAAGATAATGGTGGACACATATTTTTTTTGGTACGGTTCCTTAATTTCAAATGCGTAGGAATGCTACAAGGATCAATTTTGGGTCCATTGTTATCTATGTATTGACTTATCTTCATTATAAATTCCTGGAATCATAATTATATATTTTTCCTGTACAACAATATTTTAATATTATACGTGTGTAGGTTATTCCTAGTAGGTGACATACACATGCTGGGTATATCAAAACATAAAACTAATGCATATGGTTATAAGTTTTAGCTTATGTAATAATTTGAACGATGAATCTGCAGTAAGATTGAGAGATCTCAACGAGATTGAGCTAAGAGTTTAAGTTAGTACAAGTTCAGAGTTCTTCGCTCCGTACATTACATCAGAGGTTTTGTTTACAATTGGAACAATGTCATATAAATTGGCTGCATTCAGTGTTGCATTGTCATATTGGCTAAATATTGTCTCATTATTAGTTCTACCGAGATTATCCTGAAGTCACAAACCTTTTTTTAAAACCGGCAATGCATCTTCGTGACAACCTGATCTGTGTTGGAGATTTTCACGAGCTATTTACTAATGTTTAGGTAAGAAAGGCTCATTAGTCATCCAAGAAGACAGGTGTAATCCCGCATTGCTTACTTTTGTTTAATATTCCTTTTCAAGCCTGTATTTCATTTTAACATAAAATGTCTTTATCGAGCACCTATACCTATAGTGCAAATTCTAAAGTAAGTATGACAGTCTTACATTACGTAGGTATCTGTTGGTACCTGACCTGATAGAGGCGTGAATTTTCTGCATAATTTCTTCAGAAAAAGGCAAGTCAGGTCGCGTGTCGCGCAGCTCATTCATTCCCGCCGCGAAGCTGCGCTCAAAGCTTTGGAAGTAAAGCGGATCGCGCGCTGTTTGCAGATGAATGGGAGAACTTGACGAAATGCCTTCACATACAGGACTTGTGTGAAAAATATATTGAAAAACCACTTCCATGTTAGAAGGGCATTTCATAAATAAATAGTCGAGAAATGTGGAGCCATCTCTATCAGTGGTAAATAAAACAAAATTAGCAAAAAACCCTTCCAATCGGTTCATCTGTTTGGGACGTCCCACGAACTGATACTCTTATGGTTAAACGAATAACAACTGTTTTTTACCACCCGGATTAAATAATAAAAAGTACTATTTTATAACTTATTCGTAGATGAAAAACTTTATAATACATACTGGATTACATATCAAATCGTCATTTGATAATAAAAAACACGTATTGTAACCCGTGTCATTGTCATAATGTACTAAAGATAATTAAGGAACTTGCAAACAGCATTTACAATAAAATACCTTACTGTGTGAAAATTATGTTTTAATATTTCAAAAGTTGGGGCTTTAATGGTACTGCCCTTTGGAAGGTCAGCGAAGTAATAATTGTAAGAGCGCATGCGTACTGGAGATGAATTTTAATAATAGCGAGTAAAAAATCATCACAATAAGTAGCAATTTGATTATTCTTTATTAGTTTTTTAGTAGATTTTTTCTGAGAATATTTGGGGGCGATTTTTATTTAAATAATAATAGTCTTGTCCGACTAACTGTTTGAATGTGTCATTAGCTTACCTCTACAATTTTTTTACACTAGGTACTTTTTAGATAATATGTTATGATCATTTTTTAAACTCTAATCTAACTACCTATATTTATTGACGGATTGACTATCCAACCACTCCTGTTCAAAAAAAAATCCCTTTTTTTTCATTTTGTGCAATCGAAACCAATCTGACATTCAATAATCGGGAACCTCAATCGCTTTAATTAAATAATTCTCGAACAAGACGAAGGCATTAATATTTCAATCAATGTTCCTTAGTCTGTTGGCTCAAAGACTCAGAACGACGTGTCTCGGCCTTCGATACGAGAGGCACTAAACTTGGTCCTTTGTGGTCTCCTGCCAATAACTTCAAGATCCCTAGGACCCTTAGCCGTAAAATCAATGTAGTCTCGTACACGAAGTTATTTCCAACCAACATTTATTTTTAATATTCACATAATACTAATAGTGTTTTAATAACGAAAGAAAACTGTGTTAATAACAAAAATACATGACAATGTATAACATTAGGACAAACTAAAATCCCTACAAAGTATGTTACACTATAATATCCTATTTACCGGAGTAGTTCCACTTTTGCCAGCTGTATTCAGGTACCCAAAGACCGAACTAAAATCAGTGAAATGTTCGCCAACTCGCCAAACTTATAAAGACCTTTTGCTAGTGACAGCTAACCTCTAATATTTGTGACTTAATTTTAACGAAACTTCCATCCAAGTGTTTTATTATATTCCCAAAACTTTCATGACTTTATTGTCGGTAACATAACTGCTGAATTAAATTATCATAAATCTATATTTATGTGCTAACGTGTATGTGGTAAAATGTATACCCACTTAGGATAGGTGTATTATTAAATATCTTACTAAACGTTGAGCGAGTTATAAAGAAAATATTTCGTAGAATAACACACATATTTGTTTTGTATACACACAAAGGCGCGGAATACCGCTCAGTATAAAATGTTCAAATATCTCGGCGCGTCAGTGGCGGCCTTCGCGATCGCTTATCGGCTATCCACCCGTTCGAAATTTAAATCGTCGAATCCAACTAGAAATGCATACATTTTCCGAAATTCGAATTTGGATAAAGATAAAAAAAAAACAGCGATTGTTGCCGCTGCCCTATCGGTTTTCGATCAGTGTTGCCCGCGGCGTTGAGACGCACGCACGCTGCTCTACGCGTCACGAGTAGCCGGCTGTCAAAGCGCGATTTGTTTACTGTCGTACAACACGTGTCGTGCCGTTGTCTTACTTATTCATAAATATTTATTACAAGAAATTACAAAAAACTAATTTATTATATAAAATAAAAAAGTGAAGTTTAATAAAAAGATCAACAAGTTTTTTGATTAGAAGTTGGGTTTTATTCAAATTCAAATTAATTCGGACTTGAGAAGAAATGTTAATTAAAAATAAATTCGTTTTTCTTTGGTGTCGTTAATATCTTGACGATGGGATTAAGTTCATGTGTCGGGAGAATGCGTGTGTGGGTGGCTCGAGTGTTATGGCTGGTGCTTGTAGTGCTGGCAGCCAGGATTCAAGGATATGTGGAGACGGAGGAGTTCATCAGCGACCTGGATAAGCCAAGTAAGTACGCTTTTACGATATGAGGGATGAATGGCGACGGGTCTGTAATGATAGAGGCGAGAAGGTAAGTTTATTACTACGCCTAAATGTCATTATCAAAATGTAGTAGATAGACAAACCTTTTTAAAAAAATAGAGCTACTAAGTGCAAAAACATTATTAGTCCACGGCATTTTAGACGGGAATTAATATTATTAAATTCGATTTAAATAATGTATTTTTGTACTCGAAATATATTTTATATTGATGAAATCCTTAGATAAATAAAACATTTGTGTGCTCGCTAACTTTAATATAATTTAAAGCTGTTTTTATTCGTCGAAATATTTTTATATGAACATGAACCGATGTATGTTTTGTTTTTCATCTAACCGGAACATTTTTTTAAATACTTTGGTGAAAAATTAAATTTTGTTTATACCACATAAAGCCTAAACGATTACAGTGAACCTCAATACCTGTAACATAAACAGATAGACAATACCAAATAAAATATTTAACATAATAATCTCGTGAGGGTGGTGATTGGTCAGTAAATTGCGCGTTAAAATTATGATTGGTCTTTTGATTTATGTGTTCTGATAAACCAATCACAGCACCGCTCATGAGATTCGGCAGCCAATTTACCGATCAAAGATTAGATAAGGGTCTAAACGCTCGGAACACGCGATCCACCTAATATTGGCGAAAACTGGATTAAAAATTACTACCTTCCAAAATTACTTAAAGAAATAATCATTTGTGATATTATATTCAAAAAATATATAGTAATCTCCTTTTTTTGTTTAATTTTAGAAAAAAAACCTATTTTTTCAAACCCTTCTAAAAATTCCTTTCTAAATCATAGCTAAGGACAATTTCGATCAAGTCAGTCTAGAATTTAGGAGCTCCGATGCTACAGATAGACACACAAACACACGAGTAGATGTCAAACTTATAATTTCGCGCTTCGGGGGTTAAAAGCTATAGATAAGATATTAATTTACGTGTTAAATATTTAGAATTATTAGAAACTTCAACATATTTAAATACATTGATACACATAACCGTTAGACCTATTACTTCCCTCTTTTTGCGTCGGAGATGAAAAGCATACACTACTGATAATAACATTTCGTTATTTATTAAACGACAACCTCTGCATGTTAGTAATAAACTACAAAATTATATTTCATGAAAGGCTGTAAATAGAGTCGGCATTAAGTTGCAAATTAACTTTAACACTTATTGAGTTTAAACTGGGTGACACGGAAGCATTCATAACTCTCTTACAGTTGCGAGAAAAACGCTCAGAAAGCGGGAAATGAGTGGAGGTTGTGTAATTATACTGCCTACTGTTAAATATACTTACGGAAAGGTTTAAAAACATGCTCTTTATCTTGACAATATAATTACCACATTATATTATTAGATAATACTAGCTGTACCCGGCATGCGTTGCAATGCAATTTTTCTACCTAGGACCTGCCTACTACCTACCTACTACCACTTAGGGCTATGAAAAATAGATAGTAGCCGATTCTCAGACCATGGCTCTACCCTAAACGTGTGCAAATCTGTGCAATACCATATTTTTCTCGTTATATGTATACAAGTTATACATTTCTTTTTGTAACAAAATTCATTTAAGCTCGCCTAAGTATTAATATACATCAACGAATTCTAAAAAAAAATAAAAAAAATATGTGTATAATATGTGTAAGCCGCGCTCGCCGCGGTTGGTCCGTGGATGGGTGACCATTTATAACATACCGAGACCCCTCCGTGTTTCGGCAAGCACGTTAAACAGTAGGTCCCGGTTGTCATACATAGATCTTTGGCAGTCGTTAAGTCAATTCTGACAATCAGTGTTACCATGGGATACTGTGTTCCCCAGTAAAATGGGTTGTGGAGGTCAGATAGGCAGTCGCTCCATGTGAAATACGGTATTCAGCTGAATCCGTATTCCGTATCCGTATTCCTAATACCGTATGACTGGTAGCCGACCCCAACATAGTTGGGAAAAGGTTTGGGAGATGATGAGGTGTACAATAAAGAATTAAGAATAAGATTACTTACTGCATTAAAATTAGCGAAAAAAGAGCATAGATGTCTTTTTTTAGCAGTGGATTAATAATTGTAATTAAATATAATTTATTTACATGCCACGAGAAAAAAGAGAAAACAAAAATATTACACTGAAATTCTCAGCGCTGCGGTTTATAAAAATATATCCCGTGAGAGCAACCTCCTATGGTAGAGTCAACCACTTGGCTTACACCTAATGACTGCCATGGCAACCAAAGCCCTTCACAGGAATTTTCCTTCGCTAAGAATAAGTCGATAAAAGCCCTTTTTCCTGATTTGTGTGGAAAATGCTTTCTTAATACTGTTTAACTGCAAATCCGTATTACGCAAGAATTGTTTTCAGCTGAATGGTGAACGCTTCAGTCTAGGCGGTCAATCTTCGAACCATTATTATTTACTGACCAATCTCTTTCCGCTCTGCACCATTTTAATATCAACAAAGTTATAATTAGCAAGGAGGCCGCAATAACCGAGGCTTCATTTAACTCCTTCATTTCCAGCAACTTGTAGAGATACGAACATAAAAACTTATATCTACGCATCTTCCTTTGATATTCATATTATAGCGCGCTCACTTAATGAAATCTGCTAAACGGTTTTATGGGTTCTGGTTTCATTTTCCACGTTACACAAATGAAAACCAATTTGGTTGAAAATTGTAAACTGTTGAAACAGAAACCCAACTCCATAATATATGTGAAGCCAAATGAAATCTGATAATAAAATTCAAAATCTATAAAATTGGGAATGTTTTGTGAAATTAATTAAGCTTGGATAAATATTACAGGGGAGGCTTTTAGCAATGAGACATTAATTCGTTGTTGGCTGTTACTCAAGCATGATATATTGAAGTAAGTGGGCCTTACCTGGCCTCCCCGGAGTAACCTCTTTGATATACGTCTTCGTGTCAAATTGCTGTTTTTCGTGAAAAGGTGAGTAAACATAATGGGCTATTGTTTGGCATGTTTTAAATAGATTTACTTTAAGTAATGATCTGAGGAAAATGTTTAGAGATAAGAGGTGTATTTTGAGATAGGATATTTTAAGTGTTTTTTGTTGTTCTCAACTTGTTTACTAGTAATCTAAGAAAACTTTTCCAAATAATGCTGTCACTACTGAACACTCAAACAATTTTGAAAACTAATGTGATGGCTTGGTTAAGATTTTCGTTGACAAATTTCTCTAGCACCTTCACACTAGGAACAAGTTTCACACTGTAAATAGTTACTACATGATGAGAACCATTCTGTTTCCATGTTTTTATTCTTCTTTTGTGTATGAATTATTTCTATTTCAGTAACACGTGCGATATTGTTATAGTAGTTATAATATTATGTACCTATTGTAGATTATATCTCAGAATACAAGTCTATTTCGATAACTTATCACTTACGCAAAATAGTATAAGGTTAGTAATATATACTCGTAAATGAATAAATGCCTAATATTCATTTGATTAAACAAGTATATTATAAATGGTGAGACTTTGCTATATGATACAACAAACGTTACATGCAAAATATAGTAATTGGAAAGTTACTGGGACGGAAAATTTGTGAAAAATGTACTGGAAGAGAACGCAGTGTTTAATTTATTGATATCATTACATGCGCGCACAAAATGAAAAGGGGAAAGAGGGTATAGATGGAAAAGATAACTTCTTATCTGAGAGTCTTGTTACGAGTATGTGGCTTAGAGTAAGAATCTCTTTTTGATCCGCGGTTAAGTAAAGCAATGTATTTAAAGTCGATGTAACTATTCATTTTTAACACGGTTTTTTTAGCTTCACTTGTATGTATGTATGTAACCGACTTCTTTGGACTCGATTTTGACCCACTTTAAACGGACAGATTTAATTCAAACTTTGTACACTTATCAAGAATCAGCGAAAATATAATAATTTCATAGGTTTATCTTATTATCCTGATTAGGATCACTAAGATTAAATAAATAAAAAAAAAACAATAAAAAAAAATTAAGTCCACAAAGCAATACGTTTGAATTCAGACAACACGTATTGCTGCTAGGACTAAAAAGTGAAAAATAAATATAGCTTAAAAAAAAAAACACGCTTTTAAAGTACTTCTAACTAAAAAAGTGAAAAATAATTCCTAATGTAAGCTGAATTTGGTAATGAACAAAAACACTAGTATTATTGTGAAAAAGCGTGGGTTGCTCGATAGATACAGAGCGCCCCACGCTTTTTCACAATTATATTTTTCTTAAATAAATTGTTAATTCTTATGTGTTCTTTTCGTATTTTATGAAAACTAAAAAGATTTTTTAGATTTGTACTTTTTTGTATGGTGCAAACGCAACGAAATTGCAACAGTTGCTATCTTTCGTTGATCAAAGGAACTTACGAAGATTAAAAACATACCGTAATTACTTTTGAAATGAATCCATGTTAATATGTGTTGCTACCATAAATAAATTACTTTTTAACATAATGGTTGATGGATGAAAAAACAACATGTCGGGGCAAAAAAAGTTTAATTTGAAACATTCATAGCACATAACGTAGTTTAAAATGCATGAATTGTTAAAAACTTTTTCGTTTAACACCTGTTTTACCTATCATTTCAGTGCGTGACTACCTATCGCCTAATATTACAAAAATTTACTGGTAGTGGATGACGGAATACAGATTACAATTTTAATTAACATATTGAATTAGTCACTCAATGTTTGAGCTCCTAAATTACGTTTGGATTTAAGGAAATTTCCAGTAACAACAGTCCCTCGATCCAAATGCTATTAGAATCTCATTACTCCATAATACAACATTACAAAACGTTATTTATTTTCATTTTGCTTGTAGTCGAAGAAAAACTTAACAGTAATTCTAAATGCATTTGTGGCGAGCGTTGGCCGCACGTGGTTGCAATACGTCCGGGTATCTACGCTTGTAGTGAATCGGTTGTCCCGGTGTTACTTATTGATCCGGGCTCCACCTGGATCTGCCCGGAGCCTAGCCTAGGGGCTGCTCAAATATAGGTTAATTAAATCAGTATTCAAGAAATTGATGTATCTTCGTGCTCCTAAATCTATACGATGTTATATTGAGGATAAGAGATGGTGACATGCCAGTTTAAGTACCGTAACGGCCTATAACACTTGTATAAGTTGCTTTATGTGTACTTGTATAATTAGTAAATTATTTACGCTCCTTTTATTATGACACTACAGAAATTACTAGAGGTCCGGCGAAAATCACCTTTTGGATTTAAATAAAGTTATAGCATAACATAGTTCATAGTAAATTGTATGAGTCGTAAACAGAAATTGTCAACTATTCGTAGAAACTGCTTCCTCTTCCATTGCGTTTTCGCAGAATTACTTTTTTTTTGCTTAATATAGTTTTGAGGAATGGACGATTACTAAAATTGGGTTGGACGATTTCTGTCGGATCATCTAGTTTTATGTACTCACTAAACAATTAGGCAGCCTGTACACGAACTGCTCGTGTAGTTAATCAGTAATCAAAGTACACGGACTATACTAGTTTTCGATCGCTTTTGAGTTTCATGTACGCCTCATAACCCCTTGCTTTTTGTTTCGTCGACCGCTCGAAGCAGTTGAACAGCTTTAAGTATTCCGTGTAATTAAAACACAATATATCGAATTAATTTGGTGTCCAGTAAAAAGGAATAGTATCGAAATGTAAGTACATTTACATAAAGATTCATGGTTAAGACTACGTACAGAGCTTGCCAAGTCTTTTATCGTTAGTAGCGGACCAAGTAATCGATTTTTATTCGCCGATTAGTCGACATCCATCGACCGCTTTATTTTGGTAACGAGAATCAATACACATTAACCACATTAAAATTTATTGGGTTTTGTAATTTTATAAACCTTGAATATAAATTAATTTGAAAGGGTCTAATAGGAGTAACTAAGTCAAGAATATATTTTATTTTTAAAAAGCACTGTTACTGGCCACATCTGCCGCATATCAGACGACCAATGGGCCAAACGAACGACCCAATGGGTCCCTCTAAATGGCAAGAGACATCGCGGTAGGCCCAGATGGAGATGGCGGGACGAACTGGAGTCCTTTGATAAGGAGTGGGTGACCACGGTCTTAGCTAGAGAGAGATGGAAGGAGGGTAGAAAGGCCTTTGCCCTGCAGTGGGACAGAAACGGATAGGAAAAAAAAAAAAAAAAACTGTTCCATGGTACACCTAAGTAGTGTTTGTGTCATGTCATGTATCAGAAAAAAGAATTACTTTATGACACAAAGTTTAATTATCTTTTTTTTATCCATTATTATTGCAATATGGTCCCTTGTATTTACAATTTCGATATTTGTTTTAACCGTTTCTTCTACACACTCGATACCTACTTACTTCCATATTTTGTTTCATATTTATACTTAACTCAGCTCCTCACTACTTGTAGCTATGTTTGCCTGCATCCCCAGTAAGCGTAGAAAGGGGACCACTGTGCCGCGGCTACATTTCATCGCACATTTGCCATTCACATGAGAGGCAGCAAACTACAGCAATATATCTGATATAGATCACAGTTGATATTCTATGACCCACACCGATAATTTTTAAATACAAAGATAAATAAAATGAATAAATAAAATAAATGCGGACAACATCACATACATTGTTCTGAATCCAAAGTAAGTTGCTAAAGCACTTGTGTTATGGAATTCAGATACAACGAAGGTACCACAAACACCCAGACCCGAGACAATGTAGAAATGTGATTTTCTACATTGACCCGTCCGGGGATCGAACCCGGGACCTCAGAGCTAGCGACACCTTGAAACCGGTGCGTACGCCACTCGACCACGGAGGTCGTCAAATAGCAAAATCGTCAGATAGCATGCTTATGCACATTTAATGGTCAAGTATTATTATATAATTGAACCTAAGGGTGCGTCCACATCTGACGAGCGACAACTACACGAGCAGCTCGCGTGCCGCTCGCGAACATGCCGCGAACGCACTCATGTCAATTACGTCATCTGACAGACGTGCGCGCGCCGCGAGTGGCTCGCGAACATGCCAGGAGCGGTTCGCGAACCGCTCGCGAGCTGCTCGTGTAATGCTCGTTCGTCAGATGTGGACGCACCCTAACAGTTTCATTTCATCGTGTTCGTGTATTAATGACAAACATTAGTCTGAACCATATATTATGACCTTAAAACGAATCGTTACTATAAACCCTAGATTTAAAAGGCTTATTAAGGTGAAATGGGTCAGTAAAGCGCCTTATTTAATCTATCGCATCGAATCACAACCATTATTCTTGTAAAGTTACAAGTCAAACTAAACCAATTGTAGGACGTAAGCGGCCCACTACATTATGTATAGCTTTATGTAAAACCATTAGACCAGCGCACTTTGTTCACGGCCCGACCTTACGGGTCAGCTCATAGAGCACACTTTCAAACCCTCGACAACTTTTACTTAAGACTAATTGAAGTAAATAGGCTGTGAAAATAGCTCCCACTGTCGATCCACATTGATGAATGGTCACCTTAACTATTTAAGTGATTTATTATTTAATCTTACACGATTCTAGCCTTTAAACCTTTCCAGCCAAGGATCACAATCGCTTGTATAATCACGCAAGGCTGGCATTGTGTCACGTGATTGCAACGCGAAATGGGGTTAATCTGTTTAAACCCTGTCATGCCTGTTTGTTGCTAGTTTTCTGAATAAAACACGCGGCTATCGGCAGAGCTAATAATGACTTGAATAAGCATTTAAAGAGGGCACTGCCGCGTCCCAGATGTATGGAGTGTGCGATGCCGCGGGAATACTAATATTTGTGTGGAGTGTGCCGCCACGCGCACCATTATTTCACACTGTCGATACGTTTCCTGATTATTTTTCCGCTTTTCAATACGATTTTTTTAAACTCTGAATTGAAATGTTATTAAATTGCAGGTTTCAACCAGTGTGTCTCAATTCACGATAGCTATTCCGTAAAAACGATAAAGCTCCGTAGACTCCGCGAGTCAGCGATGAGCCACAATAAAACGAGGCTTGCAAGTCTCATAAATCAGCAATAATCGCCGTAATACGGATCTGCCTAGACCTCGGAATACTGAAAACCTAATAAAAAGTATAAAGAGAGACATACAGCCCCTGCTTTGTGTTCAAAACAGCGGCATAAGTGATAAAAATTCTAGTCCAAACGAAAATATTTGAACTAAAAATACTCGTGCAAAGCTAATGATGGTAATATATCCAGTTTAGCCTAAAATGGACTTAAAAATACTGTGCAAAGCTGGCTCCTGACTCATTGCTTAGGAGTGCTCGGAATCTTATCGCAGGCGACTTTAACGGCGACGTAAAGATACCTATTTCTTTAATTCTAAGCTTGGTGCGGAAACAATTCTTTAGAAATGGTTCCGAAGCGTCTTTAAATCCTGTCGCAGTTCCTGCGGGAATTCGGGAGGAGATCATTTGGCTGCACGTGCGTGAACAGCCCGCGATGGATGGGATGAGGAGGAATTTGGATGATGCCGACTTCTCAGAAAGGAAATTATTGGAGTAAAAAGTATACCCTCGGATCGGGTTGTGTTATTTATTCCTTTGTCTAAAGGGCGAGCTTTTGTTTTCGTCTGAAAGTCGACTTCAATATTGTTGTAAAAGGTTCGGCTGACGAAGTTTCACTCAGCGGCGAGTTGATCTTTATTGACACCTGTTTACAAAGGAACTCTAGTATGTTAGTATGGCTGGCTTTTTTTCTTTTATTTTTATTTGATAATCTCCACAAACCTTTTTTTGGTATTCTGTATTCATAGTCGACATGTTTTTGAACTGGTATAAAAACGTTTATTGCATTCCACCTCGTACAGTTTTACATACACAGCTGTGCGTATATTCCCATTCACCGTCACAATCCTGCACAACGAGCTGATTCTAAATATTTCCTAACAAAAATCCAATAACATTTTATTCGCGGTGTGAAGCCAAGCGTGAAGCACTTCTTTAAATTAAAGTTATTTTACGAACATTTCCGACCTCAGTTGAGGTGTTGACGTTAGAAAATATTCTGTGTATATTACAATGTGCCATCATAATCAGGAGACCCTAAAAGCCTGGGCATCTTTTGATGGAAATATTTGTTAAATAACTCAAACTTCGATATTTTTATGTAAGTATGTAGATTTTACTTAGATTCAAGCAAGTTTACCATCTACGACCACAGTTCTAAATGGCCTTTAATTGCAATAACTTAGTAAGCCTTAAATTCACAAAGACTGCTTTTGTTATTTCTCACTCACTTTTGTGCCAAAATGGGCTCTGAAAATAAAATAACTATGTTAATTCTGTATGATGACATGTAAAAAGCTATATAATGGTAAAAAAATACTACCTGACTTTAAAAAATAGGTCAAATAGGGTACCGCAAATCCAAATTTTGTGTGAGTTTACTCAATCATAGTTTTGGTTGACTCAGCACTTTTCTTTGACTCCGATCCACAATTTTCAACGTGTAACTTTAGCTCCATAATGACGTCACAGCCAGTCCGATTCACGCAGGCTAAGTGTCTTCGAGCATTAACATTACATTTGTCTTGAGTCTAAATAATTCTGTTAGTTTAAAGTTTTTGTTTCAGTAAGTTGATTGTCGCAACAGCTAAGTGCTTGCCCTTCTGTCCGAAACTTAGTTCGCTTGGACTTCTTGAAAGTTGTATTAGGTTAAGTTAAAACACTGAAATACCTAGTGGATATATCCAAGTAGGAAATTAGCCAAGTAGTAATATACCCTAGAAGTTTGTCGAATAAATATCTACATTTCTTGATAACCTAGTTTTTTTCGCTTTCATAACAGACTGTACATTTGAAATATAATATTTTACATGAAATTCAGCTTAGTAGGAATAGCCGCTCAGAATATATTTAGCAAGTCTATCGATTAACATTGAAACCAATCTCGACAGTCGTTATTCACACCCAGGCCGCGTAAGATTTGTGTCAGTGCCAGCCCCTATTAAACACTTTTGTAAGGTATGAATTTCGATATTAGATTTTTTTATTAATACTAATTTTTACATAATGAAGTGAAAACATATTTCTACTAATTGCATAATTACAGGCTGAAATGTCTTTGCCTTTAATATCAATCATCCATCTTCTTATTAAGGGCCTTAGCCGGGTCCAAACAGCTGGATCGCGAGATTAGAATCATTTTACAATAATTTAATTAATATGCCACTCGACAGTTTTATCTCTTAAATATTTATCTACCTTGTCTCGCTCCGTATTAACACAAGTTCTCCAAACATAATTCAAGTCCATATTCCAAGTTTCATGCAGAATTAGCGTCTTACACAACAGCGCTTACCCCATTAAGAGCTCAAAACATTCGTTTGAACAAAGCCTTGATATATTTGGAGTGGAGTCCAGACAGATAAGCATTGCCAGTGGTCGTGGCTCTGGACGCCTGCCAGCGGGGCCATCGAATCTAAGGGATAGCCCAGTTTGTTCCGATGCCCTGACTCTTGCCAGGTTCGATAACCAATAACTGGAGTTTGGGAGTTTTTCTGATTTGCGATGTCGTAAGATTTTGTGCTTGATAATATTAGTATGCATTGGAAAAAAATTGCTGTTGAAGCTTTCTTTTTCTTTAAGAAAATTGGTAGTTTTTTATTTTTATTTTACTGCAAACAAATAGTTAGTTCCAACAAATAAAGGTAGTATATAATTCAAAATCAAAAGTAACTATGACAAAATCTATAAATATTTATTAAAAGAAATTCAAGCAACTTAAGTTACGTCAGCAAATACTAGTACAAAATCGACGCAGTTAATTATAGTTCAATAGACAATGCTCCAAGACAAATTCACTTATACAGTATACACTCCATTTCCAGTTCTCAGAATCTATACAGAATCATATGCCATAAGGAAATATATCTAACTTAGTAACTATGCAACTGAAAATTTCATGACAGAAACCCGATGTAGAGGTTATTTTATTTTATAAACCTTTCAGAAACTGCCAGCTTCTATACCAGCTAGTAATCGTTTAATTAATTTTTCTAAAGACTTCGATTATGTTAAAAGCTTGCGTGTGATTAAAAAGCATGGAATTTTTCAATCTTCTATATAATAATATACTTATAATAAATCTGTAGAAGTGAAAATTCTGTTCATAGAAAATATCAAAAAAATAAATGGCGGGGGGTGTTACTAGACCGACAATGAACCCAAAAGTGTGAAAAAAAAAAATGTTGTCTGACTGTCTGTCTGTTTGTTCAGGTATCACGCAAAAACTACCGGTTCGATTACGATGAAACTTAATAAAATTATTCTTTATTATCCTGGGTACCACACTGGGTAGTTTTTATCCCGGAAAACAAACTTAATTTTGCGGTTAAAAACTCATTGATAAGTTTCGTCATCCACGCGAACGAAGTCGCAGGCACAGCTAGTCTATTCATAAAATGTCAAAGATTCATTTACCCGCCGTAGCTTATTAGGTGTTTTTTTTTAATAATCTACTCAATGAACGTTTAGATAATATGTGTATTTAAACTGCCTCGTTGGCCTAGTGGTTCTAAGCGCGACTGCTACGCTAGAGGTCTTGGGTTCGATTCCCAAGTCGACCAAGGTGTTATTGGGTTTTTCTATGAAATTCTCAGAAGCAGGTCGGAGTTTGGATTTGTGCCCGGTTAGTGGCAATAGGCTCGCCCCCTATTACATGGGACCTGAACATACCGGCGAACTGTGGGTGTACATTGGTACACCTCTGCCTAACCCTTCGGGGATACAGGCGTGATGGTATGTTATGTCATGTTATTGAATTTAAAAATATGAAAATAGAGAAAGCGTATGGATCATCAATATAGGAAATGATTAATTTACTTAAAATAAATTTTAATGCCATAGATTTAAGTCTAAGTTTTAAATTTTATCAGTCTCAAAACCTTACAAAAAGTCAACCTGGGGCTACAAAATGAGCACAAAATACAAACGTGTTTAATAGAAAATTCAGTGGCTTTGAAATAGAAGCCTTCACGCCCTTAATCTGACTTTTCTGTGTCAGATTCTAAGATTTAGTAAAAAGATATCAAGTCAAAGTCAGACAGTCTATTTTTTAAGTCTTATACAAACCTTGTTTCTCTACCAAGGCATCATATTATATTGTTTCCTTAACGAGGTAACTTGTAGAGTATCCAAGGAATGGTCCTTAATAATGTTTGCACAGGTCATAGAGATCGCTGAGCTTTATAAATCAGGTGGGTTGCCGATATAATCGACGTCAACCACCCGAGTATCGGAAACTGTGCTATCTGTATCAACTTATGCCGTAAACTACCGACCGTACGGCTATATTTTAGATCGCAATGTGTGATTCGGTGTAATGGGAGGAAAAAATAATAGTGGTATACAATGGCCCACTGGTACGCCCACGTTAGCTCAATTTATTAGGTTAATTTAAGACATTTTTAACTGAAACGTTAATACAGCTTCTATTTTGTTCTTGACTTCTTTTAAAATAATCTGATCTTGTTCAGTTTTAAGTGCCTTTGAGTCTTTTATTTAATGTTAAAAAACCTCTATAGACTACGTTATATGATTATGTTAAATACTTGCTTTACAATTAGTATGCTGTCAGACGGCTCAAAAGTATTTATTTAATTAAAACTAACTTAACTAGCAATTAAGTCGATTTCCCCACTCTCATCGTGACAGTATCTAAAGGGGTAGGTCATCGCCCTCAGGATGTGTCTCGGGTCACACGATTGCATGTTCCTCTAGAGATGCTAGATCTTTCCACAAATAAAGATGGCTGTGACATATATGATCACATGGAAAATAAAAACGGTGTTCATTAATTAGATAAGAGTTTAGAGATTCAATCCGTAAAAATAGTTTCCTATCAATGTGTTATAAGAGCATAATAATCAGAAATTATTATAGAAAAAAGGGTATAATAATTGCTGATCAAAAGATTGTTCGATTTTTATCATGATACCAAAAGTAAATTTATCTTGAAAAGGCTGACTTTAGTCTTTATACCTAATTTAAGGTCTTAGCTATGTCAGCAATACCTGGCTTGTGTTCACTACACACGTACTGTGGACTTAACCCATATCATAAATGAAAGGTCCAATTACGATAAATTATTGTAAAAAATCGATCGGATATTTTCAGAACTTTTTGTTAAAGCGCCTGTTGCTAAGTGAGAATTCTCTAAATGCCTTCTTAAAGAATGAAGCTAGCTAGAATATTACCAAGATTTTATCCTTAAGTTGATTTATCTAGCGTGCTGACTCAACTAGTTTGCTCAAATGAAAGTAATAATAGAAATACAGACATTGAGCCGAGAGTGAGATATTAATCAATGTTCCTACTATTTGTAGTAAAGAAGAAAAGAAAACATACGATTTGATTAGAAGCAGCACGGAAAAGTATTAACTTTCAACTAACAGATTACGTACAGGCCGGAGTTTTTTTTTATTATGAGATTTTATTTTGATTTTTGAACTTGAGTTTTCGACCATAGGTGCCTTAAATATGTAAGGCATACATGCCCATTGCCCCTTGTGTGAGTTTCTTTGTGGCTTGTATATTTAAAAAATACTGGAAGAAAAATGTTGATGCACCATATTTTAGATTGCATTTGCAATACAGTAAAGCAGACAGCATTCACAAAATAATGGAAAACGCGAAATATTTGCTAACGAGGTTTCTAGCTCGAGATTTTTACTCAAAGGATTTTAGCAAACATGAAAATGTTTTGGGTGCATCAGTTTATCATTTGGCACAGGTTAACGGACACATTTTCGTTTTCGTATCCTGTTTCATGACACACAGATTACTGATCCCATAATTAAATTTCCGCTAAATATACTGGGTTATTACAAATCTACAACTTACAAAATTAACAAATATTGTGGCCTACTTGTGTCTTTTGTCTATCTTATCTAAATTACGCCACGAAATAACACTTTTTAAAGGTCAACATAATATTGACGGCATCTAGATCTGCTCGCCTTTCATCGCTCCCTAGTACTTCAGACGAAACGGCGCAAATAACACCCTAGAAACACGCTCTTGGTAAATATTTCCTAATCGTAACTACAAAACTAACTGAACTAAATGTCAACTTTTACGTAAAGGAACTAACGACTCGTGCAGAACTTCACTAAAACTATTTATCATCGACTTGCATAAAATATTCAGTACCAATGTATTAAAAAAACATCCCTGAAATATTGGAGTCTATTAAAGAAGGGTTCCTAGAGAATATTTAAGGTCTGACCGGCGTATAATCTGTTGGGAGTTTGGAAAATATTGGCTCCTAGCAACGGACCCCGACCCTTCGATATAAACGATTAATAAATAAAGTAAGAGGATTCACAAACGAAAGGTTGACAAATATGGCCATTAGTTCGTTTTACTACTAACGATTTAGTTTCGCGAATATAAATATACAAACATCAGTTATTTATGGGCCTATGTTATTACCTTCTCCAATTTGTTGCTAGCGGATACGTACGAGTACCTAAGCTACATTTCTACATCTCTCACGAAATTTAGTTAGTCTCAATTGAAAGGGTAATCGTCTATTACATTCTATAAGTGCCTACATACATAATGGAACTTAATATTGATCGTTCAATACATAACACCCCATATACCATTCACATTTATACGTCACGTCACATTTTTAATATAGATTTGAACCTGCACGGAACCTGCACTTTCTAGGAACGAGAAAAGTAGGTAATACCACGATATTTTTAAAAATATATTCGTGTGAACTTTTATCAATACTAAAACTTTTGAAGGAGAACGTGGTGCTAGCGTCATAGCGACTTGTTTTGAACGAGTGTCGTCTTTAAAAATATTTTTTTTACACACCAAATGCGTAGAAGTAAATTTGAATTTATTCTTAAAGCATTTTCAGGGTTATAGGTAGACGTAAAAGTACCATGATGGTGTAATTCTTAGGTAACTGGCAGAACTTCAAAGTAATGTGTTATACCTACATAAACATCTAGACGTTACTGTTACTATTTATTTATATTTTATTTCGATTGTCTTGTTATCTTGTGTTATCTTGTGGTAGAATAGACATTGGTCTCGACGCCACATCGTAGAACATTTTATGGATGTTTTTCTATAATATAATATATTTTAAATACACGTTCTTGTTAGGAACGTAAAGATTGAAAGATCCTAGTTAGTTCAAAAAGACTAGTTTTTACCGTCAAGAATTTTTCTGCTGCTACGCGTTTGCCTATCTACAATTTGCACGTAAATCGGTAAGTTTAGCATTCCATCTCACTGCCGATGAGAAGGAAGATACACTTTTGGACTTATCCACAGTGTCTAAATATTTACCGTTAGGAGCTCCCACCGTAAAATAAAATATTAAAATGCTTTTACCTCTGTCTGCTTCTAGCAATACAGTCGAGCTTATTCATATTCGTTCTCAAAATTCTTCCAAATTGCTTCCATACCTTGCATACATGCACGTTTATAAGATTATCCGAAAAAATATCTCGCTTGGGATAATGTGGAAATTTTTGCTGCGACTAAACACACACGGGCATACCCGGGCACACCCGGGCACCTGTCTAATTTATGGCGGGTGACCCTCCAGGATTTTTTTGTCAACCTTTCTGCGAGTTGAGACCCTCGCGCTATAGTGCCGCGTAGGGATTGCTCGTAATCTCCCGCCTTTTGTTTCAGTTTCCAACTTACTTATGGAAGTATTCTGTGCTTTTTTCGCAACTATGATCCTGTACATACATTATTGTTACACCTTGAACTTTACGTCGCGTAGAAGCCATTTTGAGCTTTAACTAATAGAAAATAATGATTAAATTTCCAGTGCGGGGACAGTTCAGCTAAAGAGACTTGAACTGTTTGGTAACTTTGACGGTTAGATTGGTTGATTATATCAAGCTTTCACCAATCTGGTGGCTAACTAGTAGCTAAGTGAACTTGTGAACTTGTCCGATAGTTTGTGCTTGTGATTTGTGTCATTGCATTAAAAGAACCTTTGTACTACGCTTTGAATATTTTTTGTTTAATTTATTGTAATCCGCTTTTTGAACGAATACGTATGAACATCTCAAATGAAACATTTAAACATTTTTATTTTATTAAACGATGAAAATGTTGAGCGGATTAAAATATTTAAAGGCCTTTGGCTTTCGGGTACAATTCAACTATAAAGGCTTTATAAAAATCAATTGCAGTAATTATTTATCAGTTTTCAGGCTAATTCAAGATATGGCAGCTACTAAACTAATTTAGTCTGATTTCTTTTAAAACCTTTTTATAAATCAGTCGTAATGTCGTGTCCACGTGTCGTCTACACAAACATAACTCCATTATCCGCTAAGGTAGTTTCCGTACGATTCAAACTTACGGTCACTTGACATCCTGTAATGTGCTCAGCCTTTGAACTATTTCAATAGGAATTGCTCGCAACTTCCCGAGTGGAACTACAAATCCATGCAAAGAAACTTTCAATCGCTCAACGAATCATGGAATCAGATGGACGACAAAGGAAATTGAGTAAACATTGTTAGGGAATTTTTTAAGAAAACTCCTTTACTAATAAGGTGAGTTGTTTCCTTGAAGAAGCCATTGCAGTTGCACGCATTGAGGAGATTGTGTAGGTTAATAGCATCACGAGTGGGCATTATGATTGTGTAAGCTCATATGCCCGTGTGGCCGCCTCACCTTGCATCGCACGTATTAATATGGCTTACAATTAAAATGAACAGTTATGGATTCAATCCCAGCCTTCAGTAAACATTCATGATATTACGTTTCGTTCCTATATTATACAGAATGTAATACGATACATTTTAATTATTTAATATGGTCGTACTTTCTGAAATTGCATCTGTTAATTTGTGTGGCAGACTTACTACAGTATCTGTTTTCATCTTTCATACATTACGGAAAAAGAACTTCATTTGAAATCGCCTCGAACGAACTTGTTAAAACCCTTAGTGCGGCTGTATTATAAATTTATGTGGAAAACTCAGAAAAACAAGTTAAAGTGTTATTCTTTAATATGGAGAAAAAGAAAGCTAGAAATATATAAACAGATTAATGTACTGCCACGAAACACTAGGTTTCAGCAGATATCACATACCAAAAGAGGACATAGTTACCCACCCATTTCCCATTCCTATGCAAAGTAAACGTCTGATTGTTCAAAACTATTTAACAAAATATATCACTGCTAAAATATACAATAATGTTTCCAAATAAAACCAAACTATAACAAACAGTAAAGTGACATACGAGCTAACTTTTCATAATTCTAATGTCACCAGTCACGGCTCCTACCCAAAACTTTATAAATGATTATTCTGTGGAATAATATGTAAATGTGTGTGAACGGTGCGGTAAAAAGATTCAACTGTAAAAGGTAGTCATATCTTTTGTAATTCTTTGAGGGGTTAAGGTGTTGGGTTGTTCGAAACGCCAAATATCGCATAAACGTTTTGTATTCGCAAAAGTTTCTTAGCATTTTATTGTCAAGACGTGATATGTACAGTAGAACATGTAGTTTGGTGGAAACATACCGATGTTCTTGTGGGCTTCAACGGAAAAGTTTCTGATAGTATTTTAGCTCCTCTTTATATATGGTCAAATTTACTTTATTATCGTCGTTTTCATGCTTAGATTAGTAATTTGCTTTTAGATCCGCGTCCATTTTTAGAACTTTGAAAGTAAGTAAGTAAGGTAAGTAAGGTAATTTATTTTCTTGTTCGCCCAATCATTATTAAATTAGATTTGTTTAAATGGGATTGTAGAAGAGTTTGGTTGTATTAGATTCCATTTCTAGAGTTTTCAGAATTTAGGTGGTTGGAGTGTAACTTGAGTGACAAATTTTCATATTAATCTGGTAATGTTGGAATGTGTCAGCATTGTAATTAAAATTATTTCCTAAATATTGACGACTTCTCCGTGGTCGAGTGGCGTACGCACCGGTTTCAAGGTGTCGCTAACTCTGAGGTCCCGGGTTCGATCCCCGGACGGGACAATGTAGAAAATCACATTTCTACTTTGTCTCGTGTCTGGGTGTTTGTGGTACCTTCGTTGTATCTGAATTCCATAACACAAGTGCTTTAGCAACTTACTTTGGGTTCAGAACAATGTATGTGATGTTGTCCGCATTTATTATTATTATAATTATTTATTTATTATTTATTTATATAAATATATTTTGTTTGTTGTCTGCTACAATCAAGTTCAATTGATTAAATTATGAGAAGAGCCTGTTTGAAATGTTTCGTAATTTTGTACGGAGCAGATATTATTATATTTTCATTGGAATTTCGGATGGAAATAGAAACGAAGTTTGTGAGTTCTAAAACAATTAACGTGTTTAACGGAATAGTGACAACTGGTGAAATAACACTGATTACAACGACATTGTTTTAAAAGATGTTTGTGTAGTAGCTGTAGTGCTGTACATTAACTATGTAATGTTTAATTATTTACTCTTAAATTAATAAAGTGTTTACTGATATCTTATACTTGTATTTTTATTTTAAATCATAGAAACAACCAAAAGAAAAACCATTTACTGAAATTAAAATTCTGAATTTATTTATATTATTTTTATTTATTTCATGTAACAGTCACCTAGATTATAAAATAACATTAAGACAGTACTTCTCATAAACATACTGTAACACTTCCAAGAACTTGAACTTCACTGAGATATCAGCAATTAATACAATTATACTAAATTGTTTCCATTCAGGCTTGAATAACATTTCATTTAAGTTTGAGGCTATAATACTCTACTTCAGGCTATTAGATAAGCCGAATCCCCGTCGACTCAAATTGCAGCACCATTAAGAAACACACATTAACTAGACTGAATGCCTTTACAGCATGTACGTACAATAAAGAGTAATTTATATAACAACTGAATACTTCGACTGTTTCAGGTAATTACTAATAGTATGGACCTCACTAACTTTTGCAAAACGCTTATGGAGAAACATTACAGTGTTTCATCCCCATCCAGAGCTACGTTTTCTTTTAAAACAACTATTGTGGCTTTCCATACCATACTTATTCTTAAAACACAAAAATGTCAATATGAGGTTGGATACGCCCAGTTACTTTCAGACCCCACCTAACCTTTTAATCACGACCCCATACAATGTAAAAATCTCGCGACCAAATCGGTTTTTTTCATGTACACAAAAAATTTTTCGTAGTTTATGTTGTCGCAAGTTTCAATTATTTCCATCTTCGTATACATGCGTTTATGCCCATGTTCAGGATCCCCGTATGTTTACATTGGTTATGAGACCTTTAAAAAAAACAGATATCCTTTTCTACAGGGCTTATCGGATTATTTGGACGTGTGAATGCGAAGTATCGTGGATCGAAGGTATCGCAATACACATCGACATGTTCGCTGACATATACATGCAAATATTACGGATATGTACTGTATTTGTCTGTAAAAATGTCTGATTTTTGACTTAAGTTACGTATACTACTAAGGTAGACTTATTACATTAATGCAAACTAAACAAACAGTATTTTCGAAATATAAATACAATTCCTATTTAGAAAACAATATACAAATAAATTAATTACACAGACGGGCCTGTTGGTCTAGTGGTTAGTCTAGTGACCCTGACAGCTATACCGGAGGTCGTGGGTTCGATTCCCACCCAGGACAAATCTTTGTGTGATGAGCACGATCATTAATTTGTTCTGTGTCTGGGTGTAAATATCTATAATATGTATGTATGCCTGGTGGGGCGTTCGGCTTTTCACACTCAACTGATGTTGCGTTAGCGCGTCAGGTGTGGGGTGGATGTCTCATTGCGTGTTTGTTTGTTCTGGCGTTGCGCGGCCGATGGTGCGCGGTGCGTTTCCGCCGGATATGAACCGACCCTTAGGGTGCTTTCTGTATTTTTGTATTTTGTGTTTGACGTTCGATAAGTGCTACTGTGTAGCATATATTGAATAAAGAATATTTGAATTTGAATTTGTATTTAGATATATATAAGTATGTTTATCAGTTGTCTGGTTACCATAACACAAGCTCTGCTTAGCTTGGGATCAAATAACTATTATATATAAATATTATTATTAGTATAGTAAACCAACAGAAAATACCAATGCAATATATTTATTTGCTAAAATAAATTAAGTAACGTAATTAGCTTAAAATATAAACAAAAATGTAATCCGAACTTTTTTAATCTACACAACGAAAACCTAGCCATAAAACCTGACCTCTTTATTTCATTAAAGTTTATCGAAGACAGGTTTTACTTAAAAAAATGAAGCTAGGTTTCTTTGAAAGCTTTAGCTTCAAGAAAAAGGTGGACTTTGGTCTCTTTCGGAAATGGGTTGAACTTGTTTTTATTTTTGCGAAGGTTTCTAATGACATTATTTGTAGTTTGTGTGGAAAAGGAAATGTTTTCTTTTCGTCGAATCTTGCTGTATTGATGTCGGTTTGTCTTTTGTGAATGTTTTATTGTATTTGCCAGGTTAATTTGTGAATATAAACAAAGTGAAACTAAAAATCGTTTAGGAAATTACAGTCAAAGCCTGAAAAGATTGACTTACCATTCAAATTTAATCATCTGTTGAAAATGTGTATACAAGGCTCAATTTTATTTAAAATACACTTTTAGTTTCTCGGTTAACACTGTACATTGTATGTGCAGAAGCAGTGTTTTAAATATGACCTTGCATTTCCGTTACGTTCTATATTTGTTATGCTAAGCATGCTGCAAATAAGACATTGTATTTGTACAATTCTTATTATTGACATCAAAAGATATGTTTAAAGGGTAATATTTGAGTAGAATTGACTACGTTCGTCCTCAATTCAGGAAATATATCTAGAATGTATGCTGTGAGCTCGCGGCAGGAAGCATTAGCCAGATGTTGCAAACTAATGTAAGAGCCAACAACATAGCAACTGGGAAAAAGCTTTGTGTTATCCTTTATCCTCGGTAAAAACCAAAAACAACATCAAAATTTGAAAATTTCCTTTAAAACGTGGAAAGTTTTAAGGTCTACAGTCTATAGGCTAGATGTATTTTTCCAGGATTTTAGATTAGATAAAGCATGCTCCTAACTTTTGACCTTATCTATCTAAAATAGGCTAGTTAGTCGACTCGTACATCATCTAAGTTTAGTCATAAAATATAACGACAGGGCCAGAGCTTAACAGGGTATTGAGTCGGGAACAAACAACTGATAATTACCCAAATAAATAACTGGACGGTGTCACGCAAACATTAATAGTGAAATAAATTTTGTGACCCATGATTCCGGTTTCGCGTCAGCCATTTTGGATTGCAAATTATACACTATCATACTTTTGATAAAAGGGTTAACTGACTTAACTCTTGGTAATTGTCGGGTTAAAAGGAAATTAGATGGAATTGCTGAATATATTAAATAACAGACTTAAAGTATGAAAAACTTGTACTATGTTGCTTATAGTGCCTTTTGACATACTGTTGTACATATAATGTATGTGTTTATGTAATGCCTAGGTAAATAAAAATAATTAAAGCTTGAGATTACAATAGAAATTTGATATAACATAAAATTATGTTGTCACAAAATTCATAAAATGTACTGTAGCACTTCGCGGAAATACCTACCAAATCCATCCTTTGTTACTTTTAATCAAAGAAGTCCACTAAAGAATCTTTATTAAAAAGTATATTATATAAATCTATAAAATATTCGTGAACCTTTGTTTCTCAATATCGCTTCATGAAGTTAATGGATTGAACAAAAAATTCCACGAAGAAATATTTACTCGAGGGGAACGAGATAGTCTTTTAACCTTGACTTAACATATGATTACGTAAGCAAAACACCAAACAAAAGCGGCATAATATTATATGGCACAGAAAAAGCTGAAAAATTATTCCCCAGCGGAATGGCCGTCCTAACCTTAAACTGAGATTTTCAGCTTGAATATTTCCCGCCGGCAAAGCTCTACGGAAAGCCAACCGACGCATTAATAATGTCTCTTAATTTTAACTGTGCTCTATCATCGTTGGCTCGACCAGAACCCTGCGCCTTCTATTGATTACTAAGTCTGAGTAACTTTTAATTGCTACTATAACGATACTTGGCTAGCTCGACTCTATATATAAAAGAGATAAAAACTTATGTCTTAGTTATTATTTGATTAGGTCTACACTCGTCGGGACGATAACTGTTCGCCGCCGCTGTAAAACTTCATGTTTCCTCGTAAAAAATGTTATTTTATTAAGTCGTTTTGTTGGCAACATTTTGGTCGGTTACGGCTTGCGTTGACGACTTCTTAAATTGATTTGTAGCGTCAATACTGCATCCTCAATTTGGCAATAGAGCTATATTTTATTTAGTATCCATCTTTATTGTTACGCTGCGTTTTTATTATTCTGCCTCCAAACCAGCCACCAATCATTTTGTTCATTGTTTGACCGGGTTAAAAAAGAGGAGATTCTCTATTCGATTATATTATGTTTTTTTTGTGTGTTTTTCTGCAAAAAAAAAAGTTATTTTCATGATTGATGGGATAAGTATACTTAAGCAATGGTCCTATTTTTACATTTATTTTATGAGTTATCATTTATGGGTATTTAAAAAATGACAAATAAAAAAGAAGTATAAATAAATAGACAGGGCAATTTAAAGATCAATACTCCCCAATACAAATAAAGGAAAAGCTTTAAATGCATATGATTCGTATGATGTAGGTCACGTCCGCTCTGCTGCAGCTCAGGGACCCGGTAACAGCGGTCCTCAACTTTGTGCAAACAAAAGATATTTCACGCTTATCCTTTCATACGACACACTTGATAACATCTTAGATTTCCTTCTTTATTTGTTCTTAGATATGTTTTTGATAGTATAAACTTTCAGGTGATACTAAGAAAAAAAGTATTATCATCAGTAGTATAGTTACTATATGTAAAGATAGGTAATTAATTTTTAGATAACTATAAACGTAAAAAATTGTGCTTAATCAATGTCAAAAAAACGCATTTTAATCGGTCCATTTGTTTAGGAGGTACGGTGCCACAGACAGCTTCATATACACGTCACACTTATAACACTCTTATTTTTGAGTCAGTGATATTTATGTCGAGCCTACGGTAGTATGTTATTAGTATTGACATTAATTAAGTGTTATTAAACAAAAATAGTCTTCGTTAATTGAGCAATTATTCTATTTTTATGATACATTTTAGACCTTTTAGTAAGTGACCATTTTGGTATCTTAATCATACACTAGTCCAAAATACATTGAAGGAAAAATGACAGCAGAGACAACGAAAATAATACATCATCACAGTCTTTATTTATGTCTGTCTACCCTTGTTATAGTAAAAGCTTGATTGTTACTGTTAGGTAGCTATAAAAGAGTATTAGCTATATAACACAGATCCATATTAAACATTCATATTTTCTTGAAACAACTTGGATTATACAGAGGCGGAAACCGTTTCCATGGAGATTTTCCCGACTAGTATTCAGCCACGCACACGGCATTGTCCGTCGCCTCATACAGGTCCTCGCGTGTGCAGGTGGCAGGGCACGCTGGCCAACTCATTAAGTGAGCCATCGTTTGGGGGAGGAATCACACTCACATGGTTCAGGTGTGCTGTAACCCCACCGGCATATATTTTCATTACACCGGCCGACTTGGGTCCGGAGTCTATTCAAAGACCTCCACGTCGGCCAGGGTAAACTGTGGCCGGGAGGAAGTTTCCTCAACTATAATACCATTTAAATATAACGCATAAACCGAGTAAGTTTTGCAATATAATGTATTATATCCAGATTGTCAAATAACGGAAATCTGTGATTTATGTCGCACAATGTATAAATACTGAAACGACATATTAAAACGCGCCCTACATTAAACGTATAAAAAATTATATCCGTAAACGATATTACTATGACGCGCCATTTTACTCTTATTACCAAATTATTATTTCCTTCGCGCACACAAAATGTTACTACAAGCTGTTGGGTTGTAAACATTTTTAAGTTTTCAGGAGAAAATTCTGAACATTTTATGTTCAATGGTTAGAATAGGTGTTTAAATTTTAAGATTAAAGTTCAAATTACAATGTCACTCTTAGGTTTTGAGTTCGTTCTTAAGTAGGCTCTGTTTTCAAAGGAATTTTATTAGTTTTTTTTTTAGTTTAGTACTTGATTGTGAGATCAAATCAAAGTAAACAAAATGTGATCTCGTTAATTCCTATTTGTTATCTTAATATATCTCTCTGCATTATCATTTTCCCGCTGGTTGAGTTTCGTTTACTGCGGCAAGTCTCACCGAAGCCTAGGTAGACAAGTACCGCGGTGTTCCGACACGACCGGAGAGAGATCAAGCAAATTCGCAAGTCCCACAGACTAAATAACTATTCAAGGGAGTTTAAAACTATTATCTTACTTTACAGTTACAAAAAATATTTAAGTGATGACTGAACAAAGCAGTACATCTGTGGACAATAGTGAACATGACTGACAATGTGCACTTTTGTCCAAAAAATAGTGAACTGACATCTGCTACACTTATTATTTCAATATATACCTTCTCTTTTCAACTGATGCTTAATTAAAAGGCAATCAGTTCGTCACATGCGTATGGGATTTATTATCTGTAAACTGACCCTTCATTTTACATCGCTGACATATGAACATGTATGTAAGTATGTATAGTTATTTATGATACATTCAGCTTCAGCATCGAATTACGTCCAAATCCGGTTAGTCGTTACGTCCTGATTGAGTTGCATATCCAAATATGTTTACTGTATGTTGCTGCTTGTGTATGCACATATTGTACGATCTTATGTTTTAAAGCAGCAGTGTAACTCTATGATAACTCTTCAGAAACATTCCAAATTTATAGAATAGTTTGTCTTGCTAAATTTTACAGTAGGGACCTTCTAGCTGGCTCGTACCTATATTAAAATTTATTTTTACAAGACATGTTTATAATAATATGTAGCCATATTATTTAGTTTGAATATTTAAAAGTGTATATTTTGTGGATCTTTTTTTCTATAATATCACTAATTTATAATGGTATAGCCCGAAAAAGTAAAGTAAAAAAAACTGATGTAGTACAATGTGGATCCGAACAAGAAAAAACAGAGAGATGAAAACTTAAATTACTTAAACAAAACCCCTTCTTTCGGGACAGTCGGGTAAACATGGGACAATTTTAAAGCATGTTGTAAATTCGTCCCACCAAGGTCGAACAAGGGTCGAAACATGTAAACTATTAATATCCGTAAGTTATACCCCATAACATGTTCCATTGTGGCCTAACATATTAACGGCCAGTAATTGTATACCTCCACCTTCCATGGGAAATTGGGCTGCCGCTGTTAACGTGCGGTGTTTAATTATGGTAAATAATTAATGAAGACGGTATATCACGTAGTTTTAATAGTTTAGCAGAATTGTCTTTACAATTTGATTTAATGATGGTTTTGAGGTATTGTTTTAGTTGTAATTGCTTTTCAATGTCGTGACGAGTGTTCCGACTTAAATCTAGACACACGGCAGTGTGTCCGCCAAGTTCGAGCAAAAAAAAGCGACACACCGGCCGTGGGTTATATTACACGAACCATTTCGGGCCAATTTTTGTTTTTACATGAGTAAATTACATGGGCATATGAAAAAGTTTTTTTATAATCGACAAGTTTGGTTTGCTTGTATTGTAGTTATTTCTATGGTTAATACTATGGGCTTATGCGTCGGAAGGTGATCTCTATAACTTCGTCTCTGATTTTTATTCATTTTATTTTTATTCCTTTAAGGATCATGGAGAACATACCTTCGTCAGTCAGTCCTAACAAAGTTATTTCCACTGAGCGAAGAAATAAACAGTCAAAACATCTGTTCCATTTATAATGTCACTCTTGAATAATACCTTGTCATCATCTCCCGAGCCTTTTTCCCAACTATGTTGGGGTCGGCTACCAGTCTTACCGGATTCAGCTGAATACCGTATTTTACATGGAGCGACTGCCTATCTGACCTCCACAACCCATTTTACTGGAAAACACAGTATCCCATAATAAGACTAGTTGTCAGAATTGACTTAACGACTGCCAAAGATGTAGGTATGACAGTCGGGACCTACGGCTTAACGTGCTTTCCGAAACACGGAGGGGTCTCGGTATGTTATAAATGGTCACCCATCCACGGACCAACCGCGGCGAGCGCGGCTTAACCTGTATTATCGGTCAAACCGTACGGCTTACACTTAGCCACAAGCTCCTCTTGAATAATACCTTGTAGTTAACAATAAACTTTTTACATAGTAAGTATATTTTTTATTTGGATTAATAAAATATGTACAGTATCTTAACTTATATAAGTAGAGGGCGCTGAAGCGAGATTTAAGATGGAACGGGAATATTATCTCGGCGGTCTTTTTTCGTCGTCCTTTGGGACCAGAGGTCTGTTCTCTGACTTATTACAGCCGCGACTACAACGAGTTATATTTACATATAAATTAGCCTCACTATCTTAGACAAAAAGAAGATTTTACAAGCTGCCTTTTATTCTACTGTGCTATGTATGGCTTACGAAAGTTGACTTGATCATTCGTCAAAAACCTACTTTTTTAAATATATGCTAACTTACCTTTTTTAAAGTAATGTTTATTTTAAACTTCTTCTTCTTCTTCCTGCCCTTTTCCCAAATTAATTGGGGTCGGAGCACCATGATTTTTCCTTCCATTCCACTCTATTAGCTGTCATACTCTCATTCACTGCTTTTTCATTCATATTATCTCTCACGCAGTCAAGCCACCTTTTTTTCGGCCTTCCTCTTCCTCTCCAGCCATCCACATCCAAATGCATCACTCTCTTATTCACATGTCTTTCATCCCTCCTCATTACATGCCCATACCAGGCTAGGCGATTGCCTTTCATTTTTTCAGTTACTGGCGCAACTTTCAAACTTCCTCTTAAATAATCATTCCTAACTTTATCCATTCTCGTCACTCCACACATCCATCTCAGCATTCTTATCTCTGCTACATGTAATCGTCTTTCATCCGTCTTCTTTAGGGCCCAACATTCCGATCCATACATTACGACAGGTCTAATAACTGTTTTGTAGATTTTACCCTTCAACTTGAGGGGCATCTTATTTTAAATTAAATAAAATAAATAATCGTTTTTTTGCGGCTTTTTTTGTTCTGAAGTTCTGGACGCCTTGTCAGAATCACATTAACACTGTTTAACTGACAATCTACCCGTACCGAAAACAAGTTTTAATGTGTAACCTCACAATCAGATATTTTATTGATTTTAGTAAAATAGAGATTTCAGGACATAAGTTTAATTCGTTTTTTTATCTCCGTTTTACGTCTTACCTTGACACACATCTTTATTAATGACCAGTCATATTCATCAAGGTCTACACACACACACACACACACACACACACACATATGTATTAGTCGGGCTCGTCCATCGATCAGTCAAGTTGATTGCTTTTAAAGGCTTTGGAGAAAACATTGCAGCGAAGTGAAAGCTGCTCACTGGATCAGTACAGCCTTCGCCTTTTAGTTTGATGAGTGATTTCTATGTATTTTCTTACTGAAAAAAACTAAATCATTTACCATTTATTTTGTTTGAACAAAAATTTAGAATTTTGGTTTCTTTGAACAAAAGTTTCAATGGTGCGGATAAAAATGAAAGGTTTATAAACGTACTAGCTGATCCCCGCGACTTCGTCCGCGTCAATTTCTGTTATTATGACCGTGATTAAGAAGTTTAAAAAAAAAGTATTTCTGCGTAAATGATAATTTTAGTTAATATTAAGTTGATAAAACTCTGTAGCAAATAATTGGCAATAATGCATTAATTTCGACCAAATGATTACCTTAAAATTGGTTATAGTGAGTCAATCTTAAAAGATAGACATATACTGTCGCAGACATTTTTTTAGATCATTTAAAGAGGAACAATTCTTTCATACATGTATTTTGGGTAACTCGAACCGTTTACGCAGCGCACGCAACGGAAGCTTTCAAGGATGAATATTCTTCCCCGTTTTTCTGACATTTATCACTGCTGCTTAGCTCCTATTGGTCGCAGCGTAATGTTATATATCCTAAAGCCTTCCTCGATAAATGGACTATCTAACACAAAAAGATTTTTTCAATTCTAACCAGTAGTTCCTGAGATTAGCGCGTTCAACCAAACAAACAAACAAACAAACTCTTCAGCTTTATAATATTAGTATAGATAAGTGGAATTATATAAACTATAGATAGATATCTAATTGAAATCGAGTAATAAGTTATATCAGTGAATGTGTTTGATATAATTTGGCTTCCACGTAGCCGGCTCAGTCACATTCTAGTAGATATGTAACTGGATTAAATTAACGTAAATATTATGGTCAACAATTCAACTCAATTTACTTTAGTGGGTTCTGCAACAAAAAAATGAACAAAACCGATAGCACGACTGTCTCGTATGATGTCCAATCGACTAGAGATTCTTGATAAATTCAGTCAGATCGCACCTTAAACGTGGATAATATTTTTCCTAATAAATGTCCCTTTTCAAAATATGGCCAACGACCATCTTGCACAAAAGCTTTAAAAAAAGGCTATTAATATAGATCCATTCGGAGTTACAATACCACAGATAAACACAGAGAGACGTTTGAAACCCCACTCTTTTAGTGGGTCGTTAAAAACTACACAAGCAGAGTCAGGTGCAGCAGAAGTTTATAGTGTGCTCTCACCATTATAGTGCATCTCTAGCAGCAGTACACACGTGCTACATAGTACGCATGCGTGTTTTAAATAAAAACGAGTCAGCCACGGATATTACACATAGTACAGAATCTCCAGTTTCAATATTACTTTCAACGAATACGCTTCAAAATCAGAATTGTTTGGCTGTTGCGAAAAATATTTTAAGTGCAAGCTGCGCTTTGAATAATACGACGATTTGTTCAATATCCGATCGGTTTTACCGTACGTTTTGTTTATTCGCCGGCTTTTTCGACTTGCACGTTCTGCTGCCATTAGTATTTTTTACTTGATTTTAAGCAAATTTTAGACTACATTATTGTGTTACATTTTAAAATTAAACAGTGTGTGGGGTTACTACACACTGGTTAATTTCAATATTACATACTGCAATAAATATGTTAATTTAATAGTAAAACAATTTAAGTGTTAAAGCAAAACGCTTTTTATGCCTTTTTTTGGAACTTATACACACATTTTAACCAAACATTTATTTTAGTTAATGCCACAACTGTGACTAACGTTTTCTTTAACCGCCACACAGCGTAGAACATTGTTTACAGTCGTCCAAAACAAGCGCAGGATAAACAACAGCTGTGTTTGATGGACACAAGTGTAAGTTACAATCCCGCTGTCACTAATATAGATGCTATGCTTATCAGAAATAATTAGTAAAGTTTATGGTAAGGCAAAAAAAAATACATGTAAATAAAAAGTCAGTGAAAAATACTCTTAAATGACCTTTAGAATTTGCTTCGCTTGTAAATTCTCTTTTAGAAAATTAAAAGGTTCACATAGTTTCACACATTCAGGCTTTCCAAAGATGCAGCTAGAAATATTCACTGTAAAATTATTCCCTGCTCATGCGATTTGAAAAAGGTAAGAAAAAAGAAAGTTAACGATAACAACTTACTCAAAACATTTTTCTATTAAATATATTTTTAATGAAACATGCTTGTAGAATAGAATTTGTTGTTATAGAGGAAATCGCTAACAATGGCAGTGCAGTTTGTATAGCCGGGATCAATATGTCGGTACTTTGCTGAACTTTAAAATAAACAGGTGGAGCAACATTAGCCTAGGGTTGTCACAACTGAATCCAATCTTAGATGGAAGAATTTTAGTGAGACCTCTCCTTTTTATAGAAGTAATTTGTGATTACTAGAGTACGTAGATAAGTAATACGGAAAGCATTTCTCACCTCAAAAAATATTTAAAATTTCATACTTTCATATCTCAGAGTATTATACTTTTCTTTTTTTTAAATCGAAAATACTGTACCAAGCGTTCTTAGATATGGTTACACGTTTTCTTCTAAATACAGTTTTCAACTCGCAGTTTCTAATAAGTGAATATTCCTCTAGAACGTATAGAATGTGTAATATCCTGATAAGAAGAAATTGTCCGCGTGCCGAGACTACACGTGTCTGTGATTTATAATGTTGATAATACTTTTCTCACTAAGCGTGCACTGACTAGTTTCTTGGTAGTTATCTAAACTACACAACTAAGGAAACAAGAGCTCAGTTTTATAATACAACTACATTCATGCACGCTGTTAGTTTAAGAAAAGAATTGGTCGAACAAAGTTAAGGTATAATATTAAGTTTCTTCTTGTGGCAGCCCTACTTATAGTGAGTCTTCCAACTTTTCCTTTTGATAATTATATTCATCTACGTGAGTTCAAAGAGAACCACACAATGTAGCTGGTTATTATAATTATTGTTCTGTTATGTACTCTACTTCTTTGTGTTGATGAGATAAATTGATAGAAACTGCTCATCATGTGGTTAAGTTATTGGTAACTAATTGATTGAAAGCTCACAAGAAGAAATGCCTTTAGTATATTATAATAATAATAATATTCCGGGACAACTCACACACGGTTATCTGATCCCAAGCTAAGCAGAGCTTGTGTTATGGTAACCAGACAACTGATAAACATACTTATATATTTATAAATACATACATATTATGGATAAATTACACCCAGACAACCAGAACAAATGATCGTGCTCATCACACAAATATTTGTCCTAGGTGGGAATCGAACCCACGACCTCCGGTATAGCAGTCAGGGTCACTAACCACTAGACCAACAGGCCCGTCAAACATTATGTGATTAGGATAACGAAAGTGGCGGAATAGTTTGTACCAATTGGTAATCAAAACGCGTATCCTATCCTTCCTTGAAATGTTCAAATGTAAGTGCACTTGTAATCCATCTTCCCGTAAGAGCACGACACTAAAATAACTTAGCCTTCAGGAGCTCTCAAGAGTTAATGATTAATTCACGCGTCTCATCTAGTTTTCATCAAAACGTACCATCCTTTTAGTTGAGAGTATCTTAGTACGTGCAGTTTCACCGACAAAGCTTATTACGCAACTAATTTCATCAAGAAAAATGCCCGAAATACCCCGAGAGCCTTGCTCAAGCTTTAATTCAAGTTATGAAATTAAATTTTCAGGTTTGACAAGAAGCTTGTATAATATATAAGATTTTCTCGCCACAGCAAGCCAAGACACATTTTAGATAAGATCTCGTAGACAAAGAATATAAAACGTTGCATCAAATATAAATCTTCGCCTCACAATTTGTCGCAGATACAATAAGTTAATAGTAGGACAGATCCCCAAAACTGTTTAACTTAAAACATTTTGTAACTAAACCCGGGTTTCATACTGAATTTACCAAAGAAGATTGAATGTATATCCACTTTGTAGATAATAAATTAGAGTTGAATAATAATTTCGTTAGTACACCCTCGTCAGGGCTGGAGCTGGCCGGGTTAGGGCCGCCGGCCGCCGGGAATACACATAGTTTACGCGCTATATGATTTTTACAAAATATTGCCGGCGCACACGATGAATAGCAGTTTTTATTGCATTCTATCTCGAATAAAATTCGCTTTATCAAATATGATGGGGCCGTCGATGCTGTACCTATATTTTTTTACGAAGCGTTCTGCTGTAGCGCCGCCGCGCCGCGCCGCCGCGCCGCGGCCGTCCAGTTGAATTCTTTGATGTTGAATTGTTAATTGCACTGCAATAACTCCATGTACCCGGCATGACTTTTGGCGTGAATGAAGCTTCATTTTGCTGAGTCCTGAACAGTTTTATTGCTTCACTTAAATGTTCTTTGATAGCAATCTTTTTCAACACCGTCGCCGCCAACGGTTGTAGACTCTTACCCGTCTCGAGTCCCGCTTTCAAAAGTTCAAGTAGTTTTTTCTCTACTTTACTTGTCTTTTAAGTTGTCATTTTACTAGACATCGTTTGAAGTCGTCAACTATTTGCATACCATTAAAGTAGGGATGGGTAAATTTATTGGCAAGCGATATATTATTATGTAACAAAACCTACGGAAATGTAAAAGAAGTAGGTATAACGTAAAATAAACGCACACCAGATTAAACCATCATAACAAACGATTTTCCTTGTTTACTAGTTTATGTTTAGCTTTTGATCACAAAGCTTACGAGATGACCACAGTTTTAATTTCCATTTAACAATGAAGTTGATTATCAAAAACAGAACAATAGCGCTAAGGACCAAAAAGTAAAAACAATTTTGCCTTCCGTGATAACATGACATTGTTCTCTTATTTGCGAATCTCTTTGTTTGCCACGATTACAGTGAATTTAGAAATATAAAAGCCAGTTAGGTGCTCGTGTCTGCACTAAAAGTACTCAACGCAGCCTATTTGCTGAGCAAACAATTAGAGTTTTATTAAAATTTGATCGCCGCGCTCCGCGGTACCCTTCTTAATTAACTGCTGAGCTCTCTAATTAGGACGTTGTGCCCAAAAATAGGAAGCGACCCTCATAGGATCGCGTCTGTCGGAACTTCTGTCGAGTTCAATTGAACTGATGGAGACTCTTAGCAAAGTGTAATTAAAAAATTTGACTCTGGGTGTTACTATACTTATTGGAATTTCCGCCGTTCGGAATGTAAACTTGTGAGCTATTTCATTGTAACTAATTACAATATTTAGTTTTAATGTAGGTAATTTAATTGTGTTGCTTGTATTTTGCACATTTTTATGTCTTATTTAAATTTAGTTTTTAAGCATCATTATTCATATTACATAACACCTCAAAAACAATAAAATCCATCTCATTAAAACTCTTTCCTACCAAACAAGTTGTTCACGTCTTGATTTTCCATTCACAACACTTGTCTTAAGGTCGGCGCACAATTGGGAACTGGAGTCTGAACACACGTGTGTTTACGAACGGTTCGGAACGGTACGGAGCGGTGCGGTTCAGCGGAAAAGTTGCGGACGGACGGAAAGCAAGGGCTGCCACCTCAGCCGCGTCAGCAAGCGTTTAACTATGACTTAGGTAATGGGAACCAGTGTGAGCAACTTTCAAAGACTGTTCCACTCGTAACTTGGAGATATGTTTGTGCTGACTATTGGGTTTGAATGTTCAGTTGTCGTAACTGCAGTCTTGCATTTAACCTCTTCAAATCGAATGATAAGGTTTTATTTCCGTAGGACAAGTAACATGTAACTAAAGGTAAACCACGTAGGTTGTTTTGTTTGATATTGTATTAACTCGGCCATTGTCACTTCCCTACGAAACATAGGAACACAATGCAACTACGTGACGCCGGTTTGCCGTGAGCTTCTTAAGTTCCAACGAAACTGGATACAGTCGACATAACTTCCCAACTTGATGGCGTATAGTTAGTACATGAATACCAGCATTTTATTACTTAAGTTGGACTTAATAATATTGAGAAGGAAGAGCAAAGACTAGACGTAAGATGCTAATGATTACAAGACGGTTAATAAAAAAATATTGGCTAGTAACAAGTGGGACGAACGCCATCTTGAACTGTGAAATGTCAGCAAGAATCTCGTAACTTCGCCTTAAGTGGCGAGTGCTAGGTTTATGTGAGTCGTCATTTTGATGCCTCGATTAGTGTAATGGCTGAGGCCATCTCTCCGACTGGAGGGCCGCGAGTTCTATTCCCTCGCTGAACATAAAGTGAAACTGCAGCTATTTATTTTGAGGCCTTGGTGTTAAGTTGCTCAAAAACATTTTAAATGCAGAAAGCACTTATTTAGAACATCAAACAACGACCATAATTGCAGACTTACTACATTAAAAGATATATAAAATACAGTGATATTCGAGAAGTAAATCGGAGAACCAATCAGGCCGGACCTCTTGGTCACGTTGTGACAATCGCGACCGCCCAGAGCTAGTTGAATTTGAGATGGTTAAACGTTATCTTTTCCTGTATTTTTTCTATACTACACATTGTCAACGTTAATATAGTTTCATTTTCTAATTTCATTTCAAAATTAAATTAAAAATTAATACAAATCATACAACTATAAATACATGATTACACTACGGTTATTAAAATTGTAAAAGCTAAAAATCATCCACTAAAATTAAGCACGTATTCTAACTTAGTTGAATGTGCAAAATCACATCCCATTTTCGTCTAGGGAAAACAAAGGCGACGAACATATAATTGTCTTTTCTACAATGTTCAAACAAAATACACAGGTTGTTCTATTTTTTCCTACCAGCTGTCACAAGCAGTGACAGAACGATTTGATCTGATAAAATATTCTTTATAAGGTTTTAGTAAATCTGGCTTTCGCCGAGAATATTTATTTTTAGTGTGTTGAGCAGGGATTTGTTTAAGCTGCTGAAAATGTAACTTGTTAACATGGGCTCAGTGGTAGCGATTTTTACACAATGTGACATTTAAACATACTTTAAAAGTAATGATTTAAAAGTGGTATTATATTTTTTTCTTTTACATCATGTTACATACTTTTTACTAATGTTTTACTAGTAAAAGACTATTTCCCAATAAAATTCAGATAAAAGATATAATATATCTACGAGTAGACTCCAAAAGTTATACTTTCTTATTTCCATTATTTTATCTGTTCTTACACATAAAAGGCAGAACAATATTTATGTACCAAATATAAATGTAATTCCGCTGACACTAGCACCTCACCTTTATCGAACACAGGCGTCGCGTTTATTCCAGCGACTGTAATCGCGACGTGAATTTCTTCTGTTTGTTGCTCGTGTCGAATAAGAAAAATACATTATTTATTGTTTCCAATCTCCACATGATTCCTAACTCTAATATCGACGAAGATTAATTACTGAAACAATTGCAGCGGAGATATTCAACTGTTTTGACTGATTTGCCAGACATCGAGCTGGCGTCCCATTAATCAGAATTCCCCTTTCAAATATTTCATCCGATCGTAAATAACTGTTAGCCGGCTTGTATTTTGCGTGTTTTGCACGATTTTCTTTTTGTGTGTTATTCTGTTGCCATTAAATTCAGTCGATTGTCATAGGCGATCCTTCGAAATATTGATGAATTTGACGGAATGTTGTTCTCTGTTACTACCCTTCAAGCTCTTTAAAATTCAATTTATTTTAAGAGTCGACTACAGTAGAACTAGGCTTTATTAAATTTATGTAGGTACTTACGTATGCTAGGTAAACTTCAGTTTAGTTCATTATCATTAATTAAATCTAAAGATTACAAATAATTATTTTCTAGAATACACACTTACAAGAACTAACAAGAAACAACACACAGATTCAGTTTAATCGTCTATTTATAATTTGTTTTGTAAAACTCTTCCAATATACCTAGTGTATGTTGTTGGAACAAGTTAAGCAAATAAATGTACTAGAAAAGTGAGGTACCTTTCTCAAGTCAGCTGGACGAAATGGGTCGTGCACTTAATTTTGATTGCACGATAGGGTTGCCAGGCTGACGTTTATTTTAAAACTTATTCGTCTCCATTGGAAAGCGTGGAATCAGAATCAGACTTTTATTTTGAGTCAATAAGGATTTGTTACATGAAACATGGAGCATATGGGAACATACTTAAGTTACCTATGCGAAGCTGTAGAAGTAACGTTATAACAACACAATGTCAGATTACGGAAATAAAATTTCTGTCAAAAGTAGAGTAGGCGTTTAATCGCACATCAACCTTGACACGATCCCTCCATTGCCTACAAATTGTACAATAACAAACTTTAACTCGTACTATCAAAACTATTATTCCAAATCCGACTTTGATCTCCAATAAGTTTCAAATTGGGCAATAATTAAGGAGTCCCGAATAGTTAAATAGGCGATTGGCTTAATTGAACAATTATGTTCCCAATAGGTTCAATAGGACGTTCGAGTGGGTGGTTAAGGCTCAAACTGGTATTGTCTATGCCCCGTTTATAACGGTAATAGTGAATTTAGTAGCGCCTAACTTACATTTGATCTTAGTTTGTCGAGCGACAAGACTGTTAAGTTAACGGCGCACTTAAGTTTTATTGGCGGTGACTAAAATGTTCGCGGATGAGGCATGTTGTTAAATAAACAAGGAATTAGGGTGCTCTTATAGATATTATGTTTACGTATTATCACGACTGTTCTATAAATAGGTAGGCAGAGTTTACAGATACAACTTTTTTGATACAGCTTTTTGTGCAAATTTATCGCGTTTATTAGAAGTACCAGTGTTAAAGGTTGTATTAAATCGACATCAAATAAAATTTATTGAGCAATAGGAACAAGTATACACACATTTCCGATACTAACAAATCACCGACATTCGGAAAGTTGTTAGCATAACTTTTCTGTAAACCCCTTCACGGGAGTGGTGTATAATAATATGAATGGAAGGTCGATCATCGGTCGTTTACGTGAGATATTATGGACCCAATAAGTACTGCTGGGGTCGCCTATTTGATGCACAGCCGGAACAAATTACTGCGGCCCACAGATATTTATTTCGTCCGGACTTCGGTGCGAAGTGAATGTTATTTCAAGAGAAAGTGTAGAAAATGTTTCCGTTTCCCATATATAGTTCTGCTTGCCACATAGTGAGAGACAAACATTTTGTCAATGATTACAAGAATTTCAGTAATGCTAAAATATGTTTCCTTCAATTTTTTAAAATTAAGCAACGTTGTTCAAGCGATAACAAGCTTTTATTAATCACTCGAGTAAAATTAATGCGCAAAATTATAAACGTCAATTCATGAATGGATTCTTCGTGTTCGCTCTAAGCCCCGAGTTTGCCGCAATACGCACAAATCTGTGTAAAATTATAATTCGTTAGATATCATTTGATGTCTCCGTTGTAGAAGCTTCTCGGCTACTTTGCAGGCTTTGCTTTAACATTCTCATCTAGATAGCGGACTTGAGATCTCACCAACAAATGAAGTACCTCGCGATAAGCCGCTCCGGAGGGATGCTCGCTCTGAATAAATTGTTTTTGCGTAACGTTCTGTAAGGATCGATGCCGGCCACTCGAAGGTGCGCCACGCTGATTTCCCTCCTCACAGATTTCTTAACTTCACGATGAAATTTGTGTTTATTTAAATTTGTTATGTTTACCACGACCGAACTCCCCAAAAGTATATCTTTCTTATTGTCATTTATTTCTCGTATCCCAGAAATTTTTAAAATAAATTGCGGGAAATATGTTACACAATACAATGTGCGTCACATCGTAATTTATTTCGGATCTTTTATCAAGTTACCAATTACACAAGAAGTAATACGACGCCTGTATGTAACAAGAAGATATAAAAATGAACAAAGCTAGAATTATAAAACGAAGCCGATCAAAATTATTTGGTACGCACACATTGACGCGCCGACATGAATACATCTAATATCGCGCTTTACAAATAGGTCGGGCCTATGTGAAATTGAAAGAAATCGTCGGTGGTGTGTAAACATAATTATTTTAATGTCAATATCAACATTGAAATTGTCCATTCACAAGTCCGGTAATGTATTCCCGCGCACTGGGGGTCACTTATGTAAACACCGCTTTATGTTGGAGTGAGTCACAGGCGACAGCGACAGAGACAGTGTCTTAAACTTACGATTATTTTTTGAGTTTATACGAAAAATTAGTTTCAAGTCTCTTAATAATAATTTTCCCATAACTCTGACTAAGGTCTGGTATCAAAATCAAAATCAAAATATTTTTATTTCTCATAAACCAAAAAAAGGCGCTTAAGAAACGTTACGTTAAATCTACTGACTCTAGTTGCTCGGTTCCAAAGTGTCCTTCCTATGGACAAGAGCCGGCAAGAAACTCCATAGGTTACTCTTTTAAAAAAAAGGTTAACATCGATGTTAAGATTACAATGATTTTAAAATATGCGACAACAACGTAAACAGCTGAATGTTTAGATAAATGTAAACTAACACATCCAAAATGGAAGAAAAAATAAAAAAAAATAGAAATCGAACATTCAACTTAATTTACATTGTCGTCACATTTACAAAGGACGAACATATAATAATATTAAACATTACCTACTTATCAATTCATAGTCTACCTAAGTATCTGGTGTAGTTCTGTTCAGCTCTGCCAGCCTCTAGGGCATACAGCCGAGATAATATCCTAATTACTAAAAGTCCCTAAGTATGTTCAAAAAGAATAATTAAGTACTTCTAACTTAATTACATGTTTGAACTCATTTCGGTGTTCTAAATTTAATTAGATAAAAATAATTATTGTATAACAAGTAAGACGGGAATTTACATTGTGTTTAAAAGAAATGTATTTTTTATTAAAGACGTAATTGAAAAAGGCTAATTGGGTGCCTCATGGGACTGTTCTCAGTTTAATGATAATTCTAATTTAATTAATTTCTTGGTCCGCTGCTAGTAATGTTTCTGACATTTGCTCGAGTGTACATAACACTTTAAACAAATCCAGTGTAATTAGCTAAACCAAAATCGGATTACGTTTTCTTTATTTGGATATTTTTCGCTTATTTTCCAATTAAATAGGTCGAGAATGTTGTAAAGTTATTTTCAGAAAAAAAAGTATTAAGGATAATCTTGTTAAGGGTCAAGTTATTGTTTATTCAAAAATCTTTTAGTTACGGCATACTCCATCTATTTTTATATCTGCCTGACTGTCTGTCTGGTGCTTCGACTTAGTTTGGATACACATAGTATACAATTAATTATACATACTAATTACGGCAACGATCAAGAAGAAAACATTGTTTCATTAATTTTATATGTCCTTAAAAAATAAAACTAACAAAAGTGCATGTTAGTTTAATGCCCCGCTCGTCCGTGACTTAAGCCACCCGCCCCCCGACATTTGTTTAAACAACTTTGTACCGAGTTTCTTATAACTACAGTTGGTTGCAATCGGCTGACTTATTTGTTTTTCGGGCGACTCTTTGGTCGCCAGTGACGTTGAACAGCCGTGTGGGGTTAACGAACCGGCCACACTTTCTGTTTCGTCTAAAGGTATCGGGAATCGATGGCCCAGTTCGGTAACGTTTTCGATGTAAATGATGTAAATGCAGGTTCCAGTGACCGAGGTTTGTTTGACGTCCCGTTTTCGTTCGCTTTGTTCTTTATTTGTATGGTGGTCGCAAATAGCTCGTTTTAAAGAATAGACTACCTGGTTACTTTGTTTTGTGAGTGCAAAACTATTTTATTTTTACGTGCTTTTTTGTCACTTTGAATTTGTACCTACGAGTACGTGTGTGTTGTAGTTTTAAATAGTTTATTTTTGTATCCCGCATAAGATCCCACTGCTGGGCAAAGGCCTCCCCCTCGGTCCTCCAAACCTGCCTGTCGTTTGCGATTTCTGGCCACCTGCGTCCCGCATAACTGACTAGATCATCACACCACCTTCGCTGCGGACGACCGCGACGGCGATGTCCTTCCGGCGTCCAGTGGGTGACGATCTTTGCCCATCGGTCAGGCTGCATTCGCGCGACGCCGTGACCAGCCCACTACCACTTAAGCTTGGCTGCTTTGACTCCCACATCCGCCACTTGAGTTAGAGAACTAATAATAATTAAATAACATATTATTATAATAATATTCTATTTTAGCATAACCTACGAAGTTGCAATGATGTAGGAAAAAAAAATCGAAATAGGTTGGTGTCATTTTACGATATTTTATTGGGATTGTTTTAAATTCTGAAAGTTCAAATTTTTTAGGAGATTATTCTTTGTTAGTTTTCAATAAAATAATTTTAATAAAATAGTTTTTGTAGTATTTATATTCTTTTTCTTCTTCGTGTCGATCAATGGCAATTAAATTTTATTGACCAGTATTCAGCCACGCACACGGCATTGTCCGTTGCCTTATACAGGATTTATATTTAAGCTGCGTATAGCTGATATATATAGATTTTTTATCTAAAAGAACCTTAATTTTGTAAATACCTATGTTTCAAAGACGTACACGGTTGAATTGCGTTTATCTTTTAAAAATGAAATGATAAAGCTAAGTATGTACTTTTTTCTTATAAAGAGCTCGCGACAAGAGGCCCAATCGAGTGTGGAGTAGTGGAGCATGCCTGAAAGTTTTACTTAAATAACAACTATAATAATATGCTTGTCCTGAAATACATGAAAGTCAATCACAAATTCGCAGAATTTATAAATCATGAATAATAAAATTCAAAAATTGTAATGGATGGGAATCACGAGTAGGCATTAGGGAATTTTTATATTGGTACATAACCTTTGAAATACCCTTTTTGGAAATATGAAGAAAAAGGGTTATACACCATTCACCAAATCATGGTGAAAAAAGATTTTTCGAAATCATGCTTTCTATTATTAACTTTACAAATATTAGAAATTTCACTCTAGTAAGGTATTTTTTTTTATTATGCACAATAAAAAGAATACCTTTATTATCTTGAAAAGGAAAAGTAAACTATTCCACAAAAACGTTATTTAATAGATTGAACCTTTTAATATACATCTCCTATGTTATCGTTTAGTAACCAAACACGGGCCCCTAAGTACAAAACTAAATCAGTTAGCCACTGCGTCAATATAGTTATAACTTGACACCAAATTGATTTTGCAGCAACTAGTACAAAACACATAAGCGTTATTTATCCACTAAAAGTCGGGCTATATTATTATAGTGTGGGCGTCATATCAGTTTGTCTAGCGAGATGAGGAAGAAAAACCTAATCAAATATTTGCGCGCCCTCGACGACCCAAAATGTTCCGAGGTCCCAAGTGTTAGAGGTTCGTAACTGCGTTTGTTACTTGACATATTACGGTCTAAGGTCATTTTAAATATCTAACCTTCTTTACAATTTCTAGAACAAAGAAACTTGAATTGGTATTTTTTTGAAGTCAACGACTTTACCTAAGTGGCTAAATTTTTCGACAGAATTTTTGAGTACCTAATATGTACAAGTATGCCAACTTGTGTTAGGATCAGAAGAAATTGTTTTTATTTAATATGGAGTGTTTGTCCAAAATTAATTTTATTAAATTCTGAACGTCTTACCCCAAGTATCTTAAAAACTGTCTCAGAGTGATAGTTTGAAGTTGAATCCACTTAGAAGTTTTGGCCTGATTTCTAAGTAAACCGTGTCTAGTCAAAAATCTTGATTCTTTGTATTAAAACGTTTGTATTCTGTCACACATTCCATCTCCAAACATTTCGAATGTAATCCCGCTTGTGCCGCTCTTGAATGCCGGAGTGGTAGGAACGGCCGCGATAAAGAGGTTTTTTCTTATTAAAACGCCGCCTTAATCGCCTTGAGAGGACGCAGAGGCCTATCCCAAGGACCCTCAAACCTAATAAGTGATTTAGACAACGTAATAATAAAAATAAAATGAGACCACCAATTTTCAAAGCCGAAAAAAATACTGTCAGTGAAAAGTTATTAGCAGTCAATCAAATTAAGTTTTGGTTCTAGGAATTTGCGTTTGATTTGGTTTTTTGGTACTTAGATGACATGTATTTACTTAAAATCTCGTAAAAGATTGACAAGTAGCTGGCTGTGAAATAAGCGAAATAATACTTTGAAGTTTCTTTAAGAAGGTTACGAAAGGACGTAGTCTTTGATAAATTAAACATCTTTTGATCAATAGTTATTGGTTTACATTTATTGACGGGACATTACTAGGTTAGATTTTCTTGAAATGTTTGATTTGTTTGACGTTCTCGCCCGCTTGCACTGGTTCTAATGTCATGCAGAACCTTGAAAATAATGTAACGCGGCCGAAGTAAGAATATTAAAAATCAAGTTGCTACGGAATTGGAATTTTGTTGTGAAGGGTTTTAAATTCAATTAGGCACTTGTAGAATTTAATTAATTAACGAAGAAATACCAAAGTCTGACAATAGGTAAACAACGTTGATAACTTTTAATTGTAAATGTATTCATGATATAACTTACATACTAAATCTCGAACAAACTTTCCGCAATGATCGTAAAATTTTATACAACAATGTTTCTCGCTTGGACGACAAATGACAATGCCTCCATTCGAAGATTTGTAAAACTTGTACGCAATGTACGCCTACTAATTCTGGTGACAAATAATATACCAACCAAAAATGCTCTTTTTCCATTAAAATTTTAGCACTTCATTCGACGCTCACATCTCAATACAGAATAACATTTTCTCCGTCATTCCTATTCTAAATGTCAAAAACGGGATATTTGTTGACATGTCTCACAAAAGAATCTTCGACTTGTTCAGCCTTTGACGTCATCACTATGACATGTTGGGGCAAAGAAATGGCTCCTTCATATCGACATGTTTATTTATATAAATGTGTACTGGACTTGGTGTTTGATGTGACAATCGATACAATCAATACGAATGTTTGCTCTGCTGATTGAGTGTTTTTGGGTAATTCCCGAGAGACGGCGAGAATATTGGAACTATTCTGTTTGAACTGTATTCATAATGTACGTTATTATACTGGTTTTGGTATTATAATATTGTCAATGAATACCTGAGGCTATAAAATTATTCATAAATGTTTAACTAGTCTAACAAAGGAAATATCTAATATCGATTTGGATATGAATCTGAAGAAAATTACTAGCTACGAAATATAAACTTTTTTTCTATATCAGAAACCCATATATCTCTGCAACAGTAAAATTCCGCCAAGTCAAGATACACTCACAAAAAGGGAAATCAAATAAAAACAAATAAGAAAAATAAACATAAATGTAAGAGAAACGGATCCCAGTTTAATTGACTCTGCGTCTGATTGGTCGTAAGTTCGAATCCTACTTGTTGCACCGCTCAATTGAAAGCACTCGTAATACGAGTCGAGTTAGACAAGTTAAGAAAAGGAGAAAAAAACACTTAATGCTTTGATTTCCACTAACTTTCTAGAATTGTGAACTAACTTGGAATTGATTGTGATTAGTGAAAAGGTATTATCTTCATTTGTTTGAGGCAATAGAGTTCCTTTTAAAATAATTCTGCCTACTTTGATCTATCATTTGTATCCTGATAAATATTGCTGACACTTGTCATCGACTTTATAGCTACACAATAAATGTTATTCGGTACTTCTTTGCTCACTGCCTTCCTCGACGATGAACTATTTTAACCTCCGTCAAATAATTTTTCGTTACCCTCACTACACACTCGAATATTTTCATTGTATCGCCATCTTGTGTAATGACCCAGAACTAAACATTTTAATCATAGCATACTATACTACACTTACTGCTAGAATTACTCGTCTAAATGTATTTGGCATAATTAAATTTGCGGAAACCGAGTGTTTGGTAGAACTAGGTATTAGATCAGAGTTTAGGAATCTTTGTTTTCTAATGGACTTAAGTCGCGGTATAGATCTTAGAAGATGATATTCAATCGATCCATTTTCGTGGATCTATAATTTTTCTCTGTATCTATAATCGTTTGTTCGACTTTAAAAATAAAAGTCTCCAGTTGTTTTAAGTGACAATTTTGAGCTTGTTGAATTTTGCAACAATAATAAAATACAGCAGAGAAAAAAACCGCGTTTTTTAGGTCCTTCATACACAAGATGTCTCCGACACCCAACGATTTCAATATCTAAGGGACTACTGCGCCATTACTACTATGCTATCGCTACTATATGCGCCATTGGAGATTTAGTGGCTCAGGTCAGGAAGGAGAAAAGAAGCCATAAGAAATTTATGTAATCAGGCATTACTTTAAACATAATAAAGATAAATAATGTCGTGGTGGCCTAGCGGTTCAATGAACGGATTTGTATGCACAAGGTTGCAGGTTCGAACCCAGGCAAGTACCAATGTGGCTTTTTCAAAGTTATATGTACTTTCTTAATTATTCTAAGACACTACTGACAAACGGTGAAGGAAAACATCGTGAGGAAACCTGGATTCCAAAATTTGGGATCTGAAATCGCCAATCCGCAGAGAGCAAGCGTGGTGATCAATGCTCGTGCCTTCTCTATATGGGAAGAGGCCTGTGCCCAGCAGTGGGACGTTTATAGGCTGGATTATTATTATTATTATTATTAAAGATAAATAAAAGGTAGGTAAGTGCACCCTAAAGCTAAATAATGTGTAATAACGAAACACTTATTTGTTTCAATCAATCGAACCCCATACTTAAGGATTCTTCTCCAAGGCTGTTATTACTAGATACCTATCGAGTTTATTTTTCTTTCATTATCCAATCAGCATATTCATTGGATATTACTTAAGAAGTTGTTTTCGTAAAACCTTCCTTCTCTTCCCTTGTTTTGATGTAGGATTAGTAGCAATGAAAGACAAAGTGACAACCCTGTAAGTCCCTGTATATATTAGTTTCCCATTTTCTTACAGTTATTTTTGTGTGAGAAAATACATTGTCATAAATTATTGAGTCTATGGTTTGTCGATTCTTGTCTTTTAATTCATTTTTAGTGGTATAATACTTTTCTTTGTTATTTTCTCGACATCTTTATTACCCTGTCTGCCTGTAAATTATTCAGGGCTGGCGCTATTAAGATCGATAGCTATTTATTTTACTAAAATACTTACTAACTATTCTTGGCTGTGTTTGGCTTCTTCTATGTTCTAAGTAATTTCAAAGCTCATGCATTTAATATTTCTTGCTAAGTAATGCTTCAAGCTCAATTTCATAGTAACCGCTTAACCATGAATAATTAATAAACCGCTTAAAAATCAATTGTTTCTGAACTGAGCTCACAACGTAGTCTATCAACTAAAAACCAAAGAGATCTAATTAAGAAAATGAAAAGCTTTTAAATCAAAGTCTTGAAAGTAAATTTTGTATTTCGGTAAATAATATACTTTCTCAAATACTTTTTTGAAGAAATGTACAAAAGTTAATGCTTTAGTGTACTTTGTATTCGAGGTCTTGGTTTTTTACTGATTTAATTATATATCTTGCCCGCACAATGAGAACACATTACATTTAAAGAAAATAAAACTATGGACTATAAATGTAACTCGAAAAAATAAGATAATTCTGAAAGAAAACTTCAGATATTTGTTTTACTTGTTTATTAAGTTAATTACAAGTCTAGCGAAATGGGGTTGAAGACGTATTATATAAAAAAAACTTAATCTTAATAAAATAGAGCTTATTTATTTGTGAGTAATTCTATTTTGTATTGGAGTTTTGCGTGATTAAAAAGTACACATAAAAAAACATATGTCTGTAATCTTAAATATGAAAAAAATGTGTTTATAAGTAGCGGCAAAAGTATGAATGGCCGTCGATGGAAATATAGGAGGCTGCTGTTTGTTATTTAAAGGAAATATTGTAAGAAGAAATTAAGTATACAGAAAAATGTCTGTTTAAAAAATAGATAATAGAAACTACGCATTGCGCCAAAAATAAATATACACAATACAACTGTAACAATTTGACAGAAAACACAATTCTCTATATTTCTTAAAACGTATGTATTTTGGTACACGCTCGAGGGAGCTCTCCATTCCGAATAGATCCCACCAGTACAATAAATTAGAAAGTGTATTTGAATTCTTGTTTATTACAAATGACATGTAACGGTTGACTGGTGGCTTTGATCGCGAATTAGTTTGAGTTAGCGTGGCTATTGGCTCGAAACGTCAAGGGTGCTTCAGACAATTATACAAGGGATAAACTGTAGACTATGTTTTTGAGTAGATTAATTATTCGTGCCATCACGAGTCTCTAGGGTGAGTGATGTGGAACTAGATTTTGTTGCCATTTATCAAAAGTTTGTGATTGTATGCGAACAACAGAAATTATTTTTTCGTTGATTTCTTTTGTTTTATATAACTACCTACATTAACCTACTGTTTTGTTCAGCCTCTCTGCTTTTATGTTTTTCATTTAAACATACGCTATAGAGTTATGTTAGATAGATATATATATAACAGATACACAGAACAGATAATATGTGACTGATATGTCTCTGAGTAACTATAATATGTCTGTTTCACGGTGAAAGTAAATAAAGGAGAACCGTTTTTATTTTTTTTAAAAAGAGCTCAATCTTACAGCTCAAATATTTTACACAATATTCACTATTTCTAAGCTACCCCAACCTCACCTTGAAACGTACTATATTATAGTCCGATGTACCAAACAGTTGCAGTCCACAAGGATAGCTCGACTAAACCGGGTTCCACACGCCGACACAGATTAGAGTTTATCGGCACGTAAGGCAGCGTCCACAACGACAGCTTAGGGCGCGCTCACCTGCTCGTGCGGCAGTTTTACTGGCGTGTAATTGGAATGGCGTGTGCGCCTTGCTTTAGGACATGACAAGAGACAGTTTATTTCTTTAGTGAGTGTATAGAAATTGTTTGATCGGATTGGTTGGTTTTCTGCGCTTTGGATTGCAAGTTATCTTTTTAAGTTTTGTTTTCATCATAACATACATAAATCTAATACAAGAACAAACAAAGACTAAAATTAAATCTTATATAGATAAATAAAACTAACACGCGTCAAAATACTCATCGTCATCCCTGTCAATGGCGGGAAACGTGCCCAGAAGGCTGGCAGCATTGCCACGTTGAATGGCTATGCCGATTCTCTGTGCAAGGAACAAACCAGCTCTCTGATCACGAGTAGAGTCTACCAAACGTTTTGACAGTTCTTTAAAAAGATTTCGTGCACTCGGACCCCATGACCCGAGCGTTTCAACCCCAAACGGCTCGAAAATATAATTACCCATTAGGTTATTATACTTTCGCCGTTTAAGGGTCTCCGCTGCTCCAGCAGCAGCTCCAGGAGAGGCCGCCGAACTTAGAACGTGGGATGGCGCAAGGGTGTCGACGCACGTTGCGTCCCACACCAAAGGCCGACCCAATTTCCAAGGCAACAATGACATACCGTCAGGTCTCTTACCATCGCTGCGCACCAAACCATTGGGTTCCAAAACAGCTGGTACACCGGCAATGACAAGAGCACGACGAATAATGTCATTAATATTTGCGTGACGGGATATACGTCCTGCGCTCCTGCTGCAGGACAGGCCATGGTGACCGAGGCAATCGACTGTTTCACCGCATTGACACCGATGACATGCGACACAAGGTATACCTAAACGTAAACTGATGGCGAGCCGGAAAGTATTGTCATCCAAAATCGTACCAAGAGTGGTTGACGGAAGTGCCTGTAACCAGAGGCCCGATTCCCATTCTCCCACAGCCAGGAGACGCGCGCGCTCTGCAGTGTTGATTGACGTATTAATTAATTCTTTCCGTATCAAACTGCAAAGCGGCTCGTCCCACTGCCTCTGAGAAGAACGTTGCTCGGGTAGATCTGTGCCCGGGCAGGACAATTCCCAACTATTTACTGCCTCAGTCATGCACAGAATCTGAAAATCAACCAGAGAAGACCCTAAGATTTGCCTGGTTAATTTTTCAGTGCTGTGGACCGAAGACAAAAATGCTGGTAAGCCTAGACTGGAAACTTTACGTACACCAAGCCCACCAAATCGGATCGGCAGCGTGGCTTGGGTCCAAGCTCGGTCATCCAACGTTACGTTAAAAATTGACGTTTTTTTTTCATTATGATACTTATAGTGAGGAGGGCAATGTTTTGACTAAATAATCACTAGAAATATCTTATTGAAATTGAATTTTAATGCTTAACAAATCTATTGGTCACAAATTATACCAGGTACTCATTTTTCTATACACACATCTTACGTTAAATTACTTAAGTTTATAAGAAATATTAAATATGCAATATACCTACGGTCACTTTACATCACAACACTAACACAACTGGACACAGCCTAAGCAAATCCCGTGCGACGACTGGCCTCCTCGTGTCGTTCATCATTACACTAAGACAGTTGCACGGAGGGTAGTTGTAAGTTCCCATCTGACCGGGAATTAAGCTTTACGCCCTACTGCGAACGGTATTGTTTATTTATTACACGTGGCCTGTGTCTGCCTGTGTCACATGTATTACGGCTAGTGGGAAATGATTGTGTTTTGTTTCTTGCTTAATCTTCTTGAGGTGGATAGAGTATTTTTAGGTTTTAGAGAGTTTTTCAGTATGGTATATTTTCTGTGTGTGTGTACGTCTAGTAGAGGTGTGTTTTCTTGCAAAACGTATAACTACTAGGAGAAAAATGATAGAACAGGTTGTGAAAAGGAAAAGGTGTAAAATATTTTCTTTTTACTTTTATTTTTTATGTTCAAACAATAGAAGATTTTAAGCAAATTCTGATACTATATTCATGATTGAAAGATTGATTCAGTAAGTTGGTATTTCCTCTACGAATACAAGATTACATTTTCACAATTTCCGGGCTTTTCTAAGTGGCTGGCTCTAAGGCGGAGCGATGGAACAAACGCTCAATTAGTTTCGTAAAGGTTAGGAATTTCTACTTCCTCACAAAATAAGTAAAATAAATGTTGTAGGATAAAGTCGTGATTAACTCATAAATAAGACTTCGATTCTAAGTAAAATATGCTGATATAAAAATACCTAAGGAAGCAGTTAATTTTCTCGAAAATAATAAATAGTTATGTTATTATATTATTATATTATATTGACGGGCCTGTTGGTCTAGTGGTTAGTGACCCTGACTGCTATACCGGAGGTCGTGGGTTCGATTCCCGCCCAGGACAAATGTTGTGTGATGAGCATGACCATTTGTTCTGGTGTCTGGGTGTAATTTATCTATAATATGTATGTATTTAGAAATATATAAGTATGTTTATCAGTTGTCTGGTTACCATAACACAAGCTCTGCTTAGCTTGGGATCAGATAACCGTGTGTGAGTTGTCCCAGAATATTATTATTATTATTATATTATTAAAACTTATGATTACCTTAACTGCAAATTATAATAGCTTATGATTACCTTTTTTTAATTGCAAAATTGACAACTAAATTGTAATTTACAGCTGATTTTAGATAAAACTTAAATAGAAAAGTAGTATAAGTAACAATGTACACAAAATGTATCATAATACAAACGATAAATCTAAAGAACCAAAGTTATAACAAGTTTTACAAAACATTTATGGTATATTTTTCTGCTTCTGACTTTATTTAAAGTGCCACAAGTCTCGCACCACGAGTATGTAAGTTATCTTAGTGATGTTTAGTTTTAGAGTTTAGTTTATTTTGACTAATTTATATGAACTGTGTTTATCGAACAGATCAATAACAAAACTTGGTATGGTTTTAAAGTTAAACTTGTAATATTGTTAGAATGTTCCAGTGGTTTCACTTGAGGTTTCCAAGGCAAAATGGATTTTACTTGAATTCGCCGGTATCTGTAATCGCCTTTGTGTCAACGTGGAGTTCCGAAGTTTATAATCTCTGCCGGTGAGTTTTGATCGTAACGATCTTAGTAGATTTGAGATGTTAATCATTGTTCATCAAGACTAAAAACTAATTCTCAAATTTGAACGGAATAATACTACAAATTTAAATTATTGTTTTATTTATGATCTCGGTTGTAATTTAATTTTAAGTAATCTTCTCTGTAATTTTTAAGACGCGAAATTGTTTGATATTTTTTTTACAAATCGTGTTCTGTACGTATATTCATTATGATTGAAAACTCTCTGTGTTGATACGAACACGAAGGCCCCGAAGCTGTCAAGAAAAGTATTTTTGTAATTTACAAACAAATACACAATCGAATGTACCGGCTTATTTTCATTATGCTGCCGTATTTGTCTAGTTATTCGTCCTTACATCGTTACGGCGCGAGCGCTTACGGCACTCCGTCGAAGTAGGATAACTGAGGATCCCTCCAGGGAGGGACTCCTGCTCTCTGCCTTTGTATCGGAGGTATCGGCGACTACCGCTGTTGAGAGATGCTGAGATATCTCCCACCCCGCCGGCAAACTCTATCTAATAAAACTGCCAAGGTTTATGCTTTATAAAATATGGAAAAGATTTTGATGCAAGATTTGTTTCATATTTCTGTTGTCTCAAGTCTTCTGGGAATCTGGTAATATAGACGTGAGCTTTCGAATAATATAAGTTGGTACCATGTTACGTATTTAACTGGATGGGTATTGTTGTGTCGTTAGGGAAATTCTGCGGCTCAATATATTGCGATCCAAATCCCAGCTGTCTCGCGATACGTATTGATTGATCACCGTTTCTTGAATTTCTATGAGGATAAAGTTTATTACGGCGAGTTTTAACTTTACACGGCGGTGTTGTGACACGATCTGTGATTTTAAGCGCTTGTGCACACACGGCGCTCAGATTTCGATTGCACGGTTCGGAGCGTGTTAAAATTGGTAGTGGAGGTGACTCTGTACATAGAAGTTATTGAGGCGCGGCTGCCGAGGCGATGGCTTCTGCACGCGACTACAGCCTCAAACAAATATAAAATAGAGATAGCTTTTCACACTGTTGACTCTTCGCACTACATTTTTGCATGTATCTATTCTACATACAAAGAAAAAGAAAAGACCATTGCGACCTTTTTTATTTCATTTAAACACAAGTAACCTCAAAAATGGTTGCAGTAGTTGGCACGACTCGCCTCTTACAGCGTTTGGTTATGGTGGATTCATTTCATACGTGCTCGTTGCTGGCAAACCTTTGGTGTGTAGCTAAACACAGAATTACTTATTTCGAATTACTGTCACACATGAAGTCATTAGAATAATAAGCTTTCTGTTTATTCAGAAGTTCTAGAGATGTGGTAGTTACCTAATGGTTGTGAAAGTCTGATAGCATTGAATGTAATATTATTGTAAATTATACCATGCACAGTATTCGAAGTCATAAATGCCTTACTTGTTAAAAATCTCGATTGCTCTTAAAATTATTTTATGCATTAAATGCATATATTTAGACCTATGTAGAAGCCATAAAATGAGCAATAAGCATGCATCAAAAATATTTTCTTCTTGCGCTGTTAATGAACATCAAGATTAGCAACTAGAAATAGACTGCAAAGTAAAAACTTTATCTCACAAAGTGTTTCAGTTTCAGTTCCAAGAACCGTTCTATTTAGCAGTCTTCCTGAAAACTAGCTTTTGCTTTTCTTTTTATTTTCCTACTTCACAAGTCAGGGAGGATCCGACGTCGTCTTAATTCGTTTATAACCGTGTACGAGTAAGTTTAAACCCGGTTAGCGAGCAATTAAGCCGTGTATAGCGACAATATTAAGTGCCGGCCGTCTATGTGGCGTTGGCGGGAGGCCAACATTATATCAAACAAATTCTTAGCTTCACTTGCTCATCGCCGATATTAAATTATCTCTTTTTGTGTGGCACAATGTTTTCGCAGATCATATTTTTATGGAGCACTAAAATGACAAATATAAATGAACAAGCTGTCGTCAACTGTTCTGCTTGTAGATAAATAATAGATGTCGTAGTTTTTATATCCGCTTTCTATACATCCTTGTCTGTTTCTCTTGTGATGTTTTATTAAGATGAATAATTGATTCGGAACTGGAAGTCATGATTGTGAATATTTTAGTTCGCGAACAATTCCAATAAGTCCTAATAAGAAAGATATTTCTGTTGTTTCATGAGTAAATATTTTCTTGAGCTATATAAAAAGGGATGACGAAATGCATCATAAAAATCTATTTACCATATTAATGGAAGATTATTATTTCTGTGACAGAAGCCCTTGATTCTTTATGTTATGTCCGTCCGTTTCCTCCCCTACAGTACAAAACTTTCATTTGTGAAGCTATCTTCAGTAAATAAGGATATCCGTCTATAAATGTTTGTTTTATCAAAGTTGATGGCTTGTCGAGATGGCCCCGACTCAAAAATATTATCGTTTACAATCTAACTGTTTACAGTGAAATTAAAGGGCAAAGGATTTTGCTAATTGAGTTGATTTATCGCCTTCCTTTATCAGATTAATATTTAATGAGCTGCTAAATATATATTGAAGGTCTCATTTTGATAACATCAAAAGGTTCTTCCGAGTAAATGTTGGGAAGTAATTATTTTTTATTCGATACAAATAAGGAAGAGGAAATACTTCGATACGGTGAATTAGTCAAAAGGATTGTTGGCTACTATAAGGGCTTTGCAATTTTATTCCATCTGCTATTACTAAAACTCCCTTGTCATCGGCACCACACTCATTCTGTTTAAATTAAAAATTTAAAAAACCCCCGCACAAAATCTAAGTATTCTTTAAAAAGTAAAAAATAATAATAAAAACTCAATCTTAAAGTAAACTAAATTGAAATCGCTTCATCCGTTCGGGAGCTACGATGCCACAGACAGACAGACACACACACCCACACAAACACACACACACACACCCTCACACACACACACACACACAAACACGTCAAACTTATAACACCCCTCTTTTTGCGTCGGGGCTAAAAATAGTAATAAAATGACAGCTAAGATAAACGAATATCGACACAACTTACCTACTTAAATTATATTATCCTTACCAAACCTTCGAAAATATGATAATATTTTTTTGTTTGTAAATAACAAAGTATATTATGTCTAGTTATACTTTGTAACGTTCTATTAAGATTAATAAAACATGTGCTCGTGTATTATAATACTACTCGAGCCAATACAAGCCATGTGACCTCATTGCCTGAACTTCGAGGTTCAGTATTGGGCGATGACACTTTATTATGTTAAAAATTCCTGTTTATTTTCACTTTGTCAATTTGTTTTTCGCTCAATTTCCTCTCAATAGACAAAATTAAGCGAGAACAGTGAGACACAAACAAGCTTACTGGCTATTATAAAAAGAAGAAAATTCAGTATTTTATCATTGTGCTTTTTAATTAACCATTCATCATTTAGCCAATCATAGTCCACTGCTGGACATAGGCCTCTCCCAATTTGCGCCACAACACCCGGTCCTCCGCCCTCCGCATCCAGTCCCCTCCAGCGACCTTTTTCAGGTCGTCAGTCCACCTGGCGGGGGGGCGTCATACCTTACGCTTGCCGAGTCGCGGTCTCCATTCTAGGACTCGTCTGCTCCAACGGCTATCGGTCCTTCGACAGACATGGCCAGCCCATTGCCACTTCAGCGAGCTAATTTTACGAGCTATGTCGGTTACCTTGGTTCTTTGTCGGATGACCTCATTACGAATTTTATCCTTCAAAGAGACTCCGAGCATAGCTCGCTCCATAGCCCGCTGCGCGACTTTAAATTTGTGGACTAGTCCAACCGTTAATGTCCACGTTTCGGCACCGTAAGTCATAACAGGTAGGACGCACTGGTTGTAAACTTTCGTCTTCAGGCATTGCGGTATAGGCGAAGAGAAGACTCGACGTAGTTTGCTAAACGCTGCCCAGCCTAACTGAATTCTCCGATCGACTTCCCGCTCGAAGTTGTTTCTACCAAGCTTGATGACCTGCCCTAGGTAGATATACTCTTGAACAACTTCGAGCATCGATCCTTCGACATATATCGGTCTCGGCATGACATGTTCATTGAACATGATCTTGGTTTTATCCAAGTTCATGCCAAGACCGACCCGTCGTGAAGCTCCATTCAGGCCATGCAGCATCTCGCTTAGTTGGTCCAGCGACTCTGCCACTATGACGATGTCATCGGCAAATCTAAGGTGCGAGATGTGCTCACCGTTCACATTTATACCCCGTCCAGTCCAGTCCAGAGTCTTGAAGACATCCTCGAGCGCATTGGTGAACAGCTTTGGGGATATAACATCCCCCTGTCTCACCCCCCGACGCAGCTCGATCGGATTGGTCTTATGGTCATGGAGCTGGACAGTCATTGTGGCGGTGTCATATAAGCATCTCAGCGCCTCGATGTATCGCCAGTCAATACGACATCGTTGCAGAGCATCCAGAACCGCCCAAGTTTCGATGGAGTCGAAGGCTTTCTCGTAGTCCACAAAGGCCAAACACAGCGGCTGATTGTACTCTTCGGTTTTCTGCACAATCTGCCGAACAGTATGGATGTGGTCTACGGTGCTAAAGCCTTTTCGAAACCCGGCTTGTTCTGGTGGCTGGAACTCGTCGAGTCTTCTAGCGAGGCGGTTAGTGACTACTCTCGAGAACAACTTGTAAATGTGGCTCAGGAGTGAGATAGGTCTGTAATTCTTCAGCAAGGTTTTGTCGCCTTTCTTGAAGAACAGAACCACCGCACTCCCGCTCCACGCTTGTGGTGTTAAGCCTTGATGAATGACGGAATTAAAGAGACTCGCTAGCTCTTTCAGGACTGTGGTCCCACCGGCCTTAAGGAGCTCGGTTGTAATTCCGTCATCACCCGGCGCCTTGTTGTTCTTTAGTTGTCTGAGAGCTGCCTCAACCTCGCCCGGGTCGACATCCGGGATGTCCTCGGTGTAATGGCGCGTGAGTGGGGCTCTGTGGTCATCTTCGCCTTGTCTCGATGGTTTAGTCACCCGTGATGCATATAGGTGTCTATAAAAACTCTCAATTTCCTCGAGAATCTCGAACTTAGAGGTGACGGTCCTGCCATCCCCGGTCCTCAGTTTCGCCAGATGGGGTCTACCTAATTGCTGAGCGAAGACTTTGGTGCCTCTATTTCGCTCAATCGCAGCCTCGATATTACGAGTGCTGCAGCGTCGGAGGTCACGTCGCGTCAGTTTCCTGATTTTCAGGTTTAAGGACCGCCTATCTGACGAAGACATCTGGGCGTCCGGCGTTTCTCGTCTTTCCTTCATAAGTTCGAGAGTCTCGGGTGAGAGCTTGGACTCCCTATTACCGCGTTTTCCGGGGAACAACTTTCGAGACACATTCTGTAGCGTTTTGACCACTGTGTCGGTTTTTTCGTCAACATTGTCCGTGGTTTCCAGCAGTGCGAAACGATTTTGGAGTTCCAACTGGAACTTATCGGAACCTAAAGCTATTTGGGGCAGCGTGGGTCGGAGAGTAGGTCTCATCATCCTAACTCTTTCAGCCTTAAGGTTGATATTTAGAGAGCCTCGGACGAGTCTATGATCGCTACCGGTATTAAACCTATTGATCACCGAGACGTCTCTAAATATATGCCGTTTGTCCGTGATGATGAAATCTATCTCGTTCCTCGTCACATTATCGGGGCTTCGCCATGTCCACTTTCTGTGGGGCTTCTTCTTAAAGAAGGAATTCATTAAGAAGAGCCCCTGGGACTCTAAAAAGTTGACCAACATTTGGCCTCTGTGATTTCGGCGCCCCACGCCGTTAGGACCGATTTTCGTTTCGCCGCATTCTTGTACTCCCACCTTGGCATTAAAGTCTCCCATAACAACGTTGTAGTGAGCCTTCCTGGTACCATGTAGTGCCTTCGCTATGTCTTCGTACATGGTTTCGGCTATCTCATCAGAGTATGTCGAGGTCGGCGCATATACCTGCACCACCTTCAGGAACTTCCTGTCGGTGATTTTCAATAAGAGGTACGCTACCCTTGTCGACACACTACTGATTTCCACAACGCTGCTTGTGAGACACTTGTTGACCAAGAAACCGACACCGCCCTGGGAGGGCCTATCACCTTCTCGGTAGTAGAACAGGTCACCTGACTCAAGGGTTATCGTGTCCTCCCCCTGTCTTCGGACTTCAGATAACCCCAAAATGTGCCAGTTTATGCGACCCAATTCTACCTCGAGTTCGGTGAGGTGTTGGTCCAGCCGTAGACTTCGTCCGTTATACGTCGCCAGGGTCAGTTTTTTGAGGTAGTGGTAGCCTCCCGTAGCCCGGAGATTCCTAGCACCCCCTGTCCCGCCGTTACCGCGACCGCTACCTTGGCCGGGAATAGCGGGACTACCGGGAACTGGGGGCCGTTTTGTGTGGTGTGGGCTCATACAGAGGTTTTGGCCTACTAATGCCACGCTGGCCAGACGGGTTGGCATAGGGTTTGGTCTCGAGTTTTCCTTCTCTAAGCAGTGGTTTTCGGCTCTGCTCAATTTTCCCTTAGTCGCCTTCTACGACACCCACGGGATGAGATGGGGTGGTGACCTTTGTATTCTTTAGGTCCGTCACCACACGGACATCCGTCACCACACGGACATCCGTCACCACACGGACAATTAACCATTAACTTCGCCTATCTATATATTTTCTACCATAGGTATATGGTCGGTATAGTACACTATCAATATTATATTTTATTAAACAAAAATTCTCATCTAATATATTCGCTTTGTCAGAAGCCTACTTACCTAACAACCGGACTTAAAACAAACGTTTTACAGTACGAGTACAATGCTCACATTTTCCTATTACTATCATTATAATTTACTCGAGTCCTATGAATCAGTTTAAATAGCTATTTAAATCCTCTTTAATAAAATACTTTCTTGTACTATAATAATTGAATCGAATAGGTTCGCGAGCGACCTTTTTTATTACACCGGACCAGACGTCCACATAATATAGTGCTGCGAAGGCTTTAAAAACATTTAATTAAAACTTGTGTTCAGTGTAACTGGATAGGGTGAATGTGGTTCTCATGGCGACTGCGACTGCGACATGCGACAGCGACACGCGACACCGTGCGACTGTCGCGCGCGACTGGCCGTCAAGCATCGCCGCGCTCCGCAAATGAACAGCTTTTTAAATGGAAATTATTTGTTGAAGTTGTTTCATTAATTTGATGTTGGATGTCCTTTGAATTTTGTTATGAAGTTTTGTGTACTATTTTACATGTTGTGCTATCAGTAAGTAATATTTAACTCGCTAATGTGGGACGACATTTATGAAGTCTTACGGCATTCATTATTTTTAAATATTTTCAAGTGATTTGTATATGTGAATGAGATACGTAACGGTAAGTTCTCATAAAGTGTTTTACGCACATGTTCATTTGCGTTTTATTGTTTATTTCCTTAACATGTTATACTAGGAAATTAAGTACCTAAAAAAAATCTATAATTATTTCAGTTGTCGAAAGTAACTAATGTTTTACATCTTGAGTCCAACCAGAGCACAGCTTAAAGCCGTTTCGTCTGGGAATTTACTTCAATCGAATGTTCCAAGAAGCAATATCAAATCTGTTGGATTCTCCGAAGCCACATACTTGTCAATATATCCATGTTAATTATATCAAAACAACTAATAATAATCCAAATTAGTTTCAAGGAATTCTCCTTATAACAGTAATTACATTTGATCTTCATTGATTATAATTATTATTGGGTATTTACATAAATTACTAATCAATGCTCGTGGTTTCTCTAAATGGGAAGAGGCTGTGCTTAGCTGTAGGGCATATACAGGCCGGTATTATTACGTTATTTAGTTATAATAGTGTGACAACTATGTTCTTAAAGGCAAATCATAGTAGATCAAAACATAATAAGGCTAACATGAAATAACCTATAAATTAAGATTATATTTTTTATTGTTTATCATCGTGGTATCAATAACACAAACTATTGTTTTAGTATCATTGTTTATAGTGCTAATAAAATACACTAATTTCGATATTAAAACATGTGCTTCTTATTGTAATCTATTAAGCCGAAAAAGTAATAATTGGAAAACGCAGAAACCAACCAATAATAAAACCAACGAAATAAAGTAATTAACTCTATCTTCAGATTAAGTATACTTCAGACAAAACCACAAGCAAGGTTAACTATTCTTTAATTCACTCTCCCATAATAATAAAATAAAATTTATTAACTTTCATTTATTCAGACATAAGTCAACTAAGTTTTTAATGCAAAAAGTTGGAATGATTTTTAAGTTGTCACTTAGTAAGATTTTCACATTATTCTTGGTCTTTTCCCTAAGTTGGTTGCAATGTTAATGTTGTTCGTATCTGTCAGGCGGTCCCAGGTTTGTTCCTTGTAAATGTTTTGTTAGACATTTTACAACCTGACCCGAGAGACGTTATCATGACCATATTTCTTGAGTTTATACAAAATTTCTGTAGAAGAATGACCGCTCAGCATTTCCTACCTTCGTTCGTTTAGGTATTATTTCCTTTTCTTCTCGTTTTGAAAACCTGCCTCCAACTTTTACGTGGCTTTAAATTAAGGAATTGCCAAAGCGGTATAGTCACTTTCAAATTCTGTTCTAGCTAAAAACAACATCATTTTTCATTACGAAAGTGCTCTATGTTTACTGGTCAATCCTAAAAAATCTTATCTTTTTTAGTATTTTTCTACTGAACACCTAACCTAGTTTCTAACCTTTTTGTGTTAGAAACACTAAAGTGCTGCTCTACGTGGTAAATAAATAGTAATAAATAGTAATCCAGTTAAAGATTTTCTCGTAGTTTGAGTTGCCATGCCATAGGTAGATGCTATTTCTGCCTACGCTTTTAATGTATTGTCGCAATGATAAAACATTTTCTGCTGAATAAAACTCGGTTTAGCCTTATGAAGACATTGTGTTTCGATTAGACGGTCATTAGCTTGTCGCTTTGAATTAACTTTACGGTAATGGAAAGAGACGGGTGTTGAATAACTTTAATGATTGCTATTAGTTGTTCGTAGATGAGTATCGGATGACGAGCGAATTAGAAGGCTATGGCCAGTCTCCAATGAACAGAAGTCACTGTAAAAAGCGTAGACGTTAGGGTAACGGTATATGAACGAGTTCAAATTACGATGTAGGTACCTACTGCAAGTTGAAACGGTTGATAAATTCGGTTGGCTAGTGTGACTATTTGAAATTTTTCGATTGCAAATTAAGTCTGAACAAAAAAACGGTAACGGAAAAACTTTAACATGTAACTAATATAATTTTCTTTGTTTCAGTACCAACGGCGCACGCGCAGGGCGTGCTGGGCAAGAAGGCGGCGCTGCCGTGCGACATCCAGCCCCTCGCAGCCGAGGACCACGTGTCCATGGTGCTCTGGTTCAAGGAGACTGATGGAGAGCCTCTGTACAGGTAGGTTTCAGTACCAACGGCGCACGTGCAAGGACTACTTAGGGAGTTTTGAGGAGTTGATTTTAATTGTGTATTGAACAAGTTTACTCAATTTCAGCTTGATGGTAATTTTTGTAGCTTGCAATGCGTAGATTGACCGGACTATTATACGCACATACATTTTGATAGCAAATTAGATTGTCTAGAAGTAGACAAAAGATAATTTGATGACAACAAGTAAGAAACAAAATTAAGTAAAAAAGAAAACAAAAGAATAAAACATTTATCAAATAAAACATGCAGTTCGATAAAGAATTCGAAGACAAAACACGATGTAAAAAATAACAATAGGAAAGTACCTACATGAGTGAAAATAATTCAATTCGAACAACCAAATACGACACTCGAAGAGTTTCATTTTGCCATTCAACGAAGAAAGCTTAAAAAGAAAAAAGTTAAAGACGACGTCATTGTATTTATAACACCTGTGTTTGAGAATTAATGAATTGGAGTTTAAAAGTGTTCAGCGTATTCTATGTTTTAACGAATAAATAATAGGGTTGGTTTTACAATAACAGGATTTCGTTCAAATGTTAGGATTATTTATAAAGGATTTTATTTTGTGTTTAAAATCTATAGAATTGTTTAGTGTTCTAAATATACTTAAACAGACTTTATCTGACTAGGTATTAGGTAAAATGTTATGAAAAGTTTTTAATCCAACTACTAACATTCATACATAATTTACTGAAATATAAACTAAGCCAAATAACAATTGAAGTCTGATAAGTAACAATTGCGATCGTTTATTGACATGTTTTATTTATTGGCAATCATTTTGAAATTAAAATAAAAGCGAATCGTTAAAAATAAACAAGAGAAGCACATTTGTATTCAGCCTCACATTGACGTCATAACACGATCACGATAGCATTTACCTTAAAACATTGCTGTAGGGTATCGGAGCACTCGAACCTTCAATATTATTAATATTTTCCTCAAGAAGACATTTTCCTTTCCTGAAACTTCGTGGAATTTGCGTAGTAATTAAAAACTGGAAACTTTGTAACTGCAAATCTAACTGAAATTATTCTTGCAGAAGTTTTATTGTTATTAAGAACAATGTAGGACTTTTTCCTTATTAAAGTGAAACGGGTTTCCACTAGAGCTTTCCAGGTAATAATCTGCGGAAGCATTTACATAAATATAAATCCGATATTTATTAGCAAACCAACTAGAAATCTTACGGATATCAAAATTGCAACTCTTTATTAAACACCAAGAAAACATTCCCTCTCAACATTCATTTTTGACGGGCCTGTTGGTCTAGTGGTTAGTGACCCTGACTGCTATACCGTAGGTCGTGGGTTCTATTCCCACCCAGGACAAATGTTTGTGTGATGAGCACGATCATTTGTTCTGGTTGTCTGGGTGTAATTTATCTATAATATGTATGTATTTAGAAATATATAAGTATGTTTATCAGTTGTCTGGTTACCATAACACAAGCTCTGCTTAGCTTGGGATCAGATAACCGTGTGTGAGTTGTCCCGGAATATTATTATTATTATTCTACAACTAATGTGGTTCTGGAATCTTGAAACATCAAACAAAGCTCACAAAGTAGGACAAATGCATGTTTAATGAAGTAACATTGCGAGAATGAGAGGCATCTCTATTTACCCGACAGCAGAACTGATGTGCGCGAGTGTCGCAACAAACTGGCGCTCTCCTCGATTGCATGCTAAAAGCCACACGGATTGATTGGCCTAGGTTCCAGACTCCGCTGCTCTAAAAGGCTTGACATTTATCGACTCGTTGGAAACGAACGGATTCACAAGTGTATTTGTCTCGCGTCTTAAAGGATTATAATACGTCCGTGTTTGGGAATACGGTCGCAGCTTAATGTAAATCCGATAGGGATTGCATCCTATTGGATTGCGAGCTTACCTGTTTTGGGTTTGAGATTATTTAGATTTGTGAATATATTGGTCATTATAATAAAAAGCTGTGGAAATAAAAAGAGAATCGAAGTAATTTTGTATTTTACCTACATTACGTAAATAACTCACTTGTCTGGTTTTGTGCTTTTGGGACCTCACAATGCAAGCACGTCATTTCACAGACGTCTGACAGATATATGGACGATGCTGAAAGCAGGACCTGACATTACGAGGCATGATGGCACAACAGCCAGCACAACACAGACTTACTGCGCCTGACAGATAAACATCGTTTTTAAGTGATTGACTCGCACGAGATAATGCGTCACTAGGCTTGCAGAGTACTGCATAACTGGGAACAAGGAGCTATAATATGACCAGATATGAGACAGAAGGATATGATAAATATGGTAAACCAGTACATAGTAAATGTTATTGTATGTGTCCTTATTTACGCCACATGTCTATCTATAGCTTATCGCCATGATTTCTAACGTGTGACCCTTTTCTATCCATAGACGCATCCTATTTGGATAGAAGAATAAAAAGTATTCAAAGTTTTGGTTTGTACAACGAAAAGAAATAGAAACTAGATAATTCTTTATTTACAATTCAATACTTAAATCTAATACAAGAACAAACAAAGACTAAAATAAAATCTTATATAAATAAATAAAAATACTCATCGTCATCCTTGTCAATGGCAGGAAACGTGCCCAGAAGGCTGGCAGCATTGCCACGTTGAATGGCTATGCCGATTCTCTGTGCAAGGAACAAACCAGCTCTCTGATCACGAGTAGAGTCTACCAAACGTTTTGACAGTTCTTTAAAAAGATTTCGTGCACTCGGACCCCATGACCCGAGCGTTTCAACCCCAAACGGCTCGAAAATATAATTACCCATTAGGTTATTATACTTTCGCCGTTTAAGGGTCTCCGCAGCTCCAGCAGCAGCGCCAGGAGAGGCCGCCGAACTTAGAACGTGGGATGGCGCAAGGGTGTCAACGCACGTTGCGTCCCACACCAAAGGCCGACCCAATTTCCAAGGCAACAATGACATACCGTCAGGTCTCTTACCATCGCTGCGCACCAAGCCATTGGGTTCCAAAACAGCTGGTACACCGGCAATGACAAGAGCACGACGAATAATGTCATTAATATTTGCGTGACGGGATATACGTCCTGCGCTTCTGCTGCAGGACAGGCCATGGTGACCGAGGCAATCGACTGTTTCACCGCATTGACACCGATGGCATGCGACACAAGGTATACCTAAACGTAAACTGATGGCTAGCCGGAAAGTATTGTCATCCAAAATCGTACCAAGAGTGGTTGACGGAAGTGCCAGTAACCAGAGGCCCGATTCCCATTCTCCCACAGCCAGGAGACGCGCGCGCTCTGCAGTGTTGATTGACGTATTAATTAATTCTTTCCGTATAAAACTGCAAAGCGGCTCGTCCCACTGCCTCTGAGAAGAACGTTGCTCGGGTAGATCTGTGCCCGGGCAGGACAATTCCCAACTATTTACTGCCTCAGTCATGCACAGAATCTGAAAATCAACCAGAGAAGACCCTAAGATTTGCCTGGTTAATCTTTCAGTGCTGTGGACCGAAGACAAAAATGCTGGTAAGCCTAGACTGGAAACTTTACGTACACCAAGCCCACCAAATCGGATCGGCAGCGTGGCTTGGGACCAAGCTCGGTCATCCAACGTTACGTTGAAAATGGACGTTAACGTGGACCGAATAATTTTATCGACTTTTTCCAAAAGCGGCAAATGTTTCCATAGTCGTGAAAAGTATGTATTTTCTTTTATCAGACTACAATGTTACATCCTGTACTTATTTGTCACCATGTGCAAAATTAAATATTATATTAAAAAAATGTCGTCAAAGTAGGTATAGGATTTGGAAAGTAGGTATGTATATTGGAGCTTTTTTTTTACTCAGTTCGAAAATCAAAATCAAAATCAAAATATTTTTATTTCTCATAAACCAAAAAAAGGCGCTTAAGAAACGTTACGTTAAATCTACTGACTCTAGTTGCTCGGTTCCAAAGTGTCCTTCCTATGGAGAAGAGCCGGCAAGAAACTCCATAGGTTCCCATGTGAAAAGTGGGATTGCTGGACGTACAAATTATCTGGCTAATAGTTAATTAATATTTGATTGTCCACAACGGTGGTGCGAGCCACTAAGCTCAAAGCTGATAAAGTTTGATCCGTTTTCCATTAAACTGACCCAATTAGATCCGTTTAGATAATTATTCAGGAACCATTCAATGTTATTCGACTGAATTCATTAAATTTCCTGTTGGTACATTGGCATTCCATTGTCCAAAAACTAAAGTTCTATGAAATGTTTTTATGTTATTTCGTTTTATTCTCTGCTATTGGGTATTCCACAACGGAGAAACAAGGAAGTATTATTGTAGTATACCATAGTTTTGAGTGCATGCATGATGGGCAATCTGATCGTAACGCGAATCAAGGTATCCAAAACACATCATGTAATTAATTTTGATTTAAGTATTTACGCAAATATTAGATTTACATAAATACTTCAAATTTATATTTTCATAAATATTTACGGATGCATTAACATAATGTGTATACTGCTTGCGGGGAAGATTGGAATTCTAGTTTAATTCTCCACTGCATCAGAATTTGAGGAAAGATGAAGAGTAAACATTGTATCAGGCTCCAGAATATTTGTGTCTTTAAACTTAACCAACACTTAAGGGCAAAAAAGACTAACCAATAAACACGCCTTCGGGGAAAGTGGAAAACAACCATTATTTCAGTAATATCTGTATGTTTTTAGACCACAAAATCTATACCTAAACTGTGCCTACACTTAACACGTGCTTTTCTCCCCAGTTTCGACGTCCGCGGCCGCTTGGCCTCGCAGCCGAAGCTCTGGTCGTCCCCGACCGGGTTCGGCACGCGCGCCTACTTCCGCGCCGCGGCGACGCCTGCCGTTCTCTTCGTCGATAGCGTGGTCTCCACCGACGCTGGTGTCTACCGCTGCAGAGTGGACTTCAAAAACTCTCCCACTAGGAATTTGAGAGTTAATTTTACTGTTATAAGTAAGTATGTTTTTTTATAATTTCTAAAGAATCAGGTATTTTACCTGTACCTTTAGGAAGATATAACATGCCTAGAGTTCTGAAACATTAAAATGAGATTCTTTGGTGCCGACTTATGTAAAAAATACAATAAATAATAGCATGTTTAGGTTGCTATAATTTTGTTTCTATATAAAATTATAGCAATTGTTAAAAACATGTATGAGCCCCAGATTGCTCTGCGTAGGTATAAAATAAGGCTATTATTATGTATTTACAGTATTTCTAAATGCAAATTTTCAACAGTTTTAACACAACGCTAGTTCCATTTGTTTAGACTTTAATTAAATGAATATAAATAATTAAGTATTTATTTGTTAGATCTATTTTGTTTAAATACAATTAAATTAAACATAAAATAAATATACAACAACTTCAAAATGTTGATATAAATTGTTTTGTTTTAACGAATTGGAATATGAACAATTCATAAAGTTTTGTTTTGTTATTCTGCCACGATTTAAGTTATACAAGTCTGGTTTAATAAGAAATATAAATCTGTACGTGTAAGAGTTTTAATTAAATAAGCGCTTGGGAGGACCAAGAAAAATGTTCATGTATTTAAATGAGAGCGGTTCACAAGTAATTGAATATGCGATGAGTAAGGGCCGGACATCAGGCGTGGCGCTCTTTTTATAAAGCCATTCAAATTCAAGACTATTCATAAGGCGTTCCAGATAAATTATGGTATCTTTTGATGTCCTTAGTTTGGCACCCACGGTATTATCACCTCACTAACCACGTCGCGCTGTATTGAAATTTGCTGAAGGAAAAGGAATTTATTTCGAGAACTGGATTGGACAGACTTATAGCCGCCACTATACCTATTCCAATAGCTATATAATTTTTATGCCTTGTGTAATTCGGACAACAGGATCAGTAGACTGTTTGGGTTCCGAAAATTCCTAATGTACGGAAAAGTTAAATTCGTTTTGCAAATAAGTTCCTTTTAGTTTTTCGTTAGGAAAGTTTCGAAAAATAAAGTTAGTAGTTTATACCAGTGTTGAAATTGAACTAAATTTGTTGACAGCTTAATCTATTATGTACGCAGTGACGTACACTCGTGTAGATAAATTTGTTGCTCTAGTACCGGCCACTGAAAACTGTCACAGGTAAATAACTGGTTTTACTATACAATTCTGTTACTAGAACATATTAACATTATTTACTGCAATATATTTTTCTAAACCTACAGAATGTGAGAATAGGACCTCATTTTCATCAAATAGAAATTTTCTAATGACAATTAAAGCAGCGAATTACGTAAATGGAGCTCACTTCATTATTCCGTTTGTTGCAAACCTGATAAAAAGCTTGCAAATGTTATATTTGCATATGGTTTTATCTTCACTGTTATTTTTATTTTATGACAATTCTGCTCTAAATTAAGTAAGTATTTTCCTCTTTGAAAATAGTGGTATTTGAGTTACGAGGAAACCAAAACTGACTTGATTCTTTTAATTAAATCCATTATTTGAGCAATATGCATGGTGGCTAAAACTAAAAACATATTTTACAACCTACTGCTTGGCAAAAGACACCTTTATATAAGACACATTTTGCTGAAGAATCTTCTGTCCTGAATCGCATAGCAAAAATCCCGCAAAAAAACTATCGACAAAACAAATTTGTCAGGGTAATTCTAAGCGAAACCTAGCCTTCAAAATAATATAAAAGAGAATTAATCCATCTTTCCGTACCATTCACTGGTAAATATAATTTCCAACGCGTTCGTCGTTTGTCCGTTTGTCGGCGTCATCACACAGCAACTAATCATGATCTATTCTAGCAAACAATACTCGCTGACGAAGCGAATTCAACGCAATTAATAAAACGTTGGTAATGTCGTTTGCAACCATGATTATATTAAAGCGATTCAATTTTGTTTTAGTTATTAGTCTGTTACTGTCAAGGAGATTGAATATTTTAATCGCATTAAAAACAATGGCTTGGTTTACAAATTGCTGCTGCATAGCTTCTGCTACCAGGTCAATTATTTATTCTCAAAATGTCCAAAAAATACGAGAGGTAAATAATGTATAACTGCCTCGTTGGCCTAGTGGTTCTAAGCGGGACTGCTGCGCTAGAGGTCGTGGGTTCGATTCCCAAGTCGACCAAGGTGTTTTTGGGTTTTTCTATGAAATTCTCAGTAGCAGGTCGGAGTTTGGATTTGTGCCCGGTTAGTGGCAATAGGCCCGCCCCCTATTACATGGGACCTAAACATACCGGCGAACTGTGGGTGTACATTGGTACACCTCTGCCTAACCCTTCGGGGATACAGGCGTGATGGTATGCTATGTATGTTATGTTATGTTATGGTAAATAATGTTTCTATGTATGGTTTTGTAGTTATCACTGTCTTTGATGCCTTTGGTAGCTAAAGACAAAATGTTAATGTTCTTTTGTTTATTCTATGTGCTTATGCTTATTAAGTGACGGACTACTCTTTGATTTCCTCAAAGGAAATGAACCAACTTTTCAAATAGAATCGGTTGTTGGCCATATTTCAGACTCAACCAAGAGCCTATATGCCGTATGCCATTGGAGTCTGGGATTGTATAATGTATGTTGCTTCGAGACAACGGTAAAACATCCTTTCACCTACATACCTGCAATTTGTCTTCATATTTCGTTCTGTTGGCCTATTGCCAGCCATAGCCAAGCGCAAGGTATTCTCTTATTTATGATCGAGAGGTAAAATGAGGTTCCGTTTGCATGTTACTTTTGATGAAGTTAAAAGCCTCAGAACTGGCCCTTGGCAAAAAATTCAACGTGATAAATGAGTGGTAGCGTCTTTAAAATAAAGGCAGCGACTCTTTTTTACTAGGTCTAGTTACATGCTCACCTGATCTGCTATAAAAGTTAATTCTGCTTGGCTTAGCTAGGGTGTATTGCGATAAGAGGATAAGAAATAAAATACTTAGTATGCAGTTAAACAGTCATATTCCCGAGTTTCAGAGATAACCAAAGTACAAAATGATTGTTCAAACCATTTTCAACCGAACCCGCTGATATTAATTTACACATTCAATAAAATTTCGGTCACGTTTCAGTAACTGATAATAGCTGCAATCGGTAACAGACCTGGAGTGGTTCCGTACCGCGCAGCAATTACAAATTGGAAAGATTCCAATACAGTGGGTTACAAGTAGCAGTCGTTTACAACCACTGCTGTAGCTAATTGCTTTTTACATTCATGGCTAGAACTAAGGGGAAGTTTGTGGCTCACTGACTTGAGCGTTTATCGACCTGTGAAAATAAGCTGATAGAATAGAATAGAATATTTTTTATTGAACAGCATTAGAGTAACATCGTTAAAAATAAAGTACAATAACAGTGCAAGCGTACAGTGGTGGTCTTATCGCTAATAGCGATATCATCCAGACAACCTTGATATGAATTACAACCTTAATATTCTCAATTTATTAATCCTTTGGCCAGATACTGACAAACAATTTGTTCTCATCACTGTTGCGTCATATCCGTCTGTCAAATCCTGATTTTTAAATAACTTCACGACTACGTAGAAACAATGTTTTTCCTAGAAAATGTCAGGCTCCAGGCAGTGTTAGTCTTTTTGTTTGTATCCATCTGACATGAACAGACGCAGGATCCAAATTGGTGCAATGCGTTGCAAAGCCTTAGTAGGTCACATCGATTTTAATTTCAAAATATTTATGGTACTGCTATTTTATTTATTTAATATCTTTTTGTTTAACAAAAATATGGCAAATATGGCAAAGGTGATATCCCTTTAAATGTAGTAGCTTCAAGGATCTGGACAATAAAAAAAAAATAGCTTAGAATTAAGTACCTCCTTTTTTTGTTCAAGACAATATCAAAATAATGAATAACATTTTTTTGCAACTCATTGTCACGATGATTACTTTGCAATAAAATAAATGGAGTATTAATTTTGACACTCAATATATTAAATTAATCTCTAGACTTCAGACGTTCTTACGCGTTGGGATGAGGTAGGCAAATTAATCTTTTTTTTTACAAAATATGCGTCTTTATTGTAATATTATGTTTTAATTGTGAAAATAATGACCTAGGATACACTTCTAGGTCATGAATTCAGACCAAATGATTTTTTTCAAATCCGATCAATATTTTGTCATACATTCAAACAAAACAGACAACTTGACATTCCAATTAGAGTCCAATTTGCGTTTTCAATGGAACGAAAAAATTTTTCTTGTTAGTCGACAGTTACTATCGTAAACATCGACCCGCATCGGTATTACGTATCTTGCATATGCAAAGCAATAGCAAACGTTGCGCAACTACTGTTGTCAAATAACTAATTCGTATTACATATCGCAAAAACGTAATGTAAATTTACTAGCAAAACTGCGCAATTATTGCAGTCTATTGCAGTCTATTGCTGTCGCTTTGTTCGATACGTAATAAGGACGCTAGTGCCACCGATATCGATAGTTTAGAAAACTTTTTGTATCACGATTTTCTAGTTTATAACTAAAGTGGGTCACTAATCACTTTGAAACTTATTAAAGTTTGCTTTAGTGAATACTTTTGAGATTATCTTGTCAGAGCTTTAAATTATTTAACGTTTTGAGTTTTAGTGTTGGTATTTTGTTTTGCGTTTAGTTTGTGTTGCTTTTAAGTACGTATATTTTATATACATATTTATATAAGAGAGAGAGAGACCTAAACATCTAAAGTATAATTTACTTAAATGAGTATTTTTACAATACGAACATTATTCTATAATTTTTGGACTAACAAAATACCTGAAGTAACAATTCAGTTTTATATTAGTATACAGTATAAATACCAGAAGTTAGTCCTCGCTTTCTTATTGAGTTATTCATTACAAAACTTGGAGCCTTGAATTCGGCAACTTTTTCAGGACGGTACTGAATCAGCAATATTATTTCATATAATATTTTTTTCTCATAAAAGAGTCACGTAGGCCCTTTGTGTTTCATTAAAACGTGTACGATCAAAGAACTTTTCAATTTCTATAAACGTCCACCGAAATACCATTACAGACATTTTCAATAATTCCGAAACGAAATTAGTTCCGGGAACGGTTCGGGGTCCATTCGACATTCGCACGAATAATGGAATATTAAAAATACGATTTTTTTTTCACGCCGTTTTTCTTTTTTCTTGCATTTTTAATTTATCTTCAGTTCCTGCTTTGGACTCTTGAGAATGGAGAAACTTTTGAAGTAGTATTTCGTGAACCATTGTAAATATTCATAAGGTATGGTTGGTTTATTTCTTTGAAAGTATGTTTTAAATGTTTGGTTAAATAAACGATTGGAGTTCGAATCATGCTTTCAGCATTATTTTAAAAAAAAATATGTTATTTATTTAATACGATTTATTCCTCTAATCTACTAAAACAATATAATATTGTATGTAGAATTTCCCTTATACCTACAGCCAGTTCGCGAGGTTCTAAACAAGCCCACTGTAATACTTGAAATATTTTAACTGACCAATAAAAACTGAAACATGAAATAAAATAAGATGGACCATGTAGGTAAATAGTTCAAACACTTACTAGACTAGAGTTGACACAAAGATGATGGTGGCTAAGAACTATACGTAATAATGTCTAACCATAGAATTAATAGATCGTGACAATAAAAATATTTATCGGCGCTGCGATATTTTTAGTGTTAAGAAACGTGAAAAGGAACAGCTGAAATATGACAAGCGAGTAGACGTTTCTTGACACTGACACAACTCCGGGCTCTTTTGCTCGCGGCCGTCGGATGAAGAGGCATCCGCTGGCTCCGCATTGAAGCAAGACGTGTTCGGTGGAGTGTCGCTGTTCTTAATTCTCCTCGCCCGCCTACCCACGATAACTCGGCGATTGCAATGAACGATGATGATAACCAAGTGCCTATATATTAAATAATCGAATCATAGAAATTCTACATATTATATTGATTTATGGGAACTCAACAGAAGGAAGAATATTATAAAGATTTCATACTAATAATGAATGTTTCAGAAGTGACATTAGTTTTGCGCGAAAAGGAATTTCCCTTTAGAAATTTTGAAAGCGTATTCACAGAACCTTTCAACGCCATAATTTAATATTTGGACCACCGAGGTCTTTTTATCCTTCAAAGAAATCCTCAATATCTATATTTACATTTAAATGTCTCTATCTGATTCTAATAATAGGGAAAATGTGATGAAATAAGATAAAATACAAAGTACATCTTAAAAAAATGCTTAAATCAATGATGCTCAAAGAAAAGATGGTGGATGAACTAGATTATTTCAGTTTATTATTAATGTTGAAGAGTTATAAATCTATGTGTGTGTATGTTCAGATGGGTACCTGAAAAATTGGTTTTATACACATTAATATTGTTTACTTTATTTAGGTATGTTAGTAGTTTTACACATGTTGTCCTATAAAAAGAGCCTTTAACTTGTATTTATGGAAATAAATAAAGATCAAACTCTGTTTGAACATCATGCAGAAGTATGAAGACCAAACATCTTAAATCTTTTACAAAGACATTAAATAGGTATGTTTTATTCATGTCAATATAGGTAAGTAAGTCGCTTTGTAAATATAATTTTGTCCCAAACTTTCCCAATATTATGTCGTTTGAAGCAAGGACTTCCTCAAAGGTCGAGCACATTCGGACCAGAGCCCATACTTCAAACATTCTTGTTTATCGATTACCCTACTTCAAAAGATTCATAACCCAAGAACATTTTTAGTAGCTTTATGAAAAAAATCTAAATTTTTAACCCCGATATAAATGACAGGTTGTCGGGTGCAAAATGTGCGCCTTGTGGTCTCAAAGACCAGGTTTACTGGTTGTTAGTGAAGTCGGCATTTGTTGCACGCGACAACATCACGCTATAAAGAACAGGAAATAAAGTGCGACGCAAAGTTAAACTAAATAATGTCATATTTCAAAACTATTTCACAAGTAGAGCTGTATTTTTCTTTGGCAATTTAATGGTTTTCTGCAGATATTTTGCTCAAAATATAATTCTTAAAAGACCACTAGACTTAAAAAGGTTAAACGATTCGATAATCTACTCAAATTATTAATCCGCTGTAAACGTACTGCCGGTTTATTGCGACCAATTGATCCCATTTTTCTCCAATACTTTTAACCTTCGCCATCCTCGGTGAAATTGCCTGCCGTTTCGTGTTCAACCCAAAATATTAGAACGCATAAACGTAATTCAAATACGTCTGTACATAATAGCAGTTTTCACGGCACATTAGGTCCACACTATGAATAGGTTATTTCGCAAAAGGACAATTTCCCATTCGTCCCGTTTCGTCCGCTGCACGCGCGTGGTACGTGCCCTCTCTTCCTAACTAGTTGTGCGATTAAATTTAACTTCTGCGGACGTTTTTTGGACTCATACGTGAACAAATTTTCTTATTTCCCCGTCTTGGGCCATACAGTTGAAGGGCAAACATTCGGGACACGAATTTGTTTAGTTAAGGTGATTGTTTGGCGTTAGTTTGGGCTCACGTCAATATACTTGATTTTTATGTAATGTTTCCTTATTGGCTATTGACGTCCTGCCGCTGAGATCCGGCTTTCATTTACAAAATTTTGGAAGAGTTTTATAAAACTATAACATTTTTAGTAAAGAAGGTTATGTAACGTTAGTAAAAAAGAAAATTTTAATTGAATTTGAGAATCTTATTGCTAAATCAAAATAACTGTATTCATGCACAAAAAATAGATATACCTGGATTCGAGAATTTGTCAATTTAACATAACATATTCATATGCACAATGCTCAACATTGATAAATAATTCAACATAGTAACATAAAGCACACACGCTAGGCAGCCAAACGGCCCAACAATGTAGGCGAGAGAGACTCAATCCATATTATCGGTCAGATACATTGTCAAAATTTGTCAAAGTCCTGTCATGCTCTTAACACGAGCGAGAACATTTCCAAACCCATTCTTCCTCCATCACCTTACATCATTACGTACCCTTTCCCTTCCAAGGATTGTTTGGGTCCAAAATCTAAGTGCCTCGGATACTTCCCGGATACGGTCCGAATACGGCCCGTTATTCATTTATGCGGGCGATTACAGCTGTTGTTCTGTTCTTTGGGGTTTAAGGGATCCGGATTTATTCCATCGCAATGTGTGAGACAACTGGAGGTTGTACGAAGGCATCTTCTGTTAAGTAAACGCCGATGAATTAAGTATTCTTCTTGTACCTTGTAATGTTTTCAGAGCTGATTTGAACTTGACTTAGAAATTCTGAAAGCGAAGTTGACGGGTTTAGCGTTAAGCCAACTATAGTTACAGATTAGAGAAAACATCTGCAAACAAAAGACTACGTTGTTGAACAAATTCCCTTTTAATGTTACTCTATTTACTAAACTAATATGTTTTCTTAGGTACATAAAATCCAGTATTCTGCAAAATAATTCTAGACTTCTCACGTCGGTATATTTACTCCTTATTAAGCTACCCACAGTTCATTCCATACATAATTTTCTCTTGCCAACACGTATCACGCGGTTTACTCTGATACTCAAGCAAATAGCGTAAATTATTACCGAAAATTCGTTAACGTTTAATAGATAGTCTTGATACAATGAGCGATGTAATTATTTCGAGACAAAGAGTAGACGTTAGCGTTGAGAACAAAGAACGTACGTGTCTCAGGCAAAGTCGAGGGATTATGGTGACTTGGCACAGACTAGTTATTCTGGAAGGTTAAATCTAAACAAAAAAAAGCTTAATGAAATCTACAATGAAGAACTGTTGTTTTTAATCGGCTCAAAGGTATAAACACTCATGACAAGCCACCAGTATTAAAATATTGTTAGAATATTTTAAACTCTTTCCATAAACGACAGTAGCGCCATCTACGAATTCCTGATAATATGGAAAGATACTTTAAGAAATACCTGGAAAAGCTGTTGGAACAATATAGCAAAAGTTCCTGAGCGCACATACGAAATGGAAATTTTTGCATGAGCAAAACAAGCTTGGGAATTTTGGTTTCAAAATTATAGAATTTAGGTACGATACGGTAGTTTGTAAATTCACAACGAAATACCGAACCTGTTTTTTGTATATTTTGATCTATAGCCAAAAAGACTTTAAAACATACATATTTAAAACAAATATTTTATATCGATCGCAGATTCGATATACTTGATTTATATAAGTATTTCTTTCTCAAGTACATAATCAATGTCGACATTGTTTAACCAATTCTGGACCAAAGAAAGCTGTCTCGACTAAGTAACAGGGGTACATGACCTGTTACATTCTAGGCCTAACTAGTTTTAGAACATGATAGTTATTTATCAGTTAACCCTTCTAAAAAATAATTTAACAAAGCAAGAGACTCCATATCATATCAAGAGCAGTGATCCGATCTAATTGACGTAATAATTCCAGGATCATCGTGGTTGGTATAACACAAATATTTGTATGAATTAGATTTATGGCTATTATTATTGAGAGCTATTTATTTATAACGCCTCTAGACTATCTCACTTTGTTATTCCTGATCTGTTTGTACATCATATTAAGGTCATCTAGAAACGTTTGCTGGAGATAATTTGAGTGCTAAAGTGATATTGTACATTTTTATCTTGGAATATTGGTTAACGTAGGTATAGTATTTTATGGTTATATCAGATGAAAGAATGTTTTCTTTTTTAAATATAGTTATGTTATTGCAAATTCAAATGTTAAAATTAAATTTATGTTTAAAAGTAAAATTCGTGTTTACTTTACTCAAAACGATACACAAAAATCCTACTGACCCAATTTTGTTTATTTATGCTTGAAATGTAAGTTATTTTGAACACAAACTTGACACAGTGTGCCGCACTGCGTAATTATAATTCAGTCTAACGGATCCCCAATTAATGGAAATTCGCGCATGAGACGCTTAGATTAAAATGTTAAACGACTCGTTAACATCTCGTAACGTGATTCTTTTCACACGCACACGTGACGCACACGAAACGCACTCGACACGCTCACGCCACGCAATCGCCACGTAAACGTTACCGTTCATTTTAAATTACCTGTTGGGTGTTTAATTAAATGAAATTTTAATTTTGTTTGCTTGTTTTATGATTTTATCTTCGGAAGTAATAATGGAATGATGTTTTTACAATACTTGTTTATTTTTTTGTAGCTGAGCTTGTACTTATTTTTAATTTGATTAATAATCTTAGGTATTTTTATTTATTTTAATTTGAGCTTAACAGCTGTGCCTAAAAAAAAACGGAGGCCAGGAGGATTAAGCCTCCGCTTTTTTTTTATAGAAAAACAAAAAGCTTTGTACTTAACAAAGCTTTAATTTGGCGAGCTAGTAACAAAATCTATACTTATAATAAATCTGTAGAAGTGAAAATTCTGTACATTGAAAATATCAAAAAAATAAATGGGGTGTTACTAGATCGACAAGGAAAATTTTTGTCTGTCTGTCTGTCTGTTTGTTTATGTATCACGCAAAAACTACCGGTTCGATTACGATGAAACTTGGTATAATTATTCTTTATCATCCTGGGCACCACACTGGGTAGTTTTTATCCCGGAAAAGTATAAACAATAAAAAACAAACTTAATTTTGCGGTTATAAAATCATTGATATGTTTCGTCATCCACGCGAACGAAGTCGAAAGGCACAGCTAGTATAAAATAAACTAATATGACACCGACAAATACACGTCAGTATTTAAACAAATGGTTTTCGAATATCACACGTATTTAAGTATTTATTTTGATTGTTTTGCTGTGGTTTAATTTTGAACTCAAATACGGCGGGATCAGTGCAATGTAATCTGTGTAATATCGTGGATTACGTAGGTATTTATATATTTCAGTTCATCAGACTCGTATAACCCCAGCAGTCATATCACTTTGAAAATTTATTTATTTAGTAATATTGATATCAGCCCTTTGCCCAGCAGTAGGACAGTTAAGGCCAATAAAAAGAATAAAAATAAATATCGATATCAATAAACGGACGTAATCCAAACTAATATTATAAATGCGAAAGTAACTCTGTCTGTCTGTCTTTCTGTCTGTCTGTCTGTCTGTCTTTGCTTCACGCCTAAACTACTGAACCGATTTGTGTGAAATTTGGTACAGACATAGTTTGGAACTTGAGAAAGGACATAGGATAGTTTTTATTACAAAAAATAAAATAAAAAATAAATTTTATTCCGGACATACAGCGCCATCTATTGGTCAAGCGTCGGCATCAATTCAGTACTGAAATTTCATCGGAAAAATGTAAATAAATAGTAAAAAGGTATGAAAATATAATACAACTTTTAGTACAAAGAAAATGCTCTAACGGAGTATAGATAATTCTATTAGTACTATATGTGTAAGCCCTTTTTGGATATAAATAATTTAAATTTGATCATGTTGGCGAGGTTAATAGAGGTTAATAGTTGTTTTTAAAATTCATAGATGGAGTTGCGCATTTTCTTCTATACATCTAATAAAACAGTAAATTACAACATTCTTTTGCCGGGGGTCAGATTTCATGTTACAGTATCAATTATGAACTACTGAATTGATAGCAGTAAAAAATTGAGAGAATGTTTTTGGTAAATCGTAGACGGTTGTTAGCTATTTTTAAACACGCTACTATATCTAGGTAATACGGGGTGGAGCTTTAAATTTCCAAATTCATTTTCTCATCTGCACACGTAAATTGGCATTATTGACATATAAACAAGAGGTAACTATGGCAGGCTACGGTAGCCATAGCGACCATTCTTCATTGTGATTGAAGTATACTTTTTGGAAAACTAGCTGTCGTAGTAAACAGCTTGGTGGTTGTAGGATTGGATACGGATGTCCATGCTGCAGGTTCAAATCCAGTTGTTAATGATTGTATTTTTGTTCTTGAGTCCTTTTTGTTACATACGTTTGAATGTTTTGTTACTCAAGTTCAAGTCTCAGTCGAGCTAACACTTTTTGTGTTCTATTAGGTTAACTTTTATTAGTTTAAATCTTTGTATCATTTTGTTGTTTCTTTCGCAATGAGCAACAACTTTATGTCGTGCATTTTTTACTAGACCGATGCATAAGCTCAAAATTATTATGTTTGTATTTTAAATTTTAAGTGTGTTGCTCATTGCAGATCAAGCATGTCATATGCTGTAAAGAACGTCTGGCGTAAATGCCCTGACCATAGATATAAATCTATGGCACCGACATTTACTCCTGAATTGAAAAATAAGATTCCTCATAGATCATTTTATAGTTGTGATCTATGAGGAATCTTATTTTTCAATTCAGGAGTAACTTTTTTAAATTATTTCATCAAAGTAATGTGTAATGTTTTCTGTTGGTCGTCTATAGAATTCCATGGACAAGTTTTTTTTTGTATTTGTAAATTTTTATTGTTTTAACTCAAAACCCAATGATCTTTTATGATATAATTACCACCAGCCACCATTACCAGACCACATAGTTCCTAGCTGCTAAGTTCCTTAACTTATTTCCACATATACTCTAGGCTTAGGCACCGCACTGACATCTGGTAGCTATTAACTAAGATGAGAACACTACCTTAGTCTTAAAACCGGACTTCACCAAAGCAGAGATGAGAAGAGCGGAGCGTAAATAATATTGATATCTACTTTCAATTTTACTGCGTAGTTCAGTATTTCGAATTTCGGGGTTTCGAACCAAAACCCCGATCTCGGTAGTCTTACTAGGGACTGCTGTACCAACGAAATACTATTGCAAAAGAAAAAAAGCGGTAAATTGTTTTTTTTGGCACGTGTCAAGCAATATTTGTGACAAAACTCTAGGTTCCACATCTGATACATTTTGCGTATAGCAGACTACTTAGAAACATTCATCTAGCGAAACAAGATAATATTGAAGTGTTCATGTGTTTTGTAAATTTTTAAATATATAAAAAGAACATTCTGAAGCCGTTGTCTAGGTAGTTCGTGATGGTGACCCTCTATACCACAGTCTAATTTATATTTATTCGCACAGATGACTGATATGAACGCGAACATCGTCGCGGGTACAGCTAGTTCTATATAAGAAGAGGTCTTAGCCACGTAACATATAATAATATGTATTTACAAGCCAGCATTATATGCGGGGATTGTTTCAGTACTTATACCATGAACTTTTAAAGCAAGACTGTTGCCGTTGTGGGAGCGAGATGGCGCACTACACTGTGCGTAATGGCATCTCGCTTACACGAGGGCAACAGTCCTGCTTTAAAAGTTCATAGTAAGCGTGTATGTGACAAATAATAACGCCTTGCCAGTGAAGATTTCTAATACCATTCTTGAAAAGTCGATTTCGACGCATAACATATATGAACTGTACAATTTTGATTTGTAAATTCCTTACGTACTATTCGAGTTAGTCGACCCGTCTAAAGTAGAGCCTGTTAGGTTTTCGTGCCCTGTAATCGTAACTAATCCAACTAGCTGTGACGTCGCCTAGCAACGCTAGAGAGCCTTGTACCTTTAGCTGCCATGTACCTTTTTGTAGTTTAAATGTTTATTTTAAATTTGTCCTAAATTATATAGTTTTATGCAAGTTGCGGATACTCTTTTCTGTCTGTTTGAGTACTGTGATGTGCAACTCTTTTTTTCTTCAAAAATACAGGATATACTGATAAAGTCAGCGGTGTAGATTCGTTAGTAGTGAAATGTTGGACAGGTGACATACAAAAATAATATGCTTTTTTGAGAAACTGCGCCAATTAGGCAAAAAACCAATTCCCAATTATGATTACTATAGTATTATAATCTAGACTAAGAAAAGCTTCAAATAATCATTTAAGTACTAACCCAACACGTTATTTTTGATTTTTGTCCAATAAATCGGTCTTCATTATTTCAACAGCCTTTGTAAAATTTAAGGCTTATAAAATCAGGCCACTTAGTTCCAACCTATCTAGGTTCTTTAATCACTAGCCGAGCGTCTGTCACGACGAGGTCATGAACTTTGACGAGACGCCAATCCGATTTCACACGAGAACTGTGCTATATAACGTACAGGTCTCGAATACTCTGCCTTTTACCTTTGAGAGTGATCACTGTTTCATTAATGACGTAGTAAAAAGGCTTGGAACCTAATTCGTTTAGTAAGTCATGGTTTGTTAGACTAAACCAGTTCCAACTAGTTTTAACCCATATTGTTAAGTATACAGTACCTACATATTTATTCAGTACTACATTATGGGCAATCTATTTGTATCAACATTTTTGTGTTCTTTAAAGTACCTCTTATTTCATCAACGTTATTTTTACTATGCCTAGCTCTGCCTCTGCCTCTATGTCAACTCTACATATCGGTCCCAATCTATCCAGTAATAGTAAGTTACACAAGGTTAAACATATTGACAAATAGGGTTTGAAATGGATTTCCCGAAAACTCTTTCTTCAGAGTAAAATTGTCTTGTGATCTTATCTAAATAAATCAAGTCAATCGACAACATAAGATCTCTAGGGTATCTGTATTTTAAAATATATCAATATCAACTTTTAAACTATCGCGCTGCATGTTTATAGTAATATTATAAAACGGGGATTAGCGCGTACACGTTACGCGAGTCTGCTTGCGACCACGGCCTGTGTAACCCGGTCGAAACGTCAAGCCCTAAAGGTATTTATGCATGTACGCGCTAATCCCCGTTTTATAATATTACTAAGTATATATCAATATCGTCACATCGATCTATGAGATTAAATTAAGAATGGAACAGACAGCGACTGATTTTGTCTGGTTTGACTTTGGCCTCAAGCTGAATATCCCATTTAGCCTCTATTAGCCTTGGATCTGATAAATCTACATTAACTAAGAGCTAAAGTTTTTGTCGTTACGTTTTCACACGAAGGCTGAATTGAATCAGATAAAACTTCCTCCAAAATGTTTTGCGTAGTTTAAAGTTTGATGTCTATACATTATGGTAGTTAAGTAATGGAGGGGAACTATGGTTTTAACCCTAAACTCTCCAAGCCCGTTATGGGTCTTTAAAGGGATCATTTAATTGAAGTTAGTAAATCAAATAATAAGATTTACTACGACGACCTTTTATCATCATATCCCTTTTGACGTCCACATTTGGACATTGGTGTCCCATAGATTTGCATATTGAACGGTTTTTGGTCGTTTCCAGTGGTACTTAGGCTTTTATGTAAACTGAAAACTTGTTGATCGATATTATTATACTGACTAAAGGACCATATTGGTTTCCTCTCTTCCTTTATTCTTGTTATTATTTTTATTATTTATTTAATTATTACATTTTGCTTAGAAAACTTATAAACTAAGCCCCACAAAACCGTAGTAATGGTTTGACTGTGGGTTATGTAGGTTAGCATCAGCAAATTTGATATTCGTTATAAACCTTACATTATTTTTCAATTGGTAACGCTTAAATAAATTTGTTGATAGAAGATGGTGAGAATGTGTCAAAAACCTAAATAAAAATGCGTTACATAAACATATCCCATTTCTTTCAAACCTCATACATATTTGTCCTCCGTCGATTAATGTTCAAAGGAGTCTTCAAGAGAGTCTCATTTGTTCCATGATGAAACGCCGTCACAAACAAACAGATACCTTCAAATAAAGCAAAATAAACAACAGTTAATTTAAAAACATAAAAAAAATCTAATTAAAAATATCCTGTGAAAATTTAATTAAATTTTCGAGGTACGAAAATGAAAATTAATATAATTAACTTCCGATTGTATACGTTAATTTTATAAAGTAATGAGATGTTCTCATCATTTACACAATTATCTGACATTAACAGTATTATTAAATTATCACATTTTCATATCGCGCTGGAACTTTTATCAGTAATGTAAGTGAAATTCTGATAATCAATAAAATTCAGGAACATAATGATTTATTAACATTTTCTGATATCCTTAAGATTTAAGTAACGATTAACGTCATACCGTCAAGTAATAAAATTTTTATATGTATATAAAACAAAGTCTGGTCAGTTACACCATTTATAGCTCAAAATTCTTCGTCTCCGCTCCGTCAAAACAGAAGAACTATAAAAGCATCGGGAACTTGAACTAGGTAGTTGCGCAGGTGAAATCCCGGAGCACATTTGACATAATATAACACAAATTAAAACTATATTCTACTAACAAAACTGAACAAAACAGACATTAAAATACCGAAGAGTTTCTATATCTGGTTTCTCTTTCCAGCGCCTCCAAACCGGCCCACCATAATGGATGCTAAGACCAGGAGTCACACGCGCCTCCTCGAGCCATACAACGAAGGAGATACGTTGGAGCTCGTCTGCGAATGTTTCGGAGGTAAGATTTGTTTCTTAAATCATTTGCTCCCCAAAAATCCGCTTTAATCAGGAGACCTTACCGCAACACGCTATTTACTCAATCCCTCTTAGTCCACTGATTAATGGAGGTGTCTCAAAAGGAGGGAGCCTGAAGCCCGCAGGCGTTTGGACAGAGGTAAGCCTTTATCTACACGGTGCGTGTTAGTCGTGTTTTGTGTTTTCTACGAATTACTGTCTTGCTGGAATGGAAATCTCAGGTTTTTCAGAAACATCTCCCCATACGTTTTGCCTTAAGGAATCATTTTTGAAATACTTTCCATTTTTTTCAGTCCAATGTGTTTTAGTCTTTTGGATCATTGAACAAGTCAAAACTCTCCACTAATTAAATGTCAACAGAAAATACAAAAACTACGTACTAAAACATAAATTTCCGTAAACCCTAAATGAATTGAAATCTTCGGTGTAATTGCATCTGAGCTTGAAATATTCATAACCTTCCAAACTTAATCTCATAATCTGATTAATCAAATTCCTGGATTTGAGCGGCTTACCTCTGTAATGATAATTATACCTAGCTACAGGTTTATTCAATTAAAGTACAAGTACAAATTAGCGTAGAGTACCTGTCTTTCTATTTCCATAGCTTTACGATTTAATTAAAAAAACGCTTTGACTGACTTTTGTCATCTTTTGGTGCTTAACCGATATTCCAAAACATCTTCATGGTCTTTAGTTTTCTGAAACTCAACTATTCATCTCAACTAAAATATAAAACGCATTATTTTAATATTCAACATTATTCAGAACAACATGGAAAAATATTATTTTCACTAGACATAAAATGTGGGGCAACGGGCTGTAAATTTCAAACAAGTCGCACTGTGAGATTCATTGCCAAAAAGTGTATTTTTTCCTTATGTGAGAAATGAGCCATGCAGAAAACAAATGCTAGTTGTTCCAAACTTATATTCTCTGATATCAACAGCAGCTTTCCAACATTTATTTTAGTTTTAATCCGTCCCTTTACGAAAATATTCAATACGAGGTCATTTGTACTGCTCCCATATTGTTCGGCACAATGCCACTCATATCACAACTATTATGATACCACTTACACACAGATTACGTCTGTTATTACGCCCATATGACCAAATGATATCATAATGCCGTCGTCGGGCGGTATACAACACTATTCAAGAAGTGATTAAAATATATTTTATGTTTCTTCCTTATACGCTATCTTACAACCTTTAAACAGTAAAAGGAATGACCCCAGGAGGCCATAAATTAATTATCGGCTCAAACTCTACAAAAATCAAAGTTATTTATTATTATTATAAGACAACATTATTTAGTCGCGAGATTTTTCCTCAATCTTGAGAAGTAGGTCAAATAATCATTTCACTGGGGGCGAATTTTTTATCCCTTCTAGTATTGTATTTTTGTGTATTTGCCAAACAATCGTAGTTTTGATGTGGCTTTATTGTGCATCCATATTCTACTAAAAGTACTTTACTTCTGTTGTAATTTATTTCGGTAATATTGTTATCTATTGCCCAAAGCGTTCGCTGAGTTTCGTTCATTCGTATTTGCAATAGGGCTGTGTAACAAAGCTTCGAAGTTCACAAATAATACGCTATTCAGGGTTTAATTTTTAAGTCTTGATTACTAGGTAAATCAAACCAAAAAGAATCCTTTATATTCGTGAATTTAAATTCACAAAAACGAAATTCCGTAATAAATTTTAAATATTCTAAGTGACGATGTCTCCCGAGGTCTGACAGAGATAAGAGTGTCAAAGTAACCGGCTGACGTTCGTCCAGCTAAAACATTTTATCTTTTTTATTCCAAGAACCTTACTTTGAATCCCGTAAGGAGCTTTCTGATTAAATACGAAATGTTTTGATCCTTAATATTCTGTGATGAGTAAGTTTTATTTATTATGACAATCGACTTAAAATTTTTGAGACAAGAGTCAGAGATTCAATTTGACGAAGGAATACAATTCAAGATTCTCGAAATACAGGGGGATGCTTAATGTCGTTGGTTTGCGACTTGTGGTACTAACGTAAAGCACATGAATTTGTCGGTGAGGCACCGTAATTAATAAGACGGAAACAGTAAGCCACGTGTAAGTAATTCAGGTATTATTTACGCTCAATTGTGTGACACAAAATTGAGTAATAAAATAATTAATTATAGTAAAACGTATGACAGTAGTCCGAGTGCTAATTCAGATCATTCAAACTGATATTATATTGAAAACGATCTGAAATTAAATTCGTCTTAAAACTTTTCAACTGATAAAACTTGGTAAATTCAACTTACTTTTTCCTATCTCATTTTATTTTTATTCATTTCAATCAAGTACTTTTAATTTTCGCTCAATGATAGACTGACCATCCTTTATGTACTCCTATTTTACTTCTCTGTCTCTTGGTAAGAACAGCTAATAGTTTCTCTTCATCGTCAGGTGACCCTCGTCCCCGGCTCACCTGGTACTTGGAAAACACGGTGATCGACGACTCCTTCGAGCAGCGACCTGATGGCGTGACGGCCAACACACTGACCTTCCCCAACGTTGGGCGACAGCACCTGAACGCGAGGCTCGTCTGCCAAGCCTCCAACACCAACCTAGCTGCGCCAGAGTCCAAGCTCTTGATTTTGGATATTAATTGTAAGTTTACTGTTTTCTTCTTCTTCTTAATAAACTCTTGTAATTTTGTCCATTGCTATAATGTGATTCTTAAGGTTGTCTGTAGGTTTAGGTATTAGGACTATTACAATTTCATCATAATCTCGCATGAATAAATTCTTTTCAGTTTTGCTAGCAAAAGCCAAATTAGTTAAACCTTCCTGAGCAAGTAACATCTTATATCCAAATCTAATCAATTGGATAAATTTCCTAAACATCAGGTAAAGTAACGAGTAACAAATATCTAGAATCTGTCCAACAATTTCTGTACTACGACAAAAATAGAGTATGATCGTATAGCGAACTAATGTACTGTATTGCGGCGTAAATTATATATTTCCTTTTCGTAATCCTTGGTATGATTCAAGGTAACTGGCCATTTTTGGGTGTATTATAAGCAGGCAGTCAATTGGAACTTCCTATTGAACAAATCCGGTAGTTGGGGTCAATTACTGGATACAACGACGGAAAGCTTCAGATCGTGCGGATAATGTTAAGGTATTCGGAGTATTGAAATTGGCCTAAATGGTTATACGCCAAATTACCTTCCTTAAATGACTATTGAAGGGCAACTAGATAATCAGTTGTATATGAAAAGTAACATAACATACCATCACGCCTGTATCTCCGAAGGGTTAGGCAGAGGTGTACCAATGTACACCCACAGTTCGCCGGTATGTTTAGGTCCCATGTAATAGGGGGCGAGCCTATTGCCACTAGCCGGGCACAAATCCAAACTCCGACCTGCTACTGAAAATTTCATAGAAAAACCCAATAACACCGTGGTCGACTTGGGAATCGAACCCAAGACCTCTAGCGTAGCAGTCGCGTTTAGAACCACTAGGCCAACGGGGCAGTTTTTTATTGTATATGAAAAGTGAGATAAAAATATTATAATTCCGCAATTCCATAATATAGTATATTAAACAAAACATCAGTAATGTATTCGCTATGGTTCTTTTAGGTAAAAATGTAGCATCATGAAAGTCTGTGAATATAAATAATTCGGCTCGTAAAAATCTGTTTACTTCTAAAACATTTTTGGTTGCACAAATCCGACAAACTATGAATGTTACTTACAATGTTAAAATGGTTGGAAAATCTGCTTTAGTGAGCTTATCATATTTACAAAGGCTATGGGCAGGGCTATTGTGAATGTCTATAAAAGCATTTAAACCATAAGGGATCCTTTTGTTAATGTGCCTTTAAAGCTAAATGAAGGTTGGCATGGTTTGCTTTGCATATTGTTTTGTCATAATGCGCAGGAAATTTAACTGAGCGAGTTAAACGTAGAATAATGGGGAACTTATTTTGTTACCGACAACTTATGGTGAGACTGGATAATGCGCACAACTGATAAATGTTACCTTATTTACATTTGACAATATAAAGTTGAACAAGGTAAGACATTGTTAAGGAAAGTGGTACACAATATGCAAAGTACTTCTTGGTGAAATTTAACCTTTCGAAACAGTCACCTAAATGCATTTATATAAATTAGTGTTTCTCTTCAATCCTTTGGCTATAAATCTAGTTTGTTGCAGTAAGACCACTGGGAATCCAGATCCTGAACAAGCGCGCGCAGCTGTCGGCCGACCGGAACTACGAGGTGGAGTGCAAGGCGGTCGGCTCCAGGCCCGAAGCTCAGGTCACCTGGTGGAAGGGCGGTCGGCAGCTGAAGAGAAGTGCTAAGAACGTGAGTACATAACAACCTAACGGCCAGACTCCACCAAAACAGCGTAGAAGTTTTTTACGGGAATTCGTTATTCATACTTGGCTGTGGATTTGGGGCTTAATAACGATTCCTATTGGTTATTTAAAAAACTTCTTAGCTAAGATCTGCTTCTCTCCACTTTGGTGGAGTTTAGCCCCAATGGGGGGTTTTCAAGGGTCGATTTTAGCCGTGCGGCTGATTGCGTGGCAAATGTCTGATGCTTACCTTCTATGAGGATTGCGATTTCTGTCCACCCAGACAGTTGATTTTCGTCGCACGGGAAAAATTGTGCGGCTGTAGTCACCTTTATAAACCCCATAAGAGTTCTTTGCGTGATATGGTAACAATTTTAGAAGACGGAAGTTTGTATATCGAATTCAAGTTTGATATAGAATATTAACGAACAGAAAGGAGCTGTGTTCGAGATTTCAGAATATGTTTTTGCATAAACTTTTAATGGTTTTCTGTTATAATGTTAACGTAAATAATGTTATACTCATCTTATAATGTAACGATACTCAGACAATGTAAACACTTTGGGCTTTTTACATTTTTGCATGTTTTGTGAATTTATGAATAGGTTATTTTTATTAAAGCTTGATATAGGTATACCTAATGTACTTATGTTTTGTATACCGTATATTAGTATATTCTTAGTTACTTATAAAGATATTTAAAGGATATTGATCCGGTTCTGTAATTCTATCATTACAGATCTTTTTGGCTAGTTTTCATTCATGTAACCGGATTAACGTTAGGATGTCATCTGACCCATCATGACTTAAAAGATCTTCCTTTATATTTAGAAACTGAAATAGTTTTTGACACTTGTGAAAGAAACAAGAATCATTGCTTTGACCAATAAATGGTATATTAAGTTAGAAAATATATTATTTAGTGATTTATTTAAAAGTAAACTTTATAAAACACATGCTGATTTATTTTGCTTCAATATAAATAATATATATTAATAAATATGATAAATACTTCATCTCATTAAATCAGACTGAGCTAAAGCAAATATAGATTTTTAACGCGAATTGCTTAGCAAAGTCATTGATTATAATTATGTTTTGTCAATTACGGTACATGGTAATACAGGTTTATAATTATTATGAGAGTTTGCAGAATCTTATTCAAGTGTTATTTTTGGAGGCTTTTGTTAAAGAAACGTGCTTAGTGACTATTTTTGGCTTGATATGTGTATTTGGTGACAGGTGATTGTGTGCGAGAGATTTTTGTTTGTAATACTCAGAGTACTGAGGAACATAATTTAGCGATTTTTTTCCTTGTTATATGAGATATGTTTAGTAAAAAAAAATATTTCTGTTGAGTGTAATATTATACCTTTGCTACAGTGGCGCCATGATAAAAATATCCTACTTTAATTATAAATTATCAAGTTGCGTTTGTCAATGTTTAGTAAATACTGTTCTTTAACTACTTTTACGTTTACAATACGAATACTATCTTCGGTATGAATAACTTCACCCGCGCTCACTCAAGGTCTGATTACAACCTAAGCCGAGTTTAAACCCCTGTTGATTGAACTGCCACACGACAAATATGCTCAGAATTAATATCTACGAACAATAATCTAGTATTTGTTTTCTCCAGTGCTTGGATCCAGACTTTGAATAGTGGTTGTTTTTAATTAAAATAAAACTGGTAGCTGTTTGCTAGCTGTCGGTTTTACTGCGAGACGTGGATAAGAATATGCATAGTTATTTAACTGCGAAGGTTTGATCCTGAAAGAACACAAGGGATCGTTTGGCGTTTTAACTGCTAGATTAACTGAGAGCTAACTGAAATGTCGATTGCTGGAAGCGTGGTTACTTCTGCTTCGCGTGGTATTTAGTACTCATTTTTACAGTTATACTGTGAGTTTTATGTTGGAGATATTATTATGTTACATAAAGAAAAGAAAAATATTTCTCTAATTAACATAGTTGAATAACAATAACAATTGTAATTTTATTGTTATTCAACTATGTTTATATCTGTTTAAAATTGTATCTGTTTCTGTTCCAAATAAACGTTTTTTTTTTTATCCTAATAAGTAACAGAAATTGAATATAATTCAATTATTAAGTGTTCAAACTGAACAATATACTCAACTCGAAACTATCGGGATAAGTACTTCAAACAACACTCTTTTCAATGAAAGTGTAAATGGGCTAGTGTAAACTAATTAACAATTTAATGTAAATCGAATTATTTTTTGTCTCCTAAACAAACGAGTGTTTACGTTTCAAATAGTATTCAATTGTGGTACCTTAGTTACTTCTGAATTCCATAACACAAGTGCTTTAGCTACTTACTTTGGGTTCAGAGCAATGTATGTGATGTTGTCCGCATTTATTTATTTAATTAAATTAATTAGTCCTAATTACAATTGACGTATTTGGTTTAATTTTCAAATATAAACAAACAGTACCAAATATTTGTCTGTTTCGCACATACTCGTAGTCATTATTATCGGACGTTAACAACACCGCAAACCATTAAAATTGACGACACGATTTGGAATTAATAAACCACTAATTAAGGAGATACACGCCGGAGAGTAATCCCGAATAATTGGTACATAACTAATTACGAACATATTGAAACATTTTACGGTAAGCATATATTTGTTTTGAAATTCCAATTATGATTAGGTAAACGGGATTATTAGGAATTCTATGAAACAAATGCCTCGTTGGCCTAGTGGCTCTAAGTGCGACTGCTACGCTAGAGGTCTTGGGTTCGAGTCCCAAGTCGACCAAGGTGTTATTGGGTTTTTCTATGAAATTCTCAGTAGCAGGTCGGAGTTTGGATTTGTGCCCGGTTAGTGGCAATAGGCTCGCCCCCCATTACATGGGACCTAAACATACCGGCGAACTGTGGGTGTAATTGGTACACCTATGTCTAAGCCTTCGGGGATACAGGCGTGATGGTATGTATGAAACAAATGAATAATATGTGGCGGATTCGTGAGAATCTTATTATTTTGTAGTTATTGTGTTCGGAAATTAATCAGTTGTTTAAAGCAAAGAGCAAATAATTACAATTATAATCTCGTTATATTCTCGTTATATTCTATTCCCCATATTATACTGACCTAAATTTTATTTTTATTTTAATTTGTAATGCAAACAGATAATAGGTATTTTAATTTGAATGTTCTCGTCTTATTTTATATTTAAATTGATGCGTATTCTCAATTATTTTTGATAATTACTGCTAAACCGCAGGAGAGCGTGTCTGTGGTGTATTTTAATTAACTACTGCGGAGTATAAGTTATATTGTGGGTTTTCTTAGCTGGGTATTAAGACTAGACAGTATAAGTAATAGTTAACAATTGAATAAAGACCAATCAAATTGTTGATATTTAAATGAAAATAGTTCAGATTTGTTTTAGCTGTTTTGTTTATGTTTTACTTTTCAATTGATGCGCTTTACATACTTTATTATTAGGTACTCCTTAGAAAATATCAGTTGTGGTTATTTTTAATAAATATTCTCATTCTCTTTGTTCCGAGTAATTAGTTCTGTTAGCTGTGATAATAGTCTGTTAATACAAAGCGGACACAGCATTAATTAATAATGTCGAAGCAACAATGAATTTATTATTTTTTGCAGCACACAGAAAGACTGAAAGATTATTATTTTTTTCCAAACAATAATTATTTGTTTCAGCCTAATTATAGTAATTAATTATAGTTCGCTGGTACAGTCGAAGGCAGCGATATAGAACCGCATGGCTTGCGAATGTCGATCTTATTAGTTTGTAATAAAGGTGTTTTCACTTTGGATGTTTCACTATTGAAGTGCGCCCGACTGTACGTCATATCAAGGCCGGGAAAGTAACAATAGGGTTAGTTTCTTTGTTCATTTAATTTTCTTTGTTTCGCTTTATCCAGTAAAAATGTTGAGCCGTAAGTTTTCTCCCATTATACCGCAGTTATTATTTTTAGTTGGTATCGGAATCTGAGCTTTGGCTTTGAGACATAGGCTTTATGAGATTTGAGCTAGAAATGTTACTAAAGATAGATTAGTAGATCGTCTTTTAAGATTTATATAATTAGGACTAGCTGATCCCCACGACTTCGTCCGCGTCAATTTCTGTTATTATGACCGCGATTAAGAAGTAAAAAAAAAAAGTATTTCTGCGTAAATGATAATTTTAGTTACTATTATGTTGATAAAACTCTGTAGCAAATAATTGGCAATAATGCATTAATTTCGACTAAATTATTACCTTAAAAAAGGTTATAGTGAGTCAATCCTAAAAGATAGACATATACTGTTGCAGACATTTTTTTAGATCATTTAAAGAGGAACAATTCTTTCATACATATATTTTGGGTAACTCGAATCGTTTACGCAGCGCACGCAACGGAAGCTTTCAAGTATGAATATTTTTCCCCGTTTTTGTGACATTTTTCACTGCTGCTTAGCTCCTATTGGTCGCAGCGTAATGTTATATATCCTAAAGCCTTCCTCGATAAATGGACTATCTAACACAAAAAGATTTTTTCAATTCTAACCAGTAGTTCCTGAGATTAGCGCGTTCAACCAAACAAACAAACAAACAAACAAACTCTTCAGCTTTGTAATATTATATAATATTACAAAGCTGAAGAGTTTGTTTGTTTGTTTGTTTGTTTGGTTGAACTAGCTGATCCCCGCGACTTCGTCCGCGTCAATTTTTGTTATTATGACCGCGATTAAGAAGTTTAAAAAAAAAGTATTTCTGCGTAAATGATAATTTTAGTTAATATTAAGTTGATAAAACTCTGTAGCAAATAATTGGCAATAATGCATTAATTTCGACCAAATGATTACCTTAAAAAAGGTTATAGTGAGTAAATCTTAAAAGATAGATATATACTGTCGTAGACATTTTTTTAGATCATTTAAAGAGGAACAATTCTTTCATACATATATTTTGGGTAACTCGAACCGTTTACGCAACGCACGCAACGGAAGCTTTCAAGTATGAATATTTTTCCCCGTTTTTGTGACATTTTTCACTGCTGCTTAGCTCCTATTGGTCGCAGCGTAATGTTGTATATCCTAAAGCCTTCCTCGATAAATGGACTATATAACACAAAAAGATTTTTTCAATTCTAACCAGTAGTTCCTGAGATTAGCGCGTTCAACCAAACAAACAAACAAACAAACTCTTCAGCTTTATAATATTATAGTATAGATATATATAGTATAGATTTAAGACTGTTTGTTTTAGTGAGACTCCATTATAAGCGATGTTTGTAACCGCGAAAGATTGGTAGAACTGTAAAAAGTAACCTGTCTTAGCCCAGTAGTTGGAGAAGAGGAGTTTAAACACAAGTCACCGAGAGAGAGGTCCTCAAAAAAACGGTTTGAAACAACAATTAATTCTCACTTCAAAAATCTATTTAAATACCTAAGTTAATTTATTCATTATTGAAAGCAACAGTAGGTATCTTATTTTGTATAGTAAGTCAATATAATAATCTAGCCTTAATGACAAAACTATGTTTAAGTTTAATAACTTTTAACCACCTGCGTATACAAGTAACTTGTATAGATTCTCATCAGTTTACCAAAGTTGGTTATTAAAGTACGACCGAAGTTCCATACGTTATGTTTCATAATAAACTTCGTTTGTTACATACTCTAATTATACTTTGTTTATACGTTTTTGTATTACTTTTCCTACCTATAATAAATTTAATACCTATAGTAATTTTACCTATAATAAATTTTAGGTACATTTATTAGAGTTGCTGTTTTATTGCAGGTATAAAAACGGTAAAAAAGTGTTCGAAAACATAACAAAAATTCTTAAAAATTTAAGCTTTGTAACTATGATTATATTACACGATCTATAGTTATATATAACCTTAAATGTCTTTATGTATACTCTTCAATAATGTTGATATGCCGCAACACATTGAAAATAATTTAGCTCCAGATCGCTTATTACCTCTTGAGGGGCTCGTGGCTAAGTGTAAGCCGTACGGTTTGACCGATATTACAGGATAAGCCGCGCTCTCCGCGGTTGGTCCGTGGATGGGTGACCATTTCTAAACATACGAGACCCTTCCGTGCCTCGGATAGCACGTTAAGCCGTGGGTCCCGACTTTCATACGTTGATCTTTGGCAGTCGTTAAGTCATTTCTGATAACCAGTCTTACTATGGGATACTGTGTTCCCCAGTAAAATGGGTTGTGGAGGTCAGATAGGCAGTCGCTCCATGTAAAATACGGTATTCAGCTGAATCCGGTAAGACTGGTAGCCGACCTCAACATAGTTGGGAAAAGGCTCGGGAGATGATGATCGCTTATTACCTCTTAATTTTATCAATGCTTATATCTGATTTTAGGTATGAACAAATTCTCTCTACATTAAATGATTCAGATACCATTTAATTATTGAATAAATGATTGATATTGACATGTATATATATGTATATACTAATAATAAAATGTTGGTACAGGACCTACTATTATTGAAAGTCCTGCTTCACTCGTTTTCGTATTATCATTTTCGTTCATAATGGTTTAATTGATAATTTTCTCGCACCAATTATCTTGTTTTACTGGGGGTGGCGTGCATTGGGGGAAATGAGGGAATGTAGGTCACAATGTCAGACAATGTCTTATCAGGCTGTTAATTAATTCTTTTCACACCATCACTAAACATAGTTTGAAGATTGTTTATTTATAGCCTGCTCCCGGTAAGATCACTTCGTGTTAAGTTACATTAATCTAGGTAGAACATTCTAGCCTATTAATAGATTTGAGGGTCGGATATTTGTGATAACGCTGAGACGAAATTTTAGGGAAAGTTTATGTAGGTATTGTAGTTAAAATTATACAAATTAATCTCGTAATAAATTAAAATTTGCATCTTTATTTAAGATATTTTTATTAGGAAAAAGCGTTGTCCAATTCACTTAGGTACATTATATTTCAAGCAACACAATACAATTAACATTCCTTACTACGATTATTATTATTATAGTATTTAAAAAAAACGTTTTCCTTCGAAACCTTAAAATTTCGTTATCGCCCTATCATTTGTCCAATGCAAACCATCTACCTATTGAATATGCAATAGAATATATTTATCGTGAGCTTTCGCCCGCAAATTCATACACGCGGAAAATTTACAATGAATTTACTGGAATAACAATTTAGTAACCAAAATTCCTCGATGGTCTTCTAACTATTTCATACAAAATCCCATCAGAATTTGTCGGATCGTTTGCGTAAAGTTCATTGATCATCATCGATGGAAAACGTACGAATGTGAACCTTAATGTATTGATCTGTTCGCGCGACACCGCCGTCGTGTCAGCTCATTATTAAGGACTCCTATTGAGTCTAAAACTAGTCTAGCGATCCCGAAAATGGGCGAGAAGTTAACTGACAAACACGTACTTACACACAAAACAACGAAAAATACGTACATACATAAATATTATCACGCCTCTTTCCCGTAGGGGTAGGCAGATACCACTTCTTTCCAGTTGCTACGATCCTTACATACTTGTTTCGCTTCGTCCACTTTCATTATTCTCTTCATACATGCTCTTCGGTTTAGGGTACTCTTGTACAACAGAAAATAATATCTGTAAATAAGTAGACTAAAATACATATAATAATATATAAGTAAAAAGAGTAGCATTTAATGAGTAAACAGCACTCAGTTCCACCCCCTTGGCAGGGCCGCATCGACAATTTCTTTGTTAGACAGCCCTGATGAGTTACTCACTTTTGTATAGCCCATAAGTCAGTCTAGGTCACCAGTGATCCATATTGTTAGATCCTACTGTTTTCATTTCACCCCTTTTTCCCCTCAGTACGTATCACTCCACCCTTCAATACAGGCAATGTTTTCTGCTGAACCTCAAGATATCTTGGATCATTCGAAAACAATAGAAGATCGTTTGAAAGAAAACAAACAACTGTTGATGCTATTCTCTTGCTATACCAGGTCAATATTATGTATTGATACATTGGAAACATCCAAAATCGAATGAAAATAAACGTACAAAAACAGGGAAATCAAAAGGACAAAAGATCAAAATACTTTCGTATTTAAATGGTTAAAATTATTTATCTACGGTTAATATGTTTATTGTATTTTGTGATGGATCACCTACATTATTCTATGAAGTTTATAAATAATTTATAGTAATTTTCCGTTATGTGAAAAAACATAGTATGTAGCCATTTTTTTGTTACTAGTGTAACATTATTTCCGTATTAAGATTTAAAAGCTGACTACATAAAAACTGCAACACATATTACTTTATAAATGAAAAAGCTGTTTCAACTCCATATAGCGAGCTAGTCTTAAGTCATGCTCAACACGTATAAAGCCTGATGTGAATACATGTCCATGTGGTTCCTTACCACTGCGTATGTGTGTGTAACCTCTCATGTTGTTTACATGGCGCAGTTGCTACGTGCTTACGCCTATTTGCTATCAATAGAAACAGCAATGGAAAGCTTTCATTAAAAAGAAACGCATGTGTAACCGCGCGATTGAAAACGCTTTTATTGCAGTATTCTATAATATAAACTGCAGTTATCCCATTTACTGTAGCTTGTATTATACAGAGCTGCTAGGAACGGAAATTGAGTGAATAAAAAACTATAAAAAGTACAGCTAGGAAAACAGTGGTACAGTTTGCGATCAGTCTTCGTAAAGGAGAACTTTAGAAATAATATTTACACTTTTATATTGGATCAAGAGTGGTAGTTTTATTAAAATTCATTATGTTGTGAGAAACCGATACGTTAAAAGTAATTGAAAGTAATATTGCTTCATGGTATCGAAATTTTTAAATAGTTTTACGTGTCTATTCGGATATTTTTTATACTTATGATTGTAATTTATATCTGTTTGTTTCCCAAATAAAGTAAAATAAAATAAATAAAGTAATATATTAACTCCTATTGATGTATAAATGATCACAAAAAAAAATTGTACTAATAAATACTTTTTTATGCTTATTACCTAGTTTCATTTAAAAATGTATTCCATTGAATATCGGATATCAAGTAGGTATACAAAATAAATATTTCAATGGAAAAATAATTAATGCTTTAAAATTTTGCCATTTACCAGTCTTCTTTAAAATCACGCTATATAAAAAACCGCAAACTCCAAATTTTTCAATATGGAACCTCATTCGTATTTATAATAAAACCGTTACATAGCCGTTCAATATATATCTCTACAGAGCTGAACCAATCGACTGTGTTCACATTTTTGTTTAATTCCATATTCAACAAGAGCCAGCAAAAACAATTTCGACATTAAAAAATATATTTTGATAGATTAAAACCTACCAGGGGCCGTACCACGATCTCTTAAAGCAGTACTGTTGCGGCTGTGAAAGCGAGACGGCGCATTACGCGGCGCATAGCGCTGTCCCGCTTACTCAACAGCAAAAGTCCTGCTTTAAATGCTCATGGTACGGCCCCAGATACGTTTTACGAATGAACGTGAAATAATTCTGCATCAGTAATTGTATCTCCCGGGGGATATTTATTTGATAGAAATGCCCATTTTATTTTGGTTGAATTATGTTGATAAGTATTTGGTATTTTTAGTTGTTTTGTTAAAGGAATTGTGTGGTGCCTTGCTAGGAAAATACTGTTCTGTTTATTACATTTTCTTAAAAAAAGACGCTGTTTATTATTTCAAAGCAGAGATGCTTTTTGTTAAAAACTATTTTATTTACTTTCATACTATTAGAACAGATTTTTTTTTTCATTGTTGATATACCTCAAAGTACTTATGTCCAAACCATTCATCTAACCTACACAGGGACACAGGGAATGTATAGACATATTGAAACTCAAATTAATTAATTACAAACACAAAATATTTGCCTCGTTTGATCCACAAACATTAGATTTTATATTTACAAATTCCATATCTAACAAAAAAATTTTTTCAAGCCTTGATAAATATTCTAGAAACTTGGCAGCCCTATAAAATAAGAAACATGGTGTAACAAGTAACATTGAATAATGAAAATAGTTTATATTTTCATTTAATGTTCGTACATTTTACTCGGCTGTTATTATGTAACGTTATCGCTAGAAACTTCACAAATACTTTGTAATGTAATGTCTTGTTTATCGAAAATTAGAATTTAATATTTGTTTCCATAGATAGAGAAAACATAAATATTCTAATGAGATATTTGTTATCATGGTGCCCTAGTTAATTGAAAGTGTACCCTCAGCGAATTTAAATTATGTTCAAATTCCTTTGATAACCTTTGGCAAATAATGGAAGTATATTCAAATTAATTTTGATGGTAAACTGTGAACAAAACATATTCAAGTTATAAACTAATTAGTATGTATTATTTAAGATCGCTCGAAGCAATCCTGAAAATAACATAGAATTTTATTACTAGTGGAAAATGGAAAAAAAAATTTAGCACGGACTTTTTTCTCAAAACTTTGGTGAATACTGTAATTAGCTTTCCAATAAAATACTACTTTTTACTAGAAAAATAAATACCACACACTTTTTAAAGTAACTGTGTAAATAATTAAAGTTTCATAGTATAAACAGCCTCTAAATTATCAACTACAACTACACTTAATTAAAAATCTTTTTTTTTTTAAGCATTAAGCTTAAATTCTTAATTGTAATTTTATTCGCGGCTTCGTCGTAATATTTATAAATAAAGTCCTATCAGTCAGCACTTGAAATGAGGGCAAGTCACGAAATTCACAAAATTCAGCAAAATCCCGAACTTTTTCTGACAAATATGTCATCTCAATCCATTATACTCAACGGAGACTCGAAAAATATTGAAATAAATGTTGAATGCTTTTAATTAAGATATCAAATTGTGACGTTTTTAAACAGTTCCATCAACAAGCAGCTTGTAATATAACATTGTCTGTATATTTGTGTGGCTTTTAACTAATGACTAATGCCCTGACACCGACTGGTTGTTTTGATTGATCGGACATTTTATTTGTTTTGATTTAACGCCGTTTATTTTGTTTTGTTTTGGGTGTATTTAAAATTAAATATTGGAGCTTTTAATTTGTTATTTGCAACTTTACATTATTGAAAGTGCGGTCTGGTTACATTGCTTGCTGAGCATTATAAAACTACTTTTTACGGACCATATCGCGTTTTTTTTTAGATTTTATTTCCCAACGTTTCAACAACTTTGCAGGAGTAGTCGTAGATGCGTTGCCGTATCCCGAAAAAAGTAGTTTGATTAAGCTTTCTGTTTTTTTAATGATAATGATGGGATATTGAACAAAACAATTTAAACAAATATAAACTAATTCCATCCTTTCCTTTGTATTTTGTGCAGTTTTCTGACAACAACGCGACAATCAGCACATTGAACCTGGTGCCAATGGCTGAAGACCATGAGAAGTTCCTGGTGTGTCGCGCTGAGAACCCCAGGGTGCCTAACGCTGTCATTGAAGATCGATGGCTTCTCAATGTACACTGTAAGTATTGACTACTTCAAACTATAATACACTCGAGAGCAATGAATCCGGGTCACTTAAAGAATGTTAAAAATCTCGGAAACTAAAAATGATAGATTAATGCAATAAATTGTATTTAATAGACAATGTAATACTCCTTAAATGAAAGTAAAAAAAATATGAGTCACCATACATTTTATTAACACAAAATTACATAAAGAAAAAAACTGCTGATCTCTCTTTAAAACAAAAATAGGAAACATGAAATTTTTGAACTTTATTACGATTTTCTTGAATTTTAATACTTTGTATTGCCTCCTCGTGCTTCCATTACTGCGTTTACGCGGTTTGGCATGCTGTACACCAAGTTCCTTATACGATTTTGGGGAATATTCTCCCATTCCTCTGTGAGAGCAATTTTGAGCTCACGAAGCCTGATTGGGGGAGGGTTTCGTTGTTTTACGCATCTGCCTAGCTCGTCCCAAGCATGCTCGATCGGGTTGATATCCGGGCTGCGCGCTGGCCACTCCATACGAGTAATGTTCATCTCTTGAAGGTAGTCATTCACAATCCTACCTGTATGAGGTCGGGCATTGTCATGCATAAATATAGCATCCTCACCTAAATTGACCATAAATGGACCAACGTGATCATTGAGGATTTCTTCCACATATCTTTCGCTAGTTAAAGAGCCGTTTTCTATGATCACCAGCTCTGTGCGACTTTCAGAAGAAATTCCGGCCCGCACAAGTACAGACCCACCACCGTAGGCTACTTTTTCTTCGATGCATGCTTGCTTGAATCTTTCTTCGTCTTCGATACACTCTGTGTCTTCCATCGTGCTTGTAGAGCATAAATTTTGATTCGTCGGAGAACATAAAAGTAGCCTACGGTGGTGGGTCTGTACTTGTGTGGGCCGGAATTTCTTCTGAAAGTCGCACAGAGCTGGTGATCATAGAAAACGGCTCTTTAACTAGCGAAAGATATGTGGAAGAAATCCTCAATGATCACGTTGGTCCATTTATGGTCAATTTAGGTGAGGATGCTATATTTATGCATGACAATGCCCGACCTCATACAGGTAGGATTGTGAATGACTACCTTCAAGAGATGAACATTACTCGTATGGAGTGGCCAGCGCGCAGCCCGGATATCAACCCGATCGAGCATGCTTGGGACGAGCTAGGCAGATGTGTAAAACAACGAAACCCTCCCCCAATCACGCTTCGTGAGCTCAAAATTGCTCTCACAGAGGAATGGGAGAATATTCCCCAAAATCGTATAAGGAACTTGGTGTACAGCATGCCAAACCGCGTAAACGCAGTAATGGAAGCACGAGGAGGCAATACGAAGTATTAAAATTCAAGAAAATCGTAATAAAGTTCAAAAATTTCATGTTTCCTATTTTTGTTTTAAAGAGAGATCAGCGGTTTTTTTCTTTATGTAATTTTGTGTTAATAAAATGTATGGTGACTCATATTTTTTTTACTTTCATTTAAGGAGTATTACATTGTCTATTAAATACAATTTATTGCATTAACCTATCATTTTTAGTTTCCGAGATTTTTAACATTCTTTAAGTGACCCGGATTCATTGCTCTCGAGTGTATGTATAACTACCTAAATTTTACCCTTTTAACAAAATAGGTCGTATTAAGGACTTTTTCAAACATGAAAGATATCATAAAGTTAAAGCATTATGCCATTGCACTATGTAGAATTATTTTAACGTGGCTAAACATTTTTACAAAAAAATGTCTGAAAAAAATCTGCTATCGAACACTTTAAGCCTAAGTACACATAAAGAAACCTGAATATAATGCGAAAAGGGTTCGGAGGTATATACTTTGTTGGTCATTTTAATAATTAAAAGTAAATTAATTTGGTAAAAAGAACAATTTGACCTCGACACTCTAAGGTTTTTAATATCTACCGCATTCGAACCAATACCGAGCAGTGTAATTAAAAATCCAAAAGATAATCACGACCCAATAATTTGCGGTTACCAATATCATCTGAACAAACCTCAAATATTTATCCAGAGGCATTTGACTGTCATTATTGTGAACGAAAAAGGTTTTTCAGTATCAGATCAATTACAAGAGTACCTACAATCAATGTAGGCACGAAATCAACGAACCGCTTAGTTACAAACATATTTAATTAACAGTATAATTTGGAACATGGCTTATATAACTCAATCAGCAAATATAATCAACAGATTATTGTAAATCATGGATGATGAAGTAATGTATACGTGTAAAGGAAAAGTATCGAAATCTGTGATATTTGATGTGAACCTTTGCCCAGTAATTTGTTAGCAAACAATTTTTTTTCGGATACAACATACATACATACATACATATATTATAATCACGTCTCTTTCCCTGAGGGGTAGGCAGAGACCACTTCTTTCCAATTGCTATGATCCTTACACACTTGTTTCGCTTTGTCCAATTTCATTATTCCCTTTATACATGCTGCTCAGTTTATGGTACTCTTGACCTGGCCTTTTTTCATTCACATTCGCTTTATACACTTTTTTCGTCAATCGTTCTTCATTCATTCTCTCGACATAGCCAAACCATCTCAGCATACCTTTCTTATTTTTTGTCTCAACATCCATCATCTGACATACTTCTTCCACCTTACCATCAATTCCTCCTCTTACATTCAACGTAGCGAAGCAGCTCTCCGTGGGCTACTTTTCGCCCCCATGAGAAACGAGACGTGATGAGTGGCGAACCACATCGCCGCCATTTTGGATAATTAAATTATTTTTATGATTATCCATTGCGTTCCTGCGGGATCCAACAAGGTCCTCTGAAATCCCTAAATTTGCGAAAAATCTATAAAAAAAAAAAATACTCATAGCTTATTTAAATTAACAAGCTAAACGAGTTATTTGTTCTACAGATGTCCCAATAGTAACCCTGAAGTTAGGATCAAACCTTAATCCAAGTTATATCAAGGAAGGGGACGACGTTTATTTTGAATGCAGCGTCAAAGCTAACCCGAAGACGAAGAAACTAACTTGGTATAAAGGGGTAAGTCAATTATATCGATGATACAGCAATAAATAAACCTAATAATTGAAATAACATAAAAGATATAGATAGTAAATCAAAAATAAATACTATAGATGATTAATTTACGTTATATGATGACATTTCCGCAAATCATTATAATGTTATTGTGAGTTTCTAGCCACGGCAGAATGAAGCCGACCGCAGTGGGTATTAATGCGTTATGTTTTGATTTATTATTACATGTTATTTTGGCTTGTAATGATTTTATGTAATTGGTTTACAATTTATTCTATTATTATTATTGATAGAAGCTTTAGATGGTTCTGTTTAAATTCTGCCTAGGTTTACTATGAGTCTTTGCAAATCTGCTGGTCAAATTTTCACATAACATGTTCATTTTACTTACTCCTTCTAAAGCCAAGATATTCACCAGGTCAAGGAGATCCTCCACAATGCCAGTGCCGGAATCATCCTCAGTGACCAGAGCCTGGTGCTGCAAAGCGTCACCAGGTCTGCTGCCGGCGACTACAGCTGTCTAGCATACAATAATGAAGGAAGTGCCACCAGTAATCCGGTGTCACTACAAGTTAACTGTAAGTACATTATATACTTTAGTCAGTTTTGGTGTTATAAAAAACGAGATTTAAAAGAACTGTTGGTTTATTAGGCTATAGATATATTTTGGTTGTATTATTGAGAAAATAGAAACGAAAGTGAAAATATTTGGAAGCCAGGTTTAAGCTTTGACATGAAACATTTGCCTAAACCAATAGATATATCCCTAGCAAGTCTACAGGGATTACTACTAGATTGAGGATCAACACACAGTTCAGTATACACATAGTACTTGTGAAGTCACATGAGTTCAGTATAAATTCAAATTTTGTAGGGCTCAAAGGAATGGTCTGGTGACAAATGAAAATTCCAAATTAGAACTTGTGTAACTTAGAAGAGTTTAGTTAAACGATATTATTCCCGAAAGTATAATTAGAATTCTGGATTATTTTTTCTAAAAGAATGGCAATTATCACGACATGATAAGAGAATATTTAATAAACGTCTAAATGTGAACTCCATTCTCTTAGATTAAGGCTTAAAGATATTAGGGCTTTTGTCTGTTACATACATACATACCATCACGCCTGTATCCCCGAAGGGTTAGGCAGAGGTGTACCAATGTACACCCACAGTTCGCCGGTATGTTTAGGTCCCATGTAATAGGGGGCGAGCCTATTGCCACTAACCGGGCACAAATCCAAACTCCGACCTGCTACTGAGAATTTCATAGAAAAACCCAATAACACCTTGGTCGACTTGGGAATCGAACCCAAGACCTCTAGCGTAGCAGTCGCGCTTAGCACCACTAGGCCAACGAGGCAGTCTTTTGTCTGTTGGCCAAAATAATTCTTTATAATCATGTGTTTCAATAGATATACCGCTGTGCAAGACATTGAACGATGGAGAAGTCTATGGTGCTCTCAAAATGGAAACTGTGGTATTAAAATGCGAGGTTGACTCCAGCCCACCACCAACCTACTTCAGTTGGTTCTTCAACAGTTCTGGAGAACAGACTGAGCTCTCTACAAGGTAAGTTAAGGATCTGACCAGAACTGGATGAAAAATTTGAATTTAATTCACTTTGTCCATTGAAAATAATTAAGCTTTACTATTCCTGACGAGGCGAGGCTTTAATACAATTAGCATAAAAATAGCGGCGCGCGGCGTCCCGTCAGGATATTATTTTAAACTTCAATTTAAGTGCTAATAAGAAATGACGTGTTCTCTGCAATGTATTTGACTTGTTAAATTTTTTATCATACAAAGTCAGAATATACATAATGGCACACTTAGTTGCGAATGTTATTAATATTTATATAGAAAATTTCAGACATAAAAATATGACACTTTCGAAAATATCTAAAATGTGAGATCGTGATACTTTTTAGCATATAATAATATCATTCTAACCATTTTAATTAAATAATAGTTTCTTCATCACCTCATTACCTCACCTAAGGAAAACTTGGATTTTTAAGAAGTATAAAACTAACTTGACAGGAGTTTTAAGATCGATGACGCCGCAGTGGCCGGAGTTACTCAAGTTTCTTGTTTACTTGTTTTGTCACTATAAATAAAGCCAGGAAATAAAGAGACTTGAACCGAGTCGCGAATCTCAAGTAACGGGTAATCAAGTTATAAGCCTTTCAGTTGTCTAGTTATGTCCTAGTTTGCTGCAGGATCTGATAAATAGTTCACAACCGTTGAAAGAAGTAGTTAGATACGAATTTTATAGAGGACATGAAGTCATACAAAAAATATTAAAAGGAATTTGACTGTTTATGACTTGTTTTAATGGTGGGATTTTACGATTTTCCACGTCAAAAAAAAATTTAATCTTAGGTATTTTATGGAGGAAAATGTATCTAAAACTGTATTTCAAGACCATAGCCCAAAAGAATCTGGAGAAGTCCAATTTTGTATTTTTTGTCAGAATTCTTCTCCAGATTGATGTCATAAATTTTCCCCCTTTCAATATCTTCATCTCCACCAGTTTATTCACGACTCACGGGAACTCCTCGACGCTCCGCTACACGCCGACTTCTGACATGGACTTCGGCACCGTGCTCTGCTCCGCCGTCAACGCCGTGGGCAAGCAGGAGGCGCCCTGCATGTACAAACTTGTTGCTGCAGGTAACAACTTGGTCTCGTGGTTAGTGACTGTGACTGCTGAACTGGAGATTGTGGGTTTTATTCAAAACAGTACTATTTCTTGTGTGATGAGTATGATTATTTGTCTGGGTGTAATTTTATCTATAATATGTATGTCAGAGAGTGTAAAAAGGAGCGTCAAGGTTTAACCGCCTTGGGTGTGTTCGGGATCAGATGTTGGCAGCATCGTGCGAGCTGCAAATTTGGCAGTGTGGGTTTGACATCGGGTGAAAAGCACGAGAAGCTAACTAAGGAAACCGACTTTGCCGCGGTCCTAGAAAACATTCACGATGGAAGGAGAGCTGAACAACAACCACTCGCCCTACCCCTTCGTTATGTATATTTAGAAATGTATAAGTATTTTTATCAGTTGTCCGCTTACCTTAGTACAGGCTCTGAGTACTTTGGGATCGGATGGCCGTGTCTGAGTTGTACCAGGATGTTATATTATATCTGCTTACTCAACGCAAAATAAAAGTTCATCCATAACATGAATGACAAAAAGTGAATAGCATTTTTTTATTGCGATTTTGAGAAAAAAAAATCGTTGAAGGTTTTATTCCTTCGTTTTATTATTTGATTGAAGGCCGATTTGCAGTTCATCAAACAAAAGGAAGTATGAAAGTCTCCAGATTATAAATTTATCTTCAAAGGCCATAAACAGTTCCTAACGTAGTACCTTACATAAGATACTCCGAACTTACGATCAAGGAAAACTATGCCGACAAAACGAACGAAAAATATAAGTCAGCGTTGTTCGTTCACATTACTAACCTTTCAGCAGAGGCTGGTTTTCAAAGGCTCTTGAATCTTTTATTTGGTTTTTCATTGGTTAGACTGCCTTCTTAAATACAGTCGGTTTCAGCAGGGAACCCCACTTCTCTTCACAACTGTTCGGTGGTGAACCAGAGCTCTGACACGTTGATGGTGGAGTGTCTGGAAGGCTTTGACGGAGGACTACCTCAGGTCTTCTATATGGAGGTGCTGGAGTTACCTTCTTTAATGGTAAGGCTATTGTTTCATATTTTTACAGAAGGAAATCTTAAGAGATGAAAAATAAATTATTAAGTGATGAAAAATCTTGTAATTAAAAATCTAGACTTGATAATAAAACAATATATAAAAATTAAATTATTTTTTTGTGTACTTATTAGTGAAAATTGTAAGAAATATGGTTTTCCACCCGATAATAATTTTAATTGTAAGACTCTATTAAACAATAAATTTAGTAGTGTTGCATACAGTAAGGGCAATTTTAGAATTATCTCCATACCGTAGATCAAGGAAGATATTGACGTTCGGTATTTGTGTCAACATAATATCCTAGCCAATAAGGCCCCATAAGCCTTGCGGTAAACCTAATTCAAATAAAGGCATTGCACGTAATTATAATATGCCAACAGAATCGTTTGATGTAATTAAGCTTGTGTAAATAAACAGATACTGTATAAACAAGATAATAATATATGATTTATAGTATAAATTAATTAATTTTAAGACTTTTGAGATCGAAAGTAAGTGACAGTAGGAAACATAAAAAAGTACAAAACGGGTTAAAACTCTGTAATAATAATGATGTAACTGCTTTACATTTGCATTATTTTTCCTTCACTCAGGTCCGAGCAAATGTTTCCTCGAATCACACGCCATCCTTTATCGTCCACGACCTGGACAGCAGGTCCAGCTACACCCTGGTGTTGTACGCCGCCAACGCCAAGGGTCGCAGCGAGGAGGTCACGCTGTTCACCGTCGCCATCAGGCCGCCGGATAAGTATACTGGTAAGAACATATTATTATATAATTCTCAATTAAATGTCAGCTGTATTTCGTTTAAGGTCAGGTGAAGCAGTCAAAGCCTGCGCTCAGGCTAACTGCAAAGAGCTCTACCAAAAAAAAAAAAAAAGAAGCAGGACGATTCCGATTCTTTCAGAGAAAATTATGCATCGAATCTTTAGAACACTAGTACCTTAGTAACTTAACTAATACTACTACTAGTATTAGTAACTTTAGTACTATACACTTCTACTAGTAAAGGCATTAGTTTTTCAAGTGTGTACGAACTGAATTATCTTTTCCTTGATACATAAGGTCATCCTACCATTTTCACAATAGCATCAGATAAATAAATATGGAATTATTTATTTATTTAATCATTTATGTACAATATGTGTAGTATATAATAAGATGTAAAGATTCAAATAGTGTTATGTTAGTGGTTTTGATTTTAAATGTTTGTTTTAATCTAAATTTAATACTACTACTACCACATAAAGATATACACAGAGACACAAGATGTGAAACCAGCATTGTTTCCGTATTATAAGTTCAACTATATTTTTATGTGAGTTCCGCATAGAGAGCCTAATAAAATTGCAAATAGGACACGTAGGTACCTTTGGGTTTGTCCCCATTATATCAAATCACAGTAAAGCTTACAATGTGAGGACAGTTCACCAACTTAGCCATGCAGTTAAGGACAAAGAGAATGTATTGAACTAACTGTGAAGGTAGGTTTGGGTTTCATCACTTTTGCAAATACTATTAAAAAAAGGTACTTTTGACAGTTGAAATAATTGAAAATAATAGTTTTATTTCAATGTCTAACATTCGCGTAAACCTCAGAACTCAAGTTGAAATAATGATTATTATCAGTCCTGTTCTGGTGTACTTAGTTCGGTAAGTAGAATATTTAAGTAAACACTTGAGCGTGAAATAATTTAATTCATCAATAGATCTGTAAAATAAATTCAAATGTCACGAAGTAAATAAACATCTTCCGTCTGTAACTGTACCACTTATTGAGTAATTTGAAACCGAGTACCGAAAGTATTTTGGCGCTGGTAAAAGGGGAACCCAAAGCGCCAAGGGGAGCGCCAAAATACTTTCACCATAATATTATATGACATAGAAACGAAATGACAGAAATAGCTCACTGTTTTGTGACGTCATAATATTCAGCATACAATTGACCAATTATGGGCTAAAAAATAACGAACGATCATTGACGTCTGTCGGTTACTAAGAGTATGAAATTATAGAATATGGCTAATGAAACACTGAAACTAAAAAAGGGTTTCACTATATTTTTTTTAAACCTCTCCGTGCTAGTTATATCTTTATAAATGTTTAAGTTCTCGTCCAAAGCAACTCGATTTGAAATTTTACATTTACATTAATCAGGTTTTCAGACATTCATAGAAATAATAATATTAATAATAATATTCCGGGACAACTCACACACGGTTATCTGATCCCAAGCTAAGCAGAGCTTGTGTTATGGTAACCAGACAACTGATAAACATACTTATATATTTCTAAATACATACATATTATAGATAAACTAGCTGTACCCGGCATGCGTTGCAATGCAATTTTTTCTACCTACTACCTACCTACTACCTACCTACTACCTACCTACTACCTACCTACTACCTACCTACTACCTACCTACTACCTACCTACTACCTACCTACTACCTACCTACTACCTACCTACTACCTACCTACTACCTACCTACTACCTACCTACTACCTACCTACTACCTACCTACCTACTACCTACCTACTACCTACCTACTACCTACCTACTACCTACCTACTACCTACCTACCTACTACCTACCTACCTACTACCTACCTACTACCTACCTACTACCTACCTACTACCTACCTACTACCTACCTACTACCTACCTACTACCTACCTACTACCTACCTACTACCTACCTACTACCTACCTACTACCTACCTACTACCTACCTACTACCTACCTACTACCTACCTACTACCTACCTACTACCTACCTACTACCTACCTACTACCTACCTACTACCTACCTACTACCTACCTACTACCTACCTACTACCTACCTACTACCTACCTACTACCTACCTACTACCTACCTACTACCTACCTACTACCTACCTACTACCTACCTACTACCTACCTACTACCTACTACCTACCTACTACCTACCTACTACCTACCTACTACCTACCTACTACCTACCTACTACCTACCTACTACCTACCTACTACCTACCTACTACCTACCTACTACCTACCTACTACCTACCTACTACCTACCTACTACCTACCTACTACCTACCTACTACCTACCTACTACCTACCTACTACCTACCTACTACCTACCTACTACCTACCTACTACCTACCTACTACCTACCTACTACCTACCTACTACCTACCTACTACCTACCTACTACCTACCTACTACCTACCTACTACCTACCTACTACCTACCTACTACCTACCTACTACCTACCTACTACCTACCTACTACCTACCTACTACCTACCTACTACCTACCTACTACCTACCTACTACCTACCTACTACCTACCTACTACCTACCTACTACCTACCTACTACCTACCTACTACCTACCTACTACCTACCTACTACCTACCTACTACCTACCTACTACCTACCTACTACCTACCTACTACCTACCTACTACCTACCTACTACCTACCTACTACCTACCTACTACCTACCTACTACCTACCTACTACCTACCTACTACCTACCTACTACCTACCTACTACCTACCTACTACCTACCTACTACCTACCTACTACCTACCTACTACCTACCTACTACCTACCTACTACCTACCTACTACCTACCTACTACCTACCTACTACCTACCTACTACCTACCTACTACCTACCTACTACCTACCTACTACCTACCTACTACCTACCTACTACCTACCTACTACCTACCTACTACCTACCTACTACCTACCTACTACCTACCTACTACCTACCTACTACCTACCTACTACCTACCTACTACCTACCTACTACCTACCTACTACCTACCTACTACCTACCTACTACCTACCTACTACCTACCTACTACCTACCTACTACCTAATTGTTTTTTTTTTTTTAAATGTACAAAAGTATCCTATGTCCGTCTCCTGGCTCTAAGCTACCTCCCCACCAATTTTCAGCCATATCGGTCCAGCCGTTCTTTAGTTATAAATGGTGTAACTAACACGACTTTCTTTTATATATATAGATTACACCCAGACAACCAGAACAAATGATCGTGCTCATCACACAAACATTTGTCCTGGGTGGGAATCGAACCCACGACCTCCGGTATAGCAGTCAGGGTCACTAACCACTAGACCAACAGGCCCGTCAAATATATATAATACATAATAATATAGGCTATGAATATAAATTCCCTACTTTTATATGAATACAACTTATTTGTAACTATGTACCGTATCCTACAATTACTTACAAGTTTATCTAAAGAGAATAACTTTTAAACTACGAGTATATTCAAACCACACGCGGCAGTGTAAGTGTTGCATACAATAAATATTGCACAATAGAAGCAACTTAAATAAGCACTCGTAAATCTTTGGGTACTATATTCATTGGTGCAGCTTGTATTATTCACACTAGTTTGCAAGCAACAATTAGATGCAGCGATTACTACATGCACTAGTATTTTGGTGTTCTAACTACTATTGTAAGCATTGAGTGCACAATCTTGAATCTACCTTTGTTTTGCTACCTCTGTTTTGGAGTAAGATGTAAACTAGGTTCAGTGGTTCAGTGGTTGAGTTTTTGGCCTTTGCAGTTCATCATATTTTTTGAATTATGACATAATTATATATTAGAATTATGACAGCCCTGTTGGTCTAGTGGTTAGTGACCCTGACTGCTATACCGGAGGTCGTGGGTTCGATTCCCATCCAGGACAAATGTTTGTGTGATGAGCACGATCATTTGTTCTGTGTCTGGGTATAATTTATCTATAATACACTCGAGAGCAATGAATCCGGGTCACTTAAAGAATCCTAAAAATCTCGGAAACTAAAAATGCTAGGTTAATGCAATAAATTGTATTTAATAGACAATGTAATACTCCTTAAATGAAGATATTAAAACTTCTTAGTTATTGTAAAGTTATATCATAAAAAAATCAAATTTGAAAAAGGGCCACTTTCGAAGATGGAACTACGAAATTACAGCATTTGGTTTTGCTTTTGTTTGTAATCTGTAATTTATGTGGGTACATAAACCATGTTGATAGTGCTCTATATTCATTATTCAAGCTGAAATTATGTCGCTTACGCCTGAAGAATGCACCAGAATACTTACAATGCTGGAAACCGGCCGGAGTCAGCGCGATACAGCCAGGACTGTCGGTGTGTCGCTGTCAACAGTACAAAGAGTTCTCCGACGTTACGAAGAAACTGGTTCTAACCTACGCAGACCAGGAACGGGCAGAACCAGGTGTACCACAGCACGAGAAGACCGATACTTGGTGAACACCATGCTTCGAAATCGCTTTCTCACAGGAACTGAACTCACAAATCAGTTTCGACGCCTCGGAGGAAGTAACCCAAGTGCATGGACAGTAAGACGTCGGCTTGCTGAATCTAACTTAAAACCCCTTAGACCTGCAAACGGCCCTAAACTGGAGCGTGGGCATCGTATTTCAAGACTAAGATATGCCCAGAGCCACGTAAATTGGAGTATTGAAGATTGGTCAAAAGTTATGTTCTCCGACGAATCAAAATTTATGCTCTACAAGCACGATGGAAGACACAGAGTGTATCGAAGACCAGGGGAAAGATTCAAGCAAGCATGCATCGAAGAAAAAGTAGCCTACGGTGGTGGGTCTGTACTTGTGTGGGCCGGAATTTCTTCTGAAAGTCGCACAGAGCTGGTGATCATAGAAAACGGCTCTTTAACTAGCGAAAGATATGTGGAAGAAATCCTCAATGATCACGTTGGTTCATTTATGGTCAATTTAGGTGAGGATGCTATATTTATGCATGACAATGCCCGACCTCATACAGGTAGGATTGTGAATGACTACCTTCAAGAGATGAACATTACTCGTATGGAGTGGCCAGCGCGCAGCCCGGATATCAACCCGATCGAGCATGCTTGGGACGAGCTAGGCAGATGCGTAAAACAACGAAACCCTCCCCCAATCACGCTTCGTGAGCTCAAAATTGCTCTCACAGAGGAATGGGAGAATATTCCCCAAAATCGTATAAGGAACTTGGTGTACAGCATGCCAAACCGCGTAAACGCAGTAATGGAAGCACGAGGAGGCAATACGAAGTATTAAAATTCAAGAAAATCGTAATAAAGTTCAAAAATTTCATGTTTCCTATTTTTGTTTTAAGGAGAGATCAGCAGTTTTTTTCTTTATGTAATTTTGTGTTAATAAAATGTATGGTGACTCATATTTTTTTTACTTTCATTTAAGGAGTATTACATTGTCTATTAAATACAATTTATTGCATTAACCTATCATTTTTAGTTTCCGAGATTTTTAACATTCTTTAAGTGACCCGGATTCATTGCTCTCGAGTGTATTATGTATGTATTTAGAAATATATAAGTATGTCTACGAAATATGTAAATATGTAAGTGTGTGTGATTTTAACTGATAACAGTTATCTGGTTACCATAACCCAAGCTCTGCTTAGCTTGGGATCAGATAACCGTGTGTGAGTTGTCCCGGAATATTATAATTATTATAATTCTATTACTTTTCTTTTATTTATTAGGTATTACTTAATTTTGGACCGTATTCTTAGACCTCAAAATCTTTGCTATAATTAGTAGTGCTGACTACGAATAATGAGGAATAAAAGTTCAGGTTATGCTGGTAGAATATACCGTAAAAGAAAAGAATGCCACTTATGCTGGACGGAGGACGGATAATTAATGAATTGAGTGATGCATTTGTTTTAGTTATGTACTGTGGCCCAGATGACTTGTTTGTTTGAAAATTATCTGATTTGTAATATTTATTAAAATAAATTATGAAGAATATGGCATAATATGAAGCCAAAAGTAAAGAAGTCCTTGGTTCCTACAGAAATTTTTTAACAACTTATTTTTCGCATGGTGAACCATAAATAGTCAGTAATATTGTAACGGTCCAGAGAAAAAGCTATTGGGAGTTAACATAGTCGCATGCAACAAAGACGCTTGCTATAAAACGAACATGCAATTTTGTACCTAATTCTAAGAGCAAAGAGATCAAATCACGCTGTTGTAAGCCGTAAAATTGTACTAAGTTACATTGTCATCGCTTGTATCTGTAAAGGAAAACTGTAAGCCCGTTCGGAATATGGCCTGGAGCAATATATTTTTAGTTCTAAAAATAGCTTTCAATAAAGATTCTAAAAATACTAAGAAAAGACAGGGGACAAAGAAGGAATTTCAAGGACAGGAGAAAGAAGAAACTAGGTGTTTAATTTTAATATTATAGGTAGGTACTTCAGTTAGTAATAAATTAAACTTGGCCATGTAGTCACTAACACCAAATCAGTAATTACTCAGTTTAAATATTACAAAACATAACACCATCAATTAAAAAGAAAACAATTCTGAAACAGCTACGACACGATATAATCAACAATTTGACGGGCCTGTTGGTCTAGTGGTTAGTGACCCTGACTGCTATACCGGAGGTCGTGGGTTCGATTCCCACCCAGGACAAATGTTTGTGTGATGAGCACGATCATTTGTTCTGGTTGTCTGGGTGTAATTTATCTATAATATGTATGTATTTAGAAATATATAAGTATGTTTATCAGTTGTCTCGTTACCATAACACAAGCTCTGCTTAGCTTGGGATCAGATAACCGTGTGTGAGTTGTCCCGGAATATTATTATTATTATTATTAATAACAGATTAGGCAGATAATTTACCTAATAGATAAAGATGGTTACTTTTAGAGTGTATTTACTTGTTGAAACGATCTCAGGAACATACATAACATGCACTTTGCGTGAGTACCACTCACAGACTTTCTTCGCTCACTCCAAGTTCAATAAAATTTAATGTTCTACATAATCATATTATTATGTAGGAGTAAAACATACTGTAAAAATATTGTATCATTTACATGCATAATACAGGGGGTTAAGAAACCCCTGTCCGACCGGAAAGGGTGATAGAGGGTTCACAATCACATGACAAAATAAAATACCTATCAAATTTGGAAAATTCATGATAGAAACAATAATAATTTATTTTGAAATAACCATTTTTTGCCCCGAAATTCCCTAAATTTGAGAATAAAACCAAAACTACAACACCAATTTCGTCGGTATTTTTGAGGGCCTTTTGTTTGGTAATAAGGTAGCATCTGTGACGACGACGACTCTCTCTCCCGACATTTGAGAAAAACAAAATGTTTTGGTTATAATTTTTTTTCTTTTTTTTTTCCACATTTTTGTGATCAGATATCGATACCTAATAACACTTTAACGGATCGGACAGGGGTTTCTTAACACCCTGTATAACTGTTTGCACTTCAACAAGAAGAAATGACACATATTTTTATTGGTCTGTGATAACAGGCGGAGTAATCAGGAACAATAACGAGGTTAAATCAAATAAAAATATTTATATTTGGAAAGTCTAAAACTACTGTCATATAGATGGAAAAAGATCTTCTTGCCTCCTTTAGTAAAAATAATTGACGAGACAAAAGCAGACTAGTTCATAATATCATCTAGATATAAGTTTAACAGTTTCGGAAAGCACGTTAAACAGTAGGTCCCGGCTGTCATACATAGATCTTTGGCAGTCGGTAAGGCAATTCTGACAACCAGTCTTACCATGGGATACTGTGTTTCCCTGTAAAATGGGTTGTGGAGGTCAGATAGACAGTCGCTCCATGTAAAATACGGTATTCAGCTGAATCCGGTAAAACTGGTAGCCGACCCCAACATAGTTGGGAAAAGGCTCGAGAGATAATAATATTAGTTTAACAGTTGTTATACAACGGAGGTCAAAACAGATGGTAATTATTGATCAAATCATAAGACATGAACTATGCGGACGCACACAGCGTACTAATTGACCCTCTGTAATTATATTACCATGCTTGGCGGGATGTTATTACCTCAATGTGGATTCCGATGCCCGCTCCCTTGGCACGATTCATTAGGAGCCTCTTATGTGTCCCATGAGATACCATTGGATGATTTCATTGATTAGTTACGATTAATTTGGAAATAGCGGCTCAGAAACTTCGAGAATTGATTTGGAGATAGAATAATTTAAGATAAATAACCAAACTGTTATGTTTTTTGTAATACCTATGTATAAATGTAGGAATGGAACGCGACGGATGCATGAGATGTGTGATAAAGACAGAAGCATAAGTGTGAGTGAGACAAGTGATGTATGCTTGAGATGACGTGAATGTTGATGTAGAACACAGATGAGTATAAGAAGACGGAACGTAAAGAAGAGAACCATAGAGGAGAACGACGTGATGGTGTAGAAGAAGTAAGACGTGTAGAATCAGATTGTATAAAATAAAATAAATCGAATTACGCTATTTGTTTGACTAATGAACCTGATCCCACATACATACCTGACAATAATAATGAATATAATAAATTAAATATTTGTCATAATTTCTGATTGTCTCCTTCTCCGACTTTTTTAAGTTTCTAAGAATTTTCATGGTAATCGACCAATTTTTTTTTCCATTTTAGCTCTGTCGATGTGCTTAACAGCATTTTGTTTTCCACCAGGAGTGAGCACAACGATTCCTTTGTCTCCAATGCTGATGTCACTTCTATCGGTGGCAGCGTTACTCTGCACGGGAGTGTGTGGGGTCATCACTGCTCTGTATCGAAGACACGCAGCCAGGAGACATGACATCGATAAGCATCCGCCGTCCACGTAAGTAACATCGTCTTCTAGAACCTTCGAGTTGTCTGCAGCTAGCAGGCAGTTATTTCGTAGCGGTCTGAGTAATATTATGTTATAGCTGTCTAATTAAAAGTCTGCCAGAGACTTTTCAAATTAAGTAACAAAATTGCTAGTGTTTCTATTTTTCCAGAATGTACCTATATCGAATTCAACTCCTTATATAGAGAGTAGGATATAAAATCAATTTCAGACCATATCAGTACACTGCTGAATATATGCCTTTCCGTATGCTTAATATTTTGCGATTTAATTATATTATAGGTAGTCAGGCTGGAATTACACTAATCAGTTACTTTTCAACTTTAATTTAAGGTGTTATCATACCTACCATGTTTATTTATTGCCTTGTTCTGATTCTGTCTTCTGTCTCACAGCAATGCTCTTTACATGGAGCAGAGCGTGGAATCTCTATCGAAGCAAGACAATCTGAACACGTACTGCGGGTCTCCGAAGCTGGACTACTGCAGCCAGTACGAACTAAAGATGGACGGCAGCGGGGAAGACACGGACCCTGATATTATACCGTGTCATTATGGTAGGGGAAACTGTGTGTTATCACTACATTAAATAGGGTATATTTTAATCGAGCAATTCATCATCATCATCTTCCGAGCATTTTCCCCAATATGTTGGGGTCGGCTACCAGCCATACCGGATTCAGCTGTATTTTACACGGAGCGACTGCCTATCTGACCACAACCCATTTTACTGGGAAACACAGTATCCCATAGTAAGACTGGTTGTCAGAATTGAAGAACATTTATCTGGGAAGTGAACTTTCTTTCGCAATTTGGTTATAGAAATTTCCAGCTGAGTATTAACCTGTCAATATACCAATTTGAGACTAAAATTTTGAACGGAAGAAAAAAGTTTTTTTTTTATCTATTACGTAAAAAATATTGTAGGTTTGTCGTTCAAAAACATTTTATATAGTTAACGGCAATGTTTGTTGCAGATAAGAAACCAATTAGTGACTATAGTAAACTATCAACTCCTGGGCTGGACGCGGATCCACACAGGATATTTAGTGATAGAACTATCTTACCTTCTAGTGCTGTAAGTATGACTTTCTTCAAAAACCACTAAATTTCATTACAAGGACACCTCAAAACGTATTTATGTCCCCATGTTCTAATTGTGATCGTAGTTGTAAAGGATTTTCTTTTATTGAGTCGGTTTTAACATTTTTTTGCTGTTGGTGCGCTTCACGTAAGAGAGAACATTTTGTTCTTTGTAAACTTTTTCTACCAAAAAACCTATGATTTTTTTGCCTAAGTGTCAAATTAATGAGTATAATCTCTGTCCTTACGTAGTCATCAGTAAGCATATGCGTGGTGAACCGCGGCGTGACAGCCCGCAGTGCGGACATCGTAGCGGCGCGCCCCCCGCAAGTCGTTACCACTGCGAGGAAAGTGCGCGAGAGCTGCATATAAGTGCAAAGACTCTAGTGAAATGTTGGTGGACTTGGTAAGAAGTGGTCTTTGGAAAACGGCCTTTTTATATTTAATTTAATGGTCGTTTCGTATTATCTGGGTCCTATGAATCATAATCTTAGGTGAGTAATTTTTTTCTGTTTTCGGATCAAAAATGTGTTTTTTATAATCTTTATGTAAATCGGAAACTAGATATTTTTAGCGTTGAATACTTAATTTAATATTTATTCCAAAGATCACGGCTTAACGTTACGAATTGATTGGTTGTAAGTAAAGACACTGTTGTAGAAATAATTTAATTAGTTAATTAATTACTATGATAAAGTACACGACATTGTTTTAGTTAGGGGCGTTTTGATTCTGTTCTTTACACAATAATTATGAAAATTGTATTATATTTCTAAGAATTGATTTAAAAAATAATAAATTCTATACTTAACGCTTCCACGGCTACTTAACCACACAACTGATTTTACAAACTACATCCGACCACGGAGCTCGTCGAAATTTAGTGTCCCCATCTCTGAGGTTTTAAGTTCTATCCCCGCACAGTTCAATGCATTCCCTGGGTATTTGTGGTATCACCGTTTTTTCCTTTCTTTACTTACTTGGGTTCAGAGCAATGTATTTTTTATTTATGTAGCTACTTTTTTAATAGAGAGTAATTCCTTTAACCTTATGTTCGTTCAGCAGAACCACCTTGTTATGATCCAAATAATTCGGCTTCTGCGAAAATTTAATAAAGGATTCACGCTAATACCGAAATTTTCACCACGAACCAAAATTGAGTTCGTGGAAAGTCTTTGGTCATAATAATATATTGTCTGGTAGGGAAAATACAAACTCAAAGTATTCGATTTTTTTTCGATTATTGCTGCTGAAAAACTGCGATGTATGCGCAGGACATGTGAGATTTATGTATTATGTACTAATTGTGTCTGTTTAGGCTAATCCCTCTATTATGTAATCGTTAATATTTATAAAGTTTTCATTCAACTATTCCTCGAGATTGCAAAGTAGAAAAAAAAATCGATTTATAAGTAGGTCATAATTTATAATCATCATCTTTTACGTAATCCAGTTTTGCCTGTATTATTTTCCATTAAAATTAGTGTTTGAGGATTAAGTATTGAAATTATTTAGCGGAATCAGTATTGCATTTATTGTTGCCAGTTCTCTTTATTAGATATTGAACTCAAAATTCCAAATTTTTATTACCTATTTTTAAAGAAAAAATATGTTTGGTTTGTGGGTAAGCGCGACACAATCCAATGTTCATTAAATTATTGGTTCTCCGTACAAGTTAATAATATTTATTTATAGAGTAACTTTTATGAAGCCGGTTTGAATCAGAATCAAATTAAACCATTGCCTATCAAAATGTTATAAACGGGAATTGATTGGTAGCAAATGAAAAAATACTTCCATTGAATATGCCAGATACATATTAATAGGTATTATTCATACAACTTTAAAAATGTATGATGAAATTATTTATAAATTTTAATTGAGATATTATTTCTACGTTTTTATTTATTAAATTTATGATGCATACTTCAGCATGATGCTTATGTCGTTTGTTTTCTAATATTTTTCATAGAGAACGTTATTCTAAAGTTCAAGTTATTTTGTATGGAACAGAAACAAAACATCATATTATACATATAATATTATTGTAACTGTTACTATAGTTAAGTACATCCGCCCACTCCTTTGAGCTAAAGCGAAACTTTAATATTACGTTGAATGAATATTGTTTATATAAATGTATTGTTTAATGGCCCCGATTTAAGACTCTACTACCATAAAGTACGTTCAACGTACATTGACTATTTTTTATTGTTTTCACAGCTCTCTTTAATATGTGGCGAGTAATGGATTGTTAACTATTTCATCAAGAGGAATGATCGATAATGTTGTTATTACCTTTTTAACTTCTGTTTTATGTAAATATTATTCCTCAGGTTTAACGATATTTTTAGATTTATGAAGGATTACTGGAAGAAAGCAATTATAAAACTAATTTAACACGTAGCAAAGAGGATCAGTTGGAATCTTCGAATAAATTATGGCGATAAATAATGGTGGCTTCCGATTTTCTCAGGTTTTTTCAAACACGCCTACATTTATTTTACGTGAGCAATATTTGCAGACATGACAAGGACTAGATAAAAAGGGATCACAATATGTCGTCTATTAATAGCTTTGAACTGAATACCTACATTTTACTGTGTCGATTGGCACTCGTCATTTCGATATTAAATACACACACAACAAGGCTTTAAAACCCCGAAAGGGTGTATTTCTGTATAAGACGTCGTTACTCGTATAATTTTCTGTTTTCAACCTATTGCTAATCTTTCGAATCGATATCCAGCACATGCGTTTTTTGTTCTTTTACTTAATACAAAAAAAATCACAGATCCCGATCGTTTGGAATAAGGTCGAAAAATGTCGGGTAAAATGTATTTTTTGAACGGTTAAAATTAACATAAAGCTCCTTTTTCATGTAAAGTATACACTTTTGTTTGTGTACGCAACCCTCTAAGTTTTTTGTGATGTAGTTTCAAATAGTTATTTGATAAAATACAGGTCATAAATTAAACTAGTGCTGTTCATAACATTGAGTTAGATAGACGGAAAATACCACGCAGTTAGAGTGATTGATTAAGTTTAAACTTTCCTTGTCAGAGCTGAGGCACGCGTTTCCATTAAAATTGTTATGATACTGTAAATTATAAAGTTTAATGTAACATCATATTATTTTAATAACGAAGTCATGATATGAATATAAATTTCATTATTTATGTCCTTTGTAATAATCAAGTCTGGAGGGGGAGCTAAGGATTAAAATGTTGTTATAGTGATGCTCAAAGATTTCTGTCATGCGTTAAATGTCTTTCATGAACAAAATTAAGCACTTATCATTTATGTATGACGAAACAAGATCATAATAATCTTTTACAAAACAACACAATCACTATTTCATGAATCAATTAATTCAGCCTCCCTCAATAGCCACAAACAAATTGTATTTCAATTGACATCGAATCATATTCGTGTTTCCAGATTTGGGAAGTGTATTGAATCAACAAACGTTTTGAATGTTTTCTTTGTACAAATATGGTTCACTGAACCAAAGTGGAGTAGAAACCAATAAAACAACCTATATGCAATTGTGTTAGTAGGACAGAAATATGTTTAATACTTGCCAGCACACTCGACCAGTGTGGAACCATGATACACGAAAATGATCTTTGTTGACTCGAAAACTGTCAATGGTCTATTGTGGTAGGAGGGTGTATTTAAAAGTAATAAACAATATTTTTTTGATAGGTTGTTTATTTCTGTATGATGGGTCACAACATTTTAAGCATCGTGTTTAATAGCTCTTTTCAATTTCTCGAAAATTTTCTTTTATAATAATCAGAAGATAGAAATTATGTGTAAAGGTAAGTAAGAGGCCAAAAAAAGTTTGTATAAATCAATCATAATTTTATTTATTTAAATTCAAAAAGACATTTTTTTTTTTTTTTTTTTTATTCCGGGACAACTCACACACGGTTATCTGATCCCAAGCTAAGCAGAGCTTGTGTTATGGTAACCAGACAACTGATAAACATACTTATATATTTTTAAATACATACATATTATAGATAAATTACACCCAGACAACCAGAACAAATGATCGTGCTCATCACACAAACATTTGTCCTGGGTGGGAATCGAACCCACGACCTCCGGTATAGCAGTCAGGGTCACTAACCACTAGACCAACAGGCCCGTCAAAACATAGTTACTAACTAAAAATCATACATTAACAGTGGCGTGCATAGCATATAGGCAAAAAGGCAGTGCCTACCTACAAAATCCCAACTAACTATCTTTAAATATAACAACTTATATAAGATAAATCAGTCAACACTCATCATACATAATCATTAAATTACAGATAATAAAACTTGTATGTGTATCCAAACATTTCAATAACAAACAAATCAATAATGACGTCACATATGTCACATTCAAATTCATTCAATACTCAACGACGAAGTAGGCTATTCAAAAACTGCCTAGTTTCCACTCACACATTCAAACAAAATCTCCTTATCCATATACGCACGCACACTTCAAAAACAGAAAATAATACACCGCCATCTTGAGTTTTTATTATACGACAAAAACGAAAACCTCTTTTTGCAAAGCGTAATGCTCTGACATTTGACATTCGTAATTTTTTACACCTACAGTAAGCATGCTTACCTGCCAATAAACAAGATTATTTCTTTCTCCCATTCATTCTACTCTCATATCCGTTTTGGAGCAAAAGTCTTTTGGGTCGTTCATCGAACTTGTCAATTCTTATTCCAGTTATTAGTGTATTTTAAATGAAACTTGCGTTTTAAAATACTAATAACTTGTAAATTAATTATCACAATATTATTTAGTTACTTATTGATGTTTATTATATTTAGTTTCAATTAACATTTTTATTGTTTTACTTCTGTGTTGCAACTTAGTCGTTTTTCGATATTTATTATCTGTGGCAGATTGTTTATTAAGTTTTTGATAGTTCGCGCGCGTGTTTTCGTCTTGTCTTTCGTAACTAGTTTCTATTTATTGTGATTTTGTGAAGTGGCTGTAGTTTAAGAAACAGGAGCATTAATAAACCGCTATGTGTATGAATGTTAAGATTGTGGCGAAAATGAAATATGTTTGGATAGCATACGTGCGTAATTACAAACTTACAATACAAACCCATCAGATGGGGTTTGTTGACAAAACTTTAAAGGTAAGGCTCATAATAATATTAACTCAAAATGTTAGAAACTATCGCCTGACTAGCGGTGTGCTGCTGGACGAACGATTCTTTTTGTGTTATTCGTCGTTTCTTGATTGTTAAATACGAAATTGTTGTGTGAATTGATACCTACGAGAACAACTACGACGAAAACATATTGTTGTTGTGGATGATGATATTATGTGATTGTTTTTAGTTAAAATCTTAGTAAAAATGGGAGAAATTAAACATACAAGATAATACCTAGTATATGTTGGCACATTCAATAATACGTCTGATTCTTTTTTTGTCTATGTAATACATAAGGTAGGTAAGAAAAATGTTGATCTCGAATGGTCATATTGACTATGGCTCAATATATTTACTATTATTTAGGTTCGGTTTCGAACCCTTATTAAGAATAATACACAAATAAAAGTCCTCAATCATAAGCTGACCGTTTGCTCGTCGCGAGTCCCGAGTCGCGGAGTCGGCTGCTGTTCGCAGTTAGCTTTACTAAGATTATTTTATACAAACTTATACCAACAAGTTGAAATAGTGATTCAATCAGAAATAGGTCGCGAGCTGCGCGCGTGCATTTTAAATTGTATCGTGCAGCGCGCATACTGCTCGCGAACAGTTCGGAGACGACGTTATTTGCACCATCGACCTTTGCGAGAGTTTCGCGGAGGAGGCGCACTAACATATTGCAGTACCTAACTGCAGGCGCGAGCAGCGCATTCGGTGCGCGTTCGTCAGACCTGAACGCACCTTGTGATCCACAAAAATAATGCTTGTTCCATTTTTTGGGAGTTCATTTGCGTATTTACGGTAAAGTTGCTCCATGTACGAGTGCCTACCATGGCCGAAAACCAATGCACGCCACTGTACATTAAATAATCAAGTACAGGTTATACAGTGGCGTGCATTGGTTTTCGGCCATGGTAGGCACTCGTACATGGAGCAACTTTACCGTAAATACGCAAATGAACTCCCAAAAAATGGAACAAGCATTATTTTTGTGGATCACAAGGTGCGTTCAGGTCTGACGAACGCGCACCGAATGCGCTGCTCGCGCCTGCAGTTAGGTACTGCAATATGTTAGTGCGCCTCCTCCGCGAAACTCTCGCAAAGGTCGATGGTGCAAATAACGTCGTCTCCGAACTGTTCGCGAGCAGTATGCGCGCTGCACGATACAATTTAAAATGCACGCGCGCAGCTCGCGACCTATTTCTGATTGAATCACTATTTCAACTTGTTGGTATAAGTTTGTATAAAATAATCTTAGTAAAGCTAACTGCGAACAGCAGCCGACTCCGCGACTCGGGACTCGCGACGAGCAAACGGTCAGCTTATGATTGAGGACTTTTATTTGTGTATTATTCTTAATAAGGGTTCGAAACCGAACCTAAATAATAGTAAATATATTGAGCCATAGTCAATATGACCATTCGAGATCAACATTTTTCTTACCTACCTTATGTATTACATAGACAAAAAAAGAATCAGACGTATTATTGAATGTGCCAACATATACTAGGTATTATCTTGTATGTTTAATTTCTCCCATTTTTACTAAGATTTTAACTAAAAACAATCACATAATATCATCATCCACAACAACAATATGTTTTCGTCGTAGTTGTTCTCGTAGGTATCAATTCACACAACAATTTCGTATTTAACAATCAAGAAACGACGAATAACACAAAAAGAATCGTTCGTCCAGCAGCACACCGCTAGTCAGGCGATAGTTTCTAACATTTTGAGTTAATATTATTATGAGCCTTACCTTTAAAGTTTTGTCAACAAACCCCATCTGATGGGTTTGTATTGTAAGTTTGTAATTACGCACGTATGCTATCCAAACATATTTCATTTTCGCCACAATCTTAACATTCATACACATAGCGGTTTATTAATGCTCCTGTTTCTTAAACTACAGCCACTTCACAAAATCACAATAAATAGAAACTAGTTACGAAAGACAAGACGAAAACACGCGCGCGAACTATCAAAAACTTAATAAACAATCTGCCACAGATAATAAATATCGAAAAACGACTAAGTTGCAACACAGAAGTAAAACAATAAAAATGTTAATTGAAACTAAATATAATAAACATCAATAAGTAACTAAATAATATTGTGATAATTAATTTACAAGTTATTAGTATTTTAAAACGCAAGTTTCATTTAAAATACACTAATAACTGGAATAAGAATTGACAAGTTCGATGAACGACCCAAAAGACTTTTGCTCCAAAACGGATATGAGAGTAGAATGAATGGGAGAAAGAAATAATCTTGTTTATTGGCAGGTAAGCATGCTTACTGTAGGTGTAAAAAATTACGAATGTCAAATGTCAGAGCATTACGCTTTGCAAAAAGAGGTTTTCGTTTTTGTCGTATAATAAAAACTCAAGATGGCGGTGTATTATTTTCTGTTTTTGAAGTGTGCGTGCGTATATGGATAAGGAGATTTTGTTTGAATGTGTGAGTGGAAACTAGGCAGTTTTTGAATAGCCTACTTCGTCGTTGAGTATTGAATGAATTTGAATGTGACATATGTGACGTCATTATTGATTTGTTTGTTATTGAAATGTTTGGATACACATACAAGTTTTATTATCTGTAATTTAATGATTATGTATGATGAGTGTTGACTGATTTATCTTATATAAGTTGTTATATTTAAAGATAGTTAGTTGGGATTTTGTAGGTAGGCACTGCCTTTTTGCCTATATGCTATGCACGCCACTGAGGTTATACAAATAAAAACTTTTATTCTAATCTCACAGATCTACCGAAGACTAATTGAAAAACGACATAAAAAAGGACTGTATCCTCTATTGACATAAATTCTCATACCATTTATGTGAAACCGATTGGAGATTAGGCGGAGCGAAATCTGGTTTTTGAACGTTCCATTTTGTTAGTGGAAATGTGTTGAAGCAAAAACCTATCAACACAACACTGGTTCACGAATTGAGTTCAAAGCACTTATTTAATTTTATTTGCTGTACTAAAATGTTACTATTGAAACACGAATGTTGCTGTATGTAGTACTGTAGTACAAATGCGGTCTTAAATATTTTTTATCTACCGGTCTTTAGACATTGAATAAAAACTGTGTTGTTGGCGCTCGCAGCGCGTTACTCATTTCGCGAGTCAGCGCTGAATGCACCGCATTACACAGGCGGCGCCGGGGAACAGTGGCGGAACAAATAACATCTACAGTTGTAAGCCTCTTCAATTTTATTGGGTTATTTGCTCTGACCACACACATTCGCACACGCCTACTACAGCACAATGGGATTTAACGGGAGCACTAGAACTGTTTTGTTAGTTGTTATTGAGGAAACCATGTTTAAATCAAGTCTATAGGAAAAATATACTAACAAAATTTTGTGTTTTTTACAAGCGAAATTATGTGTTTGGGTCCGGAGCTTCAGTTCACATTTTTATATGTACTTATGTGTAATTCTAAAACCCCTAACCACTCAAACGTCCCGGTGACTGTAGTACCCAAAAAAAACTCTTGCCTAAACTGTCCGTGGTGACTGTAGTCCCCATACGACATCTTTCGGTTTATACGTGTACAGCGATAAAGTCAAGTGGTAGTCGTACAGTAAAAAAATACTAGATGGCGCGTAACTAAGTTTGTCGTCCGTGAGAATGAATTTAATCTGTGGAATGGTAACAAAATTTTTAGAAAAAAAAATATTTAAAGTGACAGTTCGTCTTTTTTTGTCAACAAATGATTAATGTGATTATCGAGTCTGGAACTCTAAGCAAAATGTGGTAGTTTTCTGTCTTTATACCTTATTTCTATTGTTATTGTATATCAAATTAAACGTCAAGATATCTTCTTTACGAAATATGCATTACTACGTCAATTTCAAAAAGGTTACATGGAATAATTTAGCTGGAAAAGGTTTGTGACTGCGCGATCATAGTTTGTTTATTCTATATTGTTTACATTGTGTTTTATTTGGTTGTTTGTGTTAGATAAACGCTAAATATAAGATAATTATTCACTATAAGCATGTTAATAGCCATTTACAAACGAAATATATTGAGATGGGGTCTAGAAATCATTAGAAATGCAACTCAATGTTCTTATGTCGCCCAAGGTCAAGAGAAGTAAGTACTTCTCTTGACCTTTGTTTATCTTTTCATGACAGAAATCTAAATATTTATATTGAGGTATTGGTGTCATTGTAAAGGGTATATCATGTACTATTATAATAATAATATTTGTTTAAATATTTGGTACCAGTAACTTTTATACTTTTCTTGTAAAATACGCTATTAAATTAATTACGCAAAAAAAAACGCTAATAAAGATCTATGTAAAGAATCTATAGGTACTTATAATAAATCTGTAGAAGTGAAAATTCTGTACATAGAAAATATCAAAAAAATAAATGGCGGGGGGTGTTACTAGACCGACACCGAACCCAAAAGTGTGAAAAAAAATGTTTGTCTCTCTGTCTGTCTGTTTGTTCAGGTATCACGCAAAAACTACTGGTTCAATTACGATGAAACTTGGTATAATTATTCTTTATTATCCTGGGCACCACACTGGGTAGTTTTTATCCCGGAAAAGTATAATTAATAAAAAAAACTTAATTTTGCAGTTAAAAACTCATTGATAAGTTTCGTCATCCACGCGAACGAATTCGCAGGCACAGCTATAATTGTGGTAATAAATATAATTGTGACTTGAAATTTTCAGTAGTAACTTTTGAAAGGGAAATCAAACATAAATGAGTGAATTGGTTTCTCGGATACGAAATGTGCATGTGTGATACGTTATATTTTCCTGAAGCAAAATATAAGCGCAATTTTCTTTGACATCCAGTACAGTAATAAAAGTTTATGTTAATAAAGATTCCACGTTAAGTTATATTGCTCGATGCTTAAAGTGGTAGTAGGTACCTAATACTTACATGCAATAGGGTAGTAAATGACACAATAATCATTCTGGAAATTTCCTTTGCAAAATAAGCAAAAAGTCCCTAATCGGAGATTTGTTTTCGAAGCGATAATTTTAATTTGATGAAACACTGTACAGTAGGTATTGTAATTAATGTAAATTAATTAATTAAGAAAGTTAACGTAAGGTGTAATATAAAGTAAATTAGTTTTGAGTTACGTTCTAAAGAGCTAGGAACGTTCAGTTAGCATATTTTGTTATGTTAAGTAGTCACAAATTGATACGAACGTGATGTGAGGAAGGCGTTAGATAGAAATTAACATTTGCATCAAATATGAGTTGTATAACTTAATGAAAGCAGGAGGGTGGAACACCTAAAAAAAAAGGATATCGAGTAAAATTGACTCTTAACAGAGACTTTGAATATTGTTCGGTAATTATCACGAAGCTGGTCGTCGATTTAATTAAATGTTATTACTAATATTGTGCTACAAAGTCGCTGCAAGCGCCTAAATTGAAATTGCTTGTCCCGAGGCGTACGAGGCATTCATATTGCTCGCATCGAGTCTCGCTGCAAAAGAGCAGCAAGTTACAAAGTGACTTTGTTAGGCTTAACTTATAGTTGTTATTACATGATATTAAATATACAAAATTTAAATACATAGTAAATTAAGTGTTATGTTGCAAACAATTAAAAAAGTTTATTTCATTTAAAGCCTTTAATTGAATTCATGTAAGTATTTTTTTACTTTTTAATTGTCTGCAACATTTTTATTTATTAAGTGCAAGACAAAACGAAATTGATAAATTTTAAATCCTGTTTGTTGTTAAAAATAAAAAAGTACGTTTTATTATTAGGCGAACCTGACTGACATTACCTATAGTGATATACTGTAAACGATGATTGTGAATGTTTTAATAAAACAATTACGAAAATTGGTGGTCTTGTTTTATTTCAATTCGAGGAACTGCTAAGAAAGAACGTCTCTACGATTTTCAGGTAAGACAGAGAATAATAAAAAATCGTTTATTTATTTATTTCTTTTTTGTACAGGTAAATTACAAAATAAAATAAAATTATATAGAGAAAAAAAGAAAACATGAACAAAAGGCGGCCTTATTGGACCTGGCAATCTCTTCCAGGCAACCTTTTCCTTAACAGTAAAAAATAAAAGAAATATATAAAATAAAAAATACATCTAAGTGAAAAGTCTATGAAACTATCTTCTGTAAGTCTTAGGTAGTAAATAATATTAACTTCACATTCACAACAAGATTGCAAAACAAAAAAAAAAAAAAAAAACCAGCCTATAAAGTCCCACTGCTGGGCACAGGCCTCTTCCCATATAGAGAAGGCACGAGCATTGATCACCACGCTTGCTCTCTGCGGATTGGCGATTTCAGATCCCAAATTTTGGAATCCAGGTTTTCTCACGATGTTTTCCTTCACATATTACAGATTTTATTTTAAAATCAAAAGTAAACAAGAAATAGGTTGGAAGCCTACAGGAGCTACATTAATAGAAGGCTTTTTTCATATATTGTCTATGGTGAAAGTTTTCGTGCATGTATATAAAAACAATTATTTTTGCTGATCACTCTTAAATATCCTACTAATGGAGGTAAGTCTAGCTAAATGTTGGTTTACAAAAGGCATGTCTATCATTTATTAAATAATGATCGACAAGCCAAAAAATTATAGGATCCGTTAGTGTAAAACTAATACCGTAATCCAAAGGTTTGCCAGTGTTTATCTTTTGTAAATTGTATCAGTTACAGCAAATTTTCCAGTAGGTAACATTAATCGTACGTTAAAGTTATATTCTTTCATATAAAATTTGTTGTTTCCTAATTTAAGGACTATCTTGGTAAGGAAAATCACAAGAAGTGAAAATATAAAACATTTTATGGCTTCAAATAACAATTTCCAATTATAAAAATAAATAATTTCTCTCACGTTCTCCTTCGAAAATTAACACTAATGACTATTATTCGCCAATTTCCATATAATAAATTAATAATAATTACATCGCTATTCCAAAGCGAAATATAATTGAGAACATAATTTCCGGCATTTTAATTGCAGTTAAGTGAAAAGATATGAAAACAAAAGGGGCGCCATTAAGGTCTCATTTAAAAATGCAAAAATGGGTTTAGCGTCCACGTTGGCTTAACGTGGATCAGATTTTTATAATAGCTTTCTGTATTTACTTGAAAATATTATTTTGCGGGTAAAGTATTTGATGCTTTCTTTTAGGTATTATTTAATTTATTGTCTATTATAATTATTATTATCTAAAAATATTTCATTAGTTCGCACTGATATTTTAAATATATTTTATCTAACTTATATGCATGCTATTGTTATAATTGAGTTAATTAATAACTCTACAAATTCACAATTATAAAATTTCTAGATATAGATTTGATTACTGTTTCTCCGCTATAACGATTTGCAATTAATATGATATTACTGTGATTACTAGTTAAATGAATATGATAAAGGGTCATGAATCTGACTGCAATAAATACAAAATGACTGCCTCTCTGACATCCACAACACATTTATTGAGTTAATATTTAATTCAACTTGATTTTTGACATTTCACATGTAAATGCTCAAAACATCCAAATGTTCACACCTATAAATAACATAAAACATTTTAAATCGACAAACTAAATACCCTTACATTATAAATCTATTATGCAAAATAATCGCAATTTCTTTCCCGATTATGTCATAAAAGTCATGAGTCCGGTTTATTTACCTCGTCGTATCCATAGAGTTCTTTCCTTATTTCTTTTAGTATTTTTTGCTACGCGATCGAGGGTTAATTCCAAGCGTCTGTCACCCGCGGCATCTCGCTCGGTGAGTGCTGGTAACGAGGCGTTTCCTGACCTTTCACCTGCTTTCCTGAGGTCAAGGTGGTGTTTATAATGTATATAGATTTTAATGATGCTTCATTGCAGTTTTGTAGGTGGAATTTTAAAGTGGCTGATGATTTTGATTTGAGAGTTATGTTTTCCGGGGTTCTAAAGTTAGTTTTCCTTTTCAATTTAGTAGTATGTTGTTGGTTATAATAATATGTTTCAATTAGTAATATGGTTATTTTTTTTCTTAGTGCGTAAATAGTTAGCTCATCATGCTTTGGAACAGTTTTCATGTGAGTGGACTTCATTAGAACTAAAGGTTTAGTATGACACACCAAACAACGGCAATAGTTTACTTTACTTGGACATGCGTAACTTTGAGGATTCGATTAAGAAATTAATTAAAACGCTTCATTTAAACCTTACATAAAACGATAAATCTACAAACCTAAAATGAAAAATCTATTAAACGATTTAACACTTAAAAAAATGTTAAAATCTCCCGACCGAAATTCCCGTGGCCACACTGGACTGACATATAATTACCCGGCCTTAATAAGGTTTCCTTTCTGAAGCGGAATCATGCCCCGGGGCGGCTTCCAATTAGTTTTCCCGGTAAAGATGCTCATTTTGCTTGTTTTAACAAGTAATATAGTTTACTGGGCTCAACGCTCGACGCACGGTCATCGCTTCGCAGAAGATCAATCCAAAATATACTGCTAAAAAACGAAAATGAAACACTTCTTGCTATTGGATTGCATTGTGACCTTTATTGAAGGTAATTTATTTTGTATTTTAACATGCTTTAGCTTTTCGAGTTTCCTCTAAATACATATTATGTGTGTGTATTTCAGCAAAATATTACGTTACGTCCCTATTTCTTTGCGTAATCAAAAACATGCAAAATTAATTGGATAGTTAACAAATGAGCAGAAACAAGTAAAACCTTACTACCCAATATTCGAAGTTCATTAGTAAAGAGTAGGTATGTTTGAATATAAATACACATAAAACACAAATACAGATACATATTATACATAGTCGTATCAAATGGGATACTATCTCCAGAAGTTGTGACGTTCTGATATATTTATTTATTACAATTAATTCTAGGAGCGATTAAGTGTATTCTAAAGTTACCCGCGAAGCTTTCAAGAAACTATTTCTTAATAGCATCACTAAAAAAAAAAAACACTTAAAAATACAAGTCTCATAGTTTTAAAAACCGTTCATCAACCGGCATTAAAAACAAAATTTTCGATATAGGTAAAAATGCAATAAAAACCTGAAAAGCCATCCATCGTACTCAAAATATCCCATAACAATAAAAGTATCGACTTGTTACAGCCAATTATTCAGCGTCGTGGGCACTTATACGAACCCTGCACAACAATGGCGGAACTTGACGGATCGCCCGTGGAAATGCCACGGCATTATGAAACTTATTGGGAATATATCGAGGGGAAATTTAGCGATTTTTACGGCAATTAAATCACTGGCTAATGACAGGCTTTGATGTTTTATGTTGACGAGTCTGATTACTGTTTTTGTCGTGAATTATGTTTTTTTCTTCGTAAATTCTACGTACAGATTGTTATATGACACGTTGAATATACAATTATTTAAAAAATACTTTTAATACTACATAAGATAAATACTTCTGGAGTTATTTAGTTTCGCAGTATACATGTAGGTACGTGTTATTTTATCCATTTTAGACTTAGGTATATGTATTATTTTTTTTCCTTTCTTAATTATCTTTTTAGATCTACGTAAGACCAAACGGCCCGTAGTAATTTCGAAAACAATAGAAATATCTTTACAATCATGCAAAACACTCAAAACAAAAACAAATCATAAATGGGAAGTATTTTTCTGCGACAAAAAATATGACCACAAGGGTCACTGCTCCTACAAATAAATCAAGTGTTTCCTCAGGAGCGTCCTCCAATCTCCTGATAAAATTCTATTCAGTTCAGAACCATCTAATCCGTCCCTTTCTCACTCCATGGTGTCAAAACTCGACATGACAAATGGATGAAGCTCTGACGTCACAGTAAAATAATATATTACTGGGAATGAAGAAAAATGCTTGAGAATAAGCCTTTAATGCTCTCAGCTGGTTCTGAGAGCGATGGGGTTCCTTGTAAAACATTAGGATGAGCGTTTTTGTTCTTCGCGTCTCGTAATGCTTGTCTCCTGTCATTATCTCCCATATTTTTTGTAATGGATCGTATTTCGGTGCTAATTTCGTTCGATCGATGATCATTTGTTTTTGTAAAATATTTTTTCGGCAAAATTGTTGTTCGATCTTTGGATTAAGCTTTAATTAATAATAAATCAATTAAATTCCTCATTTAACAAGAAAAATCTGTATTATGTGTTCGTCTATCCTACGCGTAAATTATGTAGCATTATTTATAAGTACTAGCAATTTACCAGAATATGTTTCGCTTAATTGAAATCACTTTTACTACTAACAAAAACTTTTCTTAATTCCCAAAAGCAAATTAATCACAACAATGGATAGGCCAGCATTTATCCAAACACATTTAAATTCCGTTTTTATTCATACAGCACGAGTTGATATGAAACTCGGTGGACCCCATTAATTTTATCATTGACCTGCGCAAATAGTCCCTTGTCGACAATTTGTTCAGTAAATGATTTGATTATATAATGTGAATTATATGTATGTACACTGATTGTGAACCGATATTCAGCTTTTAGTTTATTGTTAGGCCATTAAGTATTTATTGTAATTGCTGGTTTTTGGTGTCATTAGTTCTATCTATCATGTCTATTTCAATACCTAACTAAATTTATATGTTTTGTAATACATACCTAACAGTACGGCCTAATTTTCTAAAGATATCTTTTTTTTTTTAATTTAACTATAATTGAATTCAGATGAACAAATTACAGATTCAATTCACACTGTAGATTCAAAGAGAATCTATACTTTTATTTCCAACTGAAAAGTGTTTTTTTTTTGTATTTCACACATTTTGTTCTCTCAAATACCGTACACTAGAGCTGCCACGCGACTACCAATGAACCCAGTGCAGGCAATTACATGAGAGTTTCTATAAAATACTTTTTTGACAACGTTCAATCACCGAGTTTTGTATTCCTACAGTGTATTTTATATGTATCCTTTAAACTATAGAGGATACGAAACCTATGTTCCAAAATAGGATTTGCAATTTTCTAGACCCGGATTTACTAGGTCGTACAGAAAAAAGAAAAAAAAAGGAAAAGGTTTTTCATTTATGTGACGTCTGTGTAAATATTATCTATGTGCGTTGCCATGGTTATTATAATAAAACAGTTTGTTGTCAACGGCCGTTTTCTTCATATAGGTACTACAATTTATACGCTAGATACATCTGAAACAAAACAGAAATCACACGTTAACAACTGCCCTTTAAAAAAGTTTATTTGATTTCCCCATGGTTATTAGAGTGGTCTGAAAAAATTACACCTATTTTTATTTTATTTTTTTAAGTATTGGCGATCGAAATGAAAAAGGTTTTGTTCAGCCCACCCTAATAGTTATGTTCCAGAACTATTTTATTATCTACCTGTACAAATATGAGCATGTAATTGATGCTCAAATCCAGCACGATGATTGGCGTACTAAGGCCTATGGAGAGGGTGGAGCCGCTGATGTACTGCGGCCGCTGCCACATCACCATGCTGTACAGGCGCTGGAGAGCCTTGTGCTGCACTGGGTTGGCTCCTGGAAGTCTCAGAACTGTTAAAATTTTTGGATAGAACATATTTCTTTATACTAGTCCTAATATTTAGGTTATTTTTTGTCGTATATGGCTTAAGCGAGATGTAAGAAATTGAAACGTAAAAGAGACAGATAGCTACCTACTTGATGTTCTTACCCCTTTTTGGTGCAAACATTCAAATTGCATGTAAATTGCCACAGAAATTAAATATTTTGTATATAATCCTATTTTCAAAAATTAAGTGAAAAATCCTCAAGACACCATGTAAACCTAAAGACCCCTAATAAAGAAACAAAAACCGAGACTAAAAGATACTGTAGATAATTATTGAAAGCGTACTCACGTTTACTAATACTCTGATCCTGAGTAAGTCTTCCGGCCAAGTGTAAAGCAAGCTCACTGCAAACACTGCTCGTCCTCGCTACTGAACTACACATCGTCCACAAGGAATGCATTGCTCTTGATTCTCGCCATATCAGGTATATCGCGAGGTTCACTACCTAAAAATCATTAAATATCAAACTGACATGTAATATTCATTCAATCAGTACAGAATTAGTCCATTTTGAAGAACAGATTATATAAATTTGCGTTAGTAACAAGAGATAAGATTAACCCACTCTCAGCAGCCGTGTTTTCAAATAGTGACAAGTTGCCAACTCATTGCCTATGCATAACACCGCGCCATAATATTTCCTGACTACACAAGTTCACATCATATCCATCTTAATTTCCAGGTCAGCATTGCAATATTAAAATAATCATGAACCATAAGAACTTGGGCAAATATACTGCGGATTTTCAATTTCAACTTGGCATCGGTCTTCCGTAATGGCTACACACAGCCATTATCATCTGATTTATGATACTAATACGAATATACTTAAGGCTTTTTCTTTAAGACAGCTTGCTTCGTTGGGATGTATATTGTAATCTCACGATGAGTTTTATAACAACTAAGTAATTGAATTGTACGTAATGTAGGCACTTACTGCTTCGGAGTCAGCGAGGGTCAACACAGATTCGTATGTTACTGTTGTGATTAGAGTAATTCCAAGTAGTAGTAGAAGCTGCAACAAGAATTTTTAGACTTTAGACATAAAAAAAATCGAAGATAAATGAACAGAAAATATTTAAAATATACTTACTCTTGCTGTATATTGCTCACTCAAGTGTGCTATAGCAATCAGTACATGTCTATATACCCTAGATCCAGTACAAGGTGAAGCAGACTTTAATCTTTCGACTCTCATATTAATTGTTTCAACTAACATTGAGAAAAAATACATTTCAGCATCGTGCGCAGAAAATGCAACACTCAGAAATATTGAACAATTATAAGTAGCTCCTAAAAACTTTAAGCCCAGAAAATCCAAAATCATCGATGGTATGAAAGACAGTAGAATGTTTATACTCCTAGCCTGAATTTTTGGACCAAACTCGTCAATTTCTCCACATTTTTCATCCAGTTTTTCTATTATATGAAAAATTGCCTTCCGAAATCTTGATACTGATGCAAGACCAAAAAATTCAATGCCAATGATTACTTGAAACAACCTGATTCCAAAACTCGATTTAACGGTTATCAAATCAAATATTGCAATGCTGGCAATCAGGGCCATAATAGTAAATGAGATGATGGAACAAATAAGTCTGGTTGTTTGGTCTTCGATCAGGTAAGGTCTACTGATGGCTAAAAAGTTTTCCACGATCACAAAGTTCTTGAAATAAAACATAGTTTTATGAGCCATTGTATTGAAGATGGAAAGGTGCAGTCAATCTGAAATTTTAAGGATTTTAAAATAATTCTTGCTTATTAATTGTGGGTTCAAATAAAAGTTCAACATTAAAAATCTTGTCTGTGAATATTACAACGCTAACTTTTTAACTACCAACCCATCTATTTTGTGTTCTTAACTTTTCAACTTTTACTGGTCTAAAGTAGTTATCTTTGTCTATAACTTCTTTTGAAATTGTACTTAGATGTAACTTTTTACTTAACGAACATGTAACTATATCACAAGCACTTTCCACATACAGAATCACAAATTGAATTAGCATTAAGAAGGGTTGAAATGTGTACGTGTTTTTATCACATACGTTTTGTACTTAGAAATCCAAGTAGGTATAATACATTTAGGGCACTCTTCTAAATATGTGTTTCATTTTAATGCAGATAAACACAGTTTGTTTGTTATTTCACTAGCCACTCCAAATATGTGTAAAGCCAACACTGCCTTTAGGCATTCCAAAGAATAATGGAATCAGACTCTACGCTGTACTGGCTCCCCGGGGTAAGAGATCCTTATCACTCAGATTAAAGTTAATTTCATTCATTTTTGTAATTGCATGAGCTTATATGGAATAGACTAATGTGATTGTCAAGCGTGAACGAAGAGAACCTTAATATATGTATACTTATAAGAATTTTTCAAATTGAAAAAGAAGTTCTTGACGGAAAACCATTCGTTCATGGTATGTTAATATTAATACAATTAGAATATAAAGACATTTTGGAACATCATTTTCCTCTAATGAACTATTCGAGCCTGAGTAAATAGAAAATATTATGGGCAAAACGTGAAGTCCAAGATGGAAGCATCACAGGTGACCATCAATGACCTGCGTGGAGAAGTGGCGTTGTTGCGCAACGTTATTTCTGTAAGTGGGTCATCGGACAAAACTAATGTGAATACACGTCGCGGGGCGCAAAATGCGTCCATCATCAGTTTTGAGTCGGCGAATTCGAGTGCGTCACCGGTCGCTGATATCGCTGACGATGCGCCCCGTACCGCCGCCGCCGCAGTGTCAACACGTGCGGCTGAAGCTAGCGTAGGTACATCGACCCCTAAACGCGCCTACGCAGCAGTTGCAGCCACCAACAAGCCCGCTGTGACGCAAACAAAGCGGGCCAAAGCAAAAGGGGAGAAACCATCTCGTGGCAAACCACAGCCACCGAGTGGTCCAAAGAAGGACACGTGCGACAAGGATGGCTTCATAAAGGTAGAAAGGAAGAAAAAGAAGCCTCCTTGTAGGAACCAGTGCGGTACCGCACCAACTGGACCCACCATCCTGCTGCGTCCTGCAGTACCAACGACGCAGCTGTACGTGTCCCGTGTACATCACACCACGACGGTGGAGCAGGTCGTGGAGTATGTCCGGAACAAGACCAACTGGACCTTGAGGGTGGAGAGGTTGGAGTCGCGCCACAACACGAACTTCAAGTCGTTCATGGTGCGAGTTCCAACTCACCACATCGAGACCTTCCTCAAGGAAGAGTTTTGGCCGAAGGGTGTCGTCTATCGAAAATTTCGAGGAAGGATACGCGACACCACGCAGCGTAACACGATGCCGACACTTCGTGTGCATTAGTTTTTATATTTTGTTTTTGTAAATTGTATGTATTAATTTATAGATATTGTTATGTTATATAAGTATTGTATTATCTATGGGCCCTAGTTGCCTGAATTAAAGGAATAAATAAATAAAAAAAAAATAAAACCAATATCAGACATTCATCAAATTCCCTGAAACAAAAATAAAAGTTTTATCGGTATTTCCATAGAGCTAATTCTGATTGAGTATCAGTCTGTGTTGTCTTCCATGTCCAATTTATCAGGCATTCAGATAAGATGACAATCTGAGATTGCCACGGAACAGAACCGTCAATATTGGGACTCAACTTTACGGATCACGTGATCTTTCGATAGCTATTAAACCCAAACATTCGATTAAAGTTTCCATTTCTGGGTGATTGTAGATCGGTATCTTGTATGAGGGGCAAAAGTCGAGTTTTACGACATGACATCCTTGGTGGAGAAACAAACGCTGTTGTTGTTAATTTCTATTAGTTCTAGCCGAGCACAATTTGAAAAGTGTATGAAACAGGACAAAATGGTCTTTCGATAAGCTCTACCAAAGTTAATAACCCAAAAGGTTTACAGATTCCTTGCAAAAAAAATGTAATTTGAATATGCGTAAAACATAAGTTTAGTTTAAACAACACAAAACTTCGCAAATTGCAATCGATCTCCCATATTTTGACGTCATATTTTACATAACAACGTGCGAAAATGAGTTATACATCTGAATACGACTCAAACATTCCCAACATCGTTCAAGGAACGTCAAGTTACATAGCTGAAATGAAAAAAGTTGTGCAATTTTTTACTTGAAATTTTATATTCGATCGAGCCATACTTAGCGGACGAGTGTGAGTTTATTTTTAATAAAACTTCCAACAGCTGTCGTATTTTGGTGTAGGTGAAATGAGACAGCGCCCGTCCGAACCACCCGTTGAGGGAAGTTTTTGTTGATTGTTCCACGTGTTTCTACTAGATGGCGCTGTTATTAAATTGTGGAAGACTGTGGTGTGTTTGTTAAATTTATTTTGTTCTTAGTTGTTGTTTTGTACATGACGTGTTTTTTGTTTCATGTTAACTTATATTAAAAATGTCAAGACATCACATTGCAATACTTATCAATCCGAACACCTTTATAAGATTTTGTTTTTTATTTGAAAAAGACAATTTGGCCATGAAAATCATGACTTACTTAAGTAAAACATATACATTTATGTACCTACTTGTATTTTATGAAAAATAAAAATTCCTATCTTCTATGCATACCTAAATCCAATTTCTTATAAAAATACTTAAAGGGTGATCTTTGGGAAAAATATCTGAGAAGTTAGATAAAACCGATCACGACCTCCCCGGCCTACTAACATCAGTCAAAGTTCTCTAACTACTATTAATTATGAAAGTCAGAAAATGGTCCATTACTCTCCACTAGACCAATGTACTCTACAAAACTGAGATAAATTTAATTTAAGATTTACTTGGTGGAAAGTCATTATTTTCCGACGTTCATTTCCTTTAAATAGTTCCACTTAGTCGCGACGAGACGGGTCCGAGACGGCTACAATATTCATAAATTAAGTAAACTGCATGCTTCGGGTGAATTGAATTATTGTCTGTTTTATCACGTTGATAGTCAATTTCTTTAATTTGCTGTCTTAGACAGCGGTTTCTATCAGTGAAATAGACCGATGAAGTTTTACTTTGTCGATTTTTCTTCTTTAGAGCTAGGCTGTAGCGGTAAATTTTAAACATGGGGTTGTTTGTGGGTTTCATTTATGGGTCCTAAAAAGATATAATGTGGCATTTATTGGTTGCAAACTATACTGTGAAGAAGCTCGTTTGATAAAGTAATTAAAATTAATACTTTATACATGAACTTTTCGAACGTCTGTGACATTATTTTTACGCAAGCATTTTGTAAAACGGGCATTAATTTTTATTATTACTGTTATAGTGATATGTATGAAGTAATATATTATGTAATAGGGTAGATGACTGGCTATGAAAAGTCAATTTAGTCTATTATTTAGATTATCAAAATATAATAGACACGCATTTTTTCTTTGAAATCAATTACTAAATACGAAGATAGACCGCTTGGTGCAATTTTTGTACACACAATTTTTTTATTTTAGAAAAATTGGACAAAAACAATAAAAAATAGTCATCATTCCTATTTGCAATAGATTGTAGAAAGCCAAGCTCGATGCAAAGTTCATGGATATCTAGATTACAATATTTTAACAACAAAAACATAGCAGCTTCCATTTTATATTTTTTGTCATTATCACGTGAGTACTAAAACACCCGCATTTTACATTACTTGTGATTAAATTTGAGTCACTATCCGTCCAGCCAGCGGTGCCATGCAATTTTCACCTGAAAAGCCTTAATTTTCCATAAGGAATTGCTAAAGGGGCGGACTCGTGAAATTCAGAGCAATTACCAACTTAATTTGATGTGGCGTTTTTTGACGCCCAAGCCATCGCGCTAACCAGGTTTTGGAACATCGAGTGTTGGAGATTAAAAATATTTCAAGTTATAAAAAGAACACACTAGCACCTATGTCACGGTTAATGGGTTCACACTGTCCGGGAATTAAATAAGGTGTCTTTCTAAAAATTTCTGTGGAACACACATTTTACCTATAGTAGTGTCATTAAATAATTGTGAACATAATAATGACATAGGAGCTTATATAATATACAAAATTTTTAGTCATGCGACTATCAGCCAGTGTGCTTACACGTGTATGTTCCAAACAGAGTACCAAAGCAAGAAGCCATCAACAAACCGCTCCACACGAGCGTGTAACAATAACAAAAAAACCGGCCAAGTGCGAGTCGGACTCGCGCGTTCCGTACAAACCTGTAGATATCTATTTCTTTTGATTGCGTTGACATAAAAGTTTGATTTTGTTACAGCTTAAAGGAATACCTTTTAACCTGTAACAAAATCAAACTTTTTATAATAATAGACCTGAGTATTTGATATGAATTTCAATTTGATACCTCCACGCGTTCCTGAGAAAATCAGTCTTGACAGACGGACGGACGGACAGACGGACGGACGGATGGACAACGAAGTGATCTTATAAGGGTTCCATTTTTTCCTTTCGAGGTACGGAACCCTAAAAATATTGAAATCGCGTCTAAAATACAAACCAACGTCGTGTTTCACATACCTTTAATGTAACCTTTTCATGAAAAACTGCACAAACAGGGTGAAGGGAGCGCTGAGAGAGATAAACAGCTCGCCCTTTATGATGCAAATCCCAGCACTTCAGCTGAAAATTCAGGGGAATGCCTGAAATGCTGAAAAAGACGCTCTTGGTTGGACGCACGCGGAATATTTAGTAGTGGTGTATTCGCCTTTTTGTCTGTACATTATGTGTTTTAGATCGCGAGAGTCACGTCCTGAGAGGTATTCTAGATACAGATCGTGTATGTGATGCCGCTTTGTGTTCCTGTTGCTCTGGATTATTCTGGTATCGTTTTATCAATATGCATACTTAAATCTGATCTGCCAAAACTTTTAAGTGTACCGTCAAAATACCAGAAGCAGAGTGTTATCGAATGTCTGGTATTGGCAGCTACCTCAGCAGAAAACCAACCAAAAAAGCCTACAGACTGTCGTATCAGACAGCCCTATTGTTCTGGTATATTATGTAGAACTACTTTTCCTGATATAGTATATCCTTTTAATTTAATTAGCTCCAATTCATAAAAGTGTTGGAATAGTTAAGAGTTATTAAATTAAATGTAAAAAAATATACAATAAAGTTTTCTAAAGAAGTAAAACGGAAAGAGTGTTGTGTAGGTTTCGCCATCTAGATTAGCATAGAAATATCTAACAAACCGCTTCACGCTCAGTAAAGCTGTATTTTTTGGATAAAAACCGGAATATAATAAGACTTCGATGGTTAATAAAAACTAAAGCTGGTAATAATATAACGAAATTTTATTGTATTCGTTGGAATAAACTATCAAAACTTACAGTCATGTTAAATGGTTTAAAATTTAAACTTATCGTCAAATTCGTGTACTAACAATTACCTATTGAAAATTAAATAACGTTTTAAAATTATTCGAAAATTTCATAAGTCCAAACAGAGATCAAGTAGAATTGATTACTTTCCGACTTTGTCATTCCAATGTCGATTTGAATTTAATAAAAAGAGCTTTTATCTTAATCTAATCATTGATCACTTATCCTTTTTAAGTCTCACTTGTCGAAATATCACCATAATTTGCCCTAAAATAGCATTTCTCTAACGTAAGTGGGGTGAAATAACTTTTTAACGACCAAATAATGGTTTTCCTTTTACGAAATTCATACTGAAAAGCCTGTTAAAGTACTTTAGCGTACCTAAGTAAATTACTTGCCGCGAATACACTCATGCAGCGCGGATTTAATATTCATAAACAGCTCGTTTGCATTTTTACACATTAACATTAATGTCAAAATGTTCGTAATGATAGGTTTGTATTATTGAAATGTAACTCAAAATTTTCCATCATTCTAGTTATTTTTATAGGAATTATTTAAAAAAAGGTCTGTTAGGTACCGGTAAAACCTACTATGAGCCTTTTTAAATATAACTCCTAACAGTAAATAATGCTGAGACTATTAATAATGTTAAAAAAGCTACACGAATAGTACGCCTGTCTTAAAGTTGAAAATTAATAGGGCGAGTATTGGTAAACACATACAAGGAAATCAGAGATGCTTGAAAAATTTAGATCCTTAAAAATAAATTACTGCTGGTTAAATGCCTTTTCTCATAAAAAGAAAGGACGGACGAGTTTTCCATAACCGTCAGCCGGAGTGCCTGCGTATGTGTTTCAATACACTTCTGCCCACCCTTTGGAGAATATAGGCGTAATGATATACAGCCACGCTACTTCTGAAGCAGTAAAAGTCCAAAATAAATTGCTTCATTATGCCAGTTATTGCAAGTATAACGAGCAGTAAAACAGTTAACATAAATATGGTTAGTTCTTATTCATATACTTACGTTACTACTAGCTTTGCCCCGTGGTTCCGTCCGGCATTTTATGACTTCTCTGTAAAAAGTACCTAGCTAGTAGCCTCTTTTGTCGAGAACACAAAAACAATTAGTTCCGATTATGACCGCGGTGGCGCTGTTCGACATTCTGTAACTCGGTTACATGAAAGAATGTACTGTGCATTAGATTCTCGTAGTTTTGAACAGATGGCGTTACTGAGCAACAATAGAAAATGTAACGCATTGTTTAAAAAAACGTTTGCTTTTTATTTGACAGATTTCAATACGAATAATTTTAATATAACATTATTGTGATTATTTGAATGCTAATTACATCTTCTGGAATCTGAATTAAATTCCAATTATTTAGGTACCTCTTAAGGTATTGTACCGAATAATAGATACAGTCTAATAAAAGTAGTTCTTGAAAATTATACAAGCTGTAGACTTGACCCTTATATAAAAATGTAAAAAATCAATAAGTTAATTAAATCTGTATCTTAACCTGATTCTTGCCTTAAGCAACTGATACAATTAATTACATTGATAATTAGTTTCTCTTCTCTTCTTTTCTTTTTTAATAGTATGTGTAACTAGGGCCTATGCAAAAAGGAAGGTATATTATTGTCGTTCTCTTTATACTACAGAAGCACAACATAATGACTATGCCATGCATATATTAATATATTGTAAGATACAATGAAAAATACGTCCTTATTATAAGGAACAAGGAAAATACGAATGCATCATAACATTATGAAAGTTTACGACTGCGCGCCTGGTACCGCGGTACTTGTGACTCACAAACAAATTAAAGTTACGCTGCATATCACATATGTTTGCTGTTGAAGTTACTTTGTTTATGTGGACTTAATTATGGTTTAAGTTTTGATGGTGTGATGTCATTGTGGTGTGAGTTTGATGAAATTATCTTTTGTGATTCTTTAAAATTAAGTGACCAGTCCTTAATTTATATATATTCTTACATATTTCAGATTTATACCCCAGGTAGTAAAGATGGAGATGAAAAAAAGTAAGTTTTTACGAAAAGTACAATTAGGTTTTTTCACTATTTATGTAAAGTTTTTCAGTAAAGAAGTTTTATTTTCACTTATTAAAGTAAATACATTACATTTTATCACATACACATTGTAAAATATTTATATTTGTCTTAATATTTACCAGATCTATTGCGCTAGATACACAGACACATCGCAATCGCAATCAATGTAATAATGGTACGAACAGCACTTATGACCAATGGGTTATGTTGTGCTGGTCGTCGCATGACCACAAATAATTTTCACACATTAGAACCACACCTACCTACACAACTTGTAGATACGCTTCAGAAAACGCATAATACTCTACAGAAACAGCTGCAAGCAGCATACTTGTACAGTCAGGCGCTACATATTTTATTCCGTCCACATGTTTAGTCGCACACGCCTGCGTTTTGTCGCAGCTTAAGACCTAATTTGGCGAGGTTTGTTAGTTTCGTCATTAGTTTGGACTCGCCCTGTGTTTGTGTTGGCTACAAAACCTTCTCACATGCAGCTTAGTTTGTTGTGGAACTGGATTAAACGTTTACACATTGTTTAGTGTTCATTGGATTTATTTTTATCAGACTACGCGTAGGTTACTGCTATTTAATTCTAATTAAACGTATATTAAGTATCATAAATGGCAAAAATTATAAATTCAAGCCCCCTAAACAAAAAATCACAATAAAATCCGTAAAAGAGTTATGTTGCCCGTTTTTTTTTCAGCAAAAAGTTAATTACAAAAATAACCTTTTACCTGTTTTATAGATCTTAACATTAAAATTTACCCTGATAATAATATTAAAAATATTTTCAGTTAAAATAGATACTCAAACACTCAATAACTTTCAATACTAATACTAATGAGAATAAGACACCCAGCGCTTTGTGCCCATCACTAACAATACACACGGTAAATAAAAATAACATAAGCACTCCTTAGATTTGTGCAGTTTCTAGTATAATTGTTGTGAAAAATTAAGGGCTTTTCATGCAGGCCGTGCCCGGGGCGCGTAATTACGCGAGCTGGCATACCGGCGCCGCGTAAATTGAGCATTTACGCTTTTATTTGATACTCTTGATGTCGCGTAAATGATATAGCGACACGTCTTTTTTATTTAATTGTTGGTTCTAGACGTGTTATTAAGAAGCGCTTTTGTAAATATGTCACATTTGGTTGTAAGGTCATTTAAAAATACATTTAACAAAAATTTAAGTTATATTTAGGCCCACAGCTGGAAAATACTTATTAAACAGAAAAAAAACAAAGTCAACTGAGAAGTTATTAGAATACACTACAGTAGCAGGGACAGTGTTAAAAATGAAAATAAAAGCTTAACTGATAAGAAATGTCTACATACCTAAAACTAATTCTCAATTGAACTTAGGTACAAAGTAAGAAACTTACCCACAAAGCTTCATATTAATAATAGCTACAAGGAGTACACAAACAAGCCACTATTTTCATTACACAAACATGAAAATAAATGAAATACTAATATAAGATCAAGGTCTGTTGCCGGTACATGCATAATTATTTCCCAGTGGACTTTAACGACCAGCATTAAAAGACCTCCCCCCGCTCCCCCTGCAACCAAAATAGTTCTACATTCCAAAGGCACTAGTTAAAGTTGGGGTAAGTTTTGGAAAGACCAGGGGTCAAGGGAAATTGGTCTTTTCTTTTAGCATTCGTATCGTATGGAAGGAGACATGATAAGAGTGGAATTTTTATAGACCGCATTTTTTTGGTGTTGTTTAGTAAAGTAGTTGATGTTTTTGCTACTTGTTGGACTTGAAAAACTCTACTTCTTATCCTGGTAAAAGTTAGATATTTAGGTAAGTAAATTAACAAAATAAGCTCACATAATGTTCAGTTTAAAAAATGGATGTCATATGTTTTTGTTTCAATAGCTGTATAAGTCACAATAAGTAAGATATATTAATTACTATTTTGATTATATCAGTACTATCAAAATACCAAGTTATACTTAAGTAAAAGAAAACGGAGATACATAACTGCATTTGAAAAACTTGAAAACTTCAGGACTCTTGGATAAAATTTTTACGTAAGCATACAACTGCTTCGTCTTTATGAGAGCATGAGCAAATTTATATAACCTATTAAATTTTACATCACTTCAACCCCATACCAGTATATCACATTACCCGGTAATCAAAACATAAAAGAAACACAAACCTCAATGCAAAACATTCAGCTATTGATCTCGACAGCCGACATCAAAAAAAGTATTAATATCCGTAGTTATACCCGGGCAGGTGTATTACACCCGGTTAAATTGACTTATATCCGTGTCGAGCCGCACCGAGATTACAGTACCTCGATGTTATAACGTTTGGATATGGTATTTTAAAGATATGTAGGCGTTTCGCTATTTCTAGTGTTAAGAAACGTGAAAAGGAACTGCTGAAACATGACAAGCGGGTTGACGTTTCTTGACACTGACGCAACTCCGGGCTCTTTTGCTCGCGGCCGTCTGATGAAGAGGAATCTGGTGGCTCCGCATTGAAGCAAAACGTGTTCGGTGGAGTGTCGCTGTTCTTAATTCTCCTCGCCCGCCTACCCATGATAGCTCGGCAATCGCAATGAACGATGACGATAACCAAGATTCTACAGATATTATAATAATATAACATTGCTTATTTATTTACTACTTAGAAGTGCAAGCAAACCCCACTATGATAAGCTTGCTAGTATTTTCTTCACGTCTTTTGTTGGTCATTGAGTCTTGAATCAAACTTTTAACATTTCATAATAAATTCATTCACCTATTTTTTTTTTCAACACATTTAATATACTAAACAAACAGAATAATAATAAAAAAGAGAAGTATAGTGACCAGTTAAAATATGTTAGATGTTAAAATATTCTCAAGATGATTTCGGACGCAATATGGAAGCCAAAGAACTATACAAACCTAATCTAAGCGCGGTTGGTTTATTTCAAATATACCACATCCAAACCAAAACATCTGTCTTCCTACCCCTTCCCACCGCCGGGCGACGATTACCGCGCCATTTTTGAGTCATTCCCGCCTCTCTGTATGCAAATTTAGATGGTTGCCCGCCGTTGGATTGCGAGAGGGTTAAAAATGGTTATGTTAGTCAAGCCTCCCCCTAGGTAATTAACTTGAGATTGTGCGTTTATGCTTTGATAAGAATGGATGGAATTTTTCCAGATTGATGTCTTTGTCTCAAAGCCTTTGACATGTAATTTGTCTAAACGTCGTGTAACGACCTCTTTTGTTTTAAAATTGTGATTCTTTTTCACAGATTAGACTGTTTTTTTTTAGAATTTCGTTTAAAGTTGACTCAAATTTAAAATAGTTGATTGGATGGAATATTTTGGACTAAAAAGGTATGTATAAGATATTATTCTGAGGGGAACAATAGTCCGCTTTAGTTAATGTCCCTGACAACACGAGCAAGGTGTTAAGTCTGCGAAACTTCCCGACAAATGTGTGTCGGCTCACTCAAGTATAAATTATGTTAATTACACGGAGACTAGAAGCAGACATTTTGCAAACTCGCACAAAGTTGGTCAGGGAGTTCTCATTAAATGAAAGATGATTTCTTTTCTGTAAATAGTTAGGTATTTTCAAAGGCTTTAGTTCCAAGTGTTTTTGTGCCTGATTTTGTTAAGACTGGAACCTTTCATATGTAGGTATTTATATTCAAGTCAGTTTAATCGTGATTATTTGGCGACGATAACGATTTATTTATTACAAGTTTTTCAGTTTCAAATAGTTGAAGGATTTCCCGGTTCTTTGTTATCAAAAAAAGTATTTAAATGATTTGTCTCAATTTATTGCAAACCTAATAGTCCTCAATGATTTTGTCATTAAATCCTGAAAAGAGGAGGTCGTCTGGTATATAATAAAGAGACCGTTCATAAAGACGAGATAGCATCGTAAGAGCTCTGTGAGGAGCCATTAAAGTCAGAACTATTTGTATGTATCATGCTTCTTGTAGTTTATAAGGACTAGTTATTTCCAGAGAAATATTGTAACTGCCTTCTTGTTTTTCTTTCAGCCTTTAGTTATTTCATTTTTGACATAACTAAAGGCTGAAAGAAAAACAAGCTGAAAGAAACATTTTTGACGGGCCTGTTGGTCTAGTGGTTAGTGACCCTGACTGCTATACCGGAGGCCGTGGGTTCGATTCCCACCCAGGACAAATGTTTGTGTGATGAGCACGATCATTTGTTCTGGTCTGGGTGTAATTTGTCTATAATATGTATGTATTTAGAAATATATAAGTAAGTTTATCAGTTGTCTGGTTACCATAACACAAGTTCTGCTTAGCTTGGGATCAGGTAACCGTGTGTGAGATGTCCCGGAACATTATTATTATTATTTCAAAGACTGGTTTGTAAAGGGTTTTCGAGTCCTACATTGAAACTTTTAACGAAGAATTTAATTTTAGTTGTAATAAATTGGAAATCTAAATATTTGAAAACGTCTTGGTTAAAAGTCCCAAGTAATATATAGTTTAACGAGTTCCAGATGTTTTATGCCTTAGTTCACACGTGATCAAAAGGTTTTGTGTAACATGCTGCGGCTAGAGGCTATAGTCACAATATGTTGAATACTTACTTTAAGATTGCTAAGAAACTTCTTTTATACTCGTACTATAGAAACCACACAAATACCAGGCTACCTTTTTACAAACAATGAAGTATTCAATAAGTCCAAACAAACAAGTCGCATTGAAAAAGGACCCATTATTAACTGAGAATAAATGTAACAAACCTCAATAATGCTCTCTGAAAGAAATATTCTCCGCAACTAACAATATAAGAGCAAGAATGCCGCTCGGTTGCATTAAATACCCTTGTTTTCTTCAACAAAGGGAAAATTAAATTTTTACTTTTTATAGTGGCACGTTAAAAATAACTAGAGACCGCAAGGTGTGGTCAGACATGCGACTAATCGCATTGTGTAATGTAATAAAACTGCACATTTAATGTTGTTTTTCAGATCAAAATATCTTGTGTATAAGACTGTGATAATTCAATTTTTAAATTAATTATGGTAATCCCTCTTTTTTTTTGTTTTTTGAATTGCATTTCTGAAAAAAACCAACGCCTTAAGTACGTAGTAATCTTCTGTACTTATATAAGTGAATTATGTGTTGTTCAGTATGTCTACAAGTAGTGTAGTGTAGTGTTTTAGTAATATTAATCTCGCATGTCATGGGTTTCTGTTTCTTGTCATTCATTGACCAGTTCTTTGGTTGATGATTTAAAAAAAATGTTATGTGCTGCAGGGTTGTACTCCAAAAAAAAGTCAATTTTAGCTTGTATCATAAACCGTTACAGTCAATGTAAAATCGTCCGTCTATCCCCGCCCTTAGTCACAGTGCAATTGGGAACTGTTGCAGCTAGTCAATGGCTACTCTTTTGTTTTATATCAATCCTTTCTTTGAGTACAGTTAATGTTGTATTAGGAAATTATGCTTTGTTAGTTGACTGTGAAGGTAGGTCCAAACACTTGAATGTTTTCTAGTTTTCAGTTAGCATCGGTAGGTATAATTTAGTGTCACGGTGTTGTTTACCTTCATCAATAATAAATTGTCTAAAATGGTATTTACATAATATTATGTAATTATATTTTCTTCCTAGGAATTATATTTTCATTTTCATTCATATGGGATTATTGGGTCCACATATGTTAAGACACATTGTGTTAAGTCTCATTTCCTAGTGAAGTAGAAAATACCAAAATATTATAAAAGCGCTAATCACCAAACAAAAATATACACACACTTTAACGTAAAAAACCACTTAGAATCATAAAACAATTAAATCAGGACACTTCATCCCTTAACCAGAGATCACAAAAACAAACCCCTATTTTTCCCAACACATACCTCTAGTTTCCTTGGCCGTTTAATTACTCGCTCGTAATTTCCGGAGACACACCTGACCCTTTGAGTTGCATACGAACACACTAATTTCGTAGTCTCTGGTACGAACCAAGTGTTTAGAGCACCTGCAGTCCTCCACTGTGTTATTGAGCGTTATGTACTGGTGTTTAAGTATTTTGGAATATGTCACGCAGATTTTGTACCTACTGAGAGAAATGCAATTATTCTTATTTCTTAGTATACTAAATAAATTTTGCTTTAAAATTTCTAAGTATGTTGCTATTGATTTATCAGTAGGAGTCTAGTTGGTCTGTCCACCTCCTTCTTGACAAATTATATTTTTTATTGTTTTTATTAGTCGTAATTAGTTTTGCAGAAAATGTGGTCAATTAAATTAGTTCAATTCTCTGTAAATATACGTTCAGCAGACAAGAACTGCTCAGGTAACTTATAAAATTTGCTTCCATGAAACCTTAAAAACTAACTGTAACTTATGATATCATACTACCGCGGGATAACATCATTTTAATACCCCATCAACCTACGTCTTTCACAAAACCTATCATGATTAATGTTTCCTACATGAACAATATCGCCCAACTTACATTGAAACATAAAATAAACTTGCTTAAGTTGAAACACTCAGGCTCCGTTAGACCCCGCCCGAGACAAACGCTCACTTTAACACATGGAGCAATCTTCCAGATATCATATGTTCAGATCTGACATACGACCAAGCAGTTTGGTTAACAGATTTACCTTGAACGGTCTTTAACTCCTTAAATCCGGTCTTTAATTCACTTTTCCAGCTTGATATGAATGGTGGAGCAACAGGAGTAATTTTCTTGGGTGTCATAACAAATGAGCTAGGAATTACTTTCAAATGAGATAAGGAAAGACAAAAAGGTGAGTTTTTGCAAAGATTTTTTGTTCTCACATTTCGTCAAGTGGCAGCCCCCGTGTATTGTTTTTTTAAACTTGACTCTATGTTGTTATATAGTTCAATACTTAATCTTACGTTTCAAACGCGTTAGGCCATAACTTGTTCAGTATACAAATTCCTTGATCCTTTCCAATCAAAGAATGAGGGTGCATGAACATGGAAAAAATCTCAGCTTTTCAATTCGCACACATATCGCCTTCACCAGAATGTATCCAAAATGGCTTTGACCTTATCCAAGTCAAAACTTTTATCACAGATAGTATTATAAGTACCTACCATCGAACAAGCACACCATCTTTTCCACCCATATGTACCCCTACGTTATCGGTCGCACACCGCTCGAGTGAGCACCGCCGATGACGTCATAATCCCGCGTATCACGCCATACTTCACGCCACGTGCTTGACGTGACGTGATTTTATTAACGACTGTCTTGCGCTCGATACGTCACGGTGAAGTTCGCCCGTCTATATGTCCGTGTGTTCGAACTCCATTGAAAGTTCCAAGTTATATCTTCATTTGGTTGCTGTAGTGTGAGATGAATAATTTTATGTTTTATGAACTTGTGCAGGTGTGTAGTACAAATAGCGTTTATATTAGCTAGGTAGGTTACATAACAGGTTAAATTTTTTATCTGGAAGTTTCTGAAAAATAATTAATTGTCCATTATTAGACTATTTTTCTTTGAAAATCTCTTTGGATCAGCCGTGCTATTCTGTAACATTATTTTCATGTCTCGACAGCGGAATCCGCGCTGAATCCGCGGTGAGATGTCAAATACGTATTCTCGAATTTGAATTCTAAATCAAGGCCAATTGGGTTCACTTTTGAAGTGAGCTTTATTGTCACTTCACTCTCACCTGTCACCGAAATTATTAACAGAATAGACATACAGGACTTCATATCAAAGTATGAAAATCCTTCAGAAATATTTCTTCCTAAACTAAAGGTAATGTCACGCGTCTTACCTAGTTAATGAGTCAGACATTTCTTGATATGAGAGTAATGCCAACATTTGTTACAGTGATTTAGATCCTCCTCCCCCTCCGTCTCACATCTATTTGGACAATGAGATATCTCATTACGGGATTAACTCTATAACTCTACGTCGCGACTTTAGCTGTGATCATTGGTAGCAAATGATATCTTAGTACGAAGATTTGTCATAGGAACTGAGTAAAATAAGCTGCGTACCTATAGAAATAAATAGGGTACGTTTCATTTTTCGGCGGTTTTATATTATCAAATAACTAGTTACATACCATATCTAGCCATGTTAGCTTGTTTTTGAGAATGTACGGAAATATTACTACTTTGATTTTTTTCTTCAAAGTCGTGAATTTCCTACGAGATTTTCAAAGATTTTTGTAATGATGCTCATAAATATAAAGATTTTATTATGTTTGTATTTTCTCTTGTTTTACTCACCCTATCTTTAGTACCGACATGGTCCATGAAGGGCAATAATTTCACCCCTGTTAATCAATCCTTAAATTACCGCATCACCAAATTTCCATCTTAAATAATAATATCTTGCACAAAGTGACGCATCACTTTGATGTAATATATTGTAGCAAAATTAGCGGTATCTCCAGGCACCGATCGGTTATGCATCCATACATCCATTCATCCATCAAAACTCTAAACTACTTACAAGCTTCGATTCCCGGGAGGAAACCTGTGGATAGTGATATTTCCGTGTAGGAAGCGTGTTGTTATGATAGTTTGGTTTAAATTCAACCGGTATATTTCATATGTCTTGCTGTAAGAAATGCGATGACGTATCTTGTATATAAGTTCATATAAGGCAATATGCCTTACATAGGAATATGTGTCACAAAAGGCAGTATTTATAACTCAGGTGGTATGTATAACATTAGGCAGTATGTATTACAGAAGGGGGTATTTATCACTTAAGGCAGTATGTATAAAATAGGGGACTTATGTATTTTTTTGTCAGATCTTTAAAGTTAGAAATATCGAAATAAAACGGCCCTTATAATATGCAAAAACGGCCACAGCCAGGTGACGGGACCTAAAGCTTATTTATTGCATAAAAAAAAAAACAACCATCTCAAAATGCATTATTAACATTTCAAATATTGTATTATCACTCAGACGTATCGTTACTTAATGTTACTAAGTTAATATTTCCTGTAGGTGATTTTTAGTGCCTCTTGTTTAGACGATTTGCAACATGCTTTGCAAATTTATTCACCCTGTAAAAAAAAAGACACTTATCAATTCTATCAAAATTGTTATTTTCATAAGCCATTTTACTTTTTTTGCGTGCGATAAAGATAATCTATTTCTTCGCTAATAAAACTTATAATCGCATAATACATCTTCTTACCATAGCCTATAATAGTGATGTCACTATGCATAATATCGACAATTTATAATCGTAGAGTCGGAGCGAGATCGCTCAAGTCTAGTGAAGTGGTGTTGGGGCAATTTGTATGCAAATATCGATAGCACTCACAGCGCCGCGATCGGCTCGTAGTGTGAATTAAGAGCGAGTTGATGATTGTATTACATTATACGAGGATTTTAAATATAGAGGATGTTTTAATATATTTTATTTCAGTTGCGGTGTGTGATGGGTTGTGGAGGTATGTTTGACAGCCGATTCATGTCAAATACGGTATTCATCTGATGAAATTTTAAACGATCCGCTCATCTTGGAAAAAAAAACGCTGGGTAGTAGATCCTTGAATATTACAAAGTTCGGTAACCAGCGATATAAATAGAATGTGTAAACTATAGGTATAATATTTTACTTCTGTGAAAAAGTCTGTATTTCAAGCATGGATCAAACCCGTTATTTGTGATATTAGGTCGTGAAACTGTTAATTTTGTTACTGGCAGTTACGATCCATGCGTACATAAGTGTTCATTTACTATCAAGTGTGTCATACACACCTTCACAACACAGTTTTGTGTTAGTTGCTAAAAGTGTTGTAGTGATAAATAAGCATTCACTTATATCGAGCATTCTAGTGAATGATACATTTTTTACCAAATAAATTAAATAATTCAATTTTTGCCCGGCTGTTTTATCATTTTTCCACCACGTGCCCGTGAAAAATATATTTTTTTACAAGCATTTACTCTGTTCTTTTTCAGTTCGACGAATAAAGAAATGTTCGATGTTCTGTTACAAATAAATATCATATCCGCTACTGCTCATATTTTGGGCCAAACTAATATGTATATTACGAGATAAACTTTGTTCACTGGTCATATATATCGTGTCTGAGTTATTACCAGTTTACTGATTAAATTTTTCTCGAAATATATTTGCTAAGAAAATTATTTACAAGCCGCATTGAACTTCTGACAAATGTTTGTGGTTTTGTCGCGTTGAGTTATTGAAGGGTTGTCTTAATAGATTATAGTGATGACAGAAAGTAGCCATTATGATTTGTAGATATGTATTTGTTTTTGTCTTTTAGCTGATTGTTGTGTGTTTTCTTTGAATGTCAATGTGTTTTGTTATGTATTAGAATGGGTGTCACTGATTTATATACTGTCCGGTAATATGTGTTGTATGTTACCGGACAGTTTTACTACAGTTCAAATGAAAACACTAACGCTTTAGATGTAAGTTTTATTTTTCAGTTTTAAATGTACTTAAAAATAACGTAATATATATACCTTAGTTAAAAGTGTTACACAAATGAAAGAGGGTAGTAAAAATGTTGCTGTAACTATTTCAAGTATAAAAAAGGTTTTAAAGAGAGATCTTTAAACCATGAAAAAAAAGAGTAAATACAATCATGGTCAAATACCTCTCGAAATCTAAACTTACTCAGATCTGAAGTGAATAATCTTGTAAAGCAGTGGGGAATATTAAAATGATGTCGGCGGCGTGTCACCGACAGACGCCGTATTTACATGCCATCGCGAGTATTGAACTTGTTCATACCCACGAACTATACGGGAATCGAATCTAGTAAATAGATTATGTTTACTGGACTCGATTCTTGTATAGTTTAGTCTTTGAGATGTTTGAGAATAGTTAGTATTGTTTTTAAAAGTCTAGTAACTGTTTTGTTGTTTTTTTTTTCGTCTGTGTAGTTTAATGACATAGGTGCTGAGTTACTTACCCATAATTTATATTGAAGTTCTAATTAGGTAGTACATTTTTAATAACTTAGGTAAAATTATGAATATCGATGTCGTATTTTAACCAAATGTTTCAATCTTTTTATTGCAAATTGCGTTAAATATCTTTGAAGACAAAACTTTATACTGATTCAGAATATAGCTGTTCTTTCAATACTTTAAATTTTAAAGCTTTAACATAAATTAGTTACCCACAAGAAAAAAAATCCTTACTTTAAAAATATTTGCTACCGCTATACTCTAAGTATAACTCCGTCAATATGCCTTAAGTTTAGTATCTTCAGACACGACAGTATTACATCTCGGAGGCTGCGGTTATTCGCTCCAAGAGACTGGTTCCGAATAGTTACTCAATTAATTGGCGTGCAACCTGCCCGGGAAATTGAGACGACATTCGTACGGATTAAGGTTGCTTTGACATACGTACGACGCACTTTGTTACTAATTGACTGACTGTGGATTGAAGTTTGATGGTAAGCTGTAACGTACTTGTGTGCAATGTTCAGTTTACATGCATGTAAATAATATTAGTCTGAATGCAAAAAATGCATAAAAACAAGTCGCCGCACTGCAGGGGTCAATATCTTATTACGCCTCTTGCTAAATGGCGTCAGTTCGGTTATGATTTTTGGTATCGAATAATTATTTATAAATTATTTTAGTAACTCATTATCAGCTGAAATTTTGTAAACTGACTCAATACAAGAATTAGTATTCACCCCTTTTGTATAGATATGCCCTTTTGACAACACCCTGTATCACCTTATTATTTACACATCTACTTATACCAAAATATGCACACATAAATCTATCTCAATATGAATTATACGTATTCACTTGCGAGTGATCCGCGGGGGACGTCCCCTTCCATATATCAGGGTCGCCTCCCAAGCACCGTTATAAATTTTTCGGTCAAGAAATTGGTCGGCCTCTGTGATGTATACCGAGCAAAGTAAATACTTACTCGAGTTACACGAACCTACTATGAGAAATTTATGGTCAGTAATATGTGGCCTGATGAAATTCACCCGACGGACGGACGAACGCGATTTTTTTACGTTATTTTTATATACACATAGGTTTTAGGGCTGCTTGAGGTATGTTTATGTAGCGTTTTAGGGTTGGGACGAAATGTTGGTTTTTTATAGAGTTATGATTTTTTTACGGTTATAGTAAAGTTTGTTGATTAAAATTTGAATTCATAAAGTTTTTGAGCGACACAAAATTGTGTTGCTCGTAACTTTTTTGGTTATTTTTTAATAATAGCTTTATACACCACATGCATATATCCAACTTTCCATACAACTGACAGCTATTACAGTATAAACGAAACACACTTAGACTAGTGAAAGTATTTATCTCATGACACATATTTAATCTTAATTAATAAATAAATAACCCTAAAAGAGTCGAAATATTTATTCAAAAGTATTTTTTACGGCCCTAACCATAAACAAAAAAAAAACAAACAGTATCCCATACAAAAGCAATCCAAATTCCATTCACCAACAAATAGCAGTTCCCATTCACTCACGCTTATCTGTTGTCGATTGATGTCAGAAGACCGGGGGCCCTACAGTCTTGCAGGGCGACGCATTTGTCACCGCGCATACACGTGAACCCTGTGATTTTTCTTTACACGTAGAGAGTGTGTGCAGTAGGTGAATTTTGATTTGTACTTGAAGTTGACAGTCTTGTATTTTATTTTTTTTGCTTCTAATTATGTAAACTTTCTTTTGTTTATTTTTAGACATATAAACAAAACTATAGGTACAAGATATGAATGCAATGTTCAAAATAATAGTGTTAGTGTAATTTTCAACTATCTTTTAAATACAGAATGTATGTTAATGATTTATGTTCTCTATCCTTCTAAAAAGCTTCTTCTTGTTTGAGTCGGTGGTATCATGGTTATATTGGTTACTAGACATTTACCTCAGGTTTTATGTAATGTTTATACATACAAAAAGAATGTTTGATTATTGTATTTTTTTATTTGGAACAACAATTTCTTTAATTTTGCGAACCCATCACGAAAATATACAAGACCTATTAAAAACAAAACCCTCTATAACGTTGCATATAAACCGCGCACTAGATACCTCCGTATCAACACTTGCCGACGTTTGTCTCAAAAAGGTTTTCGCTCGGAAAAGAACCTGTTACCCGTATGACACTCGGCACGACATTCGCAAACACTCGTGTCTGTGAGAGCTCACTTGTAAGTCAGCACAAAGGCCGCTTATCACACCGTTGAGTTATCGAGGCAGATAGAACTCCGTGACATACACGTAGTACGTAGTCATTGATGAACATTTAAAAAACAACGTAACTAGTATATTGTTAAAATTTATAAGCTTTTATTATTTTATTGATCACAGACATTTATTTCAAACACAGGAAGAACACAAAGTTATCCAATGTAAATTAAAATAAAAAAACTTACGCAGAGTGACTAAATTAATTTTCCCGAAATGTTCAAAAGTTGTAGAATAACACAGCGACTAATATTACTAAGAAACTTGTCACCCATAACATACCTTCCAGAAACTATGAAATGACAAAACACGAAAAACTGAATTTAAATAGAAGTCATCTCAAGTAATCACAATTGATACACTACGGTGTAAATGAAGGTTTCCATTAAAGGCACAGTCTTCACACAGGTTTTATTTCACACGTAACCGCAGGAAAATAAAATGTGAGGGTAAGGATTGAGCCACACCGTTCCACGAGATTTGATGTGAAGGGGAGTGTAGCTCAGTTTTATTTTAAAGACGAAATCAATCAGCTGTATTCAAGATACATTAAAATACATACGAGAAGTTGATAAGAATCTACGTCCTGACAGATGGAGATGAGAAACTAAATCCTAACAATTTTCTACGAGAATAATATTTATAAATGAGTCTTAGTGCGTAAAAGGCATCATGTACTAACAAAATCAGCTCAAAATGAAACAGGTTTAAAATAACAGAAAAATCCTATCTTATTAAATACATATACATACCTATTAAAGTAACTATGATCATTGAAAACCTGATATTTGACAGCCTTGCATAAACAAAAATAAATAATGAAGCTGCTGAACGGTTCGCAACCTACGTAAAAAGATAGCCTTAAAAGATAGCCAGTAATCACGAATTTTACTAGCTTAAATCCTGACTCATCGCTTTACCACTCACTGCCATCGCATAATAAACTTTATAATGTCTTATCCCTAACCCACATGACTAATAAAAAACCTCCAAATGCCGTACCGACCATCCAAGGCTCTACCTAAACGATTTGACGATGATCCTGCCCCATCCTTGGTAGGAAAGGCTTACAAATGTCCTAGGTACTACGTGACCGACCTAGGCTCGTAAAATATATTAAGAGTATTATACCAGTAAACTATTTTGGCTAAGTAAGCGAGGGATTCCCATTTGACAATACCACAGTCTACAGTTGCTAAGTAAGGAAACTTTTTCTTAAAATGCTTTTGTTATATCCATTCAGACATACATGCATACGGTTTTTTTTTATAAATTGGCGAATCTTTTAGTTCTATTTATTGAGCTGTAGCAAGTGCTAACAATATCATAATAATATAAGCAAGTAAGTGAATCTACTATCTTCTTTTGTTTTTATAAATAAATGCGGACAACATCACATACATTGTTCTGAACCCAAAGTAAATTGCTAAAGCACTTGTGTTATGGAATTCAGATACAACGAAGGTACCACAAACACCCAGACCCGAGACGATGTAGAAAAGTGATTTTCTACATTGACCCGTCCGGGGATCGAACCCGGGACCTCAGAGCTAGCGACACTTTGAAACCGATGCGTACGCCACCCGACCACGGAGGTCGTCTATCTGAAAAGGTAAAGTGCAAAAATTCTCAACTTTCCAAAAGTATCTAAGTAAGAAGTAGATCTATCTAAATAAGGAAGTTATTTAGTCTTATATCTAAAAGATAAAAAGCAAAAAGTCTTACTTTTGAAAACGGTAAATTATGTGAAATTGATTACGTAACTAACACTCCTTGGAGTCAACCATAACGACTGACCTTTACTGATACTTCGACAAACAATTAAACAATGTTGGAAAACCAATTTCCCAAAAATAAAAGTATAAAAGGTTGTGTAAGGAGACAGGAGGTTCGGGTGTTGACGTAATCCTGTTTGTACTTCAGTCGCTGAAGGAAACGTGAGTGCCCGCGGCGTTCTGCTGTTTAGTAACAGTCAAAGAGTAAGGAGTAGGCAGTAAGTTGCTGAAGTGCTGTCCTCATTGAGGCTCCTTGAATGTTTTAGTGTTATTGTCAAAAAATCTAACACAATACATAATTTTAAATCTTTGTATGTGGGTAAAATGTTTGGTGAAGTGCTTTATGATGCTGGAATAATAATAAAAGATCTTTATGGAATAAGTTGCTTTCATTTATTATATTTGATGGTTTACGAATTGATATTTTTCGTACTAAAAAGAAGTTGCGCTGAAAAGAAGATAGCTAAAAAAATTATACATAAACAGCTTAAAAAAAAAATAGAGTTGTGCAATTATGCTACAGAAAACTAAGTTACCTATATTTTTTAATAATTCAACTATTTATAACTCACCGGTCCTTTAACCTAACAGATTGAGATTGTACCTCATAAATGTCACACATGAATGTAGGCAGCGTGTCAAGAATCAAAGACTTCTGTATATTTTGCCTTCTCTATGGCCGAGGCCCGGTGGCCGCACGTTTAGTATGCAGGCCCATTACTTTAATCCCGCGGCCGCGGCTCGCGCGCAATAAGCATCACAATTTTAACTTTGTCTCGCTTAGGTGACGAATATGCGTTTGTTTTTGTTTTGAGTAATCGGTACGAAAATATTATTTTCTCTAATTGATCTCAATAATATTGCTATACTATACTCGCTGTAAATAGCAAGGGACACGTCACACGTACTAAACACCTAACTGAGTTGATTAATTGTGACAGCAGTATTGTATTTATTTTTAAATAAAAAACAAATAAAATTTTAGCTGATGGCGTAAATTGAAACGCTCTGAGCCGACAAAACTAAATTGCAACACATTAAAAATATGCTACAATAGAAACTTGTTTTTCATAAATAACGCTTCCAAACTATTGCCGAACGTTTTTAAAAGCATGTTTTAAGCAAACTTAATATTTACACAAGTAATATAGTATGTTCCACTTATACATCTAACGTCTAAATCAAACATAACAACACACTATTCTGAACAGTTATACTCGAACTGATAATATATCTAACACAATAAACATGTCTGCTATATCCACAAGCCGTAATGAATACACCGGTAATAACCACCTATAAATCCTCCTATCCTCCTTACTTAACATTCAGCCCCAAACATAAACAAATTATGAATACAGTATAATAAACTCTTTTTTTCATACAGCCGAATGCAAATGACGTATTAAAAGTTATTTAAACATCAGCCTGTAGATACCCACCTCGGGAACTGTGTATTATTTTAAATGCGGTCTGAACGACCCAGGGGAGTAATTTGCATCCAACCCGGGCATTTAACCCTCTCGCCTGTGAACGGGGATTTTTTTACCCCTTATTTTGTTTGCATACAATTTCCTTGAAGCAAACTACAATAGCTCTAAGTGGACGTCTTTGGTAATTTTATAATAATGTTTCGGATGCTGGGAAATTCTTGCGAGAAATATTAAATAAGGTGAAGATTGCGAGGAGAAAATAGGTGTGAGATTCGAAGATACAAAGTGGAAAATAAAATTGTTACGTGATTAAATTCATTAAGGCTACTTGGTGTTCGCTTGAATTTAATATAACTTTTGTTGTACTTACCTGGACTTCATAATAAAATCGTTAGTTGATGGAAGTTTAATAATTAAATTTATGAGTACATTTTCCTTTATACATCTTCTAAAACTACACTCTATTATTACGAGGAAATAAGTATTATAAAAGTAATAAAAATTTTCAAATTAATATAACCAACTACCGACATTTCTTAACGTATAGCCACGTCATTGATATCAACCAAACAATTCACCCTGTACCTATTGGTCCACTATTAGACACCGGCCACTTCACAGTACCAACACCTGAATCTCGACCACTTTCCTCACCCAATCCAACACAGATACCTTCAGGTCATCGACCCATAAGCCTGAAGGACGTCCCACACTTCGCTTACCAATGTCATATTATTATGTCGACCTCATTAAAAATATATAGAAAAGAAGTCAGAATATACTAAGATATAAAAGAATGCTATTTTAGTAGTGCGCACGCGTGGAAAGACATGAAATACATACGTGTCCAATATTTGAGAGCTATAATTGATCAGTTCAGTTATTGAAAGCTGCTCCAATTTCCACGGTGACTGCTTTCAGTGGGGATACTGTGTGGTATGTAGCTGGTTCAGAAACTTTTGTTGAGATTTTTTTATTTAGCAAAAGCATTTTCATGCCATATCATTCTTTGGAAGTAACATGTTTAAATTGTTTTGTTTATTTATTTTGCTTATGTGATTGTCTTTTTTTATTAAATTTAAAACTAGATTAAATGATTTCACAAATTAAACAATGTCTGATTAGCTTTATCATTATAAAATAGTGAATTTTAGTTAGCTATTCGACTAGTGTCTTTTTGTTTTACTCATATTAATTTATTAATTCCTGCTAATTAAAACTCTACATCAACAATAGTGATTTCAACATACATTATTAAAAATATGTATTATATGTCCTATTCATCTAATAAATAAAAAAAAAGGCTGGTTGAAAAAAAAACTGGATATAAAAAGTATATTTCATCCAGTAACTTACCGCACGTCAGCTCGAGCGCGGCCATCGAAAGTTTAATTAAAGCGAAACGAATAAGGTGTAATATTTCTCACTCGCTATATCGCAACCATTACCATCTACACCTCACACTCATATTATGCTCTATTAAATATAATCTTTATGAGAATATTTCAAAGGAAATAAAGATTTTAGATTTGCTTCAAGAAAAGTCTTTCAAAAATTCGTAAACATGTACTTAAATCAAAATCAAAATCAAAATCAAAATATTTTTATTTCAAGTAGGCCTTTTTAAGCTCTTTTAAAACGTTAAATTACTTACTCTAGTTGCAGGTTCCAAAATGTCATTCCAATGGAGAAGAACCGGCAAGAAACTCCATTGGTTACTCTTTTGAAAACAAGGTTAAAATCAATGTTAAAAATACAATTATTTTAATAAATATACAAATATGCGACAACAACGTAAATAGCAAAATGCTTAGATTAAGGTAAACGATGTCATCCAAAATGGAAGAAAAATGAAGTAGTACACGCAACTAAATTTACATTGCCGTCACATTTACAAAGGTCGCGTATGCGAAAATAATAATAATAAAAATAAAAGACTAAATTAAGTAAATATGAAAAAATATCTAGTTAAATAGGTAAGAAGACACACACGTTCAAAGTAATCAGTAAATAGGTAAAATTCAATGTTCTTTACATTATTATTTACACTACAAAATAAAAGGTTGTAGCCTGAAACAATCAAGTCGATTGCTCTTTGATAAACCTTTTTAAGGTATTCCGCTGTGCCGCTAACTATGCATATTATTATGTATATGTGTAAATGGTATTCCCACTTCCATGTCTTATATTTTACTTAATTTTAGACAATATAGCAGCTGCAGCAGCAGAAATTATTGTGACCACTATTCAATGTTTATTACCCGATAAAATCCTTCGAACATCTGTGTTAGTATTTCCTCTCTACCTACTCTTCAAAGACTAACAAGCGTTATAACACACATACATAAAGCAACACAAACTAACGGTTCACCATGTCACCATATATTAGAATCGAACAAACTACAAACACAGAACAAAGTTTACGAAGTTAGCTTGACTGCATAAACGGCATTCTATCAGAATGCATAGGTGGCTTTGTAAACTCGGTATGTAAAACTAAACATTTATCACTGTGAGATGTGGACGATAAATTTTAATATACTTTTGAAACATGTACTTGATTGATTTAGTGTCGTAGGTAATCCAAACGTCGCTGCGTGTGCGATTCCGCGTAAGAGCAATTTGTTAAAACCGCGTATTTGCTTTTTAATTATTTTACAGTAGGAAGAAAAAACTTGGTACCACAGCGTTTTCAATTCTTATTAACGAATGAACTTAACAGCTAGTTCTTTTCAACTATCTTTCTTGTGCAATAACGTAAATTAACTCGTTTTAATCGGTTAAGTTATTGTGTAAAGTCACTTACAAATACAAATACGAATTTTGAGCGTTTTGCTGTTACGCGGTATTTACAAAGTGCTCTTACGCGGATATGCACGCGCAGCGACGCAAAGTAGTTTTAAAGACAGTGCAAGATACTTCTTAATGAGATTAGAATATAATATTTAAAATGTGTACAATAATTGTATAGATTACGTTTAACAAGCTCTACAGGTTATTTTCAGTTAAGATTTGCTTTTGCTCTACAATGGAATGCATCTAAACAAGTGTTAACTAAAAACATATGAGATTAATTTATCGAAGAAAACATTCAGGTGGTTTATTAATCCGATTTCAGCCTTTTGGTGTACCAATAGCATACATGACAATCGTAACCGTGTAATTGTAGTCTTGAAGGGAAGCCTCTTTTCGTGTTGCCTATATAAAGAACTAAAACTTTTCCACGCCAGTTTATAAATTACCTTACCACCTTTTGCTACCGCATTTACCTTTACTATTTAATTTAAACGCCTTCTAAACAGAACGGCATAGAAAAATAAAGCGACTTATTTTTTGTAGGTACGCAACGTCTAGCGTCCGCCGCTCGCGCCGGTCCGTCCCTTGTGACTTAATGAGCTTTCTACCATGTTGACTTGCGAGCAATTAACCCGGTCAAAGGGAGCTGCAAGGATAGTTTTTAGAAACTTTCATTGTTCCTCTGTCTAGGATTAAATGCCTGCTTATTGGATTTAGGTGGTTAAGATGCACTTTTATGCAAAATATAAGAATAATGTTATTATAGTAAACTGTTAAAATATGGGTAGTTTTTTCGTGTCCATGTGTCGTATTTTTTTATATATAGATAATGTTTTTGAATAAATTATCATTAAGAAAAGATTTTCTTTTGAATAGCATGTTATAACAACCAATCCATATTTCATTTTTCAGAGCCAGAATAAATGAAGCAATCATCGCAGCCAATAACAATTTCATTTACCTTTAAAAGATTCATAACAAACGTAAGCATTTAATTACCCAATAGCACAAAGTACAGCAATCCCGAATGTACAATGACAAACAAAAGTGTTTCAAATAAATTTCCGTTAAAGTAAAATGAAAGATGGCACTCATATTTCTGCGTCATTGGCCCTCAACCGAATATAAATCTGAATAACCGTGGAACAGGATTTGTTCTTAATTTGAATTTCAAATTCTGTAGCGGGAAAATGTAGCCTACCCGTGAAAACAGAGAAAAATGTACCCATTCAAATATAATTAACATAAAAAAGTTAAAAATAAACACGTATTTTGGAGCAGGATGGAGATATATTATCTCTCTCGATCTTTTTAGGGTTTGCATCAGCATAATTCTACAGTTTAAATTGTTGATAGACATTATGGAGGGATACATTTCTTTTGCGTACAAAATTGTAATTTGTATGCTTTATCATTACACTGGATTATAAATGGTGAAATAAATTGAACTTTTTTGCTGCAAACTGATCATAGCAATATTTTAACAGGCTCTGGTTAACAATGATTTCATGAATAAGACTTGGAATAAGGGTATAATGGTAAACTGTCGATTCCAAAGTCATTTAGACTCATATAAAACTTTCTATGTAGAAACAAAAGACTCTCTCTCCCTACTTTTAAACTGTTTTTAAATTAATGTAACGATCGTTACGTGACTTTTTTCTTGTTTTTCAAAAACTCGTTTCAAGGGCGTTTTAAAAAGTTCTTAATTTTTATTGTAGCTGTGTCAGTTTGCATTTCCTTTTCTTAAATTAAGGAAGTTTTAACGAGACGAAATTTCTCAACTTACATGAAATACTGTTTATGAAATTATTTGGACAAGATGTTCTTTTATTCATTACCAAAGAATTTTATTATTGTTATTTTTTGTTGAAAAGTACTTTTTTGTTTGCGATTAAAAAATATTATTATATTAAAAACTTCTTAAGAAATATCTCAGTAACTTTGTTTGTATCATTATTATGATGTACGACATTTTAAAGCACTGCTGCACTGTCCCGAACATTTTTGCTGATACCGTAGTTTGCACGACACGACCGACGCGACCGACGCGACTCGCAGCGGTTTATGTTTATGCAAATGGCTGCAACAAACGATTTAGCCGGTTTATGGCGCGTCACTGCCACTGGATACATCTACGATACGCTGCCGAAGGAATTGTAGCTCACGTTTAGTAAAAAACTTATACATTTTTTGCTTCGCATTTATTTGGCTTATGGGAGATAATGTTGTAAAAAAAACATTAAATACAAATTAACACGATAAATCAAAGCCATCGACTTCACCTGCCAATTAAGTTTGTTTACACTATCAAATTACAAAATAAAAAAATACTTGGTAATATTGTGAAACTTAAAAAGAATACAATTTAAAACAATCTGGGATTAGCACTATTTTAGATATACGAGTTAAAAAATAAATACATTTTGAATTAAAATAGAAACTAAATGTATTAATAGGTCCTAAATGTCACAGTTCCTACCATCTGCGCTGCGCAACATCTGTGATCTGTGTGCACTTCCCGTTTTCTACAAAATAAACTTTACTTGGCTTTATACATTGCGCGGCGACTGTACAACATCAAATTACCATTTTTCTGCACAACTGTACTTAAGCGAATGAAAACTTTAATGAAGAATGATAACACTGGTTACTTGCCGTTTTATGAGTAGTAAAACTGTTTAAACGCTCCACAAAATTATCTTGATTTCTTAGAAATGGAAATAAACTGAAATTAAAAATTTAACTAGTAAGTGCTTAATTCCATGTAAGAAAATAATTAAATAAGGGTGTTTGGATAGTTTAGCTAATTTTGATCAACAAACTGAAAATTCTTAAGACCAATCACTTCATTCTTATTTTTTGCTTACAAGTAAATAATTTATGATCGGAGTCCTTACGTACACAATGACTAAATTATACAAACTTGAACACTCATATAAATTTAACACCTAACCCCAACATTCAAAAGCAGAAAACTCATAAACCTCCAACAACATACTGTACCAAAGTACCACATTACCTAAACGCCTTCAAGTGGCAGACAAAAACAAGAGCTCATAAAACTCTATCTAGACTTAAACAAAAAGTAAGTAAAAACACAGAAAATATTATAAGGGTGCTTATACACCCTCGACTATCGGATGATAACATTGAGATTCAAATAAACGCGCCGATATTTTGCGGGATGTCGTAAAGAACACGCGTCTGGTCGCCGACTCAGCGAATGGGGGACGATCGTTTTAACCTCACGATACGGGTGCGATACGATAGGATTTTTGTTTCAGTAGGTTAATAAAAGTTCTATTTGGATACAAGGGTATTTTGTTTTGTACACTTACCTTTTTTTTTTAATCGTTGAATTGATATTTGATGTAATAAGAATTCGGACTATTCATGAAAATACTGCAGCGCAGCAACCTTTTATTGAGAACTAGTGCGATACCTATGGAAATTTTATTTCAAAAAAAGGAAAGTATTTTTTTTTTGCAGCGATGAAATTTGCGATGGATTACAAAGTTGTTTGAGTAAATTGACTCACCTGTATATAAAAGACACGTAGTATATAAAAGAGTTTGAAATTGTAATAACTGTAAACCTGTTCTTAAAGTATGAAATAGTATATACTAACCCTGTGTTTTGGTGTGCTGTGTTAAGGTATGTTATGCAGAAATATAATTTTTTTTAACATTAAAACCAAATAACTGTGAGCTATAATATACTTGCCAAAAAAAAACTTTACAAATTATTAGGTTAGCATAACACAAAAAATATACAAAATCTTCTGATCGGAGAGAAGTCGTATATCCAACTTTCCAAACCCGTGAAGTATAAAGGCCAACAGGCCGAGATTTACAGCTACTCCACAAAGTAACTTCATTCTTTTATTGACGTTAAACGGAGCGAGAGTGACAGATATACGTGATCGCAAGAGATGATGGAAGTCTCGTATTGTAATGTGAATTATCGTGTTTTTATGTGCCGTGAACATTCACGTGTTAATAAAGATATGGCGCGAATGGGTTGTGGAAGGTGGGGACTTTAATAATAAACGGAATCTTTTCATAAATATCGTTATCTTCGAATTTAAGACTGGATTACCTATTTACATAGTCTAACTGTGTTTTTGACTCCTTCCTTTAAATATACCAAGCAAATGAAAATACAAAACTGGCCATAGATTTTGACTTATGGCAGTTGAAATTACCTATAGGCTGGCCTAGAAAACTTGTAATTCATTTAGCATTTGTTGTCATAGGCTTGTTTAGAAAGCCCATTTTTTATGTTCAAAACTATGTTAAGTGCACTAAGTTACTAAGTTTTAAAGGCTGCTCAAGTACTTGTAGAATAAATTTACTCATCACTGTATTTACAAATATTCAATTCACATACACAAAAATTACGATTCTTTCAAGAACCTTCAAAGTCTAATTCAGACGAAGGACGAATTCGAGTGCTTTCTCTTCAATTATGTTGAAGTTCAAAAGAACTTATTTTAGAAGCACTAAATGTAATTCTTGTGTATAAGTGTATTCTTGTTTCATGTTTTGAATAAATAATTTTATTTTTAAATCACCTTTATCTTACATATGCTTGCTTTATAGGTACCTCCACAGTTAATGTCTTTTAAAATCAGTTGCCATCTTACAGTGTGTTTATTAACTGAATAAACTTAAATTCCTACATTAACTTAACAGTACACAATTGCCAAAAATATCGCCTCCAACATACACAAACAGCCAGCGCTACAAGGTACCTCAGCATTTTAGGACATTATTTTAAAACACCATTTCCAAACCCTCAAATGACTATCCATGTGGGTATAACTTGCCACTCATGTTGCCACACTTCTGCCAATAAACCGAGCTACTCAGGGTGGCGGATGACTCGTACGTGACTGTGGGTTAAGAACACCATTACAACGATATTCACGACGTTTGGTGACATCTCGTTTCTTTTGTTTTTGAAAGATGTGTAGGCACGTTATTATGTTCGTTTGGTTAGCACTTTCCCAGTACCATGTTGGGTTTGGTTTTCTGTCTTAGGTTTATTTGAATACGAAAATTTTACTTCTGTCAAAGGGCTTCGGTTAATTGTTTCTTAATAAATATAAAATACGGATTTTGACCCTTTTCTCTGTAAATTTTCTTATACTTAACTAGTGACGTAAAATGTGGAATCAATACAAAAGTATGTCACAATGTTTTCACAAAATACGGACAAATAACAGCACATAACCGTTTAAATAAAAATGTTTTTATTTAATTACTCACGTCCAGTCCCAGTTAATAATTATATATCAATAATACCCCGTTTGAATAACAAACACGGCAGTACATTCCAAATTTAAAATTACTTTCCCGATTTTTTTAACAAATGGAAATTTTAAATACGTTGGGCGTCGTATTTCAGTCTGATTTAAAATCGTTGTGCGGAATTCTGATTACTTTTAGTGTTCCGTTCCGCATTGGAATTCGGAAAAAAGATTTTATTTTAATAATTAAATGTGTGATAAATAATATGATGAACTGTTACTGATCTCTAAATAGAGAAATTGAAAGGTTTTCTGAAAATAAATGTATTAGCTTTTATTGTTTTTCTAGTGTTTACCCATGGATATTACATATTAAAATTTAAATTATGTGACTACAAAGTTTGTGTAGGTATCTAATATTACGTTATATTCCAATTCAATTAATTAATAAAACTCTAAAAAGCCTTTAACTTTTACTACACAGTACCTATTCAACAATACCATCTCGTAATTCTACAGCATCATAAAGTGCATGTACCACATTCTTTATTCCAGTCCCTTGGCCCTCTTGATTACGGAACCCACCACACAAAGCCCTCTCACATTCCCCTTTTTATTCGTTACAACCCCCGGTCAGTGGCGCAGCATTAAATCCCAAATTACAGTCCTGATGCCAGGTTTCAGCACTTTAATAAACATTTATGTTTTTTATGCCGTCCAACTTAATTTGCTGACTGTACATATGAGAATGGATCCTCCCCCGACTTTATTTATGGGTACGTATATCATTCAATAGTTTATTAAAGAGGTTTTATTACTTTCATATTGGATTCCGTAGGGGCTGATTAATAAAAGGATAAGTAGGATTCCAGGCTGCTGTTTTTTACAAGTTATAAAATTGTGTAGGTAAGGTTCGCGCATTCTATATCCTATGAAGCCCACAAACGAAGTAATTATACTCGTACCCACACTAGGAAGCAGAACGGGGCAAATACAGAGAAATGGCAACGCTGCATCCCCTCATTGAAACACTGACTAATTAGGTCAATAATAGTATGCGACGTTGCCGCTGTTCTTAACCGTGTGACATTGAATTATGTAGAAAATTGTACTAACCTGTTTTTTCTTTGTTTTTCCAGTTGTAATTAAATGTTCTATGTTCCGCTCTATATTTTAAAGTGTATTTTTCTCTTGGTGTAGTGTTAACTTTAAATGGCTGAATGTGTCAAGTAAAATAACAGTTGTGGAACTATTTTTAATTAAATAACCATTTTCAGTTCATAAAAATAAAATAGACTTGTATTTGTTCCTCTATTACGTATTACGTATTATTAATTGAATTTGCTACCTTGTTTATATTCACACAAGAGTAAACCCGTTTTCTAACGTCACTTCACTACGAACATCAGATTTTAACGTTTAGAAATAGGGCAAACAAGTGGAGCCGCGCTGATCGCCAGTTTCGTTGCGTTTCCTCATTGGCCAGCCGAAATAAATTTGAATAATAACCCGGATTGGAGCGGAAAAAAATCTGAATTTCAAATGCACTGACAAGTGTTGGACTGTACATTACGAAAAACGAAAAAAAAACTCGTAAATATTACGTGTCTTTCGGGAGCTTAAATGTGTTTTGGTATGAAATTGAAACTGATTAAATTCGGAACAGAGAATGACGATGTCAGGGTGTTTTTGTTGTTTGTTTTGCAATTTTGTTTTTATTGTTCATTTGTTTTTTATTGAGTATTTTTAACTGATTTATATAGAGGAGAATTTATTAGTTTCAAATTATCATTACTCGGCCGAACTTTGTAAAATGTATTTTAATCTATTTTGATATATTTATTAATGTCATGCAGGATTAGAAAATGATAAGAGTAACTTATGTCCTCAATAAAAGAGCTACCAAAAGTATTTAAAACCTATAATTAACACTTCCCTCACAAAACACAAAATTGACACAATTATAAATAACTTGAAAAGGGCACTGATGACGCAAAGAACATCGATACACAAGCCCTTCAAATAGCCTTTTTAATTAGAGCCTCCAGACGGCTAAAAAGGCAAATCATTTACCATTCGGGTGTACAGTCACGAGCAAAAGTATGTATGAAATCGTGAAACAAATAAAACGAGATTTTTTTTAATTAAAAAAAATATGTACACGATTACGGAATTGTTATAGTTTCTTTAAATAAAAATGAATGAAATCTAAAATTGAAGAAAAAAAATAAAAATTTCTTTTGTGTATTTTTGGTCATGATTGTACTCGGGGATGTTCGGTCAGTTTTGTTTTAATTACCACATTTATGGTGTTTAACGACATTTTTAAAGGGTTCCCTATCAACTTCGTAATTGAGTCATTCGAAATTGATTTGCTATTTGTTTTGAGGCTTTTGTGTTTTGTGTTGGGCTCGTTTAATTTTGGATTTGGAGATGCTTATGAGTGAATTAAAAGTATTTAATTACAAACTGTTTTAGCTTTTATGCTTTTATGAGCTTTTTCTTTGTAATATATATAATATAGGTATCTCTTAGAGTTGATGACTTGAAGCATTTTTTTTACATCTGTTCTTTGATTTTTACTTTCATTTCTATATTAAAGAAATATTTTTGAAATAGCGCAAGACATTCTTGCAACAGTCTATTGTAACATTTAAACTAAAATGTTGCTCATAACATTGTATTGTACTAAACGCGGTTATAGCGTTCTGGTCAGGTTAACATAATTATCTGAACGGAAAAATTAGTGAAAATTGTTGATCTGTACTATAAAATTTGCATGTATTTATAACCTAGCTATTAGCTTACTTTTATAATTGTATCAATGTCCCGCTAATGTAATTTCATGTATACGGACTAATGAGTAGCAATTAATATTTCCGGTAATCTATCGCCAATCAAAATAATTATGATGATGATGTCATTTTAAAATATGTAATTTCGGTTAACATATAAATTACCTCATTCATTTAAATTAACGAAATAAAGAAAAAAACATTCAAATCAACAACATAAAGTTGTTAGTTTGTAATGTTATGATGATTATTGATAAAGGTGTAGGTGTATTATGTTTAATTTAATCAGTAAGTTTTAAAACCCACAAGGACTTTTTGTACTTGACCTCTAAGTTAAAAACATCATTCAACAGAATTTTCTTTATTTAAAACATAAAATTTCACCAAAATCACTGGTCTTTTCCTGGCCTACACATCGTACCAATTCTACTATACCATATTTTTATCTATGGAATCGAATACACATTTTTAATCCAATTTTTTCGACTCGCACCAACCGATTCTCGGCAGTCCGAATTTAACTACAAAACGGGCAATGTAATCGAATTAAAGTCACCCGTTCGGCTGACTGTTGCTAAAAATCAATTGTCAGACGATGGTGATCAGAATCAGTTGATCAATTGACGGGATATTTGAATGGCGAATAATTTATTACGGCGGTATCAGTGTTAACTGTCACTGTCAATCTGGCGACAGTTGGACGCTGCCTTTGTTACAATTATGTCAATTTGTAACCGTTTGTGAATGGATTTTTGTGAAATAATATTTGTTGGTAAGATTTTGAGATGTTGACTTTTAAAATTACTTTAGTCTATGTTTTCTAGATGTTTACTTTATAAATATCTACTTACGTAATTCTGTAGGTACTTTATTAACATTAAGTATGTAAAATGTTATTCTATCTAAATTACCTGAGTGTGTACTTAGCAATACATTCCATAAACTAACGTGGGAAATTTTATCATAATAAATCATTAAACTGGAAGTTCTTTTCCAATAAAAGTAAATAAACAATGACATTTTCAATCCATACTCATCTTCAAAATACCAATAATCCATGAAAACCAAAAAAAAGACTGTAGAAACTTTTAGTTTATTTAATTTAGTTTAGCGCTCTAGGAACAAATTACATCTGTCCACTAAAACATCTACTAGTTATATCATATCCGGCGCGTCAGCGACTTGTCAGCGACGTGTCAGTGGCTTTTCAGCGCGACGCCGAGCGGTCAGCGTTGACAGGCGTGACGCGGCGCTCATCAGGTGCTAACCGGATTAGTTAGCTTAGCTGACTAAACTTAAATAATGCCTTTGCTACATTTTATCAGTTTTGTTTATGTAATTGTATGTGTTGGTATTATGTATAGTGATGTTATTGTAATTTGTGGTTTGACTGTGACATCTCGATAATCAGTAGATTTTAATTGGCAAAAAAACGTAGCATTTAATTTATTAACTATTCCTCACTACATTAACCTTCCTTAGTTTTCAATTAATTAATAACAATACTTTTTTTTTTAAATAGTGCCTGTTGTGATATTATTTTAGCTCTGCCTTTTTAAAGCTTAGTTATAATTATTTCTTGTATTATGGCAGTATCACGTGAGTACGACATGTAGTTAAGCTTAGTGTTGTAAATTACATAGCAGAGCTTAAGCATATTGAACTGAGTTACCTAGGCAGTTCATTAAACGTAGTTGATATAACTGTATTTTCAAATACTTTATATTTTAAGTTTTGAAATCTAGTACGTATAAATCTTAGTAGAAACAAATATGAAAGAAAAAAAATGTTACAATAATTTTCAGGTCTCTCAAATTATGTAGCTACATTCACTAGACAACATATCAAATAGACACGTGCAAAGTACAAATTCTGGAATAACGAAAATACTCATATCCGTTACTCTACATAAGCGTTAACAAGCCAGATATGTTGTTTTAAGGTAAACACAAACACACACCCCTAATATTGCCAGGAACTTATACCCAACATCCAACTAAAGCAACTGCTATCAATACAGTACATCTATAATATACAATAAATTCTTAGCATACAAACCACCCGCCGAACTTTACCTAATTAACATTTCTTGGTGGAACACTGGTTGTTTCGTAGCGCGTAGAGGCTTCGTAGCCGCGTAGCCGCGTAGCTCATAGCAACATGTCATGTTGTTCTTACGTTGTTGGATTTTAACACGAAAATTAAAAGGCAATTTACTCGTGGTGTTCTGCTAATTATTATGCAACTAGTTTCAAATCATAATAACTAGAATGATTGAAAAATCAAGAAAAGCAGGTATAAAATATTTTGACATTATTATATATTATGTGATTTATTCTAGACTGTAGCTTCTACGATTACTTATTTCTATGTAAATGGTAAAGTTTATGTTGTGAAATTATTTTTAAGAAACCAGGATGTTATTTTGCTTTAGCCAAGTCAATAGTAATCATAATATAATATATATAAAATAATAAAATAATTATAATACGGTAGAGATCGACGCCTATCGAGACCGACGCCTATCAAGACCGACGCCTATCGAGACCGACGCCTTTCAAGACCGACGCCTATCGAGACCGACGCCTATCAAAACCGACGCCTATCAAGACCGACGCCTATCGAGACCGACGCCTATCAAGACCGACGCCTTTCAAGACCGACGCCTATCCAGAACCACGCTTATCGAAACCGACGCCTATCAAGACCGGCGCCTATCAAGACCGGCGCCTATCAAGACCGGCCCCTATCAAGACCGACGCCTATCGAGACCGACGCCTATCGAGACCGACGCCCATCGAGACCGACGCCTATCGAGACCGACGCCTATCAAGACCGACGCCTATCGAGACCGACGCCAATCGAGACCGACACCAATCAAGACCGACGCCTATCAAGACCGACACCAATCAAGACCGACGCCTATCAAGACCGACGCCTTTCAAGACCGACGCCTATCGAGACCGACGCCTATTATGACCGACGCTTACCAAGACCGACGCCTATCCAGAACGACACCTTTCAAGACCGACGCCAAACGAGACCGACGCCAATCGAGACCGACGCCAATCGAGACCGACGCCTATCAACACTGACGCCTATCAAGACCGACGCCTATCAACACTGACGCCTATCAAGACCGACGCCTATGGAGACCGACGCCTATCGAGACCGACGCCTATCAAGACCGACATAAGGATTTTTAAATTATTATAAATATGTGTATCTTTTGTTTTCTTTCAATGATTCCATTGAAAGAAAACTACTTACTTACACATACAAAAAAAGGACAAAACACTTTTGACTGGTTACAAAATTTCATATATCTGAGCCTACAGAATCAAGTATAGTAAACCGCATGTCATTGGTAACCGCGACAAACAAAAATCAACTTTGCTGCATTATAATAAAGATGCTGTTAAGATTCATGCAAAACCACTGTATTGTGGTAGACTGTATAAAACACAATATTTCCCCGCCACGCCTCATTTAGCATTATTAACAATAAATGTATACAAACTTAACGCTAAGAAAGTACAATCGCTGAAAAAATCCGGCGACATTTTTTTATTAAACCTTCCCGGCTATACGTTAGTCGTGTCGTTTCAAATCCGTATTTCCATGCAAATGAACTCAGTGGGGCGTAGGTAACGACCGAACTGTACAATGTTATTAAATTCTCATTTTGTTGGCTCCGCGACTCAACAGACTTAGTCTGCCACTTACTGTACAGGGTTCGTGAAAGATTTCTGTTGGTACTATTGGGTGTGTTTGAATGTAATTAGGATGTATCGATTTATGTACTCGTATTTTTATTATGTGTTTAAAGGCTACCTAGTATAATATGTTAAACTTACCATACTCCTCCGAAACGGCTTGACCGATTTTTATGAAATTTTATATTCATATTTAGTAGGTCTGAGAATCGGCTACTATCTATTTTTCATACCCCTAAGTGGTAGTAGGTAGGTAGTAGGCAGGTGATAGGTAGAAAAAATTGCATTGCAACGCATACGTATAGATAACGTACAGCTAGTTATTTATATTATTTGCTTACAATTGTTAATGTATACATTTGAAATAATCAAAATCCGTCTCATTACAAAAAGAGGTTTAACATAAAACCCTGGTTTAAACTATGTATTTACGAGATTTTGACGAAAAGGTTGTTTTTGTGATAGTTCTAGTTGTACCATACCGAGATATAAAATATTACCTGTTGTAGTACTTATTGAAACTCAAGAATCATTGAAAATGTACAAGTTTAAATAGTTTCTAACTAACACGCGCTGTAATTAAAACAAATGAAATTAAATTTGCGGTTTTATGTTCGGTTTTAATTACACTACGTATTCGGTTATTTTGAGACTAGTTATTAATTGAATGTCAGTCACCTTATATAAGGCAATAGAGAGTCTAAAATATAAAAGGTTCCTATTGCCTGGAAAGGACAGATATTATTTACATCATTTTAATTAAGATCCACCACAAAACAAGTAACTTTTCTAGAGTAAAAGAAAATCAATAACCACATCTCGAATGGCCAATACTAATAATGGAGTCAGAAAACCATAGAGAACACAAAACCCATCAGGTGATGGGACCATTATGTTAGCAATACAATTTCATGGCAAAGCAATACGAACACACACAAATAAATGTTGTTTTTTCACTAAAAGTGCCTTTTTCTATTTGATTGGTACAAGTCATAGGACTAGCGATAAACAACATTTTATGTTAAATACGTATTGTTGAACATTTGAATTTTGTGGAAATAACATACCTATAATCACTCCTCTATCCCTTGTAGGGGTAGGCAGAGACCACTTCTTTCTACTTGCTACGATCCTTGCACGAAATTAATATTAAATTATGGTTTTGACAACAATAGACAATTTATTTATTTATTTATTTCTTTATTGTACATGGTAAATAACAAACTAAAATAAAAATAATAAAGAAAAATGTACAAAAGGCGGCCTTATTGCACCTGGCAATCTCTTCCAGGCAACCTTTTCCTTAAACTACTAAAGAATAGTATTAAAAGTAAAAGAAATGTATATAAAAAGAAACAATACAAAATGTAAACAAAACGAAACATAAAAATAAACTAAAATTATTCTAAAGTATACATATTATAACATATGAAGACTGAGTGACATACATATACAGATATACAAAAAAACTACATACAGATATACCGAAACAGAAAGAAAAACAAGAACAAAAAAAAAAAAGAAAAAAAAAAAAATATATATCTTAATTGGATGATAAATAATGTGCCTTAACAGCTTTCTTAAATTTACTTATACTTTGCTCGCGACGTATAGCTACAGGTAACGCATTCCACAATCGTGCTGCTTCAACAGCAAAAGACTGGTCAAAGAATTTTGTGGAGTGCATCGGGACCTTCAATTCAAGGCTCTCAGATGACCTCAGGGACCGGGAGTGTGAGTCCCTCAGAAACTCAAAACGATTTTTTAAATAAAAAGGAGTTGAAGGAAGAAACAGAACGTTGTAGAGAAGAGAAAGGATATGGGTATTCCGGCGAAGCCGGATGGGTAACCACTCAAGCTTAGTGCGGTATTCTGAGACGTGGTCATACTTGCGCAAACCAAATATGAACCGAATACAAAAATTTTGGAGACGCTCAAGCTTATCAAGTAGACAATGTTAAAAGAGAAGTTTTTGCTTGTTATAATATTAATACTACTGCTAGCTTATTTATTTTCTAATTAAATTACATGAAATTTCTAATTAAAACTACTATATTATCATAGGTCTGACAAAAAACAACTGTTTTTTTTTCAGTACAAAGCAGTATTTCTGTCGTTTCATCGAACAGTTTTTATAGTAAATGCGACTCATTGTTCCATTGTTCTCTTCATATTGAGAAACGGAACATTAATTTATTACAAAGTAGTAAAAATATGCAAACAATGTTTATTCGGTCCATTAGTTAATTATCATGTTGTTCAATAGTGTGTTCTGTGTAGTACATAATAATATTTTGTTTAGAAACATGTCTCTGTGAATGTGTATTATTTTAAATATTTTATAATTAAAGAAGAAACATAATAATATTTATTTAAGTATTAAATTTATTTTGTACATTGCATAATAATGTTATCATTGCATATTAAGTAAACCTAAAAAAAATAAAAAGTAATAAAAATAATTTTACCTTTTCGTAGGTACTGTACAAAGAAAATCAAAACACGATAAAATAAATAAAATAAAATTTAATGAAAAGTTTTATTTCCACTAGGCCATGATACCTGCAAAGGTGTCGAAACGTCGGGAATTAAAATCTAAATACAAACCGCGTAAAAGTAGTTTTATTTCATCAACTTTTACACTCATTATTTCCTGTCTGTCTCTCTCCCGCTCCCGCTTTTGCCTTATACTCTCCAAACCCATAAGCTAAACGCTACTCTGAATTTAAACGACGTGTTAAAAAAGCGAATTCCTTTATAGGGAATAAAATAACATTAAGTAGGCAAGTTTATATCCAATCGGGTCCCTTATTATACTCGTCCTAAGGGCGCAGTCATACTGTGGTTTAGTTAATCTATACATTTACCTGTTGTTCAGATTGCTCAGTTGTTGCCTCAAACAAGTACAAAAGCATTTACAGGATGTACATAATTTGATGACCGCATAACTACGTGGTTTTCAAAATAAAATCTTCTCTTAGACTGCAATGACTCTTTCTTAAAAGTATTTAAAAAAATGAAAAAAAATAAATATCGTATAGCTATTAGTAGAAAGGTGAGGTAGGAGGGTCTATTTTAAAGGACATAAGAAGGTTTGAATATTGTTTAAGTATGTCAGAATGAGAGGCAGACAAAATTACAGGTTTCAAAATAAATAGAAAATAATATTCTAACAGAGGTACTATTTGTGTTTTTTCATCAAACAGTTTTTGAAGTATATGTGACTCATTGTTGTATTCTCCAATGTGCTTTTTTTATTGAAGCAGGAAGCAACCCGAATCTGGCCAGGATTTCGTCATAGCCACTATCAGGTTTCCATTACACAAGGTTTCTATAACACGGCTAGCCTTTACAAATAGTATCGAGTTTTAAATTGCTTTGTTATTCTGCGCGTGCCTCAGGCCAAAGTCAGACAATTTCATTAGGGATTGTTTACCTAACTCAATAACAGCGCTGTATTGTTGATTATGTATTGATTACAGTTATAGAGGGCTAGTTAGTTGTCTTGAGGACAGTATAGTGAAAAGTTTGATTGAGGTTACGTTATACTAATTTTGGAAGTTTTTGATTACGTGTTATCTAATTGGCGTCTCAAATCTGTTTGATAACAAACAGTATTATCTCAGTATTATCGCTTATGCACTTAATGTAAACTTTCAACATGCGTAAATAGATTTTTTTTCAGATGTAACCCGACTTGATGTAAGCAACCTGCTGATTATATTCACATTATTGTATATAAAAAGAATATTACACACATACATACATACATACAAAATACGCGCGAAAAACATAACCCTTCTTGGCAGTCGGGTAAAAATAAGACGGTAAACATTTTATGTAGGTAAATGATAATATGAATGTTTCAAGTAGATACCTAATTATTAAATAATTGTAGCTACTAGTATTTCTAGGTCTATGAACTGGCTCTTCTGTAAAAAAATATTACAATAACATTGGTCGGTCTCAAAAACCCTATATTAGTCTATAAGTTAACGGTGAGTTTCCTAAACAGAATTGTTAAAATAAAACTATTTTCATTCCTTCCTACGGAAGAGGTTTTAGTTTAAAGATGGTTGTTCAATGATTGCAGCAGTTCCCCGCGGTATTCTACTAACATGGATTTGTAACTGCATTGGGATGGGCACGTGCGGAACCCCCGCATTACACTCATTTCTACTTGCTTACCTGCCAAATACTGTTTACTTCATTTATTTATATTTTAAACACAAGATAAAATATAATAAATAAGAAATATGTACAAAAGGCGACCTTATTGCACCTTACTTTGTCAGCTGTAGCACAATAATATCAATAAGAATAGATGATAAAATAGTATGAATAAGTATTAAAATCATAATTAACACAATTAAATTCTTAAATTTTCTGAACGCCACATAAAGAAACACTAAAAAAATTTTTAACTTTAAAGTATAGAAAATTTTACAGATTTAACACTAACTTGGAAAAGTTTTAAAATGAATTTTGAATAAGTCTAAATTTCGCGACGTTTTTCTACTTATGCTAAAATTCCTATACTTTATATCTTTTGCTTGAAATAGTTACAGTTATTTTTACACCTTGACTTCCAAAGAACAGTACTTAACATCTATACATACCTACTTCGTATTGTATTTTTCTTGTTGTAATTGAAGGTGTTTCAACTAGCCCATTAAGACTTAATTCTTAGTGTAACGACGTAGAAGAACAAGCGTCGAGTCGAGGATATCTTAAATGTTGAACATACGGGAACTTATTTTGTATTTCGACGCTGCGTTTATTTAGATAATTCATAAACATATTTCAAAAAACTCTACCTGTGCTGTACAGTTGTTGGCAAAACATTATTAAAAAATATATTTTAATGATTATCAACCCTTTGATCGATAGTTTAAAGTTGTTGTTAGTTTAGCGGTTAAATAACCGGGATTGTATTTAAATTCCAATTTCGAACAGAATAACATTCAGAAAATAACTGATCAGATTTCCGACTGTATGGCGTTTTCAATCCAACTTTATTTCCAATGGTACGTGGTTACTTATCTTCAAAACTAATTACCTTCAAAATTCAATAAATGACCCATCCTGCTCTCCCCAAGGCACCTCACACGTATCATTAACCTTGTCTGGTGCGTATCTTATTACCTGTTAACAAGTATCTTAAGTTACGACCCAATTGCCAGTGATTTATGATATGTCGTAAAATCGCTTCAAATAGGCAATAGGCCCGTGAAATATGGAGATGGGTGTTTGAAGTCACAATAGACTGATGTTGTTGTAGAATTAATGGGGTATTATACGCATGCTCAGTCAATATTTAATAAAGGGGTAGGTAGTTACCACAGATGATATTATTACAATATAACGTTTGATTCTACCTCATTCTGAACAAATACGTTATTTATTAATCTTAGTAATTTGAATGTATAGTTTTATTAAAACTTCATGATGATGAAATACAAATAAGGATTTTATTACATTTAAATATCAGAAAAATATTGTTTTTAGAATTTGCTATAACAACATTCACGTCCAAATTATATACCCGTATGTTTCTATTTTTATATGTATATAGTCGTTGGACTAAATCGTAGCGGGGCAATTCTTTTAATTGCTCCACGTCTCGCGGGGGCGGGGGAGCGGGATTCAAGGCGGAGGGGGTTAGAGGGGAGGGGGGCTGGAAATTGGACCCATTTAAAGTTTTTCGATTTACCCAGACTCGTCTAGTCTAGAGATATGTTGGACTTAGCCCCGTGGGTGCTGCGTGAGACCAATGCGATCGGTGATCGTCGCTTATCGGGGAAGCTGGATTGAAATGTATTCATTTATTTAGTTGATTTTATTGGTTGTCAGGTGAAAGAAGACAAGTTGCTTGCCTTAATGTAACTACTTCTTAAAAGTTAAGTAAGGCGTCTTATCGGTAAAAGTAAAATACCTTGAGGTGGTACAATAAATTAAGTGGCATTTCTATACTTATAATAAATCTGTAGAAGTGAAAATTCTGTTCATTGAAAATATGAAGAAAATAAATGGCAGGGGTGTTACTAGACCGACACAGAACCCAAAAATGTGATTAATTTTTTTTTTGTCTGTCTGTTTGTTTAGGCATCACACAAAAATTACCGGTTCGATTATGATGAAACTTGGTATAATTATTTTTTAATATCCTGGGCACCACACTGGGTAGTTTTTATCCCGGAAAAGTATATAAAATAAAAAAGAAACTCAATTTTGCAGCTCGATCCCTAGACCCGATTACTGTACCAACTGCAAATAATAAGTTTCTCGTAGGTTACGTCACTCGCAGTGGAATTCACTAAAGGGCGCTACACACGGCTAAGATACTATAATATTTTATCTAAAGATACAATCGCTCGCCATACAATTTAATGGACCACACATCACACACGACGAATATAATAAATAACATTTCATATTTTCGTATCTTAAGATGAATTTGTAGGGCGAGCGATATTGTATATATTATTTAGGTTTTATATTTAGGTTTATTTTTATAAGTCGTAAGTATACTTTTTAATTTTCAAGTATAGGTAGTATATTTGATAGTGTACGTAGTGACCGAAGGTTATTTTATAATACTGTTAGGTAGGATTAGTCATTCGTATCTAATAGATATTAGTTTTCAGGGATTTTGCTTATTTATTGAGTTTAGATTAGTTATCATCAGAAATAGGTTTATTTAGGTAGGTAGGTAGATATTTTATTTTCTGTAATTGAGTTTATTTATTTTTTAATAAGGTAGGTACTTAGGTTTACTTTTATAAGGCGTAGACCGTATACACAAAAAACTCATTGATAAGTTTCGTCATCCACGCGAAGAAAGTCGCGGGCACAGCTAGTCTTTTAATAATTGATTTGTCTTTTAAAAAAACGTCAGACGACTTTATTGTTATGGCTTGTGGTTATTTATATTGTTTTAAAATTGTGTACGTTCGTTATGTGCATAAAAAATAAAAACTCATACTTCTTTTTTAAATCTAATACAAGAACAAACACTTACAACTATACTAAAATTAAATCTTATATAAATAAATAAAACTAACACGCGTCAAAAAACTCATCGTCATCCTTGTCAATGGCGGGAAACGTGCCCAGAAGGCTGGCAGCATTGCCACGTTGAATGGCTATGCCGATTCTCAACCAAACGTTTTGACAGTTCTTTAAAAAGATTTCGTGCACTCGGACCCCATGACCCGAGTGTTTTTTATTTTTTTCAATAATTCAAATAAATAATAAAATCACGAAACGTAAGCATAATTACTAAACACAAGCTAACAAGGTTTAGTAACGATATAGAAAGCTTTATAACAACAGAACTAGTATTAAATGTAAATCTAGTTGAAACCAGTTCACGAGAAAATACAATTATTGTAGCTTTGTATTTCAACAACCCTTTTACAGACTCCAATAAAACCTTCGTCTTCGTTTTGAATAATAAATAGTAATATTTGGGGGCTTAAAAAGGATTGATGTAAATGTTTAAATAAACATGTTAGCTACTTATATGGATTGGATATGTACATGAAATGACTCATGATTATTTATTTATTTATTTACGAGCTATGCCTGCGACTTCGTTCGCGTGGATGACGAAACTTATCAATGAGTTTTTAACCGCAAAATTAAGTTTGTTTTCCGGGATAAAAAAAACTACCCAGTTTGGTGCCCAGGATAATAAAGAATAATTATACCAAGTTTCATCGTAATCGAACCGGTAGTTTTTGCGTGATACCTGAACAAACAGACAGACAAAAATTATTTTTTTCACACTTTTGGGTTCTTTGTTCGTCTAGTAACACCCCCCGCCATTTATTTTTTTGATATTTTCAATGTACAGAATTTTCACTTCTACAGATTTATTATAAGTATAAATTGGATAGCCAACAGAGGCTACACAATTACATACATATTAACATGAGAACACGTACAATACTAGTATTATAACGAGTTTATATGGCAGATTTCCGCGTGGCTGAGTACCGGTCAACAAAAAACTAGCCACTATATCAAAAGCCATTGATCGATACGATTAAAAGAAGGTGGCAGATTGGCCATCTTACCTTAGTGCAGGTATGTGAAATTTTACTGACAATAAACATCCCAGAACTCCTTTTACAGTTTGTTTTTGGAGAGTTGACATTATTTATTTTTTCTAATAAAAACTAAACACACTTTCAACTGTTATAAATTTTCCACATTAACCTATTGAAATTATACAAATCCTTAATGTTGAAGTAGCTCCACATAACGGTGCCTGGCCACCGAGCCTACATGGGGTATATTATGAAACCCGTACTACGTAACGAGGTGATATTGTCCTCGCAAGATTGATTGTCCTCAACGTTTGATGAATGAATGCGAGAAATATTCTACATGATGTACGCCTTTAGTCTGATTACGTGTGAATTTAAATTGCGTAGCTTCGAATTTTTGTTCATTCCGTGACGGCTGGTTTTTTAGTTGACATAATTTTTTACTTTTTATTGTGATGAGTAATATACTAAATTTAAATAATAACGATTTACAAAATCTCTAACGTTATACTTGTAAGCCGCATCTTTGTGATTGTCAAGTTTTTTTTTTTTAATTTATAATATATTTACATTACAACTTACAAGATTGCTTAGGTACAAATTATTTAATTAGACAGAAAAGTCCAAACACGGCCTAGGTTGCTGTAACAAATTTATATTTGTTGCCCACAAAATATTATCTCAACGTAATATTTTTTCATAAATTACGGATTCCGAAAATGTTAACCCGTAACGACAAAGTTATCCAAAGGGTTATCTAAAAATAAACCAATTATGATTATTTTGTTAATGGCCAAAAATAGCCCGGAAAAATGATCGGGATTTTCACGTAAATTGTTTTGTAAAAATTAATTATTTTTATAGTTCTGATATCTTAAATGTCAACAACGATAACATTAACCTTTTTGCGTCATTAAATAAATGTGACGACATTATTCAAGTTCTGTAAGTAATAAATTATTTCTACAAGTTGGTAAGTTTGTGATATTCATGATATATGTGTAGAAACTTGGTTATCATCATCGTTCATTGCGATTGCCGAGCCATCGTAGGTAGGCGGGCGAGGAGAATTAAGAACAGCGACACTCCACCGAACACGTTTTGCTTCAATGCGGAGCCACCAGATTCCTCTTCATCCGACGGCCGCGAGCAAAAGAGCCCGGAGTTGCATCAGTGTCAAGAAACGTCAACCCGCTTGTCATGTTTCAGCAGTTCCTTTTCACGTTTCTTAACACTAGAAATAGCGAAGCGCCTACATATGCTTTAACATTTTTATGGGTATTTTCCTTTCTTGGTAAACAAAACATTATCTATTCCTAATCTAAATCATGAAGTATAGAAGTCCAAATAAAATGCATTTTATTTTAACTTACTCAATTCTTTTAACCCTTCACTCCGAATTAAAACAGGCTCCAATTACCCCCGCCTAACCCTATTCACCGAGTCACGTATCCAAATCCATTCCATCATTCCTTCGCATAAAGAACGGGAACTCAACCGACAAAGAAGTAATTTAACGTCCTCCATCATTTACTTTAACGAAAACGATTGGACTCAACAAGGGTAGGGTAGCTAAGCTTGTGATTTAGCAGAATCATTTCCTGAATCACCAGCAGATGTTGTAACAATTTAGGTAAATTATACAATTTTTTTATCGTCACATTTATAGATAGAAAACTGGCTAAGACGTCAATGAAAATTATATGAAATCCGTAATGTCAAATTTTCGTTAATTTTAACAAAAATAATAATATGTTTACTAATGGTCGATAATTCGTTTTTCCTTTACGAATAAACATAATAATTCTACAAAACAAGCACTTTACCACCAACTTTCAAGGATGTTAGTCTCATCCAATTTTGCGGAACTGTTGTTCTGAAGTCTCAGAGTCCAACGAGATTGTATTCTAAAGGTTCCATTACCGATCTGACGCGGTGCGGTGGCAAGTTGGTAATGACATTACAAAGTTTACTAAAGAGCGTGTAACGTGTGACCAACGAATAACGTCTAGGGCACACGAACTCGGTGCTAATTCGATTGCCGTCGGCGCTGGCTCAAAAATAAGCTTGCTCTCCAGTTTATGGTGTTAGGTGTTTGTGTACTGGGTATTATTTAATTGGTGATAGTAAATTATTTAAGCTGAATTAGAGTGATTTTATTGAATGATACGTTTGTTATTTAGACTTGGTGCCACAGTAATAGGGGTGCTTAAAATATTATCGCTACTTTATAGCTCTCTCACAACGCTATTATGTGTGATAGTATTGTGATAGAGCTATTATTATGTTAAGTCAAACTTATCTTTACATATTATTATCTATTATAATACTCCTTCACAGCACAACGCACACAAAATCAACAAGCACGTAATGTATTTTTGCATAATTCTCCATATGCCACCATAATAGTACATTCGCGCGCCGTATGTAGAGTTAAACGTTAACAGACGCGGCAGCTATTAGCAAAACGTAAAGACATTTCACACGAGCTGATTGCAGACTGAACTTAACACACTCAAGAACGCGAACGAGTGTCATTAAGTCGAACATCAGTTCGCAATTTCGCTGCTAATTTACATTTTCGCCTCTAGATGCTTAATAAGCCCTCGCGAGTTGGTAAAGCACCCTGTAATCTTTGCTCGAGCGGTTATATCCGGATGAAGGCGGCGTGAACCGGTTATAACTGGGCTAAAGCGGCTGCAACTGGATTATGTGACGTTGTTCCTGATAGATTTGCATTTGTTTAATTTCTTAGTGTTATAATCTGGTGTTTATGAGTTTATGTTTAATTTTATGTTATTTACTCTTGTTTATGTTTAACCAACATGATGCTTTTACATAAGATTCGTAATAGGAGCAAAGCACTTAAGTACTTACAGAAAATTCTGATAATTTCAAGGTTGAAAGATGAAAACACTCTCCTTACGTTTAATAATAAAGGTATGATATGATAACGACAACATAACACCTACTATGATTTACAGTATGAAGCAAAAAGAGATTCATAATGTACTGAAACTCACATTCACGGAAGCAACAGCTTGCATGAAGGAAGGCTACTATTTCACAAGGACTATTTCCAAAGTATTACTAAGACAACTGGAACTATATAAAGTTATTTTTTGCGAGTAGATAGTCCTTATTATATAACAAAAGCCAGAAAAATAAATATTTAGTACCTAACATTGTCCACAGAAATCATAAATAGTAATAAACTTAACTAAAACCAAACTATATCACAAAATCTAATAAAGAATCTAGACATCCGTAACAAAAAAAAAAGGTAAAAGAAAAAACTTTTCAAAGAGCGAACATCCGATAGTGCCCCCGTACAAAGTCACATCGCCTCAAAAGTTGGAGTGTACACAGTAATTAAACCGGCAGCGCTATCCGATTGGGGGCGTCGCGCGCTAACTTTGTTTGTGCGTTCTTTGAAGAGGTTGCGGCGAGGCTCGCTAGATGGCGCTACTTGTAACTTAGTTTGGAGTACGTTTCGAGGCTTCGTTGGTCTTTTGCTAATGTTGTGCTGGAGGGTAGGTATTATTTTGAGCAAGGAACATATTGTCATCATCTCCCTAGCCTTTTTCCCAACTATGTTGGGGACGGCTACCAGTCATACCGGATTCAGCTGAATACCGTATTTTACATGGAGCGACTGCCTATCTGACCTCCACAACCCATTTTACTGGGAAACACAGTATCCCACTGTAAGACTGGTAGTCAGAATTGACTTAACGACTGCCAAAGATCTATGTATGACAGCCGGGACCTACTGTTTAACGTGCTTTCCGAAACACAAGGAAGCATGCAAGGAACATATTGTATTCTTAGTATAATTGGGAAATAGATTTTATAGCTTGAATAGTTTACTGTAAATAATTATAATGATGTTGGAAATGAATAATTACTGAGAACGTAAGTAGATAATTATTTATAATTTTCTGTAATGCAATTAATTATTCAATGTAACACATTTACTTTGTACAGTGTGCAATTATTAGGCAAATCATAGTCCATGAAACCTAAACTGCCTTGGAACAGTCGCACTACTTCTACCATAACATTAATATATTGTATTTAACAAAAAATATCTTAAAAAAAAGGTTCGTATTAAAATTCCATAACCAGCTACAAAATTGCTCAACATTTATTAGCACAAAAATTAACTGCACCTTCACGGTACCCTTTCGCCATTTTAAAAATTAACTCTTCACTTAATCCGGTTCGAGTCGGTTATTGAATTAGCCAACTATCCGGCTAAGTGGGTTACTGGCCAGGAGTTGGCTCCGAGGACACCGAAAACTTCCCGTTAAGACATTGTTCAATTTGATTCTAGAATTTTGTTGAGTTTTTGGTGGTGTAGTTATGTGTTGTAGGTATTTTGGGTCTATTATTTCAGCCTTGTTTAAAAATAAACCTAGGCTATAAAAGAACAGTATGTTTAAAGTGTTAAGGAAAGCTTACACTAGAAACTTTAGTAATTTCATAAATTCACATTTAATTAATATAATTGGTGAAGCGTCAATGCCTTTTCTCACAAATAGATATTTGTTAAATAATATATAAAATAGATTAGTTATTTTTCCCGCACTTAAGAACATTATTTTTCCTTATTTTTATAAAAAAATAGTAATATCATTGAATTCCTGTTGAAGATTCCGACCGCTATTACCTGTCATAGCAGCGCCCATTGGTTACGTATCGAGTGTTTCCGGGAGACTCACGCGAATGACCAATAGAGGGCGCCTTCAGCTGTGACAGATATATAGTTCGTTCCGCCGCCATTCGCATTGCGTCGAGTGTACATCGCCCCGCTTTAAATATTCCGCATATTATGTTGAAATTCTCATGATTCTCGTGAATTAAATGGACTTCCTGCCGTGAGACTTGAAGAACTTATAGTGCAGTGTTGATTTTACGAGTTTTCACCTGGCCACCGGTGGATGAATCAAGATTTAGCTCGCCGGCCGGCAGCCCACAACGCAACGACGCACCCTTGAACGAGGCATCTTCTCCGCACCCAGGTTCTAAGTGTGGTCCCTGGATTCATAAGGTACGTGGGCATTTGCTGCAATAATTGTGATCGGTATTGGTGTCTGATTCGGAATCGGTTAACAGGTTTTCAATTTTGAAATTTGTATTCACCGCCATATTGGTAGTTCTTAAAAACACCACCCTATCAGGGGAAGCTATTTACACGCTCCCCCATAATTACTTGGTCCTTTCGAGCCGGATAGTCAACCGCTCCCCGCATAATAGGTACCTACAGGTTATAGTATTTACGTAAACTTTTGGTAAACTAAACCTGCCTAGGTATAAACCGCTCCGCTTTAACATAAACAATATTGACAATAGATTCTACGTAATTCTTTGGTAAATCTGGTAATATTGTTTCATAAAATTGAACGTGTTACGTATTAATTGGTAAAGTTCATTTTATGTAGGTATACTTAATTTATTTTTAACTTTGGTAACTAGTGCAATACGAGGTGGTTATCCATATTGTTTTGTTTCATAAAATTGAACGTGTTACGTATTAATTGGTAAAGTTCATTTTATGTAGGTATACTTAATTTATTTTTCACTTCGGTAACTAGTACAATAGGAGGTAGTTATCTATCGTTTCGGCTTGTGATATTAAAGTAGTTAACAAAATGACTGATCTAAAGCCTGAAGATTTACTGACAATCCTTCACGAGAAAAAAGGATTGTTGTTTAAACGTATTAATCATCTATATGATTCGTCAAAAAATATATCTTCCTTCGATTCGCGTAAGAACGAAAGTTTTATGACTGAGTCCGAGACTATTGACGACATGCGAGACAAATTTGAATCTTATGTCGATCAAATTAACCACATAAATATTAAATTGAAACCTGGTTCGAGCCCCGACTATGCTTGTTTAGAATCCTTTGAAGATTTGTTTATTCATATTAAGCGTATTAGGAATAAAATCAATAGTAGTCAATCTCAGTTATCACAAAATATGTATCAAAAAATTAAATTGCCTCCGATCGCACTGCCATCTTTCGACGGGAAACCCGAGAATTGGCCTGTTTTCTACGAGTCGTTCAAGGCTAATATTCATAATAATGATCAGCTGACTGACTCGCAGCGTGTGCAGTACTTAGTGGGTAGGCTTACACATAACGCGCTAAAAATCACAGCTGGTATTGTGCCTACGGGTGATACTTACCAGTTTTTATGGGACAGCTTAGTTAAGAAATACCAAGATAAGCGCACATTAGGTACACACTATTTGAATAATATATTAGATTTAAAAAGTTGTTCATATAACGCAAATGGTCTCGATTCTTTCATTGAAACATTTAGTTCAAGTAGTTCCGCTTTGAAACAACTTGGGATTCCGGATCTTGCGGACTTTATACTCTTGCATTGCGCCATGAGAAAAATAGATTCGCAGACTGGTCAATCGTTTGAACTTTCCATTCGCGATATTGAAATACCCACAACTAAATTGTTGATAAGTTTCGTTCAGGTTCAGGCAAAGATATTAGCACGCTCGAATTCATCTCATTCGAATGCGAAAAATAATTATAATAAACCTCATGGTTCCGCATCTCGCGATCCTTGCACGCAAACAAAAGCGTTTGTTGTGAGTGAATCGCCTAATTTTTCCGCTCCGCCTGCGAACTCGATCTCGAGTTGCGCGTTTTGTAAAGCTACTGCCCATGTTCATTTGTATAAGTGCCCTAAGTTTCAATCCGCGTTGACTCCTAGAACTAGATTTGAGTTTATTAAATCCGAACATGGTTGCGCTAATTGTCTGAGCATGTCGCATGGTTTGAGTGATTGCAAGTCGACCTCAGTCTGTAACATATGTAAAAAACGTCATCATACGTTATTACATTTTAATAAAAATTATCACTCGCAAACAGCTGATGCCAAACCGACGATTTGCAATGTAGTTGTCGCGTCTTCCCCGGCCGCGCCGCTGTCCGCCGCGCTTCCCGCGCTTTCCCCGCTCCGCGCTGCGTCATCGCATGTTACGTCACCCGCCACTGTGGCGCGCTCTTATTCTCATTGCGATAAGGTCGATATTTCCGCACCGGTGTCCGTGTGTGGTTCGGGCGATGTTATTACAACATCTCCGACCCACAACACGGCCGTGTTATTTGCAGCAGATAATAAGACTAAGGCGATTCTGTTATCAACCGCGCAGGTTTATGCGAGAGCTAATAACAATAGCTCGGGCCATAAAACTATTGTTAGGTGTTTAATTGACAATGGTTCGCAAAATAATTTAATAACTACAGCTTGTTGTAGAAAACTTAATTTAGTAATAATTCCTTTGAGTAATTCTTTTGTCAAAGGCGTTGGTTCTGTATCGCGGCCGATAATAGGTTATGTGAACTTAGATATCGAGTCTCGCGTATACTCGCATCAAAAGTATACCATTCACGCGTTAGTAGTTGAGTGCATTACGGACCAGCTACCTTCGCACCATATTAAGTGGGATTGCCATGTGGACTTCCACTCGCTTCCGCTCGCTGATTTAAGCTGGAATATTCCAGGTGATATTGACATAGTGTTAGGCGCTCAGCTATTTCCGTATATTTATTTGGGGAATAGGGTAGACTTAGGTTCACATGCCCCACCCGCGTTATTGACCACATTCGGGTATGTCTTTATGGGTGATTTTCCGCATAGTAAAGATAATTTAAATTTACCTAGCTCTTCTTTCACAGCATTAGCCCTTAATGATTTATTACAAAGGTTCTGGGAATTGGAAGAAGTTGAAAATAAACGTTTTTTATCTCCCGAAGAAACCGAATGTGAGAATATTTTTTCCTCAACTGTGTCACGTGACGATGTGGGACGTTATACTGTCGCGTTGCCCTTTAGTAAGGATCCCGCTGAGTTAGGTAACTCCCGCACCGCCGCGTACCGTCGACTGGTTGCGCTGGAGAGAAAACTCCGCCAATCTCCGACGTTGCGGGAAAATTATAACGCAGTGATCAAAGATTACATAGACAATGGATATTTAAGTAAAGTCGACGAATCGGCCATTTCAGATGACGGGTATTACATCCCTCATCACGCTGTCGTTCGGCCAGACAAACCGATGCCGCGCATTGTGCTGGAGGCGAGTGCTAGGACTCATACAGGTTTATCTTTAAATGATGTACTTCATGTTGGTCCAAATTTACAAACAGATTTGTTTATTCTTATAATCAATTTTAGATTATTTCCTGTCGCTATAAATTCTGATATTAAGCAAATGTACCTACGTATTTGCGTACCTGTTGAGCAGCGTAAATACCTACGCATTTTGTTTCGATTCAATGAGAACGATCCTGTGTTGACATTCGCTTTTAACCGTTTACCTTTCGGACTGAAGTCGAGTCCTTACATAGCTATGCGCACTGTGCGACAGCTGGTCTCGGACAGTCCGCATTTTCCCGAAGCTGCTAAAGTAGCAGAGACCAGCCTATATATGGATGACCTGGTCTATTCTGTGAATAACGAGGAGAACGCTATACAGCTATCGCATAATCTAATAAAAATGTTTAAGTCGGGCGATTTTGACCTCGTAAAATGGTGTAGCAATTCACCCGCACTTTTAAATAGCCTTCCTGATTCACATCGTAAATCACTCGATTTTCACGAGGGGAATGATGTGTCCAGGGTTTTAGGTCTTTCCTGGGAACCCTCTCAGGATAAGTTCTTCTTCACGTCCGCTCAAATAGCCGAGAAATGTACTAAAAGAAATATACTTTCAATAGTTGCCCGCTTATTTGACGTTCTCGGTTTAGTCGCTCCCGTGATTTTTTACGCCAAATTGCTCATTAAAGAGTTATGGCTGAGCAATATCGGTTGGGATGATGTCGCTCCTGACGACATCGTTAGACGTTTTTCACTTCTCATGCAGGAGTTTCCCTTGTTGGATTCCTTACGGATACCACGTCATGTGGGTGTTACCGATGATTGTTGTGTTCGTATAGTCGCGTTCGCCGATGCCAGCATGGGTGGGTACGGTTGTGTCATTTATATACACTCTGTCAGTACGTCCGGTGTCGTAGTTCGCTTACTTTGCGCGAAGTCAAAGGTTTCACCTACCAAGGTCACAACGCTTGCACGTCTGGAGCTGTGCGCAGCCGTGCTCATGTCAAAGCTGGTGAAGACTGTTCGCGATACCTACGCTTCTCGTGTTTCTATTGCTGGGATTTACGCTTTTTCAGACTCCACGATAGCCTTATCTTGGATTCATTCTTCTCCGCATCGCTGGTCAGTCTTTGTCAGCAATAGAGTAGCTCAATGTCAGGAGAACTTGGGTTCTCAACATTTCTACCATGTGGCAGGTGTTGAGAATCCAAGTGACTGCCTATCTCGTGGCATGCTCCCTTCACAGTTGGTGTCACATGACCTTTGGTGGAGCGGCCCTTCTTGGCTTCATAGTGCCCCTGAAGATTGGCCTGTTAAATCGTTCTGTCCCACCGGCTGTGGGGAGCTCCCCGAGCATAAGGCAAATGTCTTAACTGTGACCTCGCAAGTAGAACTTCCTCTTCTTTGTCAACTTGCGCAACGTACCTCATCATGGGATAAACTGTTGCGCATCGTTTCTTATATACTTAAATTTGCTAGACCGAAGGTTCATTGTGAACCCCGGTCTCCTCAAGGGTTGTCAGCGTCAGAACGAGTTATGATTCGTGCTGTGCAATCTGTCCATTTCGCAGATGATATTAAGCGCATCAAATGTGGTAAATTGTTACCAAATAAACTTAGAAGTTTGTCTGTCTTTTTAGATGAAGATGGCATATTACGCATTGGGGGAAGACTTTCAAAGTCATACCTTCCTTTTGATGCTAAGCATCCTTTTTTACTTCCCAAACATGATCCTGTGGTGGAATTAATAATTCGTCATTATCATGTGATGAATTGTCACACTGGACCAGGGCTACTTATGTCTATTTTACGACAGCGATTTTGGATATTAGATGCCAGGACTGTCATTAGGTCCAAGTTGCGACAATGCAACACATGCTTTAGAGTCAATCCGACGCATCCCACTCCAATGATGGCAGACCTTCCTGAATACCGTGTATCGGAATCAAAGGCATTTGTCCATACTGGAGTGGATTATGCTGGTCCCATACGCATAACTCTCACTCGTCGCAGAGGTCACCACGCTCAGAAGGCTTACATCTGTTTGTTTGTGTGCCTGGTAACCAAGGCTGTCCATGTAGAGTTAGTCTCTGAACTTACTACCGACGCCTTTTTAGCCGCGTTTAAACGTTTTATCTCGCGTCGAGGGCCAGTTTCTTGCCTTTATTCGGATAACGCTACCAATTTCGTTGGTGCTAAAGCTCAACTAGACGAACTTTATAATTTCTTGATGAGGTCAAACCTCAATTCAACTCTTTTAAATGAGTTGTCAACTCGCCGCATTAAGTGGAAAATGATTCCACCTCGCTCCCCACATTTTGGAGCCATGTGGGAAGCAAATATAAAAACGTTAAAAACGCATCTTTATCGCGTGATTGGAAATCAACTTCTCACTTATGAAGAGTTACAAACTGTACTCATCCAAATAGAGTGCATTATGAACTCACGTCCTCTGAGCGTGTTGTCTTCTGATCCGCATCCTGAAGTTATTACCCCCGCTCATTTTTTGATGTCGACTCCATTGCAGTACTTGCCGGCAGCCGGTTTGTCTGGTCAGCGATTAAATCTGTCCCAACGTAAACTTTTGCTAGATAGTATGGTACAATCCTTCTGGAAGAAATGGCATTTAGAGTATCTGCATACGCTGCAAGTTAGGCAGAAATGGGCAACTCCGGACAAGCCTGTAGAAGTGGGAACTGTCGTACTCGTGGGACAGGATAATTCTCCTCCTCTGAGTTGGCCATTAGGAGTTATAACTGAGGTTTTTAAAGGAACTGACAATGTCGCTCGCGTTGCAATGGTGAGGACAAAGTTCGGTAATTTTAAACGCTCTGTCACAAAATTATATCCTATTCCAACGCAATAAAATTTTATTTTAAATATAGTAGTTTTTTAAGGTTTAGGATTAGTTTTTAAATAACTTTTATTTTCCGCATTCAGTCATAAAACTTGGATTTTTCTGGTCGTGATCGGGATCAGTAAATCTTTTATAACTTTCCACTTTCCCTTTGAAAGCACTTGCGTCCTTCCAAGGCGGGGAGCATGGTGAAGCGTCAATGCCTTTTCTCACAAATAGATATTTGTTAAATAATATATAAAATAGATTAGTTATTTTTCCCGCACTTAAGAACATTATTTTTCCTTATTTTTATAAAAAAATAGTAATATCATTGAATTCCTGTTGAAGATTCCGACCGCTATTACCTGTCATAGCAGCGCCCATTGGTTACGTATCGAGTGTTTCCGGGAGACTCACGCGAATGACCAATAGAGGGCGCCTTCAGCTGTGACAGATATATAGTTCGTTCCGCCGCCATTCGCATTGCGTCGAGTGTACATCGCCCCGCTTTAAATATTCCGCATATTATGTTGAAATTCTCATGATTCTCGTGAATTAAATGGACTTCCTGCCGTGAGACTTGAAGAACTTATAGTGCAGTGTTGATTTTACGAGTTTTCACCTGGCCACCGGTGGATGAATCAAGATTTAGCTCGCCGGCCGGCAGCCCACAACGCAACGACGCACCCTTGAACGAGGCATCTTCTCCGCACCCAGGTTCTAAGTGTGGTCCCTGGATTCATAAGGTACGTGGGCATTTGCTGCAATAATTGTGATCGGTATTGGTGTCTGATTCGGAATCGGTTAACAGGTTTTCAATTTTGAAATTTGTATTCACCGCCATATTGGTAGTTCTTAAAAACACCACCCTATCAGGGGAAGCTATTTACACGCTCCCCCAATAATTTTTCACGAAACTTCGTTTTATTTAGAAAATTATCATAGGTACTTAAACATACGCACAAAGGCTCCAAAATTATTAAATGAACAATTCGTATTAGATCTAATAACACTTTTAAAAACTCAATCAACACAACTCCTGCAACAATCTTCAAGACGCTACAAAATAAGACTTAAACAAGTCTCCAGAAAATTCAAAAGTGGCAAAAATTACTATTCATAGTGAGTCAGAGGAGGCGTTAAACCGTTGCTTCGAGTAAATACCGGATAGTTCCGACTTCACGAATTTCAACAGCGAACAATCACGGAACACGGTTAGCAGACGAATTTAAAATGAACGCCAAGACTCTGAGCTTCATAAATTGTTAATTAAAGTAGTAAGTAAATGAAATAAATAAAATTTCGGAAACTGGAAGCTTCAGAGGTAAGTTTAATTGCGGTTTGGACGGTAAGGAAATTTATGAATGGTGCAAAGGCCAATTAAAAATTACCTTATTACCAATGACTTAAACTTTTTTTAAACTCTGTAGTAACAATTTCTTATCTTAAGAGATTGTATATAGAGAAAATAGTTTATTTTTAAACAGGAGCTATGTCGCTCCAGCTATTCCTGAAACAATAAAACTCCAAAATAACCTTTCAAACACGTCGAAAAACAATAAATTAAACATAATTTAGGGTCCTCTTACTTTCGTTGTAAAAGTCCGTCGTAAAAAATGTAATTAGTAAAGAATGTTTGTATCCCAAACAATACAGTACACAGTATAGAAAAGTTATTACCATTCCACTTCATTAAGTTGCAGTACGTGAGAAAATTATGATGTATGTCCACGACATGTGGCACGTGTCTACATTAATTTGAAACGAGTTTGTGAATATTTTCCATCATTAAAAACTTTGTGGATTAACTGTTAAGAGATAACATTGTACATTCGTTGACAGCTTGTTTCGTGTTTTTATACTAACTTTTGTAGGCATTGTAAAGTGGATTACTAATGAGTTTTTAATAAGGTATGCTTGTAGCAATCTAGATTTCTTTATTCGTTACTTTTCTGTATTTAAACTTAAATGTTAAGTGGGTCTATAATTAAAGAAACAAATTTCAAGAAGTATCTTTACAATTGCCTTTTTATTTATTGTTTAGACTATTTATAAATTGGAGAGTTGTGAAAAGCCACTTCAAGTAATTTAAACATCTCAAAGTAGTCAAAATATCAAACAAAAGCACTCAAAATGAAAAAATAAAATTAGATACTGGCAAACGACAAAAAATATCAGCATAAATATTTAAAAACAACTCGTCTTTTTATTGGTTGACAGCGCTGTCAAATTTGACAGCGCCAGTTGACAGTCTACGATTGCTCCAGTTTTGATTGCGAAATTGTAATTTCTTATGAAAATTGTTCAGCTGAGGCAGAGAGAGGTACGGGGGACTTTTGTTCTTTTTGTTTTATTACAAAAGACGACAATTATGAGTCGTGGTTAGACAGCGTGAAATTTAAAAGTGGCACGAAGCTACCTCTTCACTCGTTCAAAGGTTGAGACGTCAAAGTGAATGACATTTTGGGAAAAACAATTTTAAATCTAACAATACTAAGTTTTTTTTCTACTCTTTGTTTTATTTAGTTTATAATTCTTCTTATTTCTTGTGTAGGCTTAGTTTTTATATTATTGTAAATATTTTAAGTTTAATTTCATCAATAAATAAAATCAATCATAGATCCTACAATACTAAACCTGAATATTTAGTCTGTGGCTTTACGAACACAAGGTGATTTAGATTGCACGAAATTGTTTGTTTCGCAGATGATTATATTATATTAGTATTGAGTTTCTAGAATACTGAAAATACTATACTATTACCAGCCTGTTACTGTTTTACAGTAAAAGGCCTATTTCAGTCGTTAGTCTTAAAATATAATTATGTGCTTATCATTAAGTGAGCATAGTAAAGGTATGATAATATTGACTTACCATTTATATTTGGTCTTTTAAAATTTTAAGCCAATACAGAACAAACAGAATCATGTAATTTCAGCAATAATCTCGCTCGTTATAAAGCGATACAAAATTTCCTCATTAAGGAGAGGAAAGAAATACCTTAATTATAATTGATGTAGAATTAATTAAATATTAACAGCAAAAAAGTTTATTTTTTGCTCTTTTTAGAAATTTAATTAATCGTGTAACGTTATATTTGGGACTAATAAACTGCCGAAAAGTAGTATCTTTAGTCTTCCTTTGTGAGGTCAGTATTTAATTTTAATATGCATTTTACTAAATATTATTATTTTGTTTTAGATGTCGTGGTGGCCTAGCGGTTCAATGAACGGATTTGTATGCACGAGGTTGCAGGTTCGAACCCGGGCAAGTACCAATGTAACTTTTCAAAGTTATATGTACTTTCTTAATTATTCTAAGACACTTCTGACAAACGGTGAAGGAAAGCATCGTAAGGAAACCTGGATTCCAAAATTTGGGATCTGAAATCGCCAACCCGCAGAGAGCAAGCGTGGTGATCAATGCTCGTGCCTTTTCTATATGGGAAGAGGCCTGTGCCCAGCAGTGGGATGTTTATAGGCTGGATTATTATTATTTAGATATAAAAATTGTAATAATAACCAAGCTTAGTAACTAAATTATTACTTCAATCCATTTCATGAAAGATATTTCAAATTTGAATGAAAACTGTAGGGATTTTGTCCAACATTTTCAACATGCATGATCGTCAATCACATTCATGAATAAACAATGTACATTGTAATACAAAACTGTCGATGACAAACCCCTTTGTTATTTGAACAGTGCACAATAACTAAACCATTTATAAGTCAAAAACTTCAATATGACCACTCAAAAATATTTCAGTGCCTAACGCAATTAGAGACATAAAGCGAAACGCTTTCAAAACGTACATGTCACTGAGAGCCTGTTATTGGCGGGCAAATATACAATTTCACATCACAAAATAAGGAATTGTCACTTTATTTCGTGTATAGTAAAGTTGAAAATGGTTTTTTGGGGGTGCAGAATAAATTTTTGTTTCGCAAAGCTGGCCAGAGACAAATGACAGTGATATTGGCAGTTAAACCGACTAGCGTCGGTCGGCGTTTTTTGTCCAGAGTTTTTAAGTTCAGCCTACTGTGCGGTATAAAGACTGCAGTGTGTTAGATTTTTTTATATATTTCTTAACCGTTTGTCGTTGACTATTTATTTCAACGGACTAACATATAGAACAAGTTATGTTTTTCTTTTTATTCAACATCATTTCGCCAACCTTTTCCGCTTTTTATATCTTGCCTTGTCTTGTAATAACTAACAATTGTATTTTTATTCTCGTTTCAAGGTAACGTTGTTATTATGTTACCTTATAAAAGTACATCTAAGTGAGCAGTTAGATTAATAATTGACCCTCTTTCTATATAAAGTAGAGAAATAAATATAAAACTGAACTTATAAAATTATCCTGAAGTAATTAAAATAAAAAGAAATAGTCGATCTTTTGTCTAAGAGCTTTGAATGCGGGCGTTGAGTCTGAGGCATAGCTAGTGATCAACAAACGAGTATTTACACAGTACGAAGGTATCGGGAACACCCCTATTAAACATTCCCGGCAAAGTAAATTCTAATTAGGGAAAGTTTAATTCATTTATTTGGACATCGCTAAGAAATTGGACAAAGTAATGATAAGAAAGTTCTATCCTCTGCTCTTTTTATTCAAATTAGATGATGTTTTTTTCGTTACCAATTACCTGAGATTGCTTTAGTCTTTTGGTTGGAAATGGCGACTGTTGAATGAAATCTGTATGGATTATTAGGTTCCTCGGTTAGTACGGTTTTAGTTTCCGATGAGTAATTAGCTTACTATTTATAAATTCTAAACGAAAAAAGCTAAACCAAAGGTAAAATGAGGTTTCATTAAAAACGACAAAGAATGTACCAAAATTGTGAAGAGTATAGTTAATATTCCAATAGTCATTACATCAAACCTACCATGGATAAGTAGAAATGTTACAGGACGTACCTTTTCTACTATTCTGTAGGATTTTGAACAACTGAAGAACGAAATACCGTTTAACCCAACAGCCCTTTAAATTGCTGACCAAGAACAAAACCCGATCTCCAAAAACAACACCCTATAAATTAAGTGGAGTCTATAAAACGAACAAGTTTATCACGCACACTGAGCAATGATTTACAGCGCTCAGAACGTGTACCGACTCATATAATTCATTTTAATGAGCATTTACCAGACAACAACACGTAGAGTGTCGTGTTCGCAGCGCGATGCATAATTATATTGTTATTGATGATGTGCTGCTAATTGAAAGACTGTAATTGGTTGTCTGGGACGAATATAACGGTAGAAAATATAAAAAATATATTTGAACAGGTCTATTGTATTATCTCGATAGAATTATTGTATTATCTATAATGAATGGCAACTCCTTCATTGCCAAACCAAATGCTTTAAGAGTGCATTTGGTCAGTTTAACGACTTTTTTGTTGGCGTATTTATATTCAGCATATAATTATGTATTTATATTGCGTATTCAGATGAACATGAATAAACTTTATGTACATAAACAAAATTACTTAGCAGGAAAATTTTAAATATCCTTGAAGTCGAAAGCAATGTTATGGAACCACGACGGAAACAGTTAAGAAAATCAATTTCATATCATGATTGTATGAAAAACACCAACACAGAAAATTACAAATGCGGCCAAAAGTACCGCCGTACCGTACTTTCCAAGACCAATAAAGGCCTTACAATTAAACAATGCCCACATAAGTCAGTTTTACATGACACATAACACGGCAACTTTAATTCGAGCACCCAACGTTTTACAATACCTACAAACAGGTGTAATAACGTACCACTACTTAGAGAGCAGAGGCGTCGCAATCTCCGTCACGAGTTATAACAAGAGTACAGGAGCCAGCGGTCACGCGCCACGGTTTATGGCCGACTTCGGACACTGGATTTTATACACTAAAGTGCTTGTAAGAATGGATGGCTTTAAATGGCTTGGTTGTTCTTTTATTTGTTAGTTTATGAGTTGAGGCTGTTTGTGGGTTTTATTTGAAGGACGAATTTTAAAGTTTTCTAGGGCTACGTCGAGGCTTGAGGCAAATTTTTGTTGAGACTAAATTTTTTGCTTAAATAAGATGTAAGGAATTGAGAAAATAATTATTTTTGTTATAGGTAAATCGTATAAGATGTAGCTAATAATGTGATTGATGGTCCGAAGTATCTGGGGACCAATAGTATCTTTAGAAAATTTAATGTGGATATACTTTCTGGATAAAAAAATATATACTAACTAACTACCATAGACTAAGTAAGTACCGTTTTGTAATGATGAGAAAATAATGAATTTTATATTTTTTATTACGGATACTAAGAATACAAAGGATTAATATTAATTTGTACAAAGTACATAGTGAATGCACAAATGTTCAATGATATTCTCCACCACACATTGAAACACCGCTCTTCCAGACTTTACCAACTTAAGTCTCTATTTGTTTTATCCAATCGCTGAAATAACTACAGATTTTCAGCTGCACCTGAAGCGTGTGCTGAAAGATAAACACTGAGTACTCTTTATATTATAACTAATGCTAACTACTGCGAAAAACCGTTTGTATTTGTTTCGTTTTTGCATTATCTCTCTTACTTTACTCTATCGTTTATGGGTCAGTAGTCTTCAGATTCCGTTTAGTGGTTTCAATATATTTAGATTGTTTTCATATGAATACATCGTTCTACTTCTTTTTTTTTTTGGTGTACACATAATTTTTTTCTGATTATTCCTTTTATTGGCCTATTAATTTTGTCTTCAAGAGGACATCCTTGAGTAAGATAAATAGAAGACCTAATTTTCTAGTAGGATTTGGTCCTTTATATATCTCAAGGTAAACAGTTCAGCGACCTCCACTAACCTTAAAAAGATCAAAAGCAATGATTTAATTATTTCGTAAAATCGTAGCAAAGGGTTGTCAGGACAATTTTGAAGGTCTCTCAACAAAGCCTCAATTTTCTCTTGTTAAACCTTTCAATTCGAGGCGTCAATCGAAAGACAAGAGCCACTCACTTATCAATTAACAAGGATCCAATCAAGTGATTTTTCCAACTCCACAATAATACCCACTTAATGAAAACTCATTTACAATGCGCTGGTATTCCTGTGTTTATCAGTAAACACGGCATTACAGCGGTGAATCAGGGGCGGTTTGGCTCGACGACAAATCGGGGTATAAATCAAGAGGGGATGTGCCCCCCCGCGCGGCCCCCGCCCCGCAGCGCGCATTACACCGCTTTTAATGATTCATGTTTTGTTTAAACTTAATTAGAGCATTGCATGGTATCTTCCAACGAGCTTTGTAATGTTTTGTTGTATGGGATAAAACTAGATGCTAGCTGGCGGTGTCAGCAGCTTTGTAATGTATGCGATGTTTACACGGATATTAATGTGAGTTTTGACTTGTAGACAACTAGATAATACTGTAACTTGAGCTACTTTATATTTGCAAGTAATATGAAGCGGATTGACTATCTCAGCCAACTTACTTCGTATTTTCGTATGATTTATGAGATATTTATAAAATGATCGACTACATCAATTTGTAAATATTGCACAATTTATTATTTTCTTCATTACCTACCATGTTTTATCTATCGAATATACCTAGTAATTTTTTAATTTAAAATTTTGTTTAAACTCATCATTCTATTGGCGTAAGTTTAAGCGCGTTGATCGCTGCCTAATAAGATCTTCCAAGTACTTAAATAATTATCAAGAGTGTCTTAAATAAAGCTATCAATAAACGCAGCATGAAATCCGTAATCACCGAACCTGCGGCCTTTCTCAGAATTCCCTCCCGTAATTAGAAAGCCACTAATTGAACCTGTTACCTTTACCGTTGACAAATGTGTACACAACTGTTAAATGGAACCCGCTATTTTGATATGCACTTCAACCCTTACTGTTAACTATTTTGATTAAACTCTGGTTTGTGTCAATCGGGGTTGGAAGCGATTGACAGGTTAGTTGGTCATTCAGTAAGCCATCATGAAACATGTGCTGCAATTATTGTTGATTGTCGTATTCTTGAACAGAAAATGAACAAGTGCTGAGTATAGTTTTACATATCTGACGTGTGGTTTAAATTATATAAAAATTGTTATTAAGGACCAATGACTTCAAATTATTCAGTAATAGAAATTTTAATAATATTTAATAATTACCATTATTAAAACTTTTTATTATTATACCTACCCCTCAATGTCCTTTAACCAAACACCAGATCTCAGGAACCAGTGTACCTAAAACGATAAATCAACAACTTTTTTCATATCCACAAGTTTGGTAAGACCCGAAAGATGTCATCGGCACATCCCATCCCATCCCATTAATTTGGTCCCCTTCACCGCCAGTTTTTCAACTCATACAATTTTAATTCAAGACCTTCTACTACCAGCATATAACTTCAGCATTTTTCCTACTAATATTTCCCTCGTGAACTATGCATGTGGCTTGTGAAAAATTAAGGTTCTGAAAAGCCTTTTACAGTAAGCGGAACTGTATGACAATAATTTGCTGGTATTTTCCCGTGACCTTCCTTATGATAATACTTTTTTTTTGTGAGAAATGGTGTTTACTATATAGAGATTGAACGCACAACTGTACTACTTATGAACTGGCCTTTAAATCACAGTCAACAAATAGAACTATCAATTGAATTTTTATTTTATGGTTCCCGCTGGTAATTTGGGTTAATTTAAGGTTTCTTTATTTTATGTTCTGAATTTGCCAACAAACCTATATACTCAATTTAAAGCAATCTCTCAGTGTGAAAACTACCACTGAATATAAAAAGTCAAGTAATCAATTATTAGTAAAAAAAAATCCAGTACCTCATTCACACTTCGCACCGTATTTTTAAACAAAAACCAATTTTTCTATTCAATTAATCAATCCTTTCTAGCCACCAACTAAAAACTATGTAAATCGTGTCGCCGTCGTCCCGCGCCGTATAAACCGGCGAGTATTTATGATGCAGTGTGAGTAGTGCACATGGCGGCGCGGTCGCGTGATTAATCGTCGAATTACCAGCGCCGACACCTAGTGTGTTCTTCGCTTTATGTCCGTTGCTGACGCTACACAATATCGTGTGTAGGATTCTGTGTTATTGACTAGGAGGGTTAGAGTTTTTAGTAGGTAGCAATCATGGCTTGAGGATAATGATGCCGTGTGTTTAAGTATGGAAATATTCATTAGTTGCAGCGAATGAATATTTCCATGGTACGCTACGGGAAATATGAATTTTGGATTTCGTATAACCATTAAGCAATTTATTCAAATAAAATGTACAGTAATGTTTTTTCCAGTTTTTGACCAATGGCCTCTTGATACACCAGTATAGGGTGACAAACTGAGTTATAGTTTACATGACAAAAAAAATATCCTTTATCAAGTCAAAGTTTTTCGAAGAGCGTGCAAAAGTATACAGGTTTAAAGATGGGAATAAAAACATAAAATAAACTTACATACAAGTTATTCCTAGCTATAAATACAGCATTAATTCCGACACTATATTACTTATAGTTGCCACTCCTAATTAATCACGCGGCTTATCCCGGGGGTGGCTTCGCTCCCAAAAATGGCCAACAAGCTACCTCCAAGATATATATGCATCTTATTCCCCAAACGAAAATAATCAGAGATTTGTTTTCTTTGTTTACTTTAGGTCAGCTTACTTATTTACTGATGATCATGATCGCTAAAACTATTTATTTTATATTTGGTAGAACTTAAAAACAGACAAAACCATTGGATTTTCGTTTCATACTTGTAGATTAAAATAAGATAGTTAATAAGCAGGATAAGAAGAAAAAGCGAATATTTGATAATTTTATAGAAGACCAGGTAACTTTACTCAAGAAAAACAAGCTTTGAACAATATGCTTATAGTTTCAATCACTTCACTACATATTTTCCTAAATTTTAAAGATTTGAAATCTCTAAAAATCTCTCTTGTTACTACAGTACATAACCTCAATAGTACCTACAGTACATAATATCATTTAAATTAAATTATCACATTGCGTTACGTAACTGCTAAATTATGAATACGTTCAAACAAAAACATTATTACAGTATGCCAAGCACATGTGCCGGTAATATTTATATCAGAACCAAACGCTTATGTCAACAAGGTGCGCGAATAGTTTCTGTTAAAATTAGCGTTAGAATTGTATCAAATACTGCTCGGGAAATGGCATTTTCCTTCCAATGTTAGTTAAAATCTTAGACTATAGATAACTATAGAGCGATAGTATCGCTAGTTTTCCTTCGTGCCAAGCGAGAGCACTTTTCGTCTGTATCTAGTACATTCGTTTACTGATTTAATGTTATTTTTCGCGCAACGACAGACTTATATGCAAAAATATCGATGGTTTCGACATTGTTAGGATAATATTAGGGTTTTAGATAGTTTTATTAAAACGGCGCGCTCCGTCTTGATACAAAATTTACGATAAAACTAGTTCATACTAGTGCTCACGGTTCATACACTGATAGGCTCACTCTTTAGTTTCTAATCTATACTCTAAGGTTGAAATACTGTTTATTTGGACCAGCCCAGACCAGAATTGTTTAGTTTTAAAGAATAATGTAAGTACTACTGGCACCGACTCGCGACGTCTTCTGTATATTATAACTAACGCATATCAAAATCTGCTGTATAATTTCTGACTGAAAAAATGAAAATATTTTTGACTATTTTATGGAGCTTTAAGAGAAACATTATTATTTAAAGCATTCACTGTTTGATTTATTGGTAACATACGCAATGGATGATGATTCCAGTATAAAAACTTGCGCGTGCATGTTATATATTAAGATATTAATTAGCTATTGGGTGATAATTGTCGTTATTTAAACCACTTTAAAATGCTACAAAAAACATAAAACAAAATGACTTGTAAGTACTTCTTTAAATCGCAAGGCAACACCAATGCATTTCGCACTCAAAATCCATCGTCAACTTAGGTCACCAAAATCTTGACCGAGCGTTTAATACGTTAAGGTCACTGTGGTTTGGACAAATGACAAATAGTCGCATAAATCAGGCTGGGTGCCACCTGCACTTTGTCCCAGTTTGCCCCAATCTACCCCAGTCTGCCCCACACGGCCCGTGCCCCACATATGGGTAAACATTGCGTTTTTAATGGGACTTGCATTTGTCTATGCGTTAAGTGCCTCAAATTTATTGTTTGTACTTATCTTTGGACATTTTTTTACATAGGAATGCGTGTTATTCAAATTTTGTTGGATTTATGTGTTGTGACTTTGTATGCATGGATAGAATGCTTTGGTACTTCAGTATGGGTTCTGGCTCTCGTAAACAAAGGGTGAAAGTCTACCATTATCTTTTCTCTATTCGAAAAATATTATTGATCTTATGTATAATTTTGTTCTTTTTTTATTGTGTCGTTAGGTGATAGACTCCATTTGTTAAAAAAAATACAAACCCATAAGAAAGCTGAAGAAAACAAGAACCTTCCCCCACATGTAAACGAAACATGTAATTAGATCTTAACATCACATCCCGAATTAATTCTACCACACAAATCTCCGCCTATTTACTTAAACGGTTTAAATTGAAAGTCAACAATTAAGCGAGTTACACACGAGTGCAAAACAAAAGGGGTTCCGTAGCGAATTAAATTTATTAACTTTGGACGTACGATTCCAGACTAGTGAATGTTTTATACGATTTTTATGAAATCGCGACGATGCAGTTACGTTATCGCACTGCGGAGGACGTATTGGAAACGGTAAATGACAGTCGCGTTCCCAATTTTAAACGATGACTTTTTTGTCTGACGTGTACCTAGGTACTATCGCTTACTGTGCTGTATCGTTGCTTGAATCATATCGTTTCAATATTCTACTTTATTTCATTAAAAGTCGTGTGTGTATAATGTTATGCAGGTATTTTCTCTTTTATCTATTATTTTGCTAAGCTGTATTGAAACAGCCTTATTAAAAAAACATAACATAAACATAACATTTAAGTCTTATTATTTAGTTCAATTATTGAAGAGATAGTACTTACATGAGTAAATTCGATTTAAACTTGTATTGTCACGCAGAACTTTCAAGCGTTATTTTAATTAACATGATAGTGTGATGTGATCATTAATTCATTAATTACGGACTAATTATACTCGTTTAGACTTTATAAACAAAACAAATTACATTAAGATATCTTAGTTATCTCATAGAAATCAAAAAACTCAAGCTGAAGAACAAGAAATTCTGCGAATCCCCACAAAAGAGTTTGTTTTAACTAAGCAGTCTCTTCATAAGAAAACATTTCTAGTTATTATGAAGTTAGTTGGTAAATATACATGGTAATTATAATAATGCCAATCTAGAATTTTATACACGCATACAGTATGATGATTGATAGAACAATGTTTTTTTGGCAAATCTCTTTTATTTTTGGAAATTTTACTTTGTTTTAACCTGTAATAGCCCCCATTTTTGGGCAAAGGCCTTTCTTCATCCAAACCCTGTCTTTCACAATTTCTGCCCGCGTTCGTATAAAACTTCACTTATGATGGAAAAATAATTCGTTGATCAATCTATGTTAACATGTTTAAATTTTTAATTTATTCAGTGCCTGCGTTATTCGTGCTGCCAAAGCCTAATTGACTTAATGATTTATATCATATTTTATTTTTTAAACAAATAGTTAAACTTTTTGCCAAACATTCGCCGCGATAGTGACGCGCTTCAAAACGACCGAATGATTTATCGCTCGTTCAAATTAATGATAAATGTGTGAGTGAATGTAAAAACTTCGCAGCCCTATGAATGATTGCGTTTCGTTTCGAATGAAAATGACGAGACCATGTAATTTGTGGAACCTATTCATTAATGTAATAAATGTGGATTAAATTTTATAATAAATACATTCAAGCGACGTGTTTTTTGGTAAATATTCATTTACGTCTATATTATTTTGAACGGATCTATGTTTTGATTAAAATTCTAATTTAAATTTAGTTCCAATCGCTAAAATCGTAATTTATGCTATTTAAACAGTTCGCGCTGTACCGTAACGCTGTACCGTGTGTAACAGTTACTAATTTTAGAGCTAGCTGATATTAGAATCATACTTTTTGGACTAATTAGGCAAATTACGGAAATACACTTATTGTTGCTTCAAAAGTTGCACGTCTTTTTAAAAGTAATGGATACATAAATGTAATAACTAAGGTTAACTTTAAGAAAACGGCAACCTGAAACCTTTCTTTTTAAAGAATAACACAAGATCTCTAAGATCCATGTTGTTTCAGATATCTGTAGTCAATTGTTTTCAAAAACCATTAGATAAGTCTTAGATGAATTATTGGTCTCGCGCGCTCGATTCATCTAAGAGTTAAGTCTTACTTAATGAAATTAAGCCAATTTTTGAGCACAAAATATTTCAAAACAATAAAATCCAATATGCAGGTGTTATCACAGCTTAAAGTATAAACAAATATTAACCTGTCGCATGTCTGTCTCCGCAAACACTGCAGCGTTGAGCCGACAGCGTCAATCAGAGCTCTTGTGTATACATTGTATAGCTTAGATACAGAAGTACCACTTCATGTGGTACTTGAAACGAGTACCTAATTTGCTTAAATTAATTAATTTGATGGTTAAAGTTATGGTTAAATATTCCCCATGGCATTATCTGCCATGGGGAATATTTTCTTGGTATCTAATGCTCTAATTTCGGTTGATTGAGTGGCAGAAAACAAAACTAAGTATACTTACCACTTGGGTTTTGATCACACTGCATTAAGTAAACTGTTCCAGACAGATATAGTTTTTTTCGGTGGCTTGGGGAAAAGACTACGCAGAAAAAAGTAGTATATTACTAATTATGATTGAAACAATATGGGCATTTATAATTAGTGAAACTTCTGTATATTTTTGTTTATTGCCTGGGTGTTGTCGCCAATCATACGTATGCCCAATCCGCTTTGTGGGATGCTTTCCGTTTTGTTTGGCCCCAATGTATTTATTATTGTTTATACTGCAGACGTGTGAATGTAGAAATTAAATAAAACGTTGGCTATTTATAACGTAAATTAGATACCTTAATCACTTATAACAGCACAATCTTTTTTATTTTATATTTTATTCCATTAAGTAATAAAAAAAATTACATATTTTATTCCTTTAAATAACTAATAACACCTGTGATGTGTTAAACCAAAAGACTAACGATAAATCGTAGTGTTTGTCTTGAAATTTGACAGATGATTAAAAAGTGAAGAGTTTGTAACATAGAAAACTATTCTCTAAAATAAATGATAAAATAGTTACGAAAAAATTACTGATAATTTCATTCCGAAATCAAACCTACAAACGTACAGACACCAAACACAACCACTGTTATACAACACTTAAATTAATTTATCTCTAACTATACTTCGTAATCCCTAACAAAGTGCGGACGTGTCGTGGCAAGTGACGTCACATGCTATCACGTGACGTCACCGGGCAGGTGCGCCGCTGACCGCGTCCTGCCGCAGATTGATCATACTAATCCTGCCACCGCACTCTGACGTCACTTCCTGATTGTTGTGTCCCGTTGCATTATAGGGTCATACATCAATTTATTGTATTTGTTGATTCATTAACACTACTGTAAATTATATTTTTTTAGCTATTAAAAAGTAAAAGAACGTTGTTAGATCAGTCAGATCTGAGTGACCATTGCCATTGAAACTGAGCATCGTTAATTAAAGTTTTTGGTTAAATTGAAACAAAAACATTATTGTATATTTTGAAGGATGTATCTAAAAAAAAACCAGCCCTTTGTTCATACACACCTCATAGGATTAAATTCTCTCATTTAACATGACTAAACTAAATAGCCAAAAATAAAATGAAAAATCAAATAAAAAAAAAACCTAAAATAAAACTAAACTAAAATGGGACACGTGTGAAGTAACCAACTCTATTACTACTGTAAGCTTATACTCTGTCCAAATGGTGACACGTTGAGTGCCCTCTGGACGCCTGTCAACTACCAACTTATTTAGCTGGCAATCCAAATGGAAGCGTTGATCTAAGTATAATAGGAAAGGTTAAATAATAATAATATTCCGGGACAATTCACACACGGTTAACTGATCCCAAGCTAAGCAGAGCTTGTGTTATGGTGACCAGACAACTGATACACATACTTATATATTTCTTAATACATACATATTATAGATAAATTACACCCAGACACAGAACAAATGATCGTGCTCATCACACAAAGATTTGTCCTGAGTGGGAATCGAACCCACGACCTGCGGTATAGCAGTCAGGGTCACTAACCACTAGACCAACAGGCCTGTCTTTTTAAATTAAAAACATACTGAATGGAATTCCAGGTAGAAAAAGGTTTTGAAAAAAGACTTTTGAAAATAGTCCAGATAGAAGGTAGGCTTAAAACTAAGATTAAAAAAATACGCTTCAGACCAAGTAGAATAATATACAACAACAAAGATTAGGCGTTTAAAAAGCTGTTCTTGAAAAAAAATAGGGCAGTTGATAACCAATCTTCCATTGTCTGGCCCTGTTCAGGACTTCCTTTAAAATACAGGATAGATGAACAGACAAAAAACTTTACAGCAAAGATATCGCGTAGCAAAAAATAAATAGACCGGAAATTCAAACCTTCCTCCATTGCCTAATAATTAAAACACCTATCACTACTATTTGACGGGCCTGTTGGTCTAGTGGTTAGTGACCCTGACTGCTATACCGGAGGTCGTGGGTTCGATTCCCGCCCAGGACAAATTTTGTGTGATGAGCATGATCATTTGTTCTGGTGTCTGGGCATAATTTATCTATAATATGTATGTATTTAGAAATATATAAGTAAGTTTATCAGTTGTCTGGTTACCATAACACAAGCCCTGCTTAGCTTGGGATCAGATAACCGTGTGTGAGTTGTCCCAGGATATTATTATTATTATTTACTACAACCCTTTAATCATAATCTATAGGACCCCCCACATGAATATATCGTAAGCAAGTCAAGCCCAGTTTATGTTACAGTAAAGCTGGTGACGCGATGACGTGTCGACTCTCCGTATGACGTACGAACCGCGGTGAACTGCTGACAGCCTGATTAATAATGTTCTAATGAAAAGCTTATGTGTTTGTGTTTGTTCATCATAATTTAGACATTGAATTAGGATGTCTAAATGTGCATTTGATTTATTTGCATTTAGGGAGATGCGATTACATGTTCCTAAATTGCGGAACTAGTTTATTTAGGATTATAAATTCAGGATATACGTATAGCCTAATAGGTTGTTAATTGTTGTCAAAGTTTAGAACCAGGGCATGTATTGTGTATTATTTTGACGACTTAAAAAGTCGTCAGCCGAAGTGCAAGCATGAAGGGAATAATGAAAGTGGACGAAGCGAAACAAGTGTGTAAGGATCGTGGCAAGTGGAAAGAAGTGGTCTCTGCCTACCCCTACGGGAAAGAGGCGTAATTATATGTATGTAAAAAGTCGTAATGTTCATTCTTGTTATTTATATGCCTCATCGTTTACAGTACAGGGATCGATAAAAAACACCCATTTTAAACATTATTTAAGTGTTACGGAATAGGTTTGTAATAAAAAAAATGCACAGTTTGTCAAAAACCTAAATAAGTTATTACAACCAATTTTTTTATTCTGAACATTTTTCTAATTTTCCATTCTCATATACAAAAACAAAAAACTTCCCACTATTCATTGACTTGGTAATTCATAAAACCGATGTACCGGGGCCGGCAGTGGTCGAGATTCATTTGTCTAACGCGGTGCTGCCGACCAGCATTGAATATTTTATCGGCTGAATAAATGGTGTGTGCTTGAAAATAAATACGAACCATGCTGGTTAAAAAATGTTGAGAAATAGAGGAATCTGACCTTGTTTAGAATAGTGGTTAGGGAATTATTTAATCACTTTTACATGGAACAAAGCAAGTTAAAGAAAAGCTTGTAAAAGAAATTTAAATCTAGTGTTGAGCTATTTTTGCTACCATTGTAACGTCTTGATTCTTAGTAATTCTTAACTACATCTTCCTCTTTTACATATTAAAGCTTATTTCCAAAACGAATCATAAGTTACAATACAAAAAAAAAAATATTTCTTTAAGATTTTTAGCCAACCAACGAGGAATTATATCGTTTTAATTAAACATTTGGTGGGTACAAAAAAACACATTCATAATAATAATATGTACACACAAAAGTACGTGTTGTCCCTGTTCAGATTTAAGAAAACTGATTTAATTTAAAACTACATTTTGGTAATAACTGCAGCAATTAAAGCTCCGTCAAATATAAAACAAATACTCAACAATTATGCTAACTAGGTCACCGACTTCTTGATGATTTATCAAACAAATGAAAACAGCCTTCTGCTAATTGAAATTAGATATTATAATTACAACGCTTGATAATTACGGGGCCGTTAATTTAAAATGGTATTATGTTCCCCATTGAAAATGTTATGGCTTATTTTGTTGCGCACCAGAATTTTGGAGAAAGATGATTATATTTTATTAAAATTATAATGATCTTATTATGAAGCGAAAATATATGGTATATATTTTGGTATTATTCTTAGGAGATTAGGCGTGCTTTAACAGTTTCCTGTTTGATTTGTATTTTTTTATGAAGAAATGAAATTAAAGGTACCCATTACCAATAGGAATAAGCCTTTTTCCAAATTATGCAAGGTCCCTTCAGCTTCAAGCAAATGTAAGCAGAGACTTGGACTGAGGACCTGAAAAGGTAGCTTGATTAGACTGGATGTGGGTGGCGGAGGGCCTGGAGTTATTTCGCTATTTGGGAGAGACCAATCCCACATCGTGAATCGAGATAGTCATGAAGAGACTTCGCTTTTCACTACTATGCGCTCTTTTCTGTTCACATATGTACTTGGATTTTTTTAGTGAGAAAATAGTGACAAGAATCACTTAACTGCTATACAAATTATGTAACGAGTTCAAAATCCGTCGATGCATAGTTTGAGGCACACAACAACTGGACGCGTATCTCCCTTCTCTACCAGCTTATCTACAAAACAAACGTTTATCTTGTATCATAACTTAAATGACGCATGAAACTCGCAGCATCGCACGCGTTAAAGCGCATCGCAACATTGCAGTAGTAATGTAGTGTACCGTTAAGAGGGCAACGTGTAAAGTATGCGAACTAAATGTGCGCTATAAATTCTAGCGGCTGCACCGAGCTCCGCATTGGCTACGGTTTATGTGCTGGACATACGGCTGCGGGGGATGGCAAGCTTGCGTGATGAAAAAACCATATCATACGGTTTGTGCGTAGGCTTGTTGAAATGTTTCAGATACCTTAAGATCTCTAACTGGCCTCAGGCATTTATCAATTAAGCATAAAGAACTGTCCTAAAAGTGCCATTACACAATCCAATGAGTCTTGGATATAGTTGTAAAGTAATATTATTGTATGTAAATGAGTAAAAAAATGTATTGACTGAATGATTTTTTTTAATTATTATTTCACCATACTATAATATAAATGAATTGTTTAAAGAACGTTATTTGATATTTTTTTAAACAGTTCCAAAATTTTATTAATAGAATAACTACCAAACCTAAACCTGCACACAGCAATTATTTATGAAGTCCATCATTACATAGCTTGGAAAAAGTCTACATAGGAGCAGATGTTTATATAATTTGAATATATCTAAATATGTACCAACATGTTTATCAACCATCAGGCCAGTATATCACAGGATATAATACTACAAAAAGCGGATAGCACTGGTAATTAATGTTAAATGCTCCCGGTTTTAGGCTCACTTGGAAAAATAGGCCGATGCGTTTGAACCCTTTGTCCCGGACCTAACGAGCCTTTTGCGAAGCCTTAATTAGCATAAGCAGAGTTTCTGAGCGTCTGTTATTAAGCTTATCTATAAAAGTTATGAAACGGGTGGAGGTTCCTTTTCTCGTAAGAGGACAAAACTTGTTTTGGACAGAGTAACATTTAAAAAAAAGGTTAGAAATTTTTCAACCAAACTTATATAATAAAAAAACCCTTTGGTACAGTATATTGCCGTTACAAATTAAAAAGTTTTACGCATCTAAAATATTTTTTATTTTTCCGTGGGCTGATTAATGAAACACAAGTGATTTTTAATGAAACGCAAGAGCTTCACAGCGATGTATGTGATGTTCCTTACATTTTTCTTATTTATGCACTAAAAATTTATGATACCATGTTTTATGTATAATTTAAAGATATTTAATTAGATACAGACAAATCACAAAATGTACGATCTAAAATGTTCCTGTGTATCTTAGAAACATTCTGTAAATCAACTGAAACGTGAAATATAAGTTCACGACCAAACCACCTCCCTCCAATTGAAAAGAGATTTGCAAAGCAAATGAGCAAAACAGAATCCCGGAATCAGCTGAGCAATCGACGCAATTTGTTTTATCTTCAAGAAACAAACAAATAAATTCCAATTGAGCGATTAAGGTATACCTTTCGATCAGGCTCCGAATCTAGATGAATGGAGGGATTAGTTGTAGGGCTGCTTCCAAAATTGCTGTTATGAAATATTTTCGATATGAAATATGTATTTTATAGATGTTATTTATTGATTTTCGGGGTGTTAGGATTTGTTTTTTACTTCAATTTGTTACTTTTGTTTTGTGCAATAGTTTTTTTTTAAATTAATCTAGGATTTGGGTTTTATGTTGGTAATAATGAAATGTGATTGAGAGTTTTATAACTTTGAGTTCTGAGGTTTACGCGAATGTTAGACATTGAAATAAAACTACTTTTACGGGTGAAACCGAGTGAAGCCAACCACAGTCGACCGTCTACCTGCTGTACTACCATATGTCAGAGGAGTCACTGACAAGATTGGCTACATCCTGAAGCGAGCTTCAATCAAAACATACTTCAAGCCGCCTAAGAAGATTAGTCAGTCCTTACCATCTGTCAAGTGTCACATACCTCTACAAGATGCAGGAGTTTACAAACTAGATTGTGACTGTGGGCTCTCTTACATCGGACAAACAAAACGCAGTATAGGGACCCGCGTAAAAGAACACATAGCTGACGTGAAACACCGCCGCTCAACGAAGTCTGCAGTCGCCGATCATGCTGAAGGCTCCAGCCATTACATTAGATTTGATAAGCCACAGATCCTCGCTAAAGAACCTAAATTCCTACCTAGGATGTTTCGCGAGGCTATTGAGATTAAAAAACACCCTAATTTCAATAGAGAAGACGGCTGGAAGATATCACCTACTTGGGATCCGATAATTAACAAACTCAAAATCAAACCCAAGAGCAGCGCTGCAAGACCTCAAGACACCGTGAGCTCATATTGCGTAGGCCGGAACACAAATAATTAATAAAAATATGAAGGTAGAACGAGCAACAACAACCGTCAAGACGAACACCACCTCAGTCTGCCCGTGACCATGATACCTGCAAAGGTGTCGAAACGTCGGGAACTAAAATCAAAATACAAACCGCGATAAAATCCGTAAAAGTAGTTTTATAACTTGTCAAATAATATTTCAAAAATTTGTTTTATAATTTTACCCGCTTCGGATAGTGGTGAAATAGACAGGATTTTCTTTACTTAGCTTGTCTGTTTGTTAAAAATAAGAAATATGCAAAAATAAAATAACGGTCTGAAAATGTATTCATTTGGTTAGTGTATGCAAATATCGATTTCGAAAGTTTTTTAGTTCACAAAAAAATAACTTTATCTAAAACACTAAATCATCCTTTAGCGTTATTTGATAAAGCCCGCTTAAGCTCCGCCAAATATCCTAGAAAAATCCATTTTAAAAAATCTAACACAAAACCTAACCCAAAAATCTATCGCAACAAAAGTCTAGGTCCATTTATATAAAATCGCAAGCCGCCGTCTATCGGCAGCCCTGCCGGACGGCCGGTTTCATTCAGACAAGGGATTGGCGTGCGGCTCGCGTACGGCATACGAACTAGGCCGGTAGATAACCGATCTTTTATCGCGAATTGATGTATGTGGCCCTTAATACTCGGCTGGCTACAACACTATTGTGGCCCACGAAAAATTGCTTTAGAACTTGAGTGCCTATTTTTGGAGCTGGGTGGCTCGACAATGCAGTTACGCCTGAATTTCGTTAACTTTCACCTGTGGATTGCTTTGGTAATTTTAAATGGAGTCGATTAAACGTGTACAGTTTAAAATCAAAAGGCTGCACTATTCCTCTAGTGCTCCTAACACTTCTATATATAATGTAAAGTGGTTCTATGATCTTAAGGATGCTGATCTTATGGATTTTAGGAATAAGCTATTGCAGATACAAATTGGTATTAAGGACGGTTCCGAAATCATGTGTGGTTAAGCATATAAACATACGTAAGGATTATCGAATTGCTTTAAAATATTTTATATATCAAAATATTATGTAATTTTCTGAAGCTTTTTAATATTCTACCTCAGGATTTTTGTATTTTCCCTGAACATTGCTACCCTATTAAGAATTTACCACCATAATAACGTGTTTTAACTCACATTCGTCAAATAATACGAAAAAGCCTATTCTCAAAGCACGCGATAGGACCCACCCTATTGCCCATTGATTAATATCGACGAAATTACCTGTTCGTATGTTGCTTTCAGATTTATGACATTTCAACCTCAATCACGATGCACGATGGTTAAAAATGCGAACAATCGTAGTTTACAATCAAAGTAATTTATGGAACGTCATTCTAACCAAATTTATAACAGCAACCAAACTTAGCACAAGACACAATAATTCTGGGTACAAACAAGTATGCTCCCTATTTTTAACACAAAATAATTATTGTGTACTAGCTGACCCGGCGAACTTCGTACGGCCTAACAGACGATTTTTTTTTTCTCCATAAGAACCATCTTCGTCCTTCAAGGAATATTATAAAAAAAGAATTAACGAAAACACTTCAGCTGCTTTCGAGATTTGCGCTTAGCAACACATTCAGCGATTCATTTTTATAATATAGATAATACAAATTTTTTATTTGACGACCTCCGTGGTCGAGTGGCGTACGCACCGGTTTCAAGGTGTCGCTAGCTCTGAGGTCCCGGGTTCGATCCCCGGACGAGTCAATGTAGAAATAAACTTTTCTACATTGCCTCGGGTCTGGGTGTTTGTGGTACCTTCGTTGTTTCTGAATTCCATAACACAAGTGCTTTAGCAACTTACTTTGGGTTCAGAGCAATGTATGTGATGTTGTCCGCATTTATTTATTTATTTATTTATAATTAGGCAAGATTATGATTAACACGTAATTAAGTACCTACATTATTTACTGAAAAAATGGACTACAAGTGCAAAGCCCATTTAACATATAAAAACTCAATTTAACAAGCCAGTTTTCAGGTAACAATATTCATTTATTTACTGCCTATTTAATGTAGAAGGTTATCCACAATTTTTTTTTTTTAATATAATGGGTCAAAGAAATCACGGCGTGGTCGTCAACAGTGAAAACGCGGGAGTCGCTGTAATAAATAAAAATCGACAGGTAAAGGCCTGATCACGGACACCAGCATCGGTAGCATCAGGTCAGTTCGTTTGACCATACCATAGATACACGCAGAAGATTTACTTTGATTAAAAGTACTGTAGTTAAAGCGTACTTGTATTTAGGAATTCCATGCCCTCATTGAACGCCGGAAGGTTTACAACTATTTTTTTACAATGTTCTTTTTCTATCTTTCCTCTCTTCTATTATTATTATTTAATACTTCATATATTTTAAAGGCAAAGTCATGTCAGTCTAAAAGTTTAGAGTTGTGAACATTTTCGTGTAAAAATTAGTCGAAAAAAGAACAAACACGCATATTTCAGAGTAGTAGCTTTTGAAGCGACAATTCTGGGCGACATAATCAAGCAATCTTTTCCACCTTAATGTACGCAAAAAAAGTTTTCAGAAGTCCAAGTCCTAGAAACACCCTATTACTTCTTATGGGATCCATACACCATACTCTTATTAAGAGTCGTTTAGAGTGAATGTTCTGACTATATTTTGTTGTGTCCACGTTCTTTGTGCGTCACGTGGTGTAGAGCGTGACGCGTCACGGCGGTACGTGCCCGACGCGACGTGATAACACGCCAACTTTTATTGTGATGAGAATGCTACTTGCTTTATATTTTAGTTTCACGTTCGACTGTCGTACGCTGCCTTTCGATCCTAAAGTACGGGCATTAGAAGCCTTATTCTTGCTTTTAAAACAATTACTTGAAGTATCACTTTAGCTATTGGTAAATGAAAATAAAAAGTCTGCAAAAAATATACGATAAATAGATTTGTTAAATTCACTATATCACTCCAAAAATTGCTTAAAACTGTAACCAATATTTAACTGCAATGCATTATATCATAAAGATACGTTTTATGCAAATTGCCCCACCTAAAAACATTACTAACTTAGTACCAAAGAGAATAAGCTTTCACACAATGTTTCGTTTAGATATATCTTAAAATAATCCTATAAATTAATGTAACGTGGCACTGAAAAAGTCATTTTCATCCGAGAGGCTGTTAAACATCTAGGCCACCGCGCCTAGGAGATAATATATAATTTCCTCCGCCGTTTAACAAAAGAAATCCAACCTAAACAATTTAAAAGCGTTCCAAGTGTACTTAAAGCGAACTTGAACGAGTACAGTATCATTTTCCGCAAAACAAACACACTGACTTATTTCTTCTATTTGTTTTAGTAACAAAAGGAAACCGCTTTATTTCAAAAGTGCTTGAACATATTTTCATAGTTAGAGGAACTAGTTTGTTGATTAATCTGAGGGTTGGATGCGGGCGGTGGTTTATGGGCACATTACCTCGCCTGACTTATGGCCTTACACCAGCTGATTTCACACAGAATCTACGTGCAGCTTTACTGAACGGATTTTTAAACGATGGCAATGGCTCTTAACGTGGTAGGTAGTTAAAGTGCTAATTAATTTTATTTTCTGTTTCCATTTAATTTCGGTTTTGAATTTTATTTAATTTGGTGAGCTCAACGATTTTATTTATTGACTAAGTAAAAAATTTAGTGAATGTTTGGTCATAGCGTTATATTTTTTTGCTGCTCCAAATTTCTGTATCCTGCTCATAAAGCACATATTTTATATTATGGACCAGAATATAGGTTTGGGAAAACCAAAAAATCTATTAAAATAAAATAAACTGTAATTAACGCAAAGCAATTCTCGTTCCCTGCCAAATAAACAGCGCTCAGACCTGATCCCCTTAATTGTCATTATTCTCTGAGCAGCTTAAATAACATAATTAAAAGAAAGAAAATACAATTAAGTGGTACAACTTAAAATATTCTTGACAGTCGAAAACCAAAAGAACGGTTCCTGGGAACACCATTCACAACTTATATTTTAACCGTTTTTTTCAAGCAAGGTTTAATGTCTTGTAAATAAGTAAACACAGAGTAGTCTGCGTTTTTGCAATATTCTTCTTTCCATAAAAGCAGTTTTTTAAAGCACCAGTATCATTGTGTTATGTTTAACATCAAACAATAATATAGGACCTTCTAATTATATTTAAATCACGTAACATCTATCCAATTGCAAGTGTTCCCACTCGAAAGCTGACAGCTACTATTCCTTTCTTCTTCTCGGTCCCTTACTGCCGAGGATCGCGACCACATGTCAAGCCCCTCCATTGAGCTCGGTCGTATGCAGTATGGGCCGCTCGGTGCATGCTACCGCCCACAGCCTTCTTGATAGCCTCTTTATAGCCTTTAGCTAATCAACCTGTTAAACCAGAATCACTCACGACCTTCATTCACAAATCCTCACAAAATTAAAGTGATTCTTTGAGCATTTCAACCCATTACCTAGTTCCCCAATTTTCAACTAGATGTCGCCTAAAGTGTGGGTCGTTTGCGGTGCTATAAAACGGAAGTCATTAATTAAATTAAATACGAAATATGATATTTATCTGCATTGCAGATGATGTTGCCCTTTTAACGCGTGTATTAAGGGTTAGCTCTTAATGCTGGGATTAGCGATGAGCGGGCGCGGTGTGAACTTTATGAAGTTTAAATGTCACGTCGTAATACTTTTTATGATTGTAGGATGATTTAGTATTATGTTTTCCAGTATTTAGTTTTCTCGAAGTGTAATTACTTTAAATGTTTCTCAAAGTGAAACTTAAGTTCTCTCTTTCTCAAGTTGCAATTAGGAAAAAGTTATATCGAGGAAAAAAGTTATGGACAATATTTATTTTGCTTACTTTCCATTGTAATATTGAAGTTATAAGATATTATTAGATACTAGGTATTTATTTACTCATTTCATCATAATTTGCGCACCATACGTTAGAAGTTGGGCTCTCACCAACGTTCAAAAATCCCATCTCGGTGTTTGCCAACGTGCTATGGAGCGCAGCATCCTCGGAGTTCGGCTCACGGATCATGTAAGGAACTCCCTACTGCGCTCCAAGACTCAAATAGCGGACGTGGCCCTGAAGGCTGCCAAATTGAAATGGGACTGGGCCGGACACGTGTGCCGAATGTCAGAAGGACCGTGGGCGAAAGCCTCTACAAATTGGGTTCCTAATAGACGGAGGCCGCGTGGAAGACCCAGGCGGAGATGGAGGGATGAACTAGACGCATACAAAAAGGAGTGGCAACAAATAGCAAACAATAGAGACCTGTGGAAGGAAGGAAGGGAGGCCTTTGCCCTGCAGTGGGATAGTTCAGGCTTTAAATAAATAAATAAAATAATCATAATTTGGGTATGTGACATAAAAATATATTTTTTTCATATGTAATTACGCACTAACCCTTGAAAGGAAACAGATATATTAAAGCCCGCGCTAATTGTTACCAAACTTAGAACTGTAACTAAAATAACAAGGTTACAATCAAAATACCTATTTTCGACATAAAACTGTAACCCGATATTGTTTCCCGCTTCTCACACCACTAAAGCCTCTCCCTAACCATACTCGTTCACAGCACGGGAGCATCGTTCCGGCTGAATTACCAACTAGCTGGCTCCGCTAATTGCCCACAAAACTTTTAAAATATTAACGTTTTGTGGAATAATCGTCGAGCGATTATTTTTAGCAAAGCATTCGCTGTGCAACGCTTGGTAATTTGTGGCTTTCGTGTTTGGTCCCGGTTTTGTACGCGAGAGGAAACAAATGAATATTGATAGTGTTCGTGTAAAAATTATTGATGTGTGTGCACTGACCTGCGGTGATTGTGTGTTCTTTGTCCATTTTATTTTTATACTGTAATTTGGGATTGTTGGTAAACATTTACTCTCTTCTAGTTTTTAATCGGAAAATTTCACGGAGAACATCATCCATACTTAATATTTATTACAAATGAAAAACTACCTCTGTCTGTCTATCTGTTACCCTAAGTAAACCACAACTATTTGAGATGAAACTATTTGAGTTTCCTTGAACTCCAAGAACGATTGTTTTTGCCGCGATAACTGATACGCACACAAGCAAAGCCTGTGGTCGAAAACTAGTATCTAATATCTAGATTAGCTTTAAATCTCTGGTTTGGACAGAATTAATATAGATGTTTCTGTACAAATATAGGACTGCAAGATTATTGCGCAACCGAGTGTGAATTTTGCGTTAAGGCTTCCTTACACTTACAAAGTTTTAAAATCTTCTGAACACCAAAAATGGCCACAATTTCTTGTTTATTGCACACGAGGCTTTTTAATAAAGATCGAAAAACAGGCAGGCTCTCTGAATTTTGCTTGGAGAATGAACGCTGCAGGAATACTAATCCTCGCGTCTCGGGGCGATGCACCAGAATCTAGGATACTGCAGAAGTTCCATCATCGACAAACCTTGGAAGTAGAACAATGTTTTGGTGTGTGTCAAGACTGAAAGAAATATGAGATTACCTTGGTTGTCTTATATTTCCTTGTGAAGGTTGTATGCATCAGCAATCTTTTTCTTCCTGTAAGTCTCCAAACGGACTAATAAAGGTGTTTCCTTATAAAAAGCTACATACCTACGTCCTTTTACATACCTTTAATTTCAAGGTTACAATTAGTACATCAAATAAAAAACAATTAAGGCCGGACATGTATGAAAATTGTCCGTGCGAAACATCAATGAATGTGATATTTGAATAGATGTAAAATCATCGCGTTAGCCTGACTAGAGTTCAAAAACACAATATCAAATCTCTCAAGACCATATTTGATTATGTAAATGGACCTTCTGTGTTTAAATATATTCTGGCAGCAACGAACCATCGCAGCATGATAATACTGGATGCTTATTTATGGTACAATGGGCTCTTAGTGTAATGCTAAGCTTATTTTGAGGGGTAAGCAGTTAATGCCGATATTAGGTAGTTGGGAGTGCTGGTTAGACGTTACGAGCTAAATATTATGATAGTGTCTGATGAGACTAGGAAACAATGAACATGATATATATATATAGACTCTATAGTTGGTTTCTTTTAATTTCTGAATTATAGAAACTGGTTTTCTTTCTTTTCTTTTTTTACGTCTCGATTCTTCTGCATTTTAAATAAGTTAACTAATTGCCTTTTAACGTAATACCTTGCACGATATTTCAATTTTAAGACATATAACACGCACTTTTCCATCTCTTCAATTCTCAAAACGATTTTGTCACATAAATCTCAGATAAGCTAAACCACTATAAACTTAAAATCTATATCTCCCTACACATTATCTTCACACCCGTCGATATATTCAAAATACATTTTCCGACGGAAAACTAAAGTTTTCCAACGATTTTATTCGAGAATATAAATTCAAATTGAGTGGGAAATGCTGGTCCCTAACTGGCAACTTCTAGGCACCGAAACCGCTCGAACACTACAATACACTATACTTTATTGGAATAAGAAAATCGTATTTTCTGCATTTTACACTTTCTAGACCAGTGTTTTCAGATAATACGGGACAAAACTGTTCGTGTGTATCACTTTTTGCTTTTTGAATTAAGGACTATGTAGGTCCCATTCTTATATTTTCATAAAATAAATATAGAACTTTATTGGGACAACGTTCCAAATTTAAAAATTATGCAGCTGCTTGTGTGTTGACCCAAATTTAAGAGCACTCAAATAGTTACAAAAATTTTAATTTTGAATTTTATAAAGTTTTTATCAGGGCGCACTATTTAAATAATTTAATATGGTAAATAATAAAGTTTATATTTTGTGTCACGTAAAATATCAGGTATAATATAATAAAAAAAAAATAAGCAATAAAATCCCAAGTCAGGTAAATAAAGTGTGCATTTAATTATATTATTATCATCATAAAATATAAAATCTTAATTATTAATTTTAGTAAACACACTAAAGATGTTACCTTAGCACTTTCCAAAATTGTATAATCACAACAAAATACGGCCTTAGTTTAAAAACAGTAGATAGGTAAAAGCATAAATAAAAAACAACTCCAGGTACTATTGCTACGGTTATGTATAAAAACCATACAATTGAAACTCGTAAACTTGTATATCGCATAAATTGCGTACGAGAAAAAAATTGCATTCATAAGTTCATTTTTCATATAACACTGTTATAACTCTCAAGTGTTGTGCCGTGTTCCCTCTAGAGATGGGACAAAGGTATCCGAAGCGCGGATATTTGAGAATAATAAATGCTAAATCACTTAGTGTATTGAATAAAACCTTTGGAAATTGCAGTGTGAAATAAAGTTACTTAGATACTTGAAGATTTCAAAAGCCGCTGTTTTTTTGCAAATTCTTCATGATAATTTTGCCGTCTCCGTTTTAAACTATTTTAAACATCGATTATGTGGAAAATGGTGTTGGTTATACATTGATATTGTTATTTTTTAGTTCTTAAACTCTGTACCATAGCATGTAATGTGTAACCGTTTATTTTCCCAAATAAAATAAAATAAAATTATAATTTCAATTTATTTTGGTTTAATTTGTCCAAATTATTCAGTAAACGAATCATATTTTATATGACTTGGTATCTTCCTGAAAAGGTTGATTCTTGTTGAATTTTAATACATCTTTCCATCTTTTCCTTACATAATCCAAAAAGTAGATAATATACTAATATACTTTATTTTCAGTATATCACTATAAAAGTAGATGATAAGAAATATCCGAACAAATTCGGATATATATTTTCCAAGTCTTCGTATACTCCCATCTTTATCCGCGACTACGACACTAGCTAGTGTCGGGGCGTCGCTTGCCACTTGATGCCCGGGTCAACAGTTTAAAACAATAACGCCAGAGGGTGCCACTGGGAACCATAAATACAATATAGCGCCAACGAATTTCGTATTATTTAATATGAAAATATAAATTTATTATATTACATATTATTATGTTTATTTTATTTACCTTACCTTTCTGATATGACAAGGAGACACTGCCTTGGTGAATTTTTAATAAATATAAAATAAATTATGATTGGACTTAACTTACATATTATTATTGATGTTTATTTCATTTAACCTTAATCTTCTTATATATAAAATTCTCGTGTCACAATGTTAGTTACCATACTCCTCCGAAACGGCTTGACCGATTTTTATGAAATTTTATATGCATATTCAGTAGGTCTGAGAATCGGCTACTATCTATTTTTCATACCCCTAAGTGGTAGTAGGCAGGTGCTAGGTAGAAAAAATTGCATTGCAACGCATGCCGGGTACAGCTAGTATACGATAAATTGACATTTTTAGAATTACGATCAAAAACAATTACTTAGTAACGCAATATTTTCGTCTCTTTACGAACCAAATTTATGTCACCAAAAAGAATACATTAAACTTCGCATTTCCTAAGAAGTAGAACAACAAAGTAATAGAAATAATTGTAAGGAAATTGAAATTACTAATTTCGTAGCTCTTGTTAAGTTACAGACAATTTGTTCAATTAAGTATACTTGACGAGGATTTCATACTTCAACGCCAGGTTAGAACTTAAATTATCATAAATTGCTTTGTGTTACTTTTTAATATAAAAGATTGTTATGACACAATGAGCAGATAGTTATAAGGATCTTCATATAAGATAAATAAACAACTGGATACAAAAGATTGTGTAATTTACCAATCAAAACTTTTTTTTCACATTACACAGGTTAAGGTAGAAAATACAAAAAAAAACACATTTTTGTCTCTACAACAAATATAATATATAGCTCAAAATCTTTAAACCCTACCTTTTAAATTTAAAACTTTATTTCACAAAACATAAAAAAACAGAAAATTCAATTTAAAATGTCTAAAACTAAAACACAAACGTAACTCTCTCGCTCGGCACTCGGCAGGCAGTGATTACGCTCTCGAGCGCCCGTTTATTGTTCGCGACTGTTGACACGCTGCGCTCAACTCCAAAACTCCATTGTATAATTATGTAACGTTGCTCAAGTGACTCTTTTTTCACAGTTTTTTTTTAATTGTCCTACCACCGTTTTGTTTCGGATATTTAGGTTGCGGTTATGAGAAATGTTTTTGAGTATTTTTGTTTACGTTGCACGTTCTTTTCAAAATTACTGCACTTTTTTTGCTTTTTTTTGTATGGTTGAAAAGCAACTTTAGTTATGAAGGGACGCAGTTGTTAGTGTGAAAATTCTTGTAACATGAATTGTGTATTTTAACAACTGCCACGTAAATAGAAAACCGACTATAATTATTATCTAAAACCTACCTAACCCTTTTATTAATAGGTACTGTTCTTTAGTGCTGCTAGTCGTTACAGACTTCCGAAATCTATGCTCTATCTCTTTTTAACTTAGCCTGTTTTATAGCTTTATCCCACTCCCTCATTCCGCATTGCTTTTAGGCTGTATCGCTAAATAATTGAACTGTACAGCGGATTATTTGTGCCTTTTGTTTGGTACGATAATAGTTTATTATCAGCTTGTGAACCCACTGCGGAAGAGATAGTTTAATGCAAAGATTCATTTATGGATTTCAACTGAACTATTTACGCGAATCTTTATAAGAGAAAAAATATCAACTTTTTGTAAATACCTAACTTGGAGCAAGTGCTAATAAAATACAGACCCCAAAGAATAAGACATTAAATAATAAGCGTAAACTCAATTGATAACAGGCACATTTTCAGCTACTAAAAGATAAGAACGCTTAAATATGAGCCTCGAAGCTCCGCACTAGGTCGCAACACATATTAAATTAATTTATAAAAAAACCGCTATAAAATCAAAGTGGCCCGCTCTCGCACATTGGCGAGTCGCGACGCGTACGCCCTTTCAAAACTTTAATTAACGCATAAAATGTCACGTGGAAATAAACTGTACAGCCCTAGCGCGTGAGAGCATTAAGCGCAATTTCACTCAAATTTAGGGTTGACACGTGTCCGAATTTTATTCGGTGTTGTATTTTCAGGAAGTTATTGAGGTTAAATTAGCTGGTAATGGAGGGTAGGTGACATTTTAAGAAATAAAGCCGAAGTGTAGAATTTTATACTTTTTACTATGTGATGATGTCGTTATTTAACTGTTTTAACTACAAAACACACTACTCCGTGTTTTAGTTCCCCTTAAGTTCGTATTTTGTATCGATAATATACTTACTCTTCTTTTATTAATAATACATATTTAGAAAATATATTCTTTTTTATCTCTAACCACATAATACAACATAAAAATCTAAATTTTATGATATTTAGGCTTCTCTCAAATCGTAGACATTTCGCATAATTTTCCAGCGAGAGAGCACCCTAGTAATTATGCCTCACATCGTTAGAACGTTTACACACGTAAATCTTACATACTCAAGCAGCTAAACTTTAGAGTTATAAACGCAGGTTACAAAAATATTTACTTGGTCTACAAACTTAAGTGTACTTACTTTACACTCACTTTACACAGGAAATTAAGATTTTTAACCGACTTCAAAAAGAGGAGGTTTTCAAGTCGTATGGTTATTTTTTTTTTGTTTTTGTATGAGTTTTATGCGACATCTACGTTATTTGTTGACTGATTTAAAAATTTCATACTAATTCATCAAAATTGATCTTGTAGTCGCTTTCTTTTAATGGAAGTCCTTTTTTTACATTTATGTTTTATCAATTATTAATATCAAAACTTACAAAAGATCTTTTGTCAAATGAATGATCTTACATTTTTAATTTAATTTTAATTTATGTTTTATGCACTTGAAAAGTATCTTATCTTTATTTACCTACCACTTAAAGTATATTTTTGTGTTAAAATATACAGATTTTTTGAATAGAATGCTATTTACAACACACTATTAGCTGTGACGTCACACGATTGTCACGCGCACTCCACGAACATCTTATTTTTTCATAACACGTTTGCATAAATAGCATCTTTGTAAAGATTTTCCTGTACTTTCGCGTCAAATAATATTAAACATGAACTGTTCAACATCAAGTTAGAGACGAAATCTGTTTATATCATTTCACAGCGTAGTCATATTTTTACATACATAACATAACATACCATCACGCCTGTATCCCCGAAGGGTTAGGCAGAGGTGTACCAATGTACACCCACAGTTCGCCGGTATGTTTAGGTCCCATGTAATAGGGGGCGAGCCTATTGCCACTAACCGGGCACAAATCCAAACTCCGACCTGCTACTGAGAATTTCATAGAAAAACCCAATAACACCTTGGTCGACTTGAGAATCGAACCCAAGACCTCCAGCGTAGCAGTCGCGCTTAGCGCCACTAGGCCAACGAGGCAGTCATATTTTTAGGAAATGTAAAAGAGGTATAGAAAATTTCAGGTCATAGAAAATATGTTTTTTATTATTCGTTTCTTTATACTCACTCTAGGTCACTCCCAAGTCCCGGCCCGATGGACTTAACGGCTAACCGCGTGCTATAGCCATAACAAGTAAATCGGTACTGTTATGAGTTAACTGTTGTCTTGGAAACCCTAATATCTAAACACATTTCTTATTTTGTAAGGCAATTTTTTTTTCCATCATTTTGTATTTACTGCACCGCAAACCCATACAAACTAAGCCTTTACTATAAACTTATCTTCTATGTCTAAGCACAAAGATTATGTATTGTAAAGTATGGATCCATTACTTTCGTTGCCGAACACACCTGATGCCCCGAGTGCTTTAAGCTATCTCACAATTTAGGTTCCAAGTTTAACCTAAATTTTACCGAAATGCTCAATAGTGTACCAAATTTAGCTGTCTGATCATGAACGATATTACATGTATCACGAGAATAATCTAACTATTTCTTTTCTGATAATATGTAAGTATAGAATTCCATTAAGCATTTTATATCACCTATGACACTTACTACTACACTCACACAGAGACATTAATGTTAACTTAAGAGATTCTATGATATCAATTTTAAGTAGGTCCCTAAGCAACCTCTATGCCTCCTGATGGTTGTCTGACTTAAACGGACAGTTAATACTAGATTTTGCATCAAGAAAATAATTAAAATGCCGCTTTAGTTTACATAAAAACGTATCTACAAAAAAAGGTGTTAGCATTTGTTTTTCCTGTCCTACATCCCAACAAAACGACAACATTGACAAAAGGCAGCCATTTTAAAATAAAAGACATTCTGTACCATTACTTCCGCGAGTATAAACAGCGGGGCGTTTCAAGCCCTGACCACTTGCAGTACTTTATGGCGACTTTAAATATCTGTGGTGCGACTGCCGCGGATTTGTCGGCTAAAGAATTAAAGTCTGTGCTTTATGGTTCAGCTCTTGTAGTTTTATGATTAGAGTAGTGCCTAGGTTACATGGTTGATGGTCAGTAGGTAGGTAAGTGGTGAAAATATGTTAACTTGCTTTGAGTTTACTTTTTTATTAATAAAAATAATAATAATATTCCGGGACAACTCACACACGGTTATCTGATCCCAAGCTAAGCAGAGCTTGTGTTATGGTAACCAGGCAGCTGATAAACATACGCATATATTTCTAAATACATACATATTACAGATAAATTACACCCAGACTACCAGAACAAGTGATCGTGCTCATCACACAAACATTTGTCCTGAGTGGGAATCGAACCCACGACCCCCGGTATAGCAGTCAGGGTCACTAACCATTAGACCAACAGGCCCGTCAACTATTATTGTTTTGATATATCTTATCTCCACAACCCATTTTACTGGATAACACCGTATCCTATAGTAAGTTTTCAGAATTGACTTGACAGCTGTCAAAGATCAACGTATAACAAGCTTAGATCAATGGCTTATTATCATTGTTATTGACTAGAAAAACTATTAAATTAAAACTAAATCCTAAATAAACGACTCGTTACTAAATTTACGCTTACTTTTTCTTTATCATTAGTAATGAAAAATCGAAATAACATGTTATATGACCGGCATATAAAAAAAAATAGACAATAGTAATCAAAGAAACTAAATTTGTTACCACTCTAAAACTAAGCGCTTAGTAAAGTAATATCTTCACTTAAAAATTGAGAAAACCGTTCAAACAATAATCCTGACTTCCAAAGTTCAGGAGTCCTAAACACTTGGATTCTTTCCACACACGGGACGCAAATAGTATTGTTGCCGAAACTTCTAAACGAATGCTTTGTGAAAAACTTTAAATATTTCATATAAAAGTAAGTATCCCCGGGGACAAATAAGAGGTACCTTGTTAGCCCCGGGCGTCAGATATCGCGATTACTTTTCGAATAACAGTAAATTTTTCGTCGAATTGGACCCGATGTTCTGCAATGTTCCTTAAGTTTTGGAGATTGTACTAATCTATTCTTATCTTAAAAAGTTGGGTTGGAAGCATTAGATTCGTGATAATTGATATTAAATACCCAATTTTTCAAAAAGGCATCATGATTTTACTTTAAAATTGTATACTGTTTAAATATAACAGAAACTTTTCTTTAACCATGACATTGAATGTGGCATTTTCACAAGCTATTTCACTTTTAAGTATCATTGAATTCAGCAGCTGAATATGAATTTTACATTTTTCCATTAAAAAAATACTCAATTTTCTTTTTTTTAGTCTCTAACAAAAACTTTCCCAACTTCAAAAACCATGAAAAACAAAACCACATGGTCCTGAGGTCTGAAATACTTAACCACCAGAACTTGAGCAGTAACCCATCAGGTCCGCCGTAATACGTATCATTCAAACCGTTCAAACTGAAAAGTGTCGTTTATTTTTATATACAGCTGCTATATAAAATATTCGCGGGAAGAGCCGGGTCGCGAGATTACTTTGTAAACAACTTTATCCTGATTTATGAAAGAAGTTTGATATAAATAATTTTTTAGAGGCAAAAGTTACGGGGAAACCAGGTGTCCCTTAATATATTTTTTATGAAAGCCTCCCTTGAGCCTAGTAATGCAATTATGCAAATCTCTAACGATTTGGAATTTAGTCTGGCGATGTCACGCGATCTGCCGCCGATGCCGAGTGTTGACCAAGTTTTGATGGGTAGTTGTAGCTTTAACAAAATTACAAGATTTTTTTGACAAGTTTTGTGTAAACTTGGTATTCAAATCACGTAACGCCTGTTAAAATGTTAATAACCCATTTTTACTCATTCACTGCTCTCGATACATTAATCCAACCCTGGACAATTATATAACCATATATTATTATGTCATACCAAACTATATTTATCAGTGATCCATACTTAAAGGTAAAATAGAATCCCTAAAATAAAGTAAACCATGACAATAGATAAGAAAATGTAGGAGGAGCCTTAATCCGGCAGACACACTCGAACTGGGGCATAAAGAACAACAAAACGATATCGTTCCTTTCTACATACAAAAACTACTTTCCTAAATAAGGCCAAATAAACTCTGACCATAAATCAATACAATCCTATTTTCAGTCTACGCTCGTAGAGCTATCGTAGCAGCTCGTAGCGACACTCGTAGAGGCGCTACGCGGTCCATGACCTCGGCTAGAGCCTTTTATCGCGAGTCTTTGAGTGTGTGAGAGTGCTTAAATTTGTTTGCATACATTTAATATGATAGTGGAAATAGAATAAAATGCTGATATTACATTTTATAAGATATTTTGCTGTCGGAATACTTGAGAGTCTTATTTGCTGTTTGAATACTTATAACTCACGTCGATCTCTATTCAATTATATTTACTTTGTAGCTCATACATGACTTTATTAGGTTTAGGTTTAGAATAACTTTATTTCTCATAAGAATTACATCACTAATTCACTTACTGAGAAACTATGTTTACATAACATTATTAATTTGTGAGCGCACAGAACTACGTTAACTAAACATTAAGATAAACAAAAATAAACAACAATAAGTCGGTAGAATGTGACAACTAAGTGGCGAACAATAAGTGGGTAGAATATTATAACTAAGTCGCGAACCAAGCAAACACGGACGAGTTTTAAGGAGTGCACGGATGCATAATAAAACTTATGAGATGGATGCGGCATTAATGGCATGTTTAACATTATTGTTGTTATTGTAATTTTTTTATTTATTACTTTATTTATCTACGATTAATATTTAATATTATTATGGTATATTATTTTATATTTTTTTTTTTAGACTATACTTCTATAAATTTATACATATATTATTTCTCAAAACAACACTAATAAAATAACTCATTTACGCACATAAGTATAATACATTATGTATATGTATTTCTTATATATATTTTAAGTTTGTTTTTGAAGCTAGCGTAGGTTTTTGAATTTTTTATAGCTAATGGTAATTTATTGTAAATCCTAACACCTTCAAATTCCAAATTTTTCTTTCCATAATTAGTTCTAGGTGGACGGGCCACTAAGAAATTCGCATTTCTTAATTTCATTTTTTGAATTTGATGTTTCCTTGTGAAGTTTAAGTTCGAATGAATATCTCCGTTTAATATTTTATGTATAAGAAGACACGTGTAATATACGTAAGTTTGTTTTAGATTCATTATATTAGTCTCCCTGTAAATCTTTTCCGTCGACGTTCGAAATTTATAATTGAATAGTATTTTTATTAATTTATTTTGTTTTCTTTGTAATGATTCTAGATTTGTTTTAACTGCGGTACCCCAAATTTCTATTAGATAGTCGATATGCGGCTTGACTAACGAATTGTAAATTATATACCGAACTTTTTGAGGTAGACAATTTGTTATGCTATGCAGAGAAGCTGTCAGTGAGATGAGTTTTGATTTAATTTTATCTATGTGAGGCTTCCAATTTAGGTAACCGTCTAATATGAGTCCGAGGTACTTTTCTTTATCTTTTCTTTGTAGTATTTGGTCGTTTATTTTTAGTTGAATGTTATCATTTATTTTCCTATTTTTTGGGGCAAATATTATGTAATTAGTCTTAGCTGTGTTGATTGTTAGGAGATTCGATTGAAACCATTTATTTAGTAAAATTAAGTCGTTCTGAGCTCGAGGCACGATAGCTTCAACTGACTGTCCGAAATAGAAGAGACTTGTATCGTCTGCGTAAAGTGAGATATTGCCTTCTAGACCTATTTTAGATATATCATTAATATATATGAGGAACATAAGGGGTCCTAAAATAGAACCTTGAGGTACACCGAAGTTGACAATACTAGGGCTACTTTGATAGGAACCAATTTTCACTATTTGTCTGCGATTTTCCATATAAGACTTAAAAACTTCCCACGCTTTGCCTGTGATCCCAATGCGGGCTAGTTTATTTAATAATATAGCTGGACTAATGGTGTCAAAGGCCTTTTTGAGATCGATAAAAATGCCCACAGCAACTTGTTTCTGATCTATTTTGTTTTTAATTTTTGTTACAAGATCGATTGTAGCCGATAGAGTATTTGATTGTGGTCTAAAACCATACTGCTTAGCAAACAAGAAATTATTAGATTTTAGAAATAGTTCGAGGCGGTTATAAAGAATTCTTTCAAATATTTTTGAGGTCACCGGGAGAACAGATATTGGACGATAATTAGACGGATGAAACTTACTTCCAGATTTATGAACTGGTACGACCTTCGCAATTTTTAAGTCATCAGGGAAGATCCCTCGTTCAAAGCAATAATTTATGCAGTCTGTTAGTTCGATAGCAATAATATCCTTTACGTATTTAATAGATTTCGTACTAATGCCATCAATGCCAGAGCCAGTGTTACTATCTAAATTGTTAATTATTTTGATTTTTTTTTAATTCTTTAAATGCTACGCTGCTAAAATATATTTTCTAAAAACACTTAGCATAACAAACACACATGATATCTCATTAAAAGACAACCTTCAGCTATTTATTCGTCATTTTTGCGTCGTATCTTCGCATGCACGTAGATAGATAGATAGAATATTCTTTATTGTATACCATTAAAATTACAAAATAGAAAAATACACAGTAAAGCGTGTGTGGGTATAAAATAATCTAAGTTATATAATTTATTTTATACTTTAACTTAAAACACAAAATAAGAACAACATACCTACCTACTTCATATATTATATATACTATAATATTTCGATTTTGAATTAAAAAAAACTATCAGGTCAGCAACTTTTACCAGTACCTCAGTATTAACGGTAGCACAAAACTCTCGTGCCCTAATTATTGACATCGAAGTTAAGCCTCTTCTGCTGCGGTCGAATCTAAAATGGGCGAATCTAATGAACGTAGACTTATTTGGAAATTGACTGAGATATCCAAGGGTCTCAGAGGTAATCCTCCTAAGACCCTTGGTGCCTCGCAAAGCCTCTTAAGCCAGTTGTTCTTAGTTGTCAATAGAATTTGTATGACAAACGTTACGGACTATAGTCAGTTTGTTTTCCTGGTAAAATAAGAACGTATTTACCAAAAGATTATGTATTATATTTATTTTTTACCACTGTTCTGAATGATGAAATAAAATTCACAGTTGCTAAGATCGAACATTTCTTTTACATACTCATGTGTCATGTGACAAATTTATGTGTTATCGATATTTTTTATTTACTAGAAATAAAAGTAAATGAGAAAGTCTTAAAAGACAGCTGACCTGTTTGAGAATATTCAATAAGTGTCCATTACTGGACCTATGTCCATATTCAAAATATAAAAAAATTGACTATGAAAAATCATGTGTTAAATTAAAAGCAAAAAATGTCCTAGTTAAGTAACCCGCATATTGACAAAGTTATTCTCCGTTCTCGGAACTTTATTTCACATTTCATGATTTACGTTGTAATAGCCGCTGAAATATAGCTCTATAAGATCGGGCATTAACTTCGTTCGAGTTTAATAAGAATAACTCCAAGTGCTCCCACGACGCTCGCTTCTGAATGCGTTAAGGTAGATGCTGAGTTTACCGACTAGCTTAAAAAGAGAGTTCTGTGTTTAAGGTTAGTTTTAAAAAGTGGCATTTGTTTCTAACACTTTTCTTTTTCGGGGCGTTATTCAGTTAACTTCAATTTTGACCGTAAGCTTGACAGCTCATACTGATTTATGATCTTGTCTTGATTCTCTTCCAGAACAAAAATAATGTAATAGCCAACTAAATTAACGATAAAAATATGCTAAAAGCAGTTGGGATGGATTATTTTGTTTATCAGAACTCTGTATTGCTGCAAAAGTATGCTAATCAAAAGTATTAATTACTAGGCAATCATAATGTTAACTGAGTATTCTATTGCATAAATTATAAAGCACTTGTGTTTATGCATGTAATCCAATACACATGCTATTAAATATCCGTTACAACTAATTTAGTTTGAGCGGGCGAACCCTTAAAACTTTCATAATGTTATTCCGATACGAAAATAACTAGTTCGTTGGAAAGTTCTAGAAGCCGGGCTGTCTATTATACAAACATGTTCCATTCTAGGCCAGGAATGTAGGTTTCACACGTGGGATGATGTAAGTAGCAACGCCCCGCGGTTTCGCTCGCGGTTCTAGTTCCCGGAAAATCATCAAGATTGTAATTGATTATACATAAATGTACAAAGAAACCGACTTCAATGATATTTATATGGGACCACCCCTGAGGTATATCTGAAGTAAGCCTATGGAAAAATATTTTTAGATACCAATTTAAAATAGCAGAATATATGGCGTAACAAACATACGAATAAAAAGCGTAACTTGGAAATGGGAACCTTCTTTTGAAGTCAGTCAAAATGCTTTTTGACTACATGTAGTATTCTAAGCGTGAATTTAGGTAATTCAGTAATCTAACTGTGTGCCCAATTCGTTTACTCGATAGCAACAATCAACGTTGCTTGATAGTAACAACCATTTGATCTGTCATTACAAACTTTGACTTATATTTTTTGTAAGATTACTCGAAAGCGGAGGAAGATGCAAATTGTTTTTTACTCTCTTTTTCCCAAGGGAGGTGACCTATCATTAAAAGTTTATCTTTTTGAATAACTCAAAAGTTTCTTATCGCCATTAAAGAATCGTTGTAGGTCAAGTGAGTAGGATTATTTTTTCAGTAATTTACATAATTATTACTCTACTGGATCTAGCTCAGCTGGGAATGAGAATGACTTGTTGTCTAGTCTCAATAACGTTGAAGATTCTTTCCTTAGGCTTTTTTTATTTTTTTATCTGACTTTACAAATAGATAGGAAACACTTCATATATAAATTGTTACATATTTTTTTTGTTTCTATTACATATAATTACATATTCAAGCTAGTCAAACTACGTTTATACATTTTATTGTATAAATAATGCAACACTAAATTAACTCACCCAAACAACTTCATAAACAACTCGTTGCGACTTCAATACAATCTGCGCGTCCATTTTGTCTGGCTGATCCGGTTTGAAGCGGTTTCAGCTGGCTCCTTGCTATTCAGGGCTTGTACCGCTGCAGACGTACAAAATGAAACTGTCTCGGCGTTGTCTAATCTTGGGAGTACTATTGCTTCTCGAAGCTTCGACGGAAATGTTTCAATGCCACCCCCTAATTGATCTGGAACGGTAAAGGAAATACTTTTATTTAAAGATATCTTCGTGTTTCTGGTTTTACAAATACAAATCAGAACTGTAGAGTTAAAATTACCTATTTGAAGTTGTATGTAGCAGTTGGTCAATGATTATCTGTGCTAACATTGAAAAGCTTTGGTAGTTAACACAAACATGTCATATATCGTATTATTTTTTGATAAGCTTAGAAATAATTGACAACTAAAACCATTGTTTTAACGGGCTTGTTGGTCTAGTGGTTAGTGACCCTGACTGCTATACCGGAGGTCGTGGGTTCGATTCCCACCCAGGACAAATGTTTGTGTGATGAGCACAATCATTTGTTCTGGTTGTCTGGGTGTAATTTATCTATAATATGTATGTATTTAGAAATATATAAGTATGTTTATCTATGGACTATGATTGGCTGAATGATGACGTATGTTTATCAGTTGCCTGGTTACCATAACACAAGCTCTGCTTAGCTTGGGATCAGATAACCGTGTGTGAGTTGTCCCGGAATATTATTATTATTTAAAGTTTTTAAAAAAGACAAAGAAAAGGTTACCCTTTTAAAGTTACCCTGTTAAAGACATTAAAATGATTACTCATTTAAACACAAGACAAGATTTAAATATTCTATTTTATAAACTACTACTATACATTTGTTTCTTAAAATACGCTATATTACCAACCTTACTCAAGAGTAATTCACAACCTCCAAGATCAGAGTAATTAAGAAATAACTTCACTTTCTTTCCAACTTAAAGTTGATGAAGTTGGTGTACAGGTTCTGGCCATAATTACTTTTAGCACTCCACCGTAATGGACGACAGCTTATAAAACTCAATCCATCATAATATTGTAGGCGAGAGGGTTCAACACTTAGCACCGACAAAGAAAATTCAAAGGTAATAAACGTGTTAATCTGACACTTTAAATACTCCTGAGACCTCTTTACTTGAGTTCAAACTAATTTTAAGTTTTACGATTTATTGTTATTTATTTCTTTTTCGTTTTCCATTTTGAAAAGTTGATCGTTCTGCTTTGATTCGTGTGTGTGTTGGTGATAGTTTTGGCTATAGCGTTCAAAAAGTAATGAGTTACCATCCGTAATTATTTACTTGGTCGTTTGCAGTTTTATTATAATAGGGATACTATTAATTAATTAACACAAAACGGAAATATTATAGCGTCTTATTAAACATCTTAGTTTAAAATAAGGCCAGTAATAAAAAAAAAGTGAAAACAGTCACGTAATAAATGTTCTTAATTATGATTTTTATTTAGCCACCGTCTACAGGCATTTGTTTTTTTTTGTGATCTTTTCCTTATCCCTTTCATTGCCGACTTTGTTTATTACATATATTACTAGAAGTGTAACAGTACATCTATCGAGTTTCAATAGTATTAGATTTAGCAAATATCCTGGTATCGGCTGGGTGCCAACCGCCACTGTAAGACTGTCCTTTTTCTTTGGCTAAGCGATTCGCCTGATGGCTTGCTTACTTCTTGGTATCTGGTTTTTAAAATAATAACAATATAAATCTAACGATTTATTATAAACTTAATTTTCAAATAGTATTAATCGTCTGTTACATAACTAACATCATTTGGTTGTTAATTACAATTATACTTTATTACGTATAATTACATACATTGTTAAAAGGAGGTAAAAATAAATAAACGTATAGGTTTTGCCTGTTTATTTTATACAACATTTATCAGAAAAGTAAATAAAAATAAGTAAACTTTCCTATTCCAAGAATCCTGTTTGTGAATCTTCAGTTCTATAAATAAGTAGTAAAATAAAAAGCTAGGACAAAATATTAAGTTTTTTTTCCAAAATGAATCAATATTACCACTAAAGCAAGTAACATAATACCGCTTCAAAATAAAATAAGGCTGTTTGCAAGCTAATCTTAAATCAGAAATAATGAGAGTCCAAATTTGTCTGAACGTTTACTAAGTCAGAAAGTTGTCGTTCTACATTAAGAATATATTTTAGGGTACCGTGACACTTTTATATGAACACTCAACATATTTCAGTAATCTCAGAAAGCACTGCTTTTCATCGAAGAATACCCAAGTTTACAGTCCTGGGGAATAGATTATTTCTTTTTTAAACTACAATTTTTTTAACTTGAAAAATATTTCTAAATACATCAAGTTTGATTTTAATTGCGAGTGATTTAGATCACATAATTCGCATAGATAAAATTCTATATCCAGTTTAGCTTTTAAAAGAAATTCAGGCTAAGCTTATTTAAAAATGTAGCTTTATATTTGATCTGACAACACAAGGAAATAGTACAATGCATCTACATAGCTTAATTACCAACCTGTTTTTGGATTAAGTATGAACCTTGACTAGTGTTCACTAGAATATAATTTAAGAAAAATAAAAATAATAGAGTTTCCTTTTAGAGACCAATTATAGTTGTTTTTTGTTAAACACCTTCTTTTAGTATCATAAATACCCACGGAACCATTTTTGTATCAAGTATTTTCCGTCCCTTATTTCCCCCAGATTCTTTCAGGGCGAAGTTTGTTGGCGTCGGCTCTAATTAGGTGAAGAACTAAGATTGATTAGCTCGCCAATTGAATCTAGCGTTTTAAGGAAGCGTTGAAAAACGTACTTTCTACTTTTTTCCAGATATTTGAGACGTTTACTCAGTAAATTGCTGTGAAGGATATTTTATTTGCTGTGAAAAGGGAGGTAAATAAAATTGTAAACACCGAGATTTCGAGGATGTAAACGTAAAGACGTAGTATGTTATGAAGTGTTTACGTATTTCAAGTCGTATATTATTTCAACATTTATAAAGGACCGTCTTATAAACAGAAAAATCCATATTCTTAAAACACTATAATAAGTACAATTTTATAGAAAAAAATATAGTGAATGAATCTACTCTAAATTATACATTAATGCAATTTTACTATCACCTGTCATAGGCCTACCTTATCCAAAATTTTTGTCTTCCCTAAGCTTAAAATTAACCTATTCCGTCTCAGTATAAATTTACGTCACACCTATTAATACCAAACTACAGACACCGCCAGAGTATCCAAACTCCTCAGTTCCGTACAACTTGCTTTTATTATGGACAACACCTGAATGGGTGCTTGAAACTCGCTTAAATTTGACTCACTTCGGGAACTTTAGATATTTCATTAAGGCTGGGTTTCGGTGGACCATGATTGGCCGCCTTAAGTTATGTCTGAGATACTGCAGATGCTGTTACTTTAGAAGGATAAGTAGGTTAGTTTAATTTAATTTAAATGGAATATAAAATTAATCGGTCGGAGTTTGGATTTGTGCCCGGTTAGTGGCAATAGGCTCGCCCCCTATTACATGGGAACTAAACATACCGGCGAACTGTGGGTGTACATTGGTACACCTCTGCCTAACCCTTCGGGGATACAGGCGTGATGGTATGTTATGTTATGTTATAAAATTAATGGTTCTTTAATTGTCTGTTTCTATTTTAAGTCTTAAATACAACTTAAGTGTTGAAGTATACTTCCATGCATGACGGATGTGTACTTAACGTTAAATTTAAGCAATTAAAAACGTATCTGAATTTTGGTTTTTAATATGTACGCATAAAAACAAACCTATATTATGTTTTTATACGTTTGCTTGATTGGTTTAGGTTTGTTTCAATAATCATAAAATAAATATCTAAAAACGAATAGCAAAAAGTACCTAATTCAAACAAAATAAGTCATGAATAAAATACCATACACAGAAATGGACTTTTCCAAAACATAAAAAAGGCTCGTAAAGTATCGTAATATAAAAATACGGGTGAAAAACGGTTTGCGGCAATCTCAAAGGGTACGTCGACGTTCACTTGGGCTACTTAATTAAATATTTAATTGACTTCTCGTAAGTCTCTCTGGCAGTGAAAAATATATTGTTGGCCTCATGAATTTTATATCAGTATAGCTTTATTTATTAGTATAGGAGCTAGCAACGTTTTCGAGAAAGAATTTCAGGTCAGCTGATTTTGTGATATGCTGTCCTTCTTGCTCTTTCGGTTAGTGTCTAGGCTATCTGGCTGGCGGTAGCGGTTGCATTCATTAGTGCGCATCCAATCCAATACTTTTCATGACTTTTTTTATTTTAATTCAAGGTTTAACAATTGAATTAATGTCTGGCAAATTAATTTAAAGCTTTTCTTATCTTTAAATAACATAATATTAAAATTACAGACATTATGACTGAAATTTTGCCAAAATCGCGCTGAGCAAATTGTCATGGATAGGCTAGCAGAACAACGAGCTAATAAAAATTTTGCTCAATTTTGGAAGTCCACTGGTAATCTGAATGCAAAACCTGGCCTCTCTGCGTGTGTGGAAGGGATAAGTGATAAGAAGGGAATTGCAAATGTGTTTAAGGACCATTTCAAAGTTCAGTCCCCTCTCGGTCCCTCAACCATGGTGAGCGATGGTGGGCCCATCCGTCCGGGCGCGAAACCTTTGATACAATTCTCAACTGAACAAGTAAGTAAAATGATTAATAGCATGAAACGAGGCAAGTCCCCTGGACATGATGGGCTCAGTATTGAGCACCTGAGGCACGCGGGTGTTCATCTGCCGCGAGTTTTGTCTATGTTTTTCACAATGTGCATTAGTCATGCGTACCTACCTACTAATCTAATGAAGACCATCGTAGTTCCCATTGTGAAGAACAGGACAGGTGACATCTCGGACAGAGGTAACTATCGTCCCATTTCACTTGCGACTATAATAGCCAAGGTGTTGGACGGTATGCTTGATTCTTGCCTAATTGATTACATACAGCTTCATGATGCACAGTTCGGGTTTCGTCCCGGACTATCAACTGAAAGTGCTATTTTAAGTCTCAAGCATACCGTTCAATATTACAAGGATCGCGGTACGCCGGTGTACGCCTGTTTCCTTGATCTCTCCAAGGCTTTCGATCTTGTCTCATACGATGTGCTCTGGAGAAAGATGGGAGACAGGGGTATACCAGCAGAAATATGTAGACTTTTCAAATATTGGTATGGTAACCAAGTCAATCAGGTGAAATGGGATGATACGGTTTCTGAGCCGTATAGGTTGGAGTGCGGGGTGAGACAGGGTGGACTGACGTCTCCCAGGCTCTTCAACCTCTACGTGGATGACCTGATAGTCGCACTCAGCAGCATGCGTGTCGGATGCAGTGTTGATGGGGTTAAAATTAACAACATCAGCTATGCAGATGACATGGTGCTGCTGGGTCCGTCGGCGGGAGCGATCACAGAGATGATCAAAACGTGTGAGGCCTACGCTGCCGCACATGGATTAAGATATAATGTTAAGAAATGTGAATACATGGTCTTCGAGGTCAGCGGCAAACGCCGTGGAGAAGGGCCCGAGTTGTTTGTGAACGGGTCACAAATTAGTAAAGTGCAAACTTTTAAATACCTAGGGCACTGTCTTGCCGCTGACCTCAGGGACGATGTAGATATTGAGAGGGAGCGCAGAGCTCTGGCGGTCCGGAGCAATATGTTGTCTCGTAGATTTGCGCGATGTACAGACCAAGTAAAAGTAACACTGTTCAAGGCATATTGTCAAAGTTTGTACACGGGCAGTCTATGGGTCAATTATGCTAAAAGATCGCTAGATGTCCTGCGCGTCCAATATAACAATGCTTTCAGGATGTTGTTGAGGCTACCTCGGTACTGTAGTGCATCGGAAATATTTATGTAAGCCTACACTGACGGATTCTTTGCAATTATACGCAAGAAAACTGCTTCGTTGTTGAGGAGAGTGAGGGACAGTCAAAACAGCATCCTGAAAACTGTGGCCGAGAGTTTCAGCTCTCCGATTGTACGTCACTTTGTGAGCAGGTTGATTTTTACTAACACTAGGTATTAAGTTATTTTTGTATGATACTAACACTATGTGGATATTTGTTTGTCCGAAATAAAAAAAATCTATTCTATTCTATTCTATTATAAAATACTTTAAAATAAAAAAAAAAAAATTGCGTATGGCACATAATTAGCATTGTCAAAAATGTCTGGCAATAAAAAAAGTATATCAGGTAGACTTATTTAAAAACAAAAAAATAAATTTCCATTTTCCCCAATTCGTAGCCTCAACCCCCAACCATTTTCCCCAATTCGTAGCATTACACTCGTAGATCCACCCCTCAACCAATCTCCCCACTTCGTAGCATCACACTCGTAGATCCACCCCTCAACCAATCACCCCACTTCTTAGACTCAACCCCCCTCCCCACCATTTTCCCCAATTCGTAGCATCAAAACCCCAACCATTTTCCTCAATTCGTAGCCTCAACCCCCAACCATTTTCCCCAATTCGTAGCTTCACACTCGTAGATCCACCCCTCAACCAATCTCCCCACTTCGTAGACTCACCCCGCCCCCCCAAACATTTTCCCCAATTCGTAGCATCAAACCCAAACCATTTTCCCCAATTCGTATCCTCAACCCCGAACCATTTTCCCCAATTCGTAGCCTCAACCCCCAACCATTTTCCCCAATTCGTAGCATTACACTCGTAGATCCACCCCTCAACCAATCTCCCCACTTCGTAGCATCACACTCGTAGATCCACCCCTCAACCAATCACCCCACTTCGTAGACTCAACCCCCCTTCCCACCATTTTCCCCAATTCGTAGCATCAAAACCCCAACCATTTTCCCCGATTCGTAGAACCACACTCCAACCACTCCCCAATACGTAGACTCACCCCCAACCATTTTCCCCAATTCGTGGCCTCAACCCCCAACCATTTTCCCCAATTCGTAGCTTCACGCTCGTAGATCCACCCCTCAACCAATCTCCCCACTTCGTAGGCTCACCACCCCCCAACCATTTTCCCCAATTCGTATCCTCAACCCCGAACCATTTTCCCCAATTCGTAGCTTCACACTCGTAGATCCACCCCTCAACCAATCTCCCCACTTCGTAGACTCACCCCCCCCAACCATTTTCCGCAATTCGTAGCCTCAACCCCCAACCATTTTGCCCAATTCGTAGCTTCACACTCGTAGATCCACCCCTCAACCAATCTCCCCACTTCTTAGACTCACCCCCCCCCCCCCCAACCATTTTCCCCAATTCGTAGCATCAAACCCCAACCATTTTCCCCAATTCGTATCCTCAACCCCCAACCATTTTCCCCAATTCGTAGCCTCAACCCCCAACCATTTTCCCCAATTCGTAGCTTCACACTCGTAGATCCACCCCTCAACCAATCTCCCCACTTCGTAGGCTCACCCCCCCCCCCCAACCATTTTCCCCAATTCGTAGCATCAAACCCCAACCATTTTCCCCAATTCGTATCCTCAACCCCGAACCATTTTCCCCAATTCGTAGCCTCAACCCCCAACCATTTTCCCAAATTCGTAGCATTACACTCGTAGATCCACCACTCAACCAATCACCCCACTTCGTAGCCTCAACCCCCAACCATTTTCCCCAATTCGTAGCTTCACACTCGTAGATCCACCCCTCAACCAATCTCCCCACTTCGTAGGCTCATCCCCCCCCAACCATTTTCCCCAATTCGTAGCATCAAACCCCAACCATTTTCCCCAATTCGTATCCTCAACCCCGAACCATTTTCCCCAATTCGTAGCCACAACCCCCAACCATTTTCCCCAATTCGTAGCTTCACACTCGTAGATCCACCCCTCAACCAATCTCCCCACTGCGTAGATTCACCCCCCCCCCCCAACCATTTTCCCCAATTCGTAGCATCAAACCCCAACCATTTTCCCCAATTCGTATCCTCAACCCCCAACCATTTTCCCCAATTCGTAGCCTCAACCCCCAACCATTTTCCCCAATTCGTAGCATCACACTCGTAGATCCACCCCTCAACCAATCACCCCACTTCGTAGCATCACACTCGTAGATCCACCCCTCAACCAATCACCACACTTCGTAGACTCACCCCCCCCCCAACCATTTTTCCCAATTCGTAGCCTCAAACCCCAACCATTTTCCCCAATTCGTAGCTTCACACTCGTAGATGCACCCCTCAACCAATCTCCCCACTTCGTAGACTCACCCCCCCCCCAACCATTTTCCCCAATTCGTAGCATCAAACCCCAACCATTTTCCCCAATTCGTATCCTCAACCCCCATCCATTTTCCCCAATTCGTAGCCTCAACCCCCAACCATTTTCCCCAATACGTAGACTCACCCCCAACCATTTTCCCCAATTCGTAGCATCAAAACCCCAACTATTTTCCCCAATTCGTAGCCTCAACCCCCAACCATTTTCCCCAATTCGTAGCTTCACACTCGTAGATCCACCCCTCAACCAATCTCCCCACTTCGAAGACTCACCCCCACCAACCATTTTCCCCAATTCGTAGCATCAAACCCCAACCATTTTCCCCAATTCGTATCCTCAACCCCCAACCATTTTCCCCAATTCGTAGCATTACACTCGTAGATCCACCCCTCAACCAATCTCCCCACTTCGTAGCATCACACTCGTAGATCCACCCCTCAACCAATCACCCTACTTCGTAGACTCACCCCCAACCATTTTCCCCAATTCGTAGCCTCAACCCCCAACCATTTTCCCCAATTCGTAGCTTCACACTCGTAGGTCCACCCCTCAACCAATCTCCCCACTTCGTAGACTCACCCCCCCCCCAACCATTTTCCCCAATTCGTATCCTCAACCCCCAACCATTTTCCCCAATTCGTAGCCTCAACCCCCAACCATTTTCCCCAATTCGTATCCTCAACCCCCAACCATTTTCCCCAATTCGTAGCATTACACTCGTAGATCCACCCCTCAACCAATCTCCCCACTTCGTAGCATCACACTCGTAGATCCACCCCTCAACCAATCACCCTACTTCGTAGACTCACCCCCAACCATTTTCCCCAATTCGTAGCCTCAACCCCCAACCATTTTCCCCAATTCGTAGCTTCACACTCGTAGGTCCACCCCTCAACCAATCTCCCCACTTCGTAGACTCACCCCCCCCCCAACCATTTTCCCCAATTCGTAGCTTCACACTCGTAGATCCACCCCTCAACCAATCTCCTTACTTCGTAGGCTCACCCCCCCCCAACCATTTTCCCCAATTCGTAGCATCAAACCCCAACCATTTTCCCCAATTCGTATCCTCAACCCCGAACCATTTTCCCCAATTCGTAGCCTCAACCCCCAACCATTTTCCCCAATTCGTAGCTTCACACTCGTAGATCCACCCCTCAACCAATCTCCCCACTTCGTAGACTCACCCCCCCCAACCATTTTCCCCAATTCGTAGCATCAAACCCCAACCATTTTCCCCAATTCGTATCCTCAACCCCCAACCATTTTCCCCAATTCGTAGCATTACACTCGTAGATCCACCCCTCAACCAATCTCCCCACTTCGTAGCATCACACTCGTAGATCCACCCCTCAACCAATCTCCCCACTTCGTAGACTCACCCCCCCCAACCATTTTCCCCAATTCGTATCCTCAACCCCCAACCATTTTCCCCAATTCGTATCCTCAACCCCCAACCATTTTCCCCAATTCGTAGCATTACACTCGTAGATCCACCCCTCAACCAATCTCCCCACTTCGTAGCATCACACTCGTAGATCCACCCCTCAACCAATCACCCTACTTCGTAGACTCACCCCCAACCATTTTCCCCAATTCGTAGCCTCAACCCCCAACCATTTTCCCCAATTCGTAGCTTCACACTCGTAGGTCCACCCCTCAACCAATCTCCCCACTTTGCAGGCTCACCCCCCCCCCCAACCATTTTCCCCAATTCGTAGCATCAAACCCCAACCATTTTCCCCAATTCGTAGCCTCAACCCCCAACCATTTTCCCCAATACGTAGACTCACCCCCAACCATTTTCCCCAATTCGTAGCCTCAACCCTCAACCATTTTCCCCAATTCGTAGCTTCACACTCGTAGATCCACCCCTCAACCAATCTCCCCACTTTGCAGGCTCACCCCCCCCCCAACCATTTTCCCCAATTCGTAGCATCAAACCCCAACCATTTTCCCCAATTCGTATCCTCAACCCCCAACCATTTTCCCCAATTCGTAGCCTCAACCCCCAACCATTTTCCCCAATACGTAGACTCACCCCCAACCATTTTTCCCAATTCGTAGCCTCAACCCCCAACCATTTTCCCCAATTCGTAGCTTCACACTCGTAGGTCCACCCCTCAACCAATCTCCCCACTTCGTAGACTCACCCCCCCCCCCAACCATTTTCCCCAATTCGTATCCTCAACCCCCAACCATTTTCCCCAATTCGTAGCCTCAACCCCCAACCATTTTCCCCAATTCGTAGCCTCAACCCTCAACCATTTTCCCCAATTCGTAGCTTCACACTCGTAGATCCACCCCTCAACCAATCTCCTTACTTCGTAGGCTCACCCCCCCCCAACCATTTTCCCCAATTCGTAGCATCAAACCCCAACCATTTTCCCCAATTCGTATCCTCAACCCCGAACCATTTTCCCCAATTCGTAGCCTCAACCCCCAACCATTTTCCCCAATTCGTAGCTTCACACTCGTAGATCCACCCCTCAACCAATCTCCCCACTTCGTAGACTCACCCCCCCCAACCATTTTCCCCAATTCGTAGCATCAAACCCCAACCATTTTCCCCAATTCGTATCCTCAACCCCGAACCATTTTCCCCAATTCGTAGCCTCAACCCCCAACCATTTTCCCCAATTCGTAGCTTCACACTCGTAGATCCACCCCTCAACCAATCTCCCCACTTCGTAGACTCACCCCCCCCCCCAACCATTTTCCCCAATTCGTAGCCTTAACCCCCAACCATTTTCCCCAATTCGTAGCATTACACTCGTAGATCCACCCCTCAACCAATCTCCCCACTTGGTAGACTCACCCCCCCCCCCCAACCATTTTCCCCAATTCCTAGCATCAAACCCCAACCATTTTCACCAATTCGTATACTCAACCCCCAACCATTTTCCCTAATTCGTATCCTCAACCCCGAACCATTTTCCCCAATTCGTAGCCTCAACCCCCAACCATTTTCCCCAATACGTAGACTCACCCCCAACCATTTTCCCCAATTCGTAGCCTCAACCCCCAACCATTTTCCCCAATTCGTAGCTTCACACTCGTAGGTCCACCCCTCAACCAATCTCCCCACTTCGTAGGCTCACCCCCCCCCAACCATTTTCCCCAATTCGTAGCATCAAACCCCAACCATTTTCCCCAATTCGTATCCTCACCCCGAACCATTTTCCCCAATTCGTAGCCTCAACCCCCAACCATTTTCCCCAATAGCATCACACTCGTAGATCCACCCCTCAACCAATCTCCCCACTTCGTAGACTCACCCCCCCCCCCCCAACCATTTTCCCCAATTCGTAGCATCAAACCCCAACCTTTTTCCCTAATTCGTATCCTCAACCCCGAACCATTTTCCCCAATTCGTAGCCTCAACCCCCAACCATTTTCCCCAATTCGTAGCTTCACACTCGTAGATCCACCCCTCAACCAATCTCCCCACTTCGTAGGCTCACCCCCCCCCCAACCATTTTCCCCAATTCGTAGCATCAAACCCCAACCATTTTCCCCAATTCGTAGCATCAAACCCCAACCATTTTCCCCAATTCGTATCCTCACCCCGAACCATTTTCCCCAATTCGTAGCCTCAACCCCCAACCATTTTCCCCAATAGCATCACACTCGTAGATCCACCCCTCAACCAATCTCCCCACTTCGTAGACTCACCCCCCCCCCCAACCATTTTCCCCAATTCGTAGCATCAAACCCCAACCATTTTCCCCAATTCGTATCCTCAACCCCGAACCATTTTCCCCAATTCGTAGCCTCAACCCCCAACCATTTTCCCCAATTCGTAGCTTCACACTCGTAGATCCACCCCTCAACCAATCTCCCCACTTCGTAGACTCACCCACCCCCCAACCATTTTCCCCAATTCGTAGCATCAAACCCCAACCATTTTCCCCAATTCGTATCCTCAACCCCCAACCATTTTCCCCAATTCGTAGCCTCAACCCCCAACCATTTTCCCCAATACGTAGACTCACCCCCAACCATTTTCCCCAATTCGTAGCCTCAACCCTCAACCATTTTCCCCAATTCGTAGCTTCACACTCGTAGATCCACCCCTCAACCAATCTCCCCACTTCGTAGGCTCACCCCCCCCCCCAACCATTTTCCCCAATTCGTAGCATCAAACCCCAACCATTTTCCCCAATTCGTATCCTCAACCCCGAACCATTTTCCCCAATTCGTAGCCTCAACCCCCAACCATTTTCCCCAATTCGTAGCATCACACTCGTAGATCCACCCCTCAACCAATCTCCCTACTTCGTAGACTCAACCCCCCTCCCCACCATTTTCCCCAATTCGTAGCATTAAAACCCCAACCATTTTCCCCAATTCGTAGCCTTAACCCCCAACCATTTTCCCCAATTCGTAGCCTCAACCCCCAACCATTTTCCCCAATTCGTAGCATTACACTCGTAGATCCACCCCTCAACCAATCTCCCCACTTCGTAGCATCACACTCGTAGATCCACCCCTCAACCAATCACCCTACTTCGTAGACTCATCCCCCCTAACCATTTTCCCCAATTCATAGCTTCACACTCGTAGATCCACCCCTCAACCAATCTCCCCACTTCGTAGACTCAACCCCCTCCCCACCATTTTCCCCAATTCGTAGCATCACACTCGTAGATCTACCCCTCAACCAATCACCCTACTTCGTAGACTCATCCCCCCTAACCATTTTCCCCAATTCATAGCTTCACACTCGTAGATCCACCCCTCAACCAATCTCCCCACTTCGTAGACTCAACCCCCTCCCCACCATTTTCCCCATTCGTAGCATCACACTCGTAGATCCACCCTCCAACCAATCTCCCCACTTCGTAGACTCACCTCCCCCCCACCATTTTCCCCAATTCGTAGCATCAAAACCCCAACCATTTTCCCCGATTCGTAGAACCACACTCCAACAACTCGCGTGTCGCCGGGCTTTGTCGGCGGCCCGGCGGGCTCGGTGTGTATTGCGCTTAAGAACCACACTCCAACCACTCTCCCCAATTCGTAAACTTACCCCCTAACCTCAACCATTTTCCCCAATTCGTAGCATCACACTCGTAGATCCACCCCTCAACCAATCTCCCCACTTCGTAGACTCAACCCCCTCCCCACCATTTTCCCCAATTCGTAGCATCACACTCGTAGATCCACCCCTCAACTAATCTCCCCACTTCGTAGACTCAACCCCCTCCCCACCATTTTCCCCAATTCGTAGCATCACACTCGTAGATTCACCCCTCAACCTATCTCCCCACTTCGTAGACTCACCCCCCCCCCCACCATTTTCCCCAATTTATAGCATCAAACCCCAACTATTTTCCCCGATTCGTAGAACCACACTACAACCACTCCCCGATTCGTAGACTCACCCCCAACCATTTTCCCCAATTCTTAGCATCACACTCGTAGATCCACCCCCCAACCAATCTCCCCAATTCCTAGCATCAAACCCCAACCATTTTCCACGATTTGTAGAACCACACTCCAACCACTTTCCCCAATTCGTAGACTCACCCCCCAACCCAAACAATTTTCCCCAATTCGTAGCATCACTAGAGCTAGAGTATAGATAGAGTATATCATCATTCGGAGCTAGAGTACCCGTCACGAGAAGCTATAAATTTTGTAAACACATTCAGGGGTTTGCAATATTTGGGTAGAATAAAATAAAAACAGTTTTGTACTATTTTTTTACAGGGATATAATTATATTAACACACACATCTAATTACTGTCTTCAGACGATTCTGAATATTCTGTTCATAAAATTCATACACTCGAAAAACCATTACTCTCTTTTTGACGCAATCAGTCAAATAAACACATACCTTTTGAGGTTCTTTTCATGGCGAAATAATTTCCTTGGACGTATTGGGTCCTGGATCCATTATAGGTAGTAAAAAAATAACAATTCCTTATACAATAATTAACAATAACAAACAATATAACCTAATCCGCGAAAACACCACAAACAAACAGACGCATTCGAAACTCGAAAGAGACAACGTCAGCGTGAACTTACTTCAAAGTCTTGGCCCAAATGTTTACGTTTCATGAATCAGATGCGTTCCAGTACCACAAAACCGTAGACGACAGCGCTTTATATCGCTAAAATATAACCCGATCAAGTGAAATTGCTCATTAGTTTCGTATAACACGTACGTCACTTTGACATTATTGAATTTGGGATTATTGGTTATTGATTAAATTGTCGCTACGTAACTTGGTAGAAGTTCTTTATTTACAAAAATTATAGCTTCTCGTGGCGGGCACTTTAGCAACGTTTTCGAGAAAGAATTTCAGGTCAGCTGATTTTGTGATATGTCGTCCTTCTTGCTCTTTCGGTTAGAGTCTGGGCTATCTGGCTGGCGGTAGCGGTTGCGTTCATTAGTGCACATCCAATCCAATACTTTTCATGACTTTTTTATTTTAATTCAAGGTTTAACAATTGAATTAATGTCTGGCAAATTAATTTTAAGTTTTTCTTATCTTTAAATAACATAATATTAAAATTACAGACATTATAAAATACTTTAAAATTAAAAAAAAATATATAATTGCGTATGGCACATAATTAGCATTGTCAAAAACGTCTGGCAATAAAAAAAGTATATCAGGTAGACTTATTTAAAAACAAAAAATTAAAAATTACGCCTCTTAAAATATTTTTAAAATACAGGATTATTACCTGCACAGGTAGGATGCGCACTAATGAACGCAACCGCTACTGCCAGCCAGATAGCCCAGACTCTAACCGAAAGAGCAAGAACTACGACATATCACAAAATCAGCTGACCTAAAATTCTTACTTTCCAAACGTTGCTAGCTCCCATACTATATGTTTTTGTTTACTTTTGTGTTTGAATTTTAGGTTAGATTTAGGTGTTTTCTGGACAGTCCTACTTTAATCAAGGTCAAAGTAATTAGAAAATAAGGCCAAAAACTGTATCATAAACATGTGATAGATTATATGTGTGACTGTACGTTAAATAAAGATATGGATCAATCTAAAAAAAAAAAAACAAATAATAACTACCAATACCTTAAAAATTTTAAAACATCTATTTTCGCCTCGTGTATTCTATCATAAAAGTTGACGATCATACGATACCACGTTTATAACAGCTCTCAACGCCGGGTCCTCTCAAGCTCTTCTACCAAGGACCTGAGGCTCAATACGTATCACGGCATCAGATACATCTAACAGGGGTTACACGGGGTAACATGGGGTAACAGAGTTTTGTAAAGGCGCCGCGACGCAGCCTTTCACCGACGCTATCCTCCGCTTGTCGCCGCATCTAATTGGCTTTGAGCTATCTCTAAAGGGGGTAGGCACGATACGGGAGTTTTCCACTGGTTACGACACGAACGACAATTTTGTGTATTTTTTTTGGATGTGAACTAAATGATAAAAAGTATTACTATGTATTATTTTGATTTTTTTATAGATAATGTCGTGAATTTTGGTAATTGTGCTATTGATGTAATTAAAAAAATATTCATTAATGTAAAACGAGCACAATTTATAGAAGCCATAATGGTAGGTATTCAAAGAGATGGTGGTAATTTCTATAGTTGAAATTTGAATAGACATTTACAAACATCAATACAACTTCATAGGACACCAGCAACCTAACAATCTAAACCCTCACATGAATTTTCCAACAACAATTTTACCTTCTCAAATCAAGCCAAATGGAAAAGCACACCCACACTTAAGCTTCCATTGACATCCACTACAGAGGTCCATTCATACCGCTCAAAATATTGACAACCCCTTTCACAGTAGCTTGAAAAGCATGGGAGAAAAAAGGAGACCCGATTTTTCCTTACTTACCTTGAATAGGATGCGTAGGAAGCCGAATAAGTCTTTTGCGCTCTTACTGCAGTTCGGTCTTATAAAAGCTTGTTTTCGTTGCAAATTGCAACGAGTGTTTGGGACGAAAAACCGACTCTTGAAAATGAATTGGACGAGAGCTGCTTTTTGAGCCCCCTTGTACCTTTACAGAGTTGTAAATTGTTTTCTTGTGTTGGTAGGATTGTTTGGCAGTTTGGAGTTTTGAAGACTAGTTCATGAATGTACTTCTTAAATTAAATGTTTTTGGCAATACAAGTAGTTCGAGCCGTTTTATTGTAGCTGCAATTCTTGTTATTTGTACATAATTATAGTATATAATCTGTTTAGACTACATTCATACTCCTATTTTATATAAAAAAGCTTCTTAACTAAAAACATAGTGATTATAAACTAACACAACCTATATATTCAAATACATTTGAATACAACTTTGACAAAACATTAATTAACATTTTTAGTTGGAAAATATCTAATTTCAAATTATAATTTCAAGCATTTCTGTTTTATATTACTTTCATCATCATAATCTGCTAAATTCCCCTTTTTTGTACGTCCATAATGTACTTCATCACACTTGTCACAATTTCAGAGCGAATTTCACGTAAACCTGCATCAAAACAGTATCAAATAAAAATTATTTACACATTTCTCGTGCAGTACACTGTTGGACAGATTAAATCGTCACGTCGCGGCCATATTTCTTTTGGAACCAAGATAGCTTGCACTAAAATAAATAAAAAATACGTCAGCGGTTATTTATTACTGATGAGATGTGGTCGCACGAAATTTTTACCTTTTCTGTGCTCGTTGTGTATGTCAGCTGGTGATTAATGGCATCTTTTTGATAAGTTTTAGGTGCAATATTATGTTGCAAAGATAAAGTAGGGTGTTGTAGTCAAGTATTTTTGTGTTTAAAAAGGCAGAGAGATTGCTTTTGTATAAATGCAAATACCCTGCTAAAATCCAATTTATTTATGCTTAGGCCTAGGCCGGTATTCAAGTAGTTAGGCGTATCTTTTCCGAAAAAAAACAAACAAAACATATTTTATCTCGGAAGGTTCACAAACACGGTCAAAAATAAGGAAACAAAGTTTTCCAATACAATTTAACCCAGCAACGTCCCGATCAAGCAAACAATATCCCTTGCGAAAAAAACCAAAGATTTCACATTTCAACACTCAGCAAAGTTTTACAAAGCTCGCTGTTTGCTCAACAGGCCGTGAAGGAACGAGTTACGGGCCCTTACACCTCAAGCGCTGCAGCGCTTCAAGCGATCGCTCCACGTAACAAGGGAAGGAAGTGTAATTTTACACAGCTGATACAATCGCTGTACCGCTGAATAATGAATGTGGTTTCCGACTGGCCGGAATGCTTTATTGATTATCGTCGCGATACTCGGAAGATACTTGTTGTGTTTTTGTAGTTAAGTAGCTGGTTGAGGTTTGGATTTGGATGGGTCTATATTTTAAGATGAGCCGGCGAAACAACTTTTTTTTGTTTTTTCTTGAAATTCAGTAAATAATTAATTAAGTGTTTTGTAATTATTGTGGTTGACAGCTAAAAGATGAATTTGCAATATGAGAAGAGCTTTCAATTTTCGTGTCATGATAAAAAGCAATGCAAAATCTAAAAGTGGTCTGGAAAATACTATTATTTCCGTAGTACGGATGAAAAATAAATAAGAATAACAGTATTACAGCATTGTGTTCGACTATCTACGACTTCGAATAATGTAGCTTTATTTGGACTAATAAACGAAAATCTTTTATACTTAGAGATAAGTTTATTTTTAAAGACAAAACTCCGACTCCATCAAATCCTAAGTACCACTTGAATAGTAAAGCAGCCAGCAATACAAGAAACAGTCTCCAGGTAAACGTACCCGGATGACAACAGCTCACTTACTTACCCGGCTGACAGGACCGGGTGGGGAGCGGTACAGCTTACCCGGGTATCTCTACGAAGCCACTTGATACATTAAGTTAGTCTGACTTCTTTTTATAGCTCGTTTTTATTTGTGCCTTTGGTGAAAATAATATAAAGATTATTATTAGTTTAATGTGGTTAGTAGGTATTTAATTTTTATTTTAAACAAAAAGTAAGATAATTGTAGGACAATATTTGAGTGTTTATTTTAAATATTTTTCAATTAAGAAATATTTAATTATTAACTGTTAGATTGTGTTATTTACCTTATCTTCCAACTGGTTTTCGATATGTTTTGTTATTTACAAATAATGTAGAATTCTGCGAGATTTCAACCTTAAAAATTTAGTAAGATCCAGAAACAGCTTAGCAATATTGACCAAAAACCCGACAAAAAAAAAAGAATCTTCTTAAATGTCCCGATAAAATAAACTAATCACCACAAAAGGCATTGTCCTATAATCACCGCCCTAGATTTAAAGCTAAAGTCATACGCATTCAAAAAGCTGTAAAGTAAGTTCTAACTATTTATAGCTTCAATTTATACTTGCAGCTCGCGGCTGTAAACCAAGATTGGAAGAGTTATGTATGAGCTATAAGTTTTATAGCTCATAGCTGCCTGTAATGGTGCAATAACTGAATAATAACTACCATCTTTTATGACCGTATTGCCTTTAATGAAGGGTCGCATGATCGATTCTCTGTTGTTGTTTTTTTAATTCTTGGTACTGTGAATTTTTATTGTGCTTTGTGCAATTTTTAGATCCTTGGGCGGAAATGTAACTCCTTTAAATTTCTTGGAGAACAGTATATTATGATGTGATTTTTTTATATCAAGGGCAACACATAGTAGTCTTTGGATATAAAAAAGTACTGGTTCTTATTCTTTCGTATACATAGATAAGACAAGTATTTTGAGTTAGGTTCAGAAAACCTTACATTTTGAATTCAGCTTACAGTCCTGATTAAAAGTTACCTACTTTGCCTTCGTATTTCATGGTACACAAACTTTATGTGTACCGACATTCCTTAAATTAATGCTTGTAAATCCCTGAATCAAGAACAAGTACTAGTACCTACCAGTCAGCGCGAGTCGAACAAGCGTCGACAGTGTTATGGCCTGGGACTGGGGGCAATGGATTTCCCTTCTGAGACGTGTGAGGCTCAAATCTGTTAGTAGAGACGTTTAGAGTTCACGACTAGTCGGCTAGGTGAGTTTTGGTAATTTGGGTATATATCCTGTATATAAATAAAATTGTTGATAGTAATTTTGTTTTACTTTTTATATTTGATTGTTTAACAATAGTTGCAATGGATGTTTTGTTCACAATATTAATTTTTGGATTATTTTAGTTAACTCCGAGCTTCATCATACAACAATATTTTCAGACATAAATTCGTCATAGAATTGGCTCTTCAGGTGTTTTATCGTCGGATTGGTCTATACCAAAATCGTGTGAGGTAAATGCAAACTTATCAGTTGTCTCCAATAAGAATTCACAAACAAGAAACTGGATCTTTTGGGCAGGTGTCGGACGACAAACCCTGGACCCCCGGGGGCTGTCCTCTCTGTGTCACCAATTTGGGATTTTAAGTTATGAGAGGTAGCGATTTATCAATATTGCGATACATTATGTTTTAGGATGACATCACATATTATTTGACGTAGATCTAAATAAAGATTCTTCTCTATAAATACTATTTGGAAAGGAAAAAAAAATTGTAAATAGGTATCAGCTCCAGTGTAATTTATCTAGTCCATAGATATAAGTCAATTGATTTATTAAGCTGCGTTCCAACTGAAACTATTAGCAACTTAGGTTCGGTGGAGAAGCGTCTTTAGATTTTTTACACATTATCTGCCAAAAGATAACGTGTGAAGCAACATGGCATTAAGCCAGTCTACGTTCTCTGTGCTTAACCTTTTAATTAAATAAATAGACTTGTGAAATTATGTTGTTCGTCATTATTATAAACATTTAAAACACCGACTTGTTTGACCGCTAACGACTATTTTTAAGTCTTAATTCATCTTTTCGACACAAGTTTTACAAACAACTAGCTCCCATAACTTGTACCACAACCAGATTCCTGACAAATTGAATCTTGCTTGTCCGCCCGGGGCAGACAAAAGGGCGATTCGCATTTTATTTGCCATCTGATTCCGCCCCGGGCGCGCTTCATTTTCATCACTGAACGCTAATGGGATTTCAATCACCGGAACTGATAGATTTGTGTACTATTTGCTACTCAAGAGGTCTTTTAGAAATAGATTTATAGTGTATCCACTTAGTATAGGACACTAATCATTTGTTTTTTCTTTTTACACGACTGCCCAAAAAGGAGTGTTATGTTTTTACACGACTGCCCAAAAAGGAGTGTTATGTTTTCAGGGTTCATGTATGTATGTATGTATGTATGTATGTATGTATGTTTGTGAGTTTCTTTATTCCACCATAACTTCTAAAAGGCTTGACCGATTTCAATGTTTGTGGTATCATTAGAAGCTTTGAGTTATCCCGAGTGACATAGGCTATGTGGACATTAAAAAATGGTCAAGTGTGAGTCGAAATCGCCTGCAAAGGGTTCCGAACGATATTATTTTTTGTGTTGTGTCATGTTTTTTTTTGTTGTTCACTGAAAGATATTAAATAAAAAAATTATAATTAAAAAATTAAAAAACACGCCTGCCACATCAAAAAAAAATAAAAACAAGTCAAATATTTGCAGTCGGGGTCGGTTACTTGGAACAATTCATTACAGGTCCCCCGACTGCAAATATTTGACTTGTTTTTATTTTTTTTTGATGTGGCAGGCGTGTTTTTTAATTTTTTAATTATAATTTTTTTATTCTACAGTTGTGCTTGACTATGAGTTAGTAGCTTTATGTTCTTTAAATGTTGAGATAGAGAATACAGTCAATATTAGATTTATGTTGGTATATTTTGTCTTCACTTTAATTCTGGTTTTGTACATAAGATTTTGGCTTACATACATACACTGAAAACTGCCTAATCGTTTATTAAAATCACTTCTTTTCTTAAGGTATATTTTATTTATTTAGTAACACATTATAACACATGTTACAGCTTGGTAAAGGTACATAGCTCCCACATTACCTAATATAAGTGAGATAAGGCTCTCACAACATGTAACTACCGTGTTAACAGAGGTTTTCCTGCTTCAGGAACCGTTTTATGTATTTTTATTTTAACAAAAGCTTACCCACAGCCATTTCTTATGTATCGTGGGCGGACGCCGCGATAAATCTCTAATATTCCTTGGTACTTACAAAAATATTTAAGCTAAGAAATATTAAATAATTTTTCGCTTTACTATTATTATAGTCGTTTGGTTGAAAATTAGACTTATGTTTTTAATTGTCAATAATATGATTGCATATATAATAAATATAAATAAAATAGTAAATAGTGTTAAATGCCCCTACTTGAAACATCTCATAACGACACCTAGCGTTTGATTGCTATTGCTTATAACAAGGCGTTTGACTTCTATACACAAACCGAGATAATAATGCTGTTTGTAAGCATATTATAATTTTTATATGGATTTCCATATAAAAATTATGAAATAAAATGTTTTTAAAACCATCAAGATATAGAATAGTTTCTAGTGGAAGTAATTTATTAGTAAAAGGTTATTATACAATAAAGTTCAGAAATAGCAAAGGCGAAAATGGTCAACGTGCAAGAGTTATAAATACCTTTTACAGATATGTATCTTACAATTACACATAATGTGCTTGATAGTTAGTGTAAAGTATAGTAAACACATGAATTCCAAAACAGCAAGCTAGCAAATCTCAAAACTCACCGCATCACCCTATCAGTATTCTCAAGGCATCTCGTTGCTATGAGAATAACATGCGGAAATCTCATATTTATCGTACAATATCGTCCAAGCGTCTTTCTGCCATCCTTAATAAATAGAATACGCGGAAACTCGTCACAAGCTACCTAACTCATAATATGCAAATCGTGCGCATGACAAAAAACGAGACGTTTCTTAATGAAATATTCAGTAGGCTCGCGTCGTAAGGTTATATCAAAAGTTTAGTGAGAATTGCTGCTTCATATCGTAGGCGTGGTTACACCAGTTTTATGGCGCTTTTCTTGTTACATGTATTAAATAACTGGGAATTTCTGGTAATGTCGTGTGGATTGAGTGTTTGGAATAAATATGATTTATTGAAACCTTGAGTACTCAAATACGGAGTCGATTTAAGTTATACGTGTGTGCATAGGAATGATTTAATTGGCTTGGGTTTTATATCAAGTCTGTACGTTTATAATTTATCCTAAGAACTTTTTTTTAGTACTTGTATGTCGAAACACAAAAAATACTTATTTTTCGCCGGTTTGACCGATGATAAAGGTAAAGCCGAGCGACATATCGCCAAGAAGACAAAAAATCTACAGACCCCAACAAGGAAAAGAGAGTAGAATTTATCGTCCAACTAAATTTAAATCTCTTAGAAGTGAACCTCGAAAGTCGGTGGTCCCTAACTTGGCCACTAACTCACTTCCTCCGACTTTGCCTGTTATCAGTCGTCATACACTTGCACCGAACTTGACTCACTTTTTATAATTCTTCACTTTGTTCGAGTTGAAGATAAACGATGTGCTTCTATGTGAATTATGTAAGTTGTATGTTGAGGAGACTTTTATGGCTCCGTTTTTGGGTTTGTGGTAGTTTAGCTACTTTTTTCAGATGCTTTATGGTTTTCATCATTTCTTGCCCTAGTATATAGTGCATTTTTCTAGTGATTATCTACACTTATGCCAATCAACATAAGACAAATGAAAAAAAAAACTCGTAGTAACACCACAACATTAATTGCTTGATTTTTTTTATGTTTTTTTCACTAATTAGGTTAAGATTTCATTTATTAAGTATTTGTTCACAGATATAAAATTATCATTGTTAGAGTGTGTTTGTTTATTATATTAATATAGGTACCTAACCTAACGCGTTAGTATGACTTCAAACAAAAACATTAAACAATTACCAATCAACCAAGTTAATCAAAATAAAATTCTAAAAACATTAAAATAGCCAGCACCCGGAAAGCCAAACGGAATCCGGAGTGCCCTGAACACATAATAACACCAACAAAACATAAATCGTCGAAGCCCTCTGAAATTACAGCGACAGACGAAAGCACATAATGGCTTTGCGAACTCGAAAATATTTAACGAACCATTTATTCTGTATACCCTTAAAACATAAAATGGTCGTTTAATGTGGTTAAGCTTATCGGATCGCGGCGCTATGAATATTAAAATATGTTATTTTGTGATCTTCAGAGACCGCAATCCTTTTTATTGAGTGATTGTCAATCAAGTTTAATTAGAAGTGTCATCAACGTCTACTTGACATGTTTTTATATCAGTGCTTTAATAAAGTAACTTACGTCCAATATTCGTCGCACTTCCTCGCCACCTATCCCACAGTGTACTAATCACATACAGTTTTTCACATACGGGTTTTTTTTCTGAGACATCTAATGTGGATACATCTATACATATAATAAAATGATAGGAAAGTCAAAACTGTACATTAAATATTTTTTTAAAAGAATACTTGGGGTATGATCTACAATCGATACCGAAGCCAAAAATATAGTTTTTAGAATTTTTGTCTGTTTGTCTGTTTGTCTGTTTGTCTGTATGTATGTCCGGGATAATCTCAAAAAGTACTGCATGGATTTACTTTAAATTTGGCACGAATATTATTTAGAAGTCGGGTCAACATATAGGCTACATATTATCACGCTATCACTTACGGGGAACGAGCAGTGAACCTTTATTTTTTCAACGCATTCTGTAACAACGTGTAATCTAACGACGCATATTTAAATGTTGCTCTTATGTTGACCATGTTATAAGCAAGCTTTACACTATAAAAATCACGCAATATAAGTAACTTAGGCCGATAAACATAATTAAATGAATATAGGTAGTATCAAGACATTTTTAAAGCAGCGCCATCTATGAGTATTCAAAAACATCAAGTCGAATTACATGTGTAAGCCCTTTTTGGATATAAATGATTTAAATTTGATCATGTTGGCGAGGTTAATAGTTGATTTTAAAATTCATAGATGGAGTTGTGCATTTTCTTCTATACATATAATATTACAACATTCTTTTGCCGGGGGTCAGATTTAATGTTACAGTATCAATTATGTACTACTGAATTGATAGCAGTAAAAAATTGAGAGAATGTTTTCGGAAAATCGTAGACGGTTGTTAGCTACTTATGTTTAAGCATGCTATTACATTTAGCTGATGAGGGGTAGAGCTTTAAATTTCCAAACTCACTTTCTCATCTGCACACGTAAATTGGTATTATTGACATATAAACAAGGGGTAACTATGGCACTCAGGTAGCCATAGCGATCAAATAACTTTCAAATAACTTCATTTTGATTGAACTACACATACTTTTCGGAAAACTAGCTGTCGTAGTAAACAGATTGGTGGTTGAACGAATAGATTTTAACGTTACTGCTGCAATTTCCAATCCAGTTGTCAATGTTTGTCTATTTTTTTGCGTCCATTTTCTTATAGAAGTTTGAATGTTTTGTTACTCAAGTTCAAATCTCAGTAGAGCTAACCCTTTTTGTGTTTAACTAACAAAATAATTGTAACAAAATGCTAAAAAATGGACGCCATTTTTAGCATTTTGTTACAATTATTTTGTGTTTGCATTCACTATTTTCCCATAGGTAAGTTGCTCATTGCTGATCAAGCATATCTTATACTGTAAAATATAATAGAATAAATTTATATCTATGACCAGGACATTAACGATGAGTTACTTCTCACTTGACAACATAAGATTCCTCATAGATAACTTTAAAGATGGTTAAAAACTTTAATCCACTTTTTAAATTATTTCTCCAACGTAATGTGTAATGTTTTCTGTTGGTCGCCCATAGTATTCCATGGACAAGATTTTTTTGTATTTGTTATTACTTATTATTTTTACACAAAAATCTTTTTAAAACACAATCTTTAGTGTGTGCGAACTCTTAAATACTCATTATAAGGTAGCTGGCTACTCATGTACGTTTTGATGCGTGCAAGATTTTTTGTTTATTTGTTTAAATTTCATAAAGTGTTTGTATCCAATTACCGCAAGGTTGGCTCAAAACCTTAAGTAAAATAAACTTTCTATCGAATCCTCTACATTTTAAAATACATACGTACGGTATTTGAGCCCCTCACCTTATGCTGGGCAGAATAAAGTGACTTTATTGTAAGGGATATAGCCTCCGTCTTTGATAAGGGTAAAATGAGATTGTCCTTGGTCAGCTATTACTTATTTTTCTAAACAGTTAGAAATAATTTTAAACACAGTTTTGGTCATTCTGCCCCTGCGCCTATCAATACATACGTCAACTTTTTGTAACTACCTCCTTTTTCAGTCTCATGGGTCTCAGGTGTATCCTTATTAACATGAAGTCACTGCCTATCTGACATCCCCTCTCAATTATAATGCGTAGTTCAGTATTTCTTGTTATGGAATTTCGAATTTCGGAGTTTTGAACCAAAATCTTGCGCCCTGCAGTCTTACTGGGGACTACTGTATTAATGAGAACTATGGCATAAGAAACATAATTGTAACAAAAAAAACACTTCAAAATATGTCAGCATAATCGTCAAACTTAACCTACAAAGTCACAAAGCCGAACCTATTTGTCGAGTGCAAATCAAACCCTCGACTTAGTATAAAACCGACATTGCCCAGAAAGCCATTGCTTGGTAAGTTAGGTTCGACTTTGTGACAGAGATTAATAGGTTAGGTTAGGTTAGATATTGTGACCTTGGAACAGAGCGAGCGAAGCTAGCGACGACATAAATATGTTATTCAAAATTAGTCTTTATTAACAATTACGTTCTACTTATAGATGATGACGTCAACGTTGCTAGGCGTTTAATAACCAGTTGACTACTCATTGTGTTATACCTAAAACCAACATTTACCAGCTGACAGCGGTAAAATGAAGCATTTACTAAATTCGAATGGTAAGAGCCCAAAAACATCGTCCTATCTTTAGAAATACTTACTTTTACAAACTCATGTCGGTAAATGCTAGGACTTACGCGTAAATTTTAAGGTTTACCTTAGTTCAAGCTTTTACAGTAACATATTATTATATAACGAATACGACTACATAGGAACATGAATCCAGCAAAACAATGTGTTGGAGTTTTGGAAATGTGTTTTATAAATTTTTAAATATTTAAAAAGAACACCCTGAATTCGATTTATTTGTGCCATACGGAAAGTTACTCGCAGTAGGCAGTTCATGTTGGTGGCCTTCTATATAACAGTCAAAATATTTATGCATAAAGATGAATGATATAAGCGAACAACGTCGCGGGTACAGCTAGTTAACAAATATCATGATGAATTCCCTGTCCTAGAACTTTACACAAGGCATCAGAACACGCAACCCATCTAGGGAATACAATCATGGCAACAACTCAAAAACCTTTCCTTGTGGGTTTCTAAGACATAATATTCTACTTCCTGTAATAGAAGTGAAATGACATGGCCGGAATTAGTATGGAGCTATGCCCTGAAAAAAATACTCATGTACAGTGATGTAACGTATCTCATATTAAAGCTTATGGTTTTGTCTATACAATAGTATAGGTTTCATGGTCAGGGAACTTGCGAGAGATCCGGTAAATAGGTTCTTTTCTTGTTAAGCGCCTAGATTTTTTTAAATAGCAATGAGTATCAGTTCCGAGTTTTATAGCCAAATTAATAGGAGAAATACAATAACAATAATTAATAAAATCAGTGAATTCTATTCAATAAATGGAACACTCTAAAATAGGTAAATCTTTATTCTTTATTTTAAGATCTAATTGGCCAGCGTTTAAATAAAACTATTTTGTACACTAAACAATGTATTATTATTGGATTACATACAGCATTACATTTACAATACATTTAAACGACACTATAATGGTTGTTCTTGTAGAATATTATACAATGCAAGACAACCATAAGCGTTCATACATAATTGTGCTTGCGGTCAGCCGGACGGCTAGCCGCATTGCGGGTAACCGCATAGTGCGTGTGAATCCTAAGAAGTTTAGCCCCGAAAAGTGTTTATTTCGGTTAGCAGTCGGTAGGATTACATTTGGTTGTATACAAATTGTATCTACTTATTTTACAGATATTTAAAGAAAATCATCATTATAATTACTCAGACAAGATACTTTCAATGTCATCAAGTATTATATACATTTATGCACTGTTTTCTTCAAGAGTTTGGTGTACCACCGAGTCCATAATAGAGCCTCCCACAACAAATTCACACGATGGGTATCCCAGTACTCCGCTATGTGAACCTTCTTCATCGCTTTGGTTGAGCAATACATAACATGCATTTCAAATCAATCCATTTAGAGGAGCAAAAAACCATGTCTTTTTATGTTGTACTCACTAAAGAAATACTTATCGAATTTGTTTCGTAAGTGAACTTGGTAAAATGTGAAAATAATTACTACTTCTTGAACAGAAACCAATCATTCAATATGTTTTTAAGTTATTATGACTGCGGTTGTCACTTTCATTGACAGACGGAAAGGAGTACGGGTGCGCGCGCAGTTCAAACATACAAACACAAGATCAGTTAAACATATTATTTTTGGGTATATTTTTTTGTCGCAAATTCTAGAGAAATGTAATTGTTGCTATTAATTTTAGTATATTTAATAAGTTATTTTCATATGTTAATAGTTGTTGTACAATTATTTTTTCTATTTCATTCTGAGGGCAGAATCCTACACAACATCAACGAGCACACTATTTTTTATTGGCATTTTTATTCGCAAGTTCTAGAGAAATATAATTGTGGCTATTAATTTTAGTATATTTAATAAGGAATTTTCATATGTTAATAGTTGTTGTACAATTATTTTTTCTATTTCATTCTGAGGGCAGAATCCTACACAACATCAACGAGCACACTATTTTTTTTTGGCATTTTTATTCGCAAGTTCTAGAGAAATATAATTGTGGCTATTAATTTTAGTATATTTAATAAGGAATTTTCATATATTGATAGTTGCTGTACATTAGTTTTTCTAAAATTCATTCTCAGGGCAAAATCCGGCCATGTCCTTTCACCAGACTCTTAAAGATTCATTATGTAGAGAACAAATAGTAGGCACGTCTTCCAATAATTATATTATTGTAACAAATAATAGCTTATAACCGTTTCGGGTAATCTTTCAAACAAAAAACGCATCACAATGGATCCATTTGTTTAGGACGTACGATGTCACTGACAGACTCACCGACACGTCAATTTTACAACACCCACTTTTCACGTTGGAAGTAAAAAATACCTACAGTAGGTACTGCCCAACATTTGTAGGCAAATGTTAATTTACAGAGCGATGTAATTAAGGTCTGTGTACATAGGTTTGTAATATCCGTTATATTCATTGTGAAGGGCAAACTCTCGGCGGCCATTGGGGATGAGGGTCAAACCCTGTTTTATATTGTTTCAAACAAGTTTCCAGATAAAGCAGTTATTACTTTCGGTGCCATTTTTAAATATACCTTTTTGGTTGTTGCTAGGGAAATGAATGTTTTTTTGTGTCATTTAATTTCACATTACCATACTTCAGCACAGTTTATGAGTTGTATCATCGCCATAATAGCAGCACCTAAGACCATGTGGAGGATAGATACATTTAGTCTTCTAGTGTATAAGAACTAAAAACTGGGTTAAAAGGTGTGATATTTTGCTAATCAAGAGAATGATAAACTTTCTATTAACACATTATATCTATACCTCTACGTTTAGCTCTCGCAGCATTTTATTTGAGTCAGAAATAACTTTTAATTCCATCTTTTGCTGGACTCCGTCCAAAATGTACCATAGCAATTCCATCTAATTCATATCATATTTAACAAATCCCATTTTTAACCTAGCATCGTTGTACATATTGTCATTTTATTGCTTGGTATACGTAAATGCGTTGCGATAGTTCGATGTAATCTATCAGAGGCGTGCGTGCCGCCATACAGTTAGCGTTCGACTGATTCCAACTACCTACACGCCGTGATGTGTGCGTCCGTCACCTTAACAGTTCTTGCTAAGTTCCTGATCTACGAGAAAAGTAGTCGCGTTAGTGGGTTTTATTGTTGCACGAAGCTCAAGTGGGCTTATCAATCCTTGTTCTAGAAAATGGATGTCAGAGCTCATTTTAGTAGTATAAATTATTGCAACTCCAGGACCAATATCCAACAGTTTTCGATTTCTATTTAATTAGCCTTTTGACCGTGTGACCCTTTTGCTACGAAGAGGGAAGTTGGTTCAGAAATAATTTTGGTGATACATAATTTCAAAATGTTGAAAGTTTAATATCATATCTTCAAAAATATGCGAGAACCCGCAAGACGGACATTACGAACGTTTAACGGTCACCATAAAATAACCCAATTAATCACAATCAATAAATTAATACCGGCTAACACCCCCCTAAAATTACAACTCATCAATTCATCGAAAATTACAGTTACGACAAAAAAAATGGCTGCCGCCTTCATTTGCGACATTAAAGCGCAAATTATGCGCCCGAGGCGATAACGACGTATCGGGCCGATCCGCAAATCGCTTCCAATAACGTCGATCGAATCAACAGGTTTGACAAGACGGTAATGGCGGCGCGACCAATGAATGCGCTCGTATTTTATGTTAAACTACCCTCATTATACATTAAGTCGATAATCTGGTAGTAATTAAGAATGTAGGCTCGGATGTAGTATCTGATGCTCTTGTTTGGTTTATTTTTTTTACGATTTCTCTCTTTGTCGAAGACACTCTATCGCACATAATCAGTTATGCACTCTTACAAAGCATTAAGCATAACTAATTAAATACCCAACATCTGCAATTATTAATTTCTACGATTTTTATAAACGGTTGTATGAGTCAAAATGATCGACTACCTAGTTCACTAGATATTATTATTATTGAAAATGAAAAAATATTTTTTTAGCCTTTTTATACCAAGAAGAAAATACAAGCTCGTCTAATTCTGTCCAAGTTTTAGCTACTTTTGTCCATCAAAATAATTTACACGTCAACTAAACTGCATATAACTTAGTCGTGTGAATATTATTAAGGACTTAACACATTAAAGTGTCGAGCCGAGAAATAGCCCTAATACTAGTAGTTAGCGTTATACGTGACGTTTCGTCGCCAATTATCCGCCTCTAACCGGTGTAAACTGCTATAAACTGAGAGAAATTGGTTATAACTTTGTAGGTATTCGTCGATGACTGCAGTAAGTATCAGTTTGATTACAGAGTTTGCATTTAAAATGAGTTCTTTAATAGTTTCCTGGCCTAGTAGGAAATTGAATCTAAAATTGAGGTAATGGATCTACTTACATGCATTTATTGTGTTTAGCTAGAATAATTTCTTTAGTAAATCCATAATTTCTGTCTAGTTTATGTTAAAGGTTTTGATGCATTTTTATTCATCGTACGTCTTTTATGGACTGCGTCACATATTAATGTGTAGAGGTGCGAACTCACGCCAGTGGTTAGTGTTAAATGCGTCTCGTCGCCAATTAGCGGTCCTTCATCCAGTTCGTACCTGTCCATACCGGTTCGAACCGGACAGGACCACTTGTAATGTCCTTATTCGGAACGTGTGTGAATTTCCGATTCACTTTGTAAACGTTGAGAATTTAGCGATACGGGAAATAGCTGTGTTTGATGTGCAATTAGGACCGATTCGAAGTTTTTAAAGGAATGTGTATATAGTTTGGGTAATTGGCAATTTGTGGCTAGCGGGGACTTTATTTTTAATGGTTAAAGCGGTGTCGTGCAAATTGCAGTATTTACGGGAATGTTTTTATTTCGTAATTAAGTTTGTTTGAGAAAATTTCTGTTTTTATTTATTACTTACTGATTCACTTCACATGATTTTACTAGCATATTTGGGAGATATATGGTAAGGATTTATTTTTTGTTTTGTTGGTTGAAGACTCACATATAGGTAATGGATAATTTAAATGGAATTCATGCATCCTGTATCCTCATAGTAACATGGCTTTTTTGCCAGCTCTACTTTAAACATAATTATATATTTCTCAAAAAACGATTATGCTTTTGCAAGCAGCATAATCAAAACCATCGGAATTAAAATGGCTCCCCTTGCCCACGTGGTGGCAATGCCCATAGTTTTACTGATTACGTCGTGTTGCCTTAACGCCCCGAGCTGCCGTTTAGAGCTCGCTACCATGAAAGCCAGGCTTATAGTAGGCCTATTACCATAGCTAACAGGGGTTTGAATATCCAAAGGCTATGGATTCCTTAGTTTATTTTTGCAAGACAAAAAATACTCTTTTCTATGAAAAGTACTTACCTTAAGTGATGACGAATAAGATCATCAGACCCAGAATTGTATGTAATTTGTAAATTTTAAATCAGATTTACTTTTTATGCAAAAATGTTTTAAGATTTCCCGTGAAAAATGTACCTTGAACATAATTGAGTAAAAAAGTTAATCAACGACCCGAAATAAAAAATGTTGTATTTCTGTAGAACATTTCTCATTTGAAACAACGAATAGTAATTTTCTTGGACGCAGTCGGCTATTTCAATTTAAAACTAGATTCATTTGCTTTTTCACTCGTTATCTTTTTATTTTGTTGCTTAATTTACTGGACAATGTTTCTCTTTTGTTTTTCTGTATTGCTTTGGTTTGATAGCGTTGCTTGATGATTTGTTATTATTTAAAACTACTTTTTGTATCGTACCAGCGATGTTAAATAAAGTATTCAGCTAAATACGGTTAGATTGGAAGGTGACCCCTACATAGCTTGTGGAAATGCTAAACAATAAAAGCTTTTTGCATTGAAATCCAATCTAAAAATATATTGTCTTGCTTAGGAACCAGCTAAGGCTATAATAAAACAGATATGGCGTCTTACTACCGACCATTAAAAGCACGTTTGAAGAAACTACCCATTTTTCAACTAAACATTTAACAAAGAGTCGTTAGTATAAATTCTTCAGTAAAACGTTGAACTACCGTATTTCGTTCGCCGGCAATAAGGAAGGAAGTGTAATTTCTTCACGATCGCTATCGCCGACGCAACAGCCCCGACCAGGATGTTTTTAATGAATGGCCATTCAAAATAAATTTTTAACACGCTCCACGTTTCGTTGTAGCCATTTTTTAGAATGTAAAATTTTCACTTGCACCGTTATGAGGAAGTGTGGAATATTAATGCGATGGGTATTGTTAAGTTGATTAGAATTTTAGAACACTAAAAATAAAAAGAATCGTTATTAAATATTGAAAAGTGGAAATATTAACATTTTTGACTGCCTCGTTGTGTCGTTCGTGGCGCTAAGCGCGACTGCTACGCTAGAGGTCTTGGGTTCGATTCCCAAGTCGACCAAGGTGTTATTGGGTTTTTTTTATGAAATTCTCAGTAGCAGGTCGGAGTTTGGATTTGTGCCCGGTTAGTGGCAATAGGCTCGCCCCCTATTACATGGGACCTAAACATACCGGCGAACTGCGGGTGTACATTGGTACACCTCTGCCTAACCCTTCGGGGATACAGGCGTGATGGTATGTTATGTTTTTTTACTGTTTGTTGCCTAGATTGTTAAATGTTGTCCTTTAGGTATTCGTTTTAACTAAAATGTAAATGAAAAAATGTTTTAATTCACATAACTTGTTTTATTCATCAACTAAAATATTGTGCTAATATTTTGATTTAATTTTCTGTTTGTCTTGTCTATCCCTTTCGCCATTACATAGATTTTACAAAACACGTTTACAAGAGAATAACGATCGGAGTATTTCTTTCACCAACCGAAACTAAGTTAACATCGGTTGTAGGACCGACCCTGTAAAACTAAGCCTCACTTAATCAAATAAATACACAGTTTTGGGAGGAATACGAAATTGACTAGACTGTTACAGATATCCTGTGGAATGGAAGAGGATTGAGGGTCTGATTTTCAACGGTCTACATTGTATAAAAGCTGGATGTTAAGGACAAAGAATAGATCGGGCATTTGGGGAGGAGGTTATGTACGGTTAGTTTAAAGATGATGAGGATGATGATGATGTAGTGGTTATTTTGTACTTCGTACTTTATTACAAATGTGAGGTAAATAAGGTTAGGATGTTCTATGAAAGCTAGTACCTATATGTTTGATCCTATTTTAATTTACTTGCCTGCTACGTTTTGAAGTAAAAGCATATCCGTATTGTTTTATTTTGTTTAGTTTTACAGATTTGCACAGAATTTAAGATCCGTTTATCGCTGATGCATTAATTATATAACTAAAAATTTATGAATTAAAGTTTTGACGCTACATTTTAGCACATCTATGTAATCTACATCTATTTCATACAGTAGGTCCAGGCTATTGCTAATAACAATAAAATTACAGTTTAGTCTTAAAGCAATATTATACGTACAAATTAGCATAGAAATATTTAACGTGGTTTGTACAAAATCAAGCTATCTTGATAATAATGTAACAAATATTATGAAGGCACAAAAATAAATGTTATTTATTTATTTATTTATTTTAGGGTCCCCGACAAGGGATATACACAGAACATAATATCACAAAACATCGGTACTAAGAATGTGTACCTACTCCCTCAATTAGAGGAGACCACAGCATGCACAATAATTTTTAACTTAGAGCTGTTACAGTACAGTTCAACATCGATGAAAACAATTACAATTATAATGAAATATGAATAATATTGTTATACAATATGCAATAATAAAACAATAATTATATTAATGTTAAAAAAAATATGAAAATTAATCAAAACTGTTATTTATTACTTGTCTGTTAGTATTTGTCGACCAAAAAATGCAATAGGATTTTTTAACCGACTATATCTATCGCGATATGTTGGAAAACATTCACTATTACTGACGACCTCCGTGGTTGAGTGGTGTACGCACCGGTTTTAAGGTGTCGCTAGCTCCGAGGTCTCGGGTTCGATCCCCGGACGGGTCAATGCAGAAAATCACTTTTCTACATTGCCTCGGGTCTGGGTGTTTGTGGTACCTTCGTTGTATCTAATTTCCATAACACAAGTGCTTTTAGCTACTTACTTTGGGTTAAGAACAATGTATGTGATGTTGTCCGCATTTATTACCTACATTGGTGTAACAATATTTTAGGTAGTTCCTTCTAGCAGAAGTTACACTCAACGTTGTTCAAGAAATGTCTATACAAATATTCCAACACCTTATCACATGTAAACGGAACCAAAAACAAACTGGAAACGACATAAAAAGTTTCAGGTGCCAATTGTAAACGGGACAATTGATAAGTTGTTGGGCTAGTTCCCGAGTTGTTCCGGTTCAGACGGTGCGACAACTTGCCCGTTCTCTGATACGAGCCCTTAACTTAGGGGGTAGAGTCGCGCGATGAATATGGGATCAGCCAATGGGGGTAGTAGGGTTGGAGAGAATTGGCGGCAGCAGCAACAGTAGTATAGTTTTCTGGGTACAGCTTCAACTAAAGATATAGAAAAAAGCCTCTATAAAGAAAACTGAAAAAAGAATGTCCAATGACCAGTATCTTACTTCAGTTCACCTTGTGCTTTCATGGTTGTCGGCTTTAGCAGATTATTCTCTAAGAAAACGTAAAAGTATAAAGCTCCCATTAAAAAAAATACTACTGACTCTACATTTTCCAAAAATCTCCTTACCAAAAATGGCTGAAGTCCGTATAATTCTTTAAGGCCATTTACAACGCCATGGTTACAGACTAAATGTATCGCGAATTCATAATATTATGATTTTATGCCAAGTCTAGTCACCCCGACTATACTCAGTCCCCGGTAGGTCAGCGAGTAACAATACATTACGCGTGGCATACAAGTCCCCAATTTATTACCTCTTGTGACTTCATACCTTTTATCTTAAGTTTTGTTTGATCTATTGGTCATAGGTGGGTTGCTGGAAAGCTCGCCCATTTTCCTCGTGTGTTTGTACTAAACGGCGCCTAAAGGATTACGATGGGCGTATTAGGTAGTGTTTTCCTGTTAAACATAGTAGTTTGTTGATTATACTTTTTGTTAGTTACACACGTGTAATTACAATTGTCAAACGTTTGATTAGTTTCTGATCATTTAGTTGAAGGGAAGACATTTAAATTTGTAATTTTTTTTTGGTTAATTCTTCAAGTTGTCATCATAATCCATCTTTATTATCCAATTTAAAATTACCGCCTCCATACTAGTTTCATATATCTGACATACATAATATAGACTAGACAAAATATTATAATTAAAAAAGCACGCTACTAAAGTCCTTCAAAAAAGTAGGTATAGAGAAAATTTTCTTGCAAATCGCATCTCGTAAGTAACCCTTGAAAAGATCACACACAACCTCAAAAATCTGTCGCCATCAACTCGCAACCATATACGTTCAATATTTCTATTTCAAGAGCACTCACAGGGGTGACATAAAAATTGGACCACTAAAGCAAGGGTTGAATAAATTTCTGTACATCATCACTAGACATCCTTCATAAGATATTTTTTACGATCGAGCGGTTCAGGGAGCCATATGTTCTTACATCGGCCGGAAGAGGCTCAGGAAGCCGGAACTGCCCCCACCCAGCCTAATGGATCGAAAGGGCCACGATAAATATCTCGATAGATATTGAAAATTTTCTTTAAATCCTTTAGATATATTTTATACCCGATTTATTGCTTTACGGCCATTTTCTAGAAGATTAGGCAAGGGATTAAATGTTTTGGGTGTTCAAATAAATATGGACCGAATTTATATATTTTTTTTTTTTTGTGGAAAGCAAATAAAATATATGAATATGAATATGAATATATATGAATATGAATATATATGAATATGAATATATATGAATATGAATATAATATATTATCTTTGTAAAATGTTTGTTCTGGATAGTTGGTAGAATTGGATTTTCAATTTCTTAGTTGGCAAGCGCGATTGTTTCTAATTCCTATTTTAATGTTTGCTTGAGAGAATCTAAACCGCAAACCGGAGCGTATAAGGCGATGGTTCCACTTCTAAACTAATTCCACTTTCAAAGTAAAAGCCCACGTTTGTATAATGCGAAGTAGCTTATTATATCATTTGAGTAGAAAATGCTATGCAATATCCTATTTATACTTCCTTCATATAATTTACCCGGGTTTTAAACAAAATGAGTTCCTTTATGATATGAATACCTATATAATACTAGTCTGTTTACTTAATTTAAAACCACTATTTAAAACTTGTGTCTGATAAATTAAAATAGTATTTTTCTACTATTACAAATCACTGATCTCCCTAAATATAAAAGTAGGTCGTAACATAACTCTTTCAAAGAAACAGACACACATAACATTAGAGTAACAATAACACAAGTGAAACGAAATAAGCCGGCTGCAACACCAATTTCTCATCATACACAATGCAGGAACAAGACAAAACACTCCCTTTTATTTCTCGAAAAGAAAGCCAGGACTTCGCGAAACAGCGGGAAAAATTAATCAGCATCAATCACGATTCACCTCCGTACCAAAGGACCATTTATATTGTACCCATAAACAAAAAATACGAGTATAACAATAAGTCATCTGAAGGTTTCACTTCAAGGGGCGTGTACGTACTTCGTGACGTCACATAATGGACAGTCGCGAATTTATAGAGAGATAGATTTATCGGGAGTCGTGCATCGGCAGGCACGTGGGTGGTCCGCGGTGGCCACTACTATTCGTTCTCGAAAGTGTTTCGGGAATAATGGACCGCAGCTGTGTAATTGTAGTAATTATTGAGTTGTTTTTGAGGAACTGGAACAAAGTTTTTTTTTTTTTTCTTTTGTTTCAATGAGGATTGGTCTGGTAAGTGTGATCGAAACTATTTAGATAAGTAGATTGATGAGACTTTCAGGTGTGAGGCGTTTTTGATGAGGTTGACATTTTAAATACTTAAAAAGAATAGGTATTAGCTATTAGATTTATTTTCGGATATTTTAGTAAAACGATAAATCAGTAAAACCATTATATTAAAATGCTTTTGCTGACTCACATAGCTGAGCCATACAAAATATATAATTTATGCAAAACAACGACATTTTATCAAGATTACTTGTTCAAATTATGTCAAAATGTAAGCAGAAACTAACGTGTAGCTTATGGGGCTCGATTAACTTAAAAGTTATGTGTCCGGTGAATACTTAAATATACTGTAAACACGCATGGCAGATACTTGTATGAAAAAAAATAATTATAATGTGTGATTATAATTTAACATACCTGTAAAGTATGCCGTATTTATATTAAATTAGGGTAGGTTCTTCTTTAAATTAGATGAAGTACGCAGTAAAAGTTAGTTGAATAACAAACATGACATTTAGTATGTAAAATATCATTTTAATTGTTTACTACAGTTTTATGTACCTACTTGTGTACAATTATCAGTAGGTAATAATTATACTGTAAGCAAATCCAAATAAACAAAAATGATACTAGCCTTTAGCACAAGAGAAGACTTCACATTTTGAAAGGACACGAATTAAGTCACCTCACTTCTTAATTGCGAGTTTTGAATAAAAACACATAGTACGGTGAATTCTAGGTTAAATCTGAACAAAATGCGGGCAGGAGAATTAATTCAAACGCCGGTATCGTATGCCTTTGTATTTCTCTTTTTGCTAACGACAGATAAATTCCTTGCGACTTATCTGAAATTAGGTCGAGTGAATATAATACCGTTTGTACAGAATTCGATGCCATGATTGTAGATTATTTCAATTTAATATCGAAGGTTAAAGCTTTGTTGGTAGCTCTGTTAAGTGGTTTGGGATTTCGTGTTCGTAAATATTGCGTAAGTAACGAATGTTACTTGTAGCTTGGGTGTAACCTGAAATTATTATTTTTTTGAGGATTCCGTTGGAATTTCGTTTTGGGTGTTTTGTTTACTGCGGCTGTGGAAATTTTTTCAACGCTTAACTCTGAATTATTATAGACGAGAATTTTAGTGAGTAGTTTTTAAACTTGCTTTCCTTAATTTTGATGTTATTATTTTTACACTTAAGCACTGAAGCCTAGTAACACCATATTATCCAAAGAATATATAAGTTAGGTATAAAATGGTCATATTTTTGTTATGTACAGGCTATATATTTATACTGGTCCTAGGTTCTGTCCATTATTTTTTTGTAAATACGTCACAGAATTGGAAAGGCGTTTCAAATTATAAATCCATTATCCATAATGCCAACCATAAAGACAAAAACATTGTTAATCTCAAATTCACAAATCTACACCATTTACACAGCTTAATCCTAAATCTTCTTGCAATTAAATTCAGGTTCCCAACGACCATTAAAAAGGACCAATAATTTCTGTTTCAGAGGATACTTATCCAAGCGGCCATGATTATCGCGTTAGAATAATTAAAACATCGTAAACGATGGAAATTACATCACACTGTACATCTGTATTAAATTAATAAAATATAATGAATCCACAAAAGCCCTTCACATTGCGAGGAATTATCATAAGCGATATCTGAATTGCTTAATTTAAAATGAGGTGAATTTGCCAGACCCATGCTGTAAGGCTGAAGCGGATGGCGATTTTATGGAACTTAATTAACATATAAATTACCCTTTACATTAACATTACTGTAATACTATTGCTTGTAAAAGCAGTTCTATTATAAAGTCAAGCATCATAAATAACATAATTATGTCTCACAAAACGTTGTCATGACTACCAACGGATAATCACATCATCACAGTCATTCTTCTTCTGCGCGACGTGTTAAGCTATTTTATCCCCGCTTTTTCGACAAACGTCTGTGTTATGGCTCCTACACACAGTGCCGGCGGCAGTGCCGCCGGGCGAGCCGCCGGCCATGCCGCCGTGCGCCCGGCGGCATTCAAAGCCGCCGGCAGCGCCGCACAAAGGAGCCGCCGTCATGGCCGCCGGGCTGTGCCGGCGGGTTACGCGGCTTGCCGGCGTCATTTCATTTGTCATTGTCACCACTACTGCGGTTTGTTTGTGTGACGTCTGTGTAAATTTGAATGATGCTTGGCGGCTTTGCGCGGCTTGTGCCGGCGGCTCGTATTGCCGGCGGCATAGCCGCTCGGCATAAACCCGGCGGCATTACCGCCGGCACTGTGTGTAGGAGCCATAATCAACAACTATTCGATCCAAATCTACGTCATCGTTATATGTACGCTATGAATGTTTGTGAAACACACATGACAGAAAATATAATATGAAACATCTATCAGCATGTCAGAATACTACAGTTTTAAAATTATGACCATCCATAAAAATCTATTAAACAGAAACGCCACGTAAATACTGTTTTTAAATTATAGGTAAATATAGATATCAGTGCCGTACGCCACAAGGGTGTATTACAATAAATTGAGCGTCAGTGTCCCGCCACAGGTGGCATGCAAATATTGGCTTAAACGTAATTTATAATTACAGATAACGCCCATTAATGGTAATTGTAATACGATTTATTGACGCACAATTTACAAATTGAGTATAATATTATAACACAAATATTTGGGAAATATTATCACGATTTGACACAATTTAGTCAATGCTGTTAAAGTTTATCTAGTTTTGATTCAGTGTGATGTTTTAGAAGGTACAATATATTAAAGACTGAAAATTTAAGTAAAAGGGTGAATTTCCCAGACGACTTTTTTTTTTGTCTTCGGTGAAATTAGTATTTGAAAATAGGAATATAGTTCTGAATTATTTTTTTTTGTATTCAATAGGTAGTTATTGGGTTGTGGCAAAAATATAATTTTCCTAGGACTATTACAAAGGTAGAAATAAAATACTTAAACCTCTATTTTTCTCACATCGGTGCTGTCCCTCTATTTTTTTTCAAACAAAACAGCTTATACCACTAATAAAAATAAGTAATATAAGTATATAACTTATTTTATTTCATAGAATATTAGTTTTGTTATTATTACTGAGAGGCACAAACGTACTTGTCCTGAAAAAAAATCTCATATCGCTGGACAAAAGTAATTTAAACATAACTTTTCATCGACGAGTCGGACAGCGTCCACACCCCAATTGTATATCCCTCCTTGGTGTGTGCTCGTGCGCAATCAGGATGGAAGTGTGTCAAATCGCTGCATATGCCCACCAAAAACGTAAGTACGCCATTTCAGTTGCTCCCGGACAATTATTTTATATTATCGGTGGTTCCATTTTTCTAGTGTAATGAGTAGTTTTATTATTATTGTTTGGTTCTAACAGATGTAGTAAGTGAATTAGCTTCATTGTCTGTTATTGAATTTATCCTAGATATTACGCATTTTTTCTAATTTTCTAAAAAGTGTGTTATTTCTCACGTCGGTGTTCTCATATCGCTGTAATCGGTGGTCTTTATTACCACCGATGTGATAATTTACACCGAAATGATAAGAAAAAATCAATCGGTGTCTTATGTCTAATATCGGTGTTTTGATTCATGATCAACGCACAGTTTTGTCACATCGGTGGATTGCTTTATCATATCGGTGGATCATTTTATAATCTCGGTGAGTCTAAGATTTCTAAGAACTCAGTTCTCTTTGGACGTGATCTACCCACATAAGACCTTAAGTTCAGGTCTTCAGTTCTAAGTCACCCTTGTAAAAATGTATAGGTACCTACTATTTGCTTTTTGATGTTCAAAGGTGGATAGATTATCATATCGCTGGATATGTACATCATTTCGGTGGATATACTTATCATATCGGTGTACAGAAAAAATAGTCTGTGCCGGTTTTTCATATCGGTGGAAACCAAAATTCAAACTCAATTTACTCCTTAGTCTTAAATGATACGTTGATGATATTAAATTTGGGGATATTTGATATCCTAAAGATTACATAAAACCAGAAAAATATACAAAAAACTTACAATTGTAAAAGTTCACCGATATGATAAAAAAAACGGGATTTGTTGAAATTCACCCAAAAACCTCATAAATATGATGACAACGCGATGTAATTAGTACATATCCATATAGAATTTGTAAGGTAGCTACCTCTAGTAGCTGCTCTTCACCATGGCATGTGCTATGAAAATTTTGTCATGCTCATTTTTAGCAAAATCCCGGACTATTCAAAACATACCTTAATAAGTAATAGGGAATTTTCGGCCAAACATTTCCCTTGCACCACAACGAAGGCTCGACCTTTATCGGATACTAAAAATAATATCATCAGCCAATTTGCTAATTATCCCTTCTGGGCAGACCACGGGAACTCCAATTAGTGGATTAAAATTATTGTAAAATAGCATTTTGATACCCCATCGAGAGCCGCAGAGACCGGCAGAGCCATCTGGCGACCGCTCCTACATTTGTTGATTAACTTTTGGAAAATTAATCTTTCCCACTTTCACTTTTGTTGTACATTGTACTTTAGTGTGCACGACGTTTAAATTACCTTTCGTTGAAATATAAATTATGTTAAAAAATACCCCTTTTGCATATTTTTCTTGCATTATGTTTAGTATGACACACAAAAAAAAAACATTTATATATATCTTTATAGACTATAATTCTACACAAGGACTTGGTGCTACATGGCATTTTGCGCCAGCTAACTACTGAGTAAAAAAAATATTGCTAAAATGTCCCACAATCTGAAGTATAAAGCTCCACAATCGAGTTTGGTAGGTAACCAAAGCATAATTTAATAACTATTAATAGAATTATCTCCCTTGGTATCCGAACCAGAAATTCCTTAAGCAATTGTTATCTAATTGCCAGAAATTATGATATCTAATATATAATCAGTTTTCATTCGACTATTGGAATCCTGAATTCTAATAAACAGAAAATAAAAACAATAAAAGGGTTTCATAATATTCTATATTTTTATATATTTATTGAGCCAATATCGACAGAACAAAGGGAAAAAACATCGACATAAAAAAGACATAGTTGAAGGTCGCATACTGGACAAACACAGCCAGATTGCGCTAATATTTGTGCCTTTGTTAATTAAATATTATTGGGCACGTGGAGCATAAAACATAAAATAAATATACTGTCTATCTATCAGGACATTTTTTACAGTTTAGTACGAGACTTTATCAGTAAAATAAACATGTTAATAGTCGCCCATCGAAGTCACCCATTTGCATAATCTGTGAAAACGTTCTTCAGAAGAATCGCCATTATCGCCAGTCTTGTCTATCCTGGTAATAGCAGGGAACCTTTATTAAGGCCCAAGAAAACCATTTTGGATGTATTTAATAGCATCAATGGGGAATAGTCCTTCTGAAAACCACACTTTCGATAGCCCGATGATTTCCGAAAACTTTAGCTGGATAAATTCGTTCCGATCCCCGATTTCACTTCTCGGTATCGTTCCGTTGGCGCTGAACGAACCAGATAGGCAATTAGCTTATCTACACAGTGTCTACAGTACGCCGCTCAACCACCGGCCTAATTAGACTAGGGACTGGATTGAGAATTTATTGAGCCGAACCTTACTTGTTTTGTGTTTAGGACCTAAAATTTCGTTGTAATATTTTCTGCTGGTGTATTTAATTTTGAATTTTATTCGAGATGGTTAAGTGGCCATTAATTTGTACATAATTATGTTGGGTATTTTAGCTTAGAGGTAAACATATAAGTAGAATTTAAAAGATAGACTTAAAAATACAACAAAAGAATCATCACGTAACATATTTCTGCAACGTATGTTTTTTGATTCTACTTATGTAGTGTATTTCAAAGTACTAAAAACGATTTTAGCAAACAACACAATGTGGAAAAACTAAACTAAACATAAATCCACAGGCAACAATCAACACAGTACGAGAAACAGGCCTATTTTCCCAAAACAGAAACAAAATAAGCAATACGGTAATACCTCCGATTATCTGAAACCTAGCCTAGTCCCCAGGTGATCGTTGAGCGAACAAGAGAACGTATGAGGGGACGAATGAATGGGCGGGCTCGGCTAATGGGCCACGTCAAGACTGCTTTGCGCAATAAAACAAAAAGCGACCATTACAGCCCGAGTTCTTATTAATCTTGGACCCTTTCACGAACTTCCACCGGCCGAGGTAATGGCAAAAATAAATAAAGCAGCCCAAATCGCATAAGAATGATGTGACGTAGATATAACGTAAGAACAAATTCGTGTTGAAGGTCAAAGTGTGAGCGAAGGAATAGCCGACACATAATAGGCGTAATAGGTTTATTTATGAGTGTATGTGGAATCCTCTTATGGGTTTGCGGAGAATTTCAGATCTAATCCTGGTAATATTTTTGGTAAAAATTGTTTGGTTGTTGCTGGAAATAGATTTTGGTGTTTCTTATTTATTATGTAAGTGTTATTTATGTATTTACTTGGACATAGCCAAACAAAAATTAGTTTTTAGACCTTTAGATGATAATTTATGGTCTAGATTTTGATTATTATTAGTTTTTTTTTTAATGATTATTTCAGATAGTGTCACATTGTTCATAAGTAAAATATAGAAAAATCAAAACTTATTCATAGCTAGTTTTAATTTTAATTTTCATAATAATACTAGCTGTGTCCCGCGGTTTCACCCGCGTGAATACCTAGGTCCCGTTCCCGGTGTCTTTGTATATAATAACAGACAAATAATTAGCAATAAATTAAAATTGGACTATAATTTGAGATTTAAACTATCCTATCTCTCAAGTTGGATCGAACTGCACATGGTGTGCAAATTTTATTATAATCGGTTAAGTGGTTTAGGAGTCCATTGAGGACAAACATTGTGACACGAGATTTATATACAGGGTGTCCGGTAAATAGTCCGACAAACTGTGGTGGTTGATACCTTAGGTCAGGCCCTATCAAATGAACACAACATATGTTCCCCGAAAAGTTACAGGTTTCGATTTACAGTAGATTTTCGGAAATTTTATAATTTTCTACCTTGCCTTAGACTTTTCCATTTTTCTTGCTGATTAATAGCTTTCGTAATACTTTTTGTATATCAAATTAATCTTGAATAGTTACTCTATGCTTTAATAAGTCTTGTATTTATCTAAAAGAAGAATATATTGACGAAAACGCCATTCGTTTAACAATTTTCACTTTCTGTTTTTCTTACTGCTCAACTTTGAACTGTAGTGATGAAAAATAAACGTATGTAGGAGTTTTGTACAACAATCTTAAAAACTTGCTTGAATATTGGTGATTTTGGGAAGGTACAATACTTGCGTATTTTTTTTTACAAAATTTAACAAAACAAGCTGCTGAAGACACATGGGCTACTTTGTCGAAATATTACTAATGTAAATCTGAGGAAAAATTAGATTTTAAACTTTGAGATTCTAAACGCGGATCGTCATTGTACAATGAAGTTAGGTATTTTCTTCTCGCTATTAACTCTCTATGCCAGATGAAACATGTTTTAGTGTAACCTTTACCTTTACCTTCAGTACTTTCTTACTAGATGAATCGATTTTATAACACTTTATTTTTCATGTAACAACAAGTAAATTGCTGGTTTTGGACGCCCAATTCATCTGCCCTGGTATCCCTCATTAGAGGAGGCTCTTACTTCAGGCCCATACTGCACTTAGCACCTATTTTCCTAAACCATATTGTGTCGTTCAACTTGCCTAGAATGTATTTAAGAAGAGTGGATCTTCAAAGAAACCGGTCAAGTTGGAGATGGACATGCTAACGAAGGGTTCCGTAACATTGCAAAAAATTTAACGGAGCGTTTTTTTTTTATTTCCATATTTTCCAAATTGAAATTGGCCACAATTATTTTGTGTAACTGGTTAATTGCTAGAAGAAAATACCTTATTTCACTGGACCATGACGATCCGCGTTAAGTTACGTCTCATTTTTCCTCAGATTTACATTAGTAATATTTCAACAAAGAAGCCCATGTGTACTTCAGCAGCTTGTTTTGTAAAATTTTGTAAGGAAAATACGCAAGTATTGTACTTTCCCAAAATCACCAATATTCAAGCAAGTTTTTAAGATTGTTGTACAAAATTCCTACATACATTTATTTTTCACCACTACAGTTCAAAGTTGAGCAGTAAGAAAAACGGAAAGTGAAAATTGTTAAACGAATGGCGTTTTCGTCAATATATTCTTCTTTTAGATAAATACGAGACTTATTAAACCGTAGAGTAACTATTCAAGATTAATTTGATATACAAAAAGTATTACGAAAGCTATTAATCAGCAAGAAAAATGGAAAAGTCTGAGGCAAGGTAGAAAATTCTAAAATTTCCGAAAATCGATTGTAACTCGAAACCTGTAACTTTTCGGGGAACATATGTTGTGTTCATTTGATAGGGCCTGACCTAAGGTATCAGCCACCACAGTTTGTCGGACTATTTACCGGACACCCTGTATATTAAGATATAGCAAAATACTCAAACTAAAATTAAATTTTGCGACATTCTAAATATTTTACTGGAGCCTGCGACCGGTAAAGTTAAACTAGAACTTCCGGCAAGTTGTGACTCAGGGATTAACTAAATGAGATCTGGTACCGGGAAACCTGCCTTTACAGTCTCGGAAAGTGAAAATCTAAAACAACGCTAGATTTCTGAACTACTTCCTTTTATTCCTGAAGAGTTCAACAAAGGCTTACGTTGAATGCTTTTAAAAATAATGTTTTTTTTTGTTCCTAAATGCAGTTCAGTTCGGCTTTGGAAATTTGATGTTTTTTTTTTGTTTTCCAAAACATGAACCTGCCAGGACCAAAAATCTGATCAAAGGTTGATTATACTCCATCGTTACTATAAAAAATCACATGACCTTAGGAACATAAGAGTACAATTTTGACGCACCAATGAAGGAGCAATGATGGATGATCATGAACCCAATCAATACCTAGATTCCGTCACTCCTTTCTGTACTAATTTGACGTTTCTGTGACAATGACGAATGGTGTACGACTTTTTGGATTTTTCCTCAATTTTTCTTTCGTTTTAAGGTGGAATCGTTTATCAGTTCACATGTTCGAAGTTATCAGAACATAATTATAAGTTTAAAGAGATTATCATAACTACTTGATCATGCAAAAAAAAACAATTACGGTAATGTTTCTTTGAAAATTAGTAATTTAAAAAAAATTTACTAAACGAAAAATAATAAATTAATAAAAAACATGAAGCTTATTTATTTATTTAAAAGGAAACACAAACTCTACCTTTGTTAGGCTATCTTTAAAATGAACTTAGTTACATTCTGTTGCATAATTTACTTCAGAAGAGGTAACTTAAGCGTCATACTGAATTTAAAACTTAAATTGGTGTGCCGGGACGAGACAGTTTTAACGAATGGCGTGTTATAAAATATTATAATAGGTAAACTGTAGCTTCCTACAGTCGCATATAACTAACAAATCCTTTGTATTATGTAACCGTACATAACTAATGATGAATATCTTTAGGTAACTTTAAAAAATACATATATAATTTTTTATTATTTGTTATTTTACTTATGGATATAAATCACAACCTGAGCCACTGATAAGATATTATCTATTTAATTAATGCTTACCTGCATTTTATAGTCTTTAGAAAAGATTCTAGGATACTTCACAAAAAGAAACCCAGTAATTACAAGTTCGGTTAATTATTGCATATACGAGTAAAAGCTTCATTTTTGTTGCAAGTTTCAACTATGAAAAATCATGTACTGAATGAAGAATTAGGCTTATCAAAATCTAATTAACTCACCATGATATACAAATGTAACCAACCAACCGATTGACACTTGCATCAGCGATATAAATCATGTCGTCATGGAACACATAATAATTATTCACAATACCTGATTGCCAACACAATCTCTAATCTAATCACAGTTTATGACAGACCAAACACTGTCGATGTAAAATCACTATTAATTATATTACATGCTGTTATGGGAAAAGCGACCTTATAAACAAGATTGTTTCATGAAACAAAATGAATTTTGACAATGTTAATCAGTAAAAACTTTCTTAATATGCATTTTATGCTTGGTTCTTTAGTTTATGTAGATATCACATTAAAAGTTGTATACTTAACATTTCACAGTGGTTTAAAAATTAACACCCGTTTACTTAGTTATACTTTGATTTCGTACCGACCTGATAATTGACTAATTTATTAAAACGAGTAAAGAATAAAATCGATGAATCACAAATAAAAAAATGTTTATACCAACAATGAATTGAACATAGATTCATAACTTCATATATGTAGAACAAAAGGCCCCTATATTAACACCTTGTTTCATATTACCGTACCCACATTACACATACCCTCATTTCACAATTATTTATAAGCAGGCATCACAACGCTCCCGTCACATCGATCGATATATGATTAGCAATATCCTGTTATTTAGAGGTTCGAAGCCTCAACGATTGTTAGGATGTAATTAAATGACGCACACTGTTTACATAACGCCGGTTTCAGCTGAATTCGGTTTGGATTTACTGTTACAATTTACGATATTGCTTGAATTTATACGTTTAGAGCATTTAGTCTCACGATTGTTCTGAAGTGTCATATGGATTTTGAGTGTAATGTGTTAATTGTCTCGTTATGTAAGTATACTACTATCGTACTCAGAGTCGTTAATAGTTATTAAGAGATTTCTTATCATCGCTTTAAGAAAGTCGACTCTCAAAAATCAGAGAGGTTGCTTCCTTAAATCGATGATAAGGAATCCCTTAAGTAACCATTATTGTGTCTCTGAGTACGATAATTACGACATTAGCTCATTCGCAAGTCGAGCGTAGATTAAAAATGGAAATTTTTATTTCATTTAATTAAGTAACTATCGACCGACGACTGCCTGCTTGTGATTTGATACGACAATACATTGAAATTTCTAACAAATTAAAGGTAAATTACATCTTTCCGTTTCTATATCAAATAAATCGACAAAACAAATATTATACGCAATTATTTGCTGAACAAACAACAATTCTACAAACTCATTTAAAACAACATCTAATTGTATAGCTTCATTACGTGACGTCATTATTACATGATTCTCAAAATGTGTTGTCATTTGGAACTCAATGTTAATAACTTAAGCTTTCGAATCCACTCTGTGTCTACTAGGAAAATAAATGAGGTTTGGATTTACACACATCGGCCTACCTCGTTGGGAAAACAGCCGTAATTTAACAATCCTCTTTTCCTATCTAAAGAAGTACTTCTATGAGAAAATTTGCTACTACTTGCTTTTAAATACCTACTACGTAATTTTTTCTTAAATCCATTTTGTTACTTTCTTCAAGTTTTCTCACTCTTCACTTCTTTCTGACAGATAAAATTTTCCACAGAAAAACTGCAACTTAGTATAATGAGAATCAAAGTCCTCTATAACATCACCTAATCCAATAGGGGAGAGTCTACAAGAACTATTTAATAGAGCCAGACTTGGTCGTCGAGTTTTTCCGAATGGGATACTACATCCGGTTTCCGACGTCGCTCGTACCGGAAGTTTGTCCGGACCAGGCCGGGCGGGGAGTGGAGATTTCCGGTGACGTCACTGCCCTTGCTTTGCCGCAAAGCCTTCGATTTTTATTATATTTGGTGTTAAGTTTCTTTCTTAATGGATTTTGTTTTTTACGTTTTCTTTTATATTTTTTTATGTAATGGATTTTCTAAATTTTCTGCACAATGTTGTGGCTGTTAACATAAGTGGTATAAAGTTATAGAATTAGGCATTACTTTGGAGAAATCCATGACGTTATAATCCAGCCTATAAACGTCCCACTGCTGGGCACAGGCCTCTTCCCATATAGAGAAGGCACGAGCATTGATCACCACGCTTGCTCCCTGTGGATTGAACATTTCAGATCCCAAATTTTGGAATCCAGGTTTCCTCACGATGTTTTCCTTCACCGTTTGTCGGAAGTGTCTTAGAATAATTAAGAAAGTACATATAACTTTGAAAAAGCCACATTGGTACTTGTCTGGGTTCGAACCTGCAACCTTGTGCATACAAATCCGTTCATTGAACCGCTAGGCCATGACATAAAATGTTATGAAAAATAGATGGGACCTGGGATCCTGCTTCCAAGCCTGGATTTTTGTAGCGGAATTAAAACTAGATATTTTTCATATCATTTAATAAGTGGTATTGTTCAACAAATAACAATGTAAAGTTATAAAATCAACATTTACATTCTCAACATAGAAAGAAACTTTACCTAATCGTTATTCGAAAGTCCAAACACATGATCAACTCGAACTGGTCATTAAAAACAAAACTTGTAGAGCAAGTCGCGTCTAACTTAGGAAAATCCGTCGGACGCTCTCAGAAGTTCCGTAGTAATTGGAAACGTATTGGTCGGGAGCAGGCATGGCCCGCATTTTGTACGTCTGGGAATCAATATATCTCGTATTCAGACCACCTACATGAGTTTGGCCCCGTGTCAGTTTGCCAGTAATTGTATGTTGTCTTCGGAAACTTGGGTATTACGATGGCTGGAGTTAGCTGGTAAGTATTCGAGTTTGTGGGGATTTGTGGATTGGAAAGTGGGTATGTAGATGTAGGTATTCGTTTATTTATGTTCCTACAATAACTGATTACAAATAGGAAGCGATATCAAAACGTTTTGGTGTTGTGCTGTGCTGGATTGATTTGAACAATTTTTTTTCATGTGGGGACGTCTAATATTTATTAAATTATTGACATACACTTTGTAAATTAACAAGTAGGTAATTAGAAGAACATATATTAAATATTACATAAGCGAAAGATATTAAAACCTCTTATCAAGTTCTAAAAACAACTTTGTCATCCTCAAATACATTGTAAGCAATTTTTTACCTGCAAAACCGCAAAGCAAACGGAATCGAAAGTTCAATATTCAACTTTTTGCTGGAAAAGCGCATGCGAGTAACCAACAAAAACTTATCCAAACTCGTACGTGGCTTCCATTGAAGTTACCTACACGTTTCTAGGACATACGGCTGGCGTAGTACTGGTCCAGGTCAACTTACCTTGCAGTGTAGATTTAATGGAAATCTTTAGCTTATCTGGACGTTACAAGTTTAGAAAGTTGGTGGAAGATATTGGTGTGCTCTTTTTTTGTTAAGATGTAAAAAATGCGTTGTAAGTTGAACGTTTCTGACTTAATATTGTGGTTCTCAAATGTGTATAACGATTTTGATGTAGGATTGTACGAAAAGTAGAAAATGTGTACCTACTAAGCTATTTTGATATGAAACGTTGTCAGAAGCTTTTACAATTATTTAATATTATTTTTCTCAGGTTTCAGTCAGTATATTTTACTGAATAACTTGGTTTAAGTTAGCATTTCTCCCCCAGGTTCAATTCCAGTTCAAGAAATAAAGTAACATTTTACTACAAAATTGGTCTTCATTGTAATTAAAGTCAAAGTCAGAATAACTAACTTGAATAACCCTACAAAATTCTTTTGAAACCGAAACTTTTCCAACCGTAACTCCCTATGGAAACACAAAGGAGTATTTAACCGAAAAACTCGATGCTTTATTTAAGTCAGGTCCACATTACACGGGGTCCAATCATAAGGGTGCACAGTGGAACAAACTCGGCGGTTCTAATTAATCCTTGTGTGTCCCTTGCGGCCAGCAAATTGGTTCCGTACCAAAGCCCAAGTTTTTCCATTTGAAATTGTAAGAAGGTGGCCACGCTAATTTTCTTTTGATTGCCCTTCCTTCTTGCAGGATGTTTTCTGAAGTTTTGATTAGTGAATCCTTTTAGAGTGGATTGTTGGTGGACCGTGGTGGGAATGTTAATTGTGATCGATGGAGTCTTGTTTCAACGAGTGTATATTTGTGGCATGTTTAGTATACATCAGATACACACACATACATACTTTACTAAGTACTAACGTACTACATACTTTTTTAAATTACGGCTTATAAACAAGTTTTTAATCCCAGTTCAATATTAAGTAATATTTATACGCTTAGAAAGCTTTTTACGTAAGTTTTTCAGACCATCAAACATGTAACCATTAGGGTCAGCGCAGACAGAGAGGAGCGCAGCGGAGAGGATTTTATTAACGCACTTGAAAATGAACAAATAATATTTATACGCTTACAAAGTTTTACGTAAGTTTTTCACCCATCAAACATGTAACCATAACTTTGATTTTAGTGATGTTTTCGTAAACGTTAAACACATAACTTTAGCACTTTACAACCTCTTTAGAAATATCTCAAGCTTCAATCTTCCTGAGTGTTATCCATAGTGTGAATTTTCTTATAGCACATCTATTATCTCGTAACATTACCTATAGCTTCGTGTAATTTCACACAATTTAGCTCGACAATTTCGCATGTGTTGGCTATAAATATTACTATAAACATAAGCTGTTCGTGAACATGTTTATCAACATCGTTCTGCGGGCTTGTCTTGTTTTATAAACGTTTAATCTCGTCTTGTAATATCTGTATCCTTTATCTTGGATGAGTGCAGTTTTATGGAAATATGTTTTTTTTATAAATTTTCATTTGTTTCAGAAAAAAACAACTTTACTTACAAAAATGAATAGCTTACTAGTTTTCAAGCATCGATATTCAACTTCAGTCCCAAAAAAAATATATAATAATATATTTCAAGTAGCTGCTAAAAAAGTTATGTAAATAATAATGTATAAAATTCTCCTATAACTTCTACATATAATATAATTACAGAGCTCCACTTTTTTCATTTTAACCCAATGATACCTCTGTTTTTTTCAAAGCTCATCCCTTTTTTTGATAATGTGTAATCAATTCGCACTACATTATAAGTAGCCTATTTACCAGTATCCATAATAATATGCAAATAACGCCATATCATCTGTCAATCACTGTTTAATTTGCAAGTAAATGTTCACTGCAAGCAATATCCATAAACTTAAGCACCGACATTGAACGGCATTATTATTTCAAGATGATTGGCGTATAGACATGCACAAAAGTGATTGAATTTAGTTGAATATTATGTAGGAGCTTAGAGATGGCAAGTGTCGTTATAGCAATAATCACTGGTGTCTTGAACATGTATACGTATACATATTATTGTATATATGTATACATATTAGTGTTGTTTGTTCCATTTGACCAGGTCCTCCAACCATCGACCAACTTTAAGTGGAATTTAAAACGACTGTTGATCCATATTATGCTTTTCGATCTTATGTTATGATAAAATCAAACACACATAAAGACGATTCTCATCATCATTATTTAAACATAGTTTATTTTATTACACGACTGCCCAAAAAGGAGTGTTATGTTTTCAGGGTTAATGTATGTATGTATGTATGTTTGTGAGTTTATTCCACCATAACTCCTAAAAGGCTTGACCGATTTCAATGTTTGTGGTATCATTAGAAGCTTTGAGTTATCCCGAGTGACATAGGCTATGTGGACATTAAAAAATGGTCAAGTGTGAGTCGAAATCGCCTGCAAAGGGTTCCGAACGATATTTTTTTTTGTGTTGTGTCATGTTTTTTTTTGTTGTTCACTAAAAGGTATTAAATAAAAAAAAATAATTAAAAAAATTAAAAAACACGCCTGCCATGTCAACAAAAATTAAAAACAAGTCAAATATTTGCAGTCGGGGTCGGTTACTTGGAACAATTCATTACAGGTCCCCCGACTGCAAATATTTGACTTGTTTTTAATTTTTTTTGACATGGCAGGCGTGTTTTTTAATTTTTTTTTTTTATTTTAAGGTTTTATAAATAGGTCCAAAACTTACAACAAATGATAACTTAAAAAAGGAAAATCTGTAAAAACAAAACACGTATACGTAAGTAATCCTTCCATCCTCCAAAAGGGCTAGTAATTTCGTGCACGTCTGTACACTTAAGATAAGTAATCTCAATAATGATTGGCCGCCGGCGAAACAGCGATAGCCTTACATTAACGTATTATCGAGAACTTTTAGCGAAATGTAAAGTGTGAAATTGCAATAAGGATAAAAGTGTAATGAAGATGACTTTAGACGTAATATGCTGTAGGTTTAAAGATCACTATCCTGGATGCAAAGGTATGTGAAAAAAGGTGTGAGAAAAATACACTAGTTTGTTTCATAGGAAGGACCTGGAGTTTATTTATCGTTATGTTATTTTACATTTCGGCACTTAGGTTATATTGTAAAACTATATAAAAAAGGACCGTGAGAAGGGAGGCTAATTTGAGCATTTTTTCATCGCTAACAGACTGACGGCACTCCAAAGGCAAGGTTTTACAATAAACTAAAAAATTACAATAACAAAAATATTGATAACGCCACTATTATATAAATACTAACAATAATAGCGTGTAATGTTTTGTAATATAGCATTAATGGCCACAAAGACCAAATTACGTCAAAAAGGACCAGAAACAAAACCGATCCAATAACTAAAAACCGCATAAAAGCTCACACCGTAATAATCTGACCTAATAATCTTTACTACTTGAAAATACCTTCAGTATACGGGGTTTACATCACTCTGGACAAAATAACAGTTATTATGCAAATTGACCGGTCGATTGAGACACAATGGCCGCCGACCCACACTATGATTTTATGAAATATTGCTAATGTTGGTTTTGCTCGTGACTTTGCTTACCTTTTGTTTAATTTTCTAAATAAAGTTAAGTTGAAGTTACCTGAAAATACAAGCAAGTGAAATGTTTCTAATATAAGAACAATAATAGAAACAAAATATCACAAACAGGAATCTCTTCAATTTACAAAAAATTTACTAAAAAACTATAAATTTCTGTTAAATAAATAATGTATAAAATTCGTGTGAGCTAAAAATTTTAGATTATAATTTAAACGTTACATGTTTTTTAGTATTATTAATATATACCTATGAACTAAGTACTCGGTACCGTTATTTTTAATCCTTTCTAACTTACAGCTTAACTGATTACTTATCGTAAGAATTCAAATTAAATTAACAAAAACATACGAAAAATACAAACTCATTTTTCACTAGTGAGGATATTTTATTTACTGAAAGTAGTTAAACTCATGGAAAATTGACCTTTTATGTGAGGTGAAGGTAATAAATGGGTACAGTAATGTAAAAACAACATTTCTTTAATGGTTGAACGAACATAAATTATTGGCATTTTAATTTTGACTCATGTAGGGCTCACACCTTTGTGTTAAAATTCAAATTATACCTAAGCTTTAATTGGTTTTAAAAAGGTGTTTTTATGAACAAAAACATGAATTCTGTTTATTTATCTCATTATTGTTGAAGATAAAAATGTGTGTTTTGCTATTCAAATCTATGCTTAGATCAACAAATACGAATATGTAAGATATAGGGTGTAACTAAATATAGTAATAGGTATTATTAACTACTGTTTTTTATATTTTCTCTTTCTCATTTGTTTTCTCCTTCTTTTGTACCCCCCTCCAGAGACCGTCAAGGGCGATAGAAGTCAGGGAATTTTACTTGCCTCCCAGAACGTGTTGAGCAATTTGGCGGCACTGCTGTTGAGGGTTCCTCCACCTGCTCAGAAAGGATAAAGGCAGGCTTCAGTCGATCAATGGATACTGTTCGTTCTTTATTTTTAACAAGTATCTTAAATATTTTGTCCCCTCGTGTGATGACCTTATATGGCCCGGAATAAGCAGGCTGGAGAGCACCCCGCAATGCGTCTTCACGGAGGAAAACGTGACCGCAGGTTTCCAGCTCTTTATATACGAACACCTTACGATTGCAGTGGCGGGAAGCGGCTACCGGTCGCAGTTTTTCGGCGAAATTTCTGAGCCTTGCAGTAAATTCGGATTGGTCTACTGTTCCGTTGATCGTTGGCTCAAAAAATTCACCGGGTAACCTTAGCGGTTCTCCGTATAGTAGTTCCGCAGAAGAGGCTTGGAGGTCTTCCTTAAAGGCAGATCTTACGCCTAATAAGACCCATGGCAAAGATTCCGTCCACTTATCGTTTGCATGGCAGACGATCGCGGCCTTCAGCTGCCGATGAAACCGTTCAACCAGGCCATTGCATGCTGGATGGTAGGCTGTCGTCCGCTTATGTTCGAATCCGGCTATTCTCGACAGACATTGAAACAAGGCCGATTCGAACTGGCGGCCACGATCGGTTACAATGTCTGTCGGGCAACCGAACCTAGATATCCAAATGGACAGCAAAGCCTTGGCCACAGTTTCCGCTGTAATATCGTGTATCGGTACTGCCTCTGGCCACCGTGTAAATCTATCCACGGCGGTTAAGCAGTACCGATAACCTTGGGAAAGCGGGAGCGGACCCACCAGGTCAATATGGATCTGCTTAAACCGAGCGCGCGGTAGGTTATAAGTGCCGAGAGGGGAAGTCACGTGACGGTTGACTTTCGTCCTCTGACACGGTATACAAGCACGCGCCCACTCCCTGCAGTCTTTTCGCACGCCCGGCCATACAAACCGCTCGGCTATCAGCTTGGCCGATGCATTGGCACCAGGGTGACTTAAAGAGTGCAAGCTATTAAAGATTTGCTTGCGAAGTGGTATGGGTACATATGGCCTGGAAGCTGAAGTACTGACGTCGCAGTACAGGGGAATTCGACATCCAGGGACATTAAATTTTTTAAGCTGCAGAGAAGAACCTTCGCTCAAAAGCTTACAGAGTTCTGGGTCAGAAGCCTGAGCTTGAGCTAATTTCTCGAGGTCTACGGGGTCTGCTAGCTCTTCAATTCGCGACAAGGTATCTGCAACCACATTGTCCTTACCAGAAATGTGGCGGATATCTGTCGTGAATTGGGAAATGAAATCCAAGTGCCTATACTGCCTAGGCGAACAGTTGTTCTTCCTTTCATTGAAGGCAAAACTTAAGGGTTTATGGTCAGTATATACTATAAAATGGCGAGCTTCTAGCATATGCCTAAAATATTTAATGGCCTCATAAATTGCTAGGAGCTCCCTATCATATGGTGAGTATTTCACCTGTGAAGGACTCAATTTCCTTGAAAAAAAAGCTAGGGGCTGCCACGCATCATCTTTAAATTGCTGCAGGACTGCTCCGAGAGCCTTGTCGGAAGCGTCCGCAACAACAGCAAGCTTAGCGGTGCAGTCCGGATGAGCTAGGAGAGCAGCGTCGGTCAGGCTTTCTTTGCAAGCCTCGAAAGCAGCTAGTGTCTCACCTGTCAAGGAAATTGGCTGTGAACCTTTGACGGATCCTATTAGTAAGGCGTGAAGTGGGGCTTGGGTAACGGCTGCGTGAGGAAGAAATCTCCTGTAAAAATTAACCATGCCTAGGAAGCCTCTCAGCTGGCGAACGTTAGTTGGTGGGGGAAAATCCTTAATAGCCTGAACTTTGGCATCAAGTGGCTTAGTACCGCTCTCGGTAATCCGGTAGCCTAGAAACGTTACCTCTTCCATACCGAAAACGCATTTCAAGGTGTTCACCAACATGCCATATTCCTTCAGCCTGTTGAAGACCTGACGTAGGTGATCCTCGTGCTCCTCAGGACTTCTAGAAAACACGAGAAAATCGTCTAGGTAACAATATACGAAGTCTAATCCCCTCGTCATTTCGTCTACGAACCGCTGAAATGTTTGACCCGCATTCCTAAGACCAAACGTCATAAATGGAAATTCGAATAACCCAAATGGTGTTGTGATGGCGGTCTTAGGGATGTCGTCGGGGCTGACAGGTATCTGATTATATGCTTTCTCTAGATCAAGCGTGCTGAAGACTTTACATCCAGCTATACTATGGGTGAAGTCATGGATATGCTTAATCGGATACCTGTCAGGCACGGTACGGGCATTCAACTTACGATAATCGCCGCAGGGACGCCAGCCGTTGTTTTTCTTTGGCGCTAGATGTAACGGTGACGCCCACGGGCTTTCCGAAGGTCTAGCTGTACCAAGGGTCAGCATAGACTGGAACTCTTTTTGGGCAACTTTGAGCTTATCCGGTGCTAAACGACGGGGTGGAGAGCAAACTGGAGGGCCTGGTGTCGTGCGTATGTGGTGTACTGTTTTGTGTGGTGTGCAGTGTGGCTTACCAGCTGGTCGAGTAATTTCTGGAAACTCGCTAAGAATTTTATGATACCGAGTCTCACCAGTCACGACTTTAACAGAAGAAATGTTATTACAATTAGCTATAGCGGCAATAGTAGAAACAGATGTTAAATTATCAATTAGGCGTTTGTTACGACAATCAACAACAAGATTATAAAAGTTTAAAAAATCTACACCTATTATAGGCTTCGTAACATCGGCTACAATGAAACGCCATTGAAAGGTTCTGCGTAAACCAAAATCTAAATCTAAATTTATACAACCATATGTAGCTATGCTAGAACCATTAGCTGCACACAAACTATAGTCCGTACGAGCGCGACGATCATGAAGCGCTGACCGTGGGAACACGCAGAGGTCGCTCCCTGTGTCGACCAGGAATTGCGTCTTCGAAGATCGGTCAGTAACAAACAGGCGACCAGAAGCGGGCAAAGGGCAATCGTCGGTCGCCATTACCGACCGCCCTTGAAGTTTTCCGCCTTGTAGTCGCAGGGCCGGATACACTTGTTGGCTTTTTCTCCGAACTTGTTGTGGTACCAACAATTGGGAAACTTCTTGTAGCTCGATTGAGAGCGCTGCCTCGAACTGCTGCGAGTGTTTCTGGTGGAACGGGAGTGTGAACGGCTGTTCCGAGTTGACATCTGCTGGAACTGTCGACGAAGCTCAGCTATCTCCCTTGTTAGTTCGGTCAGGCCTGAACTAGGGACAGTGTCGTTCACGACGGCGATCTTCGGAGTTGTCGTAGCCAGGTCATTCACTCTATCAGCTAGGTCAGCCAGATCCTCGAGAGAAGCTGCCCCTGGTTGACCTGCGAGCACAGTCTGGATGCCATATGGTAGGCGACTAACCCATATCGTCCTAAGGAAGTCGTCAGGAACGTTGGAGCCTGCCAGGCTTTTCAAGTGGCGAAGAAATTGTGATGGCTTGCGGTCGCCAAGCTCCTCATGCATTAATAATTGCTTGATCTTCTTCTCATTAGAAGCGGTGAGTCGCTTGATTAGCTCGGTCTTTAGTTTCTCATACTTGTTACTGGTAGGCGGGCTAATAATGATATCCTTTACCTCTCTAGAGTATTGGTTATCGAGGTGGCCGATGACATAATTAAATTTAGTAACATCGCTAGTTATTCCCGCTATACTAAATTGACCTTCGACCTGGGCAAACCAAATTTCCGGCTCTTCAGCCCAAAACGGGGGCACTCGTACGCCGACTTTAAAAACATTGCTGGGGTCTATCGACATCCTCCCATCACTAGTGCTAGGTGGCGATGACGTTGTCGCGCCTCGTGCATCTTTAAACATATCCCCTTCCATGTTCTTCTCGGGGTCACCAGTGTGGTTACGTGTGTATGGTTAGTGCGGAGTAATTAAGTAGAAACACTCACTCGTATTGTTCTAAGATTTATTGTCACACATAACACAAAGTTCGGAAGGCACAATAGGGAAGCGTTCACAGGCACAAGCATAAGCACAGTATAGATAGCGGATAGCAGAAGGATGAAAGTAAAGAAATTATGAACAGATTAAGTAAAATTAGAGTTCACATAAGAAAACAGCAAGCTAAATCGCGATACCGCGTGTTTATAAAATTGAGGCGACAAGCGTGCGCTCCGCGTCGAGGTGTGATCCTGACTGGTTTGACCTTGCGCGGTCAAAAGGCATGCGCCCGCGCATCAGTAGCTAGCCGTATATGGCTATTGACAGTTGTACTGATGTTGGTCATTAGTGATGAGGGTTCGGTCGATAGTGAACTATCGATAGAAATTTTATCGACTGACTGGTAAGGAAATTATATATGATGGTGATTTGTAATTGTGTTTGTGTATTTGTGTGTAAATATAATAAATATGTATAAATGTATGTAAATAATTTAAATATAGTGTATAGTTGCTACACTTACTGTCTGTTATTATTTATGTACCTATTTTGTGTGTGCGCTTGCGCAAAATAAATGATTTTCTTTCTTTCTTCTATAATGTTGTCATTACCACCTAGGAGCAAAGTCAAATAATTATGTGAGTAAAGAAAATACTGGAAAGTAATAGGCACTTATAATTTGCAATAACTAACCATCGCCATCGTTAAATCTATAATATAACAGAGAAACGTTAAATGTTTTGCTAAGCGCAAATCTTGAGAGTGGCTGAACCGATTTCGCTAATTCTTTTTTTTTATAATCTTCCTTGAAGGACGATGATGGTTCTTACGGAGAAAAAAATTACAAAGTTGCCAGTAAAAAAAAAAATCTTCGTCTCCGCCCCGAATAACAGAATAACTATAAAGACATCGGGAACGGGACTTAAAAGGTATTCACGCGGGTGAAACTGCGGGGCACAGCTAGTATTGTATAAATATCAAAACATTTTTCGTAAAATGTTCGTAATCGTACCAAAAGACCGGAGCAAAAAAGGACCAATCTCGTACGATGTATGTATTTAATCTGAGTTAAAGGTTAAGCTAACACGTAAGTTACGGTCTAAACGGTCTGTAGTTTATGATGTGCGACTCGATATTCTGACGATCGTTATCACCTTACTCACGCTTGTACTAACACTTCATGTAAGGGTATTGCCCTACGGTTAAATCAAATTTAAGAACAAAAGGTTAAATATTTTCTCGAAACTTATATTTTCTTACTAAAAAAGGTAGAACTTTTTCTCATGTAGCTTTCGTTTCTGTATTGATATTTTTTGTTTGTTTCTTTTCTATAGGTAGTATTTGTATAGTAGTAGAAAATCATCCGCCTGTTTGTTTGACTCCTTAGCATCAAAACTAACAAATACAAACTTTGTAGTCGCTTTCAAAGCAATCGAAACTTTAACTAAAAAAGTAGGCCCTAAGAAACAAATTTAAATATTTTGTTACCCTCCACGGTTGAATAATCTGCTCCCCTATTGAACCAATTAAGAAGTTTAATAGGGGATGTTAAGCAAATAAATTTACATGATGATAAACAAACAACCCTACATCAAATTAATATGAACATTGTGTGCCTCAATTGCTAGTAAATTTCCTCTGCCTACGTCTGAAGGAGCGTGGCGTAATAATTCCACTTTCATATATCCTGTATCATAGCTGGCAGCAGTACAGAGATGAAATCCATAGCTCTGCTCAACTGTAACTCATTTCCAATCGGTAGTAAAAAGCGAGCCACACCAAGATTGTAAAAGTATGGATAAGAAGATTTAATGAACTTTGTAAGTTCTGGTTTAGCAGACATAATTCCCTACAATATCGTGTTAAAGCTGCCTACTATAATTTTTTTGCGTTGCTGTCCGCGTAATATTAGTCTCTTCCATAGTGTTATTTTTTAATGATAATGAGGTTTATAACAATACTCACCAAGATTTAGACTATGGGAAGTATCTTTAATATAATTGCATATGATCAAAAAACGGTTTAGTCCACTGAACTCTAAACGTTACATTCCATTCCATCTTTCAGCAATCTAAGTAGCACCGCTCACTGGGGGTGCATAAAATAATACTCTAGCAATGAAAAGAAAACTGTTCGGATAAATCGAAGGAAAGCAATGAATTTTTATGTACCCATTCGTAATACAAGAGATTTATAGTGGGTGTGCTCGCTCCGTTGCGTATCACCACTGTTGTGTATTTGTTTTTTGAAAACGTATTTTCTGATATTTGTTGGCATCCTGTATATTGTTAGTTTAAGCGTTATTGCAGCCATGTAAAAATAGTTATTAGTTTTTGCGTCCATATTTTTTTCTTTCGGTTCTAGTAAATCTACTGCATGATTTAAGGGTAGGCAGGCAGACTGAATTATTCACAAACGTTCTTTAGTTGATTGCTTTTATTTCGATTATTTAATAGCTGTGAAAAGGGGCCTACCAAATCAAATATTTGCTATTAATCTATCTTATCCTATTCCAATACAAAACATGTACATTTTCAGGTCACATCGTGCATACTATGCACTTATGACATACATACTGAGCAATAAATCCAAGTCGGCCACAGTCCTACGTGGTCGGTATCAGATGCATGGAATGGCCTGCACTGCACGCACCTAACTTGACCACGCTTTGGATGCAAACGGACAATGCGTGGGGGAAAGAAACTTCCTTCAATGCAAATCAGGATTAATCGGAATATCTTTCCTTAACTGCTGCGACAAATTGTACTTTATATAAAGTCAGTTGCTACTACTTAAACTGCATTCACATGTCCTGTTGTTAGGCAATATTTGGATATTTGTAAAAATAAACAATGTTCAATATGATTATGTTGTCTGTATCACAGTTTTTTTTTTAGCATAATATCACAAACTAATTGCGTTTTCCTCTACTACGAGAACAAATAGTACATGCGTTGAAATTTTTTAACAGTTTCAAAGGAAGATTAATATATATTTTTTTCCTACCAATAGTACCTTATATTAATACAACTTACGTTGTACGTAAAAGCTTGAACTATCGTTATCGTACCCTGTAAAATAGAATACATTATTCAATTGTTCAGACCCCAATTTACCAAAAAAACTGTTGTAGGATCACTAAAACGCGCTAAAAGAAGCAAAAAATGTATTCCCTTTTGTATTGTTAAGAGCAAAACGTTTAATCTAATCTCATCTAAACTAAGAGGCCGGAGAAGGGCTAGTATTAGTATGGAAACATACGGGTCGATACTGTGAGTAGGCCGGTTCATACATGCACCCAATTTAAATAGTCCACAATACAACTGCATGTATGTAACCTTATGAATAGTTAATTATGAGTGTGAGATAATTTTAAGGTGCTTTTCAGCCATTATTGTAATAATATAAACCTTAGAATTTTATGTATTAAGTTTTCAGATCATTAGTTAAGTACAAATAAAAACTGAAAACCCTTCACTGCTGAAAATGACAATGCACAAAAGGCGATTGTTTGAATTGACATGGTATTCATTGCACTGCTATTTTAAAAAGACGGTGACCACCTCACCGCTCCATCTTGATAAACCATCCACATAAAGGCATCGCTTTACTTCTTAACGAACGTATTTCATCAACGTGACCGCCCCATCTATCCTACCGTGTTACCCCACACTAGATCCCCAGGTGAGTGTTAAGCGAATGAGGTTCCCGACTTAAGTGTAACGGACAGACGGACAAATGGTTCGCGTCTGTGGGCCGACCCTTAATTTTCTTCCAGCCCATCTTTTCTCTGTACTTTCTTGTATTCTATTAATGTTTGAGCGCTCGTAAAAGTTTTTGACCTTGAATCTTATGGATACGGTATTGGAAATGTAACTTAAAAATTACGTTTAACAATAACATATTCTATCTATTTCTACCAATGTAAAATTGCCCTCAGTTAGAGGGCAATTGACAGATACACTTCATGCGAGATTAACTGGTCTTTTGATCGCAAAAATAGTAATAATTATACACTCGCTTCAAATGAGTTGATAATACTAAAAGGGACTATAAATACTACGATATTGTTAGGTTACAAAATTAATCGTGTGATATGAAAGACAGACAGTGGCAGGAAGACAATTGTTACAATTATGAGGGCTGGTTTTGCTGCCAGTGTCTGATGACAATTTAGGCATGTGTAGTATCAAGATCAATGGAGAGTCGTCAAGTAAACATACTGCACTTTAAGTAACCCACTTAATTTTATTCTGCAGCCAAACATTAGTTGAGTCCATGCGATCTCGGAGTGGGTCCATTTATCTTCCGAGCCGGTAGGCCTAGGGGCTTAATTTCTATACATTGTAAGAGGGATGGCCCTAATGTTGGAGCCTTATCGTTTCTTTTGTGTGTTTCGCTTTGCAGTAACTGGATGGAGCACGCAACCAGTGAAGGATAAAGTGAGGTTCTAATAATGCGGTTAGTCGGAAAACGTTTTCGTAGCGGTCTTTAGTTAAGGGTCGGTTTTGGGTAAGGCAACCAATTTTCCAACAGAAGAAAAAAAAATGCGTTTATTTTAGCACATTTTAAATTAATGTCGATTTATCAAGTCTTTTGCCCGCCTAGGTACCAGCTACGGTTCTGTTGACAACCTACGATCCGAACACGATGATTGGCGGCTCACATTACCATGTAAATACAATGAATCCATTAGCCTAATGCCATCAACTCCAATTTGCATTAATTAATCGTGGAGCGTAGGGTATATTTTTGTGACGCAACGTTTCATGATGCTTGTATTTCCCAACGGAAAGGTGTTACAATCTTACTTCTAAAATACCGAGTTATAGTCGAGATTACCTACTTCATTTAAAAAAATCTAGGAGCATTTAATTTCAATCAGAAAAAGTTACCAGCTTGTTGTTTCCGATCCAAATAGGCATGGTCATACATATGATTCCGTGCTATGTATGTCTATTCTGTAAATAATTTCGATATCGAACTTCAACTGAGTGACAATAAAGCTCACTTCAAAAGTGAACCCAATTGGCCTTGATTTAGAATTCAAATTCGAGAATACGTATTTGACATCTCACCGCGGATTCCGCTGTCGAGACATGAAAATAATGTTACAGAATACTGATATTGATTTATATTTTTTACTGCGGCTTTTCATGGTACTGAAATATAACCCTAAAAACTTAGTATATGTCCGAAAAATACAAAAAAAAAATATTTTCAATTTTAGGGTTTTAGATTCGAGAGTGATCCTGAGTCTCATACGAATACAGGCGTAATCAAAATAAGTAAAAAGCATCATCCTAAGTACCGTTGTCTTAAAATCGCATCCATGAAACCGGTCCGTGCCGTACGAGCGGGGGTGACGCGGCCGCGCCGGTTTCGCGCGGGCTAAGTAAACTTCCGCCGGTGCCTACTTCCGCCGGATGTGAATTCTCCCATTTGCCGGTAACTGAGAGAACATCCGCAATTATTTTGTGTATCGTTTTATGGCTTCTAACATTCTCTTCTTTGTGCTTAGTTCATGGTTTAAGTGATCATTAGGCAAATGATTGTAGAATATCGCAATTTTTATTTTTTAATTTTTCTAGTATTTGAGTTTATCGTGAATTTCACACAATATTAAAATGATAGAAAATTTTAATACAAACTAAGTAAATCACAATAAAGTCTCAATAGAAGAAAATTATTCTATGCCTCACTGTTTTTATTAAAAGTAAAAACATAGCGATATAAAATTATTTTTACTTGAAACTACACCCACATACAATTTGTACTTAAAATAAATTATTAATGTAAACTTGCCGTCCAAAAATAACTTTTATATAAATAACATTATTGAAATAAAAAGTTAAAATCAGAATGCTTTCATAAGTTAAAACAATATAATTTAAAACATAAATGTATTTTTATTTTAAGAAAATTCCAGATATTTTAGTTTGTGTTGCATCTCTTCCATTTTCGATTTACGGCAGTTTCACAGCTGCAATATTATCGGAGGTTCTTGTCCAATACCCAATTATTGGAAATAATGATCACCGATACAATTTACACCAACGCGATCGGGACTGCCTTTTATGTAATTACCTTTTTTTATTTTACATATTTTTGAAAGCTAGCCTTCTGAAATATCTGATCAACTGACAACAATAACTGATCTTAGAAATATTATGTCTTCTGCAACTCGCAGCATTAAAAGTTGAGTCTGTATCTGTTATTTATAAAAAACGTCGGTTTAGTTACACCGAAAATGGGGTTAACCGATTTTTTTTTTATTGTTATATCCCGTTATCTTAGTAAAACACTTATTAAAGTATCTAGCGGAAAAAGTCACGAAAAAGAAGGTACGAGTACGGCGGCTACTTACGCGGGTGAGACCGTGAGGCACCGGTAGTTACAATAACAATACATACATAAGGGAGGAAACGTAGGAATTGCATGATGATTAAAATATACGCAAAAAGTGCGTATAACTAAATACAGTAATTCTTACATCAAAGTTAATATTTGAAACATTAAATAATATTTTTTATCGTTCTTCGTCTAACGTTCCAACCCTGTAACAAATAATGTTTGCAGAAGCGCACACGTTGACCCGTGAACGCCGGTCGAACGCAATCGAACTTAATTCGGTCGGTCATCGGGTCCAATAACTGTCGCGCGATTTCCACGCGATTTGGCCGCTTAGACCCCGTAGCCGCACGACGGGTTAAAACAAATAGCCAGCTTTTATTTTACGAAATTGTTTTAACCCTTCCCCACTGAGTAATTGTAAGTTTTGGTTTTATACTAATATTTTTCGGGTGATTTAGGTATTTCTTTTTGTTAGAAAACAAAAAGGAAAGAACAATGTCGGTTAGTTATAATTTAATTTCCTTTTTTTGGGAAATATTTCTTCATTTATATTTCACTTAAATATCTAAACTTTTATTTTAAGTAAATAAATTAGGGAAGGGTTCAAATCGTGTCATTAAAAAAGCGAGTTCAAGTCTTGTTGAAAGCCTTCAGCTTTTCCATAACGCTATTATATTTCCATCCCGGGACTTTGAGAATTTGATCAGGCCATATTACGGCAATTTTGTTGAAGTTGGTTTAACGAGGTACAGCCTCAATTTTACCATAGTACCTTAATACCTTCAGAAAACACTGAAATTCCATTTAAAATAAGCTTTATAAAATTATTTATAATTAAAACATGCACAATTCTAAAATAAAACAGACAGGTAATATTAAACAAACTATTAACCCAAACTAAACCCCAAAACTGAAACTAAAGCAAATGAAACCTGTAATATCGAAATGTTTTAATCCTCGCCAGTTGCTCAGTTTTCTTACGTTATATTTAATTTGTTCCTATCTCCCCGCTAAGTTTCCACGTGATTTGGTCTGGCGGACCCCGGTAACCGCACGCCGGGTTAAAACGAATAGCCCTAACTTTAGTTCTCCTCCATTTTATTTCGGAATTCAGTGTTTTAGAGTTCCTTTATACTGGTTTTCTGGATCAATTAATCACGAGAATACGCACCATAAAATTTAACGGTCTAATTTTTAATTGAACTGTGTAACGCAGTGGGTGTGTTCGGGTCTTTAGTTTAGTTCATTTTGTGCGGAATATATAATGAAGTGAACTGTGTTTAGATCGTTTGAAAAGCCTTCAGCTAAATTGGTTTTGATCAGCGGGGAACAAATATTTATCCGGGTTACCTACAGATAGTAAAATTTAATTTATTTGTAGGCGTTTTATATCAAAATAGTTGTTTGTATAGACGTATGGTTACTAACTAAGCAGATACTATGTTTTTAAGCTTTAAAAACACTTTTCAAGCTTTCACCAATGGTTAAGCAAATACGCGACGGTCTATGTGTAAAATATTGCGTAAGTGTTTACACTTACGCAATATTGTGGAGTTTACTCCACATTAAAATTAACATTACAAAAAAATAAAATATAATTAGTTTATTAATAAAACTAAACATAAAAAGACTTCTTCTCTTTAACAAAGCACTATAAAACCCATGAAACTGTAAAACTAATAGCTAAGTGTATCGTTAAACATTAGCCAACTACCCTCACTTTAAACCGGCTTCCTAGTTTATTAAAGGAGTTAAAAAAAGTTTTTTTTCTTGTCTCAAGCATAAAAGACGCCAGTTTTTACATCTAGGAAGTAATTATCTCTCTAAAGTTGTAAGGAATCAGGAGTAGAGAAGTCGGGCTGCGTATTTCTGGAATACGGACAGGCAGATTTGCTGTGAGTGTTTTACACGGATTATGAACTTACGTAGTACATTGATATGATTTTTTTTACATACTTTTTTAAATGGTTGTGTTCCTTTGTATGTATCCATCTCTATAGTAACATCTTATCGTCGTGAATTAAAAAAATAATTTTGGAAACAAGATATTGTTCCGTAAGAAAATAACACATGAATCTGTAGGTACATCTTTTTACTTGGTTAAAGTTTGTAAAGCCTTTACGAAACTTACTGCCATCAGCCTCAATTTAGAATAATTATTTACCATACTCTTTATTTACAATTCGATACTTCAATCTAATACAAGAACAAACAAATACTAAAATTAAATCTTATATAAATCAAAAAACTCATCGTCATCCTTGTCAATGGCGGGAAATGTGCCCAGAAGGCTGGCAGCATTGCCACGTTGAATGGCTATGCCGATTCTCTGTGCAAGGAACAAAGCAGCTCTCTGATCACGAGTAGAGAGCTGGTTATTACTTACCTAACTTCGATAACAACAAGCTAAAAGAAAACATCGATCCATTTTAAAGTGTATTGAAAACTATTTACCTAGTTCCAACAAAACCTACCCTATCTCAGTTTTTAAGGTCATCGGTATTCGTAAAACAGCCTCCCTGTTCGGCCGGAAGGAGGGTGTTCATTTGACCAACTTTTTTCATTATCGCTTGAAACTCGAATACTTTTATAGTAGTCCTATTTCGTTTTAGTTGTGATTTTCTTTTCCCTTTTTTCTCGTTGTTAACTATAGCCGTTAGCTTTTACCAGGCTATTTGGTTCTTTATGTTGGTACAAATGAGCTAACTTTATGGGTTTATGTTGAGTTTCTTGAATGCTGATTGGGATCTGATAAGGTTTTCATTTTATTATTGCTCGGGTTTTAGTGGAATTTGATGGGGTATTATAAAACACAGAGGGTCGTATTGGAATATTTAATAATTATACATATATTATGGTTTTTTATACTATTTATATTAATCCTTTTTTGTTAGGGTTCAATAACAATTTAAAAGATTTGCACACATAATATACGAACGTAACAATGTAAGAAATTAGGTAATTATGTGTTTCGCTGTTCAAATTATCCTAAATACGAGTTTAGTGTGAGGTGTTAGTGCCAGATTTTATCTAGTCTAGACAACGAGCTTGTTAGTGTTATAATATTTCATGTGGCGTTTAGAAGTGACAGACTAATGGGTAATTTATTTAATGCTTTCTAAATTTTAGTTTGAATATAATGCTATGAAATGTAAAGTTATTAATCTATTAAAGAACGACTCGTGCTTAAATAAAGCGTTATTATCGACTGACAATAATTAAGATGCGTTTTTTAACATTCCTCGTTTATGAGCAACTGATCATAATATATTAAATAAACAATACTCCAATTATCACAACAGCTTTTGTCTCTCTACTATACTACATAATCTACAGCATTAAGTAGTGGTCCGCTTGTAGCGCGACTGCTCCTTCCGGCGCACGAAGCGTCCCGGATGTTTACTTAAAGAGGGCTCCGGTATTGGGAGCATTCTCTTATCACTATTTTATTAAGGTTAGGGTTATTGTTTGTTTTGTTCTGTCTAAGAAGAAAGTAGTATTCTATTGAAGTTGTTGCAACACACACACGGCCATCTGATCCCAAACTAGGCAGCGCCTGGTAGCCATCTGAATAATACACATAGGTAGAGCCCGTATGTCAATCAGGCAACTAATAAAATCATTATTATATATTTCTAAATAAATGCTTGTTATTATATTACTTACCCAGGAAAAGACAAATCATTACACAAGGACATGTCTTGGGTGGAAAACTAACCAATACCTCTAGTTTACAGTCAGAGTCAATAACCACTAGACCAACAGACTAGTCTTATATCGTATTCGCGTCAGGTGGTTGACGTACAATACTAGACACAGGGTCCTGCAAGGGTCAGTGTTTCTTTTTTTTATAAGGTTCTGTGTACCTAATGGGACGGATGTAAAGTCAACGTTGCAGGACAGTGACGTTACAGACGAAGTCAATTTCCAGTTCTGAGGACCTGAGGCTGAAATTTTATCTGATAATTTATACAATAAGTAGAGTGTTACAATTTTAAAATCATTGATCATCATTTTTGGCCCATTTACATAGAGTCGCCACCACTCCTTAATCATGGTATAAATCTTCACCAGATAATCATCTCAAATACCTTACGAAATAAAACTCGAATTAATATTTAAGCAAACAAATTAAAAATTAAACACGAAAGAACATCATCAACTCATTAAACACAAATAAACATATTCCGAGAAATCCGTCACATGCAGGGAACAGCATCTCAGTAACTTCGCGAAGTTCCGTAGTGCAGGTAGAACGCGTTATTAGCTCACGACAAGTTTTAATGAGCAGTGGTGGGCGCGACTGTATTGACTCGACTTGTTAAGATGTTGGCGAAGTGCAGACATCAACAAAACAAAACTGTACGCGTACAATTTAAACTACATAGTTTAAATTGTGATGTATTGTGATCTAAATTGTGAAGCAGTTTTGATTCTTGTATGAGGGTTTTGAATTGTTTAAGTGATTTGATTTTTTTTTTGCTTGTTTATGTTTTGTACAGTAGGATACGTTGTTTAAGAAAATATAATATAAAGTAGGTAGGTATATATGTATATTTATATGCCAGTCAGGACAGGATCGTAGAAAAAGGAGAGGCCTATGCCCTGTAGTGGGAGGACAAGGGCTGTGGATGATCATCATCATCTCCCGAGCCTTTTCCCAACTACGTTGGGAAACTTTACTTGGAGCGACTGCCTATCCGACCTCCTCAAACCATTTTACTGGGGAACGCAGTATCCCATAGTAAGACTGGTTGTCAGAATTGACTTAACGACTGCCAAAGATCAACGTATGACAGTCGGGACCTACGGCTTAACGTGCTATCCGAGGCACGGAGGGGTCTCGGTATGTTTATAAATGGTCACCCATCCACGGACCAACCGCGGCGAGCGCGGCTTAAACTGTATTATCGGTCAAACGATACGGCTTACACTTAGCCACGAGCCCCTCATAGGGCTGCCCTCATAGGGCTGTGGATGATGATGATGAATATTTTGTGAAGAATGTTTTTTCTAATTGATCACATAATATCAAGTATATACACACTATACTTACGCCATTTTAATGCTCATACGTACTCAAATAAGTAGGTTTACAAATACTTCTTGATTACACGTATGATGGTCTTATACTCGTACATACCGTATTGTTAAATATGGTATAATATATAAAACAACATAAAACTAGCAGTATAGATAAAAATATATTCCTACAACAGATTTTTCTAGCCAACACATATACAGAACTGCAAACAAAACCCATGTAGTATTTTATTTTTGTTTAGAGTCCGCCCCTAATTGAGGCCAATCAAATTGAATCGGACGGCACAACGGACACGCAACCCGCTAACCATTCGTAAAACCTGTAAGTTACTTATGTTGTAGATTATTTATAAACTTTAACGTGTATTTTTCAGTATTTATGTGTGTTTCTGTTGATTTCATGCGTGTAGAGGCAATTTTATGTGATTTAAAGTTGTTGAGGGTGCCTTTTCAAACATGAGTGACGTATGGGAAGGTATACACTTTAGATACTAATCTAAAACAATGATTTTAGTTAATTAGTAGATATGTAAAGACTATCTTGATAAAAACTATGTAGATTTAGATATTTTCGATTAAATAACCTAAAGCTTGGACTTAAAGAAATTCCTTCGAATTTATTAGTGTACTATTTTTTGATTGAATTTACAATAAATCGTAATTAACGTAATTCACAACAATGTGTACCTACATACCGTTACACAAAACTATCACCATTCTAACCCTAAAAAACTACCATATTTTTCACAGAAGTCAACACTCCAATGGCAAGTGTCAAAGCAGTGCCTTCTTATTAAGCACGGGTTGTCTTAGCCGTGTAAAAATCACTTCGCGTGTGAGCCAGAATTGAATTAACATCGGTAATTACCGCAGAACACGCTGGGCGAGATTGTACAAATTACGCGTTGGGCGCCATTGGACGTCAAAGTTTGAGTTTTAAATATTTTGATCCGAATTTTAGTTTGTTTAATTTGTGTTGTGGTCGCTTATGTTATTACCCTGGATGATTTCCAGTGTTGGTAGTTTATAGTTAAAATGTGCAAGTCTATGTTATTTTTAATCTTCGAACAGGTTCCCTACCTGAGTAATCATCATCAGTTGGCACTAATACATTTCTAATCATACCTTACAGGCTATTATTGGAAAAGTTTCAGAAAACTATTAAATGTCAATTATTATCTTCAATAAGTTACCTACATCAACATTTTATTGTCCCAAATACTTAAAATTGAAAATTAAGGGCAGAGTAATTTTTTACATCGCCTGTGTTTACCAAATCTCCTGCTGACCCATTCGAACACAACTATTTTATTTATCTATCTATATAACATAAACAACATCAAGCAAAAACAACAACTCAAAGTTACAAAAAATCTCTACCATTTATAAAAGCGATTGATGCAGACCCGTTTGATACGTTCCAACTTCACCAGACAGCACTCAGCAACATACTTCTAAAAGCTCCCGGCTCCGCTTTCTATACAAATGCGTTTCTATTTCCTAAGCAAACTGTTCAACAAATCTAGAAAATGCACATTGAATTAGATTCGCCTCATTTGTGCTGAGTGGTGACTTACTTGCTCGACATGTTTTTGAGTGCACGGATGGTTTTTACTTAGGTTTTCGTCTATTTTTGGACTAAGTTATATAAAAAATAATGTTGTTACTTCATGTAACTAAATTTATTTTATGTTAGTGGTCTTTCTTGATTACTCTAAGTTGTTCTAAGATGGGACAAGACATCAATTAAATTGAAACTTAAGAAGACATTTTTTGTAAATATCTCATCCATTGTTCTCTTAATGAATCTATACTATCACATTTATCAAGTGTAAAATAAGATCTTTAACTTCGTACTTCGTAAAATTCGTACTTATTCTCAAATTGTTTGGAAATTTAATCTTTGCGTGTAAATAACTATTGCACATTATTTTATAACACTTAAAAAATAAAATCTTTAAATTTCATCGATTACAAATTCAGTAGAACCTAGCATGTGTTAATAAAATTATGAATTTCGTTACAGGATACGGCTGTGAATTTTTGTGATCGCTCCTATATTAAACCAGCTCAGTCACGTAATTGAATTTTAAATATATTTTGGTAGAATATTGATACATCCATTTAGATCGTATTGGTTATATCCGATAGTAACGGCTATCGGGCTTTGGGGACACAGAATTAGCGAATGTTATCTGATGTTACTATCCGGTATCCATGTTCAGTTACAGGACCGATATTTTCATAATGTATAGGAATTAGAGGTAATTTTGTATTTGTTTAGCTGGAGAATATATTTCATATTTTGTATCATGTATGGGTAAGAGGCAAAGGTAAGAGGCAATCTATGTGGTTAAAACTAATTCCTAAAACTTATTTGTGATTTTCTTTTTCAGTCTTTGTAAGTTATTTTAAATAAGTAAATAAAAGAAAAACTGCACTATTTTCGATGTAAAAATATTTTTGAATCAAATTCATACAAAACAGAAACAGTATTCATCAACACTACACTATCGTAACCGTTAACATTTTTTGTACCAAACTAGTAAAACTCGTGTAAACCACTAAAACAAAAACAAAACACAACCACGAACAAAATATTGTTGCACTATCTATTGGCGAGTTCATTCGTTTACCGTCCCCCTACGGTAATACCGGACGCGCCTTGTAAACCAATTTCACGCGGATTATCGCGCATCGCAAAACCGAGATAAGTTCGTGGTAGTGGGTGAATGACCGCAGTAACCATTGGAGTTAGGTTGTTTGCGATGATAAATGTCGATAGATGATATGTATGGGCTGTTTGCGTCCCTCTTGGGAGGATTGCAATCGGTTGTGACAAGATATTAGGTTAGATGAAGTTGTAATTGCCTGTTCAAGGGTTTCTGTGTTTTATTAAGTTTGGTCAGTATAAGAAGGATAGTAAAAGCTAAAAAAAGAATTAAAACGTGATGTAAATTTCGTTTCGGTTCTTATGCTCCATTTTTCGCCGTTCTTTTGTTACTTTTTCTCTATTCTTCTATGTCCTTATTTATTCTAACAAATGAGCCCTAAATCTGCATATTATTATAAAATAACTGGAATGCGACAGTCTATGAGTCCTTTGCCTGTAGTGATAGGCTGCTGACTCTTGGGAATATAGTGATGATTCACAAAAATATCTAAATCCAGTTAGAATGAAAGCACGGGTACAGAAATCAAATCTAACATATTATGGCATGCAAAGATAACGCGGTGCGTATAATTGAACAGCCAACAGACCGAGCGAGGTCTAAAAATAAAATATTTCTATTATTTAGAACACGCCATGGTATTACAAGCTTTGTTAGTTCACGCGGGCTTTATACAGCTACCAAAATAGTAGAGGTCCCGAAATTTCAAAGGGTAGATGTACGGGTAGATTTCAATTTAAAATATTTTTTGCTAACCATTTATTTACCACTGCTGGGTTTAGCCAGATACTCGTAAACAAGGGCATATCATGGGGAAAATAACATAAAATCAAACATTTTAGCACCTACGCAAGAAATGATAGTTTAGTTTCATCCAGCGTAGATGCAGAATAGACCTACATATATAGAACTATATGATATGGTGTTCAGACAATTTTTATAAAGCATGAAAAAAGAAAGGCGACTTTTAAAAACTTATTTGATGAATTTCCTCTTTACTAGCTATAGATAACATGATGAATTTGTATTGTATAAACATACTAGCAAACAAAATGCAACAATAAATAAATAAATAAATGCGGACAACATCACATACATTGCTCTGAACCCAAAGTAAGTAGCTATAAAGCACTTGTGTTATGGAATTCAGAAACAACAAAGGTACCATAAACACCCAGACCCGAGACAATGTAGATAAGTGAGTTTCTGCATTGACCCGTCCGGAGATCGAACCCGGGACCTCAAAGCTAGCGACACCTTGAAAACCGGTGCGTATGCCACTCGACCACGGAGGTCGTCAACAATAGATCAGACCATTACCGAAACTAATCTTCCTATTGCATTCCCAACAAAAGGAACTCACAAAAGATCCCTTTCCCTACAAATCTTCCCCAGCATCAAGAAAACCATTAAAACAGCTGATGTGATGGAGAATAAATTTAAGTGCCTATAACAATATTTGGATCGCGTGAGCAGTGGTGCGGCGAATTAATACTAACAATTACGTGCCCAACACGCACGAAAAAAAACCGTTCAAATTGCTACTGTGCGTGATGGAATTAGATGAGGTCTTAGTGATGGGAGGAGCGGAGGAAGTAGGGGAAAGGATTTACTACCCTCGTTTAGAGGCGAGTTTTTATGGATATCTCGTAGTAGTAGGAGGATTATAACTTTCGGACGGTCTTGGATTCTGGTTCAACAATTAATGACTGCAACTTACCTTCGAAAAAAAATGTTGATCTATCTATTATTAATTTAAAAATAAACCTATATATTTGAATTCTAATTCAAGCATTGTGTGAGCTTCATAAATAAAAGGTCAGTATCTAAAAAAAAAACAATGTGTGTATAGTTTTAAAGTTTTCAATTGTAATCATCATAAGGAAGTTTTCTTCCATGTATTGAAACCAAACGTCAACAATTTCTCGTTATACTTTCACGTTTAATTTGAATATATATTTCGCTGTCTCCTACTACTTAACCATCTACCTTACTTGACCTATACATATCGATTGAATCAAACCTTAAAAAGCCTTCGATTGTATTATTCGAGAGTCGAGCTTATTATCGCCATTAATGAGATTTTTAAGTGCCTTAATTTTCCACCATCAAATAAATTAACCAAAAGATAATTTCTCAATGATCATTTTTTAATTGCATTTCTAATAGTAATTAACAAAATAGTACCAAGAGCAAACCATGTTTAAAGCCTTAGTTAATAAGATTATTAAAAGATTTAATTTTAATATAGTCGTGTTTGTTTAAATAAATAAATAAATGATTAAAAACCAAATCATCATAGTTCTTAAGCTACATGTATGACATTTATAGGTGTTACAGTATCTTATATTACTCTAATAGTAAACCATTTAAAATACTAGACTATAACGAATTAGCAAAAATGACGTACTTTTAATCAATTTTGTTCCTCCTTCCCGAGCATTTAATTACAAAAGCCTAATCCCTTGCACATTTCCCTTAAACTCCCCTATCAAGCTCACCATCATTTAGCATCGTCAAACCCCAAAAATTCCCTTAAAATCCCTCCGGACTTTTCATTGTCAGCAAAACATCTCTTATTAATGTCACAACCATCCGTTGGTAGAAAGTTATATTTAAGCCGTACAAAAGTAGACACCACATTCAATTAGATCTCTATACTCGTTACCAGACCCTCGTCAACGGAAAAATCCTCCACACTTCTATGTTAATACATTTCTGTCACAATTTTGTTTAAGGAAGTTGGATAATTTGGAAAAATGTTTTCTTTAAAATGTATTTTGGTAGATCCATTCTGAGATAAGATAATCTACATCTTAGGGATATCACTCAGAGAGGTGTAGGTAGGAGATCCCTCCTTACATGTTGTTGTTTACATGTTACTTCATAATACCTAAAAAAAGTTGTAGATCCAGTGTTTTTGTAATTCCTTTTGTATTTAGTGATATATTATATTTATTTTGTTTAAGGAGCTGAATGCAATTAAAATCAAAGTAACTCTTAAGGGGGACTTGTTTTTAAACAATCAATTTAAGTATATTAAATATATTGTAAACGTGTGTAATTACACTAATCGCTAAATCTTCACTTCTAAACTTACAAGTATTAATACAAATAATTTCAGCTTTAATAACTTCAAAACTGGATCACGTTTTAACGCCATTGGAAACCAGCTTACGTAATTATAATTTCGCATGAAAACACCGATCAAAACGTCAAAATAAATACCAACAAAGTTGGATGTAATCAATCATCTGGCGGAAGTCACAGTGTCAATAAGTTTGTTTGTTTGTCCCTCGTGAAAATCGTGACGTAGATAAATTAGTGAGGCAACTCCGTTTGAACTTTGAACTGATTAATGGTAATGGAAAAAATCGGAAAAATGAATCGGGATTTCTTGATGAATAGTTGATTAGCTTCGAATCAATGGAGGATATCATTGAATCCATTTTCGTAGTGTACTAACAAAAGCTTTTCCATCGCAAACAAAACAGTTACAATATTAATTTAAGGGAATAGTGCCACCTTTTATCTAGACTGCGAACAAAACATGCACATTTAATTAATAATACTCATTAGTTAGGTAACCGAACCGTATTACTTTTTCTGTTCATCTATTTGCTGTTCATAGTTGAACACAGACAATAATAGAAATTGATCACTACCATTACCTATATTGTTGGATTGTTCTTTACGTTTATTTACCCAGTTCAGCTACTTGCTTACAACGAGGAACCAGAAATAAAATTAATATGAAGCTGCCTCATGTTTTTATGCATATAAGCTATTTACCTTGTCACAGTCTTTCAAAGCATCTATAACATCTGCTTACCGAAGTAACAAGCCGTTAGCCGACCCCAGGTAACAACCAGCCATTTGGTCGAGTTAACTAACCAAGGCGAAGACGTTGGTTGTTTTGTGAACTACTAGTTAACTCTTAGTCGGTTTGTTTGCTCCCAAACTTGAACAGAGTCTAGACTGAGTGTGTGCGAAGTCCTAGGAAGTGGCGTTTAGTTCGGCAAGTAACTGCGGATGCAAGTTTTCAAGTCCCGTCTTATTGTTGACCTTTTGTCTTTTATTTCGTTCATTGAATCAAATAAGCTTTGGCTTTGGATGGGAATAAGTTCGGAGTTAACTGGGTTTTTGGGTTTCTTCTCGACATAGTTATCGGATATCTTTCACGATAGTTTTATGTTCTTGCTTGCCTCTGTGGTTAAGGACCCTATATTTTTGAATAGATAATACATTTAAAATATTTTTTAAAGTTTTCTGACGGAATTTCCGAGAAAAAATATTCTTCCAGTGACAGCAAAAGCTCACATCACACATCAAATAACCTCGAATCTAGATGGCCAATTAAGTTCCTGAGCTTAAAGTAGATGACACTAAAATACAACCAATCAACAATTTTCGTCGCAAATCACCTCTCCGAATTCCCAATACGGATATATTGAGCATATTGATGTCACAGTGACCGCCGAACAATGGCAGTTACGCAATGATCTCATACATTGCGTACCACCCACCGACACGGGCTGAACACTTGCCACATAAATATTCATTGGATGGTGAGTGTTGTGACAGAAACGTCACGACATTCGCGCCGTTTTTAATTCAATTTGAACGTATTGTTTTGATTGGTAGAGTCAGTAAAAGGAGTATTTTCTAAATATACCTAATATTCCAATAATAGCATTCTATGTGTCTTATCTTTCACGGTGGGATTTTAAGGTGGAAACAAACTTAAAATACACTACTCATGTGCAACAGTCCTTACTTTATTTTAATAATTATTATAATATTATAATTATAATATTTTATTTTTATATTATATTATAAATGCGAAAGTTTGTTTGGATAATTGTTACTCTTTCACGCAAAAACTACTGAATGGATTTTAATGAACATTTACAAAAAAGAAGCTCATACATCGGAATAATTTAATCTTCATAAAAATGAAGATAGTGTATGAATTGTCACTCACGTGGTCGAAACCGCGGGGCACAGCTAATAAAATTATAAAATCAGTACTGGCACATGGCTATTTAGATACCTTTACCTTAACTTGGCAACTATATGGGTGCGCATTTTCGCAATATTTTTTTTTGTTTCTTTCACTAAGTCCTTTAAAAACGATTACAAGAGATACTACGTTAATGATATGTGAACAATTTAACGCATTTCAAAGAATCTTTTCACGAATCCAAAATAAGTTATTCAGTATTACAAAAATATCACAGTTTTTGAGGTAAATAAATACGATCTTGAAGGTAAAACACCGACGATAAAAGTGGATAGATAAAAGGAAAAATAAAAACTAAAATTTATTTTTACATGCTTCTGCTTATTTTGCTGACGTTTCTAAGTAACTCACTCTTGTTCGCACTTAATATAATTTCTTGGAACAATTGAATGTGATTCAATTTTAACCAGACGCCTTGTCTACAATACTACGTTATCATGTTCTGTTCAATTATGCTGAAACGATATATGACCTATTTGACTACGAAAATATTATGTTAAAGGACATAAAAGCAGTTAGAGTTGAACCCATCTATCTATTAAGACCGTCTTGTCCCACTGCACGGCAAAGGCCTCTTCCTCGCCCTTCTGTCTTGAGCTAGGATGATCCATAAAAGTAAAAAAAAATCCATGAAAATTACTTAAATACCTGAAACCGAGTAATATAAGCCTACCTACTCCCGTAATTAAAACACGTCACACGTGTCATCACGAAACATACACAAACATAATTGACACCTCGACGAAATAAAAATACGTAATATTTTTATTACAATTCGAACCGAAAAAAAATACTTGACGAACAAATAAACGAAAACCACTTTAATTAAAGGAAAAAGAAACCAACCAGCCTTAAATTAAAAAGGAGTTCCCGTTACTGCCTATTCCTTGATATTTACTTCATCAGTCCATATCGTTACCTTCAAGGCTACTCATTAATAATAATAATAATATTCCGGGACAACTCACACACGGTTATCTGATCCCAAGCTAAGCAGAGCTTGTGTTATGGTAACCAGACAACTGATAAACATACTTATATATTTCTAAATATTTCTAAATACATACATATTATAGATAAATTACACCCAGACAACCAGAACAAATGATCGTGCTCATCACACAAACATTTGTCCTGGGTGGGAATCGAACCCACGACCTCCGGTATAGCAGTCAGGGTCACTAACCACTAGACCAACAGGCCCGTCATCATTGAACAGGTAATAATGTAAATGGAATCAAACCGAACTAACAAATAGGTTCGGCATTTAACAAATCAGGTGCCTCAAATCAATTCCTCAGAAGTGATTAGAATGTACCTAATGTTAATAGAAAATGGCTTTCTGCTACCTCCAGTTCGATGTGTAATCAATTATGTATGTTCTTCATTACTGTTATTTAATTCAATGAGGGTATTCGCTCCAGTTAACTCGATACCTTTATTTTTTTCTTCAATAACGACCTCTTTCTCTCGATTCAAATCTACTTTTCCATCTAGGTATATTGCTATTATCACGAGCTATGTTGGGTTCAGCTTCCAGTCTAGCCAGATTTAGTTGAGTAACACCATTTCAGTATTTTACGAGAGTATTTCCTTGTGATCCTGAATTATTTCAATTCAAATTATTCTACATAGGTACCTATATCTTTTTCTTAACTAATCGATCACCTACTCATTAAATAGTTTTCCCATTACCTTTCGTTAGTTTTGCTGTTAGACCTAATTTTAGTCCAGAAAATCAAACCGTGGAAACAACTTAGCGCCCATCTGCACGGATCGCATCGGACATACTTTATTTATTTATATTTTCACAAACTTGTAGTTTCGAGAAACAACCGCTTCTTACCGACGACAGGTGGATTGAACTTCGGGAACTCGTAAAGTGGACTTAGGAAGACATCGGGACAGTTTACAGAGCTTTTGGTTATCGCCTGGGAATCCCAGGTGTTTTAGCAAAACTATATTTTACTGCTTTTTTAAAAGTCACCTTTATGTTAGGTTTGTCGAATTGAAGTCTACATAAGTACCTACCCATTTTTAGCTTTGCCTTTTAAGTATTAGGTAATAGTAATCAGTTTAGTTTAATTACAATAATTACGTCTCCTTTACAACAATTAAATACTGCCTCACTTGTCACATAACATCAAGAGCATTTCATTAAGTAGAATAATGAGAGTGAGTGAGCGAGGATTTCATAAAGTAGTACCTATTAGGTTATAAAAAAAACCTGAAATTACAAAAAAAAACTATTTAGTTTCTGATTGATCAAAATAAAAGTACCTACGTACTTTTAATCATTAGGGCACACATCTGATCATAATACCTGCAAAGGTGTTGAAACGTCGGTAGCCAAAATCTAAATTAAATCGCGATATAATCCGTAAAACATTTGTCGTTTTATTTTAATGTCTGGTAGCATAAATCTTAGAAGCAATATTTCTGATAGATCGCTATAATATATTTCAATATACAGCGGAATAAAAAGCTACCATAATACTATCAGCAAAATATTATGTCATCAATACCACCTACCTATACATAAAAAATGTAAACACTATACTTACCTTTGTGGTCGTCAGCTTACCGGATCTAGCTACTGCTTCCGAGTTCCAACTTCCCGAAGGCTATACTAATAAAATATAAGACATAATATATGTCCAATAAGCGATCACGATCAACAGAACAACCTACCGCACAACAGTAGCAACAACGAATTTCAAAAACGAACCTTATTACTCACACATAAAGGCGTTTTAAATATCTAAGTTACCACTGATTTGCTGTCGACTGTACAAAGAAAATAAGACGGGCCTGTTGGTCTAGTGGTTAGTGACCCTGACTGCTATACCGGAGGTCGTGGGTTCGATTCCCACCCAGGACAAATGTTTGTGTGATGAGCACGATCATTTGTTCTGGTTGTCTGGGTGTAATTTATCTATAATATGTATGTATTTAGAAATATATAAGTATGTTTATCAGTTGTCTGGTTACCATAACACAATCTCTGATTAGCTTGGGATCAGGTAACCGTGTGTGAGTTGTCCCGGAATATTATTAATATTATTATTATTATAATAATAACGAATCGATAACAAAAGTCTCGGTCGCGGTATTTGAGTAATCGAAACGTTACTGAACCGGTTTGCGGCGGTTCCGATCGGACCCGTATTCTGGATTCATTGATATTTGGAACCGAATAAGTATTATAGTCGATATTTAAATCGATAAAATCTAATTTGTAAATTTAATTCGTTTTGTATGATTTGTAATCTGATATAATATAATATGTAGACGGTTATTTTATATTTTTGTAATAGCTCTCTTATTTCTTAAATTATTTTCTTTTGGTTATTTCGACGTAATTTTAGTAGTCCATTAATCATCTACTCTATTTATTTAAAAAAGAAATTATATTTAAAAGGAAAAAGATACACAGAAAGGACATCAGATAATCTAATTTGGGAAAATATAAATCCTGAAATAAAAGAAAAACATCATTCTTAAACTCAGTGCTTCTTACCATTTGACACGACAGCTTTATCTATCGCGTTAAACATCAGACATTCGTTAAGTCAAAATAGAGAATTTATCCACGGAATCAGAATAGGCCTCCAAAATGTTTAGACATTACTCTTTCTCACAGTTTCTATAGGTCACAGTAATGATAAATAGATAAAGTATTACTATAAATGGTCGAGCTTTTGACGTAATTTATATGAGTTTATTCTTTAAGGACAGGCTTTGTTCGCGCCTGGCTCGAATTAATTTCAAATATTGCGATGCGATGGTTCCGTACGACCTAGTTTTAGGGATTTAATGGATGAATTGATTTTGATCCTGTTAAGATCACGATATTATTAGGATTAGCTTAATTATTATCGGGAACTCGAACTTCTATATTTTAAGCGTAGTTCAGTTAGTTTGGTAGGTGAGAAATTATATTAGTTAGTTCAAAGCTGTGGTTCAAAACTAGGGATTTCGATTAATAATAATGTTATATACTTCTGGAATATTTATTTTTGATAGGGATTTTAAATCAACCTTTAGATAAAATACACTATTTGTGTAACAGAGAAAATACCAATTATTTTATTTATGGTTTTCTATCTGCCCACATTCCTCTTTTCATGATTTGAGATCTTTGATACACACTGTTGGTAAACAAAAAACCTTACATCAAAATCAGATTTCACTGTGTGTAAGTATGGTTAGAAAACCAAACATACAGATATTTTACCGTACTCCCAACAACATACTGATAATCACCATGATAATTCTCAAAGAAACAAAAGCCAGTATCATGGTCGGATCTCGTTAAGCATGTTTCGGCGAAACCTGACGCGACAATCACTGAATCGATAAGTATGTCAACAGGGAAACAGGCTAATGCTGTGCAAACAGCGCTATGCGGGTCTGCCATTGTTGCGTTCCATTCGAACGTTCAAAAACGTACAGATGAAAAGGCTCGGTATCAGGATGTGTCTTTGAGTTGGAAATGCTTGGGAACTCGAGTAAGTCACCGGAGATTGTTTGATGTATCCACTCTAGTGAGTTTTGGACGTTCTGTTTGTTTATGTGTGTGCTAGCTTACGGTATTGGTTGCTATTCATAAGTTCAATATGAATGTAATTAAGATACATCTTTGCAAAAGATAATGAGGCTACATGACAATTACAGCAATGTTTTTTTCTCAATTATATTCACCAAATAGCTGAAAGACGTTGTTATCTAACAGTAACTTTATGATTATATATGTATAAAGTTGTCATCTTCTTCCGGTTTGCTTTTGTGAATGATTTCCTAATCGTTGTAAGTACATACACTTATTTTCAACAAATTTTCGTGATATTTAAGTATCAAACTACAAGAAAATTTAGTTATATGTTTTCTATTGCGGTTTTATCGTAGTAAGAATAACCATTTAAAGGCCATGTCAAATTGACCTTTAATCCGAATTTGTCCCAAGATCTATGGTTTCGGTCATAAATCTCTATAAAATTAGCCAAGTAATCTCTAACTTAGTATGTGATAAGTGAAATATGGTGAAATGTCAGCTAAAGCTATTAGACGCCCTCTAGCGCCCCATATATCACGAAACTAAAACATTGACCGTCAGCTGTCTTATTTATGTGTGACATAACGAATTCCTCTCTTTATAACACGTTTTATTTTGTTTTTAACGTCGGCAATAAGACTAATCGTATTTTGGAGAAAGTCCAAAAATTATGCTTCATTGTGTAGGAGTTTTATTTCTTAGGTTTTTTGTTTAAGTGTTAAAGTTAGCACCTAAGTGGGTACTTCAGGAGATCGGAGGATGATTATGTTTGTGGATGTCGTAAAGTTAAGATAAGACTTAGAAACTTTTTATTTCACTCATTTAAAACTTTTGGTGTAGGTATACATTGAGACCACTTGCTTAAATCCCAAACAATTTATGTAGACACTAGCTGTGCCTGCGACTTCGTTCGCGTGGATGACGAAACTTATCAATGAGTTTTTAACCACAAAATTAAGTTTGTTTTTTTCCGGGATAAAAACTACCCAGTGTGGTGCCCAGGATAATAAAGAATAATTATACCAAGTTTCATCGTAATCGAACCGGTAGTTTTTGCGTGATACCTGAACAAACAGATAGACAGACAGTCAAAAAAAAATATTTTTCACACTTTTTGGTTCGTTGTCTGTCTAGTAACACCCCCCGCCATTTATTTTTTTGATATTTTCAATGTACAGAATTTTCACTTCTACAGATTTATTATAAGTATAGATAATACCTTTGACACATGTAGATACATTAACTAAATTTTGCAGGCGGCAAAAAATATTTATGTCCATTTATATCATGGATTGATATTTGAATAGTATGGATATACTTATGCATATAGGTAATGGGAATCACAGCAAGCTCACGTTAAATTTTATTAAACGTAATTAAAATTTAATAAATAGTAACTCTAAGTCTTAGTTCTACCGGTTGAATTGTCAGGAATATAAATTCTCCTGATACCGTTACTAGTTACTACCAATAAATAATTTAATCAATGGTATATTTTAACGACTGGTTTAATACTGATCCATTTACCCTTTAAATCATCATATCCATTGTTTTACAATCCTGATTGATTATCTCATTTGCTCAACTTAATGAGCTATAAATGCCAAGTTTTAATAGAAAACGTAGTGAACGTAAAATTTTTATAGTAGAACATAATACCTCTTGTACTGGCGTTCAGTTTCCCTAATTAACCTAGGTTTATGATCTGACTTCTAACAAACAGTTCCTTGTCAAAATGGCGAACAATATTACCTTGTTTTATGCTGTTTGTTCAGAAGTCTTCAAACTGGATTGTTAGGAGAATAAGGGCTTGTAGTTTAATGTAAAAGTATATACCTACCGGCTACCACTTCTCTAGGTACTTTTTTACTATAGTTGTAACTTTATGCTGCCTTTCTGTGATCTATCCGATATTGTATTTCAATATACTCATGCTTCCAAATAAAGTATTCGCGCTAATAATTATTGGAGTAAATCATTGAATGGCTACTTACAAACATAACACATAAATGTCCACGCTAGTATATTTGTCTACGGACCTGCACAATACATGATATCTAAAACCCAACCAAACACTACTATATAAGAAAACATCACCCTTCAACGGTTAGTTAAAAATATATTAAAATTTTACTTCATCTTATAACAGTTAAGCGTAGCAAAAAATCTTCTACACTCTTAAGCGACCCATTCATCGCTCCCTTCGAATAACATGATTGGACCCCGAAAAAAAACTGGTAGTTTACCTACCTGGGTTGCTACTACACTGACCCCATTAAAACAAAAATGCACAGCACACGTGCCCACGCGGCCACGGAGAAAACCAGCTGCAACGAAATGATTTTTTAAAATCTATAACAACTGCGATCGGAATACATACATTCTTTATGCCCAAAAAATATCCATAATTATAAATTTAGGCAAATGAGATAGATTAGGCATTCAATAATAACTTTTTTAAATTTGTCTTATTTACTTTACTACTACTATTTTTAGCTGATGTTGTCTCTCTGATAAACAAAGGCCTACCTTCATTCTTTTCTAGCAACTGTTGAGCAGTCCGTGATGAAAAAGTCAAGATATTCTTGCCATGTCCAATAGAGCATAGGTACTGGTGTAATAATAATTTTTGTAACAATTTCAATTTAGCGGGTGCACTAAATTGAAATTATTACAAAAATGTAGAAGAAAAAACAGTGTATAAAAAAATACAAATTTAATTTGCATCTCTTCTTAGAATAACATTATATATACTAGGTTCATATTTATGTTAATTATGTGTAGATTGGTTACCTCCTTTACACTTTTCGCAAAGGCTTTCCCTAATCAATAAACTCTGTATTTCATTTCTAACTAACAACTTTCTAATTGGACTCAACTTTCTTAGGAAAGGGACTAAACTCTTAACGAAATGTAAGTCATCATCTATTTCACCATCTTCCACTGATATATTTGGTGCACTGGCTACCGATAGTCTTTGGACTTTTACTACGGTTTCTGGTGGTTTTAAAGCTTTTCTTTTACGTTCAATTTCTTCTTCTGTAACATCCTTTTCAAATTGCGTACTATTACTAAAAGACTCGTCTACTCTTTGAGTCATTGTTTCGTCAACGTTGTTGGTTTCTACTTCACTATTAGAATGGACTGAATCTGTGAATATATCATCATCATAATCTATTACTTCTTCCTTGATTGCTTCTTCAAGTAGTTCGACTTCATCTGTTGAGGAGTATCCAGCGGTTTTCTTTGATGGTGCGGAGACTCGTTTGAGGAACAGCATATGCTCAAAATAAGCCCATTTGCCTCTGTAGTACTCGATGTAAGGTTTTGTCGGGTTGTCGAAGGGAACTTTAACCTTTTTGCTTTCCCGAATGAATTGGTCTCGCAGATTCCGCCATTTGTGTTTTACATAATTTTCTGTAACAAATAAAAATAATGTTTTTTGAATAAACAATATTATGGCAAATCTTTTATTTACTTTAATATATCAGACGAACAAGGCGGTTATTTTGATTCTTTTTTTTACTATATAAAGTTCTTTAAAAGGAATATCAACAAATATATAATATAACACTAAAAATATAAATAAATATTTTTAACTATTGTCAAATAAAAATAAACTTTAAGGTAATCATCATAAGAGTCAAAATTGAATGCAAAAAGTGTTGTCAAGATTCTTCTGTCCATTACATAATTATTTTATTTTCTAAACAATATTTTAAATACCACGACGAAGGACATATCCTTCAAAGGCCATCAAACGTGTAACAGATGACACGTTAGTGGTTACAAATTGTGTATATGCGATAATATACCTTACCCCCTTGATATAAAGACGCTTTTAATATGTTACCCTTGTAGCATGTGCGTGTACCATCGTATATTCAATGTAGGCCTGCCTGTGTCGGTACCAATTGTATCGAGGTGTGAATGAAGCTTTACATTAAAACAGTGTCTAAACCTAAACCTTTAAAACTTGTAACTTTTTATTTACATAAACAAAAAATCATCTCTACACAAATTAGCGCAAATCAGCGCTGACACTTTGACTTTGACAGTGCCTTTATGTCTAGGGATTAAGGTCGAGTTTCGTGTATCAAGTTTCGCGGCGCACTGCCGATCTTACGATTTGCCCAACCCAGCCTACCAAGCATATTGTCAGTATTTTTGACCTGTTTTTCTAATAATAAATCTACTTATTACTTAGCTAAATAACCTTATCAAAATATGGGTACTTACTATCTTTACCAAGAATTTCAGCTATTTTCTGCCACTGGGCGTCCATTGCAGATCTATTGTAATCGTTATCAAATCTATCCCACAGTAAAGGTCTTTTTTCCACTTCACTTATCAACTTCTCAACCAGATTCATCACTCTCTCTTGTTCGATAAAATACATCGAATTATCCATTTTAAAGAAAGTTTAGCAAACCACTGTACCTACCTAGGTACATAAAAGTTATTAAGTATGTACTTTAAAGTTGAAGTAAAACTCAAAAACTTGACACTTGTGTTAAACTTTATGCACGGTTGTAGGTACCTCAATGTTCACTTCTAGTTCAAATTATCACTTTTAAAAGTTTAAGCTGTCATTGAGTTTGTACATAACATAAATATCACACGTTCAATGTTCACATCACGTACTAACACTATATTACTTTAAAGTTTAGCTTTACAATCATTTATAATCACAACAATATTAGTTAAAAACAAGAATACGTGATGCGATCGACACGACAGGCTTCATACTAAAAATAGCTGGGCGCAGTTGCCAGCTCGCTAGTCAATACGAGCGACGCGGCCGCACGACCTCTCACAACGCACCGGTCGGGAAGTTGTGCATGTGTGCGTAACGGACGAGTGTTTGTTGCTGTGTGCGTGGAGCGAATCGTCGACAGATGTGCTTGTGTGCATTGTATGGTTGACGTCATATTGTTATCGTAATCTGAGTTGATCATGTGTTTTTTTTTTATATTATAACGATATTATGTTATGTAGAGGCGTCTATTATAAAGCTTAAAGCAAAACTGCTGATAAACGACGATGTTACTTTTTTTTTTGTGAAAGGACGTTATACTCAAGCGTTTCTTATACACAAAACAGTAAATAAGTAGATAAACAACGCAAATTATTACCAACTCCGGCGCACAAGACGGGCAGGGGCAGACATGAACTGATTATTTTGTTAGTAAACGTCATAATCCGTTGTCTTCAATGTGTGTGTACGATAACAAAGTGCACGCGCTGAGCGTCATGGCCGACAGTGCGAGCTGGCAACGTGTCGGTCGTTCCGCGTTCGACTTTTGAAATTCTTGGTCAGCGACGCTTATTAGCACGCAACAGGTGTAGTTGGCGCTATTTGTAATGACGTATAACTAAATATTAACTAAAATGTGTATTTATAATTTTAATTGAGGAATATTTATTTTAATTTGGGATATTATCGTTGTTTTAATAATTCATTAAATAAGCTTATAAAAATTATGATGTTATTTTATTACTGGCCTACTTTTACATTATCACGCTTGTGACCCCACTAAAGATAAACTAAGGTCTGTGCCTTTATGAATTAGTCCTCAAAAAATATAAAATTTTGAGCCTATTGCTAATTGACGATATATCGGAAACAAAATGGGATTATATATGAATAAAAAAGCGGTATTATTTTATTAAACAACTGTTCCTTATTTTTTTATTTTCCAAATTATTGTGTTAGTCCCATACTGCCATAAAAAGGAAAATTCGGTTGTTTCCAAAAACATAACTGAATTAAAATAGTAAAAACAAAAAGTATTATACGTACCTGGATTTCAACCTGCTAACTTGTGCAACAGACTACGACGACTGAGCAATGCAACTTCGTGACTTACTGTGGGTTCGATCCCCGCGAGTGACAAACATTACTAAGATCCAAAAATTTTCGTTCCAACTTTTTGTGTTCTTTATACTTATAATGTTATCATATATGTTTATTTATCAACTGAAATTTATGAAATGAATGTATTTTATCAAACATAAAACTGTTATAACTAAACTTCATAATAATGTCAACAATACACAGTTCTTTAGCTTTGCTTTTTAATAACATTCGAATAAAAATACGCTAAAAGGCTTCGATATTTTTCACTGAAGTTTCGCAATCAGCCTGTGGGTAGCTCTAGGGTTGTCGCTGCGAAAACTAGTCATTAGTATGAATATATTAACATTGATATAGAATTTATTGAACTTACTTACTTATAAGAAAATCAGATTGAAAGTTTTTTAAATGAAAAATATTTTGTGTGGGTTTTATTCCTGATTTAGGAATTTAACATCACAATAATGATTAGAAATACATAGGTTAATGATTATTCCCATCAACAACGGTCAGCTGATCCATTAAAAAAAAAAGGAACTCAACATTAATGACGTATATAATTATTTAATTGTTAAATAAATAAATTCTTTTATAAAAACACACGTATATGTAGTAAGTGTACGAAAAGAACGTAAAAAATATTGGTGTGAATTAACCGATTAAAGGTTCTCTATAAAACTATCTCAATAATATTAATATTATAAAAGTGGCAGCCCTACCACCGGGGGTTCCGTAATTACAAATGTTTCAGGCTGAACTATGAGCGCTTTCAGTTTCACGAGTTGCCTGAAAACTGACGTTTATACCTGTAAATAATGAAACATTGTTGATTGAACTTCATACAACTGTTTTTATTTATATGGGATAAATTCCCAATATAGTTTTATTCATGAAATTCATTTTGTTTGAACGTTTTTTATTATTTTTGTACGGCCATTTTTGTACTGTGATGAAATAATTGGTAGGTTTAATTTATATTCAGTAGAGCCTTTATTTGATTACCGGTTCATTGATTTTTAAAAGTCATGCGTATTTAAGCTTCGTTTGAAAAGATTTAACTTAAGGTGAGAATTCTTGTTTTTGCTGTTAAAAATATAATTTTGTCGGCAAGTAAAATTAACCAAACTTTTTATAACAGCAATAAAACAAACGGAAAAGTTAGACCTACCTAGTACTCACAAATCATTTTAACAAAAACAGCAAGAAAGTACTAAAAACGACAAACTTAGAAAATTTACAAAGAAAAGAACCTCGAAAATGTACCAAACTGTCTAATTGTTCAGTTTCCTAAAGATAACCTAAAAAGATTTTAGTTCTTAATAAAGAAACATTTCAAACAACTTTCTTTAAAAAAAAAACAAGCGAACATAAACGGGTCTTTATTTCAGAAAATGAGGAGATATCCAATACAAGCAGTCCTTTGTTCCTTGAAATGTTATCTTAATTAAAATTGTAATTAGATAAAAACAGTGGTAAGACGGTGTTGATTTTAATTTGCAATCTAATGTTGTGTTCACTGTGTACCGCTTTGTAATGTTAAAAGTACAGTGAAAGACGATACGCATTTTTGATGACTCTAGTTGTTCCCATATTAAATAAAACGAGAATTCGTTTGGGTATCCGATGGACCGACAGACGACCTGAACAATGTAGTATTGAATGATACAACGATAAAAATAAAAAATACAAGTCAGACTGGATGCATATTCCAGGATGGACGTTATGGCGCAGAGAAGCTCAAGTTCAGTAGTAGGCCGATATGGACTGATGGATTAGATGTTTTATTATTCCCATGATTAATAATAGACACAAAATTTTTATGTCCGAGTACACGAGCGTTACCTTAAAACACCTTAGAGCGGTTTCGCACTATATCCGATCCGAATCCGATCCGAACCCGGGATGACGGAGATCGGATCTAGTGCGTGAATTACCATAAAAATAGTTCTATGGCTACTACGGACCATATTTTCACGGGTCCAGATCGGATTCGGATCGGACTTAGTGCGAAACCACTGTTACAAGTGTGTCCCATATAGCTTAAAAAAATTTCCATTTCACTTTGTTCCATATCAATCTACCTACTTTTCAACCTACATCCACCGAAGCTAAACAAAAGCATGGCAACTAGAAGGCTCTCCATTCTAGAGAGTCTTTTTAAACATTTCCCGTTGCATTATTGAGAGTGCCGACTGCTCAATCGATTCCACCTGGATTAAAGAAACTGTGGACTGAGAGCAGTTTAATTCTTCCACTGTTTTAAAAGCTTTGCGATTTCGTGGCGCAAAAATCTTTGTTTTTAACTGCGAATGAGAGTTCATTTGGCAGGTTTTTGTGAGTTTTTAGATGCGGTTTTGCCAAGTTAACGTTGACTGTATTATTTCTTTTTTGGTATTTTATTTTAATGTTGAAGTTTTGCAAAGGTAAAAGAAAAAGCAACTAATTTAACTAAAAAGTGATTTAAGAATATTGATTTATAGACATATTCTTGATCAATTATAAATGTGGGGATCATACTTCATGCGGAAAACTTACAGTTACACTTATTTTATTTAAATCTTTCTCGAATAATAGGCAATGAATAATAAAAAAACATTGAATCACGTTAGTTTACAGCCGGTAACGCATGATAAACTCCAGCATAATTAAATACATGAAGACAATACACAAGTTGAAAGTTAGTTGATCGATACCGAAGTTAACAGATGCCCCAAGTTGCTACCGCAGCTGTGAAATTCTAACTTACGAGCTCACCGCGTGACAGACAACTCCTCATTCCTAAACTTTAGTAGACGTAGGCACAAGTATATACTCCTTGACTATAGTTATTATATAGTTGTTAGAATAATTTATAAGAAGTAAAGGCTTAAATGATGATAATTATGAAGAGGATAGGAATGAACGGGGAGATGACGAGTAATATGGACGAATTAAAGAAAAGTTGGTGCGCGTCTTTGTTGGATGGATCGTAAATAATTGAGACAGGACAGGAAAAAGAAAAACTGGGTTTTATTTTCTTGGTGGAAGTTAATTTGCAAGTTGAAAATGAAAATGCGTTATTTAGATGTATTTATCAAAATTACATTTTTGTTCTCAAAAGGTATCTATAACTTGCAGCATCCATCTATCGTTTCGCTTATTGCAATATAGGTTTAAAGACATGTATTTCTCATAAGAACAAATAAAATTAGTTATTAATAATAAATTCCATCAAGATTCCATTAGGAAATATCAAACTCTTGCCACCACACTCCCAAACAGCCCCCCTATTCCCAACCAATTTTCATTCACTATCCCCCAAACAAACGATATCCCTGATAGCATTAGCCCAAAATCTCCGTGAAAGTACAGCATAGCTGTAAGCATTCCGCAATGGCCTCCTACCGACTGACAGGCTCTTAATTAAACTTCAACTACGTTTGTTCTCTACCTCTTGTGGCAATTATAACGGGACTCGTATTGTGTAGTTTTTACATAGATAGGCAATTGTTTCAATGCATAGTTTTCATTACTATTGTTCGTTGGTAACTGTGATATGGTAGGACTGTTGTTTTTTTTTGTTTTCAGGAGTTTAATGTCATGATTTGAAGTAGTTTATCTTGTAGTTTATGCTATAGTTATAACCTCAGTTAACTGTCAATAAATATTTATTATTATTAATCTATATATCTGCAAAAACTATTGCCACTTATTGTATGTCATGTATGTGAGAAGTTTGGTTACACGATTTGGTTGTTTCTTTTTTTTGTACTATTTATTTTTGTCAGGACAAAGTTTGTAATTGACAAGACGACTGTCGAGCCGGTTTTGTCATAAAAATAATCAATAAAAAAATTGCTAAAGGTATAAACTCATAGGGAACCAAAAGGGAGCTAAACTTAGACGGTTGGAAAATTGGTAGATATGCTTTTAATTTCTTAAACTTTTTGTCTTCTTCCTTATGTGTCAGATAATGCGAACTTACTTTGTCGACGACGGCAAGACGAAATTAATTTGTCAAAGTATTAAAACAAACCTCGTATATAATATTTATTTTTAAAAACGAATGCCTCTCTCTATAGAAAACAAAAATCCTTTATTTTAAAATCCGGAACAAATAAATTTATATTTGTTCGAAAAGCAAGGCTTTAATCAGCTCACTCTACAATTTCAAAGGTCTATGAATGCAGATGATACCTTTATTTGCCATATTTGTATAAAAATATTTATTTTATCGAGCGCATAACATAAACAATATGCACCAATAAAATCTCGCACATCAAGAGGAAATAAACTCTATATTCAAGCAGTTAAGGTTCAAAATTGAGTGTGTCATCCAGAGTTAATAACTTTCGCACTGTTTATGAAGTTAATTACAGTTTATTGTGTTTGGATAACATTTTAATATAGGCCAGGTGGTAAACAGGTAAATATCATAATTGTAATTCTTTTGTAAAAGGAAACAGTGCTTTTGTCTTTTTTATGATTTTTATACAAAGAAAACTTTTAATACAATGAACTATCTACTTTAAGTTTTATTTCGGTTATCTTTTGTTATGCCTTTTTATCTTCTTGTTTTGAATACTATAAGTTTAAAAGATTAGAAGATAGATTTATAGAAGAATCCAAGAAATAGAAAAATAAGTGAGAAAAGAACCCTTACAGAATAATAATAATATAATAATATTCCGGGACAACTCACACACGGTTATCTGATCCCAAGCTAAGCAGAGCTTGTGTTATGGTAACCAGACAACTGATAAACATACTTATATATTTCTAAATACATACAGATTATATATAAATTACACCCAGACAACCAGAACAAATGATCGTGCTTATCACACAAACATTTGTCCTGGGTGGGAATCGAACCCACGACCTCCGGTATAGCAGTCAGGGTCACTAACCACTTGACCAACAGGCCCGTCAATAACAAATATGTTCTTTTCTTGAGATAACAGAAAGACAAGATCAAAGCTAAAATCTATTTACTGCGTAAATAAATCTAGATACAAATACCTAGTCCTATGGACTTTTTTAATTTATGAAGAGATAGCTATGCTATCTCTTCAGAATTAAAAAAGTCTTCATTTTAATCCACCCAAACTCTGCCAACAAAATTCAGTCCCGAAGCTCCCTGATGGGATCTATAAAACAGGTCCCCGGTCCTTAGATCAGCTAAACACGTAAAACAGAGTACCTTAAGGCTTTATTACTTTCAGTTACCGACAGCTGTACCATACTAATCATAAACAAAAGGGATGCCGCCCTAATTTTGATGGGGCCCAGTAAATTTTCTATGAAATTGATAGGATAGGGAGTCTGCTTACGTAAATGAGTTCTATAACCCGGGATGGCTCGATCAAAATGTTAATTTATCACTAGGGATCTTTATAGTTGCCATGGTAACGGATTTCGTTAACAAAGGAGGGAAAGTTAGACTTTATTTAGGTTACGTGACGATGTTACTCCTTGATCTTAGATTTAACTTTGGTGATAATCCTTTATTGGATAATGAGAGATCAGTCAGCGGATCTTCTTGATTAAATTCTAAAGCAAATTCGCTTGCTATGCTTTAAATATTCAATTTGATAAAGTTAATGGATATAATAGTGTATGATATACAACATTATTACATTTCAAAATTGTTTCTTCTATTTTGGTTTCAAATTCAATGTACAAAAGCTTTTCATTAGAAGACAAGAAACAATTTGTTGGTCTGTTAGGTCGTTAAAAAGGATACAACAACATTTCAAATTCAAATGCAAACCTTCATTGTAGGACCAAAACGTTTGTACACATTTTAAGGGGATATACCAGGAACTCATAAACGGGAAGCGTTCACTTGTGAAGCCGAAGTGCGCTTTGTTTTAGTTCAGCTGTCTTGTTTGAACCGGTTTGAACTGGTTCGAACTGCTCGGATCTGGATAGAAGCGGTTCTCAAGAAACGATTGTTGATTGTTTGTTTGGGAGCGCTAAGTACGAACTGCTTCGAGATGATTTTCGGGTTATCTATTATAGATGTTTCCTTGAAACTATTGAAAATCCCGAAATAGATTAACATAACTTTGTATATCTACTCCATAATCAGTTGTTGTTGGTTTATCAAGTTGCCATCTCAACATAAATACAGGGTGTTAAGAAAACCCTGTATTTATGTTGAGATGGTTGATATAGGCTTCACAATCACATGCACAAATAAAATATTTAATTTGGAATATTGATACAATACATGACATAATAATGAATAAAATTTTGAAATAACCACTTTTTCCATAAATTTGAGATTAAATCAAAGATTACAATACTATTTTCGTCGGTATTTTTGGAGGCCTTTTGTTTGATCATAAAGCACCTTTGACGACCCAGGGTCACTCTCTCGCCCTTACAGATTTTTTTTTAGGTTATTATTTGTTTTTTTTTCCTATTTATTTTTCCTTTTTCCAATTAGATTTCGATACCTAATAACACCTTCACGGATTGGACAGGGTTTTCTTAACACCCTGTTTAACATTTACTCAAATTGCCAATGTTGATAACCAATGAAGAAAAAAAAAGAAATATTGTTTTAGAAGGAACAGTAATATCAGTCTTTTACAGGCAATCTATCTTGTCAATATCGTTCATCACAATCAATCCATATCTCACACAAAACCATTTAAGGGCCTTAAAACAATATATTTACGACATCTATTTGTACTTCTAATAAATCGAGAGCCAATTTACAACAGCACTATAAAAAATGTCTATACCTACATCACTCTGTTAAAATAAAAATAATTAATTGTAGAGTTTTAGTTTATTGAGCGATTTATCTTCACTATAAATTACTTTGACACTTATATTTTGTGGCCACGAAAATAGCGGTATACTTCTCAAGTTTACGTTTTAATTACTCGTGCTGTAACTAGTGTAGAGATTGGTAAAAAACAAAAATGATAGTTTAGCCATTCAGGGAAAATAATGAAAAAAAGCTTTTATATCATAATAAATCTTATTTATCGTTGCCATCAGAATCATCCAATGAGTACCTAGTTTGCGTTATAAAACAGGGCATAAAATATAATATTAATTAAAACCTTTCCTCTGGAATCCAAATCCCCGCAATTAGATTCGACGTTGTTTCAGATCAGTTATTTTATTCTTTAACATGCACATTATTCGTTAACATTTCCCTATACATACAGCTTTTTAAAATATCTCGTTGGTTTCGTGGCCTCAAAAATACCTTCTAACCACATTAATTTCCAGATTAGTTCAATCACATGCGCAAACGCATTCCCACACATGATAAACACATATTGATCAGTGCTCTTGAGTAACCCTTAATTTACCTTTGATTCTGGAGTTATAATTTAACTTCGCGCCTTAACTAATGAAAATAATTGTAGATCTGGGCTAATGGCTGTGCCTAATGGAGTGATTATTGAGCAATTAATATCTCGTTTTTGTAGCATTTGTATGCTGTTATCATTGATGTAACATTTATAATTATTAGTTATACCTAAGTCTAGAGTTATTTCTATGGAATGACTTATTATTATTATTTTCAGGGTTCCGTAACCAGAGGGTAAAAACGGAACCAGTCTTCGCTGACTGTCCGTCCGTTGGTCAACAGGCTGCATCTCAAGAACCGCATTAACTTGACAGTTGAAACTAAAAACAAAATAAAATAAATATTTAAGGTGGGCCCATTCATAAAACTAAATTCGTGTACCTTCTGTTGTTTACCTAGTCATTGGTACGGAACCCTTCGTGTCCGACTCGCACTTGTCTGGTTTTTTTAATAATTGCTTGAGACCCTATGGGTCTCACTGAGAGGCAAAAGACATCCTTTCTAGTTAAACTCTTTAGATACAAGTAGGTCGGTCTACTACAGGTGTCGAAAGTAAAAGATAGGAGGTAGTAGCAAGATCTTTGATCTGCAGCAGGGAAGTAAAAATGTATCTTATCAATACTACTTTGATACATGGAAAAAAAATCGGGTGCATTTTTTAATGTAAACTTACCAATAAAAACAGTAAATTTATTTAACCAAATTTTTTTGTTCCCCATAATATAAAATTAGTTTTTAATTAAATAATAACAATCTATTTTCATAAATCGATGTAACATTAATAATGTAAAAGAAACAATTCTAAAATTGCTTTTAAAATTGTTAAGTTAATAACTGGACCGTAATTTCGGAGATTAATTAAGTGAGCAATTAATTAATATTTAATAAGAGTTTATTAATAGTGAGCGCCGATAAGCGAACCTTATTAAGTTGCTTTATTTTTACACTTCCTGTTAATATTAACTTTTGTACCTTTTGTCAATTAGAGTGTAACGGTAATTCTTGTTAAAATAAATTACCGGGAAAATAGGATATTTATAAATTGACTTATAGAGTTCTGTGTATAAGAATGAGTTGCAACTAGAGTCAGTAATTAAAAGTTTCAAAAGAGCAAAGGACTACTTGAAATAAAAATATTTAGAACTTTTTTTTCTGTATCTACCATTATTTCTCTAATACATAAACAGTCCAATGAGTTCTAATGTCGGGTATAATAGTTTGAAGAATAGAGCTTTTCATCCATATCGCACCCACACCACAGGAAGTGACAAAACCATGAAGGCACAATAAACAGGCCACTATTCAACTAATTTGAATAAAAGCCTTTTTTAATTATAAAACCGTTGATGACAGGCAGTTAACGCTCGCATAAAAAAAATTAAAAAATTAATTACTTCCCACATAATATTTAAAGTTCGAATACAAGTGACATCTGTTTTGACGTTTGAATAAAGAATGTCGCGTCGTGGTGTTTAATGTGGCAGTAAAGAGTTTCCTATATAAATGTCGTAAATTGACTAGTTCTTGTTGGCGGTAGGGGGCGCTATAAAAATGTGTCGGTACTGATGCTTCTATGTTCTGTAGGGCTGTCAACTAAGAGTAAGATTACTTTATTTATTTGAGTTCAAATTCGAATTGTATTTTTGTACAGAACCTTGATGATAGAACAAAATATGAAATTTGTTCCATCAGTCAGTGTAATATTAATTTTATAGTTTTTATGCTGCATCGCCGCATTATGTTTCTTCAGGTAAGTATAAATAATATTGCTTTAATTTGTTACATATTCGTTCATTCTAGCTTTTCGAAATAATTATTAGTGTCTTATAGTTCTATAAGATCTTTTATTTTTTTAGGAAACTGTACTTTCAAGCTTCAACAATAAACTTTTATTTACAGAATACCTAAAAAATACTACTGACATGTAAGGGCTGAACATAACAGATAACCTAATAACTATATCATATAACAAATTAGTAGAGTTGTTCATTAGCAGCGAGCAAACTGACTGGCAATAAGAGTTAATGTTACGCCTCCTGTACTCATTAACTGAATTACTTGGCAACAAGCGACGACATCATTGTCGTGTAAATGTAACAAACTTGTATAACCTTTGTTGTGTTTCGACTTAAATTGAACCTTATCTGGTGACTCATACGCACTATAATTGAGTACCTATATGTTTTTAAATTATAATGGAGAGAATGACTAATTGTAATTAGACCTGAGCTTTTAAAAAAAACTGATGTGCTTTTTGTAATGTTATAGTTCTAGTTTTGTAAATAACATACACACACACACACACACATACTAGTATGAAAAATATAAGCATTACAGGTAATTTTTACAGTAGGTAAATCTGAGACCTTTTTTCATTTATTTAAGTTTTTATTTTTATGTTAATTTCCTTTCCCAATATTCAGTGTTGACAACCCTGTAGCGATATGAATCGGCAAGAATCCTACATTCGAAATTTGAATTTACGATATTGAATACCAGTGCACTTTCATTCTTGTGTACTTAAAATAAAATTCAAATAGATCCATAAAAATATTGACGCGGTAATTCCATTTATGAATTTAAACTACGAATTGAATCGTTACCGTTTCCGTTCCAATTTTGAATGTGCTCTAAATATTGTTAAAGAATTAACGGCCATTTATGTTCGAACCTTGATTTAAATTTTTTTGGCAGATGAAAAATTTGTTTGGACATTTACTTATTATAATAATATTATATCTAGTCATATATTATGCTATTCAATAATTGGGAATCCTCTAGAAAAGCTTTGCTTATTAGTCGTATTACATAGGTCAGATAACATGCTTAATTTCGACGACCTCCGTGGTCGAGTGGCGTACGCACCGGTTTCAAGGTGTCGCTAGCTCTGAGGTCCTGGGTTCGATCCCCGGACGGGTCAATGTAGAAACCAACTTTTCTACATTGCCTCGGGTCTGGGTGTTTGTGGTACCTTCGTTGTTTCTGAATTCCATAACACAAGTGCTTTAGCTACTTACTTTGGGTTCAGAGCAATGTATGTGATGTTGTCCGCATTTATTATTATTATTTTTAATTTCAAAGAATTAAGGTTTATTTCTATAGTTTATGAATAGGATAAATAAAACAAAACGTTTGATAAATGCTTGACATTGTATTTATATGGAAACATTTACAAGAAACAATGTTTTTAACAATATTTAAAGTCCCATACTTAGTATGAGTTCGGCAATTGACAATAACCTATGTTTTTGTTATTAATTAATAATGTACAATACTTAGCACCGTTAGTACTAAATTAGACTAGATTTTATAATTTCGTTTCTTATATTATTATTTACAATTTTACATACTTACAGAATCGGGTTTGGACGCAGGTGAAATACTTCATTAAATGTATGAGCAGTGAAATAATCATACAAATATCCGAACGAAAAAAAAAAGATTTTAAAATGTTACTAAAACGGTTAATAGAATACAAACTCTTTAAAAGAATTTTAGCTTTTAATATTTTTTAACTCCTTGTTTCTTAGACTAAGTTCAATGACTCTAAACACAATTGGAAGGCATTGACCTTTTCAAAATAAAACAATATTGTAAGATATTTTTTATTCAATTCGCAAGAAATTCAGTTACAAATTATTTGGATAAGCTAAAATTGAAATTGTTTTACATGAACAAGGTTTTTTTTGTTTATATTTTCTATTTCACTGCGTATACATTTACTGAAAACTGTACAAGGTACATGGCGTGCTATATACAGAAAATATGGAAGAATTGTTTAGAAGACGCAATGGATATTAAAACGATTCGTTTGAAAATTATTGTATTGATTACATTGCTGCTTTGTTGCGTATTCCAATTAAACAGTTTTTGTTTTATCTTAAACATTGAGACATGTAATGTTTAACACTGTTTTGTTATTAAACAGTTGTTAAACACGATAAGCCATACTCAGAGACGTTAATGGTTACTTAAGGCATGCCCTCTCTTACTTTTGAGTTTGTTTATTCAAATCGATACTAAGGAATCCCTTCAATCGATTTAAGTGAGAAATTTTTAGGGTTAGTTTACTATCGATATTAAAAAGTCCCTTAAGTAACCATTAACGATTCTGAGTACGGTAGTAAATTACAAGCTACAACAAACCAGCAGCAACCGTAGTAATTAAAATCACTTACCTCAAATACTTAAACGCCACTTAATTCTAAGACGATCTTAAATGTCTATCTCTCACGACTATACAGCTTAGAGACTGGCGACTATTTTTAAGAAGTGTTTAAGTACTCGACCATTAATAAAAACTTTTCTAACGTTACTATACAATGTCTCACAAACTCTTATTGAAGTTAATTCTAACAATTTTGTTAACAAACCTTCTTCGTTAACATAATTATTACGTTTGATTATCTTGAGCAGATGAAATTACACTTTTAAGATTAGGATCCACTGGAAGCTATGCTAGCGATATTATGTAGCTTTGGAAATGGTGTTAGAATACATACTTATTTAATAAAAAAATCATTTTTGTGTCAACCAATTCTATAGATACATTTAGGATTAAATAAAAATCGGTCGAAAATGGAAAAAAAAAGTTAGTTTTTTACATTAATATTAAAATAATATAAATTGAGATTTTCACTAGTTATATTTATTTTAACTAACGTACCAAAAAGCATTAAAACAGTAAAAATTTAAATTAAGTTAAGCATCCACGTAACAAAATAGAAACACTGTAATCTCTACGGATAATATTAACAGCATAAATAAAGCCTCAAAGAAAATAATTATCGCGGCAGCTTAGCTTTCAGTGGATATACGCACAAACTCATTACACAAATTACACATGTGTTTCATTACAAAAATAATTTATTTAACACATTAGTTTTGATTGTTTTGTTTTTAGGGTTCCGTTTGAAGTTATGAAACCCCTTTTATACTTTGGTGTCAGTTTGATTTCCTCCCCCATCTATTATGTATAGGAATAATTACGTGAAATAAAGATTTTCTACATACGATTTAGGAAAATAACGTAATAAATTTGGTAGAATACCTGAGCTTTTATGTATCTAGCATAAATAGAAAAAAAAGTTTTTTTTTTTATCAACTTGCAGATAACATGGAGTAATATTTGTCAATAAATACTTAAGGTAAGATTCTTTTTCTGAGTCTTAAAATGATCCTCGGTAATTAAGCAATAAATCGAGTACAACAATAATTTTCGCACGGAACTCTGAATAATGCGACTCCTCCCTCCCACTTTCTTAGGTTCACTAGACAATGTTTTACAAATACCTATTAATTTTTAGTGTTCTCTTGTTCAAATTATGTTTACCAATTTAATTAAAGTTTGTCTGTTCTCTATTACGTAGGTATCTACTTACATAATATTCAAAAAACGCGATGGTTTGTTCATAAAACAAATTCAATTAAGAAACCTAAAGCAATAACCAATTAAAAGAAGTCAGGCGTACCAATTTCAAAAACGAAACAATAATAAAGAAAATTTTAAAAGAAAAATCCATTTTTAAAATTCAAATTCTTAGTTTTCCACTAAATTAGATCTCCAAAGAGTTTAACATCAATTTTAACAAGCCATTAACGACTTGAAAAAAACAAACGTTCTTTATTCAAATGACAAGTCAACAGTGAAAAGTAAGACAGTCATGTTAAGTTGTCAAGTGTGAGTTTTGAACACATCATTCGACTAACATTATTAGGTTGTGAACGATTTACAACGATTTTACAGTGTTAAATAACTATCGGTGCGTTAACTGTGGTTAAATGTTGTCGTTCAACTTAACGACACCTTGCGTGTGGCCCTTCGGGTGTGGCTAGGAAATCGGCGGTTTTACAGAAGGGCAAAATGAAATCGGTAATGATTGCTTTGAAGTTACCTTCATGAAAGAGAGGTAAGTTTGGTTTTGATGGCTTAATAAAATCTAGACGTATGTTAGCTTTTTCCTTTGTCTCGCATGTTTAGGCATGTTTGTTTAGTAGACAATTACTAACGAATAATATTACTTAATACAATATTTATTTATAAACCCACACCCCAACCATCCCCTTCTTTTCGGCTTTATAAAAAGATATTTGGCTATAAAATTAAACTCCAAATTTGCGAGAAAATAAATAAGTGATGAAATTTTTCACTGAGTTACAAATCTAACTCAATATGACATTTTTCCAAGCCGCGCGCTTCATGGCCACACTACCTCACGTTTCAATTGATCGACAAAACTAACCACTTTCTTCACAAGTACCAATCGTCGGGAATGTCCACAAACATTGGTCCAACTGTTACCAAATGTTTGTGTAAAATTCGAGTGTTACAATTTGAGGGAAAAACAGTTTTATGTTACCTTTCCAGGTCGGTTTTTGGAATCCGATAATGTGTTAAAAGCCAAACATTGGTTTTTCAACTTGTAAACGTGTACCTATTTTAAATACTTGTTGGTTTAAAGTAACGAAACATTTTACCCGAAAATATTTTTAAGTGTTACAGCGTGATGTTGAAAAATAAATTTCTGGAAGCGCACAAAAATATAATTTATTCACGAATATTAGAGGGGGGAAGACGATATTGGAAATCTCTGAAATTACTCAATTGACTATAGGCAATTTTATATTACCTATGTTTCATTAGTTAGTTCATGTTGTTGCTCTATGAATGTAAAAATTTGTTGTTAACTTAAAAAATAAATTACTGTTACAACATTTTTCCTAAGAAAACCTATCAGAATTTCGATACACAATAAAACTGTTCATGAAGAAAATGTCATACATTTTTTGGGGATTCATACTTTTATTTATTCACCGAAACATCAGTAGGTAGGTATAGTACAAAAGTTGTGTGGTAGAAAACGCTAATCCGACCCCAACTAAAGAAGAAAAGGGACGTAATTTACAATCGTTATTCTCTATCTAATATTTACATTAACCGACCAACGGCATACCAAGCGTATCACATACAAACATACAGTTAATTCGTAAAACTTTTACAAAAATCTCGTTTTTATAGACTATAAAGGAACACAGTCAATACTTAGTATAAAACATTGAACTATATTTGACACTAGAATAGCTATTCAAAAGGACGTACGTAAAAGCTGCAGATGTGGTGCACTTGCTTTTAACCTACGACGCCAAAAGTGAAAAAAAAGCCAACTCTGAAAAGCTTATGAATTTTTGGTGCAATAAATAAAATTAAAGCATAAAGATCAGATGTTTTGATAACTTAAAAATTATTGGAAGTTCTTTAATTTTCAATTCAACATAAGAATCATCTAGTGTAAAATATAGTTCAACGGTGTAAAGGCTATTTACACGGGAGGGGACGTGACTTATATACAGCTCTCCTGCACACGATGCGACGTCGTGACGACTTCGGGCCGGAGACGGTGCGCGGTCAGCGATGACGTCACGCCTGTCACGGAACTAGGGCTGCACGCGTTCACGCCCTTATTGACGCGTCCTAAACTATGGTAAGACTGGAAGAGAAGGAGAGTGTTAGACAACCGTATCAACAAAAGAAAAAAAGAACAAACTTATGTCAAGCACTCTTTAACTAAATTAGGTGTAAATAGGCAAATTTTCGTTTAGTATTATTGATATCATAAATAGACTTGGAAAATTATTTTGTGCGAACAATTTATATAACCAGAAGGATGCATCATAAATCCCAATTTTTAGGAAAGTTACGGACAAACCTAAGCCTATTTAGGATAGCAGTTAAAAAAATGATTTGCATAAATATAAAATTTAATTTCGGTAGTGTCAAAAAATCCCCAAACAACTAACTAAAACAATAACCGAAACTACAAAAATGGTATTTGAATGTTAGAAAGTTATCAGCAAGTAGAAGATCTAATCTTATCAAAAAAATAATGAAAAAGAAACTCACACTAGTTAATGGTATCCTATAATCCTTTTTCCTATAATCAGTGTAGTAGGCGCCGCCGTCGGGCTCGGAGCGCACGTCGTCCCCGCTCAGCTTGGTGATCTTGCCGGACGATGGCGGCCGCTGCAGGCTCATGTACCCGTTTGATACTGGCCTCCGTTCTAGACGAGAAAATAACATCATAAAAAAAAACCGGCCGTTAAATGTCCTACTGCTGGGCAAGGGCCTCAATACTCAATATATTTTATTTGCTCGCCTTAATAATGGTCGAGGTGAGAGTCAAATTTGTTTAGAATATGAGATTCTGTATCTGAGATGAAGAGATTACTCTGTATTGTTAAATATAATGTATTGTGGACATTGTCGGGCACAGCAGGAGCAGAAGAGGAGGAAAAAAAAAATCTCTCGCTGTCTCTAAATAATCTTTAGTAGTGGCATGTAGTTAAAGATATGAAATGTCCTAAGTAAGGGACATATTAAATGCACAGGTCTAAACCCAACCGTGAGATAATAATTGCAAATTTTGATAAGAATTATTGCAATGTCAGATTAGTTGAAAGCTGAAGAAGAAACTTTAGATATCGCCGATATAGACGAAGAAGCAGCAATTTTCCCAAATTTTTAGTCTGTTTTCTGGAGCTTATAAGAAAATATGTCAAGAATAAACAAGTTATGCAAGATTTAGAATTAATGAAACTAATCGTATAAATAATATAACAGCATCAAGACACACAAGGTGCAGATAGATTAACTCATTTGAGCATGTGGTTATGTGTGAATGAGCTTGTCAATAATTGATTTGCTCATTGACGCGTCTGCTGTCTTCGGAGCACCATGTGTCTCTTTGACCGTACTAATGTACGTCATAGTCAATTAATTATGTATTATTTAGGTCCGTTATTAGTTCCGCGTTGAATGGGTGAGATTACACTCCATTCATAAGCGGTACAAAAAAACGTTTGTCATACATTTACAATAGACTTGTGTATGACAAAATTTTGTTATTTCTAACACAAATCTATTTCGACTGACATGAGCTGGATGAATCTTGGACAGACAATGTTTCGCTAAGTTCCGCTCACTGACTGAATGGTTACCAAGAAAGGGAAACATACACGTGGGTCTTCTGACAAGAAGAGGGTTATAATATATAATAAGGCAAAGGAAATATTTTGGACATAAATGTTCTCATCCATAGATCCAGAGCATGGCACATAAAAAATTGGTTCAATGCCTAGCAGTGGACTGACAGCTGTCAATAATGATAACGATGATAGCATTTCTCGTCTGTAAAATAAACTTACCATACAAACTAGGTATGATATCAGGGTCAGCATCGTCAGCGTCCCTGGGGTCTGCTGTGTGGAGCAGCGCCCCTCGCGCTGCCCGCTCCCCCCGCTCGCCTCGGGGCTCGGTGCTGCTGGCGCGGGACTCTGACTCCTGCTTGACGGGCGTCGGGCACTGCGGGGCGCGCTCTACGTACATCGCTTCACTGTTTGGAAGTTAGAAGTTATGAGAATAAGTAGAGTTATAACTTATTCCTTGAAAATATCAGAATCGTTTTGTCTGATCAGAAAAGTTGTTCCATTGGCTTGTGACTTTTAATGTTATAGGTTAGAGTTAAGACTAAATAAGAATAACAGAACTAGAAGTGAGGTTTGGTATTGACAGTGAGTTTGTGAAAGCTTGTGATTTTAAGAACTAGAATAAAGTTGTAAATGTTGTTTCTGAAGAAATTATCATAAAACAGGCTATGTATTACAGAAAATGGACATCACGTTTGCTTCACCATTGTCCGCGCAGATCAATAGAACGTTGCGGTTAATTACCGGTAATTAGACGCGGCCAATAATTAGATGGGTGGCCATTTACGCATTCAAGACCAGTGGTGTCCGGGGAACATATTATTGAATTCTAGGTTTGTTTGGCATTTGGTTAGACCGGTAAATAAAACGGGAAGCAGAAGGGGCTTTGCGAACAGAAGACTTTGTTTTTCTATTAATACTCAATAGAAGAATAAATACCTTCTATAAAAAACTAAAAACTCAAATGGTTTTAGACAAGAATAAAATATGCATGAATGATTTTACCTCAAAAAAACAAACACGAAAAGCTTTGAATAATAGATAGTCTTGAAGTGCTAATCTTAACACCTACTTTCGAAAAATACTTGGTACATAAAAATCGAGGCAACACCTAACCCCAGCAACCTTTTTAAACCATAAACCACAAATGTAAAAGTGGCGTGATTAATTGAGCGTCTTGAAATATATGTTTTACTTGACATAAACAACAGTTTGAACTCTCTTGAACCAGCATACATGGCATGTCGCGTGTTATTTGTTCATTTAAACTTGTAATATCACGCTTTTGCTCCTTAGGGGATGGCAAACGATTTAAAGGGACTTCAGAAGTTGAAATGCCATCATCACTCATTTTGGAGGCTTCTCTTGATTGCAATGGTATCTCTTGTGATATATCTTATTGATTTTGCTTTTGCGAAGTGGTTAAGGGTTGTTACGCAATAGTATACAGGTCGATTTACATCAAACGAGTAAATGCTCATTAAATCCCTCACTAAATAAAAAACTTGTAAATACTAAAAATTTAAAAGTGTATGGATAGAATAAGCATTTGTGCATTTGATGTAAATTGGCCTTAAGAACAAGATTAAAATCAAGAGAATTGGTCTGATTAGTTTCAACTTAAAGAACTCTCATAAGTCTTTTGAGTCGGTCTTTATTTACTAATTAATTATTATGATGAACTTACCTCAACGGCGCATGTTTGGCTGGTAAATGCCGATGTCTCGCTGCGTGTCGTCGATACAAAACAGCAAGAACGCCGCACACGGCTGTCGCTAAGAGCGCTGACATGGCGGCTATGGATGCCAACACCGGAGACATGCCAAGAGCTGAACCTTCACCTGTTGACAAAAGATAAAAATTAATAGTACTTTTTAAAAAGCGTAACAGCTGGCGACGTCACCAGCTGCGAATCCTAAAAGTATAGTACAGTAACGAAATCGTAGCCTTGTGAGCTATGTAATAAACGTTCATCTTTTTGGATACAGAGCCGGCGACGTCGCCATGGTGACCTAATGAGGCAGGCAAGTGTGATTTCAGTTAAAACATAGCTTTTGTTGATGTGATTAAATTTCTGAAACTTTAATGTCATCCGTAGGTTTAGTGCATTTCAGTAAATTCAACTAGAACGTCGATAAAAATTCTAGATTAAACCATTTCGTAAACGCCGGACCAGGTACGACTGAACATTTTTTTTTCAACAAAGATTTTAGTATCCACCGTAAAAGGAAATAACAGAATTAAAGACGGAATGACAATCGTATTTTTTACAAAACTAAATATTTTTCTCTTCAGTTACTGTAGTTATAAAATGTCGTGGTGGCCTAGCGGTTCAATGAACGGATTTGTATGCACTAGGTTGCAGGTTCGAACCCGGGCAAGTACCAATGTAACTTTTCAAAGTTATACGTACTTAATTATTCTAAGACACTTGTGACTAACGGTGAAGGAAAACATCGTGAGGAAACCTGGATTCTAAAATAGGGATCTGAAATCGCCAACCCGCAGAGAGCAAGCGTGGTGATCAATGCTCGTGCCTTCTCTATATGGGAAGAGGCCTGTGCCCAGCAGTGGGACGTTTATAGGCTGGAATTTACTGTAGTTGTTATTTTAAAGTAATTGAGAACATTAATTACAAACCAACGTGTATAATAAAACATGAGAAATCATAACAAGCTAACTTTTAATTATTAAAAAACCCTGAAATGTGACAAATGCACGGAACAAACACGCTATATTAAAAGTTAATAGAAACGTGAGTGTTACGTCGCGATATGCAAATCCCTTGAGGGCAGGCGCTAAACCAACTATAAATTACATACAACAAATACTTTATAAATACAGGTTTATTAGAATAATCGCTCATATTCACACGAAAAATGAACTTTTTAATTGCTGGATCGTGAGGCTTTAATTATAGCATCTATAACGTCTTTGGATAATAATTAGGGATATTAGAGATCATTAAACACTGTCTTATTCAATGTTTATTGAATTTGTTTAGAACTTTGATCTGTAATAAAAATTGTGATGCATTTTACAGAATAAATACTGTGTAACTGATCTTTATCTTAAATGGATTTGTACCTGAGAGCTACAGTAATGGCTCGAGTAAATATTACCTTTTTTTTCTGTTATATTTGACCTGACATTGCTATCAATTGTTTTAAATTTATAGCAAAAACGGAAAGGTGGTTATTATCTTTCTACCATTAATCCGATTCCTTCTTAACATTTGATCCGTTAATATTTAACTTGTCACTGACTTCTTTACTCTATTTCTTAGTTACTCATATCATTAACCTTTAATTCATCTCCATCCCAGTTCCTTTCCATATTAATTGGAAGTAATACAAAGTAGTTATCTAAAACAACATCTTCTCAAAGTAGGAACTTTTCACTCACAACTTTGTTGAAAACAAAAAATACACAACAGATACCTACTCTAGCAAATGAATGATAAATCTCACAAAGACATAAAATAAATAAAACAACTAACTATTCATAAAAGAGAAACTTCAGAAAATAAAGAAAAACAAAAAGAAAATTTATTCTTCTTTCAAAGTTATTGCAAGTCGCAACTTTTTAAATAAAGGCTAATTTCGTAGGGAAGGCTAGTAATGTAAGCTAGTTCCATTCAAATTAAGTGGTTTATTGAGCTGGTGAGTGCTCCAGTTATTTGCGGTTGTTTTTACTGGTAGGAAAATTCAACTAATGATTATTAACAGTGGTTTCGAGTATGTAGGCTGGTGGTTTGGGGATGAAAACCTTTTTGTGGTCGGGTGGGAATACTGGTTGTTTTTAAAGCTTCTGAAATGCAATGTAGATAATAGGACTGCCGACCTGTAAAAGGTAGCTTGGTTGGACTGGACATGGAAGGTGGATGGCATGGTGTTATGGTGAAACTTGGGAGAGGATGTTTCTAGCAGAAGGCCATGGTAGGTAGGCGGAGTTGAGGGTATTGCATCATTTTCTTTTTACCATCTCTGTTACATATAGAATGCAATAAACAATTAAGTAATGAGTATTGAGTCTTCCAAAAAATACGCTTCTATTGTTTAATTCCTTTTACTATGTAAACTTAAACATGTCCGTGAATTGAACTTATTTACCCAGAATAAGAGCATGTTATGTGTATTTAAGGAACACAACCATAAACATCAGTATAAACACAATTGAGTAAACTATAACATTATTACATTTCCATTCTGAGAACAAACAACAATTTTTATGAACTCGTTTTACATGAACCAGTAGTTTGTGGTTAGCGTGACTGGCTTAGTTATAAGGCCATATTTAACTTGCGGATATCTCGGAACTAAGGCTAACGTCATACCTCTGGTATTTTATTACGGTCCTTACCACTCAATTTGAAAGACCAGTGAGGTTTGATTTGAAAATTGGTAGTATAATTTTGAGGTTTGTAAATGTCTTGTAAAATTTGTTTTATAGTTTGCGACCTAAGTTTATAAACCCGTATTTTTGTTTTCAGTTCATGTTTTAACTGTAAATAGTTTTTTTTAAATTAAAATAATATTATTGTACCTACTACACAAAAGGCAGAAAACCGAAAATCACTTTTATAAAATGTACATATTTCTACACTCTACATCCACATATACTATTTAAATAAATACATCAAATTTATTATTACTGAATACACATCCTATGTCCAAAATATGTATATCACAAAATACAGAATTTATGACTGTGCATGCTAAATAGACATACAATACAGTACACATAGAACTTTATTCGTTCACTTTATATAGAAAAAGTAGAGCAGTTTCATTTGCTCGCTAAACTTTATCTCCAAAAACTCAGCCAAATACGTTTGGAACTAATCATTACTGTTTGCAGGTCATAAAAGGCGTGAACTCGCAACAAAGAAACATATTTTAATGGCGTAGGAGTTCAAATTGGATCACAAATAAGTAAACAATTTCGGACTACAGAGTTCTGGCACTATAAAGAGAAATACAGAAAACCAACTCTCGGTATTTATGGTAGTGTGGTCACTTACCAAAAAATATTCGTGTAGGTAAATAGACTTTATAGTAAGCAAAAAAATAATAATAGAGGGGCTCGTGGCTAAGTGTGAGCCGTACGGTTTGACCGATAATACAGGTTAAGCCGCGCTCGCCACGGTTGGTCCATGGATGGGTAACCATTTATAACATACCGAGACCCCTCCGTGTTTCGGAAAGCACGTTGAACAGTAGGTCCCGGCTGTCATACATAGATCTTTGGCAGTCGTTAAGTCAATTCTGACCACCAGTCTTACTATGGGATACTGTGTTTCCCAGTAAAATGGGTTGTGGAGGTCAGATAGGCAGTCGCTCCATGTAAAATACGGTATTCAGCTGAATCCAGTAAGACTGGTAGCCGACCCCAACATAGTTGGGAAAAGGTAACTTATTTATATTCACTGTCTATAGAAAATAAACATTGATTAAAAGTAACATGTACGTACTTAGATGCGGTTTTTAATCAATCAACGTCTATGAGTGATTATGTCATAGAAACAAAACAATATTACGAGTTGAACTTCTGGATTATCTGTACATTACCAAGTAGCAATGTGGGCGTTATTTCCGAGCGTGAGAACTGCTTATTTGGAAGAAGCACTTAATGGCGATAGCAAGTGATTCTAAACGTAGAAATAGCGAGACGAGTGGGTATTGTGTTCCGGGATGGAATATAAAAAGGGTTCGTGCTCTCTGGGATGGAGTATCAATGAACTGTCACTGAGTGCTTGTTACGTCGAAGGCATCTGGAATTACGAAGGTTTCTCCCAATAATACACGCTTTGTGTTCTGTTGTGCTGACGTTTTTCTTTCATAGGATTTTTTGCCCTCGTCTAATGAACTTGCCACTGCATAAGGGATATTTTCGGTAACAAAACGGATATAAAAATGGTTGCTCGCGACAATTGGGTCATCCCGAAAATATCTCGCGATAAAAATTCGTACATATAAATTGGACTTATATTTTTAAACTAATATCGAACTAAAACATTTTCATAAAAGTTTTATAACCTGAATTTGTCACTGGCTAAACTAGGTCAATTTCAACATATTTTGTTAGACTTTAAAGCTGTGTCGATCTATTTACGAATCCATTTAAGTTGAAAAATTTGATTATTTTTTAAGTATAGATGTTATCAAAGCCTTCTGTTCCAGATTCAACGAAATGATTTTTTATCGGAGATGCTATTAACTGAATTGTACTGTGTTCAAATTTTTGCTTATTTTATCTTTTTTTTTTAATTTCGCATGCTGCTTCAATCTTAAAGAAAGGTTGCAAACTACTAGAACTATATCGTACTCACCAGTAAACTTGGCCTGTCCCCTAAGCGTGACAGTTTCTATCGTGGACACGTCACTCCGTCCTTTAGCATTGACAGCGTACAGGTCGATCCTGTAGGTCACCCCTGGTGGTAGACCTCGGATCTCGAAGTACGGCGGAGTTCGGTTCGTAGAAACGTTGTATCGTACCTGAAATGAAATGTTGATTTAGTCTCCTATTTTGTCAGTTTGTGAGCTATAACTTCCTGACAATTCTTCTAAGGCTTACCTCTAACTCTTCATCGTAAACTATTACATTGTTTACGACCGTTGTTGAGGTAAAAAAGAAAGTATATAATTATATATGCAATTTTTTTTTACATCGTTTATTTGATGATGCTTTTTGCGCTGGTGCGCCAAGACAGCCTCGTAAGGTACCACAATAAATTAAATAGTAAATTAACAAAAGTAAAAATAATCTAATCCGAAGACATAAGTTAACACTAGACACCCCGTGGGAATCTAACGCCTTCTACAGGTCACTGAGGCTAGAAAACTACAGACCCTACTTCCAAATAAAAACTATACAATTTTACGTATCCCTCCTTAAAAACAATCCCGTTACAAATTTATAAATTTCAATACTCTGCTCCGAATATGCAAATTTAGAAGCTGATCTCTCAAGCAGTACTAAAGACAGTTTGTTAATTCTTTAAAGGGACTAAATTCATGATTTTTCTCTAAATCTTTTATGAAAAACCTAGTAATGCTACACAAAGTTAATACTAAGAATACTTACAATAAGGGAAGGCAGTTCCAGTAGTTCCATGAGGAAGGTCTGTGGCAGACCGCCGTCGAAGTTCTCGACACACTCCACGTTCAGCGAGTCCATACTCTGGTTGGCTACCGAGCAGTTTTGCAGATGGAACGGACGACCTGAGGGTAAAAAATATTTTAATCACCCATAAAGATTTATCTAATTTGATCATAAAGCCTAGTGTAGAAGTAACATCATGAGCTCACAAAAAAAAATGAAAGATAAAATCTGGAATACCTTCAATCTTTGTACCAAATATTTATTTTTTTACCTGCCTCGTTGGCCTAGTGGCGTTAAGCGCGACTGCTACGCTAGAGGTCTTGGGTTCGATTCCCAAGTCGACCAAGATGTTATTGGGTTTTTCTATGAAATTCTCAGTAACAGGTCGGAGTTTGGATTTGTGCCCGGTTAGTGGCAATAGGCTCGCCCCCTATTACATGGGACCTAAACATACCGGCGAACTGTGGGTGTACATTGGTACACCTCTGCCTAACCCTTAGGGGATACAGGCGTGATGGTATGTTATGTTATGTTATGTATTTATTTTTGTATATTCAAATCTACTAATTTTTAGTTTTAAGGCAAACAATTGAAGCCTTCATATTTTCCTAATAAATCTGGTAAAATTTCATCACACTACCATGATTAAAATATGACCTTCGAAAACCATTCATTTCAAAAGTAAAAGATCTACCACTCACCAGCTGCCACCAACTGGAAGAGGCACGGCACCTTCTGCTGACCGACCGCGTTCTCCCCGTAGCAGGCGAGGGTCCCGTACTCCATGTCTGTGGTCGGTGTGTAGTTCAGGGTTGAAGTGTGGCCGTGACTGCTGTACAACCTTCACAGAGAATTGTGGAGTTAGAATGATCAAGGACGTGATTTTTGGTTTGAGGTTTTTGGACAGACGGGAGGAGAATGAGTACCATTTATCTGGCGACAGTAAATCAGAAAAAACTAACTTAGGTTAAATTTGTAGGTACAGTCGCGAATGAAAATAGTGACATAATATGAATTATTTTTTTTATCGAAACTCAAAATGAAAAATATGTACTACATGATTAAGGAACCGTTTTCAATAATTTCTTCATAATACCTTTTGCAAGATCAATCTAGAATTAAAGAGAAAATTACTGAAAATTTTGAGAATGTATACATATTTTTGTTCGTACCACCAAGTGAATCACATAGCTTGTTATTACAAGCTCAATGATTGGTTTCATTTTTAAAGTTCTTAATTTTCTGTATATTGTAATCTTGAATGGAAATTTAAATGGTCTGTATGTTATAACATAATGATAACAAAGGCAAAGTTAACAAATTGCTTATTTAAAGTTTTATCAGTTCTATTAATAGAAAAGGTTTAACATATACAAGTCCTGAAATTAAAATATTGTTTCAGTATAATTTTGTTCTCCGCTTTCAAATTCCAGTTTGACCGGTACAAAAGCACAATGTTTTGTTGTGTTCTGTATTTGTTATCTATTTTATGTTTACTCCGTAATAACCGCTAGTTAAAACATGTTATTAAAACTAAATTATTAGTCACAACACAATACCTAAATTGTATTAGGTACATCGAAACAGTACATCATAAAAAAGATAAATATAAAGAAAAATAAACTTACTTGGGTGGCAATTCCGTTTGCTCTCCAGAGTTATTGAAGGTCCAGTGGAAGGAGACCAGCGCAGGGTTGGCATCCACAGAACAGTGCAGCGAGACTGTCTCTTGTTTTAACGCTCCAAAGAGCTCGCCGTCTCTTCGTTCCGCGCACACTGGGGCATCTAGGAAGTAGAAATAATTTATAGTAATAGAGTTTATTTAAAAGTGGTATACCTATTTCTCGAAATTTTCTTATATTATTTTGTAGAAATCATTAAAGTAAAACTGGTTCAATAGATTTTGAAGGTTCTTGAAGTTCCGATTCTTTGACTGATAGGGTATGGATAAGCTGGTAAGTGTTCAAAATGACTAAAGCATCTTTAGGTAACTCAAGCATCTTAAAAGTTTCGGATTAAAACATTATCTAAAGTATGCATTTTAGCCTAACGATGCACTAGAAAAATTCTCATAACTTTTCTTAACTCAGCTAATATGCGTCTTAAATCCATAAAACTACCTCATTCCATAATTATTTCAGCCATAAATTTATAAAAACAATAAGGAAACTTTTCAACGATGTATTACGTTCAGTATAAGATATAACGAGACTGCAAGAACTTCGCGATCGTTATAAAACTACAGAACTGAAAACTTGGATACTACTTTTAATGATAAAGTCCGACCTGTGACGTAATCGCCGTAGTTCAGCTAAGGTTATTATTGAGTTTCTGCCGAGAGAGCTTTTCGGTATTTTAACAATTTTGCGGGCCAAGTATCCGAATACCTTAAAGAAACAGTGTTTATATACCTATTATATCCTCATAAATAACCTTGGTTAAATAAAGTTGTATATTTATGTGTTCTCTCTCACATAAGTCACGCCATGGTTAAAGATTAGCTAGAGTTTTTAATTACTATGAATGTAAAGTAAGCAACCGAAAGTCATAAAAACGTACACGTCGAAACAATAAATCTCAATTACGCGACACAATTCGAACACGTGTAGGCAAACAATGCGCAGAACCGCAATTTCCTCTATATTAGAATATTTTAATAACATTCTTTGCGGCTTATTTTCGTCCTCAAACAACTTTCCCCCATCCAAAGGCTATTAAACAGGCTCCTATTTATATAGAAGGACAATTTCGGGGTCCAACGTGCAACCCCTCATCCATTTTGCAAGTAAATTGCATTTTCTCAGGTTTTTATATCACTTCCGCGGTTGACGGAAACAAGGACGGTTTTACGGGGCCTCGGGGGAATTTTAAGCCCCTTTGTTTTGCAACGGACAACAAATTTTAATATAATTTTGTAGCGTTTAAATGATAATATTTTCAGGCTTTTAAGTTCCATGAAAATTGCACTTAATTGCTGGCCTTTTTGCTGCGAAAATAGTTTATTACGTGCATGATTATTTAACAAGGAAATTGGATAATAGGCGGAGTTTTATATTACTTTGTAGTAGCAGTTTTGCGTCTACTTTGTGTTTGGATACTATGAGGGTAAGTTTTTATATTCAAAATTAAACATGTATTGCAGAAAAACAAAGGATATTTATTCATCAATATCTCATTGTTCATAAAAAATAAGAAGCCCAACCAGTTCTGTTACGTAAGCTAAACGAATTATACTCCAATAACCTTTCAAAACCGTTTTCAAGCGCATTGTTCTCGAGAAACATTGTACTTAAATCGGAACTTCCAACATTGTTTGAACAATCCAACAAAACATTTATTACTTCGTTACCAATTCTGTAGGCATTATTCGTCCAAACGTCCTCGTAATATCTTTCCCCGAAGCATTACACAAGGCAGAACCCGATCCAGGTCCCCAAGCAATCTAACCGACTCTAAAATTTTGTTAACCGCAAACGAATATGGAATGTACTCAGGAATTAGGGTTGATAAACACGTTCTATTTGATTGTTCAGTTTTGGGAAATGTTCTGTTATTTCGAATAGCTTAATTGAGGAAGTAATTAAAAGAGCTTCATGCTAGAGTATTTACATGCTTTAGGCAAGTTTTGCTCTTACTTTTTGCTTCATAAAACTGTCCGGATACTACGATAATTTTAAGACACCATTGGATAGAAAGACTGAGTGGGTGCTTAATTAATAGATGTTGGTTTTTAATGAGCAAGGGGCCAAATGCCATACCCTGACAAATGAGAGTTTACCCTACTAAAATTTTACTGGTAAGGTTTCATTTAGTATTTTTTAAATACGTCGATATAAAACCAGTTTGGCAACCCTATACCAAATCTCAAGTGACACTCGCTTCCTACAAAATGCTAGTTGCTGAGATAGGACTCAAGGCATGTTGGTATTGCCGGAATTATGTACCAGCTTAGAATATTTGGTGTTTGCCTCGTTGGATTATTGTTAGCGTTTACATTGAATATGTAGGAAGGTAAAGTTTACGAGCAAATTTGTTTTATGGAAAATGGAATTTTGTGGGCGGTGATACATTTTTAGTGTCACACGCTTATCTTTTCTTTGTGATCTAGTGCTTTTGGAAGCTTTGAAAGCCGTTCTATTTTAGGGTCCTGTATTTTCAGACGTAGCTAATATGAATTGTTTTTTCTTATGTCATGGACATGGATTTTGTATGCTTATTGTCTTAAAATTCTTAGTTCCAGTTTTATAAATTTTCCAAATACTCACATCTAACCAACAGTGTCACAGGGTTGCTCGTTCCCTTCCCTTCACTGTTAGCAGCCATGCAGGTGTAGTCCCCAGCAGCAGCTCTCGTGACACTCTGCAGCACCAGGCTCTGGGCGCTCAGGATGACACCAGCTCCTTCGTTGTGGTAGATTTCAGAGTTCTGGACGAACAATTATGAAATATTCGTTAAATGATAAATTATTGTCACTACGGAATTGGAACTTATACCGCTTAATCAATGCATTGGAGGCTTGAGTTTCTTGGTTATCAGTATGATGAAATAAATGTGAAAAGTTTGTTTTTTTAAATAAATGCTTAGACAAACTACATACTCTATGTTGCCAACAATTTTCTTATAATGAAACTCTGTTCTAGTTAACATTACCATCACATATAAATGGATAGGTTACATCAAAGACTCCATTAACATTATCAGTTTGAATTATTGAGGTTAAATTTTCAGGAAACCATACACTTTCAGTAAATTAATTCAATTTTCACAAGAAATTACTGTGTATTACTAACTAAAATATCCAACCGATGCCCCGGACACAACAAAGGGAATTGCAAACATAGAAGTGCATGGCCCTTTCAATGAAATAATTAAACGTATTTTAACAACAGTTATACGCAGACCATTTCCTAGAAGCTTATAATATGTGTGAAATTGAAAAGTGCCGTTTCAAATTCAATTTTCAATATAAATAACACTTTAATTGTTATTTATTGTATTATTTAACTGAGTGTACCTATTTTAAACAGTTATATTTTTATGTAAATTAGATCGATAACATTGGATCACTGACGATGAGAACGACTTTTATTTTTTTATATTTTACTTAGATCCTATTTTAATTTATTCTTCGTTCTGATAGTTTTGTGCTTGGACCAAAGAAACCATTTTCTTTAGAACACATGTACGCAGTTAGCATGAGCGCAGGGTTTGACTGCTTGACAGCACTTTAGCCTAAGCCGAAACAACTGCTTTCATTTGAATACAATGATTTTTATTTTGTGTTTAGACTAAAGTAACGAACACATTCATTTACCAATATTTACATATGGTACTCAGACGAAAGTGCCTTTCCATCAGGACCTATCACCTACACGTGTAATTCCCAGCGCGGGAGTCGACGTGTGTACTGTTACTTACGTCATGGAACCAGACAAGCCGATGCGTCTTGGGATTAGCTTTGACAGTGCACTCGAAGTACACGTCGTCACCTTCCTTGATCTCATCTGGATTGAGATTGGAGCCCATCTTCAAGTCTACTATAGGGACATCTGTGAATAAAATTGAGTCATTTAAATTCTTGTACATACAGACATTTAGGTAGGTGCTTATTTACACACATACAGTCAATGACTGTGGTTTCGGTAACGTTTCTTTACATAGACATTTTATTACTTCTACGTACGTACTTTGTAGTAAAAAGTGGAACAATCAACCCTAGGAATACTGGTAAGAGAGAAAGAACAAAAAATAAAATATAACAACAATAAAATCTGTTCAAGCAAACTATAATTGAGGTTTCAATTTCATCTTTGAACTTGTACTAAAACTGTAATAAACCCACGACAATATTATTCAAAGAGAATTGAAGCAAAAGAAAAACACTGTTTCAACAAAGAAAGTTCGAGAACTTAAAAGTTATCCAATCACAAGTTGATATCAGAATTAGTGAGATGACTCGAGTCAAATAATATTATAAAGTTGTTATAATAGTGAAGACATGTGTTGAGACCGCTCCGGACGTTTAGTTTTAAATTAGTTTTTTCATTAAAGGCGAGTCTGACTTGTAGATCTTTGAAGTTCTGTTTCTAGAAAATAAACTAAGAATTTTATGTTCTTGCTTATTACTTTTTAAGATTTTGTAGACTGCGTTAGTTTCATTCATTTATAAAAAAAAAGGAAATGGTTTCGTCCTATAACTATTTACTCAGTATGAGTAATCAACAAACCGAAGTTAGTTTCCATAGAACTTTTGAATTTTATTGAGAAGCTTTTTTTAAAACCCAATAGGTACTCAGTAAGTTTCGAAATAAATAAATAAACTCAAAGAAACCAAGCCAAATTAATTGTAATTCATCGGTGTAAGGTTTCAGGGGTTTTTTACAAAAATCAAAACAATAACCTCAAAAAAACCCCACCACAAATCAACTTCCATTTATGTAAACATATTCAAATCAATTTAAATTAAGTAAAGCAAGAAATACCGGCGCCATATCTCAGTATCCGTCATCGTTTCTTTAATCAAAACCCTTTCAATTCTGATTAATGCTTGCAGTGAACTGCCACACCATTTGTTCTAGTTAACCCGCTATGTGTTCGCCTTTCAACGTGTATCAAATGGAAATATTGCTATAATTTTGGACTATTGAAACTTTGAATTTCAACTGTTCTTTATATTATTTAGTTGCCAGTCTTTAATTCTGGATTCTAAATAAAAAACATGTGGAAGATGATTTGAATCAGGAAGCAAAGAAGACAGAAATAAAACCACATGATAGAAAACGTTTTAAATTAAAACAAAAGAGCGCAGAAATATCTCCTTTTATAGGACGACAGTAGTCTCACAGATGCATTCCAAAATTTTACCTTAAAGGAAGTTCGACTAAACATGTGTAATATATTTCGTGGAAGGAGATGAATATAATAATATGTATGATACTTCGTGATTACTAACCTATGTTTATTTCGCAGAAGTCTACATTAATTAAGTCATTTAAGATGGGCCAAAATTCGGCAAAGAAAGTTTCCAAATTATCCGCAACCAATTAGGTTCTTCAAGGAACTAAACACCATGTTCAAGCGAGTCTTTTATCCTTCATGGTTTCGGAGTAAAAACTCAAAAATATCTACATTTTTACTTTGTTTATTTTTTCCGAATATTCGCCATTCTGTTAAAGCTAAAGCTTCAAAACAAAAGAAAACCGCAAACCACTTCACGTTTACTCCAATACATCATATACTAGCTTCCGAATGTTTCCCCAGAAAAATACAAACGAATACACTGGGAAATCCATCCATCTACTGAATCACAGCCCTTTAAATTGTCATCAATACTCACAGTGAACGTTGAGCCTCCATTTGTCCTCTATAGCGGAGTCCTGTATGTGTTTGTTTTCAGCGCGGCACGTCAAATATTTGCCGTCGTCCTCAACGCTTGGCACTAAGCTGAGCACGCTCAACGTCTCGTTGTTCTCCGAAAACTGGGAAAAGATGCGCTTTACGTTAAATTGCATTTGATATTGTGTGATACTGAAGAGATTCTGTTTGGTGTGCAAACCGTTTTCGTTGAGTTTCGTAATGGGATTGTTGACAGGGATATTAAAATTATTTCTTATGAATAATATAGGGTATTTTTTGCTAATTATGTATAGATAAAAAAATCGTATATGCTCGTCAACATTTAACACTCCGAAATTATTAAAAAAAAACAAAATAGTCCAAGAATTTGTCTAAATGTATTTATTTTGCACCTACATAGGCGAGCTAAGCTCAAAATATAAATTTCCTGTGCCGAACCTTAAAGTGACAGCGAGATTAAACTACCTACCTTATCTTGTAAAATTTTGGGACATAGATTATTCTATTACTTTTGCGAAATACTCACATTCTTGGCCATCCTCTTCAGCTGTCTATTGTTCTTCCACCAGGTGACGTACGCCTCTGGTCTGGACCCCGTCGTCTTGCATTCCACCTCGTACCTCTTGTCTGCTGATACTTGCTTCTCTTTTGTTAGTATGTTCACTGTTATTGGTTTCACTGTGAAAAAACATCACGATTAGTTAGGAATAACGAACATTTATTCCAAAAACAAACTACATATTTACTGTTCAGTGTTTTGTTTTTAGTTTTGACAGTTTTTTTGTAATTCTGTAGTTCCGAATCAGGCCGGCTTTTTTGAGTATTATTATAAACTCACAATCATAACGTACAACAAATGGATGGTGAATTTGCGTGTCGAGAATGTCAAGAGAATTCTAACAAAAGTGCTAGGTAGCCTTAATAATATACCACATTGTTTTATTTAGTTTATTCACGTAATGTTTTAGCTAGTTGCCATGATATTTGGATTTGAAAGTTAAAAAATGGTATTAAGTGATCCTTGATAACATTTATCAGTATACTCTTGGCACCTTGTAATTTTCATTTTAAATTATTACGATTTAAAACGATGGTTTCTAATCTTTTCTTTTGACTTGATTTTTCACTGTAAATAGTTTAAAATCAAGAATAACTGCGTGTCTAGATTTGGGACTCCAGCAGTAGATGTACTTACAATTAATATCTAATATGAGAACTTTAGTCTCCGGCTGAGCTAGGTTGGTGTTGGAGGCTTGGCAGACGAGCCTCGCGTTCAGGTGCTGGCGCCCAACGTTGGGGAAGGTCAGCGTGTTCACCGTCACGCCATCAGGTCTCTGCTCGAAGGAGTCGTCTATCACCACATTCTCTAAGTACCACGTCACTCGTGGCCTCGGTCGACCTGCAATTGAAAAGAGTATGTTCATTCTGAAATCTTGCCATTTAGGTAAAACACGAACTTCGAAGAGGTTTGAATGTTTGTCACACGTAAACCGTTTATTAAATTAATATATTAATAAGACATGTTGAAACCATACACTCAATTAACCTTGAAGCATAATAATTGATCTCCTAATCATTATTTTTCTAGATTATCTTTTTCGTGGGTGCATTATTAGATGCATAGATACCACAAAATTTCCAAAACAATAAAAATTGTTAACGATAAAAAAATCAGAGCCCACGCGATAATCGATATTGTGTTGAAACTAGACACATTTGTCGATAATTATCTGAAGTCCGTGGCCGCTATCATTATTCTTATTGACAAATTGTCGCTCGAATGATAATGGGGTTAAATTGCTTCATTTTTCTTTTTGACACGACTTTCATCGAGGAGTGATATATTTTTTAGTCATTTTAATATGAAGATGGATTCTTTTGACGATATTTTAGATTTTAGTAACGTATGCTACGGTATTACGACATGACGTATTATTTTAAATATTGAACATAATAATATAAGACATAAAAAAAACAATCTACACGGGAAATACAGGATACGTGAAATATACTTTTTCATTTTGAACGATTTATGTATGTAGATAGCCACGAATTATTTTTTCGTCACAAAATCTGCAGGTTTCTTTAAATACTCGGTTCATATACGTTTCCAAAATTGCACAACTCTATTTATCAGATAATTATTATTATAGGCTTAACATAAATAAACACCAGAACACAGCATGTTCAGTAGAGCGTTCATTTAGAAAATAATTTGTGATGTTAATTTCCAAATTATTAACGGAACTAATCATTTGGAACGTGGTTGTAATTTCTGAACTTTTAACGTTTTAAATATCAACAACTGAATTAGAACAACATTTGTTGAATGTCATGGTAACAATTATAAAGATCATAATAATGTAAGTAAAATCTTGGAAGAACTATTTTCATTTAGAGATAAAGCTTTTGTTTTTAAAGGTCAAAAACTCAAAGAGAATACTGTTCAAATATTTCTATGAACTAAATATGTGGGTGGAGCTGCAGAAAGAACTTAGCGTGGGAGATTCTGTTTCTTTAAAGACCACATTGAACATGAATGTTATTAGAAAAATCCTACACTTTTATACATCAATTTCATTTTGTAATTCCTTAGCGCAAGTAAAATTTTGAACTTTAACATTTGAAAAATTGAAAGCTTCTACTAAAACTAAAATTTCTAGGTAAACGACTGGAATTTGAAATTAAAATAAAGGCTTGGTTCCTCTTTTGTTCCAGAAAATATGCACAGCTTATCCAAAACAAACCAAACCCAATCCAAAAGGATCTCATGTATGGATTATTATAATTCGAAAAAGGATACACCATAACCAATCCCATTTATTTCCCATCATTAACGCCCACGATTCCTGTTTGTTTATCATTTATGGTGCTATTGTTATTCTCGGGCCTAAATTCTATGGGATCGGAATGTTTTATTGTTTAACACTCGAAGGTTACAATTATTGGCTTTAATTGGTCGGGTGGCTTTATGGATTTGTTATTGATTTGTTTTATTTTGGTTATTATGGTTTTTCGATGATATTTATTTATGGCTCTTGATACACCTATCATCCGTATCTATCATTTGTTTTTTTTTAATATACTAATTGCAAGTTGCTTTTTGATTGGGAATTTTAAATTTACTGTGATTAAGTTATTATGATATTTATAAAGTGTCATAATATAGGTTTTCTCCTACAAATTGATATTTACTTCTAACAATTGTTATTCATATATTCATTAAGATTATGTAATGTTTCTGCATGTGTAATGTTTAATCCGAAGCAAAGGCCTTACTTAATCAGTTTCCTCGTCTTGTTTTATTTTGATTCGCGATTCTGTAGCTTAGGTTTATTCTACCTGCCTGTGAGCTGTTTGTGTAAGCCAGACATCTTCATGTAGGACTTAGATTAAACAGCCTCTCTTGAAGACATTTGCGATCTAAATAAACGTGTGTAGCTTAGATAATTTACTTTTGAGGAAACTGAATACTTGATTTAATATTACTTTTATTTATGTTATCCTTCATAATGTTGTTTGGTTTAATAAGCATTTGCCATTAATTAGCCTAATAATGAAGTTTGTGGTGTAGAATAAATTAGTAGAAGTTACATTTAAAGAAGAATCAAGAAGAAAGTGTGAATAAAGATCGCAACTACTTGAGCCCCTATATTATTATGTTTGTAAAAAGTATTTACAACAAGAAATATTTTAATTCAGATGGCTTAAGGTCGAGACTTACCTCCTTCTACTTCGCAGATGAGAAGAACATTGGAACCTTCGTTATAAGGCTCCACTAGTTTCGTTCTGTCTCTTCTTTTTGCGTCAAAAATTGTTGGACGATTTGGTGGTACTGTGAAAAAAATTACATGTTAAAAACTCTTGTAGACGTTTTCTAACAATTAGTTTTGGTATTACCGAGTATTTTTTATACGAAAGGTAGCTATTACAATTTAGCGAAAATAGCTAAGGTGTTTAGAAAAAGGCTCGTTTTAAGGTTTCTGTTCTATTATTTCGGCCATTTTCTGCTATATGGATAAATATAGCTGAAGATAATTTCCAAAAGACAATATAATAACGGAACATTTCCTGTCATGGACAAAGATGTCAATGAACTTATATTTAAGTTTTAATTTTATATGAGTTGAAGTTTATAAATAGTTTACAACTTTTTGTAAATATAGTGTGTATGTAAATAACGGACAAGAATACTTACTAATAACAGTAAAATTAACTTTGAGGTTCCTCGTAGGCGAGTTCTTGAAGTCGACCCTACAGCGGTAGACGCCAGCGTCACTGGCTATCACGTTGTCCACCATGAGGACGGCGGGCGTCGCGCTGCCGCGGAAGAACGCGCGGTTGCCGAACACCGTGGGCGACGACCACAGCTTCGGCTGGTTGCTGGACCGGCCGCGGATGTCGTAGCTACAGGGAAAAATATTAATGAAAAAGAAAGACAAAGAAAATAAAGATTTAAGAATAATAGAGGAGTACTGTCTGAGAGAAATAATCAAATCTGCCAAACAGATTATATCTGAATTTTACTTTACTTGCCAAAGCCGAAGTAAATGGAGAATTTAAAGCGGATTTTATAATCAACCTATCTTATTCACACATATGTGATAAAAATACGCCTTCCTTCCCAGCACGCCTTGCACGTCTGATATGTGTCATGTGTCTGACTGTAAGCATGTCTTACCTGTACAGCGGCTGGTCGCCGTCAGACTCCTTGAACCACAGCACCATGACGACGTCGTCATCGGAGTGCAGCGGCTGGATGTCGCACGGGAGCGACGCCTTCTTCCCCAGCACGCCTTGCACGTCTGATGTTGGCACTGTTGACAAAAGAAATGGCGAGAATTAGATATTGATGTAAACTATTATTATTTTAGATGAACATATTTAAAACAAAATAAGTAGTGTTAAAAGCGGATTATTTTAAGTATTGTTTAAAGATTTGAAAAATTCTGTGTTGTTTGGGTACGTTACGATTAAACAGTTTACTGTTCTATTTGTACATAATAAGAAAGAAAAAGGTAGTTTATTTATTAAATACGCCAAGTCATTGAATATCTACACTAATATTATAAAGAGGAAAGATTTGATTGTTTGTTTGTTTGTTTGTTTGTTTGAAATGAATAGGCTCCGAAACTACTTGACCGATTTGAAAAATTCTTTCACTGTTGGGAAGCTACACTATTTCCGGTGAACATAGGCTAAATAAAATTTTCAAAAAAGTTAGGGATCCATACTAAAACCTCAATAATGTAAACCAAGGTGTGAAAAAATTACCAAAAATCTTTCTTGCATCGCGTGCGCTGCGAAAACTATTGATTATAGAACAAAATAATGTACTACGTCTTTGTAGAACATATAATTATCTACAAAAAGTGTCGCGACAGCATATGTCTAACTATTACAGTTAGGTCACAATAAGAGATATTTTATTAAAAAAATTATTATTGAAAGGACGCCGCTAGAAAAGGCTCTTTATTTGTTACTTGGTATTGATCCTTATCAAAATAAATTACTTCATAGTCAAGACTGCTTCAATACCTTTATGTAACTTTTTGAATTATTCACTTTGGACATTCCCTTCGAAAGATATCACGAGTTTAAAATATAAGAATTAGAAAAAAGTCGCGTGATTGTCGCTCACTCTGCTCGGCTAACTATGCGATTTAAGCATCACTGAGGTACGGGAGTGTCTATACTAATATTGTAAAGAGCGTAATAGTAGTAATAACACAGAAACATTCAATCCTAACTTTTTAATAATGTGTTAAATACCCGTGCGAAGCCGGGACGGGCCGCTAGTAAACTATATAAATCTTGTAAATTTAAAAATAAATCTCACAGCTGGGCTATTGAAGAATTATCAAACATACGTTAGCATTACGATTTGATAAGCGATTCAAATTTCAAAAGAGTACTTATCACGAATACGCAACACTTACAACCGATATCATCCAATAAACAACATCCTTCTAATCCGAATATAATTATAACCCTCAAAAAATCCTTCTACTCATTTCCCGTCACGCAATTCTGGTACTAAACGTACAAATTATAATGTCTATAATTGCTCACGCGTTTCCACTCTCACAAATTGCGGCGGCTCAGCACGCCACACTCCTTGTTATTCGGTCACGGGGAGTTTTGGAGAAAAACTTGTAACATGAACATTGCCTCTAAACATGCTAACTCATACAAACTGTTGTTTGATGTGTATTGGATATGATTTGGTGATCGATTAGCTTCGCGAACATAGTCGTACGAAATAATATTTTCTGTCGTTCTATGTGTGCTTTCTTTTTTATATGATTTTGAATGGCTGATGTTAAATAAATGATACAAGCTTTATAAATTCTGTTTCCGTCCTAGATTGACAAGACATAAATAAACTCTACTTCAAGTCCCTATTCAAGAATACTGAGTTGCATTAAAAAAAAATTAAAACTTTTTTTTTAAACATCTTTTGCTTTGCCATTTCTCATTTTTTCAAAAGAGATCATTATACATACTATACATTACTAGCTAAGGCTCCATTTATAATAACAGGCATTTGACTAGCGGTCAGTGAGCAATAAGCAAGGTGTCTCTCGATACACCTTTCACATGGATTTTGATGCTTGTTGCTATGTAACTAGGTCAATGGGTCAGATTGTTCAAGGTGCTCAATTTTGGTTTCATATTCAGTGCGGTTAAATTCAAATCTCATTTTAACCACTTCCCTCCCCAATGAGTTACATTCCTTTTGTTTAACTATTGTATCTACTGGCAGGACTGTTAAGTTGCTATGTTTCAATTTTAAAAAAGATCTTTGTGTAATTTGTGAAAAGATATTAAATTAAAAAAAAACGTCAGTTTGTAATAAATAGTTTTCGTTGTTAAAACCACATATTTACATAATTCAATACTATGTATTATCAATACTTATAACTTTAATCATTATTATGATTTAAAAACAATCTTTTAAATTGGTTTATCTGGTAAACATTTTTTTTTCTCCATTCACGTAAGTTTTGTCGCAATTTATTTCATAAAATACATCTAAAATGATTCTTCGAAATGTTTCTTAACTTAAACGAGAATGATTTACTCGAATAGAAAAATGATCCATATCATCGATCATGTTTACAAACCCAATAAGACAGAAATCTACCTTTATAAAATTTTATCCTAAAACATGTTATTATCAGGAATAATATTATGAAACCTAAGACAGGCTTTTCAATTCTAGACCTTTCGCAGACCGCCCACACAAAACCGCAAAAAATATTTTCAGAAAATTCTCAGAAACTGGTATTTTGGCTACGAAACTTAATTTAGTAGTAGTTTTCTTATAGCTTTGAATACTAGTCAGTACAAATATATTATATTTAATGGGGACATAGATTGATATATTTATGAAACCTAATATGTACTATCCTACGTATACATTACTAACGTGATACTTATAAGACATTTATAATTGCTAATTTATCATATCATCTCCCGAGCCTTTTCCCAACTATGTTGGGGTCTTACCGGATTCAGCCGTATACCGTATTTTACATGGAGCGACTGCCTGACCTCCACAACCCATTTTACTGGGAAACACAGTATCCCATAGTAAGACTGGTTGTCAGAATTGACTTAACGACTGCCAAAGATCTATGTATGACAACCGGGACCTACTGTTTAACGTGCTTTCCCAAACACGGAGGGGTCTCGGTATGTTATAAATGGTCACCCATCCACGGACCAACCGCGGCGAGCGCGGCTTAACCTGTGTTATCGGTCAAACCGTACGGCTTACACTTAGCCACGAGCCCCTCTAATTGCTAATTTATCAAAGGAATAGATTTGATCACCACACTCATTGTGGGTAGCGACTTCAGAATCAAATCCTTCACTTACGTGTAGGTAACATATATCTACAGTTAATAAATAAAATTAAACTATAAACCAGCTCGGCTATTTAAAGGGCAAACACATAAAATACACCCAATACTCGTAAAACTCCCATAAAATCACTTAAAAGGTCTCAATTTCGCTGGATGCTATCACTACGTATGATGCTTCAATAGGTCCCTATAGAATCGAGGCCCGATAGTGAGCGAAAATTAGTGATAAAATCTCAGTACCTTGGTTTTATAGTTTAATTAATTCCCGATCGCGTGCCTCCTAACTATTGGTACATTGTAGATAGTTTATGGAATACTCACGATGACAGAAAGGTGAGATCGTCAGTCAACATTTGTTTCATTTTGAAGGTCGCTTAAAATCTATCAATACTGGCACATCTTTTGTTGAAATTACAGTTTTGTTTTGTTTTTCATGGTTTAACAGTTACTACTTTTGTAATTATTACAGTTTAGTATGTAAAGTGATTTTTAAATATATAAATAATTATTTTCTCACACTGAAAAGAAACGAACTTTGGTCATCATAAAATATTTACAAGCTACAATTTAAAGTCTATTAGATCTTTACAAAGCTCTAACCTTCCGTAAATTTGTATCGATTTGTTTCCTATTTTATTTTCTAAATAAAATCAAGTTTGATTCTCCATGTCGTTAGTAGAGTGAACACTTTTCGTGAAAGCAGTGAGCCGTGGTGACCCACTTTTTGTATTCAGCGAGGCTCCGAAATTTTACCTGCTTACAAAATGTTATATAATTTGTTATAGCCATTTAAAGTTGGTGTCAATTATTTTTATAATAACCTTCTTTCCCGTTATTAATAACAATCTAAAGATGGCACTTCTATATTTATTAGGTGTCAAAAATAAGTATTCCTGGTCTAAGTTTAGATTCAGTTTTATCTATAACGATACGGATCGTTTAAAATTAAATATATTATTATCTTTCATCAGTATAATAAAAATTTTGATGTTTAAAAATAAATACGTTTTTCGTACTTCACAGCAGATTCTTTAGATACCTAAGGTAAACCTATACTATATTTGTATTTAAACGATATTGCCGCAGTATTCTGTCTTGTTTCCTCTTAGTTTTGTATATACGCCTTCCTTGCCGAGTTTAATTATAAAGTTGTTTACAGAATCGATGCTCCGTGCACCGGGTAGATTTGGAACCAATATCTACTTCAAACAGTTTTCTATTTCGTGCTGATATTAAATATTGTATAACCGATGTAACCCTATCAAGAAATATAGTTATTTTATGAAAGAGTTGTTCGAAACCGTGGCTGTCATTTTGCTGACCACAATTTTTCCTTAAGAATTTATAAACACAACTGTTTTTTGGATAGTATGTAGTAGCAAAGAACCTAAACAATACAATCTTTACCTATATAACAAAACTAGCTGTACCCGGCATGCGTTGCAATGCATTTTTTTCTACCTAGCACCTGCCTACTACCTACCTACTACCACTTAGGGGTATGAAAAATAGATATTAGCCGATTCTCAGACCTACTGAATATGCACATAAAATTTCATAAAAATCGGTCAAGCCGTTTCGGAGGAGTAACTAACATTGTGACACGAGAATTTTATATATAAGAAGATGTTGCCTTTATCAGTTTTCTCTTTCATTGTTTTAGCTTAGCGCATAAAATACAACATAACGAATTCACGAAACACGAATCGATATCCCATCACTGTAAAATGACACCGAGTTTACAAAAAACATCTTTCGATAACAGAATAATTTAAATGTAATAGACGCCGGATATCGATTACATGAATGTAACCAAAATCCGGGGTTCGCAAGCGAAGCACGTCCGAACTTCAATCATTACCCATATTTACATTTCCGTTTACTTTTATATTAAAACTTATTTTTATGAAAGCTTATTTCTATTCACGGTTGGTTTTCATAAAAGTATTTCAGTGACACTTCTTTTGAGCGGATTTTGTTTGGGTCTGGACAAAGGAAGATTTGGAGGCATGGAGAATTAAACTGAGATTACCTGCTGTTTACAAAGAATAGGGAAAATAGCAATATAAATAATTATTTTTCTTCCCAATTGTGCAAACAATGGATAGGTACTTATTTTTAGATATATATATCTTGGTACCCTTTGGTTTTCTGGCTCGGTCGCGCTCGGGCCCGCTACAAATGCTAACAGCATAATATACTATGTATCTTTACGTCATAATCTACCTAGGTTGGTACTTTTCAAGCTATGAAATACGCAGCTAATCTTTCCTTTTCCGTTAGTTCCTGTACCAACTTTAGCACAGATGTATTTTTGCGTACATTTACTCGTTGAACTGACTTCACTTGAATTAATCCTCAGTTATAATTAAATCAAATAACTAAATTGCAAGCAAACTTTAATCTTATCAAAGTACAACAAACTTCCCTAAATAGGAAAAAAACAACTTTTTAATGTCGTCAGAAATTGAGTTAGTCGAACCGTCTGCAGGGGAAATTCGAAATAATTATAAATTACGTAGCCCGAATGGCCAAAGGGTACCAATATCCGATTACCCGTTATAAATATTCTAAATTGAATTTTGAAAAGGCTTTTCAGATTCTTTCATATTATGTAAACGAATCACGATTTTTATTAGAAGTTATGGAATTAATATGTAGTTGAAACTTTTTCTCATTAGCTTTATTGATATAGGCTTGTTTACGAAGACCATGTTGTTTTTAGAACGGATAAAGTCATTTACTTTTTCGTTAAAGCGATTAGGGAATTATTTTTGTTCTTTTTAGGAAATGTATTTTTACTAAAACTTTTAACACTGAAATTGCCTAATAAGTAGGCAATTTCAGTGCAAAAAGCTTTAGTTTTCCTATTAAAAAGTAGTTTTTACGTCCTTGTCTTGTTTATTTGTTAGGCTGGACTAATATACTATCAACATACTATAGCCGACAAAAAAATGTGATGTGAATTATTTTTTTGGCTTCAACCATTGTCTTCTTAAAATGAGGAAGGAAAGGTATTTTAAAAACGACTTTGACCATTTCTAATCCTAGTTAAAACTTATAAATTTTAATATAAATCTCAAATTTGTTGTACGTTTAAGGTTATCAAATATTTTTTTTTTTTTTTTTTTTTTTTTTTAAATTGTGGTAATTTTTGTTCGTTACATAAACACTTATTAATACAGATAACGGTTACGTAGGAGGCTCTACGTCTCCGTACCCACATAGCGCCTACTTGTGAACATTTTTCTTGTTCATTGACACGCATTGTGTTGAGATTTATGTATCAATGGACGTTTAAGTGACCTTAAACCCACACTTTCTGTCACTAGAATGATCGACAATACGGTATGTGTTTATGCGGTTATAGTGGTATAAAAAACAGCTAATTGTTTGGGTTAAATGTTGAATTGTGTTCTAATTGTATCATACAGATTAGGCAATCAAAGATTTATAGCGAGATTATCATATACTGCCTGCATTTTGGAGGATCTAAACATCTCACCAATAAAGCCGCAGTTAGGGTGGCCAACTATTGGTTAACCCAATTTTAATTAATAATAATAATATCAACTCGAAAAGAAGTAAATCACTTCACTTTCCCTTTTCCGCCGGATATTAACCGACCCTTAGCTGTCCTTTTTGTAATAATTTTGACGTTTGATAAGTGCTACTTTGTAGCCTAAGTTAAATAAATAATTTATGATTTGGTTTTGACCACCTATTCACAAAGATATGGCAATTAGATACTAGAATATAATATTAGGTAAATGAAAGTGTGTTTAAGAAATTCTCACAACATTAACCACTGTCAAATTTCTTTAATCTTACCAAAAAAGCACAGTGTAATAATAGTTCAAGTTTTGAAACTAAAACTTTTGTAATATTATATCCAATAGTTTTAAAGATAACTTTAGCCAAAAACATAAAGTTAATTTTGATAATATTAAAGTAACATTGTAGACTGATCTATTAGAATTCTGCGAGTGAAGTGCAAAGTTCTGAAACTCAGTAAAAACTTAGTTTTTATTTCAATGTTAATTACATTTCAAATACCACAGATAATTTTCAAGTAAATGAAAAAATTTGAATTGAACTAAGTTTTATAAAGTTGTCTAGAATATGAACTGGACAAGTTTTCAGACATTTTAATTTTATTGCTTTTAAAACTTGATAAATTTATTCGCGAATTTTCTTGAGTGCCTAATGATTGTAATAGAATTTAGTGCTCGCTGTAAAAGACTTAGTGTTCTGATAAAAATAAATTTGTTAGTCTTAAGTTTAATTGTTCGTCTTTATGTAAAGTTCTTTAGAAACATAAGAGTGGTTGTCATTTACATCTAAAGTGTATGTAATTACTGTGTTTTTCATATTACTTTGATATTAATATATTTTTTTATTTTTTTTACACACTTTTCGCCGGACAGTAATTTACATGTGCAAGTAGAAAGACACACAACACACGTACTAATCGAAAGAATTGGTACAACAATATATTCTAATAAAAGGCCAACATTTTATTCTTAAACATTCACTAATAATAACCACTAATACAGAACTAAGAAAACCAAAAACATCTTGCAATCCTTATTAAGACACGCCATTATCATGTCATCTTAGCATCTAAAGAAAGATTAAAATGATTATTAATAACTGATCAAATCGGAGCTTTTTGTGGGTCAATCGTACCAAACAAAGATATACATCCAATATGCAGGATTACTCACCTATTCATCTTTTGTATGCGGCCTGAAGCAATTTGTAGTCTATACCTAACATTAAATATCTCCAAACAATTGCCTATTTTTTAGGGATCCGTACCCGGCCATGGGACTTTCTAACTAAGCTTCAACTTTCCTTCTGTCAGGCTGTCAATGAGCGCGTTGTATTGCGGGTGCGCTAAAAACTCGTGATAAGTAGACTTCACGTTTACACAAATTGTGTATTTCTGTTGCTTCAGTAAGCAAATACCTAAAAATGTTAATAACTGTTTATAATACAAATTGTGAAAGTTTCTCTCGTGTTTCCTCTAGAAATATAGAAAACTCATACGCCCGATTTCTGGCTGATCAACTTAATCTGTGTCAAGTCAACTGAACGCGACTGTGACAAAGTCTAACAACCAATCACTGCGCTTAACATAAGATTGGACAGGTTAATAACAATTTTTTTATGTTTTACAACGGTCTTGAAACCGTAGCATCTTGTACGATGGGTACGGAACTCGGTTCTAGTCTAACTCACACTTGACTGGCTTTTTTGCTAGCGTTGCGATTTCTACGTACCCGATGTTCTTATAGTGACGTGGCTTATAATGAACCGGAACTACATTTTGATGTTATCATTATGTGAATAACAGCAACCGTCGTTTTTTTTCTAAATATTTATGATGTCACAAGTTCAAGGAACTTTTTGTTGGACAAGTCACAGTGTAAGTTTTTTTTTTTATATTTGTCATAGTAATGGTGTCATACAAAAAATGTTAATACTTACACAACTTTTTTTTTACGATCGACATTACCTACGCTTGGAGCTTTCTCATGCCTGTTATATTTTTCAAAGTCTTAAGAAATTCTGTTAATTATAACATTCAAAACTAGGAATGTTTATTTGCAGAAATGTGATGTATGTTAAATTACACCGATGTTATACTCACATCGTCTAGACTGCCTCGTTGGCCTAGTGGTTCTAAGCGGGACTGCTACGCTAGAGGTCTTGGGTTCGATTCCCAAGTCGACCAAGGTGTTATTGGGTTTTTCTATGAAATTCTCAGTAGCAGGTCGGAGTTTGGATTTGTGCCCGGTTAGTGGCAATAGGCTCGCCCCCTATTACATGGGACCTAAACATACCGGTGAACTGTGGGTGTACATTGGTACACTTCTGCCTAACCCTTCGGGGATACAGGCGTGATGGTATGTTATGTTATGTTGTATTCACATATCCCACAATATTCCATTTACATCATAAATTGTCTGCTAAATACGGATACAATGTAATTCACCGCGGTAATTGACACTCAATTAATTTTAATTAACTTAATTAGGGCGCTCTGTTTACTTATCCCGGTTGAATGCACCGTTACTATAACTTGAGTAAACGTACATTTCTAAGCTTAATCACATTATTTAATCATTCATTAATATAATTATACGTCTTCCGCATTCTAAACAATTAGACTAAATATCTGACGTGCGACTGTCTGTAAAGTTAGTCGCTTATGTGTAAGATTCCTAAATTGTTTAATAATGTCTTGGGATTTCCGGTTCTTGGTGATTCACTAATGTGGTTTTTATTTTAGATTTAATGCTACATAAATCATAATTATGATACATCCTTCTGTGAATATGACCAATAATTTATTAAAGCATTATAATATTATAATACATATTAATTTCCAGATATTCTTCTTCTTTTATTTAATCGATGTCCAAGTATTTATAATTCCTTAAGTAGCTCTAAATCCTAAAAGAAAGGAGTGATTAAAAGGGCGTACCTTAGAATAAAAACATCTTAGTGACGTTAATTAATACGTAACAAAGAAAGAACCAGCAATAATAAATAGAAAATGATAGAAGTATGTTTACAATACCGCGTACATAATAACAGGTTCGAAACTAAACGATGAGCTGTAATTTACTTCAACAAGCTACTGATTACGTAGTTAACGCTTTGTAGGAAATTATACGGCGATAGTCTGTTCCAAGTTAGGTCTTTTAGTAATTATACTGTTGGGTATCATTGGTGACCTTGGAGTATTTCTAAACATCCTAGTTTAGAAATAGTCGATATTGATGATATTATTATGTGATACTGCTATATTAATTGCTTTACATATTAATTGCGTGGAAAGACATTTGTGTGTATATATTAGGAGTAATTTGTATGAGTTTACAGATCTAGTTCAATAAATACGTGATAAGGTGCATAACGGAAAAAGTAGATCACTACATTTTAAATAATTAATTATCATAAGTCAACACAATTAGGTAACTAACTAAGCTAAATCAGTGACAATGACAAATACATTATTAAGTATATACGATATACTTTAGCATATATTTATCAGTTATAATCCTATGATTAAAGTCACTCTACCTACAGTCATCTTTTGAGGTCAGTTACGCTTACGTTATAAAACAAAAAGTATTTTAAAATCTGGTTTTACTAGTGACCTTTTGGTTCCATAACTATTTTTAACAGGCCTGTTGGTCTAGTGGTTAGTGACCCTGACTGCTATACCGGAGGTTGTGGGTTCGATTCCCACTCAGGACAAATCTTTGTGTGATGAGCACGATCATTTGTTCTGTGTCTGAGTGTAATTTATCTATAATATGTATGTATTTAGAAATATATAAGTATGCTTATCAGTTGTCTGGTTACCATAACACAAACTCTGCTTAGCTTGGGATCAGATAACCGTGTGCGAGTTGTCCCGGAATATTATTATTATTTAGGCAAAAATCACCAGCAACAACACAGGTCTTTGTAATACATAAGTCATCAAGGCTAGTTTTAGTCATTTAAATATTGTTTTGTATGAAATGTTGGTGGGATAGAAACGTCAACCCCATTAACTTTGAAACACGGATCAGATCAGCATAAGCCGACTGCAGCCTTGACCATTTAAGAACAATTAACCGGATTTTCCTAAGGTCTAGATTTCTAGAAGAAAGCTTCGAACAGGATATTACCCAGAAAGGAGACTACTAAAATGCTAAATTACCGGCTAGTGCAAACAACTTATTAAATATAACGACCCATATAAAATGTCTAATGTGAAAGTGCAATACCCACTTACAAGGTGTAAAAATTCAAAGAAAACATACCAGTAACAGAAAGCATGCAACTTTAATATAAAGGACTTAACATTTTTTCTATATGGATATTTGTTTGTCCGAAATAAAAGTATTCTATTCTATTCTATTTTTCATAAGTTATAAAGCGCGCTGCAACATTCTAGGTCATAAAGTACACTTTACATTCCACACTAGAACAATCTGAACCAAACGAAATATTTTAAGACGGGAAAGTTTCAGCACCTGTACCACGAACTCTTAACGCAAGACTATGTAGACTGTTACTATTGAGGAAGCGAGACAGCGCTCTACACTGCACATAACAGCGTCTCGCTTACACGACGGCAACAGTTCTCCTAGGTTTCGTGGTACGGGTAGCGTTCTTTGGAGATTTTCAACAATAACCCTCTGAACTCGGCCAGCAGTTATATTAAAAGGTTTTGCATCACTTTGCTTGAGCACGGAGCTACTCTTATTATATTACGTCACTCGTACTCAGATTTCGTAAACTGGTTAAAGCAGTGAAATATTTAGGGACGTATTTGAAGTGACAAGTGTAAGTAATGAATTTACTGATGTAGCGTTATGAAGTCAAATTGACGAAGTGTCAGGTAGTCTGTGTATGTTTACTCCGAGACGTCTGTGTATGTAAACATATAGAATTATATTGATACATGGCGGATTGAAAAATATGTACGAAAGTTTAATATAATAATGTTTTAGGTATTCGTATCTGCAATTATGCGGAAGGTGGAGGACCGGGTGTTATAGCGCAAGACTGGAGAGGGGTATGTCCAGAAATCGACAGCTATATGCTAAGTTGATTTACTATTTTTATTATATTTGTATAAGTGACAAAAAAATCATATCAATCAATAGGTTTTTTTTTGTCGTTTATTTACTCGAGGTTTGCTCTCTTTTACGTATGGTTCCCAAACCATTCATAGTTCTACTATCCAACCTACAAAAAACTTATCCATAATAGTTTGAGTTTCCTAATCTTCAATAGAATAACTTTTGTGATATGCGTTTGAAGCATAAAACTTTCCGAGAGGTCGAGGAAGCGAGAAGCGCAGCTATCGACAGTTTCGAGTTTAAACTTCGCCGGTAATGTTTCATCTTTTCAAGCGGTTAAAGTTAACTGCGGTTCAACTGAACGACGATTAATTAAACTCGTTTAGGGAAGGATGTTGGGATTTCTAACGTCATTGCGTCTTTGTTTATTGTTTGAAACCATTTATTTTTTTAAACTATTTTTGAATATGGTTTGTTAAAACTACAGCTTAACTCGACAAATTGCAAACACTACTGTACCAAGAATTGCACATATTTACTTTTACCTTTGTACATTTTTATCGTAACGACGTATCTCATTATTTTTCGTGTACATCAATTGTTAAATAGCTTACAAAAAAATTACTTGATTTCATGCAAAACAAATACTAGCAACAATCATCATAAATATTCTATTAACAAACCTACACAAATACACTACCTAGTACCTACATCATATAAATGTAGAACCTACTAAATTATACCTAACACCGAAACGTTTAGCAAAACTTGTGAGAGTATCCGGGCTTCGCAAGTCTGCACACCCTTAAGCCGGGTGTTTGCAGCTCACATGCTCTTATTAAGGCTTTTCGGCGCACCTGGCGGGTAACCGGGTAACCGTAATGTACCTGTATAAGTGTCTCATTTTTTAAAGGAAGTTCTTTTTGCTTGTTTTTTGTTGTGTTGAGATTTAAAACGTGTTGTGTTGGTGTTTTAAGTTATTTGGAATTTGATTTAATTTTGTAAACCGTTCTATGATCTGAAGAGAATAATGAAATTGGACGAAGCGACACAAGTGTGTAAGGATCGTAGCAAGTGGAAAGCAGTGGTCTCTGCCTACCCCAACAAGGGAAAGAGGCGTGATTATAATGTATGTATGTAATGAATGTAAACAGTTCTACTTGAAATTGACTCAATAATAAACTACATTAATGGAGGAATGGAACGCGACGGATGCATGAGATGTGTGATAGAGACAGAAGCATAAGTTAGAGTAAGACAAGTGATGTATGCTTGAGGTGACGGTTAATGTTGATGTAGGAGAAGGAACTCAAGAAAAAACAGGAGAACGACGTGATGATGGTGTAAAAGACGTAGGACGTTTAGAAGCAGTTGCTTAAAATAAAATATATTAAATTACGCATTTTGTTTGACTGATGAACCTGATCCCACATTAATATAAACAGTAGGTTCTAATATGATTCAACGTTCTGCAATAGAGATATTACATTTACGAAGAATTATGATTATAATTGAGTACTGAGTTTCTATAAGTAAACACAATAAATTACTGTTGAAACATAAGTTTTAATTACCTTACGTTGAAATGCATCATCTTAACATTTAATCACAATGTAATTGATATTTCTTCTTCAGTACAATTAGAGAGGTAATTCTAATATTAATGATATTTCAGTGAGGTAATTACTTGCTGTGAGCAAAAAACTAATTACCTGTCACTTATGTATACAAAGTTCGAATGAGTAAACAGTTTAAATAACAACAATGTAAGTGTATGACAGTGACAAGAAGGCTTTTGTTAAGTGATTATAAAAAGTAAGTGTACTTAAAACTTTATAAAAAACTATGTTACATACGGTATATAGCTTTTTTGTGAGTTTATAATTATGTTCTAAAATGGCGAGTCTATTTGCTTAAAACTATTTTTTATTTACATACGGGGAGACAGACAAAATATTATTATTGTATTTGCACCATATTGTTTTGAGGAAATAATAAATAATAATTCCAGCCTATAGGCTGGAATTATTATTTATTATATATAGGCAGGTGCCCAGCAGTGGGACGTATACGTCCCACTGCTGAGCACAGGCCTCTTCTCATATAGAGAAGACACGAGCATTGATCACCACGCTTGCTCAATTGCGGATTGGCGATTTCAGATCCCAATTTTAAAATCCAGGTTTTCTCACGATGCTTTCCTTCACCGTTAGTCAGAAGTGTCTTAGTATAATTAAGAAAGGACATATAACTTTGCAAAGTTACATTGGTACTTGCCCGGGTTCGAACCTGCAACCTCGTGCATACAAATCCGTTCATTGAACCGCTAGGCTACTACGACTTTATGAGGAAAACTAAGTGAAAAACTATTCCTACCTAGCTATGTTTAGACATACTCAAAACTATGAAAAATCTTTAACTGTTCTTAATAGGACACTTTTATGAAATGATGCAATAAATATTCCGAGTGTATACTGTTTCATATTGTTAACAAAACAATATAATAAATTCCAAAAACTAGAAAGGTTGTATCAAGTTTTTGGAATTGCCAGAATCGCAGCCTGTTCAATCAGTCTCAAGAGTATGACGATAATAAATGTATGAGACGATGAGTCTTGTACACACGCGTATAAAAAGATGAACAACTTGATTCAATTCTAGAAACATTACGTCTTGTCTCATTATGAGGTAACACGACATAAACTAACCGACATGTTCTAACAAAGAATGACCCTCCCACATTGAGCCTACACTCTTCTCAACATAGTGGACTGTTAATTCCCTCTCAATCGATATGAGGTGAGTAATCGTTTATGTTCCGGGTGTAATTAAACTTGTGTAATGCTGACCGCCTCGATTACGTCGAAGGTAACAAAAAAGGAGGTTTTACGTAAAAACAAATGACTAACTAGAGGGTTAATATTTATTTGAACTTGATAACTAGTATCGAGTCAACATTATTTCCTTTGGAAAATCGCTTTGTAATTATTTTATTCAAAATCAAAATCAAAATCAAATCAAATCAAAATCAAAATGTTTTTATTTCTTATAAACCAAAAAAAGGCACTCAAGAAACGTTACGTTAAAAACTACTGACTCTAGTTGCTCGGTTCCAAAGTGTCCTTCCTATGGAGAAGAGCCGGCAAGAAACTCCATATTAATTCCGCTTTTTGAAGTTCTTCTAGTTACCCTTTACATAAAAAGAAAATAATGAATTGTAGTGGCATTTAATTATTTCCTTTATTTAATTGACCAATTGAATACAAGTAAATGAAAAAGATAAAATATATTTTTTGTGTTCACAATACTGTTTCTAATAATATTTTCGGCCTCAGTCATTCACAGACGGCATTACCAAACACAAACGCAAAACCTAGATCTAATCCTGTATAATCTGAAACATACATGTTGCCATACAAAAAGACAACAAAACATAATTACATGCGAACATAACGAACTCATTGTCAGTACATTATTGTGATGTTTTGTACGGACATCAATCAAGTCTCCTACACAGTAGGGTACTGTGCCATTGTGCTGGACTTACGAGACTTGTAATTAAATGGTGCTTAAGTGAAAAGCGATAGGGACATAGAACTATTTTATGAAGGTTATTTTTAATTTACATAGATTTAAGTCATACCAAAGGCTCTATTAGTACACAACAATACATGCTCACGTCATAGGTCTATAAATCTGGGTTAATAAAAGAAAAAAACACACGATTTGTTGACGTATACTAACCAAACCTTTCCTTGGTTCGCTATCTGCATAATAACAATTGCACAATACAAGAAAAACGCATGTTATAATACTTAATCAAAGCTTAACTTATTGGCAACCCGTCATATCATAATAATCTTTAACAGGTATCTTAAGCTCACTAATAACACATACAATAGACACACATACAATAAACAATAACTAAGCTTATAATACCATCATTATTATTCAAATGATCTCTTCAGACTTTCACTTGAACCACACATAAAAAAATGTTTTGTGACCTCCTAATATATAATTATTAGGCCTCCAGTAAATGTATGTAAAAAACTAACGTCAAATTGATTCATTTTGACTCAAGGTCACAAGTGTCATTTGTATGATTGATACGAAGTATAATAAGGTATACTATGTTATTGAAGAGCACGTTTTATGTCATAGATATCTGCAAGAAGTTTGTAAAATTTGTGTATAGTTTTCAATGTTATTAAAAAGTTTTGATATATTACTAACGGCTATCTAGCATCTATGTGAAATAAATCAATCTCGCACAGTCCGACAAAGGTCTAGTAACGAGGTTTTGTCGCAACCACCTAATATAATAATAATCCAGCCTATAAACGTCCCACTGCTGGGCAGAGGCCTCTTCCCATATAGAGAAGGCACGAGCATTGATCACCACGCTTGCTCTCTGCGGGTTGGCGATTTCAGATCCCAAATTTTGGAAACCAGGTTTCTTCACGATGTTTTCCTTCACCGTTTGTCAGAAGTGTCTTAATTAAGAAAGTACATATAACTTCGAAACTTCGAAAAGCTACATTGGTACTTGCCCAGGTTCGACCCTGCAACCTCGTGCATACAAATCCGTTCATTGAACCGCTAGGCCACCACGACCCACGCAACCACCTATTAAATAAAAACATTACATTACATACACTTTTGACTCCTAGTAGTCTAGATCAGTCAATTATATTATAATATAACCGTATAAAGGATAACCTTCCTATTTGCATTCTGTGTTAACCTATAAGTGGTTGTTACACACCTAAATGTATCTGAGCAATGAATTTTATTATACAAAACAGTGTAAACAATTGTTAATTTAATAAAGGTTAACCTAATAAATAAATAACACGTATTTTGTATCTTATTTACTTGTGAGATTTTAAATAAAGTTGGAAAAAAAAAAACATATTAACACATTTAAATTAGCTTTGCGATGATTAATTGCAGATATTCTGAGGCCTGATAGATTAAAAGCCTCATAACACATAAATACTGTACTCCCAGTAATTTTCTAACTCAACTAGCATCTATCTTATCCTATCCAGTAATAATAACACATCCTATCATTTCTTAATGGCTGCTTACATTATAACTAATTGCGAATCAGAAACCAGAATTGCAAGTTATCTGAAAGCATCTATTAGGTAGATACTGTTTACCATTCATTTGAAACATATCTTCAATTCAAAGAGGGGCTCGTGGCTAAGTGTAAGCCATACGGTTTGACCGATAATACAGGTTAAGCCGCGCTCGCTGCGGTTGGTCCGTGGATGGGTGACCATTTCCAAAAATACCGCGACTCCTCCGTGCCTCGGATAGCACGTTAAGCCGTAGGTCCCGACTGTCATGCGTTGATCTTTGACAGTCGTTAAGTCAATTCTGACAACCAGTCTTACTATGGGATACTGTGTTCCCCAGTGAAAATGGGTTGCGGAGGTCAGATAGGCAGTCGCTCCATGTTAAATACGGTATTCAGCTGAATCCAGTGAGACTGGTAGCCGACCCCAACATAGTTGGGAAAAAGGCTCGGGAGATGATGATGAAACATATCTTCAATCAAGTAAAAAGGTTTACTACTCACTAACATAAGAAAAACGTATGTTGTTAAAATGAGGTTGATTGATAAAAACAAAAAGATAATTTAATCGTCACCAAAGTTAATTATTGTGTACTTGTAAGGATCATAGCAAGTGGATAGAAGTGGTCTCCGCCTATCCCTACAAGGGAAAGAGCGTGATTATATTTATGTATGTAGTTACTTAAATAAGTTAAAACTGTCACTATTTCAAAGTACCAAAATCCAAAGATTTAAAGTTAATTAAATAAAATTACCTCGCTTGAATAGTTCAAAGGAATTTAAAGGGTTATTTCTAATTAGAAAGTGAACTGTAATCAATTATTGAATCGTAGTAGCAGCCTTAAATAGCGGATATAATTAAATTAATTTTAGTGAATACTGTTTCCTGTTCTAACCAGTCTTAGTATGGGATACTGGATTACCCAGTAAAATGGATTGTGGAGGTCAGATAGGCAGTCGCTCCATGTAAAATACGGTATTCAGCTGAATCCGGTAAGACTGGTAGCCGACCCCAACATAGTTGGGAAAAAGGCTCGGGAGATGATGATGATGATGACTGTCTGTTTCCTGTTATCGCAAAATTAACTCTACCGATCATTTATCTTTCAAGGAAACGTAAAACGTTTAACGTTTTAATGTAAATCGTCTGGTTAACACTGAGTTACTTACTTGTAGTTATTTCTTAAAATACTTAAATTCACACATTTCTATAAAATATATTGCATTACAAAAAAAATATACCTAGACTCTAAGAAAATATTATAATAATAAAACGGCCTATAAACGTCCCACTGATGGGCATAGGCCTCTTTCCATATAGAAAAGAAAAAAGCATTGATCACCTCGATTTATTTGGATCAATCCCTTTAGCTGACTATTCTGCTGCCATGGATTTCAAAATAGATAATTTAATCAAATTATCCCATCCAATTTAAGTATTATATCAATCAGCCTCATTTTAAGAATCACGTACAAAGGTTAATTAAGCCTAGTCGATATCGTCTCGACATAACAGAAATTAATTGAACTGGAGAATTAATATAAAGCGATACTTCTTCCCCAGTGACAGGCTTATTCCGAAAGAGTGGGACAAGTCAGGAGCTTAAGCGATTAGTAAATCATTTTCCTTTTTAATAGTGTAGTCGGGGATAAAACTACTACGAAACCTTTTATTACTACTACAACTTTAGTATTTTTGTAAAAATATGAATAATGGGCTTCCCCAGTATTCATATTTTAGAAGGATGGATATAAAACGCCGTCCCACCTAAATTGGTATTAGGGCAGAAAGGAGGGAGAAAAATATACATAAAACAACCTTACTCAGACTTTGTACTCTAATTTAAATCTACCATCGACACGAAAAGAAAAAGAAGACTCAGACATTAATATCTGAAATTCTTTAAACTGTAACAATGACTTTCAATTTTCCGTTACTCATATTATTTATTAAAATAAAATTATTTGCACGTAAAAAAATCTGAAAAATTAAAACAGTTTTTTATCGCTGCTCATAAAACTTGGGCCACCTCTTAAGATATTGGACGCCAAAACCTTCTGTCAGCGGTACGACGGAGCCAAGAATAATGTGAATGATGAACGAGTGGGCCCAATCGATAGAGACGTAGAGTTCTGCTTGAAAAATTGGTGAGGCCACCACTAACACCGATTTACCGTGATTAACCGCTGTGAAATTGGATTTAAATTGTTAAGTATCTGTTTGAGTTTGACGGACACATTTTGAAGTGAAAATGATAATAGCTATAGAAATATTCTGTTTCAAAGACAAATTAGTTATTTACTTTCTTAAAAAAGCAGGCTAGAAATATTTTATAATCTACAGATTTTACTAAGTGTAGCACTTTTTCTATAAAAAGGCCATCTCACTAATTTGGTTGTTTTTGCCAAAATAATAAATTTTATTAGTCTAAATATTAGGAAAAAAACATGTGCACAATTTGGACATAATCATTAAAATTTATGGTCCATTGAATCTATCTTCAAACAAAAATATACCCACTATAGATAAACGAAATCAGACAAATCATGATAATTTCTGATGATATTGATATTCAGCAAACACTTATGGCAATTAACGATCATATTATCGCCAATAACTGTCAAATCACTAAGAAACCAGAACCATAATCAAATGTATGTTACAAAGCCGAGACCAAAACTGACCACCCACTGGGTAATCCGAGCGTTAAGCTTTAAAGACCATCAATGATAGAAAATGTTACGTGATATTGTTGTTGATCGGTTATGTCGTTAGCACAGGAAATAAACTAGTTGCTGACGTAAATCATTCAGATAACACACATTTTATTGAAGCAGCTAAAGTTTTATAGGCGAAATTGAGATTAGAATATCAATTACTGAGCATAACAATAGATATTTATTACATTCTTATAGAAAAAGCGAAGAATTCTGAAACTAATAATGATGAAGAAAATATAGGAGAAAATAAATTAAATGTAATAAAACAATCTTGTCCGACACAATATGAAACATTAGGAATAATGTTAGGACATGGAAGGACGAAAAGAAAAATCACATTACTGGGCGCCGACAAATAACGTGTGTGAAATAAGAGATTTGGTTCGTAGCTCCACAGAGGCTCTACTTTGGTTCCTGATGCTATCATGACAGTTAGGTAGGGGACTTAGTGATAGGAGGCGTCGCTGTAAACAACAGAAACTTTCCATGAAATTATTGAAAAATCATAGCAAATGCCAAAAACGTTTGTCGTTATTTAAGTTTATGTATGCATTGTACTGAATACGGAAATTTTAATTTATTATTAAATGATTGGAATTATATTTACATAAATAATATTGCGATACCCAATAAAATCACATTTGAAAATTATTTCAGTACATAATGCTTCTACAAAGTTTTGCAAAGAATTCTGCATAAAGCTTTTCCAAACCAAACAAAAAACAAAAAACTAAACCCATTTCCTAACGTCTAACGGTGTTTATTGTCTACCAGCTTCCTTACACAAACTAACTAGATGAAACATTTCTCCGCTGCCTGCTACCTACAATGTCCTCACCTGGGTACACAGAACAAAATTGAACGCATAACTTCTCTTTAGTCGGGCACAGGTGGGCGAATGTCCGTACCTCTCGAAATTCGGAGGGCACATATATTTACCTCCGCTGTCCTCAAACGCGATGCTGAAATACTGTCTTTGCTTATTGGAAACCAGCGCTTGTCATGGTACAGGAAATTTGAATTCTTTCTAAATTATTTTTGAAAATTGCAGCTGAAATTTTAAAATTAATTTTGTTGTGAACTTTAAATACAAAATTATTTTTTTAAAAGCCAACTCGAATTTCCCAGCTTAACTTTTTTAAACCTGACTACATCAGAAACATTTTAATTATTGCAACAAAAAGGGTATCATCTGCAATTTTGTGATCAAAGTTATGAACAATTTCAATAGCAAAACCTTTATTCTGTGTAAAACAATTAATTGAATCAACAAAGACAGACGTAAAGACAAAGAAGAATCTCCTTCAATAACTTTAATACAAAGATAAATTATTCATCAAATCTGTTTTCTGCAATTTCAACGAGTTACAATTTAAACAGTCCCATATTTCCCCGTCCAATCTCTCCAATACTGCAGTAAAAACTTAATCAGACCATCTCAGTTGGAGAAAACATTCATCTATTTTCTGGCAAAAATCTTGTCTGAACTCTTTATGGCTTCGCAAACGAAAATTCCTCGTCTCCAAACCTTCTGGGGCAGACAAAAACTGCAGCATTCAATAACTGAATGTGTCTAGGTCTCGACATGAGATTTGAAACCGTATCTTATTTGGGAATCAAAAAGCGAGGAGGGCGCCATTCAAAAAACGTACGACGAACGCAAACATGCTTCTACTATTGGATCTCGAATGAAGTACCCAATTTAATGGAAGCTACCGTTTGTAAATCAAAGCTATGCTATTCGCGAAGTTTATTTATTACCTGAAGTATTGTGAGGATCCGAGATTTTAAAGAATAACGTAAATTCTTTTCCTTTGAAATATCGTCGGAAATAGATATATTTGTAGTTTTAAATGAAAACCTTTGGAATCTGGAACTTTAATTAACTTTTTCGTGTTGTCATTTATTATGGAGGTATCCTAGATCTTGGTATACTTTTGATGCAGGAGTAAATAATGTTACACTTAAGATTTTTTATCTTTAATGTGTAGGTCATGCATGTTTGTGAAATAAGATGAAAACAATGAGGGAAACATTTAATTCAGCTCTCGTGCCGTCGTATAATTAAAAGTACTAGGTATCCCCAAAAAACAAAGAGACGTCATGTCTCTTGTGAAAACCCCTAACACTGTCGAAAATGTCAAAAAAGTTGGGAGCTCCATGGTAGCGTCTGTTGAGTCAATCTTCCTAAAGCCAGTTGAGCCACGGGTGAGTAAACACATCTCAATGTATCCACAAGCACCCACAGTTGTCTAACTCTTCCGAACATAAATCGTTTCGAGATTAGAGATGAAAGGATCAGCATCCTTGTAATGTTCCTCTTTGTACATGGTTTGATGGTTAATGATAAATATCGAAGACTTAATATTATAGGGGTAAGGATTATCTGGTTTAAGAGTTATGAATTTATCACGTATTTACTAGTAGACTATAACTTACCGTAGGTGTATGGTGTAGGTCAAAAAAACTACACAGTGCTACATAGTGGCATATCTTAAATAAAGGAATTCTGATATTGATGTAAAAAATATTTGTTTCATTGACATTTTTTAGACGGGACAGCTTTTATGCATAATTTTAAGTTTCAGGAAGAAACAATGTTAGTAGGAAGAAATAAATAAAATGAAAACGATAAGTAAATACTAAATGAAAGCACACAAGCATAAAAAGGAAAAGCAGTATCTTTTGAAACTCTCCTACTAGAAATCAATAGATTTAAAAAAGCAGAAATGTTTAAGCCCGCATGGAACATGTCTAGTTTAGGCACGCTCGCTAATACAGCAACGAGCTTTCCCCGCCAAATTGCGTCCCAGCAGTCCTGATTAGAGACTTTAGTTCTTGAAGTTTTCTCGGAAAATATCTTAAGCGGTACACGACTCATGCAGTTAGGAAATAGCGGGAAAAGACTACGAAAAGGATTTTCTATTTAACCCTGTTTTTGTTGAGGATTAATAATTTTGAGATCTCATTACTGGGAAGTATTAATAAGTGTGGTGTTCAGAGCTTATTGGCATCTTCACGTGATAAGGCTTTTTCAGCTCAAGATACTTTTAGGTGATAGTAATAGTTTAATGAAATTAGGTTAATTCATTATTCCGTTTTCTATTGAAATCTGCACGTTAAATGAGTTATGAGTTAAATGTGATCAACATAAATTTTTCGTCATAGTCATTTCTGTTCCAAATTATTATTTAAAACTAAATAACAATGATTCTGATACTTTATATCAACTACTAATTGGTCAAGTAAATTGTATGTAAAACGGCGTATCGAAAATATTTATGTAGTGAAATATTATGTATCAGTTAGGTAGAAAACCGTTTATTTAATGTATGGAGTTGATAAAATATATTGTCACATTCATATTTACATACAATGTTGTAATTTGTACTAATAGACGGATGCTATTGTCAAATATATTTACAAAACGTTTATGAATGCAAAACTAAATTTATATATGCAAAAACCCTTTTTGTGAATAAAAATTTTAATTGGGCTTTCTGGTGTTGTTTTACAGAATTGCTATTCGAATTCAATGCATTTTTATTCCTAACCAAATTCGAATTTAAAAAAAAATACTAGAAAGGATAGCGCCTATTTAGTTCCCATGCATAGGTATAAACACATTGAAATTGAATATGTATTCTCCATGAAAATTCAATTTTATTTAGGGTAAAAAAAACTGCCTCGTTGGCCTAGTGGCGCTAAGCGCGACTGCTACGCTAGAGGTCTTGGGTTTGATTCCCAAGTCGACCAAGGTGTTATTGGGTTTTTCTATGAAATTCTTAGTAGCAGGTCGGAGTTTGGATTTGTGCCCGGTTAGCGGCAATAGGCTCGCCCCCTATTACATGGGACCTAAAACATACCGGCGAACTGTGGGTGTACATTGGTACACCTCTGCCTAACCCTTCGGGGATACAGGCGTGATGGTATGTTATGTTATGTTATGTAAAAAAAAGTTAGTTTGCTCTATAATATTTTTAAGTAGAAATTAAAAGTAATTTAAGATCAAAAGGACAAGGATATAAAATTAATTAACAAAACGTATTTTAATAACTCTTTAAAAAGTATTAATTGCCTTTAAAGCGTTGTCCTAGATTACTTTATTTATTACCAACACAAGAAAAACGTATGAAAAATAAAGGTAGGAAATAATGCTCTATTCTCAAACAATATTTTATCAAACCGCTCTGTAGAACAACGTATTGAATTGAAATACTTGGCTGAAGATACCAATAACTTTCAGATACTCGACAAACTGCTCACTTGTTTTGTTCGGAATTCTCTTACTTTTAAATTTTAAAAGCAATAAAGTTTTTTGCATAATATTTTTTCTTTTTTGTAATAGAAAGGGTCAGAAAAAACAGAGCTTATTTTAACTTAATTCATACAAGAAAAATAAAATAATTGTATAAATACTAGGTAAGTCAAAAATTAAAAAATATAGTTTCAATCAATGCTAGACATAATTAACTTGACAGGCTATTTAAAACTTAAAAACAATACCTTTTAATTTATAATGAATCAAAATATTGTAGCTCATCTTAATTTATACATCGCGTACATAACACAAAGCTTTGAATTCCTAGTTTCTAAATCTAAAAGCCTAGCCCCACGAACCAACATAATTCGTTAAGCAACTTTAAGTTTGGAATCAAATGCAAGTGAGCAATTTGCAGCAGCTATGATACTTAAATCCTCCTCGAGTGTTATGTTAGAAGCATTATCAGAACATTCTGGAAACTTCACCACCGCCGTGTTGGATGCCTGTTTAGTTAAAGCCTTTTCACACAGTACAACATAATGTTAAATGATTTTAGCCAGTTATTTGTTTTATCAAAATTTTATTTATCTTGTATTTGTTCCTAAAATGTCGGTCAATGATTTGTCATCTTATTTGTTGACTAGCACATAAAGAAATTGCATTAGTACTAATAGTTCTCAAAAGGTTCAACACAAAAATAAATAAAAGCCTCAAAAACCACATACAACATTTAAACTAAACATAGATATACAATCTAAAAAATAAACAAGTAATCCGTTACGCAAATGCAAACAAAACATTATTAAAACAAAAACCGTTAGATTTTCATCGATAGCCATCGTATTTTTATTCAAAGCGTTCAACATTAAGTTAACTTTATGTTGGTTTTGAGCCGTGTAACTGCACCTTAACAGTTAGTGCATGTAGCCCGTTTATCTGCACTATATATTCTGGGTAACTGTTCAGTTAAGCGAGCCAGTTTAAGTTAGTGTACGTTATAATTGAGGGAAGTAATAGTTTAGTTCTAACACACTGTTACGTCATATGTAATGTATATTGTCTTTAAATGCAGATGTTTTAAGCTGCTATTACGATTCTCGCTTGTATTTCGAATTTCGATGGCTCCTGAAATTGTGAAGTAGGGTTTTATGTTAATACTCATGTGAAATTCCTTTATATTCGTGTATACGATGAAACATTAATACTTAGTAAATGAGAAATAATTTTACCCATAGCATGAAAACATTTTGTGACATTTAAATATTGTTTTGGCAAAATACACAGTTTTACTGTTTTTAAATCTGTATCTGGAAAAAATAAATAACGAAAACTTTATAAAATAATGAAACAATTTTATCAAAATTCTTGATCTAAGTGTCGCAACCTGCTGCTTTCCTCAGTCAATTGAACCGTGATGATATTTTAATAAAATTGCTCCGTTTCTATAATCGGCTTTGATTTTCAATTGTTATTATAATATATGCAGTACTAATCGGCTTTCTAATTAATGTTAAGTTTGACGTTCGTGGCATCAAACTGACTTACCGACTGGTCTAATGCGATTAATTTTAAACGAAATCGCTTGAACGTGGGCGGCTAGTGACAAATTGATACTTAGTATGGTAATAAGGTATTTCAATCGACACTTTACGTTGTTATAACTTGATTGGCAATGGCTGAGCGGTTCTTACCAACTTTCATAGTATTTATTGGCATAATTTTTAATTTATTGTTTGGAGTCTGTAATAAAATTGGTTTTACCTTATCTTAATACGACAGGCAGTTGTATTCTGTGTATTGTTAACCTGTAAGACCTGTATCTACTACCAGTGTATAAAACAATTTAGATAAATTAGTGTGTTGAAATTTAAATAGAACTACTTTTTATTGAAATTAACCATGGCCATTCTTCATACCTGCAAAGGGTTCGACACGTCGGACCTAAAACCTAAAATAAACCGCGACATAATCCGTAAAAAGTAGTTTTATTTCAATATCTAACATTTGCGTAAATGTAAAAAAAAAATATATATATAATAGTGTATTGAATATTATTCTTATATTTTGCAATGTGTTTAAATAAAAATTTACAAATACTACAATATTGTCAAAATATTAATAATAATGTAGTTCTCTGATTGACACCTGGAATTAAACCAGCAAGCACATTTAGCTACATCTATGTACTGGACTGTGAAATCATTTTATGTTTTATTATTATCCAACACAATATCTCAGGCATCGACTAAGTCTATTAAGCCTGAACCATTAAGTTAAATACTAAAGGACTAACAAAGATACTATGTTGGTTATAGGACCCTTTACTAGTCGTCGTAAAATGAAACGTAGCGGAACGCAGCAACAATGTACTTAGTTTGTTAAATGTTTAGATGAAATATCTGACTTTGTACCAAAGGAGTAAGTATGTATATAAATTTCATGTAAGTACATAAGCAGGAGGAGCAGGTATTTTTTTTTATAACTAAAGCGTTTCATTTTGTCTGGATTTTGAAAAATAACTGATACTACTACTACTGACACTGATACTCAATACTCAATATATTTATTGCTTCCACAAGTGTACTTAGATGGTAGGTTTTATAAAGTTTTGATCATTGTAGACCCTGTCTTCACTGCTTAAGTAGGGGAGAGGACGATAATAGCCTAAAACCTGCTTGCAAATCAGAGTAGACAAAATATGGGGACGGCTTTGTGACAGTTAAGTTTGCATAAATTTCTAAGAAAGTAAGCTACCGAGCCTTTATTGTCTGTAGAACATGCATATAATATAATATCACATACTTTATACAAATATTTGTCTCTACAAATCAAGTTTCAAGTCCCCAAAGGTCGTCGATCGAATTTCATCACAATAAACCAATATAATACAAAACATACATTCATAACGACATCCGTGTTATCGGTAGCTACTACATAATGTTGCCATACTCCGATAGTTTGTCCCACAATATTATTATTGTACTATTATTCCACGCTTAGATAAACTATCTTTGACAATGCTGTGGCAACACCCACGTTGTCATGGATACGTTTATTTATTTTTTTCTAACGCCTTTTTTGTCGAACCATTTCAAGCGTAATGTCGAGGGAGCTTAATTTGTTGGATATGAGTTTATTTTTACAATATTTTACCAAAATTTCCACCCGATTTTTTTTATTATCAGTTGTGTTCTGAGTAATTTTATCCTATAATAAAAATCAGTATCACTTTCATTAATCGAACCATAAAACATAAACACGTAAATCCATGAGTCTTGCAATTTTGTACGTGTAATATATTGTGAATATTTTCTGTGAAACAGAATTCAAAAACCACAGCGCAACAACAATATATCAGTTGATAGCGATTGCCTATACACAACGATTCGACAAAATTCGACTACGCCAAATCGGCTCAACAAAAATTTTACTTTACAAACATACAAGCAAAAAAGAATAGTTTCCTACAACAAAACCCGGTACCCATTACAATAGAATTGTACGAACACAAAAATAATTGGCCATACATCATACATACAGATAGATAAAATATTGTAAAACATAAAACAATAAGTACAGAAGTTTGACTATCACATTTGTTGACGACTGTACTTGAATTGGAATGCATTAGATTACCACCTGTGATTGGCTGCTTGGTACTATCACTTATAAAAGTGCTTACATTTTTTTCCATCGTAATTTTATTATACTAATATTCATCCATCTTATCTTTGATGCGAAAGTTTTTGTATTAGATATTTGGATAAAAGGCGAAATTTTGATGACATTCTGTTGATTGATGGATGCAATACGGCGGGTGGATATTTTTATTAAAAACATTATGAAAAAATAACGGGCTCTTATTTATATACAGTTTAATTTATTTCCAAAGCTACTTTTTTTGGATGGACGACCTAAATAAGGTAAGACGGAAGACCGAGTATTATGGAGAAACTTGTGGAAACTTGTGAAACTTGTGAAACTTGTGGTCGACCCGAAGGGTTATATAGGTTCCACAATCACAATATACCCAAATTAAATATTAAATTTGAAATATTCATGATAGTATCAATAATAATGAACTTTGATATAACGATTTTTGGCCGCAAAATTCCCCAAATTTGAGATTAAAACAATAATTACAGGACCATTTTCGTCGGTATTATTTGGCGGCCTTTTATTTGATCATTTGGCATCACCTGTGACGACGCCGATTATCTCTCACGACTTTTGGGGAAAAAAAAAATTGGTTATATGTAATTCTTCTTTGTTATTTTTTCCATTTTTTTTTTAACATTAATTGTATCAGTTATCTATACCTTACAACACCTTAAGGGATCGGACAGGGTTTTCTTAACACCTTGTATACCAGCTATGAAAAATAAGGCATAGATGAATGTGACATAAAAGTAACATTGTTTAACCAATAAAACCAGAGCCGGACAACCCGGAAATTGTTTCTATTAAAGTTATTGTATAAAACTGTTGTTACTCGTTACCGTATGTTTATGTTGGCCGGTCATCCGAAAATAGTTTGTTTACCCCACATTATGTAAGGAACGTATGTTGAACATTTTGTTTGACATATACGGGCGGGAGTGATATATTTAGTTCAGTAATCATTTGAAAGGAAGAAATGATACATACTTTTTTTGGAAATGTTTTGTTAACCTTTTTTATTGCGTTGGCATAAATGTAAGTAATTTATATTTGGGTATTTCTAGTAGGTAGGTAACACTTGTTTAACGCGTGGGTGTTAGTACAGAATTTTAACAAGTTTCGAAAAAGGAAATGAACACAAAATAGGTTAGTTCCTAAGTGTAATCTAAATCCATGTAAGTCTTGGTCTCAAATAATCTGTGATAGTGAAGTAGTAAAATAGACGAGTAAAACTTACGATAAAATAATATTGTTCAAGAATACTGATTTTAACAATGGTTGACGGTATTAACAAAGCACAAAAAAGTATTTTTAAACATATTTTATTGTTTAACCAAACTAATAAACCAGTCTTATACTTGACTATTTCCTATTAATCTTCACTCACTTGTTAGCAACTAAACATTAATCAACATTTAAAGTTAAATTAATATTCTGACGGTACAAGAAATATTTCCAACAGTCGTGCCAGTTAGAGGTTAAAATTGTGTAAGGTAACTGTATTGTGTTGCATTTGTTTTAACCTCACAAGTATCAACATTTGAAATTGATATAATATGTAAATTTTTGAAAACAGGCAAGTTTCTTCTTACCCAATGAAGAAAACGATAGGCATTCACAATTCATCATAGTCCCAAAAAAAACTGATTTAGGATATTAACTTGATAAACAGTGACCTTTTAATGATAAGAACTATAGAACATCTCGAACTTGCACTGACCCTTAGCAATAAAAACGGTTAAAATGAAACCTTCAAACTTGAACAAGACGAAACAAACAATATTAGAGAAGTAATAAAAAATCAATTGATTTACATCGTTGTTTAAGATAAATTTTATTAGAATACCGAATCGAACACTAACCGTACCATATACGGCGTCTAATCTTCAAAAAGCTCATCCATTTTTACAACAATATAATCCGTAACTCTCGAAAATTTACATTCTAACTTCCATGCGACTGCATTCGAGGTGGGATTATGACAAATAGTCGTACCACCGCTTACGACACTGCGTAGGCCACAATGGCTCGGTCTGACCCAACGAGTCATAGTGTACGGGTTATATCGGCAATCAAGATTGTATTTTACTGGACTTTTTTGTCCAATAAAAATGGAAATGCATTTCTTTTGGTATTATGGTCAAGTCATTCCACAAGGTCGATACGTGTCGCAATATTTTGTAGTCTTTTCTTTATCATAAGAATAGGATTTTCTGGGTATAAAGTAATCGAGTTTTTGCTCTTTGACATTTTCACATGAATAAATTAAATACTTAGATGAGAAATACTTAACACTTACTCTCCTAACTAAAAGTTGAGCAGTGCTTTAAATATTCAGTACCAACAACTCTAAATTAAGTATTGCAGTGGTAACTTCACAACAGAAATGAAGTCCTTGCAATTTTATGTTCAAAAAAATTTTCCGGCTCTAAAATATTTTTTTCCTTCCATTGTTTAAGAACATAGCGAGACAATGCGCCTGGAGTATTGTTTAAAAAAATACTCGTGTTTTAAAAATGTTTTCGAGCATGCGAACGAATAAAAATACATTTGGTTCGTTTAAAAACACACGCATCTAACAAAACCCATCCCAAAATTCATGTATTGGAAGTGCGCATCTTCCGGCAACGAATGCGTTTATCGTCGACAAAAAATACACGTCTATTTTTTTCCAAAAAATCTTGATTACGTCACAGCGTGCAACAAACCGCCCATAAACCCGCGACCCGAAAATCAGCGATTTGTTTTTTTTCGCCAAAGCCCAACAATTGGCGTTCGAAAAGTTCGACGGCGGAAAAAAAGAAAAATAGCATAATGGGCAATCGGGAAGTTTCAAATACACTCATCCCAAAGCACCGCTGAGATAAACGATTCAAAAGGTAGTAAAAAGGGGGGATCTCTCCGAAGTTTACCGTAACGGCCGACAGGTGTCCTCCAACACTCCAGACAAAGTTTTCCGAATTAGCAAAGTGAGGGTTAGATTTTTTTTGGAAATTATGCTACCTCTTCTAAGATCCCGGTGAAATATAAGTGTTTTCTTAAATCACTTACTTGAGAAGTTTTTTAACTGGAATTAAAAAGTTGAAAGGTTTTGCTGCGAGTGCCTATTTCGGATTGGGAGCCGAGCCGAGATTTAAGAGAACTGACTTAACTTAGTTTCGCTAAGATTATTTTGGGTTAGTAAATCTTTTACTGAAATATAAAATGTACAAAGACGATATGCTTTTAAGATGTCCGATTAAATTTAGATAGAATATTCCTTATTGTACACCATTTGTGATATTAATTTCTACTATATCACATTTTATGTGTAATCAACTGAATCCTTTCTTTCTCATACTAGGTGATTAGTTAATGAATAAAGACATCGTTCAAATTCTTTTATTTTCCTTTTACAAAACAATTAAATTCTCAAATGATCTCGTTATTAAATTACTACAACAATCACTGGAATAACATTCAAGGATTTCCTGGTGAGTACAAACCGATGCTTAGTAACTCGATACCTAGTTAAATGGTAAGCCAAGCCCGGGGTGTAGCATTAGCCATTCGTCTCAGTTTGGACGATTGCAGCCACCGGTAAAACCAAGACTAGTTACTTACCGGTAAATGGGGAGAAATAATCGGTAAATAGCAGTTACTTCAGACGATTCGGTTGGCTAGTGATGTAATTCTACAATTTCGAAGTAAATGGGCCTGTGAAAGTATCCATTCTCACGATATGCTTTTTTTAATTGGATCGATGGCACTATTTATTTTCACTACTCTTACATTCTCCGGAAAATTCATTAAGTTTGCTAGATAATTACTAAACTACTTCAGAAAACATATTGGTATTCACACAAAGCATACAAAATACATATAAATGAAAATGCAATTTACTAATGACATGAATGAGGTTTGGTTGCAATTTGAGTGGCCTTTGAGGTAATAGAGCCTTCATTGACAATATTATATGTTCAATAATATTATATGTCACTAATATTGAAACTACGGGCATTGAAAACAGACAATCGTTTAGAGAACTTTGTTCATTAAAATAATAGAAATATTTTTAGATTTTTTTTAATTTACTGAAACGGAATGCTTTTCCTTAAATTCTTGACCGAGTTTTAATAAAAGTCTCATCAAAACGATACAAAATGAAAAATAAAATAGAGACATGAAACTACGAAAAAGGAGTCTTGATTATATGTGTTCCCGCGCTAAATTGAATTTCTGATTGCTAGAAATCAGAACAAAGCTGGAAACGATTCAGTGGCCAGTAACAAAAATAGGCCGGATGTGGCGTAGCGTTTACACAAACAGCGGCCACGGACAACAAAAAAAAATTAAAAACTGAAATGCCAGGAACGAACTTGTTTTTATTCCGAGGACAAACTGCAAGAATTGTGGAAACAAGAACTATAATATAAAAAAACTGTTCAATGAAGAGAAGGAAACAAGCCTTTTCATTGCAGTGCACAGTGGTGCAATTAAGACTCAAAATGAACAAATTCATCACGGTGAAAATAATGGTTTGCAAAATCAATAAAAGTGAATGTCGTCCATCAGTTTATTTAAAACGTTTAGTGTTATATATAATATAACATTTAAAACTTCTTTAGTATAAGAAAATAAAAGACAAAAAAATTGTGATTGGTCCAAATAAAGGTCGAAAACACGTAAGAAGAAACTGCGGATCCCTAAAAGTAGACATGTATGCATTGCAATTCCAACCGTTACAGACTGTTACTGGTCGAGAATGAATGCAAAAAGAAAACTGCAGTCATGGAAGCTCCAGAGTATCGAAATACATTTGTTAAAAAGACAAAATATTATAAGACTTTAGTTTGGATGTAGAAGATGTAAGTAAGCACGAAAATAGTAAGACGATTTCAAAAAATTATGTCATATATTTTTTTTCTGTTTTAGTTTAAATTAAAAAGCCTTTCTAGTCCTAATTCAAGAAACCTTAAAAGCATCACCTGTCTGTTTATAATATGCTTCAAAACTTACATCATTACTATACAGAGGCAGGGCTTCCTTGGCCATATTCCTTGGATATAATTTTGTATTGTGTTGATATTCAAGGATCCTTGATACTCAAACATCCAATACCAAATTTGATGACAGAAAATTTACAAATGCGTACAAACTTCGTACATTTACGTTAACTTTGAACGAGACATGTTATCTATCTCTTATCTGTACACATTACAAAGGATTTCTAAGTAACATTCTCATACTAAAGTGGGTCGAAATATCAAAATAAGCAGACCACGCATGCGCACACACTGCTCCTTAATTTGTTTACATTATCTCGTCCTTACTGGGAAAGTTAAGTTTGTTTACAAATGTTATTCCAAGTAAACTGTTTACATTATTTATGAAAATACTTTTTGTGGGCGGAACTCTAATTACTGTCTTTGGGAATATAACTTTACACTTAAGGAACTGAACCGTATTTTGGACTAAGGTATTAAATTTTGGATTAGAAGTAATTTCGGGTATTATTATTGCTTTTGTTTTTGATTGTTCTATTTTGGAGTAGATTAGAATTACAATCAATACTTAGATATTTTCTTCAGTAAAGCAGTTTCTAGCCTTAAATCTGATCCTATTTCATGTGAACACTAGCTGTGCCTGCGACTTCGTTCGCGTGGATGACGAAACTTATCAATGAGTTTTTAACCGCAAAATTAAGTTTATTTTTTATTGTTTATACTTTTCCGGGATAAAAACTACCCAGTTTGGTGCCAAGCATAATAAAGAATAATTATACCAAGTTTCATCGTAATCGAACCGGTAGTTTTTGCGTGATACCTGAACAAACACATAGACAGACAGACAATTTTTTTTTTTTCACACTTTTGGGTTCGGTCTCGGTCTAGTAACACTCGTCCCCATTATTTTTTTTTATATTTTCAATGTACAGAATTTTCACTTCTACAGATTTATTATAAGTATAGATAATAATATATTTTTCGTCGGTTATTGCTGAATTATTATGCACTTAAAGACTTAAAACCCCTTGAAGTTTATCAGTAGGTACTTGATTTATAGGTTAGTCGAATAATTTCACACATTCCTTGTTCTTTATCTCTTGGACATTATACATTTTTCAGACATCTTGCTACTAAACTGTCTCACCATCATTATATCTATCGAAGCTTACCACATAACACATGGAAACTAATACAGCCTAGTTCGTCATCCACAAAGCTAGCATCAAACTCTGGATATAATCTATTGAATGCGGCCACGACACCTATGGGATGCGATGAGGCGTTCCTAATTAAATCGGACACCGATTGCATTGTCTTCAACGTACCAAGTTCCTAGCTTCCAGATGTCGGACAGTTTCGAGAATTCTAATTCGGTGAACAGTTACATTGGGATCTAAAGTTATCCTATAGATACATATACTATGTTAATAGCTATAGAACTGATAATGGACATAGTGATACTAATAATAGTCGATGATACAGATGCCTATATTAGATTAAGTTGGTATGTATCGCTATTTGGGTGAAATGTATTGTGGTTTACAAGTTGCTGTTTTGTGTATATTTTTATTGTATACTTTTATACGTTAAAATAAATAAATATCCCATTAAAATAATTGTTTAATTGTTATTCCTCTAATTAAAATTAGCTCATCTGCGTAAAACTTTATGCATCCTCGGAATTTTCTCATGCATAAAACAGTTATGTGAACTTTGCAGTACGAATGATCACACATGACTTTAACAATAATGGCGTTTTATTTCCAACGCAGCTAAGCTACGTTTGATTCTCATAATTCGTTTTCTTTAAAAAACTCTATATCAAAATCACACATGGTTGCAAAAGTCAACCAACAAAACACAAACGCCTTTGATAAAGATCTGATCAGTGTGATCTTGGACAAGCATGACCAATCTGGACATGTCTGTTTATTGTACGGTGCCCAAACAGACAAACAGACGGACAGACTGCCGATATTCCCTTTGAAGGAAGCAAATAGTTCGAAGAAGCAACGGGAACTTACGAAGTCCAAATGTTTTGATCTTTGCAATTGATGGATGCTATTTTATTGGCCTTATTCCGCCAATTTGGGAATATTTATGTGGATGGATGAAAGATTGATTAAAAGGGGCGTTTTTACACAATGGTATTTCAAGATTTTAAGTAAAAAAATCTACAATAAGCCTTATTTAATCCCATTACAAGATAACAATTTAAAGTTTGTGGAATTTAATTTATTTTTGTCATTTAAATCTTGCCAATAATTTACTTCCTTAATTTAATTCCCTCAGCATATTAATTTAATAGATATAATTAACTAACAGCTTTCATCAGACGGTTAGTTTAAAATACAACATCCTCTAGTTACCACAAATGTCAAAATAATATTCAAATAAATAAAAACCAAACTGTATAAACAGTGGCGCGAAACGCAACGGAAGATAAACGTTTGAACACATGTTACCTTACAATAAACAGAGATCTTTGTCGATGCGCGAGCGCAGCTGTTTCGACGGACTTTTTTCGTCATTTGGAACCATCCGGCTGTAATCTTTTTATGTAACTGATATTTTCTTGTGACTGATTTTATTGTTCTCAAGATTTTTTTGTTGATGGTTATAAGTTTTGAGTAACGAGTTTTGATGAATGAAGATTTGTTAGTTATTTAATATTTATTACTTTGTTCCGTTTAATTTTATTGGGTCATTAAATTACAGATGTGTTAAATTATAATTAAGTGTTATGTTTTTGTGTGGAGACATTTAAAACAGTATTGGATTTATGGTATGGATTTAATTTATGTACTTAAGGATATATGAAAATATAGGGGAAAGGTCGTTTCCTAGCAGTGGGATAATAAAGCTTGTAAATAATAAGTTCCATTTCATGTTGAAAGAAATGAACAGACCCACTGTAAGCATACTTAATCATTAATTTAACTTAAGTTGCCTTCAGGGTGAGCAATACAAATATTTAAACATATGTTAAACCATAAAATGTGTATTTCAAAGTCAGTGAAATCTGCATTCATGTGCATTTCACAAGTAATAACAGTCCCGGATATAAACTTCAAGTTTCAATGACCTTTAATACTGCAAGTTGAATTCATTGAACTCTGTGAAAACAGGGAAAAGAAGAAAAACAACGTATAATATATACATTATACCTACATTCTATAATTGGCCGATAGGTGTATTTTTCTATTTAAAACACATCACAAAAAATATGGAATACTAAAAAACACTGACCTCTTCTCTTTAGCCGCATTATTCCCAAGAATAATTTTATATAACTTCTCAAAATTAAAACTTATGGTCAAAACCTTTCCAATTAAGGCTAAAAAGTCCACATTTTACTCAATCAAGCCTCATTCCGTTTTCATTCAAAACATTGAACTCACATAATATACATGAGGTCCTAAATTAATAGGATTTCAACCCAAACAACTTTGATTAGCGTTTCAGCTGAAAGTCATTGTACAATATTGTACATTGTTTGACTTTCTCCTGAAAGGATTTTCAGGATTATGAGGATAACCATATTTTTGGCAAAACAATGTCGGTGATACGGTTATTGCATTTATTTAAACAATGAGTCTTACTGTTTATCATAGTGGCTTTATTTTTATGAGAAGTATTAAAAAATGTTTTTTTTTTTTGTTTAGGAGGATGGTTTATGAATTTTAAATGGTTTTGCTTTTAAGTGTAAAAAAGAAGCTTTCTTATTTTTTAACCGACGAAAACGGAGGAGGTTCTCAATTCGACGCGTATATATTTTTTTTTTTTTATGTTTGATCACGCATAACTTTTTATTGTCTTTTAAAAATAGCTGTTTAAAATTATGTTGAGGACAATGTATTTTTTCAATGGCACCTATGAGCTTCAGCATTTTTTTTAGTTTCGACTACTGATTTCAGAATGCCCTAACCTCTAACTCGCTAACCCCTAACAATTCATACAAATAATGAACATAGTTAAAAATAGTCTTGTATATGGAACTATGGCTTTATAAATATAAAAATCCATCATCATTATTGACCTAAAAATATCTCACGAACGACACAAAAGAAAAGAAATAACGAAGATAAAACTATCAGAAGATGTACCGACTAATGACAAAGATCAAAGGAACAGTGGACCGTGGCATTCATTATAAGAAACCTAATGAAAGACATCAAAGAGATGCCTTGTTAAGTTTTGTTGTTCTTAAATAGTTAGGTAAGTCTTAGTCAATTCAAATAAATGTTACTAGTTTTAGATTATTGTTTAGTTAGCATCTTCTTTTACTGAAAGGAATTACTTTTAAAGAAGGTACTCATCTGCACGTGACGTCACACACAGCATTATTTCAGAAGTCAATAAGCAAAGGTAAGGTAAGATTTATTTTACATGAAAAAATTGTAACTTGTAAATAATAAATTGGCCTAATAATTTAAGCCACTGAAAATACAAAATTATCCATGAACACATTTTGTTTTAATTACCTACTTTTCTATCACATCTTAATCATGGAAGCGTATCTTTTACAGTTCCAGTAAAATGAGAAAATAAGATACTCATGTATTTCAATTTGCCACATCATCAACTAAAAATTAATTAAAAAGAAGATCCCAAAAAACAACACTTCAACTTAACAAAAAATTTCACACCGACTTGTAACGAATTTGGAACAGCGAAAACTCGGAACAGAAAAATGTTGTCAGGGGTTCGCAACATTTTTCCGAAACGGATCGTCACAAAAGATTTGTGGGGGCTGTTGAAGGGTGATGGAGGGTCGCCTTCTGTGAGCCACTCATCCACAAACGATGAGACTGATTAGCAAACGAATTGTTGTTTATCTCTGGCTTTTGTATGAGGATTTATTTCCTTATGCTTGAGTGTTATATAGTTATACATTGTAGAGAAAGGAGATTGAGGCCGGATAGATTGTAACACAAAAGAAGTATTTAACAAACCCTTTATGTGTTTAAATACTTAAAAATATGATAACTAAAGTCTGTTTTAGTATACTTCTACAAAAAAATCTAGAAGTAATAGCCAATCAGTTTTTTTTTAATATGTAAATAACCCGACAATTCATAGAAAAGCATACTTAATTTCGCAGTTAATAACCAATTCTCTCGAATATCTGTTTATTTTCATGGAAAAATATAATCCATTTGTTGCTATTTATTTATTTTATATGTATTTTTTTTAAACCATGACGAGACAAACAAAAAACAAACCCTCAATCAACAAGCTTTGCAACAAATCCTTACACTATTATTAAGTTGGGTCTCCAGTTAAAGCCTTCTTTGTAAACCTTCAAAAGCATTCCATCGGGCTAAAGCATTCCATACATTTCGCCGATGTAAGCAAAACTAATAAAATTCGCAAGTAACACTTCCCGAGCTGAAGTTGTTGCAGTCAATGGTACTTTTAGTGTATTTTGTTGCTAGTTATGGTAGATGGTGATTCCTTGTTACATCGTTGGTCGCTAGTTTGTACCCTGGTATAGGAAATTAACAAGTGACTGCTATAAAGGGTGTTTTGTTTCTTAGATAGTTTAGGAGTTTAGTGCTGGGATGCTTAGTTTAAATAAAGAACAATTTTTTGTTTTAAAAGAGGTTTAGTTTGTCAGCCTTACTGAGCGCAGACTTTGACAGCTTTACGGGACTATAAAGGTTTGACACGTTAGTGTTATAAGTGGTGTGCATAATATATTATATTTTTTAATATAGATGGTTAGTATTGTCGATTTTGCATTATTGCTTATTGCACTTATTTTTTTATGTTGTTTGTTACAGTTAAAATAATTAACTAACCTAATTCACTTTATAGTCTTACTACACACACATTTATACCTCTGTAGTTCAAGTTCCACAAAATATATCATATGCGTTTTGTCTTATAATAAAGCTCTGGAAAAGAAGCCATTTTAAAGACCACATAAAGTCATTATATGTCTACTTATAAGCTCTTCTCTTTATATGTATTCATTTATATGAGTTTTCATCACCTTATGAACATAAAGTCACCATAAAATGATATCATATAATATGAATAATGACTTCTACAGATAATTAAAGCAGATCTGTATTAACAATCGTAACACATGCAGTAAATTATAGGCATCGTAAAGCATATCGTGTGATCGGTTCTACTTGCGACCCGGCGAGGAATCTCGCGGCGAGATGTCTTCTTCACTGTTCATCCCCTTTTATAGCGGGCGGTTGGATGTGGGGCAAGTCAAAGGGTACAGTGTAGATAGTGTTTAATGCAAAGTTGTGTCGATTTTTGTCATGTTAGTTATTGTCGTGGTGGCCTAGCCGTTTAATGAACGCTTTTTTATGCAAAATGTTGCAGGTTCTAACCCAGGCATGTACATATGTCGATGTTTCAGTTATAATTATGTACTTTCGTAACTATCCTTAAACACAATTATAGACAAATGTCAAAGGAAACATCGTGATAAACCTGGATACCAAAAAAAAGTCTAATATCCATCCGCAGTGACGAAGCGTGGTTATCAGTTCCCGTGCCTTATTTCTATGGGAAGCGTTTATATGGTGTTATTTTATTTGTTATTTAGGTTTTAATATGAGGTTGTATTTTTTGTAGACGTATAACTATGGTGTACATTTGTACATAAGGTCGCAGAAAAACTAATGAACCTTTAATTCAAATTTGAAGTACGTAAAAAGTACAGCTTGCCTCTCCTCTCCATCCTCTGCCTTGCACCATACGTTAAGGTCGTAAAGATAATGTAGAAGTTACAGCTCCATAACATTATAATACTCCCGCGAACGCAAAAGGATATTTGAGTGATAATAAAATTTAAATATGACTTACTGCGATTGGACGCACGGAATTGTAATGAGTTTTATCGTGAATACGAACAAACAGCTTATTATTTGCTTTATTATATTTTATAATGGCCACTGCACGTGTTGTACTTATATTGAAATTTATTTTCAGGAAACTATTCATTTTTATAGCAAAATTGAAATTAAAATGAATGATGGTCCGAAGGTTTACGATCCCGACTTTTGTTATAAATGTTCGTACCTATTTGAATGTCACACGTATAATGTGCTTTCGTTATAGAAATAGAATTTGCACTTAAATGTGTACATAAAATTATTTTATTGTATGAAACCTACTTGATTTGTAAAGCAAAATAAAAGAGAAAACCTTAGAATCTTAGACCAGTCAATCTCTACAGCGAGACAAAAAACAACTTGTCACTGACAAACAAAAATATATACATCAAAATCGATAGAAAGTAACAAAGCGTATTTATATTATTGTCATAGCTCATTTAGTCAGTTTTAGTAACAAAACTGGTTCACTGCTCTAATATTTTAGTCGCCCGTTTTACCATGGCCTTCGATATAACTTAAATAAAACATAAACATTTAATGCATAACATAACTTAATACACAATACGTCTTTTGTAAGTTTATGTCAAAATAAGTTATTGAACAAATAAATACAAATATCTAGTTTTATGAGATTTTATTTATTGTCATATGTAGAATATATTTTATTATTTATTGTTCGGTTCAACAAAGGAGTTATAGTTGTTAAATGTCAAAAAAGATATAATCGTTTATTTACATTTATATATTGCGTAGTATATTTGGTAGATCTGCTATATTAGTAGGTGTTTTTATAATTCTTTCTATACTTTTTTTTCTATACTTTATAACTAAAGGAACTGAAATCGATTCTAGAATATTGTAACTATCGGTTGTTAATTCACTAGTGTTGAATACTTCGCGTTTAGGTATTAACGATACAACCATTAGACGTCTAATTGAGAACATCCTTCCATTACCGTAGGCGGTTAAAGATAAGTTTCCATACTAACATTTATCCAACAATCTCTACTCTACATTATAACAAACCTACATCAATTCTTATCTCGAAAACCGCTTCAAAAATAAAAATACCTTGATTACATTATAAATCACTGCGCATTAAAAAAAGATGAAACAAAGCCCTATAATCTCCTATAAACAGAGGTTACCTTTGATCCTTGCACCGAGCCTTACCTGCGAACAAAAAAAAAGGGTTATTAATAGTTTTCGTGATGATAAACCGTATCTATTAACACAGCGTGCGTGGATTTAAATGGTCTAACTGTAATCTCTACACTATTGATGTTTAGGTAGGGTAGTTTTTTTTTGTACTTTAGGGTACCGTATTCGAAAGAGATCAATAAAAAAAATGTGTGTAGTGTATTTTATATGAATCAAGAAGTAGTGTGGTCGTATTTTCTGTCTCTTTTTATCGATTCAAATCACCAAATTCTTATCTCCAGTAAATGAGTTTTATACTCATACACACACACATAGTTGTAATTAAATTATATTTTTGTATGTAATTTAATTGCAACGCGATCAAAAAGAGAACTTTAATTTGCGTAAATATTGTTAATGTTCATTTCAAATTGGTTCTTTGATCGTTGACTATCCCAGTTCACTCAGACAGTGATCTCTTAAATTATATAATTAAAAGATACTATATTTCAATACAATAATATACTGAACCATGTCTAAATCAGATTTGAAACTATTCTCTCAAACATATGAATACATTTTAGTAAGACTTTTTGTGTCATCAGTCATTTCGAATGTAGATATTGTTTAAGGGAGCGTCCACATCTGACGAACGAGCATTACACGAGCAGCTCGCGAGCATGCCGCGAGCGGCGCGGGCACGTCTGTCAGACGGCGTGATTGACACTAGTGCGTTCGCGGCATGCCCGCGAGCGGCTCGCGAGCGGCTCGCGTACTTGCTCGTGTAATGCTCGTTCGTCAAATGTGGATGCACCCTTATAAATCATTTATTTACTGTTGATAGGTTTTATAAAGCATTCCATTATATTTATTTTTTTATGTCTGCTCAAATGTTTTTCTTTTTAAACACCGTGCATGTATGTAATTATTCATACCTTCATTAAGTAATGATCATCAATCCAATTAATCTTAATATTAAACTCATTATAATATTTAACGCAATCTACTTTCACTGCTCTACACTATTTGCGTCATCTTCAAGCCACTTTGTCGGCCTATTAATGCGCAACGATGAACGAATTATCTTAATGAGCGCAGTAATTTTCGAGATCATTGCAAATAAACACACAAATTGTCTTAGCCAATACAGATAATGGATTGTAAAGTATTTGCAGTTTCTTATTTTAATATCCGAGTATTTTTTATATAATAGGTACTCGTTTGTTATTAAACTAAAACCACAATATTTTTACCAAACCATTCATAAGCGTCTAAACAAGTACTCTGTATTGGTAATTTAATTGGTATTTTCAGTGATTTTCCTTAGGTACTTTTGCAAATACATGTCGGCCAACAAAATAAATAGGTCAAAAGTACACAAAAACAGCGAAACATTAACACTAAACACCCGAAAACGGTCCGAGAAAAGTCGTTCAAAAATTCACGCAGATCTATCGTTTACGGCCCGGTCCGGTCCGCCGTCCATACCTGTCCGAACCGATCCAGTGGGAACGATAAATTAAAGTCCGCAGTACCAAACTGATGTATTTATTCCGTCGAGAGTTTTTACCGGCCGTGTGAAGGGGCCCTTGATAAATCCATCAGTTTACTTGCGAGTAAAAAGTTTTGGTAAATGTTACAGTTTACACCCGTTATTTGTTTAGTTTACCAAGTTCGGGATATTTGGAACGTTTTGGTCGGTTCCGGGTTTCAAACTATTTTAGTTGCGTAAATTGTAAACATGAAAAAGTATGGAGCAATGTATTTTTGGAGATGGATACAAATTCAACGTTGGTATTAGTGTAAAGTTACTGCGCTTGCGTATAATGCAGATGCGATCTCCGCATAAAAAGAAATATTTTTTTATGGCTTCAGTTGTTTTTCTTTTTAGAAATGTTTATTCTGGCGTCTTCATTGGCCTATTTCAGCAGCTACTAAAAAGTAAGTCAACTAAAAATCTACTATGTTTTACGCACTTTATTTATTTGCCGACAGCCTTATAATATTTCAGATATGTTATTATTTTATCCAAGATACTCTTTGAGTTAAACATTCACGTTATGTATTTATATTAATTGTTTTCCATTACATACTAATTAACGTTATTTAGTATATAATTAGTACCATACATCAAACAAGCAACTAATTCCAAATCAAAGCTAAAATAACAGTAAATAAATAATTAAGCGTAAGTTAATTTGGCGTGCACACAACCACGGGATGAAATCTGTTGTGGTCTTATTGATAATCAACCACAGTGTGGTCGCGTGACCACACTGTAAAAGCTAAAGCGACCAGCTGTCGTGCGGACACGATGACCATAATCATTGTTGTCAGTAGGACATTAATTATACATAATTAGTATGTACGTGTATAATTGTATTTGTATATAAATAACGAATTTATTACAATAGGATTCTGTATTACTGAAGTAGGTAGTTGCTCTATTCACAATACGACGTTCGACCGATACCGAGAAGTCGAACTCAACATAGCTTTAGATGGTTGGGCAAAAGAAGAAGTTATCCTCAAATACTAAAACACCATGTATCTTTAACTCCTTTAATATACACACATCTGTCCCTTCTTTACACCTTAAAGTGACAAAGACAGCATGAGAGTAATATTGACGTTTCAGTTTTGGGCCACTGAACTATAAATATAAGATAACATATAAAAATAAATAATAGATAAGTATTTTTTTGCGGCTTTGGCCATTAAACTAAGATCAGGAGTCATGGTCAAAGGTTGACTGCGGTGGTATTCGCATTGACAGCTTGCTCGTTCAACCTTCTTACTGTCAGTCAGTTTTACATATAGCTTGTTGCTGTATAAATAGTGGCTGACTCTTTTTGTCTGCAGGTTGTTTGCAACCATAAACCCCAGTAGTAATGACAAACAAACATATATTTTATAGAAACAAAACGCCATTAAGCGGTCTTTGAATGCTATGACAAACTTTACTACAAATATGCTTATGTTAGTGTGGTCCAAGTTATAAGAAGCAACGGTCTTAGATAAACAGTTAGTAAACATAATGCGTATTATTTTGCCATCCTACTTGGCTGCGATGTCTTGCTACCGGGACAGAGTTACTTCAATTCTGAAATTATATTATACAAAAACGAAGACTTTAATATACTATATACGATAAAAAATATCTTAAACCAGATGAGAATAAATTATCGAGACATAACTTGGGTATTTAATAACTTAACTGCCATGATACCCCTTATAGAAAATAAACAAATAACAACAACCAAATAAAGTCTGTAAACTAAATTGACCTATGTGAAACGTTTCAGCTCGTAACTTGCACTACGGAAAACTAACAGGAATACAATGGCATAAACATGGGAAATTCTCGGGCATTACAATATGGCCGCGGTACGTTTAAACATGTTCAAGTTGGGGCTCGACCGCTGAGACTATGGATCTCCGCATTAATAGCAAATAACTGTCTTTCAGACAAGTTAGACGTATTGGGTATTATCCTAATTTGTAACTTATTTGCCTCCTATTTGTACCAAAAAAATTTGAGTGATATATATTTTTGATTTTCCAAGAATTTCGATTTTAATGTGTTTTGGTGAAGAGTTACTAAAATTTATCTAATAATAAAATAGTATTTATAGGAATTTTGAATCAATAAAATTAATTGCGTAACAAAATAGGAATTCACTAAATTTTATGACAAAGTATTAAATTGTAGCTGAAATATTTGTATATTATTATATTGTTTGGCAGTTATTGGAAAAGTTCATATTTCTCACTGATATTTTGAGTAGGTAAATAGTATTGATCCCAAAGGACATTGCCCATTTTATTAGGAGGTTTAGGCCCCCATAAAAGATTATCGTGTCACGGTGATTTTCATTTTGTTTTGTAGATAAATACATTTCCTTTCATATTATGCAAACGATATCCATTTATTCACCCTGGTTCAAGAGGAATCTTTTTTTTAGGTTGCTGAATTTGAGGTTATAAAAGTTAAATTCTTCAAGGTTTATCAACTTCTAAATAGATATTTGTTTACTATTTGAATTGATATTGTGGTTAATGCTAATGGTTTCCACCTTTACAGACATTTCCATGTTAATAAAAATCTCCACCACCACGTGAATGGGGTCATCGAATCAAAGTGCCATCCCATTGGGGTGGTTATGTTAAAATGCATTTTAACTAATCCTAATACACAGGTTTATTAAAACAACAATTTACGCACCGGCAAGAGAGTGGTCGGTTTGTCCGATATCGACCCGGTGCCGCGGTGTAGACATTTTCTCGTTAAAACTAGAGTCAATTCGCACACTTAACAACAAAACAAAAGTCCGATATCTCACAACAAAACCACTTGAGGAAGGTAAATGCTCAACTCGATTCCAATAACACGTAATGTAACAAAAGTAAATACGGAGGACTATAATACAATATATACGAATAACCGGCTAATTATTTGACAGATAAATCTACCCTACTTTTTAGTTTATTTTTCTTTGTATGTAAAAGTACAAATGTGCGAATGAAGGTACTGAGATTCAATTAAATAAACATTATTTACGTTTTTCAATGCTAGCGTAAAACAAATGCTAATAAAAAACACATATTCACAAAAAAATAACATATGAATTTTACATATCATAAAGTTTAGACACGGCGCCACAAAGTGGGCCTGTCTGTGGGCAATCTCCTTTATACATACCAATAGTTACAATTCCTAGAAGATTATTTGTTGATACAATTATTTGCAGATTGGAATAAAAAAATATTTAAATCGAATAAATATTTTGTTTTTGTATGTTTGCTTACCTGTGTTAAATTTTTATGTGAATGCATTTATACCGCATTCTAATAACCAAGTGACTTTATATGAATACAACCTACATTTAATCAATAACAATGTTATAATACTTTAGTTTTAGTTTAACAAGCAGAACACTGAGAGCTACCCTAGAAACAAATGACTATCACCAACCCTGTAAGTCCTACTATTTAAAACCTAATCAAAATAACAAATTCTGATAAGTCCACACTCAGTTGACACACACATCACGTAGCTACACTTCGGTCATACCATAGCCTTTCCATTCTATAGCCATTCCATAGCCATACCATAGCCTTTCCATAGTCATTGTGGAAACATCTCCACAATACGTCGTAAGAGGAATAAGTGGCGTGCTTACCGTCTTGGATTATACCCGGGTAATGGCTTGCCCGGACCATTACACTGAATTTCACACGGGTCTGTATTCTGCATGTATATGTGATGACAAGATGATTACACATATTTTTACATTTACCATTTCAGTCCGTATCTAAACATAAATAACATAATTATGAGCCGTTTTCTTTTGTTGTACTAATTAATTGCCTATGTAATATATTGCATAGATAAAAAAAACAATGGGTATCCTAATATATAAACACAATAGATACTTTACTTAGTATATGAACAAAATTGATTTATTAGTAAATCCGATTTACATAACGAGTACACGTAACGAGTGGCAATAAGCTCGCCCCCTATTACATGGGACCTAAACATACCGGCGAACTGTGGGTGTACATTGGTACACCTCTGCCTATCCCTTCGGGGATACAGGCGTGATGGTATATGTTATGTTATGTTATGATTTACATTCCACTGTCAATTATTTTTAACCGTATGTTTTATATAGATAAAACAGCTTAAAACCGCTGAAATTCGAACTCGAATTTTTCGGGAGCATAAATTGATACGCATTCACAAAACGCATTAAATTAACAAAAACCGCTCGCATGCATTACAAAATTGTCATTAAACCGCGTAGAGTAAGCATCGACGAACAAACTATCTGTTTTATAAACTGTAACGGTTATAATTGTTTGTTTGTTCGTTGAATTATGTAGTATATGGAGGCATGGATTACATACATTTAGGATAGTGCGACGACGAGTGGCGTACGCACCGGTTTCAAGGTGTCGCTAGCTCTGAGGTCCCGGGTTCGATCCCCGGACGGGTCAATGTAGAAAGAAACTTTTCTACATTGTCCCGAGTCTGGGTGTTTGTGGTACCTTCGTTGATTCTGATTTCCATAACACAAGTGCTTTAGCTACTTACTTTGGGTTCAGAGCAATAATAATAATAATAATAATAATATTCCGGGACAACTCACACACGGTCATCTGATCCCAAGCTAAGCAGAGCTTGTGTTATGGTAACCAGACAACTGATAAACAATGTATGTGATGTTGTCCGCATTTATTTATTATTTATTTATTTATCCGTCCGTCCGTCCGTCCGTATTTATGCGTCCTTTGATATTATGTAACCTCGTTATAATTTCAAAATATGGTACAGACAAGTAGGCTACACTCACTAATAAAGGAATCCCTTATTAATGATGGTTACTGTTTATCGACTAATCAAGGTTTCTCTTTCAATAGTATTTTGTGCCTAAACCTATACCTTTACCTCACCTGTGTGTATTTAAACCTATAAAAGTCAGTCAGTCAAAGTTTTTAACAACTTATATACGTCCAATTTTATCTATTTTCAACATCCTTTCATTGAAAAATCTACATTTAAAACTTTCCAAGCAAATTGTAGAAATAAGTATAACGCTTTTTAATATACACAGAAATCCTTCAAGCCCCTAAGCAGTACTTGTAACGCTAAACAGAAACTGTTTCTTGAAACAAATCAGCAGAAAACAAATTTAACCACAAATATAACTCGGGAACGACTGAAACATGTTCATGAACTTTCAAAATGAACTCTTTTTCATGAAATAAAATAACGGTGTTACAAGTTTCATTCAACTTGCCGCGGATGTGGGGTCCCATTGCTAGCGATTTAACATAAGCGCGACAAAGATTAACTACTGCGATTTAGGGTAAGTACTACAATATTTAATCATAATTTTATTTATAAATTGAATCTCCAGGCAATAGTAATGATACCTCAAATTTATCTTAATCTTAGAGTTGATACCAAAAACGTTATCTGTTTCTGTATATAATTTTCCCTATGCAGCACTTCAAAAAACCTCACCCTTGCGTGCTCTTAAACAAACGAGTAACCATTATTTAAGTTGTGATCGCCTCGCTATAAGACAAATTGATAATTAAAATAGATTTTATGTTCCTCGTGAGTTTATTTTTTTCTTTGTATAGGTCGTACTAATACTGGAAGCAAATACCTAACGCATACTAAAATTAAGTAAATATAGTAAGAAATAACCTACAAGCAGTAGACGGTTTCACTGGCACCGCACCCCACACCGCCGCAACGCGACAGCAAGCGACAACAGAAACTCGCAAGCCGCAACAATCGCAAAGTACATACCTACTTTATTATGTGTTCAACAAGAATTATGTACAATACAATACACATTTATTATACATCAAATACTTCAAAGTTCAAATTCTCCGAATACTTGTGAAGTTCAAATAAATTCTTTGATACGAAAATACATTAAACTTTGAGTTTAAGGTTAATTTTAATTAAAGTGTCGTTAATTAAATGTGTGGTATTCAATTTAAATTAAATACGTGTAGGTACTTATAGTGGGTACTAGTTTATTATTAGGTTTCAGTTTAGCAAGGTTAAATAATAATCGAAATTAGTGTTCATTTCGGTGAAGTTTATGTTAATACATTTAATTTAGTTCGTAATTTTGATTAAGTATGTTATCTCATAATCACGTTGATAATACGAGTACGTATACTCTCAATAATAATATTGTATAGCTTTTGTTAGTAACAATGTGTTTAATGTTACAATTCCTAATCATTTTAGATAATACGGTAAGTAATACAGAATAGTTTACAGGCCTACGCATAATTTCATATACCTCAAACTATTATCACATTCTTGGAAATAATTAGAATACCATTGTTTTCGTAAAATCAGGCTTTTACTGTTCTATGAATATATCATAGAATATTCCGCTTTTCATGCAACGCTATCGGATGTTAGGTTTAAAAAAAGATGATTGAATCCTATGTTTTGTTCTATCTGCACTCATCGTCGTACATGCTTCATAACATATGAAACCAATTACATAACTCTGGGTGACCACTTAATTATTACATTTTAATTATTGAGCTATAAAATGTGGTCGTAAAATCATATTAAAGTACTCCTTCCACATGTACAAATCTGAAAACGAATCGCACTAAAATTGGGCATTCGGAATGAGCACTGACCGCAAATTATAATAATTATAATCTACCAAACGACACGATTGATAAAAAGCTAATTTAATGACTTTAAATATTATGGAAAACAGCAAAATATCGAAATCGGGATATGCGTCAAATCGAAGAGGGATTACTGATGCATTTAATATCGTCACAGATTAATTATGGGTTTAATAGCCATCAATGTTTAAGCAATAAACTGAAAGCGAATGTTATTAATAACTTACAAATATGTATATACACATAATTATGTATGTATATTTTTAATTATCACGGCGGTTTTCACAAGCATTGTTTGTTACTAGTATTGACTTCTCAGCTTGCAGAAACGCAATTATGTTGCGCAATAGAAAGGAATTCAAAGTTCGATAAACGCCCTAGAGTATTTGTTCTCCACAGTCACCATAATTCGCCATTACCTTGGAGCACAGATCTGAACCATCACCGATTTACCTGCAATCTTCAAGTTTTCTTCAATTTCTTCGTTACCCTCAGGCCAAGTATTAGGAAATGTTTTGTTTACTGATTATAATTATGTTTTATATCTGATCTTTAATGTAATTCCGTTCATACCCACACATTACAAATTACTTTATCAGATAAACGTAATATCAAAAAAGTACTAATAATACGAGTATACGACAGTATTCTTTCCTTCCTTCTCCAGAGGAAACACACTGAAACTTGTTACTGATAAACTAAGAACTATACCGGGGCGAGAGCCACAGGTAAAGCCACCTTACCTATATCTTGTGTGTCAGGCAGTGAGTTATATATCTTGGCACGTTCCTTCGAGATAAGCCCAAGTAAAATGGTGGCCTTAACAAAAGGAAGGAAGGAAAAATTTACCAAGTGCGAGCTGGATTCGCATAGAAAGGGTTCCTTATCATCGTATGAGGTTTATTATATACTTCTGATGAGGTCATTTCATTTTTAATTATTATTTTTTCATGCCAGTTCAAAAATATTTTTTTTACCTATTGATATTTACGAGACCCATTAACAAACGGAAAACCAACGGAAGACTACTTTTAAGAGTCCTGTTTGTTAACCTTTGCATACAGAACTCCAAAAATCAAATGTCAACAAAATGTTACTTTACCAGAGAATAATAATATTATGATATCGTTTTTAAGAGCAAGATATTATTTAGTAGGGAAAATTCTGGTACTTTTATCCTGATAACGTCATGCATCCTTTTATCATGTCTCAAATGATTTCCCATAGGGCATCGATGAAGGAAGCAAGTCAGCCTTCCGACGTAAAGAAGACTTGTTTATAACATTCATATTTTTATTTACATTACGTTATACCTATATAGATATTTCATAATCCAAGATATCACGAGAACATTATTTTAACACAAATTAAACTATTTGAACCACGTTGAAGATGAAAGATTACAAAAATAAAAAGAAAACTCTTCAAATTCGGTTCTTTCGTTTTGAAGTTGTTTTCTCAGACGTACACATACAGATGTAAAAAAATAAAAGCAGTGTTTTTTTGGGGTAAGAACATTTTCTAGTTGAGGGTCCAAAAATTTCGCTACCCTCTATAAATTAGACCCATAATAATTATCATGGAGTACCAACAGTGGTAGGAATTGCGACCGGAATATCGAATGTTTTGAATCGCAAATATCGCTAGCTAATTACGAAACGTACATTACTATCTAGATTAGGCCGGTAATAACATTTTAATGATAATTCCTGAGGGATTCCTATTCGATACTTTTTGAGTTATCTCGGAGTAATTTGGGGCTAATTGATATATCGACTTTTGTTTCTCGTGTTTGTTTTGAAGATTGATTTCGTCTATCAGACTTTACCTATCTGCTAATATCTATAGAGATTTCTTTTTCGTAGTGTTAGGTATCAAATAATAAAATTAGGTACTTCTAGATCATCTCACTTTACGCAAAAAGCATCGCTGAATCATAAACATAGTATATATTCGTAGTGTCGTGGTGGCCTAGCGGTTCAATAAACAGATTTGTATGCACAAGGTTGCAGGTTCGAACCCAGGCAAGTACCAATGTGACTTTTTCAAAGTTATATGTACTTTCAAAATTATTCTAAGACACTTCTGACAAACGGTGAAGGAAAACATCGTGAGAAAACCTGGATTCCAAAATTTGGGATCTGAAATCGCCAATCCGCAGAGAGCAAGCGTGGTGTTCAATGCTCGTGATAGTGCTCGTTCTCTATATGGAAAGAAGCCTATGCCCAGCAGTGGGACGTTAATAGGCTGAATTATTATTATATTGTTATTATTATATATTCGAAAAACCTTAAATCTTTTTCAATACAAGCGAATTTTCAAATAATAACATGAATATATTTCTACCATGCAAAAAATACATCACGTGACAAAATATCAAACATTTTGTATTGAAGTCTCCTCATCCGACACACAATTTCCTGTAAACCATTGATCGAACGGTTTCAATCCTTGGCGTGCATAAAATAGACACTTATACAGACACACTTATTTTATTAGTGTGTGAGACCCTTTGATGTACGAAAAGATAAGCCCAAAATGATCCTGAAATGAAGAAAAAAGTACGAAATATCGTTCTTTGATCTTCACTGGATTAAACATTCCCTGAATGTTTCATATTTAGGTATCTTCTCGTACGGAGATTAAGCCAATTTCCCGTATAGGGAGCAAAAAATTAAACGTCGATATTTTCGAAAAGAAAGAATTTGTTATTTCCTTTACTTTAAATCCTTTTCGGGTTGATTAACATGGGATATGTTTTTGGGTTAATACTTCAGAGGTATGCTTTAAATTGGATTTTTGTGAGCTTTAAAGGGATTTAGAATCGTTTAAGGTCATGCTCATTAGCACACTGTTTCACTCTGCCATATCTACGTACATGTATGGGGATGATTTTCTCTTTACAATTTAAATGTTTTGTCGCATATTTTGCTGAAATTTTAACGGGAAATTGTTATTGATGTCGTTGTGTTGTTTTGGTAATGGATTTTTACACAAAAGACAAATACATATGTTTGGATACACAGGTGGGGATGTCTGTTTGTGCTTACAATACTATTGACAAAGCTTTTAAAAAAACTCTTGCTGTTTTATTTTTGCGCTATTTGTTCCATCATTTCTTTTAATTACTACAAAATTGCCTGGTACAACCACAGCAAGAGCAGTAGTAACCTAGAAAATATTTTGATAAGTCTATAAAAGCTTAAATACATTACAATCTTGTTTCTGAACACCTGCATTACTCAAACTACATATTACACGATCAATAGAACGATAAGTGCTTCTCAATTGCCAACAGGCACCAACAAAAACTTTCAAGTAGCACGCCATTCTCGCCTGTACCTATTAACATATAAAGATTAAAATCGCTCTTACATAATAGCTTACAGCTGATTCTGGCGTAACTATTACTACCCTCATTGGAGCGAAATAAAGGAAGTTCGTGCCTCTATGACCTTTGTAAAGAATTCCGCTGCTGCTAATAAAAGAACATGGGGAGTAAATAACAATCAATGACATACGGTTCGTTTGTTCGATGTACGAGTCGTAGTAAAAAAAATAATAGATTATTATGTTTGTAAACTCATTTCATTAACCCTTTTTTATTTGACAACCTCCGCGGTCGAGTGGCGTACGCACCGGTTTCAAGGTGTCGCTAGCTCTGAAGTCCCGGGTTCGATCCCCGGACGGGTCAATGTAGAAACCAACTTTTCTACATTGCTTCGGGTCTGGGTGTTTCTGGTACCTTCGTTGTTTCTGAATTCCATAACACAAGATCTTTAGCTACTTACTTTGAGTTCAGAGCAATGTATGTGAGGTGTTAAAAAAAACTCTTTAGGCAAAAAGGGTGTTATAATTTAGATGTGTCAGTCTGTGTATCTGTCTGTGGCTACCAAACTCCTAAATGAATGGAACGATTTTAATGCATTTTTTGTTTGAAGGCTGACGAGATCGAGATAGATCCTATCTACAATTTATGAACTTTATGGGGTTTCTTACATTTTAATTTATAGTAACAATAATAATTTATCGCACCATTTCTTAGTCACTTCGACGATAATTATGTTAGCTTCCAGTACAACCGAATGCTATTTTAGATCACTATTTCCTATCCAGTCTTGATCTGGAGGCGAAATCTTGTCTGAAATGTCCCCACTAACCGCAAGAAATTCTGGTAAATTGAGACTTGAATTTAGTGTGTATCAAGTCAGGCTAGCTTAATTTATGGTCCAATATTTAAATAGAGGAAACAGTGCTAGTTGTATTAAACGTACACATTTCTTAAATGTTACGCATGTACTGAGCAAAGATAAACAAATTATGAAAATATATTGTAAAAAAACGTACCAGAAAAAAACTACTACCAGTGATGAGCACTTGGTTGAGCACAATTTTTGAAGAGCAGCGGTCTGATACCCTGGTAGTTCAAGAATAAATCATAAAGATTCATATAGTTTCCTTCCGTCTATCATTACAGACTTGAGCTATTCATCCTCCCAGTCCGTATTACACAATACAATGCTCCAGGTGAAATCACCTTGAGTGACTCACGGCCGACTTGCCCAAGTGATGCTCATTATTTTCTACAGCCTTCACGGTAGTTATAAACCTTAGAGAATAGATAAAAAATTACAGAGTGCGCATATCAGGGTATGAACCGTGATCACTAGTATGAACTAGTTTTGAATATCGAAACAGAGCGCGCCGTTTCAATAAAACTATCTCAAAACCTAATAATATCGGAACCATCGGTATTTTCGCATAAAGGTCTGTCGTTGCACGGAAAATAATTCAAGTAAGTGAACGAATGTACTACATATAATTTGCTTAAGCTCGGCACAATTGGCTTTTAGTGATACGTGCACTCTATATTTTTCACTTTTTTTACTCTATGTTATAAAGGTATTGTTAAAGCAAACGTCATTGTCGTCGAGTCATTACTTGGATCAGGATTAAATGGAGAAAGATTGAAGATTGAAGCTCTCTGGATGTCTGAGGTGTTGTCTTCGTTATTTCAAGGGCCTTTGTCTGCGATAGTTCGTTTAATTGACGAGTCGGGTCGTTAGTGAGTTTTGTTTGATATTTATTGTATTAGACCTCTTATTTGGATTTATATTTGCCGTAGATGGATTCTATGTTTTCTGAAATATATTTTACATACCTTTGTAATATTATAATGACGAGATTGGACAAATTCTTAAGTATTTGTAAATTGCAATGACCATTTTAAGGAAATCTTTACCTAAAACATATTAACTGTTATATCGTACCCGCGTAGGTAGGTAGCTACTGCCCTTCATATTTATACACCCAATCAATAAAAAAACATATATTATTTTTACTGATTTTTAACTTCCTGTCAAAATACGCATCGTCGTTTATTTTTAACCTGTCATGTTGACATCGCTTTTACCTCATGTGATACACCGATACACCGTAAAAATAATGACATCTTGTATCCGGTATTAACCCATTTGGTGCGAAACTGCGTGATGTCACGTCGGGTTTATGCTACCAAAGCTATGTAAGGGCCCATTTTTAGGACTAGTTACTTAATATGAGACAGATTTAAAGGAAATAATCAGTGAGAAAAATTTTAACTAAAATAAATAAGACATTTTTGGAAGAAAAACACTTATTGCTTCAAAAACCAAAGAAAATATCAAGTTCGTACTACATCGAATATAAATGTAAATATGTCCAGATTCTGGTCGGAACTTCCTCAAAATTATACTCAATCCTTCGTAGACCATTTCCCATAACAAAACCCCTGCAAGACAGGAAATGCTTTCGTATTCCCCATTCTTTCAATAGCAGTATTAGGTTGCTGTTCAGCAGAATAATTACACCCTCTCTTTCTCATAAGGTTCTACTCCACGTAAGTATCATCTCAAAGCCATATGCAAAACCTATTGAACTATAAAACGAGGTCAAAACGATCGGGCTTTTCCAAGGAAATTTCCGACCTACGTGTAATATTTTTTCTTTGAAGCGTTATTTTTTGTCGACGTAGAGATGTAGTTAGGTCCCGTAAGTAATTTTCGACGTGAGCGAGGCGAGCGAAAAGCGCTGGTGAAGATGATCGATGACGCAACAAAACATGTTGCGGTGTTTGTGTTAGGAGCGTTAGCGGGAGCGATTAGCGATTTACTTGAACTTTTCTCTATTTTCTTTTAGTGTTTCATATATCAGTTTTAAGCAGATAAAGCATCACAAATAAATGTACAAGCAAAATAGTTAATGAGCAAGTACTTTGATGCCCATTTAATTTTGTTATTTAATATCGCAGCGTGAATTTCAAATTCATGTTACATATATTGCATTTTGTATACCATAAAGTCTACTATCACGATATTTTTTATCACATTCAATTAGTATGTAGCATCAATACATAATTATCAAATCTATCATCGCTACAATTCTGATAAATTTAATCAGACAGAAGTTTTTATTATTTTACCTCTAAATATACACATCCCTACTAAGAAGACCAAAAAATACGTCTCACGCCTTCCTATTTTCATTAAATTACCTTGATCCCATCCCTTCCTCTAATTATAACGCGATTAATTAACTCGCTTAAAGTTCATCCCTTACGCCGTCCCCCGGGAGCCCGTCACGCGATGTTTACACCAAAATGTCGTGTTGAATATTGAATTTCGAGTTAGTTCGCATTAAGTAAAGCCGTAAGAGGCCTGTCGTGTGCTTTTACCGAAAACCAACAATATAGTATGGTTTTTTGAAAATTGAGTATCTTTGACCTTGAGATTTTTGGGATAAATATTATTTATGGCTAGTATCTAAGTAGTCTAGTGCTTAGGTGAGACATTTTCAGTATGTTTAGTGTGCGACTTTATCTTTAAAATATATATTTTATGTGTTGAACCGGTCAGAAAAAAAAAAAACTTTAATTTATCCAAATTGTATCCACAACAAAACAAGTTCATTCACCTGAAAAGTATCACAAAAACAAAACACCATTTTCAATTCATAGCTCAGACGTAAAAACAGTGTATTCACAAAATAACGGCCGAATACCGCCCACTTCGCTGTGCTAGATAAATTAAAATAAAAAAGGGGAACAAAATTCGGGAAGCAGTTTATATGAACTCCGTTTATCCGCGTCTGCTGTTGCCCATGAGATCGTAAATTACTGCTGTCCAGCCATTTTTGGCACCCATTTTTGTACCCTGTATGGACGGAAATTTTACGGCTAAAATTCAATAGATAGATCTGGGTAGAGATGCAAGATCTGGTGGATATCGTAATACTAAACTTCATAATAAATTAAATATAACCTTAAAAAGTACAAATACAAGTAACAATTTATGAAATACAAATGCCAACGTCAGTTGTCATGTTTATAATATTATTATTGAAAGCATATTAATAACAAAGTTTTCATAACATTTATTACTTTTTTGTACTCGAAAAGAAATTAAATAGGAAGTAAATAAAGTATTTTTTTTTTTCATCTCACAAGCCTTTCTTCGGTTTTAAGGATATACATAAAACGATTTTTGACAGCTGTAAATAAATAATTTGTTTTTAAATAATTTGGTATTTACAAATATTCTTAAACAGTACTGAACTAAAATAAAAATAGCTTACCGTCGTTTTATTTCAAACGTGATGTCTACAACATTCTACGCTATGTAGCACTGCTACGCCGTAGCAAGCGTTCAATTCTTTGCAAACTACATAATGTTTATTTCACAATCGTGTGGCACGTTGTTGGAATAAGCTATAACTCAAATTTAATTTTTAGAACTGTTAAATTAAAGATATTATTTATAGATCATTATGACCAACGTTTGTAATATCCAAAAGGTTGAGCACTCTTTAATCTATAACATAAATGTACCATTTAATTTGCATTTATATTCTTAGCAAATATTTAACTCTTATTACTCAATTAGCAGTTACCATTCAAATTTAACCGATTTAAAAATGTTCTATGTCGACGGTATGTTTATTTTTTTGTATCTTTTCTATACGTCATCTCTGGCAATAGTTATCCATTTAAAAAAAAGTTTCGTCGTCTATAGGATATCCAATATAACTCAGACGCGATTCTATTTAAATTATTTTATACATTTGAGTGTCATCAATTATAATAAAAATTAAATAAAAATCCTTTAAACCACATTACAAAATCACCAGCAAAATCAAGCAACAAATCTCAAAGTGCACCAAACACATGCTTTCCCTGCACAACACAACTCGCGACGCTACATGGTTCGATATGATCGATGACGTCACTCTCCCCGGGATTATATTATCACAGGGTTCAGGTGCTCAACGCTGCTAATTTCCAATGGATTACATATCCATCAAATTATTTTGAAGCGGATAAAATGTTGCAGTTGATTAGGAGATTAGTTGTTGTTCTAAAATACACCGATGTGTAAAAAAGTACTGTGAATAAAGAGTGATAAATAAGAATGAATTAATATTATTGTAAAGATTGTACATTAAATGTTTTAGTTTAACGGAAGAATTTATTAAAATTCTAGAGTAGGTGATGCAGACACGTTTACAAACACACACACACACAACAGCACACACACACCCAACACACACACACACACTCAAATTATGTTGATTGTTCTAGTTTAGGTTTTAAGTTCGAGAATTAAGTTTTTGTGAACGGATCGCAGAGCCTAGGTCCTACAACACAGGGAATCCTAGTGTAGGATCTAGGGCATAACCAATAATGTAAAATTTCTAACAATAAACGATTTTTTCATTTTTCATTTTTCAAGTTATGAAGTTATTAATAATTTGTATGTATCTGTGTGTCTCATTTTGATTTCGATTTTGTTTTCTGCTGTGTGTGTATTTATGTAACGACTAGCTGTTGCCCGCGACTTCGTCCGCCTTAATTTCTGTTATTATGATCGCGATGAAGAAGTTTAAAAACAAAAAAAAAAATATTTCTGCGTAAATTATAATTTTAGTTAATATTATGTTGATAAAACTCTAGCCAATAATTGGTAATAATGCATTAATTTCGACCAAAATTTTAAGTTTTAAGTTTATAGTGAGTCAATCTTAAAAGATAGACATATACCGTCGCGGACATTTTTTTAGATCATTTAAAGAGGAACAATTCATTCTTACATATTTTTTAGGTATCTCTAACCGTTTACGTAGAGCACGCATCGGAAGCCTTCAAAAATGAATCGTTTTCCCAGTTTTTGCAACATTTTTCACTGCTGCTTCGCTCCTATTAGTCGCAGCGTGATGTTATATATTCTAAAGCCTTCCTCGATAAATGGACTATCCAACACAAAAAGATTTTTTCAAATCGAACCAGTAGTTCCTGAGATTAGCGCGTTCAACCAAACAAACAAACAAACTCTTCAGCTTTATAATATTATAGTATAGATTATGTTGATAAAACTCTAGCCAATAATTGGTAATAATGCATTAATTTCGACCAAAATTTTAAGTTTTAAGTTTATAGTGAGTCAATCTTAAAAGATAGACATATACCGTCGCGGACATTTTTTTAGATCATTTAAAGAGGAACAATTCATTCTTACATATTTTTTAGGTATCTCTAACCGTTTACGTAGAGCACGCATCGGAAGCCTTCAAAAATGAATCGTTTTCCCAGTTTTTGCAACATTTTTCACTGCTGCTTCGCTCCTATTAGTCGCAGCGTGATGTTATATATTCTAAAGCCTTCCTCGATAAATGGACTATCCAACACAAAAAGATTTTTTCAAATCGAACCAGTAGTTCCTGAGATTAGCGCGTTCAACCAAACAAACAAACAAACTCTTCAGCTTTATAATATTAGTATAGATATCGGGTAAAACATATTTACAGGGTCGATGATTGTAATAAAATTAATAGTACTTACATTCATTATATATGAGGCATGTGCGTGGGACTTTTAAAAGCTGTTATTATTATTATTCATAAATGTTTTTAGATTTTTTCATAGCAAGAAATCTGTGATATTCTTTACTCTTAACATTTCAATCCTATGCTATCGTTTTCATGCCGTTAGTCCATTTATCTCCTTTCCTTTACTTGAAGCACGCTATGCATACTTCCAATGCTCATGTTTTAAAGATCACTGACTTTCTGAATATGATATATTTTTAGTTGCTAAGCGTGTTTGAAGCTATCCATCATCTGCTAAATGATCTTTGAATGTTGTATTCTTGCTGATTATGTTTTGGTAGGTATATTTTTCAATTTGTTATGTTTCGACACTGTAAGTCGAGCTTCAAATTATGACGTTGTTTTTTTTTTAGGAGTTGTTTAATTTAAATTGAAGTACATAAAAGAAAAGCTATTAAAATTTAATTTGCCGACTACAAAGAAAAGTAAAATTTGTTATTTTTTTTATAGCTTACTAGCTGTTCCCGGCATGCGTTGCAATGCAATTTTTTCTACCTACCTACCTGCCTACTACCTACCTACAACCACTTAGGGGTATGAAAAATAGATAGTAGCCGATTCTCAGACCTACTGAATATGCATAAAAAATTTCATAAAAATCGGTCAAGCCTTTTCGGAGGAGTATGTTAACTAACATTGTGACACGAGAATTTTATATATAAGATAATAAAACAAAACAAAGGGTTTATCTTACTCGACCCATCATTGATTCTCGATCATTTAAATATAACTGCATTTACCTGGAACAAAATAAAATGATCACTTTAAAACATACTAAAAAACATATGCACTTATAACATCGTCTTTTTTGATGATTAAATAATAAAAATATGTAGTGATGTCACTGCAAAATTATTAAACCTTACCTGCATTACTAAAATCACAGCAGTTTCCAGGACACAATCTAAAACCAACATTAGAACAATTTCCGGGTATACCAACTTCATGTACCTATATGATAAAGATCCTACATTAGAACACCCGAACCATGAGACCATGACCAATAGTTGAGATAAGGAAAATCTATTTACGTTACTGCCCACAAAACTTTTGTCCATTATTAGTGGGCCTGTTTATAACTGACACATAGAAGTGAAGTCAGTAATCCTGGCTGGATCGTCCTTGAGCGTTTCGTTTATTTCAGCACATTTGACTACGTTCTTGGCGATAATTTAGAGACTCATAAATAAGAAAATTGTAATAATAAAAGTAAATATTTGAAAGCCCCTTTTCTAAACTGTCATTAAATGCATAAAACTAAGGATAGATAAAGGGCAATAATACACATAAATGAATGTCGTAGACCAAATAGATAATTACGAATTGCTAAACAGATCGGAATTATATTATAGCTAAGATCCGATCACATCAGCATTCAAACATAAAAAAAAACAAAACGAAATCGTTCCTTTAGTTAAGGAGCTATGCTGCACACAGACAAATTTAACCTATATATAACACCGGCGGTAAAAAGTCATCATCAGACCAAATTATTAACCAAAATAATTACAAAAAACAAACATAATGTAGTTGATCTTTTGTGTTTACCTATTGTGTGTGTTCGGGGATCGTTCATGTGGCAGGAGGCTGGGGCTAATTAGACCAGCCCAACAAAAAGCTATTAGGTTTGTTACGAAGGTTCCGTATTATCGGTTCGGCCTAATATCTCGACTGTTTATAAATATCGTGTAATTATTGTGTTTGCTTTTAAAATATTAATATTTTGCTATTTACTAGGTTGTTATTTATTACGTAGGCTTTCAGTTTGATTTTTCTTATGCCATTTTAATAATGGTTTTGTTATTTAGAGGGAAATAGTGAAGGTAAAATGAAAGAATATGTTGAAAAAAAAATAAAAAATGTTAAAATAAAAATAAGTTGAGTATAGTACTTAGTATTAAATCATAGTAATGGGTAATATGTATGGTGTAACAAATCAGTATAAAAATACTATAATAAAATAACTTTTGATAAATCAACTCACCAATATTAACTTTTAAACTATGGCGCTGCATGTTTATAGTAATATAATTCACGGGAATAAGCGCGTACATGCATAAATTCCTTTTTTTGGGGCTTGAAGTTTCGACCGGGTTACACCGGCCGTGGTCGCAAGCAGACCAATCTAATCACCAATATTTTTCCAACACAAAAAAAAACAGAACGAGAGAAAGAAGAAACTACAAATTAGTCCCTATAAAATCTTTATAAACGTAGCCTATTTAATGTATATTATAAATAGTTACATAACACAGAACGAAAACAGATTTAATCCTTCCAGTTTTAAAGTAAACGTCTATGTTATTCCATTCTCGTGTTTGATCGAAGCAGAATAAATTGTAAATTCAATTTTGTTCCTCAATTATACTTGGAGATTCTACATACATAAATTATTTTGTTTGCCTCTCATGTTTTTGCTGATCGGATTTGGAAGGAAAATTAGTATTCTTTATTTTAAGCTTTTAAATTGAAACTGACTTTGAAGATGAGTGAGGGCAAAATGGCATCTTTTACGTGACTTTTTGAGTGTTATTTTGTCATTTAGTTTTAAGTTTCGAAACAGTGATAAAACTAGAGAGAACTTATTTTTAATGACTATGAAGACTTGGTGAATATTGATGTGATCATCTTGGCACTAAAAGAATATAAACACTGGCTTCGTTTCTATTAGGGATGCAAAAGAAAAACGGGCAAAATTGAAGAACGCATAATATCGTTTTCTCTTTAAACTGCCTCGTTGGCCTAATGGTGCTAAGCGCGACTGCTACGCTAGAGGTCTTGGGTTCGATTCCCAAGTCGACCAAGGTGTTATTGAGTTTTTCTATGAAATTCCCAGTAGCAGGTCGAAGTTTGGATTTGTGCCCGGTTAGTGGCAATAGGCTCGCCCCCTATTACATGGGACCTAAACATACCGGCGAACTGTGGGTGTACATTGGTACACCTCTGCCTAACCCTTCGGGGATACAGGCGTGATGGTATGTTAATGTTAATATGTATGTTTTAAATTGTTAATGTATCTACATAAGAATTTGGTAAGGTATTTCATACATAAACATGTGTTAATTTACCAAAATTCTGTCTATTATCAAATTGTGTTATAACTTCCTTCTAATAAGCAATAACTTTCTCATATTACCCTCCTAAAATATTAGTACATCCAAAATGATTGCTTAACCATGGAAATGAGAAACAAAATACGACATAAACTTGAAAACCGCATCGTAAGAATACATGTTTACGGAATATTCTCGAAGGAAATATAAAGAAAATCCACGTCTTTACCCAGAAGTATGTTTTGGGGAACATTGTTTTTGATATAGAATTAAGCTCGTTTTATTCTTATGGTAACTTTGAACAAAAATACTTTCAAGGCAACTGGATTTGTGGTGTTATTTTTATATATTCTGAATTTAATGTAAATCGATTGACTGGGTGCGGATGGGGAGGACTTGCTGTTGTGGCGCAATTTGGGAAAGGCCTTTGTCTAGCAGTGGACTGCAATAGGCCGATAGACACTTATAGCTTAAATTGTGTCTTCCACAAGATATTAAATTGTGACTTTATTTGCGTATAAAATCAAAGAGAGTAAGGCCTTGAAAAGATTTTATGTTGGTCTTAAAATAGTTTTTAGAGCTTCTATTACTGAAATAAACTCAGCCTCTTTTCTGATTAAGTTATAAAATGTAAGTCACCGCGGATTCAATTAAGAACTTGAGACAGCTTTCGTGATATTATATTTAGTTACGTGCTTCTAGATCATATCGTATCTTATTATATACTGTATCTGTGTACCGTACTTTGAGCCGTGTTACTATGTGCTCTACTTATTTATTTACGTATTCCAACAGCATTACCTATATTATGTAGAAAATTAAAATAGTTAATAACATCATTCATACGCATGCCTATTATAGGTACACACAGCATTCACAACATAGGTATACCTACTCAGGTTTTACTTTTAATTTATGAATCATCATCTGCCGAGCCTTTTCCCAACTATGTTGGGGTCTGCTACCAGTCTTACCGGATTCAGACGAATACCGTATTTTACATGGAGCGACTGCCTATCTGACCTCCACAACCCATTTTACTGGGAAACACAGTATCCCATTGTAGGTTGTCCGAATTGACTTAACGACTGCCAAAGATCAACGTATGACAGTCGGGACCAACGGCTTTTAATTTATGAATGTGCTTTTTTATAATTCTACTTAAAATAATCTAATACTTTATACAAATACAAACACAGTTTCTTAAGAATTTTATTAAAAACAGCTCCTCATAATTGTTCATTAAGTTTATAATAAACTCCTTGAAGAGAGTGCTGTTATATCTGCGCCGAAACTTATAATTAACGTACCACGTGTCTCTTAATAACTAATTAGGATAATATTTTTTGGTTCATTCCAGTTTATAAGAATTTTAATTGTATTTTATACTGCCTTAGGGCTTGTACTTACTGGATAATGTTTAAGAGATAAATAATAAAATTGTTTTCGTATTGTATGTTTAATCAAATAATGAAACATTATAAGCTCTGCTTAGCTTGGGATCAGATAACCGTGTGTGAGTTGTCCGGAAATATTATTATTTGTATCAAGCTTACATCATTTAATTATTTTGTTTCTATATATTTTGTATACATACACTATTTAATAGTGAAAACTTTGAAAACTCCAGTCAATTGCGAGTCGGCTTGCAAACTAAGGATTCTGTTGTATCGCACAAGATAATAAATTAATATCACAGTATCCTGTATTGTTTTATTTGTTGTTATATTCGTAAAAGAAACACACCCTCTACCTATTATCTTTATTCCGGTTCGTGTGATACTGTCTGCTGACAGACAGACAAACAGTTCCTTTCCAGTCCGGACCCCTAAAATTCGACTTTTTGCTATAGTAATATACTAAATATAGTTGCTGTAAATATCAACAATATGTTGCATTATATATAATTATAAGTTCTTAGCGTGATGTACTATGTATACTCAATTACATGTTCGTATAATGAAACACTCACACCATAAATAAAGTCATTGTATACGATGACGAAACAAATTACCATCAAAACCAAACACTCTCTACTATAATTACATATAATTACGAACCTTTCCTCACATATAAAACTATAAATTACTGCCTACACTAGTGTGAAGATTAGTGGATGAATTAGTCAATATTATCTCTGTATTAATCCTATGGCGGCCATTTTGAAACGATGGCTGCGTATAAATTAGATTTAAACTGACTAAAGTTAAGCTGTGATGGGGTATGGAAGCTGTATTGACGATTTGATTTTATTGTTGAGCGTTGTGAGTTTCGTAACCGCTGATTTAGACTCAAGTTATATAACGTATCATACTTAATGTAAATTATTTGTTAGTAATTAAGGATCATGATGATTAGAGTATATTACTATTGCAAAATAATTAAAGTACAGTGTAAAATTATTTTAAAATTCAAGGCAATGGAAAACCATAATGTGTCGCTAAACTATAACTTAATCTTTTTTGTAAAAACGTAATGGAATAGCAATAAAGAATATGAATATGAAAAGTATATGAGAAAAATGTTTAGTTAGTACATTGAAATCTCACTTAAGCAATAACATAAAATCTTTTCTAACAAAACAAGAAAAAGTAATCTTAGTTCCAAGAGTCCACAGTCTAGCAGAATGTAGCCATCAATTATGTAAACGCGTTGGACAACTGCTCACTATTACTCTTAATACTCGAGAATTTTTTTATTCTGTGTAATTGCCTCATATTTTTTCTTTGCTTTGTTTAATGGTCTGGAATAATCGTTTGGTAAAATATAATTATGTACAAGGTTTATTGGTACCTAACCGGTTAGAAAAAATAATTGTAATGCAATTGAGATTGGCTTTTAAATTGAGCCAGTAAAGGTTATTTTCTAACATTTTGTCACCTGTTGTCAAATCTATTTTTTATGAATGTTATTGGTTGACAGAAAGTTTTGGTCGACCAACAACGTTTGTCTCTCCTTTGTTTCTTACTCATATAATATTATTCATAATGTTTTACTTCTCTAGTTTTAAAGAAGCCAACAGTAATGTTTGAGATTAAAGGAATTTTACAGGTATATAATATATTTTGACAAAAGCAGTACATAATAGCGAAAATGGCTAACACGTGCTATCTTAATCAATACTCGTGCCTCTCAGTTAAACAAGACTCTAGGAAACATGCCTTCAGAGAAACAGTTTCAGTTCTAGTACCGAACTGACAAAGGTCACTGAGATAATTTATTTGGTCAGGCATAGAACTGGGTTAGATAAAGCTTTATAATAAATAGCCTTCCAAGATTATAATCACTACTAAGACCTAATAATTTTCTTTAGACGTTAGAAATATTACTTTTCCCAAAAAAAGTAGGCATGAATTCAGTATAGAATATTTTCAGTCTCTAAAGTAAACGTTTAGGTCATTTTATGCATAAAAAATAGTTGAACAAACAGACGAAGACAGAAAAACAACGAAACTTAAAGTGACTGTTTAAATTACACCTGAATTCAAAAATATTTAAATTCTACTCGACTCATATAAGTTTGAAAAACAAACTAAGCTCACATTCGTTAGAACAAAGTTAACAAGAAAAAAATAGAAACAAAAGCAAATCAAAGTAAAACGTGATGATGATAGATTGAACTGGATTAGGATCCCACAGAAGCTTTAAAATACATATTTTTACGAAGAAAAACTGATAGCATTATTCTTCACAATGTGCTCGCAATTCGTCCTTGTATTGCGATCCTAGATTTTATTTTATGTCTGTTTGTTTATAAAAGGTATAGTATATTATGTTATATATAAAATTCTCGTGTCACAATGTTAGTTACCATACTCCTCCGAAACGGCTTGACCGATTTTTATGAAATTTTATGTGCATAATCAGTAGATCTGAGAATCGGCTACTATCTATTTTTCATACCCCTAAGTGGTAGTAGGTAGGTAGGTGGTAGTTAGTAGGCAGGTGCTAGGTAGAAAAAACTGCATTGCAACGCATGCCGGGTACAGCTAGTAATATATAAGATTACATAGTATAGGGTAACACCAAGACTTACTTTATAAATGAAAATGATGGCAAAAATAATCCATACTATTGGTGTGGTAATATCAATTTTAGATAAGGTATATTTTTGATTTTTAAATCGAGGTTAATAAAAAATCTTGCTTACTTTTCCTTAACTAAAATAAATTTGGTCTAAATCAATGAATTATGAATCTAAAGCTAATATGTATTATATCTATCTTTAAAAAAAAAAAATGGCATCATTACATGACTACACATTCATCCAATACAAGTAAGTATTTCGCCTAATTTACGCTATTGTTTTTCTTCTGATAATCTCTTAACCGAAACTATCCACAATATCTCGCCAAAACACATCAGAGTGTGTAATATACCAGACAAGCTTCGTTCCATCTGTCAGCCAACTCGAGTGTTAAATCCTCACTGATAAATATATCACTCGAATAATCCTTCTTACGAAACTGGACTACTTCGAGGAACATACGCGAACAATTACAATGCTATGGATAAGATTAATCAAGCAAAAACGACCCTTAACGGTCTGTGAGACAAAGCCTTAAAGGATTAAAATCGCTCGAGCGTTTTATTGTTTTCGGATATCCTGACACACCGCAGGGTAGGGTTCCAGTGCAATTTTGAAGCGTAAAGGGGGTGGTTAAATGTTGTAAAATAACTCTATTATAACAGAAATTCCATTAGCCATTGGTAAAGGAAATCGATGCTTGTTTATGGCATATTTATGTAGTTTGTACATTGAGTGTTCTAATGTTACAACTGATATTTTTTTGTGATCAGAATCAACATCCGTCCTTTTTGAAAAAGAACGATTATAGTAACAAAAATAAAGTTGTCTTCTAATACTGACAAACACATCAAGTGTGTAAAACTCGAATTAAGGTCTTCATTGGATAAGTCTAATACAACCCCAAAAAAAACAACGGTACAGCAAAATTAGGTCCAAAAGACAAGCTCAATGTAGACAAACATTCATCAGGTAGGTTCATTCCACCGCTATCAGTACACCCAACCTTTACGGTAAACGCCGCATTAAAATAACGAGTTGGATAAAAAAGAGACAATTACCAACATTCACACGAGCTCTGTATTTACACAGCTGATCATTTAATTTTCAGGGAGCCACATTTGACAATGAACTTGGCTCAACCGGCGTCGACTCGGTTTTATTCTCTTTCTTTTGTGACCTGTTTATGTGCCGTTATGGGTATACTGAGCCCATTAAATAGGGTTGAGTGGTTAAGAGCTTTTTTTCTCAACATCCCATATTTCAGTGCAGATCATAGCGTAGATCAGGCTCATTTTTTGTATAAAAGAAATATATACTTATTTACATTGGTCACTGTCCTCATACCAAGTACTTAACACCTACATAAAGAAAAATAATAGGTGACAAAAAAAACAATATATGTATCTCATCATCATTTTTCTTAGCTTAGCGCTTACTTCTTAGTTCGAAGGATTCAAAACACGTCAGTTATTTTCTTTAATTAATAATATATTATTGTTTTGATTTCGGAGGTTAACCTGAATGTTACACATAGAAATAGAAGAACTTTAAAGGATTTTTTCGCGGTTCCTATTTTGATTGTAGGTCCCGACATTTCGACACCTTTGCAGGTATCATGGTCACGGGTAAACTGAGGTGGTGTTCGTCTTGACTCGACAAACGACAACTTAATTATATTGGGCATTAGCATGAGTTCCGTTCCATATTTATCGTTTGCTAGCACTTGCTACGTAGTCAATTGTCTTTTGTCATGTATTTCATTATATTCAAATCCTATAATCACATGTCCACCCACCCATAAAATGTTCCAATCACCATCACCGATCCTTGAAAGGCATTGTGACAGTTACTACGTCATCCAAAACTCAATTATACCGCACACAGAATCGACGGCTCGTGTATAATTATTCATGGAAATACAAATTTTGCTAAATTAATTTACTTGGGGTTACATTGGTGTCCCGTTAAGTTCGGTACGCTGGCGAAGCGTTTGATTGTTCGAGAATCCTCTTATGTTACCAACATGATAATGTGTCGCAAACGAATGAAATGGTTCGTTCTGATAATAGCATTATTATTAAGCATGGTATACATATTTCGTAATAAATTTTATTCGTAATTTTTGTATTAATATGGCTTTTTTCATTGCCCCTTTTAAGATACACCACCAATTTTACTTACGAAAGCGATAATGTGATTTAAATTTTTAATTAATGAAATCTTTGCTGACATCGGCAATCCGCAAATGTTTTTGTTGTTTGTGTCTTCTCCATATGGGAATAGGTCTGTGCCCAGCAGTGGGATGTTTATATGTTGGTATTATTTTATTATAAAATCTTTTCTAGCATCTGTATCTTTACCTATTGAATAAAATAAAATAAAAATACATACCTATACTTATAGATTTTCATTTGTAGAGATATCAATAGTCTCTATAAAATCACTTGTAACTATCCGTGTTTAAACATAACTCCTATTTGCCACAACCCCACAGGAGCAAGAGCACAGGAGCCCTCCGTATCCAACGATCGTTTACAAAGCGTCCATAACATTACCTACGCTTGCTTTTCATTATTTCGGATCCCAATCTATTGTTTAATTCAAAACACGATTTCCCTTGGATTTATCGTCCTTGCTCTCTATAGCGAACAATTACCGCTTTTGTGAATTGATTTTGACTAATTAAACACTTTTATTGCTTGTATAGGTCTGAAGGCAACGGAGACCGATTGAAGATTTTGTTATAATTTATCGTTTTCTGTTTAGTTGACTTTGTGTTGTTACAACGAATGGTTGTATTCCAAGTTTGTTTTGTAGTGATTTAATATTTGATACTGTTTTTGTTCAGTCGAGAATTTAATAATGGGTGCTATTTAAACAGGCTTCTTTTTAATATCATTATTCGCCCCCAAAAATGTATTTTATTTTATTTTATTTTATTCAATAGGTACAGATACAGATAACAGATTAACAAAGTACAAAAAAAAGATCTTAACTACTAACTGTAAGTAAACCTGAAATCCAGTTACAACTGTACACAACAATTAAATTATGTAACACTTAATTTTTTACTGAGATTAAAGTTCAATAAGAGAGGTTTAAAGTTAGATCAGTGCTGGTGTAGAAATAATATAAATAAAAAAATTAAGCAAACAAAAAATAAATAAATAACTTAAACTATTTGGTAGGTCACTAGTTTTGTTTGTAACGAAACAGAAATAATTTAAATGCATTCAATGTATCATGGAAAATGTCCGTTTGCGAGCAAATAGCGTTATAGTTTTTACACATTCTGTACAATGGGTTATTCTGAGATACATTGTTGTGGCTTGTAGGAATACCAAACAATTGTGGGATGCGCACAGATCGCGTTGGTGTCTTTATGTATATTTTTTCAAGGAGATAGCTGTCAATGGAACCATTTACTATTTTATGTAGGGTGCACAAGTCGCCTATCCATCTCCTACTTTCTAACGTTGACAAAGAAAACTTGCGAAGTCTATCAGCATACTCTGGTATTTTACGCCGTAACCCACACTTTGAGCAGAGAGCTCTAACGAACCGCCTCTGTACTGCCTCTATACGATCTGTGTGTGTTTTATACATTGGTGTCCATATGGGCGAACAGTATTCTAATATACTTCTTACCAGACATGTGTACAAAACAATCATGGAGCTAGTATGTTTAAAAGGTTTTGCGGTTCGAAGTATAAAAGATAGCATGCGGTGAGCTTTACTGCATATATGATCATAGTGTGATCTAAAAGATAATGAGGAATCAAAGATTACCCCTAAGTCGCGAACTTCTGTAACTCTTTCAATAATAGTGTTATGAATGTTGTAATCGTGATTCAATGCATGTTTTTTCTTTTTGGTGAATGTAATGACCTGACATTTTTTTATATTTAATGACATTAAATTTCTATCACACCAGTTTACGATGGTGTCAATATCTGTCTGGAGAAGTTCACAGTCTTTATGATTGTTTATTCGTTTAAATATTTTTATATCGTCAGCATAAGCTAAGCATTCACATTTAATGCTGTTTAATAAGTCATTAACGAATATTAAGAATAAGAGCGGCCCTAAATTAGAACCTTGAGGTACGCCAGATGTTGCAAAGTATGGAACGGAGTCATAATTACTAAGAGTGACCAACTGTGAACGATTCAATAAATAAGACGTGAGCCATCTGTGCAAATTTCCATGTATGCCTACGCTGTGAGCTTTTGCAAGTAGAGCCAAATGATCAACGCGGTCAAACGCTTTCGAGAAATCCGTATATATTGAGTCAACTTGGTTTCTAGAGTTAAAAGATTCGCAGATATAGTTGGTGTAATATAGGAGGTTAGAGTTAGTAGATCGACCTGTGACAAAACCATGTTGTTTTGGACTTAGCATGTGTTTAAAGTGGTTGTATATGTGTTTGTAAATAAAACCTTCAAATATTTTAGCGAAACAGTTGAGAACACATATTGGACGGTAATTTGAGATATCTCCTTTGTCCCCCGACTTATGTATTGGCGTTACCTTGGATATCTTCCATAACTGTGGAAAAATGCCTTCCTGTAATGATTTCTTAAAAATTATATGTAGCGGGTTCACCAAAGCAGAAGCACACATGCGAATAAGAATTGGGGGAATACCATCAAAACCACCGTTTTTGGAAAGATCAATTTGCTTAAGCTTATTCAACAAATCCCCTTTTTCAATTTGAAAATCAGTAATTGAAAAGTTAGACAGTTGGGAGGCCGGCAGATGACTACTTGTTGTGCCAGAGCTATATACGGAAGAGAAGAATTGAGCAAAAAGGTTGACGATATCTCTGCCTGAGCTGCTAACCTTATCTTGATAATACATGCGACATGGAACACTATTAGTAACGCGTTTGCTTTTAGTATATCGCCAAAAAGCTTTTATATTGAGCTTAAGATCATTCTCAATTCGCTCTACATATGTTTTAAAGCATTGACTAGCAAGGATTTTAGCCCTAGCTCTAAGCATCGAAAACATGTCATAGTCCCTTGGGTTTCCGTATCGTTTAAACCGGGTATGAGCTTTATATTTAGATCGTAGTACATTTATAAGACTTTTAGTAAACCACGCAGGATACCTATTGTTTATAACTTTACGTTTAGGTGTAAACTTTTCTATAATTGAATAGAGATTATTGTAGAAAAAATGTACAAACTCATCGCATCCCATGCCCAAGGCATACCGATCCCAATCCATTAGTTCGATCTCTCGCTTACAACCTTCAAAATCCGTTTTATGATAACACAGTTTTTCTATAGGAGATTCTTCTAAAAGCATTGTATTACAAGTTTGAAGTGTTAATTCAATAGGTGGGTGATGGAAGTCAAGACGGCTCATAGGTGTAGTTGGGTTAACAGTAATCAAGTCCTGTCCGTCAGTTATCACTAAGTCAAGAATCCGGCCATTTTGGTTTAAGTTATTGTTCAGTTGACGTATCGAATTTAATTGAAACAGATCTAGAAGATACTTTGACTTCTCACAATTACAGCCTAGCGGACATCCTGTCTCTGTTGACCAAGTAATATTGCCAAGATTAAAGTCACCTACAATACAAGTAAAGTGCTTCGATGTAGTATGTTGCCTTCTAAATTACTAAGTCAGCCACAATTAACGAGCATCTAAATAATACTATCTTAGCCATTAGTTATCTTCTATGTAAACGACTCTAAATACAACTCAGCATAATGATTATTTTTTAGCATCTAAATTTGTAGCATGCATTCTAATAGTAAACTTCTAAAATACTATTAAATGACATCAAAAAATATATTTATTTAGCTTCTAACTTTTTAACTCAGTACATTTAAAATGTAACTCATCCCATATTAATTGATCGTCAAAATTTTGCTAAAAATGTCATCAAATAGTCGGTATATTGGCCACTAATATTATCAGAAGCTATTGAGGAGAGACAAAATAAAAGACTTTATTTTTAACCGACTTTAAAAAAAGGAGGAGGTTCTCAATTCGGATGTTTGTATGTTTTTTTTTTATGTTTTTTCGCGCATAGCTCCGTTGCTTTCCAACCGATTTGAAATATTTTTTCTTTGTTGGAAAGGGTATTTCCCAAATGGTCCCACAGTCACCAAGTCGGGATCTGATGATGGAGTTTTGGCAAAATCGAGGGAACTCTTCAAATTTTATAGGAAAACGTACAGCGATTTTGGTATTTTCTACAAGTAAAGCATTTGCGTTCAATAAGAACCATTCTACTATCAGATCTGATAATGAAGCCAAGATGACCTCGTGAATGTAGCGAGAATTCGTTGGATGTGAGATGCGTGGCACTGGATTTCGTTTGACGGAAATTATCATAAGGATGATGAAAGGGTGTCAGCTGAAGGCCCTACCCATATTATCTAAGATTTAAAATATGTCACTAAAAATAAAAAAAACCGACTTAAAAAAATCGATAAAAGCACTAAAAAGTTATATGAATAAACCTAACCTAAACTACGATTAACCTATAATACAATTTAACAATTTTTTGGAGTCGGGGCCGCTGTCGCTGTCGTCTCGCGTACTCGCGCCAAATCATGCAGTGGCTATTTTCACGATAAAAGAATATTATGTATTATTTTACATGCTTAGTTATAATAAATTATGCATTCTGTAGAAGCTTGAATTATATTTTTTTGAGGACATTGCGTTGAAGCTGTAAAACGTAAAATGGTGACGAGATGTAAAATCCGAGGCCGAGTTAGTAAATTAGGTGTCAATGCATAAATAAGAAGGTAAGTTACAATAATTGATGATCTTTACTTGACGCTTTCTATAGAATATTTAGTGGGCGTTGTAATAGATACGAATTATTTTATTAGAGGCTATGTAATTTTCCCGTTGCTTAGTTATAAAATTAGAAGTTTAATCACGCGTCCAATAAATAATTTTGTGGCTAGACTTATAATTTCCCTTTAATAATATATTTTGCTTGGTCTCTTGACTTGGCTTTTCTTTATTTACTTTTAAAGGAAATTTATTAATGTCATTACTGTTACAACAATTATCAAAACAAAAATATTAAATAAATACCTTTTTTTTTAAGTAAGCAAATATTGTCAATTTCTATCTAGTTCATTAAACAACTGTCAGTATCATATCATATTTTAAAAATCTTGATCTAAAGTATGCACAATATTTAATATCGGTTAAAAAATATAAAATTTTGCTCATTCACAAAATCTGAATATTCAAATTCATTTACATATTGAATGTAAATTTTATTTAAATATATCCCTAACAAATACAAATATGACGACAAAACGATTTGGTCTTCGTTTACTTAATTCATATTTTGGATCAAATATTTTCACGTATAATTCTTATCGCTAACATATTGCTGATCAAGGGAAAATGGCATAACTGCTTTTTAATGATCTGGATTTAATGGCGATAGCCTTTGTTTTCCTTTTTTTTGACTTTCAATAAACCTCATTGCCCTGTAAGGTTTTGCTGGATTGCCAAGCCACCGTCGTGCTACTCTGACAGAAGACTAAACAGAATCGCAAATTGCAATTTATTGCTTTACATACTACTTGCAATATAGTCTCTTCCACTGATCAAACGTAGAAAAGAATGATCTGATCATCCCACTGAGGTCTCATTAATCCAAAAGTAGCTTAAGTATAGGTTCTAGCGACAATTTTAACTTTCCCTTTGTGTCTGCTAATGGTAACAATAATAATTAAGGTCCTTAAAAACTCAAATAAAAACGATTACACCCAAACAAACCGTCCTATCGTTACATTAAAATTCAGTGGACGCGATCAAAGCCTTGGAAGTAACTGAGCAAGCCCTCTGAAGGAAACTGAAATAAACGGTTGCCTAGCAACCTTTGAGACGGGTTTTTATTAATACTGCCGTTACTCAACTTTTAGATATAAGTTTAGTAACAGTCTCTTAAATTCCAGTCTTTGTTGAAGCTGAGATGCAAAATATTAAATAGATGTTTCTAGAAATTCTGGTTAGCTAGAGGGTTGAATGGGGTAAATGTATTTTGTAATAATGCTTACGTATTTATTCATGACGCTGTAGAATTTCATCTAGGAGCTGTTTTGGTGAAATATTTTTAATTTTGTACCAAATAGCAGCATCAAATTCTCTTGTATTTTATTTAAGTACCTGTTTTGCATAATCGTGCTTATGAAAGGATAAAAATTGTGAAGATAACCATGTATATGACTTTGCAGTCAATGACAAGTCAAAGAGCAGGTATTGTTACAATTGACATCATATAACTGATCAAGTCAAAACGGAGAAAGGCCAGACTTTAATAATAACATTTTTTTTTTCAAAATATTATGTTGTGAATATTCAAGACTACTCTTGTTAAGAAATAAAAATTTAAAAAATCTTATAGCAGTAGCAATTGCCGCTGTTCTTTTATCTTTCATACAAAAACGGAGTTAAAACAAAAAACAGTCTCACACTGAAACTTTAAACTGACTCCTTGAAAGTTTTAAAAACTATTTCTAAAGAAACTACCCTCTCATAACCCATGAAGCCATTACACCACCATAATAATGTGCAAACTGTAATAGAGCGAGCTTCGTAAATGCACGCGAAGGAATTCTTTTATCTCAGCAATTTGCGAAACGAGCTCCGTGAAAGCTCCGTAATCCTGGCTGATCTGATGTAATTGTGATAGATTTGGTATTAGGTATGTACCTACTTGTATAACGCTTGAAATTTTGCATTTTATTGGGAATTATAATATGTTAGTAGCCAGATTTTCAACAAGTTCAGTTAGTTAGGTTTATTTTTTTGCCCTATATAACCCACTGCTGGACTAGGCCTTCATTTGTTTAAGTCGATGATTTTTGCTTCTTATCAGTTTTCATCAGCCATTCTACTCCTGCCATCTTCTTTTAATCATCAGGCCACTAATTAATCCTCGGTCTACCTGTATTTTGCCATCCAAGTCTTGGCTACCATTCGGTTACTATTTGCTTCCACCTACCGTATAGCTACAAATCTTGCCCATCTCCATTTTAGTTCCGTTAGTTTGGTTACGTTGTATATTGTTAGGAAAGCTTAACAGTCTTTGTAGTCATGTTATACCTTTGAAATAAATAAACTTTTTGATAAACTGTACCGACTTCAAGAAAACAAAGTATTTTATAAGACAGGACAATGGCAATGCTGCCAGCCTTTTGGGCACACTCCCAGTCGACAGCGATGTGGATGAATTTTTTGATGCCTTGTTTTAGATCTTAGTTTTATTTAGTTTATAATTCTTCTTATTTCTTGTGTAGGCTTAGTTTTTTATTATTCTAAATATTTTAAGTTTAATTTCATCAATAAATAAACTAGTACTTATAGTTTAAATAAAATACTTGTACAACAGACAGGACTATAAAAACTCTGATAACAGTTTACGTAACAAAAACTCTGACAATTTACACCAACACAATAACCCAAATTTTCTGAAATCCTTAATAATGTGAACACGTGTTTTTATAAAAAAAACTCGGATTATGTAGGAAGAAAGCCGAAAAATCGCTCAAATTGTTTCCCCAAAAAGTAAAGGGGCAATTAAAAATAATTTGACACGTTTTTTCCGCGCAACGCATTTTAGATCAATAAAATATTTTAATAGGCTTTCCTGCCTGTAGGATTTGGTAGGTACTGCGGAAATTGAGAGTAAGCCGGATAATTAGTATTTTATTGGTGGGCGTAATTTTAGGTATTTTTCTATTATTAGCCGTATTGGTACTCCACATTCAGACTGATATAGATCGAGGCATATTGTAGTGTATGTATTGAACACATAATCAAGGTCCAATAAGTGCAAGTGATTAGATATACATTATTTCCTTACAAGCTTTTAATTTATACTTTCCAGTAGACTCATTGATTGTTTTGCCGCATTGCTCGTAAACAGAGGCAGTCGCAATCAGCAGCATTTACACAAAACACACGCAAAACCAATTACACTCCAACTACGAACAAATAGCTATTACAAAAGTAATACTCAATATTATCCCCCGTCAAAACTTCCGAATTATCCTGAAAATTTCGAAAGCCCGCACCAATAGAAGTGCCTAAAAGTACCTAAAAGTACCGCTCCGGTCCTAAAAGTGGCGTGCTGGCACTAAAAGTACCAGCGGAACCTGTGGGCGGCACGATATAACCATTATGATAGCGAAGACATTTTAACCTCGCGGGGCGCGGATAAGCGTGCGGGCATGAAATTAGCGAATAAATGGAGGTAGGAATTCGTAGTTTCTTTAAACTGCAGGCACAAGACAGAAGCACCTCCTATAATATAAGTTACAATAATGAACTGATCAGTGATTTACGCTGTCCTATAGACAAAATCCTTCAACCAACGGCATTACCAACCCAGTTTTTGTCATTTATAAGAAAAAAGAGAAAAAAAAAATGGAAATTACTGAAGCAATCTTTTTAATTTCTTTTTATAAATAGAATAAATGCTGGAATCCAGCTAACCAGAAAAGTAACAGAAAATTAATTCCTTTTCAATAAACAAACTCAGCCGGAACTATTTATAAGAGAAAACGATGTTGTTAATAATAGGAAAACTGTAGTCTTGTACTATAATGTAGGGTATTTTGATATTTCCAAAAAATAACCAGCCACTTCCTAAACCATCCGTAGAAAGTTTATTTTCCGCATGATTACACCTAAAAAGACAAAGAGACGACAGCATAAATTGTCTCAGTACAGTTTTATGTACCGGAAAAGACAGGTAGGTCCCCAGGGCGGTGCATGTTCAAAAGCGTTTTATTTTGAACGTTGCGAAAGTTGCTCTATTTCACTTTATGTTGATGTGCCTTTAGACGTGTCAGTCCGTATGGATAATGTTATGGGGAGGGATGGATCTAAACGAAAGATGTGCTGTACTAAAATGAACGTGAAATACTAGCAAAATATGCTTAAAGAGTTCATATTTTTAATCAGTTGACCTTGACAAAAATGTTTGTGCCCTTAACTTAAAAACCTTATTTAAAAGTATCTTGCACCATATCAATGGTTGTTTTTAAAATTGAACGCGGTACAGTGATTTTTTTTGTGTTTTTAAAAAAAAACGATTACGTAACACGATAACAGCTATTTCTAATCAGTTACTATCTATCTTTGAGCATTACACTTACTAAATTTGTTACCAAACAGCCGCTAATGTTATATATAGCTAGCAAATGTGTAACAATATGAGAGACAAAACGTATCAAACAAAGTTGCCCTCATCCCCAGATTAGGAACCCACTACCTAACATAATTGTGGACATAATCCCGCTAGTTTCGTGGCCCAACAAGAGAGAGAACTTTTCTAATTTATTCATATCACGGTGCCCTCCGCTTGTGAAGTTGTTCCAAAGTTTTTGCCAACAATACGGATGAACGTTTCAAAGAAAAATAATTCGTACTCAAACATTGAGATATAAGATCCCAGATTGGAATATATACTTGGAAATATTATGGTAATCAGCGAACGATCAGTTTCCCGTGTAAGTCTGCCGAAGTATGTTGGTATGTAAATTTTATACTCTGATTATTTTGCATGGAAGTATGGAAGCCGTACTAACATTATGAATATGAGTTTCAGTATTATTGAGTAAATTAACTGAATGAAATAGCTATTGAATAGACGCTTAACATACTAGTATTTGTACAACATTAGTGTATAACATAATTTATATTAAAATGATATGTGGAACTAATATAAATTCTAGGAATAGACCGATGATACTCGTATTATAATGAAACAATTTATCAAATAAATACATCATTTAGCTACCATAAAATGCCGATTTTCATATTTCTCTATGCAACTAGAGCATACGTAAAAAAAGTAACCCTTTTTTTGAAAATACATTTCACAGTTTAAGCACTTTTTTTTTACAATAGTCATAAAATTTAAGACGCATACCTTATGTCATATTATATTCTTTATTCTTTAAAACACATACGAAATTAATTTTAAAATTATAAAAAAAAAAAAAAAAAACAAAAATATACATATATTATAAATATAAAATTACATGTTATGTCATTTTATATTTATATTATTTATGTAATAAAGCGAAAAATTTGTATGAAAGACAACGTATGCTTTTTATTTCAACTGGACCAGTCTATGAAAGGCGGACGATCTCATTAGAGGGAACTGCACATATCTCAATACAAGTACAAAGGCCAATAAAGATGCAACATATTTAGTGCTGTAAATGCCAAGGTATAACAAAATTTTTCATATGCTTTCAAGATTTCTGTAACATGTAAATATCATCATCACTTTCTGTCTTCTACAGAGGATTATTTAAGATTTACGTATAATGACCATAATATATTATACAATATAAAAATGAATCGCTGAATGTGTTGCTAAGCGCAAATCGAGAGCGGCTGAACCGATTTCGCTAATTCTTTTTTATAATATTCCTTGAAATAAAGAAAAATTATATAAATATATATAAAATTAAAGAATCGACTGTTCGGCGGTACGAAGATAGCCGGGTCAACTAGTTTTAATAATTGTCATTAAATAATTATCTTGATCATGTGAGGCATACAAACTACCTCAGCATTAATAACATAATAATAATATTCCGGGACAACTCACACACGGTTATCTGATCCCAAGCTAAGCAGAGCTTGTGTTATGGTAACCAGACAACTGATAAACATACTTATATATTTCTAAATACATACATATTATAGATAAATTACACCCAGACAAGCAGAACAAATGATCGTGCTCATCACACAAACATTTGTCCTGGGTGGGAATCGAACCCACGACCTCCGGTATAGCAGTCAGGGTCACTAACCACTAGACCAACAGGCCCGTCTAAGCATTGACGATAAGATGGTACGTAGAATAATAATCTCGATATCAGAAGTAATAAACATTATTCGTATTTAAAATAATTCATTTCTTTTATTGATGTTATCACATAAATATATATTATCTATCATTCTTATTTTTGCCAGCATCGTCCCTCTGCAGGGCAAATAAGTCTAAATGATCAAAAACAATGGAAGTTACAAATGACCCTTTTTAAATAGGTATCGTGTCCCGAAGTCAAAGTACATGCGAGATGGAGACAGGGTAATTTCCTTGAAATAAAGGCTCGAGTTACAGAGAGGAAGAGAACAAAATATTGTTATAAATGTACGGGGACGACATTAGAGCGTGACGCGTACTGTTTGAGAGTAGTGACACTCTCAATTCTGTTGGGAATAGGATAGTCTTCCTAGCGATGGGAATTATATTATATGGGATTTTTTTTTTTCCCAAAAGCTGAGTAAACGGTTCTGTATCTAGACATTTCCATATTCAACATTCCCTACTTTTAATACAGTAAGAAATATGTTTCTAACAAAAATAACAACAACAATGTACCTACTTAAATGTAAAACACTTAAATTAAAATTACAGGTTTTATTATTAATATTAAACACTTTTTTGTTGAATTTCTTTATATTATGTTAAACGAAAATTTTCGTAAAGTTACGTACTGTTTAGTGATACAATAGCTAAACTATTATTATGTTTACGAACTGCGAACACCGGGAATTTAAATAAATTGCTTTACTTAGTTATTAAGTTTCTGTAACATAACTGAATCAAGATGTTATTGAATAGACTTAGTATATTCTATTTATAGTTAAATGAAGACATTTACGTAATCTGTTGTTATGTTTCAAATGTAATGTCGGTAGCGTATTATGTTATTTTAGTTGGAGATATTACATCAACGAATAGTGAAGAATAATATAACGTTATAAATATTTTTAATATGGATATAATACGTAACAAATAACTCATCTAAAATCGTTTGAAATTTTTGCAATAATGTAATTAAATCACAAAATTGGACATGCAACGTTTATATTATTAGCAATACTTATCATACCATACTTACATAAGTGTATTATACATTATAAAAAAAAAACAGTAGAAATTGTTTAACGAACTCATTAAAAGGAGAAATCCCAAAGAACGCTTTAAAACTGGACATACTATTCAACACAAGTGCGGCGCTTCTCCAATTTCCTTGTCGAGACAGCCCCTTTCAACCCTCCGTAACATTAAAAAATACAAAAATAAACTTCACAATTTTTTTCAACGCTATAATCATTATTCGCGGTTGTTTTCATCAAATTATCTTAAGCCTAATTAAGGGTAAAGAATGTCTTTGAATTGTGCTGTTATCTTTTTACATCTTTTAGATGGCATTTCCTTTTATTTGGAAAGAGTTATGAATTTATCTGAATTTGTATTTTTTCTTTTGATACTTTTTTGGTAATGTCTGCTTCTGTGGTTTTTTCGAGTCGTAAACTGCTTTATATTTCGTAGACGCTTTTATCGCATAGATCTGGCAGTTTTATAATAATTAAAAGCATAAAGAGAACAACTACAGATAAAGCCCTCAAAAAAACCTATTAAGAATTGGTAGTGGTCACGCATTAGTCGCTTAGTTGGATCCGAATGTTACTACACAAATTAGTTAGGCTAAGGAATCCACTTAATGATGCTGAACGTTGATGAAGTTTTGTAATTAGCTGTTATATACCTTCGCCAAAAATGAGTAAACAATGAGTGGTGCTAAAGAGCAGAGTGTCAGGTCAGCGTAATGAGTGAAGATTTCGTGGCATTATTAGCACAACCTGATTTTATACTTTACTGCCTTGGCTGTAGAACCCGCCAACAACTCTGATAAAACTAGCTGCTGAAATTCGAAGAAGAGGCTTACAATTTAAAGTACAGAACATTTTTAAGCCAAATAATTTACCAGCTCCAGCTCAACCACTTTTGGTGTTTCAGCCTGAATTTATTATTGGACTTCGTGCCTTATCTGTTGTTTCAGAAAAAAGTCTTGCATACCTTCCGTATTCTGTCGATAAAACCTGAATTATTACTTGCTCTCCTAGATAAAGAATTGTTTATTGGATTTTTGTTGGTTTTTTGTATATTGCGGTTCAGATGAAATGTGGATTGCTTCAATAAATGTTTGAATTTATAGCTTGCCTCTGTTTTCCTTTATATTGATGATTTTATATGGATTTGGCTAAGCATTAATATTATTGCATTATTTTATGGTGTATATAAAATTATCGATATCGAAAAATAATTGTTTTATGTTTATATGTATTGTATTATATTAACTTCAAGTAAAAGGCTCAAAAATACTTACAGTGCAAGTTATAAACAACATTAATTTTAACAACTTAACTGTCCCGTCAGTAGACACAATAGTTAAACAATGGAAATGTTCATATGTGACTCACGGGACAGGGAAATGGTTAATGAAGATTTGATAGAGTTAGGTAAATCTTTCTAAAAACAGTATAAAATTGCAACTTAGGTTAATTAAACTTTTTAATACAACATTGTAATGTTTAGGTAGTTAAGTTATTGTTGCACAATATAGTTAGCACACAATAACAAATTATCTCGTTTAAATATCTCAATCGGTACAAACAACGTGCTCATAAAGTGTGTATAAAACGGCTCGTAGTTCAGTTCTCGAACACCTGGCGATAAGTGTCCAATCTAGCCGCAATCATGCAATCTCAGCAGTATTACTAAATTGCTATCACTACCTATTCAACTATAAATCTACAGTCTAGACTGTAGTACACGAATTTGAACAGATTCCTTTGGATTGGTGTAAAATAAAATTTTTAATAATATTTATTTATTGCAATTTACTGAGTCACGAGTAAAGTAATGCGAAAATAAGAAAAAATGGAGACATATTTTTTGCAGAAAAACAAAATTAATAATTTACCCTTATTCCGCAAACAAAACAACACCGACGAAAACATAACTTTATCACTTTTCAATCAAATCACAACACCGAACATTGTTCGCGCAACCGGCACTTACTTTAACAAGTTCATCCGTCAGCGATCATAAAACCAGATTTACACAAGTCAAAGTATTTTCACCAGCGAACAGAGCCCTCAAATCAACACGCAATACTAAAAAAACTCCTCAAATTTACTGCCGTACCTTTTCAGTGTAACGGTAACAAGCACAGCGCCAATAAAGCTCTAACAATGACTACGGCTGTTCTGCACCTAAAGTGTCACGAAACATTTAGATTAACATCCATCTTAGAACATTCACATTCAAGCCACGAACGCCCTTTATACCTCGAAATCCGGCTCAAAAACTAGGCAGCAGCGACCTTTTTGTAAACCGTTGTTACGGTAAAGTGTTATGAATAACCCCCTACATTAACCCTTTAATAATAATTTTAAAACCAAAAGGCAGCACCTTGTAGGGAATTTGCCAGCGGCTCGCAATTTCGACGTTGCTCGGGTCGCGTTCAAATGTGATATAATAACGAATTTCGCCTCTCGGTACAGGATCGGGTTTGTGGTGGGTTTTATGGGATACCGCGTGGTGGTGACCTCAGTCTTTAGGATCACTCTTTGCAAACCATAAATTTGTTATATACAGCTCAATTTTGTCTTCTAAAATGGACAGATCATTTTTTGTAGGGCCGACAGTCAACTTCTCTACTTATGTAATCATAAAGATAAAGTTGTAATAACATAGCTTCATACTGTTAAATAACTAGCTAACATAAATTAGTCTAACAAAAATAATTAAAAATCTGCATAATTATGTAGGTATTACAACTGCAACAAAGTAAGTATTGCTCGTTGACTGTTTAGCACGTCACGTTTTACGTTAGTCATACGTTTACTTAGTTTTCACGAACAACTTTAAATTTAAGCGGCTGCTTTAACATGACTTAAGATAACATAATTGGTGTCTATTACATTCATGCTTCATTGGACAATCTTTAAAACCTTCAGAATACTATTAAAAATTGAAAGCGGTTTCATATTTGTTTCCACATTAAATATTAGCTTTGGCTGTCAAAAGTCTTTATTCCTTTTTTTTATATTTTAAAGCCTTAAAACATAGTTTTAAAAATTAAAATAAATGCAAACAATGGACAATACTAAAACAAGTTGTCCCACAAAAATGAAAACAGCAACAAAACCTCATCCGCTTTAAATTTAAACCAACACCCAAAGCGGGTCTGGAAGTTGTGTAATTTATTCATAGTCGAGTAATGACACTCGATTACTTCAGCGCGAACCCTTTACGTTGAAGCTCGCTTCAGAAAAAAGTGTTATTTTTATTAAATGCAGGCGAAATGACTTCGTTTGAATGCTGTGACGTCACTGAGCGTGTTTCAACCAGATTTTTATGACCAAATGGAACTGTGTCAGTGGTGGAACGGGGTGACTTGGTTAGGGTGCGATTTTCTTTTGTTTTTAGAAGGTTAGCAGATAAGGTTGCATGTAATACATACTTGTTATGTTTTTTAATTTGAAGTTAGTCTCGAGGATTTATTGGGTGAAGTTTTAACAAGTTATGTCAGTTTGAAGGACCTGGTGACATTTTGATTAATCAGGTCAGGTCACAGCATATTATCGCAATTTTATTCATATAACTCTACCTTAGTTTGGCTTGTTAGTCTCATTTTTGCCATTTTGTAAATAATTACCTTAAAGTAGACTTTTAATAACTTGATTCCAATTAAATTGAAATTTTGTATTTTATTTCAACCAAGTTATGGGAACTTATTCAGTGTCTTTGTTTGTTTGATGTTGAGACAATCATGAGTTTTGTGAAATAATATAAAAAAACCATGTAGCAGTTATGTAGGACAAATCGATAGGTATATTGGATAGCCAAACCAGCGAGATGTAGTAATATTAAGCGAAGTATAAGTACCTACCTAATATTTATACTCAAGAGAAATTACGAATATATATTTAACAACGACTTGGCTATAAAACAAAAACCTCTAAATCATAAAAAACATTGCATTTCTTATTCCAACCAAATAAATAACGAGTCGGGCCTGACGCATCAATAAACAGAAAGCCGACAAGGCCGAAACGACTTCATCAAGGTCAAAAGGTCACTCAATATTTGTATCATATCTGAGGCCACTGTTTTGTTTTCCTTGGGGCCACGTTTTGAGTGGTTTCAATACAGGTGTGAGTGCTATTCACTTGAATTGGAATAAAAATGAGGGTTTCTTTGGTCTTCGTTTCTGTTGAAGTTTTCATTCTTTTCTTAGTTATAACTAGTTCATTTTGGTGCTTGAGACGATAATGATTGGATGGGATGGTATTGTTGTGAACTGTGTTTTATTTACTTCTCAAGATTCTTGCTTTTATTATCTTATTGGAAGAACAAGATAATAAAAGCAGCAACAATAAAAAAAAATACGCAAAAATTATACAAATTACATTTTCATCGCCATACTAGATTGTTTTGATATAATGGATTTGAATTTACGCATTTTTTAGAGGACTATAGGATTGATTTATTTAATGGAACACGTTTTGAAATAAGATAATTTTCTTATTTATCATTCCCGAAAATTGGGTCAAACCGGGTCGATCCATCTGTTTACAACCACATAAAATACTCAATCTACCCCGTTTTGCTGCACATAACATACATATTAATAAACAGACTATAATATTTTGTTATCATTTCATAATAAAATATCATCCCTTGACTAATAACCTCTATTAAATGTTTGTTTACTTTATTTATGATCTTAGTTTATGTCAATTTGGGGTCATTTGGTACATAGTTATCCACAGTGATGTACCAAGTGACCCCAATTTACTCTAACCACTGAATATTCATGGAACGTCTAAGGTTCAACTGACCTTTTGATCTTTGAAATTAAAATTGTTAATTGGTTTGGTTATATTTAAGTGAGCGTGTTAATGTGTATTACCGTGTCACGGTCAATGATGTGGTTAACTAGATGTCGATTTATTGCTGATAAGAGGAGATAAATAAATTATGATTTAAATTTTAACTGTTCTTAGAACTGAGGCACTTTAATTAATTGAATTATTACACTCTTAGTCATAAGTCATGTTTAGTTGTAATATTCCATTTAATATTTAATTGCCGAATGATTCATTACAAAGTCTCTCATTTAGGTATGTATGAATAAGATTCGCAATGACTTGATTTTGTAATTATAGCATACCTATCTGTAAATTAATGTAACTATAAATTGGTTCGGTGTTATCAAAAATATTTAATTGGAAATTTTAGAATATAAATTATGTTCATTAAAACCGACGAATCATACCAACATACCGAAACACTCCAAAAAAAAAACAACATCCTTATTACGGTCGATTAAAATCTCATACATACCCATACTTTTTTTAAATCTAAACAACAATACCAGCCTAACAGTCCTTTGAATAACTAACGCAGTTTACACAACTCCAAACGTTTGCGCAACTAGATAGCAAAGTTTTGTTAGTGGGGGTCCCAGTGACCTTGCGGCACAATTCACCCCATTCAATGTTGCCAAAGTTACAGAGTTCATTATAGTTATTGCGTTTTTCTTTTGGCAAGAAAGTTTGATGTCGGAAGTCAATATGTATTTTGGCCTAGTTATGTGAATGGGGATGACAGTTAAGTGTTGTGATTGGTTTCAGATATTATTTCTTGTTCAGATATGGAGTTATAGTAATAAATAATAAATTACAAAAAAAGTCGAGGATAAAATCATAAGCATCTAGTTGTGAATTATATGATACACCAAGGGTCATGCTTTAGTTAAGAATAAAAGCTATATTTGTCATCATTTTGTTTAGAATTATCGCACAAAACATTTCTCTGATTTTCACCATAGAAACCTTAAGAATCCAAGTTATTTCTTCTAAATTTTAGAGTCTCTTATTTGAGACCACTGAACTCATAAGTCACGTAACAAAATTTGATAGTCCAAACGTAACGCCTTTACGACGACATAATACACCTTAAATAGTTAAAAAAACAAATCTCCCAATGCAATAACAAAACGGATGCCAAACCGGTCACTTGAGATCTCATTTAGAACAAGTTACTTAAAATGGCTCATTAAAAGTCGTAATAAATCAATGTGGAAGCTAGCGCCAGTAGTGAGCCATTCTATAGCTGTTTATAGCCTTATTGCAATAAAACAGTCACCTTCAAAACGTAAATTTACATCGCAGAAGGTCCACTTGTTACACGCGATAATTGTCACGAAACTTGTCTTGGTAATTATGGTACTTTTTGTACTTATTGCTTTGCTCTATTTTTATTTTACAGTTAAGTTTGGTTCACTGCAATGAATATGTCGGTACCTAGGGAAACATGAAGTATCTTTGTGTGTCAGATAAGGCTTCTACGGTGCTAAATAGTTGTCATAAAATTAAGTTCTTACGGTTGTAACTTCAACCCTAAGTAAGGACATTAGAAAACTTTAGGTAGTCCATTAAAAAATCATTGACTATATTTCAATGAAGGTTGCAGATTTAGCTTTCAGTGCTGTAAAACGCACATAAATAAAATATGAAAAAGGGAATTAATTGTACCATTTGTTTTTCTACACTATGACACGGTCAAGAGCGAACTTCATTGCTGAGTTCTACGCCTAATATTTGGAGAATACCAAATATTAGGCGTAGAAGTCAGCGTCATGCCGGAACTCATACATTTTTTGATATGTTAAATGCATAGAGAATGATTTTACTATGATGCTTGCTTACCTTGATGTTGAATAATATTGAATGTGAAATAGAAAAAAAAACAACAACATGCAATTACATGTTTTATTTGTACCAGTATATCAGTTTCAGCTATCATAAAAAACCAGCAGTTACCCATTATTATACACAAAAAGCATCGATCACAGTGTTGGCGTTTACCCTAATTTCCTTTCCTTATTTTAGAAAGTACCATAAAGTCACCTTATTAACGTTTTAATAGCACTAATAAGCTGATTATTCTATGATTTTATTGTACCAAAAATCAAGGTTAGAGTTATAAAAGTCTAATAACCCGTGGGTTTCGGATTACCGTAGTCTTGAGATTTGTTAAATAGTTCCCAGTCGACTAGTTTCGGTCAAGTTAATCTTAAACTTTACTGTTAGACAGTTATCACTGTTTAACTGGACTTTTTGAGTGACGTCACAAGTTTGATAATTTTATTTTGTCCTTGCTTGTAATCGTAAATGGTTGAACGAAATGAAACCTTTCAGGAAAATAGACTTACTATTGTTAAATACTAATAATTTAAACTATGTGAGGAATATGCTAAAGATTTAATGTAAATAGAAATTAGTCAAAAAAACAGACTACAAATATTTGAATCATAAATTTAAAAACAGGAAACACAATAGGTACCTAATATTTATTTAATAATTTATGCTACACTCACAAAAGGCAACAAAATAAAAAATACTTTTAGGTCATAATATTATTAGATCTATTTTTTTTTTAAATCCCCTGGTTTAATTATTTTAATCGTCTACATATTATTATTTTAATTATTTCAAGTTAAATAAAATGCTACACTTTTAATACATAACATAACATACCATCACGCCTGTATCCCCGAAGAGTTAGGCAGAGGTGTACCAATGTACACCCTCAGTTCGCCGGTATGTTTAGGTCCCATGTAATAGGGGGCGAGCCTATTGCCACTAACCGGGCACAAATCCAAACTCCGACCTGCTACTGAGAATTTCATAGAAAAACCCAATAACACCGACTTGGGAATCGAACCCAAGACCTCTAGCGTAGCAGTCGCGCTTAGAACCACTAGGCCAACGAGGCACTTTTAATCATCTTCTCAAAATTATGTTTTCAGTCTAATTATATCAGCAGGCAATAAACAAGAGAACATACAAAGCACCCCTGAAATTGTATCACGTCCTACTTAAAATTAATTTAACGTCACTTGATCCGAACGTCCCGTTGTGAAATTAATTACCTAGAAACAGCTTTAGTACTTAAGACCTAGACTGCGGTTGGTCTAGTCTTAAAGTGGGGGACCACGCTTCTACTTAATTCCGGTACTAAATAAGCTTCTCGATTTTTGCTGTAAATTGTGCTGGGATTTTTGTATTTAATAGAATGTGTGTAGTGTAGTAAACTGTTGTTTTATGATTAAAAGTTTTCTTTCAATTTAGTGTGACGTAATTTTATATTTTTTAGAAAAGCTGATAAGTCTTAACAAGCTCTTATTTTAAACAGCTGAACAGTTATCCTAAAACAATAATGTCGAACACATAAATTGTCAAAAAGTTTGAGTTTGTAAAACAAAATAAGTATATTTATTAAAGCAGAGTGCCACAAACAAACACTTTTCATAAAAAAAAAACCTATAAAAGGTATGATCTTTATTAAAAGAAAAGCATTTAAAATGTTTATATGCATGATATATAAACATACCTATACAAAACCCATGAACGGTTTGACTGTAGCATAATAACATAGACAGTAAAATGCGCTCATATTTATCTTTTATACTTTATTTTCTAGCATAAAAACAACGGGAACACACCAAAAACTTCACAAAACAATACCTCAAAAACTCATTTTTAAACACAATTCATTACTTAATTTCCGACTTATCCACTAAACCCCGGTAGTGTAGTCACACGAGTTGAATTACGACGCATTGCGGCTCCTCTAGCGAGTGTCTTTTGCCCTCCAGAATAAACCGACTATTGTTCGGACCCTAGCTTATAAGGTTAGTGTCTCAGTTTGTAGTGTTAATAAAGATGGATGGGTACAGGATTTGATTTTAAAGTTTGTAAGGATAGTAATAAATAAATAATAAATAAATAAATAAATGCGGACAACATCACATACACTGCTCTGAACCCAAAGTAAGTTGCTAAAGCACTTGTGTTATGGAATTCAGAAACAACGAAGGTACCACAAACACCCCGACCCGGGACAATGTAGAAAAGTGGTTTTCTACATTGACCCGTCCGGGGATCGAACTCGGGACCTCAGAGCTGGCGACACCTTGAAAACCGGTGCGTACGCCACTCGACCACGGAGGTCGTCATCACGGAAAATCAAACAATAGTAATTGTTGGATTTTCTTGTGTGGTGCCCTTTATGTAGAATGTAAAGTGAATCTAGTTTAATTGGATAGGTAGATCCAAATAGTTTATTTTTATTTTCATTTTTTTCATTTCATTTATTAATTTCCAAACAATTTTTACATTGTGTCGAAAATGTTGTCTCTACAAAACACTAAAACACAACACAAAATCAATTATATAATAATAAATTAAGATTCTACCAATACAAATGTCAGGAGTAAGAATATAATGTCACAATAAAATATAATGTCTAATGTAATAACTAATTCTCACAGATAAAGTCTCCATTTTAAATATACATTCAAATAATTTTTTTTCACAAATGTAAATATAAATATATAATGTCAGCACAAAGGAGCAAGGAACAATCTAATTGTAAGTGTCACAAAGAAACTCATCAATTGTGTAATAGCATTTTTCTATAAGAAATGACTTAAGTTTATGCTTAAACTGATTCAAATTATATATAGACTTTAAATGTATGGGTAGTTTATTAAAAAGTTTAATTGACTGATATACTGCAGCGTGGCTGACAACGTTCAGGTGTGGCTGGATCCTATATTGCAAGTCCCTACACCTTGTTGCCTCCCGCTTATTTCTTTCCTCAATTGTTTCAAAATTAGGTAGCTGTTTAATTAGATCGGTGAGTAGTACTAAAATATATAAGCAAGGGACCGTTAAAATCTGGAGTTCTTTAAAAAACTCCTTACAAGACACCCACTGTGGAACTTTCACCATGGTTCTTATAGCCCTTTTTTGAGAGACAAAAGCAGTATTTACATTATATGCGTAGCTACCGCCCCATAAAACGATACTGTACCTAAGCTTCGATTCTACAAGCGAATAATACGCTACTTTTAAATGTTCAATAGCAACCACATCCCTAAGACTTCTCAGGGCATAGCAAGCTGAGCTAATAGAACTTTCGATAGCTCCTTTTTCCAGTTAAGATTTTCATCAATGTGAATACCAAGAAACTTCACACTGTCCACCAAAGTTATTTTGTCGTCATTTAGTATGATCTCCATGGTGTCTTTGTTTGTATTTCCTACTAGGTGTTATATGTTGAAAGGGGTTTTCTGGATTATCGTCTTTGCTTTGCTTTGCTGGTATTGAACGTTGTTTTCCTGCATGCCTAAACAGGCTAAAGCTATGTTAATTATTTGTATGAATAGTCATACAAATAATTAACATAGCTTCCAGTTAAGGTTTCCTTAAAATATCCTGAAGCTAAATAAATTTTAAATTTATTTATTTATTTTATTTTATTTATTAGGGAAAAATAAATATCAATATAGCCATGATTGGAGGGGCTTGTGGCTAAGTGTAAGCCGTCGGGTTTGACTGATAATACAGGTTAAGCCGCGCTCACCGCGGTTGGTCCTTGGATGGGTGACCATTTATAACATACCGAGAACCCTCCGTGTTTCGGAAAGCACGTTAAACAGTAGGTCCCGGCTGTCATACAAAGATCTTTGGCAGTCGTTAAGTCAATTCTGACAACCAGTCTTACTATGGGATACTGTGTTCCCCAGTAAAATGGGTTGTGGAGGTCAGATAGGCAGTCGCTCCACGTAAAATACGGTGTTTAGCTGAATCCGGTAAGACTGGTTACCGACCCTAACATAGTTTGGGAAACAGGCTAGGCAGATGATGATGATGGATATAGCCATGATAGTTAATCACAAAATAAGGTACTTAAAAACTTTTTGTACACACTTTACCTCAATTTTTGAAAGACCATGTATCAAATTCTAGTTAGGTGTTTATACTAGCTAGTCACGGAATATCTTCAAAGAAATATGATGAAAAAACATTGACCTTATGACGTCCTTGAAACGTCAATTTCGTAGAAATCTAATCCAAGGCCCTCTATGAGAAGACTCATGAATATTTAAAAAGGTACACCAATATTGGAAACATCATACCTATTCATTTGTTTGCCTTTCGCATAATAAATTGAATTTGTGAATTTAGATCAGCATCTTCCGTAGGTTTACCCATTACTTACATAGGAAATAATGTTAACATAAATTATTAGACAAATTGGCTGAAAGCATGTTTGAAGCTAATTGCAAATGTTTATTTTTACAGAATCTCACCAAACCTTAAGAAATAATGATGTAGATCAAAAATCATAATAGAAATACAATAGAGTCTGTCTGAATGTGATAAAGCCAAAAAATACAGAACTGATTTTCATAAGGTTTTCACCAATGGATAGAATGACTCAAGGGGAGTGTTTGTGTTAATAATTCAATAACGTTTTGTCAACCCAAGCAATGCTATTTATTTTATTTTATTTTTATTTTTTTTTAACTATTTTGACATTTATATCTTCCTCGACTTATTTTTTTTACTTGATAAAATAGCCATAGGTTTACAAAGTGGTGATGACAATACGACAATAAATGAAAACACGGACAGTACTAGTTCATAAGAATAATCCTAAACAAAAATAAAAAAATAAAATTATATAGTAGCATCAAAAATAAAAAAATAAAATTTTCAAACAAACTAAATCGCATAAAATTGGAAACGCAGGAGAACACCATTTTTATTTTTGATGCTACGGTTTTTTTACCGTTTAGGATTATTCTTATGAACTAGTACTGTCCGTGTTTTCATTTATTGTCGTATTGTCATCACCACTTTGCATAAGCTGAACAATAAAAAACTGACAATAATCTAATTTGAAAGCCTACAATATACACCGAGACGTATCTTTAAAGGAGAAACCTACACAATGTCACTTTGTCGCTTCTTTTCGTGGGCGAAAACTAATCAGATTGAGGCAAGATCGTAATCACATCTAATTTCAATTAGGGACCAAGAATGCTTCTATCAAACCATCTACTATCAACCTATTTAGATATCTGAACATCAAATTAAAATGTAATTGTATACGTCGAGGATCTAACTATAATAAATTAATTTTAAAGATTGATCTTAAAAATAGATAACTTAGGGTGCGTCCACATCTGAGTATGAGCATTACGCGAGCCGCTCGCGGTCCGTTAGCGAGCATGCCGCGAGCGGCGCGAGCACGTCTCGCGGACGGCGTTGTTGACACTAGTGCGTTTGCGGCATGCTAGCGAGCTGCTCGTGTAAAGCTGGTTCGTCAGATGTGGACGCACCCTTAGATACAGTGTTTTTTTAAACAACGAAGCTTTTAAAAGGCACTATTAAGTAAATGCCTACGTTTTTAGTAAATATTACTAGCACTAGATAATTATTTGTATGTTTTAGAACTATGATGTTTGTATTCTAAAATAAATAGACAATTTTTCAATCTTTTTTAGATAACAATACCTAAGTAACAAATATAGCTCCGCGGCCGTCGCGCGTCGGCGAGAAATCAAACTAAAACTTTTGTTCTCCAGATGATCATGTTTTTCATATTCAGTTAAGTTATTTATGAGACAAATTAATGTTTTTGTGCTAGATAAAAATACTTTTTTTTTCCTAACGTACAAACATGTACAAATAAACTCCTACGCAGATTTTAAGATCAAAAGATGTAACAAGCAATTCTTATCGCAACATAATCTGTGTGATGGGCTGCGCACGCGCCGATAAAAGTAATGTTATGCGTTGATACGGGATCACACACGAAGATTGAGGCTCTAATCATAAAGGGTGGTGCGTAGTTGAATATAAGCGATAAATTGTAGCATCCAGTATAAAAACTCTAAATATATGAAATATTAGAATAAAATCAAGAATAAGATAAATAAGGTAAGAATGTAAATATGGGTTTCCGGCATACAATGACATCAATGAATTTTAAAAAAAAAATCTCAAAAATATGAAAGTAGTAAAGTAGTAGTAGTAATAAGATAAATAAGAATCCAGGGCAGAAAATAATATACTGAAATTTACATTACAACATTTCAAATTGTAGAAACGCATATACGATTCGCTGTAAAATTCCAATCAAACTTCAACAAAACACACAAGTTCAATTTTTTGTTCAATAATTATATTTATAGCTCCTATCTCCCACTGGTCAACTAGCCTAACCTATCATGAGATATAAGATTAGATGAGACCAAAGCCGCAACCGGGAGCGAGCAGTTAACGAGTTATTGAAATATTTTGGGACGGATAAAAAAAAGGTTTCACTAAAAAACGTGTAGCATTGACGGGAAGAGTAATTTATGGGGCTTTAGATTAGAGGACGTGTTTACGCGTTTGTGTAGGCTTTTTTGTATATGTAGGTAACTATTGAATTTTATTTGTTTATATTTTTTGTCCTATAAAATGTACATCGTCATTCCTGTATTGTAGTAGATTGGAATAGACGGAAATAAGATCATTAGGAAGAGCTTTAATAGAAATGTTTTATATAGAAAGCATTTTTTTTAACTATTTATGTACAAACAAAACAGATTGGATACAACATTTTATAGCAAGTTTTTATTTCAGTATAGTAAAACGTACAAATTTTCAAAAAAAAAAAAGCTGCGATTAACATTTTTGTTTAATATTCTAATCGTATTTATAATTTTTAACATAATTCAAAACTTAACTTTATGAATATTTTTAAGCTTAATCCATTAATTAACTCCCCGACTATACTCATCTAAAATAACTCAAAATTTCCACAAAGCTAAAAGGTTAATCGCAGTATAACCAACAAGTCCTCGCAATTTCCATCCAAACCCTCACACTTTGTATCACATTAAACATTTCAAAACAGCTTTATATTCCAACAGAAGTTACATTTAATAACTACCCTTAAAAACAAACACGTAAACTAGGGACCAAACCCCATAATTTTTACGCCATGATTTATTATACTTAGTCGGAACATTTGCAATGCGTATGAAGTTAGGTATCACCCGTAATATATTATTATGATATTTAATTGAATATTTATGAGAACCAAACCGGGCTTTTTGAGCTTTGTGTAGTATTCATGGTAGTCACGTTTTTATGAGGGAAGTTGGGAGGCTATTGTTTTATAAAAGAGATAAATGTTTTGCTTAATTGTATAATTATTAGTGTAGAAGTTAGCTATTGTGTTATCTACAAATTAAATTACGTAACATGTGTTTGATATTATTAAACAAATACTATTATATTAAATGACATAATTTTGTTTTCTACTCGTAAATGAAATATACAATCCTCGAGTGCCTTTATCTACGCATCTTCTTTTACAGTATATGTTTACCCAACTTCGAAGAAAGTAACTATTATGATTTATCTAAATCCGTTCAGCAGTAAACAATGCAAAGGATATAAATAACTTCAAGTGTAACTAAATATAATACTTATGATACCTGTTAAAAAAAAAAGGAAAGCAGAAAGCACAGTAAAAATTCAGTTGATCCCCATACACATAATCAACACGAAAGCACGTAAAAAGTAATTACAAGCTCACCATTCAACCCTCACGAACCGAGGCCCTTTGAACAATCTCATCGACGCATTTCTCCGTCAAATGCCGAGGTTTAATTACAGCGGTCCCACTTACAGTTTTTCGACAACATTTTTGACGAAGACAACGTGCCAGTACATTGTGTAGGGCACTTGGCACGCCAAATATTTCGGCCCACTTCAGACCGGTATCGCGGTGAGGGGGTTACGTAAAGAAGGGGAATTCTTACGGTTTTTTCGTAGGTTAATGAAAGGTTTCTGGGGGTGCAGTTGTTTCTTGAGACTTTGGATAAGATTTTAATATACTTTCAACTGGTTTTATGATTATATTTATGATATCGGTTTTATGAAGATCATGATACGATTCGTAATTCTTGATATCTTTTTTCAAGATGTTTTTTCACGTGTCCTTTCGTTTAAGTTGGAAAGTATTCAAGGGTTCTGAAAGCGAGTAAATCAACATGAACATAAAACGTAGTTTTCTTTTAACTATTCATGGCTTAAGTAGAATTAAAATACATCAGTATTTCCCCGAACTAATCAAAATATACCAACGAGGACTGAAAAACATCTCATAAATATAAAAGTGGAGTAGCTTTGAATAAAATTTTCTATTTTAATGCTTCCGGGAATAAATTACTTCGGCTTCCATCTATCGCAGACTTGTGGCTTTTCCTCATAATAGAGTCAATTACGTTTCTCAGGCAATTATCACTTCGATAGGTTAGTTTTAATATCGAGTTTGCTATTAAAGCGGTTCTTTATGAATTTAAAGAGAGCTCATTTTGTAGAGCTCTTGAGTAGCTTCCTTTAGATTTATTTTATAATATTTTTTTATCCTGTTCTTTAAATATGTACAAAATGTGTCCTAGATCACATAATTTTATCGTTCCCTATACGCCTTATTACAAAAGATGGTTTAAACCAAGACTAAGGTAAACCCAGGTTTAAAATATACCCATCACTTTCTTATGTCATATAACAAAAAGAGACGGGGCTATTCTAAAACCTCGGTTTTTCTTAGACCATCTTTTGTAATAAGGGGGTATAAGTCTACAGGGATTGAAATGCATTCAGATAATTAATTAAAATTTTACGAAACATAATCAATATTTAAAAAATAAATCGATTTTAAGATGTCGATTAAACGATTAAATAATTTACCTTTATTAAAGGCAAAATGCAAGCCGTTTTTGAAATTTTCATGGAACATTAACGAAATGCTTTTAAAAACTCAAAAATTAATTTTTAGGAGCTTTTTTCATCGTCCATGGTTTTATTTATACCGCGCCGATGGTTTTAGTATTGTTTGTTAACTTCGATGAGGATTATGGTGTAAATATTTAACTTAAAGCTTAAAAGCCCGAATGCAGATCGATGTTAAATTTTTATAAAAGGTAATGTTTTTATTTTTTTGTAAAAGAACTGTATTGATGAGATGTTTCGATATTTTATTAAAATGTTTGTGTGATGAGCACGATCATTTGTTCTGGTTGTCTGGGTGTGATTTATCTATAATATGTATGTATTTAGAAATATATAAGTATGTTTATCAGTCGTCTGGTTACCATAACACAAGCTCTGCTTAGCTTGGGATCAGATAACCGTGTGTGAGTTGTCCCGGAATATTATTATTATTATAAAATGTTCATTAATCTTCTGCTGGGTACTAATCCTATTTTTGTAGAATTTTGCCTTATTTTTTTTAAAGTTTTCTCATGTCATTAGGAATTCTGTAACAGCTAAGGTGCATATTTGATTGAAGATAACAACAATTAAACTGACTTATTTTTATTCAACTAGTAAACGAGTTAAATGAAAATAATCCTAAATTGGAAAGTGATATACTATAATACCCAATAAAAATCGACTTACAATTTTATTGGACAAAAATTATAAAACATTTCACCCATTCATATCAACTTAAAGTTTATGAGTTTTTAATGAAAAGTTATTATTTATACATCGTAACGACAACAATGGGTTAACATCGCCGCTTGACAATAATCCTACGTTTCGTTCTGGTATCGACGTTTACTTTCACCATGAAATCAATTTTTATAAACAAACAATACTTTATCTACAGAGTGTTTTATTTTTAAAAAAGTTCCGTACACAATTTTTGTTATTATTTATTAATTCGTTGAGCGATCTCCCTTTTTTGCCACACTCTCACGTCTTTGGCTAATATTTGAGTTGATATAAGTAGAAAAAAAGATAAGGGCAAGACAGTAAATAAATAACTTAAGCCTATACCCTCCGTATTAATATCTAAAGAAAGGAGAATTATCGGAGACCAATATTTTATAAGCATCTACCTTCTACCTTCAGAAAACATTTCCACAATACAAATTCAATTATTGGCGTTTCCATTATTCTTACAGTTACCGTCCAAAATATTATGTGTCTGTACTGAACAACATTTAACGTCGTGGCCTGACATTAAATGATATTACAAAAACATCTTATAAATTATTACTAAGAAGTACACGCGATGTTGCCTTTGTAGATATTTTTACTGGATAAATATTGAATATTTGGGCGATCAATCAAATAATTCCGACCAGTAACTAACTGTCTTACTGTGGAGCAAACGTGCTTCTTGTACCAGGAAGGAAAAAAAAATAACTTCAGAATATCATGGTTATTCGAACAACTACAAATAATATAGGATAGAGACATTGATAATTACAGTAAACTAAAAAAATACATGCTAGCGAGTTGATTTTAATTGACTACTAGATATTATTATTATTTTATTATTATTTTTATTTTCAGCCATTGTCGTCCCACTGCAGGGCAAAGGCCTCCCTTTCTTTCTTCCAATTCTCCCGGTCTTAAGCTATTGTGGTCCATAATGCTGAAAAGGAGTCAAGTTCGTCCCGCCATCTCCTTCAGGGCCGGCCACTAGATATTAGGTGCATAAAAAAACAAATAAAAGATTATATACTGCAGTTGCTACTCGTGCTACATACAGCACATCCACTCTGAAATAAGACCACATCTTCACAGACGAAGAAAAATCAATTAACCCACAACCGTCCAAATATTTCACTAACCGAACTCCAAACCCAGACTATTGTAGATTAAATTTTGAAATGTGTACCCGAAAATATCATGTTTATTACAAATAAATGTCGAATCCCCGTGAATTACGTTCATAATCTAGTCAGAATCGAGAATCGTATAGGTTCGCTCATACGTTAAGTCTTTGATGTATATAATCTGTTGAAATAAAAACGATTCGTGGATTTTAGGGTTCAGTGAAGCGGTATAAGGTTGAGTTTTACATCCTTCTTTTATGGCTGGATTATCTGATATGATTTTTGGTACGTACCTAAAAGTAATTTTGGTGGGAAGAGTAAATTGTAAATTTGATGTTAACGTATCACTGATAACATAGTGCAGTATGTGTATTGAAGACAATTTTTTGGCTTTACAAAACAAAATGTTTTCAATAGATTTGAGCATTACGTTACGCTCGTTACATTACGTTACGTTCTTATTTAAATACTTTAAAACAAAAAAATGTTAGTTAGACTTCTGCTAGACCTTTTCCTAAACTGTTTGAGACGACTTAAAGATCTAATTTTTGAACACTTTTACACTGCATCATTAATTTTTAGGTTCTCATCATCTTTAAAACTTAATTTAAAATAATTGACTAACACAGAACCCGGTTAAATACCGCCACTCGTCCCACCTCAAGCCGTGGTACGCGTGACAAAAGCTAATAAAAGCCAGCACAATGACAACGAAATGTATGAGAGGTACCGCCGCTGTACATTTATGTAAGGGCTCTTCCAGACATGTATAGTTCAGACGATGTATTTGCAAGGTTAACGGCTAACGGTAAGTACCTATTGACTGTATTCCGTACGGTTGGTAATGTGAAGGTCGCATAACCTTAGGTACAAGACGTATTGGTATTGGTAAACGTAATATTTTGCTAATATAAAAAGCGAATTATTACGTCGTGAAAATTATACGGTGTTGATTGGTTAAAAAATATATAAAATATAGATCAGTATATAAAACCATTAAATTCTTAGCTATAACCGATCGAAATCGATTGATATGAGAAAACTAAATACCTAGGCCATTCAGAACAATTAATGTTTTTGTAAATTAGCTAAAAGATTATAAGTATTTAAATGTAAATTTTTTGGTGGCAACGGTAATTAAATTTACTAAATTAATTTTCCTATCTATTGACTCATTTAAAACTAAGAAATGTAACACGGAACACCAATAAGTACATGTTATAAATAAAAACTTAATTACAGATAATTACGTTATTATAATTACTTAAAATTCAATTAATTATTGACAGTAGCTATTAAATATATTCTAATGGATATCGTTCAAACATAAATATTTATGCGTAATTAAATTATTCTCACTAACTGAGTCTGAACACGCCTTAACGTTTAACCTTTTTAAGGCTGGCAACAATAAGTAACCGAGTGTTGCCATGTTTTTGTCTATATAACTCATTATAAACATTATGGGGTTGTCAGCGATTCTGTTTTAAATGATAATGCTTTTTTTGTTTTCTCTATAAAGTGGGTTTTGATATTATTTATTGAATGGGATTTGTGAGTTGAATAGATATTCATTACGTTTTTTAGTTTTTAGAGTTAGCGTTTGGTTTTGTGGACTTTCTATGTTTTGTTTTAGGGTTTTAATTTGTTGAAATGGCGATTTAAAATATCATAATAATTGGTTTGATCCAAGGTTTCTAAGTGTTTGACACTTTATACATATAATATACCTACTTTTATACCTCAATTATGCAAGACATACACAAGAGAGTTTTTTTATGTTGCTACTTGAAAATCTTTACTCCTCAATATGAATCATTAACCAATTAATTCAAATCAAATCATTAACCAATTTGATTACTTATCCAAAAAATATTATGTTTTAACACCGAACCAATTAACCAGTATAATGCATGAACTATTTATAATGAATATAACCCAGGCTTATTACATACTTTGATCTCCAATGCTTACTGTACCTTATGCAGTATTATACAACATACATAAAGCAATAATTTATGTTCAAGTAAACTCAGTGTTTGTTATAGAGCAATTAAGTTCTGATTAGATTCAGTGATAACATATCGCGGGTTACATAAGGTTGCGCCGCGGCTCTGCTCGTAAATATTAGGTATCATGCCGCTATTATTGTGCGATTCTAATCTTTAAACATGATGAATAATGCAGTACTAACTTATATTAAAGCGTATAATTGTTAAAGGATTTTTGTCCGCTGTAGCAGAAATATACTGACTTTTACGAATATAATTTATAATAAATAAATGCGGACAACATCACATACATTGCTCTGAACCCAAAGTAAGTAGCTAAAGCGCTTGTGTTATGGAATTCAGAAACAACGAAGGTACCACAAACACCCAGACCCGAGGCAATGTAGAAAAGTTGGTTTCTAGTCCGGGGATCGAACCCGGGACCTCAGAGCTAGCGACACCTTGAAACCGGTGCGTACGCCACTCGACCACGGAGGTCGTCAAATATGACTACTAAGTGTCTAAATTCCATACTCAGAGATGTTAATTACTTAAGGGGCTGATTTAGTACAGATTTAAGTAAGTCAACTCTCAGAGTTCTGAGAGGTTGATTAATTTTTCTGAATATGGCAGTTTATCTTTGATTTAAATAATTTATATAACGTTGTATTTAAATAATTTTATAAGATAATTAGTTAATTGACTGAGTAATTACAAATCTTTGCTTTATTTAATGTAATATACAGCCTTAAGTACTGAATCGACCTCTAGACTAGTCTAAATTAAACCTTATTAAAGAGTTACGTTCACGTGGTACTTACGTAAAATCTACGTTACGTGTATAATAACGTATTACGTCGATCAACGTGAAAAATCTATTTTAATTTGTGTGAAATCGTCTGCATAGCGTACAAGAATCGAATCATGAAATAGATTGAATCAATTTGTTCGTCTTATTTGACTGCATTGGCTTCTAGGTCACATGTATGTGGAAAGCCAGATATTTAGAAGTGTAATGACCTTATTATATGTTTTTTGTTCTTACCGATAACGATTGTTGGTTATATCACAATTATTATTAAATAGAATAGGACTACTGCCTTTTATTCTGATATATAATGTACTATGTTTTATTATGTACCTATACACTAGGTATTGAATTCCTAACTACAGTATAATAATCCAGCCTATAAACGTCCCACTGCTGGGCACAGGCCTCTTCCCATATAGAGAAGGCACGAGCATTGATCACCACGCTTGCTCCCTGCGGATTGGCGATTTCAGATCCCAAGTTTTGGAATCCAGGTTTTCTCACGATGTTTTCCTTCACCGTTTGTCAGAAGTGTCTTAGAATAATTAGGAAGTACACATAACTTTGAAAAAGCCACATTGGTACTAGCCTGGGTTCGAACCTGCAACCTTGTGCATACAAATCCGTTCATTGAACCGCTAGGCCACCACGACATTTTTACCTAACTAAAGTAATTTAAGTATTTTGTAAACAAAGTGCAATGAAGACTTTAACAAAATGCTGTCAGCCCTGAATTACATAATTTTTATACATCGTATATTTTGGTTGTGAAACTTAGCCCAATTTTCATTCGGATTTAATAAATTAATTAAATAAAAACTTGACTTATATTTTATACAACTTATAATATAACTGCTTTCACAGCTTTATATAACTGTCTACAAAAGCTTGGAAGACACTTCTGCCCACCTCTTCCCAGCTATCGTAATGATAATTAACAATTAAACATACATTCATACCATCACGCCTGTATCCCCGAAGGGTTAGGCAGAGGTGTACCAATGTACACCCACAGTTCGCCGGTATGTTTAGGTCCCATGTAATAGGGGGCGAGCCTATTGCCACTAACCGGGCACAAATCCAAACTCCGACCTGCTACTGAGAATTTCATAGAAAAACCCAATAACACCTTGGTCGACTTGGGAATCGAACCCAAGACCTCTAGCATAGCAGTCGCGCTTAGCACTACTAGGCCAACGAGGCAGTGTATTAACAATTAAAACCACATACTTTATTCCAATTAATTGCATTTTAACGTTATAATTGGTGCAAGAACCGTCACTCAATTCTGATGAGTATCGCTAAAAATCATTATGTTCATTACAGCGCCCACGCGTTCACTTGATTGATGGCACAGTATAATATTGTAATTTTGGGAACTGGCTTTAGTTTGACAAGAGATAGATGTTGCTATATTTCTTAAATGATATTGCCTATGTTATGAGCCAGATTTTAGACGGTGCCTTTATTATGGCGGGAAATGTAATTGAGTTTTCTCATTGAATTTGATGCCTGAACTTTTGTCATGTTTGATGATATTAAATTCTTATTTAATTAGGGTGCGTCCACATCTGACGAACGAGCATTACACGAGCAGCTCGGGAGCTGCTCGCGAGCCGCTCGCGGCGCGCGTTCGTCTGTCAGACGGGTACTTGACATTAGTGCGTTCGCGGAATGCTCGCGAGCGGCTCGCGAACGGCTTGCGAACGGCTCGCGAACGGCTCGCGAGCGGCTCGCGACCGGCTCGCGAGCAGCTCGTGTTATGCTCGTTCGTCAAATATGGACGCACCCTTACTAAATTTGGTTTTAAACACCAGTTACAGATAATTTTAATCTCGTTTTCTGTTAAAGATTCAAATTAAGATTTATTTGGTCAGTTTCTAAATTCTATTAAAAAACATAATAAAACTGATTTGAACAATATATTTTGTTCTTAATAAATTATACCACTGTCCATTGTCATCTATTCTTATTTTTCTTATTTTTCTCATTAAAATGATATTGCTTTTTAATGTAAAATTACTTTTCTAAGTACCCTTCATGTTTTTCAAATGGTAATTCATTTAAAAACGCTCATAAATTCTATTAAACAGCAATTAAATTGATTTACTTTTCTATTCAACTCATTCCATTAAGTTGAACAACAAATAAACAATCGATGCAACATCTATCTTGTGTCCAAAATCCAGTTTTTTCAACTGGTTACATATTTAGGTTGCGTGCGTCGACTATAATTAAAAAGCGAGCATCTAATCGGAATTACTTGAAATTATTCCAATATTTGTGGGAAACGAATGTAATGTTACTGTTTCTGTTTATTTAAATAGTCGTAAATTTTGTTTTAGATTCATATAATTAATGTTTATTTATTTGGTGGTGTTAAACTTTGTTTATGAGTTTGTTTCTCATGTGAATTATTTGGTGCGTGTTGCGTAATTTAGTTCGCTATTGAGGCCTCCCATGAATATCCCGGTAATATTAAGCCTATCAAAATGGGTAGGTCTGGTTTATACATATGCAGTCAATAGACAACTATTGATCGTAACTACTACTTCTCTCAATACAATGACTAGCCTTAGAAATATAAAACTTACTTAGAAAAAATCTGTATTACCCCTTTTATTTGAAGTACAGTACAGACATTTAAAGTGTTTTAAACGCCAATCTCGTTTATATTCGTACCCAAACGTTTATATTCCAAAAAAAAAAAAACAAAACAGTTACTTTTAGCTTAAATAAATATTTTTCAATCTTACTTCTATCCTTACCTGGTTTATCTAAATCACTTAAAAACTCCTCGGTGTCAGTATAGGCGGTGGTCCTTCCCAACGCCGCGAGGACCGCCAGCCAGGCCCATGCGGCGACCTTGAGTCTAGGCCTGGACATGGCCCCAACTGGCCCCAACTGGCCTCAACCTGACATCACTCACTACACTACACTGCACTGCACTTGCACTATCGCACTTAGTTTCGTGTTACCTGGAAGAAAAAGAAAGGAGGTTTAATAAAAAATATCAGACTGTACATAAAAAATTGGAGATTTTAATACAGGGTGTGTCTCATTGTCACATGGCCTTAATAATAATGTAGTCTATTTGCCTATGTAATGTTATTATCCCTCTACGTTGTGTAGATTTGGGAATATTTAAGCCAACTGGTAAACAGAATGGAAAATTTTATATTCAACCCACATTTAAATTCATGATGTTTTTGTCATCATTTAATTTAATAAGCTACTTATGATGTATGTTTTTATAAGAAGCTTGAAGATTAACCTTGTTAAATAAGTTATTGAATAGTCAAAATGAGTTGGCAGTATTTTTCCCAAACCTTTGTATTTCCAGTCTAAGGCCTCTCAAAGGATAAAAGGATTTCTTTTAACAGACTGATGTGTTGACATCGACGAGTGATTGTCACTTACAATGAGGCAGTAACAATCAAATATGCTGTCTTTGTTCTTTGGCTTTTGTATGCAATGAAAGAAATTATTCCGAGATCAGGAAATCTTCAAAGAGAAACACATAAGCTGGAAGCTAAAGTCAGTTCCTAATTAAATTTGATGGCCTGTTGGTCTAGTGGTTAGTGACCCTGACTGCTATACCGGAGTTCGTGGGTTCGATTCCCACCCAGGACAAATGGTTGGTGGTATGGTGTAATTTATCTATAATATGTATGTATTTAGAAATATATAAGTATGTTTATCAGTTGTCTGGTTACCATAACACAAGCTCTGCTTAGCTTGGGATCAGATAACCGTGTGTGAGATGTCCCGGAATATTATAAAGAACGAAATTTTAAGGTATAATCAATTCATGTAATTTTAAATCACTAACTGAAAACAGAATACGCAGCAAGTTATTAGTAACACCGTCGTCAAAACATGCAAATATCCTCCTCGTACCGAAATGAAGTCGTTGGTATACGCAGCTTTGGGTTCGCACAATTTATATTCCTGACCACAAAGTCCTCACAGGGCTACCCAAATACGACAAAGTTAAATGTAAAAACTTAAATTTTAAAAAATGTTGTGAAGTGACAAAGGGAAGCATGGCAAGTTTTGCAGTTTTACGGGAAAAGAGATCCCCAAATTTTGGAAGCTTCATTTCACTTCACATTTCAACATCATTTTTTTTAATTTGGACAATACAAATGAATTGCCATCTGGCAACCCTGTTTCGTTGAGATGGGTACTGGGTGTACCCTTGTCATTTGGAGTCTCTCACACTCGTACCTATATTTTTCGGGAACTAATGAGTTGGCGGTCAGAATATAATAAAGAAAGCTTGGCCTTAAATTACTGAACGGTCTAGACGCGCTGACAAAGTGCTTTCTCGGAGATCGAACTTTTAGTTTGTTATTTGTTTTGTCGATAGGACTAGGATTTATGTTTTTCGGGTTATTTTTTTTTCTATTATAAAAAGTTTCGATAAAAAACTGTTTTCACAACAGTGCGTAAACAGAAACCGGCGCCAGCTTTCACGCAGCTTTTTTTATCTCAATCTAGGTCTCTAAATTACTTAGTATTTTTCAATACCTCTTAATTCAATTTCTATCAATATTTATAAGCATTATGCATTTCACCGTGTACCTTTAAACTTGTAAATTCAACTTCCAGTAAAACAACGTTAAAATTGAATTATCATATTCCATTTCCACGATTTAAACAAGACAAAGTAAATTTAATAACAACTTAATAAACTCTTAACATAGGTAAGTGATATTTAAATTTTAAAACAGTCACCGCTGAAGAAACGGAATAATATTAACTGACATTAAAGTGAGGTGCAAAAACTTAATTCGTATTCAAGGGTCCGAGGTGAATTTTACGCTGTGTGTCAAGTGTTATGGCGGTACAGTACAAGATGAGCGAAACGAGAAATATAAAATAATACGTACATACATACATACAATCACGCCTCCTTACCTTGTAGGGGTAGGCAGAGACCACCTCCTTCCACCTGCCACGATCCCTACACACTTGTTTCGCTTTGTCCACTTTCATTATTCCCTTCATACATGCTGTTCGGTTTATGGTACTCTGATCTGGCCTTTCTTCATTCACACTCGCCTTATATACTTTTTTCGTCAATCGTTCTTCATTCATTCTCTCGACATAGCCAAACCATCTCAGCATACCTTTCTTAATTTTTGTCTCAACATCCATCATCTGACATACTTCATCCACCTTACCATCCATTCCTCCTCTTACATTCAACGTAGCGAAGCGGCTCTCCGTGGGCCACTTTACGCCCCCGCGAGAAACGAGACGTGATGGGTGGCGAGCCACATCGCCGCCATTTTGGATAAATAAATTATTTTTATGATTGTCCATTGCGTTCCTGCGGGATATAAAATAATTATTTCGTGAAACGTGTTCAGTTTTTCTCTATAGACGAGATTTATACTGGAGTTTAACAATGAAGTATACTGAAGATTAAACAACGAATAAAATCGTTGTTATCAAAATAAGAACATGTGCGGTGGTTTTTAAGTGTTTGTTACAAAATCGAACATTTACGAACGAACTATTTAGTATAGGATAAATCAACATTCGCTAACGACAAAAAGGAAACGTAAACATTTCAATATTATTATCGTCAAACATCATAAAATCCCCTACCAATCTTCGCTTAGTTACAGCTATCGCCTAGCACAACAGTCAAACCATCTTTACAGTTTAATTTAAGTCTTTTAAATGATTTACTGCGAGATTTTCACTTAAATTAAGGGCTTTGAGAAAACGTACCGAATTCAACATAATCGTTTCTATCTATTGTAAAATTGAACGAAAATAATCTAAATCATTTTTATTGCTCTGACCAACTCAATTTCACGTACAATCAACTTTATTATAACCATAAGTTGTAATAAGAGCAGTAACGTGGAGAACTCGTTTTGTAGTTGTCGTAAAACCATATTATTTTAGGGTACCTAGTTACAATAAAATTGTATCGTATTAACTTATTTACGAGCTCAAGAAAATGTGTATCAGAAATGTATTCTACTCCGTTACGTCGGGAAGCATTGATATTACAAATTATGTAGCTCTCGAACCTATTTATTGGATGTAGGTCAGTTATTTGAAATTAACTCCTATTTAGGTTATTCCAATATTAAATTTCTCAGCGTTTCTAGCACTTTACAGCATTCAGAATCTGGAAACTGGGGTCCTGTATAATATTTATTACGTATTCGTAAGTTGTTTCTGTAAACTCATTAATTTCTTTTGCGTAAGCAGCCGGCAAATGCACTGTAAAGATTTAAATAGCCAAATTCCCATGCATGCATGGAAATGCAAACTTAGGTAATTACATTAACATAAATTCAAGTTGTTTATCTCAATTAGATACTACATTTAAGATGAGTATATTACAACTTCTTAAATCAAAATCGATCTAATCTAAGTCGTAATTATAATATATTATTTATTATCTTGCTTTTGCTTGTGGCCACATTTCTCGAATTTAAGCTTATTATTATTATTTACTAAATTCCCTAAAAAACAACTTATTCCATGGTACAGATTCTGAAAATCGAACCTCAAAAGCAAGTTAACCCATCTAACACCTTATGCCGGACAAACTAAGGAGGCATATAACTATCTCCCTAATTGCTCGTCAAAAAAACAAGTTTTACCTAATCACAGCCAACACAAGTTATCTACAAAACCATCCATTGTACAAGTCTACGCTAGACACATATGCAAAATATACTGAAACAGGCAACAAAGGGGAATATATTATTGTTTCAGGTCTCTGGTCTATTTATATTCCCGTTAAGGCAAGTACTCAGCTTTAAATAGGTAAGCAGGTCTGTTCCCGTGAATGTATTATGAAGATAAATTTAGAGGATCCTATGTGAATTTTAGAGGTAACCCCTATTGATTTACGAAGTGGTTTTAGTATGTTTGTAATTATAGTGCTTCTGTTGTTTTATTAATTCAGAATCCTGTGGTAATAGTACCTAGTTGAAATCGTGTGTACATTTCATAAGTGAGATTTGTGCCTATTAGATGTTTACAGGGTCTACATTTTTAACTTGCAACAAACTATGTATGTTCTGTGTATGTTTTTTGTATTAAATTAACTAAGTTTATCTTAATAAAAATTGGCAGTAATGTGACTAGGAAAATTATGGACAAAATAAATTATTTAGTTGACAAATCAATCAACAGCTACCACCGCTACGCGGGCGGAACCGTGAGACAAAGTTAGCTATTTATTAACTAGACAAGACCATTGCCCTTAAGTAGGTTTTCTCTTTTTTTGTTATATTTACAGCCTTATTACAACACTTCCAGCAAATTGCCCTCTATAAATCAAATGTATTAAGAAATTATTTAACGATCCGTTCGTTCTTAAGATATTTTCTTTTACCTTCGAAGGCTTGCATGGAATCCAACCTAATTCCATTAGCGACTTTCTACACTATCGCATTTATCTAAAAACTAGTTAAGTAACTCTGATATTTAAAATGAGTTCCGTCCATAAATAATATGGCAAGTCTAAAGATAAAAGTACTTTTTTCTGTCTCAATAAAAATAATAGTGGTATATTCATTAAAATGAAATTTTGTAAGTTTACGCACACGTTTTACGACTTTTGCATAAATTAAGCTTAGTTAATCAATTTCTTATTTATTATATTCTACTTTGTACATAATTGGTCTACAATATTGATGGATTTTTCAATTTAAAATCGAATTTGTAAACCAAATGCAATCAACAAATCTGATTTTGTATGTTACATACATTGCAATATTGCAATCGATAAATAAAACTAAACCGAATTTCGAAGTAAGGTTATTTTTGCCATTTTCCAAAAGAACCCTAAAAACCAAACTTAACCTATACCGACAGAATATAATCAGCTGTTAAAATTTACGTTCAAACATAAAGTTACGATGTGTGTTATTTTAGAACCCGTTCGCTTGTGTGTCAAAGTGAAACTTGATAATATTTGACCTCCCGGTAGCTTGCGATGGTAGATGGTAGATACGGCCATTAAATGGTAGCTAATAGTAGTATCGTGGTAGGATCTTGAGAAATTATTATAATTATTTTGGGAGGTATACTTTAATATGCGTTTTGTACTTCGTTTGCATGATTAATTGCATCAGTATAAAAATATTGTGTTTAAATTGTAGGATGAAATTACAAACTGCCACATTGGCCTAGTGGTTCTAAGCGGGACTGCTACGCTAGAGGTCTTGTTTTTCTATGAAATTCTCAGTAGCAGGTCGGAGTTTGGATTTGTGCCCGGTTAGTGGCAATAGGCTCGCCCCCTATTACATGGGACCTAAACATACCGGCGAACTGTGGGTGTACATTGGTACACCTCTGCCTAACCCTTCGGGGATACAGGCGTGATGGTATGTTATGTTTTATGTTATGAAATTACAATGACAAACAATATATTGACATTGTTTTAACACATACATTGCAAAATAAAAAAATAATTGTTGTCAGGCAAAGAATGTAGTGGCTATAACTTTTAACTATTTATTTTTAAGTTACTTTCGGGAAATTCACTTAACACTATTACAACGATTAGGTAGATTTCAAGAATACAAGTCTCATTCATAGTTTTTACAAGTATTGTACAATACAAATTTCTAGCTTAACAGTAAAAAGTTGATAACCAAAAAGGTTTATTAAAAAAGGGTGGAAGAACACTTCCTTTGGATAAATGGTTTTCGAATTTTCTTTACCTAAGGGCAAAAAGTAGACTCAAACTTAAGGAATTCGTTTAGATTTTAGAATCTACAAACGATTTCAATATAAATTCACTTCATGGAATTTTTAAATAATATAAAAATAAACCAAAGATGCTTTAAGCTTTATTATATTAGTCTACGAGGACATAATATAGGTGATATTATATTTATGTCCAAATAACAATAACTTCGTGGTTTCTTCAACACAGCATTTAAATCCTCAAGGACTCTGTTCCTTTCTTTCGTAAGTAAGAAGACATTAACACCAAAATACCAGTTACAATCCAGTACTCATCATCCTAAGCATTCCATTTAATACACAAGCAAAATAATTAACCAAACATCGTCCACATAGCGTTTGTTATTCATGTTCATACATAATTTATATGTAATTATTCTGTGCGATGTTATTTTATCGCTGAGGAAACACTACTGCAAGACCTCGTGTTTGCCGAGTCTATTAATGTATGAATAATTAATTAATGTTTGGGAAATAAATACTTGAGATCGGCTTTTTGGGACCTCTAGTTTACGATCTTTGGTTAAGGTGGCACCTGGTCGCTTTTTTAAAGGGAAAGTGTTTTTGAGGTTTCAAACTGGTAGTTGACCGTAAATCATTCGGAACGGTATTTTGTATTGGTTTAAAACCTTCGGTCCTTAGTAATAATAATCTTTTCTAAACGTATCATGTCGCATTAAAATGTCACAATCGGAAAAAATTGTTAATTGTTTTTTCAAGCAATAATAGCTGATTTAATTGACAGCTGTATTGAAAATGGTAAAAGAAAATTAGAGTAGATTTTAAATCTACGTTTGATAAACACAGACCCTGGGACTTGGGAAGCTTATTGCCAAGTTGGACGAAAGCGATGTAAGCTTTCGGTTGTTTATAGACAGAACTTCAAACGCTAAAGCTTTACAGAAAACCTTTTTAAATAGAACGTAAGACGTTCATGTTCCGGTAGTAGGATCATGAGCGATGCGGTAAAAATAACAGCGGTAATATTGATCCTTGTTTACCGCAACATGTAAACCTTTACCGAAAACAACTTATATGACTGATATACATATCTCAATATGGAGGCAATAAATACATAGCCTTCATCGGAGACAAACAAAAAGCTAACCCTAAAATTCCGTTAGGGCAGATAGCAAAAAAATAAAATTATACAAACTGCACAAATGTTTCAGAGTCAACCCCAAGATAAATGGTGTAATCTTCTTTATCGCAACGAAAAAGTCTGAACGATAACAAAGAAAAAAAAAGATTTTAAAAGACCATAATTCACTGACTCCGCCCCGAAACCCTTTCTCGGGTGGGTTGGGGTATTACGGCATAGATGCGGTATTTCCATTGTGTTTACATCAGTACCCGGGAAATTGGGATAACAATCGGCTGGATACTCAACGTTGGGCGGTTTGGAATATAAAATATTGGGCCAGTGTTGGCTTTAGGTAGTTCAGACAGAATTCATTTATTTTTAACTAAGTAGCTAACGAAATGCTGTCTTGTACTTAAATGCTATAAAATTGCTTCAGACGGTTTATCGTGACTTGAGGATTACACTAATAGCAGTTTATATACATACATACATACATATAATCACGCCTGTTTCCCGTAGGGGTAGGCAGAGACCACTTCTTTCCACTTGCTACGATCCTTACATACTTGTTTCGCTTCGTCCACTTTCATTATTACCTTCATACATGCTCTTCGGTTTAGGGTACTCTTGACCAGCAGTTTATATGATTATTGAAAATTAGTTTTTCTTACATTTTATAAGTAAAAGCTTCCCAAATATAATTTAATCTAGGTGATATGACTTATATTTAGTATTGACGGCATTTCGTGTCAAGCAAACTTTCTATCTTTAGCTCAAAAACTAAACCTTGATCGTTGATTGAAACTAGCAACAGTAATGAATTATGTACGACGAGCTTATTGCGTTCAGGAAGTAATACATATTAAAGTGGTTAATAATAATAGCTACTGTAGCGAAGGGTCAAGGTCGGTTATATTTGTGGAATAATCGAGTGTACAGTGCTTGCTTACAGAATATTAATATAAGGTCACTGAAAAGGTCTGAGTGATTTCGTTTTTGTTTTTGTGCTAGTTTTTGCAGTGGCTCCTTTTATTATTAGGAACCGGGATTGTATGAGATCTAAGGAAAATGTTGTGTTTTCTTTTGATTTGAGGCCATTTTGTATCATTTTAGAAAAGTAAATCACAAATCACCATTATAACCAGTCAATTTGTATCTAATCTCCATACTACTGACTTTTAAAATAACAGCTGTAATAAATATGTAAAATAAAAATATACAACTCTCTAATAAAAGTGAAACAAACGACTGAACACGATATTAAAAACCAATTAAGTACAACAGAAACCGTAAAAGGCGAACTTTTATAGCGCTGAAACTAACACTTCCCATTATATCGTATCCATTTTGCCTTTGTTTACTCTTGCTTTGCGAAAATAAGGCTGAAGATAAAACAGCTATGAGCAGGCGGGGTATAAATCATACTGTTTCAATTATACCCCACTCACTCACAGTACAGCCTCTTTTGTAACAGTAAAACATTTCACACGACTTTATCAGTATTATTTTCTATTATGTGTTCACTGATCTGGGAGTTATTATGAGGGCGACATTGCATATATTCAGAGGAGGAAAACCTTATGGACTATACATTTGTTGAATGTATAATTGGGGGATTGTGATAGGAAAGTGATGTTGCTGTAACAAGTAGTTTTAGTGGTAGTAGAATAGAAGAAATGTTAAAAGCATGTGCAATGTGAAGACACACAAGTTAATTATAATATAAATAAATGTAAGCACAAATGAATTTATCATTTTAAGGTTTTCTTTCAAAAAACTAAATTTAAAAAAAAAGCCAGTAGTTTTGTAGTACATTATGGTTGTATTTTGCATCAACCGTCATTGACTGTGTAAATAAACTTAGTTTTTGATCAAATACATGATATGTTCCCAAATTGCTTACCCACCTAAAACTCAAATATAATCTATTGAAACCCAAACAATTTCAATAAACACTTTGATATCCACACGACCCAATGACACACGTCAAGGCAAGCCAAGCGTATTCAAACTGTAGACTCTCAACCATACCGATACGGTATCACAAAATTGAATTTCTTAATTGCCTACCCGCAACACTGAAAATACTTTGATGAAGTTCGTTCCTTTCGGTCAACGGTGGAGGGTTTCGTGAAATTTCATTAATATTTTTTTACCCTCGCAAAACCACGGGGCTCGGTAGAAAGTTTTTTAATCTTGCTTGAGGTCGTCTGCCCTGTGAATTACATTTACCTTCAGCTCACGAATGTTAAATGTTTTTCGCTATTTCGTGTATACCTGATATTGGAATGTTGGACAAGTTTTAGATTGATTTGAAATGTTGGTATCCTTGCTTCTGAAAAGTTGTTTCATGGGATTTTGATGGTTTTTGTTTTTGGTTTAATTTATTTTCAGCAATTCTCTGTTTCTCATTGTTTTGTTTTAACTTACACGTGGAAATCGATTGGTGTTCCATTAATTACCATAATGTATAAGATATGTTAATATTATTACTGAAAACAACCCTTTAACAAGAATTTCTCGCAAGTCTTAGTCTGATATTGAAGCATGCTGTAAATGGTTTAAATACCAAGAATATTATAATAGTTACATTTTCAACTCCGCATTTTCAGGCAAAGGAACTGTTCAACTAAATATAAGAAATGACTCTCTGAAGATCGAACAACCGAAGTTAATTTTCGGAGTAAATAGTCTTCTCGAGGAGGTCGAAGTTTGGCACAAAGCAGACTTTAGCACAACTAAACACTGTTGAGGTCACTTTTACTATTGGAAGTTTTAGGTCTTCCAGGCTCTTTATGAGAAGATCTCTTTGAAACTTGAAATTGATTTTATACCAAGAAAACGATGCTTTATGTGGTAAGGAATAATAGCTAGAAAAAACCTACTGATTTGCGAGCAATATGTCAAGACAATAAAAAAGACCATGTTGTCAGAATGTGATGCCCAAAAATAAGGTTGCCTATCAAATAGGAGTCCTCAATCGGAGACATAAACAGAATTTTACTACATTCCTTTGACTCCAAGGCGATAACTTGAAGCAAACCCTAAAAATCAAAGTTATCCTAAGATTGGAACACTAAATATTATCATCCCTGGAGGAAACGAGTTGAGAAAAAGGTCGGCGGACCGTGCACTGAAACTTGAGGGATCTGGAAGATAACATCGTTTATTATCAACTAGATTTTGTCCATGGTTTGGCCTTTGTGTATTTTGAAATTGTGTTGAAAACTTGAAATTCACATTCAAAAAAATGTTTTGAAAAAACAGGGTTTTGGAATAATACAAATGAAAAATATTGTTGAACCGAAGTTTTAGGTATCTCTGTTTTTAAACATGTACCATGTAGTCATCACCCACTATTTCAGAACCATTAAAAAAATCTTTATTATCTTCAATAACATCAACTTCTGTCAAAACATACACGTCAACTTAACATAATACATATGTCAACAAGACTTTATGATCAAACCAGAATTCGATTACTTGTTTTGATAGCTCAGTACACAAAATCAATGTCAAACATAGAGGTAGTTCATTAATATGGACTTTAGTCTGCATAGTTTATCACTCAATATTGACAACAGACAGACACACTCGTCTCCTATAGCATCTATAGCTGCCTTAGGGAAAGGCCCTGGATTTGGCTCCTTAAATCCATCAAGATCAATAGATTTGCTTGAGACTAGGCGATGAAAAAAGCTTTCAACGCGCCCTTTTATACGTGCTGAGAATAACTAAAATTTGTATCCTTTTTATACAATGATATTATAACTAGATTAGTTAGGTCATGGTACTCAATTGAATCCAAAATAAGCTTGAGTACATCTGCTGCTCGAAATAGATTTAATGGATTGCTACAAAATAGTGAGTAATTTTGATCAGCTCACAATGAAAAGGCTTTTTATATTTGTTAAGAAAAGATACCTAATGATACAACACAATGCGTCCTTTTTTAGAAATCTTTATTATCATCTATATAAATATCTACTTCAATTTGTTTTAATTCATTCGCTTTATCAATTTCTTTTTCATCTTTCAACTGAGTATGTAATGTTTATTTTACTTATTTCTGTAGAAATCTTTCATCTGACCCATCGTATCTTTCATCACATAATATTTTTAAAACCCATTTCTATCGTTACTTATCTACTTCTCACTATGTTCAAGCGATCCTTAATTTTTTTGGCTCCACGTGTTTATGTATCACATACATTATTCCTTGATCATGTTTAAGCCTGTCTGCCCTTAACAATAAACCTGAATAAAAGTCAGAACAACGTACGTTTAATTACTTAATAATCCTCACAAGCCATAAAACTAAATCCATTTGAACTATTACTATTTATTTCATTTGGATTACGTGCTTTAAAAATAATGGGTTTATTCTTTTACATTACGTAGGTTGAAACTCTGATTTACAGTTTATAGTTATATTTCACACATATTTTTATTACCAATTATGATCTTATCTTTAATTTTGTCCCACTTTAGTTTGCTCACTTTAATGTATGGTCTAGCAACTACATCTTTAACATGCAGTAAACCATTTTTTTTATTTTTTTTTATTTAGCCTGTACTGTCCCACTGCTGGGCAAAGGCCTCCCCCAATTCCTTCCATGTGTCTCTATCTTCACCACCTCGAACCAACCATTTAATATCCTTTATATTTAACATCTATCTAGACGATTAACTTTAAGCAACTCAGTTTAACTAACCCAGGATTCTCAACCACAAAAATCCAGTCCCCACAAAAGGAGGAATGTAACCACTTTTGAATACGACACAAAATCCGAGCCCAGCAATAACAATTCCCTCCAACTTGTCTATAAACCTAAATCTTTAGCAAATACTGGCCGTTTTCATTGTGATTCAAGTGGGACATAAAAAAAAGCGTAAATTACTTCGACTAATGCCAACACATCTTTGACGGGGAGTTGAATGGTTTTATGGGAGTTTTATGGTTAGCTCCTTATTCTTATGGTGTTTTATTATGTTAGAAGATGATATACGGTGGTCCTGATAATGGTGTGGAATTTTGGCAAGCTTGGTTGGTAGTTAAGAAACTATAAATAAAGATTATTATGTTGTTTATAGAAGTGTAGAACATAGTTAAAGTGATATATATTATTCTGAGAAAATCATTTATTGATGAAACGTTAGTTGTTCGACAGAATTGAATGGGTATTAATCGAGGTGTATTTAAATGAGTTAAATTGTACCTAATAATAGTCTAACAAAAGAATAAACTAAAAATATAAGTATAAGTTAAACTGGCGATATAATAAAATTTACTTTTTATAATACCCGTAAGTTTTACTTATACATTCATTTTTAGCTTTGGGTACTTTAAATAAATCTTCATCATAAGCTTTAAATGGTATCATATTAATAAACCTCGCTCGTTAATTGGGCTTACGGCCAATGATGGTTTTATTATCTTTAGAGAAGCGATGACAGCTTGAAACGTTAATACTCTATTAAATTTACTTAATGAAGAAGCATCTCAATAAAAAATGGTATTTTGAAAGAGAAATATACAAATTCTAAAATAAAGCACCTTCATTTAATAAATGGTTTTACAGAATCATCTATCCACCAATAAGATTGAGACAGATCTTCATCCGTCTTAGAAAATGTAAAAATAATAAACAGTAGGATTTAGGGAAAGCCATTAGGATTAAAAGATTGGTTGGATCAGAAATAAAACCTCTATTTGACAGATCTGAGATATTGGACAGTAGGTTAGATGAGACATATTTCAAAGGACACGATTTTTTTTTTAATTTAGAATGAATGGTCAATAATTGTTTTATTCAGGCCAAATACGATTCACAAAATTAAATTAAAATTAACAAAATATGTAGGGACAAGTAACACTCGATCATCTGATCATAAACTAGACAGAGTTATTATGACCTTTATTTTATTGGCACCTAGACAACTGATGAACATTGATAAGATTATAGTTCTAAATAAATATTATTATGGATAAATAACATCTTAAGTACTATTAGACCAACAGGTAAATAGTTTTGGAAAATATGAAGCATGTGATGAGATTCCTGCTATTAGAATAGATTAGAACAGAGCTAGTTTTCAGCGATGGCGGCGTTTCTAAATATTGCTACTATATATAACTGAAAAATTAAAATGAATTCACTTAATGTATAAAATAGCCAGTTTGAAAGCGTCACTCCATTAATAAACCAGAGCGTGTACGTGGCCTGTATTGAAAGCTGTTCTTTTTTCAGCTACCGAGCAGCTTTTTGCAATATAAGACTTAAATTGTGCTGCAAATATTAGCTTTATGAGTACTCACAAGTAATTTATCTGTTCTTTTTTACAGTTTTGTAAATCAGTACTTTTCCTAGATTTCTGTATCAACGTAAATCGTTATGTTCCTTTATAAGAGGGCTATTATTAGTATCCGTACTAACTGTTCCATTAGTTTTGGACATCATGCTATGAAATTCGGCTACGATTACAATCTAAATTAAGTTTAATGTCAGTCTAAACAATTGAACCCTGGTACGAAATTCGAGTTACTTTCCCAACTGGACAAGACACAGTTATTCCCAAAAATTTCTGCGAACAAAAGAGGCGTCTTTTCGTAGCCGACAGGTACGCATTGAGTTGTGAAATTCCGTTTACTTGCAACATTGCAAAAGGTTATTAAACCAGAGTGGATCAACGGGAAAAGGTTATGTAACAATAAAAAAGGTTCACAAGGTAAAGATCCTGAGTTTTTATGGTAGTGGTGAAGGCTTTGTTTTGAGGCCCTTTGTTCTACGCGGATGCTTTGAATAGAAACGATTTTTCAGTTGGGAAAACAAGTAATTTTTTAACGTTGATTGTAATAAAATGTCGGTTGATTAATTTCTTTTTGAAGGCATTCGATTATGTTAAAAGTCCCTGATTGATTGATTTGTGTTTTGTCGATGATTTTCTTTGAATTTTTTGGTAGGTTTCTGGTGTTTGAAGTTTTAAATAATTGAATTGCTGGAGACGTTTTATGAGTTATTATTTTAGAAATAATAACGTTTAATGAGCGCAATCTAATATTTTTCCTTTTAATTTGCATATTTTCCTTAAATAACTCGACATAGATGAAGCGGCAACATTTTTAAAACAACACTTTCTCTCCTTATAACTTTGCCAATATTTCCGTGAACTACAATTTTACACGTTACCTTTACAATACAGTTGAGTGAAGTGCGTGTCAGTTTAAACGCTTTACAAAGCATACCTTCAAGTAAAAAATATTAAAAATGTTCGAAGCAAAATTGCTCACTAGAGTAACGCCTACATCGTATGGGGCAGTCAGCCCCAATATATTTTACCCTATGGGAAAATTTCCACTTTTCATGGAAAGAAAAGAGTAGGTATATTAAAGTTCTTTCTACCAAAACGTGCTGACCTCAAACAACATAATAAATATGATGGTTATTTGAAATCTTAAGAAAAAACTAATTTTTATTTAAGGAAACATGTCTTCATACCTACCTTCATACCTTGAACAAATATACAATACCTTTATACATTTAACAAGCTTTTCTGTATTTAGCTTAATAACAGTCCGTCTTCTCGGAGTTCCTAAAGACATTTTTTGATTTCTGTTTATTTTCTCGTCACTACTATTATCTTTAGCAAAAATAACCTCCATTACGGTAAAATTCTGGCAAAATCTGTCAAACTGAATTAATACAGCTCCGATTCACGTATAACATAAAAATAAAGTAATACTATAAAATAAATTCTGGAAAGGAAAAAATCAGAAAGGACACTAAACCGTAATAACTCAAGAGACAGTCCTTGAAAGAATCCTAATAAAACATTAATAAAAATCCCGGGGTGCCTTATAAAATATCATTCTTGGAGACTACAAACAAGTGAGCTTTCAAATGAGGTCTGCCTGAAGTTATTAACGGAGACAGTTCCGAGACTCTTTGCAAAAGTCCAGACTTCTCGAGAAAAACTTGTATTTCTAATGAAAAATTATTAAAAACACATTTAAAGAATTATAATAATATATTAATATCCTGGGACAACTCACACACGGTTATCTGATCCCAAGCTAAGCAGAGCTTGTGTTACGGTAACCCGACAACTGATAAACTTACTTATATATTTCTAAATACATACATATTATAGATAAATTACACCCAAACACCAGAACAAATGATCATGCTCATCACACAACATTTGTCCTGGGCAGGAATCGAACCCACGACCTCCAGTATAGCAGTCAGGGTCACTAACCACTAGACCAACATGCCCGTCAAAATTATAAGATTTATGTATGTACACAATGTAGAACAGAAACAGGAAGCATAAAGCCATTGGTATAAAAGGTATTTTGAAATAGTCGCAACTAGGTCAATTAATACTTGTTACTTATTGTATACTTCTATTTACGATTGAATAATTATTATTTTAATAAAACTATTGTAAAATCAAATGCAAAACTTTTACGTTGACAATAAAGTTTGGAAAATGGTGAATATTCTGTCTTTTATCCAACACCTCACCAAAATTTAACAAAACCGGATAAGGTTCAAACAAATTAATTCCACAGAGTAGTTCTTTACGTGAAAACTATAAAATATTGTTTCCCAACAAATAAACTAAATTCATTTCGGGGGTCAACACAAAGTCTTTGAATTATATCAGAGAGGTACGATCAAAGGTCACTGTTTGCTGAGGGGTCCAAATCAAATAGTTTCCCCATAAATAGCTGGGTCGCATCTCTCACTAAATTGGTTAACGGTCTGACTCCACGAAAAATTATTATCGCTGAAACGTTGGACGTAGATGAAGAAATTGTTTTGGAACAAATAAAAATGAAATATAATTTCTGAGGGAATTGAGGTTAAAGTTACCGAAAGTTGACGTTTGCGTTAACGAGGTTTAGATACGCTATTCAGAGTCAACTTCCGAAGTGGAAATTTTAACAGTCAATTTACGAGTTACGTGGGTAAATCAAATGTAAAGTATGTTTTCGAATAAGGTTCTACCGTAAATTGCGTGACTTTACTGTGGGGACCGATTGTTAAAGTTTCAAACTTGTTGTTTTTAATATTTTTACAAATTCAAATTGGACTTCATGCCGTGTCTAAATAATTTTAAACGAGCAACGATTTCAGACGATACTTAATTCAGTAAGCTAATATTTTGACTAAGATTAATTATAAGATAATTTTCATTAAAACGGTTATCATCGCTAATTGACTTTGTTTATAACTGAACACAATATTTGAGCCACCTCTTTAGAAATACTCTGAGATATAAATCAAACTTTTTGATAACCTACACCTCCCTGAAAAGTTTATTCGGGACAAGGAGAAATTTTCCCATCTAGCATCACAAGGACACATCTTAAAGATAATTATGACTTCGTAATCCATTGAAAAGTCCATTTCATCCGAAGTTTGACTAGTTGCGGAACATGAAAATCTAATCAAAACATCTGGGGAGTTGGTAAGTGGTAAAGGTTCAAAGTACTCGAAAATTTAATACTTTGATCAATGAACCGCGATGCGAAATGGCTTCTTTTGAAACACGTTTCAAACTAGTAGTTTGCGCAACATTCTGTGGCGCGAACACATTTTGTTAAAAACTACAGCGATCGTGTTAAATGGAAATTTTATCAGTGTGTGGAGGTTTAAAGTTTCTGCTGACGTGAGTATGAAAGGAGAGTAGAATATCTTACAAGAGTGCGGCGATGAGTTCACAGCCTTACATTACCTATGCACTAGAAGTTCTTAAGAATTAAAACTTGCTAAGTGGTTTTAGGGGACAATGTTACCTGAGAAATAAACAAGACCAAGTGTTCATATTAAATTTTCTTAGTTTTATTTCCAAAACATTTTATTTATTATGGTTTTAATTATTTTTGCTGTTGTGGTTATTTTTATTTTAGCAAATAATATTAACAGGGTAATTTACATGGCATATAATTATATGCCTTCTCTATATGGGAAGATCCTGTGCCCAGCAGTGGGATGTTTATAAGCTGGCATTTTTTACATGGCAGGAAAATTTACCTACTTTTGTGAATAAACAGTAACTAGCCAGCGGCCGTTTATTCTCAGTACTTAAATTAAGTGCCAGGAAAGTATGACTGGAATCAACTTACAAGTAATAATGAAACTTTGTAGCGCTGAGTAATAAAAGTTGACTCAATTGCCTCGGAATTGCTATGAACTTAGTAATTGTATATTTTTATAATAATATTCCGGGACAACTCACACACGGTTATCTGATCCCAAGCTAAGCAGAGCTTGTGTTATGGTAACCAGACAACTGATAAACATACTTATATATTTCTAAATACATACATATTATAGATAAATTACACCCAGACAACCAGAACAAATGATCGTGCTCATCACACAAAGATTTGTCCTGGGTGGGAATCGAACCCACGACCTCCGGTATAGCAGTCAGGGTCACTAACCACTAGACCAACAGGCCCGTCAAGTATACTTGTATAAATTTTAAATGTAGCTAATGGAATAAAACTATTTGTTATTTTAAACAAACATAAATAAATTACTAGCTTCGGGGCATCTAATTTAGGTTTAGTCATAATTTAGTCTAAATTCTAATTTTAGATACTCTCATTACGTTATGAATACAGACTTTCTCTACACATAATTATAATATATTTTATTCTAAATATATATTATACAAAATATTAAGTAATACTAGCATACATTTTAAAATAAAATAAACATTAAATATGAAATATGAGCATCCAAATTAATTCCTGCAAAATTCTTAAAAGATTTGAAATGTAATGTCGTATTCAATAAATAATAAAGACACCCTACAGTTATCAGATCTATTTCGATTTAAATCAGAGAACATTTCTCGGATTCCGTCTAAAGGAATCATTAAAATATTTTCCTCCTACATTTAGATTCGGAAAGAATGGCAATTTATAAATTACAGGAAAAACTTCGCGAGGATTTAAAAGAGTACCTATGTATACAGTGGTTGGTATGTTTCGATACTGTGTACCCGTAATTTGCCGGAATAATTGCAGCTATCTTTGTGTAATCCATATGATTATTACGTTTAATCTTTTATTTTTAGAAAGAGCTTCAGATCCAAATAAATAATTATAATATTCCGGGACAACTCACACACGGTTATCTGATCCCAAGCTAAGCAGAGCTTGTGTTATGGTAACCAGACAACTGATAAACATACTTATATATTTATAAACACATACATATTTTAGATAAATTACACCCAGACACAGAACAAATGATCGTGCTCATCACACAAGATTTGTCCTGGGTGGGAATCGAACCCACGACCTCCGGTATAGCAGTTAGGGTCGCTAATCACTGGACCGACAGGCCGGACAAATAAGAATCTTCGTGTTTTCATATTATACATTTATGATAATATATTATTATATTTATAATGGCTCTCCGAGCTTGCTTGAACAAGTAAAATCGTAAATTACGAGCCTTTTATTCTTACTGTATATTTCAATTCAATATCCTAGGATTAGAAAATGTACATGCATTACAGTGTTTAAACAAAAGCTACTTAAGTCATTAAAATTAATACCTTATAAACACTAAAATCTTTCAAAGCTTCTGACTTCATTTTAGGTCCATTTGTAGGAATAACAGAATTCGTAATTACTTCGTTTGGATAGTTAAGCCTTTTATTATTTATGAGGAAACATGAAAATTTTATCAGTCACTCCGACACGTCTGTCCCTGAATTTAGGTCTAGATTCACATTTAAATATTTATGTTACTTTCATATGGTATAATCATGTTTATTGTTTTTTTTTCAGGCTGTAAATGACTTTTGTTTATGATTAATTTTACCTAAAAATGTAAGTGAGTAGAGAAAGGACAATGATTGTTTGGAATTATTGGTTACTGCTTCTTAAAATATAATTATAAATATATTTTTTTGTACTAAAAGCGGATTATTTAGATATAAAAAATAGGTATATACTAAGTAAATGTTTATCGTTTAACGAATAACAACAAAATACAACAAGATTAGTTTTTTTTATTCAGTAAGTTCTTAGAGTCCTAAAAGCCAATTACTAGGCTTACAAAAGTTAGGACATTTCACAATCAAGAAAAATGTTTTCTTAATTATCTAAGTTAATTCACTCTTCTCTAAGAGACACGATATTAACAAATCCTTTTATTTAGTAATCCGTTACAATTTCAAAGCTACTATGACAATATACTTTAATTTATTGTTTTAAAAAATGCGAAAAAAATCGTGAAAATAAGGCTTTGGCTTTATCCCAATAAATTACGTATTGTTACCATTAAATAAATGTTTTGCGACCCTTTACAACATTTTTTAATGTATAAGGATGTCGTGGTGGCCTAGCGGTTCAATGGACGGATTTGTATGCACAAGGTTGCAGGTTCGAACCCAGGCAAGTACCAATGTGGCTTTTTCAAAGTTATATGTACTTTCTTAATTATTCTAAGACACTACTGACAAACGATAAAGGAAAACATCGTGAGGAAACCTGGATTCCAAAAATTTGGTATCTGAAATCGCCAATCCGCAGAGAGCAAGCGTGGTGATCAATGCTCGTGCCTTCTCTATATGGGAAAAGGCCTGTGCCCAGCAGTGGGACGTTTATAGGCTGGATTATTATATTATTATTATTATATAAGGATTAAAGTTTTTTCTAAATACTATTTAAGCTTTTCGTTCTCAGAATAAGGCTTCGAAATAAAAAAAAAACTAAATCAAAATATTTTTATTTCAAGTAGGCCTTTTTAAGCTCTTTTAAAACGTTAAATTACTGACTCTAGTTGCTTAAATAGTTAATTAATACAAAGTCTATAACAACAGTACGCTCTTCGTATCGCAACTTGCAAATTGCCCAGCGTTCGAGTAGATGCCAAATGTAAATTGCCAATTTGGCCAACAAGACGATTTTCCGTATAAACAGGTGTTAGAGATAATTTATACAACTGATTAATATTCAATAGATGAAATACGCGGCCGTATTCTGTGAAGTTTGTTGAAGTAAAAAAAAATAGTATCTTAGAGTATAGATAAGAAACTAAAGAGTGAGCCTATCAGTGTATGAACCGTGAGCACTAGTATAAACTAGTTATATCGTAAAATTTGTATTAAGACGGAGCGCGCCGTTTTAATAAAACTATCTAAAACCCTAATATTATCGTAACAATGTCGAAACCATCGATATTTTCGCATATAAGTCTGTCGTTGCGCGAAAAATAACTTTAAATCAGTAAACGAATGTACTAGATACAGACAAAAAGTGCTCTCGCTTGGCACGAAGGAAAACTAGCGGTCTATAGTTATCTATAGTCTAAGAATAGTATCAATTTTGACGTATTGGACAGTACTTTGGGCATGTCATCTTTAAAAAAACAATGCAAAAACAATTTGACATTAAGTTAACAAACGTTTAAAATAAGAATGAAGGAAACATAGGTAGCCTAAAAACACTCACTATACTAAAAAGACGTAGGTATTTTTTATGTAACCTTGTTAAAAAAGATTTTATTTTAAAAATAATTCCTTAAAAAGCTTTAGGATTGCCTAACTCCAGATTTTTATATCCTAAGCCACTTTTCATATAGCTCCCTAAAATAAAACATATTCACACGAGCAGCACTCTAGAATAAAATAAAAACATCAGATATACTATGTCTAATTTAATTAAACTAAATACATACAATGATAAAACGTACACAGTTCCGTCTGCTCGGGGAAATGCAAGAGTGTTCCTATTTATATTATAGTCAGACTCCGTAGTAAAATGCACTACTTTGTTATCGAGAATCCAAAGTTAGATTGGATTCAGTATTTATCCTCAGTTTACTTCCAATACAGATACGCTCTCCAATTTTCTCAATTCAACACATTTTTCCCAAATAGGAATTAGAATTTGTGCTGATAAAAAAAACTAGGAAAGCAAAATGGTGTTGATAAAGAGAGGAAATTTATTGAGTCTGCTTTCCGATAGTTACAAACTAGGATTTTTAGGTCGTGAATGAATCAGTATTTTTTAAGAAAAGCGAGCTAATGGACGATCTCATTGTAATTTAAAAACAACTTGAAAAGACTTTCGGGTCCCTTTTTGAAGCGAAAAAATAAAACTCCTTTTTATCAATTCTTGTATTTACCATTTGTATCGAAGTGTTCTTTTCTTTTATTCTCCTGCAGAATAAGGTTTTTGTTTTAACGTCAATGCAGATGTTTTTGGACTAGATTCATAACACAATTTTTCAGTGACAATTTACAAAACAGAGTTTACGTTTAGACATTCGTAGTGATAACTATGTATATTATGTTATGAAAGATATTTTAGAAGCCTTAGTTTCATATTCTATGGACCGAGTAACATGATTAAGATTTTACATATACTCTCGAAGTAGAAATATTTGGTTAATAATCCAAAAACGACTTAATAAATCGATAATTTAGCAATATTATTTAAATCAACATTTCCATAAACGTTAAAGATTTATTCACAAATCGCTATAGCATGTCACGGGTTTAATTAATCCTGAATTATGTTATTAGATACGTGAGAAACTCGTGTTGGATCGGTAATAACGGAATATTAACATCACGCCATAACTATTACACGGTAATCAGAGCTTTAGGTAGTGTCTATATGAGTAAGGAAGGGTGTTTGTGTTTGTCTTTTGACTTTGATGTCATTTAGGCCTTTATAACTTAAAAGGGACTTTAATTAATTTTGTTTACTAATAACAAATATTGTGTAGTGAGGTACTTTAAAACGTAACTGATAAAGTAGCACTTAATGAGGAAGGTGAATGGTGGTGGTGTTTGTGAAGGGTGGGCGATTTGGGGTCGGTTCATGTCTGGCGGTGGTGGCGTCGCGTGTTGTCGGTCGCGTGGCGCTGGGGCGGGCGGGCGCATGGTGGAGCATTCAGCCTTTCACACTGACCTGATGACGCGTTGGTGCGTCAGGTGTGAGTGGTTGGATGTTTTGTTGTGTGTTTGCTCGTTCTGGCGTTGCGCGGCCGATGTTGCGCGCTGCCTTTTCCGCCGGATATGAACCGACCCCTAGGGTGCTGTCCTATTGAAATAATAATTGACGTTTGATAAGTGCTACTTTGTAGCCTAAGTTAAATAAATAATTTTTGATTTTGATTTGATTTTGATTTTAATAGTTTTTTTTCTCATGATTTGGAGTGGGTAAGAGGCTTATTGGGTGGGTAACATAATGACGATTTTGTCAACGAATTTTGTGTATCTGTCTTCTGGCTTGTTATAAATTGACTGGGTATAAAAAAATTGTCAACATCCCAATTCAACATTTTACAACATTTGTTAAATTCGCCTACCATACTATTCGATGACATGAAAACTCATACTTCTGCTTATTCCATAGGATAACAGGCGTAACGATAACACACAAAGCTCGCATGACAAATGTTCATCCGGTACCCGGAATTTGTCCCAAATAACTAATTTGTTTAATTAAGTATCCGGATAACCGTATGTAAGTCATGCCCACAGTTTTTGCGGTCATCTAACGAAGGGTTTGACCTACGTCAAAATAGTGATGTGGGGTATCGCTTATCGATGATTTTGGGATTTATCGAGAATGTTTTGTCAGCATATTATATTTTGGGTTATTATTATCAAACTAGACAAATATAATTGTTCAAAAATGGACTATTTACTTTTGACATAAGATAACTAAAGGTGCTTAATTCTCGTAAATATAATAATATCGACAACAACATCATTTATCGATTAAATAATATTAGTTTCCTAGAGCGCTTATTCAGAGTACTTATTATTTAGATTTGTGATTGAAGGAAACTAAATAAAAACACATATTATGTTTAAGTAGCAGTAGGTTTTTGCTTTGAATGTGAAAACGAATATAATGTTTACAAAAGTTGTTTGAAGGAACTTGGTAATCCTATCTCTCAAAAAAATATTTGTCATTTGAAAACCACTTTCTTAAGATGCTTTTCATCTGAAAACAGCTTTGAATTAGTATTTTATTAGCATAGCCTTTTAAGTGTGAAGGTTATTTATTTATTTAATTCAATTGGTCTTACAAAGAGGCCACGTTCAAACGAAACGAAGTTACACTGGGACGATTGTTTACGTGTGGTATAGGTTAGGGGAGAAGAGGCTTTTAATTCAATCTATTTCAAATATTGAATCTAGTAAGATACAACTTTTGGTTTTAGAAAAGGTATGTCTTTTAAATTGTGTCTTAATATCAAAATTAAATGCAATTTATTTTCGTAAACTTGTGATTTCAATATAACGTTGAAATATAAATAAAATGTTTATGTTTGGTTTCTGGAGGACACATTTTTTCTAATTAATTATTTTCTTGATCATTTATATGCCGACGGTAAACACGTTTCTTAAAATTTTCCAGTGAACAACTCAGTACTATCAAGTTAAGAGACTGTAAATCCGTTTAATACTCTATCGCATCAAGGATTTAAACAATAAAATCCAATCAAATCGACTATCGATAACTAACCCAATTCCCATCACTAATTAGCTGAACCCGCTTCAGCTTCCAACTCGCGCCTAGGCAATCAGAAACATAGGATTTTATAGACGAAGAGTTTCCTCGATATTCTTTGTTATAAAACAGTAATAGACCAATAAAAGTTTAACGATACTCAATGCGGTTCCCCTTTGATGTAGTTCGCATCGTGATTTTTATCTCGTTACTGTTTATAAGACGTATTTATCGTTGAATGGCGCGCTTGAGCGTTGATTGACGTCATGATTGGATGTTTGTCTGTTTCATACTTGTTGGAATTTATATCGTGATTAAGTACCTATATAAAAATACACAAGTAGGGTACCGTTGTGAAAAGTCCTTGCCATTATTTCTAAAGTACCAATGATATCTTAACATAATACGCTTAGAAGAACACGTTCTGTGTGTACATAAATATGTACAACGTATAACAATATATTTTTTTTCGTTTATTTTTTATAAGGCTGTACGGGTGTTTAAAATAACATAAAACTTGTACTTACACTACATAACGAAGAATTGTGTCTTCTAGATCCTGAAACAAAAATAAATTATGTTTTAAATATCTGCAAAATGTAATATAAATATGAATATTTTGTTTAATTGTGCATTGTGCCCCTGGGATTTCCTTTGGCATAATAGAAGTCATACAAGTACAATTTTTGCGCATTATTCGAACACTTCGGGGGCAAAAACGTTATCGCCAGCAAAACATATTATCGCCACTGCGCCATCTTGAAGAAGTCATAAATATAAATGGCTGCTAATTTTATTTATTGCCACATTAATAAACGATTTATGACCAATAAATTAATTTGTTGTCATCAACATGTTAATGAAGGACAAGATTATATATAAAAAAAAATGAGACAGTGCGAGAAAAATAACCATAATTTAAAAAATCCAAATAAAAGTGCAACGTCATTGTATCTAAACATTTGCTTTTCCTGCAAGATTTGGACTTTGTTGATAACTCTTGAAACTTTAATCTGTCAAAGGACATGAAAATTAATAAAAAAATACAACTTCCGAAAAACTCCTCTTCGGAAAAAACTGCTTCAGTTATATTTATAAAAATATAAACACATTGACGCAAATAACGAGTTCGTAATATTTTTCCTGTTAGCCACCAAGCAATCAGAAAAGTTCCACCACTTATCGAAGTTGACAAGTAAAGTTTCCCAAAAGATATTTACGAGGCATTCGTGTGACATCGTTTAGATTCGGAAATACTCGGATTTTTGTTAAATTATATAGTTTCTATCATTTCCGCCTCGACTTTTTCCCGGGTCAAAAAATGGAACGTATGTATTCCAAAGTTCTGAGACTTAAACTAAATTAAATAATTATAAAATCAAACATCAATGTTTATAGTAACCGGTTCGTTGGTTTATTGTTTGAAGGGAGCAGAATAATCATTAATAATACATTATTGTTTAAAAACTGGCTTTTGGCCGAAAAGACAGTCATACTTTAGTTTATTAATGTTAGCATTCAACTTCCAATTTAATTTATTCGTTGACTATTTATTGATGAAGATTTATTACCATAAACACAGATGGATCAAATATCTTAAAATCTCACCTGCCAAGAAACTTTAACCTCAAGGTTAAAATCACTATTAAATTAACGTTTACAAGAATATGACGACCTCCGTGGTCGAGTGGCATACGCACCGGTTTCAAGGTGTCGCTAGCTCTGAGGTCCCGGGTTCGATCCCCGGACGGGTCAATGTAGAAACCAACTTTTCTACATTGCCTCGGGTCTGGGTGTATGTGGTACCTTCGTTGTTTCTGAATTCCATAACACAAGTGCTTTAGCTACTTACTTTGGGTTCAGAGCAATGTATGTGATGTTGTCCGCATTTATTATTTATTATTATTATACATAAAAATCCAAATACCGTACCTAAAAACCTTTAATAGCCACACCTTAATTGCAAAAAATCTTGATAATGCAGAAGCCAGCTAAAATAATATTTTCATCAAATATTATCTTTACATCAAGCAGATGTATATTTAAATTCACTTTACTTAGTCACGTCAAATATTGCAAGCTAGTATCAGACAATATTTGTGTTGACCCGATCGAGTGAAAGGTACTTGTATGTAAAGGTAAATATTTACAGTAAATTAAAAAGTAATTTCACTTGAGAATGTGTGTTTGAAATGCTTTATTTACTACTGATTCTATTTTTATACGTCTAAAAAGAACATAACATAACATAACATACCATCACGCCTGCATCCCCGAAGGGTTAGGCAGAGGTGTACCAATGTACACCCACAGTTCGCCGGTATGTTTAGGTCCCATGTAATAGGGGGCGAGCCTATTGCCACTAACCGGGCACAAATCCAAACTCCGACCTGCTAATGAGAATTTCATAGAAAAACCCAATAACACCTTGGTCGACTTGGGATTCGAACCCAAGACCTCTAGCGTAGCAGTCCTTTTACGTCTAAAAAGGTATGAAATTATTTCAATTATATAATATTAAAGATTTGGGGGAGGCCTTTGCCCAGCTAATAAAAAGCTTATAAAAAAATAAAATAAAATGAATAATAACTTAGCAGTTGAAGTCTAATTCGGATTCAAACTTATGACACATTATTATAGAAAAATAAAACAATACAAATAAAATAATATTTTTTCCAAATCCTCAAAACAAAACACTACACTATTATTATTATTGAATTAAAATATAACTCACTCCTGACAGCCGATCTCCATTCAAACATCAATGGTTACCATGGCAACCGATCTACAAATCATCGCTTGACATACTGTCACGGGACAACGCCACGATATTTTACTCCCGTCAGTTCTGTGGGTCTATGTTAGTCGACCTTAAATCAAGTTATCGACTGACGTGGTTAATAGATTATAACTATGAAGGTTGTTTAAAAATGTATAACCAAATACTCATAAACTCAAATTCAGTAATATTAAATTTGCCAGCGTGCAACTGTGTTGAAGCTTTCATCGTGCATTACCAAAATATTCTCAAAGAACTAGAATTTAATTCCTTGATTTATTAAAAAAAAATAGATTTTTCAACTATAGTCTGGCCGCTGAGAGAATGCTTTCCTGGCACATGTCAGTTGTTCTTGATTTGTATGGGGAAAACATGTTATAACATTCATTGTAACCTGGCATTATGATTAGTTTTTCATAAAAATAAGTGATAGTTATTTATGAGTAGTATATTTTTCGCCACAGTAAAGTTATATTTTTCTGATGAACACCACCCTTCAGAAAAGCATTCTTCCGGCGGCCGGACTCTATCTACCTCTAAGTACATCAAAAATATTTGCTAAGTTTTTATCTATTTAGTACTTTTGACTAGCAACAACAAACTGTCAGGATTAAAAAAATAAAAAACAAAACACATCCAGTCTACATACATTGCACATAACATTAAATGCATCATTAGAAGTCGCCTTACTCACGCAGCAATGGGCCGAGTCGACGTTTTGACACGAAAATGCGAACGCCCGTGATATATACGGGATCTCGTTTTCGTATTGAATTAAAAATTCGCACAACTAGTAAAACGGAAATAGAGAAAATGGATGTGTTTTGACGTAACTTCACTGACGCGTTTTGTTGCTGGATTGACAAAGTTGAATGAGGATTTTGTTGTGAAATGGAAACGTACCTGAACAAAGGTTTTTTTTTTGTACGTAATAATAAAAGTGGATTTGATATTATGCATGTTGCAAATAATAATTATGTATATATTGATTAAAACGTTACACAGTTATCTAAAATTACTATTAAAACGCTGACCAAATATTAATAAGATACAGTTCAGAACCATCTTGATCACGTAAGAACCAAAAAAAAACCCGCATCATAAACGGTCCATTTGGATAGGAGCTACGATGCCTTAAACGGACACACATACACGACAGCTGCGTTAAATATAACACCCCTCTATTTGTCCCGGGGGTTAAGAATAGTGCGGCACAGAGTCACTATACAAGTATCCGACTTTTTGAAATTAAAACTTTCTACTTTAATACAAAATTCTTACGGAAACTTTTTAATTTACGGCCAGAGACAAGAGGGAACAAAGAGGTCTATTCTAAAGTTTCATAAATGGATTTGGAATTCATATTTTCATAGCAGATTCAATTTTTTCAATTTTTTTTTTTCCTTGCACAGAGAATCGGCATAGCCATTCAACGTGGCAATGCTGCCAGCCTTCTGGGCACCTTTCCCGCCATTGACAAGGATGACGATGAGTATTTTGACGCGTGTTAGTTTTATTTATCTATATAAGATTTAATTTTAGTCTTTGTTTGTTCTTGTATTAGATTTAAGTATTGTATTTAGGTGCAAGAGTACGTTAAATGTGATTGGTTTGTTAAACCAAATAGGATAAGAATTGTGACAACTTGATGTTTTTATGTGTCCAGAATCACTGTGACGAAATATGTGAATAATGTCGTAGTATGTAGTTGACCATATGTCGAAATAAAAATTGCTTGTGAATTTTAAATACATATTCATCAATAATTTTATTCTAGCAATGGTTTCAATTATCTATTTTCTATGCTAATTGCTACATGTCGTAGTATGTAGTTGAATCCTAAGTGTCAAAAAAAAATTGCTTATGAATTTTAAATACATAATTCATCAATAATTTTATTCTAGCAAAGGTTTCAATGATCTACAATGACTAATTGCGTTAAAAATATATTTGAAACATTGTAAAAAATAATTTTAAATCTTATATTTTGTTCAGTAGATTTATAATATCAAATGTAGTCTCAGTAAATAATATATAATAATAGTAAATAAGTTTATTTTTAATAAATCAAAATATGTAATATTTATGTACCTACAGAATTAATAACGATGTTCTGTTTCCAGCTTCTCCTTACAGTCCATTGTTTTAATACGTTATTTTGTGTTCTGGTTAAATATTAAAAAAATATACCTAAAATGTTGTGTAAAGCGCTTCCAGTGAATATATTTTTGTTACTTTTCAGAGTTGGTTGGCTTTGTTGCTCCGATAGCGATATAAAAATTCGGCTCATTGGTTTTTCCCGCAGTATCAACTGCGTTTATATTTTATAGTTTTCTGTCATCGATTTCTGGTGTTTCGTTGGTTAGATATGCAAAATTTATTGTATTGTAAAACAGGTTTAGTTTTTATTGTAACCATTTACTGATAGTGAAGGGAAGCAATATGAAAAAAGTTGATTTTACAACTGAATCAGAATTCGTAAACTGAAATGCGTATGACGTATCGCGCCATATTATAATACAATTGTGTAAAGATAATTGTTCTTTATTTACAATTCAATACTTAAATCTAATACAAGAACAAACAAAGACTAAAATTTAATCTTATATAAATAAATAATTGTGTAAAGTGTATGTTAAGTCGGTACTTAAGAATTTAATAAAATTTTAACATCAGCATTTCTGAACTCGGACTAGGCTTAATATCTAAAAATATAATTTGCATTTAGCATAATTATGCAACTATCATTATTCAACTCACTATCAAAATAATCCTTAAAAACGGAACTTTTACTTCTCAATTCCAGTTTTAGAATTGCCTTTAAATATAAACATTTTACACGGAACGTTTTTGTTGAACACATTTTGTATGTACCGTATCCGGAATATGTAAAACTGGCTCAAACTGCAATGACATATAGCTACGATCAAAAAAACACAACATGATAATTAGGGATCAGAGTAAAACTACTAAATCACTCAGGTTTGTCGACATTGTGTTAAATCACGTGAAGTATCGGTATTTGTTTATCAATATTATAAAACTGTTGTCAGCTCTGTATCCAAATTAGCAGATTTGATCATCATAATTTAAGAGCATTTGCTTTTGTTAATTGGATTTCCTCTAAAATTTACATTCTATCGTGATGTTAATGTCAATATTCTGTATGCTAAATCCTTGCCCAGCAGTGGACTAAATAATAAATATTTGTTGCCTACTTTTTTGCGTTCAGGGTATAAAAACGACATTAAAATTAATTCATAATTTTGACTACAAAATATACTTTCTTTACCTACTACATGGTATATATGGTAGTTACATGCAAATCAAACCTTTCCATCATATTTTATATTCTCACTTTTAAAAAGAAATTTTATTATATCCACTAAAACTATTTACGTAACGGAACATGATACATTTTACACATTAATTTCTCAAACAAAAAGCAGTTATTAACCTCACAAAATGTACTCTATTTCAAATTACTGAGAATTTTCGCTAAGGGCCATCAAAAAACCGGCTAACTTATAAATGATTGCTGCGAACTCTTTTATAGGTCAAAGGCAATCAAGGCCGGCTCATTAGCCTAAAAGCTGTCGAGAACCTTAAAATTCTGAGCTAATTTAGACTTAGAATTTTTTGAGGGTGTGCTTTTCCCGCCAGACTTTGAGTTTTTCGTTTGTTTGTTTTAGTTAGCTTATACATAAACTTATCTAAAAATAAGGAACTAGAAGTGTAGTAAAGTTCATGTTTTTCCTTGCATAGTAACCTTAATTCGTCATCTCGTCATTTTTAATATACTTTCAACTGACTGGCCTGACTGGCCTGTTGGTCTAGTGGTTAGTGACCCTGACTGCTATACCGGAGGTCGTGGGTTCGATTCCCACCCAGGACAAATGTTTGTGTGATGAGCATGATCATTTGTTCTGTGTCTGGGTGTAATTTATCTATAATATGTATGTATTTAGAAATATATAAGTATGTTTATCAGTTGTCTGGTTACTATAGTACAAGTTCTGCTTAGTTTGGGATCAGATAACCGTGCGTGAGTTGTCCTAGGATATTATATTATAGGATATTCACTTGTGTTGTGATTTCGGGAAAACACTTATTTGATATTTGTTGTTTAAAACGTGACAGTTTGGCTAGATTGTGTATTATCTAGTTTCTCTAACAAATATTTCTCGGTAGCAGCTGGCTAGCAAGTGTGTGATAATATTTTACAATAGACCCGCTCTATTACATATGACTTTTCCATGACTTTGTCTTGTGTTTGGATCTCTTCGAAATCATGTGACTATTACCAGTTCACAAATATATAGGCGCTTTAGACACTCATTAATAATACATGATAAGTAAGTTTATACCAAGTATGACTCAAATTGCGTTAATATTACCTAAATGTTTTCACCAGTATTTTCAATTGAATGAATTTAATAATAATAATAATTTATTGCCAGAAAAGGTTTTACAAAGTTTCCTTAAAGTTAAATTAAATTTAAGTTTATATAAAGAGTACAGTTTCTTGTGGTCCCCACACTAGGCAAAGCCTGTCTCGTGGAGACCTTTATGTGAAAAAACAAGTTAAAATTTTAGAATTTGTAATTGAATTTATCTTCTTCGAATTCTTATTCGAATAGTTAAAACAGTTCTTCTTAAATTGTTTTGCCATCTCTTCCTAGACAGTAAATACCTGCACCTTCTTGTTTAAAACCTACACAGTTTAATAAAACCTATTTACAAAAATAAATCATTCATTCAATGGTTCATTCATTCAAAAATGGTCGTTAAGATTTTAATCTGAGTCGCAGCTATCAAGGTCGCAACTCATTAGTGTAAAAGCTATTCACTTGCAGTTCTTTAGAGCCTCCATTTAAACTGATAACAATGACACAAATAAGGTCAAAAAATAGAACTCTATTTTGCAGTTAACGAAGGTCAGGGAAATGTGTTGAAAGACTTCAAGATATTAATTTATTACTTGAATTTTCCATTTGAACTGAAGGTTTGAATTATAAGTCTTCTTTTCAACTAATAATACTACTAATTTAAATACAATAATAATGTTATTTTAGGTCTGCAAACACAATGTATTATCCTCGCTAATTCATGTATACTCAACTCATACTCAACTTTTTAACAACAACCCCACAATACTGACCAGGTACTGTAATGTTTTTTTAGAATGTTTTTTTTTTTAGCAGATGTAGCTGAGTAGTACCTATCTATGTATATATTTTCGACGTTAGTAAACAAATGAATAATGTTATAAGATTTGATTTAAAGTCAATTCGCAAAGTTTTGCTGCTTCATTTTATTTTTACAACGTTTCTCGCTGTACCTCTCAAAAAGATAGCAAAAATGGCGTCGACGTCTCAGCAATAATGAAGTAAAAAACGTCTCGAGCAACTCTCATAACTAATTTAAAGTTAATTTGCTTATCTCGAGATGCTAGGGATGCTGTACAATGTACGAAACGTGATCGTTTAGTATTTAACCGGCAAGGAAATTGTTTTGGAACAAAATCGCGATGGAAAGTTTAATCTTTCGATTTGAATGGGAGGTTAAATTTGATGTTTCCGTTTAAGATTTTTGTCGATAATAGGCCGATATTGCCAATCGCCAATTCGATCGTTCATTATCTGATTGCGAACACAAAAACCAAGTTATATCACTGATTTTACGACTTTACTGACACTAACTAAGCATGTTTATTCAAAACTGTTAACATAAACACAATTCAAACAACTTCTTATCACCAACAAAAAACGAAATAACATAAACAGTTACACAATCATGTTCAACGTAACTCATCGTCCAACAAAATGGTCGACAACCCTCTGTTTATTTTTTAAAAGCTCGAAAAATAAACAGTCGCAAAGCGCAGCATGAAAAATAACTAAGCCACTCAACGAAATCCCCTCCAAGCGTTAAGAAGAATAACAAGTATTCCAAAATAGGAAAAATACACTTTCTTACAGCATTGAGATTTTAGTCTTTTTCTCTGAGTGTATTTTGAGTAGAGTTGGTATAACTAATTTAAAAGAACAAGTGCTGAGATAAAAGGGGAAGAGATTTATCACGCAGACGTATGGAATCCTGTTGGTCAATGTCGGGACTAAACCGCTGGAGTCTGTTCATTTAGTTTATCCTATATATCTAGTGCATATAAGTTACAATATACATACATACCTACTACTTAAGAACAGTTATCTTTTAGTTTTTTATGACTATTATAATACGCAAAATGCTAGCTGTAAAAAGAATATAAATGTTTAATAAATATGGTAAGTAGTTGTAGTTGTTAGAAACTAAATAATAATGTTATTATTGGTTTCTTAGGTTTACGCGAATGTTAGACATTGAAATAAAACTACTTTTTACGGATTTTTTCGCGGTTTATATTTAGATTTTAGGTCCCGACGTTTCGACACCTTTGCAGGTATCATGGTCACGGGCAGACTGAGATGGCGTTCGTCTTGACAGTAGATGTTGCTCGTTCTACCTTAATATTTTAACTAATTATTTGAGTAGTACCTAAAATCTAAATATAAACCGCGAAAAAATCCGTAAAAAGTAGTTTTATTTCAATAATGTTATTTTTATAAAATATTAATATTTTACCTCACTATGCGAAATGTTTTCTTTGTTGCGATTAATGTTGTGTTAACGGCGATGCTTCTTTCACTGAATTTTCATGAAAAGAGAAACGAAGTATTTAATAATATTTCAAGAATTATGTATAATAATAATTATAATCCATACCTAATACATTAACATAAATAACCTTTAAGAATAGATATCAGATAATCAACTACATGACAGGCGCCTGACCTGTAGATCAATGTCCATTCGAAAACATACTTTTTATAATTAAGCTTCCGTACTTAATTTATTACAACGTCTTTACTGAACCATGTTACAAGCATTCTCATTACATAAGTAATCATATTTTCAAGTAAATAAACATGTCATGTATATCCGATACTTGTAATTAAACAGATATTTGTAACACGATTTTTGATAGCATCGCTTTTTAATTGTGAGTTTGGAAACATATGGACGGAATATGGGGAAGGGCGCGCTTTGACCAATTTAATTCAGAGCAGTTATCATTAATGTTCTAAAATTTTAAAAATCATCTATAAATTTCGCTAAAAATAAAAACTTAAATGTCTAATTATATCATTGGGTAACCAAATAATTTTTATAATGCACATTTTTACAGGGCACAAGTTTATTTTAAAAGCGTGTCAGTAAGCGCGTTTAGTTCGTCGAAATACGATATCAGTCTGTGTACTGTTCAAAAATATATTTAAAGTACATTGTTATTTTATTTCAAAGCGTTTATTCGCGTGAACACTTTAATCAGGATATATGGATTATTTTAAGTTCATTATAATTGACGGGTACTTAAAAGCGTTCGGAATTCCAAAAGAGAACCGTGAAAGGTTCGAAATATTCAGTTAATTTGACATTATTTTCACTCAGTATTGTATTATATAAATGAGAAGGATTAATTGTTAAACGATATTGTCATTTGACACATTTCGAAATAAATAACTTAGATGTTTATCACAAAACTCCGGAATGATACAATATTTATTTACCTATTTTGATGGAATTGGTATAAAATGTAACATCAATCGTGAAACAAAATATTAATAAACCAAAACAATATAAATTAACCAAATTCAGTATTTCATTTACATTCAAAAAATCTCATAATAATAAATTGTAATTGAGAGTACAAGCGTGCACGTCCAAAAGCACACCTTCGTATGTTTTCTTAAGAAGCGCGTGTGGTCACAATTACGTATCAAGTTGTCCCTTCCCAATAGACCGCCTCGAGCTATACTATTAAACTAATTAAATTGTTCTACACACCAATATATTATTTGATTTGAAGACGGCCTTAATAGCATGAAGGCTGTGAGAGTGATGGATAGTTTGATGCACTAATGGTTAGTAAGTGTCGTTGTCTAGTAGACATTAGGAAGAATGCTTGATTTATAAAAGTGTGCTTTATTCAGATATCTTAGCTTAGTTTGGGATTCATTTGCACCCAGAAATTTAAAAGACGTCATATTGTATTCGATCGAAACATATAATTAATATTATTTCTATTTGTAAGGCCTACCTAGGCCAAGACCTATCTGCTTCAAGTCGAAAACCTACCTGAAAGACTGCATATAAATCTCATAATAAGCAGTCATTATTTCAGAAAACCAACTTCTAAGAAGTATAGTGACAATTTAGCAAACACATACGCATATAAACTAGAACAGTACACGTTCCTACAGTTAAAAGCTCATGTCTCATAAAATCCAATAAAGGCATCTCACAACTAAATCTAACTAAGCCTTTTCCTTCATAAAAGTCAGCAGAGCGACTTCAAAAGTCTTGCAGTAATCGTCCAGTCGCAGTAGAGCCTATAAATTGGAGTTGCTACCACGTTCTTACAATTTAACATCGTTGGAGCGTTACAGAGAATTTCCTGGCATTTCCCCTACAGCGATCTGAAAATATCTTTATCCAATTTATTTTTCTGGCTGCGACACACAGTTTTGTACCGTTTCTGTAGTTATTTAAGATTTTATTGGTATTTCGAATAATATGAATTATTATTAGCTTTTTTTTTTGCTAAAATTATTATATAAAATTTATCTGTAGGTCATAACTTCGAACTCTGTTGTAACAATTTAACGTTAAAAATAATATCATAGAAACTTTTAAATAACAGGACCATGTTACTTGTACTAATAAAAAAACGCAACGGGTATTTTGTAAACTTTTTGAGAAAACGTTTGGGTACGTTACCCAAATAAATATAAAATAAACTGTAACGTTTAAAAACAATTTCATCCAGCATGGTCCAACAAAAGTGAGTAAGTACTCGTCACAAGACAGTATAGTAGGTACTGGCGAGCCCCCGGAGAGAGGTACACACGTGATACACTCCCCAAGTTAATGGTACGACCTGAAATTATTTCGTGACCGTAAAAGTTTAAAATAATGCACTATTAAACATAATTTATTCTACAGCCCTCTGAGTAAAATTTTACAGCATACTTGGCCGTTTTATTCCGAAATATAAATATTGTACATTTTGAGTTAGATGTTTTGTAATTGATGTTGTTTTTGTTCAATAGTTACTTGCATTTTTTTCATTTTCAGCCTCAAAATATGTTTATTGTTGTTTATAAGCATTATATGGTTAATACTATTTTACAAGCTATTCAGGACATAAATGTCAACACGCCAACAGATTTTTATCAATGACTTGAAATTCTTGTGTGTGTGATCATAATTCAAGACAAGTAAAGAAAAGCTTTAATACAATCGAAGGCGGGACCATACAGATCCTTTCGCCAAAACTCTAAAATATTTCATAACAAACCATGAATTCCTGCACTCCGAATGCATTCAAAGCAATATTTGTCTTCGTAAGCTCCGGTATTCCTATAACGTTCATAGCTGAACCTTTTGTGTACAGAATTCGGTTCCGGACGATAAAATATAGGAACATCCTAAAGCTCACCTGTCTTCGATATAAGACCTCCATAAAACTATCCGTTTTATTGATCTGCTTTAACTTTTACTGTTTCTGCGATCATATGAACATGTTTTGGGTCATGGCTGTCATATTTTTCAAGGACATAAACTCTGGTTTATGGCGGTTTGTGTATGCGATTCTTTGGAGGGTCACCCCTGGTTGAGATGTGTAGGGATAAAGTATTACGGACTTATGTTCCTTGGAGAAATAAGCATAAGTATTTGTTGGTATCCTCGTCATGCGTCTGAGCCTTTTTTGCAAGGTCAAAGTCACATCCTCTGTAGGTATTCTTGTGTCTCTTATGTTAACAAGGTTATAACGTAGTATCGTTACACACAGCTTTATTAAGTTCCCAATTTCAATAGACATCACAAGACCGACTCCACTCCAATATAAATAACTCAATTAACGAACTCATTGATCAAACACAAACACATCATCAAATTGTTAATTAGCAGCACCACGCCACCAAAATATTTATTAAACAAAAAACAAACGATTACAACAGCGCTTTGTGTCCAATTGATCAGTTTGCATGTTTTAGAGTATTAACGATTGTCGCTCAAACAGAATTTAATTTCATCCGGTATCAAGTACAAATTGACGTTTTGTATTAATCGTAACATTGGCATGTGTCGTGTAATACGAGGATTAATAAAATGCAGCAGCATTTATATTTTAGTTTTGTGCATTTGATTTTGTGTCATTATTTTCGTTTACATCAGTTTTTTTTTTTTTTGAGCGTTCTTATTGTGTTTATTCTGTAGGTACAACGTTTCACATAATTATTCATGCTATATCGATAGGTAGGTAAACAAACCTTTTATATTTAACTTTTTAGACTTGTTAATAAATCGCATGAATTACAGAAAATTTATGCAATGTGTTTCTACCAATAACTAAATCAAAAAGCAAGTAAAAACTATAGTTACAATCAATTTACATGAGATAATAACACGATGTAATATTATGTATGCATGAGTATTTGTATTGAATGAATAATGTAATTTATGCCTTGTCACGACAAATGAAAACACTCAAAGAGCGAATTTTTTAAATCTCGTTTTAAAAATATTTTACATGAATTTTATATTTTCCATGAAGTGTACAAATAGTTCAGAGCGTTTATACAAAATCCAAACAACAATAAAACATGAATACTATATCAACATTATTTTTTTCGAATGTTGTCTGAACAAACAATGTAACATTTCAATTAATGATTATCTATCTTGTCTTGTATATAAAATTCTCGTGTCACAATGTTAGTTACCATACTCCTCCGAAAGGGCTTGACCGATTTTTATGAAATTTTATATGCACATTCAGTAGGTCTGAGAATCGGCTACTATCTATTTTTCATACCCCTAAGTGGTAGTAGATTGGTAGTAGGCAGGTGCTAGGTAGAAAAATTGCATTGCAACGCATGCCGGGTACAGCTAGTATAACATAAATATTTAATATCCGTCTGACAACCTCAATACAAGTTAAAACTTCAATATCGAGTCATCTCGAAAACTATGAAGATATTATGTACCGCAGTCAATATGCAAGTTCGGGATGCCCACAATAATTAGTCGAACGCCAATTCAAATTCAGCCTCTTCAAGCAGTAGATGAACAATTTGAACCTGGAAGATCTCATCTCAACGTGCCCTCGGGAACCCAAAACTTGATCCCTAACTAACTCAGTCTTCATTATACATTGAACAAATACATCTGTTTGCGAAGGATCCCTTAAGGCACAGTTATCGGGATTTTCATTGTGATTAACGTCCAACTTTTCGTTTTATTCGAAACCTTTATTATTTGAGTATACAGTGTTGGGAACTTGTTATTTTTTTGTTTGATTTTCAGCAAATTAATAAATTGATTAAAGACAAATGTTGGGACTTGAAATTTAATTCGATTAAAGTTGAGGTTGTCAAAGTTGTGTTAAGTTTGAGTTTCATTTTATTACGCCTGGCTTTATGAACTCCGTCAACACGTTCCTCATTATCATTACTTGTAATTATAGTGCTTGCTTATTGAGAATCTTAAGCATAATATTGATTCTGTGAATGATATTTTTTATTGACAGTTAGTGAATTTACTGGTCACACGCTTTAAGTGCCACGTACTAGTTATTTATTAAATATGTAACATAATTTATGAGCAGTAAAAGACAAAACTCATTATCACATCCCTGACACATTCATAAATAAGTTTTTAATATAGAAAGCATTTGAGACATAAGAACTTCTGAACAACATTCATCGGGCAAACAATCTTTAGCCATCCCGTTCAAGAATAGTTACCAACTGCTGTAACGTTGTAACATAACAACCATCTCACATATTCATTCTGACGCAATACACCTTCCATTATCACAAACACAAATCAATTCCTGAATAGATAATGCGGTTAAGCATACAACGGGGAGCTGGGATCCCAGCATTTGGCTCCGGAACCAACCGCAGGAAATTGGCAGAATAGCAATACGTTACGAGTATTATTCATTGCTGTTTCCTGGACGGTTTCCTTTTTACGCCAATTTGAATGTAGCTATGCTAATAATGTTATTCGATGTATTGGGGGAGGAAAATGGTAATTACATTGCAGAGCTTGTCCAGATAAGAAATAAAAGGTTTTCTGGAGCTTGTAAAAAGCTTGCTTGAGCGCCCCTTCTTTCAAGTTTTCTTTTTGTAGTACTTATTTTATACTTTTACAAAAGTTGATCGGTAGCAGAAAAACACCGTTTAAATTGGAATTGCTGCCTACCACGTAAAGGGCTATCAAGTTAGTTGACGAAACTATCAAATTCGGCAGCAGATATCTTAAATTCTAATATAACAATCCCATAGTTATAAATTTGAAGGAATCCTAAGCTAAATTTAATTTCAAACGAGCACCTGGTAAGTTTAAATCGTGTAATGAATGTTATTGCAATGTCAGGAGTCTTAACCCTAATGTGGTTGGATCATCAGCTCTGATTCTAGCATGAAATATCGAATTTAACATTGAAATGGTGAATAAGTTTAGAACTAGTCTTATAACAACATTATTTTCTGTTCTGTTTAAAAACTCTGTATTTGAAAACAGGCAAGTACCAATGTGGCTTTTTCGAAGTTATATGTACTTTCTTAATTATTCTAAGACACTTCTGACAAACGGTGAAGGAAAACATCGTGAGGAAACCTGGATTCCAAAATTTGGGATCTGAAATCGCCAATCCGCAGAGAGCAAGCGTGGTGATCAATGCCCGTGCCTTCTCTGTATGGGAAGAGGCCTGTGCCCAGCAGTGGGACGTTTATAGGCTGGATTATTATTGTTATTATTATTATTATTTGAAAACATAGCAAAGCGTAATCCGAATTCTATCATTGGATAAGTCAATAACGCTTTAACAAAATCCCTTGCCAAAACAAAGAACATCCATGAACCCACGCGAAAAATCTGACCTATATTATTGTACCTTATAATCAGTAAACAATTTTTTGCTCGCCTCCCAAAATCTGATAAAAACATCGGCTTTCCGATAAGCCTCTGGGGCTCAAATCGATATTTAATGTTAAACAAAATCTAAAAATATCCAGTGTCCCGAACTTTGGAACTTGCTCTTGTCAACTAATAATTGTCGTGAGCTTCACAAGTTCGTGCAAGTAGATGATATTATTTGCACAAAGCTAAAACTTGTTTATTGTCATTTAACACGTGTTTTGTTTAGATATCAGTTTTAGTGTTATTGAAGAAGAAATTTGTAATCCCAGACTGTGGGTATTGTACTTTGAGTAACATTTGGAAACTGATAAAGAAGGACAAATAACAAAAGCGTCTGATACAACGCAGATACCAAAAACCGACAATGTTATTCTGTTTTACAATCTAACGTCGTTTAAGTTAAACGACGCATATAATGTCAAATACGTCTGGGCCCAACTTATAATAGAACCCAGGTTTGTAACAAGACTTTTAGCTACAGTTCCAGCAAAAAATGTTTAAAGCTCACGTAACTATTTCATATTTTCTGTTATTGCCTCAATGTGGGTTACATGCGTCGTTACGATGCCGTCGTTTACAAGTATTATTGCTTTCGTGTTATTTCGTATCATTGTAGCGTTTATTGTCTTGATCTTTGTAAGATTGCTGTATTCCAGGTCATATACGGTACCTAAGGCTACTTACAAAACAGTAGTACCTAGTCTGAACTGTGTTTATGGATGCCTCATAACGTGTACCTACAGAACAAACTTTGAGTAATGTGGTAGTAACAGTTACCTTAGTTTGTGTATTACATGTTTAGTTTATGGAGCTGCAAGTAATATGTCCCCAAATGGCAATACGTAGTACGTAATAAAATGTTCGCAATGCTACAAAATGTATGTTACTCTAAGATACGTGTAACCGACTCTCAACTCGACCAAGAACTATTTGAATCATTTTACAAAGGGAGAATTTGATCAATAAACTGTAGTACATATTTATGTTTACGATAGCACTTGTATATTCCTTTTCCTATATGTGTATTTAAGTCAGGCTAGACTAGTTTAGGATTTAGCCCATAATCATAATCTCTTGCGCGGCGATGTCGCCAGTTTCGACTACCGATGGCATTAGATTCAACATTTATGTGTTTATACGACTCGCGCTCTACCTATCGTATTTGGAGCTTATTGTTACAATATTTGGTATCTTTGTATTTCTTTATGTGGTGAAATCAAATAGTGTAAGTGTGAAACTTGTTTAAGTCGCCTGAAAGATATACATATTGATTCAGAGGTAGGCGAGGTAAAGAACTGGGCGGCTTCAGTCCCATGGAAACCATATTTCAAATTAAATTCCTAAATAGATTGACAAAATGTTAAGGCTCGAAATGATTTAAAAAAGTCTTAAGATATTATAATTGCTTTGAGTTTTATATCCAACACATTTTTTATTTTGAGTTATTAAGTTGAGCCTAGATGAGCTTAAAATCCAATCTTTAATAATTGAACAAAGATTCTAAAAAAATAAATAAGTCGTCTATCTTTTAATCAAAAACGTAAATTTTAAATGAGACTAAAAGGAACTCGGTCGTAAAAGAATTGAAAAAAATATTGACAGCCATTAAAAGTATTCAGTGATTTCAGCTTCAAGACCTTTCTTCTCATCCATTACCGATATTGCTGTTAACACACTAAACAAAAAAAAAGCACTCAATAATTCTGGAACAAGTTTAGTTAACTAAAAACGTTATCAATAGATCAATTAACAACTTTTCACCAGACAGTTTCCTGTTCGCTGCGAAACTTCCGCCCGACATTCGCCTAAGCCTCAGTAATCTGAGGTTAGGTAACCATTAAAAAGTTTTCGACTTTTAATCCAAAACGTTGTGTCTGACATGTGAAACGATTGATATGAGAATGAATTTTCAGACCGTGAAAACTGAAATTGAGTACGCACTTTCAGCTGGATTTTTGGAAACCTAATTCGTTTTCATCAAAGGGCCTTCAATTTTTTCACGTTCAACTACGCTCTTTGTGAAAACAAAGGCAGTTTTAGTAGGGCAGTTGTCGAAACACAATTTAATATTATAAAGCTCTTAAAGACCTAACGATCTTCCATTGAAAGTGGAGATAGGCAAAAAGCCGAGAATCCCCACAAAGCTTTATCAAGTTTTTTCAAGGGTTCTGAAAGGCAAAAGAACACTTCAGATAGCCTTTATTATATTTCTAAGAACGTATAATCAAAATGTAAGTTGATTTCGTGTTGTCCAAACACGTAACATACGCAAATGTCCCATCCGCGTCCAAATCAAACAAACGGTACAATTTCCGTGAACCGTTGGCATTGCCTATATGATTACTTCACATAAGGGTTGGTTCATATGGGTGGTTGGTCGCTATACGGATCTGTAGATTTTCGCAACATAAAACATACTGAAAGTGTGAATGCAACATTTTGATGAGCCTAGCGCACTAGAAGAAAGAAATATATTTTTGGAGAGTTGGCTAGTCTTATCAAAAGAAAGTCTTTACATATCAGAGTTTTATACAAGGGTGAGATGATGATGTAAGACCCATTAATACGTACGAGATTAGTTAACGATTGAATCTGTTTAGATGATGATCTTTTGAACATAATAAGTATGTATAGAGGAATACAGTTCAGCCTAAATCAAATGGTAAGCTAGATGTGCATACTGCCTAAACGTGGCAATATGGTCGCGTGGGCAAACTCGCGTCATTAACCGACAGAGTTAATTGAGCCGCAGTCAACAAAGATTAAGGGTATGTTGTCTAGCCTTTTTTGTTTGGTCGGCTTTTATTGGAAATCGTAATTGGTTCGTGTGTAGAAATTATTGGGAGATATCTATCTATATGGAGTACGTTATTTAATTTTGTGTTTGTATTGTCGGCCTTCCGTAAATTGTATTTGTACATTTGGTTTTATCGCGATATACTTTGTGACAGACAATAATTATGGTTGCCTAATGATCGTCAATCATCTAGCAATGCTGTTTCAGGGAATGGCAACTAATGTAGTAGGTACATCACACATAATGTGATTTCTGCAAAAAAACTATTTAAATGAAAAAGAAAGTCTTGCATTTAATGAAAGTGACTAAAAACTTTCAGTGAGAAAATAAAATACCTATTAGAAACATTATGTCAAAGAAAAAGCAAAAAAACCCAAACGAAAGAAACCTAAACATCAAAAACATTAAGAACGCATATTGTTATTAGAACTAAAAATGTATAAATCATAAGTAACAGTCTTATCCAAAAAATCTCAAACAACTAACGACTTTTACCTTCAATAATAAAAAGCTAGGTCTTTCTCAAATAACTATAAAATAGAAAAAATAGGTCTTATCGTTATATATAGAAAGCAGAAAACAGACCGTCGAATATTTAAACAACTAAAACAGTAACTGGCCTAACGCGTGTCAGACACACATTACGAAGAACAAATATAAGCTTGTCTCTTACGGAATATATACAGTACGTAACCAGAGGTCTACCAATTTCGGTTATTATATCTCATTACAGTTGTCGTAACATAAGAAGCAAAACAATTTAAGTTAAAAGTTGTTATCAAGTTGTTTTTTAAATTCTTTTTTGTTATTGTCAGCCTTGCTAATTATATCAGCAAAACGAAATAAAATATAGGTATTTATATCATCGGAACTTGGTACGAGCTTTTTATCTTTTAGTTTAAAAGATCCTCTTTGTATATCGTTATTAATGCTAAGTACAACACTCAAAAAGGACCTAGGTCTGGAAGTATAACCTTAAAATAATTATTGCTTATTTTTTTCTTTTCTATGCGTGAAACTTCAGCTGAATCCGGTAAGACTGAAAGCAGATTTCAACATACCTTGAAAAAAGACTAGACAGTCGTAATAATCCAGCCTATAAACGTCCCACTGCTGGGCACAGGCCTCTTTCTATATAGAGAAGGCACGAGCATTGATCACCACGCTTGCTCTCTGCGGATTGGCGATTTCCGATCCCAAATTTTGGAATCCAGGTTTCCTCACGATGTTTTCCTTCACCGTTTGTCAGAAGTGTCTTAGAATAATTAAGAAAGTACATATAACTTTGAAAAAGCCACATTGGTACTTGCCTGGGTTTGAACCTGCAACCTTGTGCATACAATTCCGTTCATTGAACCGCTAGGCCACCACGACATACCAAGACAGTCGTACCTATCCGAAAAAATCTGATATAAAATAAATTTTGCACTCGAAGCTTCAATTAACCACAACATCCAGTACTCCATAAAACCCATTCCCACTATACCACCAGTCACCCAAATGAGGAGTTCTCGTGACTAGAAACACGTAGACGAAGCTACAGAAAGTTACTTGAAATCCATTTTGGTTGCTATCGCCCAAATCTACGGGAAAATGGAAGTGACGAGACGGTTTTGCTACTGTTCGTAATGCTCTTAAAGTGACCTCAATATTTTTGGGGTGAACAAAGGTATAAATAAGGTGAGGATAAAGGTGGAAATTTTTATGTTCGGTAGATTCAGTTTTTGATATTTTGTTACAATAACATTTCAACTATTATGGTAGACGATAATTGAATTATATTTTTAAGTATTGTTTTGAACAATACTGTTGTCATGTGACACTGAATTTGATACCTAACAAAAAAAAAAAGAAATATTATTCAAAACAATCTTTTTTTTTTGGTCGAAGTCTTATTTAAAAAATGATAATGGTGGGTTAGTTCTATTAACCTAGTCATTTATCTAATGCAAACGACATGCTATCACATAGGTAATACTGTTTATTTAGCATTTGCGATAGCAGGACACGATGTAATCACCTCCAGTGCTAATCCATCAAATTGATATTATTATGTCAACATGCTGTCCATTAGACGAGTCTTCGAAGTGCAAGTGCATCAGATACGAGGATATGGTTCTATGTTAAGTGAAATGTATGTTTGATGTTTTCTTTTGAAACATTATGGTAATGTTGTAAATATATTTTCCAGCAAAGCGTAATTTGTAATACACATAATTATGGAAAGAATTCTAAGTCACAAGTTTAGGGTTATATACAGCAATAATATAATGCATTCAAAATGGAGAACCATCATGTGATAAAACTTATTGAAACCTTTTTATAAAAATCTATGCAAATAAAAACTATGTATAACAATATATAACGTCATCAAATAGAGATAGCATAACAGCCATTCTTATTTTTAATTTAATTGATTGTAACAACAAATCAAACTCACTCAATTTAATAATAAAAATTGATGCCACAAAACCACGAAATTTTTGAATTTCTAAAACAATCCAAACACTTTACTATAATTAATACTTATTCATCAACAATAGTTTTAATCTTATCAGGTCAAATAACGATACGACCTCCAGACGACCGACATGGTGATATTGGTTACAAATTTTCTTGTATCAAGTTTAATCAGACCAACTTAATTAATTTAATAAATCAAGGGCTATTTCTTCGATAAAACTGCAGAGGCTTCTAAAACGAAATAGATATTAAGAGGAGTAATTATAAAAACCAATTTAAGATTACTGCCTTTCAGGACTTTTAATGGATTTATGAGGAATAAAACGTCAGCTTTATTCTTATTGCGTTTAATATTGACTTGATGAATTAAAATATAATACCAAAGGTTCAAAAGAATATTACAGCTGTAAAGTATGTAAAGAACCATCAAATCCCAAGTACACACATTGCCAATGTCTTAGAAACAAAGGACAAACAAGAACCAAACACAAAACCCCAAACAGTCTCTGATCAATCAAACAGCACATCACTAATCCTTTACAAGCTAAGTCAGTCCGTACTAAAGCCAATTAGGGAATGCTGCCCGTCCAAACACACCAGTTAATGATTAAAAGCAATTATTGATAGAACCAGACAATCGATTGATAGGAGCCAGGGTTTTCCACCTATGTATACAATACACTTTACTGGGAAAACGTTGATTAGCCCGTGTAGACATTGTCGTTCGTAATGATGAGGTTTGGAACTGTCCTAATGAAGTTTTGGGAAGTCCAAAACGACTAAAATCAATATTTTGGGATCCGGTTTTGAATTAATAGTGCTGAAACATAGCTTCAGTTTCTTTACATTTGGTATGTCGCAGTTAACTTTTCAGTCACTATTAATTGGTCACAGTTTGATAAAACAAAATTAATGAGTAACAATTTTCTCTTCGTTTCCCGTCTAATTCTAGATAAGCATTCACTTGTAAAACAAAATGCTATGCAAAATAGCGCTTGCCCCTTTCTAAGCATCGCTTACCGATGGGACAACATTTAATTTTCCAGACTAGCCGACGAAAATTATGGCGGCCATTATTCTTAAAAGTAATCTCATGCAGTTTCTGTAGAGAAATATTCTCATTTTTAATTTATACACTTATTAGCATAAAGTAAATAATGTGATACGATATTCAAAGGAGAAAATTCTGAACAATGTTTTATTTTCTTCCAATCAAAGGGTAAATGATAAATGTACATTGTTTTTGTGTGAAATAATACTGGTTTGCGTTAACAAGTAAAATGAATGAAGTTCGGGTCAATCCAAATTCCAAATGGCATTGTGGCTGACCCAAGTTAAATAGCGGGACTAATTTAACTTCCTACATACTGATACATTGTGAGGGTAAGAATCTTTGTAACACAATGGAATCAAAATGAAACCATTTGTTGTAATATACATATAGAATCTTTGCATGAGTTACCAAAATAATCGACGTGAATGATGAAATGATGAATAAAATAAATACAAACATCCTTAAAATGAGAGAGCGTCGTACTAATATTCATTTCGTTTTTAGATCAGCTCACCCCTAAAGGGAAAAATTGAAACGCTTCTAAAGCCACATTGAATGGATCGTTAAAAACATGAATGGTGGACTTTGTCCGTCAGACCATAAATAAAGACATACTGTGAACGTAGATAATTAATCAAAAGTTTACTTGCATATCTATAACATGTTGATGCCAGCTTTTTGCCAATAATAGGACCATCAATTATAGAGTACCACATAAAGCCGCCACTCACACCGTACAGACAAGATCGTTAATACCCGGGGAGGGAGTTGTCACTAATTTGTACCGGCCGGATGACGGGCAGACAAACGGTCTGATTGACGGCCGCTTCATTAGCGAGACGCGTGAAATTCGAATGTATTTCTCTTATGTACGAGTTTAGTCTCTTCAACCTTGTTTCGTTGCAGGGTATGCACAGTCATGATCTGTTTATAGAAATATTAAGGTTCTATAATTTTTTTTCGTTATATTTTCACTTTTGAATTTATTTTTGGTGAGAAATGAATTTGATTCTTGGGTCTCTGTTTCGAAATAAATACTTTATCCTCAAGTTGCTCGTAGCCTTTAGGGACTGGGCAAGAGGTCATGTTATGTTAATTTCTCATGTTTGTTCGACCCTCGGTATTCCAGTGTTTGTTCCTAAGTAGCCCTAGGCTTGCGAGACTCAATTCATTTGATTAAAGCCTAACTTTGTGTACACGTGTAGTAGTTTAATATTAAATATCACTCCTTAGGGATCTAGCAAAATTTGAAGGTTAAAGACCAATTTTGGTTTGAGTTAATACCACTCTAAGCTACTTCGCAGTAAATTATTAGCGGCTCTTAATTAAAGACTTAAATAACGCTATGTTTAAGATTTTAGTTTTTTGCTAGAATTACAAAAAGTTCGATTTCTGGACAAGTATTTGTGAAATTTTCAGACCCTTACCTTATCACCTAACTGGTGAATTTTCAAAATTTTGGATTCTGAAACAAGCAAAATTTAAAAAAAATACAATTTGAATAATAATACCTATGTAAGCAACAAATAAAGCCTAGCATATGTCTCCAACATTGATACAAGAGACACTAGTTATGATGGAGTAACACCGACAGCTGTTTCATTAGTGAGTTGGGTACTATTGTGGATTCCTATTGTGCGGACATTTACTTAGTATTTAGTTACGAGTGTTAGATTTCGCCTGAATACTGGGATATTAATGAATGTAGGGCTATCTGCTATTTAGGTTAAATCCTGCTCAGGTACTTAGGTAAGACTATTTTGGTGTCTTGCGTCGGATTGGTTGGTTAATGCCATGTTCTATTGCTTGTAGAATTATTATATTATTTATATTTGGCAAAATGGTAGGAACGAAAATTCACAGTAAGGTGGCAGTTCCTATTTTTATGTATTGTGTTTATACCGTTTTTATTTATGTAAATGTAACATCCTGTATTTTTATCTCTTGATACAAATTTAACCGTCATTTTTATTATAATCGTACAAAGATTAAATTGGGTCTGCTACATTTGATTCGTCCTTAAACTTAAAGCAATTAGCATGTCTATAAATTAAATGTTTTAAAGCATCGTTATGTTTATAAATATTAATATTCAGAAATATTGTAACAGCTAAGTATAAGCGGAGCCATAAATTAAAAGATTCAAGTCATAAAAGTTAAGCCGATTGATTGATATAATATCCCATTGAAAATATCCGATTATTCAACATGACGAAAATAAAAATATTATGCTAATGTAAATGTTGACGGATTTTGATGAAATTTATCAGTATTTTGGGACAAAACTAATCAATATTTTGCGGTTTATGTCGGAAGTTCTTTAAACATTTTGGGATTTCCGACACTTAGTACCTATAAGCTGAATTGAGCTGTTAGATAGAAACTGTATGATTTTATTTTATTCATATTTACTGTACCCAAAGGTCTCTGTTGTTTTTATCTACTGGAAATGCTGTCTGTTTAAAATGTCTGAATTGACTTTTAAAAATAAAATAATATTTAAATCCATAATTTCCATTCAATCACCAACTTTAAACGAACTAACCATATAACATCCTAGCCTATATAAATTTCCACCATGGGAAGTACCGTAACGCGATAAAAACGTCTGCGATCCAATCACGGGAGGCTTTAAGATTCACCGCGCCGAGATTACCTCACGCCATGGAGTTATGGGACCAAATTCACGAACAAGGATTATCATGGGGCCATTAGAATAGCGAGGATTGCGAACTATGCTGTAGAGTGTAGACAATAGATTTTTTTTATGCAGTTTTTGTACGATGCAAGGACATGAAATTATACATGATATTTTATTATTTAAAGAAGGTCTGAACCATATTTTACTATTTATTTAGAAAAAGACATTTTGCTCATTATTATTTGGCTTATTTTTGTTCAAGAAGTGAAGTTTCAGTAAGGATAATATATAAACTGCACGGAATTTTTTTTCTTAGAATAGCTTTTGTTTTAGTACGGTAATAAATGCATACGTTATTAATAAATCCGTTAATTCCTAAATATTTGCATCCACAATGTATGTAATCCATCAATGTTTATATTCCCACACACAAGAATAATATACATGCATCAGTTGTTTATCAATAAAGACCAGCTGTTTAATTAATGAGTTGATGGGGCTGCCACTGAAAATACACTGAAATATACATACAGTTCGTAAAGCTATTTCTACGGAACTAAAAAAACAAGTACCTATGAGATCCCTGAGTGAATATAAAAAAGATATTTACAAGTTTTCGAGACTTCCCCTATTATCCTTTTGTCTTTTTTTGCCAGCCCATGCTATAAAAAGGTGTAGGTATTATAATAATATATTCCAAAGATTGGAGTCTGAGATTGCCAAACTGCAATGAGCAATCGTGATGATTAATGTTCGGCACTTCTCTATATGGGAACGAGGCCTGTGAACAGCAGCGGGACGTTTGTAGACTGGATTATTCTTCTATTATGTTCATGTAATTAGTTGTCTTCAGCATTTTTTAGTTATGCCAGCGGTTTTTCTGGCCCTAAATTGGGACAGGGAGGCAAATACCGAACGCTTCGTTTAACCTTCGATTCCTGAATGTAAAATTATTGGAGGTACTCGCGAGCCGCGATACGTTTCCTACCTTCATATATCCTAGTTAGGTTTTGCTTGATTTTGCTTATTTCTTGTTTTAGAGATTTCAGGTGAAGGCGGAATGGTCTCAGCTCAGCAGAATTCGGTGTTATTGTCAGCCGAAACCAACATAGTTTGAGAAAACAGGCATTGCAGGTATGAATAATTGTAGCGTTATCTAATCTTTATCTAATTAAGGTATGTACTTGATTCAAACTTGAACAAATAAAAAAAAAATCACTTAAATAAAATTCATCTATAACTTACTATTTACTAGGTTTTCCCGAATTAAAGTTAAAATATGATTCCCTCAGTCTCGCATTACGAAAATACCCCTTAGATATTAATATTCTTCTAAACTTTGTTCAGCTAAAAATTAATATCATTAGTTAAGATGAATTTCCAATCGGCTTCCCGAGCTTCCGTGGCTCGTTACAATTTCATAAATTAAACCTAATCTGTGGGTCCGAGATTGCCTCTATATTTTGTTAGAACAGCTATTAAGTTTTTCATAACCATACTCTTACATTTTGTACATTAAGTAAGAATTTTAATAACTATTTAGTTTCAATGTTCATCATTTTTATAGATAGATTTTTCATGTTCTGTGTTAATCTTCAAGCATTTGCAATCATTGAGTGGCATATTTTAGCTAATTTGGTCAACAAAAAAGAAACCACAAGCATCAGTACAAATAAAAAAAAATACTTACCTACTTTAATACAATTATATATACAAACCAAATTATATATAAATACACTTAAAAAACTAAAATATAGGCAAGAGCTAAAAAAATCTAGTCTAGTCTCAGATTTTCGATACTAAAACAAACGCTCCCTGCCTATATTAGGCAAGGAGCTTGATAACAAACATACGAACATCCTAACCCACTCAATTCAATATCATTTGATATTTAAACGGGATAATTTCGATTGGGATATCTTAAATTCCACTTACCTTAATATACCAGGGCAAAACATCCCCTAATAAATTTTACTGATAACTTTTTTAGGTTGCCTTCATACAACCTGGTTGATATGAACGTTCGTTTTGAGGATCTTTTAATATTGACCCTACAGACTGATTGGATTCAAAATAAGGTAATAAAATTTAACATATTATTAAATGTATCTAAAAGGCATGTATATTTACGATTATGTTACTATGTTTATTGTTTAGTATGAAAATATTTTTTTTTATTTGAATTATGTCACATTTTTTTTATTGACCTTAAAATGACTTTATATTTACTTGAATTAATTTAACGAGTTTACATATTGATACGTTTTATTAGCTTTTCAGGTACTAAAACCAAAGAGCTAAACTATATTCGCAAAAACAATCAAGTTAAAGATTATTACGTCTATAAAAGTTAAAATAAACGAAAAATAAAAATAATTAAGCGAAGTAAAACAGCACTCGTAGTTTCTTAAACAAAGACATTTAAAATTCACTCTAAAAGCTTCGGGGCGATAACATAAATTGTTCTGCTTCGTTGAGGATAAAAATGCAGCAATTTAACCACCTTTTAATACTATGTGTAAAGTAATCTAGCATTTGTTTAATTTTTTCATAAATTTAAATTGTTTATGTATTAGATAACCTTGTCTTGTAAGGTTACAAATTGCTGTTTAGAAGGCAATTTTACATACGTTTTCTGTTTGGTCTGCTTTTCTCATAACTTATTTATTAGAATATTTAAATTTTAATAGTAGGTACATATTTGATTAGGTGAACTGCCTCGTTGGCCTAGTAGTGCTAAGCGCGACTGCTACGCTAGAGGTCTTGGGTTCGATTCCCAAGTCGACCAAGGTGTTATTGGATTTTTCTATGAAATTCTCAGTAGGAGGTCGGAGTTTGGATTTGTGCCCGGGTAGTGGCAATAGGCTCGCCCCCTATTACATGGGACCTAAACATACCGGCGAACTGTGGGTGTACATTGGTACACCTCTGCCTAACCCTTCGGGGATACAGCCGTGATGGTATGTTATGTTATGTTACATATTTATATAATATCTTCTTAATAAAAAACGTTTTTAAAAACCAGACAATTAAAAAAATATTGTGATTCTGTCTTATTCTTTACTTTATGCTTAACTTTATTTATGCATTTCATATTTAGTAAACAATGTCCCATGCCCAGAAATGCACACACTTTTATTTTGGGTAACTAGAGTATTAATTATATTGGCATTGGTATGTCATTATATTGGTTGTTTTAAATAACTTGAGAGAAAAAAAAAAACGTACAGAAACACAAGTGTGTAAACCTCCTTACAGTAATCCCAATAAAATATCCATTATTCCGACCTAATCGAAGAGTGTACAGTCGCAACTGTTCCAATCGTCCGGCGAGTACAGTCGGGCCGATAAATAAGTGTTAAATCGTCCGGAACATATGCCTTGAGACAATCTAATCGAGTAATGTTTCCCCTTGTTTATGACACAGATTAGTGATGTTCAATGGATGTGGGGAAATTGGTACTTATCATAATAGAATTGTTTTTTTTTTTAGGGTTTCGTTCAAAGATATCAATGAAACCCTTTTACTCCGTTGACCTTCTGACCGTCAGACAGATCAGTAAAGTTCCTTTCAAAATTTTAGAAATAATAAATTACTAAATAATTATCAATAGAGTTACATACATATGAATATATAAATTATATATATATATATAGTTATTCTTTTATATCCCTTCTGCAGCTATGTTTAAAATAATTAATACCTAACTATAAGTACCTAGAATATACCCTTTGTTTTGTGTTAGTTAATAAGTATGTAAATTATATAGAGTCTTGAAATAAAACTAATAAAAAATATAGAGTCATTAAATTAGATATAATAGAAAACCAAAAAGTGTTGTTATAACTGTACATGATAAATAGAATAACTATTAGATGTTTATTGTTTTAGAATTATTGTTAGATTTGTATGATAGGTATTAATAATATTGCTATGCTTGTAAAAGGCAACTAAGTAAAAAGTCCCACATATTTTTTATAACATCAAATGTACACTTAGAAGAGATAGCGTGTTGACATTTTGGCAGGATATTTCATTACGGTGGCTTACTGGTGGTAACTAATAATTATGAAAAAATAGCTGATTCTGAAATACAGACAAACTAAAATTTGTTAAAGAAAAAATATTCCATTAAGTTAAAAATTTGTCGTAAATACACAGAATTCGGATAAAAAAGATTTTATAAAATTAAAAGATATAGTTTTTATTATGATACGGAACCCCCTGCATTGAATTCTTACTCTCTTTAGCCTGATATCTTTCTTTTATAGTGAGTTCGATATATTTGAGCTTCATATAATAGGTTAGAAACTTTTTGGTGTATTTCGTCGAACTATTTAATAGTGAACGTATTTTAATTAGAAATGTCTGTAAAGTTTTAATTAACTAAGATAACATTATTTTTGATGTTTATTAGTCAGGTATTGTTTTCGAGAGGTAATAATCAATTTGTGTTTTGACTTGCGATATTTTAGTAGTGGTTTTCGCCTCAGATTTTGAGTTTTACAAAAGAGTAATGAACTTTTTTGGCTAATACTGGTATATACTATATATAAACAATACCTAAAAGGTGAAAACCAACTATCATATCCGTAAAAAGGGTAATTTTTGTTTAAAGAATTTGACAACTATAAAGTTTAAATATTTATTAGATTAAAAGCCGAATTTCAACCACAATAATATGCTTATTAAGGTATTGCTTTGAAAATATTTTACTGATCAAATTACACAGATCATTTAAAGACGAGCGTTACCTTTCAAATAGTTTAGAAGCGTTAAAATAATACTTCTAAAACAAATTAAGCTTAATACCATTAAAATTAATAACTGTTAAAACTAATCTACAGATTGATCTAAACGTGTTTGTAAGTTCACGCCTCGAGTTTTATGGTGTAAACAGGATGCATGGTTGAAGCGATAAGTATTTAGTATCAGTTTTTGAGGTGAGTTGTTTCATGGTGGTGAATATGATACGTTACTAAGGTAAAGGTGCTGTAAATAAAGAAAATATTGGAAGCAGAAAATTGTAAACGTGTTTTTTTACATTTATAATTTTTTATCAAATGTTTGGCTAATGGTAACCTCTTTATAAATATTAATCTAATTCTTAATAATCATTTATTGCTCAACGTTAATTCACTCATATTTCTAGGGATCGCCCGACTAGTTTTAATTATTTTGCTTCCACGTAACTATTATGTAAGACAAAAATAGAATAGTTTGCTTGTTTTTAGTTATAGTCATACTAGCTGTGCCCCGCGGTGTCACCCGCGTGAATATGCTATATTTTGGACAATTCACATACTATGTTTGCAAATTGTAAACTATGTGTTATTCTGATGTATAAGCTATATTATTGTAAAGTTTCATTATAATCCATTCTGTAGTTTTTGCGTGAAAGAGCAACAAACATCCATACATTCAAACAAAGTTGCACGTTTATAATATAAGTAAGGAAGTAAGGATTATACCAACCTATGTATTAGATTAGAAATTTATATACTAGAAAGTACCCAGGTAACATAATTTAACATACCATCACGCCTGTATCCCCGAAGGGTTAGGCAGAGGTGTACCAATGTACACCCACAGTTCGCCGGTATGTTTAGGTCGCATGTAATAGGGGGCGCGCCTATTGCCACTAACCGGGCACAAATCCAAACTCCGACCTGCTACTGAGAATTTCATCGAAAAACCCAATAACATCTTTGTCGACTTGGGAATCGAACCCAAGACCTCTAGCGTAGCAGTCGCGCTTAGCGCCACTAGGCCAACGAGGCAGTAACATAATATTAATATTAGTTAATGATATCGAGATTTCAAGACTGTATTTATCTTGCGCTATACCATCCTAAGTTATTCAGTGTTGTTGCAGCCTTATTATACAGGTCAGCAAGTAAAGTCCCACCCAAAAAGAATGTCCTCATTTGCCTTGCAAGTAGCAGATTACATTTTCTCATCACAATCGCCTTGGAAATTAAACCTTAAAAGCTTAAAAACAATATCTTTTCGGGCGTAAAAACTGGAGTATTTCTCCCTTTGACTTACTTCATTAATTATTTATACATTGAGTCGGTTCTTGTTTCTTGGTTTGAAATCATGACGAATGAATAATGGAGTTATAAGTTCGCATACACTGTTGGTACCTTATTTATGTATGTAATGTAAACTTTGTGAATGTTTCAGGCGGTTCGAAGTTTATGGTCTTATGGTTTGTCGGCTGATATATTTGTAATTAAGGTTGTGTTCAGGTGACATGATTTGATAATGATTTTGTGTAATTACTGTTCTTCAATTTACTTATTACTGGAAAGAAAATGAGAAAAGTTTGATTGTTGCTTAAAAACATAATTCCTTTTGTTTTTTTTTGCCTTGCCATTTCTGTCCCACTGCAGGGCAAAGGCCTCTCTACCCTCCTTCCATTTTACTCTGGTTAAGGCCGTAGTCATCCACTCCTTATCGAAGAATTTGAATTTCGGATTACTAAAACATAATTGTTTTATCAAACTATGTAGGTAATTTACGTGCTTCTTTGATCAGTAGAGGTTGTAGGTGCAGTTATATTTTAATTTCTGCCTGATACTATAAGGGTCATATATTTTTGGGGTGGGCTCTTAGTACCTTTTTGCAATGCTCTAATAAAGGAACAAAATCATGTCACAAACATTTTGATGAAAAAGTTTTTTTTTTATTTCAAGTTCAATTCTCGGCCTATTTGGATTAATTAGCATTCATAAAACTTTTAATTCGTTTCGACCTAATATGGCAAACATTATGCTAATTATTATTATTTATACTAAATTTTATAGTTGGAAAATTATAATAGGTTTTGTTTTTAAATTAGTTTCCTGCTGCGTATTAATAAATTATGTTTTAATAATTATGTAGTCATGGTGATAATAATTAAATAAACGGCGTTTTTAACTTGTTTATTAGGATAACCTCTTAACCTATAAATAAAGTTATAGACGCATATATTTAACCAATAATATACAGATAATTGTAAGAATTTAATTTTTAAATAGTAACCTATGGAGTTTCTTGCCGGCTCTTTTCCATAGAAAGGACACGTTGGAACTGAGCAACTAGAGAGAGTAGAGATTTTGATAGTATTATGGAAAGTATACAAATTTTAAAATGTTGGATTTATATCTAATCATTTTGTCTCATATAGGTATCATAAAATAATTAAATTATCTTAAAGAAAAAAAAACATAGCGGTTCCATGGTAAAATCTCAAGATTATTAAAACACTCTTAACATAATTTAAGTGATGTATTTGTTTAAATAATAAACTACTTATAAACACAACCTTGTGTTTAAGTAAATCTTCGAGACAAGTCTCATCATAATAATATGTTGGTACAGCTATTAAAATGTTTGTCAGTTGATTCGGCAATGAGTACACAGCACAATTAATTCTTGTAATCTACGTAAACTTAAGAAAATGGTTCTTACACAAGCGACGTGTTTCGTAAATGGCCGTCATTTTGGAGATATGTTAGGTGCAAGATACCTGCTTGGTTTTTATAGTTATGTAGATAGGTATATTCGTTTCTTTAATATTCTGTTTTTGAAGTTGTTGACTGTAATGAGATAATACAATTATTAAGTTCTGAATATTTTTAATGAAGGCATGTTTGAATTGAAAACTTCAGTATTCTTATTTAGCTTACGAAAGGTTCCAGATTACTATGGTTTTTTTTAAGTATAGTAGGTACTGTTATATAAAGATGCGTTCTTTATCCTGACAATTTACTTAAAAGAATATGTTAACGCTCTACTGTATCTTGGCATATATTTGTAGGTTTGTCGGTTAAAGTTTGAGAAGACTTCGTAAGATCAACAGTATTACAATCTTAGTACCAAAATAGAACACTTGATAAAAAAACCTGTTAAGACGGCTTAGCTAATACGTCAATAGGATCATCAGACCATCAACCATTTAAGCAACATAAAATCCAACCTTCAATTCTGTTTACAACATAAACCGTATGTTATATAATACTAATGTATTCGGTTCCTCACTGTCTGGGCTCTCCGTATCAATGCTATAAGCCATCCTTATTTAAAATTTAAATTATATCTTATACATATTGATGTATATAAGTTATTGATGTTGACACCTGTTCGCGGTTACCTTTCGTTCCTATGGTCGTGTTGTGAACATTATTTTCACTGTTCTACGTTTTGTTGTATGCCTATACATTAGTATACATAGGCTGGAAGCGAGATTTTTTTTTTATTTTTTTTATAAATAAATAAATGCGGATAACATCACATACATTGTTCTGAACCCAAAGTAAGTTGCTAAAGCACTTGTGTTATGGAATTCAGATACAACGAAGGTACCACAAACACCCAGACCCGAGACGATGTAGAAAAGTGATTTTCTACATTGACCCGTCCGGGGATCGAACCCGGGACCTCAGAGCTAGCGACACCTTGAAACCGGTGCGTACGCCACTCGACCACGGAGGTCGTCAAAAGAGAGATGGCGCAATATACTGTGCATAGTGCCGACTCTTTTTCAAAATGTCAACAATCCTGTTTAACGAGCTCAAAGTACAAGAATTAGACCTGGACTGACTTAGCTACCAGTGTGTTTCTGTCGCACTATGAGACAAAGCCTCATCGCATGTACACAAGGACGAAGAAGGTCTAAAAATCGCCCATACGTAGGAAGCCTTTAATAATAAACAGATGACCGTCTATTACAATAATAACACTAAATAGACGATGGATGAGACGGCGTACTACACTGAGCGTAGCGGCATCTCGCTCCCACAACAGCAATAGTCCTGCTTTAAAAGTTCATGGTACAGGTTGGGTCAAAGAGATATAACCCAAACATTTTTTAATAATACTTATTGCGATAGGTACCTACTTCTGCATTATAACAAATACAAGATCCAGTTTCCCGCGTACCTCATATTTCATTCTACAAAAACATTCCTAAAAACCAGATGAATAAAATATAGACGACGCTGGTAAACATATTTGATAAGATCCATATTGCTTACATTGACCTCAAACGACCATTTGAGAACATATATTACTATGGACATACAGACGACTTGTCTTAATGTGTATATTAATTCGTTTTAATTAATACTCTGCTCTGATATTCGTGTTGGTTTCCAATTTATCGGAAGGCGATAGGTTTTATTGGTTTATTGCTTAATATTGTAACGTTAATTTATGGTTTTAGTCATATCGAAACTACAAAATCAGTAGATAACGATCTTTTTTGCAAATGGTCTTCGGGTCCTGTTTACCAGGATTGCTAAATTACCTAAAAGTTTATTTATCACATTCTTATTTTTTGTTTATAGTAGGTATTCTTTAAAAAAAGAGTAACATATTTTTAAAATTATTAACATACTAAAACAGAACAGGTCTTCTAATAAATTTAAAACAAAACCTATTTTTACATCAATATATTTCATGACTGCCTCGTTGGCCTAGTGGCGCTAAGCGCGACTGCTATGCTAGAGGTCTTGGGTTCGATTCCCAAGTCGACCAAGGTGTTATTGGGTTTTTCTATGAAATTCTCAGTAGCAGGTCGGAGTTTGGATTTGTGCCTGGTTAGTGGCAATAGGCTCGCCCCCTATTACATGGGACCTGAACATACCGGCGAACTGTGGGTGTACATTGGTACACCTCTGCCTAACCCTTCGGGGATACAGGCGTGATGGTATGTTATGTTATGTTATGTTTATATATTTCATAATCTTAAAACTATGATTATGAAAACAATCTTTTTTGTACCTAAAAGTATTGAGCATTGATTGTATATAATTATTTACTACTTGATGCAACTGACCAGCTCTTTACCATCTACGCCAATTGTCAACCAGACTTTACCGGCACTTTTTGTTTCAACCTCTTAAAGCCAACTTTGTTCCACAAACAACTGTAGGACATGAATTGGCTAGTGGAACGTTCGATGCTGTCTGTAGATAACGCCCAGTCTCTATGTTCCACAGACGACAGCTTCCGCCGGAGATGAATGAGTGAATGAGATCTTTGAGTGAACTAGCATAGCGAGCGAGTTGTATAGTTGATTGAGTGCCTACGTGCCACTGCTATCCTATTGTTTGGTTTTACAGGTTTTATGTAGTTTTTAGTTTACTTGGTTTTAGATAATTTTGATTAGCTTTAATAAGAAATTGATACGCTAAGAATATTACTTACAAACTATATCTTTATTTATTAATTGGAAATATCGCAGGCACAAAAATCTGAAAAATATGTAAGTAAATCTTGTGTAAAACTGAGGGCAATTATAAAAGAGTGTTTTATTTTTGTACTGGTAAGTTCCTATATACAAAGTTGATACGACAGAGGTGCTTTTCTTTAAACTGCCTTACTAGATACCATTTTCAAGCTCTGTACCAAAAATCAATTAAATAGGAGCAGTAGTTTAGTCGCAAATGATTTTTTAAGATTTTGCACCGTTTCAACACGATGTATCTTTCCTAACAGCTGATTATGTCTAAGCATTGACGCATGTCACAAGTAAGTAAGTCAGTCAAATTTATTTACACAGGGTGGTTGCGTTTTATTCTAATTTGTAAGCTATTTAGATTGCTTGAAAAAAAAAAATTCTAATTTTTGGCGCTTTTTATTTTTATACCGTATCGAATTAATACTAAACACGTGTAGTATACGTAGTGTAATTTAATGCCCGTCTGTCATATCAACTCTGTATAAATATCAGGCATTTTTATTTTACGTGCACTTCTTATCCTTTCTTTTAATGAACTCTACTCGCTATTAGTTCTACTTAATAAAGGTATCAAACACGATCCAATACGAACTCTGAACAAAATTTTTCTATTAAAACGTACACAACACACATACTGATTATATTACGTATTAACATAAATATCTTAGTTCGTAAACGTATTGATTACCGATAAAATTTCTATTTGAATATTAATTAATTTGGAAATTTTACATACATATTAAAATGGATAACGCGGTTTGGTTTCAAACCAACGTTTGTGTCGAGTAAGATTAATTTCTGGTTTTCGTGGTTTTGAAGTTGTCGGTTTTAGAAATGTAGATTTTTTATGGGTTCACGTCTTAGTCGACATTAATTTAAGTTGAGTAAGTGTGTTATAATCCAGGATTATCTTGTTTTTAATCTTGATCCTATTGTAGGTGCAGCTAAGTTCGGATTTAGCTGTGTACTTACATAAGGATTTAGCCTATGAGTGAATAGTATTTCTCACAAAGATTCTTCTATACATAAGCATTTTTATAGAAGCCAGGCTATTAAAAAATAGGTTGAAGAATGTTTACTACAGTCCAGCCTTAAATTAAATTTAAATTTACTATGTTAAAAGTAACTTGATACAATTTTATCCACAAAACAGTAATTTGTCTGATTTCCTTGTCACAATACAATGTAATAAATAATAATAAATGCGGAAAACATCACATAAATTGCTCTGAACCCAAAATAAGTAGCTAAAGCACTTGTGTTATGGAATTCAGAAACAACGAAGGTACCACAAATACCCAGACCCGAGGCAATGTAGAAAAGTTGGTTGCTACATTGACCCGTCCGGGGATCGAACCCGGGACCTCAGAGCTAGCGACACCTTGAAACCGGTGCGTACGCCACTCGACCACGGAGGTCGTCCAAAATATCGAGCAAAACTATGTATTAGGGAAATAATACAATAGAAGTCACAGTCTGCATATTATTATGTATCAGTATCAGCGTTGCGGCGTCATGTGCCCCAACACCAACACATTCCACACCCGCAGCTCGCGAATTACTACCACACTCTCAGTCACAGTATATGAAGTGGAATTTTCGTAAAGCAGATTACAATAGTTTATATTATTTAATTAATTTAATTGACTGGAAAGATTTGTATAGCATTGAAGATCCTGAGTTGGCTTTAAACTTTTATTATGATAAAATTTATGAAACTTTTGATGCTAGCATTCCTCCAAAAAATAAAATTATTAGTAAAAGAAAATACCCAGAATGGTATAACTCGGATCTTATTAAAGACATTAAATTAAAATACAATTTGCACAAAAAATATAAAGCTACTAAATCTCCAGGTGATTATGAGGCATTTTCGCAGTGTCGGGCAAGGGTGAAAGCGGAAACAGCGAGTTGTCACCTCCGGTACAGAGATCGAGTGCAGAACCACCTCGCGACTGACCCCAAATCATTTTGGAATTACGTAAGGTCGAAAAAAGGCAATTCTAGTCAGTACAACCTGATCAAAGAGGGACATATTCTATCTGGTGATGAATCCACTAAGGAATATGCGCGATTCTTTCACTCTGTGTACAGCACGACAGCGGGCACGCTGAGCGCGGGGGCGGCGTGCAAGGATGCAGCGCCGAGCAGCGCGTATGTGCACCTCGCCCGCCTCGAGCGGGCGGCCGTCCGGCGCGCGCTGACTGGTCTGCCGCCTAAGCGCTCGGTGGGCCCAGACGGTATTCCGCCCTTTATTTTAAGAGATTGCCGCATGATATTAGTAGAACCTTTGCTGCACATATTTAATGTTTGCTTGTCGGTGGCGCACTTTCCAAGTCGCTGGAAACTTACGCGTGTGGTTCCTATACCGAAAGGTGGAGGTGGTACGGATGTCAGTGACTTCAGGCCAATCGCGGTACTGAGCGCACCAGCCAAGGTATTCGAAATGGCTGTTCATAATTGCCTTTATACACAGATAGGTCCTCATTTGTCTGATGCGCAGCACGGATTCCGTCCTGGGCGGGGTACGACGGGAAACTTGCTCCACCTGATGACACAATTGGTACCAGCTGTTGACGCTGGGCTCCAGGTTGATGTGGCTTATCTGGACTTTAGGAAGGCGTTCGACACAGTAGACCACGACATACTCTTGGCGAAGCTAGCGGGTATGGGCTGTACCTACCATACTGTAAAGTTCTTCGCCAGTTATCTTCGTGACAGGCGTCAGTATGTGGACTGTGGCGGACACTTCTCTGAGCCCTACTACACCAGATCGGGCGTCAGTCAAGGTACAAATTTGGGACCCTTTTTATTTATTATTATGGTGAATGATTTACCAAAGGTAATCAGGTCGACATGCATGCTATTTGCTGACGACCTTAAGTTGTCAGCAGTCATAAAAGGCACTGCGGATCATGTCATGCTGCAGCACGACTTGGATAGGGTCACTGAATGGAGTCACTGTAATAAATTATACTTTAATGTATCAAAGTGCTCGGTACTTTCATTCACACGCACACGAACCCCACTACACCACCAGTACAGCATGGATAGGAAGCCACTGCAGCGTGTCACTGAGGTTAAGGACTTAGGCATACTTTTTACCAGTGATCTGCAGTTTCGCAAACACGTGGTTCACGTTTGTAAAAAGGCGTACAGGAACCTGGGATTTATGCTGCGTCAGGCAAATGACTTCACAAACATGAGTGCATTGAGGGCTTTGTATGAGGCACTTGTGAGGAGTCATCTCGAGTATAATGCGGTTGTCTGGAGTCCGAGTGAAACAAAATACAAAAACATGCTCGAACGGATACAGAATAAATTCGTCAGATTTCTTTATTTAAAGCTGTATGGGAGATACCCAGGATATCCGTTACTGTATCCTACCCTATTTTGCCTCGGTATGGTAGGCTATTATAAATTGGAAATTAGGCGTGAAGTGGCACTCGCAGCATACATTTTTAAAGTTTTAAGGAGTGTTATACAAAACCCGGGCATACTACAAGAAATAACATTTAATTTACCGGATGGGTACGTGACGCGGCGGCGCAGGCCGCAGCTGCTGGTGGTTCCGAGGGCGCGCACTAACTTGCTGGGGCGCGCACCGCTGACTCGTGCGCTGCGCACTCTCAACACGGTGGCAGAAGTCATAGACATATTCAACTGTGCATTGAGTGAGTTCACAAGGGCCACATACTGTGTAGCATGTAAGGTTAATTAAGGTTTATTTTAAGTTACTTTGTCGCATTAGTTTTAAAACTGTAATGGCAAAGGAGACATGTGGTAAATAAATAAATAAATAAATAAATAAATAAATTATCATTAAATATGTAACAGTGAGCACGGAACTATACCAAGCTGTTCATTGGAGTCCGTAAACACGACAGTTTATAAGTCGCCAAGACCATACAACCTACAGTCAATGGCTTACTCATTTCCATAGCTAACACAGACACCAAAAAACAGTGTAAGGTCACATATGTATTGTATATAATTATAATAACTTATTATTTTCAAATTAAGCAATAAAATGTCTCACTTTTCCTTCTTTTTTGGATGTTTCTGAGTCAGAACAAAATCAAAATCAAAATCAAAATCAAAAAGGCTACAAAGTAGCACTTATCAAACGTCAAAAATTATTACAAAAAGACAGCACCCTAGGGGTCGGTTCATATCCGGCGGAAAAGGCAGCGCGCAACATCGGCCGCGCAACGCATGAACGAGCAAACACACAACAAAACATCCAACTTCTCACACCTGACGCATCAACGCGTCATCAGGTCAGTGTGAAAGGCTGAATGCTCCACCATGCGCCCGCCCGCCCCAGCGCCACTCGACCGACAACACGCGACGCCACCACCGCCAAATATGAACCGACCCCAAATCGCCCACCCTTCACCGTTTCCTAAGTGCTTTGGCTGAGGAGAAGAAACGGCGCAACAAACTCCCGAGTAGCACGCTGTCATTTCATTAAAAATAATAAATAATATCAAATAATAACAATATGGGACCGCGCAAAGTAAACAAGTAGTTAAGGTAGATGATAACTTTTCAATGGATGTCGCTTGACAGGATTTTTGATGTTTTCAGTTTCTTTTAGAAACGTTAAGTGGTTTAAATCGATAATACTTTTAAATGTATAACGATTCTCGTACAACGTAAATCAAAAACTATTTCCCACAGGAGTACAAATGTGTTGGACGGAATTTTTAAATTCCTTTCAAACGTTTCTTGAGAGTTTTGCTATTCTCAACGATTTCTATGAGTTAAAAATTTTGTTGTCAAGAAGGCGAGATTTTATTCCCATTATTGTAAACGTGCTTACAACTTGCATGTACCCTATATATTCATGTATAAATTATACATTTTTTTATGTAACCTGTTTAGTTTCCCACTGCTGGGCAAAGGTCTCCCCCGTCTGACTCCAGACTTTTCTAATACATACATACATTACCTAATGATTATTCAAAATTGTCCTGACCTACACATAAAATAATGTTCAATAATGGGTCAACAGACAATCTTTATTCCTCTCAAATAAGTTACATCGACATATTTTTCTCAGAAAATAGTAAAAGCTCCAGTGCAACTTCTAAAAATACTGTATCTCTGATCATTATACCGTGTATATATATTTCCGAGTATTTTCCTTTTAGTAGGAACATCACTCCGAACCATTTTTAGGATCCCTTATTTGGATCATTTTTTGAGGAAGTATCCGAACTTCCATATACAGATAAATATTTAACAATGCCAGCCAATAAATCCTTTTCTAAGCAAACAGAAGAAACATTTCCGTAGGTAACATTTTCCTTATGATAGTAGGTACGATAAAACTAATGGCAATCAGATTACTATTGATCGAGCTACACGTTAGGAGGCGGTGCGCTACCGAAATTATACTTGATAATATTCACGCTTGCTTGGCAGTGGTTAATGGGAGTAGAAGCTGATACGAGCAAAGGCTTGAAGGTAAAAAAAAAGAAACCTTGAAAACCTAACATGCTTAAAATGTCAATTTTTTTCTGTGGTAGGTGTCAGGTATACTGAAAACTTTATGTGTGATGATGGATACTGCATGATTTTCTGCACATTTCCAAGGAATTTTATCTCATTTAATTCATAGATAGAGGTTGATATGTTAATGTAGAGAAGCATATAGACAGTCGCTTCATGCAAATACTGATATTCAACTTTGTCCCGTGAGCCTGGATGCCAACTAGACAGTAATACAGCTTTAATTTAGATCTAGTGCATAAATCTAAGTTGGAAGACAATCAAAATAGAAAGCAATTCGACACACCACATAAAACCAAATTGGTTCACATGATCTATATTTTGTTTGGACATTTAGGGGATCGTGAATGTCGCATGCTATTCAAATATTTGTCACAGTTTCACCACGCACTTGTGGATGCCAGGTTTCCCACGGTAAATTATTGCGTGTGAATAATCATCTTGATAGAAAGTGATTTGTATAGAACTATGTTAGTGTAAGCGTTTCGCTACAATGATTTGGGTACTATATTTTGCGAGTGTGTACAGTATAATTGGCTGATAGAATCGGGGTTAAACTAACAAGGTTATATACAATAGGCTGGTTGTTTAAACACTTCAGAAATGAAACATTATATCACCTAAATAGTGTGTAAATGTCATAGTTGTACTTGAGCTATAAATAATATGCAGATTGATTTCATTGTTTGGGAATCTGCATCGATTGAGTAAAATGACAACGACTTTGAGCAAAAATAAAGCAGTGTTCTAAAGATAACTTCATTACAATCTTCAAAAACAGAAACGTTGCGAATAAAATCAGTTTCACGCCATAGAAAATAGATACGAAATTTCTTGAACTCGCGAAGAATTTCAAATTTGGGACCTTGAGAACATCAAAAACAAAAGCTTTGGAAACAAGCAGCGCTACTGAATATTTGAACGGTCCAACCGCATCGACGATGAGCAGGGAGAGTACTAATGATAAATTCAAATCTCGATCCCCTAGAGAACAAGGCAATCAGACGTCGAACAAAGGTTACAGCGCCGCCCCCGGCACAACTTCGACGCTCAAAGTTGGAGAAAAGAGCGAACGATGTGACTTTGGTGAGGCGTTCAGTTTCATGTTTATTGAATTTTTGATGTTACCTTTAAGTCGGTGATTATTGAGCATTGAACACGTTCAATTCGAAAAATTAACTCGTTATTTTTTCACTCACATGGAATAACTCCAAATACATACGTCCTGGTGAATTCATACGTAATGGTAGTTGCCATTTTGGTTCGTCTCTTCAGTGTAAGTTATTTCGAGTATAGTGAAGCTATACTTAACCAGTTGAATGGACAGATTCGCGGAAAAGCAAATGTTACGTAGAGTGGACCGATTTCCGAGAAATCTACATGGAATAAAATATACTAAGCAGGGAGGGTAATCTACTGGAATACCTCTCATGGGAAGTTAACATCATAGCCTTTATTGAAATATGAATAGTTCTTTTATTTAGTTTTCAAGTCCTTAGACGAACAATAAAAATTTATTAAAGTGAACTAGTCTTTTATAAATTTTGGTAACTTAAAAAAAAAAGACGGAAATGTATTGAATAACCTAAAAAGCTATCAATTTAAAAAAAAAAATGACAGATTAGAAGTTTTCGAGTGCAGTAGATTAATTAGGTTATATCATAAAAGTTCAACATTAAAATCAACAAAATAGTTTGACGAATAGACGCAATAAATAAAGGACAGGAAAAGTGTGGTGTTCGATGTTTTTACTTGTTATCTTGTCCCGAAAATAGACGAATCCGATTTTAGAAGGGTTACATCGCCCTGAGGCAATGTGATCAACCTCTTAAAGTTGCTCAACTCCTGGTATATTTATTTTAGACCCATTGTGTTTTTATCACTTAAAGAATAGTTTGGTTGTTTCTTGGAACGCTTTTACCTATTTATTTTTTCTTTGGTTTTCAAAGCTGTAGTAGGTCTATTGTTATAACAATAGAATAACCATACATTTATCTTAAATTAATCTTGACACTTAATGGTTTGGAGGATCAAAGCCATTTTTAAATTATTTCCAAGACCTTTGATAGATCTTATGGGTGGTGGCTTTTCTATTACCATCAGCTATTAAAGAAAATAATTGCTAGTTTCTTTTACCAACCAAAAAGAAGTAAGTCTAGGTCAAACATCCATTTTTTTAATAATCTGTGCATTAGTTTGTCACCTAAATTTTTTCTAAAGATGTAACTAATATTTAAACCAAAAACAGTCTTTAAAGCTACCGATAGTACCTGTAATCCTGTTTCTCCCCATAAAGATTACTAGCGTCGTATTATCTTCATTTAAGAAATATGTATCCATCTTGAACCAGTATCTTGACTAACTTTTTCGGTAGGATTACGAGATGTGATAACATTATTATTCTGTCGATTGAATACATTTCGGTCAAGTGCGAGTTGGATGAGCATTCTTGATTCTGTTTCTCTGATCTATTAGGCTTTTATCGTTTTCTGTTGAATACTTTTAATCAGTTGTGATATTATTTACTTGAGTGGTATTGCTCTTAAATAAGACGAAATAAAAAAGGGCGATATAAAAAAATTGCATGGAAGTGGAAGTTTTTTCATTATGTAAGTGTAACATGTCAAAGGTATATAACATTTAAGCAACTTTTACAAAAAAAATGTATATTTTTATGTTTGTTTTTGTATGTCTTTTAAAGGTTCTGTACAAAAGAAGGTTTTTCTGTTTCTACTATAAAATGATTTCAGATAAATTTACTATTTGCCTATAGAACCCTAGAAAAATGAATGATATTTCCTCGTACATCTCCAGGGATTGCCTATCTTGGAATAAAAAGTAGCTCATCTTTTCTGTAAAATAACCTTCCTCTTCCAGGCTTAGTATTCAGTAACCATGTTGTTAAAGGGTAACAAATTGATGCATAGGTATTACAAGATTATCTAGTAAATCATCGGCTGTTCTGCTGTTGCTAGTTTATGTAACATAGCTGTATTTATGACTTCGGTTTAGACGCTACGATACGCAGAATAGTAATGGTTGATTTTCGACCAAAATCATGACGGTAATGTATCTAACCAACAGTCAAAATAGGGAATAGTCGAGAGACATAAAAAATTATGCTATATTTATCCCAAATGGTTACTTCTAAGTTTTAGAAATTAAAAACAAAACTATCTTGTAGTATTTACAACAAATTGTTGCATATTGTGAAGACAGATGATGTACTAAAGGTACCATCTCCATTGATTTGGACAAGTTACATTGCTATGTAACTTGTCCAAACACACAGAGACAGGAGGAGACTAAGGTTTACATATATAAATAAATAAATAAGCAGCATATATATGCAGTAGTTATAAACCCTTCTACCGGTTACCCTGAGGGGATGAAGCTTCGATTACCGAGCCTTGCGGTCCAGTATTATGTTGGTCCTGTTCATATTTTGAGGTTGACCGTAACCGCTACATCATTGTGTCCTCAAATTGACGCAGTGTCTAGGCGGCGGCGTTGCAGATTGTAGGTTCGGTACCCTTTATCGTTACTAAGTGTTATATTCAAGCCAAATTAAGCCTACCTGTCGATGGAGACGGTAGGTATTGTCAGTCTTGCACGTAGTTTTTGAGTGAATGTTTTTGATTGTATCCATTTTAAAATTTATATAAATCTGTATTGAAATACTTTATAAGGAAAAGTGGATGACCTGTTTCAGATCTCCCAATACTTACTTACCAACATAACCACAATTTTGAAATTTCGGATAGTACCTAACGGCTAGATGTCTTTAAAAAAAGTTTTTCTTTAAACTGCATGGGCGTAGTACACACTTGTACATCAATAAAAATAATATTAATGTTATTCTCAATCTTAATTAAAAAACAAAACACAACTGCAGGCATCTTCTAACCCGTACTATATCTTAGTCGCCCAGCGTGAACTTTCGTCACTAATTAAAGTCGTGGGTGGTGAAAACGACTGTTCCTTCGTCTGAACATGTCTCATGCTGTTTCAGAGAGGCCATTGTTGAACACGTCCTAGCTACAAGAGTCGTTAAAATATCATAGTCTAATGCACCTGTCGGGTAGTTATGGATTTGATCTAATTAACGTCTATTAGGTTTTTTTTTAAGTCCTCTATTTTTTTCTCATTTGTAATGTTTATTTGTAATAGGCATATTAATATAATTAATGCTGAGGTGGTCGCTGTTGTTGTCTCAGCCATTGCACGTCAATTGCCGGATAAAGGCGTTTGATATAGACCGCAAATACGGTTTTAAATTGCTTGAAATTATTCATAATTGAGTTTCTTTTTGCTGACTTTTCAGAGTTTTGGTGCCAAAAAATATTAAGTAAGAACAGTTATAACTAAACGGATTTTGTGATGTAAATAAGTCATATTTTACAAAATACATTCATAAAACTGTTAAGTAACATTTAGAAGTCAGTCAATCAACGTTTTATAACAAGATCAACATAAAAGACATCATATAAATAATTAAACAGTTTTGTAACTATTTGATACTTATAAACACATTTTACGTTAATGAATACCGAATCGAATAATCTTGTTTTTTACCTGCTAATGACTTTAAATATTGCGTATAGGTCGTCAACCGGAATAGAACGGCCTTCGACAACCTTGACTCAATACTAAGAAAAAACCATTTAAATTAAATATAATAAAAAAATATGAAGATGAGTTGTGGTATCAACCTCGTTTGACCGTATCTGTGTAACTTGTTTCTATATATCAGCCACTTTAAAGAAAGAATGAACGTGCTTTGGGATTATGAACCTTAATTCAATGACTAATAGTTCAGTTTCCATCACATTCAAATTACTTTTAGGCCCTTTTCGGTAATATTTGTCATTCTAAAATGAACTTAAACACATGTTGTCAAAGTTGATAATTGCGTAATTAGTAATAACGTTTCATTCTCTTTCCATATTGGCTTTAGTATAGCTACCAACGCAATACACGTGTGTTATTTTGTAATATTAATGACAAAAATATACATTTATTTTTTATACAAGATGGATTGGATGTGTTTTATCTAAAGATTATCGAACTTACTAATTTTAGTGTAAAATATTGAATACTATACTATGCGTAAATTTCATATTCAAATTATTCACATGCCATTTTTCATTTCAACTAATGTTAAATATTCGCGGAGTATTTAATAAAAACTTAAATCAATAAACTACTAATAAAATTCCATAAACGAATAGACCGTAAACGAGTAAAAAAGCATTTGAATTAAGAATTCCAACGGTATTGTTCTAAATCGATTTTTAAATCCTTGTAGTTTATTGGAGGGACGTCACTGGCACTTAACGGAAATCTCCATTCAAATTTAACGTTCGATAATTAAATTCAGTTTTTGTAAATCAACGTCCACTCTCATTAAGATAAAGGGTGTTTTATGTGTTTAATTAGTTTAAAGTTTTTAGTAGTTCGGGTTTTGGGTTTTTGCTGTTCAATATTATGCGGGTGTTATGTAATAGTCAATTTTATGACATTAGCTGGGAGTAAAGATTGTAATGTAATCATAAATTATTTTATTTCCATTTATAATTTTGCTAAATAATATGATTTTATATTAACTACTGGTTTCTAAGTATAGTCTAATTAATAATAAGAATTGGAGATTTTTGGGTTTAACCCGACTTTGTGCTTGACATCAAGAATTTTTCTACCTAAACCGAGAGTCAGTTCTAGAAAATAACAAATTCGCATAAACATATGATTATTATGAATATACAATTCTTCATTCTGTTATGCTTCATTATGTTAGCCCAGATCAAAAGTAATTCCTAGTAAAGTCAAACGTGTAAAATCCTTGTCATGATTCCAAAACAAATGTACTAAACATTACACTCACTGCCGTAATTAAATGTTTTCACTTTCATAAAAACACACATAATGTAATTAAATCTAAATTTAAGCGTAGATAACGGAGCATTAAATTAAATTGACTAATTAACGTTGTAAAACGTAGTCGTCAACGTTATCATTTTAACGAACGTAATATGATGTTATGCCGTGGACGAAGCCAAGGCTTCTCGGTTAATATAATTAACTTTAATCGTAATAATTGGACGCCTTTCAATGGAACTTCCCCATTGCGAAGGAAAATATATCATTGTAGTGATTAGAAAAATGCCATTTCTATAATACTTGATATCTTCACATAGTTAAAATGAAGTTGCTTCCGCTGTCTGTTCACTTAGACCTTTTGAACTACTCAACAAATTTTGATGAAATTTTCAGCAATAGATAGAATGATTAAAACATAACATAACATAACATACCATCACGCCTGTATCCCCGAAGGGTTAGGCAGAGGTGTACCAATGTACACCCACAGTTCGCCGGTATGTTTTAGGTCCCATGTAATAGGGGGCGAGCCTATTGCCACTAACCGGGCTCAAATCCAAACTCCGACCTGCTACTGAGAATTTCATAGAAAAACCCAATAACAACTTGGTCGACTTGGGAATCGAACCCAAGACCTCTAGCGTAGCAGTCGCGCTTAGCGCCACTAGACCAACGAGGCAGTCAGAATGATTAAAGAGGTCGGTTTATGTGTAGGTATATTGTAGCACAGAAAAGCCGAGAAATTCCGGGTACCGTGCCAAGCTAGGTCGCTAGTTACTAATAAAAGACTAACGGCTTTATTTACGGAGCACTATTGGAGGTGTCCGACTAGTTTCAAGCTCGACCTTGTAACTGTCTAAAAGCTATAAACTTATCAAATATTAATAAACCAATTAGTTAAATAACACGAAATACAACTTGTTTAATGTAAAGATAAATTCCAAACTAAAACGGTAAGGTATACGTTCATCATCTCCCGAGCCTTTTCCCAAGCTATGTTGGGGTCGGCTACCAGTCTTACCGGATTTAGCTGAATACCGTATGTTTCATGGAGCGACTGCCTATCTGACCTCCACAACCCTTTTTACTGGGAAACACAGTATCCCATAGTAAGACTGGTTGTCAGAATTAACTTAACGACTGCCAAAAATGTACGTATGACAGTCGGGACCTACGGCTTAACGTGCTTAAGGTAAGGAATACAACTATACATTAAACTTTAAAAAAAATATGTAATATCACTTTTAAAATTGAGGCTATTCGCTGTAACAGACTGTAATAGTAGTAAAATGTGAACAAACAACCTTTTCTTTTATCATTTAAAAAAGTACATATATGTTTTTTATCTTTAATTGAAACCTAAAATTGCAACCCAAATTAGCTAAAGCTAAAACTATTCTTATTTTTACCAGTGCTTCTAGCAAAATGGAAGGACTAAGATAGATAATAAACTGTGCGAGGCAATCCAATGTCTGTCTGTTGCCCGACACGGATAAATAGTTCAAAATAGTTACCTCTCCGTAAAATAGGCGGGACTTAGACAGCTGGTCGCAATAGAGGATGTTTTGTTTTTAGGGTTCCGTACCCAAAGGGTAAAACGGGACCCTATTACTAAGACTCCGCTGTCTGTCTGTCCGTCTGTCTGTCTCCAGGCTGTATCTCATAAACCGTGATAGCTAGAAAGCTAAAATTTTCACAAATGATGTATTTCCGTCGCCGCTATAATAATAAATACTAAAAACCACATAAAATGAATATTTAAGGGGGGCTCTCATACGACGGTGGTACGAAACCCTTCGTGCGCGAGTCCGACTCGCACTTGGCCAGTTTTTTATTTGTTACTACTAGGACACTTAATTTTGAAGAATTATGTTTTTGTTTCTATTTTAGGGTATCAAAATCTCATGTCAAAACTGTACTAGCACATAAATATTTCAAAGCCAGCTAGCAAAAGCTTAAATTAAATTAATGTTTTTTTAAGTTAAGTTACATAAAAGTGATAACTGATCAAAAGGCTCAAAATACTTTCCATATTACCTATATATTGTCGTTAATTGTGGCGTTCTAGGGGGGAAGCCTTTGTTCAGCAGTGGACTCCTTCCGGCTGATGATGATGATGATGATTGACCTATATGTCTCTCAATATACTATAGAAATTTTTCCAACATCATTATCGTGTCTTATTTACGCCAGATTTAATTTTTGGTGCCAGTTTATAGATCTATATGAATTTTACATATTATCAGTTAAATTTTATAACTTTGCTAAAAGAGATACATAATAAATCGTACTCTAATACATTTATAGATAAGTATTTCCGCATCGAACATCCTTGTGAGAACTGTCAAATGTAAATACCTACGTATTTGTTACTTGTCACAGTTACTTCAAAAGATTTGAGTATAAAGACCTGGATTTGGATTTGAATTCCTAGACCAAAGATGGGATGTCAATGGATCGTTCACGGATTATAAGTTTATCCTTTTCGGGCTATTGAATAATCCTAGTTATTTTTCTTTTATTTATGCACTATTTTCAGGTTTTGCAGGAAATGCTCTGATCTGTTCGAAAAGGTTTTATTCGCTTATTAATTTTTCACTGAAATTTTAATTATACATTATTCTATTTTTAATATAGGATTATGTACAAAAAGTAGCCTCTTTATTTTATAACCAAAATTTGAGGTTAAAGTTACGAATGACTGAAGCTATGAATTTAGGTACTATATGATCATTCTGGATCACCACACTGACATTAAGAGCAGTATAGAAAAAGATGTCAAAAAACCTATCTAAAGCAAAAGAAGATACATTAATTTAATCATCATTTTAAATCGAAAAATTACTGACCAAGCGAAAGAAACATTAATTGGGAAGGAAACTTATTAGAAAATTTAAAGTTTACGAATCTGATTCTAGGGCTCATCAATTAAGTCTTATTAACTGCAAAGTCCCAGAAATGGTTTGCGGTAAGCGAGATATCTTTTTTTCCTTTACAAAATATGGTTGACTAGCTGTGCCCCGCGGTTTCACCCGCGTCAATGATAATTCATACACTATGTTTATAAATTATAGCCTATGTGTTATTCCGATGTATAAGCTACATTTTTGTAAAGTTTCATTAAAATCCATTCAGTAGTTTTTGCGTGAAAGAGTAACAAACATCCAAACAAACTTTCGCATTTATAATATAAGTAAGATTTATGTTCTAAAGAATAGATGATTTAAATAAAATAACATAAAAATAAAATTGTTTCACCAAAATGCCACTAATTAAGTAGTTTGTACCATCTTAAATTCCAGGAACAGAATAAAAAGGTCTACCTTCGTCAATACAAACCACCCAGTAGTAAATTCCCTAGAAAAACGAGACTAAAAAACAATTGGAATTTTCCAATAAAGTAATAAAACATTGTGACTAATCAATTCTTTAGTCATCACAAAACTCCCTTTGAAAACAAACTTTATTTCAACATCGGAAAAAAAATCCTCTAAAAAAGTAAACCTTAACGCGAAAGAAATAAGCTCCAAATCAAAATAGCTTAACCCTAAGTATGGTTCACCAACTGTAAAATGGAATGTTGTCGTTAACTATCGAATTCGCGTACCCGATCAAGGGAACGGTTCGTTCGATTCATTCAATTCATTCAATTGAACGGTTGACCGGCGAAGCGGATGAACGGGGCCCACCTGAACTAATTTCTATTACCTGGTCTGGTCAATCGGATGTTCTTATTCGTTAAAAAAGGTAGCACGCGTAAGAGAAAGCAATTTGGGTTTTATTTATTTTAGAAATAGGGTTCAAAGTAATGTACCGAACAATAGTCATTAATTTGATGTTTGCTCAAAGGCCCACAAGTCGTATTCCAATGATGTGTTTGACCTATAAACTTTAGGCCACCTCGACTGTGCAGGGGATCTTGCTTAATTTACTATGAAAATTTAATAAAAAATAAAATGAAAAACAATAACTAGGTATCAACTTACATCCTTTCGTTGCTTCGTTTTGGGATGAGTTCCTGTAACAAAAATATATTATTAGATATCTCCCAAAACGCTATGGACTTCACAGAAGACGACTAGCGAACTCGTAATTTCTGAAAAAATAAGTTGCTAAAAGGTTCACAGAACGAAAGCTCCTAAATTTCTGGAAATCTATGTTCCGATTTTGTTCTAGGTAATTCCCGTAGTAGTTAGTAAATAGTGGCATAAGGACGGTAATAGGTGTGCCCCAATTACTTCAGACTTACAAAGTCATTAGCCAGAGGTAGGATGTGAGTAGCGCTCTACCGCCTTCACAAGTAGGTACCCTTGATGACAATATACATACCTACTACATAGCCTTAATAAGTGATCATACCTAAGTAAGATGTCTGGGTGTTCAGTACCCTAGATAGGGCATGGTCCTTATTTCACTAGATGTTGTTTACCTAGGAAGATATTCTTTGTACTTTTTGCTATGGAAGGGTATGTCGGACTCATCGGCCAAGGCGAACAGATTGCCTAATGATTTTAATTTTAAGCACTGATCATTTAAATGATGCAGACAATATACGGGCTGTTGGTCAAGTGGTTAGTGACCCTGACTGCTATACCGGAGGTCGTGGGTTCGATTCCCACCCAGGACAAATGTTTGTGTGATGAGCACGATCATTTGTTCTGTGCCTGGGTGTAATTTATCTATAATATGTAGGTATGTATTTAGAAATATATAAGTATGTTTATCAGTTGCCTGGTTACCATAACACAAGCTCTGCTTAGCTTGGGATCAGATAACCGTGTGTGAGTTGTCCCGGAATATTATTATTATATTTAATAAAGATATTCAACCTACATAGCTGACATAGTGGCTCTGCAGGAGACATGGCTGCTGCCTCATGACCTATCTATAATTGGAAGTATACATCATCATTTTGAGTATACTGGAAAATCAGCGGTGGATACCTCGGCAGGGATCCTAACAGGACGACCATACGGAGGAGTGGCAGTTCTGTGGCGAAAAGGAATTTTCAAGTCCGTGTCTGTTGTGGAGTGTAGTAGTGATCGCATATCAGTTATAAAAGCTTGTTTAGAGAATCGATCAATATTAGTGTTTAGTGTTTACATGCCAATTGATTCGACAGAAAATCTCCTCGAATTTACTGAGTGTTTAAGTGAGATCAGTGCCATTATTGAATCTGACGATGTAGAAGCAGTTTATATAATGGGTGATTATAACTCTCACCCACATCAACCTTTTTGGAATGAACTATCTAAATATAGCACCGATCAATTGTGGATATGTGCTGACACGGAATTGTTGGGCCTAGGGTCTGATAACCACACTTATGTTAGTGACATTAATGGTAGCAGGCGTTGGCTGGATCATTGTTTTGTTACTCAGGCTGCCTGGCAAACTGTTGTGAGTGTAAAAATTGAGTATCATGTTTTTTGGTCTGATCACCTACCGCTGGCCATTGAGTGTAACTTGTCTACAGTTGCCACAAAGTTAGTATTTAATAAATCACTATGTAACAAAGTGAAATGGCAAGAACGTGACAGTGATCAGATTAGGGAATACTCTGAGGTTTGTAATCGTGAATTCCGAAGCATGCATTTTCCAGAGCTTTTTGTAAAATGTGCTGATAAAAGTTGTAATTCTGAAGAACACAGGCGTGGCCTTGATATCATGTATAAAAGCGTTGTGGATATTATGTCTGAAGCAGCCATTCACACTCACAGAGGTGTTCAGTCGCGGGGTAAAAAACTTATAATTGGGTGGAATAAGCACGTCCGCGCTGCGCGCTTGGAGGCTCGGAAAAAGTATCAGGTATGGTTTTTTTGTAATAAGCCAAGTTTCGGCAGAGTTTGGGATGAGATGCGAGAAAGCCAAAAGATTTTCAGAGGTAGATTGAAATGGTGTCAAAATCACCAAGAACAAATAAAAATGGACATTTTATCTTATCACAGATCATCAAAGAACTTTAGCCGATTTTGGAAATCCACAACTAGCACTGATCTTAAACCGGCCCTTCCGGTGACAGTTGCGGGCTGTAACACCACTAATGGCATTGCGAATATCTTTAAAGACCATTTTCGCGTAATCTCGCCGTTGGGCCCCTCGGGTGAGATGGTCGATACTGAGATTAGTCAGAACAGCCCTGTTATTAGATTTACAGCTAAACAAATATCGACTGTGATACAGAAAATGACGCGTGGAAAATCTCCAGGGCATGACAGTCTCAGTGTCGAGCACTTAAAATATGCAGGTTTTCACTGTGCTCGAGTTTTGTCTATGTTTTATTCTTTATGTATCAGTCACTCCTATCTACCAGCTGATTTAATGAAAACAGTAGTCGTACCCATTGTAAAGAATAGAACGGGTGATATCACAGACGTAAATAATTATAGACCTATATCGCTAGCAACTGTGATTGCCAAAGTATTTGACGGTTTGCTTGACAACATATTAGACAAATTTGTAAATCTGCATGACGCTCAGTTCGGGTTTAGGCCCGGACTTTCTACTGAAAGCGCAATATTAAGTCTAAAGCAAACCGTCAAATATTATACGGATAGACAGACGCCAGTTTATGCGTGCTTCCTTGACCTCTCCAGGGCATTTGACCTTGTGTCATACGACATTTTGTGGAAAAAGCTCAAGGAAGCATGCGTACCGGCTGAAATAATCAGTGTGTTTCAGTATTGGTACTCTAAACAAGTCAATAATGTAAGATGGCGAAACACGCTCTCAGACGCTTACACACTTGAATGCGGGGTGAGGCAGGGAGGACTTACATCACCAAAGCTTTTCAATATTTATATAAATGAGCTGATAGCTGGGCTCAGCAGTAAGCGCATCGGATGTTGGATTGATGACATCTGTGTCAATAACTTTAGCTACGCAGATGATATGGTGCTGCTGGGCCCAACTGCCAGCGCTATACGGGAGCTTTTGGAGTGCTGTACTGAATACGCTGCAAGACATGGTCTGCTGTATAACTCTAAAAAGAGTGTCTACATGATCTTTAAGGCCGCCGGCAAAAAGATGTCTCTTGAGCCAGTCATCACACTCAATGGACAAGTTATGCAAAGAGTGACGCATTTTAAGTATTTGGGACACTGTGTAACTGACGACCTTAGAGATCATGCGGATATTGAGCGGGAACGCAGGGCTTTAGCTGTGAGAGCTAATATGCTGGCCCGCAGGTTTGCGCGTTGTAGTGGGGAGGTAAAAATAACTATGTTTAAAGCGTATTGCCAAACCTTCTACACGAGCAGCCTGTGGGTCAGTTATACTCGTGGAGTATTGGACAAGCTGCGAGTCCAATACAATAACAGCTTCAGAGTGCTTTTGGGCTTGCCGCGCTTTTGTAGTGCCTCGAGCATGTTTGCCCAGGCTCACACGCATGACTTTTACTCCATAATTAGACAAAGAGCAGCATCACTCTTACATAGGGCGCGGTCGAGCTCAAATAGCATTCTGAAGATGTTAATGAATAAACTTGACTCACCAATTCTGCAACACCTCATAGGAATACTGGTGAGGCAAAAGTAAATGCTTGTAATTGCAGTTGTTTATTATTACTAACATAGATTATAAGTTTTTATTTTTGTAACTAACCCATAGACCTCTGTTGTCTGATAAATAAATGAATTATTATTATTATAGCTTTTGCTTGGAAATATTGTTTTGCAACGCATGTTTTAAAAATATAGTCAGGAATTATAGAAGACTTAAAAGTTATGCTTCTATAAGATATTAATCAACTATTTACGTTAAAAACTCATTATTTTCCAGTAGTGATCTAATAAATTACTGACAGAATATAAAGTCTTAATATTAAGATTAATTAATACGTCTCGTTTCATAATAAATATGTATTTGGATGACAGATAACGACATCAAATTAATTTTATCATGCATATATAATATTAACAGGTAATCTTAGGATTAAAGAAGTTAATCATAAAATTAACTGAGGGTTATATGTAAATTGTAATATATAAGCATTCGCAAACATATTATAAAATAATACCAGCCTATAAACGTCCCACTGCTGGGCATGGCGTCTTTCTATATAGAGAAGGAACGAGGATTGATCACCCCGCTTGCTCATTGCGGATACAAACAGAAAAAAATTATTTTAAACAAACGCAGAAAACCGCATACACATTAAATGAAAATTTATAGGCATACATTCTGCGATACCTCGGGACTGATGTCAAAGATATTTTGAAAATACTAACCAAATTATTTTGATTTTGACTGCCTCCTTGTTATCCACGACTAAAAAAACTAACCAAAAGTAGTTAAAAATTAACAGAAAGGTTATGTAGCTCGTGGGTAAACACAGTGGTATTTCCAAATATTTCCGTGGGTTTTATATAAAACCACAAATGTAATCACTAGAATTAGACCTAGTTTCAACACCAAACCTAAATCCAGGTCTAGACATTCATAAATCTGAATTAAGAAAGTTAAGACCTAAACATTTAGTTGTTAACTTTATCATGTCTTAATGGCTCAGAGGATCTAATTAAATTAGTCATAGTAATTGGCAAAGACCTAAAGAGTTGGAAAACTAGAAACTTGCGTAGTACATTTAAACTTACGGCAGTTATGTAAACAGTTAAGAGATAAGTATTATTACTAAGAATGTTATAAATAGAAAAAGATAAACCTACTATTTGGTAGCAAGCGAAACTGATTGAAGATTTAATAAATATTATAGTGGTCTGTAGTTGGAGACATTCAATCATTTTTAAAAGACGTAAATAATTGGAGAATCCTGATATTTTATTTGTTCCTATATAATTTTATATGTAAAAGATAAAATATCTCGAAGATTTTGTAAAGCGGATATGACAAATTAATAGAATATATATTTTTTCAAAGCAGACTTCGACCACTTATTTTAAGGAAACAGATATTGCTATAAAAATAATAAATTTAAATCCTTATTGAGTTCACTAGGCTTTTTTAAAAAGACCTTTCATTTACAGAGACTTTTCACATTCATATTCTCTATGTGCGAAAAGCATAAATTTAAAAAGACATCTTTTCACGAAAGGCAACACATGGGACCCAATAACTCGACAATTTTCATTGAAATTCGCAGAAAGGGTCTGACCGTGTTTGAATTTAAAAAGTCAATAACATTACTGAAATTGTTATTGTTTAATTAACCGACTGCGAGGGCCAGAACAATGCTAATACCGCTAAACTTTGTTTAATTTCGTGTGTCCGTGTGTTGAATAAAATTTATATTGTTTCAACGCGGTGACTGACACAGAATTAATTTAGCTTTTGGTATTTTCTTTTGATTTTGCGCTAAAAGTGAGCTTTTTATAGCCTTTTTATGATGTTGGAATTATTTTAGAACATTAAGAAGCTATTAACATATTATTAGGTTTTTGAGTTCGTTAGCTTTTTAATTGTTCGGGGAAACTTGTTTTGTTTCATGTAACACACTTGTATTTAGTTTGTTTTTAAAGTCATCTACATTCCTCAGGCTCCCTAGAATCTCTGCTAGTACTAATATCGATAAGGTTCGGGCCCTCTTGTTCTTAGTTTTTTCGATTCTGGGAATTTTTGTATAAGTCTTTCGAGAGAAATTTATGTAGAATAAATTATAATTAATTTCTTGTAACTTACACTGTTCCTGTTTCTAATTGTTTTTCCTTTTATGTGCTGAGAACAATAAATCGTTTTTGTAATTTTACACAATGTCAAACATTGTATCAATGTTCTTTCTCAGGATAAAAGTTATTTTAAAAGTTAGTTATTTTTAAATAAACTAAATTAAGTTGTCCAGCTTAACACCGTACCAGTCACGTTACATGCCTAGTGAATTCTATGGTATAAGTTAACTAAAAAAACCTAGAAAACCACACATTAAAACCACCTTTTTTATTTCAATACGCAACAGAAAATTATTCCGGCCGGCCTTATTATAGCTTTGAACACTTGCTCACAAGAGTGCGAGCTGCGAACTAAGGGTGTCAAGCAGTCGCGGCAAAGCGCGGGCGGGTCAATGCGTGTAATTAAAGGGGGTGAAATGTAGTGGCTCTACTCGCGGTTCTTTTTAATTCGATACATATGTAGGTAGGTAGGTATATAATTTCGTGGTGAATGATACGTGTATAATGTTCGTGTTGGTACGACTATTGACGGTCTTTGAAGGCGTTCATTTATGTGAATTTCAGTTTGCTTGTCGGTTACATTTTATTATTACAAGTTGAAATACAAGTAAATAGTTTTTAAGTTTTCGACACAAGGATTCTATACCTGGCAAATTTAGGATCTTAGCAACTACCACGATAAAAACTATAGAGCTTGGTATATATCAACGCGTTGGACACAAAACTCATAAGTCACTAAGTAAAAAATTAAGCCTTAACTATCTCACTAACCAAAGTCTGTTTTTTTAGTTTCAAAGTATATACAAAAAAAACCCTAACATTAACTAAAGCTTAACGTTTTCTATCATTTAGATTGAAAATATAAAACCTTATTTTAGAGTCAATGTTTTTGATTTTGTCCTTAGTAACTGAATAATAATTTAGTTGTTATTGTTGTTAATACTAGTAAGTTGCCGATAACAACGCCGCCCTATCTAAGAACATTTTGTGCCAAAATTTTCAGATAATGTTCATTTGAATATTCAAATACCGAAGCGACGAACTACGAATACCTAAATAATTAAGACAAAAGAGAAACAAAGCTCTCGTAAATCCTTACATTTTCGGGAATATTCAAAAACAATATCATCACAAAACCGTAAAGAACAACAACAAAAAACCACTAAGGAAAGATATCGGATGTCTCAATACCTTAATTAAGTAATCCAACACTTTCATAATAAAAATATTTTTACGCAACTTCATAAAAAAAATATTAAAGGGAGAGGAATTTTCATAATGGACAATGGTATGAAGAGCCTTAGAGCTCGCGTCAACGGCCCAAGGGACTGATAATGCCTTCGTCAAGAGCTGTTGTACTCGTCTGTAGATAACGTGCAGATTACGTTGTGACGTCACTGTGACGTAAGGCCTTTGACTGACGGGAAGTAAGGTTAATAAGATGTTTAATAAGGTTCTGGATTAATAGACGTATTTTTTTTTGTTTAATCGTGGTTTAAGAGGAAAGGGGAGCGGAGAGACTTTTGAAAATTCGGTTTTTGAAGAAAGTATTGCTGTCGCTCTAATTCCCCCCGCCCTCAAATGCGTGCGATAAGGACAACTGCAGCTCAGACCGAAAAACTGACGAAAATCGAGGTTTGGCTCTCGTCTATTTTCTCCCCCAATTCTTAACCAATTTTAAAGATATTTCATATACTGCATAAGAAAAGAATAATCTGTGCCCCTATTTTTTCCTTTTTTCAATAATCGTTGCCAAATTTGAAAAAAAAAACGCCTCTGAAAACAGCGGTCAAAATCGGCACTTTTTAGAAGGATCTAGTTTCTTTAAATATAACTTATTTTAAAAAAGGAAAAAATAGGGGCATAGATCTAGTTCATATTTATATTACTGCAAAAAATCATAGCCTTAAGTTCAGAAACCAGCGAGAAAACAGACGAGAACGTTTGTATGGAGAAAAGTCCACTCCCCTTTAATCTTAAGCTTTTGTTATTGAAAACATTTGTGCATTCAACTGAAAATAGTATGATATTTATATATATATATTAGAATAGATTTTTAATAGTATTAGATTGTTTTACTTATGTATACAACTGGCCAGTATTTCGTATACCAGAAAGAAAATTAAAAATAGAGTATTATTTATTCAATATTTTAACATAATTTGAGCTTCAAATAAAATACAGGTGTAACTTCAATACCTTCGATTGATTTAGAAAACACTAAAACCAACATTACCATGCAAATGTATTATAAATCTTTCTCCTTCATCTCAAAACTATCAACTAAATCCATGTTCATTTATGGAAACCTGATTATGATGTTCAGTAGTTTAGGAGATCGTCGCATAAAACCGCAATACAATCTAAATCTCAATAGCTAACAGTATAGATAAGTGCGTATAACTGATCATTGCTTTGGTATGTAAATCATGTGATTGGAGAATCCGAATTAATTAATTTGCATTCCACAAATATTTCTGTATTGAACTGGTATTTGTAAAACAGTATCTGTTGTATAATACTAAATTAAGGTTTTAATTAATGAATTTTACAATATTTGATGTTAAAAATGCCCAAATTGGAACACGTATAGTGACATTCTATAAACAAGATCAACGGGAACATTAAAGATACTTTGATACACATAATTAGATATAATTAAAATGATAATTATATAGCACATAATCGTGGCTCATAACTTTTGTATGGTATTAATATAATTCATTGAGCTTTACTAATAGGGTAATGTACCTACGGTATATTTTTTGTCGTGTTCACAAGCAATGAAACATACAAACTTTTTACTCGGTGAATAGGTAAGTACCTACTTCTTTCTTCTTTATAAAGTAAGACTTATTTATTTTAAGACAAAATAAATAATAAATAAAAAATAATAAATAAATAAATGCGGACAACATCACATACATTGCTCTAAAACCAAAGTAAGTAGCTGAAGCACTTGTGTTATGGAATTCAGAAACAACGAAGGTACCACAAACACCCAGACCCGAGGCAATGTAGAAAAGTTATTTCCACATTGACCCGTCCGGGGATCGAACCCGGGACCTCAGAGCTAGCGACACCTTGAAACCAGTGCGTACGCCACTCGAACACGGAGGTCGTATTATGTTTTTTATATCATTTTGTGTGTTTACAAAAATAAAAGACTTTATAGACTTTCGAAATTTTCCGCATTTTTGCAATAAGTAATTACCCATTCACAGATCAACTGCTGCCAGCGCGGCTTAACCATTATGATCAACTGGTCTTTACTGCTTGTACTTAGCCACCAGCCCGTCACTGACGGATAATAAAGAGTATAACAACCTGTACCTGACACATCCGAACCCACCTCTCCATAATCGAACTCAACAGCATCAACCCAAACTTATGTAAAATTTATCTGGCATCAGGTCCGTTCCGCCATTAAATCCATTAGCCATGATATCGGTCGGACGTCTTAGATAACAAGTCAAATGTCCTCACTATTATGCGGAGGATAAGCCCTCTCAGAAACAAGATACGATACAAAGGGTGGCCATCAAAATTCGGCCGTCACAATGTTATTTATCATTTGCCGCGAAATTTTCACTTAGATGCTGTTCGTCCCTCTTGTTACATGTTAACGGTTATTGATTTCTGTTTAAGGTGGCTCGTTTTTTTTTACCAAAATATCCGCTAAAATATGAGGCTGGATACTTCATGTTATGTAACAAAAGCAGCCAATGTTATGTTCAAGGTCCAGGTGAACTAAGACGAAAGTTTATTTGTGTTAAGTTTAACGTATGTGCAATTAATTTCATTTTTCAAATTGGAATATTCGAATGCTACTAAAATAAACGCTTCGCCGTCAAATCATTGAAAAGCAAAAACAATCCCTTATTTCAGTATATTTCTACAGTTGACCCAAAAGTAAAGTTAATTTAGTTGCTTTTTGAGGTATCTAATTACTCCTGATTAAAATTACTATCCATCTCACCCTACATGTAGCTATTCTTGTTTGAGTAAACTGTAGGTGTTCAGAATTCAACCTACGCCTACATCTCAAGGACATTACTGTGATGATAATTATGATCCATCAAGTGTGAATGAAAAAAGCGACCTTTTAAGAGAATTAACACCATAAGGTCAGTACTTCATGGTGTATTTTTGTCGGTTGTAAAGCATTAGGTATGGAAATGTCAATAAGGGACGCCTACAATTTAACTTTATGCTTAATTTGGATGGCTTCTAATGAGAAGACAGGTGAGTGTTTTTAGTATACAAATTCCTTCAAAATCTTCGTATATTCTGTATACATAAGCTTTAGAAACATATTTTTAGCTCATTTTCAGCCCTGTATATTATCTTCCTACATAACATACCATCACGCTTGTATCCCCGAAGGGTTAGGCAGAGGTGTACCACTACACACACAATGTACACCCACAGTTCACCGGTATGTTTAGGTGCCATGTAATAGGGGGCGAGCCTATTGCCACTAACCGGGCACAAATCCAAACTTCGACCTGCTACTGAGAATTTCATAGAAAAACCCAGTAACACCTTGGTCGACTTGGGAATCGAACCCAAGACCTCTAGCGTAGCAGTCGGTATTATCTTCCTTTTCTTGTAATACCACACTCCTGTCCCTTGCGCCTGTGTAGTTTAAAAAAACTTGCCATATTTACAATTATTTGTCCAAGTTATTATATTGTAATATGTGTTAATATGCCATAAGTATAAAAGTGGGACAAAGCCAGGTTCTCTCAAAAACCGGGTGAAGCATTGATTAGCATGCAAAGTTTGTGACCTAATTACAGAAATTAAGCTTTCACTCTCCATCAAATGACGGATATTCTAAAATGTGACGTTGATTACATCTCACCAGTAAATTTTTAAGCATTTACAATTAAATTATAAACGTGAACAGGTAAATCGATACTTCCGATATTTCAGCCTTCCATCAGCAATTCCATCTTCAAACTTAGTGCAAACCTTCAAGCAGAACCTCTCTTGTTTATGTCAAGAAACTCTAATGTATTATGTCTAATGGTGTACAAATGTAACAGCTTGCTCGCTCAACCACCGCACTCAGGGATCATTAATTAACCCAATTTCCTTGAGACGCTTCTTACAATGTAGGTACTTATTTAGATACTTTCAGCTTTTTGCTGTGCTTTTTATTTTATTACATTAATTAAGATGGGATGATTAGTAAATTGCATGAAGTCGCAGTGAGCTTGGAGAACTTAAATAATTATAATGAATCACGTATACGATGATTTTCCTAATTAATTTAAAGTTTTCGGTCGTTGTGGTAGCATTTTTTTTTGGTATCAATCCCCATGGGAATTGAAGAAGTGTAAATAATTTCAGTCGCTTTATTTCACCGTTGTGTTACTCAAAGAAAATTAAAGTTAAAAAGCGAAATATAAAAAAAAACTACAATGCAAAAAACAAATGCTATCAGTATCATTCATAAATATACAACTTAATTTGCCGTATAGGTTTATTAATCCTACAAAAAAAAAAAAAATGAAAAAAAACCCGCCTAAAATTTATAAAATTTTAATAATTTACACTAAACGTAATCACTTCATGATTTACAATACACCAATTTGTTAAATATATAATGACACTAATTAATGTGCTGGTCAAACATCGAATATGTTATATCGATAATGAGACCGGACCGGGTGACCTTTTGACATTTCATTATCGTAAATAACCTATTTATTTAAACTTTGAAGTTCAAGTTTCTTGAAGGTATTTATGGTAGTAAAAAAGGTACTGATTTGGGTGTATAATTAATACCAATACAGCTTATTCACCTTCTTTTTATAATATGATTTTAAAATAATATTACTGTAAAGTACAATCGTATATTTTAAACTAGCTGAAAAATAAACTGAGAATATAATTTAGAGCAAGCCTTTGAAATAAGCACTTTCTGAAAAGTGTTACATCTATAATTGAACTGGCCCAGATTTTTCTTCCAAAATCAGTTCGTATTTTTATTCTCAAAATATTTACACTAAAGTTGTCAAAATATAAAAGGTCCGTTTTGACATTTGTCATCGCGACGTAACTAGTAATGTAGTTTCGTTCCAAGTTACATTCTAGGGTCTTTCTCAAATGTCAAAACGGACCTTTTATATTTTGACAACTATAACATTCATTTTTACCATATCTTTAAAAAATGTTCGACATATCTAGACCATCCTAAATCTTTGTTTTTGAGTGTTTGTGCTTGTGAAACTCTGAGATATATGACACGGGAGAGAATTCTTTCGGTGGCAACGTTTTACTTTCAAGACTTTGACAATGACAAGTGGGGATCTCTTCCTACCTTGACGTAAGCTGTCGATGCTGAAGAATGGCGTTTAATGCATTTTACTGCACTGAAGACATTTGAGGAACAAAGTTAGAAATTTAAAACTTGCATTTTGGATATACAGGGTATAATGTTATCAAATTTTTTAATATGAATTTCGTTCAATCTTATTGCAATACAAAAACAGTTTAGCTCAGCAGCTCTAGACGATGAAAATATTAAATGAATAATATATTATATTATATCACGTATTTCATCAATATTTTAAGTTAGAATTACATAATTAATTCGCTCTCATCATTCACTTAACTACCGAGCGAAATCTGTCAAACTCAGCTGAAATGAAACAGCTGAATTTATAAACGAGTTTGCCGCTTTCTTGTAACATCCAGTTTTGATAAACTGCTGATTAGAGTAAAAGTAAATCAATACGGCGTTAATTTTGGCCACAAAACAATCAAAGATTGGAGTTAATGAAGATAGAATAAGTCCTAAACAATCAGTAACCCTTCCATCTTAGTTTCCGAACAAAACTTCACGCGAGGTCATCCGGACCGCATAAAATAAAAACTAAAGAAAACCAGAAGGGAATGGGAACTAATGGTCGGTCCATTTAGTTCTTTTTATCCCCACTCGTGTCCCTCACTGAATCATCCCGGTTGCTGGCGTTTTTTTACGCGAATGGACTTTTATTATCCATATAGGTATTTCAACGCCGATCTCGGGACATAAAATGTTGCATCAGCTGGTCTAATATGGGATTGGATGAAAATGCGTTTTGGTTAGTTTAAGTGTTAGAAAAATGAACTGAAGTATCGAATTCAAATGTGGATGGGGAGAAGAAAATGTCACTGTGTGGGTTAACGTTAGTGGAAGTACAAATAAAATTTAAAGCTGTAGTTTTTGAACGACATCGGAGTTTGATGATGAGGCAACATAACTGTTCGAGCATTTAAGAAGAATCCGCAATAAAGAAAGAAAAAATCTGCTGAGAGAAAATATTGAAGTCAAGGCAGTAAATAACCCTAGCATAAACAAAGTAAACCAGCCACAATATAATTTGACATAGGTACCAAAACTTCCGACCACGATGCCCCGAAAATATGAAACAAGAGAACATTCGAGTTCAATTAAAAAATTCCTAGCGCCGCCGCGTATTCCCAAAATACATTAACGTCGTTTTCTGAAGGCGGAGGGATTTCGAAACCCTTAAATATTACTTAAGAAAGCTTTAAAACGTTTGCGTGAAAAGGCCGTAATTAAGTGTGATATTTTTTGTACAGTTAAAAATCTCAGGAGAGGGTGAAATTGTTTGACGAAGGTGTCTTGGAAGAGTTATCCTGGTTTCCTTTTTAATATTTATTATTTCCTCATTTGCTGGTACGGAGTCTTGATGAATTAATAAAGGAATTTTCTTTGACAGAATTTCTGACAAGGTAATATAGAAGCGTATTACTCTGCTTTCATAAGCTTTTAGTCGAAGCATCATAATTATATTTTATGCTCTGCATTGTTGTCGATCCGGTGTTGGAGGAATTCTATGGCTGCAGTATTTATCAAGAAATTTAAAATAAGTAGAGAATATAAAGATATGAATATAGGAAGAAAACACCGGAAAAAGAAGTTGACGCTAGTATTTATTAAATATGTATTATCACAGTTTTTATTGCTGCTCAAATACATTGTCTTTTTGCCACCCAACATGGGGCATTTATTAAAATACAATACGTGTTATTTATCCACTTAAAGGTAAATGTCATAAATAAATTTAGTCTTTGAAGCACTTATCTAAGATCTGGAAGCCACCAACGTCACATATATCAAACAACCCACAACCACCCAATACTTATATATACAAGTCGACTATTTAATGCTCTACAATGTTTTCCCCTATTAAATTCCCTTGGGTGTCGAGTTGAATGCAAACTATCTAGCAACTAAATGCGCTGGCACGACTCAAAGCCACACTGCAAACTAACATCTTGAGTTTAATACATGTCACCATATATCATGATGTCTTACAAATGTACTAATTCAGAGACCACGTAAACTAAGCCAACAAAGTAACAAACGATTTATGAGCTAAATGTACAACGGGAAATTGAAATAACATTCATATTGATAATAGTTCCTTCGAGTGTAGAATTGATTACTTTGAAAACGGTTCAAAAAAATTACGTAGAAATTTGTAACACTTGAGAATGTCGCTCTTTCGGATTTGATTGGGGTTTGTGTCTAACGAAGAGATATGAAATTGTTTTAGAAGTAAAACATCTCATGGTATCTACTCTAAATCATCCTACTTTTTACTTTTTTGCAATCATGGTTTTCTTGGACCTCTGTTTAAGTTAAAACCTCCAAAACATACCCCATAGATAAGACCTAAAACTAGCTCATACTATCTAAAATTAATACAAAAATACAAATAGTTTAAGTACGCAGATTTCTAGCACATATTTCACGTTAAGCTCGGGATTGGTTCGAGAGGAATATATTTCTCTGAACTGGAACAAAACTGTAGTTTTCGAACCCTGTTTGGAGTAGGTGCGACCTTTTGCAGGCTATTCTGAACAGGGCAATAAAATCCGTCATAAGCGTTTTGGGACAAATAAAAGGCAATCGTATGTGTCTTGCCATATTAGTATGCTGTTATGCTAGCGGAAACTTTTAGAGTGATGTAAATTTGGTTTTTGTGGAATTGGACCCTTGAACCTGCAATTGATATTTTTCCCTATCACACAATATTCTCTATTCTTGCCAGATAAGATTGTACATGGCCTTTATTCGGACATTTTCGAAAAACGCGTATTCTGACGCAATGTCAAAATATGTTTAACAAGCGAAACAGTATTTGAAATAACACATATTATTTCATTCTGCTTTCAAAAAGCACTGTGTAACAAGTCATTACAAACGTAAATCTTATGTAAGCTTACGCAATTACGGCATGAAGAGCTCACGAAGCTAGATAAATTCGCTCACAACAGTATAATGTTACATATCTCGTAAACTCGACGTTTTAAAATTATACATCCCGAAACCAAAGTATTGCCGCCCAACGTGGGGCTCACAAAAATTCAATGCATCGATCGAACTACTCCCAAACCGGAATAGAAAATCAATCTGAAACCACACAAAACAAAAACTAGCAACCTGAAACGCAAGACAAAACAATAAAACCACACAAATCAATCCTCTCAAAACCATGATGTAAAATTGCAAGAACGTGCTAAAGCGTAGGCAGTTAAGTACCAGAAACACGGAACGCGCCATATTTTCGGTTCCACAAACCTTTGGAACCACAACCACTAACAATAACCATTCATATCGCATGTTATTGCAAAGTAACGCATATTTATTGCCAATTGTACCCCGTCTCCCCCTGAATAATATATTACACCCCCGGGGAGTTTAGAACTAAATTGGCCAGATATATGAATGGTAAATATGTTATTGGAACATAGGCAGGGCTACACAGATAGATATGTGTATCTAAATTCGGCCTATATTTGTCGGTCGCCTGATACTCAATACTCAATACTCAATATTTATTGCACTCCATATGTTACATTAAGGTGGTGGTTACATTAAAGGGTCGGTACAATATGGACCCTGTAGGGCACGGCAACATACAATGTAATTTATATAAACTAAAAATACTAATCAACTTAACTACTTAAAAACTATTTTACAAAAAAAAATGATGATGATTAATAAACCAAGAGATATTATTCATTTTAAATTTACATCTTCCATATATTCTTTAATACTATAATAGGCTTTAGTTAATAGCAATTTTTTTACTAGATTCACAAATTTTGTATTATTATGTTCATTTTGTATGTTTTCTGGGAGCTTGTTATATATTTTAATACACATTACATAAGGGCTAGTAGAGTGTAGAGTCATGTTAGATGAAGGCAGCATTAATTTGTTTTTGTACCTAAGTGACCTATTCGTATGTTTGTCGCTACGACTTATAAAAAAATTATTATAGTTTCTGACAAACTTGCTTACTTCTAATATATACATGCATGGTAAGGTGAGTATACAATGTTTTTTAAAGAAGGGTTTACAACTGTCGGTTTGGTCTATGTGTGTTATAATACGAATTAATTTTTTCTGTAGAGTGAAAAGGGTAGGTGCGTTAGTACTATTTCCCCACATTATAATCCCGTACCTTAGCCAGGCATGAGCGTAGGCATAATATGTAGTAAGGGCTGTTTTAAGATCAGTCGTTTTTTTAACTTCACGAAGTGCGTAGCTGAATCTTGAAAGTTTTGACCTAATTTTGTCTATGTGTGTTTTCCACGAGATATGTGTGTCTACAGTAAGGCCTAATAGTTTGAAATCTTTTACTACTTCAATGTTTATACCGTTTGTTGTTAAGTTAAGTGATAGGGGGGATTTTTGATAGGGGTAAAAAGTTATTAATTTAGTTTTTTTATAATTTATCTCGAGGTTGTGCTCATTCATCCATTCAGTTGTTTTGTTTAGGACTGAGGTTAGCTGTTCATTGATTTTACTGTTGTCTTGACAGGAGGTTAATAGAGAGATGTCGTCTGCAAAGAGTACGCAAGGTTCATCCATGATTTTAGGTAGGTCGTTGATGTAGATCAGAAAAAGTAGACATCCAATGACACTGCCTTGGGGGATGGATGAGTTTATAATTTTTCTATCGGATCTAACACGCGTTATTTGTTTTGTATCGTAGTTGAAATTTTCTATTTCTACGTATTGCTCTCTATCCTTTAAATATGATGTAAACCATTTATGGGTTGTTCCGCGAATTCCTATTCCATACAATTTGTTTAAAAGAATTTTAAATTGGACTTTATCATATGCCTTGGTCATATCAAGGAGTAATCCTACAGCATATTTTTTATCATTTACAATGTTTATTACTTGTTGGATATATTTGTAAACAGCTAGTGTTGTGGATCGTTGCTTGCGGAATCCATTTTGGCTCTCGTCAAAGATGTTATATCTCTCGCAAAAACAGTAAACACGATCACACATAGCTTTTTCGAATATTTTTGAAATGGTTGGTAATAGAGCTATAGGTCGATAGTTGTTAGGGTCTGTCTTTAGGTTTTTTTTAAATAATGGTTTTATAATGGCTTTTTTTAGATTATCAGGGAATATACCATCTTCAAAAGATTTATTTATTAAAACGCAGAGGGGAATGGCTAGTTCATCCGCACATTGTCTAATTAAAGAGGGTGGTAGCTCGTCGATTCCGTGGCTGTTTTTGTTTTTAAGGTTTTTAATAATTCTGTGAGTTTCTCTTGGATCTAACGGTCTAAGAAAGAACGTGTTCTCTGTTTGGTGTAGTACGGGCAAGCCGTTCTTTGTACTGTTTGAGACACCTTCTCCAATAGAAGCAAAAAAGTTATTAAATGTATTGACTACTTGATTTGGATTTGAAACTATAATATTGTTTATTTGTAATTGGATGTTGTATTTTTCATGAAATGTTTTTTTGTTTGTACGTTCGTTTATGATGTTCCACATTGCTTTTACTTTATTTTGAGCCGTTTTAATTTTATTGATATAATGTAATTTTTTAGAAGCTATTACCGTTTTCTTTAATATCTTTTCGTATATGGTGTAGTATTTTTTTAAAATTGGATTTTCTGTTTTAATAGTTAACATTTTCAACAATCTTTTATTTTTGCATGACAATTTGATGCCTTTAGTTAACCAGAGTTTCTTATTTTGTGTTTTTAATTTAACTTTGATTTTTGGTATTGTTTTATTAAGTACTGTAGTTAACGTATCGATAAAAGCGTTATAATTTTGATATCTTGTATACGTAATTGAGTATAAGTAATTTCTATGGTAACTTAGCAATATAATTGGTTTGAAATTTATTGGGAAATACTGTTAGGTGGTAATTGGATCCCGCGAACGTGCTTCGATGTTTACAATGAGGGTGTATTTCAATAAAGGTTTTGGAGCTTCAAAGCTTAATAACTAAACGTTGATAGCAGCTAGTACAAGTTTTAGTGGGGAATCTGACGAACTTGAACGTGACCGATAAAATTAACATCGTAATTGATTTAGGAAGGAGGATAATATAAGTGACAGTTTACTGAAGTGCGACAGTTCACTTAAGCGCCTTTTAAAATACTATTTTTTTTGTGTGAAGCGTCTGCAAGTGAAGTGGTTGAGGTCACCAACAAGCAGCAGCGCAATTTGATGAGATCTTGATCCATGCATAGGAAACGTATTGCTCATAAAGTATGCTACTGGGTTTATAAATCGCAAAAAGATGTTTCTGAATTGAGATCCGAACCTCTAAATGTAGCTGGATGCTGGAGATAGCTGACAGAATATCCACTTAAGAAAATCGATGAATGGTCATAAAATATTCAACAATAGAGCCGAAGGAAAACAATAGACAGGGTACCTACTGCTCTTTTTCAGGAACAAAGCAAGCTAAATATAATATTTTGATCAGTAAATTCATCGGTTTTCAGACATGACAATTATTTGCTTGATAAACGACCATAATATCTCCAAATAGGTATTGATTCAGCTATTTATAACCTCAAACGCTGCTGTATTGGTTTATTGATCAGTTGAGGAAGAAAAATGTTTGGGCTTTTTTTTATAAAAATTTGACAGTAGGTACGAATATTTAAATTTTGATTTACATTAAAGTACCTACATAGTTGATAGTTCAGTTGGTTGCCTTAAATTATGAAGTGGTAAACACGAACTAATTTATTGAAAGTTCAACTAGTATTTCAATAAACAATTTATCGCAATTAAACTAGATTTTAAACATTTTTTTGTTATTGTTACTTAAAATTTATATGAATGTCCGCTCAATATCCACACGATCCACGTAAAATATCAAAGAAAGAGAAAAAGCTCTTTCTTTTATTTTCACCGATTTCATGGCATATTTATCGACTTAATAGATTTTATTTTACAAACATTAAGAATGATATAACTGTGAAGAAAATCCAAACTAATAAAGGTTCTATGTAGGTACCACCTATGTACTGTACATGTAGACTTACCATATATAACACTGGTACTTACTCCCTCCTCATTAAAACCAAAGCTTAATCCTCATAGGTATTCTATATCAGTATCACAGTCAAACTTTTCGGGCCCCCAAATCAAAAAACGATAGTAAAACAAGGCAATCCTCCCAATAAATCCAACCCTTCCAATCGTTAACACAGGGCGAGCAATTAGGAGCTCGGATGTCGGTCCGAAATGGGAACTAAATGGGATAACGCCGATTTCGTCAGAGGGCAGCACTGGCTATTTGCATATGCAAGTTGTTGATTGGAAACTGTCTGTGTATTCGGCATCATTAGCAAAGTTGGCGTAACTGTAAGTGGATTATTGAGGTACAGCTGTTGTGGCTTCCACCTATGGACGGTCTTGGGAATTTATTGGTGAATAATTTAAGGTATCGGAGTGGCTAAGGGTGTTGAGAGCCGGCTTAATGAGTTCGCTTTACGTGATCAAGTTACTGCAGCCATTAGTGGGTGAGGAAACTTTCTAGAAGATTCCACAACGCTCAAGGGTAGCTGAATGTTGTAACACAACAAGATTCATATCAGTATGATATTTCCTCCCAAAGATACAGCAGTTCGCCTTATGTCGTCGTGTAAAGGTAGGGCCCGAAATAATATTGGTGTGGCGTGGTGTGACATTTTGAAGGTGGTAATGACGTCAGAAGCATAGAAATGAGAAACCGTACATAAATAAGGTATTTTTCAAAGTCCCAACAAATCGTAATAAAGCTAGAAGAAGCAGCTACGAGCTCAGTCTTCAAGTATTTATTTTATCTATCAGGTATTTATATAGGTACCCAAGTTACATGTCAACTATACGCAGTATTCGACATGTATCCAAACAAACGTTACCTTTTTAAATCAAACATGCTGCGACACGTTCCGACAACATTTAAATACCGTATAAAACTACAATCCTAACAAACAAAGAATTTAATCAAGCAAGTATTGGTTTCATTGTTATTTAATTATTACACGCGAATGGAATGAAGGATTTTTTTTTCCATTTATTCACAGAAACGTTAAAATGTCAGTGGTTACGGTAACTATAATTAGTAGTTCGTGTTTTGTTTTTTTTTTGTGGTTATTGATTGATGGTTTGATAGATAGTTACGTTCTGTATGGTTGTATGTCTAGGAATGTGCGTGGTTTAAGTATAATTACTTTCAAAATTAGTGAAGGATGTGTCTTTAGTTAAAGTTAAAGACTAGTTTCTTTTTTTGCGTAATTATTTTTAGTTGTCGCTCGGTATACCATATGCATGGGTTATTTTATGTGACAATAGACCTATTCTGCCACGAAAAACACTGCTTATTACCCAGCGACTTTGAAGCTATAAATCACAAAATTGCATTCTCACAAAGAGTACCCTTACCGTGGATCCTCAGAAATTTCATATTTCGCCAATAAAGACCCTTCAATGGCGGGCCAATATTAAAATGGCTTATGTCTTAAATATCAACCGGCACTTTAAAATAACGTTGAGTCTGTTGGAACGTAATATATTTTAAGTATGCGTCCGACCTCTGGGACTGTTGGTATAAGAGTGCTGTCAGTGATGCCAGTGTGAGGGTAGATGGATGTTGTTCCCTTAGGGGGCGCTCAAGTGCACTAGCGTTAGATGTTCTGAGGAGTTTACGAGTTAGGTTTTATAATATTAAGTGTGGGACACGACTGGCCGACGATAAAAAAATAAACTTTAAATTCCGAATAGTTTCTGTAGTGTTAAGGAAATAATCTTTAAATTGAAATATAGAACTAAGGTTAAATGAAATCTTAATGTAGACGAAGTCAATGGTAGCAAATAGTGATGGTCATTTTTCAGAAAGGAGCTTATGAAGATCTTCGATGGTGTTCACTGACGAGAAGGTAGATTATATATATTTTTAAATGCAGTGCAAAAAGATATTTTTGTGCATCAGGAAGAAAATTTTATATTACCACGACCTTTCCTAAAGAATATTTTATAGAGCATGCTGGATTTAGGTATGTCACATAATACCAAACGAGGATACAACAGTAAACCGCTCGTAAAATTGATATATCCTAACTAGGATGAAAATCATAAAAACCGCGTTTCATTCACAAGCTTTTCTAACTTAATGGACTTTCCCTTTATGTCCAAACAAAGGAACAAAAGAACAGATTTCACGGTACCATTGTTTAGAGCGAATTCTTTAAAATGTCAGAGTATGACCTCAGCCTGTATATGGAGTCAACCTACATGAATGGTCATGATTGCTATCGCAAATGTTGTAACGGACTCGCTATTTGAATTTTGAATTAACGGATTCGAAGCCAATATTGACACTCGATTTTAAATGTTGAATTTGAATTTTACGTTCCATTTTTTTTGTTGTGTCAGAATACGTAATTGACGGTGATTTTTGTTTAAAGACTTTCAGCCAGATCTGTAACTAATGATTAATTTATTAAAAAAATACATTTGTTTATGTGAGCATCAAAAATAGTTTGGTAGGTATTTATTTTCATAATATTATTAAAATCAATACAACACATATATTATACATTTATTGACCATCATCAGTTTTTTTTTGTCAAGTGACCTTACATTTCTTGATCAAAAACATTGACACCAATAAAAAAAAAACATACAAATGTACCATTATGACTCTCAAATTTCCCAACAGCTCAAAACGATTAAGAAAACGAAATAATTACACTATATTTACGTAAGCAAGCAATTTTACGGCGAGCGAGCACGGGCGAGGTACATTATGCTGATTGTTTTTTTTTACTGCCCGATGTCCACTGGCCAGTTTGAAAGTACAAGCAAAGAGTCCGTTTCAGTTTAATTGTTATTGTTACTATAGGTATGGCTGTGTGTTTAAAAAGAGAGTTTTAATTAAATGCGCTTGTTTTGTTTTCGAAGACAGATTTTTGTGCGAATTTTGATGTTTTAGGTTATTTTTAAATTGTTTTCAGTAATACCATTGTTTGATTATAAACGATAGTTTTATGTTTTTTAGGTACAAACAAAATAGGGACACTAAGAAGTTTCGTATTTCTCATAAATTAAAAGAACACAGTCCAGAACAGAACTCGTTTCATAATGATTCGTACATACGACTTATTTTCTCTATTTATATACCTATTACTAGTTATTCGCAGAAACCATTTGTTCGTTAAACGGCGACAGGCGCTAATTTGAAGCCTTTGTAATCACAATAATCGCTAGAGACATAGTGCCGTCTACTTTATCCTAAGAAACCATACTCCTTAGCAACGTTAACCACGAAAGAAAATATACAGAAGTACCATTTACTCTTATACTATTAGTTTTCAAATATATTATTTTTACTATTTTGTTGGATTTTCCATAAAGACTTGTAATGCCAAACTTTAAAAAAATATGCTCTACTGCATAGTTCAAGGAATATTTATTGTTTGTGGCACCATGATTGTATTTATTTTAAATTCTAGGAGTAAGATATATTAAACCGATAAGTCATTTTTTTTTAAGTAACATAATAATATATATCGGCTCAGGACAGCCGACATCGATAATATTCATCGTGGACGTGGTCGAGGTTTTGAGAAGATCTTTATTAAAGAAACATCGAAAGAAATCCATAGTACACTTTTAATCGATCGAGCGATCGTTAAAACACTTTACAATAAGGGTCTAATCAAAACTATCAATGATGGCATCGAAGTTAGACGATTCGTCGTAAATGTGGTTCGCGGACCGTCATGGGACCGTCCTTTCATTTTTAAGTGACGTCCATCTTCCGCCTCCCTGCCAACCACACGACGCTCCGTCAGAGTGACTGTTGCTTCATTGAGCGGCGCCTTCATATATATACGTGTCTTCTACAGTTTTTTTGATAAACAAGAAAAATATACCCTTTTTTAAGAAACTTTAAAAGTGAATCTTCTGTCTGCTTTGTAAGTGGCTCTCTTCAGAAGTAACTCGTGGTAAACCCCACTCGCTGGGCCCATTACCTTTTAATCACACCCTTTGTTTAATTAATTAGGGTCAAAGGTACGCGTGTACGATAATAATTTAAGCGGTAAGCGGATTAGTTTTATAATAATTTTAATTAGACCCAAAAGCATTTCATCTCCAGAGCTGAGAGGAGGATTATCAAAGTTAATGATAAAAAAATATTACATTACTTTATAATTTTAATGAAAGCTTATCCATTACTTTGGAATCCGAAAATTCAAGGTTTTAGCCAATCCTCCATAGTATAACATTTTAATAACAAAGTTGTAGTATTTATCGCTTTAATTTCGACAAATTAAATCCCAAATTTTAAGGGGCTATTCGCATAAAAACGGTCACCATTAAAAAAATAACAATACCACCATGTTAAATATGGAACTGAATATCGGCAGCATATGAAAACAGTAAAGGCTAACTGTATTATTTAATTTTCGTTATAAAAAATAAGTATTGTTTTTACTTCCAATACTTTTTTCCAACTCAAACTTGTATGTCATTGGTCAAGAACCTAAGTAGATAAAAAATAAGAGTTACATAACTGAGCTGGTGACCTTTTGACGAAACCGTCTTATATTACTCGGTAGGGCATGAGATGAACTTTGATAGACGTATACATTAAATATGTATGGGACAAGATTCTGGGGTAAGATACGGGACAAGATGGGTTAGGTAGGTAGAGAATTGGAGCTAAATGAACCAAATTCCTAAACATAAGTCTTTGAAATTACGTTTATTTTTTAAGTAGCCCAAAAAACTTTAGGTCCAATTTGCAATACGACAGGTATATTAACATTTCTCTAATATATATTTTGTTACATGTCTCATATGGCATTGTTGTTCTGAGTTAAACAGAACTACTGATGATAAACTAATTATTTTACCATCAGTAGTTCTGTTTTATTTTTCATTCGGTTCCTATTGCCTAACGTCAGCAATTACAGGGTGGGTGACACAAAATCAGAACCAATCGTTACATGAAAAGTGAACGAAAATTCTAGTTTTATGGTCACACTGCTGATTACCACTGCAAGACTTGCTGTGCGCACGATGTTGTGTGTGATGTTCATATATTATGTTTTTACAAACTTGGAACAAACATTTGTGTGTTCCGCCAATGTTTGTTCCAAGTCTGCGCGTATTATGAATGCTCGTGAAACCCTCATAATGTTGGTAGTCAGGGATTATATCCAATAGTTCAATGTTGGTAGTAAGGTGACGTCACAATAATAGTACGCCTTCAAATCATGGTGAGGAAATTGATGACGACTAGTATTATAATCTTGATTGGATTAAGTCATCGGATTAAGGCCACAAACGAAAAGTATTTATCATTTTTATATCTTGACATTAAATTATTATCATAATTATAAATTCTTAAATGCATTAACAATTTGAAAGGAAATAAGTTTTTCTTTTTAAGTTTATTTTTGTTTCTGTCTAGTCTTGCACACAGTGCCTTGGTTCGGTTTTCACCGGACTTATAGTTATAAATACTACTATTAGTCTATCACATCTTCGCAACCTTGTCAGGATGACCTATCAATAAATCATAGACCTATCAAGAGTCATAATTTTGGGCTATCAGATATTTATTTCTAACCTTTGCCAAAATAAAGTTCTCATTGAAATAAATATCTACACTAAAATATGTTTTATTATCCCAAGACAGAAGTGTCAAAGATCACTTCATCAACAAATTCAATACTGACTTGAATAGAGCTATTTTCTCAGGCATTCTACATATTTTTCGTATCAATAAGCCATATATTACCTCAAATAAGACATCATAGCCTATCAATATGAACACCTCATATCTACACAATGAAAAGGCTCAAATTAATTGCTTGTCAATACAAGCTGACAACATGTCTTCAAGTCAAAAGTCAAAAATCTTATTACTTTGGAAACTGAGCATTCGAAACTCAACTCTCTGGTGCGGACATTAAAGTTCATCATCACTTGTAGGTTTTCGGTTATGTGGCTGACATAAGTGAAATCAAAACATGTATTCATGGGGACTTCACAATGGTGACTTGACGAGGCAAGGCCTATGGGGAAAGGCCGTTTGCATACCGTTTATATAAAGTTTATGGTAATTTTAATTTGATTGGTATCATTAATTTTGTTCGTTTTTGGAGATAGTGTCATTATGACTTCCGATAGCTTAAAGGTTAGTTGTACGGCGACAAATTTTGATGATGCTGTATGAAACTTTAATAGCCATTATGGCATTCTTCTTTGTGTTTAAATACTTGTTTAGGTTGACAAATATTTCATGTCGTGGTGAAGAGATTAGCTAGTTAATAAGGACAGTAGCGAAGTTGACTACAATGGGTGTGCCGTATCTTTAAATAGGTTAGTTTTTTTATCGTCGTATAAAATATCTTGGTCGTTTTTTGTAGTCGTAACGGCAGATATTTTACATCCATAAAATAGTAGCAATAATCTTTTTGACATTATTTAGGTATTGTTAAGTAAGAAGTTCCCTACAAAAGGTTAGAAAGCTGTGTGAAGTTATTTAAAATAAAGTATGGTACGTTTGCAATTATGTCAATGAGTGCGTTGACCAAGTATCGACGGTGATGCGTTATATCATAAATCCCCAGTTATCTAACAGACTTTAAAGTACACTCGTGTGTAAACATATTTTCTGAAAAACTATATGAAAAATAATACAAAATGTCCAAAAACTTTAAATCTATTTAGTGTTCCAGAAAATAATGGTTATGTCAATAGTTTGTTTTTTTTTTTCTGAGTAAAAGCTATAAGCCTACTTCAAAATTATAAAGGACATAAGCAAGTATTTTCCTAATTATAATAATAATATTCTGGGACAACTCACACACGGTTATCTGATCCCAAGCTAAGCTGAGCTTGTGTTATGGTAACCAGACAACTGATAAACATACTTATATATTTCTAAATACATATTACATATTGTAGATAAATTACACCCAGACACAGAACAAATGCTCGTGCTCATCATACAAACATTTTTCCTGAGTGGGAATCGAACCCACGACCTCCGGTATAGCAGTCAGGGTCACTAACCACTAGACCAACAGGCCAGTCAAATTATTTCAAACAAGGCTAGTTGCCTAATTAGACTTTTCCCAATTAGAATTAAATATATTAACCGTCTCTTTAAATGTGGATCTACCTCAAATGTTCAACAAACATGTTACTTTACCTATATAATACTTATGTATATTGTTATACCTATTCGGCTATTATGTTTTTACTTAAACTGAACCAGAAAATGGCTTTTAAATTGACTAAACTTCACCTTGTTAGAGGCGATTGTACCACAGTTATGACGCGGCGAGTTTATGTAACACGAGTGACCTCTACCGTATTGAAAAGGGTACTTTTGTTGGCTTTTCAAACCGTCATGCTTGTCAATTCGGAAGGGTCAATCGAAGGGTTTTAACGTGCCTTTGGTGCAGTGGCGGTTTGACTTCCTGAGATACGGGATGCTCGATCCACTCGAACATCTGTTAGATAAAGAATACCTGGTTTGTTGGAAATTTGATTTTGAAGACGAGAGACGTTAGCATAATGAATTTTGTGACAGATTTCAGCTCAATCAGTACTCGTCGTTATGTCGTCTTTCGTCATTCCAATGTATCCTTATAATAAAAAATTAGACTGAAAGCAATTTGTGTACAAACTAATAGATATCGATTTTTCTATATACGTATTGTGATTGCCGCTTCTTTGAACAGTTCAGTACTAAATAGTGGGGGTTTTAATTTGACTGTCTTTTATTATTCATGATCCGATTGCATTGTTTAATTTACGACTTTTTCGAGTGACCAAAATAATGTCTCTGTGTATGATATTTTGTCACTAACCTTTTGTTTAACCTTTAAAAAAAGGTAACTTTTAAGTTTCTAATACGTGACTGAATCGACTCCTAAATGTTTGTATTGTTTTAGTATCGCGAATTAAAAAGACATAAAAGAATATTAAAACCCATATTTATGCAAAACAACAATAAGGCACTGACAAAAACCTTGCAAAAAACACAGAAATATAATCAGATTAAACTCTTAATCACTTCTAACAAACGTTAAGTAGACTTAAACTTGTTTTGTTATGTTCTAACTGGACATTTATATTTGGATCCTCAGAATTAACATAATCCATATAACACAGGATTTCTACCGAACTTTGATAACAGGTAATATTGTTACGATAAAATATTTAAAACCATGTTTTTTTGGCGGCTTCATTGCATAATGGTTGTGATCGGAAAATAAACGCATTTCTGAGAATTCATTATTGTGACTGGTTTCTCAGAAGTATTACGCAATGAAATTATTGAACTATGGTCACAAAGGACTTTAAAAAAAAAAAAAAATCATCATTGAGTCATCATAGTGGGTAGTGCAGAACTAAAAAGTAACATTTTTTTTTAATTCATATTCTTATATATCCAAGATCTGTTTCAATAGATAAAACTAGAAAAATAAAAATCTAAAGGCTAGTTTATAATGCTATCTGTATGTCATGTATAGAATAAAAAACATTTGGATGACCGATACAAAACTAACCTAAATTCATTTTTAAAGGTCTACAAAAGACTGATACCCAGCGGAGACCTTTAGTTACGGGACCCAAAAAAAAGGGTTAAAAGTCGGGAAGGGTCTCCGCCAATATTTACATAGATTCCGGTAATTCCCTAAGTTTGCTTTCATTCTAGCCAAACTCGTGAAAAAGGTTGTATTTTAATATTTAGGGTTGATTTTGCAAGCATGTGTTGTGAAGGGAGGAACTCCAAGGGTGTATCAAAATGTGATGGAATGTACTTATAATCGCTTCCTTGTAAGGAAAACTGCGAATATTCTGGTTCTTTTATAATGCTTAATTTAAGAATATTTTGTCTCATAAACGCAAAACTTTGGGTCACGAATGACAGATAACGAATAAGTAGAGAAAATAATAATACCTATACCAAACTCATCACTTACATAGTGTCATGTAGTATCTATAAATTCTTGACTTGTAAAACATACATAACATGCAGGAGCGTAAACATGAAAGAACATCTGTTAAAAAGAAGATCATACATTGCAAGTCAACATAATACCATTAATACTAGAAGAACGTAAAATATTTTCTATACAAAATATCATCATCTCCCGAGCCTTTTCCCAACTATGTTGGGGTCGGCTACCAGTCTTACTGGATTCAGCTGAATACCGTATTTTACATGGAGCGACTGCCTATCTAACCTCCACAACCCATTTTACTGGGAAACACAGTATCCCATACTAAGACTGGTTGTCAGAATTGACTTAACGACTGCCAAAGATCTATGTATGACAGCCGGAATATACTGTTTAACGTGCTTTCCGAAACACGAAGGGGTCTCGGTATGTTATAAATGGTCACCCATCCACGGACCAACCGCGGCGAGCGCGGGTTAACCTGTATTATCGGTCAAACCGTACGGCTTACACTTAGCCACGAGCCCCTCTTTTCTGTACAAAATAATTCGTTACAAAATAAAACCTTTCCTCTCATGCTAATTCATTAATATCGGTCGATGCTATCGCGTTGATTGATCACTCCCATGGTTAACTTAATTATTAAGATAATTAACCAATAATTAGACCGCTGCTTTGAAATTTTAAAGTCGACTTTATAAAATTGCATAATCAATGTTGAATTAAGAACAAGTTAAGCTATACTTAGTTTCTTATAATTATTCTAAGACACTTCTGACAAACGGAAGGAAAACATCGTGAGGAAACCTGGATTCCTAAATTTGGGATCTAAAATCGCCAATCCGCAGGGAGCAAGCGTGGTGATCAATGCTCGTGCCTTCTCCATATGGGAAGAGGCCTGTGCCCAGCAGTGGGACGTTTATAGGCTGGATTTATAGTTTAATAAAATAGATACTGTTATATAGGTGCTATCACTTTTCACAAACCTTTAAATCTATTTTCGTTACCTCGTTAAAATTAATTTTAATGATGTAACTATAGTAGTCCTGTAAGGTACTAAAATAGACGTCATCCTAAATTATATGAAACCCGGCAAAGGTCAACCCTAAATAAAAAAATTAGGAGACCTCTCATTAAGAGTTGAAAATGTTATCTTATATATAAAATTCTCGTGTCACAATGTTAGTTACCATACTCCTCCGAAACGGCTTGACCGATTTTTATGAAATTTTATATGCATATTCAGTAGGTCTGAGAATCAGCTACTATCTATTTTTCATACCCTAAGTGGTAAAAGGTAGGTAGTAGGCAGGTAGGTAGTAGGCAGGTGCTAGGTAGAAAAAATTGCATTGCAACGCATGCAGGTACAGCTAGTTATTGTATAATACTCTGGAATGGTTCTCATCTTATCTTCGAAGGCGCCAGCAGGCCGTTCGCGTTGACGAGACAATGTCAAATTGGCGTGTTCTAACGGCTGGTGTTCCTCAAGGCGGCATTCTTTCTCCATTATTATTTTCTATTTTCATAAACTTTATCACTCATAATCTTCAGTGTGCGTATCATCTGTATGCTGATGATCTTCAGGTTTACACTCAGGCACGGCCGGAGGTTTTGCATACAGCTATTGACAGACTTAATGGGGATTTAGCTGAAATAAATCGATGGTCAAACCAATTTGGGGTGTCAGTTAATCCGACGAAGTGTCAGGCTATTCTCGTAGGTAGTCCTCTAATGGTGGGTAAGGCGGATATTGTTAACCTTCCCCCGGTTTTGCTGGATGGTGTTGCGATCCCACTTAGCCCTTATGTCAAGAATCTCGGACTATATTTGGACACCACGCTAAGTTGGCAAACGCAGGTTGCCAGTGTTAGTAAGCGGGTAACGGGAACTTTGCGCCATCTCAACCGGTTGAGAAACTTTTTGCCGCCGAAGACCAAAGCAATGCTTGTGCAGGCCCTAATATTCCCTATTATTGACTATGGTGACGTGTGTTACTACGACCTCAATACGGACTTGCTCAACAAACTTGATCGACTCATTAACAATTGCATAAGATTTGTGTTTAACCTGCGGAAGTACGATCATGTTTCTGAGTATAGGACTGAATTGAAATGGATGCCCATTCGCCAGAGGAGATCGTTAGTGCTTTGACGACCCTTTTCTCCTTACTCAACTCTCCCACTCCCCCCTCGTATCTGATTCCTCATTTTCAATACCGATGTTCCGGTCACTCTAAACATCTCCGCTCTTCTCACAACCTTCTTCTTCACTGTCCTTCTCATACTTCTGACACTATCCACTCTTCTTTCCATATCCAAGCTATCCTTTTGTGGAATGCGCTACCCTTGGAAATCAGGAAGTCCTCTACTAAGCAATCTTTTAAGACTGCTGTTCGGAAATTTATCTTCAAGAAAATGGCAGAATTATCATCATGATTGTTTGTATGTTTATTACATATATATATATATATTTATTTATATATTTGTATGTATGTATGTTAAATATTTGTATGGATATTTATGTAGGTATATATTATTAAGTAAATATAAGTAGTGTTCAGTTTATTATATTTTACTTCAGGAACTGTTTTTTTCAACTGAATGCACCATGTTATCTCTGCATCGCCTTAAGGTTGACTGGAAAGAATGCCTGTGGCATTAAGTCCGCCTATGTACACATTTGTTGCATAAAGTTTAAATAAATAAATAATGGTTTTTTTTTTAATCATTTATTTGATGAGGCTTTTTGCGCTGGTGCGCCAAGACAGCCTCGTAAGGTACAACAATAAATTAAATAATAAATTAACAAAAGTAAAAATAATCTAAATAAATAATGGTAAAACAATATCCTATAAAAACTGCATATTACATAGAAATTTTATTTGTCTAGTAACCCACAAAAATTTATATAAAAATGCTAGATATTTGACAAAAGTAGAAACAGAAATGAAATCGACTTCAATTTTGGAAGCAACGCCAATAATCACAGTAAATCAATTATAGATAATATCCGTTCTACAGACGTTTTGTCTTAAACTTTGATGACGATATTACAGTCCAAGTTTATCCAGCCAGTTAGTAACAATGAAAACGGTTCAACTTACGTAAGGCTTTCAATAAATCAGTTCACATTCATGAACTTTACAATAGAACCTTTTGACGTGAACGGTGACTACACGTAGTAACTAAAACCGGATCAAATGTAGTAGCTTGTATGGTTATTGCCTTTTATGTGGTACAAAGGTAGTTGTATAATGAAAAGAGTTTGTCATTTGTTTTTGTATAAGTCAAAACTCTACATCGTATTAAAGATCGATATTAAACAATAAACAATTCTCTAGTTTTAAATACTGTATGATTACGAAAATTGGGTACTAATGGGGTAAGCGTCTTACCTGGGGCCCGAGTCTGCCATTTATAGCAGACTCGGGCCCCTGGAGGCATGTGGATTGGGGGATTGTGATTTGTTGACTGTGGGGAACACCCCAAGAATATCGAAACCAACTCAGGAAATGTGTTATCGACAAAAAGGAATATGCTCTTTTAAAAAAAAAAACACTGTATTCTAAAGATTATTTTTCTTCAAATGTACGTACTAAACTACCTTACTGTAAAAAAATTCATCGTCATCCTTGTCAATGGCGGAAAACGTGCCCAGAAGGCTGGCAGCATTGGCAAAAAAAAAGTACCTACTTAACTTTAGAACTACGTAAAGCAAAAAGTTAATATACAGATGTATTGTCACATTCTTATTAGTAAACCTTTTTCACAAAAAAAATATAAATTACGTATTTGTTCAAGATCCATTTCACCTACACACCTATTAACAAAAACCAATCGTTTACACTGATGACATTTTACTACTAAATGAGATAATGTCGTATCGATCAAGCTTTCTTCAATCATGTCCCGATATTAATCATGAATAACCAATACTTAACACTAATCATCGGATTTCTAAATAGCAAGAAATTTTAAACGTCAGTGAAGTGATAAAGTATATAGAAACTATGATACAAAGAAAATTTAGAAGGCGTAGTAGACTGGGAATAACACAAAATCAATGATTCTCCCCGTCCCTAGACAACTAGAATAATTAAAACTTAGATCCAGCCATCCCTTGCTGTTTGCCTAGCAACGCACTAAGTCGAGGTCCGAACCCCGCAGTGCGTGCCCTTAGTGGATATTGCTGACGTAGTGATTTTTTCCTATTGCTCTGGCTGAAGGCCTTAAGGTCCTCGCCAAAACTCCGGTGAAGCAGTCAAAGCCTGCGCTCAGGCTAACTGCAAAGATCTCTACCAAAACAAAAAACAATGATGTAGCTTAGAAACGTTTAAAGCAAGAATTGCAGAAATAAAATTAAATAATAGCAGTAACGACCAGATTCTATAACGTTGCGAGTATTTAGTCTCCGTAAATATACTTTTACTTATTTACTTAATCAATTAAACATTACATAAACTGTCTATAACATTTATTTAAGGTTCATCATGTCGGTAATCATTTCAAGCATTTGAAAATTTATGGACAATTTCTTACATAACAATATGAAAAATCTTTAAAGTTTGTTTTCGTATTCTTATTCTTTATTTTTCACATAAAATTTACAAAGAAATACAATGATTTTGCATTTAATGTACAAAGACCAGCTTAACTCTCTTCGTATCTTGTATGGAGTGGCACTACTGCATCTGCCTTTATATTGATGAACCAATCACCGCTCGTTTGGATATCACACGTCATTATGGCGTTAATAACAATGATACTAGATTGATATGAAATATTTGACACTAATGCGACTGATGCTTGAAGTTTGTATATAATTGCATCGCTTAGTAGTCAACAGCTGTTCATGGTAAGTTATTATAAGTTTAACTGTATTTGGTTAGTTTAATTTGGTGGCCAGTTTTTTTTTTTGTTAATTACAATTAAATACTTAAATCTAATACAAGAACTAAAATTAAATCTTATATAAGTAAATAAAACTAACACGCGTCAAAAAACTCATCGTCATCCTTGTCAATGGCGGGAAACGTGCCCAGAAGGCTGGCAGCATTGCCACGTTGAATGGCTATGCCGATTCTCTGTGCAAGGAACAAACCAGCTCTCTGATCACGAGTGGAGTCTACCAAACGTTTTGACAGTTCTTTAAAAAGATTTCGTGCACTCGGATATTTTTTTAATTTTTTTGTTAATATGGTGTTTGCCCTGCATTAGGACGGTAATGTCTAGAGTAAAAAAAAATGGAAAACAATGATAAAAGATTATTGAGATTAATACCTAAACAGTTTCTGTACCGCCTAAAATATGAGAAAACGCTAACCCTAATAAATATGACCATGATAAGTAATGTCGCAGTGAACAATTAATCAAACTACACGTGACTCCATTTTAACTTCAGAAAATATCCAAATTTTTTTATAACCGTGAAATTCTTTACTTTCATTAAACAAAGAAATGTCTTGCCTAAGTTTTATATTTAAATATCCATTCATATGTAAGCTGTATGCTACACGTCAACAGTGATAGATTGCAGGCCTACAGCTTGAGGGCATTTCGTCACTGGGGCGGAATAAACAGCTGATCATTCCCACGCATTTACGAATAGCTCATGTTTTTGTATGCTAAGTGTATATTATCATAGTGCTTACCAAATGAATAGTGATCATTATATTCCATGCTCCAAAATAAGGGTATGGTTGCGTCTAAGTAAGCCCGATTTTTAAAGAATGTAGTTTTCAATATGTTACAAGATACTTATATATTTTTTACATTTCGCGAGTTTTAATTTAAACTATTAAACCTAATAACGATTAATTTGTTTATAGTTTACTGTATATCAGTTTAAAATATTTTAAATCAATAATTTTCTTACAAAGTAGCACATCTGCCTACACCCCTACGGGAAAGAGGCGTGATTATATTATTATGTATGTAAAGTAAGAGCTTTGAAATATTTTTTTTAATGTCAGGCTCTGCGTAATTTTCCATCTAATCTTGTATTCAAGATACTGATATCTCATCTATCCTAATTGTTGTAACCGTTATCTATAAAAAAATTAATAATTAAAAAAATTAAAAAACACGCCTGCCATGTCAAAAAAAAATTAAAAACAAGTCAAATATTTGCAGTCGGGGTTCCTGTAATGAATTGTTCCAAGTAACCGACCCCGACTGCAAATATTTGACTTGTTTGTAATTTTTTTTTGACATGGCAGGCGTGTTTTTTAATTTTTTTAATTATTAATTTTTTATTTAATACCTTTTAGTGAACAACAAAAAAACATGACACAACACAAAAAAAAATATCGTTCGGAACCCTTTGCAGGCGATTTCGACTCACACTTGACCATTTTTTAATGTCCACATAGCCTATGTCACTCGGGATAACTCAAAGCTTCTAACGATACCACAAACATTGAAATCGGTCAAGCCTTTTAGAAGTTATGGTGGAATAAAGAAACTCACAAACATACATACATACATACATACATACATACATGAACCCTGAAAACATAACACTCCTTTTTGGGCAGTCGTGTAAAAATCAGACAACACAAATAGAAATTATAATATTCATAAAGAACAAAATGATTATTCATGACTTAAGTAAAATCTGTTAGTTTTACCTTCATGCTTAAATTACATCAAACTAGTTCTTTGAATAACATAATAGGTATATTGTTTACATTAAATATATAACTGAGTCGTATTACATTTAAGTACCTACAAAAACAGTGACAATATACCATTGCAATGGTTGATAGTAATAATCATTTTTTTTAATTGATGTGATCTTATTTAATCTAATAAATACAAATATTATAAATATATGAGTAACTTAACGTAATTGAACAAAGTTTGGTTCAACTTTGGTACGTAAACCTTCTACTGTATTAAAATAAGATTTAACTCAATTCCTTATTACTTGAAAACTTTTAATCGACTTCTACAAGAAATTGTATGTAAATAAGTAAAATTTCCCAACATACTCCTAGTTATTAAAAGATTATATTTATGATGACAAAATAGTAAAACTGCCTCGTTGGCCTAGTGGTTTTAAGCGCGACTGCTACGCTAGTCAGAGGTCTTGGGTTCGATTCCCAAGTCGACCAAGGTGTTATTGGGTTTTTCTATGAAATTCTCAGTAGCAGGTCGGAGTTTGGATTTGTGCCCGGTTAGTGGCAATAGGCTCGCCCCCCATTACATGGGACCTAAACATACCGGCGAACTGTGGGTGTACATTGGTATACCTCTGCCTAACCCTTCGGGGATACAGGCGTGATGGTATGTTATGTTATGTAAAAAGTAAAAAATAACTAGTATTTAAAGATGATTTTTATGGAAACAAAATCATTGTTTGTAGACTGTTCTATTATACATTTTGTAAGTGTAAAGAGCTATGTAAAACTTGCCAATAACTCACAACCATAAATATTTTATCAAACTATAAAATTAATAGTTTATCACATAGTAATAAATAAATTATCCTAGTACCTATGTAGGTAAGTACAAATCAGAATTTTAATCGATTATCGTAGTATGTGACCTTTGAATTAAACAACAGGTGTCTATATTATTTACCTAAACATACTTCCGGATGTGCAGAAAACGTTTTAGAGTTCCGTATCAAAACATTGAAACCAAAATGATGGATTAAGTTAATAATTTAATATAATAATTCCAGCCTACAAACGTCCCACTGCTGGGCACAGGCATGTTCACATATAGAGAAGGCACGAGCATTGATCACCATGCTTGCTCAATTGCGGTATGACGATTTCAGATCCCAATTTTAGAATCCAGGTTCCCTCACGATGTTTTCGTTCAACGATAGTCAGAAGTGTCTTAGAATAATTATGAAAGTACATATAACTTTGAAAAGTTACATTGATTCTTGCCCGGGTTCGAACCTGCAACCTCGTGCATACAAATCCGAACTCACTGAACCGCTAGGCCACCACGACTATTCATGGTTTAAGTTATCATGATCGAATTTTGAGATTATAACATAAAATGTCTTAATTCTTAATTCTTTATTGTACACATACACGTATATACATTACATTTATTAGAATAAGTTGATGTGCAGAGGCGAGCTTAACTCAAAATTGAGTTTTCTTCCAGCAAACCTTTGAGTGACAGTGAGATTATTAATTGTAAGTGGTTAGGCAGATAGAAGTGTACAACTATTATAATATCATTAAAAATGCCTGTTTTATTTTTGACATAAGAGTTAACTAATACATTTTATGTTTTTTTCTGCTCTTTAGAATAAACGAACACGAGTTTTAAAAAGAGCGGCATATAGTACGGAACCACTTGCTCTTTTCACAATCGCATCATTTGCCTATTTGTACCATTAATCATTTATTCGTAGGACCAGTTTGACAGCTAACGATATTTTAATACGAAGATGTTATTATATTAATTAATACACAAACGTGACGATATAAAACAGTGGGACAATAAAAACAGGACGTGGGTACATTTTAGTTAAAAATATGATATCTATATACTAAATCAATCAAAACGGTCAAAACACTATCCAGTATTTTTTATAAAGAATTCAAAATGTAGAAAAAATTCAAGCCTTTTAGTGAACTTTTAACGACCTTGCTGGGCGTCAAGGGTTACGACTTCGATCTTATGTAAGACAAATATTTTTGTAGTATTCGCAGTTATGTCACGCCACTAGAAATACACTAAGATATGTCAAGTGGTAGACTACAACAAATAAAGTAAAACACACACAAAAGACAGAAGAAAATCTACCCAAAAAAACCTCTTTTGTCTGACACTTTATACAAGAAAACAGCAAAAATAGATTACGTGTCAATCAATAATTCAAAGAAGAACTAACAAAAAGCTAACCAATAAAAAATAAAATTAGCATGACTACATCATATCGCGGAAATATCTGTGAAAATAAGAATCCTTCCTTTGCAATTACCTATTGTAATGGGGTAAGAACGACTAGAATGAACCCATTGGGAACCGAATTTTATTCGAACATGCAGATGAAAGCCTCTCCGAGCTTATTATGTTATATTTTTTAATATAGCCTGAATATGGGGTGGAAAAGGATTCGTATAATGTCGTGTCTCTTTGAGATAAGGGCGGGTAGGGCGGTGACGGATTACAGTAAGGCTTTATGAGGTTAGAACTCCGTTTTTCACGGTTCTGGCGTTTGTCGAGATCTTTGAGTGCATATTACTCAACGTTATGGTATAACCAAAACATTCTACATATACACTTATTGCCAAGATTTACCCGTTTTTTTAAGGTGTATTTTACAAGAAAATCAATATGAAATTCTTCTAGCACTTATTCTGCAAACTTGCTTTGTAAAAGAGAAATATGCAAGAAACAGTATTAAAATAAATAGAAAACATATTGTTAGTATGAAATGTATAATATTGACGTGTATATAAATTAGTCGCATTACTCCTTTACACAATTTTGGAATGACTTTTCACAAATAACAATACCCAAAATATAATTTCAATCTTCCTAAAAATGTCTAAAATGTAGAACATGAAAATATTCAAATACTTGAAGGCTTCCATTTTAAGGGGTCCGCTAATTTCGTGATAAATCTCGAGAGATTACCCTTCGAGGATCTCTAATTATGTTTTTATACGTTGGAGGGAAATGAAGATTGTTCGCTAAATAATTACGAAGGTACCATGAGATGGAGTGGCCTAATTGTGTTATTTTTTGTGATATTTTTAGAATGATCTATGAAGAAGATGTACCGCTATAGTCCATCCAACAAAGACATTGTAGAGTGCGTGAGCAAGGCCCTAAACAATTACTTCAGAAAATTGTTCAGGGTGCTTAGAGAGTTAACATACTAAAAGTCCTGACATCTAGGGGGTGAGGCGGAGTGGGGTGAGGGGGTTAAAGTTCCCATTTTTCAGTTTTTCGCTAATATCTTTTAAACGGTGCGTCATGGAGACAAGAAGTCTTCTACGCAATGAAAGCTTATAAAATTATGTACAACTTTTATCTTATACACTTTTTCACATTCCTACCTATTTTCGAACTAGACGTTCCGGAAAAGTGAAAATTGAAAAACATACTACTTGAATTGAACACTACCTCTTGTATACTACTTCCTTCACGTTATTTGGGGATAAAAAGTATCTTATATCTTAAATCAACTCCTACTATATCAATTTACTAAATTTTATCCAAATCTGTACAGCCGTTCGGATATCAAAACTTTTATCTACACTTGTCTTATACACTTTTTCCAAATTTTCACAAGTGTTCGAGTATTAGTGTGATGTGACAAGCATTACCGAATGTTAAATATGAGCTAATATATAAATTAGGTATTTCATTGATAACATAAGCTGGGAGTACCTCCAAGCGGTGAAGGCGGTAACAGTTTGAAATCTCGTTTTCTACCAGTGGTAATGGAGCAGAAGCGGGTCGTCACTTGTCATTCCATATTTCCTGTCGTAGAAAACGGGATCTCACTGGCTAAAACTCCCATAATCATCCATGCCTTCGGGCTTATGTTATTGTTGTCGTTTATGATTCAACCTCTTTGGCATGGTAGCCTACCCGGTAAAGCAGGGGAGCAGCCAGAACAGTTCTTTTCTTTGTAATCGTCATTAGTTACGCAATTGGATTATCCATTTTAACTGAATGTACTATTCTTCTTCTGCTTAAAAAGCGTTCTGGTTTCTTCTTTTACATAATGTGCGCATAATAAACAATTAGTCATGAAGTCGAATTGGGGAGCTGAAGACCTGAGCTGAGCCGGGCCTGCCTCTTCTTGAGATGTAGATGCAACACTTACATCTTTTTAATTGTATCGGCTCGAGTGTAGTTTTTACGACAATTAGCTAGTGTGGATTAAAACGGATGTCAAGGCGCGGAAAATTTGGTGCTTATCATCGTTCCGATCTATACTAGCTTTGATAAGGCCGAGTATTCCTTTTTGTTTCACCTCAGAAACATCCTTACTCCCTTTAACGATGTCCTTATCACACACAGGACACTTATTATTATTAGCACTCATGATGGATAATCCAATTGCGTAACTAATGACGATTACAAAGCAAAGAACTGTTCTGGCTGCTCCCCTGCTTTACCGGGTAGGCTACCATGCCAAAGAGGTTGAATCATAAACGACAACAATAACATAAGCCCGAAGGCATGGATGATTATGGGAGTTTTAGCCAGTGAGATCCCGTTTTCTACGACAGGAAATATGGAATGACAAGTGACGACCCGCTTCTGCTCCATTACCACTGGTAGAAAACGAGATCTCAAACTGTTACCGCCTTCACCGCTTGGAGGTACTCCCAGCTTATGTTATCAATGAAATACCTAATTTATATACTAGCTCATATTTAACATTCGGTAATGCTTGTCACATCACACTAATACTCGAACACTGGTAAAAATTTGGAAAAAGTGTATATAAGACAAGTGTAGATAAAAGTTTTGATATCCCAACGGCTGTACAGATTTGGATAAAATTTAGTAAATTGATATAGTAGGAGTTAATTTAAGATATAAGATACTTTTTATCCCCAAATAACGTGAAGGAAGTAGTATACAAGAGGTAGTGTTCAATTCAAGTAGTATTTTTTTCAATTTTCACTTTTCCGGAACGTCTAGTTCGAAAATAGGTAGGAATGTGAAAAAGTGTATAAGATAAAAGTTGTACATAATTTTATAAGCTTTCATTGCGTAGAAGACTTCTTGTCTCCATGACGCACCGTTTAAAAGATATTAGCGAAAAACTGAAAAATGGGAACTTTAACCCCCTCCCCCCACTCCGCCTCACCCCCTAGATGTCAGGACTTTTAGTATGTTAACTCTCTAAGCACCCTGAACAATTTTCTGAAGTAATTGCTTAGGGCCTTGCTCACGCACTCTACAACCCCTTATGGGTGATTTATTGACTGAACTACTAGTCCTATGAAGTTTTTAGTAAATATATGTAATTTTAATAGAACATACTGTGTGTTAGTTCTATTAAAATCACGTTTTTTTAATAAAAAAAAGTGTCTAAAGTTAAAGTTTTAAGTTTACATTGTTGGACAAAAAAGCAGATTTCGTTTTTCATAATTTAGTTATTTTTCTATTCTGTCTAACATTATGCTTAAAAATATCGCAAATTTTATAAGAGGCCTATCACAAAAGTGATTCACATTTATTTTTTTCACTATAGTATTCTCTAACGGTACTCTAATATTTAAAGAGGCATAAAATTAGGTCCCACCCACCACAAGTACAAAGGTCAAAAACGTGCATAAGTGTATATCAACAATAACCCTTTTTCCTCTTTCCCTCACAAAATATTTGTCTTTCATTTCAAGTTCACTGTCGAGGGAGATTCCCATGGGCTCCTAATTTATAGCTATTTACGCAGTACTGTGGTAAAAGGTCTTATGTCTCTGTTATATTGGGCGGGAGAGATAGGGACAGAGGATGTGTCATTGTCAAAGCTCTACGTCCAAAGTCTTTAAGTAATGTCGGGATTATGATACCTGGTTTAGATGGTTTGCTGAATTTATGTTTGGTTTCTTATAATGAAATTAATTAAGAAGTCAATGATAAAATTCTTCTTAATTTTTATTGCTTGTTTTTATAGCTATTTTTTTTTTATCGAAATCAATTTTGTATAGTTTGACAAGTGACACGTCATGTCAACCTAAAGGCGGAAACATACTTACGTGTCGTGGCGTGGCGTGGCGCTTACTGTCGTGACGGTGTGTGTGCACATTAACGTGTCGTGGCGTGGCGCACTCTGGCGTTATTTCTGAACAGTATTTAACGAACCTTCGCAGCGTTTAAACATACATAATGTTTTCTTCTGATTCGGATAGTGATTTTGATGATGTCCTTCAATTTCTCTTAGCAATGAAACTTCTTAAGAGCAAAAAATAGAAAAGAAGATACTGGGGGTTCACCCTATAAACAGAGGGAGACAAGACAAAGGTGAATTTCATCGTCTTGCTAAAGAATTGGAGAGTGACGAAGAGAAATAGGCATTAATTTTTATATATATTTATATAAGGTGCTATAAAAATATCTGCCACGGCTTTAATGGGAGGTAATATTGTGTTTATAGATTACAATAGTGAAGAACTTTCGTACCCCGGAACAGTTAATTAAATTTTAGAAAATAAAATTGTTTAATTAACATTGACTCTATTCTGCGTAACGTGGTTCACAAATTACGTGAATTCGGTGCGGAGCGGCAACAGCTTAGGACACGGGATGGTTTTATACTAATAAATCAATTCAAATTTATACGTTATTTTTTTTGTATGAAAAAATATATGATAAATAATCAATAATTTATCTATACTATTGTAATCTATAAACACAATACTACCTCCCATTAAAACCGTGGCAGATGTTTTTATAGCACCTTATATAATAAATTAAAATGTACCCGCTTGCTAGATGTTCGCGCCACGAGCCACGCGCTGCTATAGAAACACATTTGCCTGTCGTGTCGTGTCGCGTCATAGCCCCCATCACCGCTCTGGCGCAATCGGTGGCGAGCAGTCGGCGCCACGGCAGAACGTGTCGCGACACGACACGACACGTAAGTATGTTTCTAACCATATTAAATGTATGAAACCGATATGCTTCTGGCGCGTCACGCCACGCCACGACACGTAAGTATGTTTCTGCCTTAACACAAAGAATTAAAACTTTTGTACCTTGTGCGTTATTTTTTTAAGAAAATTAAATTACATGTGTACTGCGTCCTTTTTTGTACAATAGACCAATTTAGTTTAAGACGAACAATAATTCATCATAATACGCATAGATTGAGATGTATATTGTGACTGACATGTGCTTAATTTTTTATTTCCCCGCCTCATTACACAGGTGATACAGCTGTTATATCTTTCTGTGAGGTCTTGGGTTCGACTTCCGGGTCAAGTACATTACCTATGTGAACCAAGCATTTGTTTTTGTTAAGATTTTTTAAGTGTCAGAGTTTTTTAATGAGTAATTTTTTAACATGTTTAGTATTTATATACTACATAGATAAACCTTAAATAAGACCGGTTTTGACAGTCCAACGATTTAATTCGTAAACCCGAAGATTTAGTTCTTATAAAATATCTACTTACTACTAATCACAAAAGATTTTTAACATGATTAAAAATAGAAGAATCTAATTTAGAAAATATATTCCAAAAGGGCTAATATAATAATAATAATATTCCGGGACAACTCACACACGGTTATCTGATCCCAAGCTAAGCAGAGCTTGTGTTATGGTAACCAGGCAACTGATAAACATACTTATTTATTTCTAAATACATACATATTATAGATAAATTACACCCAGACAACCAGAACAAATGATCGTGCTCATCACACAAACATTTGTCCTGGGTGGGAATCGAACCCACGACCTCCGGTATAGCAGTCAGGGTCACTAACCACTAGACCAACAGGCCCGTCGAATATAAATCTTAAAGGATTTATTACACCTTTTAGAGCCACTACATCTATCTAAAATTCAGGTAAAACTTTGAAAACTAATTTAATATAAAATTTAGTTATATCCCTGAAGGGAATAGGGGTTACAAATTTATATTAAATTTTAAGTAAAACGTTAGATTTCACTGAAAATTGTATTTTATTAATTAAGGTATTCCTCTGCAAAACGTTTTATAACTAAGACAAGTTTGTAAATAATTAATTATTTTTACTATGTAGGAAAAAAAATATTGATACCTTTTTTGTAGATAATTTTATGATCTACAATTTTTGTTAGAGCTAATTTTGCAATAAAACTTACCGTTTTGAAGAAAATTGCGAAAAACCCATTTTTTTACCTTCGACCTTGAGTAATTTTTTTTCCATGGGTCGTAACGATGGGGAGTTTTGAGGAGTTGTTTTTAATTGTGTATTGAACAAGTTTACTCAATTTTAGCTTGATGGTAATTTTTGTAGCTTGCAATGTGTAGATTGACCGGACTATAAATTATTGACGTTATGCGTAGGATGTATCGATAAAATATAATCTTGTTTGAGAAAATATAAGAGATTAATGATAATCTAAACCCTAGGTTATCACAATCGCTTTTACATAAACATCTAATAATATAGTTATTTTGATAACACATAGGTCACAAGTGAAAATTAAAATGACGATTACTTACTTGTGCAAAGTCACACATAATCCTTTATAATATTGTATAAAAGTATAATTAAAACATGCAACAGTATCTTTTGACTTTAACAAACGAGGTCTTATTATCAATGTTGATGATTAATTTGAAAATACATAAATGAAATGATTAATTTTGTCACATAGAAACAGCTCATGGTGTATGTAAAAACTGGCTTTTTGTATGGTTGAGTCATGGATGTGTCAGACATCTACACTAGAAACAAACTTTTGTGGTAGGTAATAAGAACTTCGATTGAACATAAGATAGACAGGTGACCGATGAATTGTGGTTGTGGAATAAGATAGATACAACTAGCAAGAGACAGAGGGAAATGGAATATTATTTTCTGAAAACCGCATCAAAATCGGTTCAGCCAAACGCGGGATAATCGCGCACAAACATACATACATACTTACATACAGGTCAAACTGAGAACCTCTTTTTTTCGAAGTCGGTTAAAAAGAAGGACAATGTCAAGCAATGCGTTTTACAGTGAATATAATAATGAATACTAACGACATTGATTGCGAATTTATTTTAAATACGTAAGATTTTTCTAACTAGCTGTTACTTATAATATAATAGTCATTAAGATAATCTCCGTCGGATAATGTTCCCAGTAATAAGTACAGGGCCTCGATTCAGAGATTTTAAATGCATGTCAGTGGTCGGTCAGTGTACTTGTCATTGTGCCTAATTTTCGTATTCAGATAAGCCTACAATAAGATCTCATTGAACTCTCAAAGATAATGATCGTAATGGTAATGACCAATTAATGATCGTAATGACAGTTGTCAGAATGCCAATTATCGTAAAAATGACCAAATGAAGCAGGTCATTCGGTCAATTCAAGCAACTCTTAAATAGCTGAATCGAGGCCCAGTGCTTTTGTTTTAGGTATAATACAATAAACTTCTTTTGCCACGATACGAAGCAGATTCTGATAAAAAATAAGTCATTACTCGTTTCTCGTCACGCACAAGCTGACATTGAAGCCGAATTATTTACGGTTATAGACCGAAATTCAGGCCAGACTGAGTTCTAGACATACCTAAATTCGTTAGACGACTTTCTGATTTGAAATAAATAACTCGTTGCTAATTAGCGTATTGCTTCATTTAAATTAAAAGCCTGAAGTATGTCACAATATTTCAAATTGCCTAATTGCTTGATATCCATAATTTATTTGGCTATTGTAGGAGAAAATTGAATAGTGGTCTATATGTAGAAGGTATATAGTGTAATTTCGACTAGGTAAGTATATGACTCTTGAGAAAACGCACGGTACGACGACGCACCTCAACTTAACAAGAATACCTTCAACATTAATCAAAGGAAAGCAGCCAACGAAGAGAGACGCGACGGTGTCCAATTAGAAGACTAAAAACGTTTAACTTAAGTTCAACTAAGCCTATTGAGTTCATATATATATATATATATTTCACCTATCTACCGTAGCATCAAGTTAACACCATAACATCTCTGCATAACCCATGGGAGAATGCTTGAACATATATTACCTCCTAACAAGACCTAACTAGTAAACCTAAGCAACACATGTCCTAGGTTCAGCACAATCTAGATCGCCAATCAACAGCTTACGGCATTGTTGGTATCCTTGCGATCCTTTGTCATAACATATTACATAACCGTTTGACATAAGGTCTACAATCGCTTGACAAGTATGTCATAAATAAGATGCTTTGGATTGCTGTATGCTCTCAAAGGCTTCTTACACAGAGAAGGATTACGCGTAAAAGGGATGTTACGCTTGTTCACAACACTTATTACAGACATATAAGGATATTAAATGTAGAGTTATGTACAATGAGTAGTTTAAACAAAATAATAAAAAGAAACAAATTACTTATTAAAACTTAAAAAAGGTGTTAAAAAACACATAAAGGTTAGCACGAACCTCTGAACCGAGCTTTATAAATAATAGCTGAACTATATCGACCACGAAAGCTATAAAACAAAAGAAAGCCGCAATCGTAATCGGTTCAATTGTTTAGTAGCTATGATATCATAGATAGACAAATCAAACTTATCAAAACCTTTTTCACGTCAGAGTTAAAATAAACATACACAACAATCTACATTGCATTCAAAGTTAAAAATTATTGAAATAGCATCGCGTTATTCCGTACAAATCCAAATAATATATTTGCTTGTGTATACAGGGTGTTAAGAAACCCCTGTCCGACCCGTGAAGGTGTTATTAGGTATCGATATCTAATTACAAAAATGTGGAAAAAAAATGGAAAAAAAAGAAAAAAAAATTATAACCTAAAATTTTTTTTTTCTCAAAAGTTGAGAGAGTGAGTCAGCGTCATCACAGATGCTACCTAATTACCAAACAAAAGACCCCCAAAAATACCGACGACATTGGTATAGTAGTTTTTGTTTTAATCTCAAATTTAGGGAATTTCGGGGCAAAAAATGGTCATTCCAAAATCCATTATTATTGTTTCTATCATGAATTTTCCAAATTTGATATTTTATTTGGGCATGTGATTGTGAACCCTATATCACCCTTTCGGGTCGGACAGGGGTTTCTTAACACCCTGTATAAAGGTATATTTAAATATGATATTAAAGTATTCTATTTAAATATTGAACAGAAACATCACCATAATGGACCATATCTCACTTTTTCTTAATAGAATCTACTTTTAAATGAATCTTCTTTTATAGCGAAACGAAAGAATATGTACTAGGGATGCATAAAAGCAGTCCTCAAGTGACGTCTCTATACATGTATTGTGTATTCACGGCTTTTCACAAAGGTCTAAGGAACAATGTACTTTATGATTTAACCGATTTCAAAAGTAGGAGGTTAAGTTACGCTATATCTGGAATTATGAAATGATTGTATAAAATATGTTTGTCATTGAAAGGGTATAGTGGTCACGTATATATTTATGTGTATCATATAATTTTGTGAAACATAAGGCTATATTGATATTTGCATTTTTGAGAAAAATACATAGGTCTAAACCACCCTGTATTGGAAATTAAGATATTAAAATTTTAAGAAAACCACCTAACTTGCTTACTCGTATTATCGCACTATGTGGGTATTTAAAAAAATATATATTTGCAAAACATAATTAAACTGGAAGGAAATATCATGGACTAAACAAACACAGATTTTAAAAATTACGCAGTTGTATACCCTAGCTATATGTAAATACTATACTTATTGCATTCATGAACATAAGTCGAATTAAAAAGCTTTTGTGCAGGGGAATCTGTAATTTTATTTTTTTCTGTAAAAGTCTCTGAATAATGACGGATAACATTTTTATTTTATTATTATTTTCTTTATTATCCAATATGCATATTAAATATATACAAAAAACAATATACATATACATTTAAAAATGTAAAATATAGTGTCCAACCGGCCTCGGGACAGGGTCCAAGCTGCTTTATTATTATTATTTTAGATAAGCCTAGATTCTACATGTCATCATCTGAAAGCTTCGTAGAGATCAACGCACATTCTTAGCAGGAGAAAAAACATATTTTATACTAGCTGTGCCTGCGACTTCGTTCGCGTGGATAACGAAACTTATCAATGAGTTTTTAACCGCAAAATTAAGTTTGTTTTTTCCGGGATAAAAACTACCCAGTGTGGTGCCCAGGATAATAAAGAATAATTATACCAAGTTTCATCGTAATCGAACCGGTAGTTTTTGCGTGATACCTGAACAAACAGACAGACAAAAATTATTTTTTTCACTCTTTTGGGTTCGGTGTCGGTCTAGTAACACCCCCCGCCATTTATTTTTTTGGTATTTTCAATGTACAGAATTTTCACTTCTACAGATTTATTATAAGTATAGATTGTTATGCTCTACAATAATTGTAGAGCATATATTTATCGGAATACGACTGTCCTATTTATAGGACAGTCTTATTCTGGTATTTTTTAAAGTCAAACCTTATAAACCAAAAACAACCATTTTAATGTAAAAAAAAAAATACGCTAGTCAAATAAAAAGTCCATATAAGTCTAGAGACCAATTAACGTAATTTTCTATCGCTACCTTTAAAAGAAGTTAGATACTTAATTAGGCACTAGTTTCTGTTTGGTTAGTAACCTAACCCTCAATTAACGTAACTGTTAAATGTAACCTTAAAATATCATTCATTTATTATTTACACGACCTTATAAAACTTAACTCGTAGTTTTATTTACAATTAACTCTATTTCATTAATAAAATAGTTTTTCGTTTTGTATTCTGTTTAACAACATTTTTTTCTATCAATGACAATTCGTTCATGTTCCGACAAAAAAATCATTAAAGACACAATGGTGGTCATTATTTTTTTGTTGTAACTACCTACCTACTAGATAATATAAATGAGTGTGCAAATGTCGGTTTCTTTGATTAATTTAAATAAAAAATAAATGGTACTATGTTGTAAAATCAATTAATATTGTAGATTAAATACTTAGATACGTCTATCTTCTAACTAATAGCTGTTAAAATATAAAAATAATAATTGGTTGTGTGTAAGTTATATAAAGACTTAATATTCAATTAAAATTTTAATTGGATAATTTGTACATCAATTATTTTTTAGATTACTTTTATTTTCATTTTTTATACTAGTCTGATAAGGCACTGTATTTGTACTTTAAATATATATCCTCCTATTAACAGCAAGGATATACAATGTCTTTTGTACCTATAACATTAATTAAAATTTTGTTAAAACGATCACAGTATTATTAGATGTCGTTTCCTAATACTCGCCTAAATTGATTAATTACCGTCAACGTTATAAATTTAGACCTGTTTGTTTGTATTAAATTTGAATAGATCAACGTCCACATAAATGTCGCATAATTAATTAAAAAATAATATAAAGCTAAAACTTACTTATATATTTTTTGATATTCCACAATATTAAATCAAAACCAATCACAAGTTCACAAAAATAATCATTCACAAAACCAAGCTAACAGCTTGCACCGAATCCACTGTGTCTAAAATATCACTGTCACACTATCCCTTCAGCGTCAAAATTCATCGGAATATTCACTGAAAATTCGTAAATGTATCGCGAAAACGGGTTCGGATCGCGGAGCGTCGCGACGTGTTGCGCGGCCGGCCGCCCGATGGGAACTGAGGCCCGTAGTGAGCCGATACCTGCAGCGACACGCACACAAATGCATTCCACGCATACACAAAGCTCCAAGAACTTGCGCTTTAAAGCTGTCTCCACGTGCCGCTTTTTTTTCTTTTTCTTCTTTTTTGTCAAACATTCGACACGTCGGTAGCATCTGTAAAAAAGAGGTTTTTTGTACTTCCGTAAAGTGGTTTATGGGGTCTTAATTTTGCGGAAGATTGAGATGTTTTCTTTACTTGGGACGTGTGACTTCGTGTTAGGTTTTTTAAGGTTTTACACAACATGTTTAGGGACGCTCTTGTCAGCTTATGGTGTTATTTATTTTTTTAACACGCTTTTATTAGCTTCACTTGTATGTATGTATGTATGTATGTATGTATGTAACCGACTCCTTTGGACTCGATTTTTTCTGTATTTGTTACACGCCACGTGTTGTCGTTTTAAATTTACAACGAAGAGATAAATATTTTGTTAAGTATAGTATCTTTAACCTATTGATAAAGGACAATGGCGAAATCATTGTTGATCTAATTCTTATGCGTCTACAAACGTCATCATCACAGATTAACATGAAATAAATTGTTACGTTTTTTCAAGTTTTATTTAGATAGCGTCTAAGTCTATGAAAAAAATATATTTAAATGGAAATACAATTGATTTATTGTCGACTCTCAGTCGCCTTATTTATTGTTTTTTTTTTTTCTAATTTGAGTTCATGTCTTTTTGCCATATACATGTACTTTGAGTGTTGCAATGTGAACATTAAATCTAAACTAAGTCATACGAATATCTTGGGCTTAAAAACCAAAATGTTAGCTTGTTTTTAAAATAAATTGAAGATTTATGAACATGAATAATCTAAGTGCTCATACGCACTATGCGGTTACCCGCAATGCGGCTAGCCGTCCGGCTGACCGCAGGGTGCGGTTGCGAATGCGGCCAGCCGGACGGCTAGCCGCATTGCGGGTAACCGCAACGTGCGGTTGAAGAACCGTTGCGATTTGCGGTCATATCGATCCATTTCAAAGATGGACGTAGAGGAAGTTGCAGCTATTTACTACATTTACACACGTTACGTAAAGAAGAAAAAACAGAGAAAGAAGTACTGGGTGCATCCTTATTTGCAAACACGAGATGCGAGCAAGCATTTTGCAATATTTTAGTTTTAATATTCTATCAGAATACTCTGGTGATTTGGTGTTCCAAATTGCTGCCCGACTCTGGATTTCGATGATGAATTTTTCGTTATCGAATTCCATTTTACCAGACGCACACACTCACTCAATGGCGGGCAGCCGCAGATTGAGCCGCACAGACCCGCACAGTGCGTATAGCAACTGTCCGGGTGGCCGTCACTCGGGCCGCAGCCGTCCGAGCGACTGGAGCGGTCTGCGGGTAGCCGCATCGCAGTGCGCATTGAAATGAATATTACGTACATAATCGTGCTTGCGGTCAGCCGGACGGCTAGCCGCATTGCGGGTAACCGCATAGTGCGTATGAACGCTAAGGACGGATACAATAATTGTGACATTTTGCGTCATGACAATTGACATTGTCTGTGATCTGTCAATTCAAACGTTTGTTACTTGTGTTTTTTCATGTGTTATTTATATTATTTTCTTTTTGACCTGGGACCTGGACTGCTTATGGACCTTCTAATTTTTCCCTGTGCCTTGTGCTTGCCAAAGGATTCCGATTACCTACCACTTACGACGACATTTTGCTGTGAAGTTTTGACTCCGATTCTGCTTCTTACTTTGGATTTTATTGCGTGTAAAAGACGATTTATTTTTCACGATGGGAAGTCGTGTAAAGCCTCTCAGCATCGGCTGGTTTCCTGGATGATATCGTGATAAGGGAGGATGAAAAATAAATAATAAAAAATATGTGTACTATGTTGTTTAATTTCTTTGACAATCCCCTGTTAGAATTAATGCTGTTTTTTTTCATTCATGCAGTGGGTCAGCTATTTTATAGACGATTTTTGTGCATTTAACAATCTAACAAGAAAGCAAGAAAACATTAACATATTCTGTCAGGATTATTAAAAAAAATACCTTTGATTATTATTCTTTATAAGTATTATCAAAGCGATACCAGGGAAAACCTAGTTTAATTATAACTATAGAAATAACTATGAAATAACCGCATTAAATCTTTTGAAAAGTTAGTGACTATTTCACGAGATTTACTTTTCCATAATCAGAGACTTTTTAAACATATTTCCTATGAATTTCTGTCATATCAATGCAAGGTCGGGCAAAAGTATTTAATTGCTTACAGGAGCCCATTAATTTCACTCATAAATAACTGAATTTCTTTTAGGTTGAACTAATTTTAAATGACAAGACACCTAACCCTTTTCTCTATGCACCTAACCTCAAAGTCTTTAAAACTTAAATATCTTTAATTCGTGACTTCGTTCATCAGGGAACCCTAAGACAATATTGTTCAGATATTCAAACTCTATACTTTAAGATTTTTTTTATTAGTAGACGCAACAAAATTATGTCAACAAAAATTTGTATGGGAGTTCGCCATTGTCCTTTCTCTCTTTGTGTGAATGTATGTCTTGATTCATGACATTCTTGTAGTAAACGTTTGCAATATTTTATATTATAAAGTTATTGTATTATATTGTAAAGATTGGAACGCGAAAAAAGAGCAGTGCAAATTAACTATTTACTTCAATGGCTAGTTTTAATTAACTTTAAAACTTTCCTTAGATGATAAGAAATGCTTTTGCGGTGCACATTGCTATTTTAAAAAGATCAAGAAAAAATATTTTTGTTAAATACCATATAAGAGCAATAGGATATATTCTAGAAATAATGTCATAAAAAGACAAAAACTACAATTCCAAAGGCTTTAACTTATATAATATTAAGTATATATTATTAATTAACAATTTATTAATTCGCTTGCTTAAATAGAACTCTTCAATTTAAGGACTGCTATTTGTTATTTGGCTTATATGGATAGAAGTCTTGAAAACAGCATTTTCCCATTATACAAATAAAAAGCTACTAAAAAATCTGATATGAGACATTTTATAATGTAGAAAAACCAAAATCTAAGTCCAAAATAAAAATAAGTTTAAGGATAATTATGAATTTTCTGCTTGTTCCACCAATCCGCAGAATATAAGCGCAGTTAAATGTCCTCGGCCTCTCAATGACCCTAGCTACCTCGCGCCCTCAAAACATGCAACACTGCATCATTACAACAAATAAAGCAAACATTGGTGACAAACGTTGGCAGCAAACATTATTATAACCGAGACTTGTTTCCTCAATATTTGTACAGTCAAGTGGATGTCTGTTACGTTTGGCGGTTGATTTCTGGCACTCGACCTACTGAGGGTCGGTATTTTTATTTTTCGTTCATCATTTTTATTATGTTCATAGTCAGTTTTGTATTGAACCATGTACCATACTATATATGACAGAGTTTATCTCTGGCTAGAAGTCTAGGCTGTGGTATAACCGTAAGCAGCTGATGTAACCAAAAAGAAAAAACGTCTTCTGTTTGAAAAACTAGAGGCCTTTTGCAGATTAGTAAATTTTAAATGAAAGATATTCTGGATGTTATCTGTTTGGAAAGCTGGTATTCTCAAAGTTTGTACTGCAGCATTTTGTAAGATAGACGTTAAACATACATTTTTTGGCTAAAAACGACATATTCTGTTCCCATTAAAAACCAACTAATAATGATTTAAAGAATAATTATTAGTTGGTTTACACAGCAGTCCCATGCCCCTAAAATAATACAGAGGGTAACAGTTCCATGTCCATTAAAAACTTTTGTTAATTATCGTACAGGATGCATTGAACGATCCTGTGGGATGCCGGATTTATTGCGGATGAGGCAGATGTGTCATTATGTCGTTAGTTCACAGCAAAAAGATCAACATTGTGTGCGAGCTGGGTTTGTTTTCAGCTATTTTGGACGAATGTTTGCTGATTACATTCTAGCTTTACTTAAATACCAGATCTGCGTTACTGAGTAGTTGTGGAGGTTTGATGGGCAGTTGTTCAATGTATAATATTATAAGTATTCAGCTTCCTAAAGTAGTAAGTACATTGGATTCGCACACTGAAAGCTGGCCACAACACATTCTGTAAAAAATATTCAGAAAGAATAACTAACTATAGGAAAGTGATAATCATGCTCTAATTGTTTGAGACTCGTATTGAACGCTATAATTTATCAGAACATACACTCACTCATATTTTACAAAAATAATATGTCTCGCAATATTATGTTCTGGAGGAGGTAGAGAAAAAATGTTTTCATTTTTCCTTTTTAATAACATCTTACCTACTTTGTTTTACTACTAGAATCTACACTAATAATCGCCTATTTGCACGCCCGTAGGCATTTCCATCATTTCCAGTATTGACGAGGCAAACACGGATCTCGTACAGTACTATGTAAAGAGTAGCCAACAACTTACGGGCCGTTAACTTCGCTACATAGTAACAGAATATGTTATTCATGATCCGGATGAATATCATGAAACACGTGTAAACTATTACGGGTATATTATGTAGTTGCTTAGTTACTGTTCAGTTAAACTGGGTTGGTGGAACATGGTTCGTTTCCTCTTCTTAGTTAATTTGCTTAGATTTCAATATTGTTTACGTTTCTGACTGTGACGAGACTGCGAGACCCCAACATATTTGGAAAAAGGCAAGGCAGAAGATGGTGGGTTACATGTTTTAAGTAAGGAATCTTAAAATGGAGTATGATTGGTCAGTTCAATAATGTAATATAATAATATATAATTCAGGATAAGGTATAAAATTTTCTTGATTATTTCATATTCGATTCTCGTTTGTAATCAATTTGTTATCAGACATTGAGTATACAGATACATTTGAATAGGTCTCCATGGCTAGATTCCTAGAATAAATTTAGACGGAGATCGGGATCTTCTGCTATATTTGATCCATCGACCAAACATAGCAGAAGAAATTATAAAGCCAGATATGCTCTACATAATGTCAACCAAAGACCTAATGACTGCTACTGAAAATGCAAAACTCGTGAGTAACAAATTCCTGGGTGGACTATTTAATTGCCATCGAAGGCAAACAAAAATATAGAGAGTAAAAACCGCTGGAAACAGGTCAAGGCAAAAAAAAAACTGTTATTGTATAAGTGATATAGTGGTATATATTTTGACGGGCCTGTTGGTCTAGTGGTTAGTGACCCTGACTGCTATACCGGAGGTCGTGGGTTCGATTCCCACCCAGGAAAAATCTTTGTGTGATGAGCACGATCATTTGATCTGTGTCTGGGTGTAATTTATGTATAATATGTATGTATTTAGAAACATATAAGTATGTTAATCAGTTGTCTGGTTACCATAACACAAGCTCTGCTTAGCTTGAGATCAGATAACCGTGTGTGAGTTGTCCCGGAATATTATCATTATTATTATATAAAAACTGGTTAAAGTAAAAAACCAACGTTTAAATAAGTAGGTATCATGTATTTATTTTATTTAAATTTATATTACATTAATACTCTTTCGGAAAGCAATGTCGGCTCGAGGGTAATATATTGTGAAACAGCGGGAGTACATTTTAATTACAAAACAATTGTAATATTAATAATTTTAAATTGCTTTTGATGTGAATAATTTAAACATAATTGTCCGACCGATGAGGACGCGATTGATGATTATGTGGTTTATTCCATTTGTTCTTTTGATTGGAAATTAATTATTCAATCTAAGTAAATGGGGATGACACTAATATGTCACTATAATAAGTCTATTCATCGTTGTATATTGAAATAGAGTCATTATTTTTAGGGGTAAATTAATTTATTTGATCAATCAGATGCAGGGTTTCTTTCAGCACGATACGATGAAGCGACTGGTTTAATATGAATTCTTTATAAATGACTAAATCTATTAAAATGCAATAAGGTGTGGGTATTCTAAGCCTGTATGTGAGCTCCAAATACATTAGGGCTACCACTATAACGTACCTTAAGACGTGAGGCAATAGCAAGTGATTTGAAGATAAGTTCAGTAGTCAGTAAGCTAGGTTTGTAAATCACACCAAAAAAAATCAAAGATTGATTATCAAAATTAAGCACTGACCAGTAATCATACAATTTCAAGAAGATAATCCAACTCTTACCAGAACAAACAAACACTCATTATAAACGCATCTACGGAACTGTCTCACATTTTTTGTTACCAACAAACTATAATGACATGTGAAATATTTCAATCGAGAACCTACCGCGTCATGGTAATTATTATCACAGGGCAGGTAATTTACCGACACAAATTTCTCACGCTGTAAAATGTAACGTAGAGAAATCGAGACGAATAATAGTGAAGGTAATAGGTAATTACAGTAGGCTGTGATGTCATTACATTCAATACGTCGAAACTCCCTGGTATACAAGACATAATTAACGACCTCCGTGGTCGAGTGGCGTGCACACCGGTTTTTAAGGTGTCGCCAACTCTGAGGCCCCGTATTCGATCCCCAGACGAGTCAATGTAGAGTGTAGTAAATTTAGTCAATGTTTGGGTGTTTTTGATACTTTGGTTTTCTTTGAATTACAATACACAAGTGCCTTAGCGACTTACTTTGTTTTCAGAGCAATTAAATATATGATGTTTTGAGTATTTGTTTATTATAATTTAACCTGATTAAATTTTTATAACCGATTTCAAAAAAGAGGAGGTTCTCAATTCGACGGTATATCTTTCTTATTTATTTTTGTTACGTGATATCGTGGGCCGTAAATTGTAGATTGATTTCAAAAATTCTGCACTGGATAGGTATACTTTGAAGGTGTTCCATATAAAATGCCTCGAAATCGCTTCCCTTAACATTTATTTTATGTTTCATTAATTATCTATCTACAATCTTTTATAATGATCTTCTAGAAAATGGTGTATTTCTGTACTCATCACTACCACAAACATTAACAGTAATGAGGTATGGAGTGGGTGTTTCAGAAAAGTTCGCAGACTTATCAAGTACATAATTTGTTTGTTTAGTATATTTATTTAGAAGATTGAATACTTACTAAAATTATTTGCTAACCAGTGTTAGTAAACGTTTAAATTGATGTGTGTCAATATTTAAATTATTGATGTACCCTTGAATGAGTAATGAGTAGTACTATAAAGCAGAACCTGAATAGAGTCTCTAACAAAAACATGAAGCTATATTTTTCTTTCGGTAATATTATCTAGATCAATCCATACCAAGGCATTCCATCAAACAATATCTAGAAATAACAGAAAATACAATTTTTTTCATCAAAGGAAGAACAATTCTCCCAATACATATGAAATAGTGGCGTTCGCAGTAATCTGAGAAAAAATGATGTTGATTGAGGATCGAAAGGCCAAAATATCTGGCGCTATCTGGCCAATCTCAAACAGCAGTAATAGAAAAGTTTCAGCTCGATATTTACACTTAGTCAATGAAAGTACGTGTTGTGGTCCAAGTTAGAAGCTGTTGGCTTTACGTATAGCAAGTAGAACTTTAATAAAATATGTCATACTAAGACGTAAGAGGAAGTAATTATACCATAATTTACATTATTTAAAATAGTGATCTGACTAAAAAACCTAAGATATGAGTTATGAGGACTTTTTAAGAACTTTGCAAAAAAAAAAAAAACAAAGACAAGAAATATGTCTGAAATAAGAATAGTACAATAAGTAACTAAATTAATCCTTTTTTCTTTGATACTTCTGGAGCCTGTTAATTACTCCCACCTATATTCTATTATGAAGAGACATTTCTGTTAAGTTTCCAAACATTTGAATTACTCAAAATCTATATTCTCATTGAGGTTTATTTGTAAATTAATCAACAAGATTATATAGTTTAATTGGTTGACCATAAAATTCAAATTAAAAAAGTAGCTGTTTATAGAAACTAAATAATTCAATTTTTTTCTTTTATAATTTGGACCTCAGTGAGTGTAGGTATACCCGGTGAAAGCAGAATGCCCGGCCCGCGGCGATCTATCAACGTCTATAAAAACTTAACGTAATCGATGACTAAACGACAACGAGAACATTCGACAATGGATCCCAGCGCCGGTTAAATGGTAGCTTACACTTATTATAGTACTACGTATGTGGGGAAATGGGGAACTTTTTAAGAATGCTTTAAAAGAAAATCAATATTATGTTATCCTTAAAAGAAAAAAATATTTTCTTTTTAATATCACCTACATGATTTCATGTTAACGCAGCGGGATTTTGTTATTTAGAGTCATTAATAAAATTAATATACAACACTATTCCAGAAATTATCGTTAATTGGTAAACTCAAACTCAAAATCTTTATTTGCATCATTGCATGTTAAGGTCTTACAGGTCTTAATGAAATAACAGGCACAGCTTAACGGCCTTTTTCAGGCGTAGCAAATACAGTGTAACAAATATGAGGGCTGGTACTAAACTTATAAATTACATTAATTAGCATTTAATGATTTGTTCGGAAGTAGATAAATATAATAAATTAGGTTAATAAATATAATAAATAAATAGTTAAAGTAGAAGAAGATAAGTACTTATATAATTTATTATGTGGGTTAGGGTAGCCACTATTCAGTTCACAAAATTGATTCTAATGCTAAATGGGAAAATATATATTTAACATCTTGTAGCATAAAGCTTTAATAGACATGTTAGTATAATTTCAAGTAGTTGAAAAAACCATAAATCTATTTCCATCAGAAATGTAAATTTAAACAGAAGGCCTACTCCAAACAGTTCACAATGGTGACACAAAAACGAACGAAATAAAATGTAAACAAAAATTGTAATTTTTGCAAGGAAGTATTGTATTCAATTTGAATTAAGTCTTTGATTTGAATATTTTAACTTATAAAATATAGACTACAAACATCTAAAGTTTAATTACTTTTATTAACACATCAAGTTGTGACACTTTAACTGCCGTTGAGATGAACCTTCTGTACAACTTTATTATATTGTGACTTTAGCCCCTAAAAAGTTGTTTTTGTAGAAGGTAGTTAAGATAATTTGACAATTTTGTACCAGTAAAGCGTTATCTCTCGGCCAGAGCTTTAAGAATTTGAATACTTAATTTCATGCGACTGAATGCTAAATCAACATTTATTTATGATCGTAATTAAAAGTTAAGTTCATATTACTGTAATTAATTGTTTGTGGCTTATTTAATTTATAAATTAAAATAAATTTTACAAATTGTTTTTTAAATTAAATTTTATCGCGAAATTAAAAGGTTATGTTGACATGTGTGTCGTATTTTTTTATGATTAACACCAATTAGTCTTTAAGTGTAGACTTAAATAGAGTTTATAACCATGTTAAATTAGTTGGCTTTTAAAACATTCACTGTAATCAAACATTAGATGTCGTGGTAGCCTAGCCGTTCAATGAACGGATTTGTATGCACAAGGTTCGAACCCAGGCAAGTACCAATGTGGCTTTTTCAAAGTTATATACATGTACTTTCTTAATTATTCTAAGACACTTCTGACAAACGGTGAAGGAAAACATGGTGAGGAAACCTGGATTCCAAAATTTGGGATCTGAAATCGCCAATCCGCAGAGAGCAAGCGTGGTGATCAATGCTCGTGCCTTCTCTATATGGGAAGAGGCTTGCGCCCAGCAGTGGGACGTTTATAGGCTGGATTATTATTATTATAAACATTATAATGTTTCACGTTTTTTTTTAAATATCATTACAATATAACACCGAATAGTTTATAAGTAAATAGGTACAAAATTCTTATATTAACACTCTTATTATTTACCGTATATTTTCAGAAACGTATTAAAAAGATTTACTAGAGAGCCAAAAAAACAAAGGTCCTTTTTACAAACAATAATACCAAACATGATTAGGGATGTATAATTTTTCAGCCATTATAATGTTCACAAATATTTCATTCGAAAATGTTCGACCACATGTCATACAAAGAAAATTCTCTAACAACAATGTTTGTAAAAACATTTTACGAAAATTAATTATGTCGTACAAAATTCCTATGTGTACCTTTAACTTCAACAAATTTAATTTTGTCAACGCCGAATAAATTCTCGGAGTTAACAAAATACCTAATCAAAACGTGGATCCAAGTTCACTCTAATTCCATATTTTAATGATAATTGTTGTCTCCCAAACAACTTTGGGAAGTAACAATTTTAATTTTGAATGTCCTTGTGACTGGTTAATTAATTTCGTGTTCAACAAAGGTTGGTAAGACCTTGTAAACATGTTTTGGGGTTGTTATCCGTTGTCATGGTTACCGTCTGATCGTGTGGTAAAAGGTTAGGCGATGGTGTAATTGTGTTTCTGTTGTCGGTGTGTTACTTCAAAGTCAGATCCTGGTAATTATGACTCGTTTTTAGTAGTAGCTAAAATAAAGAATATATATTACAGCACACAATAAATTTCGTGTCTTTGTGAATGCATTCAGTAAAGACTGTGCATAAACAGACTTGCAAATTAATCTATTTTGATCAGCTTTAAGAAACTCTCCAGCACCTACCTAGATTTTACATCTTTCCTATCGTTGTATTATAGACTCACATAGTAAAACATTATTTCATTTCAAAGTGAACAGAACAACATTTTCAGTACCACGCCCACGTCTTAATCTCATATCAAAACAAACAAAAGCCAACATGTTACTTTAAATCCATAAAACAAAAAAGAAGCGAAACAATCACGGCATACAGGGGTGAGCAGTTAATAAAGTATTTCAGTTTGAAATCTTCTTAATCTCAGTGACGGGCCGGAAATTAAAATATTCATAGCTCAAAGGCTTTGTGAATATAAATATCTGTGTTTCAGTCTCACGGTGTCGATATAAAAACATTTCATGATTTTGTTGAGCTGTCACGGCGGTGTTTCGAATATGTATGATTTTCGCAGAAACAGAGTTAAGCGGTGTTGGAGGATAAATCTAACCAATTCTAGTACAAGCGTCGTACAATCATGCCTTTTTTTCGAATAAATATGTAGACTACATAATGTTGGAACACACAGGTTGATTTGCTATTCTACCATCCTGAAAAAGTATCAGTCGGGTTACACAGGCCGTGGTCGCAAGCAGACTAAAGGTATTTAAGCATGTACGCGCTAATCCCCGTTCTATAATATTACTATAAACATGCAGCGCGATAGTTTAAAAGTTATTAAAGTATCAGTCGTCGAGAGAAATAATGTCAAAAATATTTTACTTTTGGAATCTTCAAATGCGTCGAATTCAAGTTTTGCATAGTCGCATGTACTTACTATTTCAGTTTTCAGTATTACTTAACGAATGCACTTATCGATGTGTAAAATGTACGTATTGAGATATGTATCTATATATATGTATATAAGTATGTTAATCATTTGTCTGGTTACCATAGTACAGGGTCTACCTAGTTTGTTCCAAGATGTGATTATTTTTATTATTTCAGTCAAATCACTAACCACAGTCAACAAATTTTTATGTATATCTTTATTATCATGCACTACCCGGACACAGTAAAACCTATTAACTATGACAGACCATCATCACTCGCAACTTCCTACAAATTAGGTTCCCCTAATGTTGAGATAACTGAATTATATTAGGCTCAATTTCACTGTTAAACTTTTACGAGCTTCCTCTAATTACTAAGGTTTATCAGCGTTGGTTTGAGAGAATTATATTTTTTTTTGTGGCACAATAAACAACGACCTTGGTCCGTTTTTAACGCGTAAATAAAATAATTACGCGCCATTTTAGATGTTGAGTTGGTTTGGAGTCTAGTAAATTGTGAAATTTTTGAGTCATTGTTATGGATTCAAGTTATTTTTGGGGGTTAAGTGTTTAAGGGATAATTTGTTAGTGTTGACAAATTATTTCGATTAAGGTCGAATTCAGATTTTAAGTTTATCTTGTTGGTCTTATCTAGTGTTCTATATTTTTACAGTGTAAATTCTAAGACCTGTCTGGATCACTTTCATTTTAGGCTAAATTTGCCTAAGACCTGAAATGTTCCTATTTCTAGGAAGGGCTCAAATTCATCATTTTGTAGTAACCTTAATTATAAAGCCTTGGAGTCTTCTTTCTAGAATCATGTATTTTGTTCAAAATTCAAAGAACTGTTTAAGACAATATCAACCTGGGAAACAGATCCTGAAATATAAAATAAACAAACTCGAATACCGTTGGGATAACATTACCAAATTTTCGCCAAAAACAAACATAAATTAAATTTTCAATTTATAATCCTTTATTCAGATCAGCATTAACATGTCCAAATTTGGATCAGCGAAAGAAACTTTCCATCCGTCTTTAGTCTGATGACAAACGTTCAGTCAGCACTTTTGCAAAATCTCAAAAGACAAATCCCATTTTGGAAACTTGAGTTCACGAGCTAGATACTCCTTATTATTGAACGGTGACACTGTCTCTCTCTAACTGATAGCAATAAAAAGAGACGTAAACACTGATATTGTAAAGTGGATTGTGCAAGGAATAGTTTAAGAAGCAATGGCGATTTAGCAAAATCTTAATTTGATGGAACTTTTAGATTTCGATTGATTTCTTTGAGAACAATGTTCTTTGAAAGCGTATTTTAAATGCTAGTCGTGCAGACTAATTGGCTTTTTTGCAAGAAAAGATACTGATCTTACTGGGATTAGACATTTAAAAACATTCTTATCTTATTTTGTAATATGGGTTAAGGATAATCGTGTACAAGCTCCGCCCGCGCGATGACAGTTAACAGGTCAAATAGCCTATATCCTTTCTTGGAATTCAAACAAGGTCCATACCAAACATCAATTGATTGTACGGTTAAGTCATGGAAGCATAACAGACAGACATACAGACAGAGATACATTTGTATTAAAAATATTAAGTAGGATATGGATTATAATCAAACCCGCCTACAAGAAAATGACACGCCGACCCAATAGTCAATTACAAAGTCAGGACAAATACAAAGCTAAGCTATCCAACACTCGGGGTCTCCACAAACATAGTCTCCAATATTTACTTAGGGTCCAAAGAATTTGTAGGAACTTGGGCAGTCGATCCCCTACTGCGATACGTCACACATTCGTTTATCTGAGCAAACACAGTCTAAGTGGGTAGTATTTGATGATACAGTCGAGTGTCACCAATCTTCGGCGTGTTGTGGGACGACGAATTATGTAAGCTTTTGGTAAAAGTGAATTGAGGATCTTGATAACATGTCCTGTTGTGCATGTAGTTTGTTATGTCTTGGGTGTTGCATTGTTCATGTATAACCAAGGTTTGCCTAAAACTATCTTGTAGTAGCAGTTTCACTGGTTAGCAAATTTTTTTTTTCGTTATGAGCAAAATAAAACCAAATAAACATTTTTTTATTCTACAATGTTTGAATCTCGTAAATGAATGAGAGTATTTTTGGATATCACATAATATTACAACTCTTGCGATAATAACAACTGAAATATCGTAAATATTTATTTTTTAATTAAAATTTAAAAAATATCAGTAGATAAACATGCAATTTTAACGCAAAAGTACTACCAAACAGCATTATAACCAATTCCGCTTAAAAAAATGGCGGATTAAAAGTTAATCAAATAAACTCTAACCGACAGAAAATTGGAACTCCATATTTGAAATATAAAACCTCCATATTTAAAAACGCATTGCAATTACAAATGGAAAACAAATTCGTTTGCAGATAAAAGTAAATTCATTCCCAGGTAACAAAACCGGCCAGTATCAATTTGCTCATCGAGAATCAACCAGTTTGGCTTTTTCAATGAAAATAGCACTTTTGTTGATGTTAGCCAGTTGTACTTTTGTAAATAGCGTGATAATTAATTAGGTAGATACCTACTTTTGCTTAGATTTTTCATTTTGTTTTACCTACAAGTTACAGATCTATTACAGATTCTAGTTTTGTCAATTACTTTCAAATTGCCTTATATAGGAGTTTGATAAGCTTTAGATATTGTTTGTAAACTGAATAAAATTAATTATTATAAATATAAATAGTTACTATAAAACAAAATAATTTTATTTTAAGATAGCTCATCTAAAGTTTTTGAAGGCTTGATGTATTTTCGTGTTAATCAAATTTATCATAAATCTGAAAAATACCGTTGATATTTTTATTCCAACCAAAACATACATACCATAACTCTCTTCCACGCTCATATGACCTTCACTCTACCGTACACGCTTTTCGATAAGATATACATCTGTAAAGCAACATAAGTATATCGTACACGGTAACATCCCCAATTGGCTCATTCTTTTATGTACCCACCCGCATTGCGAACTTCCGTTACCGGATTTCCGGTTTTCTCTCTACCTGCCAACATAAACACAACTCGAGTATAGAAAAGTTTTAACTCTTGTGTTTGATGAACGCAGCTATTACGAAAATCGCTGTGTTCTTTTTTGAAAAAAGGTTGTTTGATTAAAACCGTTTTGGAAAGTTTTGGGAGTGCTTATTTAAATGATGAAAATATAAAACTGTGTCTCATTATATTTTTGTTATTTTTAGGTTTGGTGTAACTGGGAAAACGTTAAAAATTTTCTAATTTCTTTTAGATAAAGTCTGTAAGTTAGGTCGAAAGTGACACGTTAATTAATGAGCAGTAAGTTCATGAGCAACACACTGTTTGTATAATATCGCTCATCCGGTACTCCGAACAATCAAACTGTCGTTTGCATGTGAAATAGTGGTGTACAGTATTTTATTTTTTTATCTTACTTTTTAGGATTTTCTCAGATGATATTAATTAAATGCAAAACAATCCCTTAGCATCAGATTGTCATTTTAAAACACTAAAGCTCTCCTTACTGTATATTTACGTAAATCTTCTTTAATATTTTTGTAATATTTTACATACTATTTTGGTTAAAAACATTTTCACATAGATCGATGTAGCACTAATACATAAAACTAAACTAAGCTAGCTTGCCATTTACATAACCGTGTCTCTGACATTATTCTCGAAGCTTCAGTGACTGAACGTTCCATCCCTATTGTGCGAAGCGTAACGCGTTAACTTGTCCTGTCGAGACAACATGTGTTGTTGGACCTTCGTCGTTGGACCCACTATAAAGAGACGCCATCGCGCCAGTGGCTTTGTCCAAATGGCGCAGTCTTCACAATCTTTAAAACTAACATAGCAGGAAACAAATGGACTGGCTTATAAAATGGCACAAGTGGTACCAAGAAAAACTGGCCATGTGCGAGTCGGACTCGCGCACGAAGGGTTCCGTACCACCGTCGTATGAGAGCCCCCCTTAAATATTCATTTTATGTGGTTTTTAGTATTTGTTGTTATAGCGGCAACGGAAATACATCATTTGTGAAAATTTCAGCTTGCTAGCTATCACGGTTTATGAGATACAGCCTGCAGACAGACAGACGGACAGACAGACAGCGGAGTCTTAGTAATAGGTTCCCGTTTTACCTTTTGGGTACGGAACCCTAAAAAAGCAAAGTATTTTAACCAAATATACGGTTGCAGCATAACGTCCTCAGTTTTCTGTGCACCGAATGAAATTAACTCGCACGTGGAGTAAAATTTCTGGATATATCCAGATATTTCCGCCTTACACCGGCCATAGCCGGTTCAAACCGACTCCAGTCGCACCTGAACGAAGGTCTAATTGAATCCGCAGTGAGACCGGGACTATTAAGTTTTCATTTACTGAACAGTTAACTTATATTTTCACTTAGAATATTTCATATCTTGGTTTGATATTAAGCTTCAAAAATTTGTGAAGGACGGAGAGTTTTATGATCGGGTTTTATTTCTCTATGAATACAATATTTTATTTTAACTCAAATATTCTATTTCGTATGCGATGTTGTGGCAGGAATGTTTTACATGGTCATAAAATATTTTATCTAGTAAACTTGATCGCCAATCCGCAGTGAACAGAAGTGGTACCACTGTTGTTTTTATTTCGCATAAGAAAAGACATAAGTCCTATGTAGTAACAGTTACAAGCTGGTAAAACAATGATAAAAATACATGTGATATAATAATATCATGTAAAAGGCTATTTTCAGATTTGAGTAATGGTATTCGAGATATGTTATTTAAAATCACATGGATTTTCATACGATTTTCTGGCGTATTGATTTAAACATACTTAGATATATTTTAGTCGTTTTCCGAGAAGGTATTATTTTGCTTCTGTCTGTACATACAGGATCGTCCTTTTTGAGAAAAATTTGCATATGAATTTTTATTTGTACTTTTTTGTGCTGTAGGTTGAGCCAAATAGTCATAATGGTAATTTAATTCATTAAATACATTTTTGTAGCCTGGTTTGAGACAAATAATTGTTTGTCTCAAACTAGGCTTATAGTACTTAGTTTGTCTAATTATTATTAGGCTATGAAATCAGACAAACTAAGATTTGGTAAGTTATAACGGGTTAAAATTACATATATAATATTTCGTAGCAAATATTCTAAAAATGTTATGTACCAAGAAATACTTTTATATAGTGTCCCCATAATAGCTGTAAGTTCTAGAAAGTATCTAGACTACGTGCTCCTGAGTAATTCACAAAGAGCATGCTCGGAATATTTTGGACGAAGCCAGATGGAAAACGAGGCGTGCCTTCTTTCGATTAGTTCCGTCTGATTGCCGATTTAGAATGTATTGCGTTTATAGTAAGTGGACAGCAAAGACTCAATACAGGACGTCTATTCAACAAGGTATTTTTTTCAGTATTCGATGACTCAATTGAACAAGTACCAAATGGTCTTTAAAACAAATAATTTAAGACATACTAGGAAACAGCAAACAATTATTCAAACCAGTGCGCTATAATTAAAACATTGACAGTATTTATGTAATGCATGCGATCGGGTGTTGTGGCGCAAATTGGGAGAGGCCTATGTCCAGCAGTGGACTATGATTAGCTGAATGATGATGTAATGCATGTGAAACACCTTCGAAATCAAGTACATGATTTAAAAAAAAATGACATGTACTGTTCTAAAAAACTGTAATGACAATAATCGAACAGAAAAGAGAAATTACTGCCTTTTTCCTATCTCCCTCTAATTTTACCATCAGCAAGTTCACAAAAAAAAATAGCGCCGGCTACGAAAACAAACATCACTATCAGGCACAACCTAACAAATTAGTACAACCCAATCACAATCGTTTAATCTGCTTAAAGACTCCGAACAGGTATTTACATTCATTGATTCAAAGTCGACCGATTGAAACGGTTCAGCGATTGGATTATTTACCTCCGGATAAATAAGTCTGTAAGACCCCAGGGTGCAATGTCGTGCTAATTGGATGGGGAGGACAAAATGTGTATTGGAAAATCTTTTTGAAGATAAAAGGGGATTTCTTGCATATTTTTTTGGGAAGAATGTTTATCCAGTTTTCATTTTTCATTATTTCATTTTAATTTAATTAATCTTTAACAATGTTTTTTTTTGTATCTTCTCTTGTTTATACTCATTTGAAAAGGCTGCTTGTAGGTATTACGTTAAACAAATTGTATAAAAAAATCATAACTATGTCAAACAACGCCTCTAGTTCGAGTACATTACTCACAGCATTTTGGTCCAAACCACCACATTTCAACAAAAGAATTTTCTACCAAATAAAATCTCAGACTTGATCCATCCCAAGATGTACTATATCGTACACCGTATCTTCATTCTTGTTTCAAAGGAAGCCAAACTTCCGATATCGCGATCCCTCGCGACTGGGGCCCGATGAGGCATAAAATCATCCACATGGGGCTGTCGCACCTGACTGCTTACAAAAATGTTTTGTATGCGAACAACTTACTTGTACAATGTAATGCTCCTGTTTTACTTTTCTCTGATGATTTTTGTGCAAGCTTTGCGTTAAGGTAAATCGTGTGGAATTTGTAAATGAGGCTTTATGAAAAATAATAAATATGATTTGCTTTTCGCTGGATGATTTATCTTTATTTTTTCTAATACATTTTTGGTTAACAGTAAGATTTTGTGGTGTTTTACATACATACATACCATCACGCCTGTATCCCCGAAGGGTTAGGCAGAGGTGTACCAATGTACACCCACAGTTCGCCGGTATGTTTAGGTCCCATGTAATAGGGGGCGAGCCAATGCCACTAACCGGGCACAAATCCAAACTCCGACCTGCTACTGAGAATTTCATAGAAAAACCCAATAAGACCTTGGTCGACTTGGGAATCGAACCCAAGACCTCTAGCGTAGCAGTCCCGCTTAGAACCACTAGGCCAACGAGGCAGTCCAGTTGTGGTGTTTTAGGTATGTTTAAATGAGTTAACAAACATAAAAAGTAATCGGATTCGATGTAAATTAATATTTTATGGAAAATAAAATTTAGCTCTGGCTATCGATAGTACAGTGCAGGCTTTACATATAATGATATTTTTAGTATGTAAATTTAACAACATTTTTTAGAGGAAGGTCACATAGGAAAATCAAATAAATTTAACAAAAAATAATCTTATCTTTTTTTTTGCGTAACTTTCGAGGTAAGGCAGGTAATCTTAACCTCCCCCTCACAGTAATAAAATCAAAACACCAAACTCAACCCTCGAAAAATCGACGCCAAATTAAAAATTCATCTCTACCACAACGTCACGTGAACTTGACAAAAGATTTCTAAACTTGTTCAACTCTGAATCTCTCGCCGCACTTAACGTTGAAACTTTGCACAGATATTTTTCAAGAGTTTGAAATTAAGCCCATTAAACGCAGAGCGGTGTATAATTCAGGGGGTCGGTCTACCGTGAACCTTTGATATGGGGTTTTAAATAAAATATTGGTCTTCCGCAATTGGACACTCGGTTTGGGTGTGTTGGATTTCAATGGTGAATTATTATTGTCTGTTCGTGTAATGATTGGAATGCGGAGTTATTGTTCATTACGGAATGGTTGTGGAGTCAATTTTAAAGTACATTTTGGGAGTATTATGTAAAAAGGAATCTAAATGATAATTAACGCGTTAATTTTAATTGTTGAGTCTCTTCATTGTAGTTCTTTCATTTTATTTTGTTTATTTTTTTCAAAAAAACCTAGTTTCAGAGGTTTTGTAAACAATGTTATTTATACTATTATAAAATTTAAGAAGTTAAAGTCAACAGTAGTTACGTAAATAGGCTTTGTTTTGCCTATTTTAATATAAACAAAACACCGTTCAGATTTAATTGGCCAACACAAGCGTTAAGCGATCCTTTGCTTATACAATTTGGTCCTCTAACTAGTTTATTTAATCAATCAACTGTAAAATTAATGAGTAAATTAATTAGAAAACGACTGCTTGCATGGAACTTATGTCAATGAGTTTTTAATTCCAAATAGTTATACAAGTACAGTTCACCACACACCGAAACTTTAAAAGAAAGAAAGAAAGAAAAAGTGTTTATTCACAGCAAAACATCACAAATTTACACATTATTCCTCCTGCCAAACTGCATAGCAGTTTGTTAACATTGACATGGTCTCTAAATCAATGAGGCTAAGGTTGAATTTCGCTGTTCGTATTGAAGATACTCAATTAAGTAATATGAATTGATATCGTCCTATTTATTAATTTATTTCCGACATGAACTCAAATTTAATTAAAGAGAGCTTATTATTAGAAAAATATGTAGTGCGTCATAAGAAAATTCTTAGCATTAGTCAATTTTTTTTATGTCTCCATGGAGATATTTCTTTTTGCGTTCCTACTTACTAATTAATATTAAAAAATCTCAATCATAACCTTATAATATAAACTTTAGAAACCTTATAAAACGTGACTTGAATAACATTTAATATTTTTAAGCTAAAAACTTAGACACACTACTTCAAAGATGCATAACATTTTATGCATCTTAAGACTTTAAAAAGTTTACTTTGAAACTCAACTGCAAAATATCAAATCTGCATAATCTAAAATTCAGTACAAATTACTTACAAATTTTGAATTTAAAATCAAATGCATACACGGTGGAGAGGAGCTCTACGTAACAGCTAAAGTTTTCTCTTAAACTGTTCAACCATAAGTATATGCTCAACCAACTTCCATAACTTAGATACTGAAAACTGTTGTTAAGAAGATAAAGTATTTATACACTCGAGAGCAATGAATCCGGGTCACTTAAAGAATGTTAAAAATCTCGGAAACTAAAAATGATAGGTTAATGCAATAAATTGTATTTAATAGACAATGTAATACTCCTTAAATGAAAGTAAAAAAAATATGAGTCACCATACATTTTATTAACACAAAATTACATAAAGAAAAAAACTGCTGATCTCTCCTTAAAACAAAAATAGGAAACATGAAATTTTTGAACTTTATTACGATTTTCTTGAATTTTAATACTTCGTATTGCCTCCTCGTGCTTCCATTACTTTACGCGGTTTGGCATGCTGTACACCAAGTTCCTTATACGATTTTGGGGAATATTCTCCCATTCCTCTGTGAGAGCAATTTTGAGCTCACGAAGCGTGATTGGGGGAGGGTTTCGTTGTTTTACGCATCTGCCTAGCTCGTCCCAAGCATGCTCGATCGGGTTGATATCCGGGCTGCGCGCTGGCCACTCCATACGAGTAATGTTCATCTCTTGAAGGTAGTCATTCACAATCCTACCTGTATGAGGTCGGGCATTGTCATGCATAAATATAGCATCCTCACCTAAATTGACCATAAATGGACCAACGTGATCATTGAGGATTTCTTCCACATATCTTTCGCTAGTTAAAGAGCCGTTTTCTATGATCACCAGCTCTGTGCGACTTTCAGAAGAAATTCCGGCCCACACAAGTACAGACCCACCACCGTAGGCTACTTTTTCTTCGATGCATGCTTGCTTGAATCTTTCCCCTGGTCTTCGATACACTCTGTGTCTTCCATCGTGCTTGTAGAGCATAAATTTTGATTCGTCGGACAACATAACTTTTGACCAATCTTCAATACTCCAATTTTGGCTTTGGCTCTGGGCATATCTTAGTCTTGAAATACGATGCCCACACTTCAGTTTAGGGCCGTTTGCAGGTCTAAGGGGTTTTAAGTTAGATTCAGCAAGCCGACGTCTTACTGTCCATGCACTTGGGTTACTTCCTCCGAGGCGTCGAAACTGATTTGTGAGTTCAGTTCCTGTGAGAAAGCGATTTCGAAGCATGGTGTTCACCAAGTATCGGTCTTCTCGTGCTGTGGTACACCTGGTTCTGCCCGTTCCTGGTCTGCGTAGGTTAGAACCAGTTTCTTCGTAACGTCGGAGAACTCTTTGTACTGTTGACAGCGACACACCGACAGTCCTGGCTGTATCGCGCTGACTCCGGCCGTTTTCCAGCATTGTAAGTATTCTGGTGCATTCTTCAGGCGTAAGCGACATAATTTCAGCTTGAATAATGAATATAGAGCACTATCAACATGGTTTATGTACCCACATAAATGACAGATTACAAACAAAAGCAAAACCAAATGCTGTAATTTCGTAGTTCCATCTTCGAAAGTGGCCCTTTTTCAAATTTGATTTTTTTATGATATAACTTTACAATAACTAAGAAGTTTTAATACCTTCATTTAAGGAGTATTACATTGTCTATTAAATACAATTTATTGCATTAACCTAGCATTTTTAGTTTCCGAGATTTTTAGGATTCTTTAAGTGACCCGGATTCAATGCTCTCGAGTGTAGTTCCGTTAAAATTAAAAGCAGCTTTGTATGTTACTAAAATGTTAAAGTTGCTTATTAGCTTAACAGAGCTGATCTTTAGTTAGTTTGCTCCTAATACCTATAAATGTGCTTAGCAGTTTACGAAAATTAATATCGAAAAATTTAAAAAATTTGACAGTAGGTATATTCTAGAGCCGTAAAAGAATTGGACAAGGTATCCTAATGATGGTGAATGAGCTTTGATTAACATGAAAATTACACCAGCAGGTGTCATTATTCGTTTCTTTGCCAAAATTTTAGAATGTACCAAAAACCTACAAAAAATATAAAACAATTACTTGACGATATATCTTTATTATTACACGAACTTGACAAACCTGTGTACTGTTCCAGTTTAATAAACAACAGTAATAAGATTAACAAGACACGGTGTCTGTAAATGGAAAACGGGTACGTGCACAAGGGTCCCGTGATAAGGATGCGACTCTAAAGCAAGCTCGAATTATGAGATACTTAACTTTCTGCGCGATAAAATGGAGCCTTTTTGTTTCCTGAATTAATTTGGCTTTGTACCTAGAATGAAGTTAAACTGTGCATGTACATTGTACAGTCACGAACAAAAATGTTTATAAACAAAGCGAAATATAATTAAATTATAAATAAAATAATAATAATAAAATAATAATAAAATAAAATGAAATAAAATTTGCGAGATTTTTGTGTTGAAACTCAAAAAGAAAATTATATGGAACTGTTTTCAATAATAATTACTTCATAAAACCAATCTAACTTTTTTTTGGAAATTAATTCTAAAAACTGTTTTTAATTTTCTTTTCCTTCCTTGGAAATTATTTTAAGTTATGATTACTCTTCTTCTTGGTATTGATGATTTCTTTGACGATAAAAACGAGGCATTTTATCTTATTGTCTTGATAAAATCTACGTTATCTTACGTAACAGTTACAATTAATTACTGAGGTAATAGTACAATGGTTGACCTTATCGTGGATCGTAATACAGAACCTTCCTCAATCAGATTCTGTGATGGACGGGACTCATTACGATTATGCTGGATGGTCTTTTGTTAATCCAAAATTTGCGTTACTCCAATCGTAAAGAAATCAAGTCGTAATAATTATATAATTATTCTCATAGTTTCATACAATATCAACATCTTGTACTGTAATCTAAAAAAAAGATTGAATATCTTTTCGCGTACCTTAAGTTACACAGTTCGACATAAGAAAAAAAATTAAAAAAATGTTTTAAGTCGGACAGTTACACTTAAGGCTTGGGCACACCAAACGCGGGACAGGCGCAGCACCTGAGCAGGGCAGGTCAGTTGCGCCGCGGTTGATGTCACACCAGAAACATGAGCAGTCAGAAAGCAGTTTGAACGCGGGCCTGCTTTCTAACTGCGTTATGTGTGTCGTATCGATAGCCACACTCAGTACTTCTAGCTTTAAGTAAAAAAAAAGAATATGGGTTCACGATGTAAATAAGAGAAGAGAAGAATATGGGGAGTACCATCGTCTATGTGCATCTTGTAAACCGTATTTCTATAATATTTGTCCTTTAAATCATAAAAACATTTATATTTCCTCACTAACTCAATCAATTTTTCATTCGTTTCCATGATAAAGTTGTAAAAAATCACAACCGTTTACGACCCGCGCCGCGGCTGTCCCGCTCAACTGCTTTGGTGTGACTAGTCAATATGGCGGACGTAGTAATACAACGCGTAGTTACTGCGGCCGCCCCGCGCCTGCGCTGCCACCGCCCCGCGCCTGCGCTGCTCACGTCCGAAAGTTTTGTAGAAGAGCAGTGCGTGCGCGGCGCAGTGGCGGAGCAGGTAGGATCAGCGGGCCCGCGTTTGTTCAGTGTGTCACCCCTCATATAACTACATGATTTTCAAACGTAGACGCACTGCTACCGCACTGCTACTGCTTTTGGTGTGCCCAGGCCTTTAAGGCTTGGTCAGGATTGGTCATTTATCGACCAATCCTGACCAAGCCCTTAAATGTAACTGTCCGACTTATTGAAGACATTTGGAGCATTTTTTTCTTACGTCAAAGTGTTTTACTTAAGACAAGCGAAAGGATATTAGGAATATGACAATTAGGTCATTTTCTATAATCACCGTATACATTTTCAAGATTGAGCTGAAATTGAAATATTTGGCTCAATCAAGTTTCATAGGGTGCTTAACCCTACAATCTATTAGTATAACTGTGATCAAAGGATCCAAAGATAAAAAACTAGGTCTAACTATAAAAAAGTACCACATTTATGTGCCTCGTTGGCCTAGTGGGTCTAAGCGCGACTGCTACGCTAGAGGTCTTGGGTTCGATTCCCAAGTCAACCAAGGTGTTATTGGGTTTTCTATGAAATTCTCAGTAGCAGGTCGGAGTTTGGATTTGTGCCCGGTTAGTGGCAATAGGCTCGCCCCCTATTACATGGGACCTAAACATACCGGCGAACTGTGGGTGTACATCTGCCTAACCCTTCGGCGATACAGGCGTGATGGTATGTTATGTTATGATACATTTATGTACAAGACAATGAAATGTAACACAAAACATAGCAAACATAAGAAAATCATTGATATAGAATAAATAGAAAGTATTTCTCCGCCTTACTCATCGCTTCGCTACCCCCGGACCACAACCTCGCTCACCAGGGGAAAGATGAAATTTTAAGGTTGGATAATAGCCATGAATGCGTTGAACGAGCAAACTTGCATTGAATATATTTTAGAATTCCAACGTTTTACTGCCGAGACTTTTTATAAACGTTTTATTTAAATTTTACAGGAATAGCGACTGTAAAACTATGAAGTTTTACGACTGGATAAACCGTTCCTTTAGTTTTTGGGTGTAGGATTTTTAATGAATTTTGACTATCTTTTTAAGGCCATTAAATTGTTTACTTTGTATATTTTACTATTTTTAGTTTCTAACAATTTTCTTTAGTAAAAAATATGCCCTTAAAAAAAATTAATAAAAAGTTGCGTGACATTCTAACTGCTTAGTCAGTCAGTCAGTATCGAAAATTCAGTTTTAAATGAATCTGAAGGAAATTTCTAAAAGTAGAAAAACTAGTAAATTTTCCTAGTGCCTTTCTTTTATATTCTAAACAGGGCCTAGTTCGCAGGCAGAGAAACAGCTTGCACCCTACCCTCTTTAATTTACGCGTCCGTCCCGCGTACGTGTTTAAAAACAAAACAAATCAAACTAACGGACCGACTAACACTGACAAACATTCAAGCAAGGTCCCGAATAGTTTACGTCGTCACTGAAAACGGTCGGGTTATCCGGATATGAGATCCGGCTGGACATTGAGCGATGCCCGGACACACCCGGACGTACCCACGAGCTTTTCTGATGAAATTCTTATGTTAATATTAAGGCCTTTTCACTTTATGTGTATACTTATTCTGGAGGCTTCGTTCCTCAATAGGCTTGACGCAGATGTATTTTGAGCCTAATCTGTGTTCGATAGACCTTGGAATTGAATCCTGAAAACAGGTAGGAAAGTTTCTTTTTTTACCTCTAAATTTTTGATGACTTATTCAGATTTATTTTTGTTTAAACGCCTTAAGTAGAAAAAAACACAATTCAACAGACGGGATACACGTACATCAAATATACTTTTCGATTATTGAATAATGTGATAAGAACAAAACAATTTCGAAGGTAAACTGATAATTAAAATATCAATAACCTTTTTACTGAAAATAAAGATATGAATATGGGATATATATACATAATAAGAGAATAATTAACAATTTAAATGATTTCGCTACATTATTTTCCATTATCATAATTTTTGGTTCAATAAATTACAAAATATTTAAAGCTTCATTAAAAAGTACGATACGATATACCAACACATTTCGATGTCTTGATTTTTTTGTCTTTATAAATTCAGAAAAATATTAAACAATAGAAGCTTACTACAAAAAAAGAATATCAGTAAACTACTAACCAATATAGGCTCAATTTAATAACACAGCTAATCGAACCATTCCCCAAATTGATTCGCGAGTAGTAAGGCTAGATAATGTTTTCCTTGCTAATAGAATGACAAACACCCCGCGCGAGGGATCGCTTGTCATCTGTCAGAATCCCTTTTGCCGCCCTTTGCCGCCCTTTGCCGGATGCGGTACCAACGAGAATGATATAAGAGAGGTTTTTCTAATTCTGCTGCCTTTATTTGGATAAGAACCTTAACATCACAATCCAACCATCAGGTTGGATTGTGATGTTAAGGTTTATTAGTGATTTGTTTAGTTTTGTCTCTGTAATGCGGAAAATCTGTTTCTGATGTTGAGGATTTTGAATAGATTGCTGATTCTTCAGTTTTAAAGCCAAGGCTTCGGCTAGTAGCAAATTCTGAATTTTCTTTCAGCTTGAAAAAAGTACTCCGAAAAGAAAGTAGTCTCTGCTGATCAGATTTTATAATAACTAGGTATTCATTTACCAGGTGGACCGACGATATCGTTAAAGTTGCGGGCACCCGGTGGATGCAATTGGCGAGTTGTCGTTCATTGTGGCGTTCTAGGGGGGAGGCCTTTGTTCAGCAGTAGACGTCTTCCGGCTGATGATGATGATGATGATGATGATGATGAGGTATACATTTTGTAAAGAAATAAAGTTTATGGTATGTAATAAGTGGGCGGCTCTGCCTATCTTTAAGGATGATGATAAAGGTATAATTAGAATCAAAATTCTACCATGGAAAGTAGCGATAGTAGCTAAATTTAAGTTTGTCGAGAAAAATCTGTTTCTGTACTTACACCACCGATCATATAACTATAACCTTGATGTTTTCCAAACAATTTCTTACGTTAGATAATGTCGTAATGAATTACGCGATACGGGGAGGTTGGGGTTCGATCACTCGGGAGGCTTTTATCCCCGACTTGAGGCGATAAGTTCATAATGTTAACGCTCTGGTTATATCTCATAAATGGATGTAGTTGCGGCCTTGTTTGTGACACGGAAACTGAATTGTGTTTTAAAAGGAGGCTGAATCTGGATAGAATAGGTGGATCTTTTTGTTTTTTTTTTCATGGTAACATTTGTGGAGTAATGAAAAAATAGATGACAAGAGAACATTCCTAATTATGGAATGGAAATCATTTTTAAGCGATAGATAAAGCAATGCAGTGTAAGTAAATTAAAAAGCAGGCCAAGCGCGAGTCGCACTCGCGCACTGAGAGTTCCGTACAAACCTGAAGGTATCTATTTCTTTTGATTGCGTTGACATAAAAGTTTGATTTTGTTACAGCTTATAGGTATTATAGACCTGAGTATTTGATATGAATTTCAATTTAATACCTCTTCATTCATGAGTTCATGAGAAAAGAAGTAGTAGCTGTAGAAATTTTTAAAAATATTTTTTATTATATTATGTGACATAAAATCCTTTATTTGTACTATAAGACGTTACTTCATACCAAATTTCAAGAGTCTAAGTTCACGGGAAGTGCTTGTAGTTTTGATTCAATTGCGAGTGTCGCAAATTTGCGGCATAAACGGCTGTATATTTTGATTGCGTTGGCTAAGAAGTTTGATTTTTTCGCACCAAGGGACAGTAAACCTGACTATTTAACTTAAATTTTATTGCTGGATACCTCTACGCAACACTGACAGACAGACGGACAGCAAAATGATCTGTTCCGTTTTTAATAAAAAAAAGCCAAAATAGGTCAAATTACAACGCACCACCCTAAATTTAATGATCATGCGTTCCAAATCCTTAACATCAACACTCTTACACATGAATACAACAAAACAAATTAATTATGCAAGTAGCGTACATCGTACTTATCTACCCCTTCAGATCCCTGATAATACTCAAACAATAGATAACGAAATTTCATAACACCCGTAATTAAATTCTTATTTAATAATTCTCGGTGTTATAATTATCTCGGTGTAAGTAAAAACAAATATTTTATTCAACGTCATGGAAATCTTATCTTCTTCAGCATTAACTTTGAATTTTCTATTAATATACGTAAGCAAATAAAAAAGGCCTGTGTTTTTGCGTCTATTTTAAGATGATATGCAACATTGTTGCGACTTTTTTTATAGAAATTAACTTAAGACCATATCACATATCAGTTGTTACAAATAAAAAACAACCTTACTGCTTTGATATAAGAGCAATATTTGATTTGATATAGACAACATCACATACATTGCTTTGAACTCAAAGTAAGTAGCTAAAGCATTTATGTGTTGTATTCAGAGTCAACGAATGTACTACTAATACCCAGGTAAGAAGAAACGTAGAAATGTGGTTTTGTACATTTACCCGTCCGTCCGGGGATCGAACCCGGGACCTCTGAGTGACTGACACTTTGAAATATCAATATTAAAGTATTACAACGGATTGTGTAGTTAAATAAATTACGTATGTAATAAGTTAGTACCACCGAGAGCTGAATACAGACTAAGAATTAAGTATAAATAATTACATTTGTTAAATTTCTTATATTTCGGAACTCAAAGGTTAAGCAATGTTGGTCTGATATCAATTTCGATATTAGCTCCTTCCGTCAGAATGATAATTAAACAAAATCTCTTATCTTATTACTTATCTACGATTGCTGAACAGAATGTGAAGGTACTATCAGTAGGTAATGTTGCTTCAAGAATGGTAGACGTTGGGAACCTTTTTATGGTTAATGCAGTGTGTGCATGCATTTGGGCAAGCGAACAAATCGACAGTGAAACTACTTGACAGGAGGTAAGAAGCTGTTTATTTATTATAGAAAGAAAATAAGTACATTATTTTTTATATAAATTTATTTGTAAAATATAAAATTTAACCAAATGGTTGTGAACACTAACTCGGTTCCAAAACAATAATATCAGACTACTTGAAGTACTTACTATTTGACATTATATTATAATTATTCTCGACAACACAATCCCTAACACAAGAATAAAGAATGATTCAATAAATTTTTAATTGATCTATAACTAAAAGATCTCCAATTTCAAATGGAACTAAATTACACTTGATTCGAAACATAATTTTATGTTCATTTCCAGTAAATTTTATTATTATAACTTTAAATAAATGGTAAGAACTTACTTTGAAATTTACTGTAGTTATTACTTTGATGTTTAAGATCTCAATATTTCAAAGTTTGAAATTGATATTAAAAGTTATTTAGAAACCGTTGATATACTTTTTCAGTCAAAAGCAGCCATGACGGACAGCGATAGAGTACTATTTTCAAATGACTATCTCGATGATAGTGAAGTTAATTCACTAGCAGATACAGCGTTCTTGGAACCTGGCGTATACTATCCTAAGCAAAGTAAGTATGCATGTTGAATATATTTAAAATGCTGTAGATTTAATTTTATAACTATCTAACACATAGGAAAGCAGTTCGAATTTATTTGAAACTAGCGACCCACCCCCGCTTTACATCTATTATGATACATACAAACCCACCTATCCAATCAATCTATCTTTTGCTGTAAACTGCATTAAAAACCGTTAAGTAGTTTAAAAGATCTAAGCGAACAGACAACGACTTTTTCATAGTATGTAAAGATCAACATCATGCCTTAACACTGCTGTGGACATTAGTTCTACAATATTTAAGTATTGCTTTCATTCAAATATTGACATAAGGTAAAGGTTTAAAATAAAAGACGTCATAATCATTCCCCCGTCATCATTTACAAATTTTATCACACAGCTAAATACCAGTTACCAACTCATTTCTTCGTACTAAGTCCCATTTATCTAAACATTCTTTGAATCAATATTTACCCAATAAATAAGAACGCTATAGTTTTTATCTTTTGCGAACAATATTTTGTGTTCGCCAATATTTACTTAAGAACTTTTGAAATAAGTAAAACAAATACAATCTTAGTTCTTAGGGTAACATTCTGGTTCTATCTAGATAATAAGTAGCTGTTGATTAAATATATTTTATGTTGTATTTCAGAAGTATCTCATCATAAAAGGACATCACGGGCTCAAAACAAAAGGTTCGTTTTTAAAAATGGAGAATTTAATATTGACAAAGGTATTTCCAATCACCAAGGGTTCTTCTCAAGATGGTTTGTCACCATGGTCGAAGCTCGATGGAGATGGACCCTGGTCCACTTTTTCCTGGCCTTTACCGGAGACTGGCTGTTCTTCGGTTTTATATACTGGATGATTGCCTTAACGCATGGGGACTTGGTTGAAGAACATCTACCTCATAACCAGAACAGCTCGAATTGGACACCATGTGTCGAAAACATCCATGGCTTCACTTCAACATTCCTCTTCAGCGTCGAAGTCCATACCACAGTCGCTTACGGCAAAAGATCTATAACTTTAGAATGTCCTCAAACAATTACTGCCATGTGCTTCCAGTGTATTGTGTGTTCATTTTTCCAAGCATTCATGATTGGGATTCTATTTGCAAAATTGACGAGACCAAAAGGACGAACGCAAACAATTCTATTTAGCAAACGAGCAGTGGTATCTTTGAGAGATGGAAAGTTATGCATGATATTTAGAGTAGGTGATATGAGGAAGTCTAGAATACTAAATATCAAATCCACAGTTTTCGTATTAAAGTTGGGTGAAGATCATAACGAAGACTATGAACAAAGGGAATTAGAAGTTGAAATGGATGGATGTGAATCTACCTTTTTTCTTTGGCCTGTATCTGTGATACATGTTATCGATGAAAGAAGTCCTTTCTACAATATTTCTGCTGCAGATTTATTGGTTGGAAAATTCGAAATTTTAGCAATTTTCGAAGGAATCATTGAATCCACTGGACAGTTAGTGCAAGCTAGGACGAGTTATACTGAAAATGACATTTTGTGGGGACATCGTTTGGTAAATATGGTGAACAGTGATAATGAGAAAAATGTGTATGACGTAGATTTCTCTAAACTGAGTGAAACTGAGAGAGTTGATACTCCGTTGTGTTCAGCTAGTGAGTTCAGGTCTATGTTATCTTTGTTTGATTTAGATACGTTAATTTAGTCTTATTAATGTTATTCTAAGTTATTTTGTAATATTATGATACCACTGAATATACATTCTATATTGAAGATGTAAATACCATATGGAGACTATTAAACAAGATGTAAATAATTGTAAATATTTGCTTTCATTTAAACCTAATTAAATAGTTTTAAATTGTTTTCAATGTACGATTCAATTACAAAATTAATTGTTGTTTGTAAACTTTGTTAAATCTAGCTTTGTTTGAAACCAAACAGTAGATGTATTTTTATTTATAGCACAATTAGCAGACCAATTTTTTAATACAAATTATAAATAACTTTATCACGTTCTATCTTAAGTGCAAAAACTGGTCCCATTTCACTCGCAAAAAATTCGATGTATACCTTTATTAGGTATAAAATATCAGTCATGTATAAAATTAAATAATATTTTTAGATAAGAAAACATCATTTTGCAATCACTATCTACAAAGCACACAACTATAACATTTAGCCTGAGAGGCTGCCATCCTATCCGTATAAAATTAAAACTTGCAATCCCTATCCTGATCACCCCCTACCTGATGAGAGGCGTGAAGTTACATCAATTCCGGAGTCCCGCCTACAAAATAGATGGATAAGCATAACTCTGGCTTCACCTGTTTTAGACTTTACTAAGTTCGGAAGTTGGCCTGAACGCTACGCTCTAACAACGCTCAAGATAAAGTACTACTAATTTATTAGGAAAACTTAAACTATGACAGTATACAGTTGATAATACAGAAGTTTAAATTGTTTGTTCGCGAGTTTATGTTGCGCGGTGACAGATATTAAGTGTGTGAAAAGTTTTTGTTGGAAGTGTTGGGAAAAATGGTGACTTCACAATGCATAATATTTAGACGGTTAAGAGTGATTAAATCTTGAATGAGTTGGAGAATCTTGAATAATTGTTCAAGTAGTAAATGATGTGTACTAAATTGTTTTTCAATTCGATTGGAATTGATTATGTATGTATGTTTAGTATCGGGTACTGCGCTTATACTGTCTCTTAACTGTTTAGATAGATGTAGGTATCTCTACCATAGAAAAGAGCCTATTGTTTTTGTAAAAGACATTTGCCAAAGAATGCAGAAATATTTTATTAAATAATACAAAGAACTTACGTACAGATTAACTCTTGTTTCCGAAATACTGACTACGAGTTTAATTTCGTATTTAAAAAAAAATAGGCCTTTGAAGTGTAACATCATTTTACAGAATGTTAATGTACCATTTTCGTTCTATTTAGAAGGCTGTTCCAACCAACAATTCTGTGCCCAACCTGTATACTGTTTAAACTATGTTCAAGGAACTAATTAATTGTTTAATGGAGCCTCAAATCTAAGCGGTGATGAAATTGAAGGCTCTTGTTATGATAGCTAATGAATGTTGCCGTACGGTTTGTTTGGGTTGTCTCCTTACTAATTATACCGGGAATAACCGAGATACGGAGTTGATTTTTTAAGGGAAGTAAAATTGAGGTATTTTTGGTTTGAGTATAATTGTCTGGTACCGTTAATTAGTGAGTAGATGAAAAAGGTAGGCAGAGCGTGCGACAAAGAAGTGTTTCTTTTTAAGGAATACAAATTCCAAGAAAAAAACTATTTAAATAGGTTTGTTTCGTTTTTGTTAATTTTTATAAAATGCGTATAGTATATAGTAGATAGGAAATTTTTATAAATTTCCTATCTACTTTAATTTTCAATTTTTTAATAATATACATTTTTTTTAATTTCCTTTTTTTTTTGTTTATTAAGTCATTTAAGTATAGTCGCATCAATTTATAACTATTTCGTATTCTAGTATGTAATATGTTATACTTATCACGTATCTACCTACATTGGTACGAATATTTAGTTGAGAAGGCGAGTACCTATACTGCACTTTATCTATGTAAATTTTGCATACACAGATTAATGGTAAAGAGCAAGCAAACAGATTATCATGTATTGTGTATTAAGTCTCTACGTTAACAAAAGAAATATTATTAAAATTATCATTAAAACACGTCTCTTTATAGTCCACATTAAACTCTGCATTAAAAATTAAATGTTGCATTATTTGTACAATCATCAAGTTACCACTCTTTGCATCACCAAACCAAATTCAAACCCTAAAACAATACAAAATTACATAAAAGGCCTCTATTACTGTAAAGAACATCCTCAAAGATATCTGATATTTAAAGTTTTATCAATGAATCGCGGCCATCAAACTCAATGTAATTACGGAACGATTTGATTTCAGGAAAGATCATTAAACGCCTTACAAAATTCACTGAGCAAACTTTTAATTATGCAAATTATCGCCTTTAAAGAAGGCGTCGTATTCAATCGAAATTTAATTTCCTGATAAATATTACAATATTCGATAAATACGCCGTTAAATTTTGGCTTTAAATTAATTATTCACAAAACCAAAATTATAATAATGTAATTATTTTTCTATACAACGGATAATTTTCCATCACGAGTCAAACGCAATATATTTATTTTTAAATACTTTTTTTATCCTTAACATTTCAAGTAACAATACTTTTTATCTCTTAATTTTTGTCAGTGCAAAATTTAATGTAAAATACAGTTCAGCTGAATTCCTTAAGACTTAATGCCGAATCCAACATGGCTTAGGAAAAGGCTACGCAGAAGAAAGCAACAATAACAGGTAAATTGGCGAGAATTTTACGCATTAATTTACTGTTTTAATACCTTGAGAATGTCAAAGTACAAGCTGAACATCTGAATTTCAAAGTGGCATACCTATACATTTATTTTATCAAAAATTCAAACTATAGGAACACTTTAGGATAAATAACCTGGTATCCACGGTCAACCAAACACTATATCTATACAAGTAATCCGCAACCTTTTAGCCACATTAAAGTCATGCTCGGATCAGGTGGGATGACGTCACGCTGGCAATATAGTACGTGACTGTACCGCGAGATTTGCTCTGACTTTTATAAGAGGCCCAGCTGGTGGACAGTCGAGTGGTAAAGTGTTTCGTAATTTGAAGAGAAAGGCCTCATTATGAAATTAAGCGGTGTTTACTAAAATACTGTGTCAGAATTTCTGTTTACAGAGGTTTGTGAAAAGACGAAGAAAATAAACTTTGATGATAATTTTAATAGTTTTATTTTCCATTTTAAACTGAAAAATATTATTATAATTATGTAAATGGGGTTTAATAGGTAATGTTGTGAAGGTTTTCGACAGAAACTTCGAGACAATTTTTTTTTTAAATCAATTTGGAAGCATTGTTTAATCGTATGCAGAAATTATTATAACATTCTAGTTTGTTCTTTTCATTATAAAGCTGTGAAGTCTATATGAATGAATCTAAATAAAATCTAGGCCACCTACTTTGTAATGTTATTTGGGAATATTGTTTGTACAAATAATATAAAGCTCGCAACTAGTCTGAAAACTAATTTGATTTTAAATGTATTACATAGTTACACTATTTTGCTAATTTATCTAATTTATCTCTGTATTGTCGCCCTAGGGAAACTAGGATAAACGTGTGTACTTCAGGGAATTGCTAATATGGATCAATTATTATTATGTTTGGTTAGTATTTAAATGGAAATAGGGTACCATGTTTTATCTAGTCTGATTTCAGTTATAGGACATAATATTGCATTATGTAAATACCTAAACTTAATTTAGTTACCAAAAAAATCATCTGTGGAAGACTTAAAAAAAGTACTAAGCTAAGAAATTAGATAATTTTGTAGATTATTCAGTCTGCTCGTGACCATGATACTGGCAAAGATGTTTAAACGTCGGGACCTACAATCTAAAATAAACCGCGATATAATTTGTATAGGGTAGTTTTATTTAAAAAAAACTGTTCTATGTTAAAAAAATATTATCGCTAAGTTTTTTTTGGCTTCCTTATTTTGTCCCATATTCTGGACCAAATATACATATGATAGCCACCAATAATACCTACTCTCCTAAGAAACAAATAGGCGTTGTAATTGCAGTAGTATAGTTTGGGTCGTATATAGAATGATCTCGCACACGCTGCGCCAACGTGTCGGCGCCGGATCGTAAACTGGACGCCTAATGCACCCGCCGTGGAACTACGAAACGATACAACAATATTCTAAGTTGAAAATATAAAAATATTGAACACGCAAAACTGAACGGTGAAAGGAAATGGTTTCAAATCGTCATCTAGCAACAAATGTCAGTATAACTCGATTAACCGTGAATATAAATCATCATCATCATCATCACTTGTCCACTGATGGACAAAGGCCTCCCCAAAGGGTTTTTAAAATGCCCGATCCTGCGCTTCCAGGCGCTTCGAGTTTACCATTAAAAAACCAATGGGTATGACTACCTATTGGTTAATTTACTAATAATTTACCTGCATTTTTGAGGAATAGCACCTGAATCTCATATTTTTAAGAAGATGCAGTAGAAGTGTGAGCCATACTCAGTTGGATCCTCTTACAGTCAAAAAAAAGCTCGGATGTTCCAGAGTAATAAGGAATTATAAACCGTTTGCAAACGTAAACAAAGCTTAAAATTTATTGTTAATTCTGCGCACATGATCTAGTTTATTAAAAAACTCTATAACATACTCAGCATTCTTAGTTACAGTACATACCCACTCCATCCACTAGTAGATCCTCGTACAGGGCGTTAGGTGGACCACGTAGGCCGTACGCAGCTTTGCACTCTCGGCTAAGGAGTGCTCTGCTGTGAATTAAAATGCCATTCAGCACCCAATTTATTTGCTTCCTACGTTTCTAACGAGAATAAAAATAAACAATAGTACAGCTACATAAAAGCTACATAAAAACTTAAGTATATCATCAGTAGATATTTTGACAAAAGATTCTTAGGTATACAAACATTAAAAGGAACTTATGACACTCAATTTGATATGTTGTGCTATTTCATAATATGTTTAGACGTATACACAAATCTATATTTAGAGAGGAAAGCATATTGTCTATTTCCGAGCTATCGTCACACCCACGCTCGTCTTAACTCAAAGGGGTTTGCAGAGTGTGAGCCAATATTGATTTATTATGTATATATAATAATAATAAATCATTTATTATCAGGCTACTAAGGCCCATAGAAATATATTATACCTTACGGACTAACATAGTAAATTTTATACAAAAGTTGTTAGTATATATATTGCTTAAAATTAAGTTAGTAATATTCCTTGCACTACGTCTTAGTGCGTTCAGGTGGTACTTGTCCGCGGCAGCGACGGAACACCACATTCTGAGGCCAGAAGTTTTCGTCCAGCACTTGATGCAAGAAGCAATTCGGTACTCGCGTGATTTTTTATCATTTGGCATCACCTGTGACGACGCCGACTCTCTCTCTCGCCTTTTGAGAAATATTGTTGTTTTTTGTTTACACTTGTCCATTTTATTTTAATATTATTAGAATCAGGTATCGATACCTAACAATACCTTAACGGATCGGACAGGGTTTTCTTAACACCTTGTACAACGTATTTTCTGTCTCATAAATAAAGAGTGTTTCGCACTTCTACGATTATAATTATAAAACTACTTACAAACACTAATCACATCCCACCAACATACCTCATAACTATCTATTCATAAAATTTCAATCAAGTAGAAAAATAAAAGCCTATCCTCCTTGAGGTTCGTTCGAATGTATCAGTTTACTGACCCATCCCTTATGTGAGGGCTGCCAGTTACACCCCCGTAATATCTATGTTAGGCACCCCAATGGGCAGATGCTTTTACCTATCCGTGTATTCTCGTCGATATTTCCCCCAATAATTCACAATCGCATCTTCCTTACACAACAATTCCATCTATTGAAGATATAGAATGTTGCGGGCTGTTTTTAAATTAGGCATTTTTGTCACTTTCTAAAAAAAAAATTTGTTTTCTATAGTGAAAATCTTCAAGATTGACTTCACAAAGTTTAGTTTTTTTATATTTGTTTTAAAATACCTCGTTTTTATAAATATAAATATTTTTGTACTATTTGTAAGAGGTATGTAAATATAATCACAACAGCCCGTAGCAGTAAAGGTGCTGATTGACCAGTGGTTAACTTTATTCGCCACTCAAATTGTTTTGTGTAAAAATTTTGTTCTAACACAAGGGAAACACAAAATAATACGTGAACCTACCATCAACAGTATCAATGAAGAATTCTCGTTCCATTTCCCGAACAAAACAATTGACGATCGCCATTTTCTTTATCGTTAACACTGTAATAGCATACGAATTGGATTAAAAGGCGATTGTATTGAACAGTATCCAGTCTGGCGCCTTCCAGCAATCGTTAATAAGTACGCCCCTTTACTTAAACTTTTACGATGGATAAATAGCTGGAACAATTTCGCTTCTCGTTTATCTTGGTAGTTCCTTTGTAGGTTTACCGTAATATTTCCTGGTTGGACGATGAGCTTGGAGTTTCGAAGTCTTTTGAAAACAGGTCTGAAGTACAGTAGAAGTCTGGGTACCTTATTTACTTAGGCATATCTACCGATTATCACTAACCATCATTTTATAATATCACATACAAAAAATATTAATAACTAAAACTGAAATCAACAACACGGAATCTTAAAAGCTTGTTATCAGTATCTCACTCGACCAGTACCAAGCACGTCCTACTTTAAAAAACAAATAGACGAAAAAAAAATCTCCAAACAAAATTTTACATAGCAATAAATAAAACTCACCAATCCAGTAGTATAACAAAACATCCGATTTCCCAAATCGTCCGCCACATAGTATGTAGCTGTTCACATAGCGGTCTTTATTGCGTCTATATTTCAGTCGCTTCACGGTACGTCGCGTCCTGGTATTATTTATGGGTTTCGCTCCATGGAGCCCTAAGGCTGCCCGGCAACGTCTTAACGTTTGTGATCGATGATTACCGTGTGTAATTCCTGTAAACAGAATGTAGTTTCGTTTTTGTTTTCTTTTGGTATGGATTTTTCTGATTTCATTTTGATGGATCTTGGTTTCAATTTATGAGACGCATGGTACGGAGCGCGTTCCCTAAAATGTCGAAAGCTGTTTACGCTATATCCTCGTATTGTTATAGAGAGGAGGTATTTTTTAAACTCGTGTAGTATTTACGCCGTTTCATCTAGTCAGGGATTTTTAAATGCAGCGTAATTTTGTTTATGAAGATAAACACCATCAGGTTTTCTTATTCGATAATATTTTTATACTAGCTGTGCCTGCAACTTCGTTTGCGTGGATAACGAAGCTTGTCAATGAGTCTTTAACCATTAAGGCTGCACACGCGACGGAAGCTTAAAAAATTGAGTAACTTCTCCCGTTTTCCCAACATTTCCCTTCACTGCTCTGCTCCTATTGATTGTAGCGTGATGAAAAGTATATAGACTATAACCTGCCCAGGAGTATGAAAAATAATTGTACCAAGTTTCGTTAAAATCCGTCGAGTAGTTTTTGTTTGTATAAGGAACATACAGACAGACAGACGAAAATTTTACTGATTGCATTTTTGGCATCAGTATCGATCACTAATCACCTCCTGATAGTTATTTTGAAAATATATTTAATGTACAGAATTGACCTTTCTACAGATTTATTATAAGTATAGATTATTATTTTCTATCGTGAAAATGAGACTTAAAACATGATACTTAAATTACACAACAGCTCTAGTCAAACACAAGCGCGCACAAATATGTTGCACACAGATGTGTACCTACCTACGTGTTTACATTCTAACTGACGTAGGTATTAAAAACAACTTAGAACACCACACCATTCGCCGTATTCCAGGAAATACAGAACTAACCACAACATCACTAACATTTGGGACCGTCCCAAATTAATTTTAAATCTCTTTAGGAACAAATGGCGAACTTATAAATGCACGATTTGAAACTTCATTACCTTTGCGATAAGCTTGCTTGGTACAGTTTTGTAAAGGGCAAAGTTGTCGGTGGTCCACAAAGCAATGTTAATGCGACCTGAACTGCAGCTTGTTTGAACTGACAGTGCCCAAGGGAGGAGGCTCCATGATATAGTCTAGACAAAAGGTTATGTCGATGTTTAATAAAAATAATTGTTAAAATATGCAGCTGGATGCTTTTCTTCACATGACTCCAAATTTAAGGTAGGAAAAGATTACCTAAAAAAATACTGAGCTCATGTTAATTTTGATATCAAGGGTAATACTTCAAGAAAACAGCACTGTCCTTTTTAAATACAGATCACTCATCTTCAAATTTAGGATTTTGTTGATGTCCAAAATATTTCAAGTTACTTACATGACCACTTTTTATATATATATGATCAGAATTGGTATTCTAAACCTTTCTATATTGTGGCAGAAATCCTGACTTGCTGAGCTAAAGCATAAATTTGCTCTTAAATACAGATGATGAAGGATTTTTGGTTTTCGACTTTGTTACAGTAATGAAGTTAATTATGAACAGTTAAGTAATTTGAAATCTTTGTGAAAGTCGTTACAAGGGCAAGAGAGATATATGAAATTATTATTAATCTGACGACCTCCGTGGTCGAGTGGCGTACGCACCGGTTTCAAGGTGTCGCTAGCTCTGAGGTCCCGGGTTCGATCCCCGGACGGGTCAATGTAGAAAATCACATTTCTACATTGTCTCGGGTTGGGTGTTTGTGGTACCTTCGTTGTATCTGAATTCCGTATCACAAGTGCTTTAGCAACTTACTTTGGGTTCAGAACAATGTATGTGATATTGTCCGCATTTATTTATTTATTATTCTAGACTATATTAAGACTAGGTACTTACGCATTTGTGTTTTCTGACGGGTAGTGTACTTATCAGCTATTAGCTGTATATATGAGTAATTTGCTAAATATAAGTTTTGAAAGCGTTAACTGTAAACAAATCTTTGTTGAAATCAAGTTTACTTATTTCCGGACTAAAATAATATGGTAAATTGTCTATCATCGAGCAAGCAAAAAGTAATGCCAAACCTTTGACTTTCGTTATAGCAATTCGCATTTCTTTTGAAGCTCAAGATGATACCCATCCACGTTCTCCCATTAACTATATCTTCATCAAATATTTATACAAGCACATAAACATAGCACTTACCGCGTTCGTAATAAAACCCATTTTTGCGTCTAACGACATTTTTGATGTCACCACGTCCTCATAATTTTTCGCTTCACAGAAGTTCCATTTGCCACTGCACCCTTGTTTACCTTAAACGTGATTGGACTTCTATTTATTTATTTTGGACCCCGACTTCGTCCACAAGAAAATTGGGATCCGACCCGCTTGTTTGGACGACATGTTTCGTAATGAATGTTTTTATTTGCCCCATTTCTGTTTTTATTTTGGAAATATTTTCAAATCGACGTATTATTTTTGACTAACTTTTTGGTTTGTTTGTTTATTTTGAAATGGAAAGCTATCTCATCTTTAAGTATTTTTAAACTCATCTCTATTGACCTGTATTAAAAAATGTGCCAAAGGTGGCACCTGTCTCAATTTGAGAAGCCAAGATTTAATGTGATACCGTAATATAATATTTTCGTCTTATTTTTATATTAGCATCTATTGAAACTAAAATGTTGACAACGTTTCTATTGACAAGAATTTTAGTCACTGCTCAAAGACCATTCTAGAGATAGAAGATAGTCTAGTAACTCAGTGTGCCTTGTAAATATTTCATCAAAGCAATATTCAAAATCAGCGTTGAAAAGGACGAACTGAATAGTAATAATTATAATGAGTAGTCCTGACCAATCCTATCTATTCCAAACGACTGACGAAGGCCAAATAACCGACTATGATTAAACATTATTTATTTATCAGTTTATTTACAATTCGAGGAAGGGAAACACCAACAAAGATCCAATCAGTTTGAGTCTAAGAGAAAGGTTGAGGGCAATTTCTAGTAAATTCGCTAGTCCACAATTCGGCTGAGCAAAACGTCAGGCGTCGGCTAACCGCGGTCGAAGCCTGCCCAGACTTGGATCTAGATGCAGGACTCTTGCTAGATGTGGGAAAATACTAAAAACTTTACGAGTTGTAAATATGGCTTTACCGAAGCGACTACTATTAAATTTATTTATTTTTTTTAGCTAAATACCAGTGATTTAAATTGAAAATCTGTTTTTCTTATTTTGGTTTAAAAATCGTGTTTGAGTTTAAAACTAATTTTGGTTATTTCCAAATTAAATAGTTAACCACAGGGCTAATAAGGTTTCAACCACCTTCTGCAATTTAAAATACATAAAACAATCACATTTTCAATTCAATACTTAAATCTAATACAAGAACAAACAAAGACTAAAATTAAATCTTATATAGATAAATAAAACTAACACGCGTCAAAATACTCATCGTCATCCTTGTCAATGGCGGGAAACGTGCCCAGAAGGCTGGCAGCATTGCCACGTTGAATGGCTATGCCGATTCTCTGTGCAAGGAACAAACACGCTCTCTGATCACGAGTAGAGTCTACCAAACGTTTTGACAGTTCTTTAAAAAGATTTCGTGCACTCGGACCCCATGACCCGAGCGTTACAACCCCAAACGGCTCGAAAATATAATTACCCATTAGGTTATTATACTTTCGCCGTTTAAGGGTCTCCGCTGCTCCAGCAGCAGCGCCAGGAGAGGCCGCCGAACTTAGAACGTGGGATGGCGCAAGGGTGTCGACGCACGTTGCGTCCCACACCAAAGGCCGACCCAATTTCCAAGGCAACAATGACATACCGGCAGGTCTCTTACCATCGCTGCGCACCAAACCATTGGGTTCCAAAACAGCTGGTACACCGGCAATGACAAGAGCACGACGAATAATGTCATTAATATTTGCGTGACGGGATATACGTCCTGCGCTCCTGCTGCAGGACAGGCCATGGTGACCGAGGCAATCGACTGTTTCACCGCATTGACACCGATGACATGCGACACAAGGTATACCTAAACGTAAACTGATGGCGAGCCGGAAAGTATTGTCATCCAAAATCGTATTTTCATTGTATGCCAGATCCAGTATATTTTACATTTTATCGCCGCGTCTAGCATGTTCATCAGTCTGCTTCAGTCGAAACAGAGCAATCTGTACTTAGATTGTAACTAGATACTGGGTTTTAAGCGGTGATAGCTGACGGCTAATGTTTGTTGTAGATACCATTTACATAAAGCATACCTACATATTACAGCGTGTTTTGTCACAAAGTCTTCACAGTTTTCCTTCACCATTGCAATGAGCTACATGATATTAGAGTTTAGTGTTTAAGTTAATAGCTCAGACAAACGTTTTTCAAGTGCAAAGAAGTAAAATAAAATCCCATCAAAAACACAAATGTGAAAGGCTGCCAAGTTCGATACTATGGGAATGCTTCGCCTATAAAAGAAGTGAGATCTGAATAAGTACCAAGTTCCATAAAAATACCTCAAATCATAAATAGTTATAGGAATGCACACTTGATTTCCAGCAGTTTTTAAGGTACATTTTGAATAAGTATCACGTTACATAGAAATACCTAAAATTATAATAGTCAGAGAAACGAACACCGGTTTTTTTAGCAGTTTCCTGATAACATTTATTATTTTCAGCACTTTTTAATGATGTTACTTCGCAAGTTTCATACACCACACACCTTTTCAATGCAATGAATCGACACCTTTGGACTGCAATGTGTCAAGTATATAATTTTCTATTAAAACTTGCCAAGTTACATCATTAAAAAGTACTGAAAATAATAAATGTTATAAAAATTTATAGGCGAAGCATTCCCATAGTATCGAACTTGGCAGCCTTTCACATTTGTGTTTTTGATGGGATTTCATTTATTTTTGTTAGGTGTAGGTTCTTTAATATTTTTTTATCACTTTTGCTTTAGGAAATGTCTCATTCCACTTAGTTGTAAAATTAGAAATTATTTAGACTATGCGAAAAAAAATAGTCTTTTCATTTTTGTTTGACTGATTTAGCGCACCTAGTGTACCTAGTGACCTGCTTTGCACTTCGTAAATCGTGGGTTCGGTTCTCGCAACAGACACACATAGAGTGGTGAACAATTTTATTGTTCTTGTCTTTAAGACAAACATGTATAGTCTTAAATTGGTATGTATCTAAATTTAAATAAGTCTTATCTCATTTCCACTCCATACCTACTTATAGTAGAACAAAATTACACATTCGTTGTTTTCGAAACTGACTCACACTTGGCCGTTTTCAGATTTTTACTTTATTTCGACCTAAAGACAAACCTTCGAGCCAAATTTCAGGTCGGTACGACCATTTGAAGATACAGTCATTTAGTTCATTATGACTTCATAGTAGAAAAAAGTTACACCTTCGCTATTTTTAAAACTGACTCACACTTGGCCGTTTTCAGATTTTTCCCTTTACTTTGACCTTTAGACCTATCTCCATGCCAAATTTCAAGTCAGTACGACCATTGGAAGTGGTCTAGGTTTTTGATGAGTCAGTGAGTCAGTGAATCAGTGAGTGTATAGTAAAAATAGCGATTTTCTGACGTCAATATCTCAAGAACTGCTATAGGTAGAATAATGAAATTTTGTATTCTAGACAATTAAGGGGATGTCAACAGACCCTCGAAATTTCATATGCGTAGATAAAATATGTTTTGAGTTATAGGGTGGTCGAAATTGGCCCGAAATGGTTCGTGTAATATAACCCACGGCCGGTGTGTCGCTTTATTTTGCTCGAACTTGGCGGACACACTGCCGTGTGTCTAGATAAGTATATATGAAAACTAGAAAATTATTTAGTAGACCCTAACAGCTTGAGAAAATCAACCATCACTAGTAGCAGTGCTAAACAATATTCGATCTTCAGTTAAAATACAAAAACATTATTCAGGAGCATTGACATCAAGCTTGCATTTTGTTACAAAGCAATACAGTATTATTTCTATCACAAAGTGAATTGTACTTTGTGAATGAATTAATGTCCTCGATACCGCAACAAAATAAACATTTCCCTTTAGCCAGAAACATGGTGCAGCGAATGAAAGCGTTCCACCGAACAGTAGTACCATACAAATATTCCGTAAAGGAGTTTGAATAGAAATGTTTCCTCCTTTCTCCAACTAGCATTGCCTTTTTGTCTGCGATTCTATTTCTTTGTGGCCGGGCTTATTGAAAATGGAGTATCACTAGGAAATGCAACTGATGTTTAAACGAAATGAATATAGAATATTTTTAACTAATATAGAATATTTTGACGACCTCCGCGGTCGAGTGGCGTACGCACCGGTTTCAAGGTGTCGCCAGCTCTGAGGTCCCGGGTTCGATCCCCGGACGGGTTTGACATTGTCCCGGATCTGGGTATTTGTGGTACCTTCGTTGTTTCTGAATTCCATAACACAAGTACTTTAGCTACTTACTTTGGGTTCAGAGCAATGTATGTGATGTTGTCCGCATTTATCATTTATTATTTATCATTTATCATAGGTCATAATAATTATTATGAATCTATATTGTTCCTACAAGCTTTATTTAGAATCTTTTATTTTATCTACATTTTCGATAGCTATGAGCATCAATCTCTTTCTTCCAACAACGTTACTATTAAAAGGTTACCAAATACTGTCAATTATATACCATCACACAAACGTGGTTCAAAGGGACTGAAAGCTTTAGCCAGTTCATAGTCAAAGGATACATGGCGTCTATTTTGTCCATTGTATTCATGGAAAAAAGCCAAATCCCTCGCTTTTATACAGGTTTTCATGCCAGAAAAGTCATATAATACGGTTCTACCTGAAAATCGAAACATAACACCTCCGTTGTAGGTTTCCTTTTACATAGAACTGATATTGCGTAAAAAAAACGAGAAAGATATGTAATAGTGTAGTATTGACTCGGTCTGGGGTAAGCACTTAGTAGGCTAAGGAAGTAAAAATGATTAAAGAAATGTCTAAGACGAAAAACTTTTAAAGATATTACCTCATCAATATTCCTAAACGTCTAAACTTCTACATAACATTTAGCAAGTAAAACATCTATTACGCTATTAAAATGATATCTCTTTTGGTTCAGCAACGAAGTAATCAAGTGAAATGAGCTTATAAGATGAAATTTGGCTTCCGTCCAAGCTTCCGCGGCCGGGGCTTCTCGAGCCCATGTTTTTATTTAACCCCCTTACGCCGTTGTACGTTTTACAGAATTCGGAGTGAATACTCGTAAATTTTGGAATTTGTTTCAATTTTTGTAGATAGGAATTATTTTAAGTGGAAGTGCAGCGGGATGATAACTTCTGGGGAAAGCTTTATTTTTTGTTGTAACATGTAGGTAAAATAATAAAGTGGTGAAAAGTAAGTTTACTCTTTGTCTAAACCATTTCAGTCATAAACGATTATATAATGAGGTACTCAGCGCAAAAGGTCTGATCGTTCCAGTTACAATATATTTTATTGAAATATGATCTATAAATCTGACTTTCAAAGTTCTAAACGAAATTTCCAGCAATAATAATAAAAACAAGGGGTCATCAAATACTAAGACCTACTATATAAACAAGTAATCCAATCAATAGACGCACGATCAATTTGTAACGAGTTTTCCTTTAAACACTGTTCGCTTCAGAAAATTATGGCAACGGCTACAAGCGGCCATCGTCGAGCGATGTTAATTCGATATCTTTTCTAAGTACCTTCATCTTCCAAGGATTACCTCCATTGTTACACGGGGATTAAAAAAGGCACATTATATAATCCCCAAAAAGGGAGACATCTTAACTCTTATTAACTTTAGATTGCAATAAACTAAAGTGCGCTATACTTTTATAGCAGAATTAAGAGACGTTACGTAGTATCTGAATGCATTCTTCTAAACTAAATCCAAACACGCGATTTTCAACTTTATGTGCACAGAAATAAGGGTGAAGTTGACAGCAAAATATCTATCCGAGACTTCGTGTTTATGGAATGGTTTAGTAGGGAAATATCCCTTTTTTATGAGCTAAGAATGGTGAAGCTTATGTATGCTTATATTAATATTGTTTATTCAGCCGTAAGCCCGGTTCCATCTCTGCTAGGGGAATAGTTACTTTGTATGTTAACAGGAAAGCCTATTCTGTGATGGTCTAGACTGGAAATGATTCTTAAGTTGAAGAAATATTGGTCTAACTGCCGTTTGGGGGAGTTTTGTGGAAGACATAAAATATTAATATTATTTTTCGTCGCTCGTGTTGCCAAAAGAGATCGTAATTAATTTCTTTTGGGCTGTATACGTTAGGTACAGTAGTTTTTCTTTTATTATGGCAGAATTTTGGTTTCTTTTTGAGGAGTTTGTAGTACGAGTGCAGTGTCCTTGTGATTATAATTAAAACTACTGTTTTTTATTATTTTTTTGGTTTTGTTAATACTTTTAAGGTTTTAAATATATTTTAATGAGTATGAAAATTTTTCAAACTGATTTTATCGTGAGTAAAAGCTCCCTTTGGAATGATAATGGGGTGATATAGTAGGCTCGATTTTGGAATGTATATTTCTGTTATATTAATTTTAATATGGTATTTAATTATTTCCTTGTTTTATTATCTTAGGGTTTAAATGACTGGAACACAACCTCATGAAATAGCTTGGTCTCTATCTAAGCGCATAAATGTTTAGTTTACGGCTCAAACTAAGTCGTTCCTTAAATTGTTGCCTTTAGTTTATGGTTTGAGTCACAACCAAAATATTACAGAAGGTCTAATGTAACGTTGACTGCTCAAGATGAATAAATAATAAATAAATGCGGACAACATCACATACATTGCTCTGAACCCAAAGTAAGTAGCTAAAGCACTTGTGTTATGGAATTCAGAGTCAACGAAGGTACCACAAACAGCCAGACCCGAGACAATGTAGAAAAGTTGGTTTCTACATTGACCCGTCCGGGGATCGAACCCGGGACCTCAGAGCTAGCGACACCTTGAAACCGGTGCGTACGCCACTCGACCACGAAGGTCGTCAAATGAATGTTACGTGATATAAGTAATAATTTTAAGCTCAAAGTGAAGTGGATTAAGAAAGTGACCAGTAGTAGGACATAAAAATATACTAGCAATAAATAAAAATAGAAAAGTACTAATGTTACAAACAGAAAATGTAAAATACTTCATATTCATCTGAATCCGGTAAGACTAGAAGCCGACCCCAACATAGCTTGGGAATATGCAGAAGATGCAGAGTTTTTAGTTTATCTTAGTTAACCGTCAAAAAGTCAGTTAAAAAAATTAAAAAAACACGCCTGCCTCGTTTAAAAAAAATACTAAAAAATCCAAAACAAGTGGATAGAATTAAAATCTTAAAACTAAAATATAGCAGTCGGGTGACAGTTCTACGGGAAAATATCTTTATCGGTCCCCGTGTTTTTTAATTTTTTTTAATTATATTTTTTTTTTTATACGTTTTAGTGAACAATACAAAAACATGACACAACACAAAAAAAAAATCGTTCGGAACCCTTTGCAGGCGATTTCGACTCACAATTGACCGTTTTTTAATGTCCACATAGCCTATGTCACTCGGGATAACTCAAAGCTTCTAATGATACCACAAACATTGAAATCGGTCAAGCCTTTTAGAAGTTATGGTGGAATAAAGAAACTCACATACATACATGAACCCTGAAAACATAACACTCCTTTTTGGGCAGTCGTGTAAAAAGACTACATCTATGGAAATTATTGAATTTTTAAGTTGGTATCATTTATTCTACCTTACTATTCAAGTAGAGGGTTTTCTGTAACTTTTTGTATTGTGACCGGTGTTGTTGTAAAGTAACCCTGTTATGTGGAAATGTCTGTATTACTTTAAACGCCCGGCTTAATGAGGACAACTGTGTATTAATTTTAGTGGGCTTTTCACTTTACAGTTTCGAAGGCTTTCTAAGGTGAAGAAGTTTACACGTTTGCACAGAATGTCTAATTGTTATTGTTCCTACAGTGAAAGATACATTAGTTTAGATGCTTTTGAGTTTAGTATCCTTTAAATACACAGTGGATTTAAAAACTAAACAGTACAATTTATGAAATTAAATTTAAAAAAATAATAAATCACTAAATTATTCTGGTAACAGTTAATGTATATTATGTAGTATGCACTTAAACCTAAATAGACGCACTTAATTTTTCTCTCTAAGATTTCATAATTAATATTTTTGTTATTTTCATTATTTTTGTGTATATAATCGTGTTTGGCTTTCAGTACCTACCTATTTACTCTTATTGCATATAGTAGATACATTGTTCTACAATGTTCTACCTAACCGGCCAGTTAGCCTGTTTTACGGAACCCCAGTAAGGAACCATATATTGTAGCTTAGGTTTACGGTTTACGATCCAGACTCCGTTATTGAAAAGTTTCCTAGTTTAGATAACTAGCACATGTAAGTATCTACTTGTGTGTTAAGATGGCGTCATGTTTAGGAATCTTTAGGAGTTAGGTTTAGTCTTAAGAAGTTTTGTGAGTTTATGTCATTTCTCGGAGTTTTTTTTTGTGTAAAATGATGTGTTTTTGGTTTTTATTAGAGACATATAATCTCTAAGCGCTGAAAACATATAGAATAAAATAAAATGATACAGGTCATATTTCGTGCAAAATGAAATATTTTTAGATTTCATGTTAAATATTCTACATTAATGTTTCACTTTGAAAATTTATTTAAAAGCAGTTAAAAAACAAATAGACAAAAAAATACTAACATATAACTACATTTCAAGGGATAGAAGATTTTCTTCTCTATAAATAATAGCGAGATAAATCCTTAAGGCAATCTACGCTAAATCGCTAAATGATGGTACTATTACCTAATATGTCCTCCTAATTATCTCTAGTATTAGTTTATAGCGACTATTATAGTAAACTAGTATGGTCATTTTCCTGACACATCGGTACATCAAAGTGAAACCGTTGCCAAGAACATACTCTATACATACAAACAATATTATGTATACTATCATCAGTATTTATACCATGAACTCTTAAATCAAGACTGTTTCTGTTGTGGAAGCGAGATGGCGCACTAGACTGCGCATAGCGGCGTCTCGCTCACACGAACGCAACAGTTCTACCTCAAAGTTCATGGTAAGGGTGTATCTTTATCGTATGTCTTTCATTTTGATGGATTAAAATATAGTACAAAGCCTAAGGGAGACTGATATCCATTTGTCATAATAAATTCTTTAAATGAAATTCAAAGCAACTGTGTATTTAAAATCATTCCAAGATCTAGTGCGTCTAGGACATTAATAGTATCTAGCAGAAGCAATTTAAATGTTTGCTACGAATTTAGTTCCAGCAATTGAAAATAAAAATTAAAAGCTTGTCTTCTTATAACAAACTTTATAAGTTAAGGTAAAAATAAGACAACAAAACATAGGCTTTATATTTCTTTATTTTTGTACAATGTAATACTAAAACGTATACATTTAGTTCCTTGGTTCGGTTAAATTTAACTGGAGACACAGTGTATCAAAAGTTGATAAGTCGAATACATATTTGTAAATTTCAAAAAAATGTGTTATTGTTAAATTTAGAAGTCCGTAATTTCAAAAGAAAAATGTTTTGCTTAGGTAATTCATAAAAGCACTGAATATATTCTTGTGTCTCCACATAATAACATGAAATCTTTGAAGCTGTTCTTTGGTATGAATTATAAAATGTACTCTTAAAACTACAATTCCATAATATTTATTGAGAGCATGTGATGACATTCATATTTTTTATTAAAAGTTCCGACTTCAACGAATTTCGGCAAACACGCTTTATATTGAAAAAAAATTACAATTTGTTTTGATCATATACTTAATAATAATTAAAAAGGCACTCTTAGTACAATCAATACCTCAAAAAAGTCCAAATTGCAAACGATTGATTGACATAAACTTTCTGTTTATATTTATTTTTTTAAGTAATTGTGATGTAGGTAATTTTGTTTTATTCTTCTTACCAGTTGAAGTACAACATTAAAATAAGTAATCATTCTGAAACTTTACATTACATCTATATATACTTATAATAAATCTGTAGAAGTGAAAATTCTGTACATTGAAAATATCAAAAAAATAAATGGCGTAGGGTGTTACTAGACAGACACCGAACCCAAAAAAGTGAAAAAAAAAATTTTGTCTGTCTGTCTGTCTGTTTGTTTGTTCAGGTATCACGCAAAAACTACCGGTTCGATTACGATGAAACTTGGTATAATTATTCTTTATTATCCTGGGCACCACACTGGGTAGTTTTTATCCCGGAAAAGTATAAAAAATAAAAAACAAACTTAATTTTGCGGTTAAAAACTCATTGATAAGTTTCGTCATCCACGCGAACGAAGTCGCAGGCACAGCTAGTCTCTGAATAATTCTGAGACGTTACATCACAAAATTTTATATTTCATCAAAATTCTTCAGCAATTTCCATGTGCCATCCCCATTCATCCACCTACACGGTTAACTAGAGCCGGTCAATCCCGTGTCAGTTAGCACGGCTACTTTGTTTGCGAGGCAAATTGATACAGGCGGCGCGACACTTTGATTCGTGTGTGTTGTTTCTAACTATCCTGTACTCAGTGTACTCCAGTTCCGTGAGCAAAGGATTTTTGGATTTTGTGTTTTTCTTGGTTTTTAGTGAGACACTAGCAGTCAGTTGGTGTTTAATTTAATGTTAAATTAAGGACCTTAATGTGAAAATAAATTTACAAATATTTAAATTTTAGGAACATATTTCATGAAATATGTCATGGCATTCTTAGACATTTATTTATTTATTTATTTATTACACACCTTACATATCATTACAGGTTACCCTAATGCAATAGATGAAGTAAATCAAATTACAGTAAGCACATAAATCACAGATTAATGCCTAAGAATAGAAAAATGAAAGATTAATTATAAAATGTGTGTTAGAGGTCCCACTAATTTTTACTTTGAATCATAGGGTCATAGACTTAATGTTCCTACAATGACATTTAAATAGAAGAAACTAAATTTATGTTCGAATATATTTGTATAAAATTTCAATACGTAAAAAATAATAAATTCAAGATCGCTAATTAGATAGCGCTTCATAAACAACATTACTTGAAGAATGAATGTCAAAACATGCTCTCAAAACTTTTAACAAGCAGTAATATCGGTGAGATGTACAAAACTACGTATTTAACTATTCTACATTATAAACATATTTATGGAAGATTTCACTAAGATATCTACAGCTTAATACCCGTATTATGTAAATATGGCAGATAAATTACTTTAGATAAATGTTATTTAAACTTTTGGTTGGTCTCCAAACGTTTGAACAATAAATAATTTAAATGTCTAGAGATTCGCATAGTTTGACACTTTTTGGCACATTTAATGTTTGAAAATAATTGTAAAAATAAAAATTGTAATATCATTGTTTTATTCAATTCAATAAAAATCGGAATATAAGATTTTAAAATTTTATGTTTCTTTGTGTAAGTGCCAATTATGTTTCATTTTTTTATATATAACTTACACTATTATTCTACAAGTACAATGAAAGTAAAACATCATTCATCATAGTCAAATACAAATATTTTATATACACATTCATACTTAAATATTTAAAAGCTAAGAAATAATACTGAGTCATGCATACACCGCATTTAATTAAAAGTTTAAAAAATCACATTTTAAAATGTTTTCAAGAAGATTAAATATTTCTAAAGATATATATAGTTTGAATCTTTAATTTTAAGAATCACATCACTCACGCATTTAAAATCCCTTTAAATAGTAATCTTTTAAAATCATTTATCATTTTGGATTCATTCATTCAGGGATACTTTACATTAATATAAGATACTTTTTTCTTTATGAAATTCAATAAGAGGCTAAAATTACATTACGTTTGTAAGGCTTTATTCGTACTGATAAATGTTGGCGATTTATTATAGCGTATCATATTGTATACGCTCACGTACTGCCAATTTACTTGCTGATTTCAAGCACTTGGCGCATTCTGTTGATAGGCAAATGTTTCTAAGTCAAAAATATTGCTTTTCAAGGCATTATAATTCTATTCTATTCTATTAAGTTAAATATATGAAGAATATTCTCTAAGCCCCTGAAAAATTGCCATACGTGAGTCCTCATAGTGCATAATGCAGTAAATTTTACAGTATAATAAATTTCGAGCGATTCGCGATGTGATATCGCAGTCATTATTTTACCAACTTATCCCTTGGGTATGATTCTTTTAAATATAATTCGTAAGTTTACATTAAAATTATTAAGAGTCTACATTTCTATCTTAAAATTCTCGATCTTTTTTTGTAATTCATTGCTAAAAAGTCAAGCGAATGAAATGAGACTTTGTTTTGTTTAACTTTTAATGTTTTTGGATCATTCGGTAAAAGTTTATTTTAAATTACGAATTACTTAGTTCATTCAGCTTTATGATTGAAACTAAGTTATTTCTTGGCTAAAACCTAAAATAATATTATTATTAAGTGTGTGTTTCTACATCGTTGCTCGTTAGCTCAGTTTCTTGGATATCGTCTTCGCTTCGACTTGAATCTGAGTCTGGAAATATAAGAGCATTTTTACAGATGTTATGCAGATAATATTTATGTAAAGTAATAACTAGCTAAGATTCATAAGAAGAGTTTTTACGCAAAACATTACTAAAACAAAATTAATTTCAAATATTTAATTAAAAAAAAAGTGTCATGAGCTTTAAATGCTCATCATTTTAAAGTGTCCAATTAAAAAATTAAATTTCGACACAATAAATTGTTTTATGACCACATCAACTCTAAATAAAGAACATCATACCATGAGGCCTAGTATCCAAGGCCAGTACAGCTAGAGGCGCATCATCCAGTACCCCTGACCATCTCGCAGCTAACACCCTCGACCCTCGGTGACCCCTCACCACCACAGTTGGCACCACATTCGAGGATATAGTGGACCCACCATACATGGATACTCCCACGTTACGTCGTAATATTGTGCTGGAATAAAATGGCAGTTGTAATTTTTTGTTGAAGTTACATTGGATTTTGTATTGGCAATTCGGCAACAGTACTAAGAAATTTTTATCTTGTCGATTCCTGAATGCTACTTTATAAGCCTCACGTGAATTTAAACGAACAGACCAACAATTTTTTTTGCGGGTAGCCTATTTCAGCTATATTGTTTTGTATCATTTCAGGTGTATTGTATCACATAAAAGCGCGCTTAAACTCACAAAAATGTATCGACTTAACCAGATACATTTTTTTTATATTTTTATGATACATTTTAAAGGTGAATCCTGATTTAAGAAGAATTAAATAGACATAAAATTTCATAAAATCGTTTAAACGTAAACCTTAATTAACTATATTCACAAAGAAACAGAGCATTTATATCTCCTACCTTTGCTCCGGATCTCTCGGCCGACTCTTCTTCTTGCACATGACTATCATGGCGACGCACAACGTAGTGAGTATAGTCACCAGGACTAGAGACAAAGCAGCTCCCACCAGAAGAGCTACACTGTTGTCTGTTGGTGGCGCCTGTGGTGGCGGTGCTGGTGTCATGGTTTGAAGAGAACCTACGTAAAAAGAATAAAAGAGTAAGTAATTAAAAATATTTAAGACGGAGTAAGTTTAGTACTTGAAAAATTCATAAAGTTTAGGCGTTAGATGCCAAAATTCTTTGCAGTAAAATAGTGTTTTTTAAATAAATTGGGATCAGCCAGAGACAGCGTTATGACAACAATAAAATCCCTTCGTGGTAATAAAAGTAGCAGGTACTAAAATATGTTAGCGAAATAATTTCACATAAGATATGACACAAGGAACTAAGAAAGAATATTTATGTTACCACATTGCAAAAGATTTCCAAAATCAGAATAGCTTACCAGGTCTGTCCAAATCAGCAGCCGTTCTTATAGACACGCTGTGCAATGCTGCTGGTCTTTGGGACCTTCCTCGTGGTGTTTCAGCATACACCAGCAATGTATACCGTCCAGGGGTCAAAGCATCTAACGCGAACTGAGGTTTGTCATTCCTGACTCGGTACACAGCTTCCGTCAATCCAAAGGCTGATATTCCCTGAGAAACGCAAAAAAATACTTTGGTATTTCGAAAATGTTAGATAAATATTTTTTAATCATAATTTAATTATACAGTAAAGCCTTTTAGAGCTTGTGTCTAAGACTCTTAAGTATCTTTCCACTTGAACGAGCCTTATAATACCAGAGAACAATGCTTCATTGAGGTAAGTACACTCGTTGTCTTAAGTACATAACACATTGTTTAATTTCGTCGGCGGTTGTTCATTTTGAACTACTCAGAATTATTACAGAAATAGAGATGGATATTAGGTAAATATTTATGATGATAGAAAATAAAACAAAATGTTAGATACACTACATGCACATGACAAAGAAAACTCTTATCCAATTAATAAAGAAATATTGATAAAATGTTATGATCTTTCCTTTAAAATCTTGTATGCAATATTTTTTAAATAATTAAACAGGTTTGAGAGATCCAGTATTTAATTTCATAGTTAACTTCAATTTGGATGCAATATTTAAAAATAAAAACTATCTAGGACTTCTATATTGTATTTTAATAAAAACGTCGCCTTTGTTTTTTGGAACCAACATCGACGGTGAATTTAATCGCATCGAAATATAGCAAATCAGATCAGATGTAAAGTCGTGTGAAAGTTAAGTGAAAATTCATAAGTTACAGAAATGGTTACGACATAAAAGGATTTATAAAGAAGTCCAAACGCAGTTCCAATTTACAGGAATGGAAGAAATTAGATTGCAATGCATTTGAAGACCATCTTAGGGATAGAAAAAGATGAAAGTTCGGATGAAAATGGACACAAATTCCATTAATTTTGTTAGCACGGCACCACAGCCACGCCGCGCTCACCTGGTCGTTCATAGTGGAGATCTCATTGTCTTCGGGAGCAGTTTCAGTGCGATGCCGTACCTCCAAAGCTTCGAGCAGGAACCGCTGCGGAAGACCACCGTCGTGGCCAGGGTCGCAGTGAAGGAGGTCGTTCTCTATCTCGCAGTTGCTTGGCGGTTCGGGGAGCGCTGTGGGTTGAATTGGTGTAGATGCATGCAGGTGATGTATATGGTTTTGTTATTTGATGATATATTTTTTTATATTTATTGTTCATTTAGTTTTATATTGTTACTACAAACTGTTTGTATTTCAATTGGAAATAAAGAATATTTAGACAACTTCGTATTAATAGCCATTTCAGCCAGTCTGATTGTATATTATTCATATTTAAGGTATAACAATTCCTTATTTATACCTAGAAGTAAATATTAGGCATAATAGAGGAAAAGAAGTAAACTAGCAGAAAAAAAATAATTTCGCAGATTTTTATGTGTCAGATATTTTTGTTCACATTTTGCTCAAGGCGGTTTTTATATTCTGCTGCTTATGTTTTGAATTTTATCAATGTTAATATAGTACCAGCAGGTAATATCCTGAAGAGACATGGCTCCCGTTGGTTGCCGACATCATTACTGGCCCAGCACGCCAGCCAGCCTAGATCCTCATCTGTTTCTGATGGTAGACCGTGGATCACTGTACTTGTGGATCCCATGACTGTCACGTTTGCTGCTGGTATCTAAATGGTGATTTAAAAACATTTCCATATCAGCATAAAATAATCAAAAATTAACCAAAACTGTAAATAATTGATGGAGTACCCACAATTGATCATAACATACACAAAGAAGAAAAAAGTATAAATAATTTATAGGTGATTGAGGAACAAGAGAATAGAGAAGAAAGGGGGCAAGCTTTGACCTGCTTCAATAAAAAAAAATAACACAACAGTTAAAGAAAATTTCCATATTTCTTAAATCCTCTTACCGGCAGAACATCCTTAGTCCCATTGTAAGTCCAATAGAATCTCAACGGGCCAGCATCACGGCTGGCCGGCGCGGTCACTGAGCACCTGGCCCTCACTTCCCCACCAGGGGCACCAGCTAGCTGCTGGATCACGTTACCAGCTGCGCATTCTGGTCGAGCTGTTGTGGAAAATGTAGACATAGGATCGGTATTTAGTGATAAAAACGAGTTGAAAAAAACACTTTAAATATACTTTCAATATTTTTTTATTTCTTAGTTTGCACTTATTCTTTTGATAATATGAACTACTTATTTTTGAAGAATCTCTAAATCTGTTTGAGGCGCTTGGTTTAGAATTCAACCTAGAGGTATAACAATTAAAGCATTGATTAAATAATCTGTACAAAGTAACATAAGGTTTAGGTTCCACCATTAAAGTAACTTTGCTCTAAAGAAAAATAAAAAAAAAATACAAGTATCACACAAAGAAAATAAACTACTTACACAGAACGTTTAAGGTGAGAGGGTCACTTAATGCACTTCCTTCAGAGTTTCGAGCCCTGCACCTATACACTGTTGAGTGATGCCTTCTTAGGCCTCTGATGACTAGCCGATTGTTTTCAATCGAAAGACCTCCGATTGGATCATCTCTGATAAGATGGACCTGGTTGGAAAAAGCAAAATAAAGATTACGTGGATTGTTTGGATTTATTTAGAAAACGAAAAATCTCCTCCCCTATATAAAACTATTGAAACTTTGCATAATTACCGTGCTTAAATTATTAACCGCAACTAATGAAGAAATCAGATAATTAATATCTATCAACGATCTAATCAGTGTACAGCTAATATAAAATCTAAAGCAAAAACTAATTATGACACCGTGCTACGAGCAGAACATTATTATGAAGTTATTTTCCCGTATAACAAATTGAATTTTCATGAAGCAACAATTAAATACTCATTATTGAATCACGCTAACTTAAACTTAGGTACTTGAACATGCCAACTTAGTATTTACGGTAAACTCAGTTATTTCTTTATAATGTTAAGGTTTTGATTTTATAAATTCTTAAGCGTATGAACTGGTTGCGGTGTATCGTGGTTGGAAATGGGCTAATTACTGGCGCGTTTGAAGAAAATTATAAAAGATACAAGGTTTTTATTACTACCTCTAGGAAATGGTTAATCACTTTATCAATTATTATAGAAATTCTTGTAAAAGGGAATGTAAGAGCATTTTGATCGCGTTATAATTAGTTTAATCCCCATGTAAGCCTCCTTTCAAACCGACGGTATTGTTAAAAATAGGAAATTTAAAATATATTTTTGACCTACCTCTGGCCCTTTATAGAAAGTGTAGTTAACGGCAGGTGGCGACGCATCGGCAGAACACAGAAGAACAGCATTCTCGTCTTCTCGGAGTAGACGAGGCTCTTTTGGTTCTATTAGCGATATTTGGGTCACTGGTGGATCTGTAAAGTAAGTAAATAATAAGCTAACAGATCATTACCAAATTTAAAGAATAGTAGTGTCCACGGTTATAAGGAAATTTTTGAATCGTTAGTTGGATTTTCGAGCAGCAAAATATGTAAGAATTTGTCTTGTAATATGTGATCAACAATAATATTTTCTACAAGTGCGTTATATTTTCTTATTTTTTTTCTCTATCGGTCTTTCTTTATATGAGCGACTTGCCATAAACACCTTATTGTATTTATACCAGCCCACATGAAGACGTGCTTGATAGTATATTTCATCAATTTTCTCAGATCATGATTTTTTCTTATAATTATATAAGTCGATGTAAGCTTGGAAACAGAGTAGTGTAGGCGATAACGTGCTTGTGGCTTCGCCCACGTGAGTTGGGTGCCATTTTCAATTTGGCCGTGAGTTTACAAGAAATATTCGAAACTTTTCCTTCTACAATAACCAAAGAACGCTTGAAATAGAACAACGTGATAGCACATTTTTTCTCTAGTACATCATTTACATCTGTGTGGGTAATAACCTTCGTTTCTCGGTTTCGCTGCAGTCGGGTAAAACGATACATGGGTTATAGTAGGTAACTTGTGCTAAGCTCAACTTAGAAAAAATTCAGTTTAGGTAGAATTGAGTAAGAGGCACAATAGAGCTATAAATACTTAGTAGTCGCAATATCGAATGATGCAGACACAACAGACTATTGTTGAGAGCTAGCTCTGCTGCCACGGTTAGCACAAAGAGCGTGAAGATAAGTGAATATTTCTATTGGGGCAGACAACGACAGAATTGTTTATTCAGAGCACGGATGCTCTGACAAAGTCGGACCTACATAATGCTTTCTCATAGATTAGTTTGAAGAGGGGGCTTAAAATCATTAACGTAATTTTGAACCTTTATTTTGCCATTGCCTTTAAAGTTTACTTCAAAAAGAACTAACTGTGAAGGTAGCGTTTACTGCATAAAAGACGGTGCACGTGACCGCAATCTGCAGATCTACTTTTTTTTAGCATGTTAGTAAGTCAACGTGATCTCAATATTGTTTAGGTCGCCTGAAGGCGTCTATTGTGACTAGATAAAAGTTAGGGTAGTAATAGTCGATGATGTAGCACTATTAGTATAAAACCCTTCATATTTAATTTATGAAAGCTACAGTTAAACTGGAAAATTAGAAAAAAACCCGATCAGACTAGTTCTACACTCGATCATACTCAAAGGCCTCAATACTATACGATAGTTCGTAGCTGCCCTACTTTTACCTATAAACTGTGACCTATCTACCCCAGTCTACTCTTTGGCCCACTTTGAACCTGGGGAACGGGCAACAGTACAATTATTACGTTGTTTGTTTGTTTTGCAACTCGTATTACTGCATTTCGTACGTGCATAAAATAAGTTTTGAAAATAACGAATTTTATTTGTAATTTCCCGCGTGCAGTATAAAAACTTGTTTTTAGCGCTCCCTTGTTATGTACAGGGAAATGTGGGAATGTTATAACTAGAAAAATATAAAACTCATTTATTTTGAGTATAATTATGAGTAGTCAGAAATAAGTGTACCACGTCATGTTGAAAATTGTAATTTGGAGAACTTATTAATTATAACTTAACACAAATATTTTGCATACTTCATAGTCATATATGCAATAATCTTAATCTTCACATCTCTATATAGGTCATCCTAACAATAAAAAAATACTTTGGATTCTTTTACTATAAAAAAAAACCTACTAAAAAATCCCGAACGTTGTTTAAAAAATATATTTTGAAAAACATTATTTGCATAAAGATGACTTCATAAATAACTCAAAAAAATCTTAGATAATTTATCTAAATTCACTCTTGACCAACTCTGAGTTTAATGTCTGCATCTAATCTCAACCCCTTGCACAAAGTGTAAAGATAAAAACCTTCCCGTATTCGTCATTGTCAAAGTTAATCCGTCGCGTCTCGGGGGTTCACACTTGACTGTTTATATCATAACCAAATTATTTAACATCCCCTACGCATGTAAGTTTACTAACAACTTCAAAAAGTTAAATAAGCTGGTGGTACACTGGCGTGTTTGTTGGTGGCCAATGTTGGTTGAATGTTTGAGATAAAAGGTGAGGAGTATTTGGTGATTGAGTAAATTGTTTTTTTATTGTAAAACAGGATAGTACATAACACTATATAATATCAACTGTATCTTTAAACATGTATGATCATACATTACTGTTATTCAAAAATGTTATGACGTGATATAGAAAAAAGTCGGCGAAAAAGATGCAAATTCACTGAATTTGCAAGAGGAAGTAAAATACCTTCAAAAATTTACTTGACTGATACATACATCTAAAGAAAAATATGAGTTATGAAAAACTATACATTACAATTACTACACTTGTCTTGTTGTCTACGATATAAAACAGTAACATACCTAAACAAACAATATCTCAAATCAAATTCACATCAACCAACTTGAACCCAACATTGGCGCCAACATAACAACTTTACACAGGAGGCCACGAATACTAACCTACTGCTTGACAATAAGCGATAATGTTTTAACTTGACGAGATAAACTTGGCAACGAAGTTAGCGCGGCTTACGTTTTTGAAGTAATCGCGTTTACGCGCTCATGTTTAACTTAATGTCATGAGTTCCTACGTTGTCACACTATTTCTGTTTAAATATAATGTGGACCAAAGTTTGTTTTACCTAACAGAGGATTTGTTCACGAAGTTTTTGGTTTGTCATGATAGTTTTAAATTTAGTGAGTGGTGAAATTTATAGTGTAGATTCAAATTGTTTTCCACATAGCTGTGAATAGAATTTAGTGCTAGGCCGTTAAATTATACTCAGTGTCTCGTTCTCGATACATGTTATTAACCATGCAGCTACCTCGCGTTGGCTGGCAACTATACGCTTTTTCAGACTCAAAAAGTATATGGTAACACTGGCTTTGCTCTCCTGTCAAACTTCATTCTTTTCGTTAGCGTGGCAACTGATACTGCGTATCTTTGTGTTTGTTGAAAAAGTATTAGTATTTTACAGTATTACGAGTATAAAATATATAAAATCGAACGCAAAGTAAGCGTTGTTGTTCAGAAGGATGACTATTCGTCAAATAATAGGAGTGATACAGCACCTTTATAGTAAAAAGTTGTCTTGTGATTAATGTTACCGGTTGACACGTATGGTGTACGCGATGCTCTGACGTGATCATTGGACTCTTATCGCCTACGAAATAGGTTGAAGAGATCCGGGGAGGACCCCGTACCGGTCGACACGTATGGAGTACGCGATGCTCTGACGTGATCATTGGACTCTTACCACCTACGTGATAGCTGGAAGAGATCCTTTACTCTTATATGTGGTCCGTGAGGCTACGATAAGAAGTTTTGTCATTAATCACTTGCCCAGGCTGCATTACCTATAAGAACTGTATTATAATACAGATTACAATGGATAATCCTGTTTAAACCTCAGAAACACTAACTATGAGTGCAGTGTTCATGTACTGGACAAGCCTTTGTCTGATAAGCCTATGAATATGGTATAAGACAATAAATGTTAACCTCATTGGTTATAAACTGAGCAATAGAAATCATTGGTTTCAAAGAACGACAATAGATAAACTTGGTGGAACAAGCAATTACTGAAAACTGTTCATTATAATAAACTCAAGCTCAAACAGGATATATCAGCCTCAGTTCAAGACAACATAATCAACGGAGACAAAATAAAAACTATAACTGACTGGGCATCATATTATTACAAGTAATGTGTAATCATTATTATTATAAAATGTATCTGAGGACCAAGTGACATTGATCTCACTACTAACAAGTAAAATCCTGATGGAGATGTTTAAATCTGAATACTAATATGTTTATGGAACTACGATAAAAATACAATTAAAGTGTTGAAGACATGCCAACAAAGTGGCCAATCTATAAAGAAACTTACAATCAAATGGAAAGTCACAAGGTCACCTTCATTAGAAGAAGATCTGGTCCTCAAGGCTTAAGTCCAGTGCTAAGAAAACCAAGGCCTTGCAGGAGATGTCTGGTGTTCCCACATAGGGGTAAGTCACGCCGGAAGGCTAGCAAGATACTAGATTGGACATCATACACGTATGGGGTACGAGAGGCTCTGACGTGATCATTGGACTTTATCACCTATGAGATAGGTAGAAGAGATCCTTTACTAGTATGTGGTCCGTGAGGCTACAATGAGGAGTTTTGCCATTAATCACTTTATTATGAATTTATATACTTTGGTAAAGTAATACAACCAAAATTTTGTGTCATCATCAAATTCAGTTAAATCAGCTGAATAAGATTCTGATATATGCATTCAGCATTCAGAAATTTATTAATATTGAGGTTTATTATATCCTGACATAGACCAAATCATCACTACCATGTATTAGTGGTCAAAACCATGATACAAACAGGATTACTTAAAAATAAATAGATAAATAATGTATATAAATAAATAAGGTTGTAGATACAGCTTATTTCAAGATGATGGACTATATCAATGGTCAATGACAGCAGTAGTACATTGATTAATTTGTATGATTGGTTAATAAGAATCATATGCATTCTAGTAAAAGTTAATCCACACTGTGGAAAGTACCTATTTTATCAGTATGATAAATTATATAATTTTAAATATATAATTTATCATACTATGATAAATTATAATTTATAATTATAATACCCTATGGTATAGGGTTTGTAATATACACCAAATAATTGGGTAAAATTATGCAAATGTGGTGGCATGTCTAAGATAAGAAAGGTTACTAGTCAGTTCAGTATCTAGACTTCCTAATTTGATATAGGCTTTAGTTATTAGTCATATTACAGGGAAAAAATATGCAAGAAACAACTTATCATTATATTTGGTTTCTAAAAACTTGTTTTATAATCTGGAAAAGTTAATTGGAAAATTAGTTACAACAGACATGCTAACACATGTTATTGTATATACCTATGGCTTGTTTACAAATTAAGCAAACCATAATTATCAATAAGTAATTGACTGACATGATGTAGTTAAAGTATACTAACATTCAGATAGAAAGCTGGATCTATAGTGATGGGCTAAGTAATTGATTTATTTATTATCAAATAACATGTACAGCATGTACAACAATGTCAAAACTGTTTATTAAAATAATTGTTTTAAATATTACATAGGATGGTTTGAGAAGCAAAGCCCCTAGGATGCTGTTCTTTTGTAATAGTTTTTGACGTTTGATAAGTGCTACTTTGTAGCCTAAGTTAAATAAATAATTTTTGATTTTGAAGCCTCCAGAAGTGCTCGATTTATGTTTACAAGAACAACTGAGTTCAAGGACATTAGAGTGTATTTGATTAATATTTAAATACACTAGATAGAGATAACATCCAATATTACAAAATTAAAATAGCTTATAATATCCCTAGCAATATAAGATTTCCAAGAGATAAGCAATACCTTGACATTCTGTTACAAGAAGTTCAAGAGGAACGAAAGTATAATATCCTGTATTAAGGGAATGTGTGGCACTCAGCACCCATATTTAATCTATCATCATCCATAAATGGCTGTAGACTAAGGATAGAGATATTTGGTTTTTTGAATCCAAATTAAGTTAAATAAAACAAAAGACTTAAGAAAAATCCCACAGAATGAATAATAGGTTGGAAATTAATAATAAAATAGTCTTGCAAATTATATTTGAACTTAGAAATTCTTATAAAGGGTACTTAATTTATACTGCATACTAATTAATATGAAATGTATATATGTTATGCCTCCTGGAAAATTCCAGGTCCAGAGGTTCTTAATACTTTTACTTTGATGTGGCAAGAATATTTATTATATGGGTTTTATCTATTCAAATTAAAATAATAAAGTCGAACTCATTTAACGGCAACTAATACCGTTGGCCTTCACAACCTTTGGAGCATCTCCGGTGTTGAATATGCTCACATCAAAGCTAATATATGTTTATTGAATTGTATAGACTAGAACTATTTAAGTTCTCCCTCCAGAGATTAAATTACTCTTTATACAGCACACATACTCTGATTGCTGCAATCCTTATCAGGCAAGCGTGGATGATAGACGCTAATCACCAACATCAAATTTTCAAGTGATATAAATTTTGCTGGACCATCTATATAAAAAAAAAAAAAAAAATATATAGTATGGACCTATGGCCTATGGCACTCCACTTTTGCCATGATTTATGCATTCTTAACAAAGTATTTATACCAGGCTCTGCTTATAGTGCTTTACTCATAAGTCAGCCCCTTTGCTAATAGGCTCTAAAATTGGGGGAGGGGATCACATAAGAATGCCTATTTTAGGGATAAGCTTCATATATATATGGTGAATTTTAAACCACTATTTTCAAATTGTCATATAACATAGGATCCAAATAAAATTTCAAGTGAATCACAACATCAAATTCTTAATATAGTATTAACAAATTAACTGTCCCGCCAATAGACACAATAGTTAAACAATGGAAGTGTTCATGTGACTCATGAGGACAGGGAAATGGTTAGGTAAGTCTTGGTAGCCTCACCAAGAATCTGATGGTTTTTTGCTTGCACTAGGCACGGCACAGTGGGCACAAAATTCTTTTATTAAAATATAATTTACTTATGTTTATTAAAATAAATAGATGACTGAATATGGGTTAAGTGAAGTTGAGTTAAGATTGTGCCAATATTATCATTACTGATAAGTTTAAAAACCCGGCAATGGGCTGTATGCAGCCAAATTTTTACTTAGCTTTTTTGGATCAATTGAGATTTTCTCAGCCTTATATTTACTTAAGATTCTAGAGATAGAATACTTTAAATAATTTATATACCTATGCAGTGCAACAACTGAAACAAGTTAAAAAAAAAAAAAAAAAAAAAAGAAAACTACCTAAGTATATCACATTTTTGAATGAAGAACATTCACACATAGTTAAATTGGTTTTCTGTCTCCAGTCACTAGTAGAAGATGGATTAGAAAGTACTGTTTCGGTAGGCGGTATTGATGCTAATGTTTTTTCAGGGCATATAGTACACGCCATACCATTACACCTATGGTTAAGACAAAAGATTTTGTTCTAGATGTAATTACACAGACTGTTGGATAAATAATAGCAAGATTAGTATTTTTCTATTTAGCAGTTTAGCCAGGTTTTGTTGTGCTTAATGCAAAATAATTTAAACTTAATACTGGTTACTTATGTTCACAGGATTGCTATGAAGAGTCTTAAGACATTGATTGTTTTTCTGTCAATAATACTGGCTATCTTGTAACATTGTGTTACCTACTAGGATTGTTGATTAAGGAACTTGTTCAGGATAATTTGACGACCTCCGTGGTCGAGTGGCGTACGCACCGGTTTCAAGGTGTCGCTAGCTCTGAGGTCCCGGTTTCGATCCCCGGACGGGTCAATGTAGAAACCAAAAAATTTCTACATTGCCTCGGGTCTGGGTGTTTGTGGTACCTTCGTTGCTTCTGAATTCCATAACACAAGTGCTTTAGCTACTTACTTTGGGTTCAGAGCAATGTATGTGATGATGTCCGCATTTATTTATTATTATTATTATAATTCAAAGCAGAAACTCAAGTTTAGTTTGGTTAATTGATTGCATCTAGCTATTAAGAGTTGACTGCACAAGTGCATGCATGTACTTATGTATATAACATACCTAATTAATTATTTTATGTTTTATCTCAACTTTACCATCTCTCTGAACATCTGCATGGTTAATAACATGTATCGAGAACGAGACACTGAGTATAATAGATGATCAAACGAACTTACCTGATGTTCGATCATTATTATATGAAGTGTCTCGTTCTCGATACATGTTCCCTACCCATCCCACCCTTAGGTAAAATTGAGATAACCTATGAGACTCTAAAGGAATGAAGTTTGACAGGAGAGCAAAGCCAGTGTTACCATATACTTTTTGAGTCTGAAAAAGCGTATAGTTGCCAGCCAACGCGAGGTAGCTGCATGGTTAATAACATGTATCGAGAACGAGACACTTCATATAATAATGATCGAACATCAGGTAAGTTCGTTTGATCATCTATAATAATTGGTTTTATAGTAAAGGCATAGAAAGCTATTCCGTTTTTAATAAAACCTGAAAAACTCTTCTTTGTTCTAAGTTTTTGCATGAACATTTGTTCATATTGAAAAACACGATGAATATTCACGGTTGAACAATTACAATATTCCATAAAATAAACGACTAGACCAATCAGCATTCAATTCTATTAATAACAGAATACATTACAATACCAACACAATTAGTCCTGCTATGGAATCAAACTCAGTCTTACGTGAAGAAATCCGATTACACATCCATTGTGTCAGTGCATCAATTTAGCATCTAGCCGCGCTCTCCACACACTGACATAATGCATTAGAGTCTCGCGAATGGCGCCAATTCACAGAGGACCGCTTAGTGCTTCATTTAGCTCATTAGGCTTGAGTAAATTAGGTGTGTCAGCCTAATGAATGTAATAGCCGCAATATTAATGCATATTACATAAGCTACGCTTCGGAAAGCTACGTTTATTCCAAACCGCTAGTTATAGTGTAAGGAGGTGATTGAGAGAACCACCCAGTGGCCTACTTCTAGCAATTATAAAGTAATAACGATAGAAATAGGTTGAGGTGGGTGGTAGAAAATAACTAATATGGATACTAGTTTTTCGAACGAAGCACAGATGAATGTGGGATATATCATAGTATATCTAACATGAGGCTTAAATTACTGATCGCTTGTAAAAAATTGTAATAAGGGTCGCAAATTATTGTTATCATTTTAGACCAACAGAAATAGGCTACCTAAGTCGCAATTAGTTATTAAATGCAAACTACTTCCACTATCTAATTTATGCTAACACTAAGCCATATTTCAGTTCCAACTGGCTATGTTTATAAACAATAGCGTAAATACTTCATAATAAACCCGTATTGCGACACTCCGTGTATCACGGCAGAACACGAACCCTCTAGCCCGCGATAATATTTAAACTTGGGGACAAAGTTGTTGGCACACGACTCGGGCCGCCGGCAAACACCGCCGGAACTCCACCGCTCCCGTATCTAGTGTGTGGTGTGCATTTGATATATCGTCCGTAGGTTTTCACTTGTTTTTGTTACTGGGTCAATTATTTTGTCCGCGGTTGTATTGTGTTTGTAAATCGAGTGTACAGGTTTGACCGTTCCGAAATTTATGGTGTTTTGATATTTGGGTATAAAGGTCGTTTTTATAAAGGAAAAAGAGTTATGCATATCGATTTATTATTTTTTCCACTGACCCTTGACCGGGTGTTCTTTTACACCAAACATCAGATTAAAATGTCAACAAAAAACTACCTTCTGTAGTTAAAATAACAAATCATAATCAAAAATCACAAATGGACATGTCCATTTTACTCCTTTTCACACATCTCTACAGTACTTAATAATAATTAATTACTCACACATGACATCCAGAGTGACGGAGTCTTCCAGAGTGTGCGCCGGGAACCAAGGGTTGGAGACGCGGCAGGCCAGCTGGCGGCCGCTGTCCTCGCGCCGCACGTGCCACGTCAGCACGCTCTTTGTTACTTCTCCATCAACTTCCACCTATGAAATTGATTTTGATTTTTGATAAGTTTTCTCGTTCTCTGAATACAGTTCTTGGCTTGTTATGTTAGTTACTATGTTTCCATTTATTCTTAATTTTCGATTGACATAGAAAAATGCAAAAAAAGATTATATGGAGTTGATTTTGACGACGGAGCCAGAAAAAAAAAGGAACTATGTCACGAATTTACGATTTTCCGACTTTAAGTTAATTCAAATATTATTATCATAAGAATTTCTTAACAACATCTGGTGCAGAAACTTACTTGTGTCAATGTGGAGTCAACGAGCTGCGAGTTGATGAACCACTCAATGTTAGGAGCCGGCTTCGATCCCCGCGTCGTGCACACGAACGACTTGTCCATGCTGGCTCGCGTCGCGCCGTTGCCGGTTACGCGAATGTATTGAGGTTTTACTGGGAAGAGAAAATATGAGATGAAAATTTTATCGAAATAGGAAAAATATAAAAAGAGTAGTATGCCCTGCGTATCATAAAAATCTGAAGACGGTGATGATTATTTGTCCCCGTGATTATTTAACTATTTAACCACTAGACGAAATCATCGCTTATCTCAGTGTTTGGGTCAATGTCATGAACTTATATAAAATTAAAAAGTTAACTTTGCAAATTGGCCAGAAATTGCGAAACTGTAAAAGTCCAACCACTTCACCACTGCGCTGCTCGGGAGAACTCTTTGCTTTTAAACATTATGAACTCTAATAGGGTCATAAAATGAAACTACCCTATCTAGCATTCTCTGAGATAAATGATAATCATTAACAAGATACTTATCTTCGCATTTATTTCCCCTGACGGCTTGGGCAGAAGTCCAAGAGCAAGTGTCGGATGCGTCGGACAAAATCTAAGTTGCGCCACCGTACAGTGTTGAGTTTATATCGGATTTATACTAATTAGGAAGAAAGGTTTCCTATAATTGTAAAGGAAAACACACTAGACTATACGTAAATACCTCACCGAGGTGTTTATTCAGAAAATTTGTATGAAAAATTACAGACAATAGAAGTGTACGGCTGTGTGTGTGTCAAAATCAATGTTAGAAAAGGACAAGATATTAATGAAAATATCTAATTAGAAGAGAAATAATATAACTGTGATACAACTATGACAAAAACAACAGGATGCTTAAGTGGATTTTAACACAAAAAATAAGCTGCTAATAAAACTAAAAAGATCAAAACTTAAATAATGTCCCCCAGCAGCAACACAAAAAAATCGATAAAGAATTACAAGCCTATAAAGCAACAGCAGCATCCATAAAGAAAAAAAAATCAAGATCTACTCACAATATAATCTAATAGTAACATCCCGGGACTGCGGCTCCAGTAGCGGCGGCTCGACCCTGCACTGCAACTTGGTACCGGTCATCTCACGTGACAAGTTGGGAAGGTGTAACTGGCAGACAGAGCCTTCCTTGGTGAACGCGAGACGCTCATCACCCCTGTACCATGACACATCTGGAGCTGGTTTACCTACGGTAATAAAAAATGAAAAAAATAATAATATTTTATGATATTATCTAGGAAATTCAATTCTATTGTTACCGAACCAGCTAGAGCTCCGAACAGTCTTACCCAGGTCTTAAATGATCAACTGAAAAATATTTAATTACCTCTTTGACCTGATGTAGACATAATTATGAGAATACACTGATTGGTTTTTAGTATTTTGGTATTGAATAACAAACTTTGATAATATTTATATACTTTTTCTTCGAAAGTCTGGTAACGTTGATCAAATAAAAATATTTTTGGATATTATAATTTTTGGATCAAACAAATCATTCTCATAAAAATGGCGTAGGTGTACCAAAAATAAGCATTATGAGAAACCCACGGAGTCAATAGAACACTGACTTTTAAAAGCACTCTATTTAACTAAATTAAAATTCATCATATTAATTAATATCTCACCTCCAGCCGCTTGGCAGGAGAGGAGGACATTTTGTCCCTCTCTGAAGGGTCCTGCGATAGACCCCAGAATTTCTGTACCCTCGTAGTCGTATATCCGAGGGGCTTCTGGGGGTACTGTAATAGAAATAATTCATTTAGAAGAAAATCAAGTTATTCGCAAAATCACAGGTCATTGACACAATATATCAGAAGTCGTCAAATTATATTATGCAAAGGAAGAAATATTTTTGCAAAGAATGAAATTTCTATTTGCGTCAGATATAAACTGCTTACTTTGACCTTTAAATAACGATTGTTGATAAAACCAGTCAATTACGTTACGTACCTATAACAGTTAAATTGACTCTATAATTTCTTGTGGGAGCATCGACGTAGTCTATTCGACATCTGTAGACGCCCTCATCCTGACGAGCCACCTTCTCCACGACGAGGTGAGCTGATGAAGGATCAGACTCGTTGAGCACAAAGTGTGTGCGAGTTCCAAACTCCCCCGCCACTGCCCAATGAACTGGAGGACCGTTTCTGAAGTCCACTCTGTGAAAAAGAAAAATAATTTGTAAAAATAAGATATTTTTTCTTTGGTTTTATTTAATCTTATCAAAATATTTTCACATAATTATAACGATCTACTTATTTGGATTAGGTGGCAAATTACCCTTACAACTTTTATAATTTTAATTCTGGGTGCATAGTTTATTTTTTATGTGCCATAATCTCCAGTTGCTTAAGGAATATACAAGGTTAAATAAATCTATTTTACTACAAAAAGTAAACTCTAGAAGCCCACACAACACAGCCTCATTTCCCATTCCCAGTCGATACTCTCCGTCTGCCAAATAGTAGCATTTTAACAGAGTGACCACGTCATAGGAAGGAAGCAATACAGTGGAAGAATCCGTCCGGTTTCCGCGTTGGAAGACTTCCAGCTACGAGCGGATCAATGGGAGATATTTGTTAAGGGAACCCTCACACGGGATGATGTCCTTTAGGATCGATAACAAAGGACATGATAAGAGAAAAAATATTTTCGTCGATGCTCATTTGTTTAATTGCCATTAGGGATTATCGGAGAGTACCTTTTTAAAAGAATAATGTACAGCTTGGATTTTAAGCCTTAAACTTTTGACAATAACCAGTCTCTCTCGCCTGTGTATTGAATTACGAAAATTAAATTAAATGCTTAAACTAAAAAGAAAATTTAATAGTTGAACTACTGGTCGAAAGTGCGCATCAATCTTGTCTGAGATTAAACTCGATGCAGACAGCCAAATAGCTCATACACCGATAATTAGAAAACATCAAAAGATTTTATGAAACGCAATTACTTTGAGCTTCTTTTCTTGCTAAAACTTAGTTTCCATCCAATGGCTGTCTGGAAGAAATTGCTTTTAGCGATAGCACCGCAAATTGTTGTATCTAAATTCTTACGTTTTCTGTATCGCTAAGTTGTCTTTATGTACAGTGAACAATTCTTTATCTACACACAGCTATATCTTCGTCTTTATGTTTGCTATAAAGGTATAAGCACTCTTATATTCAGGGAAATATTTGCTTAGATCTGGCAAGCACCGAGTGCCTTCAAAGCAGAATAAATATCTTGGCCGTCTTCTTTCAAGGGACCCTATATTAGGGGGTTGTTATTAAGAATCTTTGTTTTTCCCTCGGCATGTTTTTGTGGTACTAAGTGGATCTTTTTGTTGCATCCTATATATATAGATAGCCCTTGTATTTGTCGGCCTGGTTTTGAATAGGGGTTTTGTTCTGCTAATAATATCTCTAATGGTTATGATGATTTTGAGTTTTACTTTGCCGTGCCACTGTTATTTTAGTGAATGAATTATCTTGAGTATAAAGCGTTTTTGGTTTATATGATTTAAAATTATAATGAAATTTACTTAGGTTAGTTATATTAATACAAAAAAAGCATGTAAATGATCGCTATTTGTTTACCGACTTTAAATTTTAATGATAGTAGATCCTTAATAAAATACTTCTAAAAAACATTAACGACGACCTCCGTGGTCGAGTGGCGTACGCACCGGTTTTCAAGGTGTCGCTAGCTCTAAGGTTCCGGGTTCGATCTCCGGACGGGTCAATGTAGAAACTCACTTTTCTACACTGTCTCGGGTCTGGGTGTTTGTGGTACCTTCGTTGTTTCTGAATTCCATAACACAAGTGCTTAACAGCTGCTTACTTTGGGTTCAGAGCAATGTATGTGATGTTGTCCGCATTTATTTATTTATTAAGCCATAAAAGTCATTTTCACACACTTAATTATTATGTGTTATATTGAAACTTTCAGGCTTCATTTCACGCTTTCTCAACACTATAATAACCTAAAACGCAGTATCAGCTAATACCTTGACCGGTCGAGACAACTTGGACAATGGCCAAGTAAATGTACACATTGCGAGCGAGACAAACGAAGCTACTAAGATTTAGACATGCATAAAATACATTTTAAATTAGGTACAACAAACATATTCAGTCTAGACTCTATGAAAGTCTAGACTGCACGTGTTTACCTATGAATTTTTATGGCTGAGGTTATGATTTTATGTTTTGATTCGAGATTGAAGTGGAGATTGAACGGTTTAATGATTGTAAATGGTTTATACTGTGTTTTGTTCTGCAGATTGTATTGGATTGAAATTAAGTACCTAACGATAAAAATTGTTTGAAATGGCCTGTAAAGTCCGGCAAAGAAAATTTATTTTTATATATTGAAAAGTTAGATTGTACTGTAGTTGCGACACTAATATAATAGTAATTGTTTGGATCTTGTGTAATTTTTCTAGTAATCCTGACTAAAACTCTCTTACTTTTAATATTAATTAATTTAATTCGTGATTTTAATATTTGAATTGTATCCGTCAAGGAGACGAATGGTGACCATTTCGGACTGCTTTAGGGTTCAAGAAAAAGTGGTTACTATGTAGATGTTAGGTGTATTGCTTATTCATAATAGAACAAAAAAAAAAGGTAGTCTGGTGATAAAATTAAAATATTAGTAGCAATCCTCAAAAAGGAAAAAGCCTTTCACCCAGACTTAAAACCTCCCTGATCCGTAGCAACATGGTGTGTGGCAAGATTTGGCGGGCTGCCAGCGCTAGTGCCTAGGTTCGATGCCAGTTCAGTGCTCGGTAATGACCACCTGATCTTGTAAGTCAGCAGCCAAATTTCTTTCGAGATTCCCCGCAGTAATATACTGGTTTTGTTAAAAATGTTGCAAACAATAAAGCAAGCTGGTTTTTATGCCTACTTGTATAATTCTGTTGATTGAAAACAATTCTTTCAGTACATTTTAGTTTTTTTTTTTAATACTAGGTTCTCTAATACAAAGTGATGAGTACTGTTAATAATTGATTTAAATGATTAAAAAAGCAGCAGGCGATGTGTGAAAAAAAATGTTATTTTTATATTTTCCGACAGTGTTTTGGGGTGTCGTCGCTTAGTGTTTTCTAGTCGTGTATCGTTTGGCAGCTATGTATAAAATACAAATTATTAATTTGGAACTTGTTTATGGAAGGTATAATGGATTAAATATAGAACTTACATCAAAAAATTATATTGTGTGTCCTAAGTTCTTCCAACCTGAATTTCTACTAAAGACACATAATAAGGAAAAACAAATTTTAATCATCTACTGAGATCTACTCTTAGTACCTAATACATAATTTGATTGCAAGGGATAGCTTTACCATATCTTTATCTGTTATTATCAATGTGGTCACAACACGTGCAAATACATTTATGAAAAAAGTGATCGCGCTTAAACGATATTTAATACGTCAACCGGCTAGAATCTTACAGAATCACAATTCAGTAACGGCATCTCAGCATCTAATAAGTCAAGCAAATTGCAATTAAGTGCTCCCACGTTCAGTCTGTGTCAAAATTTAATTTAGAGCTCCCCCCTCCTTACCTCAGTCCCCCCTCCCCCCTCTGCGGGAGACGCGGAATGATGCTGCGATTAATTCAAAATTTCAAATTGAGTTATCCGCATAATGTAGATTTAGTTCAGCCAGAGTTGCCTGGTCGAGTGGCCGTGGGTACTCAAAACGACTTTGACATTCAAGTTTGAATGATGTCCGTAGCAAAAACCAACAGTTTTGTTATTCTAAAGGCGATGTTATTCCTAAGTTTAAAGTGGTAGGATCACAATCTGCGGTATCGATGAAAAAGCAATCCAAAAGCTCTATTTCGTTGTACGGAGTTTCTGAATGAAAATGTAAATAAACAAACAACTATCAAGACGAAATCCAAACGTATTTTTATCAAAACTCATTCGGTTCTACGAGCCTACCGTATATAGCAAAATTCGATACAACCTCAAGTTCTTAATAAACTGAAAGATCCTCAAACGATACCAACAAATATAACCTGACCTGTGACTGACAACCAACCTGGCCTACGATTGATCATAGATCAATTCAAGTTAACAATACATCATTTGTTATAATATATTAGGATCTTTTTCGATATGAAATACCCTTCACACTTCATCCACTACTTAAAATAAACCTCATTCAATGAGTTTTTAATGTCCGTCATATTGACACTAAAGCATATACCTAAGACACATATTTATTGTATTTTTCATAACAAATGAAGAGTTTCGCATGATTTCGCAATTTTGTATCTTTCGCGCGAGGGCATGACGTCATTAGCCACCACTCCTGAAGTTAGATTCGTTTTGTCTACTTAATTATTTATATCTTGTGTGGAAGAAAAATAGACATAAAAAACATAAAACATACCATCACGCCTGTATCCCCGAAGGGTTAGGCAGAAGTGTACCAATGTATACCCACAGTTCGCCGGTATGTTTAGGTCCCATGTAATAGGGGGCGAGCCTATTGCCACTAACCGGGCACAAATTCAAACTCCGACCTGCTACTGAGAATTTCATAGAAAAACCCAATAACACCTTCGTCGACTTGGGAATCGAACCCAAGACCTCTAGCGTAGCAGTCGCGCTTAGAACCACTAGGCCAACGAGGCAGTCAGTAAGAAAAATAGATACTCAATTTTATCATGTATTATCTAAATGACTTACCAAATAATATTTTGCCTACTATCTAGTCATCTACCCATTACGAAGTTCCTTGAAAACAATTTACGGACAAACGTTGAGCGTTAAAAATATGGCGAGTGTATGATCGTAAAGTTCTCTGGGAAACGTCCGAGTTGCATTTTAAATGATATTGGCATGACCTGCATCTGTACCGCAAACCATATTCATCTCATGTAACGTGTTTGGTATTAATATGCTGTGTTCAAGTTTCAAGAGTTTCGTTAAGAACATGGGGATTCATACAGCATTTTGCGAAATCATTGACTGTTTTTTTTTATTTTGAAGTTTGGCTAAAATAACGATTATTTTACACTTTAATGTCAAAAATAAGTTTCTATAAAATTTAATACATGTAAATGTTAAAAAGAACCTACTTAAATGAAAGTTAAGGTACACCCTAGATAACCCTCTTCTTTTGAAGTCGTTTCAGAAGAATACCATGTTGACTAAAGTCATAAAGTACTCATAAGCTACCCACAAAAAAACAAAGGCCTTTCCTAGCCACTATGTTACAGGAAAAAAGTGATAGTGTAACAGGTATGAATATCTAAAATCCTATCTAGTTATTAAGTTCTCAACAAAAAACATTTGTATGCCAATGAAGCAAAACATAGAGGTACTATTATTATTATTTTTTTTGTTTAATACCATCTATGTAAAACCTATGTTTACAAATGAATAAATGATTATGATTATGATTATGATTATGATTATTAACTTCTAAAGTTACCAATTAATTAATTCACAATAATTCAAATAAAAAATAAAGACCACCGAACAGCTGTCAATGGTTTATACAAACGCCGATAGAAATAATATCGCGGGTAAGATCGTAAAGCTAGCTTCCGATCCAGGTAATGCCGGCACAGTAAACTGGGTCTAGCTTGATTGTGAGCTGCGAAATAAATATCTATAGGAAGAATATTAAGTATTGCTTAATAAATGAAGACTTCCTGGAAGAAAGAAAGAAAGAAAGAAAAAAAATATTTGTCACAGCAACACACAAGCACAGGAAATAAAATGAAAAAAAGTTAAAACAAAAAGAAAGAAAAAAATACAATAAAAAGTAAGACACAACACTTTGCTCATGTGTGCCTAGCGGCTGTGCCAAAAAGGTCCAGTTCAGCATATGTCAAGCAGCTAATGCTTGACGCTGGTTTTCAACTGAACCTGTGATGGTGTGGCGTACGGATGTAAACCAGTTACAAATATACATACTTACATGCAAAATATGCATACAATTAAATACAAAATAATAAGAAATAAAACAACGTTATATAAAAAGGAAAATAATAAACGTACTGAAAGAAAAGACAGAAAGTAATAAAAAACAACACATTCAGCGGAATACCACATACAGATTTAGGAATAAATATTATCGGTTTCTCAAGATACCGTTGGACATCTATTTAATTAATTGCAATCATGAATAAAATGTAATTTCACATTTTTTTCAGAACAGGTTTCAAAATGCTTGAAGTGAAATAACACGATTGGTTTTCAGCTTATATCATGCCTATTCCAAACTATAAATAAAATTACCTTGAAAATAGTTTTTTCAAATAACTCATTCATTTCTAGATATATTTAACACAGTAGTGAAAGGAGGGGTAGATTAAAATACAGTGGTTTGAGAGCACTCTGAAATACTCCGTTATAGGTGTGTCTTAAGTAAAATATCTATTAGATGTGGACTTAAATCTAACGAGCAGTAACCGCTTTTATTGGATCATATTACTTCTATTGTGCTTTTAGATTCTAAGATGATTGGAAAAAGCAGTTCCATGTTCTTCCTTAGGTCGTATGTCTATACAAGTACCTATAGTCTTTGCTTGCATACTAGATTGCCAAGTAAACGGGAGAATAAAAAAAGATCCTGTTTACTTAAAGGTAGACGAAGATAATTTTCGGACTAATATTCTTATGCACCTTCTAATATGAACTAAAAGAATCGGTTAGCAAGTTCAAAATCCAACAAAAGATACATTAAGTGGTTTCTTGTCTAAAACCAATTTAATAAAAAAAACCTTATCCAAGCTATCTAAAATCCCTATCTGAATTACAGAGCAGCTCGAATAATATGTGTCCTGAAAACAAATAAAACAATGCAATACATTGCTGGGTGTATATGCAGTGAGCTTGTAATTACTCAGTCAGTAGCGTCCACTAATGCGGTGTAACTTGTGGAATTGCTGCAAAATCCTTCAAACGTACGTCCCGTCGCCTGGACTATGTATTATGTATTTCTTGAATTCTACTGTGTCGTAGCCTTTTCTGGGCTTAATGCCAATTCCATTTTGCTCGAAAAACATTTTAAAGTAACAGGAATATGAGTTTTTTCCTTTTGAAATGAGATGGTCAGTCATGGTGTCTGCGAGATCATCGTCTCTCATATACATATCTCTGTTCATATAATAATTATGAATATATACACTGTAGTACATATATTCAGATTTATTTTAAACTAAAGGTGTATTTAGTACAATTAGGCTCTTTTGCGAAAATGTAGTTACATACTTCTAACATACCGATACTAAATCAATATTCCAACTTCAGAAAAAAAAAAATCTTAGCATAAGCAACCCATTGGGGTCATTAATGAGATAACAAGAGATAAAAAAACATTATACACATTAAAACTCTTATACCAAATTAATTAGATAATAAATTCCCTGATATTAAACTTTTATTCTTCAGGTCAAATATCACCAGAGCAGTACCACATAACGCCGCAAAACTTATAAACCATCATTAGTCAAGATTTACGCGTTTTTCAAACGAGTTGCTTCAGTTATGGGATCTAAACTGATTGGTAGCGGTTTCGTTGGAGTCCAGCCAACTTTCCTACTGGTACCAGTTACATAAATGTTAAAGAGTCCTTGTCGGGTCCCGTGGAAAGGTTCAACGATTTCAGAACCATTTTTCATATCGTTTCAAGTTGTAATCTTGTTGCGAGGACGCTAGAATGCCCTTGCTGTCATAAATAAAATCATATTAGTTGCGAACTTCTTTTTGTGTACTTTGTTGTTAAAAATCGAGGCCCATTTAATTTAATTTCAATTCAATACATTAAAATTAATACCGTAAAACACTATAAATACTCTAATATATGTTTGAATAGCTGAAAATTAAATATCAGACAACTTCTTCATTGATTAGTCTTTAAGTTCTCTCAAACCTAAGTTTCTCAATTTTGCATACAACCTCTACAATAACATCAGTCGTCATAGCAACAAATAAATAAAAAACAATAGCAACATAAACCACCTTAGACTTGGTTGTGGTTACAGGAGTGCGAGCTGTCACAAGTTCTAACCCCAGCTTATGTTAAAGTGTTTTAACACGCGAGAGGTTCTTTAATGATGTTATTTTGTGAAGGGTTTGTCACCCCTTTTCACACCCACCCCTTTCTTTTAGCTTCTACCTTGTAAGGACTGATGTGATTTTCTTGAGATTTAATGTAATCAAAGGGTAAATGCTTCTTTATTGTCTGTCTGGGTTCGTTCGCCTCAAGAAAGTTGTCATACAAAAGTTTATTTATATTTTTTAAACAGTTGAGCGTCTACATCATCAATTTTTTCTCATGTGAATGTGAAAGCCAGCACTCCTATTTACCTCTTTTTATGATACATAAAACTTAAAAAATATGTATAAATGTTGATTTATGAGTAAAATTATAAACTCGTTTAACTAGCATGCAGCCAGTTAGTTTCTCTTGCTTCCCTTAAAAACAATTCTGGGCTGGTATTATTAAATTTTCACCTGTAATAAAGTTCCGAAAAGGCCAGGCAATGTAAAATATTGCCTAAAGGTAATATTGCTTCATTCGTTACGTCTGGAAAACGCATTAATGATAATGCGAGAACCCCTTTACAACCCTTTATGGCAAGGGAAGAGAGTATTATTCAAGGTAAAATGGCCGTCGTACTCAATCAGAAATGTAATTTATAAGTTGGAATCCATCATTTTCCCAACTTGAACAAATGAATTTTCGTACCTACCACTTTAATCTGTTCTTATACCATTAATAATTAACTCTCAGCTCACTCAAAACATTAATATCGGGCTAGCGAGCAAATGGGACGCAAAATGCTCGTCAGTATTCCCTTTAGATACAATAATTTGTAAGTGTCTTCAACTATTATTGTAGGTTTAATTAATCTGTCTGTACTTAAGGCTATTGTTTTATGTGTCATGCTTCAATTTCATCTGAAGTACAAGCTAGTTACCCTTTTTAAAAAACCTATCTGCTATCTATCTTTAAACGACATTCACATAAACGAATTTGGTCCATAGCTATTGATTTCCTCAACACAATCTTGAGAACAATCTTTTCAAACAAAAATCTTATTCATCCATTTGCTTAGAAGATGTATAGGTACCGTAATTCATTCAAATCTAACACTATGCAAAGAGTATCAACACAGCTTAATCAACAGCAAAACCTTCATCCCAACGATGATTTTATTTTGAATCCGCAAAACCGTACGTTTTTCTTTTAGCAAAACTTCCAATGTATTTTCAGTTCGTTCTCTGGCAATACTTTACAAAACTTCCCTTATAATCCAGCACTTAGTAGATTAACAAACATAGTCTCGATATATCGACGAAACTGAAATTCGGTTCACTTCTCTTTAGTTTTATTTTGCAGCTTACATGTGTTTTTATTTTGCAGGCATAATGGTTGGTTTTCCATCGGTAACCGATATACATAATGGTTATTATCCCTGTTCGGAAGGCTTTTCTTTTTAAGTTCTTTTATGTTATCCAACATTGGGAATGAAAATGCTTCCATTCTTTGCTTCTAAAATCTACAATAATTATTTGGAGCTTTAGCCAGCCTTGGTCAGCATGTAGTTTTTATTTGTGACAATAATGAACCACGAATATTAAATTGATCTACGTGACGCTTGGGGCAAGCGAGTAACATAGATTTTGATACTAAAGCCTGTAGTCTCGATAAAGAAGACTATTAATAAAACGATTCAACGGCCTGTTGGTCTAGTGGTTAGTGACCCTGATTGCTATACCGGAGGTCGTGGGTTCGATTCCCACCCAGGACAAATGTTTGTGTGATGAGCACGATTTGTTCTGTGTCTGGGTGTAATTTATCTATAATATGTATGTATTTAGAAATATATAAGTATGTTTATCAGTTGTCTGGTTACCATAACACAAGCTCTGCTTAGCTTGGGATCAGATAACCGTGTGTGAGTTGTCCCGGAATATTATATTATTATTATTATTATACTTTACACTAAAGACATAGAAATATCCGTTTTGGCATATATGGAAATGTATATCACATTAGTTAGAACAATTATTTCGTATCGGATATCCAATATTACATAATATTGATGAGATAGGTTAGTTAAATTGGGGTGTGTGCTCAACCGCAGTTCGTGAATAAACTGATTTAAACGTTTAGTACACGTCATGCTACTTCAATTTACAATATTGTTAAACAACACAACATACAACTATTACACATTATACATATTAAAAAAGAAATATTATTATATTATTTTTAGAAATATTTTGAGGAGAAAACACTTGACTCTGTATGAAGAGACACAAATGTTGCTGTTGGACATTTATCTAAGGGCTGATAATAATATAATAATTATCGTGATAGCAGAAGTCTAAATACGACGTCAAAAGAATAAAATAAGCAAGCAATCATCAAACTACTAAGTACGCACGCCAACTATCCACCATATTTCCTTATTCATCAAATACAAGATGTTAACAAAATCCCTATTAGCAACACACTGTCCATTTCTAACGATGTTTTCTCACTTAGCGAAGTTGATCCAGGATAATCTGGACCTTAGGGATCTATCTGGAAGCAATAAGGTAGAAAACTTTTCGCTACCCTTACTGACCTTTGACATAATTAATTGGATGGCCCGAATTGGACACCTGGTTCTTTTTTGTTTGTTGTTGCTCATATTCTTGTATGCTATGGATTTTTCAATGAATGTATTATTAATGCAAAGGACTGTTCAAATATATTAAATGATGTTTTGTAAATGGGAGTCAAAGTTTTTAGCTGAAAACCAGCGATAAGCAACAATGTGTGCCGATCTTGGCAATCGATAAACTTCTCTTTGATCTATTCTTTTATAATAAGCGTATATGCATTGTCTATTTTATTATTGTTTATTGGCAAACCTTTGCTGTTATCTGCTTGGAGATAAAACTATGTCGTATACCAATTTAATTTGTAAGAGGTAGGCAACTGCAATAGGACACGGGTAGTGAGAATTGGAGCATGAATTACGTCTGGATTACACGCATTGATCTAAATTGCGAGACTTGAGTCAGTGATTACGAATGCACTTAATATGTCTTGTACGTATATATATCGGAAAAGTAATTGTTTTTTAAACTATTCTTACTGATATCACAACGTTTAACTATATTTGTATTTCATCAAACTTTCCAAACTTAACATCAATTGAAAATGGAAGATTTAAAACGAAAATTAAAACAAAACAAAAACAAGCAGCCAATACAGAAACAATTGTGTAACCATTCAATTAAAGAAGAAAACCCTATCATTTTTGCTCGTAATAGAATGTTCGTCCACCATTTCCCAACGCTCGTTGTGTTATAAAAATTGCAATGTGTTCGTGTACGTGAGGCGAATGATAAGAGAGATACAGTTGCTCATGTTTGTTGATAACGATCCGTGATGTGGGGTCTTGCTGTAAATTAGCTGCGTTTGACAAATTTTGGACTGAGGTCTGTGGGGATGATTCGTTTTTGTTTTAGATAAAGATTCAAATTCCAATTTGCAATTGATTGGTAAACGAATTATGTTAAGCAGATGGGAATTTTTACACCTTGATGTATCATTTTCGTACCATTGGCTATAATAACATTCTGACACTCGTCACGTTATTTGTAAAGTTATGACCATGTGTAATAACGAATTAATGGTGGATTCTTGAATTGTACATAAATTGAACTTTAAATCTTTGCGTACTCGGATTTATATTTTAAGCCAAACCTTCGAGTCTTTTTAAAAACCTTAAAGGTTGAATTGCTTCTAATTTGGTTCAAAATAAAGTGTAATTAAATCATCATCTCCCGAGCCTTTTCCCAACTATGTTGGGGTCGGCTACCAGTCTTACCGGATTCAGCTGAATACCGTATTTTACATGGAGCGACTGCTTATCTGACCTTCACAACCCATTTTACTGGGAAACACAGTATCCCATAGTAAGACTGGTTGTCAGAATTGACTTAACGACTGCCAAAGATCTATGTATGACAGCCGGGACCTACTGTTTAACGTGCTTTCCGAAACACGGAGGGGTCGAGTCGGAATGTTATAAATGGTCACCCATCCACGGACCAACCGCGGCGAGCGCGGCTTAACCTGTATTATCGGTCAAACCGTACGGCTTACACTTAGCCACGAGCCCCACTTTATGCATTACTAGCTGACCCGTGCCCACTTCGTTGGGCATAATGTTCAAAAATATATATCTTTCATAGTTAAGGCAGCGTTCGTAAGAAACGTTTTCATTCGAATGTTTTTTCGCCGATTCACTTTGCAAAACGAACTACCATGTAAAAGCCTTTTTATTTTTCGGTTTTTTATATGTATAACCTATGACACTCAGCAATAATGTGTCTTTCTATTCGTGAAAGAAGATTCCCGAGATTCCGATTAACGAATTCGGAGTTTCCGATTAACGAATTCCATGAAGACCAAGTCTGGGAACGCTCTATGCTCGACTCCCTATCACGTGTATCTGCCATATACTGTCTAGAGTAAGCCAGTCGCTGAGACCTTTCGGTGCTAGACTCTCTATTACGCGCTCGCGATCTATATTCTGTCTCATTCGCAAGGCGCTGTTCATACTCAGAGGAAGTCTCTCCGAGTCTCTGTCTCTGTCTCGCTCGTGTCTGGGATGTATGTCGAGACAGTTGAGATTTTCTTTTAGGCATATTGACAGAAGTTATGATTTCAAAATAACAACCTAACCTAACCTAATTGCAAAAAACTAAATACCTATAACCTAAATTAATATCTACATGAAACTAACTTAATACCTATAACCTAAATTAATATCTACACGAAACAAACTTAATACCTACCTATAACCTAAATTAATATCTACATGAAACTAACTTAATACCTACCTATAACCTAAATTAATATCTACATGAAACTAACTTAATACCTACCTATAACCTAAATTAATATCTACACAAAACAAACTTAATACCTACCTATAACCTAAATTAATATCTACATGAAACTAACTTAATACCTATAACCTAATTTAATATGTAGGTACATGAAACAAACTTAATACCTATCTATAACCTAAATTAAATGAAAACTATATAAACATAAAAGATTTTTTTTTTAATGTACCGAAAATAAAATTAATGAATGTCGAAAGTGTGTTACGAAAAATTCAATTTTGGGGACGTCCGCTGCGTAAAGAGTTAGGGAAGGTACGTATTTACGCGACCAGGTTTTTACACCAGGTATTTGCTTCCAAGTACGTACACCAGGTACCGACCCGAAATACTTGCAAGACTTCAAAGTATTTTATACGGCCGGACGACTCGGACTCGCTCCGGTCGGGGCTCGACGCTCGCCCGAGTCCACCCGAGTCTCGCTGGACGCTGATTCGTGACGTGGCGTGGCCGCGCTTCGGTCCACTTCGGCCGCGTTCGGGCCTAGAGAGAGCGGCGCACACTCGTTGCGTTTGCAATATTAATACATCGTTCTCGATTATAAAAGTATGAGCGAGAACGATGATTCATCTTTGTTGGAAAGCCACTGTAAAGATGACTTGCTTTTTATTTTATTTTATTTTATTTTATTTTATTTAATAATTATTTTATTTCATTTTATTTTATTTTATTTTATTTTATTTTATTTTATTTGGGAAACAAACAGATACAATACCAAATTTTAACAATAAAATATAAGAAAAACATTTTCCAAGGAAGTTTATTCAAATTATTAAGCAAATACAATAATAAATAATGACATCGGATATACGGAAGTAAGGAACAAATTTCCAATTTGATTTTTATTTTTAACCTTGAATTTCGTATGGAAGTCTATTCTACTTTACTGGGTTGTCTTTGCAAGTATTTATTTGTAAACGCGATTGTGCTCCTTATTCATACGAAATCACGGTTCAATTTCCTATGCAAGTATTTTTTCTTCCAAGTTTCCAACAGGGCTTGGATATAAAAGTAAAAACTTTCGTCTTTATGAAGGTATTTATTTGTAAACGCGATTGTGCTCCTTATTCATAGGAAGTCACGGTTCAATTTCCTATGCAAGTATTTTTTCTTCCAAGTTTTCAACAGGGCTCGGATTAAATAAAAGTAAAAACTTCCGTCTTTATGAAGGTATTTATTTGTAAACGCGATTGTGCTCCTTATACATAGGAAGTCACGGTTCAATTTCCTATGCAAGTATTTTTTCTTCCAAGTTTTCCACAGGGCTCGGATTAAATAGAAGTAAAAACTTCCGTCTTTATGAAGGTATTTATTTGTAAACGCGATTGTGCTCCTTATTCATAGGAAGTCACGGTTCAATTTCCTATGCAGATAGAAAATACTTGAAAGTATTCTGAACCCTGGTTTTAGGACCTGGTTTCTTATGATTGACTTACTTGAAAGCCCTGGTACTCGATTTTGCAAGTACGACCCATGACTTAAAGAGCCGACCGCGCGAATGAGCCGCGCGGGTACCTACCCTCTCAGGTGTAAAAGGAAGGTCACGCCTTCTTCTTCCGAAGTGAGCACGAACGCGAACCGAAATAAGCCGAAACCATCGCGCGCCGCTGCCGCGCTGCTGTGGCACGCTGTGGCCTTCACGTATAACGATGAGTTTTTCTCCGATTCTCTTTACAAAACGGACTACCACGTAAAAACCTTTTAATTTTCCGGCTATATAAAAAAAAAAAAAATTTTTTTTTTTTTTTTATATAGCCTATGACACTCAGCGATAATGTGGCTTTCTATTAGTGAAAGAATTTTTAAAATCGGTGCAGTAGATTCCGAGATTACCCCTGACAATTTAACAAACACACAAACTTTACCTCTTTATAATATTAGTATAGATAAAGTGTGATTAAATATGGTTTAATAAGGAAAGGTTGCCATAGCAACAATTATAATCTGAGCATCGATCCTTCTGTTGTTCAGTCAATCATTGCTGCGGATATTGGGGCTAATTAACAAATACAACGTGACGTCACTATTAAAACTACCCTTTGTATAGGGATGAATACTAATCCTTCGAGATCGGTTCTAATCGAGGGTAGTTTATGACTCTGAATGGGAATCGCTGATGGAGATGTAACGGGTTGTAAAAATACTTCGGAACACATTCGTTTTCTTGAGATGTTAAAGTACTGGAGCTTTAAGCTGTACTGCTTATTATTTTCTTTAAAATAAATATTGTACTACAAAAATATTATCAATTATGGCAGCACAAGAAATAAAATACGTAAAATGAAGTACTAGATAGATGATGAAATGGTTCCGATTTAATAATAATAATAATATTCCGGGACAACTCACACACGGTTATCTGATCCCAAGCTAAGCAGAGCTTGTGTTATGGTAACCAGACAACTGATAAACATACTTATATATTTCTAAATACATACATATTATAGATAAATTACACCCAGACATCAGATTTTTAAATGAGAACACTTATAATCCAGTTCATTACTTCAGTACAATTAATAGAAGGTTAATCTGTTATGACAACTATATAAATGAACCGCTCCAATATTTGATCTAATCGCTTGTTATTATCTGCCTAATTCCAGACTAGATTGTCTAAATCCCAATCAAAACCACAATCCTCGATACACAGTTCAATTTAGTTCAAAAGCAGTCCTTATCAAGCGATTAAGATCGGTTGTAATCCATCAAAACAGCTCCTAACACTGCTGACACGTAGAGCTGTCAACGCCCTTTAAACAAATGACTGCGTTTGACTCGTCAAGTCATTGCAATGTCGATACGTCATCATGTAACTGGGGAGTTTTGGGGTTGTAACAAGCTTCTAGTTTAGTAGGCTCGGTTGAATTCGTAAATAAAGAAAGAACAAACTGAGAACCTCCTTTTTATGAAGTCGGTTAAAAAGAAACAAACTATCATAAATTTCGCAATAAAAATAAAGACAAACTAAGAAAACTACTGATAGCTAGATTATGCTCCCAATCTAAATGAAAACACAATTTTCCAAGTAATTCGAATTCTAATACACCGAAGAGTAAGGGTAAGTTTTATTTATAATGGTTTATTTTTTGGCGTGATTTAAAATGTTTGTATTGACCATAGTAAATTGAAGACTATGCAATTTATATTAATAAACTTAAATAAGCGGGGTTATAGAATAATAATCTATCACTAACCCACAGTGATAAAATTCTTTCTTTTTTTCTTCAGTGTATGATATGGATCCCTAGTGGATTGATAATTATACTCCTATATTATTTTTAACTGCCTCGTTAGCCTAGTGGTTCTAAGCGCGACTGCTACGCTAGAGGTCTTGGGTTCGATTCCCAAGTCGACCAAGGTGTTATTGGGTTTTTCTATGAAATTCTCAGTAGCAGGTCGGAGTTTGAATTTGTGCCCGGTTAGTGGCAATAGGCTCGCCCCCTATTACATGGGACTTAAACATACCGGCGAACTGTGGGTGTACATTGGTACACCTCTGCCTAACTCTTCGGGGATACAGGCTTGATGGTATGTTATGTTATGTTATAAATAAATAAAATAAATAAATGCGGACAACATCACATACATTGCTCTGACCCCAAAGTAAGTTGCTAAAGCACTTGTGTTATGGAATTCAGAAACAACGAAGGTACCACAAACATCCAGACCCGAGACAATGTAGAAAAGTGAGTTTCTGCATTGACTCGTCCGGGGATCGAACCCGGGACCTCAGAGCTACCGACTCCTTGAAACCGGTGCGTACGCCACTCGACCACGGAGGTCGTCAATGCTAGAGAGAGAGTGTTATCCTATATTATTTTTTATCTCCAATTTGAGCGTACCTAAAACTACTTATTTCATAGAATGATATATCTGAGACTTCTGTGTATTCTACATAGTTATCACAACCTCTGACACCAGTCTATACAGAACTGTCAAACTCACACCGATGCTTTAATCAATCAAGCAGATTTTAACTGTCAGACCAACATATCGTTGTTTTGTGTTAAAGTGATTAATATATTGCCTACGTTTACATGTTTGTTAGAATTTAGCTGTGAGCGATGTATTTTAAGCTTTTTTGGGTTTAGTACTAATTGCCCGTAAATATGTATTATGTCGTAACTTGCTCTAAAATGGATGAGGGGTATATTTCATGTTTTAAACACAATAATTTGTTCAAACATTAAAATGAAAAATAAATAATTCGTTTCTCTCAGATATACAAAGTGTAAAAGATTCTTATACTCTAAAGTTCCACGAAAAAATCTGGACTCGTCACATTTAGATTGAGAACAACTCAAAATAAATTAAGAAAACAGAGTTCTTAGTAAAAGTGTCACAGTTTTTGACCTTTTATTAAAAATAAATATTACTTCTGAATTCTTCGATGATTAAAATTAAAAATACCAGAATGATACTTTTCACATTTTATGTCTGTTAGCAACTTTTTGAAAATAATTTTCTTTGATCAGGGCTTCGGAAAATGTGTGTGGGCGTTGAAATAATTTATAGTAAAGTTTTTGTGCCTTATTTAATGAAATTCTGTTTTCCTTTATTAAATATATTATAATTACTATTGTCTTTTACAGAACTTAACTGAATATTTTTATAATAATAGTCGAATGACTTTTCTGTACATAATATTGTTTTATATTTTCATTGTTATATCTACAGACTATCTATTAATAGTACAATTTAGTGGTTTGAAAAGCTCTCAGGAAAAAACAATATCGCTTCAATTCTCAAGTATCTAATATACTAATAATAATAATCCAGCCTATAAACGTCCCACTGCTGGGCACAGGCCTCTTCCCATATGGAGAAGGCACGAGCATTGATCACCACGCTTGCTCTCTGCGGATTGGCGATTTCAGATAACAAATTTTGGAATCCAGGTTTCCCTACGATGTTTTCCTTCACCGTTTGTCAGAAGTGTCTGAGAATAATTAAGAAAGTATCTATGAAGCATTAATTTCAAGTAAATATATTTAGTAAAATACATCGTTAAACAAATACCATAGACTTCCTTACCTTCAACATTAACAAAAACCTCAATCATTACCCCAACCTTATCGCCACAATATACATTACACGAACAAAAACAAATAAAGTACAACATACAGCAACATCATCATTTCCATATCGATATCTGGATAATAAAGAAATTTCATACATTTATCAGGAAGTAATAGCAATTTGGGTGTATAATTGTTCTCGTCTGATGAATGGCTCACTGACGGCATCGATAATTGCCTCCACATTAATATTCATTGAGTGTAAATCAGTTTATGTGTATAATGCAGTTTGTGTATTTTTATGCGATCATTTTGGAGTAGGATTTTTTGTTGAACATATCGTTTTTTTGTCAACCTACAGCTCAAATTAACAGCTATGATATAAAGTTATTAATGAATGAAACTAACTGAATTCTGTTTTAGATTCATTGTATATCTTTATTACACTTTTATTTGGAACTTTCGTCAAATTTAAAGCTTTACGTTTAGAACGTATTTTTTTCTCACAAAATGATAAAATACTCAAACAATTATTTGAAAAATACTATTTTTAATACCCATACGTCACAGCATAACTCCGGTTCACATTCGAGTAATAAAAATGTCATATTAAAATTAATATTTCAGCAACAAACCTCACCCCCCTTTCGCAGTCGGTTAACACGTAGGGGATAACATTATGAAATAACGACGTGTGACGCTGTCCCGTCCATCGTAAAACTCCCTAACTCTCGATTTTTACGACTTTCCACCAAGATAAGGTTTTTTCTTTTATTTTCAGATCAGCGCCGGAATGTGCTTTTAATAGTATATGACGGTACGACCCTTGTGCGGTTACTTGCGGGTTAAGGTATATTGGTTGGTCAAGATTATTGGGGAAGCTGGGTAAAATTTACTATGCAGTCCTCGAATTTTCTCATGTTATAGTAAGGTGGAAGCCACAGATTTCATATGCTTGGTTAAAAATTCAGACTAAAATGCTTGATATGAGAATAGAGCTTGGGCACCTTTGTGAAACAGCTACAAACTATTAGGTATTATAAAAGTTTTCTATCTAAGACCCTTAAACCTAGAACCTACTTTAAAAAATCTTACCACTGTCAAACAAATAAACAGACAAAACCAAAAATTTAAAAACAAATATTTCATTCCACAAAAAGGCAACTTTATTCACCGCACTTTTCAAAAAACGAAGCACTATTCGCGCCAAACATGCTCGTAACAAAACTAACAAAAAAACAACAACTGCGCTACATACAAAAACTGCATAGGCAGAGAACTCCAATCAACGTGCAGGCTTTATTCCATTAGACAAATGAAGCGCTACGGAAAACAAACGAGATATACCATGGGATTATGGTGTGCTGAAACATAATGGAATTATCTTTGTGTTATTTATATTATGTCTTTTTGTTAGTCTTGCCTTTGTGAGTTTGTGGTGTAAGGCAGTAATTAAGTTCAGTTTTTTAATCCCAAAAGAGTAAGGGAATTTAAAAATCAAACTTCTAATTCGTTTCGTGGAAAATTTGGTACACCTATAATTAATATCATAACAATTATTCATACTTAAATAATACTTAATACTAAGTTTATTAACCAAATTTTTAAGATGTGATTTTAAGGACCATTTATAAATTATATACCACGGGTCAGGCACAGCATTTACAAAAACTACTTACCTCATAATATCGCTTAAATCTAATCTAAATATAGCAATACCAAAACCTAATTAACAGCAAATCAAGTCACAATCAGCCTTAACCCAAAACATATGAATTAACATGTTGTAGTCTCGTGTGGCATTATTTAATAAGCCTATTGTCTGCCATCTAAATGGCTTAATCAGTTGTCGACAATACCCGATACAGGCTATACAGCTAAGTCTAATACTAATGCGATCAAGACGCCAGATACGCTAGATGGCCATCGTTGAATGGTTTTGAATTGTGTCACAGAATTTACTTGGATATTGGTAATTAATTAATCAATGTACTTAAAAGTGTATTCTTCAACATATGATATAAAATTTGACGATTAGCTGGAGGCAAATTACTTTTTTATACAAAAGAGATTACTTAGATAAAAAAAATACTTAAGGTCTATAATTAAATAATCAAATTATTTGGTAAATTTCTATACGACTAATGAAAAGGTAGAAAACCTCAAAAAATAAATTCGCTAAAATCAGTTTACAAAAAAACATACAACCAATTCAGTGCAAAAGAGCCAATCTGAACACAAAACCTTTGTAGTCCAAATTACACACAACGATTCAAGTAAAAGAAAGAAATTCGATTCATCTTTACAAGAAAGTACGGAGTTATCTCGTCAACATCTGAAGTGCCCGGGGTCCCGTCACATGGCAGCACATCGTTAAAACTTTCACCCATTCCTACTTCTAACGGAACTTCCGAACCTAATTTTAATGATACAAACTCCAGGAACTGATAACATAAACTATTTGAGGGTGAGTTAATGATAATAAATTGCGGTGTTCAGGTAATTTGTGTTTGGTTGCTTTTTATTTTGTAGAAATACAATTTTGCTTCTTGAAAAATGTAATTTATCACTGGTTTTAACCGGTTTGTAAATGTGTCACAGTTTGGTAAACTCTTATTGGTGAAAAAGTTTAAAATGAAAAGGTTCCAATTGTTACGAATCCGTTAACTCATTACACGTAATAATACCATTAAAATTCACCCAAAAACGTCATATTTAGAAGGCTATATATATATATATAGTTATGTCAATGTACAAATCGTTATAAATAAAACTTACGTATAAATAGGCATCCGGTCCCCCTCCTTGAACCAGAACATGAGAGCCACCTCGCTGACTGGAGCAGCCAGGTCGCACGGCAGCCGCGTCATGCCGCCAGGAGCCGACCACACTTGGATCACATCTGGAAATTAAGGAAAAGGGAATTATTTAGCTGTTACATGAGATTATGGAAGACTAATCACAATTGATGACAAGATTGCCGCATCATGTCCATCAGAGCCAACGGATATTACCGAGGCATATTATGTTCAGCGTTTCTCAGGTAAATGGTTTACAACCCTGGAACGTACAAAGAATTTTATCAAAAGAAGTCAATAAAGCAGATCGTCTAAAATAAAAAACTGGCCAAGTGCGAGTCGGACTCGCGAACGAAGGGTTCCGTACCACCGTCGTATGAGAGCCCCCTTAAATATTCATTTTATGTGGTTTTTATAGTGGCATCGGTATTTGTTGTTATAGCGGCAACGGAAATACATCATTTGTGAAAATTTCAGCTTTCTAGCTATCACGGTTTATGAGATACAGCCTGGAGACAGACAGACGGACAGACAGACAGCGGAGTGTTAGTAATAGGGTCCCGTTTTACCCTTTGGGTACGGAACCCTAAAAAGGACATGATTGTATCCGAATCGACGCAGACTAGCCACATTATTTATTGTGTTCATGTCTTGTCCCAACAAAGACGGCCTAAAAGAAACTAAATGATTTCAAATTCAGTCAGACCAGAAATTGTTATTTTCACTCCATCGCCGAAATCATTATAAAATACATAAAAATATTTATTCAAAACACCCAAAAAATTGACCGTCCTTATTTACTTTTATATTTTAATCGTATTGCCGTATCAAGCGGCACATCTTAATAAAACTCAAACGATCGTCGTCTCAAACGGAGCCCTCATTATATTCGAAATCACATTCAAAAGATAAAAGATTTTTTCCAAAGGAAATCATCGGGAAACAGAGGGGGGTAGGGGGGGGGGGTACGGTTCGGTATTGTCCGTCACATTAGTACAGGAAAAGCTCGTGTTTAATGATGGTTCTGGCGCTTTTGTGTATCCTCCTACTCTTCGTGTGGGGAAGGGGGGGTGAGAATCTCCCGCCACTAACTCGATTCACACGTTTCGGGGCCTTTGATCTCCATTCTCTTTCAGTACGCTGTCCATGCATTATCTTTGTGTGGGTTGTGGTTTTATATTTATGTATTAGGTGCTCTTATTTAAATTATTCCCTGTCTCGTAAGTCACATATTATTAAGAACATTTACATTGTTTAACCATTCCGTCTTCTAACAATACAGGGAAGATTAAGAAGATTTTTTCTTCTGTTGTTGTTCTTACTTTGCAAGTGTAACAGTAAAAATTTCATTAATGTTTCATAAAACAACTACCTACCACTTTTACAGACACGCAACAACATCTTTATTCATATTACGCAGTCAGGGAACTATGAATATAGAGTTATGTACACAAAAATGTTTGATCTCTAATCCAGAATCAAAATGAAAAATATTTAGCCATAGTTTACATTAATGTTAATTGTTTTAATCATGGACATCCTACACCACGTTGCCGTTCCAAAATATGGACATTTCGTCATCATTTTGTCTGATCACGATTACATAGGACATTTATCACAAGTCTGTCTTACTATAGGTATGGTATACTGCAGGATTTTTGAGCAGACCAAAAAAGGGATAAATACCGTATTTTCTTCCAGTATAACAATTGCAGCACCTTAAGATCTAGAAATCTATTAGACATAATCTCTTTTCGTTCTTCTCCTTCTTCTTCTTCTTCTTCTTCAGCCTGTAGTCACCCATAGTCGGGTATAGGCCTCTTCATGAGCACGCCAAGTATTGCGGTTCCGTGCCAATCGCATCCAGCCCTTTCCTGTTCTTCCCCTTATATAACGACAATCCTACGTAGTCACAACGTTATCGTTACGTACCTATTACAAGTTGCTGATTGTTCCCCACCCCATATTCTATTCTGTTATGTAATTGAAAACTCCCTTTGAATTTTATTTAAGGACCAGAAGGCTATTTTTGTCGTCTTTCAATTGTTTTTTTTCGGATTGCTTTATTTCCTTTGATTCTTACTTTGTGGCTATTTTTGTGGATTCAATTAAACAAAGGAAATTCATTAGTTCATTTGATTGTAATTTATTATGGGTTTCTGTTCGTAACAGTTAGGTATGTATTGAGATGTTTTCCGAACGTAAGTAATCTTATGTAAGTGGTATTGTTTATGTCTAGTGAAATCGATTTTGGGGTATGAGATCGCATTAAGCTTTCTGCGCTTTAGATAATTGAATTAAGATTTCCTTGCAATCTAGAATTTATATTATCTTGTTAAGTTATTTATAGAAGTAAGTAAGAGTTTACTCAGAAATGCAGCATTTGATTATTTTCATTATTTTCACATAAGCGAAGAATCTAGGAATACCCAACATTCTAACATCATACACGCCACTTCTCTTTACTTTGTTCATCATAAACATTATGTGTAAATGACTCGCATAAATATTTTTAAGATAAAAGGGAGCCGTATACCGTTGAAGATGAAAAACGACGACGTTCCAGTAAATAGTGGAGTACAGCTGACGTGGAGTTTTTCGCTTGTCTCCACACATTAATAAGCCCTAACACAAATTGGAGCAAGCAGCGGCGGAGGCGAGGGTGGTGCAAGTTATAAGCTAATCTCCTCAGAACCTCTTATTCTTCTTATTTAAATGCTGTTCTAAAATATATTTTATTCCTTCATAAATAGCTCTTCTTCCTTCATAATGTCGTGGTGGCCTAGCGGTTCAATGAACGGATTTGTATGCACGAGGTTGCAGGTTCAAACCCGGGCAAGTACCAATGTAACTTTTCAAAGTTATATGTACTTACTTAATTATTCTAAGACACTTCTGACAAACGGTGAAGGAAAACATCGTGAGGAAACCTTTATTCCAAAATTTGGGATCTTAAATCGCCAACCCGCAGAGAGCAAGCGTGGTGATCAATGCTCGTGCCTTCTCTATATGGGAACAGGCCTGTGCCCAGCAGTGGGACGTTTATAGGCTGGATAATTATTATTTTTATTATTATAAATAGCTCTTGAAATCCGTTAACGGTTTATAAAATGTTAATTTATAAATTTTCATTCAGAAGATTTTGTCATTAAGATTTGTGCAAGAAATAGTGTTAAATGAAGATTACAAGAAGTATTGAAAGCAATGTAAATGGTTAAAGTGATGAATTTCTGATAAGTAGGTGCGTTATATAGCAGGAGTGAGAAATGTCAAAAAGATTTTGAATTAAAGTACATCAATAATGGATCAGTAATTGATAACAGTAAAAACTAGGTCCCAAAAAGGAACTAAAAATGAGGTCTCCAAGGTTTGAAACTTGTACTACTAATATCATTCCTCTAATTCCGCTCACTTTACCTAAGTAGCTATTAGACCCAAAACGACACTAAATCCTAAACCTAACTCCACCTTACCCGCTATAAGCCTATACACTAAAACATTATCACTAATAGGTAATAATGTTTACCACCGCTTCAGGCCCACCCCTGCGTCTGTACATACGGCATTACACTCGTTTGACCGATCTACGGCCTATTATGCTAGTGTTATGGCCACTTTGCCCAAACTAAACAACCAAAACGGATTCTCTACTTTACTCCTTCGGGATAAAGTTTAAAATTCCTCTGCTGAAGAGCGATAGTGCTTTGTTATCTATGAAGTCATCAATATATTATGTCTCGGGGTGTCTGGATGTGTTTTCATCAGACTAGTCAATTCTGAGACCAGATGTGACGTTGAATGTTGTGAAAAAGATGGACTGCAATGAGATATATCCACTGAATTTCTTACGTCTTTCATATTTTAAGAATATCATTTCATGTCTGTAAATCTCGCACAAGTTAAATGGAGGGTCAGATAGTTAAAAGACATCCCTATCTATTCTGCTAGAATATGAGACCATAATAAACGGAACACAAATTAAACATACTCAAAATCGATACCTACTTTTCGAAAACGGCAAAGAAAAATTTGAATAAACGACGTGCCGAAGAAAAGCTCTACCTAAAAAACGTCTGCAGTAATTAAAACCTTACAAAATATAATAATTATTTCTCAGAATCACACTCACTTTGATGTTAAACGCGTTTCAGGGAGGCAGACAAGCTATACGCTGTCGATTTCAAAACGATTTGTATAAGTTTTTCTCGATATTTGATTGATTGATAGAGCGTTTGATTTAATTATATTCGATTTCTTTTTGATCATTTAAATCACTATTATTAAAAGATCTTTATGTAAAGAATTTAAGTGCTGCTTTTTGTAATAAGTATTGATATCTAATCTAAGACTTTTGAAGTCTTTATTTATGAGGCGCAAAAAATTTGCTGGTATCGTGGTCATGGGTAGACTGCGATATAATCCGTAAAAAGTGGTTTTATTTCGATGTCTATTCGCGTAAATCTCAAAATGGTATTCCTATCCCTAACTTTTGTTTATTTCCCTAATTTTTATTTAACACCTATGTGTAATTAATTCAGTATCATTATAACAATACCTAACAGAAACCAAGTTTTTACGAGCGAAGAATTCTCCAATTACAAAACACATTCAAACCACGTTACTGAAGCCAAAAATATATTCAAATTTGAGAACAGCCTCAACAATCAGCTCATTCGTTTCGCAATCAGCCACGCACTGTCGCGTCAAAGTAAGAGCAATTAAATCTTAATCGAGCTGATCGTTAGCAGTTGGTATGTAATGACAGTAATATTGTAGACTCGCTGATTCATGGAGGAAAAATTTTACATATGCACATAACAGTTGACTTCTTGCCCTACGCTGGGTAACTAGTACTTCGTGTTTGTGTTTTATTTCATTGTTGTGGTACGCAATGTCATGTGTTTAGACTGTTTAGTGTTCGGTATTTAGGTCGGACTCAAGATCATAGAAGCTTGCGATGAAAATACACATTATTTCAACATAGTCGTTCTTTATGGGTTTTCTCCAAAAATAGATCCACACCGAAAATCACTAAACTATATGTTTAGTGATTTTCGGTGTGGAATATTGTTGTTTTTGACTAAATATTGAAGTAAAGTTTTCTATTTCAAAAAGTTTTAAAGTAATAACTTTGACCAAACTAAATCTACTGTTCCATTCATCACTGTTACGACTGAAAATAAATTTTATCACAACTAAAATCCTTTAGAAGTCAATACACCCAACATATTCCATGGAAATTAAACTTTTCCATTCTGGTTTCATTTGTCCGGCACTGGACGGATCAACCGGGCTTCGTCCCGCACATTTATTGTGTCCGGAATCCCGGAACGATTTACATACGACCTGGGCGAGTAATCCCGGGAACCCGGGAATCGTTTCGAGAGAAATCAAAGTTTAGGATTTTCAAAGGGTACGATATTACGGATTAATTCTGATAGGGTATCTGGCTTCAGGTGTTTACAGAATTAATTTTAGATGGATGTTATTTTAATTTAAAAATTTGAATTTTGGTCATGTTTATATTGGGGTCGCTGGGATACATTCCCTTATTATTTATCGTTTTGGTTTAAATTTAAACTTTTATTTTTCTTTCTTACCAATTTTAGTTTGGTAACTAAATTTATTATTTTAATAATACGAAACCCACTACCTCCCACCATCATGTAACCCAACAATTTTCCTAATTCACTTACTCCACTCTAATATTCAGTGACAGCCCAAACAAGGCGACATAAGCGCCATTTTTGACATTTCGGTCACAAAGATGAGAGGACATAACATTTCTGGATTTACGCACAGTAACATCCGTGAGTATGTGAAGTCTCACAATCCTTTAGTTGCCTTACCTCGGAGAAAGGATTCCCGTGGGCGTCATAAGATAAGGTGACGACCTACGCGTGACGTGACCTTGCGACAAACATTACTCTAACATAACAACCATCACATCTTCGTTACGTAAACTAAACATTCTATTAAACACTATTACAGTTTTAAGTGAAACTATAACCTTGCTTTACGATGCCAAATGAAAATTTCTAGTCGTAAAACAAAGTTACGATGCTTAGTTATTGATGATTCTATCGGCATTAAACCTGACCCTTATTATCCCTTCATAACATAAGCAGGCATTAGCCAATTGTAATGCTGAGGTGACCGTTTATGTTTTAACTTTTGTAACTTTTAATCACGTTTGCTTTACCGTTGTCGTAAATGTGAAGGATTATGGCGGTAAGCTATAAAATGTATCTTTAGTAGTATTGTTTTGGGATTTTATTAGGAGTCTTCCTTGATCACCTTTGGCTTTCACTACGTTTTTAATAGTAAAGAGATTTATTATAGTCGACGTCCTAGGGATCAACATTTTCTCGGTTTACTCGGTACTATAATCCATGATGGACACTAATATTTTTTAACGATTGTATTCGATACTTTTATCAAAGTCTGTTGACTTTGTCTCACTATGAATTCTATAAATCTTTGCATCTTTGCCTTCACTACTTTGGTTCCTCAGCACGTTTTCAATTTCCTCATTCAATTCAGAATATTTTTATCCCACAATATTTCAACTGCCCATAAATGGACGCAAAAAAGACGCTCAAAACACTTCATTCAACCTAAAATATTCTGACCGTGATGTTACCTATTCAAATCAGTGCTCCTCACAAAAACCGTCGTACAGATTGCGAAATATAATTGACGGTTCGGTCCGGTTCAAAACTATGGAGCGAGCTAATTGTGTCCGTGAGATGAATATGCATGAGCCCCATCGATCCACACCGACTAACGAATATGGGAGCTTTCTGAATGATATCAGCCAGATATCAAAATATTTGAGGTGTGGATTCTTGCTGTATTGTCAGTTTAATACCTTTGGGTTTGATTGCCACCTTTTTCATGTAGTTTATTCGGGCGTGTTTGTGTAACACAATGGTACAAAAGGTGGATTATCGTGTTTTGGATTTAAGCTTTATGATTTTGAGGAATGAAGCGGGTTTTGTGCCGGAAAAATACGGTTTATTTAAAAGCTTGTTCTCGTTAGTCACTATTACAACAGTTTGTTTAACTAGAATTTAGAATTTGTATCATAAATTCATCTACATCCTTCTGTATTTATATAGAAAAAACAAATGACTATGCCATCCAGCTTTTTTAAATACTTACTGGTTCAAAAAAAATTGGAGACAACTAATCCGAAAATATGGAGGCCGTTTTGGAACTTAAATTTGAATTGGTGTTAGTACTAACAGTTTACAACAAAGAAACCATTATTTGTTTTCAAACGAAAAATAACTTCACCGGTAATGACGACTTCCCGTCGACTTTTAATAAGGCACCAGCTATTAACAATATTCCTAGAATTTCGTTATCTTCGCTCGAGTAACTCTGCCTCAAGCTGCAATTACCTGCGGCTAATGATACTATCTCAGTGGAAATCTCATTGACCGAACAAAGCATATGGTGTCGGATATTCAGGGAAGTGACAGGGCTGTCAAATAATTTTTGGAACTTTTAGTACCAAAATAACGGGAAGTTAACTTGTAAGAGCTACTACTCGATAGGATCAGGTTACCTTATCATCATAGACGACTGAAGTAATCGAGTGGAGAACACATCGGCTTTCAAGGTGTCGCCAGCTCTAATGTTCCTGGTTTGACTCCCGGACGGGTTAATGTAGAAAACCACTTTTCCATATTGTCTCGGGTCTGAGTGTTTACGGTACCTTCGCCTTCATCATCTCCGATTCCATAATACAAGTGCTTCATCTACTTACTTTAGGTCCAGAACAATGTGTATGATGACCAGATTTATTAAAAAAAATACGCATAATCACGATCTTATGTTTTACTCATCCTTATAATCGTGTTGTTACTGATCCAAAAATACGAAAGCACTACTACATATTTTTAATACAACCGCAATTACGTAACATCCTAATTTCTTAGTCACATAATATTTAAAAATTATAATATTATTACTAGTCATTAAGTGCTTACAGGTTTTTCTTATGTGGTAAATCACGTAGGCAAACTTTTAACATTAAATTCTGTTAAACATATTATTCAGTACATAGTAATGTGACCAAAGTATAATAATATTAAAACAGAGTTATTTATTTCAAACAGTTTCAATCAGTCAATCAGCTGTCGTCAACCCTATCCCACCCACCCAAGCACACGCCCCAACATTGTCAGGCATGCAAAATTAATACATCGCCACTCCGTCTGTCTGTGTGCTTTATCTCATTAACTCTCTAGTTAGTCCATTAGATGATTGAGTATCTGGTTACCGTGACCACTTCGCTGGAGAAAGATGACGCATTTGAAGCAAATGCAAGAAGAAAGCAACAATAATTAATTTAGATTGTTTTAATCATGTTAACATGCTACCCAAATGTTGGTAAGGACTGAAAAGTTATTTTAGAAGATATATTGCTTGCGATTCAAAATACTGAATTACGAAACTGTACAAATATAAACAAAAAGTTTAGTTATTTTTTTCGATTTGATAAAAAAATGCGATTTTTTTTCCAACTTCAACATTAGTTTTAAGTTAGCTAAAGCCCTGGAAATGTATTTAATTGGCTTCTTAAATGCTAACATATGACTAGCCTTAGACTAACCTAAATATCTCACACATGCAATGTTGTTGAAAAATTGCAAAAAATGTTTACACACCTATTAAATCCCAGTGGAAATAAATACAGAAGTATACTTGATTATAAATCTCCCCGAAGAAACTTTAGCGCTACAAGTCAAAACAGTTCACAAATATCAGAGTTCAAATACATAATAATAAGTCAAGACAATAACTAATTCAAAACGGCGCCAAACAATACATATTTGTGAATGAGAATGTTCATTTACTGAGATAGCATTCAAAGTTAGTAGACAGTCGATATCTTTGTTTCCGATGTGACGTAGACACATTAACTTGTAGATAGGACATGCTAATTTGTATTTTAATGAGCTTTTATTTATTTCCTTATATTATGTGATTTGTTGTTCGCTAATTACAAAATCTCTTTAGTACAAATTAAAAGTGTAACACAAAGACAGAAGTTTGTTTTGGTTTTTTGTGTAACTGAGAAAATAATTAACTTAAGAATCTGAAATGGAGCATAGCACAGCTGAGTAAAGCCGGGTTTAAAAATTTTTCGTAGTAAAATTTTATAATCTCTACACAGTATAAAATTTTACTACGAAAAATCTTCCGAGTTATAAGGAAACTACTATCTAAATAGAAATAGTAACAGAAAAATCGGTTTATTAAATTTAAATAAAATTTCTCCGTTGTTTATTTTCCGCATCTCTGAAATCGTACGGAACAGGATAATAAAGTCTCAGAACTCAAACATTAGTTTCGTCGGGGGATCAAACACCGGTCTTTAGTAAGATAGTTAGCGCGAACCCACTGTGCCAAAGCGTTCAACTGGCACTTCTCCAAATGTGGACTTTTGCTGGCTGTTGTGTATATTTTACTGAGAATAAGCGAATTCATGGGACGAGGCAGGCCATATTACTCTGAAAATCAACACGGTAGAAGCGAGCTTAATTTGAAGCCTCGCTAAAACAATTTGCAAGTCAGAGCCGACATTATAGATGGTGTTAGTGCCTGAACGCGTGTCAAGTGATAATCCACATTGCGGAGAGTGGGACATACCATGACGCACGGCCCGCACGGATTGGCTAAAAGCCCGGATGCTGCCATCGAATTGGCTGCCTCGCATCGCCGAGCCAGGCTTCCTAAACAGATTGAGGCTTAATGTTCAAATGATTAATTAGAAGATTAATTACGAGGTCATTCATAAATCTAAATTCTCACTCAACGTTGCATGCTACTTTATCAAGACACAGTAAAACCACCAAAACGTTTAGCGATTTTGAAGGCAAATTTTTGTACCGAAAAATAAAACATCAAAAACAATAGTCCTCGGAACTTCTAAAGCTACTCCTGAATTTCAAAATATTTACAAATTACTATGACAAAAATAATCCTCTATAATTTTTAAATAAAGTTTAAAAAGTTCTACGTTATGGTTCCAAATGGAATCTCATTTTGAAACCAATCCCCGTCTACTCGTCTCTTGGTCTGCAGTCCAGGCGTCCGATACGATTGTTCGGAGCACTTCCAAGTTGCGCATTCAATTTGCATCCAACTGTGTTGCAGCAACGTTCATTTTTACTCACAACTGGGGCGACTGAAAGAAACTAGCCGTATTGTTTGGCCCCTGTTTGCCGCTAAACATCGTCTGCATAACGTTTTTGTATCTCAACTAAGTATGTGATACTTTGTACTGAAAGGCGTGTGAATAACTGACATTTTAAAACAAAAGAACATCTTAGCGAATCCATTTTAGGTATATGTAGGTCCTAACATGCACTGCGACGTTCGCTGTTTCTATGAAGATAAAACGTAACAACTTCAAACAAGGAGAGTTATTATAGCAGCTCATAAATATTTCTAGCTAGTCATAGACTTCTTAATAGACCTCCTGTGTCTAGTACTATTAGTAGCTTAGTAGTTTTTCTTAACAATATATTTCCTGTATAAAAGTCTAAAAGTAAAATAAACTAACAATTCTTATATAAAGATTATTAATCTTTCCCACTTACCATACCAAAAGTTACTAAATAATAATTAACACCAATCGCCCTACACAAGAAAATCATTTACAAGCGCTTTCGAATAGTTAAGACCAACTGCCAATGAGCAATTTGAAATGCCAAATGCCATTCCAATGAAGTTGAACGATGAAACTTATCGTTTAGGTACTTAGATGTTACAGGGATTTAATAATCTGGGTGTTTATAGAATAGTGTAATAAATATTTTAGGAATATAATTATGGACCAAAGCAGGAATTAACATGGAAAAGTAAAAAAGGTTTTCTAAGAACTAGGTATCTAGACTTAATAAATTTTGTGAAAAGTGCCCCATTAGATGAGAAAACGTTCTAATAACAAGAAAAATAAATACATTAGAAGAAAAGTGAGATGAAACAGTAATTAGGTACATAATTAATAAAAGAATCATACCTAAAACGTTAAAATTATATAGGATGAAAAGGAAAAACGAAAACATTATAATTGGTTTTAAAACATTTTGAATGCAGTTATGAATTTACGAAGTAACTGTATCAAAATAATTACTCTCAACCGAGACTAATGCCGACGAGTGCTCATCCACCCAAATTTAAGGAAACGCTTAATAAAATAGACTCAAAGCGTGAAACTGAAGACGACGGAAATTGCTTGAATGTCACTATTCTGTTCGCTGTATAATCCTTCACCAAATTATATAACTCAACTATATTGAGTTACCGTTCGGCTATCGCGTCAATTGTTCTTAGTGAGCAATGGTCTGCATTATGGACTGGGATTAGATGTTCGATGCTGGTCTTGATTGCAGTATTAATAATGCCTTATGCGTTAGATTTGGTATTCAATGTTCAAAGTAATTTTGGTATGTCAAACTATTTCCGAGGAGTGAATATTTCAGATTCCCAAAAATGTGAGCTTTAATGAAATTTTTAAGTCTTTAGAAGTACTGGCGCTATTAATCATAAAACACTTGAAACAAGAACCTTTGTTCATTTCTAGAATCCAGATCCCAAAGAAAATCCAACGAACAATTCGTTCTGGAATCCTATTTACAAAAACTGGTGCTGTCACCCCCAAACAATTTCAGAACAAACAACGTAAATAAGGCCCGCTTAACGTTTCTATCCAGAATACGATAACTATGTAGGAGTGGGTTCGCAGCTGTGCTCCAGGACGGAAATTACGGAGCAAGTGCATTCCACACCTACACCTCTTGCAGTCTTGCTAAACTACAGAACTTTAATGCTTTATGTCGTATTTTGTTAAGACTGATTTACATTTATTAAAATCTAAAACTTGCTTTTTACATTATTTACATGTACTTTTTAGAAATGCCACCTAGCTGAATTTGGAAGAAGGGCGAAACATTTGCAAATGTCTTGACATAATTATTATCGAAGTCTGAAATAAAGGTTCAGGTTAGAAATAACCTAATGTGGTAAGTATTAAAATAGATGAAAATTAAGAATGAAATAATACCTTGAATCTAACTTGTAAAAAATCTAAAATAATTTTGATTATAAAGTTTGCTAAGGTTTTGTGGCTTCAAAATATTTAATACATGCTACCGACTTATTTTGGTTTATTTTATTAAAAAAGTTTGAAGTAAAAATAAAATCTTTTAAAGCAGCCCGCACTTAAGAGCAGTAGCAAAAAATAATAGCAACATTAAGATAAGCAAGTAACTCCCATGCATTTAGAATGCACAATACAGGCGTCCCGTTACTTTCTCATAAAAGTCGAAGTGCATTTCAAATTTAATCTTGCCATTAAAGGATGGAGTCCCGATGCAGCTGTCAACGGGACGATAAAGTGGAATGGCAGACATTGATAATGCATCTCAAGGTTTTGCAGTATAAATGACGTTAGGACGTCTAGTAGGAATAGGGTTCGTAGTGAGAATGTTAAATGTTAGTAATGATTATAAACGTAATTTTTTTCGGCTATTTATTTGTGGTCGTAGCAAAGAAGTCCTTAGCTATGGATGTTGTACTTTAATTTGAGAAAAAATATAAATGATGTTTGATTTTCTATTCACACTTTTGTAATGAATATAAAATATGATGATGAGAATCTTTAATACACCGTTTTAGGAATACAATATTCATATATTGAAATGGGAGGTACTTACTGTGAGACAGTTATTTATCCTGAGAACGGTTATAAAACAACATGCCCTTACGGCTTTTGAACCGGAAAGAGTCAGAGACAAACGTCGCAAACATACAGTCTGTTCCTCGTCGGCATTTAAAACTAAGTTTGCACATCGGTTTTTCTGCTACCAGGGTTCAAATTTATACAATAAGGTTAATCGAGCCCTAACGTTATATCCCTTGCCAACAACCAAATGTAAATCATTGGTTTCGAACTGGTTAAAAAAATTAGATTACAATTTCACAGAAAGTCTACTTCATTCATATTAAGTAAATTGGTACGACACAACATAAGTTTATAACTTGCACCAAACCCCTCTCACGTAAACATTGGCACACTATACCCGACACTTAACAACACACACTAACATTATATTCTTACATTATACACTTGCATTGAAACACACATACACACACACACAGGCGCTCTGATTTAATCTTTGTTGTTAGTTTACTTTTGACTTCTACCCTCAAAATTATAATATTTTTCTTTTTTAATGTATATCTCCTTATCCATAAAATTGGATTGTCACATAATAATATTCTTATAATATTCCGGGACAACTCACACACGGTTATCAGATCCCAAGCTAAGCAGAGCTTGTGTTATGGTAACCAGACAACTGATAAACATACTTATATATTTCTAAATACATACATATTATAGATAAATTACACCCAGACAACCAGAACAAATGATCGTGCTCATCACACAAACATTTGTCCTGGGTGGGAATCGAACCCACGACCTCCAGTATAGCAGTCAGGGTCACTAACCACTAGACCAACAGGCCCGTCGTCATCATCATAATATTAAGTAAAACTTTATGTTCTTCCGTGGGGTGGGGACCTGGAGATTTGTAATACAGGCAATTTATGCCTAACTCAGACTCCAGCTCTTCACATTGCAACAAAAATAACAGATAATATGTGAAACCTAGATTAAGCTTGTCATTGTGAGGAGAAATAAAGAAATTATTATTATTATTATTATTATATAATTCCGTAAAAAATAACGTATCATTGAATCATATTTAAGACATATTTTAATTTATTATAGTAAAGAGATCTAACAACCCTAAACTAAGAGACATCTGCTTTAATTAAATTATCTTTGAAGATATGCGACCCACCCAGTAGCTGTCAACATTGTCAACAAATACGATAAAAGTAGATAGTTTCAGTTTTTTAGTAAAAGCGTATCGTTACTATAAAATATATTCCTGCATAGATGATGATAGTCTAATTTAGGCGCCTTCAATAAATAATGCTTTACATGATGATAGAATATTACATGCTTAAAAATAGTAGGTATATTGTTATGAGTAAAATATCATAATAGATGGTGTTGCTCTGGTATTGTAAGTATATAGTATTCGGTAACTGCCTCCTTGGCCTAGTGGGTCTAAGCGCGACTGCTACGCTAGAGGTCTTGGGTTCGATTCCCAAGGTCGACCAAGGTGTTATTGGGTTCTCTATGAAATTCTCAGTAGCAGGTCGGAGTTTGGATTTGTGCCCGGTTAGTGGCAATAGGCTCGCCCCCTATTACATGGGACCTAAACATATCGGCGAACTGTGGGTGTACATAGGTACGCCTCTGCCTAACCCTTCGGGGATACAGGCGTGATGGTGTGTTATGTTATCATGTTATGTAGTATTCAGTTTCTGATTAGGTATGTACTGAAAATGTTGATGGCTTAGAGAAGCATTTTTGTGTTCCATTAGGTTAAGATAATTGTATATTTTTAACTGTTTGTTTATTTTAACATACTGCTAAGATAACTTATAAATAAAGCCCCACAAAACCGTAGTAATGGTTTGATTGTGGTCTTAAAAATACCTATTTTATAACTTTTATCTAATTTACATTGTAAATTCAATAAAAAAAAATTAACCAAGGAAAGTGAACGTTATTTATATTCTACTAATCGACTTCTTTAGAACACAAATCGTTAGTAACTTAGCCAAATAAATACAATAAAACAATTCAGTGTTCCATCAGTCTAGCGCCTGTCAAGTTCAGCGCTACAGCTATTAGTGCACATTAAAGTCAAATATACCTCGCCGTGATTGACATTCAATTACTACCGCACGCAACTAACTGACACTTCATTATACTGGAAACCCATAAAACCTTACACTAAGATTCCTTAAGTGAATGTTTATTAAATAATGATAATTAATACCTGTAATGAATTGTTCCAAGTAACCGTCTCCCGACTGCAATTAAATGATCGGTTAATAACAAATATTTGACTTGTTTTTAATTTTTTAGTTCACTTTTTAAATATTTTTTTGACATGGCAGGCGTGTTTTTTATTTTTTTTAATTATATTTTTTTTAGATAACTTGCTTGATTGACCATTTTTTAATGTCCGGCCTATGTCACTCGGGATAACTCAAAGCTTCTAATGACACCACAAACATTGAAATCGGTCAAGCCTTTTAGAAGTTATGGTGGAATAAAGAAACTCACAAACATACATACATGAACCCTGAAAACATAACACTCCTTTTTGGGCAGTCGTGTAAAAAATGTAAGGAGCTGTGTGGTTAAAAAGGATAGTTACAGTATTGCTTGCGGATTATGGTATATGTACTAAAATTTATTTATTCGGATAAACGATACCATAAAACTACCATTACAGGTAAAGGTACCCAATGTGAGCTAGCTAGGTAGGTACTTAAGAATTACAAACATAAAGATTTACCTATTCATAGTTTTGAGAATGTGTTAAATATTTAAAAGCAATAAATCTATACGCAATCCTAAAAGGCGCGTTTCGACTAGAACCAAGAAAGACAAACCATATTTTTTTGCTAGTAAGATTCTTCCAAGTCCTTTAAAGATCTAACACGTGTCATGATAATCAATACGTTATAAATCAACACGTCTTCACACACTACAAACATCCCAATACTTACAAAACTGTACGCATGAATAAACACACATTCACATTACGCACCCACTTTTTCCATATAAAATATCAATTTCCTACTAGGGTAACATAACACGGGTCCAAGTTAATGTACCATTTACATTACAGTAAACGCGACAAGAAACAACAAAGTGTAACTTTATATTTTATAGGTCGTGTCACTATGGTGAGGGAAAATTGAAAAATATTTATAGAAGACCGTTACTATTATAACATGCGTATAATTCTTGAGGGGAATGTAAAACACGTTGTTTTCAAAATGTATCAAAATGTATAAATAATTTTATTTACAATTCAATACTTAAATCTAATACAAGAACAAACACAACTACACTAAAATTAAATCTTATATGAATAAATAAAACTAACACGCGTCAAAAATAAATAATTGATTACATAATTGTAAAAAAGATCAGTCTTAGTAAACTTTATTTAGGACCATCTCTAAAATATATCCGCAATTGCTGAATTGCTTATTTTTAAGACCTGCATAATACATTAAAATAGTATTTTAGCTATATTTTTTCCCCAATGATATTTAATCGTACTCCTTGAACAATATTCTTTAAAAGCACTCACCTATCAAATGATACTAATTTCATTGGCGGCCGCTGATGGGGCAGAACGCCCATTATCCTTTACCTTTGTTTCACAAATAAAATTCTGATTCTGATTCTGAAGTTATCGCATAACTACCATACAAAGAAAACAAAACGTCGAATTGAGAACAGTCTCCTTCACGTATTAACATCAAGATAGAACCCCCCATTCTTAATATATGTACATTTAATAAAGTCTAACACCGTTCATATGATCTCTCAACTAAAACACTAAAAAACCTCATCACCTTATAATTTAATGCAAACGGCATACGTCGCAGCGAGTTCATAAAATAAGACATTTGACACAGGCACCGTCATCTGCGCCGGAGGAAATTGCGACACTATGAGTGGATGAGCACCGGCCGCCATAATGTGCCGCCATTTTCCATTCCAATTTCGTGATTCCCACTTGAATAACGAGATGTTATTGGAACTATAAAAATCTAGGAATTGTGGATATTGCTGTAGCTTAGTGAGCTGTTTCAAAGTGTGGATATGGCTCGTGAATTGATCTCGTACCAGTAAATTTTTTGGAGATTCGAAGGTGTACAAGAACCTTTGTTTAGATTACAAATAAATAATACTTTCACTATATTAAATACCGTTCATATTTATGTGAAAAATACCCTATTTATTAAGTAAGACTAACGAACGCGACGATACGATCAAAATAATCATTGTAACGCAGTCAAATAATTCAATAATATTTGTAATATGATCAGAAAAGAATTAAGTAAAAATACTTATGATGTCGCATGTCTAATTTAATATTTTTCTTTACTTCCAAATATATCCCCTTTACAAAACGTTCCGCACTGCCAATTAAAGGACGCAGAAGCGATTCCCAAAACAAGTTCAGGATAAAAATACCAACCAACAAACACAGTCTTATGAAGCTTTAATTCGAACAGACAGTTCCCATGAAAGATTAAACAAACAACAGCCCAATTATGGTTGATGATGACCTAATACAAAATATGCAAAGTCATGTAAAAAAACGGTCAAGTGGAAGTTTAATCCGAGTTTGAAGTGCTGCTGCCAAAACAAGACACGTTATAACGTGTCTCGTTATGGGCAGTAGCAACTGTTCTATTTATCAAGTAGTTCTTACAACTTATATACAAACTACAGAACAAGATCCTTTTCCCTTGCATAAAATTTGTATATAAGTAAAAAAAATGGGTTAACACATAACAAGTGTAATGTATATGACAGCCCTGTTGGTCTAGTGGTTAGTGACCCTGACTGCTATACCGGAGGTCGTGGGTTCGATTCCCACCCAGGACAAATGTTTGTGTGATGAGCACGATCATTTTGTTCTGTGTCTGGGTGTAATTTATATATAATACTAGCTGTACCCGGCATGCGTTGCAATGCAATTTTTTCTACCTAGCACCTGCCTACTAACTACCTACCTGCCTACTACCTACCTACTACCACTTAGGGGTATGAAAAATAGATAGTAGCCGATTCTCAGACCTACTGAAAATGCATATAAAATTTCATAAAAATCGGTCAAGCCGTTTCGGAGGAGTATCGTAACTAACATTGTGACATGATAATTTTATATATAAGATGTATGTATTTAGAAATATATAAGTATGTTTATCAGTTATCTGGTTACCATAACACAAGCTCTGCTTAGCTTGGGATCAGAATATAACCGTGTGTGAATTGTTTCGGAATATTATTATTATTATTATATCACAAAACATATATTAAAACTAAGGAAAATGTAGCATAAGAAGCTAAAAGATAGTTTAGCAAATAATTATTGCTTCTCTAAAATAGATGAAAAACCTACTCATATTGCTCTGAACATTCAACGCCAATGGCTGTAACAAGTTTTGAATTGAAAACGTAATTCATTCAGAAAAAAAAAAGTAGCGTAAAACTTAAAGCTGGCTACTTCTTTGAACACTTCAATAATACTTCAATATTATTATGATGTACATAAACACAACATTATAAACTTTTACATAGAAACAATATCTAACATTCACTGCCTTTCTGCTATCAAAGCGGCCGTTAGAGCCCTTATTGTCTCGCTGACGTCACTTATCAATTAATTAGTTGACACTGTTCACAGCGTTTGCCAATATAAGCCCAGTGAGGCACCAATTATCTCTATAACAGTATAACAATTTTAATAACAACATAACAATTAATCAAGCATTTAGCCCTAATTCATCCGTCTGTATCTATGTTTGTGTAATGAGGCACTTCATATATGATCAGTTAGAGTGTAGCCACACTGGAGGATTTTGATTTGTTAAACGGTTTGGTTTTTTTGTTGATTTATAAATATTTCATGCATTAAATGGTACATAGGACACAGGTATATTCCATGTACACTGTAAAGCTTAGTTTTAAGTTAATGCCACATACAACTTAGTAAAAAATTTTGACTCAAATATTAAAACGATTAAAAGAAAATTACCAAAACAATAAATATTTATTGTTCTGGTAATTCGGACTCTCTGTTTGCGTGCCGTAAGTGCGGACCAAAACTGCGCTCGAGGATCGGTCTCTTTAGCCACGAGCGACGATGCTCCTCTCGCGTAGGCGCTGCTTAAATCATCTGTCAAGATGTCTTAGGCCTAATGATGATAAATATTTAAATAATAAATTAACCAGTTTTTGTAAAACAAAACCACTCCATAACACCATTTTAATGCACTATCAATTTCAACTATTAATTTAATTCAATTTCCAACTACTCATACATAACGTATTAATTTGTCAAGTGTCGATAGTGTGTCCGCGTCCTTAGGGAACCCGCTCATTACGTAGCATGAAGATCGATGTCCTGTTGATGTGTGCGGCTCATCTGTGAAGTGGCTACGTCGCGTTGGCGGAAATAATACTGTGTTTTGATTTGTTATAATTTTTAAAAGATTTCGAAGTTTTGCGTATTTTAATTAAGTCATATAGGTGTTAGGTTTCTTGAGTTCTGAATTTATTTTGGCTTAAGGCGTTTATGTTTGCTCCAAATGTCCGGTAAAGCAATCAAACCCTGCGCTTAAGGTAAAAATTATTAATACGAGCTCATTAGGGACTACTATTGTGTCTGAAACTAGTCGGGTGATCCCAAAAAAGCGCCAACATAAACCATACAAATAATGTCTGTGTCTTTTTATTTATTTACAATTCAATACTTAAATCTAATACAAGAAAAAAAAAAAAAAAAAAAAAAAAAATGTTTATTGCATAAGCTTGTATAACTTTACAGTACAACTTACATAAAGACCTCCTTTTAAGTAAAATATATACTTGTGATAGGAGGTCCCGCTCTTCTATGCCAATTCAAGTAAATGGAACTCATCATCATCCTTGTCAATGGCGGGAAACGTGCCCAGAAGGCTGGCAGCATTGCCACGTTGAATGGCTATGCCGATTCTCTGTGCAAGGAACAAACCAGCTCTCTGATCACGAGTAGAGTCTACCAAACGTTTTGACAGTTCTTTAAAAAGATTTCGTGCATTTAATTTCTTTTTATTTAATTTAGTATTCTCTTAACTAAAAACAAAACAGTCATGTGATAGACAAGTGAACTGAGACATGATCCTATTCCTATAATATTATGCAACACAATTGTGTTTCTTTTGAAACTACACACATTTTTGTTACATTGCATCTACCACAACGCTTTGTTAAAACTACACCAGATGTCATTCAATCATCCCATGACATTAATGATGCGTTTAATAAAAACAACAGATTTAATTACTTAAGAGAAGCCATGTGTACGCTACTGTCACAGCAGAATAATTTATTATAATCAAGCTGGAGAAAAGACAGTAGAATAGTCTAGTTTATTGATAAATCTAAAGTTATATCTTAGTAAAAACACATCAAATCTGGAATCAAACCTCGACGTATCTTAGACATATTTGGTACGCCATGTTAGACAAAATTCACTAGTAATTTTTTCAAAGTCCTATTGTACTCATTTTGATTTGATTTAGATCAACATAAAACTAAAACACTATTGAATTTTTGAGGAAAATTGCAGAACCTTTCGTGGTCATCGAAAGCTTCTTTCTCTGACTATCTCTACTTATCTTTATATAAGTAATAAGATATAGTTAGCACAAGGAACATCAATGGGCGTGTAAGGGCCGCGTGTGAAAGACAACGTTACGTCAAAAGAGATTTAGTTAGTGGGTTTGTTTCCATTGTTTTACGCAACACAAATAAATAATTCTTAAGCTAATAATTACATACGTTCAGTTATTCAGCTTATCGAGGATGAAATTAAATTTCTCTTCTTATATCTCATCAGGTCAACGTGAACAGAAAGTGGTGACAGTAAATAAGTAGACGTAGGGTTTAGTAGTAGGTAGTATGATAACCAGTATCCTACTAAACCAAAATTCCTAACAATTATACTAAGAACAAACACTAATCACCACGCTTACTTCCAAATATTATCAATGTTCGTGGCTGCCACAAACAACAAATATTATTTTTGTTAATCTTGTTTCAGCACCGTTACACAAATTTAAATACCTAACTATAATTTTCTGTAATCCTATAATTTATCGTACCGTATGTAACAATGGAGCCACCCAGCACTACGCACCACGTAATGACGTGATCGCATCGCGGCTCAGATCTAATAAGATCATAGCTCGATGCGGCAAAGGGCATGTTTTATGTATGCGATACCCTAGCTATTACACGCGACTTTGTCTGCCATGCCAGTGGATGGAACTGGAACAGGAATTATGTTCGAAGTTATCCAGGATTAGGTTAATGGTTTTCTAACCATTTACCTAATCCTGGATTTTCCTGAAGGTTTTTTCTTGTAGCCTAACTAAACATATGTTTTTTGGATATCAGTATTTCAAGGAATAGTTTAGTAAAGGATAGTAATTATTTCCTTTGTAACTTTCATGTGAGGAATCAATTTAACTACAGACTTTTTTGTTATATAAATATTTATTCTAAGGAATTCTTTTTAAGTAATAATCCGGCCTATAAACGTCCCACTGCTGGGCACAGGCCTGTTCCCATATAGAGAAGGCACGAGCATTGATCACCACGCTTGCTATCTGCGGATTGGCGATTTCAGATCCCTGGAATCCAGGTAAAAAAAAAAAAAAAAAAAAATATCGAACTATAGTGTTTATTTTGGGGTCAGGTAAAATACTTGAAATCTTCCTCACTTTATAAAACGACACATAAATTACTTGCACAATGAAATCTCATACACGAGATATTCATGTCTCCATACAGCCGCCATCTTGAAGACATCCAACATAGAATTAACTTGTTTGACTTGTATAAATATTGTCGCCTGCATTACATATGCATTTCACTATGAATTTACATGAGCAAGATATTGTAGCTCAACTGTGGCTTTCTACTGAAGACTCAGGACAGGCATTTACCATAGCGGTGTGTTTTCTGAGTGAAAATATATATTATGTTTAGTTTTGCTATCTATGTAGTTAATTTTGTTTTATTGGCATCTCAATTATCAATCCCAATTATCAAAACATGAGTATTGAGTACCTAAATAATTACGGGGAACAAAATTGTTATAAAAACGTCTGTCAATTTTCTTCAACCTCACTTAACTTGGAAATCAAGAACAATTCATGCATGAAAGACGTGAAATATTGCCAAAAAATAACTATGAAATTATTAATCTATAAAAAATTTTTTTGCAAAAAAAAAAAACCGACTTCAAAAATCGATAAAAGCACTAAAAAGTTAAAAATAATTCTATAACCTATCTATATTAATAAACCTAACCTAAACTACGATTAACCAATAATACAATTTAACAATTTTTGGAGTCGGTGCCAAGCTGAGTAATGAAACGACTGGTAGGTAATTCCTGAGTATATTGATGTGTATTGTGTTTGTAAAAATATATTATTAATATTGTTAAGTGTAAACGTTAGAATCTTTTGTCTTTGTGTCTTAATATTAGGTAATCTGTCATAAAGTATTTTTGTTGTTTTCCGATTAGAATAATATTTAGAAGCTGTAAGTTTTGCATATTGCTTGGCCCCGACTCCAAAAAATGTTAAATTGTATTATTGGTTAATCGTAGTTTAGGTTAGGTTTATTAATATAGATAGGCTATAGAATTATTTTTAACTTTTTAGTGCTTTTATCGATTTTTGAAGTCGGATTTTTTTTTTTGCAAAAAAATTTTTTATTTGTTTATTTTTAGTGTCATATTTTTAATCTTGGATAATATGGGTAGGCCTTCAGCAGACACCCTTTCATCATCCTCATGATAATTTCCATCAAACGAAATCCAGTGCCCCGCATCTCACATCCAACGAATTCCCGCTACATTCACAAGGTCATCTTGGCTTCATGATCAGATCTGATAGTAGAATGGTTCTTATTGAACGTAAATGCTTCACTTGTTGTAGAAAATACCAAAATCGCTATACGTTTTCCTATAAAATTTGAAGAGTTCCCTCGATTTCACCAAGATTCCATCATCAGATCCCGACTTGGTGACTATGGGACCATTTGGGAAGTATACCCTTTCCAACAAAGAAAAAATATTTCAAATCGGTTGGAAAGCAACGGAGTTATGCGCGAACAAACATAAAAAAAAAAAAAAAAAAAAAAAAAAAAAAAACATACAAACATCCGAATTGAGAACCTCCTCCTTTTTTTTAAAGTCGGTTAAAAAGCAGTATTTATTTTTACTCTTACTTACTTACTTACACAAAAACAAAATACCAACACATTACCCTCAGAAATCTGAACAAATAAATGCCTCATCTACAACTTTCCTTATTGAAGTAAAGGTTCTTTCATGAAATCAAAGAAAATCCAAACGATAAAAGTACAAGCTAATACTATCAACATCAGTAAGGGTCTGTGAAGAGGCTCTACAAATGACAGGACTCTGAGGTCCTGAAAATGAAGAACATCACAATGTGGATCACGTTCGAGAAGGTTCTATTAGTGGCGATCCTATGACGTCATACTTGTTTTTTAGATTATATGTATATGCCAGTATTATGGAAAACTACTGGATTCAACAGGACATGGCTCAAATTGCTACAAGTAATAATACTACATTTAAAGTAGTTTCCAAATAGTTCTTTTCCTGTATGCTGTGTTAAACAAGTGACTTGGTATTTATACATTAAGTATTTACAAAGATACATTTAAGCAGTGTAGAAGAAGAAAACATGATTAACGTAGCTAACACCAGTCCGTTGCTTTTTAATACCTTTACCTTTCTACCTCACCACATTTTGCTTGACACAAAATATTGTAACAGCAAAAGTTCCATGAGTAAATAAAACAAATGTACAAAACACAAAATAATAATAATAATAATATTCCGGGACAACTCACACACGGTTATCTGATCCCAAGCTAAGCAGAGCTTGTGTTATGGTAACCAGACAACTGATAAACATACTTATATATTTCTAAATACATACATATTATAGATAAATTACACCCAGACAACCAGAACAAATGATCGTGCTCATCACACAAACATTTGTCCTGGGTGGGAATCGAACCCACGACCTCCGGTATAGCAGTCAGGGTCACTAACCACTAGACCGACAGGCCCGTCGTGAAAAATGAAAAAATGAAAACACACTTAAACCATTGACGATTATTTGAGGTCACTGTACCCACTCACACGTTTCTACCATTTCTCTTCATCACAAAACATGAAAATTTTAATAGTCGAAAATGTATCACAGTTTATTTTTATCTGGCTCCCCCATAACAGTATATAAATACAGAATTGCATGGCGACATAGCGTATTTAGGGATCGGCATGGTTTGGCAGAAAGCCAAAGATCAACCAGATTTAGCCTCTGCCCTAAGCGCCACGCACCAAAAAAGATGCACGATACTTATTTTCCCTCTGGCAACATTGTAGAGTTAGAATTTAAATGAGAGTTCAACTCATACTTGAAAGAGTTTTAAGTGTTGTCAGTTAACTTAATATTAATTTGTAAGCAGTTAACGAAATGTGATTCTTCGTTTCTTTCTCTTTTCTTTACTGGTGTAGATCAAACAATTATTTAAAAAAAGAAATTTTCTTGTAACCTCAAAACTTAACCGCAAGACTTTAGGTAAACTTTACTAAACTTGATCCTTGACCGTCTGTTGCAAGAACCCTTAATAAACATCGCAATCAAAGTATCAAAACTATGTAATCCGACTACAAATCGCTTGATATAAGCTCTAAGTAAGATAGTTTATCAAAAGGATCGCAATAAGGGACAAAGAGTTAATCCCCGCTATTAAGTACGTTTTATGATTGTGAAGAAATCGTAAAAGTCTTATAATCTCTAATCCTGTGTTACTACAATAGAATTATGTGAATTGTTACCCATAAATATTATTTATTTAGGCTTTTGGATACGTTTGTGGTCGGCTGTAAATAAAATTTTGTGGGATATAGGATTTTATTTGTTTATCTTGTCGTTAAGGTGATTGTTAACTGAAAATAGACTATAGTCAAGTTTAAACACCACAGATAATACCCATTAGATTATTTCTTATGTTTCAGTTAGAAAATAAGTAAGCTAATTATTGTTTTACTTGTACTTCTGTTCATCAAGGATTTGGTGTATCACGGTTACAAAATTTCGAAAAAAGTGCATAACGTATAAAGGCGGCTTAATAAAATCATAAGTCGCCCGTTTGTATACCCTAAATGTTGACTAACTCTTATAACAGGTCCACAAAAAATAAGAAATCATAATTAAAAGCCAACGACATACCTTAGTTAAAACTGTCCCCATACAGAAGGAAGCGCTTAGAGCATTGGCCTGAAGCCAAAACGAATATAGACGCTCGTAACCACGTGGAAAGTAAGCTTCTGTTATTGTTTGGGAAATATTTGACAACCATCAGCTGGGTGGGACAGCCCAGATACTGATATTTTGAGGAAGTAACTCTTGAGTTTTGTGAATGAATTATAGAACTAAATCTCTGCAATGGGACGATGCGTAAGTCAATGTACATTATTGGCAATGACAGTCGTGTCTTGTGTCATTTTGCTGATACTTCATGAAGCAGCAAAAATGACACTGTTTTGCTTTTTAGTTATGGAACTTTAAATAAAACTTACACCTACTCATGCTTTCAATGTAAATAATTATGTTTAAATCCCGAACTTTTTGAACTAACTTCATCTGCAAAAGTCCAAACATACTCAAAAACGGTGTCAGTATTCTAACCCAAACACTACAAAAACTGGCGTCTACGTCAAATTCTTTTGAAATATACTCCAACTGCACGGTTTCATGTGCACGCACTAGATTTTTAACTTTCATCTTGATTTATAGATCTGGACTAAAAACCTGTCCAGTTTTTTTATCGGCTAAACGTAAATAGGATAGTGTATTTTTGAAGCGGCGACGGCCGTCTAAATAGTCGCAAAATATATTAAACTAGCTGTGTCCCGCGGTTTCACCCGCGTGAATACCTAGGTCCCGTTCCCGGTGCCTTTGTATATAATAACAGACAAATAATTAGCAATAAATTAAAATTGCGACTATAATTTGAGATTTAAACTATCCTATCTCTCAAGTTGGATCGAACTGCACATGGTATGCGAATTTTATTATAATCGGTTAAGTGGTTTAGGAGTCCATTGCGGACAAACATTGTGACACGAGATTTATATATATTAAGATTAGTGTTCAAAAATGAAATGTTTATTTTTTGACATCCGGCTGTTCCGCTGATTAGAATATTTTTTTGTACTGGATTCATAATATTGTGTCTGTTGGTTAGCTACACATATGTATTAAGTACATTATCTTTAGTTTCTTTCAAGTGTCAATATTTTACTTCTCACTAGACTAAGACAGTTACTTCTTGTTATTTGCCCATTTTTTTTGCTAATTTAAATTTTAGGAGTAAATATTTTTCTTATGACTATGAGTCAGTTGAAACAAATCTATCAAATCGTAGCGTTTGTTATCTTTGGCAAAATTATGATGTAAAATAGTTTCCACATGTCACCGAAATTGAGGGCACTGAATGCCTTGGACTTTGGACATGTCTTTCTTCACATTCCTCAATATTTTCATACATTCCATTACAAATGAGGCCTGTAGTTGACAAATTGTATATTGGCAATGTGCACCGCAATTACCAGGGCTTTTGAACCCAGCTAAACGAGACTACGGTATATTTAGATATTCTGACACCTGTTTTCATGTGTCAAAATAGATCTAGTTTCTGCCAAAGAGTTATTATATTCTAGGCTATTTTTGGTCTGAACGGGTTTAGTTTTACTAGTGTGTTAAATATTGACGAGCATTTATGAATGTGATATTTATGTATATTTATGTATCGACGACCTCCGTGGTCGAGTGGCGTACGCACCTGTTTCAAGGTGTCGCTAGCTCTGAGGTCCCGGGTTCGATCCCCGGACGGGTCAATGTAGAAACCAACTTTTCTACATTGTCCCGGGTCTGGGTGTTTGTGGTACCTTCGTTGTTTCTGAATTCCATAACACAAGTGCTTCAGCTACTTACTTTGGGTTCAGAGCAATGTATGTGATGTTGTCCGCATTTATTTATTTATTATTTATGTGTGTTATGCTGGGGACAGGTCTTTGACCAAATGGTAACAGTTGTGTAGCTTAATCGTAACTGGCATTATAGTTACACAGTTGCCTGAAGATACGTCATGATGTGAAGTTATATTCTACGTAGAAATATTAACTTCTTAGATATTAATCATTCTGATACATACATACATATAATCACGCCTGTTTCCCGTAGGGGTAGGCAGAGACCACTTCTTTCCACTTGCTACGATCCTTACATACTTGTTTCGCTTCGTCCACTTTCATTATTCCCTTCATACATGCTCTTCGGTTTAGGGTACTCTTGATTTTTGAAAAACTTCAATGTGCAGTTTTAATCATAAGTAAGAATGTAAAGCAATTTTCTTTTAAGTATGAACCTATACCGTTGCGAGTCCTTTATATTCTGTTTTCTAGCAGAATTAAACCCCCGCATAATAAGAGGTTTTCTGTTCCTGGCATTGTTTTAATTTCGTATGTTTCTTTATCTTTAATGCTTATTGTGTTTTGATGCTCTTTTCTTTTCTTAGCTTTAAATAGAAATGTATAAAATGTTCTTTCTTTGCGCAAATATTATTACAATGCTGACCCACATTACTTTTTGTTTTAGATAAACAATAACTTAAAAATACATTGACCTTACTCTAAATATGAAGCTATTTTTAATTACTTTCTGTTCCCATTTTGTGGTAAAATTAAAATATAAGGCGTGTTAATAAATAATTAGTTTATAAAAGTAACGTGTGGTAAAACAGTTTATAAGGTTTTACTGAGAATACTTAATATTTTGTTAATTGGTTATGAACGTCTTAAATTGGTTAGAAATTTAGCCTTATTTTAAAGAAACTAATGAATAAATAATGTACAAGTAAACGGAATAACCTTACGAGGCTGTATTGGCGTACCAGCGCAAAAAGCCTCAAAAAAAATGATAAAAAAAAGTAAACGGAATAGCTTAACTACGACATTGAGTTTCTTGTTATAAATAGAGCTTGTATGATATAGAGTAAGGGAATTAAATCCTTTAATTTTAATTAGCTTTGTCGCAGTATTACAAAACATCAAAACAAGTTAATGTCTCGAAAAGAGACTTAAGATACACTAATAGACAAAAAAGTCGGATACCAATTCAAAAAAGGAAATAACTTATAATGCACAAAATACAGACCCAAAATTACTTAACGCTTAAACCGAACAAAAAATCAATTCGAAACCGAACCCAATAATACTTACATAATTCAGACTAAAGCTGGCTGGTCTAATAAACGTATTCAGTGGCTAGGTGTCTATAAAGTATTTTAATGTTTGAGATAAAGTCGGTGTGCATAATCCGGCAAGTGAAATACAACGCCCGGCTTACTGCGGTCAGATTGCACTGTAGGGTTATTACAATTTGTTTTACTGATAACTATTTGAGACATTAATTTTTAGTTTTGTTTGGGATTGGATAATTGTATTTTTGTTAGTTTTTATTCGATAAGTTTGTTATTATGGTATCAAAATTAGAATACTGTTTTGGTTGTGGTTGCACAAAAATTAAAAACATTAATTAGGCGCCTCATTATGGGGATATTTTGGTCGTATTTTTTTTACGATTGCAATAATTTGAAACATTTTATTATTATTAACCTAATTAAATATTTTTATTTCAAAATCAAATTCAAATTTCTTTATTCGTGTGACTTTTGGTTACATTTTACATGTGTTGTTAATAATAATTAATAGTACCTCAAAAATCTACCTTAAAGGTGTACACTTTTTTATAAATTGGTAATTAGTTAAAAAAAGATAAATAACATAATAAACAGAAGTCCAGAAATACAAAAATAAAATAATTTCATTATGACATAATTTCATTAGGTTTATTGATGAATTGAGCATTAAACTATTCTAAATTAGCATGTTATACTTAGTTTTTTTTTATTTGACCATGAAGAAATATGACCAAATACTTATAGTGGCACCAATTTGTAAAACCAACTGACCCTTTTAACCTCACTGTTAATTCCACAGTCCTTTGAACGAAGGGACAGTTAATCTGCACTGCGAGTTATTCTATTGGAGCCAATTAGGTATGCAAATGTACACCACTCACACAATATACATATAGGTAACATACATATGTCTGTTGTATCTGCGACTATCTAAAGTGTAAACAAATACAACGTTCATACATATAGTGATCTATATGTAAGTTAGGAATTTTAATATCGAAACATGTAATTTAAAGTCAGCTGTCCAAAGATTTTGTAACAAAAGTCCAGTGTGGAAAGACTTCTTATGTAATGGTAGGTAGATTATGTATAAGTAGGTATGATGTATTAAAGTAAGTGAAGTATCGTAGAAGGTAGAGCTGACTTGTGGTATCAGTTTGTAAAATTATAATTTAGGACCCAGATTTGGTCCTACGCTGAATAGTAATATCAGGTGCTATGCAAATGGTTGAGTATTCGACTAACTTTGTTGAGCTAATATTACCATTAAGGCTGTAGTTCCCAACTAGCAATAAGTTACATAGAAAATAATGCTAGCAACGTTGTAGTAAATACAATAATATATACAGAAAAACTTTTAGCTACTATGTATAATCATTTCTCCAGATAATCTTGATGCCCATTTATCCCACGACATGTCGTTAGTTAAATAATTAAATCTTTTCACATAATTATCAACCAAAAAATGTGAAATTTAAAACACATTGACACGGCAGGGTATGACAAAATCGCTGGTGCAACAACATATTGCCATCAGTTTGGATCACAGCCAGAACGAAGAGAATCGGGTCGACATCGACTCTTTCTGGGCCCACACTGAAATAGACGTTGAAAAGTTCAATGCGTGTTTACTATTCTAATAATATCAATAACAACGTGACGAGCTTCACAGGTGCCTTTGTACCCTTCAAACTTTTTTTCTTTCAACTGATCAGTGTGTCCTACTTTTTGCACGCACAAACACCTGGTCAACTAAAAAGACGAAGATGTTTGTTTGTTTATCTCAGTATTCTTGTTCTGCTTACTTTTTCCCTGGTCGAGAACTTAGCTCAACATATTTAAGGAAACTGAAAAAATATGGCCCTCATCGATTTGATATGAAGAATTATAAATATAGCACTTTGATCATAGAAGTTTTTTTTTATAGTTCGCTGAAGTAGACTTCATATAATTGCATCTTGACATTTAAGGATTGCACTCTCGAATTCATGTGCTGTACAAAGTGAGCCTTCTGTATATCTACTTACTTAATCTAGTTATCATCTATTTGTATGCATAGTGAGTGTGATACTAATAATATTTGTTGACCTTTCAATTGAAACATAATGTTTATAACACGACAGATTTACTGTCGCTGACGCATAATGCTTCCTAGATTATTGTCGATAAATAGCGCTCTTAGTCCGATTGTTTCACAGAAATTTTGCATAGGATTATCTTATAACATTAAATTAGGAACATTGCTTTTAAACTAATAGGCGTATATAATAGGCGCAATATACGTCGTAAATTGTCCTAAATTATCATTCTTAACTGATAAATATAGAACATATACTTTTATCTTATAGATAGATAGAAAGAATTAAAAATAGAGAAAAAAACATAAGCAGAAATACAAGAAAAAAAATAGAGCAAAACGAATCAGCAGTATCCAAAAATAAATGACTTAAAAACATCATTAAAATATTTTTTTTGCTAACAGTCTGCAAATAAATTAGAATTGTTTTCGCAAATCTATTCACGAGATAAAATAAATAAAAATATATTATTCTTCAAGGGCGCTGAAATAAAAATTAATCATGCAATAATAATATGTCTACCATCATTTGTTTTTACTAAAACATTTTATGGTGTAAAAAATAAACATACACGTAAAAACGCCAAGGAAATGAGTGATTTAATATACTATAAATAACAATATCACTCGGCCGCAAAAATAACACTAGTATTTAATACAAAAATAATTTAATGAAACATTCTTAAAATATTTACTTGCGTAAAAATGTTCTATTTGCGTAATGTAAATAATCTGGGCTTGAAATTCTACGCTAAACTAGTTTCTGTTTCTTGAGATTACTACGATTTACGTATGGTTTAATTTATGTTTCAACGAGTAATGTGGGAACATTACTCAAAAATTCTGAAAACGAAAAATATATATTTTGTTTTTCGTGAAACGTTACAGGTTCTTGGGCGTTCTTATATCTGTTATACATTTAAAGTGGAAGTCGGTAGAGGTTATGCATACTTGATAATTTGCAATATCCAGTTGACTTACCGGACCTTTACAACAAAAATAATAAAACCATGTTTATACCTTGAGAACCTTCATTGTTTGTGAAGTGAAAAAAAAAAAACAGTAAGAGCAGTACATTTTGACTTTTTATCTATGAATAAATTATTATTTGGAATTATGATTATTTATCAGTATGATAAAAATTCACTAACTAACGTTTCTATGTAGCTTTGTGCTTTCAGCTTTATTATTCAGGATACAACACATCGAGCGCATATTTTTTCACTCATCTAAACTTTCATCTCGAATGTATTTGATTAACAACTGGATACAAACACAAATACGGGATCCATATTGAATTGGACGTAATGGTGGAAATCCATCGGCAAGAGTACATCCGCAGGAAACGTAAATATAGAACGAACGAATATTTTAAGTGAAGCTCAAACATAAGCATACAGGCATTATTTGAACATTTCTCCAAACAAAGCTATACTATAAAGTAAGAGGTACATTTACCGTGAAATAGTCAAAGCATAACAAACAACGAACGTTAGGGTCAATTTGGACATACAGTTACTTAGTTCCAATTGAAAAGGGCAATTAAGATATGGGAAGTAAGTACCTACAACAGAGTTCTAATGTATCGTAACTTAGCTCATTGTGGAAAATCTGAACTGATTGCAATAATTTCATAAAAACAAGTCTAATCGCGCAATATTTGATTAAAAGTTTTTTGACATAATAATACAGTACATCATAAATGTAACCCTGACGCCTGTGCTAGGCTTAAAGCCTGTGTTACAGGAGCCAGTGTCTTCGCCCGCTTCGGTTATAATATTTATGTCTCAATACTATCTTAATATCATGATGTTTTAATCATACGAGGGACAAATATTATTATATTGCACAAATATTTAAGTCCGCGCTTTCTTTTTGATTGAAATACATATTATAAACAAAAGAACAACAATACTCACGTGAGTCTATAATCTCCAAACTCGTGTGTATCAATGTCTGCAACACTATCACCGTCACCAGCACACACAAGTTCATATCCTTTGCCATGATCACCCGGCGTCCGTATCACCACTAAATCATCACAAGTGATCAAACTATCAAAACGACACATTGATGTCACTGTTACCGAATAAATCACTTTTATTTCACACTATTATATTAAGCGCCATCTTTGATTCGTTGCGTTCCAATTTTGCCAAAGGTGTTCCAAAGGTGATGCAGCTTTTGTTTTTCGTTCCAAAATTTAATCTGAAACAAAAGAAAATATAAATTTTAATTTAAATAAATACTTTTTGGTCTAGTTTATATAAAGAACTACCTATAAATAGTAATTTTATTATAGGAGTGAATGTTAACATGTGCACGTTTTGGCGTTCCCAATGGGAATCGGGTCAGCTCTATAATCTTCTTAATATTGTGTAATATTTTAATGAGTGTTAAGCTCATTTACATTTCTGGGAATAAAGTGTTGTTAAATATAACAGCTATGATTCTGGGAACAGAAGTAATCTGCATCAATGTAAATTTTCATATTAATTATCGGATATGATTGTCCGTGATATTGTTATTTAAATAAAATTCTGAGTACAAATCAGTTACAATATTTAATTGTGTGAATATTAGCTTGTTTGATGAGTTCCTGCATTATATACTTTTCCCACGGTTTCTCCTGTATTTGGACCGTCTATGAAAAGCCGTAATGTGCCTAATGCAATAACTACTAAATACATGGGCGTTAATTCCAGATATTAGCATACAGACGAACTCCTCAGCTACTACATTATAATAGTTAAATTATTGTAGAACAATTACTTCTTATGAATACATCCTCAAAATTTTATACAAATAACTTATTGGTAGTACAGCCGCAAGTATTTCGCTCGACATTATAGGGTCAACAATGTGAGTTATTTGTTACCGCCACCAATTTGTGAAGACCCCCCGTATAGTAAGCTCACGTGTTCCTATATTGACTGTACGATTGACAGTGCTACGGGCTGTTTTTATTATTAAATGAATTTGAAGTAGGCATAAAGTAAAGCAAATATTTTAAGCCTAAAAGGCAATAAAAGGATCAAAAAGGTTTTAAAAACATCTAAACTAATAATTTATTATTATTTATTCATTTTCACATGCTGCTAAGATAACTTATAAACTAAGCCCTACAAAACCGTAGTAATTAATTTGGTATCTAATTATGTATTCAAAACAAATAAAATATAGTTTATATTTAAATGTCCGAAAGACGTAACGTCGTATCTACGACAATGTACCGTATTTCCGCTAACTCATTCTTGAGCTGACAGTGACTGTACAACCATAAAATGGAATTCAAAATAAAACATAATGTTCCAAGTCATCAGCAAACCACTATTTCCACATCACAGTCTAAACCGACGCGAAACAGTCAACCGAGATGACGTCACAATCCTTCTCGGAACACGAACTGAAAATCTTGCATTACTATGTATTAATGCAAACTATGAACTTGATGCATTTCAAGTTTAGCTAGAAATGGTAAACATTTCATGTTTGCGCATTTTTGATCTCCTTAAAGCATGAAAGAGGAGATTTTAAATAAATTCCTAGTTTATGTAGACGGAATTTACAAGATGTGCTTCATTAAAGGAATTCCAAATTTAAATTAGGATGAAATAAAAAGAAACAACACGTTATGTGTAGAAAATATGTTTAAAAAAAACAAATCAGTTTCTAAATTATTTTAAATTTAAAATTGCTGGCTTATTTTTAATTTCGTTCTACTCCGCCATGGAATTCACATCGTCAGTCGGTATATCAACTTTTAATTTTAAATTAATATTTTGGTATACTAATTAAAATAGTTGAAGCAAACTCCGTACAAAAATGTGACGCATTGTCCCCACCGATGTGGATCAAGTTATATTAGTCGGCGCGCGTCATTTCCGGCGGTACCTAATAATATTCCCCCCACTGTCGCCCTCTGCGGATACCACGCTTCCTTTACCTTGAAATAGTTAATTAACAGATTCAATTAGTGTACTCATAGTATACAATGTGTAGCATGACAGTTTTTGGGTGTCGCTGCAATTAAATATCATATTTTCTTGCCGCTTTGAAAAGTGACTGAGTTAATTATGGTTGGGTATAGTTTCTTGGTTGTACTAAAATAACTGAGAACGTGTAATTATCAAAATCATGTAAAATCTGTTAGTTAAGTTTATTAGTGTGGGTAGTAACTGTAATAATGACGTTAATGAAGTAATACCAGTCTTTTTTTGTTTTTGGTAAATATCTAGTAAATGAAAATTAAAACAAAGCACTACCAGAACCACAACAAAATAAATTACCCCATTTCCACATCTAACATAGTCTCTAAATTAAACATTCAAAGTAATTCGCACACCTAATTTACCGTCTGACGAACAATTGTTTGCCCAGCCTGTATGCAGGACAATATAATTACGACAGCTAACGTCATTGGGTAGGCAGGGCGCTAACACGTGCATACGCTGAGGTCCACGTTTATTGACATTGTTTGCCCGTTGCAGCTAATTCGCTATGTAATGGTATGGATGGGGAAATAAGTTTATTTGATCACTTAATTCTCGTTGTAAGGGCATGATTGGGTTGGACAATTGCTTGGTCTTTTGAAGGCTTCATTACCCGATGATTCTATAGGGTTTATGATGATAATTCATACATTGATGATTCTACATTCGACTATTAACACTTTTGTGACATGACTAAATAGCCAGAAGCAGGTGTTTATGTCGGAAAAGGAAATGGTTTTTTTGCTTGCCTTGTCCTTATAAGTCTTTATGCATGAGGATACTAAAAAAACTCTAAATGAAAGCAATTTTAATCTACAAAAGATTGAATCTAAACTTCTTCTAGCTTAAACGCGAACAATCAGAAATATCTATAACACAGAAAAACAGACATTTAAAACATAACAAAGACTAGAAAAGTTCCCGGAGTCGAGTGACCTTACAAAAATATGGAACTAGCATTTGAACGCTCGCTGTTTTTACAAAAAACAATGCCTCGCTCGAGTATAAATACTCGAATAAAATGGCTTAGAGTTCTGTCCATTTGTAAAATTCAGAATTTTCCGGATGCTCTTTATTTTTTTAGTTCTGCAGTAAATATTGTGTTCTGATTAATGGATCGCTTTTTTAATCGGGAATGTTTGCTTTTTTGGTTATAAACTGATATTAATTGCACTACGACAAACTTCACCCTCTCTATTTCATTAGAATCTTATCGATGATCTTTACTAAACTTGTTCAAAAAAGCTTTTGTAGTCTTTCATCTCTGCATCTGTACAGAGTTATATATGTTTGTTAGGGTCAGAGAAACAGCAATAAATTTAAACCAACTATCCAACGTCAACTACAGAAGCGAAATAATCTCAATGATGATTCAATAGCAACAAATTGTTCCCGTCAAGGTACCCTCATGATGCTATCAGAGCGACGACATCGCGTGACAGGGGCATTTTGTAACCATTGCCGATAAGATTGTGGGGATCAGACACTAAATGCGGATGTAGCCGTTAATGCTCATTTATTTTTACATTTGTGGTTTGATTGTCGTTAAGATTAACTTTTAAGTTCCTGGTCGTTTCGTTCAGTGTGTGTTTTCAGGTTTCTCGTGTTTGCTTTTTATACTGCCGACTCTGTGTTATTCGGCACTTATGTCTCTAGATCACCTTTTTGCTATATGTTTAAAATTAAAAAAGATAAAATTGGTGATAAACCTAAATGGAAAATAACTGTTGTTTGACGATATTTAAAGAGAAGGAACATTTCAAGTTCATAGTCAATCATTTTTATATTGCGTTTGTTATTTTAAACACAAATATTTATTTAAGGCATTACGTATTACTCACATTGAGGTTAACAAGCTAAATTAAGATTCCATTAAATAAAAACAGTATTTCTTTAATAACGATACGAATAAATCTAAAGAAGTTGAAAATGAAACGGATGCATTAAAAGTACTTTAATGTGCTGTCAATTTATTTTCTAAAGTAACATCAGACCGACCCACTTAGACAAGAATAGCAAACATAAATACAGGGCTAGACATAACATTATCAAAAGCTATCTCAAATCACATAGCAGTGTTGACTCAACAAACCGCGGCCATTACTGAGGTTCTAAACGTTGTGATAACCCTTGCCAATCAATTTACTTCAGACTTCTGAAACAAAAGAAAAAATTGCAATGATTTGTCAATTGGTTGGTTTGCTAAAAGTTTTTGACGTCGTGACGGGAATGAGGTGGCAAGGTTTCTTTAATTGGTTACAAATTCTTAACCCAAATTAATTAGAATTTTATTAGCATGTGAGTAGTAAGTCTAGATAGCTATTTTTGATATTTCATTGTACGATTTTTGGATGTTGATAAAGTCAATTGTCCAAATAAATGACGAATGAATTAAGAAACAAATGAGCGATAGCCTAAATATCTTAGACAAAGTATTACCACGACCCATATTTTTAGCTCCATTTAATTTGAAATGAAAACTCAAAGGAACAAAGTTATTGAAGTACAAAGTGACTTCCATGATTCACATAGCTGATACTAATTGCTGTGGCGCCAACGAGACAGAAATTTATTTAAATCTAACCGCGGACGATTCCAAGAACCTCAATAGATGTTCAAAATGACATTGTATAAATAACTGAAAGAGTACCCCTTTGAAAGCTGACGGTTTCAGATAAATAGGGCGCTGATGGAATAAATGTGCTTGAATTAAGTTGAGGATGGAAAAAATCCTTTAATAGTATCGTATTTCAACTTTATTTACATCTCATAAAGCTGTATCCGTCCGTTAAACAGAAATTAGAATTAAATTAAAATTTCGACGGAGATGCTATAGACTTCTTTATAAGAATTGAATGTTGAGGTTTAAAAAGATTGATGATTAACAGTTAAATATTGCTAGCTTTGGTTCTTCATATCCATTACAGAACAGAAAATATGAACCAAGATAAAATACATACATATTTCAATCTAATCTTAAAATATGTGTGGGAAAGCCAAAGCATACATTACCCTCTATATTTACTTTCGTTTGAAGATCCACATTATTTACTCAGAAAATATTGCATATCAGAGTTGACCCGATTCCATCAACTCTTTAGAATATCTTCACAAACTTAGGAAGATTTGGAGAATCATATTCTTGTTGCTGCAGATGAAAAATGTATGGAGTCGGTGCCTAAAAATTGTCTTCTTTAATTAATGCTTGTACGACTGCATGACGTTAATTAAATTAATGGGTGTTTTTTGTTTAATAAAGTTGGATATTTATATCCTGCTGTGAGTACATCGGCTTGTGAATAGGGACAGAGTTAAACATTACCCGTATACATAACGCATTAGTTGTTTTTTGTATATGGGTCATTATTTATGTTAAGTTATTGGTCAAAAATTTAATTCGTTTTTTCGATTAGGTACAATGACATTATGTAGGTAAAATTAGTAAATTGATGTTGGTTTGTGGTTTGATTTAGTTGGTAAATGTGAAATAAACAATTTTTTTATATGATGCCTTTTGCATATTGAACTGCAAATCAATAGAAAGACTTTAGTGATGTCTTTTTTAAGTTTTATTGCGCTAAAGAAGTGGATGTAATTCATTTTTTCATTTCTAATCGCTCATGTTTTTTTCTAGATTCATATCTCAAATAGAAACTGAAAAATATTTTTGTTTACTTCTAGTCGCTTTTGAAATATCATCACTAGATTTTAGTGCACCCAGCACCAAAGCATTTACAAAATAGTTTTTACTCTGACGCTACCCCATTTATCATTATCAAAATTTATATAAATAGCGACGTCAATCATACCCACATTTTTGTTCTCCCCTTCGAAAGTAACATTCCCTTGTCTTTCTTCACTACATTAATCTTTCTGACTTATAGTTTCTATAATTAGTAGAAATATTTCGAACAATGCGTACGACATCATCTTAAACCGCAGAAAGTGCTCCCGCTCGTCTCAAATCATCTACAGTTTACAAAATGTCACTTAGATCAAAGAACTTTACATCAAACGTTGAGGTAATGAGTAGTTAAAATTTATCATCATCTAAATAGCACCCTGTAACTTGGTAATAAAGCTCGTTTTCACTTGTGTCAGATGTTGGATCCTGAAAGAATACAGGTTGAAGAGATTTATTGGTGATCTTTTTTTAACTTGACGACAAAGTTGGATGTGAGCTAAATATATTTTTAATTATTGCTTGTTTATAATACGTTTGACGTGCATTTTATGGGTTCGTCTATTTTTTTCCTTTTAGTTTATTTTAGTGAGATTCCGTGCGAGATTTTGTTTGGATAACTACCCTCTGTTCTGGAAATGTTAAGGTTAAGGAATTGGAATTGATATGTATCTCTGTTTACTCTGGGGATTAACCGAGGATATGTACATATTTGAAGAGAATTAAAGAAGTTAGGTTGTTTTATTGTTTATTGAAATTGTCGATATGATTATATACTAGATGTTTTTTTTTATAAATATTTTGATTTTGATTCGTCTTTTGATCAGTCGACGTCATTACCAAAAATATTGCACCGGCCTTAGATTCCTTTGAAAATGTTTAAGATCTCTGATAAATAAAAACCTGTGACGTCATCAGCATAACAAAGCCACGTGCATCGAGAACCCGTAATTCATTAACTCTAAGTAACTTATTGCTCCATAAATATTTTAATTACACCGCTTCCCATTGATTCATAAAATTTAATGCGTAAACATAATTTACGAGTTACTTAATGAAAAAGTAATAAAGTATTAATTAATATTTTCAAGGTTGAGTCTTTATGGATATGATCTCTTTGTTATAATTAGAATTGTGTCATATTTTTAATTAACTGGCTAAGAAAAGATGACTGAATTTGGTCCTTTATTCATGGGTCAAAGTAATTTAGGCTACTTATGTGTATATTTTCTAATAATTAACCGAAATTATTGACAAACGAGAGAAATTAGTAATAATTATGCTCTCGTTAATAAATTATGGAAAAAAATAGGTTCCCGTCAATAAGTAAGTTTAAAACAAAAACAACACCATCACAATGGCAAATTACTTTTAGGGTTAATTTTAACGTTCCATGTCAATTCGAAGAAAGTTTGACGTGAATTTGAATATTTTATGCGGCAACCGCCATTCTTGTCAACTTTGACAGCGAATGGACATCTTCAGGTATTGGGCAAGATCCAACAAAAGTTGTTCCCTTTAAATACTTCAGGAATGATTGACAGAAACTCAGCAAACTTATATAAATGTATAAGGTTCTTTCCACTTCAAAATGGAAGTGTTACACTGAAGAATTCTTTTATAATGTAAATAGTTACCCAGTTAACGATTGTAGTAGGAAATAGGTCAAGCGCGAACCGCTTCGCTGTGGGATGGTAATCGCGTTTAAACATAGCGTTGTACCTATTGTTGTTATTCTTTAGAAATATTGTGTATGGACTTTTAAAGTATGTGTTTTGAAAAAACAGTGCGCGACGTTTTTGAAGATGCGAACGGTAGCGGTGTATTGTTTTGTTTTTTTAGTTGACGGCTTAAGTGTGAAGAGGAATTTACCGTGTATAATTTGAATCAGATATTTAAAATAAATCTAGAAATGTTAACTTTCACACAAAGTTTATTGTTTTTCTACTGTCGTAAACTCTACTTCCTTTCAATGACTTTACTAAACTTATCACCTCAACCATTCGAAAACGACCGTCCTTTTTCTACGTAAGTTATTCCGAAACCATGTTGGCATGAGCATCCCGCCTCACCGAATTCAGCTAATACCAGTATTTTAGATTGAGCTACTACGTATTTTATATGCACAACCGATTCACTAAGTAATACATAATTGTTCTGTGGGACTAGAATACTTCATAACCTATTGCCTGGTAATAATAATAATAATATTCCGGGACAACTCACACACGGTTATCTGATCCCAAGCTAAGCGGAGCTTGTGTTATGGCAACCAGATAACTGATAAACATACTTATATATTTCTAAATATATACATATTATAGATAAATTACACCCAGACACAGAACAAATGATCGTGCTCATCACACAAACATTTGTCCTGGGTGGGAATCGAACCCACGGCCTCCGGTATAGCAGTCAGGGTCACTAACCACTAGACCAACAGGCCCGTCAATAATACCTATATGGTGTGCCTACAGTATATTTTCTTCAGCATTCGTGACTAGTTGAAGTCCAAGCATTGTTCCAGTACCAAGCATTTACAAAACAAACAGATCTGGCCTTCAATTAGCAGTAGTTTGCTCACGCGATGCAGTTATGCATTCAGTGTCAATTACATTAGTTGAGCTGATCATGAGAATGGAATGAAATTCGCGACAAATAAATTCTCTACCGCATGCTAGAGGATGAGGAGCATGTAGGTTGATAATCAGCCAATTGTTTGCTGTAGAAGATATCAGAGATCTGAAGAGGAATAAATATTTTACGAACTATTACTACAATAATACATAATATCTTAGTATTTACAACTGTATTTACCGTAAAATGTGAATAGACCCTTCCTTCCATATAGTACAAATACACCAACAGCTCGTAGTTATCTCATATACCTACCTACAAAATAATAAATATTTAACTTTAAACCAATCCATGGTAACGTCACAGATTACTAAATAGTTACTACGTAAGTAACGTCCTTTGAAAAAGACAAAACTTATTTTTGCTTTAATATTTGCACCCATGTAAATGTATTTAAATAAATTAACTAGTATAACATTCGACTGGCTCTCTGTATGTTTATAATTATCTGCTTTTTACATCTCTATTAGACACGTAATGTTGAAAACTTGATCCATAAACAAAACCTAATAAACACAAAGGAACCCACACCCCAAAATATATCCCAAAAGTTTATAATATTACGTAAAATTACGATAAAACAAGAAAGATATAAAGATATTTATAATAATAAAGATGTATGTCAAAGGCTAAAAGCAAATTATTTACATAAAATAACAGCTACTGAAAACACTAAAATCGCACCATAACCAATATTTTAACGTTTTAAAACTTTTTTATTACTTGTCGTAAAGTAAATCTACCCTAATGGTAACTTGGTACTTTTAGTGACGACTTGTTTCTATTTACGTAGATATTTTTGTTCGTCGTATGTCTAATTAATTAATAGATATGGAAGTTTTTTAACGTGCTCAAAAATAGAAATAGTGTTGAAACGTTTGCTTGTAGATATAGCGATCGATGACAACTTATTTTTTAACCCCCGACGCAAAAAGAGGGGTGTTATAAGTTTGACGTGTCTGTGTGTGTGTGAGGGTGTGTGAGGGTGTGAGGGTGTGTGAGGGTGTGAGGGTGTGTGTGTGTGGGTGTGTGTGTCTGTCTGTCTGTGGCATCGTAGCTCCCGAACGGATGAAGCGATTTCAATTTAGTTTTTTTTTACACGACTGCCCAAAAAGGAGTGTTATGTTTTCAGGGTTCATGTATGTAATGTATGTATGTACGGTTGTGAGTTTCTTTATTCCACCATAACTTCTAAAAGGCTTGACCGATTTCAATGTTTGTGGTATCATTAGAAGCTTTGAGTTATCCCGAGTGACATAGGCTATGTGGACATTAAAAAATGGTCAAGTGTGAGTCGAAATCGCCTGCAAAGGGTTCCGAACGATATTTATTAGAGATTATTTTTTTTGTGTTGCGTCATGTTTTTTGTTGTTCACTAAAAGGTATTAAATAAAAAAAATATAATTAAAAAATTAAAAAACACGCCTGCCATGTCAAAAAAAAATAAAAACAAGTCAAATATTTGCAGTCGGGGTCGGTTACTTGGAACAATTCATTACAGGTCCCCCGACTGCAAATATTTGACTTGTTTTTATTTTTTTTTAACATGGCAGGCGTGTTTTTTAGTTTTTTAATTATATTTTTTTTATTATATTAACGGTTACTTATCTGCGAGTGTTCTTAAAAAAACTCAATCTTAAAGTACCTAAGCATGTTTTCAAAATTCTAAACAAAACGTCGCTTTGGGGGACCGCTCATCTTAATTTTGTTTTTAAATTCATCTATTCTGGTAAGTTAGGTAATAGACTATTTGCAATTAAATTGTTAAGTTTGGAGCGGTCCCCAATGCGATGTTTTTTTTAGAATTATGAAAACATACTTAGGTACTTTAAGATTGAGTTTTTATTATTATTTTTTACTTTTTAAAGGGTACTTAGATTTCGTGGCGGGGGTTTTTTAAATTTTTGTTTTTTTTTTTTTTTAAAGTAAAGAATATTGAACGATATTTTCGATACTAACGATTTTTTTTATCTGCCGGTTTGCTTATACAGGATCATGAGTAGACTGAACTGGATAGACTTAGTGTGGGTTAACCATAAAATTACTGTCAAAAAACCTTTTTTTTGTATAGGTTATCTACGGTTTCGAAACATTAAGTTTTACATTTGTTATGGCTCTAAAGACTGTTATAAAATTTCCTTGCGTGTGTTCACATAACCTTTAATTTCTAGTCTATCTCTATAAGTGAGGACTTGTAATTGGCTTTATGTTGTCTAGATTATCTCAGTATTGTTAAGTTTTTTACGTAGCTGTTAGTCTTCCATAGCATAATAAATAAATAATAAATAAATGCGGACAACATCACATACATTGTTCTGAACCCAAAGTAAGTTGCTAAAGCACTTGTGTTATGGAATTCAGATACAACGAAGGTACCACAAACACCCAGACCCGAGACAATGTAGAAATGTGATTTTCTACATTGACCCGTCGGGGATCGAACCCGGGACCTCAGAGCTAGCGACACCTTGAAACCGGTGCGTACGCCACACGACCACGGAGGTCGTCATAATAATAAATAAATAAAAAAAGTATTACTCACTTCATAGGCTTAAACTAGCCAGCAGACTTAGTCATTTAGACCCGGTCTAGTATTCAATTTATCTGTTTGTTTTCCACATTCCTCAAGCAGACATACTGCACATGACATGTGACTGCACTCGTATTAATTGCAGTTAATAGCTGGCCGAGGATTATCTAACACCTCATCAGAGTGATACGAGATATGTCTGTCTACTTCACGCCTAGTTGTTTGTTGTTCTAGTTGTTAACTGATTTGATTGGTTCTATCATGTTTGGGGTATAGCGTTGCCGTTTTAGATAATAGTTAGAAATTCCAGATATGTGATATGGCTTTTTGGTTGCCTGTCTCTACAAGTCAGGTCTTTTATTGGAGGTGAAATTAAATACAGCTTCATTCTGGATGAGACGAAAGAAATATTTTTTTAGTAGGTACTCGCTTGCTCACTACGATGATACAAATAATAAAAGTAAATCCCTATTCTCTATACTTTTTTATGCCATTTTCTTAATCTATTCATATTTTGCTTTTTGCTATATCAGCTCCGTAGAAAAACTTCTATCTAGGTAATTTTCTAAAATATGAATAAACCCTTCTAAAATAGGAGACAAAAATCACGCCCCTGAAACACTAAGATCGCAAAACAAAACACTGCACTAAATACCCTAGATATTTTATACAACAATAAATGACGTCAGATACCTCATGGCATAAAAGTCGGCGGTCGAGTAATAGAAGACGATTAATAACAATAACCTCACGAGGAAGGGTCGCTGTACAATGATTAATGGCTAGCCGATAGTGACCACCTAGTGTCCTGTTGTGTGGTAGATGCGCTAATTGCTTGATTGAATTGATTGGCTAGACATGTTTTGAAGTCCGGCCGATGTTTTGTTATAGAAACTACTGTAAAAAAAAATGTGTTTTTTTTTTGCATATTTGGCAATGCTTATGAAATGCACTCCAAGGATAAAAAAGATGAAAAAAATAATAATTCTGGTCTTAACAGACTGTATGGTGTGCTAGACCAAAACTAATGAATATTTTCGTGATAAATACCCTCCCGTGTATAATCGTGTCTAAAAACTGTGAAGGAGTGGGCCGAATATTTCAAAATTCTCTGATGCAGCTTTGCTGTACGTAATTCTGACAATGACGTCACCCTTTGAAGAATCAAACCTACGTCCTACATACAAACCTAATGTCAACACAGAACCTACTTTTAACCGTAACCTTTAGCTACCACTGATTACTTTCGGTCAGCGCGCATATTAAGTGTCGGAAATACTGTAATGGACGCCCACTCGTCCACGCACGAATTACTCGATACCTTTAATTATTATACTCAATTGAGTGTGTACCTAAGTTATTAATATATTTTGACGCGTCTCTAATATGTGTTAATGTTTTTGCGTAATTTGGGAGAGTAGAAGTAAGGCAGACAGTGATATTATATTTGTACTTGATTTTGATAATGTTAAAAGAGAGATTTGAACTTCTTTGAAAAAGAAATAAATGGCATTTTGGTGTTTTTAAATATCAAGAAATAGTTTAGCGAAATGAATGTAATTTTAGACAAACTTACATTATTTTTCCAAAAGTTGTATTTTATATCCGTGTGTCTTTTTTCGTGCTCTCAAAATCAGGAATTATTAAAAGCTTTACTTTAAAATATTTTTTTTTATATTTGTATCCTATCGGACATCAACCTTGCATGAAAAAGTCACACAACCAACCCTTCAAAGAGATACTAAAACTATATTTGTTTAATACATTGGGCTGACCTTATCATAATGTTGTTATGTTTATACAGTTATTTTAATACAGGAAGCCAGCATCAATTATTCCAATTGAAAGTTATGGTTTCCGGTAAAATTATATTATTATTTACAACTGTCACTAACGCGGTTTTGGGCGGACGCGGGCAGACGAATGTCTATATGTACGGCAGCAAGTTATTTCATGGGTATGGTTGTACGTAAGCAGAGCCACGGGTTCGCTTACGCAATCACTGCGCGGCTCCGGCAGGCTTCGGTCCTGAACTGGACCCCTTCCAGAGGGTGGGTCTAAGGTGCCCAACTCTCGTTCCTTCCGAGGACGGACGCGTGGGACATGGCGTCCGTATCCTCCGTTGCCTGTCAGCTGATCAGGTGACGGGGTGCCCTCCCGGTCACCTGCAGGCCCGACCTCAAGGTGGTCTGAGGTCGTTGCGTGCCAACGGCACCACAGTGTTGCGGCGGCCATGGCGTCTGCGGCGAGAAGGGAGCTGGCTCGTCGCCTCCCTTACTCTTTCTGCTGCCTCTTTGGCGGTCATGACGGTGTCACAGAAAGCAACCACCGCCCGCCAGGCGCTCTCGTTCTGGACCATGGATGATATCACAGCACGGAGCGAGAGCGTCTGCCCTCCTATTTGCGTGATCAACTTGCGCCTCTCCGAATCCCAAGCTGGGCAGGCCAGCAAAGTGTGCAGAGCACTGTCTTCTGGGGCCGTACAATGGTGGCACGCCTTCGTGATTTCACGTCCGATCCGGCACAGGTACGTCCCGAAACAGCCATGACCGGTAAGCACCTGTGTCAGTCGGTACGTGAGGTCTCCGTGCCGCCTCTCCATCCATTCCAAAAAGACAGGCCAGATTGCGGCTATGATGTCGTGGTAAGTAAGTACCTACTGGTCCTTTTGTACATAAACGTTACCTAGTACGGTTGATTAAACTGATGTTGCGTTAAAATACATAATGAAGACAAACTAACGTAAAAAAATGGTTAAATCTGTTTTCATTAGATTTATTATTATTTTATATGGTACAAAGGTTAAATTTCTTTCATTTCGATGAACTAATTTATAAAATAGAATAATTAGTCTTAAAGTAATTAAAACAAAACGGTAAACGGACGTCCTCAAAGTAAACGTTGTGTGCAACAATTTAGTTTTCTCATTCTGAAACTGTACACAGCGAAACACTTAAACAGAATAATTATTTAAACTCATTAACAATACATTTTATATTTTACGTGCAGCGTGCGCTCACTGATACCTACTCTGAATATCGTTACCAACGTATAGTGAATATTTAATAAACTCCAAATGTTTTGCACTAAAATATGATGTTTGACTAAACACAAATAAATATGTTTTTGTGATCCTTTTACGCTTCTTTTCTGTATTTTTGAAACTACATTTTTTTTTCAAACATAACCTTAACGAGAGAATACTTTAATATTTATTAGTTAGTTCAGCTAAGTAAATTAGGCTTTCTGAAATCGTAACTGGATATCATCATAGTAAGTAACTTACATAAATAACAAAAACTTGTCCCGTAGAGTAATTAAAACCATAAATTGCTAAAGCAATTAAGTCATTAAATTTCAGTAAAAACATACATTAATCGAGGAAACGGACCATATCCAAACAAAGGACCAAGCGCCGAACAACTGCGGCTCAAAAGACCAAAAAATAAACCCCAATCACAACCAGATTTCTCACTCGCTTAGTGTACAGATTTGTCTTAAACGTGACAAATCCATTCGCGGACAATACTGTGAATTAAAACGCCCGTGTACATTAAAAATAAGTGGGATTAATATTATATTACTTCACTCCATTATAAAAGTTTTTACAACCTTATCTAAGTGTATTTTGACAACAGTTTTAGCTAAAAGATTCGAGACAATTACAAATTTTAATGTTAATGTGCCCACATTAATTCTTTGCTATTGGTTTTTTGGTCCTTTTTCATTTTCATTGCTTTTCTTATCGCGTCGCTAAAAAATGTTTTGTAAAAATACTCTCTTACGTTTCGTAGTTTAATGCTAGTATTATGTGTAGATTATGTTATAGACTTCCAAGTAAGTTGTCAATGTATATTAAAGTAAGTTAATGCGATACATGTGAACGTCATAACATGTTACGTTTAATGACAGCATTTGTTCGTAATTAGTGACACGTTGTCAGTCAACGGATCAGACCACCGGGAGTTTTAACTTTGAAATCAAAAATTAATGCAACGATATCTTCATGCAGTTAATACAAATTATGAAATAGCTATTATTGTTATCTATTTAAGACTTCCAATGAAAATAGCATTATCAATGGTATGATTTACTTCTTAAGAAAAAAAATAATAAACTATTTACTTGCCCCGCAGGGGGTGCCCTTTGTGGACGTTGCTGACGTAGTTAGTTTTTTCTATTGCCCTGGCTGGAGGCCTTAAAGTCCTCGCCAAAAGTCCGGTGAAGCAGTCAAAGCCTGCGCTCAGGCTAATTGCAAAGATCTATACCAAAAAATAAAACTATTTACTTGCTCCAAATGAATTCGACTAGATTGCTTTAATTATAAAAACGGAAATTGTAAGATCTTTATTAAACAATTTTTTTGAATAGGTTAGTATTAAACTAAAGATTAACGCATTTTTTTGTCAATACATAAAAATTATTGCAGTATCTCGTCATTTTTACATCTTTGATTGCATTGGATGGGTCCACCTATTATTTTTCTGGCCTTTTGTAAACGGTTTCGCCTTTTTTTCACGCCTTTTTGTGCTATAACGTCCTTTCTCCCATCAATACCTTCACCATCTAACTACATAACACTAAAGCCACACAACTCTACCAGTCAGCTGTAATAGCATGAAGAGCCATCCATTCAGCCAACATTCAGGGCACGATCAATTTGCGTGTGCGATTCGCTGGTAATAGGCCGGCCGGTCACACGGCTGTAGGGGGCTCACCTGTTCAATTTGACACATCCTCTTTTGTACAACTATGTATGTGTGTGTTTTGAGTAAATTTAAGTTTGGATTCATTATAAGTAATATGAAGGTCTAGTGTGAAAGATAAGATACGAATAGAAATTAAGGTTTAAAAAAAAACATTGGATGTGAACTGAACTCTGTATAAGATTTTTTTATTAAAACTAAATTATTTCTAATTTGGTTTCAGAAGTAGTGTAGGTATCTGCCGTAGGTTTAAAAACCGCACAGAAGATGAAAAGTAGATATTTTTCTCCAGTAGGTGTTTTCCACACACAAATAATTTAAATGTCCTTGCGGAACAAAAATAAACATAACTACAAAATCCAAAATCATGTGTTTTGCTCTTCTATACCATTAGCCGTGAAAATTAATAACCAAAGAATGTAATGTTTCCGCTTTCAAGACAAATTATTAGCACGAAAATAATTTGGAATGGAATTTACCAACTATATTTAATAAAAAAAAAAATATATTATTTTATACCTAAACTGCTACTACCACAAAACATTTGCAGTTAATACACTGCAAAGAAACAAGTCAATCCTCTAGATAAACACATAACAGTAAAACTTACATAATTAAAAAACAGCGAAATATTTATTACCCTCAAATATTTTGCATAGCTCTACAGTTCACTAGTTTACAATAGACTCATTGTAAGCCTAATGTTAGTAATACATAATTCTAGATATGCATAATAAATTGTTCAACTGAAACATAATAGAATTTGTTAAACATTACTTGAATATTTTGACTTCAAAGCTATTTAAAGCATGCGTAATAATTTGACAGCAGAACGTAGAATAACAATTAGACATTTCATTACAATTTCTGTAATGTTTCATTTAAATACCACAAATTATGTTAATTTCATTATGTTTGTATTATAAAAATAGAACTTTATACCTCTTACTTATAATAATTATTTGTTACTGAAAAATAGACAACGTATTTTTCAGGATAACATAAATATTCTTATAGAAAAAAATGTGCGAAGTGTATTTAAATACTGGTTTTATTGACAGCATTCTTATAAAGTTATCGGTAGATAGTATATGTATAAAAAATTTAAAACAACAGCCGAATATTTTTCAGAAAAAAATATAGGTTTTAGGAATAGTTACCTCAACAAAACAAATCCACTCACAAAACACAACACGAGCACAGATTAAAACCTCACGAAAATAGAACGATTAAAATTCGAACCTCGATTCAAATAACAACTGAAATCAACGGAAACCCAATTCGCATTTTGAAAATCGATGAACGGAATCCGATTCATATTTCGAATGTTCTTTTTTTGAGATGCGAGACGCGCGCGCGCCCGCGCTTCCAAAGATATACTAATTTACGATGGCGCGTGAGTCGCGCTAAACTATAAATAAGTCGAAATAAGTCGCTCTGGCGATTTCCAGCTGTGTCCACTGCCGATTATCGTTTAGGGATATTAGTTTTTAATCCCTTGAATGGGTAGTTTAAGTAATATTATCTGCTGTATAATGATACATCTGTGGACCAAGTTCTAAAGAACTGTGAAAGGTGAAAAATGAATGTTTATTGCTTACGGTGTTTGAGAACGATTTCACGGGATTTTTTAACATTACGTTTAGTTTAGTTAGGTTAGATTTGTTACTGGTCATGTATCTTTTTGGTTAAAACTAAGGTACTTGTAAGTTCAAGTGTTTAATCTTTGTACATTGTAATAAATGTAAAAAAAATACAAATAGTTCGTTATAAATGAATTAATCCGACTAACTTAATGTAATTTCCTCATTTACTTGGATTAAGATCATGTTATTACGTCACCATACTTGCTTTCGTTACGAGGGTTTATGATTCTAACGGACATTTGCGCATTTAGGTTACATTAGTCAGTTAGGCAACACTTAAAGCCCTAAAAAGTTGTGATCATAGCAAAATTAACTTAAAACAAGTTATTTTTACATTTTACAAGATATAAATAAAGTTTAATTTTATTTTCGAAGGTTAATCTGAAACATTTTTAAGGTTGACGTTTGTAGAGCTTATTTTTTTAAACATGAATATTATATTTTATTAAATTACATCTTCAAATAAATGACAGAAATATTATCAAAATAAATTTAGTATTTCTTATTCGTCGCACATAATATATTTCACTAGATACTCAGACAAAACACATATAAAATATAATCTCTACTAATAAAATGAAAAGTGATCCCTCAAGGCGGTCTGTAATTCTAATTTGATAGAATTCTGTAAATATCAGACGTCACACAAAGAAATATCTCAAGAGACATCACTAAAGTTTGCGCGCACATCAAGTTTAAATTCTACATTCAAAAAGTGTGTGTGACTTAATTTTGTTTTTGCTTTTATTAAGTGACAATATAGTGATGTTACGATGCCGTTCTTTAAATTGATCGATATAACGTCAATTTATGGAGTAATAATGTTTTCATTAAAAATAATTAATAATTTTCAGAAACAAAATAATTAATAATTTTTGCTTGAGAATATATCTGGTATATGATTCTAACTCCAACCAGAGGGACATAAGTATAGGACAACATTCTGTGGTACGAATGCGGTGCTAATCTTTCAACTTCTGTATTCTAGGTTAAATTTAAGTTTTGTTTTATATCTGTAAAACTAAGGCTGGTTAAACACGTTCCTGAACCCATGTGCAGTGTAGATGAAGATCGATTAAAGATTAATCCTGATAGCTCACTGCCATACCACCTTTGGGTAACAAGCTTGAAGTATACATATAATGTAATATATAAAGAAACATCCAAAATCCCCTACTCAGCCGTAGATATAAAGATTACGGTCGTCGTTTATGACGTTTACTGTTTTTATTACACTCTCCACATACACTTAGGGTTTACGATGAGACGGGCAACTTTTTGTTGCGTGGCCTGCAACTTAAAGTTGCAGGACTGTAAAAGACAGGTACAAAGTTTGTGTTAGGTAATAATTTTAATTGACTCTTGCCTTATAAACGTTACAGAGCAGATTAAGGTTGCCTTGACTTAGACGCCCTAAGTGCCAATCGCAAACTTTTCTATTTTCTGCTATAATTTAAATTATGTCAGTCATTCAATTTAATTGCAATAGTTAAATGAATAGGTAAAAACTATGTCAAAAACAACTACTTTTTGATTTTAAGATGAAGACGGAGCGTCTAAAATATTTACAGATTCGGTAAAAGAAAAAAACTAGATGGTAATATTAAGACCCATATTAGAAGTAGCAATATACTAGCAAAAGTTGCGCAACTAAACTCGCCTTCAACGTACATGCCATAGTAATGTTATTACATGTTCCCGTTAACTTGTCTATGGGATACCATAAATAATTCTTTTAACGGTGTCATTCGCACGCGTAAAATTTTACATGAACGGCAAATGGCTGACGTTTTAGGAATCATCCTGACGTTTGCTCGGAAACATTTTCTGGTGTTCTGAAAAATTTAAATAAAAAAAAAATACCTTTCCTTGGCTATGATTTGATGAAGTTACATCATGTTGATACTTTTTTCATTTATATTGACAAATGAAGATTTTGAGTATATTATATTTACTAATCGTTTCCTTATTTATTCAGATGGTCATAAAGAAATTGTTCATGTTAGTAGTTTAAGTCACCAACACTAAATATAAGTAACAATTCAACTTTTTGAAATTATTCAAAATATTTTTTTTACGACACAAAGTTTTGCCGTAAACAATAACTCAAACTGGAATACTAACATTTTAATAATGGAGTTACTCAAAAAGATCTGAAGCGACCAAAGAAACTCCTTTGCATTATTTTTTCAGTTACAACATTAAAACTGAATATAAATGGATGTCTGGTACTTAAACTAGGCCATTCTGAATTTCAGGAACGTCTGTTTTACATAATAAAGCAGTATTTTGCGACAAAAATCTTTTTTCTTAAGATTTTTTTTTGGCTTTAAATAATTCTACGATTCTGTTGTGTCAAAATAGGCTACGTTTTAATCTTATTAAAAATACCTCAACCTTATCTTGTTATATTTTAAATGAAATGTGAGAGTTTTAATAAGATAATGTTTTTAATACACTTCTCATCAAAAAAATCGAAACACCTCGCAGTTTATGATTTGATAAGGATTATCAGAAAAATGTGTATATTTAGGAATAAATGTAAAATGTCATTTAATAGTGAGTAGTATGAGGTTTTTAAATCCTAATGTTAATGTTCTAAATTCAAATTAAGTCTTCATAGGTTTCGTATTTTGTATAATGAGTAATTTTTACCCTGTATGGAATATGAAGAAAATGGGTAAAACAACACGCGTAAATGAAAAAAAAATGTAAGAAACGTTTATTTAATAACTTGTATTCCCTCCGCGAGCTCTTATTACTGCTTCCATACGGTTCTTCATCGATCGGATGAGAGTCACGATCACATGTTGTGGTATATTATCCCATTCCTCTTGGATTGCATTTTGCAGCTGGCTAAGTGTTTCTGGGGCTGGATCTCTTGCTCGAATTCGTCTCTTTAATTCATCCCATAGATGTTCAATGGGATTCATGTCCGGGCTTCTTGCTGGCCATACCATAATGGAGATACCGACTTCGGTAAGATAATCTCGTACGACGCCCGCGGTGTGAGCTGTAGCATTGTCGTGCATGAATATGAAGTCGTTGCCAATAAAATGTGCATAGGGCAACACATGAGGTTCAAGACACTGTTCGATGTACCGATGAGAGTTTAGTGCAGGCAGCCGTGGCCCAGACACAAAGGCAAGTTCTGTCTTACCGTCGGCGCTGATTCCTCCCCAAACCGTCCACGAACCGCCACCATAGCTGACCTTTTCTTCAATGCAGCATTGTGCAAAGCGTTCTCCATCTCTTCTGTAGACCTTGTTCTTTCCGTCGTTACCATACAGCATAATTTTACACTCATCAGAAAACAGTACTTTGTTCCACTGAAGGTATGACCAAGTTAGGTGCTCGCGTGCAAAGTTAAGGCGCGCTCTTCGATGGTCTGCAGTTAATTTCGGCCCATTCGCTGGCTTATGCGGTGCCAATCCGCGTTCCTTCAACCTTCTTCTTATTGTAGAGTCACTTACAGCTACTCTTCGTACAACGCGAAGCTGCTGCTGCAGTTGAAAAGCGTTAAGGCGTCGATTTCGTAAAGAAGTTGTTACAATAAATCGATCATCTCGCTCAGAAGTGACCCGATTCCTGCCAGATCCTGAACGGCGCGTGAACGAACCAGTCTCCCGATAGCGTTTGTAGACTCTATGAACAGATGATAAGCTTAGACGCAATCTTGCAGCCACAACACGCTGACTAAGTCCAGAATCCAGCAATGCCACCACTTGGGCGGCTTCTGCGGGCGAAGTATCCATATGTTTTAGAAAAAAAAGTTTTTTCAGACGTCCCAAAGTCACAGTAAATGAAATAAGAAACAAAAAGTTTAAAGACAAGCGCTAATTTTTAGTTTTTAAACGAGAAACGTACTCCAACCCTAAATACACATTTGTCTCAAAACAGTGATTAATTTCATTTATAGGATAAACAAATGAAATTCTAATTTCGAATTTTGATTTTTTTCTGCTTACTGTAATGACCAAACTGCCAGCTACACAATAATGTTTTTTTTTTCATGGAATTAATTCTCTTTTGTAAATAATTAGGACAAAAACAATAAAAACGAAAGTGTTTCGATTTTTTTGATGAGAAGTGTATTATATAATTTTTAGATTAATTTAAGTTTAGATAATTGGTAGAAAATATTATTTTTCAGAAACGTGTCCATATTTTCTTTAGTAGGCCTCTACCATACATGAATGAATACACCCACTACATTTCATCACACTTAGTATGCACATTTTACACAAAACGGAAACAAACTCCAAAAACCATACATTTTCTGCTGTATAACAAAAAATGCCAGTTAAAAGCACTCATATAAAAGTGAAGGAATCATTAAAGGAGCAGACGGCACCGGGTCACACACTTACTCTTTATTAGGATGACCATAAATGCTGCGTCAGCGGGACAGACCCGTCCAGAATCCACGCAATCCGCCTAATGGCAAACGATTCATAATAAAACAATGTCCCCACTTTACGATGGAGACGGGACAGTATTCACGATCCCATATGTTACGTTTTTGTGGACACTGCGATGATATGTCGGTCATTCGTAAGATCGTTATTTTTATTTGCTGTATTTTTTATGGGTCTTCTAAATTGTAAGTATTTGCATGGCTGGTTATCGATTTAGCCATATTAAGTTTATTTACGTAGTACTAGCTGAGAGCAATATTTAGTCCTAGGTCTATTTAACACAACACACATTGAATAGTGTGAAAAATATGTATCTCTGTATTTGATACAAAAGTTCTAGAGTTACGGGTAAAAAATGCGAATGAGACTTATAATTTATTTATCACTATATTTGTCGACAGAACTCATTTCATTAAAGAAAGCCGTACTTACTATGAGTAAATTGCTGACACAAATAAAAAGTACTCTAAAAACATTAAGCCAAATGTGAAAAGCACTCTTTGAATACTTTCATAATTTTATTTCTACATGTATTATAAAAAATAGAAAAGGCTGAAGGTTTTCGTGGTAGCAACAAGAACTCCAAATAAAAGGCTAACACAACACAGAATGATTGATGAACGACACAATTAATACAGGCTAAAGAGAATTTAAAACTCTACATAAAGATACACAGCCGGTGTCACCATAAAAAGAAAAAAACAAATACTCGAACTTGAAAAGTAAAATATGTTTTATAACATTTAAGGATTTTAACAAAAAATACTACTGAAATAATTTTGTTGAATATTTTAGCATACTAACAAGATAAAATGTACGTAACTAATATACTTTTGGAGTGTCATATTGGGGTTCCGCATTAATTTAGTAAAGTTAATGTTAAAAACAAAGGCTAAAAAAATACACAGATAAGCTATAAAGCTTTCAGAATAAAAAAGATAAAAGTATATGCCTACTCAGTTAAATGTTTTTTTTTTGTATTTTAAATTGAAATATTCCTCCAATTGAAAGCTAAAATGTGTCAAGATATTATTATTATTTTCTCTGTCACTACAGTACAGAGTCAAAACTAACATTTATAAATAGGCTGGTGTCTACTATATGCAAAATCTGAGCTGCCACCTATTAAAGTTGTCTGTCTGTGTCTTAGTTTGAATACTCAACTACCAAAAATACAAATCATACCAACATTTCATGAACACAACTCTGTTATATTCTTTATCTTCGTAACACTAAAAATAAGAAATATACGAAGTGTTTATTTAGCTTTATCAATTCCATAGTCTGCGCACAATTGTCTCCCTGCGACGCGTAGGTGGTACCACATTAATCTCAGCTCCTTGTTTTAGATTATCATACTGTGTGACATACGAGTGAGAAGTTTGTCTAGCAAAATTGTTGGCAGTGCTTTTTGTAGACTTTTTGAGATATGCAAGAAAGGTGAGGTGCCACAATTTTAAAATAACCTTAATGCAGATAATGTGTCAATATAAATATTTTATAATTTAATCATTTGGCTTCCTCAAAGTGGTTTGATTTTGAGTGTTGAGACTTGGGTGAAATCTACATGTTTGAAAAAAATATTACGTGTCTATTTTGCATTTTAGACAATCAAAGTATGTTAAGGTACAAAAAAGTCAATATACCCAACATTATAAGAATTTTATAAGTATAACTCGCGGCAAATAAATTGGCAAGATTTTGACGCAGTGGGGGTAAACCCGCGCATATTCGACTAACTCACCAATCTCTAATCGACTCGGTCGACGAACGCACCAATCGCGCGCTCGGATCGGCGACTCGGTCGACTAACGCACCAATCGCGCGCTCGGATCGGCGCTACCGCATACCCCGCGTCCCGCTTGACCACCAAATAGACCTAAAAAACGATTTCTGCGCATCTAACGACTCTTGCCAAGTTATTTGCCGGGAGTTATACCTAACTTAAAAAAACATAATCAATTTAAGCTCTCCGTTTAGTCATCCTGTATGTTCCCAACTAAAGATGAGCGCACATAACACTCTATGTGTGGCGGGCCATGATTCTAACAAATGACTATTATCATACACAGGCATTACATTTACACACATACATAATTAATTCAAAGAAAACGGCCAAGTGAGGGATAGTCTCAAGAAATCCCGAAAGTGTGTACACCAGTCTTGAGTGTCATATTAATTGTGTTTAAGAAGGTGAGTGATGCTATATACTACAGCTGTGTCTAATCTGTGTACAGGGTATGATCCACGAGCGAGCTTTACCGCGGTTTTATTTGGTGGTAGGACAGGTTCGCGGCTCGTCATGGAGGTTTGAAATTTCGCGCGGCGTCCTGTAAACAACAGTTTTGCTCGCTCGGTGTATCAGGCACGAGGAGCCGCGAGTAAAACCACCGCGTGTTTTATCGTAAGCTCGTGGCTCGCCCGTCGATCACAACCCTTAAGGATTTATTATTTTAGGGAGAAAAACCAGATTATTAACTTAAACAGGTTTAAACGTGACTACCATGATAAGAAAATAAATAAGTTATGAACAATACAAATAGTAATCAAGTAATTAAATAAAAGATAAAAAAGGTTCCTTCAAGGTAAAGGAAGCCTAGTCTTGTTCAAGGTATTCAGGACTTTTATACAAAAATATTTCTGAGTAATTAATTAAAGAAGAGTACTCGGAAGAGGATTCAGAGGCTTTTGTTTAGCTTCGGAGCGTTATGGACAGGTAAAAAGCTCACAAAAAACTATAATAAAGCCTATAATAAATAGGTCAGGTCACAGTGGGTCAAGTATAGGCTAGGTTTTGCCATCATTCGTTTAATAAGACGAGGTAGTCGTTAATTTTTTATTCCACTCCCATTTCGCCGGCCATACTCAAGTACACAATTCGTCACACGGCCTTTTGTTTTCAACCTATTGTTTCGATTTTTGCGGTTTTCTTTTGTAATTTCCAGCAAAATCTCTTTATTTTCCGTCACTGAAGCTTTTTCTTGACGCAACAAACTTACATTTGCGGTTGGAAAATCCTCACCTCCCTTTTCCTCCAACACAATATTAAATTACGCGACCGCATCGTGAAATTGGTTTTGCTTTAATCATGATTCATTTCCTGCTTCGTCGTATATAGTCTTTATTGCTAAAGCAATAAGTCTGAATTTCGATTGGTGTGATGCTCAGTTTTCTAATGATATAATGCCATATTGTTTTTGTTAAATACTAGTGGTTTTTATGAAGTTTCCTTAGAGCTGCGCAAAATGTTTGCGTCGCTAGGCTTTTATATTAAATTATCTATTTCTGATATCATTTTGTGTAATATTTTGGGAAGCCAACACCATTATTTAAAACTAAAACCATTAACATTGATACTTGTCAAGTTTGAAGCTGCAAATCTAGGTTCAAAAAGATAAGTTTCCTAAAGAACTGATTAGACTATGAAGGGAAAAGTTTTAAAATTAAACAGAACAAGTTATCCCGTGAATCAGGTTACGTAATTCAGATAAACGTTTCAGCTGAACAAGTACCTTCGGCTAAAACTAAGACAATGTACCAAAAAGTTCAAGAACCGAAATTCCGATGTTCAATATCAATTGGAATTCCGATCCGAAATTAGTAACAGCCAAACATTTAATATCCTGTATCTGACAAAGAACATTTGGTATCAAAGGTGCCGATCCGTTCCCGTGATTTGACCAGCATAAATCAAGAGCTTGTCGTACAATCAACCGCTAATGGGTAACATTGACATCACCTTTATCTCAAAGTAAGAAGGTTGGTTTTCGTGAGACAGTTGCCACAGACGTGTGGTCTACGGTACACGTTTCTATGAATCAGTAAAGGTATGCTTCTGTTTATTATTACCAGTGTTTCAGTTATGTGTGGGAAAATTAGGAGCATTGCGTTGCTTGTTGAGCTCCTAGTCTGCTAGAAGTGGTTTTCCAAATGCCAAGTTAAGGGCGATTAGTGTAGACTAATCCCTCTTGGGATTTAGCCAATTGTAGGATTGTTATTAATTTATCAATGGTACTTGAATATAGTACAAATTTACATGCAAATATTAATTTAATTATACTGAAGATCAAGTAAAACCTATTTCTTTAAGAGCAAAGAGGTTATGAAAATAAAAAAAAATATTTTCAACTATGTTGATTCCAAAAATTATATAAACACAATAAAAAAACTACACATACAAATTTCCAATTGTTTATCAAAATTTTGTTTTTAGTAAACAGATATCTAATTTCCCGCGGCCTTCCACAGCTTCTATATAAAATTACGACTATTATGACGTAAAAAAAGATGATTTAGATTTACACCATCCTCGCGGACCACCAGCATACAAACATCCGGATCTAACAAAACACATAAATCACAGAGAAGTGCATAACCCAGTTAGGTTATGCAACCTGTTGGAATATATTCTTTCCTTTCTGGATTAGCTTTTCAATGTAAATTTGTATTAAATTAGGTTAGTTTTACGTGCTCATTCCGTGTTTGGTTAGATGGTAAAAATTGAATCTGACCATTATATCATAGTTAGTTGTTTGAGATTAAGAAATGTGCGAGTAGACATGCAGTTATTATTACACAAAGTTATCTGACTGATATTTTGTGCAACATTAATGATACTTTTGCACAAAATATCAGTACAAAATTCAGTTAAAAATACTTTTTATGTTTTATTACTAGAATGTTAAGTGAAAGCACCTTAACTTATTAGAATTTAAAAATGACCCCACACTTTCAAAATGTTAAAAAAAAAAAACCTACCCCTAATTTAACAACTAAACTTTCTACTTTAAAACATATAAAAGAGCTATGAAGAATAATGAGCATACTTAAACAACTACGAAGTATGGTTAATACTCTATTTAAGAACATAGCAACTGCATTAATAATAAAAAAGATAACAGCAATCCTAATTTAAAATTTTCTAAATAAAAAGTATAATTTCAAAGCTAGATAGTACTCGTCGCAGAACAGAGAAAAAAAGTAAACGAACATACTGAAAAAAGAGGTCAATGAAAAGAAGACTGGAACAAAAAATAAAGTATACGCGTATATTCTCTAACTTTATAATGCTGGCAGAAAAAAAAAAAAAAATATATATAATATATATACGCGTCGAATTGAGAACCTCCTCCGTTTTCGTCGGTTAAAAATGGATCTGGAACACAATCGGCACTGAACTTGAAAATGTCCTTCTTATTTCAAATCATTCAGAAAACGCAGGATTCGTCTGTTTTGTTCTGCGCGTAGAACTGATCGTCTTGAAGAAGCGAGAAGCCGCTACGAGGAAAGTATTGCGCCGTCTCCCTTCCACAAAGGCAACAATCCTGCTGTAAGAGGTCGTAGTAACGGCAGTGGTCTTTGGAATTAGTGCCTAGCTAAAGTCTTAGATAACTCTTACTTTTAGAATTTTTAGATTAACCTTTAAAAGACAGACTCTTTTAAAGGCTGTATTAAGATTTTAGGTATACCCAACAAATTTTCATTAAAAATCTTCACGACCTTTCTGATAAGAATTTTGACAGCGGTGCCTTTTAAACTGGCTTAGTAAGTAATCCTAGTAGTGAAACGTCTTAGTTTAATAGTCTTATAAGTTATCTTAATTACAATGGAGTTATGGAAACTGTTTCGTCAGCGTTCTGTAAACTGTAACCGTAGCGTCTGCTTAAACTGTAATCACTGTCTTTATTTTGTTTAGAAACTGAACTATAGTAGTGTCTTAATGTTTTGATGATCAGCTGATCTGAATACTGGCTAAGTGAATATATTCATTTTTGATTTATTTATTTATTTGATAACTTTAATTTGATCAATTTGGTTACAGTTTTGAAGTCCAATCTAGTAACAGTAAATACTTATTTCCTAATTTTGCACGTTCTATGAATGATTACTACTATCAACGTTTTCAACCTACCTTCAATTTCACGGTACACTGCTCAAAAACGGCCGAAAACTTTTGAAAAAACACCGGAAACGGCCAATAAGCCCGGAACGATCAGGAACCGGCAGAAAAAGCCGGGCCAACACGTGCGACGCCTTTGACAACTAGTTAGTCGTGATTCGACGGAACATGTCCTGTGAATGGACGAGAAATTGTCTTTTGAAAACCTTTTTTCTGCTTCGTCTTTTTACTTTTACGAACGCCATAGTGCTACTGAAGGCAGAATTTTATGATTATATTTGTATACGAGACCGCGATTTCTATAGACACGAATGTGAGAGAACATTTGCGGAAACGTTTTTCGCTATTTCGTGAAACCGTTGACAAGACAAACTAAATATTATTAATGAGTAAGATGAAAACGAAGCATGCATTCCGACGATTCAGTATTTTAAGATCTGTTACACCGCAGTTCTTGAGATTAATGCGCTTATATTAAAATGTCGTAACGTTTATTAGAGCGAATGGTTGCAGTAAAACATGATATCCGTCACTAATTGTGGGTGCAAGGGATATTAATGAAGTTGTAAAGTGAAGCTTGGATAATTAGTCCGAAAGTAGTTTGGGTACGCTAGATTGATATAATGGGTACTACGTTGCTGTAGTTTATAATCACCATACTAGTAGACGCGAGTGTAGAAGAAATAACGGATAGATATTTAATTAAAATCGTACATCACCACTTGCCAATTTTTATAGTTTTCCAAATTCTCCTATGTCATGTTGGCACATGACATAGTGACTACTAATAAATTTAAATTCTAGTTTATAAGATGTCACTAAAGTGTCTAGGAGTGTGTGACTTATAAAAGTGACAAGAAAACTCATTGATCCACAACTCCGTCCGTAAGGCGAACCTCCCACGGCAGCCCCAGTAGGCAATGTATTCTTAGACGAATTTGCAACTAAACATTTGTATCAACAAAATCTCGGAAACCATAAGCAAATAAAATTTCTCACAGCGAAGGCAACTAATATATACGGATCAAACAAACCATACATTCATTGCTAAATCGATGTGAGTAATACCCAAATAAACGGATAGCCAATCAAACAACACATGGCCAACATAAAACTGCTAGAAACGTGTGTAGATACTATAAACGAACGTGTCAATAAAGGGTGCCTGTTTACGAGATGGATCGACAATACGGATGTACAGGGGGAGCGGGAAACTAGCAAATAAGGATTAAAAATCCAGACAGTAGGTAAACGCTGTCCATTCATTAAAGCCATTTCAATATACTCTTGTCCATTTGATTAGTTTTCTTCAGGCTTTAAATGGTTTTAGTACTTTACTAGTTATAATATACAGTAATATCTAAAGCTTAATTTGTTGAAAGTGGCGGGAAATATATGAAAAATACCAAAGCAAGCTTAGGCTGGCTACATACAGCTCTCGAAAGTGACTTCAAAATCAAAGGCCGGTGTATTTAAATGCTAATTTTCCAGTCTTCTGATGTCCTCAATATCCCAGTAAAAATGGGTTGTGGAGGTCAGATAGGCAGTCGCTCTATGTAAAATACGGTATTCAGCTGAATCCGGTAAGACTGAATGCCGACCCCAACATAGTTGGGAAAAGGCTCGGGAGATGATGATGTCCTCAATATTTCATATTATGGTTAACTAACCAGAACTAAGAAACTTCTTATACCGCTGATTTAAATGTATAATTAGATGAGAATGTAATTTTACAACCACCCTCTATAGAACCATACCTAATTCTGCATGGCCTTGCTCCGGGTATCCAAGCAAAGCGTACATTTTACAGGTGATTTGATGAGGAAGGTCATGTTAGTCAACTACATACATATATTAAATCTTAAACTAGATTGGGTTAAATTCATAATTATGCATCCAATGGAAATATAAGGAAGCATAATTTGAAGTGAATGAGTAAAAGCAGAACAATGAATACAGCCTGGAACATCTATACTAGGTCTTTTCTTCAATCGGGTTATCCAAACAATAAAAACTCATTAATTTAAAATTGCGTTTAAAAAGGTAACCATGGGGGATTTTGCCCAGCTCTGGGTCTATGCGGGTCAACAGTTTCACTAATTGCGTTCTCCTGACCCGAATTTTTAAAGGGTGAAGACACGACTTCGTAATGAATTTCGTCAGCACCGAGTCTTATAACCGCTGTAATTCACTTAATAATTATGTTTCGAAATAAACGCTGAACGAGGATTAGGCCACGTTCACATTTGTCGACATGCGATACGCTCGTTTGCTAGCCGCCTAAGCAACGTAATTGATTCAATCCCTTTATTGAAGCCACGGTGGTACTGCCATTATATTAACTATGTTTTACGAATTACGCTGGAGTTTGTTAGAAACTTGTAAGGAATCCTTGTTTGTTTCTTCAATAACTTTTTCCTTAATGCATTTGGTAAATTGCAATAAATTGCTTGCAGTTTCCCTGTAATAAAAACATATAAAATCATCATAGAAGTTTTCAAATTTTCGTACCAGCCATTCAGTCCTTTACACCAGTCGCATTCGGTACAATCGTGACGAAGCTAGTTGCTGCTAAAAGTACCTTACGAACCCGAAGCTAGGGTAATAAGGACTGATATGCCTACTAAATGAATTTTACTGGACTATAAAGTCCCCTCTAAAATATTACAGCTAACACTTAATCCTTTATGAGAAAAGTTTTGAATGTTATTAATACTAAAATAAAGTTGGAACACTCCGACAGAAACTGTAAAAAGTAAGTGTTATACACTGCGAAGTGTATTTTGAGACCAAAAAGTTTTTTAAGTTTCAAATGACGCTGTATAAGCTGTTTCTATTACCTCGGATACTAAACTCAAATTCTGGACCTTATGATCTTTTCCTGTACAATTTTAATGAAAATAATATTTTTAAGCAGAAAATAATTCAAGGTTTTTTCTCTATTGTTAACCCAAAGGGTATTCAGGATATAAGTATGGTCGTAAACCTACGTCATGTTGCCGAAGATGATAATATTTGGACCCATATAAAGTGGCCCAAGCCTTTTATCACGCATGGCGTAATTTCGCCTCTAGTCTGCTCCTAAAATTTTCAAGTACGAAAAATATGGCGTATATTTACATTATTTGCAAATTAATCCCTGGACCCAAAACACCAGCCAAACATTTTTCAGCTACAAAAAAATACAACACAAGTTCATTGCCGGCCAAGGTCGAAAATACCTAGAAACGAACGAATTACAATTAAGTAATAAATCAATTGAACTGCACCACATTCCTACCACCGCAGAAGCAACAATTATACACCATAACAGTTAGTTCTAACGAAAACCAACACAATTCAAACGTAAATAAAACATCTAATCGTTCCCTTGACTGTAAACACATCTGAAACAGAAATAACTATATAAATAACGGTTAAAAGGCATTTCTTTGTCGATACAAGGAGACTGATTTGTGAACGGTTGGGTCGCGGCAAAGATTATTTCACAGACCCGACGATCTTAACTGTGGAACTAAATATAAATTTGTAAAATTATAAATTTTATTTCGATTTCTTCATTCACCACCAAACTGAATGTCGAATGAATAGTAGTCTATCTGTTAAGTTTTTGGCTGGTTACATAAAACACGAGGTGTATCGTAATCTTTATCAGTTACCTATTCGATAACGTTTTACTTTTCCACATAAGCACATTCCACATAACAAAATGACGACACCAGTGAGAATTATCAGTTTCAACTGCAAATGTGTAAAAACGTCGGTTGACTGCATTAGGCGACTGTGTGTATCGGCGGATATAATAGCTCTGCAAGAAACATGGTTGCTGCCGCATGACTTGACGTTCCTAGGTACAGTACATGAGGATTTTGCGTATACTGGGACTTCAGCGGTGGATACTTCGACTGGAATACTGCGAGGTAGGCCTTACGGAGGAGTAGCAATCCTCTGGAGGAAAAGTTTATTCTCTTCAGTGACGGTTGTACAGTGTAATAGTGTTCGTCTTACAGCCTTACAAGTAGAGCTGTCTAACAGAAAGATGCTTGTTTTTTCGGTTTATATGCCTATTAGCTGCATTGATAACTTAGTTGAGTTCACTAATTGTTTGAGTGAAATGAATGCTATTATTGAAAACAGCGATATTCAGGTGGTTTTTATGTTAGGAGATTATAATGCGCACATAAATGAATTATTTTACAATGAATTGATTAAGTTTTGTGAGGAACAGTACTGGGCGTGTGCCGATGCAGTATTTTTATCACGTGATACTTATACATTTATTAGTGAAGCACACGGGTGTCATCGGTGGCTTGATCACTGCGTGGTTACTAAGTCCGCGCTTCAAACGATATCAAGTATGAAAGTATTGTACGACACGTATTGCTCGGATCACTTTCCTGTTAAACTGGAATGTAATTTTAGTTTGATTGAAACGAATGTTGTGTTACCTAACTTGTCAAAGAGTAAAATAAGATGGGGAGAACGAGACCTAGAACAGATTCAGTTATATGAAAAATTATGTAACTCAATGTTGTGTGAGATAGATTTCCCTTCAGAATTTATTAATTGTGCTGACAAAGTCTGTAGGGACAAATTGCACACAAAATTGTTAGATATTATGTATCACGAAATTATTGACGTACTTTCAAAATCTGCTGAAAAGACTGCTGCACTTACTAGGAAAAACAAATATAGACCTATAACAGGATGGAATAGACATGTCTGTAGTGCTCACAGGCAGGCTCGACTTGCTTTTCAGATGTGGCAGTTACATAGAAATCCCACTTCAGGGGAAATTTATGAAAATATGCGAAATACACGCAAGATTTTTAAATCTAAGCTAAAGTGGTGTCGTAGGAATCAAACACAAATAAAAATGGATATACTTGCAGAGAATCACAAATCTAAAGACTTTGGACAGTTTTGGAAGAATACTAGTAAACTAAACCCCAAGCCGAGCCTGCCGGTGAGCATAGCGGGAAATTGTAATCCTCAATCTATCGCAAAGCTGTTTGTTAATCAATTCAAAGTTGATCCCTTGTTAAAGCCGTCTAATGTCGAATTGTCGTCGGTGTCTGACGTTGACAGTGGTTCCTCGTGTTTGAGGTTTTCAGCAAAGGAGGTGGCTGACGTCCTAAGTAAAATGGTTAGAGGTAAATCCCCCGGCCACGACCACCTCAGCGTTGAGCACCTGCGATTCGCGGGTATTCATTTGCCACGGGTACTGGCGATGTTTTATTCTTTGTGTCTTAGTCATTCGTACTTGCCAAAAGATCTTATGAAGACTATAGTTGTGCCTGTAGTTAAAAATAAAACTGGTGATGTTACTGACCCTGCTAATTATAGGCCTATTTCCTTAGCCACAATTACAGCGAAGGTGTTGGACTGTCTGCTGGATTCACATATGGCGAGTCGTATAGATCTCCATGACGCGCAATTTGGTTTTCGGCCCCAACTATCAACTGAAACTGCCATCATGTGTCTCAAGCAGACAGTTCAGTATTATGCTGACAGAAATACACCGGTCAATGCATGTTTTCTCGACCTATCGAAGGCATTTGACCTGGTGTCTTATGATGTCCTCTGGGAAAAGCTGCGCAAGGAAAGTACCGTAGATTGTAATGTAATATCTTTGTTTAAGTATTGGTACAATAATCAGACTAATTATGTTAACTGGGCGGGAGCTCTGTCTGATGTGTATGGGTTGGAGTGCGGTGTGAGGCAGGGGGGGATTACCTCACCTCGTCTCTTTAACCTTTACATTAATCAATTGATTGTTGAGCTCAGTAACACCAAAATCGGCTGCCACATCGACGGAGTTTGCATTAATAACATCAGTTACGCTGACGATATGGTGTTGCTGAGTCCATCAATTTGCGCCCTAAGACGACTTGTTAAAATCTGTGAAGATTACGCAGGTGCACACGGACTCAGGTACAATGCAAAAAAATGCGAGTTATTAGTTTTTAAGGCAGGTACCAGATGTTATACTAATATACCAAAAGTAACCATATGCAACACTCCTTTATCCCGAGTAACAAAATTCAAGTACCTGGGTCACTGGGTGACTGATGATCTAAATGATGACATAGATATGGAGAGGGAGCGCAGGGCGTTAGCTGTCCGATGTAATATGTTGATCCGCAGATTTGCACGGTGTACTAAGCATGTTAAAATAACTCTTTTCAGAGCATACTGCCAATCATTTTACACGTGCAATCTGTGGGTCAGATACACGCAGAGGGCATATAACGCCCTGCGTATCCAGTACAATAACGCATTCAGGATGCTTATGGGACTACCGCGTTTTTGTAGTGCTTCTAGGATGTTTGCCGAGGCTAGGGTCGATGATTTTTATGCTATTATCCGCAAACGATGCGCTTCAATCCTAGGTAGAATACGAGCTAGCACGCACAGCATCCTGAATGTTTTGTGCGATAAGTGGGATAGCCCTATGCTAGCCCACTGGATACGAGTGCATAATATTTTTTAAACTAACACTAGGTTAAGTATTATTTTTACTAACAACTTATGGATCCTGTATTTTGGTCTGAAATAAAAGTCTTATTATAAGCCTTTCTCTAGTTAGGTACAAGTAAATATATATATAGTTAAGAACTAAAATATAACAGACAATTGTAATAAGCAATTAACTTTGCTAACCATGCATTGTCACAGAAACTTTAAGTGTGTAGAAAATTTTCAGCACGTTCAGCAACAAGTTGCATTGCTTGATTTACCCGGTCTGACAAAATTTCATCAGTAACTCCATTCCACATTGATTCACTAGCCATTAAAACTCTGACGCATCTGCACTAATAATCTTTGTAAAAATATTCTTAGTTTATAAATAGCAAGAATGTCGGAAAACGTGCGACAGTCGGCATTATTGTTAGCTCTTTGTCGCGTGTCAGTACATGTGACCTTGGTTTAGTGCTTAGGCTTGCATCTGTTGCCTTTGTTATCTCAGACGATGTATTGATTGCGATCTCAGATCCAAGATATTCTCATGTTCAAAGCATTCCATTTCCATACTGGGTATTTTCTGGTTTGTTGTCTGGAGTTCGAATAAAGGCAAACGGAGTCTTGACATATTTAGATATTTTTTAAAGTATGTAGCATATATTTTCGTTTGTTACACATGCGTTGTAACTGATTTTATTATTTGAATTTATCATATGAATAGATTATTGTGTCCATTCTCTGAATCAATTTTATTTCAACAGCTTCTAGTTATATCAGAGTATTGTTTACTAAGCCATGGTTTTCACTCAATATTCAACAAAAGTTGTGTTCAAATTTCCAGTTTTCAGGTCAAAATTTTTTAAGTCTTATGAAGTACGATTTTCAGATTGTTATGTATGGTACATTTTCCTTAAGCATAACATTACAGAACTACAGGAATCAAAACATAATAACAACGTTGAAATTTCCCTAATTAATATAGTATTAGTAGACTGAGCTCTAATCTTAAATCAACACAGAACATTAATTAGGTCCCATTTGTAATCAATCCTGATACTGTTTGGGACTAACATGAATAATTTCGATGAAAGGAATCGTTTCCACTACGTAATTGGGTAAGATTTACATGTCACTAATAAACTCGCTGTGCCCGCGGTTTTAACTGATGAAGTAGTTCCAATATCCGTAAGACAGGTTGTAGACTTTTTTTCGTGATTTTTTTTCTAATGTTTTGAAAATTATTTTAGTATTCATGACGGAGACAGATCAAACTGTTCAGACCAATTACCATCCGCTCTTAAGTTACAAATGGGGTCACTAACCCACCACTAACCCGATTTTGTATTATTTTACTGAAAAAGTAGTCAATAGTCCTTTCAGTCGCATTAATGTTCATCAAATGTGTGTAAATAATAATAACGTCTCGAATAGCTGGGCATGACCCTTTTGTTTCCTTCATTCTTTAGTACAAGCCATGAGCAGAGAATACTTATAAATGTATTCGTGAGGTAAATATACCACGAATATGAATTATGTCTACATAGGCGTCAAAGACGTAATTTGAAATAGCTAGTCCCACACTTATCCCTAAATAAACGAACATTATTTATTTAACTACAGCCATAAATACATAGGTATGTTTACATAAAACATATTTATAACCTAACATGTTTAAACAAGATACCAAAACAAAAATACTTTTGACCAGTCCCCAAAACTCAATAGCTGTTGATAAATTTTATGTTAATTGACAATCTGCTAACATGTTGGTGGTTGTTATTAATATTGCATGTTTTGGCATGTTTTGCAAACATTGGCCAAAGTTATTGGTGTTGGTCTTGACTCTTGGGTTAAGACAAGTTGCACCTGGAGGGCTTGTGAGATGACGGTGTTTCGAAGGGTTTTAGAGGAAATGGTATGTATTTGTATAGCTATAAGTCTATTATGGGAGACGACATAGGTATAAAACATTATATGGTTTTGATAATGAAGAAAACTCGTTAATTAGTTTTGTCCTAAGGGAACAATAATAAGATGGATTGATAAATAATTATACGATAGATTAAAGCTATATAATCCATATTGTAGCTTGATAAAAGTTTGACTGTAATTTAAAATTTACACGGCAAGAAACATGATAAAGATTTTGATCCTAAACAAATGCTGTGTCATACAATCGATTCAGAATAATAATTCATCATCCTTAATTTAATAAAACAATGATATATCATGTCTAAAACAGTTCACATTTCGCACAAGCTGGAAACTTTCAATTACTAAGTTAGACCCTAGTACCTGGCCTGTTGCCAGCCATGCCATATGAAATTTGGGAACTACTATAAATTCAATTATTCAATTCTAGTTGCAACTGAGACATTCGTGTGTCAAAGTTTTTCTTTCATATCCTTGAAGTTTCGCAATGCTGATCTTACTGAATGCATTTGGATCCTTTACATTACTGCACTTAAAGTTGAAACTATAAATCTTTTGAAGTTTGGTGTAATATACAGGATGTGATAGGGTTCACAATCACATACCCAAATAAAATATCAAATTTGGAAAATATATGATAGAAACAATATTAATGGATTTTGAAATAACCATTTTTTGCCCCGAAATTCCCTAAATTTGAGATTAAAACAAGAACTATAACACCAATTTCGTCGGTATTTTTGGGGGCCTTTTGTTTGGTAATTAGGTAGCATCTGGAACGACGCCGAGTCTCCCACTTCCAACTTTTAAGATAATTTTTTTTTAGGTTATATTTTTTTTTAGGTTATAATTTTTTTTTCTTTTTTTCCACGTTTTTGTAATCAGATATCGATACCTAACAACACCTTCACGGATCGGACAGGAGTTTCTTAACACCCTGTATATGCAAAAGTTTCTTTTTTTAAAACCTTCTTTAATATCTGTTTAAATTTTATTGATATTTTGCGAAAAACGGTAGGAGTTCTATATAGTTAATGGTAGCACAACAATGGTAAATGAAATGGATAATGGACAAAAATGTGCCTTGTTGTCAATCACTCTAAATTAATATAAAATCATCCAAGAAAAGTAATTGATATCATGCTTACAATTAGTTTATTGAAAGTGTTGGGATGATCGCACAATAGCAACAAAGAAAGTGGCGCGGGGCCTGCAAAAAGTATGAGAATTGTAATTGCTTTGTAATATCGGGAATTTGTTTACACCTTACGATACGATCAATATTAGTTTACCTAATACAGACGCAAGTATAAAGAAATCCTTTGATGTTTAATCACACCATAAATCTTACAAATCTTTCTTAACTGCGCAAAACTAGATCTTATATTTAAATGCACATCAATAAATATAATGCCACTAAACTGTAATAATTTCAATAAACATAATTACTTGTTAAATTGCCCAAATTGTCCGTACACCTGCACTTTGGATGACTTAAAGCACGCTAACGATGCTGCCATTAATGTCGCAACTTACTGGGCCAATATACTCTAATTTCAATCTACCATCGACACGAAAAGAAGAAGAAGAAGAAGAAGATTTTATGACGTGGAATCATTCCCCTTTTATTTAACTGAACTAATTAAAAATAACAACCCAATAAAGACCAAAAATCGTTGTATATAAAATAGATGCAATTAAGCTATAAATTGCAGGTTGTTTTTCGTTCGATATTATAGCGACAGTTCTCAGCTTAGGCAATTAGAAATTAATAGCTAGTGTCTAATTACTACTGTGCAGGTAGTCATAGTAGTAGGTATACTCTCTTTGTTTTTTCTTGTAAACACTATCAAGAAATAATTATTTCATATACTATCCGTCAACCATTTCTTACATATTTTTGTTTAGAACTACACTTAGACGTATCAAATATGAACTCACATTCCTTCACATCAATGACCATACATATCAATCGAATTTGAATTCTAATAAAATCTACATTTAAATAACCAAAACGCTTCTCTAAAAGCCTTTAATTACTGTATATAAATAATATAACCAAACACTAAACCAAACACGTAGTAATTAATCGCAGCTGTCAGTGGATCATCTGATCGGCGATTCGTATTTAATTACATCGATACATGTAAATCGGAAGATGAAAATTGATCGCCGACCGCATCGCACTCATGAATATTAAGCCATAACTCGCACGGGGCAAATTTCATGTTGTACTATCGAAACGTGTAGACTAGCATCCAATAGATAGAATAATAAAACGAAAAAGGTAACTTTTGTTATTGCAATAATTTAACGTCAGCCTACAGTCATTTTAGCTTTTGATACACACAATACTTTATTCTAGTTATAGTTTCTAAATCTCATGCTTAGATACTTTCATTAAATATTTTTGTAAATAAGTACAAAAGTTTGAGGTATGTAGGTTAAAATGAGGTTAAAATGTTAAATACTTTACAAATAGGTCAGTCTTGCAATTACAAATCAATTTTAAAATAAATTATGTACTTACTTTAAGATGTTTGCTATGTTATTTTTAAGGGTTGCGTATAAGTGGCATATTATAAATACGAAGTGTAATAAATATGTTGCACGTTGGTGGTTTACCTTTTGAAAATAAATGAAGGAGTATTCTATCCTCATGGATGCGCATTTTACTGCCTGGATATATTACAATAAAGCGCTTCTAGGCTTCATTAAAATTTGCCCTTTGCTCTTTCATAGATTCACACAAAGCTGTTCATACACACATGCTTCCTATTATATAATAGTGGGAAGTGCTTACGTCATTCTCTCGCTGCTAATTCAAAATTTAAAACAACTCAGTGATATATTTTTCTCTAAAATTTTAAAATATCGTTTCCGATATAAATAAATCATGTTGTAAACCAATAAGAAACTATTTCTATAGAAAATAACGGTTTTTTTTAGCTGTTCTCTTGATAATTGTTTTAATGGAACTTTATTATTGAAATCTCAAATTTATTTAACTGTTTTATCAAAACAACCTGCTATAAAATAGACAGTATTATAAACTAAAATTACAAAGTACAAAAAACCTAAATAGAAAACTATTTTAATATTATTTTAACGTTAATATTAAACTATTCGATACATACTCATGTTCTTTATTATAATGTTATCGTGAACTAGTATTAGAATTAGATAACTATAAGGTGGATAAACGTTATGGAACGAGCGCGTCTACAATCGCTCGATGACACGTCAAACGTACCGTGACGTGTGCAGGAGTTGGGGAACTTCTTTACAATATTATCTTTTTTAATTTGCAAATAATGATACGGTAGGGCTTAATATAAAAAAATATATCAATAAAGTAAAATAGGCTTAATATTTATACAAAAAAAAAAATATTTATAAAAGCAGATCTTTATTTATTCCTTACCAAACAAATAAATATCAGTAGTTTTTGGATTTAGCATTTTCGTTAAGACATAAAACAAAAGTGACACAGGATCACATTGACCATTATTGTGTAGGATCTCAGATTATATTACATTATACTTCACATAGAAAAGGCTCGGGAGATGATGATACTTCACATAGAAAATACATACGAAAATATCACATGTGTTTTGATTTATGAGATAATTATCCATTCCATAACATAAATAGTCAATATCAAAAATCTCAATATTAAAATCAATGAACACAACAAAAATCCTCAACAAATTAAAATTTTAATTCTAAACCTAATCCGGGGTTCGAAATCCGTTTAAAAAACCTATCATGGCAGAGCAAATTGGAAACGGGTCTAAACAAATTGTTTTATACAAGTCACGATCAGATTACACGTGCGAGCCGCGAAGGCAACAGGAGGATTACCGGCGATCGGCGTGTCGCCGTGAAAAACGTTGCTCCCGCTCAAATGTGGAGTCCGCAAAGCTTGCTTAAATTGCGTGTGTGGATCCGTGTTAAGTTAGTTCCTGTTTTTGTTGGGTCTCGTTTACAGGTTGTTTTAAATTGATGGCTATGTCTGGTGAAAACTAACTGTTGAAACTGTATAACAGTCGATACCAAAGATATGTGAGTAAAACTTTTAAAACATAATAATCTATATCTTGTCTATGAGTCCGTAACTAATAAAAAAAATACCAAAATAATAATAATAATAATCTTTATTATCTAAAAGGCAGAACAAGTTATCTCTATTTTTAAATAAGATGAACAAAATTGCTGTTTTTTATATTACAAAATAGAGTTAACGACGTTGTCTGTGCTAGTAAAAAACTAACTGTCTTGCTAGGAACAAGAAGATACCTAATAAAACCCAAGATAGATAATAAAACTCCAACTCTAAATATTTCCTCCCCATATCCACATACCTTTTCAATTACACTGCAACAGTACAACTTTAAGGATAAAGACATCACTAGCGGTCCATAGTCCCCGGCTCCCCGACTATAATCGCACACCCCAGGTGTCGCGATGCACTTGTCTGCGAATGGGTTTCCATTGAGCCTCCCTCTACATATGTACCGGTGTAGCACGCTCAACACCACATGAGCCGTGGATGTTATTGATATGAAATTGATATTAGATGGTGTATTGAAATTCGTGAGGTTCTTTGTGTGTTAAATTTCAATATGTAACTATGTCATACTGTGCGTAAGTTACGTAAAAGAGGTTAGTAGTTAAGAATAAGTCGGGTGAAAAGAAATGTGGTACGTGGTTCCGAGGTTGGTGAATAAGTGACCATTTGTGAACAGTTGAATCCTGTAAGATATTTGACCTAATAATAATTATGTTTGTAGTTTGGAAAAGAAAAAAAGTACAAACTATGTACCATATCCGTATGTAACATAATATGAAAATGAGTCGGTCAAACAAAACACACGCAATGACAACATAATCACACTCTTTCGTAATCTCAGTCAAAACTAAATTCTTTCCCACTACTCTACGTAGCAAAAAGGACAAAATTTTCAATACCCATTAAAGACATATGGCAGCATCATGTCTGAGATTCATTCGCTCATTCTAGGAAGCACAGTCAAAACTTTATTAACCGTCCAGTCGTTATTGTTAAAAAGAGAATTTCCCATAATGTTTTGTCATGGCTTAAATATTTTAAATGACGTGTCGCGTTTTTGTTTCTTTCTCTTCTCTTTTGTTATTTTGAAACCGTCATTAAATTTGGAATTGTTGTTAATGATGAGCTATATTTTCAATTTGGATGTAGAAGAGTTTTGGTTTTAGTAGAACGTCATTTGCTTATTTCGTAAATTGCCATTTAACCTCCAAAAAACATTCCAGCATCCGTGTACGAAAATGAAAAAAATAAACATAATTTAGGAACCCATAACCATATGAAATAACATTATAAAATAACGCTCCGTCGATCCCCAAAATGTTCAATTAAGTCGGCTCCCTAACACTATGATTCACGCAATCAACGCACGGGAAATGAAACAGATAGACAATCGAGCCTCCCTTGCCTCCCCCTTCCCCTCTCCCCCCTTCCCCGTAGGTAATAGGGACGATAATTCTCAAGTTGTACGAAAAATTTCCAATTTTCGACGAACCTTGCGGTGCGTTCTAAACTCGATCGCTATATACTCCGGTTTTTCAGCTCCTTTTATTTTGCCATCTATTTTTATGAGCAGCTCAGCCAGGCTAAGGAAATCACCCCCATAATATACTATTATTGAAAGTATTACTTTGAATGGAATGCATGAAAATTCTTCGTTTTAATATCTTCTTACAAAGTTAAGGCATCTTGGGAAGTTTAGAAATTGATAGCTGTTGACTCGTGTGTCAGAGGGCATAATGTTTAGAGGCGTGTGGTCTTTGTTCCTCTAAGAAAAATAAACACTGTATTTTCAAAACTTAAATTTTATTCAATTATGAACTAAAGTACAATTTTAAACATATACAAAAGTTCCATAAAATAACAATTGCGAAAAATGGCAAGGCAGAAATTTATTTCAAATCAAATTACACAAAAATTCTGCAACTTGTACCTAAATCAATAAAAGAAATATTCAGGATAGTAATTTTTGCCGTTTGGGAGTATGAACAAAAGTTAATCAAGTGATACTCGTTCCTGAATGCTTCATATCATACCTCACTGGTATATTTGAGAATTCTTTGCGTAACGTTGAATCTAAACTTTGCAATTCAAAAGTCTGAATTCAATTGTAAAACTGACAGTCATATACAAAGATTAAAAATATTGGAAATAATTTATCAAAAAAGAAAATAATTATTTTATCTCAAAATATAAGCAAGATGCTAATAAGCTAAGATATTAAGATTAAGATAAGGCTAGGCTTAACATCTTAGCTAGGTTACAGAGTAAATTGTTTAGCAATTATAACTGAAACACTTTCCGACTGGTTTTGTAAAACCTAACCCTTCCTGATGGCTTAAAATGGGATGATTTTCTTTGAAAATTTTGATCTGATTAACATAATTTATAATTACGTTCTTTATTGCTCAACTCCGCCTATCGTTGTCCACTGCTGGACAAACTTTTCCAAGTTGCGCCAAACACTCTGTACTTTAGTTATCAAAATATATTACTAAAATTTTGCTAATTTCGCCGACGTGTATTTCGATGTTAACATGTCGATCACGTTGTAATGGTTGAATAAATTTTGATGACTTTTCAGATAAAGCTAGGATGTCGATTTTGTTGCTATTGATGCAGTATTCGCACTTAACTCTCTGACTCATGGACGCGATTTTGATTTCCATACAATACAAATATTAACAAAATACGGAATAAGTTGTCCTGTATCTATTTATTCACGTTTACCATTACACGATCTAATTGATCGTTGTCAATGAAATAAATTATTCCTTTTTTCTAAGACACACTTTTCGAACACTATTTTGCATTATAGTCTTCCAACCAAAAACCCGGAATTCATAAAAAAGGGTCATTTATTCACAAATTCATAATTATACAAAAGTAATTTATCACTAATAACAAACGAATACGGTAACAAAATTCAGAAAATTCATAGCAACTTTTAACATAAAAAATCTACATAAACTGTAAAAGAATTTTTATTTCACTAAAACCCAAGCAAAGTTGCGAGGTAATAGTAGTGCATATTTGCAATATTGATTGAATGGCACCCTATTTGCCTTGTTTTAATTAAAATAGAGGGAAGATACTGTATACGGGTGTATTCTGTTTGCTATCAGCCAGCAAATATAATAGATGGAAAAACTAATCGTAAGTACATACACACATACATACATACATTTTTAAATAGGTATTATCTACCTCGAAAGTTAAGGTCCCATTAGAATTTATTTTCGTCTTTCGTGTAGATTTTTTTTAGATTACAATATCTTACAAAACCTGGCAAGATCAATTGCTTAAAATATTAGAACTAAAAGCCTAATTTGTTGATACCTGATGCATGTTATTACAAGACATCATGTAATCCAGTATGGTCGGCTTCCATTTTTTACCGGATTCAACTGAATACCGTATTTCTACTATCAATGAATCTACTAAACACTGATAAAAATCTCCAACAAAACCAGTTCAGCAAACAATTCGCAGACAGGCAATGAAACTCACAGGCCTCTAAAAAATGTTACAGAATGTACAAAAAGTCTAAACCCATACGCCGGTCATACCCTTATTGTAAGCGCGGGCGCACATGCGCGGCAAGTTATTACCAGTGCGCTCGGACTTAGTTTCACTACTTTATTGTGAACCGTTAAATTTTACAGCCATGCATAAGCTGAACGTTTGTTGCAAAGAATAGGGTGTCTCGGCGTTGTGTTTGTTGAGTTTTCTGCCTATTTTTTGAAGCATCTATGAAGGATGTGAGATTGTAGCAATATTAATGAATATTGTTTCGATACCTCTCTGTTATGGTACTTTTGATAGCTTTGCTTTGCTTTTTTTAGTTTACTGGTTTATTTAGCACCTAACCAAAATATAACCAAAAAATGACAGTAAATAACAACGTAATGAGTAAGATAAATAAATTCATTTTGCCGTAAGTAGGTATAGCCGTTAAAAGCTGGTTACATGTATACAAAGATCTTTATATACCAGGCCTTTACCTACTATTTCATCAAGACCTCTACCTATTCCCACATCTGCATTCACAAACTCTTTACCGCTGACCATCAGTTCGAGTTTTACGTTACTGTCCGCGTCACACTTTTTTTAACAAACTTTTTGTCTCGCAAAGTTGGTAGCACTGGCCAGCTGAGCGCCACATGCCTCGTTCGCACTACCTACTGTTTCATGTATGAAGTTAAAATTAAATGTCCTTTTAACGGCGCTTACTTATTGTTTAGTGTTCTAATAAGGCTTTCAGCGAAGTTGGCGTTTGTTAGATGCACGTCATTTCTAAATTGTTGGCACTTTTTTGATGGAAACCAAACACAGACTTTTTATTTTTCTGTCTTAATTTTATGAAAGTACGCTTATTTTTATAAACTATTCTTGGACAAGAACTATGTAGTAGACATTTATTATACTTTTACTTATACTTTTATTTTCATATTACTTCATAGACATTTATTTACGAAACGTTCAAATTAACATATAATTATGTACTTATTAAGTTTAAAAAAATATACCCAACATTTGTCTTTAGGTATATTAGTTATTTTCTTTTAGTTTAGTTTTTTTTTCTTAAGTTTTGTTTTGGCTGACAACATGTCAAAGAATAATCTATTGTTAAAGTAGATGAGACAATTCAGTTTAATCGACTTCAGACATAAATATAACACAATTACGCAAAACCAACATCTACCTATAAATAATTATAGGTGTACCAACATAACAACAATCTTAATCTATTAGATTAAGCTCAGATTTACGACGGAGGCTTTACGCTTTAATTCCCGCATAAAATAAGACGCAGCCTTGTTCGTGGTGGTTACTTAGTTTATGGTACATCTTAAAGTGAGCCCACATCCCACAGTTGGGCTTTTCGTGGGCTTTTGAGTCATTTTCAATAGTTTGATGATTAAAAATATATTTTAAATATGTCTCAATTTCAGGTTTGTGTTTAAATAAAATTTAGTTAAACACACGCCAGTCCTCGCATTTAAAAAATATATATTAAAAAAACTCCAAAAATTGGGATCTGAAATCGCCAATCCGCAGAGAGCAAGCGTGGTGATCAATGCTCGTGTCTTTTCTATATGGGAAGAGGCCTGTGCCCAGCAGTGGGACGTTTATAGGCCGGATTATTATTATTATTATTATATTAAAAATATCCTTTACTCTCTTATATGTGACATAGAATATGCAGTCGTTTGAATAAGAATAAAAATAACATTGAAAGTGTCCGCTTCAGTTCTATTCAAATTTACTTCAAATATTGATTTATTTTGACTTCTATATTATATTGGTGAGGTCAAAACCAAGAGGTATCGTCAAACAAATTATGAAATTATCAAAGCTTTCAGACCTACTCAAAATACTCGTTTCATGTTAAACAAGCTATTTTTGATTTAAAAAATCAAGTAGTACCTCCTTAAATGTTAGCAAATATTTGGTATATTATTATATTAAATGTTTCACAAGTATTAGTATATCATTAGATATTTGAAAATTTTTATTTGGTTCAAAGTATACCTTAAAAAAATATTAATAGCATTGATGAAAGAGTATAAACATAGACATTGCAATCAAATCAAAATGTTATTTAAAACACTATTACATAATATGCATTTTAAAATTGTATCCTTATCGTTTTATAAAAAGTAGACACCAACACTGTTTAAAATCTTGGTTTTATTTACACAGGTTACATCCCTGGAATTTAATACACAACCTTTTAAAATGATTATTATCCAGATCTTAACAACACCAGACCACCAGGAAGTCTCACATTGACAATAATTTAAAAATTAACATTAATTCCAGCTGAAAGCAATTTTTTCATCACAAAGCCACCATTCCCCACAGACCATTGCATAGAACCATCATCGAGCTGCATTAATAACCCCATAACTTTTAATTCCCGGCTTCAAAACCCGTTGTGTACAGCTTGCGGTAAGAACCCAGATCATGTAGGTCGGGTCCAGCTAAGTAATTTATACAAAACATTGCGACCTCCAGAATTCGTAGGGTTATAACCGTAACATTACTATTTAAGCATGCGAGAGACACCGACAGGGTTAATAGTAAGGTTGCCATATGGAAAATCGGTGATCCCGGACACGGGACTTTAGGGTTGTATTCCGGGATTTTTGGGGAGATGCGTTTTGATTTTGGTTTTAGATAGCAATCTCTATATCTCTATCATGATGATCTGGTTTAATCATTGATCTTTTAATTTATTAATTATTTTATCAAGAGTTTATTATGTCTTTGATATTATTATTGGATAGTTTTTTATCAGTATAGATACAAATAAGATGTTACTGTACAAGTTGTTAGATAACTTCCAGAAGCTGGACAGTAAAAATAATATGTTTACGATCATGAGCCTATGGCGCTGTTGCAACCAGATTGTTTCATATCTCAATAAAAATTCTTCATTTTAACAGACTAAACATTTATTCAATCTTTTATTCTATGTTATATTATAATGTCAGTAGGTTTGTTAAAGTTATAAAGCTCAATCAAAACAAATTATGTATCAGATAATTTTCTCTCTGACACATAATTTGTTTTAATTTCATTCATAGTTAGATCACTCTGACACTTTTAACATAAAACGTTTGTATTCAGCGTGTTCAGAAAATCATTTCTACTCGTTCTCTTTTTATAAGCAAGATCGTTCACCGAACAAAAAATACAACTGAATCCAGTCCTAATTCCCCCAAAATCCGAGTACTAACTAAAGGATGGAGTCTTTAGCTAATAGCGGTCATGCCTTACCCGACTGCCATTAAAGACATCTGACGATGGTTAAATAATAATTAGGTCGCGCACGTGTGCTAACCACGTATGGCATTGTGGCATTACGGCATTATGGTATTATGGCATTATGGCATTATGAGCACTATCAAATGTAATCGGTATGCCGTGATTCTGTACGTCAAGGATTATCTAGGAGGTTAGAGATTGTGGACTGCTGATTTTTAGTGATGATAAATTCTCATGTATAGAGTTATGTTTTTTTTTTATTTGGTCAGCAAAATGTACTATCACAATGTCAACTACCCGCTGCTGGGCAAAGGAATCAAAGTGCGTGGACAAACGAAAATGATTAAGAGTGCTAAAAATACAACAATGTGGACCAAACAAACTGTTTAAAGTTGACTTAAGAATGTACGAGTGTTCTAATGTACGACATAAAAATAATAATATAATAATAATAATCCAGCCTATGAACGTCCCACTGCTGGGCACAGGCCTCTTCCCATATAGAGAAGGCACGAGCATTGATCACCACGCTTGCTCTCTGCGGATTGGCGATTCCAGATCCCAAATTTTGGAATCCAGGTTTCCTCACGATGTTTTCCTTCACCGTTTGTCAGAAGTGTCTTAGAATAATTAAGAAAGTACATATAACTTTGAAAAAGCCACATTGGTACTTGCCTGGGTTCGAACCACTAATGTTTTCTTTTTGTTTGCGCGTATATGTTATTTTCATCTTCAATTAAAGTAATTGGTTTGGTACTGCTTCCTTAAAAAAAACGAACATATACCTACAATGTTCCTTTCAGTAGTTTTTTATGTATCTATTTACATTTCTTAAATCTTGTTAACTAATTTAATAATAATAATAATTTCCTTTTTTTTTTTTTTTTTTTTTTTTTTTCTTTTTTTTTTTTTTTTTTTGTCCCGGTGGAAATCCTTCATGGACTTCCTCCGTCCTGGGGAAGACGGAGGGGTGTGCCGGACTCCTACCGGCTAAAACCACCGGAGTGCTTCACTGTTCCCTATTGCCGGGGACCAGGCGGGAACGCATTAATAATAATAATATCCTGGGACAACTCACACACGGTTATCTGATCCCAAGCTAAGCAGAGCTTGTGTTATGGTAACCAGACAACTGATAAACTTACTTATATATTTCTAAATACATACATATATTATTATAGATAAATTACACCCAGACACCAGAACAAATGATCATGCTCATTACACAACATTTGTCCTGGGCGGGAATCGAACCCACGACCTCCGGTATAGCAGTCAGGGTCACTAACCACTAGACCAACAGGCCCGTCGTTTTATTTATTTCTATAAAATTTTCACGCAAACATTATTTTATGTGTGTGTGTACATAAAATAAAGTTCCTGTGAAAATGTCCAGAAATAAAAAAAATGGTAGTCTGATTGCCAATAGCCATATCTGACAAAAATCGGGAAGTATAATAATATGACTGTCAAAACTCATGCTATCTAAAACATAGTACTCGTATTTTCTAATTAAAAGAGCGGTATTATGCACTTGTTATTTCATAATTATGTGAAGTCTTAATGTAGAACAGAGCTCGCATACGTCATACTCATATTATTGTTGTTGTATCTAAAAGCAACAAACCGCGTCTTTTGATCTATAAAATTAAAGTTGTGCTTTTTCGTTCGGCGTAATGTGTAAACTTATAGCGATAACTTCTTTTGTGTGCGTACTCAAATAAAACTAATTAACTGGAGAGTTTATTAGTTTGTACTTTTAAACTATCGCGCTGCATGTTTATAGTAATATAATTCACGGGAATAAGCGCGTACATGCATTATTACTTTTTTTGGGGCTTGACGTTTCGACCGGGTTTCAGTCCGCTTGCGACCACGGCCGGTGTAACCCGGTCGAAACGTCAAGCCCCAAAAAAGGTATTTATTCATGTATGCGCTTATTCCCGTGAATTATATTACTATTTTCACAATCCTCAATGATCTGAATGGTATAAAATGTTTTAAAGTATTCCTATTATTTACCACTTCTGTATGATTATTAAGGAGCATACTCTAGTTGTGTCTATAAGAAAGTTATTTATTAAGTTGTTAGATGTGTACAATGAAGCTAGTGTATAACTTCTCGATCTAAGATTTTTTTTATTCCAATTGTTAGGTCGTAAAAATAAATATTTTATTTACCCTATATTATAAAACTTGTTTTCGAAACAAATCCTAATCGCCTATGCTTTGCCCCACAGCATAAAGACGTCACACAAAAATAGAATTTTCTCACACGACGCAGTGGGAACCGAGTTCCTTTGTGATGTTGCACTTTTGTCTGCCATGCTACTCGCACATGAAAACGTTGGTATTACTTATTGTGATACCTCTGGGTCCATTGACTTCACTTACTTGAACTTTAGATGTTGATGTAACTCTCGGGCGAACCGTAGGAAAGCAAATGGCATTGAGATATTTTCACGATTTACAATCTTATCAAAAGTTTAGATACTCGTGATATGGGATGCCATAACAATTACAATAACGAACTTATTACAAACAATTTATATAAAAACTGTTTATGAATTTTTGCTCCTTATATAATTTCAGAATAATTTCTTTAGGCGAAATTTTGTACAGACTAGATTCCCAAGGAAACAGAAACTTGGAAAGAAAAAAAGAGAAGCTTCTGCTCTGTAGTGGAACAGTTAAGGTGCTAATATTATAGAAAAAAAGAGTTGATACAAAACCGTTCGGTAATGTCATCTCCAATCCTTAAAAAATAGTGTTATGTTTAAAGAAGGATAATTGGTATTTAAGATTAGTAATCAGACATCCATAACACAGGTGAAGCGATTCCGACCCAACTGTTCAAGTGAACAGTTTCTACCTAGGTCGCTAGTAATCACTCACATATTCAAGTCGAACTAAAGCCGAATCCGAACACATCTAAGACCAAAACCAAGCAGGCTCTCTCTGAAATCCTCCGTCACTTACTTAGTCAAGTCCCCGTAATTAGTGTTGCCAGGCTCAGGTGGTCAAAATTTAGGATGGATGGGAAATTATTTTCGCTCAATTTTTAGTTTTCACTAGTAGTAGCGTTAGTTAGCGTAGTAGTAGTAGCGTTAAAAAAAAGTTTTATCGTGGGTTACGTATCATCAAAAATCAACTATGTAAGAATGAGTTTGACCGATGAATGTCATTTTTTTTTCCTAGTCAATTGATTTATGGATTTGCAGAACAGTTCATGATAAAAATAATCGGTGTTAGTACCAGTGGTTTCAGTATAATTATGTACCATAGTTTAAAAAAAAAATATTGGGAAAACGATGTAGCAAAATATAAGGACGGTAATAAAATGCGTACGTCCAAAGTCCTAATTAAGACAATCAAGTAAGACCACCTTAAATAACCACGTCTTAAACTTACACCTGGCAACTCCACGTGTGCCTGCTACTAAGATATTGGAAATTACTTAACATGCAACCATCTGGTTGGAACGGCACTAAGTTGCTACGTTGTATGCAATTTGGGGAGTAGTACCTGCCGAAACTAGCCGTCAGTTATTGAGACGCTTCCAGAAGGTTCCATTAGATCGGGAATGATCTTGTATGAAGAGGTTGAGTGTACTCGTGTTAGCTTTGTGGCGTTGCTCTGATTAAATGTATATCGACTGATTTTCTGTCGTTTGATTTTAGTTTCATGATATCTGAATTTGTGTGATTAGATTAATTTGTTGGCTGCAGTTTGCTTCTAGCCTCTTAAGTATATTAAATTTCATATTGTTCTAAAAATTATATGAAAAAGACTTCAGAAACGATGTCTTTATTTAAAAGACAAGAATTATTTAATAATTATACTGTATTGAAAAACAAGTAAAATATTACACTAACTAAACTATAGCCTGAAATTTTCGCACAAGAAAAATACTGACTTGTAAATAAACCTTGACAGACGTTAACTCAAAAAATTCCAACAAAAAATCAAGCGATAACTTCCCTTTTAAAGACCTTCCCTCCCTATTTTCGAATCACTATCAATAATTAATTCTAATTCCTTTCCGTCTTACCATGATCCGGGGTGAAATTAATAAAACATAACACAGATGCGTCGAACGCCTAAATTTCGCCGATATTAACTGCGTCTGTCCGAAAATATAAAAGTTTTCCCACACATCGGCTAAAACATCCCGCCCCGGTCCGACCGTAAAATTTTACAGCTTAAAACCGTCGGAAACTGTAAAATTTTGAAACGGAATATTACATAAGGATGTGTGTTAGGGGCTTAGTATTCATGTTATCTGCACTTTTTATTGTTAGGGAATATCGGTGTTTTAGTACTTTGTTCTAGAGTACCTAGACTAGATGGTAATGTGGGATTTTATCTTGGTACTGTATAAAAGTATTTCAGTTGGAAGGGCGATTGTTGGAAATAATCTTCGGTACTCTTATTTTATTTTGTTTCTTTTGTGTGTTTAAGCGCTTCTTACAAAGTTTTTGTTCACGAAATACGTTCTTGTTTACATTGGTTTAAAGCCGTAATAATTTTATAGATGTGAAATAACTTTGTATGCTACGTTCTATAACTTGAAACTTGAAGAAGGAAATAGGCCGGTTTTTAACTCGGAAAATCGCTTGAAATTTTTTCACGCCGCTGTTGAAATCACATTTTATTTTAATTACGTTTTACGTGCTTCTTTTGTACATAAATGAAATAATTCAATTCTCTTTTGTCAAGACTGCTAATTAGTATCTATCTATAATGTTAGCAGGTAATTTTAGTATAATTCAGTTTCTTGATATTTAGTACATATAATGATCTGTATGTAGTTTCTGTTATAATATTTTCTACAAGTTTAAAGCCAACACTGGGTATCTTCTTGTAAGTAATAAATGGACAATATGAGTCTCAGCGAGATCATACAAAATATAATTAAACTAAAAAGGAATATACAAAAATACTGTAAAATGTAGGACAATTTATCATCACACACATAGGTACATCTTAAATCATACACCAAACCGTTCACTTAACCCTCAAAACCTTGTCACTCCGGAGTCATCCCCACACGGTACATTATGCCCTAAATATTTTCACCTGCTGTAGCCCGCCTAAGCGTTCCTCAAATTTATGTTAATGTTTGCACGTGAATAATACACGCGCTCCCGAGTGCTCGCTATATTTACGGCGATTATCATGTCATCGACTGTTTTTATGGTATTCCCATCAAATGGGTTTTGGGTAAGGCGTTCGTATTACAGGTAGTATAATTATGTTGATTAATGATGTTATGGGTAAGTAAATTGTAGAAGATTCTGCTTTAAATAAAGAGTTAAGGCTTGAGTCTATAGTAAAGTGATTTTTTTATCAAGCTATTCTATACTTGACAGATGTTTTTTTTTGCTACGGATCTTTATGCTTGTTGGTTTGATGTCATCAATTCCATACGAACACATATAGGTACACATCAATATTTAGCTGCCAAAACAAGAAAAAGATTTTTTTTTTATTTAACCTATTTAGTGTCCCACTGCTGGGCAAAGGTCTCCCCCGTCTGACTCCAGACTTTCCTGTCTCGAGCCACATGACACCATTCGCTTAAGAAGCGATCGATGTCATCCCGCCACCGTCTCCTCGGCCTGCCTCGTCTGCGAGTTCCGGCGTTAGGAACCCACTCAGTAGTTATTTTCGCCCACCTGTCCGGGAGTCATGCGGCAAATGTGACCAGCCCAGCTCCACTTCAACTTGGCTGTTTGGACTCCTACATCCACGAGAAAAAGTTATATCAGATCCAAAAAGTAAAACAATATTATATCATCATTATCACAAAACTGTCACATGTAATCACAGAAACAAGACATGTGACAAACCAAACAAAACAGAAACACGTTTACAACCCAAAGTACCAAATCATCTAAGTAATTTACATAGCAAAGTAAATAATTACTCAAATACGTTTGCTTGAAGCAAATTAATCAAGACGGCCGCAAATCAAACGATACAACTGTGTTTGAGACACTTTCCAACGTACTAAATATACAAACCATCATCCCTCGACAAAAGGTAGGTGAACAGCTAACACAGGCGCGCAACGCTGAGCTCTGCTTGCCTCTATAAATTACTCGTCTCCTCTCTTAGAACAAACTTGTAAATTACAAACACACACAAGATCCAACCCTATTGCTAAGAACATAAAACTCATAGTGTACGCAAAGGTAAAGTTGTTTTCAGTGAATAAAGATGAATGGGTGAGCCCAACTGTCTCACGGTAGGTGGTCTTTGACAGACAGACGTTCCTTACTTAGTGCCCGTATATCATATGCGCCATTTTTAATTTTAGACACACAACTATGCAAACATTTTCAGTTTTGAATTTCAGATTTTCTAACTTCAATATTTTGGCGGTAGACATACAGTTTGGTTTTGACGTTTGTTTTGTCGTACATCGCTGTTTCTGGATGCGATTGATGTTTGATTGCTCAATCAGATCTGTCGATGAGTTTAGCATCAAAATGTACTGGACTGGACTGTTTGATCAACACATTGCTGTTTCATAAACGAGTACCTACCTAATGTTAGAGCAAAACATGACACACATCTGTAAGTAAATGGTATTTAGTTTGCATATTGTCGGCCCATTTGTTCATTAACTCTTTCATCGGAATTAGAAGAACATTACATACTAAAACTCAAGGATCACTTGAAAAAAAAGTCTTTCTAACAGTTCCACCTAAAAAATGCGCAAATTGGCGCTTTCCCTCTAAATCTTTTTAAATATGCCATTTCCTCATTTCTCATTCAGTTGAAGAACAGTCTTATAAAGACAAAAGTAAAAATGACGTCACAGTTTAATGCTCGTTCATAAATTATGTCATTCGACAGTACTGCCGGGTCCGTTTATAAAAAGTCGTGAATATATCGTTGGTTTGCTATAACAAATGGCTGGGCCCTTCGCAGGCACTTGTCAGTTTCAACCGTACGACCGAGATGAATTGTTACAGACGGCCCGATGACACTGTTTGTTGACTCTAGTTAGATTGTTTGTTGAATATTTAAGGTAGCGTTAAACTGAAATTTTGGGTTCACATATTTAAACAAATAAAGTACATTTATTAAAAGAAAAGCATATAAAATGCATATCGTAATTTTTATCATAATATTTTTTTTTGTTTCCGAGTCTGCCTTAAATAGTTAATTTTATTGTTGTGGTTATTATTTCTTTTCATGGAACAAAAAAGAACGTATTTGCAATCTACTGCAACTGTTATTACTTGCACTCATTATTAAATTTCAAAACCTAATATAAAGTTTGCAACATTGACACATAAATTGTTTTATATGAACACGTTTTACAGCTCTAAAGCAAACTATTACCAGTCACAAAAATAATCTTTAATTAAAATTAATCGTCGTTTTAACTAGACTTTGTTCCATCCACCCTGAGATACAGTTGTCAACTAAGTGGCGTGGTGTGTGGCCATCATTAGTGGGAACTTATCTTTAAGCTTATGTGTGTGTGTGTGTGTGTGGGTGTGTGTACAAAACATACGTCACACCTAACCCTTGCTATCATATCTTGTAGTACATCAGATTTAATTAATGTTAGCTTTATGTTCGAAAGTTTTGAGTTATAATTAGGTACGGGATAGACACGACTACTTCCTACTGGGTTTAATTAAGATACCAGTTGTTCTCAAATTAACTCTTATGTATTTACCTCTAAAGAAGAAAATAAAGGTATACTTTTAACTTTCAAGCTATGTTGAAGTGAATAATTTACTCTAGTAATTGCATAAATTAGTATTAAAGTTTTTGTAATTTATCAGGAAAATGGTAGAATGACAAAACACAATTATTCTAGTAAAGATTTTGATTAACTTATCACTTCTCTGAAATATTCTTAGACTGTTCAGTTAACTGCCTCGTTGGCCTAGTGGGTCTAAGCGCGACTGCTACGCTAGAGGTCTTGGGTTCGATTCCCAAGTCGACCAAGGTGTTATTGGGTTTTCTATGAAATTCTCAGTAGCAGGTCGGAGTTTGGATTTGTGCCCGGTTAGTGGCAATAGGGTCGCCCCCTATTACATGGGACCTAAACATACCGGCGAACTGTGGGTGTACATTGGTACACCTCTGCCTAACCCTTCGGGGATACAGGCGTGATGGTATGTTATGTTATGTATGTATGTTATGTTATGTATGTATGTTATGTTATGTATGTATGTTATGTTATGTATGTATGTTATGTTATGTATGTATGTTATGTTATGTTCAGTTAGGTTAGGTTAGGTTTAAGGTTATCCTTTTTGTGTTAAAGCTTAGATTTACGTCAGAAACTATTAACGTCTAAAGGCTGAACAGAAAAACAAGAAATCTATCAAAAACCTGCACGGAGAAATTGCCTACCTTGCCTTTGCATAAGGTTCGAGGAAAACGAGGTTAGACCTACATGCCAGAATATAATAAAATTCACCATAAAATTCCCCAATACATTATTTAATGCCACGGTACAACCAAAAATATAGACAAAGAGAATTACGTCTAAATGCCGCACGACGTGTTCGAAATTCATTCCCCGTTTTGAATATTGCGCATTTCCCCGCGGTACAGTTACAGAGAATAGGCGTTATATTTTGTAACCCTAATAGGCACATATCTTGCTTCACTTTGCTCTATAGGGCTTCATAAACATTTTTATGTAGCAGTTAGAATTTAATTTTATATTTTTTGCTGGGTTACCAGATTGCGAACCATTTGTATTTTTTATTTGTTACAATTAGTTGTGTTATGAAATTTTTGTAGCTTCTCTTATAAATTAATATTTTTTACAGTTCAACACAATGTACTGTAGCGATACCAACATGTAGAAATAATTTCACATTTCACATTAGCAAAATATAACAATATTATCTTTTCAACCCAAACATCAACGCTAATAAATTATTACAAAATATATTTACCATAATTAGCACCTATAATCCAATAAACAACACAGTATTTGCCGCTCACCATAACTTGACTAAAATCTAATTAAACACCAAAATAACTCGATCCCGTAATTTAGCAGAATGACAACATTTTCACTAAACCGCAACATTCAATACACAAACACGGTAATGCGTGCATTAATGATATAATATATGGAATGGATATTGTTTGTTATATTATTATGTTATAGGTATAGGCTTATTAGAAAATAAATTTTGTTTAGGAAACTAGATGCGTAAGTTATTGAGTTTCATTTTGCGTTACGAGGTAATCGAAGAAGAGAACATCCTCTTTTTTCTTTTCCCATTGTTAGGTTAATACAAGTCAATAAGTTTATCAATAAATTTTAGTATATTAAAATTTTCTTACTATAAAGAGTCTGCTGAAAGTGAGAAGAAGAAAGAAGAAGGAAGAAGAAGGTGCTTAATTTTTTTGAAAATCGCGGTTTAATTATGCTTGACTAAACATTACCTGCACAATCATATTTATGTATTGTCGGTCCTTTAATCATTAATTTATTTTATTCTTTCTTAAAATACAAGAATAGATATTAATTTTGCCGACCAGTCATCAAATGTTCATCCATCTAACTATGCAACGGATTGTCAAAGGAAACTTGTGCCCATTCTGTCGTCTAACTACAAAACGTCATGAAGACAAATTACACATTTACCATCTATACAGACACCCGCTAAATTAACAATGTCCTATAAAAAAAAACCGTTTTAAAACACCAAAGAACTAAAAAACATCTGTGTTTCAGAAGAAATGATTTCCAATGGTTGAGTTTTATGTTATTATTAGGTTATCTTCTGTTAAATGACAACCTTATTCTGAAAGTTTTCGCTTTAGTGAAAGTTTCAACTAGAAACTATCAGCTATCTAGCTCATTTATTGTTATCAAAATAAGAAACGCCTACTAAAAACATGTAAAATACAAATATTTAACCACGACAGAAAAAGAAAGGGCTACTATGAGAAAACACCTAATAGGTTAACTTTATTTAATCTTACTATAAAAACAGATTCTTCATTCACTGAGAAACAGAATTAAACACACAGATTTCATCTCTATTAATTTAATTATTCTGTTCGTAAATAACAAAAGAGATACTGAATGATATTTGCCGATTATTACTTCGCCAATTAGCAAATAAGTGATAGTGAGTGCAAATCGTAAAGTTCAAAGAAGTTAAAGCCATAGAGTGCGATGTCACTAAAATCACATTGCACCGAACGTATGCGCATTTTTGGCCTTACAGTACATTCGTTTACTGATTTTAGTTATTTTCCGTGCAACGTCGTAAGTTTATGCAAAAATATCAATCTTATTAGGCATCGGAGCCTATATTTATTTTATTATAGCCTATTATTAGGATAATTTTGGGGTTTGAGATAGTTTTATTAAAAAAACCGCGCTCTGTTTTGATACTTACTATTTTTACAACAATACTAGTGCTCACGGTTCATACCCTGATATGCGCACTCTGTAGTATCTTATCTATCCTGTATGGTGCAAACCGCATATTTGACGGCGTATGTCCACGCTAATTCTGAACATTTCTCTCATGGCCAACAAACTATGATCATACAAAATATAAACAGAAGTTTTAAGATAAGGGCAATAAGGTCTAAATTTCTATGGCAGATGGTTTTGGTGGTGACTGGTGTTGAAGTAACCTTGTTTTGTAAGAAATTGAGTGACTACTGTTATGAAGCGGATGTTTAAGTTTGCTAATTTTGTAATAACTTGGAATTAAGGTGATAGTATCGGAAGTAAGCTTAATCAAAAATTTTAATGGTAAAGTGATCAAATCTACTTTACATCAGATTAATTTAATATTACAAGGCCAAAAGTAGTAAAAATAAAATAAATATTACAAAATAAGATATGCAGTGATGTACCCCATTGCTATTAATGATACGCCAATGATTTAACAACAAATTTAGTAAATCTTTAATGTACACAAATAGCGCGATCTCCGCTGGCTCATGTCCACTGATTCATAACAAACAATATTTACCACTGCATCACTAATTAATTAACAAACTGCATATTAATATAATTTAATATTCATAATTATCGAAATCCCTCCGCTCCATTTCTCCGGATTACAAACTATTTCAATACATTATTCAGCTAAAATACCATAATTTTAAACTATTGTTAACTGTTTCAAATTACTGAATTTTATTTGTACGAATTACCGTGGTTTAACTTTTTAAAGTGCACCCGTTTTCTAATAAGGCCTATAACTACCTCTACTATAAAAATGACGATACTAGCTCCATACATGAAACCTATAAACATGAAAGCTCCCAGCAAGTGTTGGATGCCTAACGGTTCAATAGTACTAGCGCCTTCAGAACTTGCAGCATGTATCAATAACTCATTCATCCATTTATCAATCAATCCATTCTCTGAAACGCTACGTATAATATTATTAAATCTCTCCAACATAGGGAACCACCGTCTTGCCAAGATAGCCACCCCATACTTATACATATTATTACTTTCAGGAAAACAGTAAATCAATGGGGCCCCTTTACCCAATTTCTGGTCCTGGTAGACAGCTTGACGTCTCGAAGAAATGACCGCGAAGTTTCTTTGCAGGGCCGCCCGCCTCACTCCCTCGGAAAACGTAGTTGAATTGTACTTGCGATGTAAATAAAACGAACTCGCGTTATTAGTCTCAAAATAAGACCGATAAATCTCTCTACCTCCCAACGGAATTCCAGACTGTATAAGATCCGCCTCAGTACTTATCTGCTTTTCAAATCGCGGATGCATTAAGAAACTTCTGAGAAACGATTCGTATGATATCCCCATGTTTATACTGAAACAGAGCCAAGCGAATATTAGAATTCGGAATGTGGGGCTTTTAGGTACAAAGGTAGCGCCCCAACCTAGCAACATGCTAAGCGTCATAAGTAGAGAGTTTGTAGGCCATTTAGTAGCGTTGCTGTGCTCTCTGCAGTAAAAATAGTGGAATACCAGTCCCATTACTATGAGGCTAAACAACGTAGCAACCCACGTTGACCATTGGAATATGATAACTAGGTTGTCCCAAGTAGCTGCTTGGCCAGCTTTCGGCACGCAGATTGTCATCTCATCTTGCAAATAATTTACAGTTGGATGAAACCATTTTCGCAGTATTCTTGTAACTTCGACATTTCCCATAACGACGTCAGCAGAGTCATTCCTCAATACTTTATAAGCGCCCGTCGCAGTACCATTGGGATAAACCACGCCCCAGTTTTCTGAAACGTCTGATGTTCTAATTATCAATGACATATTTGTAAATTGGCTTATGATTTTGACGAGATTAATTTCACCACCATTAGCAAACTCGAAAGCATCGTTAAACGGGGTATTGATTGATTTCTTCTTTGGCGGCATTACATAAGGCTCAGCTACGACAGCGTATGCTACTAATGGGCATCCTTTCATGTCCGAAGGAAACATGTCGTGCTGTTTTTCAAACTCATATATTGTATTGTTCGTACATCTATCTAAGACGTACACTGAGTCACATTCACCTCCGCAGTTTGTTTGGCTATACGGCCTCCACGTATACGAAATAACCACATCATTATATTCGTCGTAAATGAATATAATTGACTTGAAAAGTTTATAATTTCTTAGCTTGTTAATAAATTCCTTCGCTGTTTCTTCGTCCGTATCGTTTTGTTTTAACTGGTAAAACACTATAGCTTTGGCGAGAGGGTTCCAAGTGGGCAATTTGTTCAATTGTAATATATTCCTCTCTAGTTCAGATTTCTCTTCCAAAATCAACATATAATTTTTCGCTTTCTCAGGAAAATGCGAAGCATTTGCATGCGGGTAAAAAGAATCTTTTACCATAATAGAATATTTGATACCACTGTGTATGGTTTGCAATAGTAGCCCCTGTGTTGTTGAAGTATAAGAGTTGATGTTGATTATCACGATGCTGCCACTTAAGGCCTTTTTCTCAACGAAATATTTAGCGGAGAGTTTTAAAACGCACTCAGCTGTTTTTGTGATCTGGTCAGAATTTCCAGTTGTCATTAGTAGCAGATTTTCACTCATGCTTGAAGTGAAATGTATGAAAAAAAAAATTGCGGAAAGAACTGTTAACATCTTGGTCGACTGCTAATGTTCACGAAGGCTGCACAAATGATACAAATGGCAAACTGATTTAACGATGAGGTAAAAACTTTGAACTTTAAAGTTCAGAGATATTAAACTGAACGTTTTCTGTACTGTAAGCAAATAAAATGGCTTGGAAAAGTATTTATTTAAAACAAAAGAGTAACAATAAAGCCACGACCGTTGCTTTTCTTTTAATGTTTTATGTACACGTGTTTAGCAGTAATGAAGCCACAATATGAATACATTAAAACTCTGTAATTTTCTTAATATTTCTCGTCTTATACATTTATGTTCAAAGTAAATATCAAGGATCTTGTTATCTCCGAAATTAATTATTAAGTTCCTGTAAGTAACATGATCACTTTGTAGGCGTATAAGGCTATATCTCTCTTGTAAGGCTGGTATTTATAGCTTTAGCGCGACTTTACTTTGGTGTTGTCTTATTAACGATCACTGGCTTTGTTGAAGAGTCTTCTGTCAGATACTTTATATCGTCACCGTTTTCTAACACCACATTCTAATGTGTTACTTGGAACTTTTAATCGTTATAGCCTTGTTCCCTATTTACAATTCAATGTTGAGCTATATGTTGTTCTTATGTACCTATGTCTACTTTGTGAGTTATTTAAACTAATTCGTCACTAAGTATAATAGTTTCATCTAAAAAAATTTCGCCGTCAAAATTATAATTTATTTTATTAAATAAGGGTATTAAATTTAAATGTTATGTTATTAAGGTAATTGGTTATTAGCGTTACTGCATTTTTAGCTGATATTAATATGCATAACGTATTGGCTCATTAATCATGGTGTAATTAAAAATTTGGTTACCATCATATTTGTGCGACAGCCCGCAATGTAATCGAATTATATTTGCAACTAATATGGACCGTGTTGGTTGATGTTTTAAAATTACTCGTTTAAAAGGAATAATATTATAATGCAATAATATATGAAAGAGAAAACTTCTGTTTAATAAAATCTTTTTAAACATAAATTCAAGAAAATTTATAATAAGTAAAACTACTTTTTGCGGATTATGCCGCGAATTATTTTAGATTTTCAACGTTTCGACACCATTGCGGGTATCATGGTCACGGGCAGACAGACCGTAAAAAGTAGTTTTTTTTTTAAATTACATTCGCTTAAGCTTAAAAAATCAAGAAACTTTATCTTATCTTTTTTAAATATAAATATAGTTTAGTGTGCTTTACACACACTATTACCGAAACAAAACAAAGATCGCTTAAAATAAATCTGGTTGCGAATGTATCGGCGAACCGGCTAAGTGCTTCACTGTCTACCGAGTCTGGACATTCGAACATGAAATATGCGACTAAAAACACTCACGACAGGAGACAGTTCAAGAATAAAGCTACGTTTTTAAATGAAACACGACATACCTAATGTTAATCTTACGAGTTTTTTATCGCTTGATCGTATAAGAATTAAAGTAGTTTAGTATTTTATAAATACTACCCTTTTTTATATTTACTAAACAATAAGACTTAAAAAATCATCCATCTCTTTAAACATGAAAAAATGTTCTAACTCTTTTTTTGTCAAAATGTATATTGTCGAGGCTTATAAGAATCAAGATCCGTGTCAACCTTTCTATATTTGTTCGAAACGTAGACATAATAGAAACCTATTAATATTTAACTTCAATTATTTATATCGATATCACTAATACTAGGATCTCAGTAAGATCATACAAAAGCCTTCTACAAAAATAGAAGACCTACAAAAATAAATAAACTATTCTTTACCACTACTTAGTTCCGCCTACACCAACATCAAACGACATAGCCTTCTACAACAGCGTGGGTCTCCGGTAATTCCCATGTGGTATGGAAATATATGAAGAAAGGTATTCTACCAATCCTAACTGAAATGGAAAATGTATAAATAGTAATGATGTCAAATGAGTGTGGGAAAGAGAAATCAGGAAAAAAATCCTAACCAGTTAGTTAATAACGCAGGACAAGTACTGACAGGAAATATATTAAAAAACAATATCTTTAATCTAAAAATTTATGTCGTTTTTATGTTATGTTCAAAGCTGCCGTAACGAACTCTATTATCAGGTCTGTTTTTTTTTTGCAGAAGTGTTAATGAATGAACCCACTACCAAAAAAAGTAAACCCTGACCTAGGTCAATCTCTGAGTCAATATATATCAAAACCCATTCAGATGTCCGAAATATTTCACTTCAACAATAATAATACACATAGGATGTACAAAAAAAACGGTTGCTCACGTCTGCCGATCATCGAAGCTCATTACAACGAAGGTTGCAGTAATGTGTGACATTAAACAGAACAGCTTTGTCGAACAATTTTTATATCTTCAAGCCATTTCACGTACACGCGATGCTTTCACGAAAATATCAAGGATTCAGAACAATCTATATATTTAGTTTAATGGCGATGTGATTGCTTTAATGTATCGGTTTTTAGGAATAAAGTTCAAGGGCAACACGTATGCTTGGATTATGGTAATCGATATGTTTAATTTCTGGGAAGAAAGTTGCCATGGTTACCGTTCAAGGTTTATCGGCATATTTCGTAATTGCTTTTAATGTACACATGCTTGGTAACATATTATAATGGCTGACTCCAGTTTCGCAAAATGTCAAAAAAAGATTATTTTACACATTCTATTAAACATCTTATAATTTTCTACTTTTTTAGCCACCATTTCCAGTTATTATTTTGGGTAGGCATTAAGTGTGATTTTCAAATCTTTTAAGGGTTATGTGTCTACTTTGCGAATTGGTAGATAAAAATTAATTGCATGGTAAACTTTATGGTATAGTTATAAAACATTCGTTTATTTAATTGTTGTCATGAAACCACAATCTATATTATATATTCTATATTCTTATATATAAAATTCTCGTGTCACAATGTTAGTTACCATACTCCTCCGAAACGGCTTGCCCGATTTTTATGAAATTTTATATGCATATTCAGTAGGTCTGAGAATCGGCTACTATCTATTTTTCATACCCCTAAGTGGTAGTAGGTAGGTAGTGGGCAGGTAGTGGGCAGGTGCTAGGTAGAAAAAATTGCATTGCAACGCATGCGGGTACAGCTAGTATTATATAAAAATGAATCCCTATTTCCCTTGGTCACGGCATCACGCGTGAACGGCTGGACCGATTTCGCTAATTCTTTTTTTGTTGTGTTTGTTATTGTCAGGAGAAGGTTCTTATTCAAGAAAAAGTTTGCAAAACTGCGCTGAAAATTAGGAAATTGAAGAATACTCAACCACCAAATTAAGTAATCCTGACTTTTGTTACGATAGTGATTTGTTGGATTCATCTCCACCCCTAATAATACAAAGGCACCGGGAACGGGACCTAGGTATTCACGCGGGTGAAACCGCGGGGCACAGCTAATATTACACGTGTCACACATAGGATCGATGACCCCTACACGTGCCTACGCCGATGTTGTCGCTAAGAAATCAGCTGCATTGCAGAAAAAGCGACCACTTCAAAAAGGGGCTAAGCAGAAGCGCTGTGTATCCGCTCATAAGGATAACGGAATACAGCCGAAGGAGCAGGTCGACAGGGATGGATTCATTATGGTACAGAAGAAGATAAAGAAGCCAACCCAAAACTAGTGCGGCACTGCACCGACCGGACAGAACCACTTGCTGCGTCCTGCTGTACCAGTGACGCCGTTGCACGTGTCCAGGCTGCATTACTCTACAAAGGCCGAGGAGATTGTAGAGTACATCAAGATCAAGGCGAAATTGAAGCTGAGGGTTGAGAGGTTGGAATCTCGTCACAACGTGAGTTTTAATTCCTTTGTGTTGGCCTTTGGTGCCTGATGTTAATAATTGTATGTATTAGTTTATAGGTATTATTTTGTTTTATTACTATTTATGTATTGGATTTTCTATGGGCCCTAGTTGCCTGAAATAAAGGAATATTAATATTAATTAATTAATTAATATATAGAATCATGATGATAGGATACCTGAGTACCTACCACTTTTTGTTACCTTAAACCTGGTTAATTTCAATTTTGTTTATTGTAAAGGTATAAAGTTTTAATAAAACAACATCTCCATGTAATTTACATAATATATTATTATTTTTAAAAACTGTCGCTTTTACATTGAAACTAAAATTGGTCCGACCGGAATCGTGTATAAATAACATCAGTTAAACATGGCATAACAAACAAACATACACATTTAATTTTCTATAGACATAGTTGTACTTCATGAAGTTTCAACTACTTTGATATTTGAATGTCGTTACAAATATCATTTGGTATAGGCAAATAAAAATACATAAGAGAAAAACAATAACTGAAATGAAGACAATAATGACAATTTTATACTATAATCTTCTAATTTCATTCAGTAATTGTGTCTAATTTTTAAATGATTAAAAATCAATTCAAATTGAATGTTGAGGTACAAACTAAGAATTTCTTTAAGGACAATTCTAAAACTATAGACAGACCTTTCTATTGCACTTAGATCAACGTAAAAATATTTGAGTCCTCGACGACACATTTCAGCTTTAACAACATGTCCATAGAAAATTCTACAATAAATTACAATATAATTACATCACGGTATAAATGATTAACTCACTAAACATTACGACTAAAATTGACAGAGAAACAAATTGTTTTTACTAACATTTTGTGCCGTAAAACGAGTGTGACATACACCGTAGGTACAGTACCGCTTACGTTACAGTATTATATTGAATAACTATTTACAATAAATGCTGTGTTTGCATATAAATAGTAACAAAAGAGAGAGGAACTGGCGTTAACATAATAACATAAACAGCGACACAAAACAAATTAATGCAAACGAAGCATAAAGTCGTCGCTTCTTTGATATGGTTATTTATTTTCAAATTGATCAATACAGATGATTTAAAAAAATGAAATTGCCATTTCAAACCCATTTCATTACTATATACACACAAACAACACATTAAATGCAACTTCGAATACCTAAAACCTGTGCTTTATAACAATCTATATAAATATGTTATTTCTTCGTCTTATTTTAAAGCTAATTCAAGTTTTTTTATTAATCGGAAAGAGGAAATCGGGACGGTGGATGTACAAATACACACTATATGTAAAAATATAAGCAGCTTTTTTATAAATTATGGTTCGAGAGGAAATTGCATGCAATATTTTCAGTAGTATAGCCATAAATTGCCTGACGCTATAAAATAGATGTTAGAGAGAGGAGCCTTAAATTACTGAAGATACATTGCCAATCAAGTATACTTTTTTAAATAACTGTTTATCACAGTTAATAATTTCTACTTCCAACATGGGTTTATGATTGCAAAATAATGTTAGCTTTAAATGGATATATTATAGACTACGTGATAGCGGGCGCATATTGGGTCCTTGTGGTACTCCAATAGATTTGTTTAGTGCACGCTTTATTGCCATATTTTTTTAGTCGGTTTTTAGTTGTTTTTATATGATGAGTTTAAATGCTTCTTTACGATAGGTTAAAATGAGCACTTTAGGTTTCCGACCATCCAACAACCCAACGCCGATCTGTATCAAAGGCTTTCTTAGGCTTTAATTTTCCTTTCTTTCCCATTACATTCTTTATCTTTTTTTATCTTGTGACTTCATTCCATTTGAAGTATTAATTTATATACTCTTCATTGACATACATTTCACAGGAATTAATTTGAGATTAAATTGACTGAATATTATTTTTTACTCTCACTATAAGTCAAGTAGGCCAGAGTTTCAAACAATTTAGATTGTTGAGCAAAATATTCTTATGGGGAGGGATAGGGTTTAAACAAATAATACTATTGGCACTTAGTATATAGGATATAGACGTGATTATCTTTGTTATCCTTACGTTGAATTGCCAAAAGATGCACTTGTAGTCAAGCAATAAAAGTCCCAGTAGAAATACAGAATGCTATAAGGAGGATATGTTAAAACTCAGAACATCTATATTCCATACCAAATCTACAAGCTCATACTTGTTACGCGTCCTACAATAATATACCTGTTTTCGTATCTAACTCCAAGCGAATTTAGATCTTATACTTTGATGATTATGATTCCTTTTTCTATACTACGCGCCTTACCCCGCCGATTTAAAAATATTGTATAACACCTAATATATATAGGAAAGATTATTGAGAATCGTAAAAGTACTGTAGTCTTCAATTGAACGATATGCTTCAATTTCGTGATGGCAGCTCCAAATATAGCATTTTCATCTTATGTCTTACGTAGTCGTAGATTGATAACAAATTTTGGTGGTATATCAAAATACTACAAATCCTTAGATATTTTCAAATTTATTTGCAGCGGATAAAATATAATTACTTTTATGTTCATTACAATGTTTGTGTGTAAAAATAACAATATGCATAACAGTTAAACAAAATCATATTTAATCTGTTATATTTTGACATACCATCAAATGAACTATAACCAATATACATTAGTCTTACTTTATTTAAACTATTAAAGGCAATGTAGATAGAAAAGTTAAGTCGCAAATACATGAATTACAGCAATGTACAGGTCAGAAAAGCTAAGGTTTTAACAGTAAAACATCATTAACAAAAACAAAACGAAATTAACTATACAATAGTAAAATGCAATTCCATATTCTCTAGGTTTTACTTTCACTATCAGGGCCTTTTGCATACTAGACTGCAGCTTTAACTAATTCACATCAAGAAGTAACTGTGTATACATTAAGAAACTAATGGGATAGTTGATAGTAGTTCCAAAAGAGTACAACTTCACGTCTGATGATTAGTTTTTACTATTGAAGTTAACGTTTGTAATGCTACGTCTAGTATGAACAAGTCTCAACAATCGCATCCTTACACACAAGTGACCCATCTATAAACATTATTTTATATTTACAAAATACTAAAAACACTTGCATCAGTCATTATCTTATCTTGTTAAAGCATTAACGCCCAATGTTCCGGCGAGGTTCGATCCGTAGCGTCTAACACTCACTGTTACTGATATGTCCGTCACTCACACGACTGCTGTTAATGCGGGACGCTCTCCATTCGTGATGCACAGAGGCACAACAAGCAGTGCAATATACCCATGTAAATCACGGATGGCGCAAGTCCTGGTGTTTACCGCGGCGCTGCTGGCACTGCGGTCTGCTTAGACGTACCACTCCTTGATGCCGTCGCGCTTGACGGGCTGCGTGGGCGGCGCGGAGGGCGCGGCGCCGCGGGTGAGCGGCAGCGGCTGCAGGTTGCGCACCGCGCCGCCTGTTGGCGCACTCGTCGCTCCGCTCTGGTAGCTTGAATGAGCCTGGAAATTATTCAATTTTAGGAAAAAGGTCTCTCGATTCAAAATGAGATCAAAATATCAGAATAATATAATATAATAGGTTAATGGAATAAATAATAAAATAGGTCACAAAGAAGAGAGTAATATGGTAGAAAACAAATAAATGGTCTGTTGGATGACACTAAAAGTAGTCGTCAACTCTAATGACCATTCGATAATTATGCCCATGATATGGAATTAAGCTTAAATAATGAGAAACGACCCAGGTCAGTAGTGCATATTAAAAACCAAAGTAAGTAATAATCCAACCTGTACCTGATTGCCCAAAAGCGCGGCACTGGCACCTTGTTGATAGTTCTTGTCTTCTGTCACCTTGTACGAGGGGTCGAACTTGAACACAATGTACTTGAGCACTATGATCACTATCAATATTATTGCTATCAACACTGAAGCCACTATGCCTGTAAATAGAAATTTAATATTATTCTTATTATCATCATTATTTTCAATCCTTTATAACCCACAGCTGGGCATAGCATAGCCCTTTACTATTCTCATCCAAAAAACAATTATTTTACATGAGTTTTTGTTTCAAGTCTACGCTTTGCCTTATATTCATAAAGAAATGGTTATGATAATATTAAGCAGGTTAGAAATAATACAAGACTTACCAACAATAGTTGCAAAGAACTCCGACTCAGGCGGTACGACTCGATTATCCGTCGTCTTCGGATGATACCACTTAGGCGTGACGTCATACCCGTTGTATTCAGGATGTACTCTGCCTGGTATTCTGTCCTGCTCACTCTCGGTCTCGTAGGTCGGCGTCCGGGATTCTATCTCGTTCTCGCGCCGATCCTCGTATTCGGGTATGTGGTTGGTGTCTTCTTCTGTAGTGTGAGTCGGTTCGTCCGGTATATGCCTTCCAGTGAGAGTTGGTGTGAAATGGTAGCTGGTCCGTGTGTGGGAATGATCTGTAAGCAAATAAAAATAAATAAATTGTCTTAGAGAAATATTCCGTTTGAGTCTCAAATTACACATTTAAGGTAAGTAAAAAATTTCTGATAATTTGGTCATTCAGTAATTTCGTTATTTCACTTTTGTTAAAAAGTTTATCATATCTTATGGAGTTTAGTAGTATGCATCATGGCATGTGGAAGACATGTAACTGATTACAAGATTCTCACCATCAGTGGGAGTGGTTCTTCTCTCAGGCGTGGTCGCAGTGTCGACCGTACCAGCGTGCATATTATCATGGTCAGGTAACGTGGGCTGACCACCATCCGTGCTGCTCTTAGTGGTTTCACCAGGACCTGTTCCTCCATCTGTAGATCCTTCCAGAGATTTGTCCACGTGCTCAGTGGAAACTATGATCACGGTCGGCGATGTCATGCTGTGGGTACTGGTAGCACCGGACCTGAAAATTGTAATAAATAGATTAAAAAAAAATTGTTTTGTATTGGATATTAGAATTGAATAGTAACCAAAACCTTTAAAATGTTTTTAATTGGGTACAAAATTAAAGGGTCAATAGAAACTTACGTGGTCATAGGATGTTCAGGTTCTGTAATTTCATCAACGCTGGAACCAGAACCTTCGATGCAATCCTCGTCATCACATGGCTTCATCAGCTTTCCACTGGTATCACCCTAAAACATAAATAGTGTTGTATACTTATGTTTTGAGTAATAATACTTAGAATGCGGTAGGTCCTTTCATTAGAAGATAAAGTCCTTTTAATATTTTAAAAGATAAAATCTTTAATCATTGTATTTATTGAATTATTCTTGTGATTTGCAACAAAACAGCAATAATTATTTTTTGAAATTAATTACTGACCTACTTTTCTTTTATTTAACGACTGATTCTTTGCATGTTTTGGATTTTACACAAACAATTCTTATATTACCTTATGTAACCTAGACGGAGGTCGTCTAGTCGACGGCACGTACACTGGAGTAATGAGATCATCGCCGGATCCCGCGTCTGGGAGAACGCAGGCATCTTCATCATCATCCCTACACCCTGAACCAGCACCAGAGTAAACAAGTTCATCCAATACTCCTGGACCTCCGTACCCTGATGGTGGTGTCTGTAAATGAAAATGGATCTCATTATCATATCATTTCATTTCATAATCTTTTATAAAAAAAAAACTTCAACTTATACGGATTACAAAGGGCGGGAAATCGTGCACTATGGCCTATATCCAGCAGTGGACTGCAACAGGCTGATATGATGATAATGATACGGATTACAAAGTATAACAAGAGAGAGAGAGAGAGAGCGACAAAAATAATTTTCATAATGATAATTATTTTTTGGGGTGACACGGGTCGATATGAGAAAAAGTTAAATTAAAGCATCGTAGAATCTAGAATTAGGAGTATTGGATTTAACCTGTTGCATCCTATTAATGTCTCTGTCTAAAGGAGTGTGGGCTCTCCTAGCGTCCCCCCTGACGGACACTGACGGGTCTCCACTGGCAGCCAAGTCCAGGACCCGGACGCTGTCGACTACCATGCCAGCTATCACACCACTGAAGGTCCGAGAGCCACCTGACCCGCCGCCGACTGTAATCGTCGACATGCCGTTGAAGATTGTTGATTGTTGTCCACCTGAAAATAATAAATAATTATGATATGTTTGAGAATTGGAAATCCTAATAAAAATCTGTAACAATTAAAGGAAAACCATTAGAAAAAATCCAGCAAATATCCAGGATTAAAAAAACATAAACCCTAATTAATTATAGGTTAGACTTGATTCTCCAATCTACATACTAAGATTTGTTTAGTCCGGTAGAACAAAAATCATTCTTCTACAAATAAAGTCTAGTCCTATTTATTACTTTACCTTGAGGATGTCTGATAATGACAGCATAGTTGTCCAGCTGTAACGAGGCTCTGCTGCCGTTCCTAGTGAACCTGGCAACATGGTATGCTCCATCATCGACTCGAGCTGTTTCATCACCCAGGGGATGATCTCCACCACCCACATTGTATACCATGAAGAGATTGCCACGAATCTGAAAATAATAAAAAACAAATTTACTCAAACTCTGGTAACCATCAAAGCCTACAAAACGTTGTCCACTTATAAATAAAACATTTTTTATGACGGTTTTGAGATCGTCTTTTATTTTCCTTTTAATATAGCATTCGAAAAGCCACCTGTTTTTTTTTCGGGTTTGGTTTTGAACTCATGTAAACTAATATTAACTATTTATTTATTAAATACTTACAATCTCCATTTGCATATAATCCTGTGTATTCGAAGATTCGATTCTAAGTAGGACCGCATCAGCTTTACTCGTTACGAATCCTAGCGCCACTTTATCTGTTTCCGTGTCAGCAACGGAATCAGTTGGGAATGTATACGTGATGATACCACGACCGGGGCCGAACTCGTAAGCTATTGATTCTACAACATTCATGATATATTTTAGTACATCAAGGAATATAAGACCCAAATTTCTAAAATAACAGTTCTAAGATTGATGAATAACATACCGTCATAACATGTAGGACCAGTAAATGACGTTAAGTCACAATCGCAAACATACGTATTCCATTGCTGCACGCATACACCTTTGTTAGCACATGCATTATGCGTACACTTCGTTGGACCTGCAGATGAAATAAATAATAATTTATCGAAGTACTTTTAGAGTAAAAATATAATTTAATTACAATTTGTGAGTGACATTCAAAATGCGTATTTTTTTGTGTAACCTTTTTACATAAATACTTTGCTAAATATAGTACCATCATTGAATTAAATTTTACAATTATTTTAATGGTTTGAAATTACTGTCGGATTTGAATTAAGCGGCAAGATCTAAAGAAAATAATAAAATAATTTAAAGAGTAAATACCTTCGCATCCTGAACCTAATGAAGAGCTAGGAACAACAGCATCCTCCATCAATGACGGAGATTCTCCAGGTAGATCTAAACTGGACATGCAGCCCTCAAACCCTTGTCTAGACAGAACTCCCACAGGCAATGCTGAGTACATGTCTTTTGGTACTCCACCCACGTATAGAACGCTGTCTAATTCCAGCATTAGGTTTGAACCTGAAAAAAAATGGAGGTTATAATGTCAGAATTCGTATGAAAATTGATAAATTAGAATTTCTTCAAAAGATCCTAAATGTTCCACTCAACCATAAATAAATATTTCAAAAAATTCAAATTAACCACCTGTGAATGTTGTACTTACTTGTGGTATGCATTTCCATATCGTCATCAACTTGTAATGTATGAATCTTCGGTGTTGGTCGTCTTACAGATACCGTGTGCCACCGATTGTCGTTCAAGAAATTCTTCAATTTATCCTTCATGGTTACTACTCCATCTCCAAGGTTGAACACGCAGTGAATATGGCCATTGACCAGCTCTATCGCTATGAAATCTTGCTTCTTGCCTCCGTTATAAAAGAGCAACCCATCCATCTCAGTAGTACGAAAGTAAAAGTCCAAGTAAGTATTCGCATACGCCTTTAGTAGCGGCAATCCCACGTATGTATGCTTTGATTTAAAAGTAACAGATTTATAAACATTTAGTGCATCTGGTTTAACGAATTTTCCAGTGAATATTAAATTTGAAGTATCATAAATGTTGTTATTTTCATCGCTGCTTCCAACTCCAAGCGTTTTCGCCATATCAATGTATCTAATTCCGTTGAACACAAACTTTTGCAGGTACCCAACAAAATTGGGTAGGGTAGATGTCATTTGGATTTCTTCTTCTGGGTGGAATAATCCCCCTAAATGTAACGTTGAAATTTCTAACGTTGATGCTTTACCTAAAATCGTCTCAGCTGCAAAACCAACCTATGTTTTAGTATCATACTTAAAATTAAACAAAACACACCTAACCACAACATTGACTGTAAACGAAAAATAATATAGCAAACGAAACTTTCATAGAATTGTTATTAGCAGCCATTCTTTAAAGTTATTTACAGTTTAGATCTGCAGAATTTACGTGAAAGTCAAGCTTAGATAGATGTTGATGCAGATGATGATCAGATAGTCAGTCAATATCTAGAAGATAATGCATAGCGACATCCTCGAAAGAACTTTCTCATCGTCAAATAGATTGATCATCTAAAGGCAAATAAACTGGCGGAAGTTATTAGCATTCTTGACACACTACTATACCCACTGAATTAGCACACATATTCAATTACACATTTATTGTTTCTAGCTCAAAACGTTACAAAATACCTCAACAATCTAACATAACACAGTAGCATCCTGTAACGTAACGGCTTTTTAGTTTCCAATAATTTTGAAATACATTGTTATTCAAACACAAAATAAATAAAAGCTGCTCAAATAGTCTTCGACATTTTAAAATCAATTACGTTTCTAAGGTCAAAAAAAGTAGATAATCTAAAAGTGATTGAAGACTTTAGTTCTGAGCAGCATTTATCAGCTCTAACTACTAGCACATAAAGGACACTACTAGAAGAAACTAATATAAATGAATTAAGAAACAATAGCGACAAACAGAAAGGTGATACACAGTGCCAGCTATCAAACAACGGAAAATAAGCCGCTAAACTACTCTCTAATAGGACGTCTAACAATTAGGTACTTTTCTGAAGAAAAGAAAAGTACCAAATTTGAATTGGCTTGATTTACAAGATAATTCAAATTTTCTCTTAAGTTCTATATTTGGTTTGACTGCGTTATGATAATATTATTCAGATTAATTTATTATTTATTACATGTTCTTGTATCATGTATGTATTTAGTTAGAGGTTAAGTAATAATAGTGTCTCTTAGCAGTTGATACCGCAAGAGGTTTTTGACAGGTCTTTTAAATCTTTCAGTGTAATACTTATATTTGAAACTCGTAGGTAGGTAATTCTCTTATAAAAGGGGTACTTTGAACGTCTCTTCTTAATTTTATTTACATTTTATATTTGCAATTTCTCTGATGTGGTTTTATACCAAACCAATTTGAATAAAAAGGTAAATTTCTGTAATAAAAAAATATGTTGTAATTTTTTGGCTTAATAGATACTTTACTTAGTTGGTATTTGTTTATAATTTATTTTATTTTAGCACTGTTTACTGTGCATTTATAAATTATGTCAATTGCATTATGTTAAAGGTTAGCCACAATGAGTTGAGTGAAGATGCAGTATTTGTATGTATGTGTGTAACAAATTTGCTTTCAGATCTTCACGAGAATTCACCAACGCAGCCAAACCAAAACCAACCTTATCGTCTTCTACCTAGGGGTCAAAACAAAAGTTGTGCGGGTGGTGCCCCGTGCATACGTACATAACATACCGCGCACGGGCTGCGCTCCGTCCACCTGCAGCTTTAGGTTGGAGGCGCGGCGCGAGAACCTCACCGTGTGCCAAGTGTCGTCCGCTACGTTCGTGCCAGCTAGGAGATTCTACAAAACAAGAACAAGTTGTTATATTCTATCGCAGATATAACCTTTTATTATTCAAAATCATAATTTTGAGAGTCAACATTATTCAAATCAAACCGGATGATACTTTTTAATGGGTCTTTCAAATCTAAATTATTTATAAACAGTCATGAGTAGTCGAAAATAATAAGTTTTTGACATAGACTCCCTCAACATCAGTACCCTTTTCTGCGAAATTTTCAACACATTTTAACTCCTTTTTCTTATATCTTATCAAGCACTTCACTATTACCTCCTTTTCAAAGCGATGTAATGAAAATAAATCTATAAATGAAATCTATACCTTATTATTTCAATCATAAGTACCTTTTCCCTATCTCCAAGCCGCACGCTGGCTCTAACCCTCCCAGCGGCCACGGCCAGCTCGATCCTGTCGGCAGAATGTTCTGATGCCGTCCGCAGCAGCAGACCAGCTCGATTGGTCCTGAACCTTAGTAACAACTCCTCGGTCTGGGTAATGTGCTCAGATCCTAATGCGGCTGTTAAATGCTGACTGCCATTTAAGTATATTGTTGGGGATTCTGGAAAAAGACAAAAAGTGGTAAAATTCTGTACAGAACCTTAGTCAAAGTCACGTTCATTAGGGTTACATGGCCAAATGGCAAAAAACCCTTATGGATTCGTCATGTCTGTCTGTCCGTCTGTATTTTTAACGTTGCCTTAAAATCTAATTACATCTCCATTAGATACACAAAATGAAGTAACATTTATTTGCCTTTTTCTTTTTATTACTGTTTTTTATACTTATAGTATAGAAAAAGAAACATTATTATCTAACTTCATAACTAACCTCTTCCACACGTAGGACCTCCATAGTTAGTCATGGAACAATCACACAGCGGCCTGTTCCAGCCTTCAGAACAAGAGCCTCCGTGCTGACACGGTGAGCTCACACACTGCTTCATCAGGACGTGACATGCTGGTCGAACTGATGCTGAGGAAATGATAAGTATACAATATAAATTTCTGAAGGAACACTTACAAACAGTTTGAAACAAAATCTTTAAAAAAATATGTAGATAAATCTCTAAAAAACTCCGGTTGCAATAACTAATTCTATGCTTCATATTCTCTTTAGAACTCTCTATATTATCTTCTCTCGAGTTTAAATATAAATCTCTCCATTTCAAGTTAGTTATTTGAGTTTTCTATCAACTCTTAAATTTTAATAATTTGTCAAAAAGGAATCTCTATACTGACACAACACTACATTGAAAAGTTAAAACTAACAGCCGAACAAGTATAAATTCGGAAAAGACAAAACTTACCAGAATCTTGCTGTCGAGCAAAGGCAGTCAAATCCTGAGGCTTTCCATTCAACACCAGATCTCTGATACAGCCCACGAACCCTTGCCTCAGGGCTGCCGTCCATAACGCTGGTGGAGTTCTGGATGCTGAGTACTCTGAGCCAAGTCCTCCGACGAACAGAGGCCCGTCTAACTCCAGTTGGTTGGATTCACCTGAAATATTTATGAGTATTTATGAGAAATAAAGAATATTTTTACTTAGATAAAAGCTATATGGATAATTAGCTGGTATTTTTTTAGAACGATGTAACAAAATTCTTAATTTAAAAAAAAAAACTACTGTTAAAAGTTTTGGCTTCTAATTACGAGGAACAAACCTATATTGTGTTATGTAAATATTATGTTCAAGAACATTAAAATTTGCATTAAAGTACTAGTTGACCTATGACCTATTTTGGACAAAGCGAAACTAACATTATAATATCACGATCAAAATGAGACTTATGTGCTTCAATTATCACCAAAATACATTACAAATTAATCATGCTTTATCGTTAGCTTAATTGTTATTACACACATAAATTGGATTTAGTTAATGTCTATTGAATCAAAGATCCTGATTGACGTGACGTAATGATATGACGTTATCTTGTTAATAAATTTAGCCTTAACTACAATATTGGGAATACAGTTAAAATAAATTTTGCTTCAATTAACTATTATACAGGACCTACATTCAAACGAATACCGCAAAAAGAATAATGAATTAATTTTGTTGCAAATTATGTGGCAAAATACTGCTAATATTCATAAATCAGTATAAAATAAAAGCTTACCAGGAGTTTTAAACTCCGCATTAGCTCCATCGACAGTTACCCTCCCATCTCTACCACTTCTCCTCAGCAGGAAGTCATGCCAATGGGAGTCATCCACTCTCCTCCGAGATGCCCTCACCCTGACCCCTCCAGATCCGAGGTCTATGTGCACGTATATGTAACCGTTGAGGATCTCAACGGCGAACAGATCGGCCTGGAATATGATCGTGACGTGATGAGGGACACGTTAGAACAAGTTAGAACAAGGCGCAGTGATATACAACATCGAGGTAAAGGGGGTGTACTGTCTAGCAAACAACATCAAAATATTGTTTGAAAGCTGCATACAACAGCGGTTTATTGCTAAAATAATGCATAATCAGCACTTGTTCTAATGCTTTCTTTAGCTTAGTTCATAATAATATACTATTAAGATACATAGATAAGTTTAAGTGTGTAATTATAAAATACATAATAATAATTATAAACTAAATGATATTCTAAATAAATATATTATAATATGCAATGGTGGGGCAAAATAAATATAAGCTAAATATAATATTAAGCAGTCAGCAAATAAAAAAAGTTACAACATAGATCAAATTTAAAAATCGAGACTAATCCCAATTCAATATTTATTTGACTTCAATCTAAAGTCGAAATCAATAAAACCATACATAATTCTAAAAGCTCGCTAAAAAACCTTTTCGTTTGACTGCACGTAATACATGCAAACCAATCGCAAACTATTTGAATACTAACATTCGGGACCAGACATGCAAATTCTAGTAAATTTGTACCAACTCTCTGAAAGTTAGTTTATATTCAATATGGAATTATTGGAATATCGAGTTCCATGACAAGCTATATTGATTCAAACGATTCTAGTTCATCTAAATCGAAGTAATGTATTCGAAAGAAAAAAGTGAGTTAAGGACGTAATGGTGCGAATTTGTGTAGGTATTAATAAAGCCCTTCCTACAGAAGTAAGTACGTCATTGGTCCCATGAATTTGCCTAGCATCAAAATACAGAACTGAAAATTTAAACACCAATTGGAAAATAAAAAAATTATTTCATTTCGTTTAACGTGTACTCGTAAAAGCATTTCGTGTTGTGCTGGGTTACTTTGTGCTTTGGATACTACTGTGCGTACCAGATAACAGACAGATAAACAAATAAAATTCACATCATCAAAGTGGGTGAAACTTTATAAGGTACCATACACAAATTCCCCTATGTCTGTGGTTTAACTTCAGTAAATATCTCTCCAACTTGATCGTACCATGCAGCACCTCAATGGATAGCGATTACGTTAAATAAATGTTCTCCAACAGATTTAATCAAAATTTCGTTATAAGTGGCCCATATTACATGTTAAGATTTAATAAAAGGGACTTTCTTAATTTTCCCTTGTCAATTTTGGCCTGCTTTATTAAATTCGGAGATTTGCGTGTCCATTGAGGTTAGTGGGGTTTCGCAAGTCACTTAACAAATTTTAATAATGACATTTGTTATTTATCTTCCAGGCTTTCATTTCTGTCATTATTACAAAGTATTTCAATGATACGTTCTAAGAAGATAATCTGAATTGAACTAAATGATTTTGTCTGTCTACGTGAATTCAATGAATATGAATCTACTTTTTTTTTAAATTTGACAGATGAAATCCAATCTATGATACCTTAATATTCCAAAATCCACTATTCCAAACAACTTATTTTTATTATCAACATCTGCAAATTCGGGAACCTAAACAATAAAAACAAATGCGATACCCCACAAAGCGTCTCAATGATCATGATTGTGACTTTCCAATGATGATGATGGTCTCTTAAGTGATCGGTCTAACCCCAAAAGCTTCACCCCTTACCGTGCAACCTACCCTTGGTGGCTTCGCGCCCATGTTGAAGAGAACAAGCCCATTTGGTTCATTTGTACGGAATTTGAAGGATATCGTCCCAGTTTTTACGGCTTCCCATTTCGATAATATCTGTGGAAGAAATACAAATCATCACTATTTGAAAATGTAGTTTTTAGAATCAACAATTGGCTAAGAAAAAAGTTTTAGAATTATTACAGTGGCAATAATATTGACTCTTAGTTTGGGTCTGAAATACAACAAAGAGTTATTCACGAATGTAAAATTATATAGTAAGTCTATTACCTACTATTGTTGTAAACTTTTAAACGATTCCCAACTCAGTATTTTCTTTTATAAACTATTGAAAAGTCTTGGTAAGTTTCACCTTTAATAGATGACTGGATTCTAATTAAAAAAAAAACAACTTTAAAGACCAAGACTGATTAAATAAAAGCTGGGATTGGTAAAAACAAAATAAAATCGGCCAGACATTCCGGTCGTTGATTCAGGAGATTCTTGGTATCATTAAAAGAGAAAAATATTCAGGGTTACTTAGACCCCGATTTAGGAATTCTGAAAGTTATGTGCCTGATTTGTAAAGGACTGAAATTCTTTCAGTATTTTAAGAAAATACTTGTTGGAGATTGAGCAAATAAATTACTCCTGATATTTCACTTTATTGGTCCCCAAGAATCTTCTTAAACCATTAAAAGCATCTTAACTGAGATAAGAAAATGCTAATTCTTTTATATGATCCGCTTATAAATCCTTACAAAATATTATTTCCACAATCGTGTTCCACGTACTGTTTGTCTCTTTCTCGGATTCATTTAAGTTTTTTTAAGAAAACACTATTACCATTACAATATGTTTCTTTTAAATTAACAAAAAATGGTGTAGATAAAACATTAGATACGATACAATATTTTTCTAACCAATAATGCTTTGTGACACGCACATTAATTTTATCTGACATCAAAATGTAAACATTTGTATACAAAAAGTGTTCTTTAATATATTTATTTACCATACAATCAAGGTTCGATCTCAAAACAATTGAAATCAATATCATATCAGTTCGGTACATCATTCGTACATTAGTTTCTGAATTATTGAACACTCAATGAAACTGTGGGTTCAATCGATAAATTTATAACTTAAGCAGGGTTGGATCCGGTAATCGGTGTGTTTGGCTTGTGTATGAGTGTCAATAATTGTGTATACAATGTTGTTTTGATTACTGATGGAAGTCCTCGTAATGAATTAACGTTATTTTGATACAATTTCAATGATTATTGGTTTAGTAAGCATTAATTTTATTATGATGACAACAAGATTGAGAGCTTTTCCGTAGTGATTCAGACTAATGAAAAATTATGATTGGCTAGATACAGTAGACTTTTAGTAGAGGAAAGAAAATGGTTGCTTTTATTTAAAAAAAACATTTTCTGTAGCGCTCTCACTTTCTCTACAATCTTTTAAAGTTTGTTATAAACTTAAACCTTAAATCACCAAAAAGGCATTAAAATCGCATCAAAGTAGAATTCACTCTTATTAGAATTATCGAAATCCACAAAATACGCAAATAAATGGTATTCGGTATTTCATCCTCAATAAACCATTAAAACTGTTAAATGTAGTAATAAAGTAGATATAGTTATGACTTCAGTTAATATGCCAGTGGAGAACAATGTACTAATGTTGCCAACTTCAGTAATAGCTAATACATTCATTACTACTGGAATCTGAACTACAGTGTTGCAAATAATTGTGCTTGCTGAACTATCGATATCGATAAGCTTTGATCAAACTATGTATTGCATGATAACTAGAACTTATTTGCAATATTAATGAGTATTAGATATGGTATGTTTAATTTATAATCTTAAATACTACATTATTATACTTCTATTTCTGATTAAATTGTTAATTAATCTACTATACCTCGGCTGCTGTCAGAAATGTCTTATAAAATAAGCAGGCCATTTTTATTTTTCTAATCTGATGTATTGTTTTACTACTATGCGTGTACATAAACTATGAAAAAATAAATAAATTGATATAAAAAATCATCTGTAGTTAGTAATCCATTTCAATGAAAACATAAAATCTATCACCACAAAAGCTCGCTGCAGTTATTTGTTTTTCATACAAAAACGCATATCGAAATAATATTGCTCATAAAAACACCAACTGTAAGCAACTTATTTGAAAATACAAATTTTCGTACTTTACTTTATGATCGTAGTTTTATTTTAAACACGATTCTAAATATAACACAATAAATACGCAGAACGCTTAATCAATATGTTACTGTGAACATGATAAACAAATTATTTCTATTACTTTCTCCGAAGTTGATTTTATAAAGGCCAGTACTGCGAATATGAAACCTCTTAGGCCGTTATAACGAACATTTACGAGTATACTACGATACTCGACTATTTGACCTTGGACTGGTCACAACTTTTCTTGGAGGTGAATTAAGGGTTCCAAGAGCTATGTAACTGACGAATATTTTTTTCGAGGCTTACAATTTTATTTTTATAAGCTTTTAAATAATTAAATTAAATAGATTTTATTAAATTATATTCTTTTTAACCGACTTCATTATTTTAGGTATTTATTTTTTTAATCTCCTTATATGAACAATACTATCATTATATCATCCGTGTGTATTGCGATGTCAATACTAAACCAATGAAAAATCTTTTAACAAAAGCATTAAAAAGCCTGTGGAAGATTGTTATAACCGCTGCCAAATTGCAAATTAACTTCACTCCCACCATCAGACACAAAAACCACGAAATTTAAAATAGCCGAATAATGTGCACTCAAATTTACACATGGAAGCACTTCCACAATGATTATGGGCAAAAGCCCTTTGAGCAATCCCCGCGAATTACCACCGATCCCGTATCGTTAAAACCATCTGGCAACATAAAATATTTTCATGTGGGTACCTAACTAAAATAGCCAGTTATTACGCGCCCCATAATCCTTTAAAAGCAAGCTTTACGTGAAAATCTATGGAAATTAAGTGTGTTTATCCTAGCCGAGTATGTTGTTACCGTAAACTAAACGAGCTCGCTACTTCGCTCGCGTTGAAAATATATAAATTTTGCAGTCTGCCTTCTTAGTGCTGGCTATAAACATCTTTAGCTGGCGGTGTTGTGTGTTTAAGTTCCTTGTCCTTATAATTGCATTTTATCGAATAAAACATGGCCGGTGGACCCTGCTGATAAAAACAATTTCTGAACTGATTATTGAAGCCTTTTATTTTCTCACAACAAAATAATGTACTGAAACATTGTCAAATGGGTAGGACAGCAAAAATTTTACATAAGCACCATCGGGGTCCTACGATCTGAACTCAAGCGTGACATACATAACGCTTATCTTAACATTAAAATCAGTTATTTCCATTAAACGGAACAACCGATGCGAAAGGGTTGGGTTAGCAAGAGTGGAGATTAAGCTGAACCGAGAAAATAAACGTTATGACATCACAGGGATTTCTGTCTACATTGTAAGGTTTTCTGAACTTTGAACTATTCCATTAGATATGTTGATCGTTTTGGTTGGGGCTAGCGGAATATTTGTGCGGTCTTTTTATTTTATTACCGGTTTGGTATAAGTTTGTTAGGGTTTATCAGTTTCCATTGTGTTTCATGTCACATAATTTTATTCAATATTTTATTAAATCTAATAAATACTGAAACCTTCTCCTTGATCTTACAAATAATTTTTTGAAAACCGCATCAAAATCGGTTCAGCCAAACGCGGGATAATCGCGGACAAACATACATACATACAGGTCAAACTTAGAAGCTCCTTTTTTTTAAGTCGGTAAAAATTCAAAGTGTTGTATAAAGATCGGGACTTAAAAAAGCCAAAACCATCAGGCCTGGGTTCCATATAATAATATTATGAAAAATTTCTAAACTTTTAAATAAGAGTATTATCCTTACAGCTACTCTTCAACAGCTAGAGCTGAGCTGCAGCTAGTTCCCAAGGAGTCTCAGTAAACTGCCCACTTGGGTTACAATAATTTACTTTAACGCTCGCCCGTTAGAGCATCGAGAGGGTTAGGGAAACGTTATTTCTTCCACAGCGCAAAACTAGATATAAAATCCAGAAGAAGTTTTAAGCAGTAAAAGAGTTTTGATATCGAAAAATTTGAATTTATTTTGTTATGGTTCTATTTTTAGGTATATTTAATTTTTACATTGCCATTTTTTATTAAATGAACCAGTGCATTTTTCTTGTTAGCATATAAGAATTCTTACTGTTAAGTCCATAGTAAAATAAGGTTAATAAACTTTAACTTCAATGATGAATTTAAAAACTATACAAGTCCATAATAATAGCCTTATAACAAGGAAAAATATTTGAAAGAGTGAAAAATACTTGTAAATGCCATAACGACATGAAAGCCGTAGGTTTGGTCATGTGGAAAGAAAGGAAGGAAGATTAACAAACGAGAGCAACGTGATTGGTGGAGGCATGGAGGCAATAGAAGGTCTCCCGGTGACCTTAAAGGTGAGATCCTTCAAAAAGGTCAGCCGTGCTTATAACCGAGGCTTTATATGAAGCGATGCGTTAACGTGGAAGAGGTACCAGAAATAGGTGTGATGTAGATGTTTAGATGAAAAGGTAGAACATTATTTATTTATTATTTATTTTTAGCCATAATTGTCCCACTGCAGGGCAAAGGCCTCCCTTTCCTTCTTCCAGTACATAGTCACGGAAAAGTTTTGAAGCCAAAGATAGCACAGAAGATTTTAAATATTGCTTGTTGTTTAAACTACTTTCGAAATTTTAGACCTTAAATGGTAGGATTTAAATAATATTAACAACTTCCCTGTCCCATGAGTCACGTATGAATATTTCCATTGTTTAACTATTGTGTCTACTGGCGGGACAGTTAAGTTGTTAAAGTTACAAAAATACGATGTCTTTTCGAATATACTCCATTTGGTAGTAAGTATGAGCAGATTTCTGTTAAAGGCCTTGATGCACACAAAAATTTACTCTGAGGGTCAAGACATTAGGTCAATATTTGCCATAGCAGTTTACTAATAGTTGCAATTTACTGTGAATATTATAGTCTCATTACAGTAAAAGATAGATTACGGCTTGGCCGATCCTAATCGCTCCGGTACGCCCCGGTCGGGCAGGTAATTGGTCACTTAGTTTTCTTCCTTATTCTTTACTCAAGGTTGTTTCAAAAGTTTTTTTCAGTTCAGTTTTCAAAAATCTTTGGAAATACGCAATAATATGGCATTTTAAAAAATATATCAGTTAGGAATTAGGAATAGGAATATATATCAGTTAGGAACCACTAACAATGAATTGAGTTGCCGTATTCAGTTTGTTTTAGAAGCAAATTCACGATGCGAGTACAATACATACTCAAAAACAGTGATTTTTAATAGCATTATTCTTGAAAACTCGTTTATTCTAAACTATTAAGTTCATACAAGTTCATACAGTACCTAAGGAGTATATAAAGTAGTCTACTTTACATGTGGTAAGAACTGGTCCTTTTGTCCGTAACTTTATTGGGTCAGCCAGTCTGGAATTCGGAGAGACGCTTGGGAGAGATTTAGGTCTAAGCGAGTACCGACATTATATGACAACCTATGAGGTTCTTGACAAGTAGTACTACCTAAGAAAAAAGGATATTTTGACTCTTAATAATTATAGACATAAAAAAATGAATAATATTAAGGGACGCCAAGGAAAAGGGCGTCCAAATAAGGGTAGAAAATGCTGATACTACAAAACATGTTCCTTCACTTTAAACATCTAATTAATATGCGAACTTGAAACCCTTTTTAAGGTCATTTATTTACAGAATGTAATCACTGAATAGCGGTCACCACATTTCTAATAGACCAGTAAAAGGTCACTTAATCGCTTTTAAATCGCTTACTTGGAATTTAGTGAATAAACAATGTGCTTCTATTACGCTTACTAGAACTTTAGTTAAAGCAAATTAGTTTCAGGTGAATTTCTATATTGACTTTTAGGATTAATGACTTTATGTTGATCGTAGGTTTATTTTAAGCTTTGTTATTATTAGTGATAAAAAAAACTGTGTGTAAAATGTGGCATTGTAGTTTAACTCTTGTAGTTAAATAATAATACAAGAGTTGTCATTTAAAATTTTAAGAGAGGCCTTTTTGTGTGAACATTAAAACTCATAATAAGTATCGATTTAATATGATATTGAATTTTGTTTAATTTTTTAAGCATCATAATTCGTTTCAACAGTCGCCATCGTTACGAGTAGTTAGACCTTATTGTTTACACGACTTCTTTTAAATTTCATTGCTTCCTTAAGATACTTTGACAAGCTGCCATCAAACAAATCCATTCCCATCAAAATCACGCCGATCTTAACAGCTCCATCAACCGAGAAACGTTCCATTCAATCAATACCGTCTAACCCATCCTTAACTCAAATCAAATAACCACTAACTCCGATCTAATCAGGGACCCGGTAACACTCTACCAAATTCAAGAGTCCACCGTTTGAAGTGCTCTCAAGCGACCAATGGTCATCTTAAATCGGTCGGGTTTCCGCACGATTTTTCCGGGGTCCCATTGTTTTTAATTGCTACTTAGTTTTTGCGAGTGGCACCGTCCCGGACGAACGGTTTTGTAATGAATTGAGTACTTTTGCACGGCGTTTTATTATCAGAAAGTTGTGTATTGGTTGATTAAATTGTCTGTTTAACGAAATTTGGTATCGTTGTTGGGAATTACTGGGAATAATTGAGTATTATTCGCACTCAATTACAATGACATGGTTAAGTGGATATTCTTTTGATTTGTGTATTTTGCAAATTGTATGAAAAGACAACTAATTTAATGATGACTGAATCGGAAGTTTTACATAACAACATCATTAAATTAACTAATTTAATTCCCACGAAACTTCTAAAAACATCTAGGAATCGATGGAAAATAAATAAGATCTCGTCCCAAACCTTGCAAGTTTCAAGCTTCTCGAATGCAATTTTCTCTTAATGAGCCCGACTGGCGCTCTGAATGAAAAGCTGTAGTTGCAATCTAGACCATTAATTGCTAGTCGGACCAAGTCAAATCAACTCGCAGACACTCCCCTTAGATTTAGAGGATCTTCTAGTTCATTTACTTTGAAAATCTCCTGCAATACTAACCCATTACTAGTATTAAGTCAGTCTTTGTGCAAGTGATAAGTTGCATCTGATAACACAAAATTATGGGAACGAAGAAGGTTCTATACTTCCAAAAACAAAGAAAATTAACATTCTTGGTTTATGTTACCTTTTGGCCTGAAATTTAAGGTAATTATGGTGTTACCTCGACTCCTATTTATGTCTACCTATCTACTTAAATTATCATGATTAATAGTGTCTTGCAAGAATTTATAAGTATTTTTTCTGCAATATTCTTGAGTCGAAAGTACGATACTCATATATCAAAGTTTTAGAATATTATTTTTAATATCAAAATGATTAATAATGGTAGTGTTCATGTTCACCACGTATTAACATTATTTTACATTCTTCATAAGGTTCATTGAACTTTAAAAAGCAAAAGATCAGTATTAAAGAGCTTTTGTTTCTTGGCGGTGCGCGCCTGGTCTATCAGATCTCACTTACCAAATGCGCATCCCTGGTGGTGAAGGTCACGGGGTCAGCGGAGTCAGTGGCGGTGCAAGCGTACTCCAGGCGGCCGGTGACCGTGATCAGCTTGCTGCCGGTGCGCGCCAGGTCTATCAGGTTCAGGCGGAGGGTGTCTGCTGAGAACTCCACCTGGTGAAAGAGTTAGATAGGAGTGAGTTTCGCTTTTTAGCTATGCTAGAGGGGCGTAACGAAAATTGATCATCACATTATTCCCAAAAGGGAGGGCTTCTTTAAGCAGTGGACGGCAAAAGGCTGACATGATGATGTTGATTTTTGTTACCACATAATGTAGTTTGGATACGCATTATGGGTGTTTTTTAAGAGCTTTCACGAATTTTGTGATGTGGAAGTTAAACAAATGAAAATAAACTTTATGTCTTTTTTCATTCTTCTAGCATTCAACCGGAGACAGTAAAATAGAAGTTGATAAGAATATAATAGTGTAACAATACCTTTTTCAAGCAGCCGATAAAGTTGGTGTGTACTCTCGCCCCGGGCAAGGCTCTGGCGTTGAGTGAGCCTCCGACGTGGGCCCTGGAGGACGCCAGCATGGTGAAGGAGCCTGCCACATGCGAGTGGTCGGAGTACACGTCGTCAACTACTGCTGATACCTGGGGGGAAAGGGAAGAAAATAATCTCATTTGATCTGAGCTCGTATTGACCCACTGCGGGGTAAAGGCATCAGATAAAACTTTTTTTGTCATTGGACTTATTTGCACTTTGGTATTTAAAGCAGAGAAAAAAAAATGGGTTTTTTTTTGTGTTTTATTAAAAAACACAAAAAAAATAAAAACCTTTTCACAATCTATTCACAATGCACCTATCTTCTTTCGAGGCTGCTAAATTTAAATAACAATTACATTGGACTCTGATTACTAACGTCTAGAAAGGAATAAGTTTTACTTATAAGACTACTAACTAAACAAAATTACTTTTAATTAAATTATAATAATACAGCTTTAAGTCTGAAAAAACAGGTACTGTAACAATATTATGTTTTAAGTGTTTTTCACTTTGGGAAAATACTTATTCGGTAAATATTGCATCATAAGGCTTCTAGTTTGCAAGATCAAATTGAACCTGACCACCTTTTTATAACCAAACTCTTTTCAGAGTAGGAGCCTAAGGAGCGCCAGTAAAAAATAATGACTTTATTAACTTCTAACAATCAAGCAAAAGCAACACAACGCATAACCTCTCCAAGTTTGTTAATAAATGTAAAAACAAAACTTTTTTCATATCGAACCGCTGACAGTGTAATGAAAGTTCCCTTTCAACTTATTATGACTCGTAAAATATATTGGATAAACACTTTGCCAGTGGCCAGATGTCCCTTGTCGTTAGGTTGGGATATGACGTCATAAACTATATGTACTATATATACTGTATACTGTATGGTATAGTAAATAGTGTGGGTTTACAACGATGATGGAAAATTACATAGAGCTGTTTTTGTTATTGTTTTCGTGGGTCGATGAGTGGATTAATATCAAAACAAATGTATAAATATATTTTTTAAATAAACTTTTGTTACATATTATATTTGTGTTTGTATTAAAACTCTATTTACTTGTTGTGTTTTATCACCAATCTTTGAATGTGTAAAGGCGTATCAGCCATTAATATACTTCTAAATAATTGTAGCCTGTTACAATTTTTTTTAAAGTTATTTGGGAGAATAATATATTATATTATAAGAAATACGAATTTCATCTAAAATGAAATCTGGGCTAAACTCTTACAAATCACTATCCACAATGCAATCGAACAGTTGCACTAAACTTCGGCATAAAGTTGCAAGCTCGTCAATTCACACCGCGATTGCACAAAGTTCAATAACAGAACTTTTGCAGCAACCTCCCGTAAATTTCACGCCGTGATTCCGACTAATCCTGCCAATTTATAATCCTAACTCATATGTTTTATACTTCAGTTTAATTTTCAGCTTTATAACAAGTTTTCCCATTTGTTCGTTCTTAATCTCAGTTTTATTTCCAACGTCAAGCAGATTTTCAAGGCAATTTTATTGCAAGATTTTTGGTCCTTATGTACAACTAAAAGACCGGGTCCTTTAAAGGCGTTTTTATAAATATTAATATCTTAGAAATCTTATTTTTAATAGGACTTTTACCTAGCCAAACTACTTCGATTATTAATATTTTCCAGCTGATGTTTTTTGCTCGGTCTCGGAATAAATTTCTCCTTCCATTTGTATAGGTAAGACAAATTGGAACGAAAGTCTAAGCCGACTTTTTATAAGTGCTTTTTAATGGTTTATTCGACTGACTATTCTTATGAAATTCGAAAGATTTTATGCTTGAATTGTGCAGGACAATTATTACACAACAATATGCTATTTTCATAATAGATATTTTATATTTTGAATACATTTAAACCTTTTTCTTAAAGTAATTAGAGTATTATAATTTTAATAATAAAGATAATTATATTCATACTTTATTACTCCTGCCTACTTAAATAACGAATGTTTGAATATTAAATTAATACTTACACGTGTTTGTATTTTGTCAAAGACTCCTGTGAGGGTCATATTAATGAATTTGAATTTGTGTCAAAGGAAAATTGTTAGGAAAAGCCTAGGAAAGCCAGAGATGAAATCATCTGAATTTGTAATAACTAATGAAAGTAAGGCACCTTTTGGGAATACTAAGGGCCTGTTAAGAGACCTACGCGTTACATGAATTTAAATAACCTAGAATAATGAATAACAAATAGTTCTGAATTATAGTTTAATAAAGCTGGAGTTTATAATATTATTTATTATTAATACTTATATAATATATTATTGGATACAAGATAAGTATACAAGACAATAATGACATAATGTAAAAAATCCATTTTTTTTTTACTCTAATTACGCTGATATTTTAGTTTTAGTTAATTACAGTATTATTGATAATAATTAGACATGTACTTAAATTTAATTATTGTATACCTAGAAGGCAGGACATAGTTGATCCTTATACCACATAACATCTGTACTTTGTACCTACCTGTGTTCCACAATAAAGAATATGATTGATTGATTGATTATTTCTTTATTAACTTTTATTCGGTACTTTTTGAAAGAAATTCTTACAAGCGTCTTCAATTATGCAGAGTTATAGAGTTATGGGTAATAGCAAGTGGTGACATAGAATTATAAATGTGATATTATAGAATGTACATAAGTCCTGATCGCTCTCTAATAATGCCACATTTCTTTTCCGTCAAAAATAGGAACTTATATTTTTCAAAGTATTCAAACTTACTGATTAATTGACTCTCTCATTCACTCAATTATAAACAAGAATTTCATAACGTATACGTCAATAAATGAATCTATAACTTCAATCTAAATCCATCTGAGAATGCAAGAAATTCGGATCAATATCCAATATCTTGGAACTATATAAATCCGAGGGTACGAGGCTCGCGAACTGCCAACTTCCCAACTATCGGATCATCATTTTCCATTAAACCTCATAAAGAATTGTTTCGCTTCCCTCATATTTCTAGTGAGTAGAAACTCAGATATCGTTTTATCCGATTGCTTCGCGAAAAAGATATAATATCGGAAGAACTAACAGTAACAATTCTTGTAAGTAACTTTTGCAGAATATTTCCGTATTTTGTTTTTATTCAAGTGTTTTATAAAGTTGGTAACTTTGCTCAGTGAAGGATTCGGATTGGAATAAGATGAAGTGGCGATAACTAGTTAGTTTATAAAGTTACTTACATTATTTAGCTTTGATTTTCCGCTCAAAGAAATGGCTGAGAACTTTGCTATTTTTTGCCGTGTACAAATAATAATATGCTACCTCTGTGTTTATTATTTGTACCTTGAAAGCTTGTTTTTAAAACAGAAAAAAAAATATTTTGAAGAAAATAATAATTCAGCCATAAGATGAGAATGATGAATAAGATGCTTTGAAACATTTACTTTCTTTTAATGAACGAGGTAACTACAAACGTTTTAAAGACGTAATTTTTGTACTCTTTTATTTATTCAGCTGCAAGCTCTGCCCTAAAGCATACAATCAGTTCTTATAATAATCCAACTCAACCCCTTTCTAAGAACAAATCAAGACCAATAAAAATTAACATTCCTTCATAAAACTCCAATTATGAGGCTGAATCACATCGAATACCATCGTCCACCATTAAAAAACTCCATTGTTTAGCATAAGACAAAGGGACTAATTAAACAGCACACTAATTGGTCCAGTTTATGTATAATGTCACCAGCTGCGGTTTATTGAGTTCAAGAAATACCCGATAAATATTCATTTGTTTTTTGTCGTTGATTCCGAGCTTTTATACTGCGGGCTTAAATATTGGTTTGTGCTTTATAAATAAGCTGTAATGAGTGTAAAGGTTTTGTTTCAGGGATTATAAATGGCCGTATTACATAGAGTTGTTTTATGAGACCATTAGAAATTAATTAACTTTAAATTTAATAAACCGGGGTTTTTGACATAATAAAATTGCTATCATTATTCGGAAATTACGTGAATGAGTCAGGGATTTTTATTACCATAGCTTCATTCCTATCTGCTATCCTTTGTCGTTTCAAAACGTCTTCTTCTGGTAAACATGAGTTGATAAATAAGTTTAAATATAAATTGAAAACTACACAAAGAATGGTCAACAAAGTATGTCCGAATAATTTAAACGTTTTGCTTTTACATCTAAATATATCGGACGCTCTTTGAGCGATATCGATATACGACTAACAATTGGGGCGGGAATTATTAAAGCCATCCATTAAATACTTCACCCTTCCTTATATTAAGGCAATTAACTCCTTGCGAATGAAATATTCATCGATTTCCTTTTTATGTTTAATTGTATGATGTTTTATTTTAAAAGACTTTAGAGCGATAGTTGATACGACGAAATAATAGCTATTAATTTCTGTTACAATATTAATTTCTTATACTATTTTGTCATTTGAAATAGTAGATATATCAAAGTGCAAAAGCTACGAATAAAATTAAAAAAGTAGCTTGTGAAATAAGTATGTCGTTACGTTATGAAGTAAAGCATCGTGAGGAACCCAGGATGCCAACAATCTTAATCTGAAATCGCCAACCTGCAAGTCAGCAAGTGTGCTGATCAATGCTAGTTTCTTTTCCATATGAGAAGGGGCATTTGCACAGCAGTGGCATAAACACAGGCTGATATAAATTATTACTCTTTTTGTTACAGATGCTTTACAAGTTCTTTATAATCTATTTACTGCACAAATCAATCCACCTACAATAGGAAAACAATATCATTCAATTAATACACATCAAATGACAAACAATCAAGCACTAAATTAAACAAATTCATCGCTTCTGTTTACGAAGCTTTATTACGAAATGCAAATTAAATCATAATAATTCATGAGTGACGTCATAATTTCTATTTCAGTTTCCATTGTGAGTGCGGTATTGTGAGCCGTCTATTCATTGACAATGGCGTTTCCATTACGAGGCACGTCTATCCCGGACGGTTTTAATTCAGGAAATATTTTAGTTCTTCTCGCAGCGGTGAAGGTTTTTTTGCATCGATATTGAGTGAGGAGTTTATAGCTGCAGTTCGTATTGAATTAAAATGGTTTATATTGAATAAGGACATTTGATTTGATTTGATTTAGTTTATTTTACTTTTCAACCGGTGGTCGTCTCATCATAATGCAAATAAAAAACTCAATAAATGCGAAAAGTAAATGCCTGGCGCACTCAAGAAGATTAAATTTCAGTTTTTACACTATGTCATGAGCTACAAAATCTTTTTTTGTTTTTATGTAGGTATTTATTTATTACTAGCTGTACCTAGCACCTGCCTACTACCTACCTACTACCACTTAGGGGTATGAAAAATAGATAGTAGCCGATTCTCAGACCTACTGAATATGCATATTAAATTTCATAAAAATCGGTCAAGCCGTTTCGGAGGAGTATGGTAACTAACACAATGTTGTGACACGAGAATTTTATGTATAAGATTGTAACCTTAAATAATGGTAATGTCGTTCAGACAGCTTCAAAATCAATAAATAATATGATATAACAGTAGGCGAAAAAAAAGAAAAATTATTTTCTTAAATAAATCTTTTCGATATCACAATCAAGATTACACAAATATGCAATACGTTAATTTTAAATTGAATACGTCAGCAATGCCTATATTAATACAGTTAACAAAGATTATGATCCGATGATGCAAGAATTGCATAGAATTTCTGCTTACGTAGATATACCTAAAGATACGTAAGCAAAAATTCTATTGCAGTTAATGCATCACTCATTCATACAAGTTTAATAAGTTCCGTACTCGTTCAATTTGAACTTCATTCATTTTCATTATAATTGTGTTACGGAGTGACCGTTCCATTGTCGCTACAGGATAATACTTTTAAAGCTTGTAATATAATTTCATAGTACTTGAATTTTTGAAATGGTGGGTAAATATTTTTTGCAATTTTTCGCTAGTACGTAACTTATTTTGTTGAGATTTTATCTAACGCTAGTTAATGTAACTATTACATTTTTAACCGACTTCAAAAAGAGTAGGCTCTCAATTCGACCCTATGTTTTCTTTGTTACGCAATAACTGACTTTTATAATAATAATACTGGCGTTATATCTACTTTGAACAGTTAATCATAAAACACATAACTAAAACTTATTTATTTAATAACAAAGCTTATAATACTGTTTTCTTTGTTCAAATTTATTCTAGAAATAAATATAATTTACATTTAATTTATCATAATGTTTTGTTAAAGTTTACACATACATTTATGAAATTAAATTCCCATTAGATTTAAATACATGATATATGTTGTTCTTTTGTGTCAGTAATGCCTTGTTAAATATCGCGTGATTTCAGACCATTATGCTAAAGTTCTTTGATTCTGATGGAGATAGACTAAATTGGTACTAGACCGAATTTAGAGAGATTTATTTCATACGTGTTTCTAGTAAAAATTAAAGGTTAGTTAAACACCAGAAAAAAAAACTAAGAAACTTTATAAAAAAAACTTTATTTTATTTTAAGAAATTGTAAATAATTTTGACCTTGAATATCCTAGGTAAAAGTAAATATATATGTATTAATATTACGTTCATTATCATGAATAAATATAGTACAAATATTTGCATCACTTACCCTGCAGAAACTCGTAAACGGCGTGATCTAAAACAAAAAAAAAACTAGATTAGTATGCGTTTATTGCTAAAAGGTCGCAAATCATAAGAAAATATTCAAATTATTTAGATATCAGCAGCCCCAAAAAAAGAGAAATATTGTTAGGTACTTTTAAAAACAACTAAATTATAACATCGTTAAATGAGGAAAATTTCCTAAAAACCAAGTAACGATAAACCATAAAGTCTATAAACGTCTCTTTTACAATCGGGACTAAATCCTAATCTGAAACTAAGCCTTAAGGCCAATAAATCTACGTATCAAATCCGGGGCACCGGTCCAAGTATAGGCTTCGATAAGCCCCCAATATTCGCGAAGAATGAGAAAGGCCCACATAAATATATAATTAACGATAACGGAATGGCCAGGGATAGAGCACGCAGTACGTAAATAAACTATTTAGTAGCGATTCGTGCCGCGTTTAGACGGGATAGTTCACTTGAATGGAATGCGGTTTAGTTTTCGTGGTATGCGTACCACAACGGAGAAAGGTATAAAAAGTAGATAATTAGTTTAATGTATGCCAAAAAAACAAGTTTGTTCGGACTGTTTTTAAAACCCTTAGATAAAACATTTAATAATATTCACAAAATAAATAAACAGTAATCTAATTGTGCAATATATTCTGTCATTAGTTTTTAGTGGCCACTGCAATAAAACTAATTACAGGCATTAATTGTTCCACTTATGTCGTTTAATTAACGCAGAATTTTGTTTTTCCTACTTACTAAAACCCTTATATTGACATCACCATTAAAAAATAAAAAAAAATACAATAAAAATTTCTGAGCCAGTAAAATTTCCTGCATTCGAACGCACCACAGAACGATCGCCCCGAGCATACAGGAAACATACCCAATTCCACTACCGACTAAATGTATCGCCGCAAAATTGCTTCAATTATAAAAGCATTTATACCAAACCTTCGATCCCTCCTTTAATTGCAAGTAAAATGTCGAAACTACTGGAAAATTCCACTATACAAAGGAAAAATAACTCAAATAATCAAATTACTCGGGTATGCATCGATTTCGTTTTTTGAAATGGCTTCAATGATGAATGGTTTATGTTTGGAACACGCCAAAGGGCTATAAGTCGCGAGCTATCGATCTCAGTTCGAGGCACAGAGTTGGCAATACGGGCCTAAGGTCATAAAATATTTGTACAGCGATGAAAGCGCTTTGTACTTGGCTGATGAAATCTGGGAATATGGGGGTCGTATAAATGAGGAGATGTACCGACAGCCGTCAAAGAAATGTTTAGGAGAACATGAGCTATTATGTTATATGTAACATTGTGCCTGATAATACAGACTTGTTAGGACTAATTCGTCATTAAGATTTAATATAATAATGTAGTGAGATTATAAATGAATTGGTGGAACAGAAAGCTGACCGCAGAAAGCAAAAAGTTTTTGATCCTTTTATCGTAATCTCATATTGAAAACTGATATCTGTATTGAAGTAATATTGGTGTAAATATTTCATGTCCCCATAATGCTTTGATGTAGGTATGTTTTACTCCAAGTTATTAGAAAATTTGAGTTGTGATTCTGTCCTTTTCGGGCCAAACTTTCGGTAGGATTTAATATTAATTTATGTTTTACTACAAAACTACATAATTATCTTAACGCATTGTGTTATGCAAACAACCTGCAAATAACAATACCATGTACCATTTACACACAGCGATTAAATCGCCGAGTGTACTCAGGTGGCGATTAGTTGTTTAAAATGGAGGCAGTAATAAAACTAATATATTCCATGTACACGGCCACTGCATATGTACCATAAACCGTTTTGGTCGTAAAAGTAATGGTAAATTGTAATTGCGCGTCATATTTTCATATTACGCTCAGAAATATCCATAATAATTTCGTTTAGCGTCATCAGAATATATAATTTGATGATTTAGCTTGAATTAGAATATGTATTTTCAAATCTCGATCGTTATAATTTGAATAACGTCTCGTGATTGGTTGCTACTACGGCGACGCACGAAAAAAGCCTATGCCATCCGAAGTATGTTCGTTGTTTGTCTTACCTCTTGTATTCTTCGATGGACAGTCAGCTTGTGCCACTGGTGGTCATCGAACCTGGTCTTGGCTGGCTTGATGTGCATCTCTTGCTTCCCGTTTCCGAGACCCATTGTAAGGGAAACGCCTCCGTCTCGCACGGCGAGGTTTAGGTAATCTGCCTCATGACCTGGTGGCAAAATTGAAATTTTAAGTCCTTGACACTAAAAACAGTATTTTTTATGACTTCTCCAATAAACTTATATTATACTAGAACAAAGAATCGTTCGACTATTAAACACGACTGATGGTTGATAGATTTATTCGACATCGACTATAAGCTTTTAAAAGATGATTTGAACGTTAACGTAACGTCTTTACAGTCAAAAGCTGGTCTTGATTTCTGTTCAAATATTTTCAACCATATACCTTTTTCAGGTGAAAAAACATTGTCACTAACCTTGTCCAAAATTTTGCCAACAATGATACATGGCCACCAAAAACGGCAAATGGTCACAACTTATTTTTACCTACTGTAAGTTCTAACTTTTATCTACGCGGTTACCTTTACCGGACTTAATCTAACAAAAATAATTATTTACTTTCAACTCACCTGTATAAAACAGCAGTCCATTAGGCTGTCGCGTCTTGAAGTACAGCGAGATGGCGTCCTGTGTGCTGACGATAGGCTCTCCGCCGGTCTGCGTCAGGTCGTACGAGAGGAACTCCGCACCACGGAACGTGGCTTCCGATGGCGCTTTATCTGGAAAAAAATTATTATAAGTATGGATTAAAAAAATAAAATTAAACCATAGTCCATACACAGAGATAAACAAAACACTCGTTTTGAACCTGCCTTTTCCTATGTCAATCACGTTATTGCTTTTAATTACTAGTCTGCTAAAGGAAACCAAAATGCTGATTGCTGACAAAACACTTAGGCATCAAAAAAAATAGAAATCTTTATTGATTATAAAACCACCATGACGGTAAAATATTACTATATTTTTTTTAAAGAAACTTTATACAACCTAATAAAATTGTTACTAAATATCTTGTTTGTCACATGACAGGGATATGCAAATAAAATGATCCCTCATATATTTATAATCGCTATAAAACATAACAGGATTACCGCACTAATGTACCTAATCATTTAGCTGTCATTTACACGCGCCATCACCGCATCCTGATTAAAACCATAATTATATTAGTTTCATATTAACTCGGAAATTAGAGCTTTATAGGATACATTAGATATTTTGTAAATAGGTTTTCAATACATTTTACGTAAATCTTTTAAAACATTGAAATAAAACTACTTATTACGGATTTTTTCGCGGTTTATAATATATTTAGATTTTAGGTCCCGACGTTTCGACACAACAATAAAAAGTAGTTTTATTTCAATGTCTAACATTCGCGTAAACCTAAGAAACCAATATCTTTTAAAACATGTTAGAATTTTGTTGGAAACTATCTTTAAGATATATTAGCTTTTTGATACTTCTCTAACTAAAACGTTATCATTGTCAAATTAATATCGAACATATTTATAAATATTTGAGATTCAAACTGTTCAATTTCTCTAAAAGAAAACCTTATTTTTTTTTTAATGGGCACCCCTACGCAAGGAATGTAAAATGGACACATATACCAAATTGCACATCTGTACCATCATAAGTCCATTACCACAAATAGTAAAAACATTTAATTTCACTATCAAATTCATACAAAACAAACAAACATCACGCTCCAACATTTTGGTAGAGTAGTCGTGTTATTGTTAACGCTTTATGCAATGGATGAAGTTCATAAATTACCTCATGATCTGCCAACGAACGATGATTAATTTACGGCACTTGAACGGGTTATAAATAACTGAATTGTTATTGCAGGATACAATAATTAATTTCAGCGAAAATTCAATTAAATGCTGGTTTATTTTCTATACTGTTTTATTCGACGCTTGTAAAGAGCAGGTACTGAATTGTTTTAAACATCCGTTAATGCTATAGACAATTCTAGAACTACGATATTAAATTTGCTAGCTTCCAACCTTAATTCAACGATTTTACGAGAAAATTTACCCGTCAGAAAAAACATTTCCGAAAAAAAGGTTTTATTAATACGATTCATAAAACGACGTCCGTAAAAGAAGTCTTGTAGTTTCATATTACCTTTGCTGAGGTAATAATGAAACAGTCTGAACTAGTTAGCGCGTCCTGCAGTTTTAATCAAGGTGGAAACCAAACACCACTGTACTACCTTTCTTTGCTCATTGTAGGAACAGAATTACAAGGCGAATAGTTTGAAAGAGTACAACCTAATTTCGAGACACACGAATTACACGATCATATTCTAAGGTAACATTACGTAGAAATTAGGGAGACAAATCTTATCAGTATATGCTAATAGAAATTCGAATGAACTTTACATGCTTATAATATTCCATGAATAAATAAATTGATGAATTATTTTGAAACAATAGATTCGTTCCAGTTAGGGGATTTAGTATTCGGAGAATGTGGGAGTGACATAATTAATACACCTACGCTTACACATTCAAAAATACGACGTTGGTGTTATAATGAATGAATGTGTGATATTAATAATCGTGACATTTAGAGTAGACAAATTAGTATAATTTTAAAAAGTATACAATTTGTTACTAAAATAACCTTTTGTAGCCTCCTATAACAATATACACACATCAACACCGTCTAGGGATATTTTGCATAAAGTTCTTAAACTCAAAAAATACTTGCCAGTTTTAAATTCTTTTAAAGTAAGCTTATTTTGTGAACCGTTTTGAACGATTCTAAATTTGAATTTGAAAAAATAAATTAAAAACAAAAAAAATACGCGGCATAATGGTAGCGAATTCCGAAGGTTTCATTTACCTACAGTAGTTTTAGGCTATTTTTTGTGTCTAATTTAAGTTTTATAACAAGTTATCGGTTAATTTCGAATTAATGTTATTGTGTGCATCATGCAGCGGCGACATTTAACGAGAAAGTAAATGTTAAGGGCAGTAGGCATGCTCCAAGCTGGGGCTACTCAACTGAGCATTACTGAGGAGATTGAAACAAGACAAAACGTGATACCAAGGTTACGGTCATGTTATCTTGCTACTGGTGAAGCGGCTGAAAGACCCCCAGGCGGGAATCGCATAACCACTCAACAACAAGACCGATTTTTGCAAATTGCCATGAGAAGACGATCAAACGTTACGGCTATGCAGTTGGTTCAGAGGCTTCAGTTAGAGCACCTGTTGCTTGTGAGTGACCAAACTGTGAGGAGAAGGCTGCATAAAGCTAATCTTCATGCTCGCAGACCGCTTTGTACTCCAAGACTATGCCGAGGAAATCGTGGACGACGACTAGAGTGGGCTCCTGAAAATTTGCTCTGGTAAGATAACCAGTGGTCTGTAGTGATGTTTACCGATGAGTACCGGTTCGGTTTCTATCCCGATACACGTAGAGTACGTGTTTGGCGAGTTCCTGGTCGTGACAGCCTTCTGCAACATCCTCATGAAGTCCATTCATAGCACGGCGGGACAATTATGGTTTGGGTGGGAATTGGTATTGGTGATAGAACAGACCTCGTTTGGATCAGAAACACCATGACGGCTGAAAAATACCGTAACGAGGTGCTAGTATCAATAATCTACCCTCGTCGACAACAAATGGGCCAAGAAATCACGCTCATGCACGATAACGCCCGTCCGCACACAGCGGGAGTGGTGACGAGCTTGTTGCAGGAGCATGATGTATCGGTCTTAGGCTGGCCTGCTCAATCGCCTGACCTAAACCCCATAGACCACGCATGGGACATGCTCCAAAGAAGAGCTTTGAGGAATTTCCCTGCAAACATTGCGACGGAAGAGTAACTTTTTTTGCATCTTAGCCGGACCTGGGACAATACCGCAGCAAGACTTGGTTAAATTAAACTAAAGCATGAAAAACCAGTGCAGGACCGTTATTAACGTCATGGGTGGCTTAACTGAATTCTGATTTTTCACATAACTCTTAAAAACAGATAAATTTTTCCTTGTTTTTTAATAATTCTTGAGAAACACATTCATCGTTAGTTTCACCATTATTTCACGTTTTGTCTTTTTGTGAATAAAAATTTGTTTACGCAAGAAAAATAGTTTTCTTTTATTCTGCAGTGTAGTCTGATAAATAGGCTTTATAAAAATATTTACATGTTGTATGTTATTTTCAATACACTTTGAGTAAATTGAAGAAATCCAAAATATCCCTACACAGTGTTGATGTGTGTAATTAACAGTCAACATTAAGATTTATAAAACTACTTTCTGTAATGCAAAACGAATCAATCAGGTTAAATAAATTGATAAAACATTTACCACACCTAACATTTAGTCGTTGTATAGAACCATAAAATATTAACACAATTACCGATATACAAAGCAAGAAGCTCATTAATATTCTCAACAAAAGAAGCCCATAAAACTCGCAGGTTTATATTATCGAGGAACTAATAATGGAACAGTCTCGAACTACGCTATAACTACAGCTTTATGCATTTTTAATCGAAGCCAAAACTTGGCACCACCTGGTCTCTCGGAAATTGATTAATCGCCGCAAGTTTGCCGTTCGCTGATTTTTATATTCCTACTGCTTTTGCTATTTTTACGGCTTCATTAAGAGTTGTTTGATTCAGCTTTCGAGACTGCGTAATGAAACAATTACCGTGAAAGCTCACGGTTTTCAAATCATCATTTTTAGGTGTCTCATAATTTGATGTATATTTTCAGAATGTTTGCTTAATAAATATTTTTATTTTTAATTCTATAACGACGATTTTCTGTGGCCACTATGGTGTAGACTTATTTTGTTACGATAATATATTATTATTATAAACGCCTGAAAGTAACTTAAAATGATGATTTATAAAATAGTTTCAGTTGGAATAAAAATTTATATTATATTTTTTTCGCGCCACAACTAAAACTTTACAATCTTTATTCAAGGAAACCGTTGAAACAACAAGGCTACCGTTTAATCCGCCACCTCAACAGAGCAATGTAATGCATAATGAACAAAACACAGATGTGCTTGAAGCAGAAATTTCTCAAGAAACCAGCAACGATAATACACGGTAACACAGCGTAACTGAAGTACTTAAAGGTAACAACATAAGGCATATTACGGTACCACATGAAGTCAATATAATCCCGCTTAGTGCCTAAACACCTGTAGTAGTAACTAACGTTATTACTGAGAGGTTTGATGGCTACCGACTCGTAATCTTGAGATTAACACGGAGGGAGTTAGGAGGCACAATATGCGGCAAGGTAATTGTAACTATTGATTGTAGCGAGATTTCCGTGAACTATTGTATCGTAAATACTATGGCAGTAATTAATAATCCTAATTTTAGTGATGAATAGTTGTATTCTTAGTCCTCTTTCTACATTGTAACTGGTACCAGCCAGTCTAGTACTATAATTTTATTAACGTCTAATAAGCAACATAAACCCCTGCTTACATAACCACAATGTCTACGAACGTAATGATCAGAAAAATATAAATAAAGAACATAAACTGAAAATAAAAGTGTACTAAACTTTATTGTACCGAGACAGTGGAGAGAACAATAAAAACTTGTACTCCACAGAAATCATAACAATGACAAGTTCCAGAAATAAAAACGGATGTAAAATGTAACTTGTTACGAAAGAGACTGAATGTTGGAAAGTTATGGCGTTAGATTAGTCACAATTGCCCTCTTGGGCCCAATAGAGCGGTGTAAAAATTTTAAACTATGCTATGCTAACCACTACGCTTGGACCTAATGGGTTGGGGATTAAAACTCTGGATTCAAATGTTTTGAGTGGAAATGTTTCGAGTTTAGGTTACGTTAGATTTTATGTGTTTAGGACGGAAACTCGAAAATCTTAATCGTCAAAAATAACGATACATAAATAGTACAGTACTTACGACATTACATAAACCTATCATAATGAATACCTACTTTAAAAAAAATTAAAACTAATTAAATTAAATTATAATTCAACTTCAAAGAAATTCATTTAACTCACAAAACAACTACCTACATAAAACCTTCAAAGAAAATGTTCAACAAAAAATTACTTAACAACATCAAAGACTCCAATGAACAAATAATAACCAAACAAAACGCTCTTTAGAAACTTAAACAACATTTTTGTTGAAAAATCTTGCATCACTGAGCACGAATTGTACTCATAGGGAACAAACCATTAAGTATGAATACACCATGAGTTTGAAAATCAGTGAAAATTCATCAACTTCGAAACATAAAGGAACAAACAAGGAGATATAATGAAATCGTTTTAATAAACTGAATTGTATACTAAAGATGTTTACAGACACACAACATAAGGAACATTACTGTTCTTGTTAGATGTACGAATGTTATTTGCCTGAGATCTCAGCAATTTAGGTTATTACTAGCTTTGCTTGCCTTTTATATGATTATTTTACATTTGCTCAAGTATTTACGCTGTTATGTTGATGGTTAATAAATGAGAATCATTTTACTAAAAATATTATTTTCAAGTCGTAGGATCTCTAGGTGTACTTTTACAAAAATGTTTTACAAGACTAAAGTACTGAAGCGTACAAATGAAGTTAGCATTTTGTTTAAAAATGGTAGTGTTTTTCCTTCTGAACGAGCCATCAAAGGCTTTACAATATGGCCCCCGGATAATAGGCCATTAGTTGCTGCAGTAGCGAACATAATGACTTCAGGCAAAGTACATACCTACTCCATATTACGTTACGTTTTTCCTGATACAGTAAATATAGGTGATTTTTCAAGTATAAAAATATTATTAAAGATTCAATGTACAATGATTTTCTTGCCTAATAGATTTGCCTTAGAATAACACTTTCCAAAATTAATATAGCACTTGGTTGTCTTAAATGTGACAAAACAACAACAAAAGTTACTGAACCATCGACCTTAAACCGGAACAAACTTTAAGGTTTCACCCCTTTCGAAAATACGATAAAGTAACTTGTATTTTATAGAAGTTTGTGTAAAGTTTTATTAGGAAAAATTGCTTGTTGATATTTTGAATCGCATAAAATATCGTTAGCTCGAACACCGTTCGTAAATAACGGTGTCTCTGGTAAATTGTTTAGAAAGATAAATTGTTACCTGTTGATTTATTTGTAAAATATCTTTTCTAAGAAAAGCGTCGAGAGCTTTAATAGTTTAATAGAAAGCAATGTTTCAGAATGAGGAAAATAAAAGTATTATCATAATAAGTAAACGTCTTCACTACCTACTTAATATTCAATTCATGCAGCATTCGCCGAGCAATAGATTAATGACGTTTCTAGTAACCTGTCACTTAACACTAACGCCAAAATAAACTTTACGAAACATGGCTGGAAGCTATATCACCGTAAAGGACAGGGGAGCATGAATTAACCCACACTTACACAATATATAACTTAAATTACCCGTTAACCCGTAAATTCCAACTAACATTAAACTAGTTAGGTTAATAGAAAGGTTTCTAATTCGCGGCTCAATAATAGCGGGCCTAACGACGTACCCTGTGGCACACTCCGCTAACTATCCGCTACAACTCTCAATGTTTCGAGGAAACCGTCGCAATCCCGCCCCAGAGAACTATTCATGGTCAATTTGTGTACTTGTAACTGGTTTTATGCTTGCATCTAGTTGTAATTTCGAAATAATTCGAGTGTAACTATGTCGAATGTGGTGAATAAAAACTTTCTTTTCTGAACTGTTTTTCTCATAGTTTATAAAACAGTTTCAAAAAGCAAAGAAATGTTTTTTTATTATGTCATATACTCAGTCATTAATGACTAAAAAACCTTTTATTCGCTTTTATTTCATTTCTAATAAAAATGGTAAAGATCAAATGAGTAGCAATCAATCTTAATATATTTTGGGATCATCCTAAAAAATGATATTCAGAAAACGAAACATTATTCAACACGATAAGAAGTCCCATAAATATAAAATTAAAATTACCCTGTCAGGGAAACGGGAAAAATCTTCCATTTCGATCCCAAATATGACATAGATGTTCTTACCTAAAATTCACGGTTAAACTTGGTGAAAGTATTTGCATCCCCTTGAGATGGCATACGGTATCAAGTAGAATATCCCGTCGTCCCATAAAAAATTGTGGCAGGGAACGTTCAATATTGTAGATAGCTTGGAGTGATGATCGATTTACATGCATTATCCATTAGACTTGATGTGTTCGTATCAAGTGCGTACCTTGAACTTATATCCCTGTGGCTAAACTATCAAAACATGCTCATGTATTTCATAAGACCTTATATAAGTTGCCGTCTATGAAAAGTAATTTGAACGTGTTTTAATTAATTTTAAGTAAATTCAAAGAAAACTTACAAATTAGTTTATATTGCCATTTTTGCAGTAACAAGAACTTATTAAAATGTAAATGTATGATTCAGCAAAAACACGGTAATATTTATATTAGTCTATTAGATTACAATAAGGTTTTCGTCGAATACCAAAAGAAATTTAGTTGTAGGTATTATGTAGGCTTTTATATATTTTTTTCCTTACCTTCTTAACAAAATGTGTAGGTAAGGATCAGCTCTGTATTAGCTTATTATAATTAGAATTTTTTTTTCTGGTACATGATCTTCTGATATTTTTTGCTTAGTAAATATTTTGCTTACTTTAATATCCATCTAAATATGTTTGTAGATTATATTTCGTGATTGTACTCAAAATTTCTGAAACTCTGTACCCACTGAGAACAAACATGGTATCTACGTATTATTAAATGGTCTTTAAGATTATCTTATGATTCGCATACAACATAAACAAATAAATAAGACCCCTAAATAAACCTCTAAATACTCACATTAAAGCCATTTTCACAAACAACGAAAATTTGCACAAAATACAAACAATTCCGGGAATGGCCAGTAACTTGTTCAACCGAGTGTTATTCTCGCAACGTTGTTATACATTGACGTTAATGTTAGTGGATATATGAAAGGCACGCTGATGTAGGAAGCGTTAGGTGTGAATATAAGCGATTGCGTGGTTTCTAGTGTCGCCTGTCGCGTGATTGTCGGGAGACCTCGTTTGAAGGTAGATGGACGCCATATTGGTTTTAGGATAGGCATGGGAAACTCAATTTTGAGCGGAGAACGCGGCCCGCGTTGTATGCAAATTTCATTCAATGCGGTTTATTCTAATTTCAGTTCCCCACTTTAATGGAACTGAGTTTTTAAACGGAATTTCTTTTAACACACCTTCCTTTGAAATTGGTTTACATAAAGTTGATCAAGATATTGTAAACAAGGCACTGGTAACTAAGCGTAGTACCAATTTCCTTGTTCGAAACATTTTAGAAACAGGACATTAAGTTTATTCAGTGTTTTTATTCGTTCCGATTGTACTTTTTTCTTTTACATTTTAGACTTCAATGTTGCCTGTTTAATTTAAGGAATATTCTTAAGTAACGCATAACAATTTAGAGTTGAGAGAAAAGAATACAAAAATATATTTTTATGTGAGTTGTTATTTCCCAGATGAACTTTCACTGTCAAATAAAACGATTCGTAAACGTACTCGGCTGTCGGAAATTCATCTTTGGATTTCATACATAACCAGTGGAATAGATACATAAGCTTTTGAAGTGATTACAAAGCTGGATATATTTTTAGAACTATCCTTTTCAACCCTTTTCATCCCTTATAATCCTTTATTTATACTTGATTAAGCTCGCCCGTCTTCGTTTATTTTTTGGTCAAATTCTTAAGATGCTGAAAAAATATAAGTACGTTTATGGTATTAAATACCTTATCCTAACATTACAATTTGGATTATTAAATTTTTGGGTAAGCCTTGACAAGCGGGTCATTTATAATGCTTTTTGCTTTTATTAATGAATAAGACAAAAATTAAGGCCAAAAGATTTTATTGTCATGAAATGATAAATGCTTACAATGGCATGGGTGTTTAATGAAACTAAAACCACTTCAAACATGACATTGAACAAAATCGTGTGTTGTAAGTTTTGAAATATACCTATTTAGTTAGCTATAAGAAATCGTGTATTATAGTTATTTACATTTTAACCACAATTCATAAATGAAAATATTACATGGTTGGACTTTTTAATCTCTTAACTTCAGTATGATTAATATGGCTTTTGTAGAACAGAAACACAAAGGTCAGTTTTGTCAGCTCAATGACTGCAGAACATTCTCCATTTAATCGATGTTCTAGTTTACCACTAAAGCATATAGAACTTCATACAAGCTAACCTTAGATGACTAGGTACAAACATTTTAGCACAGATTTGCAAATCATTCCAGCGATATAAGTTCCCTAATTGGCTGTGTAACTCAGTAACAATCTTACATTGTTAAGAACTTAGGACCACATTTTGGTCTTTAGATCCTTTGCCTTTCATTATGTTGCAAAGTTTGATGAAAGCGTATTAGGCACGACGGAATTATTCATGTGTTCTCGTGTGGAAGTTCATGCTAAGTATGGTAATTAGCGAAGAATTTTTGGATGATGAGAAATTTGTTTGTTTACAAATTTATTTGAAAGTTACTTTGCATGATGAGAGTGCGGTGTATGAGGAAGCATTAACAAAGAGGAAATGTTCGCATAATATGTGAACACTTTAGCAGACTCAGAGTGCCTTTGCGGAAACCTTACGTTTCATATCAAAACATATCTAATACGGCAATATAATAATTCATAAATGAAGCATATAGATTACTAAATCCCAGTGTAAAGCAGTTTGAGCCAGTTAGAACCACATCAAACCGCTCCACGCCGAAATAGCGGTAACAATCTACATGCTAATACCCCACGGTATCATAAAACGGAGTTACTGTTTTCTGGTATACCGTTCGATTGTATTCGAATTGCTTTTGAAAATTATTACGTTAATTAAACGCGAAGGATTTGTGGTTCGTTCCCACTATATTTACCGCCTTTACTGTTTTTTCCATTTCAACAGGCTCTAAATAGGCCATTACCAAACTGAGAATGAGGCTCAATTTTGGATTCGCGTTCTCGCAAATGGGTCGCGATGTTTTCAGGATAGGTCTCTTTGTCAGTTGCAGATTCTATTAAACGAGATCGTTCGGAGTTAAGATTGCAGTTTTCTAAAACGCTGTGAGTAGAATTTAAAGCGGTTTTAACAAGATGAGAGCTGCTATAGCATTGTGGGTCACATTTGGAATTTGAATATAGCGTTTTTGAACAAACCATTTGCATTTAGCAATATAATATTTGGGAACATCATTGTAACATAATGTCTGAAAAGTTGCTTGATAGCAAAAGCAAACAGTTTTTTATATTTAAAGGACCTTTTAAAGTGGATCCTGAAAAAGACCTAAAATATGTTGTACATGACCTGCATTTTGTTAATTTGTATAGTAGTCTAGGTGTTAGAAGCTTAGAAACAAGTAACTTTAAGTACAGTATACCCAAATCGTTACAAAGATGCGGACAACAAAAAAACATCTATATACAAAATGGTGATTTCAAAGACGCTGCGGAATCTGTTTATACAGGCTGTTAAAGCAATGACACAACAGTGTTACCTATGTGCTGATAAAAGTATAATGTGTGCTCCTTATCTTTCGGGGCTCGTAAAACTTTACGGTTACGGCTGTGTCCTCTGACCAACTGACCGAAACACTGTTAACACATGGACGATATACAGGCCGTTGTTATTAGGTGCTGATGTTATGAAAAGTACAACGTTATGTTGTTGGATGTGGTTTATATTTAAATGGTTTTTGAGGAATCTTTGAGGGTTTTGTCTCTTAATAGTGTGGTTTCAAAAAAAAAAATTGATATATGCAGTAGGTATATAGAATTTTGATATGAAGGACATTTAAGTAATTATTTATTTTAAAAGAAGTTACGTAATGTTTTGCAGTATGTTATGTTCTCAAACCTTCTTTGTTTAATTAATAATGAGTTGTCTATTTTGTTTTATTTTGACAGTAAAAAAGTGTGCCAAATTATTTTCGTCATTTCAAGTAGAAAGCAATACACGTTCATAATAAAATGTATTTCAATTCATCAAAATGATGATCATAGTTCTTTATCTCAAAATTATATCCTATGTTACTAGCCATAGGGTATAAATTTATTTGCCTACATTAATACACACGTATATAATCTGTTCATAAAGTTGGACACACGGATATCCGGTTATGTTAACTGGAGTGACGGCTCTATTCCCTGGATGCCGATCAAGATAGCTGACGTAATCTGAAGATACAATAGTAACTGTTGTAGTTACAGGAGATTAATATGAGTTGTCAAACAGCAAGAGGGAGAAAATTCAAGATGAAGTCAGAAATAAGCCGTTTTTTTTATTTACTTGAATGTTCTACTTAATATTTTAAGATTAATATATTCCACAATCAAAATTAGTTTAACTGCGTTGGAAAATTAGGAATATTAGTAGTTCCTGATTATAGGGATTAAAAGGGTATTTACGCATGATGCCTATCATCCAACGCTAGTGACGTAATATTCGGTATTGATTATAAAATCCAGTTGTTAACGAACGTTATTACAATACTCAAAACCTTATGACATGAGTGCAATAATATAGTACAACCGCAACATTATCATTTTACCATTTCAAGAACCATACCTTCCTACGAAAAACCTAACAGTGATAAAAATTCTGCGAATAGGCACTCAAACAGTTTGAAGTAGACATTAAACTTTACGACGCTGTATGTAGACTAGAAACAAAAGACGTACAATATGAATAGCATGTCGAACTGTCTCAGGAAACGATGGCTCTACACGCCATACGCCATACGAGAGAAGATATTGTGAGCTGAAGGTTGCTATTTCGAAGGTTTTGATTGATTGCTTCTGGTCTAGTGTGGACGATTTGAGGCATTTTAGTCGGGATGAAATTAGTATAAAAAATGGACACTAGTGTTTGTTATAATTGTTATTTTATTTGTGATGATTTAAATCTTATTCTGTTACATTGTATCATTTTTCATACAAAAGCAAAAATTCTTAAGCTCATTATATCAAAGGTTAATGAACCTACCTACAAATTATTTTCAGCTATTACATAATACCTTAATTTTGCTATTACCACGAAATAAATTCATTATTATAATGTAAATCACACTAAAACCGATTGTCCACTCGACCTGATATAAAACCAATATAGCAGTAAAATGCAAAGCACCACGCCGTGTGTACAGAATTCACAGCCAAGTTCCCATACGCGCGCTTCGAATAATTGAAAAACGAATTTTGGAAGTCCCACGGATTGTCCAATATCGTCCAGGCCTTTTTTAATTGTTTTAGATCGACGTTCTCATTGCCAATAAAGGTTTTTTTTCAACTGTACATGGATTGACAAAAGGGGACCTGTAAATAGCTAGCAAACATTTGAAATGAAAAAACATACGAATTGAGAACGTCCTCTTTTTGAAGTCGGTTGAAAAATGCATCCTAATATGTTTTATGGAATAGTACTCAAAATATGCTGCACTTCTTTTGAGCATAAAAGTGCAAGGCAAGGCAGCTGTTTCCTTAATATGAAAAACTTAACCAAATTAGGCCAGGTTTTAAACCCATTACCTCGAGATTTAAAGTCAGGAAGGAAGCGTCATAATGACGACCATAAAGAACAAACTAATAGAAGTTTTAAAAGTTTTTACAGTATACCGTAAACTTTCGCAGCTGAACATGGTAACCTTATAGACCGAAATAATGTATAACTTTAGGTTAGAATAGCCACAGTACGTGCTTGAAATAGTGTGATAGAAATTAAAATAAGTAGAGGAGACAAACAGAAGTGTGGTTTAAGCAACTCCGAAATGTTGCTAAACTGCCCCAAACTTTTCAAAATCCAGGACAGAATTAGATGTTCCCACCAAACTATAAAGGGACACGGTTTTACAACCAAGTTGCAAATTCCAATCGGCGTATCGATTAATCGAAAATTTAATTTTGGAGCAGTGACGCAAGCGATTGTGTCCAATATTGGCCAGTGAGTATTATTTTTTATTGTTTTGCGACCCCTATCTGCACAGTACTTTTGATTCGTAGTAAATTTAAAAGGAGAATTTGACATTCGTTTGTTTTTACTATAAAATAAAAATTACTCTTAATTTTTTTTCGCTTAGATAAAAATGATGTGTCAGCATCAGAAATACTACTTAGACATTCAGAACAGGACGATAAAATATTTCGAGGACCCAGGTGCAATATGACTTATTATAACCACTATCTCTTAATGGAAAAGTTCAACAAATGTATAATACCCAAGCACTATAAAATTAATTCAAAGATAACCTGCAGAAACCCTCTATAAGAGATTAATTATAATTATTAGTCCGATTAGGAGCTTATCTATAGCTTCGACACATTAATCCTCTAAAACCTAATGCAACAGAACCACAAGACTCAACTAACACACAACCAACCATAATAATCTAGTGATCGTTCCATTCACTAATCTACTAAAGCGTTATAACCTCGCAAACGGTTGGGTAACGGATCTAATATTCAAATTCATCAGAGAGCAAGACGAGACCTCAATATCGCACCGTCACACTAGTGAGGATGTTCCGCAAATCTGCATAGCACCCTTTGCTAGCCAATTTAACTCACGTGGGGTAGGGTTATCAAATCCTGTCAAGGAATTTGATTAAATATTCAGGAATTCAGGTGAGAATTCCGGCAAAGGCTGCTTGAAGTATTTGAAAATTATTGTTTTGAGTGAATCGCGTCTGCGCCTGCTTTTGTTGAAATTTTTGGATCGTGACTTATTTAACTTTTCAAGTTTGGAGTATATTTTCACATTATACAAGTTTTGTTTGAAGCAATGTCATATTTGTAGACGTATATAAAATAATCTTCTTCGATCTTTCAAGTATAACTTCATTTCTTTGCTACCTACATTAGTGATAGAAGATCAAACTGTCAGCCCTACACAACGGCTACTTAGACAGTACGAAATTCAAATTTCCGAACGATCGCCTTCGGGTGCGCTCGGCGATTTCCGTCGCACGGCGGCTGGAATAATGGCGGACGACGCGTGTCACAGGAAATGGGGACGATGACGGACCCCGGAAATGCTCGGGACACGAGTGACCTCGTATGAGGGTGTTCGGAAAACATCGGACGACGTTGGGTGACATCGGGCCGCTACCAGCTCTTTGATAGGCTGGCGTTAAGTGGATTTGTCACTCTTTTAGGCAGGCGATATTTTTTGAAACGTTGAAAAAGCTTGTTTAATTTTAAATAAAAACTAATATTCTAAAAGCTTTTAAAACGCTTCGGTCGTGAATGGAATGAATAAAAACATTACACATGTAAAACATTTTATGAGTTTTCACCATAAGTGTTCCCATTTTTCATGAGTAAGAGTAGTAATATAATTGAGAATGGATATAACTGTAATATCTATTACTTAATAAATCACACATAAAGACAGAGTAATATAAGACTTAAAGGCAAGGAATAAGAGTCTATTTCCATTAAAGGCCTGCCACCAGCAAAAGCCCTCCAGGTATAACGATAGTCAGTCAATAAAAGATAAAAGAATAGAAAAGTAATTTCTTTTTACTTTTACTTCCCAATGGTCCCGATTGATATCCTAGTTAACGAATGGGAATCAGATTCCCGTACATACCTTTCCTCTGAGATTCTTTAAAAAATCTGAACTGGATTTTTCATTAGCTTAAGCTTTACCTTGATTTAAAGTTAGTTTTACTTGGACAGCGAGCAAAATAGTTGGAAGATAGGTTATTTCAGGCTTTATAAAACATTAAAGGACTTAATTTTTAAATAAGATTGCGCCGGGTATTATACGATTATGATGAAAGCTTACGATAAGTGATGGTTAGTCTTCATACTTATTCGTAGGTACATTTGGAAAGACTTCATTAGGGGCCTTTTCAATACTACAGCTGGTACTTATAGCACAGGATATCCTATTTTAAGTACCAGCAGAACATTAAAATTAAGATTATTTTGTACCTACTATTAGTTTCCGAATACTATGTGCCTACTTGTATTTTGTGCCAATAAAGAAATTATTATTATTATTACAATGGAGCACCTAATTATAATACTCAAAGGTATAGTCGAAGTCTATACTATGGTTATTACTATTAGGTATATCATATAATATCGATTGAAATACACGTGTGAGAATCTCTTCAAACACTGATCGGTTACCAGTTCTTTGACAATACATTTTAAATTGCCTCTTAGATTGCCAGTAAATACACTTCTCTATACTAAAGAATATTGATGCGGTTCAATGTTTTTCTTTGCCTTCATCCTCAATACCGTCCTTTGTCTAGTATTTCGCTGCTATTTGAAACTTCACTTCTAAATCGTTTTTAAGTTTGCTAAATAAGCATTTCAATTTAAAAATCTAATTATGTTTATTTATTTAGTTTATAGGTTCTTTTGTTTTTCTTTTTTCTAGTGTGCATATAGTTAAGTTTTATAGTATTGTACGTAATCTGGATTTTCTAAATTTAAATAATGTGTTCGAATTTAAAGTTCAGTCGTTTTTTTTTTTGCGCCTGGTTTCTGTTATAATTTATGACCCATATAAAATACGTTTTAATTTAATTTCTAGACATGATACGAGTATAAGCATCATTTATAACACGAGCTAAGCGCCTTCTGTGCTCGCTCGTACGACGAGCTAAGTAGCCTTTGTTAATTGCACACATTTGCATAGAGGAAAATTTGAAAAGGTATTTTCTTTGCTAATCTATTTTAATATAACTTTAAATTTAAAATAAATGCAGCTGAATTTCCGCTTATTGGCATTACATTTTCTTAAAAGATTATAATTAACCATTTCTCTGAACTACATTATTTACACAAGCATTTATTTTACCACTAGCTTTATGATAATTGTGTATGTGCTCTTCACTTTTTATGCCAAAACCAAAATGCGCACCTTAAAAAATCGTATATTTCATTTTACATACCCTTTAAAACTGCAGAAATGTATTAATGCAGAAAAAACAAGTTTTGCCTTATCCGCCTAGAAAAACTGGTATAATGATCAATTAATCCTTCTTAGTACATAAGAATCTCTTTTCGATTTTTTTCTATAACGTGCTTATCAATCAAACATTTCATATACCTAGCAAAAAAATCTATAGAACACATACTAGTCAAAAGTAGTAGTACCCAATTCCTTGTCAAATAACTGCCAGTGCCGATTCCCGCGGTCCCCGTAACTTCCCTCGCTCTGTTATGTTGGCTCCCGGGGGATTATATCCAAGGATACGGGACTTGTGCGTAAAAATATCGATAATCGAAACTCATACAATCTATCCCCGTTTCTATAGGAATGCACTTCGTGGTATTAGGATTGGAAGATAGATTACTTGTTATCTCTTTGAATATAAAGGATAAGTTTGTTTAGTGTTGCTAGTGTCACTGTGGGGTCTTTTTACTCAATGTACACTGTTTAATACTACTGTTGATCAAATTAATTCTTTAATTCTTAATTCTTTATTGTACACACTTAAACATTTTAAAGATATACATTAATAAAAGTTGATGTACAGAGGCGAGCTTAACTCAACATTGAGTTTTCTTCCAGCAAACCTTTGAGTGAAAGTGAAATAATTTAAACAAGTTGTGAGGCAGACAGAAGTGTACAACAAACTAATAGACATACACACAAATAATACATAGTACGTATATAATAAGATATATATTAAATATAGACATACATAGACTACATAACTCAAATAGAAAGGAAATGTTCTTTTATCTTTCTCCTAAAAACGTTCAGCGAAGGGCTATTACGCAAGGAATGTGGAAGTGAGTTCCAGAGGCGCACAGCACGAATAGTAAACGATTCGTCGTAAAGACTAGAGGAGTGAAGAGGGGTGCGAAGTAGAAGAGAAGAAGAAGTACGACAAGGTTTGCCTCTGGGGACCAAAAATTCAAAACGTTCCCGCAGGTAGCCTGGATATTTAGGATTGTGCAAAACTGAGAAGAGAAGACAGAGAATGTGAGAGTCTCGACGTTGCCGAATAGGCAACCACTTCAATTTAGCCCGGAATTCCGACACGTGGTCGTACTTCCGCAGACCAAAAATGAAGCGGATGTCAAATTATGTCAAGTTTCTGTTCCCTAAAAAAAACTAGAGTATCTTTGAATCTCACCATCGTCTGAGAATATGCCCAATAGTGGTATGTAGACAACATTTCCACAAACACAGTTTAATGGAAATGCCGATACAATTTAAGACCCAATTTACTTCATTAACCGAAACAAAGACTAATTCACTGACAAAATTATAATAAAAATCGTGTCTTTCAGGACATGCGAGCTTAAAACCTTACAACACGAGTTAATTGGGTTAAGCTTCATCCGAACCAAGCAAAGTAAATTAATAACGAGGAATATATTACGCTGTGACCTCTACGGGATCAGCAGAGATGTTATTAGCGATAAAACACTATGAATGAATGTGAGATAGATTAATTAATCTAATGGGAAATGGCTTAGAACAATTAGATGTGATGTTTCGTAAGTGCTTTGCTATTGATGAGAAACTTTAATTTTAATCAGAATGAACATTCGTAAGAATAAATAAGGTGTTATGGTGCTTAAATAACATTGTTTTGTGCTAAAATCGGCACGTATAAACGGTCATCACAAAAGGCAAAACCAAAAATACATTTTGTCCGAAACCTTAAATAAAGAGAGAAAAACGAGTCAATAAAGAAACCCCTTTTTAGAATAACGCGACTGAACAAACCCTAAACTGCGGGTTTGATCCGCCAAATCAACCGTGAAACACGATAAAGAAATCAATGGACGTTACCAATGCATAAATTATTTGACGCTTCACTGAAAAGCCTAGACTTTATAAACTGTTTGCTGTCGAGGAAAAAATATTTTAAAAAGATTATGTAGGTAGAATTAATTTAAAGTACTGGGAAGTTGGAATAAAAATGGCCGATTCTTTGAAAATAATAAAGGCGAATCAATGTTTTGATCACGTTTTTCGTGATCAAAGCATAGATTCGATATGTATTTGCTCTATGTTTACATTCTGAAGCTCAACCACAACATAGTATAAAAATAAATAATAATCCAGCCTATAAACGTCCCACTGCTGGGCACAGGCCTCTTCCCATATAGAGAAGGCACGAGCATTGATCACCACGCTTGCTCTCTGCGGATTGGCGATTTCAGATCCCAAATTTTTGGAATCCAGGTTTCCTCACGATGTTTTCCTTCACCGTTTGTCAGAAGTGTCTTAGAATAATTAAGAAAGTACATATAACTTTGAAAAAGCCACGTTGGTACTTTCCTGGGTTCCAACCTGCAACCTTGTGCATACAAATCCGTTCATTGAACCGCTAGGCCACCACGACATTACCACCACATACCACAACATAGGAAAAAGATAAAACCTTAATCATAGGATGTCAAAGCGTAAAATATCTGATGTAGCGAGTAGAAATCTGTTATCTACTGACCCCATATAGGTAATGTCATATGAAGATACACATGGCTATGTAAAGTACTAGGATCAAAAGACATTAAAATTATTCAGGAGCAGAGTATTACGCCCTTTTGTTCTGTTTATTACGCCTTAAAAATACGTACGCCATTTTTATCTCATGTGGGTACATCCTAAAATTATAATAACAGTAAAACATGTAAAATAGGCCGTAAAGTAAGGTAGAGAAAATAAAATTTAAATCCTAAATAATTAAGAGGTTTAACATAAATCTGAATTCTTTGTGAGTGGCTATGGATATGGTCTGATAAAGAGATGGGTTTAAATAAAAAAAGGTTCTAGGCTATTTCCATAAAAATACAAAATAATAGAATATCAGTCGTATTTTTAAAGAGTTTTATGTATTTTTTAAAGAGAGGTTAACTAAGAATAACAAAAAATTTCAAGTTTATTAAAAAATCTTCAAAATAAAAAATACAGTGTCCAATACTTTAATGATATATGAGATTACTTTCTACCCTAATTCAAAACTGCTAAATTAACCCATAATTACTTTCGAATCCCTGAATCTCGAACAATTTGCCACATAAAGCAAAGTTTCGAGACTTACGAGAATCCCGAAAAATTTCGTCCAAATATTCTCGCCATACTTCAAAATTCGGAAACTTATCCTATCAGGGATAAGCGATCCAACTTCGTGGATGTTTCCCGATAATGCTACGGGATTTATGCACTCAATTTAGGAGGTATAATTAAGATATTGTAGCATTTTAAATAGACTGAAAACAGTCTATTATTTATGACTTTTTAGGCCGAAAATTCTAGTTTAGTAACGTTATGAAAAAGCTTTAGCTGGTCTTAGTAAGACCTGAATACTGTGACTTTAAGTTAATTAAATATCTATAGGCTTCAACTTGGCTGATCAAATCCAACATATTCGAAACACTAAAATTGTCGGTAAATTAATCTTACAAAAAATAAAATTATAGTAATAAGTAGTAGAGGATTTTACATTATTTATTCATTAACCTATGCTGGAAAAGAAACTCTAAGACAAAAATAGAACACATTTAAGCCATCCAATATTCCGCGTCACATGAAAAATATTTAAAGAACTTTAATATAAAGCTGCTTAGCTAGCTCATTCGCGTTAAAAGTCTGTCATAAACTTTTAAAGCCAACATTTTATGCACACAATCGTATTTTTATTAAAAAGACGCATTGCAATAAAAATATCAGCAGCGACATTGAATTTAAGTTGTTCGCTGAATTATCATTTATATTGCTCAATACATTTTTAAAAGGCTTAACCAATTTTGCCTTTGACGTTAATCGTTTTCGATTTTATTTCAAACGTAATGGTACGGGAGCTAGCAACGTTTGGAAAGTAAGAATTTTAGGTCAGCTGATTTTGTGATATGTCGTCCTTCTTGCTCTTTCGGTTAGAGTCTGGGCTATCTGGCTGGCGGTAGCGGTTGCGTTCATTAGTGCGCATCCTACTTGTCCAGGTGATAATCCTACATTTTAAAAACATTTTACGAGGCGTAATTTTTAATTTTTTGTTTTTAAATAAGTCTACCTGACATACTTTTTTTATTGCCAGACATTTTTGACAATGCTAATTATGTGCCATATGCTAATTTTTTTTTTTTTTTATTAAATTTTTAAAGTATTTTATAATGTCTGTAATTTTAATATTATGTTATTTAAAGATAAGAAAAACTTAAAATTAATTTGCCAGACATTAATTCAATTGTTAAACCTTGAATTAAAATAAGAAAGTCATGAAAAGTATTGGATTGGATGCGCACTAATGAACGCAACCGCTCCCGCCAGCCAGATAGCCCAGACTCTAACCGAAAGAGCAAGAAGGACGGCATATCACAAAATCAGCTGACCTAAAATTCTTTCTCGAAAACGTTGCTAGCTCCTATACTATAAAAGAGGTTCACAATTTTATTTGTAATTTTTCTTTATACAATAATATGATACAGATAATTTTACGTTTAAAAGCTTCAATTTATCTCTTTCTCTGGAGTAATATTTCAAGTAAAGAGCATTGACGGGACTAAGTGTGAGCAATAAAACGTTAATGGAACTTGAACGTTCTTTGCTTCTCTCAGATAATTAGGAACTTATCTAGGCTTTGAATGCGAACTGTGTAACTTAAGACACTCGAAAGGTGGGAAAATTATTGTTTATTTCCTTGTCTTGATCTTAAAGTTTTCCATGAAAATTCAACTAGCATTCCCATTTTACTATCATATTGTTTTTTGACAAAATACCAAATCTTCAACATAGACCCTAGTAAGTAAACGGCCTTCTTTCTTTGTTCCAAAAATGGTTAAATACGAAATATTTTGAGTTACGAACTCCAAGTGCGTTTAAAAAAGGAAAACTTCTCAAATACTTCCATAATAAAGGGGAATTTATCAAATCGTAACTGTCTAAATCAGCTTGTTCTACACGATGTTGCCAGATTTACTGAAACGCCCGCAATTTAGAGTTAAGAAGTCTCGCTTGTAACTTAATATTATTAAATCTTTAATAACGTTAATTTGGAGTGAAAAGTTGAATACATTATTACTTTTGTTGAGATGTATTGTTCTTGTTTCTTTTCCGCTTTCCTTAAATGGTTTCGCTTCCGTGTTTGGCTGTATCGACCCATTCATGACTTTGAATTAAGGATCAAGAGATACGTTATCCGTACTATCTTAAAGCTTTTGTAGTCTATCTGATATTCTTCTTCAAATAATTTAAACATTTCGAATCGGAACTTGGAATTGATACTTCGACGAACAGTGTCTTCCAGAGTCGTTTAGTGTCTTGACTTCCATTAGGACATCGCTTAGAACATTTTTTTTATGAATAAATCCTTTTTTTTCTTGTTCTCATAATAATGACGTCACTTCAAATTTCAAGTATTCTATTACCAATTTCTTCGAATACCTTCAGGACTCTTTGGTTTACTGTAAACTTTGTGATAAATAAACGACTTCTATAAAACCTTAATTAAATTCACAGATAGAGCCTCTAGCTAGTGACATGTGCAACAAACTGCATATGGAAATTAATTACTCTACTTCAATAGGAAACTGGGAAGTTGGCGCGACTCCTCGAAAGCCTGTTTCCTTGTGGTAAAGTTTATGCAGAAAACAACGAAGGTTTTATAATTGCACTCCTGAAAGATTGGTGAACATAGTTCGTGCAATGGTTTTAAATTGACTTGAATGAAGACCTCTACTCAAGAATAACTTAAGGCAAATAAAAATGATCTTTGTTGTCTCGTATCTGTTTATCGTTATTTTGTTACTATTTTGTTGTGATGAAAAGTTTGCAATAAAAACTTTATTTACAGAAGATATTAAGAAGATACCTACTTTCCCAATAGCAACAACACAGCAAAAATAAATTCGTGAAATTAAATATTTAGTGTACAGACTGAAAAAAATATAAATAGAATAATATGTTAGGAATACAAACCCATACTCTATCCAATGCTTTCAAAGTTCAACTCGACCAACCACTAGAAAACAAAACCTAAAACCTAGACTCAAAGCTACATAGTACACAGCCTAAAATAATACAGTACAATTAAAAGTTCATTTTAGCAGTGTAACCATTCTCATAACAGCCACTATGTCCGCGAGTAAATAAATAAATACAGAGCACTTTGCTGCGACCGAACTTCGTGACGTCATTTCCCTACCTTGTAGGGTTGTCAACAGTGTTGTTATTCCTGCTTTATTTGACTTGCTCCTGAATTTTGTATTAAAGAAAACTATTATTAACTGTTTTGAGATCCCGAGGGGTGATTCCTTATGGAATATGACTCGTATTTAATGAAGTTAAGATCAATTTGGAAAATAGCTCTTTCATTATAAAATAGGTGTACTTAAATATTTTGGGTGCTGACAATTATACTATAAGCTAATTCACCTATTATTGTTAAAAAAAATTGTCAAGAAACCAACAGTATTTTCATTTACGGAATTGAATCTTTATCTACTTAGTTTTACGCATAGCTAAAGGATAGAAGAGCCATTAAACAAATCAAAACATAAGGTAAGCCTTAGTATGGGTTCAACAACTCACACAATACTCCCTTCACTGCCTCATTAATTCCATACAACATCAGTCTATTTTTAGCGCACAATCAAGACGGCCACAGTAAATAGGACTATACCGCCGATACATAATAAAAGAGAAACACTTTGTAGCCGACTACAGTTCAGGACATCATTTCCGCCACCACGCCAGGGTTGCCACTTCGAAAATGTTTTCATTTTGCTTTAGAAAGATACGAAAGAGAAAATGGGTCAAAGTATATGAAATGCCTTTGACCAGCTTTGAAGTAAGATAGGGTAGAAACCCTATCTATCTAGGCAGAATGCCTATCATTGTGCATTTATGATGTAAAAGTAGTGGTCAGGATTATTTATTTTTATAAAATCCAACATGAATTCCTGGTAACTTTTTCTGTGAGTGTATAAATTAGATAATTATATACCTACTATCACCCAGATTTAACTCTAGGTATTGCTTCTATAACTACCAATGTTCTTGACTTATATTTAACGAAATCGCTACTTCTTTCACATAATACCTGACAAACTAAAAATATTTAACATGTAGTTCCACAGAAAAATAATAAATATTTAAAAAATTCTAGTTCCCACACCACACTAACTTCAAGACATAACATATTATACAGATAAACATATAAAACCCTATCAGCTGTAACAAAGGGAAGGGAACTAAGTGACCAATTACCTGTCCGACGTTACCACGATTAGGGAAGGCCACGTTGTCATCTATCTTCTACCTTTCGCACATTATTTCTTTTTCTTCACTAATTGATACATGGATGGAGTGGGAACATCACTATAAACCAAGTTGGAAGGAAAGATCCACCATGGGCAGGACTTATGTACTTACTAGGTAGATTATTTGGGGTGACTCGTTCTAATCTCATAAATGTAACTAATTAAATTTTTAACATAGTATTAATAGCATTACATATATTTATTCAGAATTATGCTTTAAATGCTCCTTGACGTGTAGTTTGTTACCCCTTGAATGTAATAAATTATATCCATAATTTCATTTATTATTTAGCTGGCAAGTATTCTGCAGCAGATTATGCATATAGATATGTACGTAATCTGGGATTACATTCTACCTAGTAATGCGAATGCACTTAATGATTTATGTATCTAATTGGTTGCTGCTCTCTGTTAGGACTATATTAATAATACTCCACAGAATATTATCTAATAATCCTAAGTGATGTGTGTTTACATAATTTAAATGTATCGATTATATGCCTACGAGTATCTATGTAAAGATCAGGTTTCATGTTCAGAACGTAATTGGTATTCGAAAGGTTAAGGCCATAAATAATAAATACCTTTTCTCATATCTTAATATTCATAAAAGGCATTCGTTTTGGTTTAAGAAATATGTTTACAAGAAAATTATAAGGTATCACAATATTGTTGCGAGATTTCGGTTAGCAACAATACAATTTAGAGGTGAAGACTTTCGGACCATTTTCTAAGACCCGCATGTTTAGCTATAAATAAAGCTAACCCCTATCAGCCATCACAAAAGTCGCGGTAACAGACCCTCAAACTTATAACGTAATTAATAGTACGATTTATTTCAAACTTTGACAACCCTACGCGTCGCAACTTTTGTTCCAACTTGAACTAGTTCCGTACACGTGTCGGTAACAAAAAGTTTGACAGCCCTAGCCTTTGCCACAGCGTAGTTTCATTCATTATACAGTATACGAGTGTTATTTAAACGAAGTAACGCATGTAGTATATGTAGGCAACGTATGCAACTTAATTATGACATCGAGGGTTCATTTTGTTATGAAACCTTATTATAATAATAATAATAATAATAATATTCCTGGACAACTCACACACGGTTATCTGATCCCAAGCTAAGCAGAGCTTGTGTTATGGTAACCAGACAACTGATAAACATACTTATATATTTCTAAATACATACATATTATAGATAAATTACACCCAGACAACCAGAACAAATGATCGTGCTCATCACACAAACATTTGTCCTGGGTGGGAATCGAACCCACGACCTCCGGTATAGCAGTCAGGATCACTAACCACTAGACCAACAGGCCCGTCATTATTTATTAGAACATTGTATGTGAGCCTTTTGACTGGTTTAACGTCAGGTGTGTGTGTGTATGTGGACTTCTATATTTCTAGAGCTTGTTTATGTGTGCCTGTGTAAATGTTATTCTACAAACATTTACATGTATCTTTGTGTATTTTTACTCAAGTTTCGATTTAAACTCCAAACAAATACGCAAGGACGAAAGGCAAGGGCAAGAATCCGAGGGTAATTGGACGCAAACCGGCGTCGAGTCATATCTCAAATTTCCGATTGGAGTCTGTCATGAACGTAGTATTTATGCAGATAGCTTTGAAAAGATATTTCTGCTGAATAATTCGCTGCAAATCTGCTCTTAGCGAATTCGCTTCACTAAGAGTAAGATTAAATCTTCCTTGTTTACTTATTCACATGTTGTTCGATAAACACGCTAATTTAATGAAAAAAGTACTTTATAACTATGTTTGTTTATGTCGATTGAAATAAATTAACAATAAAAACATAGTCCAAGAGATTATAAAAACAATCACATGTTGCTGAAATCTGACTTTTGCATTACTTTCTTTAACCGTGATTTATAAAAAAATCACGTCAGTATTTTATAGGTAACAACCACCCTACAGCACCCGATCTAACTTTCGAGAAGCGTAACAAAACAAAACGAATGTCAAGACGCGTCAGCAACAATAAGATTGACAGCTACCCTTCACATTTACTCAGTTATAGGATAAAAGGGTTTCTGTTATTACGCCTACTTATAATTGAATGTCCAGTAACTCGCTTGGCATTCGATACACGCAGTGAGTTCGTTGCGTAAAGGGTTGGATTACCGCAAGGGACACATATTTAGCCCCACAGATATTTGTGCAGAATTCGGAGTTAAGGTTGGTGAGATTTATGTTTATAAACGTTCTAACGAAACAGGGGTCAGTTATATAAATATACATGAATAAGCTTTTTCAGTTCCAGAACATTATTGGTTATACATACAATTGAGATCTCTTATTGTAGTTGAAAATTGCAATTCGCTGAACTAACTGTTAAAAGTTGATTTTCAAAATCCCGTAACCTAGCATTTTAAGGTTTAACTAAAATGCAAGAACAAAATAAAATTCATTTCTCCTCGCGTGCCGACTTAGTATTTAGAGCACCATTCGCTCAGTAGCTGTAAGAGCTGACATTTCAACTAATGGAGCATTAGCCAAGGTTCAACCTCGGTTGGTTTAACGCCGCAGTTATGTTTAACGTTAACGTGTTTTATTAACTAGTTCAAGACGTGAGTGAAAATTAACACGCGAATGTTAAGTTTGTAAGATCCGAGTTTTGGTATGTGTTGGTAATTTTTATGGTGGCTTCAAGGATTTAATGGTGTTTGTAATAAACTGTCGTCGAGACTTAAAACAACTGTTTTTGGGACATGTTTATGAGTCGTTCATTAAATGTGATGCGCGTCTCCGGCGCGGCAGCTCATGATTAAGGACTTAGGTTGAGCCCGAAATGAGCGTTGCTGAGAAATGTGCGTGTGTAAACTGATGTGCATATTATTTTAAAGGCAAATGTTAAACCTATGGCAAGATGTTTTCGGTAACATAATTTGCTTAATTTCTGCCTAAACCACCTAAAACTATGTCCTACTAGCTGTGTCCCGGGGTTTCATTCCTGGTGAATAGTCCTTGTTTCCGTATGACAAGATTTTTTTTCACTGTTTTATTTAATCTGCTATTAGGCGTGGAGACAATTTCAACAACTCAAAGATTATGCAAATCGATGCACCTTTCCTTGAGTTATAATTGGTGTAACTATCCTGATTATATGTCACATATGTAGCTTCTGAAGAAGAACATCACTGTATCCCTATCTCTACCAGTCAATAACTCCTTACCTCTCTCACAGAAGGCACCCTCGTAGTCTCCGTCGCGGCACTCGCATATGGGACCATCGTCAGTACTGATGCAGACGCCGCCATGCTGGCAGGGGTCGCGGCGCTCACAGGCATCGCCACTCGCGTTGCTGATGCGGGAGGACTGGAACAAAGATACTTGGAATAAGTATATACATAGTTTGAGGACATAACTAAGAAGGGTTTGGTGAAAACTAATTTATATCGTAACCATCTGGAGGAACGTGGACTGCTTGAGCAATCAACGTTAACTGCTTAAAGCTGCCACTAAGCATTAAATTACGACTGCTTCGAACAGTCCGTGAATGGTCGCCCTATTATATCTTCATGTTACTAGACTGCAAATGATGTTTTTTCTTGTGCTTTATAATAAGAGATCGTTTTCGGCTACCTCATATTGCTGATGCTTCAGAAATCAATTGCAAAAAATATAACAGTATAAATAAAACTCGTGCAGCAAGTAAGGAGTTGCTCTGATTGGACATCCTGAATTAAACCCTAAGTACTGGCCAATCAGAGAACCTCATCGCTGCTGATTGGCTATCCAGTAAGTTGCACTAGACTACAATGACAGTTACTAATGCTTAACTTGATAGCAGTTAAAGTCGTAGAGCAAGACAGTTACAAATTCTAGGTACTTTAGAAATGTTTAAGTGTTTTATACAGCACGTTATTCCGCCACAAAATTGTTAGAAATTTCTATATTACTGATTTTTATAATAATCTGGTTTTAAATATATTTATAACTGGAATAAAACTTTGCTACTTTCCGCCGATGCGGTCATAGACTTCCAGTTGAAAGTGGTCCATTTTTTACCATATACTCGTAGAGGTTCTTTGGTATTTCTACCTCCTATTTGTTTCTTGAATAGGATTATATTTGGATTACGTAGCTAACTTTACATGTCTATTTTATTAAAATACAGGAGTAACCAAACCGCTGAACTAAGACTAGACATACTCAAACAAAACTTTATTAATACTTAAACATTAGCCCTCAAACACTGGCCTATTTAATACGCGATAAACGTATTAAATATGTATTCCAAATACATTTAATACTCAGAATACTTGATTATGCTAATATTCTCGTTTTATGCTTACATATTAAAATTTCGTCCCATCACCTGTTCGCTAATAAACCAGGTGATTACCTGACACAGTTTCAACGATTATATAAGGCCTTAGCTTTACTTAATATTCAAAAAGGTATAATAGCTGTTTAAATAAATTAATGGTGAATGTAATATGATGAATTTTTGAAAGGATTAACTGGTTTCAGATGAAATTATTGGGATTGTTGATATTTTGTTTCATTGATTTAAATATTATTATTATATCAAGCATAACTCGTTATACAAATCTTTTAGATAATCTTTGAAACTGCCGGTTGTATTTTGTATATAAGCTTTTTTGATCGTAAGTAAATAAGTGGTGCGAAAATTGGGTATCAATTATTTAACTAACTCATTTTGAGCTGAAATTTTGTTAACTAAATAAATATATCCTTTCTTTAACACTCTGTATATTATTACGAACAACATTCAGATTTCATTCAAAATACATAATCTTAGTATTTCAATACGTCAGTATCTTTTGGTAACTGAGTTCTAATTAAGCAGTGCTCAGAATCTACGCCGTAAAGCTTGGCCGGTAGACCACAGAAAACTAGTTACTGCCGGTTACTGCCGGTGTCTGCCTGTTATCAGATTTAAGTTAACGTCTAGCCGGCTGCGAAGATTAACACCGCTTGTCACGTGGCCTCGAAAACAGCGAATAAATTTTCCAAAATATTTAAGACGAAAGATAATATTTACTTTGAATTATTGATTCGCGACTTATTTGTGCAAATCCTTTTCTTATGTGTAATTTGATAAATAATAACTTTTTATAGACTACTTTCACTGTCACTTTCAAAGTTGTGATAAGTCGAATGACTGATTTACAAAATGTTGGTAGAATTTTAGGGCTAGGTGAGTAAAGTTATATATTTTGCAAAGGCTTCTAAATTTTTTCATGTAGTATACAAAATTCTAAAGCATAATAATAAGGAAATTTGAATTTACAAGTTTAACTAACAAAAACTAAAATAAATAACTTCCTTTATTTGACACTTAACTGGCTACACAAGCAAACCGCTGACTTAATAGCCACACACTAACGACACTTCTAGTTATCTTAGCATATTAAGATCTACCGTCTAGACCAGAGTCTAAGTCTAGATCAAATCCTGATTACTGGATAATCCGCTCGTTAGAGGTGTACCAAATTTAACGCGGTTTTCTTAAACTACAGTTAGCTAGAAAGGACATCATCCATTTTGGTCCAAATTCGAAAGTCGCCGGCCAACAAAAAAAAATGTGATATTCTTACAGAGCTTGTCCTCCTTAGCATTTCTTACTATGGCACTAAAGCTGTAGCACCGCTGCACGTCATTTTATCCAGGGTTTAAAACTCTGAATTTTCATACATTTTTCGATAACATACCACGATATTATCGATTAAATGAATTTCTAAGAGGACAGAGCTTGACCTCCTTAGCATTTCTTAATATGGGACCAAAGCTGTAGCACCGCTTCACGCGATTTTATCCAGGGTTAAAAATTCTGAATTTTCATACAATTTTTCGATCACATGCCACGATATTATCGATAAAATGAATTACTAGGAAGACAGAGCAGCCTTGCTATTCTGTAACATTATTTTCATGTCTCGACAGCGGAATCCGCAGTGAGATGTCAAATACGTATTCTCGAATTTGAATTCTAAATCAAGGCCAATTGGGTTCACTTTTGAAGTGAGCTTTATTATCACTTCACTCTCACCTGTCACCGAAATTATTTCTCGAATTTGAATTCTAAATCAAGGTCAATTGGGTTCACTTTTGAAGTGAGCTTTATTATCACTTCACTCTCACCTGTCACCGAAATTTTAACAGAATAGACAGGCTTGTCCTCTTAAGCATTTTTTAATATGGCACCAAAGCTGTAGCTCCACTCCATTTGAATTTATCCAGGGTTAAAAATTCTGAATTTTCATACATTTTTCGATCAAATACCATGATATTATCCATTAAATGAATTACTAAACACAAATGAAATGTTCTGTTATGGATGCTAGCTCATAGTTAATGATTGGGGGTAGTAATAAATTCAGGGATTTTTGTAGGTTTTTAATGTATTTTATCGTCGAAAATCATTAACTATGAGCTAGCATCCATAACAGAACATTTCATTTGTGTTTAGTAATTCATTTAATGGATAATATCATGGTATTTGATCGAAAAATGTATGAAAATTCAGAATTTTTAACCCTGGATAAATTCAAATGGAGTGGAGCTACAGCTTTGGTGCCATATTAAAAAATGCTTAAGAGAACAAGCTCTGTCTTCCTAGTAATTCATTTTATCGATAATATCGTGGCATGTGATCGAAAAATTGTATGAAAATTCAGAATTTTTAACCCTGGATAAAATCGCGTGAAGCGGTGCTACAGCTTTGGTCCCATATTAAGAAATGCTAAGGAAGTCAAGTTCTGTCCTCTTAGAAAATAATTTAATCGATAATATCGTGGTATGTGATCGAAAAATGTATGAACCTCATCGCTGCCATGCTGATTGGCTATCCAGTAAGTTGCACTAGACTACAATGACAGTTACTAATGCTTAACTTGATAGCAGTTAAAGTCTTAGAGCAAGACAGTTACAAATTCTAGGTACTTTAGAAATGTTTAAGTGTTTTATACAGCACGTTATTCCGCCACAAAATTGTTAGAAATTTCTATATAACTGATTAATTATAATAATCTGGTTTTAAATATATTTATAACTGGAATAAAACTTTGCTACTTTCCGCCCATGCGGTCATAGACTTCCAGTTGAAAGTGGTCCATTTTTTTACCATATACTCGTAGAGAGTCTTTGGTATTTCTACCTACTATTTGTTTCTTAAAAAGGATTATATTTGGATTATTTTGGATTACGTAGCTAACCTTACATGTCAATTTTATTAAAATACAAGGGTAACCAAAACCCTCAACTAAGACTAGTCACACTCAAACAAAACTTTATTAATACTTAAACATTAACCCTCAAACACTGGCCTATTTAATACGCGATAAACGTATTAAATATGTATTCTAAATACATTTAATACTTAGAATACTTGATTATGTTAATATTCCCGTTTTATGCTTACATATTAAAATTTCGTCCCATCGCCTGTTCGCTAATAAACCAGGTGATTACCGAACACAGTTTCAACGATAATATAAGGCCTTAGGTTTACTTAATATTCAAAAAGGTATAATAGCTGTTTAAATAAATTAATGGGGAATGTATGAAGATGAATTTTTGAAAGGATTAACTGGTTTCAGATGAAATTATTGGGATTGTTGATATTTTGTTTCATTGATTAAAATATTATTATTATATCAAGCATAACTTATACAAATCTTTTAGATAATCTTTGAAACTGCCGGTTGTATTTTGTATATAAGCTTTTTTGATCGTAAGTAAATAAGTGGTGTGAAAATTGGGTATCAATTATTTAACTAACTCATTTTGAGCTGAAATTTTGTTAACTCACTTTATACCAGGAATAATCTTCACCCCTTTTGTATTGATATATCCTTTCTCTAACACTCTGTATATTATTACGAACAACATTCAGATTTCATTCAAAATACATAATCTTAGTATTTCAATACGTCAGTATCTTTTGGTAACTGAGTTCTAATTAAGCAGTGCTCAGAATCTACGCCGTAAAGCTTGGCCGGCAGACCACAGAAAACTAGTTACTGCCGGTTACTGCCGGTGTCTGCCTGTTATCAGATTTTAGTTAACGTCTCGCCGGCTGCGAAGATTAACACCGCTAGTCACGTGGCCTCGAAAACAGCGAATAAATTTTCCAAAATATTTAAGACGAAAGATAATATTTACTTTGAATTATTGATTCGCGACTTATTAGTGCAAATCGTTTTCTTATGTGTAATTTGATAAATAATAACTTTTTATAGACTACTTTCACTGTCACTTTCAAAGTTGTGATAAGTCGGATGACTGATTTACAAAATGTTTGTAGAATTTTAGGGCTAGGTGAGTAAAGTTATATATTTTGCAAAGGCTTCTAAATTTTTTCATGTAGTATACAAAATTCTAAAGCATAATAATAAGGAAATTTGAATTTACAAGTTTAACTAAAAAAAACTAAAATAAATAACTTCCTTTATTTGACACTTAACTGGCTACACAAGCAAACCGCTGACTTAATAGCCACACACTAACGACACTTCTAGTTATCTTAGCATATTAAGATCTACCGTCTAGACCAGAGTCTAAGTCTAGATCAAATCCTGATTACCGGATAATCCGCTCGTTAGAGGTGTACCAAATTTAACGCGGTTTTCTTAAACTACAGTTAGCTAGAAATTTGTATTATACCCTTGAGGGGTGCTAAATGGGTCTGTTTAGATTAATACTATGTTTACTGTGATACAGTTTGGTTGAATTTTGGTTTAATAACTAAAAAATAATGAAGACTAAATAACGTATAAAAAAATAAAATTTATTCAGTTCATGATAGGTAAAGATAGAAAAGGATTTAGGGAATATATTTTGTTTCAAAAAAGAAAATAGGACTAGAATAACATTGTTCAAGAATAAGAAAATATAAATAAAGTAGCTAATTGCCACCTAAATCAAAATATATTTATATATTTTTTCTGGAAAGGCATATTTGTTTGAACATATAATATCGCACTTTATCAAACTCAAAAATAAATTAAAATATATAGTATAATAATTCAGCTTCAGCATCATAATTATTTCATAGTTCCATTGCGTGATTTCCACTAATAACTAAGCCGTATTACTCGCGTTAGAAACGCTATGATTATGTAATTTGTATGTAGAAATTACTATATTAATTCATTTAGAGCTGCGAATAGGATCACGACCTTGATATATTGAAGGTTATGCGGGCTTTTCAAGGTTAGGGATTAGAGAAAAGTGTTTTTTATTTGCTGTTGTTAAGTTGTAGATGAGGTTAAGCTTCAGTGGTTGGTGGATGTGAAAGTCGTTTGTTTTTTAAGCTCTTCCATTACTTGGTGGTAAATATAAGACCACCTACGATCATTCGTAATTACATAAAATATGTATTTTATTGCAAAAAAGATAATATTATGGTACCTATAGGATATGACAAGTCTGAAAGAACAACTGTAGAACAAAGAAATAAGGTAATCGGAATAAAAGTTTCAAAAACTATCATTTCAACATTTTACTCTCCCTCTCTCTCAATAAAAAATCGATCATAGTATCACAACATGACGCTTAATCTTTAATAATAATAATAATAATATTCCGGGACAACTCACACACGGTCATCGGATCCCAAGCTAAGCAGAGCTTGTGTTATGATAACCAGACAACTGATAAACATACTTATATATTTCTAAATACGTACATATTATAGATAAATTACACCCAGAAACAAAACAAATGATCGTGCTCATCACACAAATATTTGTCTTGGGTGGGAATCGAACCCACGACCTCCGGTATAGCAGTCAGGGTCACTAACCACTAGACCAACAGGCCAGTTCCTCCATTACTTGGTTAAAAGTATGAGACCTGATATTATACTCCGTAATAACATAATTTAATGGTGTATGTTATGGCTTAAAATGTTATATTTTATTACAGGATAGGAGCAGTTCGAATGAAAGTACAACTGTACAACAAAGAAATAATGTAATCGTAATAGGAAAAGTTTAAAAAATAAATTGCCTTTCAACATTTTTCTCTCCCTCTCTATCAATAAAAACTGAGAACCTCCTTTTTTTTAAGTCGGTTAAAAAACGACACTTTATCTTTACAAACACAACAAACAAAGGCAGCTCACAACAACGATACAATCATTCACAACTCGTCACCACTCAAACAATAACTCATTCATTCTTTACAACTATTCAATCGATCATTCATCCCTTTCAATCAACCATTCATTCTTGAATGAACCAATCAAATAAACTAGTTCTAAAGACGGAAAACATTTCTTTATCCTTAAGAAAGAAACAGCATTTTAAAGGACTTAAAAGGGGTATTGAAGAAGAAAATTCAATCAGACCTAATTCTAACTATTTGAGTTAACTTAAAACAGTTTAAGGTTTTATAGTTCAGGAAATTAGATGAAGATAGTTTGGCGTTATATACAAATACCGAATTTAAGTTTAAATCCAGGCAAGTAAGTGGAAGACTTAACTAATTAGGTTGGCCACTACTTGAAAGTTTAGTTAAGTCTTAGCTTAGCATAATTAGATGCAATAGAAAAGCTTAAAGTAGGGGATGTAACTTTAAGTTAATTTAATTTAGATATACTTCTCATTGTGCCAATTGACTGTCTATTACAAAATTACCTTATAGAACTTGTATATAAAAATTTAAGTAAGTACTTACATGCGTACCTATGCCTTTTAATGTACCCTTAAAGTTAAGTAAGTACATGTGTATGCTCGTTTATGTAAACTTAAAGGTAAAACATGTAATTACACCTTTTACAAGGCATTCACCTATCGACCCCTTGAATAAACCATAACACGATCACGAAATCAAACAGCGCACAAAAATAATTCATCGCCACTCTAAATCATACCTTAAATACAATAGATTAAAATTGACATTACTCTAAAATATGAATGTATTTTTCATTACTCAAGCCATTTGAAATTAAACTTTTTTTGTTAAAGAACAGGGTTTATATTCGTTTGTAGCATCTGTTGCTTATACGTGGCGGTGGATTGCATTATGTTTCCATTATTGTTGTAAAGTTGATTTCAGAGCTACAGAGAAAATGTATGTGTTGATAAACATGATTAGAGTCTACTAAGGGATAAGAGAGGAAAAATAGGGGAAGAAAAACACTTTTATTATTTTAAAGTTTTCTTGGGAATAATCCTTAAGACGCAGGAGCTTTACAAACATTTAAATCTCATTCACACAGCAGACTCAGGCTTAAAACTTTTTTCGGAAAAATACACATGAAGGATGGCGCTTGAAACTTTTCGTCCTGAAAAACATACATAAGGGATGGCATGGGATCAGAATGTACGGAAAGACTTGATGAAAACCTTTGCCCAGTAGTGAAACAGAAAAAAAACCACATGTTAATTGCATTGTGAGATCAAGTCAATAGACCACTGCAGCACTGTGACATTATGTATTCTGAAAAATTCCGTCTGAAAAATCACGTTTTTGTCGTGACCTTAGACCCTATCTTCAAAATTAAAAACATCTTCGTTGACAAAGATTACTTCTAAATAACTGTTGAAGGCTACGTCGCCGCATCTTAAAATAAGACAACCCTTTTAGGTGCGTACTGTTAATAGCTCCAAATTTTTTTTTTTTTTTTTTTTTTTTTTTTAACCGTACGCCGCGTGCTTACTTAGTAAATTTATATATAACCTGTGGATAACGTAGTGAGTTACACACTGATTCTATTACTTATGAAACTTATATTTAGCTATGTTAAGTGTGTAATTGTTTGTTTTCCCTAATAAATAAAATAAAATAAAAAAATAAATTGAGGCTTGCTGCCTTCAGCGAATCACTCAAATTAAGAGGCCAGACAGGTCTTATCTCGGATGTTAAAAGGCTAAACAATAACCGAGATTACGGTTAAATAAAATGAAAATTATTTGTGGTTTTTATTTTTCCATCGAAAAAAGAGGAAATAAGGTGTATAATGAGATTATATACTTATCCTGAATTTATAACTGAATTTATAACAGAAAAAATATAATATGCCTAATTTTAAGTTTGATTTATATTGAGTCCATAATATTAAGTTTAGTTTATTTGTTATCTCTTGTTTTACAATTAAGAGAAATTTGTTTAATTTTATTATGTATAAAAAACATTTAGCTGTAACCTCAATTTTTTTTTCTCTTTTTATTTAAATTTTGTACACCATTCTCTGGTCAATGATGACGGACAACTTTTTATTTATACCATCTTTATGTACTCATTGTTATACAAAATAAATATTTCTTATTCTTATTCTTATTCTTATCCATAATGTTCAGTTACTTTTTATTATTAACAAGAATTTCCAATGTTAATCCTGCTAGGAAGCTGTTCACTACAGCAAGACCTTAATCAAAATTGCTTTTATAAGTAGTTACGTACAGCAACGTAGCAGGTATATGACCAATTATAATATTAAATACCAATGCCCAATAACACCTTATTTCCAAGGTGAACGTAAATCCTTTAAAAATCTTGCCTCCCCAACATAACTCGTGCCAAGTCCACATAATGTTGCCAAGTAATTAAAATTATACGTAGAAATGTAGGTAGCGCGGCAACACTGTTTCCGTGTCGGAAAACCTTTTTTTGACTACTTTCTTAAGGCACGAACATTCCATAAGGCCTGAAACACGGCTGAATTTTAATTGCTGAAAAGCAAACCGAATTTTTTGTACTTTGAAGTTAAATTAGAAAATTTGCTGAATTTTTGAAGTAAAAATTATTTAGTATTTTTCGCTCTTAAAGCTTTACTAAAATTTCGCCTGTAGTACAAAACACGGTGAAAGCTACAAATATTTTAGCAAGCTTTATCAACGTTATTTTGGAGCCTGCTTTGTCTTGCTAGCTTTTCTACTTTTAGTTTAAAGCTTAACAAAATGTTATTTTAATTGTGTGTATTTTGGCAACGAAAAACATAATCATAAAAATCCTCCCCCAAATTATTTATTCAATCTCATCGGAAAATCAGACCATTTTTGTTACTATACAACTTTCAAACACTCAAGGTTCGATTTTATTGGAAAATGGCGGCACAGTTCAATAACCCCTCTCTAAGCCGCTAAAACGTGTGACCGTTACCGCCGAGAATCCTAGTTTCCCTCAGACTAAGTCGTCGGTCTTGTACGGAACCCACGACAGTCGTAACGGGGGGTCTTAAGCCGAAAAGTCTATGAACCGAACACCGAAGGCTGTTCCGTAGACCCTTATTCATGAGGTCTTCGAACAATGTTGTGAATTGAACTCACAATAGCGTCATGAACTCTAAATAAGTACAGCTATTGATAAACCTAAATGTTGGGATGCCGTTTTCGAACCAGACTTTCGGCATTTCCTAAAACATAATGTATTTTATTTAATCTATTAACGGTTAACACGGTTTAAGCTTCTTATCGCTTAAACCGTGTCTAATTTACACTCACAATTGGTTAATTAGGAAGCAAAAATTCTTCAACATGATTGCTCAAAAAATTAAGAGTAAAGATTACGCTGTAAATACAGATAAACAGTTATCTAATAAGGTGATATTCGTTGAGATCGTTGCTTAGCAACCGAGAAAACAAATCAAGCTGAAGAAAAACGGCCTAATTTACTCAATCGGCTGGAAACGTAAGTAATGTGAGATGATAACAAAATAAGCGTTATAATGATTCTGTTATATTATTATGAAAAATATTTTCTTATTTTTCCTCTCGTTTATTAAATATCTGGTAATCTATCAGTTTGACTACTGCGACTATATACCTACATATTTAAACGAGCTTAATCAATGAGTGTAAAAATAATTACGATCAGCGTAATAACAGCAATTTATCAGTTCTAAGACTAATTTTAAAAAATAATTTAATACGAGTTACTTCTGTGAATCGTGTTAAATTGTACTAATTAAGAGAACGACACTACCTGTACCATTTTCATAAGCTCAATAGATAAATCATTTATTTTCTCTTACATATTATTATTATCCATTTCGATGGAATGTCATTATTCGTTATACCTTGTCGCGTGTGTACGTGAAAGGTTCGTTCATTTCTCATACAGCGCGCAATGTACGTGATGCGATTGCGAAATGTAGTAACACGCTAAATCAAAGAGCTCATTTTTCATATAAATGGTCGGTTCACCATGTATGGTTTATTAATGTTGTTCGTTTATACATTGAAGAAGAAGAAAAGTGGGTTCTTAGATTTATTGAGGTAAAAAAGGGTTTTTAGGAAAAACTAGGTTTTGTGGTCATATCGTGTAACTTAAAATGCTCCTAAGCAAAAAAAAAGTAACGCAGAACCGAGATAGATTTAAAGATTGGACGGATATGCCCAGCGGTGAACCGTACAGCATAAAAAAATAACAACAGGATCTGATTCCGTTAGATTTTTGATCTGATATTTATCTACTCCAATTCAACCCATCTATCTAGCTTGACCTTAAATTCAGGACAACACGTTACGTTTAACTTCATAATGAATTTCATAACAATGTTTCCATTGTTCCCAAAATTAGGAACAAGATACCAAAACCTTAAGGAAATTAACATAAACACCCACTCACTTTTAAGTCAAGCAAATCATACCTTTAGTTCAAATTGAGTAGGAGTAAATGAAGTGAGCAATGTACAGTCAGCAACCAAATTCGAAAGGTTAACCGTTATTTGAATATAGGCATTCAATGTGTGTTTAGTTGAATTCTGGTATAAGGTCATTTGGTCTTCTAGTTGCAACAACAAATTAAAGACTCCGTACTTATGATGGTGACTGCTGTAATACATAGATCTTTGGCAGTCGTTAAGTCAATTCTGACAACCAGTCTTACGATGGGATACTGTGTCTCCCAGTAAAATGGGTTGTGGAGGTCAGATTGGCAGTCGCTCCATGTAAAATGTAAAATACGGTATTCAGCTGAATCCGGTAAGACTGGTAGCCGACCCCAACATAGTTGGGAAAAGGCTCGGGAGATAACTTATGATGCTGACTGTGCCTACATGAAGCTTGTATGAACTTAAAATTTAATATGGCGGCCTAAATGACCTGCGACCTTTGACGTCACATCCCCACCTTACCAAGATGTATAAGACGAGAGACCTTTAATTCAATGTTACATAAACCAAACTGCTTCCAAAACCTTTTTTTAGCTATGTGACAGTGAGCCATAAAACCGACGTAATTAAAAAAGTTCTTCTCTAATGTAATAAGGCCCACATGACAGTGAATCCAATAGAGCTTCAATGCAGCCCTATAACAGTATCGTCCCACGCGAGGCCCGGGAAATGCTTTGGTAGGTAATTTGAATTTACGGATAGTGTCAGTTTCCAATCAGGAATTTAATATTCAAGCTTTTGGGTATGAATACAGAATTTAATTTAACAGCACACTCTATTCATAGGTATTTCTCTGCTGACGTCAAACTGATCTCTGCTGATGACTTTAGAGGTAGTATAGATGTCATTGCATTGACAGCTGTCATATTGAAATCTGTCAAATATTTATGAATTTTGTTTTGTCGTCTATGCGCCGTTATTTTGTAATATGAATACTTATCATTCAAAAAATAATAAATAATAGAATTTTTGAGTGAATTCTTTATTATATATTTTCCACTATAAAGTGCTTTGGCTACGGCGCCGAAATAAGCGAACTTTTTTGGATGTAACAATGCTGAGCACAGCATGTTAAATAAACGAAAATGCAATTACTACGGAGATTGAATTTTAAATACTTTTTTGAAATAAATTACATATTCTCAGAACACTTTGTAACTAAAACCAACTAATAAAGCCTGGACTAATGAAAGGTTTTTACATGTTTATTTTATGGCAACCCTATTTCAACGATATAAGAGTTAAACTGAAACGTGTGTAGGCGTTATAATATATTTTCATACTTAAAGATATACGCCGAAGTTTAGAATAAATGTATCTAACATGTCATGTCATGTTATCCTTATCATTACTTTATTACTATGTCAAACCTACATTTTTCTATTATACATTCGCAATAAGTAGGAGAAAAAACTAAATAATAACCCAAACTACAAACAACACGAACAATTTTTACGAAATTACATATGAAAAGTAAATTTAAACAAAAATAAAACATAAAAATCTGTATTCACGTACAAACTAAAACGAATCTATCCCAAGTACACAAACGTAATATCAATTTCAAATAGTCATGACTCTACAATCCCATTTCATTATTCAGGACAACCCTACGCGTGGGAGGCGAGTGGGACGTAACTTTCAGGGTTACCACAACTAAGATAAACTAACCTCTTTGCTAAAAAACCTTTTAGCGGTTTTAAAATTATAGAATGCTTTATTTTCTTATTCGTGTCTTACTCGTTGTCTTACTCTAACTGCCTCGTTGGCCTAGTGGGTCTAAGCGCGACTGCTACGCTAGAGGTCTTGGGTTCAATTCCCAAGTCGACAAAGGTGTTATTGGGTTTTCTATGAAATTCTCAGTAGCAGGTCGGAGTTTGGATTTGTGTCCGGTTAGTGGCAATAGGCTCGCCCCCTATTACATGGGACCTAGACATACCGGCGAACTGCGGGTGTACATTGGTACACCTCTGCCTAACCCTTCGGGGATGCAGGCGTGATGGTATGTTATGTGTTATGTTATAAATGTATAAATCGAGTAAGAAACAACTACATGTCATAATTATTCATACAATTTGGGTTTCCCTTTGTTTCCTCCATCTAAATACTACCTAAAACTGTGTAAAAGCAGATAAAGTTAGCCTGTACAAACATGATTAATTAAGAATAACAATGAAGGCAAAACCTAGTCCTTAAATAAGGGTCCAAGCCTCGGCCCTTTATATATTAGGTACTCCTCGTTTTCAGTAATCGTTAATTGCTACATATTTCACGATAAAACAATATTTTCGTTTCGTTAACATTCTATACAAAATTACGGTCCCTTGAAATATGTGATGTGTTCAGAAATGTTATTTTGGGACTGGACCCTCGATCATTAGATATTAGAATTTGTAAAGTAGGGTTTAAACAAGAATTGTGGGTTACATTCCATTGGTAGATAATTAAATTTAAATATATTATTATGAAGACGAAATAAATATATAGGTTTTTTTATTTTCAGAGACAAACAACTGCGGCTCATGAAATAATTACTGCTAGCTATGCTCCGGAATGAATTCGTTGAAAACGCCGGAAAATGACTGGTGTGAGCAGACCAACTGCAAAAAGAGTAATACACAGTGTTTCTGCAGGAATCGAATAATTTCTCGCAAGTATGACGAGAATGAAATTTGACGAGCTCTTCGCCTTTTATTAACATATCAATATTCATTGTTTCCATGAACAACTTTAACACAAGCTCTAAAATGCTTATATTACATCTACTTCCAATCAGAATCATTCTTCTAAATACCCATAAACTACTCATACAGTACTAATACTAAACTACACTTAGTAGGTTAATAGTTATATAACAATATCAATACAACAAAGTACCAAACACCAAGCGGGTCAATTAACATCTGACGTCATACTTTCCTTGTTCCTGTCCCAAAGGACTTCAACTTTCTTGCCCAACTGTTAACAATAACTTCTATTAATAGAATTAATAAGCTGTTTTGGTTACGTAATGACCTTTGACAAAAAATGTTTCAACATACCTAATTGTGTTTTGCCAAAAAAAAGACCGTGTTGCTGGTATTTTTGGAACTAAAGAAACGTTTGTCAAAACATTATTACATTATTTGATCTTCAGGATACAAACAATGCTTAATTTGGAGACCATTGTTAATAATGTTAATTATTGTTACAATTACGTCCCATAGTTAAATAAATAAATAAATAAAAATGTTTGCATAAGCTTGTATAACTTTACAGTACAACTTACATAAAGACCTCCTTTTAAGTAAAGTATATAGTTAAGATTTAATTGTGTACACTATATTTAAATGGTTTATGGCTAACAATGTTTAGGGAAAATAGATTTATTATTTTGCTTATTTGCACCCTGGTAACCAACTAAGTCCTTTCTATGAGTCACTTTATTTTCATATATACTTCAACAGTGTATTTACATGAGTTTATATTTGTTCACATTCAGACACCATCCAACTTATAATATTTTATGCCGAAATTGTAGAACAACATCAAAATTACATTCTTTTTTTACAAACAGTCTATTATTACAAGATCTGACAGCCAAAGCAGTAGTGTGATCCATAACAATTATACTTACGTGAATACGAAGTGACAAAAATGTACACACATATATTACACTGTATATTACATAACATTCTACATACATATAGTAGGTAGGTAAACATTTCAAATGGTATTCTGTGTCAGGAGAAGTTTGTCGTGTCGCGTCTCATCCCTAATTTGTCATGTCACTGACGCCTGCTCTTAAAAGGTCGTTTACATTCGCTGGAATACAGCCTCAATCATATTTCACTAAATTATCTCTAAGCAATATCTTTAAGCTTCGTGTCAAAATATTTCAAGTCTTAGTAGAACAGACTTTTAAACTAATTGGTAGAATATAATTAATGCTAAATTAACGGGCCTGTTGGTCTAGTGGTTAGTGACCCTGGCTGCTATACCGGAGGTCGTGGGTTCGATTCCCACGCAGGACAAATGTTTGTGTGATGAGCACGATCATTTGTTCTGTGTCTGGGTGTAATTTATCTATAATATGTATGTATTTAGAAATATATAAGTATGTATATCAGTTGTCTGGTTACCATAACACAAGCTCTGCTTAGCTTGGGATCAGATAACCGTGTGTGAGTTGTCCCGGAATATTATTATTATTAAATGTAAAAACAGATCGAAAATGAATCTTGTTAGTTTAAAATGATTGCTCATTAAGCAACAAAAGCAAAATACATAATACAGCTACCCACTTACTAGAGCAAAGGTCATAAATAAAAGAAAAGAAACATACAATAAAGGTCAAAGGTCAATCAAACCTCGGGTTACAACATCACTGAAACAAAACTAGGAAACTAGATCTGATTTTGATTATTTAAGACCTGTTTAAACCTTGGAAGGGTCGGCCTCAGAAAAGGTCGAGAGATTCCGAATTCTAATTCCACTCTCCTTCCTTGGACATTCTTATGAATATTAATAAACAGTTATTGTTATTTAAATAATTATATAAACCTCCTTTGACGGTAGCGTAACTCGCAAACGAGAGTATCGATTACTCAAGGGGAAGCGTAATTGATATTTTCTATTATGAAATTCCCGGTACCTCCTATCCCTGGTACCCTGAATTTGGTATTTCGTGGAATAAATGAGAAACCCAATAAAGGTGCCCTTTTACATAGTATTAAATATCGTCAACGACGAACTGTGAATTTAAAACCAAGTAACGAGATCCATGTGACAATGGTGACTCTGATATGCGAAATTCAGTCTTGCTGCGTTGTAATAAAGTTGTTAATGGCAAAATGTTACAACTGAATTGAGATATTATAATATTATATTTAAATATTCGCTAGAAAGTTAGAAGATAATTTGGGCAATATAACATGATTATAATTATCATTTTATCAAATTCTTTTTTAAATAAAATTGTATAAAAATAATTTTGTTTTTAATTTCGTAATTTATTAAAACTGTTTATACAATCCATAACAATTTCAGCAGTCAAACAATTAATTACCTAACTACAAATAAACATCAATAAAGTAATGATTACTTCCTGAAAATGCTCTATCAAACCCGGATTTGGTCTATTTAATTTCCAAAAACACACTATATCAGTATAAACATAATATTAAGTATGTACTACACAAAGAACTTCTTGGAACTTATTTCAAAGGCTTTGATGTTCACAACTCTGGGTGGTGTGTACCACTTGTCACTATGTCGGGAAGCAAATAACTTTTCCCAGTACGTCACGTGAGTACTGCGACGCATACTTTATATTCCCTACTTTTCCGTACTTTTGACACGAAGCGATGGCCGATATTAAATCCGAATATTCGACAGTTATGAAGCTGCGAATGTTTGGATTGATTTTGATATATGTCTGGTACGTAAAATACTCATAAAATTTATATAAATTAACAATAATAGTAACATTATATGGATATACAGTGTTTGTTTACATCATTTTGTAGTTTATTCTTTACAAACTTAAAATAATATTTATATATTTTATTTTATAATTTTATGATTAAATAATTGATTTACCAAAAAAGAAAATTATTAATATAAAAGTAATTTTCATAATTGCCTATGATTTATACATACTACACTCTCCTAAAAAACAAATAGACGCAAGAGACAAAAAATCCCTTTCTTAGCACTTAAGTAACAAACTAGTTTCTTTCATATAAGGATAAGCACTATATTCTATGTTTTATTATAATAAAGTTTTAATATTTCCCACAGTGCGACCCCTACAGCGTATTACCTTTTCTTTGTAATATGGCGTCGCTGAGCCCTCATAAACTATTTTCTAACACGCGTCATATGTGAGGGAACAAGCTAATGTTTACCGTTTTAATTTGGTTTCTACTTTATTACATATTGAAAAGGGACGTGGTTGACATAATTTGTTGTGTTTACGTAAAGGTTTATACTAGAAACTTTTTTTCAATTTATGTACTCACTTTTTTTTCAAATTAGTATTTAGCTTAATATTTCTACCAATAATGAGACAATATTTCCAACATCTGTTTAATACGTTAATAGGCTGTTAAGTGTTTACCGGATTGAATTCGCACTCGTACGCAAATTCAATAATTTAACCACTAGACCACAGTTAAAACGCCACTCATTACTCTTTAAACAGACATAGAAATTCTCTGTAATTAATCCATTTATGAACTAAATTTAGCGAACGCCTACGCCGGCTAAATTTATCCCGTCTATATAAAATACCGAGTAATGGAGTAGTAATAATCTAATTATCTCATTGGATAGAATATGGGGCAAAAGTATCATTCATACAGCCACCCACGCAAACCAATTCAAATGTTTGTATGGTCTAACGATATTTGTTCAGAGTCTGAGTGTTCTTTTTACGAGAATTTACTTATGTTACCTTTATGTAAAGTTTATCTTTATTAATTATGTAAATATGAATTTATTTTTATAATTTTGAATAAATAAACTAGATAAAATTTTTGCTCAAAGCAATCAATGTTTTCTTACAAATTATCTAAATTAAAGGCATAACTATCCGAAACACAGTTATAAATAAATAACGTTTCAGTAGGAAAATAAAAAAAAAATGTCATGAGCAAGCAAGAGTACAAAAAAATACAAAATCAGCGGTTACATTATTTCCCGCCCAGATCACAGCATTCAATTATTAACACGACATGTGGTAAGGATATTGAACTCTCGTGTCGCTGTCGAAAATGACGTAGGTAAAGTCCGGAGTATAAATAATTATATACCTATTATATACTTGGTGTTTGATTTCAAAATCTATCATTTTCATAATTGATATATTTACTCTATTTAAGTATAATTAAGTTGTAGTACAATGTAGGAATAAATACACAGCATCGTGAAATATAAATATTATATTGTATTGGTGATCATTTTAAGTAGTGGTTGTTGTTTTCATTTGAAAATATTATGTAACACTATTTTTAGACACTACTTCAAGAAGAAACAAATTAGCCACTGACGTCACTAGGTAATATTCGGCATACGTGAATTTACAACTCTAGATGCTACTGCAACCCTTAAAATAAGCTTCAATTAAGAGGGGAGGCGCGGGTGTTACGTCACACACGTTTATTCCACTATCAACACGCTTTAATATTCGGTCGTGGGCTGTCGCGTGACGTAGCAACATGGCCGCGCAATCACCGCGGAGTGGCGTCATGTCAGGGCTGAGAGACGTTTATGTTGAAACGCGGGAAATTGAATGAACTGTTCGCGTACTTTGGATCAGTCAAAATGAATACGGTTTTATTTCATCTGCTTGCTTTTTTATGCTTGTTGGAGAGTAGGTGATGTTTTTGTTAAACTCCGTATTAAATTTATTTTTAAGTTATAGCATTCAAGATTGTATCATATTAATTTACATCACAAGAAGATGCTGTCAAGATCTGATCATTTTAAATTACTCGTTTAAACTGAAATCAAAGGAATGATATTATGGTGAACATTATTTCGTGCTATATGTAAGTGTATATGGCGAGTTGTATGAACTTCACCCCTTGCGGTCATTCGAGGACATACTCCGAGAATAGCATATTTGAAAAGTAGAAAAGCTAGTAGGGGAGCTTTCATGAGTATCGAAATCAATATGTATGTAATACTGTAAGTATAAAAAGTACATGAAACTTAAAAATATGAAATGTAGGTACCAAAAATATTTTAATTACTTATAAGGTTAACGAATATCTCATCAATTATTTGTTTTAATCAGTGATTTTTTATTCATGTAATGTAACGTTCGCTTGACGACGTAACCTATATTTACTGTATTGTGTAAATGTGATCCTAAATCCATTTACATAGCAGCTCTAATTCAAACGAGCAGCGAGTCTCGTGACGTTAACTGGATATGCAATTGCAGGTATCGACATAATTAATTAGTTTGTGGTTTAATATTGCATACACTGTCATGGAACATACATTGGAAATTAGTCGTGATTAGAATAAAGGAGAAGCAAATAATTCCAATGTTACGTCATATTATAGAATATTTTAGTTTTATTTTACAACGTATCCGTTTGACGTATAATCATAATATAATAGTGTCATAGACGTATGTTACCTATATATTGGCAAAAAAAAAACATATTTATAATTTTAATTTCAAATTAAAAACATGTCATTGTGACGAATTTTTAAAACATTCTTACCGAAAAAGCCATTTAGACTTAATTTGACTTATTCTTACTATACTAATATTATTTATTCTAAAAACGGAAAGAAGAAAGAAAGAAAAAACATTTATTTGATACAGGCACAGGACACACAAAAACAACAATAAAATAAAATAAAAAACTATAAAGATGAAAAGAAAGAAAGACAGAATAACAAAAACTAAACGAAAAAAAAAAACAAGGGAAAATGTGCGTCCCACCTGTACCAAACCGGACATTGCTCAGCAAACTTATAATGAACCCATAATCTACTAATCAAACAAACTCCTTCACCTTTAAACGATAACATGACTGTCTACTACTTCAAAATATGTCTGCCGCCAATAAATTTGTCGTGTGTCCTTATGGGCCCTTTCTCCCCATCAATATTCGACCACCGTACGGAGGATAGAAAGTTTCTTGGATAGTTTAGGGACTTTCAAAACATAATTTTGGTAGTAACGGTGATCCCTTCGTATATAAGTGAATGTAGACACTTTGGGATGGAAACATGTGTTTAGAGGATGTAAGTGACGAAATAAAAAACTTTCTTAAACAAGGTAATAGGTAAGGTAAGGTGTAGCTTTCAATTTAAGAGCTTTGTTTTTATTTTAAGAAAGTACTTAGGTGTGAATCATGTTTTGCGATATTTATTCGTTTGTTTGTAAATATTCTGAGTGTTTTCAAGAAGGGATACGTAATTTTTTTTTAGTTTTTATTTGGACGTAGGGTCTGTAGTGTTCTAGCCTGTGACCTGTATAAGGCGCTACATTCCAACGGGGTGTCTAGTTTTAAGTAATCTTTAAGTCTTAGGATTAGATTATTTTTACTTTTGTTAATTTATTGTGGTACCTTACGAGGCTGTCTTGGCGCACCAGCGCAAAAAGCCTCATCAAATAAATGATTAAAAAAAATAATAATATTCTGTTTTTGTTTTTAAACGAAATAAAGAAAAGATACAAACTAACAATACTTGAAAGTTGTTTATGTCTAACGTCTGTCTATTTATTTCAGTAAATACAAAACGTAAACCAAGTTTTACTCACAGAGGAAACTTTAACACAAATTATCTGTAAATTTACCATTTTTCTTGAACAATATCTGATTAAATCTATTATATTACTAATAATACCTGAAGTAATTTATAGTCAATTCTCTTTATTAATGAAGCAATTAAAATTTTACTACTTATCCGGGCAAGTTTTATGTCATAATTTTTGCGTTTTATATCTGAACCGCGTTATTTTAATGTGGCAACATTATGGTTTTACCTGTCACCATAAAATGAAGATTAGAAACGTTATAAAATATTGATTGCAAATTTTTTGGATTTGTATTTTATAGGATAATTTTAATGGCGTCTAAATTAGAGGAAGGTAATTAAAGATTCTTGACATGGAAACAGTAGGTACCTACTGGCATTAATAAATTATCTTAAATAAAATGGATCCTGGAAACTTGGTATTTTCCTCATTACTTTGATTTTTTATATAAATTGTGTCTACGGCAATATAAATGAGAAGACTTCCTTCGGCACAGTCACATGTTTCATGACAAACGCCAAGATTATCCCAATTTTACCGAAATATCGGCTCAAATAACAGTTACTGAAAACGACAGCTCCTTAAATTATGTTATTTATGTACATCATGCGTACAAGACATGTTATTTTCGGAGGAAATTTGTATATTTATACAAGGTGAAACTGGGTAACAGGCTACCAGAATAAGTAAAAGATAAACTTACTGTTTGGGAGTTTTTTTTTTCACGACAAGGTAACTAAAACAACCCTCGGTTTTTGAGCCATTTCTTTTATATCAATCATCACGTATACCTAGACATTTTATTTCAACAAATATATTTTCAAAATAACTTACAAACTACTTAAACACAAAGCTTTTATTCAAATCCTAGCATCCACAATTCCGACGATTTAACTACTCACCAAACTTCCTAGCAGTTCAAACACACGAAATTCAAAACACTTCCTCTCCCCAAGATAAAACCAAACCAGTTTAAGCCGGTTTAAGATAAATCCTGAATGTAGTCGTGAACACGTCACACCTTTCAGCGCTGCACGGTCCAGATTAAAAAGCCATCGGGTATGCACGACCTAATGGATTCTTAATGATGTACCGTCGCGATATCTAGTCGGTTTATAGTTCTGTAAAGATTAGAAGCAAGCGAGAAAATAGGTTTTATGTTCCTTGTAAATCGATTTTTTATTATGTCAGTACGAGAGTCTAAGCTGTTAAGGGCAAAATCACTCGTTTATATTAAAATCGAGTACAAATTGAATTGCATTAGTAAGGATATATTTGTACTCGGCGCAATTTAAGCACTTATCTACTTTCAATAGCGGATTTTTTTTAATACGAAGTACTTGTGATCACTTTAAATAACAATGCTTGAACAAGTGTATTCTTTGGTACAACATTGTAACACAAAATACAAAACACAAATACAGTTCAACAAAAATATTCCGTCTACAAAATAAAGGATAAGCTAAACTGAATTTTCCTACGTGTCCATTTATCCGGTCTCTCCCCACTGCATCTACTCATACTTAATGCACATAAATGCATACACATTTTTCTCGTCTGCCCGAGATGGCAGTAGCGGGTAGCAAAGGTCCCAGAGCTCCTTAACAAAATTAATCCCACCGTCTGAATTCTTGCGTCGTCCGTTTGAGGATTTTTCTGCATACGAATATTTACATACTAGTGTACTTTTCTTGAATCTATTTCTTGCTTTTTAAACGTCATCAATTAATTTTCCATTTTCAATAATACGTTTTTAGGTATAATCATTGCGTCTTGTTATTATTTCGTTTTGTCTTCTGGTTTGTACTTTCCTGTCGATTGATCACCATCCATCTTATTATTTTTTCATCTTCCCCTTCTCGTTTGTCCATCACGTTCAAATACATTACGTATCACTCTTGCAGTTACATTGTTTTCATCATTCAACGAGACCCTTTTTGTTATACAATTATACTTAATTTCGAATTTAAGATATTGTTAATTCAAAGTGAGCAACAAAACAAAGTTGAATAACAATAACCATTAAACATGTTTATTCATCTACTACCATTAAAAGTCATTTCTAACATAATTCCAAAAATCCACAAACTAACTCAAAAGCCCAAAATATATGGGAATTGTGGAAGATATTTGTGTGTCAGGTGTAACCCTTGGGAGCAGAACCTTCTTAAAACACGAGTCACGAAGAGAACATAAATCGTGCGACGACGCTACATTGTCATCTTACGTTTAAAATTGTTACAGAATCTATTTAGAAAGATCTCGAAGTAATGGTAGAAACATGGTTACTTTAGTTATAATTAAGCTTTCTACAATTTATTCTCGTTAATGTTATATTTGAGAGATATCTTGATGATTTTATTTTACGGTTCTTGATAATGGATTGAAAACGTTGGATACAATAAAACTAGTAAATGGATTTGAAGCTTTGAAATTTAATGGTTTCAAATGTTGATCAAGACAAGAGCGTCAAGGCACTTAATAAATTTATTGTAGAACATTTTAAGTAAGCGCTTTTCGGAATTAATGCCGTTTACAAGCGTGAGAGACACCTTTACTATCATCCTATTTAAAATATTTTCAATAATTATGACGACCTCCGTGGTCGAGTGGCGTACGCACCGCTTTTCAAGGTGTCGCTAGCTCTGAGGTCCCGGGTTCGATCCCCGGACGAATCAATATAGAAACTCACTTTTCTACATTGTCTCGGGTCTGGGTGTTTGTGGTACCTTCGTTGTTTCTGGATTCCATAACACAAGTGCTTTAGCTACTTACTTTGGGTTCAGAGCAATGTATGTGATTTTGTCCGCATTTATTTATTATTTATTTATAATGTAATTCAAATTTCTAAATAGGTTAAGGATTCTATGATTGAATTTGAATTTCATTGAAGTGCATGACTATTATTTTATTGCGTTATTAATTCGAGACCACGACCTATTACAAAGCCATCGTCAAGTGCTAAACCCAATTACAAACCAACCTCTCAAGTAGACAGGCGTCCGACTTTCGAGACAGCATATATGGCTGTATAATTATACCAGGTCTGTATGACATCGGGAATTAGGATTAGAAGTGCCTCCAATCCAGGGACCTACAATAAGTTGTATGACATTAGCAGAATAAACGTACATTAAGGTGGAAAATCTATAATGTGTGCATCAAAGTTGATAATTCCTCCGTATTTTTTTTTACATGTTTGACTTTTCAAACCTTTAAAGCCTTTATTCTGGGATGCTATGGCAAAGTTATTTATTGTAGCACTTTTTTATATTGTTATCAGCCATAAGAGTAACATTTGCAAAATCTATTGAAATAGTCGATTATAATACCGCCCAAATCTACATCCATTACCAAAACCCACGATATTGCCTTCAAAGAGAAAATTGACCCAAATCATGGAACAAAAACTTTAACACATAAAATAATTTTATGAAGAAATTATAACTTTAGTTCGCGTCAGGAAATTGTGGGTAGTTCGTAATTTTACTTCCATAGTGACCAGTTTAGACCCCAGGGTCGCGCTGGACGGCGTGACCTTAAAGCCTAGATTTCAAACGAGGCCTAACTACTTTAGAAATTCTAAAAGTATGAGCTTTACAAAGTTTCTGGCCCAGTTCAGTACTCTAAGAAGATAAATAACAGGGTTCTACTGTTGTGAGTTTGTGACTTCATGCTACGGGTTCTAGGTTTGGTTTATCACTTTAGACGGGCCTGTTGGTCTAGTGGTTAGTGACCCTGACTGCTATACCGGAGGTCGTGGGTTCGATTCCCGCCCAGGACAAATGTTGTGTGATGAGCATGATCATTTGTTCTGGTGTCTGGGTGTAATTTATCTATAATATGTATGTATTTAGAAATATATAAGTAAGTTTATCAGTTGTCTGGTTACCATAACACAAGCTCTGTTTAGCTTGGGATCAGATAACCGTTTGTGAGTTGTCCCAGGATATAATTATTATTTTCTTTAATTAATCAAATATAAAGCCTTCATTTTTTTATTTGAAACAAATAAACGGATCAGCCATATACCTATTGTCTAATCACTTACTTACGAAATAGGTAAAACAAAAAAAAATATACAATGCTCACACTCTCATCTTATATAGCTTAGCTTCAATAATTACAACATTTTTACAATTATATAAAAATGAAAGTAACGATCGCACAAAACTAAAGAGCTTTTCTACAAGCAATTCACTATTCCTTTCGTTGCTGCACATTTTACTTCAATATAACCGTTACCCTGTTTACTTTCCTTCCTTGAAAAAGAAAATCGGGGGGCACGGCAGTGCCCCCGCCAAGTCGAGTGCGAAGCAAACACTGCCGTACCATCCTTTACTGGAACCATTTCGCCGCATTTTCAGGCCTCTATTTGAGAACCTCTGGATAAGACCAAAACGCAGAAATTTTCGTCATCCAGTAAGCTGTAATCATATACTTAAAATCCAAAATTTCAAGTCTGTAGGTCATTTAGTTCCCAAGTTAAGCGAAAGCAAAGTTTCGCATTTCCGACACTCACTCATGATCATCAAAATAGAACTAGTACTTCCCATAAACTCAGAGACCTGAAATTTGGTACAGAGTTAGGGTTTAATGGCCACATAAAGGGAAAACTATAAAAACTAGGATAATCGAAGATCTGGAGTACCTGGTGACCCTGACTAGAAAACAAAAATTTTTAGAAGTTTTTGCTAATTTTTTTACATGACCTCATGGCTTTTGAGTAGAGCAACAATTTCTTTCCCGAAAACAATCTCATGCGAGCTACCATTTTGGAAATATAAATTGTTTTATATAAAATAAAAAACCGGTAGAAGGCTCATATCTCGGAAACGGTGCGTCGTAGGGCCATGCTTCTCAGACCCTAAATGGTTGCTACAGACAAGGTCAACCTGATACTGCAAAAAAATCGGAAAGATTCCGAAAAAAAAAAAAAACTTCGAAAATTTGACTAAGTCCTTGCTCCATAGCGCCCCTAAGGCTACACTCCAACCGCATAGGTCGAGTTGTGTGAAAAATGCATGACAAAAATAATAATATAAACAATCAAAAATATTCTTATGTCGTACAAAGCAACAAAATTTAACTAAAAAAGATTAGTTACTAAAACTCAAAAAGGGTGTCTCGCCTAAGATTCGAACTTGCAGCAAGAATATTAATTCCCAATCATACTACCACTATCAGTCTGTTTACTACTACGGCTATTATTTCAAAAAGTTCATCATATGGCTACCTTGTACTGTCATGGTTACCCCATGTTTATACGTCAATAATGCCAATTAACGTGTGCAGATGTTTAAAATGATTTTGGTGAGTAAGTAGACAACTACATGAAACGAGCGCGCTTTGACACTCACACACTGTCAACTTACGCACACATTCACAAACCTTGCGATAGAGCGACAGCACTACTTTCTTCAAAAACCGAATATATATTCAAAAGTCTCTCCGCCCGCCTTTCCTCTTAATACGCATATAAATAAAATTAAAGGAAAACTCTGGATAAGACTAGACTGACTTTTATACTTATACTTACAAGTTTACAAGAAGTTTTTGTCGTTGTTTCTGAATTCCATAAAACAAGTGCTTTAGCAACTTACTTTGGGTTCAGAGCAATGTATGTGGTGTTGTCCGCATTTATTTATTTACAAGAAGAAATAATCGAACGATTAACTTTATTCTACTCGAACATTACACAAATTAAATAAACAAATTACACTAAATAAACAAATTACACTAAAATATTAATTTCGCTCAAAATTTGGTCAAAATATAATGCATTGGACTAAGAGTGGCAGTAATACCCGCACACGTCGCTAGATTAGCAAGTTGTTATTATAACAATTCGAAGATTTGAATAGGTTAGGAATTTTATGATTAGTGACGGATTATATAAAGAAATAAAATAATAAAGAAAGATTTGTAATAATAAAAAAAAAATACTCCTAAAAAGAAAAGAATCTGTGTCAAATAAGAAAATCTAATAAAATAAATCAATCTGCCCACGTTTCTACAAAAAGAAGTGAAATCCCACCAAAAACATTCTGTAAAAAACTAGCCAAGTCTCGATGGAGCTGCTTGTTTATCTCTAAAAAGTAATGAAATCTAGACAAAGTCGTACCAAGTCTAAGGTTCCTTACTGCGATTTCTTTATTATTATAGTTAATGTTGTGTGACTTGGCCGTTGAACGGTACACAAGAGTACAAAACCAGGTGCTCCATGACACCATTGCACCAATCTGTCGCGAAACAAACAGTATTAAAAATTATTTCCAGTACAGACGGACTTCTAATCATTGATAGAAGTCCGTCTGTACGTCTATTTTATGTTAGATCGGCGGTCGATTTGATGCCACAAAAAGAAGAGAGCAGAAGTCAGCATTGTCAATGCTGTATGCATGTTTTGCACAATCAACAACAGCCTAAAATGAGACACTACCGTCCAATTACCAATACCAGTATGGGCTATTATCTCGCTCAACAAACATAGGTAGTTACAACAGATATAACATTACGTGTAAAAAAATTGACTTGTACACACTCACGTATAAAGAATGTTCAACGGCCAAGTCACACAACATTAACTATAATAATAAAGAAATCGCAGTAAGGAACCTTAGACTTGGTACGACTTTGTCTAGATTTCATTACTTTTTAGAGATAAACAAGCAGCTCCATCGAGACTTGGCTAGTTTTTTACAGAATGTTTTTGGTGGGATATAAAGTTGACATCGAAACAAGGTCGGAACTGCAATCGAACGATGGAAGCTAACATTAAGGTTTATGCAGGAAATAACAAGCTAGCTCTTTACCGATAACGACCGTGAAGTTTTATCAAAGAAGTTTGTATGTACAGCAATTTGTAGTTACTTGAGTGGTTATGGAAAGGTTTATTTAGTTCTTTATTATACATAGGTAAAAAAAATACAATTCAAATTAAGAAGGAACATATACAAAAGGCGGCCTTTTTGCATCTAGCAATTTTTTCAGGCATCCTTTCTCGTGAAATACCAAGGTATAGTAAAGAATGTAAATAAAAAAAAAAAACAAAACAAAATTAATCATAATAATCAACTAAAAATATTCTAAATTAAACATATCAAGGTTTTGATAAGAATAGAAATAAAATACTAAAAATTATGTAATATTCAAAAACTTTCTTTTAGTCTAAAAGTCTATCTACTGGATTGTAGTTTAATCTATCTAAAGTTTATGCCAAAAAATTGCGAAGTTAAATTTTACTAAATATAAAGTAATTTTTTAAAATGTAGAGATGTATTGATAAAGTCAACTTCTTACTTTTATATAAAAAGTTACGTAAAGAAAAAGGTAATTATAACTTTCCTTTTTGGCAAGGTATTTAAGTTTTAACGTTACGTAGGATTAAATAAACTGGGAGAAAATGTTTATGCATACTTATGTAAAGTTAATTAGCTACTCCAACTATTATGATTAATTTTGTTCATATGTACCAATAGTTAATAAATCGTTCCTATATGTTTGGTGCCCAAGAGTTGCGTCATCAAGCCGCCAACATAGGTGTTTGTTGTACAACAAACATTTGTTCTAATCTAGGTTGCTAGCTTGTATATTTTAATTTAAAAGTGGATAGATCAATGGAAGACCGTTTATTTATGAAAAGAAAATAAATTAAAACATTTGAATTTAATGACGGTTATAAAAACCTGCGTTTCATTTTAACATTTTTGAAAAATTATCCTTTTAAAAACGACCGAATAAAACATCCAATTATCCATTGCTGCTCGTTAAAACATTATAAAGTCACTTAAGCGTTGTAAAGCAGCGATCGTTTGCATTGTCGGCGATTCATTCGAGTCACTCGCGATTTCTGAGCCCAGCCGGTCTTTGTAATTTGATTGATGTTGGATGAGATTTATTTTTTATTTTCTACAATAAAAAGTTTTCGGCCAAAGTCAATTTTGTTAATATGTGAAAGATTAGCGGCGCGATTATTACAAAAGTTTTAAGTGAATTTGGATTTTTATTTTATGGGCATGATTAATTACATTTTTATTTATGTAATTTAAAAACTAAGGGTATAATTTTAACCTACAGTTATTTAATCACATTCAAGTGAAACAGTAAGCCAACACAATATACCTTGGTAAGATACCAACAAGACAACAAGACGCAAAATTCCCATTTACAAAACCAGCAAAAAAGCTCAGTAACTACGATCTGACATTCCCATCTTCCCTCATCAAGTGACCATAAAACATACAAAAACTAGGATTCATAACGTGATATATCTTTCAATCTCTGTCCCGAGGGATTGCTGGAGGGAAGCAGTGAAGGAAGACAGTGACCTCAGATTTGAGGAGGATTTACTGACGCGACCTACATCACTCTTAATTCTCGTTAACCTTCTTATTTTTGTATATTTCGTAGACTGACAGTATCAAAATAATAGTTGGCCTAGTGGGGGAATTTGTAAGATGAGGTAGGTAATGGCTTTGTTACTTAATGTTCTTCCTTGGTAGGTTCTAACACAATTATTATAATTATTTTGAAGGGCCTGTTGGTCTAGTGGTTAGTGACCCTGACTGCTATACCGGAGGTCGTGGGTTCGATTCCCACCCAGGACAAATGTTTGTGTGATGAGCACGATCATTTGTTCTGGTTGTCTGGGTGTAATCTATCTATAATACGAGTATGTATGTATTTAGAAATATATAAGTATGTTTATCAGTTGTCTGGTTACCATAACACAAGCTCTGCTTAGCTTGGGATCAGATAACCGTGTGTGAGTTGTCCCGGAATATTATTATTATTATTAATTAACAATGTACTTCCTTTTATTTTTATTTTAAAGACAAATAAATAAATAAATGCGGACAACATCACATACACTGTTCTGAACCCATAGTAAGTAGCTAAAAGCACTTGTGTTATGGAAATCAGATACAACGAAGGTACCACAAACACCCAGGCCCGAGGCAATGTAGAAAAGTGATTTTCTACATTGACCCGTCCGGGGATCGAACCCGGGACCTCGGAGCTAGCGACACCTTGAAACCGGTGCGTACACCACTCAACCACGGAGGTCGTCATAACCTAATACTTAATTTTGGTTTTAATGCACTAACATACAGAGTGCACTAAAAGTACGTGTAATCGTTTTCGAATCGTGCAATGGACTCAGTGGCCATCACAGAGCAAAGTAATTAGTAGGGTGACCACTACGTAAATTAGGTAAGAAGACTCTCTATTACAAACCAATTGAAAACATTATTGAAAATACTGACTGCCTCGTTGGCCTAGTGGCGCTAAGCGCGACTGCTACGCTAGAGGTCTTGGGTTCGATTCCCAAGTCGACCAAGGTGTTATTGGGTTTTTCTATGAAATTCTCAGTAGCAGGTCGGAGTTTGGATTTGTGCCCGGTTAGTGGCAATAGGCTCGCCCCCTATTACATGGGACCTAAACATTCCGGCGAACTGTGGGTGTTCATTGGTACACCTCTGCCTAACCCTTCGGGGATACAGGCGTGATGGTATGTTATGTTATGTTTATTGAAAATACTACTCAACTAAAAAAATATCTATATTTTTGTATACAGTAGAAAAGCAAAAAATACAAACACATAATTTTCAAGTGTCAAAATATCATTGTATTTATAACATACACCAAATAATTCGTGCTAGTGACACACATTTGCCTTCAGTCGTGCATTCCTCGTTTATTCCAGTTATTAAATAACAGGCTTGCTTGCTTAACATGCTGGGCGAAAAGCCGATATGCTCGACGACAAGGAAAATATTGGATATTTTAATGAGACAACCTTACCGTGGAAGCTTTTGATACGTGTGTTTGAAAGAGTAAATAATGAGCTGCTTATTTTGTTTGTGGACTTTTTTAATGACAGCTTTTTGGATGGGTGTCAGGTTTGAATGTCGTTTTTGTGTTTCCAAAGTTATTGTTTTTATCTGATTTATAAATAGAATAGGTACTCTATTTCCATGAGGTCATAGTTTTCGAATGCACATACCAATTTACTTGACGATCAATTTCTTTTAAAAAAAAGCATGAACAAAGTATTCTAAGTTTTACATAAGCCAATTACGACTATCCAAACTTTTCAAAAGTCAAACCTGCTGCACTTTATATCAGTACAAAAGCCTTTTAAGAACTGGAAACCCACAATCACTGGAAGTTATAAACAAACCTGTACAAGTTACCCTAACATAACTCTGCACTCAAAATAAGTACAAACAATTTCGGTTAAAAATCTCATTTCACCTCACGTCAGACCTTCACACTTACAATCGATTGACATTTTCTATTTATAAAAATAACCTTTTGTTGACACGTAACACGAGACCCCGCCGTTTATTGGTTGACCTCACCGCAGACGGATTAAAATCGGCGGCCTTATTACGTATCTTGCAAAAGCAAAACGATAGCAATTGACAGCAAAAGTTAATTAGCAATAATGCTTATTATCGGGATGACAGCGGGATAGTATGACTTATCAAATTGACCTCATTAATTGTACTAATTTTGCCATTGCTTTACTTTTTAGGGTTCTATACCTTAAAAGGAAAAAATAAACCCTTATCCTATATTAGATTAGTTTGTTGTCTGTCCGCCTGTCAAGAAAATATTTTTTTATGGAACTCTTGGCCGATGTGTCAAAGATAAATTTTTAACCGTGTTTACAGAATTCACCGTGACGATAAGCAAAATTTGTACGGAACTCTCGGTGCGCGAAACAAACACACACGTGTCCGGGTTTTCAAGATACGTAATACTGCTGCAGGGGTTGCAAACAACGTCTATTGAAATGGCGGTACAGTATTTTTAATTTTAACACTCGACCTTTGATGACCCAATTGGCGCAGTGGCCGTCAGACTAATCTGCATACAGGTGCAAAGTATAATGTTTTCATTTACCATGCTGGTTTTTAAATGGACAAACAAGCTTTTTCCGGTTTTATGTTATTATGGACCTGTTACTAAGTTTAGTTGATGCAATACCGAAGGTTCTAATCTTTCATAATTTCATTAACAATCATTACAGTGATTTGCTATTATGTTAGCCCGTTAGCCTATTATTTTATAAGCATTTAAATTCAAGTAAAATGGCTTCATGTAATAAGAAGTGTCAACCTATCGGACACGCTTTTCTTTTGTTTTTATTCGAAACTATAAATCAATGTGCACATTCATGTCATTATTCACGGGACAGGAAAATCCTTCAGCAAAGGAATGTTTTATTTTCTAAAGAATAGATACATTTACAAGCGAACGAACGAAATTCCTTATTTATGTTCCTTGAACCGTCGCGGTCGGCGAGCTTCCAATCTTCTTCTTCTTCTCGTGTCAATGATCGCTAAACTCTGTTTGACCAGAAAGTAGCTACTTGAATGGCTTTGTCGTTGGCTTCCATTAAGTCCTGGAGGGTGGCGGTGGTGGTGCAGGACGGGCAGGACAGAAGATGCGCCATGTCTTGAGTTGGGGCACCGCATTCACATTGTGTTTGTGAACATTCTATCATGCCCCATTTGCTTAGGTTGTCTCTGCAGCGGCCCACTTGGGTCCGTAGTCGGTTGAGAGATTTCCAAATGGGCCACTGCAGTTCGTGACCTGAGGGCAGTTGTTGCAGTCTGCAGCTTCCAATTAGAGGGACTAAATATTGTCACCGGCGAAATGCGATGCCACCGGTTTGGTTGTCTTTTTAGGAAAATACGAATAAAATTTCAATAACAATTATATTTTAAAGTAAAATATTTTCAAGAAAAAATAAATGTAAAGAAAAAAGTAAGTTCAGATTTTCTAAGGTCAAATAAGTTCAGGTCAAATATTACGAAGTAGACAAATCGTCTAAAAAAATACGACCTTTGCGGCAGTTGATTCAGATATCGAATTGACTTTTCCGCGAAAATCCCAGTGATTAGACAAAATATGAGTCATAAGTTTACATGTGTATACGAAACAAAATATTGTATTCAAAAATATATATATAATAATAATAATATTCCGGGACAACTCACACACGGTTATCTGATCCCAAGCTAAACAGAGCTTGTGTTGTGGTAACCAGACAACTGATAAACATACTTATATATTTCTAAATACATACATATTATAGATAAATTACACCCAGACACAGAACAAATGATCATGTTCATCACACAACATTTGTCCTAGGTGGCAATCGAACCCACGACCTCCGGTATAGCAGTCAGGGTCACTAACCACTAGACCAACAGGCCCGTCTCGTATCGAATACATATGAAAATAAAGACAAATAGTAATTAAAGCCTCATGTAAAGTTATTTTTATTTACAATTCAATACTTAAATCTGTAATTAAAGTATGTTGACATTCAGAAAACATTGGTTTTTAACCAATTTTCATGATTAATGTTACCGTGTATTTAATATGAATATTCACAGCCGACGTCAATGTCACGAAATGTATATATTTCGAAATAATTTCCTATTTTTCGAATTGCAATACTTGCTTGTAGTTTTTTTATCACGTTAATGATACATGTAGTTTTGGTGTCCATTGTTAAAATCTGTTTTTTTTTTTTTATGTTGTATTCATTTGTAATTAATGTCTCGATATCAACAATCAGTAGTCAATTTTGACACTTCAATATTGAGTGGTCATTTATATAGGCAGTAGTTTTCCGTGATTCATTATTTCAAGTGATGTGCTGAACTGTATTTAGGTATTTTTTGTAATACATATCTTTAATAATACCTTGTAGGATAAAGTAATACTACTAACAGAAGTAACTTTTTATTGTGGTATTTAGTATCATTTAGATAATCACACCTAATTTTTTTTAATTTTTACAAGAGTTAACTTGACTAAGCTACATACTAGGCTTTACTAGCTACCTATTAGCTATTTTTAACACACATCAATTTTAAACCCCCTAATTCCCTGTTCTAAACAACACCTTTATTCAACACCATCTCTTAACAATTCCGCCTACATTTTTACATGCCTACATTTTTATAATTAGACATGCTTACACAGCAATAAATGCTTCGTTAGCGCTGCTTACGTATTCGGAAAACGAGAGGTGTCCGCAATTAGCCGCCCGAGGCGGAGAGCGATTAGAGCAGATCATGCAACTACATCAAGGACGCGGATTATCTCGTTCTTTATTATAACTGTTAATGTCAAAGGTTTATAATAATAATACCTTTGATAATAGTATAGTACCGGAAAATAAATGTCCCTCTGCCACAGGCCTCTTCTCTCTCTTCAGAAACGAACATTGATCACCATTTATACCGTATTGGTATGGTAGGTACATTACTACACCTTTTCTAATTCATAAAACTACAGGCAGAGGAAACTGGCTATGTACGGAAAATACGTTATTTTCTGTGAGTGATACGTTTTTGCTACTGAATAAATATAGGTATGAGTTACATATTTTTCAGCAAATAGGAATATTTATTACCTACTCGATTTTATTAAGTATTTCTACAGCTGCAAATTCTAATTAAAAATAAATAGCTACCTAGAAAAGTCAATAATAGACGGAGAATAATAAATATTGTTGTACAGAAATGCCTTAGTATTGTAAACAAAGATAACGAGATCGAGCTGTCGTGTTTAATTTATGCAGGCGGGAGTGCCGTGATCTAAGTAAGGCACAAGTTATAAGCGGAAGCGAGAATATGTTTAACAAAACGCGTACCGGAAGACCCTGTCGTAGCGTTCCGTAGCATCGCGTAGGCCTGCGTAGGTTCGCGTAGCTCGGCGTAGTAGGTTGATATTTTACTCGTAGCTTTATGTAGGTGTTTGTAGTACGTATAATATTAAGTAACACAACGTAGTTTGATTGTTAATTAATATTATAATTTTATGACAAGCATCATAAAAAATTAAGCTTAACTGCTGTAATCCACCGACATAATAAACGCACATAAATAATACGAAAGATTCAAGTTATATTGATATTCATTGCATGTTTTGCATCTATTCATTAAATCGCGTTCCCTTATAACTTGCATCACTCCCGCCAAAACCATGACTAAGGTTAAACCGTCGCTCAATGGAATTTCTTTGTTAAATTCAACTCAACGATCTGCAAATAAACGGTTGGAAAATATACCTAATTCACTTGGCATAAAGTTCAAACTTAAATTAAGGTAAATGGGGAAATGACAATGGATCTAAATGGCGTTGTTTATAGTATTGTTGAAAGAACGCAAAGTATTTGAATATTATCTGCGTATAATACTTGTGCCAGAGCAGAAAATAAGCATTGTATTTCAACCCTGAAATCACTGTATTTAAAAAAGGACATATGTATTGATTTCATTTAGTAGATAGAAAATACTGTTCATCATTATGTTTACTCGACGGACGACAGACGGGCCTGTTGGTCTAGTGGTTAGTGACCCTGACTGCTATACCGGAGGTCGTGGGTTCGATTCCCACCCAGGACAAATGTTGTGTGATGAGCATGATCATTTGTTCTGGTGTCTGGGTGTAATTTATCTATAATATGTATGTATTTAGAAATATATAAGTATGTTTATCAGTTATCTGGTTACCATAACACAAGCTCTGCTTAGCTTGGGATCAGATAACCGTGTGTGAGTTGTCCCAGGATATTATTATTATTATTATTACTCACCTCCTGTATTTTCAGGATGCGGACCATAGGACCACCATAACAAAAAGGTTCAAACAACACTTTTAGCAAAGTCTTTTCGGATAATTGAAGTGACTCCTAACTTTAACCTTCAGAGTAAGAGGCGTGAAAATGTATAACGAATGAGTAGGCCGTATTTGTGGAACAACTTAGCTGATTTAGTCCGGTCCTCAGAGCAAATAAAATTACCATAGAACAATGACTTGACAAGTGAATTTATTCATAAGTTTCCTATTGTGAAGAGTAAGACTTGATTGTTTTCAACCTACTTTTTCATTTGGTTTTTGATTCTTTGAATGTTGAATAGTAATGTTGTTAACAAAGTTTTAAATTTTTTCTTGAATTATTTGCTGGAAGTAACGATCTGGTTTTATTTTTGAGTATTTATCCGTTAATTCGTCTAATCGTCTCATTGAATAACAAAACATCATGCAGAATCATCATCAAATAGGTTGTGTACGACACGACGCACTTGACGACGTCATCAAACTTTGCTCAAGCCAAGTTATACAACTTTTTATACCTAACCATCTTGCATTCAACGATATAATAGAACTATTTTTTAATTCCTAATTTTTCTTTACTAAAACATATACTTTTTTTTATCTTTATACTCTTTAAATCTAATTTTATATTTATGTATTTCCTACTGTTTTTGCACAAAGCACGTGCTTTTTTCATTATTATGCCACTACCTATGTTAAACTTACCTTCAGATCCCGTGAATGCCTGAGCTCCTGCCTCCGCGGAGGCTGTCCGGGGAGGTCGGAGTACACCAGGTTCCGCACAGACCCGCGGAACTTCGGCTCGAATATCACGGAAGGTAGCGCTAGAGTTGTTAGCTTCGAGTTGTACCTGAAACAAAATAAATCGTTTAAATATTTATGAATAATAATTTAGCTGTAAAGGTGTGGATGTAAATAAACAAAAATTCAATGTATCGATATTGTTCAATGTACAGATTTAATAAGAAGCGAACTCATAGTAAAGAACTATGTTATAATAATGTTGACGACAGCATCTATTCAAGTTAAGAAAATGCAAGCTATTTTCACTTATCCAGCTCAGCTGTAATGTAATTGGATTTGAAGACCCATCCATAAGAACGATCAAATAAAACCTATTCCGTTTAAGCTGATGTATGCGTTTAAAATATTTTTAATAAAACACAATTTTTCAGGAACATTCGTCACGCGCGAGACAGAGACAGCTAACAACAATTTATCTTGCGTCCTTTTCTATTACAGTGCACCGCGGAACAATATTTCAGCGTGACGTGGTCGCGGGAAGCTTGCTTTAAAATTGCTTTTACTCTATTTACTATTGCTTTGTTCTTAGAACTGCCTCGTTGGCCTAGTGGCTCTAAGCGCGAATGCTACGCTAGAGGTCTTGGGTTCGTTTCCCAAGTCGACCAAGGTGTTATTGGGTTTTTCTATGAAATTCTCAGTAGCCGGTCGGAGTTTGGATTTGTGCCCGGTTAGTGGCAATAGGCTCGCCCCCTATTACATGGGACCTAAAACATAACGGCGAACTGTGGATGTACATTGGTACACCTCTGCCTAACCCTTCGGGGATACAGGCGTGATGGTATGTATGTGTCTGTTTTTAGAATAATCGCTAAGAAAATAGAGAGAAAGGTGTACTAAAGACGGCTGAGTCTGCGAAATTTGACTATTCTATTTTATTACGGTACTGTGGGAATTTAAGGAAGTCTGCTCCCAAAAGTTAAGTCTATTATTTAAGGTATTCAAAGTTGCTGGTTTTAAGATTAAACCAGTTAATTAGACCAGTAGTCGTTGTCTTTAAAACAAGATACTGTTTATTTTTGCGGTCAGTGTTTATGTTTGTAATTATTAAGTTTGTATTACATTAAGTTAATTAAGTGTCACTACTGTATTCCCTAAGGGATCTTTAGATTTATAATACTGTTACAGAGTTTATCGATGCTAGAAATATAGTCTGGCTAATAGATGATTACCGATAAGTTTGTCAATATGTTTAAACCACTGCAATTTACTGTTCCATGACCTCAAGTACATTAGCTTGCTTTGACTTCATTTTTTTATTTTATATAGACAATGTGTGTCCAACGAATACAAAACGCTGATTAAAATTGGAAAACAATTTAAATTTAATTATGACACAAACACATGAAATGTCTTTTAAAATTATTCAAGCCACAATGCACTCACAAAGTCACAATTCAAACGAAAAGCATCCGAACTCGTAATTCTAATTAAGAAGAAAGCAACAAAGAGAATTCTCATAATAACAGAAACTATATCACAATTACCACATTTGCTCCAAAGCTAAGTGCAAACAAAACAAACTTAACCAAGAAATTTAATTACTTAAACATGAACAACCAGAAGACGGTGAAATTATTGCTTTTAAAAAACTCCTCCCAATGGGGCCTTGCCGTCGGAATTCTGTAACGACCGGCAAAGTTACGTAGAGATAATTTGCAGAACACCGAAGCAATAAAAAGAAAAAGAAAAAAAGCTGTTTTGTAAGATCATCTTAATTTTCATGATGACGAAGGCGTGAGTAACGCGACAGAGAAAGAAATGCTGGACCATTGTTTTTGTAATTGGATTCTGATTTTCGTTTATTTAAATTCGTTACTTAATGTCAGTCAAGTTTCATGAGGTGTATTGTTTGGAACGTAAATATTTTTATATTATCCGTCAATTCTTGAAAAACTGTTTGGGATCCATCTTTTGACTCTCACTAATGTGTACAATATATTTTCAAGAAATACCATATTAGGTACAGGATCGGAGTTCCTAGCTATATCGGCTAGTAAGAACTTAAATAAAAAACCGCAAAAAAATATTATTTTCAAATTTATCCAAAAAGATTTGTTCAAAATCTATTTTTAATTATTTATGAGAAATAAAGCTATAACTTTACTAATATAGTACTTCAAGTCCAGCTCGAGGACAATTACCACATTTGTTGTCTTCCAAGCTATATGAAAAACTGTAAAATTATATTAAGGTTCCAATTGCTTCCAGCCTTTCTCTCAAACACCTATAAGCCGCTGACCGATCTTCAATCACCAGATTAAGATCTCAAACTTATAACTAAGTCCCAACGACCGCGACCGAATGAATAGTTAATGCTAAATGTCTTACAACTTTCAGTTTACCTTAACGAACTTGGATCTAAAGATTAGTCTCCTCTAAACTAAAACTAAACTAAAGTTTAGACTGAAAATGTGAGACTTTACTACTTACAATTAATTTATATTATTTTAAGTTTCATATTTTATGATGTCATTTGTTTTATTTAAGTTCAGAAGTTAAGAAAGTGTCGGAGATATAATTAGATTGCGGGGTTTTGTTATTTAAAGTTTATTTAAATCGATATTACGAGCGGCGCACTGGAACCAGACAACTTTACGTCTATGTGCAAGAATATTGTGAGAATGTGTGAATGAAAAATAAAATAATAGCATAGTTTAAAAAATGCGGACAACATCACATACATTGCTCTGAACCCAAAGTAAGTAGCTAAAGCACTTGTGTTATGGAATTCAGACACAACGAAGGTACCACAAACACCCAGACCCGAGGCAATGTAGAAAAGCTGGTTTCTACATTGACCCGACCGGGGATCGAACCCGGGACCTCAGAGCTAGCGACACCTTGAAACCGGTGCGTACGCCACTCGACCACGGAGGCCATAATTTAATGTAGACAACATGTATAAAGGCTACATTATTTAATAATACCTAAAAATAATAAGTCATAAGTCTCAATTTAATTAGTACATATATTCTAACTCGATTAAATTAATTATAGCACAGAAAAGAATTACTCGAATCATAAACCACAATATCTGAAACGCAATTATGTTGAAACCGCAAACCGCATACGTCTACAATATTTGTCAAACTTAATCAAATAAACTTCAGACTGAAGACAAACATTAATTGTTTATAACTTAACTATTACATTAATATCGTCTTAACTCTAGTAATACATTAATCTAATTTCCCAGGAGACTAGGACTTCAAATATATCTAGATAATTTCTGTGACGATAAGTCTAGACTGAAATTCAGTCTATAATTTCAATTGTACAGTGTTCTGACTAAGCGCAGTCTATTATAGGAACGCAATAACTGTAATTGTGGAAACGATCGATTTCGAATTGTTGGTATATCAAGGTACTGGAAGTAACTACTGCATATTTAGTAAAGTGCCGTATTGGTTAGAGAAATCAATAAAGTTTTTTAAGCCTTTAGACAAAGGCTTCAAAAGAAAGGGTTTTTTCTTCCAAACGTTTCTTTGTCTATTTCTGTTTAACAAAAAATTGGATTAAACACATCATTCACCCAAATCAAGTTACAAAGTTAAATTAAGTTGTATATTAATTTAAGGGACAGTTCCTAAATTCAACTTTCAATAAATCTTACCCAAAAGAAGAAACAACGCAACACACTATTTACGCCATCTCTGATGTCAATGTAACAAAACTGTAATAAGACTTATATAATTATGTAATGAAATAATTGGAATAAAAATGTAATAATTATCCCTTAAGACCTCATAAAAAAGTCTACAAAAATATGAAGTCCAATAAAGTCAGGTATAACGTCCAGCCAGAACTAAAACAGTTTGGACGTAAAGTCCGTGTATTGCGTCACATTATCCTCCAGTGTTGTGCTTTATTCAATTTTCTTTGTCCTAAGAAAATAGCACGAACTCCGTCGCAGACTTGTAGGGTGACCAAGCTTTAAGTGAAAATGGGACAGATTCTCAAATAGTAGAAGTAATACGGGGTTATGAAAAAGTTTGTTACCAATTACATTAAATTGTTTTGAATATTTTCGGAGTGCATACAAAAAAACTATTTCACCATTAGCATAGCAAAGAACATTACGTTTCCTTCTGTTTTATGAGGGTTGCGTAAAACTAAAGCCTTATAAATCTGCACTTAGAAATAGGAGACAACTAACGCATTAAAGTATTTATCTTCTACTTTTATTTTTACTATCTATACCGTCTACAACAATTAGCATATTTAAAAACTCTCTATTTCAATGAATGTCGCACTTATCCCAAAATTTTCAGTAACATGGCCACTCTACCCCCGAGGTCCGATAAAGAAGATTTCGCTTGATATAGTGCGAGTACACCCGCGGGTAATACTCAGTCTGTTAGCTCTGAATTCAACTATTATATCTGAACCTACAAATGTACGGAATAAATAATAATATGGAAATTAGTTTCATAGCGAACAAAGCTTAGTTAGGATTGTATTACTACAATTTATAATTTTGTTGTTTAATCATCTTACTAATTTGTTGAACGAATTAGTTCTCAAATAGTGATTTATTTTAGACAATTTAATTCTTACTCAGAATGTTCTACGAAGAGTAACATATTCGAATACTATTGCTATCGAATATTCCAATATAAAATTTTTGTTTACATATAGTAAGTACCCTTAGTTACAGTTAAATTATAAATTCTTGAAATCTTATGTAACTATATATTTTTCAACAGAACAGAATTTTTTTTAACCCTTCTTGCATTTTTGTACAGACACAACCCAAATTTTTAAATCTGACGTTATCAACTTTAGTTTTTTTCGAATCTAGAATGGGTCGCATCTTTCCATCTAGTGCAGTCAAGATACAATATTACCCAGAATTAAACAATGGACTTCAGCTTATGACCTCCAGGTAACGTGATAACATAAGTGTGATGACACCTATTCGGTATCAGCGATCGTATCAAACGGCCTGCAATTAGCGCGGCGCATTAATTGAAACTCGCACGCTGATCGCTGATCGCTAATCGCTGATCGCACCATCAACACACACGTTCGAATTTGGACGTTACTGTGTTCGAAACTTTTGTACTTTATTCGAATTATCATACTAAATACAATGTATTTTTTCAGCCGTTTCGTTATGCAAATACTTTCATTTAATATTTTTATATATTTTTTCACTCTTTCTAGATTTATCGAAGACACTCTTCTCTTTGACCATTTTGGTTCAGTAGATTTGTGAATTCTATTAAAAAAAATCCGGACACTTATGTATTTATTTCATAGTCAACATTATAACTTTATAATCGCATCACATTTCATTTCTACCCGTCCAACATAAACTGCATAAGCCCACACACAAACACGTGTTGTTTTAATAACGAGAACAAACACAGCCCTCCAAAGCCTCTATAATAGCCAATTCAAAACATAATCCAACCATCAGCTGCAGATTCAACTGTCGTTGTTTTAAAACGGTACAAATTAATTGTCAGTGCATAATGATGCAAGCCAAACAGATGGCGGAACGTGCCTGCAGTCGGCTCTCGTCCTCCGTAACGAGCCAAACCCGAACCGGTTATAACTGGGTCACGCAGAAGTGTAGTTAACACTTCAAAACTAGTTTTTACCGCGCGTAACTAGTTTTTACCGCGCATAACCAGTTTTACCCGGATTTACCGCGCATTGCGAGTGTTAAGTTTTTTCGTAAATAATAACCTGAGAGCGTTTTCTTGTCAGCTTTATTTTATGTGTCGTACTTGGATTTAGTTTTTGTTGGTAGTTTATGCAAAATATTATAATCCTGTGAAAACCTGGGGCAACAAGAACTTATGGTCGTGACGTAACACAGCAAATTGTGCATTATACAAGTTAACTTTTTGAAAACGTTTATCTAAATAGACGCATTATTTCTTTTTCAACATTTCCATTTGTCCCACAATAAGAATGAAAAGCAAAAAAGTCAGATGGACACATCATTTTTTCAGCTATTAAAAGGTTTGTGTACCTCGACACAACAGCACAAAAACGAAAACAATGCGCGGAACATATTTCATGGGAAGCAGACGCCATATGTCACATAGTCAGCACTCTTCCATTCTATACCCATAAAAAAACTCTTGAAACGTAAAATAGGAATGCCGCAACAAGATAGAAAGGAATATAAACGGGCTTACCGGGTGGCGCTGGTTTATATCCGGGTAAACGGTTTATATTTTGCACTAGCCGTTTCTAAATTCTAGGAAGTTTGGAATTTGATTGGGTGGACATGTTGCACATAGCAACTTTTATCGGTGATTTGAAAGTCTCGGTATTTCTCGGAATTGTATTCGCGTTATGGGAACGAACTTGGGGACATAGTTTATTTTACTTTATATACGAAACTATAAGTCTCACTCTTTGTTGGAGTATGTATGTGAACAATTTGACACAAATTCAATGCAACGGTCGAATTCAGTTTGGGAATAACAAAATATTTATAGTACACAGCAGATAATACACTAAAATATGAACTACACACAAAACAAGAGAAAACTTTACAATAAACTTAATTAATAAAATATTTCGTGTGGCAACACTGAGGACAAAGTTGGCGCACGCGCGCAAACCAAATGAGGTGCGAATAGGGTTGTCAACATCAAAACTCTTAAAACAAGCCTGTTGACCTGGGAATGTTTAAAGCTATTCCTGTCAGGATTAAAGAGGAAACTGTGGAATTCTGTATTAATGACGCAATATTTTGTGGAGACCATCTTGTTTTAGGAGCTCTTCATAGGTTCGCTCCAAGTGTTAAGAGATCGCGGAAAAGTATTCCAAAGTAATGTTTCGAATAAAGTTTAGTATGCACTCAAATTTTATCTTGTCTTGTCATAATCTACTATGCTAGTCTAGCCACTGAATAATTAAATTTTAATGTCACTTTACTCCTCATTATTTACACGTTGTCTTGGTTATTGTCAGGCATAATATATTTTTTTAAGTATAAAGGATAGCATATTAAATATTTATGCATTCTGAAAACAATTATACCTAACGTAAGTAATTTTAAATAAAATACACACGATTATGCGCGCGTGAGTGAGAGCGCTATGATCGCCAACAAACTGTTATACAGTTTGGCGATTTTTTGATGTTGTTGTAAGTGTTTGTCCATGTTTTGATAAATAAATAAATAAGTTTTACAAATTATATGTTTGTGTGAGTTTGTGACTTTTAACAAAATATGTGTCACTGCAGCACTTTTAAAGCTATTAAAAGGTTGGTGTAAATTAAATTGCTATTAACCTATATGAATGGATTAATGTAAATGATTGTTTCAAAAGTAAATGATTTTAAACCGTCGAAATTCAGTAAATGCAATTACCACGCTATAGTCAAATTTAGCAGCAAATAAATGGAGGTTTTCTGTAATCCTAGGTTTAATTTAAAAGCATCATGCAATAGCAAGATTTTCCTTTGAAATTACACCAATCGTAATTACAGTGCTAATAAAATAGTACTAAATATACTTCAGTGGAATTGAAAAGACTACGTTAGTGTAATAACTATTGTTTCAAGTTATAATTGAAAACTAACTTTTCTCTGTTATTAAATGAGATTTAAATGGTATGCTTGACTTATTAGATTTATTATTCATATTTAAAGTTCTACGGCATACAATTGTTGCAGTGGCAAGCAAAAAACACAATTAATATAATTTTGCAATCATTATTAACTGAAACATAATTTACTGACCTCCTAAACATATCTTATGATATGCAATTACATAGTAATTATGAGAGTCATTAGTACTGTCCAACTAAAATACCTTTTTAGTTGTTTATAAATTCCACCATACCGTAGGCTAGAACTTAATATTCTTAATAACTAAAGCTGCTACTATTTAATATTGCACAATGCACATTTAACTTAAACAAATTTCAATTTGAAACGCTATATACCACAATGATCTATACTTTCATGACTTGGACCACACAACTAAAGCGGGAACTCAATTAAAATTCCTAAGGCGTCCGTATTCCACTTTTATTGCTGTAATTTTGTGAAAAGAATACTTTCACAATGGCTCGATGCGACTTTATAAGTGGTATGTTGATTTTGTATTTACTAATTAGTTTGCGTTCGATTGCCTTTTATGTTAGTCACATAGTTTTGGTGTTCGCTTTTAGAGAGGACGTGTATAGTTTACTTGATTTCTAATGCTCTTAATGTTCGTCGAGAAATTGTGAAGCATTTTATGTATTGTTTCTGTAAGGCTTAACGTTATTGGGCTATTGTTGTTGATGAGTGAATGTATTTAATGAATTGAGTATCAGCCGATGTTATAAGGTATAGTGAGTCTCAGATAAGGAACAGCTAATGTAGTTAATTCTCTTCCTTCTTTATGCACCAGTAGATGGTTATTAAAATTATGCGAATTATTTAAAAGGTTATATGTTAGTACCACTTACTATCTTATGGATCATTATGTATCTTAAAACAATTTGTAGCTAGGAATAATGCAACAGTTTGGAAACTTGCATCGCATGAGATCGAAATAGTTTAACTTCGCCGTTGAAATTACTTTGCCTCTATAGACTTAAGACAGAAAAAGAGAACAGGAATTTACATAAATATTTACATTTTAATCAAGGTCTGACGTACTAGCTTATCATAAAGTAACCATAAAGTGAGTCAGCTTCCCGAAGGACTGCTATAAAAGGGAACGCTCAGGCTGTAAGTTGCCAAACACACATCAAACATACAAAATGTTTGACCAAATGTTTGACCAAATGTTTGACAAAACTTTGGCCCTGACCAAACAGGAATTTTTGTTTTTTTTTTCGGCTGTTTTAGACCTCTAACCAGACATTTCCAGTTAAATTAGCGTGACCTTTACTAAATTAGGCCCTTCGGTAAATCAAGGGCTCAGCGTGGACTCTTGAAGAGCTCAACGCAATTAGACCCAATTTGATGCGAGTACGGGATATTATAACAAATTGTTACTTGCGATGGGGAACCCCAAGTGTTATAGTTCCGCCTAATGGTTCTGTAGTCGTAAAACCAACGCATATTTGGAAGTATCAAGAAATTACATGTAAAGTGTAACTTTATTCCTCTATGTAACGACTTTTATTACGATTTCAGACGTCTGATTACCTTGGAAACCATTCCGAATATACGAACTTTGAATTTTAAGTTCTGTATATAAATCAAATAAAGTTATGTCTAATAATTGAATGACTTTATCACAATGACAGCTGACTAACAAATTACAGATATTAATATTTATTTTCCGAATTAAGTTTCAACAGAATAATTAATTTGTTAGTCATTTTATTGTTATGATTGTATAAAATAGATTGATAAACATAATAATAATAATTTAAATATTCTGTTAACTGTCCTTTATTGCTCTGTATAATAAATGGTACTGTTTAAACTATTTCAGAACCGCTTTATGCAATGAACGCAAATATTAATTTATTTAATTAATGAAACTTGCACAAATTCTATAAAAGCAAGTGTAACTTCTCCATAAAGTGATAAATTAGGACAGGCATGAACTCTGGAGTATTTTCTTAACATTTAAGCATAGACTTAAGATATACTATAGACCGCTACTATCGCTAGTTTCCCTTTGTGCCAAGCGAGGGCCCTTTTTTAGGCTGTATCTAGTACATTCTTTTACTGATTTAAGTTATTTTTCGCGCAACCACAGACTTATATGCAAAAATATCGATGGTTTTGACATTGTTAGGACAATATTAGTGTTTTAGATAGATTTATTAAAATGGCGCGCTCCATCTTTATACAAAATTCACTACAAAACTAGTTCATACTAGTGCTTACGATTCATACCCTGATAGGCTCACTCTTTAGTTTTTTATGTATACTCTAAGCATTTAAGTTTTCGCACTGTCAGATTTTTCATCTTGAGAAATGTCAAAAGAAAGTGTGGAAGATTATGCACCTTAGTCAATTAGTATTAAAACAGTTTTTTGCATATCCCAGCTATTCGCAATGTTAATAAAGTATGGATTGCCCAAATCAATTATTGGTACAAAGTAAGAAAAAATATAGAAAATGCTTTAATTTAAAAATGACGTAAGGCTGCTGCTTAATAAAATTATGTACTAAGTATATACTAGTTTAAAAAATTCAAGAAATCTAAACATACAGACCTATGTTTAAAAACTTAAAAATAAAATATAATATATAATGAACAGAATAATATAATATGTTTAAAACCTTTTAACCATACAGGCAAGAAATATTACAACGTACACGATCACACAAATATTTGTCCGAACCCTTTTCCCTTACAAGCCAACGTTGGCTGTCCCAATATTGTTCTGTGCATGTAAATAGCCAAACAAACACATTTATATAAATATTCATGCACCCACACATTTGTGTTTATGTAAAAACTTTTAATTACTCCCCTAGCTACGACTGTTGTAAAAAGTATGTCGTATTTAGTTATTTCGAATTTATATGCGGATGTTAAGTGTTTGTTGGTAACGTAGATAAATGTTTTAATTTGCTATGGAGTTTAAAATATTATAATAATAGTAATTTAATAGATTATAATAATAATAATATTCCGGGACAACTCACACACGGTTATCTAATTCCAAGCTAAGCAGAGCTTGTTATGGTAACCAGACAACTGATAAACATACCTATATATTTCTAAATACATGCATATAACTATATTATCGATATTTAAAAAAAAAAACATACATATTTATATATTACGAGTTTATAACAATAGCGCAATAGAAGTATTGAATATTGATATTCTTAGAGGTACTATAAGTAATTACTAACACAAACGCTATACATTATATATTATTTATAGTGAAGATCAATACAATTTCCATTTATATTACTATCATTCTCCGTCCAATCAGCATTATAAACCCCGCCATTTTATGTAATAACATTTATAATAACTACTATTTTATCAGTAATTTTCAATCTTAGCCCATAAATCTTACCCAAAGAACACCAGTATCTCATGATAACAAAAAAACTATCGCGAAACAAAATCGCGGAAGAAAAGTGTCCCGAAAAACAAACGAAGGCGAACCAACCCCGGATAAGTTTACGAGCGACCCCCTTTCTATAGGTTTACACTATAAACATCACAACCAATCCCAAGCCAGGAAAGACCACGAAAATAAACAAAGACCGCAAAGTAGAGGTTGCAAGGTATTACGAATATCGTTCGTATTTAAAAATATATATATATCTTTAAAACAAGCTTTTGTAAGCATATACATATCTAACTCAAGTAAAATTTCGGAGACACATAAGATCACAGTAGTTACTTGTGAAGACAAGTCAGAGGAGCATAAATTCGGTGTCAACGTGTCAACGTTTTGTGACATGTTCTTATGACTATTTTGCGACTCTAGTATAAAACCAGGTCTATTACATCATTATACCTACTAAATTGTCTATTCCATTAAATAATATACTGTTTGCTAAATATTTACTTACTGGAACTACGGGAATTAGGTAAATTTCGACTTGCAAGATTTAACTTAAACATACCCTCTAACTAACAAGATCAGTTAAATAAAAGCTAGTCAATATAGTATCTGTCGACGTCAATGTGTGGCCGACTGTACCTAAACCAAATCGACGCCATAATTGAATTAAAATAAAAACACGGTCCGTGTCCCATAAATATGTAGTGGCCATTAATATTTATGTAGCGAACTTTTAGGAGCGTTGACTAAGAAAAATGGCCGCAAACAGATGGACGTTTTTGTCGCACCATTTTGTTGATATGGAAAAATTGTTTGCAATGCGTTTAGGTACGGTTTATGGATTGTTTTATATCTATTATTATAAATTTTAACGTGAAATTAACGAACGCATAAGTTACATTTAAGTTATATTTTTTTAAACGGTTTCTTATTATTCTTGAGTACAACAGACACTCTTCTTCACTATGATTATGCATAGGTACCTATTACATATTTTTAAACTGGACTCAATTTTGTAATCGTCATTTTTTTTTCACGATTATTAAATCGTTAGTCTAAAGGCGTTAAGTAATTCAGATTCAAAAACGGTATTATAAAAAGGCCTTCTAATTCAATTCTATATAGGTCACTATTTCCAATCAAATCCAAAAATCTCTCAGCCCGAACCGCATCAAATAACTGTAAGTATCTCTCTAAATGGTTACGATAACAATTGAACAAATCTCTCAAGGAGGTCATTAGCCCATTTCCATTAGTTGACTTACACTCAAAGAAAGGACACATTGTATTCTTTCCCGAGGTCGCATCTCGTAATCCTAAGTAGAATTGAAGTGGTTGCCTACTTGGGAAAATGTACAGAAGGACCACGCTTGACTTAAAGGACTGACGAATCGTTATACCTAGTAGGACAAGAGCCGGTGAAATTAACGGTGAAAATACTGATGAAAAATATTTTAAGAGATGGAGAAAATGTATTGATTTTAAAGTTCATTTTAACTTGCAATATCTTTTAGACCAATAGTCCAATATGTAATTTTAATAATAATAAAAATTAAGTTATTTATAGGGCTGGTTTGCGATGGAGGGTTAGGGTTATATTGTAGAACTTTGGTGAGGCCTTCGCCCAGCACTTTGACGGTGTAAGAAAAAAAGGATATTAAAGTTAAAAAATGTCCTTCACACAAAACAGTACCTCTTAGTTCATCTCTAAGAGGTGTGATGGGGTTGCAGCCAGGTATTAAAGTAAGAGTCTTCACTCTTTATGTAGAGGGTTATTTCTTTGTCTATCTCCTAGTACTAATGATGAGTCATGCGTATTGTTATCACTCTTAGGGCACCACAAGCTTTGTTTGTCCTCTGTCTAGACACATGACGTCTTGTATGGCGTTTTATAAGGCACGAAGGACACATACATTCCTCTTTCGTTAGCTAGGTATTAGCAAAAAATACTTTAAAATAAGATTTTTTTTTAATTTAAAAACAATGGCGTCAAACAAATAGAATGAAAATCAACAAATGTGTCACAATTTATTAAATGTTTGTGTTTTTAAACGGTCATAGAAACATGCATTTTAAAACATTTTTTCACCGTAGAATTGTAATGGCCGTTATTTCAACACCGAATGTTTTAAAAATAGAATACATATTGGAATATCGCATTGAATTTTAATGTTTTATAAATTATATTCGTGCTTTGTGTCCAATTCTGTGAAACGATTCAAAAGTAGGTTTAATGTGTTATATTTTTAAATTGGAACTTTTTTAGACATCTATTAACTTGAAATAAAACTACTTTTACGGATTTTATCGCGGTTTGTATTTAGATTTTAAGTCCCGACGTTTCGACACCTTTGCAGGTATCATGGTCACGGGCATGACTGTGGCCTCTCTTACATCGGTCAAACAAAACGAAGCATAGGGACCCGCGTTAAAGAACACATAGCTGACGTGAAACACCGCCGCTCAACGAAGTCTGCAGTCGCCGAACATGCTGAAGGCTCCAGCCATTATATTAGATTTGACCAACCACAGATCCTCGCTAAAGAACCCAAATTCCTACCTAGGATGTTTCGCGAGGCTATTGAAATTAAAAAACACCCTAATTTCAATAGAGAAGATGGCTGGAAGATATCACCTACTTGGGACCCAATAATACATAAACTCAAGGCCAAACCCAAGAGCAGCGCTGCAAGACATCAAGACACAGTGAGCTCATATTGCGTAGGTCGGAACTCAAATAATTAGTTAAAATATGAAGGTAGAACGAGCAACATCTACTGTCAAGACGAACGCCATCTCAGTCTGCCCGTGACCATGATACCTGCAAAGGTGTCGAAACGTCGGGACTTAAAATCTAAATACAAACCGCGATAAAATCCGTAAAAGTAGTTTTATTTCAATGTCTAACATTCGCGTAAACCTAAGAAACCAATATCTATTAACTTGTTTTAAAGGATCTTTTACTAATCTTTGACGGTGTGATCCTACAGACCATATTTAAAAACTAGTTTTATGAGCTACCATTTATTTAATGATTTCGATCGATTCGATTTTGTTAAGGACTTTAAACTAATGTAGACTATTGTCTAGGCTAGCCTTAACAGCCAAATACGAACGTTATCAACTTTACCATTTATAGCATAAATAAATAAGATTTAAAACGCTATATAAACGCCACTAAACTTCAAAAATAAACCTCAAATATAAATCTCTTCACGTATATCCGTAAAGCGATTCCCGCGACATTTCTCCGCTCTATAAAATTCTGTCACAAACATCGAGAATCAACAATAACTGGAGGCGGGATTGAAGAACCGACAATCGTTCACAACATACCGGATTATATCGATATAGGCCATCGGGATGACAATACTGTTAGATGTATTGCTAAGTGGAGATTTAATTGTTTTGCTTCTATTTATATACTCTATTTACGGTGTCTTTTAGATTGGCCGTATTACGTCAATGTTGTTAGAAATAAGTACTATAAAATAAGCCAGGAAATGTCGATTACTATAAAAAACGTATCTTAGATGACTACATTTTTTTATTGGAAACGCTTTGACAGCACATAAAGCGAATCGAAGCATACTTTTTATCCCCTTTATTTTAGAATATAATTTAATTGATTAAAATTGTTTTTTTTTAATGTATTATTACTTTTATTTGTTTAAACATAATTTTTAGTGATAAATTTCATAACTGTTACTTAAATGACAGTTAAATTAGTTTAAAAGCAGCTGCGAATTACGTTTTGAAAATGGTGTTCTAATTTCAAACAGAGGATTATTTCTTTTTTTCCTCTTCCATATGTGTTAAGCACAGTTAGGGGTTACGGCTGTTATCGAGCAAACCATCTTATATATTGATCTGGCTTGAAAAAATATAGGCGATTTGGGCCACTGGGACACTGGGTCCTCGTGCGTAGGGATACTGCCAAGTACATTGAGGTACCTATTAGAAAGGATTCCTGTATACCTACACTTAATTAATCCTTTGAACGATAAACTACAGAGTAAAAATCTGATGCAATTTATTATCTATGTAAGTAAGTTAAAACGATAGATCATATTTTTGTTTTTTGTAGATTCCTAAATCATTGATCAGATGACCGAAAAACACACACAATGTAAAACGAAACACACTACAAATATTGTTCAAAATGTTGATATCTAACATAAATTTAATAGACAACAATATTTATAAATTTACTACGGATTTGGCCAACTAGGCGCGAATTCGGAAGTCCTACATCACGACAATTCATTTATTCATAACCGAAATACACTCACGAACAAAGCCCCCGTGACTCATAAATTGCATCATAATTGCACTCATAAATTCCGTTTATAAAAGTTAAACAAAAACCGTGAAATATAATAAAACCTTACTTTTTATATTTTTACTTTTTTATTCATGTGTATGCTTTTATTTATATTAAAATCATTATTTTGAATTTTTTTTGGAAGTGGCCAGTACGTAAAATGGCTGTTAAATTAATCTAATTGATAAAACTGAAAATAGCTAGAGTCAGTGCGAAAAGTGAAACAATGAAAAACATTGAGAACCCAAATCGAATGCTTAGCTGTAAAGAAAACACTTTTTTTTTAATTTTCACAGTAACTAAGGCCGCACGACACCAATATTTTTGTAAATAGGTCACATATTTGTTTTGCAGTTGTACAAAGGTGCATATTGCACTTCCAAAGCTCACATATGACCTAACAAACTACATACGATACAAACAAATAACTCAAAATAGATTAAGTACATAGAAACTCGCACTACAAATTTAAATTTTATTTCTCACATAAAGTTCTCACTACAACGCAATTTCCATATTATTTTTCTTCTATCTTAATTCCAATATCTAGAAGTCAATAAATCTAACACCACATAAATCTATGTTATCCGAGAAGCAACTAATCAAAACAGTCGAGATAATTCCGAAGTTGTAGGTTAGAGTTAGTTCCGCATAGATTTTAATCATGTCGCATGCATGCATATAGACCAGCTATGCATATAGGTCTGTAGACTGAACTATGTACGTATATACGTATATGTTATCACTGGGTAACGGTCCCGCTCAGTTTGAGTGGAAAGCGTGCAGCGTAGGCCGTTTACACACATGCGACTGGAGCGAGTAATAAATGTGCGCGATATTTTTTATGTGTCTATTTTTATTTTTTATTTTGTTAACATTTGGCTTCAAACTTGCCTGATAGTTTTTCTTTTGTTTTTTTTTAGTAACAGTCAAAAAAACCTAAAAGATATCGATAAGATAAGATATTTAGGATGAAAATAAAGAAGATTAAAGGCCTGGGCACACCAAAAGCAGTTGCGGTGCGGTAGCAGTGCGTCTACGTTTGTAATTCATGTAGTTATATGAGGGATGACACACTGAACAAACGCGGGCCCGCTGATCCAACCTGCTCCGCCACTGCGCCGCGCACGCACTGCTCTTCTACAAAACTTTCGGACGTGAGCAGCGCAGGCGCGGGGCGGTGGCAGCGCAGGCGCGGGGCGGCCGCAGTAACTACGCGTTGTATTACTATGTCCGCCATATTGACTAGTCACACCAAAGCAGTTGAGCGGGACAGACGCAGCGCGGGTCGTAAACGGTTGTGATTTTTTACAACTTTATCATGGAAACGAATGAAAAATTGATTGAGTTAGTGAGGAAATATAAATGTTTATATGATTTAAAGGACAGATATTATAGAAATACGGTTTACAGGTTTACGGTTTACTTTGACATCCGAAAATAAGTATAGAACCTATCTTCAAAAGATTCTAATTCCCGACATAGACGATGGTACTCCCCATATTCTTCTCTTCTCTTATTTACATCGTGAACCCATATTCTTTTTTTTTATCTAAAGCTAGAACTAACAATAGCTCCTCTTCGTCAGAGTCAGAACCGTTCAACATCTTGAAGTGTACTGAGTGTGGCTATCGATACGACACACATAACGCAGTTTGAAAGCAGGCCCGCCTTCAAACTGCTTTCCGACTGCTCATGTTTCTGGTGTGACATCAACCGCGGCGCAACTGACCTGCCCTGCTCAGGTGCTGCGCCTGTCCCGCGTTTGGTGTGCCCAAGCCTTAAAGGCCTGGGCACACCAAAAGCAGTAGCGGTGCGGTAGCAGTGCGGTAGCAGTGCGTCTACGTTTGAAAATCATGTAGTTATATGAGGGGTGACACACTGAACAAACGCGGGCCCGCTGATCCAACCTGCTCCGCCACTGCGCCGCGCACGCACTGCTCTTCTACAAAACTTTCGGACGTGAGCAGCGCAGGCGCGGGGCGGTGGCAGCGCAGGCGCGGGGCGGCCGCAGTAACTACGCGTTGTATTACTATGTCCGCCATATTGACTAGTCACACCAAAGCAGTTGAGCGGGACAGACGCAGCGCGGGTCGTAAACGGTTGTGATTTTTTACAACTTTATCATGGAAACGAATGAAAAATTGATTGAGTTAGTGAGGAAATATAAATGTTTATATGATTTAAAGGACAGATATTATAGAAATACGGTTTACAGGTTTACGGTTTACTTTGACATCCGAAAATAAGTATAGAACCTATCTTCAAAAGATTCTAATTCCCGACATAGACGATGGTACTCCCCATATTCTTCTCTTCTCTTATTTACATCGCGAACCCATATTCTTTTTTTTTTATCTAAAGCTAGAACTAACAATAGCTCCTCTTCGTCAGAGTCAGAACCGTTCAACATCTTGAAGTGTACTGAGTGTGGCTATCGATACGACACACATGACGCAGTTTGAAAGCAGTTAGAAAGCAGGCCCGCCTTCAAACTGCTTTCTGACTGCTCATGTTTCTGGTGTGACATCAACCGCGGCGCAACTGACCTGCCCTGCTCAGGTGCTGCGCCTGTCCCGCGTTTGGTGTGCCCAAGCCTTTAGTCACTGATATGACCAGACATTTCGTAACATTTTCATTTATTTGCTTGCTTCGTAAAACATAGTTGTGGTTGGATGTATACCTAATAATATGTGTTTAGATTTCTGGAAAGGTGTACTTGAAATGCGTACTGCTGCACGAACTACCAACACTTGTTATTCTCTCCGTACAAATATTCTGCAGAACTTTAGTGCAAATATAATATACGAGAATGCTAAGCAGCATAAATCAGGGCATCATAAATAACTTGCTTCGTAAATATTAGTGGAGCAACGTTACCAGCAGTTTTGCAGTTTGTTTTACTGTTGAGTAAAAATATGCATAACTAAACGTCTGGAAATGTTGCATTCCTACTGCGTTTCTTTGAAACTCGCTAATGAAATGTTTATGAAGATTTTGGGAATTGCTTTTGTTTGTGTCAGCAAATATACCGTCTGTAAAGAATTCATAATTGAAATTATACTATTTTTTAAGGATTATGTCGATTTTAGGTCCCAATGTTTTGACACCTTTGCACGTATCATAGTCACGGGCAGGCGACATTATCCGTAAAAAGTAGTTTTATTTCAATGTCTAATATTCGCGTTAATCTAAGAAACCAATAGAGTTCAAAATGTTGTGATAATAAGAATCTAAACTTAATCTAATAAAGCTTAAGAGCTGATTTTGATTGAAATTTTGTTGCCCGATTTTCATCTAGTACCATGTATCGATTAAAGAATTAAATAAAATAGCTTTTATATTAAAGAGACCCAAACCAAGCGTGTGAATTTAAACATTATAGTTATTGATGACTAGTTTTAATTACTAGAATGTTTCAATTCACACGCTTACTACACAATGTTTTAGTGACTTCATATACCTGTAGGTTAAAGTGCCAAACCAATCCATAACACTTGATCCGAGTCCTTACAAAGCTTCCCTAACCCTACACCTACATACTCCTAAGATCTTTGCATAAAAAGGCAAAGCTTTCGCGACATATTGCAGTCGCAGTTGTGTCGGGGACCTATAACCGTGTGAGGACGCTGTTTGCTATGCCAACTCATATCCCGGCACAGCATATACTATGTAGTATGTTACTATGTACATACTATGTAGTATAGTAGTGTGTAGTGTGTGCTGTATGAAGGACTCTTCTACGTGTGCTCGATTGAAAAACGTACTTATATTGGCGTTATTTTGACGGCCTGATTGGATGGGTTGTGTTTTGTTTTTATGCTAATAGTATGAAGGATTATTTTTACTGATTTAAAATTATAGCTCTTGGGTCTTTTTCTCTTGCAGGTTCTTTTGTAGGTTAAAGTAAAAAAGTTATTTAAATTATTGTATAATTTAACTTTTTATATTATTTTACCATTTTTCTTTTTTATTGATGAGCATATATCTTACTAGTCGAATATGAAAAAAAACAAAGCGTTTACATAATAAACAATTTTAAAAGCTGGCATCATTATTATAGCATTTTTTTAAAAACGTATTTTTTACACTTTAAATCAAATGCCTACATTTCAATCTTATGTCAAGTAAATACTCGACTATGATAAAAAATCCTAAAACTACAACAACTTAAAAGCATAAAGACCACCACCATCAAGACGTGTAGAAACATAATTTATATGATACTCTTCATCTAGCATACAAATAAGCTAGACCAATTAAGTTATTCAGCACATCTATTCTTGCTATCCAAGCATCTGGATTCATTTTTCTATTTCTGTAGAAGTTTTAGTTCGTGAAGTGCTATCTTATTCTTTTAGTTGGAGGCCAGTCTCAACCATTTATAGTGTAGTCCCCGCTATTTATATGTCTCCTGACCTTATTACAATATCTATGTCAGCCATATTGATCTGAATCGAAGCCTATGAGAGTATTCTGGAAATATAACATGCAGATTGTGAGGAAAAATTTATTGTTATGATGTGAATTGCAAGAAAAAATCTGAGTCTGAACAATCTGAGACTAACATTTCCGAGAAAACAGTAATTAGAAATTATTAGACATATTACTACTAATACCTATATTATAATAATAATAATAAATGCGGACAACATCACATACATTGCTCTGAACCCAAAGTAAGTTGCTAAAGCACTTGTGTTATGGAATTCAGAAACAACGAAGGTACCACAAACACCCAGACCCGGGACAATGTAGAAAAGTGGTTTTCTACATTGACCCGTCCGGGGATCCAACACGGGACCGCAGAGCTGGCGACACCTTGAACCTTGAAAACCGGTGCGTACGCCAATCGACCACGGAGGTCGTCATAATATAAGTAATAAAATGTACCTAAAATATAAACTTGACAAGCTTTTATATTAGGTACTTATTTTAACAATGTTGCTTAGCCGTGAAATTCTTTCCTTAGAATTTGAGTTATAGTGGCTAAAATTGATAGCCTAACCTTAAATTTCTTTCGCAGGTAATCCCACCAAAGATAAAAACAACAAAATGAGATAAACCTTCAATCTTAACTCAACACCATTCGAAGTTAACTCCGCGAGCCGTAACAATAAACCTAGAAATAACTAATAAAAGTAACACGTTTCTGTGTCAATAGCAAAAGAGGTCAGAGGGTTCTATAACTTTGAAAGCTGTTGCCAATCTGATTAAATACATCGTAGAATGCATACACACATGCATGTATTTCGAGCATTCTATACTACACTAGCTACAGTAATAATCCGTTCGCAATGGCCGTCATTACGGCAATATTCTCTCAAAATCGTTTATTGATGCCGCTTATTCGACCCGTTACGAGTTGATATAATGCCGATACCGCTTGCATGATCGTAATGTGATTGATCATCAAATTAATGGTGCAAATACTATATTTATTTTGCAGTTGCATCCATAAACATTTATCAGAACTTTATGATGACTATTTTGACTGTTGGTTGTTTATGAGCCACTCCAAATGCCACTACGCGATTGAGAGACAGGAGGTCCGATATAGAAATGAAATAAATATTTTATGATCTTACTAATGCATTTTCCTAGTATATGTCTATTCGTTGGCCTAGTGATTCTAAGCGCGACTGCTACGCTAGAGGGCTTGGGTTCGATTCCCAAGTCGACCAAGGTGTTATTGGGTTTTTCTATGAAATTCTCAGTAGCAGGTCGGAGTTTGGATTTGTGCCCGGTTAGTGGCAATAGGTTCGCCCCCTATTACATGGGACCTAAACATATCGGCGAACTATGGGTGTACATTGGTACACCTCTGCCTAACCCTTCGGGAATACAGGCGTGATGGTATGTTATGTTTATGTCTATTTGAAAGATTGTGAATCTACTGGCACACAATACATAATATATTCCCTAACACAGGAGTTCTCTTTTAGCGGTTGACATTACATGAAAGCTCTGTATTTCTTCATTTAGGTGTTCAAGAACTTTCAAATAAAAATAACAGTTTAAAATTGATGTTCTTCCCAGACAGATTAGATCTACACACGGGTCGTGTGTGTAACCTTGCAATGAGGTAATGTAAGGCCAAGTCGTTTACAATTTGATTGAATACTTTAGCGTTCTGTTACGAAACGCCGGTTCAAGGCTATAGGTCGCTGAATCATATTACTTATTTAGTAACTGTGGTATTACAAAGTTCTAGGTGAAAGATTATTTTTATTAAGTCTAGGCATATTACAATTTTATTAAATAAGCACTTAGTTTTTCTAGTTTACGATTAGTTGGTTAGTCTCTGGCTAGCGCAAAGGTAATTGGATCTTTTCACTTGATTATTAAAAGTGTTTGAAGAATTTGTAAGCAAGATTTTCACGCAGTAGTTATTTACCATAATAAGGGAAAGTTAATAGTTTTAATTAGGCGTCTTTACTGTTAGGATGTGGCCTACAAAAATTAAATTAGAATCTTTTTTAGCAAAACACAATCGTTCAATTTGTGAACACCTAAAACGACTAGTGGAACAATTCTGTTTGTTTTTTAATAGATTAATGGATATGTGACATATAGGTAGTTTTTAGAGCATATGCTTTGATTTAATACCTAATCTAATAGTGGGATCGTACGTCGAATATATAATAACGTTCGAAAACCATTGTAAATTATAACTTGACAGCCACATTCGTGACCAATTAAAATCACATGTATCACGAACAAAAACTTTCAGTCTCGTGCCCTAAAAGCCAGCACAACCTTCAAACCCAGTTATTGGTCCTTTGACCCAAAAATAGATCTAGAATCTAGTATAAAGGGAAAAAATAATAAATTGATTGATTGCCGTCTATAAAACTGCGATGGCTTAGCACAGGTTGCTCTGTCGGTAAAACAGGGCACGCGACAAGCGGACACGCAACCACATGAGATTTGTTACGTAATCATTTGATAAGTTTGTTTTATATTCAGTATGATTGCTCGTGTTATAATAAGGTGTAATGAGGCTTGATATTTTTTTTTTCTAAATCCTCTTTTGGATAACACTTAATCCATTTTACCCCATTATTTCACTGCAAAGCCCTACTAAACCGTCTGTAAAGTAATATTGCAAAAATTCTTAGAATTTAGAAAAGTTTAAATTGGTTAAAACCTAAATCTACACAACCACTACCCGGCACTCAAAATTTAACCTAATATACCATATACAATTTCATAACTTTCGGTAAGATTTTCAGAGCAGCTTGAAAATTGGAATACATAGGACTAATGGTCCGTATATGCATTAGTCCACCGTTTGTACCTTACGCCTTTAGGGAAATCAAGCGTGTTGTATGTACAGGTATACACAAAACTCTATACATTTTTCTCTTACAAGTTTAGCGTGGATACGTGCAATTTACAAAATATTTTTATCAGCAATTTCAGGCCTTTTTTCATGTCATCGAAATAATGTGTATTAAGTAATCCACTCGAATTAATACAGCCAATTACTGTTCACATTTCACGCACAAAATAAATCACTTAGTCTGTCGTACAAACCAATTTTAACCTTAATTCGTGTGATTAAAGTTTGATTTTGTACAGCTGTGAATTGCGTTTTGTTTATCGCGGTCAAAGTGACAGATTAATCATTTTGTTTTTTATTTTCCACAGCCGAGGGTCACGGCTGATTTGGTGATTGTTTTCAGCGAATTTCCCGGAAATTCGATTGTGGAAAAATGTAAGAGGAAAGGGATTATCGCACTACAATATATCGAATTTGTTCATTTGTTTTCTAGTCACAGATGCTGCTGATTAATAGAGCCGAATAATTTAAACTTTCCTTTTTGTAAACTTGCGAATCATTACAACATGATTTACCAAATGGAAAGTTAGGCTTTAACTGCCAAATAATTTACTAGAAGACCGATGCCTAGCATCGACACTTAATACTGTACGAAAGGTTACTATAGCTTTAGCAAAGTAGTACGGAGTAGTAGCACTTGACAAAATATTGAACTTCGACCTCATACAAAAAAAGTGTACATAATTTAAGGACCATTCAATATATTGCTATCAATTTCACTCTTATAAGCTTAAAGTTCTAATTAGCTTGTCACAAAATCAATGTTTCACAAAATCGCCTGAATATGTAACACAATCCACATTCAAATTTAAATTACAAGAAAGGCAGCACATACAATTTCACACTAAATTAAACCTTATAAGTCCAGAATTCCGTAGAGTAATCTAAGTTAGCCCGCAGCATAGTTGGTAATAAATTTCAATAATTTAAATTTGTTATGAGAGAAACTGTGCAAAGCGGTTATTTCAAAAATATCATATTTCGTTGTTACTGGGGAGGTTTTAGAGGTAGATCGATGGGTCCGCAGGGTTCTGCTGTAAACCATCTATAGTTATTTAATCTCGTTTTCAACAAAGTATTCATGTTGTCGCAAACTAACCAGTTGATCATAAAAATACTCTTAACATTTATATCTCAGTGCTGACGTAAGCTGTTCCAATTCAGTACAATAATAGAAATGAATACATCGTAAATAGGTTACAAACATAATTCGTTACGGCTTTGGTAAGGGATGTAGGCTATATTTGTCAGCATTAATATACTGGAGACATTCCAGATTTGCTGAATCGGGATAATATATCGAGGCCTTTGGAGCACCATAGCTTTGTAGGACACAATATGTAATTGAGTAAGTAGGTCAACCGTATACATAAATAAATACCAAACACATTTATATGTTCACAGAATTAACAAAACCTATGCATAATTATTTGTCTCGATAAGCTTAGATAAAAGGTGCTCCCAAATGCAAATATATTTGTAAATCCGAGGTCAAAGTCCAGACATACCGATGCCGAAGGATTTAAGTTGCATGTTCAATTCTGTTTATTGCTTGCGAAACAGCTCACAGCCAAACTCAAGACCTGACGCGAATATATTTAAAGGCCATCTATTCTGAATGATTCAAAAAATAAATGTCTGTAAAATGCAAAGTAAATTTAAATCCATTCAGAATAATGTAAAAATATTTGTTTATTCCCAGGACAGCTAACCCACGATTTCAACACAAACCGCAGAGACTGGTCCTTCGAGACGCACTAAACGAGCAGAATTGTGTTCAACGAATGAATACTCAATCCCTCCTTGATTGATTGATAAAACTAAATGTAAGACATTTACAAAAATACTGGGTTAATCACTCAAGCTTGAAGATCTTAAACCAAGATCCAGACAATCCGGCCTCTTTAGAGAAAGGCGTTCTGTTCGCGTGAGTTGCCCAACGATTTGGCAAAATAAATAATGGTCCTTTCAAGTGAAGCAAATAGACTCGGATGCGGGCTGTGAGCGAGCGTACCGCGTTGTTTAAGTGAATGGGAATATATCGGTCTTGTGTAGTCGACTCATTAGAGACTACTTAGTAAAGTAAATACTGCATTAATAAGGAAATAAATAAAATAAATAATAATAAATGCAGACAACATCACATACATTGCCCTGAACCCAAAGTAAGTAGTTATTAAGCACTTGTGTTATGGAATTCAGAAACAACGAAGGTACCACAAACACCCAGACCCGCGGACAATGTAGAAAAGAGAGTTTCTACATTGACCCGTCCGGGGATCGAACCCGGGACCTCAGAGCTAGCGACACCTTGAAAACCGGTGCTTACGCCACTCGACCACGGAGGTCGTCAAATATATATTTTTTCCATAAAAGAGTACAGTGGTTCTCTTTATCGTTTATCTTTTGATATGCTCGAGTTTATTTCTTGTGAACCAAAAACTTTGTGGAATAAGCAACTATCTAGGTGAGATTCAAACAGCTCAAGTTTTCCTTCAAGATTCAGGGAAATCCTATAGGCAAATAAAATTAACCAATTCCCGTTAGCAACGCAAAACCAAATTAAAGGAAAATAAATGTCTTACATCTCACCCGAACTCATTAAAAATTTAAAACAACCTTAACTAATTATTAGTCGGTTTTAAGTTTCGTGTAAATACAGATGTAATTGACTATTCGCTTACAGAGCTCACTCGGAGAATAATCGAGTAAAGCCGGGTTTAACGACCAGTACATTTGTAGCATTGGTCGTAACCCGAAGTTTTACTTCAAAACAGAGATAGGTCGGAAAAAATATACCTTTTTTTAAATTAAAATGTAAGTGGCTCGCTCCAGAGATTTATGATGTTTGCCCTCTACGTCAGTAAATATTGTGACGTTGGTAGCTAAAAAATATTTTTCAAATGTATTTTTAATGGTTTAAAATGTATATACAGCTTTATCTAGAAACAAATAAATTAGATAAGTGAGACAGTTATAAATTCTAACATTTTATTTTAGTATATACCTAGCAAATTTAGATAGCGAACGCAAATCGGTTGCATACATCATTATTTAAACTAAGTCAGCTTAGTCGAGTTAATTAAGTTTATGCTGATGCATGAACAAAGCATTGAAGCGAATAGAGTCGATTATTGTAATTACCCTATTACATAATGATCAACTTAATATTACGATAAAATAAGTTATGTTCATTTTGTGTCTCTAATTTTAAGCAAAACTAAATGTTCCTATCCTAATAGTCCTGCTATACTAAATCAGTAGACATGTTTGTAATTACCATACATAAACCGGTGACCGCAGCTTCTTTTTTTTCAAAGAGCCAGGACTCCATTTTTTAGCCTAAACTTTGCGACGCCTTTTACGACACCCAAAGGAAAGAGGTGGCCTACTTTTTGTAAAACGCACACAGTACGGTCGACCGCAAGTCAGTTGTAGCAAGAATTTGCAAAAAAGAAATAAAACGTGTTTCTTTTATTTAAAGGCAGTGCCAAGAGTAAAGAGTATAGAAAAAAAAATAAGGTGCAAAGTACGACCTGTCGTACTTTGCCCCCTGGCATGAATTATTATGACCCCTGGGTCATAATTATTCATGGATTGTTTATTCAGTCAGGTCGAAATTATAAAAAGTTATGTTTTTTTTTCACATGACACAGATTAGTGTGGCAATTAAATGTGGAAACACAAAGTGCAGGAAAAATAAGGTTGAGTTATTAATTTCGAAGACCTCAATTTGATTATCGTCAATCAAATCATAACAATAATAATGTTCCACAAATTATGCAAAACTAAAATTGTTTATTTAACACACCTTCTCAAATCCCACTATCGTAATAACTTGCGGTAAAAGCTTTTTTACGCGTACCCTAGCCCCAAAAGGAACTAGTCATCCACTTTCAAAACTTCACATTTACAGTAAAATATCGTAGCCATCAAAAACCAGTAAAAATAGAACTAGAAAGTTCGTGAAATTGTGGAGAGAGCATAAAACTGAAGTCGCACGCTCGTCCCATACCTCAAGGCCGCATGTGTCTAATGGCAGATATCGGCGATTTAATTTCCTAACACCTTTAGCGATTTGATTTAGTACCGAAAGGTTTGTTATGGATTACTCCGGTCCTTTTGCCCGCATTGGCGCGAGATATCTGCAATTCAGGAATGGTTTTAAAGTGAGTAAGGTGACTATGTTTTATTGACTTTCATTTTACAGTGTTTTTTTTTTGCTGCAATCGTTATTATGTTTGGAAATGCGAAAAGAAAATTTTGGTGTTTTTGTTTACATTTGATATGGTGCGGTATATGTTCAATTTATTAATTTAAATTTGTAACCTACGTCAAGATTAAAACCGATATTTTCCTGACGGTTTGTGCGTGTTCTAAGATATTGATATTTTATTTAACCGTGAGTTCCTTTTGTCAGATAAAAAAAAAATGTTAATCGTTCTTTTGTTCTATGAATAAAAAATATACACCTTACAGAATACAAATTCCATATTCAAACGAAAGATACTTAAAACAAACACAAAAAAAAAACAAATTACAAAACCAAACTCCTCGTCCCACATTCAAATATTTACATTCGACAACAAAACACCGCAACCGTACCAATAAAAATAGAAATTGAAATCGTTGTTCGCGTATAAAATTCATAAAATGATTCGATAAACATCCCTTAACTGTGGGTTTGGTACTAAATATGAGCACCATATGGTGAAGGCTGGGGCTGAGTAATGCGAGGCGCGTGAGACACTACACTCGAGTACCGGCACTTGCCACAAAAAGTGCTCTAATGTGCCATGTATGTAAATACTTTGATTTTCACGAATGTACTGAACAGTCATTTTTATTGCTTGATATTGTACTAAAAATGAAGTTGGGTGTCAGACATATTTGGAATAATAATGCCAAAATTTACTTAAGGTCATACTCATATTACATTAAGAACAGTAAACTATAAAAATAATAGGATATACAACACATCCATCCAATACACAGACCAAAGGGCAAGAATCTATATTATTTTTATGAAAGAATCTCAAAGAAAACGACACTGACATCAAATACGGTATCAAGGGGAGCAAGGACCAATAAATCGGAAACATGTGATGCAAGGACCAGTAGTTTACAATACGAGGCACAAAAAATCTGTAAGGACCAATCATGTTTATATCCGCTTGTTACACGAACCCATCATTACTGATCTACGATATATCAAACAACCTTGTGAAATAAATCTTACAGCCTCTTTCATAAAAAATGTATTGAACTTTTTTTTTCCTGTAAAATATTGATCTTGATTCGTTTAAAATAATACTTGTGCTGTTTAATATCGTCGGATAGTCACCGTTTTACGGCTTTTCAGTACTGAAACGCTGAACATTTTTTTTTGTTACCTGCTATTTTTAATCCCTCTGTCGCATAGATTTCACAAACATTCAATTCTGATGCACAAAACATACTTAGAACAGATTGTTGGGTCATAATAGACTTCTTTGTCTTCCTGAACTTGTTCAGTTACGTTATTTGGTTGGCAAAAAATGTTTATAGAGAATACTAATAACTCATAATAGAGGATAAAAAGTTAAAATGCAGAATCTATTAAAAGGTAAATGGCCTGTCTCTACATAAGCCTCCTAAAAGACCGTCCCGATTACAGAAGGGTTTACTTGTCTGACTGACGCCTGAGTCAGACATGACACAATCGATCTGACCCCATTGACGAAGTGACTAAGTTCCTGCATTAGGGAGCGTGAATATTGATACCATAAACCAAAATATATGATCGATATACCAATATAGAGCGGTTAGTATGTATCTCGGGTAGAGTATACGGATGACTTAATAATGATGAAGTTACGTTTTAATTAACCTTGTAAGATAAGACCTATACAAACATACTTACATTATAAATTAATTAAAAGCTGGTAATAATAAAAAATCTTGGGAAAATACTAAATTGCGTTTGTGAATGTAAAGTTCTAGGAATTTAAGCCCTGCCGGTCGGATAATATATTTTTTTATTTACGTTATACCTTTTTTTTAACTGAAATTTAACCCTAAGCTCCTTAGGGTTAAAATTCAGTTTTTTTCAAGACATATTTTTACTTCGTGCTTTACTTTATTAATAGTAGTGAAATATGAAACAAAAAGCTACAGTGTTTTCGCTAGAAGCAATTTATTTTAGACCACCATTGATCAGACAAGAGACACGAAAGCATAAAAGTTATGGTTAGAGACGCTAGACTTGTTAGATAGATATTGTTTAAAAATGTGTGGCAAATAAGAGAACTTCTTAAATAGGTATACTTTTTCTCTCATTTAAGTTACACGAAATGTTATTATTAACTGTCGAACATAGTTTTTGGCATTTTTATTTAGTGTATAAAAAACAACGCTTTTATGTACATTTCAAATATTTCTGTGCGTTTATACATAAAGCTGCAGCTTAAATAGAAAAAAAAAGGAAGTAAAGTTTTAAATGCAACAAAACATCTTCAGAATTGTCAAGGTTTTGTACCCAAACTCAAATAAAGGGGTCTTTCAATGGTGTTCCGGAGCACGCTAATAACAAAACATATTTTCCCGCCACAAATCACGGAACAAACCGCCAAAACTCGAAAGAGAAAGGGCCTTTGTTCAAGATTGGTACGAAATGTTCGCGAAATAAGAATATAAATCGCGGCGACAGTTTCAGCATTAAAAGCGATTGGGAGTTCGGTAGTTAAACTCTAAATTGAGGTGAATGAACCTTCAGAAAATTCTTTGTCATTCCGCGTATATTCCGGATAAAGGCAAGTCATGGGTCGATGGCGACGAACAGTGTCGTTTAGTAAGGTAATAACCCCACATTCCACGGTAGTTTAAATTCACCATTTGATAAATGAATCATAATATTAATTGCACTTAAATGTAAAAAAATAACCAATTCAATTAAAAAAACTGAATAAACAATTAAAATTTTGAATCGACTGTAATGAAATTGATATATTATAGGACCACCTCTAAAGACAAAAATAAACTTTGAAACCGACCAACTGCCTACAAAATCGCGTAACACACATACAAAAAAACATCATACAAAAAATTTAGTACATTCCTTTGACATCGGTTGACAACAAAATAAGGATATTAGAAAATGAGTATATTGTATACAAAAGGAATAGACTCGCCCACTGTATGATGTATACTGACAAGCTATTCTGGATCTGCTAACTACGTAGTAGGTACCGTACGTAGGAGTACGTGACCTTTCCTACAATTGCGATATGAAATAAATGTAACATCAATTTATAGGTGAGTGGGTTGACTGTTAGAACCATTGTAACATTTGTAAGGTAAAAGAGTTGTTAATATAATTAATATATATTAGTGCAAAAACTTCTCAACAAATACCACAATAACTCGTTCAAACTCAATTTTATAGGAACAATTTCATTTTAATTTTGTAAACAATATTACCTATATTAGATACATATATTACATACACTAGAAAAATGTTGCAAAAAGACATAATATCATTACACCAAAGTATGAGAAAGAAATGTATTTTGTAAATAAAAAAAATGTCTTTCATTTATTTATTTATTTATCAAAAAATAAGCTAAATTGATTCGCACGAGGTGTATTGTTTGATATGTAAGAGCCTAACAAATCACACAGCCTTCCGCTCGCAAATCACGGCAACAATGCGCCGAAATTCGCGCGAGAGCCTTTTGTTCGAGAATAAATTGACGCCAATGTTGGCCATACATGCCAATGCGCATCATTGTTATTGACTAGTGCTGCATTTTCAAATTTATTTCGTGTATTTTACTTAACATTACGAAATTCTTTCGTGGAAAATTATAATCTATTTTTTTAGGTCAAATAATTTGAAGAGTTAAAGAAAAGTAATATGTTGTTACTCGAACACAAGCATTTTCACACACGTTCAGTAAATTACTTTAATTAAATTATCAATTTTTGTAGGAAACCCGTTTGAACCAATTATCATAAAATATTGTAATCATTAATAATATTACAGAGGTCAAAACAACTCAAACATCAACAACCAACTTCCAACAATACCACAAGGCCCGAAGGACCGCCTTTGTTTATAGAGAAACCATTGGCCCCAATGTTTGTAATGTTTGTATGTTTGTGTACGATTGTTATTGTCTAGATAGCAGTAATTCATATTAACTGTTTACTGTTAGGACTCCAAGGGAAGGCCATGAATCAACGTGAATGGCTAAGTAACAATCGACTTAAAGTTTAGTAGACATTCTCGGCCCAAGTTCATGTTGGTGTTGGAATTTAATAGTGTCTGATTTTATCGATGTCAATAGACTATCAGTAATATTCAAGCTACATGGTAAAGATAAAATAAATAGTTATATGAATTACTATTAAATAAAATAAAACTAAGTAAGGTTAGCTATAGCAATTATATGTCAGAACAGGCTTTGTTTTTTCTCTAATAGCAAACTATATTTTTTTCATATAAGTTTTCAAAACATTAAAAACTTACATGAAAAAAACGCTGGTTACAACTAGTTGAATATAAGTCGCTAACTCTCATAATAATGCTCTATTTTAATTAAGTAGTTGCATAAAACTAAACGTTCGTTAGCTAATGGATTCCGCCTAAATTTGAATTTGCTGGACATAATATTACCACGAGACACTCAGCTTAGGACCGGGCACAAAGGACCAATCCTAATAGCTTCCAAATCTGATTGCATATCGCCGTGTTATGTTGTTCGATCACTCCGTGGTGGCTCTCTCATTGCCAGTGCACGTTACTGATTACTTTGCAGCTAATGTTTTAGTGTTTAGGCACTGATCAGTGCGGAATGCTGTGTTCCCGGATTAAGTGGTATGTTGTACTATTCTATTATATTATATGCCCGTAATTTCTAACTCAAAGTTAATGTTGTTAGTCTAGTTACAATATAATCAAACCAAATATTGGTCCATCGAGTCCGACCTCGTAAAGGGCAATTCCAAAACTATGATTTACATCTGTGGGTCCGTTGGGCGCAAAACTAATTTTACGGTTGTTTCCCTGTCACATTGTCTTCATAATGCGGGCACAAATCACGTTGGAAATTACTTCGCATTTGTTGGAATAGGTAAGCGGTAAACGTACATATATTTATGACCAAAGGACCGGGTTTTATTTATTTGCGGCAATTCAACCAACATAAATAAATGTATCATCTTTTGTGCTATTCAGAAAATAAGACAAGCAATGCCGTGTGGGATGGTATTTGTAATTGTATGAGAAAATTATTCTAACGTAATGTATGAGATTTGTGAAAGATAATAACTGATATTTACTGGAGCAAAATAGATACCTATAAGGACTTCTTTAGAAATGTTTCTATTTCTGTTTTGAATCGTCGATCGAACCTACATAAACCTAATAATAAATAGTACCAAAACTATTTATTATTAGGCAGCAAATCTAAATTCAGTGACTACGAAAACCATTTATTTAAAGACTTTAAAACCAGTAATTCAATGTAAAATACATTGTCCAACCAAGATTAGTTTAAAATAAATGTGTGGAGATGAATGCAACTAATGTGTGTGATCACCGCGAGCTGAGAATCAATATCCATCGCAGTCGGTTCAGGTGGCTGTGGCGGATCAGACGGGAGCCTTTGAGAAAGGACCGGATTTGTGGATCGTTAAGTTTTTGTTGCAATAGTACCTACATAGAGCAAAAAAACAGAAACATATAGAACATTTCTATGCGACAAATGTCGTCGAATATTCATTCATAGACTGTTGAGACTGTAGATTATAATATTGTTAAAATTAAAAAAAAGGAGTTTTTAAAACTTTTACAGATATTGATAGTATTTATGAAACAGAAAATATGACTCGTAACGTGTAAGGAAAATAAACAATAGGATCTTAATACGAATAATTTTCGTACGAAACATTTTTGTCTAGCTTTTTCCAAAGCCTTACGTAGCTTTAATGATCGGCTTCAGTAAGTAATTATTTTTTACAAAGTATTCAACTATTCTCCTAATAGTGTACCTGCTAGTAGAAAGTTTAACCATTGCTCGAAGTTAAACTGTACTATTTTACATCAAATCTAAGTTTATATTACTCAATTTCTGGCCTACTTCTAACTGTCATATCGATTCGAAGTTGCAGATCCAAACTTAGTTTTGAGGTCGTTGTAAGATTGGCACACCTACACACCTACACTGAAACATTTAAATGGCAGGAGGCTCTACGTGGGACTCATACAGTGCTGAAATGTTAGTGTGCTAGCCTTTCCAAATTTATTGATAGTGGAGTGGACTGGTAACATGTGGGTGTACCAAATATGACGACTCTTGCCTTCATTCATGTAGCAACGAGTTTCGACAATTATAAAAAAATATGAAGATGTAGATACATTAAAAAAGGTAAAGAAATGAATTAAATGTAAATTATTAGACCTTTTATCATGGTCCATACGTACAGTTGGTAAAACCCGATGGGTGTAGATTAAAAACATGTGTGTTGTATATAAGAGAAGAGAAAAACCAAATTCAGTTTTACAAATACAAATAATATCACAACTAAAACTAAACCAAAACTAAAATCCGAACAAAAGGACCAACGATAGTTTGTATAAAGTAGTTTCTAGAGGGGACTGATCTCGATATGGCCTCATCAGTAATACTCCTTGGCCCAGTTGCCGGGGCCAATCGAGGTCACTGTGTCCTTTCTCCGCAGTTTCTTTGTAGTTGTAGTTTACAAAACAACTGAATATACAATCACTATTCAACAAGAAAATCTTGTTAACAAAATCAATTCAAAAGTTTTGAATTTCAATTCGAATCTTGGACCACTAATTGGGGTCAAACCAAACATGTACTCAATCAATGTAAACTTGAAAGCTACAAGAGTTATGTATATCGTTTAGGTACCAGATCTTAAGTATAAGGACACAGGACACATTAATAATACCACTATTTCAACAACAAATAATAAAATTAAAAAAAACCCTGTCAGAAGAAGAGATACTTTAATATGCTTAAATATGGATCTACAAAGGCAACTTTTAGCTACTCATTTTGGAATAATCACATACTTCAAATTCAACATAGTATAACAGATTTCGGATCTAAGGACCACAGTAACATCAAACCAATTAACAAAGATCACGGTAATCGAGTCACCTCTAATACAACGACGAACGATTAAATAGCGGATAATCGTCGTCGATCGCAAGACCGTTTGTCAGGCGCGCCTCTAAGCCGACAATTTATGCGAACCACGACAGGTGTTACCAACTATTGTCGTTCCCATGACGTTATATTTGGATTTATGTGTGTGCTATGTTATCCCTCAGTTTGACTATTGAGATAAATTGATCGTCGTTTGGTTTGGGAAAGGTCGTAAACAGTGATTTTGGTGTTGTCTTGAGATAGTTGCCAAAATGTATATTATGATTAAGATAGTGAGTAATGTGTGTGGTTTAAATAGGTCAGACTGTAAATAGGTCATTAGTTTCCAGGATTTTATACTATGAGTTTACTGATACTGATATCATTTAAACTGGGTTATTTGTATGAGCAGCATTTCGTTACATCACCACATTTAAGTATATTAAGATTTCGTATATTGGTGACAATTTAGGCCATAACAAAATAATTCATTTTTATAACGCTCATAATCTAACAACAAGAAACAAGCATAAAACTTAATACCACACTCCATATAACTTCACAAAATCGAAGCATTTCCGTTATTACGTAACGACTTTCCCAAGAATGTGAAATGCCATTTCAAAATCAAAGTCAACTTCATAAATTCTGTACGTAACATTGAACTCGGTAACGTTCCAATGTTATGTGCAAACCAACATAACTTAGCGTCACAATTCGGAGGCAATAAACCCAATACCGGCTACGGTGTAGACAGCGCTACGACGTAGTTATGTAATGCTACGTCGATTGCTACGCGTGTTGTACGTTTTATTTGAGGTATTTTGCTGGTCTTTTTGGTTTTAACGTTTTACTTGACTGCTGTTTTTTTTCTTGAAAACTGTTTCTCTTTCTTAAGCCTTTAAAGAAGCGAAGACATGGCATGAAATGTCATATTTTAAGTCTTTAAAGTTCAAGACATTTTGGGGTTACAAGCTTTATAGCATGTCCAAACGTTAAAGTTAGTTAGACTAAATAATCGAAAGTATATACGTGTGCCCTTTTTTGATACACTATAAACATTAACCTACATAATTATTACTTATAAAGTTAAAATCTAACTGTATCGTAAAACGTTATAGCCGATAAACTATATAACATAAGCCTTTGATTTATATTACGCAGACGTAGATAGCGATACGGATTTTATAAACCACCATAAAAGATCGCGTTAAAGTAATATTTGAAGAACTGCCTTAACCTATCAAAACGAAACATTCGCGAAAAGTGGTTAACAATAGTCTAAGTGGGTCAGGATTGAACCTTCGACCTTTCAGCAGAAAGCTTTATACCCTACTTTCAATCTATTGTTAGTTTAGTTTAACAAAGTTTCCCTTCGTCACCTGATTGGCACGAAGAACTGAACTAGATTTATTTCGTAGGCTCGACTCTATTTTTAGGGTTCCGTACCTAAAGGACAAAAACGGGACCCTATTACTAAGACTTCGCTTTCTATCCGTCCGTCTGTTACCAGGCTGTATCTCAAGAACCGCGATAGCAAGACAGTTAAAATTTTCACAAATAATGTATTTCTGTTGCCGCTATAACAAAACATTATTTAATATTAAAAACAAAATAAAATAAATATTTAAGGGAAGGGCTCCCATACAACGGTGCACGGTGGTGCTTCGTGCGCAAGTCCGACTCGCACTTGACCGGTTTTTTTTCGTTGATGACGTCACTCACTTAAGTCCTACAAGAACACGTGAGTCTTCGATTAAGGCCATCATTACATCAAAAGAACCTCATTTCAGACAACTATCGAACTAATATCGAAAGTGATCGAGATTAAAAATATGATACGTTTTTGTAAAGTTATTGGAACCATTAACTATATTAACTTTTACACTTTGATCGCTTTCAATCACACTGATAGATTTACAATATTTTATACTAAATTGTCTGTGTTGCCTAGTCCAAATACATAGATTTACGTATTTTGAATTTTAATTTCTGAAAAGTAAATTTAACTTTAGTATAAGTAATTTGGTAAAACCGTACCGCTTGAATATAAGATCATAAATTTGGATGGCATTGTCATAGCTTATTGATTCAAACTAAGCCATCACAATGCACGGTACCCAATATTTTACCAAGTTTTTGATAATCTGGAACCAATTTTGAAAGGGAATACAAATTTTAATGCAAGCATTTAAAAAATTAGCCGATTAAATTAACATTTATTTTAATAACACAAATAAATAAACAATGTATACTTGCATTTAACTGCATTTTAAGCACGCAAACTGATCATTTATTATTTAAATGAACCACAATACTAATTACAGTAAAATAAAATTTCAGTTTCATTTCTATTATTCGTGGAAACTATTGATTTAATCATTATAGTTTCGTTCTGTTGATCGATTTCCAGTGGCGTGCCTTGTGATTAATTCAAACCTAATTTAATGTCGACGATCGTAACTTTGACCTTCAATAGTAGTTTATTACCTAGAAAAGCCTACGGATCCACTCACCTTAAAGATAATTTAATTTCCTGAAAGTAACCGTACCTTGGAAACCGGTGTGTACACCACTGAACCACGGAGGTCGTCTTAGTTCTATCAAACATTTAAAATGAACGTTAATTCAGTAATTCAAAGTATGAAATTGAATGACACAACATTTTTTTTATGTAAATTGTACGGGAAACGGTGTCTATTAATGCGAGTGATATAAATTTATTTAAATCTTGCTGGAGCTATTACTGAGCCCCAGAGAGTCATAACATACATTAAAGCCTGTAGCTATGCCACCAACATTAGACTACGTATACTCCATGAACTAAACATGTAAAAAAAATATTTCGACCTGTATATATTGTCCTGATACAGGATAACGCTTAATAGATATTGTAGTTTATTACTATTTTAACTGTGCACGTAAGTAGGTTATTTCAAGACTTTTACCGATGCTTTTATAATTATTATTGTTATTAGGGACATCGAGCAAAAGGACTGAAGCCAATTTTGTTATATAATTATTATGATAAATGACAACTTTGACTTAATACTTAAGCTTTTTTTTAAATAGTAACCTATGGAGTTTCTTGCCAGTTCTTTTCCAAAGGAATGACATTTTAGAATCTGCAACTAGAGTCAGTAATTTAACATTTTAAAAGAGCTTGGAAAGGGCCAATTTGGAAGTCCTATTAAACAACCCTTTCTTCAGATAAACATTAAGTTATTACGACCATGATTTTATCAAGTTTCAATAAGATACCTAAGTATAAAATCTTCTTTGTTTCTATGAAAGATTGTCGAAATTGTGTCTATCTTGAAAACAAAAGATAAAAGGTAGCTCATTTTCCCTAAATGGATATTAAATTACTAGTTCCAAATATTTAATAAGACAAGAGAACACGTCAAGTGTCACGTACCGCGGCTCCAAGGACCAACTTAGGAATATACTTTTGAGTCTAATCAAGTTAATTTATATGAAATGTTATACAGATTTAATCTTCAAATTCAATTTATTTTTAAGTGAATATTAGACTCTCAGAGGTCATGTAGAAGTCGGTTAAAATACATAAACTAATTTGTTCAATACAACATAAGAATTAAGAGTACTGTATTATAAAATACTAAGGACTTAAACAAAACACATTATAGGTAAACATGCGATACTTTGAGGCTTTTCAACACTTAACGTTTTACCTCTGACAAATTCCTATTTATAATTTACTAGGCAAAAAATTTTTTTTTGGAATTTGACATATTTCTTAACAACAACACGAATAAAATATACTTCTGATAACTAAGTAAGTCACTATTACAAATCCGTCAGATTACACACAATACCTCAATACCCAAATGGATCCGATCTACAGTCCTTTTCCAACAAAAAATATAACATTGTCAACACAACAGCCGTGACCTTACCCAATAAGGAGTCAGGACACGTTTCTGGTCCTAATAGGTCCTTCGATACGCAGAGAAGCCCTTAACAAAAGCCTAGATGCGAGGAATACTAACAAAATGTATATATTGTATACATTTATTAGCTTACTTTTGTCCAGACCTGAATCTTGTACTACCTACATAAATATTAAGAATAAAATATCTTCTCGTTTAAGATTTTCTGAACTTTTCATGTAAACGTTAGTAAAAGCAATAAGGATTTAGTTTAAGTTCTGAAAGATCATTGATTAATTGTCGGAATAAGGAATTATTATTTAGTGATTTTAGTACTTAACTAGATCCTTTCACTTAAACTACCCTATAAATTCTCTAACATATAGGGACTATGCCCATCTCGATTGCTTTGTAAATCTAAAATTGTTTCTTGAATAAATTTTAATCAGACGTCCCTCAACGAATGGAAATATACTAACGGTTTTCGACACACCAATTAACTGAATAGCCACCCACCACCCCAATGCATTCGTTGCTTTAAAATATTCGCTTCAATTCAAACCTTAACACGTAGAATCTAAAGTGTACATTTGAATGCGCCAATATATTTGAAAACTCTTTGTTCAAAATGCAACGTTAACGTATTGGTTTTAGAGCTTAAGTTTGTAATGCTTTAGTAATTCTCTGAAAGAGATCGTATCGATAAAAAAACGAGATTCGATTGGTGAATCTGTGACCGATTAGAGTAATGGAATTCTGAATGTTTTGTTCAATAGAAAATAGTTGGAATTGTAATAAAAATCATTTGTAACTTTTATGCTAGATGTACTTACGTTTTAAAAGAATTTGAAACAATAGGCGTCTGCTTATCGTGAAATCGCTTTAAAGCTGTAAAATACATTTTACACAGAAACTTAAAGTACATACATTCCTCAGAATGTAAATACATTTCAATAAATATAGAAAAATACACGCTGCACCAGTTAATTAAATTCACTTTTTGGTCCTTTGAGCATGCAATCTCAGTTTCGTACATAAATACTACATTTCTGCTACTGCTTTAGATCAAAGCAACTGCAGCATCTCAATAAGTACAAGAAACGCTAATTAAAAATGATTCCCATCTTCTAATTAATTCTGAAAGCGTTGCTACGCAACCGCATTTATAATACCTAGAAGTACTTAGGTTTTAAGTAAACTAACATAAGAGAAGAAATGTTAACTACAACTAAACCCGGTTTACTTCTTCTTCCCGGTTAACCCGGTTAACTGATCGCAATTAACTAAAAGCAACTGTAATCTCTAAATTGTTGCCAACTTATCCTTCAGTTAGGATTGAACTCAGTTTAATTAAAGTGTCTCTTGTTATACGATGTAAGTTGAAATAAATAAATGTAATGGTTCCCTTGGTACAGAGTAATTACTGTTAATATGTTGCGGTTGGTGTACTGATGTTCTGTCTCATTTTATCAGAGGATTATTTTAGCATGTGTATTGTTTTAATGCGTGTAGTTTTCGGATGTGAACATTTTAATTGAATTTTTTTTTTTAATGGTTTAAGCTTAAGTAAACCTTATGCAATACATTATAAAGTATGTTTTACTGTAGTATGTAGTTTTACAGAATGTACGTGATCTCTATCGCGTACGTGAATTAAATTCCATAAAATACGAAACATTCGGAACAAATTCCAAAGCGCTTGATTGTTCAATTTGCAACATTTGTTTTTTTAGGATGGCAACGAGCGAATGATTTCACGTACGCACGACTTATATATTTCAGTGTTGCCAGTTATATTCAACTACAAAAACTATCTGTTGTAAAAATAAACTAAATACAATAAATCAATCGTCAAATAAATACTGTATTTTACCTATCTATAAAATTTTGAAATAATAATATTATGTGTCATTTGTGCTTCCATCAATTGCAATTAAAATACCACGTAACACCAAATAAATGAGCATTTGCTTCAAAAGGCAGGCATTTGGCCTATGAAATACAAAATAATTGCGTTTTGTATCAAAGGCATTGGTTATAATTAATTAGTAATGATAAATTGGGTCATAATATATCATACACCGCTGCTACGACAAACTAACATAATTAAATTAGGTTCAAAAAACCTGATGCAAATTATTAAAAGTCGTATTATTTACTTGTAGATTTTTTTTATTATTGCAATAGTTTAATCTTAAATGGAAAACTTTGTTAGAAAACATTTATTTTATAACTAAGGGAAATTATGTAATTAAAAAGACTAATGTAGAGCTTCTTTGGAGAAATAATATAAAGATATTTATGTTAGTGTCCTAATTAAATAGGAATTAATAAAAGTAGAGTAGTTGACCTCATTAAAACTAATGTCGAACTATACCAATCTTTTCATCTATAAGTCAATGAACAATTTATAGAACTAGCAATTAAACCTTTCTTATGGATATAAAGTTACCCCAAGAAATCTCCAGCCTTATAGGCTTAGGTTAGGTCAGTGACCCGAAAATGGCCGATAAAAATATATATTACGAACCGCCACTTATAGCAGCTCTATAAAACAATAATTCATAGATTAAATCAAGTCCATGCTGAATTTGTGTAATGAAAGGTGAAACGATAAGGTCAAACTGCCCTTTAGTAATTTAAAGTTATATTTTCTAGAAACACATGGGCATATAAATCATGTATATTTAAAGTACCACAAAAACCTGAAAAGGGCTATATTAGTTTAGTTCCCTATCAAACGGAAACCGTACAAAAGGACCAAGTTTAAAGCGTCCTATCAATCACTTTACACGTGGTCCTTCGGTCCTAAGTAAATATATAAAGGTAGGGACTCACGAGGGCGGTATTCCTCCGACGAACACGTCCGAATTGCTGTTGAACTTGCCAAACACGAACTCTTTGCCGCGAGACGTCTTGCTCTGAATGCTGCTGTCTACTGTTAACGATGTGTGCTCATCGCGACGCGCCACCTAATGGGAAGGAACAAGATTTTTATTTTTGAGTCATTTCGTTAGGAATGATCTTATGGTCTCAAACTTATTGGGATGAAGGTTTCTTAAGTAATTTCAAACTATGTTTAAAAAAATATGAGAATTGTGTACTTGGGCATGCTGTAGATATCTACTATCCTTCTCAAAGCGTAGTAGTTACAAATCACTATATCTTTTAGTAAAATGTCGTTTTATGTGTGATAAATGGTTTTTCTTTCTTTAAAATGTTTAATATTGAGTAAATAGAGCAAACTAGCCTCAAGTTTAAGACACACACACATCTATGTATTTTCACAAATACTTAAAAGTGATATGTTTTACAGTACGACATTTTACGGTAGAACATATCTCACTACGTAAGTATTTTATCTAGACACTCAGAACTATACTAGGCACTCTCTAAAACCTATCCAGGAACGCTAAAAGTCGACACATTTGTACGTGACGTTTCAACGGAACACGGTACAAAATTTATTTTCTTAGGAAAACAAACGTCTCTCGCAAAAATAAGCGTCTGCAAGTACTTATGTACGAAGCCAAGTTTCCGAACGAGTATCCAACTGCACTCTCGGGTTACAAGGGGAACAATAGTTCTGTTGAGAGACACATTCTTTAGATTTTCTGTGTTACATCATAATGTCTAGCCTTTTACTGTCTTACTACAACGAAAATTTTGTTTTAAGAGGGATTTTTATGAAATTCTGATCTTTCCGGTACCTTTCTAGTAATTTTAATAAAGTGAGATAAAAAATGTGTCTTTAAAATATATGTAACCTCATCTTTTGTGGTGCCAAATGGTCAAGTTCCACTTAACGTCTCATTTTTGTCCTATGCAATTCCACCAAACCAGGAAAAATGCCCAGTAAATTGTAATTTACATCTCCATACATAAAATCCGGTGAAAATTGAGAGGATATTTTGACAGGACCTCATTATAAGGGCTTATAATGTGACGTCAACCGTTATCGCATTCTCGCCGATCCCGATGTAACTGACGGGCAAGTTAATAAAGGCCTTGTGGGCAAATACCGAAGGGTTCAAGGTCGTTCTCGTCAGAAGCTCGTCACACGTCATCCCCCAACAATACTCTGAACGAAGCCTGATATTAATTATTCAGTTACTAAGTCTGGGCCTTCCTTTTGGTCAAAATATGTTAAATAGCAATCATAAACCCTTTACTAAAATGGATATTCTTTTAAGTAGTTATGTACGTTAATTAATGGCTAAATTAACGGTTTAAATAAAGAATTTTTAGTTAATTTTCACGAAATACTAAACCCAATATTAATGAAAAGGAACCAACGCTCATTAATTACAAGTTCGAGCCAATTAATTGAGTCATCTGTATTTCATATAGAATAGGTTTTCTAGAAACCTATACATATTTGATCATGTTTTTACATTTATTTGTTTATGTTATAAAAAAGAAGAGCCTAGTGTCTATGTTCTAGTTTATATTATCTATGTAGGTAACTCACCTGTACTTTATGCCAATGTCCATCATTAAGGTTGTTGCCAACTGTTATAATCTGAGCGCCGCCTCCCAAATTGTACCTCAGCCTCAACGCTCCGTTGACCAACTTCAGTTCGAAAAAATCGTAAGTGCCACCGTCATCCGTATACAAAACTAGACCGTTGGGCTGGTCAGTTTTGAATTCTAATTCAAGTGTGCCGTTCAGTCCGGCGTTCCATTTGCGGAATTGTGAGTACGGGTTTTGTTTGTCGAGTACGAACGCGAAGTTCCTGTTGAAGGAGAGTGAGAGGAGACAGAAGAGTACGTAGCGCATCGTGGCGACGTCGTCCGAAGACATGGCTGCTGCAACACGTCACGAGACGCCCCCACTCGGACTCCGTCTGCGTTTCATTTCTTGCGGCTAGAACAAAATAAATAAGATTTATTGACGGGTATTTTTTTTTTGTTTGTCTTGTTTAGTTTTGTATGGTTGTATTTGCTAATGCTTAGTAACGGTTTTTTTTATGTAACCTTTTTTGTTCCCACAGCTGGGTAAAAGTCTCCCCCGTCTGAATCCAGACTTTTCTGTCTGGAGCCACATGACATGTAAATGATTTAAGAACTAAAATAAGAATATAATGTAGCTTAACATTACGCCCACTGCATCCCAAGCAAATAGGGTGTAGAAATGACAATTTGTTTTTCAGTTGATATTGTTTTGTTTATTTTTATTGTTACCAAAAAAGTTAGTAGTTTGAGTCATGATAAAATTATACTCAGAATGTAATAGTAGTGACAAATGAGGTGTCCATAAATTATTCCCTAGTGATCCATGTCATTATAAAATGTAGTAACCGCTTTAAATATCTTTTATTACGATAAAATATTGATCGAGACACGGGGTTGTGACTTGTAAGTTGTGACAGACTGTTTGACTTTAATAATTAATAATGATATAATAATAATAATATTCCGGGACAACTCACACATGGTTATCTGATCCCAAGCTAAGCAGAGCATGTGTTATGGTAACCAGACAACTGATAAACATACTTATATATTTCTAAATACATACATATTATGGATAAATTACACCCAGACTCAGAACAAATGATCGTGCTCATCACACAAACATTTGTCCTGGGTGGGAATCGAACCCACGACCTCCGATATAGCAGTCAGGGTCACTAACCACTAGACCAACAGGCCGTCTGAATTAATTTGATGGTTTTAATTTATTTAAAGCTTAACTTCTATCATTAATTAATACGTAGTATATTAGTAGTAATTACACTAATATGCAAATAAGTAAAGTTGTTTGTTTTTAAAGTTTATCTTTAAAACCACTGATCCGACTAAAATACATATTCATGTTGTTCATTTTTCTGTCTTTTTGCAATATAAACCTAAACCTAACCTTAAGATATCTAAGTTCCAGGTCAAACAGTTCACAAGTTTATTGACATTGGGCATTACTTTATTCTCATTAATATTCATCTACTGAATAAGCTGTGTCGGGGACTGTGGGAGTGTCTTAGGTGTGTCCGAGTCTAGATCTGAATAACTGGTTACTCATGCCCTTTGACTTGAATACCGGTGACCGAAATTAGGCTTTACTTTGGCGTTAATGGGACGTTTTATAGCAATACCTGTTTTCACTTTATTTGGAGGATTGAGGACAAGTTAATTTGCTGTATATTTAGTGGTTAGGCGGAAAAAATGCTTTTAATGGTTAGGCAGAAATTTTTACCTTTGTTGCTGAAATTATTACGTTTGACTAGGGCGGCTGATACTAACAATTTATAGTTTAATACTTTAACGAAACATAACTTCAATAATTGTTTCAAATTTTTTGTTTTTTTGTTAATGTAGTGTCGTCAAATAACAAAGCATTAATCAAATCTAATATCAGTAACATAAAATAAAAAGTACATTTATGTCACGTATAAAAACACTTTTGTACATGTCTTTATGTAAACTTTATCCCATTACATCAAAATTCGTGTAATAACCACAAGTCTAAGCATATCACCCAAATACCCGTAAGTTTACATAAACAAACATTAATTTGTGAAGCCATCTGGTGTGTACCTGGATCACGCAGCCTGACAGTAAAATCCCTTAGTCACGTGTCCCCCATGGGAACTGGCGATCCTTTTCCGAACCATAAAACACTTCTCTAGCGGGAGACACTAAACTGCGGCGTTAGTGAATAGTAAGTTTGTTTTATGGATGGTTTGGAAACGAAATTAACAATCATGTCTTTCTATATGAACTACGGACACAATGGCTTAATCGTCTATGTAAAAGTTTTAGTGTAATAGTTTCATAGATCTAATAGTATAGGATTGGTCACCCATCGACAGATCGACCGAGGCTTTATATATCTGACAATACTGTACTGCTTTGATTTTGGCAGGATCTCAAGACAGTATTATTTAGTAGCATATAATTCAGCAGTATGTACCAATACAGTATGAAGCAATTTTATCATAATTATTTAATAGATACATTTTCTCAGTTTCCCTTTACTTTCATAAAACGAGTTAAAAGTTAATGCGCTTAATGTTTCTAAACGCTGTGTGATGAGTTCCGAAACGCATTCACGTGAATATTTGCGGGAATTTCACCATTCCTGCATTTTGTTCGCAATGAAGTTTTAATGAGAAATATAACATGCACGAATAATTATTATTCGGTCTTATAAGTAAAGTTTCATAACGATATAGTTTTTAAACCATACGAAAGGTTTCTTAAGGATTTCAAGTTATGTAATTGGATTGAAAAAAAAGGAACAAAATATTACCTAACTACTCAAAAACACAATAAGCAGGTCAGAAATAAACGTATTATTATACTCTCTTTACTTAACAAAAACTTTCCAAAACATTAACAATGGAATTTCAAAACATAAATAACAAAATGTTAAATGACGTAACCAAACAAATTGTTTCATAACATACTTACAAAACGCATCCAAACCCAAATTCTATTTCCGAACTAAAAATTCAGAACACTCGTACCATTTTCAAAACAAACAGCTGATACCGTCAAGCATTTTAATCCCATTACACACATAAACTGCAGCCGATGCCACAGAACAGAAAATATCTAGAATATCCAGAATAACAAAACATAAGCAAACGATGCGAGAAAAATAAATGTAACTTTAAGACATCTACTATCTAGTGCAGGTAGAAGGCACTTGGATCTCACAAAAGAGCTGCAGATGCTGAAAGTAGGCCGACGGAAAACTGGAAATGAGATGTGAAAATGTTTGGATGCGGCACTTTAATGGGGAAATAATGATTGTTCCTACTAACGACATTGACGTTGCTCGCATACAAACATGAACTTAAATTACCGCCTCAAATAGTTTATGATTCCTTGTTGAAGATGCCATAATAACAATCCTAAACGAAACAGACGAATGTGGTCTTGACTGACCTAATAAAATGAAAATTGTTTTCGTCTCACCAGACGATTGAACAAACATTTGGACGTCGTGACAAAATAGCGTCAGTAAGGATTACGTCTCTCTATCCAAATATCAAAGGTTTACACAACATTCAATTACAAATTAAAGTGTTATTTACCTGTTCGATAAATATTTACCCTATACTGGCAGTAGTAAAGAGACTTCTATTTTAAAATATTTACCGTCTAAATCATCTCTGATGAAGACAGAAATACACCGCCCTAGTATTAATTGGTTTTTGACACTAATAAAAATACGTTTCTCTGTCAGTGAACGAAATTTTAGATATAAGGGCCGGTAATAAGTTTTTTTGCAATTCAGATAAGAAATATATTAAAAAGGCAATATTGTGCGATTAAACACGCCAGCTTAAACAAACGTTTGTACAGAATAATGTCTGTTTTTACACAACTTGTACAAACACAAACAAACATGAACAAAATTAAATGTTTGCTGATCGAAGCTTCGTTATCATCAACGATGTAATTATGATTTTTATGTTATACGGTAATAGCACACTTGACATTTAAATAAAAACTAAAAAGCAAAGTTTTTTTGTGTGGAAATCAGAAATTCTTTGAAATTAGGTATAGTGCCATTCTTGTTCAAACTTTTGGAAAAATAATCCAACTAGAGCTCCAAAACGAGCACTAAATCCCCGACGCAAAAAAGGCAATTAATTTTTGCCGTGTCCAAAACTTCTTGAGTGAACGGGTCATTCCGAACGGGAAGCGCCCAGTCATCCCCGCGGAGCGGAAACTTGGCACCGACCCCGGTTCCTACCGGTTCCAGCCGGTTTTTACCGGTTTCAAGCTGTTTTTTTTTCGGCGCGAGACGATTTTCCCCGACGAATGATTTGACGTGCTCTTGTATTCAACTTCTCGATTTGTCGAGCGTGCTTTTTTAATTTACGTTTGAGTATTCTGTAGTCCCGTTTTGATTAATTGTTTTTCAACTGACTGATATTAAATTTGTTCTTGCTTATTCATGTGTTTCGTACTAAAGTTATTTTTGCATATTAATTTTAACCTTTACAGAGTTTTTAGTCTGTGTAGAACTTGAATATGATATTAAAATTATCAAACGACGTACCCTTGGCAAACAGCCGCGCTATCGTACCGTTTACTGGGTTAATCTTTTTAAGGCAAAATGTGCCGTGTAGCTTATGTTAGAATATTACTATATACCGTGTAACATCCTAGATTTAGCACATTATGTAAGCAACAAACTATAATATTTTGTATAGTTTTACTGTCACGATAATAAAAAAATACATGAGCATTGTGGCTTGTGTTGGTATAGATGATTTGTCTTCGTGTCTAGGTTACAAAAACTGTTCATGAGTTTAATGTTCCAGAACAAGAAACACGAGTTTCTACTTAAGTTAACATCTAAATATGTTTTGTTATCGAGACCGAAGTTCCCGGTAGAAGGAAATGTGATAGACACGCCTCCTCTTACACTCTTCCGGGAAATATGATTATACTATGTTTACCTTTCCAAGAATTTGTACGTGATCATAATTGTATATTTTCTACAATATGTACATAACATTTACATGGAACTCAACGACTTAATTTTTGTTGTCGATCGTTTGCGAAATATTTTGACATTATTTTTGCGAAATACAGTAGGTAGTGTGTGGTTCATCATGGTCAGTATGGTCAGTGTCATCGTGGTCAGTGTGGGTTTATCATGATGAGATAAAAAAAATTGATTCTGATCGGTGAAGATTAGAAATAGGGTTATGCGACAAGAATTTATGTGTTAGTTATATATGGAACAAACAACAAAACACAATAGAAACGGCAAACGTAACCTACTGGTTAATGATTGTTCTGAATAATATCCTGATTTCCAGTTTGCATTGAGAGCTTGTAAATCGAACGAATAACTATAGTGAGATCATAATTACGCAGATATATTATGTTGCAGCGATCTTTAAGTACATTTTTACCGTTCATATTAAAGTATATTCGACCACGACCTATGACCTAAATGTTTTATCGCCGCCATATATCCGACTTGTGACCTCAAACATTATTTCTCTCAACTATCGGAGTAGAGCACCCTTCTCGACCAGAGACAATCCTCGCAAGACAAGTGCTCGACTAACTGTCGCCCGCACCAACCGTAAATCATACCGCTTTACTTCGCCCAATGTAACTTGGCGACTCAAAAAAGATACAAGATTCTTCCGTCTCTTTCCCACCCACCGTTTACGTCTACTTGCATCTCACTTCAACAGTCCTGTTTCTCTCTTCAGACATGCCAAGTTACATCGGCCGGACTGTGCGCGTATGTACACGGTTTTCTTAAGATAACTTGACTCTTTTGTCTAATGTACAGTTGCGAGCAAAAGTCTGAAAAATATGGTCGCGTTTTGTCTTTATTGTTTTCTTTTCGAGTTATTTGAATTGGAATATTGTGCATGGTTAAAAGATACTTTGTAATATTTTATTGCATACACTGAAGTGTAATGACGTCATATTTGATTAAATGTCATTTCTGACTTTTGTTACGTTTTAAATACTGCTATTAAGGTAAGTTATAGAATCAGGTGTTACTTTGCGGAAATCCATGACATTAAACATTTAATGCTATTCTAAGTGTAAGCCGTACGGTTTGACCGATAATAAAGGTTAAGCCGCGCTCGCCGCGGTTGGTCCGTGGATGGGTGACCATTTATAACATACCGAGACCCCCTCCGTGTTTTGGAAAGCACGTTAAACAGTAGGTCCCGGCTGTCATACATAGATCTTTGGTAGTCGTTAGGTCAATTTTGACAACCAGTCTAACTATGGGATACTGTGTTTCCCAGTAAAAATGGGTTGTGGAGGTCAGATAGGCAGTCGCTCCATGTAAAATACGGTATTCAGCTGAATCCGGTAAGACTGGTAGCCGACCCCAACATAGTTGGGAAAAGGCTCGGGAGATGTTGAGATGATGAAGGTATTTTCAGGTCGCCTGACAATCAGTTCATGCTGACGTTGTTTATATATCTATCTAACTCAACCTTACACCTGCTAAGAAAATATATTTCTCATCCTCAATTACTGAAGCAGTAAATTTCATTACCTTCACACCCGGAGGACTTCTTATAGTTTTCAATTTGGACAAGCTTGGGGCAAAACGGACCAATATCATGGGATATAGATGACTCTACAGCGCGTACGTGACATGTTCTCCGACCTCTTTTTATCCCCTAATATCATAAGCGTAATGATTTATGTAACAGTATATAGGCATACCGCAGAGGATTGGGACGTGGGCCTAATGTAATATGAACATAGTTTTTTAAGATAATATTATGAGCTCGCCGTGATCCCTTGGTAAAAAGAGGCCACGTCTCAGAGGCGTAGTTAGGGATAACTAACATTATTATGCAAGGTGTGTGAGCGGGATGGCAATACAATTAGTATACTGATTAGGGATATGCTTTCGTGGTATATTTACGTGTTTTTTTGGCAAGGAATACCGGTTAAAATATTTTTTATGTAATCGTCATTATCCAAACGTTTTTTTTTTTATTAAAGTACCAAATTATACTATGAAATATCGAAACGTTTTTTTCCTTAGTTTTCTATTCATACCATTATTGACACCAGTTACCTACCTACCCTCCTTTCTCTTTCACGATACTACTCAAAACAGTAACAAAATCGTAAAGTTAAACTTCGCCGCAAAACTTTAACCAAAAACGTGTGTAGTGAAATTCGTGGAAGCTTATCAATTTCCAACACCTGCCACTGAGTTATAGTTATGGCTATGTATGGCTATGGATGGCTATGTATGGCTGTGTATGGAGGAAGTCGGAAGTAACCCTGCACGGTTGGCCATTTATGGTCATCGTTCAACAAGAGCTAAAGTCAGTTTATAGTGCGGGACAAAATTACGGATGTATTATTTTTTATTTACTTTGGCTATTCAGTTACGTTGTTCACTAGTAGTATGATTGTGTTGTAAACTAGAATAAAAAAATATGAAATAAGCAGCACCCTTGTACATAATTTATAAATATGTAATATTATTTTTATAGACTATTGTGAGTGTACAGTTTGTTAAAAAAGAATTAGTGTGAGGAGAATAACACGAAAAGGATAAACCACAACTTAATATTAGAAAGCTACATAAATTGTGTAAAGAAAATACCAGCCCAGAGCAAATTTTTTTTTAGAAAAGTGAAAACGATCTATTAAATATGACGGAAACAGAACAATATTACTACGAGCTGATAATATAGCCACGGTCATGCTGACTAAGATATAATATTTATGAATAAATGACCAGGCTTAGAGCCCACATGAATCATCTTCCATTTTTACATTTATGAACAAATAAATGAATTAATGAAAACGTTAAAACTCAATGAATCATACGTTCACTGAACCTTTTTCACATTTCGTGGAATATTTTATACGTGTAATTTGGAATGGGACACGTTAATATGTGGGCGGTGAAAGGTTTTCAGAATTAAACAGCCATCACATTTAAACGTCAAAACTTTTTACTTGTAACTTCAATATAACCCAACTTCAAACTTGTATATAAAATGTACATGTTTTATGGTCTGTTAATACATATTTAAGGTTAAAATATTTACAAAAATAAAAAACTAAGCCTACCCAAGAAATAAGAAGAATTATAAACTAAATAAAACTAAGAACTAAAACTGTCGACTGGGAGTGTGCCCAAAATGCTGGCAGCATTGCCACGTTGTATGGCAATGCTTATTCGTTGACCTAGGTAGAAGCCAGCCTTTGGGTCACGCGAAGTGTCAACCAGGCGTTTGGATAAGTCTTTAAAAAATCTGTGTGCACTCGGACCCCACGGACCAAGGGTCTCAATATTTAAGGTATCTTGTTACTTTAATATATTTTCAAAAAATAAAAGAACACGAATACCTATTATTACAGCTTTTATATTTAATAAAATTATAGCTTAAAATTCGTTCTATATTAATTTATTATACACATATTAAACAGTCCTCACGAATTTTGTCCAGAAGTGTAATTATAAAACTTTAACCATTTTATATTGAACCCGTCCCAATGTTCCCGTTAGATACAATTATATACTGTAGGTATATTCCATTACAACTGACGAGGGACGAATGGATTGACATGTTATCCCATAGTGTGAGGGGTAAGGGACTACGGCTTTTTGTTTGAAAATGATTTTGACATTAACGTTTATGCTTTTTACACAAAACCTCTTACGTTCACTCGTCGTACAATCCCATTATTTGTAAATACATAATAACGATGATTGATATCTAGCTCTTTTGACATATTATTTTGAAAGTTCCAACATGACATTGTTCTTCAATATAAATAAGCACTTACTTTATAGTAGCTACCTAATTACTAAAACTAAAGTGTATTGTTACGAGTTAGTAGTTTAAATCATAAAACAGGGTTCATAGTAGAACTAACTGTATAGTCAACAGTGACGACTATTGTGTAAAAGAACAATTAAACGGTTCTATAATTGAGTTAGTACCTTACATACATTATTTCATCCTTATTTAGTGGAACATACGTATTCTTTTATAACATTTACAAAAGGAAAGAAATTGTACTTTGCGTTTAAGCACGTTTAAGTTGTTCCGAAGCATTAACGAAACGCGCCGTCATTTTAAAACGAGTGACAGTAATAGCTGTTCGCTGTCAGTCTACTCTCAACTCTGTCAGTCGTTAAAAGTCCAAATTTACTTGTAAATTGAAGTTTTTAAGTAAGTAGATACTCGAAAAAATTTAATTGGAACACATTAGTTCACACAATAATACACCAACACATCCATTTCAATTTCCAAAATAGCACGTGTTTTAGGGAAGTCGATAAAAATGAGATACCTCAAGTACGTTGTGAATAACCAATTCAAAGACTTTCTACCGGAGCCGGGGGACTTCGAAATAGTTCACGAGAATGTTCCGCCCATAAAAAAAGGCGAGTTCCTTGTTAAGGCCACATTCATAAGCACCGATCCTTACTTGAGGTCGTTCGCCAACAAACGCATCGTACCGTACGAACAATTCGGCTTCCAAGTGGGTAAAGTTGTAGAGAGCAAGCACCCGGATTACCCGGCCACCATGAATGTAGTCTCGCATTCCGGATGGCGTGACTACGCAGTTCTCAACGGCGAACCCGACGAAATATTTAGCATTAAACCGTACGGCGCACCAGTCGGGAACTTGCCGCTATCTTATGCCATAGGAGCGTTAGGAATGCCCGGCATGACTGCGTACCTCGGCCTCTTAGAAATATGCCAGCCGAAAGAAGGTGATGTGGTGTGCGTATCGAGCGCCGCGGGGGCCGTCGGCTCGTTAGTCGGCCAAATAGCAAAAATAAAAGGTTGCAAAGTCATCGGATTTGCGGGCACCGACCAGAAAGTGGATATGTTGCGGAACGAACTGAAGTTCGACTACGCGTTCAACTATAAAACGGAGAAGGATCTTAAGGGTGCCATACGTTCAGTTACGCCGGGAATCGATTGTTATTTCGATAACGTTGGAGGAACATTATCCGCGCACGTCATGGAGTGTATGAATGAGAATGGGCGCGTGGCGGTCTGTGGCTCCATCAGCATGTACGGCGGGAACACCTCACCGCGCAAGAAGCCGCGCCTGCCGAGCTCCGTGAAGGGCGTGTCGTTCAGCTTCACGCAGTGGGACTGGGCGCAGCAGACCGCCGCACTCTGCCAACTCAAGGAATGGATAGAACAAGGTGACATTCAAGTCAAGGAGACCATTGTTAAAGGTTTCGAAGAACTCCCCAACACGTTCATCGATATGCTCAAAGGTGCAAACGTCGGCAAGACTGTTGTTCAAGTGTAACCCTTATACTGTTGCCATTAGGTCTCAATTGTTACATCTGTGGTTCAGCTGGACTATGTTACTTTAGAAAAACGCTATGTTGGCTTTGATAGGGTTGTATTTATTTGGCTCGCGGGTGTTTATTATATTCCAGTCGTTTATGAGTTTCCTTTGAGCTGGTTTGTTTAGGATTAATCTACAATGTAGATTTTGCCCTATTGTTTATTTTCTAAAGTACTACACAAAAACAATAGCTCAGTTGTTTTAATTAACTTATACAGTAGGTTTTGTATTATTTCTAGTGGCTTTTGGTGTTTATTAAAATTAGGCGTATTTTGCCAGTTATTTCAGTGTTTTCTTTTACCCATTTAGTCTTTTTAACGACGGTCAATTAACAACACTATAAAAACAGAGTTCTTCTCTATCTCTCTAAATTATTAGAAATATGTTTTACAAATTTATATAAACTTAAAACTCTAGGATTCTTTAGCAAACATTAGCATGTTAAACAATCAAAGGATTACATGAAAAATATGGTTATAACATCTAACTAAACCCTTTTGAACACTAATGGTGTCACATAAAAGCAAATAGCTTAAGGCTTTGAAAAATAAAACGTGAATATAAACGTGTTTTAGTCAAAATAATCCTTTTGAGGACACTCAAACAATGTATTTAACACATTTTCATATATTTCGCTTATTTTACTTTGATAGCTTTATTTTTAATGCTGTCTGAAACAATGTGTCCTTTTTAAACAATTTCAACAAAAATGAACACAGAATTTTACTTTTGTATATCAAATTACCCTTTTTAAAACATAAAACGATTTTTTTTTTATAACCTTTTATGTGTCCCACTGCTGGGCAAAGGTCTCCCCCAATTCGCTCCAGGCTTTTGAATTAATTTTCTAAATAAATATCATTTAATTTATATAATGAAAATGAATTAAATCGAGAATAATATCTCAAAGTCTCCTCTAGCTTTGGACACCCGATCGTCTACTCACTCACACTACACTTTCTGTGGTACCCTGGCACTAGATGACATATTTCCATAATAATATCTCTTTTAGTTCTATAGATCCAAACTTAGGCATAAAGCTGATAATTCATATCCAAGACCGCTGCTATTGCAAATACATGGTCATCATTTTTTATACCTTCCACAAGTCACCTATCCCTCAAATCTCTTACCAAACGTCCAAAAAACTAAATAATTCTTTGGTCGTTACACAGTGGCGCCCCCTATATTATACCGTTATTATGTCTAGATGATATCGGAGAGGCCTCGAGTGATTTACAGCGCCTTGTTAATGCTAATGTTTGGACTTTATGGGTTATTATGCATAATTATTGGACTTCATTATAAGGCGATATTAGAACCTACTTTTGGTAGGATTCGATTTCTAGAGTCTGTTTGTTTTTGGGAGGAAAAAACGCAGTACCAGCCCTAAAACCCGTTTTAAAAGTGCTAGCTATTTTGGTGCCATTTAACAAAAGGATGCCACTTTACAGTCAGTTATAAGTATGTAATCCTAAATTTGCAAGTTTGTTACATTCAAATTAAATAGGAGTTAATTTTACACAAAAAAAAACTTTGTAAAAGTTGGTTGAACAAAATTAAAATGATTATTCGTGCCATAGAAATTAATATTACTTATCTAACAATTAAGACCAGGATAATCTTTGTTCTTAATAAGACAACACGATCCCCCGGCACGATAGCTACACTATTGTCCTAACAATAGAGTAGCGATAGTCCCGGAAAATCCCGGTGTTTCCCGGTGTGTCTTGGTTGTCCCGTTTGTCCCGGTTTGTTACACTTTAGACGGGCACGTGTCGTGTGGAGCTCGGTGCAACACTGCGTTTTAATTAGGTCAGTTTTAGGCAAGACTATCCGATAATATCAAGTTAATTCACAAATCTTGCTGAAATGCAGTTTCGCTTAGACTGAAAACGCAGTTTCAGGATTTTGTGTAATAAAAGTGATTTCTAAAGATCAAAAATTGAGGGACTATTTTTGAAATAGTAAGAAAATAAGCTCCAGATGTAGATATAAACTGAGAATGATCATCTTAAAAACATATTTTAAGTCAAGTTATAAAACCGTTAATCGCTTTTAAAATCGTTTACACAAGTAATACCAGTCCACAAAATCTCCTACAATTGAGAAAAATACACCGGAAAAGACTCGACAAATACCGAGCAACCTTGCTAATTTGAAGCGCAATCTAGTTCACGTGCACAATGAATACAAATCCGGATGGCTAGGTGTGACGGTGTGACATACGACTTTATACCTATTGAGGCACGATTCGTATTGGATCTATCTTCGGGATGTGATCGTGTGAGATATATTGAGTTTCCGTACTGAATATAGTTTTGTTTTCTTGTATCAGCACGTAGCATTACTATATTCTTTTCAGAAATAAAATAACAACCATGAAAAAAAACAAAATTTTGGAGGAGTAAAATATCTCTTGCTTGTAGGTTTTTTTTCTTTTCATTAGTTACGATAAGCATCTACCTCATTTGTTACATAACAAAATATGTTTTCATTTTATACTTAGGTTCAGGAACTCACTTTATGCCAGAATTAAAGACAACTTAAAATAATGCTAGTTCGTATAGACCGCGCACTAAAATTACTGTACATACGTACTGCACTAAGAAAAATACTCTTATAATGATTATTAAATTTAGAAAACGATTAAAACTTCTTGTACTATTAATTAGCCACACATCTTCCTCTGTACTTCACCTTGTAAACAGATTGCGCCGTTATTCTGGTTCCTACGTTGTTCGTCGTAAACTTAGGGTAAAAGATTGTTGGGATTAGCGTTAGTTACGCTGTTCCGTGGGTATACGAATATATGAGAACAGAGTATACATTCCGTGTAATGCGCACGTAGTCCGCTCTGAACGTTTAATACAATATTTACATGATACATATAATTATGTTATTTGCTTAAATTAAAATGTGTGTCAACAAATAAAAAAGTAAACTTGTTACATAAATAGCCACCTAGATATGTATTAAATACATTGAGACATTTTAAGCCATTTTTAACTAATAATTTTTAATTTTTTGATGAACTCTACTACACTTAGTCTGAAGGCAGGCATTGACTGTTTCATCTCAAAACTCAAAACTTTTATTTGCTTTCCACAATGGTATTAATAGGTGGTAAGTAATCTGCCTTTATCCAACTTCCAAAAATGGAAAATGTTTGGTCAACTGTATGTATTAGTAGTTTTTTTATCAAGCTTTCCAATCAATTAGGCAACAAGAAACACATCATTCAACTCCGCTGAAAGTAAAACGGGCTAAAGACAGTATCTAGAAAAGCAAAGCGTCCCTAAAATAGGCTTAAGCTATCGAATGTCTGATTAATGGAGGTTTGTGGGTCCTTCGGTCTGTTTCCTCAAAAGGTCAGCTGGCGACCTAGTTTGTTGCCACGTATCTTATGGAATGTCTGGACTGGAGCCTTGAACTTAGCTTAGCTAGTTATGGTGGTTTCGTAATGTATTAGTCGGATGGAGTCGATAAGCTGAAGTAGCTATTGGTTAATTGCTTTTAAATGGCACATAATCATTGCGTAATAGCTTCGATTGGATTTACAAAATTCTTAGGTACATAAATAACACAAAAAGACATGGAATATTTGTGCAACGTGTTTTTTTTTAAGATAATTTCCAAAAATGTTTCTACAATTTAGATATTGACTTTAAAAAAACGAGCGTTTTAAAGCTTTTTGGCTACTACTAAGAGTAGCAACATAGCCAAGATTTTTAAACCTAGATACCTACCAGACCAGTTAGCACTATGTACAGACATTATTGCGAATTCCGGGCTCAATGCGCAATTGCAGGCACAAGCCACAATCGCGGATGCCACGGATGCCACGGATGCCGCGGATGCTGGAATTCCGCGGCATCCGGAATTCACGGAATTATGCTCAAACTGTTAAGCGGAACCTGCACAGTTTGGAACAAATCAATGATTCATTGACCGCCGAAGAATATTTAACTAGGAATTTCGAATTGAACTGTTTGGATGAAGTGAACCTATAATTAGTAGTTTTCTGTTCAAGGATTACTAAAGACAAACACTTATTTAAACTTGTTAAAACCCAAGCCGCAGAAAACAACAGTGTAAAGTGGTTTATACATGTGTTGAAAAAGAAATAGAGTTATAACAACAAAAAAAGAAAGACTTAGGGTCTGTTTCACAATGTACCGATAAGTTCTGCATAAGTTTTGAATAAGCTGTTTGTTACTTATTCGTAGGATAAACACTATTGTTGCGTTTCACAACTGTCAAATAGCGCTATGTGTTACATAAAGTCCACCATAAACTATGGGTCGGACGAAGTGGCGAATAGCACACTTATCTTAAACATAAGTATAAGTTTGACAGTTAAAATTAAATAACATTGTTTTTCTTTCGTTCATGTTTTATATTATATTACGTAAAAACCATTTCGTGTAAGTTTTACAGACATAACTATCTGTATTATCAGAGGAATCAGCGTGGTGTTTTAGTCAAGTAATAACCTAGGTAGACTACTTATAACGACAATGGAGGTTTTTGAGACTCTTGAAGATGAGTTCGATGAATATTTTGATAGCCTCACGACACCACGCAGGAATCCTGTGTATCGGGAAAGAATAAACTATATGGAGACATTAGATGAAACGGACTTTAGGGCGCGCTTCAGACTCACTAAGAACGCTGTGATGTTTGTGTATTCAATTATTGAGAAAGCAATTTCTGTCACTACAGAAAGGTAAGTACATACCTAACCTACAGCCTGCATTTCTTATAATGGTGTGTAGCTTTAGATAGCTAACTGATCTAACCCAAACTACTTTTTTTTTTTTCAGGAATCGGGCTATAAGGCCGATTACTCGTCTACTTTTAACATTGAGATTTTACGCGACGGGAAGTTTTCTCACAGTAGTAGGTGATTTTTCTGGTGTCAGCAAAGCTTCTGCCAGTCGCATTGTCTACCTAGTTTCACAAGCTATTGCACGATTGCGTCCGGATTTTATCAAATTTCCAATCAACACTAAAGAAATCCAGCAAGAGTTTTATAATATAGCTAAATTCCCAAGGCTTATTGGTGCTATTGATTGTACCCATGTTCCTATAAGATTACCAGGTGGAAACAATGCAGAAGACTGGAGAAACAGGAAGTCACAATTTTCTTTCAATGTACAAACTGTAGTGAGTGCAAAGTTAAAGATCTTGGACATAGTGGCTAGATGGCCAGGAGCAGCACATGATCAAACAATATTTAATAATTCTTTTATAAAGCAACGATTTCAAAATGGAGAATTTGGAAACTGTATGATTGTCGGAGACAAAGGATATGAAAATACTTCATACCTGCTTAGACCACTACAAACACCCATGACTCCAGCAGAACATCTGTACAATGAGTCCCAAATAAGAAGCAGAAATGTAGTGGAAAGGACCTATGGTGTTTGGAAAAATAGATTCCCCGTTTTATCCAAAAAAATTTTGTTGTCTGTATGTCGTGTACAGGCTGTAATAGTGGCATGTGCGGTATTGCACAATATTGCAATAGATATGCGAGAAGATCACTTTGAAGTCATCCAACCAGTAGATGCACCAGATGAACATGACGTTGTGAATCAAAGTAGTAGTATAGGGGATGCAACAGTGCGAACAAACTTAATAAATGATTATTTTGCTTCATTACTATAATAATAATAATTGTCATTTATTTCTGAATTTCACATTCCTTTATGATAGCAAAAGATTCAAAAATATGGTAGGATATGATAGTGTATGTATTTTGTGTTCAATTAAATAAAAAACAAATTATTTTTCCAATTTCTTTAACATATATTGTTTTTCTAATGCCCACATTTCTCTTTTGTGCTCCCTTTCTTCCTCTTCAAAGGCCCATTGCTTTCTTTTATAAGAATATTAACCGTTATGCGGATAATAACAAATTATATAAAAATATTAAAGTAAAACAATACTTCTAGAGCAAATTAAAATAAATTTATAAGTATTTTATGCTAACTTTCTTTGTATTTAATGAAATGACATAGAAAAACGGAACGTGAGTAAATGGTGTTGCCACCGCGCTTACATATAGGTCCCATATAGTTATGTGTCAGATAAAACAAGTTTGTGAAACGTAAAGTTTCTTATCCACAACTTTTATAGTCCGAATAATTTATGTATAACATAAGTATTTGGAACTTTATCGGTACATTGTGAAACAGACCCTTAGTAATAAAATTTGTTTTAAAAACAATGGGTTATTTTTATGCATTAGCATGCAGGTGCTGTCAGGTAGCCAGACTGATATCTTGCTTGTTAGGTACTTAAGTAAAAAGTGGTATAAAACTAACAAGTTTTAAAGGGTTAAAAACCTGAAAAGCACCTGACAACTTTACAAGGACTTAGGTTAAGGTTTATAAAAACTAAATGTCTTTTTTTTTGCAAATGTAAGTACTAAGTAGATGGGCTAACACTTAGTGCATTTTACATGCAAATCGTTGAACATGAAATTATCTAAATTCTATGATTTTTAAAGTATTTTCTTTTTCATTTTAGCAATTGTAACGTCGCATGTTAAAGTGCATTACAATTGTTTGCTGAAAACGTACTTAGATGTTAAAACATCCATATGAAAGAAAAGAAAGGAAAGGTCCGCTCTTTCATAGGACAGGACAGGTATTATGTATAGCTTATGTGACCTCTCCGTTCCTTTGCCTATTCATGATACACGTGTCAAATAGCCACGTGTAAGGTGTCCTACATGCTCCTTTATTTATATTGTATTATTATCACCTGAAAATAACACGTGTATTTTATACTATAATATTTTAATAGCATAAATATAACCTTGTTTAATATTTTGTTTTAACTTGACCTCAATTTAAATTTCTGGAAATCAGTATGGATGTATTTTCATAGAATAAAGTTTGCTAAAGGTCAGTCTAGTGGTTGAATAAAATATACGACTGTAACCTTAAATAATCAAATAATATAGATATTATTAGCCATGTCCATCTAAATATCAATGTCAAAACAACACGCTAGCACAATCTGGTAACCCTTACCATCAACTTAACCCTCAAATAGTCACACTCACAGTTGTTTCAAGAATAAAACGTCACTAGTATTGAACTGCCCTTGGACTGGGCAATGAAAGCGCGCGCCGCAGCCGCGACCTTCCTCCAAGGACGGACAGAAACTACAAGTTTATGTTCACTTTGTTTATTCATAACTTTCATAACTTACTATAAAGATTTTTTGAGAATAATAAATAAATACGGACAACATCACATTGTTCTGAACCCAAAGTAAGTTGCTAAAGCACTTGTGTTATGGGATTCAGATACAACGAAGGTACCACAAACACCCAGACCCGAGACAATATAGAAATGTGATTTTCTACATTGACCCGTCCGGGGATCGAACCCGGGACCTCAGAGCTAGCGACACCTTGAAGCCGGTTCGTACGCCACTCGACCACGGAGGTCGTCAGTCAATAATAATAATAATATAATCATTTATTTTCTCTACACAAGTTACTTACACTAGGCTTAACATTAGGTAAAATATGAACGAGGAGCTGAAGTAGGTTTCATTAGAACCTGTATCACAGGTCACCAGGGCCCTCCCGCGGCTAGACACCAGCGGTTAGAATACTTTTAAATTTCAAATAGAATCTGTTTTTAGATGCGACCCGATGAAAGGGTTGTTCTAAATTTAAATTTATCCTGACACGTGACGCGGTGAATTTAAAATAGGAATCGATTTTAAGATGATATTTGCAGCTTAGTTGCGTCATTAAAAAACCGATTTTAGAATTAGCTCTACCACTGATCAAAAGTAAAAATAGTATAGAAAGCCTAAGTCATTACTTTATTTACGTTAAAATTATTACTAAATGGATGAACCATTTAGTAATAATTTCTTACTTACTACATAGACGATAAGTTTCATCTTTTACTACATAGACGATAAGTTTACACACAGGTAAAACATATGGCTGATTTAAGTTGGCGAGTGTGGAAAGAACTACAAGACCGTTTAAGTGAGATGCAAGTACAAATAAACGGTGAGGGAAAAGGAGACGGCGATATCTTGTATCTCATGTCAGACTCACCAAGTTACATCGGCCGTAAGATAGTTGGTGCTAATGAATTCATGCGAGCGACCTGAATGGTGCTGAGAAACTGCTATTAAAACTTGATACTACCAGCTTAAGTTGTATGTGATCATACATTAGAGTTTGTTTATCACATTTACTGTTCGATATACGTGCTTACATTGATAAAGGGTTATAAAAATGTGCTGTTGCATCGGAAATTGGTTTAAAGGTGCCTCTCAGAGACATTATCATTACCTATTTTATTTATGTAGCTAGTAAATAGTAGTAAATTTTTATGTTTTATGATGATTACAAAAATATATATATTAAAATACTCTCCGTGTAAAGTATTTAAACACTAAACTTCAAAAACGACCAACAAAATTCTTTACAATTGTGTGCGAAGGCGAACATTAGTTCAAACAAAGTAATAAATGTTTAAAAATAAAACTTTTCAGAACATAAAAAAACATAACCACTATGTACTAATTTTAAAACCAATTGATCTTCAATACATTCGAATTGACGAATAACCTACATGCATCAACTGTCATAAATGGCCGTATAGTTCCTAATGCACAAAGCGGCATGAATTCACGACACATTTATTTTTTAATTAATTCCCCACTAAAAGCGGCCGTGTGTCGATGCCAGGGGAAATCAAAGCGCTTTTGAATCGCGGGCGTAGTACAAGCCTAGGGTTAAATCTTTGATGAGGAACTCTACAATGAATTGATAACTTAAAGATGTAATTTTAACAGGTGTTACTTTTCCTGTTTTGTGCTTATAATTATGTTATGAAAGTTAGGGCAAAAGTGTTTGTTTATCGACCCCGAGAGAAGTTTACTTTTTATTAAAAGAAGCCATTTATTCGACTCCCAGTCAATTGGTATACTGTACTTCAAAATAGTCGTTTTGCCCCCCTCAGTTTGTTCAAACATTTTGATTGAAGGTTTTCTAACAGAATTCCAACTATTAGGAAATACCACTTAGTATACCAAATATAAACTCAAAAGTCACTAGACACATCCAAGTTACAGAATAAACGGTATTATTTCATTTCTACCGTGTGATTTAAATTATACATTTATTCATAGTTTAAGTTCCTTCAAAAAAGAAATGACAAAAATACATGGAAATTAGATTCTAACTTGCAACTACTATATTCAAATCCACCAAACGGTCTTGTACGCTCAACCGTAGTTCAGTTCCCATGATTCCCATTCAACATTGTAACATGTTCAGCCGAGACCTACCTCACATTGAAACCAATGGCTAAGACGAACATGTTCAAACAAGTAACGTTGCATAATTGTCTGGCTCGTTAATATATTCAAAAGGTATTCAGCTTCACTAGTTTAACACCTCGTGACTCGCTAGCCTAATTATAAATGCTAGTTTAAATTACACTGTGTTGTGCAATGTGATTCGCTTACTTTAGTTGGGTTTAGGAGTAATGTTAGATGGAAATATATGGACTTTGTGTAAAGTATATTCATTGTAAAGTATCAAAAAGCTCGTGCTAAACTAAATAAAGTAAATAACAATGTTACAAAATATTATAATCTTATTCAAGGGTTCCTTCACTTATAATGATCCTAAAAATATTGTCAACGGCAAAAAAGACATCAAATTTCATCCAGTATACCAAAACCAATAATAAGTTATGGAGAAGAAGCCAATAGATTTGTTTTGGCTAGTGTTTGAGACTATCTATCCCATGTTCTTCTTACAAATACTAGGCTTATCAATCCTTTGTCCTGATTCAAGTTTTCTAAAAAGGCTAACTCCTTTTCTTGACACTTTTTGGTGATCAAAACACCAGCAGGTTTATCAGCACCCTCTTGTCAGCTCCTGAGTGACGGTAACCGTTAACGAGTGGAATTTATATGCAGCTGTCGTTGATTAATCGTCCATTCAGTTTTAATTCGTGCAGCTGAGACATCTATCTAGTCAGACATAAAAGCCAGTTGGAGTCATGGTCACTTATTGCAGTTTAAATGCTGAATTTACTAAAACTGTTAAAAATCGGTTGCTTTTTCTTTTTTGCCTTCTTAAGCATAAACATGTTTTTATCGTTTTTTTTTTTAAAGTAGCTTAAATACACAATTTGATATAAAAAAGTGGCGAAAGTTATGCCCAACGATTGATACAAATATGTGGCTATAGCAAAATACTAAAATACATGCTTCCAAATGCAAAATTAACTCCAACCCAAGTCTAAAATTACAACAATTAACTTCCTATGCGAAATGTACGCTCAAGGACATAATTCAACAAAATTTGGCATCAAGTATACAGACTACCTCCCGAAACAAACACACGTGAATAAGTAAGTCAGTAACACGAGACACATGGTATTGCCCTCTAATGCCAAGTAATCCCTTCCTTTGATAAAGCCATACAAGCCTTCCCTTTACACTTGCAATACTTTCCTTTGTAGAAAACAAAAAGAAAGTACACACGTGTTAGACGACTTAAAGGTTTCCATTCGATCCTTTTTTTGTTTGAGAGAGATAAATATGACATTGACTGCAGTATTGTTTATAGTAAAGATTCCTTTATTCAGCACTAGCTGTGCCTGCGACTTCGTTCGCGTGGATCACGAAACTTATCAATGAGTTTTTAACCGCAAAATTAAGTTTATTTTTTATTGTTTATACTTTTCCGGGATAAAAATTACCCGTGCCCAGGATAATAAAGAATAATTATACCAAGTTTCATCGTAATCGAACCGGTAGTTTTTGCGTGATACCTGAACAAACACTTTTCACACTTTTGGGTTCGGTGTCGGTCTAGTAACACCCCCCGCCATTTATTTTTTTGACATTTTCAATGTACAGAATTTTCACTTCTACAGATTTATTATAAGTATATAGATACTACAGATTTATTATAAGTATATAGATGAGTTTTAAATGACGTGTTCTCGACTTATTGAAGTAGTACTTTTCAATTTGTGCAGCTTTTGAAATAATTGCAGTCATGAACGAAGCGAAATTCAAATCGTCTGAATCAACTAAACATAAGAGCAGCTAATGCTCTTGAAAGTATATTAATATACATTTCATTTATTAATTGCATGGAACGGGATGATCACTTATTTATTTATTCAATCTACATAATTATATAAGTATAACAGCAATAAATTAGCGTCAGGCTAAGTGGCATGTTAGATAATACCGCAAGCCTATATCAATCAGATGTCAAACCCGATACTAAATGATTGACAGCCGATTAAACGTTTTTGTATCATACGCTGTATAAACAGTGATAAGTGTGATAACTATTATAATGTGCACTAATGATACTTGTACCATAATATCAGGAATGTAAATCTAGATTTGAGACTTTTAGTGAATATGTACTAGAAACTTAACAATTTCTAGTTTGGGTTAGAATCTTTAAAAACGATAAAAATTGCAATGTCAATAGAATATGTATGCAAAGAAGATTATTCTGGAGAATTGTGCCTTAAATTGAACTGAAGCACTGTGCTTCATGATAACAGAAAACTAAACATGTGCATAGTTTATATATTGGGATAAACAGATATTTACAGTCACAGTGTACCCGAGATATCTCTGGTTAACCCTTCAGGGCAGCCATGATTGATATGTACATTTGTTATCTGATAACACTGCACGATACCCGCCTCGGAAACCTGGAACCTTGCCATGGAAAAACGAGGGAAAACTTAAAAAAAAAACAAGTTCAATGTATCGGAAAATTTAAAATTAAGAAGACTGCTGGAGAAAGTTTCAACTTGATTTAATTATTTACGGCCAGTTCCTTACTTGCCTCGATTTTGCTGAGTATCTGAAGAAAAAACTGCAGTCTTAAATTATGTTATACTAACTTAGTGAAGATAAGACTTAACATAGCAACTAGACTAAATTGGTTACTTTATTTAATTAATAAAAAGTCAACATATCTTCTCTAATGACATAAAGTACAATCCTTTTCTATCTTACGTAACATGACGTCAGAGCTACAAAGCCCGTAATATCTACATGATATGGTCCCCAATGAACAATCCTGTCCGTCTCATTGCCTCGGATGTCCAGACTAAGTAGAATATTCTAATTAAGTATGTCGCCTAATTAAAAGGAGGGAGATTAAGTCAGGCGAACAGAGGTAACGTTAAGGCAACATTGTGGCCTTGTCTACACATTAGATCACTCCCTATCTCCGTCCTATGGTAAACTAGGATATGAAAATTGTTGCTTACAGACTTACATGATAAAGTATTGAATTTTAATATTAATTCTCCCATTTAAGCATTAGAACTCCGGCCGACACACACCTCTAAATGCATTTTAAAATTGGTAAAGTACATTAATGTGTCTACACAGTAATTAAAGTTCAATTTAGCATGAAACTTACACATCTAGGTTGCGCTTTTCGCGCGCATTCCGCGGAACAGTCGGCTTACAAATATGGACTTTAATTCCTTTACAGACACTTCAATTTCCGTTAACGATTGTATAAATGCGCTCAGGCGCGGCAGGCGCGCTTCATTTAGTATGAAACGTACTCTAACCCCTAGACTCTTCTACTTAACACCGCCATCTAGCTATATGTGATACGAAGAATATATACAAGTATACATAGTAGAGTGTAGCTGGGAATCCAACGATAAAAGCAGTTGACCACAAATCGTGTGAATTCGAAGCGGAAAATGCTCAGCGACCACTGGATGGTTCATTGAACAAACGAATCTGTGCTAACAGAATTGAAAAGCAAAAAAGAGAGCTCCGCAACGCATTAACAGAAAGAGAATAGTGCAGCGCTCGCCACTAACGGGAAAATGGTCAGTCAAAGACGAACAGGACTTTAAACGCAATGAAATGTTCAACAGCGAAAATATTGACGGACGGATTAAAGTACAGGGTGTTAAGAAAACCCTGTCCGATCCGTTAAGGTGTTATTAGGTATCGATATCTGATTACAAAAATGTGTGTTTTTTTTTTTCAATTGTAGAGAGAGATAGTCGGCGTCGTCACAGATGCTACCTTATTAGCAAACAAAAGGCCCCCAAAAATACCGACGAAATTGGTGTTTAGTTTTGGTTCTATTCTCAAATTTAGGGAATTTCGGTATTAAAAATGGTTATTTCAAAAGCCATTATTATTGTTTCTATCATGAATTTTCCAAATTTGATATTTTATTTGGGCATGCGACTGTGAACCCTCTATCACCCTTTCGCATCGGACAGGGTTTTCTTAACACCCTGTATAGCATAAAAGATTTCAGTAGTATAGGATACAGGTACTGCGAGTGTGGGCGAAGGAGGATGAAAATAAACGTAATAAAAAGACTCAGTAAATACCTGAGCATATACGGAACCAAAATGCTAAATGCTATTTTAAACCTAGTCAGGAAAATATTGCATTTAAAGATGGCAATTCTCGGCCTAGAGTCATGCGCTTTGTAAGGCGGGCATTTACTGGAACTAATATTAGTCCTAGTGAATACACTGCTCGTGTTACAGAGCGCATTGACTTCTTCAAACAGAAGGTGTGTGCGTGGGCGAGCCGCATTCGTCGGTATAAGTGTCGGGTGGATAGGTTCCACCAGAATCGTATGTTCCAAAGGGACCAAAGATGGGTATTTAGGACATGGGAGCGACCTGTTCTAGGGATGGATGATAGGCGCTTGCCAGATGAAGATGCCACGAACTCATTTTGGCGCAACATCTGGTCGGTGCCTGTCAGCCACTCCGAAGGCGTTTGGATGCGAGACGTTGAGGAATCATGTGAACCAATACAGGAGATGAGGGCAATCACCATCGGCCCCCAAGATGTAGCCAATGCTATCCGTCCGATGTCAAATTGGAAAGCACCAGGACCGGACGGACTGCAAAACTTTTGGCTTAAGTGGTTTAGAAGTTCGCATGGTTGCTTAGCGTCTCAATTCCAATATGCTATAGAATCAGATGCGCTCCCACAGTTCTTTACTACAGGGTCTACCCATCTGCTCCATAAAACAGGTAGTACTACGGACCCTAAGAATTATAGGCCGATAACCTGTTTGCCTACAATTTATAAACTTCTTACATCCATTTTGAGAGTAAAAATAAATGAACATATAGATAGTCATTCTATCATGTCTGCCTCTCAGAATGGATGTAGGAATGGGTCCCGTGGTACTAAGGAGCTACTCCTTATTGATATGACCATTTGCCAACAGGTTCGGCGCTCTAAAAAGAATCTATCGACATGTTGGATAGACTATAAGAAGGCTTATGATTCGGTGCCGCATTCATGGCTCATGAGGGTGCTGGAGTTGTATAAAATCAATACAACTCTACGCGCTTTCTTGTCGTCATGTATGCGGCGATGGACTACAGTACTTCGCTATCCAGGATGTCGAGATATTCAACAGAGTGGCGAACCAATAAGGATTGAGCGGGGAATATTCCAGGGCGACAGTCTGAGTCCCTTGTGGTTCTGCTTGGCCTTGAATCCTTTGAGCACTCTGCTCGAGAATTCGAGGCTGGGCTATTCGCTGCGGAGAGGAAGTCAGGTAATTTCCCACTTGTTGTACATGGATGATCTTAAGCTGTTTGCTTCCAATGAATTGCAACTGATGGGGTTACTGAAGATCACTGAAAGCTTCAGTAATTCCATCAGGATGGAATTTGGTGTGGACAAATGTGCGGTCATGCATGTAAAACAAGGTGGAATTGTGGAATCCCAGGGTATACAAATCTCGGATTCCATAAATCTAAGGTCACTTTCTGCAGCGGATACCTACAAATACTTGGGTATGTCAGAGGCGTTAGGCATCGACGTTGCTGACATGAAACAATCATTGCTGACACGTTTCTTTGGCCGCCTGAACAAAGTACTGAAAAGTCTTTTGTCAGGCGGCAACAGGGTGCGTGCCTTTAATGGTTGGGTCATGCCAGTGTTGATGTACTCCTTTGGTATACTCAAGTGGACTCAGACTGAGTTAGACGCCTTGGATAGGAGAGTCCGGACACTATTAACCGCAAATCGAATGCATCACCCACGCTCTTCAGTAATGAGGTTATATATCCCGCGGAAACGCGGGGGTCGAGGCTTTCTAAATGCTAAGACCCTCCATAATCGCGAGGTATGTAACCTCAGGGAGTATTTTCTCCAAGTCGACGTGGGGATGCATCGAGATGTGGTGGTAGTGGATAAGGGCTTCACACCGCTCTCCTTAGGCAAAGAGAACTGGCACAAACCTGTCGTACTGAGCGTCAAGGACCGCAGGGATGTATGGCAAAGCAAGGAGCTACACGGACGCTTTTATCGGTCCCTTCATGGGCCCGATGTAGATTTCTTGGCGTCCGTGGCCTGGCTACGCTTCGGTGATCTCTTTGGAGAAACCGAAGGGTTTGTATGTGCAATTATGGACGAAGTTATCATGACGAATAATTACCGAAAATATATAATAAAGGACGGGACAGTGGACATATGTCGGGCATGTCACTGTCCGGGTGAGTCCATACGACATATAATTTCCGGTTGTTCTCGTCTTGCTAACGGCGAATACTTGCACAGGCATAACCAAGTGGCCAGAATTATCCATCAGCAGCTTGCTTTGAGATACAAACTTGTGGAAGCTGAGGTTCCGTACTACAGGTATGTTCCCGACCCAGTTCTCGATAATGGTCATGTCACATTATACTGGGACCGATCTATCATCACTGACAGGACTATTGTAGCCAATAAGCCTGATATAGTGGTGATAGATCGATCAGAGCGACGGGCGATGATTGTTGATGTAACGATTCCGCATGACGAGAACCTCGTGAAAGCTGAAAAAGAAAAACAAATGAAATATTTGGATTTAGCGCACGAGGTTGTCGACATGTGGGAGGTGGACTCAGCAATCATCGTCCCGATAGTCATTACAGCCAATGGCATAATAGCCAAGAGCCTCGACCAACACCTCAAGAGGCTCTCGTTAGGCATCTGGGTCAAGGGTTTGATTCAGAAAGCGGTACTTCTCGACACGGCCCGTATCGTGAGGAGGTTCCTCTCTCTGGAGCCCTAACCACCGGCAGCTTGGACCCTGTCCCGAGGCCGGTTGGACACTATATTTTATATTTTTAAATGTATATTTCTTTTTTTTTATATATTTAAAAATGTATTTTATATGTTTATTGTGAAATAAAGAAATATAAATAATAATCCAGCCTATAAACGTCCCACTGCTGGGCACAGGCCTCTTCCCATATAGAGAAGGCACGAGCATTGATCACCACGCTTGCTCTCTGTGGGTTGGCGATTTCAGATCCCAAATTTTGGAATCCAGGTTTCCTCGCGATTTTTTCCTTCATCATTTGTCAGACGTGTCTTAGAATAATTAAGAAAGTACATATAACTTTGTAAAAGCCACATTGGTACATGCCTGGGTTCGAACCTGCAACCTCGTGCATACAATTTCGTTCATTGAACCGCTAGGCCACCACGACATGGTATGGAAAATATTTGAATTTTAATATTATTATCATTACTTTGTAAGTCAGTTTCACTAAGTACCCAATAAATGGCTATTGAATAACCTTTGTTACATAGTTTCGTGATAAAATTTTAGCGTTTTATAGATACTAAAGTTAGCCTACTATTCAGGAATACGGGCTCAAAATATCTCAGATAGAATCTAATCAATTTCTCCTCTATCTTCAAAGTTTTGAGACGTTCCAAAGTTGTGGCTAGACAATATCGCGATCAAAAAGTTTCAGAGCTTACATACTGGTCTTAGAAGCGGCTCACAATCCATTATGCGTGTAACTTTTTGTTGCAACTTGTGCTCTCCAGATGTCGACTGTGTCCATACGAAGTTTTATTCGTATGACAAAGAATATGTGTGAAACTGTGAACTCAGATCAAAGCTTACCCAAAGCTGATTGTGTTTTCTAAACCCAAATAGAAAAACTATTGTAAATTTATAAATACAGGATGTTACGAAACCCCTGTCCGATCCGTTAAGGTGTTGTTAGGTATCGATATCTGATTACGAAAATGTGAAAAAAAAAATGAAAAAAAAGAAAAAAATATTATAACCTAAAAAAAAAATTCTCAAAAGTCGAGAGAGAGTGTCGGCGTTGTCACAGATGATACCTAATTACTAAACAAAAGGCCCCCAAAAATACCGACGAAATTGGTGTTGTAGTTTTTGTTTTATTCTCAAATTTAGGGAATTTCGGCGCAAAAAATGGTTATTTCAAAATCCATTATTATTGATTATGTCATGAATTTTCCAAATTTGATATTTTATTTGGGCATGTGATTGTGAACCCTCTATGACCCTTTCGGGTCGGACAGGGGTTTCTTAACACCCTGTATATCTATAACAATTGTAAAAGCCTAGTCTTACACAGAGAATTGACAAAAATGATTTTGTGCCTGTATCATCTTGTTTTTTTTTCCTAGATCGTTAGCTATGGTATCAAATAGTATGTCTATCTAGGACACATCGTAATTCTTTATTGTTTGAATGAACGTTTGGGTACTCATAATTGATATTACAATATAAATACTAGTATGTTAACTCCGATTGACGACCTCCGTGGTCGAGTGGCGTACGCACCGGTTTCAAGGTGTCGCTAGCTCTGAGGTCCCGGGTTCGATCCCCGGACGGGTCAATGTAGAAACCAACTTTTCTACATTGTCTCGGGTCTGGGTGTTTTTGGTACCTTCGTTGTTTCTGAATTCCATAACACAAGTGCTTTAGCAACTTACTTTGGGTTCAGAGCAATGTATGTGATGTTGTCCGCATTTATTATTTATTATTATTTAACTGCAATCTTATGCTTACGAACCCCAGATTGGGTAGCAGTAAATATAATGACGACCTCCATGGTCGAGTGGCGTACGCACCGGTTTTCAAGGTGTCGCTAGCTCTGAGGTCCCGGGTTCGATCCCCGGACGGGTCAATGTAGAAATGAACTTTTCTACATTGTCTCGGGTCTGGGTGTTTGTGGTACCTTCGTTCTTCCTGAATTCCATAACACAAGTGCATTAGCTACTTAATTTGGGTTCAAAGCAATGTATGTGATGTTGTCCGCATTTATTATTATTATTTATTATTAAATATCTCTACCTATCTATCATATAAAATCCTACTGTACAAAAACTTTTCTACTTTTAAAATTAACAAAAAAGTATATAATATCTAAGGTAAGTACTGAAAATAACTGATAGCTTTAAAAGCAAGTTAGTAGGTACATAATTAGGAGAGTATATTGACGACAAACATTAAATAAAGTCCTGCGAAGTTCTCAGGAGTTTTGAGATGCTTTCTTTTGACGATCAACCAAGTGTGCTCGTAATTGCTTTTATTTGCGCAACAGAGATGAAAATATTTATTCATTTGATTAAATTATAAGACGAATAAATGATTAAATAGTACGCAATATAATTTAATTATTAACATTTGTGTAAAATGTCTTTGCAATACGCGATGAAACGCTTTTAAAATAAATCATTCTCGATTAGGTAAAATAATACCTAATCGAGAATGATTTATTATGAGGGGCTCGTGGCTAAGTGTAAGCCGTAGTGTACGGTTTGACCGATAAAACAGGTTAAGCCGCGCTCGCCGCGGTTGGTCCGTGGATGGGTGACCATTTATAACATACCGAGACCCCTCCGTGTTTCGGAAAGCACGTTTAACAGTAGGTCCCGGCTGTCACACATAGATCTTTGGCAGTCGTTAAGTCAATTCTGACAACCAGTCTTACTATGGGATACGGTGTTTCCCAGTAAAATGGGTTGTGGAGGTCAGATAGGCAGTCGGTCCATGTAAAATACGGTATTCAGCTGAATCCGGTCTGGTCTGGTAGCCGACCCCAACATAGTTGGGAAAAAGGCTCGGAAGATGATTAGGTATAATAATCGAAATACAAACGATACGTCAAAAGTTAAAGTCTTTGTTTTCGATTTTTTTTTTTTTTTTTTATTTATTTATCATTAACACACAAATACATTTTACATTATGTTGCTGCAAACGACGATTTGATACGACTATATGGATAAGTTTGTGTAACTTGATATTTTTATCTAAGAAACTAAAAGAAAATTCCTAATACTTTTCTGCCATACAATGGACTGTCGAATAAAGATCTCCGTAGTCCAGTAAATGCCATTCCTTCAGGATGCAGACTCAGTGAAGGCTATTCACTGAATTTATTACTAACTCGTTCTGAACTCCATCGAAGATTATTAAGAGTATGTTACGGTCTTACCACAGTAAAGTGTTGTACACAGTCATGATTAGCTTAAAACGACGATTAAAATACGTTAAAACGATGTGACAAATTATTATTTTCAACTCGTTCAACGTGCTTTTGTTTCTAATTTCGTGAAGTAAAGTGGATATCGTCTATAATATCGACACTAATAAATAGTGCGTTGCTTATAGCCATAGCCTTTTTAATAATCATCATATCTCTCAAGCTACCCATAACTTGAGAAAAGCAGTTTCCCAAACAATTCATCTCAAACCGGTCACTGAAAAACATTTACAATACAAATACCAAATACAATGGAAATACATAAATCACACTTATATTTAAGATATGGATGATAAAACACTATGATGATAAGCAAATAATATGATAACTACTGGTGGTGGAATGATCCCTCCTTCTAGCGCGGGGTCAATACCTCTTGAGTGACAAGGATTTATAAGGTTTTTTTACTGTGGGTATTCTTGACACTTCACAAAATGTTTAAAGAATAATACGTATAGCTGTATTACTGTTTAAAAAATATTGAATACGTAGAGTAAGTGTATTTAATAAATTACCTTTTCAATATAATAAAATTATGAAACGTCTAAGAAGTGAAACAATGTATATGAGGGTACTTTTATTTTTTATAACAGTGGTTAACAAAATGTATTATATTCTTAAGTCACTAATTCTTAAGCATTTACCCTTTATAAAATATAACCTCTACGAGAATCAAACTCACAGCAATAATTCCATTAGAGATTGATTTTTAAAGAAACTCTGTAAGCAACACATAGATATACAACCTACGGATAAGGTGCTACATAAAAAAAACACGAAAACTAACACCGTTTACCGAATAATCGATAAACCAAACATTGATAGATGAACTTAAATAAGAAAACAGAAACAAAGTGTATAAATACGAGAAATACTATAAAATGTGGGCTAAAGAAAGCATGATATAAAAAAACACAGTCGAATGTAGTATTATGTACTATTTAGCGTAGCGTGTGTACGATAAAGTATATTGATGCTTAAATACCGTACCTGTTTATAACTGGACCGCTCTTCCACACAAAATTTATATTACACAGACACTTATTTGAAACAAATTGTTATGTTATATTACACTGTCACTTGTAATTGTTTGTTATATTGGATTATGTAATGTGGGTTATTGCATGGCGCGAGTAGCCCGCGCGGGGAACGACTGCAGAGAGTAATGGCGGCCGGGTGCGCGCGCCGCCCGCCCTGGCCTAAGAGGGGGGTTTCTATAACGCGGTAGACTTGGGGGAGGTTGTGTGGGTGTTTTGTCGTACATTGCGGTGGATAGTGTTTTGGCACTGATGAGTGATTATTGGCAAACAATGGAAATAATACCTACAGAGTTTTAAAATTGAATTTATATTTATTGATTTTGATGAGTGTTAATATAATAATGAAACAGAAGTTAAATAACAATTCTCATTCCTGCTTACAATATTCAATATAAGACTGGAGACATAGTATCTGCCTTGCACATATTATTTAATTCATGATAATTTGGTATCAATCAGTTTAAGGTTTTTCATAAGATGAAATATTCTTTTCACAAATAAATACGACAAAGACACGTGGTGTACGAAATAATTAATTATTAAAAAATATATCGACTAATCGCAACAGCGAAACACTACCTTAATCTAGACAAAAGGCTCGCACTTTGTAACGTTCAGCGTTACCTTGTACCGTGAATACTACTGAGCAAAGCGTCTGCACTTGTTCACTTTCCACTGCTCCGTAAACGTGACATTACCGCTTAGCTTTAAAGAAAAATCCGCAATGTATGGTGAATCAAGTGATGGTTTCTCATAGTATTATATTTTCAGTAGAAGCAGCGAAGTCGTCGTGAAAAAATGTTGATTTTCGAGCAAAGCCTCGCATTCATATGTGCAGTAAGAAATTGAGTAGAGCCTTAGGATAAAGCAATAAAGATATCAGTAAATATCAGTTTTTATGTATTGAATTCTTGTGTTTCATCTTTTCCTGGTAGGGTATTATGTACTGATATTTGTTTGTCTCCTTATTTACTTTGGAAGCTTAACTTGTTTGACTTCTTACTGTTAAAAAGATAAGAAATTAGTTTCATTTACTTTGAGCTTTCTATAATTTCATTGAAGAAAAGCCTAAGTGTTTGGTAAATGATGCGAGAGACACCATGTGGCATATTTTGGCAATGAGCTTACTTTTATTTCATATTAGTTTGCTTGGTGTATGTACGTGAAGTCTCATTAGTATTTGGTATAAACTCAAATTGTTGCGTTTATACATTTAACCAGGCGTTGTTTTATTTGCCATTCGTTAGCTTATTAATTAGTAGGTACCCCAATGTACTTATGGTCATTAGACGTAGCTCTTAGTACTTTTTACTTAAGCTCGTTACATATATGTATTTAACCATACTAACTAAATGCAGTAGGTACAGCACAGAGAACATATTTTTTTCTTTTGTACGTGTATTTTTATTAGCTGTTGTTCACATCTTGTCAATGATGAGGTAAGTTTGCCTATGTACCCAGATTAAAGTTCTAATATGCAATTTTACTATTTGTAAACTGTGTACTATAAATAGGACTTCGACCATAAACCACATTTTTAGTCAAAATGAGTTGTACATACTAAACTCAACAATTACGTAGGTATCGAAAAGTCTGTCTAACAAAAGACGTCAAAGCATAATACTTTAAATTAACTTTAAACTCCTAGAAAAGCTCAGTTTGTCTTTCGATTTAAACAATTACGGGGTCTTACTTCATTACTAGAATTGAACGAATTGAACGTTGCAGTTTTATTGGAAAACTACGATTGTCAGGTACACAGTAACGAATAAATATTGGTAATTGAGGTGTGCGTAACAGCGAAGTGGTCTTAAAAAAAAAATTTGGATAGTAGGAAGGTACCTATCACTACTTAAATCAAACATTGCTATAACCATCAGATTGTTCGATAAATTTTTATAGCATTTTAGTAGATAATCTTTATGAAATGAAGAGCTCTTTGTAACGTTAAGATCAGAGCAATTATCACCATTCGTGCATGATTAATTGATGAGTCAGCTAAATTAATCGTGATACGAGCAGATCTGTACGTCTAGTTATATGACAGTAAAACCTCTATAACAGCATGTTAAAGATGCTGAAGAAAATTCAATGATGTAATAAAACTGAGACTGAAATTCAAGACTATCTCTATCCACCAAAATAAATGTTCCCTAAGATGACCCACTGACCCTTAAATGTCTACACACATTTAAATAAAAATAGTTTAATATCAACATTGATTGTGTACTTTAAGTATGTAATTGAATTGGTAAGTCAAAAACCTAGCGCATACAACTACATTAAGGTACATATAAAATAACGCTTTTTAAATAACTTTACATAAAACCTCTGCAAAAAAACAGCCACCCGGTAAGTTGGTATGTAACAACTAACAACTCATTAGAGCAACCAGACGAAGGTGCGAAGGGGCTTCAGCCACCATGCAAAGGTACCTGTGTGTGTACTGTGTGTAGCATCATTTAGACGCACTTGTGAAAACCAGACGTCCTGTGTTCACGGTTCACTCATATTGCAATGTTTTCGTATAAATTCAGCGAGTCAAAAGTTTTGCTGGAAAGTTACACGTAAAAGTATGACCAAGTGGTGTACCTACTGGCTCTTTGAACTACAGACTGTACTTTTAGTGTCTAGATATTTAGTGGCCACATATTTTGTTAACATTTATAAATTTTACTTAAACAAATGTTGTCAAAAATATTGTTGTGATCATAACTCTTCATTCCAATCACATGCATGCTGTGATTAATTAATTATAGAGCAGAAAGAGAACAAGATAAAAATGGATGTCCAAAATAGAGCGAACCGCGTTTTTTATCAAAGATGTACAAAAAAGCCATCGTGACCAAAGTGATTAATTACGATTCAACTCTTCTACTAAGACTAAACAAGTAGAAATATTCCTCCCTATTCTAGTTCGTAATATATTAGTGCTACATTTGTTATTTTTTTATGTAACTAATTATATCCTACTATAAAAGAAACAAACAGAATGAACTTTACATTCGAATCCTGTAAATAAATGTTCAACAATTGTCTCACAATGGATAAGTTAATTGCTTTGGTTAATCGACGTTAATGCGTTATAATGCTTTCGAAACATTCGAAGCCATTATTTAAACGTCGAACATCAAATGACGTCACGAAGACGCCATTTTAATCCAAATTATTCGATATCCTTCAACTAATCTCCTTTTAAAGACGGGACATGACACATTGTAACCGAAGCTTAACTTTAAATTTTGTAACATTTTGAAAATAATACAAATGGACTACTTAAAGCTATCGTGAGTTATGGGCTGTTAATTCTATTATATTTTTAGCTTACCCGTTGGCTGTTTAATTTTTACTATGCTATGAAGTATGAGGAAGAAATAAAAAGAGATAGGGACTAAAATTCTCGAATTTTATACGCTAGTTTATTTACGTCTTTATAAACGTTTGAAGTTTATAGCACATAATGGGCTTTCTCTGTAAACTGGAAACATAATCTTTTAGTTTCGTAAGAAAGGGAAAGCTATTAACTTTTTAGATCGATTTATTTGTATAGATTATCATGCTATTCATCTTTTTACTAAGGCCGTAAGTAGGTATAGTAGGCTTTCAAGTAAACTCGATTTTCAGATAACTATTTATTGAAAAACTAGTTTTTTTTTATGTTTTATATAGCTCGATCTATATACTCTCTGGAAATAATGTTATTGACATTAAGTGCTATTGATTTAGTTTTTAATTTCTGTTTCAGTAATAATCAAAATACATTCACTGTGCGGGGTGATTTGCAAGTATATGATTAAACTCTGCAGGCAGTAATGAAACTTTTGCAATGTCCTTATTCCCCATAGAGGCGCAGCTGGTTACCCAAATTTGGGCCAAGCCATAGGCACTACGTGACGCGTTCACGTTTAATTCTAATATAATTTGTTGAGAAAATTACTTTCTGATTCCACGGCGCCGATTGGGATCTCGCACCTGCACACCATACTGCCGTAATAAGTAGAAAACATTATATTAACCTACTTTCTATAAGTACATTTCATTCATTCCAAAAAGTGCCGTAAATGAGTAAAAGCTGTATGATAACCAATTATTACCATGGACTCCACCAGGGTCCCAACAAAAGAGCACGGATAGGCACTGAGGAGGTTTTAAGTTCCGTCTTCCTTAGGTTGAATTGATGATCAAACTAACCATCCTTGTTGAAAAGTCGAATTATTATTAGACACATTGCACAAATCTTTAATGCACCTTGACTTCAGAATTTAAAAACTATAAATGGTAAAAGGATCTTATTTTCTAAAACACACAAAGACTTGCTCCTCAGGAGGATCAAACCCGTAAGTCTTTGTACTACTCGAGTACACTTCATTCAACATTTTAAAAACTGAACAGCAGCTTATTTAATATTGTAATATCTGTAAATGGCTTTTATTGGGTATTAAATAAATAAATAAATATATGTTTTATACAATAAATAAAAAGAATTTCTGTACGAATGAAATCCGTGTCAAAATAAAAATGACAGAAAATTTGACACTGACATATTTTAGTGTCCTATTTGGTTGGTTATAATAATTGGAGTACTTTCGAGTTAATCAAATATTTAAAGAAAGTTACTCATAAAATGTTATACTGATTAACTAGCTATGACTACTCAATACAAGAAATTTACCAGACTCATAGCTAAGTGGCCTGTGGACGCTACGAAAGGAGAAAGGTAAATTGAGGTTATACAATATCAGGTTGGATTGCTTTTCCTGCTTACCGTACTCACTGTTTATTTTAATTTACAGAGACCTCGGGAAGTTCATCAGAGATAAAGTCAAGTTAGCATTTGACTCATCAGAGAAGCAAAATTTGGATTCCGAACTCTGCAATCGACAATACAATTCGCTCAACAAGTTAGCTGATAACCATTACAAAAATAAGTATAAACGGAAGCATAGTAGTACTGCGACCGGCTTAAGCACAGAAGAGTGCAACGTCATCTTATCTAACGCAGTCCTCGAGTATCTTAAAGAGGAGAATAAAGGTTTCTTTAGTAAAATATTTGGAAAGGATAAAAAATGATCTTAAAACACTTCCGTCACCTCCACAGGGCTGTGCTCGCCCGGAGTGTTTCCACAGAACAAGTTCAATATCGAGATCATACACCAGTAATGCTAAATGAAGCCCTCAAACATTTAAATCCAAAAGATGATGAGTTGTACATAGACATGACATTTGGGGCAGGTGGACACTCAAGGAAAATACTAGAAGCTGCCAATTGTAGACTTATAACTTTAGACAGAGATCCTGTAGCATTTGAAAAGGCTACAAAATTTGCTGAAGAATATCCAAATAGAGTAATTCCCTTACTAGGAAGGTTCAGTGAGCTACCTGCTCTACTAAAAGAAAAGGAAATAAGCCAGTCCACAATAGATGGTATGTTATTTGACTTTGGATGTTCTTCAATGCAACTAGATGTTGGAGAAAGAGGATTTTCAATAAGCAAAAATGGTTATTTAGACATGAGAATGGATGCAGGCCGAGACCCAGACCAAATAACAGCAAGGGAAGTGTTAGCAACTGCAAATGAACATGAACTTTACAAAATATTTAAAATATATGGAGAAGAGAAGAAAGCTGCAAAAATAGCACAAACAATCATACAAGCTAGATACATGATCAAAAATATAGAGACAACAGAAGAATTAGTAGATCTTGTCAACTCTTGTTGCCCAGATGAAATAAGGTTGGATAAACTGCAGAGGCCACAATCAAATGCTACGAAAGTATTCCAGGCTCTACGTATCTTTGTCAACAATGAGTTGAATGAAATTAACTATGGGATGGTACTAGCTAAACATTACTTAAAAATCAATGGAAGATTAGTGACAATTTGTTTCCATTCTCTCGAGGACACAATAGTAAAACGGCACATTGCTGGAAATTTAATCAATGAAGTTGCTAACCCTGTTCCATTGAAATACTTAAGCCCCACTTTGGTTCAAAATCAAGATACTATTAAGCAGTTTTTGGATACGCCTTGGAAAGCAATAAATAAGCATGTGGAAGTACCGAGTGATGATGAGGTGGAGAGGAATCCCAGGAGCCGCAGTGCTCGGCTACGAGCGGCCATCAAAGTTAAGTGAGATTTAAATCAGGAACTAATTGGAACTTGATCATACGTAGCTTAGACAGATCAGTTGTATTATTTGTAAATACCATTTGTTTTAAGAATTGTAGTTTGTATTAAACATTTTAGACTGAATTATATTGCATTTTTATTCTCATCCATATTTTATACATCGCGTTCACAAACAACGCGCGTCGTAAAACATGTGCGTTACACCAGACTCGACTTACACGTATTGTGATGTAGTCCTTGAAGATGCCAGGTTGTCTGCTCCTTCTGGACACAACGGACACGCGCAAAGGATAAGCTCTTTGGTAATTATTCAAAGTTTCACAGCTAAGTATATTCTGTAGCTCTGTAATGACAATTTTACACTTGTTTTCCTCTTCTTAGAAACAGCAAAGTGACTATTTCTTTCTGCAGGTAAAATAATACAAGCATATTAAATAGACTCGTTTTATTATCTTATCATTGATTATGGTAACTAATACTAATTTTATACTATGGATCTGCTCGAACGTACCTAAACTTTGTGTTATGATAACATGTGTTTAGAATATTCATTTAAAAGTGTTAACAATAAAGTTACGTTTTACCCCCTCCTTGCCACTTTCGTTGGGAAGTAATACGCATTAACACTCATGTGTTATGAGTAATTGTCGTACATCCTCCAATACTAGGACAACATAAGTTATCAGTTCATTATTCAACAAGGAAGACATTGTTAACAGTATAAATAACAAGTTTCAAAATCACAGTAAATAACTTAGAGACAGATAACACACATTAAATATTTTACGTTTTTTTTAAACATATTTACTTCCCAATGTCAAGTGGTACTCAAACATAGACAATAGGAAAAGACTATAATAGGTGCTAAGACCTAAATGCAATAGGTAGAAATATAAGATGAACTATGATTTCTCAAAGAGACTAGACTAAAACATAATTCAGAGTATATTAAAATATAATTCTTATATTTTAAATTGATATTTTCCATTTTTAGATTTTTTATTTTAATTATGGCAAGGATTTGTATTTTTATTTTAATGGTTTATTTACGTAGTTGTCTTAATGCAAGCCAACAAACTAGATATAAATTGTAATAAGTTCTTAATCGAAAACATTATTATCTTCCATAAGGCAGACTATAAACTACCCTCTTTTGTCAACTGCCTGCCCATACAGGAAAATTTATATATTCACTAAACTTGTAAATAAACCATTTTGGAAATTTGTAGAACATACCATTCTCATTCTAATAACATTCTGTATATAATCTGTCTTCTTGTTAAAGTGCAAATATCAAGATTATTCTAATATTATACTATAATGAGGGATTCCGCGAAAACCCTCATTAGAAGCAGGTGTTAGGAATAGAATTGATAAGTCACTTTTTGATTTAATTTAATATACCAATAATAAATATATATTAAATAATATAAATAATTCTCAATTTCATAATTAGCAATCAGGAGCTGCCTGATATACCTATACAATTCAGTTAAGTCTTTGAACATGTATCCAAAAGTTAACCAATTTACTTAAATTTTTATTCTCTTACATTTCTGTAACTACCGCCCAAATATTAGATTTTGCCTATTCAATTTTATTTACCTCCGAAATGTGATTACATTTCTTATAATAAGATAATATATATAATAAGATTTTATTGCTTACAATTTCAACCCATTTTTATATAAATTTTGCATTGGTAACTTTCCATGTTACTCATACTAGTTGGTATTCAATTCATTTTTAAAACTTCAGTCTTATGCAGCTCACAAAATCGCTAACTTTATACAATCCAAATAATATATCAAACAATACTCAGTCAAGCATCTTTCTATATTCCATTTGTTTACATTTTAACCAATTATAAACTACTACCCTCATTTCAAACAAGTTTTGTACTGAATAAGGAATGAAATGGATAGTCTGTTTACATTTAGTTAGGAACAGAACAATGGTATTGAATACACATAAATACATTTAATACCACAAGGCTGGAATGTGGCGAAGGTACAAGTAGCTTTGTGTGCATGTAAATGACGAAAATGGCAGTGAATTAGAAAGTAATACATTTTGAGTAATAATATAATGGACTCGCTTTAAACTGAGCAGAGTTAAGCAATATAGTATTAAAAGTATTTTATAAGGCGTATTTAAATAAATTCGAGCCCTCGTAAAGTGTTAGTAAAAGAAGATTGAAAATTTGCGAGTTATTTAAGCTTAAACATCGAGACTTATTTAATACTAATGAGATAAACTTCATTCTGAAGGAATAACAACACCTTAACACTGACAATTTGCTGCAGGCGATTGTCCCAGCAAATAACATCAGTAGTTGCATGCCTAATGCCTATTCGTACTTTAATACTATATCAAGTTATTCAATGTACAGTTAAAAGAGGATCCATTAAAAGTCTTAATCTTACAAGTCAGCTGTGCTAAATATTTTGAGTGAGAGAATAGACCGACATCTTAAACATTCTCCTTCAAACTAACACACCAAACTTCAATTCTAAAAGCAATTCTGTACTTGTCATCCCAAACTACTATAATATATTATGTGTCGTTTTGGTCACAGAGTCAATAAGCGCAGTGAACACCCTATCGACTTAATACTCTGTCTAAATTGGACAGTCAACATGAAGTATTACAGCCCATTACAATTAATCAATAAAGGTTTTCTCGATCACAAGATTAAATTCTACTGAAAATGTTCCAAACTGTCAAAATTATCGTAATGGGAGGAGCTTATTAAGCACCTCCCACAAATTCAGAAGCTATTAGCAACTAAGCTATACCTTATCAGTTTGGTATACATCAGTAAACATTAAAACCTTTATCAATACAGGTTAAACTTAATAAAACTGTACTTGTTTTTCATTGAAACGGGAGCTTGAAACGGGCCTGCCTTGTCACTAGCACTGTAACACTTGTCGCACTGTCTCGGCCACTTAGCACATCACTGTCTTGACCTAGCCTCGGTCAGCGGAGGTCAGCTTGTCCTAGCCTAAGGGTCGTGTTATGTCCGGTTGACGGAGGAGAGCACGTTGGCTTTAGCGCGGTCGGTGGCGGCGGCGGCGGCGTCGCGCATCTCCTTGAGCGTGTGCGTCATGCTGTGCTGCGACGGCACCTGCCGCGGGAACATGCTGTGCAGCACGTGGTTGAAGCCGCTCACCTGAAAAATATAACGCTATATTGTTAGTACATCATGTGCCCAGCTTTTTTTGCAAACTATGTTGTGGTCAGCTTTTAGTCTTACCGGAATCGTCTAGATACCGTATTTTACATGGAGCGACTGACTATCTGACCTTCACACTACCTACATATTAAAGAAAATTATTTAAGTATATAATTATCATTCGGTCTTCTTTTTATTGAACGAAGGTGTACTTATTTCATATTAAATTTTAAGCTGTTTGCACGTAGGATAGGCCTACCTATATCGGTGCTATTATTTTATCATATTTAATAGTTTTTAAATGACTACTTGTGTCCAGTCAATAAAGTAGACCGCACATCAATGGTAAATAGATAACACATTGATAGTGATATGCAATTATTATGTTGTTAGCATATCGCAATTTTGATGAGATTTTTTTGTTCACAAATGTCGTTAAAGTAGTTAAAACTAATGTTTTAACTGACCATTGCTGTTGCTATCAACAATAGTTTTTGATGCCGTGAATGTAGGTTATATAAGTAAGTCTCACCATTTGGTTGCAGTTCTTCTTGAACCTGTCGACGCCGAACGCCCGGATGGCGCGCGAGAAGCCGAACACCTGCGAGTCGATCCACGCCGAGCGCCGCGCCACCGTCATGCCCGGACCCGCCGACCGGTACTCCACGCGCTCCACTACGCTCTGACATACCAAACATACTATTATATATACATACATAGTACAAAAAAAAGGTAGCTTTCTGCTTCCTATTAACAATGGTAACATTTTGTGTGTGTGAGTGTGTGTGGGGGTGTGTGTGTGCGTGTGTGTGGTACCAATTCCTCCAAAAGCACACGTAAGTTTTGATGCGGTTTTCACTAATTGAAAATTAGTGTTAATTACGGACGATTTGCTTTATATTTTGGATATAATAGCTGAATGAAAAAGATACTATATACATACGATACTGCCTCGTTGGCCTAGTGGTGCTTAGCGCGACAGCTACGCTAGAGGTCTTGGGTTCGATTCCCAAGTCGACCAAGGTGTTATTGGGTTTTTCTATGAAATTCTCAGTAGCAGGTCGGAGTTTGGATTTGTGCCCGGTTAGTGGCAATAGGCTCGCCCCCTATTACATGGGACCTAAACATACCGGCGAACTGTGGGTGTACATTGGTACACCTCTGCCTAACCCTTCGGGGATACAGGCGTGATGGTATGTTATGTTATGTTATGAAAAAGATAGTAAATAAATAAATTGCTACCAGTCGAAGCTGGGGCGGGTTACTAGAAGTAACGCATTACATACCCAGACACTATGATCGATCTACCGGGTACAACCTCGCATTTGATCGTGTGTCGCGAAAAGGACCGGGAATCTAAAAACGAGCTATAAAAGTAGATATAATAATAAATGTTCTTACCATAACTTTTGTATATCCAAGATTTCGCGTGTAAGTCACCAATACTTTTTTCTCTGGATCTACAATACTCTCTTCAATAATCTTGACTGATTTCGCACTAAAAAACCTGTAACAAATAATTAACTAATTAGTTTCATTTCTAATTATCAAATAATAAACTCAACATATAAAAATATGAAAAAGTAATGTTGCATGTTAAGTATAATAACATGTAAAAACACGTCATATACTGTTAATAAAAAAATAAGTAAATTATGTTTTCGTCAAAACAATGACTACACAAAATCATAAATATAAACAGCGAAACAAACAACTTTCTTACTATCTTCATAGCAAATTAATTATAGAGGAGTGCACTAACATGAGATAACATTATTATCAATGATATTAAACTATTTACGTAAGTTGTTAGATAATATTATATGAGATATATGTAGATATGCTTGACTTTTCCGCTATCGGACAAACCAGCCCCTCAAGTTCCTAGTACTTTGTTTAAGTAACACCTATATTAGATGTAGTCATTTTTAAATGCCTTCAAACTTTTATTTCAAAGATTCAGCATTTTTATATAAGCTAAAGCTATTCAAGTGTCTACTTTTTGGTCAAATAGAATTTAACAATCATTGACTCAAGAAGAAGAAGAAGAAGCACCATTATCTGATTGGCTCAAAAACTATAGGTCCTCTCGTTAAAGGTGCCAAATCATTGATTTATCTGATGGAATGTTTGAAAAATGCTTGCCCAAATTGGGTGCCCCAATGGTTATCAATTGAAATTCATTGAATGGAAGTTGCTGACTAAACATGATTCGCTGATTATAAGTTTTATGTTTGCCTACAATAATAGCTATAAAGTTATAGGATATTAGAGGAACTTCAAATGCCATTCAAAACCGATTCTAAAAATGTCCTAGAAGAAATAATTTGTATCGATAGAAGTGGTATACATTATATAAGGTGCTATAAAAATATCTGCCACGGCTTTAATGGGAGGTAGTATTGTGTTTATAGATTACAATAGTATAGATAAATTATTGATTATTTATCATATTTTTTTCATACAAAAAAAATAACGTATAAATTTGAATTGATTTATTAGTATAAAACCATCCCGTGTCCTAAGCTGTTGCCGCTCCGCACCGAATTCACGTAATTTGTGAACCACGTTACGCAGAATAGAGTCAATGTTAATTTAACAATTTTATTTTCTAAAATTTAATTAACTGTTCCGGGGTACGAAAGTTCTTCACTATTGTAATCTATAAACACAATACTACCTCCCATTAAAGCCGTGGCAGATATTTTTATAGCACCTTATATACATAGTACCTAAGTAGACCATAAAACGTTGACTTAGGAACAAGGTTATAGCCGCAAGGTTATAGGAAGGTATATAGCCGCGTACAAATGACCTTTATAATATAACGCTTTCGGAGGTTACGTCAATCGCAGATTATTATAATGGATATAAACATGTTTTTCTTTAAGGCTAACCATAATAAACATCGTTAAGAAATTTTTCGATTGAGATAAGTGTTATACAGAATTGGGAAAGGGATAAATAAATAAGAATGAAAAAATAAACATGTAGTTACCTACCTATAAATTATACATAAACAAACAGTTAGATTATCTGAACAAATACCTAGAGGTGTCTGTGCATAATATAATGAGGTATCTATACTTATAATAAATCTGTAGAAGTGAAAATTCTGTACATTGAAAATATAAAAAAAAAAAATGGCGGGGGGTGTTACTAGACCGACAACGAACACAAAAGAGTGAAAAAAAAATTTTTGTCTGTCTGTTTGTTCAGGTATCACGCAAAAACTACCGGTTCGATTACGATGAAACTTGGTATAATTATTCTTTATTATACTGGGCACCACACTGGGTAGTTTTTATCCCGGAAAAAAAAAACTTAATTTTGCGGTTAAAAACTCATTGATAAGTTTCGTCATCCACGCGAACGAAGTCGCAGGCACAGCTAGTCTGTAATAAATTCAGTTTATGTTCAAAACGGTAACAGTAAGTTTCAAAGAGTAAAAACATTACAAGATTAGAAATGATATTTTTAGGGATCAAACGTCATTTTTAAGTTTTGATAAACATAATATCTTATCAAAAAGATGACTGATGAGTTGAGGATAAAGACCTACAGTCAATATTTTTTTAAACTCATGAAATATTTTATATCTTGAAAGCTGTTTTAGCCAAGTAATAACTTTACTTATTTTAAAGGTTTAAGCAAACTTAAAATAAATAAATAAACTTAGAAGGATGATGCTTCCCTATTCATGGGTTTCATTCACCTTAACGGATCGGACAGGGTTTTCTTAACACCCTGTATACTACATTACAGTTTTTTTTATATACATTTTATCAGATCATGTTATTGCATCTGTCACACTTATCTTTATACCCTCGATTGACTGTTATAAAACCACCTTCGCACCATTTTTCATACATAAACTTTAAATATTTAAATGACAAAGCATACCCTTACAAATATTTACCTTATTTTTATCAAAAGAGACCTTTGCTCTTCAGTGGATTGATACTAAGTATAACATGGAAGATTTTATTGTTTATATTACCTTGACCAAGATATTCAATGCCTATCAATATTCATTTATCGCCATACTTCTATTGTTCATATTACCTACAATTTAAGTGCCTACTTTGACAAGATTTAGCACAATAGAATTAACACCACTATAAAACTGCCTAGTAATTATGAGATGGTAAGTAACCACACATGTATGTAAAGCTCTGTTTCGTAATAAAGATAACACACAAGATTATGGCACAACTAGTTGTTAAGGTAGATAAAGTAACAGATATGGTTCACACTACTCGGGTCATATTATCACCCATTTATGTAATGCTGCAAAGAATGGCCTACCTCCTTTCATGACCTCACCTACAACTAATGTCGTATTTGTTTTATTTATAATGGCATATCAAAATAAATGAATAAAGGTCAATAATAAATATAATAATGAATGTTTCTAGAATGCTAAACGAAGAGATAGGCAGGTAAATGGAGTATCAGTAATGTTTTGCATATTATAAATTATTGGATGTTAAGAAACAGTAATATGATGTTTCTCCTCTAGATAATGAATAATAAATAACTAAAGTAATAATCTTAACTTGCACATACCTTTCGCCCCATTTTGGCACCCTATTTGTCTTGGTTAGCACCCGCTTTGTGTATAAACATCCATTCCTTACTTCTCTGCTCCACGTGTCTTCGGATAGAACATGTGTACTGGAAATAAATAATAAATGATAAGTTGTCACCAATTCAGACAAAAACATATTATTTTATAACTTAGTTATTTTTTTTATAATTAAGGCTTATATACTGCCACACTCAGAACCATTCCATATAAATGATTTTAGTTAGCATTATCACCTCTCATATTTCTCTTGTGGGGTTTAACATCAATCAATAACAAGGTACAACGTAAATCAATTCAAATAGGCTAATGCTTGGTAGTCCTAATTTAATTGATATTATGGAATCCATTAATTAATGATTACAAAAGTTTTAAGTGTGTTGCACATTTAGCACAAAATAAGTAAAATTATTATATTATATTTTGTATTATTGTATTAATTGTAATATTTTGTATTTTTACTAAACCTATACCAGGAATTCAACAAACAGACAATCCATTGTCTTGTAACTACATTTCCCAAACATATTAATATAATTTAAATAAGGAAACATTAATAACAAAACTGAGAACATTTTTATTGAATTCTGATCTATAATTATTTATTCTGTATGAGTAATTTACCATGACCTTAATGTTAAGTTTCAGCCTTGAAATAAGTATTGTGTGTTAAAAGTACAGATAATCATTAAATTTGTTAAAAACAGATATAGACTTATGTTAGGTTACAAAAGTAACGAAAATAATATTAAACAAAATTCTTGTGTTCTTATAAAAAGTAGCAAAATTAATAAATAATGTGTGTAATTAAAGAGTATCTCATTTATTCAAAGTAAAACAATGAATATTTTTTGGAGTTTCATTCATAATTTTGCTGAACAAGTGAGAATTAATATAAGATTGACCTTTGCCCCCATGCTGTTTTCAAGGAGTCTTAAGCCTGTTTACTTTATTTAAAACAAAAAGAACTCACCTCTGAGGGTTTGGGTACCTCTTCCAATATCCACAAGCAACTTGGTCCCAACTAAAGTTAAATGTAGATGTATTTTCAAAATATCTTGCCATTTTTTTTTCACTTTTTTTATTTGTTTTTCTTACTGGAATGATTTTAAACAATGAATTGAGAAGTTTAGTGTAACACCATGCACGTTATTTCTGTAAAAATATTTGGCACTTAACACAGGCCATGATAATTTTGTAAATACAGTATTATAGAACATAACCCGCGTGTATCCGATTACATAAACACAATCTATGTAGGTCACACAACGAATATATTAAATGGCCAGTTTAGCGCGCCGCCGTCACTCACAAAACCTTTGTTTGTGACCATGATCACGTAGGTATATAGGTGCAATCAGGTAGGTATTATCTAAGTAAGTAAACAACGTCCATCAACTTTTAGCATTCGTTTTTAAAGGACCAATGATTATTGAGCCAACGCCGTGTTACATGTGTATGCCGATGTCGTCGGCAAAAGTAAATAAAAAAGGAGTTAACGACACCTTCCACTACACAGTCGGTATTAATTAAGACAAAACACATCAAGGGTGAACTTACAAATAAGCCGGAAGAACTTATGGATCCTATTTTTTTCGTGATAAAATTCCTATATGGATCCTTACACGTCCACCGAGATGGTCAATGATGTCTATTTTGACCATAAATTATATGAAACAGTCACGAAACACATGTTATCATTCATATTTTCAGGGGCTTTTTGATAAAATTTTGATAATGACAGATTGTTCGAGAGCCCATTTGTGATACAGATAACTTACATTTTGATTTTTCAATCAATTAAACCAGAGACAAAGTCGTCTGACTATGGTCTACATATTTTTTATAGGCGTGGTATTCTCGTTTATGTCTGTCATTACATTTTTAAGTTATGGTTTCCTGCATTTACACGTTTTTCTTTGGTAATTCATTTAATTACGGCTTTTATAGGGTTAATTGCAAGCAATTAAAACTTAGGCAATCCCACTGAGCCAATAGCAAATAATAATACAGTTGGTATCCAATTTTATTATCATTCTTGATATTCACTTGTTACTGATATACCAACTATACCAAGTAGATTAGTTTGGTACTGTCCGAATAATTTATGACCAATAGACAAGTATTGTGTCACCGGAAGCCCTCGGAAGCCACCAAATAATAAAAAAAAATGCGGCAAATTGAAAATAGTTGAAATAAAAAAATGGCAGCGTTTGCATGTTTCAACACTAGTAAAGAAAAAACAACAGAAGCTTATAAAGAGCTTATAGAGCGTTTTAGACAGACAACATTCCAGCAGGCTAGTATTTAATTTAGTTTTTTGTTTTATTTGGGGAACTGTAACTACTAGTTAGGTACCTATTATGTTCCTTTAGTCTTCTCTAAGTATTAAATCATCTTACCTTTGAATGATGTCATGTTATTACATTTGCAGCAACTCTCACCAGATGAGCAAACATGATTTAATGTTTATGAGTTTGAGTATATAAATAATAATATCCCGGGACAACTTACACACGGTTATCTGATCCCAAGCTAAGCAGAGCTTGTGTTATGGTAAAGAATGAGTGAATAAGAAAAACAAAACATCCCGCGTATTTAACTATTAGATATTTGGTTCTCTATATCCGTAAAGCTGTGTTCGTAGTAAATTATGATGTGTTGCGGCTTACTCAAGTTTCGCCTCGATCTTGCAAATTGTCGTCTAGCAATGCCGCCGAGACATTCATAATACCTAAATCCTTGATAATAATGTTGACACTCTGCTATTTACAATTTATTTACATCTTTTATGCCAGCTTAATGGTGAAGCCTTTACATACTGGTTATCATAAAGAAGATAAGTTAAATTTGAAGTCCATTTAATTTTAACAGTTTAAAGACTGGCTTCTAGAGTAGGTATCGATTTATTAACTTATTTACCTTTAAACTTGTTAAACTTCCTTATCACACATTACACTGGCTTCTAGAGTAGGTATCGATTTATTAACGTATTTACCTATATATATACTTGTTAAACCTTCCTTATCACACATTAAGTACAATAACTATTGTACTAACAGGTATCTACAGCAGACCAAACAAGCCGCAGCACCTCCTATGCGTACTATGCTGCCCACAAAGACAAGAGGACTCATGTCTACAAGGATTTCTGTTACCAGCTCAGGAAGGCCGAATTCATCACCCCGTGCATCATGCTGTGTGATAACCCTGCACCCCACTTAAAGATTTATGTTCGCCTCATAGAAGAAGCCAAAGTACTGGATGGACTTAAATCGAATGCTTATTATGGAGAATTAAAGAAAATAGTTACGAGCTTTGTAAATTACTTTACACATGTAATAGATGAAATAATCAGGAGAATAGATCGATACAACGTTGATCTTGATAGCCATAGATTGATGAGTTTTGTAGATTCCACTATAGACATGTCGACGGCAAACCAAGATCAATTCCTCCTAGAGTTTACTGTTGAAACTGAGGAAGACCAACAAAAAGTTAATGAAATTGAAGAAGGTCACGCTAATTACGTAGCTGAGTTAAGAAAATTAAGAGATAGTATGATATTTATGAATAAAGTTGAATCCGTTGAAAATTTTGCTAAAGAACACTTCGAAATTTCAACAAAGAAAGTTAATGAGCTGTGTACTTTCACACATACTTACCTTTCTGTGATGTTGGCCAACAGGGTTAGTACATTTCATTGCTGGCTTCACCGATAGGTACTATTATAACCAACCAGTAAAGTACATGACCAACTTAGGCAAATCAATTAGATCTTTCCACAACTTTCAAAACAAGTAATGAAAAACATTCCAGAAATCCATTGTTTGATATTTCTTCTTGTTTACTCATACCTGTTCATTTTAATATAAAAAGCACTTAAAACTAATTCCACTTATTTGACTGATATTGTGTTCCAGCTCTATGAAATAGCAGTGAGCCTTGAAGAGACGGTAGACCGGCTGAACACTAACAAGCGTAAATACAACGAGCAGTGTGCTCAGAACATGAGCAAACTGATACATGATCTCTACGATAAGAACAAGGAGAACTTGTATATTCACAGACGCGATAGATCCCGTTCTGTGGATAGTGCTGAAGTTAGTACTTAAAATAATAGTTTAGTGGCTACAGCCAATAATTTAAAGTTTAGTGGCTACAGCCAATAATTTGTAAGTACGAGTATAGTGGAGTGTTTCAGCCAATCCAGTGTTGGCTAATGTTGGAGCCAGTGCGGTTTCCTCTGGGCAATCTGATAGCAGCTTATAAAACCCTTAGTAGAGCATTAAGTATAAGAAACCTTTTCTTCATGTCTTCACCCGTTTAACGATTGCATATCCAATCCAAGCTTATCTGAGACTCTGAGTGCTTTCATAGGTAATCTTTAGTAGTTCGTTTTACATCAGATTTGTACTCACTTCCTTACCTACATGTGAGCTTAAAACGTTTATTTTTTAACATTTACAACTTATAACCTAGGTAAACAGAAGTATCGAAGTAATAAAAGGTAAAATCGAGCACTACGGCAATGAGGAGTCTTTAGCTCGCCTTGAGTTGGAGACACGGTATTGGATGACGAGACTGAAGGATTTTAATGAGATCGCCCGCATTCTAACCAAGTTGCAATTGGAAGAGGATAAAGTGATCGAAGAAGAAAAAAAATATTACCAGTTAAGGTAGCGATTTAACTAGCATCTTATTTTTTTGTGGGTACTTAAAAACAAAGAGTATTTATTCAAAAAAAATACGTCATGTAAGTAATTTAGATTTTTCTTGTTAGTAAAATAAAATCACTCAAGTCAGTTACATTTAAAAATGTACTTTTCCAGCTGTACGGATATCCCGGGAACTAAAACGATCTGTTTTGACACGATGGCCGATAACTTTACTAAGAGGAAGAAATATCTTGCTGAGAAGATATTAGAAATCTCTAAAACACTTGTGACTTTCTTCTGTGTTAGAGGTAACTTTTCAACTTTACGGTAACTCTCGGTAAGGTATCTGATCAGGCAAGGAACTTAGTCGTATCGTCTCAAGATTTATAATCCATGTCTTATTCTTTTCTCCTTTTCTATTTCTATTTTGTTGATTAACGCAGCCTTATTTACTTTATTTCTTGCCAGTCGTAATGTTACTTTAAATAAAGCACAATGTATTATTAGGTACGGATCGTATCCTTTACACGGATAACGTGGGTTCCTACTACTGCGACGAGTTTAACCACCAGAACTACGTCACTAGCTACGGCTTGAAGTTCTTCCACGTTAACTGTGTGGGTAATTTCTTGGAGGTCAGTATCGAGCTTATTACGTTTATCCGTTATTTTAAAACTTTATGTATAGGTAGCCGATGTGTAGTGATGCAAATAGTTATTTTAACTGACTGGTACTGTTTAAAAATGACAAATCACTTAATTCTATGGTGGCAACACTGTCAGTCATATAACTTTTTCCTACCCTCCAAAAAAAAATCCTATCCTGAAATCTAGTTTGACTGTTATAATAAAATTATAGTGATTAATTTCTTGACTTAAAATCTTATTTGGGTGGAGGTAAAAACTGGATAATCTAAAGCAATTTCGTTATTTCCCAAGAACATTGAAGCGGACCCGTACTTCTTCGACGAGAATGGTCGCTACACGCTGGTCGACGGCGAGAAGGTGCACCAGTGCGCGCCCTGCACCAGCCAGTACAAACTCGACAATGACGGACTCTTTAATAAAATAACTATAGACTGCGGCCATTCGACTCAGGTTAACGACAAATGTAGGATGGATATCAAAGATTTGACTGACGTCGAGATACTTCCCACAAGGGAAATCACTGATATTACCAGTAAGTTATTTTATGTACCACCGAATAATAATTCAGCCTATAAACGTCCCACTGCTGGGCACAGGCCTCTTCCCATATAGAGAAGGCACGAGCATTGATCACCACGCTTGCTCTCTGTGGGTTGGCGATTTCAGATCCCAAATTTTGGAATCCAGGTTTCCTCACGATGTTTTCCTTCGCCGTTTGTCAGAAGTGTCTTAGAATAATTAAGAAAGTACATATAACTTTGAAAAGTTACATTGGTACTTGCCCGGGTTCGAACCTGCAACCTCGTGCATACAAATCCGTTCATTGAACCGCTAGGCCACCACGACATTTACCATGTACCACCGAATATCTGTAAAAAACTAAACAGCTTATGTATTACGATAAAATATTTGCAGAAACTCTGGACGCTGAAACGGTAAAGTACCTCTGGGATAGCTTCGGTATGATACTGCCTGAAGTACTGTATGACCTCGCTGTAGCAATGCCCAAGAATCCTATTCACTACCTAGCACATATACTACTCAAGCGTAGGTAAGTAATCTTCCACCTTGTATATGTCCTTAAAATTACATCAGTTTTTAAATTATAATATTATTATATTACAAGTATCTACCGCAGTTTAAATGATATTATCATTGTCAGTAATAACTTTATATTGTAATATAGTTTTTAGATAACTATGTAACCCTTTTTGGAATAATAAACTTATTCTTATCTGCAACGCATAAATTAATAGAATATTTTTTTTTAGATTTGATGCAACTAATGCGGAACTTGAGGTATATAAGGAAATGGCCAATACATACCGCTCCGATATTTATAAGGCTCGTAAGGAGGTAAGTTAAAAACAGAATGGAAAGGTTAATTAAAAAAGAAGTTTAAGAATAAAAAAAAAATCATTTCAAACAGCCTCTTTCTTCCTTCCATAACAGGCGAAACTATTTGATTGGGTGTTTTTGAAATGTTAAAGCATACTATAGTTTCTTTTTACGATTAGTTGTATTACAAGAAAATGTATCTGAAGTTTTAGTAGCAAATGAATTAATATAATATTCTGGCGACTTCAGAAAGCCGCTGCAGCGACCAAAGCATGGAAGTCCAAGTTAGTGAAGCGTCGCAAGCCAGAGGAATCTGACGACACGAGCGATTGGGCCGTTTTCAACCAAAAAGTCGCCGACCGATTGTTCGTAAACTCCTTGAATTATTACCACGATGAGCTGTAGGTAATGTATTGCTATTCCTTTATATAATATATGTTTTCATAATTTTGGAGCTTTGCTGAAAATTTCTGATGATTATGATATTTTATTTAAATTGTTTTGGCCATTTTTTACCAGTGATTTCATTTAAAATTTATCATGATTAAATGTTAGATGTTTGGATAAGTTATTGTTTTATTTACTGTCACACTACAGGGGCCCGAGTCTGCTATTTACACTCCGTGTTACTATGATCATAGTGGGATGATAGTGTCAACCCAATATGTGCCTAATTTTCGTATTCAGTTAAGCCAACAACAATCAGTGGCATACTGGCATGAGTGGGATGCGGTGTTGTCAATTTAAATTAAAAATAAAAGTATCAAACATTTTGTAATTATTAATAGGCAACACCGATTGGCACTAATTATTAATAATAGTTTCTTATGTTGCAAAAAATTGTATTAATTGTTTTTTGAATACTAATTAATTGTAAAAGCCCATACAATATGTAATTTCTATTAAAAACTTGTAAATAAGGATAATTATGTTTTAAAAAAGGAAAGTTTTCGTTGAAATTGACACATTGTCTATGAAAAATAAAAAATGTTTAGCCATAGATATGATGCAACTGCTGTCAAAAAATAGCGGAATACGAAATTGTACCGGCCATCGGTCATATTCACTCAACTCGCGGCTCAATCGTTCCAATGGCCAATTGTGACGTTTTGACAGTTAGTAGAATGCCAATTATCGTAAAATGGTCCCACTAACCCCACCCACTCAGACGATTCAAGCAAATGTAAATAGCAGACTCGGGCCCCAGATTGCAGGAAAATTGAAATATTAATAAAAAGGGTTCTACTATTTATTTTCGTAACTAAATCATTCTAATGACGTTTTGAAACACATTTACACTTATTATAAATATTTTATTTATTTTCATGTAACCTAGACGCTACTCTACTCTCAATGTGTGGATTGTGTTGATAGTTCTGAATTTATTTTAAAATATTTCTTACTGAGACTATAACTTTAATATACAAATTACATTTGAGTCAACTTACTGTACACAGATAAATAAGCTTTATATTGTCCGTCCTTGTCCGATCGTGGAATTAGGGTGATCATGGTCTACAAAATTTCACGAACCGACGACGACAACTATAATTAACGATTTGTGTAGAGATAAAGATTTAGGTATATATATTTTTTCATATAGAGTAGGTAAAGGTCCAATTGTTGGTTGTGTAGTTGATATAACAATAAAAATATAAAAAGATCGGTATAATTGTTTACAAGTCGATTTCTTTCATGATAGACCATACAGCCAACAATTTATCACTTGACCTTGTGAAGCGCTACTCTACTATTATCACAACAGCGGGACCTACTAAAACAATAATAAAAGAAAAAAATGTCAAGGTACAGGTATTTATTGTTCAAGCGTCTACTAGATAATAACGAGACACACTTCGTGATACGTAGACTTTTGTCCGAAAGCAAAAATTAAAAAAGACAACCAGACGTAAACCTACATAGTCTTGGATGGACGTAAAAAATCCAATTCAAAACCCACTGTCTAATATTAATATTTGGTTTAGTAAAAAAAAAGAAAATGAATTCAAACGCAAAGTTTAGGACAAAGGGACGACGTTCATGACGCCATCGTCACCACTTGTAGAGACATGGCGACGACAGATATTCACTATGGCGTCACAAACATTTTCCAATCCAAATCACTATTGTACAAAACACAATTTATATGAGTAAACTATATAAGTAATACAACACAAGTACTGGATTCTCGACAATGGGTTGAAAAGGGTAATAAAAATATTTTGGGTAAAAAATATAGAAAATTATTAGATGGAAGCAATATTAACTGACAAATTTGGGGTCATAGCGAAGTTCTGACGCAAGGCAGCAAAGCACGACGAACTATTTATCCGAATATGCTCAAGAATATTGTTAAGTCGAAGAATTACTAGAGAGGACTCGCTGCAATCGTATTTTCAAACAGTATTTTGCTGCCTTGCACAAAATTTAAATAATAATAATGTCGCAATAGCTTTGCTACCACCAATAAAGTAGATAAATATTTTATATCTAGCAAACAGATGTTCAGTAGTTTATTATGTAATATATTAAACTAATTTAGATATGGTCTGAATATTTTCAATATGTAAGTTTGAATTTACGAATGCAACTTTATAGTTTTTTGTTTAAACCTTTCGCGATTTCTACTGTAGAAACGTTAAAATGTCTTATTCCAAAACTAAAGTAGCATTTGTAAATTAATCACGACTAACAATAGTTTGTTATTATTTCAATCGTAAGATATACTAAAACAATGTCTCCTAATACGTCACACTTTAAACAATCTGAAATATTTTTGTTCAGTAAAATCTATTTAGTTACATACTTGTATCAGACGTTGGAAATACATATAACATTGTTCTAATTTAATAAATTGGTCACATAATACTTGGTTATAGAAGATTAAATAGTTTTAATAACATACTTCTCATATTGACCGGCCAAATTATTACAATAATTAAATTTCAATGTTTCACTGATGTCATTTTGTTAAAAAGTTGTTATTATTTTATGATTTTAAGGGAAGGAAGATTGTTAGATGTATCTCCAGGGGTCCGACACCATCAACTCCTCACAATTAGTTAGTTACACGCTATAAACCGCACAAACAGGTACAAAAGTATCTTTTTTCTATTCTCTTTTTATTTACAAGAGGTGAACATCAGAAATGAATATTACACATAGAATTTGGTAACAACATTATATGACGAATGGAATTCGGTCTAATTTGATATTTTGTACGGCCACAGACACTACGCGTTTCAACAGATTAGTTACTTTTATTAAATTTTATCTAAGTACGAAGCAAAAATTTAAAAGCATACCCATTCTTTAATAACGCGTAACTTTTAAAAAGCGATTAAATCTAAATCCATCTTTTGTGTAACACGAAACGAAGAAGAATATTTTTTTGAAAAATAAAAAAACCTAACAATTAATATTACCCCATATTCCAATTCCCAATTAATCTAGTTTAAACTTTTCAATGTTATTCCGACGTTTTGGATAATGACTATGTGTGTTGTAATAAAGAAAAAAAAAATATGTACAAAAAAACAATCTAAATATTTATTATATAGAATTGAGAAATCAATTTATCAATTGTATTTAGGCTTTTATGTGAAACGGAACATAAGATTACACTAAATTCGACTGGCCATTTGGAATATGTTTTATAAATGCTCAACATTGATATCAAGAAAATTCGGCTACTAATAAAACAGTTTCGCTAAACACTAAGCAAGTTTAGCTAAATCTGCAGCATAAAAAGTTCTTAACAAATGTTAAGCGCGGGAACGGAAACTACAAAATTTAACCGCTCACACAAAATAAATTGTATCATAGAATTTCTATTACATCCAATCGAATATCTAATATTATAAATCTAATATTATGACATTCACGAATGGCCAATGTTAACACGAAACAAAAAATATCTAAACTACGTAAATAATAAAAATTGTAACGCGACAAAATTAAGATGTTTGCTATACAAATAAAAGTTTGAAAGACATGGCTGATTCATTCCGGCAGGCAACATGGCGGGGCGGGGACGTTTGTGCCGCGAGTACCGCGAGTCCGGGACCGACTGTGGGCAGGCTCAACGACAAAGGCTCACATTTAACACTCATTTTGAAGGCCCATACCACAGCCTAAAGAGTATTACATAGTATATGCATTTTTGGATTCGAATTTGCTTCGACCCTGTTGAGTTGTCGGTAATATGGGAAATACTTTGAGATACATTTTTACTGTAAAGAAATCACAAGCTACGTCACTTATCTTAAATGTCGAGTGAAAAGCAATCGAGAGTTAGGCATTGCGTTCCCTCTCAAAAATAATACTCTACCAAATAGTGGGGGTAGTTCTGTGGCTCATAGAACCGCAATCAACACAGCCGAAGCACAAGCTTGGACTGAATCAAACAAGACTGCAGCTACGTGAACCTGACGTTCGAGACAGTTATGTACAAAACAAAATGTTACAAACGTTCAAAACTATCAGTCATGTAACTGCAATACCGTTCGATTTGTACTAGTAATGATGTATTCTGCTAAATTTGGGACGAAACCGCACACTTAGCGAGCGTACACGCTTTTAAATCCAAACATGTTTGAATTCTACAACTCTGCAGTTCCTGCCTCGATTTATCTTACTTTAAATTTGAAAATTGGCTTTGGTTTGATATGTCAACATTACAATTAATTTAGTAGTGACTGCCACTGTTTATAAAAAGAAACGACCCTAACGTTACTCACCAAATTGATCAAACGAATCAATTTGAATATCAAATAGAAATTCAACATTATCTCAATGTCCGCGCTCCGTCGGTGGATGTACACGGCTGGTGTACGATCGCGTCCCGTAAGTGTTAGTGTAGAACGTAATGTGTAGGCATTAGTTAGCGCTAAACGCGTCGGCCAGCTCGCTCTGACAGTCGAACGTCTCCGAGCTGTCCGGGTGGTCCGGGTAAAACTCCCTGTATATTTTGTCCAGTAGCGATTGCCTGAAATTAAATAAATATACGTTTATATACAAGTTGTTAATTATGCTTAAATGGATTGAAACCACGACACGACAATATTCATGATGAAATGAGAGTCAAGCAGAAACATAACCTGTATTATTATTTATTTGTTTTATTTATATATTTGCAAATGCTTCTAAATTAACTAAGCCCTACAAAACTGTAGTAATGGTATGACTGTGGTCAATGATGATAAACAATATTTTTAAGCTGTAGTAATGGTATGACTGTGGGGTCAATGATGATTAACAACATTTTTATATTTATTCATTTCAAAAAATGATGTTTCAAAAAGACAATTTTCTGACTTAGCCACTCTTCAAGAATTCAAGCAAAAAAATTGGATCAATAATGTTCAGAATAAAATGTGACTAAGCTACACAACTCTTAAAAGTTAAAACACGTAGGTAGAGCGATATAGCATGTGATAGTAAACTCACTTGGCAGCGAGCCCTCCCCCGGGCGGCAGGCCGGGTATGTTCTCCTGCACGAGCTGCTTCAGCACCCACGAGAAGTGACACGACGTGTCCTCGCGCTCCTCGTTACCGACGCTGCGCTCAATCAATGCTGCGGGACAAACACAAACATTAACAACAATATTCAACTTAAGTGCAGTCTAATATCTTAAACCTATGTCTCAAAATCACATATCGCAGGAAATTCAAGTGGAAATCCTAAACGAATCATACTTACTGAATATTTTAACGGGAGGGAAAATGCTCAAAAGGTGAAAGTCAATACCAACTATAGCTATTAATAACACTAGACTTGTGTCTAGATGTATTATCGGAGATGCGCCGCATATATGGGAGTCTGGAGCAGGGGTAGCCGCTATTGCGGAAACTTGCTGCGCTAACATGCGATGCCGCATTTAGATATACCTTGGCGTACACTTTTGCAAAGGATAACATTTAAAAAAACTTCTTTGAATAAATGTAATTTAAGGTACCTTCCATTGCAAGTTTAAGTGACTTCTTATTCGACTATTTCTTTGATGCAACTTTGACATAAATTATGCCATTATATATTAAATTGAAAATGAAGTAGGTCAATAACATGACAAAATTTTAAGGAGGGTAGAAAAATTATTCGTTATGATCATGAGTTTCCGATGTCATGATATGGAGTTTTTTTTATAATTTCATAGAAGTTTAACTCGATATGGGCAATCAAAATTACCAATTCCTCACAAATAATATTTTATAGGTAATTATAGTCAATAAATCTTTATTTATATCTTCGTGTCACGAAGTAAAGTTACAGCTATATCTTAAACAAATACGTGATATAATTATGTTTATAAATTATAACGTTTATTGAAACATAAACTTGCTTGACACATGCCAGTCAATATTTCCTGTCTGTATCTGTAATGACATTGACCTGACCTAACAATACACCCTATTGCAGATCTGATTATATGCATCAAACATTAAAATATTATTATTAATTAATCATTAATTAACAAAATAATGTCCATCTCCAACTGTGGCACTACTAAAGCCGCATTATAAACAGTATCAACAATATTTAAATTCGTCGACCCTATCTATTTTTTTTAATTACTAGTAACATTTTTTAAGCAAAGGTACCTAAATTCAGCTTTTAGGTACCAGCAGTAGTTGTCTACTTATTAGAGGGCTCTTTATAGTTAAACTGCAATAAATACTAACTGTTAACCTTTTTGTCCTATTAAAATTCCTCAACCCTAAAAAAACACTACATATTTACATTCAGAATAAAGAATATAGTTCCAAGTACCAAGAGGCACCCCTGAAGTGTGGGCGACATCGCAACTCCCCACGACATTGTGTAACAAAACTACAGGTATGCTAAAACACAGCCTATTTTACTTCAGTGTGTGACGGAGATATTAAGGTTGAACACGCGACCAACGTAACACTGCAGACTCATTTCAAACTTTATTTTGACGTTGACATCTGACCTTGACTTTTGGTAAGGACAAGGACGGTTACGAATAACAGTGAAAAAAATCATTTCTATAAAAGTTTCCCTGTATTTGAAATTCATTTTTTTTAATTCGCAATATCTTACAATGCAACACAAGTATTTGGCTTTAATTCTACAAACTCGGAGCTACTCTAGCCTACCTTTCATCTTTACAATCTAGGCACAAAGACAACACTAGAATTGGCACATTTAAATAACAGCTATACCTAAATACAACTAAATACCAATGTGCCTATCGTGAATTGGCTATTTTTTTTTCGAGACATCCTGTTTAAAAATAATATCAACGAAAGCTTTTGCTAGAAGTGTAAGTTATGCTGACTTGCATTTTACATAGATTGACGGATCTGACCTCACCTCTGTATTGGGATTGACTGATAGTCAAATATAATCACAAATAGATATCACACGTCACCAGATACCGCAATTAATGATAAAATGAAATGACTTAGTTTCCAAAGACGAGGTGCAAAACTTTTAATCAATCATTTCGTTTTTCCAAAAATTTCAGATCTATCAAAATTTTGGCCTATATGATATAACATACAATTTACAAATTCACTATTACACATCAAAATACTCTATGTAATGAAATACAATGTGATTTCAATGACTTTTCTTATTGTGAAATTATCAATTGAATGAGCAATCAATATCGTTACCCTTGCATATAAATAGGGGTCACGTTGCTATTGATATATTCACGTGAAGCTAAGGAGGCTGGCATATAGATAAAGATCGGACTTTAAAGAATCCCCTTTTATTGGAACAGTGCACTTTTTCTTAACCAATGGGACGGTCGATTCAGACTACAAAGAAAGCTCAAATAACAAATTCAATGATTAATAAATAGGTATCGACTGCGCTTTTGAACGGAAAGGGCGTTCAGTGTCCCAGATTCAGAACGTAACAATTAGGGTTGAAGTAAAAATAAATTATTATTTGTGTAGCGATTGAGACTACTGATAAACCAACGTTTAGGAACAATTCAATATTTCACCTATTTATCGACTATCATACTATATACACATCTACTTTAGCTACGTGCTATCCCTAACACTTAACTGACATATCCATGCATCATATTGTAAACATACGACTACGGAAATACTTCTATCCATCGATAAGGTCTAAATTCTCAAGAACTAAATAATAGCTATCGCGACAGTCATTATCCATTTAGCCACGAGGCTAATCAGTTGTTTACTATCGCATGCAAATGCATTTGTAATAGATAGATATTATTGTACCGTGTAGTTAGGGCGATACTGCCATTGCCTGACACTTTATTACAGACGACGGTGACTTTACAATCATTACTATTTTATGAAAGTGCAACTACACAAGAAACGATCGCGTGCGGAAGATCTACTGACAATGAAACTATTTTTACTTTAAAATGACATATTGTAAGACACTATAAGCATCGTATTTTCACGAATGCTCAGATTAATTTGATCGTAACACAATCTCGTCATTGAAAGCCCGTATAGTATATTACATAAACTCCACGGCGCATGCACTAGATAATCGATAACAGACAACCAACAAGATTAGAAGTGCACTATAATGGCTTCCAATCTTATAAACCTAGTGTCTTTAAATACGAGCGTCACACGAGCCTAGACCGCTATACTAAGCGCACGTTGTTCATTGCTTTAACCCTTCCAAATTCATCAAAAGCAAATAAAATCTGTATTTTTATTATTTTATGAAGCAATGATATTATGATAAGGGTCAGGACTAAAGCAATGAAACTAAACATTAAGTTTTTCAAAAATACTTTAATATTAGAAAACAGTTATAACAATTTTTTGACAATATAAATTCAGCGCGATTTTAGTCTCACAATATACAATGTTAGTAAAAATTTTGTAAAAAGATTAATTAGGGAATTATAAAGATTTTAGTAAAATTTTTAATTAAGAAGTTAATATCACAAATGTTAGATTAATTAAAACAATAATCACAAATTCGATTAAGTACATTGTAGTTAAATATTTGTACAGAGGAAAAAATACTTATAATATAAGCTAAGTTATATTTTAAAGACTTTTCAAAACACTGCTGCTGAACTAAAAGTGTAATAAGAGTAGATCGGGAAGTGTAACAAGAGCGTGTATATTTCATGGTATGTATCTACTTCACATGGTGGATCGTCAAGACCAACCCCTCTCGGAAAATTGTGTCTATGAGCATTTGAAAAAAAAAAATACAATTATTATTGTAGAGCATGTATAGGGTGAAAATAGTTGGTTATATAACCAGTAAAATTGAACCGAACATAAGTTCTCAAAAATAAGATGTCATATTACATTATAATTAATTGAACAATTTAAAATAATATTTTGAAAAGCCTTCATAGCATCATCACTCTACGAGTATAATTGACAATAAATTCCAATAATATTTGAATAAATTATATGAATTATTCTAGGTAAAACAACAACAAAAATAAAAATATACACTTGGTGTAATAAATAAACTGGTAACATAATATCTGCATCGCAGACTATAAATATAAAACCTTTTTTTATTGTACTTTTAAATAATGTGATGATGACTATAGCGACGTACGTTTATAAATTCATAAATTAAATATATTTTAGTAAAAATAAGCTACGCACGTCACTTTGATACGTACATAAATGATAATACAATGAGATATTTTTAAAGCAAGCACTCTATTTAAAAGAAAAACTCTTTACTAGGTACGTACATTAGAGTAATACCTGTTTCATTATTACTTTATATCCTAAAGGTAAAAATATATTATGAATGGCAAGTAAAAAATTGAACTACTTAAATATAGGGTAAGTATACTCATAATAGACTTCATCAAAGAAGTATCCTAATAGAAGTTAAGGTAAGGGAGTGGTTATATCTAAGAAAATAGGGCATTCTACTATCTAGGAAATGTATCAGTATTAAATTCGTAATATAAGGGCAAATATGGTCTAAAAATAGAGCAAATAGTTGCGTTTTTTTGAACAGCCTGATTAAAACATAACATTATGGGATTCAAAGGGTAAACTATATTTCCTTTTCAAAGAAATACACCAACCAAGTGTTCGACTAATTCATTTAACTGAAGTTCAAATACTATAGCGTAGGTAATTGAGCAATTTAATCAAAACTGTTTCATTGAGTGGAGATCGTATAGAGAATAAAAGCTAATAAATTCGCTGACTAGTATGTTTTGACCAAAAAATATAAGTAGCAGTAGTAAACAGTACTTTTTTATTTGCTTTACATAATTGTGTTTAATAAGATTGTACCGACAATAAGCATACATAGTGAAATAATAAACCTCACTAAGAATTAAGTGGCTTTAAATATTGCTACGAGTTACGAAAATGGTGAAAAACATTGTCTTACATGATTTTGTACTCAATCTATATTCGATGATGATCGACTGGATTCGAGTAAGTAACGATTAAAATCTATTACTATTCTGCTGTCAAGCGCTACATAATATTGCTCATTATTTATGTTAGTGTCGTCATAGTTTGCTGGACACGTGTCGACGATAGACGTGCATAGTCTGGACAGGATAACTGTTCACTGTTTCATGCTTATGTTTATTAGTATTCCGTCAACTGCATAGACGGGAGGACTTCCAGCTCTCGTAAAGTTATCATTTTTGACAAGCTATTACATTTACATGTTTCCTATCAAAAGCAACTTTATTTACAAGTCATGTAGAATTTCGCCTTAAATTCGGGTTGACAGTCTTTACAGTAAGAACTCATAGCGACTACTGCATAGGATATTCATTTGTAAATATTTAAGTAAACTTGTTATGATTACAGCTATTCTTAAAAAGTATTTTAAGTATGAGTCATTGATAAAAGATTGCTGTCCGTTATCTTAGCGATATGAAAACAATCAGAGACTATTTTAGGTGTAGTAACACAAACTAAAAAGGCATGAGGAAAGTTTTACAAATATTAAAAGCAAGGATTTTCCTTTTGTTTGTTAAACCATCTAGCTATTAACTCGAGTCTCGTTCACGCAAGTTACCTAGATTTTATTGTTTGTATTGATAATAAAGTAGTTCATTATTATTCTGGTCGTGATGTCGAACATAATAATATAGAAGCTAGGTATTGGCTTTGGCAATCTAATCGAGATATGAACTATGAAATCATAATTTACAATAGTCATGTAGGTGAGTACTTTACTAAAGACTTATGTGTTGCATGCCAAATTGATGTTATATAATATACTAGTTAACGGTACAAAACTGTGAATTTGGCAACGAAATTTAAAACATTTTAATGGAAAAAAGAGGAGAAACTACTTAAACAATTTGTTCAGATGTAACAACAATCATCATCGTAGGTACTTAATTTACTACAATAGGAATTAATAGAAGATTTATTTTTACCATTAAAATAATTTTCCCCAACATAGAGCAGAAAATAAAATATTCGTAGTTAAGGTCTGTTCACACTACTCAGTAATATTGTTACCGGGCGGAGCGGCCGCGACCGGGCTGCCGTAAATTGCGGCTGAAATTGAAATCTAAACGCGTTACAGTCACGACACGTGCGCTCGTATTATGTCCTACGCTTCGTCCCAACATAATAGAACTCTCAATTGACAAACATCGCTTAAAATAAACGGCAATTTCGCACAGAATTTAAACAATTTTATTACCGTTTGATTCATTAACTGATTGTTGGCGTTGAAAATTCTTAATTCTGATTTTAGCACGTCACCAAGTTTAGGCGATTGTGTTAATTGTGGATTACAAAATGATTAGATCCGATGGACGCCAAAAATAAATAGACGACTATTTATCTAGTAAGTAGCAAATTTTTACAGCCTAGATAAACTATTTTTCAATAACAAACCGTAGTCTCTTAAAATTAATTATAGAAATCCTTGAGATAATAACGTTATTTTATGAAACAGAGTACAACTGGAAGATTTTGAATGGAAAAAACAGACCAGTCTTATGAGTCGCGATATCACGCGACAAATTGTCTGCGAGTCCACAGTCCACCGTCTAGTGCGCAGCTACCCTAAATAAATGATGTCATTCTAGATAGTAAATAGTACTATGATTGTGATATCATACGCTTGATAACAATCTGCAGAATTCACACTAAATAGTCGATTTTAGTGTCTTTGTTACATAAATTACGTTACTGAAAAACAAATAAAAAGCATCATTATGCATGCTTGAGAGGTTATTCATTAAAGTTAAAATACATTCTTCAACAGAATAAACATTGTTCTATGTTTTCTGTTGAGATAAAATGTATTTGGAAATGACTTGCTTTTGTTTTGTTACTTATATGTCATTAAATTACGCAGATAAACAACTAACAGTTTTAGCGTACGTCATTAAAAAATGACCGAGTAATGAGATACAGGAACATGTAAACAAAATAAAGTTATCGAGTTTCTTCAAATTCCTTGGTTAATGTACCCTTGAAAACTGTATACACAAGTGTTGTTATTAATTAAAAATATGTTAGAATTTTTGTAATTACTCCATGAATATTTTAGCTTGAAATGAATTGGTGATTTTATTAATGGCATTTTTAGAGTCGTTGACGATTGCTCCCTTCATTATTTAATTAGCAGTTATGATTTTAGTAAACATTTCATTAAATTCTACAATAAATCACTACATCATGTCTTATTTGAGAAGTTTTATATTATTTTTGTTAATAAATGAGTTTTTGTCAGGTTTCATATACCAAGCAGTAGCACAACGTAACAACAGTTTCTAATGTGGGTGTTGTGTTGTTTGGCGGTATTAATAAAGTTAATGAATAGTGAAAGGTAACAGTAAGTCACACCAATGAAACGAAGTTTACTAGTTCAAAACCTGCGTGGGAAGCGTAAAGTGAAGCCAGACGTTTCAAAAGTTAATCAAATGTACGACTCCTAAAATTATGAACACTTCCTTAATAGGTCTGTTGGAATTTTAACAGACCTTAATAATTCATAATATTCTTTAAATATACTTAAATACTAAATAACTAAAATGTGCCAATTTGTACTTAAAAATTGTACCTTTGCGTTCATTATTGCTTATGTAAAATTAGCTAGTTTTGGCAAACATGGCATACGTAAAATAGGGTAACTTAAAACTAACGCGGGCAGTTCCTAATCGTCCTTAATATAATAAAATTCTTTACCAATCAACAGATTCAATTCTAATTCCTTAATAATAACGTATATTGTTTTTCACAATTAATTTGTCAAATAAGGCCCAAATTACCATACAAGTGAACACCGGGTTACCCGCTTCTTCATTTACCTACGCTTGAAGAAAACGGTCGTTAAGACAGTTAAGGGTTTTTTGGAGAAAGTAAGAATATTTACTAACTCACTGGTATGTTCTCAATTTCGATATTGTTATCACAGTTTGTCACTAGAGGCTTGACCAAATCATACAACTTTCAGTCTTCCATATGTCATTGTTAAATCCCTTTATCAACCGCCGCTGTCTTTTCAAATCCCGGGAACCGGATAGCCGGTGTCTACTCTCCAAGCAATTAATCCAGTGTGTGTAAAAGCTCTCATACAATGCCAGTTTCATCTAAGTAGTCAGCACAGGCAATCCGGTTCCCAGAACTTATGAAAAATGACTTAGTAATATTTACGCCCTAGCGTTATTAGGCTCGTTCCTACATTCGTCCCTTTCTATATGATTGTCGGTCCGTGTCTGTCTGTCTCTGTGTTTATGTGAGCAGGCATGCAGTAGTGAATGATAGCAACCTGTGAGCCTCTGCCGGAGCGTCTCGTCGAGCTCCCGGTCGGCGCGCTGGGCCTCGGCGTTCGGCTTCGGCGCGGCGGGGAACACCACCAGGACGATGCTCATGTTGTCTTTGCTGCCCTGTAAATAGGAAGTGAGGATGAAAATACTGTGCATTCAACTTGCACTACCTTTCACAAAAATGTATACAACTATAAGTGAATAATCACCAGAATTTTATAGGTGCTCTCTATACGACATACACTTAAATAGCCGTCAAAAGTGATATTCACACAAACAAGGCGAAAGAAGATGTGTTAAATTTAAAAACCCTGGTTCATAAATGTATTTTCATGCCGCTTTTGCTTCATATAGACCTATTTCTGTCATTTTGATTGAGATATTGTTAATTAACTATTCTTTTGTAGAATGTAGAACTAGATCACAATGCTTGTTCTATTGTCTCAAACAGCAGCTGCTCAGTTAGTAATATGCTGATTTTAAAACAGTTTGTATTCAGAAGCAATACACCTATATATATTGATATTAATTTAACAAAATAGTTTGTATGGATATTTCGATTTTACTGGTCGAATATAATAATAGTGTACCTAATATTTACCAAGAGCTAAAATTACAATTAATTAATATTATTAAGACCCGTCACATAAAAATGAGACTAACTTCGGTTTTTTAATATTTTTATATAATTATTTTAACAATAAACTATATTCTCATTTCAACCAATGGGTACCTAACATTCTACAAATTAGGTATTACTATGAAGAAATATGACTAGACCTACTTATAGCCAAGAATGTTATAATATTATACTTTGTGGTGTTATGTTTCAGTAGCTAGTTGCTAATAACCTCAAAGTATTATTAATTAAATAATTTCTAGTAGTAGTCTTATATTTAAACTAGGCAAATTTTAACATGTATGTTACTTGTAACATGAGTTACTATACTCAAATAATTAGCCTATTGGTGACAAAAGAAACAACATTAATATTTAGAATAAGACTAGGATAGACTGACAGCAGTTTAGATGATAGTCAATAGTATTATAGCAACATCTTAATGTTATTATAAGCTGCTGAGCACATTGTCTTTTACCTGGCACTATTCCAAACACAGGTTGCTAGAGCTGCCTATTCCTACCACAAAATACAAATGACACTAATCAACCTGAAAATAGTAGGTGTAAGGAGAGGCCTTTGCCCTGAAGTAAGACAGATATGGCTGGCAATAATGCCACTTAACCTGGAAATAACCCTGTTCTGCTCGCACTTAGATGAGACAGCTATCTCTACCTTTTATTTTTATAAATTATTATTACTCTTTTAATTGTTTTGTAAAACCAATTTATTTTTAAATGTGTTGCCCAGTGTGTGGGAATCTGTGAGCCCTGTATAGAACATTTGATGTGTTGTTTTTAATTTACTTTTGTTGCTGTTCTCTTCTCAAGTGCTGGTATTATTTACTACTTTGTTGGAGTTTTTGCATATAAATCTCTAGTTTTGACAAGCTATGTAATAATGTCTTATGTTAATGGATTTTGTGACAGACACTGTGTATGACTGAGTCATTGGAACATTTGGCTGTTGATTGACAACTGATGAAAGCCAGTATACTGTATCAACTACAACATGCATAGGATACACAGAAATAATACAGCTCCTTTAAATAATCATTAACTAATATAAAGGTAGAACTGAAATTCAGATTTAGATGATCATCATCAAACTCAATTTTGTATTTGTGTACTTTTTCTTGTGTAACTTTTCATTTCATATTGTAGTCACATCACCACCTAAGCTGACTATTAAATTTTTTGAACTTAATAATACATAAATTAATCTTAATTAATACTGTAAAACTAATTTTAAATCATGAATCTGTAACTAAATAAATGATTTGTTACTGTTGCTAGGTTAAATAACAATCCTTGGTTGTAGTGATTGATGTTTACTACTTACCTTGTATAGATATCCATACAATGTCAACAAAAATATCACACAATAGATGAGGTGGGATCAGATGTCCTAAACCTAGCATAATAGATGGAATTGATTTCTTCTTAAAGGATTTCACTTAGTGAAATAATTGTATTAATAAGACATGACGTGTGGATACAAATGATTTAAAAATTATGGAAAATGATCATGAAAGCATCAAAGTTTAAAAATTGTGTGTTGATAACAAATATGTAAACAGGAGCACTCACCTTATAAAGGCAGGTATCAATGACCTGGTTGGTGACAGCAACAAGGTCATCGGTCAGCTGAAGCAATGAGTGTATGTACGCACACAGTGCCTCATTGCTCATCACATCCCACACACCATCGCAGGCCAGCACCAAGAACTCATCCTCCACCTCATTCCGCTCGAGTGCAGACACCTCGGGCTCCGGTGACACCAGCTGCTCGCATGGTCCACGATTCATCACCTTCTTGTACTCGTAGTCTCCAAGCGCCCTAGACACAGCCAAGCTACCATTCACACGCTGTATCATTACTGAACCACCAGCTTGAACAATACGCGATTTCTCTGACGGTAGTTCAGGCTTGTGGTCTCTCGTAGCGAAGATCGGCGTACCGTTACGAGCCAGCACAGCTCGGGAATCCCCGCAGTTGGCTATGTATATCTGCTTCGGCGACACGAACGCGCACACAGCCGTCGAGCCAGATTTCTCCTCGCCGTTGCACAACTCCGGCAGCTCTCGCATCTTCTTGTCTAAGTCCAGGAAGCCGGCGCGGATCGCCTCGGCTATATCCTCGCGCCGGAACTCGTCCGTCTGAAGGATACACTCGAGGAGATTGTCCGCGCAGTGCGCCGAAACCCGCGCTCCCGCATGCCCATCAAACACCGCAAAATAAGACCAGTCCGATAGAGTACCATTTAAAGTTAGCTGCGCGTGATGCGCATCCTCCATCTCAACCCGCCAACCCTGCATCGACGCCACGCCATAGCGAAGACCATTTCCTTCCCCGTTCTCGTTGTATTTCTTAGTCTCAGGCTTATTCAAAAACGCCCCCATACTGAGTCCTCTGTTATTATTAAGTTAATCGCACATAGTTTCCACACCATCAGGCACTCGAACGCACGTCGCAACCGATAACGTAAAAGGCGAGCAAAAGCATCACTGGTAGATACGATCTCACGGTATGATCACGTCAGATGGTTGTTACACTACACTGGTGGCTGCGATGCCGAAACGCGTGGGGTTTATTGTTTCAACTGCTTCTACGTAGGTTAACTAATTACGCGATGGTGTTGCGTAGATCTCGATGACAAATCGTGCTCTCGGGAATCGTAAAACGAAAAAGCAACTCAAAAGAATGAATGGCGGACATAAATAGTATTTGTCTATGATTTACTTTTTTAAATAAATTTTATCGGATATTGTTTATGGATTTTATTCTAGATCAAACCTAAGAATTTTATTCATAAAAAAATACAGATTGAAAATGAAAGAAAGTAAATTTCTTGCAACTTTCAGTGTGTTAAATACGAATGTGGTTTTAATTACAATTTAATTGTAAGTTGATTTTTACAATATTTATTGATTTGTTGCTACAACGTTTTTAGTGTGAATAGTTTTGATATTCAAACAAAAGATAGCTATTGTGGAAACCCCCTGAGGCTTCTTTCACCATTTAATGCCCTTCTACCTCGAATATATACATACTCTTTGCTGATGATCATCAATTTGGATTACATAATAAAAGCACATTCTACACTCTTGGAGAAGGATGAACGAAACGTAATCATCATATGAAGGTCCGACGTCTGTCAAAGTGTCAAAGTCGTTGTACCTAGAATAGGTTATGTTATGTTCTGTGATATTTCTATAATTCTTATATATGTTGTTTGTTAATAATAACAACCATTAAGCAGAGTGTAGATAGAATATTGCACCCTTTCCGATTCGAAGACTTACTTAAACCTACTACTTAAAATAACCTTGACATCTTATGACATAACCTATTCATTGCCCTTAACTCTTTAATCCTATATCTTTTATGAATTAAATTCCGATTTTTAATGAAAGAAAAATGTACAAAAGTATTTTACTTACACGGTGAGTGCAGTAATTTGTCGGTCAACACTGAATCTGATTGATTTTAAACTATAAGTATACATTAACCAAAAGCCGTTTAGAAACAGCAAAATGTTATTAATACGCTGTCGGTACTGTATGTTTATTGATATTTTGTATTTCAGGTTACCAATAAAGGTTATAAGAAACGAATTTGTGTCCCAAGTGTGTGGTATCAAGAAGGTTCCTAATAATAATCATCAGTGGGCTAGACAGCTCTCTGTATCTTATGTGTGCTGCAAGAAAAGAAGATCACCTGAGGAAAAGGTTTGTTATTTATTAATGATACATGCCACAGATGGGCTAATGTATAGTACTAAAAAGGTATACATAAAGCTTTCATCAATTAAGAAAGAGTAAAATATTTAGTCAAACAATTTTTTGCTTCTTGTTTAAAAGTTTGAAAACAGATGTGGAACAGTTTGACACCATGTAAAATAAAATTAAATGTAAAAATATTGGTCTTTATTTCACCAGTCTACTAAAACTACTCATGTTAAATTAATTAAACTTTTAAAATCTATGTAAAATTTATTATCTAAAATGAAAGTCAATTTGAAATGAAAATATTTATTTGATTTGATTAAGTTGTACCAAGGAATTAATAATTAACTTCTTGTATGAACATCTAGGAAGCAGAAAGCCATGGCAGATCAGCAATCAAGTACTCACCAAAAAGTGCTGAGGTGGTTGGGATATGGAGAAACATGACAGTCAAAGAGATTGCCCAAGTACTTAACAAAGATACAGGTAAATACAATGTTTCTATTCATTTACAGTGTTTATATAAACTAATACTTGGTCCATCATGTATTCATTTTTCCTACCTGTACAGTTAGGAAAGAATAAAAAATAATTATTTGTTTCTTTGTTATTGTGATCTTATTTGAAAAGAAAGTCCACAATACATTGGATATTTGTTCATTTTACATCATTGTGAATTTTATATCTAGGTATTTGTTCAATGACAATTCTCTTTCTCATCCATAGGGGATGAGAGAGAAAATCTTTTATTATTATTGACTCATAAGTAAATTATTTACCAAATTCTTGACTTTTCCAGTATCGTAGTATCTTTTTTGTTCTAGACCATGTATTCAAGGCATTAGAGTTTGCGGACAAAAACTCTGAAGTAGAGTACAATGAGAACACGGTGATACACAACCCACAGATCATCAGGGATGTTGTCAAAATATCCGGATGCAGGTTTAAGATCGTACCCAAACCTGATCAGGAGTTGGAGAAAGAGGAGGTAGGTTAACACCAATAAATGTCTGATTAAATGTAATGTAAATCAAATTGTTCAATTAATGTGTTTTCTAGTATCTATATTACCTTTATTAATATTATGTTGTTTACCAATCAATATGTATAAACAATTTCTATGCTCATATCTATTTGACACCTAAGCCACTATTTACAAAAGGAAGTACCATTTTGAGTATTTTTCAGTAGTGTCAGCATAAAAATTGTTTCCCCATTTATATATCCCAAGCAATAAGTAGCTTACTGTGTGCAACTGCACTAGAAATGCGCAAGTAACTCTACACTTCCAGCATGGCAGAAATGGAACAAAGATTTTCAGCTGTTCAAAGCCTATTTTGTTGGAATAAAAAAATCGTCAACATGTAACCATAATTTCCCTGCTCTGTTCCCAATTATTTAGGGATCGCACATCGAAATTTAGCTTCCATTCATCTCTTCTACTTTTCATCCCAGCATTCACTCCTTTCTTTCTCATATCTTCTTTCACACAATTCATCCTACATATAACATATTGTCTTATTTCCTAGAACAAAGACGCAGTACCAGCTCCGGCCGCACCGGCCGAGGCGCTCCGGCCGCGGCCGCCGGTGGTGTGCGTGATGGGCCACGTGGACCACGGGAAGACCACGCTGCTGGACGCGCTGCGAGACACCGCCGTTGTTGATCAGGAGTTCGGGGGCATTACACAGCATATTGGCGCTTTTGAAGGTATGTTGAGAATTATTTGGTGCTTGTGAAGTTGGTGCATACTCTATTAGAACAAGAAAATTTCTGGAAATGTTAAATTAATATACACACAAAATCATATAGATGAACATAATAATAGAACATATGAAGCTACTTTAAATTTGGTAACTTTGTAGTTACCTCATTTAAAGCCACTTTTATGCCTCCAAATGTTATGGTTACTGTTATAAAAAAATCTTGCTTCGAACTTATCAACCATTATTGCAAGCTGTTGAAAGTGCCTAATAAAGCTCATGGGCATAGCCTTTGTTAGACAGCAATTTCTTAAAAATGCAGACCCAAAAACAGCTGACAAATATTAAGGAACTCTGACTCAAGAAGATTTTTTGTATTAAAAAGTAAAGTATTAGTAAGTAAATATTTTACATTATCATGATTAACAGCGGTGTTATCTCCTGCTGTGTGTCCGACCTAAAAACATTGCGACATACATAATGTACCATTATCCCTCCAGTGCAACTAGCATCAGGCGAAAAAGTAACATTCCTGGACACGCCGGGGCACGCGGCCTTCACGTCCATGCGCTCCCGCGGCGCGCACGCCACTGACATCGTGGTGCTGGTGGTGGCCGCTGACGACGGCGTCATGGAGCAGACCATCGAGTCCATTCGGATGGCTAGGGAGGCTAACGGTCAGTATTTGCATTTAAAAAATAAACCCACAAACATGCACACACTCGTTTACAAGCAGACATACATTCACAATAGCATACAAACACACCCACATACATACTAATACACTCACACACACACAAACAAACGTACACTCTCAGACAAATACATATCCATACAGAAAAGCCATTGGATAACTGTTTCGGGGGCGGACTACTATAGGACACCAATTAAGGTTATCCCGCAGTCTACCTGGGACGATCTCCCAATGTTTGTTGGTACGTGCGTCTTCGCTGGTTGCTGGTACACACGTACCCCACGCACCCCTCAATGCGTACTTCGGACGACACACACAGGGTACACCCCCACGTCTCTAACTCTAGGATGACGTCGTAGAAACAATGAAACACTATTTAATATATCTTCAATCTTGAGAGTTCGGGTTTTCGCCGTAATCTTGTAGTGTTCGTTACCGGAGCTGAGCTGCGACTGACTTTTCAACGGAAAGTGACGATGTTTATATACAGCGCAACTTTACCGCCGTGTGCTCCACTCAAATTGGATTCTAATTTGACTTTATTTTTACTTTGCGCGAAACCCTTTTCTCCTTATATTTATTAAATTTGTATCACTTTATATACAAAACATGTTTATATTTATTGTACATATGTCCCTTTATCCATATAATACTATAAAATTATCTTAAGTTAACTTATCAATTATTTATAGCCCCAGAAATGCCAAACTTCTCTGTTTATTTTACTAGATTTCACGTTTAGTTCCATAACTTCTGAACCCGTTGTCCGATTTACTTAATTCAAACGGATTTGGCATTTCTGGGCGATTTCCTATATGATAGACATATTATACAAACAAATATACCAATATCTAAAAACTTGGTTTTCAAGTTACGTAATTTTTAAAATATTACAATTTTACTTTAAGTCTTTCCTTTCTTGCTATTGTTTATGACACATACTTACTATTCTTATTGTAAAAATATAAAAAACATCAACATAATAAATCTAATAATAAAATCAATAAACAAAAAACAAAATATAAAAATAACTCTAAGAATAAGTGAGCGGCATGAGCGCGGTACCCCACCTTCTGAGTTCCGTTCAGTTTGTATCGGCGCTCAGCGCGATACCCTTGTATATTTCTTATTTAATGTACAACTTATGTATGCTTACAACCTACGTTACACCTAATACAAAAATCTATTAACCTTATAATATAAGTTGGTCGCCGACAATAACTGAATGTTTAAATAGATAAAAAAGAAGTTGATATTTATTTCATGTTTGTTACAGTTCCAATATTGGTGGCGATCAACAAAATCGACAAGCCAGGTGTGAACATTGTAGGTATGCCTCTATTTTATATTATGTTTTACAGATTATACAGACATATTGAGAAATAAATAACTGACATGGCTGATCAATCGATTCTAATAAGTATTATACTTGTCATAATCGTGTTTGCAGAAAAACCACAATCGTTATTAAGTAGGTAGCAGTTTTTTATCAATCACTGATGTAATGGACCAAACAGCCTTACCTACCTATGTACCTTTTAGCTCAAAAATAGTTTGAATAGAATACGATACTGTAATTAATTAGTCAAGTGTAAAAATGACTTTAAGATGATTAACATTAATAACGTGACTATACAAACAGAGGCATCCGAATAAGGTGAATCCCTTACATCATCGGAATAATAAACAAACCGCATTATGTCGTCATTGTAATTTGTATTAAGGTCACCGACTCATGGAAAACCCAGTTACACGTGTTCAAGATTAATAGTAATAAGTTGTAATTGAATCAGCGCTTAGTGAATAGGACTGTCTGGAAATTAAATACTATAAGACTATTTTATTTTTTGTGAACCTTTCCAAAAACTGAATCAAACTCATTTTGATCATAATAAAAGTTCTATAATGAAGCAGATGATATTAGTCAGCTGGTCCCTAGTATAGATTACTTCGATACATAACATAGACACTAATTAATTTAATCCTTATATCGTGGGGGTTTTATGAAGCACTTGCCCAAAGAGCACCCAGACTCAGACTATTTTTGGATTGGCATTTGTGGATCACATAAATATTTTGTCCCACGAGGTGTGGAAACCGCAGCATACCGCGGGCAGTAGTAATTGGCGAGATGGCCGGATTGGCCGATCATCATCATCATCCACAGTCCTTGTCCTCCCGCTGCTGGGTATAGGCCTCTCCTTTCTCGTGCCATTTTCTACGGCCTGTGCCAGCCTCATCCAGACTCGTCCCGAGACTTTAACTTTGTCGTCGCTCCCGGACGACCGGCGCTTCTTTTGCCTTGCCTTGGTCACCATTCTGTCACCGCCTTAGTCCACCTGCCGTCTCTTCGTCTAGCCAAGTGGCCTACCCAGCTCCATTTCAGCCTCGTTATTGTGGTACCGACGCGACGTCTCGAACTTTGGTTCATTTTCGGATATCCACATTACGGACTCGGTCTTGAAGTTTGATGCCGAGCATAGCGCGCTCCATGGATTCACCGATAACAATCGACAATTCGGGCGCAGGAAGTAAAATTAAAATTGCATTTTTTCTGTAGAACACTTGTTCTCTTTGTATTAGGTTACTTGCACCCGTTTGTCCGACCTCTCATAATATACTTAATAACCAAGCAGCATTCCCAATCCCAACAATTGTACCAAATTTGTTATAGGAGCGAACAATGCGCGCCCTCTCAACGCACGGCATAGTCTGCGAAGCTGTTGGCGGTGACGTACAAGCTATACCGGTGTCAGCTCTCAAGAAGCAGAACCTGGACACGTTGGTAGAGGCCCTGACTCTGCAGGCTCAGCTGATGGAGCTGAAGGCCGACCCCGGCGGGTATGTGGAGGGGGTAGTTATTGAAGCGCAAATGGATGCTAGGACTGGGTAAGGAATTCTGTTATTTTTTATTTACTTTCGCAATTTATATGTAAAAATTTGACCTTCGATTTACAGAAGATTCAATAAATGATTATAAAATTAAAGTTATTAGTCAACCGCAATGTCAAGAAGTGAGTTTAATGCGGTGATTATTTAATTAAAAAATATAATTAACAATAAAATAAATTAATAAATAAAAAATTTGGTTCACCTGTATATATATTAAAGTTGAACGTTGATTCTCGGACGTACTTGAAAACACTACGCAATATCCAAAAATGCCAGTTTTGATTTATTCATTGGTTATTCATTACTGTTATTTAAATGATAAACTCTTAACTCATAATTTTATATTGTTATAGAAAACAAGCAACAGTATTAGTACAGCGCGGTACACTCAGACGCGGAAGTATCATCGTCGCTGGAAACGGGTGGGCTAAGGTACGTATTGTTAATAAAATACAATCAATAAAATTGCGATATTCAATCTTAATGCTTTGGAGTTGAAGCTCTTCTCGCACCTAACGTCCGCGCGACGAGCTCGCAAGTCAGAGCTGCCGCACTTTAGGCTCAATACTGTCAGGAATATCAAGACTTGGCTGTCCACGCGAGTCGGCTCCGCTACCGAAACGCGCGCGGGGCCTAAGAAACATTTAGCACGAAATTCAACCTTAGTGCTTTGTAGTTATGTACGGTACTATTGTCTCTGTAGGTTCGTGTCCTAAGTTCAGCGGAAGGCAGACCGGTGCAAGAAGCGCCCCCATCGACGCCGGTGTCCGTGTTAGGTTGGAGGGAGTTGCCGTCTGCTGGGGATCAAGTACTAGAAGTTAGCTCTGAAGTGAGTATAATGATGTTAATAATTTAAACCCTATACGAATTTGAACCTTTTTGTTAAGTTTCAGCTTCTAAATTGTATGTCTAATGTCAGGTTAGCGGGTAGCTGTTCCTCACGATTCGTAATAGATAGAAACTTCGAAAGGTGATTTTAGTAAAGAAGCTGTGATTCAAGCCAGAGCTTCCATAGTCCAGGTCTCATTGCCGACCCCTACGCCCATATTTTGGAAGAAGACATCATGAAGTTCTTTTGGCATTTTAAGATAACCCCTAATCCGTGGAAATCCGACATTCCTTTCCCAGAAGGCGATGGGGCGTCCAAGAGTATTATCGGCTAAAATTACCAGGGTGTTGACCCTACCCTATAACTAGGACCAAACGAAAACTCATTCCCAAACTACCGCGGTCCCTGGCGATTATGAATATAATTCCTAAATAAAATAAATACTACCCAGAAACGAGCAAACGAAGTAATGAAGTGGCGCAGCAACCAACGCATGCGAGAGAAGCAGGCGTCCGACCAGGAAGCGATCTCAGCGTCGCAAGCGTCGCACCAGGCGGCCTACACCGCGCGGCTGGCGCGCAAGCGAGCGCTCGGACGGTACAAGCTGCGGCCGGAGGGACCTCGACAGAAGATGCTGCAGTACGACACGCATCCTACGCTCAGCGTGCTCGTCAAAGGTATATATTGAACCAGACAACAGAAAATAATTGGAAAATGTGACAACATGACAAAAAAAAACATTTTGCCGAAATCAAAATTTGTTAGACATGTTCTACTTTCAACTGGTGGAGTCTACATTTTCGAACTAAACCACCCAAAAGTCAAAACAAACTACCCCTTAGTTTAGTCAGTCGGTAGTTTAGTCATAGTAAAAAAAATATATACATTTGACAACCAAAAGCCGGTACTTTGAAGCCTGACCCAGAACAATTATATTTTCTGCCCTAATACACAATATCTCACTACTCCAAATATCTACTGAGCCAGTAAACCGCTATTTTATGGTATTATTTTGTGTAGGTGACGTGGACGGGTCAGTGGAGGCCATCCTGGACATCCTGGAGACGTACGACGAGCACGAGCGCGTGCGACTCGACCTCGTGCACTTCGGCGTAGGAGCCGTCACGCCTAATGATTTAGAGGTAATTAGAATATCAATAACTAATCTTTCTCATCATTTAAGCTTGGAATTATCTTTTTTGAGGGTTTAAGTCTCTATTTTTGTCTTCCATTTTTTTAAAGTAGCTTCTGAGACCTCTGTCAAGAGACCTATGTTTTATGAATCGTCATTGGTGTGTATGTAAACATAATTAGTAACCTCTGTTATACCAGTCATAAAAAATAGAAAAAAAAAGTTAATTTTTTTAATAGTTTTTTTGGGTCATCTTGTAAATGCACAAAAGATAACCCAAACTCAAGTACAGTTTAGTTACCTATACAATATGATGCATATTGTTCCAGATAGCAGAAATGTTCAAAGCTGTGATATACGCGTTCAACGTGGACTGTCCGCCGGCGCTGGTGGTGGACGCCAAGAAGAAGAACATCCCTATTAAGAAGCACAACATTATCTACCGGCTGGTCGACGACGTCAAGGAGGAGATCAGCGCTAAGATACCAAAGAGACTGGAAGAGGAATATATAGGTTAGTCGAAAAAAAATTGGATGAATGTTAGCCAAAGAAGATAGTAGTCTGGAAAGAACCTAACTACTTTTAATGTCTTAACGCGGGCAAATATACTTCTAACTCTAGAAATGTGAAATAACTAAAGGAGTAATTAATGCGCATGTTATGTTTTACTGTGACTACATAAAAATGAGTTACTACATAATTTTTGTTTTACAAATAAAGGTTGTTTATTTGTTTACCCAACCAACAACTAATGTTATATTATATGAAAGGTTTGAACCTATAAATACTTTTTTAATTATAGGTGAAGCCAACGTGTTACAACAATTTATGGTAACGGAAAGCAAGAAGAAAGTACCAGTAGCCGGTTGTAGATGCGTGAAGGGAACTCTATCGAGGAATGCCATGTTCAGAGTGATTAGAGGACAAGAAGTTGTATTTGAAGGTCAGTTTCAACTTTTAAAATAAGTACCCTCATTTATTAGTAATCTTAGAGAAATATCCAATATATGAAATTTTTACTTATTATTTAGTGCAAAGTGATCTACAAGTGCTTTTTTTTATTATTATTTTCAAAAGACACTTAAGAGTCTCTATGTGAACCCCTTAAACCTACTAACTTTTTTCAAGCAAAGAAAATAGTAAAAAATAGGTGCCATTTGTTTATTAATTTAGAATCGAATCCAAAGAAAATGCCTTAGGAATTTTATTATTATGTAATTTTAATGGTTGTACAACATTTAGTAAAGAATATTCTATCAATTTGAAGTGCCGTCACGTCTACCTAACGTTTTTTGGTAAAATAACTATAGCATGTAATCTTCCTACAGGTAAACTAGCATCAATGAAGCACCTAAAAGACGAGGTGGCCACAATAAAGCGGGACATGGAGTGCGGCCTGCGCTTCGAGGAACCCTTCGAGGTGATGCCCGGAGACACCGTCGTCTGCTACAAGATGGTGGACGCCAGCGACACTACGGCTTGGGATCCCGGCTTTTAGTTATGAATAAATGTATTTGATAGTTGATGGGTGTTTTGTTTCGCCTTTTGGAAATACCGTGAACGTTTATTGGAAACTTACCTAGAATTTAACATAAAAATTATAGGAACTAGGAGACTACCTGACCACCACTTAATATTACAATTCAAACCTCTTTGCTAGTCTTACCTTATCCCGACAAGATGTAACTATTATACGCTTATCGATAAAATTAATAATCGAGTACGAATCGATGATCTGGTCCCTGAAGAAGATACATCTGTTCGATTCGATTATATAAGGTGCTATAAAAATATCTGCCACGGCTTTAATGGAAGGTAGTATTGTGTTTATAGATTACAATAGTGAAGAACTTTCGTACCTAGGAACAGTTAATTAAATTTGAGAACATAAAATAGTTAAATTAACATTGACTCTATTCTGCGTAACGTGGTTCACAAATTACGCGCAATGTGACGCTTCGTCAATGAAAACAACTGCTATCTCTTTCCATCTTTTCTGTGAATGAAAACTGTAATCAGCTGACTAGTTCGTCACTACATAATGTACTAGGTATGCAATAATACGCAGGCATACATGATACAAGTGTTTTAAAAGTGCAACTACTTACCAGCTACAGCATTCTTCAAAAAAAAACTGACGTAGGTAAATAAGATGATAAACTTGTGTGACTGTCAAGTTAGTGTAAGAATCGCATTTTTTTTTCTTATTATTTATAAACAGTAGTTATTGAAATAAAACTACTTTTTACGGAAGTTGTCGCGGTTTTATTAAAAGTCCGTAAAAAAGTAGTTTTATTTCAATGTCTAACATTCGCGTAAATCTAAGAAACCAAACAGTAGGTAGCTACTTAGATTAATATCGAATAACGATAAATTACAGTAACTTGGCGTGTTTAAAGGTTAATCATTTTATTTACAACGATTGCACCGTATTTACAGTTATTTACTCACTCCCTACCTAGTACCTACTTATCTACACTGCATATGCACACAGGTCACAGATGAAGGCACGCTTGCATACATGTCTCTTCACTTTATTCAATGTGTCCGTTTCACTTTTCACTTGCCTAAATGCGCGTTTGATGCGCCTTTTTAGTTCTACCACACTTCTTTCACCACACCAAGGTCTTTCACACGACCACACACAAAAAAGTCTAGAGGGGTTAAATCCGGCGAGCGAGGAGGCCACGGCACTTGTGAGGTGGTAAGGATGGAGCCCTTCACGATTTAAAAGTCGCCACACGTAGTTGTCGCTTACGTCGAAGACTCGAGCAACATCCCTGGTGCTCGCAAGAGGATGACACTGAAGCACTTCCTCTTCGAGTTCGGCCGAGTATGAAGGCCTGCCTGCGTCAACCGGAGGCGGGTCAAAGCAGCCGTGTTACACCGAGTTACACTCGCGGTAGCACCATACCATTTCAAGATATTCGTGATTGGAATACTGTCCTCTGGGAGGCATCTTAGCTGTCGCTAACCGCTAAAATTAACTTCCGAATGCGCGGGCGGGGGCCGACTGGCGACCGGCGGCGGTCGGTTGGCGGGAGCGACTGGCGACAGTGGCGACCGGCGGCGGTCGGTTGGCGCGTGCGACGAACGGCGGCGGCGGCATCCTTTGATAGGAATGGCAACAGTGTATGAAAAGCGGCGGCGCGGCGCGGCGGCGCGGCTGCGGTGTTTTGCGAAATGTTTGAATTCGGTGCAGAGCGGCAACAGCTTATAACACGGGATGGTTTTATACTAATAAATCAATTCAAATTTATACGTTATTTTGTTTGTATGAAAAAAAATATGATAATTAATCAATAATTTATCTTTACTATTGTAATCTATAAACACAATACTACCTCCCATTAAAGCCGTGGCAGATGTTTTTATAGCACCTTATATATGTTGTTTCTTATGTTGTGAGTGTACATGAATAAATAATAATGTACTCAGAGTGAAAAAGGCTACAAATAAAAATGCATGACATATAAAGAGAATCCTCTATTTAAATATTAACTTGATAGGCTTGTAATTCGTGTCTCACTATTATTGAACAAAGAACTCCAATAAATTAATAATTATTAAACATTACAATTGTATGTCGGTCAACTGTTTAATAATGGGACTGATGTTAATTACACCGCGTTAGACAAACTCACGATCTTTGCATGTTCTTGAAAAGATAATGCGTGTTAATAATGCTTAGTTGTCATTTACATAATATCTATTATTTTATTGTTTGTCATGTGAGACATTTACAGTCAAATTACTTGTAGAAATAGAGTAAAACAAATGAAAATGTCGTTTGGCCGCTAAATGATGACGTAGAAATCGATTACGATATGATATCTTATTGGGTGTTGTGGCGAATCTTGGAAGAGGCCTATGCCCAGCAATGGACCGCGATATTTGATAGATATATGAATTTGTTTCTATATTTTTTAAACGTTTTTAAATTGATTTATTTTAAATTTAAGTATTGAATTTTAAATAAAGTATTGTTTTTAACATAAATAAAACGGACAAGTAAATCTTTCACTAAACGAGTGTAAATAACATTAGTCCTACGAGTACAAAACTGAGAATGAAATATCTTTCAAACACAAATTATGAATCTCAATAGATTCAAACATATAGCCAGAAAACCATTTTCATTATTATTTTTAGAGGCATTATTTTAGATGTGCCTCGCGTACAGTAACAGTGACCATGTCTTTTAAATTCAATTAGGAAATTGGCCTTACTTTGCGCGAGGCAAAAAGTGCAATAGAAATGCCAAAAACTTCCATATATAGTGTACATTGCATCATTGAAATAAAATATAAATACAGTATTAATCAAGCGCTGTTTTGACTGCATGCGAGGTGTATATTTTTCTAATAATTCGCATTAAACATCAATCTCTTAAGATTTCCACTTATAACCAGTCTCGTTAATTTCATTCTAATAAATTATAGGAATTATACACCATTTAAAACCGAGTATCACACGAAATTAAATGCAATGACACTGGCGTAATGTTGGCAACATTAACATTGCAAGGCACCTAAGCCTATTCATTAAAGCATCTTCAAATTACTTGTTTATTCTTCGCAAACTGTCAAAACAGCACAAAAATCATTGTTCAAAGGCTAAAATTAAAACTATGAGCACAACCTATTATTAAGTATGAAATTAAAACTTACAAATGGCTCATTGAAACAGACAATAGAGTAGCTGCTTGCCTGGCAAAGTGACTGATATTGTTAATACGAGCGATTCTGTCCAAATAAAAACATTTAAATATTTATAAATAATTGTATAAATTGGTACGAAATATGATCCTAAGAGACTGAATGCGCATCGTGACTTTTTGTCATTATCTGACTACTTTTTGTCACTATTTGTGATATAATATCACAAATAGTCAGATAAGTAATAATTTTTCTGAATTTTGTAATTTAGTGTATTTTTTCTCCATAAACATACGTTAGTGTGTGGTATCGTCACAACTGTACCTACAGCACATAAATAGGTGAGGCACAAAACGCACCAATTAATTTAATGGCTCATTAGCAGTACCGTACATAGAATATGTAGGTAATTACGACATTATCATGCAAAACCACGATGCGCACCAGCCTACACTGTGAACTGATACTATGACCAACATTGGACAGGAAATAATTAACACGTTCACAACTTGGCCAACTAGGCTCACTGGGCCAACATCATTACGACTGATTTCATTCACTAATGTCTTTATTACAAACTTATTTAAACTGATACACGTAAAAAGGCAAGTTTGATTGCAGCCCGACATAAACAGTAACACTTATAAGGCCACGAAAATGAAAATATTTCTTTACATTACTGTCGAAAATGACACATTAACATTGAAACATGCATAACAGCTATTCTTAAACGTTATTTCAAAGTAACTGCTATTAACGGTGCCACAAATAACGTCGTATCGTTTATAATCATGATTTTTAGAATTAAAATAAACACGTTATACGCTATACACATAAATAATAGTGACTATAAAAGTTAATTGTAACAAATAATTTAGGCGAATACAATAAGACTTAAGTTATTTCGTTACTACGCTATTGCATTGTTATAACAGTAATTACTGTACCGTTATTTACATTGTTGCTATTTATTTACTTGCAAGTAGCTTGGACAAGTGTGAAGAGCTAAATATAAATTAGGAATATTATTTCAAGCGCGGATTTGGGTATAAGAAACGTGTCGATTACACAATAAATGTATGCCACTTATTTAACTCAAAATTTTATTCAATTAGGATAACAAACGAGATAAATAATAGAGTTACTTATCTACTTAGGTTTTTATAATTTACTAGATTGGAATTCTTGTTTAAAAATTATTATTTTTTTCATTTCTAGTTTCTAGAACTACTACTAGTTTGAATGTGGTTGATTATTTATTTATTATTGAATAAAATAACATAGGTGTCAAAAATTATATATTGTTTTTAACTTTTACGCTCTTCGCACATTACCAAAAGTCCCAAATCCGCGCTTTCAATTTCAGCAAATTTCAATTTATCTAAACGAGAGCAAAATGATAGAACCAAACATTGATCTATGACGAAATAATTTCACTAAACTACATACTAACAACTAATTTCTAAATAATTAACAACTTATAAGAGTCTCACAATATTAAAAAAAAAAATAGTTAAACGATTAAACTCTGCAAGTCTTACAGACGCGTCAATCGATGCAACAACATTTAAATCGATAAAAAAATCGTAATAAATAGCTTTAATGTGAAAGCGCACGAGTGCGTTCTTTGCGAATATGAAGCGATCAGATCGCTTGACCTACCAACTATATTTACATAAGTGAGCCGAGAAAAAAATCGTTTTCCTTAATTACAATATACATTTCTCTATACATAGTTACGAATCTCATATCTATTGTTATCTAAACTGTTTTATTTTCATCGTATATCATTACAACACTAAAAATGCTCAGTGGAACCCCACCACGACTGGAACTTTCCTGTATCCATGACTTAGTTAAGAACAGAACGCCGATGCCCAGATTAAACTATTCTATTTATCATTGAAAACATTTCGATAGAACTATCAAGGTAATATTAACAATATTAAGTCTGTATCTATTCACTATCAAGTAGGTACTATAGTTATTAGGACAGATCGTCAAACGGGAGTATCACAATTCACAATTTAGTAGCAGAGGACCACACTTATGAAACGACAACAAACCCTAGAATTGATCTGCCTAAAGTCACATCTAGAAAAAATGCAATAGAAACGGCATAGTGTAGGTACCTAATTCTTTTAATTGCTCGTTTCCTGCGTGCAGTATTCATAAAATACCCTCTAAAATATGGGATCTATACTCCGATACGGTTTTCTAGCACCTCTTACAACCATTTGCTGCCATATTAAGACTAAAGGCGCCCGTGCCCACGGTGCCTAGACCCCATGATATGAACACCAAAATATTTAAGCTACGTTATAACTCCCAGAATCGCGAAGAAATAAAGTGTCGTAACCAGAAAGAGACACCTCAAAAATTAGTGCAAACATTTTCAAAAGTTTTCTAAGCCTAGTCTAATAATCTTTGGCTGCGATCCGGGAATACATAAACATACACTGAGTTGGCATACACAGGAGAGCTCCAGGACTCGACATAACACTCACACACATTCCGAACCAACAATGTGTCTAACATGGAATAATAGCACGCGAACACCACTCACCACAAACTTTAACTAACAATCAGCGATACCGCTGCATACAACCGGGAGTATTTTATAATAACGAAACTTTTAACGTCTTAGTCTATTCAAAATTGGTTTGCCACCAGACATCTTAGCCAAACTCGCAAAAAAAAAAACAGTAATTTAATTACATAACGATTTCATCCAATAACAATTTACAACCTAAATGCGACATGATGAAAGTTTGAGCACTGGCTCCGGAAATAATAGTTTGATCGGTTTACTCATGACATGTCTTACATTGACAACGAATAAGAGACTTTATTTTGTCACAAATCAGGAGAAACATGTATGTCCAAGAGTTTGGATAGACTAAGACGGTATGTAGCATGAGCGGGCGGGCTTGTATGCGGCGGCAGGCGGGCCTAGTCGACGAGGTCGATGCGGTCGAAGCGGCGGTGCGGGCGAGCGTCGCCGTTGTGCGCGCGCGCCGGCCGCGCCCACGTGTTGACGCCGCCGTCCGCGCACGCCGTCACGAAGTACTCGGCGCGGAACAGCAGCGCCGTCAGCCGCTCGTGCGCGATCTTCTTGCACACCAGCGGCTCCAGCACCGGGCACTCGTCGAAGCGCGGACACGACGGCGTGCCGATTAACTTCAGAGGGTCGTACGAGTCGTTCGACTGCGCGCCCGCAGACTTTCCTCGCAGCGCCACGCTGTTCGACGCCGAAGACTTCTGCTCCGCGGGCTTAGACGTTAGACTAAAGTTTCTACGATGCTCAGACCGACGCTCTCCGAAAGAAAACCCAGCCAGCCTTTGCGTCAGCGAGTTCACTCCGAGCGAACCCGAAGATTCCTCTTTCGCTTTTCCCACACTAATGTTGAGTGTCGAAACGTTGTTCACTTTTGCTTTAGTTTGTTTCGTGCCAGACGGTTCGCCCGCCGCGTTCGTCGCACTCAGCTCCGCGTGCTTATGTCCTATTTTATTTGTTTTAGCACCTTTCGGCGCTGGCACTTTCATCCCGGGAACTCCGTTAGGAGAAAACGTTTGACTATTAGGGGAGAGGTGCGCGGAGGCTCGCGCTCTGACGGGCGGCTTGAGCACGTCCTCGGTGAGATCCCACAAGCACAGTTGCGTGTCCTGCGATACACTGCCTAACCTATAACACTGTACGCTTTCACTTTTCTGTCTGTCGTCTTCGACACCTTCTTCGCTTTCGGGTTCGCTAAAACTGACGACGTAGGGGTCAAATGCGACGACAGATACCCACGACCGGTGGCCCTGTCCTCGAGCGACGACTCGCCTTTCGTTGAACGACCAAACAGTAACTAGATCGTCTTCTCCACCGACAACGACGTACTTGCCATCTGGGGACCAGCATACACAGAGAAACCCACCAAAGTAGGATCTAGCTCTGCCGATGAGTTCCATAGTGTCATAGTGGAATACTCGAAGGAAGCCGTCTTGGGACACCACAGCTAAGTTGGTTCCGCAGGGGGAAAAGGCGAATTCGTTTATACAGCTGCCTTCTGCGCCTATGACCCACCTGTAGAGCGGGTTCCGCGTGGACTTGGTCCGACACGTGTGTATGGAGTAGCCGTCGCCCTGCTTGAACAGCTGGTAGTGCGGGGCGGTGGTGCCGCACGTCAGCTCCTCGTTGTACACGTACAGCTGGCCCGACGCGTGCGCCGTTATGAACAGGTTGCTGGAACCCGGCACCCACTTTATGCACGTCACTCGTGTTTTGTCGATCAGTCTCTGAAATAGCAATTTTCGCTGTGTTCTTATGTAAAGCGAGATTTATGTATGTCACAAATAATGAACTTGTGTCTATGTTTACTTGCACGTAATATACATTTACTTTAACATTCAAGTCGCTTAAGAGATATTGATTACTTATTAATTAAAAGTCGTAAACGCTGCCTTGAAAATTTGTATAAAAATAATTTCGTTTATCCAGCCCTATATTACATCAAACACCGTTACAATGTTATCATTTCCTATTTATATGTGTTATATAACAGAACATGTAATGTAATATACAGCGAGGATACGGCCGTGATAACTGGCTAGTGATAATAAAAGCATAGCAATAAGTAGGTACTTCAAACTCAATCAAATATGTGGGCTGAAGGACGAATGTAGGTAATGAACTAATACTGGTATAGTTTTTGATTACAATAATATTATTTTTATGACAGTGAATGAACATACTAACAGGAAAAAAACCGAAAAAGAGATGCATATCGGCAAAAAGAGGGGTAAATGGTGAGATGACAAGTAATTGGCCGACCTCAAATGATTGAGAACAGGGCAGAAAAAAGTAGATGAAAATAATAATATATTTCTATTTCAAAAGAGGTTATTGCTCTTATAGGATTACTAATAATTACGAAATAGCGAAAGTAGTCTGGATCCTGGCAAATGCGAATCTAAAGGCGTTTACGCCCACCTCTCTTTGAAACAAGCATGTCATAATGTATGGAATTAGGATCAAATTCTGCATGCTAATATTGCTATTGGATAGGCGAAATATATTTCGTACTACTTGAGTCCTTATTACATTTCTGAGATTTAGTGAGCACTGAATTAAAATTGATTATTTATGCAACAAAGATTACAACAATAGGTAGACAAAAATATACCCAGTTTTGAAACATTATTTATTTCAATGCCCAAAAAATAATAGAAACTATTTAAATGTAAAGATTTGGAAGAGAAGAACAGGATTTTTATATACCTTTTTGTGTTAAACTTACTAGAATGGATTAAAATCAAATGGAACTCACCTCTTCATTGTACAATTTACTTAATTCTTTCTTAATAGGGTCTATGAGTTGTATTTGGCCGGTAGAAAATCCTATAACTAACGACACACTGTCCGGTGTCATCGTGACTGTGTTGAAGTCGTGACAGGTAGGGTTCGTGCCTTTGTACATCTTCTTGTCAACGGGCTTCGTGAGATCTGCTGCCTGCCGAGGAAGTGTGAAATATAATGACATTCCCTGCCAAACACAAGTTTGTTAGATTGTGTTTATTTATAATACATAAATATTTAACATAAAACTTTATATTATTAAACTATGATGAAGTGGCTATATAATATTAGTGTTGAAATCAATTTCATCTTATTATTTGTTTCATTACTTTTCTCCAAAGTGTTTGCATTTCTAAGCATTTGCTTTGGCATAACCACTGCACCAAAATAATATAGCAAATTAGCTATTTAATTAAAATAACTAAAAGCCATATTAATATGTTCATACTTAAGAAAATAAATAAACACATACCATACAAATAAAGTAATATCAAATCTAGGTTTCTTTAAATTATGAGACACTCATTATTTAAAGCATAGAAATCATAGAGAACATTAGGCAGGATATGTGTGTAAAAATATAAAATGAACTACAATAATACAACATTTTTAAACTTTTCATACACTATTTATATTTATCTAGGTACCTCCTTCCAATAAACCTTCAACACTTTGTGTAGCCCACTAATAAATTTAAATCTTATAGTGTTCATTACTTTTATTTTCATCACAAAATAATACAAACTTTTGTGAGTTTATTGTATTTTGTGGATGAATTTTTTGATGCCTTGTTTTAGTTCTTAGTTTTATTTAGTTTATAATTCTTCTTATTTTAAGTTTAATTTCATCAATAAATAAACTAATACACTTTTAGCTAAGCAAAATAATAGTTTGGTATTGATTACAATTTTTAAACAAATCTATATTACATACTGAAATGAAAATTGAGATGATAAGCAAATAAAGATAAATAAATAAATAAATGCGGACAACATCACATACATTGCTCTGAACCCAAAGTAAGTAGCCATAAAGCACTTGTGTTATGGAATTCAGAAACAACAAAGGTACCACAAACACCCAGACCCGAGAAAAGTGAGTTTCTGCATTGACCCGTCCGGGGATCGAACCCGGGACCTCAGAGCTAGCGACACCTTGAAAACTGGTGAGTACGCCACTCGACCACGGAGGTCGTCAAAAATCGCAAATCTAACACAGTATACCAGCAAGCAACACAAATATCATTAATTATAAGTAAATTGTTAGTTACTTTACCTTTTTAACACCTCTATACACATAAACATAGAGTTCTTTGCCATGGTTGAAACATATCCTGTCATCGGAGCCCTGCCCATCGGAGCCTGGCGCCCCGCTGCCTGGCCCCGGCGGCAGGCTGACGAGCGACACGCGCACATGAGAAGACCCAGAACCACTCGTGTAACCAACTCGATTAGGCCTCGAATACTCCGACAAAGTCATCAAGCGATATGTGCCCTCCCGCGTCACGAACTGTGTCTTCACGTCGTCCTTCCCCCCAGAGTCTGATTGCACAGCCATGTTAACATATTATCCTGTTAATATACATGGAGTCGGCCGCTGGAGAAGCCCCGATTAGACGTGACACCTCACTTTAAGTATAGACGCGTTTCTAAGCGTTCGTACACATATCCCATTGTAGAATAATATACAGCTGTAAACTCAATTTATCCGTCTTTAGGGTAATAAGCGTTCTATTAGACGTTTTTGATTACAAAACGTCGAATTAGATAAATTTGTGTATGCAACTAAAAAGTCAGGTGTCAGACAACATGACGGCTTGTTGTTTATGGTGAGATAGTTTTTATTAGGATGGACTGATATGCAAAGATCCTAATCTATTCAGCCTTCATACCATAGAGTAGAAATACGGCTAATCCCATGATATTGTTAAACGATGGTCTAATCATTAATTTATGTAATACACATTATTATATAATAGATTTAGTACATAATAATATAACTTATAAAACATGTATAATTGTAAATCATGACTAATTCAAATATTGGTAATTTCTAATAAAAAAGGAATTTTTAGAATTAGCTATATTTACGTAAAAAACATATTGTTGATTTTATGTATTTATTTACTACACATTTAAAACTTATTTAGAAATTCATTCATTTTTAACTTCTTCTGAAGCAGGCTTAGCATCAACTTTTTCTTCAGAGGTTACTGTAATTTCAGCCTTGTTAGTATCATCAGCTGAATCCTTGGGAAGATTTTTATTAGCTTCCTCACCCTCTTTACCTTCTAAGAATTGGTCCCATTTATTGATCCTTTTGCTAATTTCAGAGTCAGTTTCAGCAATCCGGTACTTTGTCCTCCCATCATATATCTCAGCAGTGATCTGTCTCTTACCAAACCACCTTCCACCTATGAGTTGCACAACAGCATCTGCCATTTCAGGCTCTTTCATTGTTATCTGTGCAACTCCTTCAGGATGTCTATCATAAATAACAACTTTTCTGACTTCACCACATTTAGCACACTCCTCCCGTAAATCTTGTTGGTAATCTAGAATCAATTGGACCTCCTTATCAAAATCTGTAGGGTGGAACAAATTTTTAACTATAACAATCCTTTCATGTTTTGACCTTTCTCCAATGAACTTTTCAGGCCTCCAATCAAACAGTTTTTGTTGCATTTTCTTCAGTTTTTCAAGTTCCTTTTTCCTTTTCTTCTTGGGTTTAAGAGCAGGATTGTAATCGCCTTTCATTTGGAAGCTTGCCCTCTCTACTTTGATTTTGTTACCTTTAAGCTCACTGCCATCAAGTAATTTTAATGCCAAGTCCACAGATTCTACTTTAATGTATGTACATAATGCATCACCTTTGAAGCAATTATGTTCTTTATCCATATACAGTTTGACCTTCATCTTTTGATTGGCAGGATCCCGCTCAACAAGACCACACTTTTGCATGAAGTTGACAAATTCTTCTTCAGTCAAGTCTTGTGGTAAATTGGATACATAGACCTTGGTATTCTTATCCTCTGTGGGTTGGAACCATTGTGGTTCACTTTTCCGTTTAACTCCAGTAATGAGGTCCAATTTCTTTTGCTCTTTCTTCTTTTCCTCATTAAGTTTTTTTTCTTTGTTTTTATCATCCGTTGTATTATCAACAAAGCCATATGACATTTGATATAGTGCTAAGAAATCATCATCAACTTTTGGAATCCAAGCCTTCTTGTCCACATCCCAAAAGAATTTTGACCCATCAGATTCTGTATAAATATGTGTATCATCCTCATAACTATACTCTCTTCCAGGGACTTCTTGGTCAGGTTTCAAAGCCCAAGAATTTGATTCCTTATTCCAATTATATTTTTGTTGTGTAGTGGGGTCTGTGTAGATGGCTTCTTCACCTTCATAGGTAATGTATGGAGCATAATCACCCCATAAAGTCTGGCTATTTGAATCTTCCTTGTTTTCAATCTTTGAGCTACTTACATTAAGATCAGTTTTACTTACATCAGGTTTCGGAGATAGGGGTTTAGATTCCAACACTTTATCAGCAGGTTCGCTGCTACTACTAACAACTTTCGTACTTTTCTCTGCTTTATCAGGATCTACTGATAATAATTTGGACACATTTTCATCTTTCTTATCCAATTTCTGATCCTTATCTTTTTCGGTAGCTTCTTTTAATTGACTTTTAGCAAGTTGTTCTTCTTCGGCAATTTTTTGCACAGTTTCTGTAGACAACTTTATTACAAAACCAGATTTAGAAGCTCTATCTATCCTAGACATCTTAGCTCCTGATCACCAAAAGGGTCTAGAGTAGTTTTACGATAACTACTACTTTGTACTTCAGTATCTTTGCTCTTCAGTTTACTACTCTTCTATCTACCTTGACATCCAATATCAAGATTATATTTACAACTTTTATTTTCCCTTTATGACAGAAATGAAAACAGTTTTAGAGGTTAGCAATAGAGATACGCGTAAACAGAGAACGCGCACAAAGATGGTCATGCTTTTATAATGCTGATCAATATTTTTTATTCTTTTTTGCAGGAAAATTTACGTGAACAAACAATTTTTTTTGATATCTTAGAAGTATGTTATGCACATTTTTAGTGTGATTGTATTGAAACTTTAACATTGTTATGTTGAAATTTGCCACCCCATCTCTATTTATTGAGCGACGAATTGTCAAATCGTTAAGGTTGTCAAATTGACGTACAACTTGCTCGACGCTGCACTGGTTGAATCTTGGTTAAAAGTTAAAAACTTCGGCTCGTCGAGTTGGTGTGGAATATTGCTAGTATTTGGAAATTGGAATAGTTTTTTATGTTAGTAGTAAACTGTTATATCTTCTAAAGATCGAAGTTGATTATGTTATATTTAGATTATTGACATAGTAATAATTCAGTTAAATAAATATTTTAAAGGGAAACGAAAATGGAAGACTTAAAAAAAGTATATACGACTCCGTTGCCGCCGGATTCGCCTTATGTGAAGCCTTTCCGTTGCCACTACACTCAGGCGGGAAAAGAGAAGAACTGGGACATGCTGCAGGTTCACGATAGCGTCGCTATCATAGTCTTCAATGTCACCAGAAATGTGCTGGTCTTCGTGAAACAGTTCAGGCCCGGTAAGTCATTTACTTTTTCTTATATTCCTCCACTATTTTAAGTAATATTATTCTCCTTTTCTAAATATTATTAAAACTTACATTTCATTTCATGCATTATTAAGTTATAACCTTATCATGTTAATTTATTTAATTATCGTTATACTGTAAATTCATCTAATAACTAACTATTATTGCAAGCTAGATTAGGTACCTGAAAATTTATTGTAGTCAATGAAAAGTAGAAATAACACATCTATTTACCTTCTAATAATCAGTGACTATATTTTTTCCTTATTCTATTTTGTTCTTCTTTAGCCCTACTATTAATTTCTCAAAATCTGCCCATATAACAATATTGAGCCATTATTTGGTATCAGCTCTTTTCATTAAAATATACTATGATAAAAAGTAGAATTTATCTATTTCATATCAGTAGCTTGCTTTGTTATTCTTGGCTGGATAATTATTGTCTGCCTCATATTTTTCCAACTGCTGTTATTTTGATTTCATTAATCCATTTTTAACCGACTTCTAAAAAAGGAGGAGGTTCTCAATTCGGATGTTTTTTTTTAAATTAATTATTTAGCTTGCAACAACTTGGTTGTTTTTTTATAATTAGATTAGAACCTTCAGTAAGATTAAAAAAAATATTTGCTGTGTTCACTGAAATGAAAATAAATATGTGATTAACATTTTATTAATATAGATAATTAACATTTTTGCAGTATGTTTGTGATGAAAACTCCATCAAAGATTTAATCATTATTTAATGTCAACTGATAAGAAAAATACTTGCTTATTTTTCTACATGATGATTATAAAATAAAATATAAATGTACAAATCATCTCGATAAATATATCCTAGGACAACTCACACACCATCATCTGATCCTAAACTAAGCAGAGCTTATCCTACTGGAACAATGCTTTATAATATATTTCTAAATAAATATACATACATATCTATATATATAAAAGAAAGTCGTGTTAGTTACACTATTTATAACTAAAGAACGGCTGGACCGATATGGTTGAAAATTGGTGGGGAGGTAGCTTAGAGCCAGGAGACGGACATAGGATACTTTTGTACATTAAAAAAAAAAAAAAACAATTAGGTGGTAGGTAGGTAGTAGGTAGGTAGGTAGTAGGTAGGTAGGTAGTAGGTAGGTAGGTAGTAGGTAGGTAGGTAGTAGGTAGGTAGGTAGTAGGTAGGTAGGTAGTAGGTAGGTAGGTAGTAGGTAGGTAGGTAGTAGGTAGGTAGTAGGTAGGTAGGTAGTAGGTAGGTAGGTAGTAGGTAGGTAGGTAGTAGGTAGGTAGTAGGTAGGTAGTAGGTAGGTAGGTAGTAGGTAGGTAGTAGGTAGGTAGTAGGTAGGTAGTAAGTAGGTAGGTAGTAGGTAGGTAGTAGGTAGGTAGTAGGTAGGTAGTAGGTAGGTAGTAGGTAGGTAGTAGGTACGTAGTAGGTACGTAGTAGGTAGGTAGTAGGTAGAAAAAATTGCATTGCAACGCATGCCGGGTACAGCTAGTTATAGATAAATTATACTAACTATGTAACATTTATGGTGTACAATAAAGAATATTCTATCTATGTATACCCAGACACAGAACAAATGATCATACTCAATACACAAAGATTTGTCCAGGGTGGGCTCAAACCCACAACCTTCTATAGCAGTCAGAGTCACTAACCACAAGACCAGCAACCCAGTCAAAATAAATAAAAGCCTTGTCAATACAAATAAAAGTCTTCTACTTGGGTGTAATGTATAGTAGATAGGCAGGAGTGTTCTTAGCTCCATGATAGACCCAAGTTAAAGAGATTCAAAGCATGGTATGAATTAAAAAAAAAATCTTCCTAGTTTGATTTTTTTTTATGTTTATTACAGAAATAAATAGGTTTTTTTTTTGTTTTGTTGCTGTAATAAAACCTTGAGCAATTGTTCTTTTTTGGTATATGCTGTCACCTTGAACAGTTGACATTTGACATTGTCATGCAGCAAATTCTAAATAATTTTTGTAAAATTTTATTTTGATAGCCTTCTTTTGGTAACCATTTATAAAAATTATATATGTTTTAAAGTTTGTTTGAAGATGGCAAAATTAGAGTTATGTGATGTTTTCGTAACGGACATGCCACACACATCTCCTGTTAAACCATTTCGTTTGAACTATACGCGTAATGATGTACCTAAGATCTGGGATATGCTGGAGGTGCCTGACACTCTATTCGTCCTGGTATTCAATGTTACTAGACGGAGGATGGTGTTCCTAAGGCATTTCAGACCTGGTTAGTTGAAACCAGCATAAATTGTTTCACAGCGGCTGGTAAACACCACAATTTCAAACTTGAAGGTAGAATTTTTACAGTTCTGCAAATGCTATTAATTTTACAATGTAATGTTCCTTGCTATGTACTTTATGCAGTGTTCTGTACGGTTTACGACTTGCAGTAGTTAATTAAACTCATTTCGAGTTCTTGCACTGCACACAGAAACAAAGGCTATTGAAATACATAAGCAACAAAGTACTATTTTATTAGCCAAGTGAAGGATACATTAACATAGTAAATGGAACATATTACGTGAATGTATCCGAGCTTTATCTCTTCAAACTTTTTGATAAGCAACAGGTTTTGTTTTTAAAGAACCCTTGACTCCGTACCTACCAATACTGGTCGTCGAGAGTATCCACATAATATCTGAAATAAAAAAAGAACCCAGCAATGCCACCCATAATTGACTAAAGATTCTTGAAATAAATTATATTCTTTTGGCCCCCAGCTATATACTACAGTTGTGTAATGCCGGTGGACCGCGACGCCGATGAGGTGGACACATCCAAGTACCCAGCGGCGTTAGGCATCACCCTGGAGATGTGCGCCGGCATCGTCGATAAGAACAAGTCCCTGCACGAAATAGCCAAGGAAGAGGTCCTAGAAGAGTGTGGGTACAACGTCCCGGTGAAAGAGCTGCACAAAATTATATCGTACAGGTTAGTTCTATCACTATACTTAGCCTATCACAATCTACTGCTGGTCTACTTTCGTCTTCCTCGTTCTGCATGACAGGTGAGTAAATATACTAATTTTATAAGAACAGCCTTTATTGCGGTAGACTGAGAAACAGAAAGAGACTGACAAAACAGGACTGAAGGGCGCGGAGAAGAAATAAAGCAGGGCATGGCCCTTTACCACGCCGTGGGACATCATAGCTTGCAAAATCACGACAAAGTACATGAACTCTAAACTCTACCGGAGCGGTCTGCGGGTAGCCGCATCGCAGTGCGCATAGAAATGAATATTACGTACATAATTGTGCTTGCGGTCAGCCAGACGGCTAGCCGCATTAAGGTAACCGCATAGTGCGTATGAACACTAAAGCGGTACAGTACAGACGGCAAAAGCCCTGCTTTAAGAGTTCATGGTACACGCGCTTGAGTTGTATATTGTGTCTTATATGTTTTTGTTAATACATGACTCATTTTTATAAATATCGGTGTTGTTTCATAACTCTTTTTTGCCTACAGGGCTGGCGTGGGTGTTCAAGGCTCGCTCCAAACTATGTTTTACTGTGAAGTTACCGACGACATGAAAACCGGAAAAGGTGGGTTCTCAATTTTGTTTTAATTCACATTTATTTATTTAACATTTAAATACTCTGCGTCACACAGTTTTCGCTTGCACAAGTGAAATAGTATTTGTTTAAATATTTGACTATGATTAAAAGTACTTTCTTACTTATGAGTTAAGTAACGTAATTAACGTTTAAGATGATTCTCGATTAAAATTAATCATGGTTTATGTATTTATTTATAACACTTTCGCGTGCATACTAGTTTTAGTGTGTATCGACGCAGATCACTAAGTAGGTATGCAATAATTTGATATCTTTTAGATTTAAATATTATAATTTCCTTTAGTTATATGTTGCGACAATTTGTATTGTGAAATATAACAGACTATTTAATGTGGTTAAATAATACTAAGTAGCAAATGCAGTAATTTCGGACTCATCCACAGCTTACGACATACTTACCTACTATAACGTTTACTTCATAAACGTTATCACCAAAAATATCAGTATCTATTAAATTGATAAAATATCAATTAAATTGATAACATCGTTAAATAGATACATTATACATATGATGTAATTGATTGAATCTCGTATCCCGTATTTTTATAGTTTTTACATTGGCCTGCTTATGTATCTAGATCATTTTTTCATTGTAAAGTAATTGGTTACTTTTTATTTAACAACAAGTAGCAATATATAGCCGTCGTGACTACTCAAAAAGATAACAAGTATTATCTAATGCAGAAACTCGTTTCGCCGTGTAAACTTTTCCTTTAAACATTGAATTTTACTTTTTAAAGTATAACGATTTGAAGTAGGTACAAAGCCAATAGATACACATAACTCGAAATAATATCTACATAAAAGGCCTTAACAAATCTTTAATAGGGTCTTTATCTTAATTTTGTAAATGGAAAACACTATAGATTTTCGTGTAGTTAAACCAATTAACGGCTAATTTCAAAAACATCTGTTGAATTTTTACTTACTAGATATACAACAGCCATACAAATTACGTCAAGTTCCAATCTCATATAAAAAAACGATCTATGGATACATTATTGAAATTGGCAGTTAATAGTAACAACAAAAACCTTAATTTAACTACCTATTTTTTGCTTCCAGGCGGTGGCGTCGACGATGAGATCATCGAAGTGGTTGAGCAATCGATCCCCGAGGTAGAGAAGTGGATCATGACCCCCGGCCCCCACAACAGCCCGCCGTCCTGCCTGTTCGCCGTCATGTGGTTCCTACTCAACAAGGCCGAGAAATTCAGAAAGTAGGTGCAGTAGTTACACTACATCATACATGTTCAGGTGTTAATGTTTGGGTGGGTTAGATATTGGCGTTATTAACTTATGTTTAATGTACCTATGTAATATTAATATTACACGATAAGCTGACATGCTATTTAAGTCAATTAATTCCTGAAGGAAATTGTGAATGTACAGTAAAAAATTAATAACTGTACATTGACTGTATTGTTCCACATTAGAACTTTTGTGATTGAGATGAACAAATACTAGGCTGAAAACAAGCGTTTTCCGAGAAACTGACTATAATGGGATTTAAACTGCGGTTCTGAATACGAGACGAGTCGCTGCTCAGTAACATATTCATGCGCCAGCGCAGGTGCGGGGCGAGGTACTGCCATAAGTGTAGCGCACCTCAGCCGCCAAGAAGTTTGAATCGCACTGTACCAGAAAACTGACAGCTAAAAGTGTTTCCTCATACATATTTAATGACGCCAATATTTGACTAGTACCAAACTTCGATATAATAATGCAAGAAACATCACGAACAACTTATGAACTATCTGTTTTCTGTCAAGACAGGTCGTTTGAACTTTACTGTGGAGAATGTAAAATCGTTCCAGACAGTGGCTTTTTTGCGACATGTATGTATTACTGAAATATGTTGAATTATAACGTCACTATGGCCGATCGTAACAGAAATATTTAAACTTTAAAATGTGTGAAAATTCTTATCATTATAAAGCTGAAATTGAGTGCAATTCAGATTTAAATTGAGTTGCATTTGATTGAGCATAAAATATTTCTGAATTAATTTTCAATTTTGATTTTGCACAATTGCATCACAAATGGTTTTTATAGACAGTCGGCTTCAGTGACTTCCTATTGAAGTTATTTCATCCGTATTTAATGTATGTTTATGTTCCTACCTGTCGCTAGGTTATCGAGTAATTATTGCATTAATTGTGTAGACAATTTGCTTTGAATAAAATTAGTAGATAATACATATTATTATGTAATCAGTTATGTATTAAGTGAAAAATATTTTTTTATTATTATTATGGTTACAATAGAATGTCAAGATAGTTTTATTTCTTATTATTGTTGGTATCAGAATTATTTTCACCTATTTATACCTGTAGATTCCCAGTAATGTTATTTTAAAACTTAACCATTGAGAAATTATATTATTTTATTTATATTTAAGTTGGCGGGGTTCAAATCCTATACATAGGTAAATGTGTTACTAAAAAGCCCAGATCGGAATTCTATAATTTTATTATTATGTTAGGATAAAAACTGATGCTAAATTTTCGTCACATGGCCTGAGAAGCTCGTTGGTTTTATTCCGTTTTATTTTATTGATGACAAAATAATGTTTATGTTAATATTCTACTTTGGTTACATTTGCTCAAAATACAATAAAATTATGGTGCTCAATGTAGATTGAAGTACCTATACGGCAAAAACTGTTAATCGTCTTTCGATTACATAAGAATTCAAGATTAAACTAACATATTAGTAGTAAAAGGTACTTAAATGCACTTATGCACATAGTTTCGATTAAAATGAATGAATGTAATTTTAAGCGATAACAGATAAATTGTTATGATAAGCACATGAAATTATAAATATATAAATAAGAGCAATTTTATTATAAATTTGGGTACATACAGAGAGATTTTATTTCTTGAAAAACAATTTATATATATTTTATTTTAATAAAACATTAAAAAGAAATCCATTTTATTTTGCGATATCTTATTTAATTATTATATAACTTCCCCTTTTTATGGATTTAAAACACAGTCAATTTAGGAAACGGAGTTATTTGAAACAAACATTAAGTTCGATTTTTTTCTTAATTACCTTTAAATGGTCAGATTAATATGCAGTACTTTATACTGAGTTTCAAATAGATTCCCCTCCCTATTTTTTGTACTTTAAAGTTTAGTTAATACATAACATTTCAGCTTCGTACGGAGGGCCGTGACTTTACGGAACTTAAGGTGTACATGTATTGTCCAACAAAGTGAAGTCGGATTAAGTGTAACTGTGTGTGTATGTTTCTATATGTATCGGTTCTGGTGTTTTTGTTCTACATATATAACTTATAATTATTGGTACATAATAACTGTGATTGTTATGCCTTTCTGTGATTAAATCTTGGAACGGAAGCCTTGTTTTTTTTTAAACTATTAAAATACAAATTCCTCATTTTGAAGTACAATGGTGTTATGAGATGGGATACTGTAAGATAATTAATGCATAAATACCTTTTTGGGCTTGACGTTTCGACCTGGTTACACCGGCCGTGGTCGCAAGCAAGACTGACTTTGAGAGTGTGTACGCGCTTATTCCCGTGAATTATATTACCGTAAACATGCAGCGCGATAGTTTGAATGTAAATGAAACGTTATATGGAAGTACATAAAGTCTTTAATCATCTGCAGTACAACTATAACATAATCACATGGTAATCTAATGTATCCTGGTGAGGTCCTCCACGATCTTGATGAGATCATCTACTGTCGCGTCGCGCATCATCCCGCCACCGTCGTCAATCTGTAAGATGTTTAGATCAAGATAAAAATGTTGGGAATATGTCTAGCACGTACGTAGTATTTGAAAACCAATACTAAAGAAGTATAATAAAAACAAACTATATCCATTTCAATTTTAGGTACAATAACTTTGACCTATCATCAAGCGTAACTTATGTAGGTAGTATTCAATTTTGTGATTTAATAAATTTATATTTACCCAACCCTTGGTACTCATGCAATCGTTGAGATACTGGATAAGACAATCTTTGATTCAATACACTATTGAACATATTTTCACATACATAAACAAGAAATGAAGTTAAGTAGTACAGTCACGAGCAAAAATATGTTTACAAATAGCGAAATTGGAAAACAAATTAATCGAGGATCTTATGATAAAACTAAAAAAAAAATGTACATGGTTAAGGAACTGTTTTCAATAATTTCTTCATAACACGTTGTAAATACCAATCTAGAACTAAAGAGAAAATCAATGGCAAATTGGAGAGTATACATGTTTCTGCTCTTGACCGTACATCTATCGTTCACAAGAATTACATGCTTATATTTCTTTCTGTGACTGGAATAAATGACTAATAGATCTCACAAACCTGTAAGCCCTGCACCGTCTCTTGCTGCATATCCCTGTTGAGATCTAAGAAGCTCTCTATCAGGTCTCCGTCAATGAAGCCCTCGGCGGGCTCCGTCTTGATGTCCGTGTTGAACGACCGCCAGAAGGAATGCGGGATCTTGCCGACGGACTTGATCGTGTGTGTTAGCCTCTCTTCTAGTTGGTGCAGGAAGTCGTACAGCTCTTGTGATAGCTGGACCACTAGGCCTGTGGAGGGTGTGGTTTTAGTTTGTTATACATAATTATTTTATTATAAAGAAAACATATTTGGTAATGGCGACATTGATAAGACATTGTATGACGAAGGCAATATGCACATAGGTAAGACAAGTATCTGAAAAATATGGAAAATATATAAGGAGTATACAAACACGCATTGGAAAAATTAAAATATTACTCTCAATGAATAAATGTCAAGAATTCTAAGATTAAATACTTAAAGATAGTTTTGTTGTGTAAATGTCGCTAGCTAGCCTTATACAGTGAATAGACTAAGACGTAACTATTTATGTATGTACTAAGGTAAGTGCTATGCAGCATAGTTTGGCCGCACTTCAAGGGACATAAGTCCAAGGAGTGCCCGTTACAAAATGATGTGCATGTTTTTTGACTGCTTTTATCTATTTTATAATATAAGTTACATATGGATCCGGTGACGGTGGCGAGCAGCACGGGGTTGGCGACGGGCGCGGCGGTGTCGGCGTGCTGGCCCACCAGCGAGCCGCCGCGCATCACGTTGACCATGTCGCCCACGTGGAACTGCCCCATGTACGACATCTGCTGCCGCTCCTCGTCCGTTGTGGCCGCGCTGTACATATGTAACACATCAAAATATGCCCAAAATATTTGCTTTAGGTCTAATTTCCAGAGAGCCAACTATGCCTTCAACGGTGCCCTAGCGCACAGTCTGAAGGCGACATGCAGTAGAGAATCTACTCTCACCGTGAAGGTCTCGGATTGACATATAAAATCCCTGATATCAATTAAACAATTTTAAAATTTCTTTCGCGCTCATTACCCATAGCTTTGTCAACGGCACGCCAGTAGTTTAAGCTGGTGAATCAAATATCTTCGCATTCTTCCTCTCAAACCTCAACGGTTTTCCGTTCAGAGCGAAAGTAGTTCTCGCAAAAAACGGAAAGAGTGTAACGTATACGTAATAAACGATATAATATGAGCAAAGGGTAGAAGTTAAAAATAGTTTACAATATCAAAAGGCAGAAAATAACTAAAACAATAAAATAAATAATTCGTACCTATCTTTCTGACAAACGAACAGATTGAAACTGTTCTCGGCGCCAAGGAACGTGTCGTCATCTAGTATTTCTACGGCCGTCATCCAGTTGGGACTGTAGTCCCGCGCTATCTCTTCGAAGCTACCCTCCATCTGTAAACAAAAACAGTTTTCGATAAAGTAATGTGTAAGCAGTTTTCTCGTAGAGCATATGAAATTGAAGCACACAGTGTGTATGTTTGGTTGGACAATAAAAATTAATTTATCTATCTCAAAGGAACAACTAATTTAGGGAAAAGGTTTTGACAATATAGAAAAGAAATGATGGCTCATACAATATTAAATTAATTATATTGTTAGTTAAGTTAGTGTTGGTTTCCTTCAAGGCTCTATTCTCGGACCTTTACAAACTTTACATGATTAATACCTGTAGCAAGATTATAGAGCACAACTACTAAAACAATAAACATATCTGCCTGTATAAGTTTCTACATCCCCCTGTAATATTATTTCCCACTCACCTGTTTATACTGCAACAGCGACAAGGACCTCATAAGGTCCCCGACTAATATGAAATCGCCCTTCACTTTCAGATACAATGCTACTATATTGTTGAAGTGACTGCATTCTAATCGAAGCTCTTTCTCTGATGTCCATTCGAAGAGCCGTACCTAAGAAAACAGGATATAAATAAATAAGAGATTTTCATAATACAAGACGATAGAGTCTTGGGAGTATATCTATCTCTCAAGTCAGAATATAAAAGGCACATTTTAATTGGTTGTTAGATCCCGCATTCGGGGGCGGAAGACTTTTGTTTACATATGCCATAGGTACCGCATGCGGTAACGGTTTTCAGTAGAAGGGGCCCGCATGAGGGTTGATTGGATTTCTTCATAAGACATAAATCTAAGAACATTTGTAAACTGGATCCCCACTTGTTTTACCTTAAACTTGGCGTATTTTTTCCGCCTTTTGTCCGACTGCACAAAAAAAAACAAATACCGACAAAGATTCGTGTGGACAAGTCGTTATGGTTCCAAATTAATGTAATATGAAACTTACCGTACTGTTAATAGTGGCGAGAAGTTTTCCATTAAATTCGACGAGCGTGTAACATCCTCCTTTGATCTCTTTCTCGGCTATCTGACCTAGTTTGCCTTCTGACCAGTGGAACAATAGGATCCTGCCCTGTGGGATAAAATTCGGTAGATAAATTAAAATATGTACTAATACCAAAGCCTGTATTTTACAATAGTTATGGAAACATAATGTTATATGAATAGATTACAGACTTATGGTCTCTCTTTAATAGGGATAATCAACGGTAATTTTTTGATTAAAATAGATTATTTGTCGACTGAATTTGAGCTGTTTCTTCTTGATTCCCAATATAATTTAACGGAAAATGGAGTTATTTTTTATTCGTACCTGTTTGGGTTCCGATTCTTCTGGGTTAAGTATGGCTGTTCCTACGGCGTAATAGTGGTTGGGGTCGTCACCCAACTTGCAGGAGACCAGAGACATCGCGAACTCATTCGTCATCAGCTGATGTGCGTGTAAAACTAAAAAATATAATGTTAAATAAAATAAGCCTTTGGTTACCTGAATATATTTTGGTTTAAGATACTTTCTTTGGATGGTAATTATTTGAGAGTGAAAAACAACTGACAAATTAGTAGCCCCGATTCCTGCCTAACAAGGACAGCATAGGCTCCTAAAATTTCACGGTAAATAAAAACAGTAAACAACTTTTAGGACAATAAGCCGATACTTATAAAAATGTTAGTGTATTAATGTATTAATTAATATTAGTTCTTGTATCATAAATGTCCTTAGTGTATAAATAAGTAAACTATAACTTGCTTATGTACATTTTAAGAAAATATTAGATCAAGAAGCTGTTGGCACATGAGTAGATAAACGGAACAGAGGCAAAGCTTCTTAAGAACGTGCAAAATTGTTACCTATTTTGTTAGGGTTGTCACAATAGGTGAAGACAAATCAAACAAAATGTTTTTTAAATAGTTTTAATAGTCAGTATGATAGAATAGTTTACAAATTACTTACTCTAAGAATTTTTTTTTTATAATTTTTGATTTTTTTAAATAAAAAATACCTACCGTGTTGTACAAATTACTCTCTTCTTATTATAAAAAGGATCATACAATAAAATAAAGGTACTTGCTTGAAAAAGTAATAACCAAATATTTACTTACCTATTGTACTCCTTGGGATAGTTAAAGTATGATATATTTTTGTTTTCTCTATTATTATTCATACACACGGTACAATAAACAACCATTATTATTAATATAATACCACGTTTTTACAACTAAACTCATAAAAACTTAAACTTGCAACTAACAAAACAAACAGCGTGCGTCGGACTGACCCTTAGATTGTACACTGGCTGTGCCAGCGTAAACTGGTTTTTTCCAGTCTCGCCGCGTATGCGACAAGCGGCCAGTGGTCACGCACACATGCCCCGCGCGCTTGTAGTAGTGCAACCGATTTGCGCGGTTGTTCGAAGCTTTGCCTCTGTTCCGTTTATCTACTCATGTGCTGTTGGCTAGTGTATGAGTCATGTCTGCGAACCTTCTTAAGGCACTTGTCCTATTGTGGGTGATGAGCGAGTAACGAGCAGAGCGAGTATATTTTTAAAGTTCTTTTCGCCGCAACGACCAAAAGCTGAGAGAGAATCTCTACGGCCAGTGAGAATAATCAGATTCTGAGATTCTTCTTCATTTACATGTGATCTACATTTCGTTATACGTTTATTGAGCGATAAAATAGTCGATAGTAACTCGTTCGCAATGAGACAACTGCCTACGAGACTTTGAAGTTAGGTAAGTTAGGTCCAATATGTCGCGTACGTACCTTCGAAGGTGTGATGGTCGAGTATGAGCAGGTTGTGCACCTCGAGGTCGAGCGCGTTGGGCGCGTGCTTGGGCTGCGCGAGCGGCGCGCCCGAGCTGGCCGCGGCCGCCGTGCTGGCCGACGCGCGCACCGCCACGTGAAGTTAGGTAAGTTAGGTCCTATATGTTGCGTACGTACCTTCGAAGGTGTGATGGTCGAGTATGAGCAGGTTGTGCACCTCGAGGTCGAGCGCGTTGGGCGCGTGCTTGGGCTGCGCGAGCGGCGCGCCCGAGCTGGCCGCGGCCGCCGTGCTGGCCGACGCGCGCACCGCCACGTGAAGTTAGGTAAGTTAGGTCCTATATGTTGCGTACGTACCTTCGAAGGTGTGATGGTCGAGTATGAGCAGGTTGTGCACCTCGAGGTCGAGCGCGTTGGGCGCGTGCTTGGGCTGCGCGAGCGGCGCGCCCGAGCTGGCCGCGGCCGCCGTGCTGGCCGACGCGCGCACCGCCACGTGAAGTTAGGTAAGTTAGGTCCTATATGTTGCGTACGTACCTTCGAAGGTGTGATGGTCGAGTATGAGCAGGTTGTGCACCTCGAGGTCGAGCGCGTTGGGCGCGTGCTTGGGCTGCGCGAGCGGCGCGCCCGAGCTGGCCGCGGCCGCCGTGCTGGCCGACGCGCGCACCGCCACGTGAAGTTAGGTAAGTTAGGTCCTATATGTTGCGTACGTACCTTCGAAGGTGTGATGGTCGAGTATGAGCAGGTTGTGCACCTCGAGGTCGAGCGCGTTGGGCGCGTGCTTGGGCTGCGCGAGCGGCGCGCCCGAGCTGGCCGCGGCCGCCGTGCTGGCCGACGCGCGCACCGCCACGTGAAGTTAGGTAAGTTAGGTCCTATATGTTGCGTACGTACCTTCGAAGGTGTGATGGTCGAGTATGAGCAGGTTGTGCACCTCGAGGTCGAGCGCGTTGGGCGCGTGCTTGGGCTGCGCGAGCGGCGCGCCCGAGCTGGCCGCGGCCGCCGTGCTGGCCGACGCGCGCACCGCCACGTGAAGTTAGGTAAGTTAGGTCCTATATGTTGCGTACGTACCTTCGAAGGTGTGATGGTCGAGTATGAGCAGGTTGTGCACCTCGAGGTCGAGCGCGTTGGGCGCGTGCTTGGGCTGCGCGAGCGGCGCGCCCGAGCTGGCCGCGGCCGCCGTGCTGGCCGACGCGCGCACCGCCACGTGAAGTTAGGTAAGTTAGGTCCTATATGTTGCGTACGTACCTTCGAAGGTGTGATGGTCGAGTATGAGCAGGTTGTGCACCTCGAGGTCGAGCGCGTTGGGCGCGTGCTTGGGCTGCGCGAGCGGCGCGCCCGAGCTGGCCGCGGCCGCCGTGCTGGCCGACGCGCGCACCGCCACGTGAAGTTAGGTAAGTTAGGTCCTATATGTTGCGTACGTACCTTCGAAGGTGTGATGGTCGAGTATGAGCAGGTTGTGCACCTCGAGGTCGAGCGCGTTGGGCGCGTGCTTGGGCTGCGCGAGCGGCGCGCCCGAGCTGGCCGCGGCCGCCGTGCTGGCCGACGCGCGCACCGCCACGTGAAGTTAGGTAAGTTAGGTCCTATATGTTGCGTACGTACCTTCGAAGGTGTGATGGTCGAGTATGAGCAGGTTGTGCACCTCGAGGTCGAGCGCGTTGGGCGCGTGCTTGGGCTGCGCGAGCGGCGCGCCCGAGCTGGCCGCGGCCGCCGTGCTGGCCGACGCGCGCACCGCCACGTGAAGTTAGGTAAGTTAGGTCCTATATGTTGCGTACGTACCTTCGAAGGTGTGATGGTCGAGTATGAGCAGGTTGTGCACCTCGAGGTCGAGCGCGTTGGGCGCGTGCTTGGGCTGCGCGAGCGGCGCGCCCGAGCTGGCCGCGGCCGCCGTGCTGGCCGACGCGCGCACCGCCACGTGAAGTTAGGTAAGTTAGGTCCTATATGTTGCGTACGTACCTTCGAAGGTGTGATGGTCGAGTATGAGCAGGTTGTGCACCTCGAGGTCGAGCGCGTTGGGCGCGTGCTTGGGCTGCGCGAGCGGCGCGCCCGAGCTGGCCGCGGCCGCCGTGCTGGCCGACGCGCGCACCGCCACGTGAAGTTAGGTAAGTTAGGTCCTATATGTTGCGTACGTACCTTCGAAGGTGTGATGGTCGAGTATGAGCAGGTTGTGCACCTCGAGGTCGAGCGCGTTGGGCGCGTGCTTGGGCTGCGCGAGCGGCGCGCCCGAGCTGGCCGCGGCCGCCGTGCTGGCCGACGCGCGCACCGCCACGTGAAGTTAGGTAAGTTAGGTCCTATATGTTGCGTACGTACCTTCGAAGGTGTGATGGTCGAGTATGAGCAGGTTGTGCACCTCGAGGTCGAGCGCGTTGGGCGCGTGCTTGGGCTGCGCGAGCGGCGCGCCCGAGCTGGCCGCGGCCGCCGTGCTGGCCGACGCGCGCACCGCCACGTGAAGTTAGGTAAGTTAGGTCCTATATGTTGCGTACGTACCTTCGAAGGTGTGATGGTCGAGTATGAGCAGGTTGTGCACCTCGAGGTCGAGCGCGTTGGGCGCGTGCTTGGGCTGCGCGAGCGGCGCGCCCGAGCTGGCCGCGGCCGCCGTGCTGGCCGACGCGCGCACCGCCACGTGAAGTTAGGTAAGTTAGGTCCTATATGTTGCGTACGTACCTTCGAAGGTGTGATGGTCGAGTATGAGCAGGTTGTGCACCTCGAGGTCGAGCGCGTTGGGCGCGTGCTTGGGCTGCGCGAGCGGCGCGCCCGAGCTGGCCGCGGCCGCCGTGCTGGCCGACGCGCGCACCGCCACGTGAAGTTAGGTAAGTTAGGTCCTATATGTTGCGTACGTACCTTCGAAGGTGTGATGGTCGAGTATGAGCAGGTTGTGCACCTCGAGGTCGAGCGCGTTGGGCGCGTGCTTGGGCTGCGCGAGCGGCGCGCCCGAGCTGGCCGCGGCCGCCGTGCTGGCCGACGCGCGCACCGCCACGTGAAGTTAGGTAAGTTAGGTCCTATATGTTGCGTACGTACCTTCGAAGGTGTGATGGTCGAGTATGAGCAGGTTGTGCACCTCGAGGTCGAGCGCGTTGGGCGCGTGCTTGGGCTGCGCGAGCGGCGCGCCCGAGCTGGCCGCGGCCGCCGTGCTGGCCGACGCGCGCACCGCCACGTGAAGTTAGGTAAGTTAGGTCCTATATGTTGCGTACGTACCTTCGAAGGTGTGATGGTCGAGTATGAGCAGGTTGTGCACCTCGAGGTCGAGCGCGTTGGGCGCGTGCTTGGGCTGCGCGAGCGGCGCGCCCGAGCTGGCCGCGGCCGCCGTGCTGGCCGACGCGCGCACCGCCACGTGAAGTTAGGTAAGTTAGGTCCTATATGTTGCGTACGTACCTTCGAAGGTGTGATGGTCGAGTATGAGCAGGTTGTGCACCTCGAGGTCGAGCGCGTTGGGCGCGTGCTTGGGCTGCGCGAGCGGCGCGCCCGAGCTGGCCGCGGCCGCCGTGCTGGCCGACGCGCGCACCGCCACGTGAAGTTAGGTAAGTTAGGTCCTATATGTTGCGTACGTACCTTCGAAGGTGTGATGGTCGAGTATGAGCAGGTTGTGCACCTCGAGGTCGAGCGCGTTGGGCGCGTGCTTGGGCTGCGCGAGCGGCGCGCCCGAGCTGGCCGCGGCCGCCGTGCTGGCCGACGCGCGCACCGCCACGTGAAGTTAGGTAAGTTAGGTCCTATATGTTGCGTACGTACCTTCGAAGGTGTGATGGTCGAGTATGAGCAGGTTGTGCACCTCGAGGTCGAGCGCGTTGGGCGCGTGCTTGGGCTGCGCGAGCGGCGCGCCCGAGCTGGCCGCGGCCGCCGTGCTGGCCGACGCGCGCACCGCCACGTGAAGTTAGGTAAGTTAGGTCCTATATGTTGCGTACGTACCTTCGAAGGTGTGATGGTCGAGTATGAGCAGGTTGTGCACCTCGAGGTCGAGCGCGTTGGGCGCGTGCTTGGGCTGCGCGAGCGGCGCGCCCGAGCTGGCCGCGGCCGCCGTGCTGGCCGACGCGCGCACCGCCACGTGAAGTTAGGTAAGTTAGGTCCTATATGTTGCGTACGTACCTTCGAAGGTGTGATGGTCGAGTATGAGCAGGTTGTGCACCTCGAGGTCGAGCGCGTTGGGCGCGTGCTTGGGCTGCGCGAGCGGCGCGCCCGAGCTGGCCGCGGCCGCCGTGCTGGCCGACGCGCGCACCGCCACGTGAAGTTAGGTAAGTTAGGTCCTATATGTTGCGTACGTACCTTCGAAGGTGTGATGGTCGAGTATGAGCAGGTTGTGCACCTCGAGGTCGAGCGCGTTGGGCGCGTGCTTGGGCTGCGCGAGCGGCGCGCCCGAGCTGGCCGCGGCCGCCGTGCTGGCCGACGCGCGCACCGCCACGTGAAGTTAGGTAAGTTAGGTCCTATATGTTGCGTACGTACCTTCGAAGGTGTGATGGTCGAGTATGAGCAGGTTGTGCACCTCGAGGTCGAGCGCGTTGGGCGCGTGCTTGGGCTGCGCGAGCGGCGCGCCCGAGCTGGCCGCGGCCGCCGTGCTGGCCGACGCGCGCACCGCCACGTGAAGTTAGGTAAGTTAGGTCCTATATGTTGCGTACGTACCTTCGAAGGTGTGATGGTCGAGTATGAGCAGGTTGTGCACCTCGAGGTCGAGCGCGTTGGGCGCGTGCTTGGGCTGCGCGAGCGGCGCGCCCGAGCTGGCCGCGGCCGCCGTGCTGGCCGACGCGCGCACCGCCACGTGAAGTTAGGTAAGTTAGGTCCTATATGTTGCGTACGTACCTTCGAAGGTGTGATGGTCGAGTATGAGCAGGTTGTGCACCTCGAGGTCGAGCGCGTTGGGCGCGTGCTTGGGCTGCGCGAGCGGCGCGCCCGAGCTGGCCGCGGCCGCCGTGCTGGCCGACGCGCGCACCGCCACGTGAAGTTAGGTAAGTTAGGTCCTATATGTTGCGTACGTACCTTCGAAGGTGTGATGGTCGAGTATGAGCAGGTTGTGCACCTCGAGGTCGAGCGCGTTGGGCGCGTGCTTGGGCTGCGCGAGCGGCGCGCCCGAGCTGGCCGCGGCCGCCGTGCTGGCCGACGCGCGCACCGCCACGTGAAGTTAGGTAAGTTAGGTCCTATATGTTGCGTACGTACCTTCGAAGGTGTGATGGTCGAGTATGAGCAGGTTGTGCACCTCGAGGTCGAGCGCGTTGGGCGCGTGCTTGGGCTGCGCGAGCGGCGCGCCCGAGCTGGCCGCGGCCGCCGTGCTGGCCGACGCGCGCACCGCCACGTGAAGTTAGGTAAGTTAGGTCCTATATGTTGCGTACGTACCTTCGAAGGTGTGATGGTCGAGTATGAGCAGGTTGTGCACCTCGAGGTCGAGCGCGTTGGGCGCGTGCTTGGGCTGCGCGAGCGGCGCGCCCGAGCTGGCCGCGGCCGCCGTGCTGGCCGACGCGCGCACCGCCACGTGAAGTTAGGTAAGTTAGGTCCTATATGTTGCGTACGTACCTTCGAAGGTGTGATGGTCGAGTATGAGCAGGTTGTGCACCTCGAGGTCGAGCGCGTTGGGCGCGTGCTTGGGCTGCGCGAGCGGCGCGCCCGAGCTGGCCGCGGCCGCCGTGCTGGCCGACGCGCGCACCGCCACGTGAAGTTAGGTAAGTTAGGTCCTATATGTTGCGTACGTACCTTCGAAGGTGTGATGGTCGAGTATGAGCAGGTTGTGCACCTCGAGGTCGAGCGCGTTGGGCGCGTGCTTGGGCTGCGCGAGCGGCGCGCCCGAGCTGGCCGCGGCCGCCGTGCTGGCCGACGCGCGCACCGCCACGTGAAGTTAGGTAAGTTAGGTCCTATATGTTGCGTACGTACCTTCGAAGGTGTGATGGTCGAGTATGAGCAGGTTGTGCACCTCGAGGTCGAGCGCGTTGGGCGCGTGCTTGGGCTGCGCGAGCGGCGCGCCCGAGCTGGCCGCGGCCGCCGTGCTGGCCGACGCGCGCACCGCCACGTGAAGTTAGGTAAGTTAGGTCCTATATGTTGCGTACGTACCTTCGAAGGTGTGATGGTCGAGTATGAGCAGGTTGTGCACCTCGAGGTCGAGCGCGTTGGGCGCGTGCTTGGGCTGCGCGAGCGGCGCGCCCGAGCTGGCCGCGGCCGCCGTGCTGGCCGACGCGCGCACCGCCACGTGAAGTTAGGTAAGTTAGGTCCTATATGTTGCGTACGTACCTTCGAAGGTGTGATGGTCGAGTATGAGCAGGTTGTGCACCTCGAGGTCGAGCGCGTTGGGCGCGTGCTTGGGCTGCGCGAGCGGCGCGCCCGAGCTGGCCGCGGCCGCCGTGCTGGCCGACGCGCGCACCGCCACGTGAAGTTAGGTAAGTTAGGTCCTATATGTTGCGTACGTACCTTCGAAGGTGTGATGGTCGAGTATGAGCAGGTTGTGCACCTCGAGGTCGAGCGCGTTGGGCGCGTGCTTGGGCTGCGCGAGCGGCGCGCCCGAGCTGGCCGCGGCCGCCGTGCTGGCCGACGCGCGCACCGCCACGTGAAGTTAGGTAAGTTAGGTCCTATATGTTGCGTACGTACCTTCGAAGGTGTGATGGTCGAGTATGAGCAGGTTGTGCACCTCGAGGTCGAGCGCGTTGGGCGCGTGCTTGGGCTGCGCGAGCGGCGCGCCCGAGCTGGCCGCGGCCGCCGTGCTGGCCGACGCGCGCACCGCCACGTGAAGTTAGGTAAGTTAGGTCCTATATGTTGCGTACGTACCTTCGAAGGTGTGATGGTCGAGTATGAGCAGGTTGTGCACCTCGAGGTCGAGCGCGTTGGGCGCGTGCTTGGGCTGCGCGAGCGGCGCGCCCGAGCTGGCCGCGGCCGCCGTGCTGGCCGACGCGCGCACCGCCACGTGAAGTTAGGTAAGTTAGGTCCTATATGTTGCGTACGTACCTTCGAAGGTGTGATGGTCGAGTATGAGCAGGTTGTGCACCTCGAGGTCGAGCGCGTTGGGCGCGTGCTTGGGCTGCGCGAGCGGCGCGCCCGAGCTGGCCGCGGCCGCCGTGCTGGCCGACGCGCGCACCGCCACGTGAAGTTAGGTAAGTTAGGTCCTATATGTTGCGTACGTACCTTCGAAGGTGTGATGGTCGAGTATGAGCAGGTTGTGCACCTCGAGGTCGAGCGCGTTGGGCGCGTGCTTGGGCTGCGCGAGCGGCGCGCCCGAGCTGGCCGCGGCCGCCGTGCTGGCCGACGCGCGCACCGCCACGTGAAGTTAGGTAAGTTAGGTCCTATATGTTGCGTACGTACCTTCGAAGGTGTGATGGTCGAGTATGAGCAGGTTGTGCACCTCGAGGTCGAGCGCGTTGGGCGCGTGCTTGGGCTGCGCGAGCGGCGCGCCCGAGCTGGCCGCGGCCGCCGTGCTGGCCGACGCGCGCACCGCCACGTGAAGTTAGGTAAGTTAGGTCCTATATGTTGCGTACGTACCTTCGAAGGTGTGATGGTCGAGTATGAGCAGGTTGTGCACCTCGAGGTCGAGCGCGTTGGGCGCGTGCTTGGGCTGCGCGAGCGGCGCGCCCGAGCTGGCCGCGGCCGCCGTGCTGGCCGACGCGCGCACCGCCACGTGAAGTTAGGTAAGTTAGGTCCTATATGTTGCGTACGTACCTTCGAAGGTGTGATGGTCGAGTATGAGCAGGTTGTGCACCTCGAGGTCGAGCGCGTTGGGCGCGTGCTTGGGCTGCGCGAGCGGCGCGCCCGAGCTGGCCGCGGCCGCCGTGCTGGCCGACGCGCGCACCGCCACGTGAAGTTAGGTAAGTTAGGTCCTATATGTTGCGTACGTACCTTCGAAGGTGTGATGGTCGAGTATGAGCAGGTTGTGCACCTCGAGGTCGAGCGCGTTGGGCGCGTGCTTGGGCTGCGCGAGCGGCGCGCCCGAGCTGGCCGCGGCCGCCGTGCTGGCCGACGCGCGCACCGCCACGTGAAGTTAGGTAAGTTAGGTCCTATATGTTGCGTACGTACCTTCGAAGGTGTGATGGTCGAGTATGAGCAGGTTGTGCACCTCGAGGTCGAGCGCGTTGGGCGCGTGCTTGGGCTGCGCGAGCGGCGCGCCCGAGCTGGCCGCGGCCGCCGTGCTGGCCGACGCGCGCACCGCCACGTGAAGTTAGGTAAGTTAGGTCCTATATGTTGCGTACGTACCTTCGAAGGTGTGATGGTCGAGTATGAGCAGGTTGTGCACCTCGAGGTCGAGCGCGTTGGGCGCGTGCTTGGGCTGCGCGAGCGGCGCGCCCGAGCTGGCCGCGGCCGCCGTGCTGGCCGACGCGCGCACCGCCACGTGAAGTTAGGTAAGTTAGGTCCTATATGTTGCGTACGTACCTTCGAAGGTGTGATGGTCGAGTATGAGCAGGTTGTGCACCTCGAGGTCGAGCGCGTTGGGCGCGTGCTTGGGCTGCGCGAGCGGCGCGCCCGAGCTGGCCGCGGCCGCCGTGCTGGCCGACGCGCGCACCGCCACGTGAAGTTAGGTAAGTTAGGTCCTATATGTTGCGTACGTACCTTCGAAGGTGTGATGGTCGAGTATGAGCAGGTTGTGCACCTCGAGGTCGAGCGCGTTGGGCGCGTGCTTGGGCTGCGCGAGCGGCGCGCCCGAGCTGGCCGCGGCCGCCGTGCTGGCCGACGCGCGCACCGCCACGTGAAGTTAGGTAAGTTAGGTCCTATATGTTGCGTACGTACCTTCGAAGGTGTGATGGTCGAGTATGAGCAGGTTGTGCACCTCGAGGTCGAGCGCGTTGGGCGCGTGCTTGGGCTGCGCGAGCGGCGCGCCCGAGCTGGCCGCGGCCGCCGTGCTGGCCGACGCGCGCACCGCCACGTGAAGTTAGGTAAGTTAGGTCCTATATGTTGCGTACGTACCTTCGAAGGTGTGATGGTCGAGTATGAGCAGGTTGTGCACCTCGAGGTCGAGCGCGTTGGGCGCGTGCTTGGGCTGCGCGAGCGGCGCGCCCGAGCTGGCCGCGGCCGCCGTGCTGGCCGACGCGCGCACCGCCACGTGAAGTTAGGTAAGTTAGGTCCTATATGTTGCGTACGTACCTTCGAAGGTGTGATGGTCGAGTATGAGCAGGTTGTGCACCTCGAGGTCGAGCGCGTTGGGCGCGTGCTTGGGCTGCGCGAGCGGCGCGCCCGAGCTGGCCGCGGCCGCCGTGCTGGCCGACGCGCGCACCGCCACGTGAAGTTAGGTAAGTTAGGTCCTATATGTTGCGTACGTACCTTCGAAGGTGTGATGGTCGAGTATGAGCAGGTTGTGCACCTCGAGGTCGAGCGCGTTGGGCGCGTGCTTGGGCTGCGCGAGCGGCGCGCCCGAGCTGGCCGCGGCCGCCGTGCTGGCCGACGCGCGCACCGCCACGTGAAGTTAGGTAAGTTAGGTCCTATATGTTGCGTACGTACCTTCGAAGGTGTGATGGTCGAGTATGAGCAGGTTGTGCACCTCGAGGTCGAGCGCGTTGGGCGCGTGCTTGGGCTGCGCGAGCGGCGCGCCCGAGCTGGCCGCGGCCGCCGTGCTGGCCGACGCGCGCACCGCCACGTGAAGTTAGGTAAGTTAGGTCCTATATGTTGCGTACGTACCTTCGAAGGTGTGATGGTCGAGTATGAGCAGGTTGTGCACCTCGAGGTCGAGCGCGTTGGGCGCGTGCTTGGGCTGCGCGAGCGGCGCGCCCGAGCTGGCCGCGGCCGCCGTGCTGGCCGACGCGCGCACCGCCACGGCCGCCGCCCCGCCGCCCACGCTCCACTCCAGCTTGTCCACGCGCATCGTTATCACGCCGAACGTCTGCATATACAGACACGCATGGAAAACATACTGCCTTGTCAATACAACACTTTGAACACGGACGATTTACAATAACAGACGATGTCAATCAAAGTCGACAAAAGTGCCACAAAGGTGCAAGAAGATATTATACAGTCTTATGACAAAAGTTGTACTTTACGATGAGAGACAAACGATAAATAGTCCAATATTTGGTTTATAATCCCTTTTTTAACCGACTTTAAAAAAAAAGGAGGAGGTTCTCAATTCGGATGTTTGTATGTTTTTTTTTTTTTTTTATGTTTGTTCGCGCATAACTCCGTTGTTTTCCAACCGATTTGAAATATTTTTTCTTTGTTGGAAAGGGTATACTTCCCAAATGGTCCCATAGTCACCAAGTCGGGATCTGATGATGGAATCTTGGCAAAATCCAGGGAACTCTTCAAATTTTATAGGAAAACGTACAGCGATTTTGGTATTTTCAACAACAAGTGAAGCATTTGCGTTCAATAAGAACCATTCTACTATCAGATCTGATGATGAAGCCAAGATGACCTCGTGAATGTAGCGGGAATTCGTTGGATGTGAGATGCGTGGCACTGGATTTCGTTTGATGGAAATTATCATGAGGATGATAAAAGGGTGTCAGCTGAAGGTCTACCCATATTATCTAAGATTAAAAATATGTCACTAAAAATAAACAAACAAAAAACTTTTTTGCAAAAAAAAAAACCGACTTCAAAAATCGATAAAAGCACTAAAAAGTAAAAAATAATACTATAACCTACCTATATTAATAAACCTAACCTAAACTACGATTAACCTATAATACAATTTAACATTTTTTTGGAGTCGGTGCCAAGCAATATACAAAACTTAAATCACTAAATACCTACCTACAGACTAATTCTAATCTGAAAACAACAAAAATACTTTATGACAGATTACCTAATATTAAGACACAAAGAAAAAAAGATACTTACGTTTACACTTAACAATATTAATAATATATTTTTACAAACACAATACACATCAATATACTCAGGAATTACCAGTCGTTTCTTTACTTAGCTTGGCACCGACTCCAAAAATTGTTAAATTGTATTATAGGTTAATCGTAGTTTAGGTTAGGTTTATTAATATAGGTAGGTTATAGTATTATTCTTTACTTTTTAGTGCTTTTATCGATTTTTGAAGTCGGTTTTTTTTTTTGCAAAAAAGTTTTTTATTATTATATTTGTTTTTACATACTTATTTTCTGACTCAAACTGTACATATTTTACTCTTTATTGTAAATATTTTAAGTTTAATTCATAATGAATGACTCAAAGTGAGAACTTAAGAGCGTAGACGGGCTGCGCGAGAATTGAAAAATAGGTATTTCAAGAAAATATTGCCGTCGCGCTGGGCCCTCGCAACCGGGGGGCGGAGCGCGGCGCGGTGTCAATGTGTGAGTGAATAGGTAGTCTGTGTTTGTGTGCGTAGCTCATAGCGCGCATCTTTCGTCCGCCCGATTTAAAAAGATTCACAATTACTAATATAACTCCCGGCAAATAACTTGGCAAGAGTCGTTAGATGCGCAGAAATCGTTTTTTAGGTCTATTTGGTGGTCAAGCGGGACGCGGGGTATGCGGTAGCGCCGATCCGAGCGCGCGATTGGTGCGTTAGTCGACCGAGTCACCGATCCGAGCGCGCGATTGGTGCGTTCGTCGACCGAGTCACCGATCCGAGCGCGCGATTGGTGCGTTCGTCGACCGAGTCGATTAGAGATTGGTGAGTTAGTCGAATATGCGCGGGTTTACCCCCACTACGTCAAAATCTTGCCAAGTTATTTGCCGGGAGTTATATCAAGTATAAGGGGCCGATGCCGCTATTTTAAGTCAGTGAGTGGCAGGTTAATGAACGTTTCAGTGTACTTGTTATTGTGCCTAATTTTCGTATTCAGATAAGAACAGTCACTATCAATCCTACAATGACAACAGTGGCAAGTAGGTGTACATTTGTCATTACTAAAATGATCTCTTAACATTCTGTATTTTTTTTAATCCTTTGACATTTGTATAGCACTGATACTGAATTTGTTATAATTAGCTTTTCGTTTTCGAGCAGGATAATTTTGTAATATTATTTTAAGAATTAAGTAATGTTATTAGAAAAAATTGATTGCCTAAAGATTATATAAATACTAGCTGTGTCCCGCGGTTTCACCCGCGTGAATACCTAGGTCCCGTTCCCGGTGCCTTTGTATATAATAACAGACAAATAATTAGCAATAAATTAAAATTGCGACTATAATTTGAGATTTAAACTATCCTATCTCTCAAGTTGGATCGAACTGCACATGGTGTGCGAATTTTATTATAATCGGTTAAGTGGTTTAGGAGTCCATTGAGGACAAACATTGTGACACGAGATTTATATATATTAAGATTTGCACATCTAAATAGGTAATGATACAGTGCACTCTATATATATTTGTAACATCTTTTATACCTGTATATGCAAATAAATGATTTGATTGACTAACATCACTATAATTTCGATAAAAACTTCGACACTTGTTACTTTCCTAATTGTGTACGTTTTAGTCTAACCGTCCCTCACCTCTCGTCTCCCCCCGAAGTGTGCGATAGGGACAACTGCAGCTCAGAACGATTTTACCTACAAAAAACTGACCGATCGACGTTTCGTATACCGCTGTTTTTTCCCTGAAATCTAAGCCGATTAAAATATTCTTGGTATCAAAATTTAAAGAAAGAATAGATCTATGTCCCTATTTTTTTCTTTTATCTTAAAACGTTTTCAATTTTCATCGGTACTCGTCTGAATACGTAGGTTAAAACGGGGTATTTTTTTTAGGTTTTCGGAACGTCATATTTGTTTGTAATATATTTTTGAAAAAAAAAAAAATGATAGGGACATGCCTTCAGTAAGCCTACATTTTTAGAAATAAAAACGGTTACTCTAGAGGCATTCTCCAGGAAGAGAACAGAGGAATACGTTTGTATGGAAAAATGCAGCCCGTCTACGCTCATGTTTCGTCAAAAATACCTCCATATTTAATGACCTTATTATGACCAAATATAAATGTTCCGTACCTGTGAAGCCTCTTGGTAGGCGATCCTCCTTGGCGTCTCTCCCAGCGGCACTGTGCGGATGTGCAGCTTCTGGATCTCGTCGATAGTGCCTATTGTTACCGTGCTGTCTGTTGCTAGCGCCAAACTAAACAAAATAATACGTGCCAATTAACAGCAGGCAAAGAAGTGAACTGCATTATTTTAGAAATCTATAATATTTGACTTAGGTAATTATTCCATTTTTTACAATAATAATTAAACCGATGTTTTCTTAATATTGTTGAAAGACAAAACACAACAGGTATGTTGGGTTTTCTATAGGGTTACATTTATGCTGTACTGTATTTTTTATGTCAATAAAAACTTTTTAATTTTAATTTTTTCTATTATTCAAAATAATTGATACAAAAAGTTAGATTTCCATGATTAAATTAAATCATTGCGAGCTGAAATTTTGCACACTGATTTTATACCATATATACTCTTCACCCCTTTTGGATGGATGTACCCTTTCAGCAACACCCTGTTTATCTACTGCATACATATTTATTGAATTTTCTTTGCGCGATTTTTTAGCCCAGCAATGATATCAAAACGAAAAGAAACCAACTAGTCATGATACATTTACAGTACTAAAGACACAATCTTTTGAGTAAATATCACAAAGGCATATTTATTTAAAACTAGCTGTGCCAGCGACTTCGTTCGCGTAGATGACGAAAATTATCAATGAATGACGAACTTATTATTTTTGATTGTAGCGTGATGAAACCGATGAACCTGCCCAGGAGTATGAAGAATAATTGTACCAAGTTTCGTTAAAATCCGTCGAGTAGTTTTTGTTTCTATAAGGAACATACAGACAGACAGACAGACAGACAGACAAAAATTTGACTGATTGCATTTTTGGCATCAGTATCAATCACTAATCACCCCCTGATAGTTATTTTGAAAATATATTTCATGTACAGAATTGACCTCTCTACAGATTTATTATAAGTATAGATTTACTGACCTGTCAGGATACGCCTGCGCATTGAGCGAGCACATGTGTGTGACTTCCTTAAGATTGACATTCGAGAACACGAGCTTGTGGTTCGAAGAGAAAATCACGGTCGGTCGATCTGAGCACGCGAATATATTTGTTGTTGATAGTGATCTGTAAATAAAAACTTATTTAAACATTCTATTGGTATTTAACTGATTTTATGTGCGAATGTGCAGTCGAAAGAGATTCGTGAAATAACTGCTTGATAATAGGGATGATGGCTAATTTTTAATGTCCATCTTTTAGATAATGAAAAAATATTAGACAAGTATTTTTTGTTTGTCCCGTAAACAAAGAATTACGAAAATACAGCGAGTGAAAATCTTGCGTGACGTCACGTCCACGCACAAATTGTACCTAGCCGTGACGTCACAAACCCCCACTCCTGAACTTTAAAGCGGTTTATCTTCGTATTTTTTTATTGATTTGAAAAAATACGTGTCTATTTTATTTTAGTTATCTAAATGTCGGGCTAAATAAATTATAACTTTTCATACCTATACATTAGCCACTTTAAAGAAATAATGAACGTGCTTTGGGATTATGAACCTTAATTCAATGACTAATAGTTCAGTTTCCATCACATTCAAATTACTTTTAGGCCCTTTTCGGTAATATTTGTCATTCTAAAATGAACTTAAACACATGTTGTCAAAGTTGATAATTGCGTAATTAGTAATAACGTTTAATTCTCTTTCCATATTGGCTTTAGTATAGTCATCTACCCTATTGATTTTAGAAAGAGGTATAGACCAGAAATTTAATATGTAGGGATAGCTAAAAAGAAGTACATACGATATTGATTATAAGAAAAACAAAGATATATTTTTTTATGATTAAAGTTCAGGAGCTGGATGCGAGAAGCCAAGGATAGAACTAAGTCGCGTGCAATTGGAGAGGCCTATGTCCAGCATAGTGGTCTGCTATAGGCTTATGATGATGATGATTAAAGTTCTACATAAACTATGTAGAAACGCAATTGCTTTTTTCGTTTTCGAAGTAGCATTTTCATCCTGTTAAAATACTATTAAGTACCCAACACAGTCAATACGTTAGCTATCTTACCTGAAGCTTCTCAAAACAGTAGGCTGCGTTCCTAAAGTAACCTTCTTCTTGTTAGTAAGTACACCGGTCTCCTGGTCTACCGTGAAGTAGAACATGGAGCCATCTCCTAGAGCGCAGAGTAAGTAGCACACGCCTTCTAGCACGCAGATAAGTAACGAACGTGGGATTATTTCTGTAACAAAATATATATTTTAATGCATGGTAAATAATGAATAATCTACTAGAAAAATGTTGGGTACCCCTGGCTATGATATGACTTTTTTTTTTATATAACCTTTTAGTTATCATACTGCCGGAAAAATGGTCTTGATTTAAATTAAAATATGCGTAAGTATATTTTTGTGTCAATATTGTGTAGTTGTAATATTGTTACATACCTCCAGACAGTTTTTCAGTGTGAAGCGGCCTTAGGTCAGGCAACTTGAGGACTCTTACAGAAATGTCTGTCCAGAGACCAACTCCGAGTAAGGCCTCGTCTTCACCAGGGCCAAGGTCAAGGCAAGCGACTTCCTCTTCCATACATACTTCACTGTAAAAATAATTAATAAAAAATACTTGCGAGTATGAACAGTCATGAATATAAAATTATTATAGTTTATAAAACAGCCATTATAGTTTATAAAACTCAATGCAAGTAAAATAATATGAAACCTACTATTTTAATATTTTTTTTTCACATAATTAGTGTTATGACTTGATAGCAGGTAGCAAGACCTGCTTAAATAAACTAAAATAGCACAGAGCATCCGCGCGAACGGATGCCAGCCACCAAATAGATCTCCACCCTACTATTCAACGGATGTAATGCATAAGAGCATACTTACGCTTTAAGTTCCAGCGTCCCGTCTCCAATATCGACGAGATAGATGCGTGGTCCGGCGGCGGCCACCACCTTGGCGTTGCTGCACGCCACCACGGACAAGCCGCGAGCCCCGGCGACAGACCACTGTGCTGCGAGCCGCCAGCCGCTGTCTCCCGGTGCTATTAGTCGGATGCCTTCGTCAGTCACCTAGAATGAGCAATAGTTAGCATAAATACACAATAATTTCCTAAAAATAGTATAACTGCACGTCCCATTTAGTTCAGGCCTAAAAATCACACACACATTTATAATATAAGGTGTTAAAAATTAACTTTAAAAAAGGACATCATCCACTCTCTATACATTTTTGGTCCAAATTCGAAAGTGCCGGCCAACAAAAAAAAAATGTTATATTCAGACAGAGCTTGTCCTCCTAAGCATTTCTTACTATGGCACCAAAGCTGTAGCACCGCTGCACGTGATTTTATCCAGGGTTTAAAATTCTGAATTTTCATACATTTTTCGATCACATACCACGATATTATCGATTAAATGAATTTCTAAGAGGACAGAGCTTGACCTCCTTAGCATTTCTTAATATGGCAACAAAGCTGTAGCACCGCTTTACGCGATTTTATCCAGGGTTAAAAATTCTGAATTTTCATACAATTTTTCGATCACATGCCACGATATTATCGATAAAATGAATTACTAGGAGGACAGAGCTTGTCCTCCTGAACATTTTTTAATATTTCACCAAAGATGTAGCCACCAGCTTTAGGATAAGAGTATACGATTTTTACGCAAGACGCTTTCGACGATAAAATACATTAAAAACATAAAAACTAAAATCCCTGAATGTATTACTACTCCAAATCATTAACTATGCTAGCTAGCATCCATAACAGAACATTTCATTTGTGTTTAGTAATTCATTTAATGGATAATATCATGGTATTTGATCGAAAAATGTATGAAAATTCAGAATTTTTAGCCCTGAATAAAGTCAAATGCAGTGGAGCTACAGCTTTGGTGCCATATTAAAAAATGCTTAGGAGGACAAGCTCGGTCCTCCTAGTAATTCATTTTATTGATAATATCGTGGCATGTAATCGAAAAATTGTATGAAAATTCTGAATTTTTAACCCTGGATAAAATCGCGTGAAGCGGTGCTACAGCTTGGGTGCCATATTAAAAAATGCTTAGGAGGACAAGCTCTGTCCTCTTAGAAATTCATTTAATCGATAATATCGTGGTATGTCATCGAAAAATATATGAAAATTCAGAATTCTTAACCCTGGATAAAATCGCGTGCAGCGGTGCTACAGCTTTGGTGCCACATTAAGAAATGCTTAGGAGGACAAGCTCTGTCAGAATATAAAATTATTTTTGGTTGGCCGGCACTTTCGAATTTTGGACCAAAATGGATGATGTCCTTTACGAAGATGCTCGGTGTCGATAAATAAACATAACTAAAAAAAAAAATTCCGATCGTCAGTCGTTTGATATCTGCCGCGAGGGAAGGGTTTGTCACTCACTGTCATCCGAAACTTTCGTGGGCTCGCTTTTTCAATAATGCCGGTTACGTACACTAACTGCGAGTACTTGGACTAGCGGTGCGCATATTAGGTTATTTACGCGTAATGCAAATAATTGTGTATCTTTTGAACGGTAGCTTTTTTTAAAAATATTTCTTCGTGATTATTTATTGCATATAATTTTCAACAACTCCTTAAATTCCTTAAAGTTAATTTTTGAACACCTTATATAAGTAAAGGGCAGTTTTGTTTGAAGTGTTTCGTTTGTTGTTTTTGAGTTCTTGTAATGTATATTATTCTTAAACTTATGAATTTATGTGAGTCTGAATAAATGGTATTTTTCCTTTTTTTTTTTTGTAGCCTACGTCAGATCCCACTGCTGGGCAAAGGCCTCCCCCTCCGTCCTCCAAACCTGTCTATCTTTTGCGATATCTGGCCACGTGCGTCCCGCATAACTGACTAGATCATCACACCACCTTCGCCGCGGACGACCTCGACTGCGATGTCCTTCCGGCGTCCAGTGGGTGACGATCTTTGCCCATCGGTCAGGCTGCATTCGCGCGACGTGACCAGCCCACTCCCACTTAAGCTTGGCTGTTTTGGCTCCCACATCCGCCACTTGAGTTATAGAACGCAGCGTGGTGTTTCTAACACGATCTGTTAGTTTAACACTAAGTATGCTGCGCTCCATTGATCGTTGGCAAATCTTGAGCTTGGACTTTTGCTGTTCAGTAAGTGACCAACTTTGAGCACCGTAGGTTAGGACGGGCAGTATGCACATGTCGATGAGTATTTTTCCTTATTTTGATTAATTAAACATAGTACTAAAAGTAACTCACCTGAATCAGTTGATTGTGACAGACGTTTCCTGTGAAAAAAGTCTGACGATCGGGGACGAAACCTTTGATTTCCGTCTCTTCAACTTCTTCACCGTTCAAAGTTAATACCCTGATGACAAAAAACGCTTCCACTTTATTTCTACATTTGATAAACCGTTTCTTTGTGCAGGAAATCCGTTTATTTGACGGATTTCTTCGTATATGACAACCAATATCCAAAGAAACGGATATAAAAAAAGTCATCTTTTTGCATAATATCAATAACATTGACCTAAATTTAAGCGTACATAAATTAACCAATAGTCGCTTAAAACTAAATTCCAGCACAGGTTAGTGGCAGCCTAAAGATTTAACATATTGCAATCAAAGGGTAATTTGGCAAGATTTGGCCATGTTTTGATCTGGTCAGATCTGAACCACAACCATAAACATCGTATTCACCTGGTCTGTCCCACAAAGGAGAGTACAAGCGTGTCATGGTAAGTCTGGTTGTGTGCGAGCGTGAGCGCCCACATGCCCTTGATGCCGGGCAGGTCGATGGACGCCTGCTCCTGGATGCCGATGCCGTTGCGGATGATGCGGAGAGAACCCATCTTGAAGGCGCCTGGTGAGGAATTGGTAGTTTTAGATAGTATTAATACCTGTACAGTGTACATATGTTGGGTCATATATTTATTTTATTTTGAATAGAATTTGGTACTTCTGAAATACAACATAGGATATAGGGATAGAACATAGGGATCGACCATCATAGGGTTCTGAGTTTATTTAACCTCCTTTTTTTTGTGTAACCTTCTCTGTGTTCCAGTGCTGGGCAAAAGTCTTCCTAATTTGCTCCACCCAAAACAGCACAAAACCTGAAATCCTTGTTTCCCCACTCACCGGAGCAAGTAATGAGCTGATTCTGTCCCTGCCGCTCCAGGTCCACCACACACATATCCACGATCGGCGCGAGGCTCGTGAAGCTCTCCATGGGCTGCACGTACTGGCTAGCCTCATCACGCGAAGCCGACAGTCTCACTAGAGCAGAGTCTCCCAGCCGGGAGCCTACGAATACTACGCCGTTGTCGAGGTAAGTCATGCATTCGGGGATTGGGATGTCGCCTGTAGGGGAAAATAACATGTTTTAGTGCTTTAAAACTAATTTTTATTCACCCGTAATTGCGGTCGATGCTCCAATTCTAATTTCAACAACATTAAGTTGATAGACATCGGATTCGATGCCATGGCAGAACAAAGCTTATAAAAACTTAGTTTTTCATGTATTAAGTGAAATTGTCTCATCCAGAGTGATTATGTTTACTAACATGCAGAGGTAAAAGGAGAATAAATCCATACCAAAACCAGTGCCATGTAAGGAGCTCGTTCTACCTATTTATTGGCGTTTAAAAGTTCCAGGAACAACGGTTAAAAATAAATCAATGAAAGTAGAATCGTACATACCTAACAGCTCCACCTTAAGATCCTTAACAGCCTGCGTTCCATCCATCTTCTCTTGCAGCTCCAGTAGCAGCATAAACAGTCGTCCTGCGATATCGCCCAGTAAGTACCGCAGCCCGCGCCCGTCGACGCGACAATAGCAGTTTATTGGAGTTAGCTGGAAGACATTAATGTTCAGGAGCATTGGACAGAGTAATGAGCTGAGCTGCTATATCTGGTTCAAGATTTATTTTCGAACACTCCATTAGTGTTCGAAAATAAATCTTGAACCATTGAAATTGTGTTGTGAAATTTTTGTACTGGTTATATTGAAATTTGTGTAATGATCTAGTATAATAGTAAATAATGTGTGTTCATGAAATTAAATTACCTTAATCTGTGGTGGAGCAACAGCGACATAGCTTTGCCCATCATGGTATACTATTGACTCTTGTCCAATAACTATGGCGCCGCCTGCAAATGTTTATAAAATTTTTCATTATATTATTCTGGGTATCAAAATGTCTTCGGTTTCTTTTCAACTAAATGTTTAAAGGAATAACTTACCAAGCGGACTAGGAACAGGAATTAATATAGAAGCTTCAGTTTCAACATTATCTTGCTTCCAGGGTATCTTCATGAATTCTTTCTCTCTTAAATTTATCTCATGAGTCTACAAAATAATAAATAACAGGGTCAAAAACAAGATCAAAATGTGAAAAACTGATTTCTTTCTCATTTTTCAATAGAAACTCACCTTAATGTGTCGGCCATTGAGATCTTGATGTATTAAAATAATTGTAGGATTTGAACAACCATGTAAGAATTCTACGTCATAAACATTTAGTTCGTCGAGTCTAAAAAATAATTAAAAATACAGTAGTTACATATTCAATGGATAAGCGACCTTAAATACGTTGAAACTAAGTACAACTTTTGAACGACAACTTACCTTAGACTAGCGGCTTTAAGCTCTGTGGAGTCCTTATCAAGTGGTATAATTTTAAACAGACCGTCATACAGTCTTAACCCGATCACTCTGGCTTGAGGATCGATGACAGCCAGAATGCCATTCTCTGAAGGTTTTCCAATCCTGTCTGACACATTGCCGTGGGCTCTGGTGACCACTTCCAGCTCACCGTTGGCTGCAGTCCGCCATTCTAATATCATGGCGTTGTAGCGGGCAGTTAGTATGAACACTAGGTCCTTATTTTCATACTAAAAAAAAATATTTCCAAATCACCATTACAAAGTTGTGATAAAATTTTGACAGAAATAAATTATGATTATTTCAAGCTTTTGTGATCTGTCATAGAAAGTGCTCCATTTAATTAGTATTCTATGGCACATTTCTATCAGAGTTCTCTTTGTCTTATCATATAAAAATACAATGAATGTTTTGTTCTGCTTATATGCTACTGATAATTACTCACTGGCGGTCTGAACATCTTCATTTTGGCGACGCGCCCGTAGAGCCCCACTTCCTTCATCGGCCGCAGCCCCTCGGGCGTCACCAGGTACATCTCCAGGCGGGAAACCTTCGCCACCAGGAGGTTCAGGTCGGTCGGCGAAGTGAAATTGCCTAAAATTTAGATATACATCATCTTAGGGGTGGAACACGTTTTGAAGATCGTCAAAATAAAAAAAAGGACTCGTGAGAAACAGGTTATACCTAAAGCAGACATGTCTCTATATAAATGTAAATATTTACTCTAGGTCATCAACTAAACTAAATTCTTATTTCTGTAAACAGTCTACAGGAAATAAAATAGTATTTAGTCACATACACAAGAATTGCAATAAAAATTAGAAAATTTTTGCACTTGTTTAGCACACAAGTATGTTTTTATAGAAGCAAAGTAGAAAAAGAAAATGATCATCTTTTTGTATTTCCCTTCTTTTGAAAGTAATGTAAAAACATGACATAAAAATTCATCTTATTTACTAGGCCCTAGAGACTAAAATACAAACTCATCTAGCTAAGGCTGGCTTCTACCTAGGTCAACGAATAAGCATTGCCATACAAAGTGGCAATGCTGCCAGTCTTTTGGGCACACTCCCAGTTGACAGCGATGTGGATGAATTTTTTGATGCCTTATTTTTTTTCTTAGTTTTATTTACTTTATAATTTTTCTTATTTATTGTGTAGGCTTACCTTTTATATTATTGTAAATATTTTAAGTTTAATTTCTGATGTAAAATAAAGATTTAATCTAGCTAAGTTAGTTTCACATTACCTCACTGGTGAAGGCTCTGTCTGAGGACAATTATTGTTTTGTAGCTAACAGAAATAATATGACAAAACTTTTAGAGGTCATTGGCAAAATGCAATTCAATATAAGAATTTGTTTCATGCTGTTTATGCTTCTATTCTGTTATACAATTTACCATTTTAATAGTGACTAACTGGTGTATTATCTGTTGTTTCTGTTAAATAAGAGTGTGCTTTTAGGCATGAATACTAAAAAATATAGATTATTTTTTGGAGAAACCAGGACAAAACAAAAATATTTCAACATAAACCTACAATTGCAATTATTGTGCAACATTTCTCAATGCCTAAGTTGTGGTTATTGTCCTTAAATAATATAACAATTTAATTAATATTAATATTCCATATTTGGGTTATCATTATAATAATATACTTAAATATATATAATTGTTAATAGAACAAACAAACATACATTTTTATCTATAACAGAAATAGTCTATGAGTAAGACTTGCTGCCACTTCGTTACATTTTACTGAGAATATAATTCAGTGCAGAAATAAAATATTTATGTACATTATAGGTTGTAGTATTTATTGGTCATATTATACCTAAGTATGAAAGCAATTTGGTATCTGGCTGGCTTTACTGCCAAAACCACACAAATAATTTAGGCAATATTTAGTCTTGATAACCATCATCCATACCTATAGAGGATTTAAATTTATATTTGTATTATTAAATAAATAATTGATAGACATTTGATGCTTCTAAACCATCAAAAATAATTTATTTAGCATTATAATATGCCACTTCGTTTCAGTTGTTATCTCTATATTTCTATGATTCACTAGCTCAGCATAAGAAAATAAAACTAAAATAATAGTTCATCAAAGTGTATAGGTTCCATAATCTTTTTTAGTAGAATATACAACTACAAAGGATAATATTTATTAACAGTTGCACCATTATGATGCAATCTTTCAGACATTAGTTTAAATACAATTTCTTTATATTGTTGGTATTGATGGAGCTTTGGAGTGACGTACTTCGCAATAGCTTATTATCTACTTAAATCAAATCCATAAATCTTTTCCTTTTTTTATACATAACTGACAATTATGTATTAATATACTTATGTTTTATGCGAGAAGCTGAGGATAGAACTAAGTGGCGTGCAATTGGATAGGCCTATGTCCAGCAGTGGACTGCTATAGGCGGATGATGATGATGTATTATTTAAGAGCCAGCAGTATTGGGCCAGCATCTACACAAAGTTGGACTAAATATACAAGAAGTAAATGCTGGGAGTAGGTTAATGATAGACAGATATCTTTTTGGGCTATTGTACCCATATGGTCTGGATTACAAAAGCTTACTGGGTATAGGAACTCCAGTAAACTATATTGCTAAGAATATAACAAGGTTTTAAAACGATTGTTTTTAAGAAAATGGTTCACATCTACTGAATACATGACAAACCTTAATATTTATCTTTTATATCCGGACATTTTATGTACATAACCCAACGTGCGCGATAAAGGATTGTGGACGGATATATATTAAAAATAAAAATTCTTATGAGATTTTTTTAAATAAATTATTTGTTTTTAAAAATATAAGCGTGCATGGGACCTTCGAACAACTGCGATCTAATTCGATTTTCTGCACAAAAACAACAAGTTGTTGTAATGAAGCCGCTGAAATACATTCATAAAATAAATAACAGGATTTCTGTGGCTGTCGAACTAATATAAATCAATAAATAGCTAAAAATAGCGCGAGATGTTATATACATTATTTAACCTCAACGTGACAATAACATAGTGAAAATGGACGAATTACCAGTAACACATGATATAACGGCGGTCGGTTTCTGCGCAGTAACCACGTAGTGGTAAGCCATGATGATATTTCACGAATCACACATCAATTTTTCACAACAAATCTATTATGGAAACTTTTATTTAGATTTTTAGCAAACAATTCGCCGATACGGTCGTTTGCGACTAGTGATGTGGATGAATGGTCCCGGGTCCGTCCGATAATAGAGCAGAACATAAAAAATCGACTAAACCTAGTAATTGGTATGAAGGACTTAACTCCTACTGAAAAAATTGTTTTATTTACTAAGTATCGTTAATCTATCGAATTCCAATTATAATAATAAATAAAAATAAAATATTGAATATTAAAGCTTTATTAGTTTACACACTTCTTTTCTCTTAACATGTGTGTGTGTCAGCATTTCAGCGTGCTGAATTGCTGGTTTAAAAGTAATGTCGATGACAAACGACTATGGGCGGCCAAATTATATGCTTCAATGCTTAATACCCACCACGGTCAACTACTTGAGAGCAACGTGCATGGTTGACTATGTTAGAGAAAGATATTCTACAATATAACCAGGGATATCTTTGAAAAATTTACCAACAGATGTACATATTTCGATCAGAATTTTAAATAAATTATTGTGACTCGAGTTAAACTTTAAAGTGTGATTTACATCAGACGAGCGAATGCTCAATCTCTAGTTTCCACCTTATAAAGTTATTTTAGAACCGAAAAGGAAGAGCATTAATTAGCTCTAGATGTATGACCTGTTTGTATTTATCAAAATCACTTTATTTTAAGCTTGGTAGAAGAAAACAACATAGTCGATCTTAATCTAAATATTAATAATTTTATTATTATTTCATATTTTATTGTTGTACTATATTTACAAATATAACATAATTTTAATATAAAATCAGTCTTCATCGGTGGGCGGCACGCTTTCGAACAGGACTTGAGTCAGGAATGTGAATTTTCCTGTAAAAATGAAACCACTATTATAGAAATTACAGCACACACATTTTACAAAAAGGTTTAGACTTAGTTTCATAATTTTAACAAGGTAATAGTTGGATCCACTCAGATAATTTATGAATAGTCGATTTTTTCATTAGTATCACTACTTCGATATATCTAATCGTATCAAAATATTATTCGTTTCAACAAAATTGAAGTCGATTATTTTTTCGACAAAATTCAGTTAAATTAAATTTATTTCTTTGTTCCATATTACACAGTTTTGAAGACTGTTTAAACATCCATAGCAGCTTAGTGCGTTTCTTCAAAAGAATAGAATGATTTGAAAGAGTTTAAGACCTATGTAGACAAACGAAAGATAAATCTAGATAGTTTTGGACAAAGAATACAGAATATACTTACTTAAAATAGCAGTCGGAGTTTTCTTATAATATATAAAAATAGTGTACACGCTGGCGCCGAGCAGTATAAAGCCTACTGCTATCAAATACTTGAGCGATGGGTCGTGTATTATAGGGAATATTGATAGGAATATTGCCACCGCCAGCACAAAAATAGGCACGGGTGTAGGCACTCTGTAAGGCCGTGGTTTCTTAGCTTGAGTTTTTCGCAGTACTAACAAAGCAACCATGGCTAGCCCGTAGAAGAACCATAGGAACCAACTGGCGAACTCGATTAAAGTTTTAATGTTGCCAACTAAGATGAAAGCTATTGTCAGTATTGCCTGAAAGTAAAAAAAGTAAATTAGGATTTTAAACAGAAATCAACAGCTTGCAGTGGTATTTCGGTGGAATTTATCTGCCCGAAATAGGAAATCGGGGCTTAAACTTCCTAAATAGGACTTTAATAAAATGGGAGGCCATTGTTTAAATTCAGTATACTGTAGCGCATACGAAAGAGGTAAACTGTCTGAATAAGGTACCAACCTGGAAGGCCACAGCAGGCGCGGGCGTTAAATGCTTAATACTAACATATGAGAATACTTCTAACATATGTCCACTACGGGCAGCTGTGTAACACAACCTGAAAAAAAAATATGTTTTATTAAAATGATCTCACATAATTTTAATTTAAGAATTTACTACAGCAGAATAAGTGTTTAATTATCTTATGTGTCTGTTAACTTCGTGTATTTCAAGATAAAGCCGAAGACATTATTGAACACACATTCCTAACTGGTCCCCAGTATAGGGCAGGGCCTGGTTAAAAGAGAAATGGTCTGTATGGGAAGTAAGTCTCATTTAAATCTGTACATGGACCGTTTTATTTTCGAATAAATAGCAAACATAATTACAAACTGCAAAAGATACATCTACAACATAGTGTATTACCTCGTAACGCCAAACTGCACACTCATAGCACACCCAAAGGTCGCGATCGCAACTCCTAAAGGTATCAAGAAGCTGGCTGGTCCCAACACCCGCGTACCAAAGGCCACAGCCACCGCGGGCACTGACGTCATCTCCGCGTAACTCAAGACTGCCATGTACGCCGTGTTCATGAACACGTACAGCGCTGTGATTAGAGGCACAGCGATTGATATGCTGAGTGGTACGTTACTAGAAAGAGAGATTTCGGTTATTATTTGAACAGAGAATAAAAGCAAAGAGTTAAAAGATGACCTTATCTTGCGATGGGACAAATCGAAATCGAAAATCGATTCGAAAAGAAGAAGAAGTAGAAGATGGGACAAATCATAAAATAAATAAATAAAAATCAAGGAAGCCATTTTGTAGCTTATTTATAACGGAAGAAAGGTTGCAGGTTCGATTCCTATATACTGCATACTTGTATGTTGTATTTTATTGAAAACTAGCTGTGCTCCTCGGTTTCTCCTGCGTTAGTACCGTATGAACGCCTTATAACATTGCCAATCTGCGAGTGAAAGTCACGCCAAAATCATTCATATAAAAGATATTAATATCAGTTTGAATTCGACTCAATAAAAAAAAACTATTTATTTTTCTTACACTCCAGGGTTAATAATTTCCTCAGTGACAACTGTGACGCTGTTCCATCCATCGTAAGCCCACAGGCCTGAGTACATAGCGAGGGCAATTGCTCCAGGGCTTGTGGTGCTGCCTTCGAAGCCTTTGTTCAGGTGTTCAGTTTTACCTTAAATAAAATATTTCATTAGGAGACTGCTTTGAGTGATGATTGTAAACTACTTACAGTACTGTGACTTAATCAAAAATTAGTTAAAGCCATTTTAATATTATTTTTTTCTTGGTGACGGAATTAATATACTATAATTTAAGGCGTAAATCATAATACATTTCGTTATTTATTCGCGTATATTTTATGATTTATTATCGTGCAAGCTATAGCTACAGGGTGTTAAGAAACCCCTGTCCGACCCGAAAGGGTGATAGAGCGTTCACAATCACATGCCGAAATAAAATATCAAATTTGGAAAATTCATGATAGGAACAATAATAATGGATTTTGAAATAACTATTTTTTGACCCGAAATTCCCTAAATTTGAGAATAAAACAAAAACTACAACACCAATTTCGTCGGTATTTTTAGGGGCCTTTTGTTTGGTAATAAGGTACATTTGTGACGACGTCGAGTCTCTCCCTCTCGACATTAGAGAAAAAAAAAAATTTTTTTAATTATATTTTTTTTTCTTTTTTTTTTCACATTTTTTAATCAGATATCGATATCTAACAACACCTTAACGGATCGGACAGGGTTTTCTTAACACCCTGTATAAATTAAAATAAATGAAAAAGTCGTCAAGTTTTGCCATAAAGAGCCAAGTATGGTGTACTATTAGGAAAGTAAAGTAAAAGTCCATCTTCTTAAAACAATAATAAATTAGGTACCATTTGCAATTGTATAGATGCCTCCACCAATCACGATGAGGCAGGCCAGCACTTTGCACACACCAAATATATTCTGAACTCTGACGAATAACTTCACACTTGTTATATTTATGTAGGTCATAACACCTGAAATATAAATACTTGTTAATTGCAATGCTTTATAAAGTATTTTCTACTCTTAGATTTATGTAAACATCACATGGAAACAAAAAAAAAAACAAAAAAGTCTTAAAGGTAAATAAGTAGAAGCATCAATGTTAGATTTAAATGAAAGAAACATTTTTTTTTGCAGAACAGAACAGTCTTAGGCATATCTGTTAAGTCCTATTTTTAAGGAGCTTAGTTTTTTTTTTTATGCCAGTCATTGATCTTAATTTCGTCCTCAAATATTTTTTTTAATAATGATTATATCAAAAACTTTTTATTAAATTAGAGCCAAAGGTGTAATAATAATACATTACACTAGTTTTTAACAGGAGAATAAATAAATTTATTTCAAAATCACTTATGAAAGAGGAAAATAATAGAAAATGGGGAGGGAAGAAAGAAAAAAAAGTGGAATTCAAATTGTACATTATTTATTAGTATAAAATGTAATTAAAATAACACACAGAAGTTAAGTCTAGGCACAGTTTGGTCCTCTTGTTACAAGATGACATATTATTGTTCATTATTTCATTCAAACCACCATCATTTTCACAATATTTTGCACTCAAGTAGTGCTTATCAACCCAGCGAAACTAAGAAGTTTATTTACAATAGCTTATATATGTATTTCAAACTATCAATATGATAATTTAACTTCCATATGGTTATAAGGGTTGGTTGAAACTATTTTCATGTCCTTCAACAGTTCTATTATTTGGTATGTTTCAGAAGTTATTGGTATGTATCCATTTGAGGCTTCATTTAAGTTTTCTGCCATTAATTGCTGAAAATAAAACATATTATTCTAGTTAAATAAAATTGACAGCAACTTAGATAAGTCTGTAATGGTAAGTTAATATAGAGAGAGAAGTTTCTGTTTTATTAAACAATTTTTTTAGGTTTGGTAGTCTGTCATTATTGGTAGAAATTTACAACAGAAATACATAATAAAAATATAATTAGGAGTATCTCACAATTAAACGAAAACACGAAAAAAAAAACTCATTTTTTTGGTTGACATTAATAAACTTTTAATCACAATAGTGAAGCTTGTTACTAGCTTCAACAAATAAATAAATAAACTTCATATCTTAACAACTTCATTGTCAATAAAATTAAACTTTGGCAAATTCTGAGTCCTTATGTGACATACAGGCACAGGCATAGTTCAGGGATCTTTTAAAATTATTTTCCTGTTACTGTGTTTTATATTATTCTATTATTAAATGATTTGCCAACTTACCCCCAGCGTCTCAATGATCATATTATCCGAGTTAGGGAATAGAGAGTGTATGAGGTCATGGAGCTCATTCTTCATCAGCTGGAACTTCTCTTTAGCTTTATGTATGTGTTCCGGCTTCACCTCTCGCTTGTTAACCTTCGGACGAGACTTGGCTTCTTGTGTTATAGTGATTAGAGTTTTTAATCTGAAATGTATAATTATTTTGATCATGATGATGTGATGTTAGAACAGTTGCAATAAATATGTATGTGTAAGTTATAAAAACAAAGCAATGACTAAATAATTATACAAACAAACAAAAAAAACCCTGATACTGATGTATAAATAGTATCTAAGTATGTATTATTTGTTTATTTTGTATAGGTGATTTCTTTATTTTGTGTAGTGATATCCAAATAAAAAATTACGTAAATAATGTTTCACTATACCTGTTTATCTCAGCATCAATATCATGTATAGATCCTTTCATAAAAGCCGTAAACTCTTCCACTTGGCCAGTCTTTTCCTTTATCTCATTAAGAAACTGACTAGTAAGGAGGTTATCATCAGCAGTTATCGGTGTACTCGAAGTTTGAACCTCATTTCGAAGCCCTTCGATATAATTCAATGTTTTCTCATAAACATCTTCAAAGCTCACATTCGGCTCGTCCAACGGAGAATTATCGATTATATTCCACTCGCGCATACAACGAGCTTGTATTCCTTTTATTTCTCGTTTCACTGCGTCTCGAGTTTCATTATTTCTTTCCGAAGGCATTCTAAAAAGAAACTGTGTAAGCTCATAATGCAAATGTACAACTGAATTGAAAATAAAGAAAATGAACAACTAATACTTACTTTGAACAAGACCCAGTATTATTTAAAAGTTATATAGTTCGGAGTTCTCGGTTTCGTACGATGTTATATCGAATTCTATTCACTTTAATTCACAAAACAAAAACATTTGCTACACAATCAACAACACAACCACTACAACCAGTGCTGTTTGAATTTTGAATTTGACAGTTGTCAGTTGTCACTGGCAGTTTGACGTTTCATAGAGATTTAGTGACGCACACTATGGCTATGAGTTAAAATGGGACTAATCGATTAGACCTGTTACCGATTGCATCTTAACATAAATTTTAATTGAATTAAAAAGAAACCATTTAGTTTTATAATAAAATGTAACATAAATATACTTACATAATGCTGCTACCGATGCCAGTTTTATCGCTATACTTTTGTATTCTGGGATTATGTCGGGCGCAAAAGGTTGAATTGCATATTCAGCAAACGTCATTACAATAATAGCAACTTCTGCGGGTCTTAAAATGATCACATAAATCCATGCACATATAAATGCAGGTAACGGCCCCCAGAATTTATGAGTTTTTCTGAACGCTTCTTGAAAATAAGAATATTCAGCGCCGGATTTCCCGACTACAGTTCCCAACTCTGCAAATGACAGCGCTCCTGCAATAATCAGAATCAGAATGTTATAAAAACAAAAACTTCGACTGTATACTAACACCAATTCATTAGGTACTTAAATAGGTATCTTACCTACACCCACCTAATAAGGATATAATTCCAGAGGCTGTCCATATAATCAGGCATAGGGCGACGGATCCGGAGTGTTCTAACGCTGATGCTGGTGACACGAATATACCAGACCCGATCATGACACCAAGAATTAAGTTGACAGCTGAGAACAACCCCAGCTCTCGTTTGAGTTTCACATCGTCCCCGGAGGAAGACGCCGAGCTGATGGCTGACTCACGCTTTTGTATCAACTCTAAATCTTTTTCTGTCATCTTGTTTCACCTGGAACAATACATGTATTACTGATCGATAAGATCTTATGATATAATGTAATTGCATAAATTATGATAATCATTCATGCATAATATTATGACTTGAGCGTATTCAACGTTCAGAGTCAATACTGATTGGAAATCCCTTTAAGGATTACATAAATAATTATAATTCATTTATTGAAAAGTGTCGTATTCTATACGGACGTTGTAATAACGCTAAATGCAACGCAGTTGGGTTGATAAATTTTAACGACTCGGTCCTTTGCACACAGTAGGAAATGATTAGTTTGTTAGTCTAGTATGTCAAGGGTACAAAAGACCGTTGGCTTTTGTAGATTAAGACTATTTACGTTTCTTACAATTATTTGTGCAGTTGCGCTCGCTTTCAGACGATTGAACAAAATATTGGCACTAAACATTGCATAATAAAGTCGTATAGCGTTATTTGTGGGACTATTGTGGCGACAATCACTGGTACTAAAAGAGTTGTCAGAGATCTTACTCACAATAGCTCGGCTGCTTGCAATACATCAAATCTTTTATTAAAACGATTAGGTACCGGTGTAAGGCTTCTGTTCACAATTCATTTCTGGCTTACCGACTAAGTACCATGTTAAATTTCTTTTGTGGTTATAGAAATGAAGTGATGGACGTTGATGTGAGTCTGGGCCATTGTGTGGGAACCATAAGGATGTAATCGAGTTAGCGGTGAATGAACTTGGCCCTCACGTGTTCGTTGAAAGGATTCCTGTCAAGAGGTCGCATGGGAATATTTTTGACCTCATCGCCGAATTAAGGAAGGTGAATCCACTTAGGTCAATAGAGTTAATATGAGTATTTATTTAACTATAGCAAGCCGAATAATAGGACGTAGACGATACGGGGCACTTAGTTAAAGATTAAAATAGCTTGGCACGGTTGTATCAGAGTGCATTTTTTTTTAAGACTTTTTTAAAATACTCGTTAATATGAATTTATTATTAAAACCAGCAACAATATCACCACTATATTTTTCTAAAACAAACGGGCATTGTTCAAGGATTGTAGATTGAGAACTTACCATAAAAAGTGTAAAGTACCGTCCATTAATAAATTTGATAAATTATTTACAAAAAACAAGCTCAAAGTGTCTTCTTTCATTCGGTCGACTGTACCTTATAATACGCTTTTGTTATACAGAACAATTAATTCACACAAAAACTGCGTTCTCTGTTATATTTTATTTCATTCATAATGCAGAGCGTATCTTTCCCGATAAGAAACTATAGTCTCTTGATATGTAGATATTATGAGCTATTGATTACAGAGAATATGGACAATTATCTACAAACTTGAAATGATAGTGTGGTGATTACTAGAGTGGCAGTAAACGTAAATAATACGAAGCAGCGCGGCATCTAAGAGACTTTTTGTAACCTTTTTTTAACAACCTTCTTTCGTCAGCTGTGGGGGTCGGCTTTCAATCTCACCGCATTCAAATGAACACAGTATTTTACATAGAGCGAATGACAGATATAACTTCTTATTTTAATTTTTTTAGCGCTACTGTGCAGAACTTACCACGAAAATTAACTAAAGACTTTCTCACCCATTGCATGCAGGTAATAAATAATTAAACTATTCATTCAGTCGAATTGCTAGATTTATTATTACATCGTTGATTATTTAGCTCGGCCTTCAATAAAATAATTTAACGACAAACGTTTACCAGCGTAAGCTAAGTATGTTAATGAACTTTGAATGGGAATCATGTAAAGTGTGATTATCACGTTTTCCTTATGCTGATAGCATTGCACATGCGTACTACTTATTCGGTCTAGATTAAAAGGCATTACATAATGAGAATGCAACTAGATTACATTTTACTATTAACTTTGTAGTTATCATTTAAGTGTTATGTAAAGTTTACACACGCTGTGAACAACGGGTGTTGAAACATATTTTTAGTGTTTATGTTAGACACTATACGGTACATGATATATGACTAAGATGGTAATTATAATAATACTAGCTTTTGCCCGCGACTTCGTTCGCGTGGAATAGTGACTTCCGGCAGATTTTTGGTTTTACCCACATAGTTCCCGATCTCGCGGGATCTCTTCAAAAATGAAATGTGGAAGATATTCTAGGGAACTCTTCAAAAATCAACATAATGTAACGAAACCATAGCGCGATCTATTTCGATCCCAACGCCATCTATCGAGCATAGTGACAACTCGGATTATTTATCTATACTCCGTTCGGGCATTTTCTTTGTACTAAAAGTTTTATTATATTGATTTTATTTTTTTCATACCTTTTTACTATTTATTTACTTTTTTCCGATGAATTAAAACAATAACATGAACCGAACTCGTGTAACGATCGACACCATTGCGCGATCACCAACTCGACATAATAATATTTACTAATAGAATTATCCATACTCCGTTAGAGCATTTTCTTTGTACTAAAAGTTTTATTATATTATATTTTCATACCTTTTTACTATTTATTTACATTTTTCGATGAATTTTCAGTACTGAATTGATGCCGACGCTTGACCAATAGATGGCGCTGTATGTCCGGAATAAATTTTATTTTTTATTTTATTTTTGTAATAAAAACTATCCTATGTCCTTTCTCAAGTTCCAAACTATGTCTGTACCAAATTTCACACAAATCGGTTCAGTAGTTTAGGCGTGAAGCAAAGACAGACAGACAGACAGACAGAGTTACTTTCGCATTTATAATATTAGTTAGGAAGGATGGTATAGGTATTATTAGTTTAGACCTAAGTGTATAATAATTAAGTTGTATTATGCTCGTCTATACAGAACAGAAATTTTAAAATTAGACATATCTATAAAACTGCAAACGGTTTTGGGCATTGAATTAATTGTTCAGTTTTTTGTAGAAGTATAAATTTTTTATAACAATTTTTTATTTACGCTCTACAAATATAATATACGCTACGTAGTGTAGTACTAAGCCATGTTATTGGATGTACAATTAATCTTTCTTCTCGAAAATTGGACAGTTCGGCTAAGCAGATAACAGATATTAACATTTTTGTAATAAAGCAGTAACTCTTATCGAAGCCACATTATGAGTTGTTCGACAAACATGATCAAACGAAAGTGATAAACAGTGTTCGTTATAGTCAAGCTATATTCGCTAACGTTAATTAAAAAGGTAAATCTAGCAATGGGCCAAACGAACGACGCAATGGGTCCCTCTAAATGGCAAGAGACATCGCGGTAGTCCCCGACGGAATGGCGGGACGACCTGGAGTCTGGACCACGGCCCTAACCAGAGAGAAATGGATGGAGGGTAGAGAGGCCTTTGCCCTGCAGTGGGACAGAAATGGAAAGAAAAATTTTAATTATTATTTAGAATACGATTTATCCACGAACTAAAACCAAAATAAACACCCGATTTTATCGAATAACCTTAAAAAATGAGTAATTTTTGCTGTAAATTTAGCACTGAATGAGCATTGTAACTATTGTCCCTATGTTTTTGTTTAATAACAATGGCAATAAAAATAACGCTAGAAAAATTTTACACTTATTGCATGTTTCCCTGAAACGATCGAATTATGTAGAATTGAGGTTTTCCTTTCTTTTGTATAGGTGCTAAACTCATTGTTTGTACCTAACATGACGGGCCTGTTGGTCTAGTGGTTAGTGACCCTGACTGCTATACCGGAGGTCGTGGGTTCGATTCCCACTCAGGACAAATGTTTGTGTGATGAGCACGATCATTTGTTCTGGGGCCCGAGTCTGCTATTTACACTCCGTGTCAGTGTGATCATAGTGGGATGATAGTGTCAACCCAATATGTGCCTAATTTTCGTATTCAGTTAAGCCAACAACAATCAGTGGCATGAGTGGGACGCGGTGTTGTCAATTTAAATTAAAAATAAAAGTATCAAACATTTTGTAATTATAAATAGGCAACACCGATTGGCACTAATTATTAATAATCGTTTCTTATGTTGCAAAAAATTGTATTAATTGTTTTTTGAATACTAATTAATTGTAAAAGCCCATACAATATGTAATTTCTATTAAAAACTTGTAAATAAGGATAATTATGTTTTAAAAAAGGAAAGTTTTCGTTGAAATTGACACATTGTCTATGAAAAATAAAAATGTTTAGCCATAGTTATGATGCAAAAACTGCTGTCAAAAAATAGCGGAATACGAAATTGTACCGGCCATCGGTCATATTCACTCAACTCGCGGCTCAATCGTTCCAATGGCCAATTGTGACGTTTTGACAGTTAGTAGAATGCCAATTATCGTAAAATGGTCCCACTAACCCCACCCACTCAGACGATTCAAGCAACTGTAAATAGCAGACTCGGGCCCCAGGTTGTCTGGGTGTAATTTATCTATAATATGTATGTATTTAGAAATATATTAGTATGCTTATCAGTTGCTGGTTACCATAACACAAGCTCTGCTTAGCTTGGAATCAGATAACCGTGTGTGAGTTGTCCCGGAATATTATTATTATTATTTATTATTATTATGGAGTTGAAACTTTTTATTCAATTCGATAAGGTGTGTTAAATGGATTTATGTGACTCAACCTGTCAATATTCACATTATTTACATTGAGACTCGTGTACACCAGGGGTTAAATAAAACTTGATAATTGATCTAACTTCTAAGTACAGTACAGTAAGAATAAATTGCTAATATGCATTAGGGGTCTAGGAGACACTTTGGCTAAGGATATTTCACTCTTTATTTCTATAGATAGATAAAGACAGTGACCTATTTGTTTTTTACGTAGGAATGTAAGTAATTTCTTGGAAATTAAGAGAAAAACAAACTTTTTTGTCAAATTGCCTTACAGAATGCGAAAATTAGTTTAATTTAGGTAGTCAGCTTGCGTCAAATATCCTTTTATGGTTAAGTAATTACAATCAAAACAAGTTTTAAGTCGAGGGCAGTGACATTTTCGCAAATAACCCTGTCTTTTGGCTTTGCTGCAGTCGAGTAAAATCATTATTTGTACAGGTGATAGATAGATTCCAGTGACTAAAATATTAAATCTTTTTATTGAGTGAAAGATAGACAAAATAAATAATGATCAAAGGTCAAAGTCATGTAAATACGGTTATCACTCGACCGCCTACTAAGTGGTGTGTTGCATTTAATATTGATTGGTAACATCCGATAACCCCTTTACTATCCCCGTCTGAAACATCTTTGGATACCGGATATTAAATAAATCAAAATAATGTACTCACAAATTAATCATTACATATCAATTTAGAATAAGCAGTTTTTAGTAAACATTTGTAATTTAAACATAGTATGTAACTATATAATTTCATGATTTACATTATTTCTAATTAGGTAAGTACAAAATCAATGTAACCTAAAGTCTTTCCATTTCATTACAATAACCTGACCTTATTTTCGTCCTACGTAATAGCCACTACTAGGAATTGTACCACTACCACAGCACTAATTTGTGGCTTCTAACTGTATCGAATTGTATTTTTATTTCATGCTTTACATGTACTCTCTATTAGCTAAAATTCAAGGTAACACCACTAACCACTTAGTAAATGAAACAGCGTGCGTCTACGTACATCCATTCACGTGATCTTCTATTGGTAACAGAGAAAGAGATGGGCCGAAATTCGGCCAAGGTTTACTATTCGGCCTTTTTATTATTAGGGCGAATATTTAATTTCATTATTACTGAATTATTGCTACTACTCCTAAGTTTTGGGTAGGTAAAGTTTATTTTCTGAAGTTTCAGTTAGTTTACATCTGGACGCAAAGGTAATTCAAGAATAAGTAGTGGTAAAATAATCACTAATATCTAATAATTACAATTTACAGGAAACCGCTTTGGTGTATTCTTAAAAAATGCGTTTATGGAATTGTTTTTCTTTTCGGTAAAAAGTCGTTTAGAATTCTGTTATTTTTAATTTTCGGCCTTTTTGGCTGACTATTTGGCGGACTGCCCATTCAATCCATCTCTATTATTGATATTTCTAAGTGTTGTGATAAAGGATGCCATTACGATAAGTCACGTTTTATGTTTAAGTTGTTGTTGTAATAAAATATATTTACCTCGCACGATGATATATCGAATGTTAAAGCGCAATTGTTGAAACGCACAATTTTGATAAATAATTAGTTAAGTGATTATAACTTTACGGGAGCATGAATATTTAAATTAATCACTCATCATTGTAAACAATAAGTATTAGGTAATCATGAGTTGATGTTAAAAGATTTTTTGTCAAATTAATGATAATTTGTAACTTCACCGTTAAAATACAGTAAAGATAAAATAAAATGTTGCTATCTAAAGAATAATATTTAATTAATTACCAATGCATGTAGTAAGTTAATTAATCTACGTATCACGCACCTACAGCTTACAAAGATAAATGTGACGTGTCCTTGACCGTCGATTACGATAAAAAGTATAATTTAAAACAATTATTGAATTTACTGATTGTATTGAAAAGTTATTGCAATCAACTTCGGTTATTGCTTTGTGTCATTGCTAGCTATAGTTATGTTTCTTATTGATAGCCGTTTATCTAAGAGACCCTCGAGCCTGAAGTCCTCTGAACAAGTATTCGTTGTCAAATCCTTTTTTGACTGCGTAAGCGAGTTTTGGGAGAGACATATAATATGATACCTTAGAAAAATACTACTCATAAGAGCCGGTAGGAGTGGGACTTGACATTAAAACAGTATTCAAAAAGATTAGGTCTGGAGTTTACAATAAAGAGAAGAAGTTACAATGTAGATGCAAAAAACTACATGAGCCAGGGTTGTGCTATGTAGGTACGACTTCAGTAAGTAGGGCAGACACAACTTAACGAAGTGGGGCTATCATTGACCCTTTTACGCCGATTGTAATGCCGTATATTCCACGCTATCTACTCGTCTGTTCCATTAAATGACGCACCCCTCTTTCGTTGCGTATGCGGGTGTTTTGAGTATGTTATATACGAGTATTATAGGCCACGAATAAAGACTACGCTCTTTTTTCATATTATTGCTTTATTTATGCTTAATGCTCTGTGATAAAAATAAATATCACATTAATTTTTAATCCTAAGTACTGAACACTGTTCGAAACCTTTGCTTCGGACCCAATTAATTTACCTAAAAGGTTCGTGCTGAAAGCAATTGAGAAGTAACCGATAGTTACACGGATATTCAGAGTGTCTATCTGATGTTTATGACCCCAACCTTTTTATAACTAAAAGGAACCTTTAAAGAAAAACAACTCATTAGAACAATTTGCTCCGGCATCCGATTATGCCATTGGATAAAGAGATTATAAAGAACCCTTAACAAAAAAATACCTGTCAGTTCATTGTCTTGTAATGTAGGTCTACAATTATGCGGGTTACTTGAAGGTTGACGGAACCTTCAACAATAAGTGACGAGATTCTCTTGGGACATGCTTAGAATACCATATTCAACATGCAATACGTTCCGTATTTATGTAGGAGTATTGGGTACAGCGGTACAGTGCACCGAAGGCACGTGTCGCACTAAGATAATATTGATATGTATTTGGATTCTGTCGGTGTAGACTAGGGTGAATACTTCCCAAGTAGTTTACTATACAACAAGATAATAGAACTGAAGATAATAATTGAAACTATCAACTTTTAAGGTTAACAGGTCATAGGACAAAAGACACAAACAACCTAGTCTAAGAGATTGTATGAGAATCTCTATGAGGTACGTAGCATTTTTTAAGCAAGTGGAAAGCTTCTAATCAAAACAAGCAGTTGTTTAACCCGCACTATCTGATTACTCTCACAATCGATGACTTAAGTGCACCCACTGATTACTATTAGAAGTTCCATGATAAGGAAAAACGCGTAAAGATATCCAATAACGTCTTAATTGACTCTCACAATTTGCACTAAAGATAAGCTGTTGATAAGTATTGTTCGATCTGATCAGCATTGAATTTATCTCGTTCTAATGGAGACGTATAACTTTATGCGACACGAGTATAAGCTAGGTGTACACGTGTGTCTGACGTGACGATGCCGTCAGCACTTCAGCAGAGACTTCTAGACTTCATGGCTTTCTGACGTACCTTAGTTCCAATACAATGACATTCGCTTAAAAACCTTACACACTTGAATAGTGAGGAGCGTAGTTTATGAACGTTTAAGTAAATAAAATTGTTGGGTGCTTCATCATTATTACGATGATAACATGAAACCTAGAAGAGGTTTTGATTGGATAGGTTTTGGCCGAATACTCAAATGCCATTCGATATTTAATCGTTAGTTTTGTTTGAAATGATGATGCACAAGTAATGCTACTCCACTTGTCGTTTTACGCATAGTCACTAGATGGAGGCAGTTAAAGTCTCTAATTTGAAAATAAACGCATTTCTTTTGACATGACTGGCTCAAGGCAATAAAATTTTACGGTAACAAAAATGCGTGTAACTAAATAGACTTTGTTTAATTATTCTGTCAACATGTCTCAAGGCAAAAAGGCTTAGGTACACTGAAGGTGATACAGAATTTGACCGAAATCTTTGACAATGTAAATACTGTAATCTTTTGCTGCGTTTTCTTATGTTTGCAGATCTTATCGTAATATATATGGCACTTACTGACAAAAACAAATACTTGTTATCCAGTGCAAGAAGCGTGCAAATGTAAAATATTGAATGGGTAAAACAGTACGTATTTTTAACTGGAGCAAATCTATACATTCTTGAATGAACACTAAAAAACTATGTTTACAGAAATTAAGATCTAACATTTTAGGATATAGATACAGATATGCACGACTGTAGACGAAATTGTTTTATAGAGTCTGTTGCAATGAAATTGACCTTCAACTATTTTTACTGCTTTAATTCGGGAGTTTCTATAATCTGAATGCTTCCGGAAATGTGATATATTTTTGTCTGTATGCTATCTATGCCTATGTTATATAAGCTCAAATAAACAAAAGTCTGACACCAAGTAAGAATGTAGAGAAGGAGAAAATTAAGACAATTTATTACAGACTAGCTGTGCCTGCATCTTCGTTCGCCTGGATGACGAAGCTTATCAATGAGTCTTTAACCATTAAGGTTGCACACGCGACGGAAGCTTAAAAAATTGAGTAACTTCTCCCGTTTTCCCAACATTTCCCTTCACTGCTCTGCTCCTATTGATTGTAGCGTTATGAAAATTATACTATAACCTGCCCAGGAGTATGAAGAATAATTGTACCAAGTTTCGTTAAAATCCGTCGAGTAGTTTTTGTTTCTATAAGGAACATACAGGCAGACAGACAAAAATTTGACTGATTGCATTTTTGGCATCAGTATCGATCACTAATCACCCCCTGATAGTTATTTTGAAAATATATTTCATGTACAGAATTGACCTCTCTACAGATTTATTATAAGTATATAGATTAAATTGCAAGCAAAAGTTACATACTCTTTATTTCTACTAATTAGTTAGCTGGTAATATAACACCGCAAATTGACAGTAACTATAATTTAACTATCAATTGCACTAACGTTTGTTCAACTAACATCAATGGATTGCAACCGCTCACTTGTAACAAGTTATTGAACACCAACAGTAACAACTGGCTGTTACATTAAAATGTATTAAGAGGTTGTCCTCGTAACACGCAGTTACCTCATAAGTTTCTTATCATTTTCGATTCGTAAAGCCTTTGAATTGGCGTTTATTAGTTTAAAAAGATATTTCCAATGAATTTACAATGGTTGACTGGTCATGACCTATTTAAGAAACGTTATGTATGTTTTTTTTTTGGCTGTTATGAATGAATTGAGGCACTTGTAACTCTTGTAAGGCTTTAGCGTATTTCAATATTGTCTTTTGGTGTTTAAAGATCTGCTTAAATTTTTTTTAAGGGTATTCAATTATTTTTTTTGCATTGCTTGAGAATAAATCATTGGCTATGTGGTATCCGTCGAATTTAATTGCCTATAAGTAGTTAAGATGGTCCAAATGTATGAATGACTTGGAATGCCGAAAGTGACTTCTCAGGTTCGCACCAATAATGGGGTACCATTAAACCATTAGCCGTTTCCTTCAATTATGTATTTATGTCATACATTTCGCGTGGGCGACTGGTCAAAGTAACTTCATACATTGCTTACAGACATGTTTTTATACCTTAGTATCTTGTAATTTATTTAATAAATGTCGCCAGCGGGATCCTTGCATGGAAAGTTTTCGGAAGTAAAACATTAATACCTTAATTTGTGGCCATCTATGTAGGTGATATGAATTCTTTCAAGATTTTGCAATGAAAATCTAAATAAACTCATGCATTCATATTATTATTTACCTAAATACTTTTGAACGAGCTCATAAATTATTAGAATTTCTTGAAAGCGCAAGTCATTTCGCCTGTTTAAAATATTGGCAACCCTCGTGCCAAAGTGCAACGACATTGCATTTTAATGCACCTATTATATTCGGCGATCCATGAACAGCGTAAATTAGCTTATTTACGTTATCTCGCCCGCATCCTGCGTCCAACGTCAAATAATACGTCACGTTTAGTTATTTTATTTATAACGCGAGTATTCTTTGTTTTGTATGCAATGTGCGGCTGACTGTGCATCGAGATTTACGTCGCATTATAATTACCTGCATGGTATACAGTAAAACGAGTTGTTTGGTGTTCCACGTATCGGACACTGCACAGCTGCACAGTATGCAGAAAACAAAGTTTCTCCGAATTTAATTTCGTTACACCGATGTACTTTTTTTTTTCATAATTGCATGATTTACGATGCCATCGTGCCAGTACGCTTCTCTGAATTTGAAATACGAAGCTCACCTTTTTGGAAGTGAATTCATTAAATATATTTAAATGCAAAGATGACGAGAGGTATTTTATTTTGGTGTGAAGTATTTTTTTAACAAAAGGAATCTGACGATAATAAATGATAAGTAAGGAATGTTTGAATCTTGTTACGGCATGATATTTTGTTTTTTTTTTACAACTCAACCCCTTTCATTTTTTGTTCCAAGAGAGACAAGCATTTTGATTAATCACACGGTCTTCAAAAACTTATGTATGGATGAATACTTTAATTCAACGCTTATAATTAACAATGAATTAAATAATTAGTCACAGAATTACCGCAATTTTGATAGTGGAAACACGAGGATAAAAATTAATTATCTGCAAAGAGGTTGGGCCCACAGATACCGCTTTATTTACTGGATTATCGTTGTTTAACATGTTCGTTTACAACGTACTCCACAATCTTAAGGCGAAAATAAAGATAAGTGTATCTAAGTATAAAAATTAAATTCACGAACGATTAAAATAATGATTTCTTTATGTTACTGTTGCTAAGTAAATTCGTTTAATAATTCTTGATAATTAGGAAGCCGTAATAGTTATGATTAATTCGTTTGACGTATTTGATAACTTGTGCTGTTTTTGATAGCCCTATGTTTTAGTATCGCGTGATTTCCCACTTATTGCCTCGTAAAAACGTGATGACATGTTTTGTGAAAACAATCTTCAGTAGTACTACTACATTATTACAAATTGATAGGATACATTTTATTTATACTTGTATGATTATGACAGATATACTTAGTTTATGATAGACTCAATCGCAATTAATTTTATTCGCCGAACGAACTCATTCGCCGCTTTAGTGATGTAGCGCCCGGTTGATTTATAGCAATGACTTAAATTATAGTTTCGTTCACGGACACAGATTTCAGATTACCCTTGATTGATAAAATGACAAGAATGTCTCAAATCGCGTCACTACACAACATCGGTCCTCGCATGAGGTTTTGGGTTCCAATTCCAATTTTTAAACGTAGATAGGTTATTTACAATCAAAATATCGATCGAAAACTTGTGAATATATAATTATTTCATTTAGGAACATTTACAAGGTTTTTTCTTTATATTTGTGATATCCTTATTTATTTATTATTTACAAATACAAATACATTTTATTTATGTTATTTTTATTCTTCTTTACACTGTACTTCTACAAAATATATGAAAATATTGCATTGTCGATATGTATTAAAAGCAAGCATATTTTTTGTTTTTTCCTTACTATTATTTTAGTCTACAATGAAGTTAGCCGTGTATTGTTATAACTGAGAATATTTAAAAACAATACAGACCTATTTGTTTGAACAATACAAAAAATAAAAAAGGTTTCTTATCCCAACTATAAAAAAAATAATTAAGTACAAAGTGCTGTACGAAAAACGGAAGGAAGTTCCAAAAAAATGTTTTCGGTACCATTCATTAAGGTAAGTAGTGAGGTAGGAAAGGCTATTTTATTATTAACACAAAATACGAGTACACAAGTACAAGTTGTAGGTCATGTCCCGAATATATTTAATATCTTGATTACCGTTTTTATGTCCGGTCCCAACGATCAACCCCATACAAGATCACTGACCACTTTTTTAACGGCAGGTAATGTATGAAGAAAATTGCTTTTTAAGTGGCAGAGGTTTTCCTATAAAAGTTATAAGAAAGTACTTAAATAGTGGTCTCTCACATAACGCGCTCGTTTTGTAGCATGGTATTAAATACAGAGGCATTACTTCCTAAACAGATGGGTTATCAATTTATTGTAAAAATAGTTATTTATTTTATTGATCTTCCTTATTTTTTTTTACCATTCAAATAAAATGCCTCGATGGATGCCCGATCCTTAACTGACTTGTGGACACATTTCCAACATGCAGCGGGCTTTTTAAGAATTTTAATCTAAAGTGAGATAGGTCATTCACCCCTGTTATTATTATTAGCTGTAGTAGCTGTAGAATGGTCCTTTGACAGTAGTAGTTTAAATAGGTACTCAAAAGATTAACCATACTAAAGATTATGCGCAAACACAGGTGCACTCACTATACAGACTCTATACATAGCATAGTGTTGGGAAAGGTTCCCGGATTCCAATATTTACTATCAAAACATTGATCATGCACGTGTGGTCTTTAAACTCATTCCGTCGACCTACGAATGGCCTGACCTTGGCCGGTATCAACGACCAACGTATTATTGTTTTGGTTTTTTGTTTACACAATATGGAAATTTTACCATTTTTGACTACCGAGAGTAACGGGTGGTATGACTCATAAATATCGGAATATTGTTCAATCGTTATATTACGTTTATATTGCTCTTGAGACTGGACAAATTGGACATATCGTGACATTTGACCAATTATTTTCGACGAAAATTGATCGCTTGTTGACTGTGAATGTTTATTGTCTGGTGTTTTGGTTCTTGTTTACCTTAAGCGAGCGAAATATGATGTTTTTTAATAGGTACCTACTACTCTCAGAATCATGTGCATATAAATTACAGTATTATCAATTTGGGGTAAACTTTAATTAATCAATCCGAATCAAGCAAGGATGCGTATATTGAAATTTTGAATGCTTATAAAATAGAAGTCGGCATTTGAGAGCTAAATTTCTTAAAAAAAACTGATCTCCATGGAACAAAAAATATGTGTACTAACACTATCCAACATCAGGAGCAATATTTTTAAAATAGAATTGAATTGTATTTCTTTTCTTACCCAAAAGGAATGTCTAATCATAAAAATAGATAAAAAAAAGTAATCCAATCTCTCCCATAGTGGTCAGATAACGTCATCCCATAAAATGACAGGCTAGTAACGTATTTACATAACTCGGCGCGTCTGAGGTCCTATGTCACAAACATCGTCTATTGTTGGATTTCTATCGACGCCGCTCTGGCGAGATAGTAAGGCTTCATAGTCAACCGCATATTATGTTAAACCCGAACTTAATGCTTTAAAATGGAAAATAAATCTTTATCACTTGTATAAAATTTGAAATAAGACGAAAATTAGAGCAGAATCGTGTAGACCAGTAGACTAAAGTAAAGTGGTGTTCTAGGTGTAAAATAGATTGATATTTCTAAGTAAATAACTTTTAAACTATCGCGCTGCATGTTTATAGTAATATTATATGACGGGAATCAGCGGGTACATGCTTAAATAGGTTTGCCCTAAAGGTATACGCGCTAATTCCCATATTCATAAATAGAGCTATCCAGGGTGTTAAGAAAACCCTGTCCGATCCGTTAGGGTATTGTTAGGTATCGATAACTGATACCATTAATGTAAATAAAAATTGGAAAATTGAAAAAAAAAATATAGCCTATTTTTTTTTTCTCTCAATAGGTAAATGAGAGTGTCATAATATGTGATGCCAAATGATCAAACAAAAGGCTGCCGAATAATACCGACGAAAATGGTGTTTTAATTATTGTTCTAATCTCGGATTTAGGGAATTTCATGTCAAAAAATCGTAATTTCAAAGTTCATTATTATTGATACTATCATAAATATTCCAAATTTAATATTTTATTTGGGCATGTGACTGAGAAACCTATATCACCCTTTCGGGTCGGACAGGGTTTTCTTAACACCCTGTATAGCTAATTCATAAATATTTATAAGTTAGTTCTTATTTGCCGCTGTCTTTTTCTAATGCTGTATCAGCTGTATGTAAGTAAAAGAAAGTAATGTCTTAATTTTGGTTTAGTTTGTGAACTACAGAATCAGCTCCGTTTTGTATCTTAACTCTTTTATTTTTACTGGTGTGTACAGACAACACAGCGTGCCCACACATTATTATTGATTTGTTTAATGTATCTCATTGATTGTTTGATTTCATACTTGCATGCTATTGTTTCACATTTTATAATCTTGTGAATTAAACACAATTATGTTTACGGCAGTAACATTTACTAATGTCCGGACATTATCTACATACCTGGGGCCCGAGTCCGCTATTTTTAAGTCAGTGAGTGGCGGGTTAATAAACGTTCCACTGTACTTGTTTTTGTGCCTAATTTTCGTGCAGATGATTTTAGTTTAATGACAAATGTACACCTACTTGCCACTGTTGTCATTGTAGGATTGAAAAGGACTGTTCTTATCTGAATACGAAAATTAAGCACAATAACAAACTAAGTACACTGGAACGTTTATTAACCCGCCACTCACTGACTTAAAATAGCGGACTCGGGCCCCTGGTAATCGTTGAAAACATTTTAAGAACGACGAACGAGCATTGATCACTAATTAATTTAAAAAATTTGAATGGCCAAATGTCAATGCTTTTATCAATTTTATCGCATGTCGCCAGATGATATAGAAAGCATTTGATACTCAGTATGATAGCGTGCTTTGAACGTAAAATAATAAGCTGAATTTATCAAATAAGATTATAACGAGAAGGACTGTCATAGAGACGTAAAACAAATAAAATATTTTAAGATATTACCTATTTACGTCTTTGAGTGTTTAATCCTATTTTAAAGCATATTTTGTAAATAAAGACGGTGTTACCATTATGAATACCGTAATATTTACTTTACCTTCTTATTAACTAGACATTTCTTCAAATAAATGAAGAAAAAATTAATTAAAATTGGCGTTTAAAAATACATATTTTGAAGACCGTTGTTATCATAAATTACTTATAGTACATACTATAAAACATAACTACATCTAAAGACATAGAATAAATTAAATGAATTCGCAGTAAATAAAGATATAAACTTGAGTAACACTATTTCCAACGCAACATTTAAATTTAAATTATAATACAATTTACCTTGTTTTTCCAAGGACTATTTTAATTTTTCGATATCACGAGCACGCCGTTCACTGTTTACACAATTGTACAAACACGTCAGTCTTTGGTCAGCACTTCCCTAAAACTGTATGTGTTCGATCCTGCAGACGATTTTATCTTATACAGGCTGTTTAAAAAAACATTTCTCCAAATTAAAAAAAAGACTATATAATAACCTTCAATTGTTTTTCGTTTAGTTAGTTCATTAAGAAATTACTAGATTACAGTTTAGTTAAGTGTCGTGTTTGCTTAGTTAAATGAAAGCACTTAGAGTAATTAATGGTAATATTGTTTACATTATGTATTTGGAGCTCGAATAACGTTTATCTAATTAGTAATTACTTATTGTAACAGTTGTCTGGCGATTGTGTTATATTATCTACCTACTACTTATCGTATTTTTATTTATTTGTCATATGCGGAATATTTTTCATGACTACAATGTAATGTTTTTAATAGTAGTTGTTGAAAATACGTAATATTTATGGGTTTTTAAATATTTTAGTAAAAATGCTCGATGTTTTAAGGGATTTTTCAATGCGTAAAATCACTCCGTTATCTGAGAACAGGACGCGATAAACACATCTAGAGTTTAGCTTACCTAAAGTCGAATAACTTTGTTCATCATCTAAATACTATCTCCTGTGTAAGACGAGGTTTTTGTTTGTACTGCAGTGGGCCGGTGAAGATTACTGAATAAAACAAAATTCTTTATAACCTCATTAGGATGCTATTCGCGGTCAATGAAGTAAAAAAGCATAATCGATTCTTAGAATAAATGTATCTAAATGAGTATGCGAAAGGATGTTGGTCTAAGAGTAAAAAACAAGGAAAAAACATTCAATTTACATTGGTATACAAATGTAAGTTATGCTAGAACCTCTTATCAATCGAGTTACTCACGTATCAGCCTTTACAACTGTAAACAGTATATACACACCGCATATTTACTACAACACTTATCAAAATGTTACTTATAAAAATCCACTTTTATAATCATTATAAATTTTTACATTGACAAATCTTAGCCACCCTGAATAAAATTGTAAGCGTTGATAAATAATTAGTTTTATCAAATAAATTTTGTGTTGATAAATGACGATAAAAATCTCTGATATTTTTTATCGACATAAAAAATTCACAGTTGATAAATAATTAGGTCACCATGGAGACACTAAATGCTAAATGAGTTTGTATAGGGGAATTGGGGTTTCGCGTATAAACCACTATGGGTCTGAAATAGATGCAGTACGGTATAGTATTTAGAGTGATTTCGAGTAAGAGTAGGTCGTCTAGATCTATTTATTGGGACACATACCTAACATATTTTACCAATTAGGTAATTTTCTGGACATTCCAGTTTCCGTTTAATTGAATATATACCTACCTAAAATACCAAATATTTAGGTAGATACGAACGTCTACTGCCGACTAAAAGAGATTATTTCCGAATGCACGGTATGCACCAATAAAATCTAAAAAAAGAAATGCGCCACATTTGGAATACTTCCCATGTCGAAGATGATTCAAAACTTAAGTTTTTAAGATATATGTAGGTACTGTATAGTAGTAGGCGATTGGGGCCGAGAAAAGCCTTTTATTTAAGTCAATTAAATAGTTAAAAAATTTTGAAGATTCTTAATTAATTATAACGTAACATCTTTTTCACTTATTTAATTTTGTTTTTGGTATAGTCAAAATGGGGTGTAGGAATAAGAATAAATTGATATGTTTGCAATCAAGAATACATATTTGTCCTCGTGGTGATTATTCTTAGCCATTATTTATAAACTATTTTTGTTCACGATTTATAAGTTATTACAAGGTGCTATGCATGAATTTGTAGTTTGTAAGAACGTTTCATTATATTTCTAGTGTCTTTGAAAGTAAGTAAACTAATTGAAACCAATACATTTTACGAACTCCTATATTGAGACGTAACTTTATTTAATTTTTCTTTGTTTATCATTTATACATCAAAACAATAGCCATATCTGTATCGCCTATTTAAATATAATACGTAGCCACAATTCACTCTTATCACAACAGTTGTGGTAAATTCACAGAAATGAACAATAAGCGTACAGTTGTTTAGCCATAATAGCTATAATCTCTGATTCCACCGATATAATCGTTAAAAGTTATTTTCACTTACCTATAAACCAGTTTAATGTTAATGGATTATTTCTTCTGTACACTTTCGTCGTAATTTTATTTCCCGCCAAAATTTGAACTAACTGACGTGCTCCTGCACTGATGCGCACTCACTCACTGAGGCGTATCGTATCGTATGACCTGACCTCCTCAACTCCCAGTGCCGTTTGGTCTGACATGTAACTTTTATTTTAACCTGATTAAAGTTTTAGTTGACACTCAGAAAATTTAATTTAATCAGTATTTTCATTCATATGATCTTTTAAACATATATGCTTTAAAAGGAATTTAAACATTGGCTCAGTCCCATTCAAAGTATAGAAGAAATGGTGTTTTTGCAATATCTATAATACCTATCGTAAAATCAAACTAAAGGTTAACTTGACACTGTTATCGTCCACTCACGTTACAATAACGTGATTCGAAACCTTAGTAGGAGCGGCTTGCAAATATTCTTATAACGCGGAATAGATAGGATTTTGAATTGAAAAACTTAAAATGTTTATATGTAGACGTATCTAAAACTGAACAAGCTGGAAAAGTAACCCTATTACCCTGTAAGGAAGAAAACTTTATCAAACTTTTTAGGTGTAAATGTTAAATCAATTGGTTAAAATATTTACTAATCGATTAATATTTTATTCCAGAATTCAATTATGCGCTATGAGTTTACTCTTTGGCTAAGCGCATCACTATTATAGTCTGCTGTCTGTGATCAAAATCTATGTCTGTGGTTAAACCTTGGTTAAACAGGCGATGTTGCTAGTAACATTAATTATTAAGTACTTTTGAATGATCTTCGGTAAAACTTTTGTATGTATTAAAAATATATATAAGTAAATATTTTATGAATATGACAGTAAGACATGCTTGATTACTAAATAAAATTGATTCTATTAAACAAAATAAAATAAATAGAATTTTACAGCAACTACAAAAGTTTATAAAAGCGCTGGCAACAATTTCTTGTCTTTCAATTTTCGTGAAAAAGCTCGTTGTATCGTATTGAGCGATTTCGAGCATTTTGCGTTTAACTATTGATACATTTTGTGATATTTGTTCATCTAATCTCATAATTTAGTCGTAAGATATTACCCGTTATTATAAATAACGTCTAATCCAAAGTGGTATTACTTTTTATAGTACGCTAGTGATATACTGACAGATCGATTCGGCGTTGCAAAGTTACAGGTTATACTAGAAAATAGTTTAGATTTCTTAATATTTAATTGCAAATAATTGAAATGGAGAGCATGGATGTAGCACAAGAAGGTACATCTGCGGCGGCGACGCCGGTAGCCGAAAATGGTGAGTTATGTTTTGGTTATGCCGACCGCTTGGGTTTTCAGAAACGTGCTTTGGTTTTATACATTTTTTTCTCTTCTTTTGTCGCTTAGGGCCTGATAAGAATGTTACGGCGGAGGAAATGACCTCCAGGGACTATTACTTCGATTCTTACGCACATTTCGGCATTCACGAGGAGATGCTGAAAGACGAAGTGCGCACACTCACATACAGAAATGCTATGTACCACAATGCGCACCTGTTCAAGGGTAAAGTAAGTATCTCTGCATATACTGTTCCGAAAGGCATTTCATATCCCTTAGAACTCCAAACAATATTATTGAAGAGGTAAAATGTGTTAATTCATAATCTCTTTGTTACCAAGTGCTCACATTATAAACGCGATTTTTATAACCTATAAACCACTTTGTTTACACTTTTATTGTTCATAGTTAACTCTCCACACGTTTTGTTCTTCATACGTAAGCAACAAAACAAAATGCGAACTTTCCATTCTTTTGATAAGCAATTTGTTTTGTAAAGCATTTCAAAAATATTTTGGCGCCATTTTTTAAAACACGCTTCAATTCGGTCCTGGTAATCAATGTTTCATTTGAACTGATCGTGACTAAGACCAGCTTCCCCACATGGAATCTTGCCAAAAATGTCTGTTGTTGTTGAGAATTGAAATTTTTGTCCTTTTACAATTTCTTGTTTTACTCCTAGAGTTTATTAAAAACAAAGCAGCAATATAATTCTATTTTAACCTAGTTCTTGTATAAATGTTCTGTATTATTTCCTAATTCTGCGAGACACAAATAAAGCTTTATCACAGATGTATTTTCTCAAGACTCAGGTTACTCAGTTGGGTTCAAATTATATGACTAAAATATGAAAATTCTAATGTGTATTATACTTTGTGCACACAGTAACACAATTTTCTTCATTAACAATTAAAAGTTTGAGACAGGTAACAATGACTTCATACATCTCCATGTTAAAAGTATTATATCAAAAAATACAATGAGTCAGATCCAATAACATGTAACATGATGCCATGCTTGGGAACTGTTAAAATGTGAGCACACAAAGGGTGTTATAATATATTGGCATATTTTTTTTTCTGCCATATCTTGAAGTTTGTGAATAAAGTAAATTTTAAAGAATTGAAATTATACAAGGCGGCTAATAAATGATTAAATAAGTAATTATGTTTGTTTTCTGCCGAGCCTTTTTCCCAAGCTATGTTGGGGTCGGCTACCAGTCTTACCGGGTTCAGCTGAATACCGTATTTTACATTGAGCGACTGCATATCTGACCTCCACAACCCATTTACTGGGAAACAAGGTATCGCATAGTAAGACTGGTTGTCAGAATTGACTTAACGACTGCCAAAGATCATAGTATGACAGTCGCGACCTACGGCTTAACGTGCTTTCCGAAACACGGAGGGGTCTCGATATGTTATAAATGGTCACCCATCCACGGACCAACCGCGGCGAGCGCGGCTTAACCTGTATTATCGGTCAAACCGTACGGCTTACACTTAGCCACAAGCCCCCTAAACATTTGTTGTGTGTATTTGTTTTATAGTAATAAAATGAATTAAAGCTTAAATAAAATAGATCTCTATTTCTTTTGGTGCTAGTCTCAATATTATACATACTTTCTGTTTTATATATGGACATCAATGAGTGTGACACATTTATATATATTGAGACAACAAACATTATATTACATGGCAGCATCTTCATAAGTTAGAAAAATTAATGATATCGAGACACACAAAAAGCAGTTTGTAGTTAATAGTTCTATGCTAACTTTGGTTCCATGTAATACATGTCTTAGGGCCTAATTTACCAACAACTTCACTAAAATGAGACTTTAAGAAAACCTAGCAAATGTCATAAAAAAATTATCTCCAAAGTTTGAAAACTTTAAAAGGGGAATGATGAGTCTAGGCCCAGAATTGCTCAATTCAAGTTTTTTATTCTTCTACAGACGGTGTTGGACATAGGTTGTGGTACCGGCATCCTATCAATGTTCGCAGCGAAGGCTGGTGCCACCAAAGTTATTGCAGTAGAGTGCTCCAACATAGTGGACTACGCTCGCAAGATTATAGAGGCTAACAAACTCAGTGACGTCATTGAGATTGTTAAAGGAAAGGTAAGGAAGAATTTATCAGTGAACAGTCTGGCAGGAAACTATCGTCTGATAATAACACTTCATTATAAAAAATGGTATAATTTTTTTTTACCATTTATATTGCAAAAAAATTAAAGAAAAAAATTCATTACATGTTGTGATTTATCACATTTAGGATATATTGATATCTATTTGCTCCATAGTGTTTATATACTTAGAAGTTTAATTGAATTGTCAACTCAAAGACAATCTATTGCTAAGCTATTTTATCTCATTGGTGTAATATTTCATCCACTAATAAATAACTGTTTTACAGTTACAGGCAATGAACAACCATGCCATAAATAAATCAAAAACTATGACACTATTATTCATGCAATTTTAACTTTTCCGTATTTTTAATAGGTTGAAGAAGTAGAACTGCCGGTAGAGAAGGTAGACATCATCATTTCAGAGTGGATGGGTTACTGCCTTTTCTACGAGAGCATGTTGGACACAGTTCTCTACGCCAGGGACAAATGGCTCAACACCAACGGCATTCTCTTCCCTGACAGGTGAGAACTACTTCTATCATTGAATTCAACTAATTATTTCTTATATCAATTCTAGCTTTTGTCACAGCTTCGATATCACGGCATAAAATAGCCTATGTGGTTTCTTAGAATTCAAGCTTGCCCTACATCTAGTTCCATTAAAATTTGTTCAGTAGTTTAGCTGTAAAAGTGTAACAGACAAACATATTTTTGTTTTAATATTTCAATGTGCTTTGTTTAGAGGATAGATATAAAATGTCGCTAAAAATATGTAGTTGGCTAGTATTTAAAATTCTAGTTAGAGTAAGAACAAATACCTCTCTCAGTTTGACTATAATTTGTTTGATAAAAAACTAACTAGTTTAAAGTACAATAAATAACTATGTATTAGCGCGACAACCGACATCCATGCGAGCGTAGCCGCGGGTAAAACCTACTAAGAATCTATAAATAACCAACAGTTATTGATTGCGCGCGACTTGACGCGCGACTTTGTTCGATTTATTTTGTTGACCTATTCTTCTTGTAACTTAAATTAATATTAATTCCGTCAATGTTTGAAACAGTTTGCTATAGATTTCCCACGAATTATCTAAAAAACGAATGTAAAGAACCTGAGTTAAAATCAACAATGTTGACATATCGCATTTTAAATTTTTTGTCGACAGTTCGTATTTTATTTAGTAATGGAAATAATCTTTGGTCTCTTTATATTTTTTGAATATATACAAGTATAGATTCACATCATGACATGAGGCTATTCTTGGAATCTTTTTAATATACTAAATATTTAAGTACCTTCAACTAAGTAAATTGGTATATAAGTATTGCTTCATATGACCAACTCAAGCTATACGTCGTCCTTTTTACATTAACACGTTACTATTTCTAACTCAACAATATCACTAACAGATGCACCCTATTCATCTGCGGCATCGAGGACCGCCAGTACAAAGACGAGAAGATCAACTGGTGGGACAACGTGTACGGTTTCGATATGTCTTCCATCCGCAAGGTGGCCATCTCCGAGCCGCTCGTCGATGTGGTTGACGCCAAACAGGTAAACAACACATTTGTTCTGGAAATTAAAATAGCTCTGAGAATAAGGACGAATTACAAGTAGCAAAAAGGATTCATTACAGTAGGTATAGTAGGATTGAAACTTGATGGCGGCTCTGAACACGAGGCGAGTCGCTACGCAGTAAATAACTCATGCGCTAGCGCGATGTGGTGCGAGGTAATGCGCTATAAAAATAAGTGTAATAAAGTGTTGTGCACTTCAGTCGCCAAAAAGTTTGAATTGCACTATACCACTGCTAACTTCAGAAGCACTATGAAGTTTGGTTTGATGGTGTTTTGTTTATGTTGTATGTTCAGTTTGATGAATCAAAATGTGTTTATTACAGGTGGTGACCAACTCGTGTTTGTTAAAAGAAATAGACTTATACACAGTCAAGAAAGAAGATCTTAACTTTGAATCTAAGTTCCACCTACAGGTAAGATATTACACCGTTTATAAAATAATATCAGTGAAACTTAAAAAAAATATTGAGCTTGATTAAATAATTATTTCTATGTCAATTTATCCTGTATTTCCTCGTTTGACGATGATTATTATTTACATACCTTTTGTATATAGTATAACTAACCCTATCATCACACTAGGTGCGTCGCAACGACTTCATCCAGGCGTTGGTGACGTTCTTCAACGTGGAGTTCACGAAGTCGCACAAGCGGCTCGGCTTCAGCACCGCGCCCGAAGCGCCCTACACGCACTGGAAGCAGACCGTCTTCTACTTTGATGATTACATGACTGTAAGTTTATATTTATACTTGGTTCTTGTTCTAGTTATATACACTTGTATATGAATGGGCTGGTATTCATTGACATTGACTCAGCTTATACCAGTCCTCTGCTGGACATAGGCCTCCCCCAAGTTGCGCCACAATACCCTTTCCTCCGCCTTTCGCAACCAGACTGAATATAAGTTTAAAAAATATTTATCGCGATTTGATCATTATCATGGATTTCTACATTCATGATAGTAAATGAAACTAGTTAAATACAAATCGTTTTCATCTTTATGTTCAGGTAAAGAAGTTCGAAGAGATCACCGGCACATTCTCAATGCGTCAGAACGCACGGAATAACCGCGATCTCGACTTCGAAATCGAGATCGACTTCAAAGGCGAACTGTGCCAAGTTCGGGAGAAGAATCACTACAGGATGCGCTGAATGCACCTCTCGGGGCCCTCGACCAGCCTTCACCGACAAACAGCCCCAGTTACAAACACTACTGTTCTCTGCACCAAAACTGTACCGACCTTATGGAGTTTGATAGTCTGCATGCTAAGGTACGATCGTTCGATTGGCAAATGTTTCCTTCTTCATAAAAACTTGGAATTGCCACTTATGAATTTTAATTGTCTTTTGTAAGATAAGATTTAATTTACATCAATTAAATTAAGCAAAAAGAATTTGTGGATAGGACATAAATGACTTGGTCAGTGCTGAACACGTATTTTCTATAACATACAAATTGAAATTAATAATTTTTGTAGGAAATAGACTATATTCTTTATGTGTGATTTAACTCTAAAGTTGAATATTTGTTAGCACAGTTTTGGCCTGACTACGTCCATTTTTACAAGCACAAGTTCCTTAGTGATTGAATGCTAGAATAAATAAGACAGTATCAGTGAAACTAAATGTTACATTTTTTATAATTTTGTCGCTTTGTGTAAAGGGCAAATATAACAATGTCCGAAGGCTGGTAATATTAAACGAATTTTGTAACAAGAATATGTTTTAAGGAATATGGTCGCTGTGTAATTTTTAATTAATTAAACATTAAGTAGTTTCGACTCACTTTATTTGGATTCGTTCATTTTCCATTATTTTATAATTTTTGTCGTGTGATATTTTTTTAGTTTTCATATGTAAACGGTGGTTAAGTAAGTGACGTCAGTTAAAGTAATAATACGTGTTAGTTACACATGTTCACGTTGCCCTATGTCACGGTAATATTATAATACAGTACTCCAACTTCATACAAACGGACGAAACGCGAGCTATACCTACGCGCCTCGATCTCGGGGTGCGCTCGGGGCGCAGATAGTCACGGCTGTACCGCAGTGTCGAACGGACGGTGTGTTGTTTTTTTAACAATAACCGCGCGATTTTTTCTCTAAAAATCAGTTAATGTGACGAGTAGGAAATACTGTGCTGTTTTTGGTTGTATGAATATTTGCGCAAATATTTTTCGGTCGCAAATTTATAAGCCCGATTAGTTTTTCAAACAACATGTTTTTTTAATTAAATCTACCAATCAAAAAACAACACGCATTTTTATTGAACACTTCTTATTCAATAAACAAAGTATTTCATTTATTTATATAAAAAGGATATTTACAATCACAAAACTAAATAGAAACAGAAAGTAGGCAAATCTAATTAAAATGCTGGAGACGGGCAGCCCTAACGCATGTTTACGTGCCGCGCGGCTGTAGGCATTTATTTCTATCATGCGGCCGGGTTACACTACTGTATTATAATATTACCGTGCCTATGTTGCCAGCAACATGGTTGCTTTTCCTCTACTTTTGTAAAATCCAATACAAAAGATTGTTAATTAGGTTAACTTTTCAATTTAGTCGACATATAATTGTAGTCGAATAAAATCAACGACGAATCGACTAGATGATTAATGAGTAGTCGATTGGTTACCTTTCAGTATTTTTGTTGTAATTGACAGCTCGAATAAAGTGAGTTGAGAAGATTTGACGACGTTTATGAACTAAGTTAGGTATCTCACGTTTGTATGACCGCCTAAAGATACTGCGAAGCCCGCTGGCCGCGGGATCTTATAGAGAATTTCATAACACTGTTACTATACTTGTAAACGTGTTAATGGCAGTTTTGAATTATTTTTGTGTAAGCGCATTACTCAGTAACCAAACAAGATTACTGCTATTTGTGTCTAAAGTATGTTAGCTTTAGGTAACCCAGTGTCCGTAAGTGTAACTAGAAGTATAATATACATGTTTCGTAGTGTAGGAAAATAAAAGCTTTACGCTACTTATTGATATTAAAATTTACACAAAACTTCACAATAAGCATGTATTGTAAGCCCGTATTTGAAATATAGATTTCACATGACAGACGTGATATTGTTTTTGTATGTGTCGTAAATATGGAATGTAAGGACTTAAAAGTAGGGCTGGTCGGTAGTACATCGATTTTAATATCTTAATAAATTTGTTTTAACAGTTCTGAGAAACCAAAGTGTGTGTTGGCAGTGAGATTGTAAAAGATCTAGTCAGTCAGTGATAATCAAAATTTTCACCTAACCTTGAATAAATTTACATTTGATGCTGTGTGCTCTGGGACTATTTTATATAAAACTGCTCAATGTGCGCCCCAATTTAAAGTGCAAATGCCGTAAGATTATTCATATAAGGTGTTGCAAATGAACCCTAGTAAACGAAGTTAAGGCACAAGCCAGTTTCCCCTATTATGTAAAGATACTGGCAGACCACGACAAGCCGCCAAGGAAACTGCTTAAATGGATAATAAAAATACAGACTACCACTGAAATTTCCTAGTGTTTATTTAACACCTTAAATACGTTTAAAACTGCCATCAACAATCAGCTAGGTGTGAGAAGCACGTCACATATAAGTTGATGTTCAACTACCGATGCCAATGTCGCCACTCAGTGGCATCAGTACTATTTCCTACGGTTTCGCGACCGTACTGGTGTACGAATATTTGTGGTGCATTCATGAATAAGTACCTACCTATAAGCAATATGTGGTTTTATTTTTACCCTGACCCTTACCTATTGAATTTACAAATATGATTTTAGTTACTCTTTTGGTGAAAAGTGGTTGAGGAAGACTTAATTTTTTAGTTTGTGCTGCTAAATAAATAGAGATACAAGGCCTCGTGACCTAAGCTAGTAAATGCTTGGGTAGGGCTTCCGAATTTGGTTTTGAAATTAAATGCAAATCATATTTTAAAAGATTATAATGTTGTACTTAAAGGTTACAATGAATGACTGAACAAATGAATGGGTTACTTATGAACTAAGTTATGATTTAATTAATATTCTGCATCCTGTTGCATCAAACTAATGTGAGCTTATAAAATTATTACATCTGGCAATATAACTCCCTAAACTAGATAATTGGCCTAGCCTTTATGGCGAATACATTTTAACTATTTTTAACTGATGTTTAATTAGTGGGTAGATGTAATAAGTCTACCTTCTAATTGAACTAAGGCTAGTCATAGAACTACTAAGTTTGAAATAGTTGCCAGACGCAAATATTAATAAATACATAAGAAAAATCAATTGATTTGCATTTTTTATCAGTTTGATGCAATCAGAAATAAACCTTTCGGTCCAACTTATTATTATAGCTCTTATTTCTAGGACATTAAAGGTTATTATGCGACGACAGCGACGGGGGCGTCATTCGCGTTGTTCTTGTAAAGGTCGACGCAGCAACAGTTGGTGATCAGCTGGTGTTCTTGGCAAGTGTTCGCGTACAGGAACTTGCAGTCAGACTTGCCGCAGTTGTAGGGGTTGACTGGAAAGAGTTGTTTTTGAGATTAACACAAATGTTGCACATTGAAATACTTGTTGCGCTAGGTAATGTAAATAGGTCTGCCGGGGGTCGCGGTAGTTTTGCAAAATGCCTTGCCCCAGCGAAAGGGAACAAGAGAAGCACTCCGGTGGGTTTAGGCCGTAGGAGTCCGGCACGCCCTACAGTGTACAGATCAAAGTAATATGTGATCGAAACTGCTATAATTATGAAGGACACTCGCTTTTTTTTTCAAATTTCTATAATAATAGACCCATCGAAAGATCATTCCGATGAAGTTTTCCCGGAAAAAAAAATTTTAGATTTAGTTTTATGGAATAAAACAGAAAAATTTAGCAATTTCTTGAAAGACCAGCCTTTCAAACTAGTATATTTTTATTCTTTGACTTGTGGGCTATAATTCTATGCTGTTGGCGCGCGCACATACTTGCCCGTTCAAAAGTTACCATGGACGACAAAAATAAAAAAAAAGTAAATCAAAAGCAGTTTTTCATTAATATCACAGATCAGCATAGATCATTGAAAGATCGGAATAATATTAATTTCAAAAACAATACAAAATCGAGAAATATGCAATTAATATTAATATACTACGTACACATTAGTAGTTAAAATATAATTATTATACATATTATAGATAAAATTTGATTATCTATTTAAATTAATGTTTTTTGTATGTACTTTTTTCGATAAACATATACTTTTAAATTATATTTTTCCTGAATCTTTTAATGTTTTTTTTTTGAAAACTTACTTTTGACTTACTTTTATTTTCATTTTATATATTTTCCTAGAATAAGAAGGTATATTGAACTATAGTTTGTCAACAAGAGTCCTTCCTCAGGGATCATCCGCTAAGGCAGCCTCCGTTGACCCTCAGTCCATGACCATGAGCCAAGCAAAGCATCAGACGTTCGAAATTTAAATTTAAGTATTAAAACTGTGTAATCTGTTTTATTGTTTTATTGCAATGGCTATGTGTAAAGTGGTTACTAAAATTTCCCAGTGCGTGTAGTTTCTCTGGTAGATGCTTAGTGGCTGTTTCTTGTGGTTTAGAAAGTGATGACTAGCTTCAAAAACACTGAAGTTTTGTGACAAACTGGAGAATTGGAGGGCATGCCAAGTGGTGTCGTATTATTGTTATTATTTGTGTATAAAGTTTTAATCGTAGGTATCATCCGTTTCTACGATCACGTAGTTTGGTACAGCGTATTTAATGTTTAGGAAGCATCAAAAGAAGGGAGATAAATAATTGAAAATACTTACAAACTGAACCGCAACAACACGAATCATGTGCTTGCTTGTGAGAGCAGTAGCTGTAGACCGAAGAGTCGCAGAGCGGGCAGCCGGCGTGCGCGCCAGGGGGGCCCGGGGGACCATAGTGCCCCGGCCCGTACTGTCCCGGCCCGTACTGTCCCGACCCGTACTGCCCCGACCCGTACTGCCCCTGCCCCGGGTAGTACCCCGGCCCCGACGGGTACGGGTAGTTGCCGTAGTTGCCTCCTAACAAATAGTCCAGCACTTCTCTTATTCCGAAACCTGGAGGTGAATGATGGTGCAATGTGCAATGAGTGTTAGTGTGGATGTTAACTTACATGTGGTAGATGGTCCCGATGGATGGTGAGCCAGGTGAGTAATTAGTTACTGTTTGTTTCCCTGCCTGCTTTGTTGAAAATATATTATTTGTGATTTATGTACGTGGATATAGGTAGAGCTTATGGTGTGCAACATAAAAGTTAATTTAGGAGACGGAATAATTTTCTTACTAGATATGAAGGTAACTGTTTTATTGATAAAAAAATATTGTCAGCCTGTCTACAAGCTGACTGACAGAATCAAGCTTTAGAAAAGCTGATATTAATTGATAAAAAATGTACCTTAAGGTAGTACATAATTATAATCTACCATGTAAAGTACTTACGCAGAAAATTTTATTCGAAACCTTTATAAAAGCCCTAGTAAAGGGAAGTATTACGCAATGGTATTATTGTTTTAAAGATATTTTTGTATGTTAATATGTGATTCTTAAATTTTAATGTGTAGTGCATTCACACGGCCTCACAATAGTTATAAAATAAACCTTGACAAAACATGCATTCGAGCACAAATCGCCCTCACCCATAGGAAGCGAATATTTTGATAACAATTATTATTACGAATTGTTTTAATGTGAAATAGATATGTATCTAATACGTAAACTTAATTGTTTCTTGGTTTATAAAAATTTAATCTAACATTAAAGATTAAGTTGACCTTGGAATGTTTCCTTATTTTTGGTAATTAGTCTAGGTACTTAATTAAAGTTTGTTTAGCGTGACGCTTTGTGATGAAGATGACACATACGTTTTCAGCAAAAAACGTCAATAATGTGCTATAAGTCATTTGGTATTGTTCGTTTTTTATGGCATGACTTTGACTTCGTTATAATGATACAAAATGTGATATAAGGGAAATAGGTCATCTTAATCAGAAAACCAACCATTTAAGAAAATATTTTTTTCAGGCTTCTTTGCAATTAGTACGAAGTAGGTACGTACCTGTGAAGTTAATTGAGTTTCCCTTTATTAAACCTTATATGATACCTAATGTATTCTATGTACCTATAGTAGCTAAGCCGGTAGGTATAGGGCTATATGTACCTATTGGCTGAATAAAAAAAAGTAATCGAAACAAAATTACATTGAGTCATCTGAAAAACATGGGTTAAAACCGTTTATGTCTAATTTATTAACTTAAACGGATAATTTAACGACTATACTAAATAGAATCAGAAAAACTAGTTTTTCCCAAAACGAAATTAATTTAGTGGAACAAATAACAGCTTCAAAAAGTTAATATCTAGTAGTTAAATATTTAATTTCCCAAATTGAAGGTACATCAAATGGTTTGTTCACGTTCCTAATATTCCACTGCATGGTTGATGGTGTGGTAAGCCTAACACTGCGCGTCGCGGGTTCGACTCCCATTCAACGAACATTTAATTTTGATGCGTTACTATTTCATTTGTTCTATGTATGTGCCAACTTGGATATTTGTGAAACTTCTACGAGGCACTGGTCAGTGGGTCGGTGGGTCGTCTTAGGATTGGTTCTTATATTGTAATAGTTAATTAGAATCGCAGGAATACCAAAATGTACCGAAACAATTATGCTTGCTTGAATATTTGTCGGTTTCGGCTAGCCTAGATATTAAAATATTTACTGACATATTTTCTTCCTAATTTTTCTCTCTTTGTGTTTTCTAAAACAATACTTGGTACAATAATTGAGTCAGTCACATGTAATTTTCTGGGGCCCGATGCCGCTATTTTAAGTCGGTGAGTGGCGGGTTAATAAACGTTCCAGTGTACTTATTATTGTGACTAATTTTCGTATTCAGATAAGAACAGTCACTTGCAATACTACAATGACAACAGTGGCAAGTAGGTGTACATTTGTCATTAAACTAAAATTATTATATTATTAACCCACCACTCACTGACTTAAAATAGCGGCATCAGGCCCCTGTACGTTCTCTAAAACAACACTATAATAATTGAGTCAGAATTGTATACTGAATACTGCCTGCTACTGCCTACCGACTACTGAATGTTATGAATCTTGAATGGAAGTTTTATGTAAATAATAGTAAACAAACACGTAATAAGTAGTTTTAAAGATAATTGTATTTAGGTACTTTACTAAATCATTTCTTATTGTTTTGCGATTGTAAATTAATATTTTCTAAACATTTATTTTAGCGTGTTCCTTGCTTTTGTATAACTACTAATATCAATAGCTAATCAGACGGTTAAATAAAATATGCGATTTTTAGAAGTTTAGAAAGCCGTTATACGTTATACTTTAATAGCATTACGATGGCTATAATGTATTGGATGTAGTTACCTACGTCAAGGAACTTTATTACTTTTTATGATTTATTGAGACACAAGTTATTAAGATACCATTTGCAGCTTAGATCTAAGACAGTCACAAATGAATTCATGCAAACCATAATGACAAGTTACCATCAATTTCATATCACATGCGTTATGACAAGTAATGAGAACGGTAATGATATGATTACCATGGAACCAAGCTTACCGATGGTAATGGTAATCTATGGTAAAACTTACCGCCCAGCTGATTTCGGCTTATGTCGTAATTTGTGGGCTGAACACCTATTGATAGCACTTTATGGATTAATATTGCTTCACAAAAAATGTTGAGCTGATTAGCTTGTAACTAGGTTTATTAGTTAACTGTCCATTGAATACTATTTTTTTGTTTCAAACTTTCTCCTACTTATACAAAATAAAATGATTGAACATGTATTTTTATGATTTTTTAGTTACTAATTGGCTCATAAAATGTATGACATTTTAAAACATTGATGTTTTATTTATATTTTCCAAAAAATATTATCCCTATAACATTCAAGAACACAAATAAATTGAACTAGATTTAAATTTAAAACTTAATTATTTACTAACTATTTATTCAGGTCACTAGTATTTAATTTAATTTAAATAACACCTAAGTCTTCAAAGAAATATTTAGAAAAACACAAGATAATTTAATTAAAAACTCACCATCACTAACAGCCAAACTGGCGGCTAACACAAATAAGAAAATCTTAAACATTTTCAAACCGCACAGATAAAAAATATAATCTTTTAAAAAGTTTGTTTGTGCGTGTGTTTGGCACGCTCGCTGTTGAAGACCGTCGTGTAAATAATAAAACAAAATACTCTGACTTAGAGCTGGACTTACCGGTGCAGTCGTGCACAAAAGTGTATACAAGATAATACGACATGTAGTCTGCATATTAAACTCACGTAGGTCACTGAAAATTGAGCTTTATCGGTTTGTTTTAAGTTTCATATTTGTTGTGGGATACTTGTACTTTTTTTGTTAAAATAAGGAGATAACTAGTGCAGTGCCTTTGATTGCTATCTTGACCATGTTTGGTCGCGGAAATTTCCTATACGAGACTTGATGTTTTAATATACGCTCCCGGTTTAGTTTCTTTTATGAGCTCGGATCGCCCGGGAGTGTGTAGAAATAAGCCAATGAAATACCGTTCTGATGCTGAATGTGGACTCTACCTTATAGTGACTTTCATATACAGACATTATATTATAGTTTAACCTCGTAATGTACTGATATAAAATAAATTGAAAATTATTTAGGTACATAGATAAACCATTTTCCAAAATATTGTCGTACAGCAAGCTCTCAATTAGTCAACATTAACACTTTACTTGCCGACAGTACTGCATCGTATACTTAATTCGCGGCAAAGGGTTTGTGCAGTTGTCCTTAACATCTAAGCCGTTCTCTATCGATTATCTAACTAATTATCCAAACTGGATGTGAGCTGTGCGTAATGCGACATAAATATAAGGATAACATTCTACATTGAAGGACTTATTTAGAGATATGCTTAATACTTAGATATTAATGCTGAGATCAACCTTAAAATTATAATCCAAGCGTATTAAAGATAGATATCTTTTATAGTTTTGTAAAAGCATATTCGACGGTCGAATAACCCTGAATGGAATTGTCGAAAGATTAATGGTAGATATCTATAAATAAATAAATAAATAAATGCGGACAACATCACATACATTGTTCTGAACCCAAAGTAAGTTGCTAAAGCACTTGTGTTATGGAATTCAGAAACAACGAAGGTACCACAAACACCCAGACCCGAAACAATGTAGAAATGTGATTTTCTACATTGACCCGTCAAGGGATCGAACCCGGGACCTCAGAACTAGCGACACCTTAAAACCGGTGCGTACGCCACTCGACCACGGAGGTCGTCAAGACAATACCAATTTAATACATAGTTCAAAAACCGGCAAAAGACTTCATAGTTCGTATAAAGAATAGTACAAGAATAAGGAAAGTTCTATGTAGAGCTCTTTGTAGGAAATATGTGGGTTCTATGAGCTATAAACAAACATCAGCCATCAATCAGGCTCGTTAGAAATTGACCAAAAAACCGAGAAACCGAAGACGATGGTAGTGAAATAGCACGTCTCAAAGCCCTAAGGCGCTGGCCACACAGAAGAGACGTAAGACGCAGACGGGGCGCGGACATAATACGCTTCTATAAAAATGTTTTGCGTCGCGACGCTTCTATACATTTTGTATGAAAGCGTCGCGGTAAAGACAAATGTCCGCGCCCCGTCTGCGTCTTACGTCTCTTCTGTCTGGCCAGCGCCTTAGTGCCAAAAGGGCGTAGGCCCAAAGTGCTTCAGTATCTTATTATTCATGTTGATATACAGTTTTTATATAACATCTTGTCCGTATAATACTGGCCCTTGCATGTATGCATGTAATGCACACCGTCTTTATGATTCTTTGTTTGTTATTCAAAAGCCGTACTTAAAGTACCAATTTTGTTTTATATTCTTCTTCAGTACTTTTATAGGGTAATTGAGGCGTAGGTGTACTATATAGAGGGAATATATGACTTCTATTTAGCAGCTGGACTTGACATCTGCTATACCGAAGCCGACAGGTTTTTAAACATAAAAACATTGATTAGGATTCCGTAGTTTAATTTGAACCTTTATTTATTGATCCTTCTTTTGAAGGAAACATAATTATTTTATTTAATATTGCTTAGACGAAGTCTATTGCAGATTGTAAAAATGTTAATTTATATTTTGTTAGTTATTATGTGAATATTCCCTAGAAAAAGAATAAATAACAAATGTAGAGCATTGTAATAAAATATGATAAGAACAAAATCCTAGTTTTTAACATAAGCTGTTTATTATTCTCGGAAAAGGTTTTAAAAATGCAGGGTCTGATAAGGATTACGCGTCGTCGCCGTCGGTCCACATTTGGATTTAGAACTAGAATGTGTATGTAAAACAAACAGTCGTATATAGGGGCTAATTTCGTCATAGTAATATTAACGAATTGGAAAAATGAGTTTTAGTCTAGTAAACAAAGCTTAGAATGACATTAATATGTACATAACATGTTTGAATTAGTTATACGTAGGCTTTACACGGTTCTACGATATTATTCACTAGCTTTGGCCTGCTGCTTCATCCCTTTAAACATCAGTTATTGCACTAAAAAGTAGCTTATTTCCTTCCTTAGGATTCAAGCCAACTCCATACCAAATTTTATCAAAATCGACTATCTGGTTTAGCGGTAAAAGTGGATAAAACAGACGGAATTAATTTCTTACGTTAGGAAAAATACCGATAAGATACTCCATAAACAGATACAAAACTCTTTTATAAACTAATAAGAATTCCACGAAAAACATTTGTTACCAGCCAAAACTAAAGCAAAAGAAATAAAAAAAACAAACATTTAAAAGTTTATGTAAAATTAGAAAACGATATTCAAATAAAGAACCCGCAAGAAAGTAGTTATTCGGCCTTAACCTATTAATGGCGACTATTTCGAGCCAGGTACACGAGGTGCATGACCTACGGCTGAACCTCTGGTACCGTTCGCAAACCAGTCGGACGCCCTCGTTAGACCACTTTGTTTCAAACTATTTTATTGGTTTATTAATATGACATTTGATACCGGATTGTTAGCTGGTAATGCTTGATGTGTGTGACGTGTTTTTTGTTAGGTCTAACAGATACATTGGTCTGATTACTGGTTCATATTATTGTGTCTACTTTCTCGACGATAACGGGTTGTAATTTTGTTGGTTAGAGGAAATATAGCGATTTGTATTAAGGCCTTTGTTCCTACTGACTTTTAACATGGTTAGAGAAAGCTTTCGCATAGTATCTAAATACTTTAAATTATGTGACATTGACCCTTTTCTGGATGTGAACTTTCACTCAGACACACGTCTGAAAAGTTCGTAACCATTTGGCTCAACTCTCTCAACGTTAATCTACCATTAAATTGTTACCTTTATAATTGTATTGTGTCTAATCCATGTTTGTAGAAGACTATTTAAGTCAGAGTTGTAACTGTCTCAATGATGATTTCTGATACAGTTTAAAAAAATAACCAATAATATAATAATATTCCGGGACAACTCACACACGGTTATCTGATCCCAAACTAAGCAGAGCTTGTGTTATGGTAACCAGACAACTGATAAACATACTTATATATTTCTAAATACATACATATTATAGATAAATTACAACCAGACAAATGATCGTGCTCATCACACAAACATTTGTCCTGCGTGGGAATCGAACCCACGACCTCCGGTAACCAATGGCCTATTAAGATGCATCGATAGATAAATTCAATAAAAAATCAACCAACCATTACACACAGACAAATTAGAAAGCTAATCAATCTCATCGGATATAATTACACATGTATTTTAATGTCCTACAACAGTCAGTCACTTCTAAACATGTCTGCACGTACCGTTGCTAACGGTACACTCTAAAATATAGTGCAAACGTTAAACACCGTATGAGGTATGGGTCAAAGTCTCAAGTCTGCTATAAAAAGAGTAATTTGGATAATTATTCTATTTTGGTATGGAATTTGGTACCACTTTAACACATGAGATGCCTTAATTTCTTGTAAAAAACGTGGTTTTGTAAGTAATAAGTCCTTAAATGAGGTTGACCACAGAGTTCAGAGTTAATTGAATGGAACTGTATTTGGGACCTATGTCCAAAATACGTTATAGAGCTAATGTGTAGTAGGAACCTTAAAACTATAAGGTTTAAGGCTAGAGGACTTTGTGATAATAGTATAGATGACTAGGTATGAAAAGTCAAAATTTATTTAGTCCGCCATTTAGATAATCAAAATATAATAGACACATATTTTTTAATTTTCTCAAATAAATTACAAAATACGAAGATAAACCGCTGTAAAGTTCAGGAGTGGGGGCTTGTGACGTCACGGCTAGGTACAATTTGTACTCAAACGTGACGTCACGCAAGAATTGTACTCGCTGTATCTTCGTAATTCTTTGTTTACGGGACTATACAAAAAATACGTGTCTAATATTTTTTTCTTATCTAAAAGATGGACATAAAAATAAAAATTAGTCATCATCCCTATTATGGTTTCATTATACAGATAGAACACTTAAATTTGAAACAAATATTTTATAGATCATACCAGATTTTCCCATACTGGGTCGAACCCGCATAATAGTAGTGATAGATTAGACCATTTGGCTAACTGTATGGTCAAATTGACGGGTTTAGTGTGGTTAAGGAAACATCAATTCGGGTTAATACTAATGTATCCTTTACCTTTGTCATGGATAAAACATAGGTACGTCTTTTTTACCTCAGATCACATATTTTTAAGTATAAGGTAGGTTAAACGACATTGACCTAACATATTTCCTCTGATAATTGGATTACGGGTTCTAAGACAATAAACTATAAACTCTAATTACTCTAAAACGAATGAATCCGTGTAGTCCTTTCGTTTCCATTATACCTCATGGGTAAGGAGTGACACGGAGTCATGTGTGCTTGTAGACATTATCGTTGCCTGCTTTGTTTGCTTTGTATTGTTCAACAGTCGACATTGAAAGTTTAACCAACTTTGGAAAGAGGAGGTTCTCATTTAGATGTTATGTTTTTTTTGCATGTTTGTCCCGCGATATCTTTTTTTGGTCTCAAGTCACGAGATCAAGGGTTTAATATATGACATGTATGACATTTTTCAATGGTCACTGGGGGATGCTCTCATGTTGTTTTTCTTTCTCATGCTGTTTTAATTGTTTTTGAAATAAATTGACACGTATACAAGTAAAAAACAACATTTATTTAAAGCTATACATTCTAACATTTACTTATCATAATAATTCCAAAGCAAAGGACATAGCTCTGATTTTCTTACAACATATTTTAACGTCTGCATTATGTAAACAAATCATTATTGCTATGTGCAAATATAAACTCTGGCGCAGGCCAGACAGATGCAAAACATACAGAAGAGACGGGGCGCGGTCGCGACGCTTCTATACATTTTGTATGAAAGGGACGCGGTAAAGACAAATGTCCGCGCCCCGTCTGCGTCTTACGTCTCTTCTGTCTGGCCTGCGGTATATTCTTATTTTCAATTGTTATTTTGGATGTGTCACACATAAAAGTAATCTAAATAATAAGAGCTTATTTTGAATTTAGTATTATTCTACATACAGGACTCTTTCAGATCGCCCACGTCACTAAAATATTTAATATCTTATGAGCTGCAAAACTACTTTTAAGCCCTTCGTACACAAGGCGACTCTACACTCCGATTTCCGGTGTCTTTAGTTTGATATATTTTCTCCAACGATGTGTTGCTTTTGCAATCCTCTGAGTTTGTAATGCGGTAGGCGGTAGGATACTATAATTGTTTTTGGTATCGGAGACTTGCTTAGCTTTGTATAGCCTTATTTGGAGGGCCTTACTTCTAAAACAATTAACAGTATCACAACTATCCAGATCTCTTAACACTTACACTAGAACTATAATAACTTATCCATCCTAAACTAGCTCTACTCAAGCTTGATATAAGGTTCAAGTTTCATTGCCCGCATGATGTCTCCGGTGACAGAACAGCGGCCGGCCTGCATGATGACGCGCGGGTCTTCACGGCCCTGCACCAGCTGCTTGAAGTAGTGCTCGTTGAGAGTGAACGTGGTGTCAGGGTCGTCTGCCGGCTCTCCTTCGTAGACTGTTACTTGGTTTAGATCGAGAGCTGGAAATAGGAAAGAGATTTGTTTTAGAATATTTTGTTTTAGGCCTACTTTTGGCAGTGGACCCATAGACAGCAATTGATAATGATAGTGATATATTATGTAGGTATTTCTATACACACATTCTTATATTTTCTGATTGATTTCATAATCACTACCAATTTGTATTTTTAGAAATTTCCTGTAAAACTGACAAAATGTTTATAAATAGAGGACTATTTGTTTAGACGATAGCACAGTGTGGCGACGCGACGAATTTGCTAAATCATCAACTTGTTAGTTAGTCGCTAAGTACGACCAACTACAACACATAAACTCAAAACACAGCATTGGTAAACATCTTCATAACCCTCAATTTTTCAGACAGAATTTGGAGCTTTGATATTGATGCTGAGGCAGTTCTATATGTACCCATAAAAACAATAGACCAATGCCTTTTATTGTTTGCTCTACATATCAGCTAGTAAATAGAGTCCAGACACACTTACTCCAAGAATAAACGCTGGTCCCCTTGATGATGTTAAAGAGGAACACTCCTCCCAACTCCTGAGCCTTCTTGGGGTCCACGGACTCCAGCCGCGCCTTGATCCTGGCCACCAGGTCCATCTTCTCCGACTTCGGGACCTGCTCGCTCTGTGAAGCTCCCTGGAAATGATACAGTTGGTTTTTTAGTATTGAATTTTGGATTGGTTTGCTAGGTCACCTGAAAAAGTGATTTTTTACCGCACGATTTTTTTGTCAGTCGATGGATATACAAACAAGGGCATATTATTATCACTATGATAAGTGTTGGATACTGTCACAAGCGTATAGGCAGAATTAAGGCTTTTAAAAGTAAATAAATTAACACCAGTTTATTTTATTAAATTAAAAAAAAAGTAGTATAATAATAGTTTGTATTTTCGATATTGTTAAATATTAAAATAAAACTACTTTTTACGGATAACGTCGCGTTTTATTTAAGATTTTAGGTCCCTAAGTTTCGACACCTTTTCAGGTATCTTGGTTACGGACAGACTATTAATTTGTTTTTATTAATATTTTATTAAATTGTTTAAATGTCTTTGAATGTTTACATGGTTGTATTATATAACGCAAAATATACAACTATCAGTGAACTCTTCAAGATTGTTAAAGGAATTTATTATACTTTTACTGGCATTAAATGACATACAATTTTTTTTTAGCCTACGTAAGGTCTCCCCTTTCTTCTTCCAAGCCTCTCTGTTTTTTGCGATTTCTGTCCATGTGCGCCCTGCATAACTGACTAGATCATCACACCACCTTCGCCGCGGACGACCTCGACGGCGATGGTCTTCCGGCGTCCAGTGGGTGACGATCTTTGCCCACCGGTCAGGCAATGACATACAATAGTTAAAAGAGTTATGACTCTTTGTCTGGAGTCTGAGAGGTCTGGAGTATCAACTCACGAGAAGTATAATTACTACCAATTGGGGCAGCACAGAGTATGCTCTGTGCTGCCCCAATTGGTAGTAATTATACTTCTCGCGAGTTGCTTGTTTTAAACTACTTTTAACTTTCATGCCCGTCCTATACTTGTTGAATATGTAAGAGATTGTTGTGATACTAACGCCAATTAAATTAATTAAGTACACTGTTCTCACTTTAATGAGTAACGTATACGTTTTACATACAAATCACTACTGCTTATTACTTTTATTTTCGTAAGAAGGTGGACTTATTTACATATATATATTTTTGAATTGAGTAGGTAGTTTGTGAGCTGACTATGCTTTGCATAAAAAAATATTATTATAAGTTTACATAACTACATACCTACATAACTCGGAAGCTAAAAGATTTAAAATTCACAAAAACTACTTTGAAGTGATATAGGAAGCTCATTATTATACTTTCGCTTGTGGATAACGTTGTGATTTACACATTTATACATTAGTATCTGTAATATTTATTATTAAGACTTAATGTGTATCTGTTTGTTTTCCCGAAATAAATAAATAAATAAATAAATAATATATTTTAAATTGATACATTATACTTTGTTTTAATGGCTTTGAGGGTAACAAAAGCAGGTATTTAATTTATAATAATAATCCAGCCTTTAAACGTCCCACTGCTGGGCACAGGCCTCTTCCCATATAGAGAAGGCACGAGCATTGATCACCACGCTTGCTCTCTGCGGATTGGCGATTTCAGATCCCAAATTTTGAAATTTCACCGTTTGTCAGAAGTGTCTTAGAATAATTAAGAAAGTACATAGAACTTTGAAAAAGCCACATTGGTACTTGCCTGGGTTCGAACCTGCAACCTTGTGCATACAAATCCGTTCATTGAACTGCTAGGCCACCACGACATTATTTAATTTTATATAAATTATTCCTAGAAACTCAGCAATGCATAAACTACCGAAACTCTTAAATCGGAAATTATTCTAGCGAACCTAAAAAACCCGACTGAATGGTTTATTCAATTAGATTTATAAACAACTACTTAGTTGCTCTTCCCCGTAGTTTTATATTCATAAAAAACATTGTATGCGTTTTTTCCAGATTAAAAACTACTTATACCCATCCCAATGCGAAATGCGTTTAATAATTTTTGAATGAAAGAGTACAAAACATCAATCCTCACACACAACTTTAAAAAAATATTGGGATTATAATCGTCAATCTTCACATAATAATATCTATATCACACATTTTGTTTCTCTTTCTTCTGTACCACAATAAACAAAGACAAAGCACAAGTAATGGGCAAGCACTTACCATGGTGTCGTGTGTCGGGTCCCGTTGGCCAGCCAGCAGTGGCATGCGCAGACGAGCTTTCACTCAATGATTGCAAAACGCAACGCTGTTTACGATCCCATTTCGTGGCCATACTGAGAGTTTTTGTGGGACATTCCTGGTTTTAGTGGTGGTGCAAATTTTTGGAACTAGAAGTGTATAGAGATATCTGTGCTAGGTTTAATGTGGGATATTTTTATCAAAATTATGTGGTTACCAATAAGGGGATGACAGTTGAAGACTTAGACTAGAAGAAAATACGGTATTCAGCTGAATCCGGTAAGACTGGTAGCCGACCCCAACATAGTTGGGAAAAGGCTCGGGAGATGAGTTGAAGACTTGCCCACAAAGCTATTTAAAAAAAAACTGTACTTTTAAGTATATAATAACAAAGAGAACACAGCAAACAAAATAAGTTATGTTGTGTGTATTTACATTATTTTAAAAACACATATTTATCCAGTTCTTTGTCATCCGAAGAACCAAGGTAACCGACATAGCTCGTAAAATAAGCTCGCTGAAGTGGCAATGGGCTGGCCATGTCTGTCGAAGGACCGATAGCCGTTGGAGCAGACGAGTCCTAGAATGGAGACCGCGACTCGGCAAGCGTAAGGTAGGACGCCCCCCCGCCAGGTGGACTGACGACCTGAAAAAGGTCGCTGGAGGGGACTGGATGCGGAGGGCGGAGGACCGGGTGTTGTGGCGCAAATTGGGAGAGGCCTATGTCCAGCAGTGGACTATGATTGGCTGAATGATGAATGCCAAATAGGGTTCGCAATATTTATCCAGTAACAGTTTTTTTTCCTACCGTCTAACAGTAAAACTACTAGCTTTTTTCAAAAATGATGGTATCGCATTTGTGTAGTTAAAAAAAAACAATAACCTAAGCACAAATGAGCGCAACAGAGTTTTTACGGAATATACGAATTAAATTGGTCACGTTTGTATCGAAGGGCCAAATAACCGGATTGACCGCGAAAGAAATGATGTGGTTATAGTTTCCAACTTTCACTTTCTGATTGCAGCAGCCAAAATATACAAACAATTTGATATGGTGCGTTTTACTTCAAATACATTTTGTTATTGATATCAATGTAATAAATCGGAAGAGTTTTTAACGCGTTTTTCTTTGCAACTGCCAGTCGAATTAAAATAAATCTTTGTTTATTAAAGCTTGATGCCCAAGAAATAAGTTTTACCTATTTGCTATTTGTATCGCAGACGAGGTCGCGGGGACACCAAGTATTATTTATATAAAATAATAATAATATAATATTCCGGGACAACTCACACACGGTTATCTGATCCCAAGCTAAGCAGAGCTTGTGTTATAGTAACCGGACAACTGATAAACATACTTACTGATATATTTCTAAATACATACATATAATAGATACATTATACCCAGACACAGAACAGATGATCGTGTTCATCACACAAAGATCTGTCCTGAGTGGGAATCAAACCCACGACCTCCGGTATAGCAGTCAGGGTCACTAACCACTAGACCAACAGGCCCGTCGATATGTACAACAAGTATTATAAGCTAGTTTCATAGTGATGTCGACAAACACAATAGTAGAAAATATTACTTAGTTACGTTGAGAAAAGGCGTTTGTGCAATGATCGTAATTTTTTTAACATCTCTACCATTACATCAGTAGCTAACTACTGTTATACTCTTAAAATTAGAACAATAATTGTCAGAAAATGGTCTGGAGTCAATGACTCTAAGAACTTGTTATTAATATCGCTGTATTGCAAGTATGGTCACCCTACATTTCGCATTGACATGATAAAACAAATTTTGTTAGGCGCAGGCCAGACAGAAGAGACGTAAGACGCAGACGGGGCGCGGACATTTGTCTCTATCGCGTCCCTTTCATACAAAATGTATAGAAGCGTCGCGACGCAAAACATACAGAAGAGACGGGGCGTCTGCACCTTTCGACAAATGTCCGCGCCCCGTCTGCGTCTTACGTCTCTTCTGTCTGGCCTGCGCCTTAGACTTGTAAATATGTTTTCACTTTTTATTTTATGAACATTTACATATCCTTAATTTATTTCTCGTTATTCATAAAGAAGTCTGTTTCTGGCGATTTTTTGCTGGTATAATGATTCGCGGGATAGTCAAATTTGTTTATTTTTATTATTTGAGTACTAAGTATAGTACTAGTTACTATATTGTTTTTTTGCAGTTTTTATATCAACCTACAGTATTTTCTATATTATTATATGCTATAAGATGAATTATTTTTCTTAATAATATTATAATATAGAGCTATATGCTCGGAGGTGGAAGTGTCTAATGGCATAATAGCCATCCAATCTACCACGATTTTTTTCTGCTTCACCCTAAGGTTGACTGGCAGAGAATGCCAATTGGCATTAAGTCCGCCTTTGTGCAACAGTGTGCAAAAAGTATTAAATAAATAAATAAATAAATAAATAATAGCGAGGAAACCCGCTCCGGGCACCGCTCGACACCCCTAGCCGCTCGCACTGGTGTTGCCCCTCGCTGCCTATCGTGGCGGCTGTTTCGGGAGGCCCATCTGGTGACCTGGCGAGTCACCACCGGCCCATTTGATAGCATTTCTATGTGTTAAAAGGCAGGTGCCATAGTTTCCGATTCCACATTTAGAACCAATCCACTTAAGATATACCTACCCATAACACAAATTTGTTTTAGCACCACAATTTACAATAATTCTGTAGCTACCTTGGGCCGTTCATGTCTGTTCTCCAATAGGGCAGGGATAAATGGCCCTCGGTAGATGCCCCAACCCATATTAGAGTAAATTTCTCAACAAGGCCGCTGCTTGTTGGACCTGTGTCCCCACGTAAGCCTTTCAAAGGACCGGGTATTCTCATTGCAGAGGATAACCCGTGAAAGATAAGAGATACATATAATATAATAAAATTCTATTTTCCACAAGAATTTTCTCTAAAATAACAGATGGAGCTTAGCTCAGACGGTAAAGCTATTACTTGAAAACATTGCATTAAATTAATTATGTGGAAGAAGATTCTGATCTAATTTCTAAAAAGGTCATTTTTACGGTCACGCTTTGTGTCTTAAGGCACAAGACACAGCCTGAGTACCTATATGACTGAAGTTTACAAATACCAGTGAAAGTAGGTTACCGAGAAGATGAATAAGGTAATAACGATTGACAAGTGACGAGATGTGCTGTAATGGTCAGCTATTGTCTAACATTGCCACTTATATTGTCATTTGCATACTGAGGGGTATTCTGTCTATGAATTATAATGATCTTGGAAATGGTCTTCTTTTTGAATTTAAAAAGATAATTATTTTGGCGTAACACTTTTGAAATATGATATATTTTGTTAATTGGCCCTAACTAGTAAAGTTATTAAAATACAATATACTAAGCTGATTCGATTTACATGTTTAATAGCCTTTTATTTTATTTATTTTTAATTCAATACTTAAATCTAATACAAGAACAAACAAAGACTAAAATTAAATCTTATATAAATAAATAAAACTAACACGCGTCAAAAAACTCATCGTCATCCTTGTCAATGGCGGGAAACGTGCCCAGAAGGCTGGCAGCATTGCCACGTTGAATGGCTATGCCGATTCTCTGTGCAAGGAACAAACCAGCTCTCTGATCACGAGTAGAGTCGACCAAACGTTTTGACAGTTCTTTAAAAAGATTTCGTGCACTCGGACCCTATGTCCCGAGCGTTTCAACCCGTTTAAGTTCGAAAATTATTAAGTATCTTAAGCAGGTTATTTTCCTTATTTTTTTTTTCTGCAAAAATGCAATTATTTTGACGCGTAATAATTAATCATAATTAGAGTTCATCAGTCTAATTTAGTCAGGATTAATGTAATAGGATCGTATCGTGGCTGTCATCGCAAAAATAAAAACTAAATAAAATAGGTCTCAACCGTTGTAGTGATGTTCACTGAGCGATTTGAGAATATTCTATACACATTGATCCTTCAGGATAATCCGGCTCAAAGGACCAATAACCTCAATACGAATGTCATGTGTATAAATATATTGACTACGATACCCAATTTATTAATGTCAAGCTCACATAACCTTTACAACGTAATAATATTAGATTAGATTTGAGATGATTTAAATACATTGTATACAGGGTAGGATATCTTCTTTTTCTTAATATATATAACAAAGTCGGGTTTTTTCGAGCACTTGTAATTATTAGAGAACAGCTGGACGGCTTTTTACAGTTTTAGATTTTTAGGGGCACAGCTACCAGTTGTTTAAACGTTTAATATACCTGCAAAGACGAATGGTAACCTCTATAAATATTAACCGAAAACTAATGAGAAAAATCTACGTCCTGTAATTGTTCTACTGCTAAGAGAACGCGTCATCTCACAAAGAGACAGTAAACTCACTGTATAAAATTTAAACACAACGTTTTGACTTACCAAATTCTTCTAAAACTCTTCATAAAAGTACACCCTTTTCCACCAATGCATTAATTATAGTATAACATACAAACTTTGATTGGAAGCGCATAGTTAAGAAGGCTTGCAATAAATCTGTGGAAGCCTCAGTAAAGAGGTTTGCCGTATATTTGCGAGCGCGGATAAGTTGGTAATGACTGCCGACTGCTGAGCGTCATATGTTTGAGGATAATGCCGCTCTGAAGCTGACGGGTGTGGTGCAAGTTATAGATGATTAAATTATATACTATGAAGTTAAACACAAAATATAAATATCTTCAGCTCTTCCAGACAAACCGTTCATACCATTTTGTGGGGCTTAGTTAAGTAGTTTCAATGTTTTCGATTCCTGTCGGTTCTGAGAATGAGATTATGTCAGGGAGTGGATGTTCTAGTCCAGGGATGGCGAACCAATGGCACGCGTGCCATAAATACGCGATACAATATTTTTGGCACGTCATTAATATCAATCGCGTAGTTCATTATGCACTACAAAAAGAAAGTGAAGTATGTACTACATGAAACAAGGAAACGGTTACAAATAGTTGAAACGAAAAGACTGACAGTACAAGTAAAAATGGTAAGAACAAAATCTTAGAAACTTTGAATGCGTTATTTATTATTATTATTTTCTCAATACGCAGCACGTCTATGATCTGATGAAACTTTTTTTATAAAAATGGCACGTCGATACTTAAAGGTTCGCCATCCCTGTAGTGCTATTCCGTAACATTATTTTCACGTCTCGACAGCGGAATCCGCGGTGAGATGTCAAATACGTATTCTCGAATTTGAATTCTAAATCAAGGCCAATTGGGTTCACTTTTAAAGTGAGCTTTATTGTCACTCAGGTGAAGCTCGATACCGAAATTATTTACAGAATAGACATACACAAAATGGCACGTCGAAACTTAAAGGTTCGCCATCCCTGTTCTAGTCTATCCAACAATGTTGCCAAAGTTTGAATTTTCTATATGGATTACCTCTTGTTATTTTCCGTAGCACACTTGTTTACCACTATATTTTATTTAGAATATTCTATTCATCTTGAAGATGGAACCATACCTATACATTTTTTATAAAATCGCTAGCTCCTATAATTTGGGCTGGTAAATATATTTCACACATTTTACCCCAAATTTTAATTGTTTCCCGATATTCGTTTTGTTTGCCGTATTTTTGTTTTTGTTTATTTACGTACCTAGCTATAGTGTATATTGGAAGTTGGTATCGTAGATATAGCAGCATCTACTTTAACTAAATAATAAATACCATTCATACAGTAAGACCAGTTTCCACGAAATAGTCTTCTCATCTCCTGGGAGAAGAATATGGAAAGGCATATGTAATTAGGATAATGGGTACTAATTACAACAAATGTTGTCATAACCGATATTTTAGCTTGGTTTAAATGGTGACGATGTGAAATACACTATATTTACTTGATACTGATAAATCTTAGCGAGTAATTCAAGATTCCAAAAAGTTATAGGTAGGTTGTAAAACCGTTTTAGAGAAATTATATATTTTCTTCAACACTGCCATCTACCGATTTATGTATGAACTGAGAATCTTCGCCACGTACCGACAAGAGTTCCTTATAATAATTGTAGATGTCACACTTGTAAGTAACTCGAAAAATGCGTCAGAAAAGCTGGTTAACACTGAGAAAGTTACTGACTCTAAATTCGAGGCAAGACACGGCTGACTAAAATGTTCCCGATGAAATATTTTAAATGTAATTTTTTTTTCCTTTTTTGGCCAGTATCTACTTAGTACAAAATACTATTAAATACGTAGAGCGAAGAAGTGTATCTCTCATAATAGCTAAACTGGTTTATTAGAGAATTGTATATAAAATCTCCAGCCAGAATATACAAGGATCATTAAAATTTTAATTAGTTTAACCTTCTCTTACAGAAATATGCTAACTGGCAACATTGATCCAATGCAAGCCATTATGTGCCCAGACAGGCCCAGACAATTACAATTTCAAATGATATGATTTGTTTGTTTTGTTTAGTTCTCACTGCCATGAATAAATTCAAGAAATAAAAATAAGGTTCATATTCAGTTTAGCCATCCATCCCATTATTAAGGAATTGAAATCAAAATTTAATGTTTGGTATCTGGATGACGGAACTCTAGGAGGCGATGTCAACACTGTAGCAGATGATTATATATCCCTTAAAACAAATTTACAAAAAATTGGTCTTGATTTAAACACAAGTAAGTGTGAAATATATATTCCAGATACACATTTAGATAAAAAATTAGCTTTACAAAAAATCCAAACAATAGCCCCTGAAATTAACATAGTCAATAACTCCTCTCTTCGCCTTCTAGGGTCCCCAATTTTAGAAGAATCATATGAAAATTTTATAGATGATAAAATTGAAAATTTTCAGTCAATTTCGAATAGACTTTTCAAAATCTCTTTACATTCTGCTATTACTTTAATTCGTTTTTGTTGTTTTGGTCCAAAATTTACATATTTTCTTCGTTCTTCACGACTATGGAAACATTTGCCGCTTTTGGAAAAAGTCGATAAAATTATTCGGTCCACGTTAACGTCAATTTTTAACGTAACGTTGGATGACCGAGCTTGGACCCAAGCCACGCTGCCGATCCGATTTGGTGGGCTTGGTGTACGTAAAGTTTCCAGTCTAGGCTTACCAGCATTTTTGTCTTCGGTCCACAGCACTGAAAAATTAACCAGGCAAATCTTAGGGTCTTCTCTGGTTGATTTTCAGATTCTGTGCATGACTGAGGCAGTAAATAGTTGGGAATTGTCCAGCCCGGGCACAGATCTACCCGAGCAACGTTCTTCTCAGAGGCAGTGGGACGAGCCGCTTTGCAGTTTGATACGGAAAGAATTAATTAATACGTCAATCAACACTGCAGAGCGCGCGCGTCTCCTGGCTGTGGGAGAATGGGAATCGGGCCTCTGGTTACAGGCACTTCCGTCAACCACTCTTGGTACGATTTTGGATGACAATACTTTCCGGCTCGCCATCAGTTTACGTTTAGGTATACCTTGTGTCGCATGTCATCGGTGTCAATGCGGTGAAACAGTCGATTGCCTCGGTCACCATGGCCTGTCCTGCAGCAGGAGCGCAGGACGTATATCCCGTCACGCAAATATTAATGACATTATTCGTCGTGCTCTTGTCATTGCCGGTGTACCAGCTGTTTTGGAACCCAATGGTTTGGTGCGCAGCGATGGTAAGAGACCTGACGGTATGTCATTGTTGCCTTGGAAATTGGGTCGGCCTTTGGTGTGGGACGCAACGTGCGTCGACACCCTTGCGCCATCCCACGTTCTAAGTTCGGCGGCCTCTCCTGGAGCTGCTGCTGGAGCAGCGGAGACCCTTAAACGGCGAAAGTATAATAACCTAATGGGTAATTATATTTTCGAGCCGTTTGGGGTTGAAACGCTCGGGTCATGGGGTCCGAGTGCACGAAATCTTTTTAAAGAACTGTCAAAACGTTTGGTAGACTCTACTCGTGATCAGAGAGCTGGTTTGTTCCTTGCACAGAGAATCGGCATAGCCATTCAACGTGGCAATGCTGCCAGCCTTCTGGGCACGTTTCCCGCCATTGACAGGGATGACGATGAGTATTTTGACGCGTGTTAGTTTTATTTATCTATATAAGATCTAAAAACTATTATTTTTAACGATAATATTTCACTTATTAGTATATTGGTTCAGCGAACTAAAGTAATTGAACTAAGAAGATTTATAAAATAAGGTTTATTTTATTGTTAATTGAATTTATTCAAGGCAGTTGAAAGTACATAGATTATGTTACATAATTGTTAATTTACAGAACTTGGCAAAATAATAAAAAAACTTATTTAAAAATTGTTTATTTATATTTATAAAACACACGTCTTAACATTCAAAATATAAGTACCTACTCATTATTATAATTATATTTATAAACTAAACTTAATCATATAGGCAGGAAAGGTCAAAATAACATACACTTAAAATAAAACATTAATACTTTGTTGATAATTATAATAATATTATGCTAGTTTATAATGAACTCAGTCGTTTTACGGGAAGGAAATGAAATAACGTTATTTATGGAATGTCTAGTGAAGTAGAGATTTAGTGAATTGTGTCATTTGCGTTTATTTTTTATGCACTTTGTGTTTGCCAAAATGCAGCTCTTCCCAAAATATTAGTGAAATAGAGGTGAGTGCTAAACATTCTATTGTATACTTGCTTGCTTTTTTTTGTGTAAGGGAACACAAAAAAAAGCTGTTTTGATTAAAATAGTTGCTCTTATTAACAAAACAGAAACTCTTATTTAACTATGTGATGAAACGAATAAATAAGTATACCTACAATAGAATGTTTACCACTTAAAACATTTTTTTTTATGTTCTTAAATTGCTGATAGCTCGACCTAATAAAAGAAAAATATTTTTTTTAAAGGGGTATGTAATCAATTGTACATTGTTTTAACTCACTTATCAATTTTATTAATTTCATATACTTAACTAGTGTTTCTACTTTATTAGAGTTATACTTTATTATGTTCCTTTAATTTAGAAAGTTGAGTTATAACATACCTACCATGTATTATGAAATCGTGGATACTTTTCCCTAAGTAATTACTTAAAGACGTACCTTTACGAAGGAGCGGAGTTGTTCGGGGCATTGCGATTGCCCTTTGATCGTTTAGGTCATACATATGTTATGTGAAGATCTATCTTCGGAATGTATTGAATGAAAGCTATTAATATTACAGGTATTTTCAATCTTTTGAATTTCTGTATACTCTCCTACCTATATATTATAGGTAGGCGAGTTCAGAGCTTTCCAGTGGTAGGTTTGACTGAGATTCGATTCCAGAAGGAAATGTGACATATTTATGGAAAGCGCGTTCAAATAGCTTTCTGGTAGGATAGTATTTTCTGGTTCCATGGGTTTACAGTTTTAAAATTCTTTACAAAACATTTAAAAATAATGTGTAAGGGCAACTCCTATCTATGTGAATTGTCGTTGCCTGGAAACTCCAAGAGGGCAAATAAATGGGAGTCAACATTCACTTTACGATTTTCTGTAAGTATAGTGTTAGTTCAATACAAGATAAACCATTCATGTTGCATTGTTAAATGGGGTGGAATAAAGAACATAACATGATATGACATTCTAAATGACCTAATATTTTCTAGATCCTCAGAGCAACCAATTCAATAATTCTCATTCCGTGTGAAAGGAATGTATCATGTGACATTTGTCACACGTCACATGTTTACCACGTGACTATCTCAAGCACAAAGAATATGACACCTGACACCGTATAAGTAGACACTGAAAGCGTCGACAAATAAAACGAACACCTCTCAAATAGACACGATAACGTTTGCTACTTATATTTTAATTCCACATCAAGTCTTGACTTACCTTACTAACTTAATAATACAGGTCACAAACCACCTGCCAACTAAATCTCTACTTTATTCCAAAGACCACAAGAGCTAATTTAGTTTTGGGGATTCTTAGCAGCTGCACGTATAAGTTCGCCGGGCTAGGTTATTTGCCTAGTCCTAAACAAACGCAGGGCACTTCCTTGAGTCGTATTTAACATGTTGCCAATAAAAAAAGTTGTTTGGAATACGTAATGGATTTTTTGTTTTCCTTTCTGGCTAGTTGGGCGGTTCGAGGGCGCTGTTTATTTCGATACAAGTTGTGTTTTACTTATATCGAATGAATTGTAACTTATTTGATGACTTTATTATAGAAATTGCGGGAAATATTACAATTTATTGGGTTATTATTTACGGAAATATAAATGTTGTTCTGAAGGAGGGGAACATTATCACCGAATTTTCTGTTCCACGAAGCTTACCTTCAGCATAAGATATGTTCTGGAGAGTCTAGTTCTGCGAAACCTAAAGTATTATAACATATAAGTATCTCCCGTGTTCCCTAGAACTTCCGGTGAGAAAGCCAGGTTCGTTAATGAACTAGTGGTTTTCAAAGTGGTTGCTGCTATATTTCATATTCAGATTTACCAAGGTGCCAGAGATAGTCTTATAGATATTCTTATGGCGACTAAAGAGTGAAGAGGGGCGCGCCGGACTTATACCGCTTACAACCACCAGAGTGCTTACATATTTCCTCAACAAATGTCCAAGCTGTAACGCTATGCCGGACTACAGGAATGCCCTGAGAGTTGGTATTAGTTTAAACCATCATTCAATTCAAGCGCTATTTTCTGGTCATAGGCAAATTCGACAGTACAAGGCTTTGAAGAGATGCATATGTATTTCAGTTGTGGTAATATTTCACATCTATGAACATACGCATAATTCGATTGACGCCATGAATTTTCTTTGACGTTTATCAAAGAGGTTGTCCAAAATCGGTTTGCTTTGCACACAAGGGGCTTTAAAATGGCTTTCAGCCTTTGATTTGTGCAATCAAGATATCACATACCAAAACGAATGACATACCCTAGTGCTATGGCTCCAGTGCGAGAATCCACTGGTTAATATAAATACGCCAGAGTACTTATTAACTTCAAAAAAAAAATATATATAGGTATAAATGTAATCCGTTTTCCAAAAAAAGAGAAATTGAATTTTGGAAAAAAGTACATCTTTTCCAAAAGAACCAGTTTGTAATAACGGAAGCTTATCGAAATTTCAAAGATACCAAACAAAATCATTACGGAACATATGAAAAGAAAACATTTTTAATATTCTGATTACACGCGAGCGCACCAGCGTTGAATATTTGATGGCACATCCAGTGTGTCATGCTCATGAATTTATGAATTTCATTAATGTATTACTGTGTCTCTCGGTCTAATTTACTTTTCGATATTTTCGCGGCCGACACACGAGTGTAATCGAGATATTGATGTTGATTCGAATTACTTTTGTCGTTAAATTGGAATGCGATGTAATAAGATAAGTATTGGTGGAAGTTTCCATTGTATTGTCAGGTAATTTCTTTTGTAATGTATTATGTGGGAGACTGGGAGTTTTCTGTTTTAAAGGTACTTTTTGACATTGCTTTCATGCGTAGGTATGGGGATTTAGTTAAGTTCATTAGAACGTTAGTTTTGGTTTTGTTTTGGCCGAAGGTCTTGATCAGATGAAATATTTGTTCCGTTTAAGGCTTTTAAGAGGCTTTACAGCAATGGTTATCTCTTAACATTTTGTGAGAGTACTGAGAGTGTTTTGAAGTGGGTTTAATCCCAAAATTAAGGGATCAATTCCAATGACGTCACAGATTCTCAATTTTGCTTCGTCAGTCAATTGATGGCCGAGCCTATAGCATTCACACCGCGTTTTTAATTGAAATGAATTATTTTCCTTTTGTTTGACACACAACTATTAATTATCCATGGGCTGTGTAAACAATGATTTATTAGTTTTTGGAAGGATGGACAGGGAATGAATGTTGTTTTACGTCACAAGGGGATTCGCGTTGTAGTTCTGGTGATCTATAAATAACATAAACATAACATACCATCACGCCTTTATCCCCGAAGGGTTAGGCAGAGGTGTACCAATGTACAACCACAGTTCGCCGGTATGTTTAGGTCCCATGTAATAGGGGGCGAGCCTATTGCCACTAACCACACTTCGAGCACAAATCCAAACTCCGACCTGCTACTGAGAATTTCATAGAAAAACCCAATAACACCTTGGTGGACTTGGGAATCGAACCCAAGACCTCTAGCGTAGCAGTCGCGCTTAGCACCACTAGGCCAACGACGCAGTTGATCTATAAATATATAGAAAAAGTATTAAAATGTAAATAAATGCAGAAGGAAATTCATTCGTTGTGTAAGATATTCTAATTGTGATATTTTTTTGAGCTTTGATGTATTTTATGCATCTAAAAAGCAGTCTCCTGTGACATTGCTTGCGTGCCCTGTCTTTGTTGAAAAATCTAAAACGGTACATTATTTATTCTTTTAGATATATCTTTTATCTTTAAAAGATAATGTCAACTTCTATTTGATAAAATAATGAAAAAGTTGATGTTACATTTAAGCAGTCAAGTTCACTATAGTTTAATAAATCGAGTTATTCAAAAGTAAATGTACCTATACAAGAAAGTCAATTTTGCTTCTAATTTGTTTATAGCAGCTGTTTGCAGTATAAACTTGTTTTTTGTGAAGGTTCAAGTAAAGTTCATTGAAGGGTCGCTGCAAGCAGAAACCACGAAATTGATTTTGTAGTGTCGTTAACTAAAATTCTTAGTAGAAGTTGAGTATTAGACAAAAAGTTTTATGAATCTAGATTGTTTTAGTTAAAGACTATTAAAACGAAAGACACGTCGAATATTGGTATTAGTCGTTTTTTTTTTTTGTAGTTGTTGAATTTTATTTACCGTTATATTGCAATTTGGGTTTATCTAAGCAAATTCAAAGTCATATAATGGGTAATATTCTAAGGGTGCGTCCACATCTGACGAACGAGCATTACACGAGCAGCTCGCGAGCATGCCGCGAACGCACTAGTGTCAATAACGCCGTCTGACAGACGTGTGCGCGCCGCTCGCGGGCATACCGCTCGCAGCTCGCGAGCAGTATGTCTATTCTGGAAATAATTTCGGTATCGAGCTTCGCCTGAGTGACAATAAAGCTCACTTCAAAAGTGAACCCAATTGGCCTTGATTTAGAATTCAAATTCGAGAATACGTATTTGACATCTCACCGCGGATTCCGCTTTCGAGACATGAAAATAATGTTACAGAATAGCACTACTGCTCGTGTAATGCTCGTTCGTCAGATGTGGACGCACCCTTAGACACGTGAAAATCTTATTTTTTCTTCTATAAATTATTTAATTGTGATTCATGTATCTAACCTACAGCTATGGTTCACAAAAACTTCGTCCACAGGATTATTTAATATACCTATAGAAAAAAATACGTATACCTTTGGCCATAAGTGATGACAAACAGAAAGAGATAGTAATTTGCTTCATCATTAACCTTCATACTACATAATAGTGAGGATCTAATAAACAGCAAATCATCGTGAAACGAAACAAACTATGATTAAGATAATCGTGTGAAAGTTGTGATGCAAAACATTTGCGTACTAGGGAAATCCTTGTTTGTGTAAGTAAGAGTAAGAGTTTAATATACCTAATATAATAACTAATCCATAGCCTATAATAGTATATAACGGGGATAATAGTGTAACCCGGTCGAAACGTCAAGCCCTAAAGGTATTTAAGCATGTACGCGCTAATCCCCGTTCTATAATATTACTATAAACATGCAGCGCGATAGTTTAAAAGCTATTAATCCATAGCCTTTTTTTTACAGTAAGTTTTAATGTTTCGTTTTGACGGTTAATGATCTTTCAATTCAATTCAATTCTTTATTGCATACGATCTTTGAACATATTTTAACACTAATTAATTATTTTTTATATAATTATATAATTCTGTCTATGACAAAACTTACGTGTACCTTACCTATGTAATTATAGGCTATATACAACTTATATGCAGATACGACATTGACAGAAGAGGTAGAGAATGCTTTCGTATGGATTGCTAAGGAATCATATCCATATAACTTTTACATAATTTAATCATTTAATCAGTAGTTCTTCACTTTATCAATAAAGAAAGGCATGCATAAATAGAATAACATTAAATCTGAGCATAGCAACAGTAGCTGTGCAAATGGCGGAGGTAACGCGGCGGGCTTAAAATAATAAAATCTGTGCGTTTAACCCGGACATTGTGGGCAAATAGTGCGCCGGTGGGGGAGCGTTCGAACGGGGTAAGTACTTGTCTAGAGAGGCGAGTATGTATTTATAGGAAACAAGATTTTAGCAGAGGAAGTTTTTAATAATGTTACTTAGGTTCTCATTTGAATTGTTTGTCACTGCAATAGATAAAATGAATAAATGTACGTAACTAGAGGTAGAGTTCAACTACAGTGAAGGCCACTTCGCGCACACAACGCTAGAGAGACGAGTCTACATAGAAAGCATAAGTTAATAAAAGAGAGGTATAACGAAGTGAGAGGTATAACCAAGTTATCCAATATGTCTATGCAAATAGAAGTAGCTATTTAATAATGATTGAATATTTGAACTTGTGTCTATTCATTCTAAAACGTTAATCTTAATGTGACCAGCATCTTGTTCAAGTTTTAAATTGTATTTATCACCATTGTAAAAAGTTTGTTCTAGTACAGTACTACTATCCTTGTTACACTAAACGGTCCTAAAATCGCGGCCGCTAGGGAAATTACGGAGGGCTGAGGTAGGAGGAGCGCGGTATCAGCGTAACATGTCCTGGCAAGGTCGCTACAGCCCTCATATTGTGCTGCAGTATGTACGCGTACCTGAATAACCTGAACAGGTCTTATGCCGCAATACTTTGTTTAGACTAGCTTTAACATGCCTACATCTCGTGAAACGCTAAGAGTTCTTAAATGTCCATCTGTCGCTATTCTACACCTTATTGTGATAGACAATATGACACTTAAAGGTTACTTAAAACTGATCGGTTAATTTGAGTATTGGCCGGTGACCTTCCGTGCCTTAGAAGGCATGTTGAGATGTTGATCTTTGCTAGACGCTTGTCCTAAGTAATCTATAGCAGTAGTTAAGTTCATACAGTCGTATCAAGGTATCCTTGAAAAGACTACCCAGGTGTCACATGGGCAGTTACGTCATGAGAAATAAGGAAAACAGCTAAAGCCGTTGCTAGTGAGAAAGAAACTCTATAATATGTGGCTGCATAAGCTGCAAACTGCCTATAAAAAAAAAACATTCAGTTTCTTATATATTATATTGAGTCACTTTGTAAAAAAAGACAGTCAAAATCATTATACTTACGTGAAGATAATTTTAATATTTATTTGCCTTTGTATGCCAATCTTATATATAAAATTCTCGTGTCACAATGTTAGTTACCATACTCCTCCGAAACTTTATTTTTATGAAATTTTATATGCATGTTCAGTAGGTCTGAGAATCGGCTACTATTTATTTTTCATACCCCTAAGAGGTAGTAGGTAGGTAGTAGGCAGGTGCTAGGTAGAAAAAATTGCATTGCAACGCATGCCACCGGGTACAGCTAGTAATATGTAAAATTAAATACTTGTCAATTGCAGCTGATGAAAATGAACATACATTTCCAGTTGTAATTATATTTTCGAACAGGATAATCCTTAAAGGATTAAATTAAATGAAATGATAATTATGATCTGAAATATTTTGTAAATAAATAATAAATATAGTATTTGAAACCTCATCTGTGTCATTCAATATACATCAACTTTATAGTTTGATTTATTTTATTGGCTTTTTTTATATTTTATATTTATATATTTTTAAACTAAAACTGCAGCTTGATTTTTAATAAAATATGGACAGGGCAAACAGATACCATATTTATACAAATTTTATTGTATAAATATGGTATATCAAGCATGCAGTTTTAGTTAAAAAATGGAACATAATTTAAACATCGAGTTAGATTTATTCCTGAATCCTTTCTTTTAGTCATAACATCCCTACTCCCTACTTATTACTTTGCTCTGTGATAACATCTCCTACCTGAAAATATTTCACCGACTTCTAAGAATTACTTTCCCTGTAAACTTCATAAAGTTTACAAGGTATAGTGTTATTTTTTCTAACCCTTCGCCGAAAGCCAAGTCACTTTGTTCGTCCTTTCTCCGAAATGTAAATCACAACAAGAGTCTGAGCAACCCACAGCTTGAGATTAATTTTAAATAAGCTTGTAAGACGTGCGTTGAATAACATCACACGGGCAGGTTATCAGGACTCGTCTCCAGGGTATGTGGTGTCTGACGTCAATCAGACCAAAGGATCGTCAGATTCTGACGTAACTCACTCAAACCAAAGGATTTTTTTTTTTTTTTTTTTTTTAAATAAATGCGGACAACATCACATACATTGCTCTGGACCCAAAGTAAGTAGCTGAAGCACTTGTGTTATGGAATTCAGAAACAACGAAGGTACCACAAACACCCAGACCCGGGACAATGTAGAAAAGTTGGTTTCTACATTGACCCGTCCGGGGATCGAACCCGGGACCTCAGAGCTAGCGACACCTTGAAACCGGTGCTTACGCCACTCGACCACGGAGGTCGTCTGAATTGACTTAGTTATCACAAAATGTTATGAGCACTAAAAATACGTTGTAAGACAGATCAGTTGGATAGTTTGCGATTGATTCCTGTTTATATGGTTAAACCTGGGAGAGCTTTTTGCCTCTATAAAAGATATATAGCCTTCTTAAATATTAGTAACTGGCAATTGATAAGCTTTAATAATGATAAATTTCGGGAATTTAAGCATTGCGCGCACAATCGCACTTATATACTTATAATCTACTATTGTTGTTAAAGTAGGTTGTATATTTAATCACTTAATATAACATACACTTATTTCATGATTATGATAACTTTAAATTTGGCTGTCGCTGCTGCTATGTCGAGGATTAAATTTGATAAAATGTTAAACTATTTAATACCCACGTGCGCAATATTAAAACATCAAGGTGAACCAAGGGGAGACAAGGTGATATCCAACGGTTTAAGTATTAAAACACATATTTTACGACTAACTGCATTATATTTATCAAATCCTTCTCAAAATGTGGTCTACTTTGAAAAATATATGGGTTTTGCTTTAATTCCATTATAACTTTTACTTAACAAGAAGTTTTTTTTTTTTTAATGGATCAAGATAATGTATTCTTCAAATTTGCGTTTATATTATGAGAAGAAGGCTGAAGCACTTGTTTATTTTACATACAATACTTAACTCCAAGCTGTATTCAGATGACTTACACCAGATTTCTTAATCTTTGGCTTAAAATGAGAAGCAAAGTCCTCAAAGTTTCTAGCGATTAAGTGGCATCTCTTGATGAAGTCATCTTGCATTATTTCGTACTTGGCTTGGGTGTTGTTGGCGAGTATGACAGTGCTCAGCATGAGCTGGTACTTGTACAGGTGGGGTTCGAGAGCCTCATCTTGGAATTGTAAGACTTTCGGGATGACCTTGGCGAGTAGAGTATACATTAGGTTTTGGTTTCGACGGGTGTCATGTTATTGTCACCGGAGGTGCTGCCGGCCTTGTTGCTGGCTAGGGTGCGCTGCGACGGCGTCTTCACCGTGTGCAGGGAGTTGGTGGCTGCTGCGGCTGCTGGGGTCTCTTGGGTTTCAGCTTGCGGAGACAATTGTGCTTGACGGCGGTCGACTGAAATTAAAAGAAAATGAAGAACCAAGTATTTATTTGCCATTATTGGATAATGAAATCAATTTGTCTGAAAAGATTTTTTTCACGTCATCTGTTCCTCTTTCAACTTTGTTTCTGAAGAAAATCTATTCTTGGAAGACATGCGTAATTTTGTAGGACCTACAATTAAGCTAGATTTCATGCACCTGGATATCACATAAGTTACGGATCTATCGATCTGTACTTGATGAAAAGACATCAAAATGGTCGACAACTTCCCATATGGCCAGATGGTTCGGAACGGACCTGCTATGTTACCTATAAGATATTTCTGTCTCATGTAGACTACAGGTAGTATTCAGTAAAGTAAATGTTTACCGTGTGGTCGCCGCCTGACAGCCGGGGCGTGGTGCCCCGAATGTGACTAAAATTACATCAAGAAGATGCGCACCGAGTCTCTTACGTCTGTGTATGCAATGTGACGATGAAATTTTGTGTGTAAAGTAAACCTAGACTCAGATTTAATCCAAGTCCAAACGTTCGTAATATTGGAAAATGGTACTGACATATTTTTTTTCGGAAAACCATTATAAATCGTCTAAAAATTTATACAGGCGTCTAAAGCTGATCACGATGGAATAGATTAACCATTCCAAAACATCCCAATATGCTTGGCCTCATGAATAATACTTAATGAAAGTCATCATATATCACATACTCACTAATTCGTCGCCAGAAAGCTTCAATCCTGCGCTCAAAGATTGTGCCCATCAATAGGAACATAACAATTGCCAACAGAACTGGTCCGAAGTACCACCATTCCATAGATTTGTGGCGTTTCTAAGAGATTTGAAACAAAGAACATATTATATTTTTTTTGTCTTATGGCTGTTATATGTATTTATGGCTATGTATCTTAAAGTTTAACAGTAGAACACCATAGCTTGTTTAAGGCTCTATCAGTCTGATGTCTCTGATGACTCCCGTGTTATGTTATCTGAGAATTACTTTTGAAGAAAAGAGGATATGTTTTTGCTACTGTGACAATAATTTGGTCAGAAGGATGTCATTAGTTTTTTTTCCTAAGTTAAGAAAGAATTTACACCGTGAATGGAAGACCACTTCACAATGTACACTTACAAAGTAAATAACAGACAAACCACGATAATTGAAATTGAAATAGAATATAACTTCAATAAGTTGTGTACCATTACGCTGTCTGTCGACGAGGTACTAGGCACGTTCATCTTTGTTTGTTTATTCAGCACTCAATGTAAACATAAATGAACATTTTGTTATAGTTTACGCTCCGCAATGGACGGGCCCGCCGTCGTTCCCTTCGCTACAAGACTTCAAGAGTGTTTAGTTTATTTATCATTAATTTGATCTTAGAAATACTTAGGTAAACTTAGGTAAGCTTGTTCAGTTGTTTTAGGCGTGTTGAATTATTGATGTTCGTCTAAATAACAGTGTCTACTAAATAAATAATAAGTCTGACTACCAGAACTACAGCATTCACATGACAATGATCTAATACGAAATTTTCAGAGGCTGTTTTGTAATGCCTTAAAACCATGACTGCTCCGCAAGAGCACTGTGGTAGGTTTAAAAATACATAACACGGAACCAGTTCAGCTTTTGCTGTTTGTTGTGACGTCCCACGCCTATGTTGCCTTCACACAATTACAGGGAAAATATTGGATCTTTGTCATGTAAAATTCTGACTAGCGCAGAATGTACAGCTGCAAACTGCTCCATGCTGCACTGGTTGAAAGAAAAACGAGAGTGTATTGTTTGCTTACATTCTGCGCAAGTTTCGGGATGTTACTACACGACTATATTCAACAAATTTACAGCAATCGTAGCATCGGTTGTAAAGCGTGAAATACTATCCGCGGGACACGATATTCGATCTACAAATGAGAGAAGCAATATAAAGGTTTTTATGGAGGAATAAAGTCCTATTTAACGGCCGTCAGCGATGAATTTATACATTAAAACCCTTGTTTTTCTTTCACTTCAGACCAGCATGGGTTCAAAACTATTTAACTTTCGACTAACCAATTCGTCAACTTATTTGGCTGAAAACAGATTAAGTAGTTTCACTATAATTTAAGCATGCGTTGTAACTGTTTATGAGCCATTTTTTACTATATTTTAATGTATTAAATACTATTTATTGCGGGCAGTGCCCATTATCGTTCACTTGTGACTTATGACAATATGTGACAGATAAATTACTTTTAAAATATTTTTTTGGCTATCGATATGAGCAAAGAGATTTGTTATTTAAGTTTTATTGACAAGTTAAGATATAAGAAAAATTAGTTATGTCCCTATATTTATAATAAAATAAGGCTTTAAAATACAACGACATTATATTCAACATTTTTAACCTTTAAAATTCATACATTATCTTAAAAGCAATAAGGGTTATAAAGCGTTTCTAGAAGCCAACAAAAATATTAGAAAATACATTTACAAAGCTAAAGTAATAAAGTTTTTAGATAATGGCTGAGTGAAGTCAACAGAAACTATTTTAATAATATCGTTGAAAAAAATCTTTTAGCAGATCATTTGCCATTCAGAGGCTCTGAGAAATGTCTGAAGGCTTTAGATACATACGGGCCTAAAGTGTATTCAGCAATATATTCTGGTAAAGCGTGAAAAATAGTTGACCCATTTATATTTTGTAACTAAATTTCAAAATTGATTAGCAGATGTGTGTTATAATCTGAAACATAAGTATATTCTGGAATAAAATATATTTTCTATTTAAGAGGACATAAAGTTGTAATAATGACCTCTGTCTATGCGGAAGACGCGGGCCTAAAAAGAAGTGTGCATATATTATTACATAAGTACCTGCATTTTTTCCAGTAACCACTGGCCAGTAGGCATTGTTGTCTTGACTTTTAGTTATTATACCTTCTCATCTCCCTGCCCTGTTCCCAATTATTTGGGGACGCGCAATGCGTATTCAGCTTCCATTCATTTCTACAACTCGTCATCTCAGTATTCACTCCTTTCTTTCTCATATCATCTTTCACACAATCCATCCATCTCTTTTTTGGTCTTCCTCTGCGAGTATACCCATCCACATTCATACTCATAAATCGTCCAGTTATGTGACTTTCATCCCTCCTCATTACATGTCCATACCACGACAAACGGTGACCTCTCATCTTTTCATTCACGGGCGCTACTTTTATTATACCTTCTCGTATTATTATTTACCTCAATGTGGATGTATTATATTTAATTTATATTTAATTCAACTTTATCAAAATTGTAATTAACAGAGTGAAAAAATCACACTAAAAAGTTACGAAAGCCTTCTCATCATCTTCAGTTCTTGCAAGTTTAACCGCATTTACGAGCACAAGTATACATTTAAATATAATGTTCTTTCACGACCTCTGACTTCAAAATCAGCGAAATGTACGCAACAAAGTCTTTTAGTTATCCGTTTATGAACGTCGTGTGCGCCCGGTTGTCAGAGCCGGGTAACTCGGATAAAACCCGGGTGCAAGCCGGAAAGTGGAAACCGTAAAGATTTAACGGACGTCTGACGGTTGCAGAGTTTTACGGTTAAAGAAAAATTGTGGGCGCATTGGAAAAGTTTTGTGATAATGATTGCTATGCACGATATCGGTTTTCGTTTTGAAATTGCTTTCAGATTGTTCTTTGAAATGTTAGGGTGTGAGTACGACTCTAGCCTTATTTTGTGGGGGATTGGACATGGGATTGTTTTTACACCCGATTTTTCTAAGGCAAGGTTAAGATGTTCATTTAATTGTTAATTTAAGGGGTTAGGTAATCCGCATAGATACGTTATAAATAGAGTGCACGAAATCTTTTTAAAGAACTGTCAAAACGTTTGGTAGACTATACTCGTGATCAGAGAGCTGGTTTGTTCCTTGCACAGAGAATCGGCATAGCCATTTAACGTGGCAATGCTGCCAGCCTTCTGGGCACGTTTCCCGCCATTGACAAGGATGACGACGAGTTTTTTGACGCGTGTTAGTTTATTTATTTAGATAAGATTTAATTTTAGTATTTGTTTGTTCTTGTATTAGATTTAAGTATAAATAGACATATAAATATAATACAAATTGATAGGTTATGGTGTTGCGCCAGTTTGCACCAACAATTTCAAGTCAACTTGTCTTAGTAACTAAAATAGGTTAGTTAACGGTGTTCATAACGACATGTATCATGTACAACATGTAATAAGTAAAAAAATTGAATTGAAAACAAAATCCAAAAAAGTTGGCACAAAGGTAATACATTATTTGGTCCTACCAAAATATTAGCAAAGCGTATTTGTATACGCAATACAAAACAAGTTAATAAACTATTTCCCTTGTTTGACTCAACTTAGATTACAATCTGATACATTATTAACCGCCCGGCTCATCCCAAACAAAAGCTTATATCCGTAAACCCTACAAACAACATTCACAACAGTTACATGTTTTATACAAATATCTACAGTATCGAGTTAGCACACATTATCATCTCTTAAGATTCGCCCCACGTTGGGCGCCAACAAAAACAATCTACACGCAACAAATCCGACGAATGTTCGATGGAAACCGGCTAAAACTGGTTGTAAGCGGACCGGGCCGGTTTTGACCGGATTATACTAACGGCTCCTAATTGGTACGTGGGTAGAATCGAAACGCAGTGAGAAATGCCTTAACTAATAGTCTTACAGTTAATGTTGAATTTAGAACGGTTTATTTGAATGAAGTTTTTTATGCTGTTTCATTTTATATGGGGCACGGTATTGTTATATTTATGGAGTTAGGGTAACATGGGTTGGAAATAATAGATTAAAATAATATAAGGTAAAAGCTTATTAGTTGTCATGTCTGCTGTACATAATCATTAAAGTTAATTAAAAAACACTAAAACCTAGAAAACCTACATATACAATATCTTGTTAATGACATGTCAAACACACTAATGTTTTCTTGTCTCTTCGCTATTTTAAGTACATAATGCAAAATGTATGACGATTTAAACATGTAAGCACGAAAGAGAATTTTCAATTAGTAACTTACGTAACTTAATATTGGAAGATTTCATAAAAGCAAATGCAGGCATATAACGTTTATCGTGTATCTGTATTATCATAACCAAAACAACAAAAAAATGCAAAGTTGTCACCCGAAATCTGCGAAGACAAGACATGTCAAAGGGTCTAATTGGCTCTGTTCCAAAAAAACATGCACAAAAAGTCATTTACAACAAAAGAAGTCGTCGTGGACAAGCCGTATGTAATGGAAGGTTTCCGTGTTCGATCCCGGCCGAGACAAGTTCGTTTCCGGTCTAGATATTGTGACGTGGGTTGACCCTTCAGCCGGAATGCCCTTTTCCGTTGTATCTGGCCACGAAATGTGCCTATACATCATTCCTGATGGAATGGCGGAAGACACGGTCAAGTTGGAGAACTCACGCGGTCATTTTCAGGTCAAATTGAAATTTAAACGCTACGAAAACTTTTGAGTCTTCCAGAAGCCTCGCAATTCACAAATTAAGTTTTCGAGGATCTTATTTCGCTTCAAATGTTATTAATATACAATTAAGCCCATTTTCCTTAAAGTTACGATTTAAATTAAGTAAGACAAGCGAACCTATTCAAAGAAAATTATAAGGTATAAAATCATATCCCAGACTGCAATCAATTCACGGGGCTTTACGACTTCCAGTGTTAATTGCTTTACTAACCTAGGATACCTAGCCCCTTCCTGGTACAAAACGGAAGGATTTTAATGGCGATGTATTTGGAAGGATTGCGTCCAAAATGAAATTCATTGTGCCCAAAAATGAGTTCCATTGTTCTGGCTTCAGATAAAACAGCAGGAAAATTACTGAGGCCGCGGCCGATTGTGTCTCATTGAATGGCGGGAGTAACACAATATTGTCGGGTTTTTTCGGCCACGATTCGGGCGAGTGATGCTCAGCAGTTTTCGAGGTTCGTCACGATATTATTGTTTTTTGCGAGTGTAGTTTGATTGTGTGTGAGATTAACTCGTGTGTGGATGTCTAATGAGAAGCGTGCGGCTCGTGTAAGATACGAAGGTTATTTTGATGTTGATGAATGTATTTTTGGTCGTAAGGCAGTTGATTGATGCTACAATTAGATTGAGAGCTATATCTATATTACGGATAATGTAGAATCAAGCATTCATAACCCTAAAAAGCTTTAGGATAAATGTGGCCACTAATTAAGTTAGTTCTTTAACAGGTATTAAATGAAACTGAATGAAAATTATTTCCATCCAGATTCATATAGTATAAGACAAGTTTAATAACATCCCAAATGCGTTTCTAGTGCGGAAAGAGGTTTTTCATTTTGGTACTCAAACAGGGGACGACTTAATCCTTCCGAAATAACGAACAAAAATAAAATTTAAACTTAATCGTTCTTGCAATAAAGTCGAAATTGCTTTGGATTGGCGTAAATGCAGTTTTAGTGTTCAGTTAAAAGTTTTTAAACGGTTATAAACAAGTGTTACGCTTTCGTTACGGGTTCGGAATGTTTGAGTACCAAACTACGGCTTTGCAAAAAAGCGGCAAAGTGTGAATTGACCTTATACTCGATGCCCGTATATTTGAAGTACATTTGAAGAGCAAATTTGGATTTGGTGGATTTGAAAATGTTTTATCCTTGTTTTTGTAGTAAAAACGGACGAAATGTATTGTTTGTTTTTTAATACATAGGGATTACAACACGGATTTTGCTCAGGTACACAAAAATTACGCTTTGCTTTCTAAGTTTAATTTTCGTTTGTATAGTTTATTTGAATACATATTCTTTTTTCTTTTATACACTCGTCGTGGTCTGCCTGTTATGTTCATTTAAAAATATATCGTATAATTTTGCTACGGATGGAAAATGTGTTGCGACCTGATTTTGGATACCTTGATGAAAATAAGGTGTATTTGACATGCATAAGGGCTGCATTACCACCGTTGTATATCAAATCAACCTACCGATTTCCTACCTTTAATGATCGTGTATTATGGTGGCTAGTATAATATTTAAAACAAAAGCATGTACAAATGGTAGCTGCAGCAAGTCCGAAATAGATCAAACGAACTTTGTTGAAAATAAATATTCAGAACCCTTTTCTTTGTCTTATAATTATTTTAGCGCCTTTTTCCTTTTGCCACCCTTTTTTGGGGTTTCTAAATTAAATAATCTTTAACAGCTTATAAAAAATAAGTAAAACGAAAAATATGGAGCCGCAAAAAACGGGTGTTAATACTGAATTTGATTTTTTGTTTTCATTTTCGGTAAAAATGTGTAGTTCTGTAGGATTGTGTTTTATGTACAAATATTTGTATACTAACCCTGACTGACAGTTTATAAGTAAACTTACTTTTACCCGATAGCTTAAAGGTACTACACAAAAATAAGTACCAGGCGCCCAGACATAACAAAGATATAACAAGGCCCGTACATATTTCGCGCCTTCAGCTCCCGTCACGGCTGCCAAGCAATATTGTTTCACATATACATTACGAAAAATCAGTAAGGGTTTGTTCACATTTTTCGCTCTCACATCCCGATATCTGCAGCGGGTAATTGATGGATGTATTGCGGTCCAGAGACAAATTGTGCTGACCGTACCCGACCCGTGTCAAGCGGCCGTGACGAGAATCTCGCGTGCTGACGGTACAGATCTTCTGCTCCAAAAATGCTGTTACTGTGAATGTTTTAATGTGAATTTCACAATATGTGAAATATTTTTATTTAAATGTCATGATAATATTTAAATACTGTATCAATTCATGGGTTGAAAATGATTAATTAATACATGTAACTATTTATTGCATCCTATATTTTTTACAATATATAAATATCTGATATTTTTTCTTAACATGTGCTACAAGGCATGCTACAGATTATTGTTCTTGTCGCTGTACTGAACGCTAATCATTGATATCAACACGGTCTCTTTTTTTATCCAAGCTTTGTTTACGGCCTAACCTCTGAAATCCATTGGGAAAATCCATTCTCCCGAAGCGAACACCTAATGCTTTCATCTAAACTTTTCTACACAAAACTCACAAAAAAGTTTTAATTGTCCATTATTTTCAAGCCATCGACAAGCATCTTTATTCCAGGGACAAACAAGAGAAACCTATAAAACAAAAAAAAAACATATACTAAGAGGCTCCTAACACAAAAGTTGTACCATAAATGATATCTATACATGCATAAACAAAATATTTGAAGTAGCGAACACAACTTGTAAGGGAACAAAGCTAATAACAATTTGCAACTCCTTAGATATAAACTTATGTTGTCAAGTACTTTAAGTCCTCCAATATGTTGCTGTATCAATAGTTCGAGTGTTATGAGAATAATTGTACCCATACTGGTATGAGAACTAAGGAAAATACATCGGTAGATATGGAAGTTTGTATGTATAGTTTAGGGGAATTGAGGATGCTTGCATGATTTGGACTTGTAATATGGCAGAATGAAATAATACATAGAATTTATAGCGTTATTTATCATCTATAATGTAACAATATATGAAAATTTGAGACAGCCATAAATGAGACAGGATATTAGTTTTCAAACGTACAAAATTAGTAATTAATATTTTGTTACCAAACTCATTTGTTTTCTGAATGAATTATGCAAGATTTGATATTGACGCTAAATTATAATTACGCTAGTCTTCTTTACGGACGAATTGATGATACAATACATCAAGGCCCCATTGAAATGTCTGTTTAACGGGTTACTTGCCAGAGTTAGGGGCCGCATCTGGTTTGAAGTTTACATCTTTCGGTACAAATTGGCTGTCTATCGAATTACTCCCGTTTCGCATTGTGGCGCCTACATCGATTCATTCTTTGATGACAAGCCTAATTCAGATTCCCATCCTTCCCAATTTCGGGAACAAAAAAAGGGCAAATTTCCGACGATACAACGAACGTTTTGTAGCAAAATCTAAGCATGTAATAAGATGCAAACACGCAGTCACTACACGCCTTCCATATTGCTCTGAATCTTTCCAGATAAAGTTTTAAAGTTTCCACTTTAGTTGAGAATATCGAGATTTTAAACTATCGCTAAGTACGAGCAAACTTTCTTAATAAAACTGCGTTTATCGTCGGCCTGAATCCGCTCAACTAGAACGCCTATATATTTTGTAAGTGAAGGCAAATAAAAGGATTTAGTGGGGTTACAGACTTCAAAGTTATAATCTTTTAGAAAACACAAGTAAATCGTGCTTATAATTGATCTTGCAGACAGTTAAGAAACTGTTGCAACTCATGGAGTTTCTCCACCATTCTCTTCCATGTAATTTTAGAGACAACTTTCAAGTTATTTGATTAAGGCTTTTAATATCCGTTTAAAGTAGTGGTATCACTACTGCTGGAGCTTATGTTATGTTCCAACATAGGTTGTAGATTGATCGTTATTTGCAGTACACTATGTGTTATGAGTAGACTTGTGTGTATGGCATTTTGTATTTTGCATCGAAGGCAACACTTTTTCTTTGAGTATCGTTGAATCCATTAGACTGTACTCTAATACTGCCATTTATTGGGTATTGTTTGATGCTCATGCTAGATTTTCAATATAAGATATATTACAAAGAAAGCCTGTCATAAATAACTACATAGTACAAACAAACATAATCAACTTCAAATAATATAACTTTATTTCATTCAATAGCAACATTCATTTCGTAAGTATCTAAGAGCACATTCCTAACCCCGACATACCCTTACCTTTACCGATGTCAACATTATGGGCAATACACTTCAGGTCCTCAAACGTCGGAGTCTGTCTAGCCATCATATATGTGTTGTTACCCATATCAGGGCTGGTGAACATTATATAATTATCATACACCGTCCTCATTTCAATCCGGAACATTTTCTTGCAATCGATCATCAACCAGTTGTCGGATTTGCCAATGAAAATTACTGCATTGTCCATGTTCATGGATCCTAAGTTCGGAGCATCCAAAATCAATCTGGCTTCCAACCAATTGAAAGGCACAGTATTACCTAAACATTCAAGCTGCCTCTTCTGTATATATTCAGGTGTCGTTTCTCTAATGGTGATCCTCGGACACGTCATAGGCTGATCATAGTTCTGAATCCGAAATTCTTCCTTGAATTGGTTCAGGCTGTCCCAGTGGTACACCAAAGACCAGGTGCCGGCCATGTCTGCTGGGTTCTTGGTCATTCTTGATATGATCTCTATTCCATCGCGGCAAGGACTTGCTGCAAATGCTGCGTGGATTGTCAACGCAAAAATGTATATCGCATACATTCTGTACTTTGTCCTTTTTGTCCTTCCAATAATGGAACCTCGTCGAAGAGCGCGACAATTGTAATTTCTTTTCTAAAATCTTAGTCGTTTTATACTAAATTTAAGTCATTAATTAAGAGTTATACGACTACTTAATTAGAAATTTAATTGATACTAGGATTGTCTAAACGTGTTTATTGGAAGCCATTACACTAATGATGACAATTATGAGTTAGGTTTTAAGAATACGTTAATTGAATAACTGTAAAACAATCTATGATTATTTAATAGATATATAATTAATTGATGGTCTGTCTTGATGATATTCTCTTATCGAACGAAAAGTTGCATAGCAAGAGCCTATTGAAACAACAATTCTAGAAATATTATTTTAACAATAAGTTGTTTAAAAAAACAGGAGAATAACTAGGATTACATCGCTCGCTTTATTCGTATTACATTAATTTAGATTTAAATTATCGTGGGGTCTTAGCGTTGGACCCAAGTCCCTACGTAAGCCTTAAAGGACCGGTCGCTAAAGGGATGAATTTAAAACAAAAAAATATTACAAGGTAGTGTTGTGAATCTGATATGTCTCAATCTGCACCTATTACTATTTTTTGTATTTTTTTATAGTTTCTTGAATTGCACAAGAAAACAAACATGTGTCAAATGCCGTAACTAACACTGTCACACTAACAGTAAAGCAAACACAAAAAAAAATGTAATACATAAAACCCAACATGGTACAATAACAGCATAGTCATATTTAGTTTAGCTTCACAAACATGGATGAAGGATTAACAAAATGGAATATTTTTTATTCGAGTCAGATACATTTGGACGGATTAAAACTTTGGAAAAAATCGGGTGTATTTAAATATCGAGTTTAAACCAGACAGGTGTAACCACGTGACGTAATGGTTATACAATTACGTTTTATTTTGCGCTGTCGATATTGTAAAGGATATTTGCAGAAGGTTTGCTCTGAAGTAGTGTACATTTATTAACTTCACGTTTTATGTCATCCTAGCTATAGCTAAACTTTTCCATTACGTCATAGAACCTGATTGGTTAATTATGGCTATTACGTAACAACCATTGAATGGAAGTGATTAGAAATAAGTATGAACTATGAAGACATTTGCGTATACGTCTCTTTACTTATGTCAAATTTTACCGAGTTTTTTTTTGCTATGGAATCATTGTATAAAATGTACAAATTTATCAATAAACTACATTCATTATAATTTGTGATTTATTACCAATAAATAAAAACATTATTTATTTACCTCATTGTAAAACATATTGTCTATTTTGTGATATTTCGGCGTTTGTTGGGACTGAACCTTTTTGATTATCTTTTTATGTGATATAGAAGTGATAGGCTAGGATTTATAGGCGAGCGAGACAGACGGTCAGATAAAAGGGACGGGTCGCAATACAAATGTAGGTATGTAAATATGTTTGAAATGCTCTCTGACACTCATTTTGTTGTATTTGCTGACGAAAATTAATGAGGGCCGAGTCTGATTTATATTTACTCTGTATATTCATGTTACTACGGAATTCTCTGAAAAGTGAAGATGGCTATTTTTAAACGACTTAAAATGGAGGAGGTTCTCATTCGCCTGTGTATTTTTATGTTTTTTTAACGCGATATCTCTGTGGAATATTTAATCATAATCAGACAATATCGATTTAAAAAAATCTATATTTTATCTCAACGGTGGTCCCATAATACAATTAAGTCGGTTATTTTAACATTTAATGTGTAATCGTTATATTTATTAATGTAAAATTGTAAAATAAAAACTACAATATACCTCAAACAAAAAAAATAACCCTAAAATAAATCCACATCCCTAACCGGACATAAGAGTGAAGCAGTGCAGTTAACCCTATCGCCGCCAGCCGGTAGTGACGACACCTATCGCATCTCACAACACTGCACACGTTCGCAGCACGCAACTAATGCATAGCAAACAGTTGCATTTTATTAGCTTTATATTCTTTGCTGACGTGATTTATCTTGACTGGAATGTGATTATAGTGTCTGTTGAAAGATCTTTTAAGTATTAGTGACTTACAAACCAGAAATTAATCATTTTTTAAGGCTACTGTATAGATAAGCTACATAATATTTTTTGTTAATGCCGTACATAAGGTTATTTTTTGCATTTATTTTTGCTAGTATGGTGATACTTATTACATTCGAAAACCTCTTCATAATAATATTGGTTTTAAATAGAAACATAATGCATTTAACTAAAAACCACGAAACCTCAATTAAAGTGTCGGCAAAAGATTAATATTCTTCCATGAATGCAACTCCAATTAATAAAAATTATCTTTGATAGATTTTGAAAATATTGAGAGAAGTGTTCAATCTATCTTCTGTTTCAAGCAATGTATAAAAAACCCCACCTCTATACACATTACACCACCTAACTCGCAAAACTTAATCTAACAACGAAAACAAAACACCAAAACATATTTTGAGTACATTTATCAAAGCCTAACAATAAGCAGTTTGTATCTAAATAGTACAACAACCGGGTTCCGTCGGTCCAACGGATTAATAGCTCGACACAGCTTAGCTCCTAAGTATAAGTGGTCGGTAATAACTTGGACAAATATTTACTGTTACACTGAGAGTTCTCGCACTATTGTGAAGAAATGGGGTATTGTGTTAGTGATTTTGGTATGTACTAGTGTGAAGGTCATGTACACACGTATTTCGAAGCTTTTGATGTCAATTGAATCGATGTTAGCGATAGCAGAGTCCAAAGAGAACAGAAATATAAAGGATGTTTCATAAAAGCAAAGTAATAATATAATAATAATAATATTCCGGGATAACTCACACACGGTTATCTGATCCCAAGCTAAGCAGAGCTTGTGTTATGGTAACCAGACAACTGATAAACACACTTATATATTTCTAAATACATACATATTATAGATAAATTACACCCAGACAACCAGAACAAATTATCGTGCTCATCACACAAACATTTGTCCTGGGTGGGAATCGAACTCACGACCTCCGGTATAGCAGTCAGGGTCACTAACCACTAGACCAACAGGCCCGTCAAAGTCAAGAGTATATTTCTGGCTTTGCAAAGGATATAAATCTTGAGTTACCTATTCATCATTTTTTCTAATAGAGTTCATTAGTAAGTTGTTCATTGAACATTTTCTAAATTAAATGTACAATGTTCTACATTGAGTTAACTTAATGCTGATAATAATTAAGAATAAAATAGATTACAATAAATTTATTTAAATGAATATTAATTTGTAAATATTAATTGAAAGTGGGTTTAAGTGTAATTTTATTTAGTTTAATAAAATGATTAAAAATTAAAATATGTACATATTGCCCGTCGCTTTCATATATTACATTAATAAAATATGCAAAAACATTCCCAAAGATTGTTCTTTCTTACTTACAAATAAGTATCTCCATAAATAAAATGTTACCTCTTTGTTGAGCCGGCTCACCTGTTATCATTACCTGTCTAATTTACAATCCAGTCTGCCTTCCCTAAACCTAACGAGCTCAGACAACTACGATACATTTAGGACATGATTCGGTTTAGGCACGCGAACATACCTATATTATGATAATTATTCTAAACTAGCTGTGCCTGCGACTTCGTTCGCGTGGATGACGAAACTTATCAATGAATTTTTAATCGCAAAATTAAGTTTGTTTTTTATTGTTTATACTTTTCCGGGATAAAAACTACCCAGTGTGGTGCCTAGGATAATAAAGAATAATTATACCAAGTTTCATCATAATCGAACCGGCAGTTTTTGCGTGATACCTGAACAAACAGACAGACAGACAAGAATTATTTTTTTCACACTTTTGGGTTCGGTGTCGGTCTAGTAACACGCCCCGCCATTTTTTTTTTGATATTTTTAATGTACAGAATTTTCACTTCTACAGATTTATTAGAAGTATAGATTACCAAGAAATTTTATATTTAATGCTGTTTAATTTGAGTTGTGGCGGATTGATAGCTACATATGTTTCTTAAAAAGAATATTATGATATTATATATGATAGTATCTACTGTCTACTTTTGTCGTACCCAAACATATCCAAAGTAATTTAAGAAATGCCTTAAATAACCATTAATTTTGGCTACAGATTTTTAGTTAATTGGAGACAGCTTTTACACGAACAGAATCGAATAGTTGATAAATACGTTAACTATGACATGTTAAACACGGCAGAAATAAGTTCGTCAGCTCAGTTAACCATTCAAAAGTTTGTAAGACCAAATAAACATCGCAATATCGCTCTTATTTGAACCAGTTTAAGGTACACTTTAGGTATTTCGTTTGAAGCCTTTACAATGATTGATACGTGTCAAGCGCCAATCACAATCCAGCCCGAATTCCGACTAAAATCAAAGCTAAAACGAACGGACGTAAACGTGCGAGCAAACAGCTTTCCACTCCATCTACGGAACCGTTTTACCGCTCCATTTAGAGGTCAAACGTCAAATATAAAAGCCATTACCTGCGAAAAATGCCCAAAAAAGCCGACGTTAATGATTGTCCATTGCACTTGTGCCAAAAGGAATCTTTTGAAGTATACCGTCGGGCCGAGTGTCTTTTGGCTGTTGAAAACTGAGTGGCGTTTTAGGTGCCCCTAGTCGTGACAAGTGAAATATTAGGTGGCTAAGATGCTGCTTTAAGACGTTCTCATCTTATATATAAAATTCTCGTGTCACAATGTTAGTTACCATACTCCTCCGAAACGGCTTGACCGATTTTTATGAAATTTTATATGCATATTCAGTAGGTCTGAGAATCGGTTAATATCTATTTTTCATACCCCTAAGTGGTAGTAGGTAGGTAGTAGGCAGGTGCTAGGTAGAAAAAATTGCATTGCAACGCATGCTGGGTACAGCTAGTATTTTTATAAAACAGTCTTTTTTCACAGTCAATTTACAAAAAAATATTGAACTATGTCATTGTAAATGAACAGTTAAGTAAGTTAAAAAAGATCTTAAAAAGCAAAGATTCTCACTCTAAATACGATAAAAAAATCTATCCCTTTTTGTATTCAAACAAAATTAAATAATGAGAAATGGTCTATGTAAAAATTCAAAAGTCGATTTCGTAAAAACATCCAAAATAAATAAAACCTTCATCGCTAAAAACTAGATTTGAACCTTTGAAACTGATACGAGCGGTTGATCTGGATAATTCTACGCTTTTTTTCAACTAAAAATACATCACGCGTATTTGATTTTTAACACAAGATTCGAGAATTGTACGTAAAATATGTATTTTATTAAGAGATTTAGTTAATATTTAAGTTGATGGACGCTGATAACTTAGACTTAGGAATGGACGATATGACAAAAATTTTGGAATACTAACACGTTCTGAGGTAGGCTGAAAACTAAAAACGCGAAAATTTTCATCTCTATAAATCAAGTCAAATCATCTAAGAAATAAGTTTCAATTCAATTCAATTCAATTTTATTCAATTTTATTGCACTCCATAAGTTTCATAAAGGTGTTACATAGGTTATTTTGGTACATTATGGACCCCGTAGGGCACGGCAACGTAGAAGAGAGGAGGAATCTTGTTTTATAGAATATAAGTATTATTATAATTTTATTATTTGCTATAAATTAGTATAGTTAGTTTTTTGAAATATATATATTTTTTTTTTATTATTATTATTATTATTTTTTTCGGTATAATTTGTATATTTATTTATTTTAAGTTTTTATCATTCATGTATTCGTTAATATTATAGTATGCTTTATTTATGAGTATTTGTTTTAGCTTCTTTATAAATAGTGTATTACTAGTTTCTTCTTTTAGAGCTTCTGGAATCTTATTATATATTTTTATAGACTTGAAGTATGGACTATTTGAATGTAGGGTCATGCTTGAAGTAGGTAACATTAATCTGTTTCTAAAAAAGCGCCATCTTAGGGCCAGGTACCGACGGCTCTCGAAAACGTTTCTGGATTAATGGTTCTTGTTTAGCTCGGAAATGTTTGTCATCGTCCAGGTGGGCTTTGATTTACTGTTAACCGACTGCGCTGCCCGAAATGCTGTAATCTATGTTGCCTTTGATTTACACAATGTTCCTTAAACGGTTCTGTCTCGACTCAATTGTGGGTGCTGCTTAGTAGGTTGTTCTTGGAAATGGTCATAGAATATGGTGAGGTCTACTGCTTTTCGTGCAGATCAGGAATACAGGAATACAGTACCTAATAGTACGTAATACAGATGCCGATAACTTATACATTACAATGAAACTCAAAATATTGAATTTCTTAGAGCACAAAGGCGTTTTTCGTACATTTCTAGATGCTGGTTTTCTTTAGATTCCTGTGGTAACTACTGCCTTTAATGTGAGAATACTCAGTACCTTAATGGTAACCCCCTTCGAACGTCGCAGATGGGATCCACGAGGATCTCTTCACGCATAAAAAGGGGAGAAAGCACGCTCTCACAATCTTTATTATGCGTATTCATATGCAATATTAAATCATAGCTTCTTCTGTTTGAGGAAAATGGTAAACTTTTTGAGATTTTACAACTATTCAATCAGAGATACAGATGAAAAAGAAATACTCTCACTAAAATATCCGAATGAGTGGTTGCCTAGGACAGACTAAGAGTCAAATACGAGGGATCCCACCTGAACGAAGGACGCGGAAAAGAGAAAAGACGGCAGAACAGAATCCCACTTTGATTCGCTTGGGCTCAAATAATTATGAAGAAAATAATTTCTTATCGCTTAAGTGGCTGGGCCATTTCCAGTAGTGACCATTTACATCACTCCCCCAAGCTGTGAAAATAAGGGTTAGATGAAGTAATGTTTTAATATCATCAGTGTCTACCAATTAGGTATAAAACAACCAAATAAAGCAAAAAAACGTAACCACAAAAAGCTGTATCGCTATCCAAAAAAAAAAACGGCAAAAAATACGTTTCAACAACAGCACACAAGGAAAACTTAATTTATTACTTGACAATGTATCCAGTGAAGGGGTTAATGTGGGGAGGGTAAGTGCAGACGCACCCTGTAGCAAACGTGATCAGAATATATAGGGTGCGCGAAATGTGTCACTGGTTTACTGGGCTAGGTATCGTTGTAACGGGTTAAAATATTACCGCGAGATGAACGTAGGCGCTGTGTTATTGAGGTTTTAACGTTTGAGAGACGGATGTTGTGTTTTATTACCACAAATATAAGCACACTAAATCAACGTATTAAAAATAGTTATGAAATTTGTTATAGGTATAAATATTAAGTTTATCATGGAGCTTTAATTATGTTTATCGTGGGGCTTAAATTTTGTTTTTTAATATGTTTTTAAAAAGTAGAGGGTTACTTATGTATTATGTATTTTGTTCACCATGTTACTGTATTACAAAATTGAAGTTAGTATACTTGTAGATTCTAATTAAACATATGAGATAAATATCAAAAGCAAAATCTGCTGTCCAAAACACCAAATTGTCTATTCTAAAGTTACAAGACTTTCTTAATTCATTTGTTTCTTAAACCGTTTCTCATTCCAGGTATTTTCTATCGATTGAAACCCATATATACCAAGCTACCTATGTTCAACACATTGCCTACCATACATTAACAGCGCTCTTCAAACGGTATCGCTACAAAGGTGCGTTTGAGACGGTGAAATGTGAAAATAATACGTAAAAAGGTTAAAAGTGAAACGGCGCGAGTCATCCGCGTTCCTTACGATTTATGACCACTTAATATAAAGTGTGAATGGATTTTGATAGAAGTGAACGTGCGAACGAATGTTCGGTGTCTCATTGTGAAGGTACGGAGATTTGTACAGAACAGTTTAATGTTCCCTGAAAGGAGTTGAAGTAACCTTAAAAAAAGTCACACGTGTAACAGTGATTTTTTCTCTGTTGACTTTATTATGAAGACGTCAAGATAGTTTTATACCTGTTTTAGTATATAAACGCTAACGGTTTTAAAGCGTTTGTGTTAAGATTCTTTATTATTTCTTCCTTATCTGCCCTCTTGGTAGGTAGTTTTGTAGTAGGTAAGTAGTACTGGTAGTACTACAATAAAATGTATATTTGGCTTATGTATGTATAATTAGGCCAGTCAATTAAAGTGAATTAATTCTTATTTTCCGCCAATCTACCATACAAACTCTACCGTGATTGCCGTAATGAGCTCATACCGATACCAAGAAAATCCGAACACATAACTAATTTGGAACAGGCTCTCAATCCTCCAATTATGTTGAGAACACTTAGTTCTTGGAACTGTATGCTTTAATATCTGGTTATATTTCTTAGAAGGAGGTTATTTGATAAAAATGTACCAGTCAGGTGCGAACCCTCAGCTTGGTACATAGTATATAGCAATTAATAGTTCCTGTTATGTAATGCCAGGCTAATTGGCTCTCAGTAGGCGCACAGCTTATAATTATTTTAGTCTAGTAACTAAACATGAAGACGTTGTATTCTTCAAGTGTTTTTGCATACATTTACCAATTTTCAGACTATTGGAATAATGAATTAAAACGTAATTTAAAAATGTATTCGTTGCTGTGATTTGATTAGGCGATAGGCTTCTGTACTTTTACTGAAAGTTATGGAAACATTTGTTTGAACCACGGTTTGAACTAAAACACGTGTTCCATGTCACAAGTTCTTGTAGAGTAAATGTTACAAGAATTCTCGGTGAGGAATCTTGGTGAGGTTCGCGTCTATGTAAATGCGAAATGTACATTTGAACAAATGGCAAATATATTCGATATTATAACGGATGGCACATCGAACCTCAGGCATCGAACCTCAGGAGCGACTTAACGAATATTCAACATCGTCCCACGATTTATGTTCAAAATGTATTGTATCTGATGTTTTATGGAGGTCGCTGAAATATTTCACTTTGTTTCCTTTTAAATGTTAATAATCCTTTTTGTACCGATGTTTTGTTCGGGAATTGTAAGGTTTTCAAAGTTATGTTTTTTGTGAAGAAATGTACGACTTCTGTAAGTAGTAAACAATCGTGAATGTAGAGATCTAAAGATTTTTCCTACGCGACTGTGTTCGGAAAATAATAACCAAATATTCTATCTAATATACATTACCAATCTGTTAGGTCTCCGATACCATGTTTCACAAAAGATAAAAATTATTTAATTTATTTTTGTATGTAAGGACATAACCATGGAAGTAATATAAAAATGAAAGTTTAAAAAACATATTCACATTTCAATAACACTACATTACATTATAACTTACAACTGCATTACTTAACCTTCAGAATGCATTAGAAAATTAATATAGTTGAACCCTTGACGTAACCAGTAGTTAAGACTTACGATATTATAATATGGCACCGCTTCAGTGATTCCTAAGCGGTGGCAATAGTGCTGCTAATAGGATAACGGGACCGATTCCCCGGGATTCGAAAACGACGCATGTAAGGGATTTTTAAAAGTAGCGCTCTTTCCTTTTCCGATTTGAGTTCGTAACTTTTCGTACACGAATGTAACCACAAAGGGGTTTTGCTGGCTGGAGTGCTGTAACATTCATGCTTTTATTTCTGCATATGGCCATGCTTTTACATATCAGATAATATTTTTGGCCTTAGTATTATTTGATAAGGGTCTGCTAACTAAATTGATTTTTATTTATAGTTTATATAACTATTAATTCATACGGCCTGATTAAGTTTGGCAAAGTAAAAGTTTTTGAACTTATGTTTGTACTGCTTTACTTTAGTGCATATAGTTGATTTCTTCTATTCGAGTTGCCAAACGCAAATTAAATTCGTAACTTTAGTTACTCTACACTATGAATATATTAGTATACCACAGAAATAACCGTTCTAAAACCGGGATCACTTGTACAATGCAGAACATCAGGAAGCCGGGATATCCCGGATCCCGGGATTACCATGACAGTGCACAACACTACACATGGGCTAGAGACCACTATAAAGGGCTTACTTGGGAATTACTGCGTTAAGTAAATTACACAACGGTTAATACTACATAAAGAACGACTCGGATTAAATTATTACGTTTACTTAACTTTAGATTGTTATAGTCTTAAGTGTCACTTAATTTTGGAAAGCGTCAAACAACTGTATCTTAGAAAGTACTGATATATTTGTATCCAAGTGCGGCGATCAAATATTTGTACCTTCTCTATATGAGGCCTTTGCCTAGCAGTGGGATATTTACAGGCAGGTACCTATTAGTAAATTTATTTTAGATATTTAAAAGTCAAGGTAAGCTCATCAGTTAATTTGTTTAAAATGATGAGATTAAATATGCAAGCATTAAACATCTTCTTATATAAGGAAGATTTAAAATACTCCGTAGCTCTAAAACAGTAATGCCAAATTCTACAAAAACTTACAAAATTACTCATTAGCTCAAAGTTCAAATATAATTCAAACGAAACCCATCTACTTTGCGTTTTGATTTATAACAAAGTGCTTCACTTGATTTAGCAACAAGCAAGTTATACAGAATTCATTGTCTTAATTGACTTTTTAATTAGGCAAAAAGTTAGGACTCGCCGTCCGCCCAGTCTAGCCTGATTTATGAATATCGTAGTATCACAATGCTGGGATAAAAATATTTTTGTAAAATACAAGGAGACCGAATAAAATAGATAGATGGAGACCTTACTTTGCATATTCTTTAATTATTTTTAATTCGAATACAAGTTCAATACCAAACTAATTATGGACTTAGCTGACACAAACAAAACGGTTGCCATCTTTTAGATACAGGTTAGTTTTACCCAATGTAAATACGATATTGAGAAAAAAATACGCTAAAAAGTCCAAGAGAATGAAAAGTAACAATTCCTATGAAATTAAAACATTGAATGAGCTCCGGAAAGCATCTTATGAGATAAATAAAACATTTTATACAATCTAATTTTCTTATTGACGATATATATAATTTTACTTTGACACATAACAAAAAAACCATAGCAACCGAACCAAAAAGTTGCATATATCATATATCATTAAACTAAATATAAAACCTTATCGGTGTGCATGTTTAATCCGGACATACCGCCCACCAAGGACATAATGCAACATGTCCTTCTAACCGCCCACCATGCAACAGTCCAACCTATGAAGAATCACGAAATTAATAGTTTACTTAACTATAGGTAAAAATGCTAATTTAGAAATAGGTCTTTTAATTAAAGAACCTTTTGTACGTATTGTGACTACTCGCGTAATGTTATCAGATCCCGGATGTTTTTGTTCAATCTTACCCAGCAACCACCTAGCAGGGGGCAGATCGTCCTCCTTGACTAAAACTACATCACCCAATGATGGCTCCGGGTTCTGATATTCCCACTTATGCCTTTGAAGGAACTGATGAAGGTAATCCTGGGACCATCTACGCCAAAAATCCTGCATCATTCGCTGGTGGAGTTGCCATCTTCGCAGCGTATGCATGTTTGAAGTCTCATAATTTGCATCTGGAACTACTACGAGTGGTTCCCCTACCAGAAAATGACCAGGAGTCAACACTAAGACCTCGGTTGGATCCTCTACTCGAGACAATGGCCTCGAATTCAGGCATGCCTCTATTTGAGATAATACTGTGGCCATCTCCTCATACGTCAACGTAGAATTTCCTACTACTCGTTTGAGGTGGAACTTTGTGGACTTTATTCCGGCCTCCCATAGTCCACCGAAATTTGGGGCGCGAGGGGGAATAAAATTCCATTGTGTTCCATTGGTCGCGAAATACTCAGCCAGTTCAGGTTTAAAATTAGACCTTTCCTCGTTGAACAGACACAGTAATTCGCGAGCAGCGCCTACAAAATTTGTGCCGTTATCGCTGTACAACTCAGCACACCGACCTCGTCTGGCAACAAACCTCTTAAAAGCGGCTATGAATCCTTGGGTAGATAACTCGCTCACGACCTCCAGATGCACGGCTCTGGTCGACATACAAATGAACAGAGCAATATATCCCTTGTAACACTTATTACCCCTACCCTTTGACATTCTTATATTAATAGGCCCTGCGTAATCAACCCCGCTGGCAAGGAAAGGCTTATTCGGAGTTACACGTGCAGACGGTAACTGCCCCATGAGTTGAGATGTGGCCCTATTAGAGTAACGCGTACAAGTGACACAGCTTCGATAACATTTCTTGATTAGAGACTTCGCACTTAAAATCCAATACCTAGATCTCAAGTAAGGTATTCATGAGTTGCGGACCACCGTGCAAGGTTTTTTGGTGAGCATCCATAATCAAGAGTCCTGTTAAGAAAGATTCTTTAGGTATGAGAATCGGATGTTTCTCGTAAATGACAGCGAAGACATTTCCAGCCGACCACCGACTCTAATTATATCTTCCGAATCTAAAAATATGTTCAATGACCTTAAAGTTTTCTTCTTCTTATCTATGATACCGTTTTTCCTCAACTCTTCTAACTCTTCTAAGAACCCTTCTTCTTGACATTTCTTTATACAGACTTTTATAGAGTCCTCAATTTCCTGTCTGTCCAATGCTTCTGCACTTGGCCTATTACTTACCCTTTTTCTTATCATTAACCAACGACGACAATAGGCAACCACACGAACAAGCTTAGAGAAAGAAGAAAATCTATTCCACAAGGTTGTATCCACCACAGCTGTATGAACCTTAACTTGCTCAAGATTCGTAACAAGGTGTTTTGGTTTAATAAACCTAATTACCTTATTTTTTAGAAACTCTGGCCCTTCAAACCATATTGTCATTTCTGCTAGTTCCGCCGGAGAAATACCTCGTGATGCACAGTCTGCAGGATTTTTCTTAGTGGCTACATGGGACCAGTGATGTGTATCCAAAATTTGTAAGATTTCGGACACTCGGTTACCCACGAAGGTCTTCCAGCGGCTTGGGTGATTGTTAAGCCAGGCCAAAACCACCTCACTATCAGTGAATGCATATAGCTGATCCTTTTCAATTTCTAAGACCTGAGCTACCTCAATCATTAACTTAGCCAAAAGTAAGGCCCCACAAAGTTCAAGTCTAGGAATAGACACTTGCTTTATGGGAGCTACTTTTGTCTTATGTAATTAATGAGACGTAAACATTTCCTTCTTCATCCACCACTCGAAGATACACGACAGCAGCATAAGCCACCTTCGAAGCATCGGAAAACCCGCACAACTCGCGATTATATTTCTTACAGGTATGTATCCAGCGTGGAATTTTAATGTTCTGCAAAGCAGTTAAATTTTTACGGTAAGTAACCCATTCACTTATTAAATTAGTAGGAACTTGCTCATCCCATCCAATTCCAGCTAACCAAAGCTTTTGTATGAGTATTTTTGCTACGATAATACAAGGAGCTAACCACCCGAGTGGGTCAAATAATCGAGTAATATCAGAAATCATTTTCCTTTTTGTCACAGGTTCACTTTGCAGTGCAAGATCTACAGAGTACCGGAAGAAGTCACCACACGGATCCCAGGTAAGTCCTAAAATTTTAGTTGTCTCATCTCCCTTAATCCTTAATGCTTTATCCTTACTTCCCTTTTCCTTCCATATTTTAGCTAATGTTTCTTTACAATTACTTTTCCATTTCTGCAACGGAAACCCTCCTTTAGCTAACACATCGGTTAACTCTTTATAAATTTTATAAGCATCATCTAGGGTTTCAGTTCCGGTCATTACGTCATCCATGTAAAAATCGTTCAATATTATTTTAGCGATTTCGGGCTTATTTTGACACTCCTTATAAGCCAATTCTTGCAATGACCGCACAGCCAAATATGGAGCACATGCAGTGCCAAAAGTGACGGTAAGTAATTCAAACTCTTGAAGCTCCTTTTCAGGACTATCTCTCCAAAGAATCCTTTGAAATGGGGTATCTTCTCGATTCACCAACACTTGCCGGTACATTTTTACCACATCCGCCACCAAACATATCTTATATTGACTCCAGCGCATAACAGTATGACGTAATTCAGCTTGCAGTGGCGGCCCAATCAACAAATCATCATTTAATGATTTCCCATTGCTTCCCTTACAGGAAGCGTCAAACACTACTCGAACTTTAGTAGTGTCTCTATCCTCCCGGACTACTGCGTGGTGTGGTAAGTAAATAGCTGTTTTCTTAAATTTATCCTGTTCTGTAACCTTTATCATATGATTTAAATTTAAATACTCCTTTATAACTTGTGTATAATCCTCTTTTAACTTAATATTCTTTTTTAATTTAAATGCTAAACTTTTCAATCTTTTTTCAGCTATTTTTCTTGACTCACCATACATGCAATCTGGGGAGGCCTTACGAAACGGCAGTCTTACGATGAATCGGCCATCTTTGTTCCGTTCCGTAGTATCCTTAAATAATTTCTCACATTTAATCTCATCATCTGTGAGCATCTTTTTAGTTACAGATGTTTCGGCTTCGAGTTCCCAGAACCTCTTCAGCATATTGTCCATTTCTAAACACGAATGCATCACAGTTATGTAGGTATGGATATTTGATGTGCTATCTACCTCACAGACACCAGATATTATCCAACCGAATGCAGTATCTTGCGCTAAGAGAGATCCGTTGAGGTTTCTTTTAATGCCTTGCTGAATGATTTGACTGTATATCTCCGCACCTAATAAGATATCAATCTTATTAGGCGTGTGATACTCAGGATCAGCCAAATCATCTAGAGTCAGGTTTCCCCATTCTACCCTAGTTGCCTTCGCAACTGGGAGAAGAGACGTAACCGACTTCAAGACATGCGCATTAACCTTAACTTGAAACCTAGAATCTACTCTCGACCTTAAATTAATTTTAACCGTGGACCTAGAAGTCACACTTTTGTCGCCACCTACACCGACAACGGTGTTTTTGACCGCAAGCCTTTTTAAACCTAAATGCTGCACCATAGCTTCAGTAATAAAAGAACCTTGCGACCCCTGATCTAATAAAGCCCTAACTGGGAAATATGTCCCGTCTTTCGACTCAGCTTGCACCACAGCTGTAGTTAATAAAACAGTTTTAAACCTGCTCCCTGTCGAAAAACAAGACACAAGTTGCTTATCTGAACTCTCTGCTTGCACAGATAACTTATTACTGCTTGATGCAGTATCCTCCTGCGTTGACCTTTGACTGGTCGACGAGGTTGATTGATGAATCGTCTCAACTTCAGCATTACCGGAACCAGAACCAGCACTGGGATGCAATAACGAATGGTGTCGACGTTTACACACCTGGCATCGGACAATGTTTTTACATGTTTTAGCGGAGTGGTTGCTATTTAAACAAATGAAACATAAGTTTTTATCTAGTGCGAATTCACGTCGTTTCTCGTTACTTTCTTTACCGAATTTTCTACACGCGATTATTTTATGATCCGCACTGCAATATGAACAAGACATCGGTTTACTTTTAACAACGTGAAAAGATTTAGTCCATTTTTTCTCACTGTGAAGTACCTTAGGTTCTAAATTTTCAAGACCTCTAAAACGCCCTATCAAGAAATTGGAAAATTGCTCAAACGTTGGTAACTCGTCACTTGGATCTGAAGATACATTGAATTCCCATGCTTTACGCGTATCTTTATCTAATTTAGCGCTTATAATGTGGATAATCAGGATATCCCAAGATGAAACATCCACACCAATATTTCTTATTGAATCTAAACAATCTGAGGTTGTACTAATTAAGTTTTTAATTTCAGATGCTGATTCAGACACTAAACTTTTTTGACTCAGTAGACGCTTCAAGATGCCGTTCGCTAGAAACCTTTTATTATTGTACATAGTATCTAATTTCTCCCACGCAACTTGATAACTATCCGACGTCACCTTAATATTGCGTAAAAGCTGTTCGGCTTCACCGGTTAAATGTCCCCTTAAATAATAAAATCTTTGTGCATCATCCAGTGACTTATTTTCATGCACAAGCCCTAAAAACAAGTCTCTGAATGTCTGCCACTCTGTATACTTACCGGAAAAGGTCGGTATTTTTATTTCAGGCAACTTGAAACGTCTCGCTGCTGTCTCACATTGACTATTTGAACTTGACTTTACTTCTGACTCAGGCACTTTTAATCTATACAGCATTTCTTTTAAGTCAGTCTTAAATTCAACATATAATTCTAATACGTCATCATAAACACTATTTTTGTGATAATCAGAACTATACAATTCATTTCGCTTTACTTGACTAATAATTTTAGTATGAGTGTCTGAAAACAAAGTCCACTGTTGTTCCAAGTTATCTAACCTTGTTTCAATATAAGCAATCGTCAAACGATCCTTAGGAGACTTTTTAAAATTAGTCTTAACCTTAAGCATTTTAGCCTTTATGTCTTCCTGCAGATCATTAAACGACTCCATTATAATTAATCACAATATTTTCTAAGCCCAAGAAATATATAAGCAAAATTTTACAAGTCTTTTACTTTTCTTGAAATTTTCCAAGTTCCACTAGTCTTTGAAATAAGGTTGAATTTTGCAAGTTAATTTCTTCTAATATAATATTTAAAATGTACTCACAATCTATCACGGCACTCACACTCACTAATCTTCAATATAAAGCACCTGTGGCGCCTTCTAGCGATCCCAATATCCGCCGCTGCTTGCTGCCTGCCGCCTCCCGTCCGTCGCTCCTCCGGGGCGTAAACCCGGTTCCTCCACTGCTTTGGCGCCGCCCGTGGCGCCTTGCTGTAGGGATGATCTGGACAGCGATCCACTGCCAGTAGTGACGAAACGGGTGGTACAACTGCTGTACCACTGACGCGGCGATTACTCAAAAACAATGCCTAGTATCCGGCTCGAAGGACCATGAATGAGCTCCGAAAAGCATCTTATGAGATAAATAAAACATTTTATACAATCTAATTTTCTTATTGACGATATATATAATTTTACTTTGACACATAACAAAAAAACCATAGCAACCGAACCAAAAAGTTGCATATATCATATATCATTAAACTAAATATAAAACCTTATCGGTGTGCATGTTTAATCCGGACAAACATAATGACAAAAACGAAAAATGTGATATTTCATGTTTTAAATACATAAATAATAGCTTTACACATATCCGTTTTATTTGTAGTTTAACGAAATTTCACGAATTTATTTGTTAATAAAAATACGTTTTAAATATACGTGAAAACATACACTTAGGTAAATAGCTTGACGTTTTGTTCGTGTTGCCCTGTCTATATTGTATATGGTCTGTTGCTATAAGGTATATTTGAAAGTAAGTGGGTACTTACTTAAGTGATTGAGAGTATACTTTATGTTGATTTGAATATTTTAAGCACTTTTATCTCAGATAGAGTTGTGTTATTACTTCGATTTTGTACAGTTTATGTACGCTCATCTGTTTTCGTTTGTTTTATGCTTTTATTTTTCTAGATGTACTGAAAATTTTTATTTATTACCAAGTTATTTCTATAGTATGACTCAGTAAAAATATCGACTTATTTTCAATTCGTTTACTGAAAAATAAAGAAAAGCTGCACTAACGACAAAACAAGAAATATGTGTCGCGAATGCTTTTTTTAATCGGGCAACGTTATACACAAGCTTTCAAGCAAAATTCATTAAAAGTTGCCAGAATTAATATTAATATTTAATTTAAACAATGTCCTCGATATTAATTCCAGCTGGTTCCAGTATGCTCGCAAAATATTCTTAAAAAGAATTAAGGTTTAGCTTTATTACAATGGAGGGACATAAAAATTACCATTTTTATACTTATAGGTAAATTTTAGAGACGTACGTGATTACAGGAAATTTAATAGTGTTGTGCAGTTATTCTTTTGACAATTTATTATCGTTTTATTCGATTATGTGAAAATCAATTAGGTTTTAAATCGAATAAAATGTTCAAGGATATCGAAAGTTTTTTTAAAATCATTTTGATTGCTTAGAGCTACTTATAAGTAAATAATTTTGAAAACAGAAACAATTCAAAGACTAGCTGTGGAAAAAAAATATCTTATTAGAAATTGATTCATGGAACATGTCGACAAAAATAAAAAAATGGTGATGTTTAACTATTGTTTAAAATATCACCTAAACGACATGAACAATTGGACATCACTAGCCAGAACCTTATTTCTTTTCTGATTTATGTATAATAAGGGGCAACTTTTAATTTCGTTATGTTGCAATGTCTAAGCTATTTGTTTGAAGGCGGGTATAAAACTGTCTGCCCGCTTGTTTTATTGTTTCGGACGTGACTTTGGTCGACTGTTTACATGCTGCCTAATTTCTTAGACGATTTATATTTTTAGGTCTTAATGGGAGGTATAATTTAGGGCTGTTTATTTTGAGTTTTTATTAAGTAATTTCGGTTTTTCTTAGTGACTTTTTTATAAACAAAGGTCATATATTATGATATTACACATCATATAAATAATAATAAAATAAATAAATAAATAAATGCGGACAACATCACATACATTGCTCTGAACCCAAAGTAAGTAGCTAAAGCACTTGTGTTATGGAATTCAGAAACAACGAAGGTACCACAAACACCCAGACCTGAGGCAATGTAGAATGATGATTTCTACATTGATCCGTCCGGGGATCGAACCCGGGACCTCAGAGCTAGCGACACCTTGAAACCGGGTCGTACGCCACTCGACCACGGAGGTCGTCAATATAAAAATCGTAATCGTAAAAATATTATTACAATAGCCCAGTTTCGAACGAATTAGAAGAAGGTAAGGGAGGCTTTCGTCCTGCAGTGGGACAATAAAGGCTGAAAATTACTAAAAAAGCTTATGTAAATGTGCAAATGTAGGTGAAATACTCGAAAATATTCAAGTTATTAGTACAGCACAAGGTGTCGATTTAAGCATTTTCCACTACAAGATGCTTTATACATAGTGCGACGTAGCACGAATTTAAAATGCAGCTTGTACGGCAAACTAAAAACAAAAGCGAATAAAGTCGCAAACCCAGCTATTTATTATAATGTCTACTACATATTGGTTGACTATAAAAAATAATATCTGTACGGAGTAATAAAACCCGAAGCCACTATGCAATTTAGGTCGCCGCTTGCGATCCAACATAAGTATATAAGTACCTATAGTATATTTACCGTCTTTTCTCATAGACTGTACCTGAATGATGTAGATTTTTCGTGGAATTTTCGTGAATGTGTACATCCATCAGAAATGTATTATTAAGATCGCGCAACCCCTCAAATGTCGTATTCCATAAGGAAGCAATTTCATATGAAATGCCTGTTAAATTATTTCGCGTACTCTTTGTTACTGTGACATTACACTCGTTCTTTGTCGTCGGTTAAGTACATATTAAATCTTTTGACGGGTGTTTTAATTTGAATTTTTGTGGCTGGATTTTATGATTGTTGACTCCCAGGTTGTTAACCTTTCGTTTTTAATATGTCGAGTATTTCGTACTTGATAGGTATTCACCTGATATGAGGTCGTATTATGGACTCTTATTTGCTTCACGGCGGCTTTTCGTAATGAAGTAGGCAGTTGTACCTATTGTTGATTACTAGACTATGCTGAAAGTAAGTACTCATTGTTCTAAACTAATATAAGAAAGAAGATGTAAGAATCATCTATTTATGAAGGTACCTTTACTCTTTAAAAGCTTTTAAAATTACATTCCAAACAAAGGCTTACTCCCTAGACGATCAAAGTTCTCTTTGAAACCAGACAGCATTGTATCCAAACTAATATTATAAATGCGAAAGTAACTCTGTCTGTCTGTCTGTCTGTCTTTCTGTCTGTCTGTCTGTCTGTCTGTCTTTGCTTCACGCCTAAACTACTGAACCGATTTGTGTGAAATTTGGTACAGACATAGTTTGGAACTTGAGAAAGGACATAGGATAGTTTTTATTACAAAAAATCAAATAAAAAATAAAATTTATTCCGGACATACAGCGCCATCTATTGGTCAAGCGTCGGCATCAATTCAGTACTGAAAATTCATCGGAAAAATGTAAATAAATAGTAAAAAGGTATGAAAATATAATATAATACAACTTTTAGTACAAAGAAAATGCTCTAACGGAGTATAGATAATTCTATTAGTACTACTTTTTGGATATAAATAATTTAAATTTGATCATGTTGGCGAGGTTAATAGAGGTTAATAGTTGTTTTTAAAATTCATAGATGGAGTTGCGCATTTTCTTCTATACATCTAATAAAACAGTAAATTACAACATTCTTTTGCCGGGGGTCAGATTTCATGTTACTGTATCAATTATGAACTACTGAATTGATAGCAGTAAAAAATTGAGAGAATGTTTTTGGTAAATCGTAGACGGTTGTTAGCTATTTTTAAACACGCTACTATATCTAGGTAATACGGGGTGGAGCTTTAAATTTCCAAATTCATTTTCTCATCTGCACACGTAAATTGGCATTATTGACATATAAACAAGAGGTAACTATGGCAGGCTACGGTAGCCATAGCGACCATTCTTCATTGTGATTGAAGTATACTTTTTGGAAAACTAGCTGTCGTAGTAAACAGCTTGGTGGTTGTAGGATTGGAAATGGATGTCCATGCTGCAGGTTCAAATCCAGTTGTTAATGATTGTATTTTTGTTCTTGAGTCCTTTTTGTTACATACGTTTGAATGTTTTGTTACTCAAGTTCAAGTCTCAGTCGAGCTAACACTTTTTGTGTTCTATTAGGTTAACTTTTATTAGTTTAAATCTTTGTATCATTTTGTTGCTTCTTTCGCAATGAGCAACAACTTTATGTCGTGCATTTTTTACTAGACCGATGCATAAGCTCAAAATTATTATGTTTGTATTTTAAATTTTAAGTGTGTTGCTCATTGCAGATCAAGCATGTCATATGCTGTAAAGAACGTCTGGCGTAAATGCCCTGACCATAGATATAAATCTATGGCACCGACATTTACTCCTGAATTGAAAAATAAGATTCCTCATAGATCATTTTATAGTTGTAATCTATGAGGAATCTTATTTTTCAATTCAGGAGTAACTTTTTTAAATTATTTCATCAAAGTAATGTGTAATGTTTTCTGTTGGTCATCTATAGAATTCCATGGACAAGTTTTTTTTTGTATTTGTAAATTTTTATTGTTTTAACTCAAAACCCAATGATCTTATATGATATAATTTTTTAGTAAGTACTTACTCTTTAATATTCATTTTAAGGTAGCTTGCTACACGGGTTTTAATGCGTTGATCCAGATAAATCTTCTATTTTTTCGTTTACAAATTTCATTTAGTTTGTGTACCTATTTACTGGAAGTTTGGCCCAAAAACTAAAATAAAATAAACTTTCTATCGCATTCTCTACATTTTAAAATTAATATTGCATCATTTGAGCTCAGCACCTTATGCTGGGCAGTATCATCATCATCCACAGAACTTTTCCTCCCACTGTTGGGCATAGTTCTCCCCTTTTTCGTGCCATTTTCTACGGTCCTGTGCCAGCCTCATTCAGACTCGACCCGAGACTTTAACTATGTCATCGACCCATCTTGCTCCCGGACGACCGACGCTTCTTTTGCCATGCCTTGGCCACCATTCTGTCACCGTCTTAGTCCACCTGCCGTCATTTCGTCTGGGCAGCATAAAGCGACTTTATTGGTAAGGATACAGCCCCAGTCCAAGGCTTTGATCAGGGTAGAATGCGGTTGTCCTTGGTCTATTACTTAGTTTCCAGTCATAAATAATTTTAACCACAGTTTTGGTAGTTCTGATCCTGCGCCTCTCTATTGTCAACGTTTTCTTTCAGTTTCACGGGTCTCAGGTAAATACCTTATTAAAATGGAGCCTGCTTATCTCAGTCGTTCATCCCTTTAAAAACAACACACTCGCACACTCTTTTGCCTTTCATTAGCAGCCACCATTACCAGACCACATAGTTCCTAGCTGCTAAGTTCCTTAACTTATTTCCACATATACTCTAGGCTTAGGCACCGCACTGACATCTGGTAGCTATTAACTAAGACGAGAACTACCTTAGTCTTAAAACCGGACTTCACCAAACCAGAGATGAGAAGAGCGGAGCGTAAATAATATTGATATCTACTTTTAATTTTACTGCGTAGTTCAGTATGTCGAATTTCGGGGTTTCGAACCAAAACCCCGATCTCGGTAGTCTTACTAGGGACTGCTGTACCAACGAAATACTATTGCAAAAGAAAAAAAGCGGTAAATTGTTTTTTTTGCACGTGTCAAGCAATATTTGTGACAAAACTCTAGGTTCCACATCTGATACATTTTGCGTATAGCAGACTACTTAGAAACATTCATCTAGCGAAACAAGATAATATTGAAGTGTTCATGTGTTTTGTAAATTTTTAAATATATAAAAAGAACATTCTGAAGCCGGTGTCTAGGTAGTTCGTGATGGTGACCCTCTATACCACAGTCTAATTTATATTTATTCGCACAGATGACTGATATGAACGCGAACATCGTCGCGGGTACAGCTAGTTAGATATAACATCGTACAACCCCCACCCCATACAATCGTAAATATAACCTCAATTCGTAGCTTAAAGGGCATTAAAGGGACTAAACTTATCACCACCTCATAAATCAAGTGTTTTCTGATGAAAACATACAATGACGCACGTAACGAACTCAACACAATTCAATTAACAGTGGAGGGCACTATGTAAATTACTTGTCTACCGATCCCTAGCGCGTTTCCGTTAAGATACAATAAAGGCGTTATCTGCGGGGCACACCCTCGTTGTGCGGAACAATAGGGATTAAAGTACCTACACCACGTTATAGTTAGCTGCTTAGATTAGGGCAGACTGGATAGGAATGTGCGTGAGGGAAATTGCAGTCAAAAATTTGATGAAAAGTGTGTTTTATATTAATATCGGAGGAAAACAAAGAAGGATTCTTTAGATATCTTTAAAATACAGTAATTTTTGTTTGCTGAAATAAAATTTTATATTTTGCCCTACTTTATATTAAATTTTGACCAGCCAATGATATTTAATAAACAAACAACTAGCAGTTAAATTTGCCATTTAAATGCCAGAATTTCTTATAACATATTTGTAAAATACCTCAATAGCAATAATGAAGCCCTTAGCCATAAGACTAAACTCAGACGCCGCGCGCCGTGTCAATGCAATTTTCCCCACCATTATTAAACCACTTCTTATCCAATCTTCTATTATCCACGTTCTCCGGTAGAACTGGGTAACAACGGGGTGAGCGATAAGTGTTGATGCCGGGGGTAACGTGAATACAACATGGCGTTATGGAAGCTTTGTCACGGCTTTATGGTGAAACTCGCCCACAAACTTATGGGGGAACTCGCCTTTTTCTACGTGTGGACGCGACTTGCCCTCAGATTATGGGATAAGGACTTTTTTATGGCGGCTAAGAATGATAACAGGGAGACGAACTAGTCTATTTAAGTGTGAATAATATTATAAGGGTTGTTTGAGGGTGGTTACTCATAAATTAGGAGCTAGTGATGTCAGATCTGATAGCCCAACCATTTGCAAAAGATTAGCTTTATACGACTTTCAATTGGTTGTAAAACTTTAGGTTGTAACAACAAAACGTGGTCTGATAGAAATGAACAGGTAGTTGAAGATTATTTACATGTTTTCAATTCTAATAATCTACTAAAAGATACGTGGAACTAGTAGTCAAAACTGATATCACCTTCTTCCGATGCAAAATTACACCCTAAGATCAAGGAACTTTTAAATTAGGCATTAACAAAATTTTAAGTATTCTTTGTTGCAGTATTTACTCTAGTTTACACAAGCTTCACGATAGAAATCTTACAGCTCAGTCTGCGGCGAGCCTGTTTAAGATAAAGAAACCTTTCCGAAAAACCCACCGTTTCTTGTAATGAGTGTCATAAAAGATACAATTGCGCTTTTACGTAGATTAAACATGATCTTCATTTGTTTCTCTTGTTCTGTATCAAGTATAACACGAGCACTGTACGAACGTTCCGTACGATCTCGTTCCGAACGCCGCGGTCTGAACGCCGCGTTCCGAACGCTGCGTTCTTTGTAATGTTGGCAATTACTAGAACAATGCACAGCTGACGATCCCGCAAGCGGTTGTTGAAGCGAATATAATGCTATCAAATTTTTGAGCAGCTAGAAAAAAGTGCATCTCATGAAAACATTTGGACATAAACCTTAGCATATTACATTATTGATGGAATATGCATTAGGTCGCTAGGTATAAAGAAAACTGAACGAAACTCACTTCTTATGTCGGTATAATTTTATTGATATCATCATTTTCTTGTATATCTTCGTGTGTGTAAGAAATGATTTCCAAAATTGTTATTTATTCGTGTTAGTGTTGGATAATCAAACGAACAGTTAACGAACTATTTGATGATTCTGAACATATTTTTGACCAACATTTCTGCAAAAAGTTTGAGTGTAACATTACTATAAGTTTCAACCCTCTCTCGGGACCTCTCTTGGGTCAGAAGTTTCGGTTATTTAATATTTACTTTTATATACCGTAACATTATTATGATACATCAAAAAGAATGTAAAGCCAGAAGTTGAAGTGTAATTACTATTTGCATCTGAAGATATTAACAATTGTTTTAACTGAGAACAAAATCCAACGTGTATTTTTATCAACATTAATTCATTCATATTTTTGGACCGAGTTTAAAACTTTCAGCGTATGTAGGAATTCTTATTCTTTATTGTTCACACGAACTCATTTAATGTACAATGCCGAGCATAACTCAATATTGAGTTTTTTTTTCCAACAAACCTTTGCATGTTCTCAGCATATAGGTACATATAATTTTATGATGTGGTTATTTATGTTAAAGGCTAACAACCAATAAAATTTAAAAGCTTCAACTAATGAGCTTCCTCATTTCCCACTATAAACATAAAGATTTAATAAAACTCCAGCAATATTATATTCAACAATCATTATGCAGGAAACTCGGTGTTTCTAAGAAACTTTAAACTTATATTTTTTACCCGACAGAGCAAAGAAGATTAATGTTCGCTTGTACAGGTGTCGGGAGAGTGCGGCTTATTATCCGAGTGAAAATGGCTGGCACGTCATAGCAAGCCTGCAAGCCTTTACTGTAAAATGCGGTTCTTATGTACCGATGTCGAGGCTTTCGTGTTGATTTTTAGTAAAACAGTTTGTTCGGTTTTTTGTTGGTTAAGTTCTTGATTAGATCTATACAGAATATTGCTAGAAATTCATTCATCAATCACAGTTTTTGACTGTAAAATGTATTTTTATTGTAAGCGCTGCTTGAATAGTTCCCAATTAATGCCATTAGAAATGCTTCGTAATCGTGTGTAATAGAAAAATTGAATGGCAAAATATTTGACATGTAATTAATTTTCTTCTCGTTTTAAGTAAATTACGTATACTGTATCTCATGACTTTTTTAACATGTTATGCTCGTCGATCGTTATGGATGATCTAAAAGAAAACGAAAATTGATGTACAGCTTGTGTAAAGAAAATGTATTAAGACAAATTATTAAATATCGTGCGATTTACAGTATATTGCTGCCTATGCTCGATCACTTTATACACCATGGACGTGTGGCCCCGCAATGTACCGCAACTCCTACGAAATTTCTCGCATCTCAAAACTAGGCTCAAGTAATCCAAATAACAGTTTGTCTTGAAGATTTTGTTTATATAATATTGTGTTACTAAGGTTACATACGAGATAATTGGTCGTGTGTCAGAGACTCTAATTAGGAGGCTGTTTTATTGATTTATTATAACGCGTGTCTGCGTGGTAACACAATGTGATCGAGATTATACAAAGATAAAACTAGGCTATATAAATAATCGAAAAAGTAAGTATTGTAAAGGGAAACCAATATTTCACCACATTACAAAAATACCGCTTCTAAACCTTGTATTAAATATTTTCCAGTTGTATAACAAAGCCGTTGCCATGGAGACAACCATATTAAAACGAAGCTACTATTATTTAAAAGTATTTTCAGTTCGGTAATTTGGGATACACTGTAATATGTCTTATACAAAATGTTGAATAATGTAATTTGAATTTCGAGCCTTTGTTATGTCAATTCAAATTAGACTATTTTGTTTTTGTAACCCCTTAGCTAACTCTCATTGGCATCATTAGTGATAGTACATGTGCACTTTATAATTTACTAAAATAAATGTTTTCAGTTATTAAACCAGTTTATTGTAGTTTAAATTCAAGGCAAAACCTACCTATGATGTAGAAATAATTTCTCAAAGTAAATGGCTCAATATGGATAAAAGAGAAAGCTTGTAAAATTCAATCTTACACATAATAGTTAATAGTAGATAATACTATGATATATGTAATAAAACATAAGATAGTATTTCCTTGTTATAAGGCCGTATACAGGCTGTTTACTCTACGCTTTGGTACATAAAGCTAGACGGAGTCATGTAGGCACGTTCCGCTCAAATGCACCATTGTGTACACCCTAAGAGATGACTCAGAGATTACCTGGGCGCATCACCCAGGTGTGAACTGAATCATTATGTTGTGAACACATTGTGTGAGATACAGTGTATAGTTAAGAGACAAAGCATGCTATTACTTACGGTATTACTTTGATAAGCTTCCTGGATTTTATAGACATTAGCTGTACAGGTGTTGTTCTTATTTTATAAAAATAACGATCTCAGTTTAAGTTTTAATAATTGATATTGTTCATGACGCTAGCAGGTACATTTCGACTGTATTTCAAAGCTTAACTAACTATATTCATTTCTCTCTTCTTCTGGAAAACATGGTGTAACCTAACAAAACAGGAATGCAGCTCTAAAATTTCCAGGTGTATGGGTGTGCATCCATGAGAGCATCAAATACGCCACGGTATGGAGCCAGGACTTGCCTTATACATCCAAAAACAACGACGCGAGCATTACCTACTGCGGCGAAAATATGGGCTCTCGGCCGCACCATGAAAAATTCATATCCGATATCATGGATGTGGGGCAGAGGGGATGTGTTGGTTATTAGTTTAATGCCTATAATAAGATTTTCTCGGAGAAGTTCAGCTATATGACATAAAATTAAAAAAGAATAGTAGGAAAATTATGTATGTGTTTTATACTTTAACGAGAAAAATATTTTCGGAATAGGTATAAAACGGATTCTATTGAGATTTATCAATTATATTATTTGAACATAATTCAGACGTTTACTTTATTTCCGTCATTATATTGTTATCTACCTAATTTTATGGAAATAAGAAAAATAAGCAAGTAAGTAATAATTACTACTAGATAAAGTATTGCTTATAAATACAAAAAAGTTGGTTGTAAATTCGATGTATTTACCGTCTAAATCTTTAAGTATGTGGGTCGTTCAACTTGTCTCCAAGATATCAAATTAGATGATAAACAAAACTTCTAATCGCACTTATTCCGTATTCTGCCTAAACCATCGCATCTGTGCCTCAAATAATCTTTGCCAGCATGTTGTCACACACTAATAATAATGTGCAACAGAGTTCAGTTCGTGGACTTACACGCTATACGTTGTGACAACAAATCTCACACGCGTTGTTTGTTATTGAAAACCAGACCGAGATGTTTGTTATGTTTCGATAAGTCGCTTCTGTAACATGTTGTTGTAAGGATGAGTTTTGTTTGTTGTAATTGATATTATGTACTTAGTAAAATCTTGCTATTAGTTGGGGTTTTGGGCATTGAATTAATTCAACCAAACCGACGCGCCATTTTTAAAAAAAACAGTGAAAAAATGTAAAGTGACTCTCCTCTGTTACATTGAAGGTTAGCTTGATTTTCGTTATTTTATTTACAGAATTTTATTATTAAGACAAATGAAAAGATAAGTAAATAATCTAGACTCATGAATTATGCAATAGTGATCTCACTCGATCTATCTCTAGGTGCACTAGGTACTGAAGGCTCATGTATTTTCTTTTGTTTTTCTCACACATACCTTTGGTTTGAAAGTAAGCATTCGATTATGACTTTTTTTCCATTTATGATAATACATAAGTAACATGCACCATTAGAAATATAAATGTACTTAGGTAATAAGTTGTTAAGGTATGCAATATGCTTGCATATGTTTGTTTTTAAATCGTATTTACGGTAACGGCAGCTGTATAGCTGTAAAAAAAAACATTTGATCCTCTTTTGCCGCTTACAGAAAGAAGTTTAAGTTTATCCAGCATTGTGTTAGCAACAAAGAATCTAAGTCAGAATATAATATATATAAATCTCTAAATAAATAATACTTCTTGTCATTCAGTTTTCTCTATAACTCAAGACCTAGCTTAGTGGGATTCTAGACGTCCTGAAGAGCTTTAACCCATGTAAATGTCCGACCCTGTCATATGATTAAGTATATAAAACTGTAACTAAACAAATACTAACTGAAACACACATTCCTTATCTCACGACATTATAATTTGGACTCAAGTGCCATCGGTAAAGGGTATATTATTGTTTGCCATGCATTATTTATCGCCGGCGTAGGCCTATAAGAACCTTGCAGCCATAATAAAAGCACACGCGTAAGAATGAGGATAAGTTGAATGTTATGTTGTGCATAAGACGCCCTCGTGATGGGAATATGAAAGCGTGTAATGTAGCGGGAATTTAATCTGTGTGTGTGTTGTGATGGGAACCTTTACCTAATAAAATCATGGGCATAGCAATAAGTACTGACATTAATATAAGGGATTTACTCATAGATCACTATTGGAGATGGCCTAATAGTTTTAAGTGTGTGTTGTGTAGCGCAACGTACGGGTACAGTACATTTTAAAAACTTTAATTAAAACGAAGTTCGTGGTCCTTGTCCCAAAGCGGGTATTAAACTAAACCTAGAATAAGAGAGGTGTAATAAGAGTTAAGCAGTAAGGATAATTAGGTAATAAGGTTAGGCACCCTAAATTCGGGGCCATGATTTAGTGATGACACAAACCTTTTTATGTTATAAAATCATCTACCTACAACAAAAATATTTAAATTAAGAATTGAAGAAGTCACTTGTCAACACGATGTCTTTTTTATCAACAACTTTGCGTAATTTGTGCAAAGGTTCCTTATTTATAAACGGCCAGCATTATAAAATTCAAACTTAACAACTTTTAATCCAAGGAGATAACACTAAGAAGTTCCCGTTGTCTCGTTCCGTTTATTTCCGAGATACTAACTCGTTTTTATGAATCTCTTTTTTTAATTTACGGCTGCGCTAAAAGTTTCATTTGTAAACGTAAATTGCTTCGCGTTAAGCGTTGACCGCGGGAATTAGCGGGAATTCGCGGCCGTTTGTTAAAGATGTTTCCGTTAGCCGCCGACTGGAGAAAATGTATCGGTTATTTTATGTGTTTAATGCCACGAAAATTATGTTGCATGGAATGTTTATTTTGATATTTGTTCAGATTTTATGCTGTTATTTAAAAGTATTTGATTCAATCAGCAAGGCTGCGTATGTGAAATATTGCGGGGAAATTAGTAACACAATGATTTCGTTATTAATTAACATCGGATTTACATAAAAGTAACTAAACTAATTAGGAATATAAAATTAATAAACATTTTTGTTAATTAGCAAATTTACACAATACAGTTGTGTAGCTACATGTAGGTTACATGGATTGTTAAAATATGGTAGTTAAATAACAAAATCAGCCAAAGTAGATATCTAGATGAATTTCATGAAACTTTACGTAGCCGAAAACAGTGAAAAGATAGTGAAATTTTCCCGAGACATTCGAAATTTGAATGCAGCTGCGCCATAAGTAACTAGAGCATTCTTTTGTTTTGTAAAACAAAAATGCCATCGCTGCCTTCTTAATTCAAAGTGCAGTTTTTGATGAAAACATTATTTGAATTAAGAACAGTGTTTAAAAGTAAAAAAACTGAACGCAAATTATAAAAAGTTTTACTCAGCAACTCAGCGCTTTATTTTTCAGAAGTCAAGTAGGTACTTTGGAAACATTATGCTTTGCGTCTGAGTTATGATCGCAATATGAAGCGCTTGATGCAGCGCTGGATGCAGCGCTCTGCCTCCTCAAGTGAAACGTTAATTTCGCTGACATTTAGCGGTGTACCGCACGTTGGCGCTGTCGTGCAGCGGTTAGGGTGCGCTGTGCATCACTACGGTAATAATACTATATGATTTTAGACTAAATAAGGTAAATGCGACGCGCTTATTCGTAACTGGAACGAAGCTGCGTTATATTGACTAATGTATATTTTACTTGGTGTTAAATCCGAAGAATTCTAATGCTTTATGTTTAGATTGCATAAAGTCTAGCAACATTAGTTAAGTTTTTTAAATGGCTGGATTTGGTATTCTTACTTTAGTATGTAAATATTAATTGTAAATATATTTTAACGTACACTACATGTTTATAAGTATGTTGCCATTACTGAGCAAAATCATCTCCCGGCTGTCTAAATAATAATTAATTTTAGATTATTTCAGTTAGTAGTCCGGTCAATCTACACATTTCAAGCTACAATAATTACCATCAAGCTGAAACTGAGTAAACTTGTTCAAAACACAATTAAAAACAACTCCTTAAAACTCCCCATCGTTACGACCCATGGAAAAAAAAATACTCAAGGTCAAAGGTCAAAAAAATGGGTTTTTCGCGATTTTCTTCAAAATCTAAAAAAGTGAAAAAAGGTTGTTGGTGATTCAACGTTAGAACACCACCGGCCTTGACAATTCGTGCATGCAAGAGAACAAAACAGTCCAACTTTTTTGCAACCACATTTAGCACTGCATCCTTTTTTCACTTTTTTTTTTCACTGCATCCTTATGTACAGGTATTTTATATTTTAAAAATAAGTTAAATCACCCATAGAAACATATTTTTACTTATATTACAGCTACAGAGGTATATATATTCGTGGCGAGCTTATGCATACAATGACGCTTACAACTTTTTGAATCCTTCTATCTCAGAAGTGGTGCTTTTAGGAAAAAAAATATTGATACTTTTTTATAGATAATTTATATGATCTACAATTTTTGTCTGAGGTAATTTTACGATAAAACTTACCGTTTTGAAGAAAATCGCCAAAACCCATTTTTTAAGACCTTTGACCTTCAGTATTTTTTTTTCCATGGGTCGTAACGATGGGGAGTTTTGAGGAGTTGTTTTTAATTGTGTTTTGAACAAGTTTACTCAGTTTCAGCTTGATGGTAATTATTGTAGCTTTGCTCTTGTTTTTTGACCTAATTTGACCGGACTATAGGTAATATTTTCTCTACCATAAAAACCCATAACTTACATGACGTAATTAGTCAAATCCGAAGCTATGGCTTACAGTAGCGTTTAACATAGTTATTAGTGCGCCATTAATTAAGCGCTAACGTCCTAGGTTACCTAGACGGAGCTAGTAATTACGAAAGCCGTATACTACATGTTAATTGATAATGTGTGAGAAACAATTGAAGTCGCTGTTTTGGCTTTCTATTGTGTGTAATTGATTCATGTTATAGGTAGATATAGGTACATAATTGATTGTATAATTGAGTAGCAACAATCGATTTTTAGCTTTAAAATAAAAGGTTGGACTATATCATGTTAAAATATATATTATATGGTTGTCTGCTGGTGCTTATATCATCTTAGATTTTCAGACATCTATTTTCTATACTTATAATAAATCTGTAGAAGTGAAAATTCTGTACATTGAAAATATCAAAAAAATAAATGGCGGGGGGTGTTACTAGACGGACAACGAACCCAAAAGTGTGAAAAAAAAATTTTGTCTGTCTGTCTGTCTGTTTGTTCAGGTATCACGCAAAAACTACCGGTTCGATTACGATGAAACTTGGTATAATTATTCTTTATTATCCTGGGCACCACACTGGGTAGTTTTTATCCCAGAAAAGTATAAACAATAAAAAACAATCTTAATTTTGCGGTTAAAAAATCATTGATAAGTTTCGTCATCCACGCGAACGAAGTTGCAGGCACAGCTAGTAGTTAATAATACCATAGGTGGTCAGTTGTGATCTAAAGCACAAAGTCGATGTAGATATCTTAATAGTTTAGTAACTTAGCCATGAACACATGAAGAAATAGATTTCAAATATTTTACAAATTACCACATCAAATTAATTCGAAAGGCAAAATTGGAAAACTGGATCGTTAAAATCTGTCATTGGACGGTAAAATAAATAACACATACACAATGTCTATTTACAGGACATTTTTTTGTTATACATTTTTCATTGCTACAAATTCATATAATTTATAAGGAGAAGAGAATTATGATATAATCTGAACACAAGAGCGTGTCTTAACACATTACCCTGTGTTTAAAATTTAATAGTAAGCAGAATTTCATTGTGTATGGTATCTTGTGATTATGAATTTTGGTTGCATCCGGTTGCTTTGAGCTGGTCGCTTTGACTGAAGCAAGGGTGTGGTGCCACTGACAGAGATACTGAACATTTTCATTTCTAGCAAAAGAAAGTTGTCTTTTATAAAGAGTAACGTATGCAATTATGTGGGCACTGGTAGATTTGTTGAGCCTAAATGTGGTTAAGTTCTTTAACATATCGAATATGTTTAAATTGACTTATTGACCGTACTTTGTATTATTTATTGCAGTAAATGAAATGAAACTACTAACAGAATGTTAGATCTAGTTTAAGCAATGTTTACATTAATGTGGGAAAAAAAAAAAAAAAAAATGTATAAAAGACAGATTATTGTAAAAATTACAACACGCCTCTCTGCCAGTGGTACCACACCCCAACCCCACCATGGCCGTTTAGACACACAATTTGGACGCAATGATTAAATAGTTGAAATACTGTGTGTTTACAAAGCGCTATTGTTGTATTCGTTCGAATTTATGTGAATTACGTTGTTTGTTCAAATAATGCGAGATAAGCACTTGTTAATTTGTATTCAACTGTTTAAACTGGCTTCGTTGTTTGAATCAAACTGTAAGACAGCTGTGTTATGTGTGGGGTTGGTACAATGTTTGCGTATTGGTGTATTGGTGCGTTACACAAACATTTGTCACAAACATTTTACGTGTGTAGTGACCATAAGTATTTTTACGGCTGATATTTTTGTATCTCTCTATCTGCTATCAGATGAATCTCCTAATAGGAATATCTTATAAAATGTATAGTAGTAAAAAATAGGTAACAAGAAAATCCACATATGAGAGTGGCGTTTGTTCACGTTACCGTCTTCATTCAGAGAAACGAATGACAATATGAGAACTTGAGCAAAAAGTTGTCTAGACACACTATAGGACGCTTTCTTACAGTTTAAAAGAAGTATGTGGTATGGAACAAAACTTTTACCGTTAAATAGTCTAAGGTTAGTATGTATGTTGTTAAGTAAATAAAACTAAGTATGATATTATATGAAAGTCGTAGTTTAATTAAACAGTCACCAAATAACAATAAATTGTAACAATGTAAAAGTCCATTGACCTACATTTGTTATTAAATTTCGTATTGTTGCCAGATTCAGGCATTAATATTAAAGTTTTGAGAATAAATACTGCGAGGTTTCGTTTATATCAAGTTATTAAACGTATGTTCAGACACAACTCGTCATTTTGCAACTGTAAAGATTAAGAGAAATCCTCTTAATCAGGTAATATTGATCACTTTTGCTCATAAGGCTAACTATTTCCAATTTTATTATTGGTGTGTTTCTTTACTGTGAGTGGGATTGATCAAAACTAGATTTTATACGGTACATATAAAATTAGGATAACATAAACAGATTGAGAAAACACTCAACGGCTGCACTTATGTGATGATATCGGACTAGCCCGACTTGTTTCAAGCACGATTGGAGACTTTAATCATGAAGTCATTACGCATCGGTGTTGCTCGAAAGTATCCGGGCGTCTTTGATATCCTTACGCAAGTACAGCCTCGTCAGTGTTGTAATGAGTACTTTTAATGCAAGTAAACATGGGGTAAGTATGTACGAAAATCGATTTCTAAATCGTTAGCTATTGTTGTGCTTACCCCAAACAAAACAGAGCATGAAGGTAAGGAAGGAAGCGGCGATATTTCATGAAAACATCGCCCTTCAGCAAAAACTTGACGCGATTCGCACTGCGGCCTCACAATGGAACATCATGCGTTTTTACATATTAATGGCGGTAGGCTTGTGTTTACTGCTAATATCTAGGAAGAAATACTTAGAAGATGCGCAAGGTTTATTTTATAGAGTAAAATAGCTATAAGCTTGATCATACTAAGTTTGACGATATACGAGTAATTTTTAAATCCATTGTTTTTGACACAAACGTATGGTAAAGACCATACGTTTGTGCAATAAAAAAAAAGGCATTTTTATTTTAGATAAAAAATATATTTGCTAGGACACTTCAGGCATATAACAGTGCAAACACTGTTACAGGCAAACTATCACTACTGTGCCCTCACAACAATTTTAGCCGAAAACACGACATAAATTCTGTATCAACAAATCACTAAACAAAAAACATTCAAATTGTTGCCCTGTAAACAAACCACGCCATAATTTATCAGGCAGTGCCTACCCTAACATATGCGACACACAATCTGATATCAACGAAATAGGCAATTCCACATTTGTAAGTACAACGGAACAATTATTTGGATAATTACATTAGCTGTGTTTGTATTATAATTATGTGCTATCTCGGTTGATTTAAGGTTAGAGACACAAGGAGAACCTATGTGGCATTTACCTTTGCTCGATAAATAGTCTTCTTCTTCTTCTTTTCGTGTCGATGGTAGATTGAAATTAGAGTATATTGGACCAGTAAGTTGCGACATTAATAGCAGCATCGATAGCGTGCTTTAAGTCATCCAAAGTGCAGTTGTACGGACAATTTGGGCAATTTAGCAAGTGGGGCATGGTTTCGATAAATAGTGAACATTTATTTAATATCTTATATGTCATTAGATCATATAATGTTATTCAATAAGAATCTGTTATCTAGTCACCACGCCAATGCAGCAATGGTACGAATTGTTTTTGTGTAGATCGCCAAATACATGTACAGGGTACACTGTACATACCTTCAATGTTTTGCTGTGGATTAACACTTGTCAATGTACGCAAAAGCCAATAATTGGCGACAATTTAATCCAGTTTCAGTTTTATACACATGTATTTTACACGGGGTATTACCTAATATGTCAGTTGTAAGGATTGTGAAGTTTCTAGATATATTTTTTTTATAGATAGATAATTTTGTTTGTAGAGTCTAGATTTGCGTTTAATACCACAAAGCCTAAACATGTGTGGCGTATATTGTTAGAAACGAGCCAGTTTTCACTCATAAATACAGATGGACCGGTGCATGGCAACTAATTGATGTGTCTCGCTAGTAATACGTATTGACACAGAGGAATTAACAAAAAGAGTGTGTGTGTCTATTATTTCACCTTAGTAAATATTTAAGGTACAAAATGTATCTTGTTTTTCTCTGGAAATTGAATTCCTCATAATTTCATTATATACCGAAAGCATATCACATATTTGCAGATCAGATATTTTCCTGAACTGCAAACTGAATTGTACCTTATGTGTTATAGCAAATTAAGTAAAGTAGTATAACAAAGATGGTAGAAAAACATAAACTGATTTGTATAGACCTACGTAGCCGTTACCAACATTTCCACCAAGCGATTATCACAGCCTCATCCAAAATTTATGCATACGTTACTTCCACGCTATCTCTATTATTATTATTTTTTTTTTTTTTTTTGGTAGAGATCTTTGCAGTTAGCCTGAGCGCAGGCTTTGAATGCTTCACCGGACTTTTGGCGAGGACCTTAAGGCCTCCAGCCAGAGCAATAGGAAAAACTAACTACGTCAGCAACGTCCACTAAGGGCACCCCCTGCGGGGTTCACGCTATCTCTATTCGCTTATTACTCCGTGGTCACTAGCCGTGTATACTCCCGGTACGCGTACGTTAGATATTAATCGGGACTTAGTGCGGACTTGATGCGTTCCTAATCTGATTGAGTTGACAACCTTCCTGTATCGACGGACGCTACCTACCTGTGCCTACTTGTGATGTTTTGCTGAATAATTAACGTAGAGCTGCGTATATTCTCTAGAGGGATGTTACTGATCTAAGATGAGGAGGGACTAAGCTGTTAGGTATACCTATAGAGAATGAAACTGAAACCTTAAGACAAATTTTATACAGTGTAGATACCTAATTGAACAAAGATATTAGGAGCTTACTAGAATCAGCCTACTGAGATTTAGAAACTCGTGATAAGCTAAAAAAAACCAGCCAAGTGCGAGTCGGACTCGCGCACCGAGAGAGTTCCGTACAAACCTGTAGGTATCTATTTCTTTTGATTGCGTTGACATAAAAGTTTGATATTGTTACAGCTTAAAGGTATTATAGACTTGAGTATTTGATATGAATTTTAATTTAATACCTCTACGTGTTCATGAGAAAAGAAGTAGTAAATTTTAAATTTAAAAAAATATTTTTTATTATACCTATGATGTAACTAAAAATTTACGGTTTTCGCAATTTTTCCTTTATCTGTACTATAAGACGTTACTTCGTACCAAATTTCAAGATTCTAAGTTCACGGGAAGTACCCTGTAGGTTTTGATTCCCTTCCCTTGAGTTTCGAAAATTTGCGGCATAAACAGCTGTATCTTTTGATTGCTTTGGCTTAGAAGTTTGATTTTTTCACAGCTCTAAGGGACAGTAGACTTGAGTATTAAATATAAGTTTCAGTTTCAGTTTGATACCTCCACGCGTTTCTGAGAAAAACAGTCATGACAGACGGACGGACGGACGGACGGACAACGAAGTGATCCTATAAGGGTTCCGTTTTTTCCTTTTGAGGTACGGAACCCTAAAAAATTAGATAATGCTAAAGAAGTAGTTATCACAGCTATATAGTGTACTTAGCTGCACTACACGTACAATGGCAAATCAGACTCATGCCTGTTTAAATAATAGGATGCTCAATTCCACATATCCGTGCCTAACATTTCATGTAACATTTTCAGCATACTGCCTGATCAGAACTTTTATAACAGCCAGCAATATCTGAAGCAGCATTAAATAATTTCTAGGTCACTCTTCGCGATACGGCATTTAGCTCTGAATAATTGATACTCGTATTAATTAGGTTGCGAAATAATTAGCGACTCGTAACAAGCGAAGCCTTGTATAATATCTGTTGGGTTTCTTACTCTATTAATTATTAATGTTGTATGATAAAGTTGGTCTATTGCCTCGGTAAGCAATATTATTAATTAAATTTGTTCGGTGATTTTCCAGGGCTAGTGTGTCGGGTCATTTTTTTGCGGTCGATCGGGGTGAACCAAAATAGATATGTTTTAGAATATTTATTTAATTTTCATAAATATCGTTTACAGTCCACAAAACCCTGCTGTATTGTAAAGGGGATAGTGTTGCTTTGTGTCTCTATAATTACCACCTGTATTCCAAAGATCTAAGTAGATAATGTAATCGTAATTATTGTTTTAAGAAAATTTACTAAAATAATTTTGTTACATAGGCAGTAAAATATTTTCATGAGACTTTTTTAGCCAGCATATTAGCAGTGTTTCTAGAAAGGTTTTTCCTAGAAGCTTTCAAAAACTTCTAAATATTTTACTTAGATTTCGACATTTATTCACTTAAATATATATGTAAGTATATGCAGTAACTTATGTTCTATTCGTATATCTTCTCCTTTGGGAATACAGTAGTAAAGAGTAAGCTTGGTTTATTAATCTATCTCTGCTAAGGATTTTAACGTTCAAAGAACGGTAATCCGTTCAAAACTTGCTTGTGATGAGTGCTTAACTGACTCAAATTCGTGGTAATGTTCTATTTAATATTAAACTCTAACTTCTTGAATTATAAGTTCACTGGAATTTATAGATCTTAACTTAAAATGTATTAAAAAAATACTGTAGTTACTCTAACACGAGTAAGATAGTAGAAGAAAATGAATAATTTTTCCCATGATTTTTACATTATTAACAGTTCATATCTTACTCAAACGTATTTTTTCTCAGAAGAAAGTTACTTCATATATTATGTATGTTTAAAATTAAAATTAAAATACTGTGACTTGATTGTACATATATAAAAGAAATGCCATCTATAAACTAGAAATGTGGAAAATATTTCCCAGGAATCTTGTCAAGGATTCAATATAAAATCTAATAACTTAAGACAAAGCTTAACCATGTTCCTGTTTCGATCAAACAAAAGCAAGGAATGGTTTTCGTGCATTCATTAACTGATTGCGAGGAAATCGATAACAAAATGTATCGGAAGCGGATGGAACCCTGTCCTAATAATATTTAGATTGAAATATTATTAAATGTTAATTTTGAACGGTAATTAGAATATTGATTTAGGATTGTTAATTAGTATAGTGGTTAACAGTGGACTGGAGTGAAAAATCATTGCTTTTAGGTTATTGTTTAATTCTAGTTATAATTCTATGTATCCTAAACGCTTGCGAAGTGACATTTTACACAATTTATGAAAAGATAAATAGTCATTTGATTTTACAGTCTGTAGCAGTGTGTAACAGCTAAAGGAAATTGTTTTTGTACTCTTTGATGTCAAAAAAGTTAATCTTTGTAATTATTCATTTATTTACCTTATTTTCAAAAATGTAGGTTGGACAGCTGATTTCCAGTTATTATTTTTCTTTAAACCAAACATCCATTGCAGACCAACCTACAAAATTACAATGTGACTCCTACCGTTTGACTACCCGAGTCTGCAAAGTAAGCCAATGAATGGGGCCCATCTGACCCCCCGTGGGAAAACAAACGTCACGCCGCCCCGGGATGACACTCAATGTTCACGTCCCGGGCCTGCCCATAAATTTTGAGAAATCACCCTTTTTGTCAACTGGACATGTTTAGGTTTTCGGTACAGTATGATTTATAATTTCGTCCCGGCAAGGCCATATGTTTTTTATTTCCTTTTCGCGATACATTTTCTCTCGACCCCGATGATTTGGGAAATGATTTTTTTCGGCGTTGTTAGAGTAATCGCGTGTTACGATTTTTCGATTTGTGTGGAAACAGTTGATTGGAGGTCATTTTTCTTAGCGTTGGTTGGGGGACTGTTCTTGAGCGGTTAGCTTGGTTTATGTAACTCTTCAGATAATTTTTAAATCGTTAACGTTTTGTTTGTTATACTTTTCTGCAATTTGAAAAAAAAAAACAGCAATTTTTTCAAAACTATAATTATAACTTTGCTTTTTTTGGAAATGTTGTACGAACATAATATTTGTTTAATATTTCATTTAAAATGTAAATTATATGCCATAAAAGCTGGCAAAAGCATAATGATCTGCACCCTCTTTTTTCAGTCGGTTAAAATACTAATTAAGAGCAAGGAAGTATTAAATCCTTAATGCATTCAGAGGGATATTTATATAATATTCCACCCCCCGATGCCTTAGTAAATTTGATACGACCAAACTTTCTCGCAAAAACGTGGAGCGGTCGTGAAAAAGTACATTAGCTCAGATTAAGGCGCAGTCCTAATGAATACAGGTGGAATTATATTTTTAATAAAGTAAAGATGAATTTATGATGATGAAGCACTTCTCGTCTAATTGTTTTTTTTGTTTATGGAAGACGGAAGGAGGTTATGGGTGTCATTATTTAGCTTAACTATTTTAAAATATGCTCTCTTAAGGCGCCTGAAATTTCGAGTTTGTTGTTTAATTAAAAAAGTCTACTGCTAAACCTCCCACAAAGTTATAGACAAATTAAGTATAAGTTATAATCACTATAGATGCATATCATCTATGTAATCGTTCAAAATAAACATAAAATTTTTCACAGTATTAAAAACTAGTTTGAAGTTTTTTCAGTAACTTAAATTACATTAATTGCTCGAACACGTACCAGTTACCTGGTAACATTCAAAATTAACGATATATGGACAACTGGACGTATTGGTCAATAAGTTCTCCGAATTTAGGAAGAGAATACCTTTTATAAAACTGCCTCGTTGGCCTAATGGTTCTAAGCGCGACTGCTACGCTAGAGGTCTTGGGTTCGACTCCCAAGTCGACCAAGGTGTTATTGGGTTTTTCTATGAAATTCTCAGTAGCAGGTCGGAGTTTGGATTTGTGCCCGGTTAGGGGCAATAGGCTCGCCCCCTATTACATGGGACCTAAACAAACCGGTGAACTGTGGGTGTACATTGGTACACCTCTGCCTAACCCTTCGGGGATACAGGCGTGATGGTATGTTATGTTATATTATAACTTTAATTAATAACTTACCTTAAAATTTTATATAATATATCTACCCTATCATTGTATACGAAGAATCCGTTATATAATGAAATATACGATCTAAATACGTAAGTAAAAATGTTCGTCGCACACAAAATAATGTGGAAGCGTGTCAATAGCGGTGAAAGCGTACTCTTTCAATGAATATGCGTTTTTGATGTTCGCTAGATTGCGGTCGCGAGCTTTTTGTTCGAATAAAATGTATGTGGAATAAAACTTACCAAAAACCTTAATATCAGCATAAACTGAAATAATTTTTGTTTTACATAACAGTATGTCAAAGTAATTTTTAGATAATATCGAGAACAATAAACGGTAGAATTATTATTAGCACTTAAATATAGGTATTATAACATAACATACCATCACGCCTGTATCCCCGAAGGGTTAGGCAGAGGTGTACCAATGTACACCCACAGTTCGCCGGTATGTTTAGGTCCCATGGAATAGGGGGCGAGCCTATTGCCACTAACCGGGCACAAATCCAAACTGCCTGATACTACTGCTACTGATAATTTCATAGAAAAACCCAATAACACCTTGGTCGACTTGGGAATCGAACCCAAGACCTCTAGCGTAGCAGTCCCGCTTATAACCACTAGGCCAACGAGGCAGCCAAGTCAAAAAGTCAATCGAGGCAGTATATTATTATATGTACAGTATGGTATTATAGTGTCAAACATTCTAATGCTGGAGTAGGTAGTGTCTTTTATAGTCGCGGTAGTATTGCAAGATGCGTTCCCACCTGGTCCCCAGCAATAGGGAACGGAGAAGCTCTCGGAGTTTTAGCCGGTAGGAGTCCGGCACGCTCCTCCGTCTTCCCCAAGGCGGAGGTGGTCCATGGAGGATTTAAAAAAAAAATGTAGTGTCTTCTATTAGTGATTTGTGAAATATGGGGTTTTAACATACTTTTGACGGGCCTGTTGGTCTAGTAGTTAGTGACCCTGACTGCTATACCGGAGGTCGTGGGTTCGATTCCCACCCAGGACAAATGTTTGTGTGATGAGCACGATCATTTGTTCTGGTTGTCTGGGTGTAATTTATCTATAATATGTATGTATTTAGAAATATATAAGTATGTTTATCAGTTGTCTGGTTACCATAATACAAGCTCTGCTTAGCTTGGGATCAGATAACCGTGTGTGAGTTGTCCCGGAATATTATTATTAATATTATTATATTATTACTTCCTAAATTCCAAGAAGTCATATATATTCTTGATGAAAAAACACTAATGATACTAATAACTAATTTAGCTCGACTACAATATGATTCTTTGGACTTTTAAACATCTCTCTATCAACGCGACAAAATAAAAACAGCATTTTGTAGAAACGAAAACATATATTACAGTGAACATAAGCTTTAGCATGTTCTCGAATGAAACGTAGTTCCAGCTTCATCTTACATCGTGATTTACATAAAATCATTCGCCACTATTAGCTTATGCAGATCACAATAGAATTAGATTTGTTGAAGCGGTTCTGTTCTCAACTTATGTAGGTTGATAGATATAATATTCTTTATAGTAAGTACATGTAGACTGCGTTAGTGTTAAAAATCAATGTTATAGGTACTCATACCATAAGGAAGTAAAGTAAGTGTCTGACTGATTTTATAATTCAACGTTTACCATGTATATTTAATGTGCATACTTAAACTTATGTTATAAAAAATAAAATGATCTTCGTTTAAATTTTATAAAAGGGAATTTTCGAAGGTATAGTCCGAAAGTTTGATTAAAAAAAATGTCTTATGAAATTTAGCAACAATTTTCTTAAAAACTCAGCTAGAACTTCATAGGTTATGTTTCATATTGAAAACACGTCATGAACACGTGTTCACACGACATGAGAGCAAAATCGTACCTATACAAAACTTAGTATGTAATCATATTTTTTGTAACTATTCAACTAGAAGCCAAAAAAATACGAATAAAAATAACAGTACCATTGTACGAAAAGATTTATTGTTGGCACTACGAGCGGTCAACTGGTTTAAAATATATTGGATATCAAATAGAATTGCTTTCATTGAATAAGCCCATGTGATAGTCAAATTCATTTTTATTTGACACTATTCAGGATTTATCAATCGTACACTTGAATAAGTAAGAATACTTAGAATTTTGCAAAACCAATTTAATATGTTGAATTATTTCGTCAAAAATCACATCATTGTTTGCACAAAATAAATTAAAAAATACAATTTCAAAATTCGAAGTTTTAGCATTAGCATTTCATACTTATTCAATACTTAAATCTAATACAAGAACAAACATTTACAACTACACTAAAATTAAATCTTATATAAATAAATAAAACTAACACGCGTCAAAAAACTCATCGTCATCCTTGTCAATGGCGGGAAACGTGCCCAGAAGGCTGGCAGCATTGCCACGTTGAATGGCTATGCCGATTCTCTGTGCAAAGAACAAACTAGCTCTCTGATCACGAGTAGAGTCTACCAAACGTTTTGACAGTTCTTTAAAAAGATTTCGTGCACTCGGACCCCATGACCCGAGCGTTTCAACCCCAAACGGCTCGAAAATATAATTACCCATTAGGTTATTATACTTTCGCCGTTTAAGGGTCTCCGCAGCTCCAGCAGCAGCGCCGGGAGAGGCCGCCGAACTTAGAACGTGGGATGTCGCAAGGGTGTCGACGCACGTTGCGTCCCACACCAAAAGCCGACCCAATTTCCAGGGCAACAATGACATACCGTCAGGTCTCTTATCGCCGCGCACCAAACCATTGGGTTCAAAATTCGAAGTTACATTTACACCAATAAGTTCTTATTATGCTTTTCATCACCAGCCAGTAAAACAGCGTTCCAATTTCAAACCCTAACATAAATATTAAAAACTTACACCGATATAAGTTCTACCTCTAAGTTAGAGCGTTAGGCGCACAATATAACAACAAGTTTCAAGTAAACAAGGAAAGCAAAGCTTAAGCAATATTTTAAAAATCAATTTAACACAGGATCCATGGTCGTAGATCTCTGGCGAGTCAACCGACTGAAAGTTACTGTTTCCCTAGCCTTAATGTATTTGAACATTTAAAAAAACAACACTGGTTTATGGTTTCGTGGTGTCGCGATTGTGGCTTATCGTTTTATAGACTTGGTTAAGGGGATGTGTTTTTGTGCTTTTTGGAAGCCACGTTGTACTGACATTTTGTTTAGTTTCTTTTTATCAAAAGAGATGATTGGCAGTCGTTAAGTCATTATAATTCTGACAGCCAGTTATACCATGGGATACTGTTACCATGTAGGTCATGGTCGGGTAGATCGAGATCGATTAGGCAGTCCCTCCATTGTACAATACGGTATTCAGCTGAATTCGATAAGACAGAAAGCCGACTACATCATTGCTAGGAAAAAGGCTAGGTAGAAAAAATATTATTGTGTCGTTTCGAACCATTTCTGAATTTTGGTATGCTACTGCATAGAGGTTTCTATCTGTATGATGTTTTTTTTTATTCTTTGCTATAAAATAGAATATTAATTTTGTTAAAAAGTTATACAAATTATATTGGTTTCTTAGGTTTACGCGAATGTTAGACATTGAAATAAAACTACTTTTTACGGATTTTTTCGCGGCTGCCCGTGACCATGATACCTGCAAAGGTGTCGAAACGTTGGGACCTAAAATCTAAATATAAACCGCGAAAAAATCCGTAAAAAGTAGTTTTATACAAATTATTTCAAATCCCTAACGTAGGTAGCGAAGAACACTGATAAATAACGTAATTCCCTTCGTAAAGTCCACAAACTACACGTTCAGTCAAAATGGGACACATTCTAGCAATGTCTAATTCCAGTCAAGTTTTGAGTATGAAAATCTTTACTTTTAATATCCTAAGCTTGGTACAGTTTGTTATTGGCTCCTTGCTTCCTTTGAGCTAACGTTGAGAGTAATTACTCTTCATGAAAATGTTTATAAAGCGGCATGGATACGATTCGTTGCTTGGCTGCTAATTAACTTACAGAATTAATGCTGAATATGTAGGTAATTGTATAAAGATGTAATCGACGTAATGTTGTTAATATCTAGGCTGTAAATCCTAGGTTTTATTTCTTCACAAATACAGGCTGTTTTTTAAGGCACGAAATTTGGTCTAATAACAGTTAGGTGTAATGATTTGAATTGATTTTATCTAAAAGGATACGCTAATTGTTTTATTTATTATTCAAATTAGAAATAAAGTTTTAAAGATTTTTTTAAGTATATAGTTTAATATTTTGTTCATATTCATTGAACTCTAAAGCTCAAATATTATAAGTTTAAATATAAACCTAGAATTTCCTCCCATTTAACCTTAGTTGAAAACAGAGAGGGCCATAACACAACAGTAATACCGCGTCGTTACTTAGAGGGCTCGTGAAACGTTATTGGCTGGCGGAAAGAGCCGATTACAGCCGAATCTTATTGAGTGTGGGCCGAACGCAAATACGGTGTTTGTACGGCGACCTACCTCGGTAGCTTAATACGGTTAGCGTACATTGGGGCCGAAATGGATTCTCTATTAATATTTACTATTTCATAATTTTACAAAAAAAACATTTATTTGTCAAATGATAAAATAGTATTGGTAGAGATACTAGTTGTAATTAATGTCCACATTGTTCCGATTAGATTGCATTTTTTTTTGAGGTTAAACACTAAACAATAATTCCTAGCACTTAATTTCTGATTATAACATTCTGATTGTTTAAAATAGTTAAGACATTTTTTTTTTTTGCATATGGTAAATGGTGATTCTTAATTAACGAGTCATCTAGGTAGGTACACCGTAGGCACTTAAAGGCAAAATAATCCGAAATATATTTATGAAGAGGGCAGGTAGGCAATTTCAGAAAACAGCGGTGTACACAAACTAACATCGAATAGATTTTTATTTTCCTTCAAAAGTAGCGGACCATGTACCTCTTATAATAATGTACAATTAGTCTGAATACACACTGTTCAGACTCAGCCACGCCGTATTGTAATGTAGCTAAGTGTGTGTTCGCCCTTATACTGTGTTAAGTGGATTAGCTTGTTTGATTTTGTTCTGACCTTGGTACAAAGTATCGGTTTACGTAAGAAACTAAATAGAAAACTGATTTAGATATAAGTGATTTACAAACTGTAATTGAAAATTGTAATTGAGATTGAAACTATATTTACTCTGCAGAATCTATTTATAGACAAAATGTGCAGGAATTTAATTAAAATCCATTTGCTAATTGAATCGTTTATCAATTCAGTGAATTTGTTAATTATGTTTTATAATTAAATAGCTAATTTATTATACAACTAGCTGTGCCTGCGACTTCGTTCGCGTGGATGACGAAACTTATCAATGAGTTTTTTAAGTTTGTTTTTTATTGTTTATAAAAACTACCCAGTGTGGTGCCCAGGATAATAAAGAATAATTATACCAAGTTTCATCGTAATCGAACCGGTAGTTTTTGCGTGATACCTGAACTAACAGACAGACAGAAAGACAAAAATTTTTTTTTCACACTTTTGTGTTCGGTTTCGGTCTAGTAACACCCCCCGCCATTATTTTTTTTGATATTTTCAATGTACAGAATTTTCACTTCTACAGATTTATTATAAGTATAGATAACGTGTTTATTCCCAAAAGGAAAAACATCTGTAAAGGTATTTTAAATAATATGTATTCTGTGCCACCAAACAACGCCAATGTAAAAATAAGTAAATTAAAAGGCTCTTGTGGGACCCGCAACCCCTTACCATGAAAGCCCAATTAGTGAAGCAATATTATAAACATCCTGACTCTTCATTATCGTCTGATATTTCTCATGACACACAAAATTTGAACCACGTTGTTAGGCCCCTCAACACCGGACCTTCTACCTTAACTCCACGTATTTTGGAGAACAATGTTTGTCGAAAAAAAAATGCCGAAGTAAGCACGACCTTTCTATTAAAAATAAAACGTTGGTCCAATTTGGGTGCTAATCAAGGGTAGCTGAGCGGGCGATCTTCTGATAAGCGGTGTTTGTCGAGCCCTCGCCGCGGGGCTCGGCTCTGACGTCTTTTTCAAACAGAATTATGATGTGGTGTTTTGATTCGATTTGGGAATTATTATAGCTTTTGGCGGTGGGTTCGAGTGTTGCAAATATTTGTGTTACACAATAAAGATGTATACATTTTTGAAAAGAAGATTGTGACAACACCTTTTCTTGGGAAAAATATAATTTGTACCACTCACAAATTACATTCCTGTTCCTGTTATAATTATGTTCCTCTTAAACTTACTTTATGTAACATCACAATTAAAATACTGTCTAAAAAGCGTTAACAGTTATCCGTTTCAATGTTAACCAAGTTGGGTATATTACTTTAGTTACAATCGACAGATGCTAAGTTAGAAAAACTATTTACCTTTGCGGTACTAAAACCCTTAGTGGTAGAAGAAATCAAGACATCACTAGAAATCGATTCTTCAACGAAAAAAGTAATTACGACGCCCAAAACCTCCCAAACCGCACCAAAAGGTTTCCATCACACCTCATTGGAATACTTTCGTTTTATTATATACAGGAGCAAATGGCTCGGGATGAGAAGTGGTCCTCCATTCTCCTTGGCCGCTGCTCAGCTGAAGAGCCATCCATGTTGCAGCGATTAGCAGAGGTAAGTGAAAGCTGGTGTTCGTCTTGTGTGCCCAAGATTTGAATAGAACCGAATATGTATATCTGTGAGAGAGACGTTTTGTGGTACCTACCATTTGATGGGTAATGTGATTCATATGTTTTAGGTATGAAAGCGGAAAATTATTTTTAATGAAATTCCTAAAGGTACAAAACCTTTAGCTCAAAATTGTAATTAATTATAAATAATTATGGTTTAAAAAATTATGTGTTTTTAAATTTAGAATTTACTGGCGTATTCGTTTCATAACCTCTGATTCTTTAACAGTGTTATTTGATGAATAAAAAAAAAATGTTATTTGCGATCTATTGTTTTAATACGTCACTTCCGCTTTAATGAAGCCTTGTCATATCTACTTAGTTACTTTCTAATCTGCTGCAGCTATAACCACATTTCTGCGAAGTCATTGGGATAATAAAGCAATTTGAAATACTATCATCATCATCCCCTGAGCCTTTTCCCAACTATGTTGGGGTCAGCTACCAGTCTAATCAATTTGACATACTATATTTACGTATAATTTCAATGCATATTTGCTAGGAATCTCGGTGCTTTCCAGTACATAATTTGTTTCAAGGCCCAAAAAAAATATTTTAAAACAGACCTAAAGGCCCTAAAACTTATGCCAAATTTTGCTACAAACATTTTTAAACCCTTACCAAATTGTACTAACAAATCGCTGATTTCGCAAACATATAATCTGCTAACCCTTAAACGCGACAGAGTGGTTTAAAAAATACCAACATATAAATAGTGGTTTCAGGCTGGAATAAATTAAAGCCGGCTGACCGAATAATTGTTAACTGCTGGATAAATAGTACAAATTATACGTCTAACCACATTTATCTCCGGCGAACACTCGAAGCGGGGATGCGGCCCTAAGGTAGTCGGGACTTGGGACAAATTTTTGGAATGTAGAAATTAGGTATAGGTTATAGAAATTATTTAATTTGATACCTATAACGATATACAATTATTATTACATCTTCTTGTAGCAAATGCTTAAACATCCTGCAGGTTAATGTGCCTACAGGATGTTTAAGAAAACCTGTTTATGATTAAACAGAAATTAATTTTTATTGCTATACTTTTTTTACCTATATATATAATATTGATATTACGGTAAGATAAATCCATCAGTTTATAATTTTACACCAATTTTAAACTTAAGTTTTTGAAATTGAACAATTCATGTAATGAGTTCAGGATTATCGTACATTTATTTTAATGATTCTAGTGGCGAATCAAACATAACACGGTATATGAAGAAGTGTGGACATTTATTGGAATGTCCTAAACTATCATAAATCAATAAGGATTCTAAATATAAACGAAAAATAATGGAGGAGGATTCTATTTAAGCCTGAAAACATTTTATACAAATCCAATCAAAAGTAAATAAATTTTCTACCAGTAGTTTTTCTAGCAACCTTTATTTTTTCAATCTTCAAAAACCCATTTTCCAAGTGGCATTACAAAGGCTTGCCACACTTAGGTTCCCAGTTTTAGTGTCGGATCACCGTCCTCTGTTTTTCCATTACCCGGTCAGATCCAAGGAAAATGGCTCTTTTATTTGCTGAATAGTGAATGTTGAGCACTTATCCTTACGGGTTCACTTAAAGAGTAATGTGGACACTTTGCAGTGGCTTAGCCATTGGCACAGAGTTGTCAAGACGCGAACAGCATTTGTACCTACTTTTAAATTAATTCTGCGAGAATTACTTTGACGGGCCTGTTGGTCTAGTGGTTAGTGACCCTGACTGCTATACCGGAGGTCGTGGGTTCGATTCCCACTCAGGACAAATGGTTGTGTGATGAGCACGATCATTTGTTCTGTGTCTGGGTGTAATTTATCTATAATATGTATGTATTTAGAAATATATAAGTATGTTTATCAGTTGTCTAGTAGCCATAACACAAGCTCTGCTTAGCTTGGGATCAGATAACCGTGTGTGAGATGTCCTGGAATATAATATATTATATATTATAATTTTGCGACTTAAACCTCATAGTAATAATTAAATTGGTCAAACTTTGGTTGACTTGGAATCGTCAAAAAAAAGAATACCTTATAAGTACCTACTGGATTTTTTTATGTGTTTCAATTACAATCAATGTTTTTACCGACACCAGTTTTTAGTACATTTTTATTTAATCTTAAATACCGTAGAAATATTAGTAAGTCGATTACAAAAATATGAGACATACCACGCCTGTCTCATATTTTTCCGCAAATAATGTCTATAAAAAAAGATTCTAAAGATACATATATTTTTAAGATATACAGCTACGTAAACAAAAAAAGGGTCACAAAAAATATAGAAATAATTTTCTGAATATATAAACTATGATTGGGAACATGTATTCTGTGTCTAACATGTATTGACGGGCCTGTTGGTCTAGTGGTTAGTGACCCTGACTGCTATACCGGAGGTTGTGGGTTCGATTCCCACCCAGGACAAATCTTTGTGTGATGAGCACGATCATTTGTTCTGTGTCTGGGTGTAATTTATCTATAATATGTATGTATTTAGAAATATATAAGTATGTTTATCAGTTATCTGGTTACCATAACACAAGCTCTGCTTAGCTTGGGATCAGATAACCGTGTGTGAGTTGTCCCGGAATATTATTATATTATTATTATTCATGTTGTATTTATTTTGTTTACTACGCGATTTCAATTAAACTTTTTAGGACCGAAATATTCATAAAGGTTGTTTCGGATATACCTGTAATAGGTATTCCGGACAGCCGTTTAAATATTTTGTACCCGTCAAATTGTATCAATAGATAACGAACAAACAATTCAGTTTTTTAAAAGTGAATAGTAATTTTGTTTACACGAATTAAGAAGTTTAACGTATTATTTTATCAAAATGCATATTTTAAGTGAGACAAGTTTCTTATATAGTTATGTCTTATTTCATTATTTAATATTCTCAATTAAAGTTATTTTTAAAGCAACATAAACCCTTATTTTTTGAGTGAACATTAATAATAAACCGTGCGAAAATACATATTAAATATACAGGGTGTCCGGTAAATAGTCCGACAAACTGTGGTGGCTGATACCTTAGGTCAGGTCCTATCAAATGAACACAACATATGTTCCCCGAAAAGTTACAGGTTTCGAGTTACAATCGATTTTCGGAAATTTTAGAATTTTCTACCTTGCATCAGACTTTTCCATTTTTCTTGCTGATTAAAAGCTTTCGTAATACTTTTTGTACATCAAATTAATCTTGAATAGTTACTCTACGCTTTAGTAAGTCTCATATTTTATCTAAAAGAAGAATATATTGACAAAAAAGCCATTCGTTTAACAATTTTCACTTTTCGATTTTCTTGCTGCTCAACTTTGAGCTGCAGTGGTGAAAAATAAATGTATGTGGAAGTTTTGTACAACAATCTTAAAAACTTGCTTGAATATTGGTAATTTTGGGAAGGTACAATACTTGCGTATTTTCCTTACAAAATTTGCCAAAACAAGCTGCTGGAGTACACATGAGCTTATTTGTTGAAATATTACTAATGTAAATCTGAGCAAAAATGAGACGTAACTTAACGCGGATCGTCATTTTACAATGAAATTAGGTATTTTCTTCTCGCCATTAACTCTCTATGCCAGATTAAAATATGTTTTAGTGTAAAGTTACCTTTTCCTTCAGTACTTTCTTCCTAGATAAATCGATTATGTAACACTTTATTTTTCATTCAACAACAATGAAATAGCTGGTTTTGGACGCCCAATCCATCTGCCCTGGTATCCTTCATTAGAGGAGGCTCTTACTTCAGGCCCATACTGCACTTAGCACCCATTTCCCCAAACCATATTGTATCGTTCAACTTGCCTAGAATGTATTAAATTTAACAGAGCATTTTTTTTTATTTCCATATTTTCCAAATTAAAATTGGCCACAATTATTTTGTGTTACAAATAGTTAGTCGCGAGAAGAAAATACCATATTTCACTGGACAATGACGATCCGCGTTAACTTACGTCTCATTTTTCCTCAGATTTACATTAGTAATATTTCAACAAATAAGCCCATTTGTACTTCAGCAGCTTGTTTTGTCAAATTTTGTAAAGAAAATACGCAAGTGTTGTACCTTCCCAAAATCACCAATATTCAAGCAAGTTTTTAAGATTGTTGTACAAAACTACCACATACATTTATTTTTCACCACTGCAGCTCAAAGTTGAGCAGCAAGAAAATCGAAAAGTAAAAATTGTTAAACGAATGGCTTTTTTGTGAATACATTCTTATTTTAGATAAATATGCGACTTATTATAACGTAGAGTAACTATTCAAGATTAATTTGATGTACAAAAAGTATTACGAAAGCTATTAATCAGAAAGAAAAATGGAAAAGTCTGATGCAAGGAAGAAAATTTTAAAATTTACGAAAATCGATTGTAACTCGAAACCTGTAACTTTTCGGGGAACATATGTTGTGTTCATTTGATAGGACCTGACCTAAGGTATCAGCCACCACAGTTTGTCGGACTATTTACCGGACACCCTGTATATACATACCTTGTTAAAATTAAATAATTTTATTACATACCAATAGCATATCTTAAATACATATACAAAACTCTCTTCCTCTCTCCTAAGTTTTTGCTGTGCCCGACAGGGTCCATAATGTTTCTGTATCATTCTATTTTTAAGACCATTTATGTAAATTATGGAACGCAATAAATTATTGAGTATTGAGTATTGAGTAAATGGTTGGACACGTTTTATAATACTAAATGAATTCCTTTGCTTCAATAAAAATCTAAAAAACAAAATACAGTATTATATCACCAAACTTTATTAGGCTCAGTCTGCTTGCGACCACGGCCGGTATAACCCGGTCGAAACGTCAAGCCCAAAAAAGGTATTTATGCATGTACGCGCTTATTCCCGTGAATTATATTACTATAAACATGCAGCGCGATAGTTTCAAAGTTAATTTTGATTAGGCTCTTTAGCATGTAACGTGAGCCTGTGTCTAACATATTATTCAAATCGAATGCATTTTTTTTACAAATCGATTAAATGACCCGGCCTATATTTATTAAATTTTAAACCACATAATATTTTTATTTTATTTAGTTATATGTACTTTCTTAATTATTCTAAGACACTTCTGACAAACGGTAAAGTAAAACATCGTGAGGAAACCTGGATCCAAAATTTGGGATCTGAAATCGCCAATCCGCAGAGAGCAAGCGTGGTGATCAATGCTTGTGCCTTCTCTATATGGAAAAAGGCCTGTGCCCAGCAGTGGGACGTGTATAGGCTGGATTATTATTATTATAATTATAATATTTTAACAAATGTTTATTCTTAATCTTTGCCGCGTCTTCATTACTATCAGAATGCAGCAAGATCTACAGAAATTAATTAATTCAGCCAACTCTATACCTCGTGTTTTTCGGGCGGCGTCAGCAAACTTCAGCCAAAATTATTCTGACTCAGTACTGTTGCTTAAGATATAAGATTTATTAAGGATTAGGTTTAAGATTATGAGTTTTGAGTTCTGTTTTCTAAAGATTTCGTGGAATGCGTTTTATTTGTAAAGTTTTGACTGTGTAGTTGATCTTCTTATTCTTGATGTGTTGCATTTAATTTAGAGAAGGTTTAGCGTGATATCTGTAGGGGTGACTGATTAATGTATATCTTTATATTTACACTGTTACAAGTTAAACTTGAGTATAGAAATCTTGTTTAAATTGTAGTAGAAATATATAATTATAATTTTACATATTTTTCTTTTGTAGATAAAGCCGGTTTTATGAAGAAATAATTGATTTTATCTCACTAGTGATAGGGTTTTCTAACATTATTTCTACAGCGCCTCCTCCTCTCCCGCAAAAAACAACACAAACTATTGTAAAATCCATCTTTTATTTTATCAGCGAAAATTCCTTCTTTTGTTTTCATATGTGCATTAATTTCTAACGATTAATTGTAATTAGTTTCTTTCATCAGAAGTGTATAACAACACCCTCCCATAAGCGATGATTAACGTTCGTATTATTTCCGCGTCACGCCTGCTTTACTGACATAAATCTAACATGCACACACATATATTAACATTGTATACACATATAACACCCCTTATTTATTACTGCAGAATATAATACGACTCTCATTTTCATTTAGGTACTTTCGCTCCCCATGCCTTTCGAACTTTACTAATTATTTTCTAATTAAATCCAAGAATATCAAAGTGTTATTAGAACGGAATAAGCTAATATAGAATTAATTTATAAGAATGTAATCTTAATATTAATTAATTAAGTTATTTACGGAAAACAAAGGTTTTAGTGAAAATCAAAATTTAATTGAAACATTGTTTGGAAATTTTATAGATGAGTATTCGGGTGGATGACATGCCAGTGGCAATATTAAAAAAGTCACCCTTATAACTAAGACAATAAAGTCACAGTTAATGTTCAAGTATAACAACGCCAACTAACAATTATTGTTAGATAAAATTAATTTATGCCTGGGTAATCCTGACATTTGTTTTTTTGCTAAAGGAGTGTTTAATGTAATGGCCGTCTGGCAACAATGAGCATAAATGCATTTGACACTCTTAAGTTAGACGTCAGCTTGCATTAAAGACCAAGATTGGAAACCAATTATTAAAATGTATCGACGATTCTGAAAAGTACACAACTAAAAAACTAAATAAGGGCCAGCCTTTTTTATCAATATTCATTCCAATTTATTAGATTTATTGATTTCTTATAACAAAGAATGTATGTATCACATAAAGCAGAAGGTACTACGTAGAAGGCGGTCTATTTTACATAAGGCGTTATGTCTCACATAAGGCACTATGTATTACATAAGGCGGTATGTATTTCATAAGGCGGCGCGTTTTTTAAATCGGTATTTATTTATTTATTTATTAAAGGCAAACCAACAGCTTCTGTATACAACATTAAGTAACAAAAGCATCAGACTTACACAGTCGCCAATAATAGGTCGACCAACATTCTAAGTAATAACATTGAATTATTACCTATTAAAATTTTGATAAAAGAAAATTGAATTGCAACATAAAATTACAAATAATCAAATTAAAAAGAAATGAAAACATAACAAAATTACGATTAAATAACAAATATTTATATCATAAGGTAGTTTTTAATACATAGGGTGTATGTATCACATAAGGGGTTGTTTCTCTTTTTGAAGTCGGTTGCAAGTTTAATAAGTTTTGCACGGAGGCTTCATAATGGAATTACATCAGTCCTGAACAACTGAAATGTTTCATTTTTAACAAAGGTTGCTTGATTTGGTATACCATACATTTTACATTAACTTTATGAAGCTAGGAACATGTTCGATTATGGAGACAACAATTTCATTTTAATTCTGAGTTAAAAATAATAGCCGACTTATAAAACTGATGGTAAAAATGTTGTTTCTTGAGCGTCATAGCTTGTCATAGACTTCTTATTTTATTTCGAAGGTGTCGTCTGAGTCCTAGGTAAAAAAATAAAAAATAATAATAACCAATCTTGGGAATAGACCTGCAAAGATATTCCGGGAAAACTCAGACACGGTTATCTAATCCCAATCTAGGCAAAGCTTGTGTTATGGTAACCAAACAACTGATAAACATACTTATATATTTCTAAATACATACATATTATAGATAAATTACACCCAGATACAGAACAAATGATCGTGCTCATAACACAAAGATTTGTCCTGGGTGGAAATCGAACCCACGACTAGACCAACAGGCTCGTCAGATCATAATGCTGTATTCGTTACGTTCACTATTTATGCGTAATAGCTCCTCGCTCAATCTATTTAGAAGGTTTTTTTCCAGATATAGTATTTAAATGCCTCTGTTTGGTACTTACCGCAACCAAACCATTTTCTTACATCGAGGGTCACTGTCTATTCTCTAGAAAAAATGGCTCTGGTAGGCTCCGAGGTAGAATTGACAAATATTGGCAGTGTAAACAAAATCCTTGTAAAATGGATTCAATTAGGTCTGTACTGAGCCTTAGATTATGTCGTCTTCTATGTAGTCTGACTAAGGTGCTATTGCTTCTATTATTGGTGGATATTGAATATGAATAAATAATAAATAAATAAATATGGCAAACATCACATACATTGCTCTGAACCCAAAGTAAGGAGCTAAAGCACATGTGTTATGGAATTCAGAGACAACGATGGTACATAAACCCAGACCCGAGACAATGTAGAAAAGTGATTTTAAACATTGTCCCGTCTGGGGATCGAGCCCGGGACCTCAGAGCTAGCGACACCTCGAAAACCGGTGTGTAAGCCACTCGACCACGGAGGTCGTCGGAATATAATAAGATATTTTTTGCCATGCATGTTTTTCTCACAGTGAAGGAATGACAGGAACAAGGGATACTGGCACACATTATTGCAAACAAGTACGTTGCTTTAAAAGCTAGCATTAACCCATTTCATGGAAATAAGTCAGCGTTCTATATGTTTATAAAACAGACGACATGGTGTGACAATGAAAAAAAACCTTCTCATATACCTACATAAGCGATATCAGCCTTGCTATTCTGTAACATTATTTTCATGTCTCGACAGCGGAATCCGCAGTGAGATGTCAAATACGTATTCTCGAATTTGAATTCTAAATCAAGGCCAATTGGGTTCACTTTTGAAGTGAGCTTTATTATCACTTCACTCTCACCTGTCACCGAAATTATTTCTCGAATTTGAATTCTAAATCAAGGTCAATTGGGTTCACTTTTGAAGTGAGCTTTATTATCACTTCACTCTCACCTGTCACCGAAATTATTAACAGAATAGACAGGCAGATAGATATCAAAATCAGTACGCAAAAATCTGTTATATTTTTCTATTGATTATTCTCCAAATCTGTTTGATCTGTACTAAAGGGCAATAGGGTCCAAACTATTACATACCACAACCGTACTTTGTCTACCCTAGAGACACAGTTATAATAAAAACAATATTCAATACAACCTAAAACTATACTAAAATGGTAACCTCATTTAAAGGTCTATGAAGTACACAAGTTTATTATTAAAACGTAAAATTACACTACCTTTAGGCACCGGGTTTAATTGTAATGTGAGCCTAAAACAACATGGCCGGAATCGATTCATTATATTTCTTACAGAGACCTTCACAGGACTCATCGAAAATTGATGTTGCACATCAAAGTCCAAGGAATAATAGTAGCAATGAATTGCCTCACACGGATATATAGAAACAAGAATTGGCAGAAAATATTTCTTGACAAAAAATATAATATTTTCAAATGAAAGGATATAACTACATGTTTACAAATCTCAAATTGGTCCAGATTCTATAACTTTTGTATACCTAACATGTTTTGTATTCTGTTGTAAATAAAATGGGTATAATTTACTTGGATGACATTCAAAACTAAGGAAATCTTTTTGAATGCCATCAAAGATTAAATTTTCAAAGGACATCATCCACTCTCTATACATTTTTGGTCCAAATTAGAAAACCGGCCTACAAAAAAAAATTTATATTCTGACAGAGCTTGTCCTCCTGAGCATTTCTTGATGCGGCACCAAAGCTGTAGCACCGCTGCCCGTGATTTTATCCAGGGTTAAAAATTCTGAATTTTCACACATTTTTCGATCACATACCACGATATTATCGATTAAATGAATAACTAAGAGGACAGAGCTTGTCCTCCTTAGCATTTCTTAATATGGCACCAAAGCTGTGTAACTACTGCATGTGATTTTATCCAAGGTTAAAAATTCTGAATTTTCATAAAATGTTTTCGATCACTTACCACGATATTACCGATAAAATGAATTACTAAGAAGACAGAGCTGGTCCTTCTAAGCATTTCTTAATATGGTACTTTTGGACCAAAATGGATGATGTCCTTTCTATTTTTAAAAGATACGAATAATTAAAATTTGTCGTCACTTCCACATCAAAAGCCAGTGTCCACGACCAAATTACTGCGACATTTCGCACATGTGCACATGACCTAAACAAAGGCATATCTCCCTTTGTTTTCGGGGCTACTTTATGCGCGATTTTATTATCGTTAGATAGATAATGGTAATTTATGGGCAGACGTTAATTTGATCGCTTTAGTCTAGGTGCTGTTTATTACTTGACTACGGCGTGTCTCGCAGAAATTGGGTATGGTAGTATTACATAGTAGAGGTATAGTCACTGCTGTATTTATGGCGATTGTATTATTATCGACTTATTGGCCTATTAAATCCTGTATCCAGCTAATGTTCTTATTTTTATTTTTGAACCTCAATTTGGATTAAATTAGGATTTAGTCATGGTAAAATAATTTTGTTACCTAAATAAACAGAATAAAAATATAGTATTGAAAAATCTAGTGTAATTATAGACTTAAACGCTGCACCAGCAGTTTCTTTTCTATCGTTTCCCAAATAGGTTTTTAAATAATCATTTATGGACATTATATTAATCTTAACTGAATTCTACTCAATATCCTAAGAACAAACCCAACCAAACACTTCTGAAAATCCCCATAACATTACCCAACACCAAAACACGGTACCTGACAAAAAATAATGGCTCCCAAAAACAATTTAATTGCATAACGCCGGTTGGAGGGCATTAGCGAAAATAAAATAAACACAGCCGTCGCCCCCTGGCGGCAGGAAATGAAAAAGCACTCGACGTTTTGAGAGGCGCGGTGTAAGGCAAAAGTACTGCACTAACAAACTGCTTTGTTCACGCCAGTACATTCTGAACGATTGTTAAGAGGAAGAACTGGGTACGTGACCATTTTTGTATGTTTTTTGTTAAGTCAAATATTTAAATCTTTTTTCGTTGTTTCTTACTTTTTTTTCAATGTTTAATTACATTAACTGTTATTTTAACATTTACTTATTACAGCTATTTTAATTTATAATACTGATAATAACGTTTAGATAAAAAAAACTTTTGAACGTGTCTCGTATGAGGTGCCCGATCGATGTTGCCAGGTGCAAAGTTCTACAGGATTAGCATTTTTCAAAAGTTTCAAACAAAAAGGGAATTTAAGCCGGACCTTAATTAATATCATTAGTACGTTGTTTAAATCAAAAATGTTTTTAAATACTTGTTGAGATAGGTATTTGATCTTGTGTAAAATGAAAAGTTTATAATAAAATTATGAGTTATCGGGTAGGTTTTCGTCATTTTCACATTTGTGAATTTCGTAATGCAAGGATATAAAAATTGGAAAGATATTAACTTTTTGCGCAAAGATAGAGTTATAATTATTTTTGTAAACGGCTCACAGTTAGATTGCCCGAATTGACATACCAAATTCTTATCCTAACTGTACTTAATCAATGAATAAATATTACCAAACAGAAATGGCCGCCAGTCATAAGTATATAACCCTTACAGACCAAATTATTTGCGAATATTGAGTTTGGTATTCATGTAGGTGTATAAATACCTTGAAGGTACAATATACTGGAGTACATATTTCTGGTAACCGCAAACAGGAACGTAGGCATGTATCCCAAAACTTGTATATTCGGATATTTGAAACTTGATTACTCAATCACTAGCTCAAACTAAAGGGTTCATATAAAGTTTTGTATTAGGTTTAATATATTATGTACTAAAATTAGACTGACCCTTATTTCTAAAATATAGTTTATTATTTATTTTAAATTGTACATTTGTACACTGATCTGATACGTATTATAAAGTTCCTATTACTATTATCGGGTACTAGGTATTTTTATGACATCTCAATGTCACTTTTTATAAATTTCATTAATTAAATTTTTTCTAAGGTTTAAAGTATATTCGTCATACTCATTGATTGATTCTATAAAACCAAATTCAAGAAAAAAAACATTAATAGTTAAGTAAATTAATTGTACAATAATAGATTAAACGTAAATTAAAAAAAAAAAAACCTAAAACCCAAAATTTAAAGTCAGCTACCCAGTTTTGAACGTAAATAAACAAGCAGAGGCAAAAATTACTAGTCGATGGGAGCGAACTACCGGCGGCGGGTGTGCCGTGCCTAAGACATTTTCAATAAATATTTTGCACTGCGTTTCTATTCAAACGTTATAATATGCACTTCTGATGCGAAAATTTTATAACTGGAGGTAACGTAATGATTTCCAATTGCTTCATTGAAATTGGTTTGTTGGTCGTGAAGTAATGTGGAAGGTAGTTTTCTGTGTAAACGTTAAATAATGGGCGTGTTAAATTAAAGCTGCATTATGTGGCTCTTTCAAAGTAAGTAAATGTACTTTCTTAATTATTCTAAGACAGTACTGAAAAACGGTGATGGAAAACAGAGGAAACCTGGATTTCAAAAATTTGAGTCTGAAATCGCCGATCTGCAATGAGCAAGCGTGGTGATTAATGCTCGTTCCTCTCTATATGGGAAGAGGCCTGTTCCCAGCAATGGGACGTATATAGGCCGGTTTATTATTATTTATTATGGAAATGATAAAAAGGATTTATAATTTCGTCGTTTGTCATGTCGTCACACAATATTTTGTTCAAATTCTGTGATACGTGATTTAATCAATAATTCCTCGAAATAATGTTTTTTATTAGTAATATTGAATTAGCAACTTGTAAAGTCAAGCATTGATTATTAACACAGTGGGTAGTATAAGTACTACTAGTCCAGGTACTAGGTCCTGTTAAGTAAGTCTTTGTTGTATGCAAAGGAATAGCACACGCTTTTGAGGTGGGCTACCGAGAACAAGTATTTTCGACTCAACGGTTTAGGTTTTTGTTTGGACCCTAGTACTGGTTTATTCCATGAGGCAGCAGTTAACGTGGTACAGGTAAAAAGCAATTTATTTATTTTACAATTTAAGCACACAAAAAAAAAGAATGAAACACGTTATTGAGATAAAAATGTACAAAGGTACCTATCTATTGTTGTACTTGTTTGAGTTAAGAATATGTCGGTATAATATTGCCCACATATCAAATTACATTTATTGCACATTTGGTTAACAACAATAATGGATATATTGCATTACGACTTAAGTGTAGACAAAAGTTTCTCAAACTTATTTCATACATTGATTTCACACATAGGGCACTTACTACTTCTACAGGCACTGCTCCCGAAAGTTTACCCAATGTTTCATGTAAAAAGAGTATTAAGATCATCACCAACAAACACACAAAATAACATTGCTCAATAAAAACTCCTTATCAGCTTGCTGCCACACACATACCTAACAACCTTTACACCACAACCAAAAGACCAAAGAGGTCACATTTGGATGAATTTAAGCTAAAATTTATACAGTAACATTTAACCCAATTGAGATCTATCAGGGCTTATTCCCTGCATTAGTTAATTGGGGGGTTGAGAGACAGTCGGCCCAAGGGACACGGGGTCTGACGTCACAGGAGAGGGAGATGGATAGATATAATACTGTTTTGGTTGTCCAGGGATTGTAATTAGTGATCCCATAGCATTGCTTCATTTAACATCTTGTGGATTTCCAGTGCAAATGTTTGATATTGATGGAATATTCGGTTGCATATGTTAGTGTGATATCATGGGAAATGTGTCATGAAATTATGTGATACAATATAGTGCTTTGCCTTGAGTAGCACTTCCATGTTTCTTACTGTTTAAAGATTTTAAAGGACCATATTCTTATCAACTCAATTTAAATAAAGGAAACATACAACCTTTTATACTGCAGGTTTTTTTTTTTATAATAATATTCCGGGACAACTCACACACGGTTATCTGATCCCAAGCTAAGCAGAGCTTGTGTTATGGTAACCAGACAACTGATAAACATACTTTTATATTTCTAAATACATACATATTATAGACTAGCTGTACCCGCGACGTTGTTCGCTTATATACTTATCATTCATCTTTATGAATAAATATTTGACTGTGATATAGAGGGCCACTAACACGAACTGCCTACTGCCGAGTAAATTTTGTCACAAATGTTGCTGTTTGTATAAATTCTCAAAATAAAAAAGTACCATCGTCATAATTATAATATAATTAGCTTACCTCTAAAAATTTTAAGGATTGGTTTTGATGCTACTTTGTTTAAAAATTTTAGATTTATCTTCCAAGTCCAGAACCGTGAGAAAAAATTGTAATTTTCATGGTGGCTTTCGATGTCAATGTCCAAAATATGTCTACCTTGGGCAGTTTTGAACTGACTCTTTTATATATGTAGTATGTTTTCTCTTTTGTGCTTTACCCAGTTGGTTACAATAATTGAAGGTCAACGTTTTGGTATTGAGTCTACTGGCAGCGCCAACTCTGAGTTAAAGTGAAAGCAGCTGTCGCTCTAGGCAGTAAATGGCAAAGGGCACCCAAAAACCGAATCCATAAAAACAAATTAGTCCATTTTTTATGCTATAGTTCTTGTTGGTACCGTAGTCCCTAGTGAGACTACAGGACGCGAGGTTTTGGTGCGAAACCTCGAAATTGAACTACGCCGTTAAATTGAGAGTGGATATCAGATAGGCAGTGACTGACATGAGACCCATGAAACTGAAAGAGGAGGTAGTTACAAAAAGTTGACGTACGGTTTGAGAGGCGCAGTGGCAGAATTACCAAAACTGTGTTTAAAATTATTTGTTTGGAAAGATTAAGTAATAGCTGTCCAAGGACAATCTCATTCTACCCTGATTAAAGTCAGAGGCTGTATCCTGTACAATTCGCTTTATTAAGTGTAAGGTGCAGCATAAGGTGATGGGCTTAAATACCGTACGTATATATTTTAAAATGTAGAGAATGCGATAGAAAGTTTATTTTATTTAGGGTTTTGGCCCAACCTTCCGGTAATAGGGTACAAAAACTTTATGAAATTTAAACACATAAATAAAATATCATGTACGCATAAAAACCTACATGAGAAGCAAGCTACCTTTTAAAGAATATTAAAGAGGTAGTACATACTAAAGATTGTGTGATAAAAAGATCATTGGGTTTTTGGGTAAAAGAAAATAAATACCAAATACAAAACGATCTTGTCCATGGAATATAATATAGATGACCAATAAAAAACATTGCACATTATGTTGGAAAAATTGTTTAAAAGTGGATTAAAGTTTTTAACCAACTATAAAGTGATCTATGGGGAAGCTTACGTTTTCAAGTCAGCGAATGCGTAAATTTCCAAGCAAATGGCCAGGACATTTACGCATGAATCACTTTACGGTACATGCCATGCATGTTTGTTCCTCCATGATCAGCAATGAGGAACAAACTTACCTACGGAGATTAGTAAATACAAACACTAAATAATTGTAAGTTGAGAAAAAATTCACGACTTAAAGATGTCGTTTATTGCGACTAAAAATACAACAAAATGTTACAAATATTTTTTACTTAAAAAAGATACCTTAGTAAAACACAAAAAGAGTTATCTCTACTGAGATTTGAACTTGGGTATCAAAAAATTCAAACTTATATAAGAAAATGGGTCATGAAAAAAAATACAAACATTAACAACCGGATTTGAACTTGCAGCAACATCACTCATTTCCAATCGTTCAACCGCCAAGCTGTTTACCTCGATAGCTAGTTCACTAAAATATAGGTTCTAATCAAATTGAAGATTGCTATGGCTACCTCAGTCTGCCATGGTTACCCTCTTGTTTATCTTTTGATCTGTCAATAATGCCAATTTATGTGTGCAGTTGAGAAAATGATTTTGGTTTAAAGCTCCTCCCCTTATCAGCTAGCTTCAATAGCATGTTTCAACATAGCTAACAACCATCTACGATTTCTTGAAAACCACCTCTCAATTTTTTACACCATTCGATTAAGTAGTTTATGTTTGATACTGTAACATGAAATCTGACCCCCGGCAAAAGAGAGTTGTAATGCAAGTACTGTACTGAATTGCGTGTTGTAATATTTTACTTCTTGAACTCACTAAATTAATCATATCTTTTGATAGAGTGAACCGATTTCGATGAAACAAAAACTAAGTTATACCTCAAGTTGTGTATAATTTTTGTATATAAACATTGTCTGCATTCAATTCTTAGATTTTACGTGATGCGTGCACAAACAAACATATAAACAGACAAACAGACAAACAGACAAACAGACAAAAATTTCAAAAATTATGGAAATGGGTTCTGTTAGTTATCCTTTAACACGCTGGCTATTTTTTTTTTCAATTTCTTCAATGTACAAAAATGACTTTTCTACAGATTTATTATATGTATAGATAAATTACACCCAGACAACCAGAACAAATGATCATGCTCATCACACAAACATTTGTCCTGGGTGGGAATCGAACCCACGACCTCCGGTATAGCAGTCAGGGTCACTAACCACTAGACCAACAGGCCCGTCAAAAATACTTCTCATGTAAGTTATCTGTAATCAAACAGGATACTAAGAATTACACACAAAAGCGCCAGATAATGTGTGGGTGGAGGACCATACATTTTTTACTTTATTTACTGTTCACGTCAAAAACACTACAAAACTCAACCCGAGCGCTTTTTCATCGGCACAGTCGATAAACGGCGATAGCTATCAAATTAAAAGCTATCAATCAAAGCGACGTTAGACCGGTCCGGTTCAGTCCGGTCCGGTTCCGACAGGCTCGGTGCGGCCGCGTCCGGTCCGATCCGGCAGATAAGCCCGTCTAAACGGTGACAACTCACTGTTTTGACGTTTTTATCTAGGTTGATGGAAACGTTAGTTTATGTTGCGCTTGATAAGATTATGATATCAGTTATAATTCTTTCGAAAAAGAGTGTATTATACACTGACTATAATAGAGATTGTGATTATCTAACTGCAGGACTTATGCTCCTTCTTATATGGAGATGATCTAAGTGTAGATCACGATGCTCACTCAACTGCGTTCAGGGGCCCGATGCCGCTATTTTAAGTAAGTGAGTGGCGGGTTAATAAACGTTCCAGTGTACTTGTTATTGTGCCTAATTTTCGTATTCAGATAATTTTAGTTTAATGACAAATGTACACCTACTTGCCACTGTTGTCATTGTAGGATTGCAAGTGACTGTTCTTATCTGAATACGAAAATTAGGCACAATAACAAGTACACTGGAACGTTTATTAACCCGCCACTGACTGACTTAAAATAGCGGCATCGGGCCCCAGGATGACATCAGTCTAGTGGTATAAGGGATCGAACCTGCATCCTTCAGTAAGCAAAAAATAACATCTTTATCTCTTTGAAGCCATGCTTGTACCGATAACACTATTTAAGAGCTATTTCATGTAAAGATTCATTAACAATTTTTGAATTTATACTAAGGAAATTGGATACTACATCTACTTTTTCTTCTACAGTTGAATCCTTTGTTGCAATGCAGATACTTACATACCTACTTCTGTATCCAAACAGCATACTATGTCAGAACGTATTCCCAATATATTAGGAGTTACCCAGCGGCTAAAACGTTAATAGTCGAGGTCGTGACTATAAGCACTGAATAGCACTAGATTTATTAACAATATTTATCACAATGTTCGCCTTAGAATTAGGAATTGGTGGTGATTATGATATCGTATATTGGACTACGGCTGCAGTATTAATGTAACATATGTAATTATGGTAGATGCTGGTCTACTATTTATCGATGCTGGATATCAATTCTAGTATAATGGATATAAGTATATGGAAGGACAAGTCCTTATTCATGGATTTTTTTTTGCCAGGCATTGAAAAAACTTAGGCTTGCTACAGATAACTGCTAGCTTCACTACTATGATCATGATTTTTATGGCAATGGTGCTTAAAAAATACATGACAATAACATGTATCTACATTTATATGTCTTATTTATATATTTATAAATCAGGAACAAAAGTAACAATTATTTATTGATGAAATTAAACTTTCAATATTTACAAAAATAAAAAACTAAGTCAACACAAGAAATAAGAAGAAGTTATATTTTCGAGCCGTTTGGGGTTGAGACCCTTGGTCCGTGGGGTCCGAGTGCCCACAGATTTTTTAAAGATTTATCCAAACTCCTGGTTGACACTTCGCGTGACCCAAAGGCTGGCTTCTACCTAGGTCAGCAAATAAGCATTGCCATACAACGTGGCAATGCTGCCAGCCTTTTGGGCACACTTCCAGTCGATAGCGATGTGGATGAATTTTTTGATGCCTTGTTTTAGTTCTTAGTTTTATTTAGTTTATAATTCTTCTTATTTCTTGTGTAGGAACAAAATAATTTTATTCAAATGGTGGTATGTGAATACTAAAACATTTCATTAGTAATTCTGCAAGTTCTATAAAATTATTGTTGTCGCTGGCAACTCCTTTCGGTCGAAAACTAACCAAAGCACCGACAGAGGGCGCTTGCGAGGTGACATCTACTCGGCAGCGACGTCATTTTCCCCTTTTTTTCTTTTGACTACGGAGCTGTTCGGTCGTTTCATATCCTGATCTGTGATCCTAGCTAAAGTTGTATTTAAAGTTATTATATTGTACTGTCAAATAGTCAAAAGTTATTTTAGAACAAATTATTGAGGGAATAAATATATTAAATTATAAAAACCTTGAATAAGATTTAAGGTGTATTTTTTTATTTGAGTGTGTATTTTGGAATTAGCATTAAATTAATGTTAAACCGGACGACGTTGTTTACTTTGCTTATATTATTTTGTTTGACCGATTCTTCTGTCAAACCCTTTACAACGATGGAAAACAACACATACAGGATGTTCGATACATAGTCTATACAATATTTCACGTAGGACGCTGCAGCCGCGACGTTTTTGATCCTCAGCCATCAATCCGTATCGCTCGCAGTGATGGCCATCCGTCATGATTAGCTGGACCGACGACGCGTCCATTATACTCAGATTTTTTCGCGCTAGTTTTAAAAATCAATTTTTTCGGTGTCGTTTTCACGAAGTTTGTGTGGTCATAAGTTACTTGTTAGTTGCTGAATTGTTGTTTGAATCTTACGACATATTTTATATAATACTTAAAAAAAAACATATTTTCCAGATTTGAATGGAGAAATTGAAGTTTGCGGATCCACGGATTATATGGCAAGTAAAAAGCAACTTTTAGTTTTACTATTATAGTCTGAATGGCTTGACTTATTTACCTGCTTGATTAACCATTGACGAATGTTAAACAATGTCTACAGCTAAAACAATTCAAATAATTTATAGCAACATTTTTAACTAGACATTTTTGTAGCTAATAGAATATCTCACCCTCTTTCCTCATCATCTCACGGCTCCTGCCGTTATCTTAACAGGTGGTAGAACAACGTGTTGCAATGTCATTACACGTCCCTTAGCGCGTGACGTCACGGCGTCACGGCGTTACGTAATAGATTGCGTCCCGAGGGCCGGCTGTCTGTCGCCCCACCAATTAGTACGAGCGTGAGGATACCGTGTGAACCTACTTCCATGTATACATGTTATTAGCTTAAGTTTGAGTTGGGTATTGAGTTAGTAGAGTTTCCATAAGCTAAACAGACCTAGGCGTCCGTAGGTATGTGAATAAGAGAGTTTGTATGTCGACAATACCAAACAAACAAATCGTTTTAATATGTGCATAGTAAAATACAAAAAAAAAACTTATTTGACATATGTGTCGTAATAGGTATTGTTGCGTTACCATAACTTAAGACTCGTTGCATTTTCTTCCGCATCCATTTCAATCCAACTAACTGCAGGTCCTCGGTCCATCGAGCTAGGGTGTGTTTAACAGTAACGTTTTCTTCGACCACGATTGCTTGTAGGACTGCTCCTGACGCCATCTGTTCTCTGACAATTATGACCACGTTACTGCCACTGCAGCTTACATATATTGTTATACAAATTAACCCTCTATTATATACCTTATATTTTTAAAATTCTGCCCTAAAATAAATTCAAATTGTGTACGATTGATATTTCGTTAAAAGTGGCTGTAGTTTGTAGTTGAGTGGAGTTAGAACAGAGCGAGTCCCGCGGGTGATCTGTCCGTCCTCACGACAATTAGCTGTGTGGACGTGAGAATATAGTTCAATGGAGGGTTCCGACTAGTTTTACATTTCAACATACAGTTCATTTTATTACATTTGATAAATGATGGACATAGCTCTATTTTTATATATCAAAAAGAAGAAACTGGATATAAAAAAAATATATATTATATCAAAGCAATTCATTTATCTTAACAGAAATGTATGTCGTTCTTTCTAGAAATTCCGCTAGCAGGTACAAAATTATTTACTTTTTTTTTTAGTATATAAGATTTTTCTTTTTACCAGGTTAAATAGGGCTTTCCACCATCACGTGCCTTTCAGATATTATTGGGCGCCAGTGTGGCCCAAAGTCCGGTGAAGCAGTCAAAGCCTGCGCCCAGGCTAACTGCAAAGATCTATACCAAAAAAAAAAGCCAGTGTGGCCCCTATGGGTTGGTGGAATGTTTCGTAGGATAAAACAAATCATTTTACGTGTTATTCTTTTTTGGTGCCGTACATACATTAGCTGGCAAGGCCACTTGGCAAGAAGAAGTGACAGCAGTGGGACTAAGGCGGTATCAGAATGGTGGGCAAGGCAATGCGAAAGAAAAGTCGGTCGTCCGGGAGCAAGATGGGTCGACGACATAATAGAAGTTTCGAGTCGAGTCAGGATGAGACTAACACAAGGAAAGAGAGGCCTATGCCCAGCAGTGGGATGCCAATGATGCTAGCATATTATATTAGTATCCATTGAATCCCACAACACACGACCGTCAGTCTACATTAGCGGTCACAGTGGATGGCATTATGTCAAAGTGAATCAGTACAAGATAGATGCAGTTCCCTGGAGCGTGGCTGTCGCCTCACGAATTAGCAGTCCCTTGGAGCGATGCAGCGGTAACTGGTGCAGGTCGCTTTTAACCTGATGAATGCTATGTTTAAGATGTTTTTAGGTATTCAATGACTTGAATGTCATTGTACTTGTATAATTCTGAACTATTAGTTGATGAATATTTAATAATAATTTTAGACGTGTTTACCACTTCATGATTTGTTTCATCAACGCTTTTAAATTCGACAAACATTCGTTCCCACTGCTGGGCATAGGCCTCTTCCCATATAGAGAAGGAACGAGCATTGATCACCACGCTTGCTCATTTGCGGATTGGCGATTTCAGATCCTAATTTTGGAATCCAGGTTTCCTCACGAGGTTTTCCTTCACCGTTTTTCAGAAGTGTCTTAGAATAATTAAGAAAGTACGTATAACTTAGTGAATAATAATAATAATAAATAATAATAATTAATATCTAAAAGGTTTACTGCAGAAACATGTAGGTACATCTTGTACACTAAATCTTGTGATTTGGATCATGTGAAACAGGAATCAGAGGCATCCAGATGTTTTATAAATGGGTTTTAATTTTGTGAGGAACTAAGATTTTTAATAAGTTCATTTTTATACACGGCATAAGTATATATACAAGTGGTTTAGTAATTATTTTGTTCTAAATATTGCCAATCTAACAATGGAACATCATAAATACAACCCAGTGAGTGTTGTATTTTACTTTTAGTGGGTTTTTAGATTGTAGTACCCTTTGTTGTATTTAGCTCTGATTATCATCATCCGAATCCGATATTATTAGCTTTCATACGCTTATTAATAGATTTAATGCTAATTAGAGAGAGCTGAATTTAATACATTACTGTTATCACGTTCACACACTTGTTCTAAAATTATCCATCGTTGTGAAACTTATCATGCAAATAGGAATGAAAACATTTTGCAGACAAATGGAGTACAGAAGAAAAAAGGCGCGAACAGTGAGGGCCGACCAATCTATACCCTCCCGACTGTCCTCTGAATTTTTAACGAACACCCCTCTACGCAAATTGAAAAAGAAACTACCAAGCATAAATTCCGGCGAGATTTTTTCCTTTTTTTCTTTTTCTTTTTCTTTACTTACCTTTTTAGAAAAAGAAAACTTTGTTTCTCTCTCATTGTGTCTTTTGAAGTTTGTCAAAGAAATTAAGTTAAATTTGATAAATTGCTCCGTCTTGTTGCTTTTTACAGGTTAATAAGTTGGTTTATGTGTTTTCTTGTTACAATTTGGCGTTTGTTAATTATTATGTTGATTTACAACAAAGATTCAAGTATTATTTTTGTTTAGGGTTGTTGTCGGTTTATCTTATTGCCTCTGTGGTTTTCACCGACAACATTTTTAATGTGTCTTTATTTAGTTCAACTTATTTAGCTTAAAATATGCTATCTATTTATACGTAACACCAAGAAGAACATAGAAATAACAGCCTAATCTCAAACCGAATCAAAGTTAATTAAATCTATTTTAGAAGCAGTTTCTCGAAACATTTAGAAAAAGGAATTCCTATACAATTGTCGATCTGTTTCGAGATTATTTCAATCTGAAAGTTTATCATTCGGTTCACTGGTTTTGACTTTCGTTCGACCGGAACTAACCGACTTCGGCGATTGCGACACTATTTCCTCGAAGGCTTTAATGTACGTATTATAAAGCCTGTGTACTTGCACATGGTAAGCTGAGAAATAAAAAAGTGATCACGCACGAATTTTTTGGAACCTTATTATGAAAAGTACTATGTAATAGAGAGATAATTAACTATGGTACATTTTCGCCACATTGAATTATGTTAAAATTAATATTTATTTATTAAATAATTTATGTACACACACAGAAGTAATTTTTTTTAATGTCTTTGATTTTTAAAGAGAATAATAAGAGAAGGCGAACATTTTCTAATTAAGTGTTTATTTATTTATTCTCAATCTAAAGACAATAGAGAAACAAAAAACACAATAGACAGTGAAAATAAAACCAGGACAAACTAACAGACAGTTCAGAACCAAACCCCCGTAAAGCAACACCCGAACGTGAAACTTACACGTGTAATATTGATACCCAACAAAGTTGAACAAAAACTTGATCTTCAAAGATAACGTAATAAAGGTAATAAACCCTATATGAACTTTGGTCAGTAATTAACTATTATAAAAAACGTTGAATACGCAAGTCAGGGGTTGTTATCCGGGGCGCAGTCAGTGCGCCTGCGTTACGCAGCGCGGCGGCGGGGGCGGGTGCTACAAGTGAGCAGCGATCGGCGGGAATTAATAAAAAAAATATTTTCACTAACTATGTTGCTTGTTATCGTATTTTTCATTATTTTCACGGTTTTCTTCTGCACGCCTATTTATTATTGTAAGCATATTATTATGTGAACAATATTTTTTTTTTGTAAAATTGTAATTAAATCTTTTTTTGTTGTTTTTAGGGTTCCGTACCCAAAGGGTAAAACGGGACCCTATTACTAAGACTCCGCTGTCTGTCTGTCCGTCTGTCTGTCTCCAGGCTGTATCTCATAAACCGTGATAGCTAGAAAGCTGAAATTTTCACAAATGATGTATTTCCGTTGCCGCTATAACAACAAATACTAAAAACCACATAAAATGAATATTTAAGGGGGGCTCTCATACGACGGTGGTACGGAACCCTTCGTGCGCGAGTCCGACTCGCACTTGGTCAGTTTTTTAATTACTGCAAAATACCATAGCTAACAATATTATAGCACAGGGTAATATAAAAAAAAAACTAATGTATCAATTCTTGTCATAAATCAAATCAAATCATTTATTTCTTTGCAAACATGGGTTGCAACATACACAGATGGTCCAAAAAAAAAAAAGTTCTCCATACTCGTAATTACTTACATTTAATGAAAATAATATTATTTAGTTAGTAAGTGGGTTCTAAGGGGGAGGCCTTTGTTTAGCAGTGGACGTCTTCTGGCTGATGATGATGATGATGATGATGATGATGAATGAAAATAAATTGGTAAATGAATATTTTATAAATATTCTTTTTATATTTACCTATCTTTACACAAATATTTTGTTTCATCTGTTTAAGGTCGTTTATTTCGCTGATCGTTCTTTGCATGTTTTGTTTTGCTGTACCTTTTACTCGAGAAAATTGGTGATTACTGAACGTATAAATAATACCTTATCTTAGTTTTCATATCTCATTCAGTTTACTGGAAATGTAGCTTCATCAAAAATAAACCCACTTACCAACTAAATAATATAATTTATTTGAATTCATAAAATGCTGCAGCTTTCAAATTACACCAATCGTCAAGGGTGGTAGTACCGTGTGAACTTTGAGCGGAAGCGAGACAGCGATACTTGCAGTTATTGCTAACAACATTATAACACGTACATGTATTTTAGTGATGATGAGATTAATATAAACATGTGACGTAAAAATTACGATACTAATTATAAAGGTTATGAAAAAAAATATAATAATATGTTACACACAATACTCATTGAAAAATTAACAAGTTTAATTTAAGCTTTCCCTAATAACCAAGAATATATAACTTTGTGCGTGAGTTATAATATCCTCAACACTTTTACCTTACTTACCTTAGTTTTGTATCTACATACTTATAATTCACTGTGTTTCAATACATACTCTATTTTCCGTTTTAGTACAATATGCATACCTATAAAAAAAAAACAAATTGTTATACATGTCTATCCATTGGAATGACATTTTGGAACCTGCAACTAGAGTCAGTAATTTAACGTTTTAAAAGAGCTTAAAAAGGCCTACTTGAAATAAAAATATTTTGTATTTGATTTTGATAGTAAAAAAAATATTCGAAGTAAAAGGAATAATATGATCATTGAGTAGGTAACGTTTTTCAACGCTAAACTATATATATTTAAACTGTATTTATATAAAACAAGTCGTGGTGGCCTAGCGGTTCAATGAACAGATTTGTATGCACGAGGTTGCAGGTTCGAACCCGGGCAAGTACCAATGTAACTTTTCAAAGTTATATGTACTTTCTTAATTATTCTAAGACACTTCTGACAAACGGTCAAGGAAAACATCGTGAGGAAACCTGGATTCCAAAATTTGGGATCTGAAATCGCCAATCCGCAGAGAGCAAGCGTGGTGATCAATACTCGTGCCTTCTCTATATGGGAAGAGGCCTGTGCCCAGCAGTGGGACGTTTATAGGCTGGATTATTATTTATATAGTAATATTTCTAAGATGCATTATACCAAGCCCAACTGTTTTTAACGGGCAGGTTTCTGCACAGATTTTCTTTACACACTGATACCCCTGACGGTCCGTTGCTCGCGTCAGCCATTGATCAAGGTTTCCATACAAAATACTGTGAAGCCTTCCGACTTAGGCTTTACCACTTTTACTCTAGGATATCGATGTCACAAGGTGTTTGTGTTAGATTGATGACGTTGTTTTATATAAAATATTTCTCTACATATTCGTCGTTTAACGTATCTGGATTTCTTAACTGGCTAAAACTTGATAGGAGAAATAGTTTAACAATTTAAAATAGTATATTTTACATAGATTAAGGGCTGATTTTTCCAACGCCAGATAATTTTATCAGAGGAATAATTTAGAATTTTTGACAGGTCTTCAATACAAAATCAGTCAAACACGAATTTTATCTCTCGAATAAAAATTATCTGGCGTTGGAGAAATCGGCCCTTAATGTTTTTTATTTTCAGCAGTTCCAGCAAAATTTTTAGTAGAGTGTTGGCTCTAGTTGCAGTTCCGATTTTTTACTGAGAATTTGGAATGAAAAACCTGTTTGTTGGTTTTGGGAAATGGAAATCAAACCTTCAATGCAGGTTGTTCTCCGAAGGGGTAAATGGGTAGATACGAGTACACACTATTTATAGTCATACTAAATATACGAAATATTCGGATTAAAACTCATAATTTTTTTTAACTGTATGCTAAAAGAAACATAGGTGTAATGATGCGTGACGTGATGTAGGTTCGATTAGCTCACGTGACAAATATAAATGTGATTACAAATGTTATCCAAGTCTAGGTTTTCTTTTTTGTGAAATGAAACTTTATGTTACTACTCACACTAGAGTGCTCTCTTAGGCATTAGTGTGGATAAAAATAGCTGAGACTATGTACTAGAACCTATATTAAGATTTATAACATAAAAAAAACATAGGTATCGAGTCGTGGACATAATATAAAAACAATCAAATTGGTACTATGTGCTAACCTCATAATAAATCTAAAAATGTATTTTCTGAAATGTAATGTAAATAAAAATCTTAAATACATATCACACAATCAGAATATACTACTGTTCCTGAAACGTAATAAACAAATTTGTTTACTACACATTCTATGTTGGCCATTTGTTTTATTTACCGACCTTATCTTATTTTACTTAGGGTGGGCACAGTTTTATGACTCTACATTATTTCGGCCATGATTGTCCTTCTGCTGGGCAAAACTACCCTTTCTGCTTTCTAGGTCAGAGTAACTAAGTAAAATAATAACAAAAGTATATATCTTTCTATTATATCACAAGAAAAAAAGGTAAAAAGGGCGTTCTGTTGTTATATAGTGTTTCAACAAAATATGTTAAAAAAAAAAACAAATAAAAGTCGCTCTTTTGTCATTATTCGTTTGAATAAAATATTTAATGAAATAAAACTGAAATAATAACATCAAAAAACTAGTCCATTACTAAAATGTATTTAATTTCTAAAAAACACAACTAACTATCTCAGTTTAATTCAAAACAACAAATCATCGTTATACAATTTATTAACACAATTTCATAAAATACAATTGCATTTAAAACGAGAGCTCTTCCACTTAAATTTGTAACTTACAGCTTAGTAAATAAGGTTTATTATTGTTTGGTTGTTTGTCTTGATCGGAAACAGGGAGACATCGGCTTTATGTTGTTACTGTTTGTTTCTAATATAATACTTTATTGAGTGTCATGGTGGAAGTGTTTCACGTTTACTTACCGCAGTTATGTTTTCATCGATAAACTGTGAATAGATATAGTAAGCGATTGAGGATTGTTGTTATCTATCAATTATAAATATCAATGTGATAGTTATTCTGAGAACTATTATTGGTAACGAAAATTACAAGTTTGAACAGCACAGTTCCGGTTGGAAAGGCATTACTTAAATTATTAATTTTAAAGTGAACAGAATTCCAACACAAAAATTAGAACTTCGTTATTTAGATAGCTACATTATAGCTTGAGAAGGATCACTCAAATGCGAGACCCTATTAGCTCATTGCGATATTGACAATTAAGATAAAATCAATGAGCTTGCGAAGTTTTCCTTATTACAGATAGAAACAGATTAGGTTAGTTACAGACGTAGAATTCAACACATATTTTCACTACCTTGACTTCTGTTTTTGTAAAAAGTATACTTGAATCAAAGATTTGTACAAAACAAATAAATAAATACACGTTACATTTTTATCAGTACAAGAATTTGAAACAAAAATCTTATCAAAATAATCCCGTTGCTATTCCCAGCGCCTACGGGACGTAGCGGCTGCGCGGGGTGGGGGCTACGCCAGTCGTAGCCCGCGCGTAGCTCCTAGCACACGCTACGCCGCACTCCGGCCGCACGAATTTCATTTTTGTTGAATAAAAATTACGCATTATTACATGCAATAAGTGTCGGGATCATTGTAATACTGTTGTGTGAATGTGTGCATAAAAATAAACGCACAGATAGTGATGTGATTGTGAACTAGTGTTGTGTGTGTGCGGATGAAATCTTTTGAGGTAAATAAGAGATATTTACTATGACGATATAAGGAAAATTTGTTCTGTATACAAGTAGATTATACGTATCGGGAATAGATTTATGAATCCGTATAAATTTCATATTAAAATGTGAAGTATCGTACTTCTGTGGCGTTGGCGGTATTTTTTTGGACCGCCTTTTTGAGAGCAGAGGTTGATTATAAAGTATAATTTTATCATTATTTATGGAGAAAGAAAGCTAGAAGAATGTTTTTTGACCTGATTTATAATGCGACCACTTATTTAAAACCAAACTTTTAAACATTTTTTCCTACAATGTGAGTACTTACCTCCTATTTTTTATTTACAAGTGTTTGATATTTCGAATAAGTATCTTAACATAATTATACCCAGTACGATGGGTGTTCTGAATGAAAATAAGACAATTACTGGCCATAAATAATGTATACGTGTAGGTGTACATAAATAATACAGTAGGCATGTATAAAACAATGATAAAACAATAAGGCATCACTACTGTATATATTTCAGTAACATTTGTATACCAATCAGGTCAAACAAATATAAAAAAATACTAGATCAATTTGGCCAGTTTGTACCTTTAAATAGCAGTCTGTATTAAAGATAATGTTATTCTTTTGAACACATTATTAACTTATGTTTAGAAGTAATAACATTACAGATAAAATATTAAAAGTTTAATAATCAATTTAGAACCAATTTTTGGAGAGACTTTTAGAACGAATGCAGCAATAATTTTAGAGGCAGTTTTATTTAAATTGTATTGATATAGAATAAACACTGTTCACACATGTATTCATTTTGTTTAACTTATACAGTCCCACTAGTGGGCAACGGTATTTTTATTTAAAAATAAATAGAATGTCTATACTTCGGAGTTTTCTAGGAAGCATCCCCTTTTTAAGTGGAAAGAGCTTTTTATGTATCTAAATGTTCTTGCGTATTAAATTATATTATGTTTAACCGATTTTCAAATAGGAGATGGTTATGTTACGTTCTTACAGAAATATTGTTTTATAAGTTACAAAGTTAAGTTTTATAAATCATCAGGTACACTATGTAATAGACTAAGAAAAGGTAATGGTCTAAAGGTAGAAAGAACTTAGGTGACAATTCTGAGAAAAGAAAATTTCAAGAAAGAAAATTCAAAGAAAATTTATTTTTCTACAAGGACGCTAATTTGCCTATTAATGCAGACAAATAATAGACAAATAATAATAAAATAAAAAATAGACAAGTAAAATGAAAGTTAAAAGAAAAAAAATGGCGACACAAAATATAGTGATGGGCTTAAGGACATGTATGCATGTCCTTAAAAAAATTATAAAAAAAATACTACAAAAGAGTGTCGGTACCGTGGACAAATAATAAATATGAGACAGAAGATCATCACTTTCTATCTCTTTTTTCGCACATAGCTTGTATCATGCGTAAGTGAAAAGGAGCATATCAATCAGTCCAAATAATTTCTCTGTCTAGCGTCTATGAATGACATTTTAATGCGATATATTTGCAATTCAGAGGACTTGGTTGGCAGAATACGATTAACTATGGATGCACTGAACATTATTTTTGCGAGAAAATATTTTCAATAACCATAGTGGGATTGGGCTCAGGTTTTACCGGTTAAAGCTGAATACCGGTATTTTACATGGTACAGACTTTTCGAGCTCCATCTACATAACGAATTTCTTACATTATTAACTTTTAAACTATCGCGCTGCATGTTTATAGTAATATGATTCACGGGAATAAGCGCGTACATGCATAAATACCTTTTTTTTTGTTTTTTTTTTTGGGCTTGAGGTTTTGACCGGTTTAAACTGGTCGTGGTCGCAAGCAGACATTTTATTACATTAATTCATATGGAATTTCATGTATTAAACTAGCATAATATCCTTTCCATAATGACACTCACTTATGCAATATACAATTCTGTTTACCCCTTTTTTGGAATACCAAGAAAAGGTTCCAGTCTTTATTCTAATACACCTTATAAGGTATTCAGATTTCTGTATTACGGAGGCGTCATGTTGTGTATATTTTCACCGCAATAAGGAAATATATAGGTAAGGAAGTACAGCTGAAGGAAACCTCCACAGATTTTATTATTACTCATATTTTGACGTTTCTTTATTATAACATATTTAGGTATAGGAAATATGTTAGTAGCCAAGTAATATTCTGGCTAAATTGGTTAGCAAATGTTACTATGGATCGTAATAATGCGTTTTATTTAGCCCACTGCTGGGAAATGCCTCCTCTCTCAAAAGCTACTTATATCTGGTGGGCTGAATACATCCAGGTTTTGCACTCTACAGCAATAATCGACAAGACCTTTTCGTTAAAACATAATTTGTACTAAGTGTTGTTGATTTTATGATTGACATTATTACACTCTGAAATATTTTTTAGATTATATTTCTAAATTATTATTAATTATAAAAAAAATATTATTATTAAAAAAAGACCGGCAAAAACCGAGTCATGGGTATACAGTTTAGCGCCGAAAAAATCAAATGCTGAATATCAAAACAGCTATTCTTCTTAACTTTTTCTTTTTTATATAGTCTTTCATTCAGCTCATATTATTTAAATCTCTAGAGAGACATTGATTCAGCATGTTGATAGCTTATGACTTCTCATCTGAACTTTCCTCCCCCGAGGGCAGCGGTAATTGAACAGATAGGCTTTGTCTGGTTCCTGATGTAAACAGCCTTTAGATATCGCGACCGCCTGAACAAGTTTTATCAGAAGTTTGTATAATTATTGTAGTTCTGTTATCTTGTGCCTCTTGGCTACCTATAGTAATATCGGGAATTAGAAAATGTAATATTTTCTGTGCTGACTCTACTGGTACTCTTGGTTTACCTCACTAGCGCCTAATTGTTTGAATATTTTTATATGTCTATTGCAAGTAACTAAAAATTTTGACTTTTAGGTTTTTGCAAAAATTTTTTTGATGACTCAAAATTTTGACAGTATATTTGTTAAGAATACTGAATCACGTGCCTGATAAATTAATCTTAATTATGTATTGGCCTTGTATGGGAATTGAAATTCATTCAAGAGTTAGAAACCTTTTTTTGGTAAGAACATTTTTATCTTATATCAACTTTTTCTGTTTCGTTTTCAATTTCAAGTTTAAAAAATGCTTATCTAATATTGATTTCCGTAATCCCAAAAAAAACATAAATTTAAACTAAAATACCCTCTAAAAATTAAGCGAAGCACGTTTTACGTTCTACTGAAAGTTACCTGTGTCTGGTACAGTGGGGGGTCATAAAACCGTCCTCGCCTCAAATAAATCATATCTATTATGACCGGATTGAACCAAACTATGGCCTGTGAATTTACTTCCGATACCTATGAATTGTGAGAGATATTGTTGAATATTTTATAGAGTTGAATAAAATTTGTGAATAGAATTTAGGGAGTTTGTGAAAGTGAAAAGTTTACATATATTCGTATGATTTGGAAATGGATAGGTATGATTCGTAGATGACTTTGTGATTTTAATAAACTGTTGACCATATGAAATTTTAGTTTATTTCAAATAAAAATACAAGCTCGCAAATAATTTTTTATAAAACTTTAAAGCTCCTACTGCCATTCTCAATAACTGTTGAGAGTTGCTTGCTATATCGATTTAAGGGATTCCTTACTATTAATTTAAGTAAGCCAACTCTCAAATTTGTGAGTGTTATCTTACTTTAATCGATACTTATTGACTCCTTAAGTAATTCTGAATGTAAGTGCGGTTAGGTATAATAAGGCTGTGAAGTCAAAACGTCAAACGCTCACTTGACTCTACATAACCAACTATCAATGATTTAAGTCACACCTCCAATCTTTATATAAACAAGCTAATAGAACCTCCTCGTGTAATACAGGCGAGCAAAGGCTTCGGTTTCACGCGTGACCAAATGTCCGCTCAATTTATCCCGGGGGCGTAACGTTTGTATTTCAACCTGCATCTCTCTGTTTACACATAAAATAAATACACACAGAATTCCCACTGCACGGGACATCCGTATTTGAAGGACTGATTTGTGGGAGATTGACGGGAATTGTCGATCTCTTGACATTTAGATAGCGATCAATCATGTCTGCCTGTACTGGTGTTTCATGCATTGAGTAGGTAGAGTCAGGGAAAATAAAACAAAAATGATCTCACATCGACATTTCCCCAATAATGGTGTATAATACATTTTCAGGGCTGTTATTTAACATAGAGGACGTTTCCATCCCTAAATTTCTATGGCCATGAGTCGCAACTAGCTCTATAAAACGTCCAAAAATTTGATTAATTTTCATTTATCTAATTAAATAATCCTCGTTCCTTCTCTATATGGGAAGGCCTGAGCCCAGCAGTGGTAGGCTTGTAGGCTGGTATTATTATTTTGTAAATATCATTACAAAATCGTTAATGATTTTCAATATTTGTTATAAGATTTTAATTCCAGCGTTGTACAAATTATGCGAAATATCTACCTCTCGTAAATGAAACTATTAATTTAATGGCGATTGCAACTTAACCTTCTACGTATACTTGTGTGGTGTGTACCTGTGCTCGGTTATACGACAAACACGAGACTACGCAGCCTTCAGGCTCTATTTAGTGGTCGACTAAGTTATCCATATCTTACAGCATCAGTGTGAAATGGATTTTATTGATAAACTTACTCACTCATAGTCTACTACTATATGAGGAATATGGAGTGGTGTTGCACTTTATTTTACAAGTTGATCCCGAATGGATATATGTGGGCGTACAAGTGGAAAAGCACATGAAATACCTATCGTAAAACGAAAATTAAATTTAAAGTAATATAAATAAAGTAATGTTTTAATATTAGTTAATCTCAAAATATATTTTAAGAGATACTTAAAAAATTTAAAAATAGGCACCTTTTGTAATACATGAACATAATTTATAAATGTATATTGGGGTAAAACGTGAGTATTCTGCAACACAGTTATACTAAAAATACATTTTAATATTTCAATTTCAACGAATTTACAATTCAATATGTACTTAAATCTAATACAAGAACAAACAAAGACTAAAATTAAATCTTATATAGATACGGCGAAAGTATAATAACCTAATGGGTAATTATATTTTCGAGCCGTTTGGGGTTGAAACGCTCGGGTCATGGGGTCCGAGTGCACGAAATCTTTTTAAAGAACTGTCAAAACGTTTGGTAGACTCTACTCGTGATCAGAGAGCTGGTTTGTTCCTTGCACAGAGAATCGGCATAGCCATTCAACGTGGCAATGCTGCCAGCCTTCTGGGCACGTTTCCCGCCATTGACAGGGATGACGATGAGTATTTTGACGCGTGTTAGTTTTATTTATCTATATAAGATTTCAACGAATTAAAACCACAACCACCACCTCGAGCACTGAACATCTCAAGAAAACTTTATCTCCACGGCAATTCCTTCTATTTCTTTACAAATTGGGACGAAAATGTAAAACTTGTTACTAAAAATATAACATGTTCCGTCGTTCGGAGCAAGACATAAGAAAGCACTTTGTTTAATAGTACTGGTGGCCTTTAGTGCCGGGGCTTGAGGTATGCATGGCAGGGAAGGAGTCATTGTACTCATAATATAATTAGGCAACTATCTCGGAATAAGTTTTGGTATAATGTAGGAATGAATACTATTTCCATGTTGAAATTATGAATTCTTCTGTAATTATCATGAAATCAGGTAACTTTGTATAAGAAAATGACGGTTAATTAACAAAAAAAGGAAAAAAAAGTGAACCCTACCTTTAGCCTTTGACCATGATTAAGTTTTCACTGTCCCAATGAAAATGTACTCAGAATAATATTGTTTTTGTGCTGTGGTAGTAAGTAAAGACCATCATCATCATCATCCACAGCCCTTGTCCTCCCACTGCTGGGCATAAGCCTCCCCTTTTTCGTGCCATTTTCTACGGTCCTGTGCCAGCCTCATCCAGACTCGACCCGAGACTTTAACTATGTCGTCGACCCATCTTGCTCGTAAATACCATAGTATAAAATATTTATTTTTAGAATTACAAAACTTAACATTTCAATCAACAGGGTTGTGATTCATAACTGTTGAGAGCGGTAACCCTTTGACCATTTACACATCCTAAATTCAACAGTGATTTTTGTAACGGCCATAATTGAATAGCACTCTGACGTCATACGATGTGACCACGTGACCATCGGTGGTTACTTATGTAATGGGGTTCGAGTGCATTGCAATTTACCGAACCTAATTACCAACGTATATCGGCCTAGGTTCTAATAGATGACCTAGTAACGGAACGTGACGTGAGCGAGTCTGGAATTTAATGTTGGATATTTTTGATCGAAATTTGATTTAGTTACATTTAAATAATTTTAATGATAAATGTGTAAATACATTTTATGATATAATTTTATAGATGGAGTATTAATATACATATAAAAGCTTATTTACCTTTTATAGGTATATTGATATTCTGTGAACATAGATGCCTATTTTATAAAATTACATTAAATAGTAGGTGTATGTCACTGTAGGATTTGTCTCTGAAATTATTAAATTTATTTTTCCTTAAACTGAAGTAAAAATCAAACAAGACAAAAACATCATTCATAATGGTTGAAATCGGAATCTATGTTTTTATCAGGTTATGATCTAAAATCTGATTGGATCACATAGGTCTACAATATCGTCTATAAAGTCTAGAATGACACTCTAGGTTTAGACTAACTTTTAGTGCCAAGCTCACAAGGTCCACATTCGCCTGCCCATAATATATCATTTAACCTAAGTAAGACGGTCTTGAGTCACAACTGGTAGCAACTAGTTTTGGGCAGCTAGCCGCTTACCGCCAAACATTAAGTTTCCGAGCACTGAGTATAAATACATTACTTCAAGTTTGACACTTGCAAATGGAGCACATTGTTAATGTGTTTACCCGACGTCAGAAAAAGAGAAGGTTCTCAATCGCACTTTAAATGCTCTGTAGATGTGACTGTACTGGCCTTTATGCACTATTAAAATAATCAAAAAATTTGACATATTCTTTAGAATTACTTTTAAAGAAGTCATAAAACATAAGAAGTTGTTGTGCAAACTGTACCTTATTTATCTAATAGATGTATTTTCTAAAACTTATGTTTTTAAACATGTTTGGCATATAAATTGTGAACATGGTATCGTTGTATATTTTTCGTGGTCGTCACTTATTTTTTTCAAGCTACATCGATTGACAGACTTTTAAAATAATAAGAATAGAATAGATTAGTACGGGTATGTTCTAAAACGAGTTAAAAAATGCAAATTTGGAATTACGTTAAGCCATGATTAAGAAAATCGTTAGTAATTTAGAAGTTCGTTTATCGTTAGTCAGTTTAAAGACTCATATGAATTTCTCAAGCATTGCAATCTAGCATTGTAGTCAAGAAACTCAATACTGTCAGAGGAGAATGTACGCAAGTTGTGCATCTCTTCTCAGAATAGAAGTGAGATTAATGTATGATGAAAATGTTAGTCGCAACAATACTACATTCTCGGTAGAACAGATAATTGTGCCGGAGATTGTGGGTAGTCATTACTTCTTGTTAATGGTATTTATTCTATTAGTGCTTCAAAATAGGCATTATTATAATTAACAGTACTTAATAGTTTATTTTTGATAGATGTTTTGTCGAAATATGTGGGGTATAATAGCTATGTGATGTGTGTGGTGTAATTAACTTAATACGTATGTATGAAAATGCTTGATATGCACAATTACATATCCTGTTTACTTATAAAATTTACACGTACACAGTACGAGACCAAATAGGCTAAAAGGGTACATGCAAGTAAAGTACGTTTTTCGCCTATATAGTCCTGTACGGCACGGTATTATTGACAAAGTTTTTTCATTTCCATAATCCAGCTGTAAATCAAAATTCGTGCATTTTACAAATCAAATTACCTACCACAAATCCGACATCAAAATCATGTCCAAAAAATTTGTTCCCGTCAAACTTCGTGAGCCAGAGTCCCCAAGAAGCCGTTAAGATACGCCATAAAATTCTGCATTCATAATTTAAGCATTCCTTAGAGTAGACAAAGTTGTTTATGAAATAAGGAAGAACAAAAAAAAGCGCGCACTTAGAGTCTCTGAATTATGAATGAGATAGCCCTTGATTCAGTATTCTGTTGCGTCCTTAGGGATATTGAATAATGTTCCGACATTTTACGTATTGAGTTAGAATACGGTGACTTGTGAGGTGGTGCTGGACGGAATTGGAGCCAAATCATTAGGACCTAAAAGGACCCGGTCGGTTGGATAAATTAGCTTTAGTAAGGTTTCAGATTGATTTTGGTTTTACTACCGGCTACCTTAGTTAATTGATATTGTACTAGACAGAATTTAATGTTGGAGACCTACTTTTTGATTTATTTAGGTAGAGAGATAACTAAGAGTAATAGGTAAATGTATTTTCTTAGTTAATGACGTCATACCGATTATAAAGTAAAGGTCAAATAGTTCTAAAACCCTTTAATTCAAAGTTAAACTTGACCTTATTTCTAGATTGAGTTCAATAAAGATTCTTGTAATTAAAAATAACAGAATTCTAGTTCAGTTAGGTAATTAAAATTTCGTGAATGTCACATTTTGGCATTTAGGTACGCGAAGATCGAAACATTTTTAATTACTGAACTACATAGTTTTGTAGCTCTTTGATATTATTATGTTTAACGGCTTTTTCTTCGTCTTCAATAAGATTTTGGCTCTTGATGATTAAAATCCTGAAAATAATGATATCATTGTGATCAAATCATCATTTGATACATACCGTATATTCCGGTAAATAAGTTATAAAGGTCATTTAGGGCAGATTAGATTAGTCGCTACAGATCAAACTGTAATATAAAATAGTATTATACAGGTTGTAACTAACTAAAGGCAATACCTTAGACACCCCAATTAGTATATTAAATTTTACGTCCGAAACAACATCCGTAACTAAATTAATTTAAAATCACTAGGTTTGGCCTAGTGATCAAAAGATATTTCCGTCAAAAATTAACACCTACTTTTAATGCCAGAAATCGATTCAGAAGCCAATTCTGAACTAATTACTTTCAGGAATTGCGTAAATTCTGTTACACGTTGTAGATTGCAATATACTGATTTCCAGCTGGTAAGACAGAAAGTTGATCCATCATAGTTTCTTCTTCGTCAATAAGTGCTACTCCAATATAGCAACATAGTCCCATTTGAGTGAAATCCGCTTATTGTTAGGTTATTTTAGTCATCAATTTTTGTACAAAATTCCGATAGAACTTAATAAGTAAATTTGTTTTACAACAGGCTTAGAAGTCAAAGTTTGTCAGCTTTTAATAAGAGTAAATATTTTAGGACCGAAAAAAACATTTTGTTGCTAAAAGCTTTTTGATGTAACGCCTATATTTAGTTTTATTTTTAACGGTCAAAGTTATCAGCTAATAATAATATGATTATGAACGTAGAAATTAATGTCAATTTATTTTTTTGTTCAAGGTTATACCTCTAGGAGGTATGACGTACTATCGTTACATCGGTATATCACTAGCTTTTATTTAATCTTAAAAAACGAGATATCAGGGGTACCCTATCCATAACCAAATTTGGTTTAGCGTAAAGACCAGAAAACCTTAAAAAGTAAATACATCATCATTATTACTTCGGGTAGATGGGATTATCCAATAAAAGACACTGCATGATTGATCTGCCCTTAAAATTGTGAGGCCCAAGAATTCGCTTCTCCGGTCCTTTGAGCCAGAAAGGACCCCACGAAACTAATTTAATTTAAATGGATACAATAGATAAATCAAATATTCTAGTTTAGCTTGACCTTTGGTAATGTGTAAAGGTATTGCTGAATAAATGTGGTGCCAATGAAGGTATGTCCTTTACTGGTTTTTAGGCTTTTAAAGGTATCCATTACCTTTTAAAGTAATAGTTCTATTCAGTGTTTCAGAAATGCTGATCAAAATCTCTTTTGTTTAATGGCGGCAATATCTTAATCAAAGTTATATAAAGTTCGTGTCTTTTTGCAGTTTCAGGTTACAAAAAAGTGTGATTGAATTTTGTAAATTTTCAATAGCAGCTCAGGGTTTGGCGTCGCGCCAGAAAAGTGGCAAAACGTTCCCCTCCTATTACATGAGACCTATTAGTTGGTCAGAATAGAGTATGCTTCAATACACACTCCACTAACCTTGTATAATAAAAGCTGAAGCTTTAATTTTAAAATTATTTTCTACTACGGTTACACGTCATTCTAGAAAATCTTTTAAATTCTGACAGGAAATCAAGGGATACTGCATTACTAAATGTGTTGTGGAGGTCGGACAGGCAGTTGCTTCTAGTGAAATACAGTATTCAGCTGAATCCGGTGAGACTGGAAGCTGATTCTAATATAGTTGGGGAAAAGACTGAGCAGAAGAACAAAAACGAACAAGTTCGATGTTATTAGTAACTTTTGAGTAAAGTAAGAAAATAAATCGATTTATAACTAGAGACGAAAGCGAAGTAGTCTAGTCGCCTCACTATTTATAGTGTCGATTTAAAGATCGTAATAGTGACAAGGACCAGTGAATTACGGTTCACTACAAAAGCATTCTTTTGTACTGAAGTTCAATACCCTATTTTAGATTGAACATTGGTTGCTAATTGAAAGCGTTGGCCATGTATTGTCACTTTCTATTTTAATATACAGTATTTAATATATTATTATAACATACTGTAACGTATGGTTACGATACATTACTGAATCATTATTGTATTCATCACTAATGTTTCGTAACACTAATATAAAAAAGTAGTTTTTTTAGTTACTTCAATAATTAACCTATTGAGGCTCTACCTACATATTATATCGCAGTTCTTATTGATTTTAGTTAACGACGATAAAATACGTAAAAAGTAATTTTATTTCAATGTCTAACATTCTCGTAAATCTCAGAAAGCATTTTGTCAATTATTATTTTTTTGCTTCAAAAAATAATATTAAGCATTTAACCACGCCATAAAGCTAAATCCCCAGATTATAAATCAATTTATTTACACTTCAGCGCCTTAAAATATGGGATAGAAAACAGCGCGACCTTGACAAGGTATTCACAAAAACACTCATTATCCCACATTTTCCCAATTTCGTGTTACACAATGATAATAAAAAAGCCTCCCTCGGGAGTGTTTGCCGCGTCTTCCATGTTTAAATCTAAGGCTTCCATTAACAGATTGCCGCGTACTTTCTATAAAAGCCTTCGCCGTAGTGTTGTTCTTCAAAGGAATACTGTGTTTGAATAACAAATGCACTGACCAGGTTTGCCGGGAGCCTTTTGTTAAATTTGAGTGAATGTATATTTTACATATGGCAGAATAGTTATCCATCAGGACAGGCTGAGGAAGTGAGAAGGGAATTTAGCTCCTGCGAACATGTTTAAATACCATTATTTTTACAAAATAAATAGATCAAAACTTTAATTTGTTTTAAGTTTTACTTGAAATGTTCCTTCGTGATTATACCTCTTAATGTGAATGTGTCTAAAACAGAGAATTAGGGCTATATAGTATCGCCACTTTACACTTACAGATTCATGTTCTATGACCACATAGAAAAACAATTTTCAAATTCAATAGCTCAACGTTTGCAGTGTTGTCAAGGTGTCTATTGTTGATCCTATCGAATATTCCATTAAACGGTTCCACGGTTAAAAAAATAGCAAACAAACAATTATACATCGTTCTCTTAAAATACGTTACTAAACAAAACAGCTTCCAAAATTAGGTTTCAAAAGGAACCTACCTAATTTTCCGCCTCGAAGGAATTCTATATAATACATCGTATTGTCCTTTGAGTCGGACTATTTTTACAGTAAATAAGAGTTCCCTAGAGATATATATGTCTCTGGATGTGACAGGTACGGTATTGTACAACCATAATAACTTCATTATTTGGGATTCGGCTTATTCCGTATTTTATTTGGCCTTATATTTGAGAATGTCGGCTCAAATAGTTTTGGTAATTGGGGAGTTACTGTTATGTTAGTTGAATGTTATGGCATTTCGGGAAGTTGGATTATATTACTATATTATTGTGTAATCATTTTCATACTAAAAGTATTTTTTTATTGTAAATGGTATATTTTGTTACATTTTTGCTTAATTAAAACTTGACTTGTGTTTGTTTTTACGTAGGAATCATTTCAGATATTAAATCTTTCTGAAAATAATATGTAATAAAAAAGAAACTGTTGGATAAAAAAATGATTAATTTGAAAATACTTCTCAACGGTTTAACTTTTAAGTTTACTTTTTGGCCCATTTATTCATGGTCCTAAGTTACACAGAGCGAAATGAGCTGAACTCAGTAGGAGATATGAACATCTAAACTTCGGTACTGTTGCAGTTTGAAGGTTCTATATCAGTAACTAGTGTCTTGAAAGCTTAGCAAACTACGACACGTCTTATAACGCTAGTTTCGACTATTATATAAGTAGTTTTCAGTAAGGACCATTAGGATCAATAAATATTTAAACTCCCTTATTATAAATGCTCTATAAATTATGAAATTTAACTCACTGCACTGAACAGGTAATATTTCACTAGTTGAACCAATAACAAATGAACTAAAAGTAGTCCTTTTTAATACCTCAATACTTAGACGATACTTTCATGTAATAATGTAATCATGTTGATCATATTAAAAAGTTAACCCTTCCAAAAATACTCATACAAAAACCCTAATTCACCCCAAAAATAAATGAAACACATCGATTTCCATTAAGCATAATTACCTTAAGTATAGTGACCCAATATAATGACCCTTTAGACAATTCTAAAGTAATGGGTCCTTATGGTCTTGGCAACCGAAACGATCGAGGGGCTCGACTTTTAGAATTTGCGTTTGGTCAGAACATGTCAGTCAGCAATAGCTTCTTTTACAAAAAATCACACCGACGCTGGACCTGGCTCTCTCCTGACGGTGTTACCCGCAACGAAATAGATTACTGTCTTTCTTCCAACAAGCAAATAATTCAGAATGTAGAAATAATAAACAAATTAAAAATAAGCTCAGACCATAGGCCACTGCGCGCAGTCATAAAAATTAACAAAAAACTGCAACGAACCCAAACTGTAAGAAAAACAATAAAAAAGATAGACAAAGTAACACTTATTGGTAATAAGGAAAAGTTTAATATGGAACTTCAAAATAGTTTCAGCCTTTTAAGTAACACCTCTGAAGACGTAAACGCCCACTATGATATTATTAGAGAAAGTATCAAGAAAGCCAGCCAAAGTATTAAAAAACTTAAACCCAAAAACCAAAAGTTGTCCGGAAACACTATAGGCCTTATTGAGGAAAGACAAAAACTTCAAATAGGCACAGCGGAGTATAGAAAGCTAGACAGGACAGTTAAGCGCAGCATTCGAAAAGATTTAAGGGCTTATAACATCCACCTTGTCCAAACAGCTTTAGAGCGAAACAGATCTTTAAAGAATGCGATGCAAGCAAGAGAAGTGGGCAAAGCTGAAATTACCTGCCTTAAAGACGATCAAGGCGTGAAACAAGGTGATAGGGATAAAATTATCCAGATTTGCACAAAATTTTACCAGGAACTTTACTCGGATAACACACCTCCGAATCAACCAACACAGGCCTACCACTACTCCGACACTGTTGAGCCAATTACCGGTTTCGAAGTTCACTGTGCAATGAAAACCTTAAAGTACAACAGAAGTCCTGGCGAGGATGCTATCACTACTGAAGCCCTTAAAGTTGGAGAAACTACTTTGCTTCCACATATAACTAATTACTTCAATAGAATTTTACAGACTGGATCTTTTCCGCCGCAATTCTGCCACTCAAATATAATACTCTTACACAAGAAGGGAGACAAGGCTGACATTGGCAATTACCGCCCCATCAGTCTTGTATCCCGTATCCCTTGTATCTCCGGCCAACTGGATCAAAGTCAACCCCCTGAGCAGGCAGGCTTTCGGCGCGGCCTCTCAACAACTGACCATCTCCATACTCTGAACCAGATTATAGAAAAACATATTGAATTTCAAATTCCACTTTACCTCGCGTTTGTAGACTACTCGAAGGCTTTTGACAGTCTTAGACACCCCGAAATATTTAAATCCTTAGCGGCCCAAAACATAGATCCCACATACATTCACCTTTTAGAAAACCTTTATAAAAACAGTACAGCGTGTATTCACATCCACAAAAATGGGCCACACTTCAAGATTCGTAGGGGCGTTAAACAGGGAGACCCTTTATCTCCAAAATTATTCACGGCGACCCTTGAACAAATTTTTCAAAATTTGGCAGCCAGTTGGGAAAATAAGGGCATTGTCGTCGGCGAAAGGAGGCTGACAAACCTCAGATTTGCAGACGACATTGTTCTTTTTTCCTCGACAGCGTCTGAGCTAGAGTCCATGCTCCACGAACTGAGCACAGCAAGTGCCGAGGCGGGACTCGCGATGAACATGACGAAGACCAAGGTGATGACCAACAACACGCACAGGAGAGTTAAAGTCGAGAGCGTGGAGATTGCATATGTCCAAGAGTATCTATACTTAGGCCAAATAGTCTCCTTTCAGGCGAGACAAGACAAGGAAATATCTCGTCGGATTGAAAACGCCTGGAGGAGATATTGGTCTATGAAAGACATCATGAAAGGACCGCTTCCACTTTCACTAAAGCGGAAACTAATGGACATGTGCATTCTCCCCGTTCTAACGTATGGTGCGCAAACTTGGGCTCTCACCAACGTTCAAAAATCCCGTCTCGGTGTTTGCCAACGTGCTATGGAGCGCAGCATCCTCGGAGTTCGGCTCACGGATCATGTAAGGAACTCCCTACTGCGCTCCAAGACTCAAATAGCGGACGTGGCCCTGAAGGCTGCCAAATTGAAATGGGACTGGGTCAGAAGGACCGTGGGCGAAAGCCTCTACAAATTGGGTTCCTAATAGACGGAGGCCGCGTGGAAGACCCAGGCGGAGATGAAGGGATGAACTAGACGCATACAAAAAGGAGTGGCAACAAATAGCAAACAATAGAGACCTGTGGAAGGAAGGAAGGGAGGCCTTTGCCCTGCAGTGGGACAGTTCAGGCTTTAAATAAATAAATAATAATAAATAAATAATAATAGTGACCCAGCTCACGGCGAATCGTAAACACATTATTTTAGGGTTACACAAACATGTTAACCCTATGCAAATAGCGTTATGAATAAGCTTCGTTATAACCCCCCAGTGCGCAATGAACCTGTAACTAACACCATTTATGTGTTCGTAGTTTTATCTCGGAAAATTCAGGCTTGAAATTGGTTTATTTTATACGGCAATTATAAAGTTCTTTATTGAGAACAATAAGGCGTAATTAAGCGAATGATTTAAGACTCTAAAAAAATGAATTCGATATATTTTTATGTATTACCTTCAATAAGGTTTTATAAGCTATGCATGACCTGTTTCAATTACATAAATAGTAAAATTTCATTTAGAACTGTAGTATCTTTTTTAATATTAAAATTTTTAGTTGTGGAACACTGCTGTTCTCGTCCTGGAGGTGGGCGCTAACAATTGCGACACATTTTTTCTTCTAAACTAATGTAGCTGTTAACGCACAATCAATGTAATTTATCTTGTTTTTTGTTCCAATAAATGATTTTGATTTGATTTGATATCTTGAAAGATAAAATTAAGTTTTTATAACAATATTTTCCTAACACACATTATAATTTTGACGGGCCTGTTGGTCTAGTGGTTAGTGACCCTGACTGCTATACCGGAGGTCGTGGGTTCGATTCCCACCCAGGACAAATGTTTGTGTGATGAGCACGATCATTTGTTCTGGTTGTCTGGGTGTAATTTATCTATAGTATGTATAACACAAGCTCTGCTTAGTTTGGGATCAGATAACCGTGTGTGAGTTGTCCCGGAATATAAAAAAAAAATAATAATAGGACACCTACAAAGGTTCTTTACAAAATTCTCACTCCGCATTTTATTTCTGATTAGTTCAATATGTCGGAAATTAATACATATTGAAACGCTCAAATTAGGTCACGATCCTCGATCGTGATTGTCCAATGTAAGACTAAAATACCACAAATTTAAAATAAAATTAAATATCAGAAGAACAGCCAGAGAAAACCGTCCTATTTGTCAACCGACTTCAAAAAAAGGATGTTCTCAATTCGTCTGTATTCGTGTTGAAACTTTTTAACCGATCCAACGAAACAGTCCAAAGTTTTAAACTTAACATACTCATAGCAAGATAGTTCGTGTGCATTCATCAATAACGTTGTGTGTGCACTTTTCTTTGTACTTGTATTTCGACTTGGAAAGTTCTGGAAACTTCTCGATATTCAAGAACTTTAGAATCGAAGTTTGTTGAATCAGCTCCGATGTAAACAGTGGCTGTTATGTACGACGTAACTTGTGTTTTGTTTGTAAACATGATTATCTAATGTTTATGTACACTATTTGATTCGTATAGTGGAAATTTTAGTTGTTTTGTGTATATATTACTATATTGTTGACCTATAACTTAGTAGGGCATAGACCTAATCTTATGCGGAGAAGGAACGAGCATTGCCCGCCATATCTGGTCAATGTAGCAGTCATGAATATAAATCTCTCTAAATAAATAATAGTTATGTTTTGCGTATACCTATATAAATGTCTAAAAACACATTTTTTATTGCCGTTTAAACTAGAAAAAATTGATTTCGGTCATAAAACCAAGGCCAGTTTTACTTGTTATGTACCACTCAATACACTACTCTTCCCGTTACTGTTAAAATCGGCTGACAAACATTCATATAACTACAACTACTAACTTCAGCCTGCTATAAGGGTTTAGAGATACTAGTTAAACTATCACAATGGGTAATCTTTTAGTGTAAGATGAGAACAGACCGGGCTTAGCGATCGGCTAGTGGCTAGACTGGCCTTTGTTGTCTTTCGAGCGTTTATAGTTATTAAACACTAACGTGGATATGAAATAGAGCATATTGTGCACGATATATCAGAACAGTTTTGTAGACGAGACGTTGAAATATCATGTGATACAGTTAAGGATCTGAAATCGCCAAACCGCAAATGAGGAAGCGTGGTCAATACTCGCGCCTTCTCTATATGGGAAGAGGCCTGTGCCCAGCTGTGGGACGTTTATGATTACTATTTTTATAGTTAAGAATCTTCACAATTAAACTAGTTCAAAACATGTAATTTCAATTACTTAAGTGGGTTTTCATAAATATTTAGGACACAATATTATAATATACTACAGCAAAAAAGATCTACGAAAACTATTTATACTCTTAAAAGTGCTTCTGATTTTTTTTATGAGCTGTAAATAGGAACTGTGTCTTGTTTACTAGCATTTAATTAATGTGTCCCTAAAGACTACATAAATATCATTATCCCCCTTTATTTATAAGGCCAACATTTATCAAGCCTCCCCCTTATTAAACACTAGAGTTGCACTAAACAAGAGTCATAAACATATCTCAAGCAATCGAAAACTAGAGGTGTTCTCGTCGCCAATTAAATTCCTTGTCACAGCTCTAATTTGAGAGTGGGAAGAACGAATTGTGTTTATTGAGAACAGTCCCAAGTTACGAGTGATATCGTGTTACATGGGAAGTGGTCCAAGTGTTAAGATAATCGAGAATGATATTATGTAAAGGCATGACGTTTTATGTAATTTTCATTTGTCACAGTGCTAAGTATCAATTCCTTGCTCACATTGTCTGTTTTAATACACTCGTTGATATCATTGATATTGATGCATATTCAAGGACAAAGGCTTTTGCCTCTTTTTTCATCTCTCTCTGTTTAAGGCTGTTGAAAAGTTGAAATCCTTCATTGTTCATGTTTCTGTTGTTCATGTTTCTCACGTTATCTGGTATTGTATAACACGTTATATCGCGTGGAATAAACAAATTGGTATCGAAAATTAATATATTATATGGAGTTTCTTGCCGGCTTTTCTCTATAGGAATGACACTTTGGAACCGAGCAACTAGTCATTAGATTTTAACGTAACGATTCTTAAGCGCCTTTTTTTTGGTTTATGAAAAATAAAAATATTTTGATTTTGATTTTATAATGTCATTACATACCTATTTTATGCACTTTATGGTTTGTTTTCAACATAATTTTTGGCTAACATTTATTTTAAACCGATAATTTGACATATGGAAGCCAAGTTACTGGTACTACTTAAAGGACAAAAACTACGTAAAGTATGAAAAATATTGCCTCCATCACCACTTTTACAAAGTCGTAATTATAATGTTTACGACACAATCACGTAAAATTACAACTAATTTCCATGCATATAAAAAAGACACGCAAAACAATAAAAATAGCTCTTTAAAAGAAACTACAGCTAATTCTTTGTAAAGTCACGAACGTTAAGTTAAAAGTAATTGTAAAAGGCTTCATTCCATTTCCATGAATACTTTATTTCGTAATTGGCTGCATGATGTGCCTCGCCGCGATTTGCTGGCACTTCGATCCTAACTGGTTAGTGTCACGCGTCCGACTTGGTAAGCCGGACAATAGCCCTATTCTGTTAAACGCGAACTAAACTATTTTAGGATATCGCTATCTTTTTCAGCTTTACATAATTAGAAAAGGATAGATGAAAATTTGAGCTGTCAGATTGTTTGACACGCAGAAAATATGTGTGCACAAAAACAGAGCGATATTCAAAGCGGAAATAATTATGTAATTTTTTTGTTAGTTGTTGTCTATCTATTGACGTCCTTTTCTTACACTTTTTGTTAGCAAAATATACCTAGCAATGCTTTAATTTTGGTTTAGTTTATAAATAAAGATAACATGGCAAATGAGTAAGTAAAGCGTGACTAGGAACACTAGTCGATCCTATTATGTTATTAAATTGTGAAGATTTCCTTTATAGCTTTTTGGACGCACCCTGCTCCTTAGTAAAGGAATAGTATTGCACCACACCATTGCACTAATGGATTAAAAAGAAAGAAGTTTTACCTAATATTTTTAGTATAGTTTACAAACTAAAGATAAGTCGTAAAGACCATTAGTTTTTTTACGACAAAGTACAATACTCACTATAAAAAATTAACTAGGGTTTTTAAAATAGTAAAAATCAAATTACGTTTTATCTTTTAAACTACAGACATTTCTAGACATACTTTATTCACTACATTTATGTGTATTTTAATTACATGTTAACATCTCAACTATTAAGAACAAATTCACAGAAACATTACCAGAAGTATAATTCAAATTAGTTTCCACATAACTCTGGGCAGCGTGACATTAAAACTCTACACACACAAAGTTCCTGTTTTATGTCGTGTTTACATATGTCACGTCAAGATATTTCTGTGCGTGACGAAGGAAACATCCGACATCCCATTTAATATGTATTCATAATAAGCACCTTCTGTTTACATCATGGCTGTGTCAGTTTACCTCAGCTATCATGAATAATTGTGATGAAGTACGTGGGAGAAATGTAAATGTGTGTCGGCTACGTTTTTTGTGTCATACCTATATGTTTTATATTAATCCGTACTAGCTTTGTCTCGTAGTTTCGTAATTAGTAATCTTCATAAGGTGTAAATATAATTAAAACCAGTCTCTCAAAGTCACACAAAGTACAAGACTTTTTTGCAAAGAAAAAACGACTACTGATCATCTTGTTTGCTCACAACTTAGGTTTAGATTTTATGAACAAAGGATTCCTTGTCATGTTTTACTCAAACCTAATCTAGGTTCCAATCTGTAACCTGATACGTGTTCAGTCATTTCTACAAAAAATAATAATTCCATAACATAACATTATCTTTGAGTGACACTCGCTATGACGTGGTGTATTTTGTTTTCTAAATTGAGCACTTGACATGTTTCCGATATAATTACGTCAGCGTCATTATTGTAATTACCACATTTCATAATGAGGTCTCTATTAACATAGCTATATCTATATTTAAACAATCCATATCCAATGCATCTGTTTTGCAACCGTCAATGTATAGTTATAAGAAGAGATACTACATTTTAGACCGTATCATATTTATACCGTTTTCCAAAAAAAAAACCTAAATCATTATATATTTGCCCAATGAAACCTCTCTAAAGAGGTAGTTGACTACGCTGAAAATATTTTCGAGTTTTAATTGGCGTCATTAGCCGTAGTCTCTATATATCTTAGCTTATACATCAGCTTCTCTCATCTGTCGTCACGCTCTCAGCCTGTTCGCGTCACCGTGACAGTCTCGGCGGCGTGACGTGCTAGGCGTGACACTTCTGAGCAGCGTGACGTCGAGACAGCGTCCGTCTGAACTTGGATATCTCGTTTCATAGGCTTTTCATTTGATCTTCTTAATGTGCTGTAGAAATGTGGATGTTTTAATTGGAGGACTTCTTTTCAGTTTATTAGTGTGTCTGTCCTTATATAATTTCTGTAAAAGAATTGATAATATACACTACCGTAGTGAAGTGGGGTAATATTATTTCATCGTAACATTATAATTAGGGAAAATTGAAATATTTGAAACTAATTAATTATTTTATTACGAACTAATTTACACATGGTAATTTATTTCAGAGTGTACTTAAATCTAATACAAGAACAAACAAAGACTAAAATTAAATCTTATATAGATAAATAAAACTAACACGCGTCAAAATACTCATCGTCATCCCTGTCAATGGCGGGAAACGTGCCCAGAAGGCTGGCAGCATTGCCACGTTGAATGGCTATGCCGATTCTCTGTGCAAGGAACAAACCAGCTCTCTGATCACGAGTAGAGTCTACCAAACGTTTTGACAGTTCTTTAAAAAGATTTCGTGCACTCGGACCCCATGACCCGAGCGTTTCAACCCCAAACGGCTCGAAAATATAATTACCCATTAGGTTATTATACTTTCGCCGTTTAAGGGTCTCCGCTGCTCCAGCAGCAGCTCCAGGAGAGGCCGCCGAACTTAGAACGTGGGATGGCGCAAGGGTGTCGACGCACGTTGCGTCCCACACCAAAGGCCGACCCAATTTCCAAGGCAACAATGACATACCGTCAGGTCTCTTACCATCGCTGCGCACCAAACCATTGGGTTCCAAAACAGCTGGTACACCGGCAATGACAAGAGCACGACGAATAATGTCATTAATATTTGCGTGACGGGATATACGTCCTGCGCTCCTGCTGCAGGACAGGCCATGGTGACCGAGGCAATCGACTGTTTCACCGCATTGACACCGATGACATGCGATACAAGGTATACCTAAACGTAAACTGATGGCGAGCCGGAAAGTATTGTCATCCAAAATCGTACCAAGAGTGGTTGACGGAAGTGCCTGTAACCAGAGGCCCGATTCCCATTCTCCCACAGCCAGGAGACGCGCGCGCTCTGCAGTGTTGATTGACGTATTAATTAATTCTTTCCGTATCAAACTGCAAAGCGGCTCGTCCCACTGCCTCTGAGAAGAACGTTGCTCGGGTAGATCTGTGCCCGGGCAGGACAATTCCCAACTATTTACTGCCTCAGTCATGCACAGAATCTGAAAATCAACCAGAGAAGACCCTAAGATTTGCCTGGTTAATTTTTCAGTGCTGTGGACCGAAGACAAAAATGCTGGTAAGCCTAGACTGGAAACTTTACGTACACCAAGCCCACCAAATCGGATCGGCAGCGTGGCTTGGGTCCAAGCTCGGTCATCCAACGTTACGTTAAAAATTGACGTTAACGTGGACCGAATAATTTTATTACATACTAGAATATAATATCATGATGTTATGATAAATATCATAAACAAATTTTGATATCCAAAGAACAAAACATACGGAAATCCATGTTTTAGTCAACAAGAGTAGAAAATTAATTACCCACTGAACCCATATAAACTTCATCCTTTTAATTACAAAGCAGCTAAGTATCAAATATCAGTAACATTAACATTTAAATTAACATACATTTGGATAATCAAAAGTCCTTCGAAGTTCCGTGAATTTCTCATAAAATCACTCTATCACATAGGTACTAGAGTAGCAACATAAATGTTATGTTATGTTATACTTAGTAATTAAATCCCAGCTCAAATATAAACCCAATACGCAGCAAACTAACAAAACAAATGTGGCTTTGGATATAAAAGGCCTCTTCCGCGGATTACAGGCTTACAGGATTTACAATTACGAACCTACATTTTTTCACAAATCGGATTAAATAGGTAAATAAAATAAGTACGCGGAATAAGATTATATGAATCAATTTAAAATTTTGTTACATATCGAACTGCGGTCGATTCGGCCAGTGAAATTGTGCGTGACTTATTGAAATTGAAAAATTTAATGGTTTATAATAAAGGGGATAGCGTCTGAAGCGAAGATTCGTTCACGTGGAGCTAAAGTGGTATATTTGGTGACCCAGTTTTGTATAGTGGGTAGACTAGGGTGGGACCGATTGCAGGATTATGGACGAATGCGATTGTCACAAAGGACGATTGTTACTCTAATCTTTCCTTAGCTGAAACGCTTGTGCATGTTTGTTCTCACACGAATTACGATACTGCATACAATGAAAGTAAAATCGGGTTTAAAAAAATGAGTTAGTTCCCAAACTAACGACGTTGTAATATACTTTCTGAAATGATTCATTAAAAAAAGGTCGGTTACTTATTTTTACACATATATATTATTTAATGTAAACAGTAAAGGCTGCATAAAATTGATTATACTTGCATAAGAAGGTCTTTAGAACCCATTGGGAATTAAAGGAATCGTGCAATGGTGTGGATTGAAAAACATTCATGATTTCTATAAAACTTATATACTTGGATAAAATCGTCCTTTTTATTAATTCAGCGAGTTTGATTGGCATGGCTTAAATGTCTCATTTCAAGGTAATTTCACTCCATCCGATATTAATTATAAGCATTATTGGCATTTCCCGGTAATCGTGATAATAATGAAGGAATGAATGTTAACTTCTGAGGGAATTCAATTTGTGTTCGATTTATTACGGAAATTCAAAAGACCGTTAAATTACAAATGTATCGTTAAACTACATAACATGTACGATAAATTACATATTTATTTGTAAACAATAAAAAACGGTTTTTTTTTTTAATGCCTTAAAAAAGTGAGTTTTCTCAATTGGATGGTGAGTTTTTTTATATTTTTGTAACCCAATTATCACCAGCAGTTGTATATCGATTTCAAGAGAAACAATAATTGGAAACGTTTTAAAAAGGTTTTTTTACAAATGAGAAAAATGCCTGTTAGTGCGTTAAAATGCTGAGATGAAAGATAACCGAAATATTAAAATTACTTTTCGGTAGCACAGAGTTAAAAATAACAAGTTCATTCCGAATTCATAACTTTTGTGTTTGCTTGACGTTTTCATGTTGTTTTTATGTTTCAAACATAAGATAGGTTTTCTCATTCCAAATGTATCTTAACCTACGTATATGTGTCTTATTATATCGTGATGATCATTATTTAAAATATTTGAAACGAAATATTCTTTACAGTGGTTCTTTATAGACTGGCTGTTTGATGAAACAAATACATTAAATGTTTTTTTTTTTAATTCTAAGTATTTTGCTTTTATCTACCCCAAACTAAATGAAACAATATATTAGGTATTTCATAGGCAAATATAAAGCACTAGAAACCGGGTTTTGGGACAGCACTTAATTTTAATCAGCCTTGCTATTCTGTAACATTATTTTCATGTCTCGACAGCGGAATCCGCAGTGAGATGTCAAATACGTATTCTCGAATTTGAATTCTAAATCAAGGCCAATTGGGTTCACTTTTGAAGTGAGCTTTATTATCACTTCACTCTCACCTGTCACCGAAATTATTTCTCGAATTTGAATTCTAAATCAAGGTCAATTGGGTTCACTTTTGAAGTGAGCTTTATTATCACTTCACTCTCACCTGTCACCGAAATTATTAACAGAATAGACAGGAAGCTCGCTATTAATTAAATAGGCTTAGAACTATAAATATTATCGATAGAATTTATTAAATTTCAGTAGTACGTTAAGTTTCCTGGAAATGGTTGTCATAATAATCAAATGAAGTTTCAATAACGTGTACGTTTAATATTCTGTGTGCCTGCCATGAGCTCTTAAAGCAGGACTGTTGCCGTTGCGGAAGCGAGACGCCGATATGCGCAGTGTAGCGCGCTGTCTCGCTTTCACAATCGAAACAGTTCTGTTAAAAGAGCTTACAGTACAGGCAATGTTCAGTACTTGTAGGGACGCTTAGTAAATAGGTTTACAAGTATACTATATCGAAATTCCTAGAAAACGAAGCCAGTCAGTTTAGTTCAGGTTTTCGGTGCTGTGATTAAGTTCCAGGCTTGGGTATTGAAGGTGCAATAATAATATGTATCTGATGTATTTAAAGAAAACGGACAGCAGTAACAGTTGCCAATAGCCTAATTCTACTTATATATTTAATATAACTACCGCCTGACTAAAACGCCTAAATCCATACGTCAACACAAACAGACAAAGTAGTAGTTATAAAAAAATGTGTTCAAACTTCATTATCTCGAATGAGCCGTAGTTTCAACACACAACTGAACAATCCAAAAATTTAAACAAACTTCGCCAACATTTGCCAAAAGTTTGCAACCAACATTTTTAAACCCCAAGCCTTTACGAGGTTACACGCACACCCTAATTTGAAAAACTTGAGGGCTGTCAGAAGCACAATTCGAGTTTCGAGTTTAGTTGTTGCAAGTTAGCAAGTAAATCTTGTCGAAAATGTTCAGGATTGCCGTCCGGCAATGCCTGTGGTTTGCCCCTGTTAAACACAACTTAACTTATTGTTTCTTGGTAACAAACTTGTGTATTTATTGTTGGGGTTGGCGATGCTAAGTGGTATGTCGCTGCGTCTTTGTGGTGGTTAAAGGATGGCCATGGTCAGTTATATTTGTTCCAAAGGGCATTGTTGTTGTTGTTTACAGCTTATTGTATGCATAGTTTTTGGTAGTTGATTTGTGTTTGATCATTTTCACAACAGTCATCCATGTTGGATTTAGTCTTTCGTAGAAAACTTGAAAGCATAAATTTTTTTTAAGGACTTTTGATGCATTTAAAAGACTTTTTAATTTGAAGATTGCGATAGACCACAGTGTACCATACGATGAGCTGATTAGAGGATCGTCGTCTTTTTATAAAAATATTCCAAAATGATAGGGAAGGGAAATCTTGGAAAAAAAGGTGGGAACAAAAACATTTTTCTTCCATCATCCATAGGCGGATTTAATCAAAGGAAAATATTGAAGGGATCAAGTTTCTATTAGCCGGAGGGCAGGCCTTTGATTGGGAAATGGCCTTAGTAGCCTATTTTTGTTTTTTAGTCCATTCGGTAACCTTTTAAAAAAATATATAGATTAAACATGTTTTTATAATTTATTTTATAATTATGAAAGAACAAACTATACTATTTATTTATTTTTAATATCTATCAATCATTTAATTATTTTCCTTACAAAAATACTTGTGCTACAATTGTGTACATTTTGCTTTGCTTACATCTTCGCATTAAACCAAAACAACCAAAATTCTTAATTCAGTTTCAGTTTTAATCCCGCCATATTATTTAGAGCTGATAAAACCCCCAAGTTTCATAGAGCAACTCGTAAAATAAATGACACATTACATCAGGATCACAACTTTATATAAATTCGGAGGGATACCTAAAGCGGCCTATTCACGGTCCGATCGCTTTGATACAGAATAATTTATTATGGTAATGCGTTTTCACAATTTTCAAAGTATGTCAGTATCTTTTAACTTTCCTTTTGAATCGCATTTACAAATACGTAGATATTTGAATTATATGAACGTATATATATTTGTAAAAAGTGGATTTGACGATTTCTAATCACTATTATTTATATTATTATTTATCATTATTGTAATACGTAATAAGACAGCAACAAAACATTGAGTGCTTCAAAAGCTAGAATTTTGTACGAATTATAAAGCATAAACAGCACTTACGAATTAAAATCTCACAGGAACAGAGTCTCGGTACATATTCATTACGTTTTATTATACTCATTAGTGGCATGAGTTTTAAAGTCGTAATGTGAAAACCCTTTGCAGTTGTCTTCCTCTGACTGTACCAATTAACTTGCAAAAATACTGTTGTAGGTATTCTAAACGCTAGTTACTTCGTACTTTTTTTTTTACAGTTTATTTACTTTTACGTGCAGTTATTTTAGAATATGATTTGATTTTTTTTTTAATAAAAATAGCCTAATAATAAAAAAAGCTTAAAAAACATACATATAAACATTAAAAAAAATAGAACTACGAACACGCAAATAAAAAACGTCTATTTAGTATGCAAAAAAAAACTTAATATTACGATTATAAAATGCTAACATGACAGCAATTTACAAACTAGAAGCGTTAACATGCAACAATCACTTTTATTACATGTACGCAATTCATTTAACGTCAAAACATTAATAAAAAGTAAAAAAAAAATCGCAAACACCACGCAATAACACAATAAAACATAATTAACATCGTTGAAACTTTGCGACTTTTTGTCGCAGTCGTCCATGTACAGTATTTCAGTTGAGATGTGTAATTAAAATGGCGGCGCCCGAGAAACACGACCACAATTACTTTGAAGGCGAGCAAAAGTTTTAATACATTTATTTCAGTGTTACTTGACGTCTGTTTGTCTGTATGATTGTATTAACCACGGCCTTTCTTTATGTTCCTCCACAATAATGTTATTACTGCGGCATTATTATATTTAATTTAATGGCGGTAATTATAACTAAGTTTTCTTAAGAACTGCTATTAGGATTTTTGTTGTGGAATGTTGTTTTGTTTTAATACTGTTTTATGTTAGAAAGCATTTGCTTTGTTTCACGTATTCATGATTAAAGTCTTCAAAGATATTGTCTGGTAATTTCAGAAATATATAACACATGTATATAATATAGCGACATTTGTGAGTAGATTTTGATTTAGGTTCGTATTTAACATTCAAATTACTAGTCGACTATTAACGTAAATAAACAAATTTTAAGAAAAACAACTAACAAAACGGAATAGTTCTAACATAAAAAAAAATGACTTCAAAATTAGTCTTATATTTATTTCTTTTGGACCCCACTGTCAAAACTGGACCAAAATGAAATGGGGAAATAAAAAAAGAATCATCAAAATCGGTTCACCCATTCAAAAGTTCTGTCGAAGCAAACATAACAAATACAGTCGAATTGAATACCTTCTTTTTTGAAGTCGGTTAAAAATACTACCACAAAATGCGCATTAACATTTTTCTTTTGTGAAAATTATAAAAAATTAAAAACCAAGTACTAAGTAGCGACCTGACTTAAGAAGTCAGCTGGCGAGCTTGTGCCTCAGTGCAAGTGCTCAGTGCTCTTTCCGTGTCGGATTGCCTTGTCATCGGACTATTAAACTCAAAGAATAGAGAGAGCACCTGTATTCGCGTTCAAAAACTATATTTTTCTTGTAATTTTGTAACTAAGAATTTCCTTAGTGACAAAATTCATATTCTAGCTTTTTGATTAGGCACAACCGACAACAACAACGACAGTACCTATTTATTTTGACAGCTAATTAGTCAACACCCAATATACAAGCGTGCTAATCAATGCTTTTTCTTGCTCTATTAACTCCGGTCCGGCTTTACACGGTATCCGGAATACGGTTTTCTCTACTATAATATGCATGTATAACACATTTAAATCTTTCTCTTGAAAATCTCTACCCAATGCTGAAAACTGCACGTAAATCTGTTGAGTAGTTTAAAAGGTCTAAGCAAACAGACATCGGAAGTGAAGCCACTTTTATACTATGTAAAGAATATTATGAGGTTTTTAATCAAGTGGATAGTAAAGAGGTTCTAATAAAAATAGCCTTTTACAACAAACTTGATATAAAACCCATTTAGTTAAATTCGTTTGATTCGGAAACGTTTCCGAGGGCATTTGTATTGGATTGCCATTACTTTTAAGCTTTAAGAATCGAATAACAATATCGTTTCGGATGTCGTTTTTGTAAAACACGTAATATACTTATGCGGAGAACCAGAAGGAGTATAATCGACCTTTTTACCATACATATGGACTACCCATATACATAGGACTATACAAAAAAAAAACATCCCTACTAAAAAAGTATGTTCAATCAACTAGATATAATGTGTTTTTTTAACCGACTTCAAAACGAGGAGGTTATTAAATCGTCTGTTTGGTGCTTTTTGTGTCTTTGTTAAGCTGTTTGCACGGCAATTTAGCTTCAATTACAAAAATCTCTTTTTGTCATCGACACGTTTGTATTGTGTAAAAGCTTTTGATTCGAAATTTTAGTTAATCACTTAAAAAAAAATTACTGCCTTCGTCACTTATCTTAAGTTTGGCTAAAAGCAGGGAAAAGGTCAATGATCTCTTACCCGTTGAATCTATTTCTGACCTGGTCTTCATTACGTTAAGTATTTCTTCGAATTACTTTGAATACTAAGTGCTTTTACACTTAATAGGCACCTGAACCAAACAAATTTGGATAATTGGAAGGTTATATAATAAGTAGCAGATAGTGTACAAAACATTTAAATTAAAGAAAAAGGTTAATGATACCAAGCGAACATTATCGAGCAGTCACATTATATTTTTGGATAAAATAAGCTAAAATTAAACGCGTAAATCCCAAAATATCGCACACTAAAATTACCAACACTTCTCCCCTAGATTGACGATATTACAGATAAAATTAAATATCCCCAAATTTATTTAAAATCTCGCCTGCCTCTCATAATTTCATAAATAAATATCAAACGCAGTCTCATCGCAAATTTCAGATTTTACATTGAAATTATATTAAAATTTGATGCTTCGTCGTTGCTTGATGCAATTATGCACCAATATTGCTGTGGGTTCAAATCCATTAACTATAATTTCCGCCGTGTCCGCCCGCGGTCGTGTACACTCGATAGCGATCGGGTTATGTTGTGGTGTTTACTTGCCTTGATTTTTTGGTTTTTATGATACTTCTTTGATATATTGTTTTTTATTTTTGACGACCTCCGTGGTCGAGTGGCGTACGCACCGGTTTCAAGGTGTCGCTAGCTCTGAGGTCCCGGGTTCGATCCCCGGACGGGTCAATGTAGAAACCAACTTTTCTACATTGTCCCGGGTCTGGGTGTTTGTGGTACCTTCGTTGTTTCTGAATTCACAAGTGCTTCTTACTTTGGGCAGCTACTTACTTTGGGTTCAGAGCAATGTATGTGATGTTGTCCGCATTTATTTATTTATTATTTTATTTTACGTATACATGATACCATCAATCCTTCTTCAGAAAATTAGATTTTTATCTTATAAGAAAGCCTCTTGTTTAGCAGTGTAAGAAGTAGTTAAATGATTAGGTACATCACCTAGATACATAATGGGTCCATGTTATTAACCGACGAAAACTAAGAATTCTCAAAAGAAGTAAGTAGATATCCATATTTATTTTAAGTTCTAGTTATTATCAGTTTATGAATTCCTTTACTCTTCTTGTAATTCTTCAGTTTTCTGTTTTCATTATTTTAATAGATAGCTAACTACTTTGTTACAAATGTTTACTTCTCTACAAACTTTATTACCGCAGTAGTTATTGTATATACTGATGATACAATACATCATCAACCACTTTGTTGTCGACTGTACCGGACGCCATATTCAGCAACCAGGGAAAACATAAGTGGTTTTATTACGTCTAATTGTAGCTGGGTTGCTGATCAATTGGTTAATACCGGTTGTTTGGTAGGGTGTGGTTGCCCGATTTACGAATTAAACAACCCTAGGGAGTGATAGGGTGGGACCATTGATTGCCATTCACGGATCTTTTGTATATTGGATTAATAGCTTTGCTGCGTTCAATGGGGTCAGTTATGTATTATGATTGTATTGGTGTTTGACTGCGTTGGATTTACGTTTAAGTGGTTCATTTGTAACAGCTAATGGTGAAAGTTGTATGACAAAACTTAAGTATCTTTTCGTGTTTGATTTTAAACTGTATCTTTTTTAAATAATTGCCGTTACAGCTTTACTTAGTACGGCGTTTCTTAAGTTTTGTTATGGTATGATTTATCACAGCTTTATACTTTGTTGTTTAATGAATTCTCAGTGTATGAAGATTACACGTGTATATTAGTACATACAACGACATATGTCATGTTTGTATAACGCACCTGAATTTCTCGTGAAGGGTGGCGAAGAGGCCTTGATAAACACCCCTTCCCTGATTGTTATAATTCCCGAGTAGTAGGAGCCAAGTGTATTGTCACACACGTCAAACGACCCCGTATTTTACCAGGGAAATTCATTGAATGCTTGACTTATAGAATGTTTTTTTTTTGTTACAGGTAATACAGTTGCTGCAGTTGTTTACTTAGATATTAATGCAGTTTGGAAAGTAGAAGAAACTATCAGTCGGCCATGACTGAAAGAAGGTTGAACATATTTTATAGATTAATAATAGAACTACATAACTGCAGTTTTAATCCGTCAATTAATATTTATAATAATATTTAATAAAAATAATATTTCAGGACACCTCACACACGGTTATCTGATCCCAAGCTAAGCAGAGCTTGTGTTATGGTAACCAGGCAACTGATAAATATACTTATTATATTTCTAAATACATACATATTATAGATAAATTACACCCAGACAGTACAAATGATCGTGCTCATCACACGAACATTTGTTCTGGGTGGGAATCGAACCTACGACTTCCAGTATAGCAGTCAGGGTCACTAACCACTAGACCAACAGGCCGTCGAATTGCTCTTTCAAATAAATATTTAATAACTAACCCATAATTCAACAGTGCTATAAAAGCGCTCCATCAAAATTTACTGACGTCTAGCAAAGAACACGTTTAATAAAAAAAGTGTACGATACACTAGTCATCATAGCGCTCGTTTCGCGCCCGATAAACTCGCATTCTATCAAAACTAATCAGCCATCCGAAACTTTACTTCAAACAGATCCCAAAACAACCATTCCCAGTTTCTGAACGGACAAACTTACAATTTTATAACCCTGTCACATGTGTCGTTCGAAAACTAAAGTGCGTTCGCCATCCAAATTGAATTCAACTTTGCAACAATTTATTCAAAAACTCTCGTTGTCGATTTTGATTGGAAAATACTAAATTTTTGTGTCCGTCAATTGGGCGTTACGATTCTTTGAAATCTATGGAATGATCCGTCCAAATAGTTTGCGTTTTGGAGCGAAAAATTAATTTCAGAGTTAAAAACGTTTCAAATGTTGTGATCTATTGTGTTGTGTAGATTTTTTGATACGAAAATTGTTTGACTGAGTGGAACTTGGTACTGAAATATGTATTGGAAAGGAAATTTATAGGTTAGAAACTACATTTATTATTGAATATGATGTACGTATACGTTTTGATGTTTATTTCGAGTTTGAGTATTGGTGCTTGTTGTCGTGTGATTTATATCTTTATACAATAAGTAGTTATTTATGTCGAACCTGTATTAATAAAATAATAATAAATGCGGACAACATCACATACATTGTTCTGAACCCAAAGTAAGTAGCTAAAGCACTTGTGTTCTGGAATTCAAAAGCAACGAAGGTACCACAAACACCCAGACCCGAGACAATGTAGAAAAGTTCATTTCTACATTGACCCGTCCGGGGATCGAACCCGGGACCTCAGAGCTAGCGACACCTTGAAACCGGTGCGTACGCCACTCGACCACGGAGGTCGTCAAAGTATTGAAGCCAGACTACAACAACTATTTACTACAAGATAAATTTATCAACAACATTTTTTAAAAGCTGGGACAAAACGAGGCAATAACACACGTCCTAATAAAAAACCTCATCTATGACCTACATCGACCTACAATTCCCGCATCACAAATTAAACCTTCATGTAACCAGTAAAAAAAGAATTGGCACAACCCTGCAATGTGACAATGTTTTAACAACACAACATAAATTTAAAAGGTCCATACAGGGGTAGCTTCGAAATTCAAATCGGTCTCACCTCCGGCATTTGACAGGGGAACGACCAATGAGAGACATGTATCTTGCTGAAATTTAATTTAATTTTGTTCATGCGTGGTGTTATGGGATAGATGTTAACCCGTTGTGGTTTGTACCCTGATAGTTTTTGGCCGCGGCATTATAGGGTTAGTATTGGTTAATAATAAAAATTGGAGAGAGAGGATAGGCTTTTGTTGTTTGGATTACATAGAGTTATATAAACGCTACATGTTATCGGCTTATTATTGTAAACTATATTTTTATAAATTATATTCAATAGTTCATAATGCACCATTATTAAATTATGTGTTCAGCTTAGTATATATAAGCACTATGTATAGATAATTTTTCTAGTACACGCAAACTAACAAAACAATATTATTTTGAACCTTTTTTAAAACTCATTTCGTTCTATAAAAACAACACATTTACAACAAATCTTATAAATATACTAACTTCTATATCACTATCATGTACCTCTATATTCTGAGACCTCCATTACGTCTTGCAGTTAACCGTACCGTAGAACTCTGCTCACCCCCTTGTGAGTTATATTATCAAGCCAACTTCCCTTTGCCCGTATGTGGACCCAGAAATTTAATTAAGTAAGAGTGTACGAGTAAAATGGGTAACATTTTTAATTAATTAAAAATTAAAAATATTACTTTCGGACATGAAAAGTTTTACACTTTTTTTGTTAGGTTGTGTATCGTATATAAAATTTGTATATGTATGTAAATATATGAGTAAATATATTTAATTCCTAAATTTTTGCGTATCTCCATAATTTTCGGCTTGTTATGTCTATATTTCCACCCAACCTCCTTTTTGATCTATTTGAATAGTCCAAGCCTAGACTTCTGAAGTCATGAGATATCCAGGTGATCATATAGCAATATAGGCAGGAAAAAATATGCTCCTGGTATGGGGATGTAGAAATCTACATTCAATTAATCTTTTCTAATGGTAAATCGTCACAGTTTTATCAACGGTTTCACAATTTTTTGTGGGTCTTAAGCAAGAAGGTTAATATCCAAAACATTTTTACTACGACGTAGTTTTCGCGTTTCCGTCGTTTACCTTTTTTAATTTCATACACCGGAAAGCTCTTTATTTGTTTACCAGTTATTTTGGTATTAGTATAAAACCGAAAATTTTATTCATATATTTCACCATATAATCAAATAAACCAAAACATTCCGAACTATAAACATAAATCACATTTAACTAAAACATCCGAACACATTTCCATTCGCCATAAATCGTCTAAAACCTATTAAAAAATGAAATCCCAATTTCAAATAATATAAAGTATGAAATATGAAATATTTGAAATGAAAAATTTATTTGGAACATCGGAACGGTAGAGTTATCAACTAAAAGGTTAATGGTGGACGGATATGAGGGTTGGCAAAAAAATCAATTACGATGATCCCTTGGGCCCGTATTAATCTCCTGTCGATTTCTCTGCTGACGTTCCCCGGGCCAGTGTAATGAGATATGGTTTAAAATATTTTATCTTTCCCCTGCTTGAAAAGGGTACTGAATATTAACGGTTATGTTTAATTATTTGTGTATCATCACGGCTCTTGTTCCCGGGGGTGGTTAGAGGTGGTGGGTTGTGTAAGTGGCTTATTGTTTAGTCATTGGCAAGGCTAAATATAAATAACCGAAACTAAGAAATTAAGGACATTAAATTTCAAGTTGGGGAAGCTTGTCAAAGCCTACAAAGTATAACAACAACAACAAGGTTAGAAAGAAGAAAGAAAGAAAGTATACAAAATTGCATTTGTTCTTATTAATTCATTACACATCAATGCAAAAAAAAAACGACTTCAGTATAATTTATCAGGGGCCACCTCTGAGGACAGACCCATCATGACTGGAGATATCGCATTACAAATATACAAAAACCTACAGTGGAATCGAAAACTTCATTCTTTTAAAGTCAGTAAAAATAAAAGCGTACGATAAAATTCCTCATACTCTACCTCCAAACATTTCAACGTATCCTTGAGCTTTCATAAACCTTAGTAATACATTCTAACTACAGCTGATGAAATCACCGACATTACTAACCACACTTTGGCCGCGCAAGTACTCAAATCCCTCACACCATGAATCCACATTACGCTAAAGTGATCGGAATAAGGAAAAAAATAAAAAAGCTGAGATGGTAAAAGCGAAACGTCTACTTACAGAGTCACGTACAGACGGCCAAAACACATATTTCACCGTATATTTGAATAATACTTAATAATAACATAAGCAACATGTATCAAGGATGACGTAAAGAGAACGTTGTATGAACGAGAGGAAAAATTACCTCTCCTTTGGAAATAGTGATGTGACGTCTTAAGGGAGTTGCGTATATTTGACTTCAGACTGAGTATATCTTGACAAATAATTTTATTTAGGATTTTTCGGATGTGTTTTGTCTATTTGATTCGTATGTTTTATTACTTTTGAAATATATATTACGAAAATCGTGGGTGTGAAAGTCTTTTTTGTATTCTTTGGTTATCATTTTTTTGCACTTAGCGTAGGTACTGTCATACTTACTTACTGATATACTGGTATATAACCAACTGCTTAATCATCAAATTTATTGTGCATTAATCTGAATTATGCACGCCATGCATAGTAATATCGATAAGTGTTCAGTCTTAGATAGTTATTTTCTTAATAGTTGACTTAAAAATAATATAAATCCCAGAAGATATATGTCTAGCGTCTAATAATAGATTACACAAATTATTTTTAGTCTATATCGTGGGCAATTTACTAATAACAAAAAAACTCCAACTCATCTCTCCAAGTGAAACCTGCGTAAAATAAGAATTATTTTTACATTTTCCATCCTTTCAACGCAGAATAATCCATTTCAATTCCATAAGTAATTGATGCAGAACGAAATTGAAAATATAGGTAACAGCGCCCACATATTCCAAATGTTATGCTTAAAGAAACATTCAGTTAATATGCAAATGAAATCGTTAATCAAACTCAATTTCATGCGAATTGTATCCGCGGATATTTTTTGTCGGATATTCGTATTGGACATCACTAGAGCGTATCCCTTTTGCGTTTTATTAACACAACTCGCGTAAAATCAAACTGTAGGGTGATTCGCTCGAGCAAAATTATTAATGTAAGGGTTGTAGGTAAATTTCTCCCTCCCTGTATGAAAATATATGGTTTGATTTGGGCACAACATCCGTTATTTTCGTACCTGTATTTGTCATGACTTAACTTTGTCATTGTTAGTGCAGATAACAGGGAATTTAGAAGGTCAAAAATGATATCCGTTTTTGTAAAAATATATAAATAAATTAGACGCAGAAGATTTGCGGTTACACTATGTGTACTTTAGGTGCGCTTACAGGCCATTAATAAAACAGGACAAAATACATAACAATACGATATAGAGAGGATTTATGACAAAATTTATTTCCAACCTTTGTGACTTGCTAGCGTGTGATTCTGTTTTAAACTTTATTAGGCACCTAACTTCACCCACCGACGATAACTTAAAGAAATAATCACAACACTAATAAACACAGAAATTTACAGTTATAATTATGTCTAAAATAATTTTGTACTATATTTAAAATTAGGTAACGTAATAGCAACGAGACTTCTGTCCATTCCCTTGCCTCTGTATAGAGAAAGCAAACAGTGGCACTTGACGATAAGAGGAATAGGGAACGTGAGGCATATTCGTCTGTTTTCTTAAACATAACCCGTGTATACGTGAAGTATTCAAGATGTTACTCTGCCTCTTCCGTATTCTCGATGTTTTGTATATCAAGAATCTTGAGCGGTTTTGTACACCAAAAAGCTTGTTTTTTTTTTCCTTTTGGATAGAGTATTTTGTAGTGTTTAGTTAAAATGTAAACGTATAACTGGATTATTGCAAAATCAGGTTAATCTTTAATTGATTCACGAATAATGTTATATAGTGGGTATGAAGTTTGGAAGTCTTTCGAGGAGTATGTTGCTTAACCATGGAATAAAAAATGATAAATTATTATCGATAAAAACCACCGAACGGATTTTCACATGGTTTTTACCAATGGAGCAATAGACAGAGTTATTCAAGAGAAAGATTTGGTTGTGTATTTGATTCTGATCTACCAGAGCAAGTTAATCCACAAAAGCAAATGATTTAGATAGTAGATTGATTTTGAATTTCAAGATTCATTTTGATATATTCCCCCTTATTACAAAAGATGGTCTAAGAAAAACCAAGGTTTTAGAATAGCCTCGTCTCTTTTTGTTATATGACATAAGAAAGTGATGGGCATATTTTAAACCTGGGATTACCTTAGTCTTGGTTTAAACCATCTTTTGTAATAAGGCCCATTGTGTTTATATTCCTATTATATTTGTATGAGGCAATATACCTCCTTTGAATTAGCAGTGAGTAAGTGTGTGTAGTACATACTAGCTTCATTTCATTCACGATTACTAGAGATATTCCCATAAACACCAGGCGTACATAATGTACGTGTATTATAATTATCAAGACGAGCCATCGCGCGGGACTCTCAACAAGGCTATTAATTAGTCCCGGCTTCGCTAAAGCCGAGCTCATACGAGCGAACACGAATAAAAGTATAGGTGGTGATTCTATCAGTTTGAAATCAAAATTTGTTAAATCTTATCTATAAAGCCGTTCCATATCGCTTATACCTGGAAAATCAATCGCGACATAACATAAACTTAAGCGTTTTAAGTTTTAACTCAAGTAACCTAGAAGTATACTGACGACTAATCACCAGTTTTCTATGAACAAAATACTATTGTTATCTATTATTAGTTTTCGCCATTTGTGTCTTGGTTTTTACCCAGTGCTTTATGGAAACTTATTTCGTAATTATGGTGCCTGAGATTTTTTTGTTATTAATAATGTAGCTACCCGTGGCTTCGCCTAGTGGAAGTCGGTTAAAGCAGCAAACAGTAGCCTTGGTCCTTTTTGGGATCCAAACTTGCCCCATACCAAGTTTTATCAAAATCGGTTCGGCAGCTTAGTATTGAAAGCGTAACAGACAGACAGGCTTGCTTACTTCACTTTGTTCTTTTCACTTCGTTCGTGAACATACTTGTGATCATCCAACATCTTAAACATGTAAGAAATTATCCTCAGTACCTACCCATAATGATTTAAGCTAAGCAATATTAAGTAAACTACACAAGCATACTCAAACCACTGTATAACACAGGTACGACGGCGACGTATAAATTGAATAATTACGTAACATGTTTGTTTGTGTGAACCCCGCTTTACACATGCGTACTATGTACCTATATGTATGTGTGTATATACATGACGTATAGGTGTGTGTGTTTGTGTGTGTGTATACATGTTCTGCGTAATAAATCTTCATGTTACATAGTGTTGGTAATGAAGGAAGTTCATCAGATGCTAGATTGAAGCTTTGTCGGTTGTAATTACAATTATTGGTTGCCAGGTGGTTTTAGTGCTGCAGGTATTAAATACTTGTACTTGTACTTAATTGGTAAGTTAGCGCTTAAGTATCTTAGAAGCTAGTACGCTGTTGTATAGTAATTTAATTTCGTGATAATGAACACAACCTGATAAGTGTTATTAAGTTACAATATCAAGATTTAATAGATTGCGAACTTAGGTACTGCTTTTTAACATGGCTTAAGTACAGATTATAAATGATATGCATTCAGGTGACTAAAGGCTAATCATTAAAAAATATTGTTGATTCAATCAACAAGCATTCCAAACAAGCCTGTCATTAATACGTTAAACAAATATAACGCAAAAGATTTAAATTACACACTTCAAAACGCTAAAACATCTCATCAATTAAATTAGCTTAACGAAATCCCTCAGCAATACTCTCTAATCCGTCATTCTTCCCCGTCTTACACACAGATTAAAATATAAAGTGCGTATAAAGTGGGGAATCGTTCAAACATCCGTCACATGGCCTACATTCACACCTGAGTAGAATTATTTAATAACTGCGACGAATCGCACATGACATGGAATAAGAGTCCCTTGAAGTGACTTGATTGATTAATGTGTTCTACTTATTGGGTGAATGATATAGCGGGTGTTTGTTTTGTTTGTTGATTGGATTTTGTAGGGATTGATATTTTTTGGATTGGCTAAAGTTGTCTTATATAGTAAACATAGACACATACAATATCTCAATGCACTATATCGAAAAACAGCACACTTAAACATTAACACTTATGCACTCTGCAGATGTACTGCACTGTGTCTGTAAATGAATTCTTTAAATGAACAGAAAACATTTTGAGAGCAAGATTGAGTTCTCTGCGTAGGCATTTCCCAAGATATGTTGAGAAACTGCCTTTTTTGACTTCTAATACACTCAAACTCTACTCTACGAACGATATTTTTCTAGGTAACACATCATCCCACACAGTTACAAACAGTAAAATTGTTATAAATCTATAATTAGTTAAAACAAAAACAAACAAAGAACAAAACATAAATTATTTAAAATTCTTCACCCAATATTCAGGACACGTTGTTCTAGACACATCCAGCGACATTTACATCTGTTCAATGAAGAATGCGGTGGAGACACGAGAAGTAATTTTGTGTGAATAATTCCCAACGATTTACCTCGAGCCAAAAGAAATTCTACGTGAAATGTATTAGCTATTTTCTTTATCTCTCTTGACAATTTTCTTTCTGATTGAAGAGAAAATTAAAGGTTTGTAACTAACGATTCGGATTCATCGATTTGAGATTTTTCGCTTTTAAATAGTGAGTCTAACGGGTTTGATATCAGAGTTTAAATTGGCATAAATAATGTTTTATTTATTTGTTTACACTTCTTATTAATCAGGTATCTTACACTTAACAACCCAATACTTCCACGAGTAATTCTTTACCTAATGTTACTAGAATAAATTGCTCGTAACAACAACCAGCAATTTTATCGACAATTGTATATTATTTATTGTTAGTGTTACGTAATGTACGGTGTGTTCAATACAGTTGAACCTCCTCTAATCATGGACGCTTCGTGAGCAAATAGACGCGATATTTACGCAAGCCGATGTCGGTATTATATATCTTGCAATAGCCAAGCTACAGCAAATTTTGCACAATTATTGCTGGCAGATTGCTAATTCATATTACGTTTCGCGGTAACATAACACATACTTCAGCAATTTGAAAGCAATAATTGCACAAAATTTGCTGTCCATTGTTGTCGCTTTTGCAAGATACGTAATACTACCGCCTGTCTTCGTAACTTGGACTCTGTATTTCAGAGCCTTGTGAATAACCGATAATGTTATTTAGTGTATTGTCGTTTTTGGGTCAACCTTATAAGTGAATTAAGATAACTTCGGATTTCGGAGACTGCGAAGCAAGCGGCTCCTAACTGCTGTTACATAAATAACAATTTTGCAAAGATATTCGTTCGTTCTCCCCTTGTGCCATGATACGGAAAAAAACATGAAGAATTTTTTAACCGACCTGTATAAAGTATTGGGTTGGCCTAGTGAAATCGAAGTTTGTTGATTGATTGGTTGTAAATTTACTACAAAAGCAAATCAATAAATAGTCAATTTAAACGTTTCCATTTCGGTAAGGCCTATTAAATTTAGCAGTAGACCAGTATTAAGAGAAACAGCAAACCAAAACATTTCAAATGATCCAAAAACAAGCAGTAATTTTTATAACAACTTAATTAAAATCCCACTCATAAACTTAACAAAAGTACTTACACTAAACACCAAACAAAACTCAAGCATAAGTCTCAAAAATTCAACACCATGTACCTTGAAGTTTTATCGTAAATTACAGACGCGGAACAAGCCAAAACAAGCCGGGAAGAAATGGTTCAAGTTCTTAACTCTTTGCTTGGAATTTATTGGACGCGATCTTAGATTTAAGGCTGATTCGGGACATATTTATCGGGCTATGGAACAGATAACAGGTTTGAAGTCACTTCCGAACTATGAATCTGACGCTTTTGGCGTTTTGTTCATTTGTTTTTTGATTGAAATGGTCGTTGAGTTTCTTTACGGGGTTTTTAAAATGACATGATTGAAATGAATGCTAAAAAATAAATGTTGGTAACAAAAATAATAATAATAAAAACCTTTATTGTTAGGCGACTAAGGCCCATAGATATATACCTTATAAACTAACATACATATTTTATATATCAAAAAGTACTGAAGTCAATTTTAGCATGGTTCAAGGCACTGCTATTATACAGTGATATCAGAAGAAAAATAAAGAATACTTGATAGAATGATCAAATAGTCCCAAAAACTATTTCAGTACGGGAAACATTATATAAAATTAATATGCATTTCAGTCAAGGAAAATCTCTGTCACCAACTTTTTAATCACAACTCTTTAAAAATATACCATAAAGTCAAATTTCCACATCCTGCCAGGGTCATACATTAAAATTAAGTAAATATAACTTTGCTACGGTAACTTAAGTTGCGGAGTAACACAATTTTCTGGCTCATCTAATAGGTAAGTTGCCGCCTGTATAAATAACTTAAGCACTTAGGTAAGACTTAGGTGACATACGCCTGTTTAACTTTTTATCTCGTTCCTAATCTAAGGTGTTGAAATATATTACTCATATAGGGGTTTTGTACCCATTTATTAACTTTATACCGTATCTATTATCGTATCGTATTTTGTTTAATTTTATTGCATTCCATAATGTACATTTACAGGCGGTAGGCTTAAAAATAGGGTAACAATTATGGACCCTGTCGGGCACAGCACTTTTAGGAGAGAGGAGGATTTAGCTGTTTTCATATTAAATAATTTAATGTTTGTGGTTTTGTGGTGCACAATAAAGAATATTAATATTAAAGAAATTTATTCACTATTTAATACCAATTACTTATATAAGGAGGAGGATAGGCAGGAGCTGTATGCGAGAAGCCGAGGGTAGAACTTAGCGGCGCGGCGTGCAATTGGAGAGGCCTATGTCAAGAGGTGGACTGCTATAGGCTGATGATGATGATTTATATAATTTTTAATTTTAGTATATTTGTAAGTGTTTGTTGTCATATTAGATTTAATTATTTAACCATTAACTTAATTAGATTAATGAACTTCCTATTATATTTTTATGAACAAGAACATACCAATTGAAAAACGTACGTTGACAACGAATGAATCTGTGTATCTGTCTGCCACCGTTGTTACCAAACAAAAAAAAACTTATTTGGTTGCGTTTTCTTTTTTTTTTTAAAGTAGATGTAATTGATTTACCAGAGCTGCACTATCGCTCATTTGTATCTTCTTTTTTATATACTTACTAGTCAGTATTTCTTGTTCCACTTGTTTGCGCAACTATACACACAAACAAGTACAATCACACACAAACGTGTACTTAGTCCTTGTACGCGTGTTAGGCAGGTGTCAGACTGCTTTAATTAGTATCATCCCCTAATCGATGGGAGATTGTACAAGCCCCGATGATAAATAAGGGGCGCATGTGGCGTACAATGATGTATGTTGTAGTAATTTATATAATCAGATTAAAGAGGGAAGTTTTAGTTGTAGTGGTTCTGTTGACACGGTTAGTGATTTGAGAACATGAATTGTTGGATTTGTTTGACAGTGCGTGATGTTTGTAAATTTGGTTTAGGTAGTATGTGTTTCTTGAAGACTAGACTAGACTAGACTCGTATTTATTTCTACTAAAAATATTATGACAAGAAATAATATTGCAGGTAGATTATAGTAATCATTCCAGCCTATAACAGTCCCTCGGCTGGCCACAGGCCTCTTTCCATAAAGAGAAGGCTTGAGCATTGATCAGCACGCTTGTTAATTTGCGGATTGCCGATTTCAGATCCCAATTTTGGAATCCAGATATGCAGATTAATGAATATAAATAAGTCAATGCTTACTTGAATATGTTATAATATTTTGCATATAAAACAGAAATTTTTGGAAAATGGTTTTGTTTTGGTTTTATTCTATAAAGAGATACAGTGCGTAAATAAACAGCCTTTTTTGGTACCAATGTAAGTTAAGTTAAGTACGATAAAATAAAGGTAGCCTACTAGCCATGGAATATAATGTAACCAGTAAAGTATCAGAATAATGAAAGCAGGGTTAGACACATTTTACATAATCTCACCATATTTCGTCTGCGTATTTTTTCACACTTGGCACGTTTGGCACAATGCCTGCGTAATGTATGTGTGTTTTATTTATTTATTGCCGACCACTTCGCTTTGTGGAACGACTTTGCAGTTTTATAAAGGGGTTTAGGGTTAACGGATAATCTCATGGTTATCATAATGTTATGAGATTCGGTGACGTCATTTAAAGAGGAGTTTAGGCTGGAAGTGTATGGATTATATGAATGGGATCTTTTCGATAATATGGTGTTAAAAGTTTGATATTGACGCCAAGGATTTGACGTAAATTAAGTCTGGAAAACCAGAAAAGACATAAATGCTATTTATTCAATACTCAATCTGGGGGAATACATACCTACAGTAAAAAGGTATAAGACAGTTGCTTGTTGAATTTATTTAAACAAAAAGACACTCTGAATAGGTCACAGTCACTAGACCGGTTGTTAAAATTGTTAAGAATAAAATAAGGTATGCCAGTCCAAATGTCAGTTGCTTGTCCAGGAACAATATCATCGATTATCTTAAGTTTAAAGTTCATATAATTAAGTGTTAAAAAGATGGATGCCATAAAATAATATAAAAAAACTGGCCAAGTGCGAGTGGGACTCGCGCACGAAGGGTTCCGTACCACCGTCGTATGTGAGCCCCCCTTAAATATTCATTTTATGTGGTTTTTAGTATGGCAACGGAAATACATCATTTGTGAAAATTTCAGCTTTCTAGCTATCACGGTTTATGAGATACAGCCTGGAGACAGACAGACGGACAGACAGACAGCGGAGTCTTAGTAATAGGGTCCCGTTTTACCCTTTGGGTACGGAACCCTAAAAACCAAGTTCTTTGTAGTCCACTCCACTAAAAATCTCTTTCATACCTACACTCAAAGGTAGTATGATATTTGAATAATGACAACAAAAAGTCATACACAGCCGATACATAGCTTCGAACGAAACACGTTGCTTTTGATATCAGATCACCTTTGCGAGGAATGCACACTTCTTTGAGTAACGATGCATGTGATTTGCAGTTCGGGTGCAACCATTATGCATATGTATAGTGTCAGGTATGTTTTATTTGGATGATAGGATGGATTCAAAGCATATTGTGGGGTTGATACTAACGTAGGTAATACATAAAACGCATTTAAGTGGCAGGTGATCAAACTCTAAATGTGTATTTCAGAATATAATGCAAACAGTAGGTTGGCTTAATTATTCTAAGACACTTCTGACAAACGGTGAAGGAAAACATCGTGAGGAAACCTGGATTCCAAAATTTGGGATCTGAAATCGCCAATCCGCAGAGAGCAAGCGTGGTGATCAATGCTCGTGCCTTCTCTATATGGGAAGAGGCCTGTGCCCAGCAGTGGGACGTTAATAGGCTGGATTATTTATTTATTATTTAGTAGGTTGGCATTATACGATTTGTGATTATATTAATTAGCTATCTATGATTAGATATAAATATGGCATAAAAAGAATAATAGTCAAAATAACGTGACTTTAAAATGTTCCATCGATGATAATAATATTTGTTCATAAAACTTTTGGTCAGAGGAATCGCTTGTGTTATTGATCACAAACAGCAATGTTTAACTGAAAGATTTTCTTAATAGTTAAAAATATAAGAAATGAAAAGGTTAAAAAAAATGAAATGATAAACAAATCATAGCGAAATCTTCTCAAAAGTACATCTTGAAACATAATTATCAAATAAAATACCTATTTCATCACTCAATTACGTATAACTGTCCACTATTTAATAAACCTTCATACATCATTATTGGCGACGTCCCGTCACTTAGCGGAGATTGATGGCAAACCTGCCAATATGACGTGACCTGTCACTGTCACATTGTCGCGAACAAAACGTTAGCACACAATAGACCTTGTTAACTTGGACGGACTATATTAATAGTTTTTGTAATGGTGAGGTGCAATATTGTTGGTCGTGTTTTGTTTGAGAAGTATTTTTCGGTGTATGAAGCTTAAATGTTAACTTGGGTTTGTAAAACACGTCTTCAGAGTAAGTCACGTGAAAGTTTTGAAAAAAAAATACTTACTTTTTGGAGGAGGCTCCCAGTAGATAAGCCAGAACGCAGGCTTATACTGCTGCAATGGACTTTGAAAATACAGGGTGTTAAGAAAACCCTGTCCGATCCGTTAAGGTATTGTTAGGTATCGACATCTGATTCCATTAATGTAAAAAACAGGAAAAAAAATAAAAATATATTGTAACCTAAAAACTTTTTTTTCTCCAAAAGCAAGAGAGAGAGAGTCGGCGTTGACACAGGTGCAGTCTAAATGATCAAACTAGCAATAGGCCGCCAAAACTACCGACGAAAATGGTGTCTTTTTATTTTAACCTCAAAAGCGGCAAAAATGGTTATTTCAAAATTCATTAAGTACTATTATTACTATCATGAATATTCCAAATTTAATGTTTTATTTGGGCATGTGGTTGTGAAACCTATCGGGTCCCTTTCGGGTCGGACAGGGTTTTCTTAACACCCAGTATAATTACTACAGTCAAACATAACCTTTATCGCTTTTCAATAAATAATTAAACTAATACCTAATACCGACTAGTATCCCCAAAACATGCAAAAACAGGTTTTAAATAATTTATCGCAACATTGAAACATGAGTTCGTTGACCCTGAAAAGGATAGTCCGGTAGAGATAACAGACAAAACGTAAATGTGATATAATCATTATTTATTGCCTTTAGAGATACTTGTTACGCTGTTCCTAACTTATTTTAGTTATTCAGACCCTTTCGTATATAGAAAGGGGCGCTTTTAGCAACATGTGGTGTTGTTTAGGAAATAAATTTATTTATTTGTAGTGGTGTATATAAAGTTAGAGCAATGAATGATATGCCTACTTTTAGTTTGAAAATCACATGAAAAAATTGAATTTAAGATGAGATGAAAATATACCTATTAGTTTTACATAGCACGTTTTAATTTTAAATATTATCTGACTTTAATTAATTATATGTTATCTGTTACAGGTAAGCACTGAGGGCCGTCATAAAAGTTAGTCGTAAGTTTTATTCTCTTCGAGAGTTCTATTCAGTGCATAAACTGAATGAATATTTTAACTATTGTCTTCAATGTTAAAGTTCGGTGAGTTAACTTCTGGGAAAATGAAGATCCACCAAAGTTACCCCTTACCATGGAAAACAAGATTAAATAGAGATAGCCCAAAAATTGCTGATTATCAATGACGAGGAATTATTACAAAAATGTTAGAATAAGGAGATAAAAGTGAACGGCTCCGTTTGACAGCGCCTCAATTTGTAAAAGGGATCAAAGTTATTATTTATTGGGGCTTGAACCGATAAGGGCTTGGATTAATGAGATTTCCTGGGTCGTAATTTTGTAAAAAAGTTGGTTAGTTACTGCGGGTGGAATTGGGGTATATTATTATGTAAATAGTGAGTACCATCTGGAGTTAGAAAGATAAAATGGCAATTTAGGAAAACGAAGTGAGAAATTGTTTTCATTAAAAAAAATCTTCTCTGACGCATTTTTTTGGGGCGAATAATAACTGGAGCAGAAACTAAAAATGATTATTGTTATTTACATAACCTTCTTTTGTACATACAACATAATCGTTTGGCAACTGAAAAATTGTCACTTCACGACAGGTTCTAGGCAAAACACTGTCATGCTCTAGATTTACGCAGTCTTAAACATCGGATCTCATTTAAAGGGTTAGCCTTTAAATAACACACAATGATAGTCCTGCCCAATAGTTTTATCTGCCATATCTTCCATAATATACCATCGGTCAGTTAAGTCATAAAACTATCGCGATAAGACCAGCGGGGCGTAACTCCGGTTTGACTGACGATGCTGCCTTTACCGCCTCTTTGCGATAACGTCTACCTTTAGGCCCCTTATTTAGTCTGGCTGGCCATAAATAAAACAATGAACATAAACCTTTTTAAGCAATAATCACCTGAAAAAATATACAAATAAATATATTTGTTACATAGAGCAATGTATCTCAAAAATCTTACATAATTATAATTTTTTATTTACTAAACGACTTCAATTGTTTAAAATTACATACTACGATTTGTCGCTAAAACTGACTCTTGTTTATTTTAGTAGTTAAGTTAGAAACTATTGAATATAATGTAAACCATTCACAAGCTATTTATTCATTCGGTCTCGGTCAAGGTCAAAAGTTGAAGGTATTCCGTTATAAATTATTTAGACTATAAGTATCCGCCCACGATAACCAGAAGTAAAATTTAAAATAAAAACTCGAAAAACATGATGTTAGGAAAAAATTTAACTAACATCTGTCTTCATGGATTTTCCAAGTATGAAAACTTCACTTTTGATACAAGTTTTAGCCTAAAAAATTTACTTGCCTTTGAACCAGCAGATGTATAAAGTATCAGTGGCAATTACCAGTACGAAAAATAAAACCAAAAGATTAAAACATTTCCCTTCAACCCACATTCCACAACCCTTGACTAATCAATTCATCCTAAAACAACGCTCATTAATTCTTACCGCAAAAAAAAAAAAACAAATATCAGGCATCGAACCCACAACATTACGGTGCGGAATAACGACACACCAACTGAGTTAATGGCGTTTTTATCATCACAACAATCAATAAAGAGGCCTCTTGTCCAATAAAAATGATTAATACGGGATGTGTCCACTCTCGTTTGATAGATGTGAACCTAAAATTTGGGGATCGAAAATGTGAAAAATTGGGACGATGGGTCAGTCGGAAAGTTTGTTATAAAAGGTAAGGAGTACAGGTAGATCATTATGTATAAGGACGTATGATTTGCTCATAAATATTGCGTCAAGGATTTTGTAGGTAAGCGCTTTTGTGAAATGTTCTAAGGATTGACGTGATACAATTTAGGTACTTGAAACTTGTGCTTTTTTTCGAGGCCAGATTGTTCTCACATGTTGAGGGATTTTAACATGATAATCTCAAATTCTCAGTATGCATTGTAATTTTTATTTCTTACTAGCTGTGCCTGCGACTTCGTTCGCGTGGATGAAGAAACTTATCAATAAGTTTATAACCGCAAAATTAAGTTTGTTTTTTATTGTTTATACTTTTCCGGGATAAAAACTACCCAGTGTGGTGCCCAGGATAATAAAGAATAATTATACCAAGTTTCATCGTAATCGAACCGGTAGTTTTTGCGTGATACCTGAACAAACAGACAGACAGACAGACAAAAAATATTTTTTTTCACACTTTTGGGTTCGGTGTCGGTCTAGTAACGCCCCCCGCCATTTATTTTTTTGATATTTTCAATGTACAGAATTTTCACTTCTACAGATTTATTATAAGTATAGATTTTATTATAGAACTAGAATATAAGAAAATAAATTCTAAAATCAGCATTCCTAAGAAAATATCCAAAGAGAAATCTAAAATCAAGAACTGTCATTTTGCTGGTACATTAGTCAGTCAGCACTGCTTAAAATATCCTGACTAAAAAGCTGAAGGAAGAGGTGTTAAAAAACAGTAGTAAAAACACGTAGTATGTACGTATAATTTTTTTAGCTGTATTTCTAAGTTTTTCTGACTAAATCTTCTCATATACTCGTACATACCTGCTTTGATGCAAAAGGCAGCGTGGCTTTATTCTGAGTAACGACCTCGTTTTTTCACGGCTGCGACTTACATTTCCTAATTACCCCTAGTAATTAAAATACTCGTGTTTACTTTATTTGTGTTTTATATTTTATCAGTGTTAGTTTCCTCTTTGTGGTATGTTATTTCCTAATGAAACGTGTTTTGTAGAAGTTTTTTTTTTAATAATAAATGTTGAGTAACGTTACCTTTTTTCATTGCTCATTTTTTTCTTCAGTGAGCGATGGAATTATATAGCCATTTGTATAAAAAACGTAGAGTTATATTCTTTTTCGACAAAAGATTTTAAATAAAGTCCACCAAAATATAGACGTATAAACAAATAATTATATTAATTGAAATTTAATCCACAGTAATACTATTAAGTTGAAAACAAATAACACCTTTTGTTTCATTAATTTCAAAAGCTACGGAGCCTTTATGCAAGTGTAAATAAAAAAAGCAATAATTGGAATCCAATTTTATACGGCGTGTCCTCTTTTTGACGCAAATTAACATCAATCATGGCTGATATTCGTTTCAGTTTCAGCTTATCTCGAAATATATTTCAGGTTAGGTCCAATTCATTTTCATTCGTCGATGTAAATATACGCTATTTTCGCGAATCATTTGAGTCAGATTTCAGTTCCAATCAGTCAAGTTTAAAATATGATCTTGAATCTTTTGTTAAATGATAAAGGTATTTTGTAATTGATCTTTTGTTTGTAAATAACAGTCTTGTGGAATGCAAATTCAAGAAAATACTAAAGCTTATAAAATTTTAGCTATAACTAAACCCGAAGGCTCTTGTTCTACTGCTAGACACAGGCCTCATTCAATAACAACAACTTTGAAAGAATACTAAAGTAAAAATAAATAAAAATGGAAGCATGACACAGATACAAATACTTTCAAACTAACTTTTGTCCCTTCTAATTGCTAGGTAATCATTACTTTTTACTACACGCCTCTTCACACCCAATTTCATAAAAAAAAAACTTTACTTATTTCACGCTCGATCAACAAATTATATTTACAACTCGTAGGTACATCGATTTATTCTCGTTTCAACCCCAAAATAGCTTACAGGTCAAGAAAATCAGACGACAACACTAACTGTAAACCGATTCTTATTCCCATCACGTAATATTCAAACGTTTGGGTTCAACCCGTCAACGGCGTCACGTTTAGGTCTAGAATTTCTCGATATTCAGAATAAGCCTGTATACGTATATATAGTACAAATGTACGACCACGGATGAGCGATGAAATGGGAATTTTTCGAATTTTATAAGCGATTTTGTCGGATGCATTTCAATTTTATTGAATGCTCAAAGGTTGTGGCACACAGTATTTTAAATTGGTATTCGAGTGTTGACGTACTTATGTGTTATGGCTTAACGAATTATGTTCCGAATAAATTATTTATGTTTATTGCACACTCATAAAATGAATAAGTATAATGAAATGGACAACAATGTAATTTACTGTAGGTCATTAAAATTCATTTTTCTTTTGGAAAAGATAACTTACCTATTTATTTATTACTAGCGGTCGCCCGCGGCTCCGCCCGCGTGGATGTCGGTTACCGCTGCAAAAAGCCTACCCAGGAAAGACACGGTCAGCAAAATAATTCCCAGGTCAATTCACAGACACCGACACTAACATCGACGAAACTTTTCTGGTTGATTTTTACACCTTGTGTCCGAAAAACCCAAATATCTTACGGAACCCTATTTTTTTTTTCCAAAATAAAATTCAGCCTATGTTACTCGTGGATAATGTAGCTTTCGAAGGTGAAAGAATTTTTAAAATCGGTCCATTAGTTTTTGAGCCTATTAATTACAAATAAACAAAGTTTTCCTCTTTATAATATTAGTGTAGAAGTGTAGATATCTCAATACTTACACTCTACATCCAAAGTAATATATTTTGGATCTTTAAACATTAAGGTACATAAAACTAGACTGGCGACATTGTCTGCTATCGACTCTACTCTTTACCTTCTGCATAGCCTTTTCCCAAACTATGTTGGGGTTTGCTTTCAATTTCTTCGTATTTTACATGGAGCAACCAAATATCTTACAACCAGAACCCATTTTACTGAATAAACTCCTTACTTCCTCTCTACCTCCTCGTCATAATAATTATCCCCGATCTTAGTAGTAATTTTTTTTCACAATTAAAAATCCAGTACATTTCACGTACTGTTAACACCAGCAACTTAGTATTAGCGTACAAATAGCGAGCGCTCTACTGACCCACTTTCCTGAGCCCAGCGCGAGAAGATAAGGAGTTAGCTTTATAAATATCATCAGAAGCTTTGGGATGTATGTTTTTAGTTGTATGTTTTTTTAGGTTTGTAATTAAAATAATTTACGATAGACGAGGGTTAGAAGATATTTATGTGGACCTAGCGATAGATAGATAGATAGAATATTCTTTATTGTACACCATTAAAGTTACATATTTGAATATAAAGTACAGTAAAGCGTACAATGGCGGTCTTATCGCTTATAGCGATTTCTTCCAGACAACCTTTGGATGGACAGGAAAGATAAAAACAACTGAGGTAGATGAAAGTAACGTAACGTAAGTGTACTACAACAAAAAATAATAATAATACAAATATATTTATATCTGGGGGCACGGCAGTGCCCCAGCCAAGTCTCGATATACATATAATAATAACACATACATATAAATAAACTACATACATACTAATAAATATCTAACATAATAATATTTACTGTTACATACATACACAAGAATCTTAGAAGTACTTGCATACATGTAATAACAATTAAAAAGAAGTTAGTTATCGATCTTCATCGACTGCGCACAGGTAGACTTTAATGATTTTTTTAAACAAACATTCCTCTTGAATCACCCTGTTGGTGTATCCCTATCCATACTGATGAAAATCCGTCGCGTAGTTTTACAGTTTATTGCGTTTAGACAGGCGTGTCTTTGTTCATAAACTATATAATCTTTAATCAAGTCCATTTCTTTTTTTGGTTATTTTTTGTTAGGTTAATAACGATAGCTCGCCTCTCACCTCTTTTTGCTCTACACATAGATCCAAGAACCTCATATCCTTATCGTCATTTGAGACAGCTGTGCCTTCAGCTGCACTAACAATATCATATATTGTGGTCCTACAAAATTTTTGTGACTTCTTTGTGCAAGACGATTTATTTATTTAGATTTAGGCACATCAGTCTATACTTATAATAAATCTGTAGAAGTGAAAATTCTGTACATTAAAAATATCGAAAAATAAATGGCGGGGGGTGTTACTAGACCGACACAGAACCGAAAAGTGTGAAAAAAATATTTTTGTCTGTCTGTCTGTTTGTTCAGGTATCACGCAAAAACTACCAGTTAGATTACGATGAAACTTGGTATAATTATTCTTTATTATCCTGGGCACCACACTGGGTAGTTTTTATCCCGAAAAAGTATAAACAATAAAAAACAAACTTAATTTAAAAAAAAAAAAAAAAATTAATTGATAAGTTTCGTCATCCACGCGAACGAAGTCGCAGGCACAGCTAGTCAATAATATAAACACTAAAACAAAAAAAATATATTGCACGGTTCTTAAAACTAGTGTTTACATCAAATACAGACATGCACAAAAATTGTCTTCACAGTATTCACAAGTTTCTAAAATGACAAGAAACTATAAAAAAGGAGGAGAATTAAACAACTTAAATAATATCCTTCGAGAGTACAAGAAGACACTAAGTAGAAACAAATATATTTAAGTTTAATTATGTCTACTGAACTAACCTCTAAAAAACGATTGCATTTTACGCATACCGAACAACAGCTACTAAAAAATAAAGCCTCACAAAGCAGGCAGTATCCCGGTATCGAAATAGAAATATTAATGCCGGTAACCAGCCTATCTTCCTGATGTAATCAGTTACCTGCCTCTATCGAAAACTGCCGGAAGTTAAACAGCGTTATGTTAGAGAACAGGCTGTATAACGTATAGAGCGGTAGCATATAGTATCGCTTGTGAAAATAGAAGGATAGTATGGTGTTTTTGGTTCTACTAGAATCAAAGGACCAAATTTTAAATATAATTATTTAGATTTAAAGTTAAGTAATTGGTATATTTATTGTATTACAGTACGGCCTGTGAGAGAATGCATTCTTGACGGGTAGTGATCAACAGGAAGATATAAATTCAATATGGCGATAAATTTACTGCAAATAATATAATATCACCTATTTGTCCTATAAATGAAATAATATTATCATCATCAAAACTGTTCAATTGTCTTAGTTTACAATTAATATTATAACACAAATATTTTTTCCCATAAGAATCAAGAACAACTAAAATGTGTCAGGAACGTATTCTCTCAGTGGCCAAATTAAAGTTGATACCAAGAATATTTTTCGATTTCCATGGAGTTTTGTAAACATATTATTTGAGACATTTTACACAGGGTCAGTTGATTATATAATACGTTTTAACTATATACTATTAAAATACACATAAATAATAAATTCAGTTAACGTTTTCAAATAATTATACACTAAAAGCGGGATGGCTTTAGAATACTGAGTGGTCCGAACAATGTTGGCTACGCCGTAGACAGTGCTACAATAGCTCCGTAGCGCCTTATTGGCGTAGACTATTGTCGTAGAGCCTCTGTGATTTTAAGTGAATAAAGTTGTACCACTTTTGAGTTTCGCAGTTAAATGTAGTATTTAGTTTTAGTAGGTATACATATATAACATACCATCACGCCTGTATCCCCGAAGGGTTAAGCAGAGGTGTACACCCACAGTTCGCCGGTATGTTTAGGTCCCATGTAATAGGGGGCGAGAGGTATACATATATGTAATACAAAAATGAAAAAAATCCCTATGAAGCCTTCCTATTGTAAACTAGGCTTAGTTTATTTGAACATCAAATCATTTTGTTTTAAATCAACCCTTTTGTAATAATATATTACAGCCACAGGCAGTAACGGATATCACGATTAGCCTTCCACAAACAAACAAAAAGTCCCTGTAAATAATATCTCTGTCAAACGCGTATATACGCGCCGCCCGCCCAAACCTGCCGTTAATTCGATATCCGGGTACAAAGCTTTTTGTACGATACCACTACCGGAGGCTCGACTAAATTGATTTACAAATGTAATTTTATTATTTTAACATGATTATAAGGGTGAGTTAATTATATTTGATTTTATATGAGCGCTGATATTATAGGCTGTTTAAATTTCGAGTAATTATGTTTAAAACTGTGTGTGTCAGGGATGGAAGTAGTTCCGGGAAATTGAATATATCCAATGAAAAAACTGGGACATAAAGTTAATCATTCAAGTAACAGCCCTAGCAATGTTAAGTAATAACACAAAGAAAACCGATAGCATAGTTAACTAGTCTGTTCCAGAATTATTGGATTAGACAAAACAATTAATAAAATCAGCAGTATCAAATACACACACGTTTATCATCCAAAATTGGCAGACTAAATCGAACCTACATGTTTTTTTTTTGTCAGTGAGTATTTTTTCTTCGAGTCAGCCCTAAGACAATTACGATCAAAGCTTCGCAAAAGCTAAGTTTCGTTCACGATCACTGAAATGATTATATCTATTAATTGATCGGATTAGTAAGAGAGCCTTGCTTAATAGTGTGAAATTACACACGCCTGTGAATCCTAAGCCAATCTCAAACAATAATGAACCTTATCCCGTCGTAATAAAGGTTATCTCAATATTAAAGGTTTACTTTGATGCAGAACCGAACTAGAGGAACACACTTTGATAGAATTCAATGAATTGATTTAAAATTGTAATTTATTATAATGAATCCATTATTATTTTGGATTGGATGAATAAATGGGTGTGTCTACATATTTCAATTGCGTATTATGTGGAGCACAGATTTTTATATCTTTTTTTAAACTGCCTCGTTGGCCTAGTGGTTCTAAGTGCGACTGCTACGCTAGAGGTCTTGGGTTAGAAATAATGAAGAATTACAAATCAATATAATTTCGGTTTCTATATACATACATATTATTTATATATACATTGTACATAAATACATTAATAGTAGCTGTAACACATAGATATATTGACTTTTGAATAGAAAAATAATAGTAGAACCTTTTTTTTACATTCTTACAATATAGATAATAATAATATAATAATCTTACATTACAAATCATAGGACAAAAGATTTTGCGCTCAAAAACGTGCAATAATTTGCGCTTAATAAAACTCCCATCATTAAATTACCCAGGACCAACATTATATCATTATATTATAGCAGCCTATATCATACCCTCAAATCCATTATAAAACGGACCATACAACATTATAAATGTATCGGCCCGCCACAATTAAATACAGTATTTATAACGGCGACTTTTATCATCCGCTATTTCCCGGCTTTAATTTTTAAAACCATCTCATTATCAGAATAATTACCGAATCAATCAACTTTAATACAATCGACTTTTGGATGAATACTTCAACGTTTCACGGTTCGATTATAAACGCTTAATCGATTTCAACTTGAACCGAATTATCGATAAAATATGTATTATGAATATCGAATTTGAGTTACATTATAATTTTAATCGAAATTGCTTTTGTATTTCGAATTAGGGTAGCGATGTTTATCAGAACTTAGTAACTGATTTATCTAAATCCCTAGTGCGTGATATTTGGGTGTGGATTTTGTGTTTGGTATTCAAAAATAAAAAAGGCAATACCGCTAAATTCCATTTACAGTAGCAAATATTTCTGAATATGTGTCTGTCTATCATCATCATGTCAGCCCGGAATTACCAACTGCTGGGCATAGGCCTCTACATTTTTCTGCCATTGTTCTCTGTCTTGCGCGTCCCTCATCCAGGTGGTTCCTAATACCTTGGCTATGCCATCAACCCAACGTTCTCTCGATCGTCCCTGACTCCTTCGACCTGTCCTTGGCCACGATTCAGTCACAATTCCTACAAAGTACTCTCCGTTTTGAGTATCTAAGCAGTTACTGCCATACAAAACATAAATAGGCACGAATCGTTGGACACTAAAGTCATCGGGTATTTAAGACTTTAGTCGCAACGAGTACGAACGGGCTAACAGTGGTAATTTCTCGATAGCATCTGTTCAAATATATACATCTTCCTCTCCTTCGAGACTCACCAATAGAACCAACTTTGTATCACCACTAAATACATAAATAAGAGCAATAAAACCACAGCAATATGAGGCCATATTGTAGAGCATTGTTTATGGTATAAATCACTTGAATTATACCTAACTTTCAGACTAGCCAAAGCTGTGCGAGCTGATAACGTGAGTTATGGCTAGTATTATTATTGTAGTTCATTATTAACAGGCTGTTGTTGTCGAGCAACCTTAGGTCAGGACTTATTATTGTATTTCTGATTGTAAGATCAATTCATTGTGGAAAGACTGTATTGACAGCAGCTTGTGTTTTGTTTTTGGTTGATTTAATCAGAACCTTGCGGGGAGATTTGTAATGTGAAATATAATGTAAGGCAAAAAAATATGGTTTGGATCATTTGTCTTAAGCTACCTTTAATTAATCTTGAAAAATAATAAATTAACATCAATACTCCTACCTAATAAATGCTACACTAATACACGTGTAAGGTACACACTATTCAACCGTGAATATAACGAATTTAGTCCTAATCTACCCAAGCAAGATAAGGTCTCATACAATGTCTGTCTGTCAGACTATCTTTGAAACTCACCAAATTTCTAAAGCCTAGTAACTTAATCTATTACCTAGATAATTTAGAAAATCCTGCCTCAGCATATAAACCTAGATCCTATCACCATTGACTCTGTCCAAATCGATCAAGACCTGAATAATTTGGATCAATTTATAAGATGACGTCATCATAACGGCCATTTTGGCCGCCATTTTCTTGGACGTTGATAAATAATTTCATTTCTTTTCGGAATTGTCAGTGTAGGCGTTGATACGAGATAGATTGGAACCGATTGGGTTTCAAAATAATTTTCTAGAGGATATTCTTTGCGGTGATCCGTTATAACTGAATAGAAGTATGTTGTTTTATTTTGCGGGTTTATGAACAAGGCTGTGTTTATTGTTGAAAATAATTCATCGTATCTTTTCAATATGACGATCTTATGTCTACATTGTTACTAACCGTATCGAAATTTCTAGAAGTAGTATACCGCACTACATAAGCCTTGCCCATCCTTATTTCAAGTGAAATTCTGCTTACAACGTTTGTCAACGTTACTTGTTATTATGTTGGTAGCGACATTCTCTGTAAACTGGACAGTATTATCTGTAAGTGATTTCTGTTCTCGACTAGGCCATGTTAAAAATGTCCGGACTTAATTGGTCAACTGGTTGAGTGATTGCATGATATGACCGATATTTTAGATGAAAACTTATGATCTAGAATAACGCTTTCGGTATATCCATCAAGTTTTTACAAATTACGTCAAAATGTGTCAATCAAATCAAATCAAGAATCTGACGGGCCTGTTGGTCTAGTGGTTAGTGACCCTGACTGCTATACCGGAGGTCGTGGGTTCGATTCCCGCCCAGGACAAATGTTGTGTGATGAGCATGATCATTTTTTCTGGTGTCTGGGTGTGATTTATCTATAATATGTTTGTATTTAGAAATATATAAGTAAGTTTATCAGTTGTCTGGTTACCATAACACAAGCTCTGCTTAGCTTGGGATCAGATAACCGTGTGTGAGTTGTCCCAGGATATTATTATTATTATCAAAAAGAGGTTGTATTGTGTATAACAAAACCATACCTTGAAAGATTCTTAGATGGTTATAGTTGTCAATAACATCAGCTCACATCGATAGTTCAGTACTTATAATTAAATAACCTAAGATCTGTTAGAAGATTACGTAATATAGTAATGTGCTCATAATATCGAATGCCAAGCTATCACCAATACAATTGACAGCCAATTTACTCAGATTTTCCGAGTAAACGACTCTATTTGATGTAGTAATGGCGTAGGTACTTACACATAAATATTTAATAAATCCGTGTATTTGAATATCATAAGGCTTGGCGCAAATGGGCCACCGACCACAGCCACCAGTGGCCAGCGACAGCCACTTAACATACTTTTTCATATATTTTATTGCTGTAGCGCGTGGCCGCCACCGGCTACACGTGTGCGGCGCGTCTATACAAAATATATTAAAAAGTGTGTTAAGTCGCCGTCGCTGGCCACCGGTGGCTGTGGTCGGTGGCCCATTTGCGCCGAGCCTTAGGAAAATAAAACAATTTAGATTTATAAATTATTGTTTATCCAGTAAATCAAATTTATCTATCGATTGAAGAACAGAAAAAAAATTAAATACCTACACATGAAAAAAAAAAACAATATGAACATATTGATGAATCATTTTAGGGAGCGTCCAGATCTGGCGAACGCGCACCGAATGAGCCCAGCTAGATCTGGATGCACAAAGCAAGACTGCATTGCATTGAATTTCAATCCAAAAACCAATAAAGCAATGAAAGTTCACATATTCCGATTAAACATCGATATCTCTTAATCGATTATCGGAATACGGTGACTCGATTATAGAACGCTTAACATCGAGCACTCGAGTGACAATGTAATTGACATTAGGCCCTCGACAGCTATTACAAACTTGCCATTGTAGATTCGACAATTGAAATTGAACTTTATAGTTGTTAAGATAAGGTCTAATAGGTATGTAAGAGCAATAACTGTTTGGACTTGGGAAGTTCTAAATGGTTATAGATATGGTTAAGTTCAATGATAGGGCGCAGTTAGATACAGATGTTGAACATGTCCCCGAAGTTTCTGTGATTTGTATTATGTTCTAGTATCTTTGGAAGTTGAGATGGCCTTTGTTGTAATTGCTCGTAATTTTAGTGGACCGTTTTAGGGTTTATGATTAATAATAATGTTGAAAAATAATTAGGACTTTTCTTGGCCATATTAAGGTTAATTTTTCTACGTACAGCAAGCTCTGGGAATTGGTTTCAAGTATGAAAGTTAATAGACATTTCTGCTTACTATAATTCTTGGTTTCTATGGTATTCGTTTCCAGTAATGTCTTCTTTGAGGTAATGTAAAGGGATTTTTCCTATACTTTTAATAGTGTTAAGATCGATAGTTGTTATTGGACTAAAGAATATAATAATAATAATAATATTCCGGGACAACTCACACACGGTTATCCGACCCAAGCTAAGCAGAGCTTGTGTTATGGTAACCAGACAACTGATAAACATACTTATATATTTCTAAATACATACATATTATTATAGATACATTACACCCAGACACAGAACAAATGATCGTGCTCATCACACAAACATTGGTCCTGGGTGGGAATCGAACCCACGACCTCCGGTATAGCAGTCAGGGTCACTAACTACTAGACCAACAGGCCGTCAAATATAATATAAAAGTTTATGCTCAATAACGAAATGTACTAAGCAAGAGAAACTAATTTATGTTCGTAAAAACTCTAACTAATCTAGTTCAGTTTTGTTTTCACAAAAAAAAAGAGAAACAATATTGACAAAGAACAACACTAGTAAGTTAGCATATTCCAAAACATTGTAATTAGGGACAGCACTAAAGTCCACACGTCTACAAAATGCAGTGAACCCGAGTGAACCCTTTTTTTAATAAAAGTTGGTAACTTTTTTAATTTGCTTTGTATATTAGATGGTTGTCGCCGACGAGCACAAGTTTATGAAAGGCAAATGGGACGACGTTGATGCCAATTGGATTCTGTGACGTAAGATCTACGTACAATATTATATGTACTATATTGTATACAATTTTCATTTCGCTAATAGAATGATTTTAATTTACTATATGGCTTTTTTATATAGTAGTGGGAGTAAAAATGAAAAATTAATTTGATGATAAATGAATGATGAAAAGAATTTTCAGCACACATTTTTTTACTTTGAACATGAAATAATCGTGTGACGTAAAAAGTACAATATTGTTTTCGAAATTGGTCTTTAACTAAAGATTTTTAGATCGTTTTGTGTAAGACTAAACACTACGAACTGCCATACTCAGAGACGTTATTAAGGGATTGCTTATTATATATGAAGTGTATCGAATCTCAAGACTATAAGAACATCATAACATACCATCACGCCTGTATCCCCGAAGGGTTAGGCAGAGGTGTACCAATGTACACCCACAGTTCGCCGGTATGTTTAGGTCCCATGTAATAGGGGGCGAGCCTATTGCCACTAACCGGGCACAAATCCAAACTCCAACCTGCTACTGAGAAATTCATAGAAAAACCCAATAACACCTTGGTCGACTTGGGAATCGAACCCAAGACCTCTAGCGTAGCAGTCGCGCTTAGAACCACTAGGCCAACGAGGCAGTTAGACTATAAGAAGTGGCTTATTTAAAGCATTAATTAACGATTCTGAGTGCAGCATTTACCAACGTAAAAGTATGGCCTTATAAAAAGAAATTAATACATCTATTATTAAAACCTGTGTATAAACTACTTCGTGTGATTTACTTTTAAATCGCCTAATATGCTTTTATCGGGGCGGTCTCTACATCAATCAGAAGGAGTGATTGCTACTTTTAATGTCCATTAAAATAGTACGTTTATTGAGGTTCGTGTTTTTAATATTAATGTACTTTTAAATAAAGTTTTAACATTCTCCGGTGATGTATCGCCTCTACAGGTTGATTTTATTGGTGTTTTTGTTTTCTCTTAATATTGTGTAAATACAAATTGCTGTTGATTTTTTTGTGCCAGTTTACGGTTATTTATTAAATATGCAATATTTGAAAATATTGTTGCGTAAATTGAAAACATTTTTAAACTAAAGTAGTCTTGTAAAAGTCATTTTTCAGTTATCGAATACGCAGCTACTATATAATATCCCTCATATAGGAAACGTACTCTGATAAAAATGATATTCAATAAACCTAAAAAAAAGGCAGACAAAGAGTATAGTTAGCACCAAAAAAACAAAACACAAACAACTACAAAAGTCGAATAGGCAGCCATTCGAAATAAATCGTCGAAATCGGATCTCGAGTTTTATGCATCAGCAAAAAAAACTCGATTGAAACCGATACATCGGTTTTAGAAGTCCGTCAAAAACTAAACTCTAAATTTTCTGTCACGCGTCCTTTGTATATAGATACGAGCATTGATTGTATGGTATCGATATGTTGAAGTATCGATTTGTCTGATCACGTAGGGAAACATCGAGTGTTGTATTTTTTTAAACAAAATTCGTTAGTTAAAGCTCTGCGGTCCGTGACGTTCTTCTGCTATAAAAACTAGAAATTTTATCGGTAAATAAGGACGGGAAATGGTACGCGATTGTAGATAGTTTCGATTCGGTTTTATATCGAAATATTTCGTTTTTATATCGATAGCTGGAATGAGGTTTTGTTCAAGTAATGTTAAATCATAAAGTCGGTTTAATGTTTTAGCTGTGTAGCGTACGATACATTTCATCTCAGTGTTTTAATAGTGCTGCGATTCTAGTCGCTTTACTCACTAATAAAATAAAATGGCGTTCGCCACTGTTGGCTTATAGTATACAACCTGTAGTAAACTGTTTATCATGTTTTCTTTAAGATTGAAAACCGATGTTAAAACATTTTTCCTCTTTCTATTTAGAAGGTCTAACTTATTTTAGTCATTTCATCTCGTATATATTAATATCACTTTGTACAACACTAAACATACAATCAAATCGATGTGACATGTTTTTCTTTATGCTATAAGAAGAGTGTCTACGTGGTATATAATATGTATAATAAGGCTTCGTTCTAACCAAACATTGTGTACACAAATCAGTAATATCTTTTAAAAAATGTTTAAAAGAAAACTATCAACTGCAATCGTTTAAATTTTTTTAAGGGTTAATTTCTCTGCCACCTTGCATATTATCTTATATACTCCGTGTAACATATACTTTGCAACAACTAACTCAAGTTAGTCTTAGTCATTACCTAACTCCTGCAATCGCCTTCGTCTTCCTCTTATAATCAAGCCTCACTGATTTCCCTGTAGTACAACTTTAAGTTTGATTGAACTGTGTGCACGATTGAACTTTCTAATACGATTGGTTAACGGGAAACATATCAGTTGATCTTCAGCTGTCTGGATGCAGTTTAAGGGTTTGTTTGCAACTAGAGTCAGTAATTAAACGTTTTAAAAGAGCTTAAAAAGGCCTACTTGAAATAAAAATATTTTGATTTAGATTTTTTTGATTTTACATAGAAGTTGGATAGTAAGTATAATAGGGCGTAAATATACGAAATGGCTTGCAACTGTATCTATTGTACTTTTAAGACGAAATATACACTTTTTTGTAAAGACTGAAACTATCCTAGAGATTGAGGTAAGCGTCTCTTAGACCTCTAAACTCATTCGTACATGAGGCAACGCAAGTCTTTAATACTATTGTAGTATCCAAGCATACCGCCATTCTTACCATAGAGGTAATAGTATCGTAAATTGCCACGCGTTGTTTAAGAGTCGTCTGGAATCGGAGACTTGCGTCGCTTAGTATACAAATGGACTTAATGTTTACGTTGTTGTCGCATATTTTAAAATAAAAAAAACCAATGTAATCTTAACATCGAAGTTAACCTTTTTTACACGACTGCCCAAAAAGGAGTGTTATGTTTTTAGGGTTCATGTATGTATGTATGTATGTATGTATGTATGTATGTATGTTTGTGAGTTTCTTTATTCCACCATAACTTCTAAAAGGCTTGACCGATTTCAATGTTTGTGGTATCGTTAGAAGCTTTGAGTTATCCCGAGTGACATAGGCTATGTGGACATTAAAAAATGGTCAAGTGTGAGTCGAAATCGCCTGCAAAGGGTTCCGAACGATATTTTTTTTTGTGTTGTGTCATGTTTTTTTGTTGTTCACTAAAAGGTATTAAATAAAAAATTAATAATTAAAAAAATTAAAAAACACGCCTGCCATGTCAAAAAAAAATTAAAAACAAGTCAAATATTTGCAGTCGGGGTCGGTTTCTTGGAACAATTCATTACAGGAACCCCGACTGCAAATATTTGACTTGTTTTTAATTTTTTTTTGACATGGCAGGCGTGTTTTTTAATTTTTTTAATTATTTTTAAAAGAGTAACCTATGGAGTTTCTTGCCGGCTCTTCTCTATAGGAATGACACTTTGGAACCGAGCAACTAGAGTCAGTAGTTTTTAACGTAACGTTTCTTAAGCGCCTATTTTTTGGTTTATAAGAAATAAAAATATTTTGATTTTTGATTTTATGAAATCCATAGGCGGCGGCTTACTTCTTCAACTAATTGTAAGTAAAAAGTAAGTTAAAGTTTAATCAAAATCTATTACTTTTCTGTATTCCATACCCACCCATACCCACATTGTATTTTGACAAACACAAATATACAAAATATCTATAACAATATTCAATATCAAACAATCCAAAATTTTCCACACAACGCTCTATTTTGATACAAATCTAACAGGAAGCTCTGAGTATTTGACTACCAACTTCACAGATTACATCTTTCTATTCCACGTTACTAGGAGGGTTAACTACAAAAAGAGGTCCCCAAATGACGCTCGAGTTTTGGGACAATCGATTTAGTTAAATGGACTGAAAAATATCAACTGACCACATCTATAAGTTGACGACTTTGGTTGCGTCCCTGCTGAGTTTACAAAACTTTGGCTCACGTTGGGTCGGTTTTTTGCTGTGAGCGATTAGTTTAATTTATGACGTAACTAGCTGCCCTGTTCCAGTAGAATGTAGCTATGGTATGTTTAACCTTGAATGAAAAATATATCGTAGAAATCTATAATAAATGCGGACAACATCACATACATTGCTCTGAACCCAAAGTAAGTAGCTAAAGCACTTGTGTTATGGAAACAACGAAGGTACCACAAACACCCAGACCCGAGGCAATGTAGAATGATGATTTCTACATTGACCCGGCCGGGGATCGAACCCGGGACCTCAGAGCTAGCGACACCTTGAAACCGGTGCGTACGCCACTCGACCACGGAGGTCGTCAAATCTGTTAAATAATTTTGATTTTATCATTATGTCATAAGAAACTGAATTAAATAGTGATGGCGACGTAAATGCGAAAATGTTTCGAAATAATTTTAATATTAAAACCACAAATATTTTTTTCAGTATTGCCATTCAAATTGAATTTACTGAAGCATTGGTAACAAATCTTTTCACAGTTTTCATTTATATACCTACAGTTTGTGTAAACTGGTGCTTTTGAAGAATTAATCCTAAAAATACTGAGCGAAAATATAATCTAGGTTAATATCATTAGCTTTGTAATAACCTTTATAATAAGGTTTCTCTGACATAGGCTTTAATGTTTCCCTTTTAGTAAGACCTGTAACAAAATTAAGTAGCTTATTATAAAACTTACGAAATTCAGGCTGGATTTACTAACTACGAAATTAAAATTAGGTTTGTTCGCCTTGGTAACGGGACTTACAGAAATATGACCTAGAAAACTAAATAACGATTTGTAAATATGTAAATGTTCTAACTTTTATTTAACTAATGTTTTCTTTCAGAATTTTAGATTTCTTTTCTCCTCAGGGTCTATTTAGTCACATTTACGAATAAGGTTTATTTCTGTACTAGGTTTTGCCTGTGGCCTACTTTCGTAAGTCAGTTATTGCGGCAAAAATATGCTTTTGTTCTTGCTTAGAATACAAAGTTACCCCATACCAAATTTCATCAAAATCGGTTACGTGGTTTAGCCATCAAAGCATAACAGACAGACAGTATAACTCGCTCGATTCGCATTTGAAATATTAGTTCGAATATGAATATTATCACCATATTGTATCAATATACAATCTGAAGACTGAAATACCAAAACTTATTACAATCTCCTAAAAGCTATTTACACCATAAAACGTTTACCATACACAGCACCTGCTCAAACTATTCGAACACGTTGATAACTTCGAGAAAGCCTGCAACATAGTGGTATATTAATAGGCTGATTTTGCTTACTTTACACAAGTCTTCGCGCCTGAGGCACGTTCGTCGCACGAGGCATACATTAAACATAATATTCTTGCGCTCCGATGATATTTTTTCCGAATAGACGTAACGTATGTTCTATACCGTGTGAAACGTGCTTCATTTTCTATGCTGTCCTTCGAAAGGTATTTTTGAAAATACCATATGGTTTCTAGTACTTATTTCAGGTGGAATTTACCTATATTACATGTACCTACTACTTATATTTCAGGCTTTCAATATATCGACTGTTTTTGTAATAAGTCTTTCAATAAATGAGTAAAGTAATATTAATAATATATATATAATATAAATATATATTAATAATAATAATAATATTCCGGGACAACTCTCACACGGTTAACTGATCCCAAGCAAAGCAGAGCTTGTGTTTTGGTAACCAGACAACTGATAAACATACTTATATATTTCTAAATACATACATATTATAGATAAATTACACCCAGACAACCAGAACAAATGGTCGTGCTCATCACACAAACATTTGTCCTGGGTGGGAATCGAACCCACGACCTCCGGTATAGCAGTCAGGGTCACTAACCACTAGACCAACAGGCCCGTCAAAGTTAAAAACATAAAAAAATCCTGTCACAATATGGTAACAAAAAACCACCCTTTAAGTTGCTACCAGTTACGCGCACAATCAAATTATTTATCTAACAAAAAAACAACACAAAAAACGAAAATTTTCGACTCACCAAATCCTCAAAATCAAATTATTGTAAATAAAAATACGAAAGAAGTTAAACAAAATTATGTGAAAGAATTCCTTTATTAATAGGTAAGCAAAATAATTATCAGTGAGGAAAGAAATCTGAAAGCATTCGCAACAATTGTACATTAATAAAACTTCCGTTGGAGCAATCATTTTCCACTAACCGTTTTACAATAACAGCTGCCTGAGATAAGACAGTACGCCATTAGATTCGTCTCTCATTTGAATTCGCCAATAGTCACGGCGCTCGAACTGAACTTGTAACATTATAGTAAATTAATTCTTTCCGCCAGAAAGGAAATGAGTTTGGAGTAGGGTTGCTAGATTTTTGTTTGTAAATAATTTTTAATAAGCAAGATTTTTCACTTAATTCAGGGCCTCATCAAATATAAATAAAAGAATTAATAACATTACATTGTGCAGCAAATGGATTTTTGTTTCTAGTTTATAAAATGTAGTTTACCTCAAACCGCAGTCACGGTGGGCGACATAGGATGTTTTCGACAGTTGCAATATTTGTGGATCCCTATATGATATACAATATAGAGATCAACTCTAGCCTTTGTATATTTATTCTTTGACTGGCCTGTTGGTCTAGTGGTTAGTGACCCTGACTGCTATACCGGAGGTCGTGGGTTCGATTCCCACCCAGGACAAATGTTTGTGTGATGAGCACGATCATTTGTTCTGGTTGTCTGGGTGTAGTTTATCTATAATATGTATTAATATATAAGTATGTTTATCAGTTGTTTGGTTACCATAACACAAGCTCTGCTTAGCTTGGGATCAGATAACCGTGTGTGAGTTGTCCCGGAATATTTATATTATATTATATTTATATTCTGTTTTGTATTTTAGCAAACATTTGAATGGTCACTAGAAGATAGTTTATATACGATAATAATTATTTATAACTCGTTAATAAGAAGCGAAGGTGGCAATAGGCTCGCCCTCTATTATATGGGACCTAAACATACCGGCGAACTGTGGGTGTACATTGGTACACCTCTGCCTAACCCTTCGGGGATACAGGCGTGATGATATGTTATGTTAATAAGAAACAACAATCGTTCCTGGATATACAATATCTATAAATAAACAAAGGCGGTCGGAAACATTTTCGCTATATCAGGGTATCGCAATTAGTAGTAAATATCTCACAAAAACCACTCACCCGCGTGATTACATAAAAGTATCAAAAAAATATTAGAACGCGTGGCAGCTCTAACAACAAACGAGTTGGTAGAAGAAATATTTCCCGCTCAGTTCTGCTGAGCGACCAATAAATTATCAAAGTTGTATTTACTGACGCCTGCTATAGCACGTTACTTCGAAACACTTTTTGTTTTGGGACTCAATTGAAATACATAGGCTAGTTTTGCATTTGTTTTTTTGTTTTACCTGTCGTGTGAACGAAACTAGTATCACTATCTATGATTGGTGATCCTTTTATTCAAAACATTTTTTAACGACCATTTTTTATTTAGAGTTTTGTAACAAAAGTTGCCTTTTACTCACATGCTTACTGTTTTTATTGATCATTTTAATTATTTTGCTTGTATCGTGCATTTATGAGCACTTTAATTTCTGTACTTTTAGATCTAAGATTTTTGAAACAATTTTCACATTTTTTTCTGACATACCCAAATACTTGTAAATCATATAAAATACTGTCTCTAAAGACCAAATCCAAGCTTTAATCACTGAAAATCTACCAGTCCACGTGGTCCCGATCGCCAATTTTTTCGAGCAGTTTCGATAGAATTTTCACGAGCAGTTTTGCTCGGACGATAAATTATCGAAGTTGTATTAACTGAGTCAGCCTGTTATGGGCAGCTACATAACATGTACTGATTTACTTCAATGTCGCTCTGTACTAGTTATATGAGAATTCTGAAAGAAAAATGGACTGAAAGCGGCGTTATTAAAGAAATGTTTTATTGTTCAGGCAGGTTTTACGTAAGTCGCTCATATGTCTATTTTTTGTAGACTACCTAACATTTGGTGTCTAAAATAAGCATGATACATAATAATATCATGTTAATATTACGTCTTCAATAATACGTTACAACATTCGTTATTTTATAGCAGCAATAAAAACGATTCGATCAATAAGTGGTTAGTATAACATCAAATTGTTAGCACACTTTCGAAGATATAGCTCTTAAATTGATGTGTCCTGAATTATCTGCTGTCATGAAGACAATGTTTCAGTTACAAGGCTGTAAAACACAAACTTTAGTGCTGAATAACTGTTTTGTTGTACATTTTGTCTTCAATATGTTCAGTTTACATTATGTATGGCAGTAAAGTGTAGTATGGCAGGTAAGCGAATCGTTATTGTCTCATTTACTTCTGTTAGTTATGTCTCAATTTCCTTTACCTTTAGTTATTTGGGAATCGTGTACATATTGTTAGGTTATCAATTTGGATACAATCATAAAATGTCTTCATTATCCATCGGTGGAACAAACAATTTTCTAATATTATTTTATTGTCTGTATATTAGCGTGGAAGGGGTACGCAAAAGTAAGCATTCGATTTTATTTTATGTTGAAATATTCGTAGTAGAAACAATTACTGAAAATGGAAATAATGGAGTTATTTAATCCTTTTAGACAATTTAAAGGTAACATGAACAAAAACAATAAAATACCACTAGCTAACAGTTTCCTGTTACCAGTTTATGAATATGAGCATGAATATCATACGGCTCGTTAGGACGCGGTGCGCCGCCATATTTCCTACATTTTCGACACGTGCCGTAACTGCTATCCGATTGGCTAGAAAAACTGGCCATTAACGAGCCTAGGGTTAGCAAAAAGCTAATCATATTTATAATATTTTTTTTTTGAGACGTTGTCGACGGTTGCTTGAAATTAAACTTGGTAGTAATCTTATCATAGGCAATACCCAGTTAAAAGTAGCAAGAATTTTAATTAAAGTTGCCTACAGTGGTATTATATAATTTAGTAGGTAATTTGGTAATTTAAGATTGTATTGCTTCAGATAAGATATTGTAATCGGATATTTCCCCAAAAAATCAATCAACAGTGTCTATCGAATTCCACAGCTAGACTTAAGTCCCTCCAAAGCAGCGTCATGATAAGTAGCGTATGAAAAGATTTAGATTTTGACAAGTTGAAAAGACAAACAGACAGTCAAGCCTAGAAACACTAGTCTTTGGTTACGAAACCAAAAAAATGTATAATAATAGTAACTGTTAATCTACGAATTTATTGGATTGGAAATTCATTAGCACAATTCTGCTCAGTATTAATTAATATTACAGGTTGAATTAACGCATTGTCTATTTGACAACCCTAAACGAACCTAGTTTCACAAAATACCCATTTAATTTATTGTAATAGCCCAGTATAGAAATGATATTGTATTGGTTTCATTGTTATACGTTGAAATGAAACGAAATGAAGCCATTTTGGTTGAATACATTTGTGGTTGTTTAATTCAATGAATTGGAATTGGTATTGAGATGCAGGGAAACTAATCAATTAAATTGAATGATGATTTCGTTAGTGAAAGCAGATCTGTTTGTTTAAATTAGTTTATCATTCAATCAGAAGTGTTGCTTAAATAAGATTATTTGAAGATATTTAGAAATAAGGCCAAAAATACAGAGTAAGTTAAAACAGATTAAAAATGTCTAAAAGTGTATTATTACTACAAAAAAAGCTAGTTCTACGCTATGACATATTTCTCAAGTTATAAGATCATCATTCAAGTTATTTGTCAAGTTTATTCTCTCATTGAATGTTTATTTTCAAAGAAACTCACAACAAAGCTCGCGTATCATTTGTTTCGAGTTCCATCTTGATTACTTACATGCCCACTTAACATTCCATCTATGTTCGTCATACATTGCTGGCTGTAAATGAATATTTAAGCAGTTATTTACGTAAGACCGATGTGTATAACAAACGCTTCTATTTCCATTGTCGGGGGAGTACAACGGCGGGACATTTTTCACTTGTACCAGTTTCTAGTTTGAAAGCACCAGCGATGCTTCTTACAGCGGGTCAAGTTGGAAGATTTTGTTGGTTTGGAATATATGTGACGTCAGTTAGGTACGTTTTATTATTTTGCAGTAAGAAATTTGTTCCTGTTTTGCTACGAACAAGGAAAGAAGAAGAAATAACCAAAAAACAAAGCAATACCATAATTTTGTTTAACAGTTGTTTTGGAAATTATTAACTTGGCCACTGCTGGATAAAGAAAATATATTATTTAGTTATTTAATTTTATTTTTATATTAAATCAAACCTTTTTCTTCAATCGGCCGGTAGGTGCAGGAATCGTTAAAAGTAGCTACATACTTTGTCGTCATATTTGATATATTTTTTCTGAAAGTAAAATGTCTTTTTAATACGCTTTTATTAGCTTCACTTGTATGTATGTATGTATGTATGTATGTATGTATGTATGTATGTAACCGACTCCTTTGGACTCGATTTTGACCCACTTTAAACGGACAGATTTAATTCAAACTTTGTACACTTATCAAGAATCAGCGACAATATAATAATTTCATAGGTTTATCTCATTATCCTGATTAGGATCACCAGGATTTAATAATAAAAAAACACTATAATTTTTTTTTTTTAGTCCACAATGCAATACGTTTGAATTCAGACAACACGTAGGTATTGCTGCTAGGACTAAAAAGTGAAAAATAAATATAGTTTAAAAAAACTAAAAAACACGCTTTTAATGTACTTTAACTAAAAAAGTGAAAAATAATTCCTAATTTAAGCTGAAATTGGGAATGAGCCAAAAACACTTAGTATTATTGTGAAAAAGCGTGGGGCGCTCTGTGCCATATTTTTCGTCTGTCGAGCAACCCACGCTTTTTCACAATAATACTAGTGTTTTTTGTTCATTACCAATTTCAGCTTAAATTAGGAATTATTTTTCACTTTTTTAGTTAGAAGTAACATTAAAAGCGTGTTTTTTAGTTTTTTTTAATTTATTCCTATTTTGCGATATATCTTAGGTATATTTTTTTCTCCATTCTTTAATAATATATACATTTTCCCACTATCTTTTGGTTCCTCTACAAATCGCTCCCGCTTACTTCTTGCTCCACAACTGAGGTAACAAATAACACGTCTGCGTGTCGCTGCGACGTTTCCAATTTAGTCGCTTTGTGTATGTGTCGCGTCAAGTCACATGTGCAACTGACTTGCTTGGATGTTTTTATTCTTGCATATTTAGGAAGTGTCCTTCACGATAAATATATCTTTCTGAGTGTTATCAAGGCTATTTTTGAAAGATATTTGTGGAATTCCGATATAAAGTTAAAAAAAAAATATTTTCAACCTGACACGGCATTTTTCAATTTTGTCTGCCTTTTTTTCAAGAATTTATTTAAATTAAAGATTGAATTTGATTGACTTCAGTTTTATAGGACTATAAAGAAGAAAAATAGTTCGTCTAAAATAAATATTTTTCTTTACTTGTAGCCTAAATGTGAAATTAGATTTTTTGATTATACTCGTTCTTCAATCCAATCATTATAAAAATAGGTAAAAAAAATATTTGCTATATTTGGCGTAGATGTTAACACTATAAATACCTATACAACTTCTTTATGATTAAGTTTACGGACAGAGCGAAATGCTTTTTGTGTTTCTAAACTTATTACTTTACCGCTTAGTTGCTTAAAATATTTAACACGTTAAATGATTGCCTCATTAGTTCCACTCGCTCTTGCAAACACAAAAACGCTTCTACTGGGTAAGAGGTTTTAGTTTAACAGCCTTTTGGCCAGTTAAGTTACAATTTAGCTTAAAATATAAATTAATATTTTATTTTTCGAGATGAGAATTATAAAAAATTAAGCTTAAAATATTATCAGATATTTTGTCTATATTTTTTTATATTTACAAATATTTAGATCAAAATAAAAAAGGATATCTACTTCGATCAAATAAATTATATTTAAATGAAGAATGTCCATCGGAAATGTTTATGGTTATATGCATGTATGTCCAACATTGGTCCAAACTTGCAGGAAATGTAATGTAATGTATGGCCAATATTTGTCTTGCACAATACAACGTGAACATAATATTCATTGTCACGTTTGCTTATTTATCATCGCCTCCTTCCTCGCTTACAAACAATGTGGTATACTTTATACTGCACTGCTTAAGCATATTATGTTGTTTATCTCCTGGTTAATATAAACCGTATTTAATCAAAAGGACGTGACGAAGCATGTTAAAAACAAATAAAAACTGTGACTAAAACAATTACCGTAGTCTAGAACCATTATTGAAGGACAGTATAATTTTTTATTACGGAGAGAAAAAAAATACGTGATTATTATTTCTAACAGAGAAAGTCGTTATTAAAAAAAAAACATTAATGACATAAGGTCCTTATATATCGTAAAACATTATAAAGCTATGACAGAGTAACACGTCACACAAACACGCTAGTGTAGAAACGCCTTAAACCACAAATGATCGTCGTGAAACGTTCCGCACAGCTGTTCAACCACAAAACCCTCAATCCACATTTTACAGTTCAACTCATAAATATCACAAATATGACAACCTCTCAAAATCCTGTAAATGCATCGATACTTCGCACATGCTTCGCAAACGCTTCGCAAAGTCCAGTCAAACACTTTTACGGCGTACTACGAAGTTTATCGCGTAGTACGCGAGTTGTAAAAACACACTATGTATTCGTATTCTTCGTGGCGCATTCAATTTGAACTCGAAATTGCGACCAGCACGTGTGACAGTTATAGTGAACGGACTTTAATTTATACTCACGTTGATACAGAATGAAAACCATGGAGTTGTGATTGTGTAGATTTTTTATTGGTTGTTTCAGTGTTGTTTTTAAATATTGTAGAGCAACATTCAAATCTTCTAATTACATGTACTATTGTTGTAGATTCGAAGTCAATTATCTACAACTTTTGAATTAATTAGGAACGATAGGATCAGCTTATATAATTAAGTTAAATAAACTAAAAAGCCCTAAAAATAGTAATAAGTTGATTACTTTCAAGCCTATTCCTTGCTTAAGTTTAACAAATAGGTGTACAAATCGCCTCAGTACTCCCAATCACGCAGCGTGTCTCTAGCGAACGGAGAAGAACATCCAAACGAGCGGCTACTACGCGCGGCAGAGCATGACTATTTGATGACTAGAATGCGTCTTCATTTATATAGCCTAGCTTGTCAATGTGTGTGTATGCGATGTGACATACACATGCGTGTGCTGACATAGGCTGCGATGACGTCATGTCACTGCACTGTATTCCATTTCAATTTGATTTGTTGTTTTTGTTTTGTTTTTTTGGCGTGTGTCCTTCTTTATTCTTTAAGTCCTTTAAGTATTTGTTATTTCATACTTTGTTTAGAGTCGAGGCTAAACTTTCGGTTAACTAACAAAAAAATTATTACGTATGCAGAAACCCTTTTTTTAAAACATCCATAAAATTTGTTCCTTTTTTCTAAAGACAGGTTAACTCGTCCTATTTCCAATCCAAGACACATTCCAACCCAGTCCTATTAACCCGACCAAACAATATCAAACGCATCGAACACGAAAGTATTGTTAGTGAGCCCCACAACTTAATTTCCGGTATCAGGTACCGAAATCCAGTATATTCCGGTTTCGGTATTTGTTGCCGATGCAAATTAAAGCCGAGAGGACCGCAACCCCGTTTATACTGATTAGTTAACGTATCAGGTATTGTGGTTTTCAAATACATCATACTGTACCCGGTGTAAGTTGGCGAGTGTAAAAAGGATAGAGGATATCGCCATCTCGTTTTCACCTACCTTTTTTGTGTACTTCCATCTGACTGAAAAGGTTTTGTAGCTTTTTCAGAAGGAAAAAATTTTGAACCTTCTAGCTTCATTGCAACGTATAACTATTACATATTCGATTTTTTTTTAGGTAAGTGCAAATAATTTATTCATAATTGTAGTGGCACTGAAGAAGGAAAATCTTATTTATTACTTACACCTACATAATCGTAGCCAAAACATATCTATCAAAAAACCCATGATCCGGCTAAACTAAACCAACCAAATTATCCGTGAAAACCGAGGAAAACCATATCAAAACGTTAATAAAACAACCCAGCATTTAACAAAATCCAAAAGTTTCCGATGTTTCAGCTTGTCGTGCTGACACTAGGGAATTGGGTTGAAACTCGAGATAATTAAATTTCGCGCTGTACACGTAGTCGTCATGGCCATCCTGATTAAATATTTTTAATCCGATTGTTCAAAAGTTAGTGTAGCTGCGGAGAATCTAGAACAATTGTGTTTGGGGTTCGAATGTATTGGATGTTCTTTTGTTTCCATTTGAGGTCGACAACCTTCATTCTACTACATGTATTTTTTTATTTTCTCCTTCATTGCGATTTGGGCTATCGGTGAAGCAGTTTATTGTCCAGCTTCAAAGTCCAAAAAGTAATGCTGCAGTCCATTTCTGGTGCCTTCACCCATCATTTGCGCCTTTATCGAAGCATCGACGCAATCTATATTTTCCGCGCCACAGTTACGCGAACAATGAACATATAAACACTTAATGCCCTTACCCCCGAAACAGAAGAAATGAATCTCGCCCCACCAGAAATGAAATGAACGAATGAACCAATATTCCTGACTAACGAACCGTACACATACAATTTCAGAACGTTTCCAAGCGTTTAGCAGATGGTGACAATTTTCAAGTGATTGCATGGCAATTTCACCCTTATTGCTTAGGAGTTAGTGTCCTGTTATTAATTTTGGTGATAGAAAAATTTGGGTTAGTAAATCAGCAATCCAACATAACACATATACTGAACCATATTGTTAAAGATTTTACACTGGATAATGTATACTATTGATTTAGATTTTTTAGACGGGCCTGTTGGTCTAGTGGTTAGTGACCCTGACTGCTGTACCGGAGGTCGTGGGTTCGATTCCCACCCAGGACAAATGTTTGTGTGATGAGCACGATCATTTGCTCTGTGTCTGGGTGTAATTTATTTATAATATTTATGTATTTAGAAATATATAAGTATGTTTATCAGTTGTCTGGTTACCATAACACAAGCTCTGCTTAGCTTGGGATCAGATAACCGTGTGTGAGTTGTCCTGGAATATTATTATTATTATTATGAATAAATTGCTAAATTATACTGCTAATGCCAGAATGTTACCGCAGGACTTAACTGTTTATAAACAATAGTTTTTAACGTTGACTATACGAACTAATACTAGTATTAATCATCATAAATACGTATAATCTAGAATATAGAAATACTAATATAAATCAAGAGTAACAACATCCGTTTACAAATAACAACATACCGTGCCTATGTAATGTTGTGATTTAATCTGATTTATGTTGGTACGCCCAGCTTTATAAAATGTAATATTGGAACCTAATGGCATCTGAAATGGTTGCTAATGACATGTTTTAGGCATATAGTATCAAATTATATTCTATAAAAGATTCAAGATAATTGTAGGTCACGCTTATATAATATGTACAACTCGTTGCTGCCTGCCTCGTTGGCCTAGTGGTTCCAAGCGCGACTGCTACGCTAGAGGTCTTGGGTTCGATTCCCAAGTCGACCAAGGTGTTATTGGGTTTTTCTATGAAATTCTCAGTAGCAGGTCGGAGTTTGGATTTGTACCCGGTTAGTGGCAATAGGCTCGCCCCCTATTACATGGGACCTAAACATACCGGCGACCTGTGGGTGTACATTGGTACACCTCTGCCTTCGGCGATACAGGCGTGATGGTATGTTATGTTATGTATAATATGTATTGTTGTTGTTAATATCATGTACACATTGAAGAGTAAGCAAAAACAGGGTGTTACCGAAAGGGTATATCTATCCAAAAGGGGTGAAGAGTGTATGTGGTATTGAGTCAGATGACAACATTTTAGCTCAAAATGTGTTATATAATATATTATTATATCCAATTTTTCCAGTCAATTATTTGGCACCAATAATCATAACATGAAAGCCTTTACATATACTTCCCTTCTTTTCTCCTTTGCCTCAGGTACTCCATGAGTAGGCTATGATTTTCACTGTCAAAAAGAGCACAATAAGAATACTAAGTATCATCACACAATATATATAAATATTGTATTTTACACGATACAATATTTTATAGTATCTACAGGCATCATACCTCACACACTACACACAAGCCTCAAACTGTTAGATCTCCATTCACTCACATACATTCTTCTACAAAAGGCGACCATACTTAACACTTGTAGAATTGTTAGGAAGTTTCTATCTACAGATTAAATCACGTCAGCTCTCGCGCTTGTCTACGGCCCGCGCGACTGTGAAGAATTTACCCCACTTGGGAGAAACATAAAATGTTGAACAACAATAATAATAATAAATTAAAATATTATTATTATTATTATATATTATTATATAATATAGTATTAAAAAATGGCATACAAATGCCTAATAGTCACATGCCATAAATTATTTCTATACGAGCTAAATGTTACTCATTCGATGATACAACTAAATGTATTTACAATGAGATTAGCTTACGTTAAACATTATTAATTTGACTGCTAAAGCTTTATTTGTTTGATATTAATTTTACGTACATTAATATAATATTGTAACTTCAATATAATTGGATTTTGTAAATTTTATTCGCTACTTCTGTGGCCCTGCTTGACGGTTTGGTGCGATTCCTGAGCGTTTGCTAAACAAGTTTTTAATACGTGTAAAACATATTTCTGTAAGGAAAAGTAATATCAACACATTCGATATTCGCCGCACATTGATGCAAATATAATAATAGTCTGATCTTGTGTTCTTTTGATGTGTAAAAGTGATGTTTGTGATTTTGGCTGTATGCTAGTCGGTAGCAATGGGTTTTGTATTTTATATTTCATTTTATATTTCAGTTTGTTAAAAAAGAGTTTATATTATGATTTCACACCACTTAATTATTTATTATTTAAAGTATAAATAAAACTATTTTGTTAAATAAATACCATTATCGACTCTCTCGATTTAGAAAAATAAAACTTCATAAATTCTCTACATCAACACATAGTTACTCCACACTATGTCACAGGTAATAAACGACAAAAACTAACACACGTCGTATATCTTCATGTTTTATGAAGCAGCTCAAAAGGGCTTTATAACCTTTAATAACCGGACCCAACCAATTTTTCTCTCCGGAAATTTTCACGTAACCGGCAATTAACGTTAACAGGCTCTAAACTAGCGAATCTGCCGGTAGCCACTGAGTTATGTCCTAACGACGGACATAATTTACTAGCCCATAAAACCCGACCTTCGGGAATGATTCATTAACGCAGTTCAGTAGTTATGACACCCCATTAAAAGGGGGAAGTGGGAATGTAAAACAAATACAATGGCTTTCATGCTAATATTTGATATAATGGCCAAGTTACGGGGTTAGGCAGTTAGCTGTTCTAAAACCATTGTTTTGTTAGCCGGAATTCCGAATTTATTTAACGATCTTTTTTTGTTTGGAGTTTTCAAACAAATGTTGGGTGTTTTGAAGAAAGCGTTGTACTTGGGATTTTGTTTGTATATGCGTTTCACAATGATGAATAAAATAAACGGCGCTCATACTTTTAATTAAGCTGATTACATACTCAGATGGCTGTTCAAAAAGCAATTGAGCCGTAAAATTTATTCGTATAGGTCAAGGGTGCTGAATTAAGTGGATAGCTCGGGGGGTTGTTTAACTAAATGAAGAATAAACATTCCGATTGCCCTCAAATTTTAGTTCTGTTATTACAGAGAAATTTAAAAAGAAGATAACAATTGAATAATGTAAACATTATTTAAAATCTCTAATTTAGGGTCAGCGTTTGTAAAGTTAAATAATAAGGTTTATTTGTCTCCAACGGGGGATAAGTATTATAAAAAACTGGCCAAGTGCGAGTCGGACTCGCGCACGAAGGGTTCCGTACCACCGTCGTATGAGAGCCCCCTTTAAATATTCATTTTATGTGGTTTTTGTTGTTATAGCGGCAACGGAAATACATCATTTGTGAAAATTTCAGCTTTCTTGCTATCACGGTTTATAAGATACAGCCTGGAGACAGACAGACGGACAAACAGATAGCGGAGTCTTAGTAATAGGGTCCCGTTTTACCCTTTGGGTACGGAACCCTAAAAAGATGGCCTAAAATTGTGGTAAAAACTATTTCAAATATTTAAAAAGCTTTAAAATTTCCTATCGTCGTGTATGTTGACGCAGTTACTGCAAATATCTTTACCATTCAGTTTGGATCTGCAGTAAACGTGGGCCGGGTTTATGGCACTCAATCTTACTGAATGTGAATGCGGTAAGCCAATACAACCGATCCCACACTAGAGTCTTTTGAGCCCAACACCTACAACCTACGTGTAAGATTTAAACCGCGTCAAATTCAAGAGTAGTAAAGCCTTTTGAAAAGGGTTTTGATAAAAAAAAACGCTTAAAAATGAATGCAAGAAATACACTTAGTATAAAATGTACTCGATCACACATGAACGAAGTAAATGATTTATGAAAAAAAATTAAAAAAAAACCCCGACACAAAATTATAATTTCCCTTTAAAAAGTAAAAAATAATAGAAAAAACTCAATCTTAAAGTACTTAAGTATGTATTAATAATTCTAAAAAAAAATCGTCGCGTTGGGGGACCGCTCCAAACTTAACAATTTAATTACAAATAGTCTATTTTGACGATTTTGTTATGTTATAAATAATTCAGTGCGCTTTCATTTGAGACCCCACTCGAGTGTATTTGCAGACATTCGGTTATTCTTTCGCACTTTTACCCCCACAACTTTTAAACGGCTCAACCGATTTTCATCAAACATGTCTAAGAACACTCGCAGATAAGTCACCTTTAAAAACTAAATTTAAATCACTTCATCCGTTCGGGAGCTACGATGCCACAGACAGACAGACACACACACCCACAGACAGACACGTCAAACTTATAACACCCCTCTTTTTGCGTCGGGGGTTAAAAATAGAAAATTTATATGTCAGTGTGAATATTACTATAGGATCTTTAAAGATTAAAAAAGTATTATTATTATGCATCTGTTCAAGAAATTATGGATCCACGAAAAACTTTTAATTCTTGTATATTATTGGTTTACTTTAATCTTACCCACAATGAAGAAGTGTGGTGATAAATGCTCGTTCCTTCTCTACATGAGAAGAAGCTTGTGCCCCGCTGTGGGACATTTATATGCTTAAATTTCGTAACTAAAAATACAAAATGTCTTTTTCGTAATAATATTGACGTTTGATAAGTGCTACTTTGTAGCCTAAGTTAAATAAATAATTTTTGATTTTGATTTTGACAAAGCCAAATAATCCGAATATGAACCTTTAACACACATCCTTCACCCCAACAATGATTACAGCCTAATGAGACATTGAATACACGAAACATTTACATCAAGACGGTTCATTGCCCTCAACCCAACAAGAACATCTGCATTGGAACGATTGTGGATATTCAAGTAGATTAAACTTGAATTTTACTGCAGTACTTTGGCTAAACTTTACCATGTAATGGCGCAGAAATTTTAATTTAATTCGTTGCCTTATAAACCGCTTACGTGTGGTTTCTTTGTAAAGTTTTCAACTAACGTTTTAATGGGAAAACTGTTTATTTTGCAACAGTTATTTCAATATTGTTTGCTTTTATCGCGAACTTATAATAAGTTTACACAAGATTCTGTATTTATTCTTGTTTGTAAGAATGTTGTTTTCTGTTATGTATTTATTATTACTTATTAATTATGCTTTGTGTGTTACAAAGATAATAATTTATATTTTTCATAGCAAAGTCTGCAATAAATCCGGAGTTTAGGCGTTGATTCAAATATATCGACCGAGGCACAAAAAGTTTCGCATTGCCGACTTACTTTTTCTGTTGACTTGCTAACTGCCGTAAACTGCCCAACAAAATGCAAACATTTTTGTGCATGACATTTCTATTACTCAATCTCCCGCAGCACACACTAACAATAAACTAGAAATCATACTTTTATCCAAAACTACGCGCATAAAGCAAAAACTTTATTCTATTACTTTTTTCATTTCCGCACCCGCATGGGAATCGAAAATGGAATAAAATCGACTAGAAATTTGAACAGTTTGAAATATCCACACACATATTTCACGAAGTATCGAAATATGCAGGGCCTTTTTCATGTATACATTACGGATTCAAAATTCCAATCTATGGTAATTCCCTACATGTTCCGAAATTCCAATATTTACCCACATAGGCTTAAGCGAATTGGCATAACAAGCGCTAGCCTTATACGAAAAAAAAACAAATCCCAAAAAATATGATAAGATTTGACTTTAGAATATCATCGCTACGCAAAATAAATTAGCAACAGCCAATAGCGTAGCACCTACAATTCGGGGTTCAAATTTCGAAATTGGAATTCTAGCACGAACCGCATTTCATTTGACGCGGCGAACGCTGCACGTACGCAGGGTTGCCAGTTTCTAAAATTAACGGACACCCGTTTACAGGGCTCGGGAATTTGAGACGCAATCAGTATTTTGGTGCTTATAAGTGGGTACTTGATCGCTGGTCAATCATTACGAGTACGAGCCACGTGTAGCTAGCAAATGTTACCATTTTACTACTCGAGTTTTGGGGATCGGGGTTATCCCTGCGGATCATATTACGCTGTGGTGATACGAAATTTTAGTGTCGATGAGAAACCAGTTGTAAATGCAGATTATAATTCGCTATTTTCATGATAACTTTTAATTGTATGGATTCTTCAATAATATATTAGGATGTCTAAAATAATCCTAAAAATATACAATTTACCTAATAACCGAGTGTATTCCGCTGGTAACCCTGATACGTTCGAAAATTGAAATCCGAATTTTCGGTTGTGACGTCGACAAGCCTCATTGTGTTTGCTTTTACTGCGTGTCAAGTCGGCAAATAAATTTTGTATTGTGTATTCGCCATTAATTAGTACAGGGGATGGGCAGAGCGGCTGCGAACCTGTTTTTGATATAGATATCTTCTGCTGTTAGCCTGCGGTTGGATATCGCTGTGAAATAGGCTTTATTGTGGGATGACCGTTGCTGTTGCCATGGAGATGGAAATCAATATCAATAAATCATATAATTGTTTAAAGGAAAACTATGTTTGTCCATTTTTATGGGACTAAGTTGACTGGTCGTATGTGAGGTCTATACACATCACCAATGACAGTCGAGCTTCTGGCTAGTGATTGATTTAAATAAACAGAGAGACCTTATACAAGATTTATGAAATTAGCGGATTAATTTAATCACGAAAACACTTATTGAGGTCGTTTAAAAAACGAAAGATTTGTCATAATATTTTTAGTATGATTTATTTATCGACTTCTATGTCAGTTATTTAGAAACACAATTTAATGTCCTTCATTTACTCCCAGACTATCATATTCATAACTGGTAAATACAAATAACATTTCCAGGTCATAAAGTCCAGTGTGCGGCTTTCCCCCATAATAATTAATATCGGTAATCTATAACGCCTATTTTCGATAACAGATGTTACCAATGATTTCTATACATTACCGCCTGATGAACTGTCATTTGTTATACGATTGTTTACAAGTGATGACAGTATGTTACCTAACATAAATAATTTAAAAGCCATTCTAATTTGAATCATTACTGATGATTATCTATGATTGATTGGAGATAAATTTAAAATGGAACTGGCTTAAATATATATTGATTGGGGTAATTGTGAGGGCTGGCTTTGACAGCCGGAGTTGTGCGCCTTTCGACGATGTGATATGGTTTGACCCTGAGAAGGGTTGTTGGTTATAGCTCTGATGAGAGCCTTTTTGGTCTACGATTGTGGTAAAATGAGTAGTCAGCTAGACTCTGTGTTACCGAGTGTTATTTGTCCATGGTGCGCCGGATGCTTGGAAATGGCAAAATGATTTGTGTTAACACTGCTCGTGGAGGCTCCCTACATGCACCCCACTAACTTTAATAAAATTTATATAAAACACCTCTGAGGGTATCATCATCTCCCGAGCCTATTCCCAAACTGTCTTGGGGTCGGCTACCAGTCTTGCCGGATTCAGCTGAATACCGTATTTTACATGGAGCGACTGCCTATTTGACCTCCACAACCCATTCTACTGGGAAATACAGTATCCCATAGTAAGACTGGTTGTCAGAACTGACTTAAGGACTGCTAAAGATGTACGTATGACAGTCGGGACCTACGGTTTAACGTGCTTTCCGAAACACGGAGGGGTCTTGGTATGTTATAAATGGTCAACCATCCACGGACCAACCGCGGCGAGCGCCGCTTAACCTGTATTATCGGTCAAACCGTACGGCTTACACTTAGCCACGAGCCCCTCCGACGGTATCGATCATGTATTTTTTTTTTAAATCGATTATACAATTGCTGGAGATATTACGTAACAAAGTTATTAAACGTATTATTATTGTTATAGGTATTATATTAAGCTATTAGTAGACGCAACTATTTTAGGTGGCTTGCGCTACCTTGAGTGTTCAAAGTAATTCTCACCGTAATATAAATTGATATAATACAAAAAAAAAAAAAAAATTGTTATGCTTGTATTTTCCTCTATATGTTGTATTAAACCCCGTTGGTCGTGGAGTTTTAATTAAAAACCGAAGCTTCCTACTGGCGTGACACGTGTACGTTACTCATGTGTTTTAATAAAATTGTTTATTTTGTATGTTTCATCTTTACAATACGGCCGTTAAAAGAATTCGTCCCTGACAGGTCGTTGTCAACTTGAAGAAGAATTTACATTTATATAAGAAAGAATTTACTATAAATAAATTACTACCACGTCTTTTTATAGGTCTCCAAGTACCATATAAAATTTAGATTTTATACTATGACGAAAGTTAGGTACTGTTTTATACACCTTTACCATCTGATAGCTGCCCAAGTAACCACAACCCAAACTCTATAGTCGCTGGTCGTTCTCACCTGTATATGTATACCACCTGTACATGTATGTATACACCTGTATACATGCACTGAAACTTTCAGCTTTTATAAAATAACGAAGGTCTGGCCGTCGTGGGCTCTTAGGATACTACGTACCTTAAAAACCCTTCTACTCAATACAAATAATTAAATTGTGTTTCTCCATTGTTCCAGATGTTTTACCACGCAGCGTGCAGTGAATTGTTAATAGTTTGTTAATGATCAGTCGGTTGGTGATGTGAAGTGATGAGCTGATGTGCTTCACCATGCTGCCGGCTTTGTGTCGGTTGCTGGTCACGGCGGCTGCGCTCGGCGCCACGCTACTCGCTATGGCGGCTAAGAATGGTGAGTATTTGTCACTTTTTTCATAAAAATTAAGATGTACCTACTCCAGAAATAAAATGGTATCAATGGTAATTTTCTGCAGGACATAAATATTATGAAAATAAATAATTATTTTGCGGTGCGTGTACAAGTTTTAAAATGTTTTTGAATGCGATATAATAAAGCTAGGATCAGAGACATAATTGAAATTATGTATTTTTTAACAACATTTTCTAATAAGCGTTCTCCAAGAGAATCCATGATCAAAAGACCAAGATTTAATTATTTTTGTATCACGACAATAATCGCACCAATCTTTTAACTCTCTTCTATTTACATACACATAATAAAACCTTATTACCACAAAATAAAAATAAAGCCAAGTCTTGAAAGAGGAGGAAGCACATCAATTAGGGATGTCCCACGACACATGAATGAAGGATATAATGACTCGTGAAGAGTAAACTGCGATTTGTCAGCAAAGGAACTGTTACCAAGAACCGTTGGCGTTGTGTTCACTGAATTTCTGAAATACATGGACTATAAGTGATAAGTGATAGTTTGAGATTAACAAATCATTAGGTTTTGCAAGTTTCTGGATACCGTGTATGTTGGTATTACGGTTTTTATGACGGGTATGGTTGAAATTAGCTTAACCAATGATAACTTTGAATAATAAGGAATAGGTAAATAAAGGATTAAACTGATCCTTGCACTTTGTTATTAACAGGCAAGTCGACAGGAATATTGAAATAAAGTTCCCTTTTTTTTAACCCAGGGTTGTCATTTCAACTTCGTTGATAAAAATATCTCTGACTTAAAAAAAGGTCACCAGAAGTGAGATTTGCCAACACAAACAATACCCTATAACCATCATTCAAATCAATAGCAGATACCGCAAATATCAATCAGGTCTAAAAGCGTAAACAGTAGCCTGTCATCGGCAAGGAGCCGACAAAAACCAGAGACAGCTGTCATTTGCAGCAACCACTTAATGATCCCAACGGCGAACCATACGGAACCGATGTTTTGTGACTCATTACACATGAACTCTGAAACTCCCAAAGAAAAGTCAACTATACCAACAAGAGATAAGGTCTAAATTGGTGGTGAGTGGTTTTGTTTCTCTCGAATAAAATCTCGGGTCCTGGAGAGCTCTTTAATTCAGCGTTGGATTTGCAAAGTTTACGTCTCGGAGTGTTATGGCGATTGCAAAATGGAAAGGTTTTGTTTTATAGTTTCTACATAAGGTTGATTTTGAGGTCATTGGAAAAGTGATGCTTTTGTAAGGAAATACATACCTATATGAAAGGATTAGGAGAAATAACTTCCAAGCGGGTCTAAGGTTTCTAGAAGCTTCCTAAATACTTCCTCTTCTTTGAAGATGTAATTGAAGATTTTCTTGTTATGAATTAAATGTAGCTTCAATTATTTTAGCATGGCAAATTTGAGAAAAAAAATGGAAAAAAATGTGATGTCTTAATTAACTACATAGATTTGAGAAATAGCTTTGACTAGGCTAAAGTTCCAAGGTTATCGTGGTTTAGGATATTAGTATATTTTTATTATTTGTAATTTATGAACGGTTTTTCTAACCGGTGAAGTGAGATTAACCTCGAACCCATGATTAGCATATAAATAACCGGCTTATGTAGCGATAGCTATTTTATCCTACTTGTAAAATAATGACCCAAAATATATGAAAACTATGCTTGATATATAGTTCTTTGGTTGTCTTATGTATGTACTGGCTTTTTAACTGAAGTATATAATAATAAGTACAGGCAAAAAAGCTTTATTCATTGTGATACATACTATTTTTTGATACAATATGTATGACATGGCAGGACACAGACATGTAATAGAAAAATAATGTAGGTACTATGTTAGCGAAGAAAAAAAGCGTTCTTTTCTTACTACAGGAATAAAAGAAAAATATTTCTCCCGCGAATTTCTTTATAGAATCCTCAAACCAACATTTGTCTACAAATTTAAAAATTATTCAACGGCCATCGAACGTAACCGTTTCGATTTAAAAATTCCTTTTCCGAATTTAAAAAGTAACGTTTTAAAAAGCTTGTTGGTCTCGCGAGTGTCGTGTTACCGAGCAGCGTTTCAAGCGCTGCTTTGCATACAACTATTACCGCTGATTCCTTGGCCCGTACCCCTTGGGGCTGCCACGATGTTCCGCTTACATCCCTTTCTTATCTAGCGATGAAGCTGCTGTACTTACATTTGCATGCTAAAATTCACGCTTGTGTGTTAAGTGTATACCAATGTTTATTTTTTGTTTGTTTTTGGAATTAATATTTCGATTAAAAGTACAAAACTAGAGGTACTTTATTGTTGATCATTTAATGTAGGTAATACCTATTTCTTAAGAATTGATTATAATATTTTGTTTTAGTGCTTCAAGTAAATAAATAAATAAATAAGTTTGTTTATTTACCTGATTCTTGTTAGCTAAATGGTAATAAAACCCTTAAGGTACACTTTGATTTAAACAAACTAATAATTATGTCCGTATTAATTTATATTTGCTAAAATAGAAACCAACATTTTAATTTTATAAAAAGATAAAAAAAAGTGTCAATTAGCTATATTTTTTGCTGAACATTTATGTATATCTAAGTACACACAAAAAGTTAAAAGTACACTCAGCAAAAAAACCTTAAACACGAAACACCGAATGGTGTCCAACGGATAAAAAATGTAATCCGAGCAAAAGTGGGAAAATTCACATGACCGCAATGCGACACGGCAACACGCTCAGTTTGTTACATTAATAACTGTGCTGCTGTTTGTTTGTTACTCAGTCAGTGGGTCAGCAGGACTCGGAACCAGGATACAGAACTTATGAAGTCACAATAAAGAAGTTTTGAAACATTGCCTTAATATTTGTGGAGTAGACTTTGGTGAAGCAGCGTATAGTAAAAGCATCTAAAGTGATGGGTAGAGTAAAAGAGGTTTTGAGTAATGCGTTCGATGACTGAAACTGAAATGTGTACTTTATTAGTGTGCTGAGATGGTAGATGCAACCCAGCTGGTTCACATTACATATTCATTTATTATATCGATTGCGAGACGGTTATAGAGTGGATTGAGTTGGATAAAACCTGATAACGGGCGAAGTAGTAGGTATTTAAGTTATGATTTAAATTAATATATTTCGCGTCTTATTTTCTAACATAGTTATGTTTCTACTAAACTTAGATCGTGGATTTATAAAAATAATTTATTTAATAATAAGGGGTATTAACCTACAACAATATACAGACTTAACTATATATACACTTAATAAATAAACAAAAAGAAACTATAAATTAAAAAAAAAAACAAAAACAAGGCATATAAATTTCTTCCAAATCACTCTCAACTGTGAGTGTGCCCAAAATGCTGGTATTGCCACGTAATTCATAAAATCATTTTAAATGAACGTCCATATCAAAAATATAACATAATACCAATAACATAAAATGGCGTTCAGATACATTGAAAGTTGTATATGCCAACTAAAACATATTTTGTTTGAATACTTTTAATTAAACGCTCAATGAATAGTTTGAATATACAAATCGTTATTCACATTGTATTTGGCTGAAGCTATATTTAACAGCCGACTATTTGATAGGATTTTGAATAGCATATTGGTCAATACTGCATACTAGGGATATTATGGATATGAATAATCGGATACGGATTGGATACGGATATAGAAATGATTTTTATACCGGATACGGATATGAAATTATTTCGGATTATCCGTTAGTTTCGGATAATTTCGGTTACGGATATTAAAATTTTGAGGAATTTCAGAAGTAAAATATAATCTCACAATCAAAATCAATAATGCGCGCGTGTGTCGGTCGCTGCCCGGCCGATCAACAAAATAACCTGTCATCACTTGTCACAATTAGGCTCCGCCCCTATCCTATATTATCCGAAACTTTTATTTCGGATTCGGTTACGGTTATGGATATTATTTTATATCGGATATTCGAATATCCGATAGTTTCGGTTACGGTTACGGAGCTCCCTAACATCCCTGCTGCATACGTTAAACGTGCTTTGAATAAAATAATGTATGCTTTTGGTACGATACGTCGTTTAGTAGCCTTTGGTATTTGCTAAATTAAGTATAATTACGCTTTCAGTTATTTGTTGATGCTGCTGCCTAAAAACACATATTTGAAGATATCTATTTTATGTTATGTCTGTCTATTGTATCTAATATTATGTTAGTTATTTGTCATTACGTAGGTTGTTTTTAAATAATAAGCATATTTAATATTTTATGCTTATAATGTTTTTGGTAAGACTTATCTTAATAGTGACGACCTCCGTGGTCGAGTGGCGTACGCACCGGTTTCAAGGTGTCGCTAGCTCTGAGGTCCCGGGTTCGATCCCCGGACGAGTCAATGTAGAAATAAACTTTTCTACATTATCTCGGGTTTGGGTGTTTGTGGTACCTTCGTTGTTTCTGAATTCCATAACACAAGTGCTTTAGCAACTTACTTTGGGTTCAGAGCAATACGTATGTGATGTTGTCCTCATTTATTTATTATTATTATTTAGTTAGCCATGTGAAAGCTCTTTTGAAATAAATTTCTTAAGCTCACTATTACCGCACCTAGTGCAATCATGAATTTACACTTTTATTACATTTCTTTCTTAAAAATAAGCCGAAACGCCTTAGGTTTAAAAATAAATCCCTGCTACATAATACTGTACCTTTGGAAGACACACTCAATTAAGTTTACCGAATATCAGGGCCTCGATTCAGCTATTTTAAATGCATGTCAGTGGTCGGTCAGTGTACTTATCAGTGTGCCTAATTTTCGTATTCAGATAAGCCTACAATAAAATCTCATTGAACTCTCGAAGAAAATGATCGTAATGACCAATTAATGATCGTAATGAAAGTTAGCAGAATGCCAATTATCGTAAAAATAACCAAATGAAGTAGGTCATTCGGTCAAGTCAAGCAACTCCTAAATAGCTGAATCAAGGCCCTGTTATAGATATAAATACAAGATTTTATGTTTTCGTGACAAACTAGTTTAGTTAAACTGTCAACTAAGTATATTCAGTGTTCAAAAAGCTTATCTAGAGCCGGAGGTCGCAGTAAATGTGAGGAAGACAAGAACTGAATTATTTCGCACACCTCATTTGCAAACGGCGTCGTAACTCTAACAAGAATGTATGACAAGTTTTTAGGTTACGTTTAGTGTAAATACTAGTAAAACCCTCAACTGAATGTCATTGCTAGACTTTGATGTAGAAAAGCCTTTTTTTGGAAGAGTTGGGGTTGATTTAATGGACTCTAATTCTCAAAAATTCAGTATTTAGAAGAGATGGGCAAAAAAAAGGAAAAAATAATTTTAACCAAAAATACGAGGATTTTTTTTATTTTTTAATATAATATTTTTTACGATGTTCTTATTTGTCTATGTCACTTTTATGTCTGAAATTTAAAATACTCAAGACTTTTTTCTTCATACATTCTAGTTAATTAGGTTACAGTAAAATGTTTCAAGCGAATCTTCTATGCCTTTTGTCTACCCTTCTAATCACGACTTCATATACGTAACCTACATGAATAAGGCTTATCTTTACGCACAAGAAAAGGTACCCCTTATTTTACACCACTGCCTGCATTTGAGTGTACAGAGGCCTTATTCTACACCACTGCTTGTATTTCAGTGTAAATTGGCCTTATTTTACATCACTGCCTGCATTTTGTGTACTCTGGCTTTATTTTACACTACTTCTACGGCATTTCGGTGTAAACTGGCTTTATTTTACATCACTGCCCGTGCAGTGTAAACTGGCCTTATTTGACACCACTGCCTGCAGTTTTGTGTACACTGGCCTTATTTCACACTACACTTCTCGTGCTTGTGTTAAGTTAGTGTAACTTCAGCACGACACGTGAGCCGGACGTCCTTCCGTTCGCGAGTCGAGCAATGGATTTAATTAGCAATAACTTAACTTGTACTTGTTAATGTCAAGAGGTGTGAAACGTCCACAGTGCTTTGTAGGTCTGCTTTGAAAAGATAGTTGGGTTTTACATTGATTTGTGGAGTTAAAAGAAAAGAATTAGCTATGTTTTACACTTGATTTAGTTACTTGTTGCCTGTAGAAATGTTCATGTTATCGTTTTCGCAAGTCAGGTTTTTAAGGTAAATTCTTCATACAATAAATGTAGTAGTTTAAGTATGTGTACATAATTGAGATAAACAAATTATTAGAGTCATTCAGTGGTTTTTACTATAAATAGTTTTAACATAATATACATGCATAGATAAGACATTATTTACATCCTAAAAATACATATATTCAATCAACAAATTAATAATATTTAAGTAAATAATAAAGTTGACTACATCTTTTGAGTATTGAAAGACTATAATATAATGCTAATGACTGACCCAACTTCGTATTTAAAACAAAACTCTACTATCTTCGGCAGCCACAATACAAGTTAACAAAAGTTATCTTTTGGCTCGCCTGTAAGAAACTTGAGCATTTCCGTGGGTCGCGTTAAGTGAAAAAAAAAGATAAAAAAACTCGTCAAAAGTGCTAAAGTTTGGCGAAGTGTTCGCCGAGACAGGCGTAATTATTGTAGCTGACTGTACTATTGTCATGGCGCCGTAATTTACTAAAAAAGTTTAAAAGAAAATTGTTAAATAACTCGGTTAGGCTTTTTCGTTTTAGGTAAATTGAATTATGGAGACAACTGGACTTAAGTGCTGGTTGCTAGGCGACGAATACCGTGTTTATAGTCTTATAGGCTTTTAAAGAATCAGACAAACCATTAGATAGTATTCTTTTGTTTGCAATCACATTTTGTCTTATTCGTCAAACGGTGGTAGTTGTTGTAGATACATTCCCTATAATAATAATAATAATAATGTGGAATCCCAGGGTATACAGCTCTCGGATTCCATAAACCTAAGGTCTCTCTCTGCAACGGAGACCTACAAATACTTGGGTATGTCAGAGGCGTTAGGTATCAACGTTGCTGATGTGAAACAATCATTGCAGGCACGTTTCTTTGGCCGCTTGAACAAAGTACTAAAAAGTGTTTTGTCAGGCGGCAACAAGGTGCGTGCCTTTAATGGTTGGGTCATGCCAGTGTTGATGTACTCCTTTGGTGTACTCAAGTGGACTCAGACTGAGTTAGACGCCTTGGATAGGAGAGTCCGAACACTACTAACCGCAAATCGAATGCATCACCCACGCTCTTCAGTAATGAGGTTATATATCCCGCGAAAATGCGGGGGTCGAGGCTTTCTAAATGCTAAGACCCTCCATAATCGCGAGGTATGTAACCTCAGGGAGTATTTTCTCGAAGTCGACGTGGGGATGCATCGAGATGTGGTGGTAGTGGATAAGGGCCTCACACCGCTCTCCTTGGGCAAAGAGAACTGGCACAAACCTGTCGTACTGAGCGTCAAGGACCGCAAGGATGTATGGCAAAGCAAGGAGCTCCACGGGCGCTACTACCGGACCCTTCATGGGCCCGATGTAGATTTCTTAGCGTCCGTAGCCTGGCTACGCTTCGGTGATCTTTTTGGAGAAACCGAAGGGTTTGTATGTGCAATTATGGACGAAGTTATCATGACGAATAACTATCGGAAATATATCATAAAGGACGGTACAGTTGACATATGTCGGGCATGTCACTGTCCAGGTGAGTCCTTAAGACATATAATTTCGGGTTGTTCTCGTCTTGCTAACGGCGAATACTTGCACAGGCATAACCAAGTAGCCAGGATTATCCACCAGCAGCTTGCTTTGAGATACAAACTTGTGGAATCCGAGGTGCCGTACTACAGGTATGTGCCCGACCCAGTTCTCGAAAGTGGTCGTGTCACACTGTACTGGGACCGATCTATCATCACTGACAGGACTATTATAGCAAATAAACCTGACATAGTGGTGATAGATCGATCGGAGCGTCGGGCAATCATTGTTGATATCACAATTCCTCATGACGAGAACCTCGTGAAAGCTGAAAAAGAAAAACAACTAAAATATTTGGATTTAGCGCACGAGGTTGTCGACATGTGGGAGGTGGACTCAGCAATTATTGTCCCGATAGTCGTTACAGCCAACGGCATAATAGCCAAGAGCCTCGACCAACACCTTAAGAGGCTCTCGCTAGGTGCCTGGGTCAAGGGTTTGATTCAGAAAGCGGTACTTCTCGACACGGCGCGTATTGTGAGGAGGTTCCTCTCTCTGGAGTCCTAACCACCGGCAGCTTGGACCCCGTCCCGAGGCCGGTTGGAAGCTACATTTTATATTTTTAAATGTATATTTTTAGTTTTTATTGTATATATTTAAAAATGTATTTTGTATGTATTTAAAGAAATAAAGAGAATAATAATAATATCCTGGGACAACTCACACACGGTTATCTGATCCCAAGCTAAGCAGAGCTTGTGTTATGGTAACCAGACAACTAATAATAATAATAATACTGGCTGGCAACTAAACTTCCCAATATAAAAAAAAAACTAATATTAATTAATTATCAAATCAGAATTCCAATAAAAATAAATTAACAAACAAATTAAGAAATCAGATCAATATTTAATACCGACAAACAAAGCTTCGGAAAACATTCTTAACAACAGTGTCTTGAAACGACGCCTAAAGGAAATAATGAACATTCGCGAACAAAAGGCTCCGGGATGAAAAGAACCAATGTATTGGTATTCAATGCGGAGGTAATAATAAAAAATAATAATAAAGTGGAATTAGGTGAGGGTATTATACTAGAAAATTGTTCTGATGAGAGCTGAAAAGGTAGATTATGCCTTTATGGAAAAATATGGCTGTAATATACTGCTCGTCGGCTGTATATTTTTGTAGGTAATATAGAAAAATCAAACTGAAAGTACTGGCAAATAAATATGAGGTTTCTTCAATAATATATTTTGATAGGTTACTTATTTATTATTCGCTGTTGAGGCTTCGATTGTGTGGGATCTCATTTACCATTTACAGTTCATCGACCAATATCATCTTCATTATTGCCTTTATTGAGATGACCTTTGATACCTTGCTATACTACCTTATCGCCGGAGCTTACAGGAAAAAAAATCGTTTTTTCTTGCTGTCGAATAAAAAGTATTTCTAATTCCTTATCATCCATAGCAATACTTCTAGAACGCAACTTATATTTTTCCCAGAAATCAAACTATCCACCCCTTACAAGTTACTAAATCCGTAAACTTTATTCACGCACGCCTTATACATATTTTTTATTTTTGCTAATGCCTCAATGTCCAAAAATAACCATATCGTCAAACATTGCATGGCCACCCAAAATTAGTTCACCCACACATTAGGAAGTTTCAAACTTTGCGGAACCGCTTTTTACAGCTCGCGTGTCCATGTGTTTGGCCTTAAAGCGCCACAAAAAACCTTTGGTATTATACTGGGTTTTTGACCCAAGTAATTACATAAGAGCCAGCGCTTAATGTGCTTAAATCCCATATTAAAGTGGCTGCGAACACGAATATTTTTTCGTCAACTTAGTTTCGTTAGGGATTTGGTTCTGAAATGTGAGTGGTCAGTGGGTGTTAGGTTTAATAATGATGTATGGTTTTGGTTCATTTTGTGCGACCTTTTCTGCGCAGTAAGATTTCGCGTTACACAAAGGTCAAGGTAACAGCGAATCTACCCTTTAATTGCCATATGTTTAATCGTTAACAATTTCTTGAGCGGGTCCAAAATATTTGATAAAAATATACAGAGATATCCATTTGGTGTTATATAATAATTTTAATGGTTTTATAATAATTATATGGCAAGGGCTAAATTTAGACTATTTGATTTACCCTTATGTAAATAAAATCTATAAATTAATCCAGATTTTAAATAGAACCCTTTGAAACCGTTATCCTTTCAAAACTCAATGATATTAAAAACACATACTCACATCACATCAAACAATGGTAATCAATCTCATGAAAATCCATTCAAAAAACGTAACATAAAATCTTTTCAAACAATAGCTAATCTCGTACCATTACAAAATGTATTTGTATCTGCTGATATTAATTCAAAAACACGAATGGTCTTGTCGGTCGTTCACCCCGCTGGAGATTGGATTGAAACGCCCACGATCCAAGATATTAATATATATTTATTTTAACTGACGTTTTTCCTACGGGTATTGTCTGCAGTTGAGTCCGCTGTTGGTAAGTTTAGGCTCACCTTAACAAATAATCTATCTTCAGATGTTTTTTTTCTTACTCAACAGGAATTTTACGTAACTTGTTTAGTACTCAAGTTATAGTTCCATCTTTTCTAAAGTAAGTGCCAAGTAAAGATACATAAGTATCTCTACCTCATCCTCTTCCCCTCGGACCGCTAACGCGTATAGTCGTGTGCACCCGTGCGAATTTTTATTAATTATTTTGAAAAATTAGCAAGTTAAATTACGAGCAAGTACTAGGCGCGCAGAACCCAGCGAAGATAGACACAGTGAACGCAGTGTAGTGACGCGGCCCGAAAAGGACAGCAACACTTGAAACGGAGATACCATCCTGAGTTTCGCTGCGCGCACGTCACCTCGCCGGTCGCTCGTCGCTCTCCTCGTAGTGTGCGTACATCTTGTAACAGCGGGCAGTGCACCCACACAAGCCCGTTGCTTCGTTCGCTGCCTGAAACTCACTAGCGCATGGGATTAGCCGGTAATTATTGGTGCAAGGCGCAGTATTGATACCATATAACCAAAAAATGTCGGTCAAACGCACTCCACCGAAAAGTAGTTCTAAACTATTTACTTCACCTGTTCATTACGGATCTGACTCAGCGATCTATTCGCTCGAAAATCAGGAATGTGCTGACCTAAACATTACAAAGAGAAGCAAACGCCGACTAAACGACCCATCTGCCGCCGCCGACATTACGCTATCTGATCTTATGGCAAGGATGGACGAGATAAAGAAACAGCAGGATGCTAAGTTCTCCTCACTGGAATCATCTATAATCCAATCCTTATCCGCTCAAAATGAAGAAATGAAGGAGTCATTAATGTACCTTTCGGAAAAATACGATGATGTTCTCAGTAACCTAAAATCACTGCAACAGGAAAATAACTTTTTTAAAACTCATATCAAAACCCTTGAAGTGAAGCTCGAGCAGTTTGAGATTAATGCCCGCTCATCCACAGTAGAGCTTAGAAATGTCCCTACATTAGAAACCGAGACTAAGGAACAATTAATTGATGTCGCAAAGAAAATCGGCACGCTTATCGAGGTCCCGGTTGGAGACTCAGATATACGAGACGTCATTCGGATGAAACTCAAAAACAAGGAACCGGGTCCGGTGTTAGTGGAATTCACCTCGACTATAAAGCGCGAGAGGTTTTTAAGGGCCACAAGAAATTTCAATAAAATTAACATTGATCAACGCCTGAGTACCTCTAGTCTCAGTATAAACGGACCGACTAAACAAATATTCGTGTCTGAATCACTCACTGCACCGGCGCGACGACTACATTACCTGGCTAGAATGTTTGCTAAAGAGTACAACTACGAGCACTGCTGGACATCCTTTGGCAAAGTATACCTGAAACGTAGATCTAATGAGACCCGACTACGCATAAGCTGCGAAGAAGACATCGAAAAGCTGAAGAAAACTATCTGACTAGTTAAGTTTTCCCTTTCTAAAACTACTGTTATTAACTTTACTGCATGCATAGTACTTTACTATCTTTATTTGGATACTGCCATTCTTTTATTAAGTATTATTGTCTACCTGATTCATACATATAAACACTATGATAATATTGACAACATACACAAAAAAAACACAACTACTAATACACTACACTCGCAAAGGCATAAAATACACTACACTGTACAACTTCCTTACACACAAACAAAACACAAGAACAAAACTACTCCAAACCGCTACGTCGCACAACCCTATACTATCAACTTCTCATCCCAACCTAAAATAAAATGTCATAACAAAACCTTACTTCAAAACTCCGCGAAAATAACTAAGAGCCTAATAATAACTGCGTACGTTAACAAGCATTCATCCACTATTCGATAACGCCCAAGATAATATTAACAACATAGACGCGGTATCTGTCTCTGACTCGTCCTGTTGCGACCTGGATGACTGTACTCCTACTAACTTTATACCTGAATGTTCGCTCAAGGTCCTAAACCAAAACATTAGGAGTATCTCGAAAAATATCAACGGATTCTACACTATCCTCTCTAGAACAAAGGTAGACTGGGACGTAATAGTCTTAACAGAGTGCTGGCTACGTAATAACCCAAATATTCCCGACCTGATAGGCTACAATCATTTTCAAACCACAAATAACCTAACACAAAATGAGGGCGTCGTAGTTTATGTACGCGAAGACCTTAATGTTACTGTGGAAGAACCGTCTTTTCCAGGTGCTAACGGATTGCTAATAAAATTTGACAGAAACATTATTATACTAGCGTTATACCGGCCCCCTGGTTACAGAGACATCCCAACCTTCTTGAATAACTTAGGTGATATACTACTAAGAATAGAAAAATACGATAATATCGTAATTACCGGAGACATAAATATCAACATTCATCCCGACCACCGAGATTCAGATAAACTCACTTACCTCACTCTACTTGCTGCCTATGGCTTGCTACCAGCCCACACCATACCTACTCGACAAAATGCATGCATAGACCACTTTATACTAAAGACTGTACTGCCTGCTACAGTCCAGGTAGCCCATTCTGCTCTAACCGACCATGAAACTGTTATGTTATTCCTCACAACAAAAACTAAAAGAACAGTCGCCAAAAGAACAATAACCCGTATTGACTATGAGCAATTAGATAGGGACTTAAAACAAATTAACTTCAACGAATTATACAACATGAAAGATGCAAACCTGGCAGCTGAAACTATGGTTAATCTTATTAGACAAGCTATTAAAAGTAACTCAAAAACAGTTAAAGTGCCGAACAGAAAAAAGATAATTAGGGAATGGATCACCCAAGGTTTGCTTCGATGCATGCGACACAGAGACAACCTGCACAAACAATACAAAAAAACACCCAACAATGAAATTGTAAAACTATCTTTTTCCAGATATAGAAACTATTGCAATAAACAGCTTAAAAATGCTAAAATAGAGTATGATAAACAAGAAATACACAAGGCGGGGAATAACACAAAACAATTATGGACGGCTATTAATAATATAACTAATAGAGGTAAAAAGAAAGAAAAAACTTCGCAGCTACTTACATTATCTTCAACTCCGCAAACTTCTGTAAACGATATAAATAACTTCTTTGCTGACATTGGAAAAAACTTAGCAGAAAAAATAGTGAATACAGAGGATGACTTCACGGACACAAATTCTTACAAACACATACACTCTATGACACTGTTACCCACTGACGAGGCTGAGGTAGAAACTCTAATTATGTCCCTTCGTAGCGACTGCGCTGTGGGTTGGGACGGAATCTCGAGCAACTTACTTAAAAAATATCGAGCCACATTCGTACCCCCACTCACACATGTCTGCAACCTGGCTCTAACCACAGGTAGATTCCCTAAGGTCTTCAAAAAATCGATTATACATCCAATCTACAAGAGTGGAAGCAGAGATCGTGTCAACAACTATAGGCCCATATCCGTTCTTCCCGCTCTGTCAAAAGTACTAGAACGTATCATGAATACTAGATTGGTCAACTATCTAGAAAAACAAAAAATACTGTCCCCGACACAATATGGTTTCCGAGCGGGTAGATCGACCTCTGACGCAGTCCATGATCTTACAAGTTACGTAGTCGAGAACCTGGATGGCCGAAAAAAGGTCATAGGTATCTTTGTAGATCTAGCAAAAGCGTTTGACACGATCTCTGTTCCCATCCTAATGCAAAAGATGGAAAACGTAGGCATCAGGGGACAACAACTTGGGCTATTTGAGGACTACCTCAGTGAGCGTACCCAGAGCGTTAAGGTGGATGACTTTGTCAGTGAAGACAGAACAGTGACGTATGGAACGCCCCAGGGCAGTGTCCTTGGCCCCCAGCTCTTCCTTATCTATATTAACGACCTGGGTAGGCTCACTTTACAAAATGGCAAAATTATAACTTTTGCTGATGATACCGTTTTGCTCTTTAGTGACAATACATGGGATAAGGTATTCATGTGTGCGCAGTTGGGCTTCAACACTGTGACTAAGTGGCTTCGAACTAATATCTTAACACTAAACGCAGACAAGTCTAATTATATCACCTTCTCTCTCAAAGCAAACGCTGCGTCACACGTCGACCGATACAAAGTTGTTGCTCACTCCTGCCGTAACCCGAACGATGACCTGTGTAGTTGTTGTAACCTAAACAGAACCGAAAAAGTAAAATACCTTGGTGTGATTGTCGACAGTTGTATGAGCTTTCAAGAACACATTGACAGCCTTAACTCTAGGTTACGTAAGTTGATGTATGTTTTCAAAACCATGAGGAAGGTAGCAGATGACAAATTAAAGAAAACAGTATACCTTGCACTGGCTCAGTCCTTGTTGTCCTACTGCATCACTTCCTGGGGAGGAGCGCCAAAATCCAACTTGATAGATTTAGAGAGAGCGCAGAGAGCTATCCTGAAGGTATCCTATCATCTTCCGTACCGCTACCCCACACATGAGTTATACAGAGACACTAAAATACTTACAGTTCGCCAGCTTTTCTTGTTAGCCACAATACTCAAACAACATAGCCTATTAGAATTTCACCCTTCATTGGCTGTCGGTAGAAGGCGAGTGAATCCAGTAGATCGACTCCAACACTCTCAACGCACCAAATTTTCAAAGCGCTTTTTCAGTCATTTAGGAGGTTTCCTTTATAATAAAATAAACGGCACCCTAGGCATATTTCACCTAACAAAAAAACACTGTAAAATGAAAGTGACGAATTGGCTCCAACAGCTCAATTATAACGATACAGAAAAAATATTTTATATCCCGGAGTAGTGGTACCACGCAAACGCGCGCACATACACACACAAACACACCCTCACACACACACACACACTCTCACACAAACAAACTCACCCTCACATACACCCACACTCACACACGCAACAAACACACATACACGCACATATACCCACACGCGAACAATCAAAGCACGATATACTCACAATTCACAGAACTCGCATAGAACATGCCCTAAAAGTGATAAATAAAGAATCAATGTTACAATCGTATCTACTTAAAGAGGGGAAGACCTGGTGACCTGAAATACAGGCCAAAAGCCTAGCTTAGGCACCAGTCTCCCACAGTATGAATTCCAATTAGGTATTGTAATTGTTTTAGTTTTGTAATTGTTGTGATATTGTGGTGAGAAATAAATTATTATTATTATTATTATTATTATTAATTTATGTGGAGTTTGTATGGACGAAGTTGAGTTAATTTGAATGTTTCGCCTTCCCCAATTAATTGTGCCATTTAATTCATTACCTCACACGTGGCTCTAAAACTCTTCTAAAATGGCAATATATTTTGTTGCTTTAAAAAAAAAAAAAAAAAAAAAATAAGTGATTTCCAGGACTATTATGTTAAAATTATATAATTCGTCTTGGGCATTGAGTACCTAGTATGTATACGAATATGTGTACTATGTAAAATCTAGATAGATATTGGCTTATGGTAATTGATGCCATGATTCTAATCAAGTTTTAATCACTTACAATCTTCAAAGTTTTTTTCGGTGGTAGGTGTGAAAAAGTTAAGACGCGATTTTTCTGTGCTCTAGAAATTATTTATTAATTTAATTAGTTATTTACACTATTTCTTTGATTTGGGAGCAGTACACAATTGTTAAGCACTATATATCAAAGGTAAAGTGTTATGTAAATAATAGCACTTGTACATTACCACCTGCCAGCTAATCACTTTCACATAAATTTAACTGATTGACCAATTACTTCCATCAAGCACTAAAATGTCTCAAGTACAACTTGCTGATGTTCATGCCACTCAGAAGAACTTGGAGGAGCTCATCTTGAACAAGATGACTGAAATGGAGGCACAAATCCAGACAGCTAGTGTTCCAAAAACAAACACCGTTGCCAAGCTCGCTGAGGAATTTCGCTGTTTCCGTGAGCTGGTGTTTAGTATGTTGGGCCTTCTACGGACCCAGATTCAAGAATGTGCCAAGATAGCCGATGGTTTAGAGATGAGGAGTAGGCGGAAGGCGCTTATTTTCACTGGGATCCCTGAAGTTGCGAAGGAGGACTGCAAAGCCCATATTCTTAATGTTCTTCATGGTAAACTGTCGCTAAAGGACATCACAGCGGAAACCATTACGGTGTGTCATCGACTTGGCACATCTGGCGGTGAGCATCCCCGGCCTGTATTAGTCAGGTTCAATGACGTTGGACTGAAATCTGCTGTGTGGAGGGCCAAGACAGCATTAAAAGGATCTTCAATCGCCATCAAAGAGTTCCTGACCCGTACTAGGCAGCTTGTTTTCGGTGGGGCGAGGCGGCACTTTGGAATGCGGTTTTGTTGGACCCAAGACGGGGTCATAGTCATCAAAGCCTCCGATGGCAGTCGACACAAAATATCTTCGCAGGCTGAACTTGATCCGCTGCTGTTGAAATACCCTAAGGTATCTGCCGAGCCAACATCTGCAGCCCGGGGCAAGTCCTAAAATAATATACATTGTTTTAGTCATTGTCTAATTAGCATGATTATGTTTCAATTATTCGGCTAAAAAGCAACATTTACTTACCTAAATAGACAGCTTTATCGTATGGAGCGTAATCGCATGTAGTAAGACATATTTACAAATTTACATCAGTTCTCTTTTAATAAGTTCACAAATTTGTTTAGTTACCCTACTGTTACTGTTTTTGTTTTATTTGTCACTCACGTCCTTTTACAAAATCTTAAGTTGGTGGTGACATTGACATTTCAATAGTTATGTCATTGTCAATATAATATTCTTTTTTCGGTTACGTTCCGTTATACGTATTAGTTTTCTCTTTCATCCTTAATTTTCATTGTTTGGTTCTATAGTGACTTTTTTATTGTTATTTTTCTTGTAGGTTAATCATAGATGTATTTTCTCTGTATTACAATAAGTTACAGCTGGTGGGTGGTGCAGAGATCTCATTTAGTACTGTGCCATCTTATTGCTTAGTTGTTTTTAGTTTTTCTTTATATATATTTTATTTTATTAGTATATAGTATTATTATTTTATATAATGCAATCCCATGATGATTCTTTTCATTCTGCCAACAGCTCTTCTGACTCATCCAATACAAGCTTCTGCTCCTGTAGTGATACACTTGGTGACTACATGCGTCAGACCTTTACACTAACCAACAGACATTTGCTGAATATATGTCACATAAATGCTCAGAGTGTACCAAGTCATTACAATGATTTATATGAAGCTTTCTCTGATGCTAATGTTCATGCTGTCCTGGTTTCTGAGAGTTGGCTCAAACCTCATCTCCCTTCCACCAGCTACTCCCTTCCTGGGTTTGTACTCATCAGAAATGATAGGATAGGAAAGGGGGGTGGAGGTGTTGCTATTTACCTTAGGAGTAATTTTCCATATAAAATACTTGCCACCTCTCCTCCTGATTCCTGTTCTTCTGCTGAGTACATTTTCCTTGAGGTTTGGATAAAAGGGGTTAAGGTCTTGCTTGGAGTTGCCTACTGTCCTCCCTTGGTGGACTACTTCTCTGATCTTGAGTTGGTTTTGGAACCCATAGGATCAGAGTATGAACATCACGTCATCATGGGCGATTTCAACACTAACCTTTTGCACTCTTCCCATCGTTCCCGTAAGCTTCTCCATATCATTGAGTCTGCCAGTCTTCATGTTTTACCACTTCAACCTACTCACTGCAATGTTGCTGGTGATGATACGTGGCTAGACTTGATGTTGACCTCTAATCCCTCCCTCGTCTCTTCTCATGCCCAATATCCTGCTCCATGTTTTTCCCATCATGACTTGATACACCTTTCCTATCTCCTCAAGCCCCCTAAACCTGTTCCTAAGGTTCTGCGCATGCGTTGTTTTGCAAAGATGGATGTTGATAGGTTGCGGGACGACGCTTCGAAGCTTGAGTGGGAAGCTGAAGTATCCAATGCCTCTACTGTCGACGATAAAGTGGCCTCTCTGAACCATATGATTAAAAGCCTCTACGACATTCATGCACCAATCAAGTCTGTGAAAGTTAAGCGTCCGCCAGCTCCATGGATGACGAGAGGTGTACGTATGGCGATGAGACGGAGAAATCGGGCCTTTCGGAAATATAAAAAGGATCGATCTGAGGCCAATTGGATTCTTTTTAAAACAGCAAGAAATCGTTGCAACCAGATGATACGTAATGCTAAACGCCGCCATATTCTCGATAATATCACGTCTAGCTCTGCCTCCGATACTTGGAAGTTCCTTGGATCGTTAGGTATCGGTAAGTCACGTCATACAGAGTTACCTAATACGATTGGTTTAGACGATATCAATCGCCATTTCTCCACCACTCTCAGTTTGGATCGTCAAACCACTCGTCAGACGGTAAACTTTATTTCCAGCCTTCCACATCCCTGCAGTGTTACTTTTGAATTTTCTCCAGTGTCCACGGGTGATATCAAAAAGATCATCCTTTCCATTAAATCTAAGGCCGTGGGCTATGACGATATCAGTCGAAGCATGGTCATCCCGATCCTTGAGTATATACTTCCATCTATCACCCATATAATCAACTTCTCCTTATGCTCGGGTCAATTTCCTTCCTTGTGGCGTTATGCTTACGTCCGTCCCCTTCCTAAAATCACAAATCCTACCCTCCCTTCCCATTTCAGACCTATATCAATCCTTCCTTTCCTCTCCAAAGTGCTGGAGGCCTGTGTCCACAAGCAGCTGTCGAGTTTCGTCCTCCAACAAAACCTGATTAGTCCCTTGCAATCTGGGTTCAGGCCAGGGCACAGCACCTCTTCAGCACTCCTCAAAGTGACTGGTGACATTAGAGAGGGAATACAGGACACCATGGTTACAGCCATGGTTTTAATCGACTTCTCCAATGCCTTTAATGTTGTCAGTCATGAAATCTTAGAATCCGTCCTTTCCCATCTTAAGATTTCGCCCGGGGCTCTGGAATGGTTCTCATCTTATCTTCGAGGGCGCCAGCAGGCCGTTCGCGTTGACGAGACAATGTCAAATTGGCGTGTTCTAATGGCTGGTGTTCCTCAAGGCGGCATTCTTTCTCCATTATTATTTTCTATTTTCATCAACTTTATCACTCAAAATCTTCAGTGTGCGTATCATCTGTATGCTGATGATCTTCAGCTTTACACTCAGGCACGGCCGGACGATTTGCATGCAGCCATTGATGAACTTAATGGGGATTTAGCTGAAATAAATCGATGGTCTAACCAATTTGGGGTGTCAGTTAATCCTACGAAGTGTCAGGCTATTCTCTTAGGTAGTCCTCGAATGGTGGGTAAGGCGGATATTGTTAACCTTCCCCCGGTTTTGCTGGATGGTGTTGCAATTCCACTTAGCTCCAACGTCAAGAATCTCGGCTTATATTTGGACACCACGCTAAGTTGGCAAACGCAGGTTGCCAGTGTTAGTAAGCGGGTAACGGGAACTTTGCGCTATCTCAACCGGTTGAGAAACTTTTTGCCGCCGAAGACCAAAGCAATGCTTGTGCAGGCCCTAATATTCCCCATTATTGACTATGGTGACGTGTGTTACTACGACCTCAATTCGGACTTGCTCAGCAAACTTGATCGACTTATTAACAATTGCATAAGATTTGTGTTTAACCTGCGGAAGTACGATCATGTTTCTGAGTATAGGACCGAATTGAAATGGATGCCCATTCGCCAGAGGAGATCACTACGTGCTTTGACGACCCTTTTTTCCATACTCAACTCTCCCACTCCCCCCTCGTATCTGATTCCTCATTTTCAATACCTATGTTCCGGTCACTCTAAACATCTCCGCTCTTCTCACAATCTTCTTCTTCACTGTCCTTCTCATACTTCTGACACTATCCACTCTTCTTTCCATATCCAAGCTATCCTTTTGTGGAATGCGCTGCCCTTGGAAATCAGGAAGTCCACTACTAAGCAATCTTTTAAAACTGCTGTTCGGAAATTAATCTATAAGAAAATGGCAGAATAATCATCATGACTGTTTGTATGTTTATTACTTATAATATATATATATATATATTTATTTATATATTTGTATGTATGTATGTTAAATATTTGTGTATGGATATTTATGTAGGTATATATATTTAAGTAAATATAAGTAGTGTTCAGTTTATAATATATTAAAATAATTAATTTCTCACTGAATGCACCTACCATGTTATCTCTGCATCACCTTAAGGTTGACTGGAAAGAATGCCTGTGGCATTAAGTCCGCCTATGTACACACTTGTTGCATAAAGTTTAAATAAATAAATAAATAAATAAAGTTGCTTAAGAAAAGTTTGGGTTACAAATTCCAATGACTCTAGGTGCGCGCTTCCAAATTACCCTCCCTACGGAAATGAACCGACAAGAAAGTCAATTGCAAATACGACAAAAGCATCAACATGTTCAACGAAAGCGGAAAATAAATCCATCCCACAATACCAATCTTACCACTGAAAATTAAAAAGCATAACACCAAAAATTACTCTTCCGGAGCCCGTCAGTCAACATTTATCAATCCCCACATGACTCCGACGTCATCAATCAGCTGTCGCGAAGCGGATCTGACGTCAGAGTCGAAAAAATACGTCACCAGTCGCCGCTCATGTAGGCCCTTTATTGTGTCAATTTGTTAGTTGCGAGTGAGTTTTTGTGTGCGAAATGTGGGTAATTATTCATTTTTAACGCATGTTCTTTTATAGGGAGTCGTAAAAGATCGAGATGTAGGATATGTGGAAAGATACAAGCAAATGTCGTTGTCTGAAGACGATTTTTTTTTACCCAATGCGCTTAAATGAGTATTTAGGGCCATTTACTCTTTGTTTTTTAGCCAGTTCTCGAAGAAGTAAAATAATAACATAACATACCATCACGCCTGTATCCCCGAAGGGTTAGGCACAGGTGTACCAATGTACACCCACAGTTCGCCGGTATGTTTAGGTCCCATGTAATAGGGGGCGAGCCTATTGCCACTAACCGGGCACAAATCCAAACTCCGACCTGCTACTAAGAATTTCATAGAAAAACCCAATAACACCTTGGTCGACTTGGGAATCGAACCCAAGACCTCTAGCGTAGCAGTCGCGCTTAGCACCACTAGGCCAACGAGGCAGTAAAATAATATTTTTTAAATTCTTCATTTATTTCTTAAAATTTGCATGGCAAAATGTTAAAAATTACTTTAAATAACTAGGCTTCTTGCTAATTCAATGACGACCGAATTTCTACATTTATTCCTATTTATTTTTGTGTTTCAAAAATTCAAAAGAAAAATGCATTCAAAATACTTCAGTCCTCCACTATCGAACTAAAAAGCATTGAACTCAAGAACAGTTACCGTTCTACAACTATTTGAGATGTCTCAGTTGATAAACTTTGATTCCAGTTGTCATTCAGTTAAAGTTCTTAGTTAAAAGTTGTATAATGATGCTGTGTTCTGTCATCCACTTACTAGCAGCAACTGTAGTACGAGTTTGAAAGTTGCTCTTGTCAGATACCAGTGTATTGTGGAAAGTTATGGATGTTACCAGTCTTGTCGATAGATGAATGGGGTTTAAATAAGCTTAAGTGTGGTTGAAGACTGTTGATTAGCTGTTTGATTTTGTATCAGGTAGAATGTCAATAACGTGTGTATATATACCTTGCTTTACAATTTGTAGCTCGAAAGGTTTGTATTTGTATGGTTTATTTTTTTATTTAAAATAATTGTATGGAACATGGTTATTAAAGATGCCCCACAAAACCGTGGTGGGAGTGTTCAGTTTTAGGTTAAAAGGCACGAGCTAAAATTAACATGAAAATAATACAATTCAATAAGAGTAACATGTATTTTTTTTTGCAAAAATGTAAGAATATTCCCTTTTTAAATAAAACATAAATCTGAAAACTTAAATCTTACTACTACGACAAAAGCTGAAAACAAGCATCTTAGATTTTAAAACTTTTAGTTCTTCGAAATCCACGAGACAACGAAACTTTTTTGTGAAACATTTTTGGTTGTAGCCCGGGGTTGCATTCTTGGAATTGTCTTGTCATAGAATTTTCTTCTATTCTGTCAGTGTGTGCTTACGTGCTTACATGATCATAGAGTATAAAGACACATTTCATGAAAAATTATGACTGCCTCGTTGGCCTAGTGGTGCTAAGCGCGACTGCTACACTAGAGGTCTTGGGTTCGATTCCCAAGTCGACCAAGTTGGTATTGGGTTTTTCTATGAAATTCTCAGTAGCAGGTCGGAGTTTGGATTTGTGCCCGGTTAGTGGCAATAGGCTCGCCCCTTAATACATGGGACCTAAACATACCGGCGAACTGTGGGTGTACATTGGTACACCTCTGCCTAACCCTTCGGGGATACAGGCGTGATGGTATGTTATGTTATGTTATATTATGAAAAATTATATACCCTTTAACTTCTGTAAACGTAACCCTAGAAATATATAAACAGAAAGACACCTTACCTTGGTTGGTAAAAAAATATAGGTAGCTTTTATACAAAGAGCACTAGTTTGCAGATAATGCCTATCTGTGTTATCACTACATAGTATAAAACAAAGTCGCTTCCCGCTGTCTGTCCCTATGTATGCTTAGATCTTTAAAACTAGGCAACGGATTTTGATGCGGTTTTTTTTAATAGATAGAGTGATTCAAGAGGAAGGTTTATATGTATAATACATGCATAATATAGTAGAGAAACACTGATAATCTTAGAGTTTTTTATGTGAGGTCGTAAATGAACACACTTTTTTGCGCTTACATTGCAAACGCTGGCTGAACCCTACGAGATAGATCAAAGTAATGTACTACAGTATTGTACACCTTAAAAAGGTCTACAAAAAAGTCCGCGATGGTATATGTCTATCTCTTGAGGATAACCCACAATAACCATTTTTATCCTTTATTTATTACTATACATTGTGCATGTAATAAAGATCAATATGGCCCTTTACAGCATGTAATTTAAATGAATATTTTCGAAGATATTACAGATTTAAAATGCAGGGACATAGTGGTTGCGGCGGTACCGGCCGGGGGGCCGGGGAGCGCGTGCCTATACCAAATAGTGCGTCGAAGGCCGCGCTTCGCCCTACAACACTTTATGATTATGCAGTATATTTAGTATCAGCAATGCACCCGTGCAAAGCCGGGGCGGGTCGCTAGTTAATTATATGTTTAATATATAATCAATACCGACGGCATTCTAAATAATTATTTTAACATTTCTTAAACTTTAATAGCAAACAATAGAGACCTGTGGAAGGAGGGAAGGGAGGCCTTTGCCCTGCAGTGGGCAGTTCAGGCTTTAAATAAAAATAATAATAATAATTTCTTAAACTTTAATTCAAGACGAGATTTATCTGAACCTAGAATATCTACCATTCCGAACATTATATTTGCTACAACAGCTCTGTATTATTTCTTTTCACGCATAATAAGTAGCAACTAGCCTACCTCCTAGCCTACCCACTTCAGGAATCAAGAGGCGGAATATTTTGAAGACGCTTCAGAATTCAGACGAGCTCATCTGACTAATATTTAAGAATAACTTATTGTGAAGTGACCTGAAGTGAACTTTCAATGAGATTGTTGATGATTTACGAAATACGAAAGTTACATAACTAAAGTCGAATTTATAATGAGTTGATTTGCAATTACTTTTATCAATAAACACCGTATTTATTTGTCAGGTTACTATTGGTAAAAACAAATATGTATTAGTATATTTATTACTTTAAAATATGTCGTATAGTTAGAAAAATATTTCGTAAAAATATAACTTCTAAGGCCAATGTTAAAAATACCTTGGTCTATAAAAAATAAACAAGTATCTGTATTTAAAAACCGAGACCATAAAAATTAGGTACCGGCAAACTAGATCGTAACATCTAATTACTAATTACTAGTATCCTATTAATATATCTATAAATCACACCACTGAAACACAAAAATAACCAGAACTAATTCAAGAATACTATTTTTCTCTCACAAACCGTGTGCCAATACCTACCCAATTTCCTCTATTAATTTCATATGTCACACGCGATATGTTCATTTCGGATAATCATATAAATCCCGAGACTGGCGTATAAATCTGCCAATTGCCAGAGGTTTGCGACTGACCTGGCGGCCATATTGGATATGTATTATTCTATGGACGCTAAGAGTTGTGGTTTCTAGAGGTTAGAATGAATTTGCAGGGGGTTTATTGTTTGAAATATTTGTGACATGTTTTCCAGGATAGGTACCTACTTATTTGAATTATTTTCATCAAAGCTACATTTCAAATCATACAATAAATATTAGGCCTACTGTACTTAAATCACTCAGGAATATTTTCCGTGTAAATTGTTTTCTTCAATTGTTTTTTTTGTCGCTATTTTTACGTACCTTTTTTGTGTCTTAGTTGCGTACCTAATAGATAACTTTCAACAAATAACACTCGACTACATCGCACGAGAAAACATACATTGCGCATCTAAAACGACAACTGTTACATTCATCCTTCTTATGTTTCAATGAACCGTGTCTTGATGTCTTCAATCCTGTTGAATAGAAGTACGCATGAAGTAGTAGCAGAAATGTCGCAGACGCAATATCATCCCAACATAAACAACTTTTACTTTTCCCTGTCCAAAGTTTAGTAATGTCAACATTACATTATTCTACGTAGTTTGTTCTAGAGTATGGTACAGTACAGATATTATAGAAGGTATATTTTGTAGCTGTGTAATCAATTTAATGAATGATAAGACCATACTGGTTTAACATTTTAGCATAATTATATTAAAATTAAATAAATCAATATAATAAAAAAATAAAATTTATAAATAAAATTTTATATTTTTACTGTAACACCATTTCTAACTCAAGAATCAGTGGGTCGACTTTCGTGATCCTTGATCAGTTGGATTCGTCTCCACCCCGAATAGCAGAATGACTGTAAAAGCATTGCAGAATCACGAAAAAAAAAACGAGAACTTGGACGACATACGCGGGTGTAACCACGGACACCGCTAGTTTTAGCATAGTAGGTAATATGTCTCACGCAAGTCACTATACTTGTTACAACAACTAACTCAAATTGGCCTTCTACAATTCCTACATTGTGATCTCATAGTACATAGTAGTGTGCTCTACTTTCCTGTTTTGATATTTCAAGGCTTTTGTTCAAGACTCCTACAGAACGGAAGTCAACAAATTAATTTGCAACATAAAGGGATTGACAATAAAATGTGAATGTATCGTAAAAGGCACTGTATAAGAAACTTATGCGTATTTACTCAAAAACTTTTCTACTACAACGTGTCGGCTGAACTCTATCAAAGGCTTTGTAAGAGACGACCGAATATGGATGACGCTCACACCGTACTCACTTTACGTAAGACAACTGAGTTTAATAATGTTTTTCATATTAAAGGTGACTTTTGTTTACTAAGGTGAAAGAATATAATGTTACGTTTCGCTTTTGTTTTATTTTATGTTATTGATCTTTAAGCTGCTAGTGCGTGATATATAAAGCCAATGTTCGGATATAGAACAGTTAAATGTTTTTTTTTAAATATTGTTTATGCTGGTACGTTTTGACACAGTAACCTAGGAAAGTATTTTATCTATACGACAAATAATTAGATAGGCTGTATAATGATGGTAAAATTTTGGCATACTGCTCTACATTTAGTCCAAAATACCCCACAATTCACATGGCCTACTTCTGTAGATAAGCGGCTTGAGTCTAAAACTACTTAACTACTTACTTTTTGCGTCGACTGCTGCAGCTGCGTCCACTTTGCGTAAAATACGCAAACGTGCGCTCGTATAACACACAGATATATGGCGCAGGACACATGTGTTAAATGTAATATAATGTACTGGGAATAATTTTTAACTGTTTTTACAATATTTTTATTTTAATATTTCAAAAATATGGTCACTTACTCACAATAAACGTTTAGTTACCTTTGCAGTAAATTATAACGATACGCTATTTTGAATAGCTGTTTTGAATAGTTTGAGTGGCTGTCCTAAAAGTGATTGGCTATTAGATTTCAATTTCCTTATTGGCAAGCTATGTTTTATGCATATTTTTTTTATGTGGAGCACAAAACTTTTTATTTTTCAAAGTACACACTACGTCACGTAAGTACTTAAATCATTGATTTTTTCAGACTCATAAATAAAATATAATGTCGTTCATATTAAAAGGATATAAAAATAATCAGCATATATTTTTTTAAGAACGTCATAATTACGGCACGGTGTAACAGTGCGCCGTGAACTTGTGCCCACTTTATAAAGGCAGTCGACATGTTTATGAGTAAAGTTTTCAACTGAAGACTACTATCTGTTACTGAGAGACTTGACACTTCTACTGAGAACGGACTTGAATATTGCCGTATTTCAACCGTAATAGATTGTGTTCGTAACGTGTATTGAGTGTTTGGCTTTAGAATGTATTAGAGCGCAAGTACACGAACTGCTCGAGCAGTTAGTCAATGATTAACGCACACGGATTGCGTTAGCTGTCGACGACTCTCGCGCGTCACGTGCGCCTCTCGTCATTTGTTTTTTTAGTAAACAGTCGAAACAAAAGCAGACAAACTGCTTCCAACAGTCCGTGTGATCGCAACCTTAGGAAACTAGACTTCGTCAGCTCCAATATCGTCCACTTCTTTGTCCGTCACTTTTAGAAAGACTTTTCTGAAGTTCTATTGAAGGTATTCTTGGTACTGGGAATTGGGAATTGGTGCTTTAGCTGTAAAAATACAGGATTGTTTTTACTAGCTAAAATTAATTGAGTGTCATCATCATCATCAGCCGGAAGACGTCCACTGCTGAACAAAGGCCTCCCCCCTAGAACGCCACAATGAACGACAACTCGCCAATTGCATCCACCGGGTGCCCGCAACTTTGACGATATCGTCGGTCCACCTGGTGGGAGGCCTTTTTTTTTTTTTTGCGGGGTGAAAATCTAATGAGTTCGACCCACGTCGAGGGCACGACGTGGGGATATGTCGGACTTGCACCGACCAAAAACACCCCGGTCCCCTTCTCGCCTTTGCTGGTGCCGCGGGATCGCTAAGCATTCTCAGCGCAGCTCCGGCAGGCGACGGTCCTTTAAGGACTCCTTCTAGAGGGGTGGGTGTAAAGTGCCCACCCCTCATTCCTTCTGAAAACGAACGCGTGGAACATCGCGTCCGTATCCTCCGGGGCCTGTCAGCTGATCGGGTGACGAGGTGCCCTCCCCATCACCCGCAGGCCTTACCTCAGGGTGGTCTGAGGTCTTGAAGCGCCCTGTTGCGGCGCCCTGTGCGCCTACGGCGCGAAGGGAGCACAGCGCTTGCCTCCCTCTGTCGCTCGGCGGCTTCCTTTGCTGCCACCACGAGTTCACTGAAAGTGACCATCGCCCGCCAGGCACCTGGTGGGAGGCCTGCCAACGCTGCGTCTTCCGGTTCGTGGTCGCCACTCGAGAACCTTTCTTCCCCAGCGGTTATCGGTTCTTCGAGCGATAATTGAGTGTAGGTGTTAGTAAATTGTCGATTGACGTAAATACAAGAACGAATTTTTGGAATAAAATGATGAATTCTCTTATTCTTATAAACTAATCAATATCAAGGCATAGAGTATATCCAGTAGCAGGCTACTATATATCAATCTTCATAACAAAATAAGTTATCTTTTTAGGGTACGTTAGAAAAAATATATAGCTTTAAACCTTACCTTACCTTTGTAACTCTACCAAAGATAGTAAGGAAGTTAGGTGGAGTTCTGTACCGCCATCTTTTCTTCCCAATGACTGGCCCTAACAGTTCATGGGATTGCCCTTTTTACGGTGCATTGTCCTTTATGCCATACTGAGGACGAAGACTTTTGTTAGAGGTGTCTTGAGATTGGGAATTGCAAGTGCAGTGGGAAAATATCAAACAGATAAGTATTGGAAATTAATTATGATGCTCAATTATTTAAAGTAAAAATTCAACACCACTTTAAATAATGAGCAACAGTGTATATTGTTGTATGTCAATTTAAAATTGTTTAGATAATTTAATATGAACGACATTATATTTTATTTATGAGTCCGAAAAATTCAATGTAGTATGGTTACTTTGAAAAATAAAAAGTTTTGTGCTCCACATATCCAAAAAAATTAAATATGCATAAAACATAGGGTGCCAATATGGAAATTGAAATCTAATAGCCAATCACTTTTAGGACAGCCCCAATCAAAAAGTTACGTATTGTTATCATTTATTAAAACGCAACTATACGTTTATTGTGAGTGACCATATTTTTCAAATATTAAAATAAAAATATTGTGAAAACAGTTAAAAATTATTCCCAGTACATTACATTTAACACATGTGTCCTGCGCCATATATCTGTGTGTTATACGAGCGCACGTTTGCGTATTTTACGCAAAGTGGACGCAGCTGCAGCAGTCGACGCAAAAAGTAAGTAGTTAAGTAGTTTTAGACTCAAGCCGCTTATGTACAGAAGTAGGCCATGTGAATTGTGGGGTATTTTGGACTAAATGTAGAGCAGTATGCCAAAATTTTACCATCATTATACGGGCTATTTGACTCATGGTCTTAAAAATCTTAGGTTACAAAGTAAAAAAACAGCAGTAGCAAACATTTCGTCATTAAAGTTTATTTTAATAAAAAAATCCATTACCAAACATTGGCTTTATTTTATTATATCACGTGCTAAGAGTGTAAAGGTCAATAACATAAAATATAAAAAAAATAAAAATTTAAAATTATCTAAACATTTTGAAATACCTCATTTAATTTTTGCTATTGTTTACTATTGGTAGAGTAAATCTACTTGATTACAACAGAATTGTTTTAATTTGAACTATAGCAAAACAAACTTATCCCATCTTAATTACCTCGGTTTACCTCTTTAATTATAGTTTTACATTCAAAGCTAGTTTTTCCTCACCGCTCAGTTTAAAGCGGTCCTATTCATTCAAGTTTGTAAGTAGCGTAACTTTAATCAATAAGTTTATTTCTTGTTTTATTTCTCATCTAGGCCTGTACTATTTCCGGAACTGCTGTAGCATCTTCATAGAAAAACTATTAAAGCTATTTAGTTAAAGAATTGCATATTTTTGAATTTGTTTTTGGTGGAAACCCATGTGAAGCCGTCAACAAATCAAGTAGAAGAATCTATAAATCAATAAAACTATTTTACCCAAGACAAAAAATATATTTATAGGAAGTTAAGAGGAAAGGGGAGCGGTCATTTTTGTTTTTGGAGAAAGTATTGCTGTCGCTCTAATTCCCCCCGCCCTCTAATTCGTGCGATAAGGACAACTGCTGCAGCTCAGACCGAAAAACTGACGAAAAATCGAGGTTTGGCTCTCGTCTATTTTCTCCCCCAATTCTTAACCAATTTTAAAGATATTTCATATACTGCATGAGAAAAGAATAATCTGAGCCTCTCCTTTTCTCGATTATTGTTGTCAAATTCGAAAAAAACGCGTCTGACAACTGCGGTCAAAATAAGCACTTTTTAGAAGGTTCTAGTTCCTTTAAATAAAAATTATCTTATAAAGGAAAAAATAGGGGCATAGATCTAGTTCATATTTATATTACTGCAAAAAATCATAGCCCTAAGTTCAGAAACCAGTGAGAAAACAGACGAGAGCGTTTGTATGGAAAAATGTCCGCTCCCCTTTCCTCTTAAGAAATTTCAGCATAGCATATAATAATTATCTTCAATCAAATCTGATTTGAAACTAAAGACGTTGTTATTCTGAGCTTGTATTTTCTAAGCAGTACAAACAAAAACTTACACTACAAAACATACCAAACGGAACCTCGATACCGTTTCAAGAGAATTCTCTCCGGAAACACTGAATTGGGTAGTGTAAGAAAAGGAAAGGCCTTTGTTACACTACGGTAACTTTGTGACCTTGAAGTAGGTCTAGTTTCCATAACATAACATAACATAACATACCATCACGCCTGTATCCCCGAAGGGTTAGGCAGAGGTGTACCAATGTACACCCACAGTTCGCCGGTATGTTTAGGTCCCATGTAATAGGGGGCGAGCCTATTGCCACTAACCGGGCACAAATCCAAACTCCGACCCGCTACCGAGAATTTCATAGAAAAACCCAATAACACCTTGGTCGACTTGGGAATCGAACCCAAGACCTCTAGCGTAGCAGTCGCGCTTAGAACCACTAGGCCAACGACTAGTTTCCGAAGGGTATAAATAAAAATAAGTAGAGAAGAGATGATAAGAAACTTTAGGAAGCCATAATGTTGAGTATTGGTAAGTGCTATATTTCTTGAGTTTCATTTAATAATGCAATTCATGTTTTTACTTCCCATCTTGTATTAGCTAAAAAAAAATATTATTTATTTTCAGTCATTATCGTTCAACTACAGGACAAAGACCTCCCATTCCTTCTTCCAACATTTAGATAAATAAAATACAGCAACGGTTAAGTCTCCTTTTTTTTTTTTACATAATTTTACGTTGTGAGGGCTATTCAGCATTTTCTGCCAAAATTTCGTTTTTTTTTTGTTTCTTGTTAATTTCATTTGTAATTGAAAATAATATCAGAACTTTTTAGTTACCTTTGATGCACAGAAAAACTTGAGATCTTATTTCATAACCTATTTAGTTAAATAAACCAATCTTTTCGCGACACAGCCTCAATGATCAACACAACAATCCATTTCTGATATGACAACTAAAGTACGTCGACTCAAGCCCCAAGAATCTACTGAGTTATTGCTTACCAACAACTCCGCAAAAATGTCAACACATAAGCATCGACAAAGCCTCCCTATTTATTACGTTGATAAAGCCCAAAATTCTCTTATTGGGTATACCTGTCGAAGGGAAAAGGGCCTTACAGGTAGATAGGACAGTAATATCACAGAATAGTTAAGTAGTACAGAAGGCTCGTGGAATGGGTCTGCTATTTACAATGGAACTGTTTTGGATGATATCGAGGTACATAGGCAGTCGATTTACCTATTAAGATTTTTCATATTGAAATTCGTGTTACGTTGGTATAGGTAATACATAAAGTGACCTTGTAACCTTTTTAGCCTTTTTCTTGACCTTATGTAGAAACGCCTCCCAATGTTTAGTTTTCTATACTATGTCATATAATATGTCTGAATCCGGCAAGACTGGTAGCCAACCCCAACATAGTTGGGAAAAGGCTCGGGAGATGATGAATCCTGAATCCAATACTGTTATACATTCTTTGAGAATTAAGAATACGACTATTATAGATTCTGTACTACCTTCTGAGAGGCATGACGAAAATGGTACCTAAATAGGTTTTTTTTTACCTCATATGTGGAATATTTTATGTTATTGGAACAAATACCTAACATTGTTTGATTTGAATACCCTTAACTTAATTTCTCAAACTCGATATGCTTTATAGATAAGCAATGCTTTGTGCATTGGTTCTGCAGTGCAATAATTTAAAGATGATAAGCAATCCTGCAGTAAAAGAATGTCGGCCATTCCAGTTTAATCAGATGCGAAATGTCGGTATTTTATTATTATTGCCGCGAGCTCTATAAGAGAATAATTGTGTTCATCAATATTGTCTTACGATCCAGTTCAGGGGGTTTACTCTTGAATGCATTTCAATTCCAATACAATGATAACGCAAAATTGTGATTCATTTAGCAGAGACAAACACACCGTGCAAAAAATATTGTGAGTTTCGATTCCAGTTAGTTAGTTTTTACCCAACTGTGCCGAATCCAAAAAAGGCGGGTTATATTTATGATCTGTATGTGTGTATGCATGCTTATGACTTTTTTTTCTAAATTAATATTAATTTTGCATTGGCATTTTATTGACACTAAAATTAATTGAAGAATAAACGCACAGATATTTATAGACAAATAAATATGCTAATGTATGCTGGAATTTCAGAAACTTGTGTACATTTTGAGGTCTGTCAGAAATCTGTACAAAACAATTTCCAATGTTAATATTAAGGGACCGCTCTCACTATAAGCCTCATGAAACCTAATATTGCTGTTGTTTTGTTTGAAATGAGTTTTCTGTACCTATTCTTTATACGTTTAATATCAAGGCAGTTATATAATATTGAGGTCAGTCCTAAGCTTTCTGTTATTCGAACTGTCAAAGCCACACAAAGTATGAAGCATTTTATTTTTGGGATCCCCTATTTTCTTATAATGATGGAATTGCAGAATAATTGGGGCTAAACGGGCGGCGAAATGGAAACTTATGGCTGGTTTCCTTGTAGTTTTTGTCTCTCAAGGGTTATATGAAAAAATATGGATTTAATAAATAGGAAATTATTCTTATAATTTTCTTTTCATATTTGTGTAGACTGACATTTTAGGGAGTCTGAGTCCATTGTTGTTTGAGTTTTTATAAATACATTTTTGGTTTAAAAAAAATTGTATTTATAAAGTAACTAGAAGTAAGGATAGCAAGGGGATACAATACTTTTAATGAATTAACTTATTAACTTTAAAATTTTATCAAGTAGAATATTGAATCGACAATATCACACATTATTGAAACAAGCAAATATTCTCCATACTTAAATAAATATACAAAAGTAAATAAATAAATCTCTAGCAGCCTTTGAAAATAGGGCAACATATTCTCTACAAAATAATTTGAAACTGGCTAAGGCCGGTCACACACCGCGCTGCACATCGCAGCGACGCGCCACTTAAGCCTGGCTTACGCTGCCACGATCGATGGCGAAGGACGCTGCTAAAATTAACACAAACTTTGTGGTAGCCCTGTTAGGTAGGGACCAGTGAGTAAGTGTCGCTTAGTTTCTAAGCTATCTAAATATAAATGTATTTAGAAAGCTAGATTTTAATTGTATTTTTTAAATCGTTATTTAAATCTAATACAAGAACAAACAAAGACTCAAATTAAATCTTATATGAATAAATAAAACTAACACGCGTCAAAAAACTCATTGTCATACTTGTCAATGGCGGGAAAGGTGCCCAGAAGGCTGGCATTATTGCCACGTTGAATGGCTATGCCGATTCTCTGTGCAAGGAACAAACCAGCTCTCTGATCACGAGTAGAGTCTACCAAACGTTTTGACAGTTCTTTAAAAAGATTTCGTGCACTCGGACCCCATGACCCGAGCGTTTCAACCCCAAACGGCTCGAAAATATAATTACCCATTAGGTTATTACACTTTCGCCGTTTAAGGGTCTCCGCAGCTCCAGCAGCAGCGCCAGGAGAGGCCGCCGAACTTGGAACGTGGGATGGCGCAAGGGTGTATTTTAATTTTACTACACTTTGACTAGGTTATGTAGAAAATTGTGCCGATGTAAAGTTATTAAAATAAGTTGTGTACCAAACTTTCTTTCTTCATATATCTCTCAAAGACGAGTGAGCAGTGGCCAGTTTCTTATGGAGCCTAGGTCATTTCGCAATATCCACTTGGTTCTTCATCAGGCCTAAATTGTATGGTACAGGCTTCTGCCATACAAAGTTGCATTACATCTTACTCTATGCAAATAGCCTACGCATTGGTCTTCAACTGTTTTCTTGCGGCAAACATAACTCAAGAATGCTGGACCATACGATATACGATTATGGCTGGCCCCTCCCGTGAATTGCGGAGACAAAAACACAATCATTATTCATGTGTCCCGTTTTCCTGGTTGTACCTTCACCTATTCTTATACAAGATTAGATTCCTGACTCTAAAAGTAGGACTGTTCGTCGTGTGAGCGAGACGCCGCTATACGCAGTGTAGAGCGCCGTCTCGCTCCCACAACGTTCTGCTTTAAAAGTCCATGGTACAGGTAGTGAATGTAGTCAGGAAGAAAATTAAAGGCTATTTGATTGTCAATTCGTATGATTTGTGTTATAGTTCCGTATTTATTTATGTCTTGAACTTTGTTGTTATAATGCTGGACTAAATTGGTTCTAAGTTTAGATATGTTTTATGTATCTAGATTACGAATAGTTTGTGGTTTACGACGGTGGACTAAATAATAATTCTCAAAATATTATTATACACTATGTCATGACTTAAAAATATTTAGTTCTTAAATACTTTTATCTAAAAGAGCCTTAAAATTGTGAAAACATTTTAAGTTCTTAGAGGAAATAACCAATTACCATTTCATTATGCTCAAAAAAGCAGGCGTTTACATACAGCACCTACAAACAAACATAAACAAGACCATTGTACAGAAAAATAAAACATAAAAATTTCTTCGCCAGTACATCTATCACATTACATATTAATGTACTAACGGACAAGTCCCTCATGATACGAATAAAACTTATTCTTTTCATAGAAACTAAGTGACACTTTTGTAGTAGCGTACGAATTTACGAGGGAACTTGCCCTGACTATCTGTCAAAGTGACTTCGAGAATTGAACAAAATAGATCAGGGAAGTTTGTTGGACCAGTCTTTCCAAGTTTTTGTGAAGAGTGATGCATTACTGTGACTTGATGTGTTATGTAAGGAAATTTTAATAGTGATGGAGTTGAGTCTAGATTGAAAATTTGAAATTGGATCTTGAGAATGGGTCTGTGTTTTTGACCTGCAATTAATATTATTATACAAATCACGTATAGAAAAGTATGAAATCAAAACATATTTTTTATAAATAAATTTTAAGTTTCTACACACACCATTATGAAAAAATTACGTTAAGAGAAAAATGCCATTCAGGACCAAATAAATAAAAAAGGACCAAGCAAATCTAACAAACATTATAACAATGAGCAATTTGAACACATAACAGACAAACACAAAGTTAAAACAGAATCTGCATCAAAACCAGCCTCATTAAGCAAGTGCAGTGTAGCCGAACAAATTTGCAGTCGAGGAGGCTACACCCTTTTATTTTTATGTACTGCAAGCGCTATGATTATTTTCTGAAACTCGTGTCTGCGCCAATAATGAACGTTCCAAAAAGCCATGTCGTGACGTAATTAAAATGGCTAAAAAAGATCGTCAAACAGAAAGTGTTGAAACGAGAAACAATGTCCCATATGACGGTAGGGCTCAATTTGGGATACGTTTATCAGCGTCTGTTCTAACTGGACGTATAGGGTCCCAGTGTAGGCTAGAAGGGAACGTTGTTTTGTTTCCTGGCTGCGCAAAACTCAGCTATTTTTATTTTGGATGGAGAGTCCCATTTTCTTCTCTCTCTTTCGATGTTTTGCTTGAGAAAACCTAACGGCATTACTGTTTTTCTGAATAGTGGCTAACATTAACTGCTCAAAATTTACCAAGACCAAAAAAAATCTCCTGAACAAAACATTTAAAAAATAAAAATACTTAGCACCAGATTGAATTTTAGCTATACACTATTTTAAAACTGCATTATCTCACCATTACTTTTTTATACCCGATAACTTTTTGGGTCTACATATTCCCGACCCGTTCGGATTCAATATCGCTAAAAATCTATTCATATTAAAAAGCAAAAAATCAGTATCTCTGCATCCCGCTCGTAGTGAAACCCAACGCGCACGAATACGCTGGCTTGATTAAATTCGGTCTTTATGTACGTCAAAGCACTTGAAATTAAGTACCTCGTGTATCATAACAGTAGATATCTTTTTATCATTTCGACACAGCACGACAAAACCTAATTTGTTTTACTTAATGGTATTATAATTTAGATTAATTTCCATAATGGATGTTTTTTAAGAAGCTCGCTTTTGTTTTTAGGCGCGCTTCTTTAGTTAAGTTCGGCCATTTTGAATTGCCTTTGGATTTTAATGTTTTATTTTTTCTAAAGTAAAGTGATATGATAGGGATTTTTAAGACATATGTTGCTCTCATCCACATGATTTTGCTCCAAGTAATGGGCAATTCCAAAAGCATTTATAAAAAGTACATTTTTGGGATAGTAATTATTTTAAAACCAGATACTGGGTATATTTTGTATTCAAGAGGATCAATAAAAAGAATATGCCTTTTTCTTTGGATTGCAATAATTTACAATAAAAAAGTTTATATATTTTCTAATTATATTTCAGTTATATTGTGTTATAAAAATGACATTGTATGTCGCACAAAATATTTGTACTTCACTTACATGTTCTTCTTCGTGGGTGTACACTAAAGTAATAATATTATTATGTCAAATGTGTAAGTTCTATTAATAGACTCCTATTATAATTTACAAGAAATACTCTCATTATATAGCCTCAAAGTCGATAATAATCACAGACCAACTATGATTAACATTTAAGATAAATACCAAAGAGAATGAAAACATTTGACTTAGGAGAACTAATCTAATGATATCAGAAACGTTTTTGTTATTGGAACAAATCGACAATTTGAATTACTAGGATTTGTAGAAGATATCTTGGCCACTTGCCATTAGATTAATTATTTATATTCTGTTTCTTTCGATTTTCTCGTCTACTTAGAATTAACAATGTTCTCCTTTACTCTAATTTATAAATGACTGTATCTACCCTATAGGCATTTACAAATTAAGGTACATTAAGAACTTTTTGTTAAAAGTATTTCAAGATTTTCTGTCAAAAACAAAAAAACAAGGTTTTTAGAAGTGGGATATCCCATATCTCTATATGAGAAGAGGCCTCAGCCCAGCAGTGGGACGTATATAGGCCTGTTTATTATATTACAAGAGGACTTTAATAAATAATTTAGTGGGGCAGTAAAAGGTCTCCTACTACAAGTACGTGTGTAATACACAATAACATAAGTTAACATAATAAGCCGTTAAACATAATATTATAACCACATCTTCACCGAAAATCCTCCATTATAAGGATCCCACCGAAATTTCCCAGTACATTTATGAACTGTAAACTCCTAAGTATTTAAAATCGCTATGTATGTTATCATTTGACAAGCACTCTACATTATATTGATCGTTTGCTTCTAAAGGAAGTCTCAGAAAATCTCCTTTTATACATACTCAACAACCCAATTCAATCCACCCCAAAAAAGTACATACCATCCTTATCACAAGGGGACAAGGTTGAAATTTGAGTGTCAATTGTAAAATGGGAGGAAATATAATATGGTCTAGTTGTATCATGTTTTTTCGTCGTCAAGAAGGTTTGGAGGAAGAGTCATGCCATTATATACGCACTTAATCTGTGGCAGAGCCCTCCGACCCGTAAATATTGCTTCTCGAGCCGCGGCGAAATTGTTATGAAATAAGCTGTTTTCAACGTTTTACGAATAATACTGTGGAAGGAGGTATATGGGACCGGATTTACAGTAAGACGCTTTTGCGCAGTTGCAACGTAAACTGTTGAATCATTCATATAAGCGTCTCTTGTTCGCTTTGTGGATGCGAATTCAATAGCATCGCTATAGCCTTTTAGTACTTCGTGGTTTATAGGATGCTGATTATGGAAGATAATAAAGAAATAGATGAAAATATTGATGAAATATTTTACGAGTTGATATGCCAAGTTTTTCTACGTAGGGTTAGGTAAAAAACGGAAGAGTTATATTTTAGTCTAGCTGTGCCTGCGACGTCGTTGAATGAGTTTTTAACCGCAAAATTAGGTTTGTTTTTTATTGTTTATACTTTTCCGGGATAAAAACTACCCAGTGTGGTGCCCAGGATAATAAAATATGATTATACCAAGTTTCATCGTAATCAAACCGGTAGTTTTTGCGTGATACCTGAACAAACAGACAGACAGACAGACAAAATTTTTTTTTTTCAAACTTTTGGGTTCGGTTTCTGTCTAGTAACACCCCCGCCATTTATTTTTTTGATATTTGCAATGTACAGAATTTTCACTTTTACAGATTTATTATAAGTATAGATAAGACCTTCAATTTCGTTAATCATACTTTATGTGAAGATGTTAGGAATGGTTAATACAATATGTACTCGACTGTGTCTTGTACTCCAATCAGAAAAGGTCTTTAAAATAAAAGGTACAGTGTAATACAATATTTAAGTGTGTTGTATTAAATTAAATAACTTATGAAACATACAAAATTAAATAACATGTTGTATTTATAACTTACAAAAAATAAATTTACTTACTCAGCAAAATCAAAGTGGAAAATATTACAATCAAGTGCTTGTTTTAATAGTAATTAGAACGAGTTAAAACACAAATTACTTCTAAGGTTCATCGGAATATTTTATGGTATCGCAATTATCCTTCAAAAGCGAGTTCAACTAATTAATTTTCTACAAATTGCCTGTCCATTAGCCTGGCTATTTAGTGTGATTAGTTTTCGTGCTTCAAAGCTACCCATAAAAAGTAAATTCCTTTTAGCTCCTTCTTAGAAAAAGTAAAAGACCACACACTGAATAAACCACAATGAGCTCCAGTTAAGGTTCTTTAGGGTTCCATCGATCCATGAAAAACTAGCCTTCACAAAATGGTTGCCCTAATGGTACTAATATGTCTGAAACTGGCTGCTAAAAATATCGGCTCCCTATTTTCTCGCTGAGATCTAGATTATTCTACAGAATGCTGCACCGTGTTTTATGAGTCGGTGACTTTACGAGTTTTTGCTATAGAAATTCTCGCAGATATTTCAAATTGTTTATGTTTCTTTGAATTTTCGAATCTCTACGCTCTTGGGAATAAGAGAATGAATTTTGGGGAACAAATGAAAAAAATACGTGGAGTGCTTTAGACACTTATTTTGTAAATTGAATCTGCTGAGTTAATTGGATTTTTGTAGTACACGTAGGTAAATGTTTAATGTATTATTTTCGCGACATTTCCCTGGGGTGTACTGGTAGCGATTAAATTCGACACTGATATTATGCTGTCATGACTTTTTTTCAAATCCTGTAGGCTGTTCCGATTCTATTCTGCCTTCTTCCTTTATTCTCTTACTAACTTACTTATTCTTTACATCTTGTATTATGTTCTATTCTTTGAGTATAAATGCAATTCTTGATCACTATCTCCATTTCTTCTTCTGTGTTGTACTTTTCTCGACTGTCATAACGTTCGTTCTAAGTAATAAAACCCGTTATCGCAATACCCATGGTAGCGGCATACAACCTCCTTCATATAAAAGCAGCAATTTTCTGTTGCAGACGTTTATGGACGGTTCGCAATTACTATCCAATATCCTGGATGCTCCTTTGTTAGAAAAATTACAGCGTTACTCTAGAGAATGCTTCTAACCTAAGGATTTTGTTGCTTCTGCATACTGGATAAGGAAGGCTGCGATGTTAATTTCGAGCAATGGACCTAAACCGCAGTACCCTCTTGAATACTGCAATTTGCACCAAACGATTCACTTTGAACTTTAATATTCAAGCTCAAATTATCCACAAGCGTAGCTTCTAAGTCCTAAATTAGTCGTCTGTTCGCAGAGATTTTAGTTTATCTACTTCAGATTGGAAAGATAAGGAATTCTGTCTTTGCATCGGTTTGGCATTATCTTAATTTATTGGGAATTCGCTCCTCGGTATCAGTCGACCGTCCTCATGGGGACACTAAGTCTGATTCGTCGGCCATAATTTTATCATGACGCTGTCTTTTTATTTCATTTCAAATTTACGGATTTCATGGTGTAATAAGTTAAGCAGTACCTGTATTTGCGTAAATTTATACAGATTTTTATTCATTAATAAATGGAAATCTATTGTTTTCATTTGGTTGATAAGTTTACATTTTAGTTTTAATGTACTAATGCGAGCAATTTCGTAAATTTTACTATAGTGCAGAAATTACAAATTAATATAATAATAATAATAATAATAATAATATTCTGGGACAACTCACACACGGTTATCTGATCCCAAGCTAAGCAGAGCTTGTGTTATGGTAACCAGACAACTGATAAACATACTTATATATTTCTAAATACATACATATTATAGATAAATTACACCCAGACACCAGAACAAATGGTCATGCTCATCACACAACATTTGTCCTGGGCGGGAATCGAACCCACGACCTCCGGTATAGCAGTCAGGGTCACTAACCACTAGACCAACAGGCCCGTCAAAATATGAGTTGAACGTTTGTTATTATTAGCGGGCATTCTTTGTTATATCTACGTAATAGTTTAGTTATACTCTACGAACCATTCAATGGATATTAATCATGCATGTTTGCTCATACGAGTGTATTAAAATTATTGATTTAATAACACCTTATCACTAGCATACGAGTTTAAATAAACAAAACATTATGAAAATCAAAGCTCTAAAAGTGTGCTCTGAAAAGAGATATAACCTTCGTAATTCTTCTAAAGTACAGTGTAAATGCAGCACCATCTGTTGTTTTTATTATTTAGGAATAATAGTTATCTGTTTCGAGCGAAAGCATAAAGTAGGGAGAAGCATATCAAATATTCATTTCGTTCGCAAAGGCGGAGTCGAGATCACAATTTTTACAAACGTGAACAGGGAGAAAATTAAATTTTATACTTTATTGTTGTTGTTTTAAAGTTGTTTTCTGCAATTTTATTATGTACCTTGTTAGATTTGAAAACGTTTGCTGCTTTTACATAAATATGGAGCCCGTGTTTAGGATGTGGATGACAGCGAGTTTTGTATTTCTTTTCATGAGAATATCAGCGTCTGTACTTTATGGTTGAAAATAATGATGTATTTGAATATTTTTATTGCTCTCTAATGCTAACAAACGAAATAAAAGGTTCTTCGGAAGAAGACATTAACATTTGAAAATAAAATTTGATTATTCCACTCATAGCTTTTGTGGATAATTTGGAAATAAATCATGAACATAAAAATGTTAACAATTTCGTTCTCAAAAAATTTACGACTCTCAAAATTTACGTGCAACATAAATTGGATGCAGCAAAACTTGCAATCCACTTAAGTGGACCACCAAAGAGGTGGATATCTACATTGACCAGTTAAAGTTGAGTAATGTGGCCATTCTGGTCGGCCGGCTTCGACGGCCGACGTGGCCGGCTATTATTTTGACTTACAACTTATGGTGAGGCAGCATTTTGACCAGTGCCTTACTTTGACAAACGGCTATAATGGATTTATTGTCTTTGCCAAATTAGAACTCGAGCGAGAATGTGTTTACATGAAGTCTGGGACATATTTTATGTTATATAGATTTGATTGGAATAATTGTGTCGTCATAGTCGTTAATTTATAACTGTAACATATTACATTATGATTTAAATTACATGGTTTGCTGATAAAGTTTTTTTAATCAATGACAAAAAAAAAACAGAATGAGAATCTCGTTTCTTTTTGGTTTTTATAAACAAAGAGAAGTTTCTATTGTTAATCATAACTTATATTCTTTACGGGCAAAGAAGTTAATATAAACAATATTTCGCATAATGAAAACAAAACACAACGAGGCCACTCGGTACGGCAGCACATTAGTTAACACTTCGACGAGCTGAGCTTTTAGAGCGAATACTTCCAAGAGTACAGGTGTCGGCAACTTTTGACAATTTTCAAACAAAGTGGAATGTGGCAGGTGTATAGAACTTCTCGTATAAGCTCCTGTTGACATCGCGTGAATGTTAATACTTTTACGTGTGGTGAATTTCCCGATAAATCTTTTGGCATGTGCCCACGATGGGTTTCAGAGCTTTCACGGGTGTCATTTTATGCAAGTATAAAGAGTTAATTTGGATATAGTTGTATGAGTGTGCTGAAGATGGACTGGCAACCTGTCGCAGCGATTTTTCTGTGTTGTCAGTTGTTAGAGTCTAACGCGAGAGTGTTGAATGGAGATATCTGGTCTAGTGAATGTGTGTTGTTTGGATAAATTCTCTTCTCATTTTTCTACACATTTTGTCCGTTTTACTGTGTTCCTAAATTATGTTATTTGTGACTACATAACTTTGTTTTAACTGAAGACGACCGTTATCTTTACATGATAATAAATTAAAATATTTATTTTATGGTTATATAAAAACTTGGTTAATATAATGAGTTTTTCGCTTTAATACACCAAAACAAACATAATCCAACGGAAGTGGTTCAGTTTGTTTCGTAAAATCAGACAAGAACATTTCCTTCGCACATTATCAAAACTTCCAAAGTATGCTCAAAGTAAAAGTGAGTGACACACATATTAACATGGACGGGAATGTACTTGTCAGGTTAATATCAAGTCTATTAAAGTTACCGAATAAAATAAAAGTTTTCTATAAAGATTCCAAACTTGAGTTTGAAAATCCATTTAACTAAAACAAACTTAAGACTTTCGAAAGTCAATTCAAAAAGAAAGTTGAAACATTACTATTCTCCAGACGATAATCAAACTACACGTGATGATGCAGTCTCATCGAAAATCGCATCCAGATCCAGATTAGTCCTGGATCCAGGACAAGTTAATCGTCATTTGATGTACCATGAAACTGAACGGGAGAATGAACGAAAACTTTGTCCTCCCAACGAATCTTCGATGGAGGCAACTTTGAATTACTTTTCACTGACTGAAAGACGTATAATGAATCGGGTCCGTCGAAGATATTTGTTCAAAACTCTGAAGAAATGTTTTAGTGAAAAGCAAAAGTTGTAGAACAAAATGATTCCTTCTGATCTTTGCCAAATACTGCTTTACATTTTGGTTTCGATTGTTTTAGAGTATTTTCTCCAAATTAAAATGGTTGCATTTACTTTTGAGGCGAGAATTTTACTGGACTTGCTTCTCTTGTTGTTTGTTGGGATTCCAATTTGTATTTCTTTGTTGAAGATTGTTTGTCCAGGTTTTAGAGAATTGGATTTGCAGACGTTTTTACGTTTAGTATTCGAATGTAATAGATAAAAACTTAGGATCACCAAATAGGACCTCTACGTAGGTAACAAATGAAATTAGTATAACACTGTTTAAAAAGACTTCATAAAACGTAAAATGTTTTCAGCTTCATTTATGAAAAGAAACAAAGCTGTAGCAAAATGTATTAGGTGTAGTGCCCCACAAAACTGGTTTAAAACTGTCTGTCTGTGGACTCAGTCGAGTCTTATTATGTTAATATTTTAGTTTTACGTCTTATTCATGTTTTACAAAGTACGGTTATAAAGTTAATTACCTCCTTTTTAATTAGATTTGTGGTAGCTCACTTTGTAAGACGTACGGATACAACAAAAGGTACAATAATCCTGTGTAACAGTGTCCTCAGTATCATTTTATGAACATGAACGTTTTTCAAAATATTCTACTTTGGTTGTACTGTGGATGTTTTGCATTTTGGGTTGTTTGTGCTATCATTAGTATGCACAATGTACCGAAAATGTTAAATACCTACTTTGAAAAAAGGTGTAAATTGTTTAATGCATTGAAAAATGACTTTATACAGGGTGTTAAGAAAACCCTGTCCGATCCGTGAAAGTGTTGTTAGGTATCGATAGCTGATTACAAAAATGTGAAAAAAAATAAAAAAAAATTATAACCTAAAAAAATATTTTTTTCTCAAAAGTCGAGACAGAGAGTCGGCGTCATCACAGATGCTACCTAATTACCTAACAAAAGGCCCCCAAAAATACCAAAGAAGTTATTGTTTTAATCTCAAATTTAGAGAATTTCGGGGCGAAAAATGGTTGTTTCAAAATTCATTATTATTGGTTTTATCATGAATTTTCCAAATTTTATATTTTATTTGGTAAATTTTGGTAAATTTTGGTAAATTTTAATTTTATATTTTTATATTTATTTGTGAACCCTATATCACCCTTTCGGGTTGGACAGGGTTTTCTTAACACCCTGTATGTAATTAGCCATATATTTAAAGTAGGTAATTAAGTCTGTTTTCATTTTTATATAATTACATCCCAACAATTTAATGTAATTTCAGTAAAATCACGGCAGAAAATATTGCTACATGACCAATAAAAACCCACACATTCACTGCATACAATCGAAAAAACAACAACCAAAACAGGCCCAAAAACAAACCAACAAAGTAGACCACAGTATCGTAAACCCAGTGAACTAATTTCGATAATAACAAACAACAGTAATACCCCTAGGACAGCGTTCCTAATCTCAGTACCTGTGTCTGTTCGCAATCCGGATTTAGTCGCAAAATAAACTAGCCACAGAGTAGCAACTACAGTGGGGATTAAGGATGTTTATTTTTACAGTTCAAAGATTGGAGTTTGAGTGTACACTTAATAGAAATCAATGTTTTTATTCTTGAAACTATCTTGCAACTACAAGTTTAATACTTGAGGCTTAGACATAGGTTATTAGGTCGGCGAAATAAATTAATTAGTTTTGATGCTGTCCAGAATTTTTGACATGAATCGGGTTCCGTAAACTTTTGCAGCCGTATGTTTTTGCTCGTCATACTGCTGATTACCTACACTATGCCCTGATGCCCTTATGGGGTTTAGCTACTGTTAACCGCTAATCCGTGAAACCTCGACAGTTTACATTAAACTTAGTTTAAACTTGACGAAGATTACCTTTGGTGCTAAGTTCGTTGCCGCACGCCGGCCCCTAGCCGTTCTGTAATTATTGTTGATGTTGAACTTTAGATGAGGACTGGACTGTGTGATATGAGTGGGCGATGTCTTGGAGACTAATGTGAACTAACTCCAACTAGTCTTCAGAAGTGACCCTTTACGAATTCGTACTAAATAATTAGTAATATACATTTTATAATTCTAACAAAAAAAACCGTCTTCAAATCAAATCAAATGATTTTATTTTGCCAAAAAATTTTCTTTTACATTTCATTAAAAATAACATATGAAATAATAAACATTCAAGAAAAAGGAAATTTTTTACTTTTGGTCTCCACACTAGGTCGAGCCTGTCTCGTGGAGACCTTGATATGGCATGTAACATTCCAGGTTCGATACAGTATGGTTATCAGATACACAGGAAGAAAAAAAACAGAAAAAAAAAGTTAATTAACTAAGATAAAAACATTGAAATGAGAATATATGTAGTGTGTATAAGTCTTATATTTATTTCTTATGGATACTGTCATAACTGGACCAAAATGAAATGGGACCACACGGGAAGCACCAGCTTTCAAAAAAAAAAAGAATCATCAAAATCGGTTCACCCAGTCAAAAGTTCTGTGGTAACAAACATAAAAAAATCTGTCGAATTGATTACCTACCTCCTCCTATTTTGAAGTTGGTTAAAAAGAAAAAAAAAATCACTTGCAAGAGTTTATTCCCGCCATGTCATGAACTTTAATTAAAACTAAAAAGAGATAAAAAAATGATTCAAAAAATCACTGTATAACAACAACAAAAGCATACTGGTAAGTACATTTTAATTTATTCAAAAGTCATTGAATCTTGTTAAATGAGACGACAGGTACGTCATGTCTCGTTCCATATCAATATAAAGGTCTGACATAAGGTCATATACAGGCCTTTATTGCCAACAATATATTCAACAATCAAAGGCATTGAAGCTTATTGTTGAGTATTTTTGGAGCCTATTTTGCGAATAAGCCTAAGTAAACATATTTATTGAAGTATATCGTAGCAAAGACGTGAACTTGAATGATTTCTTCGATCAGATTAATAGGGCAAACGTCACTAGTAAGTGCCTATTTGGATTTTCTAGTGCTTCTATTGTGATTGAGATTTTCTTTTGTTATTTATTTGTGAACTAGAAATAAAAAGGACATTTAAACCGCTTCGTACATGTATTGTATTGTAAAAATGCTTTTGAAGATATCAAATGACGTATGTAAAGTAGGTACTAGAAATATACATAGAAAAAATATTATTAAATATTTACATAGTTAAATATTAATATGTATTGATTAAAGTATATTGTATTATTTGACTGCCTCGTTGGCCTAGTGGTGCTAAGCGCGACTGCTACGCTAGAGGTCTTGGGTTCGATTCCCAAGTCGACCAAGGTGTTATTGGGTTTTTCTATGAAATTATCAGTAGCAGGTCGGAGTTTGGATTTGTGCCCGGTTAGTGGCAATAGGCTATTACATGGGGCCTAAACATACCGGCGAACTGTGGGTGTACATTGGTACACCTCTGCCTAACCCTTCGGGGATACAGGCGTGATGGTATGTTATGTTATGTTATTTATTGATTTTAATTTTATCTTATCTACATGTGACTAGCAATTATGTAATGCAGACAGATTAAAATGAGAATTATGTTTATGAAATTCTCTTACTTCGAATTTCACATTTTAGGATGCAAATATTAGGTAAGTTACGAAGGTTTGCAACTTTGTGGTTGCACAAGGGTCATTCCACGGGCACATTTACGTACGATGACAAAGTTTATTAACCTAAAATGTACTTGAATTCTAATTTTAGTAGCTAGCTAGCTAGCTTTTGTAGCTTCTAAATAATGGAATTTGCTATCATCACAGTATAGTTTTGTTTCAGGTATATAGTATAGATAGAAAGTTTTTCTTTATGGTAGTGTTTTATTTAAAATCGACGCACCCAAGTGGCTGGACGGCTAAAATATTTTTGGTTAATTTCACGTTTTGTGCAAAGACAAAGTAAAACGTCATTGAAATAGATATTTTTTATTGATGAGTGGTTTCTAAACTAAAAAAGGAACAAGTGTTGATGTGTGAATGTAATCCATATACTGTTACCCATTTATTCACAACCTCGGCATCTATCTGTTAAAATCATACCCTTATACCTTCTCCAGGCACTTAGAATTCAGAAAAGCACTTACTTTCTATAATATGACATATGCACTTTACAATACAAACTGTTTATATACATGCGCCTTCAATGAATGCATTGTTTTAACCTTCCTTCCATTGTTTAACAATATGCAGGATTGCAGGGGTTCTACCCTCCCGTGGTACTAGGGTTGTTACCGCGTGTTAAAACCATAATAGAAAATGTTCTGCTTCTGCTAATTATAAAATTGCTTGTTACCTAACCTTAACTACCTACTCATGTTATACTCGTGAGTATTTTGTATGAGTTTATTTTGCATTAATTTGAAAGTACAATTTAAATACATTTAAAATTGGTTCAGCTGGATAACTAATTTAATTTTGTACATCCATAATGTTTTGTTATACATGCTATTTAAGGTATATTAAACTATTTATATAGATAAATTATTTTATCTATATAATAATAATAATAATATTCCGGGACAACTCACACACGGTTATCTGATCCCAAGCTAAGCAGAGCTTGTGTTATGGTAACCAGACAACTGATAAACATACTTATATATTTCTAAATACATACATATTATTATAGATAAATTACACCCAGACACAGAACAAATGATCGTGCTCATCACACAAAGATTTGTCCTGAGTGGGAATCGAACCCACGACATCCGGTATAGCAGTCAGGGTCATAACCACTAGACCAACAGGCCTGTCTGTATATAAATAACATTCTGAATTAAGCAGTAGTCTTTGTTAACCTGTATTGTAAGCCTGCGAAAGAAACAACATCCTTCTTAGTCCAGCAAAAAAAATACAATTACTCCTAAAAATTAACCTCGAAAGCCTAAATTTACTTCGAAATAACAAAATAAATAACAGTAACATTGTAAGAGAGATAACGAGACAGAGTATTGTGTAAAACGTCTCCAGTGGGCCGTTTGTCTTCCACAGATGGTAACAACACGCGAAGGCGCAATTAAACAGGCACCATTTTAAAAATCTCAGACCATAATGTGGATTTTAAAGGCTTTCTTAGATTTTGTGTGGAGTGGAAATTATGGTCGGTAGATGAAGTTTTCAGGCTGTTTACACGCTAGTAAGATTGTTAATATGTGTTACAAAATATAGCAAACTGTATGAAAGAAATTAAATAAAAAATTACTTTTAGAAGTCGAAAATATGAACGATATTATAATTATTTATTTTATTTTCAGCCATTATCCACTGCAGGGCAAAGGCCTAAATATATAATAATATTAATTTATTTTCAGTCAAGAATTTTGAGGAGAAAATAAATAATACCTAATAGGTGAATAAAAGCATACTTTACACTAACTTACTCGTTAATATTGAATTAGACGTCATTATGCAAAACAGTTTCCCGAATGTAATGAGCTCCATAAAATATCTTTACAAACACAATTAACAATATCACCAAAACATTTTAAACTAACCCCTAACAATATTTATCAAAAAAACAAACAAACTTAACCCCTATAACGCGACCACTAAAGCACAAACTAGCGAAGCAAAAAAATCTAGGATACTGTTGTTAAAGCACGTTCGTAGCAACTAAGGATTCTATTTTCTCTTGTATTTTTACAGTCGGACTATTCTTTTTATTACCTGTAGACAACGTTCACCTTTTAGTCTTACAAAAAGAATCTTTGTTTCTTCTGTTAATACTGGATTCTAATTTGTACAAACTATTTATGTAATTGCATTTACGAATCGAGATTTTATTTGAGATTCGTTTTTAATTGTAATGGGATGGATCGGTTTGTTTTTAAATGGATTTTGTTTTGTGAATGTGTTGGTGTTTGGGTGCATCCACATCTGACGAAGGAGCAGCTCGCGAGCTGTTACTGTAATGCTCGTTCGTCAGATGTGGACGCACCCTTTTAGAAATATATTGCAAGCTTGCTTGTGGAAGAGGGTAGGTAGATTTTGGCAGATACTTAAACACGTGGAGACAATCATGGTTCGCCCTTTATGTATTACTTGTTTCGAACATATGAAAAATGACAGGCATATAATAACAAACATTAAATCATGATAATGTTCGGACGGGATGACTGTATAAAAGACTGAAGGGATTAACGCCCGGCAGAAGGTTATACAAGGGTAAAGATGATAATAAAAACTATACTACTAGTACTTCCTTTCGTGACGAAATAACCCTTAAAAAAGCTCTTGAACTTGACTAAAACCGCCAACCTTCAATAAAACTTACGAGGAACTCCGTAAAAATATAAAATGTGCCATCGTTTAGATACACTCAACTCACACGCCCATAAAATTCCAAGCAAATCCAGGGAACATCGAATGCTTAAAAGAACATAACCTTTCACGACGCTCTTCAAGTTTTGTCAACGGAATATATTAAAAACATAGTACAAGCCTGCGTGTTTAATATTAAATATACGCACTGCAACGCTGTTTCTGATACGTCGTAAAAATTCACGTAACGTCGGTCATTCAGTTTTACGGTCGCGAGAGTCTGGGTTCAGATGGGATGGCAACTGTCAGCGTGTCGCTTTGAATTATATGCCCACTTTTTGTCGACATTTCGAGTATCAGTTACACTTTGACATTGATGGACTTTATTACAATGTGGTTAGGTTGGTTTTCGCTTGTGAGGTGGTTATGGTTGGTGGAAGGTTCTCGAATGTTTTATTAGGCATCTAGTCTTCTTTGAAGTTATTGTTAGGCTTTTGGTTGTTTTGTTTATTAGTATTGACCAATTGGTTTTGATTGTTGGTTTTATAGTGAGCGTTACTATTTATTGAAGGTTATTTTGGTAAACGGTTTAATAAACTATGTAATACGAAATATTACTTACTTTAGTTGTAATAGGTAAGAAAAAAACTAAATCCAAAAATAATCATGACACTATAGCTGATACATTTTTTTTTTACATTGTATAATCTGATTTTTATGTTCATATTGATACTTAGTAACACGCTGCCGATATTTTTCGTCCATCGGCAATATAGTCCATCTGAACTCACCATTACGCTTCGTTGAGCTGCCCTGAATTTTTGACTTACGTGTTTTTTTCTACACTTTATGACCGAGTAGTGGGTACGTTTATGTTTTATGGCCACCTCTAGCGGGTTACGATAGAGCCGTGTTTTCTTTTGAACTTTTAATTGAGTTAAGAGTTCTGAAGGCTTGACGCGTGAGGAGTTTGCCGAAGTGATGGGTGTTCCAATTTCGATGGTTCCCATGTGTGCTCTTATATCGGTTTTGCAAGGTTTTATGCCTTGGAGTTGAATAATGGTTTTGACGAAGTTTGTTTTCGTTTTACTTGTGCATTGAGGAAGAATAATACCTTGTACCGTACCTTCGTCCCGTGGTTTTTTCATGGTTGACTGACAATGTGCCGTATTTAATAGTTTTCAAAGATTGCTTCAAGCGAAATGCCTAGCCATAACATTAAATAAAAAGTACTTAAGCCCTGTCTGATGAGCTCTTATAGTTCAAGCAGCCGGTGGCTAAAAACTGGATTAATTATTTTCTTTCTTGTAATAAAATAATTTATGTACACTTAATGTGCAAAACTAATGTTCTCGTGCTTAGAACTAAATCACGTTAACAGCGAAAATTAAATCTCTTTATCGTTAGTCTAGACTCGAACCTAAAACGATTATTGTGGCTACAGTTTTACTTCTTTTATCTTGATTATGTTATACATTAGTAACATTACAACTTTTCACTGTCAAATTATGTTCTTTTTTAGATGTTTCAAGATAAGACCTAAACGCTAACACGCAATAGGTAATGTCCATTTAGTATTTTTCAACCAATTTCTTTTTATAGTAATCACAGTTCTGATGGGTTCAGTATGTCTATTCTGTTAATAATTTCGGTGACAGGTGAGAGTGAAGTGACAATAAAGCTCACTTCAAAAGTGAACCCAATTGGCCTTGATTTAGAATTCAAATTCGAGAATACGTATTTGACATCTCACCGCGGATTCAGCGCGGATTCCGCTGTCGAGACATGAAAATAATGTTACAGAATAGCACGGATAACTAGGTAAAGCTGATTAACTGACCTTGATAAATGGTACGTGAGGTATTTTATGGGTAGTTCACCTCCGGATCTAAAAGGTCGATTAACACGAAAATTTGTTAATCATCTGTCAAACCTTATTTAAAGTGCTGCTATTGGTGGATTTATTTGGACATAGAATTTTTCTTGACACGTATTATTTCGCAACACATATATTTTATATATAGAAAGCAGTAGTTATTCGAAGAAATATTTTTTCCTTAATGACATTCACTGTCACTGTATGGCATGGTAAAAGCAGCATACTTTGCTACTTCGAACTGCTTTTCATCGATGAACCATCCCACCAAACTTTTTTGAGGATCATCCAACTAAGTCAGATTAAGGTCTCCATAAATCATTACTTTAAACTTTAAGCTACTAAATCTTCGTACAATCTGCTACATATGTGTCCAAAGTTGACTACTAAAGAAAACTGCTCACGTGAGCGAGCCCAGACCAAGTTCGAAGCTGAATCGGACGAATTGCGAAGTCTCGATCTCTGGTGATTTTCAATAGAGAAGTAATTCAAAGTTTGAGAGCGACATACGGAATTTATTACGACATGTTTGAGTTATTTTGCTTGTTGATGTTACGGGTTGTAAAAGGGGGTATCTCGGAAAGTTTGGACTTGGTATTAGAACTGTTTTGTGAATGTTGGCCCTGTTGTCGTGGCCTGGGGGTAGGTTCGTATTCAAAGAGTTGGATTAGCCAATGATTTGATAAAGACCAATATCCATCAATTATATAAATACATGGTACGAAATATAGATTTATATTTACTGTAGAATGTTTAAAAATCATTTTCACCACACAGTGATTCTGTTCTTTTATGAGCAAATATACAATTATACTCAGTGTCTCGTTCTCGATACATGTTATTAACCATGCAGCTACCTCGCGTTGGCTGGCAACTATACGCTTTTTCAGACTCAAAAAGTATATGGTAACACTGGCTTTGCTCTCCTGTCAAACTTCATTCTTTTCGTTAGCGTGGCAACTGATACTGCGTATCTTTGTGTTTGTTGAAAAAGTATTAGTATTTTACAGTATTACGAGTATAAAATATATAAAATCGAACGCAAAGTAAGCGTTGTTGTTCAGAAGGATGACTATTCGTCAAATAATAGGAGTGATACAGCACCTTTATAGTAAAAAGTTGTCTTGTGATTAATGTTACCGGTTGACACGTATGGTGTACGCGATGCTCTGACGTGATCATTGGACTCTTATCGCCTACGAAATAGGTTGAAGAGATCCGGGGAGGACCCCGTACCGGTCGACACGTATGGAGTACGCGATGCTCTGACGTGATCATTGGACTCTTACCACCTGTTACCGCGCTGTCATAAATTTCAAACAAAACCGCGAAAGCGCGGCAACTTGGAAGTACGCACGACGCCAGCGCCACTATCGAGCTAACGGTGCGGTGGCGCGTGAGTGAACCATTCATTCGAAATCCAGAACAGAGTGCAAACGGCCACAAAACCAATACAGTGACAAAATCTCAATAAATGCATGAAATATTCAACAAGACCATCAATCCAGGCTGCCGGTAACCCGATTCAATAGAAAAAGGTAGAAACACCTACATAATTTGGTCCTTCGAGCCGGATCAAAGCGGTTCGCAGCGGAGCCGGGCAGCCAAGAATCGCCAAGAAGATCATCGCAAAAGGGTCTGGCCATCAGAATCTATACTTAAACCCATCCCAGTGCTTGTCTGTGTTAATATTGTGCTGAAATAATAGTTTTTCGTCGAGATCGCGGCGCGGCGTACCTACGCACGCCACGTGAGTTTATACCTACTTCGCGCCAATACCAGTGCAGCCCCCCAGTAAGTGCTTTTCTTTTATCTTTATAATTCTCCCAAAATGCCGGCTGACGATAGTTTTAAAGATTTAGTTAAAAAGCGCGGTTTAGTCAAAGGTAAATTTACGTTGTTCGTCAAACACGTGCAGTCGTTAGAAGGTACGGAAGTAACCCGCGAGCAAAAGTTAGCCTTAGAAGAACGCTGCATTAAAGCCGATACATTACTAGTTCAATTTAATAGATTTCAAGACGATATTGAGTTGCAATCGCTAGATCTTGAAAAAGAATTAGTCGAACGCGAACTCTTTGAAAATCTTTTTTACGAATACATCGCTAAAGCAAAATGTTTATTTCAAACTCGTACTGCCGACGTAGTGGAGAAGCACGCGAGTGACAATAAACCGTCTTCTATCAAGTTGCCAACCATCAGTTTACCTTCCTTTGATGGGTCGTTTGAGCAGTGGCTCGAGTTTAGGGATACATACACGTCTTTAATCCATAAATCGAACAATATTGACGAAATACAAAAATTTCATTATTTACGCTCGGCACTTAGCGGTAGTGCTATTCAAATAATTAAGTCGTTACAATTCACGTCTGAAAACTATTCCATAGCCTGGGGTTTACTCGAAAATAGGTACAATAATAATAGATTACTGGTGCACAATCACGTAAAGGCCTTGTTCTCTGTTCAATCTCTTAATAAAGAATCGTCATCCTTAATCCGCAAATTAATAGACGCCATATTGAAGAATATTCGCGCGCTTCAAAGTCTAGGTGAGCCCACCGACAGTTGGGACACGCTTATTATTTATTTAATAGTTTCCAAGTTAGACCCATCGACCGAACGGGAGTGGGAAGAACACAAAGGTACTCTGTCTAGTTTAAAACCGCAAAGCGACAAAATCACATTAAAAGATTTAGTCAAATTTCTTACGGATAGAGCCGACATGTTGGAAACTATTAAAATTACGCATAATCCGAACAAAACAGGTGACGGTTCAGTCAAGAGAAATTCGTCGAATCATATTAATACGCATAGCTACCTAACCACACGTCCTTATAATTCCAATAAACCGCAAAAACCGTATTTTAATTCAAAGCGCTTTAAATGCACTATGTGCAAAGAGAATCATCCTCTTTATTCGTGTACTAAGTTCATTGAACTTTCTGGTAAGGACAGGTTAAGGTTTATAAATGAAAACAATCTTTGTAAAAATTGCATGCGCGCCGGGCACACTGTGTCGGACTGTTGGCTCGGTCCGTGTAGGCAATGTAACCGCAAACATAATTCGTTACTGCACAGCGCGTGCTGCGACAACATCAGCACATCATCGTCGTCAGTAGGGACGCGAGCTGCACCGACTACGTCGTCGGACAGCGCGCCCAAAGCGACGGATTCCGCAAAGAGTACATCGCTACACTCTAGTTCAACAAATACGCGCGAGGTTGACACAGAGTACTCATACCCACAAGAATCCGTTTTACTTTCAACCGCATTAGTCGAAATCGCAGATAATAACAATAAATTTCATACAATTCGCGCCATTCTAGATAATGGTAGTCAACATTCTTTCATAACAAAATCTTTATGCGATAAATTACGTATTCGTCCTATACAGTCCACTGTACACGTCACAGGAGTAGGTAATTCCGTTACGCAGTCTACTCATTCATGCAAGGTACATTTACGATCCAAAACCAGTGAATTCCGTACATATTTAAATTGTCTTGTTTTACCTTGCATTACGGCAACATTGCGGTAATCGAGTTCAGTGTAATTTTACACATACTACAGACTTAGACAGTCAATTACGCAAGTTTTGGGAATTAGAGGAAATTGTTTCTTGTTCAAATAATATGACAAAAGATGAACGCGCATGTGAAGATTTATTCGTATCAACTACAGAACGCGATAAGCTAGGCCGTTTTTCAGTACGTATCCCATTACGCGAGTCTGCCGAACAATTAGGCGATTCATACAAACTCGCCGAAAATCGGTTCCTTGCACTCGAGCGCAAGTTAGGTCGGTGCACACCGAGCTATAGGAAATTATACGTCGACTTTATGCGTGAGTACATAGAACTCGGTCACATGACAAAAATAAATACTTATTCCGTTCCACATTATTTTTTACCGCATCATGGTGTGTTTAGAGACTCTAGTACTACAACAAAATTACGTGTCGTTTTCGATGCAAGCGCAAAAACTACATCTGGTAAGTCTCTAAACGACATACAATTAATAGGTCCCGCATTGCAAAACGATATTTTATCCATTCTGTTAAGATTCCGCCAGTACAAATATATTGCCTGTGCAGACGTAGAAAAAATGTACAGACAAATCTTAATTCAACCCGATCAACAACAGTTACAACTTATTTTGTGGAGGGAAAATCCAAACGATGCGCTCGGTGTATACCGGCTTAATACAGTGACGTATGGCACGGCGTCCGCGCCATATTTGAGCATGCGTTGTTTACAACAGTTAGCAACCGAGTGCTCGGATGATTTAACCGCGAATATCATAAGTAAAGATTTTTATGTAGATGATTTAATTTTAAGTTTTAATGATAAACATGAGTTATTAAACATTTGTAATAAAGTTTCTGAAGTTTTAAAATCCGGTTGTTTTTCTCTAAGGAAATGGTTATTTAACTTCGACTTGACAGGTTTAAATTCATCGAAAAATTTATCGTTAGGCGAAACCTGTCAGAATAAAACGCTAGGTTTAGGTTACATTGCCAATACAGATGAATTACATTACACGACCAAGTTAGAAATGCCTAAAAATCACGTAAGTAAACGCATAATGTTATCCGCCATTTCTCAAGTTTATGATCCGCTAGGTTTGTTAGCTCCTACTATATTAATCGCAAAAATACTTCTACAGAAATTATGGTTGTTCAAAATAGGGTGGGACGACCCAGTCCCGCATGAGATTCTTGACAGATGGATAAAGTTCGTTGATACATTAAGTTATTTAGAAAATTTACGTATACCGCGTCATGTTCTAGATAGTGAACAAGGTCATTCGCGTTGTGAACTTCATATATTTACCGACGCATCACAGCTCGCATACGGTGCGTGCGCTTATGTTCGTACCTACTCAAATGATTCCAATGTATCGGTAAAGTTATTATGCGCTAAGTCCAAGGTCGCGCCGGTCAAGCCTATAACCATACCGCGTTTAGAATTGTGCGGTGCTTTATTAGGCGCTAAACTGTATACTAAAATAATTAGTTCACTTCGATTAAAATTTAATAATATTTATTTTTGGTCGGATTCAACAATAGTGTTGGGATGGCTCCGTATGTCTCCCAATTCTTTAAAACCTTTCGTACAAAATAGAGTAGCGCAGGTCAATGAACTTACCGGTAGCTTACCATGGTATCATGTCGGCAGCAAATCGAACCCAGCTGATTTAGTGTCACGTGGGCTTACGCTCGACGCATTGTGCACGGCAGATATTTGGTGGCGCGGTCCGGAGTTTTTACATAAACCTATTAGTAACTTCGATCATGAATACGATTGTAAAAATCTAGACGTTTCAGAGTTGCCAGATATTAAATTAAATACTACGCTATTAGTTTGTCAAAATAATTATACGTTTCCATTTGAGAGATTTTCTTCTTTTAATCGCATGAAAAGAGTGTGTGCTTACATATTACGCTTTATTGAAAATTCTCGTATAAAAATAAAAACAAACCGCAAATACGGGCCGCTTTTAGTTGAAGAATTAAGTAAATCTATTTTAATTTTAACACGGCTTTCTCAAAAGCAATCGTTTCCAGATTTCAATGAATCTTTTTTAAAGAAAAATTCCACATTAAAACGTACCATTTCCGGTCTCAATATATTTGTAGATAATGATGATATTCTTAGGGTTGGCGGTCGCCTAAATAATTCTTTAAGTTTTTCTTATAATAAGAAACATCCAATATTATTATGTAGTAAGCATACATTCACACGTCTCCTCTTTCAACATGAACATAAGCAACAACTTCATGCTGGTCCTCAATCACTTTTAGCAACAATCCGCGAAAGTTGGTGGCCTCTCCGTGGTCGTAACCTAGCTAGGTATGTTGTACATCATTGCGTAACTTGCACACGCATTAAAGGCAATACTCTTGATGTGCAAATGGGCGATTTACCTGCCGAAAGGTTAGATCCGGGCTATCCATTTCTAATTTGTGGTGTGGACTATGCAGGGCCGCTGTTTATTCTAAACCGCAAAGGAAGAGGTGCTAAAGTAGAAAAATGTTACATTTGTTTATTCGTGTGCTTCTCTACTCGCGCAGTTCATTTAGAACTTGTATCAAGTCTAACAACCGACGCATATATACTCGCTTTAAAAAGGTTTATTTCCCGCCGGGGTAAGCCGTCGGAAATATTCTCCGATAACGGAAAGAACTTTGTAGGGGCTATGAAACAGTTCTCGCAATTTTTGGACAATAATAGTAATACTATAATAGAATTCGCAGCTGATAATAATATAAAATTCCGCTTTATACCACCTTATACGCCGCATTTTGGGGGATTATGGGAGGCGGGAGTGAAGTCCTGCAAATTTCATTTACGTAGGGTTGTAGGTAATGCCCATTTAACATATGAGGAGCTCAGCACAGTGTTATCGCAGATAGAGGCAGTCCTTAACTCACGCCCTATGTACCCAATGTCCGCGGATCCAGATGACCTACTCCCTCTCTGTCCTTCCTCCTTTCTGATTGGCCGGCCCCTCACCGCACCTGCCAGTCCAGACATTACCAACGTTGATTCACGCCGCCTGTCTCGGTATGACCGCACCGAACAACTGAGACAACATTTTTGGAAAAGGTGGTCCAAAGAGTATGTGGCGGAACTTCAAACTAGAACAAAATGGAAGTCAAGGAAAGAAGAGATATTGCCAAACACAATGGTACTAATAAAAGAAGATAATCTTCCCCCGCTAAAATGGCGACTTGGGAGAGTGATAGAAACTTTTCCTGGCAAAGATGGCGTTTCCCGCGTGGCCAACATAAAAACAGCGTCCGGGTTGATAAAGAGAGCATTCACTAAAATTTGTCCATTATTCCCGCAAGTGAATGATGACGAGAAGGCGTAACCCATTCAATCACTAATCAATCTTCAATCAATCATATCAATTATCAATCACTCTTCAATCAATCCAGTATTACTTCGTTGCAAGCAGTTCCAGCTTCCAAGGCCGGGGGCATGTTACCGCGCTGTCATAAATTTCAAACAAAACCGCGAAAGCGCGGCAACTTGGAAGTACGCACGACGCCAGCGCCACTATCGAGCTAACGGTGCGGTGGCGCGTGAGTGAACCATTCATTCGAAATCCAGAACAGAGTGCAAACGGCCACAAAACCAATACAGTGACAAAATCTCAATAAATGCATGAAATATTCAACAAGACCATCAATCCAGGCTGCCGGTAACCCGATTCAATAGAAAAAGGTAGAAACACCTACACCACCTACGTGATAGCTGGAAGAGATCCTTTACTCTTATATGTGGTCCGTGAGGCTACGATAAGAAGTTTTGTCATTAATCACTTGCCCAGGCTGCATTACCTATAAGAACTGTATTATAATACAGATTACAATGGATAATCCTGTTTAAACCTCAGAAACACTAACTATGAGTGCAGTGTTCATGTACTGGACAAGCCTCTGTCTGATAAGCCTATGAATATGGTATAAGACAATAAATGTTAACCTCATTGGTTATAAACTGAGCAATAGAAATCATTGGTTTCAAAGAACGACAATAGATAAACTTGGTGGAACAAGCAATTACTGAAAACTGTTCATTATAATAAACTCAAGCTCAAACAGGATATATCAGCCTCAGTTCAAGACAACATAATCAACGGAGACAAAATAAAAACTATAACTGACTGGGCATCATATTATTACAAGTAATGTGTAATCATTATTATTATAAAATGTATCTGAGGACCAAGTGACATTGATCTCACTACTAACAAGTAAAATCCTGATGGAGATGTTTAAATCTGAATACTAATATGTTTATGGAACTACGATAAAAATACAATTAAAGTGTTGAAGACATGCCAACAAAGTGGCCAATCTATAAAGAAACTTACAATCAAATGGAAAGTCACAAGGTCACCTTCATTAGAAGAAGATCTGGTCCTCAAGGCTTAAGTCCAGTGCTAAGAAAACCAAGGCCTTGCAGGAGATGTCTGGTGTTCCCACATAGGGGTAAGTCACGCCGGAAGGCTAGCAAGATACTAGATTGGACATCATACACGTATGGGGTACGAGAGGCTCTGACGTGATCATTGGACTTTATCACCTATGAGATAGGTAGATGAGATCCTTCACTAGTATGTGGTCCGTGAGGCTACAATGAGGAGTTTTGCCATTAATCACTTTATTATGAATTTATATACTTTGGTAAAGTAATACAACCAAAATTTTGTGTCATCATCAAATTCAGTTAAATCAGCTGAATAAGATTCTGATATATGCATTCAGCATTCAGAAATTTATTAATATTGAGGTTTATTATATCCTGACATAGACCAAATCATCACTACCATGTATTAGTGGTCAAAACCATGATACAAACAGGATTACTTAAAAATAAATAGATAAATAATGTATATAAATAAATAAGGTTGTAGATACAGCTTATTTCAAGATGATGGACTATATCAATGGTCAATGACAGCAGTAGTACATTGATTAATTTGTATGATTGGTTAATAAGAATCATATGCATTCTAATAAAAGTTAATCCACACTGTGGAAAGTACCTATTTTATCAGTATGATAAATTATATAATTTTAAATATATAATTTATCATACTATGATAAATTATAATTTATAATTATAATACCCTATGGTATAGGGTTTGTAATATACACCAAATAATTGGGTAAAATTATGCAAATGTGGTGGCATGTCTAAGATAAGAAAGGTTACTAGTCAGTTCAGTATCTAGACTTCCTAATTTGATATAGGCTTTAGTTATTAGTCATATTACAGGGAAAAAATATGCAAGAAACAACTTATCATTATATTTGGTTTCTAAAAACTTGTTTTATAATCTGGAAAAGTTAATTGGAAAATTAGTTACAACAGACATGCTAACACATGTTATTGTATATACCTATGGCTTGTTTACAAATTAAGCAAACCATAATTATCAATAAGTAATTGACTGACATGATGTAGTTAAAGTATACTAACATTCAGATAGAAAGCTGGATCTATAGTGATGGGCTAAGTAATTGATTTATTTATTATCAAATAACATGTACAGCATGTACAACAATGTCAAAACTGTTTATTAAAATAATTGTTTTAAATATTACATAGGATGGTTTGAGAAGCAAAGCCCCTAGGATGCTGTTCTTTTGTAATAGTTTTTGACGTTTGATAAGTGCTACTTTGTAGCCTAAGTTAAATAAATAATTTTTGATTTTGAAGCCTCCAGAAGTGCTCGATTTATGTTTACAAGAACAACTGAGTTCAAGGACATTAGAGTGTATTTGATTAATATTTAAATACACTAGATAGAGATAACATCCAATATTACAAAATTAAAATAGCTTATAATATCCCTAGCAATATAAGATTTCCAAGAGATAAGCAATACCTTGACATTCTGTTACAAGAAGTTCAAGAGGAACGAAAGTATAATATCCTGTATTAAGGGAATGTGTGGCACTCAGCACCCATATTTAATCTATCATCATCCATAAATGGCTGTAGACTAAGGATAGAGATATTTGGTTTTTTGAATCCAAATTAAGTTAAATAAAACAAAAGACTTAAGAAAAATCCCACAGAATGAATAATAGGTTGGAAATTAATAATAAAATAGTCTTGCAAATTATATTTGAACTTAGAAATTCTTATAAAGGGTACTTAATTTATACTGCATACTAATTAATATAAAATGTATATATGTTATGCCTCCTGGAAAATTCCAGGTCCAGAGGTTCTTAATACTTTTACTTTGATGTGGCAAGAATATTTATTATATGGGTTTTATCTATTCAAATTAAAATAATAAAGTCGAACTCATTTAACGGCAACTAATACCGTTGGCCTTCACAACCTTTGGAGCATCTCCGGTGTTGAATATGCTCACATCAAAGCTAATATATGTTTATTGAATTGGATAGACTAGAACTATTTAAGTTCTCCCTCCAGAGATTAAATTACTCTTTATACAGCACACATACTCTGATTGCTGCAATCCTTATCAGGCAAGCGTGGATGATAGACGCTAATCACCAACATCAAATTTTCAAGTGTTATGAATTTTGCTGGGCCATCTATATAAAAAAAAAAAAAAAAAAATATATAGTATGGACCTATGGCCTATGGCACTCCACTTTTGCCATGATTTATGCATTCTTAACAAAGTATTTATACCAGGCTCTGCTTATAGTGCTTTACTCATAAGTCAGCCCCTTTGCTAATAGGCTCTAAAATTGGGGGAGGGGATCACATAAGAATGCCTATTTTAGGGATAAGCTTCATATATATATGGTGAATTTTAAACCACTATTTTCAAATTGTCATATAACATAGGATCCAAATAAAATTTCAAGTGAATCACAACATCAAATTCTTAATATAATATTAACAAATTAACTGTCCCGCCAATAGACACAATAGTTAAACAATGGAAGTGTTCATGTGACTCATGAGGACAGGGAAATGGTTAGGTAAGTCTTGGTAGCCTCACCAAGAATCTGATGGTTTTTTGCTTGCACTAGGCACGGCACAGTGGGCACAAAATTCTTTCATTAAAATATAATTTACTTATGTTTATTAAAATAAATAGATGACTGAATATGGGTTAAGTGAAGTTGAGTTAAGATTGTGCCAATATTATCATTACTGATAAGTTTAAAAACCCGGCAATGGGCTGTATGCAGCCAAATTTTTACTTAGCTTTTTTGGATCAATTGAGATTTTCTCAGCCTAATATTTACTTAAGATTCTAGAGATAGAATACTTTAAATAATTTATATACCTATGCAGTGCAACAACTGAAACAAGTTAAAAAAAAAAAAAAAAAAAGAAAACTACCTAAGTATATCACATTTTTGAATGAAGAACATTCACACATAGTTAAATTGGTTTTCTGTCTCCAGTCACTAGTAGAAGATGGATTAGAAAGTACTGTTTCGGTAGGCGGTATTGATGCTAATGTTTTTTCAGGGCATATAGTACACGCCATACCATTACACCTATGGTTAAGACAAAAGATTTTGTTCTAGATGTAATTACACGGACTGCTGGATAAATAATAGCAAGATTAGTATTTTTCTATTTAGCAGTTTAGCCAGGTTTTGTTGTGCTTAATGCAAAATAATTTAAACTTAATACTGGTTACTTATGTTCACAGGATTGCTATGAAGAGTCTTAAGACATTGATTGTTTTTCTGTCAATAATACTGGCTATCTTGTAACATTGTGTTACCTACTAGGATTGTTGATTAAGGAACTTGTTCAGGATAATTTGACGACCTCCGTGGTCGAGTGGCGTACGCACCGGTTTCAAGGTGTCGCTAGCTCTGAGGTCCCGGTTTCGATCCCCGGACGGGTCAATGTAGAAACCAAAAAATTTCTACATTGCCTCGGGTCTGGGTGTTTGTGGTACCTTCGTTGCTTCTGAATTCCATAACACAAGTGCTTTAGCTACTTACTTTGGGTTCAGAGCAATGTATGTGATGATGTCCGCATTTATTTATTATTATTATTATAATTCAAAGCAGAAACTCAAGTTTAGTTTGGTTAATTGATTGCATCTAACTATTAAGAGTTGACTGCACAAGTGCATGCATGTACTTATGTATATAACATACCTAATTAATTATTTTATGTTTTATCTCAACTTTACCATCTCTCTGAACATCTGCATGGTTAATAACATGTATCGAGAACGAGACACTGAGTATAATAGATGATCAAACGAACTTACCTGATGTTCGATCATTATTATATGAAGTGTCTCGTTCTCGATACATGTTCCCTACCCATCCCACCCTTAGGTAAAATTGAGATAACCTATGAGACTCTAAAGGAATGAAGTTTGACAGGAGAGCAAAGCCAGTGTTACCATATACTTTTTGAGTCTGAAAAAGCGTATAGTTGCCAGCCAACGCGAGGTAGCTGCATGGTTAATAACATGTATCGAGAACGAGACACTTCATATAATAATGATCGAACATCAGGTAAGTTCGTTTGATCATCTATTGTATTTAATTACTAGTAGTTTCGTACAACAATTAAGTTGTCATTTTAAACTTACAGTGAAAAGCTAATTATGTTTTGTATGTATACTTAAATTGAAGGACAAAAGGTTTTACGTCTAATTATTGACGTATTTTTTTATTATTTTTCAAGTGTCGAAGTGTCGTATTTCCAACGACAAGATAATTATTATTTACAATCCCTCTGCTCATTAGAAAGGAGTTTATTACCTACTTCGACCGTTATCAATCAAAGTCATGTCAATAACACTCGTATCGAACGACGTTCGTGACAGAAATCGTCACAAGCAATCATCATAAATACTACCACAAAGGCCTGAACGTACCTAAACCCATTTACTCACACGATAAGTATCAACAATTCAGCTCATATTCTGAAGACATAATTCCGTTCTGATGATATATACCATACTGAGTAGTCTTTAGGGCGCGGATGAGTTTGGCCCGAGTCCAGCGCAGGATGACTCGCTCCTGGTAACCAAACGTGAACGACATATTAAACAGCTTTTAGAGACCATAAAATGTTATTGGTGCTTGATAGTGGCGATATTTTGATAGTAAACAGGTATAATGAGGTTGTGTTTAAAATTTTATGTAAAGCTTAGTGGGCTGGGCTTTAAATCGCGGTAATCCATCGGGAGTTTGTTGGATAGTGTAATTGTTGGAAACCAATTATTTTGTCGATGGGTGCGGATATATTTTATGTGTTTTTGCTATCAACTTGGCTTTTGTGATTGGAATAAATAGAGTAAATACATTTTTGTATCGCAATAGGATGACCGTAGTTAATTATTATTAAGACTGACAGAAGTTTAGGTACCTAACAAAAAGTCATTAGTTACATCAGCTTTTTAAACTAGCATATTTTATATTAACCCTATAACGTCACACCCAGTCACAGGTCTACCTTAACAAAATACAGGCACAGCCTACTGAACCCTACCGCGAAGGTCGGAGGGTTGCCTCTGTATCACCCCCAAGGGCCCCGTGGTGACTTACCGAAGGGTCTCCAGTACATTTCACTGGAGACTCAAAAGCATTATGTCGACAACCCTGAGATTTTAATCTTTAGGGATAGACATATTTCTTTTTTGCCTCGAAATGGTACTCATGATTGACGTGATGACTAAATTATGTTGGAACTCAAGGGTTACTTGCATTTCCTTTGCCTATTCCTTTTTTTTATCTTATTTTCCCTGCAATGTATATTTTTCGGTATATCATTTTTATCTAACATCTCTGCCCTATCTCTGCGCTCTTTCATAACATACCATACCATCACGCCTGTATCCCCGAAGGGTTAGGCAGAGGTGTACTAATGTACACCCACAGTTCGCCGGTATGTTTAGGTCCCATGTAATGGGGGCGAGCCTATTGCCACTAACCGGGCACAAATCCAAACTCCGACCTGCTACCGAGAATTTCATAGAAAAACCCAATAACACCTTGGTCGACTTGGGAATCGAACCCAAGACCTCTAGCGCAGTAGTCGCGCTTAGAAACACTAGGCCAACGAGGCAGCTCTTTCATGATAATTATGTATTATTTTCATGACATGTAATTTTAACAACTGCTTTTGGCTTATATTTTAGTTTGTTTTCTTCTTCTGCCAATACTTTAAAGTTCATACCTATCATGTCAGATCCACCAATTACATAATATGACGTGACGGCTTGGTAAATGTTACCTTAGAAAATGGCACTTAAATATTACCTATTACGTGCCACGTTTAAAAAATGAAAAGTTTAATAACAAAACAGCAGCTCACCTTAATATTTCCTTGAGTTTAGCCTGACCTAGTTGAGTTCAGAAAGCTTTTACTATTTAAGTAGATAGTTGAAGAAGGCTTTTAAACGAGCTTAAAATAATATACTATTTAGGAACAGTGGTTAAGGCCATTTTGAATTAAGGTTGCATTTTTGCTCTTGAGTTACACACAGCATAGTAAGGAATTTTATTTAGGTTTACTAAAACGTATATTTGTTCAAATTATTTTTAGCGATTGTTGTTCTCAGAATTAGAATGAAAGGTACACTTCGATCTACAATATTCAATAAAAAGTATGAACATAAGACAAAACATTAAGTTATTTTATCAGCTTTTCACATCATGAAAAGTTTTTACTTGTGAACGCTTCGTCTACTTTTTTCTCATCTTCGATTACCACACGGTTCCCAAACAATACTATTTTATCGACAATCGATTTTTATACCAAACTAAATCACACTTGAACCACAAATAGCAGGTGCTACATACGCTGTGACGTCACACCGACTGTTACCGATCCTCTCCGAATGACGGTCGGCTCAAGCAAATGTCAAATGACACATTCAAAATGAGAATCTGTAAGTAACGGCGTAAAGTAGGTCGGCCACATATTGCTGCTCTATTCGCACACCATTTGAACAAGGATTTAGAATCTACTGGCATGAATGATTGTCGTTTGTCTTCTTTTAATACTTGTCGAGTATATTACAGAAAGTTAGCTATAGAGGTGAAAGCAGACAGATTCTGTAATGAAAAACCGCAAGATGAATGAAACGTAGAAAAAACTGACTGAATTAAAGAAGGCACTAGGTAGATTATAGATGTACTTTTTCTCTTTTTTTCATTAGATAAGAACTTAACGTACGTTTTATGTACCTGAATTTAAACAAGGTCATTTAATTTTGTAGTTACTAAAGTCTTAGTTTCCAGTTTTCGAGTAACCACGTCGGCTAGTTGAACTACAACTAGACCAACACAATGGTGCTTCGAAATTATTAATCGAGTTTCATCAAACTTGTAACTTGTTAAGTTATAACTCAATCAAGTTATGCGCGGCCCACGCTTCACCCTGTATTCTGTAGAGCCCACCCTGTATACCACTCTAAGATTCGCGTTCATTAGGCGGTGCTCATTTAGTGAACATGTGACCTACATCACGCTGGTATCTGTAATGAGTATATTCATATAGGATTTTAGAATTACATGCTAGTGATATTTTAATTATAACGTGCAGCTTTAGATTTTAATGCTGGAGTTTGAAAGTAATTAGTATATTATAAAGTTAAAATTTAGATACATAAAATCAATTAAACATAGCTCCTTATGACTTATGCATTATTACTATTTTTAAACATTCCTCATCATCATCACCTTCATTTTGGAAGTTCACAAAGAAACGACTTAGTTCGATGCATGATAGTTCATAAAGAATTGTATAGACTCATCTTCCTTTATTTCTATAAAACATTAAAAATTAAGACCGCAAAATAATATTCCACGTTAAACATGATGCCAGTCATCTAAATAAGAGTAAGTTACGAGTACCCAAAGTTGCTTTAAAACAGCATTTAATCTTTCAGAACGTAATTTTATCCAAATTTATTTAACTGAGTGATAAATGCTAGCCATCTGTGAGGTTAGACGGACTCAATGTGTTGGGCCTTACCTAAAAGGGTCAATCCAGATGTTGCCGGTACCTCTCACATTATCTTGTATCTTGAGAAATGTAAGGTCTTTGAAAGGCTGAAATAAGCATTTATACGATTTAGTGATAGCCTTGATAAAGTTTGGTAAGATTGAATATCTTTCAATTTAGTATTTGCTTCGTAGCTTAATATAAATACCGAGTAGATAAGGCGTTTATATAATCGGTAGTTACATTTTTATTAGTTTTGCTCTGATTGGCTAATAGCTCTGCAGTTTAATCGTTGACAAACCGAGAGTCAACGAATACGTTGAATTTAACAACATAATATCTTACATGAGGTTTTAATTAGATTTGATTATATCACGTTGATTACTTGTTTGACAGCCCTGTTGGTCTAGTGGTTAGTGACCCTGACTGCTATACTGGAGGTCGTGGGTTCGATTCCCACCCAGGACAAATGTTTGTGTGATGAGCACGATCATTTGTTCTGTGTCTGGGTGTAATTTATCTATAATATGTATGTATTTAGAAATATATAAGTATGTTTATCAGTTATCTGGTTACCATAACACAAGCTCTGCTTAGCTTGGGATCAGATAACCGTGTGTGAATTGTCCCGGAAAAAAAAAATAGGTTTTAGAAATCGTGTTTTACCAAAAAATACTTTACTGCTTTGAAATAAACATCAAATCAATTTTATTATACATGGGAAAAGTACCTACTGTCTGAATTTCAATGATGTGTGACCGAATAAGTAAAGTATTACACTAACATAATGCAAAGCAGAAGACCTGCTTGCGACCACGGCCGGTGTAACCTGGTTGAAATGTCAAGCCCAAAAAAGGTATTTTATGCATGTACGCGCTTATTCCCGTCGACTTATATTACTGTAAACATGCAGCGCGATAGTTTAAAAGTTAGTCAGTACAGTATTATCATTACTTAACCTTTACATAATATACTGTATACAAAATACAGCTTTTGTTTTCATAGGTTAGTCTCATACAGTAGTAAAGTCTGCCGTTTACAGTGACAGGAGTTTAGTAGGGCAAACGTTTGCGGAAGCATTGTGGCGGTCTTCACGCTCCGTAGCTAGTACGTGTAGGCCAGGAGCTCGCTACTCCATGTTAATTACTGTGTGGCTTTCAAATAATTTGTACTGTAGGATGTGCTGTGTCTGTAGCTGTATAGAAGCTTTATCATTACTTTAAGTCATTACAATTCTGACAACCAGCTCTACCAGTGCTACTTAGTGAAATATTTTGTGAGTCAGATACGAAGTCGGTCTTTGTAAAATATAGTAGGTATCCGCTTAGATTGGAAATTAACCACAACATGACTTGTAAAAGGTTAATTCAAATTCAAATTCAAATAATTTATTTCAGACATGTGTCCATAGTGTTAGTATACAAAATAACTTAAAGACTAATGTTAGTAATACATAATACATAATATTAAGAAGAGAAGCTCAATTTTTGCCTATTGACAAAAAAGTGCTTATGCCGTCCATACAAAAACTGCTTGAGCCGGTAGTCAGTTATCAACGTACGTTACGCCGTTTGCTGTTTGAAAATACATAGTTGAAACAAAAGCAGTCCGTGTGTGCGCGGCCTAATTCATAACTATTTTTTTTTTTTCTAATTTAGTTGTTGTAACTAATAACAGTTAAAAGTAAAAGTATTTCTAAGATTCTTAGTTATTTTTACAATAATTATTCACCTAATTGGATGAAATAACAAATTGTTTAACATACAAAGGCGAGCTTGTAATTAAAATTTCTTTCGTTACTTTGTTACTTAAATACCTAATTACTCATATTTCTTAGTTGTTTGCAAGTACTTGATGAAATTAATTTAATGAGACAACAATTATTAAATTGTTTTACAATTTAATGTTATTCAGGTAGAGATATCAAAATATTTGTTTTAATTTATTCATCATGATAAATAGATACAGCGTTCTTGTGTTTGTAAAACGTAATGCCTACTAAATAATAAAAATGCATCGTCAAACATTTATTATGTTTGTTTGCAGTCCCATCCAAATTTTTCTACAGGAGTAGGTAGAGAAAGTTATCAAAATGTCGCATAAACCAGATTTAAATTAATTATTAGGTGTTATCATTACTATTTTTCAGCTTCGATTGTCCCACTATAGGGCTCCTGAATTTCCTTGTATATTAAAAACTAAAAACTATTTCTACGCTACAGAATTTAAAAAAATCTAAAATACCCCTGCGTCTAAGAAAACCATTACAACATGCATTCGATAATTATTACAATACGTTATTCTTCACCTACAAAGTAGCCATTAAATTCTATAAATAGTTCAAACGAAGAATAGCCGCGAAACTCTCAAGGCTCTCAACAATTTGCTTCAGGTGTATACTATAAGCAAAGTAAAATTAAATTTCAAATCGCCAAGCATTATTAAGTAAACGAGATTAAGAGGCGGGTTCGCCCCTCGCTCTTACATTAAATTTAACTTAGAAACTTTGTAAGCTTGTTACATTTGACAAACATTGAAGGCTTTTTAACGTGTTTTTATAAACATTTTGTCAACAGTTGGCGGTTTTGTAAGTGTTTTTCAGTACTTATAAATATTAGAAAAATTTATTATATACTTTTTATGTTATGGTTAGACAAATACTTATTTAACTACTGCAAAATGTATTGTACTGTTGGACAATACATTTTGCTGTTCAATTAAACGCTAAGTGTAAGTTAATTTTACACATTACTTTCTCTATTTCACAAGTCACAATTAACTTTTCTAATTAAATATTTGACTAATGACCAGTACTATCAGAACACTAAAGTTCTCAAAACTGAAAACAAAATAATTACACTTTCAAATGACTGTATGATCGTAGTACAATTGAAAGCATAGAAGAATAATAAAACTACGACGAACATTATAATAATATGCGTCACACGCCAACCCCCAACAAATATGCTAATAAAATTACATAAGTTTTTGTTAGACAAACATTGAAAGAAACAGTATTAAATAAAAGGAAAACATTGTACCGTAACCGAACTTGTAAGTGAAAAGTTTGCGAGAACCGAGGTGGAGGGGGGGGGGGGGGGGGAAAAATATGTGTTTTCGTGCCTTCACTTAAATTTTCTAAATTAATGGGGATTATAAAAATTAAGTATAACAGTAAAATGTTTTTCCAGAAAGAATAATGTTTACGTTATGTTTGTTACACTAATTTGTTTTATTAAAGAGTTTGTTAATGGAGTATGACGGTGAATCGTGTAATAGTTGTGTTTTTATTTCATTTTAATTATTATTAATCAGGTTTAAAAATAAGTTTTGACATCCGTCTTAATATGCATTAAGCCTACGGTAAAACTTTCTGTATATTATAATACATGTCTAAAAACTTTTCAAAATTGTTTAAAATTGTTTTAAACGTTATTTACGTTTATTATACCATTATAATATACAATTTATTGCATCCCATTAGTTTAAATAAAAGTAATTAAGTGGACATTTTTTTTAAATACTGTCAAAACGTTTGGTAGACTCTACTCGTGATCAGAGAGCTGGTTTGTTCCTTCCTTCTGGGCACGTTTCCCGCCATTGACAAGGATGAAGATGAGTTTTTTGACGCGTGTTAGTTTTATTTATTTATATATAAGATTTAATTTTAGTATAGTTGTGGTTGTAAAGTGTTTGTTCTTGTATTAGATTTAAGTATTGACATTAAGTATAAGTTTAGACTATTTTGAAAAACCTAACTATGTGCCGTCACTCTAGCTGGGTTCTTTCTAAACCTATTATTTTTATCATGTTTTTTTCAACCACTTCAATACCGGCCCATCTTATTACCCTATTATTGTTCCCAAAAAACTACCTTCAATACATACTTAACCTTTATCGAACAATCCTTGATAATAAGGACTTAAGCCAAGTAGGTTGTACTAAAGTAGGTTTTATTATGTCGTATACATAGACCATCCACTTTTATGTCTGTGTACTGGACCTCAATGAAAGGCTAGTACATTTGGGGATTAAATGAAGGCACACAATAAATTGTAAGGAGATATCCATCAGGTTTATAAGTAAATAAAAAGGGTTATGCAAACTTATTTGTAGGAAATGAAATAAGCCTTTTCTGAGTTATCAACGATGCGATGGTTAGTTTATTGGCTTGTTTAGAAAGAATGATTGCAGGTTTGAACCTTAGACATACTCGTTTATTTCAACTTGAAATCTGACATGCTATTGGAACTAAAATATTGTATTGCATGACATAAACGGATGAAATACCTACTAAACTATAAGAAGATTATAGATAAACTGAAAATTAAGAAAATAAAAGCATTTTACAAAAGTGTTCCAGTCTTTGGTTTGGCAGTAGTTAATTTAGTTTTAATTAATATATGTTCATATATTTTGTTGTTTTAATAAAACGATATTTTTAAATTGGGATTAATTTTTGAATAAAAAAAAAAAATTAAAACTATAAGTCTGCTCGTTAGTGCCTACTTTCTTTCGTTATTTAAACTATTATACTCGAAATTTACAAACCAAGTAACTTAAATGCCTACTTAAAGTTAGAAATTAGAGCAAGTTAGATGTTTATCAAGGCATGAAAACTGTGTGTTACAGTAAAGTAGGCAGTGCTACGTGCAGTGGAACTGGGTCGCTAACCCTCTGTCTGCAGATGTAAGCTTGTAGCTATGCGAGTGTAACTGTGAACGATGTGTGGGCTGTGGAAGGTTAGATATTCCATATATCTAACTTCCACAATTCACACGTCATATTATGTAAAAAACAGGTTAATATGGTTTTCAAGTATTTGTTAGCAGTGTTTAAAGCAGAGTAGAGAAAAAAAAATAGAAAGGGTATTAAAATTGTTGATACTGTGCAATTAGAAACCCTTTTTGCCGTGGGGAATCTTTTATAGAAATATATTAAATTCGACGATAATATATGCCTAAATTGTGACATTGTTTTTATTTGTAAACAACCTAAAAAAAATATACTTTTCATAAATTATAAATAAACGGCCGATTTATTATTAACAATAACCGTCTCGTTATTGCTATTATCATTACCATGTATTGTCTTCCACATGATGAAACAAATGCCCATCACATGAAAGACCGTCAAAATACATGACACAGTAAATGAAGAACGTGTTTACAGTGCCACGTAATATTATCAACATTTGCGCACAATTACGCGCGCGTATTATTACACCTGCGCATTATTACGCGTATTATTAAACCGCGCGCAGCTAATTTTGTGCACAATTAAGGGTTATAAGGCTATGCTCATTGTGAAAGTAGGCTGCCATGGCGGAGCGGACTGTACGGAGTCCGCTTAACTTGCAACTGTTAATGTAGAATTAGTTTCCATCAGAAATAAACGAAAATTTATTCATTATTAAATTAATAGTCAAGGCTCTTTCGTAGCGGAAGGTAAACGATTTTAGTTCTAGTATAATAACTACACCATAAAGTAAATTAATGAAGTGGTAGAAATAGACGTGTAGTTTTTGGGATCACCTTACTTGTTTAGTTTCTCTTTGACTCCGGATGCAGATTGCTGCATCAATGATTTAGCCTGAAAACTAGCAAAGCGATCCCCAAAAATACGCGTTAGATTAATATTTTTAAACCAATTAAAGATATGAACAATTACCTGGTTAGTTAGTAAACCGTTTATTACAAAATATATCACGTTTTTTTGTCCTCTTCGCTATACTATTTCTAGCACATCTCCCTTTTATAGTAGCAGCCTTATTTGAGTGTTATTTATATAACGCTGTTTTAGTTTGAATTTCGCTGCAGTGTCGTGCGGGTTGCGTTTGTTTAAGTAGTTGGAACTATACCGGAGTACTGTTGCTTGTACTTACGCAGTGTACTGTTTACACAATAATCTGGTACAGAACTGGAATTGCTTAATTGGTGTCTTGGTCTGAGTGGAAAGGACTTGCAATTGAGATGAGCAGTTCGCAATTTGTTATCGAAAATCATGTCTCAAATGATTCCAGTCTATATTTTTTATGTTATGTGCCTCAAAATGTAATCAGGTACCTACAATATGTGGTTTTGAAATAGATACATCCATTTAATGTCTAATGAAACCAATTGAACTATCATAATAAAATATATGGCACCATAGCTGCGTCATAGCAGTTTCACTAGCGTTACGGTTATTAACTTTTTCGTGTCATTTAAGAATGGTTGTAAATAATAAATGAGTATATGGTGTTAACATAATAAAGTGCTCTCCAAATACGCCAGCCGAGTCACGTGCCTGCCCTAATGAGATGCTTCGCGAATCGCGCTTGGGTGTCAGGATTACAACATTGATTACTTTGGATAAATAAATTAGAGTTATATTTAGTGTTTTAAAGAGCAGATCATTATAAAAACACAATTACGTTGTCTTTAAATAATTGCTGGTTTCATCATAATATCAATACTAAAAGGAATTTGACTTTTTTTTTGCCCAGAACCTATCACAAAAGTCTATCATTCCTTAACGCGAGCATAACAATATAATATAATAATCCAGCCTATAAACGTCCCACTGCTGAGCACAGGCCTCTTCCCATACAGAGAAGGCACGAGCATTGATCACCACGCTTGCTCTCTGCGGATTGGCGATTTCAGATCCCAATTTTAGAATCCAGGTTTCCTCACGATGTTTTCCTTCACCGTTTGTCAGAAGTGTCTTAGAATAATAAAGAAAGTACATATAACTTGGAAAAAGCCACATTGGTACTTGCCTGGGTTCGAACCTGCAACCTTGTGCATACAAATCCGTTCATTGAACCACTAGGCCACCACGACATTTTTACGCATGCATAACAAGATCATTCAATATAATATTGGCTGAAACACAAAAGCTTAAATGTTTTATCGAGATACTATGAATAAAGCCATCGTATAAACAGCACGGCTATATACCCCGGATTTGAATTAATTCTCAACAATTAAGTTTTATTTCAATTTGATTTCGACCAGTAAGTGTTAAAGCTTCCAGTTCATTTGCGCCAATAGCCTCAAAGGTATAAACATTAAAATTTAATATTACATTTAAAACGTTAAATTGAATGCGCAGCGTGCGATTGATGTCTCGAATTTATGCAAATATTGCCACTTGGTAGCATTGAATAATGAATTAATAAAGTAATATTGGATTTTAGATACCGAACCGTTTTGGTTGTAAATGCTTGAGTACCGGAAATGTTGGAATAAGATTTTATGTGTGCATGGAATTACAATGGTCAAATGGTATACAATACGGAATAAAATTTCGTTTATTTAATCTTTTGAAGATAAAATATTGTTTGGCTAGGTGCAGGCTGGAATAAAAAGGAATTATTTTATCACCATTTTTTTTACTTAAAGTAAATTGTGAATTTTAATATTTAAATTCTGAACAGCGACACAAAAGCCGTTTGTTAGGCTGCATGCACACTAAACGTCATACATCATAGCTTTGTTCTGACAAATGAATATACATCAAAACCTTCCCTTCCTTTGCCGCGAAGTCCTAGGTCCTTGATTAAAAAAATATCAAGCATTCGCGTCAGCGGAACACGGCCCTAACTGTTGTGTCACACTGGGGGATTTTCGTGGGCTTATACCAGTAATGAGTGACGCGCAAAGCTCCGCTAATTGGAAAGCCTGTCTGCGATTAAAATGACGTCGTGTGATAGGCGACACGATTTTCAGTCGCAGCTTTAATGGGGTTTCACGGTTATTTTAATGACGGCGCATATTTTTATGTGGAGTTTTTATGACTGACTGCTAGTTAAATATTTTACGGTAATTTTCGTGCCGTTTTCTGGTTCCGCAATATGTTGGTGTCGTGAATAATTTATAGTATTAAGTTCTCGTGCTGAGTCGTAAAAATGTTGACTTATGTTTATATTTAGTTTGTGTACGAGGATTTTGCTAACATTATAATAAAGCCTGAAGCTTTTTAAAAGCTGCAACAAAATTCGCATTGCAAAAAAATGGCTACAAAATTGCACATTCTTTTAACTACCATAATAGAAGAACAAAAATGAGTTAAGAAACTACTTCAAATGGTTGCAGGCTTCGTGTTCACACACCTTATCGCCGAGCAAAACACTGTTAACATAAAAACCGCTCGAGCAATTACCACCCATTAAAAATCCAGCAAATTACCTTTTTCAAACCGAGTTCATAAAATAAGGCATCTAACAACCAGCCCGTATGAAATTTAACGTTGCAGATATTAAAGGAGCGATTACTTAGTGGCAGTCGCAATAAACCGCGCTCCACAATGATAGTTCCACATTTAATTTATGCGATCATAAAATCTTTTGTCGCCCGATAGTGACGTCGTAAAAAGTCAAATGTGAATCTGGCCTTATAGGTCATGAGGGTATTTGGAAAAAGGATGAAATGGTTCCGTATTTTATGTTTTTTTATTTATTCATGCAAGGGGTATAAAGTTTAATTCGGAAATTGGATTGGAGGGAATATAAGTGATGTAATTTTTGATGTGTGGTCGAAATAGGTCAGAGTAATATAAACTAAGTTTAGTGGTCCCTGGTCAACTCATTTCCGTGAGTGGGTAAGGTAAAGGGTTTTAGGATTATGTCATGTGAATGATGGTTATAACAATAATATTATAAACAAAAGTTTTATACGTCAAATTATATGATCGAGTGCTCGTATAACGTTATAACGAAGTTATATACGAATAACTTACTATAGAATTATGCGTGTATTTATACACAACACATACTAATTAGTGGCTCATCTGATGGTTAGGAAACACCGTTACTCACAATTGAGAAAGATGCATTCTGCCCTATAAATGGGCTTGGTTGTCCTACAAACTCAAACGATACAATGCGACTAATTTATGTCAGTATTAACAGAGTGATACTTAACCATCACTTATGACCGAACACTTATGACCGAACGAGTGGCACAGCATACTATCTCTACGCTATCGCTCGGAGATATATCTATATACTGATACGTTCTGACATAGTAAACGTACTGAGTACCAGCTGTTTATTCATGTTAGGTAGACTGCATTGAATATAGCTGCATAAGTAATGTAAATGTTAGCGCATCTAGGAGACACATGTTCAAAGATACAATGTGGAGTGGGATCTACCATCAATATTAAATTGGTAGGTGTGTCATCAACCTGTCACTGAGTAATACTAAGCTTTTCAATATCAAAAGTATGCTATGTTACGTTCAAGGAAGATCTAAAAGTTTGCTGTTTAATTCAGCTGGTAAAAGTACAGAGAATTACGTAAATTAGGATTAAAAGAGATTGTTTAATAATAAACAATCTGTTTTTCGTTTAATAATTATATTTTTAATAATATCAATAATCGCTAAGCCTTTAGTAGAGATACATAGGAGGAAGACAGATGTCTTCCCTGCATGGATTTATAATTATTTATTTGGCACCACGATCCTTTAAAAAAACGTAGTTTGTGTATAGTAAGTAGTATTTTAAGATAAGAGTTGAATTAACCAATTTAAAGAATTAGAATGCATGGTAAAACTATTTATGAGTTTGCTTACATAATAGTATCAATATATTACTTCCAATTACTATGGAACATGGCTGTAACCGATACTGCTATACGTAAAAGGCTTCGCAAAGCTTATGAGCTACGTCAGCACATCTGTGACGTAGGTATGACCTAAATAAGAACCTAAATCTAGATAATATTTAGTGCGCCGTAATTTTTGGCAGCAAAAGCGATATATTAGCAAGCATCTGACAGCGAAACTTAAAAGAAATAGAATGGCCAAATGTAGAAAAAAAAATAGAATTTTAGCAAATATTTTGATATTTACGTAAATCAATAATTACTTTCAATGTTGTAAAAAATAATTCAGTAATATATTCAGTAATTATAATGGTAAATAGTCCAAAAACTCTTACAGTATAAGTATTTGCAAAAACAACCTGCAATATAAGATTTATAGGTATACAGATATATTGTAGGTTGTTTTTCAATGTCGAACCACCAATCCACAACTGAAAAATCAATCGAAAAAAGTTAAGGAAACATCCCTAAAACAGTATTACAACATAAACAAAAAATCCCATCACAAAATACATCTTAAAATAGAACACAATAAACATTTCTAATTCTGTGAAACTTCGTTCCCTATAAGCGCCACAACTCGTTTTGAATAGCAATACGAACGAATTGGTTCGTAGAGACCCGATGTCTCCGCATTGATTCGTAGCCGGATTGATTGAAAACTCCATGTTGTTTTCAAAATATTGTGATTTTTTGGAGGTCGTTTTGGTTGGTTTGATAGCATATTAAGGAGGCAAGCATTTTTTAGCTGACGGCGATGCGATGCCCTAAAAAGAGGGTTACTTGATAAGGTTCTTAAGTAAGTGATTTTAGTAAATAAGTGTATTTACATGAATTTAAAATTCTGAAAAAAAAAAATAACGAAATCCGAAACTATTCAGATAAATGCTTGTTTTTTTCAAACATGATAGTGTAGATTTTGATCACGCTCAAAACTTTTTTAAATCCATATAAAATAACAGTCAAATGTCTGGAAAATCGATTTCGCGGGTTCCGCCCAAATTTAAAACTCACGTCCAACTGCAAACTGCGAATCGATGAATCCAATCGCGATGCCAATCGTAACGTCTTATGAATCGAAACATTTTATGAATCGAATAAAACTAATGTTGATTTCATTTAGATATTTTCCTCTCCGCGTCGTATTCCTTCGCTGATATTTGTTGATCGAGAGTAGAACTCAATTTTCATGCGAAATATTCAGATTATTAGTTGAGAAATAGAAACATAAGAATTTAAAAATTTTATATGCGGAAAATGTTTGAACATGTTTTTATTGAAATTTGATGGAGCTGAAATGGAATATTTGGAATTGGGTTTTAACGTTCGATCTTTTTATTTTAATGCTCTTTATATCGTAGATGAACTTTCTGTACATACTTCAAATCGGTCTAGATACGCAGTTTTGATGCAGGACCATTTCTCAAAAGAACGTAGGTCAAAAAACTAAACTTAAAATAAATTCAATTATTCCCTGTTTCCAAGAGTTTACGAGTTAACAACACCCAAAAGCACTGACCTCTTAACATAGAATCATGCTTTAAATGAATTCAAATATAAATTCAGGAACATTTGGAAGTCCGACAATGTCACAAAAGTTTTCAGCAACAAAGTAATTTGATGTTCAAATTCAGGCGGCCATTTTAAAATTTAGGTGACACCGTACTGCAAAGTGACTGTCATTTCAACTTTTATTTTGTTATTTGTCACGTTTTAATAAAGATGTGGTAATATTTTTCTTTGTCGATATGTCTTATTATTATTGTATTACCTTTTAACTTATCGCGATGCACGATTATAATTAAATTACGTAACTTGAAATAACGATAAGTGTATTTACCTTAAAGATTACCTACATCTTCAGCCGTAATCACACGCAGACAAACGTCAAGGTAAATTCATGAAATTGAAAAGATTACACTACCATTTAAAGACCAAATTTAATAATGCCAGTAAAAGGTCATTCACTTCTACAAAGAAAGTTATGCATACTTCGCGTGATAGAACTAGCTCTAAAATTCTAAGACATGATTAATTACCTTTTAAACATTTTTCCATTCACTGCCAGAAGCAAAATGATTTCATTGTTCGTTCCTTACTTGTTACTGGCACGACTGCAAGTGCTCATCCGACATCAGACAATGAACATTGCAATAACGCTTCTCTCTCAAAACTTTCATTTGTCTTAACCTCACGTATCTTTTTCTCATAACGTGGTAGGGTTACCAAGAGCCATATTTCTTTAATATTTGTTATTTTTAAACCACACTGAAGTAACATACAATTGGACAGAGAAATAGCGTATTTGCTCAAAGGCGAGCTTTGTAAAGATTCAATGACGTCACACGTTTCAAATTGCTGTTTTTTAAAAAGGTTTCTAGCAATTTACAGAGAACGGTATTAGGTTTTCGTTTTACTTTAAGCTGGAGATTTTTTAAACTGAGTTTATCTCAAAGAAATAAAATTGTTTGAAATACATTTAAGTGCCACCACGCCCTTAATTTATTTTTTTAACATAACTAGCTGACCCGACAGACGTTGTCCTGTCTTAACTATGAATCTATGAATATTGAATTCCGTCAATTATATGTCAAACGTCATAAGTTTACATTAAAAAGGTTAGATTAGAAATAATTTTATAGGATGGTTAAGTATTCTTAAATTTTCTAATTTTCCGCGCAATTGTCTAAATTTTTTCTTTCATAAGAACCTTCTCCTCCTCTCCAACAATAACAAACACAACAAAAAAAGAATTAGCGAAATCGGTCCAGCCGTTCACGCGTGATGCCGTGACCAAGGGAAACAGGGATTCATTTTTATTATATAGATTAAGTATATAGGTATACTTTCATGCTCATCTCAAATTAAAAGTTTTAATCAAAGAATTAACTGTGAATATTAACATTGCACTATCAAAACTAGTGAATATTAAAAACTGCAGTATGCATCTGATAAGGCACAATATATGAAAACTTAACATCGCATTGAAAACGCTCTGTCGAGATGCCATTAAAAAGATGAGATAAAAAGTGATTAATATAATGATATGTATAATTATATAACGAAAACCGAACTGATATCCAACTGTTAAAATCCAATGCAATGTGGATTTTGGTATTTTATTAGGATATTGACAAATCAAATAGATAAATTACAAATATAATAATTTTAAAACTCACTCAAGAACTTAAACCCAAGTACACAAGGACCAGTAACATCAATAAGCTTACATATAATTATCAATATCACATATACAACCAGATTGTAATTACGTACGCAAATCACAGCTTCGCAACATCAAAGCAGCCGTCAACGCTTTTGATCTGAGACGCAATAACAACTCGTTACTTGCACTGAGATTGTGGTGGGAGTATATAAAATAAACTATTTTATGTTAGTGGAATTATTATTGGAATTTGATTGGTAAGTTTTTTGCATTATTGGGGATTTAAAGCATATTATGATATGATTAAAAGGCCATGCTGAGATGGTTTGGTTATGTCAAGAGAATGAATAAAGAACGATTGACGAAAAAAGTGTATAAGGCGAGTGTGAATGAAAAAAGGCCAGGTCAAGAGTACCATAAACTGAACAGCATGTATGAAGGGAATAATGAAAGTGGACAAAGCGAAACAAGTGTGTAAGGATCGTAGCAAGTGGAAAGAAGTGGTCTCTGCCTACCCCTACAAGGGAAAGAGGCGTAATTATATGTATGTATGTATGTAAAAGCCCATGGGCACTTTGAGTTTTTTTATACCTAGCCTATGCTGTTTCACGTCTGGGCACAGCCTTTTACATAAAAAAAAAATTGGTTCAGCCGTGCTATTCTGTAACATTATTTTCATGTCTCGACAGCGGAATCCGCGGTGAGATGTCAAATACGTATTCTCGAATTTAAATTCTAAATCAAGGCCAATTGGGTTCACTTTTGAAGTGAGCTTTATTGTCACTTCACTTTCACCTGTCACCGAAATTATTAACAGAATAGACATACAGTTCTGTAGATAAGTACCTTACCTACTGTTTAGTATTATTTTCATGTGAGTGATGGTTGATCCAACTGTGTCTATCTGGATTAATAATTAGGATACGAGAGGCCTTTCTTGTCTCTATATAAAAAGCACATGCATTTTTATGCTTATAGCCTTCACTAGGCCAAAACTACAAAAAAAAATATTAAAGGTAAACTTATTAAACGTGCAAAACAAGAAACATTAATACAAACAAACCAAACTCCCACTCTTATAAAACACCATAAACTACATTATAATTAAAACGTATTCCCTACTTAGCTAATATAAAAATCTTTGTACCCCAGTAGCCTTACAGGCACTCAACACCCGTTGTGGTTTATTTAATTTTGAACCCGAGACGCGAACCTCGTTCTAAAACGTAATTATATCTCATGTATTTTTCAGCAAAGAAGGTGTTATTGAATTTTGTTAAAGCGTGTATACTGTATACGTCTTTATTTACTTGAGTTTCTTTGAGGAGGGAAATCAGTTTGTTTTTGTAATCTGAGTTTGTTGTGTAAGTCTGGATTAGATTAACTTTACTGCTGGAAGCGCATAGAGTTTCGTCATCTTGAAAAAGTGTTTTTAATTGGTGTGATTCTTATGTTTTTTTTTGTGTAAGCTGATATTTACTTTCAAAGCTTATATCTTTTATATGTATTCAGTGAAAATAAAAATATGAATATTTTTCAGTAGCTCACTCATTCTTAATCATACAGGAAATCCGTCCATATGCCTATACGTCTACACATATCTACACACTCAAGAATTTCTTAAAACAAAATAAACGATAGGCCGTACCTAAGGTACAGCATTGTTGAACTCAACAATTCCACGCCCGCAGTCGGGGGTAGAACAATAAATTGCGACTCGACTGCACCGCACTGCTGTTTCTTTAACTTTATTCCTTTTGTGATATACTAGATCTAATATTGACTGGAAGTGCCTTGCGGAGCGAAGGACCAGACTTTGTTCAGATTTACTGTTCCGATCTTTTGATAAGAACTGAGAGCTTTGTGTTTAGATTTTTTGGAAGTGACTTTTACTTTTAAGATAGGGTTAAGAAAGGTATTTAGTAACAAATCTAAGAAATGGTTTTGGTAAATAGAAATGCTTTACAAAACAAATGCCATGTAATTAATTCAAAATATCGTTTTCAAAAAACTATCCACAGTATGTATGACGTAGAAAACATTACAGTAAAAAAACTGTCTAATTTGACATAAAAGCGCTAGTTACTAGCTTTGGTAACAGCATGTATTTATGTCCTTGAAACCAAAAAACAAAATGGCTAAGTCGCAAACACAGCAATTTATTGTATTAGGAGAAGCGTTCACAACAATTAGTACTAACAGCTTGGCTTTAATAGGAAATACTTCTCTGGTATAAATTCCCGGTAAGTTCTTTGTTTTCTAGATGATAAGTACTCTATTTAGTAGGAAACTTTTAATCGTGGTTATTGTGTTTCGCCGAAGACGTATTGAATTGTTACAAGTGCTTGCAATCGAGGAAGTTCGTCTTAGTGTATAAATTGCAGCCTTTCTTGTGATTATTAAGCAATATCAAAAATATAATAATTTAATAACATGTACTTAGCTTATTCATGGACATTAATTACAATGTTAAATTCTGGTCTTATTCCAGTTTTGACCATCAATTGCTATTCATAATTTTTTTTAAACCTCGTGTTGTTTTTCTGTGGTTAAAATTGGAACTGCGCGTAAACTAAACCTTAAGCCTTATGCAGAGTATTTGGTAGGGATGTAGTCCGCTCAATCACCCACATTTTTGTAGGTCTCCAAACAAAGTCCCTGTATAAAGCTACATATATTTTAACCGTAAAATAAACCCGTTACCACAAAATAAGTCAAAGGCTTCACTATAAAGTGTGTTCAATACACCGACATAAAGTTTGTATTCTTAGACTCGGAACCAAAGACCAATTCTGGTCCTATTTCCGAGCGGCCGCTAAACATTTTGTTTAGGTTTCGTTGCCCACAATGATAGACTGATGTATTGAGTGAAAGGAACTCGCAAGCCAAGTGTTTACACTGTTTATTGTTTCTGCAAAGATGTATGGCGGTAGCGTTGTTTGTAATTTGTTGTTCAACGATTTAGGTTTAATGTAATGAATGTTCTAGCTGAGAGTAGTTTGAACAAATACTGATGGGTTTCTAGATAAAGAGTTAGACCGTGTTTGCTCTGTAGAAGCCGGATTAGTACGTTTGAAATTATTTATTTACTTAACCTTTTTTTTTCGTTTGGTCGTTGGTTTGTTGCTTGTGACTAAACGTTGACATCCCTAATTAGTAAAATAATTTAATTAGGTCGTGTTTGCTATAGTAGCGATGTCTTATATATGAAACCATATTTTTCGGTTTGTGTGTCATGATGGTATAAACCAACACCAATATTTCCTTTTTCTGGCAGCATTGAATCAAACGGAAGCGAAGAAAAACATCAAATCAATTCACTCGTAACAAAGTATGATATGAAAGCAGTCTCTGACATGACTTCCAAATCTGATATTACAGCCAAATGTGTGCTTAGGTATGATTCATTTCATGTCGACCGCGTTCACCTCACTTAGTAACAAAGGGAATGTCGCCAGCAAAAATATCAATCCCAAACATTACGTATCAATATCTTTTCAGTTCACGTCCAGCCAGGAGAAAGGACCCACATACCCACACTAATGTAACGTGGCCTTCGCAAATTGGCTACCAGTATCACTTATAAGACCCTTCCTAATCCCCTGACTCAAAAAACATCCATAATTTATTTACTTTACCATTCAGTGTGTAATTCTTGCACGGCAAACAATTGAACCTTTTGGCCCTTGACCTAAATAAACTCGTCCGAATCAGAAATCAGAAGAGACAAATGTGTTTGCCAACAGGTTGGATGACTCGGATCGGTCTTTTTATCCGGAGAAGGGGCCGAGAGGACCAAACATACGTCTTCGGCACCTCCTGATCGAATCTTGATAATTAATTAGTTTTTTCGTTTCGATACCTTTTAGGATATTGGTCCTTTGTGTCAGGGTTTTTGTATAGTTTTTTGTGCTTTTCACAAATTGAGTGTTTGAGATGTTTATAGATTGGGGATTGTTTGCATTGTTTGTGTTCGCGGAATTGATTTGTTCTGTTTAAATAAGGATTTAAGCAAACAAGAATTGAACAATGTATCATTTAGGGACTTACTTTGTCCTCTGCGGGTATTTGTTTAATACATACATATAGATATGCTTTGTTTGTTGGGGTAAGCAGACTATGAGTGTAGACTTATATTTGTCAAACACAGTTGACAAAATTATTCTCTTATAAAACGCTTTGTATTTCTACCAATACAGCGATGTTTTTTTTCATACTTTCTTTATCTATTTAGTCAATAATAACAAGCTCAATTTACACGTTCAATCAACACATCACAAGCGATTTCTACAACAATATTCTTTTAGATTTATTTTTGGATTGTTCATAAAAATCTATGTTTGTTGGGTATACACAAAAACTACCGGTAGGCACGAAATAATACTGTTAGGGGAAGGTATATGGGGTAGGAGCAATCAACAATGGAGCTAATTGTAATTATCATGGGAGAAAGGTTGGTTTTATGTGCTTGTGGTCGATATACACACTTCTGTTAACCTAGGATTGTTATTGACCTAATTAGGGCTGTAGGATTTACTTTAATATTTACATGGTAGTTATGTGTTGGTTAGGACTGAAACAGATGGCGCTTCAAAGAGGAGACGAAGGTTGTATGATGAACTGTTATAAGTGTTATTATCTTTTGATTTTGTTGTCAAGATTAAAACAATCGTAGTTTTAAACCCCAATGACATTGCATCTAAGAGAGATGGAATAAGGATGAATTAAAATACGATTTTATCTACAAAGCATTGAATACAAAAAGGCGACGTATCTAGACAAATTCAGTAATAACATAGGTTTACTGAGTATAAACGTAGCAGGTACAATACAACTAACCTTTTAAGGTCACACCAATAAAGATTCATTAAACCTTTCAGGCACCAATAAAAGGGGACCTAAGTGACCTGACCATTTACCGCCAAACAGCCTGACCTAAATAATACCAGGCCCAGCTATACGACCGAAGTATTAAGATTAGTAAAACAAGAAATTTATGGCACTCCAGCGATATATAAACGTACACAAGTAATTCGTTCGTCACATAAAAATATGCAATAAACAGGGGCTAATAAAACCCTTGAGAGGACATCAAAAAACTTTTCACCTTTTACGATAGGTGATATATGGTTTTCAGCGATGTCTCTAGCAGTCAAGGTGTTTTACGACGGTAGAAAGGCATTCCTTACACTATTTTGGTGCCTTTGTTGTTAGGAATGTGGTTTTACTCTCATTTGTCTTAATGCAGTGGAAGATTATTGAACTGTGTCAACGCTTTGACCTAAATAAACTTTTCTAACTGATAGATTGAGTAGTGTCTGTCTATAGATATTAAATGACTGAATTCTCGTATTAGTTGAAAGTGATATGTATGTTTTTATTGAATATTTATTTAATTTAAGTTAATTTCCTTCCGTTACATTGTATCTTAAAATATCTATCTAGACTGACGACATAAAAAAAATATAAAAAAAATTGGACTTAATTTACAATCTTCCTGATCACCCTTTTTCAGCTGTTAAATTTTTTAAAACTTAAACAACTGATATTTAACTAAAACAAAACTTATACTATTTACTACGATATATACTGCCCATCTGCATTCTACAAACGAAGATATTTTCGTATATTTCGTATCCCTAGCAATTATATAGTAACTGGATTTTTGAGGACACACCGAGGTCGATAAGATATCGCCACAATCCGCAAGCTGAGGAATGGATTAGTGACCGTCGCTAACACCCTTTACAAAAGCCTTCGATCTATAAATTGAATGAAGGAAAAAAACAGTTGATGTTGTAGAAAATAAAATTTACTGCATGGAAAGACAAGTTTGGTTCTCCACGTCACAAAGTTGACTTATTTGCTTATAACTTCCGCTAGGTTGATTATTTTTTTATTTAAATCTAATACAAGAACAAACAAATACTAAAATTAAATCTTATATACATAAATAAAACTAACACGCGTCGAAAAACTAATTTTTTTATTTTATTTATTAGGGACAAAAATGACTGACTGATGATTAAGACATTACTATTACACATTTTTTCTTCTTAAATGTTATCATTTTACGCAGATACATTGATATTAAATGTCGGATGATGTCACTATATCATGCATTTAGTGCAGTAGGATAAAGTCATTAGACTTCTGAACTTTGATTCGCTTCATCTACTTGATGTTATCATGGTTTTGCATTCATGTTAATAAAGTTGAATACACAAATATTTTTTTTACATATTTTTCAAATATTCAAACCACAACTGCAAAGCCCTTATTAAGTCGACATTAATTTTGCATTAGTCCCAAGTAAGATTTGATAAGACAAGCAGTTCAATCTAAACTAACTCACAGAACATCTTGTAGCGATTTGTTCTAAACCCAAGAAAGTAGTTAGAATCAGTTTGATCCAGTTCAAACCAGTTCATTCAGAGCTTCGAAAATTATTCGCTGCTAAATGGTAACGAAAACGTTTGTAATTGTTGCATTGTTCGAAATTCGATGATGGTATATATGTAGGTACATTGTTCGGTAGCTTAGTGGTTCTTTGATCAAATCTGTAAGGTTGCAGGTTTCAAAATAAGATTTTTTTAAGTGACATTAGATTTTTAGAAATAAATAAGAAAAACACTAAGATATTTGCACTTTCTTTCTACGTTTTCCAGGCTTACCTACAAATAAACTTGAGTTTAGGTTATTTAATTACGAGAGAAAAGATAAACCAATTATCTTCTTGCAACAGTTTAGAAGGTAATTAAAATAAAGTAGGAAACCAAATAAACATTTTTGATTATATTAAGCAGCGATTCTTGTTTAAATTTACACACTACCTACGTATACTATAATCTCTGACTTTACGGATTTAAAAATAAGCTGCGATAGTTAATACATTTAGAGTCAAACAACTTTCGGTTATAAAGCTAAGAGATTTTACATAATCTGTAGTTAAATAGCTCGCTCTTGGAGATCGTATTTAAATTTAACTTTCATAAAATCAATAAATAAAGACTGAATAATTAAAACTAGTTTCGCTTTTTGGCTTTGTCTAGCCTTAAGCTTGTGATCTCTAATTATAAAACGGCTTAAACGCTACTTGATTTGTTGCCAGTCTAGTGGTTTATGAGATGAAATTGTCATAAAGTAGAAAATTAAATGTATTTACTTTAAATTAGAGAGCTAGAAATTGGGAACTATTAAGGTTATACTCAGCTAAAACTTGGGTAAAGGCTTGTAATTGTCTTAGTAGTAATGAGTAGTGTATGAATTTTGATAGGAGAATTCAGTGGTCTCTATGTATAATATGAAAACGATTAAGTATTTTTTTTTTCTAGCCTTTTCTGTCCCACTGCAGGGCAAAGGCCACTCTACCCTCCTTCCATCTCTTCTCCAATTAAGTATTACTTTAAGCAAATGATTTTTCAAACCATATTTCGAGAAATGTAATTGTTAGAATAAGTTCAATATGAAACGAAATACGACTTTATTGTTAGCACTTTTTGCAACCTACTTTATAATCCTTTTCAATTATGGCAATTATCCGAAACAAAAAAGGTTAAACTACACTTCATTAGCGCAGCGCAATTAATAAAACTGGAAAAAACTTTAATAAAACTCAAATACGGAGTTAACGGCGCAAATAAATACCGAACTGGAACCCCTACTTAAACAAACAACAAGCATTCCTAAGTTTGCTTTTGATAATTTAATACATCTTCTAACAAGCCATCTCCTAAATACATTTAACAAATGAGACCACAGAAAAAGCTTCTAAAACTATTCAAAACACGCACAGCTTTTGTTTGCCAACCAACTTTTATAAAAGCATTTCAGCTCACATTTTAAGCAAAAGCCTTCCATTACTGTACCTAAACTTATTTGTGGCCTTATACTCAAATATGTTACTGCACATACACCAAAATACACCTTAATATAACAGCGTTAAAGTCTTAAATTGTTCTCACGTCTGATGCGTGCAAAATAGCTCAGCGTGCCGAAAGAATATGCGTGCCCATCGCTTCCGAAAAACGTTATTTATGAAAGGAAATGAGACTCTATTGTTGAGTGAGAGAGTCTAAATTAGGTTGTTATGATAGCCTGGGTGGTGGGGTGCCTAATCTTCCAGTCAGCATCTCTGACGGTCGCTAACTCTTCAAAGTGCTATCTGTGAGACTTATAGCTAAATGGAACACAACTTTTTCATTGAAGTGAGGATGGAAGCGTGTAAATTGGTGAGAAAGCCAGGATCAGAGCTCGATGACTTTAGTCTGGGATTTTGTGACACGGATTACTTTAGCTAAACGAGAATTGTATTATTTTCGTTTCTTTAAACGGAGTCATTCTTGTAAATTAACACTAGGAAAATAAATATTTTGGAAGACTTTTAATAATAATAATAATAATCCAGCCTATAAACGTCCCACTGCTGGACACAGGCCTCTTCCCATAGAGAAGGCGCGAACATTGATCACCACTTTTATGTAAGTTTTTTTTGAAGACAAAAATAACATTTATACCTGCAAAAATAAGAACACCCCAACTGAAAATCATTACCCAACAATCAAAGACCAATCCCAAAAATCTGGCATCACACTTAAATCCACTGCACTATATAAATTTCAAAAACGGAACACACGGTTCCTTCCAAATCAGCTGTTACCGGCAACTGGCGTACCGTCCGTTCGGGTGTTTCCGCCGCCCGTCGGTCCGACGACGTCCGGTCGGTACATTTGAAATAGGAATTTCGTGAAACGTCGGCTCGGATCTTGGCAATCGTTACCAATGGCATGTGTTGATCGGAAGTGGCGGGAGGTGTATGCTCACGTACGAAATTTGAAATTTATGAGTCCGCAATCCGAGTACATGGTTTCTTTGTTGAATGCCTTTGATATGATTGGATGGAGATTTAATGGCTTAGCTGTGCTTTTGATGATAAATGATGAAAAGGATGGCTCTTCCTATAGTATCTTTATTCTTATTTTATAAACGTTAACCTAAGAAACAAACAGTAGGTACTTCAAATTCACATAATAAAAAAATAATTTATCCAAAAACATTTATCACATGTGTATGAAAAGTATAACAATATTAAACATAAAAAAAGTTTGTTAAAGAAACATTGCAGTCGTATTTGCGATGAAGCCGATACAATAATAGTGCGATCAAACCATATAGTTAGAAAGCTATAACCTTCTATAAATAACTCGAGAAGTCAACGACACGATAGGAAGATCAGATCACCTAAAGCTCAATAAAATCGCGCAATAAAAACCTGAAAGAAAGAGCCACTAAACAAATATTAATAGCTGACATAAACTACTCAAAGCGTTTACAAACGTTCCGTCCCTCTCTAACAATAGGGGAATGACAAAGACAGTGTGAAATACCGACAGAGCTTCACCACAAAGAGATACGGCTAGATCGTTACAAGAAACGTCTAGGGTATAATACTGTACTCGAAGTGGGGCCATGAAAAACGCGGGCGAATTGCAGCGGGAATTAAGATTTATTGGGTTTAAAATAAAATTGGTTTTGTTTAGAGGATATTTATGTTTGTTGCGAGTAAGTACGTTTTAATGTTCTTGAGTTGAAGTTATTATTGTGCACGGTGTGGTGGAATATACAGAGGTTTTACAAAAACTCGTTTTTTTAGATCTATTACGGGTTTTCCATATGAATCTTACATATATATACATATTTGTTTTTAATACAGTAGTGTAGTTTAGTACAGTGCCACAGTTGCAGCATACTTAAACAGAAAAAAAACATTAGTTTTCTTGCATTTTACATGAAACATACTTTTTTATATTATGATGCCTCATTTTACTTCTTAGTTTTATTTCGTTTATAATTTTTCTTATTTATTGTGTAGGCTTAGTTTTTATATTATTGTAAATATTTTAAGTTTAATTTCTGATGTAAAATAAAATATGGTTTACTTTTTTGTTCCATTTGATATTCTTATTTCTTTCAAAAGTCTCTTTTTCGCGTAAATAGTTGTGCATATTTTGTATTAATTTCCAGTCATTTCAAACGGTCCAATAATAAAAAGTTTTTTAAATCAGTGTCGCTGTTCTTGTAGCCCCATTTAACAGAGAACAATCCGGCCGGAGGCATTTGTTTTCCATCACCCCGTATTTTCCTCTTCCATTAAGCTATATTAAAGGACACCCCGTATATCGGTGCGTTTTTCATCACTTTTCACACTGTGTCTATAACTCAACATACATACACGGGTACAGCCATGCATGCTCGCATACCCGGGTATAAGTATGCATGCTCGCATGTGATGGTGTGATGGTTACGTAGTCCCATTTATCAACGTTTTGTATGACAACGCTTAAAGGCTTTTACACTGTAATTCGGGTATCGCCGCCTCACTGAATCATGTGTGATTGACATGAAGTTATGCTTCCATTCACATGATGCGTCAGCGTTGATGCTTACTCATCTGTAATGCTGATCAAAGTTTCTTTGTGTCAAAATGACCATAAATCAAGTAGTGATTTGTAGTGTGTGAACAGTCAGTTTTGAAGCTAAAGTGATCAAATTACTGTCACTTGATAGTTCACAACTAGGCAGGTTATTTAAGTCACAAATAAAGGATTGAAGTTTGTAAAGGTTTTGCGTATAGGACTTTTGGTATAGATGTAGTTTGTATGGTATAGTTTATCAAGATTTTGGTAACTTGTCTTAAAATTATTTGGATTTAAAAAATATTTCTGTCTGTAACAAATGAAGTAGCATCGACAAACATAAATATTTTTCTAGAAAAATGTATTGACCTACAAACTAAGCCATATTTTTTTCATAGCTGTAAATTATCCTCTAAATGCATATTCAAGGAAGATCGACTTAACTTAGCTTCCTCAACATTGTTTACCAACTAGTCGTTAAAAACGTACTTAATCCGAGCTGAGATAACTGAGTCGGCTTGTTCAGAGGAATTAAAAGGGTTTTTATAGACTTAAGATTCTTCGATGTAAGCAAATTAAAAATCTGAGTATTTTTTGCTTTATTGGCAATGAAATGCTTGATTGATTTCAGTAATTGTTAGATAGAAGCTTTACCGTTGATGAGCAGTTTTTGTTAGGTAAAATAATTAATGGGTCTGACCTCATTATATATCCTGGATCGCGCAGATTTTGCACGAATTGAAATAAAAGCAAGGTATTTTTGTATGGCTCTTGCTATTGGTTGTATATTTACTCATCATCTCCCGAGCCTTTTCCCAACTATGTTGGGGTCGGCTACCAGTCTTACCGGATTCAGCTGAATACCGTATTTTACATGGAGCGACTGCCTATCTGACCTCCACAACCCATTTTTACTGGGAAACACTACTGTGTTTCCCAGTAAAAATGGGTCAATTCTGACAACCAGTCTTACTATGGGATACTTTCCATAGCAAGACTGGTTGTCAGAATTGACTTAACGACTGCCAAAGATCTATGTATGACAGCCGGGACCTACTGTTTAACGTGCTTGCCGAAACACGGAGGGGTCTCGGTATGTTATAAATGGTCACCCATCCACGGACCAACCGTGGCGAGCGCGGCTTAACCTGTATTAGGCCGCGCTCGACGCGGTTGGCGGGGCCTAATACAGGTATATTTACTAGTGGTGGTTGTATATTTACTAAACCTGGAAAATAAGGATTATTTATTGTACACTGTAAATAACAATAAAACAAAGAAATAAAACATATACAAAGCAATATGTGTATATATAGGGATTTAAATGTCCATAGATGTATCCTGTTACTAATTGTTTATATTTTTACCTATTTATTTAACGAAGTCACAAGCAGGCTTTTTATACCAATACTTTTTACAAAAGCCAGTATCTACTTGTACAAGTAGAGAGTTACTACACAATGTTCTAAATTTGAAACTAAAATATACACCATCTTGTTTAAAAACATACTCAATTTAAAAATAAATCCCTCACACAAATTCTGAGCTCCAATTTGCTAAAAACAATCTTAAAATGGTGTTGCCACGTAATCGAACTATCGGATACCGGGATACGTCTCAATTCTTTGTGGGAGGAGGGGAAGGGGGGGGGTAATCCAGGATGAAGGGATTTGCTTTCCATCACCGTGCCACGGATAAATATAATAAAAGAATTCATACTTCAGGATGTAGCGTCAGAAGTTAAAGGATTTCATCATACTGGCAGCGATGTAATGCGATGCTGTGGTCAGCGATGAAAACTGATATTGGATGGTATATAAAAATAGTATGAGAATGTCGAATATAATATAGAATGATTTGTTTCCTATGTGTCGATGCAACACTCCAATAAATATTTGAGTTGTAATTAATAAACGCGTTAACTTCAACAAAACATACACGTACGTTGTTCTAAGTAGTAGAAATAAAAACTTTTTTTTTTTCTAACTTATATGCTGTATACGAACAAAGCTAAATATATTATGATTTTCTTTGTTTCTGAACTCAGTATTTGAATAAAGAAGATGGATAAATCGTACAGCAAGAGCACACTTAACATTTCGAAACTCCAAAAAATTGTACAGCTCAATGAACTGACATCATTTCTAAAGTGCATAACTTTTCAAACACTCAATACTCAATTCATTTATTGCACACCATATGTTTAATACACATGTTATATTTATTGATAATATTTAGTACAATATGGACCCTGTCGGGCACGGCAACGTAGAAAGAAGAGAGGAAGCCATTTTGAATAAATTTTGTTAATATAATATGATTTGAGAGGTAGATATAGTTAAGAATTTAGTTTTAAAGTAATAATTGTCAAATATAAGATTTATTATCTGATGGGTATATATTTAAGTACCTAATTCTGCGTCCGGTATGGTATTATACATAATTTTAAACAAGGTTAATTTTATGAGAGTTTGGTAATACGTTATTTAATATTATCTAGCTATTATTTTAATTAATTAAACATATGGTGTAACACTGCTTTTAAAACAATTTTTATTTCTTAGCAACGCTTACTAAATCATATCGTGTAGTGTGCACCGTCTTTCCAAAAACCTTGTGTTCGCAAAACGCCTGTCGCGAAGATTTCCATTCTGACACGTGTGAATACGGCAACGTGCTACCGAATTTATATCTTAGTATTTTAATATTGAATAACTTCTGATTTGTAATCGTATTTTTATGATCTGCTCATGTTTTTGTATGAGTGATTTTTAATGTAAATGATTGTACATAACAATATTTATATTGATAAATAAGATAAAATATATGGAATAAATAAGGAAACTGTTAAAATTGTTTAAAGGACAATAAGTGATTTATAGTATTGTAGTTGTGAAGTTCATCGTTATCACGACACATTTCTGTTTTCACTTTTAATCATTCTTAGTGGCATACTCAAAGAAGTCCATGAGTTACCACTGACTTCTCAGGGATTTCTTGTTACCAATTTACTAAGTCAGTTATCAAAATCGACACTGAGATCTCTTGACATCTTTCACTACAGAAATTTCACAAAAAAATATTACAAGTAACTTAAAAAAAAAACGGTATTCTTTTGAAATATCTTCCCATCGTCACGCAAAAGACGTTCTCATACTTTGAAATATCTATTTTAATACAACAATAGCTTGCTGAGAAAAATACGTGAACACTGAACGTGTCGCGCTGACACCTATGTTACAGACGTCTTGAGATTTATCCCGTTTCGAACGCCTTTGTAGAATCTGCAACTGTTTGCATATTGCTCGATGCTCTTATAAAGGTTGTTTATTGTTTTACTTTGTGTATTTCTTGGTATGTTGAACTGAATAGTGTAATAATTTTGTTTGGTTGTTAACTAATAAATGAACATGGGTTGTTTTACACCGTTTAAGTTAAAAAGTTTGACTGCAGTGCGAAATAAAAAAAAAATGGTTTTTCGATTTCTTCGATTATGGTATTTTTTTTTGTACACTAAGACAGTAATATAAGTAACAGCAATCTGTGACTGCTGAAATATAATGATGATATTATGTTCTCATTTTCTTATAAAATACACATTATTGTACATTATTATCATTATGGCGTTCGATGCGACCGAAGATAATTCAGGAAGTGTATTAATTAATCTCATTACTACAAATTCATTTGGAACTTAGCAGGTATTTAGAATGCGTCGAATAGTTAGTCAGTGTCTACTTGTCCAGTTAAAATAGACAAGGATATATACAACCAGAACCAAAGCACTAAATTAGCACGTGATCCACTAATCCGAAAGTGAAGCAATCGATAATCCGGGCGTTTAACCGTCCATCCGACACTCCGGCAGTTATCCGGTAATACGGCCGGCATTTTAACCGGACCGGCTGATCTCCGGCGGAGTAATAAAACGTTCAGTGGAATGTGGCTGCCGTGTCTGGATATATCGAGTATTTAACACGTATTTATCCTCTATTCATCTGCAGCTTAGCCAGACGTATTCGATTTATCGAAGAATCGGAATTTAGATAACTATTTTTAATTTAATATTTAAATTATTTTTGTTTTGTGTGGTAATTTTATGGGAATACTAATTAAATAAATAATTCTAGATAGCATTAATTAATTATTTTATGTCCTTCAAGATCACTAGAAACTTATTCTCAAGGGATTTTTGAGGGTACTTTAGACTTTTCGAAATAACTTTATTGCCCTCAGAAACAGATTAAAACTATGCGTAATGCAACATTAAATAGTTAAAATACTTAAACCGAAAACATAAAACTGCAATAAAAACATTTTAAAGCCATAAATCTCATATAACACACATAAAAACTTTCTTAAGTACATCTATGCTTAAGAAATTACTACACTAAAGTCGTTAAACATACCTACCTAATTGTCTTTACATCTATAAATTAAATCAAGAGTCATTCAAAAAGCAAATTAATCTTAATTACCATACGACTTAAATTCCAACAAACTGTTCTCGTTAAGAATATCAACATTTAGTCGTTCGTCGACACCGTCTAGTGTCTTCCAAAGTGTCCTACAAACTATTTAAAAGCAATTTTCTTATAATTAAAGGCTAAGTCGACTAAGACTAACACTTGTCCTACACGACTAAGAAAAAAAGTGCAATAGACATCAAAAAACGTTGTTATAGAAGTACTACACTAGAAATAAAGGATATTCATTCATTCATTCATTCATTCATACATAAAAATTTTCAAACTGCTGCCTGAAACAAAGGCAATGAAAATGTGTTTTTCTAACCTAAATTGAAAAGATACACTTTTCTATCTAACTTAACCAATATACATACATACATACCTACATATAATCACGCCTCTTTCCCTTGTAGGGGTAGGCAGAGACCACTTCTTTCCACTTGCTACGATCCTTACACACTTGTTTCGCTTTGTCCACTTTCATTATTCCCTTCATACATGCATATATTTACAAAAAAACTGCTGCTACATTTCTGTATAAAAATCCAATTAAATGGCATAAAAAAAACTTAATCGATTTGAATAATTCAAGTGGACAAATACTTCAATTTCAGTAAAGAATTAATTCAATTGTAATTCGACCTTCATACTGTAAATTAAAATCATATTTACATTTATTTCAAATTAGAAAGTTGTTTAAATGAGATTAGTTTGTAACAAAAGATTTAATTATAATATATTAATAATATTACTCTTTGTTTCAGGTAATTTACATCGGAGCTTCTTTATTTCTATTCATGAAATTCATGAGATGAGGTAACACACAATAGAATAATTTCTATATTTTTTGTAATTGTTACATTTATCACGTTACTATTGTGTTGCCATGCTGGTTTAATTAAGGGAGGATAACGTTACATTTATATTTCATATGGTATTGTTATAGTTTAGTTCCATATATTATAACATGATTTAAAAGATCTTTTGAAATTGAAATATTTGTTCATAGCATGATAAATTATTTAAATAACTGTAAATAAATTTGTTTTTTAATCCTTAGATTCGAAACAAAACATTGCTTGAGGTATGGCTTGTTATCTAAAAAAGGAAATTTAATAAAGGATCTAAAATTTAATATTAAATCTAAATGAGCTCAGTAATTTCCGAGATAAATTTACTATCAACACAAACACAAGCATGCAATTTACCCAAACGCATTTAAAGTCCTCGTTCACTCGTGAATAAAATGTACGAATGCTTTCCTAGGAGTATAAAGTATGAATGCAGTTAGAAACGATTGCATAATAAAATTATCATAAACTTTTCTTGTAGGAATATGAAAAAGTTCAGTTTTGTGGTCACAGAGGACTGAAATCTACATACCGCTGCAAAAACAGCATTTTAGTTTGAATAATTTGTAAATGTTATATTTTTTATTTAAATTTTTACTTAACATTACGGTGTACCACTTTAAATAATAAATGTTGGAAAATAGTAAACGACTATAATAAAATAATGATATAAATACAATATGTATAAAAATCATTAAATACCAGTGGAACATTGTTAAATTATATCCAGATAATTTCACCCTTCAACGCAGGATAAAATTATATGTTCGACATACTTTATGCCACCAAAATTTTTACCGTCCAGAACTGACAACTCAAAACGCCCTACCCATACTAACAGGAACTCAAAACTGTTGAATAAATAGTATTCGTCCTTACTCAGCAATATAATCCCAAACGTTTAAAAACAAAACACAGCAGAATGAAGATAGATTAATACCACAATACATTCGACACGTTACTACGTCAGCGCAGACTTTACTGCTGAACTAATGACATTTTCATATTAATAAACAAAAAAACCAGCTCCAACACAATTTACATAAATGTAAGCTCGCAGTAACATTACTGTTCTTTTGAAAAAACACCGAGACTTCATTTGCATCGTAACCATATTTTTTTTGGGTGCTAAAATGTGAGGACATACGGGTGTTAAGTTGTGGCGTACACGGTTTTGAAATGAGGAAGATTTTACGTGTCTGTCGCGTTTTTTATTTTGTATTTAGAATTTGTTAGTGTTGTAATGTAAACTTCTGTTGTAATGTCCTTAGATGTTTTTAAGTTATTACATTTTCAATGCTTCTATTACCTCTAAATTAAAAAAAAAACTGACGGATCCCATAAACTTAAGTTCGTTTATTGATGTAAAAGGGTATCTTTACATAGCTAGGATATTTATGTCCTTAAGAGTCGCTTTGTTACAACATCAACTTTTTGATACATTTATAATACCTATATATACCTATAGTCTTATGAACTGTGGACAAAATAGTACCAAAACATATAAAAAGTAAATATCATTCAGATTTCTTTAGCATGCCTGTTAACCCGCAACGCGCCCGTATTTTTCCACAACAGAAAGCTCAGTACTCCGCGTCCCATCACTGTGAAATCACATCACTACATACGTTGTCCATAATAATTCAAAGACGAATATGAATAATTCATTTTCCCCAAGTTTCTAGTATTTTTGTGATACTGAAGGAATATTTAAGATGAGCCTCAAGGTAAGATAATATTACAAACAGTAAAGCCTCCTTTCAGAATGTTCCCCATGATAAATTATGACAGGCGCTGTTTCCGCGTAATTTTGTGTTGTCTAGTACATTTCTCATAATATTGTTGGTGTTTTGGATGTGTATGAGAAAGGGAAATTAAATAAAATGGTCTTTAATGAAGTCAGACGCTTTAACAAGTCCTTTTAATATTTACTCGTGCCACAAGATATTTAATATCGACACGCTAAGAAAAGAAGACAAGATAATTGTTTAATTATTATTTTCCTACTTTTGTTAAACACAGATCTACTTAGTAGTTGCCGTTCAATCTCTTTATTATCGATTAATTTTTTTTTATTAATAAATTGCTGTATAAATAACTATCTTCAATATTATAAAACACAGCATTTTCTCCAATTCTTTAGACTGACATTTTCCATTTCAGCTAGCCTAGTAATCTCACACTGTTTACAAAATCTTACCTGTATACCTATAAACAATTGACAACATTCTATCATCGTTCAATCAAATCCATATTATGATTCGATTTCAAACGCTGCTTGAGCGGCATAGCAAAACAAATCTTTGGTGGAATTGATTCCGGTATTCATATTTATTGTCTATCGAAGCGTAGACAAGACGAACGTCTTCGAGAAATTTATAACAGCCTTTGAGATTTCATACGAATGTTATGTTTTTTCTTTGTTTTCTTTTACGAAAGCTTTGAGTTATAAGTTGTTATTGAATTTTTGTTTGATGCGAACGTATGATTGTTCGGTTTGGTGATAAACCAATAAGTAGTTATTGAGATGAAATTTTAATAAATATGTCTAATGTAAAACGATATCATTATATGAGGCTTTGATTTTAGTGAAAATCACACCATAAGTTTGAAATTATACCTGAGCAGGCGTAATAGATAGTATTTTGCTTCATTCCCTTTTCCGATTGTCTTTAATAGTAAATGTTACGGATGATCAAATTGTGTAATAGTTGGTCTTTCTTTGATCATACTATTCAAAACTCTTATTCTTCATCACCTCTTTATCACTGATATAGCTCTATAACACAGTTAACTCTACATACCAAAACCCACCACTTAAAATCCCCATATTTTTAGCAAGACGTTGAATGATGATGTCACTTTGAAAATTATTGGAGAAAAATGACGCAGCTACTCATATTCTTATGCTAATGTGTCGGATAAGCTTCGGCATGGAAATAAGGAGAGGAGGAGGGAGGGGGTAGGGGATTAGTTTAACATGATTTTAGGGAGATATGTGAACTTAAGTTTGAGGCCATAATGCTCATGAAGAGTTAATTATGCTTGAAGAAGATTTTTCTTCAGATTGAAAGCTATTTTTAAAAACACGAAATTACTGATGAGTACAAGTCTGAGTTATAAACATTAAAATAAGCATATTTTTTTGTTTAGTATATTTTTTTTAGGGTTTGAAACAAAGGTATGGCTGCTTGATTTCATGTTAAATATAGAGTTATAATAATATAATAATAATAATATTCCGGGACAACTCACACACGGTTATCTGATCCCAAGCTAAGCAGAGCTTGTGTTATGGTAACCAGACAACTGATAAACATGCTTATATATTTCTAAATACATACATATTATAGATAAATTACACCCAGACATCTGTGTCTGGGTGTAAACAAAAAAAACAAAAAAACAAATGATCGTGCTCATCACACAAAGATTTGTCCTGAGTGGGAATCGAACCCACGGCCTCCAGTATAGCAGTCAGAGTCACTAACCACTAGACCAACAGGCCTGTCAAATTTTGTTTATGTTACTTTTAATTTAAAAATATACTTTCTTCTATATAATTCTTCAGGGCCTCAAGGCTATATCTACATAATTTTAAAGAAGTCACGTCTGATTCTTAGTACTTAGATGCTTCAGAATAACTTTTGTTGTAACGAAGTGAAAATTATAGGTTTCTGAAATTGAAAATGAAATCCTAATTTTGATATATTTATTTTTTAGTCAATCTCTCGTCCGCCGTGCCCTATTTTTAGGAACTTATTCTCTTTTTAAATGGAGTCTAGTTTAATATGTATTTCTTTGACACCTTTTTCATTTTCAATCTCAATATGCTTAACTTGAATGTAGATTCTCTTTGATCTTTGAAAAACGCTTTAATTTATTTGAAAACATATTGACTATATATTTTTTATTTCACGCCGTATTAAATATTGTAAAACGAACACCAGGTTTTTTTATTTGTTCAGTCAAGTAAAAACACACAAATAAAAAATAGAATTCATCTGCCAAACTGCAGTATAGTTTGTCGGCAGTGTATGTTTAGCAGTATTGAAAATATGTTACGCGCCCTAATAATGCAGAAAACCATTATTAGGGCGCGTACACGAGCAGCTCGCAAGCATGCCGCGAACGCACTAGTGTATATATAACGCCGTCTGCCAAACGAACGCGCCGTTGGTGCCATGCTCGCGAGCTGCCCGTGTAATGCTCGTTCGTCAGATGTGGACGCACCCTTAGAGTAACAATCCTTGCTTAGAACCACAAAGTATAGCAGAGAGCTCATTTTTGTTTCGCAAAAGCAGTAATTAGTGGGTGCTTAATGGGCCGCAGTCGTAAATGGCCCCTAAACAAGATACTATTAATTGTTACATTAATTTATGACAACTGGAAGGCAGGAACATAAATTACTAATATTTTTATAATAGAAATCATTTATTTCTGTTTCGCGATTTTCTGGATTCTGTTCGTGTATTAATTTTAGCGTGAAATAAAAGAAAAATAATTACCTATGATTAATAATTGTGCATAATTAGTAAATTATTTTTTATTTTAATACATCACATTAAATTTTAAATAATATAGTTGATGTTAATATTCAAAAGTATTTTCATCACGAGTAAATAATATTATAGTACATTGAATAGTAAGATGATTTCTCAGAAATGAAATATTCAAATTGGTTTAAGTTGTATCAATATCTGTTATTATTAACAACTAGACTGTTTAAAGCTAGGCTTTGATGTGACAATAGACTTTAGACTAAAAACAATTCGCTGAATTTTGTAAGTAATTCTTAAATTGTAACTAATAAAGGTCGTTTAAATAGTAAAATTAAATGAATTAAGTTTAAATACACTCTTCAGTTATTGTTATTCTCAAAATAAACATTATATAATACAGGTTAAAAAAAAAAAAAAAATTGTTGTTAATTGACCTTGGACATTTTTATAAAGGTAATTTATTTTAAAGACGTAACATTTTTCTAAAATATTCATGTATCAATTTCAGGGTAGGTATATCCACTAATTTAAATGCACTGAACAAGAACATAAAAAAGAAATGGTTAGTTCGCAATGAATATATATACTCCAGTTGTAATGTAAAACACTGTGCATGCAAAATTCCTTCTAAAAAATAGATCATCCTCAGAATAAATATAATTTAAAAAACTAAAAAACACGCTTTTAAGGTACTTCTAACTAAAAAATTGAAAAATAATTCCTAATGTAAGCTGAAATTGGTAACGAACCAAAAACACTAGTATTATTGTGAAAAAGCGTGGGTTGCTCGATAGACGAAAAATATGGCACAGAGCGCCCCACGCTTTTTCACAATAATACTAGTGTGTTTTGTTCATTACCAATTTCAGCTTACATTAGGAATTATTTTTTGAAATTATTATATTGTCGCTGTTTCTTGATAAGTGTACAAAGTTTGAATTAAATCTGTCCGTTTAAAGTGGGTCAAAATCGAGTCCAAAGGAGTCAGTTACATACATACACATACATACATACATACAAGTGAAGCTAATAAAAGCGTGTTAAAATACTCGAAGGAATTCATTAACAGAGCTTACACATAAATATAACATATCCGTATCTATCGAAGCCTCAAACCAAGTTTAATAGAGTCTGACACATTTGGAACGCACTTACCCGGTCTGCCCGGGCCGGGTAAGATTAATGATAGAGGTGCCACTCTAGCCATTACTTACTCGTGGTATGTTAAATCTAATACGTGCTAACACGCACACAGTTGCTGAAAATCTGAAATCCTAGAAACGATTGTAGGTCAAAAAATAGATCAGAAACGACTTTGGAAGACTTGAAGTCGCAACGAATATGAATAAGAATACTGTTTTTCTGTATAATAATCCAACCTTTAAACGTCCCACTGCTGAGCACAGGCCTCTTCCCATATAGAGAAGGCACGAGCATTGATCACCACGCTTGCTCTCTGCGGATTGGCGATTTCAGATCCCAAATTTTGGAATCCAGGTTTCCTCACGATGTTTTCCTTCACCGTTTGTCAGAATTGTCTTGGAATAACTAAGAAAGTACATAATTATAACTTTGAAAAAGCCACATTGGTACTTGCCTGGGTTCGAACCTGCAACCTTGTGCATACAAATCCGTCCTTTGAACCGCTAGGCCACCACGACATTTTCTGTATATAAGTACTTAAATAATGCAACTTCATTGTTGAAGGTAGGTAGTAAATTATGCCAATGTATTTTTTCTCATGTATGTGTGGAAAAAATATTATTTTCTTACTCCGTTAGTTTAGCGAATCAAATTGTGTATAAGGCTGAAAATAGATTCTTAAAACAGCATTTAGGCTTTCATTCAACCTGATTTTTTTTTTCTAATAGAAACACATTACGATAAAATAATTTCCATAAATATTCTCCACGCAAAAAAAAACATTAACAGCTCTACATCAATAAAATAAGTTTTTTTTAGTATGTTTTACGTTGTTAATACAAAATTCCGTAGTTTTCGTTACGTAGTTTTAGTCTACCCTAATTGACATAGCGAAGGGCAATATAAGTGTAGAGGGCGTCCTAAGGTGGAATGTTGAAGGGAGGTTAATATCGTGGCCGTATTTAATGCTGGCAATATTTCACCGTTGTTTGATTGATCACAACTTTTGATAGGCCTCCTGCATACAAATGGAGTCATTTACTTCCTCGTGTAGCTTTAAATTTGAGTTACACTGCCCTTTGAATTAATGAGCCATTAGTGTATAATAGGTAGTATATTAAAATTTATTTATCTGTTTATATTTTACCAGCCTATTTTTTTTTTGTTAAGAAAAACTCATCTAATTTCTGATTATATAATTATTTAATCTAAAATATTTTTTATGAAAATGCATGAAATACTTATACGAGTAGGTATAGCGCATACAATAGTACATAAAATACTCAAACATATCATGAATGGATACTGTGCGTAGTTGACAGAGATGGCAATAAGGAATTCGTCTTATTGCCTAACCCCTACGGTGCTACGACGTAGCTCATAGAAAGGCTACGAACTTTTACGATACATACGACTCTCAATTCCAATTCATTGATCCATTGTTGTACATAATAGTTGAAATGTTGTTGAGAAAAGTACCAGACATTTTATCCTTCATCAAAAATATGGCAAATCAACCACATAGGAATTTATAAAGAAATATTTGAATTAAAGACTTTATATCGTTATTTTTCTCTATATAGTTATTTTACTTTTTTAAATCTCTATATATTATTTTCTTTAAAATTTAATAATGTAGAAAAAAAGAAATACAAACTAAAAATAGTGTAATTACAATCAAAACCGTTTACAAAGGATTTCGTATATAACAACACACATTATAATGGATGTCCCAAATTTGAGGTACATTCTACAAATCTCGCTGAAAACCGATACTATTGATAAAACTCAACACAATCGAACGAAGCTCAATAATTCAGATGGCACACAGAATATAAATCGAGCTCCTCTCACAATTCTGCCTAGTCTAATCGATACGCTTTGAGAATACTTTACAATGCCTTAGTATGGGTGGCACGTTCATTCGTCAATTCAACACTTGTTTCAGATAGAATGTATGATTCTTTATATAAGTGCGATGGTTTAGAGGTGCGATGAAATGGGATATTAGATGTGTTGGTTATCGATTGGTGCATTAGATTGTATCATCGCCTCGTCTTTTCAACCTGTACATAAATGGACTTATCGAGGGTCTCAGCAACACTAAAGTTGGTTGCTCGATTGATGGAAAATTTGTCAATAATATTAGTTACGCGGACGATATGGTCTTGCTCGGCCCCTCGATAAGTGCCGTTCGTAAACTCCTCGCGATATGTGTGGAATATGCCGGGACTCACGGACTCAAGTATAATGTTACGAAGAGCGAGCTCCTGGTGTTTCAGTCCTCTGGTCATGAGGTTGGGCACGTACCGTCGCTCTTCATAGACGGCTTGTCGATACCTAGAGTCTCGCGATTTAAGTACCTGGGTCACTGGGTCTCGGAGGACCAGTCAGACCATGATGACATTGAGAGAGAGCGCCGGGCGTTGGCGGTCCGATGTAATATGTTGGCTCGTAGATTTGCTCGCTGCAGTAATGAGGTAAAAATTACTTTGTTTCGGGCGTTTTGCCAATCATTCTATACATGCAGTCTATGGGTCAAGTATACGCAGAAGACAGTCAACGCCCTGCGCGTACAGTATAATAATGCCTTTAGGATGTTGATGCGGCTGCCGAGGCATTGTAGTGCTTCAGGCATGTTTGCAAACGCTCATGTGGATGGATTTCAAGCCATCCTAAGAAAGAGAGCTGCATCTTTGCTCAGTCGCGCCCGCGGCAGTAGCAACAGCATTCTTAGGGTGGTCGCAGACCGATATGATTGTCCGATTCTGTGGCACTGTGTCCAATTGCATTTGACATAGCATTGCAACATTTGCAACATAATATAGAGTTATTTAATATCGTTTCCTATTAAATTAATTTTGTGCTGTGTTGTAGGTTAATTTATTTGCTGGTACTAACATTAGTTTTTAAGTCCTAATTATTTACTAACAATAACTGGATATTTTTTGTCTGAAATGAAATAAATATTATTATTATTATTATTTCTTTATTTCACAACAAACATATAAAGTACATTTTTAAATATATACAAAAAAGAAATATACATTTAAAAATATAAAATATAGTGTCCAACCGGCCTCGGGACAGGGTCCAAGCTGCCGGTGGTTAGGGCTCCAGAGAGAGGAACCTCCTCACGATACGCGCCGTGTCGAGAAGTACCGCTTTCTGAATCAAACCCTTGACCCAGATGTCTAACGAGAGCCTCTTGAGGTGTTGGTCGAGGCTCTTGGCTATTATGCCATTGGCTGTAATGACTATCGGGACGATGATTGCTGAGTCCACCTCCCACATGTCGACAACCTCGTGCGCTAAATCCAAATATTTCATTTGTTTTTCTTTTTCAGCTTTCACGAGGTTCTCGTCATGAGGAATCGTTACATCAACAATCATCTTTTATGTCTGACGTGTCCATAATTTTGGATTACTTTCATATTGAGAATAATAAGAAGCTTATATTAAGATTTTAATGTTTAATTTTAGTTATATCTTTGGAAATATCTACTGATTTAATACAAACAAGTATGACACAGTAAAATAGAAGTAATTCGTTTTTAAATGTCTGGATCTTCTATTTATAAAAGCAGACAAAAGAAATTACAGATGAGTAACAAAGTATTTTAAATTATCATTTAATACATAGCAAACTTTAACTTAATTCGAAGAGCCTATTAATTTTTTTAAGTTGCTCTTTCAGTGCCGAAAGCAATACTGTCAGAAAAGTGACAGCATTTTTCACTCATGAGATTCTCAGTAAAATACTGTATGTGTGAATCTTGTCCCATAAAAGATCTCACACCATTTGATAAGATTTATAACAGTTCTTGATTAAGAGTGAGTTTGTACCAGTTCGACACAACCTTTTTTCAGTCTTTCAGACATGTTAGCTGTAGTATATTTTCAACCATAAAATTATAAAACATGTCTTTTTATTCGAAAGGACATTCCGTTCTGAAACATCTTTTAAGTTGTTAGAAGATTGTTTTACTTTGATTAGAAATTCTGAAGATAAATTTAAATCTAATTATATAACAAATTATGTAGGTCACATCAAAAGGGCCCTCACATAAATAATGTACTGATATATTAACCTACGATTGAACCGTACATGCTAAATAATTAAGTATACCGTCTCCAAAATTATTAACCTTGCTAGTAGTGTGAAGGAAACAGATACTACATCAAAAGCGAGCTACAATTTCTGCGCCAACAGCCGTCTATATCTCAACGTAACAGAGAGCGTCCCACTCTCCTCTTAAATTATGTGGTGTGAGTGATAAGAAGGGGCGATTAATTGGAAACTTGTATGAATGACTTTTTATTGAATAATGTGATTTTGTATTTGTTTAGGTGTTATATTAATTCACGCTCATTAATTATTCGGGATTGTCTTATTGCAATAAATCTTTTTGCACACTATTTATTAGACACTGAACTCACATATTTTGCTATGGTTTTATAAGCACAAAAATTTGGATTCAATTTCAATAAAATATACATATAATATTATACCATAAGAATTTGTCATCCCCAGAATAAAGCCTAAACAAATACTGAACTGAGTGATCTTTGTAATAACATAAATATGGGTAAACGTAATTTATTAAAACAAATAAGTTTTCAAAATTACTACTGAGAATGTGCTCGTACTAAAAATCAGTCTTCTATATCTATTTAAAGTCAAAACATACGTGGTATTGTTTTTACTGAAAGGTGTGTATATTTTTGGTTACTGCACCCAAAACTACAAACCGAAGCTTGAGTGACTCTTCACTAAGAACGGGAAAAGAAAATACCGCATTGTCCTAACTCCCACGTCTTACGCTCCTCGCGTGTGTGTGGTACAAGTCAAAAGATTGGAGAGACTAAGTATTTTCCTCTTTTGAAAAAAAAAGTAACAGGAAATTTAGTACGTCCTAATTTAATAATTAGGCCCCTCACCCGGTAACTGTTATTTGTGAGTTTGAATTCATTGTTAATTAACCGGAATTCAGGACTGATAAATAAATTGTGTAATGGTTTTCCAACTATACCAAATACATTTTGATTTTAGAAAGTGGTCAAAGAATCAGTGTAGTTTTGATACGCAATTTTACGTTCAAAAATCACTGATCATTCAATTTCATATATAATTTTGGGTACTTACATCTATTATTTCTAAATCCGCTTATCTCTTTAAACTTGTACCACCAAAACGGGCGCCTCACTATCTCAGCGTTTCAGCTGCTTCCATTATTTTTTTAAATCTTCGAATACAAGTTTCTTTGGCTTTACTTATAAATTTCTCTATCGTTATAGAGAAAACAATTTCGGGTTCGTGAAATATACTGTACCAACAGGATTCCTTATACGAAACCATTTAGAAGTTGTAAGAATGTTTGATGATGAAGTTATTTTTATAAGCTTTGTCTGTTTGTGTGTAACTTTACAGAATCGAATCCCAAAACTAGTCCATTTAGAGTATTGATTAACTTTAAGGTTTATTGCAAACATTTCATTGCATCTAATATTTATTTAATATGATTTAAAAGCAATTATTTTTTATGTTATATTTTTATCAAACTTTACAAAATATATATTAACCAAGACAAAAGAAAAATAAATTTAATCAATAGAAAAAAAAAAAACAACTGAGTCATGGAATTATGTGTGTATACATACACAGACCCAAATAACAAGCCGAACATAACCCCAAACATACCAGCATTAATATAAAACCAATAAACTTATAACTTGTACCACATTCCGGTGCATTTCACTATCTCTGCGACGCAGCCTCGCCCGGTCAATTTGCTGTATCGTTCTGTATGTAACATACATTATTGAAATAGAAATGTTTGCACAACTAGAGTTATTGCCGAAATACCAGAATGATTTTGTGGTTGTTGTCGTGCAATGTTTGTGTCTTTACGACTAGTTTAGTAAGGGGTAGGTAGTGAAGTGGATTGCTTAATCTTATTGTATTTGAAGGTATAATATTAGCAAGTTATTTTTTTTTTTTTTTAGGTTTTTTCGATAGGTTGACTGGAGATATATCATCAGTAATTGAGAATGTTGATGCATATTATGTCATTACTAGGTCAAATCTTAATAAAGTACCTTACGTATATTATTAATAATATATATTTTTGAGTCCTTTTAGTAATAAATTGTCCAGCATTTATTTTACGACTGATAAGTATGATCAGTGTGTTTAATATGAACAGCAGTTCATTGTGTAGTGTTGACGCCTAATAACAAAAATGTTCAGTCACTCATACTTCGTTTTAATTTCCTCTAAAACACGCTTTATGAATTCTATTTTTTAATTTGAATTCGTAAAAAGAAATCTCAAAACAATTGAAAAATTGTTTTTATACAAAACAAATTTCATTACAAACAATTCTCGTCCATTTGTCTTTGTCTAGAGAAAATGAAAAAAGCATCTAAAGATTACCGAGATGATAAAATATCACTGGAAACAATAGGAAGTGTCGGGCAATTAACTTTGTCCAATTAATTTTCCAACGGTGACAAAGGAAGATCAAACGTCACTCCACAGTATCGAGTGACATCGAGTAGGTTTTTTTTAATTATTCGCTGTATTCAAGATTTATTTTGATTGCTCAGCGATAAAAATTATGTTTGTTTACTTCTGTTATCCATAAAAATTATGGAATAAGTGGTATTGAAAGGCCTACCAAACTAAAACTTATGATAGATTTTCACATTGGCGACTAAAGTTGTCTGTCATTACATCGAATGTTATATATTTTAGCATTCTAATCATTGAATATTTGTATAAATAATTTTTAACTTAAGTATTCAAAACTAACAATCATTACTTCATAATCAAAGCCAGGCATTGTAAGAATTTAACTGAAAATATTACCCCGATTTCCCGACTATCACAAACTCGAAACAACGTACACCGAGGCACGAGCGACAAAATCTCGCCACAATTTCAATTACGGCAACAGTTTCAAAAACCAACATGATCTAACAAAAACATAGTCAGCACAGCCTCGGTTTTGAGACAATGAATTCCGAATTAATTAAATCTGCCGACATCTTGGGATGACGAATCGATCCAACTTGGAGATTCGGACAATTAATCCGTTTTCATAGTGCCCATACTACTGGATTAATTGCGTTTGTCAATGTCAGAAACGGTTTACAATTAATTTTGAACCTTTAGGTGAGTGATTAAGACATACATTTACATATTTCAAGTTGTATGTATTATCCAATTTTGATAAATTCGGAATGTTATAATACGGATTTCTGACATTCCATTCCAACGGAGTATTTGTAACATAATCTAAGGAAAAGAAAAGCTAAAACATTGTATCGAAAACAAATTTTAAAAGCCGCAACAACTTTTAAAAATGTTTCAACGAAATATGAAATTATATTATTTAACTAAAAAAGAACGCTTCGACCCAAACAGAGATTAATTTTGGATTTAAAATATCCCTTTGGTTGAATTTCAGTAAATTCTTTTGTACAATATATATTTTCGTTTCAGGAAAGTTTATTTGGATTAAACCTTGTTCATTTTCATTATAATACAGTTAAACGAAATTACAGACAAAAAATTACATAGCTGAAAGAGATAAATAGTATCCAAAAAATATATGTTTTGTTTCTGTATCCGTCCTGTGAAAGCTTCGGCTTAATCTAGGATATGCTCAATATAGTTATCTTCGAACCTGTGTCAAATAGAGTATTGACAAGATAGGTGTATTTTATCTTCCATATGAGTTTATTTTAGCTTTCAATATCAATTACATTCACCACCAAAAACATTTCATAAAAAACATCGTTTCAATTAATTAAGTAACCAAATGAACATGGAACAGTCTAACCAAGATGTCGTAATCTTTAAGCCACATAAGCTCTCAAATTAAATAAACACTGGCTTATCGATTCCACTGCGTAACGAATCGGTATTTGATTCAAATCACTCAGAGCGAGATTTTGTGGGATATATCGGGTTTGTATTCGATTAGTACGCTGTGTAATCTGGCGCCATCAATTGAAGCCGTTTTTAGGTTATCGATGAAATTTCATATAATATATATACCACAAAGTCAGATTAAGTGCTATAGTTAAACAACGGTTAGCCAAGTACTTGTTATGGTTTTTCAAACCAATTCTGGTACTATTTATCAGACATACTTTCGTACTTAAAACATGTGCAGTATTCTAAATAATGTCCCGAACGTAAGGTTTCAATAAGCAAGGGTAGTTTTCATTGCTCGTTTTTAATATCTACAAAATAAGTTGGTCCAATTAAAGCAAGCAGCGAAACAGTAACAGGCAGTTTAAAAACTTCCCCTAAATTGACTCCATGGCGCCATTACCATTTTCAAATCCGAGCTTAATTTCTGTCACCGGCTGAGATCCAGTTCTCGAATGAAGATAAATAATTCTTTTTTTTTTCAAAGCATTATGCCGACTAACATTACTCAATGTCTGTTGTTAATTGACTCTGCAATATATCATTCTACCCGGCATTAATATGTTATGGGTGCGTTGCTGAATTTCGGGCATTCTTTTGTTGTGTTATGATGGAGTGATTAAGGACAAGCGATGGGTGAATACACAATTGCGGGATGTGATATTATGTACCAAATTTTTGTTTAAATAAATAAATAAATAAAAATTAATATTGTTATTTTTATGTGCTGTGACACTCGAAAGGTTAAACTATCTTTAAAACCTTAAATATTACAATACAATTATTACTTTCACTTAAGATATTTCATTTAAAGTAAGGTGACTTATATCGTAGAGATTTTCAAGGTAGAAATTGGGAGGCTCTACAAAGAACTATGTATGTCTATATTTAATATATATCATATTAAGTACGTACTATATGTAGTATTTGTGTGTATGTCTATTAGTTTGTTGTACACTTCTGTCTGCCTCACAACTTGTTTGAAATCTCAAATTTTCACTTTCACTCAAAGGTTTGCTGGAAGAAAACTCAATTTTGAGTTAAGCTCGCCTCTGTACATCGACTTTTACTAATGTATATCTTTTTAAAATGTTTATGTGTACAATAAAGAATACTCAATACTCAAGAACAACGAAAAGATTATAAGCTAAAACTATAGCAAGTCCTAACGATCATCCTACATAGCCATCAGTCCCGATCCATTACACAGATCGGGCAAAATATTTTGATCTAAAAACACTCTTGTTATTTTTAGTAGTGCAGCAATATCAACCACGGTTCGGTAACCAGCTTACTTTGCAGTCAAAATAAGCCATAGAAAAACAGATTTTCGTTTTGCGGTGAAAAACAGATATTGACGTTATCTTGGCAGGCTACGAATAAAATGAAAAAGGTTGGAATAAGCTGCAGGGATTATGAGGAATCCAAATAATCTGAAGGGTTAGGGAAGGTGAGTCATTGTGATGGTTTCAGGGACTTTCGAGGAGGATAGCCTCAGAATATAATCCTTTTCTTTTTTCTTCCATTTCGAGGGTAAGTAGTTAGTTTGGGGCAATCGATCATGGCTGCCTTTCGTAATAAAATGTAGGTACTCGCAGTAAACGTGGGCGGCGTAACTTTCAGGTCGTATTTTGGGTCATGTTCGACGATAGCACATGAATGAAAGGTTTCGTTCAAAGAGGCTTGTACTTGTTTATCATAATGTTTCTGTAGAATGAAAGATGTTATATTATTTTTTCGATGACTCATAACCATAATTATATTTAGTTAGTGTTTTGTTAGTAACTTTTTCCTGTAAAATAACGTATCACAAAGAAATGTACTAACTTAGAATTAGAATCAGCATGTATATACATGACTTGATAACTATTGATCATGGTTGATCGACAATGGATATGTTATACCCCATTATATCATAAGAATCAAAGAATATCTCATGTAATTATCCCTACTATCACACTTTTATGTATAGTTTCGCGGACCTATTTCCCCAAACAAAAAAAAAAAACAAATTAGAACAACAGCATCCATAAAAGACGAATCTGAAGTTGTGATCCACTATCAAACAGCTATTTCGAACAAAAGCTAATAAACAAACTCATTGAGGCGTCCGCATTGAATATTTCAACAGAGAACGGGGCACCAATAATAATGAACTGATGAATATGCGAGGACATCGCTTCAGACCAGGATTTGGGAGCTCCGCACTCTACGGCTTGAACGCTGTTGCTAGTTTTTTTGACTAGCTAGGCACGGGCAGAGTTCTCTCACGATGCTGATGTGATTGTATCGTGAATCAAATGTTTTGGAAGTAAGCTTTACAAAATTACGTACGATTGCTACTGTTTTGGCGTGGTGTGTGTTTAAAATCTTTACGACAATTTACAAAGTTCAAATTACCTTTTGAGGTCCACCGATTTTTTGTTTCGGGTTAATCGTTTATGTATAGCTTGTTTGTGTAATGTATTTGGGACATGTTGTATAAATAGTGCAATATGGAAAATAAAAGACAGAAGAAATAAGATGAGAATAGGTAAAGAAAGAAAATAAACCTACATTCAGAAAACTTAACCAAACTTCCAGTAACGCCAGATTAACACAAAATCTTGTATTAATTCCTATTTTGTGACCTTGTTTACTAACAATAAGAAATATTTCAGTAGGTCTGTACCACATTTTCTTCTCAATTGAGTCTTACTCTTCAATGCACGGCTCACCAATATTAATGAGCTGATAAATATGCAACGACTACCGCCTCAAGATTTCGGAGGCTGCCTTAAGCGAAACCAGATGTTCCCTGTGTTAAGATTAGCGTGAAAACTGCTACGGTCCTAATCTATTCAGGATTCCAGGCTGTTTCAACAAAAGTAAACTTTATGCGTCATTCTTATATTTTTGAACGTATTTTATTCAAACAAACCCGATATATTTTAATCGAGATGGGCTTTTGATATTATATTTTCAATAAAATATATTGCACTCAGTAGGAAATAATATTTTATTACTCAATAAACTAGGTAATATTTAAACCTAGGTATATTTAGATATTGCACTTTGGCGATTAAATTATCGAAGTATAATATTGCGATTTCTCGTAGCACATTTCACGTAGCAGCTACGGCGTAGCTCGTAGCCAATAGCTAATAGTTTTTCGCAGCTGTTTTCTTTACTTGTCGATGCATATTTTATATCGATGAATAAGAACGTTATCTTTTATATGGAGGATTCAGAAAAGGCATATCTAGCATCAAGAAAAACTTAAACCTAAATTGAAGTACTGGAAACAAACATTTTAGTATTGTATACACAGTATTTTACCAATTACACAAAAAAAATGCTTTAGTTTAAAATAATAGATACAGTTATGTTCGAATATTTAAGCGTTTATAACGCCGCGTTCCCACCGCGTCACGTGCCAAACAAGATTCATTTTACTTTCATGAGGCATGAAACGTCGCGCTTTCAGAACTTTTAACGTCACCCATAAATTGCCTAAGTTGGCTTTCTTAGTAATTAAATACGCATATATTCAGGGAAAATAGCCCAAAGGCTATTTGAAGGCGTTAACTGACTATTTAAGTAGTTGGTCGTGACTTTTTGCTTAGCTTTGTGTGAGTTTCGACCATTTTTATTAAGGTTGCTGTATTACAATGTTTTATGTTGCTTACATAATTAAGTTTTATTCTCATGCAGAGAATATACGAGTATTGATCGCGTTTCATATTGTAGGTTTGTAATGATATCATAATAATTCTACGCTATATCATAATCAAGTTTATCACAAATTCGTTTGATCATGTTTCTCGAACTCAGTGCATGATTCATGAAAAAAGAAATTGTGAATAATTGAAAGGAGTTTGATAAGTGGAATCTGAATATTCTTCTAATAAATAGACACCAGTTTTGGTTAATTAATCTTACACAGACATGGTAAAACTTTAAATAATTTTACCATATGTGACTAAATGATTGGTGTTAACGTCGTTGCTCGCTACAAAATTCACACACAGAACCAAAATTAAATTACAAAAGACCAATTCGTTTTGCAACAAAAGCATACAAACAAACAATCAAAACAATTCTCAATCAAATATTAACTTCGTTAACAAGGATGTCTTAATTCGTTAACTTGATAATTAAACATAAACAATAAGACGATGAATAATTCAAACAATATGTTATGTTGGCATTTTAATTTATGCGCATTGAATGTTTCTGTGGATCCGGAGTTGGAAAAACAAATATGCGTAGGACCTGAATATGGGTCAACACTGACATTGTGTGCTAGAATATAATCTTGATTACAGATCTCTGCTTTGAATTTCTAACTGATTTTGTATCAAGAAAATTGATAATTTAACACTTAAAGTAAGAAACATTTGCTCCACATTCGAGGGTAATGCGAACAGATAAAAGAAAGTAAAGAAAAGATTAACTTTTATTTTGCATAAAAATTGGACACATAAAGCGTGTCCAACAAAACATGAACTTAAGAAAAAGTCAAAAATAGCAGTAAATAAATATACACTACGCTTACTCACACTCACAATCCAAAATAACACAAAATTACATAAAATGTTTAAGTCACAATAGTGCATGTCTTTACTTTTTACAGATAAATAAATAAATAAATGCGGACAACATCACATACATTGCTCTGAACCCAAAGTAAGTAGCTAAAGCACTTGTGTTATGGAATTCAGAAACAACGAAGGTACCACAAACACCCAGACCCGAGGCAATGTAGAAAAGTTGGTTTCTACATTGACTCGTCCGGGGATCGAACCCGGGACCTCAGAGCTAGCGACACCTTGAAACCGGTGCGTACGCCACTCGACCACGGAGGTCGTCATAGATTATAATACTGCTTAAGTTAGATTAAGTCCTTAAGACTTATTTAAATAACATATTCCACGTAACATTTAAAAGTCCTTAGTAAAACGCTGTACAACTATAAAAAATAATACTAAACATTAGATTAAAGGTTAATAGCTCCTGTAAGAGATTAAAAATTTAATTCAAATTTATTTAAGCTACAATTTGATTTTCGCTCATAAATATATTCATAAAGTTTTTACAAAGTAAATGCCTTCTATGTACACGACAGCTGTTACTTCGAAACTTTAGGAGTCGTTCATATCTCGAATATTAATTAGTCTTAACAGTTTTTATTCAAGGCATGTCTTGAGAAATTAGGTACGCACCACAGCGTTCAGTACAAAAATCAATGTTCATTGTTTTAATTTTAAACAGAAGTTTTATTTAACTGTGAAAATTTGTATTTTTTTGCTTTTATTTGAAAGTGAAAATTACTTGTGTTTTAAAAAAATGCATTCTGAAGAACATAACAACCACCTCCTTTTTCGAAGTTTGTTAAACAAAAAATTATGAGTCACGAAAACACAAAAAAAAAAATTTGCTAATGTTCTCTGAGCAAGTACTATTATTAATAAAGGGTGTTCCCAGTGTTAATTAAATACTGAAAATTAGGTACCATTTATTTAAAACGCGTTAAAGTGAAATAATAAAAACACCTAACGTTTTTAACCACAATTCAGAACCGATTACGAATTTACTACTCATGCACTCTTAGCGATAAGCTTGATTGATAGTCATTGGCCTTTTGTTTCTTTTATTATATAATATATTTAAAGTTTACCTCACTGTTTCAGTTAATGAAATAGTACGGAGTCAACTAGATAAGAAAAAAATATATAAAAGTTTAATAATAATAATAAATGCGGACAACATCACATACATTGCTCTGAACCCAAAGTAAGTTGCTAAAGCACTTGTGTTATGGAATTCAGAAACAACGAAGGTACCACAAACACCCAGACCCGGGACAATGTAGAAAAGTGGTTTTCTACATTGACCCGTCCGGGGATCGAACCCGGGACCTCAGAGCTGGCGACACCTTGAAAACCGGTGCGTACGCCACTCGACCACAGAGGTCGTCAAAAAAGTTTATACCAATTTAGCTTCCATCGATCCACTGTTGAACCAATACCTCTCCTAAGTTGTACCATGTAACCCGGTGCTAAATACTAAACTTGTATTTTAATCATACTTACATTAAAATTAATACTTACATCCAAAGTAAATTAATTAATAAAATGTTCAACTAAAATATCGTTCAAATAGAAGGCCAACCTTCAACAACCTACGTATTTGTATTACATTTTTCTAATACGATGTTAACCTTAGTTTCCAAGTATTCTTTTACCAAAAAAATGTCTATTTTCTTTTAGTAAATGTTCAAATTCAATAAAACCTATATGTCTATAGATTTTCAGTCTCACTTTTTTTTAATAGGTCTATTCCAATATTATTTTCTAGGTCTTTTTTATCAAGAAGGTAAAAAGTTCAAAGCTTAAAAAAATATTGAAATCTACATTGTAAAAAGAAAGTTGTATGATACGATGATTGAATTGACATAATGTTAAAAATAACAGTCTATTTCTAAATGAACTTATTAGTTCATTTAGAAATAGACTGTTATATACTAAATGTATTATATACTGTTATTACTGTCATAAAGAGTGAAGGTTTTATTAAACTTTCACTCTATATGTTTAAAAACAAGGAATACATTCCATGTAAAGTAATTGTAATTAGGAAAGAGAGATATACATCTTAAATCTTTTTGTACACAATAAAACACAATATAGCAATTAAAGCACCAAAAACTCATTAAACACCTCAATACAAATATTGTGATATTCGATCTATCGAACAATGAACGAATAATTATCGGTATATACCCCATTGTTACTACACTATCCTCAAATTACCCCACTCGCGTGCCTCTAATCTATTTGATCAACTCAACGATTATACAAAAAAATTGTAGCCACTTTGCGATAAAATCCGTGATAATGTTCCCAGATTGGCCACTCGACATAAGCGGATTATTGTTTTAAAAATGTTGTGTTTTTGATAGATTTATTAATAAAAAGAAATATTTAACTTGCTTCAAAAAATATAGTATTAATACTTACTTTTACTACGATTTTTGGAATATGTGACTCTTATAAAATAATTGGGTTAAGATTTAGGCAACTCGAAAAAAATGATATACCTACATAAATGAAATAGTATTGTACAAGTGCTGGGTTTGAAGCCTGTGTTGTGGGAAAGTCGATAAACTTTTATAATACCCATTTTCTAAATACCAGTTTTCAAAAAGCTTCATAATCCGGCCTATAAACGTCCCACTGCTGGGCACAGGCCTCTTCCCATATAGAGAAGGCACGAGCATTGATCACCACGCTTGCTCTCTGCGGGTTGGCGATTTCAGATCCCAAATTTTGGAATCCAGGTTTCCTCACGATGTTTTCCTTTACCGTTTGTCAAGTGTCTTCTTAGAATAATTAAGAAAGTACATATAACTTTGAAAAGTTATATTGGTACTTGCCCGGGTTCGAACCTGCAACCTCGTGCATACAAATCCGTTCATTGAACCGCTAGGCCACCACGGCATTTAAATAAAATAAACTTACTTACATGAATATTGAATATTCATCCTTACCCTACAAAAAAATTGTGACTCTTCAGACAATCAATAAAACACCCTGCAGAGGTTTAGTAAGATACATTTACAGTTTGATTTATATTAAAATAGAGCTATTCATTATTTAGCAAAACCTACCTCTATTTTTTGTATACGTTTCTCGATCCCAACATTAATTATACATTCAGAATTTAAAGTAACAAAATAAAACGTTTAGAACAAAAGACGTAATTTTATTCAGCTTACATTACATGCAAGTAAAATTATATTTTTTCAACACAATATCATGCTAATTTGTACACGTTACTCGCGTAAAAGGTACACTTTTAAAGTATAATTTAACACAACTTAAGCTTACACATTTATACGAAATTCGTGAGTTATTCATGTTCGGAAAAAGAGGTATTTTCTTTGTTTAATATGTTGTAGTAAAATAATCTTGGTAACCTATTTTAATAGAAAACTTCATTCAAAATAGAATAAAGCTTTTCGGGGCTGGTGGTATTGAATGGAAGTCTCATATTTTCTTTAGCGATAACCGAAATTAGGATCGACTAATACGTCGCGTCACTATTACCGGAATAACAAACAACACTTAGCAATATGTCATGGCCGCGCGTGCGATTCTCATCGTAGTAGTCTCTTGGATTATATAAATTAATAATAATCATTATGGCGTCGCTGGTCTTTAAAAGTATTTTAATTGTAACGTTGAATCCATTCTTATGATAATATGTTGTAAAGTTTAAAGCATCAGTTATTTCCTTTTATCATTAGTTATTTCAGTTGAGTAACAAAACAAGCTTTGCAGTATCCATGATGTAAATATGTCTTGAATATATTCCACTAGAAACACACAAAAACATACCCGATTATTTTAAAGAGCTGAAGTTAGAAAATTTTCCTTTGAGAAAGTGAATAATTAATCCAAAATTAACGTAAAATAATGTCAATAGCAAGCTAAACAAAACATTATTTAATTATTAATCCGCTATAAATAACCCCACTTGAAATTCTGCTCACATCACAACGGAAAAAGCTTAAAGATACGAACCAAAACCCTTTCGGAGATAACTCTATACATACAGCGTAATCTCTAGAGATTTATTGTTCAGAATTAACCTTAAATAAAGTGGGCCATATGATGTATAGCCAGAGTAATAACTACTACCTGCTTTTGTATGAAAAACACTCTCTACATTGCACCTTTATACCTTAAATCTTTTGTGATATAGGGACCATGTGTTGCGAGTGCTTTAAATATATTCTAGGTGTGGCTAGCTGAAGTGAGGCTTTAGGTAGTGATTAGATTTATAGGGTGACAAGAAATAACAGAAGTCAATGAGTAATAAGTATGTGAAAAGGGTTTTTTTTTGTCAGAAATAATTGTGAGGCAATAGTATAAAATAGATCCTGAAGACCTCCGTGGTCGAGTGGCGTACGCACCGGTTTCAAGGTGTCGCTAGCTCTGAGGTCCCGGGTTCGATCCCCGGACGGGTCAATGTAGAAAACAAAAATTTTCTACATTGCCTCGGGTCTGGGTGTTTGTGGTACCTTTGTTGCTTCTGAATTCCATAACACAAGTGCTTTAGTTACCTACTTACTTTGGGTTCAGAGCAATGTATGTGATGTTGTCCGCATTTATTTATTTAGATCCAAAATTAAAAAATAGGGAGGTAACTATCTTAATAAGTTTCTCTTATATAATTAAGGTAACATAAGTTAAATATAACATTATAATTATATTAAATATACTTTATTAAATTACTGACTTTTTAATTTACAACTACGAAATATGAATTAAATTAAAATTAATCACGATAAGTTTCCGAACCAAATCCAAAAGACCAAAAGTTAAACTTAAAAAATAATTTCAATGCAAATACAAAACCTATTAAATCGTGTGAAACAGCACACAAAGGGGACATATTTAATAACTTAACCCTATTATGTCTTGGCCAAGTATTAACCCCTCGCGTGCCACGAAAATGTTAAACACTCAATTTGAAATTCAAAAATGTCTGGTTATTGTCCAGAAAGTTTAATGTGGTCTATGAATTTTCCGTGGTCACTGCAACTTGTGGTGGAATGGAAGTAAAGTAGTTTGTCAACTTCTTAGCGAGTTTAGCGATGAAATAAAATATAATTTTATAGCAATGAAAAGTTTAGCCTGTGAGGTTTTCGTTGTGAATCTAAGTTTAATTTGTCGTTTTTGTTTATTTTTGGTACAGAACTTTCTAATTTAATTGTATAAGTACCTAAGCCCATTTACGTATTAACGTAATATCCAAAGAAATTGTTAATTAACATTTGTAATATTTCGTGCAAAAACTCACAATATTTGACCGGCCTGTTGGTCTAGTGGTTAGTGACCCTGACTGCTATACTGGAGGTCGTGGGTTCGATTCCCACCCAGGACAAATGTTTGTGTGATGAGCACGATCATTTTTTCTGGTTGTCTGGGTGTAATTTATCTATAATATGTATGTATTTAGAAATATATAAATATGTTTATCAGTTGCCTGGTTACTATAACACAAGCTCTGCTTAGCTTGGGATCAGAGAACCGTGTGTGAGTTGTCCCGGAATATTATTATTATATGTAATTTTTGTCTGCATTTCATAATTACTAATTAATTATGTTAATTTTTGCTTTGACCTAACCTTTATAAAAATTGGAAAACGTTCACAATTTTTTAAAGGTTTCATAACATATAGGTAACCTCTATTATGTCTGTTATTTATTTTATTTGCAAATTTTTTTATTGATACAAATTTTGTAGCAAAATTTTATTAAAATGAATAGGTACAATTTAAAAAATTATGAATAATATATCATCGCCATTTACACATAAATTCACACTAAATGCTAACCCTTCAACTGCCGCGACAAACAATGCAAAATGGCATCCTATTCAAAACTGACAAATCAATACCGTCAACTATAATTAGTTTCACACAACAAACAACCAAGAACCTATTATGAAATATTAATAACTGGATGCAATAGAAAGCCAATTTTTCTGTTCATTGTGTACAGATAGCGGTGATAAGGACAAAGCGAGGGAACAAAGCGGGCAGCACAATGCCGACAGCACTGAATGCTGTCGGCATTGCCATCGACGGTAGTTTAACGGACTATAATCGTCTCTGTTACCTACTGTTTAGTTCCATTTTTAGAATGGAAATGGAGACTTTGAATGGACAGTGAGCGGTGAATAGGTTAGGTGGCGAATGTTGTTAACTTATGTTTTTTGATTTAATGAAATATAAAGAAGAACATTGCTTACAAGTCTATATAACATTTTGAACAGTTTGAATGTATAGTGAATTTTCTTTTACAACTTGGGAAGGCTTCGAAAGTAACTTGTGGTGACAATGTTTTTGGTGGTAATTTTCTTTCATCTTTAACTGACACTTTTTCAAAGGTTCGAAGTAAAATGCACATTTTTTTTATTTTAAGAACATGGGAAAATAATAAGTATTTAATCGTCTTAAGCACAAGTAATAACAAGGGATCCTGATCTTGAACATCGTTTTGACTTCCAACCAGCAATTCGACTGACCTGTTGGTACAGTGGTTAGTGACCCTGACTGCTTTACCGGAGGTCGTGGGTTCGATTCCCACCCAGGACAAATGTTTGTGTGATGAGCACGATCATTTGTTCTGTGTCTGGGTATAATTTATCTATAATATGTATGTATTTAGAAATATATAAGTATGTTTATCAGTTGTCTGGTCACCATAGTACAAGCGCTGTTTAGTTTGGGATCAGATAACCGTGTGTGAGTTGTCCCGGAATATTATATTATTTATGAAAATTTGAAATTAACAGAATTTTACCATTTCTTGTTATTTGTGTATTATAATTAAGAGCTTCGTAACTAGTAGATCTATACAAACATTACACCTCTAAAATTTCGTAAACCTTTGTACACATTAATATATAAAGGTAACCTAACCAGTCTAATTCCACTCATTAAATATTATAGCTCTACTCAAACTTACAAAACAGCATAACTTATACTTATATACAACATAAAGATAAAACAATGTACGATTAATATTAATAATTTTGGAAATATCTTAAATCCTTAAATACTACCAAAGTGTGGTAGTTATAGTAGAATTTCTGAAATTAAATAACAAGAAATTGAAGTAAAGAGGAAAATAGCTGTGGAGAACAAAGAACATGAAATTAATTTTGTTAAATTCCCGCCTTGATGAATACTTTATATAAAACAAAATATATTAACAAAAAGTGGTTTTGAAGTTCTGAAGCTTCTTTAGTAATATTCTTAATCTTAATAATGAGGTAGGTTTTCTTATTATTAACTTGTGATATGAGCTTAGTTTATCCTGCTAAAGGTTTAATTCATGCTACAGCAGAGTCGAGTTTATTAAAGCGTCAATTTATGGTGAATATAGCTAAACGTCTATAGAGCAAATTTACCCTTAAGAGAAAAGGGGAGCGGAGAGACTTTTGAAAATTCGGTTTTTGAAGAAAGTATCGCTGTCGCTCTAATTCCCCCCGCTCTCTAATTCGTGTGATAAGGACAACTGCAGCTCAGACCGAAAAACTGACGAAAAATCGAGGTTTGGCTCTCGTCTATTTTCTCCCCCAATTCTTAACCAATTTTAAAGATATTTCATATACTGCATAAGAAAAGAATAATCTGTGCCTCTATTTTTTCCTTTTTTCAATAATCGTTGCCAAATTTGAAAAAAAAAAAACGCCTCTGAAAACTGCGGTCAAAATCGGCACTTTTAAGAAGGTTCTAGTTTCTTTAAATATAACTTATTTTAAAAAAGGGGCATAGATCTAGTTCATATTTATATTACTGCAAAAAATCATAGCCCTAAGTTCAGAAACCAGCGAGGAAAACAGACGAGAACGTTTGTATGGAGAAAAGTCCACTCCCCTTTCCTCTTAAGTCAATAACGTAAGGTTCATATTTTATTATTAACGCGTCAATCAGCTTCAATAGTGCTGTAGTATGAATTGACCCTATCTTTATTTAATGATTGTGTCGTGTACATTTTTAGACGTAAACCATGTAGGTATAAATATAGTCAAGGATAAAATTATATTTATGGATTCATTTCCACAGTACTTCATTTCTATGTTATTTCCAACTATGTAGACAAAAACTCAGCTAAATGTAATTAAGTAATAAATTATGAATACGAATTTGAACCCGCACTGAGGAAACGATAACATTAAACAATTATAATTTAAACTTTAAATTTAAACTATTCCGGGAAAAACTCATGATTATAAACATACTGATTTCCAAACTCACCGCTATCAACCTATTTGGTAAACACATTTATTAATACCAAACAATAATACTTACCTTTAGCGAGCATCAATATTTCATAGGAACCAACAAACTAACCAATCAATAAAAATACTCGTACAAAAACTCGATAGCTATGAAATTTAATTTTAGGTCGCAAATAGAAAATAAAAGCAAAAACACCTTCATGAAACAATATTCAAAAGCTCAAACAAACTGCTGAAGTTATTGTTTCAGTTTATTCAAACTCTGACGGCGAATAAAAAAAAAAAACATGGCGGCGAAAAAGTTTCTAGCCAGCCCGTTTCTATTGACCATTCTGTTTTGAGTGAAGGAGGATTTGAGTCGATTACTGGACTTGTGAATTGTGGATTCCATACGTACCATTACGGTTGCAGCACTAAATTCAGGAATTAACGCTATTTTATTTTTGGGCTACGGTAGTTTTTATTTGTTTTTAACCAACTTCGAATGGAGGTTTTCATTTTGATTATATGATTTGAATGTTTAATACGCTCGATATCTCTGTTTTTTTTTTTTTTAAATAGTCACTAGAGAATTTTAAATATTAATATATTATACTTTGTTTCGTTCGTATTAGTTCATAAGCAATGTTAAAATAAATAAATTTATATTCAGATTAACATTTTTTTATAACTTATCATCAAGAAATTCTTTTACCGAATAATACGATTTGTCTATAGGTAAAAAGTATTTTCTTAACTTGATTTTTAAAAATATTATTATTTGATATTTTGAGTAAGGAGTTAGGTAAATGGTTGTACACTCTAGGGATCATGCAAAACACACTATTATTCAAAAGACCAGTTCTGTTAGAAATAAAGCTTATTTTAAATTGGTGCCTCTTGCTTTTTAGTTTAACAAATTTTTGTGAATTGTGAATCGAATTCAAAAATATTTTTGTAGTCGATAGGATAGACCTCTGAGGTAGTTATTATTTATTGTATACCAACGCAGCCATAGGCTAATTGCTTATTTAATTAAAATAGTTTACATTATTCATTTATCAGATGTATTGTTAAATAAATATTGTTTAGATAACAATACATAACAGTTAGTGGAATTCATTTGCAATTTATGTTTATTGGTCCAGTGAAAAAAGCCTTTAATAAACCAGTATAAAACATAAATAAATAATGATAGCTCATGCAAACAAACCTTAATTTAATTTGTGGTAATATATTTTGTAGGTCTTAAAAACTCATTTGTGGTGTGGTTATCACTTGTTAGTTAGTATACGCTTAGCTTAAGTGTATACTAAAAAGATTACTATCAGAAGAATAAAGGAAAAACACAAGTAAGATAAGATAAATAAACTTGTATTAATTTCGATAAATTATAAATTACAAGATTTGATACAAACTTATACAACGTGCCACTACGTATGTGTCATTACGTGTTTGTCACTATGTGTGTCACTGCTCATGACCTGCAAGTAACTAACACCATACCTCAGAGATTGCTCACTCAGCAACTTCCACTAACATTCCAGGTCAAGCCAGACGTTACTTACTCGTAGAGAGCTAAGTAACAAGAGAAGTAAAACAAAAGCTTGTAAAAACAAAGAGTGGAACAAACGCAATATCGAATAGATTGAGTATGGCATCCTTGCTTTGACGGAGTTCGGCCCACAAAACTGATGTTACATGCAAAGAGATCGAGTATTCTTCGTTATCGTAGGCTCTCTTGGATTTGGATTTCTTGTAAATGTGTTGAAAAATATATTGGTAAATGAATTAAGTTTGGTTAAACAATTTCTCCTTTGTTTTTATTTCAACTCGTCTTTAAAGACAAGGCTACTACTAAAAGGAAATTAAAGGAATGCATTTGTCAATCAGTAGCTATCCTCGATGTAGGTATATTCCAAGGTTTCCTGGTATCGCAGTAGCTCTGCAGCGTTTTCTGTAAAAAAGGAAAACATAAGCATGTCGGTGGTGTTAACCAGTAAGATTCTTGTGTATGTTATACCCATTCAGTTGTCTGCTTTAAAAACAATTGAATGCACGAATTTAACCCGCACAATATCGCACAATTTTTATCATCATTTATTTCACCGACCACTTGCATTTTCGCATTAAATATTCCAGTGGAATTGCACGATTCAAATGCAGTTTAACCCGTAAATTCGACAACATTATATTGGTACCTAGGTTTGATGAACCACGAAATATTTTAACGTTAATTAAAGAGCTGACCACATTGTGGTGCAAACTATTAACTTAGTTAATTTGTGTACATATTAAGTTGTAACTCTTGTGGTCGCCTTCTAAGTATTATGTAGGTCACTCTTGAAGGTCATGAGATTATGTGCCTAGATAAGTTTGTCAAACTTAGTTATTATGTATAATTGAAATCACCATCATGTTTTGCCGCAATACGGAAAACCAATTTATATACCCGTAGGTCTAGTTTCGATAATGCGACCTGGACGGAAATGTATAATATTTTTATTATATTATTGGTCATTATATGAGCTATGTCTTAAGTGCCCCGTAAACGCTCAAATTGTTTGTCAAATTTTACGTGTTTGACAAATTAATTGATAGTGTACGGCTGTGTTTGAGGCGTTTGTCAAACAATCTACGTGTTTGTCGTGTTTGATGAAGTTTGATGAAAATCTGGATTGAAGTGGAGTTTGACAAACACGTTTTTTACTTTTTTTTTTTTTTACAATTACTCATTGTAAGCTCTCGGCACGGCGACGTCACTTCATGAAAGGAGAAACCCGAATCTACTAGAAAGTTAACAAATTGTTTGATATTTTGTTTGAACGTTTAAGCTATGTTTGATGAAAACGTGAAGTTTGAACAACAAATTTGTCAAGCAAGTTTGTACGTTAACAGGGCGCTTTAAAGGCGACGTTCAAATGTCCAATTTCTTTAAGAAAACAATGAAACTACAGATTGCACGCATAATACTGCATATTAGCCATCAACAATATTTACACTTACACTTTTCAGATTATGAATTCGCTACTTCACACAAACCCGGTCTGACCTCCATTCCTTAATTCAACCTCAGAAAATTTAATTTCATCCAAAAGGCACGTCTACTCAAGCGTCATCGCCACAACTCCTACTCAGCCCTTAAAAGCAGTCCACAATTAGGGACTTATTCCTACGTGCAAACCGAGCCTAATTTAATTAAAAAATAATGAAACCTTTTGTCGGCTAAATTAAAGGTGTGAGAATAAGGTGTCGATAGAAATATCTCGCGTCGCTTGTTTAGGATTCTGTTTAACAAATACTCTGTTTCAATTCTCATTGTGTTTGTGACAATCCTTTAATCCGGTGTTCACCTGCTCGTGTTAAATCTTTGAGGTTTCTTTGCCGTGAAACGGTGTAATTAGTTGCGTATTTCTGAATTCTTGGTCATTTTCGTTGTGTATAAATTTATGTGTGTGTGTGTGTGTGTGTCTGAGGTTAAGGGTGTTAGAATCTGTTTTAATAATTATGAGAGAAATGTATGGTGAGGAAGGTTGTTGCAATATTATTTTCATGTTACATTAAATGCTACATTGGCAAATAAATAAGTAGTAACAGCAATTCTCCGCAATAGTTGTGTTTACTGACTCAGTTTTCCACGTATCTAATATAATATTTTAAATCATTTTCTATAACTTTGCTACTAAAATTAGCGATAACATTTGAGGGTCAATTTTCAAAAGATTGATTTTCATTTTCGGAGAATAATATAAAATCAAAATCAAATTAGAACAGAAATTTAGTTTTAACTGGTTTAGTATTACATTGATTGGGGCTGTATCGAGATATTAATTTATTTGTAACATTCGGTCATTGAACCCGTCTTGATTTTAATAAAGTTAATATTGGTACTCAAAACAAAACGATAATAATATCTCGTTGAAAATTTATACCATATATATTTCGTGTTTAAAATAATTGTTGGAATTGAGAATACGAATTTTAGGTTTATTTATTCCAGCTTACAAAATAAAGTATATTTCTTCTTTCGTTATTGTTGTATTCTATTTTAGACGTTATTATTCATCAGTTAACTTGTTTACTTTAAAATAAATAAAAGCATCGAATGATAAAACGCTATCATAATTTTACTGTAGATTTAATTATGCTTCTTCTCGACAAGAGAGAAAACACCTTCTATAAGCGAAGATTTGTAATTGGCTTTCTGCTGACTATGTTACATGTTATATGCTAGAACGATGTTAATAGCTGTAAGTCTTCCATGATTAAAATAAATAAATAAATAAATATTTAAGACAGATATTCAATGTATATAATAGTACTCAAATAGTCAATTATTTTTACATGGAGCCATCCCACGTTCTAAGTTCGGCGGCCTCTCCCGGCGTTGCTGCTGGAGCTGCGGAGACCCTTAAACGGCGAAAGTATAAGAACCTAATGGTAAATAATATTTTCGAGCCGTTTGGGGTTGAAACGCTCGGGTCATGGGGTCCGAGTGCACGAAATCTTTTTAAAGAACTGTCAAAACGTTTGGTAGACTTTACTCGTGATCAGAGAGCTGGTTTGTTCCTTGCACAGAGAATCGGCATAGCCATTCAAGGTGGCAATGCTGCCAGCCTTCTGGGCACGTTTCCCGCCATTGACAAGGATGACGATGAGTTTTTTGACGCGTGTTAGTTTTATTCATTTATATAAGATTTAATTTTAGTATAGTTGTAAGTGTTTGTTCTTGTATTATATTGAAATATTTAACAATAATTTCGATGTCGAATATTTGTAAATTGTGTTAAGATCTCAATGTATATTATATTTAATACCATCAAACAGAATATTATATTATACGCACATACGCTTCATTCAAAATAATATCTGTAGAACTTAATCTAAAAAAACATAAGTACTTGCACAGGTTTTATTCTTGACAAGTACTAAGCACATATATTTGGTGAAATGGGAAAAATTTATCGGGTGAAACCACGGGGTACAGCTAATCGTTGACAAAAGTAAGCAACGGACGGGTAACACTCAAAGACAGTAGACAAACAGACCACACAAAGGTAGAGGTAGATTTCTCAATCAAACGTAACAAAACGAGCTTAGGTAAACAAAACCAGTTTATAGAAACAAAGAGTTGTTAAAAATGAGCTAAAAAACTTGAGGCTCCCGCGGGCGTTTCATTTGCGCCTTTGTTTGAGCAGCCTTCTTCATTAAACGTTTGTAGGGGGACAATATTAGCCTGATATTAGTGTTTGAACCTATTTTGATGTTGTTCGAATATGTTTTGTTGTTAAGGTATCTGTGCATAGTATATCTATACTTATAATAAATCTGTAAAAGTGAAAATTCTGTACATTGAAAATATCAAAAAAATAAATGGCGGGGGAGTTACTAGACCGACACCGAACCCAAAAGTGTGAAAAAAAAAAAATTGTCTGTCTTTCTGTCTGTTTGTTCAGGTATCACGCAAAAACTACCGGTTCGATTACGATGAAACTTGGTATAATTATTCTTTATTATCCTGGGCACCACACTGGGTAGTTTTTATCCCGGAAAAGTATAAACAATAAAAAACAAACTTAATTTTGCGGTTAAAAACTCATTGATAAGTTTCGTCATCCACGCGAACGAAGTCGCAGGCACAGCTAGTTATGTCATAAGATGGTAATATCAGGCATGTATTTTGTAATGTGTAACTAACTATTCATCTCAAGTTCAAAAAACATACCAAGCAAATTTTTTTTTTATCGTATAGTAACGTAGAGTTTAAGGAATTGTAAAACACTGTTTTTTGGCAAATAAACATTATTTATTATTATTATTATTTATAATAATTGTTCGAGCTTGACTTTCGCAAGTTATGTAGTACCGTGGAATTAGTCAGTTTTGCTACTTTTCTTAATGTTAATTTGACTGGCATCGATTTGATTTGAGGTAACAATTCTAACTGTTGGATCAGCTTAAGAAATTGTTTCGGACACGTTATTGGGCAAAAAATCGTTGCAGCTGACTACTTATTCCGTAAGTAACTCTCGCATTAACAACCTCATAGTTAAATAAGATATAATTGTTTCCATAAAAAATACATGGTAACTAAGTAAAAAAAACTCTTTAAGCAGCCTACCATTTTACACTATATTTTTACAAGGAAAACTCCCGAAACATTTCAAAACAGTAGGCTTATTTCATAATTCCGTGGCAGGCTTCCACGCCGCGTTCACTGAATGCCAGCAATTAGAACATTATTTTGTAGTTTCACCTAAATTACAGTTTCAAAGCCTTCCGAATTAACTTGTGCATTTCAATGTGATGTCCCAAATGAAACCGACTGAAATATTTTGTGGGTCGTCAGTTATAATTACTTTTAGCTTCTAGTAATTTTTGTTTATTTTTTATTAAAGGAATATACATACTATATATAGTATGTATAAAAATGCAATTGACCTCATCGTTTATGATATACAAATTATCACATGTTATGTCAAGAATTTGACGGGCCTGTTGGTCTAGTGGTTAGTGACCCTGACTGCTATACCGGAGGTCGTGGGTTCGATTCCCACCCAGGACAAATGTTTGTGTGATGAGCACGATCATTTGTTCTGGTTGTCTGGGTGTAATTTATCTATAATATGTATGTATTTAGAAATATATAAGTATGTTTATCAGTTGTCTGGTTACCATAACACAAGCTCTGCTTAGCTTGGGATCAGATAACCGTGTGTGAGTTGTCCCGGAATATTATTATTATTATAATTCCTGAAGAATTAATTTTATTTATGTGGTCAGAATACAATAAATATCGATTATATGTAGTTCGTATCTTGTATAAATGATCTAGTTAAACTAGATACTTTTTGATTATTAATCATCTTAACTTTGGTTCAATTTTAAACGGAATTTCTTCCTTTCAACAACCACTAGTATGTTGGTTTGAAGTACCTTACTATTGAACTTATTATTAAAATTATTCAAACCACCTGCTGTAGAGATCACATCTAGCCACTTATTTGGGCATAACATCTCCAAAATGATAGACATTAACCATCAATTTACTCGCAAAGATAATGACAGTGGGAAGTGGAAACGATTACGGCTGGCCTCGCAAAATACGCTTCTATTGAGAGCTTCATCTTTCCCCGTAATTATTTGTTAAGGAAAAATGCTTGGGTATATTGTTTAGGATTATCGGCCAGAGTTTTTCTGTGACCGCTGACGGCTAACTTTCTGTGAGGCCGGTAATCCTTGAGTGTTTCTTTTAGCAAATTACTTTTTAGCTGGATTCTTATTTCTTAAGGGAGCCCTTGTAATGTGTCGACTAGCGATGTGACTTGAAATGTCAGCTATTGTTTTAGGATTTTCCTGAAGGGATTTTTGGGAGTCGTTTGAGATAATGCTGTATTAGCTATTGTTGAGACTGGAAGCTGAAATCGTAAAGAAAATTAACTATTTCTATAACCTGAAATGATTTTGGACATTAATATGAACCGTCAATGAAGATATATTTTTTTAATGGTTTTTTATTTGCTTTACGTGCCTTTAACTATGCTAGTTTTTTTTTTTTTGTCTGTGCTAATAATCCTCTTTTCTTTTTTCAGGTAACCACACCTTGGATACTAACAAAACAATTAGAGACTTGTTTATTGAATGCTCATTAAACACGTTATTTATAAGACATACAACATGCAAATGCACATACCTTATTATATTCAGAAAGATCGACCAGTCATAAACGTATACTCACAGTAAAAAAACCATATATCCGAGATCTATTAACTCCAACGGCTAGACCATCAAATTTACAGCCAGCATGAAAGTGGTTAATTTCCATTAACCCCAAATATTGTAGCCTTATGACCTCGCCAGTTTTACGGCAACACGGAATTGCTGAGCACGTAAACTACCCGTTGCAAGGCAGTCGGGAACACAAGTCTTACTATGATTCCTTTAAGATGATTGCCAAGGTTTTTATGTATTTAATTTTTAATGTACTTAAAACAACTGAATGAAATAATTAAGTTTTGAGAGAAAGGGTAAAATCCAAACTGACGATAAGAATTTATTCAGTTGTTTTTGTGAGCGTTTATTTGACCATTTTTTTTTTTACATTTTAACTATTATTTAAACTTTGCCAATGCTTTCTAGTGCTTGCAATGTGGGTGACTATTTCGACGGCTTTATACCACTGAGACAAAAAAAACCTTGCAAAGGTTTTTCTAATACTGCAAAGGTCAGGTTATGTAACAGACTAGTAACGAAAGACCATACATGAACTAACAACATTTAGGTATAATGAGAGCACGTCAAACTTAAACCATTTCTAGCCTACAACCAACCGAACAAACACTTAATCTTGAGTTTTCGCCAATACAAAGCAATAAGGCGAGAGCCTCCAAACCTTAACAAGTTAGGGATCTGTGGCTACCTCAGTTATCGTCGGTCATGCTGTAATAATATATACTTATATTACGGAACCATGACTTTCATTCCAGCCAGTAATTGAATGCAGGCTTCTATTAAAGTGAATGAATGGAAGTTTTTGTTTTGTTTTTGTTAGGGATCTTAGATTTGTGAATGATTTCTCTTTTTACTATTGATGGATATCAATAACTGAGAAACGTTAAAATTTCACTACCATATTTTGAGCGTGTTTTGATCTAGGTACACGAATATGTTTTTTTCTCTTTCATTCTGCTTGATGAAAGATTGTCTATTTTGTTAAAAATCCTAAGTTGTAGTTTACAGTACCTAAGGGGTATTTTATTGCATTTGATAGTTACATAACAATAACTTCTTAAAATCAAACAATATACCAAACACTCAACAACAAATTACATTGCAAGTACCTTAGTACTATATTTCCTCATGCTAATTTTATCATGTGCATACATTATAATGTAAGCAAATAACATTCACATTATTCATTTACATACAAAACCCACTACCTATACTAAAGCCAATCTGGAAAGAGAATTAAACGTTATTACTAATTACGCAATTATCAACTTTGACAACATGTGTTTAAGTTCATTTTAGAATGACAAATATTACCGAAAAGGGCCTAAAAGTAATTTGAATGTGATGGAAACTGAACTGTTAGTCATTGAATTAAGGTTCATAATCCCAAAGCACGGTCATTATTTCTTTAAAGTGGCTGATATATAACACATACACACACATATTCAAACACAAACTCACATTCCAATATAATCTTTTTCAAATATGGCGTAATACCGTTGTGTGTGAGTATACTCATAAACAAGGCACACAGCTCCATAAACAGCTTAGTTTTACACACTAATTAAAAACGTTAATGTTTAAACACAACGCTTTATGTACTAACGCGACAACAAAACGCTCTTAACTAGTTGGCTTTTCTTTGATATTGCTCGTATTAAAATATTTTGATATTACGTAATTTTGAATGAGGATTTAATGTTTCATTGTGTGGCAGCGTTATGCTATTGAATATGTAGTGAGTGTGTAACAATGACACGCGATATTGAACCTTGCGACTTTGTGATAACGACGCTAATAGGAAAGAGGTTATAGTTCATAATGTGGCCAACTTTACAACACATTGCTATTATTATTTTTTTGTACACATTCATATAGAGAAACATAATTATTTAAGTACGAAGGCGCGCTTAACTCAGAACTGATTTTTTTCTTTTGGAATTATAATCATACAAAAATTTATTAAAAAAAGAATTACAAGCAGGTAGTCTACAAAATATATCATTGAGGTTGTTTTTTTGTGGGTTAATTGTTAATATATTTTATTTCTATATTTTTGGAATTAACCTACTTACTCACTCGTCAATCTTTTTGGCGAGGAGAATGATTGAACATACTTTAGCCCAGTTGTGGGACAACTAACAAACATTAAAAAAATATAGAGACAAAAAGGGATAAAATCTTAAGCAGCTAGAAAGTGATATAATATTAATTCTGTGAAAGTTTTGAAGGTCGCATCACGTCAAGGGCGTGGGCGCCGGGTATCATTCAATTTACAGTAGAGAAACAAACGGAATAGTAATAGAACAGAGATTACATCAGACTCATTCTCGGAAAGGTCAGACTGCTCTAACTTCATTGTAAATTACATTACATTAAGAAGCAAAGGGTAACTGAAAAAAAAAAATAAAAAAAAATATTAACACTGACAGTATTTTTATCATATTACCTCTTTTGTAATTAATGTATCTTAATAAGTCTTAAAAAATAGTATTTGTTCCTTGTCTGTGCTCGTTATCTCTGGTCCGTGTTGAGTTTATAAAGTTCATAGTGTTAAGTAAAATATCGCAAAGGTCAGTAACCTTCTAAAAAAATGGCTACCAAATACAAAAAAGGATTTATTCAAGATTGACTAGCGATTTCAGAGATCGGGTCTCAAACTAAATCTGCAGCCTAAACGTTAGGTAAAATATGAACATAAAACATTAATATAATAATAATAAATAATAAATAAATAATAAATGCGGACAACATCACATACATTGTTCTGAACCCAAAGTAAGTTGCTAAAGCACTTGTGTTATGGAGTTCAGATACAACGAAGGTACCACAAACACCCAGACCCGAGACAATGTAGAAATGTGATTTTCTACATTGACCCGTCCGGGGATCGAACCCGGGACCTCAGAGCTAGCGACACCTTGAAACCGGTGCGTGCGCCACTCGACCACGGAGGTCGTCATCATTCTAAAAATAACCAAAGCCACTAAATATTCAGTGAATTGGCTTCTCTGAAGTTTGTAACTTGGAATCGACTTCCGTCTCCATTGACGTAGACTGTTTTATACACGCATCCGCTTGACCTCAACTCAATTATTGAGGGATACCAATATCCTGACTATCCTTTGATACTACCTTTATATACAACTTTACGTAATCGCTGAAGCACGAGAAACCTTCAAAGTGTGAAAAACGGTCACTCAACCAAAACTGACCGAGGTCCGTATCTATTTAAATTCTTGTCGTGTATGAAAGTTTTTGTTGGTATTTTGGTGCTAAAAGACACCGATTCTAAAAAAATAAAGTTGTTAATTGTGTAAATAATTATATGTAGATAGGCTACGGTCAAAATAAAAAAGAAAGAGTCTAATGAAACTTAAACATTAACTAATAAAAACTGGAACAATAGTTAAACAGTAAGCAAACACTAGCTCACATGTAAGAAATTACTTCGACCAGGAAAAACGTAAAAAAAAAACTTGTAATATGTATACACTGCGTCTTCAGTCTTCACAATAATTGATCATTCCGAGCCCGAGGTGCGAACACCCAAGGGCCTACGACGTGAGAATGTTTAATTAAAATATACGTAAAATATGCGGCATTTATTAAAACGAAGTACGTACAAGAAAGGATTATCTTTACCTTAGAGATTCGACCTTTTACCTTAATTAGTGTTGCGGTACGGAGCGGAATTAAGTCTGCCATTGGGCTCAGGTTTTTTTTTATCATATTTTTGCTTACTTTGCCCTGATAAGTCTGTTTTGGGAGGAAAATGCTGTTGCTAGGGGACGTTCATGGGTATATTTTTTCTGGTTCTCCGAAACCATTATTTTATACATATTGTACTTTGATGACTTTTATATTATTATGGTTGGAACATATTTAACTTACTATTTGAACCAAAATGTCGTTTCCCGGAAGAAAGTTTACTAGATAGCCATGTTTATTTTCAATCGAATTGTACCAGTTTCTTTTTTCTTATTTTCTTTTCTTCCAAGTACATCCACATTTCTTAAAGTTATATCTAGAGGATAGCTTAAAACATCCCTTAATAAAATAAGGGTTAAAACATTCTGTCGTCAACCTTTCCACCTGTTTTACGACATCCACAATGAGATAGGGAGTGGTCTTCCCTTCACGGGAACCCGGAACTTAATTTGAATTTTGGACCCATAGGTAGCTAGTAACATTAATAATGAAGTAGCTAAATTATAATTTGTTTAAATTAAGCTTATTTAGAAATACTGTAATAAAAAAAGGTGGTTAGATTAGAAGCTGATTACTAAAAGCCATCATTTATTGACAATCGTTTTTTTTTTCTGTTCGAACATTTTTGTTTCTGGTTTTGCTAAGATTAAGTTTGGAAGCACTGAATAAAATTAAAACTTGCATAATATTACATGACAAAAGATTATGTTGAAAGCATTTTACTGGTTCCCATTGTTTGTCAAATGTCCTAAAAAGAAACGTCATAACTACAGCGAATATGAGAACACAAATGTTGGATATTTTATTTTTAGTCACCTTTGCTGTTTCTCTGTAGGTCAGAGGAGCACGTTTGCTGTTTTCATTCTGTCCATCAATTAACATCACTTTTACTCGAATTTCTTGCACTACATTTTCATTCACAATATGTTTGAAAGGCAATATTTTTAGGACCATTTTTCTTACATGTGGCATTCCATCGACTTAAGTTCTACACATACATACATACAATCACGCCTCTTTCCCTTGTAGGGGTAGGCAGAGACCACTTCTTTCCACTTGCTACAATCCTTACACATTTGTTTCGCTTTGTCCACTTTCATTATTCCCTTCATACATGCTTAAGTTCTAAGCATTGATTAAATTAAATTGTCGCAAAGATACATACATTCTGGTATATATCCATCATTAATATCCGAAACGGATGCTTGAAAGGCACAGTCCAAATCCGACTTAGAAAACACGACTAAAGATTAATTCAATTCGTTATAATGAAAACTCTGGGATTTGATATCGCAGTTATTTTTAATTAAAACAGTTTTCCGCCCGATTAATCACTGAGCTTTATTCATTTATATCACTTTATTGCTTTTAGTCGTTTGTTATGATTGTATCAAAATATATTTTTGGATTTTGTGATATATTTTTAGGGTCTGAACCAATTGGTTGAATGAGTTCAGAGATTTCAGATTTTTATGTTGGTATTGTTTAACTTTACTTGAAGAAGCAATGGAAAATGCCTGATTAGATTTATTAGTTACCGTCAAAATAATACCTCATCATAATCAGCCTATACCAGTCCACTGCTGGACATTGGCCTCTCCAATTGCACGCCACTTAGTTATATCTCGCATCCAGCTCCTGCCAGCCGTCTTGCGCAAAACGTCACTCCACCTTGCCTGGGGGCGCCCTACACTACGTTGTCCCGTTATAAAATACCTATAAATAAATAAATCAATGACCCTGGATGAATTGACTGCATTTCTCCAAGGATCAGGAGTTGCGATTTTTTCTCATGAAACAGTAAAGAAATTTATTACACAAAAATTTCGTGAATTATCTAATCAAGTCTTTGAAAGGTTTTGAATTTATTATCTTACCTTTTATGTTCTTTTTATGTCTTTATATCATTTTTCAACTTTTATTGTTAGTGAAACTTGAAACTAGACTGTTAAGACTGACTTAGAATTTATTTAGTCTTTCTAAATTAGTTTTAAGTTAGTCTTTTGAGTGAGTTTAAACAAGTTGAAGGTACTTAACAAAATGTCATCTTCAGGTTTGTAACTATCAGATATTTTTAACTTTAAGTTTTACAAGATATTTACTACTTTCGTCCTGGAAATTCGTTGTATTTGGAGTCAGATTGCATAGAACTTTTATTTGCATTATCATTTTTTTATTAGGATTTTTGAAAGTGAAAGAAAGAATAGTGCTATCAAGCTGATTATAGAGACGGAAGCTTTTTAAGCAAGAAAGTTAATTTAAAAAAGTAAGAAAATTTAAAAAACGTGACTGGGTTTGGTCTTTTAATTTGTCTTGATAAATTATATATCGTTGTTTCTATTTCTGGTTCAAATATGACGGTCGATAGAAAATCGTGCCAAGGTTTTATTTCCTCGCTCAAAAAATCATTATGTCTCAGACAAAGCTTTTATCAAAGACAAACCAGTATATTAAGAGACCAGCTTACCTTCAAATAGTATGCAGAATAAAATCCTTGCCTCTGCCATCATAATCCGAAATTCCGAATGCCGGAATCGAAGACCTAAAAGTAAGCATTTTAATTATGAAAGCAGGGAGTTTTAATTAAAAAATCTAAAGTTCGCAAAAGCCTCTAACGATGTTACGTTTGCGTGAGCGACTTTTATGGGAGCCCATTTTGTATGATTAAAAAAGTTCTTTTTTTTTCTGGTTAATTCCTGATCCCATTTTGGGGGTAATGTACTCGGAAATTGGGTGATTTTATTGATCAGTAAAATTGCAGTTGGGTAATAAAAGGTTCAGTATTCCAATTCTGTCGAGAAGTTGGAAGATACCATTTGGTTTGAACCGTCTTTATTAAACTGTCCTCAGAAAATGTTCATTTGAGTCATACAAGGTGTAAAACCAATGTAAATTCCGATATGTACAAGATTTCTATCAGCCTTGGTACATTAACAGTAATTTATTTTCATATTAAGTTTTAATATTTATTTTGGAGGCAAATAAAAAAAATAAAAAACAAATTGTCCTTACATTTTAGAGTTCATTGCTCAGTATATATCATCTTAGAAATATTATCGTTTTACATTAAAACTAATATTGCGCGTAAGATTCAAATCTCAATTCGAATTTTGAATAGTTAGGTATATTACAATTTGAATTTCAATTCAAATAATTAAATGGGACGAGCTAGGCGTTATTGGTTCTCATAATACTAAGTGCTGTTTTTTTTATTTACACTCCATGGGATGTACCTACTCGTAGTTTTAATGGATATTATAAAACATTTATTTTAATACTCGAGATACGATTTCTTTTGTGTCAACAAGCTTATTCAATATTTTAATTTAAAATAAACATTATTTCAGTACTTAATTTCTTTTTTTTCCATCAAAAATACTACAAGGCCGTAGTTATTACTTTAATTATTTCAGAACAATTTCGTAATTAACATAAATAATTACATTTCCAAGTCAAAAACGTGTAAGAGAACCTTGTCAACTTAAATAAGGCATACAATTAAAATACGGGTCAGAGCTCATTACAGTTCCAATAACGTGGAACGCGATTCGATCGACAGTTGCCGAAAATTGCCGGAGTGGTGCGGCAATTGCCGAACTCTGCCGAGAATTGCCGAGGAATGTCGGGTTTTGCCGAAGCGTTAGATGCGTATGTAATGTGGGTATTGCGTGACTCCATTAAGTGCACTCGTAATCTCGAAGATATCAATCTTGTGATTCATTATTTTTCAATGGGTTCTCGGTAAGTGTATCTTCACAGATTTATTGGTAAAAGCGTTGGGAAGAGAATGTCAATATTAGTTATTGGGGTGCGTCGTTATTGAATATTCCGTGATCTTATTAACAGTTATGAGAATATTCGTTTTTTGGTGTTTTTTGTAGGACTTTATAAACCGAGAAACAGTCTGTATAGACTCTTGCTGAACTAACTACCTAAATTTGAAGGTTTTTGAGAATTACTTATATGACTAACTCTATACCGTTAAAATAAGATAATCTCAGAAATCTTGTCCATATTTTTAGTCTGTCAATTTTGTCATTGACATTTACTTTTGTGTGTTTCGGCGCCGAATTTAAAACGAAAATCTAATTTGTGTGTTAGGAAGTACGTGCGGTCATCATACGACAGTACTGAGAAAAATGTCGGGACTTCAACATGTCGGACAAATTGTTCTGTATAAAGGATGCTAGGACTTAGGAGGTGTTGCAAAATGTCTTCGGGTTCAACTTACTATCGCGATAACTCTTAACGTAACTTTGTAGATTATAAAATCAGTGACTATGTAGAGGATAAAAGCGCGTGGATTTAGGACCTTCTGCACATGTGGCCTCCCTGGCGGTCCGTTAGTTCATTTGCCTCATCTTGTTGTTTTATCTTTCTCGATTAGCTTCCCCACGGTCTCTATTCGTAGAAACCTTTTGACATGCCTTGACATTCCTGTTAGGGTTTAGTTAGGACTACATATCTTTTGTATGTAAAGCTATTTAATTAGATATTTGTTTTTTCTTTTTTTAATTATTGAGTTTAGTCTTTTTTTATTATTTTCATTCTTTTCGCATAGGCGACCTTTGTAAATGTGACAACAATGTAAATTTGTTGCGTGTCCCTTTTAATTTTTCTTCCATTTTGGATGTTATCATTTACAATAAACTAAACATTTTGCTATTTACGCTGTTGTCGCATATTTGTATATTTTTTTATGTATAATTGTATTTTTTTCATTGATGTTAACCTTTTTTTTAAAAAGAGTAACCTATGGAGTTTCTTGCCGGTTCTTCTCCATTGGAATGACATTTTGGAACCTGCAACTAGAGTCAGTAATTTAACGTTTTAAAAGAGCTTAAAAAGGCCTACTTGAAATAAAAATATTTTGATTTTGATTTTGATTGATTTTGAGATGACGCTTACTCAAACTTACCTATATCGAAGAATGTATGAAGTGAGTCCATGTATTCCATATATAAAATAAATTAAATGCTAAAATTATGTAAGGATAATTTCAGACATAAATTAATATTATCAATATATTTTGGTCTAAATCGGGTACAAAGGCGTTTAGCCTTGATTCCGCTTTAGCCTCAATATCAAGTCTAATAATTTACAAGTACTTATATAACCTCATTTCATGTATTATATGAAACTCAACGGAATATTAATATTGTATAATATAATATACCGCTAGAAAATCTAAGCTATGTGTATATTAAATATTCTGTAAGAGTGATTCGCAGAAAATGTTGGACAGCCTCGAAAAATATTTTTTTAAAAAACCGAATATCGAAATTTACCCAAAAAAATCACCTAAACACATAATTTGTGGATACAATAATGGTTGAAACTTACATTTTGAGGTTTGCTTGGCGGTAGTCAACGAACGTAAACAAAATATTTTTAGGTATTAACGACTTATCTGTCTCAAAACGCTATAAATAGAGCAGCCATCACGAACAATATCATAACCAAATTTTTATATCATAGAAACTTATCCAACTCGCAACACTGTCCTTAAAAATAAGGCTGGGTGTGCATAAACGGTAATAACATTACACCCGCCGTTTGGAACGCGGCCTAATAGCCCGACCTTACCATACCGTACCAATTATTTTTTTATGTTCAAAAATTGTTCATACTTGAGTCAGGTGGTTCAAGAGTAAGGCTTATTGAATAAATTCAAGGAATTGTAATTTTGAATTTCAAAGCACTTCAAGTATAAGCTTGTAATATTTTAATTGACTGAGATTCTGTTTTTTTTCTTCGCAGGTTTGGAAATTGTTTAATGTTGTAAGGGACTTGGACAGTAAACAAATGTATCTGGGTGCGTCCATTGTACAGTATACATCTTCTTTAAAGGTGGATCTGATCTTGCACTAGTTCAAACATTATTTGTCAAAGTAAAAAAATGGTAAACATTTATATAACGTCATCTCAAAATGATCTTTAACATGTATGCCTGTGCAATTCACTCAGAGAAGTGAGTTAGAATTTCGATCGTTTTATGTTGTGTAATTGAATTGTGTAATTAGGTATATCTAGGTTAAAAATGTCGTTGTAAAAACGGTAAATGAGAAGTACTGAGTCACTGCGTACGCGAGTCATCAATCGCTGTTTTTAACATGAGACCTAATATTATTTTTAAGGAATAAATCAAGTCGACGCCCCCAAGGAATAAACCTGTATTATACTGTTACTGACTTTTTACTGTTATGTCATTTTCGGCATCTATAGGTCGGGATTCACCTATACAATTTTTTTTATTTTTTTTCTGCGGTAATTTCTAATGATTTTCCTTATAACACTTTTATTCTTTGGAAATTTTTATTTTTTTATTTACCAGAAAAATAACGTAATACATTATTACAAATTAAGTTCTCTGGCTACATTTCGGTAAAGTAATAATACTGTTAAATATATCAGAAAAAAATCTAGTTAATGCGATTACAGGTTTATTATCGTAAATATTGTGGTAGCAATTTTCGGTAATGCACTGTTACAGTTATCATCCCGGTAAAAATTCATACCTTTTCTATACGTATTGGCGGGAATTTGCTCGCGCTCGGCGAATCAAGGACGCGTTTCTACATTTAAATAAATAATAATAAATGCGGACAACATCACATACATTGCTCTGAACCCAAAGTAAGTAGCTGAAGCACTTGTGTTACAGAATTCAGAAACAACGAAGGTACCACAAACACCCAGACCCGGGAAAATGTAGAAAAGTTGGTTTCTATATTGACCCGTCCGGGGATCGAACCCGGGACCTCAGAGCTAGCGACACCTTGAAACCGGTGCGTACGCCACTCGACCACGGAGGTCGTCATTGTAATGCACATGTAACGCACATTACGCACACTAATAGATGATCAAACGAACTTACCTGATGTTCGATCTTTATTATACGAAGTGCCTCGTTCTCGATATATGTTATTTACCATGCAGCTTTCGCTTGGCAACTAAACTCTTTCAGATCCAAAACTAAACGAAGTATTAGTGTCAGACTGTCTTTTTTCTCCTGTCAAACTTCATTCCTTTAGAGTCTCGTAGGTTATCTCAATTTTACCAAGGGTGGGATGGGTAGGGAACATATATCGAGAACGAGGCACTTCGTATAATACCTAATGATCGAACATCAGGTAAGTTCGTTTGATCATCTATTATACACTCCATGCCTCGTTCTCGATATAAGTATGTTATTTACCATGCAGATGTTCAAGAGATGGTAATGTTGAGATAAAACTTAGAATAAATAAGTAGGCATGTCCTATACATAAATGCATACTATGCACTTGTGCAGAACTCTTTCTAGTTAGATGCAATCATTTAAATAAACTAAACTTGAGTTGTTCTGTTTTGAATTATCCTGATCAACAATCGTAGTCACACAATGTTACAAAATAACCAGTATTATTTATAGAATAACAATCAATGTCTTAAGACACCTCATAGCAATCCTGAGAACAATAGTATTAAGTTTAAATTATTCTGCATTAAGCGCACCAAAACCTGGCTAAACTCTAATAGAAAATTACAAACCTTGCTAATGTTATTTAATATATTTATCTAGCAGTCTGTGTAATTACATCTAGTAGTACAAAATCTTTTTGTCTTAACCATAGGTGCAAAAACATGGCGTATACTATATGCCCTGAAAAAAACATAAGTATCAATACCGCCTACTGAAACAGTAGCTACTTTCTAATCCATCTTCTACTAGTGACTGAAGACAAAAAAACAATTTAACTATGTGTGAATTTAATCGTTCTTAATTAAAAAATGTGATATATGATGTTTTCTTTCTTAACTTGTTTCAGTTGTTGCGCTGCATAGGTATATAAATTATTTAATTAAGTATTCTATCTCTAAAATCTTTAGTAAATATTAGGCTGAGAAAATCTCAATTTATCCAAAAATGCTAAGTAAAGATTTGGCTGCGTACAGCCCATTGCCAGGTTTTTAAAGTTATCAGTAATGATAATATTGACGCAATCTTCACTCAACTTCACTTAACCCATATTCAGTCATCTATTTATTTTAATAAACATAAGTACACTATATTTTAATAAAAGAAGTTTGTGCCCGCTGTGCTGTGCTTAGTGCAAGCAAAAAACCATTCGATTCTTGGTGAGACTACCAAGACTTAACCATTTCCCTGTCCAAGTCTGTAAAGACTCACGTCTTTAAATATGATTTTGATGAGGCATATTCTGAATTAAATATTTCAAATTAATTCCAAACCAAACGACGTTGGCGAAAACCTAAGCCAGATGCTTTGATAGAAGATACTGTATTGGAACGTCCTTATCATCAACCTCTTCCTATAAGAAAGGCATTTTTCATTTAAATTCTTTGTGCAATAGTGGTGCGATTCCACGGCATTACCACAGATTTTATGAGTCTTTGATTTTTGTAGAAAATTGTAATGATCACGGCGATAATAGTGAGACCAATGATGATAATACTGATTAGTTATTAATGTTTTTACTTGGCTACTTTTTATATTTTGACTGATTGTAATTGTGATTTCTATGAGTACTTTGTTTCTAATAAATATTATAATTTTAATACATTTTATGAGTTTTCTTTAATTATTCTCTCGAAGATACCGATAGCAAAATTATTTTACATACTCAGCTTTTAATGATTACGAAAATATGACTACCAAAAATTTCCTATAAAATACGGGTTACATTACTTTACCTTCTTATGGTTATTTGTAATTTTACCATAATAAGTCGGTAACTGAAGATTACAATATCTCTCTGTAATGAAAAAACACGTTGAATAATCCAGTAAAGCACTATTATGCCAAAGATTTTTAAGAAAGTTACAATAATAATTCGGTAAGTAAACATTACTGGAATAATATTGATAAGTCAGGATCGTAAGATATCAGTACCCTAAAAATTGTTTGAAACCATTTTCGGTAATATGTATTTTGGTGAATAACTAATTCTGTGTGTATCTAATAGTTACACTTAATACTTTAAACTGTTCGGGTAAAAATTAGCTTTCCCGTCATATAACAATGTTTTCATTATTCTCCTTTGTTAAAGAGATATACTCGAAAAACACTAAATCATTTTTCCTGTAAAATTTGATTTTTGCGATTACCGGTTTATTCCCCGGGGACGTCGAAGTGTATTCGGATCAAAGGGAGTAAATGATATGAAAAGGCCCAAAAAAGGTCGAGAAGCGACCGAAACCGGAGATCGTGTTATTGTGTGTCTATAGAGTTTAAAATCGTGCCTATTTTTATCAGTCTACATACATAATAATAAAAAGCCAAAACTAATATTTGCTCATTTTGATAGAGCCGGTAACTGGACTGCAATGCTATATAATATAAGGTAGAGTTAGTTATACCATTTCTAACTCAATGATGAATGGACCAATTTTATGTTCTTTGATTTACTTCATTCCAAACTAGCGGAATAACTGTCAAAACCATGACAAAACTTCCATAAAAAAAAACTACAAACTCGCGGGGCACTGCTAGGGATAAAAATATATAAACATACATGAAATAGAACTCTACATCTGAAGACAAAATAAAATAACACTATAAAAATACACCTCGCTTAACCCACTACTGATCACACGTACTCAACTAAGGTGATAGCTAAGCGATCTTAAAAATTATAGACTGTTTGTAAAAGGGTAAATGGTCCTTAGAGTCGAGAGCTCTCAATTGAGCGTCGTTGTCTGCTGGCAGCGTGTGAGGTACTTGACACTCAGTGGAGCTTAGTGAACTCCAGATATGATAGTTTAGAAGTTATTGTAGTAAAATTGTCCTGGTGATGTGGTAACTTTGATCTTAACTATAGAAATTAAACTATGTTTTGTGTTCTTCTTTCGTGAGAATTTGGTGATTTGGAAGTGTGTTGTACTGGGTGAAGTTTTGTTGACAATATAGAAGAGAGCCTAGAATGAGTAAGGAGAGATCAGGTGTAATAAAAAAAAATAAGTTAATCATTATCTAAAAAACTGAGAGTAGCAAATTCTAAAAAACCTATAAATCAATAGAAAGAAAGGACCACCATCTAATAGCACACAGGATGCTGACTCGCATCTACTTAGTATATAACTCTTCAACCACAGCAATAAAACCACCATGCGTATCGACCATTTATATTACAAAATGCTATCAAAAGTCAGCAAAATAATATTGTAGAAAAGGAATGCCCTATAAAACTCTACACAAACGAAGAGCAGCCGTGCATTTTAGCATAAAATGATAATAAAATTATACTTTGGCACCATAGCTATGTTTTCTTGGCCCCAAGGACCGCAATACGGAAGCTAAATTAATTTTTTCCTCTTGTTTGCCTAGTTACATGGCTTTGTTATTATAAATTGTGTTTTTAGGTTAATATGTTAATTGATGGAGATAATGGTGCTAGCAAAATGAGTTTGTTGCTGTTTATTTTTGTCATAAATATTATGTGCTTGATTAGATTCTGTCAGTTTGATATTAAATAATTTAAAGATTATAATTGGTGTCTGGCTAAGATTAGCTGCTAGCCATAGCTAAAGACTGGCGTAGCAAGTCTGTTTGATAAGTGTCAAAGGACTATATTTTTTTTGCAACAATAAATACAATTTTTGACATACGATTGATCCAACTATAACAGGCTTATGAATTCCGTAACTTATTCCTTATAAGAGTTCTTAAAGTATTATTATATAATTGAAGTATGAATTGTTTTACGCTTTAAATATCATATCAAGACATGCGCACTACACTAATAAAACAAAACAAGATCTTAAAGTACTTTAACGATCGTTCAGCTTTATCCATCGCCAAAGGACCATAAAAATGGTACACACTATGCCTTTGTTTTAATAACATATTTTACTGGAGGAATTTAAAGCTGCTTATCAAACCATGCGAAAGACTTAAGATGAGTGATTTTGGTTGTAAGAAATGAGCTGGTAACGGTGTAGGCTGAAATTCTTTTATGGACGAAAATTAAAGCAGGTTTATGAGAACATCTTGTGTGGTTCCCAGTAAGAAATAAGCTTTTGGTTTTAAATTGTTTTTGCTTGTTATATTGTGTTTATGGGATCAGGTGATTTTGGTATTGTAGGGATAAAAAGACATTGTTTTAGTATACCTAGATGATAAATAACTGGCATGATAATAAATGGCAGACCAACACCTACCATAAACCAGACCCAGACCTAGATACTTGTAAACAGATAAAGCTCTATGTTAACCTATATAATTGAGTAAAACATACTATTCAACAAAATTGTGACAATAAGTTCGGTTAAAGAATTTATCTTTCATACGAATATAAAAAGAACACCATAAACACTGCAGCAAACAAACATTTGAAAATAAACTAACGCGGAACCGCAAAACAAAACACCTTTATCGCAGACATAAAAAAATACTATCAATTTATTCCGACACACAGATAAAGTATGACAAAAAATAAAATCGCAGTTACCGACGCAGTCTATTCAGATCGAACGAAAAAACAAGGAAAAAGGGACGAGACTATCTCGTATTCTCAACGTTAATTTTAAAACCATTTTTCTTTAGCAAAAAGGTAACTTGCTCAAAGGAAATTCTATATTCTAGTACCGTCTACGAATCAAATTTCTGGAGAGGTTCCTCGCTAGGAAAAACTAACAAAAATATTTTTGTTCCATTTACTGGAGGTACGCAATCGTGGTATCTATTTGCAAGCGGGCATTGGCCCTGGCGGCTGGAATAACTGCACTTGAATTGGAAAATCTAGGCTCGACTTGAGTTTTATATTGAGTTAAGGATGTCATTTTGGTAATTCTGTAAGCAGAGGAAGACCGATGAATTGAGTGGAGGATGATATGAGAAATAAAGTGTGTAGGTACGCTGAATTGACAAGTAGTAGAAACGAACTGAAAAAAAACTTTTTTTTTTCTTTAAAGAGCCCATTTTCAAGGCAAATAAATTAAATTTCCATAAAAGCTATTGATAAGGTTATTTGCGCTATAAAATCCCTATCGTATAACATCAAACATTTACTTACTCAGTGACGTAGGCGTTTATATTTCTAGCGCCATCTTAATCGGACTAAAATATGTCGCGTGTGCGGGCAGAAAACCGGATTCATCTGGTTTATACTGGCATAAAACCGGTTTACGTTGGTTCTAAGTGAGGTTTACAACTGGATTTTAGTCTCTTTAATAAGATCCGTGTATGATTTGCGGAGTTAATTAGCGTTTAAATGAGATTCCTTTCTGTTTTAATCTTGGGAGCGGTGTTTAATTTATGCTCTGTGAAGGACTGGTCTTTATGGCCGTAAGTTTCAGATTTTGTGGTCCTTTTGATGTTTCTATTTTAGACATGAAGATGTGTAATTAAATTACACGATTAACCATAACAAAATATATTATATAATATATACAAATGAGGTAGGTATTGAAAAAATATAATTAATAAGATAAAAGGACAATTAAAGACAAGAACTGTAACAAATAAGACAATTTAATTAACTTGCCAATTTTACAGTCGCCTTCCTCTCAATTCAATATTTTTCACATCAATACCTAATTGACATTCGCAAATAACTCTCGATTTCATCTTCGACAAAATAAAAGAGGAAATTCTAATTCTACAGGAACTTGGGATAAAGATAAAAACAAATTTACCGTGACGGTGAAAACGTCTTCTGTAATTGGCACTTGACAGTGACGTTTCATGAAACTTGGACGTCAAAGTCCTTATGTACGTGGAAATCCAATAATGCGTGAATTCGGACCTTATCTGGGAATGGATAGAGTCTTAATTTGAATGGCGTGGTGTTTGAAGTAGATTTTATTATTTTATTTGTAACACGATTGTCATTTTAAAGGTGTTGTGTATTTACAAAGGTGTAGTAAATAAAGTGATGCTATTACTGAGAAAAGACCAATGAAAGGACTAGGGGTGTTTACCCAGCAGCAGGACAGCATATGGTAACAAAAAAAAAATGGCTGATCTTGATTTTCTTTTATCATCCTTTAACCTCTCGTCTGTCGCAATAAATAAGACAATAGAATTCAATTGTGTCTCGCGTAGATCTGCGCTTCCGACATACAACGGGTTAATTCTATTTTTTGGGACGGTTTATTTTTATTGAGAAAATTACAAAAATAGTATGTAGTACACAATTTCAAACATTTCAAAAATGAGTTTATTTTTATCTCCAGTCTTTTATTCCTCAAACTTAACCAAGGAAACCAACCACAAATCTATTAGGTCGAACATATAATAAAAACCTATCGAGTCATATATTTCCCGTTGAAAAGTTAGCGTGTCGTTCGCACGCCATCTGAAGTGGGTTCTCTGAACACATCGTAAGATTAAATGGCTCATCTTTTTTTGTGGCTAAAGAAGGGAGAATTCAAATTGCAATGTTAAATAGACAATTAATTGATAGAAACGATAATAAATAATAAATTGATGAGGTGCACAGTTATTTCTAATATGAATTTACATAATAAATGATCTTACTACTCTCTCTACTGAGAAAAGTTGATGATAAAACCATACAAGACATTAAAATAATATCCAGAGTACCAGGGGCCCGAGTCTACTATTTACACTCCGTATCGTCCTTCTATCTTCTTCTAATCGTCCCACTATGAGCCAACTATGAGCACACTGACACGAAGTGTAAATAGTAGACTCGGGCCCCTGGAAGCTTTCAAGAACTGCAGCAACAGCGAATTAATTGAAAATTTCGATCATCTATAAAACATCTTTAATATTATTCAGAGATTGATGTGCAATGTTTACAATGCCCCTAATGTAACTGATGTTAATGCCTCCAGACTTAAATTCATCGACTCGTACACAATCTCCGATATCAACGAGGCTTTTGACCAAAAGAAGTTGCGAAATATCGCCTTCTTCGTGAGTTATTAAAAAAAACAGCAAGTTTATACAATAAATTTATTTGAATTATTTTAGCTACTTTATAACATATATACTTATCATCATGCCTGTATCCCCGAAGGGTTAGGCAGAGGTGTACCAATGTACACCCACAGTTCACCGGTATGTTTAGGTCCCATGTAATAGGGGGCGAGCCTATTGCCACTAACCGGGCACAAATCCAAACTCCGACCTGCTACTGAGAGTTTCATAGAAAAACCCAATAACACCTTGGTCGACTTGGGAATCGAACCCAAGACCTCTAGCGTAGCAGTCGCGCTTAGCACCACTAGGCCAACGAGGCAGTCGCTACTATATAAAAACAAACAAAATACTTCAACGAATTTCTTAAGCAGTATTAATATATAGGTCATTAAATGATACATACGAGTCCCAAATTGCTCCCAGATATCTATTTCATATCTGATAACAGGTAGCAATAACCTTTCACCATTCAGTCTTAATAACATTTTATTTATTTATTTATTTATTTAATGATTTACACGGCTTGGAGCCAATTACATAAATCACATAAAAAGCTTAAACTAATCATTCAAAAATGCACAATATTCTAACTAAAACATAAAAACAATTCTTATATAACAATAAATTGGAAATATCTACTACATACTATTATTCTCATTGAATTGCAAACAACTGAACATTAATTTGGGAAAGGCATCGGTAAACAAATCGCAGTCCGGGTTGGACTGGACAAGTTTATTCAGAGCGAACATGTTTTCTATGTCGTCTGATTGGCTGATTAGTGATTAATCATTTCTTACAAAACCTTGTTTTTTCTTTTGTTCTTGAGTTAAATTTAAGTAGGTACTGTGTCATGTTTATTCGGTTTTTGCTCTGAACAGATAAGGTGCTGTAATGTTATGAGATTTCAATCGTTTGAATTGAGTCTTCTTGTTGTCTTTCCTAGACTTCTGGTGTCATGTTTTTATCCACTTTATGGTCATTTCTGTTACTCCAATAGTTATCAAAGCTGATGCAAAATTTATTTTTTACATTTATCTTTGAAAATAACTCCACACTTAAACTTCCCAATAAATTTTAATAATAAACAGTCAAAAAATAGCCTTGTCTCTCCAATTTATTATTTTTTCATAGATCCAGTGATATACAATCTAAAGAGAATACACGATACTAATTACATTTTCACAAAAAATATTTACTTAACTCCGTAGGTACTAAAAAGTATTATAAGAATATTTAATGTTAATTCAGCTAACAGTCCGTTTCGAACTGCAAAAGACAAGATAAATTAAATTGTTTTCATAGAATTCTCGTTCGCTTGCTGATAATTTCCAGATGGGTGAATATTTGTATTTTTATATTCATTCTCTCTTCATATAAAATCCTGTTTTAGCGACCCACCCTTTGAGAATAGGTGGCGATGTCATTTTATTTGATTTTTGTGAAAACAATTGAGCGAGGATATTTCTTCTATTCTTTTTTTGGGTTAGAAGTATGATTGCCTGTTCGGTCAAATATTTACTCAAAATATATGTTTTATTTTAATTATGGAGACGATTTTTTTAAGTATTTGGTATAAACTCATTAAATTTATTTCACAAACGTAATTCAATTCCCGCCAAGTAGATAAGCCTATCGTTCAGGAAAAGCAACATTTAAATAGAATTAGGAATAATTAAATTGTACGCGCCAAGGCGGTGCATTCTTTTCTTTGAGGAAACAACAGTTCCTTGGGATTCGAATACATTTGGAATTCTGTAGATTACATCCGAAATTCGAAACGTTTAAATTATTTGTATTCCGTTTCCATGAGCGAAATTGTATCTATAAAAAAACTGACTGGCAACAATTTTATTTTGAATTCCGAATTTCGTCCGCCATTTTCATTCTCACAATTAACGCCAATAAGCAGACGTTTATGGCGCTCCTTTCTTTCTTCTTTTTAAAGGCATTCTTGATGTATAAAGGTGGGTCCGTAAGGAGTTTTAATAAAATCCTTGGCTCCGGCTTAAGTGTCACTCACGATATGAGCTTGCCTTTATTACGGTCTGTAAAAACTAAGGCCATAAGATTAGTATTAAAGCTCATTTTTTGCTTAAATTACGGCGCCGTGTTTCGGGTATGCATCATAAAAATTGTAATTTCCCGTTTAATTTTTGTGGGAGATTGAATTTTGGTTTATATTTATTTGGTAGTAAATACTGGACTCGGACTGCAGGGTAGAAAGCGTCAAAAAATGTTCGGTTTCGTATTTCGCGGTAGGACAATCCAATCGGCGTAAAACCCGTGGGTTCCCTGGAGGGGTTGTCATGGTAACGAGCCAGGCTGCGGGAGGAAGGGGTCACAAAATCCAAACTTATCTCATAAATTTACGCGGCAGGTCGATCTCGTTCAACACGCGAGCGTTTCGCCAAATTTCATTTTGTACGCGAAACCCAAGCCCATTTAATTGGTATGAAAATTTAAGTGTTATGTGGTTTAAGTGTTGACTCGTGAAATTATAAAAGCGTTTGCACTCTTCTCATTTGGTAAATAACTCGTCTGTATGAAATTCGGAGCGGTTTTCAACGAATAACGTTTATATTCATAGTGTGCTTTCAGTTCTGTTTGCAATGACAATCATAGATTATTAGTATAAGGGACAATTAAATGTTATTAGCATGAAACTTACCACAGTGGTTACTATAAATACTAATTGAATAAGCACCTTCATAATAATAATAATAATAAAAACAGCCTATAAACTTCCCACTGTTGGACACAGTGCAATAAGTACCTATCTACATAAATATATCAATCATACCCAATAGTATATAACGGAAATTTGCCTATAATCTAAGTACATATTACTTTTTTACAAATTAAATAATATGTACCTAACACAATGTTTAATTAAATCCTTCGTCAAATAATTATGGTCATTTAATTTTATTTACGAACTTCGACGCGAATTGAATGTCCAATAAACAATCGAGATGAAACTGTTCGATTAAAATATCCGATTGTTCAATCGATTTGGGAAATCGGACGCATTCGTGCAAGCCCTTTTTGTATAAAATGCTGAATTTCCTGATCCCGATTTGATTTAAATTGTCTACAGAGTGGAGCGTTGTTGCATGTTGTATGTTTTGGATTTGACGATGGTTTAATTGTGGTAGAACTTTATATTTACTTGAAACATAGATTAGTGTTGTTTGAAAGACAATGTCATCTATTTAAACATTTTTTAACTGTTATTTCAGACTTCGTCTCTTAAATAAATTTGTATTTTTTTTTTTTTATAATAATAATCAATACGGACAACATCACATACATTGTTCTGAACCCAAAGTAAGTTGCTAAAGCACTTGTGTTATGGAATTCAGATACACCGAAGGTACCACAAACACCCAGACCCAGAATTAAATAATACGTGACACGTTAAAAACATTTACGATGATTAAATAAAGTACACAAATAAACTTAAATGACATCGTACTCGTAATACCAAACAATACGTGGATATTGTACTGAAATTAAAGTTATTCTTTGTATACTTATCCACTTATAATGTAGGAAATTACGCATGTATCATATACTACGACATCTAACACCATTTATTCGGTATCCAACAATTATCCAATACATTAATATATGCTACTAACATTTATCATAATAATTTATACTAAACAAATGAATTATATTTCACAAACAAAAACTGATTCTTCCAAAGTCTTACAAACAGTATAATTTGACTCGTTTGATTTATAGTATCGTTATAGCGAAACTCTGCCCTTAAGGAAAACTGTTACGTACTAGGTATACTAAATTTTATTGATACGAAAGAATATTCACGAAAAATTCCATAGCAATTATTGTCCAAAAAAAAAAAGTATACGTAAACGCCAAAACATCATTACATTATATTACACACACGATCGATCCTTTTGTCGTTGGTATTAAAACAAAATTGTTTTTGACTTATCCGGCCTGTCTAAACCCAGGTGCGACTAAGGTGGGATTAGGCGGGTGACAAACGAGCCAGAATAATACGTTTATAATTATGTATACGCGCGACGTATCGAGCTTACGCGTGCAGCCGGCACTGACGAGTATTAATTTTGTTATGTGTAATATTAATTATCGGCTGGCATGTAGATTATAGGTTTGTAATAGGATTAATTTTGACTCAAAAATACTTGTGTTCTGTAATTATGTTAAGGTTGTAAGTCTAAAGCTTCCGTTATGGTATGTAAGTTAATCGGAGAATTATACCTCGCTACCATTTTTGCTGTTTTATAATGTTCTTATCACATGAGGAGGTTAATTAACCAATTACTAAATAAACGTAATAAAAATGGTTTCATTAAATAAAAATAGGGTTTCTGCCTTGCCTTTTTAACAAACTATTCTGGGGTAAGTTTCCATCTCACTGAAATCAGTTTAACACACTTTTTTTTACACAGAGCGGCTGGCTATCTGATCTCTACGATCCATTTTACTGGGTTTCCAGGATTGTACTATTGACTTCATGATTGTGAGTGTATGATAGTTGAAACCAACGGCTTAACGTGCTTCCCGAGTCACAAGGTTTGAATGAATCATTTTCACAGCAAAAAACAACAGCAACCTACAATATATACAAGCCTATGAAAAACAAATGACTAGCACACACTGACAAACCTAATAAAAGAAAGATGGCGTTGGATTCTAGATTGACATCAGAACATAGTTAGCCGGCATAGAGTAAGGTTGAGATACCCGGATCGATGTTATGAGTACAGCCGCAGGCTTCGTCTTAAGGACTATGCTCACTTGAAGAGAAGTAATTTGAAAACTAGAATTGTTCAGTTCTGTTTTGGTAATATTAATTTGGGTAGTAATAGGTCTTAGCCACTTAACAGTACAGGTTGGTGTACAAGTTTTTTTTATTTCAATCAAATTGTTTGAGACGCGACTTGCACATAGAATATAACTAAGATAATATAAATTATCGATTTAAATAGGAATATGATTTCTATATGAACGTCGAATGTATTATTGTCATTACAAGACTTTTTCCAAGGTAAGTTGGGGTAAAGCCTTTACCCCAACTTACCTTGGAAAAAGTAAAGGTAAAAGTAAAGTAAACTTACCTTTACCGTAAAGGTCGATAGTTGGGAATAAAAACCTAACGTGCTTGGTATTGATGAAAAGAACCTACATAAACCTACTTCATGTACCAATGCTTATAAGATAACTTTGGTCCTGAAATAGCATACTTATATACTACACTTCTTCAAGAGCTACTGAAGAGAAATGTTGAACTTTTTATCATTTTCGATAAATCAGTATAGAAGTACCAAGAGTTAGGACAAAAGTTAGAACACTAGAACTGGGAACTTAGCATGATATTCGTTGTAAATGTGTTTGCCACGTGACTTTTACTCATACTAACTCAACTTAACTTACTTCATCAATTAGCATACTTGTTATTTCATCCTTGACAGTCGTAAGTCACTGCAATGCTAACAACCAGTCTTGACATGGTCAGATGGGCGGTCGCTCAACGTCAAATACAGTATTTAGCTGAATCCGGTGAGACTGGAAGCCGACCCCAACATAGCTTGGGATCTTTCCCAAGCTATGAATAAATCTTCTTCTGAGCCCTTGCTCAGGAGAAGATTTATAAATTTAAGCAAGTCTTAAAGATAAGTTGCTTTTAAGTATTTGAAGATTAGTCTGATATTAACCTTCGTTTGAACAAACTGATTATTGTGGTGAAATATTTTATCAGAATCGTAAACTTTTTATTTCCCTATATTTATTTTATTCACAGTTTATGTGGTTTCCTGGCTGCTATTGTGTTATTCGTAACAGAAACCCTAAAAACACTTTGTTTTACTACTGGAATCGAGTACGAGAAAATGTAGATATAAGGATTATTTACACAAAGATTGACTTGAAGTTATAAAATAAAACTTTCGCTTCAGCTTACTGAAAGTTGTTATCTTTGCTGTATTGCGAACAATACTATTCATTACAGAATAATAGTAGCAGATAAGATGCATAAATACATACATGTTGAGACCTTCGTCCCAGTTAGAAAGAGAGATTACATTTTACGCTGACTGACTCTAGTCAAACAAAGATGGATAGCTTTTTTAAAGAAGTGTTTAGTAGTATAATGCCTTTCTTTTAAAGAACAGATTTTAAAATCATATACAGATATAACCTATTTACTCAGTACCTATTATTATTATTATACGATACGTACTCAAATTCTTAACATTCAAGTTCGATCAAGTAAAAGAATAACTCCTATTTTTCAATACAAACTCATACGTGTCACTAGAACCAGCATCTCTTTAAAACATCATAACACAGCCCAAAAAATACATAGGCACAAAATATTTTTGAACAAAAACCCGTGTTTATACCACTTAGTGTCGGGCACACGGACCACAAACTTGACACTTTATGCGTCGGTCCCTCACGTACTGCTCATTATATCCACATTACTAAAAACCAATGCTTTGTACATCGACAAAGGGGTCGCTGTATCGTGTAATGTAAGCCTAACATACACCCTTCATGAGGAAAACATGGGGTAATTGTTTATCTTGTGTTGTAATATTACGGGTTTTTTCTTACTTCTTTTTGAGTTTTATTCCGACTAATGCTGAATTCTACTTTGACCAGATACAGCTACAACTATTATTCCTAAGGAGCGTTAGTGTTCACACTATTCACACGGAGTAACACATAGACATTTACATAAATACAGATCAGGGGATCTATATTGTGAATATTAGTATATCTATATTGTGAGTATTGTATTGACAAAATTTCGAGATTTTTGCAGCTAGGCAAAATCATGGTATCATAATTTTGCGTAGTTATGATTTGTAACTATTAGCCATTCCTCCTGCAAAGCATCTCTGTACGAACTTATTTATTGTTTATCAAATTTATTTACATAGACACATATCTTCTAATCATACCATACCTACCATAGATACAAATATTTCTATGAAAGTAACTAGCCGTCCCTGAAACCTGGATTTCATCACACTTACAAATTATTAAGAATAAAATTAAATTATATACTTCTTCTAAATACATTAATTACATTACCCTTTCCATGTCAAAGTTTGAAACAAAGCCTACATCAGCACCGATTATGAAATACTCCATAACCGCATTAAGCTGATCACCAACGACACCTCTTTATAAATATTTATCATTCTTACCTACATAAATATGTATGGAATCGTTAAGCACAGGCATCTCGCATAATACAGTATGTTCCGACCAAATTAATACAGGCTGTGTCGGAAAGCGTCGGTTCCGAGAAATAATATGATATGCGAATTTCAAATTAAATAGCCAATTTATACGGTTGTGAAAAAATTACTGAATTATGGTTTAAATTACACTGTTATGTGGGGAATGGGAAATTGATAGCGGGTGTGTTTCTGTTACTGGGTGGAATTTGTTTTGTAAATTGTTTTTTTTTTCGTTACTCCGGTTACTCGTGCCTGTTGGCCAGTCTTATTCCTAGAAATGAATTGTTATGCTTCACCAATTGAAAATGTGGCTCTCAGTGAAGTTTTGGGAAGAACTTGTAGGAAAAATAAAAATGTAAATAAAATATACATAGCGATGTATTAATTTAAGTGCTTTACGAGCAGCTACATAACACAAGTGCTTTAGCTACTTACTTTGGGTTCAGAGCAATGTATGTGATGTTGTCCGCATTTATTTATTTATTAATTTACTTAGTTTCAGAAGACCATGGTCGATTAATATCTAGGAAGGTATTTAAATATGGATAAAGAATCATTATAATTGATTGTTTTTTTTGCTGAACTCTGTAACATATTCCGATACGCATAACACATAACACCCATAAACCATGAATAATTTTATTGAATAAAAATTATATACACAATCCCTGTTAATACTCAGTGAATTAATTTACTTTTCCATTACAGAAATACTATTATAGACACAATAGCAAAATATACTGTCATAAATCATATGCCGTGACTAATTTAATCATCGATCAATATAATTCTAATGTTCTTCCTATTAATTCATTTATAGGGTTCCGTACTCAAAGGGTAAAAACTGGATCCTATTACTAAGACTTTGCTGTCCGTCCTTCCGTCTGACACCAGGCTGCATCTCAAGATTCGTGACAGCTGGACAGTTAAAATTTTCATTACATTTTCACAAGTACTAAAAATATAATAAATATTACAAGGGAGCTCAAATACAACAAACGCAATTTTATTCCCTTTTTTTCTCGTTTATTTTTGTTTACCTAGTCATTGGTAAGAAACCAAGGAGGGGCTCGTGGCTAAGTGTAGGCCGTACGGTTTGACCGACCAGTCTTACTATGGGATACTGTGTTTCCCAGTAAAATGGGTTGTGGAGGTCAGATAAGCAGTCGCTCCATGTAAAATACGGTATTCAGCTGAATCCGGTACTAAAAAGAGAAAGAAGACTGGTAGCCGACCCCAACATAGTTGGGAAAAGGCTCGGGAGATGATGGTAAGGAACCCTTTGTGCGCGAGTCCAACTCGCAGTTGGCTGGTTTTAAGGTAGTATTGTATAGAATCCCTCAAACACTCCGCCTGATATACGACTGATTACATAAATTATTCGGAATACATTATACGGAGCGGTTTAAGCAGTTCCAATTTACATTGTATTGGTGTTCCTGCATTAAACAAGGGAATAATCTTGACTGATCCCGGTAATGTACTTACGTGTCCTGTTTTGTGGTACCAGTTTGTTCGATTACATCAGTTTGGGTGTAGTGTTGTTTTATTGATTTGTGGAAGGTGCATGAGGAAAATCTCAGAAAATAAGAATACTTAGTTTTTTGCCTCCTAATATGCTTAATTAAATTGGCAACGAAAAGAAGTGCATTAGGAAAATCTCAGTTTTTTTTTTATAAGAGATATAGTTACTTTTTGCAAAAGAGCTCCTTACATTATGCTTACATATTTACATCGTTTATCTTAATCATTTTACTAAAAGTTATAACTTTTAATCAATAATGATATATTTATTGATGAAATTAAACTTAAAATATTTACAAAAAAAAATAAAAAACTTTTAATTAAATTATTAAGATTTATTCTTAAATGATTGGAATTTCGCTTTCATTAGTCTCACAAAAACGTTATTACAAACACTGGTATCTCCCATATGCCACAAATATTTATCACACGAAAAAAATTTCGAATATTTCGTTATCATACAATTGCTATACATTTCACACTTCACTAGAACATTTAAGCACTATCTTCAAACGCAATGAGGTCTTAAATAATCGAGCCTCAAACGAAACGAATACATTTTTATAGAGAAACGGAGACAAATTTGAATTGCTAAGTTATAGAAAAGTAATGGAAACATCTTCTTTCCGTCCACTGTAGTGTAAAAGTGACCAATGATTCGGAAAATTAATCTCAGATGCACTGAAACTACGGAAACTGAGGAATGTCGCTTTATTTATTTATTTGTCCTTTAAGCATTATTGTGGTTGGTTGCTTTGAAAAGTTCTGAAAAGGAAGGATTTTGTGTTTGAAATAGAGTTCGGCCTTTTTTGAAATATTTGTCGTTCTTTTGCGTTATATCTTAATATTAACTACTAGCTGTGCCCGCGACTCCGTTCGCGTGGATAACGAAACTTATCAATGAGTTTTTTGTGTTAAGTGCTATTTGTGAAGAACGTTATCTATCGAGCATACCTCTGGCTAGTCTCATTCGCCTAGCGTGTCTTAATGTAGCAGAAAGAGATGGTCTCTTTCTGGAATATTTATATTTGCACTAGCTGTACCCGGCATGCGTTGCAATGCAATTTTTTCTACCTAGCACCTGCCTACTACCTACCTACTACCACTTAGGGGTATGAAAAATAGATAGTAGCCGATTCTCAGACCTACTGAATATGCATATTATACAATTTCATCATCATTTTAGCCAATCATAGTCCACTGCTGGACATAGGCCTCTCCCAATTTGCGCCACAACACCCGGTCCTCCGCCCTCCGCATCCAGTCCCCTCCAGCGACCTTTTTCAGGTCGTCAGTCCACCTGGCGGGGGGGCGTCCTACCTTACGCTTGCCGAGTCGCGGTCTCCATTCTAGGACTCGTCTGCTCCAACGGCTATCGGTCCTTCGACAGACATGGCCAGCCCATTGCCACTTCAGCGAGCTAATTTTACGAGCTATGTCGGTTACCTTGGTTCTTTGTCGGATGACCTCATTACGAATTTTATCCTTCAAAGAGACTCCGAGCATAGCTCGCTCCATAGCCCGCTGCGCGACTTTAAATTTGTGGACTAGTCCAACCGTTAATGTCCACGTTTCGGCACCGTAAGTCATAACAGGTAGGACGCACTGGTTGTAAACTTTCGTCTTCAGGCATTGCGGTATAGGCGAAGAGAAGACTCGACGTAGTTTGCTAAACGCTGCCCAGCCTAACTGAATTCTCCGATCGACTTCCCGCTCGAAGTTGTTTCTACCAAGCTTGATGACCTGCCCTAGGTAGATATACTCTTGAACAACTTCGAGCATCGATCCTTCGACATATATCGGTCTCGGCATGACATGTTCATTGAACATGATCTTGGTTTTATCCAAGTTCATGCCAAGACCGACCCGTCGTGAAGCTCCATTCAGGCCATGCAGCATCTCGCTTAGTTGGTCCAGCGACTCTGCCACTATGACGATGTCATCGGCAAATCTAAGGTGCGAGATGTGCTCACCGTTCACATTTATACCCCGTCCAGTCCAGTCCAGAGTCTTGAAGACATCCTCGAGCGCATTGGTGAACAGCTTTGGGGATATAACATCCCCCTGTCTCACCCCCCGACGCAGCTCGATCGGATTGGTCTTATGGTCATGGAGCTGGACAGTCATTGTGGCGGTGTCATATAAGCATCTCAGCGCCTCGATGTATCGCCAGTCAATACGACATCGTTGCAGAGCATCCAGAACCGCCCAAGTTTCGATGGAGTCGAAGGCTTTCTCGTAGTCCACAAAGGCCAAACACAGCGGCTGATTGTACTCTTCGGTTTTCTGCACAATCTGCCGAACAGTATGGATGTGGTCTACGGTGCTAAAGCCTTTTCGAAACCCGATACACTACAATTACAATACAATTTCATAAAAACTAATAATTAAAAAAAATAAAAACACGCCTGCCTCGTTTAAGAAGAACTAAAAAATTCAAAACAAGTGGATAGAATTAAAATCTTAAAACTAAAATAAAAAATTCTAAGTACAAAAAAAAATTATAGCATTCGGGGGACAGTTCTGCGGGAAAATATGTTTATCATTCCCCCGACTGCTATATTTTTTTTTGTATTTAGAATTTTTTATTTTAGTTTTAAGATTTTAATTCTATCCACTTGTTTTGAATTTTTTAGTTCTTCTTAAACGAGGCAGGCGTGTTTTTATTTTTTTAATTATTAGTTTTTTATTTCATACCTTTTAGTGATATAATGACCAATATTGCGCAAAATATAATACGGAACTAAACCGTCTGAAATAATATGAGTATATAGTGTTACAACACAAAAACATGACACAACACAAAAAAAAATCGTTCGGAACCCATTGCAGGCGATTTCGAATGTCCACATAGCCTATGTCACTCGGGATTAATCAAAGCTTCTAATGATACCAGAAACATTGAAATCGGTCAAGCCTTATAGAAGTTATGGTGGAATAAAGAAACTCACAAACATACATACATACATACATACATACATACATAAATACATACATACATACATACATGAACCCTGAAAACATAACACTCCTTTTTGGACAGTCATGTAAAAATCGGTCAAGTCGTTTCGGAGGTGTATGGTAACTAACATTTTGACACGAGAATTTTATATATAAAATTATGAGTTGTTGGGCTTACTACGGCCTATAACACTTGTAATCCATCGTTCAGATAACATGATGATAAACGAATAAAATATTAAAAAAAAAATGTTTTAAGGATCTTTAAAGATATAAAAATAAGTCCTTGCAGTAATAACTAATTAAAAAATACAAATTTAAATAACCGAGATCCTTCACACCGAAAGTTTACAATCCTAAATACACAGCTATATAAATTACCTTAAAACACAAAATTCACTTAATACCCCACTTGGGGACAACTGGGGCCTTAACAAAACGTAACTCCGAAGTAGTGCGGTTTTATCAGCCGACGTTAACGACATGCTTGCCCAGGGAATGTATATTAGCGAAATACACTATTATACAATTATAATTAGAATTATAATATTAATAAATAAATGCGGACAACATCACATTGCTCTGAACCTAAAGTAAGTTGCTAAAGCACTTGTGTTATGGAATTCAGAAACAACGAAGGTACTACAAATACAATTATATAGAACTAGAGATAGTTCGTAAGTTAGTCATAGAAGCCATGTAGGTCTGTCATCTGGAAATATTTCATAAAGTTACCAAAGTTATGTAGGTTTTATTTTAACTAATATATTAGCAAGATTTTGGCAAGATTGTGCTCGATAAGCTTGTTTCATAAACTAATTAAATTAAATAGTATTTTAAGTTCAGGAATCTCACTATTTGCAGCACTTTAAAAAAAGTACTATTTGTTCAAAAAAGGTCTAGAGAGTTGCTCAATTGTTACACGTAACTAAACATCTGTGTCCTTAATTTTTCCTGTCTGTACAAAATCATCTGTCACTTATCAGGATATGTAACGCGCACTTCGGAACTCTAAAATCCTAAAATCTCTCTTTTTCCAAACCCTAACACTGCAACAGCTGTCTCGAAACAAGCCCAGACGAACGAACATATTTGTTATGCTATTCAAACAGCCGGATACGCAACTATCGCTTCATCTGTACTCCAGATATTAAACCCAACGAGGCCACTGAAATGAATAAATGAATAAAAAATTTCGTAGGTATACGGCCTATTATGCGCCATGATAGAGCACAATTCAATTTCGTTATGTCTGACAGACGGAAAGGGTTTCGATCAAATTAGGACGTGTTCCGATTTTTTCGTAGTTTGTTTTTGGACAGGCATGGGGTTAAGTTTGTTTTTTAGGCTGGGAAATATTATATGGGAGAAGGGGTTATTTTGTCCAAATCGGCAGATATTCTCTGTCGAGGAAAACTATACGTCATGATTTTGCTCCGCCATGGAAATAAGGCAAGGGCTTTGATATGATCATTCCTATCAAAGCCTTGCCGAGCATGCTTCAGATACCCTGCTGCTCTAGCTAAGGCGAGGACTGGATGGGGGCGTTATTAGTCAGTACAAATCCTAAAGATCCCCGCAAAGTTCTCTAGGCGTGGGTTGAAGGCATTCGATTTCACCCCGTAGACACAAAAAAGGCGGACAGATAATGATGATTTAAAAATATTTGCAGTAAATAAGTGTAGAGACCTAGAAACATGTTTGACATTTTGATTCCTTACTTTACTTACCTTTAAGCCTTAATTAAGTTCAAGGCCTTAATCGAACCCAAAAGTGTGAAAAAATAAAATTTTGTCTTTCTGTCTGTCTGTTTGTTCAGGTATCACGCAAAAACTACCGGTTCGATTACGATGAAACTTGGTATAAATATTCTTTAATATCCTGGGCACCACACTGAGTAGTTTTTATCCCGGAAAAGTATAAACAATAAAAAACAAACTTAATTTTGCGGTTAAAAACTCATTGATAAGTTTCGTCATCCACGCGAACGAAGTCGCAGGCACAGCTAGTTATTGAATATAATTATATAACTCCTATTTTTATTTACCTTTCAAGCATTCGCAGACAATACGAACAGAACATTGTGTTCTAAATACCTTTATATAAGTGTATTGAAGTGTACCTGTCACTTGTCAGTAAGGACTGCTTTTGACGTAGATACTTTATATTTTTAGATTTTGTATTTATTTTCCATAAAATGTACGCTGTTACGATTTTAATCGTCTGTTTTGCTTGAACAAATTACATTTATGAAATGGAACTTTTTTGTTGTTATGTAACGTACTTTATTCTTCATATTTTGATATAAATTATACTAATTATTACATAATAGTATGATGTGTTTTTGTTTTTTTTTTATGGTTACATAATCAAAAAACTAATAAGGAAATCACAGTCAAATGTAACGCGAGTCTATCAACATTTAATTGAGTAAGATTGAATAAATACGAACCAATTTCTTTGCAATGTCTATTAATGCTGTTGTTAATAAAAGCACAGTTTATACGTAAGCAAACACCTCATCTCCCGAGCCTTTTCCCAACTATGTTGGGGTCGGCTACCAGTCTTACCGGATTCAGCTGAATACCGTATTTTACATGGAGCGACTGCCTATCTGACCTCCACAACCCATTTTACTGGGGAAACACAGTATCCCATAGTAAGACTGTTTGTCAGAATTGACTTAACGACTGCCAAAGATCATAGTATGACAGTCGGGACCTACTGCTTAACGTGCTATCCGAGGCACGGAGGGGTCTCGGTATGTTATAAATGGTCACCCATCCACGGACCAACCGCGGCGAGCGCGGCTTAACCTTTATTATCGGTCAAACCGTACGCTACACTTAGCCACGAGCCCCTCAAACGAAAGCAAACACCTATAAACTTAAAAAATTTAAAGGAGAAAACTATTAAAAAAAAGTACAAGAAAGCCGACACAAGAAACGTAAAACCTGTTAATATAAAAGCACGAACATAAATAAAGCTTAGTGTACACCGGCGACTGCTTCGAGCACGGTGACAAGGCAAAGCCTGTTTAATACAACCTTCGTTGTTAAAAGCTTCTTTCGATACGAAGATGTAGTTAAAAGTGTTTTAAAAGCTAATGTTATGCATTTTGTGCGACGGACCCGACGGTAGTTTTAATTTTGTAAAAAGGTTATTTGAAATTATAATGGAAAGTTCAGTGCTTTGTTTAGGTTGTCTTCAGAAATTAAGAGGCTTTTGATATACGAAATACTATATTTAAAATTTGTATAAATATTTAGAAAAATAATAAAATTCCCTGTATTGAAATGAGATACAATATCACCTTATGTGATACATACCCCTATGTAATACATTTATCACCTTATGTGATACATAACCCTATGTAATACATACCACCATGTGATACATACCCCTATGTAATACATACAGTAAACTTTATGAAAATTTAATGTTTGTGACACAGAGCATATCGCGGCCCAGGAATTAAAATTGCTTTTTATTAAATAAACACACTTCTAAGTTATGAATTCACTTATTTCTTTTTATCTCAATTAAATTAAGTACAATACCAATAAAAAAAACAACAATATTAATACAAGAAAGTACATCAAACACGTCGGTTTCCAATCAGAAATTCCGTAATGTAATATGTCTCATTACGTCACGAGCCTACAGATGAAGTCGCGCGACATTTTCAAACTTATAACAACCTTTGTAAAGAGTTAAAAAATCATTCCAACTTGTAATGAAATCATGTGAAGTTATACGCATACGACGCACGTTACGAGATATGTAGGAACAAATATAATTTCAATCTACCTAGTTGGTATACAAAGTTGATACCACAGAGGGGCTTTTCTTTAAACTGCATATACTAGATGCCATTTTCAAGCTCTGTATCAAAAATCAATTAAATAGGAGCAGTAGTTTAGTCGCAAATGTTTTTTTAAGATTTTGCACCGTTTCAACACGATGTATCTTTCCTAACAGCTGATTATGTCTAAGCATTGACGCATGTCACAAGTATGTACGTCAGTCAAATTTATTTACACAGGGTGGTTGCGTTTTATTCTAATTTGTAAGCTATTTAGTTTGTTTGAAAAAATATTTTCTCATTTTTGGCGCTTTTTATTTTTATACCGTATCGAATTAAAACTAAACACGTATAGTATACGTAGTGTAATTTAATACCCCTCTGTCATATCAACTCTGTATAAGCTGCATTTTTTATTTCTGTACCTAATTTAAATATGGTTGTTTTCGTTCTTTAGATAAGTTGCTTGAACAAAAGAAAACATAATACGACCATTTACTTCTTTTGATTACAAAAGTTTATAAGTGTATTAAAGCAAATGTCAACATATACTTGACGGGCCTGTTGGTCTAGTGGTTAGTGACCCTGACTGCTATACCGGAGGTCGTGGGTTCGATTCCCACCCAGGACAAATGTTTGTGTGATGAACACGATCATTCTGTTCTGTGTCTGGGTGTAATTTATCTATAATATGTATGTATTTAGAAATATATGTATAAGTAAGTTTATCAGTTGTCTGGTTACCATAACACAAGCTCTGCTTAGCTTGGGATCAGATAACCGTGTGTGAGATGTCCCAGGATAATATATAGTAATGATAGCCACACGTACAATATACTTGAGTAAATCTGCCTCATTACGTATAACTTTTGTCATTGTTTGCACAATGATTGCGGTTAAATGGACAGTAAGTTTTTTGGCAAAACCAGCTTTATGTAAATAATTATGTCGACAAATACTTTTTTCATCTTACCCATTTATCGGTGAACTATGGCTGCAGGCAATTGTATCGTTCAAGAGTTTAAAGTTCATCACACCGTCCGGTTTCTGTTAGATGACATTTTGTAATTGGCTCCGCTGATATAAATCTGTGCATCTAAGAGCAAATCTCTGCCTTCCTTTAGAAATATATTATCCGTGATTATACATTTAGACACACACACACACACACACACAAATCGCAGTAACATTTCACAAACAGGAGCTACAACCAATAATGCGCTATTTGCGGTTGGCTGCCGCCACCAAATCCCTTGCGAGGCGCGCAAATTTATACGTCATCAAAGCCAGTACATATTGTGGAGCCAGGTTCACATATACACCTAAATTTATACTCGTGTAAAATACTGTAGAACACTGTCACTAAGCAATGATTTTGAATTTGAAAATTGAAGAAAAACAAATGAATGTCAATAATTGTGAATGATGGGAGACACATGTTATTGAAATATGAATATCTTTTGGCCATCACATGTTATTAATTATTGTAGTTTTAGAGTTATCTAACAAAGCGTGAAGTCAAGAATAAATAAATTCAAATCAGAAAACAAACCTTACTTATTTCGAACTTATCGATATAGGATTTGTGAGGTATAAACAATATTGAGAGAAGTCAAGACCCATCACGATTCACCCTATACGCACCCATCCAAAACTGGCCGCGTCAACATCAGTTTACCCTCAAATTTGTAACCACCTGCGCATTCAATTTGATACAAGCGTACCGTATCATCACATCCCAAATATAAAAACAAGAAAAACAAACATAACACATCACGTTTCTGCATAATGCCATCCATCACCCGACATTGACCGCTTACCCGAATCGGGAACAGCAATAAATACCGCGGAAGGTTCCGTACATCACAATATACGGCCGATTTTAGATCGATGGCCTAAGCAAGGGATTTTTCATTTTCGTTCAGTAGACGACGCGAAAAAAGGTTTGACAACTTTTTTGTGTTTTCTTTTTTCTGAATGTTAAATCATGGTTGGAATGTCCTTTTTATGTACCTAGCTATCTTGTACATAATTACTACGGATTACATTTGAATAAAGATTTATTTTTAAGTATAATAATTATTTAATCAGTAATAGTTATTTCCGTTCGACCAGACTTTCTTTTTCATGAACATTTTTCATGGACCACAGAATATAATTTTTGTTTTTCAATTTTAAAATCTGATGTAAAGTATTAAATCTGATATTTCAGGAAGTCCAGTGAATGCAAAATATTTGTAGAATGCTCCTAATACGGTTATAATGTTTATTTCTGAACCCAAAGTGGTATTTACGACGAAATCTGATGTCTATTTTTATCGCAAGCCAGAAACATTAATATTTTTATAGTGATCTGGTGTATTTTGTAACGTTAATCATAACATTTTGTTGAGAGATTTCATTGACTGGCTAATAGGTATTCGACCATACCACTTTCTAGTAGACGAGCGTTCTACCTTCCATCTCATTCCACCCTTTTTGTGTCCTCAATATCAGCAGAAATTACCACTTGTCCTCACATTTTAGTACTACGTGGGGCATACAATATTAACGGCAAAGTAAACCATATTATGGGGTCAAGGAGTCCATAAAAATGTGACCATTTTGGCTGATACTAGCCAAGTGTTTGCCAACAACCGTGAGGGTATGGCAATCAATCCCTGTTAGGTCAGTGGCCTGTTTTATTTAATAAGTGGAACGGATTTAAGCTTCCTGCTTCAGATGTATCACCAGGTTTGGGGGTTGGCCAAGTGTTGGTTCAAACATTTTTCTTTTGTTTTTCTTGCTGCACTTGTAATTAATAGTTTTGAAGAGAAATAAAATGTTGACATCGCTTGGTGCTAACTAGTTTGGTTCTGAGTGCCAAGTACTTTGTCTCTTCCTTACGTGGATCTGGAACTTGCTAAGTAACTTTAAAAAAAACGTAGGTGGTTAAAGTTCCAGTCTAAACAAAGGACACATTTTTATCATCACCATTGAATACCTTTTTTGTCTCACGAGATACGATATCGTCGTAATTTTTTCGTATCACATCTAATACGAAGCAATTATAATTCAAAGGACAAATAAGCTCGTATCATTTGTTGGAAGTCATAAATTGTATCAACGAGCCTGTACATTATATTCGTCACTACATATTTGCATAAGGCCCTAAAACGGAGGCAGAACATAAAATATATCAACTTGCTGCCCCAGTGAGTCGTAAAAGTAGATTGAGGGAGTATGTTACTGTATTTATATCGTATGCCTTTCATCATATTTTTTCATTGATAGAGTAGAACAATACGTTCCGACTGTTTCTAGAATATCAGTGTGGCTGATATAAAACCTACGGAATGACATTCGTTAATATCTAATCTTTTCGGCTATGTTCCATATTCTTCTTGTTTTCAAGCAGTTTGATGTACATGATGTGCAGTTGGTGTGCCTTCTTTACATTTTGCCATCAATCCGGTCTTGTGCTACTTCCATCCAAATAACTCCTGCAGTTTTCTTAATGCCGTTTTCCATTGCATTTGAGATCTACATCTAGGTGGCCAACTTGATAATCGTTGAAGGAAAACTTAAAAAAAAATAAGTCATTAGGTCACAGGAATTATAGAACAAAATGCAGTTCCTCAGAACGGTATTCATAAGCATACCAATTTATGAGCCAATAAAGACACATCAAACCAATCTCAACATTGCACATAAACCTCAAAACTGGATTAGTAATAAATACTTCTGTTAACTATCAATAATTCTCGCAGTATCAATCACGTTACATTGTATCCACAGGCGATAAAGTTTCACTGGCTCATTGGCAAGTCACTTTTGGACCGTCGCCCGCAGTTCTATTTGGCTATAAAACACGATGTGTAGACTAAAACTATTGGACGTTTAATTAGTGGTCTAGAGAAATAATATTGATCTACTGTATGTAAATTGGTTTTAGAATAATGATTTTAACAGCCTGAAGTTACAATGAATCACTAATCAAAGATTCCTTAAAAATAGAAAGGAGATGGATCTAACTACACAAAGCGATAGCCTATATTCAACCTATTAACACGTAAAGGTTAACAGAACACTGCCATTTAATATATTAGTTGCACCCAATATACTAATGAACAATGATTGCTTAGAAAATATAACATTACCTACTATCCGTATTTTTTGGTTTAAGCCACATGAGTAGATAAACGGAACAGAGGCAAAGCTTCTTAAGAACGTGCAAAATTGTTACCTATTTTGTTAGGGTTGTCACAATAGGTGAAGACAAATCAAACAAAACGTTTTTTAAATAGTTTAAATAGTTAGTAAAATAGAATATAATATATAATAGTATGATAGAATAGTTTACAAATTACTTACTCTAAGAATTTTCTTTTTATAATTTTTGTTTTTTTAAAATAAAAAATACCTACCGTGTTGTAAAAATTACTCTCTTCTTATTATAAAAAGGATCATACAATAAAATAAAGGAACTTGCTTGACAAAGTAATAACCAAATATTTACTTACCTAATTGTACTCCTTGAGATAGTTAAAGTATGATATATTTTTGTTTTCTCTATTATTATTCATACACACGGTACAATAAACAACCATTATTATTAATATAATACCACGTTTTTACAACTAAACTTATAAAAACTTAAACTTGCAACTAACAAAACAAACAGCGTGCGTCGGACTGACCCTTAGATTGTACACTGGCTGTGCCAGCGTAAACTGGTTTTTTCCAGTCTCGCCGCGTATGCGACAAGCGGCCAGTGGTCACGCACACATGCCCCGCGCGCTTGTGTGCGTGCAACCGATTCGAGCGGTTGTTCGAAGCTTTGCCTCTGTTCCGTTTATCTACTCATGTGGTTTAAGCCTTATTTTTCCAAAAATCTAGTTCGAAAACCCACACAAAGGCAATCAGGAACATTACAAGGTAATAAATCAGCTCATCTTCCGAGAATCAATCAGGACATCGCAGCTCGTACGAGACCACGTGACTGCGTCTCGTTTCGCTACCTCATTGGCGAGTCACTTGGAGCGGTGCCCGCACAGCTCCATAGATTTTGACGCGCAATAGTTTGCCAGCACGCTGTACCGACGATAAACCTAATGGGGGATGAAGCAGTACGTTTTCTATTTTGTTCCTACATAAGATATATTGAAGCATTCGTTACCGTTTGGGGCTAAAATACCTTTAAATTTTAATGGCTATTTGCTTGATATAGGATTAAAGTTCTATGGCAAATTTATTAAGGAAGTTCGGGTCTTTATTTTGGATCGGAATAAGGTTAATGTATGTCCTCAGTTCCGCTTTGACCTAATCCAAGTTTTAGTTTTTTTGGGTGGAAAGTTACTACCTACTGAAATAGTTTGCGATGCCAATACTTTGTATTGAGTTTCATTCAGATTTATTGAACCATTAAAGCGTTAGAGAGTAACAGACTTCAAAACATCTAAACTTTGACATTTTTATTATTATCACATTCAATAGAATTATTTATAAAATAAGTTACAGATATTTTTCACTTTATAAAGTAAGTCCTAAATAAAATATGAAGCTGTCAGCTATCAAAATTGAAAGCTTTATTTGATAAATATTCAATTGAGTTCGGCTGAAACTTGAGCAAATAAAAGGTAAATAATAAGTATAATATCGTAGTAGGTGTACCTACTACGTAAGCAAGTATGTATACTACTTACATTAGGTATTTACAAACTCATGATTTTATTTTGAAAATTATTCTAAAAGTAAAAACGCAATTTTACGATCTCTATCGATATAATGTTTGAAAAGTTATAAACTGCCTTAAACGATAGAAATTGATGTTTGCGCAATTTAGACTTAACAAAAGAATAACATTTTTAAATGTCAAAGAACATTAATACACACGAGTTCCCTTTACAAAATCAAGCGTCTTGTCCGTTTTGACTTAACCTTCCATAACTCGGATCCCGAATCAGTCAATCACATTCCCTCACCCAGATCAAACTTAAAACCTATCCAACACGTATCAAAACGAACACCCGAACTCAAAGTACTTATACCCTAAAACTGATTATAACTGTTATACGAACCTTTTCCTCGAAAAACCTTTTGGAGCCTAAAAATTTCTCTCGATAGGGCCCTATCGGGGCTCACATCCGAAGGGAGTAACAATTCAGAAGTCGATTTAACTTGGGTCTTTTGCGAGCAATCCGAGCCACTCGCGGCCTCCGGGCGTAAATTTACTTCGCATATCTTCAAAACAAAATGCTCCCAGTTTGGACCCCGATTGGGAAATCTGTGAGCAACTGCGCCCAGAAACTTCCTATTATTTTGAATTAAGTGAATTTTCTGCTTGTGTTTTTCTTGCTTTTCAAACGTGTTCCTTAATTCGCTTTTCGCTGGACTTGTTTTCTTTTCGAAAGTTTCCTGCGGGTTGTATATTGGCAGGAAAAGCAATACGATGTCCCAGTTTTAGGTACTTCTATAAATCAATGTTTTGAGTCAACTTTGAATTGGGAAAACAATGGCATTCGAAACAAACGTAAATAAGTAACATTGAAGGAAAATGTCAACAACAATGATTACGGACGAGTTTCTGTGAGATTGACATTTACAAAGTAACGTAGTGAAGGACGAGAATGACAAACAGAATATCATTATTCATTTCAAGTCACATTTATTAAAGTAGTTCTTATTATATTTCCTTTCATATCCATCTCATCATCTTAAATATAAAATTCTCGTGTCACAATGTTAGTTACCATACTCCTCCGAAACGGCTTGACCGATTTTTATGAAATTTTATATGCATATTCAGTAGGTCTGAGAATCGGCTACTATCTATTTTTCATACCCCTAAGTGGTAGTAGGTAGGTAGTAGGCAGGTAGGTAGTAGGCAGGTAGGTAGCAGGCAGGTGCTAGGTAGAAAAAATTGCATTGCAACGCATGCCGGGTACAGCTAGTAACCATCTAAAATACTCACCAGTTCCAAATATAAACCTAAATAATAAACTAATATCGCTTCATGACTTTTGAACTGGTCTAATCTAGAACATGATAGCCATCTGGATCAAACTACCGCTCACCCATCAGATAACAGACCTAATGCTAGCCGTTTGGCCGCCCAATTCAAACATGTTTAATGCAATTAGCTTTAACAATATAATGTATTCAGTCCTGTAATTTACTAATAGACTAGTTAGAGCACCTTTCGCATGATCGGTTCGCTAGTAATTAATGGTGGCATGTCATACAACAATTGTCTAATCACATTATGCTAATCACGTAAATCGACATAAGTATTCAGCACTTAATAAAGCAATGAAACAACAATGATTAAGTGGATGCACATGAATGGAAAGTTAATCACTTGTTGATCAGTAAGCTCATCAGAATATTGATCAAAGCAACACATGAAACATCAAAATAACGCTTTTTTTAGGTAATCGTGATTATTATTATTTAGTTCACAATAGCGATACTATACATATAGGTATACATACTTGCGATAATAGGTTTAAGTAAACCCAAGACCCAAAATGTATCAATGGATGGTACACACCGTCAAAAATCCTGTAAATAATAATTACTAAAGAAAACGTATTCATCAGTATAACAAAGAGATATCGCATAAATTGGCCACTTGTCTTCCTAATAAAATCTTCTGAACCAACAGACCTCAAATATAATTAAAATTACTCCAAAATTTAACTGACTACATCAATCAGTCAACACAATTTCGTCCACGACCGCATAAAATTTTCATTTGCAGATAAGGACACAGAAAGATCCAACTAAGATATAGCAAGCAATTTCCTCTGTAAACAGGCTAATATTAAAACAGAAACATAAGAATCTTTACACAAAGATTCGTGAGACGTTGAATAATACAGGACGGGGCAGGTCCATCCATAATGGAATTACACAGGGGACGGCCGTGTTTGCCCGTCAGGATAAATGGTGGAAAAATATTTGCTATATCCATAGTACTCTGGATTTTATGTGATGTCCTGTTGATTAGGGAGCTGTTGTATGTGATCTGATGAATAGGAAGGATAATGAGTAGTTGGGTGTTGATATCTGAAACGATAATTTTTCTATTGAACGTTGGATGTGGAAGTTATTGATATAGATACTTCGATTGTTCAGTACCTATTTACAATGAGAATGAACTCTTATTTATACCTTAGATTTTTAATAACAATTGTTTACAGAAAATCAAAAACACTATCGACAATTTTCTTACCGTAATACGACATAACTCAGTTAATGCTGTCAACATAGAAAGATAAAATAAGAAAATGATTAAATATTAATTGCAAAACATTTCAATTATTCTCAATCTTCTTTGTACCTTGTCTAGCTTTCGTGACTTACAGAAACCTTCCAAAAGGTATATATTATTAGCAACTGTAATTCAGTTTTACAGACGCAGCGTTGCCCGTTGTTTTTCAATGTCCATCCGTGTGTGGGTCGCAGTAAACATGAGTGGCTCGTAACTTATTTACGAATACCAACTGTATACTTGTGATTGATACGTAGAAGGGATTCAGGTTCGAGAAAATGTTAGTACAAACAATTCTGACAAGAAAATATGTCAAGAAAAGCAAAAAATATTTTGTTAGAATAAACTTTGGTATTTGGGAGAATACAAATACATTTTAGCATTACGAAACAGAAGCGCTAAAATAAAGTGTATTTCCAGAACAGACACTGTCTTGTTCATGAAAATGTCAAGTACTATTAATTTAAGAATTTTCCTACAAGTTATAAAATTGTTCCTTTGAATTCAAACAAAAGAACACCCACAAAATAACATTTACTTGAAGTTATTAATTAATTTTATGTAAATAATAATTTCAATCCCAAATTCACCTTTCACTTTAAAAATTTAACGCGAAAATTAAACGGCTCAAGTAGAAACTCACACAAACGCAACAACACGTCTGAGTTAATCCGGGAAAGCCTTTGCCTCATCTAGATGAAACCAGCATTACTCACAGTCAAGCCTTTCATATCTCACGCGTGACATCCCGGGACATGAGGAGATTTCCCAGAGGACACTACAAGGTCATATATGGAAGTTTTTGGTCGAGATTATGATCAGGTGGCTTTTGTTGTATTTCTCGAGGATATATTTTTGCGAGAACTCCAAATGTTATTCGTTTGGATGACGCGTGGTTGGATGCTGATAAATAAATTAGAAATCTGGAGAAAGGATGTCGTTTTTATCAAAAAAACCGAAAAGGACATGCGATCCAAGTGGAAGCAGTATTAGTATCGCTCAAACTACTGCAGTAACTAATCTTCCGAAAGATTTAAATTCTTCACAAACAAGAACAGTACAAGCAACAGAATCTTAACCAACCGATCACCAAACAGGTCCAACGGCCAACGTCCAACTCTCGATTGTTTGCAGTACATGTTCAAACGAAGTGTTTGCGGACCAATGTTTGTGGTACGTGCATCCATTTTATATTCTGCAGGCAGCGGTTACATGAACGAGATACTTAAGTTATCTTAGTCTTGGACACGGTTTGTTTCGAGTTGCGATCGCCTTGGATGTTGGAGTTTTTCAAATTGGAATATTATGAATTTGGCATGCTGTTGCATTTTGTTCTGTTTTTCGAAGTATTGTGGAAAACGGCCGTAGATATTTTAAAACCGTAGTATTAACTATCCATCGATGGATGCGTTATTAATAATAGCCATTAACTTTAAAAATATTTTGTCTTGAACAGTAAAAAAACTACTTTTTTCTATACCTAAACGTAATATAATCATGGCTGGCTTAATTATTGATTAACTCATTGTTTTTCTCCTTTTTATTTTATCTTTTTAGTATAAGTTTGCTGGAGGGGATGAGAGGCTCGTGGCCAGAAAAAATTGGTTGTGGAGGTCAGATAGGCCGTCGTTTCATGTAGTATACGGTATTCAGCTGAATCCGGTAAGACAGGTAGCCGACCCCAACACAGCTTGGGAAAAAAGGCTAGGCAGATGATGAGTATAAGTTTGCTGGATCTTTCTAGTTTGATGACTTATTAATAAGAAGTTTCTACATACATACCTAAAAACTCTAGCTACAACTTCTTCGAACAAGAAAACGATAGTCAATAAGTTTAACACAACTTTATACATAAATTTGCTGCAATATTACTACTAGATTTTAATATATTATGAACTCGAGACCACTGTATCATCTTGTAGACGACACTAAAAAGTTTGTATTAAGTTTTGTTTGTGGATACCCTTGTAAGGTCAAGAGTCTCGTATCAATATATCCAAGGTCAAGGTCAAAGAAGGTCAAATAATAAACAATTACTCACCATCTTTAGTTTCCCATCCTTGAAAACGTAATTAAAATCAAATTATTGATGTTATAACGATTGAAGACGACAAATTCCATTAATTATACGAAGGTATTGCTACTACTTGGTAAAGTTGTTTTGTTTAGTAGAATGTTGAATAATAAAGAAAGAAAATAATGTATTATTCTATTTATAGGGATAAACAGAAAAATACATATTGGGTATATGGGGTAGTCCTGGACTAGTAGATCGGGACTCATTTAATAATATTCAATTGCAGCTCACTCGGTCTAATTCCAAACTGACGCAAGTGATCACACAAAACGCGAGATATAATCTTTTAGGAACATGTATATTTATGAATTCTCTACTCGAAAGTCACTAAATATACCTATTAAAAAGATTAAAGTATTTATGAAACTCGCCCTCTTGATCAGGAAATTAAGTCAGGTCAAACAAATGTATTAGCAACTGAACTGAATGAAAAAGTTACAGTAATTAGAAAAAAAGGTACAAATACGTCTTGATTAATTCAGTTATTATATAATGTTTGTAGAAAGCTAAATACTGTGAGTTTTATTTTGCCAGTCACAAAAACGAACCCATTTTGATGGTTGCCAAGCCCACTCCTGTCGAAGACACTACAAAACCCGCACAAACAAAAGCACTCTCAAATTCGGCTGCAGATTGGATACAATGCAGCTGAACAACTTTTGTGAGAAACTGAATAAATAGATAAAGCCGCTTTTTAATTATTCAAATGATGTCCTACTACCATCCTCTTATCCCAACTTCGCGTAACAAATGACCAAGCAAATTGGACTTTGTACAACAATTGTCAAAGTTCAATTTGGTTTAGCAACTTTGTTGAATAGAAGTGGGGCCATTTCCTTTTGCGATATCGGTACTTTATTAAGCTTTTTGCCAGTTTGTGCTTGCAGTTTGGGAGTAATATCGTTTTTGAGCAATTTGGTACGACGACAAAAAGATTGGATTAGGTGTGTTGATTACTTCATTTGCATAGTGGCGTTAGTAAAATAAGCGAAGTGGCGTAACAAAATTCCATAGTTATTTTGGTGACTATTACTATCGTTTCTAGAATGTTCGGTCTAATGGAGAACATTTAAGTGCCGGTTGTTATCTTCGAGCTATTATTCAATTATTTCCAATGAATACAGCTGAAAACCTTTTGAAGTTCATAAGTAATATCTACGTCAGCACTTCTCGAGGTATAGAATTGTTCGGTATAGAATTAAATGTCAAGTTTGGGTTCCTTTATATTTATTTACTTTGTTTTGTGTAGATCGTAATGCTCTTTAGCTTAAATTGTAAATAGACCTTTACTCAATTTAATCGTCACTACTGCTTTTAATATAATACTAGTACGTGTTTGTCTATATCACTGCAGGGGCTGACTTTGATAGATGAGTAACAACAATGTCATCTGTGGTTTACCTCACATCGTCAATTTCTCAGAGTATAGAACTAAGATCAACTTAAGAGCAAAGAGAGGAACCAAGTCGTTTGTCGCAACGCAACAATCGTATCATCTAAATTCCAAACGATTGATGCTCTAACATTTTGAATAATATCAACGCGACCGATGTCTAACATCAAAGGCAAATTATAAGAGCTTAACTCAATTTACCCGTACGTCTGCACTGAATAGTCAAATTTTGGGTATTTTCGGGGATGCCGACGGCACAGTTACGAAATAGGATTTGTTCGAACACGTTCGCACTGGAAAGGTTTCTAAACAAGATTATAGGATTCAACTGAAACTGGCCCCGAGACTATTACTGGTGATGAAAATTTCAAGTTGACTTTTGATTCCCGTGACTATTATAACGGTTTTTGTAAGCCGTTTTAGTTCATTTGCTTACAGTTAGTCTGTCGTTTATAAAAAAAAAATTAAAATTGTTTTTTTGTTAATATTTATAATCATATTTGTGCAGAAAAGTAAACGTAATAATGCTACTTATTATTTTAAAATTTATTGTTGAAGCTGATGTTGTCTGGAGCCATTGACGTACTCCAAAATCCCCAACATCAATCCTTCGACCCAGCCAAAATTTTGACACTAAAATTGAAATAAAACTATTACACAGACACAAGTTTCTAAATAAAGCCAAACCCACCGAGACAGGACGACACCAAGCGACATTCGGAAATTAATGGCATTTCCGCAACGAACACGGATGAGAAGCGATTTCCATTGCAACCGTATCCAATACTGGGGATATTCAATAATATCGGGCTCATAGACGTTTAGTTTGCATGCATGTCTCATGACCCGATGGATGGCACGGAATTATATGAAAGGGTAACTCGGTACAGATTTGAATGCTGGGTTAAATGCCCGATATATAATTTATGATTACGTAACTGTTCCAATGTTTATGTTTACACATTTTTTTGGGATAGCCTTGCTAGTTTCAGAGTGCTTGGAGCTGTATCTTGATATAAACATATATCACAGCAACACACTAATTAAATAGTATTAATTCCGCTCATAAAAATATTTTTTTCTATTATACAGAGTCGGATGGACCTTTCCACCAAACATGAAATATTCCATTTTGGATTCCTTAGGGTACAAGCCGTTTATATATACATTGAATTCTCGGAAATCGAATCATGTGATTACGTTACCTTCTGAGAAATCAATTTAACAATAGCAAGGAAAAGCATTCATTTTTGGAACCTACAAAACACGATGAGAAATAAATTCTAAATGTTTTTTCAAATCAAAATATCGCTTCGTAACCGATTTTAAATCGTGTTCTACGAAATAAAACGATGGTTCATAAAAATGTCTGTCTCCTTTTTATTTGATTCTTTTTTGTTTTCTGGTATGGTTTCCAAATTCGAAGTTGCCAAATATAAAATCAGTCAGTTTGGTTGCTGCGGTTGTTTCGAGTTATAAGCACTTTTTCCTCTCTTAAAATACGTAGTAGTTCACCTAGTACTCTGTACCAGTTTTCCAGAATCAGTATATCAGTTTTACAAAACCAGTTTCATGGGTTTCATTAGCTTAGAATTTTTTTTATTTCCGTAGAAGCACATTTGTCGCTTTATTTTACCTCTACTTAGATAATTTATCTACTCCAACTAATCGTACAAGATTAACAACTAAAACAGTTCCAGCGCAATATTTTAGAAATAAACGAACTCAACAATATTTTATTGTAAAGAACATTTTAAATCACTTAAAAGTACAGCGCTCGTTAAAGAAGTACGGATAAACTGTGTCCGGACTAACACAAATACAGTACGCTTTCTCAGTACATTGTCTCATTGTGTCCGGACCGGGTAAGAAAGCCCGGACGCACGGATATCCGGATGGCAAAGACGTCACTTATCCCGCTGTTACATCGCCCGATTTATTGTTTGTACTTTTTATATTTTTCTTCGAGCAATTTTAAGCGATATTTTAGTTGTTTCGTTTTTGGTGCTTTTGTTTTTTGAAATTTAAATTGGAGTTCGACGAAAATCGATAGTTTATTGTTTTCGGTTCGACAGTGATGGTTATTTATATTATTATGTAGTATTAATTTAATTTTATTTATTTCTGTCAGCTTTTATTTCGCTTACTGTTGACCGTGTATCCATAACGAATAAAGCGTAACGGCAGTTTTTTAAGGAATGTGGCTTAACCAATAGTTTTCAATGCCCTTTGATTCACGTACTTGGCAATAAATAGTAGGTGCTAGTCTTTGCAAATAAAAATAAATAATAGTGTCCAAAAACAAATATTACTCACTGTATTAGTTAGGTGTGTAAAAATAAAAAGAAAAGATTTTATTGAAAGAATTACAACAACTCTTGACTTTTACTCAAAGACACGAATCCTATGACAACAAAAACACCTTTCGCTTGTTTTAATCCAGCTGAACCGCTAAAAATATGGAAGGCGGCTTCAATAATATTCAAATTCAAATCCGGACGATTGACGAAATCCAAGCAGATGCGAAATAATAACAAAGATAAATCTTCCCTTTAGAAAAGACCGTTGGACCTAAAAATACATGGTTGAATGTAAGGAAATTGAAACGGCACCTTACTATGTTTTTATTGGAAAAAAGTCTGGAGGTTAGTGATTATTTTGACTTATTTTTAGCTGCTTGGCAGCCCTGCCCGGGAGGTGAAAGGCTAAAATGGCGGCTATAGTTTCAAGCACATTTAATATCGCTATAATATAATAGCATAGGTATAGCATGTAGCTCTTAGCACAATAATATAGCTCTAACGCTACTCTACATTTATTCAGAAAGTTTTTTACACTTATAGGTACAATGTATATTATTATCATGTACAAGGTGTTAAGAAAACCCTGGCCGACCCTAAAGGGTGATATAGGGCTCATAATCACATGCCCAAATAAAATATTAAATTTGAAATATTTTTGATAGTAACAGTGAATTTTGAAATAACCATTTTTTGCAGCAAAATTCCATTAGTTTGAGATTAAAACAAAATTCCAACACCATTTTCGTCGGTATTATTGCGGCCTTTTATTTTGATCATTTGGCAGCACCTGTGACGACGTCAAATCTCTCTCTCGACTTTTGAGAAAATTAAAATTTTTTTAGGTTACCTATATATTTTTTTTCTTTTTTTTTTTTAATTTTAATGTAATCAGATATCGATACTTAACAACACCTTAACTTAACGGGTCGGACAGGGTTTTCTTAACACCCTGTATAGTGAGCAATATTGTTGAACTATGTGCTATATGCTATTATATTATACCCTAATCTGAAATGAGATTTAGTGCTTAATAAGTCGAGGTTACAACTGTGTTGCTACTTTTCTAAACAGTGAACTCATAAGATTTATCTAAGTTACGTTTTATAACTTAGTTAAATATGATTGTTTTATAGAAACTTGACTGGCTCAATTAGAAACTTAGTATGGAAAGATTAAATTGTTGAAACCTCTTCAATATTGTATTGAGTTAGCTGTTATTTATTACGATCTCTAGGGGCTAAAATAAGTAATATATTGCTAAGCAAGTTTTGTATTATTACCAGATTTTTTCCTATCTTCACTTATTACTTATAATAAATCTGTAAAAGTGAAAATTCTGTACATTGAAAATATCAACAAAATTAATGGCGGGGGGTGTTACTAGACAGACACCGAACCCAAAAGTGTGAAAAAAAAAATTTTTGTCCGTCTGTCTGTTACTGTTTGTTCAGGTATCACGCAAAACTACCGGTTCGATTACTATGAAACTTGGTATAATAATTCTTTATTATCCTGGGCACCACACTGGATAGTTTTTATCCCGGAAAAGTATAAACAATAAAAAAAAAACTTAATTTTGCGGTTAAAAACGCATTGATAAGTTTCGTCATCCACGCGAACGAAGTCGCAGGCACAGCTAGTTTAAAATATTTTCATGTTTCCATGAACACGCATCGCTTAAATGTTCTTATAAAAAAGTAACACCAAAATATGACAGTATTTTTCGGCTACACGTTCAAATACAAAACATCATTCAAAAATCATAAAGCGAGTAACTTATCGTATTTCAGTGAACAACCGTTGGCCGTACTTATAGACAAGAGGAACCAAGTGCCTTGCGCTCAACTGAGCAGGTCTTGCAACTAGCACAAGGATACCTTAAGGAACTGAAGTCCTTTTAACTTTCATTAGAAGGGATTCAGAAAGGGTTGAGCAATTGAGCATTGTAGAGCATACACGGTTAATGTAAAGTTCTTTGTAATACATTTAAAATAGGATGGATGTTAGTGATATTTAAGCGGAATATAGGCAGCTGTGTAATGGGAAAAAAGCTGCTAGAATTACTAGTATCGCATAAGGGCGCGTCCACATCTGACGAACGAGTATTACACTAGCCGCTTGCGATCAGATCGCGGGCTGCTCGCGAGCCGTTCGCGAGCCGCTCGCGAACATGCCGCGAACGCACTAGCAGCTCGTGAGCTGCTCGTGTAATGCTCGTTCGTCAGATGTGGACGCACCCTTAGATGTTGTTTTTCTCTACCAAAAGGATACAGGCCTTATAAAAGATTTTTAATGAAAATACTGTACTGTATTGCTTTCTTAAGTTTACGCGAAGGCGAGGTTATGTTTGAAATTGCAATAAAACTACTTTTTACGGATTTCGTTGCAGTTTATTTTAGATTTTAGGTCTCGTAGTTTCGCCACCTTTGCAGGTATCATGGTCACGGGTAGTCTGCCCGAAATCTAAAATAAACCACGACAAATTTAAATAAAGGTGTAGGTCACAGGATAATAGAAAATGATTATCCTTGCACTCTATCTGTTGGTAGAACATAAAGACAACACACGGTGTGGCTGCAATAAACGTCCTAAATGATAGCTTTTCGCAGAAGCTTACACTCTAGATAATGTAAGTCACTGAATGATTAATAATGTTTGTATTTTAACGAGTATCCACCCCATAAAATGACTAATGAAACCAGTTACTGTAGTTTATATATAAAATATATGCGCTGGCGCGTCAGGTGCGAGGGTTTGGCCGGCCGACGGTGCACTGTGTGTTTTCTGCTGGATATGAACCGACCCTTAGGGTGCTGTCTATCTCGAAATGTTGTGTATGACGTTCGATAAGTGTTACTGTGTAGCCTATTTTTAATAAAGAATTTTCAATTGACTTTGAAAATAATTGTGATTATATAATAATCCAGCCTTTAAACGTCCTACTGCTGGGCACAGGCCTCTTCCCATATAGAGAAGGCACAAGCATTGATCACCACGCTTGCTCTCTGCGGATTGGCGATTTCAGATCCCAAATTTTGGAATCCAGGTTTCCTCACGATGTTTTCCTTCATCGTTTGTCAGTAGTGTCTTAGAATAATTAAGAAAGTACATATAACTTTGAAAAAGCCCACATTGGTACTTGCCTGGGTTCGAACCTGCAACCTTTTGCATACAAATCCGTTCATTGAACCGCTAGGCCACCACGACATATAATTTTTATTATTATAATTATTATGTAATAGTACAAGAGCCAATCATAACAAATCCTAGGAATAAGATCATCTAGTTTCAGTGCAGGTCTTCAGAAATATCTCAACTCGTGATCTTAGGAGTTATGTCAAACTTATGCAACAAAGTTCTAATTCTCAACAATGCAGAGGATTTGGGAATACTAACCGCGCTTAGAGCGCCTAAGTACTTGGCAATTGAAGATTCTATGCTGGAGAAAAGTTGGAATAACTTTATTTTAAAATCTGTCATGATTAGTTTGCTGACATTTATTTAGGTTCTTTGTATACAACAAAGACGAAGTACAAAGGCATAGTGTGTATACCTCATCAAATTTAGTTTGAAATATAATAATCATACCTAGGTGTTCCTTAATGTCTTAATTATTTTACGATGAACCTTGTGATTTTTCACTCTTAAAAAGCTCAATAAAAATTGTAACTTACGTGTTGTCCGCTGAACATGTAAATCGTCTTTATTTCGAAAGCAGTAAGATTGTTTATTGTACCATTAGCAATAATGCCGCCATACTACTACATATCCTACATACATACCACTAACATGCGGTAGACTGTACATAAGATGGGACACTTTACATACCACAGTATACGCAATGTTTCGTGAATATTAGTAGAACATAAAGAAAATAAATACGTATAGAAACATGCTGTATAATACCTCAGGTCATTACCATACCTCATAAAGTCCAATATACCGTTATAAAAGTATTTAATGACTCCATATAATATTTAAGTACGGACCCCGCGATACGTAGTGAAATTATAGTTTAACGAGAAAAGTACATTTTAATAGTTCATAGTCGACGAAGAATTCCCTTTACAACCGCAGCTTGCAGTTAGTAAGTCGAGTTTTATAACTTGAGAGCTGTTGGATGCAGTACGCAGTCAACCAATCTGTTCTTTTGTGGGAAACAGAATATATTATGCTAAAATTAAGATAACGGAAAACTGTATTCAAAACAACGAAAGCATAATATAGCTTTCGTTTCAGCTTATGACCAATGAAAGAGCTTGGTAGAAACGTCCAAGCAAATTTTCACAAAACAAAAAGAAAAACCGAAATAAAATTATTTTGCTGTGTTAGCCCTCGTTTTAACATGTCATGATATTAACGTGTTTCCTCAAACTCTTTCTTATTCTCCATGCTAGCTGGTGCACACGTGACACTTGCTAGTAGGTTTACTTACAATTGGTCTGGTTTTTTCCTCAAAAAATCAGTCTAGACTGGTTCCAATAATCCACACGCCTCACTTTCTCCGTCTTAAGAAAAACGTATGCCTTTCCGACTAAAACCAGCGGTACATTTCCCCATCTTTTGCCGGAGAAATTTTTCTTTTTTTGAAAAATACCGCGATCATGTTAACCTTACCTTACTAATTGTATATTTCAGCTGGTCATTTAATGAGGTTTTTTTTACGAACCCATAGATTATTTATTTTTGTACGAATGTTTGTCCAATTATTCTAACAAGTGCGTTTATTTCCAGTGCCGATGACGCAAGTGGTGGCGGTGGCGGGCGAGCCGGTGTACCTGCCGTGCGACATCGCCACGCAGGACGAGGAGGACGCGGTGCTGCTGGTGCTGTGGTACCGGGAGGATCTCGGCACGCCTATTTACAGGTACAGTGGAATAAACATTCGCACGAAGATATTTGCGAATGTTTTGGCGAATTTGTGACGGTCTTGCTTGATAGTGTCGTCGTCAAGAAACTGGTTTAGACGATGCGAGAAATATCGTGCGAGTTGCAGTACATTGATGTCTATGATCGATCACTTAATGACACTGCCAAAATGTACCGCAAATCGTACATTACTCGAAATTTCTTGCATGTTCTAAGCCACGGCTTACTACAAACTTAGAAATTTCAAAACAATGTGACATTCATGCTTACATTCGTAACGAGTACGAAAGTTTGCGTAATTATGTGAGTGCCTGGAGTAAAGACGAATATAACATTAATTTATTACTAACGTATCATAAAGTCATGTAAAAGGTTATTTATTATTTGTTCTAGATTATAGTCCAAAACGATTAACTGTGAAGTAAGGCCACTTTATAATACAAAACAATTTCAAAGAGTTTAAATATTTCAAATATTAAAATGTAACAAACCCAAGTTTTCAAGAAAAATAACAACTTTTTTCTTAAACAACTCTTGACTTATGTTTTAGTACTGTAAATCCACTAAATACTGCTGAATTAATCATCACTTCTAGGTTTTTACTTGAACTTATTTTTTGTTATTTTAACCTCTCAGAACGTAAACTACGAAATTCTATTGTCTTATTTATTGCTGCAGTCGAGAGGTTAAACTAGATCTAAAATCTAATTCAACATACTCAATCAAACTTTTTAGACTATTTTTAAAAGTTATTCTTGGAGATTCTAAATTTTAATACAAATTTTGAAGAAGTCAGAGTTAGTGCAAAATTATTTAAGAACTTACTAAGTTTTCAAAGTTAATCTCAAAGTCAGTTCAAAGTAATTCAATAACAATTTTAATTTTGAAAACACTCGTTTCAACAAAACTTTTGCTTTTGCACGTATCGATAGATAGAAAATTTTAAGATTTTGGATTGTTTTTTTCAGATTTTAAAGCATTCAGTCTCGATTTAAAATAAAAACTGAAGTATAGAGCCATTCTAAAAACATTTTTGAAAAATTGTTTTCAAACCTTTTTTATTGGCCATTGTTGCCGGGATTAATACACGAAGCACAGGAAAACCAATAGTACCTAACTAAATTCTAATATTGCATTCAAATACACCACAAAACAACCATCAAACCAAACTTCCGATCCGTAACCACAAACAGAACAGTTAATAAAAAGCTTCAAAAAACTATTTCTTTTGAGCAAATACTTTTTGCTCCGTTCTCAGCATACGTAAAGTTTTGAGTGCTACTGTATTGCTATAGTATCGAATGCTTCCTTTGACGTAACCAGCTAAAACTGATATATCCAAGCTGCTCAAATCGGGACTAGAATGATCCAAGGTGGACTTAGTCGGTTTTCACATTCATCTCCCGAGCCTTTTCCCAACTATGTTGGGGTCGGCTACCAGTCTTACCGGATTCAGCTGAATACCGTATTTAACATGGAGCGACTGCCTATTTGACCTCCACAACCCATTTTACTGGGAAACACAGTATCCCATAGTAAGACTGGTTGTCAGAATTGACTTAACGACTGCCAAAGATCTATGTATGACAGCCGGGACCTACTGTTTTAACGTGCTTTTCGAAACACGGGGTCTCGGTATGTTATAAATGGTCACCAATCCACGGACCAACCGCGGCGAGCGCGGCTTAACCTGTATTATCGGTCAAACCGTACCTACGGCTTGCACTTAGCCACGAGCCCCTCTGTCGGTTTTCACACTATCCGACACGATATCGGTATCGTACTCCGATACGATATTGGAGGTAAGTAACTGTATGGAACATGTACCTATATTTTATATTGGGGGGGGCCTGTTGGTCTAGTGGTTAGTGACCCTGACTGCTATACCGGAGGTCGTGGGTTCGATTCCCACCCAGGACAAATGTTGTGTGAGCATGAGATGAGCATGATCATTAGTTCTGTGTCTGGGTGTAATTTATCTATAATATGTATGTATTTAGAAATATATAAGTATGTTTATCAGTTGTCTGGTTACCATAACACAAGCTCTGCTTAGCTTGGGATCAGATAACCGTGTGTGAGTTGTCCCAGGATATTATATTATCCGGTCCGATATCGGATATCAGATTCGTAATTTTCATACAAATACTTGCCCCCGATATCGTATACTGATATCGTGTCGGATAATGTGAAAAAGTCTCAGCCTGCAACAGACTACCTAGAATTTACTCCCAGTCCTCGATTCCCCAGTATCGATGAGGTCTTAAAAGGGTCGTGACTCATGCACGCTTCGTTGAACCCTATTTGTAGATTAAAGGTACCTTTTGGGTAAAAGGAAAATACATAGTTTTGGTGTATCATTGCTTTTGACCAACTTGTGTTTCTTTTATTAGGAGACGGGTTTTTTTTGGTTATGTTATTTGGACAGCTGTGTCAAAGGAATTTCGTTTAGGTATTTATAGTTAAACTTTGTATAGTAGTTTTATGTGAAAATAAAATGATTTTTTTATATACGTACTTAGTACGTAAATCTCTCTCTTATCCAACATACAACCCAATAATGGTTTAAGCGCTTGTTATACATAATATGTATACAGTTATGTTGTTGTATAAATGTACACGTGTATTGTATGTCGGTAAAACATTAGTAAAACCAATATCATACTCAATACGAACGACATTTATGAGGATTCATATAATATAAATAACAAGGAAAAAAAAACAGATAATTTACACCAAAAAATAAATTATCCATAAAATAAAACTATAATAAAAACAGCGACAAGTAATATCTAAAATATTCTAGACCTTAGTAATTCTAAGTTTAAAGTAAAAGCTAAAATGTTTTTTGTAGATAGTGTTATATTAAGTCTGCAATGGAAAAAGATGAAAACAAGATGACGTACTTTCATTCACTTAAACAAAGAGCTTCAAGATAAAAGCATTTAAAACAAATATCGCTTATTAAAGTTTCATGAGGAAAGGTGAAAATATTTCCAAAAACAAAACATTTATTCTATGCAGTTCTGAAACAAACAACGATTGTGGTCTAGTTTTGGTACTCGTAACTACATTATTGGTATTTATTTTAAAGTATGTAGTACTGAAAATATTTTTGTTTTCTTTATTTATTTTAAGTACTTTGTACTGTTATTGACATAATTATATGGATGTATGACTGCCTCGTTGGCCTAGTGGTTCTAAGCGCGACTGCTACGCTAGAGGTCTTGGGTTCGTTCGATTCCCAAGTCGACCAAGGTGTTATTGGGATTTCTATGAAATTTTCAGTAGCAGGTCGGAGTTTGGATTTGTGCCCGGTTAGTGGCAATAGGCTCGCCCCTATTACATGGGCCCTAAACATATCGGCGAACTGTGGGTGTATATTGCTACACCTCTGCCTAACCCTTCGGGGATACAGGCGTGATGGTATGTTATGTTATGTCATGCTTATGGATGTATGAAAAAGGTGGAAAGACCAATTTGACTCCTACCGAAAGGATTAGCCCGTCTCAGCTCAGTACAAAAGTGCGCGGAAGAAAGTGAAGGAGGCCTTTACTCTGCAGTGGTGGGACAAGGCATGATTATTTGATAAGATTATATTATAAATACGTATTGAAAATATTAACTAGGAAAATCAATCTTTAAAAATCGAATAAAATATGTTTTCCAATGTGAAGCACCAGATTTAAAATATACATAAGAAACGTATGGATATTTCAATTTGATTTCATTCTAGACCTAAGTCTATTTAAAAATCTTTTATTAAAAAACCTTGTTAAATTTAATATGCATCTTCATTTACGTAAAATACATTTAGCACTCAGTATCATAATACAGGTAGATCGTGCTAATGCTAATAAGATCCCGTTATTTATGCCAACCTTCGCATAAATAAACCAACTTAGTGCCTTTAACCGACAGACCTTTGTAGATCAAAGTACTCAAAGAGACGTGCCCACTTAAAAAGCTTTATAGTTTCAACTAATACATACATATAAATAATCACGCCTCTTTCCCTTGTAGGGCTAGGCAGAGACCACTTCTTTCCACTTGCTACGATCCTTACACACTGGTTTCGCTTCGTCGACTTTCATTATTCCCTTCATCTATAGATGCTCTTCGGTTTAGGATACTCTTGACCTGGCCTTTTTTCATTCACACTCGCCTTATACACTTTATTCGTCAATCGTTCTTCATTCATTCTCTCGACATGACCAAACTATCTCAGCATACCTTTCTTAATTTTTGTCACTACATCCATCATCTGACATACTTTATCCACCTTACCATCCATTCCTCCTCTTACATTCAACACAGCGAAGCGGCTCTCCGTGGGCCTCTTTTCAACTAATATTAATATTTATAGAGTTTCTGTAAATCATACGGCACACCTAAAGATACAAGTTACACCAGATAGGCTTCCTTCAGCAACTTGAACAAGAACAACTTCTAACTTGGCGAGGTCTCGAGTTTAATCAGTTAATTTGATTTTTAGTTATAAATAAACGAGCTGTGAGTGTACAGGGCGTTAAGAAAACCCTGTCCGATTCGTAAAGGTATTGTTAGGTATCGATATCTTATTGTATTAATGTAAAAAAAAGCATTAATAACTAAATAAAAAATTTGACCCCAAAAAATTAATTAAAAAAATGGTATTTTCTAAATTCATTATTATTGTTACGATATTGTGAAAACCTTAAATCAACCTTTGGTGTCGGACATGGTTTCCTTAACATATTGTAAAAACAAAACACTATCTATGTCGATGAACAAGCTTTCATCGAGCTATTTCAAAATTGATTACTATTGTTACCATCATAAATTTTCCAAGTTTCTTTGGGCATAAGATTGTGAAACCTATATCACCCTTTGGGGTCGGACAGGGTTTTCTTAACGTATTGCAGAAACAAAACACTATCTATGTCTATGAACAAGCTTTCATCCAAAAAATAGTTTCCGTTAGGCAGCTCTTGGCTTCGCGCCATAAAACTAAGGCTTTTTGATAATTGGACTACAATTAATTTATTGGGTAATCTCAGAGATGGAAGAAGCTTGTTACAGTCAAATGAACAAATGGTTTGGTGAGCAATGCCTGTCGTGTTATGTAAGGACGTCTGTTGTCAGTTGTTTCTTATTTGTTTGGATAGATTGGCGAAATAAGGATATTTGAGGAGCATTGCGTCGTTAGGAAAACAAACAATTTACTTACTGGCTTTTTTGTGTGCTAGTTGTGGTTGAATCAGACATTTATAGTAATTCCTTTTTCTCTAATTCTCTGTCTGATAAACTACTTGTTATTTGAGTAGAATAGGTATATTTTTTCGGTCCTCCTTTACGGATCCCTGGCCTCCTATAAAACGAAGCGACAGAACGAATGCGTCTGTTATCTTATAAATAATGCAATTTATGAGTTAGGTACTAAAAAAAAATATGATACCTATATTATGATGTTCACTTACACTTTATCACCAAATAAGGCTAACCAGATATAGCTAAATAAGTGACGAAAAGAATGTGTGGCAATTTTTCAGGATTTAATATTTAAGTATATTATTTCCTAATATTTTTTTGTTCTTCTAGTGTGGACGCCCGAGAACGTGACTTCGGCGTCGCCGAGCGGTGGTCTGACGAGAGCGTGTTCGCGTCTCGCGCCTACTTCCTCCCGGAGAGAAGACCAGCCGAGCTGGGAGTAGACCGGGTGAAGGCGTCAGACCAGGGCGTCTACCGTTGCCGGGTGGACTTCAAGCAAGCGCAAACTAGAAACTCTAGAGTCAATTTGACTGTTATCGGTAAGTAAATACGAACTGCTGTATGTTTAGCGCTACTTTTTTGGTAAAGTATAGGGTGGTAGGTAGAAATTTTCTTGCAATAATAACGTTGAACAAACTTTCAGATAGTAAATGATTTAGCGTATGTATGTATAAAACATAAATACTAAAACCACTAAAATAAGGGAATTGGGTACTATTTAAAATGTGTAATTGTAAAAAGTAATGACGACTGTTTATTTATTTTGATACACAAAGTACTTATAAAGTCATTGTTCCAAACAAATACATATCTTAGTATAATTCAGCAAGTAAAGTCATATTAAATCCCTTCAAAGTACATTCGTCCGTATTTATGAGGTCTCATTTACTCGAAACAACTGCACCTCTCATATAATTCCATATTCCTTCTAAACATACGTCTGTATTACCCTAAGGAGCAGTCAAGTGTATTGCATGCACACGTTTTGATAAAGTTGTTAATAAATAACTAACCAAGAATATCTTCTGAACAAGTCAAATACGGGACCACTGAAATGGCATGCATTCAGAGGTACAAATATACTTGTATATACTTTAATAGGAATTAATAATAATAATAATAATAATATTCCGGGACAACTCACACACGGTTATCTGATCCCAAGCTAAGCAGAGCTTGTGTTATGGTAACCAGACAACTGATAAACATACTTATATATTTCTAAATACATACATATAATAGATAAATTACACCCAGACAACCAGAACAAATGATCGTGCTCATCACACAAACATTTGTCCTGGGTGGGAATCGAACCCACGACCTCCGGTATAGCAGTCAGGGTCACTAACCACTAGACCAACAGGCCCGTCAATTAAAAACTATGTATAATTATAAATATTGTTATTCTAAAATCTCAGACAAAAAATGCCTCATTATGTCTGTTTGAAGAAAAACTACTTAGTACAGTACTAAGTAGTTTTTCTTGTATGCATGGCATGTCAGATTGTTCTGTTAATAGCTAAGTTTGCCTATAATCTAATCAGTCAAAAATCCTCCTTACCTAATTTAGTACTAATAGTACTAAACCTCCTTAATTTTTTAAAGATAAAGAATTTTTTAATTTAATTCTTAATTTTTAAAAAAATAAATAATTAAATCCTCCTTACCTAATTTAGTACTATTAGTACTAAATTAGATAAGGAGGATTTTTGACTAATGAGATTATTGGCAAACTTAGCTATTAACAGAACAATCTCACTACTACCCAAAGTCATTAAAACATAAAATTTTAATTCCATATTTCGTCTCAACACAACATTCGAAACTCGAAACAGCCAACTAAAATATCACTGCCGCTTAATTAGCCTAAAACGTACAGCACAAACGGGCCATCACCATGGCAACCGCTCACATCTCAAGAGGAATGCTCTGCGACACTGAATAAGATTATTCGTAAGTTTCTGCACAAGTACCTACGACTTGGACGAGGTACAAAGGCGGCGTTATTGCAATACACTCGGGACCGTACAGTATACAAATTGATATTATTAAAATGTCTCTTTGGTACTTGTTTTGAATTTGGAACGTATTTTCGGACGGTTATTGTGTTTTTATACAGGGGATTTGTTAGGTATTGTGCGAATGTACTTTTTATCTTTTATTTTTGTACAATAGGGATGTATAAAAGGCATGTATTGAATTTCTTGTACATTTTGTACATTATTTTTTTACGTTTCGAACGTAAACTGCTAAGGTAGGTATTGATGTTTGGAATATAGGTTTTTAGCTCAGGGGATTTTATACTGCTATAAAATGTGTTGCTTGTGTGTGTAAAGCTTTTGTTAACTGGATTGAAAGCTGATTGAAAAAGAAAAAAAGTAGGTTAGGCATTCAATAGAAAAAAAATGCTTTATTTTATCTCTAATTTTCTTATTGTTAATTAACTGGATGATTACATTTTTTTTTTGCCCTTCACTAAAGGCTTGTGTAATATCATTAAATTCACAATAATTTATTAGTTACTCAACATAGGGTATTACATAATATCGTCTGTTCAAATGTAAGAGTTCATAATACGACCATTTTTATAATAATAATATTCCGGGACAACTCACACACTGTTATCTGATCCCAAGCTAAGCAGAGCTTGTGTTATGGTAACCAGACAACTGATAAACATACTTATAATATATTTCTAAATACATACATATTATAGATTAATTACACCCAGACACAGAACAAATGATCGTGCTCATCACACAAAGATTTGTCCTGGGTGGGAATCGAACCCACGACCTCCGGTATAGCAGTCAGGGTCACTAATCACTAGACCAACAGGGCCGTCGTTCCTCTTACCCTAAATAGAACATTCTTAATGATATACATAAATGAAATGCAAATTAACAACCTGAATACCTTAAAGTGTACATTTTCACCTTTGCAACTTACTGCAGCGTACAATGCAAAGTAAACTGCTTTTTGTATTCATAGCGGATGCCATGCTTTTCATGCCACGGTAAAGATAAGCTCAGAAGGTTTATGTACAAAGAAGAAAGAAAGTTTAAGTGAAATACGTACCTATTTATTTCAATAAATATAGAAAATTCAAATGAATTTTTTACTGTGTCGTGAAAAATATTTTTTTCTTGATTTAAGCTGGGAAGACGAAAGACCAATTTGAAATTAATTTCATCTTCTAATTTTGCAAATTTTTTAATTGTTTTTTTCAAATTTATAAAAATACTGTGTTACTATTATGTCAAAGAACTAATATTAGCTTTAAAGATTTTCTGTCAGAAAAAGATGCTAGGTTAATTACAACATTTTATGATACAGACAAACTCAAGATTGCACTTTGATTGTCAAACAGTAAGGGAAGGTTCATATCTGACGGAACATGCGTCGCGTATTATCGGTCGCGTAACGCTAGAACAGACAAATTTATAGAAAAACACTTGACCGTTCACACTCAACCGATGATACGTTAGTCTGTTGAGTGTGAACGGTCAAATGTTTTTCTATACATGTTCCGTCAGATATGAACCTTCCCTTATAGATCTCCATTTTGGTTTAATAAATGAAAAAAATATTCACTTTTTCAATTTAGTTTTGAATGGTCCTTCTGCTCTTTCAAATACTCACTCGATATAGCGTGGTTTATGGGCGTCGTATCGTACGTGTAACAACCTGTAAATTCTCCTGAATTCTTCCTGAATCTTTTATTGTGTTGCACTAAAAATACAACAAAGTCTTACATTACATTTATCTTTCGCATAAAAAGGCTTTTTACTTGTACTTTAAAAGAGATTTATTTTATACATATTTTATTAAAGCAGGCTGGTTTGGTTGTTTGTACCCTGCTAATTATACAAACAAAGCCTTGACATAATAGCCCTTATTGCTAAGCAGTAAGGTTTATTTTTGTAGCGACTGGGGACGTACAAGTTGACTTACTTTTTCGTCTATTTATTTAACTTTACCTCAGTTTGTATTATATTGCTGTCAACTGTATCACAAGGCATCATCTCATACCTTGACGTGCATATCAAATAAAATACCCAAATATCATCCTATATAAATTAAATCTTGCTCATCCAGATGTGTAATAATTCTAGCCTATAAACTTCCCACTGCTGGGCACAGGCCTGTTCCCATATAGAAAAGGCACGAGCATTGATCACCACGCTTGCTCTCTGTGGGTTGGCGATTTCAGATCCCAATTTTATAATCCTCCTTACAATGTTTTCCTTCACTGTTATTCAGAACTGTCTTAGAATAATTAAGAAAGTACATATAGCTTTGGAAAGTTACATTGGTACTTGCCTGGGTTCGAACCTGCAACCTCGTGCATACAAATCCGTTCATTGAACCGCTAGGCCACCACGACTTTTTTGACTATAGATGTGTATAAATAAGCAAATAATAATATGAATATCGTCTAACTATAACACACAAAGCAAGCAGCCTTGCGAATAAATATTAAAAGTAATAGATGAAACTAATATCGTATGAAACGTTCTCAGTTTTACAAAATAAATAACGCTCTGTGTTATTCTAGGCCAGCTATCTATTATGCCGTACTCCAGATGTTAGCATAAATGAATCTCAAATGCTGCTTTGAAAACATATGGCCATGTTAATACTAGAAAATTGTTTAAACTACATAGATATAGCTTTACACGTCTATCAGATAGAGGTTCAGTAGATATTATGTGATTGAAAACACACATACGTGTAACTGCCTCGTTGGCCTAGTGGCGCTAAGCGCGACTGCTACGCTAGAGGTCTTGGGTTCGATTCCCAAGTCGACCAAGGTGTTATTGGGTTTTTCTATGAAATTCTCAGTAGCAGGTCGGAGTTTGGATTTGTGCCCGGTTAGTGGCAACAGGCTCGCCCCCTATTACATGGGACCTAAACATACCGGCGAACTGTGGGTGTACATTGGTACCTAACCATTCGGGGATACAGGCGTGATGGTATGTTATGTTATGTTATCATACGTGTAAACAGACAATATTAGTCCTATGTACGTAATGAACATACGTAATGAAAAATAAAATACCTAATAATTTATTTTTTCTTGATTTTTACCCCGATTATTAAGCACTTGCAAATATCAACTCGCACTTGATATTCGTGTCCGTGCGAATATAAGCGAATCAGGAAACAAAATGATTATTTCTAACTTTATTTTTTACGTTTTACTTTATAAATAAATAAAACTAACACGCGTCAAAAAATTCATATACTCTTTGATAAGTTTCGTCATCCACGCGAACGAAGTCGCGGGCACAGCTATAATTAATATTTATGTTAACCTATTTGTAATAACTTGCGACAAATATTTTATATATTTTGTCCGTTTAATTAAAGCTTTTGTTCAATAGTCGACTTATTGATTTTTTCTAATAGGACTTAGTTCAAGATAAGTGAGGGCTCTTGTCAAAATTATCATTTTTGTTTTATTGCTTGGGTGTTCTGCATTTTTTAGATATTTCAGATCTTGATTATAATACCACAACATTTATTCAAACTTTCTTCTTGTTTACACTTACTTTTATATCTACTCTACATTATTATTTTGTTATTTATTTATTTAATAATAAAGGTACAAGGTATCTCTTAGACATTACACAATATCCAACAAAACTATATTTGACATAGTTTGTTGACAATGTTTGACATTAGTTAATCTCTAGCTTATATAAATCTTATTATCCAATTTAATATAATATAATGTTACATTGATATATACGTTTTAAAATAATTTTATTTAAAGCTGGCATACGACATATATTTTCCGTGACTTTAATAACCCTTCAGAATAAACCACGTAATTCTATTAAACTAAATACAAGTTAGATTGTTCCGCTAATCAAACCACGTGTCTTAACTAAGCAATGCGCTAACTCCGCGCAGCTCGCTTGTTAGCTAACCTAACCTCCAATCGCGACGAAATTGACATCTTTGATCCAGACGTTGAGGCACCTACAGTAATTAGTATTCGAGGTTGAATTTACTACGATTGAATTAATAATTTTCGTGATAAAGGGAATAATATATTGGTGTATACAATATGGAATTAAACTTAAAATATTTACAATATTATAAAAACTAAGCCGAAGAATTATAGACTAAATGAAACTAAGAACTAAAACAAGGCATCAAAAAATTCATCCACATCGCTGTCGACTGGGAGTGTGCCCAAAAGGCTGGCAGCATTGCCACATTGTATGGCAATGCTTATTCGCTGACCTAGGTAGAAGCCAGCCTTTGGGTCACGCGAAGTGTCAACCAGGCGTTTGGATAAATCTTTAAAAAATCTGTGTGCACTCGGACCCCACGGATAATGTATACAATTAACTTTGGTATGTTTGATAAGACGATAAAATAAAAATTATGCGTAACAATTTTGTAACACTTAAAATCATCACATTTTGAAATGTTAGTTTTAAGAAGTTTAAAAAATACTTTTTCTAAATTTTTACCAGGTTGCATAGGTATATACTAATATTGCAAAAATAGAATTCTAATAAAAAGTACATTAAAAAAATAATTATATTCATGCAGCTTACTCCGCTATTATTTAGACAAATAGCTACAGTAACTTAATCAGTAAATTGCCAGAAAAATACTGCAAAACCCACATTATCGTTTAAAGCACCCTCACGAAGATTAAAGATATAATTAACATTCCCCTGAGCTCAAAGGTCATTTTATAAATAGCTCATTCAATATTCAATTGCCGTTCCAAAATTACCGGAATTCACTTAAACAAATAAACTGGGACATTATAAAATAATTGGACATAAAAGTTGTCTAATAAAAATGGAATTAATGCTAAATGAATAATAAAAAGTAAAGGAATAGGGCTATGAAAATTATATTAAGGCTATTATCGATATCCTTAGTCGAGATTTTGTGAAGATCAGCAGAGTGGTTTTAAGATAAATGGAGGTTCTAAGGAGTTTCCTGATACAGTCGGGTTTTATAGAATTTTTTTTTCATATTCATATCTTTATTTGCATTCCATAATGTTAATAATACAGATCTTACAATAATAGTGCTTATAGCTAGGTACAATTATGGACCAAGTAGGGCACAGCAAAAATGAGAACTAAAAACTAAACATACAAACATAATTGTAACAAAAAAAAAACATTTTAAAATTGCTTTTAATATTAATAAACTTTAAATTAAACATAATAATCATCTTAAAATCATTCTTCATCAATCATCTTAACTTCATTACAACACTTTGATTAAAACCTTATATTATTATATTTATTTGTTATGGTGTCTCGTAATACACTTAAAAAATAATCGTAAGCTTTGAAAACAAAATCATGCAATGCAAGTTTTGTTATGATGATTTTGTTACTTTTATACCTACTGTTTCTCTGTCTATGTGTTACATGAAGAATGAATTAACCATATCAGTCTATAGAAGTAATATTTTCTTAACATTTGTAAGCATCGATTATTCAATGGAAACTCAATAAAACACACTACTACAAAATAGTAGCTAGTACTTATAACTAAATAATTATTATTTTTCTTTGTCAACAGTGCCGCCCAATAAGATGGTGATCACGGATGACAAGGGCGACGTGAAGCAAGCCATCGTCGGCCCCTACATCGAGGGTGACACCTTCACGCTCAAGTGTGATGTTAGTGGGGGTAAGTAGAAATATATACCTACATAACTGACTATAACTGATGAAATAAATAATTATTGGACGGAGTTTTACCATGGTAGGTACTATATTATGGCGAAAATTTCTTAGTTAATCAGAAGGGAGAAGAAGAGTATCAGAGTATCTTGTACTTTCATTAAATCCAGGCAGGAAGCCTTTGCCCAGCATTGGAAACCCAATGCCTTAGGGTCATGCAAAATATAAAGATTAAATGATGAAAAAAAGAATCAATCAGAAAACCCAACTTGGTTGGAATTTATAATTTCAAGACCACTTTTAATATAGGAAGACAATATAAATGCAGCAAATAACATCTATTTTCTTTCTCAGGTCGTCCCAGACCCTGGGTGAAGTGGTTCCGAGACGAGGTAGAAACTGACACGCCCGCGACCCCACTATCAGGCAATGGGGTCCGAGGGGTCCTCCACATAGGACCCCTGACCAGGCTGGACGTGAGGGCTGCGTTCACGTGCAGAGCCTCCAACCATCCGCGAGCACATCCTATTGAGACTACTCTTACTTTGGATATGAACTGTAAGTAGAGTAACTTATAAATGAAAGTCTTGTGTAGAAACAACATATGAAATTATAATTATTCTGAAATAGAGAACTTCACATCATCATGATGATGATGATGTTAAAAGTTCTCTATTTAAATAAATAGATGTTAATTTGTTGAGATAGGAAGCCAACAAGGTGAAGTACAATGCACATTTACCATAAATGTGCAAAATCTCATATATGAAACATGAGAATTGGTCATGCAATTATACTTAGATAATTTTAATATTACTACTTAGAAAAAAGCCTTTACTTATTTTAAGAGATAGTTTTAACTAAAGACCGTAGCTACATCCTTTTGGGAGGATTTTTGTATTTACACAGTAATATAGACATATAAGTATCCAGCACTTACAATAACTGACAGGCGAGGACATATCAAACAGCCCAAATAACTATATTTCTTATATTTATTACTCTTACTATCCTTAGTCAACCGCACTTGACAGAGCTTACATCACGATACATTGCGTGATCACTCAAGGCTTAAGTCACATAATATCACACAAAATACGCAATAAGGAAACAAATTTCCCTAATACAGAAGTTAAAAACTAATTCCCTTTTTGATTTGTTTTCCCACGCAAGTTATATTGAATCAAATAAAGGAAAGTGTATATAATATTTCTTGGGATTAATGAATAAAATGAATAAAATATTGGTATTAATAGAACGTTTGTTGTACTACCTACGTATTAGCGCTTACGAGAATATTTTCGTCAAATGGTAAATAAGTACTTAATATTCTTATGAACGAACAAATATTAATATCCCTCTTAAGGTTAAGCTTGAGCTATAATAAATAATTTTGTAATATAAAACAACTTCTTTCAATCTTAAGACACCTTCAGTAAGTAATTAAGTAAAGCTAGAATATAAAATCTAAGACATGGTCTTCGCATGTCTGTCCGTACCTATGACACCTTCAAAGGCGTCGAAACGTTGCAAACTAAAATCGAAGATAAACCCTGACATAATCCGTAAAAAGTAGTTTTATTCCAATGTCAATTCCCGTAAATCTTAGAAGTAGACGGCAAAAATTAAAACGGAAATCTTGCCCAGAACATTATTTATTTAACAAAACACTCCAAGTTTGCTAACACAACCCTTTTCTTACAGTTCCACCTCTAACAGTCCATATCCTGGGATCTAACCAGCCGCTGTCAGCCAGTAGGAGATACGACCTGCTCTGCCAGAGCTCAGGGTCCAGACCTCCAGCTTCCATCACCTGGTGGAAGAACGGACATAGGATAAATAATGCTAAAGAGACGGTAAGACTTTATTGTCATTATTATATCATCTGATTTCTTTTGATGATAAGTATTAAAGTTATTAGGAGTAGTAGTATATAAGTTATATTTTAATGCCAAATCCGAAATACAAAATGGTAAAGAAAAAAAAAAAGAAATATAAGTATTGCTTATTTATATCGATCCTGGATTCTTTCGGAGAAAATGGCTTATATTAAGTATATTTTCTGCTCTAAATAAAAATATTTAAGATGACCACGATGATTATACCAGGAAATACTTAAAAAACAAATGAATTATGAATAATGTATTGATTACATCAACTTCTTACTCTCATCTCCAAGAAACATCTTATTAACAAGAAAGCCACATTAAACACCACTCTTAACTTCGAAATTCCGTTTGAAGTTACTTTATACGGAAACGCAAATATTTCATATTATTTTGATTATAATAACTTACGTATTAATTTGGCATCTTCAAAGAAAATTCCATCGAGTGCCGCGGTTATCGAGATTGACAACAAACGAACTCAGGAACAGATAAGAGAGACCAGCTCATCAATTCCCAAAGTTTTCGAGGGAAAAGCTAATTTTGCATAGAAATTTAATCAAAGTGGCCAATCTTATACGGCGTCAGTGTAGCGACTTGAAATAGGGGCACGTAAAAGTAATAAATGTAGATTGAATGGGACAGAGAATGCTTACGGCGTGCACAAATCGCTCGTAAGAGACCCTACAGTGTTCCTGCTGCAAATGTCTGTTGAAAGTGAAAGTTACCCAAGTCCCGTCGAGGCAAATTTGTCTGGAAGCCGTTAGGAACCCTGATTAGCTGGCTTTAAGAAAAACGCCACCTAGGTTAAAAGATTTACTGCAAAGCATTTTGTGTCTTGAACTTTTTGCTGATAATAATAAAGTTGGCTTTGCTTGGTCAACAAAACCTGAGATCTAGATAATTTCAAAATGCTGCTTCAATATTGTTTTATGAGTAGTAATATAAATATTACTGGTGTCATGCGGCTCGAAACAGAAAAGTTTGGAGTCAGACGAGGAAGACCTTTGCCCAGCAGTGGGACAATAATAAAGTTTCATAAAAAAATATATTGTAAAAGTATTTTGTTTAATAATATTCTTTGATCAAAAACCAAAAACATTTTTACGGATTTTCACAAAAGACTTTTTGACTTTTAGATACCTACGTCATTAGGTCGTATTGACGATATGACGTAAAAAAAAGTTATAGCGAAACACCTACTTAATGTACCGATTGCAACTAGGACCGATTCTGGAATAGAATTGGTCTATTTGAAAAGAAACTACAACAGTTTATTTTTCTTTGTTAGAGATACAGTGTCTATGAGCTAGGGTATTTGAACAAGTGAACTTGTTGCTTCCACATCTTTAATCTCGCCAGCGTTTGATACTGAATTTGTTCCTATTACCTTCTTTACCTCGGAAGCAAGTTAGAAAGGATAGAACTCTTCTTTGTGGTTTTTAAACTTAAATCTTCCACAGTTAGTTGAAAAATCTCATTTTATTGTGATCATAATAATATAAAAATGGATGTCAGTTTACGCAAAATCTAAGCCTATCGTGTAGCTAAGCAATTGGCTTTTAATTGATAGATAACTTAGTTGTATTTTCGGTTGTGAAAATAGTTTTTAACTGTTAAGACAATAAAGAAAATAATCAAGAAAACACAACTGCATTCTGTTTCAGCGGTAATCTGATTAAATTCCATTTTTTTTTATTTTTTTTATACAAAAAAACATCTCAAGCCTTCCAACTCAGCGTATTGCCACCTGCTTTATCAAGATGGCGCTCAAATTCTGTTAAAATCATTATATAAATAAATGAATGTAAAGGCCTAACTACAAGACCCATGATCTGCTCAGTTCCATCAAACCTCTAAAGGATAATACCTTCACCAGTTTAAGTGGATATGTACCTTGTAATCGGATTTCAGGCTATCACAGGTATTCGCATGTCTATCAAGACTGATACCGTAACAAGCTCTTAGAAGTACAAGATAATTGTATGCTCAAGCAATCCTGAAGCAATTACTAATAGACTATAATCAATTTCTCAGATTGCGTGATAGGATATACTAGTAACCATTTGACAAATTCAGCTTCCAAAACTAAATCAAATTTACGTATATCCATCTGTTCTCTAATAACCTTAAGGCATTGTCTCCTTAAGCATCTTCTATATAATTGAATTACCCTCCCTAAATAACATCGTATCAAGAGCAATATTATTATTATTGATTAAAACCACTACACTCCCATTATCAACTACCAACGCAATTTAATATCAAACCCAATATTTTTCTTTCATTATCTCGTCAACGTATAAATTACGGTACTAAAATTAAATTCCCTGCATCTCGCTCCCTTGAACAAAAGTGACGATGTAACTAGATTACATTGGCAAAGCCGAAGTATCAGTCTTCTTGATTACAACACAACGTGGTACGGTGGTACGTCAATCAAGTCGCACACACGCTATTCAAACCTGTTTGATTGTCGTACGTAATTAAATTAAACCTACAGCCAACATGCCAACTAGAAATTAATATTAACAACACTTAATTAAAATCAATCCTGAATACTGAATCGTGGGATCAGCTTTGTCATTGGTTGATTTGTTTTTGGAGGTTTCGGTGTCTAGATTTGTGATTTAGATTTGACTTAAGCTTTTGAAGTTTTTGAGCTCACGTCTATAGGACGTGATTGTTTTTTGTTTTTAATAATCGTAGGATTTAAGGAGTGATGTTTAAAACGCTATTAAGAAGTTTGTTCAGAACACGTATCTCATTGTGGAATATAGACGCTTTTGTTTTATTTATGTTCAAAACGGTTTTGAAATGCTTTAAAATGTATTGATGAAAATGTCTTTGTTCTTTTTCGTGTATCTTTTATATTAAAGGTATGAGCTGTATAGAATTAAAAAAGTTTATATTATTATAAACATTTTCGATCACAAACTAATTAAATATGAAATAGACTGCTGTGATAAAATTAATGATAAATATAATTATTGATCCTGACAAATTCCAAATTTTCCATTAAATATGTTTACTACGTAAAGCCCCGAAGGAAAATAACTGATGATCGTTTCAATATGAATTTTGATTTAGTACCTCTAAAATAATATTTATTGAACGCAATATGAAATTTAAAGGAACTTCAAAGGGTTTTAAGTATAATTTGAAAATCGTACTCGATTTTATCCTCTTGTAAAAGTGAAGAGAATTTGTCTTAAGCGAGAGTTTGTATTTTAAGATCGATTATATATTAATTCATTTTAACGGGGAAGTGGAGAGTATCTACTTTTATAAGTACTCGTAGCTTTTCAAGTAAATGAGAAATTTGTTTGGTAAAATAAAAGTTACTCATAAAATTTCTAACGTTGAACCGATATAAATTTTAAGAAAGCATCTAAGTGTGTGCCTACTGATTAAAACCTATATTTGTAAATGAAATTAAGTGTAAAATCTTATCTATGTCTATATCTAGATTATATGTCTAGATCGAAGAATGTGCCGAACACCGGCTGACCTAATTAAGGAGTCATCCTGTTATCAGCTGTCATTTTATTAATCTCCAACATTAGTTTTTCAGATTTGCAAAATATATTGTTTTAACTTAAATATTTACTTGTCCAATAGTTATCAACGGATGGAAACACGACCACATCAACAGTATCCTTACAACTGACGAAGTCTGACGCAGGAGCGAAGCTGGCCTGCAGGGCTTCCAATCCTCAAATGGCACTAGTACCAGCCTTAGAAGACGATTGGACCCTGGATATACAGTGTAAGTAATTTGAATAAAATAATAATACGGCCTGTATTTTAACGTCCCAATGCTGGGCATAGGACTTTTCCCATACAAAGGAGGAACGGGCATTGATTTCCACGCTTACTCATTGCGGATTGCGGATTTTAGGCTCAAATTTTTGGAATCCAGGTTTCCTCACGATGTTTTCCTTCACCGCTTGTGTACTCCAGTACATATGTAACTTAGAAAAATCCACCTTGGTACTTGCCTGGGTTCGAACCTACAATTTGAATACTTTGAACTTTTTAATTGAGGCTCTCGTCCTTTTAAAGAGTAAGTAAAAACGTGAGTGGTTTTGGAGCATTTAGAAATGGGGTCAAGAGTCTCCGGTCAGTTTTACCCATTGTGAAGATTTTGTTAAGTGATGTGAACGTACCTACATGTTCTTATGAGATTGTATGATGTCTATAGAATGTAGGTTTTACGCGGGTATTGAGAATATTCGTTTGTGAATCATCATCGTCTCATGTTTATGATCAACACTTAGTTTAGTGAATAATTTTATTTTGACGACCTCCGTGGTCTAGTGGCGTAAACACCGGTTTTTAAGGTGTCGCTTGCTCTGAAGTCCCGGGTTCGACCCCGGACGGGACAATGTTGAAAATCAAATTTCTACATTGTCTTGGGTCTGGGTGTACCTTCGTTGTCTCTGAATTCCATAACACAAGTACTTTAGTTACTTACTTTGGGTTCAGAGATTGCAATTATATTGCATTACAATGGTATGTGATGTTGTCCATATTTATTTATTTAATTTAATTTATTTAACTATTAACACACAAAAACAGTACCATAGAATATACAGCAAACAACTTACAAAATCCTTGCTTATTAATATTGTTCAATCTGTAAAATTTTATTCTTTGCACGTAAGTAAAACCTTCCACACCTAGGCGTTTTATTATAACTCTCCCACGAGGAAGTAGAAATGGTAAAGAAAAATTAAGTTTATCCGAAATTTCCCTTCCAAATTTTATTACGTAAGCCTTGAAACTTCTCCACGACTTTGTTTTTCTTGAATTCTAGATTTTATGGGCAAGAATGAAATTTTGCAAGTACCCACGTTCCTTAACTTCTTGGTATTGAAAAATAATACTGGCATTGTAAGTGTCTACTTATAATATCGGTTGGGTGAAGTTGATTCATATAGGGATCTAATTTATTCAATATTTTTGTGTTTTGATGTTTTTCTTTTGTTACGTATAGGTTTTATAGGAGTCAGGTTTCTACTAGCTTTCTAATTATATTGTCTAGTACATATAGGTATTTTAACGTACAAACTTACTGTTGAGGATATTTCAGTGGACTACGAAAATGATGATGCAGAATTTGGTATACTGGTTTATTACAAAATTAACATTACATGGGTATGAACGGCGCGCGACGCGTACAGTGACTAGCGTTGATCGAGTGGGTGGCCGCTCCGGACCCGTTGTGTCGTTTTTATGGTTGCTCCCCGCGCCGCGCCGTACCCCCGCTGATGCCGTCGCCGGTGCCGCCTCCTTCGACGTCATCGTCCCGTTTGGGAGGTTTCCGAACACTTACTGTTACCTGTGTACAGGTATGACACATCCGCGGACTTAAAAAAATTGCGGAATTGTGTTTCAAGGCCCTCCTGCAGGACTAGCAACCGACCTCCTTAGTATCTAACATTTTCTTTATATATTTTTTTACCTTTCGATACCTACCTAATGTGTAAACGTGCTTTAACGTATTACTTTTCAAACAGATGTTCCTGAAACGACGGTTCGGTTGGGAACGAACCTAGACCCGTCAAATATAAGGGAAGGCACTGATGTATATTTTGACTGCATCATCAGAGCCCACCCTTATGTCTACAAAGTCGAATGGAGACATAACGTAAGTATTAAAATACTAAAATGATATCAATACTGTCCTTAGTTATTTTTTCCAGGATTTTTATAGATACCTATACTATTTTTATGATAATATGGTTTTATGATAATATGTCTATATTTCTTAGTATAAAGCATACCTAAAAAAACCCCTGAGCGCCTTGTACCCCACCTATGTACTTTAACAATTATAATTTAATGTGCCACATAACCAAGTTACGCTAGTTTTAATTTCCATTATTTTCAATCAAGAAGTTAAACAGGATAGACCCTTCAATAATGCCTTCGAGCAAAAGGGTCAAACTTATAGTCAAACCATGTATCTTGTAGGGGGACATAACGCTAAGTTTCAATCCCATGGGGCCCGTAAAAGGGTTGTCACGACTTCATCCCGAAACTAACTTTAGCGCCATAAGATGTTCACGTTATTTATAGAATATTGTTCATAATATAATGGTGATATTTATAACATCTTTGCTTCCAGCTGTTTTTACTACAAAAAGTTGATAACTTAGCCTATCATTCCAGTCTAATTAAGACTAAATTTAAAAACACTTAAATTTAAAAATACTAATTAGTAGCTTCATTCAAATATATACCTTAAAACATGGTAATATACTAAACTTTAACAAACTAATAAGTATGTCATCTAAAAATACAGACCTCAGTCTTCTCATTTCCTTTATTTTTCTACGCAGCAATTGTAAAGCATATTAATTTTCTTCAAACTACACACAGATCGGTTATAGGTCATTTGGCCCTAGAATACCATAAATAATTGGACTCCTATTCTCCACCAGGGTAAAACTCTCCTCCACAACGTGGGGCAAGGCGTGATCATCAGCAACCAGTCGCTGGTCCTGCAAGGGGTCGGCAGGAGAACAGCCGGCAACTACACCTGTGTCGGCTTCAATGCGGAGGGCGATGGAGAGAGCAAGCCGTTCTCGCTAAACGTTTTGTGTAAGGAGATTTTAACTTTATTGTTCTAGAAATAAGGTTTGAAATAGTTTTTGAACTATTTGAGGCTCAGAATCAGAGCTATGTATAATCTCGGTATAAGATGCGTGTTATTTTTAAAATGTAAAAAATTCTATAATATGGTATAATTTTCTTTTCGAAGTACATCAAATTAATTTTTATTCCAGTTGAGCCTGAATAATCCAAAATAGCTCAAAAATTATCAAATGAGATACTTACAATAAAACGTTTATTTTGTCACCACACTTTATTTAAAAAAGTAATCCTAGTAGTTTTAGTAGTTGATCAAAAATAATATCCGAATTTCTAATAAAAAGCTTTTTGTCAACAGATGCACCAACATGCAGAAGTTCCCAGCAGAGGGTGCATGGTGTAGCCAAACAAGAACGAGCTCATATCACCTGCCACGTGGACGCTAATCCTCCCGAAGTTGTGGTGAGTATAGTATCCAGTTAACAGGACAAAACAGTAACATATTTGTTACCAGGGATGATGAAGACGGATAGTGGCATAATTTTGATCGTCACATGAGAGATATCGTGGAGATACATCTTTTATACAGATTGATGTGTATTTTTCGTGTAAAAGGAAGATTCTTATCGTGGTCCCAGCATCCAATACTATTGAAATTTTGGCAACGGCCTTTGTGAGTTAATTTATTTTGAATGAAACAACAATACCAACACCGATGATATTTTTTGGATTACCCTTAAAACGTTACGCGATAGCACAGGAACTTCAAATTGTTTTAATTAACAATAGAGTTATTCTTTTTTGCGATTTTAGGCATTCATTAGTAACCCAAATGTAACCATTTCTACCTTTAACTACCCAAAACTGATAACAAACATTCGGACTAACCCAACCTAGGTGTCTCTGATTGCGGAACACGCCTTAACTTGATTAGTTATAGATTCCCTTACAGATGTAGGGTAATTTAGTCAGAAATTATTCAATATATAAGTATATATAGACAGAAGGTAAATTTGCCAATCAAGAGGGAATTACAATGCGGTTTTCCTTATAACCCGCCCCGCACCGTGTACATCCTAAGAAATTGTATCAATTATAACAATTGAATTGTGACGTCACTTCCTTATTGAGGTTTTTTTATGGAAATCAATATTGAGAAAACAGTTACTAAAATATGTGAATCTTTAAAATAAAAACAACTCTAAAAGAAATCTCATAGAACCAATTTTACTGTATACGTTTATATGTTAAAATTAAACTCAAAGCATTTTAGTTGCCTCGTGCGAACTGTCTTGAAAATCAGATCTTTTTGTGAGATAAAAACAACACGTTCTTGATAGGCGTCAAAAGTCTCAGTACTGTCTTATTAGTTACCTATATTCAAATCCAGAATTTTTGAATTTTTCAAGCCACCAAACCAATTCCATCACGTGCCAATTTCAATCAAAATAAAAACATTATAAAGTCGCTCACTCCGTAATTATGTTTCCAAAATAAAATTAAACGGTATATTATTTACCATCTCATCAAAATTTTATCAACAGCCGGAAGGAATTGAATATGTAATTTTAAATACAGACTCCAAAGTTGTGAGTAAGAAGTTGATCAAAATCAACGAGTCTAACTTTAACGTAAAGAAATCCTGAATAAGTAATGTGAACTCATTATTAAGATGGAATTAGTTGGTACGGATAAAGAAGATTGATGTTGATTTTATAAAGTAGCATCTTGTATTTTGGATAAATTTTTAATACATTAAAGAATTTTTAAGAGATTTTTAAATGAAGGACATTGGGGAGGCCTTTGCACAGGCAGCGGTGGGACTGTGTTTGGCTATCAAAAAAAAACTCTCATAATTATTGTCTTTGATAAATACTAAGCAATTTGTTTCAATGAAACTACTTGGTTTTCAAGTGTTTTTTTTTTATTTGAAACAGAGTAACCCTTAAGTTAATCGCACTCTGCAATAAATGTAAACATTACCACTGGTCGATAAATAAAGCTGAAGAATACCAGCATATTTTAATTAAATGTAAAACAATATTGTGTTGCTACTAAGTTAGGTAAACAGGATATTTATGACAAGGTTATATAATTCTCAAGCATGTTACGTTGTTATTTTCTGGTAGCTAACATGACATAAGCCTTCCAAGAAACATTATACATACAATCTTATTTAAGGCATCTGTAGGCTTTTAATTCTTGCTGTCTCTATGGCAAGATGCCAAACATTACATACTGACTCATGTCTGAAATAGAATAGGTTATGAATTAGAATATTGTTAAGAACAAGTATTTTTTGAAAAACTTTGCTTAATACCACGAATTCAAATGTTGAGAAGGTCGAGTTTAAGATCCTAGTATTTTGAAAGAAACAACTTAAAAATTACTTTAAAGAAATTGTTTTACCCTCGATTTCTCTTGGATCCAAGAAACATAAAATAAAATTGCAAATCGGGAAAGGGGTTTTCAAACAATTGAGAAACATAATTAATATAACATTAAAAAATTCTCCGACGCGTTGAGAACCTAGTCCTTTTTTCAAGTCGGTTAATTATGAGAAACTTACAGTATGCATCACAAAATATCCATGACTTTCGTATTATAAGAAATGTATTTCCAATTGTATATAAATTCGAACTTCGATCCAGCATGGCAAAGAGCCAAATATTACTTCTGGGTTTAATGCCCGAAACAGAAGAATTTATAATAATTATTACCCTGTGTGTACGTTCTGCGACCTATATTAATATTTATGCTATTATAAATCTCGATGAGGTTGTGTTCCTGCATATGATATAGGAGTTTTGGCTTGGATTTTGTTATTTGTGTAAAGCCGGATTATTTTCTATAGGTATTTATGATATGATGCTGATAGATTTAACATTTACCCAATCATTATATAACAAAACTGATAATATTACCTACCGTTCATTTGGATTATTCGTGAGCTTTATAGTATAAATAACAATAGAGCATTACCTCATATTCAAGCATTTTCGGGTCCAAATTCCGAAACCTAAAATGGCCGTCTTACAAATCAAGCTACCTACGTGCAAAATTAAAGATCTTTTGAACTATCTGGAAGTTAAAACATTCTTCAGTTTTTTGAAATTCAAGAACCTAATATCTCTTTACCGACTATTCCAATCTAATACCTTCTATCTTCTCCAACAGTTCCGATGGACCTTCAACAACACAGCCAACAGCAACGAGGTCAGCGACACTTACGTCTCGAGAGCTGGCACCAGTTCCACCGTCACCTACACTCCTCACACGGAGATGGATTACGGGACCCTGCTGTGCTGGGCCCACAATAGGATCGGAAAGCAGCGGGTGCCGTGTGTCTACCATATTATTGCTGCTGGTAAGACCTTCTCAGATAATTAACAAAATACGTATATTTTTTTATATGCCCCGATTTATCTAGCTAAGGTTTTCGAAACTAGATGGCCAATTTCTAAAGCGTAGTATACCTTCGTCTTTTTTGTTGAAGCTAATTACTACTTTTTAATTTATTTGCGAGATCTGTTTACTTTAACGTCGTTTTAATATGAGTTTAGTTTAACGTAAACATGAAGTTAAGTTAATTGCAAGGTAAAAAAACAGTAAAAAAAATGTGTAATATTTATACACCAAGTCTAGTTATCTTAATTTGTACTTCGAATTGAATCTAAAGTAAATTATAGAGAACATAAAATTTCCAATTTAAATTTTCAGTAAATACTTGGTCCCGTACCTATGTAGTTAATGTTATACCCTTTCCAAAATATGAATTTGTATATTTTATCCCGCAAATGCCACGTATCACCGGAGGGCAGCTCAAATTTCTCTGTGAACCTTCAACATGATAGACGTAGGTACTCGTGGGTGTATGAACTAAAACAATCTAATTTTGGATGGGAAACATAATACATTTTGTCTGTTTTGTTATTCTTTGGAAGACAACGTTGTCTTTTAGATTTATGATCTGTGTATTTAACTTGTTTGAATATTATTTTAGCAGAACGTTTTGTTTATGTAATAAAAATAAAAGTGTATTTATAAATGTCTGTCTTACTCGTCATTATATAAACTTGTTTTTTCATGTGTTGCTTACTACAAACTGTGGAAAAATTGAATTACAAAATCAATATATAACTCAAAAAACTTCATGTTTACGAATTTGCCATGAACATTTTCCTATATTGAATAGTAAAGTAGAAACGAAATATAGAATAAAAAATTCGAAAAAACTGCGGAAACTAAGCTGGAGTCTGCCACTAAATTAAGTAACTTTATTCTTTCAATACCATCCACAACATTACAGCACAGCTCCAGAGCGATTTGGACGAAATTTCTAAAGAGTATCCTAATAGTTACATGTGCGAATGGAATTTGAAACTCTTAAAAGCTAAGCGCTTGGGCGTGGTGCCAAATGGGACGTCATAATTTTGTCTATTGTTTTGTTTTGTTACAATATAATACATGCATTTGAAACTATAATTGTATGTTCCTCTATTGCTACTAAGAGGCTATATAGAATATGATCATTCAATTTTCTTTAGGTTGTGAAGGTATTTTAATGCCCTAGCCATTATAGATTTTTACGAGAATTTATAAGCTTTAAGTACTTGTCTCTCTCTGTAGGTCGCCCCGATCAAGTCCACAACTGCACAGTAGTAAATGCATCGCTGACGTCGTTTGGGGTTCGATGTTCTGAAGGTTTCAACGGAGGCATGCCACAATCATTCCTTTTGGAAGTCCGAGAGATTGTTACACAGGTAAGAGTCTCAAGCTGAAAACACCATTTTTTTTTTTTGTATATTGCATTTTTTGACTTCATCAAGGATCTGAACCATTGTCTTATTTCACAGGAAATTGTAGCCAATGTATCAAGTGCAGTTCCTCGCTTCACTGCCGTTGGTCTTGTACCAGGAAGGACCTACGCAGCGGCCGTCCTTGCCTACAATGCTAAGGGTAGAGGAGATCCTTATCCTTTGAAAGCCAGCACTTTAAGGCCACCAGAGAAGCACCATGTTCATGATAAGAGTTTAGGTAAGTAAGTCTTGAGTTATTTCACTGGCATATCACATACCGGGCTTAGGTAATTAGAGAGATCAAAGAGAAGAAAAACAGAATATTTATTTCTTTATTTATTACACACACCTTACATATATCATTACAGGTAACCCTAATTCAATAGATGAAGTAAATCTAAATTACAGTAAGCACAGAAATCGGAGATTAATAAACTATTACAAATTACATATTATAAATATAGCACAATAGATGGAGCAAATTTTTATCGTATATTGTATAGCACCATTTTATATTCATATTACAATCTCTCTCTCTCTCTCTTGCCGATCGATCGCCACACCTTGTGTTTATGACTTTTTTCTCTTTTAAAATTACCTTTAAAAGAACCAAAATTTATTGACGAAACTTTGATATCATCGGTATCATTATTCAAAAACCTCTACTGTGCTGTACAGCTAAGCATTTTCTCACAGATCTACCAAGAACAGCCTTCCCGATCTCAGGAGCGATGTCTGTTGCCGTCGGTGGCGGTATTATTCTGATGGTAGTGCTTATCCTCTTCATGATTGCCATGAGGCAGCGCTGTGCCAAGAGGAAGCCGCGGTCGGCCCCGCCACCGTCGTCACAGCCAGCTAGTCCAGATAAACTGAGAGAGAAGGAAGATAGTGAGAGTGATGATAGGAATCCTGATATTATTCCGTCGGATACTGACCAAATGCAGGTAAGATTAAAAAAATAATCTGTATAGTAAAATTGTGTTTGTTAAATTGTAACAAAGATGCGACTTTATTAGATAATTGGATTAAGAAGATAAGCTTTGAAGAAAAATTTGTGTTCAATACAGAATATTTTCAATCCAAACATTATTTCCTACAGCAAAATTTTGAAAGAGTTTTAATACATCAGCCCCTTTTGATCAAAGGATCATAAAGGGCTGATGCATTGGTAAAGACCAATCAAACTTAGAATATGAAAAGAGGAAAATTCATACCTAGGTTCTATCAAGGGTTATGCGCTCAGAGCCACGACTGTAAATCTCTATTCCCCATCTCAAATATAATCTTTTGTCCTACATAGATGGATTACTACCGGCAGCAGCAGGTATCCACCATATCCCCTCCACTGGGCAGTAGGAACTCGCGCGGCAGTGTGGCCGGCGTGCGCGGGGGACTGCCCGCGTACTGCCCGCTGCGGACCGCGCCCCCGCCTACACATGCGCCAATGCATGAAGGCAATGTAAGTTGATGTATAACCTAAAAAGCTGATTACGATAAGAAACTAGTCTCATAGCTCTTTTTGATTTCTTATTTTTTTCATTTTATCTCAAATTTCTTAATTGATGTCTCTATGCATTAAGAAATTATTTTTTAAATATATACCCATGAGTAAAAATCTCTCCAGCAGATCGAAGAAGGATATTCTTATGGTGTTCTGTTCGTCCAGAACTCGTCATCAGGCATACCGCCGCCCGCGCGGTTCGCGTCGGGCTCGTGCACGCTCCCACGCGGCAGCTCATTGGCTGGGGGCACGACGTTAGCCGGCAGCAGCACTCTGATTGGCGACGCGCGCTGCGGCATACCCATGCAGCATCTGCGGACTCTGCCGCGGCCCGGCGCCCCCGCGCCTGCGCCCCGCGTGCCTCCCCGCGACACTCCGCTCTGACAGACCACGCAACTATAGGACATGTAAATAGGACTGTGTTATTAAAGTGCTCAAAACTTTTTTTAAATCGAGTGATTAGTGTTTTGTTTTAATATCAAGTACTTGCTGTATGTGTAACCGTATTTTTAACCTTGATTTTTCCGTCAGGTTCTTTATGTGTATGTGTGAGTGAGTCTTCATTTCACAAGTGTAAAAGTCAGTCTCAAAAAAGGGTACTAATGGAGAAACTCAGGCAGCTGATAGTTCTTAATAATTACAATAAGTATTTAGGTATTTTTACATTTTATACTTCTCTAACCAACGAGGTAGAATATAAAAGGTGAAACTGGTCCATCCTAAGTGGTATTCCTGTTTTCTCTACATATTAAATTGCAAAATGAAAATATAAGCAACTAAAAGAGATATTGCTTAGATTTTAATTTTGTAGTGCATCTAAAGGGCGATGCCGTCACAAAGAGATTACTTTATTGCGTCAGTCTTTTCAAGAGATGAACACTTTTTATGCTTGGTAAACTTCAGGGTTTTCATTTAATACAATTTTCTGTTGGTTTTACTTCTAGATTGAAATTTCAACGTAAAAATTTTAGCATGTTTAGGAATTTACTTTTAAAAAGTAACTAGATCGTTTTATTCGATCGATTCGATCGATTTTATTGGACGACCTCCGTGGTCGAGTGGCGTACGCACCGGTTTCAAGGTGTCGCTAGCTCTGAGGTCCCGGGTTCGATCCCCGGACGGGTCAATGTAGAAACCAACTTATCTACATTGTCTCGGGTCTGGGTGTTTGTGGTACCTTCGTTGTATCTGAATTCCATAACACAAGTGCTTTAGCTACTTACTTTGGGTGCAGAGCAATGTATGTGATGTTGTCTGCATTTATTATTTATTTATTTATTATTATTCATAAAATCTATACCATAAATTTAGACTGCTATGGATAAATTGTATGTATGAAACTATATTCAGTTATTCGATATACAATATATCGGCCATTGATATCTCAAATGATTTTATTAAAATACGTACGTATGTCGATGGTTACATTTATATTCATTTATACACGTTATATTTTTATTCTTGCATATGCATAAGGCTCATAAAAGGCGTTTAACAATTATGTTGAATTATACCTTTTAATGTAACTAATTATTACGTTCAAGCCTGATTAAAAACCGCTAACGCAAAAAGTTTTTTGCGTTAGCGGTAAAAAAAAAACCTTTGAATACAGTTGTATTCAAAGGTTTTTTTTTTCATTTTTATGAGTATTTGAATGATTATGGAAGGCATATAGGCATGTACTTGATATTAACGTTAGTCAAATTCCGATTAGGTAGGATAAAATAATTGAAAATTCTGTTAAAATTTGTTTGTAAATCAAAATGTAAATATAACGCATATAAACTCTAGTTATACATTAAAAACGATATTTATACTCGAAAAACGTTAAACAGTGTAACATTGGATTGTCGTTTATTTATTTACCGTTTATAAATGGTTGTGAAAGTAAACAATCCAGGTTTATAAACTAATCTATGAATATCAATATACCATTAAAATTTGGAATTTGAAATGTGTTGAGGATTGGACTAATATTTCCTACTGTATAGTTAGTATGAAACTGATAATCTAGGTAATAATTATCACTACTGTGATTTTGAACCGTTATTCATAAAAAAACGTAAACATTGACGTTTACGTTTTTTTCAGTCAGATATTTGACAGCTAAACGTCAGATTTTTATGAATGAAGGAACTGTCTCAAGTCTTTTGTTCATTGGAGGTTTTTCTATTTTGCTGAAAGTTTATAAAACCTTTTAATTACGTGAGTAAAACATGGGTACTTGAAAGGCGTCTAGCAGAAAAAGTTTCCGATTTATGTCAATAAAGTTAAGTGTACAAATTTTATCTTTTCAGAAACTCAGTAGACTCCATTGACGTCAGTCTTTCCAATTATTTTAAGAATCATTCGAATGTTTGAATGAAAATTACATTCGTTTAGTTTGAAATGTCAGTAGTTGTCCAAATGTCAATTGATAAATTTAATATCAATTATTTTTAAATGTCAATAGTTTGACGTCAGAGCTTTTGACAAATAATATTATTTATTTTAGTATTGGTGGAAGTTTGTCTTTCACATTATTTACTTTCATACTATTTCAAATACATTATTATTTTCATACATAAAGCAGAGTCCCTTTGAGTTGAAAACATTTTATTCGGTCTTGAACGGACAAATTTAGGCATCCTCTAAAATTTCGGATGAGAAAATTTTATAATATACTAGCTGTACCCGGCATGCGTTGCAATGCAATTTTTTCTACCTAGCACCTGCCTACTACCTACCTACTACCACTTAGGGGTATGAAAAATAGATAGTAGCCGATTCTCAGACCTACTGAATATGGATATAAAATTTCATAAAAATCGGTCAAGCCGTTTCGGAGGAGTATGGTAACTAACATTGTGACACGAGAATTTTATATATAAGATTTCCTACCTACAACAACATTCATTTATTTACAGAACATGAGTATTATGTTTTCCTAGTCCGTTTACTTAACCTCTGCCTTCAAAAACAATGACTAATGACATGAAAACATCAATACTTAAACAGCAACTACACAAATGAACATGAGACTTGAGCCTATAACAATATAGTTCATATTACTTTGTCCATTAAGGGTTTTGTACATACAGTAACTATGTAAATATGTTTTGTATAATAACGGTTATAATCCTATTTGTGTCTTACAGTGGTGTAATCGCCTTTGATAATAGGCAAGTGACTTTGTAAAACCTATGAACTCAATGTTATAATTAATATTATGTGTTAAATAAAGGAGACTCTCAGAAATAAAAAATCCGCTTGGATCGCTAGTGTCGCATTACGTCTATCTGGGACCGGATGCCGCTATTTTAAGTCAGTGAGAGGCGGGTTAATAAACGTTCCAGTGTACTTGTTATTGTGCCTAATTTTTGTATTCAGATAAGAACAGTCACTTGCAATCCTACAATGACAACAGTGGCAAGCAGGTGTACATTTTCAAAAATTAGGCACAATAACAAGTAAACTGGAATGTTTATTAACCCACCACTCACTGACTTTAAATAGCGGTATCGGGCCCCTGTCATTTTCGATCAGTCACTGGTCAGTAGCTTATCTCTTATTGGTGGAGAATGACAGGTACACTTGATGTGACACTAGCAACCATATTGGATAATTTATTCGCAGTAGACCCCATCGTATGGGAATGACAGATAAAATTGTTAAAACGTCCGAGTATATTGAAATTCATGTGTTCGAAGTTTTTGTATTACTTATGTTAAATGTAGCGACGGATAGACTTTTATAATAAAGTTAAGTTTTTGTATAGATACGTTAAAGGGAACGAGGTCATGGATGTTTTGTTGTGCACTCGGTCTATGAAAATACTGGAGTTTAACTGAATCCGGTGAGACTGGAGTTAGAGACAATGACGAAAGGATATTGCTAGTAAAAATAAGTCTTACTATAATAGCAATAAAACGCACAATCAATTAGTAAATAATTGTTTTGATCATTTACAATATTTTAATTTAGTTTCATTTTTTTTAAAGTATTTATTAATGGTGACAATGTTTATATATTTTATTAGTTTAAGTAGTATAAAAGTGATTTTATATGTGAAATATCGGTGTAACCACTAAAATGTTAAAGAAATCATAGTGAGTCTCAAAAAAAACCTTTTTTTTATTGTTAAAAATCCAGATGTTTATCGTATTAGGCATTTGTGGTATCATCAATCATTCGTCATTATTTAATGTTGTGTTATAGGTAAATATTTAGTGCTATGTTATATTATTATTGTTATGTTATTTTTCTTATAAATTGATAAGGTTTTACAAAGTCAAACTTCAATGGCGCCCTAAGACGGGAAACATCGAACAATGGGTAAACAATCCACTAACAATGTTAGTTAATTAATTGCAACCTTTGATTTTAGCGGATATTAAATATCCTGTTGTGTTGCTAGTTAATAATTTTATTATTAAAACAATTAAGTTTGTACGTTAAATAATTGTAAATAGTTTAAAATGGAGTCTTTCTAACTGTCGAAATGTTTTCACTAAACTATTGGAAAACGAAAATAAATGGAAGTATTCGGAAACGTTTGCTTTTGATGTTTCATTTCGTCCAAATTTTCGTACGAAACAATCCTTGTAGAATTGTGTTGCTAGCGAACATACTTAACTAAAACTTTATTCTAACGAAGGTAGTTTAAAAATCACATTGTTTTTTTTTTTAATATCCTGGGACAACTCACACACGGTTATCTGATCCCAAGCTAAGCAGAGCTTGTATTATGGTAACCAGACAACTGATAAACTTACTTATATATTTCTAAATACATACATATTATAGATAAATTACACCCAGACACCAGAACAAATGATCATGCTCATCACACAACATTTGTCCTGGGCGGGAATCGAACCCACGACCTCCGGTATAGCAGCCAGGTTCACTAACCTCTAGACCAACAGGCCCGTCAATTTCATTCTTAGGTAGTTTGAAGGACGTACTGGTCTGTGGTAAGTACAATAAAATTCAGAGATTGCGTATCTGTGTAGGCACCTGTGTTACTTTCCTTTGTTTAAATAATTTTAATTTACAATACACAGTAGTGTAATGTTATCTACCGCATTAAGTAATAATACATTCGAGGGTAATCCCAGGACACAAGAATAATTTATTTTTGGGAATGTGCCTGTGCTATAAACTTGATATAATTACATTAGGTGATGGTAGATTTCAGAAACAGTATACAACTGAACTGTATTAAAGCATAAATGGATAATTAAACAAACAAGTAAAATAATAGTTTTCGTATCAAAGTGAATAGTTAAGCAACAATGACAGTAAACACATTTATAACTAAACAATCTCTCGAGGTATTCCCTAAGGAATAGAAAACTTACGGAGTAGCTCAACTTGAAGTCTCCATAACTTTTAGTTTCTCAAACTATTATGTGGCCGCCCCTTTATAGCTGCTATGCGACTAACATGTGTGTTTATGAAGACTTTGGACAAAGCTGTGTGAAAATTATGAGGTATTTTAGCACTAAACAAGCGTAATTTAAAGTTCAAGGTTTAATTATAAATAATGGTATTTTAGTTAAAGTTTGAAAATAGTAGAATAATTGTTGGTAACAAGGCTTGTTTGTCCAGATTTTTTCAATAAATTTCCTTTCTCAACGAACAACGCCATCTAGTTCACAATGTGCGTACTATCAACGTTATCCTTCGCAACACAGATTTTGACAGCAACCTTTCCGGGAAGCACATGGCGCACGCGTCTTTAAAAAACAATTTCTTATTCGATACCGCCTGTCTGAAATTCGGGCGAATAGTGAGATTGAGTGAACTGTAGTGGGAGCCGGCTCCGTTATCGTGAAAAACTATATCAATATTGCAGTAGTTACAGCACACCGGATCCAGAATCACCGCTGTCAAGATCTTCGCCGAGCGAGACACTTTCGGCCATCTTTGTTATTTTCCTACATTTCTCAGTAAAATAAATAGTTTTCAAAATCTTAGCGCAGAATCGGTAAGTGCCATTATTTTTATATACCTAATTTATATGAACTAATAACAAAAAAACCTTGTCAACTTGTTATCGAGTAAGAAGAGTACGTCATTGTGTACGTTGTGTAAAATAAGTACCTACTTTAAACTACCCACATATTCTGTGGTAATCATTATTGGTTTTTTTAATTATGACGTCTTGTTTCGGTTACCTACTTATTGTAATAAGACTCATTCTATGACAAAAATAAAATTAAAGTTGGTTCAAACAAACGCATCGAATATGCGTTCCGTTACATACAAATTTTATTTTATTAGTCGAAAGATAATTTTAAAATGAATACATTACGTAGTTAGGTAATTCCTCGAGTAGGTATACCTTTTTTTCGAAACGACTTAAAATTTACGTGTGATGTCATTTAGAAGTACCCACTTCCTACATGTCATTTACTATAGGGTGTCGTGGACATCCGTATTAACTGTCGAAAGCATCTCTGCCGATGTTTTTCAGTTGTGATAAAATTTATATATTTACAAAACACAAAACCGACACGTGCGTTTACCTAACTTAAACCTGCCACCTTCATACCATGTCCAAGATTTTCCTCCTACATTTGCAATAGCTCACACCATTGGCCGGGCCAGAATTTACGAGCTTGCTTCAACACCCTTTTAACCGCACTTCCGTTAATGTCGGCACATTAGCTCTACCTATTCAGCTTATTGCTCAGACGTACTGCGAAAAACAAAAGAGAATCGTGGAATTATGAGGGAATAGTCTGTTTTATATAGCTTCAAAACTGTTCAAAACTGCTTCGTTGGCCTAGTGGTGCTAAGCGCGACTGCTACGCTAGAGGTCTTGGGTTCGATTCCCAAGTCGACCAAGGTGTTATTGGGTTTTTCTATGAAATTCTCAGTAGCAGGTCGGAGTTTGGATTTGTGCCCGGTTAGTGGCAATAGGCTCGCCCCCTATTACATGGGACCTAAACATACCGGCGAACTGTGGGTGTACATTGGTACACCTCTGCCTAACCCTTCGGGGATACAGGCGTGATGGTATGTTATGTTATGCAAAACTGTTAAAAACTGGTAAAAATACATATCTATTTGTTCTTAATATTGGAGATCTAATTGGAATATAATTGGAATAAAACTACTTTTACGGATTTCATTGCGGTTTGTATTTAGATTTTAGGTCTTGACGTTTCGACACATTTGCAGGAATAATGGTCACGAAACGACTGCCCGTGAAAGTACTTTTATTTCAATCTAATTAATATAATTATAATATTTATTGACCCAAACTGTTTAATAGGTGATAAATTAACTGAAAATCAATAATATTATAAATACCGCTGCAACATCCAAATGATTTTCATGACATATTTATGGCTTGTGAGCTTAACCCGCATTATTCACAGTTACTCTTATAATTATTAATAGTTGTTATTGATAACTGTAAAATTATGCTTTAAATTAAATTAATACCACTATGAATTTATATTGTGCTGACAACCAATCACTTTTGTTTATTTATTATACTCGCAGTTAAGTAACTGTTTTATCTACATAATGTTAATTGCGAAGCATATTTATCCACACCAAAAATATTTGCTATAAAATAAATTAAACTATTTTTAGGGTTCCGTACCCAAAGGGTATAAAAAATTATAATTAAAAAATTAAACATGACATGTCAAAAAAAATTAAAAACAAGTCAAATATTTGCAGTCGGGGGACCTGTAATGAATTGTTCCAAGTAACCGACCCCGACTGCAAATAATTGACTTGTTTTTAATTTTTTTTGACATGGCAGGCGTGTTTTTTAATTTTTTAATTATAATTTTTTATTTAATACCTTTTAGTGAACAACAAAAAAAATTGACACAACACAAAAAAAAATATCGTTCGGAACCCTTTGCAGACGATTTCGACTCACACTTGACCATTTTTTAATGTCCACATAGCCTATGTCACTCGGGATAATTTATTCAAAGCTTCTAATGATACCACAAACATTGAAATCGGTCAAGCCTTTTAGAAGTTATGGTGGAATAAAGAAACTCACAAACATACATACATACATACGTGAACCCTGAAAACATAACACTCCTTTTTGGGCAGTCGTGTAAAAACGGGACCCTATTACTAAGACTCCGCTGTCTGTCTGTCCGTCTGTCTGTCTCCAGGCTGTATCTCATAAACCGTGATAGCTAGAAAGCTGAAATTTTCACAAATGATGTATTTCCGTTGCCGCTATAACAACAAATACTAAAAACCATATACAATGAATATTTAAGGGGCGCTCTCATACGACAGTGGTTCGGAACCCTTCGTGCGCGAGTCCGACTCGCACTTGGCCAGTTTTTTAATTAAAAATTAGCGCTGCTCTTTGAACTGCGCAAAAGGCTAAAGCTTATATTACCTACAACCTTTTATATATTTTTTTTCAATAATAAATCAATTATCGACCTTGTGTATAAGAATTATATTTACCGCTAATGTAGCCTTAATTCACGTTAGGTAGTTTTCTTTCAAAATCTAGAATCTGAATTAACATTTCTTTTTATTGTTACAGTGCAAGTCGCACTGTTAAATAAATATAGACGTCTATTTTACATATTTATTTCTGGCGATAGCAATTTTACAAAATTTAATAAATAAATTGTAAACGGTAAACATAACGTGATCGGAGACTATAGACTCGCATGGTTCAGTTAAAATCAAACTAAGACAAACAAACATACAAAATCAATTACCATTCGTATAAAATATTCGTTAGCAATAGTACCCAACTAATTGGCTAAATACCCTTAGCGGCGAATACTTAAACATTAACAGGATCAATCAAGCAGGCCAAAAGGAGGCTGTGAGGGAGGGAAGAGAGTGCTTCCAGCAATTTGCATTTATTTACAGCTTTCACAGGTAACGAAACAAAAGGTCCAACTTTTTGTGGAGCCAGTACAACGTACCACGAAATACTAACAACAAACCACAAAAATGAACCTTAGTACGTCGTAATACGAGCTAAGTTTAATTCAAAGTGCTATTTTCGTGGTCCACTGTGCAATCGTAAATTTTATTTTGTTTGTGTTTTAGTCTGATAAGCGGGATGGCTTGAATTTTGGGTAAAGTCAACAATCTTGAGGTCTATTTTCTGGTTTTATGTGCAATAATATGGTATTTTCACGTGATTTTTGATGAGATGTGTCTGCGTATGCTGATTATAAATTTTCGGGGACCTGAAATGTTCGTATAATTCTGGATTTTCTAATTATAGACACCGCTGACATGAGGCGTAGAAGGAATATGGAATAAGGCTGCGCGTAGCGAGCTTAAACCTCAAATCTGTTACTTTGTGCTTAAAAATAGGCTGTATTTTGATTTAACCACAATTTAGGTAGTTTACTTTTTATTATCTTTTAAATAAACCCTGTACCTGTCACAAGAGAAGTAAAAAAAATATAATATCAGATTTAATGCAGTCGTTCATGGAATAAATTGGGATTCATCTTAATATATATAAATCTCGTGTCACAATGTTTGTCCTCAATGGACTCTTAAACCACTTAACCGATTATAATAAAATTCGCACACCATGTGCAGTTCGATCCAACTTGAGAGATAGGATAGTTTAAATCTCAAATTATAGTCGCAATTTTAAGAAATTGACGCGGTCGAAGTCGCGGGAATCAGCTAGTTTTTATATATATACCTATGTGTACAAAATTAGCTTTAATTACATACGTAGGGTATGTACACTCAAAATGCATTATTAGCTAAACAGATGAGGTGGATCTTTATTATTTACTCCCAAGAGACAATAATAGATTAATATTTGTGTAAAGAAAAGCAGTACCTATCCCCTTTTACGATGATATAGATGTCGTGGTGGCCTAGCGGTTCAGATAACGGATTTGTATGCACGAGGTTGCAGGTTCGAACCCGGGCAAGTACCAATGAAACTTTTCAAAGTTATATGTATTTTCTTAAATATTCTAAGACTCTTCTGACTAACGGCGAAGGAAAACATCGTGAGGAAACCTGGATTCCAAAATTTGGGATCTCAAATCGCCAACCCACAGAGAGCAAGCGTGGTGATCAATGCTCGTGCCTTCTCTATATGGGAAGAGGCCTGTGCCCAGCAGTGGGACGTTTATAGGCTGGATTATTTATCCCCTTTTACAATTGCCCTGTCTTGCATTTAATACTCGATTACTTTTACTTTTTAATATGAAAAATACTTTATAAACACAACAACAACAGTCGCGTCGATGCGCCCGCGCGGAGTGTACGCATGTCAGTAACAGTGTAATTATTTGTAATTTTATGCACCTACCTACTCGTGGGTCATGTCAAAAGTGAAGGACAAAACCACTAAGGTGGTAAAATGTGCGAACTGTAATGTGGTGATTAATGAGGTATTAGCCTTTATTTGTAACAAAATAGACGTCATGGATGAGGAGAGCATAAGCCGCATATGCACTAGCGCTTTCAGCGTAGAAGACATATCTACCGCCAAGGACCTCCTATTTGCATCAGTACCAAGTACCAAGCGTAAGATAGTGAGAAAAAGAGATGGCAAGGCATTACGTGATATCGACGACATTATTTGTCTAATCAAAGAAACGGATCCTGAGGTGCTGCCCATCTTCGTTGCGAAGGAATTGCAGAAATTGCCGCCTGTTCTGTTCGACCATGTGGATGTAACGAAGCTCCTTAAAGATCTACTCAAGATTCAGAAAGAAGTGAATGATATGAAGGACCAATACGTGACGAAAACCGAGCTAGAAAAATTTTGCTCCGATAAAATGTTTACAGATAACAATAATACATCATTAGACGCGAATGCGTCGGTGACCTTGAACACTTCGCGTAGTAACAAGTCAATAGAAAGAGACAACATGTGCATTGAGGCCCTCACAGCGGCGCCCGCAGGAAATATTACCAATTTCGACCTTAATAACACGCCGGGGACGCGGGAATACTGTGACGTCAGCAGCGTAACGCAGGTGCGCGCACAGGTGTGCGACGAGGCGCCGAGTTCCGAGAATAATAATAATATTAAAGAATGCAGCAAAAATAACAATTTATTTATTTCGGCTGCCGCTCAAAATCTGCGCAATTTTCAACCTAATAGCCTGACTTCAAATAAAAATAATTCGGTTGTAAATACAAACCAGTTAACAATGGCAGAAATGTTAAGACGAGGTGGTAATTGGAAAAAGGTGGAACAATCTGATGACTGGACCTTAGTACAAAAAAGACGATATAGAAATCGTTTTATTGGTAACTCCGGAAAGGCGGACTGTGAGACGGACAGTAAATTCAAAGCGGCTGTACAAAGAGTGCCCTTGTTTATATCAAACGTGCACAAAAATACGGCTGAACAAGATATTGTGGACTATATTCAAAGAAAAACTAGCGAGACAGTTACATTAGAGAAAATAGACATGAAAATAGAGAGAAATTACAATGCTTATAAGCTTTACGTAAATAAGAGTAAGGAAGAATTATTTTTAAATGAAAATTTATGGCCAGAAGGAGTAACATTTAGACGTTTTGTAGCGTTTAAATATAGAAACAAGGAACAAGAAATTAATATCAGTGATAATTAAACGTTAAATATTATAAATAATTTAAAGTGCCTACAAATATAATATAACAAGTAAAAGTATTGCTTAGTAAACTATAGTTCCTATTAAAATAAGTTAATAATAATAATACTGTCTAATAATACAAATTATAATAATATAATAATAATAATAAAAAAAAAAGATTCGTCACATGGAAACAAATAAGTTTGTTAGTTTTAATTGTAAGAATTTTATAAGGTCAAAAGACTGTATAAGAAGACTGTGTCAATCTGCCGATGTCATAGCACTACAAGAGACCTGGCTGATGCCGCACGACATACCCCTGCTGGCCGAAGTTGATGACGACTTCGGCTACACCGGGAACTCTGCCGTCGACACAACAACCGGGGTGCTGCGAGGGAGACCGCACGGCGGTGTTGCACTACTTTGGAGAAAATCCACCTTCCCGACGGTCAGTGTAATAACATGTAGATCTGTGCGTCTCAGTGCTATAAGGATCTCACTTTTAGAGCGGTCATTATTAGTTATTTCTGTTTATATGCCAACGAACTCGATAGATAATTTAAGTGACTTTACTGAAGTACTAGGTGAGATTAATTCTATAGTTGAGAGTAGTGATGTTGAATGTGTATATATGCTAGGGGACTTTAATGCGCACCCAGGTGAGCTTTTTGCATTGGAACTGTTGGATTTTTGTGGTGAACAGCAATGGAAGTGTATAGATTTACACTTGCTACCAGTAGATACCTTTACTTTTGTAAGTGACGTACACGGGTGTCGAAGGTGGCTTGATCACTGTGTGGTTACGAGTGCAGCACAAGAGACTGTTGTCAGTATGGCTGTTCTTTATGACTCATATTGGTCTGATCATCTTCCTATAGAATTAGAGTGCAATATTAATTTAGTTAAACCTAGAATTAAGTCACCTCACTTGAAATGTAATAGAGTTATCTGGGGGGAGAGGGATATTAGTCAGATTGAAAAATATTACCAACATTGTCATGAACATTTGAGAAATATAAACGTTCCTAAAGAAATCAGTATATGTGCGGGTAAGTATTGTTCTATTGCTCATCATAAAACTTTAATAAATAATTTGTATACAGATATTGTTATGATTTTGAGTGAAGCAGCGGAATACAGTCACAGTGCACAGAAAAGTAGAAAGGGCAAGCATGTTATAGGCTGGAACAAACACGTCAGGGAGGCTCACGCAGCGGCTCGCTTAGCTTTTCAGACATGGATATATCATGGCAAACCTAACTCTGGTTCTAGTTTTAGCAGTATGTGTGAAACAAGGCGTATTTTTAAAAATAAACTTAAATGGTGTCAAAATAATCAACAGAAAATTAAAATGGACATAATAGCCAAACATCATTCGAATAAAAACTTTTCAAAATTCTGGAAAACTACAAATAAATTAAACCCTAAGCCGAGCCTGCCAGTGAGCGTCGCGGGCGTGCATGACCCGAAAGATATAGCTAATGTATTTCAGCGACATTTCAAAGTAGAATCCATGCTAGGCCCTTCTACACCGGTCGTGCGGCCGATGCGGGATACTGAGATATTTAATGTATTATTCTCTGCCGAGGATGTAGACCTCGCTATAAAATCGATGACGAGAGGTAAGTCTCCCGGACATGATAGCCTCAGTGTCGAGCACCTGCAGCACGCCGGTGTCTATCTACCGAAACTCTTATCTATTTTATTTAATCTCTGTATCTGTCACTCATATCTACCAGACGATCTCATGCGAACTGTGGTGGTTCCTATTATAAAGAATAAAACAGGAGATAATTCAGATTTATCAAACTATAGGCCTATATCGTTAGCAACAATAGTAGCAAAAGTGTTGGATAGTCTGCTTAACTCGCATTTAGACAAACATTTAGACCTACATGATGCACAATTTGGCTTTAGAAGCGGACTGTCAACAGAAAGTGCTATCTTATGCCTTAAGCAGACTGTACAGTATTACACCGCACGTAAAACACCTGTTTATGCCTGCTATCTAGACTTATCAAAAGCTTTTGACCTCGTGTCATATAACTTGTTATGGGATAAGCTAGAAAAAGATACAACTGTGGCGCCTGGAATTATATCTCTCTTTAAATACTGGTACGGTAATCAAGTTAACTATGTTAAATGGTCGGGGGCTCACTCGGATGTGTACAGGTTGGAGTGCGGGGTGAGACAGGGGGGGTTAACTTCACCTTCTCTCTTCAACCTGTATATGAATCGACTGATCGGTGAGTTGAGCAGTACTAATATCGGATGTCACGTAGATGGGACTTGTATGAACAATATAAGTTATGCTGATGATATGGTCCTGCTCAGCCCATCGGTCAAAGCCTTACGTCAGTTATTACAAATATGTGAGTCGTATGCGGAAGCCCACGGACTTAGATACAACGCTAAGAAGACCGAAGTAATGGTGTTTCAGGCAAAGAACAAAAGATACTCCACCATGCCGCCGGTGTCTCTATACGGCACGCCATTAAAGAAGGTCTCTCAGTTTAAATATCTGGGTCATTGGGTTACCGAGGATCTGTCAGATGATATTGATGTTGAGAGGGAACGCAGGGCGCTGTCGGTTCGCTGCAATATGTTAGCTCGCAGGTTTGCGCTCTGTTCTGAGTCAGTGAAAGTGACACTTTTCAAAGCTTACTGCCAGTCTTTTTATGCAAGCAGCCTGTGGGTGAAATATACGCAGAGAGCTTACAACGCTCTGCGGGTTTCAGTTACTAATGCATTTAATGCATTTAACAGTTTAATAATGCATTTAGGGCGCTGATGAGGTTGCCACGCTATTGCAGCGCCTCGGGCATGTTCGCGGAGGCGCAAGTTGACGGCTTTCATGCCATCATGAGAAAGCGTTGTGCCTCGCTCCTTGGTCGCTTACGTGGCAGCCCCAACAGCCTCCTGAGTGTATGGGCAGAAAAGTGGGAGTCACCAATGTTGTGGCACTGGATAAAACTGCATACACAACAAAATTAGTCCCAGAATGTTAGTTATAAGTATTGTTTATGTTTATGTTTTCATTTTAATTTTAATTTTATCAAATTTTTTTGATTTGCTATGTATTATTTTATTTTTAATTTGAATTTAATGTTGTTATTGTGCATTTATTTTAATTTGTGTATTTGTGTAATTTTTGTTTTTTATGGGTTAATACCTGAAAATAAACGTTTTTGAATTTGAAAAAAATTTGAATTTGAATAAAATGTAAAATATTACCTACCTATAATTATTAATTATGTTTCAAATTATGTACTTTGAACCCTGCACTGCTATTGTTTTCAGAGGCAATGTGACGACAGATTCTAATTAATAGCTGATACTGTTAATTAAAATTTGATGCTTCATATTCCCTGCAATATACCAATATTGTTTCTTGAACACGTTTCTAATTACCTCACCTTAATTTAAGTAAACGTTAAGAATTGAAATTTTGCTTACTTTGTTGTAGATACAGTTTTTAATTAGCTGATAATAGCAAGTTAAAATGTTATCTTGCTTTTACTATGCTGTCAAAGTAAACACTAAAGAAGTATAAAAAAACGTTATCTAGAGTTAACTATAATATCCTGGGACAACTCACACACGGCCATCTGTAGTGCTATTCTGTAACATTATTTTCATGTCTCGACAGCGGCAAATACGTACGTATTCTCGAATTTGAATTCTAAATCAAGGCCAATTGGGTTCACTTTTGAAGTGAGCTTTATTGTCACTCAGGTGAAGTACGATACCGAAATTATTTACAGAATAGACATACTGATCTCAAACTAAGCAAAGCGTGTACTATGGTTACCAGACAACTGATAAACATACTTATATATTTCTAAAAGTATAGAGAGAAAAAAGGGTAGGCCTATACCCAGCAGACATTCCGGGCTGATATGATGATGGTGATGATGAGGGTGATAGGGAATCTTAAGAATCTTCTTATCCGAGAACTTTTTTATGTCAATATTCGCAGGAACTGCAGGTTATCCTTTTCGCTTGTCAGATAAGTACCAGTCGTTAATTGGTAAGCCTTTTTATAATAATATGTACCTATAGGTCATTGGGCGTAATCTGACCCGGTTTGTAAAAACTTGTGTGCATAAACCAAGCTATATGTAAATTGTTAAGTGATACCCCACTTTTCGTTTCATGTACTTTTTTTTTATTGCAGTTTTGAACATTAGTAGGTCAAAGAACAATGTCACAATGCTGGGCAAAAGCCTTCCCTATATCCTTCCAGACACTCATCTCTTGCGTAACGTTAGACTATACCCACAGTAATGCAACCCATCCATACTATCGTAAACTAAAGACATTAATATGTCTATTTCACCTTATTTTATTGCTGTACAGCGTGGGTATAGTTTTCTATTCATATTCCTATACTAAGGTGCCCATTGACCTTTAGGCGTAATTTAAATACTTAAAACTTTTCCGCATACTGGATACAAAATTAAAGAACTAAATAAAAGCACAATAGCTTCCATAAGTGCAGTAGTTGTAACAACCGCAATACTTAAACTTTCTCTACTTACAGAAAGCTTGTTAAACAAATTACTTGAAAACGCCATTTTGAACTTTGATACTTAAAACCTTTTTGCTTTGACCTGGGTTGAGGTGTTAAATAAACCTAATAACAATTACACTGGTGAAAAATATTGTCGAATTTAAAAATGGAACGCCGGCTACTTTTTTATGGTAGCTTGCCTACATAAGCTATGTTGAAAAACCATGTTTTTTTATAGATGAAATTTTTATTCGTGTGGGTTCAGGAAATTCTTATATACCTAATTATGTAATTTTTTGATGCCTTATGATTTTGGGTTTTAATTAGTTTATGTTTTTTTTGCTTGTATAGTTAAGTTTGAATATTATTATAAATAAACCATTCTAATATTAAAATAAATACATGTTTTTCATTGCACCCAAGAAACAGAACAATATGGAGGCCATTTTTATTGGTACCTACTCTTATTCTTTAATAGTATTTTTTGAACAGTTCCATTTAACATTTAACCTTTATAAAAGTTGTGTATAGGTACCTATTTTCTCGGAAACGGTAGGCTTTTACACGCCCACGCTAAATACAGTTACAAACCTCATTACTTTTTAAATGAAATTACGTACTTCCTTATCTATGGTACCATAATTTTTCTTCAGGCGGTCATTTATTATCTTTGTTTTTCTATTTTCATGTTTCAGTGTTACATGAACAAACCATTAACGGTAAAGTTAATACCTTGACCTTTTCAATAAAAAAAACGGTTACGCAATTATTCATGAACTGAAAAGAGACTAATTTACTACAGTCACCATTATTGCGCAGATATTCAATGTATTATTTACGTTCAATCAACGCTAAATATAGGTGATACAACCAGTGGTTTATAAGACAGTTAAATGAAGGCACACACGGCTAAGGTCTCTTAAAGAAAATATTAATTAAAAAAAATCCTCAAAAACTATTTTTTCTTTTAATCTAGTAGGTATATATATAAAAATGAATCCCTTTTTCCCTTGGTCACGGCATCACGCGTGATCGGCTGGACCGATTTTAATAATTCTTTTTTTGTTGTGTTTGTTATTGTCAGTAGAAGGTTCTTATGAAAGAAAAAAATAGAAAATTGTACCTACAGAAAATTAGAAAATTTAAAAATACTTAACCACCATATTAAGTAATCCTGACTATTGTTACGATAGTGATTTGTTGGATTCATCTCCGCCCCCGATAATATAAATTCACCGGGAACGGGACCTAGGTATTCACGCGGGTGAAACCACGGGGCACAGCTAGTTGTCATATAAATTTATCAGCTAATTAGCTCAGTAATTCCATCAGTATGGCCCTAGCTGTCTGTGCAACATAACGCAGCTCGCACACGTAACGCATTTACATCGGTAGTAATGCTGTACACGATATCGCCGCGATCGGTGCTACTTGTGTTGTGGATGGCGGATTTGATACTTGTTAAACAATATGAGGGAGGTGGGAGAATGAGGGGTGTGAAGTGGTTTTGATAGGTTTATGTCAAAGGCAGTCGAAGCAAATGTTTTGTAATAGGGGCTGATAAAGTATGATAAGAATTTAGGAAATAGTTAACTCGACGACCTCCGTGGTCGAGTGGCGTACGCACCGGTTTCAAGGTGTCGCTAGCTCTGAGGTCCCGGGTTCGATCCCCGGACAGGTCAATATAGAAACCAAAAATTTTCTACATTGCCTCGGGTCTGGGTGTTCGTTGCTTCTGAATTCCATAACACAAGTGCTTTAGCTACTTACTTTGGGTTCAGAGCAATGTATGTGATGTTGTCCGCATTTATTTATTTATTTATAGTCAAAGCAAATGTTCTGTAATAGCGGCTGATAAAGTATGAGAAGAATTTAGGAAATAGTTAAATGCAAAAATTTAATTCTTATTAATAAGATAGATAAGATGATGATTATACATTATTAGACCACAATAAATAAGGTAATTGTTATGTGGTAATATTAGAAAACAAGCAAGTAAAATACAAAACAAAACAGTGTTGTAAAAACTTGTTGGTTTTTATGTAGGCGCCTGATGCAATGCAAGCTCACGCTCCCCGCCTTCGCACAAACAGAGTGCGATGCCCCAGTTACATGAAAACGCCTCACCAAGCTTCCGAAATATATCTGGGAATATTCGAATATGTACCGAATATCGGCTTCCGAACGCAAGTAAAGAATATTCACGGTTTCCTATTGAAGTGGATGATAGGCGGATTTCGTAACCAACTCAAAAAGAACTGGTGTTAAGTCGTGTAAAATGTTTGGTAGCACACGTTATAAAAATATCTATTGGACACAGATTTGACATTATCAACTGAAATTAATACCTGAAGAAAGTAAAAACATTCTAACTTTGTGTGATACAGTCCCTAATCTTAATTTAGAGGCTTTTAATAACATACATAACATACCATCACGCCTGTATCCCCGAAGGGTTAGGCAAAGGTGTACCAATGTACACCCACAGTTCGCCGATATGTTTAGGTCCCATGTAATAGGGGGCGAGCCTATTGCCACTAACCGGGCACAAATCCAAACTCCGACTTGCTACTGAGAATTTCATAGAAAAACCCAATAACACCTTGGTCGACTTGGGAATCGAACCCAAGACCTCTAGCGTAGCAGTTGCGCTTAGAACCACTAGGCCAACGAGGCAGTCTTTTAATAACAAGAAACCTTTATCAAACCAAAACCTAAAACAATAACCCAAAACTAAAAGACCACAACCAACAAAATCTCTTCACAATCAAGATCCTCCCCAAAAATGGCAATAAAAATAATAGCGCGTCTCCGTCACGGTTCGAACGCGCTGTCATTAATGAGAGCACGCTTATTAGCTGTGATTAAAATGGCGTCGGCCGCGGGCGTGATGCCGGCTAATGACTATTAGCAACCTTTGTACTGCCTCGGCCGGGATTAAGTGCACGTGATAGCGATTACACGCTCCAAACTTATTGACGGGCTACACTTAGAGTTTTGTTTGAAGTCTGTTCGTTTCGTGGGTTATGTGGTAATAGGGAATTGCAGATTTTGAAACATACCTTAACTAACAAGTAGCGGTTATTTTAGTCAGAAACGCTCAAATAGATAGACGGACAACTACGTAATTAGATATACTAAAAGTATAAGGTATACGCATTGACAAAATAAATGAACAATTATAAAATGTGAAGGAAGAAAAATACTGAGGCTGATAGATTTTTACAGTGCTCTTATAAAAAAATAAACAAAAATATTTATGGACGACCAAATTGTATTGAAACAACGTTGTATTATTTCCCACGATTGTATTTAGAAGAGAAGCCGTGTTATAATGCTTTTAAAAACATAATGGTTTAAGTAATACAGAAGGACGTAGTTATACAAACACACGCGCCTTCTCTTTCTCAATGAAATAGTGAAACTTTAACACACCATACCACGTTAGAACAAAAAGCGTAACAACCAGCTCATTTCACCCACTCGCTAGTTAATAGTTCGAACGAAATATTCGTATCAGAAACAGGGTGAATTCGGCAAACTCGGTCCACTGTAAGGGCGTAAAAGTTCTACTCCGCGAATCGAGAGTTCCAGCCAATTTGCATTTATTACTGGTACGTGAGTCGGTCCGGAGACCTCCCTATTTACATGAACGAATGTGCGGCAACGTATTTTAGATCGTTCCCAGTGTTAAGTGAAATGAGGATGTCGAAATGCGTTTACGTGCGCTTAAAATTAGCGAAGAATTGGGGAGAATGGGGTATTGTTGTTTACCTTGCCTGATATTACGTGGAGCGAGCTTCAAATTGTTTTGGGAATAATATGGGTAAACGTTGATTTTGGCTAATTATTGTTACCATAATAACGTGGTACCGAAACTAGATAATAATCTCAGCTCCAGCAATATTGCGATAACAAAAAAAAATGTTTCTCTAATTAACAATACTGATATCAATAAGCGAGTACAACATTAATAAGCAATTAAAGTCGAGGAAGAAATCTAAAAATGAAAAAAAAATAGTTTTCAACAGTAAAAAAAATACAACACAACAATTGTCGAAAAAAAACGTTTCATCTATTTCGACCGAAAAGCCATTACGAATTCAGATCTCGTACCTTATTCCAAAAATAAACCAATGACAAATGAGTTTTACTATCAAATTATGAACGCCATGTCTATGTCAAAGCGAATCAATATAGCCGTTTATACTTCAACAGGTGAGCCTATCAACATCTATTTTGTCTATAAATTGATATAGCCTGAATACTTATTTACCTATCTACACAAATAAACATCCATAAAAATATTATAAACTGCGACCGAGCATTACTAAAGAAATCAGTTGTGCAATACTAATCGGGTTATACTGTACCTATAAAACTGATTTTGTGACAGAAAACTAGGTTTTAGGCCCTAGTCTATTTTGGTATTACGCCAATAACATATAGGCCGCAAATTTACTTTAAATATCGCATATTTGCTCAGATGCCATAGACAAAAAGGAAGATGCAGATGCAAACAAACTTACGTGATCTAATTCTCTTACTAGTTACATGAGGTTGGTCTTTTCAGCAATTTTGTATGACTCGCTAACACATCACACAAACTGAAATGCGATAACCTCCAAAAACAAAAGTTTTGAAAGGTAGAAGGAACGAAACTCCCCAAACTTTGTGGCGTATGCAGCAAAACCTAGCAAAAGCCGTCACACAACACTAGGCTTACCCAGAATTCCAGTTAAACTGAAAACAGTAAAGTTCTAACTTCTGGTATCACTCAAAGCTTTCACGATATAGGTCGAAGGTTGCAACTAGCTACGCAAATACGTCTTGCATTCAACGCATCGTCGAGTGATAAGTAAGCAGAACTAGGTTAGGTTCGGTTCGGACGTTTTCTGCCTGCGGTGCACTGACTTAGACGTTGAGTGCTACTTGTTACTGAAACTGAATTGAATCTATCTAATGCTTCGAATACTGCTAGTCTAGACAGATGTTTATGTATGTGTAGGTGTGTAGGTGTTAGTCTGTGTGACGTGAACAACAGCGTTGAGTGTGAAGGGAATGTTACTTACTGCCAATCTCAGAGATTTTTTAATATCGATTTCAGAAATAAAATTCACTTAGTAAATAGACAGCTTGAGTAAAGTAAGTAATAAAGATTTTTTTAAATGAACCAAGATTCAGACCTCCTAATGAAAAGAAAGACGCATATCCTGTACGTTTTAAAAATAAAACTGCCTAACCTAAGCACACATAAAGTACCTACCTGTAGTTATACGAGACGTCAATTTTAGTTCACAGTAAAATTTTGATATAGAAACACTTTGAGTTTCAGAAACTTTTATCTTAAAACAAAATTTAACTGACCAGTTAGCTCCAAATTCTTAAGAATCAAAACATCCGTTTCTTAAACATGATACTAAAAAAGCAATAGCCCAACATGATACAATCCTCATCAAGTCAAATATTCTCTAACAAAAAGCAAGAATTCCTTTTATCTTTGTTTACGCAAACATGCTTCGGCCTCTTAGAAAATATTTTATTCGTCGTATTTTACAAATGGCGGAGCTACAAAGGGGCTCGGACGCGCGGGCACATTTCTCAGCGCTGCTTTTATTAAACGTCTCATGTAGTTTGTCACTAGCACAATGAAGGTTCGTGGTCGGTGCAGGTATGGCTCGCGCGGAGGTAAGATGTTGTTTGTGCTTAGATGTTTTTAGAATTATTTTATAAAAATAATTGTTTTTTTGATCACCTTTTATGTCACATGATGCTTATGATAATCATCCTCGTCAAATCCCGTTCACTTTGGAATTGAGTTATTTTTGAGCGGTTAACCTGAAACGTTATGTCTTAGACATGTTCAGAAAAATAAATTGACTGAAGTAAATGTCTCTAAAGTCTTGAAAAACATTTGATGCATCCAGTCTAATGGACGCGTTTGATGCGTCCAGTACAGGTGATGAAAATAAAGCTCTTTTAAAATTGACTAATTGTAGACAGTAGAATATTTCTCAGTATGTTTTGTTTACGTCAAAGACATTTAAGCCCTTATGTTTAACAAGTTGATTTTGCAAAATAAATACCTAAAATAAAATTAAAATACTTTAAATAGTACCAGCTACTTACCAAAAGGCAGGGGTCAGGAAAAGATAAAGCGGTTTTCAGCTGGCGCGTATCTACAGAGTTAGTCTCAAAAGGTATTATTGTATCTATTTTGTTTTGCACAAAGCTATCATATTAGTCACTATTACAAACGTACTGAATAGATGGCGGTTTCTTAATTAAAAATATGGGTATTTTTCTTTAGCAATATTTATATATTTTTATGGGTGTTGTAGTCGGGAATAAAATAGCTTATGGTTTTAAGACAAATCTTTATTACAAATATATTATTATTTATACAGTTTTGTGCAATATTATTATTATTTATACCATTGTATTTTGTGTTCATTTAAAATAACAGAGTATGTAATTGGTAGACAACGTAGTGATCACGTATTTATTTATTTTATTTTGCTTTCAAAATAAGCAAACATTTTGCACACTAAAATGGCTTTCACTTTGTTGGTCAAAGATAAAATCGAACTCGAACCAAAATAAAATACTCTTTGATTGAACCCATAGATTGCACAAAATTGGAAAATATAATTCCAAATAAAAATATAAGCTTTGAATCAAAACAGAACCTTTTCATTCCGAACTCAAAGTTACATTTACTCGAATTTAAATTGAACTCCAGACTTCCATATTTTATCATCGAAGTAAAAGACTTAAGTTGTGTAGTGACATGAAATTATTTTATATGGCAACATATAATTCCTTTTATACAAGGCACAATTTCCTCTGCAATAAGGAACACAGTTTTAATTAAGTCTTACAGGGAAGGACTCATAATAACTCGGCCGTATTTGATGCTTGCACACTCGAATTATGCCCTGATACACTGGAGGCCGAGAAATTGTATGGCCTTTATGGAAAATAATTTTGTACGAATTTTTAATTTCGGTAAATTAATTTTGAGTGTAGATTTTTGTGGTGCGGATTCTGTTACGTTGTTTGTTTGAAGAGCCAGTGAGAGGAAAGTTAAGTGGATGTTGTTAATTTAAGTAGGTGCAGTTTTTTTTATCAAGGCATACTAGCTAGCCTTGATAAAAAAAACTGCGGGTAGAGTTAGACTAAAGAAGACGTAAATAGGAATAGGCAAGTGCTCACTTAAGTAAAAGATGGCGTTATGTTTAAGTAAAAAATTCAGAGCAAACATCTGATCAAGTCTGAAGTATATATAGAAGAGAGAATATACCTATTTACCTACTTGTACGATACAAATATTATAATACTATAATAATAATAATAATATTCCGGGACAACTCACACACGGTTATCTGATCCCAAGCTAAGCTGAGCTTGTGTTATGGTAACCAGACAACTGATAAAAATACTTATATATTTCTAAATACATACATATTATAGATAAATTACACCCAGACACAGAACAAATGATCGTGCTCATCACACAAAGATTTGTCCTGGGTGGGAATCGAACCCACGACCTCCGGTATAGCAGTCAGGGTCACTAACCACTAGACCAACAGGCCGTTACTTACATCACGATACAAATATTACTACACTTGTCTCATATTTTTACTGCTAAAGTATGAACGGACAACCTTTATACCAAAAACTGCACAGCTAGCCAGGACTCAATCTAGTTTTAATTATAAATTCTCGTAAACATACGTCCATAAAAGTTTTAACGAACGAACACGAAAAGCTTGAAACATCACAACTTAGACGGAAATGTTAGCTAAATTCAAGTTAAACTTTTAGCTCTCGTCTAAAAACTAAATTTTGAGTTTGCACCCATTTCGTCACTTTAGATTAGCAGAAAGGAGTGGGAATCCACAAACAAAACGTAAATGCAATTTTAAGTAGGTATACTGGATCCGTGTTATAATTATTTAGTTTTGTTTTTTTATATGGCGTTTGGTTAGTTCTTAAAATAAGTTCCTTGTAAACAAAATATTGGTATGACTTTAGATGGACAAAAACACCTAATAAATATTCTACTACTAAATATACTATAATGTTCTAAAAGATCTTATTAGGTTAGAAAATAAAGAATATAAATAGTTAGTAGTAAGCGAAAAAATAGGTCACTTCTCTTATAAATTACGTTACATTTAAATCATTAATTAATTCGGCAAACAAACTTAATAAACAAGTGGTACTTTGAACTTTGAATTTAAATTAGTAATTCGTCGAGTGGGTCATTAATTTGTCCGCCATCACAAACTTAAGTGCAGGAGTGGGGATGATGAGGGAACAACAAACACGATGCAAGCCTGCAACAGGATATTGCGCTGTGATACACTGGCAAGAGTATTATAAGATTAAAACAAGATGGCTGTCATTGACATTTTGTGACGTCATACGTTCGAAAAGTCAAGAGCATGTTGAAGAGTTCTTAGTTCGAAAAAAGTAGTGTTTTGTTTTAAAAAATTTAGAAGTAATTTGAGCATTACGTTGTGTTAAGAGTGAATTTGGTATATTAGATTAAAGTTTCAATGCTCATCGACTATTGTAGTGCGAATTGACACTTAGTTTTATGTTTCTTCATGTAAGATACATGAAGAAACATAAAAGTAAGTTTGTTTATCAATACATACATTTGTACATATACGTGATGGATTATAAAAAGTGTAAAATTATCAGTAACGGTACATGCTATTATAAATCCATTCTTAAATACATAATTTTGGACCTCGTTTAAACTTCTAAAAATAACAGTTTTTATTAATTACATTAGTTTGTTACACACTTATTAAACCCAAGAAAATGTTTATGAATATTAAAAGGCAAAATAATAACTTAACAAAAGCAAATAGACAAATATTAGTATGGTTTTGGCAATCTTCAGGATTAATAACAGCAGACAGAAGATATTGCTATGTGTTGGTGAACCAACGCCAACCATTTCCAGTCCAGTGCCCGATTATTTTGAAGGATTAATTGTTAACAAGCGGAGCGAATACAAGTCTCCAAACATTGGAGAGTTGGCTTATTGGTGGCCAACATTCATTCAACAGAGGTCTTTATTCATTTAATTTTAATCGTGACTATTTTTTTATGGTCTTTGGGGGTCACTGAGGGAAGCCTGGGACACATTTTATTGAGTATATTAATGTAAAAGACCGGGAAGAAAAATATAGAGAGCAGAATAAAAAGCTGATCTAGACCTTTCTCTAGAAAATAGCATAGGATTCAATTTTTTTTTAAAAGGGATTACGGGAAAAATCTCTTGTCTAAATATTTGTCACTAATATTTGCAATACTATTCTAGGACCATCTAGTTATTTGAACCACGCTACAGACAGACTCATTCACTTGCTATAGGTAGTTCAGAGTACAGCCTAAAAAATCTCTAAAAATACACCGAAAACCCAAAAAGGCGTTAGGAAACTAATTAATTTATATCTATCTAGCGTGACAAGGGATACAGATCTACAAACTTAATAATACACTTGTGATGAACCTTAAGTGAAGGTATTAAGGTTGGTTTTAGAGTAATTTGGTTTTGTATTTTAATTTTGCGATTATATCCTTTTGGGTGGGATACATAGGTGTTAATTAGAGACAGTTAGATAAGGCCCGTTCGTTAGTTTGGGTTTTCGGTTAAATTTATTAAATGTTAGAGATTGGTTTATTGTTTACATGTCATTAGGAAGTGGTGGAAAATTTATAGATGTTATATTAACCTTATCCTGTTTGTAAAAGTAATTGTTAGTGAAATATAAATGTTAAAACTTTTTTGTGAAATTAGTATGTATTGTTTATATTATTATGTAAACAAATGTCAGTAACGTAGCATTCATTTGTTTCGTTTTCTTTGGAGTTTTAATAAAGTCTATGAACACAAAAAACACAAGGTTTACAGTATCTTAAAAAAAACTGTAAACTTAAAAGCCTTTCCCTTTAAAGTTTATATTCAGCCTTTTCAGCCTATTTAGTGAAGGTCCAAACACAAAAATTATGACACACTCCCTTTGCCATTACCTTAGCCTACAAAAAGGCAATATAAAAAAAATAAAGTGCTCTTCGAGTGAAATTTAAGAAGAAAATACATGAACAGTCCAATGTAAGGAAAGTGCACCCCCTTCGAGTAAAATATAATAAATCTATAGAGTGTGCGTATCGCTCATGACTCATTATGCCGAGCTTAAGTAAAGTTTTGGCTGTGTAGTACATTCGTTTACTGGTTTAAGTTATTTTTCTTACAATATCAATTTATGCGAACATATCGATGGTTCCAATATCATTAGGTCAAACGGTACGCTCCGATCTGACACTAAATTTACGACGAGACCAGTTCATACTAGAGCTCACGGTTCATACACTGTTGGACGCACTCTAATATTACATAGATACTCTAAGTACACCCCTCAAAATGACAGTTTATTTTTTTACGGTTCGGAGTCAAAAGGAGGGGTGGTTATGATAGATAGGGCTGAGTGCGAAATTTAAAAGACAAAGATTTTGTTACTTTATATTTCTGTAGGATCTGTAATCAAGGTGCCGAGGAAACAGAGTGAGATATAAATATTATGGCCGTAGAAGCTTGTGTTTTGGTTTGAAATATTCGTGAAAATAAATGTTAGAGTTTGTGGTAAAAAATAGGGAATTTCTTTGATTGAAAGCTCGCGGTTGATTTGTAACTTTGTTTGATTAGTTTGTTTAATGGAAATAGACTTAGAGTATAGATAAGAAACTAAAGAGTGAGCCTAGGTATCAGGGTATGAATCGTAAGCACTAGTATGAACTAGTTTTGTCGTAAATATTGTATCAAGACGGACCGTGCCGTTTTAACAAAACTATCTAAAACCCCAATATTATCCTAACAATGTCGAAACCATCGATATTTTCGCATATAAGTCTGTCGTTGCGCGAAAAATAACTTAAATCAGTAAACGAATGTACTAGATACAGCCGAAAAAGTGCTCTCGCTTGGCACAAAGTGAAACTAGCGATACTAGCGGTCTATGGAAATAGATTATTAATTTTCATAATTAAACACAGGTATCATTATGAACACATCATTTTAGTTTGTCAATGTTGTATCTCTTCGTAAATAGTAACAAAAAAAAACTAAAATTGTACATGATTCATCTTATATTATTATGTTTATTTTGGCTTCATCATTAATATATAGTCATTTCTTTTTATTTAAAAAAAACTAGCATTATTGCTTGAAAATATAAATTTACCATTTAGTAAATTATTGTAGAATGTAGTATTAAAATAAATCTCAAAATACATATTTCTTAAAACTACAATTTACATGAACTGTGTATTTACGTGAATGCAACGAGCGAGGTCGTGGCCTCCCGGTCGTTAGGCTAAGCTATAGCTAGCTAAATATGTACTTATTTATTCATGGAACTGTTTACTGCTACTTTATAAAGTTAATATAGATTCAAATCTAAATTATTAGGTACAACCTTTGCGTATATTATAAAATCAAAGCTTACGTTAGCGTGTCGTTTTAATAATTCAAACTAATGTAATTAAATTAAAACTGCATTTTTATTGTGAACAGATCAGAATTTAAATTGATATATTAAAAAAAAAACGGTTCAAAATTTTTAATCACAAGTTCATAACAATAAAAAATACTCACTTTTCTGTATTCCAACACAGTCATATCAACACATAGTTAAATAAAATATCAATCACAAAACCTATCTTATCTACATCTAATCAATTCGTATCTAACTAAACAGACCAGAATGAATACTGCATCATGCACATTAAAAGCTCATTGTGAGCGGTGCAAACGTCGCCTGGTGCAAATTTATGCAACCGCTCGCCTAGACTGTAAATGCGAGACAAATTACTACGTACGTACCAAGTGTGGTTTACGTTATGCATTTTCAACGTTATACTATGCTATTTTGTTTAGATATTTATTTGTTTAGGTGTTTTGGGAGAATGTTGATGATTTTATTTTAGAACTGGTTTTTGCGACGAACCCGTTTGTCGCAAAAACCAGCACTGCGTAAAATCATCAAGCGTAAAATAAAAACCTTTATTAGCGTTCTGTCTGTCTTTATTAGCGTTATGTTCTGGTTAGTATTATAACCAGAATATAATCATCATCTCCCTAACCTGTTTCCAATAAGAAAATAAATTATTTAGGATCGCCGAATTAAGCTTAACACCTTTTTTTAGTCATATGGTATTTCACACAATCCCTCCATCTCCTTTTTCGGCCTTCCTCTGCATACCCATTCGTTGTCAGTCTTCGGACAATTCACACAAGGTCTGATCGCATACTTGGCAGATCTTGTATCCCTATACAAGATCTATATAGATACCAGACCACTGGTATACATAATCTTCTTCTTCTTATCGTGTCGATGACAATCTATTTACATTGTGTCAGCCCAAAATTCTGCTACGAGAACAGCATTGTCAGTAGCTTGCATTAAATCGTCCATCGTGCAGGTGTAAGGGCATACATAAAAATTATATGTAAATAAATTACACCCAGACACTGAACAAAGGTTGCTGAGTTACTGAAATATGAAAACTGATCATAATAAATATATTTTCAGTAGTCATTTAGTATTCAAAAAGAGAAGCATTAGCACCGTATAAAATAGACTATATATTTAGTAGTAGTAGTAGTAGTAAATATATTTAATAACGTAGAAAATATATTTCTTTGAAAATAAAATAGTTGCCAAGCTAATTTAACATTTCGAACAAAATACAAACAAAAATCTCTATATAAATTCATCGCTATATCCCTTATTGGGATTCCTCGTCTTTATAACAAAATTCAAATGAATCAGGGTAGGGAAATCCTCTAAAACTGTTATAAGTATCGGTCCCTCCCTTTATAACCGTTACGAAATTAATTGCCGAATAAATCATGATATCTTCTAACCTGGGGAGTACTATGTGTCGGTATCTCACTGATTTCTCACATTTATGATTTTTTGTCATACTTTTTAAATACTGGAAAGGAGGTAATTTTTTTTTTTTTTAATTTGCAGTTTGAAAAAATATTTTATTTTTGTTAGATTTTGGCGTTATTCGTTATGAGAAGATTCCAATAACATTCATTCTGATTGGTTGGCATATCATTCAATTTTATAATTATGTATCAAAATTAGCGTGTATTGAAAAATATGCCAAATCCCTGATGTTACAGATTAAACATGACGTTTTTGTGGTTTTTCGTTCAACTGTGGCATTTTTGACAGCTGGTTAATTTAATAATCACGTATCTATTTGCTTATTATTATTTAAATGGAACGAATTGCAATTGTTATAAATATCAACAACAAACATGACTTTGTAAACAGTTTATAAATAAATATTTTATTAAATAATTATATTAAACACCACTTCAATGACATCTAAAAAATGTTGAGTAATTTTCGTTAGTAATTCAAGTAAAAAAACCAAAGATTACCACAAACTAAGTCGTTTCTAACTCGTTACTTGCAAGGAAAAAATCAAAAATTCTCTCGTTCAGTCATAAATTCTTCTGCAGTATAAAAAAAAAATTCTCTCTTAATCACGCCAAAAAATAATGTTTATATATATTTTTTAATAAACAAATCTCATTTCAAACTCACAGCTTATTAACTGAAACAAATAGTAGGCACCATTGAGACCGGACGGAGGCCAATTCCGCACGTACCGTTCGAATCTTTGTCTCGGTTCAGACTAGAATGTCGGCCAAACAATTATTTGCCTCATAAACATGATTAATTTAACTGCTTGATAGAACCTTTGGGTTTTGATAATTCGTGAAATGGTTTATTTGACGTTACACGATAATTGTATTCTATTGTGTGTGTTCATTTGTTTAAAGTACAATGACGTCACGTTACCTAAATTTATTACTTACAGACGATTAGCTATTGAAATTCTATTGTTGTTAGATTTAGTTATTGTTTCTTACAATTGCCTATTTCTTATATTAAATCCAGTTTATCAAGTAAACAGGTGGGTCTTATTTATTAAAAAAAAATCAGGAGGTAAACGAAACTTGCCATTTAGAGACATCCATTAGAGATTTAGTAGGCCCAGACGGAGATGGCGGGACGAACTGGAGTCCTTTGATAAGGAGTGGATGACCACGGCCCTAGCTAGAGAGAGATGGAAGGAGGGTAGAGAGACCTTTGCCCTGCAGTGGGACAGAAACGGCTAGAAAAAAAAAAAAAAAAAAAACGAAACGCATGCGGTCCACATTTTTTTTTCTTTTTTTGCTGGGTTTAAATCTTATGAGTTCGAACCACGTCGAGTGCACAACGTGGGGATATGTCGGACTTGCACCGACCCAAAACACCCCGGTCCCCTTCTCGCCTTTGCTGGCACCGCGGGATACCATACGCCATAGCATTCTCACTGTCCACACTATGAGTTTCTTAAGAAATTGACTTGTAATTTAAACAGCCATATAGTGTAAAAACTATACATTTACTTGAACCATATTTTAACACATTATTTTCAAAATCTAAAATTTAAACCAAGCAGCTCTCTTTACGAAACCAACCAAGAAAACTCCGAGAATTTATATAAAAGTATTGAAAAGAGAATTTTGCTTTCTTAAAGAGAATTCAAAACGTGTTTATTGCCGTGAAGAAGATAGCAACGTACAGCGCCACCTGTCACGTAATACACGAACTACAGCTACGTGAATGCATCAGGTGCAAAAACGACGAACAAACGTACTGATAAACATTGTTTATGTATTTCTATGAAACATTTTAAGTTTTAAATTCTTTTTGTATTTATTTAAGCTAAAGCACGTTGCGGTTAATGTGGCGTTTTCAGTGATTTATTTTGTTTTTAAGTAGCTTAATGAATTTTGTTTCTGGCACATACAAGTTACAGAAATATTATTTAAGAAGACACAATAAGATCATCTTTATAGTCTTCTAAAATATAGCGTTTATTTTATTTTAATATATTTAAGTCATATTTAAGTAATTAATAAAAAAACGTTTGGTAGACTCTACTCGTGATCAGAGAGCTGGTTTGTTCCTTGCACAGAGAATCGGCATAGCCATTCAACGTGGCAATGCTGCCAGCCTTCTGGGCACGTTTCCCGCCATTGACAAGGATGACGATGAGTTTTTGACGCGTGTTAGTTTTATTCATTTATATAAGATTTAATTTTAGTCTTTGTTTGTTCTTGTAATAGATTTAAATATCTAATTATCCATAAAAAAAATAGTTAGACACTTATCGGGGTTTTAAGTTAATATAATTTCTTTAAGGGTGGTATGTAATAAAAAACAGTGTTTAAGATTGAAATTTTCATGTAACAAGCAAGCAATGCAATAAAAAACCACGATATTGGCAGATTATAACCATTAAAACAGGACCACATTAAATTGTTTATACTCATTCATAATTAATTAAAACCCCATCACAAAGTACCGTACCTACCTTGAGATTATTTATTGGGTACACACGAACAAGCAAATGACGTTTACACGAAAGCATTTTTAATTACGAAAATTTAATACGACGCTGCGCAATTTCATAAATAATTTTTAATTTCATTCTCATATTGGGTCATCGAAATTAATACATTTATAATTATTATGCATTATTTTGGGAAAATATATTTAATAAAAAGGAATGACGTCAGTGAACCTCATCTCCCAAGCCTTTTTCCCAACTATGTTGGGGTCGGCTACCAGTCTTACCGGATTCAGCTGAATACCGTATTTTACATGGAGCGACTGCCTATCTGACCTCCACAACCCATTTTACTGGGAAACACAGTATCCCATAGTAAGATTGGTTGTCAGAATTGACTTAACGACTGCCAAAGATCTATGTATGACAGCCGGGACCTACAGTTTAACGTGCTTTCCGAAACACGTTGGGGTCTCGGTATGTTATAAATGGTCACCCATCCACGGACCAACCGCAGCGAGCGCGGCTTAACCTGTATTATCGGTCAAACCGTACGGCTTACACTTAGCCACGAGCTCCTAGAATTGAACCTATAAAATTAAATGATTATAATTATTATGTAAAGTTTATGAGATAAAGAGATACTATGACATCTTTTTTATTTATTAAGCTGAACTTTTAAAATTGGTGGACATTCTGAAAGTAAATACTGATAACCGAAATTAGAATCGACTAATACGTCGCGTCACTATTACCGGAATAACGAACAACACTAGAGAGCGATATGTTATGGCGGCGCGTGCGATTCTCGTTATAGTAGACTGTTGCATTATATAAATTTGTAAGTTGTATTGTAATTGTAAAGTTGAATCCATTATAATGATAATATATTGTAAAGTTTAAAGCATCAGTGGTTTCCTTTTAACAATACTAATAGGTATTTAATATTTGTGTACTAAAACTTTCGCTCAATCACAAGGTTCAAAACATATACGAATGCCATAGGTATTTTCGTTGCTTTAGAATTATTAACACTAGGTAGAATTTACCAGTTTATTTTAAAACCAGTTAACCAAGTCAAATATTTTAAATATTAAAACATTATTCAAAGTGCATTTTCCTTGTTTCGCTAGTTTCAAGCTTATGCAATTGAATGTTACCACTAGCGGCTACTTAATCCCTAGCGGCATAAATTAACTGCATGTCCGCAGTCTTTTCTGCCAGTCACTTCTCCTCATAATAATGCGAAGGAGCACCTTATCTCCTTTAATGAACCGGTCATACACAGCAAAGAGTTCTCTATAAAAAAAATCATTACATGCCACAAAGGGCCGTTCAGACGCATGGCCTTTGAAAACACGTCCTTTCAAAACGGTATTATGCTCAGTATTTTGAGGGAAAAATTCTTTCAATTTTTTTTTGTGAATTTGTCCTCGGGTTGTTTTAATTTGGTGCTCTTGTGTCTTTAGACGGCTAATATATAGGCGCATGATTTTACGATATGAACATAACGAATGAGTATTTAGGCGTCATTATCTGATCTTGAACATTATTCTCAAATGCAGACAGTACCAGACCAGACTTTGACAGTCCATTCAATCCAGACATTTAAATAAATAAATAACACCTGTGGTCCTCCCAAATACTCCTAGACAACTTTTAAAAAACGTCTGCCTTTTACATGACATCAAAAATATGTCTAGTAATAAAAACGGAAGTCAATTTAAGAGAAAATCATCCATCTTACTAGTCTTCTTAAGCTTATCCATAAGCTCAAAATAAAACACTTTAACGACCAAGAAAATCCCTCAACCTCTTCCACGAAAGGAAATAAAAACAATTCTAGAAGGTATCAAATCGAACCACGTGAATACTGCCAGTAAATCTTGAGCGCAAATGAACATGTCGATGCAGCGATCGGACGCGATACATCTCCGGGCTGAGACGGCCGGTCGAGCATAAATTGCCCACAGACGCGGCAACCGATGCGGAACAAATTTATTGTTACGACTCCGTGTTTAGATTGTGTAGATCGCGTGTGGATTTTATTTTAGGTGAGCTGATGGATTGTTGGTCTTCTCGGAGTTAGAGCAGCTGTTAAAGGCTACCATGCTGTATGATCCATCGTTGCTGAAATATTGCCTTATATGCAGCTATCTCTATCCGGTAACCTTCTGCGGTCATTGGTCTTTTGGACTAAAGTGTGAAGCTTAAGAGGACTCGAATCTATGTCGTCAACGTCTGTTATAAACATCGTATATATTCTCTGGTATTCGAAAATCGTTGTTATTGGGAAGGTTCTGATCCTAATCTTTTTGTTTCTTGCAAATGCATCCCTACAGAGTAATGGGTTTAGAAATTGCGAGAACTTGACCCTTTTGATAAACTTGTGTATTTAATTTACTCATTATAGTGGTTCAACATCCTTCATACTGTTTTCCATGACTAAAATCAATGACTTACATGGAAGATATAAGTTAAAAATACGAAGAATAAATACACATTTATAAACTTGCCATAAAACGAAGAGATATATTAGGTTTTGATCAAAAACAAGTAGATACCAATATATATTTTAGTACACTGATATTTTCAGGTATTTTATTATCATGATATCTAAAAACGTTTTCCAATGCCGTAAAGTTCGACAAAGCGAAGTGAATCGGAGAAATCCTCGGAAAACTCAAATCTGAAGCAAGTTAGACGCCTTTTAGGCTCGGATTAATAAAAGTGATCCTCTTTGAAAACAAAATCATATTCTAGCAAGATTTTTAAGATGAAAATATGAATCTGAAGCAAAATATATTGAAATGTAATTTATATTTAAGGCTAGTGATGTGTTGATATTACGGGAGTAAGGAGTTTTTTTTTTGCATCCAAGTAGAGTTGTATTATAGTGAAAACTAATTCAAAGACAAAAATTTGCTTTGAAAAAGTTTAATTAAATAATTAAAATTTGCTTAAAAGACATCAATAACTAACCGAAAGGGTTGAAGATTAAATCTGGTATAGTTAGTATACGAAAGTTTACGAAAGTTGAGCGCATGGTGAGTTGATTAAGCAATGTATTCCATTTTTTTGCATGAATTCATCGATATCTAAAGGAAAACATACCAAACGTGGCACTGCTGTAGAGTAGTGCCACGTTTGGTGGTCCCGAAAATGCATAATTTTTTTGATATGCATGTAGATGCATATCAAAAAAATTATGCATTTTCGGGAACAGGTTTAGGAAAAATTGCACGACCATTTAATTCACAAAGAACAGTCTTGGAAAAACAAAACAAACAACAAACGTTTGTCCCATGTGTGGATGGTGGACGCTTAGTATGTCAAACAGGTAGTTACTGCAATACCACTCGACTAGCCATACAAACGAATGCAAGTAACAAGTTTAACATAAAAAAGCTTAACTTACCAGAAAAGTAGAGCAAGAAATATTAACAACATTTCATCGTTTTAATTTCAACTGTAACGCTTTAAATGAAACGATAAAATCGTAACGTTCTTGTCCAAGTTTAAACGTTCCAGAGCAAATGAAATAAAACGCGGGTAGGAAAATCGATTTGGGAATTTGGAAGTGAAATTTTCAACTGTATACTTAATTGGCAAACCCTTCTAAACAGCTCCAGTGATTATGCTGTACAATTTGCATACCGGACGACTTTCGAGCCCAGGAGACTAAATAATGGTGAATTCATTGAAGAATGTCGCTTAATCATCGATTGGGTTATGGATTTTTAATTTTTTGAAGATTTTGTCGTTTGATTTTTAGTTACTTGTAAGAAAATCGAAAATTGAAGAAATAATATAATTTATTTCACATTCCTCAACTTATCGAAATCCTTATCATATCTTTATATACAAGGTATATCTTTAAACATACCTACTGTTAACAATAACAAAAAAATACTGATAAAAATATCAAACGTTCGTTTAAAAACTTCTATGACGTTTTGTACATAAGATGAAATGCCTACTTACTTTTGTTCTACTTAATTTACTTACCTTTCAAAAACTTTAAAAACAATGTGGAAGTATACTCAAAAAGGGCTACCCAATACTGTTAAAATCACCTTCACCCTATCAAAACTGAAATATCCAAAAGCACATCTATATTAAAATAATGAAAATCAAAAAGCAGGGAAGCGCTTCCCGCGTACAGACCCTACACAAATCAAGTTAGATTTCGGATACAACTTGTTTACAGTACAAATTAATGTTGAACCTTTTAATTAACAAAATTGCCGGTGTGTCCAATGAAAACAACTTTATCCCATGCCTTGTTATCGTTTCAGAGTATTGTCAATTTACGTTGATTGATTGCTCTTCATAAGAAGTTTGGATAGATATACAGGGTGTTTAGAAAACCCTGTCCGATCCGTGAAGGTATTGTTAGGTTAAGTGAGATGGAGTAGTTAGTATCGATATCTGATTGCATTGATGTAAAAAAAAATATAAAAAAAAAACATTGTTTTTTTTTTTCAAAATGCGAGAGAGATGGTCGGCGTCGTCACAAGTCGTCGCCAAATGACCACACAAAAGACCGCCAATAATACCAGCAAAACTGGTGCTATAATTTTTGTTTAATTCTCTAATTTAGGGAATTTCACGGCAAAAAATGGCAATTTCAAAATTTCTTTATTGTCGATATTATCATGAATTTTCCAAAAAAAATATTTAATTTCGGCTTGTGATTGTGAAACCTATGGCACCCTTTCGGGTCGGACAGGGCTTTCTTAACACCCTGTAAATAGGTCAAAAGGTTCAGGGTTAAGAAATATCGGAAATGAAATAAACTTGTCTTGAATTGTTTTAATTAAGATCATTATGCAAGTAATTAATGAAAGGCGTTGTGTTTGTTGAATGTTTAATTTATTTTGTTATTTACAATTCTAATATTGTTCTTTTATTTGTAAGTTGTTTAAATAATATGGCGATGAAGTGAGCATAAAAATGAGTGGATGTACCTTGACAAAGAGAGCTTATGTTAAATTTTTCAAACTCAAAAAAAAATAGAAAATGCTTTTCCGAAAGATTTTAAATGTCCTTTAGGTATACGATATTGAATGACCATAAAATTCATATGGAATCACAAAATAATTACTCTGATGTGAAATTTGGTCAGTCCACGAGGACGTATCATACCGAGATAGACCAATCAAAGTGTACCAAATGAACTGAGATATCATTCGTAACTGAAGAATTGGTTCTCGCAATACTTTCTAGTAACACAGTAAATACGATTTAAATAGATATATACGATCTGTCGATGCTAAAAGGTTCGGATCGCGTGATAGCAACATTTTTCTTGGCGCAGGTGTACTGGATTAGTTTGCTCCCGAAGGTTCTACAGATGGGTATACACTGCCTTTACAGATTACTGAGGCAGATGAGAATTAATTTGAATCAAAGGAAAATATATTACCGTGTAATCATTTTAGGTTTTTTTTTTGCATTTTTAGATATGGAAAATTAATTCAAATACTATTCAATTTTGTTTCTTGGCTTTTATACTACAATGATTTGTTTTTGTTTTACCATGTGCGGCTAAGTAATAATCCTAAACTAGCTAGTTTTCTAAGATGATTTAACATTTTATTAGTTTACCAAGAAAAGAAAATAGATCAAGTTCAGAAAAAATACATCTTGACAGATCGTCACGTAAAAATGTTACAAAGTATCAGTTACAAAAGTTATATTTCATAATTTTGTGCGACAATGAACTGTAGCTTTTTTATTTAGATCAATATAACCCAAAAGTCTAGACTCTTCGTTACATAATATACGAGCCCAGTCTAAGCTATTTATATCTTCTTCCAAATATACAAAGGTCATTTACTTAATTAAATAGTACTAACAATAATACCAAGCAAACATATTAATCGGCGGCCTCTCCTGGAGCTGCTGCTGGAGCAGCGGAGACCCTTAAACGGCGAAAGTATAATAACCTAATGGGTAATTATATTTTCGAGCCGTTTGGGGTTGAAACGCTCGGGTCATGGGGTCCGAGTGCACGAAATCTTTTTAAAGAACTGTCAAAACGTTTGGTAGACTCTACTCGTGATCAGAGAGCTGGTTTGTTCCTTGCACAGAGAATCGGCATAGCCAATCAACGTGGCAATGCTGCCAGCCTTCTGGGCACGTTTCCCGCCATTGACAGGGATGACGATGAGTATTTTGACGCGTGTTAGTTTTATTTATCTATATAAGATTTAATTTTAGTCTTTGTATGTTCTTGTATTAGATTTAAGTACATATTGAATTGTAAATAAAATAAAGATACTGTGTTAATCCAAATATATTTTAAATTTAATCAAAAACATTTTCAGGAATTCTCGGACATTGACAAAGGTTCAACTGAAAAGGATTTTATGAAATTATAAATAAAATTTATAATGAAGGTTTTACATATTGTAGTAATACTAGGCAATTTTAGTAGGTTTACTGACCATAAATCCAGAGGGTAGATTTAGATCATAGAGTTTTTGCAAGATACCATGTTCATTGAATGAGGAATCGAAATTTTTTCAACTCCACTCACACACCAAATAGGTCCAACAAATACTGTATTCAAAAACATCTACCTGATCAAGGTTACTTCCTTTAAAACTTTAAATACCTGACACAATATAAATGTCCAACGAGAAAATTTCTGCATTGCGGAAAACTACCACACTTTTATAAAATAACATATTTTTTACTCTACAATTATTTCTTAAAGCAAAATATTCCCCATTCATTACCGAATGTACTTTCTTTAAACCACGTTTCATAACCGCCCATATATTTTAATACAAATAAGTATCGTGTTTTTGCCTTCGGGCGCCGCACGTAATGACTCTAATCTGCAGCTATTTATCAAGAGAATTAAGTGACCATTTGAAAATTTAAGTTCTACTTAAATATTGATCAAAAGAAAATCTTGTAATTTAAGCATAACGTAACGATCGACAATTGCTGAGTTTTGCCTTTAAAAATGTAAGCGTGATTTCACTATAAAAATGGAAATTATATTTTCAGTGCTATGTTCTTAATCGTCTTTAAAAAATTAGTTCTTTTTCGCTTATCGACCACTCGTGTCAAAGCTTATTTATTTCATATTTGTGTACCTTACTGACATAACGATTTTTTATTCGTCCTTTTTGTCTTATCCGAAATTTTTAAAGCCAATTTCATTTGAAAACATTATAATCCACATTCACATGTGTGATGAGCACGATCATAATATATGTTCTGTGTCTGGGTGTAATTATCCATAATATTATGTATGTATTTAGAAATATATAAGTATGTTTATCAGTTGTCTGGTTACCATAATACAAGCTCTGCTTAGCTTGGGATCAGATAACCGTGTGTGAGTTGTCCCGGAATATTATTATTTTTATTACATTCAGTACTATTATGTACTACTTACTACCCAGACTATTTCCAACAAATTGTTTTCTGATACATAATTTTACAGTCTTCCTTAACTTCTGAAAGTTGAGATTGTACTGTCGTTAGATGAGGCAGAATCGATAAAATGACGTCACGTAGCCGAAGCAGCAATGCGTGCATTTTCGCCTGATTGGTCTATTTGTAGCAGCTAACGGCACCTTCAGATTATTGCTCCGATTTTCAAACCAAGGTGAAATATTTGAAATGTTAGAGTCCGATATGAAACCGTTATGATCGGGTGAACGAAGACTTGGATCGTGAAATAGTTGTTCCAGTTTCGAGTTTTGAAATTTGGAATGTCAAAATTTTGTTGACAGGATTTTATGAGCCAGTTAGGTATTTGTTTTTGTTTTTTGCATTCACTCCATTTGACTCCAAGGTTTGATTTTTTAACTGACGGAGCAAAGGAGGAGGTTCTCATTTTCTCTGGATTTTGTTTATTAACCTATACCTTTTAAACATACACTGCTGTAATGCTGAGAACAGTACCTAATCTTTTTCTGTATTAATATGAAGTAATGTAAAAAGAAAATCAACATAAGCAATTCAAAAACTAGTATCTAAATATCCTCTGACCGCTAAGTTAACGTTAGCTAGTAAACATACCATAACATAATACGTAATATTTAAGGATAATTCCAAATATTCTAATACCGGTGACCTATGACACAGCAAGTAGCTCGAAACATGTTCCCAAGTAATTCTGTTTCAGCACTTAATTAAGCTATGCGGTTCTGTGGCAGTAACTAAAGTAATAACACTATTTCTCTAGTGCAGGAGCAAGCTAAACCAAACTGTTTCAGGTTTAGCCTTCTTGGTATTCCAAAAGAAAAAAGAAAAAAGGGAAAGATTGAGGAAGTAACAAGCGGAACGTTTACAAAGATTGAATGTTTGTGTTGAATGAAATTTGTTTTGGACCGTATTTTTTTTCCTTTAAGGAAATAATTAGAAAATATCTGCGTCGTTTTTTTAGGGAAATAATTAATTTTCAAGTTTCCTTGAAACTGTTATTTCTATTACATAACATCATGGCATTAATATAAGACAGAAATGTAAGTTAAGTATGTATATAAAACATAATATTAACATAATAGTGATTAATGTGCTTCCTGCTGTCGTGTAAGCGAGAGGCCGCGTAGTGTAATGTAGTGCGCCGTCTCGCTTACACAGCCGCAACAGTACAGCTTTACGAGTTCATGGTACAAGTTTCACTAAAGAATTAGCAAAATTCGTTACAACCCTGTTCCAAATTTGTTTTTAAGTTTTATTTATTTATTTTTTAGTATCATGCATGTAAGGGCCGGGGCCAGGAGTCCAAACTTCCTATAAATAAGACGAATATGTATTTCCTAAGGATCAATTTTATTGCATGACTGTATTTATAAACTCGTATTTAATAATTAACTCGGATTGAGGCTTTTCTTTTATTATTAAACTAACTAAAATAAAAATTAGTTTGATCTTTGTTAATATTAGGAGTTCGAATAAATCTAAACTCTTAGCATTTCATAACGTTTACTGCACAGCAAATGGTAACATTCATTAATTCACGGACTCTCTGGAAACTGTATCGATTTTCTAGTTAATATTACAACCGCCATTTTATTATTACTCATCTTAATGTTTAACTGACAGTAGTTTGAAAAAGGAATGCCTTGAAAGAGTTTTCTGTTATTAGTTCGAACTTCGAAGGACTTTTGTTTGAATTTCGAAATTGGTATCACGGTTCTTTGTTTAAAAACTGTTACGATGCTGTGGGTTTTGTAGAATTTAGTTTTAAAGGTAATTTTATTTAGATAGGTTAAAAGAGATAAACCGTTTACAAGTAATAAATCTGTGTGTTGCGGAATTATTAGTTTATCTTCTTATATATAAAATTCTCGTGTCACAATGTTAGTTACCATACGCCTCCGAAACGGCTTGACCGATTTTTATGAAATTTTATATGCATATCCAGGTCTGAGAATCGGCTGCTATCTATTTTTCATACCCTAAGTGGTAGTAGGTAGGTGGTAGGCAGGTAGATAGTAGGCAGGTAGGTAGTAGGCAGGTAGGTAGTAGGCAGGTGCTAGGTAGAAAAAAATGCATTGCAACGCATGCCGGGTACAGCTAGTATTGAAAAAGTTTGGTTACTATTTCAATACTATATAATTTTCTTATACTTAGTATAAGGTACTTGCTAAAGTCCATTTAAACTATCGCGCTGCATTTTCATAATAATATGATTCATGGGATTATTCCCATGAATCATATTATTATAAAAATATTAAGTAAAGTTTAAGTATTTATGCATGTACGGGCTTATGCCCGTACATGCATAAACACTAGCAGACTCAGAGTCTGCTTGCGACCACGGCCGGTGTAACCCGGTCGAAACGTCAAGCCCCAAAAAAGGTATTTATGCATGTACGCGCTTATTCCCGTGAATTATATTACTATAAAGTCCATTTTGCAGCTATCAGTTCTATTCGAGTGAATGATCAAACTTGATCGAGATTTGACCGAAGTTCATTCCTAACGGTTCACCAATAGTTTGTGGACATAATATTCCTTCAGTATTTGATAATTAGATAGTTCGAGGAATCTAGGTTAGTGTTAACTTAGATATTTACTACTATTCAATGAGGTCCTCAAATTAGGATAATGATGTTCAACAGAGTGTATTATTAAGTAATTAATCGTTAATATAATTATTTCGGTTTCTAGATAAGGATCCTTGAGATTGTGCATAAATTAATTAAGATTTTGTAGAAAAAGGTCGAGAGTTGAAACGTGTATGAACCGAACTATTATAAAGCCAAATCGCAAACGAAAAAGGTCGGAAATAAACATTTTGTAACATTTTTGTTATAAAGCAAATTTAATATAATTGCAATCCAAAAGTACCATAATAATATGAGACAATATAGAAAAGTAGTTTTCTACATGTTCCCGTCTGGATCGAACTCGGGACCTCAGAGCTATCGCTAAAACTTAGAAACCAATGTGTAAAACATAAACATAACTGCTAGAATAACCATATAAACACATGACGAATGATTAAATTACAGAATCAAAAGCCAAATTATTTAACCTATAAACTCTGAATACGTGCCCAGAAATCACGGAAATTCACGGAATACATTAGGTGTATCAATGGACCTGGACCAAACATGAGCAATAAATATATTCGCGTCGGGGCCTAAAATTAGGTTAATGTTTGTAGGCCATCAATTCAGGCACACTCCACGAGTCCACTTGTGACATAAGTTATGTTGCAACAAGCTGCGAAGGAGATTGGATGTGGTATAAAATGGAAAGAGGATATAAATAATAAATAAATAAATAAATGCGGACAACATCACATAAGTACATTGATCTGAACCCAAAGTAAGCAGCTGTTAAGCACTTGTGTTATGGAATTCAGAAACAACGAAGGTACCACAAACACCCAGACCCGAGACAATGTAGAAAAGTGAGCTTCTACATTGACCCGTCCGGGGATCGAACCCGGGACCTCAGAGCTAACGACACCTTGAAAACCGGTGCGTACGCCACTCGACCACGGAGGTCGTCAAGATACGATATGACAGACAAATAATTATGCTAGCGGTACATTTTGTAATTTATAATTTATCGTCACTGGATGTTTTTCTAGTTTTAAAGTAAATATTTTTAATAAACTTTCATAAAAATTGTATAGTGCTTTTAGTTGTAATTTAATCTAACACGATCAAACTCATTTTTTCTTTATAAAACATCGCCCTTTTTTTTAACTTAAAATAGGAATTGTTATGTGACACATACTATTCTTTAAAAACCTTTTTCCTAAAAAACACTAACAAATTCTACGAACAACTTACATTCCGCCATCTTTCTTTTTCTCTGCGCAGCGTATGCCGCGCCAAAGAGGTCTCACCTTCTTACCTCCCCACAAACTACAGTGAAGTGCACTAAAAGCATAGCACACGAATTCCTTGAATTATTTATTGAAGCAGAGAATTCCGACTATGTGCAAGTTTCGTGCACTTTCCAAGAACCTATTAAAGTCAAGACTATTATAAAAGCTACTTAATTAGTTCCACTTTAATTATAAAGTTTTAGTTCAAAAAGTTTTGAAAAAATATCCAAAGTTCTGTACTGAGTGTACCTGGTTTTGATAAGTGTTGCTAGAATGGAGATTTCAAAATATTACAATGAGAATATGGAATAAGAAGTTACCCGGTGATTAAAACTTTTGACAATATTATTTCGCTTTACTATTTCGTAATGTGATATCAAAAGGTATTTCTCAAGGATAGAGCTATGACAAGTAGCTCACCACGCAACAATCCCAGTCAACTAATTATTTCTAAAATAAACAACAAAATGTCCAATGTTAATTTTGTGGAATTAAAAATAATAAAAATTCAAAGTTTTGAGAGCAAGTGTCTTCGCCACTGTCGTTAAAAAAATAACAAGGTAACTTTATGAAATGTGACGTAATACTTTAACAGTGACATTCTAAGACAAGACTTATTAGTTTTAATTGGTACATTGTATAACTGACGAAGTCGGCATATTATATTATTTGATCATTTAACTCAGGCTATATTTTTGACAACTTTTTTCTAGTGTTTTTTAGTCTTTATTTTTTGCTGCCTACCATCGAATTACTGTTTCAATGTTTCCTGTAGTAAAAGATTTTTGTAAATTATATACAGGAAACCTAGATTCTAAAATTTGGGATCTGTAATCGCCAATCCGCAGAGAGCAAGCGTGGTGATCAATGCTCGTGCCTTCTCTATATGGGAAGAGGCCTGTGCCCAGCAGTGGGACGTTTATAGGCTGGATTATTATTATTATATACAGAGTCTAATAACTGATTCCATGTGTGCTTTGTGTATACATAATACATTTTTAAATAATGAACTTTAAAAACGATACTTTATCTGATTCATCATAAGAGTAGAACTTAAAAACCCAACACACAAAATTTGTTAAAAACAGAATTAAATATTAAATCTCCAATAAAAACAAAATCCAACAAAACCATTCAGAAATTCAACAAAAGAATATTTTAATCGCTATCGTCAAACACGACAATAGAATTTTCTTCCCAATAAAAACATTACGGGAAGAAACCCGGATCCAACGGAATATCGATCAAATATGGCGACTAAATCCAATTACGTAACATCGCAGGTACAGAGTCAATCTCTCACGAATGGTAATGGCCGACCGTTTTAACACTCGATATGTTCCGCCGATTCTTTTGATATCACCAGCTGTTTCAGTTAAGGGTAAGTTAGTCGGTGAGGTATTTTTGTTCAGGATTTTGAAGAATTTTGTTTTTTTGGGTAATGAGGATGTGGCCTTAAGCGTGATGTAATTTGTTTTTTTTTAATAGTTTGGAATGACATTAGGAAAATAGAGGTGTATTTTTTCATTAAAATGCGTAAAAAGGATTTCGTTTATTCTATTATGTCGTTTAACTTAAACAGCCTTTAAAAATATGTTTACAACATCTCGGTCGATTGAATAAACCTAAAACATCTCATTCTATTTTTGTCTATTTTAATTAACTATACACTTTCATATATTTCTCGACAAGTTCAATTATTTTCAATCAAAATAATTCTAACCCTAAAATACCGACGTAAATTAAAAAGCAATATTTACCATTCCGAACTAAAATTACCTTACCGTTTCAATCAAACTTTTCATTCGCCAAAATAAACTAAATATCAATACAATCGAAATATAACCCTTAATTGTCCAACTAGGAATTAATAATGAAACGGTCCAGCTTTTACAATATTCCCCATGATTCATTACCATATATTGAAACTTTAATTGAAATCAGAAATTGCCCGGTACAATGGACCCGACATACTCTACTATAAATTTTAAAATCCAATCTTTTATTACATTTGTAATTGCCTTATATGGTTTAACCTGCCGCCGCCGGTGGTAACATTTATGTCGCCAGACAGCCTTTCTAGATATGTCGAATTTAATTTTATACTTTCATCGCTTTTGTTTGAAACCGATGTCAGCTGACATGTTTTAACTTATCTAACCGTTGATGTAGGTAACATACAGTAAAGACTATGGCTATTGCTGGAGCTAATTTAAAATTGTAGTCGTTTAGTTTTATATTAGTTTTTTTTTAAGAAATTGGTTTATTTAGTTTCATGATTAAAATAAATAACGTCTGACACAGTGTTTGTCATTTGTATACATTGACATTATGATATAAATCCAGCTTGCATAGCACTTTTTGCTCAGTAATCTGTCATGATATGCAAAAAGTATTTTGCACTTAAGTTACGGTAATTACCACTATTTACCAACACATATCCATCATTGGTAATCGTTACCATAGTGATGTAACATTATTCCACTCTGCCATTGACAGGTTAATTGGAACCTGTGGACAATTAAGTTAATTTGATTAATAATTTAATATGAAGTTTTCGTGGTAATTGTCGTGATGTATTTTATTGTGTTATTTCTTTACAAATGAGTCCTTTTGTGGGATATTAATGTGTTGGTATTCAACTTGAAAAGTTGTTTATTTGCTGTTCGTAATTTATCTCAGCTAAAATTGATGTAGACTATTCTGCCTGGATACAAGTACCATACTTAGTGCAATACTAGTAGTTATGTAGGTTATGTACCTAAAGGGTAAAATATTTTTATTTACCCTTTACACTATAACATTATTTCCAGTTAGAGGAAAGGTTAAGATGGTAACAAAAATTTCAATAAAAATAAAAATATTATTTTATATGATTTCCCTAAACATCCAATATAATAAATCAGTATGAAAACCAAATAAAACAATATTGCGTTACCCAAGTGCGGTAGTTCAATAATATTTACCGACGTCTCAAGTTTATTACGCCAATATCGATGCGGTTTGTACAAACAACCTCTACTTCGTATTATATACATAATTTAATAAGCCTGTTATTGTATAAAGCTTCAATTTAATATGTTCCTGAAGATACTTAAGACTTATTAATTTCTTGGGACGGCGATATTGTGTTGGGTATGTGACAGTGTATTTTAATTATACGATCTTGAAATAGATTCTAACAACAAATAAGTTATTTCGCAGAGGCGTATTTTATTTAAATTAGATGATGTTAAAAATATAGTACGTTATGGAATTTTAGGTTCTATCACAGATAAATATGGATTTTATCCATGATATGAGTGAGTCCCATTAATTTGGTCTTAGGTTATCCAAAAACTTTATACTAAGTTTCATTTCATTTCATTTCATATGATATATTTTATTTGCTTTCCACAATGTTTTGACAGGTGTTACAACGGCTTACAGCTATAGGAACAATCAGAAAGTATAAATCAGTTTATATTTTTTAAGTTTATTTAATTAAATGAAAATGAAAATAAATAATAAAATAATAATAATTAAATTAATTATTAACCTACGTAATAAATACAAACAAACACTTATCAAACTCAACGTAAGTTCTTCAAAAACACATGCGAAAGAACAGTACATACAAAAAATCTAGACCATCCTATAAGTAATTACTATAATAATAATAATATTTAAAAATGGATTTAGCGCACGAGGTTGTCGACATGTGGGAGGTGGACTCAGCAATCATTGTCCCGATAGTCGTTACAGCCAACGGCATAATAGCCAAGAGCCTCGACCAACACCTTAAGAGGCTCTCGCTAGGCGCCTGGGTCAAGGGTTTGATTCAGAAAGCGGTACTTCTCTACACGGCGCGTATTGTGAGGAGGTTCCTCTCTCTGGAGTCCTAACCACCGGCAGCTTGGACCCTGTCCCGAGGCCGGTTGGACACTATATTTTATATTTTTAAATGTATATATGTATTGTTTTTTGTATATATTTAAAAATGTATTTTATATGTTTATTGAAAAATAAAGAAAATAATATTTAATAATAATAATAATATTTCGGGACAACTCACACACGGTTATCTGATCCCAAGCTAAGCAGAGCTTGTGTTATGGTAACCAGGCAACTGATAAACATACTTATATATTTCTAAATACATACATATTATAGATAAATTACACCCAGACAACCAGAACAAATGATCGTGCTCATCACACAAACATTTGTCCTGGGTGGGAATCGAACCCACGACCTCCGGTATAGCAGTCAGGGTCACTAACCACTAGACCAACAGGCCCGTCATTACTGAATGTTCAAACATTCAACACGACAAAGAAAAACAGACCAGGCATACAAAATTATCATACGAATGACCAACAATAGATTTCTAACAAATACAATCGGAATACAATGTGTTGCCCCTGGCTCTGCCTGCGACTAGATACAAACGGCCTGAAAGCAATCCGTCCGAGTATGAAGCACAAATTTGCATATAACTTGGATAGCCTGAGGATTTTGATACCTACATATGGACACAGCATGTTTGAGACGAGCTTTTGCTTTGGTCCATTTAAAAAAAAATAGCTTGAATGTTTGTGATTTCCTTTGCTTTTATTGTTTTTTTTTTACAACTTTGTTGTATTATTTTTGTTACTTGAATTATTCAATTAATGTTTGGTATGTTAGTATGTTTATAATGTTATCTATCCTCAACATCATAAGATAGATAGAAAAGTAGCCTATTTCGTATTTAATAAAAATGCTATAATTTTTTTGCTAGATGGTATGTCGCGAATAAATTAACGACAAATAAAACAGTATTATGTATTTGGTTCTTTGTTACACTGTAAGCTGCCTCACTTATACATCAACACACTAAAAGGAAATAAGTGAAGTTACTACGTCGTAGCCAATGTGCTACGCCGTAGTAGCTACGCCCGTAGCCCAGCCTACGAACCATCTCATCCTACCTCATGGCGTTATTTAACGTTTTATAACAACGTTTTGTCAAATAGACAGTTGTTTTACATACAGTCACATACAAAAGCGTCACAATATTTATATTACAGTTTTAATCAGAGTTAGGTATACGTGAACAAAATGATAGGTAAGCAGAGATAGATTGCGGGCGGTCAGGTACATTCATAACCAAATGAGATATCAGTCACAATAGCGTTGTGGTCACGACTGTATCGATCCTGCTTATGCAACTGGCTCCACGGTAATTGTTTGTTAGATCTGTTGGTTTAGCTTTATTGTTAATTTGTGGCTTTAGATTCAAGTGTTGTTATGATATATTTGCAATATTAGTTAGCTAATTGGGTATATTTATTAATACCTAATTAAAGATACATTTTAGTTTATGTAATTCTCAATTTTAGTTGAATATCAACATGTAAAGTACCTTTATTTTTAATCAAAAGTTGATTGAAGAGGAGTAAAAATAGAATACAGCAGAGACGAAAAAATGTACAAAATCTTTTTATAAGAGTTATTTTGCTATCACATTTAAACTTACTAAAATTGTTGACACATGAGACTATGATTAAATTACCATGTAAAAACAGCTTTTAATGAAACTCTACAATAATGTAGCTTATACATCGGAATAACACATAGGCTATAATTTATAAAGATAGTGTATGAATTGTCATTCGCGCGGGTGAAACCGCGGGGCACAGCTAGTATAAAATAACGCACAACTTACGAACAGGCTATCACTTTTCTTAAATCAACAACATCTCAAGGCATCAAAACAAGTTAAGAGCATGTAACGAGTACGAACCAGTTAGAGCCGGCTTACAATGTGTATCGGATTTGTTCGAGTAGGCGGGTATAACTGGGTATAACCGGGTGTACCCGGGTATAGGCGGCTACCCGGGTATCGAATTATATCCGCGTGTGATATGTCCATTTCTAACTTTTATGTTACTTGACTGGTCCTTGGTTTTGGCAATGAAACGTTTTTAATCAATGAAATTCATTGACAGTGTGTTTTTTGGTATGTAATTGCCCAAGTAGTAGGTAGGTTGTTGTATAGTGTAGGGAATTAGCGTTCCCTACAAGAACTATCATTACCCATAATACTATCCCTCAAGTAGGTACTGTATGCTTTTACTATAATTATTCAAGACAGCGAATTAACTGCCTCGTTGGCCTAGTGGTGCTAAGCGCGACTGCTACGCTAGAGGTCTTGGGTTCGAGACCCAAGTCGACCAAGGTGTTATTGGGTTTTTCTATGAAATTCTCAGTAGCAGGTAGGAGTTTGGATTTGTGCCATTTTGTGCCCAAATAGTGGCAATAGGCTCGCCCCCTATTACATGGGACCTAAACATACCGGCGAACTGTGGGTGTACATTGGTACACCTCTGCCTAACCCTTCGGGGATACAGGCGTGATGGTATGTATATGTACAGCGAATTAAAAAAAAATATTTAAAGAATTAACTTGATATTTTTTTTTTTATTCTTTGGGCCTCAATCTGTAACTAGCAACTATTTTCGTAGATTTTAACAATAAGACATGTAAAAAAAAACTTAATACTTTATAAAAAAACATTCAACACTAATACAATTGAAAATGTAATTTCGCAGATTGGGTTAATATAATTAAATAATTATCATGTTAACCCAATTAATGAATCAATTTAAACTTATTGGTAATCATTACTAATCCACTTTACTGGAATTAGTAACAAAACAGGTTTAATAACATTGTGTCTATGAATTAAAATCGCGAGTCATTGGCTGAAATAAATCGATTTCGCTTCCTACAATAGCACATTATTACTTTCCGACAGATAATAGTTATATAGTGTAAAGGCTCATTCATGCACGATGTTTTTTCAACATCATCAAAATACATACAATAATTCTAACAAAAAAAAAACTATGTATTTCAAAATAAGTCCTATATTTATTTCTTATGGATCCCAATCTGGACAAAAATAGCTTTCAAATAAAAAAAGAATCATCAAAACCGGTTCACCCAGTCAAAAGTTCTGTGGTACCTCCTCCTTTTTGAAGTCGGTAAAAAATAACTCTGTCTTTCTGTCTTTTCTTAAACCCACAATGCTGCATTTATACAATTTGAAAACAATAGATTAATCAAAAAAATAAATAAATTTAAAAAATAAAAAAACCCGACTTCATAAAAAACACTTTAAATAAAAACTGAAAAGTAAAAAACAAGTTCAATAAGTCTAGAAGTGTAGATAGCAATGTTACTGTCACAGTCGGGACCCATAATGAATGATTTTAGTCTAGCTTATTTAATGGGTCCCGACTGTTACAGTAACATTGCTATCTACACTTCTAGACTTATTGAACTTGTTTTTTACTTTTCAGTTTTTATTTAAAGTGTTTTTTATGCAGTCGGGTTTTTTTATTTTTTAAATTTATTTATTTTTTATTAAACACTTTTTAGTTAAAATCATAATCCACCTAGCGTACGGCATTCGAGTATGTATTTAGTTTGGATAAAGAACAATTTTTCACATAGTATTTTTTTTTATACGTAAATGATATACCATTTTGGAATCCTCGTTACAAGCCCTTTAATTTGATACGCATATTGTGGCAAAAATATATATATTTTTTTTTTACCTCAATCTATGGCACCTTGTGGCCGCCATGTTGGTTTTTGTTTGACGTGACATATCTAAGAACACTTGGGTAATCGATACGAATCCAACGATACCCTAATTATTGAAATCCATTTGGCCGTTTCGAAGATATGAGGTAACAAAGAATATTACACACATACATACATACATACATACATACATACATACATACAAGATACGCGCGAAAAACATAACCCTTCTTGGCAGTCGGGTAATAAACATATTAATATGCTATTAACTAACGTAATGTAATAAGTAAACAGTAATTTGATGGGATTGCTATTAATTACAATAATTGCGTTTAGTTACCGCAGACCGGAATAAACTAGTTCTAGTAATACACGTTTGGCACGTTATTTAAAGCTTTCGATGGGATTTCGTTTGTAATTAAATATATTTTTTTTTTTCCTTCCCAAATATTAAACTATCAATAAACAAAACTGTTGATTTCATGAAACAAATGTTTTTAAGGTAAGATCTTGGAAATATTTGTCGGTTTTACTATTTGGCATCAGCGGTATCGAGGTAGGTTTTTTCTTAATTATACACGTGCTGTTCCGGTGCATAGAAAAAATCCAATATAACAAGTCAAGACATTCTTCTTATTGTGTTTTTGTATTTAATCGAAATATAAATTTTAAGACCAAAAAACAAAATAAAAAATTAAAATTACAAAAATATTTTTCCTCCTAACTTCCCAGTTTAAACGCACCCCTATTCCGAACATAACTCTATACACGCGTGAAAAATTACCCCCAACTCTATTGTCATAGACTTCCCCTTTTTTATTTTTACGGCCGACTTTTAAAGGCTCGACGGGCCCGAATGTTGCCAGGTAGATAGACCGGTTCAATGATTTTTTTAGAACGAAAAAGTCCTTTATAGGCGTCTGTTTTAGATGGAGTCCGTGGGAACTTTCATGTTAGGCAGATTTTTAGGGTTATTACGTAATGAGGTAGAGACATAAATTGAAGAGTAACTTCAGTTATTTATTAAAATTTTCATGTTAAATTCTCCTAAATTGAGGTGAACTCAGGGTTTGATAACGATATACTTAATTGAGTTCGTTTACCTGTTGACTGGATATAAATATTTGATTATGAATAACAGACAGTGCTAAGACTCAAATTATTCCATGAAAACATTGCTTTTAAGCGTAGGTATACAGACTCTAATAATCTCCGTACTAGCGTAAACCTCTTGGTTTATAAAAAAGTACAGACAATAAATAGTTGTAACCATACAATGATGAACTGCCTCGTTGGCCTAGTGGTTCTAAGCGGGACTGCTACGCTAGAGGTCTTGGGTTCGATTCCCAAGTCGACCAAGGTGTTATTGGGTTTTTCTATGAAATTCTCAGTAGCAGGTCGGAGTTTGGATTTGTGCCCGGTTAGTGGCAATAGGCTCGCCCCCTATTACATGGGACCTAAACATACCGGCGAACTGTGGGTGTACATTGGTACACCTCTGCCTAACCCGTCGGGGATACAGGCGTGATGGTATGTCATGTTAAGTCATATGTCATACAATGATAGATTCTATTCGGGAATCAAACCCGTGATACATCGCGCCAGTACAGATGGTGAAAACTTTTTTTCTCTTCATCATGCAGTTGCTTAACCTTTCTAAAAAGTGAATATAATTATACCTACATATTATAGTATACCTACATAGTTAGATAGTTTATATAGCTCACAAAATTCCCCAAAAGTTCATTTTCAAAGTTATACTAGAGTTAGTAAAAAGCATGTTTTTGAGTAACGATGTACTTTATACACGGTACAAGTAGCGACATCTGAGAGCTCCGGATAACCGGGTCGGCCATCTTGCAACCGGATGTCGCTAGATATTACACGGGACTTAGATACCCGGGTCGCCCGGTTGATTGTTGTATATAATTATAGTGTAGTTTAGGTTGTATGTTACTTAGGAGTTACGATGGCTCTAGTGTTTATTATTTTGAGCTTGACTCTAGAATTAATGTGCTAGTATGTGTTTAAGTCATCGTAGCAGAAATATTGTCTATTTATAAATAAAACAAACACATTTTAACACAAATGATTTACTTAAACTTGCTTGGCTTGCTTATATTACAAAATGGAAATATTTCACTCCCACTCTCGACTTGATCAACATAATGTTTTGGATAGTAAATACTACACATATGTGGTTTCTCAATTTACAGTGATAGCAATTTCTTTTGTTGTGAAAAACCCATAAAAACTGGCCAAGTGCGAGTCGGACTCTCGCACGAAGGGTTCCGTACCACCGTCGTATGAGAGCCCCCCTTAAATATTCATTTTATGTGGTTTTTAGTATTTGTTGTTGTAGCGGCAACGGAAATACATCATTTGTGAAAATTTCAGCTTTCTAGCTATCACGGTTTATGAGATACAGCCTGGAGACAGACAGACGGACAGACAGACAGTGGAGTCTTAGTAATAGGGTCCCATTTTACCCTTTGGGTACGGAACCCTAAAAATCGTATTTTCCCAAACCAGCATACAATCGCTTTCTTTCGCTAGCGAGCGCTAGATCCAACTTTGTTCTCACTTTGTTAAGCCAGTAATACGGATGCACGGATGTAAACAATGCACTGGATGTGCGGGTTGGTTCTTTCAAAATATACGGGTATCGCACCGGTTAACCGAGCCGGTCGCAAATGTACGGTCGCAGAGATTTACGAAAAATTCACCCGGTTTTTTAAATAAAATTTTACTTTTAATTGGTGAGGGATTACGCTCGCGTTTTTTTTTAAATGCCAGTTGTATTTATAAAATGTGTGAAATAAAAATACGAAATTATAATGTTACAATAGTCCTTTTGCGTTTTAAGGATTTTATTGACCGACGTTTTCGGTATAAATAAATAAATGCGGACAACATCACATACATTGCTCTGAACCCAAAGTAAGTAGCTAAAGCACTTGTGTTATGGAATTCAGAAACAACGGAGGTACCACAAACACCCAGACCCGGGACAATGTAGAAAAGTTGGTTTCTACATTGACCCGTCCGGGGATCGAACCCGGGACCTCAGAGCTAGCGACACCTTGAAAACGGTGCGTACGCCACTCGACCACGGAGGTCGTCGAGTGGTGTATGGTTAACTAATTATGCCAAGGTTCAATTTAGATATGGCTGTTTATATATGTGTGTAAAGCTTAATCTAATTAGCGTCTAATGGCGTCCGTAAAATATATTTAGACAAAATATATTTGAACAATAATTGTATATGAATCGTTCATGTTAAGGTTTCATATTACACACTAATACCTACTTACTTTTTTTTTTTTTTTTTTTTTTCTTTATTTAAAGAGCTTTTTCGCTTATGCGAAGATGTCGCTCTATATGGAAACCAGATTACAATATTCAACACAATTAATACTAAGTTCTAGATCTAGCCTTTAAGGCGAATTTAACCATATTAATAACATCGAGTATTTTTTCAGTAAATGGATTTGAAAGATTTATATTATTTGCACCAATTTGTTCTCTTAATGTTGCGTTACGAACGCACCGGCTTAAAATATGATAGACATCTTCGTCTTCGTTACAGGCATCACAGATTGGAGATGTTAGCTTCTTCATGATAAAGGCAAACTTATTAAGAGGCATGTGTCCAGAGCGAAGTCTTAGTAATATGGTTAAATCCTCCCGACTAAGGGAACATTTATCAATCCAAGGAATATGACAGGGTTGCGGTTGGATCGTTCGGTACCAAATACCTTTTTCTTTGGATCTAAGATCAAAATACTCGCGCCATTTTTGTAAGCAGATATTTTTCATAGTAGGTATGTAGTCCATGTAATGCGGTATCACTTGCATATCAACGCCATCCGAACATGCCTGCTTAGCTAAGGAATCTACCCTTTCGTTAGAATCTATGCCTATATGTGATGGAATCCATTGAATTATCACTTCTTTACGTTGGGATTTTAATTTTATTATCGAATTTATTATTGTATAGGCTGTCGATCTGCCTCGATAAGTCGAGAAGCATCGAGCCACATGTTGAATGGAACTTTTCGAGTCTGAAAAAATTACAAATTTGTCATTATCAAGGGATTCTATATATGCAAGTGCTTCTGCAATAGCAATGAGTTCTATGGACATGATGGAGATATTGGAGGTAATTTTTAATTTCATGAAGCTCCCCGTATGCTCGTCAAAGAACGCGCAGCCCGCCTGTTCCCCTTCCTTAGATCCGTCCGTAAAAATCTTATAATATTCCGAATATTGTGACATGTATTCTGAGGTAATTTCTTTTATTTTAGTAACGTTATATGTATTTTTTGCTTTATTGATAGAATCTATATTATATTTAAGAACATGTGAAAGATCGATATCTCCCATCCATGTATTAAATGAAAACATTTCTAGTTGTTTAGTGGAATTAATAGCATAATGTTTTAGTTTATCGTGTATATACACAAGTAGCGGCAATTTATTCTTATTGTTAGGTCTATTGTATATATTACTTAATTCTTCCAATACATATATTATAGAGCTAGATTCAAATGATTTTACTTTTAACCAGAATTTACCCGCTAAAAACATTCTCCTCATCTCTAAAGGTGGCAAGCTAAGCTCGCATTCCATGACGTGGATCGGTGTTGTTCTGATGAAACCTCCGACAACTCGCATACACTGGTTTTGGATTAAGTCTAACTTATTTAAATATTTTTTGGCGCTATTATTATACAAAAAGCAAGCATAGTCTAAGCGACTACGAATAATTGCGATGTATAAGCGACGTAAATGAATTTGGTGTACGCCCCATCCCGACCCCGCCAACACTTTAAAAACGTTAAGGAATTTATAAATTTTGTGAACAATTTCATTGATGTATTTCCCCCAAGATAGCGAACGATCCATCCACAGCCCTAAATACTTAATGTTATCAACGATAGGTAATCTAGTATTATTTATTTTAATATCTATCGGATGTCCTACAAATTTACGGCCTTTAAAAAATAAGCAAACTTTACTCTTTGTAGCAGATATCTCCAGACCTAATCCTGATAAAACAGTTAAAATATTATCCAACATAGTTTGAACGTCAGTTACAGCGTTTGTAAGATTTTTACTAGTTACATACATCACAATATCATCTGCATACTGGGAGACAATGACGTTATTGCAGATTTGTTTACAAATATTGAAAGTTGCCACGTTAAATAACAAGGGCGAGAGAGGGTCACCCTGAGCTAATCCTATTCCTGTGTTTCTGAGACCTGCTAAATTATTATCACAGTAAATTTGTAAAGTTCTTTCCTTCAAAAAATTATATAAATACAAACAAATTTTAGTACCGACTCCTAAAGTATCTAGAATAGATATTAAACTATGAATGTCAACATTATTGTAGGCGTTATCTATATCTACAAAACAAGAAAGTGTAAATGAATCCTTAATAAAACCTCGTTGAATTTCACATACAAAGTTAGAGAGATTATCTAGACACGAACGTGATTTCCTAAATCCCACCATATTCTTCGAAAATATACAATTTTTCTCCAAATACCACTCTAATCTTTTATTAACAATTGAATGGAGTGTTTTGGATATGCAAGACATCAGGGATATAGGTCTTAGTGAATTTAATGAATTCGGGTCTCGATCTGGTTTTAAAATGGGGATTACGCGGATGTGACGCCATTGTTGAGGAACAAATCCTGTTTGTAAGAATAAGTTGTAAAAATTAATTAAAATAAGTTTGCCACAATGAGGTAAATTTTTTAACATAGAAAAGGATATATAATCAACGCCTGGTGCCGTGTCTGATGATTTCATATTCTTCTCCAATTCATGTAAGGAAATAGGTTTTTCGAGATTTGGGTTATAGGATTTTAAGTCTGGTTGCTTATTTGAAACATGGTCAGGCGTCAAGCTATTTAACAATTCTGTAGCTTGATTTTCATTTACATAGTTTCGGTTAGTGTAAAAACCCTTAAACCATTTCATACGTCTCCACATCTCTGTAGAAGAAGATACGTGGTCTATAGATGTACAGAAGTTATTCCATGAGTTGGATTTTGCTTTTCTAATTTCTCTCTGTGCAGCTTGAACTTTAGATCGTAAAATTGACAAATTATTAGGCGTAGGGTTTTTACGAAAGCTAGCTAGTGCAAGACGTCGTTCAGCAACCACTTTAGACAGTGCCGGCCTCCAATAATGCTTAGGCTTGAAATTATTACAAGGATTGTGATTTATCTTTACCTCAGGAATGTGGAGTTCCGCCGCCTTATTCACGACATCTAAGAACTGATCATAAGATTGCTGTGGGTCACTAGAAATATTAAAATTAGAAAACTGCTCCTCCAGACTATTTCGATATTCCTGCCAATTCGCCATTTTAAAGTTTCTTCGTCTGGCGGGTATCCTATTTGTCATGTAACTAGTAGAAATTTTAATGATCAGGTGATCACTACCCAAAGACTCATTTGTCACTCTCCAGTCATAATTTATGGCTATATCTGATGATGTCAATGACAGATCTGGGGACGATTTCTGTAACACTCCATTAACTAGTTTAATTCTAGTAGGAGCTCCATCATTCATCACCGTAAGATTACTATTCAACAAAGAATCGAAAATCTGCTTTCCTCTTGTATCATTTTTGTATGACCAATTTATGTGATGACCATTTAAATCCCCAAGTAGCAAAGTCTTCCTGTCACACATAGAAAAGATGTCATCCCAGTCTTGTTGACTTGTTTGAACGGAAGGCGGGCAGTATATAGACATAATATTGTTCAGTAGTTCACAATTATACACTTTTACAAGTAAGATTTCAATTCCAGAGTTACGAGATTGAAAATTAGCTTTTTGGGCTTTAATTGAGCAATGAGTCAGTATCATGACCCCTCCGTAGCCATCGTACCTATCTTTTCGGTAAACATTGTAACCGCTCAATCTCAAGTTGGTGTCCGGTTCAAGCCAAGTTTCATGGAGAGCAGCAATGTGTATTTTTTCTTGGGAAAGCAAGGCGTCTAATTGGGGTAACTTCCCTTTTATGCTCTGGCAGTTCCATTGGATAATATTAAAGTTACTTTTGTTGTTAGGCGCCATCAGGATCACTATTTTTAAACAGTTTAAGACAAGGTAGGTCAAAAAGGTTATTAAAAAGTAATTGTATTACCCACTCCAAGAATAATTGACAGCAATTTTTTATTTTCTCGCTTAATGTGTATTTTTTCTTGAATATAACGTTTTCCAATTTTTCCAATAACTTTTTAATTCTTTCTGTCAGTATTTCTTTTTTGTCACCTTTATCTTTTTGTTTCTCTTCATTTTTTCTAGAATCACTATCTGAATCTGAACATGTCTCAATCTCCCATTCAAACGACATATCATTAATTTTTTGCATATGTTGTTTACCCTTAGCTGACTTAGATTTATTTTGCTTTGAGCGAGTAGATTGACCAGATGGGACTGACGGGCCTGGGGTACTCTGGGCTCGGTCAGATGTTTTGTCACCAGCACAGACAGCAGAATATAATGGTTGGGACTGAGCGGGGGTTGGGTTTACACTTATACTTTGGTGAATATTTTGATAATCACTGAACATATTACAATTATTAGTCGGAGGAATTTCTTCAGGAACAGGTGTGGAGGACGGAACATACATAATCGTAGCTTTGTTGTAAGTGCAGTTAAACTCTGCCATAATCTTTCTGATTTTCCTCTCTTTTTCATAAAGGGGGCAGACTTTACTAAGTGCCATATGGCCTCCACTGCAATTAACACATTTATAAGAAGTTGTTTCACAGGATTCGTGATTTTGGCCACCTTTAGGACATACAATTTTTTTATTAGGACACACCTTTCTGAAATGACCAAACTTCCAGCAGTGTGAACACTGCGTGACGGGATAAACGTAAGGTTCTACAGCCACTCGCATGCCATACATATAAACGTAAGGTGGTAATGATGACCCCTTAAAACAAATTCTTATGGTCTCACTTTCTGTCCACCCCGACTCATTATCATTTCTCCGATTAAGACGTTTCAAAGATATTATCTCAGCATCACATGTCAAACTTTCTAGAATTTCTTCATCTTTGCAGTCTAATTCTATGTTCCTTATAATTCCGTATGAAAATCCAACTTCCATAGTTTTCTGAACGTTCCATCCCCTGTTTTTTAAATCCGTGCAGTTAGTTAATTTCTCTAAGTCTGAATCCTTTTCAAACTGTATTATAACTTTATACGGGTTGGTGTACTTAACTCTTAAAATATTTTTTATATTATTTACTTCTAATAACTTCGATAGCTTTAGTCGTTTCGGTAACATATCCTTGCACGTTATTGACACTTCTATCTTTTCTTCTGGAAAACGCGTATCATTGCCCAAGCTACGCGCATAACGTTTCGAAGGTTTGGTAACGACATTCCACCGTTCAATTTCATCTATCTCCCTTGGTCGTTTATTCGTCGAAATTTGTAATTCTTCATTTTCAATTTGTTGGTTCTCGCTATCTCGCTCCAGCTCCTCTAAATGTGTATTGTCTTCTCGTTCATTCGTATTTGTTTCCATAATCGTGCTAATATCGTCTAATGAGTAACCACTCGACATTGTTTACAACATGAATGGGCTGCTCAGGTAGCAGGCCGACCCGACCCAAACCCGCGCGCCGTAATAAACAATAGATAAGCGATAACTAATAAAATAAAATAAAATAAATGCACGTCTTTCTCACTCGTTGGACGAACACGCACTCACCTACTTACTTCCAATCAAAACTAAAATATTAATAAGTACCATTTTATAATTCAATTATATATTTTTTTTATTTTAAACTAGCTGTGCCCCGTGGTTTAACCCGCGTGAATACCTAGGTCCCGTTCCCGGTGGCTTTATATTATTGGGGGCGGTGATGATAATATGGTGGTTAAGTAATCTTAAATTTTCTAATTTTCCGTACAATTTTCCAATTTTTTTCTTTCATAAGGACCTTCTACCGTAATAACAAACATAACAAAAAAAGAATTAGCAAAATCGGTCCAGCCGTTCACGCGTGATGCCGTGACCAAGGGAAAAAGGGATTCATTTTATATATATTTTAAATGTTTATTTTTTAATTCTGCTATAGAATTTATTGTACCATATTGTAAAGGTTCTGCTGCACAAAATGTCGATTCGCTAAGCCAACGCTTTTCTCTTCAAATGTACAACGAATTATTGTTTTACCCGTCCATTCATAGCCAACTTGTCTGTACGCATTCCCAGTTTTTGTTTAAAACATGTATACTGGAAGATCCGCTTGCCTTTTCAATGGAAACTGTTTTATTTCATATTTTTGTTGGTTTCTTTTCTCTTTGCCAATTCTGGGTTAAAAACTTGTATCCTTTTGGTCTGTATGGACCACTTTTTTGTAAGTTTTGAATGTGCTTATTGCGGATATAACATATGTAGTGCATTGTTTCATGTAGGATATAAAAAGGTATTGTTAATTCCTTCATTGAGCACTCAGCAAGTCTTTTAATAGGAGACATGGAAATTGTTTAACTCATATTTTCAGAATGCATAAGAGCGCTCTATTTTCTTTAATAAATAATAATCATAAAACTTTAGTTTTTCAATCAAACTTTAGTATTGCATTAACGTTAGGTTAATAGGTATTTATATGGGTAAATAAGGTTAGGCTTATAGTTTTTAGAGTATGTTTTTGTTTATTCCTTATATTAAATGCTGTTGTTTTTGCTTGCCGTTCAAATCCAAACAAAACATACGTTTGTTTATATTTTTAACCCTAAACAGCTAACAGTACCCTGTCTGCATAATACAAATAACATGATGTGACATTGTTTGTTTAACTCGTGGCTATGACGGTATTTGTCAAAATTTGTGCAGTTTCAGTTAAATTGTTGGCAAATAGCTGTCTTTATTGCGTTTCGATCGCATTCCAATAATTTAGGCAAAAACAAAATTAAATAATCTGTAATAAGGTTTCAAATGTCATATGTAGTATTAGGATTGGACCTATTTAATTATAACTACCTTATCTATTATATATGGTAGTTATAATTAAATCATAAAACATATTTTTGTTGTCCGTATATTCAAGAATTTTCAACATAATTTTCTCTGTAAAAATGTAAAATAAGTACACAATAATCCAACACGATCAATTCAGCGGCAATTTAACCCTCCGCCTGCTGTCGCGACAAATCGACGAGCGATTGCGCGGCAAACAGTGCCACCGCGCGAGAGCTCGGCACACTACTCGCGACCACGTCTCGTAAATACACCCCGTGTTTGAGGGTTACGCTGTAGCATATTTTTAGCAATCTAGTGTTCTGACCTGTTTATTTATTTATAAGATTTTATAAGTAAGTACATGTAACATGTTTTTAATTGAAATAATTTTCTTTCACAAATAATTCGTCAAAGCTATATGTCTAGCTAATAATTCGTCAGTATAAGTCAGATAGATTTAAGGTTCCAAAGATTTTAATATTTTGTATCTACCTTTTATTTTTATTTGTCAGTCAACCGTTCACGACAGCAAATATTTTTGTTAAAGATTTTTTGTTGCAATCTTTTGATCCACAAAGGTACATCCTGATTATTATCAGAATGCAGGTAGTATCAAAAGCTTTACTTCAAAACAAGCAAATCACCTTAGAAATACATAAAATAAGTTTCACTATCTCTATACCTACTATGTACCTAAAGCTTACATAAAACAAACTACAAAAATAAACTTAAAACAAGAAAGGTCAGTCAAAAAAATTGTTATCCAATTTGGCACCCAACATCCGAGTGTCTTGTCGTTTTACGGTGAAATTAAAAAAAAATGTCGCCGGTTCATTATCGCGAATTCCGTTCCGTTCCGACTTGATCCACGCTTTTAATTAATTAAAAACGGTCATCTAGTTGATAAGGGTGTCGGGATCAGATGTATGAAATCCGTTTACGTAAGGTATAAAGGAAAATTTAGTTGATTTTGATTTTCAACTGACTATAGAAATAGGGAAATTTCAATTCGACAGTATTTTTTTGTGTTTGTATGTTTGTTAGGGGATATCTTCGATCGAATTTAACTCTACCGCTTTTTTACCTTTTATTTTACATAAACAAGGCTAGGCAAAAATAAGAGGTATACAATATTTTTATGCAACATCACAACACCCAAATTGATGACAAACTCTGCCAGTGGCAACCCTATGAAAAGATGAATCGCCTGTTTAAATATCGAGCAACAATATAATACCTTTAAACTCACATGACTAAATTCTAATAACAATAATAAGCAAATTTCGAATAACGAGAAACGCTCCCAATATCTTACAAATAGTTATCCAGTTACTCCGAAAAAGAAAAATACGAAGTCTCTAGCCTCCATTTTTCATCGCAACTACTTTTTTCTGATTAAGTCCCAAGTGTACAGTTTAACTTTGTTCACTTAAATCCTTTTGCTCAGCGGATTTTTGATCACGTTTACTATATTATCTGTACTTTATTTGAACTGGTTAAATCTTTCTAGATTCCTTTATGACTGAAAAAAACTGAACATTTACTATGTGTGATATGTTCATTGTGTGCGAATGTTAATACTTTGTTCTTGATAAATGAATAAGTATCTAGGTAGGTACTTACAACTATACTAAAATTAAATCTTGTATAAATAAGTAAAACTAACACGCGATTCATGTCATCCTTGTCAATGGCGGGAAGTGTGCCTAGAATGCTGGCAGCATTGCCACGTTGAATGGCTATGCCGATTCTCTGTGCAAGGAACAAACCAGCCTTCTGATCACGAGTAGAGTCGACCAAACGTTTAGAGAGTTCTTTAAAAAGATTTCGTGCGTCGTTTCTTTTTCTTGATTGATAAATAATTTCAAAATATTATAAAAATCTCGACGGTGTTTAGCAAATGTCTAGTAGATTTTAGTTAAATTCAAAACATGTAATTAACCTATTATAGTTTCTTTTTGAAATTGATATATTTTTCAGTTTAAAGGCTCTCACGTTACTTCAAAATATTAGTTTCTAAAAACTCTTTTAATTATTCCTTTACTACTTTATCTTCAAACTTGTCATGTTACCTACCTCAAGAAAATTAAATACCTACGCTGTTATAAATCTCTTACAATTCTTAGAAGTCAGTCCCTAAGTGAATGAAAAAGCTAGTCTAGAAAATATTCTATGATAAAAAAGGAGTAATGAGGACATCATACTTTTTTTAAGTCGGTTAAAAAAATATAAAATTGATAACCGTTTCAAAACTTACTCCACATTATGTACGCATTTATTGATATCAAATTATTTGAGAATTGTTATAAGAGCTCTCTATTAATTACGTTTACATTAATTAGTGACTTTTTCTTTATACTTTGGTTTTAAAGGCAAGTAAATGAATAGAAGCTTTAACATTGACACTAAAGTTTGTTACTTTCAAAATGCCTATAATATGTATCTAACTTGAATATTTTCTGATCACAAATTAAATTAATTAGAACCCACAATTCAGTTTGTATGACATTTATTGAGCTACAAACTTCAATAATAAACTTATTACTTAACTAGTTTAAACATAAACTTTAATCTCTAATAAACCATACCTATTTAGACTATAAGTTTAATTTAATAAGTAGCCTTCAATTTTAACGCCATAATTATAATACTCTAATGCGCAGGGTATTTGTAGTATATAATAATATAATCTGATAAATAAGACGAGTGCATTACAAATGGGTTAGTTACACCATTTATAACTCAAGAACGAATAGACCAATTTTCATGATCTGTGATTGGTTGGGCTCGTCTCCACTCCGAAAAGTAGAATAACTATAAAAACATAAACAAAAATTGGGAACCAAAACTTGATGATACGAGAACGAGGACTAGTTACCACGTTCCTTCAGTACTTGTGAAGCTAAAGTTATAGGGTACCCTTCAATTCAACACACATATCAAAGTCCTCCCGAATTTGGAGCACACAATTGCATTGAGCCCACACCACTCAAAGTTAAATACACAGCTGCATTTAGCAAATTATATTAGCAGTTATTTTAATTTGCCTTACAATGCAACATATGAAACAAGCAAGAACTAATTCCTATCTTTGAAGCATGAGAACAAAATTATCCGTTGCATAAATTTGCTCCAACTCCACCGTTTCTCAGCCATAAGGCGTCCAACAAATTTAACAACCCATTACTAGAGTCTGACTGTTACACCGCACTGTAACTTACAAAGAAGTGTCTATCTCTACTTGTCTATCTATCCTTCTACTTGCGGGCAAAAATAAGATGTCACATTACAGTTTCCAACATGTAAGTTAATACTACCACCTGCACTCTCCAGGACGTGATGGAGGCCAGCGACCGAGCCATTCAGGTTGCAACTTTTTGGTCAGACAGAATTTGAAAGTTGGATCTTTGACTCGATAAGAAGAAGAAGAAGAACATGTAAGTTTTATTTATAAATAATGTCGGTTAAATTTAAATTATGTTTACCAACAGTCAGGAATCATTAATAAAAAAAGTAAATACACATAAGGTATGAAGAAGAATATAAAAATCAAAAATAACAATAAATTAGTCCTTGTATAATAATAATAAATAATAATATAATAATATTCCGGGACAACCCACGCACGGTTTTTTTTTTAATATTCCGGGACAACTCACACACGGTTATCTGATCCCAAGCTAAGCAGAGCTTGTGTTATGGTAACAAGACAACTGATAAACATACTAATATATTGCTAAATACATACATATTATTATAGATAAATTACACCCAGACACAGAACAAATGATCGTGCTCATCACACAAAGATTTGTCCTGAGTGGGAATCGAACCCACGACCTCCGGTATAGCAGTCAGGGTCACTAACCACTAGACCAACAGGCCTGTCAAAATATGTATAAAGATAATTTTATGTAACTAGCTACATGAAAGTCAACTAGTTGCCCAACTGATCGATAAACAAATCCTACAACACTTTTACAAATAACTTACTACTCAATTGAAGTAAACAAACAAAATAGCGTGACCTATAATCCCTTAATCGCAAAACAATTAAATAAAACCCATGCAACCACGGTGTAACAATAACTCAATGTTAAAGCTCTTTTAACTTAGTTTCCACTAGATTAACCAATGGATTACTTGTCTTAATTTGTTAGCATTAAGGGTCAAAGTCGCTTGCTAAAGATAATTGCATAGGATTCACTTCTCGGAACACGGTACCTAATGTTTTTATTATGTCATTTCGGTATTTCAATGAGAATTCCAAATGAAACCACTCTATAATGAAATGTTCTTGTCGTACATAAATGAACGTTTTGAAATTATATTAGGAGTGAGTACGTTTGCGATGCGCAGTTATTTTCTGTAAGAAAACTCTGAAGATGTAATAATTGGTTTTCTAAACGAATAGAACAGAAAAGTTTTAACACTATTTCCAGACAAGTTAATGATATGATATCGAGAAGTATTTTACCTAAATGATTGGAAATCAAAATATGCTCATTTGAATTTCTTTTTAGATGCCTTTATGCCGAATATTTCTAGACTAATCAGTCATCATGCTTAAGATATTATTTGTGTAATAGCTAATTATTGTATAAAGTCGGGGTGTTCCATAATCCTTTAATTAATTTACAAAAAAAAACTCATGTAAATTCTTATATGTAAGACAGATACTTACATAAATCTAGGTAAGTGAAATGATGAAATACCTTTTTTTCCTTAATAAACATATTAAAATGAGAATCTTAAACACTTGTGTAATGTCTTAATTTGCGTGTAATTACTTCGAAAAGCGCAGCTTCGGTATAGAGTTACTATTTCCTTCCTCACTGCGGTCTCAACTTTAGTACCGGGGCTGCACTCCCCGAATTATGCCAACATCGTTAACTATTTGAACCGAAACTTCTAGAAGTATAATGTCTATTTGATAAATACGTTTATCTTTTTAAGGAAAAATGTTCAGACAACATAATAATATAGTAGGGACTAGTTCAAGTAGATTGTGATTTTTGTTTCTTCAAGAGTGCACATGCACAAACACTTTACTCGTGTACAATGTACCTATATGTGAAATTTTCATATAAATATTTTTTTTTTTTTTTTTGGACACATTCTTCATACCTGATTTTGTTTTCTTTTTATTTAATCATTATTTTACCTTAAAAACCCACACTACCCATTTAATCTAAAACAAAATATCCGTCAAAAAAAGTATTATAAAACAACTAACATATCATTAGGAAAAAAAAAACATGACGAACCACGAAACTACACCAAACAAACAAACTGCAGCACAATTAAAACCCCACACGAAAACAATTTATAAAACAACGTCACTAAAAGTAGAGGGTAGTGAAATTCCATTGCAGGCGAGGGGCCCTTGATATTAACTATTTCATAGTTGAAATCTGACACAAGTGTTGCCCGCCTAATTGGAGAGTCTTGGAGTGTAGCATGTGGTATCGTTTCTATCAAACTTAAGGCTTTTGAATATTATGTTCAATTGTTGCCTGCGACTGAAGTTTTTGAAGTTTTGAAGATGCATTCAAGTTGACTTGTTGGGGTTTGGGTGTTTTTTTTTTGTTTTGACAATGCTTTGTTGTACGATATATGATTTCAGGATCTATTAATCAATGAAAATTTTTAGGCTGATTGATCTTAATTACCGTTATAACACAAATAAAAGGTACTTTAATCTACGTAGAATTAGTCACTTTGATTTGTTTTTGCGATTCTCGTGTAGCGACAAAATAGATGACAATATCTGGGTTTTAATATTAACGTATCTAGGCGACTTTATTTTCACAAATTCTACAAGTCTTACCATCGAACAACTTATTCTAGTTATACTCAAATACTAGCCCAATATAGATTTGAGTATAACTAGTGAGTAGTATTGAGTATTGAGTATTGAGACTTGAGATTGAAAGCCCATGCCTCATACATACGCAATTAACCCCACACGGCACAACAAACAGTTCGCTTATAGAAGGCGAACCTCTAATAGGAATTAGGTAGGCCGGTCCGTCTGCCACTAATTGGAGCACGAACGTCTATGTACAGTACTGCGTGGCTCTAGAATGTTCGTAAACAGACTATCAAAGAACGTATTTCAGTTTGGTTATTGAAGGCTCGTAAACGAGTATGTTGATTGATAAATAGATTACTATATCGTGTCTTACTAATAACAGAAAACCTTCGGAACAAAGTTCAGATTTTACCTGTTAGTATTTTTTTTTGATTTTGTGACCCGTTAAAATACATAAAAGAAAGCGATGATGTTATTATTATATATTACAGACGCCTGTTATCACCGGAGGAACAAGACGCATACATCTAGCAGTAGGTAGGCAAGTCGTAGAACTAATCGAATTATAAACTTTTGAGTAATATTATCTCAATCTCTCATGACAATGGCCTATTAATAAATAAAATGGTTGTAATGATATACCGTGAACAAATATATCTAACAATTTACTACCAAAATATTAACAAAAATGTAAATATACAACGCCATCTATCGAGTCACTACGAAGTTAAAACTAAAAAAGTACTCCACTAAGTTGACTATACGGCGAGTTGAGTTTCTTAACTAACCGACGCGAAACGGTGTAAATTTAGTGCTCGAGTTAATAACGTACTGAAGCACAGCACAATGGCACAACACTGGCTCAGTGGCAAAGTTAATAAAGAGATACTGTCACTAGTGTCAGTTTTACTCACAACGTAAAAAGACGAGTATTATAAGTTAAACAAGTTTAAATACGTTTGAGGCATCGTAGCTCGTAAATAGGTGAACCGATTTTGATGTTTTTTTCCGTAGAGGGAGGATGCATTTCTTTAATTTAATATGAGTTCTTTAGGGATTCTTGATATGACCCTAATGACGCTGTATAAAAATTACATTCAAAATTAAATAAAATAAGGATTTTTGTAAAAATTTAAAGCATTCTTTTTTTTGTTTAAACCTATATCAATCATCATATTTGCTGTATATTATTTATTAAAGAATCTAGTTTTGCAAATTTCTTTGTAAGTTTAGTATAGCGCGTTAACTGACGTTTTACAAACACCCCTGTACATCCAAATTCGTTGATTGAATACGAAGTGCAGGGCATAGGTATCTGTAATTATTGAGAGCAAATAAAGCGAGCTTACGATGCAACAGCGCTAACACGTCGGTTGCGACAGAATTCAATAGGCCAAATTGCGGAGAGGACAGCGCTCGCCGAATGGCTAAGTCGACGTGTGGTGCAAGTCATAAGCGATTGTACGAGAGTGTGTAGTTGACAGTTTATCAAATTTTCATTTGTGAAAAACTTGAATGAATGAAACGCATTTCGGTTTTTTGTAGACACATATAACTTGTATGTATTTACGATTAAATGTATAAGAAATTCTATAAATGGTAACTAAAGGTAGACTAATACACAGAATATTCATCATTCAGCCAATCATAGTCCACTGCTGGACAAAGGCCTCTCCCAATTTGCGCCACAACACCCGGTCCTCCGCCCTCCGCATCCAGTCCCCTCCAGCGACCTTTTTCAGGTCGTCAGAATCACAGAATATTATATAATATTATTATAATATTGCAAAAGACAAACCATGATTTTGAAACCTACTGTGTGTATAATAATATAGGTTTAACGTAATAAACATAAAAGACAGCTTTTTCATTTAATTATTTATTTCCACACAATTATAAAGTAAAACATAGTAAAACATAGTAAAACAATGGAATAAATATGGATTTATGAATTAAACAATAAAAAAACTCTGCAAAGCTTAAAAATATTCTATTTCTATTACATTCTTCTCGCTACCATCTCATAACTTGGGACAGACCACCCATCGCACACAGGAAGACTGTAAGCTGTGGAGAGGGGCAGGAAATTACGCGGGGAGCGGGGAACGTAACCGCCATGTTTATTGTAGATACAGTAAACAACTACAAAAATACGGTCTAGAAGTACTAGTAGATAAACTCGGTCGTTGTAATCAAAGGTCTTTCATACAAATGGTCCATAAAAAGTGGGCAACAAGCCTTATATAAGGTGCTATAAAAACATCTGCCACGGCTTTAATGGGAGGTAGTATTGTGTTTATAGATTACAATAGTATAGATAAATTATTGATTATTTATCATATTTTTTTTCATACAAAAAAAATAACGTATAAATTTGAATTGATTTATTAGTATAAAACCATCCCGTGTCCTAAGCTGTTGCCGCTCCGCACCGAATTCACGTAATTTGTGAACCACGTTACGCAGAATAGAGTCAATGTTAATTTAACAATTTTATTTTCTAAAATTTAATTAACTGTTCCGGGGTACGAAAGTTCTTCACTATTGTAATCTATAAACACAATACTACCTCCCATTAAAGCCGTGGCAGATATTTTTATAGCACCTTATATAGCCTCTTATATTGTTTTATCTGCTATCTACGCAGGTACCAGGTAAGGTGGAGCGCAAAAATCAAGTTCTATTATACAGAGTTATTTGTAAAACACCGACAACCTCTTAAGAGGTCATTGTACTCACTATTATGAGAAACTTTTACTATGGGACCACATTTGAAATCGCGAATAAAAAATCAGCTTTTCCATACAACTTGACAAGTTATACGAGCACAAATAATAATAATAATATTCCGGGACAACTCACACACGGTCATCTGATCCCAAGCTAAACAGAGCTTGTGTTATGGTAACCAGACAACTGATAAACATACTTATACAATTTCTAAATACATACATATTATAGATCAATTACACCCAGGCACAGAACAAATGATCGTGCTCATCACACAAACATTATTTTGTCCTGGATGGGAATCAAACCCACAACCTCCGGTATAGCAGTCAGGGTCACTAACCACCAGACCAACAGGCCAGTCAAAATGTACGGAACAGCTGGTTTTTTTCTTGTGATTTCAGGTGTTTTACAAATAACCCTGTATAAATTACTTGATAATTCATTAAATAGAACAAGATTCTTATCTTTTACAGCTGTTTAATCCGCATTTACACGGAGTAGACTAAAAAGTTATGTCCGATTCATATATTAAAAAGCCATAACATGCCTTAAATTGAGGTAGTGAGTGGTTGAAAGCTGATTCTTGAGACACATTTGTTATTATTAAAAATTTTGGAGCGGCGATTTTTGACAGCCTTAAATTATATATCAAACAGTTGCCTTTCAGACAATTGCCGAGATTGAGATATCGCGTTACAAATATTCCGTCAAGGTGAAACCCTCCTGATGCAGTCGGGTAAAAATGCAAACTTTATATTCAAGTGATATTTACGTCTTACAATCCAAGTAATATAGGCTCTGTTACTATTGTCTTTCTTAGATTAGTTTCATAGTTATTTGAACTTGTTCGTGGAGAATTAATTCTTCCGTCCCTCCTGTCTTTGTAATTTTAAAAGTTATACTGCAGTTGTGAGGCCTCCTTGATATTACTTTTCTTAAGCTTTCTTTTATACAGTATTGTCTTGGAAATTTTCTATTGCGTTTTTTCTTGGTTTTAATATGCAATCATGTGTGAACTGAGAAAAGTTTCAGGAAATGACCAATTCTATAAATAGAGAGACAAGAACTACTCAATTTTTAAGAGGTCAAACTGTTTAGTTTCAAAATAATTCCCCAGTTTAAATAAAGATTTCTTTTGAAAACATACACACAGAAATGCCGACCCCAACATAGTTGGGAAAAGGCTCGGGAGATGATGATGACACACAGAAATGCTATGTAAGAAAAAAAAAATTTTTTGTATACTTTGTATAGGTACTTTGTTTGTTGGCTGGTTTTACTATTGTCGGTCTGAGAAATAACTATAATTCCCTGTCTAAATAATGACCAATGTTTACATCGCCGCAGGATTAAATATTTTGAGTATTGTTTTACAAATATAGATTTTAGTACATAATGTTTAATTCTCTTTATTCTAACTTAAATAGCAAAACCGAAGATAAATGAAAACGTGAAAAGTCACGACATTCTTTGTACATCGACAAGTCTATTAATATTCATGTAAGTAGTTCCAATTTAACCCTACAATGCAACACCAGCTACCTACTACCTAGCTTGGTACTTCTACCTTCATTACTCTTCAAGTGCGCGAGAATTATAAAGTTAGTTCCAAAGTGCCACTTTAGTGTTGCGAAAATGCTGTGTTGTTAAGCGGCTAGGTTTACACGCGAACTATGCTTGAAGTTAAAATGGCGTAGATTTAACTATACCGCTTAATTTGTTTGGGAGTTTAAAATAAAATTGTTGGAATACTCTTTAATATGTGTTATTTTTAGTTAAGTAACACGCAGTGTAGCAACCGTTATGTATTTCAAAAATTGAAAACATAGGTACCTTATGATGGTCACTTTCGTACCTAATTTTCAACTTCATTCCCTACATCTAAGATTTTAAACATCATAACCAATAATTATTCATATTTTACATGACTCCTGTTACTAAATAAATATGATCTTATTGTAATACTATAACATTCATAAAGTATTTTTTTTGACAATGCGATAGATTTGTTCGCTTTGCAGTACATTGCCTATTATGATGAATCACTTATGACACCATAGCTTCACTACCCTGCAATGTACTGCAACTCGCACAATATTTTGAAATGGCTTACTTGCAACAATGTCACCTCATTCCATTACGTATTAACAAATCTCTTCAGTTTAATGCCCCCCAGTCGTTATTATGTAGCATGCATACAATAAATTAAAATGCAGTAAGCTTACTCAGATCAAACTTGCTTTGGATCGTCCAAACCATTGAAAAACGGTTGTGGTATACTATACTAGGCCTATAGACAGATTTGTACAGCTTATACAAATACAGATACTTATTAATGTGTTAGTTTTCTCTTATTAAAGATGAAACCAGCCTTTTTTTTAAGAATTTGTATGTTACTGAATTGATGAGAAATGTACCTTTTTTAAATTGACGAGCTTGTTCACACTTTTGACAATTTATTAAAATAAATAAATGCGGACAACATCACATACATTGCTCTGAACCCAAAGTAAGTAGCTAAAGCACTTGTGTTATGGAATTCAGAAACAACGAAGGTACCACAAGCACCCAGACCCGAGGCAATGTAGAAAAGTTTATTCCTACATTGACTAGTCCGGGGATCGAACCCGGGACCTCAGAGCTAGCGACACCTTGAAACCGGTGCGTACGCCACTCGACCACGGAGGTCGTCATTTATTAGTCAAAAGTGTAAACATTTTTTACACTAGGTGTCTTCTCCTAGACCTAGAAGATTCTAGGTGTCTTCTCCAACCAGGCTACCTATCGAGCCTACACCTGAACTATCATTTCTCACAACGTGATAACGTATACTTTTAAAAATTTGTAATGCTTCTAAATTGTAAACTAAAACTCACCTTCTGTGCTTCAAACTCTACTACATATACCCGTTAATAAGTAGTGAACACACTAACACGTTGCTCAGTTAATATTTAAACTAACGCCAACACAAACTGAGTTACGGAGTGATGGCGTAAACTTTGGACTTACTGCGGTTTTATAAGTCTAGCTCACTTGGCCTTCAAAAGATTGTTGGATAAGGTCAAAATTAATTAGATAGTGGTTGAGCTTTGTCTATGAAAATAACTTTGTTCCTAGCTTTTTTAAGGAAGACCTAGCATTTTCGAATTAAAAATAGTTTTGACTTCAAACCTCAATACGTCGATTGATATTTATATTAATATAATAAACTATAGAAAAATTAAAATACATATTATAAATCAATTTAACTATAAGTGACCGAAACAAACTGAGGTACTCGCACTGTAACCTATGAATGAACGACTGTCTATTGTTTCATTTTCAAACATAGCAATCAAAGCAATAATAAAATAGATAGTATAGCAAACTTATCGAAACTGGCATGAAATCTATATATATAAATTTATTGCTGTTCGTTAGTCTCGCTAAAACTCGAGAAGGCTGGACCGATTTGGATTTATTTTTGGAAGCCAAGGAAAGGTTTAAAAGGTGAATACATATGAAAATTGAGGCAGTACGAAGTCTGCCGGGACAGCTAGTTAATATAAAAAGAACGAACACAATATTAATTCGTCTCATATTGGAATCTTATTCTTGTACTCGATTAAATTATCAATAGTATAGAAGACGAATATTATTATCAATTGCAATATCGACAAACAATTCAGTTGAGCGGCCACAGAGGCTGTCACACCCCATAATGTTGTTATGATGTTGATCATCATTTTAAATAAAACATATTGCAGTGTCTTCAAGTATATAATTAATTAACAGTCAACATACCTAATCAGTTACAACATGAGTTCGTGATTCTATCTCTATCATGTCTTGTCTCTGACTCTAGGGATGTCCACACTCTCATAGACTATAATTAGTCTACTCGACTATACTTATAACATCCTTCCCTTTTACATTATATACTTAATCTTATATTAAACTGAACTATTGACATATATACTTACAATATGAACAGTTTTACAATTACAATTTTCTTAGTAAATATTATTCAACAAATATTCAAAGTACTTACTAGTTATAATTTAGACAAATATTGAAATCCACTAATATATAAAGTAATGATGAGAACTCACATTTTAAGTTACAATCATACAATGCTAAGATACAAATTCTTAATTATTAATTAAACAAAATCTTTAAAATAACTTGGTCTTTTAATCAATCTACCTGATCTTGATACCCTACTATCAGTTGCATTATTATTAGACATCAATTGTCCTGAAGAACCATTGTTCTCTTTAGGTGTAATACTAGTTTGTATGTCTTGTCCTTGAATTCTCTGCTTCTGTACTTCTTGTCCCTCACTATCTTCATAATTTCCTTGATCCCTACTCCTATCATAATACCTTCCTCCTTTAATTAACATTTTCCTATTCCTTGTTATAACATTTCCTGACTCATTTTTTACTTGATATGATCTTGGACCACTACCTTTTCTTATCACTACTCCGCTTTCATAGGGTTTCTTAAAATTCTCATCCTGTATTTTAACAATTTCTCCTTCTCTCAACTCCGGTAAATTTCTACTTCCTATATTATAATACTTTTTTTGAATTTCCTGTCTTATCAAAAGTTCTTGTTTATAACTATCTTTCTTATCCTGTATTAAATTTAATTTTGGCAAAATTGTTTTAATATTTCTATTAAATAGCAATTCTGAAGGTGATTTTCCATCCATGGTTACAGGAGTGTTTCTATACATTAACAAACCTAAGTATATATCTTTTTTATCATAAATTAACTTTTTTAACAATTTCTTTACAGTTTGTATGTATCTCTCTGCTAAACCATTACCTTGGTGATGTTTTGGACTTATTATCTTATGTTCAAAATTCCATTCTCTAGAAAAACTTTTAAACTCAAAGCTGGTGAATTGAGTTCCTGCATCTGTATAAATTATATTTGGTATACCATGCCTTGCTAGAATTTCTTTAATACTGTCAATTGTACTTTTTGCATATAAATTATCTAATGGTTGTATTTCCACATATTTACTGTATGCATCAACAATCAATATGTATGGTTTTGAATATAGAAAAAATATATCTATAGACAAAATTTCCCATGGTATTTGTGGAATTTCCTTCTCAATCATTGACTCTTTCCTATTTATATTCTGAAAACTTTTACAAGTGTCACAATTTTGTATCAGATCTTCTATCTCTTTACTCATATTTGGCCAAAACACTGAATTTCTTGCTAACACTTTACTTTTTTCTATTCCTAAGTGTGCATAATGTTTTGAAATGCAAATTTCTAATACTTCCTTTCTTTTAGATTGTGGTATTACTATATTTCTACCTTTTACAATTAATCCTCTAATATTACTCAACTCATCTCTGTAACTATGAAAAATTTTAGCTTTACTATCTATCTGTGACTTATTTTCCGGCCATCCTTCTAGTATATATTTATTTACTGTCATTAATTCCTCATCTTTTGCTGTTTCTAACACTAATTCTTTAAGTTTTTCATCTGATATTCTAAAACTTTCCATAATCATGGCTACATGTGTTTCTACTTTTAGATCTGTATTCTCTTCTGTTTCTAATAAATGAGATCTACTTAAATGATCTGCTACTAATAGTTCCTTACCTGGTTTATAATTTAACTCAAATGAATAGGGTTGTAAAGCCATTCTCATCTTTTGCAATCTTGCTGGACATCTATTCAATGGTTTGGAAAAAATTGATACCAGCGGTTTATGATCTGTCTCTACATTAAATTGACTTCCATACAAATATTGATGAAACTTAGTTATTCCATATAAAATTGCTAAACATTCTTTTTCAATCTGGCTGTATTGTATTTCTGTTTCTGTCATTGCCCTAGAACCATAAGCTATTGGTTTTCCTTCTTGTAAAATTACTGCGCCTAATCCTGCCTTTGAAGCATCTACACTAAGTACTATCTGTTTATTTATATCAAAATAACTCAATACTGGTGGTTCAATTAACAATTTTTTCAAAGTCTTATAAGCTTTATCTTGTTCTTTCGACCATACAAAGGGTACATCTTTTTTAATTAATTGTCTCAATGGTGCTGTTACCTCTGACACATTGGGAATAAATCTTGCTACATAATTAATCATACCCAAAAATCTCAATAATTCTTTTTGAGTTTTTGGTTCTTTCATCTCTACTATAGCTTTTGTTCTGTTATGGTCTATCTTTATTCCTTCCGTTGTTAGTACATGCCCTAAATATTTAACTTCTTTTTTTTTTAAATTACACTTTTTCCTATTAAATTTAATATTATATTCCTGAGCTTTCTTAAGTACTTGTTCTAGTATTTTATCATGTTCAGCTTCTGTTTTCGCATGTATCAAAATGTCATCAATATACATCTCTACTCCATCAATATCTTTAAATATTTCACTAAAAACTCTATGAAAAACTTCTGGACTTGAAGCTAAACCAAAAGGTAATCTATTAAAATGAAATCTTCCAAATGGAGTATTAAATGTGGTTAAGCTTTTACTATTATTTGTTAATTTTATCATCCAAAAACCTTTATTTGCATCTAAGGTACTAAAATAATTGCTTCCTTTTAACTTAGCTATTATTTCGTCAACATTAGGAATCATCATTTGTTCTCTTTTTATCTGAGTGTTTAAATATTGTGGATCTAAGCAAATCCTCATAGCCCCATCTGGTTTAGTTGTCATAACCAATGAGCTTACAAAATCAGTTGGACCTTCTGTTTTACTTATTATTCCTAATTTTTCTAATTTACTTAATTCTTCCTTCAATTTATCTTTCAATTTAAATGGTATGTGTCTAGTTCTTTCAATTTTTCCTTGCCAACCTTCTTTTAACTTAATATCATACTCATAATTTTTTATCTCACCTATCCCGTTAAAGGCATCCTTATATTTCTCTAAAAAATTGAAATTTTTAGTCTGAACACAGTCAATTTTCTCATTATTTGTCCTCTGAATTAAATTAAATGTAATCAAAGTAGGCAAACCTAAAATAGGTACGTAATTACCTTTACAAACGTGAAATTCTATGTTCTCAACCTGGTTACCTATTTTTACTGACAATTTTATTTTACCTAATGTCTCTATTTTCTCATTACTGTAACTAGTCAATTTACAATTAGATTTTTGAAAATTACTTATTCCAAATCTATAACAATCGTTTACAGATATGACATTACACTGTGCACCCGAGTCTAATTTAAATTTTAAGTTTCTATCTAATTCTGTAAAATATACATATTCATACCAGTTCTTTTCTGACTTTATGCTACTTATATTTATGATATACATACGACATGACTCTTCACTATCGCTTGATTCACTCTCTTGAACAGCTTTTACATCTCTTGCTCTACATTTTCTCGCAAAGTGGTTCATCTTACCGCATTTCTTGCATTTCTTTCCATATGCTGGACATCTTCTCTCGCTGTGATGAAATCCACATCTCATACAGTCAAACATCTTCTCAGCTCTCGGACCTTCTTGTCTCTTATACTTCTCTGAACTTCTATGTTCTGTATTCCTCTTATCTGATCTGTATCCCGATTCTCTGTCTTTCTCAGTATGTCTCTTCTTATCTGTTGAATTTCTTGTTTCTTTCTCAGACTCTGTTCCTCTTCCATTCTTCTTTTTCACATGATGCACTGCACTTGTTCCTGGTTCATTCTCTATTTTCTTCATCTGCTCCTCCGCTAGCTCTGCTGCCTTGCATATCTTAATGGCTTTTGTGAGTGTCAAATCACTTTCTCTTAGAAGTCTGTCTTTCAGCCTCTTGTCTAAGATTCCAGTTACTATTTTATCTCTTAACATTCTTTCTACTAAGTTCCCAAAATCACATTCTGTACTAAGTTTTTTAATATCAGTATAAAAACTATCAAAATTTTCACCTTCTCTTTGATTTCTCGTAAAAAACAGGTGTGAATTGACACTTTCATTCTTTCTGGGAATGAAGTATTCATTAAATTTTTTTATAACTACATCATACTTGTATGTTTCCTCTTTTTCAAAATCAAAAGTTGCGTGGATATCCTGGGCTTCCTCTCCCATACAGTGCAGTAACAGTGCTGTTTGTACTTCAGTTGGTTCGTTTTTAGCACCCGACGCCAATCTATATATCTCAAATCTCTGCATGAATTTTTTGTATTCTTCCATTGTCAGGTTTTTTAGACCAGTTGGGGGTTTCAATCCCATTATTCCCTTTCTTGTAGATTCCGCCATTTTTTTTTTAAGTTTGCGCGTCTTTGTCGTGCGTCGAAGAAGTCATTCGCCCAATACAATATTGATGATTTTTAACTGACCTTATCGCAGCGCCATGTTATGATGTTGATCATCATTTTAAATAAAACATATTGCAGTGTCTTCAAGTATATAATTAATTAACAGTCAACATACCTAATCAGTTACAACATGAGTTCGTGATTCTATCTCTATCATGTCTTGTCTCTGACTCTAGGGATGTCCACACTCTCATAGACTATAATTAGTCTACTCGACTATACTTATAACAAATGTAAGGCACTTGTGTAGTCTTGCTGTCATTTGCAATACCTTGCTGTGACTTAATACAATAACAATATCGGTTTGCTAATAATAAGCGAGTAAACATACAAAACAAGTGTAAGTAATGTTTGCTGAATCTAGAGGGACTATGCTTAAATAATATAAGAAAAGGTCTAAAGGTCCTAAGTCTTCTGTTTTTAAATAAATTATAATCTTAACCCTTTCCCTGTCCCGTGAGTCACATATGAACATTTCCATTGTTTAACTATTGTGTCTACTGGCGGGACAGTTAACCTGCTAATGATGATGATGTTATTGGGTTTTTCTATGAAATTCTCAGTAGCAGGTTGGAGTTTGGATTTCTGCCCGGTTAGTGGCAATAGGCTCGCCCCTATTACGTGGGTCCTAAAACATACCGGGGAACTGTGGGTGTACATTGGTACACCTCTGCCTAACCCTTCATGGATACAGGCGTGATGGTATGTTATGTTATTCTTAATGATGATAATGAATACTCAAGGTCTATCAGATTTAAACCATTGTAAATTCTCTTGCTATCTCTTTCCTTTTGAGGTGACATTTAAGAACGTGTTAAGGTTAAGTTGCGATTCAGTATTTGGTTGTAAGACGTAAGGTTAGTATACCCATGACTATGATACCTAAAATGTGACGATACCTCATTAAATAGAATAAATAAATTTTTGATATAGTAATGTAGTATGAATATTGTTTTTATCTGTGACGTCATCATTGTGACGGGCCTGTTGGTCTAGTGGTTAGTGACCCTGACTGCTATACCGGAGGTCGTGGGTTCGATTCCGGCCAGGACAAATGTTGTGTTATGATCATTTGTTCTGGTGTCTGGGTGTAATTTATCTATAATAATGTATGTATTTAGAAATATATAAGTAAGTTTATCAGTTGTCTGGTTACCATAACACAAGCTCTGCTTAGCTTGAGATCAGATAACCGTGTGTTAGTTGTCCCAGGATTATTATTATTATTATCTATAAGATCAGATTTAGCCTAACAAATGTAGCAGCATATAATTTTATCCATCAGAATGTAGACCATTTAAACCTCAGTTAGAAATGCCGGTAGTTCCGCAGAAGCCTACATGTATCTACTTGACCCTTAAGGGCTGGGGCGAAGCTATCGTCATTAACAAGTAAAGTTGTGAATTGCTAACGTACTTCGACGGGCTTTAGGCACTCGATATCGTGACCCAGTCAGCTCAACATGGTTCAACTAGCAATCAATACAGAAGGTTCATTAAATATCACAGAGAATACCGTTTTGTGATTTCTGTACCACATACTCGTACACACATACGCAATCACTTCTTCTGCCTAGCCTTTTGCCCAGCAATGTTTTTGATGACTTTCGGTCTTACCCGATTCAGAAGCTGAATATCTTATAATAATTTTACTTTGAGCGACTGCCCATCTGACTTTCGTATCATTTATTCAGTTAAAAAGTATCCCGTAGTAAGACTGTTTGTTAGATACACACAAACATGTGGATATTACGTCGACTTGTCTCTCGTTTGCGCACAACTCTCTTCTGTGTCATCATGATGATGCTTGCATGCTCTAATTGAGATGTCATAGTTTAAAATCGTTGATTTTTTACGATTAAGAAGACATCATTCAGGGGAAAAAAGTTATCAAGCTTTAAAATACAATAAATTAACCAAACATGTTTCGTGATCATCTTTTCTAGTTCCTTTATCATATGGAAAGAAAATCGTTACTTCATCAAAATGAAGTATCAACCTGACCAGAACTTCTGCACACAGTAACTTTAGTACAACACTCACGCAATCCCCACCCTCCTTAGCCCCGCCCATTTCCTTCCATAAATTTTAAATGTAAAACACAATTTGGCTAATGGACAACAATAATTATACGTTGGAGTTCAATCGTGAGTTAGTTAATTATTAACTGTTTTAGTGCTCGATGTAATGATATGACGTTTATTAAGGTTGACTCAGTTTTGGAAGTGATTGACGTTGTATTATGGAAGATAACATCGACTTATGAGTCAAAATATAATGTACATACCTAAGTAAAAAAAAAAAATGTCGTTTTGAGTGTGTGAATAGAGAAAACATTTTTAAATGTTCACTTCTGACAAATGGTGAAGGAATACATCGTGAGGAAACCTGGATTCCAAAATTGGGATCTGAAATCGCCAATTCGCAAATGAGCAAGCGTGGTCTACGGCCTAAGGTTTCCTTCCAAAGTGCACAAAATGCGAAATAGATTCATAAAAATATTCCTTATGCTAAAGTTATGGCTAGTCACTAAAACTATAATGTGAAAGAACTTTGTAAAGTTACTTAACTAAGTGCAGTTTAAGTCGTTTGAAAATAAGTATTTTAATGAAAATCCTGAGTGTCAATTGGAACTGAGCCAACAGCGGATTATTTACTCTATCTTACATACAATTGTATCTTGTTCTTACTAAAAAGGTTTCATAAACAACAGCATCCTGAAAATGAAAGGCGAGGATGTTACCTCTCCCATTTTAATAAAGATGGTGAGGACGGTGATAAATTAATTTGAATATCGTGTCACTTTACTAACAATAGTTATAAGTCATAATTGTAATCGCTAACACATTGGATCTTGTTATCTGAATAAAGAAATTATTATTATAAAACAAAATTATGACATTATTTTTATTATGACATCGGAGGTTATTACATAGGTAATACATACTGCCTTATGCAATACATGCCTCCGATTTAATAATAAAAATAATAATAAATAATAATAATATAATATAATATTCCGGGACAACTCACACACGGTTATCTGATCCCAAGCTAAGCAGAGCTTGTGTTATGGTAACCAGACAACTGATAAACATACTTATATATTTTTAAATACATACATATTATAGATAAATTACACCCAGACAACCAGAACAAATGATCATGCTCATCACAAAAACATTTGTCCTGGGTGGGAATCGAACCCACGACCTCCGGTATAGCAGTCAGGGTCACTAACCACTAGACCAACAGGCCCGTCCATAATGTAATAATTATTATTCTTATGCCTTAAACATAGGGGCATGTTTTACATATAGCAGTATGTATTACATGGGAGGCATGTATTACATAAAGCAGTATTGATTACATAGAGGTATGTATCAGATGAAGTGTATAACACAAAACATATTACCCGTAAAACCAAAGTTATTTTTAGGCTCGCTCGAATATTTTTGTTTTAAATAATATGACAATATGCTGTTTACCTGACCTACCCTATCTACTATCTGACACATTTGTGACACATCAACCAGCTTTTAATGACAGACACCTTATAAATAAAGGCAGTTTACAAAATATTAAAACAAAAATACCACCTATCGTAACATATATAGCTACAAAAACACTTTATTAAAGTCTCGCTTAGCTTAAAACCTGTGTTTCTCACGTAAAACTATACGTCAAAAAGCCTTAAACTTTTATGTCGGTGATAAGACTCTTCAACTTATATGTGTCAACGAAAAACATTGGGTTTACAGCGGATGGGACGAATTTCACTATAAAACTATAAAATGCTAGGTTTTATTAGGTGTTGATAAGAAACGAGTGTGTTTTGTTTTTCATCGTGTATTTGGTATAAAGAATTGAAGATAAAAACTACTCTACCAGTGGTGCTCTACCTGTAAAACCAACTAAACAGAATTAGACGAAATTTTGTACTATACAAGCCTATAGTTTTAACCTCATGAAAGAATCAGTTTTTTCCAATAACCATCAAATAATGTTATGGCCACTGATCTCTTGAACACCATACATCCTCATGAAGGCACTGAACTGCACTTAATTTTTGCGTTATTTAACTACCTTTTATTCGTTTACATTGAAGCGCACAACATTACAGAAAATCCAATGTGCAATAAGTAATAAAAAGTCACATACAAGATATTAATACACAAACTAAAATAATATAGTACATAAGTGCCCTAACGCCCTCCGTGGTCCGTGGTTTTGAAGGTATCACTAGTTCTAGGGTACCCGGGTTCAGTCCCCTGACGGGTCAATATAGAAAGCCACTTTTCTTCATTATCAACTGGTTTAGCTACTTTGGGCACGGTAATATTATAATACAGTAGTGTAACTCGGCCGCATGATAGAAATAAATGCCTACAGCCGCGCGGTACGTAAACATGCGTTAGGGCTGCCCGTCTCCAACATTTTAATGACATTTGCCTACTTTCTTTTTCTATTTAGTTTTGTGATTGTAAATATCCTTTTTATATAAATAAATTCAATACTTTGTATATTGTATAGGAAGTGTTCAATAAAAATGCGTGTTGTTTTTTTATTGGTAGATTTAATTAAAAAAACATGTTTTTGTTTGAAAAACAAATCGGGCTTATAAATTTGCGACCGAAAAATATTTGCGCCTCGACTGAGTCGTACGAAATGCTTTATTGTTAAATTTTAAAGTATAATAAATCCGCATTCTTATATAAAGCTTAATTAAAAATGCGTTATTGACGAATTCATACAACCAAAAACAGCACAATATTTCCTACTCGTCATATTAACTGATTTTTAGAAAAAAAATCGCGCGGTTATTGTTAAAAAAAAACACACCGTCCGTTCGACACTGCGGTACAGCCGTGACTGTCTGCGACCCGAGCGCACCCCGAGATCGAGCGCGTAGGTATAGCTCGCGTTTCGTCCGTTTGTATGAAGTTGGAGTACTGTATTATAGTATTACCGTGCTTTGGGTTTAGAGCAATGTATGTAGTGTTGCCTACATTCCGATAAATACTTATCGTAGTAAACGAGTAAACCCAATGATCGAAACCTGATTAACAACTGTGTAAATAATGTTTGAACAAAAGAACCCTATCTCCCTCTCTCTCTGGTACCCACTTACCTGCTCCTCGTTAACACCCAACCACGTCACAGACAACAAAAATAAACCAATTAATTAAAAGTTTAATTCGTTTAAACAACACAATAATTACTGAACGCGACATCAATAGTTGTGTCAGCAATAATTATATTGTATTCGATTCGACTCGATGGAAATTACGGGTACATCACTGCAAACCAACATGGCGGCACAAAATTGATTTTAATATTACATCCTTTGTGGGTATGACACGTTAAATTATTGGTTCGTGTTACTGATAGTAGCGCATTTGTTCTTTGTGGACGAAAAATGCATTGTAATTTTTGAATTTAATTGGCTTGTCTCTGTTTTTGAGGCGTGTAATCTTTTGACTGAACACACTGTTACTTAAATATAACTTATCGGACTTTTAAGATGTAATAATAGTATCTTGCAAAATAAATAATCCAATATAAAATTAGCTCGCTGAAGTGGCAATGGGCTGGCCATGTCTGTCGAAGGACCGACAGCCGTTGGAGCAGACGTGTCCTAGAATGGAGACCGCGACTCGGCAACCGTAAGGTAGGACGCCCCCCCACCAGGTGGACTGATGACCTGAAAAAGGTCGCTAGAGGGGACTGGATGCGGAGGGCGGAGGACCGGGTGTTGTGGCGCAAATTCTGAGAGGCCTATGTCCAGCAGTGGACTATGATTGGCTGAATGATGATGATGATCTTCCAAAATAAATGCGTTAGTTGCTCGCTAATAATAACAAGATCAACCAGGAAATGGATGATTAGATGATTAATTACACATCTATATGAATAAAAATAGCACTGTTTCAATGTTTTCATTGTTTTTTAATAGACATAGCCATCCTTTACCTCGTCGTACTACATATCATCACTCTAGTACGAAATCATAGTTAGGTGTTGGTCTCCCAGTTTTCCTGTCCCTGTTTTCTGTCAATTTATCAACTATACCTAACAAAATACATCGCAATAAACTCCCTAGCAACATACTTAAAGGAATACATTTATAAAATAAATCCACTTTCATTTCCCAAATAAAGATGACGTAAATCAACAACAAAAAGACAATACGATATTTATAAATACGTCCACATGCTGCAGGAAAAGTTTATTTCTGAAAGGTAACATTTGCGCCGCTTTTTTTCAATTGCGAGACGATAACTCATAACTTATTTATTCTGGCCCGAAAACCTTACGGGACTGTCAAAATTAAGACATAAATCTTTTGCTCGACCATTCTTTGGGCTCGACTTGTAATTTTATGTAGAATCGAGAATCGTTTTTTTTGTGAAAGTCAAGTTTCAGCTCGATATTGGACGTTCACTCGATATTTCGAAATGCTCGATGTGTTTTTGTTTTCTGCGGAAACGGTGAAAGTGTGTCAGGTCCTGTTTTATATTGTTGAGAGGTAAATGAAGGTTGATATTTGTTTGCGATGCTCCTTGTGTTTTTAAATTTGTTGATGTTTTTAAAACATGTTTTACGAGTTGAAATGTTATATGCTATCTGGATCTGGATATCTTTTCTCAATATATAAGAAAGTACTTAGAAGTGTAATAAGAAAAAAGTCTAATGTCCTCAAAAAAAATTCTTATTCAATATGTTACTCAATATTTCATTCATAATTCATGCTATCTGGTACATTTCTCCCCTGTCTGTCCCTGACGTATTTGTCTCATAAATAATTCATTTTTTAAATAAAACAAAAATCACATATATATACAAACATAGATCTTCAATTCTCCTTCCAAAATAAAAATACGTAACCTAAAATTACACCGCCATTTTCTTTTAAATATCGAACAGGAACCAAAAAGAACACTCATTCTAGATCCACCAATCAGAGTGACCGATATTGTGTAAACGGAAGCTAACGCTAAGAGATCTAGTATCTAATACAATATCTGTACAGAATCAGGCTTGGTAAACAATTCTGAGCTCGCTTCCTTAGACTGTACTGTCGCTTGTTTACTGGTCTTAAGTTGTGTTCACCCTGTTATGAGATTAGTGTTTGTTTTTAAAGATTTTGTTTGGTGATTTATTTAAAATTGTATATAAACAGTATCAGGATTTGATGGTATGCGGCATCATTCCCACTCCATTGTTTGTGATGTGGTGATCTTTACAGTAGGGTTCGTATATAGGTATGATTTGATGAGGCTTTTTGCGCAGAACACCTGCATAGAAATTTACATTGATAAAAATTTACAAATTTTTACCTCTTTTGATTTTTTAAGAAGATGAAATTACAATAAACCTATTTTAAATATCACGTGTATTCCAAGGAACTTTATAAGAAATACAGTCATAGTTATGTAGGGACATCTAAAAACATAATTATGTACTACGCACAAAGGACGTGATTTAAACACAATTCAATACCTAAACGGTTTTTGCTTCTACTTTTATTTTCGAAATTATCCCAATTAGAATCAATTTATCGGGCCTGTTAGTCTAGTGGTTAGTGACCCTGACTGCTATACCGGAGGTCGTGGGTTCGATTCCCGCCCAGGACAAATGTTGTGTGATGAGCATGATCATTTGTTCTGGTGTCTGGGTGTAATTTATCTATTTAATAATATGTATGTATTTAGAAATATATAAGTAAGTTTATTAGTTGTCTGGTTACCATAACACAAGCTCTGCTTAGCTTGGGACCAGATAACCGTGTGTGAGTTGTCCCAGGATATTATTATTATATTAATATACTTAACATTTCAAAATAAAATAAAATACCCCAATTGTTAATCCAATATGCACATCCCCCAATCTTAACGCAGAAAAATAAGTATGGGAGTAGCATCCAGCTTCTAGCGCTACTAAGGGATCGTTGGTTTGATGCCAGATTATCTCGCACACACGCTCCGAAGATTTTAATCACTCAGCAATGTTGCCAAGACGTCGCGCTCGGCTTTGTACTTTTTGTCAATGCTTGTCGGTAGCACTAAGTTATAATAATATTAGTATTTATTTGTTTGGTATTCTGTAGAATTCTCGTCGAAATGTTTTGATAATTTATTAATTCTTAGATAACAATATAATCACAGTTTAAATTATTTTACATAAACCCATATAATTACCTGCCTATAAGGTAGCTATAATAAAGCCAGATGGCTCTTTTTTTCTATAATAATAATATCATATAAAACATAGCGCCTTTATATTTAAACTATCAGAGATTTATAAAAAAAGAACATACGTTTATTAGTCGTACAAGAAAATTAGGAGTAGGTAAAATAAATATAAAAAGACGAAAAAAAATGATAAATAATTTTGTAAGTGGTACCTACATATTGGCCACCACATGCAAATTTTACATAAAATCTAAATATCAAGAACTTATCTTTTAAATCGAAATCAAATACAACCAAACAACAACCTAAAATAAAACTAATCTAAACAAAAAAAATAACCCACAAATAAGGCTCCATTTAAACAACAGTTTAAATGAGTAAGTATGAAAAGTATTTCAACTTGAAGGTGAGACTTCAAGAAGTTTCATTGCTTTCCCATAGTATTACAATAGAGAATTAATTCCAAGTCGGAACGGAAGCTGCTGTTAGACTTTTGTCTTCAGTCTTGGTCACAAGTTTTCTTCGAAATACTAGCCTTTAATTAAAGCCGTCTTTGATATTGAAGTTTACTGTTTTGTTAGTTTATAGCGCTAATTGTAATTTGTTCAGGTTGTGTTAAAGATTTTATGTTAGCTATTTTTGTTTATAAATAGTATCTAGTGAACTGCTATATACGTAATTGGTAGTCCCGGAATATTATGATTATTATTTTAAGTATCTTTACATTTCTCGGCGAACCGGAATAACTGATGGCACGGACCTAGGCCAAGTGTCCATCAGTGGTACTAAGCAGCAGAAAAATTTGTTAGTGTGTTAGTGGGTTGTAAGGTTTTAGATACACACTGCAAGAATTTCCTAACTATACTACATGTATTTAGAATTACTGCTTTTTTCAGTAAGTGAAAAGTATTCGGAGCTAGGTTCAACGTACAAAAGGATTGGTGTAGTTGATATTATTATGTATTTCCACTACTTTTTTATTTGAAACATCTTGTATATTTAGCTAAGCCAGATGACATTAATTTGAAATACGAAGTAATATACCTAAGAATGTATCATAGAAACGGAAAAGTACCTACCTACTGAATTCACTTACTTACGAGTATGTATTAGTAAATATTTATTTTATTGCATAAGAATCGTAAGTACTTAGCTTCGCTTTTCATTTTTGATAGGTACTGGTTTGCAGTATTACCTAATATGCGTGTGTAAAAAGCTTTTCTAAAAAGCAATTCCTCAATATTGCTTACAAATCAAGGTATATATCAGCTGCAAAACGCAGAATCCATAAGCTCTCGTTACACAAGATAAATTCACCGCCGAACGTCGACTCTTGCAGAAGGAATGCATTTTGCACTTTAATGATTATGTAAATGCTTATTGAATATGAAACGCTGTAATGCACTGATTATGGTAATAGCGATCCAACCTGGTCGCTGACTTTATTGCGCTTTTGTGAAAGTATAATAATAATAATATTCCGGGACAACTCACACACGGTTATCTGATCCCAAGCTAAGCAGAGCTTGTGTTATGGTAACCAGACAACTGATAAACATACTTATATATTTCTAAATACATACATATTATAGATGAATTACACCCAGACAACCAGAACAAATGATCGTGCTCATCACACAAACATTTGTCCTTAGTCATACCTACTAAATCATTTATTGTATAACCATAAGTCGGGGGCTAAATAAAAGCGAGCCCAAACAATCATAAAAAATAAGCTGATTTTTTTCAGTGGATGGTTGTTTCAAAATGTCATCCTTCCATCCATTATCCAACTAAAAAAACTATAGCTTTAGGAGATTTTGTTTAGAGCAAGAGCAACTGACGAATATCATCTGCTGTTTACAAGTTAAGTATTTCGTAAAAATGCATTTTTATTGTAAAAATTATTTGGTAATGATAAAGTAAACAGGAAAAGAAAACTTAAGTAGTTCATTCCAATCCCTAAGAAAGTAAATACGAAGACAATTACACTATATTGCCCATAAATTCGCAATAGAAGCCCCAATTTTCCGTAAACAAAGGTTTCACCTTTAATAAAGAACAAACATATTTACAAATGGAGAAAACTATAAAATTATTGTAATAAGCTCGGTCCCATTCGATTCCGGGAAACAATTATCTGATAGTGGTCTTGTTATCGTGTTAATTTATTGTTTTCTGTACCCGCCGACCGTTGTTGGGAAATTGTTCTTGAATGGATATAGTTTCGAGTGATTTTTGAGTGGAAATTTCTTTGTGGGAAACACCGTTTTATGTGGGATATTAAAGCCAGAAAAGTAGAGTAGTGTATAACTAGCTGTTGACAGCAGCTCCATTTGGCATTTCATAATGTGCAGTAAAAATTAGCCTATGTCCTTTTATTAGAATCCAAGCTTACTCCATAAAACTTTTCACCAAAATCGGTTCAGCAGTACAGTCGTGAAAGCGTAAAAGACAGATAGACAGAAAAGCAGGCAGAGTTACTCTAACATTTAAAATATTATAACACTAGCTGATCCCCGCGACTTCGTCCGCGTCAATTTCTGTTATTATGACAGCGATTAAGAAGTTTAAAAAAAAATTATTTCTGCGTAAATGATAATTTTAGTTAATATTATGTTGATAAAACTCTGTAGCAAATAATTGGCAATAATGCATTAATTTCGACCAAATGATTACCTTAAAAAAGGTTATAGTGAGTCAATCTTAAAAGATAGACATATACTGGCGCAGACATTTTTTTAGGTCATTTAAAGAGGAACAATTCTTTCAGACATATATTTTGGGTAACTCGAACCGTTTACGCAGCGCACGCAACGGAAGCTTTCAAGTATGAATATTTTTCCCAGTTTTTGTGACATTTTTCACTGCTGCTTAGCTCCTATTGGTCGCAGCGTAATGTTATATATCCTAAAGCGTTCCTCGATAAATGGACTATCTAACACAAAAATATTTTTTCAATTCTAACCAGTAGTTCCTGAGATTAGCGCGTTCAACCAAACAAACAAACTCTTCAGCTTTATAATATTAGTATAGATATAGTATAGATTTAAAAAAAAAATAATGTGTGTCTCACGGAAAAATAAAACTCAGTAGTATATACTTTTAAAACCAACTTTACTTAATAAAATCAAAATTCAATTCAGTCCAGATATTTTCAAAGAACGATCCAACTTTCTTAAAATGACTATCACATTATTTTCTCTAATGTATACAAAACAACGTAACCAAAAATATAATTCAAATATTACGCAGCGTTTCTCACACTACGTTATAAGCGAACATTTAAAACGGGCACAAAGCAGAAAATATTTAATCATGTACAAGTAACGTGTGCTCAGATTATCCAAACTTCCTCCAATCGCAAATTGGTTGCTTACTTACAAAACTCCAGCCATACCCGCCCATTCAAAAATAAACTTTATTCAGTTCAGTAGAAAGTTTAAAATCGAAATAAATGAAAATTACGTTCTTTATTAGTTCATGTTGTAAGATATCTATTATTTTGTAAAATACGCGAACCGTATTTTGTTGTGAACGCTTGCAATTAATACTGTTCGCGGGAAATAATTAATATTAAATTACGTTTGGTGTTTAGTGTAAGTTAAAGATGGCGGCGTCATTTTTTAAACTAAAGCAATTGAATCATTCTTTAAATACCTTACAATATTATACACCTTCAAGAAATGTTACATTCGTTGCTACACGTGTTCAATGATTAGTTCGATTAGATTGTTTTAGTTACATGTTTAATTTAAAAATGTTAATTAGTCGTACTAATGACCTGTTTTATGAATCAGAAGTTAGTATTAGTTACACATAACTATTAAAAAAAAATCTTTAAGTATTTTGACCGACTTCAAAAGGGGGAGGTTCTCAATTCGACTGTGTTATTGTTACCCGACATATCCGGCACGTGAAGATCGATCATAAACATAATTTTTTACTCATACCACAGAGATGGTCCCATATTAATTTCAATGTAACCAATTACCTTTACTCCTAACCCTAAACCGCTGCCCCCCACAACTTAGCCCACCAGCTAATCTGTCGAAGATACCCGCCAAGAGAAAGGCTTACATGTTCTAACATGTTTTCGTAAGGATACAAACGAGCCCGACTTACTCGCAGCAGTTCACGCCGATTAATTTAGATCACGTCATGTTTTACACAGCTTTTTGTGGAAAATCGAATTACATTGTGTGGGCTTTGTGCTTTGCTTCGGTTTTGTTTTTGTTGTAAGGCTGCAGGGGAAGGTTAATAGAGTAACTGGAAATGATTTTCAGTTTTCCTTTCTGGTCTGTACCGTGGTTCGGTGTCGATCTATAGAAAAATAATTCCTACTGTATACTAAAGAACGTACATTCAATCATATTTGTTAGGCTGTTATGACAAGCAAATCGAACTTAGATAGCGCTACACAAATAGAGGACTTCTGATTTAATCAAGACTATCTTAATACAAGAGTTGCAGTTTTGGAACCGAGCAACTAGATTTGATTCCCGTGAATTATATTATTATAAACATGCAGCGCAATAGTTTAAAATGTATTATTCGAGCAACTAGAGTCAGTAGATTTTAACGTAACTTCTCTTAAGCGCCGTTTTTGGTTTATGAGAAATAAAAACATTTTGATTTTGAGTTGCCGTACATGGTGAAAAAAGTACATTTTCAAAGTACATTTATTTTAAGTCACAATAAATAAAAAAATCAATAAAAGTTTCCAGTAAAAACATAGTAAACAAAACTGCAATATACAGTACACTTTTCTATACAACTCGTAAGACTCACCGCACCAGGTTTCCTTTACCTTCTAATGCAAGCTTCCATCCTTTAGCCATTATGTAAATGAAACCAACTTTACTGAACCGAAGCAGTATAAAACAATGTTTCTATACACAACACGTATGAGTATAAAATATGTATCTACCTATACCACATACATTTTAAGAACCTAATATAAAATAATAAATAAATGTTACCTAAATATAGAAAATACACACAATAAAATTTGAGTTACTCTTTCAAACATCAAATATTTGTAACCTTTAACATATTCTGGTATTTTATAATAAAAGGTAAAAGCTAAAACGACCTTTGAAAATTCGAATTGACAATATTTTAAGGACGATAATACCCTATTTCCCACTACATCTGCAAAACCCAATCGACCAAAGGATCCGGTCTATAAACAAAAACAAAAGCAAACAATAAACGAACCAAAATAGATCAGACGCAGAAAATTTACGAAACATTAACTATTAAAATTAAACGTTCCACATGAGTATAGTGTTGCGACATTTGCCAAATTCACAAAAGCAATCTCCGTTTTTGAAGCACAAAATAGTAAAGATGGCCGCCGCTTCCGAACCCATCTTCCGAGTATGAAATAATGATATTGCCTTTGGCAGCACACGTTGTTGCCTTAGCACCAAAAGATGTCGCAGTTTTGTGTCCGTACTTTTAAAAAGTAAATATGTAGCCAAGTGTTTGAGACAGTTAAAAAAAGAAGTAAATTATTGAATTGCATTTGGCTGAGTTTTTTCCCGATTGTTAAAAATGTGATTCTATTTTCTGTTTTTGAAATTTTAAAATTGTTGCTCTGTTTTGTTTGTGATACTTGTAGATACAGCGAATCGCCGATGCAAACGACGTTTATGTTTTTAGTACTTTATGTGCGATTTATTTTATCTAATTACTAACATATGTTACGTAAATCGACTAATTAAAAAACTTTAAATGTCACCCTTTTTTTTTCTTGGGTACGAACGAGCATTGACCTTCTCAGCTGTGTGGGATTACGAATAACTCAAGACTCATGGTTACTGTGTTACTGACAATCATTCCAGAGAGCTTTTAAACAAATGCATACCTTAAGCTTATATAATCTAAAAATGCCAATATTTAAAAGTCAGTGGTGCAAAATAGCGCATTGAAATTCGCCTGTTTTAAATCCGACATAACCTTTTCATGACGCTTAGTTAAATAAGAGAAAAAAAATCTCCCGTAAACCAATGCCTCGGTGGCCTAGTGGTGCTAAGCGCGACTGCTACGCTAGAGGTCTTGGGTTCGATTCCCAAGTCGACCAAGATGTTATTGGGTTTTTCTATGAAATTCTCAGTAGCAGGTCGGAGTTTGGATTTGTGCCCGGTTAGTGGCAATAGGCTCGCCCCCTATTACATGGGACCTAAACATGCCGGCGAACTGTGGGTGTACATTGGTACACCTCTGCCTAACCCTTCGGGGATACAGGCGTGATGGTATGTTGTTATGTTATGTAAACCAATGACCTACTTTCGTACGTTATTAACCAATTGTTTTATCTTTCTTTTTATAATACAAAAAGACAGAATTTGAAAGGAAGTTATTTTCAAATTAATGCATACCCTCGAGCATACACGATCCAATCTTGAATTTTTAATGTTTTTCCATCTAATTATATACTTGCTTTTAATATACATTTTTTTGTTAGTAACTCAAAAGAAAGTCTGATTTAGATTTTTCATGACAATATGTATGTAATGTAAAGAGCTGGTTGAAATATTAATCTTATTTTACCTAGCTTTTCTATAACTTTCTTGGGATCAGCGTCAAGTATCACAGTTTTCAGCTGAATAATTACCGTTTTTAGAAATAAGTGACTGCTTTTCCTTTCTTCAATTCAAATTTTTTATGTTATACTTATTAATTGTTTGTGATTGTGATTTTATTAGTAGATACTTCTTGAATAAATGTGATCAGTTCGGACCGTGTTAATTAAAGTAATAAATAAATTAATGATTGTAATGTAAAAATACATATTATTGATTTGTCAGCGGTTTTCAAAGAGGCATGACTAAAGTCACGTAAAGTAGTTCTTTGTTTGTACTCTGCACATGAAGGATATCCGTAAAACTTTGCTACAACTCAAACTCAATTCTTTATTGCAATCCATATGTTACAGAGATGGTAAAATTAAGTTAAAGATACAATTCCTTTCTTTGTATCAAACATTTAACTTAATTTCACAGAATTCGTGTTATTAACGTACCGGTGTTCAAGTTATTTCGAAAGTAAAAGAATAAGTAATTACTGGCCGCTGAGTTAACCAATTTAAATAACAAATTTGCGAATTGAAATTTCGCGTTCCGTTTGCTCTGAGATGTTAGAAAAAAGGGAGATATGCAAACGAGAAAAAAATTATAACAATAATTGTGAATGAGCCTGTAGAAAAGCATGTAGTTTGAAGTTTACCCGAAAAGGAAAGCTAAATCAATTAAGAAAAAAATATCTGTAGGCGCTTCGCTATTTCTAGTGTTAAGAAACGTGAAAAAGGAACTGCTGAAACATGACAAGCGGGTTGACGTTTCTTGACAATGACGCAACTCCGGGCTCTTTTGCTCGCGACCGTCGGATGAAGAAGAATCTGGTGGCTCCGCATTGAAGCAAAACGTGTTCGGTGGAGTGTCGCTGTTTCTTAATTCTCCTCGCCCGCCTACCCACGTACTCGGCAATCGCAACGAACGATGATGAAAACCAAGTTTCTACATATCAATACAATATAATTAAATATTTACTTAATAGAAACATAAGAGTATCAATTAAGAAGCAGAGTATTATAATTTTAAAGTATACAACATAATTATAGCTAAGTCCGCTCAATAGAAGTGAAATCACTCAAAAAATTTCATTTGAATTTAGTAAACAAACCCGTTTCTTCTGTATACAAAGATGCTGCTTCCTGCTGCCTTGCAATGGATATAATACACACACTATGTTTTATATATGTTTCATCCTTATCCGGGTCTTATCCGCCATTTCCTAGCTCCCGGGTAGGGTACGTTTGCACTGACATTGCCCGGGGCTAAGCATAGGCTCTTTTTTAACTTCCTAAAGATCAAAGGTTGAATATTAAAGATTTTTTCTCTGTCACAACGCTATTTCGTATTCAGTCCTAATTTTGAATGAGAGTAAATATTAATTCCGTGATAATTGGCCGATTCAATGTGCGTCTGTTTTCTTTTGTTTTACGTTTCGTTGTTTAACTTGGGTCGTGGAAATGGAAGGATATTTGTTCATTAATTCAAGTCGAAAGGGATTCTAGAATTATTTGGATAACCTTCACATGAACTCTTCTTGACCTAGACTGTAAGCGTGCCTTGAAGTGTGATGTAAGATATTCACTGAGGGTTTTCGAACCCAAAGTTATTTAAAATGTTTTGTGTTAATGTTATGTAGTAGTGTGATCTATCATAAAAAAAAAACAATTCATAGCATAATGTCATTAAGTTACCAAAAAAATAAGCACTTAAATTCTCATTACATGAATTTAATCTTGTATAAAGGAAATTTGAAACTAGTGGAAAGATCATGCGTATGTAGGTATGTTCGCACAATTATATTAAAAGGTAAACTTAATGTTCCATTATAATACAAAATATCATGAAAATAATCTTAAAACCATGTATTTATAATGTGACATCCAAGCGATTAGTAATTAAACTTCACGCTAGCACCACAAGGGGCCGATCAATCTGAAGCCGACCTATCAATCTCCAAGATTTATCTGCGTTAACTTAATTGAGTTTCTTATTTATAAATATATGTCACTTTTTTATGGTTGTATACAAAGTTTTTGAATTAACATGTAGGTTGTATTACCACGCTTTTTTGAAGGAGAAATTCGCATAAATATTTGTGGTTTTAAAATTTTTTAAAAGTGTTTATATCTGGTTTTTCCATTTACAGGCCAAAATGAATTAGCTATGCCCCTCGGTTTTACTTACTTTTATCATCAGCTACTGACAACTTTTGGTTATAGGTGGTCATTCCTTCTCTTTATGAAGAGCATTTGCACCGGCAGTGGGTCAGTTATTAGCTTGTAAAACATTATTGTCATATTGTACTACAAACAGGATATATAGGTATTGTTTTGAATAAGTGATAAACAAGTACCTAGGTCATGCTACTACTACGCTACTTATCGTAACGAAAATTGCAGCAAGTAGCAAACATAACCAGGTTAAATTTAAGTGGTAATAAAAATGCTCGAAATTCTCGTTCAACGTCAATCTAAAACAAGTTCTACTCAATTAGAGTAGGCCTTTAACTGGTACTTAAGCAAAACCTATAAATAAGTAGTTGGCGGCGCAATCATGTGAGTACACGCGGAAATTACTGCGCGACGCTATTGGCACACTCAAGCGATAAACTTTGGAAATTTTCGACGCAATATAGCGTGTTGTTTTGGGAAAATATGGTTTTTGTTACTACGAATACAAATAAACAATGTTTCATAGTGTTAAAAGGAAACCACTGATTCTTTAAACTTTACAATATATTATCATCATAATGGATTCAACGTAACAATTACAATACTTTTAAAGACCAGCGACGCCATAATGATTATTAAGAATTTATATAATGCAAGAGACTACCACAACGAGAATCGCACGCGCCGCCATGACACATTGCCCTCCAGTGTTGTCAGTTTATCCGGTAATAGTGACGCGACGTATTAGTCGATTCTAATTTCGGTTAACAATAGTTAACACTAATTAAAAAATAATGTTACACAGTGCGATATTAAGTCTCTGTAAGAGAGGTTGGTAGGGGTTCAGCAGCCGAAGGAAACACACGACGTTTTCAGTAGATTTAAGACAGGGATAGTTTCACCGACCAAGACCGTAGGACGAAGGTCGGGAAATAAAGTCCCTCTAACCAAAAAGCTCCTTTCGGAAAGGTAATAGCAATGACTATCGGAATAGTCCGCAGTAACGACTATCAGAGGTGTCCCCAGTAACCTTTCCAAGTAGGACGAGATTCCAGGATGCACTCTCTAGGTAGCTGTCTTGTAAAGAAATTCATTGATCCTAGGAGGGTCATTAAGTCACGGAAAATCTTAACACCGCCATTCAGAAATGCACGCTCAAAGCACAACGCCATCTATTGGTGCGCGGCGGAACCGCTTTTATAAACAACTTAGTCAATGAACTTCTGTTACTTCTTATATCTAATACATAAGAAAGGTGTACATAATAAATATTAAACTAAAGGTATGGTATGCTACATCTCTTAATTTTAATAACTACATTGATAATCCATGATTTAGAGTTAATGTATGAAACTCTATTTATTATGAAAAGACTTAAAAATGCTGATTTGGTTGACATAAATAATAAAAGTAAATAATATCACACTTTAGCTTTATAACTATACCATACTATAAATATTCGTTCATTAATTGTAACATAAAAACAAAAGTCTTCATTCATCATTTACGACAAAACATAAATCCATACAACCATTTACGTATCACCTCACAAAAGGAACTAACACTTAACCTGTAATACTCAACTTTACGTCTTTCTAAATAACCTCATAACCTACAATAGTTAACCCTTAAATGCTAAGCAAAAACAATAAATTGCCGGCGGCGCGCAATCATGCAAGCAAGAGTTAGTACCGCGCACAATTGGAGCGATCACGCGATATATTTTACTATTTCCCGATGGTTTTACTTTATGTTTGTTTATCATTATTTTAGTGGTTTAGATAAAATGGTGAGTGTGGTTTTGGTGTTAGAAAAAGCTATGGCTTTCGTTTAAATCTCAAAATAATCGATGATCCAAAATGAATTTCAGTGATTTCTTGAACAGACTGAAGAATCAAATAGTTTTGTATAAGTACAATTAGTAGAGGAATAGCCCCAAGGGGGCGTGTCTTCAACTGTGACGTCAGAGTGGCGTGATGATGGTACGAGGCAGAGAGGGGAGCGCAAGTGGACGAGCGGGGACAACAGCAAGCATCGCCCTCTTTCACCTGCGATCATTTGGATCGGACGGACGTTCACTAGCATTGTTCAAATTACGGTTTAATTATAAGTTTTTGATATTTTGTGATTCTTTTAATAAATGTTTTGTTGCGTTTAATCTTTTTTTTTAAGGAATATTAGTCTAAATCGCTAAATTCAGAAGTGGGATCCTAACCACATCTGTGTTGTTTTTATAGACGATTTAAGAGAATCGTTTCAGTTAAATTTTAGTTGTTAAGAATTACTTAAACGTCGTTCGCAATGCCTAAGGAATCTAGTACTAAATCTCGAAAACGTGGACGTTCATCCGATTCAGGTATCGAACAACAGCTTCAAACGATAATTTCTCGTTTGACGGCGTTGGAAGATACGCGAAGCCTTAATTTAGGTCAAGCGGGTGCAAACGTCAGTGCGCGTGCCCTCTCGGCGCCGCCGGTGCCGTGTGCATCTGACTTGGCGATTGTGTCTACCGGCCATGCGAATGCGCATGTTCGAGCTCGCACGGATGACGCGGTGGCTGGTACGGGGAGCGTGGCTGCGTCGCTACCGCCGAGCACGACACCATCAACAGCGGATCTCATCATGAGCGAGGTGGCGGATAAGCTTGCGACCGCAATCAGTGCTGTAAACCCGGTGAGATCCAACCATATTTATATTTCTAGTTTTGACCCTTCTTTAAATGATTTTAATGTGTGGTGTGAGGAAGTAGATCATTTGTGCAGTATCAATCGGTGGGACGATCGCGAGTGTTTAGCCCGCATAGGTCATTGTCTTAAAGGCGATGCACGTATATGGCTTAGTGAGTGGTCAACAAATGAGCGTACTTGGTCTAATTTTAAACGTGATTTTCAATCTTTGTGCCCGCGTAGGATAGATAGTGCGAACATTTTATTCGAAACTATGAAGACAGATTCAGATCGTTATCCTACGTACGCTGAGTATGCTAGGCGTTCTTTGCTGCGATTACGCGTCATCAACGGGTTAAGTGAAGAATTAATTAGTGCAATAATTATTCGCGGCATAACCGACCCGCAGGTTCGCGCCGCAGCTACGAACGCTAACTTGTTGCCTTGTGATTTAGTTGGATTCCTGTCCATTTATATTAAACCACCCCAGAATACCCCCATCCGTAACAAACATAATGAAGGTCATTCGCGAAAACGAGAACATTTTAGCTCTAGATCAAAATGTTTTAAATGTAGCAGTTTCGGTCACAAACAAAACGAATGTCCAAAACGTATGAAATCACATACGGCTGATCGAAATGAGCCGTCAAGGTCAGAATCGTCTGCCTCCAATCAGTTTACGAGTAGATCTGAGCCGTGTAGTTTTTGCAAAAAGATGGGGCATAAAGTAGAGGATTGTTTTGCGAAACAGCGCAGTGAGTCACGCGGTAAATCGAATGTTAACTTTTGTCATGAGATTCAAGATGATTATCAACGAAACGATATTGCGTCTGCAGTAATTCAAGGTGTACCCGTAGATATCCTTATAGACAGTGGCTCGCAAGTTTCTTTAATTTCGGAATCGGTAGTGAAACATTTTCAATGTACCCAGACACCATCTTTTTGTACTTTGCGTGGCATCGGCAGCCAAGAGGTTGAGTCTAGTTTTTCTACAACGTTGACCGTTGAGTTTCCTGAGATTTCCCTTGAGGTGGATTTCCACGTGGTCCCTGATTGTTATTTGACTATCCCAGTTATCTTAGGTACAGATATCCTTAATAGAGATGGTGTAGTCTACACTCGTACACGTGGTGTACAACGCCTGACGCGATCAATGGCAGTTTTCAATGTACAATCGAGCGTGTCTCACCAGATAAATACGGCTGTTAAAGGTGATGATAAAAGATGTTTATTGAATATTATCGAAGAGTTTTCAGAATTTCTTGTCACTGGTACTGCTACTACGACCGTGAATACAGGTTCCATGCACATTCGATTGCACAATGAGACCCCGGTAGTATATAGACCTTATAAAATGTCATATCATGAAAAGATTCGCGTGCGGGAAATAATTAAGGATCTGCTCGATAAAAAGATAATTAGGGAATCCGAATCAGAGTTCTCCAGCCCTATTTTGCTAGTGAAGAAAAAGGACGGTAGCGATAGGATGTGTGTCGATTTTCGGGCGCTGAACGCGAACACAGTGAAGGATCGTTACCCGTTGCCACTTATTGAGGACCATATTGATCGTTTAGGCAAAGCCAAATACTTTACAAGTTTGGACATGGCAACAGGCTTCCTTCAGGTACCAATGGATAACGACTCCATACGCTATACTGGCTTTGTTACGCCCGAGGGTCATTTTGAGTATTTAAAAATGCCCTACGGACTTGCTAATGCACCTGTCGTTTATCAGCGCATAATATCCGATACTCTCCGTCCTTTCATCGAAACTGGCAAGGCTTTAGTATATATCGACGACGTTTTGATACCCAGTGAGACAATAGACGAAGGTTTACAGACGCTTCATGAAGTGTTACGGATTTTGACCACTGCAGGATTCTCTATTAATTTAAAGAAATGCTCATTTTTGGCTAGAGAAGTAGATTACTTGGGGCGTACGATCAGCTATGGTCAGGTTAAGCCGAGTCGACAGAAAATTGAGGCATTGGTCAGGGCCCGAACACCTAGCAATGTGAAGGAAGTAAGACAGTTTCTCGGTCTAGCTGGATATTTCCGCCGATACATCCCAGGTTACTCTCTTAAAACGTCTTGTATTGCCAATTTACTTCGCAAGGGTGTGCAATTTCAGTGGACTAACGAGCACGAACAGGTTCGTGAAGACATTATTCAGCGATTAACTAACGAACCTGTGCTAGCTATTTATGACCCTTCGTTAGCCACAGAGGTGCACACTGATGCGTCATCGCGAGGTTATGGTGCTGTTTTACTGCAAACCGATGCTGAAGGTCGCAAACGACCTGTTGCGTACTTCAGCAAGGTTACTCAGGGAGCAGAGCCGCGCTATCACTCATATGAGCTAGAAACGTTGGCTGTGCTCAAGGCGTTGCAAAATTTTAGGCATTATTTGATTGGTAACAAGTTTAAAGTTGTAACAGATTGCAACGCCTTGAAACTGACCCAACGCAAAAAGGACCTGCTGCCTAGGGTAGCTAGGTGGTGGATGTACCTACAAGATTACGATTTCGATCTGGAGTATCGTAAGGGGACTGCGCTATCACACGCAGATTACTTGAGTCGCAACGCGATCAATATGTGCCAAATAACAAGGCCGCATAACTGGGCCCAGATAGCGCAGGCCGCTGACGAAGAAACTCGATCGCTCTTGCAGAAGTTGAGTGACGGCGAGCTTGATTCGAACCGATATATAAAACGTAATGATGTTCTATATTACAAACTTGATTTAATTGGTAAAGAACCCCGGTTTTTATGTTATATCCCCAAAGGTTACCGCTTAAGCCTATTGCGAATTTTCCACGATGAACATCAACATATTGGTGCGGAGAAAACGACTGAGTTAGTACTCCGTCACTTTTGGTTCCCGGGATTAAGACAATTCGTTAGAAAATACATTAGACACTGTATTGTTTGTTTAACGCATAAAAAGGCACCGCGTCAACCTTTGCAGCCTATTAACTCGTGGCAGAAACCTAGTATTCCTTTTGATACCGTGCATACTGACGTCCTAGGGCCACTTCCAGACTCAAATAGCTATAAATTTATTATCTTAATAGTAGATGCTTTTACCAAATTTTGCTTATTGTACCCGATTTTTAGACAAGACGCTAATGAACTAAAACGTGTTTTCGAAAATGCGATTTCTTTGTTTGGTACTCCTCGATTAATTGTGTCGGATCGCGGACGAATGTATGAGAGCTCGTCATTTTGTAACTGGATCAGAAACTTAGGTTGTGAGATTCATTTTATAACTGCAGAGATGCATCAAAGTAATGGTCAGGTTGAGAGATACTGTCGCACAATCATGAACATGATTCGAGTTGAAACAAATTTTCGACGGGAAAGCTGGTCTAACGTCCTGTGGAAGTTACAACTCAACCTGAATATTACTTTGCAGAAATCTATCCAATGTTCGCCTTTAAATTTATTAATTGGCAGTGATGGTGCAACGCCTGTCATACGATCCGTGGTTCGCGACATTGCATATGAAGCAGCCAGTCCGAACCGAGAGTCTCTGCGCGAGCTTGCGCGGCAACGCGCTAGTGAGTTGCTTGAAGAGAATCGAGAACAGCAGGATACGCGCGTAAACGAGCGTCGCAGAGTACCTCAGTCCTTCCGCATCAATGACCTGGTCTTTGTGAGGAAGACAAGCCAGTCTACTGGCAAGTTAGACTCCGGGATGCGAGGCCCCTACACCGTCACAAAAATACTGCCACAGGGTCGATATGAGCTTCGACTAGTCAGTGGGTCATATGGTAAGAGTACCCAAGCTGCGGCACAACATATGATATTGTGGCGAGGAGAGTGGACCCCTGATGTGTGTGCGGCATTCTTTGAATGTGAGTATGTGATTTGGCTATGAATGGTGCGCATCCCGAGGGCTCTGCGCGTTTTTGATTTATAACCCTCTGGTAGCTAAGTTGTGTTACTGCTTACTGCGCTGATGTTTTGGCACCCTGAGGGCTCTGCCTATAGTACATCCTGAGGGCTCTGTACTTGATGTGAAATCTGGCATGCCGTGGGCTCTGTCAGTCATATATCCCGAGGGCTCTGTATGTTAACTAGTAACCTGAGGGCTCTACTAGTGTTTGGAGAGTTTATTTTTATGTCTTACATCCTAGGCCCCGTTTGACATAAAAATAAACCGTTGTTCTAGATTTCTGCTTTCATCTCACATAAGATGAGTGCCGCTTTTTACGTTTTCTGTGTTCTAACGTAAACAATGTTGTCTATAGGTGCCGCCGACGAGCTAGAAGAAGACTTCTTGGATTCTGAGGGAAACTCGGAAGGCACCATACAAGAAGTCCAAGCTGAGGTCCACGCTCAACCATCACGACCCCGTCAGGTGCTGCCTGAAGATGCTACGGTCGAGGACGAGCCGACTTCAGGAACGGCCGAATTAGTAGAGGAATAGCCCCAAGGGGGCGTGTCTTCAACTGTGACGTCAGAGTGGCGTGATGATGGTACGAGGCAGAGAGGGGAGCGCAAGTGGACGAGCGGGGACAACAGCAAGCATCGCCCTCTTTCACCTGCGATCATTTGGATCGGACGGACGTTCACTAGCATTGTTCAAATTACGGTTTAATTATAAGTTTTTGATATTTTGTGATTCTTTTAATAAATGTTTTGTTGCGTTTAATCTTTTTTTTTAAGGAATATTAGTCTAAATCGCTAAATGTACATTATGTGGTACTACTGAAATGAGTTTTAATATGAATAGAAGCCTTTGGTATTAATTTGTTCCCTTGCCAAATGTAATGTTAACCAAAATGATTAGTTCAAGTTAATAAAATACAACCAAATTACAGATGAAAAATACAATCAATGTACAGAATTTTCACTTCTACTGATTTATTATAAGTATAGTTTATTATAAATATTATATATATATCAAACGAAGTCAACTTTTTATGTTAATCGAAATTCAGAGACGGTGTGAAGTTAAGTATTTTGTTGTACCCCGATACTTCCTTACTATCGTTCGACGGCAAAAATCAAGCGCACAGTTTATAGCAAAACCGGCAACCACCGGCAATTAGCCGTGGAAACTCAATTACATGAAGTTTGAAGAAAACTGGCTCGGTCTCATTCCGTCGAGAATCCACCATAAAGTGGTGTAATGGGGGAAAATATCAAGTTTATAGCTAGGGTTCATTGATGTGCTGTATATCGGGCATCGTCATGCTTGTTTTAATTTAAAGGCTGGAACAGGTTTTATGTTGGCACTCGTAAAGCAATAGTTTTCGGAAAAAGGAAAAATAAAAAAAAAGCTCTGTTTGAAACTTCTGAAGACGAAACGAATCGTTATGAATTATTTTCTAGGAAACATTAAAGTGTTTTAAGCTTATCGAAGGACCATTTAATTTGTTTGTTTTCATTGATCTACTAACACAATAATAAGGACCGGCGTGATACGTCTAAAATATTCCCTAAAAAATTATCGGGTTCAGAGCTCTTATAGGTACTACTGAAAGCATTGTGCAAGCACGATGGAGCCTTCATTAAACACATTCGCAACTATCAATGTGCTTAACCGTTCAACACTGCACCCAACAGACGAAAATAACACTTAATAGTACCTTCTATTTACATGTGCTGTAAACAAAAGCATGGCCGGCGAGCAATACATTCCAATCTTCACAGGAGCTCTGTGAACGTAGTAAAAACTGGGAAACTAGAAACTAGCGAAACAGCCACGAATTCAATTTGGCACGGGATTAGTTCAACAAAGTTCCAACTGGCCGTATGTTATCCTGCACGGATTGTGATTAGGGATTTTGGTACTTTTTGTTGTATGCTGATTAAGGTATTGAGGGGGTGATGTTGTTTGTATGGAATAGAAGCTTAGTGTTAAGTGAAACGAGTATGGATGGAAGTTTTAAATTGAGATACATAAAGGTATAGGTATATTGTTGTGATAAGGTTTTTGTACACTTTATTATGTGGTAGGACGTAGTGTAACTTTAACATGACTACAAAACCTGTAACTAAACTATGTTCCACAAATAAAATTATGAACTAAGGCTTAATGATAGGACGGACATATTGTACAGCCATGAAATTGTTTGAAAATCAGACACGTGCACATTTCACTTTGCACATGCCTCAACTTTCAGATAATACTCTATCTCGCATTGGAACGCAAGAAAACTCACGGTATATGTCATATCAGTGGTATATAAGATAAGAAGATTAAAGAAGAACGCTTTTTGTGTTGTCAATCGAAAACTATCTGCGGGTTTGATTCCCGCATGCGACAAACGGTGTGTGGTCCACGAATGTTCGATCTAAGTCTAGGTGTCCTTTGTGTACCTGCTGCATAGGATGGCACGTATTTTTTTGCAGCCATTTGTTTGCCACTATAAAGCATAGGGTCCCTGCCATCTTTCTACTTTTCTCTACATTGGTATGAAGAGAATTGATAATATACTTTAGTATCGACTAAGCATCAATGTGTCCTCTTTGCTGATGATACAACAATAATTATAAAAGGTAAAAATAAACAAAACTATGAAGCTGATATTAATCAAGCACTTGATGATATTGCAGGGTGGCTCGACATTAATGAGCTAAAATTAAATATTTCAAAAACTAACTTAATTCATTTTAAAACTTGGAAAAGCAAACCTTTAAATCTTAATGTTGAGTATAATAATATAGGTATAAAACAAGTGCATTGTGCTAGGTTTTTAGGAGTGACACTTGATGAGCATTTTACATGGAAGAACCACATAGATATAATTTGTAAAAAAATAAATAGTTTTATATTTGCTCTAAGAAAGGTAAAAGATGTTACGTCTAGGCATACCTCTATAATGGTGTATCATGCCTACATCTGCTCTGTAATCCGATATGGTTTAGTCGTGTGGGGAAACTCTTCCGAAATAGAGAGAATCTTCATTGCTCAAAAAAAGTGTATTCGTGCAATTTTTAATATGGAGTGGTCCGACTCGTGTAAGCCAGTATTTAAGTCGCAAAAACTTCTAACTGTACCCTGTTTATATATATATGAAGTCGCTAAATTTTTGAGGTCTAATCCTGACCTATTCGAGGTAAAGGACAATAAACATAAAAGAAAAGCAACTCACTTGGATTTCCAAATACCTGTTCCAAGGTTAGAATTTTATCGGCGAAGCTGTGTATACATGGTTCCTCTAATTTATAATGCCCTGCCTAAATTCATCACTGAACTGCCCTTCAAAAAGTTTTGCACGGAACTGAATAAGTGGTTGTTACAGGAGTGTTTTTATTCTTTAAATGAGTTTTTTGCGAAATATCCGTGTAAATTTTTTACTCTTGACTTTGAGTTAAGATACAAACATAAATAACTATGTGTTCAGGATTTAAAGTAAATTGGGTTTTAAATATGTAATTTTAGTTTTGTATTAAGTTATTTGATTTTGCATGCCGCTGCGCCGGCGGAACATGTTGAACTCCTCTGACAATGTAACAACTCTATGTACCGTGTTTCAAGCAAATAAATTATTATTATTATTTTCTTTATTTTTCAATAAACATATAAAATACATTTTTAAATATATACAAAAACACAATATACATATACATTTAAAAATATAAAATATAGTGTCCAACCGGCCTCGGGACAGGGTCCAAGCTGCCGGTGGTTAGGACTCCAGAGAGAGGAACCTCCTCACAATACGCGCCGTGTCGAGAAGTACCGCTTTCTGAATCAAACCCTTGACCCAGACGCCTAGCGAGAGCCTCTTAAGGTGTTGGTCGAGGCTCTTGGCTATTATGCCGTTGGCTGTAACGACTATCGGGACAATGATTGCTGAGTCCACCTCCCACATGTCGACAACCTCGTGCGCTAAATCCAAATATTTTAATTGTTTTTCTTTTTCAGCTTTCACGAGGTTCTCGTCATGAGGGATAGTGATATCAACAATGATTGCCCGGCGCTCCGATCGATCTATCACCACTATATCAGGCTTATTTGCTACAATAGTCCTGTCAGTGATGATAGATCGGTCCCAGTACAGTGTGACACGACCATTTTCGAGAACTGGGTCGGGCACATACCTGTAGTACGGCACCTCGGATTCCACAAGTTTGTATCTCAAAGCAAGCTGCTGGTGGATAATCCTGGCTACTTGGTTATGCCTGTGCAAGTATTCGCCGTTAGCAAGACGAGAACAACCCGAAATAATATGTCTTAAGGACTCACCTGGACAGTGACATGCCCGACATATGTCAACTGTACCGTCCTTTATGATATATTTCCGATAGTTATTCGTCATGATAACTTCGTCCATAATTGCACATACAAACCCTTCGGTTTCTCCAAAAAGATCACCGAAGCGTAGCCAAGCTACGGACGCTAAGAGATCTACATCGGACCCATGAAGGGTCCGGTAGTAGCGCCCGTGGAGCTCCTTGCTTTGCCATACATTCTCGCGGTCCTTGACGCTCAGTACGACAGGTTTGTGCCAGTTCTCTTTGCCTAAGGAGAGCGGTGTGAAGCCCTTATCCACTACCACCACATCTCGATGCATCCCCACGTCGACTTGGAGAAAATACTCCCTGAGGTTACATACCTCGCGATTATGGAGAGTCTTAGCATTTAGAAAGCCTCGACCCCCGCATTTTCGCGGGATATATAACCTCATTACTGAAGAGCGTGGGTGATGCATTCGATTTGCGGTTAGTAGTGTTCGGACTCTCCTATCCAAGGCGTCTAACTCAGTCTGAGTCCACTTGAGTACACCAAAGGAGTACATCAACACTGGCATGACCCAACCATTAAAGGCACGCACCTTGTTGCCGCCTGACAAAACACTTTTTAGTACTTTATTCAAGCGGCCAAAGAAACGTGCCTGTAATGATTGTTTCACGTCAGCAGCGTTGATGCCTAACGCCTCTGACAAACCCAAGTATTTGTAGGTCTCCGTTGCGGAGAGTGACCTTAGGTTTATGGAATCCGAGAGCTGTATACCCTGGGATTCCACAATCCCACCTCGCTTTACATGCATGACCGCACATTTGTCAACACCGAATTCCATGCTGATGGAATTACTGAAGCCTTCAGTGATCTTCAGTAACTTCATCAGCTGCAATCCGCCGGTGGCAAAGAGCTTAAGGTCATCCATGTATAGCAAGTGGGAGATTACCCGGCTCCCTCTCCTCAACGAATAGCCCAGCCCCGAATTCTCAAGCAAAGTGCTTAGAGGATTCAAGGCCAAGCAGAACCACAGGGGACTCAGACTGTCGCCCTGGAATATTCCCCGCTCAATCCTAATTGGTTCCCCACCCTGTTGGATATCCCGACATCCTGGATAGTGAAGAACTGTACTCCATTGCCCCATACATGACATCAAGAAGGCGCGTAGAGTTGTATTAATTTTATACAACTCCAGCACCCTCATGAGCCATGTATGCGGCACCGAATCGTAGGCCTTCTTATAGTCTATCCAGCATGTCGACAGATCTTTTTTAGAGCGGCGAACCTGTTGGCAAATAGCCGTGTCAATAAGGAGTAGCTCCTTAGTGCCACGGGATCCACTCCTACATCCATTTTGAGAGGCAGACATAATAGAGAAACTATCAACATGTTCGTTGATTTTTGCCCTCAAAATGGACGTAAGGAGCTTATAGACTGTTGGTAAACAAGTAATTGGTCTATAATTCTTTGGATCCGTAGCACTACCTGTTTTGTGGAGCAGATGGGTAGATCCTGTAGTCAAGAACTGTGGGAGCGAAGCTGATTCCACAGCAGACTGAAATTGAGAAGCCAAGCAACTATGTGAACTTGGAAGCCATTTTAACCAAAAATTTTGCAGTCCGTCCGGCCCTGGTGTTTTCCAGTTTACCATCGGACGGACTGCATTGGCTACGTCTTGGGGGCTGATTGTAATTGCCCCCATCTCTTCGATAGGTTCACATACTTGCTCAACCTCTCGCATCCAGTCGCCTTCGGAATGGCTGACAGGCACCGACCAGATGCTGCGCCAAAACGAATTTGTGGCATCACCATCTGGCAGGCACCCGCCATCCATGGCTGACACCGGCCGCTCCCACGCTCTATGTACCCATCTTTGATCTTTTTGGAACATGCGATTCAGGTGAAATCGTTCCACCCGCCGTTTATAGCGTCGAATACGGCTTGCCCATGCATACACTCTTTGCTTAAACAGGTCGATGCGCTCTGTAACGCGGGCAGTATATTCACTGGGACTAATATCAGTCCCAGCAAAAGCACGCCTTACAAAGCGCATCACGCGTGGTCGCGAATTTCCCTGTTTAAAAGCAATTAGTTTTGCAATGAGTGTCCTAGCCTCAGCAACACGCTGCTCGATCCTGCACTGCCAAGCTGGTACGGCTGGTTTCGGTCGTGTAGCTATGTTACTATGACAAATTGCAACATTAGCTACACGATTATTATTATTATTATTATTATCAATTCTTCTTCTTTTTAGCGTGTCGACCAATGGCAGTTAATTTTTTACAGACCAGTATTCAGCCACGCACACGGCATTGTCCGTCGCCTTATACAGGTCCTCGCATGTGCAGATATTAGGTCATATTGGGCAATTCACTAAGCGAGCCATCGTTTAAGGGAGGATGCCACACTCAGGCTCACGTGTACTGTAACCCCACTGGCAAATATTTTCATCACACCGGCCGACTATGCATCTATGTGATTTTCAATTGTAAATGAGCAACAAAGTTGACTTTTTTGCGTAGAAAATACTGCCTAGTTAAGTAGAGTCCAGCCATAATGATTTACAGGAACACCGTTCGAAAGCAAAAATTTAGTATTACACATGAGAGCAATTCCCATCTCAGCTGTGCAGCGTTTGTCTTTGTTATTTATTATTATTGTTCGATATAAGACGTCAAACTTTCGCATACAGAGTACCTCATTTCATAACTGGATGGCAACTATTATCTAAGTGCAGTGGAAGTTGTAAGCGGTAGCGATTTCATCGTGTTTGATTTAGAAGATTTGGGCAAAGTGGTTGAAAAACTGTAATCGACCAGTTTTTGATTGATTACTTTACGAAAAAGTAATTTATTTTTACAAAAACTGAAATCTGTGGCACGGCAAATAAATGAAGATTAGCAATTCGTGTTAGTATAATTTAAATCATTGTACCAACAGAAAAACAAACTCTTCCATTCAGTATGACAAAGATATAGGTATCAATTTATATGATCATCTAATCTTAATGATTTTTACATAAAAAATAAAGACGTAATTAATCAAAACAGTGTTGTGAAATAGGCAAAAATACACAATAAAATATACTATATCTACGTAACTGAATACACCGCTGTCAACTTATAACTTAAACCACAAGTGAGTGTAATTTATCGGAACGGTTATAGGTGCTTTGTTCTTTGAAAAGTTACGGAAGAAATATTCTGATTTGTTTGTTGCGGTTTGTAAATAAAAATGTTTTATTTTACAACACTGACATATTACCGGTATGGGAGTATTTTTCAAAAAATGCATTTCTATGCACGCTTGATTTACGTGTCATCATCATCATCTCCTGAGCCTTTTCCCAACTATGTTGGCGTCAGCTACCAGTCTTACCGGATTCAGCTGAATACCGTATTTCACATGGAGCGACTGCCTATCTGAGCTCTACAACCCATTTTACTGGGAAGCACAGTATCCCATAGTAAGACTGGTTGTCAGAATTGACTTAACGACTGCCAAAGATCTATGTATGACAGCCGGGACCTACTGTTTAACCTGCTTTCCGGAACACGGAGAGGTCTCGGTATGTTATAAATGGTCACCCATCCACGGACCAACCGCGGCGAGCGCGGCTTAACTCGTATTATCGGTCAAACCGTACGGCTTACACTTAGCCACGAGCCCCTCAAACGTGTGTTCAAATAAATGTCCAAATAAAATACATTCGTAAATAAATAAGTTTCAATAAACATACAAAACTATTGAAATATTTTGATTCAATTTACGTGTTTATAACGACGAGATTTCACAACTTGTGTTTTCGAATGCTGAATGAAAAGGTATAGAAAAGATATATTAGTCGCAGAATTTTAAAAAATTGGTTCGTAGTTCATAATTTATTACTCATCTACAAGGAATATTTCTCTTACTATAAAGAGATTATATAAGGCATCAAATTTTTAAATCAAATCTAATAGAAAAAAAAAAATAACCAAAGAAATGCATTTAATGATCATAAACTTTATTGTGGATCTCAAACGAGGCGTTGTTTCGCCATTTTATAAAAAAAGAGGAACTAGCAAACGAAAAACTTTTAATTTTCCGTTTTGACTCGAGTCTCACTAATTAAAACTACAGTTAATGCGGCCGCTTGTCTTATAAAATGGTGTTTATATACTCGTTTATAACTCCAAAACGGCTAGGCTTTTGTGAGAATTTAACTACACATACATACGGTGTCGGTAGCATATCTACATAGTTAAAAGGAAAAGGGCGTTTAAATGTTTTTATATACTCATATGTCGTTTACTGTGCATGATGTATAATAATCCAGCCTATAAACGTCCACTGCAGGGCACAGGCCTCTTCCCATATAGAGAAGGCACGAGCATTGATCACCACGCTTGCTCTCTGCGGATTGGCGATTTCAGATCCCAATTTTGGAATCCAGGTTTCCTCACGATGTTTTCCTTCGCCGCATGATGTATAAAGTGTATGTTTTAGCTTAAAAAATCTTATCATTGGTAAATGTAAGTGCGAAATAAATAAATCTGAACAATATTGACCAATTAAATAATACGAAACAGAAAACAATAAAAAAAACTTAAAAGATAACTTTGTACCACTTTCCTATTGTATAATAATAATAAATATTTACTAGCTCCAGTGTACTTTAAATGTAATATTCATACCAACTATGGCACACGAGCATGACTCTTAATTTCGTCCTGGTTTCATTCCCTTGGTATGTAGATACTATTTCCTGTGCTACTTGTTGTCATTTTGACGACCTCCGTGGTCGAGTGGCGTACACACCGGTTTTCAAGGTGTCGCTAGCTCTGAGGTCCCGGGTTCGATCCCCGGTCGGGTCAATGTAGAAACCAACTTTTCTACATTGCCTCGGGTCTGGGTGTTTGTGGTACCTTCGTTGTTTCTTAATTCCATAACACAAGTGCTTTAGCTACTTACTTTGGGTTCAGAGCAATGTATGTGATGTTGTCCGCATATATTATTTATTTATTTATTATTCAAATCACTAAGGGAGGTAACATAAAACGTTTGGATAGTACATTACATACTTTGATGTATAAATTTATTATTTTAATCAGTCTCGTAGGTTATTAAAAGTCTATAAAATAAACATATCAACTAAAGCACTAAAGTTATATAGTAAATGATTAAATCACGAGATTATAATAAAAATATACAGATATGCAATATCGTAGTTTCTTCCAACTAATTTACTTCATGTACCAAATGAAATACATTTTAAATTTAAAAATACAAACTAAAATCTAGACTCAATACAAAAAGTCCTAAAAACCTACCATTCAATAGAAACCTAACCCCACAATAACTCAGCCTTTCTTGTGAGTAAGAAATTAACTACTAACAACGTGGTGCAAAATGGCTGGCTCTTTATACTTGCCTCTCAAAAGAGTCCAGACGTTGCCCTTTCAGAACGGTTCGTTTTACCTCGCGACCGTCGGCGACACGTTGAAAGACCTAAAATTACGAAACGACCGCTTTCGTGCTATTTTCTTTTTTTTATAGTGCTTGAGATTTTTGTTACGTTATTATGTCGATAAAGTCCTTTCGATAGGTTAGGTTATTTTCTTGTATCGACTGTCTGTGTTGCTGATATAATCAAATACGTAAATGAGACTATCTTTTTGAGTATCAAAAAAATAATATATTTGTTCCAAACAGTATTTTTTTCCGCCATTTGGCACGCCAACTTAAATTATAATACTAATATACATAAAAACAAAACACATTTATTTATATTTATTTTGTCTAATAAAGCAAATTAGTTTGTTGTTATCATATTTTCCTCATTATTTAAAAATACATAACCAATAATAACCATTTTTTGACAGTCGGATAAAGTGAAGTAGAATTATTTTTGAAGCAGATTGTACTATATATAGAAAAATAAACCCCTCATACTGGCTCATCAATGATGACAACCCCAAGTTTGTGTCAATAAGGAAAAATAAGCGAATTCCGCAATATCAAAACATTAAGATAACAAAAACATAATTTTTTGAATGTCTGAATCCGCATTGAATGATTCTGTAAATGATCATAAATATACTACTTACCACAACAAGAATTAAATCTCACCAATGACGCTGCAGTTGTGGTCAACTACTGGGCGCAGCGTATTAAAATTTTGATAAACAAGATTACCATCTTCTCGAAAAGAAGAAGACCACAAGAATTAAAGTGAGTAAAAAGTTTAAAGAGGAAGAAAACGATGACAATAATAATATATTTAAATGATATGCAAAAAATGCAATTAATATGTATTAGTTTCAAGAACATATTATAGACTTATTTAATAGCAGCTGCGACTAAAAGAAACAAGATTTTTTGTAGTTCTTCTGCGATTTCAGACTGAGACGAACCTAAAAAAACATCAACCAATAATAATAATATTCCGGGACAACTCACACACGGTTATCTGATCCCAAGCTAAGCAGAGCTTGTGTTATGGTAACCAGACAACTGATAAACATACTTCTATATTTCTAAATACATACATATTATAGATAAATTACACCCAGACACAGAACAAATGATCGTGCTCATCACACAAAGATTTGTCCTGAGTGGGAATCGAACCCACGACCTCCGGTTTAGCAGTCAGGGTTACTAACCACTAGACCAACAGGTAAGTCAAAATCAAATGTCACGAAACTCGGTCTACCCATTCTTGAGTTGTAAATCGTGTAACTTACCCGTCTTTTTATATGTAGGTTATAGGGATAGATAGGTATAGATGCATACTCTCCTTCTAAATCAAATCACGCATTCTTCACAATGGCAATTCATAAAACATTTTCAGTTTCCCGTCAATAGAAAAACTAACGAATAGTTATAGTTTTGTATCCATTCCCAATGTATTTGTGATTCCCGGGGGAAACGTTTTCCCATTGAAAATGAATGATTTATTTTATCTGCACCTTCCAATGTATTTTATTCTGTTTTGAACAGTATTGGGGTGCGGTGATAATAAATGTATATTTTTTTTATTTATATTCTTTCTTTGACACTTTTTTTGCGATTTAAGTAGAATAATGTGTTTTATGAGGATATTTTTTCAAAAACTTGAAGGTAACAAATGGGTTTTAAAAAATAAAATAGTATCAAAATAATATACGTCGAATCGACGTCAAACTAGATTTTTATAATGACACTGATTCCTTTCAACATAATGAACCATAATTAACATAATTTTAAAACCACTAAAGCTATTTTTTCTTAATTGTACTGTAAAAACACTTATTTAACCAATGTAAGATCTTACTCACGATATTTTAAGATGAATTGAAATTACGACCCCTAGTCTTCTGCTAACGCCATAATATGTTTCTGAATATAGTCATTACTTATTACAATAGCAGAATGTCTAAAGAAATAAACATCTATATCTACATAACATATTTCACCTTTTGCCGACCCCCAAACAGTTCAAGGTGTATTAGGTCAGATCAATGGTTGCCTGATAAAAATCCTCAGATATATGATACAATTTCCCATAAGTTATTTAATGTTGAGTTATCTTGAAGTTTGTTGTGTACAATATGCGAAAAAAAAGCTATGCCTGCAAATTATTTTTAATAACTCTTTTCTGTATAACGTAGGTATTACATTTAGGTATGTATAGTAATACATACATACATACAATTATTAACATCAGGCACCAAAGGCCCATATTATAGTACAATAATACTATACCAAAATAACAAAATATAAAATACTATACATAAACAATTAGACTATATAAACTTAAAAACTAAAATTATATATAACGGGAATTAGCGCGTACATGCTTAAATACCTGACCAGACCAGACTGAACAATCAGTCTGCTTGCGACCACGGCATGTGTAACCCGGTCGAAACGTCAAGCCCTAAAGGTATTTAAGCAAGTACGCGCTAATTCCCGTTATATTATATTACTATATACCTGGAATATTTTAGAAATGTATATGCATGTAGATAAGGTCATTACTAATATTTTCGGCATGTGTTATTGGCAAGCAAGCTGCTATACAAAGACACTTTTAATCTTCTCGATCGATTGGAAAAATAGTTTACTTTATCTTAAATATTAAATTTCTCAATAAAACACTTATATACGCAATTATTTATAATTTTATTATATTTATTTTTATTTTTAATGTGGCAGATTCTAGCCAACAGTTCCATTCACTGTATCAGAAATATTTTTCACAAAATATATAGTAAGTCCCTTATCGCCTAGCTTACATACAGGAAAGCCCTTTTTATCAATCAGGCGGTTATTTGGCAGTCTCCAGGGGTTACCATCCTCCTAGTTGAGAATAAAATGATTTATTTTACCTTTACTCCTCAATATTTATACTTCTTGGAACTTGTACAGATTTTAGAATGTTTTACTTTTTGCCAGCAATTTTTTTTTGGTATTTCATGTTCAAAATTCGAGGAATTGTGTTAATTGATAACTGTATATTTAGGATAGGTACTCTTTTATTATAATATAAATATAATATTTTTGGGTAGCTTTTTTATATTGATTTTTTCTCAAAAAAAAAAAACGTTACCTCCTACCATGATGGTAGGTATAGCAACAAACTATTGTCTGTTATGTGTGCATATAAAATAAATCTTTTTTGATTGCTCTATTATCCTTATTTGAGTAGTAGATTTACAAAATAAACCCTGCAATCCAATACAATGACAACTGATTTACAAACCAGTAACAACAAATCAGACTTGTAAATAAATACGTTTGAACTGTTTAGACAAACATACAAACACGGCACAATAAATTACTTCAATAGACGTGGGAAAATTTGACAATAGTCACAAAATGTTAAACGAATTTCAACCCTAACCCTTTGGTTATAGAATTTAAAATTAAAATCAATATTCACTTGACAGTCAAAAATATTCTGCTAGTGTAAACTCTACTGTAACTTAATGTGTTATGGTTGGATTTTGAATGGTATAATGTTTAAAGGTTTTTGTGTTCTAGTCGGTTTAATGAAGAGTCTTGTTCGCGTTAGGTCGTTGTTACATTTGTGTTAAAAATCACAAAACTATGATTCGTTTGGAAAGATTTAATTCTTTAAAATTAAAACTTGTTTAAAATATGAAAACGAGATTTCTGTATTATTTTTTCTGTAATAAAACTATCTTTGCGTAAAATTTTCTTCTGAAAATCCATTTTAATTGAATCAATAAATGAATAAAAGTTTATTAAAAAAAAAAACTTTTTTGCGATTGAAAAAAAATCTTTGTAAAAGTAGGTATATCATTAAAATTTGTTTTATAAAATTTAGTTATTGAGTTTTGTAGAGATTGGTTTGTTAACAAGAACAGTAGCACATTGTGGAACCTGCGAGCATAACTATTATAAAACTTTGTGGGTACACAACCGAACATTATACTGTATTTGTAATGAAAACTGCATAATATTATAATAATAATATATAATAATAATATTCTGGGACATCTCACACACGGTTATCTGATCCCAAGCTAAGCAGAGCTTGTGTTATGGTAACCAGGCAACTGATAAACATACTTATATATTTCTAAATACATACATATTATAGATAAATTACACCCAGACAACCAGAACAAATGATCGTGCTCATTACACAAACATTTTTCCTGGGTGTGAATCGAACCCACGACCTCCGGTATAGCAGTCAGGGTCACTAACCACTAGACCAACAGGCCCGTCCATATTATAATGCATACAAAAATAACGTGACGGTTCTGTGACTGTACTTATACCTACCTATATACCTTAGTAACAAGAGAAGAATTTAGGTAACTCAATTCTCATATACGACCCACGAAATACGTTCACAAAAACAACGAAATCCCAGACTTAAACAGAACAACAAGCAAGAATAATATACTTATTTACTTAACAGGCAAATCTCCGTTAAATTTCTCGAGGCGGCCCAACTTGTTTATATTGTAAGTGATATTAATTAGTACGACCTATTTTCTGAGCAAATAATCAAGTAGTCCTACATACATCGGGATATTGGTCCACTACTATTGGTGGTATGAACTCATTCGTTTCTCGCTTCATACTCATGTTTTGAGGCATTGAATTACAGATTTGTTTGTGTCAGCAATTTAGCCAGTTTTATTTAATCTACTTCTACCTACATTCCGCATAACGTAATTAGTAGTTTATAGACAACAACGACTGGCGAAAACATATAGAAGTTTCAAAAATTGGAGTCTGAAATCGCCAATCCGCAATGAACAAGTGTGGTGATAAATGCTCGTTCCTTCTCAATATAGAAAGTTTATTTTTAATACTAATTTTACTCACATGAACCATAATAATGTTTAGGATATATCTTTATCTAATCATCAGCATTCGTAAAGCATACGATTGTAAAAAAGTTCCAATTCATTGTTTGTGCTCACGTTGTTTTTTTTGCTCTCAACAAAATAATTTAGGTACCATTTTGAATATGATATAAGGAAATATATAAGTTTAAAATATATCGAATTAAGTCACCAAAACAAAATAAATCGACTTTCCTCGAACTTCTCTGAACAAATGGTACCGGCAAAACAAATATTCGCCAGAAGAAGTTGGCGAATCAATTTGAAAGTTGAGCCGCGCGCACTTTTGCGTAATTTAGTCGAACGCGCACACTTTCTTTATTTACGCTGGCTTACGTGACGACACGCGTGTTTTCATTATTAACGTGGCTTACTTACGACGGATATTTACTATGACATTTATTTGGTTTGGAATGGCATACTTTTTTTCTAATATTAGCCCTTAAGTTTCGGGAGAGAAAATTCTAGGGATGCTGCAATGATTGCATTAAGTAATTTTTTGAAGTCGGTTATTCCCTTATTTAATAAGGTCCTTAATTATTTATTACGCAATATTCATACATTGTTTTATCCATATTGATTTTTTAACAGCTATGCTTATTTTCATAACTATGTGTGTTCGTGTAATGGGAACATCAAAATCGGTTCAAGAGGTGTAAGAGGGGTAATTGGGTTTGTTAATTAAATAAAAATAAAAGAGGAACCAAATCATTTGTTCTTGTTTTTAAATATCATGAGTGTAAGTACCTTGGTTCCCTAACGGATAGTCTCATTATAATAATCATCATATAATAATAAATAACAGGATAAAATGTGTCTAATGAAAAATCCCGCCATCAAAACCAGGTCTACCAAACAGGTATTAAACACAAAACAACAAACCCCTTACGAAATTCTCAGAATCCAATTACCGAATTGTGCGACACGGGCCTTCCGAAAAATGCTTGTCCACACAAAAAGCGGAACTATTTACGACAGCAATGTACTGCCGCGAAGTGTGGAACACTGCCCTATAACTCTGGCGTAGATTTAAATGGCTGGAAGTAACTGATAGTTTATTGGTTTTGATTTTGAATAGGTTCGAAGGAGTTAAAGAGTTTTGGTGGTCGATTTTGAGGTGAACTTTTTAGAGTTAGAAATTTTTGGTTGGGGTGCCTAGAAGTGTTAACGAACATGTGTGGCTTAGAATGTTTTGTGTATAACCGACTATGTATATAAACCTAAAAATGCAAAGGGCTTTCTTCAGTATGACATTCGACTTAAATAGTTGGAGAATAACTGCTTAAGCAATAGTCAAGGCGTGATAAAGCTAGCCTCTTTATTTAATTTCCTATGTATGATGATACGGCTAAGGTCTAGAAGCAGCTTAAATCAGTTAAGGTCTGCAAACTCAATACGACCTGTATTATCTTCGGTTTCCGAAAGGCTAATCAATCTGTTATTAAATCTACTGATCACGACTGTGATTACTTGACCAAAACACTAACAACCAAACACAGCGCTTGACTTTTTGACAGGTGACTATTTTTTTTTTTTGTTTTGCCTTTTTGAAAATAGGTTAGTGTAACCAAATATTATCAAAGTATATAACAATAACACTTCTATAACTTTAAGTCCTTACATGCCACAGGCTGGCAGCTCGCCAGCAGCTTAAAATCCGCCAGTATCTCACAGTGGACCATTTGTTCGGCGATAACATAGGCACAAATTAACCAAATTACTGCAACCTAGTGACGTCATCGTGGTCGACGACTGGGCTCTCGAAATATGAGGTGTTCAGTACTTAGTTAGAAATATGAGAAGTTATGGGATTATAAAATAGTTAAATTTTTGTTAAGCAAATACTCTCTTTGCCGTATTTTAAACGTTCATGTTTGGTGTCAGGATCATATTTGTATAAACAAATTAAAAAATAATTACCTTTTTTTTTTGTTCAATGATGTTAAATTTAAAAATAAGATTGCCTGACAGAATAAATAAAAACAACAATTACACAAATTCCGGATATTTCTGGCAAAAAAAAACAAATTTAAAGGATATCATGAGTATTCCATGTAACCACAAAAAAAAACCCATTTACAAAACCCAGTAAAACTGATAACAGCATCCAATTACTTAGTGCTATCAATGTTTTACAAGCATGGGAGTCCCGATGTAAGTGCCTATTTAAATTCCCAGCGGGATGAGTGGCTCAACAATGGGTCCCAAACGTACCTAATGGTGTGTTCTGATTTGTTCACCATACGATGTTTACGGGTTTTTATGGCCAGTTTAGTGACCACTTTTAGAGATGTTTTCTAAGGATATTGTAATTGGTTTGACTTAATCTTGCAATATCAAGTACAAGCTTAAAATTTCTCTTAAAAGTAGGTACACGAAAGGTTTCGTTAAAATTTAATATCATTTATTTGACGGTACTATACATCCTCCAACCACACATCTAAAACGTTGTAAGTTAACTATTTCGATAGCTACATAATTACTAGGTACTAAAACTAGTTAATAAGGTTTACAAGTAGAAAACGCCTTCAAGCATTAATACCACCTATATAGGTACCAATTATGTATTTCGTGCCGAAGTATTAAACAAATAAATACTCCTGACTATTACGCAAAACCGATATAAAATAACCATAGAAATAAAGATTTTGCTTCCCTTACACTGCCCGCCCACGTCAGACTTTTTGTAGGTCAGATAATCGGGCCGATTTTCCGCCGATTCTTAGTACCGAATTCTGACCTAATTTTTGTAGGACGTGTGCGTTGCACTATTGCTATCTATTTTTCTCCAACAAAAAATCGGTCACCGATTATCGGACGTGGGCGGGCAGCCTAACATACACCTACCATCTCTGCTATTACTTGGAAGCATAAAGCCAAAGGGCTTTATGCTTCCTTTATGCAAACCTTTAACATGTCAAAACAAAGGTTAATGGTTTGCTTACACTACCAAGAATTCCTTGCAAGGATCTCACTATCTGTTGTTAACCGTTGACGTTTGACGAGCCATAACGCAGTAGCTAAGTGATTGGGCTTCTGCGTAAATGTTTACTGCAATGTCTAAGGCATGTCTTGCAGAAGCGTGTGTAAAAGGCCTTTAAAGGCAATTAGTGGTAAGCTGTCTAGATTTGTATATACTGAGCTTTGATTTAAGTATTAAAAATTGTCAAAATATCATAAAAATTCCGTTTTCATGATATTTTGACAATTTAAAGCCAGAATATTTAAAAATAAAGCCAGAATATTTTCTATATCTTATTGATTACATATAAATGTAAGAAATAACTGCTTTCTATGACTTTTTATGGAACTACCTCTAAGGTATATATTTGGGGCCTGTCATCATCTCCCGAGCCTTTTCCCAACTATGTCGGGGTCGGCTACCAGTCTTACCGGATTCAGCTGAATACCGTATTTTACATGGAGCGACTGCCTATCTGACCACCACAACCCATTTTACTGGGAAACACAGTATCCCATAGTAAGACTGGTGGTCAGAATTGACTTAACGACTGCCAAAGATCTATGTATGACAGCCGGGACCTACTGTTTAACGTGCTTTCCGAAACACGGAATTTGGGGCCTGTATGTACAACAAAAATAATAAGAAATCGATCCACAAATGAGAAGCAGCTGCTTTCGAAATCGTTTAAAAATGCAACAAAATTACAGAAAATAACTAAGTACTACGAATTATTAATTCAGAGCATGGAAAGTGGCAAATAAGGTGGTCAAGTCCTGAATAAATCCCCAAGTTACACGTTTTACGATCGAGTTTCACGAAGCAACATAGCTTAATGAGATTTCACATAAAAACTTCTAGTTCAAGAATTAAGACAATGTTACAAACTATCCTAATTGGTCGTAGTACCTTAATTAAGGTTTAAAGGTGAAAGTTTAGTCCTAGGCACTCATATTATCGTTTAAAGCACATTCGTTTAGCGACTTTTGTCGTATCATAATTATTATGTTTATAGTTTAATTAGGAATATACTATAAGTCGAAATATAATGAAAATGTCTCAATTTTAATAATACTTAATTTTTTTACAGATATACAATATTGACTATTTTTTTACTATTCATTACTCATTAACGCTTGTGCAGCGATAACTTGTGATTAAATACAAACAGTGGAAAGAAACAAATAAACCTCAGGCAGGACTCGAACCCTCGACTACTAGACGCAGACGCCGACACCATCCGCGTTAATAACTAAGCTAAAGCGATCACTGCTTTATTTTCAAATTCCTTCTTCTTTTTACAAACTTATTTTTTTAACATATGAAGGTATTTCTGAATACGTAAGAAGTTTAATTTTCGAGTAAAACAAAGTAGGATCGCGTGCTGCCGGTCTGTTTGGCCGGACGAAGCAGAAACGGGAATAATGGTTGCGTGCTCACCAGATGTAATTATCAATTTATAGGCTTCGTTTTAAAAGTAAAACATTATTCTCGAGATAAAATAAAATATAGCAAGAATTTGTTATTTTTAGTTACATTTTGGTACTAAATTAGACTGGAATTGAGGAAAAACATATGAAATAATGATATTCATGTTTAAAATTCCATACCGCTCCACAAGGAAACGTATTATTTAATTGAAATTTAAGGGTGTGTGTGTATTGTCTCTCGTTTGTGGAATTTGACAAATATACCGCATACAAGGCTAGCGCACCTAGCGGAAATTTATTGCACATTAGTTAAAAAATAGCATAGATTTGTTTTACCTTGTCACATAAATCACAAAAATATTGTACTTTGTTATTTCCACTCAAAAATGGTTCACAAACCACATAGTGTCTCATTTTCTAGACACTATTTCTGGTAATAAAATGATCGTTGTTATGTCATTCTGTGTATCAGCTGAGTCTGACCTGCGACCCTCGAGGCTGGCATAATGTGTGCTTGAACAATAAATAGAATAAAGGCCGTGTCTTGATAATGTCCCATCGGAGAACAGGCAGAGTGATAAGCGGTAGCGATTTTTAAGTTTGTAGAAAAATCGTATTGGTTAATAAATACAATTTAATTACTATTTGTTTCTTTTAGTTATAAAATATTTAAATAAATACGTACGAAATAAAAAGAAAGTCTCTAATAATAATAATAATAATATAATATTCCGGGACAACTCACACACGGTTATCTGATCCCAAGCTAAGCAGAGCTTGTGTTATGGTAACCAGACAACTGATAAACATACTTATATATTTCTAAATACATACATATTATAGATAAATTACACCCAGACAACCAGAACAAATGATCGTGCTCATCACACAAACATTTGTCCTGGGTGGGAATCGAACCCACGACCTCCGGTATAGCAGTCAGGGTCACTAACCACTAGACCAACAGGCCCGTCAAATCACTGTAAGTCTCCTTGTTGAAACCATCAGCAGATATAAGCAGCCATGAAGAAGAGATTTTTTTCAAAGCAGGTTTACTTTCGTATTTTTTATACAGTTCCAAACCAATCCTATTTAAGATAAATATCTAGAGAACTATCGAATGCATTGATTTGGATGTAACTATCTAATATCTATAGTTATTTTTATTAATGTCGTGTAGCCAAAACTCCCTTTTACTTTCTTACACCGCTTCCGCCCACAAGTTAGGACGTCGCCTAAGAAACCCTTTGACATATTACATGATTAAACCGTTTTCCGAAAGAACCGAAGTTTTTTCTGCGCAAGTAATTGAACAAAGATAGGAGGCTTCTGTTGAATTTCTTAAGGTTTTATTCAAAAGATATCTTCTAATTTGATGTAGATGTAGGTCTTTTGTAAATAAATAATGGACGTGTGTTTTTATGACCGGTTTTTTATTTGTGTCCAGTATTCTGTCGAGTGGTTAAATTCTAATTGAAAAGCTTCCGTATATTAAGAAAATGATGATAACATGACCTTGAGTTAGATAGTAACATGAAGTAATTCGTATCCCCTGGGACGTTCGTTAGGAAAAAGAGCATATCCTTATTTGCTAATGGCGCTCACCGTGGGGCCATAGACGGTCGTAATTCATAATGCTTATAGTAGAAAAGAAGGTATTTATATGGTCGTGTTATGATACTAGCAACCATAATGACTCAGTTTGTACTAAAATATTTAAATTATTTAATATTTTTTTGACACTTTAAGTAAGTACCTACTGTGCTTGAATAAACAGCTAGTAAAATCAAGTAAACAATAACAACTGAAAAAAAAAAATTGAATCTATCATAGAAAAAAAACAGCCATTCTCGGTTTGCTGCTGGACATAGGACTCTCCCACAATACAACAAAATAAAAAATCATAAATTATTGTATCTCCATACTTCAATTCCACTTTACACCGTTATCTAAAGTAATTTGTCTCTCATTCCTTAAGACTGGCTTAGGGTCGAATGGACCGGCTGACGTCACCCTTGTCTCTACATCTTATCTAACATGTTAAGGTTGTCAGCCCCTCATGAACTTCTGACAAGATATGATAATGACAGTATAAGATGGAGGTCTTATTGTAACAAACATTATACACATGTCCTGTTAAAGGGTTAAGTGTAATGAACTCGCAAATAGTGTTAAATGGGCTTTTAGGGTTAATTATGTTGTGTAGTCAAATTATGAGGTTTGAGTTATTTAATTTTAAAGATATAAAATATTTGTATAAAACAGAATGATAACGTTATACGCTTATATATAAAATTCTCGTGTCACAATGATAGTTACCATACTCCTTCGAAGCGGCTTGACCGATTTTTATGAAATTTTATATGCATATTCAGTAGGTCTGAGAATCGGCTACTATCTATTTTTTATACCCCTAAGTGGTAGTAGGTAGGTAGTAGGCAGGTAGGTAGTAGGCAGGTGCTAGGTAGAAAAAAATGCATTGCAACGCATCCGGGTACAGCTAGTATTTGTATAAAACAGAATGATAACGTTATTATTTTATATCATCGATAAAAAATAATAAGAATTAGACTGTTTTCACAGCATCCGAAACGATATCGGTATCGCTAATTTTTAAATACGAATCCAACATTCCATATCGGACCGGATAACGTGAAAGACAGATACCTTTTTCATATATTTACTTGCCTCCGATATTGTGTCGGAGTCCGGTACAGATATCGTGTCGGATAATGTGAAAACAGTCTAAAACTGGACTATAATTATCCCACTGCTGGGAAAAAGGACTTTCGTAAAGTTTTTGTTTGAAGTCCCATTTTATGAACCTACCGACGAATGGATAGAAAGTCGGAAAACTAACTACTCGACTACTAAGATTTATGAAGAAAATTCTTTCAAGTATATTATAATTAAAAACAAAAAGATTCGTCGAGCGTACTTAATGTTTAAAGGTTAATTTTAATTACTTATTGTAGCGTATGATTAAAGATAATTAGCTATTTAAATTTGGATCGTGAGGTAAACAGGAACAAAAGGGCTTTATATTTTGTGTATTTGAAAATGTTAAATTGTAGGTGCTTGTTATTAATGCCTATTACTACATTTTGGAAGCCTCTTGGAAAGGCTTTTGTTTAATGAAAGACTACATGGTAACAGGGTATCAATAACTCGACGAGCTCCGTGGTCGAGTGGCGTACGCACCGGTTTCAAGGTGTCGCTAGCTCTGAGGTCCCGGGTTTGATCCCCGGACGGGTCAATGTAGAAACCAACTTTTCTACATTGCCTCGGGTCTGGGTGTTTGTGGTACCTTCGTTGTTTCTGCATTCCATAACACAAGTGCTTTAGCTACTTACTTTGGGTTCAGAGCAATGTATGTGATGTTGTCCGCATTTATTTATTTATAAAAACAAAAAAAAAACTAAAAAAAAATTAAATAGAAACACCCGAGATTTTTTCTAAAGTTGTTCTTTACTTTCAAATAGTAAACCGAATTGCATAAATTATGATTATGTTAGCGTTTAATAAAAAAAAACACATTATAATCGGTCCACTCGCTTAGGAGATACGATTCCACAAACAACACGATAAACTTACACCACCGAGTCGTTTTTGCATCGAGGATTAAAAATAGTTTTCATAAGATCATATTCAGAAAAACTGTGCTAACCTGTTGTTGCCATGGGCGATCAGATTTTAAAATGTTCACTTTAAAATAATATTATGTAAGAAATAAGAAGAATTATAAACTGAATAAAACTAAGAACTAAAAAAAGGCATCAAAAAATGCATCCACATCGCTGTCGACTGGGAGTGTGCCCAAAAGGCTGGCTGTGTAGGCTTAGTTTTTTATTATTGTAAATATTTTAAGTTTAATTTCATCAATAAATAGTTAATATTATGTAATAACTACATTAAAGAAATATAAAAACTACGATTAAGCTAAAGGCACCATAAATTCTCGAAAATATAATAAAAATACAACACGTCCATCAGTCGCATCGTTCAGGCAATAATAAAAATTATAAAATGGCTGTTCTTATATTTAATACTGCGCCCACCGTTTCACAGATTTATGAATTTTAATTTTCTTTCATCCACTGCGAAGTATTATCTTTCAGGGCGTACATTATTCTCCAAGATGTGCTATTGATAAGCTTAGTGTAGATAGGACGCGGTGGAATAGGCAGAATAACATTTCAGGCTGATTATCTGAGCCTGTTAGTATGTCGATATTTTGGTAAATTCGCTGCAATGGAGTAGTGAAATGATGTATGTAACAAAGCCCCATTCTTTTTTTTGTTAGAATAATTTGAATTGTATGAAACACTCAAAAACTGAAATTTTGTCTACAAGATATTGTAATTAAATATCATTTTATCACATAAAACTTTATATTCATAAATAAATATATTCATAACATTACTAGCTACCGTTAGCTAATCATATACAAGAAACAAGAATACGGTTTTCACAATAAAAAAACTGATTGTTGTGTATCAGGTTCAAAGACTCATGTGAGGATAAATTAAAACATACTCAAAACTGAGGCTCATAGAATGTCCTATCTGCATCATAATCTATGACAACAGGTAAGCAACCATCGTATCAGAGGGCGCAGCTTAGGGCCTCCTTTATCATCCCAACAATGGGCTCTGTAAAATGAAATACGGAATCAGAGCAGATAACTTACCCGAATTGTTTTCCTGAACCTTGGATGTAAAAATCAAATTATTTTGTGTTATATGTATCCTGTAACGGGAAATGTGATATTTTTATGAATGGGCTGGTTTCTAGAAACTACATAATTATAAAAGGTTTTGAGGCGATAATTACTAAAGGGGCTATTATTTTAGACCTTTGTTACGTTATTTTGTTGTTTTATACAAGATATCCAAAGACTTTGATAAAACATTAACTATCTAGTACAACGAAATACCTTTTTATATAAGTTACAAATATTCAAGAAAATGTTTATCTCCTCAAACATTTAAATACAAGGTAATACAATCAAGCATACAAGGACCAGATCCATTCCAAACTAGGACCAGGTCGATTCATCCTTTCATGATTTTTGATATAATTTCCAGATACGTTTTGTATATTGTAGAATTTGTCCAGTATTAACCTACAATTTATTTTTAAAACACAACCACCATTCAGTTTACTTAATTCCCCTTCCTCATCCATTTGAATACATTTACATTTCAGCAAAAAAAATAGCCTATTTGTAACCGTTCCTTTCATTAAACACCATAAAAATACATCAAGTAAATCAATTTAATGGTTTGCATTCCATTCCCAAAGGCTTTGAGGAATGCCAGTGGTCAGGTATTAGGTGTATGGATTCCACTTATGTGGGTCCAAATGATCCTCTGTCAATAGGGGTCCGTGATTAATTATATAGAGCCTGGCTTCAGGCCGGCTTCGGGGCCCGTCGGACCTGCTCGTGTGTAGTCACCGTGAAAGGGTTAATTTGGACGACCATGATTTGTTGGGTTTGCAGGATATTTTTTAGGCTTGTTTGCTTAATGGGAAAATGTTGTTTTACCTTGAATGTGATGTTTAAACATGTTAGCGATGTATCTGTTTTGTTAAATTAGTACATCATCCTAAATAAGTCAAACCTACCTATTCAAGTATACAGGCCAGGTTTTTTTTATGAACGATATCATGATATACAGAAAATTATATATAATTTAAAGACGCATGACTATTTAATTTTAAATTGTTACTGTAATTGATCTTATCATAAATATTTAAATACTTACAGTTAGCAAAATCAAACATTTCTATATGGTCTATAGCGATCCTTTCAAACAAATCCACAGTAGAAGTAAATTTATCACAAAATTATAAATGACAAAAAATCGTAAAAATGCAAAATATTTTTTTTATTTTAAAACGATGGCCATACCGTGGTCACCCTACACCAAATTCTTGAAGGTCCAACGTTTGCCAATTCTATCGGGACCTTTTGAGTTATAGTTTCAGTCGTAGACATAATGTTGAAACGTGTCATTTTATTTTACCCCTAAAAACTTTTCTGATATCCTTTGGCAGATTGAGCCTGTTTTATCGTCTCACCGAAGTTAAAAGCCTACGTTCTGAGTGATTGATTTAATAGTGATATAAAAAGAAAATAAACTAAGAATATCATTTCAGTGATACCTTACACGAATATGATTTCTGAAAACTCGTAAAATGTAGGTTTTTTTTGCCTTACTCTTGTTAAATGTATTAAATTTATTATGAGGTAGAATAATTGATTTGTAAGGTTTAGGAAAGATATTACGTTCATAAATAATGTAGAGAAATAGCCGACTTTTATAGTTTATTTATAGTGTATCAGGACAGTAATACCACGAATAGAAAGAGGGCATAAAAATAATGAAAACGAGATTAAATTGAATTAAAACTGATTATTAATAGAAGTCCCTAATCATGAGCTGACGTGGAGGCTGTGGCCTTAGATTAAGTGACATCAATCTGGCTCACGAAAGTTGTAACACAAAAATAAATAAAACTTGCTTTAGGTTCAAACATCAAGTCCATCCACATTTACACAATCAACAACACACAGTTCCAAAACTAAATTTAACACAAAAATGTTTTCAATCGTGTATAAGATACGTTACGTTCATACTGAGCGGTATCCAGAAATTGTTGCGTTGTTATTACGAATGTACTTACATGTAGGTGTATAATCATTTTCAACTACGACTGCGATAGATAATAGGGAACGTATGGTACAGAAAGAGATAGCTATCTGTAGTGTGTTGCACACAGACACGCTTCGTTTCGCTCGCCGCTATTAACCGACTAAAACAAATCATGACAATTGTCTGAATTTGTTCTCAACAACTTTTGCGCGCCAGTGCGACATCTACCTCTTTTTTATTTATAATATCATTGTCGTACACTATAATAGTAGACAACTTCAAACCAGTCTATTTTTGGTATCAAAATCTATTTCAAAGTTACAACCACTTAACTAGACTTTCCATAAACATTCTATTTTCGTTTCAAACCGCGACAATAAAGGCGTTAACTCGGTGAAGCGTAACCTGGCCGGTCCAAACTTAGTCATATCATTAATGTTGAATTGTTTCGCTTTAGGCCAGGTCCTTGTTAATATTCTGTTTATAATTGTAGTTTAGCCATAACTAACTCGATAATTAAAGCTCAACTTTAGTGTTGCGTACTCGGTTTTGTGTGTTTATTAATTATTTAAGGCTTGAAGGACTATTTTTTCTGAGTGCTGTTCGTGGTCCTTTGAAAGTAATTTAATACTTGAGATTCCTGTTTTGTAAACGAAATTCAAATGTATTACGATGATGTGATATAATTTACACATGATTAAGAATGATGGCAGTGCACGTTTTAGTTATGTAGAGATACTGTTTTACTAAGTATTTGATTTGCTGTGCAAGAATATGTATAAAGATTCTTATTTGTTTCTTAAAACTACTTTTTACGGATTTTGTCGAGGTTTATTTTAGATTTTAGGTGTCGAAATGTCGGGTATTATTAAGTATTAGTAATATAAAGATTTTTTATTTAATATCTAAAGTTAACCTAAATTTATTATCTTCTAATATAGTAGAACGTTTGAACTAATCGTTTCTAACAGTAACACGTTGTACAACCTAATATAATTTGCTAACCACAAAAAGAAACAAAAACTCCGCAAACAAAGGGATACGAAATAACAAAACGTACGAAAGCCATAAACACGAGTGTACCCACAGAAACCTAAATAAAAAATTCACAGCAAGTACCGACATAGGACCAAAATTGTTGGTCCTTATTGGCAACCTTATCGATACAGTCTCAGGGTATTTTAGCTCCAATAATTTATTCAAGAATATCCGATTCGAAGGTTTGTGAAGGAAGTCCAAAGGATCCCAATTATGGTCCCCACAGTAACTAGGATGAGTTAGCGTCTCAGAACAAGTTTATTTCTAAAACATAGCTTACAAACGGAATATTTTATCCGGGACACAAAGATTTGTGGGTTGTTTTAGCATCTGGATATGGTAGGAGTGTAGATACATTGGTTTGTTTGTTTCTTATAGATTCTCTAGATCGTAATTCATGTAGGAGATTTAATGTGGAAATCGTAAATGAAAAATCATTAAAATGGTTGGTCCCCAATCCCTAAATTCAATTACTGTCCGTAAGTGGTACCTATTTATTTAAGCTAAAGGCTTATACACTGTACTAAGCTGTTTATTTACTATTGTCTATCATGGTAGTTACTCAAGTAGCACTTTTTATCCCTTCCAGTACAAGACTCGAGTTACATCGCCACGTTCAGGTTGAAATTAAATCCCTAGTTGTCTCCGAACTTCTTCTTTGATCTCACGAGTGTCTAATGATGGACCAAAGTTTTAAGTAAGATTCTTTGTTTTCTTAAAGTTGGAATGTTTTCCAATACGTCTACCGTACGATATTTTGTGAAGTCACCCCACTCATGTTACTTTTGTAATTTTATCTCTGTTTGTTTTTAAAAGAGCATCGTTAACATTGACGCTGAAGGAAATGTTTTTGTTTGAAGTTTAAGTAATTAAACGCAGAGATTTAAACTTGATTAATGTCGATTTGGTAGTAACTAGTCACGCTTTGCAGTTAAATAGCTGTTTCTTAAAAATGTTTACGGCATATTTAATCAAATAGATTTAATTAAAAAGTAAGTTACTAAACTTTTGTCTCGTAACTCTCTGAATGACGACCTCCGCGGTCGAGTGGCGTACGCACCAGTTTTAAGGTGTCGCTAGCTCTGAGGTCCCGGGTTCAATCCCCGGACAGGACAATGTTGAAAATCACTTTTCTTGGTATCTGAATTCTATAACACAAGTACTTTAAGCTACTTACTTTAGGTTCAGAACAATGTATGTGATGTTGTCCGCATTTATTTTATTTTAATTATTTTGTCGTCCCTATTCTTCAAAACTGACAGGAACTATAATAATAATAATAATAATCTTTATTATCTAAAAAGCAGAACAAGTTATCTCTATTTTTAAATAAGATGAACAATAATTGCTGTTTTACATATTACAAAATAGAGTTAACGACGGTGTCTGTGCTAGTAAAAAAACTGTGTGACAGACACCGGCGCCTTCCCCGTACACCTTAGTGGATACAAGTTATGAAAAGCAATGTTGATAAATTTTCGTATCATAATTAAGTATCGGATTGGTTTGAACTGATACATAATCATCTCATGCCACCCTGCACTTTATCTGTATCGTAAGGAACTTAATCCAAACATAAAATCGCAATACCTCATTCCGATAAAACTTTCCACAACACTATTCCACGTTTATTACTGAAAATTGCCAATAAATTTCCATTGAAATCAACCTAGAAGTACGATAACACAGAAATCAAGTCAGCACGTACATTAGGTGTGCGAAACTCATCATAATTTCCCTACCTAATACCCGCCTTGAATATTTAACGGTACTGCATTTCGACTGTAAGCTGACTTAGCTTAATTTTCAGTTCGAACCCAGTATAACCTTGCAGAATTCTGTATGTACACTCCGCTATTACTCGGCTAATAAAACTAGCGATGTTACTATTTCGCCGTGTTATACCGTCTAGCTAACGTATACCGCCGTCGAAGCAAATTGCAGCGGGTTTTGGTGTTTGATATGAAACGGAATTAATTATTATCAATGTTTTAAAGTGTTAGTTGCAATAATATCGCTCGCGCTGGTATAAATTGAAATTCGAAAGTGTAACTTAAGTACAACTTCGATAGATGGCGTTGTTCAATGAGATGAAAAAAAAACTGAATAAAAGATACGAAATTATACATACATACTAGCTTCAACTCAAAACAAGCAACTTGTAATGTACGAGACCTGTATCCTCCTCTACCAACTGAACAAATCAAATAGAATGAACGAACGAATGCATTCAAAAAACTATTCATCATTCGTCTTGTCTCTTAGTGCAATCAATCCATTTTTTCATCAAACAAACGCGAGGTTACTTTTGTTCTTTTGAATGATTGAATTGGTTTCGGTTGTGAAATGTAGTCGAACAAAATAAAACTTGGAACGAGAAAAATTGAGTTTTATCTCAGTTCTAGGGATTCCAGTGAGCTCTCGAGATATATTTCCAAAAAAAATAAACACTTGATATTGTGTTGTTGACATTCATATGAAGTGATTCGTATAATATGATTAAACATTTTTGTTACTAAGTAATAATTGATGAGCTTCTTTTTATTATGTGCTCTTTATTTTATGATGCTTATGTAACATCTGATCATGTGATGTGAAGTGATCAATTAAATAAAAACAGAAACTTTAAACAAAATCTACTAAACAAGACTATTATAAACAAGTACAATTTTAAATGTATCTGGCAGTAAATCAAACAATTGTAGGTACATTCTTTAATTAGAGTTGTTGTATTTAATAATTACATGTTTCAACCAATAAGGCAAAGCAAATAAGTAAGATTTGACCTTTACAGTACAAAATTTAAATACAGTATTCATATTTATTTATTTTATTTTTTTACTTTTGACTTGCCAACGTCTGTACTAAATAATATTTATTAGCCCCGAGCTCTGTCTTATACACATTCCACCGCTTTCATAATGAAATTATCATAAACATAATTTAAGATTTTTTTAAAGGAACATCTCAAGAATCTCAGCAACTCCTGTATTCCTTAATTTTTTTATTGTGTTTCATAAAAATAACAAAGACGGTTTTATATCTCATTGCCTTCTCCTTTTATTAATCTCTGCCCTTTGTTTTGTTTATACATTTCGTTTCGTATCAACGCTTTTCTAATATTATGCAAAAAACAACTTTGAACCTCAAGATTAAGGATCAATTTCGTTTGTAGGATGTGAAATTTTATTTTGTTAGGCGAAATGGCCTAATATATAGTAGTAGCGTTGGCTGTGGATTCGTTGTTGACCTTTAGTTCAGGCAAAACGATAAGATTATTTGACCCGTCAAGGAATCATAAAGTGTGCTTTGTGGTAAGGCTATTTTAGGCTTTATGAAAATCAAAAGGAAGTGTAGACGCCTAAATAAAAACGACAAAACCTCAGGGTTTTATCTAGTTATAATCACATTAAAACCTGGCTTAAATAAACCTTTAAATAAAAATAATAATAATAAATTTATTTATTTCCAAATAATATGATTTACAAGATATACATACTAGTAATTAAGTAAAACAATAGTATCAACTTATGAATACAATGTAAATCACTCAAATTATTGACCTCCTACACCCAAGCTAAGATTAAACTTGTGTTATGGGTGCCGTGGCTTCCTCACAATACTGAACCAAGAAGACATAATGGTTATTTAACAGGCTGATAAGTGATAAAGTACTAGATACTAGACATTTGGCGATATTGATATCAAAAATATATAAATAAGAAGAGAAGCCCTTTATATCAAGACTGTTACTAGCCGATGTTAATATGAGTGTTGACATAAATATCTGCTACGATGTATATCCCGTAGCGACGTAGCTGCTACGCCGTAACTGTTTCGTAGACCCGCCTACGTAAAACGATGGTCCCTTTTAATTAACGTTGTAAAGTATATAGTAACCACCCCACTATCTATAAAAAATATTAATATAGTTATTACAAAAGTTGTAGTCGCAATGACTAAAAAATATTGCAAAAAGTTTGATTATCCAAAATAATGTCTTTACAGTAAATCAGTTATTTCAAACGTTTATAATTCAAACAAGGCCAGGCCTTGGCCTGTCGCGACGCGGACTGGCTCGTCATCAATCACAGGCAGGCCTCAGACAGAACCATTTCTCAGGGAATAGGACAAAGGATTCCCTTTTTTTAGTTTATTTGTTTTTTCGGACTTGTTGAAGATATTGATGTTGATTTAATAGAATTTTTGGGAGTATTATATGTATATAAGTCTTTGTTGTAGAATATTTTTGATCTTGTTAGGTTTTTTTCATCAGAATTGTCTTGTGAAATGGCTTGACTATGTTAATCAGGTATTATTTTTATTAATATGTACTAAGAGAAGAGATCAGAAGTTAAAACGATGAAAGGAATACAATTAATTAATGTATTTTTTTCATTATTTTTAACCTCGTTTAATCTAAACAACAAAATCAACACCTTGATACAATGTCTATTCGGCTACTTGTAAAAAATCTCATCGTTGATTCAAAATACATTTCAATCACCATTTCCATCAAAACCAGACCAATATGTAAACAGAGCATTGAAATGAATTACTCGCTAGATAATTTAACAATGGTACATAATTTAGTGGCTGCACACACGTGACGTTATTTTGGTGTAATTAAACACCTATCATCCTCATTAGAGGGAATTATTACCTGTTTGTGTAATGCAAGTACAATTATGCAGAAAAGTTGATGTTATCAAAGATGAAGCGACTGCTACTGGTTGTTTATTCAAGTATTTTATAATTTTTTAAATTATATCACATCTTGAAGGCAACTGCTATTAGTAATTTTACTTGCGATTAAAACTGAGAAAATGTTTAAACTTTAAACAAAAACGGCCTTTCCTGTTAGGTATATATCTATGTTAATGAATTAATCTATGTTAATATTTAATTTAATTTTCTTTCTCTTTATATGTTTCTATTCTATATTTATATCTTTCAACGCTGTCCAAAGGTACAAACAGCATCTAATATGCAAAGTTAAATAACAATTGACCTGAATATATTGCAACTAGTTTCTCATTCACGATACAGAATAGCGTCATGCATTCATGGGAATTAAGCCGATTGATGTCAGATCCCGCAGCACTCGGCCGTCGCTTATTAATTGTTATATTGTACTGATTTGAATGACTTCTGTGTACGAATGTTAATGATTGTTGTAGATATTTTGAAGTGTGTTTTGAGTAGATTTGCAATGTTTTTTTGGGGTTAAGAGTGTGATTATTATTAAATAAGTTGGGTTAAGGTTGCTCGACCACGTCCGATAATCGGTGACCGATTTTTTGTAGGAAAAAAATAGAACACAATGATAGCAATAGTGCAACGAACACGTCCTACAAAAAGTAGGTCAGAATTCGGTACTATAAATCGGCTGAAAAATCGGCCCGATTATCTGATCTACAAAAAGTCTAATAGAAAAAAAGTAGAAGAGCGGATAGGTGGGATTTTTTGGCTGTAGTGAGAGATTAAGGACAAGATCCATAAAATTAAACTTACATGAGTTTCAAGTGACGCAAACACACTGACTTTGTTTTTTTGAGGTCGTTGCTGCAACAAAACCTGTCCATACATAAGAAACATCCATAGGAATACAGGATTTCACAAATTAAAAAGACTACCATCTGAACCAATAGTAGCTGCATAAAAAAACTCAAAACGACTATCAAACAATTCCAAGCACAAGCAACAAAAAGGTAGTTTTAACCTCAAACTGTTTGAAATCAAAGCAACGACCAACGACTATCGACACACAATAACCGCTTGCGATAGCTGTCCTGCGTCCAGCCAGTAGTGCTGTCCACAACGCCCGAGGGATGTGCTCGCTTATTGATTGTGATGCTACTGCTTTTAATGCTTTCTGTTATACTATAGTGTTGGGGGTTTGTGTCTTTGTGTGCAGCATTGGATTGATGAGGAGTTGTGTTAGTTGCGAGATGTGTTTTTGTTTTCATAAATAGTTATATTAAATGCTTAAAAAATTTATTACTTTGTATGGATCTGTTGAAGAAAATGTGAACAAGTTTTGTTTTTTTTTTAATCTTTTAGTTGTCCCACTGTTGGGCAAAATATCCCTTACTTACTCCAAGTCTTGAGCCGCTTCTCATCAATCTGGCAATAGGAATAACTTACAACGTAATGAAAAAAACTATGAAAATTTTGCAAAAGTAGGTACTACTTTGATTTGAGAGACCAAACGACTCTATAAAGTACTTTGCGGGTCAGCTTCATTGATTAATCGAACGTGACTCGAAATCGATTGTTATCGTACTAAGGACGCGATATCGGCGCTGGCGTGTTTCCAGCCCTGCTCGTAATTTTGTGCAACCTGATCATATCGCGTAGGGTTGCGCATTGTGTGTCTGGGCTGCGATGCAAATTGTGTTGTACGTCACTAGTAGGTGGTTTGAATTATTGTATTATGTTACTCGGTAATATGGGTTGAGGAGGTCAGATGTAAGTCGCTTTATGTAAACGATATTAAACTGAACCCTAAGACTAGAAACCGACCGCAACATGGTTTCTGGAAAAGGCTAGGCAGATGAAGAAGTTAGTTGTCTTTCAGTCAAATGTTAGTTTCACAATGCAACAAGTGTTTATGCATCAGACCACTTTAATTGTAAATTGAAAATTTTAATGTTAAATGGATGTGATGTGGCTATACTTTTAATAAATAAATAAATAAAGTGTAACTAACACTTGACTGTTACAGTTAAACTAACACAGTTAGTGTTAGTTATCTTGTTTTGCATGACTCTGCAATCATTATATACACACATATTTGCAGTTTTGGATCTGCAAGCAAAACTGTATACTCAATCCTATCCATTGCACCAATCAAATAAACAGCCATATACGAGCCCATCAATCCACACTAAACATCAAAGGCGCCTACCTGCCTACCTGCCTACCTGCACAGTGCAGTGGCTACATATTTCAGCGTCTTATCGGACGTTGCACGTAACCTTAGGCCCGATACCATCTAGTAACTCTACATAAAGTCTATGGAACAAAGCACTGTGGAGTTGTGTTGTTTTGGAAAGGAAAACATTGGTTGATAGTGTTTCTGGTATAAGGTACGACACAAATATTTGTCCCTTAATTTTATGAAAAAAAAATAATTAAAAAACACGCCTGCCATGTCTAAAAAATTTAAAAACAAGTCAAATATTTGCAGTCGGGGTCGGTTACTTGGAACAATTCATTACAGGTCCCCCGACTGCAAATATTTGACTTGTTTTTAAATTTTTTTGACATGGCAGGCGTGTTTTTTATTTTTTTTTAATTATATTTTTTTTATTTAATACCTTTTAGTGAACAACAAAAAAACATGACACAAACACAAAAAAAAAATATCGTTCGGAACCCTTTGCAGGCGATTTCGACTCACACTTGACCATTTTTTAATGTCCACATAGCCTATGTCACTCGGGATAACTCAAAGCTTCTAATGATACCACAAACATTGAAATCGGTCAAGCCTTTTAGAAGTTATGGTGGAATAAAGAAACTCACAAACATACATACATACATACATACATACATACATGAACCCTGAAAACATAACACTCCTTTTTGGGCAGTCGTGTAAAAAGGCCTCCATTTAAGCTTTTCCTATTATGTACAGACATAATGAAATCAAAGTCAAAAAGATTTTACAAAACATTTTTATTTACCTTTTGAAGTTTCGTATTATTCAAAATGCATATTTATTTAATACATCATGCACTGAATGGTCTATAGGCGTACATGTGTGATCCATGTAAATAAAAAAAAACTGACCTAGAGACTACAATCCCTTTCATTAAAAACTATCACTTCCCTATAATGAACACAGCGGAAAACAAATCCAGAAACCTAGTCTGAATTGTTCCATATTTTCCAATAACGGAGGTCTCGTATTGAAAACCTTTATAAGGTCAGATCTGTTTTACCTTGCGTTGCTTTATATTACCGCCGGCCGACATTCTCAAAAACTTTCATTCCACCATTATCCGGCAAACTCTTTCCACATTGACGTGTGGTACAAGTGACGGGAAACAAGGGATTAGGCTAATTGCTTAGAATGTTTCAGAAACCAATAGAAAATTGTTAAATTCTTTCGGGTTTGTAGTAGTAAGGTTTATTTTTAAAATGCATAAATCTCTGATTGTACCACTGACACTCAAGCTTAGATTAAACTTGTGTTATGGTTGCCATGGCTCTCTCTATTAATCTATAATTTGCCTTACACAAACCAGTACGGAGTTACATTGATGTCCACTGATGAAGAAAAGCTTTATAAGGCTTTATAACACCCATTTCTCCAATTATGAACGAAGACGAACGGAAACAGCATATATGACATTAAATGTATAAAAATAGTAGAAGAGCGGAAATCGTTAAAAGAAAAAGTTGAAAAATAAAAATAAATGACGCTAGTTTCTATAAGACTTAGACCTGTCACTTGCATATATTTGATCGCTTCGATCGGCGTCAATGCTTGTATAAGTATCACTTAACACTTCACTGTTAAATGGGTAAATTAACTTTCACTTATCATAAAATAGGCAAATTAAGATGAATTAAATAATATATCCTTGTACCACACAGTTAAAACGCTCTCTCCGCCAGCCCCAACATATTGGAACTTCTGTAAAATGTTCCTACGTTTACGTTATATTCTATGAAAGTAGTTTTTATTAGAATAGACTTGTTGAACTTTTGTTATAGCCCCACTTTGTATTGTCCCAGCCGTTTTGTTTTTTTACTAGCTTTTAATAGTTTAAAAACGTTTTCGAGAACGGTAGTTTATTGCCGTTTAGCTTAATATAAAATAGCGAATGCTATTAGCTTTATTATTCTTTGTAAGTGTGTTTTAGAATAGATGTGTTAAAGGGTTTTTTCGAAGAAACACTATTGTTGAGATGAGATTGCTTTTTTTTCATTGGAACTGAAGAAATCGTTTTGTTGTAACTGGAATACAAATACCTATAAGTATGTTTATCTACAATTTGTAATATAACAACGAAATCAAAATATTTAGGTAACAACGAATGTCTCTGAAGAATTTACTGTCAATAATAAAAAGGGAATGTGTCATTTACCGTAAAATCTGTTAGTTTCTTTAAAAAGGCATTTAATATAAATAACTAGGGTTTTTTTTTATTTTAGCATATAAACATAACATACCATCACGCCTGTAACCCCGAAGGGTTAGGCAGAGGTGTACCAATGTACACCCACAGTTCGCCGGTATGTTTAGGTCCCATGTAATAGGGGGCGAGCCTATTGCCACTAACCGGGCACAAATCCAAACTCCGACCTGCTACTGAGAATTTCATAGACAAACCCAATAACACCTTGGTCGACTTGGGAATCGAACCCAAGACTTCTAGCGTAGCAGTCGCGCTTAGCACCACTAGGCCAACGAGGCAGTCAAAGGCCAACGAGGCAGTTAGCATATGCGAAAACAAATATAGCCTTACCTCATACAAAAAGGTTAAACACCGAAATTATACTGCACGATATAAAGATATAATTTTATTCGTTTCTCAAATAAAAGTCGACCCAATTTACCTAACTCATTTTATTATAAAGCCTAAATATAAATGGGCCTAATTCTAATCTAATTTGGAAAGATCTAGTTTATTTTCACTAGATATAGCAATGCATTGTAATATGGGGCTAAATGACTCGTGTGGTAAGTGGTACCTATCTTAAAAACCTAATTTTGGCGATAAGGCACCAAGAAAATTGGCTTCCGACCTTCCAGTGTTATTTTATTTGCTGTTACTAACTATTTGTTTTGTCTTTGTTGATAATATTCTGAGTGAGAACGGATCGAGAGAGAAAAGTAACAATGACTTACCCCCCTTACCCCTTAGACAAATTACATTTCCCCGATCGATAACACTAATCGAATCGCTTTACTGTATGGAAGGGACAATCCAAAATTACGTGAGTTATCGAAATGAATTATCTTTTCAATACATTTAATGACAATTGACTGATTTCTTTCATCGTTATAGAAAAGTCTAACACGCTTGTAGAAATGGCTGGTATTTACAAAAGTACAATTAATCATATTTCCAATCGACTCTACGTGACAAATATTATCATTTTCACTTTAAATTTCCTTTCTTAAAATACCAAATATGACACGATTTCCGATCGAGAACCGATAGTAGTCTCACAGGCTTCAGATCGGCGATTCTCAACACAGATTATGTCTACCTGTAACGGGAGGGAGCAAATTTTGCGAATTTGACCCTGGCGTAAGAAAATAATTGTCTATTCGCTCGCAGAGAGAAAAAACGTTTTACGTACTAACCGTTTCAAGTAATTGATATCGTTGAAAAAGGTGTCTTATTTTTTTATTTTTAAGGTTTCTGTTTTGGGTGGCTTGGTTGGTTTGACTTGACCTAATTAGCAGTTTAGTGATGATTCATTATGAGTTAACACAGTAGCGTTGCTAACCGCATCGGACGTTGCAAAAGTATGGAGTATTTAAATGTATTGCTACGCTGCTACGTGGCTACGGCGTAGCGAAACGGTTGACGTGGCGTAGAGCGACGAGGAATTCAATATCGAAGTCAGTAAATTCGATTCCATCTTTTTGTTAGTACTTATGCCAATGATGTTATTATAATTATCTTGCTTTACCGAATCTAATTCAAGATAATGTATTTTTTTTAATTACTACATTTTATTTATTTAATTAAAAAAATCACTTTACCTTGTATTATTTTAATTAAAAAACAGAGCCGGGTCATATGGAAACTTGGGTCATGAATGAATAAAACTAAAAAGTAAATTGTAGGAACAAGTTAATCATCTAAACAAACTACATATATGATAACAAAACCCAGACAACATCAAAAACTGCCTAAAGTCATGCAATTTCCAGTCAGATTAAAACATGTCCGCTGTTTATACTAAAACGTTTATAATATCAAACGAATGACTACAAAGAGTTACGGAACGCCACAGAAAGGACGGAACCAGGAGCTGGAAAATAAAATAGATGTGGGACAGGCTGGAAATAATATATTTTTATGTTTTCTTTTATTTTATTATTAACGACAAATATGTTTCAATCAATTCTATGTTTACCTGTTTACTCTCAATTTGTATACTACAGACTTTTATGAAATTAATTTATTAATAAGAACTCGGAATAACACAATCGGGTAGTATAGATGTTTATAATGTTTTTTTCAAGTTGAAGTAAGCATACAAAAAACATGAAATTTTTGTGTTAGTTTTCTATTTACTCTATTTTTATTTATAAAACAGCTTTTTTTTAAATTAATGTATCACTATCAATAAGTACTCGGAATAACATAAATGGGTAGCATAGATGTTTTCGGTTTTTTTCTTCAATCTATTATAAAAAATTGGAATTTAACCTTGACAAAGAACATATATATAAAAAGTAGTGTACATACAATTAAAAATAGAAATATATCCATATTGGAGGATATTGGATTGAGGATATATTTCCATTTTTTATTCAAGTCGGTTGAAAAAAAAAGAGCCGTCAAACAGTTACCACTTATATCCATTTATATGAGATAGAAGAACTACCTTATAATAATCCAGCCTATAAACGTCCCACTGCTGGGCACAGGCCTCTTCCCATATAGAGAAGGCACGAGCATTGATCACCACGCTTGCTCTCTGCGAATCGGCGATTTCAGATACCAATTTTTTGGAATCCAGGTTTCCTCACGATGTTTTCCTTCACCGTTTGTCAGAAGTGTTTTAGAATAATTAAGAAAGTACATATAACTTTGAAAAAGCCACATTGGTACTTGCCTGGTTTCGAACCTGTAACCTTGTGCATAAAAATACGTTCATTGAACCGCTAAGCCACCACGACATTTCACCTTTTACCTTATAATTTGTATTAATTATAATATATGCTGTCGAAACATTAGACATTAATGCCTTAAAAAAAGCTCGACATCTTTCGCTACTTCATGGTCCAGGAGTTTGAGCTGACATGCGAGTTGCTTGCGGCACATTTCTATTGTGGATAAACTTTCTGAGGCGACAACACTGCCTGCCTAATGGAGACATTATCATTGTATATAATAATATAATTCACGGGAATAAGCGCGTACATGCATAAATACCTTTTTAGGGCTTGACGTTTCGACCGGGTTACACCGGCCGTGGTCGCAAGCAGACTGGAGATGCGGTGTCATCCTTCCGTGCACGAAGTTGATGATTTTTCATCTACCCCATGTTTTTTAAGTACCCTACACACTGCACTGACTACGGCCGGTGTAACCCGGTCGAAACGTCAAGCCCTAAAAAGGTATTTATGCATGTACGCGCTTATTCCCGTGAATTATATTATTATAAACATGCAGCGCGATAGTTTAAAATGTAATATTATCATTGTATGTCTTCAACTTTAGATTGTTTCAACAAAACTGTTGGGTCCCGTATCGTATTGTAATTATTATTTAACGACGTGTGTTAGAGAAGTCGTTTTGTATTTTGTTTATGTATGCTTTTGTCTAATTTGTTTTGTTTCCGTGTTTTGTTTGTAGGGCTGGTTTATGGTCGCAGATTGGAGATGTATCTCTTTTTGTTAGGGACGTTTTATTTATTTTTGAAATATAACTACATATTTTTGTGCATTACTAAATATTTCTAAAAAATATTGCAGAGAATTTAATCGACTTTAAAAGGAAAGTGTACTTTTAACTGTTCTTTTTTGTAAAATCTTTTTTATTTGATGTTTTATTTTATTTGGAATAGTTATGACTTTCAAACACTATACGAGTTATTGTAAGTTTTTTATTTACTAAGTGAGATTCTCCATTGAAACCTTAAATTCACCTCTGATATTATCAGCTATCTCCCCTGCAAGCGAACAATAGTACATACAATAATTACCACCATCAAATATCCAAAGTTTGTTTCAATTAGCCGGCGGCCATTTTGTGGTTCAATAACAATCATTTAATTAATTTTAACCGTACTAACATCACCAAACATAACATCTGATTATAGAGAAACATTAAAGGTTCTGTTTAACCCTTTTAATGTACACTTAAACTATGATTATGAGCATAATATAAGTCAAAAGAAAGGCTTTTTTTTTTCATTTATTTTTTTGGCATAATGATGCCTCAAGTAATAGAAAAAAGGACATGTGGTGTAAAAAAAATACTGGAAAAAAAACGAATACTTTCTTTAAAAAGTAAAAGATTAAAATCGATTCATTTTCGGATAAAGGATTTAGGTAAGTAGGTAGTTGTAGTATAAAATATAAGTCGTATCAAGCGGTGAAAATGTAATAATTTCACTTTGAATGAGCAACCAAAAAAATCTTTTCAAACAAAAAAGAAGATAAATAATTAATTCAGGATAACTTAATAAATACACAAAACATGTCCACCCTATTAGTGCATAAGAGGTAAGTAGCAACATTCAAAGGCTTTGCATATCAATGTACAAGTTTCGACAGAACGCTGGAAAACACGCCTTTGTTATGCTAAAACTTTAAACCGACACAACCAATACTCGATATCAGTATTTCTTGATGTTCAAATGTAGTTTGTATCTATTGAGCTCTGACAGTCTATGAAAAATTAAGGTTCTTGTGAAAAATGTTGGTGTAAGAATGTTTAGTAGTGTTGTTAGGATAGTTGTTGATCCCTTTTTATATGTTTGATACGAGGTGGATTTCAGGTTTTGATACGAGTTTTTGTTTTAGTGGAATGAGTCTAATTAATATGGTTTTTTTTTCTAAAATCATCAGTCATCAATCTACCTTTTTTAATTAATCTCGCTGATTATAAAAGCTACTCATACATACCACTTAGTAATTAGGTAATAAGCTCTTTATCTTTTTTCATGAGTAATCAAGCTTAAATCTTATTTTCAACGACAGGTAGTCACTGGAAACCTAAAATAACAGCCTAGACTGTGTGCCCACTGGCTTCCTTATAAAAAAACATACATATAAAACGCAGTCACAAGTTTACCAGCAAAACTACAAGAAAATAACATCCAAATAAAATCATAAGAAGCAAAGCAAAACCGCTGCAACGAGCAAGCCATTAGAAAAGCTACAAATGTTAACCCAGTTACCATTCAAATTCTAAGTATCAAGTCCTAATAAGCGCTTCAGCGGCCTATTTGGCAAGTCAGCGGCTGCAGCGCTCTACGGGACTGGTTGGTCCAACACACGGCACCCGCTCGTTAGCTCGAGAGCGCTAAAGCGCTGCATGTCAAATTGGACACTAGAGCGAGGTCCAATTTGTGCACGTCGGTGTTGGGTGCGCTCTTACTTCGATAGTTTTGTGTGGGGTTCGGGTTTCTGACTTATTAATATTTTTTAATTATTTTTTCTAGATGTTGAGAATGGAAATTAATTATCTAGCTGTCGTAAATAGCTTATCATATTATGTATTTATTCGAAAAGCTAATTTGTTTCTCGTTCTGTTCCATGATGGTACCTCCTTAAATCTAAACTTTTTCAAATTAATAGTGGCGGTATGTAACCTTTCAACATTTATAAAAATAAAAACAATTTACATTAATAATATTATGAAAGTTGATAAAATCATTATTGATTTTCAAATATATGCTTTCCTATTATAATTTACAACTATTTCAGTAGCTATGTACCAAACCTCAAGCCAAACCATTAATTAACTTCTATTAGCATATATGTTAATCTAATTTTCCTAGGATTATCCAATACCACTCACATTCTGTGGATAACTGTTGCCAAATATCGAGTGACTAATTAATTGGTATATTGAAGATAATAATAATTCTAATTCAGAGCTTGAACTATGGTAACCAGACAACTGATAAACATACTTATACATTTCTAAATAAACATAACATAACATACCATCACGCCTGTATCCCCGAAGGGTTAGGCAGAGGTGTACCAATGTATACCCACAGTTCGCCGGTATGTTTAGGTCCCATGTAATAGGGGGCGAGTCTATTGCCATTAACCGGGCACAAATCCAAACTCCGACCTGCTACTGAGAATTTCATAGAAAACCCAATAACACCTTGGTTGACTTAGGAATCGAACCTAAGACCTCTAGCGTCGCCCTTAGACCCACTAGGCCAACGAGGCAGTTTTCTAAATACATACCTATTATGGATAAATTACACCCATACACAACCTAATGATCGTGCTAATCACACAAAGATTTGTCCTGGGTGGGATCAAACGCACGACCACCAGTATAGCAGTCAGGGTCACTAACCACTAGCCCAACAGGCCCGTCAAGATAGAATTCTATGAACTTTCTAGGACAAATATAAAGGTAAAAAGATATTGTTATGTACCATGATATTGTTATATAATTATTGTATTTTCTATGGGCCCTAGTTGCCTGAATTAAAGGAATAACGACGAATTGACGACCTCCGTGGTCGAGTGGCGTACGCACCGGTTTCAAGGTGTCGCTAGCTCTGAGGTCCCGGGTTCGATCCCCGGACGGGTCAATGTAGAAACCAACTTTTCTACATTGTCCCGGGTCTGGGTGTTTGTGGTATCTTCGTTGTTTCCGAATTCCATAACACAAGTGCTTCAGCTACTTACTTTGGGGTCAGAGCAATGTATGTGATGTTGTCCGCATTTATTTATTTATTTATTAATAATATTCCGGGACAACTCACACACGGTTATCTGATCCCAAGCTAAGCAGAGCTTGTGTTATGGTAACCAGGCAACTGATAAACATACTTATATATTTCTAAATACATACATATTATAGATAAATTACACCCAGACAACCAGAACAAATGATCGTGCTCATCACACAAACATTTGTCCTGGGTGGGAATCGAACCCACGACCTCCGGTATAGCAGTCAGGGTCACTAACCACTAGACCAACGGGCCCGTCAAGTTTTTTTTGGTATTTACATATAATATCCATAGTCAAGTAAAAGTAGACCAATCTTCTTTATTCATATTGACTTTGATTACTCTCATACACGAAACTAGTAGCAACAAATTCACAAACATAAATATTTCAATCCCGTATTACCGAATCAAGATCACACTGAATTCTGTATAACGAAATACCGAAGACCTCAGTGCACCAACAAGACATAATATGGAAAATGTTCTCACATTTCAACGACGAATCCCATTTTATATTACTTGCAAATCTTCTATAAATATTTATATAGTAAAATACGAAATAATAACTAATTAAGTAAAATTGTAGTGGACGGTTCGATTATGTAAATTAGCGGTTAATATTGCCAGCTTTGGGTCTTAGATTGAAATTTCCTTCAGAATAACTGGTATTTTTATGGTGTCATTATTTTTAATTTACTTAAATGTAGTAGTAAAATAATATAAAAATTTAATTACAATTATGTACACTTGGAATAAGAAAAGCAAAAGAAACTAAACGAAATAAAGCCTAAAAACTAAAATAGGGGAAGTATATAACAGAAAGTAGTATTTTTGGAGTTAACATGCACTGACTAAAACCTCTTTTGAAGTGTATGTATTTAATGAGAAGTTTAACACGTTTTATCCACAACTACAACTCATTTGTAATTGTAATATAATTTAATAGGTGTAATTTAATATTAGTTATCGTATAATGTGATAAAATAAGTGTCTAAATAAATAAGCCAATAATTATATAAGTATAATTAACAACAATATTACAAAATTAAGTATAATGTAAAATATAAGAAAGCGTTCTTCCTCTCTCCTACAAATATGCTGTGCCCAACAGGGTCCATAATTGTTTCTATATCTAACCTACCAACTGTTAAAATGTACATTATGGAAGCAATAAATATTGAGTATTGAGTATTTGTTTTATTTTACAATTAGCTTTTTTATAGAAAGCTTCAAAATCCTGGCACAATATAAAATACTTTATTGGATTATTTAAGCTTCCCACATAAGTTAAAATTATTCATAATATGAACGAGAATAAAATACCAAACTATAAACAACAGACCGCTATAAGGCCAACAAATCTGCGCAATTCACATTAAAATATTAAAGCTAATAACAGCTGAACTAATAGGGGCAAATTCCGCTAACTTGTACTGAGCAAAAAGCTTAGTTATTGCCGTCCGAATAACACAATTATTCCTAACATGCAGGGAAAGAGGAATTGTAACATTAATTCCCTTAATTTTACTAGAATGTTGCGGTCAGCGGCTGACATATTACATGTCGGCGTTTTGCGGGCAAAAGCTGCGCATTACTCGCGCCACACTCGTGCCACGCTCGCGCCTATGCATACGTGCGATTTGTTCCGTCGCCCTCACTGACAGCTGGTTGCTAACTGATGTATGAGGGGATAAAGAGTCGCTAGAAGTAGCAATCGCAGTTTTAATTGGTCCCAATAATGTTTTGATAATTGTTCGTTAAACTTTTCTTGCGATTGTATTATAATCACCAACTCTGAAAGGGTTTCTTCTATAACGAATACATAATAAATTTTCTTATGTTAGTTAGTCTCTAAAATTGTTAGAATAGTAGTTAGTAGTTAGTATATATTATTATTAGTTAGTTAGTAGTAGTTAGTATACATTTTAGTCTCTAAAATTGTAACACATAAAGTACACTACTTGTGATGTGATATTATAAAAAAATTGTGTCTTTAAACACATTTGAAAAAAGATAGTAGAACAGTAAAAACCCATTTAAATAAAAAGCAGTTGTTTATTTTTTTGTTTTAATGGTGACAAGGATTTAATCACAAGAATTCCAATCAAACTAATTGCTTCTGACTTTTGACTGATCCGGGAAGAAAAAACGAAATAAATCAAAGCAATATTTTTAAGTTAGTCGCTCGCAGTCAGTTGTAAAGGAAATTGAAAAAAGTTAATTAATTTAACTTTAGTTAAATAACTTGAGATCAAAATGATCTTAACTTTTTGCTCAAGGTTTACTGAAAAACATAAATGTCCTTTTCTGATTATTAAAAAGAATAAAATTGTTTTCGTCGTTAAATTTTTTTTTTTTTTATATTTTACTAATGTTTGAAATTAGAATCTAGTAGAAAGACTGTTTACTTTGTGATTTTTTTTAATAATAACTTTTAAACTATCGCGCTGCATGTTTATAGTAATATTATAGAACGGGGATTAGCGCGTACATGCATACCTTTAGGGCTTGACGTTTCGGCCGGGTTAAACCGGCCGTGGTCGCAAGCAGTCATTTTTTTTTTAATTTTTTTTTTTTTCTATGTCCATACAAAATCGAAAAGTTCTGTAAAAAACGCTAGTTTACAACTAATTTAGTTTCATGAAATATCAAAATTAGTGATGACGTAGTGACCAGCTGTTTGCGTCGCTAGATTACGTCCACAGAAAGTGTGGAAATATTTGCATTTACTGTTCATTATGTTAAATGGTTTTGACCCGTGGTTTTGACGTACATCATGCATAAACCTTTAAAATTATACATTACGGTGTATTATATGAAATTCTTTGAAAAAGATATAGTCCCAGATGAATATAGTCCAAGGTGGAATATTTTACTTATAATGCAAACCATCTGCATGATTCAATCAAAGGGATATTTACTCATAAACAGGGCTTAAACGCCAATGATGACGTTAATTTTTGAATTACACTAAGACAGAAACCTAGCTAACTACCACGTTTAATGTGCCCAACTACTGACCCTACAATTTAATTACCAACAATTCGAAAAAAGAAAAAAAACTCTACCTTCTTATCACTGAATAAGCAGAACTGTAGTTATCCCTTATCACATCAAAACAAATTAGAAAACCCGCAAGCCATCAGAATCAGGGAGCAGAAACAAGTAGTTCCATATTAATAGAGCGGCAACATTTCATATGTGCGCCTGTCGCGAAGTATTCCAGTCTTCTGACAAGACGTGCCTACATGAGCGTATTTACATAACTGGAACATTTACGTGGACCTAATGGGTGGCGGAAGTGACTTGTAAGTGTTTTAAGTGCTGGTCATATCTTTTGAGTATGCTTCCTGATCTTTTTTTATGTCAATATGTATAATAATATGTTGTTTATTTTAATCGTTTTCAAATTTATTTTTGTAACATGGGACAAATAAAGTGGTGGTCGCTATGCGTTAAATATATAATTTAGGTACTTAGCTTATTAGGTACTTACCGATCATAGTGTGTTAACATGGAGATACTTGTAAAAAAACACTACTCAGATTAAGCTACAAAGTACGGTGAATAGATGACATTGGCAACTATTCTATTGGAGAACACTGAGTTATTTAATCCACGAAAATATTTTTGTTTACCATCTATTTTATCAGTGTCTTTTAAACTCTTCCAAGCCACATCCATCCACACCTACATCTGTCGAAGAAGTTTTAACGACCCCATATTCTGCACTGATATTTCGGACTGGGCACGCGGAACTCAAAATTAGTTTCGTCGACTCAATTTCTATGTCACATACAAATCGGAGGACCAAATTAAATCTGTTACATTGCAATTTTGTGTGACTGCCCAATTATTATATATTACCTTTGTAACTTGTTTAGGATTATTGTAACCTTATTTGGTTATGTTATTATGGTTTTAGTTTAGATTAATGAAATGAAGTTTGTTTAGTGGTGAAACTTTTTTATGTGTGAGGTTAGAAATATGTAAGCCTGTAAGGTGTTGTTCAGGTTAAAGACAGTAACCATAATTATGATACTTTAAAGTGCAAGAATGGAGCCACTTGATAAGATGTAGGTACATATTTTTTGTAGTTATTATGATTCGCAAAAAGCTGAAAAATAATCACAAATATTATCATATAATATACTAGCTGTACCCGGCATGCGTTGCAATGCAATTTTTTCTACCTAGCACCTGCCTACTACCTACCTACTGCCACTTAGGGGTACGAAAAATAGATAGTAGCCGATTCTCAGACCTACTGAATAAGCATATAAAATTTCATAAAAATCGGTCAAGCCGTTTCGGAGAAGTATGGTAACTAACATTGTGACACGAGAATTTTATATATAAGAAGATAAGATATAATAGTTCATACGTGATGTTTCTTTTTTGTTTTACAAATCTGGGGGCACGGCAGTGCCCCAGCCAAGTCTCGAGCAAAACGGGCACGGCCGTACCATTCTTTTCTCGAAGCGTTTCGCGGCTATTTCACCCCCCCTGTATCATCGATACGGACAAAGCTAGGGGTTTAAGTTTTCGATGACCTAGAGTAAGTATTAAAACAAGCTCAGCCTCAAAATTACATGACATTTAAACCAATAGTTTACGAGTTATGAGCGATCAAAGTTACACCATTTTGTCACTCACTGACTCACTCACTGACCGATCATCAAAAATCTAAGGTACTTCTAGCAAACTTAGAACCTTCAAATTTGGCACCAAGATAGGTTTATAGCTACATGTAAAGGGAAAATTATAAAAACGGTAATAAATTATATACCTTAGTAAATAATATATAACAAATTTATATTAGCGGTTTTACAAGAACATGGTATATGAATTTTGACCGCATTGTTAACTTTGTTCTTTGTTTATGTACAACAAGCAAATATTTTTTTAGCAATTTTGTTTATTTATAAAAATAAAAGAAAGATACCTACAAAAAATAAATGAGATCCCACCAAAAACATTCAATGTAAAAAAAAAGCCAAGTCTCTCTATGCAATTATTCTTCCATCGTAAAAAGTTTTGAGATCGCATAGGAGCCAAGTCCTGTTCAACTTAATTTGTAATAATAAATCAATATTTTGTGACTATATCAATAGTTTTGTTTACTTTACAATAATAGTGACTTGGCCATGAGCACAATAAGATACAAATATAAAGCGGCATATTTGGAGGAGTTGCAAGTAAATAATAAATAATATCAGGACACCTTAACCGACAGTCGGTATCATCCAAGATCAGTGAACTGCACATGCACTATGGCGCATGTTTAGTCCATAGTGATCTCAAATTCCAATCAGTTACAAAATCATGTCCATAATATATATAAATATATAAATTCAACGGTATTTGCACGTAATTAAAAGGAGCAAACGACCTTTAACCTGTGCTCATGGCCAAGTCACTGTTATTGTAATGTAAACAAAACTATTGATATAGTCACAAAATATTGATTTATTATTACAAATTAAGTTGAACAGGACTTGGCTCCTATGCGATCTCAAAACTTTTTACGATGGAAGAATAATTGCATAGAGAGACTTGGCTTTTTTTTTACATTGAATGTTTTTGGTGGGATTAATATTTACCGAACATCGACAACTGAAAATTTACCGTTGCAAAAAAATATGGATATTCGCAAATTATTTAGGTATATATATTTTATTCAAAACACACTGTTGTAAGGAAACTACAGAAGTGCAAAATGCAACTATTTAAACACAAAGTTTATAAAGCTAGTATAGAAAATCTTAGCACAAGTTTCGTTGGATTATACAACAAATGCAACGTTACTTCAAAGAGCAAAGTTTCTATGAAATATTCAAGTTTCGCACACAAAATAACTTTGGTATTACTGTTAAAAAGTTTTGAAATTCCGTGTCGACTTTTTAATTCGGTATAAATTGTTTTATGTATTAAGTTTAAACGCCATTTTTGAGTATTTAAAAATGGGATTTTAGGCATAGTAATTTTTCTATTTAAACATAATAATTTTATCATCATCATCTGCCGAGTCTTTCCCCCTTTTTTTCTATGTTGGGGTCGGCTACCAGTCTTACCGGATTCATTAATAATTTTATATGCTACAGTAATATATTTACATTTAACCATAACATTGTTTTCCTTGTACTTTTAATAATTTTTTATCAATTTGTTAACAAAAACCTATATTTAGTCGAAATAATATAGATTTTTGTTAACAAAAAACGGGCTTTTTTGTCTAGTGGTTAGTGGCCCTGACTGCTATACCGGAGGTCGTGGGTTCGATTCCCCCACCCAGGACAAATGTTCGTGTGATGAGCACGATCATTTGTACTGGGTGTAATTTATCTATAATATGTATGTATTTAGAAATATATAAGTATATTTATCAGTTGTCTGGTTACCATAACACAAGCTCTGCTTAGCTTGGGATCAGATAACCGTGTGTGAGGTGTCCCGACATATATAAATTCACTTACTAGTTAGTTAGTTCCAGAGTACTAATCTAAAAAGTTAAGATAAAATAAAATTATTGCTTCACCCGTTTCTTAAAGGACAAACTTTGAGACGTAATAAATAGGGGACCGCAATAATTGCAGCTAATTGCTCTCGGAGTCGGTTTCAGAAGTGGTTCAGTCTAGACTAGAAAAGTTGAGAGATCAGCCTAGCCTAAGCTGAAGAAAAATCTTGTTAGTAGTTTTCTATTCATAGTTGGAAGTCTGATAATTTTAATCCGGTTAGTGCTTACTTAGATGTTTACCAAAATGTTTGTTGCGGGTACTGGTTTAGTGCATTACTTGCAATACTGGTATGATTTTTCAAGTTAAATTACCGTTTAAAGCTAATTACAAAAATTGTGTCACAAAATGTATTTACAAAATATGTAGGTATGCCATTCTGTAAGGTGTTCCATGGACCAAGGTAGCTTGAAAAAAAAATGATTTTATTATTATTATTTATTATTAAATACTTTGATCGTTTTTTAATCAATCGAGTTTTTTTATTTCTATAATGTATGTGCTTTATAAATAGGTATTTACTATGCGAAAAAAATGCTTTTTTTACAGTAATTTTACAGGCTGGTAAGAACAAAAACCACCTACCAATTTTAAGTAAACAATAATGAAGTCGTTTGTTAAAAACAAAAACATAAGGTTTCTAAGTAATAAGATACTGATTCTGTTTTCACGGAAATTTGTAATTTCTCTTGGCTTTTGTTTATTAAAAAGGTTATTGTTTTCAAAGAAATCGTATTATATACACGGTTACGGTAAGTGAGAGATCTTGTTTATTTTTTTATTTCTTGGTATTTTTCATTTATACATTACTTATCTCACTTTGTTTAGGCATTTTGAAAGCTAAATTTTGAACTACTCCTCATAATCCAATTAGGCTATTCTGTTCCTGGCTGCTTTTTGGTCTGGTAACCGTAAAATATTCAAAAATTAAAACACAAGCATTATTTCTTATTTTATATTCATAATCTTATTTAATATTCATAAAAATAATATTATAGTTTTTTTTTATATTTTGAACGACAAGACATTTAAGTGTAACGTGGAAGAGAATATATTATTTTGCGAATTGTTTCACTGACGGAACCATAAAAATTAAATAGTCTGCACTACATAAATAAGGATCCCTAAAAACTAGAATTAACATTACAAGTTTCCAGCCAAGGTCACACGATTTACTCCCGTTTTTCATCGAACTTCAAAACTTTACCATCAAAATTCAACTTTATTCCCTTGTAATAAGAACTGTGTTGATCGACCTTTTCCGTTTCACAGTTCATTACGCACTTCAAGGGAGATTTCATGAACGATGTCTATCAATTTGATGTTAGATCAATACGTGTGTTTACTGAAACTGAAAAAGTTAAGGCATTATAACATTCGAAGGAAATGTTTTCCGATAAAATACAGTTACTATTACTAATGTACCTATTTAAGTCTTAGTATGCGATGTTGCAAGACTAAATAAGATTTTTAGTGCAGTTTAATTAAATATTTTTTGTACACAATGAAAATTTTCACGACGACCTCCGTGGTCGAGTGGCGTACGCACCGGTTTCAAGGTGTCGCTAGCTCTGAGGTCCCGGGTTCGATCCCCGGACGGGTCAATGTAGAAAATCACATTTCTACATTGTCTCGGGCCTGGGTGTTTGTGGTACCTTCGTTGTATCTGAATTCCATAACACAAGTGCTTTAGCAACTTACTTTGGGTTCAGAACAATGTATGTGATGTTGTCCGCATTTATTATTTATTATTATTTATAGTAGGAATAACGAAAAACCATTAAAATTGAAACACAAAAACGCGACCTTTCTACTCCAAATGCCTGTAATGCCTTTTTGCGTAACTGTAGATTTTATTTTTATAACTACTCAAATTAAGTACATAATTTGTTATTCTATATGACGGGCCTGTTGGTCTAGTGGTTAGTGACCCTGACTGCTATACCGGAGGTCGTGGGTTCGATTCCCACCCAGGACAAATGTTTGTGTGATGAGCACGATCATTAAAATTTGTTCTGGTTGTCTGGGTGTAATTTATCTATAATATGTATGTATTTAGAAATATATAAGTATGTTTATCAGTTGCCTGGTTACCATAACACAAGCTCTGCTTAGCTTGGGATCAGATAACCGTGTGTGAGATGTCCCGGAATATTATTATTATATATATAATTGTATAAGTAGCTAAGCCTAGTCTAGATTTTGAGTGAGTATTCCAAGAAAAAAATAACAAGCACTCGACAAAATTTCGGAGCTCCCAGGCCCTTAAGTGATCTACAAGACAGCCTAATCAAAATTCCTTCACATTTATCCGAAGAGACAGTTTTACACTTATTATTCGTATTATTGAGATTTATATCACTTTCCTCTGAAACAGGTTTATCAACGGACTTTTATGTTCTTTTTGACACAACTCTGGCAAGTGTCGTGAGAATTGGAATAATTTATCTATGAGATTTCCCAAAGGCACAGTAGGACAAACTAAATAAAAATCTTCCCTTTTTCTTTTCGTGAATAAAAATAAAGGGACATACGGAGATGTAATGGGTACTGTGATAGCGGTTTTGGATGTCATCAGTTCGATACAACTTGTTATTTGAAGTTCTTCTCGTAATACCCAGCTTTGTTCGTACAAACGTCTGTTTTTCTTGTCCTTTTTGAAGTTTTCTCTTGTTTAAAGGTTGTGTATGAAACGTCCAGGCTGTTTGGAGAATATGTAAACAATATTGTTGACTAGTCAATCGTTATGTAACCGAATTAGTTTTTAACGTGACATATTTATTTACAGTTTACCTTTACTTTTATTCGTATAAGTATTAAGACCAGTATGTGGCCATATTAGTATTTTATTATATTAACTAAGAAACTCAGCAAATGGTACTGCTGTTGAAATGATCTCCACATCTCTTATTTATTAATCAATAAACCTAATTTAGGCCTTACATTCCCACAAAAGCATTTTTTTTTACATATGTTTGGTTAATGCCGTACACTACACGTGGGCAAAGGGACTATCCCCGTGGTGGTCGGCATCAGCACATACAAACGAGTTCGGTAATGTTCGGCCGCACGAGCGTACTCGAAGTAAGTCCCAGGAGCAAAGACTCCTCTTTGCCCTGGAGGCAGCCATTGAGACACGACACGTTTCTGATATTATAGACAGACAGAATCGAATTAGGGTCAAATTACTAGGTTGTAACTTTTATAATTGTGGACTAAGGGACGAAATAAAAAAAATGTTTTGTCACTCAAAAACAGACAACATTAACTAATAATATAATAACTTCTCGACACGGCGCGTATTGTGAGGAGGTTCCTTTCTCTGGAGCCCTAACCACCGGCAGCTTGGGCCCTGTTCCCGATGTCGGTTGGAAACTACATTTTATATTTTAAATGTATATTTTTAGTTTTTATTGTATATATTTAAAAATGTATTTTGTATGTATTTCAAAAAATAAAGAGAATAATAATATTCCGGGATAACTCACACACGGTTAACTTATCCCAAGCCAAGCAGAGCTTGTGTTATGGTAACCAGACAACTGATAAACATACTTATATATTTCTAAATAAATACATATTATTATAGATAAATTACACCCAGACACAGAACAAATGATCGTGCACATCACACAAAGATTTGTCCTGAGTGGGAATCGAACCCACGACCTCCGGTATAGCAGTCAGGGTCACTAACCACTAGACCAACAGGCCCGTCAAACGCCTAATGTATTGGCTGTGATGTTTTATGGTAGATCTTACGGATGAAAAGCGTTGCTCTTCAAGCAAAAGAAACATCAATTTAAGTGCTGTAATATAAGACTTATTTATGACTCCAATATAAACTCTAGGCTTCCTTGTGTCACAAATCCAAAATTAATGTAAAATTGAAATTATTTAATTATAATAAATAATAATGTATGCGGACAACATCACATACATTGCTCTGAACCCAAAGTAGTTAAAGCACTTGTGTTATAGAATTCAGAATCAACGAAGGTACCACAAACACCCAGACCCGAGACAATGTAGAAAAGTTTGTTTCTACATTGACCCGTCCGGGGATCGAACCCGGGTCCTCAGAGCTAGCGACACCTTGAAACCGGTGCGTACGCCACTCGACCACGGAGGTCGTCAGAGTTAATAAAAGTAATTTCAATTTTACAGAGCACTTATACCAGTGAACCTTACTAAAATAACCTGTTCTACGAAGCTACAAAAACATTTAGTCCCTCAGAATAAGAGAACAAAGTTTAACATTCGTTACTGCAAATAACCTGACATTTACACTTTTGCCACATTTTGCCTTTACTATATATGTCGCTCCGTTCTCGCAGAAAATTGTAGTATGCACTTGTCGTGCGCGAATTGGAGACGATTTCAACCGAGTTGTTTTGTAGTGCTTTGCTTATGTATTGAAAAGAACTGTTTGGAGTGTATTGAATCTCTTCTTGTTGAAATCCTTTGAAATTGTGGAGAAAATTTATCCAGCTCACTGGTTTTGATAGAAGCTTTCAATGAACTTAGACTAGGATTGGATTGGTTGGATTTTTTGGGTATAAATAAGAATTGCATTTTTACTGCAATAATAATAGTTTTTGTTTTTTAAATAGCTAATTGAAATTTGAAAAATAATAGCTATTTCGATTTTGGTTTCAACCCTCTCCAGGAAAAGTCGTCCAAATATACCTTCGACGGTCTCTTCCAGTTTCCTTTTGCAGTCAATCATTGCAAGAACGTCATTCGATCAGGTAAAGAGCAGCCTACCCTTTCAGAAAAAGAAAGCATAATAACAAGTCAAACCTTCTTAAAAAATGTAAAAAGCTATGACGTATCCCAAAACCTCCATTCGATCCCAATCTCGGCCTTTCATCATTTCCATTCCATATCCAGTTCCATTGAAAAACAAGAAAATCTCCTCGCATTTAGATAAGGGGTGAAACACATAAGAAATACAAAAGGAACCCGTTCCGTAGTACCAAACGTAATAGATTTACTCCGTTCGTTTCCGTCCTATTGATCGGCTACAGTATTATGTTCGGTCAACTTGACATGAGGGACAAACGACTATACTTATGTATAAATATATGTATTGTGTATAAATATACATTGTTTCTGTCCCGCCCCGAAGGCAATTGGGTCGGAAATTTTGTGTTGTTACGTACGTATAATGTGTGGGGAGTTTGCTGATTTTGGACGTGGGTGTGACATTGTTTCGTCCTGTGCATTCCTTTTGGAATTAAAACAAATGAGTTTAGACATAATCATTTTAGTCATTCGAAACAGCAACATAAATTAGATTCAGCAAGAGTAGATGCGAAGATTGCGAGAAGTCAGGCAGAACTCGAACCCGCGACGAATGTTGGGAGCACCGATCACTTTACGAACTAAGCTACCTGTGTTACTTAAACAAACAATAATGCATTTAAGTTATTAGGCCGTCATCCGCTTGTCGCGTGCCTTAAGTTAGGACAAAACTCGTGATAAACAGTCTGTTCTTGTATATACTGGTGATTATTTACATCTATGTATCTCTTAAATATTAAGAAGTAAAGTCTATATCACTAACGATTTGGGTGTTTTTTCTTAGTTATTTAAAATGGAACGAAAAGTCCATGGGAAAAAATTGATATTGCATTTCTGTATAGATAAACAGAACAATCAAATTGTTAGCAAACCAGTCAGTGTTTCTATTTGGGTAGTCTTGATGTGTGTTTGTGCATCCTATTTGGGTTGCCTAGCAACGCCACTTGATTAATAGAGTAACGACCACAATTAAGGAGACACACGAATAAGCTGTTCTCCGTAGTTAGCACTGACTAGACCATAGGTATGCGTTTCTGGAAGCAAATGTTTACAATCGTAAACAAAACCAATAAAGAATTTTTGTCTTAAATGTTTGGGTTAACATGTGCAAATTGTTTAGAAAATATTCTCAACAATGTTTCCTTGAAATAGAAATATACAATTTACAATATTAAATGTTGGCACATAATTCCAATATCTTTTTTTCGAATATTATCCAGGATACAGATTAAAAAAAATAAAAGTAAGTCTATTACATAATGTTTTTGTTTAATTTTATTGATAAAACATAAACCAATTTAATACGCCGTGTGATATTTCAAAATCTAAAATAGGTTTCAAAATCAAAGCATTTTTTATATGGTATGATTTATTAGTGAAAAATAGTGCATCAACTTTATGCATCTCCCAGGTCGTTTGTCCAAGTTATTTTCGGGTTAGCTTGCAGTATCTTAATTATTATTTAACCGACTTCAAAAAAGGAGGAGGTACTTAATTCGATTATTTTTTGTGTTTGTTATCTCAGAACTTTTGTCCTGGTGTACATATTTTGACGATTATTTTTTAATTGAAAGCTGGTGCTTCCCGTGTGGTTCCATTTCTGGATGTGGATCCATAAGAAAACCTGATAAGACTTATTTTGATGTCAGATTTTTTTTAGAAGTATTTCATATTCTTACATATCGAAACCGCTAGCTCTTACCTTCAAACCACCCACCAACGGAGGTGCGTACTAATTATGGTTAATGTCAGACGTCAGCAATTAGATGGGCCATTGTATACAGCACAAAGCGGCCAGCTAAAGGATGGCGACGCACAATTACTCTCTAGTCGCACTGTTGGTTCTGGTTGTACTTCATTAGCTTGTACGACTGCAGGTTTGCCTAGGCTTAGTGATTTTAGAAAAGACTTACCAAATCAAGTATTTTTAGGAGTTATAAGGCATATACAACCTGCTGGCCTGTACAGTGGGGTAGACGACGTTAGTTTTTTATATCCGTCAGATTATGGCTATAGCTTAACGCATACTACAGAGTCGCTGGACAAGTCTATCTCAAACTTGATATATTAAATTCATCCTTAACACAACAACGTAGTGTTCGTATTTCTTCTGAGATAAAAACGCGCTTTCACGAGCGAGTATACGTGCATCAAAGTCTTCCCAAGTTACACGAATGCTCGTGCAACTTTGGTAGACTTTGACGCTTTGAGTCAAAGTGTGAAATTCTTGACTGTTGAATTGCTGTAATACTTATAAATTGACCCTTCGAAGAACTATCCTTCGTAAGGCTTTTATGTACTAACTCAGTCCCGATGTACCTACTAAATACCCATAACAGCTATCTCACCTGTCGACCTGCCATCCATACGTCGTGGTTATGACATACATATCAATTAACCCAACATCCCCTGATGGAGGTTTAATAGCAAATACAACTTTAGACCGATAGAGGTTTTAACTAGATATTAATTGAGTAACCGATTAGTTTGTATTTTAGTTTCTATCGAATCGATGATTGTTATTTAGGTACATACTATCAGATTTTAACAGGATCAATAGAGGCACAGACAAATGGCGTAATACCTGTGGCACCCATCGTAATCGAACAATGTACTTGAAACGTAGTAACAAAATTGTGGCCCACTTAGATAAATAGTTAGTGACCCTGACTGCTATACCGGAGGTCGTGGGTTCGATTCCCACCCAGGACAAATCTTTGTGTGATAAGCACGATCATTTGTTCTGTATCTGGGTGTAATTTATCTATAATATGTATGTATTTAGAAATATATAAGTATGTTTATCAGTTGTCTGGTTACCATAACACAAGCTCTGCTTAGCTTGGGATCAGATAACCGTGCGTGAGTTGTCCCGGAATATTAATATTATTATTGAAATAACAATAACCATATTTTCATAAGAATTCGGTTGGACCGTATTTTTGTAGTTTTCCTTGCATTTTTGCTTTTTTCCTTAAAATGATAGTAGGTACATTTATATGCGTAGTTATAAGAACAAACCACCAGTTCGTTTACTTTTTGTGAAATGTATGTTCCTAAATAATTGGACACCCGGTTTTACACGAGCAGTGGATTCTTTTTTGAGACTTTTTCATAATGCGTAGAGGTATATAAATTAAATCACTCAACATTTTCTTAAAAGGCCAATGTGACAAAGATAATAACTACTTATCGCAAGCTAATCTCACACGTTCATACCTAAATACAACTGCAAATTCTAATTTAACATAATCTACAAGAACTGCACTAAGAATGAACAATCAGGGTGCAATTTTAAAATCACTGGCACAACTCTACCGGGGAAGTTCGCGGGAACCAATTGAAAAGGTGGCTCCCCTCTAATTATATTGAAACTTGGTGACGGGTGAGGCAGGGGATGGACAGAAGTCTTGGACTGATGGTAAAGGGAGCTGTAAATATGATCTTAGAAAATGGCGACCGAAATAGATTTGCTTGGCTCTTGTCTTGTAGAATATTACCTAAACATTTTTTTTTATAAAAATAGTCTTAGATACAATACTAGTTAATTAAAATGGTTGCAAAATAGGTCTTGGTGTATAGTTAAGAAATACTATTTAATATCTTCGATCATCCAGGTGGTCCAGAAAATTGAAGCATAGTTTCAAATTTTATTTATTTTATACTTTTACACAGGCAATGTACAATGAACACTAATATAACTATTTTAAGCCAATCTATTCTACCAACATAAAACGAACCTTCTGCCAACACCCTGTATCACGACATTACCGTTTTCATCGCAGCCGACTTCATCCTGTAACGTCGCGGAATACTGAACAGCTATCGTCACAGTCATAGCCGTTTTATTTCCAAGATATTTTTAACGATATTATACTTTTTTATAAGCATTAACAGGTTCAATTAACATAATTGTATTTTTTTGTTTGTTAACGTGAAAACTTCTAAAACCGTGCCCGAATTGTATCCATAAAATTAATTTAAGATGTACATAATTTTGTACATAATGTAAAAAATATTATTAAATTATTAATGTAAATATTTATTATAAATAATAAATAAATAAATGCGGACAACATCACATACATTGTTCTGAACCCAAAGTAAGTTGCTAAAGCACTTGTGTTATGGAATTCAGATACAACGAAGGTACCACAAACACCCAGACCCGAGACAATGTAGAAATGTGATTTTCTACATTGACCCGTCCGGGGATCGAACCCGGGACCTCAGAGCTAGCGACACCTTGAAACCGGTGCGTACGCCACTCGACCACGGAGGTCGTCAAATATTATTGAAATCAATTCACGAATTTCGGAGATATCATGTAACAAAGCATATCATCTACCATCGAATTGAGAACCTCTTCCTTTTGAAGTCGGTTAAAAATAATCAGCATCTTAGACAAAAATTCAGGGTAAACAGCGACACATACTTTGTCTACATATAACATAATTACTATTATTATAAACAAACTGCACAACAGTATTGCTTCGCTGTTCATTCAACTAGCATCAGGTTAAACAGCGTAAACGCTTCACTCGCAAATAATGACGTTATCAAATCATCCTGCTTACGTCAAACACAGCACATTATATAAGCAAGCCATCTACTTAAAGATAAGCTTACACGAGATATATTTTGAGTAATAATTATCAGCAATTTTAAAAATTTGCGAGTTTCTTTCATACTTAGTCACTAATCAATATCTAATGTTGCTCCATAGTTCAAGGGGCCAATATCATTTTAAATGTCTGTGTTTTATTATTATCACCTATTTAGTCCATATTGACTCATATCCTTACGTTAAAACGTATTATAACGCTAGATGTAGCAATAACGCAAAAAAAATATATTATTATATATTCTCATATTAACATAAATGCTTTAAATATTGTCATGACAGGCATCCATTTCTTGCTATTTCATAAAAAAAAAAAAAACAATAATTTGACAAATTTTGTCGTCCGTGTAAGCGGAGCCTAAGTAAGCCATTACCTAATTATTGTAGGCAGTCGGGCGAGTTGTCAAACGCATCATTACTCCGACAATAACGTTGTTATGCGATATCCATTGCTTGTCATGTTCAAGACTGTCTATATTTAGTCAGTGGAGACAGTTACTTGGAACTGTCTTGGAAATCATCCCACTCATTCATTCAAATATGTACTGATATTTTTAGAATAAAATTACTAGTTTGGATAATTCCACTGCGGAACAAGGTGTAGGTAATAAAAAGAATTAATATAATGGTTTATGTATTTCAGCACTAAATGCTTTTGAAGTCTGTATGTTATATAAGGTGCTATAAAAACATCTGCCACGGCTTTAATGGGAGGTAGTATTGTGTTTATAGATTACAATAGTATAGATAAATTATTGATTATTTATCATATTTTTTTTCATACAAAAAAAATAACGTATAAATTTGAATTGATTTATTAGTATAAAACCATCCCGTGTCCTAAGCTGTTGCCGCTCCGCACCGAATTCACGTAATTTGTGAACCACGTTACGCAGAATAGAGTCAATGTTAATTTAACAATTTTATTTTCTAAAATTTAATTAACTGTTTCGGGGTACGAAAGTTCTTCACTATTGTAATCTATAAACACAATACTACCTCCCATTAAAGCCGTGGCAGATATTTTTATAGCACCTTATATATCTGTGGAAGATCCACAATCAGAAAAATATACCTTTAATAGAAGGGATTTATAATCTTCTATGAAATTCTCAGTTGCAGGTCGGAGTTTGGATTTGTGCCCGGTTAGTGGCAATAGGCTCGCCCCCTATTACATAGGACCTAAACATACCGGCGAACTGTGGGTGTAATTGGTACACCTCTGCCTAACCCTTCGGGGATACAGGCGTGATGGTATGTTATGTTTTTAGAAGGGATTTAAATCGGCCAACACAAAATACACGACTTATTGCTTGTTTGAATGCTATCTCTATTCCGTTTTTTACCGCCCCTTGTAACCGCTTCATGTAGTGTTTCTCTGTCCCCTTGTTTCTTGGTGCGCAATAAAGAGTTTTTAATATTATTATTACCTCAGTGTGCCATAGCATAACATGAAGAATGGCATTAGCTGCGACAAGTCCTCAGAGACGCGATGCGCCTTATCACTGTCGCTGTAGATGTAGATATAAATTAAACCAACGTGACGACATCGTGCATCGGTTGAATTGTTGATCTGTGGACCTGGCTTCTTAGGTATAAAAGTTTTGATGTTAGCTGCTCTAGGTTGTTTATGTAAATAATAATATCATAGTGGTGTCTTTTTCTTCCATTTTTACTTTACATTGTTTTAAGATATTTGTGATTAGATAGTTTCTTAAATTTAAAAATATGTGCTATAGATCCATTATAATTAATTAAATCGTTTTTTTTTTCCAAAACCATACAGGGTGTGCGTGCAAAAATATGAGTATCATTATTGTAATAAAGTCTGTTTATTGATACTTCGCCGTGATTCATTGATTTATACAAAAAGAGAAAATATAATAGGTAATATTCTGCATTCATAAAAACAACAAAATATTAAAAAACTATTTTATTAAACCAGAAGAAAATATAACATACGAATTTTATAAAATATTTGTCATTTATTTTTATTAAGAAATATATTTTATTTTGTACGGGCCTATTCAATTTTAATTTAAAACATTTCACTGGGGATTAAATGGATTGCGTCAATCAGGTCGTCGAGTAAATAATTAAATGAATTGCACGCTTTATTTCCCAACGGGCTAGTGAGACTTGCACTGCTTTATAACAACGACCAATATTCAAAAAAAGATGTGACTATAGTTCAAATAAATAAGTATAATTTTATCGGTTATACTTTTAATTAATTAATTTACAAGATAAAAATAGTATTGACATTAAAATATTAGGAGCAAACGCTGCGAATTGTTTAAGTATTAAGAAATATTGTAGAAAAATTAAAAATCAAGACTACAAAACTTACCTTTTCTTAAAAATTATTTAAAAAAAATAGTAAACAGTTTTTTAAAATATAAAGTGTTATAGTGCATCTGCTATAAAACATTTAAAACGCACATAAACAAAGTTCAACAATATTTCAAAACTTAAAGCCCTTTTAAAGTAGTTTTTTAATTTATCAAAAAACACATCACGCATTTATTTAATTACCCCGACGAAATTCGATAACCATAAACCTTAAAAAATAAAATCGTGACTTAACTAACAAAATAACTTAATATCTAATTCAGTTAGGGTAAACGCAAAAAACGAACAAACAAAATAAAATACTTTATTTTTTTTTTGTTTATTGCAGTGCATTTTTGACCGCAACTTGTTACTCACCTAACTAATTTGGTGATGGTGTTAATTTTTATACTTTTAACGATGGTTAGACCGAACGGATAGTTTTATTTTTAAAACAGGAGCAATAAGGAAAAAAAAGTGGACGAAGCCCTTAACCCAGCAGCTTTCTTTGTATGAAATTTCTTGCTTCATATTTAAGTTTTGTTTTTATGCATCTATGCTACTACTCCTAGGAAAAGGAGCCTGGGCCGTTATTTAACAGAGAGTTATTCTCCATAAACTTAAATATTTTGTGGGTTGACTTCGCAATTTTCACCAAAATCAGAAAAAATGAGGTAGCTATCACGAATGCGATTATATTATCCGACACACAAAAGACCTTATAAATTGTTCTGTACAATACTAACTGCTAGGCGTAGCCTTAAAATTCCCCTATTGACACACTACGATCAGAATTACGTGAGACAAAATGTACCCACAGGTGTAAACCTACTTACCCCCTTCCTAAAAACAAAGGACGATAATACATAAAACTCCTTAAGTCACATTACTCCTGAATGTTCTGAGTCAGCCATCCTTAATCGCTCTTAAAACTTTCATCATAAAGGTAGCTGAGGAAATAAAATATTCTCGACGACTTGAAATAGTTCCAGCTTCGCCCATAACTCATGCTAGAGGTTCCTGTATGAACGAAATGTTTTTATTGCGAATTCTTTGGGTAGGATTAAACAGTTTTGAGTAGGAAAGGCGGACTAGAAAATGATGTTGCTTTATGTAGTGTAAGTAAATTTAAGGGCTTATTATGAGTGCAGTGATTTAAAGACTCCAAAAGGGGTAAAATAGTTTAACTTTACAGAATATGTGCTTTAAGTTACTGTATGAGATACTAATAGGTAATGATAGTATTTTTTTTTTAATAAATAAGTAAATGCGGACAACATCACATACATTGCTCTGAACCCAAAGTAAGTAGCTAAAGCACTTGTGTTATGGAATTCAGAAACAACGAAGGTACCACAAACACCCAGACCCGAGACAATGTAGGAAAGTTGATTTCTACATTGACCCGACCGGGGATCGAACCCGGGACCTCAGAGCTAGCGACACCTTGAAACCGGTGCGTACGCCACTCGACCACGGACGTCGTCAGTATTAATTTAACTATATACGTAAAATATAATGTGTAAAAAAAAAACAAATAGCAAAAAGCGCTAGGCCTAATAAAGTAACATAAAAACGTTTAATAATCATGACATAAGTAACGAAAACAGAGCCAACTCTAGGTAAATTTGAACTTACTTAAAAAAATTTAAAATATCTGCAGAAACTCAGCCCCGTATGTCGTATGGGGGTTATAAATATGATGAATGCATGAGCGAGCCATGATGGCGCCCTCACGACCCATGGTTAATGTTTAATGCATGCTCACCCTTAACGCACAACTTTGTGAATTGTTATGATTAATTCCTGTTGTCTCGAAATTTGGGAAAATATGGATACTCCTAAAAAAGCTTTTATTTTAGGTGCTTAACTTGATTATACGTTGGTTAAACGTACAAATACTTAAAAAAAAACATAATTGAATTGAAGTCCTCCTCTTTTGAAGTCGGTTAAATAAAAACACGCATTATCGTAATCCACCATATCACGTGACTAAATAAATACGTAAATATCAGAAACGGTTATTTAATTATCTTACATTGATTCGGTAACTAAATTCAATATCGAAATACTGCGTAATTTACTGTAAATAGCAAAATATATTGTTAATAACGACACTATTATGAACCAATGTTTATGCAAATTTGATTAAATGCCATTTTGCTTCCATTTAATTAAATAGCTATTGTATTAATTATTCACAAAGTAGGTACTTTTAACAATGCAATTAATTTTTACAATTTGTATTTTATTTTTGTTGGTTCTATAATTATTATTATTAGGATTGGAAAATATATAAAGCCATGATTAAGCATGAACTATGTCTAAATAGTCTAATTAGCAGGTTTAAAACGTTTTTTCTTAAAGTGAAAATGATTAAAGTAAATGCACAGAAATATGTCAAAACAAATTATGTAAATCATTAATTATGTATTTGTTGATTGTGTGTTGAGGGGCTCGTGGCTAAATGTAAGCCGTACGGTTTGACGGATAATACAGGTTAAGCCGCGCTCGCCGCGTTTGGTCCGTGGATGGGTGACTGTTTCTTAAACATACCGAGACTTCTCCGTGCCTTGGATAGCACCTTAAGCCGTAGGTCGCGACTGTCATAAGTTGATCTTTGACAATCGTTAAGTCAATTCTGACAACCAGTCTTACTATGGGATACCTACTGGATTACCCAGTAAAATGGGTTGTGGAGGTCAGATAGGCAGTCACTCCATGTAAAATACGGTATTCAGCTGAATTCGGTAAGACTGGTAGCCGACCCCAACATATTATGTAGTTGGGAAAAGGCTTGGGAGATGATTGTGTGCTAATGGTATGTAATAATATGTGTACCAAAGAAACAGATATTAATATCTATACCATTCTTCAGAATAACTGCAGGTGACGCATTAACTGATGTAACGGTCGAGAATTATTTTTTATGAAAGGTTTGAAACAAAACAATACCAATTTTATTATCTAACAACCAACGTTCATATCAATCGAATCGTATAAACATCGCAACCAAACCAACTGGAACTCAACTAACCGCGTACCGCCACGAATAGCGATTTTAATTCGAATCAACGTAATTCGCATACCATTACTCGTTTGATTCTCAACGAACTAATCTAAATTCATTAGCGGCCGGCCGTGTTGTCTAAATATTTGAATAATTTGATTTCGCTTTGTCCTGTAACTGTAAATTAAAGGGTTGAAGTAAAGGCCATGATTAGAAAGGACAGTGGAAGGACAAGGGTTGGGACGGAGAGCTACGAAATGTTATAATGAAGTTAAATTGAACCGTTTTAACTGTTTTTTTTGTGGATTTTTCAAATAATAGAGAAAAATGTTTTTGGGAAGATGCACCATTGCGGGTGAAAATAATGATTTTAGAGTTATTAGATTATGGGCTGTAAAGATATTTAATAAACGTAGTGGCGGTATGAAGATTAAACTTTTATGTCATGTTTAAATTTTCTATACATTCATACTTACATATAATCACGCCTCTTTCCCGTAGGTGTAGGCAGAGACCACTTCTTTACACTTGCTACGATCATTTCAATGAAAATATAAATAAATAATTATTGAACCCACTCAGAAGATTAATTGAGACAAGATTTATTTTCAAGTTTTATATTTTATACAAAAAGTAAGTTATTACTTTAACTAAATCAACTTGTATTACAAATACAAGTTCCTATCAAAATAAATCGCAATAAATCTGCGCCCCGAAATACCTTCTCCAACATTTGGTAGCTTATATTAAAACAATGTATTTCATCAGCGGACCGCAAAACTTTACTGTTGATAGAACGTCCCAGGTTTCGGTCCAAATACATACAATGCTTAATATAAAATACTCAATTCCATTCCATTCTATACGATGAAACTAATTAGTAGTTTCATCCTGAATAAATAATTGACACAAGATATTTTCGTTGAATTTTGTAAGCTGTCATTAATGAAGACAGTTTTGATAGAAATGTGTTTTCATATCACATTAGAGGAAGGATGCTGTGGTTTAGAAGCAAAGTATTGTATATTATGAGGAAAATGAAAATTACAAGTGACCAAAAATATACCGTTAACATGACTTCATGGTGTCGTCAAGGTACCGAGATTTAAATACATTAAAAATTTTAATTTTCTTTTTCTAAAGGTACGTACGTTTTGATAAGACATGGCTAGAATTTATTTCTCTTTTTGATCTAATAGAGCACGTCTCGTTTCTACAATGAAAGATAGATTAAAATAACCATTCTTTTGAAAATACCCGAAGTTCTTAAAAAAAACATTGATAAAGGTCAAAGGCCGTTTCCAACGAATTTACCGAACCAGTTATTGGAAATTCAAAGCATATTTTTATGTATAAATGTTCCCAGTATTAAAAATTTTGCTTTCAATATGTATTTTTAACGCCCACAAAACTCCATTTTCATAAATAAAAGTATAATAAAAATGCAGGCTTCTTCAAACAGTTTCAACATTTTGGAGAAAAATAGTTCAGTCATGTAAAATAAAAGACGACTTTATATTGTAGACTTTAATTATAAATAGTTTCGAATACACCTAAATTACAGTCCAATATCTTCATTTATGTGATTTTGACATGTCGTGTATGTCATTGAGAATTAAAGTTTTGAGTATATTATTTTTCCCGTTACCACAAATGTTAAGAAACAGGTATAAGTGCTACATTTCGCAAAAAAAAATATATTTAAGAAAATTCTATTTTATTCGAATTTTTAATCATAATAATAATATGTCTTTTTCATATTCTCCAACCAAAATCCTTAAAATACTGTTCATTAAAATAAAATTATCCTAATTTAAGCATAAACACACTGGTATAGCTGGTCTTTCAAGGCTATCACCACATCCTCAGTATGCCTTCGGGCTCTAGACGTGCATGACGTCAGTCTCTCGCAGGACTGCTCGTTGTGGCGGCGAGCGTTCGTCAGACTCAAGTCCAGCTCGTAACCTAGGACTACTGCTGCTCGGGATAGCTCTTGAAGGCATGGTGATACATCAGCCCTGGGTAGAAGAAGAATAAAAAAAAAACTGTTTATCTGACTCAAGATTGGGTACATGTTCTGGAAAGGGGTAGTAAAAATCACTCTAAAAATCACTCAATTTTTGCAAAACATAATTTTGAGACCGTAAATTGCTGACCATATTGGCACATGGATGTGATAAAACTAAGTAACTTTTGTTGCATTCACGTGCGAGAGATCTTAAAATTCATATTTCTGATTATATAAAAATTGGTACGCGACATTTTTCCTAAACTATAGATGCACATTCTTCCATTTGTCAGCTGTTAACAAGACGTCTTTTGTGATATACGTACATATTTCAAGTCTGTATACTATGTGCAACCACTTACTTCGGCAAAACCCCACTCCTCTGGGCCCCACTGCCCGTAACCTCGAAAGCCCTGGTAGCCTCCACCAGGGTCGCCTGCATATGGTTCCTGGTGATCCCGATCATCTCCTCAGCGTATTTCCCCATCTTGGCGATGGACCCTCGAGCGTCTTCCGTGCATGCGTAGATCGCGGCCACGTGTCTACTGGCGGCAGTACGCGCTGTACGTCTTTCTTCATCACACATAGCTAGGGGAAAGCGGATATGGGTTTATTTATTTATAATGTTTTCCAATTATTGCACGAAGGCGGACTTACTGATTGAAAGAATTCTCGGTCTATTTAGCTTAACTTCCATTTTATGGTTATTTCTTTTCAGTTTATCTGTTTCACCATATTTTGGCACGTGCAGGTTATTTTTCAAACATTTTCGGCGAATACATAAGGATAACAATGGAACAATGACTCGTGCTATCACTCATGCGTAAACAATATATTTGCATCAAGTTCGTTAATAATACGGTCGGTACTTTGATATTTCATAAAAAAGGAATAAATATTACTTTACTGGGAATTCAATATTTGGATGTTTTGTCCGTTGTCTCTACAATAAAAATCATTTTTGCAATTTAACTGACTTAAAACGGAATATATTTTTTGTCTGCAAATTGCAATTCATTATTTTATTTCATAACATTACCTAGCAATATGCTTTTAGACCTAGATTTAATTTACATGTTTGTATTCGCTTGATTTTAAGTTACTAATTAGTGATACAGTGAAATGCATTTTTTGCATATAAAATACCTTACCTGGTACTTTCAAATCATCAGCTAACTGAGTGAGCTCCGTGTAAATCTGTTGCTTCTTCTGAATGGCGGCGTTGATCTCGTCCTTGATCCGGCGCAGGATCTTACCCGTCAGCTGCTGGTACGAGTTCTGAATGTTCCGGTGGTAAGTGTCTAGGAATGGTGCTAGCACTGTATCCATGTAGCGAGATATTTCACTGGTGAATGTAAAAAATCAAATATTGTAAACAAATCAATTTAAATTTAAAAGAAGTACTCGGCACTAAGTATTGGAATTCGCTAATGCAAGATCTAAATCACTTACCCATACAAACTTGCAACCATTTGGACATGTTAATTTTTCAAATAGTTTACCTGTTCGCCAAAGCCAGTTGCGACCTCAACTGTCTTCTCGAAGTCGAGGAGTTGCCCCACCTTGCCCTCAGGCTGACCAAATGCTCCTCCAGAACCACGGGCTGGTGCTGCCACGGCGGGATCTCGAAGCAGAGACCGCCGTCCTGGCGCAGGTGGTTGCTCCGGTACTAAAGCATTGTTGACGAATTTAAAGGTCTTTTAGAACTGTTGAAGTTATTACAAGATTTCGATAAAACTCTTTATCGAAATCATTGTTATTTTCCTCTGCCCCACAACAAGACACCAGTATTTTTTTACTTCTTTCGATTTTGGCCACTTTATTCCCCAGGTTCTTGAATACGCCATCAAAGCCTGGATCTTGGACTCTTTCATCTAGTGGGTCTCAGTACTCTGTAGCTTTTACTTTTCCTTAGATTCTCACCAAGATAAAAATGAGTTAAGATACATAATAATATTTGTATTTACAAGTTTGCTCTCGTCCTTATCAGTTCCACTTACAATTTTCTAGTATAACCACAAACATGTTTGACTGCACTGAAAATGCAGTTCCTGCTAGCATATTGAATAATTTTAAAGGAATCAAGTTTCTCATATTATTATCAACTTAATGGCTTATACTAGTTATTCAAAAATCATTTCCAAACATATAATTACCTCACGTATGATCATTGGTATAAGCAAACATTACATACCACAACAGTTATGCTGTGTCATTGATTAATGAGCATCGATCCATTTGATCGAACACTTCCTTTTCTGTAACAAGCCTTTATAAGTAATTAAATATTTTAAATACTCTTCACATTAAAAACAAATCTAGAATTAAACCAATCTGAATCTATGGTCTCATTTTATTATAATTATAAATAAACCCAAAGCAATAAACCGTCCCACTTCAAGACAAAGGCATCTTCTTCATATTATTTCAATTTTTATAACCTAACTATATCTACGGTTAAAAACCAGAAAAAATACATACATAGTACACTAAACTGTTAAAATAAAGCGAAAATGATTGAACGGAAATTGAATCGCGATTTTCAGTGTTAGCTTTTTTAATAAAAATTAACGCGTAATTTTAATTCAATTATTTTTTCTGATTTTTTGACTATTATCTAAAGAAAAAAACAGATAATTATCATCACCATCTCACTTACTCTACAGCTTATCACTGGTTCGGCGGCGTCTACCCATACTAAATAAAGGGCGACTAAATAAAGACTAAACAATAACATTGCCTCACTAATACTGATTTAAATTTCCAAACAAATCATATTTTTATGACTTACGAGCAATTATACGCCATTCGATCGTGAAGATTATTCTGATAATTTTTATTTTATTGAAGAACATGACGAGTCTTGTCACATAACTGAGTAAATCAGTAATAAAATACGTATTGACTATTTGTTTTTAGTTTTATTTTTGCTAATTTCGTTCGGTTTCAGAATAGATCATTTCAATAAACGAAATTATATCGTACTTCAGTTTTTCTTATATTTCATTATATTATATGTGGTAGGTACAATTCACATCTTAATTATATTTCACAGTACTGCAAACTTACAAAATATATAGACACTAAAATATATAGCGCATGTGTCTTATTATTATAAACTTTAACATACATACATACATACATATAATCACGCCTCTTTCCCTTGTAGGGGTAGGCAGAGACCACTTCTTTCCACGCTCCTTTCCATGCTACGATCCTTACACACTTGTTTCGCTTCGTCCACTTTCATTTTTCCCTTCATACATGCTGTTCGGTTTATGGTACTCTTGACCTGGCCTTTTTTCATTCACACTCGCCTTATACACTTTTTTCGTCAATCGTTCTTCATTCATTATCTCGATATGGCCAAACCATCTCAGCATACCTTTCTAAATTTTGTCACTACATCCATCATCTGACATACTTCATCCTCCTCTTACATTCAACGTAGCGAAGCGGCTCTCCGTGGGCCACTTTTCGCCCCCGCGACAAACGATTAATAATTAAACGATATAAACTTTAACGTAACTAAAAATTGAAAAAAAAGACTTCTTCGAGAAACCGGCCTTTTAAATTTATACACATAATACCACCAGGCACTCCACATAATACCAATGTTACCTTTTCAATAAGCCTTCCCTTTAACACTATTACTCGCTGTAAAAATATTCTTCAACTAAAACTTTCGTTCTGTATTTTTTTGTACTAAGTGGTAGAGCTAGCGGGAGACGGTACCTGAATTAATTATATGCTTAATTAAATTTTTTATAGGACACTAAGAATACGTGTTGTACCGATCGTCTGTTGTTAATTAAATTGCGGTTTAAGTCTTATTTCGTGTTGGGCTATGTTGGATAGTCGTTTGAATTTAAAAATGTATCTTCAGGTTCAATGATCGCTACTTTTTTTTGTTGACTAATGGCTTTCTGATTTGAAATTAAAGAATTATCTAAATAATGCTTTAAAAAAGTGGCCTATTAGGTACGAAACGTAATTTTTCTAATCGACCTTTTACTTACCACCTCATCAATCTTTGGCGAAATATTAGGAACATATACACAAGTTTAACTTAAGTCAGTAAATGCATGTTAAAATTCAACGTTACATTCAACTAAAGATTCCCAATCCACAATTACAATCCAGACTATATTAACAGAATTATCCGAGAGTTTAACTCAACTTTCCTACCTTCTATTAGACCAGATCTTTGACTAATTAAAAATCAATATTAGATAGTCTTAAGAACAATGGAACTCGAGGTATAGCAATTAAGGCTTGCTTAAGGAAATTGAAAAGTTTAAATTCAGGGATTGGTCCGACGATCTTTGTATGCAGAAGGTTGCAGGTTTTAAAACCAGAATATTGCCAATTACTTTAAGTTGTGATTTCTAATTTAACTGCACTCAAAGATGGAATTTCACATTATCGATTTAAGTAAAGTAGGGTCACTTTAATAGATATCAAGGAATCCCTTAAATCAATTTAAGTACCTAAGCCTATTTTCAGACTTCTGACAGTTGACATGTTTAAAGCGATCTTTAAGTAACCATTAAAATCTGTGGGTAAGGCAGTAATAGACCTACTAATACTTGAAGAAAACATCCCAAGACAAGCTGAAGTTTTCATCTGAATTTTACACTAATTCCACTAACTTTAAACTCCAATTTCGACAACGTCCATAATTCTAGCTATTGACGTCTAGCACCTTAACTGTAATTAAAGAGAGAGCAAACACGCTGTCTCTTTCTACCAAATAATTAAGAAATCTTATCGACGCTATACAGGGTGTTAAGAAAACCCTGTCCGACCCGAAAGGGTGATATAGGGTTCACAATCACATGCCCTAATTTAGTTTATATTTTTTTTTCATTTTTTTTACATTAATGCAATCAGATGTCGATACCTAACAATACCTTAACAGATCGGACAGGGTTTTCTTAACACCCTGTATAACAGAAACTATGAGTTGAATGTCAAAACTTTCCGCTCGGCATAATTAATAAATGATTATTAGATTGAGATAGAAACGAAGACGTTAAAACTTAGCTTAACTAAAGATTAGCGTAAATCTAAGACATCTGTTGTTTACTAATAGTTAAAGTTAAAATATTAAGGGACTGATTAATCTAAGTCGACGGAAATGACTTTGAAGATCTATGAGAGTGTTGAACTATTACATTATCTGAGAGTTGAGTGATTTTCGGCACAGCTACATATATATATATGTCACTAAAGTTAAAACTGTATATAAGGTGCTATAAAAAAATCTGCCACGGCTTTAATGGGAGGTAGTATTGTGTTTATAGATTACAATAGTATAGATAAATTATTGATTATTTATCATATTTTTTTTCATACAAAAAAAATAACGTATAAATTTGAATTGATTTATTAGTATAAAACCATCCCGTGTCCTAAGCTGTTGCCGCTCCGTAGTAGTGTTCAAAGTTGCTATATGGCAATCACTTGCTTAATGCTATATGCTTTATATTTTAAGCATGTTATTTTATATGCTTTATTATAAGCATGCTTATTTTATAAGCGTACTGCGACTGCGACTGCGTACGTGCGAACGTGCGACCGTGCGTAGGTACCTACTTTTACGGGCGCCAAACGGGCGGGAGCGCCGAGCGACTATAGGTAGCAACCACTGTGCATCGCGTTTATGAATTTATTATGATAAAACGGAACAGAAAAAAAACAATGGACTTTCCTTCATACTTTCCAGGCTTAGGACTGTCTATAATTGATTTGATTAAGTGTTATGAATAACCTATCACTGTTTATTTACATTAAAAAGCACGAAGTAAAATAATATTACGTGAGCCGCCCGAGATCGCGGATAAGCAAAATCGCAAGCGGTGCTTAAAACGATTACACACACGACCGAAAGCATGCGACGACTGGCCGCCCGGCCGCGCCGGCCCGCCGCGCTTGCTTAATGCTTAATATGCTTATATTGCTTTTTCATTCATGCTTTGCCTGCGATTTTGTGATGCGCAACTGACAGAGACAGAGAGTGCGATGTAAATAAGCATTAAGCAAATAGCAAGAAGTGAGAGCCATGATAGCATTTGCTATTTGCTATGTATGAAAAACACGGTGCTTTATTTTGCTATATGATATATTAACCACCACTACCGCTCCGCACCGAATTCACGTAATTTGTGAACCACGTTACGCAGAATAGAGTCAATGTTAATTTAACAATTTTAGTTTTTAAAATTTAATTAACTGTTCCGGGGTACGAAAGTTCTTCACTATTGTAATCTATAAACACAATACTACCTCCCATTAAAGCCGTGGCAGATATTTTTATAGCACCTTATATATCAGCTAAAGTTAAAACTTACTGCAGGGTATTCGCAGTACTTGATTACGCGTTGCTTGCGAGTTGTTGGGATAAACTGCTAAACCGATTTTGATGGAACTTGTAAGCTTGTAGCCCAACAAAGAAAATAGGTTTTTGTTATTTGCGATAACAAAATGAGTGGCATCATACTTTCACACCAGTTTCATAACTTTTTATGAAGAATCATGTTCTTGGACTTCCTTTAATATAAACATACATAGCCAGCTACTTCCCACATGTACCACAGTTCCGTAATCAGCGAACACGATATGAATCTAAACGACTAACGTTCATTATCTTCATAAAGAATAGCAATCAAAAAGATAAGACAAAGTAATGTGAACGGTCCTTTACCTGCCTTCATATTATTATCATTTTATTTGGTAAACATGCCAAAAGTCTCCGTTTAATTAAGGTAATTCAGGGACTGATAAGTTTCTTGCAACAAATTGAGGAAAAACGTGCAAAAAGTCGGTAGTTGGTAACTTTACCTGTTTAGGTGAGGAAGGACAAGGAATGCCGCTTGTCGTCGTGAATTCCACTTAGCCTTCTTTATTTGTTTTCATTTGTTTGGTTTTATTTGTGCGTTAACAGCACTGAGTTGTGGTGCAGGAATATATTGTGATAACTAGTTAGCTGTACTATGAGATTATAAAGCAGGGCTTTTGCCATCGTGGAAGCGAGACGCCGCGCGCCACTACGCACGGTGTAGTGCACCGTCTCGCTTTTACAACACCGAGAGTCCTGCTTTAAAAGTTCATAGTAAGCGCGTTAGCTAAACAACGCCAGTAATAACAATTGCCGATGTATAGTTGGTATTATAGAAAGATATCCATACTCTGTATTTCCCCATTCAATAAACACATTTTAGAGACATCAGAAAGTTTGAAACGACCAAAAATCTTAATTTGAAAAATAAAAAAGATTTCAAAGTATATAAAAGCATGCGTTTCTTTTATAAAAATATAATTTGGTATACCTAAATACTCTAAAGTATATATAGTATCTACGTGAAATCACACATGTATCTGTATAAAACAATGTTCTGGCACCATTTCTTTAATAGTAAAGTAAAATACTTTAAGTGCACAATCTCGACAACGGGAAACAAACTTTATATTCTGAATACATTCCAACCTGCGCCAATTAAATAAATCTTTTGTTTTCCACATTTCTTGTTACGAAAAGTATTCCTTAACAAAAACATTCCTAGGAGGGTACTGAAAGCACGACATAGGACCGAAACGCAATGAAAATATCTCTCCACCTTGAAATTTCTAAGCATTTCCAACGTATAACTTATTTGCATAAATGAAAATATGCTCTATGTAAATGATAGAAGAGATATTTTTCTTTGTGTGTTATTCAGAGATTCGCATCGAGTAGTAAGTGTTATGAGGTAAGGCTGTATAAAATAAGATGTCATCTATGTCCGTTTTCTCGTTAACGTTTTATGGTTTAAAACTTTTTCAGTGCTCAGCATTTTGTGACACTGGTCTCGTGACAGAATTTCATAACGGGCAGCTGGGTACAATCATCTTAGTGTAAGGGTGAAAAAAATATAAAATGTTACCTTAACCAAACACATAATAAACTAATTAAATTATACTCTTAAACCGAATAACATTATAACCAAATAACTAAACATTATTTCCAACCATTAGTACAAATAAAAAGCGTTAAAAGAGTACGCACAACAAATGTGGTGTGTAAGTAATGTATGATTTTTTCTGCTTCTAAATCGCACATAATGCAAAGAAAACAGTTTTACTCTAACACTACATGTCTCGAATATGCATGCATTACTCTCGAGTCTCGAGACACGGTACAGCGCGATGGGAAATGACGCGGGAGGCGCAGACCGAGCCGGACGCACCTGCGCTGAACACTATATAAGCAACCTGTATATAAGCGAGCTATATATATCAAGGTATATACGTCATTAAACATTACTTTGTACTTCTGATATAACAGGTAATTAATATTTTGTGAAATAATTATAATTGAGCTCTAAATACTCAAGATCTATATAAGCTTATATAGTATACATAATTATTTTTACACAGAACTTGTTTATACAGTTTTTTTTAATGTAGTATTAATGTAGAAGTTTGTATAAAACACATTTTATTTGTAAAGTCGTTATTTGTAAAGTTTATGTTATTTCGTTTATTTTATTTGACCTTTTGAGCATGGTGGGCGTCCTCACGACGCGATTAAATAAGCTATAAATAGTATTTTGCTAATGTTTATCGTTTGCGTAAATCATTGCTATTTTAAATGTTAGTATTTGTGTAGATGGCGATGTAATTTTACAGCCAGATACCGATATTTTTAAAACTGTGTAGTGTTCCAGGTAGACACTGTATTACAATATTGAAAATTACATTACAATAAACAAAAGACTGCCTCGTTGGCCCAGTGGTGCTTAGCGCGACTGCTACGCTAGAGGTCTTGGGTTCGATTCCCAAGTCAACCAAGGTGTTATTGGGTTTTTCTATGAAATTCTCAGTAGCAGGTCGGAGTTTGGATTTGTGCCCGCGTACATTGGTACACCTCTGCCTAACCCTTCGGGGATACAGGCGTGATGGTATGTTATGTTATATGTTATTGTAATAAACAAAATAAAAATCACAGAATCATCATTTCAGAGATATAAAAAATAATCTTGAAAATATTTTCGTCGCAATTTTTCGAACCTTTTCTTTCTTTAAAGCAAAGAAAAATATGAAAATATATAAAGAAAGCAGAATGCTCGTGTCGGGTTAAACTCGTCCCAACTCTGCTCAGTACACGTCGCTCTGGCTAACGTGCATTTAACATTTTTCTTCAAAATCCCAGTAAATGTTTCGTTATAAAATCCTTTTGCAACTTTGGTTACCTCTGCAATCGTTTTACACAATTCTGGGATTCTAAAGATATTTTTATTTAAAGTTAAACGAGAAATGACGACCTCCGTGGTCGAGTAGCGTACGCACCGGTTTCAAGGTGTCGCTTGCTCTGAGGTCCCGGGTTCGATCCCCGGACGAGTCAATGTAGAAATCAAAAATTTTCTACATTACCTCGGGTCTGGGTGTTTGTGGTACCTTCGTTGCTTCTGAATTCCATAACACAAGTGCTAAATAGCTACTTACCTTGGGTTCAGAGCAATGTATGTGATGTTGTCCGCATTTATTTATTTATTTATTTAAATATTTATCTTACAAATGGTAATTTTAAAATACATACATGGCTTTCAATAGTACAATAATAAAATCATCACTCCATTTGTACGTCATTCGACGATTTCTATCTATTTTTAGGAGATATAGCTTATGCAGATAACATAGCTCTATCAGCTCGTAAGGGTTTTACTTAGCTAATATAGTATTTTTTGGTTGCTTATATACAAAACTAGTAGCATTAACCTATATAACTCTGACAACCTATTGACTGAACTAGTTATTTGTTCCAATTTTAGTGTAGTCTGGAAGTATGATTGTAACAGTGACAGAGAAAAGTAGTACTAAACAGATACATCTATCATCTCTTAAACACAACGAAACTATGATAACTAGAACTAGAATTACGTACTCTTAATAAGTAAGCAATTTAAGTACACTAAAGCACTTAAAAAAACCAATCCCTTAACCATTCCAAACAAAAACAAAATGGAACCCTTGTCACAAACACTTTATGATCACTCCCAAAGGCTTTATAATATCGCTGTACTCGCTGTCCTACCTCAATTATATTTTTTATAGAGCTACCTTATTTTTACGGTGAAGGCTTAAGATGAAAAATATCCTGTGCCTTGAGTTATTTATGGTAGGAAGGTGACAGCCGCCACCTGTGTTGTCCGCAACTTAACGGAAGTATATAAACGTTTATGTACGTTATGTACCGTTTGTCTTTGTAAAGGAAATTATCTTTTTATTTTGAGTGTACCCTCAGAAAATATACATATAGTACTATACGATTGTAGTTGCTTTTACTTGATACAAAACTGTTAAGGTAAACCTTGTTACTGTGGTTTTACCTATTAGGTATTTACATAACACTACTATTAACAATTCAGTAGATATTTATTTATGCTTAACTAAAAAATTTTGCTTGGGAGGCCTTTTTCGGAACAGAGTATTGAAATTTATAAATTTGTAAGGGGAGTGTTTTCAAGGAGGGATACGTAATTTTTTTTAGTTTTTATTTGGACTTAGGGTCTGTAGTTTTCTAGCCTGTGACCTGTACCTAGAAGGCGCTACATTCCAACGGGGTGTCTAGTTTAAAGTTATCTTTAAGTCTTAGGATTAGATTATTTTTACTTTTGTTAATTTATTATTTAATTAATTGTGGTACTTTACGAGGCTGTCTTGGCGCACCAGCGCAAAAAGCCTCATCAAATAAATGATTTAAAAAAAAAATATTTACTTCATAAATTTAAATTTTAAATGGACCATTTGAATAGAAGTAAATGTAAATATTGGTCTTGTAAGTATTTTTGTTTTTATTCCTTTCTAAATTGAAACAAAATGTGACTATTTTTTTTGTATTTCTTGGGCTTGGGAGCCCCTTGTCTCGTTGGCCTAAAGATGCATTAGACGTGTAAGAAGTTACATTCAGGTGTTCGGTTCAGACTAGCTGCTCCTGTAATAGCAGACTGGTTTTCTATTGGTTGAGACCATTTGGGATCAGGTTTACTTACCGTTGGGATTTGACTGCAATTTCAAAAATGTTCTAAACTATTTTTATTACAGGATTATAAAATTTAACCATCTTGTCTATATGCCCATACTTATTGAGTATTTTGTTGATCTATATGCAATGTCTTATGTGCAATAGCCCAGTAGATAATGAATAAACCAATTAACAATTTGAGGATAGTTAAATAATATACCTAAGTTATTTCACAGTCATTCAGTTCAGTCTTTGGTCTTCCCGTAAATATGACACTAACTACTAGTCTACTAGTTAAGTGTAGTACTAGTCCCTAAATATCGTACTGTAAACGTTCCCAGCACATAATAGTTTCTTGACAGAAAAATGTAATAAAACTTCGCCCGACCCGATGCGTCTGTGAGCGACCAATGAAGCTTAAACCTTAAAATGAATTCATATAACCAAACAACGTCAGGTACTAGACAATATAATATAATACACAGGGTGTAGTTAAGTAAATAGCATATTTATGTCAAAATTAAAAGTTACTATGTAGCTTCATAAGATTTTTGGATGTACACGCTAGCTAGCATTGTTATATGTCTTAATTTTGGAGCAATCAAATTTCAGTTCTGCTGGACAACAAATGAATAAATTAAAAAATGTGGAAAAAAATAGAGGTGAATAGAAAGTCATTTTCGTAAAATCAAGGAAATTCAAGAAATCTTTTAATTTATTTGGTTGACGATACAAACGGTAATAAAAAAATGGTAAAAATTAAAGTACAATAACTCAATGAACTGTGACAGCATACCACTACAAAAAACAAAAACAGACTATAAGATATTTTCAAAATATTTTCTATAATCTATTCCAGTATTACTTGTTGTCACACCTTTTATACAAGGGCTGTATGCAAACACGTGCAAACGGAGCGTCGCGCGATGCACGGAGTGAATGATGTAGAACATTCGTGAGAAATGAGACGTGAGCGCCATCTGGTGCTTCTTTTCGATACCGCGGCTCATTTGCGCAACGGGAAAAACAAGGAGAATTGTACTCGAGTTTGATGTTCACTTGTCTATAGTGTTATAATACAGTTTGATTGTTTGATCTTTGACATGAGAGTAGGATTTCATTTGTTTTGCATTTGGTACTCAAACTTTAACAGGTTATGAAGCCACGTTTTTAGCCTTTATAAGGCTTTTAGGCTTATAAAACAGGGACGTAAATGTAAAATAATCTAGTGATTTATTTTGTGTTCTTTTATGCAGCATGTTTAATGACTGTTATCTATTAACTAAACTATATTTAGTATATTACTTTCTTCATACATTAAATAGCCTGTTGTATTTCATTATAAATGTATTTAATATTTGGATATACAAAATGCGAGACAATTGGGCCACGAAACGCGCCGCTAACCCAAAAAAGTTTGCTCTCAATCTCGACGTTACCGATCCAGAGTTTTTGATAGAATATAATAAATTACCCAAGCCAACTGTAGTTGTACCATAAATATCATTCAGACTGAACCGAGCAATAAATTCAATAGACGCAAAGAAAGGGCAGAAAGCAATTTCCCCAAACGTTATCACATAAATTGCTTTCATCGTATGGAAAAATCTTGTTGAAGGACATTCCCAATAAAATTGGAATTATTATTTCTCGTTTGATAGGGTCCTCTTATAGTTAGGTGGGCTTAAAGAATGTATAGGTATTTTTGCAGATCTTTTGTTAAAATGGCTGTACCTTTCGGGGAAAGGAAAGAAAAGGTTTTTATTGTATTCATATCGCAGTAGTATAGGTGACGCCCCTACGGCATTGCGAAACCTGATATCACCTTTGTGACACGTATGCGATACGTTTTATTTCTTGTAAAAATGCGTAGGTCAATGATCCTTATTTTTCTTCTTAACAAGATCTAGTTACCTATTATGCTAACTGAGTAAACAAAAGAATATCATGTCGCTAAATTATTTATTTTATACCTTTTTATTAGGCATTAGTAACTTTTATTTTTCCATAAGTTCACTTAATATTTTTCCATGTAATCACCCAAATGAGACGTTCAAAAGTTAATGAGGATTACAAAAAACCGTATGATATGAAATGAATAACGAGACTGAAATGGAGCTGGGCAGGCCATTTGGCCAGACGAAGTGACGGCAGGTGGACTAAGGCGGTGACAGAATGGTGGCCAAGGCATGGCAAAAGAAGCGTCGGTCGTCCGGGAGCAAGATGGGTCGACGACGTAATTAAAGTCTCGGGTCGAGTCTGGATGAGGCTGGCACAGGACCGTAGAATATGGCACGAAAAAGGGGAGGCCTATGCCCAACTGTGGGAGGACAAGGGCTGTGGATGATGATGATGATGATGATGTGATATGAATATATATTGTGGACTTTGACTTTTAAATCAGAAGTTTTTGTAGGCGACTGCAACGAGATATCCCAAGTTACTTACCCCAAAGCCCGGCTTTAACCTGATCAGACATTTTGTTGAAAGTAATCCTTTTATTCGTATCCGAATACAAAAATCAATACGTATTCTAACCCTACATTTCCATCAACATTTCCCCAAAAAAATGGAAATCCATCGGAACACAAAACACATAGCGCCATATAAAAAATAACCAACAAAATTTGGCTCGAAAAGCGCGCCAATACAGCGGGTAGTGTTGTCTATAGAAAAAAACGAAGTGAGGCAACGACCACCGCCGTACAGCCTATATTTCATTCGAAAGCCAGTACAAACCCACAGCCACAGAGCCGATAAATCCACAGATTTCTATTACAGATAACGCCTTGATTCTTTCCGGATATTTAATTTTATATCCTGGTTTTAGAACGGAATTCTTATTTTGAACTTTTTGAATTCTTCGAGTGTTAGCGTTCGATGACAGTTCAGTAAGGCAAGGATTCCCAAGAAACGAGTTTCTATTTTCGAAGAATTGAAATATAAGTTACAAGTTTTTATTTATTTGGAAAAATATCTCTACTTCTTGTTTTTAGAAATGAAACAGCGTTATTTTTATCACAGCTATAATTGACAGCTAGGCGGCGGTAGGCTTTATATTTAGAATAGTTTGAAATAGAGCAAAAAGGTCTTAAACCTTTTTGGCAAATATTAAGCTTTGATTTATACAAACTCCAAATATCTGATTGACTTACGAGTTAACTCAAAAAACGGATAAATAAGGTATATTCATTTATAGTTACATTCCGCTTATGTTTGTGGTCTTAACGCAGCCTTATACTCGTACCAAACGACGCGTCTCGTACAAATAAATTCAGCCGAGCAACTAAACATTTTATAATACGTAAACTCCCTTGTATTTAGATAATGTCAGAACTCGGTTTATTGTAAATGGTAAAATATATTATTTGCCATATTTCCCTCTCTACTATCATGTATACGTAGTACATGTACAGTCACTTACTAAAACCATATGAAGCTTACTTTAAATAACAAGTAGGTAAGTGACATGAAAAAACCTACAAGTGGTCATCAATATCACAAACCGAGGTTATTTAAGAACAAAAATCTTATGCCAAACGTTCTTGCTTACTTTAATGAAACTATAATGTAACAGTAGCATTAAATTAAAACAATGTGTATACCCACTTATTATAACAAAAATGCCAAACATATTTGCCAACTCACTCTTTGTTGAAACATGAGTACTGCGAATCAAGTACACTCAATGCCCTTTCAACAAATCTATCAAAAAAGGTCCAATCTCAATCCATACACTATACAGCCAGTTGTAAAAAGTCAAAAACGTAACGCAATCGAAAGACAAAAGGCTTGTTACATATTTTCCGTGCGACTGTACCCGCGGAACATGAGACAATATTGTTCTACCCACAAAATAAACAAGTGAAGAGCGGCCATGTTGACTTTTCGCTACTTCATCTCTCAAGGCATAGTGACATTATACTTTTTGGGGTTGGTTAAAACGAGTTTATTTGTTGTTTTATTGTTATCCAATTTTTTATAATTCAATTCAGTTTTCCACAAGTGCTATTGTTAAGGAATACGACAAGAACCTGCAAACTGCGGCATGTGATTTCAAGGTGAGCTATTTTTAATAATTAATATGTTTCAACGTAGCTTTTAAATATTGATTCCAGAAATAAATTTTAAAGGGGCTTCTAAGGTAAAATATATACCTATTGAAGGTCCCTTACTTTGATTCTAAAGCTCCATCATTAGGTTACTTATATACTGCTTTTCCGAAGCAGTTAGGTATCTCCAAAATGATTTCATTTACTGAAACATTTCGCATCAAAAATTAAATATTTCGTAATATAAAGCATTAATTTTGAGCAATTAACGCAGGGGGGTGGAAGGGGAAGACAAAAATACAAGTAAAGTGGAAACTTCAGTTTTGGGTTCCGTATCTATTTCACGAAGTATATTGCTTGCTCGTTCAATTGGTATCAAAGGCGACGAAATAAACGTATTTTTTTTAATATTTTGTGTTGTTAATGGCATGCATCTATATCAAAATAGATGTTATAAAAGAGGGTTCCGCCGTCTGTGTGTCTGTCTGAACGCGCTAAATTAAAAAACTATCAAATAGACATACATATTATGATCTGTACCAACAGATAAAGTTATTCAAGGGGATAGGTGCATAGCTCATTATATTTTCTTTTGTCTAGCAAAGCCGGGGTGGGTCGCTAGTTAGTAAATAAATGTATGTGCTCCACAGCTACAAAATAAATGCATATTTATAGTCCAACGCGGAAAGTGCAGGATAACGAAATCTAAATTACTTAGACGATAGGAGTCCGAAAAACAAGACACATTTGCAGATACACCAACACTATTATAAAAAAAATATTATCAGTGGTCACATAAAATAATATGAACACTCTTCTATCTTGTATATAAGTTTTTTACATTACTGCACTTAAAGCGGCGCATATATGTGACTTGTTTTTATTTATTTTGGGGCCTATATCTTAAGACGTTCCTTAATGGTCTGTCTGAAATAGTATGAGACTCTATGACGACTTAAAATTATTATTCTGAATTTGATGATAAAACTACGAGTACATTTGTTTAATCTCCATTTTGTCCCGTTTGTTCCCCATTTTGTACTCAAAAATTCCATCAATGCATTTTCCCTTTTTTTTATTTCTTCTCTTATCTAACACTTAAAAAAACTGCTAAACTCCTCCAGTTGGCACTGCCAAACATCCGTCAAACCAAATGTAAAACGTGTAAACAAAGCGTAAAAAATACTCAATTCAGAACGTCACATTTATAAGGCTTCCAAATATACGTGATATGAATTCATTTAAGTGGAAGCTCGGATTTTAAACATAAAAACAACGCGTCGTTTGTCTGTAAACAACGAGTTAACGAGAAAATTGCAATCATCCCCTTAAACGTGCACTTCTTCTGTAATTTCCGCCTGCGCTTCTTAATTTTCTTTTTTTATGTCGATTGACGTTCCCCGGTTTTACGCCGCGAAGGCAAGATTTTTTTACTATTATATTTTAATGTTCGATTTATGATGTGTTTGTGAAGGTGTGTAAATTTTTCACCACAGCCAATTGCCCATTATTGGCCAAGAAATGCACACGAAAAAGATATACGTAAAAAAAAACATCATTATTTATTATTGAATTAGCAACTTATCCATTTTATCATAAAAGTATGGATGATTTTGATGTAAAAAATAAGTTTTGAAAAGATCATATGAGAAAAAGTTAAATACATATTATCGCATATCCAAAATACCGGAACTGCCACCAGTCCCCCAATTCTTTGAGGATTACATCTCTATCATAACTCCATATGATCAAGGGCCATCGCTAATAGAATTTTTATCAGGATTCCCATCTACGGGACCCAGAGCCGTCCACCTGGATGGCTTCCAATTTTTCTCATCAACAATTTTTAAAGAGACGCCGTAAAATTAATTGGGAAAGTGAATGACTCGTTCCTGTAATGGGAGAGGTGCTTCCCTATAATTAATATTAGTATTCCTCGTTTGTGTACATTTAAGGAAACTGTAGGTTACGATCGGATGATATTGGGAGATGTCGTATTTTTGGGGTTTAAACATACATACATAAGTTTTGTGAAAGCGTTGTTTACTTTTATAAAGCCTTAGCAACATGTTAATAAATGGTCAAATATATATTGGTTCCATTAACCCTATATAAAGTAATATTGTAAACATCAATTTAAATATATTATATTCTTTAAGAAGTTCTTGGCGATCCTCACCACTAGACCACAGTATCTAAGACAGACCACTAACTACAATAACACAGTTTACACACTGTACCGCACTGTCCTCTGTCCCGAGGTCCGCAACAACATGTAACGCGTATAACTGTACCACATGCAAACCCGCCTGCAAACATAGTCTTCTTCAATGGAATAAAATTGTTTAGTTTGGAAATAGGACTATTCAAACACTTTAACACGTCTTCTTAAGCTAGCTGAGGTCGACATTTCCTAACCGACTACCCTAAGAAGAATTTTTGAAACAAACTCGGGGTTTTAGTCTCTTTTATAGTCCAGACAATTCAATGGTAAATTAGTATCAATAATTGAAGAGTATTTATATTTAAATAGATTGTAATCTTTATTAATTATCAAAGCTCTGAAAATTACCGAAAGATTTATGTATAAAATATACAAAAACAAACACATCACAAACACGATTACACCCGTTAATTAACTCTTAACACAAACCTCAAAAGTGAACTCAAACAAAATAAACTCTATCAAACGTTTCCTTTGTCAAAAACCTTGTCTAATTATAAGAAACATGAAACAACCGCTACCACGGTCCCGGTTCTCATCGCGTCGCTAACGAGTCCCGAGTGGAGGTAATTGCCTCAATATCTGTTTAGTCACGATCCTTCGAAAGTCACTATTTAATGACATTCACGTTACGTTTGAATAAGTGAGTTCTCGGGGTAGTGACTGACATATGATTTATAGGCTGTTGCTTAAGTGCTTTTGGGATACGCTTTTTAAATGTCGAACTTTTAGGTTTTTTTTAAAAAAGATCGTTCACGAGTTTATTTTCTATGCCTGTTTTTTAACGTCATTTCATTGCAGTTTTTATGGAAATGAAAATAATTGCTAAAACTATGTTGTTTCAAAAGATGTAAAACATTTATGCCGAACCTCTGAAGAACAATTTTAATAATACTTTATTATAAGTAAATATTTATTTGATAAACGAAAACAATGTTAGAAAACTAATACAGACAGTAATCAAATAACACAAATATTTACGTTCGCTACTAAAATAATATTTACTTACTCGATAATTAAAAAAACTGGTAGCGCCTATTTACAAACCGTTATTTTCGTTTATTAACATTGCCTAAAAAAAAAAAACAGTAAATAAATTATAGAGACCAGTAAACAAATACCTTATTTACCCTTGTGCTGCGATATAATAAATGAATAGATAATATTTTATATTTATGCTACACGACAAATAAACACTATGTAAACAGCCGTATGTCCTACTAAACTTAAAAAATAATACAGTCAAAATTAATTTTTAAAATAAAAATAAACAACACCTACTAATTGACCCAATTCGAAAGCAAACAGCCTGTACACAGACTTTTAAACATGACAAGGGGTCAATCTACGTCACAGTCGAATTGTCGACGGCAAAATGGCACCCTTATGGTACCTATTTAAGGGTAAATGCCAGACCATTATAATACAGTTGAAGGCGTCGGTAATTTCAATTTTTTTTTTGACAAAAAGAAACACGCCTTTGTCCCTGAAATCGACCTTCGAAGATTCACGGATCGCTGGTCCTTTTATCTAAAGATAATTTAGTTGGAAAAATATTTTCTTATGAAGGCCCAACCAAATTATTGGAAAGATTGTGTTTATTCAATTTGAGATGGAAATTAATGTATATATGTATAGCTTCAAGATTGTAAAGACTGTCTGGTATATAGAATTGAGGTTTTTTTTTACAATTTTTACTAAAGTGGGTAAGTATCATGTAGTTTAGGTCAACTTACAATCAGCATATTTATGAGACAATATTGAGATCAATCACCAGTCTAATCTATACCTACTTATAATAAATCTGTAGAAGTGAAAATTCTGTACATTGAAAATATCAAAAAAATAAATGGCGGGGGGTGTTACTAGACAGACACCTAACCCAAAAGTGTGAAAAAAAAAAATTTTGTCGGTCTGTCTGTCTGTTTGTTCAGGTATCACGCAAAAACTATTGGTTCGATTACGATAATACTTGGTATAATTATTCTTTATTATCCTGGGCACCACACTGGGTAGTTTTTATCCCGGAAAAGTATAAACAATAAAAAACAAACTTAATTTTGCGGTTAAAAACTCATTGATAAGTTTCGTCATCCACGCGAACGAAGTCGCAGGCACAGCTAGTCTTAAAATAAAAAACAAAATAGGGACATTTCCTTATCAATGCACATCTAAGACACTTTCAAAAGTCTGAAAGTATTCTTACTTTAATCGATTTCGGGGATCACTTAGTATTGATGTCCGTAAGTTAAATCTCAGAAGTCTCATGACCTAAATTAGTTTGTAAGTTTGGATGAATGAGTCATAATCTTTAAAACGGCTAATTTAAGAAAATATTTTACCAATAGATAGTGTTAAAAGGGAAACACTGATTCTTTAAACTTTACAATATATTATCATAAGAATGGATTCAACGTTATAATGACAATACTTTTAAAGGCCAGCGTCGCCCTAATGATTATTAATAATTTATATAATGCAACAGACTACTACAATGAGAATCGCATGCGCCGCCATCACATATTGCCACAGATTACTAAATAGTTACTACGTAACAGATACTTCACTCAGTAGAAAATTTCCAATACCTACTGCTATAAGAGCCTACTCCGTCGCGTAAGCAACCGCTGCATGCTAAAATGTGCCTGAATGCCCAAGCGTACAGTTGTGATTGCTTTGCACTGCGCGATCCCACAGCAATCGCAGGGCTGCCGCTTCGATAAAATTAAATTTACATAACTTTTTGTGTCATGTTTTTGAGAACTGTGAATATGTTCTGACTTATATGTGGCAGCTTAAAATTGTATCGTTTCTAAATATATTTTTTTATAAATTGGTTCTGACCGTGCATCAGTGTGTAGGTAAAATAAAAAAATCTTTAAAAGTTACATGTGTTTTATTTTTATATATTTTTGTATAAATTTCTTACCCTTTCTAAATTCTCGGTTATTAAAAAGTTTTATGAGATATTGTTTTGGAAAACAAGGGCAGAGAGAATCAAAATGTATGTCATTTAAAATTTCATAAAGAGTACTACCCGGCCTTTGTTTCATATTTTTTTCAAAATAATGATTAAAAAAAGTCTCAAGTTTTCTTACATAATTATGAACAAATGGAACTATTACAATTAATTAACAACGTGCGTGCGCTTCGCTTGCGAAAACCTCACTGAATTTGGTCCGCAAACGGCCCGAGACCGCTCGGCCGAGCGGTAGGTAATTATAGCGCGCAAGTACATGGAGTGACGGAGGCCTGATATTGCTCTCTAGTGTTGTTCGTTATTCCGGTAATACTAACGCGATGTATTAGTCGATTCTAATTATCAATAGCTACGTTAGTCCGGAGTGTCATAGGATAGATTTTATACATACATACATACATACATTCACGCCTGTTTCCCGTAGGGGTAGGCAGAGACAACTTCTTTCCACTTGCTACGATCCTTACATACTTGTTTCGCTTCGTCCACTTTCATTATTCCCTTCATACATGCTCTTCGGTTTAGGGTACTCTTGACCTGGCCTTAGATTTTATTGTGAATATAAATGTTTTCTGTAGTTAAAGTCACAATAAACAATATTATGTTTCTAATGTATTATGTTGTTATTTAGATATTTTTCTTTACTCGATATCACAAGAATGTCTTCAGTGTGAGTGCGATCAGATCATATGTCTGAAGGTGCGTCTGTTGAATTATTTATAGACCTAGCTTATAATTCTGAGAAGGTTCTAGATCCATATGAACACGAGGGATAGGTGGTATTACGAGTTGACGTAATTCTAGAAATAGTTGTAAAAATATTTGGTCTATGTAGGCCATTGTAGGCTTATGTTACTGAAGAGAAATAAATATTGTGACTTCTAATCATCTAACATTTTCAGAAAATTTTATGTTTTTATAGTAATCAAATTAAAATGTTTGTTTTATTTTTAACTTTGTTAATGTTGTTTGAAACTTAAAATTTTAATGATTAATTTTAAGTCACAAATAAGTATTTTGCTTTCATTGAATTTGGGCAAACAAATAATTGTACAATATTAGCAACAATGTAAGTATTGAAAGAAATTACTATTCGCGATTACGACGTTTAAAAAGAATCGTACTTAATTAAAACGTGTTTTATTTTCTTTTGCCCATGTTTTTATACTACCTAATTAAGCTAAAAAAATATATTTTTTATGTCTACTGTTCACTTATACCATGGACTTAAGTCCATTTTCGTAACATTACAAATGCGTAAATACCTTGTGTTTTGGTTCGCAGTCAGCTGATATATTTGCGATCGCTCTTAGCTCACTGTCAATAGGGAAATTGGCGAACTTTCACACAAATAGATGGATGTACATACATAGTTTCATCGCAAACAAAGAAGTTTTACCTACAAAATTATGTAACTAACTCTTACTGACTAATAAAAGAGCTCCTTGAGAATTGGAATGGGAAAAAAACAAAGAAATATTTACGCCATAAAAAAGACAATTTATTTATTTATTTATTTAAACTTTCATGTACAATTGTGATACATGAAGGTATTAATATTTTAATAATTATATATATTATTTAATATTTTTATTTAATTTTGTTATTTGTAGTTCATTTGTTCATAAATAAAAAAGGTTTTTCCTAATTAGAACGTTATAAATACAGAAAAAGTATCATGTATTAAACAGCAAAACTGTGGGTTGTGTGTTTAATGGTATTTAAGTAGAAATATCCTATCAGCCTCCATGCATTACAATTAATAATACCTCATACTTAGATGAATGATTGGTCTCATTCAATTCATCTAAGACCTCATATATTTAAATAAAAATTAAAACCATTAAAAACACCCATCAACATAAATAATAAACAAATTTAAATTCCGAACACAAAACGCGCGAAAATCATACTTAGCATTTGTTTTTAAAATAATTTAATTACTAATGTAGTGGCCGTATACAAGCGGTGCACAAAGATAGTACCAAACAAAGAGATTTTAATTAAAACGGGAATGGTCCGCTGCCAGCGACCGTGGACGCCTTAAAATTTTACATTTAAATTAACCGAACCATGACTATAAATGTCACAAAGTCCATTCTCTAGGAACATCTTGAAAATTCTGATCAGAAAATGGAAAAGGTTGTGGTTAATTTTCGTATTTAACTAGCGACCCGTTCGGCTTCGCGCTGGTTTACATAACATTACACAAACCTTTGTCTTGAATCACTCTAACCATTGGTGAAAACCATAATACGTCATATGAAAATCTCATATGACCTCATTGTTATGCGTTTGGTTTACTATACCACTAACAATATTGTATATTTCTTGACAACATTTAATTATTTGCTGCCAAAAAATAAGAAAAATTAGCAAATTTTCTATTTTGTACGCATGTTAAGTGTTTGTGTCTGCAAAATCAATTTTTACATTTCATTTTTTTTAAGAGAATTTTTAAATAGCAGCCATTAGTAACAGATGAAAAAGATTCCAAGACCAGCCATTTTAAAAACATCAAAAATATTAAAACCCCATACATTTTTAATGAGCCTTTATACCTACTTTGCTCCTTAATCCATTGTTCTACTTAACATTAATTAATTTTTGAAATATATGTTTTCTGAACATTCCCCGGCTTTCCGTCCAGTGTTTAGTTAATTACTTTAACACTTCCCACGTGTAATACTTTTGGGAAACGTTAATGCTAAAAGGCAAAGGTAACTGGACAGTAACCTACTCTTTTTAAACCAAACGTTCGGAATTTCACTGGCCAAGTGAATTAGTTAATATTCGTTTTAGATATGAAACATACAGTATGAACTAATAGTTTTGAAATAATTAATGATGATGATGATGATGTTGTCCTCCTAGACGTTTCCGTCGACGGCGACACCCTGGCATATACTGGCAGCTTGGTTTCGATCATGTGCTCGTATATGACTCGCGAAACCAAACTTAGCCTTGAACACGCGGTCACAAGTAGCGCAGTAAAGTTGTCCTTGCGCATTGTAGGTGTAATTGTAGGAGGGCTTGGGTCGGGATTTTCGGAGCTGGCGTTTGGCGTCAAGGTTTTCAAGACGCCGCTGTTCAAAGTCTTGTATGCTCTGATGAACAGCTCTTCGCCACTCTGGTCTTTGAGTAGATAGCTGTTCCCAAGAGGTTGGTGACAAGCCCACTGATTTAAGATTGCGCTTCAGTACGTCCCGGTATCGTAAATACTGCCCTCCAGACTGGCGTTTACCGGTACTAATCTCAGAGTAAAATAAGGTTTTGGGTAATCTGGAGGACTCCATACGAACAAGGTGACCGCACCAGCGCAATTGTCCCTTCATTAGGTAGCTCTCTATACCCGATATATTTGATCGACGGAGAACCTCAGTGTTGGAAACCCGATCTTGCCAGCGTATGCGAAGAATAATTAATAGGCTGTGCAGTATTTAACTAGTACATATCCTAATAACTGTAATTTATTTTCATATTTACTTTGTATGTATTATTGCATGTCATGTTAATCTAAACCTTTTTTCTTTAAAAAATATTAGATTTTTTATTTACGGTGTGACGTATAACCTAAGTGAGCATCCACGAACAAAGTTAAGCAAAAGTTGAAAATAAAACGACAATATATCTGCTGCCAAGGCCATGTATAAGTCGGGGCTTTTCTACAAGGTACATTTCAAGCACGAGAATCAAAGCCAATCCAAACTCAATTAACCTATTAAAACATAATTAACCTTTTTTCTAAATTCCCCGCGGTTAAAACACGCACCGCAGTACCCTTCTATCCTTGGCCGAATCTTTCCAGCCTCATTTACCGCAACTAATTACTGGCTTCGACACTTAATCTGCTAAAGTGGCACCCATAGTTAAGGGACAAATTAAAACGTACCACTTTGTTTTGGAATGTGCCTGGTTTAAAGTTCTTTGAATCTGTTTGCTATTGACGAAACGAGTTTTGGAGATGGTAGTTTTTGAGCTATATTTGTCGTCGCAGTACCCTTGAAATACCTGAATTATGTAGTAAAATCTAGATTCCAGCAAAAGGACCTACATTTAATTGAAACTATAAAGTAAAATTTATTAAGTACTTCGTAACCTGAGAACTGGCCTGTAAGTGAAAAATACCCAAACATGTTCAAAAATGCGAACCAACTTAATGTATCCAATCTACTGAAATTCATGTTTCTTTTTTTTATCAGATAACAGTTTTGGCCAAATACAAAGAAAGTAAGAAAAATTCATACGATAATGCCTTTAAAATAAGTTCCAAATTCCATCACTTCGAAACACAATACATTGACCACCACAAACCATATTCATAAAAAACTCCTAAACAAGAAAAGCAATGGACATTTAAGTCTCCACAAAATATTACCTGTTTCTAGACTGTGCACTTTACCCGCGTATTTTATTGTCTCACAGATTTATGCAGTTGATGTTGTTAGGAGTATGGAGGAACTGCCGAGGGCTGTAGGTAGTCGAATGCGTTGGAATATAGGTTATAGATAGATATGTCAGTATGGCTGGGACTAAATGTGTTACGAATGTCTAGACTTTCGTTTCCCTGTTTCAAACACATGACAAAAAAAAACCGTGTTGATATCTGATATCTAAGTTTTGTGTTTGTTCGTGGAGGAATTAACTACCAATTTGAAATTGAAGTTATGAACAAAAATATGTATCTAAAATAGAATAAGGTAACGGAAAAACAAGCATTGCACGTCACATTATTTGATTATGAACATGCAAAGCGATAATTTAAAAGATATAAAAAAAATCTATAATCATATAGCTCCAGGCGGCTTATACTGAATTTCAAGCTCAATTGTAATGAAATATAAAAAAGTATGTCCTATAAATGAACTGGAGATGAGAGAGCAAACAATCAGAGCGAAAGCTAACGCCCTTTCTTGGTGCAAATAGTTTAGTTATGAATTTTGTGTTCACATATCTTATACATATAAATATAATGTCTTTGTAAGTATAGCTAAGCTACTGAGGTCTATTTATCAACAACTCAAACTAGTCATCAGCATAAATTTTCAATTTGGGCCAAGTTAACGTATCATTTGTCACACAAGACGTTAACTCGAAGGTATAGGCCTCCATCTATTTATATATTTATGTTGTTTTCACATTAGACGTCTACACACTTAGAACTGTAGGAAGATCATTATTAAAAACCCTTTACAGGTGATACACCTAATTATTATGTAAATACATATTCATTTTAAATTCATTTGTTCAAAGTTTTCTTAATGAATAAAATTTCATTTTTGAGATTATTTTTAGAAGCTCACTGGCTAATGTTATTTCAGAAAGCCATTTACCTAAAAAAAAAACAAATAATAAGAATCATATTTATTTTTCTTCCAACAAAGTTACTATAAATCTGTCTAATAACACTTAATAGTTATTACCCTTTAATTACTTACAGTACCTGTGTAAACCTGCTGTTTTTTTATTGACGTACTCGATGTTTAGATTACAACAATAAATTAACATAAATTCAAATTATAACTCATAAAATCCACAAAAAAACAAAAAGTACACAAATACACAAAATAAAATAAAAACACAAAAACAAAATAAATGCAAAATAACACCAAAATCTTATTGATGAAATTAAACTTAAAATATTTACAATATTATAAAAACACAAAAATTAAATTAAATTTAAAAAAAAAAATAAGGTATATTTAAAAAAATTAAGATAAAGTTCTTTAGCTATTACTCTCAAACAATTTCACACAAAAGTTGCTTACTTTTCTATTAACACCATGTAAGGATTGGCGATAGAATAGAACTGAATCCAATGAATGCTGCTTTAAGACTCCGTGTATTGGGATATCATACCATTATTATATGCGATTACAATAGTCTTAAAGTACTCAGGTATACTACCACGACAACCATAATTGTTCAGAAAACACACACAAAATACCGCTAATTCCCAAAACTACAACCAAAAAATTCATAGTCAAAATATTTGATTACAAACATGAATAAGGCTCACTTAATGACTTGTAAATAGGGGAGGGTTGGTCATTAATAACCAGGGGGGCTGTCTTCCGCAGCTCCTTCGAGCAATTACCCCATCGTCCGCACAGTCGAGGAATAACAGTAGGATGGGTTCGCGGGATGGTTGGAATAAATTGAAATTCATTTGAAAGTATTTACCATGGGTGGTTAATAATCATGATGGCTTAAAAAGTTGATATAGGTACTTAATTGTTTGAGTTTGGTATATAACCAGATATGTTAAATTAACTGCCTCGTTGGCCTAGTGGCGCTAAGCGCGACTGCTACGCTAGAGGTCTTGAGTTCGATTCCCAAGTCGACCAAGGTGTTATTGGGTTTTTCTATGAAATTCTCAGTAGCAGGTCGGAGTTTGGATTTGTGCCCGGTTAGTGGCAATAGGCTCGCCCCCTATTACATGGGACTTAAACATACCGGCGAACTGTGGGTGTACATTGGTACACCTCTGCCTAACCCTTCGGGGATACAGGCGTGATGGTATGTTATATGTTATGTTATGTTTATGTTAAATTAAAAAAAGATTATCTTTAGTCTGTCTAATTGTGCTTACAGGAAGGCCGATATACATATAAGTGTGGTGACAAGTATGAATAAATAGATGTGGGCAACATTACACTTTGTTTAAAACCCAAAGTAAGTACATAAAACACTTGTGCTATAGAATCCAAACAATGAAGTTGCCACAAATACGCAGAACCGAGAAAATGTAGAAAAGTGGCTTTTCACATTGATCACTCCGGCATCGAACCTGGAACCTCAGAGTTCCAGCCCACAAGGTCAATAAAAGTACATATTTATGTTTCTCTAAACTATGAACTATCGACGGGATAAATATCAAAATCAAACCAAGAGATAAACACACATTCTAAATTATAATATTAGTTGAAATCATTTCACGGTACTTCAAATTAAATACCACCATTACACTACTGTTTCCCCTACACTACGGCGTAGGTATTTTGCTATGTATTTACCTACTGTGTGCCTTACCTACTTATGCATACAAAATATCATCTCCACGATATACAAAGGGAAACGATATTATTCTGTCTGTTCCAATGAACTAACCTTGAATAGTTACGAGTATGTATTTGATATGACGAGATAGTTTTCGAAGATTGACAGTTCAATGCATAATCATCATAAGTGCTATATTTGTATGGCAGGAAACAAACAAGTTAGGTATGATGTTTAAATTTGGACATACAAGAAACATAAATTATATAGATTGATAGATTCAGATATAAGTTTAGTTATAAATCCAGGTATGACCCAGAAAAATGATTTCCGTTTTGATCATATTTTATTGTATTTCCCATAGGTGACAAATTTCAATGTACCCACTGTATGTTAATTATTGACCGCACCCTTGCACACTGTTAGCGAGGATTAACCATAGAACTTAAGTATCAGTCTAACACTTAAAAAAGTATGTCTAAAATTAATTAACTAAATTGTCTTTAAGATACCTCTTAAAGTCTAAAGTTACTTAGCAAATTCTTCGAAGTTTAACTCAAATTTCAAGCGTTATTAAATACCAGTGTTTATATTTAATGACTGAAACCTGATACTTTAGAGGTTAAAAATAAAAGCCTCCTTTAAGGCTTGTCTTAGGCTTTGATTTTTTCCTTTGTCGCGCATAAATCTCACATACACAAGCTCTTGGTCGAGGACAATTAAATACCTCTCTTAAATCCCTCTGAGAAGAATGGTGCTGTTGCATTTTGAACTCTATTAACAAGAAATAAATCAGTAATTTTTTGTATTCTCACCTAAGCTTGTTATAAAGTTCATATTACAATGCACAAACCTTAAACCAAAAAAGCATGTAAATAAGTCTGCAGTCACTTCGCCGAACATGCTGAAGGCTCCAGCCATTATATTAGATTTGACCAACCACAGATCCTCGCTAAAGAACCCAAATTCCTACCTAGGATGTTTCGCGAGGCTATTGAGATTAAAAAACACCCTAATTTCAATAGAGAAGATGGCTGGAAGATATCACCTACTTGGGACCAAACCCAAGAGCAGCGCTGCAAGACATCAAGACACAGTGAGCTCATATTGCGTAGGTCGGAACTCAAATAATTAGTTAAAATATGAAGGTAGAACGAGCAACATCTACTGTCAAGACGAACGCCATCTCAGTCTGCCCGTGACCATGATACCTGCAAAGGTGTCGAAACGTCGGGACCTAAAATCTAAATATAAACCGCGAAAAAATCCGTAAAACGTAGTTTTATTTCAATATAAATAATGTAAATTTTATTATAAAAATTCGGCTTTATTAACAAAAATGCACCTATTTACACACACTGACAATATCTTGCTTATAGTTCTAGTAGCTATTAGCAGTTTCAAATGTCAGATTTTTTCGATATTGAAAGTAGTTGTAATACTATCATCAGTAACGATTCTACTTCACAAAACTAATTAAGATTAATCAAAACACTGCAAACAACACTTGCATTAAAACGCAGCGAAAAACAACAACGAGATGTAATCAGTGTTCAAACGCTTAAATCGCACCATAAATCGAGCAGCAACTTTTTAATTTTACGTGTTTACGCATAATTGCGCTTCGTAACGCGTAAACGACCGTAAATCTGTCCGATTGGTTATTTATTCGCTATTTACTGAATGAAATATAAGCGGACATGAGTGGAGGTTCGGGTGAAAACAGGCTTTGAAATTAGATGGTTTATACAAGGAAATTAGGTGAAAAATTTGAAGGTTGCATCAATTAGGTATCTACAGTTTCGTTATTTTTCAAGTCTTTGATTTTTCTTATAATTTAATCACAAATAATCGCATAAGTGATGCATGGATTTCGAAAAATGTTAGTACTAAATGTAAGCAGGAATTATACTGTCACTATTCTAACTTCCAAATGAATACCAGTTGATCAGCACGCGTACCTTTTTCCTGATGAATCCAATATTAGTTACATGTAATATGTAGAAGTTCTGTGACTCTACCTTAAAAAAAATCTAATGGTTGTTGAATAGAAATGTTTTAAATGAATTCTATTGCATTTCCCTTAGGCTTACGGATAATATTTTACTTCCTTGATTGTTTCAATATAATTGCATCTTTTTTATCGCAAATATTTGCGGAGCTCGCGTTCCATTTTGAACTTTATTTAACTAGAAGTTCTTGCATATAGCGTCGCATCGCATCGAACCGCATCGCATCGTAGTTTTGTGTGGGAGTCCTTAAACCAACACAAAAGCGAATAAACAAAATAAAAGTACGGGCCCGTTAAGAAGTACAAAATTATTAATATTAAAAGTACTTACTTATAAACACATTATCTGTCCTCTCACGCCGATAGCTAAATTATTTTCTAACAGCATCACAGGATCTATTTTTCTTCCATTACGGAAGCTCTTCGGAAGAGTTTTAATATTAACTTTAGCGAGTAACTTGATTACTTTATTATCAATAACTGTAACTTGTAAACAAAGTGATATAAATAACACTTATTTCGATATTATTCGTCGAACGTGATGGGAATATTAAACGTTGTGGTTGTGTGTGCATTGTGTGTGACAGTGGTTGTCAAAGTGTAAAATAATCAAAGTGTTTTTGGGTTTTTGTAAGTCATATCTCCAACACTTGTCTTATAGATTAATTTCCTCATTTTAATTACATATTTTAATGCTATTGTAACACACAGGATTTTCTTTTAGATCCTCGCATAGTAACAGTGTCAAATAGAATTTTCTTTTGTTGTTTTTCCACATTGCAATAAATGAGGTCTATATTTAGTAGTAAGTATGTAAATCGATACTGAGAAGTATTTCAAATGTCTATCGGCGTTTTTTAAACAAATCATACCAAAAAGGAACTTTACATCTGAATAGTTTGACAAACACTGGGACACATAATAATTTAAATAACCGTTATTTTTAAACGACACACTCACTGCGGCGGAGTAAAGTCTGGACGAGTTTTAATTATATATTCATGGTCCCATCTGTTCAGAGAACTGGTAATACCGTTCCTTTACACGCTGACAAACTATTTAATTATTTTTTAAGTTTATTGCCCATTTAAAAATTGTGTTAAAGGTAAAAAAATATATAAATTGATATTGCTAATGAAATTTATTGTTTATTAAACTAACTCAGAATATATTAAAAAAAAAATGTATTTATTTCTTATATATTTTAATTCCACAGTGTCGTGTTAGATCGTAAGTAGCAAATCAATATAAAACATAAACGACCACTCGGTTATTTGAAACTAAACGATGTACCAATTATTATGTATTTTTAAATAAATCATACCGTAAATAAATAAACACTATCAAAAATAATTACAAATGAACAACGTCAAAACCTGAAAACGGTTTAATCCCGCCAAATCCAACGCAATCTAACTTTATTACATCAATAGCCAGCAACAAAATTAAAATCCTTTACTCGCGCTGGTGTTACCAACATATCAAAAATATTAGTTACAATAAATATACTAAATAAACTACAGCTTTTTAAAGCAATGTGAATATGCAAATTATTAGTTAGTAATGAGGTTGATTAAATAAATGTTAAACATATATAATGTGTAATCAAAAATGAAACAAATATATATGGCTTAATATATTCAGCAATTAGCGTAATTTAGGTTTTTTCAACACAATTTTTTTTTAATCGATTGATTAAATTTATTTCTGACATATTTTGTAGTGATAAAGACGTGTCAAGAATTCAAAATCATTCTTCAGATATAATTATCTGGCGTTGGAAAAACCGGCCATCAGTAAATGTATTTGAATCTGGCCCATTACCCACAGGGCTACCATGACACTTATTTTATTAATTAACTTAGATTAGTGCAGAACTGGCACTAGAACAAAGTGCTAGTAGAGATCGAAGCGAGCTCTCCGCGGAGTGTGATTAGCCAAATAGTACTTATCAACTTCTTTAGTAACCTAATTCGAAAACCTAAGGTTAATCTTACACTGGGTTCTTTGAGAAATCCTGCCGGAAAATAGGCAATCAAAAGTCAAATAGACCTTTACTTTAAAATTGGATTTGGAAAATATTCAATTACAAATTCGTTATTTACCTGGTTATAAATTCCTCATGTATTTTCAGTCAAACCTACCTCTACGGAATTGACTACTATAATCTACCTTTTTAGTTAATGAACATTTATTTTTGACATAGCATGTACACATTGTTTAATAAATCTCTTGCTAAACTGATAATGGCAATTGTAATTATACCACCCTATAAAAAAATTATACTAAAAAAAATTAAAAAACACGACTGCCATGTCAAAAAAAAATAAAAACAAGTCAAATATTTGCAGTCGGGGGACCTGTAATGAATTGTTCCAAGTAACCGACCCCGACTGCAAATATTTGACTTGTTTTTATTTTTTTTTGACATGGCAGTCGTGTTTTTTAATTTCTTTTATTATAATTTTTTTATTTAATACCTTTTAGTGAACAACAGAAAAACATGACACAACACAAAAAATATATCGTTCGGAACCCTTTGCAGGCGATTTCGACTCACACTTGACCATTTTTTAATGTCCACATAGCCTATGTCACTCGGGATAACTCAAAGCTTCTAATGATACCACAAACATTGAAATCGGTCAAGCCTTTTAGAAGTTATGGTGGAATAAAGAAACTCACAAACATACATACATACATACATGAACCCTGAAAACATAACACTCCTTTTTGGGCAGTCGTGTAATAAATGGTCAATTGCTGGGCACAGGTCTCTTCTCATGTAGAGAAGGAACGATCATGGAACACCACGCTTGCTCATTATAGGTTGAGATCTTATAATCTTTTTCTATACTGACTGTCAGTGACAACTTAAAGTAATTAATCAAGCTCATATATTATAACTTTGGTAAATAAACAATGTTAGTAAAATAGATGTTAAAACGTCTTTCCGCAAATCAAAATCAAACAGAATTAGAGTAGCTAAAGACTCCTCCAAAACGACTGTAGAATTCATCACTACGACAATCATAAACAGTACATCTCAGAATGTCTCGCGATAACAGGTCCGTGGACAAATTTCATTAAGTCCGGGTTCCGTAAGTCTCATTTAGTTCGGTAAACACTAGACCGGGACAATATCCTCTTGTTGTGCTCTCGAGGCTCGAGAAACTTCGCTTTTACACACAGTTAAAGAGGTTTTTTATTAGATTTTGTTGACATTCTCACTTTTTGTTTGACGTATTTTAATGTGTTTCTTTTATCACGAATTACATAGGTATTTATTATACTAACAGCTGGAAATTAATGATTGCTTATTAATTAAAAAAAACACTGAATTACATCTAAAATAAAAACTAATTCATGTGGCACTAACTCTGAGGTATCTATGAAAAAGTAGTCATCGCCTAACATACATACAAAAAAAACAACTGGCTTTCTCTTTTTGAAGTCGGTTAAAAATACACTAATACATAGAACTGGTTAATGAGATCCAAGTGGAAATTAATATTTCAAGTTACTAGAATCCTCACAAAATTACAGCACCGTTTTTAGTCATCTTTATAAATATTCTATCATTTAACTTAAATGAGCAGATATTCCTCTGAAACTTTAGATTTAATTATAAATTACTGTGAACAGAATAAATAGTTCGTGTTATCAAATATTTGGTTGAAACCTGAACCTGTCCATTCACATAATATCTTTAACATCTGCAAATAATTTACAGATAATTACAAATATTACGATAGTAGCTGTGCCTGCAACTTCGTTCGCGTGGATGACGAAGCTTATCAATGAGTCTTTAACCATTAAGGCTGCACACGCGACGGAAGCTTAAAAAATTGAGTAACTTCTCCCGTTTTCCCAACATTTCCCTTCACTGCTCTGCTCCTATTGATTGTAGCGTGATGAAAAGTATACTATAACCTGCCCAGGAGTATGAAGAATAATTGTACCAAGTTTCGTTAAAATCCGTAAAGTAGTTTTTGTTTCTATAAGGAACATACAGACAGACAGACAGACAGACAAAAATTTTACTAATTGCATTTTTGGTATCAGTATCGATCACTAATCACCCCCTGATAGTTATTTTGAAAATATATTTAATGTACAGAATTGACCTTTCTACAGATTTATTATAAGTATAGATGAACTTAAGTAATAAATATATGAAAAAAATATCCATCAACAGAATATTAGCTTTTCAGTGTGTTTACAGCTTAATGTAACAGATACAGTACTGGGCCGTACCATGATCTCATAAAGTAGTACTGTTGCGGTTGTGGAAGCGAAACAGCGCACTACACTGCGCATAGCGCTGTCCCGCTTGCTCAACCGCAACAGCCCTGCTTTAAGAGCTCATGGTACTGCCCCAACACTCTCTTTTGGTCGATTATGAAACAAAACAATACTACAAAGTTGCATTATAGAAAGTCTTAATAAAATAAAATTTAATTAGTACTACTAAACTAGTTAGATAACTACAGAATTTACTAACTAACGCATTCAAAATATCTAAACGTTTATATAAATAAATTGAAAATTGTTTCATTATAACCTTAACGAATCTGAAGTCAATAAGTTAGCAGTAAAAATGTTTAAAATATATTTTCATCTATAAAAACGAGACTAATGCGGTCTTTAGTCATATTTTTGCTCGTAAACACTTTATCTTATTATTTTTTTCGTAAACCTTTAAGTACCATAATTATACTTAACGATTACACACAAAAAAAAACTTTTGTAAAACAGTTCAGCTTTAAATCCTTCATTTCCATACGAGACTAAACTTGATCAAAAACGTTGTTTTCAGAAGAATATCTCCAACCATGCTCAGTTACATTTTAAACAGGGTGTCCACACGTCGCGTACGTGACCAGAATAATCTCTTTCAAACACCCTGTATAACGCGAATTCAAAACAAATTATGTTGCCAACTAATTTGCGGAGAATGGATTTGAGTAATTACTTTACGTTTGTCGGAAAATTTTGTTGTGACGTCATTGCGTGGAAGAATAATAATGTGTATGGCGGAAAAACGGTATCATTTAATTTACTTTTTTTATTAATAAACCGTTTTTTGTTCAATTATCTTAGCTTAAATTCTTCTTGGCTTTGATTGCGTTCATGGACAAATCCCATATACACAAACCCAGCTCTAAAACAAATATCGTAGACCATAAAATATGTGCTACACGCGAGAAATGGCCTACGACGCGTAGCACAGAATGCGAAGCGCTCCGCTACGGCGACCACGTTGCTACGGCACACTTATGTATCTATAGGTATACCTAATGTATGCTATGGGAATTACACTATTTTGTAGTCTTACTAAATAGTTTTCATACCATATTAATTTATTATTGATGAAACAAATGGAATAAAAAAATATAATTATGCATTTTGCATAAACTTACACTAAATATTATTTTCCAATTGCGTTTTTTTTTTTGTCAACATTAATATTATTTTTAACTCGTTTTATTTGGTATAATTTTGACTTTATTTTTCATTTATTTTATTTAGTGTACCTACTTCGTGGTTTTTATGGGTCAAAACCTGCAAACAAACTAATTTGAATTGAATTAAAATTTTCGTTAACCTTCTCAGAAAACTTATATTTTAACCTACTTCCAACAAAGGAATAAGTTCTTTCCATGTACTTATGCTACGTATATTAAAATAAACATAATTTCCATTTTAATCCGCGCACAAAAGGTAGTAGCGGCCACTAATCTTGTCCACGCAAGCTATAAGTCATCCCGCCGAGAGTAATACTTGTCTGCACTCTAATTTCGTTTTTAGGGACCCGTACACTATACAATATATTTTATTTTAGGTAAAATTACTTTAGAATTTTGCAACAAATTGACAGTTGTTTCATGTATTTCTTACGGCGCGGCGGTGTGTTCCGTTCTAGCCCGGCCATCAGCCAAACAAGGTCATGGTTATGGCAGTAGACTGTGCAGATATGTACTATTTTGAAGTATATTACACGTAGAGTTTTTTCAGACAATAATCATCCAATAAAGTCGTGAACTTCAGGCGATCTAAGCGTGGCCGTGCTAGGACGGATGCGCTGTAGCCCAGCCATTGAAAATGATGTATAAATAAGTCATCAAATAATGTGGTACTCTTATTTCTTTTTCTAATACCAAAAGGACATATCTACACAGTCTACTGCCATAACCATGACCTTGTTTGGCATCATGGCCGGGCCAGAACGGATCACACCTTACGGCGTTAAAACCGGAAACAAAGTGTTTACTAGGAGTCCAGACTATTACCATTAATAAAAATACTTTTCTTCTGCCTTTACTTATAGAACCTAGCCTTTAGATAACCGGAACCCCCATATTAACGAAGTTCATGATAAAAAGCAATAAGAATTATGAAAGTGGTGGAGCAATATCAGATTTTCTTACAAAGCGAAGACAATTTCAGAAAAAATAAATTAACAAATTATTATAAAAATTAAAAAGGTACGGAACATCTCACGTACACCACTTACTAACTTTAGAACCTAAATCTAACTTGAACGTACGCTTTTCGGAGATATAGTTAGAACTCTCAGAATCTTCTAGAATTTATTAGTAAGAAGATTTTAGATTTTATTCGCCGAAATGTTAAGGTTCGTTTACAAGTGTCACAAGAATTAGATAATAGGTTTTGATCAAAATAAAATGAGACAACAATGTCTTATACTAAGAAGACAGACCAAGAACCTGATATTTTATTACACCAAGAATCGTGTAGTTTATGAACAGTATAAGGCGATTCTCTCATACATACGAAAAGAATGACCTCGATATCGGTTATGAAAATAATACATGATAACAATTCGACGGCCAAACGAAAAAAAACTCCAATTTCAAACTTAAATTAGACTTTTTCATTGTATTTGTTTATTTTTCATATTATACCATAATCGTTCGTAAATCGAACATTGCTTGGGAAAATGCTTTAATTACGGAGAAAAGTGGTTGAGAAACGTTTTATACACAGCAAAAAAATACCCTACATACCAACAGCTGTTGTAGGTATGTAGGGTATTTTAGAAGAGGTACATACATAGATATAATCCTATTTAAAAAAATGTTAACATTTTATTTCAACCACACATCCAGGACATAAGTAATCAGAATGATCAGTAACCTTTGGCATAGGATTAGATACAAAGCAATCAGGTCAGTGCATCGCTTGCATCACTGCACGGTCAACGCAACAATTGCGCAGCACTTGATTAATAGTGCTCCATTCACACATCCAGACAGATCTCCCTAATCAATCATACCTGAACCCTGATTTATATTCCGAAGGTGATTCGAACCGTTCGGGATTTAGGGTTCCGTATCAAAATTCATAAAAATATTGTTTTTTGATGGGTCATATTTTTAAACGCTCAAAAATTATCTATATATTTTTTAATTACTTTGACAAATTATAACAACATTACTTAATACATTTAAAATTTTAAAAATATGTTTTGGTATTCAATTGGAAAGATCATAGAGACTCATGTAAAGTTTTTTTTTTCTGCCTACATATATTTTTTTTATTTCTTTTGTTGTGCACGCTTTTGTCGTCAAACTTCTATACTTTTTAAACCAGTTGCCTTCTATCCTAATGCAGTGAAGCAGTGTCATAGGAACTTATGTCTCTTATGCCAAGCATTTGAATTTCACAACAGCAACAAGGAACCCTAAATGTTGTTCGATTCGTAACGTTTTTTTTTTGTGACGCAATTTGCTATGACATGGCGCCACGTCAGGTGAATGTTGCCAATGTTTTGTTTTAGATTGAGAGATTTTATTCTGATACAACTGGACATATTTTAGTCGGGATTGAAACAATATTAATGGATGCAGATATTGGGTTTTACGCTTTGTAAAAAAAAAAACATGGCTAAAAATACGTGGATGCAACATTGTGTGCTGCCAATTCAATGGTTTAAGTTATCATGTTTAGTAATCCGAAGCGAACACACTAAGCTTCTTTTTACATATAACTAATAATTTATTTATAACCATGTTTTTTTACATTAAACTCCTCTATACATGTGCCTACTTTTCATCAACAAATCGATTTATCGACCAGTTCTTTTTCAGGTAAGTAAAAAACCTGTTTCCACACAGCACTACTTGATCATTCTTATTTAACCCACTTAGCCAAAATCCGGTTCACACGTGTACCTCGGAAAAGCACATAATCCAGAATCGATATCACTCGATACCTAACAAGATCGAGTTTGGTGCGATTCGTGACATTTAAGGCAGCGCGTGACTCCATTTACGGACGATACAAAAGGAGCGAGATCAAAGGGGGCAGTCGAGTTAAATACTAGTGGTGTTACTCAAAACATCAAGACTTAATCGATTAGGTTTTTAAGAATCGATTTGAGATTCCATAAAAAACTTTACGATTTTTTCTGTCATAAGATAAGGTAATCCATTTGAGTATTTTGTGAATCGTTTAAACCTATATACTGATCTTTTTTTTCTTACTACTTTCCAATACTTCAAAATAACAGTTAAAATTCGGGAATTTAATATATTACATTGTTATTAAAAGTCTCTCAGTTAAGTAATGCGAATAGCTCGATTGTAAAAAGGAATTTTTGCATTTCGAAACTGTTCGCTGCGATCATAATTAAATTTTAAAATTATGAGTTTCATTATCAGCATTGATTCTCTTTTTGTATTATGACGTGCATTTAAATGTCGAATTCTGGTAGCCATTTTATTCGTTCGATATTTGATATCGAGTATCGATATAAGCTTTTTGGTATGAGAATGCAATGTTTCTGGTATTTCCCAACTCTACTAGTCTTTCCCTTGTATGTAAGAGATGTTTTTGAGGGGTTAAATGTTCAAAATTGTTTGGCAAACGTTTGTAGCGACGGTATTTGTACGTATGCTGTAATGAGACTGCACCTAATGAGGGTGTTTGAAAACTATGAAATACGTTTTGGCCTATATTTTTATGACGTCGTATTTTGCCTATCAAAGTAATACAATGGAATGGACGTACCATTTCTTAGTGCCTACGTACTCTTGGAATATTCTTGCAAAGCTTTCCAGTAAGGCCTCTCTTTACCCAACTGCGTACCGCGAGGAGAGTAAAGTGTTCATAACTCTAGTATGCAAGTTAGTGCTTTTGTTTCACTCTAATTCTAACTTCCTTCACTCATGTACATTATCTAACAATGATCACTTAATATATACCTAACATTGTAATTCAAGAACTAAACATACATAATATACAATAACTCTTCTTTTCACATTGCAATATCATTTCTGAGTTATCTCCCAATTTCGGTTCAAACATTCTAACAATATTCCTTAGTTCCGTGAGACCGAAAGCAATAATACGAGCATTTCAAACGCGTAAGATAAAGTGTGCGTATTTGATATTTTTCGTTACACCATATGAAATATATAAGGCATTTATAACATAACCCCCAATAAGGCTAACGTGAAACCGAGCTTGCTTGAAACCGAAGTTAGGGCTGCCAGCTTGTAGTAAATAAAGAGTTCCGGGGTTATAAATTATACGAATTAATAGGCCAGCTTTTATAAGTCGTACCTACGAGTATATTAAAGGATGTTTATTTTGCTTTTTAAACACATTTTTTTTTTATTTATTCATAAGAAAGGACATGAACTCAGTAAAATTGAGTAGAGTACCTACACTTAAGGTGTCTGTAGTGACATTAACAAAACTAAAAAAATAATGATATAGTAAGCACCTCGCTTAAAAATCAGGCTTTTTTTAGATAAACGTGAATTTATCTTTTAATATTATGTACATAGGTACCATTATCTTAGAACACATCTTTTGTCACTTTTGTCAGAGCCGTGAAACGTGACGACAAGAAAAGGAACCCGATAGCGCTGTCTCGAAACTCAATTGTGTTCACAAACATATCTACACAATTTATCACTAACATCAAACGAGAAAAAAAACAGAATTGAAATACGAACACGCTGTTACAAGTATAGTTACTTGACTGAGTTTAAATATGGTTAGCTTTATAATTGTACTAGCTTGGTTATCGAGACGGACAGAAGTATGTGTCCTTTCTTGCAGTTTTAGTTAACTCCTGTCTAAAATTTATCAAAATGGGCTGTGTGATTTAGCTGTAAAAGCGTGAGACAGACACACTATAATACATAAATGTGGATATGGGTTGACAGCGCATAGCTGCGTATGTACAGCCACAAGCAAAATATGTATACACTAAGCACTTTTCAATCGTTTTTCTCTTTAATTATAGATTGATATCGTAAAACATGATATTAAGAACTAATTTCAAATAGTTCCTTGATCATGTACATATTTTTCTTTCCGATTTTCTACCAAAAAACCTCGGTAAAGTTATACAATTTCGCTATGGCTATACAGATTTTCCACTCGTGACTGTACAAGTGTGTATCCATGCAGTCACCACCTTTAACCCAGAGGTATTAGGTCCCGGCGCTTACTGGCACTGTCAGAAACAGTTATGTGATCCACGAAGTCATCATCATCAATTTTTATCTATCTCAGGTTGAAATAAGGTTTCAGTCTCTACAAACTTTACGAGCCTTCTCTAGACATTCCTGAAACAGGTGCTTATGACAGTGAGAGTAAAACCTCTCTAAAAAGACAATAAAGCATAGATAAGATAATAAAAGAATGACTTAAAGTGCCCTTGACCTTACATTTTATTTCAAAGCGTCTTGTAAAACCTTCGGGCTACGTCTGATTTTATTTTTTAAATGTTGTTGAAAGGGGCACAACCTCAAGTAATGCTTTAAACAAAATACGTACCAACACTAAGACCGCGAGCACATGGACTGATTGGTGAACTATGGCTCCATAAAGATTGCTTGAAGCAATTTGACTGCGTTGAGTGGTCGACATAACAAGAAGCAAGCGTGAGGGCGTGAGGCGCGCATGACGTGCAAGAGCGGTCGACAGCTCGCGCCGTTCTATGTTTTATCACAATAACCACTAACTGCTCAAGCATTCCGTGTACCTTCAAACAGGTCTTAGTCTTTTCATATCAGGAACGGCAGCCATTTCTGTATCTTAATCTTGCTACTGGCTTGCGATTAACCGTACTAAAATGAGAAAAAAAACAAGTCCGGGGCTCAAAACACTTATGTATAAACACAATTAATACAATATTATAATGCTGCCTTATGTACTACAATTGTACGTGAAAGTTTAAATAAATAAATAAATAAATATTCAACAGCAATTTCTAAAACATTTCCAACACATTGAAAGCCGCGCGAGTATTCAGTCGTTTATTAATCTGAAAACCACTAGACGGAGTCAATTACACGGAGAGAATATATAAGTCATTATATAGTATGACACAGTCGCATAAACTTGGAAGCGTGGCCATGAAACCTGCGAAACAGAGACAAATACAAAATTTACCCAAAAAAAAAACGTTAAAGTAAAAAAACGACATGAAAAATTCAACTTTAATGTTATAAAATAAGGATGCTATTATTGTCAAACGGTTGGGTATATACCTGCATGCTGTTAGATATATTGTAGTAGATGTTTGGTAGTTTATAAGAGACGAAAAGACAATTATACATGGAGAGGAGTCAGACCTTACCTTGGTTAAATATTATCAAAAAATAAAATAATGTCAAAAATATGACATAAAATAAACACGAAATACTAAATACCTTTCCTCTGACGAAGAAAACAAATAAGTAATGTATCTAATATCCACATTATAATACTCGTAAACCACTAATTGTACACTTGAAGTAAACAAATATACTAGTTGTACAAAATAATTTAAATTTAAGTAACATTTCAGACCTTCTTGTAATTCCCTTAGAAGGGCGACCTAACCTCGTTCCAAAGATTTTGATTTCATCTTTAGTTTTACCAATTCAATTTGAATTTATATTAGGAGCACAAAAGTAATATCTAGAATACCTATTTCGTATTACTCTAATTTGCCTTTGAATTTAAATTATATTCCCTCATTTGTGAGTTAATGTGGAAAACAAGGTTGCAGACTGGTTGCAATTTAAATAATTTTATTTTTTGTTTTATATTCACTGATTCTAGAATTCCACTGTTACTATGAGGCTCACATCTTTAATATTACATTATTAGTCTTACGGTTACATTATATAGGTGTAGAAAAATAATAAAAAGATTGAATTGAAAGGTTCTTAGTTTATTTAAGAACAATTTTCACCTAGAACCAAATGTTCTCATTTACCCAGTTTTCACCTAAAACCCCAAAGACATAATATATAATTGGATCAATCGTTAAATCGCTTGTTCTCGTCCCTTCACATCGAAAGCTTTAAAGCCCAATCCGTAGACACATTTCGCGCCATATACACTTTTAAAGGCTCGCACTTGACGTTTATTTCCATTTTTATTCTTTGTAATCTACGAATTTAATATAGCCGCCATAAAAATATGGCGTCTGAAAAAAATGACAGGCCTGTTTAATTTGAACGAGAGGGAAACAGGAATGGAACGCTTATTTAAATTTCGAACTTGCTTTCGGCATGTGTTATTCTGTTTACGCGGGCTATTTACGATTCGATTTCGAAATTTCTTAAAAGCCAGTATTTTTCCTTTTAAATTAACATTTCTGTCTTAATTTTCTTTTCTTAGAACGAAATTGTATTAATTTCGTTGCGTAGGTACTAAATTTATAATTAAATAGCACAAATGGTTACTGAAGTTGCTGAATCAAGGCGTACATAAAACGTATTAGGTCCGGGCAGGTACTTACTGAATCCATTGAGTACCTTTTGTAAAGTGTAGATCTTGTGAGCTACCTACCTCACAATGAACAGTCCTTTCCTTTGTATTACCAGCCATTACCAGCACTCTCATAAGGTTAAGGTCGATTCAATTCCTATTTCTGTTCTTTAACGTCTGAAAGTAAATTGTTATCGACGTCACGTTACAAACGTTTCGACACAGAAACGGTATTTTAACATAAAAGGTCGAATAACACTTTAAAAATATTATATACGTGTATAGCGTTCAGTGTCTACTTGAATTTCATAAAATTGCACCTTATCTCTCTGGTATAGCTGATATTTTTGAATATGCTGCACCGCGAATTTATCGCGTCATTCACAGAGCGTCAACCGTCAACCGACTGTCATCGCGGACGGAATAACCATTTTCAGTTGATCTCTGAACCCTTAACGTAGTAGCGTTCACCGGGTTCAAGTGGAATTGGAGCTGTAGGATTATAATTTTTGATCCTGGGAGTGCACTAAACCATACACGTGGCTCATTAGGTCTTGATCTCGCGTTTAACGAGGCGTGCCTAATTGCGGAGCGCGCCCCTCTCCGCAAAAATAGCGGGTGGCGGAATACATTACGGTAATTTAAAATTTATGTTTCACACTCTTTAAACTTTTTTTATGGTAGAGTTGCTAGAATGTTTGCTTGGTGTTGCCAGATTTTTATTTATTTTACCGGAGTTTTGTAATTAGAGTGAAGAGTTTGTATGGTTTTATGATTGTTGTTGTATGTGGGTATAGTGGCATGGTTATGTGAATGCTTTATGGGGTCTACATATTTAAAAGTAGTGCTACTTGAAACCAGTAACTGGTTATATTAAAACTATTTCTGATAATGTAGTACATTGGACTCTCAACACAAATGACGATTTAATATCTAAAACAAAACACGACTTCAAAAACCAAATCAAATTAAGAACTTGACTATCACCCGTCAATCTTTCCATATCCAGACCTCACACAATCCATCTCTCAACAAGGCACACACCAATGTGTGACCGCATAAAAACACCATTCGTTTGTGGACTGCGAATCATTATAGTTTCCGCCTCATTGCGCCAGCCATGCTCGCCCGAGCGACGCGAGCGACCACGACGCGCGGGTAACTCGGAATGTCCTTGTAACGATGCATGCACCGGATATCTTGGCTTTTTAAAAAGAAAGCATACGAGGTAAAGTGAATAATAGATTTTATTTTTTTTTGTTTTTAGACAAACGTTAAAGCTGTTTTCTGAGTATATTTATGATATTATTATACAGAGGCTCAATGTCTTAAGCCTACCCTTAAATCGCTCGATAAAAGGCTATCGATCGACAAGTCTAAGCCACGTGACCTTACAAAACTAAATGATTAGATGATCTATTTTTATCCTGTTAAAATGACACTTAGCTAAAGGGCCGACTTCCCCTATAGTTTTTCACACATTAGCTTTCCTTTCCTTGCGTTCCTGCGCTCTTCGACGAATTTAAGACATCAAGAATGAACCGCGACACAAAACTATCACAGAAATAGTTTGTTGCTACGGTGCTCTGCAACATAGACTGTTGTCATAATCATACTTATCGTATTCATCATGACAGTGCTCATATACTCAGTTCAAATAAATAACATTGTTATGGAAATATTCCTAACATAAAGAACCCTACTTACAAACGACTTCTACCAAAGAAATGTCTCTCTTCAATCAAAATCCTGGTTACATAACCTATACAAAGTCGATACTTATGTCACGCGCAACCATTTATCCGTTATGCCATCCATTTGTCCACCATTGTTAATGATAGAGACCATTTTTGGGGTTCCGTACGTGTGATAAAAACGGATTTCAATGGATTTCCCATTAGTGACGATACGCCCGAACACTGCGCTATTTTCGAATGACAATCATTTTAATATCTGTTTCAGTGTAAAGAGAACCCTTTTGACATTAATTAGTTCATTTTACAGCGATTCTGTTTTGTTTTCAGCTTGTATGTATGTTCGTTTTAAGTAGTAGTTTCTATTGGTATGGTATTTGTAACAATGTTAATTTTTTTAATATTTTAATATATCGGGACATCTCACACACGGTTATCTGATCCCAAGCTAAGCATAGCTTGTGTTATGGTAACCAGACAACTGATAAACATACTTATATTTTTCTAAATACATACATATTATATATAAATTACACCCAGACCAGAACAAATGATCGTGCTCATCACACAAACATTTGTCCTGGGTGGGAATCGAACCCACGACGATGATGAGCACGATGATGAGCATGATCATTTGTTCTGTGTCTGAGTGTAATTTATCTATAATATGTATGTATTTAGAAATATATAAGTATGTTTATTAGTTGTCTGGTTACCATAACACAAGCTCTGCTTAGCTTGGGATCAGATAACCGTGTGTGAGTTGTCCCGGAATATTATTATTATAATTATTAATCTTTCTGTTGACCACGACCTATAAGAAACGCATCGGCCATACTGTAAATAATTGTTTTCTTGTACAAAGTTAGAAACACAATCTATTCCACTGTCCGTCTATTCCTTGAAATTGAATACTAACCATTTTCACGGCAATCCGTCACGTACCAAAACAAATTCTATTTACCATATTACCCTACCAAATATTCTTGGAGTTTGAGGTAACTAGGGCCTTAGCACCTAAGTACCTACATAATACGGCCGTATTATGTTAGCCAACGAAAATTGCATTCACTAAGCGATTATAGGGGCGCCGCTCACTGAGGCTTAGTTGGAAATAAAATAGTGTTTTTATTGAAATTTCAGAGTAGATTTTTTTGCTATTTATGTTTATAATTACAAATAACCTTAGATCAGGTAACAAGAGGCAGAATTACTTTAAAATAACAGTGTTTGCTCCGGTTTAAAATGTGCCTTTGTAAGGTTTCAAAAGTTGTTTAGGTACTTCTATAAAAAACTTAACTTTTTAGTCAGTCTTGAAAACGATTACATAAGTATTTCATTAGTTTCAATAAGGACTACTGTATGTATACTATTAACACTAGCAAACTTTAATGAATACCTTTTCTTTGAATGATTCCTTAGGGTAATTAAAGAGGTATTCCTGTCATGTATTAATAAGGAGACGGCAAAGGAAATCACTAAAGAATTGTGATAATAAGTCCGTTCTCTAGGGACGAGGAAGTCCTGGAAATATCAGTTCATTAGCTAGTAATCAGTGCTAATTAAGAGGAAAACTCAATTACTAATATATCAATGAAATTAACTAAAACCTAGACATTATAATATTATGAGTTGTGCATTGTGTTCTTCAACACAATGAGATTTTTTTGTGTTTTTGGGCTAGTAAAAACATGTCTTCTAGATGTAAAAATTAATCCCAATTTCCCTAGGCCACGCCAAACGACTATACCAAATCGGATAATTCCTTTTAGTTATGTTTTGATGTTAAGACAAAGTAATTATAAAAATGCGAACCATGCATATATTTACTGATAATATATTGTCTTTTTGTACCCACTCATGAACCTCCCCCACTTTTCTTTTTCATACCATCTTGTTGACAAAACCCGTTAGATGCAGCGACAGAAATTCGGTAGTTTCGTCAACTTTGTCTCATCTATCAGTCTGATAACAGGTACTCACTACGGATTACTTAGCATTGTAGTCACAACAGACCACCTGTATCTAAGGCCTAAGCCACACACGGGTATGCCCACTGCGAGCCGCTCCTACCCTCTATTATGTCCCAGCATTAGTATTCCACTCTGACCGACTGTTTCCCTTTATATTCGGGACGTGATTCTAACAATTCGGCGGATATCGAACGCGATTTGTAGGCCGCCGAACGATTTGTGTTGCCAATTGGTTCACAATGTGTAACGTAATCCTTCTTAAATTATCGCTAGATCATCGCCTGCTTTGAATGTAACTGTTGAACTATAGGTTTATTGATGTATTGGAGTGATGGAAGATTATTTATATAAGTATTGTAATGTTAATAATGCGATTGGATCGTTTCTATTAGATAGATGTTATTTGGTACTGTACAACATAGTTGAGAAAAGTCTAGGTAGATGATGGCAGATGTTATTTGGTAAAGTATTGGTTGTATGTTAAATAGAAGTCTCTTTATGCCCTAACTGGGCATTTGCGTAAAATTATTTGTTGTTAAAAGCCCATGATGATACCTACACTATATTCAAATATTTAAATACACACATTTATTTATAATTAATGAACGCAAACGGCTGAACGGCGTACAGTGTCAAACCAAACTACAATGTCAAACTAAACTCAATTTTAACAATACCAATGCTTTGAACACACTTGAGGTTGAGCAATACTAAAATTGTAGTTCCTACTATGCATAAACCTACTGTAATGATTTTACCACCCTTTATAGTCATCTAAAAACAATTAACAAAACAAAATCAATAGTATCAGTCAACAATTAAAACATAATCCATCCACTTCACCCTTAACACAGGATCCACAGTAACAAACATTCAAAAGACTTGACTGACATAATTTACCCCACTCCGGCCCTCGTAAAACTTAATTGTGACAAGTAAAATCCCGTTAGTACAAACTTCTGTCTGAAAATGGAGAAAAAAAACGTTATTTGCTGAGAAAAAGAACCTTGGTCGTTAGGTGATTCTTATTAATTTGTACTTTTGTCACAGGACCCGACAATGATGTAGATTGGATAAACGTGACATCGTTTTTACAATATTTTTTTCTGATTATGGGTATTTTTACTCTATTACAAAAAGCCAAAACTATAAAATTATTATATGTCATTATTTACATTACAAGTTTTTTAGTAAACATAACATAACATACCATCACGCCTGTATCCCCGAAGGGTTAGGCAGAGGTGTACCAATGTACACCCACAGTTCGCCGGTATATTTAGGTCCCATGTAATATGACGAACGAGCGTATGACGAGCCTATTGCCACTAACCGGGCACAAATCCAAACTCCGACTTGCTACTGAGAATTTCATAGAAAAACCCAATAACACCTTGGTCGACTTGGGAATCAAACCCAAGACCTCTAGCGTAGCAGTCGCGCTTAGCACCACTAAGCGAACGAGGGTTTTTTAGTAAAGATCAAGTTTATATTTGTATAGTTGTATATAAATTTTACTAGTTTATGTAACTATGTATTTTTGTATCAAAATAAACTATAAACCATTGAAAACTTAGAATTAACTAACTATAGCTAGTTATTACATAAATTAAACTAAACAGAGTAATGAATGTCTTTAATTTCGTTATAAAAAATTACCATAACGAATAACCAGATGAACTAGACGCATATAAAAAGGAGTGGCAACAAATAGCAAACAATAGAGACCTGTGGAAGGAAGGAAGGGAGGCCTTTGCCCTGCAGTGGGACAGTTCAGGCTTTAAATAAATAAAATAAATAATAATAACCAGCAAGCGTCTCATATAAAATGCATCTATTTGACGTGCCTGTTGGTCTAGTGGTTAGTGACCCTGACTGCTATACCGGAGGTCGTGGGTTCGATTCCCACCCAGGACAAATGTTTGTGTGATGAGCACGATCATTTGTTCTGGTTGTCTGGGTGTAATTTATCTATAATATGTATGTATTTAGAAATATATAAGTATGTTTATCAGTTGTCTGGTTACCATAACACAAGCTCTGCTTAGCTTGGGATCAGATAACCGTGTGTGAGTTGTCCCGGAATATTATTATATTATTATCTATCCTGAAATAGTCTTGTGTCAAATGGTACTACAGCAGTTTAGTGTTGGTACTATACTTAAAACGAAAAGTAATAAGATTCCGAATGCTCCTTTTACGTCTACTGCAACTCAAATGAGCAAGTTTGACTTTCATAGTATTAGCTAAGATGCTGCAATCTTGATGAACTATAAAACATCAGGATAAACTAGGTAGGTATATAATATACTTCTGTCTGCAGAGTTAAGACTGAGGTTTTTCTTTATTAAGATAAAGATAAATGTCTGAAATAAATAAATAAGTAAATGCGGACATCATCACATACATTGCCCTGAACCCAAAGTAAGTAGCTGAAGCACTTGTGTTATGGAATTCAGAATCAACGAAGGTACCACGAACACCCAGACCCGAGACAATGTAGAAAAGTTTGTCTCTACATTGACCCGTCCGGGGATCGAACCCGGGACCTCAGAGCTAGCGACACCTTGAAACCGGTGCGTACGCCACTCGACCACGGAGGTCGTCAAATATATAATCAGTTATACCTATATAAACATAAACATGAGAAGCATGCAATGGGTTAAGAAAATAAACTTTTAAATGTTTGTCTATTTAAGTCAAATAGTCTTTATGTAATCAATGAGGGGCTCGTGGCTAAGTGTAAGCCGTACGGCTTGACCGATAATGCAGGTTAAGCCGCGCTCGCCGCGGTTGGTCCGTGGATGGGTGACCATTTTCCAAAAGATATCGAGACCCCTCCGTGCCTCGGATAGCACGTTAAGCCGTAGGTCCCGACTGTCATACTATGATCTTTGGCAGTCGTTAAGTCAATTCTGACAACCAGTCTTACCATGGGATACTGTGTTAATACCCAGTAAAAATGGGTTGTGGAGGTCAGATAGGCAGTCGCTCCATGTAAAATACAGTATTCAGCTGAATCCGGTAAGACTGGAAGCCGACCCCAACATAGCTGGGAAAAGGCTCGGGAGATGATGATGAGTCTTTATGTAATCAGAGTTTTGAAAATAAAATGGCAGAAGTTCAGAGATGGTAGCAAAGTAATACCATCTATTTTTCATACTGAAATAAAACTTTTGTGTTCGCTGAGCGATTAATTTACCAATTGTATTTTATGATAAAAATAAGTACTTACTACTTATTTAAGAAAAAAAATTAAGTCACATAATATTCGAAAGATAGTACCTACCTATTTAACAGAAAACTTCTTTAATATTTTAATTTAAATAATTAACATCTTTATCATTTCCATCAGCTCTACATCTCTGTGGCACCCCTCTAATTTTCCCAGGAACAGTGGATTAATACCGTCTTTCTTTGAAACGCCTTTAATTAAAAACCTTAAATGAAAACCACGGTTTTACGACAACACTCGTTTTTTTTTAAAGCGTTTGTACACCTCCGGTACGTGTGAGTCATTATTCTGATAATCAAAGGATATTATTTTTTATTTTAGTTGGTCAATACTAAATACATTAAATATTGTATTTTGCTATTAAAACTAGTATGGATATTATCTAGATGTAATTAGTATGTAGAGTAGTAAATGAAGTATGCGAATAAGTTACGATGGTCGATAATTTATTGTTATATTATCATCCATTATTTCCGTCTCAATGCTAGAAAAACCTCTCCATCTGCATGCTCTCTTCTGTCTGACTTATTACCCAAACTTGTTTAAAGAGTCAAGTTCTTTCTGCGAACGTATACACAAAAAAGTAATGAAATAATATAATAGAACAGTATGTATAATTAGATAGAAAATACAATTACGAACGAAAAAAAATACGAATTCTTCTTTTAAACAAACCTTATACGAAGCCTTCACAGTAAACAAAAATATTTTACAACCATAAATGCCTGTGTATCGCCACTTCGCCAAAATTAAATGCATTATTGACGAATTTTAATCCACTATACGACCACAAAAGGTACTCACTTTTCAGCACATTTACGTTTTCGTACCAAAATGAACGAATAATAAACATAACAGAAACACACACCTGTAAAACCTCCGGCCAAATAAAACCAAGTTATATCCAATTTTCAATTAATCGAAGTGTATGGGAATACAACACTAACTTTATAAGGTGGGGTACACACTGGCGGGGATTTTATATAAACTAATCGAAGAAGAACAAATAAGATAATAAGGGGATCTAGTAAAGTAGTACCTATTGTCAAATTTTGCTGTGCCCGACAGGGTCCATAATTGTTTCTATAATTTTATTTGACCACCTGAATGTATATTATGGATTACAATAAATCATTTGAATTTAAAAATGTACGTGGATAGTTCAAAACTGATTTCGGTATGACATGGTTGGTTAATTAAACAACACCAAATTTTTTGGGTACATTTCAGTAACGTAAACAGTAGCTCTTTATAACATCTATTGGTATGCGAACCTATTGCGAACTTAACTATAGGCCAAACTAAACTACATCAAGTTAGTGGTCATCAGAATCAGCACCACTGTTAACGATGCCCAACTTTGCTCTAATCTTATTTATTGAGCAATTTAAAAGCTGAGAGAAAATAGCTTTAAAATTTTATGACTACAGTAATAGGTTTTTAACATGTGCAAGACTGTTGTTCGTTGTTATTTTGGTAGCCGAGAATGCGCTGAGTTGAGATTAAAAATTGTATTAAGAACGTCCAACATGATAAAAATGCTTTGTTTTACTACAAATTATAATATGGAGTACATGCAGAATTGGGTAGACTAAATATTGCATGCATGCAGAATCGGTTGGACTAAATCTTTACAGAAAATACTTAAGTTTAGTTTAAATAAACCAAATCTATTAAAAATGCTGTACTTTTGAGTGGCAGTTAAAAACAGTTTATCTAACCAAAGAACATACAAGTTTTAACTAGCTCTAGTTATGTCAGAGGAGGAATGGATGGTAAGGTGGATGAAGCATGTCAGATGATGGATGTTAAGACAGTAATTAAGAAAGGTATGCTGAGATGGTTTGGCTATGTTGGGAGAATGAATGAAGAATGATTGACGAAAAAAGTGTATAAGGCGAGTGTGAATGAAAAAAGGCCAGGCCAAGAGTACCATAAACCGAACAGCATGTGGGAAGGGAATAATGAAAGTGGACAAAGCGAAACAAGTTTGTAAGGATCGTAGCAAGTAGAAAGAACATTTCTCTGCCTACCCCTACAAGAGAAAGAGGCGTGATTGTATGTATGTATGAATGTAGTTATAGCTAAACAGACAGAGAGTTCCCCTTAAAATAACGACATCTTCTCAAACCAAAAACGACTTATAGTTTTTATATCTCAAGTTAAAGTAAATAATAAAGTATCAAAATAATATTATAAGTTATTATATTCTTAAGTTTAGTGTAGTTTGGTTTAGTTTAGTGGGCACTACCGTGAGACTCGGTAACCAATCTTCCACAAGATTAAGTCGGTACAAACAAAAGTTGAGCGACACTGTCTACCTAATGTACCAGGTACAGGAATTAAGTTCTATGATTTATTACCCGGGATTTTGTTCACGGATAGTTTTTGTAGTATCTCGTTATAGTTGGCAGTGTAATTAATTTTGTTTAGCTTTCATAAGATATGATAGAACTGCCGCGCACAGACTTTTATAAAATAACGCTTTTTACGATTCGCAAATGCTGGGGAATTATTCATAATTTGTTTAACTCTAGAATCGATACACAGTTCGTTATCACTGAATGGAAAATAGGTATTTTTATACAATAATTAACACAGAACTATTTGCCAGCGTAGATGCTGATTATCATAGCATGTAGTGTCCTTATATGGCATAGCATATAATGTCCTTTTTCAGGGTTCAAGAAAACATCTTATATTTCATAAAAATCGGCTCAGCAGTTAGCCGTGAAAACAGACAGAGTAACTTTCGCATTTATAATTGTCATGTGAAGTTGATATATATATATATACTGGGACAACTCACACACGGTTATCTGATCCCAAGCTAAGCAGAGCTTGTATTATGGTAACCAGACAACTGATAAACATACTTATATATTTCTAAATACATACATAATATAGATAAATTACACCCAGACACAGAATAAATGATCATGCTCATCACACAACATTTGTCCTGGGTGGGAATCGAACCCACGACCTCCGGTATAGCAGTCAGGGTCACTAACCACTAGACCAACAGGCCAGACAATGTTGATCATCTTCTAAATTACAAAAATATCTTGATGTAACCTCAGTGGTTGTGTACACACCTTTACAGCGTGCAAAGTGTATTAACATATATTTTTCAGATTGCAGCACGTCTCATTAAGCAGCGCTCAGTAACGAACCAATTTAATGGAGTGCCTTTAGGGGAGTTTCGCATATTGTTTTTACGTGTGCATTACTGCAGATTATTTTACAGTTTTTCAAGTATAAACAAAAGGTACCTAAACTGGTTAAATAGATACAGAAGTGTCTCCTTAAAGACTGCTTTTTGGTGGCTTTTTAACCGACTTAAAAAGGAGAAGATTCTCAATTCGATTGTATGAATGTTAAAACGAAATTGCGTATAATAATAATTTTGAAGATTCATGTTTCCATAGTTCGCTTAAGTAATATAACCTGGGTAAATACCAGTGACAGAACTACATAATTAAATATCTACGGAACAGTCAAGACTCTAAAATATAAATACAGCTCCAGTAGTGTGAACTTCCATGATCATCTTCAAAATAAAAATAAGTCTCCTATCCAAAACAGCACTTATCTCAATTTTAGGCTTTTCAAAAACATTTCTAATTTGCTGGTCGTGATTCAATTATGAAAACTAATCGTAAAACCAATCATTCTTCCCTGATTGCACCGAGTGCTGCACCGTCGTTCTATTTACTCACAATCGAATCGTTAACCCTCTATGCTATCAATCTTGGCGCTAAACTGCGACAAATTAAAACGAATGATCGGTAAAATATCGATTTCACAGAGTTCGCTCGATCTATTCATTATTGTCAAAACTATTTTGAAATACGAAGTTTAAAAGTAATTTGTCTTTGTCGTTTATTTATCATTTTTTTATTTTTCAAAAAGTTTTTATCAAGTTTTGGGAAGAGTAGGTTAATTTTTCAGAAAAAGAAAATCATAATGACTTTAGGGTTAATTAAACACTAGCTATACGTGTTTATGTCAACTAAACACAAAAATAAATTAAAAATTTCTTAAAAATTTCTAGTTTTCATCTAATTCACTAATGGGACTTATTATGACCCATAAACTTAAAACAGGTTATTCCTACTGAACAGTTACAGACGCAAATACCAACATTCCGTCCACAAGATGAACACCCGAATCCAAAAAAACTACACGTCGATAAAATATATCACGAAAACCAATAAAACGTGAAAAATAGTTGCCCATCTAGAACGCAGCCGTGCGTGTAACGGAATATCTCACAATTGGTATACCGCGAAAATGTTTGCCGCGCATAAATCAAGTTGTCAGTGTTGCCGTTATAAATTCGCGGGCCGCCGCCGCGAACGCACCTGGCAACATTACCTTGATTGCGAGCGCGGCGCTGCATTTGCCTTCCCACCACGTTCCGAACACAGGCCAAACCTACCACTATACTTGTACCTGCCCCGCCCCCCTCGCCGCACACATTTTAAGAACATTTCGGAGCAATTGCAGAGCACTGTGGGCCCAAGTTATGGTGGTCGGTGTTGGGACCATTCGTCACCAAACTTTCTTGCTTTACGTTCTTTATGCAAGGCTCTTTGTCTCTCGGTAATGAGTCAAAAGTTCTTGGAATTGGACTGGTATGTTTCCTCGCATCCTAGATGTGGCACTCCATCGGACTAATATCAAAGTTACGAATGTCTGCAGACGTTTAGTTAAAGTGGAATTAATTTTCAAGTTTTAGTTAAACCTTTAACATACTTTAGTGTGTGTTCTTTTGCAGTTTGGTTTCATTTGCATGTTTATTGTTTTAACTGTAATGTATGTGTATTTTATTACTTATATTGTATACAGGTAACATTAAAAAATAGCAGCAGTCCCTATTTCCATGTTACCTGTAAAAAAACGTATAGGTATAAAACAAACTTAGTTACATCACTTATAAATTAAGAAGGGGTATACCGATTAACCGATTTTCACGATCTTTGTTTTTTTTTTGTATTCGCCTCGTTTCTCAGTAATAGAATAACTGTAAAAACATTGGGATCGAAGATTTAAACAGTAAGGGCTGGGATGGGTTAACTAATGTAAATGAAAAAAAAAAGTAATTTTACTATATCATGTAGTTATTGTAGCATGCAGCTACGTTTCTTTTGCCAACCTTGTGAGTAGAGATAATTTTTAATTATTCAAGTACCCAGCGGGCCAGTCTTTACCTGACTATTTAGCAACTTCGCTATAACCCATTATCAAGTACAAAGCACGTGTAATTGGTTACATTACATAACTCCGTAACACGGTAACCCGGCCCAGATAAGTTGGTGTCGTATTTTAATAGAGTGATATGCAGACGATGGAATAAGTTACCGACAACGCAGCGCCAAACTTCCCGCCGAGCTTCAGCCTGTTTAGTTTGAAAATCACGGCGGATGTACGAAGATATTGGTTTGGAGAAGGCATATTAGAAATGTAAAATTACTATTAACCTCGCGTTTTCAAATGCCATGTTTTTAACGAAAACGGAGGAGGTTCTCAATTCGACGCGTATATATTTTTTTTTTTCTTACTAGGCTTGCCTTGATTTCCTCTTTTTTGTTATTGCCTTTCATTCCAAAACATTAATTAATTCTTTTGGCGTTAGTTCTAGGTAGATGTGTGTTTTTCTTTCTTTGCTTTATGTATAGTGACATCTCTCTTACTTTGCATATTCTAGTTTTGGTTTTCATATTGATTTCTATACAGGGTGTTTAGAAAACCCTGTCCGATCCGTTAAGGTGTTGTTAGGTATCGATAACTGATACCATAAATGTAAAAAAATGAAAAAATGAAAAAAACAAATTCTCATAAAGCGAGAGAGAGAGTCGGCGTCGTCGCAGGTGCTGTCAAATAATCAAACAAAAGGCCGCCAAATAATACTGACCAAAATAGTGCTGTAATTATTGTTTTAAATTCAAAGTTAGGGAATTTAGCGGCCAAAAAAACCTTATTTCAAAGATCATTGTTATTTTAACTATCATGAATATTCCAAATTTAATATTTAATTTGGGCATGTGATTGTGGAAGCTAAATCACCCTTTCGGGTCGGACTGGGTTTTCTTAACATCCTGTATAATCGTTTCATAATGCTTGGGGATATAAGTCTGTATTACCGTCCTTATAATTTCGTCAGGACTTTCATTGATTTTATAAAGCTACTTATAATCCAACAGAAATTAGCGTGGCTTTTTAATAAAATCAAGATAAGGACAAGTTTTGAATAAGTCTCATATTTCTAATTAGGTAAATAATAAGGTTTCTGAGTAAAATATTAACGAAGAACTTTATCCATTATATGATCACTTTTATAAAGAAATTATAGATATACTTCTAGCAAAATAGTAAAAACGTCGTAGCATTCTCGTAGCCAAACATATTCGTAGCTCGTAGGCGTATCGGCGGCACGTCGAGTTCCGTAGCGCGGCTGCGTCGTCAATATTGGTTAATTTGGCTCGTGGACTATGCGCGTCGCTCGGGCCCGCCCGCCGCCTGATCGGTGATATTACTTGCACATATGCCTTGTGTTATGTGCTTTAATTGAGCCATGATATTTAAGGTTATAGTTATGTGGCATTTTAAGGAATGAAGTGGCTCTATTAGGTTGGCTGTTTGGGTAAGCAACATAATCATGTTTTTTTTTAAGTTTTTTTTTTAAGTAATTTTAACTAAAGCTGTTTGTTTACGTTGATTAGCGTAAATCCATATACCTACTATGCTATTGATTAATAAAAGATCTCTACTTCTTTTTTAGTTTTTTTCGGATACACAGATAAGTAATACTTGTCCTGTACTGTGGCTACTGAAAAATAAATACGAGCAAGATCAATAAAAAAATATGATTGCAATTTAGTAAGTACCATTCATTTATCACACCTTAAAACTTCTTCTAAATTAGGTCTTCAACAAAGTCCCTTCAGTCTTCACTCAAAGTGCACTCAATCTACACGTTGAGCGTCTGCATCGATGACGTCATATAAATAGTAAATAGTGGGCGTTAATTATTCAGGTGATATGTGAGCGACAGACGCGCGGCATTCTCGCCAGGCCCGCGCACTATGCCTCTGTTATTCATGACGTCACTATGTGTCTGTGGTTTATAGTATGATTGTGTGGTGAGATAGATGCGACTGGAAGACCTGAAATTGGCATAAATAAATGTAGGTCTGTGCCCAGCAGTGAAGGTGATGATGATTTTGCTTGTAGATAGAAGGAGCTATTTAAAATTGATTAGAAATATAGTGTTCAAAATCGAAAAAGTAGGTAATTCAATCGTCAATATTTAAGTACACTGCATTAAAATTACAAATTACAAATTAAAATTACAAAAACACAATATTAAAAAAACATTAATAGATCTTTGAAAGTAAAAACATGAAAGATCTTATCATAGATGGCGTAAAATATGACCTTCAATAAACTAATACTTAAATAAATTTATTTTTACATTACTTTTAATAGGCGAAACAAGTATTAAAATTATGTATGTACTTTGAGCAATAGACATAATATCACAAAACACTATCATCAAATACTAGGGCTTAACAAAGAGACATATTAAAATTTACAATATATTTTGAGCACTAGACAGACATATTATAACAAAACACTATCTTCAAATACGTGGGACTTAAAAAAACGTCTAAAACCTAGCACTTACTTTAAACAGACTATTTATATACATTACGTACGAAATAAGTTTAATATGTTTTCTATGAAAGCACTTATCACATTCTATGTTAAGAGGCTCACAAATAACGTGAGCCTATTATGAAAGTTGCTGAATCATTGTATTCGAGTCACACGATCGCTTTTACGAGCTATAAATAAACACCACTTTATATTTTGTTTCTGATATTAAATGTAGTCGGTTTTATAGAGATAGCACTACGGCTAGTATGTAATAAAAGCTAGGCAGAATATATTTACCGTTTTTAATCAACAAGACTGCCTCGGTGGCCTAGTGGTTCTAAGCGCGACTGCTACGCGACTAAGGTGTTATTGGGTTTTTCTATGAAATTCTCAGTAGCAGATCGGAGTTTGGATTTGTGCCCGGTTAGTGGCAATAGGCTCGCCCCCTATTACATGGGACCTAAACATACCGGCGAACTGTGGGTGTATATTGGTACACCTCTGCCCAACCCTTCGGGCATACAGGCGTGATGGTATGTTATGTTAATCAACTTCAATTGGGTGGGCTCGACCAAGAAAGGGAATAAAATACCTTGTCGTCAGCTATAGTTAAAGATTCTTCAAGAGGAGCCTTTAAATTTGAGTTAAGCGATATAAAAATTAAATGCCAGCAAAATAACTTGTATGTTCAACTTCATCATCAAAGTCAAAGTCAAAGTCAAAGTATCTTTATTGTGGGCATATGTAAGTTACAGATCTTAACAATATATTCAAGTATCAATATGTCCTGCCTAATAGGCATACAATAATTACATAGGTAGGTATTGGCATAAGAATTTTGAATTGTTATAGATGGTCAATTAGTTATTATTAATGTAGAATACAGTGAAACGAATACATGGTCAATACTTATACATATCAAATACAGTGGTGAAACTAATACATGGTCAATACTAATGCATGTCAAATAAAGTGAAACTCATACATGGTAAACACTAACACATTTCAAAATACAGTGGAATTAATAATTGGTCAACAATTTAGGAAATCTTGGATCGTGTAGTATGCTTTATCAATTAAAAATGTTCGTAATTTATTTTTAAATACCTGAAGTTCCTTAGTGTCTAGAATGTCGAATTATTCGTCAACCAATTAATTATATTGCAAAGAGTGGAATTTATCTCATTTTCAAAAGTATCAATATTTTGACCAGTAAATATAGCTGTGCTATCATCAGCAAAAAGGATCATTGGATGCCGTGAAACTTTAGGCAGATCATTTATGTAGGTCAAAAATAACAAGGGACCTAACACGCTGCCTTGAGGCACTCCATATAGTACTTTTTTGGGCATGGATTTATGCTTTTGTTCGGTTTTATTTGAGATATTAATATTATTTATTTCAACTACCTGATATCTATCATTTAGATAAGATTCCAGAAGTTTATGGACGTTACCCCTTAACCCATAACTGTATAATTTATTCAAAAGAGTCCCATGGTGCACATAATCGAACGCTTTTGTCATATCCATAAACATTGCAGATACAGGAACACGTTTATCAACATTCGTATATACTGGTTTTAAAAGGTCATAAATTGCTAAATTAATTGTCTTATTCTTTCTAAAGCCTTTTTGTTCTTTCGCGAATAGATTGTACTTCTCTAAGTGAGTATTAATTGCGTTATATATAATTTTTTCAAATATTTTACAAAAAATGGGAATAAGTGCTATTGGTCTGTAACAAGCCATGTCTTCCTTGTTATTTTTCTTAAAAAGTGGCTTTACTACGGATTTTTTCAGTTTAGTTGGAAACACACCATGCTCAATACATAAGTTAAATATGTGACTGAGTACCGGGCTGATGATGGGAGCAACTTCCTTTATTGAGGATGTTGTAATGTCATCATATCCAGCACTTCTAGTGTTTTTAAGTGTTTTAATTATAATATTAATGTCATAAGGTGTTACAGGGTTTAAAAAACAAAGATTTATAAGAGCTATTTGTCAATGTCAATTTGTTATTGAAAGATGTCAAATTCATATTTGGATTATTATTATTGAAATTGTCCGCAACTGATGAATTATTATTATTGGGTAAAGTAATTGGTTTTATTAAATTAATATAATAATTATTAAATTCTTCAGCAATTATTCGTGGGTCTGATATTGTATGATTGTTTACTCTTATTTTATTAATATTTTCTTTTGGAAGTTGGCTTTTGTTAGAGTTTATAATTTTCCACGTGGCTTTAGACTTGTTCTCTGCGTTGGATATTAGGTAATTATTTTGAGATTTTTGGGTAAGTTTAACAATTTTTTTGAGACGAGTACTATATTGTTTGAGAGCATTTTTCTTATCTTCACTAGGATTGAGTCTATACTGCCACAGTTGTTTTCTTTTTTGCCGACAACACTGGCTTATTCCCCTTGACAGCCATTTAGGTTTTTTAACAATAGTATTTTTGATTTTTTTAATTGGAAAGCATAGGTCATAGAAAAGTTTGTAGTGGTCGAAAAATGTGTTGTATGCTTCTTCTGGATCACTAGTTGAGTAAACATCATGAAAACTTAAGCTCCCCAAACATTCTTTAAATTTGGTTAGATTTTCTTTACTAAAGTCTCGTCTTTCCGTATACCAGAAATTGACAATGCAAGTTTTTTTAACAGGAAATTTTAATAATTGTGCCGTGTGATCTGACATACCTAAGTCAGTGACGACACATTTGCTACCTCTAATATTATGGAAAATGTTGTCAATGCAAGAGTTACTCTTTGGCCTTGTTGGATTAAGTGTGCCAGTTTTCATATCAAAGCTGGACATAATATGTGTAAGTTGCAAAGAAATGGAGGTTCTTTTTAACAGATCAATGTTAAAATCACCGCAAATAATAGTTTTAGTTGATTTTCGATTGCGTAATTTGTAGTGGATTGTATGAAGTATGTTGAAAAATGTATTAAGTTCGTTTTGTGTAATTTTTGGAGGTCGGTATATACATATAATCACCACATTATGATCCAGTAGTTCAATGGCGGAACATTCCGTTACATTAGGAACACTAAGGCTAACTATATTTTGAAGAACTTTATATTTATGGATATTTTTTACAAGTATACACGATCCGCCATTTCTGTTATGTCTATTACAGCTTGCCGCTAAAGTGTAATTCGGTAAGGTTAGGTACATAATGTCTGAATCAATCATATTATGTTCTGTTATACATAAAATATCAACTTCCTTCCCAGAATTTTTAAGGGATTCAATACTAACATACAAGACATCGGATTTGTTTATCAATCCATTAAGGTTTTGATGCATAACAGTTAGATTATTATATACGAAAAAACTGTTCGTTACTGCCCTGTTTTTCGACATTCAATCCATGACTATTATTTTCAATCGTGGGCAGAACAGACTCAGACTGCAACAAAGTAACATCATTAAACAACTTTAACTCAGTGATGAGCTCTAGAACATCATTTAATATCGTGTTTAAACCACTGTTATTTATTGCCCCTGACCACTTATTAAACGAGGTATAATCACATTTCAGATTTAAGTTAGAGTCAAGTACATATGCATACTCATGCGATATTACATCTAGGCAAAGTAAGTTATTAAAAATTTCTATTCTACCATTAAACATATTTGCGTAGTAATTAAATTTATATGTGGGTAGACACAAAACAATATTTGTATTATTTATATCTTTGAGGGTGTTTCTTATAAAAACTATCAATTCAAAGTAATCTTTCGTCTTTTCAAAATCCTCAGGTCCAATCAAAATGACGCAGTAGTCATTCATAGTGTATTGTTGTAGTTTAGACTTAAGACCCGTTAGCAGCAGTTCAATTCCGCAGGTAGGCTTTAAATAATGACATATATCATAATAATTACGGAATAAATCCATCGCTGTTGCTAGGATCATGTTATTCTTGTTACCGCTTATAATGCAAAGTTTATTCTTTTGCTTAATTTCCTTTAAATGTTTATTTATAATTTGTGATTGAGAAGAGTCGGAGTGTTTGGGAATACTTTGAATTGGCTGACTTGCTAGTATAATTTCTGAATTATTTATTGTTTGACTATATTGGTTACTTGGTATTTCGCTTGGCGGTTCATCTTTGGTTGACGGGTTTACAGCGATGTTTGCATCGGTATCGTGATTTGTCAGCTTCAATACAATATCTTTGAGATCCTTATTTTCTTTGCGTAGCTGGGTCACCTCTTGTTGTATGGCACTTAATTCCAATCGTAGTGTTTCAATTTGTTGTTTTATCTCCTGTGAATCACTGCCGTCGTCGCCTGATAAGTTAGGGAATCCATTGGTGCTGCCATCTAGCGTTTCGTTTTGAAGTTCGGACTCCAGTGATGTGTCTAAATTTGACTGAGTACGAGTCCTCCGAAGAGTTATGTTCTCGAAGAAATTCATTCTCGACTAAAATTGTCAAATCAACAGTTTTATTTTAAACAAAAATTTACTCAGTTGGTCGGGTTCGAACGCACGCCCATGTGCGCTGCAGTCCGCTGCGTAGATTAACGTGCCAATCGAACAGTTACTACAAATGTTGAAATAGGTGATTGATGTTGGCGAGAAAGTTTTTTTAAATAATAAAAAGTCGTTAGTAATGAGGGTGCCAGTGGAATTTTTTCCTCACAACTATTATGATTCAGGTTGGAATTGTGGATTATTTCTTATGTTTTGTTCACTTATTATGCACTGTAGTCACTTATTTTACACTATTACTTCGCTTTAGTTCATGTTTTATTACTGGTTTTTTAGCAAGGCTTTTTAACACTCATCACAAATGTTTCATTATCTTCTTTCTCACTTGTGTTTTTTCCTAGATATCAGCTCAGCTCAGCATCAGCTTTTACACAAACCATAGCTAATGGGTAAAACATATCCCTAAATGCTACTTATCTCTATTTCTATGATTATATTTTAAATTGCAATAAATTCTATTATTCCCGAGATATAGGTAGTAACATATCTATCAAAACAGTTCCCTCAAGTTTTGAGCAGAAACTTCTCGATTGATCGATTGCTGAGCGATCAATCAACCGCCGTCGGTAACATCGAAAGCTCAACCAAGACAAACTTGTACGTCACTCGCTGACGGCTTTTAAAACATGTATGTTACGTCTTTGTAACGTAATCGCCTTGATATCGTAAAGTTTCGAGCGGAAACATACTGAACGTAAGTCTAGACGTGAACGTAGTATTTAAGGTTTAGGCCTTGTTGGTCCTTTTCCTATTTTTTTAATGCTGGAGGAACAAATCAATTAATCCATATTCATAATTATATTCGTAAAACCCCCTAATGAAGTTTTCTTTAGAAAAGCACACTTAGATTTTTTTAACAGTAGGATAATTGATATATAGCATAATCGTTAGCTACTTATTAAACTTTACAGTAACAAGCCACTTTTTCAATGCTACTCGTATTTGTTATATCCACTTTTAATTAAATAAACAGCATCTAAATCAGAACTAACTGCCTATAGCTTATTCAGAATTCAAACTCAGACCCTTAAGCCACTAAATCAAAGAGGCAGTTAACGTGCATAAAATACAAAAATAAAATACGGCCATATTAAAAAAAGAACGTACATTTATAAATAGAACTCCAATAAGCCCCGTGCACGTACAACCGCGCCCATCCCTACATTCCATCGACTAGTAAGTACACTCGAGCACACACGCTTTTGCTCGTTAACGATTCTTAACAATCCCTTCACTAAACATGTTCGTTATACATACTACAATTCTACTAAATGAAGATTTGGGAACCGCCTGGCGGCTTTTAAACGTCTTATTTCAATTTACAGTAGAACTAGTGGTTACATAAGACTTACGTTGATACACAAGTAATTTAATTACAAGGAGATTGCTTTTTGCTCAAATATGCTGGCACGTGGGTTGAGAAAATAATTTATAACTATATGATTTATATTATTTTCACATAATAGTTAAGGGAATTATTAGTGTTTCCAAGATTTCTCTTTGAAAATAGGGCGCCTCTGCTTTCTTGTGATAAATACTAAGAGAAATTATTTTTTACAAAAAAAATCCGACTTCAAAATAAGTCTTAGGGTGCGTCCACATCTGACGAACGAGCACTACACGAGCAGCTGGCGAGCCGCTCGCGAACCGCTCGTGTAATGCTCGTTCGTCAGATGTGGACGCACCCTTTTGTTTATTTCTTATGGATCCCACTGTCAAAACTGAACTAAATGAAATGGGTCCACACGGGAAGCACCAGCTTACGAATAAAAAAAGAAATATCAAAATTGGTATACCCCGTCGAAAGTTATGAGGCAAAAAACAGGAATAAAACAGTTGAATTGAATACCTCCTCCTTTTTTGAGGTCGGTTAAAAATGGTTTCCAAGGGTCTTCGTATGGCCCTCTGAGTCTTCTTCATGTCTCATCAACCGTTATCCCGGTTATTCTACACCACAGCAGGAACTTCTCATTTTATAATATTATTATATTTATTTTATAATGAATCGGACCGAAACTTGCAAATGAGTCTTTGCTTTCAAAGAGGTTATCTTCTCTTTTATGTGTAAAGTAAAAAATATGACAAAATAACTAAAGTGACAGATTTTCTTTCATGTAAGAATGGTGATAAAATTTTATCCTTTTAAACATAGAAATCGTAAGGAAAAATATGGTTTGTAACTTTTGGATACACATAAAATTACATAATTATCATTAATGTAATTTTATGCATGTTTTGGAGGAACTTAGGTACTTAATAAATAAATGTGTCATTCGAGCATTTCTTATTGTAGGGCTTATCCAGTAGTTTTAAAAATTCCCTACATACTTATTGAATGGTATTTTTTTGTTTTCAGCTTGTAGATCTAGACTGGTGGGTCTACCTGTTTGTAGCTGGAATCATATTTATGATTTTCCTGCTACTTAATTATATTCTGAAGAAAGTAAATGGTAAGATAATAAGGTTTTATTTATAATACCTTGAACTGCTTGAAAACAGTACCTACCTATCTACCAAAAAGAACTTAGTAGGTACCTAAGTTCGAAATATTACTAATGGTACTAACCGTTTTGATATATTACAGAAGCAAAACTCGAAGGGAGGTTTATTAGAATGCGTCAAAAAGCATCAACAACGCAATCCACACAAGTACAGGGACCTTTAATAGAAATGGAAACTGTTGCCAGGCCAGCTGCTTTACCAAGTGTGCCAGAAAAAACGTTTCCCACCCCACCAGGCATCTCCCTGGTATTCAATCAAGAAGAAAACTTAAAAAGTGACAAAAGAATAAAAGATTTACAAGAAACTTACAATATAATAAAGAACTCGTTAAGTGCAACTAAACAGGAAATGCAAACGTTAAAAAAAGAGGAAATGCAATCGTTAAAAAAAGTACAGTCGCTTGATACTCACGGATCCTCATCCCTTGGACCAGAATTAAGTGGAATTAGGAAAAAAGAATCTTCAAAGATTAAGGATACTAATTCCATACATGTGGGACTATCATTTAAAGATTCAAAACCCGTTGTTTCTATTGATAAGCCCCTTGGCGACAAAAGAATGAAGGACTTAGAAGAAACTTATATTATAATAAAGAATTCATTAAGTGCAACTAAACAGGAAGTGCAATCGTTAAATAAAGTGTTGTCACATGATGCACAAGGATCTTCGTCCTTTGGCTCAGACTTAAGTGGAATTAGAAAAAAAGAATCTTCTCGAATCAAGGCAACTAACTCAATATATCCGGGACTATCAAGTAAAGATTCAAAACCTAGTAATTCAATTGATAAGCCCCCGGACGACAGTCTCAGCACGATATCACAAAAATAATTAACAATGTACCTAATTTCTATGAATACAAATATAAGAACTACATTTTGTTTTAAAAAATTGCATTAATAAGTTAGTATACAAACTTCTTAATGTGCACAATAAGTGCACATTGAAGAAGTTTTAAAAACTTTCTAACTTGAACTTATTACATTATGTTAAAAGTTTATTTTTAGTTAAGTGAATATTAATTCTATACCGTACCTTAACTAATTAGTAATTAGTGATACAAATGTGTGCAGTTAAACGATATAAATAAGCATGAACCCACTTAATATCTTTTTACTTAGCTTTTCTTTTATGAAGGAGAATAATTAAGCAAAACCAATGAGCACATACTTAAGGAGTGTCTTGGGGAGTAGGATTTTTTTAAATATATATCGTTAATTATTGCTTTAGTTAGTTTTGGAACGCGGCCGAATAAACGTCAATTCGTAAAATCAGTTTATTTATAATCTGTGCTATTACGAATTGCAAGTTGCTTGTCGCCGCGTAAACATAACTAACACGAAATCGTTTCTTGTTCGTTTATGATATTACAGCTACTAAGTTACCAATTATTTATTTATTCCTTACAGCAAAACTCTTCAATTTATAAGGAAAAATATGATCTCGTGCTGAAATTTTAGTATTAGTTGAGTTATAGCTGGTTTCACAATGACTTCGATTATCAAGCTACACTGCCTCTCAGGAGCTCAAGATGAGACTCCACCATGCTATGTCCTACAAATAGACGAATTTAAGTTCCTTTTGGACTGTGGATGGGATGAAAAGTTTGATATGGAGTTCATAAAAGAGCTCAAAAGGTAAATTTGAGGTTATGTTTTGAATTCTTCTTTTGTATTTCTCCTTAAACCTAATCATTGTATTTACATATAAGAATATTAAGCATACATATAGGTAATCTTCAAATACAAAAAGTTTAATTTCTATGCCACAATTGCTACTATATACCGCCAATGTATTGTTATAGCTTACACTTTGTAACAGGTACCTACTCAAAGTTACCCAATCTTATCCACACATTAGGCTGTCTTATCTCAAAGAATTATCCATTAATTTATTTATTAATAATAATTTTACACACTTTTATTTTCCTATTATCCCCTAATGTTAACCAATATTATTTCCAGGCATATAAACACTATAGACGCAGTATTAATATCACATTCGGATCCTATGCACCTGGGCGCCTTACCCTACGCCGTAGGAAAGCTTGGTCTGAACTGCCCCATATACGCTACACTCCCAGTCTACAAGATGGGGCAGATGTTCATGTATGACTTGTACCAGGCTCACAGAAATGTGTCAGAGTTTGATTTGTTTACACTGGATGATGTTGATGCAGCATTTGACAGGATTGTACAGCTGAAGTATAATCAAAGTATTGATATGAAAGGTTGGTGATCCAATGTAGATTACTACTTCAAAATAAATAATTTACTAGATTTTCTTACCTCTTGAATGATTGGAATTTTCTATATTTAAATTAAGATAAACTTAAACCACCTTAACTTTTTGAAATTTAAATTAACACATATTTGTTTTTACTGCCTTTGCTGTTCTGTAGTTGTTAATATAAAGTTCCTAAAAATAAAATTGCTGAATAATACATTTTTATATACTAATCCTATTTCCAGGTAAAGGTTTAGGTCTCCGTATAACGCCCCTACCAGCAGGCCACTCCCTTGGAGGCACAGTCTGGAGGATTGCAGCACCTGGAGAAGAAGACATAGTGTATGCTCCAGACTTCAACCACAAAAAGGAGCGGCACCTCAACGGGTGTGAGATTGAGAGGCTCATGAGACCCTCGCTCATGCTGCTCGGAGCTATGAATGCTGATTATGTGCAGCAGAGGCGGAGATTGAGAGATGAGAAGTTGATGAGTAAGTTATTACTTGAGACTCAAATAGACAAATAGCTGCAACTTTTATTCATCTTAAAAGTATGCTGTTGTGCCTCAAGAATCCATTACTTAAATAAAAAAAAACGCAAGTGCATTTTTACAGAAATCATTTTATTCAAACAAATAATATACTTTCCAGTTTAGGTATAGAAGACTACATAATAATAATTATATAATATAATTATTATTATTAGACTACATAATAAATTGCATATCAAAAATACATACAAAATATTTAGGTAGCACTGTGTTTTAACTGCACACTTTTCTGTGTGTCGGCTAATTTGTAAGAGAATTTTAGTTAGAATTAAATTTTACAGCTTTAATTTTCGTCTGTCATTCTCTAATTATGTACAAGTGAAAAAGATCCTGGCTGGTGAAAATGATAGCCTAAAATAAGTTTACTTCTTGTTTAACAGAAGTGGGACCGGTGTTTATAATATATATGTTCCTTCTAGCAACAATCCTGACAACTCTCCGCGGTGGTGGCTGCGTGCTGGTCTGCACGGACACGGCGGGCCGCGTGCTGGAGCTGGCTCACATGCTGGACCAGCTGTGGCGCAACAAGGACTCGGGGCTGGTCGCGTACTCGCTGCTGCTGCTGTCCAACGTCAGCTACAATGTGGTCGAGTTTGCTAAGTCTCAGGTAAGAGAGTTTTAACAGGGTATACAACTAATCCTGTCTTTAATTTAGACCACGAGTACGTTATTTCAGTTATTCAAAATTTCCATACCAAAAATAGTTCATAGGATAACGTGTAATTATGTTTCTATTCAATTCTAAGCAGTAAAGAAAGTCAACACCAGCAAACAACAATGTAATGTATGACAGCAATGTAAAACATATTATTATCCAAAATATTCATGTATATAATGTGGTCTATACATTATGTATGTGAAAATTGTGTATTTTACATTCAAGTGACTCGTAAACTAGGAGGCAAAAAAACTCCAGCTGTAACTTAAAAACAAGACGTTAAATATACACAAGTTAAGTTTATATTTAAGTATTCATTACTCATATTTACGTAACTATATTTCATTTTCCAGATAGAATGGATGAGCGACAAACTAACCCGTGCATTCGAGGGCGCCCGCAGCAATCCATTCGCGCTTCGTCACTTACAGCTGTGCCACTCCGTCGGCGAGGTGAGCCGCACGCCCGGGCCCAAGGTCGTGCTGGCCTCCTTCCCGGACCTGGAGTCAGGGTTCGCCAGGGACCTGTTCCTACTGTGGGCGCCGAACCCACAGAATTCTATAGTGCTGACTGCTAGGTGAGTTTAATATCAATAGTGTTGTTAATGCCAATAGGACAAGTGTAATCGAGTGTGACACACAACCATCTCAACTAGTCGGAGCCTGTACTGTGGTAACCAGACAAGTGGTAGCCATACCAATATTAATAATATATAGTTAATTTAGACCCAGACACAGAGCATACATAAAATTATAATACTGCACATATACAGTATGTTTCTTAAATCCCTGTTTTTGTTTCGTTATTCTAACAGGCCAAATGTAATAATTAACTTAATAGGTCTAATTTTAGAAAAAAAGATACAAGGAAACAATGCTGAATTAAAGTTTTTATTTGTGTTAATGTATATATTTATTGAATTATTTTATCACATTCTGTTCTTATGCTTCATATTTTTTTATTACACATGACATGCACCAATTCCTTCTTTCTGACTTTACATTGTATTTACAATTGTCTTCTGTCCTAGAACTACGTTTTTACCTATTATCCATCTCTTACCTACCCTCCCAGGACGTCTCCCGGCACGTTAGCGCGCGAGCTCATAGAGAAGGGCGGCGACCGCACCATCGAGCTCACCGTGCGACGACGCGTGCGGCTGGAGGGTGCAGAGCTCGACGAGTTCATGCAGAACCAGAGGGTCAAAGTCAATAATACTGTCAAGTTAGTATTATGTTATTATAACACATAACATACCATCACGCCTGTATCCCCGAAGGGTTAGACAGAGGTGTACCAATGTACATCCAAAGTTCGCCGGTATGTTTAGGACCCATGTAATAGGGGCAAGCCTATTACCACTAACCGGGCACAAATCCAAACTCCGACCTGCTACTGAGAATTTCATAGAAAAACCCATTATCACCTTGGTCGACTTGGGAATCGAACCCAAGAACTCTAGCGTAGCAGTCGCGCTTAGCACCACTAGGCCAACGAGGCAGTTATGTATGTTAGTATGTTATTATATTATTATATATATTATAATTGTCCCACGGCTGGACAAAGGCCTCCCTCTTAGTAATATGTTATAATAATGACATCCTGAAACAAAAAAAAACTTGGTCATTGGATCCCAAATTAGGCAAAGCCTGTACTATGGTAACCAGGCAAATGATAAACATTCTTATATTTTTCTAAATACATGCATATTAAAGAAACATTACACCCAGACCCAGAGTAAATGATCATGTCTACATTTAATGAGTGGCGTATTAAGATATTGATTCCGTAGTACAGTAACACATTCATTTCAATTTTTTTTAAATAAAGTTATTTAGCAATTATTTAACCAACTTATTTTGAACTGAAATTATACCAATTGACTCTTTACCAGATATACTCTTCACCCCTTTTAGATAGATATAACCTTTTGATAACACCCTGTATGTTTTCATCTATCAAGAACTTCTTGATCCAATACTTATATCACTAACTCCAGGGAAGAAACGGCAGGCATATCCTCAGACTCAGATTCTGACGGCGAGCTAGAAATGTGGGTGGTGACCGGCAAACACGACATCCCCGTGCGACACGACGTGCGAGCCGCCGGATGCTTCAAGTCCAACAAGCGTCACCACGCCATGTACCCCTTCCACGAGGAGAGGACCAGGGCTGATGACTACGGAGAGTTGATTAAGGTAGGTTATACTATGCAAATGTGGGTAGTACGAAAAACACGACATCCCCGTGCGATACGACGTGCGAGGCACCAAGTTTTTAACTGCATTTCGCATGTTGGAACTTGAATTAGCTAACATAACACATAACCATCTCTGTTTTCCTACTAATTGAGATATTGTGTATCTTTTTTTTTTTTAAGTAACCTTTTTAGTTTCCCACTGCTGGGCAAAGGACTCCCCCGTCTGACTCCAGACTTTTCTGTCTCGAGCCACATGACACCAATCACTTAAGAAACGATCGATGTCATCCCGCCACCGTCTCCTCGGCCTGCCTCGTCTGCGAATTCCGGTATTAGGGACCCACTCGGTAGCTATTTTCGCCCATCTGTCCGGAGCCATACGGCAAACGTGTCCAGCCCAGCTCCACTTCAACTTGGCTGTTTGAACTCCTACATCTGCGATTTGTGTTTTGGAGCGTAAAAAGGTGTTTCGCACTGTTATAACCCTTATTACAAGGCACTAAGAGCTAACATCAGCAATTCCTTGTTTCAATATAATTAATTCCCATCATTAGTGCAACGTTGCAATTTAACTACAGCATGGCTGTATTTCATATATTAAAAGACAGTTAGATCTTGGACGCCGTCGCGTATAGTACCTTTGAGTATATTTGGGAAGTTCATCCTAATTATTGTAACCTTTAATAATAAAGTGAGTGTGTGTGAAAAGTAGTTTTTTTTTTTAAAAGACACTTGGGTTGAGCCTTCTAACAACTGGTGTCAGAAGTGGGATACCAGAGAATAAGTCTAACGACGTAGAGTCAATAAGACGCTGGTATCTCGAACTCAGAAGCCACCCGTGTCTCTGACCGACAGTAAGACTTAGCCTAAGGCGAAGCCTGCGTCAGCTACATTGGACGACGATAAGTCTGCGCCCTTCAGCGTCAGCCCGCTCCAGCCACCACCAAGTCGAGACGACAGTGAGTCTCCGCCTCTGAGGTGAGCCTGCTCTCAATTGGATGAAACTTTAACCTCCGCTGCTCAGCGAGAGCCCACTCCAGGACGACGGTCAGCCTCAGCCAGATAGACTGAGCCCGCTCCAGCCAGAGAACTTCGGTATCCAGGTCTAACTCACCATCACCATCTCCAAGCCAGAAGTTCCCACGACAAAGCGTGAGAACCAACTCCATCCATCGTGTTCCGTCGACGTCAGCGCAACAGGACTCCGGTTCCCGCAACGGCGATGCACGTACAGCTCGTGTTTCTGTGAGTTTTCTGTGCTACTTATATAATAAAGTCAAGTCTACCAAATCCTAAAGTGAATCGTATATAATTCTAGTGACATTGAAGTACGCGATTAATCTAACTCTAAAATAATTATTAATTTTATATTTTACTATTGTTCTGCAATCCTTTAAAATCTATCCAAATGTCATTAAAATCAGAATCATCGAAGAAAGGCGATATGCCCGAAAAAATTACATTATCATTTTTAACGAAATTTATTAAATGCTATAATGGTGACAGGGAATCACTCCCCGCATTTATCACAAATTGTGAGAATGCTATGAGTCTTGCCAGTCCCGAGCAACAATCTATTTTATGTAAATTTATAATATCTCAATTAGATGGCAAAGCACAAGTAATTTGCAGCTTAAAGAATTTTTCTAGTTGGGATGAACTTAAATCATTCCTGAGGACAACTTTCGGCGAAAAGAAACACTCCACTCATTTATTATCTGATTTACAACATTGTAAACAACAACCCAACGAAGATGTCACTAAATATTCGCTCAGAGTAGAATCTATTTTAACTAAAATTCAATCTGATATCCACTATAGTTGTAAGGACGAAAAAGAACTACCCGGCAGAATAGCTGGCGTGGAAGAGTTAGCCTTGAATTCGTTTTTATTGGGTCTAAGCCCTTCAATTTCGACTATTGTCCGGTGCAAGAACCCAACTACTCTCAATGATGCGGTCCAGTACGCAACTGATGAGGAAAAATTATATAACTCATCTAAGAATAATAATACGAGGTCACAAAAACAGTGTACCGCCTGTAATAAGTTCGGTCATAATTCTAGCGAATGTTTTAAAAATAAAAAGCCTAATTCTAATACTCAGCAATCATTCCATGTTCATTCTAATTCTAATCCTAACCCTAATTCTAATACAAATTTTAATAACCAATATTCTAACTTCAATAATAAATCTTGTAATTATTGCAAAAAATTAGGTCACACGATTAATGAGTGTAGAAAGCGCAAATTTAACATGCAGCGACAGCAAAATGCTGACTACGCTCATCGCGACAATAGCGCACCTGCGCGTACATGTGATTTCGATAACGTTAATTCATGTGAACCTGATGAAGATAATAACAATTTAAACTAAAAGGGATTTCGGAACCGTGTCTACCGAAATCAAGGTCAAATCAAAATGACACGTGTTATCATTGTTGTTATCATTCTCATTATACTAAATCTTTTACTAAATCAAATATATCTCAGTCTAAAGGACTGAGTCCTACAAAATCCAAATCTCAACCAGATGAGTTGAGTCCTACTAAATCTCTTACTAAATCGGCTCAGGTACCCAAGGAGGACCCGAGACATCCTAATTCACTATCAGCCTACCGACAGGGTAACCAGCCCCAAACCGCAGGCAATAACGAAGTCAAATCAACTCAGATACCCAGGGTGGATCTGGGAGATTCTAAATCTATATCTCAGCCAAAGGAGCTGAGTCCTTCTAAATCTATATCTCAGCCAAAGGAGCTGAGTCCTTCTAAATCTATATCTCAGCCAAAGGAGCTGAGTCCTTCTAAATCTATATCTCAGCCAAAGGAGCTGAGTCCTTCTAAATCTATATCTCAGCCAAAGGAGCTGAGTCCTTCTAAATCTATATCTCAGCCAAAGGAGCTGAGTCCTTCTAAATCTATATCTCAGCCAAAGGAGCTGAGTCCTTCTAAATCTATATCTCAGCCAAAGGAGCTGAGTCCTGCTAACTCTAATACCAATATTACGTGTACTAAGTGCCCAAATTATGCTACAAACTCTTATACTAACTCTACGTCAAACATATATACTAACTCTAATAATAAGCCACTTAAATCTAACCTAAATAATTATCATAAAAATAACTTATCTAAGTCTAGTTTAAATTCTAAATCTGAGAATAACCCTCCTGAATCTAACTTAATTACTAACTCTAAATCTAAGCCTATATATGAAGTAAATGACTATAGTAGAAAAGTAGCCTTACCTCACACATATTTGTGTTCAAATAACGCTTCAAAGAAATTATGTTTTCTTATTGATACAGGATCATCTATAAGTATAATAAAGAAGTCCTCTTTGTCGCAAATCCCAAGGTTATCTGACGAAATTGTGAAATTAAAGGGCATTAATAACTCAGAAAATCCTGTTGAGACATTAGGTACTTTTCAGATGGGATTCAATTTCCCTAACCAAATATTAAAATTTAAATTTCATGTGTCGAAGGACGACATTAACTTAAACAACTACGATGGAATCATAGGTAGTGATTTTTGTAATACTTTCAAATCTAATATTGATTATTCATCTAAGTCTATGTCAATAATGAATCACCGCGTCCCTATTATTTATACGCAGCCGACATATTTTATTCCGGCTCGATCAGAAGCCGTTATCGAGTGCTCTGTATCAAATTACTCGCCCGAAGTTTATCATAACAACGAAGCTCTCGTACTAAATCACATCTTACAAGAAGGAGTTTATATTGCTAATTGCATAGTCTCTATTAAACCAAATAAGAAAATCAATATTTCTATTCTAAATACCACGGAGACTGATATTGAGGTAAAAGATTACTATGTAACACTAACACCACTCGAACGTGAGTGTTCTGACCTTGAACCTTGTCATAACATTAACCCTATTCCTTATTCTAAATCTGAACGTGTAAACAAAGTCTTAGACCTAATTCGCTACTCACATCTTAATGATGAAGAGCGAAAGGCTCTCTTAGAATGCTGTTCCCAATATACAGATATCTTTCACCTTGAAGGTGAACCTTTAACTTTTACAAGCGCAATCGAACATACCATAAATACAGGTGATGCGCCACCTATTCATGTTAAATCTTATCGCTTCCCTGAGTGCCATAAAGAGGAAGTAGACTCCCAGATTCGCAAGATGCTCGATCAAGACATCATCCGCCCTTCTATTTCACCTTGGAGTGCCCCAGTTTGGGTAGTTCCGAAAAAAATGGACGCATCTGGCAAACGTAAGTGGAGAATAGTCATAGATTATCGCCGTCTTAATGACGTCACCGTTTCAGAATCCTATCCACTTCCTCTTATCACCGATATTCTCGATCAATTAGGTCACTCTAAATATTTCAGCACCCTAGATCTTACTAGCGGGTTTCACCAACTCAAAACTTGTCCCCAGGACGCACCTAAAACAGGGTTCACTGTCTCTACCAATTCTAGCGTCTCCGGACACTATGAATTCACCAGAATGCCTTTCGGGCTGAAAAACGCCCCCGCTACTTTTCAGCGGCTCATGAACACCGTGTTATCAGGTTTACAAGGCCTTCATTGCTATGTTTATTTAGATGATTGCATAGTGTATAGTCAAAACTTACAAGATCACATGCAAAAATTGCAATTAGTCTTTAATAAATTCCGTGAATATAATTTAAAACTACAACCTGACAAATGTGAATTCTTAAGACACGAAGTAACTTACCTTGGCCACATAATCACCGATAAAGGTGTTTCTCCAAATCCTGATAAAGTCAAGGCCGTCTCTCAATTCCCAGTACCAAAAAAATCAAAAAGATGTTAAATCATTTCTAGGCCTAATAGGCTATTACCGTCGATTCGTAGAGAATTTTGCTAAGTTAACTAAACCACTTACCTCGTTATTGAAGAAAGACACCATTTTTCTTTGGAATACGGAGCAACAACACGCCTTTGATTTCCTGAAAGAAAAACTAATTACTGCTCCTCTTCTTCAATACCCAGATTTTTCACAACCTTTTAACGTCACTACTGACGCGAGTAACTACGCAGTAGGCGCAATTCTGTCACAAGGTCCCATAGGCAAAGATAAGCCTATTTCATATGCGTCGCGTACGCTAAACCGACCCGAAGGTAATTATTCGACCACTGAAAAGGAATGTTTAGCTATCTTATTTGCCGTAAAAACCTTCAGACCATATTTGTATGGTAATAAATTTAAAATAATTACGGATCATAGACCTCTCGTGTGGTTATTTAATGTAAAGGACCCAGGTAGTAGACTTATCCGTTGGCGCCTCAAACTTGAGGAATATGACTATGAAATCGTATATAAACAAGGACGTCTTAACTCTAACGCTGATGCATTATCTCGTTGTCCCGTTACAGTTCTCGATATAAATAATTTAAACAATTCTTCTTATGAAAAATATTTCAAAGACCAGTTTACAAACCAACTTCCTACCTCAAATACTGTTATCGAAGAATGCACTCAAGGTTTGCATTTATCTAAATTAAATACTATTGCGTGCCCAGTCTCATTAGACTTTGATAATTCAATACCTTATTGTGAAGAAATTTTATCTCGGCTTGATAATGTTGAAGATCTACTTAATTCTGAACGCGAACCCCTCACAATTAAACATGTTATAAATAATAATAAAAATTACTATTTTTTGTTCACTAAAATTTATCATTATGAACAGACTCAATTTAGAGACATTTATACCTTATTAATCAAACTTAGAAATTTGTTAATCGATTCCCCAACCACTACCGACCTAGCGTTACCAGATTTTTCAGACCCATTTTCTAAATTAGCCTACACTAAGGTTTATAATATGATCTCCTACATCTTTCATAATACTAATATCAAAATACATATATATAAAAATCAGTTAATCTATCCGACTCCTGTGGAAGTCCCAAAAATATTAAAAGAAAACCATGACTCAGCTATCGCTGGTCATCCCGGGTCACAACGTATGTATAAACGCATTAAAGCCAGTTATTACTGGAAAGGTATGCGCTCCGACATAGAACAATATGTCAAGAAGTGCAAACTCTGCCAAATAAATAAACCCTTAAGAAAATCTAATAAAGCTCCCATGGAGATAACCTCTACTTCTACAAAGCCATTTGAAAGATTAGCCCTTGATATCGTAGGTCCATTACCCGAATCGGGTTCCCAAAAATTTAAATTTATTCTAACCTTACAAGATGACCTTACTAAATTTACAAGTGCATACCCGATGGTCAGCTCTACTAGTGAAGAAATAGCTCGAGATCTTGTTCATTTTATGTCTTTATTCGGCTTTCCTAAAACCATCTTAACGGATTTAGGTACTTGTTTTACGTCAGATCTGTTTAAACAGTTAACAGAGATTTTAAAAGTCAAAGCTCTTTTCACGACTCCTTATCACCCACAAACAAACGGAGCCCTTGAACGGTCTCACGCTACTCTAAAAGAGTACCTTAAATCATTTGTCAACGAAAATCAAAATGATTGGCATTGCTATTTATTTACCGCTATATTGTCTTACAATACTACTCCTCACTCTACTACTAACTTTACCCCGCATGAATTATTATACGGTTACAAACCAAGCATTCCAAATTCCTTATACGAAACTCCTGGTAATACGACTTATAATGAATATATCCGCGCTCTACAATATAGGATGCGTTTTAGTCGCGAGAAGGCTATAGAGAACATTATAAATAGTAAAGAGAAATCAAAACAATATTATGACGTTAGCTCCCGCGAAGTCACGTACAAGACAGGTGATATGGTATACCTAAAACATCACCACAGATTACGCAAGGCGTTATCGCCGATATGGAAGGGTCCTTACAAAATAATTAAAGTCCATAATAAACATAACGTGACCTTGCAAGTAGGTCGTAAGCGTATTAAATATCACACTAACGAGATTAAACCTGCCGTGTCCCAATGAAGTCTTAATCTAACCCTAATTATATACAATTACTAACTCAATAAATATCTAATTTCAGAGCGATATGCTATGGATGTTATGCTGACTCCAGGATTATTCCCATCTCTCATAGCCCTGGAATATATTTTGAACCAACTACTCATGTATCCTTTTACAATGATTACTGGAAAGTTATTACTCATATCGATTTAATATCCTTAGACCCTTATCTTAAGAAAGTCGAGCGGTTGCTACATGAGACTTTAAACATTTGTAAAAAAATTCAATCCCAAGACTTATCTCTGTGCCAAGATATTTCTAGCCCAATTGAAGTATTGATCCAATCAAATATTAATAAACTAGAATCGTTTTCTCACATAATTAGTAGAAACACTCATAATAAAGTTAAAAGGTCACTAGAATTCGGTGGCGAGATATTAAAATTCTTTTTCGGCACTTTAGATGCTGATGACGCTAGAAAATACGATGGTGCTATTGAGTCCTGTCGTAAGAGCGAGACAGAACTATTTCACGTAATGAAAGACAACATTCATATAATTAAATCTACTATAAATAATTTTAACTCTACTATCTATAAACTTAATCAAAATGAACTCAAATTAAACTCACAAATCAATAACATGAGCGGAATCTTATCTCAGATTACTAAAACAGATAACTTACTACTCTATATGTCAAAAGTAAACAACCTATTAAATATAATAGAAGGTTCCCTATTAGCTATTTCTAATTTAATGGACACTACGTTGAATGCTATTTTGTTTTCTAAGGTCAATATCCTGCACCCTAGTGTAATAAGTCCTCTTAACTTATATAACGAATTAAGTAAACATAGTGGTCAAATTAACAAAGGATTAGACTTTCCAGTTCAATTAAATATACATAATATAAACTCTTTAATTGACGTATCTAAACTTAACTCTTATTTCTATAACTCTAAAATTGTTTTCATCTTGCAAATTCCTCTGATAATACCTGGCAAGTTCACTGTATACAAAAATATACCATTACCTACCCCTCATGATGAAGTGCATATTAATACTTTCGCGTTGATTCAACCTTCTAGCCAATACATTGCTATGAGCGATGATAGACTTCATTATGCTATGTTGAATGATTTAAAGGATTGCAATATATTAAATAACAATTATACTATTTGTGAATCATGTACTGTTTATTCTTGTATTAGTAATCCTAACTGTGAATCGAAACTACTTACTGAAGTGACTTTTACCCTGCCTTCTGAATGTAATGCCAAATTATTATATGGCCAAATTGATATTTGGCAAAAGTTAAGAAATAATAAATGGATCTATGTGCAGTCTAATGTAAATAAATTGACGATCAAATGTAATGATGATATTAATGATTATCCTATATCAGGTACAGGTATTGTCAAATTAACCGAAAATTGTATAGGTTATTCGAAAACCATTCAACTAATACCGTCTTCTCTGTATTCGTTTAAGATTAACTCTCCTTTAGATATAAGTTTTGATATAACAGTTGACGACTGCTGTAAAAAAGAAGTATTTAATAAAACCCTACCACAGTTGACGCCTATTTCTTTAAGTAAAATAAATCTAGACTCTTTAAAATATGCAACGCATCAATTGGACAATTTGGAGTCCGAAATTAATAAAGCTCAAAATGAGTCGCATTTTATTAAATACGGCCCTTATTATTCTACGTTTACTTATATACTTATTGTTAGCTTAATCTTATATCTAAGTTATAGAATCTATCGTTACTTTAAGAACCAAAATTCGCCTAATGGAACTGGATGTTGTGTGCAAATATTTAACCATTGTTACAATAATAGTAAAACTAAATCTAAAATGTCTAACTCTGTAGAGATGACAGAAATGTCCTCGTCATCTGAAGAAGATAAAAAATCTATAAAATCTTACCAAAATTGTACAACTACAGCTGTAATACATAAGAGTAAGTTCCCGTCAAACAGGAACTTAAATTATTAGTTATTATTTTATATTATATTGTAATACTTTGTGTTTTGTTTGTAGTTTAATTTTGTAATTGTTTTCCCAAATCTACTTAATTATTTGCTATTTTCTTTTAACTTCGCTTATCCTTCAAGGACATAATGCTCCGTTTCAAAGGGGGAGCTGTTATAACCCTTATTACAAGGCACTAAGAGCTAACATCAGCAATTCCTTGTTTCAATATAATTAATTCCCATCATTAGTGCAACGTTGCAATTTAACTACAGCATGGCTGTATTTCATATATTAAAAGACAGTTAGATCTTGGACGCCGTCGCGTATAGTACCTTTGAGTATATTTGGGAAGTTCATCCTAATTATTGTAACCTTTAATAATAAAGTGAGTGTGTGTGAAAAGTAGTTTTTTTTTTTAAAAGACACTTGGGTTGAGCCTTCTAACAGCACGCAATCTGTTCTTTTCACCCCTAATATACTGCGCTCCATCGCTTTTTGGCAAACCTTAAGTTTGGTCTTCTGCAGTTCGGTCAAAGACCAGGTTTGGGAGCCGTAGGTAAGAACAGGCAGAATACACATGTCGACAAGTTTGCGCTTTAGAGAAAGCGGGTGCCTTTCATTAATTCCTTCAATTGTGTATCTTAAGAAATCAAAATTCATTTATTCCCAATACTAGCACTTTTTGTAGGACAATCACATTAAAAGATAGTGCCCCAAATCGCGCACTCTTCACCTGTAAATACAGACAGAACCTTGTACATATTTAGTTAAACACTCCTAAATAATTTGTCTAATAGTCTGTTAAAAACTTTCAGCCTGAAGATTATAGATTAGCTGAAATAGTGGACGCAGAAGGAGAGATCAGGGATGTACCGCCCGCGCCTTTGCCTAAACAAGAACCTGAAGGTATATATATATTAGTAATTAATAATTTTGACACCTTATCTTAGACAAATATAAATCTATCAATAATTTATCATCTGGTATTAAACATTGTTACCTATCTCAGTAAATATTTTGTTTCAAAAATATATTAAATTTTTTGCAACAACTTTATGTCACAGCAGGATGTAAGTAGTTTAAGGAACTTCTAAGAGATGGCGCTGTTCGACACTATTTTCTTACATTTGCGAACGAAAATTAATGCTTACTACCTTTGAAATTAACAATTTTAATTTAATGTGATTTCTTTTGCAAAAAGATTTAAGAATACCACCAATAATAATAAACTCAGTTTGTTTCTCCTGTGCTATGTTTATAATAATGTATTCTAGACATAATATAGCCCGTCTGCATGAATTGATAAGCTAATACGAATTACCTTTATTAATATTTTCTCAGAGGAAATGACAGAGATCCCTAGCAAGTGCATATCGTCGACGCGTCAAGTGCAGATAAAGGCCAACATCCAGTACATTGAGCTGGAAGGGCGCTGCGACGGCGAGTCGTTGTTAAGAGTGGTGACGCAGGCCAAGCCGCGCGCCATCGTGGGGCTCAGAGCACATCGGGGAGCTCTACAGACTCTCAAGTAAGATATAAAATTTACAGTATTATTAAGCACTTGTTAATCTCGTTTATTGTTATATTTACCTCCGTTTGGTAATAAACAAGAAATGGGTTGTCTTAGATATTGTGGTTAATTTGTCATTTCTTTGTATCAGGAAACACTGCGAAGCCGAAGGCATCGAAAAAATATACATACCGTCAGTTGGAGAAGTTATTGACGCTACCACAGAATCGCATATTTATCAAGTAAGTTCGATTATCTTGTTCTAAAAGTAAAAATTACTTTATTACATTCATTCTTCCTAAATTCCAAGAAAACCGATATCTTGTTTATAAACATCGACAAAATTACATATATTGTCCTGAACTCTCTCTGAAGTAAGTAGCTAAAGCACTTGTGTTATGGAATCAGGGACAACAATACCACAAACACCGGACCCGAGGCAATGTAGAAAAGTAGTTTTCTACATCCACCCGACAATGGAGCCTAGAGGCTAAGAGCTAGCGACACCTTGAATACATGTGTGTACGCCACTCTACCAAGGAGGTCATCAAAGATTCTTGATTGTTCTTGCTATAGTTGAGTATATAACATAATATTGTGTGTATCAGGTGAAGCTGACAGACAGCCTGATGTCGGGGCTAGCGTGGCGGTTGGCCGGCGACGCCGAGCTGGCGTGGCTCTCCGCACAGCTCGTGCCGCGCGCCAGCCAGCGAGAGAACACTGCTGCTATAGGTAAGGACTTCATATTATTATTCCTTATCGAATACAAACCGACGCGACGCCGCGACGTTAAATAAGACCGATGCTTACCGAGGCCAACGCTTATCGAGGCCGACGCTTACCAAGACCGACGCCTATCGAGTCCGACATCCGCTGAGGCCGACGCTTAGCAAGACCGACGCATATCGAGACCGACGCTTACCAAGACAAACGCCTATCGAGACCGACATTCGCTGAGGCCGTCGCTTACCAACACCGACGCTTACCAAGGCCGATGCTTACCAAGACCGACGCCTATCGAGACCGACGCTTACCAACACCGACGCCTAACGAGACCGACGCTTACCAAGACCGATGCCTATCAAGGTCGACGCCTATCGAGACCGACGCTTACCAAGACCGACTCCTATCGAGACCGACGCTTACCAAGACCGACGCCTATTGAGACCGACGCCTATCGAGACCGACGCCTATCGAGACCGGCGCCTATCGAGACCGGCGCCTATCGAGACCGACGCCTATCGAGACCGACGCCTATCGAGGCCGACGCTTACCAAGACCGACGCCTATCGAGACCGACGCTAACCAAAACCGACGCTTACCATGACCGACGATTATCGAGACCGACGCTTACCAAGACCGACGCCTATCGAGACCGACGCCTATCGAGACCGACGCCTATCGAGACCGACGCCTATCGAGGCCGACGCTTAACAAGACCGACGCCTAACAAGACCGACGCCTATCGAGACCGATGCCTATCGAGACCGACGCCTATCGAGACCGACGCCTATCGAGACCGACGCCTATCGAGGCCGACGCTTAACAAGACCGACGCCTAACAAGACCGACGCCTAACAAGACCGACGCTTATCGAGACCGACGCCTATCGAGACCGACGCCTATCGAGACCGACGCCTATCGAGACCGACGCTTAACAAGACCGACGCCTAACAAGACCGACGCCTAACAAGACCGACGCTTATCGAGACCGACGCTTACCAAGACCGACGCCTATCGAGACCGACGCCTATCGAGACCGACGCCTATCGAGACCGACGCCTATCGAGACCGACGCCTATCGAGACCGACGCCTATCGAGGCCGACGCTTACCAAGACCGACGCTTACCAAGACCGACGCTTACCAAGACCTACGCCTATCGAGACCGACGCCAATCGAGAACGACGCTTACCAAAACCGATGCCTATCGAGACCGACGCTTACCAAGACCGACGCCTATCGAGACCGACGATTACCAAGACCGACGCCTATCGAGGCCGACGCTTAACAAGACCGACGCCTAACAAGACCGACGCCTAACAAGACCGACGCTTATCGAGACCGACGCTTACCAAGACCGACGCCTATCGAGACCGACGCCTATCGAGACCGACGCCTATCGAGACCGACGCCTATCGAGACCGACGCCTATCGAGGCCGACGCTTACCAAGACCGACGCTTACCAAGACCGACGCTTACCAAGACCTACGCCTATCGAGACCGACGCCAATCGAGAACGACGCTTACCAAAACCGATGCCTATCGAGACCGACGCTTACCAAGACCGACGCCTATCGAGACCGACGATTACCAAGACCGACGCCTATCAAGACCGACGCTTACCAAGACCGACGCCTATCGAGACCGACGCTTACCAAGAACGACGCCTATCGAGACCGACGCTTACCAAGACCGACGCCTATCGAGACCGGCGCTTATCGAGACCGACGCCTATCAAGACCGACGCTTACCAAGAACGACGCCTATCAAGACCGACGCTTACCAAGACCGACGCTTACCAAGACCGACGCTTACCAAAACCGACGCCTATCGAGACCGACGCTTACCAAGAACGACGCCTATCAAGACCGACGCTTACCAAGAACGATGCCTATCGAGACCGACGCTTACCAAGACCGACGCCTATCGAGACCGACGCTTACCAAGACCGACGCCTATCGAGACCGATGCCTATCAAGACCGACGCCTATCGAGACCGACGCTTACCAAGACCGACGCCTATCGAGACCGACGCTTACCAAGACTGAAGCCTATCGAGACTGACGCTTACCAAGACCGACGCCTATCGAGACCGACGCTTACCAAGACCGACGCCTATCGATACCAACGCCTATCCAGACCGACGCCTATCGAGACCGACGCCTATCGAGACCGACGCCTATCGAGGCCGACGCTTACCAAGACCGACGCCTATCAAGACCGACGCTTACCAAGACCGACGCTTACCAAGACCGACGCTTACCAAGACCGACGCCTATCGAGACCGACGCTTACCAAGAACGACGCCTATCGAGACCGACGCTTACCAAGACCGATGCCTATCGAGACCGACGCTTACCAAGACCGACGCCTATCAAGACCGACGCTTACCAAGACTGATGCCTATCGAGACCGACGCTTACCAAGAACGACGCCTATCGAGACCGACGCTTACCAAGACCGACGCCTATCGAGACCGACGCTTACCAAGACCGACGCCTATCAAGACCGACGCTTACCAAGACCGACGCTTATCGAGACCGACGCCTATCGATGCCGACGCTTACCAAGACCGACGCCTATCAAGACTGACACTTACTAAGGCCGACGCTTTCCGACACCGACGCTTACTCACACTTAAGCGGTGTGACCAAGGCTGACGCTTACCCTCTTTTTGCGTATTCCATTTCATTAATTCTCGTCTCTTAAACCCTATTTTCGCCACAGAGGAGGCAACATCGGACGTGTCGATGTCTCTCGAAGCTTCCGGCCAGTCGGGCGGGCACGTGGCGTCGTTCGTGAACAGCGTGCGGCTGTCGGAGCTGCGAGCCGCGCTGCACAAGCTGGGGCTCACTACAGAGTTCACCGGCGGGGCGCTCGAGTGCTGTAACGGCACGCTTGCTATACGTAGGGTGAGTGGTTGTAGGCTTGTGTAATTTTGTATACGCTTAATTTTCGTAATGTTATTCGGCCGCTGACAGGTCTTGATTAACAGAAAGATGTATGTTATATGTGGCAAAGAATTTGCGACAGCTAAATTACTATATTTTACTTAAATTTGTCCTACATATGATTAATATTATTGAAAACTATATAATTATGTACGGTTACAAGGGTTACTTATTGACCCATTACTGATCGAGATCAACTGGTATGCGTCCGAAACGCATTCTTTTAGCGGCAGGATAATAATATTTAGGCTGAAAGTTCTAGGAAGTGGACGTTTGTTACTCAATCACGACAAAACAAATTAACTTATGATAGAGAAAAATGGTACATATATTGTTTAATACCAAAATTAACACGTAGGCTAGTTTTCATCAAATCAATGTGTATTTTTACAGTTGGAAAATGGTCGCGTCGCGTTAGAAGGCGTGCTATCAGAAGAGTACTACAAAGTGCGGGAGCTGCTCTACGAACAGTTTGCTATAGTCTGATACTGTTTAATGTATTACGTTGGAAATTGTACATATTCGTTATAAGAATTAAAATTATTCTACTTTTTAGACCCTCGTGTACTTGTTCAGTCTTTGAATTAATATAAGACATGATATGGCAAGTCGTCATCACACACTTGTGTTCTGAAGGTTGAATCAAATTTACAAGCAAATAGGCAAAAAAATCGTACCTATTAGTTAGGGTATTTGCGATTAAAAGTCAGGTAAGTTCGCTAGTCTCACTTGTAGTCTATTAGTCTATTTGCATCAATAAGAGAGAAGCTCCCAGCCCGGGATTGGTGAAAATAGACTAGTAGTGAATTTTTAAACTCGAAAGCCATCTTTTATACAGTTTCTTTTCATCTAATATTCATAGCACAGGCACACAGCATTATGTTCTTACTTATTTTAATTTGTTACTCAGCGCCATCTCTGCTGCCAATCTCTACTTAACTGATCATATGATCTACCAATGGACTACCAGACTCATGTTTGTGTGCTATTATAGTTCATTTTAGTACCAATAAGTGGTCCATTTTGTGATTTCCGATGTCGTTTCCTAGAGAATAGAAAACTTTCGTTTGACCAAATGTTTAAAGATAAAGATAAATTTATTCGCAAATATGGGTACAATACAGGTTATCATTGAATTTATCTATTCAATTGGACAACCGGGTTCAGCTATAATGCTTCTAAAACTATTTTTTACTTCTGGTTTTATGAACCAAAATTTGATAAGGGTCAAAGTGAGGGATAAATAATACACAAATAAAAATACAAAATAAATGTCACCACTTCATATATTTTATTTTATATCCGGGACCGGTTCACAATAATAACATTATGTATAGAAATAAGGTACGAATTCATTAAATACAAAATTTAAGACACGGATATTATATTGTTACCTAGGGTTCACTAGTTTGATCTGAGATTACATATCACTACCTCACCTACTTACGTGAGTTACATTTAAACTACATTTTTTATCAATCCAATCAGTTCGTTCAAATAATGTTTGTATAAAAGACAATCTATAATTTTTTTGATATATTTTTTTTATCAAAATTAAATCAAAAGTTGTAGCTGCAGTCTTTACGTCAACGGGTATTTAAAGCTGCCAATTGCGTAAAATAACGTAAATAATCTACTTATGATTGATGATACATGAACAGGTTTTAAAATAATATTCACCAATCAATACTTTATATCGAATATATTAACTTTGTATGTTTTTGACCCGCGAAGTAAAGACAGCGTACACGAGTAAATCACAATGTCACCTTGCACCGTTAGCCCGCTCGCACACGAGGCGACGCAAGTCTCCCATAACCGACGACTTAAGTCTCCAATGAAACGAGCATGTTCAAAACTCTGAGTTTGTATGACGATCGTTGCTTGAATACTGAAATTGGTATCAGAAACTTGCGTCGCCTCGTATACGAACGGGCTTATATACACCAGTAATCGCAGATCAATAACGACGATAATTATTAAAAAACTTAATAAATAATTCTGGCACAGTCACTCTTCACAGCTCACACGCCCTGACTACCACCGGCACGGTTACGCATTAAACACTAATAAATAAAGTAAATATTCTTAACATAAGAATAACTACAACAGAAAGTTAAAGTAAACTCGCATGGAATTAAGATACGTAGAATTTTTATTCTGTGTACTCGAGTCGAAATTTAACTTTCAAAATTATTCGTTCCCTACATTATTAATTCTAAAGCCATCACATTGATTCGTTTCTATCACATACTCAACGAATCTTTTTGAAAGTTCATTTTTAGATTTATACTGTTGTTCGCCTTTATACAACCTTTAGCTTGTTCAGACAATGCCATAGAAACGTAACAGCTAATAAGCCATAAAACAAAAAAATATTAATAATAATAAAAATAACTGCGAATCGTAGGACTTCTGACGTCACGTTAAGTAGTTATCCCTCACAATAGTTCCTACGGCATGCTAACAGAAAACGTACTGTTTGTGGGTTCACACAGGACAGTTTTTGTACAAGTTCGCCACAAACATTACATCTATTGCTCAACTTCGTAAGTGACAACCACTGAACATGACGTCAGCATCTAAATTACTCATATCCTTGTATTCTTGCGAATACTTTTTGTCACATCTTTGAGCAAAATCACAACAAAAATGCACCTTAATTTAATACAACAACCTTATGTTAACAGTAAAATTATTCTCCTTACATATAATTTTACAAAATTAATCGTACTACGGTGCAATTTTGGATAGATTTTTCTTTCAACGTTTCTTTCCACATCTTAATTTATAGTTCTAGCGTAGTTAGTAGTTTTCGCTTTAGTTTTGATACAAATGTACGTGAATGGTGCGAAGCCATCGCCTCGGCAATCTTGGATATAGTAAGGAGTAAACAATGTTATGCTGAATATGCATTAAACATAAGGTTGCATCGGTCCGCTCGGCAGACAATGGATGCTTTTTTTTCCGAAGGTCCGTCCGTCGCCGGAAAACAATAGACTAATATTTGATACGGAATCAACATTTGGCTTCTATTATTAACTATTCGTTGCTAAATCAAAAGGATATGTTCGTTAGCTAAAAACAAACACTCGATGTATAAAATGCTATTAAAATCATATAACAAACCAACACTCGTTTCTAGTTCCAAGATTGCCGACAGAGGCGCTGGCGTCGCAAATCTGCTTATGCGTACTTATTATATACATAACAGAATAGTCGTCGCTCGTATAATGGTAACAGGTATTGAGGTATTCGATATTATCTGTTCCACAAATGTTTTAATATTAAGTTTATTTACAAACCAGTATCGTATCGTATGTACTTATTATAAATCTGTGATGTTACATTTAGCTAAACGTTATATTTACTAGCATATAATATGGAGAATGTTTCCGTAGTGTATGCCGATTCCCTTATTCACAATCGCAGGTAAGATTCCTACAACTAAAAGCTCTGAATATATTTACAGTAAACGATAGAAGATCTATCGAGCGTATTTTTATGAATAAGGGGTGTTTATGTCCAGAATATTTCCTTGTACTTTGTACTATACACTAACTACCTACAGATATGTAACAATCACGACATTATTACTGTTATGACATCCACAGAAACAAACTCCATTATTATAGCTCTAGCAAAATGTTGCCATTAGTTGAAAATATTTTTAATTGCGAATCGTAACACTAAGGTTCCTTATAATATTCAGGATTAGGGTTCTATTTATACTTTCTACATTATACGCCTTTAAAAATACATCCATCTAACACATTACACAGGGTCTCTACACCTAGTCTACAAACAGTGTTCACAATGACCGGAGAATGTGAGAAACGCGGATATTATACACAATGGCCGGTCATTACCAACATGAATCTTCACTGGTATATTACAATCTACACAACAAATAGCTTAATTAAAATATAATTTTGTTTGTGGAACAGCTCTGGATAAACATTATAACCTTTATATAGAAATATTGCTACATAAAAAGTTATTTTAAATAAATTCTATTTTGTTATATGACCATAATTTTATAAAACAGTTGTACATTAGGATAATAACTGCGCTACTGCACTGCGTCTCGGCTTAACAGCACTGCCAATATATTTACGTATACAACATCAATCGAGACACTTAAAAAAAAACTCCATTTATTTTAAAAGCGCGCTCTAATATTTTTTTAAGAGTTTTTCTTTTTGATAAATAATAGTTCTAATTCTTAAATCTAAGTTTAAATTTGTACTTTTATTTCGGAGATTTGCAAAGTTCATATCATGAAGTGATTAAAGTTAAACCGAAGTAGTGCAAGCAGCGCTTTTTTTAGCGTTTAACACAAACAGAATAAAAACAATGTTATATAATAATGATAAATGCGCCGAATACGGCCCCCGCATTTACCGAGACACATACATAGACAAGTGATGCATACGGTCGGGGAAAAAATACCTCAGATCTCACCGGGCGAGCCTCCATCGCGGGCTAGCCACGACGAACAAAACAAAAACAACAATATTTGTCTCTTTAAAGCTAACAGTACTAATATTCTGTTCAGAACAGATCTAATGACGTTTCAGGTCACTAAAATACTATAAGTAGCGTCACGGCTCGCGATCCGAGGATCGTTTCCTCGACCATACAATAATCTCGAAACTTCTCACAGTAAAACTAGATATAATTTTTTAATATTATACAAAAATAGTAACAAGTTTTGTACTAGATCCGTCCATCGTTTTGTACATTAGGGGCGAGGGGACGCGACGCCCGCCGCGGTGAAGAAACGAAAACATCTGTGGGGGTCCCTCGCGCGGGACATAAATGCAGAGGTAGAGGTATGTGTGTAGGCAGGTACCTACCGCAGACAGGCCTCCAGCATCTCCACGAACAGCTTGTTCATGGGCGCGCGGCGCTCGCGGTGCACGCCCGCCCAGAACCGCCGCGCCGCCACGTCCGCCAGCCGCAGCGCCGGCAGCACCAGCAGCAGCTGCTGCAGCGCCGCGTTCGCGTTGTACGGCCTGCAACAATACGCGACACTCAGTAACTCAATCTATTACCTATGTGCGCTACTTATAAGATGTTACTTAATTAACTAAAGGAATTTTGTGGAATGAAGCACATTCGAAATTGACCAGATACAGTTTTATTTTTCTTTTGTGTCCCATTGTTGTTGAAAATTGTTTTTATACAAGTTAGATCTTCAACGGCAAGTCACACAAAAACCATCTGACTGTTTTTTCAAAGTCGATTTCTAGACACAGTCTTTCAAACTTTTAGCACCTAATTGAACGTAATTTCTCATCTACGACATAGACCAACTTCTGGTAACACCCTAGGTTCCGTCACAACTCAAAATATAACCATTTATAAAACCGGCACAGTGGTACAACAAAGTAATTATATCTCACCTCAAAGCCGACACAGCATCGTTAAGCGCGCCGAGTATGGAATCCCGGAAGCGTCGCAGCGCGGCGTGCTCGTCGATGCGCGCCTCGGAGTTGGCGAGCGCCAGCGCCTTCAGCAGGTAGCACTCCTCGCGGAGGGCCGTCGCGCGCTCCAGACGCTTGGTTACGCCGGCAATCTATAACAAACAGTTACTTGTGGTTAGTAAATATGCTAGCTTCTGAAAGACCGAATCTAATCTCAAATGTTATGATTAGTGATCATTCTATTAATCAACTTTTAATTAATCTGTTTATAAATATTACATTAATGAACATGCCTGAATTCTTAGTATTCTTATGCACATAAAATACGCGCAAGTCATTGCCTGAACAAATAATTTATTTGTTGGGCACCACCATGACCATTACTAAATTTTGATGGGTCATAAACCAAATTTCGAAAAACTTACGTTTAAGTGGCGGAACTCAAGAGCCAGTTCAGTGCATGTGTCCAAAAATGGAGATTTCGTTTTACATTAATAACCAATTGCTTATGTGTGTAGTTCAGTTATGTTGTAACCTTAAGATTGTCTTTTGATTTTCCTTGTATAAGTAGTAATCATTTACCTGTGAAAACAAGTCATGTGCTCCGATCTCCCGCGCCTGCTGCTCGTCGAGCGCGAGGTCGGTGGCGAAGCGCAGGCGCAGCGGGCTGCCGCTCGACATGGACCGGTACGCCAGCATCAGCGACAACATCTCCGCCCACGTGCTTTGTAGGAGACGCATCTGTTGAACAAAAATACATTATACTTATATGTTCAATTAAACCTAGATTAAAAAAAACTGGCCAAGTGCGAGTCGGACTCGCGCACGAATGGTTCCGTACCACCGTCGTATGAGAGCCCCCCTTAAATATTCATTTTATGTGGTTTTTAGTATTTGTTGTTATAGCGGCAACGGAAATACATAATTTGTGAAAATTTCAGCTTTCTAGCTATCACGGTTTATGAGATACAGCCTGGAGACAGACAGACGGACAGACAGACAGACAGCGGAGTCTTAGTAATAGGGTCCCGTTTTACCCTTTGGGTACGGAACCCTAAAAATGGAGTCTGAAATCGCTAATCCGCAATGAGCAAGCGTGGTCACCAATGCTCGTTCCTTTTCTTTATGGGAAGAGGCATATTGTGATTGGTTAATATGCCGGTTTATTGTGCGTGCAAACAATGTTTTGACAGGTCTACATTGACTGATGCGCCAACCTGATATACATTTTTAGACCTACTCAAATTATTGCCATTCTGAATTCGATATTCAACTATCAGCAGTATGCATGAGTCTTTGTTATTCTTGCATTTAAAATCTTAACACAAAGCAATAAGGTCTGTGTTTTATTAACATAACACTCGCCTTGAATGGAAGTTATATGGTACTATACCTACATTTATATACTGAACTTATATGTTCAGTATATGAAGTATACAATCTAGACTTAGGTGCTGTACGGCAGACAACCTTAACATCTGACAGGCGAAAGAACGAAGCCGTTATTAATTGACAATTTATGCTAATTAATCTTAGTCATAATACATAATTATTACCTTTAGACAAATTTAATACTCAGACTGCATAAATTTGATCATATCAGTCTGTAAACTTTATTTATTTGAAAGAAAAACACAACAGTAGTATGCATTTATATAATTCTTTTTAATTGTTCTACATTATGTAAGCTGTCAGAAACCTTGAATTAATGCAGTAAGTGAGCAACGGGACTGACCGCCCAATGTGCCAATAAAAAAAAACACTTGCTTCGACGCCTTCGTTAATAAGATCGATTACAGATTAATCCATGCGAGAATCGATTCGCAGATCTTTAATAAAAAATCTACGATTTGACTAGGCAAAAAAGATATGAAGAAGTTTTCAGTGAACAATTTTATCTATCACGAGTTAATTATAACAGCTATCAAAGTCTAAAAGAGGTTAGTAACAAACCAAAAACGAATGCACCAATACAAGACACAATCTTATACATGCATTCAGACTCACACACACATACAACGAGAACCTTGACGATCGCACGTGACACACACATACACACTCAACAGATTAGGATATCAAACGCACACAGGCGCACTCCCGAAATATTAGCCTCCGCGTCGCTATTAAATAATGAATGCATTCGTAATTAATGCATTCAAGGTCCCAGACTAGACTATTGTAGTTTTTGCCGATAATGATATTTATATCTTTAATAATAATAATTTAAACATAACTTAATTTTTGTACATAGGTACTTTTTTGATGATATACGTTTTTGTAACGGTATTCCGATTCGAAGGTCAGTGTTGCCGTATAAATAAAGAATAGGCGTTCCAAGGTTAGACCGTCTGCATAATTCAAACTTTAAATTTGGAACTCGGCAATGTGCAACGGCTCGAGATTGATGCTTAGTGCATATTTTCGATATTTTTTGAATAAAATATTTTGGAAAAAAGAAAATTATGAATGTAGGTTGAATCGATACATACCACATGAGTAGATAAACGGAACAGAGGCAAAGCTTCTTAAGAACGTGCAAAATTGTTACCTATTTTGTTAGGGTTGTCACAATAGGTGAAGACAAATCAAACAAAACGTTTTTTAAATAGTTTTAATAGTCAGTATAATAGAATATATAATAGTATGATAGAATAGTTTACAAATTACTTACTCTAAGAATTTTCTTTTTATAATTTTTCTTTTTTTTTTTAATAAAAAATACCTACCGTGTTGTACAAATTACTCTCTTCTTATTATAAAAAGGATCATACAACAAAATAAAGGTACTTGCTTGAAAAAGTAATAACCAAATATTTACTTACCTAATTGTACTCCTTGGGATAGTTAAAGTATGATATATTTTTGTTTTCTCTATTATTAGTCATACACACGGTACAATAAACAACCATTATTATTAATATAATACCACGTTTTTACAACTAAACTTATAAAAACTTAAACTTGCAACTAACAAAACAAACAGCGTGCGTCGGACTGACCCTTAGATTGTACACTGGCTGTGCCAGCGTAAACTGGTTTTTTCCAGTCTCGCCGCGTATGTGACAAGCGGCCAGTGGTCACGCACACATGCCCCGCGCGCTTGTGTGCGTGCAACCGATTCGAGCGGTTGTTCGAAGCTTTGCCTCTGTTCCGTTTATCTACTCATGTGATACATACTGTCTTATCCGATTAAACAAAACATGGCCTTGACAACTGTTTTTATCGTATATATTAATTGATTATAATAACCGCTACTTTTAATTAACCGTTCCATTTATCATTTCATACTATTAATACTGCATGGCGCATATAAACTAAAAATATAAAATTAAAAAGCTTTCGTTAGTCAGATTTTGAAATTTGAGTGGTGTGTTATAAGCTTAAACGTGTGGATGAAAAAAAACATTATTGATGCGATTTATTTGTTTGTTGTTTGATGAAGTAAAAAGCAAAGATCTGTTCAAATTGAAAATTATGTTCTCGTTTCAAAATCTTCAAAACCTGGAGACTAGTCTAAAAAATTATCTATATATATAAAAATGAATTGCTGTTCGTTAGTCTCGCTAAAACTCGAGAACGGCTGGACCGATTTGGCTAAATTTGGTATTGAATATTTGTGGAAGCCCAGGGAAGTTTCAAAAGGTGAATAAATATGAAAATGGTCGGAATTAAAAAAAAAACAATTTGTTTTAACGTTATTTTATACAAAAGTTTAGGCTTTTATTTATTGATTGAGGCAGTGCGAAGTCTGCTGGGTCAGCTAGTAGTAAATAAATATCCTTTTTGTCTAACCTGATCATTCAACTGCAGTTCAGTGAAGCCAGGTATCTGCTTGGCCCAGCCGATGACGCCCACCAGCTCTCTGTCGTACAGGTCGGCGAGGAGCGCCAGGGTCTTGGCCACGGGGTCTGTCACACCCGCCGGCGGAGCTGAGCAGGTTAGCAGCTCCGGCTCGTATGAATTTAGGGCTTCTAGCACCTAGAATTGGAAATTTTGAGTATTATTATATGGTGGAGATGTGCTAAGTTTTTAGTATTTATGGTATTTAAACCAGTTAACGGGCTTTGTATATTACTAGAATCAAGACAATTCAAATCCTGAGAGTGAAAAAAAACTGTATGTATCTCACAAAAGCAGATCCAGACACAACAAATAATATGAACATAAATTAGATTCAAAAATTTCTTGTAGAAAAAACGAAAATGTTTTACCATCGTCAAGTCTTTTTGGATGAAGATTTTTTTCGATTCTTACTGCCTGTATGCTGTTGATAACTGATGGTGCACCAGTATAGGTATTAGGTATATCTACCTTGATATCGTCGAGCTGCGGCCTCGGCAGCGGCGCGGCGGGCGCGTCGGGCGCGCGGCGGTACTTCTGTCGGCCGCCGCGCACGCGGTCCAGCCGCACGCCCTCGCGCAGCATGCCCGTGCGCAGGCACTTGCGGAAGCGGCACGCCTGGCATGCCTTCCGGCGCCGCTTGTTGATCTCGCACTCGTTTGACGCTGGACACGTGTATTCTATGTTGCCCTACGATCAAACATAATTATATTTAAAAAAAAAGGTTCTAAATACCATATGATATAAATAAAATAATTGTACAGCAGAAATAATCCTAAGACTTTACAAATTCCATATGACAATGAAAAATACGCCATAAAAAAAATCCAACAGTAAACCAATCTAGATTGAGGATACCAAAAACTTTATACAGGAGAATCTTTGAAATATAGAATCCAAAATCTATTGTGAAACCAAAACAAAAAGATTAAGACAAAAAATACGGATAATAAAATGTTTCTCTAAAATGTTTCTCTAAAATCTTGTTAAAATGTTTAATTTTGTTATAATAATTATTAACATTAGTTTGATATGAATAAGCACTTAGTTGATTTTATTTGTCATATTCAATAGGAGCCATGGTACGGTGGACCACGTGCCAACTTAGTACCTACTATGAACTTGCAATGACGAGCCAAAATGACAAATTACAAAAATCTTGACTTTACACTATTAATGTCAAAGAACTGACAAGAGGTCTTCGTAACTTAACCATGGCACAAGTGTTTTAGCTACGTTATTTGAGGTCCAAAGAAATGTTGGTGATTTTTCACAATTACGTGTTTAAATAAAAACAAAACTTTACAGAAGTGTGTAATGTGATGTGTAATGTAAAAAAGAATATCAAAGTTTTATCACCTTCCTACTCACCTGAATAGTCCTCTTGAAAAACGCCTTGCAGGCCTCACAGCTGGCGACGCCATAGTGGAAGCCGGAGGCGACATCGCCGCAGACGAGGCAGAGGCGTCGCGGCGCGTCGTCGTCGCGGGCTCCGCTGGCGGCCGCCGCTGTGGTGGACGAGCAGTGCTGCTGCTCGGGGCTCGTGTTACCCACAATTGTACCGTCGCCAGGGGAGACGCAGAACTTTATGTCCTCTTTTGTTTCTATGTCCAACTGGTGACAAAGGTATCGTTTTATTCTTGTTTCGGGTCGGGGTTCGGATTTGATTGTAGGTTTGAATTAACAGCTTACATATTTATATATGGCGCAGGGATGATAAAAGTTGTAAATAATGTTGCAAGAAATAAAGAAGCGAAGGGAAGAGTAGTAAGTTGTATAGCAGAAAGTCGACTAATACGAGAATTCATTATATCGTGTATACTCAACCTACTATTTTCACAACTTTCAGAAATAAAAATATGTGCTGAAATTTTTATAAACGAACTGCAAAAGAGATATTATTTTCTTATTTCGTTTCCCAAAACATAACACTGACTCATTACAAAATATACAAGGAGCAACGTCCAACTGAGAAATACGATTAAATTAAACCCAAATGTCTTATAAAACAGCCATAACGATTGTGTTAATTGCGTAATCAAATTGTATTGCACGTCGTTTATTTAGCTTTAAAAATAAATGCACCGATGAAATTATTTAGGTACAAGATAAGAAAAAGGAAGAATACATTTTTTCACCGGCGCAACCAATCCTTTTATGACTCGTAATGATTGCTACCTTTATTTTTTATTTCGACTGAAGTCTCAATTACACGCGGTGAACCCAAAGGTTTTTGGCCGAATGACTGTCAATACGAAATCAATCAAGCATAATATTAAGAATCAAAATAGCAAAAAATATCAGGTAATGACCTCAAGTTACTTAGAAGTCTAGAAGTCTGAGCATAACATTCAGAGTAAAAAAAAAGTACTCATGTTAAAAAATATATAGTAGTTTAATGTAGAATATGTAATATGAAATGCTGAAAGCAAAGTAAACTCTCGCAGAGTGACTTCTCAGAAAATCAAATATGTCACCGAAGAAATCGCGTTTTGGTTTATAAAAACGTGAATGAAACCGTTTAACGTACGACTGAGCAATAAGTTTAAATCCAATTAGCTTCTCACGTAACTTTCAATTGCCAGACATAATGGTATCGACTGACGTAGTTTCAAGTTTCAAACTCAGAAATGAGAACGTATTAAAATAACGTATTAAATAAGTTATTTAGGTCATTGCTTATATGAAAAAATAAGTTCGCTTCAAAGTTATGGGAATTTAAGGAGATCAAAATGCTTTGAAAGCATAACAAATTATTAAAAACTAAGAAGTACTTTTCCGGATGTAACAAGGTCCATTTTTGGTAGAATTATTTGGGAAAGGATTATAACTGCTCTCCTATCCTAACAGTTCTTCACAATACAGGTTTTCTGCTATGATATAACCGACAAACGGACAAGATCACCAAATGGTTGGAACTTAACTTTAAGTACAACTACGGGGCGATGTAGCTAATGTTTATCTCATTCGGGCTATGCTGTAAGGAACCATAAGGTTCATAAACCCTACCTCTGGCTGCATCATAGGCATAGTCCTGGGGTGTAGCGGCTGCGTGTGCGGCGGCTGTGGCTCCGGCGGCGAGTACTGCGGTGGCTCTGTCTCTTGCTTGACGCGGCGAAGCATCGGCTCACCGCTCACTGCAGACATCATTTGTACCTGCGAAATAATGGAAAAATAAATAATGGAATGGGTAAACAGTGACATTGACCTGTTGTAATATTAGGAGTTGTTGTCGTTAAAAATCTCTACCTTCCGCATTTAAACCTCTATTTGTCGAAATATTCGGACAGATCTATCACAGTATCTCAAAAGTTAAAAAAGTTATTATTACTTTCTAGAATTTCAATGCGATATATTAATATAACGCGACAGAAGGACAGACGCTGTAGGTCGTTTAAATTTTCTGGGAGCCTTGTGACTTGTAAGTCCTCAATAACCTGTCACAAGATACGCAGAATTTAATAACGGGCCTCAAGTAAAAAGCCTGTTCAACTCATATTTGGCAGACTAAATGAGTTGGCTGCCATTTCACACAAAATTGACAGAGTTTATTTAGATGTTCAGTGAATTATATAGGTGAGGTGTGTTTAGCGGGCACAGAGCTGACCCAATGTTGTCTGAAAATTACTATCTTGGTGTTTGCTCTTGTTTGACGATTTTCATTGTGTTTTCCAATGCTAGTACCCGTCTGCTAAACATTTGCGAGCATACGTGGATTTGTGTTACCCTTTCGCGAGACACTTTTTTGACTGTACAGTATAGTTAACACATGTAAGTATAACATACACGCTATAATTTTCTACATACGCAGACGATTACGTGGGTGCTTGCTAGTCTACCTTATACTTTCGACGAGGCCTTAAATTATGTAAAATTAAATTAGACAAGGCTGTATGATGACGTAGGTAGACAAACACCGGTGAACAGGTTATAAATAATGTAGTTAGAACATTATTACCGCTTGATGTAGCTTCACAGACAACTATACAAAGTTACTGGGGTAGGAACTTGAATGTGCAACGGATTGTATAAAATTACAAGGTTCACAAGTCTGTTACACGTAACCGACTAATCTACGTACTTTTCGCCCCGAATTGAACAGATTAGGAAATTGACATAAAATTCAGGTGGAACTTATTTTGCTATGCTAAACTCGCCCAGGCTAGATAGCATAGATATGCATGCATGTGTAAAGTGTGCAACACGATACAAATTTCAATAAGCACCTAATCTGAATGTGATAAAAATTGCTGGTGTATTTATCGCTGATAGTTGCCATAGCATCTATGCATGAAAATCTGAGTAACCCCAGATTTTCATCCCAACGGCTGATCTGTTCCACCATTAACGAAGTTGTCAACCTTTTTATGATCATCCTACCAGGATTTCCAACAGAACAGTTGCTAACAACATTTTACTTGTCAAATAACTCATTCCTAAACCGGTTACATAGGCATCTGGCTTCCAGATTCTATTTCATGTAAAGCGTTTGTTTTTGTCGTTTGAATCGCTATCTACCGGTGACGTCATCTGTTTCTATTAGGCGTTCTCAAGGTCTTGTTGAGGCAGGTCGGGATCGCTTCACATTGAATAAAAAAGTATCATTCGGTGCGATACGTACTGTTTTATCTAATCTGATTTAAATAATATTATGCAATGTTACACGGCACTGTAATGTTTTATGTGCAATAAAAGGGAAAATCTCTTTAAAAAGAAAATTAAATCGTTTATGTTCTTAACAGTTCAAGTGGCGAGAAATCTATAAAATTTAAATTATATTTTTATGTTTTTTATTACTTCTCTTATTTATGGTTACTTTAAATTCATTTTTTACTCTTCTGTCATCCTTGAGTCACATTTTTTTAACGTCTTTGTGAATTGAATGAAACGGAAATGATCAATAAAATCATTGCGTTTGATTTGGTACCATGCGGACACGGAATAGTGTGAACCTGAAGATGATACCTATCTGATACACAAATATTAAATAAGTAAATATATAGGTTATGTATGTTGAGCTCGTAAATAAACTTAAGTATTCAGGGGACATGTCGTGAACTCCCTTGGCCCTTGGGAAGGGTAACCCCTTGCCCCAAATAGAAACTAAAATACTATAAATAAAGTCTAAACAAATTGTCAGTAATTCATAAAACATTGCAAAACATTTACGCATTCTTTATCCAAACACTATAAATTGACCAAAATGTAATCATCCGTATTTTTTAAATAATTCTTATCGAAAAGCTATAAAAAAAATATCCGTTAACGTGTACATAATTCATGTCCGAAAAAGTTTATTATTTTTATCATGTTTTTTTTTTCACAAATGTTGATCGAATCAGGCTGTCAGTGTCCCTAATGTATACCAAAATTTGAACGACCCTATAAAAATAAAGAAAAGTGCTTTTATTGACTATTTATCACTGCACATGCAATATACCTAACTATTGTACGTATCCTTCACCCCATTAAGGAGGGTTAAATTATATTAAAGCGTCAATTTAAATTTAAGGGCGGCTTGGCACCTACGCCACAAAGCGGACCAGTAATTTAAATATTCAGACCTTTTAATTTTAAAGTGAAACACTTCACTTGGGTAAAGTGTGAACCTTCACTAATCAGGGACCTTTAATTATGTCATGTGTGAAAATTATACCAAATTAAATAAATTGAATTTAAACTGTTTGAAAGAAATTTCAATGGGTGCTTACTGCTTATGTAACAAAAGGTCGCATTATAAAACGTGGACGATTAAACGTCGCTCTGCTTCCTGACTTACGCAACTTTTCCTTTATTCAGCGTAAAAAAGTTTCGACACAAATATGAAACTACTATGATATAGGAGACAGGCTGTAATAAATTCGTTTAAAATGAAAAGATCATAATCATATCATGAGCTGTTGAGAAAACCATTTAGATTTAAGATGATGAAGAAGACGCATACAACTTTACTTCGGTAACGTTCTTTTTTTAAAATACAAAAAAACATGGCGACTTTAGTCATTCGATGCGCGCGGATTGGGCGTACACGTGAAAAACATCGTCTATCTGTATTTATACAGTGTTGCTATTAAAATGAAAAAACAAATTTATCTATCAAAAGATAAGTACAAAAAGTGTTCAAGGATGGATGGTTGGGTTCAATGTACTCTTGACATTGCTATGTGCATGTGATAAATCGTGATGCAACGTAAGTAGGTGAATACCTATATCCAGTACCTACTCATGCATCACTAATTATTGCTCGTCTGTTTTATAATGTTTGCATTGGTTATGTCTGGAAATTTATTTTAATTACATTATAATTGAGTGAGCATACTGAGCATTGGAAATAGGTTTTCTATTTATGATGCTCTTTATTTCATTGGTGGCCATACCTTATCTTGGATATGGATATGGCGCTGATAATGCAACAATAATACAATTTCCTCCAATTCAACATTTTTCAGCGAAATACGAGTGTAGCGAATACCATTTAAAAAGTCGATGTAACGTTACAGAAAATATACCTACAATAGATTTTTATTAGGTTTAATAAATTCTCCTAAAATAGCAACTAAATAATTACGATTTTAAGATGTATTAGACTTCATGGTCTTTTCACAGACACCTAAATTTTTGAAAAAAAAAGTTTTTGAGGCCACGGGTGCCTAGGGGTGACTCTGCCACCCATCATGTGACCTCAGAGAAGACGACAGCACTGGTCTAAGCTGCCGTGCATAGAGAGGCCCAAGGGAGTCCCCTTTACAGTCTTCTCAGAGGTGCTCTAACGGGCGTTGCACAGGGGGGCTTCTGGTTTGTTCTTTAAGAGGTAACAGAAGTACCTTTTCATGTGCTGATGGTGACCAACGAGCTCATTTTAGTGCAGTAAAAATCCCACACTCCCCGGTCTTATAATTCCCTATAAGACCGGGTGGCTCTTGTAAGTTTCCCCCGCAAAAAAAAATGTATAAATAAGTAAGACACTCCGGTAGAACGTACACTAGTTACCTACGTCAGTACTTGCAATATACCTATAATAGGCACCAAATGTATATCTACATCCTCTTATTAATAAATGTGACATGAATACTACTGGCACAAGACAATAGGTCTAGAAACAAAAAACCAGACTTCTTCAAATTCAGACTAAATTATTCCACACATCCTTTGTTAAGTTTTAGGTTATATAAAATAACCTATTTCACACTCCGACTGTCTGGCTAGAGGCGAAACTAATGATGATTGATTGTGTTTACTTTAATAACCTAGATTAATATTAGGGCGACAAGTATCTACATGCTTATTTTTTTCATGTGTAGGTATAATGACACAACAAAACGTCACTCATTATAAAAGGCTTAAAGAATGTATTGAGGCCACTCCTTTGAAATATATGTAGATCTTTATATGCTTATGCACCTATGCACATTCATAATTTGTACAAAATGCACTGCAGTTTGCTCATACACTGAAACACCATAGCCAAAGAAAAATCCTCAATCATATCACAAAACTATCTCATTATTATAATGTAACCAAATTAGTAAATACCAAATTATAACACGGAATAGTAACAAAACAGTCAACAATAATAAAGGACAAAACGGAACCTGATTCAAAACAAAGCTAGGCATTATAATAATACAAAAAGAAACTTGCAGTCGTCTTGTTACGTAATCATTATAAGTTATGTATGAGCTCTTGTGGTGTTCGTAGACAAAACAATTGGTCTGTAACGACTCACGACTATACTACTGGGTAGGGTAGGTCAGTAAGCCAACTGAATCGATACTCTAAAACAAAAGACTACTCATAGTTATTTTAACTAATGACTAACAGCTAAAGTATTCCATTTTAGTTGAGTTTAATTAAGCTTACGTGCTCTCCAAGACTATAAGAATAGCAGGATTAAATTAAAAAAGTTATAAGACATTAAATAATGATCAACCAATCAACAAATATAGGTACTCAGTTTGATAATTTGGTTATTTTAGATTTTTAAGTTTTGTTGGTAATAAATAATACCAGTTCCCAAAACTTTGTCGTTTTGTTATCAGAACAACACAAAACTCAAATTAAAAACCAGTTATACACAAAAATGGAGTGATGACAACAATTCTAGAAATATTAATGATATCTCCATAAAATTGTTATTAAAGTACCCAAATGGCTTAATCGTTGATATTAATCGACGAGACTGAATGTCTCAAAATCTTTAAAACAATCAAAATCAATAATCCACGCCTTCAGAATTAAGACCCTAAATAGTTTTCAATTATAAAGGCACTAACTAAAAGCGTAGGCGGTTACAGAGAGGCGTATTATGTATAGGTAACTCTTTCCAATGACGTTCTACATCCATGTAGAGTTTACATACATACATACAATCTCAACACAAAATGGCTGCACGCCAGACAGGTAAAAACCTACTTTGTTCCAGCTATTGCGTAGTAAGCCAGTTATTCATCAAATATTTAAAATCCGGGTTCCTTAACACTTAGCTCTCCAAATCTAAATGCATCGCAAAATGAATCTACATTTAGGTATTTCGTAAGTGTTACTCACGAATAATAATTGCAAAAAAGAAAATGCTTTTATTCGTATAGCACCTGATTCCTCACTGCGCCACAATACTATTTATGTGTTGGCACAAAATAGGTACGTAGGTATTCATAATACGCGGTCGAGTTCACCGACCGTGCGTCCGTGGTCTCACCTTTGTAGATAAACGTCATTTCGAATAGAGCCGGGTGGCGGGCGCGCGACCGCCAAACCGTGTTCGTAACTACGCCGACGTTGAGGCAGGCTCGGTGCCGTTTTGTGTTACAAATTGGGGCACCAAAGTCCCACACTCCTTCACAGATTACACTGACAATCAAAACATGCTTGGGACCAGAGATACAGAAATTTTATAGACTCTCGTTTTTTTACTTCACATAATAATAGTTACAAACAAAATAACTATTATTAGGACCGATTATTTAACAACTGTTCATAATAGTTATAAAAGAGTAAGCAGCTCAGACACTCAGTTTGAATAGATCTTAACTAAACAAACGATGTACACTCAACGATAATTTGCATGTAGACATTACACCGTTCAAGAAATCCACAACGTATAATTTTGGAAGGATATGCACGTTAACCTTGAAATCCAATCTAACAGTTAATGCATTTGGCCACCTCGACGCCCCACCGCGATTAAGTTTACATAACAAAAACTTGCCTGACAAATATCGACCCAGATCCGATTTAAAAACTCAATTAGCTACACAGATAACTTGAAGAAATAACGTGAAATAATAATAAACGGCGAATCATTTGAGCTGTATCTAATCTTGTATGACGTAGAGTTACTAAACGGAGGAACGTTGAATAGAGCACAATAAGCACGACGCGGACGGCTTGCCGGCAACGCTTCGCCGACCCGGACCTACCTCAACACGCTAATATTCAGGCGCTACGTTTTGTTTTGTACTTTTCCATGCGTTATCATGCAATATTTTTAATACTAGATAAAACTTTCACACTGGCATTGTGATAAAATGCAGGTACAACATATCCACGAAATCGTTCGTGTCACATATGCACTTAGTAAATGATCATGAAGTTTACACAGATGCATCCTTTTGGCGCACAATGTACTCTTTGTGGTAGGTCTGGAAACAGATCGAGCTTCAAGTCTCGACATGCATTTAAACAGTAAACCTTTCATGAATACTCTATAATAAATAGTATAAATACACAAACTCCAAATAAAAACGTCTCGTTTTATTATAAAGTATTTGACAGACAAGTACGTCCTATCAAACCTTACATCACGTTTCTAGCGTTCCCTGAATAATAAATCAGACTCAGAAATCTTGAAACCAAATATGTACTTTTTCTTTAAAAGGGATATTATTGATCTAGGGGTCCGTAGCCCGGCCGAAAATGCTCCATTTTTGCCCTACAGAAAAAGTGGGCCATGTCTTTCCTTCACCTTCGCCCGGAGAGTTCAGGCCGGGTTCAAATGTAAGTCGTTAGATCACAACTGTATAATACCAAAGACACAAATAAATTAATATGCACACTTAGCTGTGTCTTGTCTAGTATTAATGAGGTGATTTTTTCAGTAAATTTAAAATAAACACTGGCAGTGTGCAGGTCGTGGAGATTACATCACAATATTTTTACGTAGTCGCGATAAAAAATCTCAAGACCAAGGCCAAATGAACTGTTTTAGATGTAAAAACTCTTAAGCTATTTATATTTAAGCACAGAGTTCTTTTTGTTAGTGCGATATGTGCAGTTTTTAATATTTTACTTTTTTATTAATATTCCATTTTTAATTTCTTTAGCAAATTCGCATTTTGGGTATGGTTGGCAATGGAAAACAAACTTACCTACCAATCTTTGTTTTTTATTTCGGAAGTAGCCTGATTCTAATCGATCGATCAGAAGGAAACAACACAAAATTAATCACTGAAATCGTCTGCTGGTATCAAAAATTCTAAGACACTGTTTTCAAAGCTATAAAATTATTCTTACATGATAGGCAGTGTAGCCAATAATAGTTTGGAAACAAGCCAGACAAAAAAGAGTCGATAACGTAAACATAAGATGTTTTTTTCAGATATTCAAATACATAATTCGTCATTATACTATATCTAATCTTTACCTATCACAAGGTTCAGTCAGTACAGCAGATAGTGCGTTATGTTGGGCAGGTCAAGATTCGGTGAGCTGTGAAGCTTTGCCCAGGCAAATTCGGGCGTGGAGGTAAAAATAGGTAGTATAGAGGTGTAGTCTGGTCGGGTGGGGTGGGGAGGAGGCTCGAGGGGCAGGGATGCGCGGGCGGGGGGTGTGTCTAGACATCGGCCTTGACCGCCGCGCGGTTTCCGCGCGATCGAGGTCGTCGCGACGCACAGCCCACAGACCGAGTGTGAGCAACGGTATACCTATGCTGCCTGTGCCATATGCTCCATATTACCAATATATACACCAAACAAGGAATATATAAAAATTGGAAAAAGCATCCCGTAATGCATACACTCTGATGTAGGACTCTACCAAACCCAAAGTGAAAGCGAAAACAGCATTGTTAGATTAAAGAAATCACAAAACTATGTCACTGTGTTATGTATTTCGAATTGTGTTAGCTCTGATGTAGCTCATAGTGTCTCATAAATGATAAATATGTAACAATATTCTAAGCACACACTCATAGACAGTAGGTAAGTCTCTTAGAGGACCTTTGAGTAAATGTTAACATTTTAATTTGATAGTGTTTATTTCCACCAACAAATTTATTCTTAAAACCAAAATAAACTAGGTAGAATGTGAGCTTGGTATTTACATGTATGTATGCCATGATTGTCTATAAAAAATCGGTCGAACAACACAGTTGAGTAAGGAACGCAGCGTCTCGCGACTCGGTCCGTGAACTCGAGCGCGTTTCGACATTGCACCGACATTGAGCCGGGCTAAATAACGCAGATAGCGAGGGGTCGACGACCGACATCGCCCAATATCACGCGGACGATCGCAAGATTTTAAACCACCTGCCTAAGCCTCGTGGACGTTACATAAACACGCATCATGAAACGGCACAAGACCTACCCCAACGAATCGTCTCTTGTCTCACAAATGAAAAATTTTTGTCAAGCTCCGAAATTCACGCTTGATTTTGATAGCGTAAAGACATTCTGAATTGTTTTTGAGGTTTCATATACCTCAAATATAGGTTGCAAGTTTAAAAACTGAAATCACTGCAACTTCCCTCGCTCGAGCAAGTCGCAAGAACGCCAGCAGCAGAGAGGCCACAAAATCGCGGATCGGAAATGATGTGAACGAGGCGACGGAGGGTGTGGGAGCGGGCGGGGTGGGGGCCGAATATCTCAGCTCGGCTCGGGGTGACATTGCGCGGCCGTCGACACTATGCCCGACCTACGGCACCGGGCGCCCGCCGAGCCGCGCAGCCCGCGGAAAAACGACGCCTCATCCGCTCTACTACTTCGACTACACAAATTCACTAGACCAGAATGTTCAACGTTTCAGCAACGCGCGTCAACTAACAAAGCATACTTATACGAAGCCGACGAATCATAAATTCTCGATTTGGTAATCCTGCGTTATTTTGCAGGAGACGGTCAAACACCGTTGCTATTAAATAATTCAGAGCTCGTCGCACTGTTACATAAATGACGCAATGCGTTTTTGAGATACTTTGTTACCAAAATGGCAGAGGATAAACAATGCAACGGGCTGTGACGCAAATAACATAAGAGACGGTATTATCCCGCTTCTCGGGGTATCTTATGCGAACGAAAAGTTTTACAAGAAATACCTCGGTACCATTTTTAATAGAAAAGATTTCCTCATTTTTTTCATGTTCTTCACTTTACAGATTTTCCTTGTTGCCATGGGATCCCGTTATTGGAATATTTGTGTACCTATAAAATTGTTCAGTTTTAAAATTAGGTATTTATCGGCGATTAAGATCGTCACGTATCACTGTTTCGCCTTTAGAATGGCATTATTTACATGTTTACCAGAAAAATCGAAGAAGACAATGGTATAAAAAAATATATCAAGCAATAAAGTTAAATAATATCGTTAGCGCATATGTTGTAGGCCAAGTGATTAATGGAGACAAAAAGGTCATTATTCTTAATGCCCGCGTTATAATAGTGATAAATGTTTAGTCTGGCGTCATTTCGTAGCAATTTCAACTGAACCTAGGTCTGGGTTTAATCGAAACAAATTGTGAGAAACAAATATTTGGGGCATTCGTCATTACTCTTACTCCATTTGGCAATTTTTTTCTGCTCTAGTAATATAAAATTATAAATAATGTCATCGTTGATTACGGGACTCATCTGGCCCAAAGGCAGGGCATAAGTGACTAGCAGTAAATAGCTATGAAGTTCTTAAAAATTCTAATAAACATCTTTAAAAACAAGTCAATCTTCAGATGCCACGTCTTACTCGAGATTCACGGCCATAATTTTATGTTCTTATACCTGTTGGTATTTCATGTTTTGGATATTTGATACAGAGCTTAACACATTGCTAGTATTCAATAAAATTATATTTGTAAGTGTCAATACATTCATAATCCTTACCTACATTTAAATAAACGAGAGACAGCAATTAATCTCGGCTTTGAAAATTAAGTTATTTCAACAAAAGGCACCGATGCAGCGTATCGTGACAAATTGCATCATACGACAGCTAATAAGGTGGTTTGTCTAAAATTTTATTTTAAAGATTCTGAAGCTCTGCGCTTCTGAAGTTTTTAGAAGCAATTAAATAAATAATGCATACTACTAGCTCTTTAGACGCAAAAGAATTTGTTGAGAAAATAATTAAAACGTGTTCCAAGCAACTGGTTGCATACATAAATATTATAATGCAATACAAAGATTCGATAATATTTAAAGAAGATAAAAATGCTATTATCATTTTATTGAAATTAGTATTTAAATAGAAAATCCAAAGTTTTCCGGTCTGGTAAATGTTATAATTATTGTACCTAATGGTAATTATTCAGCAATTCAAATAATAGAAAATTTAAAAAAATAAAGAGTCAAGTTGTTGACGAGCAAAAAACACCGGAACGATACTTAGGTAGGTACATGAACAAAATTTAACAAATTCATACAAAAAGTCCTACATATCCTTAGATGGAAGACATCTATCTTCGTCGGTCAACCAACCGAAATACCTAACTACCTACCTATTTAGACAAAAGTTCGGCATGTGCAACCAAATTGTATACGGTTCATCGACCAAATGACATTGAAAAGGCAGACACACTGCAGTTTTGTTTTCATTATCATCTATTGCGTGATGCATAAATACTTTATGTTTAGAGATATTATTCACAAGTTCCTAAGACTTTAATCTTGAACATTCACGTGGGGATGCCTCAGGGGACTATTTTAGGTCCCACAACACTTTATCATTATTTTAGGATTTCATTTTGGATAATCTTTAATATCAATGCAAATTTTAGACGTATGAAGATCTTTTTTCTTCGTCTAGTGTGATAATATCAAAGTAATGCTATTCATAAAACATTGATAATTATCATTTACTATTTACACTGTATCTAGTAGATATGGACTATTTAATGGAAACAATTGCACTTTATCTACAATAACATCACGTGTAAAGACGTCCGTTCTTATGTTTATTTTTCGTTCACTGTCTTTTCCAATTTATAGTTCAAAGATCAACAATAGCATAGATATGACTTTGTCAGATTCTCATTATCTTGTACACTACAAAATTAAATAAACAGAAAACGGTATGATAATGTTTGCTCTATAGGTACTAATACGTCATCACATTTTTCAAGGTTTATAGAGAACTTGGTGCGATTTACGACGGCCATAAATATCAAATATTAATATAGTGATTTATTGAACAAATAAATAAGTACATTTAACGCCTCAGGTTGTTTTCACAATAAGATTAATGATTCACCCATCCAATGCACCTTTAAAACTTATAGAGGCTATCGTACTCACATTGTGAGAAGATTCGATCATATCCAGTGTGTTGGCTATATTTGAGAACAACCACGCATCTTCTACCGCACACATTTTGATGCTTATAATGAAACAAATCACAGCACTTGAACGCTAACGTAAAGCGCATTCGTGTTCAACACACTCGTACGTATTTATTAAATTGTATATATTTTTGCGGGAGCACTGTAGGAAGTTACTTGATGCGCGGTGAGCGGCTCGTACGCACTGTGGCGCACGCATTGCGTACACGCAGGCCACGCCTCGCCGCCCCACCAATGTTCACGGCTCACGCATGCGCCGCCCAACGACTTGCCACGTGCTCATCGCCTTTCAGATTGGTCCCTTCGCGTACTAACCGACGAATAAAGGCAAAACGTTGATTTTCCTGAAGCATTGCCAAAGGACTGAGCTCGTCATTGGTCGAGCGCAAAGTGTTATGTTACGAATGTTATCGGAAAATATTAATACCCTTTCGAAGGCAACAAAGTTAATTTTGTTTTTAAATGCTCGTTCACAAGGACAACGGTTTTCTGTAACTTTTGTAACGAAATGGATATTACGTAATGACTGAGTTGCCTTATTATGAATTACGTTGAGCCAAGTGTCATTTATATATAACCCTGGTTAATATAAATAATCTTTATCGTTATGATCAACATAACTACCTACGGTTGGGATTTGTCGTGATTATAGTTTAAAGTACAGATATAGGGAAGTACATAGTTTCAAAACAATATAGTTTTAATAAATTGGCTAATTGTTTAAAATAAATACGGTACAAAGAACAAAGATAAAAAAAATAACATACCTATTAGGTAGGTATTCTAAATGATGCTACGAATTTGGAACATGAGTGTCCTTCACTACTTTAAATAAAGTACTAAAAAGAGCAAAGCCCTGAAGACAAAGAAGCTAAAAATAACTCGACAATATATGTAGGTCAGATTGTAGTAGACATTGATTATTTTAATCCATTTCGTCTGAAACTCTATCATTCTGTCATTGAAATTCAAGTAGAAGTCAGTAATTGTTATACGTCATAGTGTCACGATAGCTACGTCATAGATAATTTATTGTGCAATATTCTTCATATCTATGAACATTTTTTATAACTGTATTCTGTGAACTCATTTACTGATTAATTATTCCTTTCTATGTCGTATATTTGTAGCTACTATAAACTGCAGTCGATGTAGGTAGGCGTCAGTGCTACAATGGAGCCGTTTCATATTGCAGATACGTTGGTAATAGGTATACTGAATTATACGAGCGATATCATAACTCTAAGTAGGTCACTGGGTTCTATTTGCCTTTGGATGCAAAATTCTTAGAAATATATAGGTATCATCTATCATAATATATCTCAAAATCCAACGAAGAAAATCAGGAAACTATCAAAGGTAAGAATGGCGAGAAATCCGAGGGCCAATAAAAAATAAAAATTGCAAACAAATAAAAACTATTTGAAGTCTATAGCAGGCCATATCATCAAATTAAGGAAAGTATTGTACACTTTTAAATCGGATATCGGGCTGTTGGCATCTATCACAACAGGTCCAATATTTTTTATTCCAATTCTAACCAACTGAAGAATTCCAGATTACGTCAGCTCCCTCTCTCAAGGGTAGACGAAAACTGTTTGGAGACCATTATTCTTCCAAAAGCAATAAAAAGAAAAATAGGTAACAATTTGAGCCAGACTGAAAAATTGACCTAAGGCTTGGTAATCGTAAATCCATACCTACCCCAACTAAAGCCTTTTAAGGTAACTAGTGCCTCTAAGTAATTTTGAAGTTACTAACTCCAAGTGAACGTACATAGATATATAATATTTCTAAGGTTGCGCAAGTTTTCAGAAGTGGAACTAATCTGAATCTGTCTAAATTGTCTTACTAATCCATTTGGCGAAATGTATACCTGGTCGAGGACATTTCACATTACTTCGATTTTGATATTTTGATGCTTCCTTATAGTTCCATTTTCGATAGTAATACATAGGTATTTACAGTATTATAACAAATACGTTTTTATTAAGATATCAGTGTTTGTGTATGTGGTATAATAACACTTTTATGAACTAGTTTAATTGTACATTAAAGTCCACATCTTATACAGCCGGTACAGGCTACAGCCCTATTAAATAAACACCCCGGTGAAAACATTTATTTTAACAAGTCGCTTTGTGTGAGTCAAGGACACGACATGTCTGTCGCTTTTTTATTAGATCGAGATCGACCCATAATAATTTCAGTCCTATAATCTGTACAAAATAAACCAAAAGCAAAAATATAATCGTCAAAATAAGATGCAAAATCAAAAACTAAGCATAAAACGCTACACGGCACGGGAATCGACATTAACAAAAAACTGAACCTAGACTGGCTAAACGTTTAACAATATATAGATACAGTTAAAAGGAGTTACGTGATGTCATAGACAAAAGGCAACGCAGACAGACAAAAACGTGACCATATACTTCCATACGTATTTAATTTGTACCTGCAGGATTTATTAATATTACCGTCTAGCTCAATTTGAGTCTGTGGCCTTGAGGTCTGTTGCCAAGTCTGATTTTCTAGTTATGTAAAAACTAATTTTGTTTAACTGTCTCTTGTGATCACATTGACCACAAAACAAATCTCTAAATTTTCTATGATCAATGTTTTCATCTTTCAAAATTCTTCAGGAAACATTTCACGGATATCAGAAGTAAGCTAAGTAAAGGATTGTTATAATTTCCAAAAACCCAAATTGTGTAAGCAAACAAAAACCCAGTAGTATGTATAGAGAAATAACACAAGCCAGACTCAGGACTCGTTAGTGGAGAAACTTTTGGCATTATCGATAAACATCCCGCCGGCGGGCCCTAGGCTGTCTATGTATAGGTTGTCTTAGGGCAGGCATGCGGCGACGGCGCGCCGGCTCGCCAGAATTTGTTAGGTTTTTTGGCTGTAGCCTGTAGGGTTGGCTCTGACCATGTAATTCATCGAAAACCGGATTGCTGAAGAAAACATAACGCTCTTAGTGAATTATGGGCTCTGATCAAATGAAGTTATTGGATTGCTTCAGAGAGAGCTTCTTGAGAATTTTTCGTTAATATCCCAAATGATTCCCCATTAGGGATATTAACGGAAAATTCTCATTAGTTTCCTCTAATACATACTTCTTTATCTAAATAATTAATGCAGTACGTTTATCAAAAGAATTTCGTATCGACTTATTACAATAATATCCTCATCTGTGTTTAATTTTAACTTAATATTCTAAATTTTTTGTCATAATCCTGACCAGACTTCCTATACAGGCTGTACACTGAAAATCCATTAATCATTTGCCTAAGACAGCCCTAATACTTAATTGTGTGGGAGGAGGCAATTCGTGGAACACACTTTATATGTGTGTGCGTATATTTCAAATACAAATAAAATCGCACTTGTGTGCGCGCCGCCGGTTCATTGTCAAGGCCAACAGCCAAATCTCCCGCTCGAGCCCCCCTCACTCCCGCCTCAGTCCACCCATAGTCAATTATTCGAATTCGCCGAAAACATTGGTGTGCTACACGCATATTGCTCGGACAGCGAAGCCTTCTACTTCATCGCTCCTATGTGGAGCAGCAATAGTCATCAAACGGTATTAAACTATGAATTTTTTGTTGCTGGTCATTACTTCTTCGTTTTTGGTACATGAACCGTGGTTGCCGCCGACGCGATAATCGAGTATTTTTAACGTTGCATATCGCATTCCGCCGACTTTTTATCAACGGTGTGCCACTGCGGTTGTGTGAAATCTCAATAAAAAAACGGATAGATGTCTAGCTTGCAGCTAACGATTAGACTAGACACTTAATCATCTCCAAAAGGTGCAACAGACATTACGTGTTTATCAAGGCTAAGTTAAGGTCTCTGCACATTTATCGACATGAAAGCAGTTAATGTCAATCACGTAGGTAATACTCTACCTAACACATAGTTTAATAGAGAAGTAATGATAGATTAAGTATAGATAATTTTAAACATCATTGTTTAATTTTACAGTATGGAAAGATCCTTAAAAGTTCTCAAATTCGGTCGCGGTTCTATGTAAATTAAGTGACTAATAAAATGTCGTCTGGTATTATATAACCATTATAAAGGCACGGTAAAAGAAGAAGTTTGCATCTGGTTCGTATAGATAGATTTATTAACATTTTTAGCGTAAAATAAACATTTAAGGATAGTTTTTGACAGTTTCACGCCTGATCACAATTGATCGCGGAAGCATTCACACAAACTAATTATTTTATTATCTTTGGAACCTGCCCTGCCCGTGACCAGTAGTCTTGTAACCTAAGGTCGATTGATATCAAAGTATCATCAACAATTAATTAAAGATATGCGAATGGAAACTGTTTTGTATTATTTATACAGAGCCACTACTTGAGCAGTTAACTATTTACATAGAGCGATAATTTTCGGACATTGCTGTTTTTTTATCGTCTGTGTCTTTGTTTACTTTTTTTTCTGTTTTCATACGTCGTAGACCGTAGTGTTATTAGGGTCCGTTACTGCAAGCATTGTTTTAATTTGTGTCTTTGTAATGTACTATTTAATGTGAAGTCACTGCAGCGTTGAAACCACGTGATATAGTCTGCTATCGTAATTATTACATTGCGCTTATGCACTATTACATATTATTACGACCTGTTGCCGTAGAAATGAAAGTGAATCCTGCTAGATAATAGTCTTAATTTTAGCATGTTTAAGCTGAAAGCAAGTTTTTTAAAGAGTTCAATTTTTTTTTGCTCCTAACGGTAAATTATTCGAAAGATATATTATAATTTGGGACGAATTTAATGCAAATTGGAGGCAACGCGCTAAAATATGTGTCAGGCATGGAAAGATTGAGCCGATAAGTACAGTCAAGGCCGCGTTATATCACCAACGTATGCATCACGTTGCAACAAAAAATGATTAGATAGCACCGAAATAATCTATCTAAAAGCTACATAAATACAGGCATAGCCCACTTTTGCAGTCTTTAGTAATTATGAAAAAATATAAAGCAATTCAGATTTTTATCGAACAATTAAATATCAATTAGGTAATGGGTACGAAAGCAAAGTGTGCAAGACATACACTAACACTAATTTTGGAAGTAGGTAACTGGCACCGAAATACTAATGAAAAAGGTACACGAAAGTCTGACGCAAAAGGAACTGAGAAACAAAGAAACTTATTGATATAACTGAAGAGACTATTTATTATACAGAACGCATCAAAGAAGCTATTATGCGCTTCCGAGATAAAAAGCCTCGCTATCAAACAGAACAAGATTATACAACAAGCGAAAAAATAGACAACATTAAAAATTTGCCCACGCATACACAAAAATGCAAAACGAATGATCAAGCCTAAACGGCAGGAACAAAAAAAATATGGGTTTTGAAGTTCTGCAAACGTATTAAAATACTTTGAAAGACCGATAAAATTATATAGCCATTTTACATGACCAGAAGTGGTTTATAGCCTGTAAATTTATTACAGTACTGATTAGACTGAAGAACGAAAATACATTGTCGATTTTGAAAAAAGAAAACTTTTGGAAAATCTTCTGAAATAAGAAACATTAGTAGGAGAAGGAAATCTGTAACGTTAGGAAATGGATTCATGAAAACGAGAACGGAAAAGCTTGGAATTGCGACAAGACGTTTGGGAGATTTTTTTCTCAGCGCGTCATGAAAGCTACGCACAAGGCACTACAGTTAGAGGCGGGTAATGGTAGGCGGCGCGATCGATCACGGGTTGGGGCAGGTCGGGCACGCAGCGCTTCACGTGTTGAGCTGTTTTCAAGCCTAGTCTAGAATTCTAGATATTTGGGAATTGTATTGTATGAATAATGAAGATATTATATGGATATTATTGTTGGTTTTGTTTAGTGTGAAGGAAAAATTGTGCAACAAATTACTTGTGCTAGTAAAAATTTTATTTAGTGTTGTGACAATTTGGACAATAAAGTATTGTTTAAGTTTGAATACTTTTTTTGTAAATTAGGTGAAAAAATTGTATTTACCACTTGTATAGATTTAAATATGGGTATAAGTAAAGTAAAAATTGCAGAAATACATGTTTCAAAGAAAACTTATTTTCACTCAAAATTTTTAAATTTGGGATTTTTTTAAATTTTTTTGTTTTATAGTTTTCATAGCTATTTTAATTAACACACTGAAGGTTTAGAATAACAATAAACACATCAACTTAAGGAAATATAAAGCCAGCGCGATAAATATTCGGCAGCCGGCGTTGATAAAATGTTAGCCTAGGTCAAGGTAAAATTATTTTACAAAAAAGCCGGCAATTTGAGACACTTAAACAACGGGAAATTAGTTGCGATATCCCTATTAAAATATTAAATGTACGCACCACATCCTCCATCTCCATCCAGTCCATGTTGCCTTGTTTTTGTATGTCTAGGTTAGCTTAGAAGTCTGGATCTAGTGCTACGCGAAAGTACTGCGCGTCGCGACGTTCGGTACACGAGTGCAGCGTGTAGTGTGTGTTGCACCGAAAATTCGTTCCCGCAGTACAGACCCGCGCCCCTCACCGCTCCCCCGGGCTCGCAAAATTTTCAAACTTCGAACGATTCGAACAACGCCATCTAGGGGCGATCGGCGCCCCATTGCCTCCGTGTGTGGCCTTGAACTTGACTGTACACGTCGCGAGCGACCCACTTTTGCGGCGCGTCCCCCGCACCGCCGGCAGTCGCGCGCATTGTCACGGCCGAGCCACCTGAATGGATCTAAGTCGACATAAGGCTTATTTTCGCGTGGCGGCTGCGCTGAACACTCTCGTTTTCACTGTACTGTGTTACGTCACGCTGCACGTTACATCGCTGGATTATCTTGCACACGTACAACGTGGACGATAGCAGGGCAGAAACTTCCCACGAATGTAATAACGGTACGAGTATGCTGATTTGTCGTTTCCTTGCCGAGTGAACTATTGACATTTTTCGTTAAAACTTTAATAAGTCTTCTAATGAAATTATAGGATTCAATTTTATTTTAGTTCCTTCAACAATTTTCTTGTCCGATAATTGAAATACAAATATTGAAGTAATTAAGCAACATATTTATGTATAAATCATACATTTAAATAAAGTAAAGTAAAATTATTAAAACGAGCGGTTGTATGTTTCAGGAGGTGCCTTTTGACCAGATGCATGGAGAATGCTGATAAAGTACAAAGTTCCACGGCATGCGGCATGCACGCGATTACGTCCATTTTCTGGAGCGATAAATCAAAATTGTAAGATAATTCAAAATAATGATAATTAATGTAACTATGGGGAAGTGTAAATATTCATGGCATTTATTACGAAGTCCAATTAATAATAAGTAAAAAAAAATTGTAGATGGTAAAAATATTTTGACAGGTCCATTTAGCATAGCTTCTTAAGTATTTCTACGTACCCTGGAAATAGGAATTCCAATGACATCGTCTTATTAAACCTTTCTGACCCTTATCCAAGAGACAAAATAACTTTCAGAGAAAATGTTGTTTATAGCCCAATCCATGAAGATTTAATCCATACATTTTTATGTAAGAACCAAGAACTTGATTGTTTGTCAGTTAATTTCTTATGTACTATCGAAGCAGTATACCTGCTTCGATATTATATATATTTCATTACCAGCAAGTAATTCAAAAGTTATTAAACAATTTTTATTCTAAAACGCGCAAAAGGAACATTTCAAAACCGAGTTAAACCTGAGAATAAATAAATAATAAATAAATAAATAATAAATGCGGACAACATCACATACATTGCTCTGAACCCAAAGTAAGTTGCTAAAGCACTTGTGTTATGGAATTCAGAAACAACGAAGGTACCACAAACACCCAGACCCGGGACAATGTAGAAAAGTGGTTTTCTACATTGACCCGTCCGGGGATCGAACCCGGGATCTCAGAGCTGGCGACACCTTGAAAACCGGTGCGTACGCCACTCGACCACGGGGGTCGCCAAAAATTTAAGAATTGCAGTAGAAACATTGTCACTTGGTCGCTCTAAGCAAAATGTTTTTATTAAAGAGTACCAACCGTAGCAAGGAGTATGACCTAAGCTGAGATAAGAGTATTTAAAGGCCACATAACATTGTATAACATTTCAGAGTACTACATGAACGAGAATATTGACTCAGATTAAGGTCAATCAATGAACGGGGATGCACAATACGCTATGGAACATTGCAACCGCATTTTCATCAGAACATGAATTGAGACTCGTATTAACCGAAATGTATGTATATTATCTTGTTTCTTTTTCTGGGGTGGGTAAATAACATCTATTTCCCACTATTATAAATGTCGACGATTCATCATCATCATTCAGCCAATCATAGTCCACTGCTGGACATAGGCCTCTCCCAATTTGCGCCACAACACTCGGTCCTCCGGTCTCCGAGGATTACGATAAAGAAAAAACGGAAAAACCAGAATCTGTATAGATTTTCATGTTTGACTTTTTTTGAGATTCTATCAGTAGTTAGCAGTCATGACAGTATGAAAAACATTTTCAAATGAATTCTCGTTACTGCAAAAAAAAAAATATTTTTTTAAATATATTGTTTTTACGTTAAGAAAGCAAAGCACAAATCCGAAAATACATTGACGATTTGAAGCCCGTTTTCACGGGTTTATATGAACCCAATCACTTAAAGCTACTTTAATTCCGTTTTCGCGCGTAGCTGAGTTTGCTTTTCAGTTTTCACCTACAACTGAAAGCAATTATAGCTTTAATTCGATGTTGTAGGTAACCTTTAATTCGATTACATAGATATTATTAGATCTGTTTTAATTGTAACTTGAAATCGCTATGTATCTTCCAAATATGTTAATTTCAACAAAGTTTTGCATTGCGGGAGGCGTGTTCCAGTTGCCACATAATTATAATCTTTAATAGATTATTCTAGTCTACTTCAAAAGAATTACGACGAACGCAACGTAATATGTAAACGAGTAGCACGAGCAAATATTAAGTAATAGTGTGAACTTATAGGTTTCATTATTACAAAGTTATTTATTGAGTTCTTCAACTGTCCTTTCTTTTATTCCATTATGATGTTATAAGCATCGTTTAGGTTTATCGTAATGATTACCTACTTCGACTCGTTAAGAAAGAAATGTTGTCGTTTTTTAAATATAAAACATTCCATAATTTTATTCGAAGCCAACAAAGTTTAGCTCAAATTAGTAGCAGTTCAGAGCATAACTTGGCCACAATGTATTCTCATGATTTAAAAACAAACGGGCTAAAATTAGAACTGTGAAGTGAATATTCTTTAAGAATTAAATTATATTATTTATTCGCGTATCATATTTCACTTTTCCAGATGCATATCGTACAACAGGCTACAGTTGAAGATTATGAGATAAAGATCTTAATGGGTCAGCGTCAGCTTCGAAACGAACCTACATCGATAGACAACGGCAGTCAAAACAAAAACAATCAACCTCTTTGTTTCGGAGTGACTCATCACCGCCATCTAGTTACGGAAGGCGACATTAACGGTCCATGTTTACTGCAAACGGGTACGAATTGAAATGCAGCCAAAATTTAAGAGTGATTCATTTTATTGTAGGTAAAAGTAATAAGAAATTATAATACCAGCTTGTGAGAATTACATTATATTATGGTAAAGGTTTCTGTACTTTCTGCTGATACAGCGAAAAAAGTGCACTCGTTTGTTGGACCGATCTTAAAAAGGTCCAATTAAATACGAATAATATTATTAGTAAATTATATTATTTGAACTAAGATTCAACGTACTTAATTATTGAGAGTTGAAGATTCAAAAATCTCAAAACTGTAGAACATACTGAAAAATAATGCAATTTTATGACGTCACAACCTGTAAGTTCCAACTGCTTCGCAAGGTACTAATCAGAGAGAGACAACCTTTTGTTGTTTTTCAAATGTGAAATTATCGTAACGTGTATTCTGTTCATTGTTCTGTTCAGTGTCCCTGACTAATGAATAACGACGCGTTCGCAGTCATTGATCTTGATTTAAGACATAGACCATTAACTTTTATACCTTCTAACAGTCTATCAAAGGAAAACTTACTTTTATATTACACAGAGAAATAATTTCCACAACAATAAAACTCGAATTGATTGATATGCAAATGAGACTTTTTCTGTTTGAATTCTATTAGATTCGTTTATGGTACATTTAAAAAACAAATCTATTGAACTTTTTCAGCGTTCGACAATGAAAAGCTGGGGTTATTGACACCGAGTTAGGCGCATGTCATTTTCTATATAAAGTTTTGACGAAAAGCAAGCGCCTTACTCTGAGGGATACAACAATGCTCGTATGATCATGGTGGTAGAATAGCGTCTCGTGAAAAGATATCAGGCGCTAACGAATTTTAATTGAGATTTTTATTAATGATACGCAATTTGCTTGATAAAGTTTATTTTTACTAATGGCTGATCTCGACTCGTCGCCAAAATATAAAACCAGATAATAGAATTTATTACGACCTAACGCAAGTTTTTACGACACCTGTTGTTTTATTTATCTTTACCAAGCTTTTTCGAATAATAGTTGTTAAGTTACATTAGGTATTACAATAAGTGAACTTGATTGTTTTTTTTTTTTGCATGCCTCTAAACATGCATAATCTTGCATTGTTTTCAGATAAATCTTGTGTCACAGATCGGCAAAAAGTTTTGCGCATAAAATCAATACACTTGAAGCTTCTTGTTGGTGCAATTGAAGAAGGAAAATTATATCATTTGGCAAAAATATTTTATAGTTTATAATTGTTGTACTGTTTTGGGAGTAAGAAGTAGTTTATATGAGGGCTATTATAACTGTTTTATAAATAGAGGACTGACTCTTACAGTATCCATAATCATGGAAAATTTCGTAACAATTTCTAGCACTTGAAGTTGAAATTAGTATGATTTTTTTAATTGAAATTATTTAAAATTAGTATTATTTATTTATTAAAATTTGAACCTATAGGCAGTGGCGTGCATAGCATATAGGCAAAAAGGCAGTGCCTACCTACAAAATCCCAACTAAGTATCTTTAAATATAACAATTTATATAAGATAAATCAGTCAACACTCATCATACATAATCATTAAATTACAGATAATAAAACTTGTATGTGTATCCAAACATTTCAATAACAAACAAATCAATAATGACGTCACATATGTCACATTCAAATTCATTCAATACTCAACGACGAAGTAGGCTATTCAAAAACTGCCTAGTTTCCACTCACACATTCAAACAAAATCTCCTTATCCATATACGCACGCACACTTCAAAAACAGAAAATAATACACCGCCATCTTGAGTTTTTATTATACGACAAAAACGAAAACCTCTTTTTGCAAAGCGTAATGCTCTGACATTTGACATTCGTAATTTTTTACACCTACAGTAAGCATGCTTACCTGCCAATAAACAAGATTATTTCTTTCTCCCATTCATTCTACTCTCATATCCGTTTTGGAGCAAAAGTCTTTTGGGTCGTTCATCGAACTTGTCAATTCTTATTCCAGTTATTAGAGTATTTTAAATGAAACTTGCGTTTTAAAATACTAATAACTTGTAAATTAATTATCACAATATTATTTAGTTACTTATTGATGTTTATTATATTATTATTTAGTTTCAATTAACATTTTTATTGTTTTACTTCTGTGTTGCAACTTAGTCGTTTTTCGATATTTATTATCTGTGGCAGATTGTTTATTAAGTTTTTGATATTTCGCGCGCGTGTTTTCGTCTTGTCTTTCGTAACTAGTTTCTATTTATTGTGATTTTGTGAAGTGGCTGTAGTTTAAGAAACAGGAGCATTAATAAACCGCTATGTGTATGAATGTTAAGATTGTGGCGAAAATGAAATATGTTTGGATAGCATACGTGCGTAATTACAAACTTACAATACAAACCCATCAGATGGAGTTTGTTGAGACTTTAAAGGTAAGGCTCATAATAATATTAACTCAAAATGTTAGAAACTATCGCCTGACTAGCGGTGTGCAGCTGGACGAACTGTTCTTTTTGTGTTATTCGTCGTTTCTTGATTGTTTAATACGAAATTGTTGTGTGAATTGATACCTAAGTCCGTACCGTCGTAGTTGTTCTACTACGAAAACATATTGTTGTTGTGGATGATGATATTAAGTGATTGTTTTTAGTTAAAATCTTAGTAAAAATGGGAGTAAATTAAACATACAAGATAATAGTATATGTTGGCACATTCAATAATACGTCTGATTCTTTTTTTGTCTATGTAATACATAAGGCAGGTAAGAAAAATGTTGATCTCGAATGGTCATATTGACTATGGCTCAATATATTTACTATTATTTAGGTTCGATTTCGAACCCTTATTAAGAATAATACACAAATAAAAGTCCTCAATCATAAGCTGACCGTTTGCTCGTCGCGAGTCCCAAGTCGCGGAGTCAGCTGCTGTACGCAGTTAGCTTTACTAAGATTATTTTATACAAACTTATACCAACAAGTTGAAATAGTGATTCAATCAGAAATAGGTCGCGAGCTGCGCGCGTGCATTTTAAATTGTATCTTGCAGCGCGCGTACTGCTCGCGAACAGTTCGGAGACGGCGTTATTTGCACCATCGACCTTTGCGACAGTTTCGCGGAGGAGGCGCACTAACATATTGCAGTACCTAACTGCAGGCGCGAGCAGCGCATTCGGTGCGCGTTCGTCAGACCTGAACGCACCTTGTGATGGAATCCACAAAAATAATGCTTGTTCCATTTTTTGGGAGTTCATTTGCGTATTTACGGTAAAGTTGCTCCATGTACGAGTGCCTACCATGGCCGAAAACCAATGCACGCCACTGCCTATAGGTTAGGTTCATTAAATAAGCTGAAATAGGGATAGGAGTATTTTTTATTTTCAAATATTTTTATTTGTGTATGATTTTAGACTTCATACATACATATGTATAAAATAACACTGTGTGAAATTGCCAGTCACAGATAGTGTACATAAACCTAACAAAGATATTTTAATAGTTATTAATTTATGTGTTTTAGAAGAATAAAGCTTATAAACATACCTTAACAACTGTAGATTGTCAGCGGCTGTCTCTCACATATTTCTCCAGAGTTTATAATACCATTGAGCAATGGTTTATGTCGAGACATAGCAGAATTGTACCTGAAATTATTACATATACTTAAAAATAATTCACACAAATCATTTGCCCCAAGCCTAATACAAATATTTTACATTATTTAATAATTTTGAATCTAATTTCTTTTCATCTTTTTTTTACTAAATTAAAGTTTGTACATTAATGCAAATAACTTAATTAATTATGAATCAAATAGAAAAATATATATCTCAATATTTCCAAAGATTTGTTTTCTCAAATAATACTGGTAAAATTTAAAACAATCATTAATTTATAAAAATACAAGCATGAAAAAAAATTATCAGATTTTTACCTTGAGATAAATATTTATGACTGTAAAGAGTATGGATTAGACAGATATAAATCTCAAGATATATATAGTTATCACTTCCTCATTATTATTTCACAACTTTTAACTGTTATTTTCACAAAAACCAAAAACCATTAAAAAATTGGCCATTAAACTTAATAGCCTGTCACAGTACAGGATAAGGATATGGTATTAAAATAAAAAAAGACAATCATTAATGTACAAGACTAAAAGATGATCTTTTTTTATAAAATCTTCCGAATTAAACAATAAAGTATATAAATAAATAAAATGTTTTGTATATTTATATACATTCATGTTAGTATATTTTTTAGACCGTACGTACCGTACGTACGGTCTAAAAAATATACTAAATTAAAATAATACAATAGTGTAAAAAACATTTAAGTATTTTATGGAAAACTTCCAACTGAGAAGTCTTTGTTTATACACAACTTTATCAGTATTCTGTGATGTCATCGAACTCTACAGTTCGCAAATACTACAGAAACACATTTATATGAATTTTTCTGAATTATAAATGGTTTTCAATTCATTTCAGAGGAAAACTATACCATTATGTAAACATATATTATATGTTATGTTAAGAATTTTCTCTACTTACGAGGACTTGTTCCGAAACTAATGTTGCACAATTAGTAATATATGTTACAAATTGAAGTTTTTGATTTATGTCTTAGAAAATCTAATAAATTTGGTTTTCTTCTGGAATAAGCTGGTCAACTGTCAAACTACCAAGGCTGCAGTTTCAGATTTCACGTTATTTTAAGCTATTTTCATTGCCATACACACCAAAACCTTATTATTTACAGACAATTATTATAGTACTAAGAAAGATACTCTAAATGTAAGTAAATATTAAGTTATATCCTAATATTAAGGTTATAATGCTATTATTTATCCACTTGCACTTTCAAGTAAAAACTGCATTACACAAATGACAAAACTGATCATGCATAAGGTTTGACAGCTTGACTGTCTAATGCAATTCGCTATCTCACCTACGCTCACCCAAAAGTATATATATTTTCCTCTCGACCACGGTGTTTTGATGCTATTCAATGAAAGGAAAACTGGAACGACAAATATTAAACCTTTTTTAAACAGATTTGTGTTGCCGCAAACTTAAATGTCATGTGAAATAATAATTGTCAACATTTATTTTTTTATTGTCATATTTTAGGTTTTATTTATTTTATTTAATAGATTATTTTGTTTTTTCTATGTGTATTTTAAGTTTGTATGTAATTTATTATCGTGAATTGGTTTTTTAGATAGTAATTAATTAAAGAAATTAAAATCAAAGTACTAGATCTTTCTTATCAAAATTAATTATCGAAAAAAAGACCGACTTCAAAATAAGTCTTTCATATCTTATTTATCCCACTGTCAAAACTAGATTAAAATCACGGGAAGCACCAGCTTTCAAATAAAAAAAAGAATCATCAAAATCGGTTGACCCAGTCAAAAGTTCTGTGGTAACAAACATAAAAAAATACAGTCGAATTGAGTACCTCCTCCTTTTTTGAAGTCGGTTAAAAAACGGAAAATAAATGTACTTAAGTTTAGAGTACCTGCTTTTTACCCAACTGCGCGCTTCAAAGAAGTGTATTATTTGTGAAAGCGATGTTGTGCGGGAAATAATATAGTATAAGTACATAACTATGTAATGGTAAATAATAAAAAACACCGTGGTTCCCAGTTACATGGATAAAAATTTAAACCTTTGCTCAGACCTGGCACCTGTTAGCCCTAAACAGAGGTCAATGGAAACAGGAAGGCAGGCCTTTACCCAGAATTGGGAAACTAACGTCTAATGGCTCATATTTAGTAATAAATAATGATATTCATAAAACATTGATTTTATTCGATTATAATCTAGTTGTAATATCTGTTGCCTATTTTTTTTTCCTTTTAACGCAGTCAGCAGTATATTTATTGGTCATTTTGTTGTACTGATATGCGTTTTCAGTAATTTTTTTTAAAACAATTCTCATTAAATTCTTATCTTAAATATAAACAAATAGATATTTTTTATAATAATATTGACAATAAGATAAAAATGTTTTACTTTTTCATTTTTCAATGCGTTCCGTTATGTTACTGACGTGTAACTTATCATGGCAACTTTCTTCAAAAGCCGACGACGTTTCTCATTTCAGGCCAACTCATCGGTCCTTTTGACACAGAATATGTTTGTTTTCAGTTCTTTATGTTATGAATTGTGACTGAATTATTACAAGATAGATAAATAATTTCAATTACTAACATGGAGGTTCATTATCTCGTGTTTGTTTTGAGTGTAATATGGCACGGCACAAATGCGATCATGTGGAATCTGGCGCCTAACACTCAGAAGTGTTTGAAGGAAGAACTCCATGCTAATGTGCTCGTGGCAGGAGAATATGAAGTTACAGAGGTTACCGGACAAAGAGTCGACTATGTCGTAAGTTAAAAACATTATTTTTCTTGGCAAGATTCCACGGCCCATCCGGCGTGATATAACTGTAAATATCCTGAATTCCGTATATTATTGATAATGTTGCTAACAGAATCATTCAACATGGACAAAAATAGTTGTATCTCGTACTCCTGTCATCCTTTGACTTGAAAGCTCAAACAATCATTAAAATGCTTAAGTTTTATCTTTTCCCATAATGCAGTGTACTTATGAGATAGAGTATATGCACTGTGTTCAAAAAAAGGCTAGATATGTACCATGAAGGTTTTCTGCTTATGTGAAACTAATTAGAACTTATAATAGGAATATTCTTATAAACAAAAGTTGAATTCTTATCAGAACTGTTTTGATATGGTAATCATTCTGTTTATATACTAATGAAGTGTATCTAAACTACAGTTAAGATTGACTACCTGATATTAATTTAAGTTCTTAGTGAGTTATTCAGATTATAAAGTCAAAGAGTGTCCCCTCAATGATGATAACTTGATATAATTGTGTTGGTTGAATGTGCAGATTACTTACATTTTTAGGGTTCTGTACCCAAAGGGTAAAACGGGACCCTATTACTAAGACTCCGCTGTCTGTCTGTCTCCAGGCTGTATCTCATAAACGATGTATCACAAATGATGTATTTTCGTTGCCGCTATAACAACAAATACTAAAAACCACATAAAATGGATATTTAAGGGGGGCTCTCATACGACGGCGGTACGGAACTCTTCGTGCGCGAGTCCGACTCGCACTTGGCCAGTTTTTATGTCTTAAATATCTATAATACATGATTTGACCAGAATTTTTGACACTATTATATTCAAGTCCAGTTTGTCTTAATACACATTAAAATAAGTATATAACAATAACATTAACAATAAAAGATGGATATTTTTATATAGCACATATAAGCTCAGTACTGTGCCACCCACCCGTTGTTGACTCCGTTTGGTCTTTGTAGCATGTGAAAAAATAATACAGGAAATGTGTTGCATGTATTATTAAACCATAATTCTTTCAGATCCGTGACTCAAAAGACCACATATTGTCACAGAGAGATTCAATAACTAAAGGAAAGTTCACATTTGTGACAGAAAACTACGACACATTCGAAGTATGCTTCATTTCAAAAGTACCACCAGGTAATATGGTCTTGCAATTGTTTTTTAAATGTTATAATTATGTTTCAATGATCTTGACAATTAAATTTAAGCATGTAATACATCAATTTGGGTAATTGACTTTAAAAAGTTGCCATCAAAATTATTTATTATGCCACAAGCCCTATTTGATGTTGGTGAGCTATTGAAATAGCAAAAGCTATTATATTCATCAGGTCCATGCTAGTGCAGTTGGCTCTGATAACATGTCTCTGGTGATCTTTTGGAATCATAAATATTATGATCATCATCTACAGCCCTTGACCTCCCACTGCTGGGCATAGGGCTTTCTATAAATGTGCCATTCTCGCTGAGTGTTATCGAGATTTTTACTGTATTGGCAACTCATCTTGTGAATGATAATAATCATCTCCCGAGCCTTTTCCCACACTGTGTTGGGGTCGGCTACCAGCCTTACCGGATTCAGCTGAATACCGTATTTTACTTGGAGCGACTGCCTATCTGACCTCCACAACCCATTTTACTGGGTAATCCAGTATCCCATGGTAAGACTGGTATAATGATAATAATGAATGAATGATAATAATACTTGATGATATTATATGTTTTGCAACTGCATTTACTATTGACAATTATTGCAGACAATATTTTCTACATATTTATCAACAAGAACTATGGACTCAAGAGTATTTGTTGTGATGCATAATTCCATATTTTTACACAACTGCCCAAAAAGGAGTGTTATGTTTTTACACATTTCTTGTTTAATTTTAGAACGCCGTGGTGTCGCCCAAGATGTGATGCTAGACATCAAAATTGGAATTGAAGCCAAAAATTATGAAGGCGTAAGTATAAATTTAATTTGCTTTTTTTGCAACAATCTAGTAGAGAAAAACTTCTTTTCAAACATAAGTGGTTTCTAGCACAAAATACACTTATTAGAAATGAGTAATATAATTTTTTTTTTTTTTAATTTTAATACCACCTCGTATGATAGTTAGTATTTATTGAATAGTAGCATAGTATTTATATTGTATTCTGCTTTCTCTTGTCTTAAGATTAATGTATGCTAATATATTTCTTGGTTGTTGGTGACTTCTATGACAATCCACAAACTTCAGAACTCTTGGGTAATATTGAGTGCTTTATGTGTGACTAACACTGAATTATATGTGTTTACCAAGCATGCTGTAAATAATGCATTTTTATACTTAGTTAACAATTTTAGAAAAATGAACTAATGAAAAATTGTATAGATAGTGAATTTTTACACAACTGCCCAAAAAGGAGTGTTATGTTTTCAGGGTTCATGTATGTATGTGAGTTTCTTTATTCCACCATAACGTCTAAAAGGCTTGACCGATTTCAATGTTTGTGGTATCATTAGAAGCCTTGAGTTATCCCGAGTGACATAGGCTATGTGGACATTAAAAAATCCTGGAAATAAACGAGGCAGGCGTGTTTTTTTTTTTTTTTTTTTGTTAGAATTCAATAATAATTATTAATTAGGTATGTGAATTTTTTGTAGGGTTAACTAAAACAATATATCTCTAAATAAATGTTTCAATATACACTCTCTGTACCTAGACAGATACCAGTTTCTTCAGCATTAAATGTGTTCTTATTAATGAGTTTGCATAAATTAACTTTTATAATGCTAATAACATTATAACTGCATCCTTCATCCTAACACAAGATTATAATATGTATTAAGTGGTTTGCATTTGAAATTAATTTACCAATGCACTAACTACATAGAGCAAAGTTTGTCTTTTTATAAGCGTGTTATTTTTTTACTCATTCTTTTAATATGTATTTGTTTTTATACATTAAAATCCTACCAATATCGCCTTTTAGATATAACCTCTTATCATTCTTGCATATAATATTTATGTAAACATAAAGTAGACCAACTTCAATTGTAGCAATGAATTAAGAACACTTAAAATGAACCTTATGGCTTTATAATAGAGGCTACTCATGTCAGTACTAAACAAATAAAATAAATAATCCAGCCTATAAACGTCCCACTACTGGGCACAGGTCTCTTCCCATATAGAGAAGGCACAAGCATTGATTACCACGCTTGCTCTCTGCGGATTGGCAATTTCAGATCCCAATTTTGGAATCCAGGTTTCCTCATGATGTTTTCCTTCACCGTTTGTCAGAAGTGTCTTAGAATAATTAAGAAAGTACTTATAACTTTGAAAAAGCCACATTGGTACTTGCCTGGGTTCGAACCTGCAACCTTGTGCATACAAATCCGTTCATTAAACCGCTAGGCCACCACAACATCTTACTAAAGAGAAAAAAAATATAGTAAACAATTCTAACTTAAAAGGATACCTAAGTACCTATGTCTGTGTTGTGTTTATTCAGGTGCTTGCTGCAACCATTTACATTTTTAACTTATTTTGTTGTCCCGTGTTTAACCTACATAAAAACATTGAATTAATAAATTGTCCGGCGACTGGGACCGCAGTTAAGTAGGACTGCGGTCCCAGTCGCCGGAAAATGTTTATACTTTTTTTTTAAGAGTGTGAATCTTATTGATTTCTTATCTAGATTGGTGAGGCAGCAAAGTTGAAGCCAATGGAACTGGAACTGAAGAGACTAGAGGACCTTTCAGAAGCCATAGTTCAGGACTTCACTCTGATGAGGAAACGAGAGGAAGAAATGAGAGACACTAATGGTAATTATATTCTAAATTAATAAATTAATTCAATTGATTGACCTGTTGATATATTGTCATTTGTTTATGAATTGATAAGAAAGAAGACAAGAGTTACAAATCAAGGCAACAGGTATACGAAAAAAATAAGGTGTTAAAAGTTCCATATTATCATTCTTTAAATAGTTGCGGTCTATATACCTAAATATATAATTATAATTTAAGCATAGTCTCCATTGTTATTATGTTTCAGAGTCCACAAACAACCGCGTCCTATTCTTCAGCTTATTCTCCATGGTATGTCTCCTGGGTCTCGCCACGTGGCAGGTTCTCTACCTTCGCCGGTATTTTAAGGCCAAAAAACTCATTGAATAGTACCTTATAAATTTGTTCCGCGGCTAAAGTTGCTTGCGGACATAGACTATCTAGAAGTTTGCAAATGGTGCATGTCTTAAGTGTGTCCTGTATATGCAATTCTGTTAAGTCTTTGTATCTGAAAGTATTCCTCATTTGTTCATTGTTCATAAGCGTATTTTTTGTTAATAAAGATGTAAATATATTTTCGAAGCTAATTATACTTTGTTAAACAAAATTTTCGGTAACTGTAAGTCACGTAGTAGAATTCAAAATGGTACGCTGGCAACACTGAATTCGATCAAACCTTAGTGATAATGCAATAAACAATTCATCACAATAGCCCGCAAACCACTTTACCCGCGACTATAGATCTTATATTACTTTATATTTAAAATAATAAAAATTTTGGAATACTTAATTCAGATTTATTATTTAATAATTTTTTGTTGTAAATGATTGCGTTCTTGTCTGTTTACGAATGTGGTAATAATATATTTAATTTATCATTTTGTTTTATTAAGTTCTTACCATATATTCTTCAACAAATTGTTTTTTTTTTATTGAGATAAACTTATTTTATTTCTTTTTTTGATCTGTGTGAGTTAAAAATCTGGAAGGGTTTTTAAATAAGTCTGAGACAGTCTGTCCAATTTCTACTTAAACAAAAGCTTAGTTGGCAATTGCAGGCAGCATTTGCATTTTCGCATCTTCGACAAGTTGGACCTCATGACTTTACCCTTCCCTTCATCCACTTCACTTAATAGAATTTCCATACATAAAAACATGATAAATAAAAGTCATACAAATCGGTAACTTAGTTTAATGTCGTAGAAACTGATTTAATCTGGTTGAAAGTCTATACAAATCTCACTCATAAGAAGACCAGTAAGTAACGCAGATACATTCTTGTAATATAAAAATATGATAGACGCAAACGCACCGAACTGTTTGTCTACTGAATATAATATTGAACTAGCCACTAAGTAAAGACTATTGTATTTACAAGTCTCACGCTGACCACACTCGCTACAGAATGATTTCGCCAGCTTTTACTGATTACAGGCACAAGTATGAATTTACAAACCTAAATATTTTGACAAACTCACTCTATAATTACATTTCTATTACACGTCTCTGTACAAAATACTATAAATTATGAAAAGCACGCGGAAAAGAACCTTAAGAAATGTAGAAATGACTTGTTCTTGAAGCTAGTTTTTGTTTTGTTTTGAAGACTACAATCTTCATAACTTTACGGTTTTCACATAACAGGAAGCAATCGCTCCATATTTGCCTATATGTTTCATATTGCCCCATAAGTTTTCGTAACAACGATTATAGGATAAAACTTTTATGTAATAATACTCTTCTTTCAAGTAAAAATGGCACGCTACAGCTATCATAAGTTATTAGTGTAAGGAATAGTTCACAAGATTTTATGAAATATTAATAAAATACATATTAGGACAGAAGCAGGTACGAAGAATAACAAAGTACATAATAGAGATTTGACGTGATTTTTTAGACCTAACTAGATAAATAATGCACCCAAGTTTCTTTGACATTCTTTCAGCATCTAATTATGTACTTAGTTAAAAATATTTTTATTGGAATTTAAATGCACTAAGTTTCTAATAACCATATGTTGAGTCATGGTTCAATAAATGAATGGTTATAAAACGATATATCTCAACGGGCATGTATATTATGTAATTACTATTTTTACGCCTTTCTCATAAGGCAATAAAATTCACACACATATACCTACCTAATTCAAATTAATTTGACACAATTATGTTCGTTCATATTAATTAATAAGTTAAAAACAGCCTTGGAACAAGCATAATGTCATACACATTTAATCCACAAAAATAATTTAATTTAAATGTTCTATCAATTTTTGCTAATCACTATTCATTTGTTATATGATTGGGGCAATATACCTACATATTTTTAAGGTAATTATTTTAAATGAATAATGTAGCTAAATCGATTTATTAATTGGAATGTTAGAATATAAATAAAATGAAATACAAATAAAAATATTATAAAAATATACTACACATAGCTTTTTTTCATTACATACAATTTATGCTAATATACACTAAGCCAATACTTTTCAAGCAGGTAGGTAATTTTGCAGGCGTTACATGTTCGCCATGGAATTGTGTCAGTAAAAATAAATTGAAGAATTTCTTCATCACAATATATTAAATCATACAAAAATTGGAACCTACTATCATTTCACCGAAAATCATAATTGCACAGTACATTTATCTAACTTATTTTTTCCTTATATACAAAACATGAAGCCACTGAGTGGACATGAGAAGTGTACATTTTGTGATATCATCAGAGTGGGTAGTAGTCGAGTTGTACCGTTAAATTTTTGACGCCTACTTCTCGGAAGATCCGCGACGTCTGTTCCGTCACGTACCGAGGGTCCACTTCCTTCGCGACCTCTATTTTAAGCGCGCCCACGTGGACGTCACTGCACAGAGTCCAGAAGTGCGGCTCGTGCACCGCGTGCACGCCGGCCAGGCCCACCACCCGCGTGTACAGGTTGGGCAAGGCACGCTCGAGCGCGGTTGGGGTCCGTTGCATGAGCACTCCCGCGGAGTCGCGCACTAGGGGTACCACACTCGCGGCGATGAGCAGCGCTATGGCCATGGAGCAGATGGGGTCGGCCCGCATCCAGCCGAACATGCGCATGAGGATGGCGGAGATGATGACGCCGACGGAGCCGAGCGTGTCGGCCAGCACGTGCAGGAACACGCCGCGCATGATGGCGGAGCCGGCGCCGGTGGGCGCTTCAGGCTCGCCGTCGTGCGAGTGGCCGTGGTGGTTGTTGTGCGAGTGGCCGTGCCCGCCGCCGCCGTGCGAGTGTCCGTGCCCGCCATGCCCGTGTCCGTGGCCGTGGTGGAATGCGTAGATACCCACCATGTTCACTAGGAAACCTAGTATCGACACAAGCAGTAGGCGCTCGTGTTTTACCTGAAAATTATCACAAATACGAATAAGTAGAGTAAATTGATTTTTCGGTTTACAGTAGGTGTGTAAATGTAGTACCTACCTATATCGCAAAACAATTAACTTCTTTATTAGTGATCGGAACCTATGATTATACAATAATAGCTAGTACGATTTCTCTTTCGATTCAATCAATTACTGAATAAAGTTTAGGTTTTATCTAAAAGTCAGAAAGCCGCAAAGATCTTTTACGACAGGAAATAGCATGTAAATATTTATATTACTTATTTTTATTATTGAATTTACATTGCCATTTTTCATATTGATCGATCTGTCGTGGATAACATGTTTCTTTGATTATTTTTAATGTGAGAATATCTATAAAACTAGAAATGATATCGAGGTATCAGTTCTAGTTTTCTAGATATTCTAGTGGTTAATTGCTTATCGCATATTAACCAGATAGGGAAGCGCTAAGTACTCGGTTTCTACATGGTAGATACTCTACATACTGTTATTTTTAAACACACAGGAAGAATATAATATCTACGGCCTGCAAAGAAGTTTGATGTTATTGTTATGCTCTTATGATCATAACATTTAGGTAGGTATACCTAATAAGTAATAAGACTAGTTCATATTTTTAAACTGATAACATATTATAATACGAATGAAACAAATCAGCATCCGGAGTATTCCGGAGCTTTAACGAATATTATTTTTCTCCGAAATCATAAACAATACAGCCATAGGTCTCTAATTTCAAATTATTCGTGACTTCCATTCCTTACTCAATATCCTTCTCTTGTCGATTATTTAAAGAAATATTCGAGGTGTAGGCGTTTATACAGTTAGGCCTCAGGTAGACAGCCTGAATATTTTATCTTAAGATTATAGTGATAATTAGGATTAAGACACGCCTATTAAAAGGTTTATTAGTATTTATCTAAGTAGGTTTCTGCATCCAAATCGACATTTACCTAAATAAAATAATTATAAATTAATTATCAGATTTCCTGACATAGGTAGTATTTTAATTAACTATAAAAAAGGTATGAAGAATGTTGCTTATTTAATTTCATTCTTAACCTTTTAAGCGCTTGGCTAAATATCAATTGCCGTGCCCCTAGAGCCCGGCTACGAATCGGTGAAATAAAAACTCCTCTCTTTCTGCTCCTCGCTCCGATTTGTAAAATATCATGGTGTACAATAAAAAGTATTCTATCTATCTACATAAATAGAGAGAAATAAAATAGATGCAATAAAATCGATCAAAGCAACAAAAAACGTGATTATTCTCTGTAGTATAAATTCGACACGGGCGGTAGGGGCACGGAAATATTTGTCGCATATATACGATTCGGGCGGTTAAAGGGTTAATCACTCATCCAAGTTAAGAATGTAACATTAGAAAAAGTTGCAGGAATTCAAATTACTTAATTTATACAGATAACTAAAATTGATAAGCATTACATCATGGGGAAACCGAACGTGGGTTTTTTAATTGTGACATTTAATCGGGCGTCGATAACTTGTGACGTCACAATTCACGTGCCCTGTACTATAAGGATAGGGCTTATCTGTCTCACGTTAGGCGACAAAACGTTGACACGTGTTGGCTTTTGTTTTATTGAGTACTACCTAAGTATTTATCAACTGTATTATTGTTAGAATTTGCTTATCTGAGTTATAATCGAGATCGATGCTGAGCTTGCACTATCTTTGTTGCGAACGGTTCCTGTCATAAGTGAATTTTTTAGATAAGTGCTGAAAAAGGGCGGGCAAGTTTTAAGTAAAAGAACTTAGATGAATTTTAATTCAAAGGTTTTGTCACATACAGATTTATTTTAATTGAAGACTTATAAACATTCTGTTTATGTAAACAATACGTGAGATTTCGTTGTTCTTATGGTCGTATTTACGCCGTCCTAGCTGGCTAATTGAACTCTGCAGACCATAGAAATAAGAAATATTTTGAGCGACAGAGTAGTTTAGTATTGTTGTTTATAATACTTATTTTCGAAGGTCAGTGTTTATAAGAATGTGTTATCATTAAGAAGTGCTCAAGACGCGGACGATAATCTAAGAAAGTAAGTATTGTATTCGTGTCTATTTGTAGAAAATTGTCCTAGGAAAAGTGTAATTTATTTCTCTACATAATTCGTTTACCAGCCTTTAAGCATCAAATAAATTGCATAATATCCGCCGAGTTGTGAAAAACAGGTCAAGTTTCTATTAAAGGTTTCTCGCTAAAACATTCGTTCATGAAAACAAAGGAGGAACGTCAAATTCAATGAGATAGTACATAAAAATTAATGAATACTATAGTATACCGTATATAGTATACTATAGTGTACCGTATCTAGTTGTATACAACTAGATACGGTACATGTGAAATTGATTATGCTCGCATCAAATTTACGCCACGATGATTAAAAAATACATTGACCCCGATCTCAGTTATTGGTTTCTTTTGATGTTAACAGCTGTTTTGATAGCCTATATAAATAACGTATAGGTACACTTTTTATTCAAGTAATTCTTTCAAATCAATATAAGAAAATAAATAAATATTTTATTTGAATGCACGTGAATACGTAAGTGCTTGGTGGAATTAATTAGATTTTTGTTTTGAACTTAGTATAAAATATAAGGAAAATGATTTTGGATACATTTGGAACGCGAACTATTGTAGATGATGTAGTGGGCACAGCTGGTGAATAAAATGCTAAATATAAGCAAAATGAGTGCGAAATGTATAAGTACAAATGTGTATGTGCTCTCAAATTATTTCATCATGCTTTTTCAATCTTATCACATGAATCTCTGAAAGTATATTATAAATACAGCAGGCATATTCTCTCCCTCTCTAAATATTTCTAAATAAAGAACTGCCTACACGAAAACAGCATCTGTATACAAATGCGTTTACAGAAATTTCTTACGCACAGACGCAAATTATATGGTTATTAAAATTGCATGTTGAAGGCAAAGGCTACCAATAGTTATTTTTAGCTTGTTCTAAAAATAGCCAAGTTAATTTTACTTGGCGAAATAATCAATAATGTTCAGTTGTTTTATAGGAGAGTGTGGTCAAATAATCCTCAGAATATTAATGTTATCCGAAGCTTTTATCACCATCTGTGCACTTGTTACTTGAACGAAAATAGCCAGACTTCGAAATGTGTTTATTTTTCTTTTTACGACAGGATCAATTTACGACGCGAGGGGAACACGCACCGACTATAATGTATGAAATGGGCAAATTGATCGCGCTCGTACTTGAATGTAGGTATTTCTAATGCTAACATTTAGTTTTGTGAAAAAAAAATCACTTTGCACATTTACGGAATAAACTACAAAGACTAGTCATTTTTAAGAATACCTGCTCAGTAGATATTTACAAAACCGATTAACGTAATATTGTAAAAAAACACTTTTTTTCCAAAAGACCCACAAATAAAGAACATGTTTCTTTATTTCGTGAATTGAGTCATACATAAATATACTGGACACAATGGCTTCAATGGGCCTACTTGAGCGCTGCTGCAACCCAACGGTATTTATATTTATATTTACGATGACAATACAACATAGGAAATACTTATAAATTACGTGCTGGCACAAGCTAAATGTCCCAAACCATTTGGCAATGCAATTTCAACACTATCTCAAAGTGTCTGTGTCGAAAATAGGTTGTCCAATGTCGATGAGTGAAAGTTATTGTAGAATATTGTAGTAAAGGTAAATAATGCATTTGTAATTGATTTTGTATTGATTTATAGAATAATCGTACGATCGTAGGTAAGGAAGATTTTAATTGCATTGCAGTGCACTTGGAGAAAAAACAAGTGTGGTAGCATTCAATTATATCGCCAAAACCTGGAATAGTGGTTAGTTTTTTATTGCCATCTGCTACGTGTTGTATTTATTATATGCATATTATTACCTATATTATGTAGAAAAGCTAAGAAAGTTCGTAGACGAACAGGCCCACGACCTAAAGTGGGACGCGGTACGCAACTTTTTCAGCGGATCGCGACTACTAAAGCCATCCCCTTTCAATCCACTCGAGATCTAAATATCATTTCTATTATCTAGGCCTTTGCCCTGCAGTGGGACAGTTCAGGCTTTAAATAATAATAATTATTATTATATTACGCTCCATTGCAATAAAAATAACCCTCTGAACTATACTATTGTACTCAAGCAACTCAATTGTTTAAGAAAATTGTATGAAGCAAACTCAAAAAGTTTATACATGCCAGAATTTAAAACAGTAATATTTACTACTTCCTCTTTGAAGGTCAATACTTTCCAAGTCATAAGTAATTCTTATTAAAAGAATAATTTCATAGATTTATTGTTTTGCTTCAAGTCAATGGGACCATAAAGGCGATTTGTTCCACTGATAGTTTAAATAGATATTTTACTGTTAGATTCATATAAGACCTTATGTTGATGGCAATAAGATTCCATATTGTAGAGTCTGTTTATGATCTTATCAACTTTACAAGGAAAAATGTAAAACTATTGAAAATAGTATTTGAACCAAGTAATTTCATTTCAATTTACTTAGTTGTCAAGTGTAGTTGAACCTCATTAAAATAATGTAAAGTATTGTCGGTTGTTACTTTCTCATATAAATTTATTTTTATAGTTGTTATACATTTTTATAGGTGGTTACCACCGGCAAAGAGATAAGGGCAGCCAACTCTCATCCACTCTTTACTATTTTATACTTGTTATACCTACATAATCTAATGGGTTTCTAATACCTTAAAGATTTTCTAGCAGCGTCTAATGGGATTTACAAAATAGTGTAATAAATAAGATTAAATTTTCCAAATAAACTTCTGCTATATTAACAACTAGCTGTGCCTGCGACTTTGTTCGCGTGGATGAGATAAACTTATCAATGAGTTTTTAACCGCAAAATTAAGTTTGTTTTTTATTGTTTATACTTTTTCGGGATAAAAACTACCCAGTGTGGTGCCCAGGATAATAAAGAATAATTATACCAAGTTTCATCGTAATCGAACCGGTAGTTTTTGCGTGATACCTGAACAAACAGACAGACAAAAATTTTGTTTTTCACACTTTTGGGTTCGGTATCGGTCTAGTAACACCCCCCGCCATTTATTTTTTTTATATTTTCAATGTACAGAATTTTCACTTTTACAGATTTATTATAAGTATAGATTTTAGTTTTATTTAGTAGTTTTGCAATAACATTCATCTTAGTCTTTCAATTTAAATTGAAGATGACACCATAAATTCATTTTCTTTTATACTATGGTAAAAAATATGCATGGCAGTCAAACTTATATGTTGTCGACATGACGCCAAGCACCAGTAAGTTATTTCAATGGTTTCTAACTCATTAGTAGTTTAATGACATTACATAGATAATGGAATAGAATTACTCATTTCTTTAAGAAATATGTGTACACCTAACAAATATATTTTGTGAATATTATGTCTCTTGCTTTTACAGAGATTTTTGCATCTTGATCCTCACATATTTATATGAATCTACACTTGACAAAAAGGTTAATTAAGAATATAAAATAAAAGTTATTTTTAATAGAATTACAAGTAATAAATTGCCAGCACTGGAACTAAATCTAATATCCATCAGAGGTAGTAGTTTCTTCTGAATGAAAAGAGATTATAAACCAATTTTTAACTTGTTGTAAGACCTCTTGAACATTAGCTTAGCTAAGTGAAACATTACTTATGGTAACTATTAGGTCTGAAGAATAATAGTAAGTTTAGCAACAAGCAGTTTAAGTAAGTATAAAATAGGTATTTACCTCTGGAGGCTCTATAGCCCTTTCCACAGCCTCGCTCATGATGAAAAATGCAATAAATAACAAAAACAGTCCATTTACAAATCCAGCCAGCACTTCAGCTCTTGCATATCCATACGAAAATCTTTCGTTTGCGCGCCATTTGGACACAAGCGAGGCAGCCAATCCAGCCACTAGACCCGTACAGTCAAAGAACATATGGAATGCATCCGAAATTAGACCTAAAATAAAAATATAGAACATTTAGTACAGCACTTAATATGAATTAACAATATGTTTTGATGAACGTCTTTCGAACACGACAGCAAAAAGAAATTTTACGGACTTACCTAAACTATTTGTCCATACACCATAAAATAATTCGACAAATGCAAAGGATAAGTTAAGTATAAGAAACATGAATAAATTCCTTGAATTCTTATCAGAATAAATTAGTCTCATCCAGTTTTGTAGCTTTTCACGAATTCCACCAAGGGTTCCACGCGGAACCCTAGTGTCCTTTTGCGTAAGGGGCAACATTATTATTCCTGTGTTGACTAAGGGTTCTTTTCACGTCATTTCACTCAAAAATCACAAATACTGAACGTAAGTAACATAGCTGCATACGTGTACTTGACAAGCGGTTCTAACCTCGCACGATTCACTTTTTATATTATATTTTTAAAGAAAACTAAGATATTCGATGTACTTCAGTGGCTAGTAGTGTAATCTATGTAATTTGCACCTACTTTAATTATGATTTTTAAACAAAACTAAACTTTACATCGTGCGACAACTCAACTTGAACTTGTCGATGTACTGTCAAAAAAAATGATTGTTACCAGTTATAAAAGTTAACTGGCTACTTAAATATTAGCCCTTTGAAACATTGTGTAACATTCCTACAAATACAAATCAACTTATCAAATTGAATTCTGTTCAGTACGTAAATATAGCTTCACTATTTATTTCATATATTTTTACATAACTTAGAATACAGTTTCTAATAATATCGATCCGTTCAATAAAATAATGCTCTTTGTGCGTTACATAAGAAAATGTTTTTCGATATCTTTAATATGAGTCAAACAGTCATTTAAACTTATATAAATTGATGTCAATGGCTTATTGCACAAGGATATTATTATACGAAAGCATACTATTTTATACTTTCAACAATTAAATATCAAAACAAAACTGTTTACATGGCAGAATTAAATACTTTTCGATTATTTTGGGTTGTCTATGCTGCAAAACTTTTTCGGTAAACCAACACTATGCTTGCTATGATTGGTTAGTAATAATGTTTAAGTTTTACAGCCAATAGAAGAAGAGATTTTATTGTAATTGAGAGCATACTCTTGGATGAGTCATAGACTTTAAACTGACACTCGTTTCCGGAAAAGTTTTGCATAAAATCTATGAACAATAGTTTACATTGTTTATGACTTTGAAATGCACATTCCCTTTTTAAGTTTAATTTGTTTGCAAAGTGAAAATTAATCTTCCTAGTCCTGTATGATATACTATATATTAACTTGGAATTAATTGTGTTTAGATCTAAGTTGACAATCCACGACAAAAGTTTTTTCCCGCCTACTTTTCAAATCAATTCCACCGGAAATTCGTCTATAGATGCGTTTGTTTCCGAAAAGTGAACGTTTCACGAGTCAACAGCAACGTCTTTCGAGAAGTTCTAGGCGCTGTTTGCGACATTTTTCCTTCTTTTATCCGTCATCCAATGTTTTATGTGATGAAATAACACGTTGATTAACGCTTATTTTCAATATTAGTGTTCATAGTCGTAATTAAGTAATCGCTAGATTACGATATAAGCTAATATGGGCGACGAAAGCCATCCTAAAACTCTCTACGTCGGTAATTTGGACGCGAGTGTTACAGAAGTATTCATATGTACGTTGTTCGGACAAATAGGCGAAGTAAAAGGTTGTAAGATAATCCGCGAGCCTGGTAATGATCCCTATGCCTTTCTTGAGTTTACAAGTCACACGGCGGCAGCTACAGCTCTGGCCGCCATGAACAAGCGAGTGGTCCTCGACAAGGAAATGAAGGTTAACTGGGCTACGAGTCCTGGCAATCAGCCGAAGACTGATACCAGCAACCATCATCACATATTTGTGGGTGATTTATCACCAGAGATCGAAACGCACATATTGCGAGAGGCATTTGCGCCATTCGGTGAAATTTCGAATTGTCGGATAGTCCGCGACCCACAAACGCTCAAATCTAAAGGGTACGCTTTCGTGTCCTTCGTTAAGAAGGCTGATGCGGAGGCTGCTATTCAGGCAATGAACGGGCAATGGTTGGGCTCGCGCTCCATACGTACGAACTGGTCGACACGCAAGCCGCCGTCAAAGCCCAACGAAGGTGCGCCGAGCAGCAAGCGAGCGAAACAGCCGACATTCGATGAGGTGTACAATCAGAGCTCACCAACGAACACGACGGTATACTGTGGGGGATTCACTAGCAATGTTATTACTGAGGAGTTGATGCAGACCACATTCTCACAGTTTGGCCAGATACAGGATATCAGAGTCTTCAGGGATAAAGGTTACGCCTTCATTAGGTTTACAACTAAAGAAGCAGCAGCACATGCTATTGAAGCGACACACAATACAGAAATTAGTGGGCACATAGTCAAATGTTTCTGGGGCAAAGAGAATGGAGGCGGTGACAGCCAGGTTTGTATTCCAACCATCAGGTAATAATGATCTCTTTCAGGGTGCATTTGAGTATTTGTATTGTCTATAATTAGGAGAGTAAAATCAGAGAAAGCCATGAAATTTTATTACTGGCCACTTCATGCAGCATTACAAGTAATTCCTATGATTAATCATGGAAGTATGTTTTTAAACATGGTGTTGCAATATATTTGGCACTCATGGGTGAGTAAATGGATCAATAATGGTAATATAAGTTTAAATAAAACTCATTTTAGTTAGTGTTCGATTCAAGGTTATCGGAGTAGCAAATGAGTTTCATAAAAGAAACTTATTGGACTTTTTGACTTTTTAAAATCAATCAAATAATTGAAGATCAATGTAAATGTAGAAATCATCTGACCAGACAATATTTTTCAATAATTTCTTATAATTATCTGTAAGAATTTGTTACTATCTATTAAATGCAGGAGATTACATTATTTAGACATAACACATTAAAAATAATGAGTATGTATCATAGAATAATTGGCCAAGTATAAATTGTCTTGGTAAATAGTTAGAATCAAATCAACTTCCATTACTATACATGTCATTGTCACAGTATTATTGATTTAATATTGGTTATGAACTGACGCTCAATATGATGGAAAGTAATTTACATAAAATTATGCCTATCAATATAAAAATGGAGAAAACCTAATGTTGAGCTCATTAAGTATTCCTATTCAATTTGATATTTCATATTAAAATAACCAAGTTCTGTTTAATACTCACCTAATTTACATTTATGAAAATTAGAATGCAACCTCATTTGAATGTTGTTTGTCAATTCACATAAATACAAATTATGGTATCATCTTTTCCACTGGTTTATGTAAATCAAACATCTAGGACCAGTTTTAAAGCTTGTAACATAACCTGTTGATTGCTGAGATTTGTGGAGCAAGATATTGTTTTATAGGTTAAGTATATCATGACAACCAAAATCAAGTAGTCCTTATATTTATTAATCTTTTTAAAAATAAGGCTTTTGAATGTCTGTTATGATTATTTGGAGCTAACTTCTGTATGAAGCCTAATAATATTGAAATAAAACTGCTAAGTCACCCTTGGTTAAAACATAAAACAGTGGAAAAGCTACCTTAAATGCATGTGAATATAGTTGCTTTCCTAATGCAAACTTTCTGACACACGAAGCAATTAATTGGCATTAAACAAAACAACAGCTGTGGTTGGGACATGACACTTGTTGTTTCAAATGCAACAATGGTTTTGGTTTCATACAATATTCATTTGATGTAAGATATCCAACTTAATTATTTAGTAAAGTTGTCTGCCATTTTATTTAGAAATACATATAAACAACCAAATTCAGTTTAGTAAATGCAACAGAATCAGCATACATTGGTACTATAATACTTAGAATTGTGAGTCATCTTGCAAATGGCTTGTCAGAATAAGTGCATAGCATAATGTAAATAAAGCTTAAGTTATTTAACGGACTGATTAGTGATGAGTGATGCAGGATTATTATAATTAGACACCTCCGTCTTAATTTTAACTAAGTATAAGTATGTCGCTATAAAATGTTTTCTATTATCCATAAATAGAGTAGAAAATAGAGAAATAGCAATGAAAACAAAAAAATATTACAAATAATTTTGCATCATTATTATTTTTTTAGTGGAAAATGTGTGCGACCGTTACGTTAGTTTCAGCCCCAATTCTTTAAATCTAGAATGTATGTTAATACAACAACACATAAGTGCTTAATAAAATCAATAATACACACAAAGTATGCACCTATACTCGTGTAAAACAATGATAATAATGTAATTTGTAAGTCAAGCTTGTATAATAGGCACTATTATACAAATATTTTTTTTTATATCAGGAGCATGTTTCTCATATAATAATTATGTGCTAATTTGAAACATTATAGATAATGGTCATGATTAGTTTACCAAAATTATTATTCCATTCAATGTTAATTTATTTTCAAACTAAGTTCTTATTTGACAGACAAGAAAAAATTGGGGGCCTATCGTTTTTAAAAATTCACTAGTGTTGCTACTGTCTAGTCAGGTCTCTCTGTCCAATCACAGGTAGATAAAGACATATAGATCTGGCATGCCCTGAAATACATTAGCGGATATTTGTCTCGCTATAGCCCAATTAAAAGATACATCTGTAGTTAGTTTGTTGAGTCATCATTTAATGTCAATTCACCTCATATAAAATAGGTTATATCTGAACCATGATGTGTTCAATGATTTATGTTTAACAAGAATAAATGTTAATTTCAGAGCACGAACAACGCGACGGCAGCGCCGCCGGCGATGGGTGCGCAGACGCAGTACCCGTACCCCTACCAGCAAGGAATGGGATACTGGTATGCTCAGGTAAATATCTCTACTATTTAAATTAATATATTTAATTTTTATACCTCATCAGCTTTAAAATATCCTTAAGACTTTTATGCAACCAGGATTTGTAAGTATAGAACCATTTACGTCCAATAAGTTACTAGTGTCCCGTTTCTCACTGAGAATGTTTGATGTTGCTCTAGCGACATCGGCGCACAAGCAACGCGCCACTCTCATGAAAGATAAAATGTAACTTGACCTACTTGTGGTAAATCTATGCCTACAACTAACCCTCTTAATAATTCTGTTGTTGTAAAGATGTGCCAATAACTATATTTTTTTCTTGTTCCGCAACCAGAATCAGGTAGGATATCTATATTAACTATTATTGGTGTGTTGTATTTAGGCATTAGTTCTCAGCATGCATTTTAGGTCAAGTAATGTATAGCACGTGACGTAATTATCTGTAATGTGTAGTAGTAGCCTTGTAAATATTTCATAGTTAAGCATAATAATGCTTCCTTCAATGTCTTTCCAGTTTATTATCAACTAAACAATCTTGTTGTGTTTGTATTTACCTATATGAAAAACTTTTTAACAATATTTTTTTGGTCTAACAATGTTTCCAATATACTTTTGTTTTAAATGCCTTACTAATGGTGGTTGTTAAGTATATAATTATTTTTTACTCCTATAATACTGGGACTTCACACACATGTCTTCAATCTTTTTAAGAAAGTTACTTAGAGTTAATCATTAGATGTAAACAATTTTAATCATTTTTTTCACATCCAATTCTAGGAAATAGAAGTAAAACACTATTTCATGTATCTAATCAGTGTGTCATATTATCGCAATTAAATTCACTTTTTCCACGAAATCATTATTTACAACTTATTTGGTGCATTATACGGTTTTCTTAACGTGTCGGGTCGATGAACTTTATCATTATAATGATTGTGCAACTGTATTTTCATAGCCAGCTTCTGTTCAGAGTAAATGTCTGAGACGTTTAATTAGACCTGGAACAACCAAGGCTTGAATTCAAATCTCTGATTCTTGTCAAAAGAAATCTACAAGAACTAACTGTTTAAAAGACTTAATCGAAAAATTGTCTTTCAGTTGGGATTTAAGACGTCAGATTTAGTCATTATTATTTAGATATACAATCTGAAACACGCGATAACGGCAACACGATTGGCGCACTGCAGTGGTCGCGGGTTCCATTACTGCACGCCACACTAAATTAAATATCAACAGACAGACATTCTGAGTCTGGGATTGTGCGTGATCGGTGTTTGTAAACGCGCCCATCTATACAAAAAATCTGTCTGTTTTCATTACACATCAAAAATAGACAAAGTAGTATCATGATAAAGATACTTAATCTTATCACTTTTGCCAACATAAATAAAATATTTTTTTTTTGTCTGCAGCACATCTCATTGAATTTTAGTAAGCACTCTCCACTCCACTCGTTTATAACTGTTTATGTTTAACCAAATAGGTTTTTATAGTTTCCATGCATAAATATCCTGATTTTGCCGTCTTAAAAACTTTCCTTCTAACTGTAAATCAATAATTAACAGTGTTTTTAGTTTACTGGTTTTTATAGGATTATTAATTTATGGTAATGTTGAACCGGGCGTAGGAATTCAAGATCCTATCCTAAAAAGTCGTAACCAATCGAGAAAACTTAATTAAAACAATTTTGTCTTTTATCTTATCAGAAGAAAACGCGTATAAACTTTAAATAAACCTTCTCGTAATAGAATACAGGTTTTTTAAATAAATATCCAGAAACTATTGTTGCAAGTGGGGAAATAATGAAAGAAAAAGACCTTCACAAAAAAAAGAGTTTTAAGTTATTAATATTTTATAGTAAATATTTTTACAATAAATGGTGTACCTAAATATAAAAACAACTTGTTACAAACATAACTCTTGCAACAGGTGGTTACTACAAAGCAAGTTGAAACAATCGTGTAGAGATCTGAAATACAGTAATACAGTTAACGTCACGAACTGAACACGTGAAATATGCAAATGCGTTCATTGAAAGTTTTACGCTCAGCCGTGAAGGTGGCTATTGAATTTAAAATGCGACGTTTTGTGAGAGTTACATTTATGCTGCTGTAGACGCCTGCATGGTATAGAAATTTGGTTGTTTGTAGAATTAGCGGAAAATTATAATTATAATTGTAATTGTTTTCATCAATGTTGAACTGTACTGTAACAGCTCTAAGTTCAAAATTATTGTGCATGCTGTGGTCTCCTCTAATTGAGGGAGTACACATTCTTAATACTGATGTTTTGTGATATTATGTTCTGTGTATATCCCTTGTTGGGGACCCTAAAATAAATAAATAAATAATTTACAAATAACATTGTTTTTAAGACTGTATGTAAATATGTGTTTGCATTGTTTTGTTACTCGCTTTTCGCACTTTTCGATTGTAATGTTCGAGGGTCTTGTAATTAAAAAGGAGAAGGGTGTTTTCTCTTAGCTAATCTTCAGTTTTACTAAAGTAAGGAAAATAATGGAGGACCGGGTGTTGTGGCGCAAATTGGGAGAGGCCTATGTCCAGCAGTGGACTATGATTGGCTGAATGATGATGATGATGAAGGAAAATAATCTAAAAAAACAAAATGATTTCCGCCGCCAGGTTGAAGTGTTTATGTGTGCTGGACCTACTTTTTATAATTTTCAAATACTAAAAGACGTTAAGTTTCGATAGCATACCTATACAAATAAATAAAGTAAAATTTTATTTATGGTAGCATGATTTCTAACTGACAAACCAAAAATGAAGGCAATTTTTCAATTCGATAACTAATTATGGACGTAGGAATGATAACTTTATCCTTGTTATGGCGAATCAAAGCGGATAAAGCCGACTTTTACCGAATATCATCACATAAATACATTGCCCAATTAATATTATCATATTTTCGAAGTTTTTCCATCTTCTATCCAGTACCATTCATACTTTACCTTTATATTGAAGTCATCTTGCACATTTTGCACAAATACTCATCACTTCACTGTCTTCATGTATTATTTAAATTTAAACGCTTCAACATTGTGTTTCTATTTACTTAGATGTTAATGTATGCTTGTGTTCTTCCAGGGCTACCCCACGTTACAAGGATATATGGCGCCCGGCTATTATCAGCAGTACGCCACGGCGTACAGCAACCCGCAGGCCGCGGCGGCAGGTAAATTACCTTTATAACTTTACTAGCTGTTCCCCGCGGTTCCACTTGGGTAGTCCTTAAAAGACAATTTTTTTTATGCTATTTGGTACGGAGACAATCCCAACATCATGAAAATCGATTCGCCCGTTCTCGAGTTGATAAGTGTCGTAATAAACCCAACTTTGTTTTATGTATGAGATAACTTAATGTTAGTACTTATAGAAATAAGATGATGATACAAACTTGGCTTGAAGAGAACTACATAGTAGACTTTTTCCCTGCGGATATGCAGTCCATATTATTGCTAAAATTCTCATATTATTGTACAATTAGTTGATAATGTAATTTTGATTTTATATATTTTCTCGAACTAGAACGTGCGCATTCGAAGTATATTATATGGTATAGAATGAAATGGCAGCTTTTATATAAATTTATTTATCAATTGAAATAAATTCAATTTAACAATATACTTAGGTACTTAGCTTGGTAAAACGTACTACCGTTAAAAGTAAGCGATGTTGTCAAACAGCGCATCCTTATCAGCCGTGCTATCACTACCTTAATTCTATTGTTATCTACTGGTGCGTTAACTGGAGAATATTACCAACGGTTTTATGGCTAGTGATCGCGGTTTCCAATACAAGGAAGCAGATTGACTTGTTACTTTTATGTAGCTAAGAATTTATCGCAATCGTAGTGTTGAAATCAATAGATTTCCTTTTAAAAAAGATGCAATAACAAATTAGATGCCCTTTATTTTACACCACGTTAATCCTTAAAATAATCAAACTTTAAAATCTTTGGCCGATTGTCCGGCGGAAATAAAAAGTTGATCTAATAACCATTGTAATGTTAAAACAAGTATTTTTGGCACAAATACTGCTTTGAACTATTTACTTAGTTATCAGGCTGAGTAACAATATCCACATTAATAACTGGTAGTTTGCCAAATTAATAATAACTATTGGACTCTTACCATATTTGCAACCAACGCGATTTCGTTGTTTCAAGAAATTTCGAGATCAATAGTTTCGAACTCTTGGCTAGTGTTTTCCGTTTTTATGTGATGTCGACGTTATATGTATTTGTTACACTCCCGCCTAAAGATACTAAATATGTTTACCAATATTTGCCCAGATCTAATAATCGATATCTGTCAGAAACAGTAAGTATGTAGCGGTCAAGAGGCCGGTTCCCATCGTGCTGACGGTGTTTGTGTGTTGCAGCCGGGTACCGCATGAGCATGCCGGGCGGCGGGGGCGCGGGCGCGGGCGGCGGCTGGGGCGGCGGGCCGCAGCCGCTGATGTACGCGTCGCCCATGCCGTCGGCGCAGTACCCCTCGCAATAGCCCGCCGCCTCCACCTCGTGCAATGTCGCTCCTCATTCTGTGCCTCATGAGATCCCGAGGGGATCCTACCTAATACAATACAAACTCTGCGTCAATTTTGTAAAACTGTCTTTGGACAGATAAGTTTTGGTTTAGATTTTATTTTTGTACGAGTCCGAGCGGTCTTCCGTGTAGAGACTTCTGATAAGTCGGTTGCGTGCACGCAACAACATTTGTAAAGAATTGTTAACGTTACTGTATGATATGACGGCGATGTGGTTCACGTCGTAATTGTATATTTCAGAGCATTGCACACTGTCGAACGTGGGACCTAACCTCGTCAGTGAGTGCGGGTGGTGTGCCGAAATATTTAAGCAATCGAGTTATCGTACATATCTCGAGATGTTGACATTGGCAGAGCAGTCAAACAGTGTACAAAATGTTGGAAAATAGCAATACTGTTCAGCTCCTGTTCCAGGTGGCTAGTGACGACCCTGCAGTTGTCCGTGCCCACTACGTTATGACCGAGTGTCGACCGGCGCCATCTAGTTATATAGACACAACTATATGACGCTGTTCGCAACACTACAGTTTCGGATTCACGGCCCAACGGTGTTAGTCGACCTTCATAGATAGGACATAACGAAATAAATTATAAATTTTTAATGAAAGTTATAAATACATATATAGGGGGAGTAGTGTCGCGAGTGGCCTCGTGTACATACGTTGATATTTATTGGCGCCCTGCGCTGGCAGACTGAACTATGTTCCCCGAGACTCCTCACACGACGCGCCAGACAGTTTTAAACCTATTTATATTAAGTTGGGCACATGTTGTTTTGTTTGACCTGAATTGTTATGATTTATTGTATGGAAACACTGGTGAGTCAATAAAGCTGTGGGTCTGGGACAACGGGTGTTTGATTTGCCGTCTAGAGTATAATATAGCAACTGTATTCTGTTTGTTTCTGGGTCCAAATTTTATAAATGAGTCGACTGCTAAGTCCTTCTGTGATTGAAAATACAGCAAACGTTCGGATGACGTGAATGCATAAAAATTATTGTAAATTCATAATTAAAAAGGTAAAATTTTGTAAAAGGATAAATAAATAGTTTAAGTTTACAATTACTTTTGATTATTGTTGTATTATTAGCGGCGTCGATCTCTGTTGCTGTGTACCCTTTATGTGAACTATAACAACTTGTACATATATTGGTGTTAAATCATCACAAAGTGGATTCCACATTTATACTAAATTTAGGTAGATAGACAATTATAAATTGCTTTGTAATTACCGCTCAATATAAGTATACTTAGAAGTTATAACAAACTAAGAATGCTGAACATATACAAATTGAATTAAAGGGAAATATTTAAGTAACACAACAAGTAATTTCAATAAGCACTTAAAACTACCATTTATACTAAATGGCTTCCTAATACTAAAATATACACTAACACTACCATATAAACCTAATAATTTATAAATAAAAGCATGATCTTATTAGAAAAAAAGTTTAACTTTAAAGGCGCTGACACTTTAGCATTCACTTGTGCATGATCATCCTAGTAATTTTTTTTTTATTAGTAAAGGGAGCGTTTTAACGAGCAAACGAAACTACAAGCGAATGCTTAAGTAAAGTCAGTCAATCAACAAAACTCTGTGCCATCTTTCGCTTAATAAAAATAACACAGATGATAATAATAATTTAGGCATTCGATAACCACTATTAAATACATGAAATAAATCACAAATTGAAATAAAAATATTCATTCTATACATTATAGTCGATGCGATCAATAATAATTTTCAATCGCAATACGAGACCTAGTGAGGCTTTATCAATATTATTGATCTTCTATGAGAAATGTGAACGCTGACTAGAGAAGAATTGCAGATGTTTAGACTGAAGCGCAAAAAATCTGAAAGCTAGGTACTAATTGGGGGCCTGTTGGTCTAGTGGTTAGTGGCCCTGACTGCTATACCGGAGGTCGTGGGTTCGATTCCCCCACCCAGGACAAATGTTCGTGTGATGAGCACGATCATTTTTACTGTGTCTGGGTGTAATTTATCTATAATATGTATGTATTTAGAAATATATAAGTATATTTATCAGTTGTCTGGTTACCATAACACAAGCTCTGCTTAGCTTGGGATCAGATAACCGTGTGTGAGGTGTCCCGAAATATTATTATTATTCTCTTTATTTTCCTTAAATACATGCAAAATACATTTTTAAATATATACAATAAAAACTAAAAATATACATTTAAAAATATAAAATGTAGCTTCCAACCGGCCTCGGGACGGGGTCCAAGCTGCCGGTGGTTAGGACTCCAGAGAGAGGAACCTCCTCACAATACGCGCCGTGTCGAGAAGTACCGCTTTCTGAATCAAACCCTTGACCCAGGCACCTAGCGAGAGCCTCTTAAGGTGTTGGTCGAGGCTCTTGGCTATTATGCCGTTGGCTGTAACGACTATCGGGACAATCATTGCTGAGTCCACCTCCCACATGTCGACAACCTCGTGCGCTAAATCCAAATATTTTAGTTGTTTTTCTTTTTCAGCTTTCACGAGGTTCTCGTCATGAGGAATTATTATTATAATTATTGAGGAACTGAGAGAAATTGGTACCTAGTAGAACATTTCAACTACATAATATATTTTTGTACTAGAGTAAAGTTTACTTGGATTTAAAATAGATGGCGCTAGTAGTATGAAGTCTTCAAAATAAATTCGCTTCCGTGCACGCGCACTGACGCACTTAGATTGATGCAGGTACTAAAGAAGGTCATGGGTCGAACCTGAATGGAAATGGCAAGTGGAGAAAGAAGAGTACCTATGGGTAGACTACGCTGAGAGATGTAATATCAAGAGCTGTGAATGATGAATAGTCTTGTCATCTTCAAATCATGCTCAGTATAGTGCAGTAGGTACCTACATTATGTATGATCCCTATTTGGCGATTCTATTTCTGGTTACATTGAACGGAGCCTATTAAAATCGAAACTCACTTAACACATACAAACCCTCACGACGGCATCGCCGTCTACCAGGTAGTCTGGTACTACTTCGAGATAACCTTAATAGAAGTCTATTTAAAAGTGCTGATGGTGACCAATGGATGGTTTTAGCCAGGTAAAAAATTCACACTATCCCCGGTGTAATAAATCCCCTGGCCGGGTGCCTGTGAAGGTCGTGGGATGTGCTTCTACAAATGACTAAGCCATACATAAACAACTGCAATGCAGAGTGAGTGGGCCTCATGTACGTAAAAGCACTGCTGCAGGGAAATTCCCGATGATGTTTATATAGGTAGGTACGTAAATCTGTAAGAAAAGTTTTCTTTGTAGCTACCTACGTAAGTATAAGTATCCTTAGTAAGTATAATTAACATTGTATTTTCACGTTATTCGATTAACGTCACTATGTCCGACTGATTAGAAACAACACGATGAACGTGATTAAAATAGCTGTTTTTCAACTAAACGGCGTACATCTGGAAAAGAAGCGTAGGAGGCATGCAACTAGAAGTGATGACTTCAGGAAGGTCGTCGAAAGTCTGTCGACTGTGATATCAGATGCCAACCGCATGCATGACGTGCGGGTTCGATTGCCGCATGAAACTTGATTTACAATTACTTAAAACCAAGTCTTCTGTTTACCTATTATTATAAGGCATCGAATCCGCTCATTGATGGGACCCAGATGTTTGTACCACCTAATCTTGCTTGGACGAACTTGTGTAAGTAAACCTATTGAGAAGCCCTAGCGCTAGTGAATCAATTTTAATAAAAATAAAATAATAAACCTAATGCGTAGTATGTACAGCTGTATAGGTAGGTACATACAGGGTTTATGTGACCTACGAAATTTCCTTTAAACTAGTTGGTGCACTAAGCAAACTGTCCGTGGACTAACTCAAAACGAAAAAAAAAATACGCACCCTCCTAATAGAATACATATTTTCAAACAATAAGTATAATTGTTTAAAATTACAATCATAGTAAGACGTTAAAAGCATAAATTCCACTCACCTGTCGTCGGCTGTAGGTTACAAAGCGGCAACGTCACGCGTTGAGAGCGGCGCGTGTAATGTTTATGGATAACTAGCTTTGTCCCGCGGTTTCACCCGCGTGAGTCTACCGGATAGTGACGACTCCAACAAATAATAGATCCTGAAAATCGGTCAACCCGTTCTTGTGTTATAAATAGTGTATCTAAAACGACTTTAATAAATAACATAACATAGGTACCATCACGCCTGTATCCCCGAAGGGTTAGGCAGAGGTGTACCAATGTACACCCACAGTTCGCCGGTATGTTTAGGTCCCATGTAATAGGGGGCGAGCCTATTGCCTTTAATAAATAGAGGTGATTAAATTATAACAATAGTTTTAATTTTTTGATACGATACTACCTGCCTAACCATTTACAAGTAGAGACATTAATAAAAAGTTTTTGGTATATAATCTCATAAGTTGTAGGTATCAACTGTATATGCACTACAATTTATGTAGCTGACGAACGTATTCTTATGTGATGTATTTATAAGTAATGGAAAGTTAAATTATTCGTGTGCTTCCGTTTGAAAACTATTTGACTGCATTGCAAAGCGTAAAACCTGGCTTGCGGTCAACAATGATAAATACCACTGCGCTGAGCTAAGCACGCATGCGCTTACAAAAACAAATACACTGTTAGTCTCAGGAATTTTATTGTCTTTTTTCCAATAGCTTTTATTTGCCAGTTCCTGTTTGTTTTGTTATATTAAAAACCTAACAAGATTTCATGGTCATGTAATGTAATAGAACACTTATGCTTATCACACGCGAAAATACGCAATAGCACTTCTGTAGGTACCTACCCTGCTACCCTCTATAGCAGGTAGGTCTACTTATTTAGTAAGAACCCTAAGTTAGTAAGTCGTTAGAAGTTAGTAAAAAAAAAATCCACGTCAAATATTCCTATATAAGTGCCTCCCTACCTATCTATTGACTTCTGAACACCTACTCCAAGTCGCCATTCTTTCTGTAAAATTAAGTTGTGACTCAAAACAGTATTCATGAAAATTTCAAGATGTAAATAAGAAATATCATTCAACGCAAATAACCCATCATTGTACCTAATCAACCTACACGAATGTCGCGGCATACAGTAGAATATGTGGATAAACACAGACTGATGATTCAAGGAGATGAGGGACACTGCATAAATTAATACGTAGGTATTATTAACCTCTGCTTGAGTTCTGTTGCACGCAGCATTCCTCACGAGATTTGATTATCCTTAACCCAGTTGTGACATCACATTCAACAACAAGCATTTTATAATTTCTGTGTAAAATTCGTGCGGGCTTCAGGAATGACGTGAAAATTGCAATGACAGTGATCTAAAAATAAGGTCGACAGCGTCGCGCCGCAGCGCGCGCGCTCTATTCAGTCGAGGACCAACCGCCGCGAGTTACAGTCGAACGAAACATAAATCAGCAGCCATGGTATACGAAAGTGACTTCTACACGACCCGCCGCCCCTACAGGCCCAGCACCAGCTACAGCACCGTGACGGTGAGTGCTGCTGCCGCCCTTCTAACACCTTCTACTGAGCGTGCCTCACACCTCGCTCCACTCTCTCCTGGGAGCCGGACGCCCCTCGCACCAGCTCGACCCTCACTGTCACTCGCGCCCCTCGACAAAAGGCACTGACGCCCCTCCTGCATCATTGATGTATCTACATCTACACATAGTGTTTTTGTTCAGTGATTTCAATCAGCAACTATAATAACGTGATACTATAGGATCTTTCGCTGCCCTCCCAAGTGTCGACTTGATCCCGTTTTTGTTAGTCCGCTTGTAAACATCATTGCTATTCTTAAGGTAATCGTCGTCGTTACATCGTGCTCTATGGACTAGGTTTTGATAGGCGTCGTTCATGGTAGCGTTCCGCAAGTGGGTCATTTCGTATCGAGAAACTGAGTCGGAAAGCGGAGCTACCGGGCGCGCCAAATATAGCCGCGGCTGGAGTCGCGCCCGCCCGACTAACGGCGACTTCTCCGCTTGCAGCGGCCGCTCGGCGACTGGGAGAAGGTGCCGTTCGTGCCACGGCCGAGTCTCGTGCCGGATCCAGTGACGGCGTACGGCCGCCGGACGCGGCTCGGCACGCGCGCCTCCGTCCTCGAGCCCGTCACCCGGCAGAACATCCCGCCGAAGCCAGAGTTTAAGCTGACGCCACTAGCGCCGTATGTTTCCCCGCGCGACCAGACGCGGCTGCGCGTGCTGGCGGCCGTAGGCCAGCGCGAGCGCACCTTCGAGGCGGACCCGCTGGGCACACCGCGCGACCACATGGACGTGGTGCTGGCGCAGTCGCACGGGCGCCCGCAGCACGCGCCCCATCGCCACGTCTTTTACAGCAATTACGCGTCTTACTGACGGGCGTAATGTCTTTGTCGTGTGTCGCTTTCGCTAGTAATGTACAGTCGGTCGGGTCGGTGCGAGGGTGGGCGGCGAGGTGTGATCGGCGGTTGCTATAGGGCGCGGTTGTTGCAGACGCCGCGTCACTACGTGGTGGTGGACCGCGACCCCGTGAGGCCGCGCCGCGCCGATGAGCAGTACTCGTACTCGTACCAGAGCACGAGCGAGCGCTCCGCCGGCAGCGGCCTGCCGCAGCGCAGCTCTTACAGCAGCACGGTGGAGCGTCGCGCCGGCAGCGGCCCAGGCGGCTACTCGTACACCAGCGAGCGCTCCAGCAACCTGGGCGGCCCCGGAAGCTACTCGTACTCGTCCACGTCGAGCGGCCGCCTGCCCTACGGCACCACCTATCGCCACTACTCGTACCGCGTGTAGCGCCCCGGCTCCCGCCTGGCCCGCCCCTTCCCGCTCCCCAACTCCCGACACCCCCACACCCCGTCACCCCAGCTTCCCTCACAAGTAACTACCTAATCAGTATTCGCAGTAACGTAATGTGATCGCTCTACTTTATTTTGTTCACAAGTGGAAGTTGATCGTATAGAGCTTTTTAATGTTACTTTAAATTATATATTTAAAATGTGATTTAGACTGAATTTTTAATAAAGCTTGCGTTTTCTAATACATTTCTATTTTCTTTGTGTCGTGTTCACACAACAACCCAGAGACAAAGGGTCGATGATGAGCTCGATCCTTGTTTACTAACAGTTATGTTCATGTTATTCCTATTCTGTGTACCTATATGTTGGTTTTGTCTACATTTAGTTTTTTTTAATATTTTCAACAAGATTTATTGGACTATCTGTTAACTTAACTAGGTCTTTATTTGTAGGTGAATTATCGATAGATATTTGCTTAAGATATAAGTACCTAACGCTAGTCTTTACAAAACAAATAAAGTATGAAAATAGCCACAGTTATAACTATACGCACTGAGAACTGTGCTGACATCATCGTATCTTTCTGTATCCAAGAACAACACTATGTTTTTGTAATATTTACGCAGATAAAACCGTGTAGGATATACACAAGTATTTAGGTATATTACTAGATAAACAAAACCAGACATAATATAACAATAGAACATGAACTATACGAACAGATAATATGTACCTCTTCTGTGAAGTTGAAGAGAAGACCAATTTTATATAGCAGAGTTTAACCGTGCCTATTGTCCTGACAGCCGTTTTCGTCAGTGTACTACCTGTCGTCTTTACAACACTACTATCACACGCCGTACATTACGTACGTACCCAAGCTCTCTCAGGTAAGTCGGAGGATACTGTAGATAGCGCGCTGTAAGTAAATCATCCTTGGCTGCCGGGTATACACCGCCATACCACACTGTCATCTAGACATGCATATGCACCGCTAAGTAAGTAACCGCTTAAAAGCACTTAAGCAAGGTACATCATTAGGATTGCACACAGCATTCTGTAGTGTCGGTTTTATATCAATTTGTAAATATTTAGTTATTCAATCATGACTTGTTTATTTTTTGTGGTATTGTATCTACATTATTGTAAATAGCTCAATACCTATGTAAATACCTGATTACATTTCATAATACGGCATAATTCTAACACAGTATTCTGTTGTGAACTCATTTAAACAACTGAAAAAAGTTTGACTAAAGTAGGACTTACAAACAATATTAATTAGGTAGGTACTTTCGGCACAAATCTGCACATTCTCTCGTGTTTTACACCAATTTAAAACACTGCTACATACAAAGTACTAGATAGAAGGAAGGTAGGTAGATCTACGACGCCATTCCGATGTTATAAACACATACAACCAAACACACTTGAAAGAAACTGAAAAACAAGTTAAAAAGTAAAACTCCTCAATCAATCAAAACAGTTTTAGTTTACCTCGACCCACTTGTGATCAACAAGTCGTAAAATAAATTATTCGATTGTTTATTTCCTAACATCTTGTGCCAGCTTTTAAAACTGAAGGGCTAGAACGCCTACCTAACTCATTTATATCAAGGAATGTGAAGTTCCTCGAATAGCCGGTTATGAAACCCAATTTAATTTCAAAAACTTGTTGTCACCGGTTGACCAATATCAAACATTTTATTTACCTCGCTTTAATTTAGACTCTACGGTATAAATAAATAAATAAATGCGGACAACATCACATACATTGCTCTGAACCCAAAGTAAGTAGCTGTAAAGCACATGTGTTATGGAATTTAGAAACAACGAAGGTACCACAAACACCCAGACCCGAGACAATGTAGAAAAGTGAGTTTCTACATTGAACCGTCCGGGGATCGAACCCGGGACCTCAGAGCTAGCGGCACCGCACGGAGGTCGTCAATGGATTTTAGAGAGGCATTTATAGGATAGGATTTTAGGAGGTATAGTGTCAATGGATTTTAGAGAGGCATTTATAGGATAGGATTTTAGGAGGTATAGTGTCAATGGATTTTAGAGAGGCATTTATTTCACAAGCTTAATATTCTCCAATATATAATTCAGAGGTAGACATCTTTTGTGTTCACCCAGATAAACAAGGTGTATCTCTAAGTCTCCTTCTTTCACAAAATTAATGCTACCTTGGAATCATAATCACCCAGGTGAACAAATACTTTTTTCGGATGCCTAGTTCATACAGTTTAGTTGGCAAAGACCAAAGCTAAAGCTACAAATAAATATTCTTTTGGATTTTTTAGAACTGCCACGAACTGCCCAAATTCCAGTCTTTTTATCCACAAGTGGCGTTTAAACTTTCTCTCAAAGACACTTTTAAAAAAACGACATTCAGAATTATTCCATATTTATTCATATATCCAGAATTATTATAAAAGGAAAGATCAAGTACCTTGAAATGAAAGGAATGATCATAAATTTTGACAGATAATCGTTCGTAGCATGGCCTATTTCAATTTTGCCTTTACCAGTGGTCCACTTGTATCACTCCAAGTGTGATTAGAAAAGGTAATTAGGTGCTATAAAGGTGGGCAGTCTTATTTATTTATCTCGGCCTTAGTGACTCAAGATTCATAATATCTCATACATAAGAAACACCTGTGTAGCGAATAGTTTAATGGCAGCCAAAATGTTGATTCAGATATCACGAACAGTGTGGCTGGCATGAAGATCTCTAGCATCATTTAAAAAGATAAAATATTAGCAATTGAGCTAGATGATTGTTTTATATCTCAAGCGAATGAATTTAGTTACACAAGTGGGATCAACGAACCTACAATCTTCCCTTGAATTATTTAGTTAATATAAATATGTATCTCAAAATAGTTTGCTGATGTAAAAGCTACGGATGTCGGCATCGTGTCTACCTACACAACACACACTTTTGCAACTCTATTTAGAATACTTTTCATCATTAAAGATTTATTTTACATGTTTAATGCAGTTTGTAGGTATAAAGAGATTTGTTTATAAGTGGGTTGAACGTCTCGATTCTTCGGTCAAGACAAAGATCTGAAATTTTCTGGAACGACAAATGAGACTTCAAAATCTACCATTTATTTATATGAAGACTGTTTTGGCATCGTTTAAGGACCGGATGTCTGAACGGTAACCATCATGGCGTTCCTAATCGTTTATTTGGCAACTTTACACAATTAATATACTTACATACTAGTGAATTATTTAAAATGTAATTTAGTCGAGGAGTGGAGAAGTTAGCAGTTTATTAAACAGAAAGGAATATAATTGGCATCAGACATTTCGGTTACATAGGAAAGAAAAAGACGCTCCATTTAAAATAAAGTTTAGTTTAGCAATTCTGCTTCATTGGATGTGAAGGAAAGTCCTATCCTAACAGAATTTAGGAAAGAAACTCCAGACATAAGGTGCATAACTCTATGTAGGTAGGTACGTTTTAAGGCTGACTGCATTGGGTTTCTTTATAGAAGCTAAAATCTCCATCATGAAAATTGTAAAATGTTATATTCAAAACCCTGACGTGACTGAAATGTATGAAAATAAACTGCAACATTATTATAAGCACGTTTTGAATTATATGTATCTAAACACTTACTTGTAAACATTATGAACAATAGTAATAGCGGTTGGGCCCTAAATCTAGCGTCTGTCTTACATACCGAGCTAGTTCTAAAACAGGTGTTTCAAATAAAACGAGATTCTACAAGAAAATATTTCGAATGTGCTTAATTCTTTGGGATATTTATTAAGCATACATAATACACAACTCCGTAACACTAATTACGGCACACGGCGTAACACGCGACTGGTGGCAAACTGCCAATCCTGAACTTGCTGTAATCAAAACGAACGCTAGCTGAAAACATTCTCCGGCGCAATAAAAAGTATTTGCAAAACATGTCGTTTACAATTAAACAAGATTTGTATTCTAAGCTCTAAATTTTTATCAATTTAGTGTAATCCTAAACGATGTCTTTAAATTAAATGCAGACATTGGTATGCGAGGCCCTGAAAAGATTTGATAGTAGATTCTTATTTGAGGATAACAATTAGATCAATGTGGTACTTTACGAAAGATTTTATGTGGTCTAGAATCATTTGAAGAAAATATTTACGCATTTGTACCTAAGGCAAGAGTTGCTGAATTATATTGAAGTTTTAGCAAGTTAATCCATCCAAGGTCTCGTTATAAGAAATGCTGAAACTAAGCTTTGCCCAATAAGCATTTATTTGGGTAAAGTTAAAAAAAGTACTATCAGTCTTATTTATTTAGATATTTTTCTAAGGCATGGAGCAAAAAAATACAAAAGCTAAATATGAAGGTACTGCATTAGCCTTGAAACTTTTTCAATTTATGATGTTTATCCACAACACTGGCCGGATGTATCACTCCCTAGATAAGTGTGAAAACAAAAGCTGGAACCGGATCAAGGGAGAAGAATTTTTGGCAACCATACAAAGGCCAAGAATACCGGGTAAACGCCCATGTTATTAAAAGAAATCTAATATTTCACAACAACAAAAAACCATGAAATTATTCTCATCAGCTGGATAAATAGAATAAAACAACCTATGAATCATGATTAATTGATTATTTAAAGACTCAATGATTAATAAGCTGGCGAAGATGGGCATGGTAACTTGATAGCATTCCTAGTTGATGTTCCAAAGCGCTCTGACGTTTCCTGTTGATTGAAACTTGGCAATTAAACAACAAGGTAGGTAGGCACACAAATGACAATAAGTTGTATCACGATTCACGGAGTACCTAAACGAAAAACAGCTAGAACAATGTCTCAAGACGCAAAGTTTTTCAAAGGATCATATTTCTTTAGTACATAAATAGAAATTGGAGAATATTCCATGGTAATAAAAGTTGCAATCACTCTCGACTCTTGTGCGCATGTGCGCAACGAAGTCTAATTTTACAGCGGGCGATGATTCACATCGCCATTGAGACGAACAGTAAGGTCCTCCACCGAAATAGCCCTATGATTTGGCGTATTATAAACACACAAATCGTGTAGAATTCCATGTTTTGTACATAATTTCACCAGAGCTTTTCCACAATATTACACCCACGGCCATATCTCGTTACATTTGCACCCCGCTGTGATACGTAAAACAAAGAGCTACATATAGTTACATCTAAAAAAAAAGGATAAGCTTTGCATTAATTAGATTCGTTATTCGCAAAAAATTAGGTTTCTATCTAGAAGCATGTTTTTAATCTATATTTAGATTTTAGACTCTTGCATGTTGTTAGCATGTTAAATCTACGACATAAAGGTTTAAAGCTTGTTTCTTTCTTTAGTCTAAAGTGGATTTGAATGCTTTAACAGTCGTTTATCCATATTGAACGTACCTATTACATTAAGGTTTGGAATCATTCTAAGGGTTATGGTAACTAAATAAGCAATATTTTCTTGTATTTATATTTACGAGCTTTTGTTATATAGTTCGCTGTAATTCATGTAGCATAAATAGCGGCATGAAAAAAATACAGACGCGAGTACATGGTCTAGGTCACCCTAAAATAAAGTTTGATGATGGAAATAAAATATCAGATAAAAACCTTTGTTTAGAACTACGGGATTTCAGATGAATTATAGCCCACACGTTTTGTTGTAACGCGTGTTAAAGAGGCCATATGCTCGCTCGTAAACGTCGGCTTTCATTACGCTGCAGTGTTTATTGCTTTCAAATTTGATTAACCTTGGCTAAAATATAACTTTGCAGGCTGAGCTGATATACAGGCCGACTTCTCGCACTGTCACTCGACTCGTCACATACCCGGAGGCGCCCCACCATGTAGTGCGCGTGCGCGTGCGTCCCTCAGTAGTCCTGCGTGAGCTGGACCGCATTGCATACCGCCAACGCCCCAATTTCTCCATCTCAGCTGTCGACGACTTCTGCCGCTCTGAATCTACCAAGGTATTTATTAAATATGTACCAGCTTTAAGGACACTGTAAAATTTAACTCCTAGTGTTTCGAAGGTGGTAACAACAGTGTATTTTGATCATGCCTTGTAATATGTTCTCAATGATTTCAGGCCTTCCAAGATGAGACAAGCCGCATTCGCGCCGATACCGCTTCCCTGTTGCAGCGCGCGCGTTCTGTTGTGCCCCGTGCTTCATCCGTAGCACCCCTCGACACGATATACTCGTGAGTAAATAGTAAAAAGCTCCATTGAAACATTCAAAGAGCATCACATACATACGAGTCGAAAAACCAATGGACCTTCAAAGTCTGTTTTGGAGGAACCAAAATAAACAATATTTTTTTCGGAATCCTTGAACACAAGAACGTTTAAAAATCCTTGTAGATGAACCAGATTCAAGGCCAAGTCGTACTTTTCTCGGCCATCTTCTAACTGTAGACGTAGTTCTGAAATAGCTCATTGATGCATCAATTAAATGACTGCCCTGGCAGTGACATTGATGATTGACGACACAACTACCTGTTGCATGTCATTTGGCAATCATGTACCAGTAGTAATACTGAAAAACCTGTCGTGGTGCCAAACAGTAATGAACTTGGCGAAACAGTAATGAACCAGAAAAAACTAGTCTCCAAAACCCACAAAAGGAAGGAAACCCGCACTATTTAATATCAACGATATGAAATAGTACGGGTTGTAGACTTCACAGCTACTATGTGGTATTTAGCGTGTGACGGTCGGTCCCACCATGTATCGTTGTTTAATTATAGCCTGGGTAAATGTCAGACGACATTAGCTGTCCGAGATGAAATAAAATATGTTTACGATTTATTTTCATTTAAAATAAGACGTATATTACTCACAAAATATTATTTACATCCGTTTTTCCTCATAAACTGCGGTTTGGCCGTTAAATATTTTACGACTTCATTATGTTAACAGATATTCTTACGGCGAGCCGGTGCCGTACCGTTTCAGCAATGATGCTTACGTTGCCAAGCTCCTTGTGCCCCTACGCAGCGTGGCCGACCACATCCACAACATGTCTTACTACAACGAACCCGCCAAGAAGTTCACCGGTAAGAATCGTATTCATGTGGGCCACTTATTGTTACAACTGGCCCACATGACTCAGTGGATATGACACTTGGTGTTAATCTACTAAACGAATGAAAGTACCTGATTATTTAATATTTGTCCATTAACTGTACCGTCCGTTGTTCTTCAGTTTTTACCACCGACTAACAGTTAAAATTCCAGTGTGTCCCTGTGGTAACCGTGGTGTTCTCGCCAGGACGCGGTCACCTCGCATGTGTCCACTACTCCGGTAAAAAGGCGTTCTCCAGCCGTAAGCCCCTCTACAAGGAGCTTAGCATCAGGGACGACGTGAATCTACTCTCTTTCTATGCCAAGAACAGACTGGCAGCCGCCGGTTTGGCCGTCGAGAGTGCCACAGGTACCTCGTCAACGTCGCATCGCTAGCGCTCGCTTACAACCCTCGCTTAATTCTTTAAAATGAGTTTTTAAACCGGTCTGAAAGTGAAAGCCGCGCCTCGACTGGCTTGGGGCACTAAACGAATATTAAAAAGAGGTATAAAGTCCGTGTCTAACCCTGCGTGTGGTGTCTCTTGCAGCGGCAGCGCCGGAACAGCCGACGGCGGCGCAGTGCGCGTAGCTCCCCGCGGCGCGGCGCGGGCGCCGGGGCTGCTACCGGCAGCCCCGCGCTCGCGCCGCGTTCGCCCTTCGCGCTCTCTGATCTCGGTATAACATGCTAGAACTAACCAAGATCATATTTTTTATTCATACGACAGATTACCTTTATTTTTGTTACTGATATTTACCGAAGAGTTCCAACGAACGATTTTATTTTATTACTTTCTAGTCATCGTTGTGATAGCGCGGTGTTCTGCGCCGAAATATTGTCGGTGACCGAGACGTCACGTTTTCACTTAACTCGACTGATTTTACTTAACAATAAAGAATTTTTACTGAAATTGTAGTTGTTTTAATCATCTGCACGTTCGTTGTTCCCAATGTCACGCTTATAAATCCAAGCTTTTGTAACGCTTAGCTTTAAGACTAAAAATGTTTTTAACAATTCGTTTAACAAAGTTAAATAAAGTATGATAAAACACTTTATAAATTAATTACTATAGCCTTGTAAGATTACCACCTACAGCGTTAAATATTTACAAAATACACAAAAGCAACAATCAGTCTACAGCTCAAAAATAATTCTTCAGGAACATGCTCAATTTCTCATATTTCATAAATAATATAGATTGAATGGAATAATGCTTGAGACTACAAGGAAACCGATGTAGACGCCACACTGGACAACTGCACTATCATTTGCATTACAGCATGACGCAGCACTGAAAAGAATACGATGTCATAGCGAATACCATGCCATTCATGGGTTGTCATTGAGCTTGGTGCTGGGGTCTAACAGCTTCGATTAGACACCATCATGATCACGACCATTGTGCGGCGTCGCTTACTTTCCGATTTCGTTTTAAACAATGACCATTGACATTCATCAATCATGTTGTGAAATTGTTAGCTTTTGATGTATTGAGAGCTGATCATTTCACCAATGGTCATGTTAGTGAACGCGCATAACATTGGCCTGGGTGCAGTGAAGCTGCTCCCCTGGAGGCCGAGCCGTAAGTTTCAGGTCCCGCAGATGATGGAAGACCCGGCCTTAGAGCTGAAGGCAGCCAAGGCGGAGCGTGAGGCCAGGTTCCACGCGACTACCGTAGAGCCTGTGATGACTCCAGCGGCTGACTTGGCTGAAATCAAGAGGAAGAGGCAAGAAGAAGCCCGTGCTGCCGAAGAGAAGTATGTATCCTCCATTTATTTATTATTTTGCCTACAACTATAAATTTAAAATATATTTAATTTAATTTAATATAAGTATATCTACTTAGGTACTCGATCATCGCATGTTAATTTATATTAAGACTGTATTAATTACCTAGTTCTCAGTTAATATTGGAACCTAAAATTGTATTTAACTTGAACACTAACCTTGAACACTGTAATGAACAGAAATTATTTATCTATTTCAGGGCTTTGAAAGAAGAAGCAAAACGTGAAGCCGAGCGCAAGGCTCAAGTGAGTATTCAATATAAGCATAATTTGATGATATTCAACTTCTATTTATTTTCAAGACTGCGTTTTTTCTTAAGAATCAGTTTTATCTGTAAAAACTTAAAGTGCATTTTTATATGCTTTCAGGCCGAACGTGAAGCAGCTGAAAAGAAGAGAGCCGAAGAGGAAGCTCGCAAGGCGGAAGAAGCTAAACGTAAGGCTGAAGAGGATGCCAGGAAAAGTGAAGATGAAGCTCGTTTAGCTGAAGAGGCCAGGATTGCCGAGGCAGCAAGGCTCGCTGAGGAGGCTAGAATCGCTGAAGAAGCTAGGATTGCTGAGGAAGCTAAGAAGGCTGAGGAAGCAAGACTAGCAGAAGAAGCACGATTGGCTGAAGAGGCCAAGCTCGCAGAAGAAGCCCGTTTGGCTGAGGAAGCGAGATTAGCCGAGGAAGCCAACTTAGAAGAAGAGAGGCAAGCAGAACAGAGGAGGCAAGAGGAACTCGCTCGGTTAGAGGAGCTGGAGAAACAAGCTGAAGAGGAACGTGAAGCTGAACTTGCACGACAGGTAAATACTATTTACTCTTACTTAAGTAAATTGACAGCTTCAAATTATTTTGACGACCGTTGGAGTCGATTGGCGTATACACCGTTTTCAAGGTGCTGCTAGTTCTGACCTCCCGAGTTCGATCCCCGGACGGGTCAATGTAGGAAACCTCTTTTCCACATTGTCTGGTATCTGAAGTTTTGTAGTACCTTCGTTGTCTCTAATTGCATATTACGAGTGCTTTGGATATTTACGAAAGGTTCAGAGCAATGTAGATATACGATGATATGCAAATTTATTTACTTTGCCAAGAAAGAAGAAAGTTTAAAATAGGTAGGTATACCTATTGATATCGGTTTTCAATACATAGAAGTTACGATACCTATTGAGGAGTCCTATTTCGAATTTACCTACTTGCACTGTCCCTACTCTAGGTTAGAGTACCTACATAAGGTACAATAGACGTAGTAGTATTAATAAATTTATTTGGTTTTGTAGGCTGCTGAATTAGCTGAGATGGCCAGACAAGAGTCAGAACTTGCAGCCGCCCGCCTTGAGGAGCTCTCACAGAATGCTGCCGCGGAAGTCCCGGAGGCTGATGCCAGGTAAACTATATAGCTTGGTTATAATCGCTTATTCCTGGTTGATCGATCATCTATTTAGGTAGGTACTTGGAGATCCATTCATTTATTTATGCTGCATTAACTTAATTACGTTGATATTCAAAGTTTCGTTCTTGGTTTGCAAACATCAAGTTCAAATAGCTCGGTGATATTTTATTTGGTAAAATCATAGATTTTAGGTAAAATCATAGATTTTAGATAAAATCTGGCTAAAATTGAAGTTGCGTAAAAGGCATGATTAGGGTAAAAAAAAATAGAATCAAGAGAGCTCTAATAGATCCATGTGTCCTATTAAAAATCTCTTTCTACCTGTCCAGTGAACCAGCTGCAGATGAACCTCAGCCCATTGTTGAGGAGCCGGAATCCCCCGAGGTGATACCTGAGACGCCCGCAGAGCCCGAAGCGGAAGGAGAGGTCAGCGAAGACGAACAAGCGGAACCCGATCTAACCGACGAGGAATAAACATAACTAATCAATACTTTAAACTTAAGCATTTTCTGTATCAAATATATGTAAATGCTAAACATGATTCATGGGCATTTTCGTCTAGAGTAGACATGAATGATGTGATAGCAGCAACGTGGGTGTCATCACCGTCCTTTCTTCTGCGTAATCAAATTACGCAACAAAGAAAGTTGTTCTTCCCAGTATACGTATAAATAGGAAATCGTCTACCACCGTTAACCAATTAAATTTTTAAACTAAAACTTAAATGTTACTAGCATAAGTGTTTCAATGATGTTATATTTTGTTAAAGTTTAACAATAAAAGACATATTAACATGTGGGATTTTCTTTACCAATATAAAAAATTCAGAAACCTAGTTCCATCTAGGTAAATAGGTAGACACAGTTAATTATTGTAGTCTTCAGAGTATACATATTTTGACCGACCAACCACAGATTGATAATATTTGAGTTTGAGTGATGGATAGTCCTATAGTGGTCATTATAGTTTTATATACCTACATAAAGTGTGTCATTCAAACCATATAAGAGAAAGCTACTATAATTTTTTAGATATTTTTTTTTAGGATTTGTTCAATGTGTTTATAAATAACCATTATCATTTTTGACGGGCCTGTTGGTCTAGTGGTTAGTGACCCTGACTGCTATACCGGAGGTCGTGGGTTCGATTCCTACCCAGGAGAAATCTTTGTGATGAGCATGATCATTTGCTCTGTGTCTGGGTGTAATTTATCTATAATATGTATGTATTTAGAAATATATGTATAATGTATGTTTATCAAGCTCTGCTTAGCTTGGGATCAGATAACCGTGTGTGAGTTGTCCCGGAATATTATTATTATTATTTTGTTGTTGAATCAACCAAAATATTCATGTTCAAAAACAGGTTTTTAAAATAATACAGTTGACAAAAAAATGCTTTAAAAAATCGAAAAGGTTTTAAATTAAAGAATAAAATTACTTAGAAATATATATAATTTACTTAAATACTAATTAAAATTAAACATAATATTGTTATAAGTCCATCTTGACCATTCCTTCAGCAGTTTTAGCGACTTCTTCCTTTGAAACTGGTTTTTCCAACTTTTTTGCTGGTGCTTTGACTGCGGATGGTGATGGTTGACTGGCTTTCGGCTTTTTGCTTATTTCTATAAACTCCTTATCTATATCTTGTACTTTTTGTTTTATCTGAAAGACAAAAACTTGAATCACAGAGACATGTGAATTTGTTTCGCAGATTACCTATTGCCATCGGTAGAATAAGTATTGATTAATAATGATATAAACTGCTACAATACAAAACCAAATGCCAACTAAATAACTATCAGATAAGACATTGCTGTTTTATGCCCAGGTTGAAAGTAAACTGAGGTAAATATGGATGGATGGTAAATGAGTGAAAAAAAAATCCTCTTCCTTAATTTACAACAATAAAAGCAGCATCTGATTTGAACGGAAAGTTTGTAAAAAGTAAGTGTAGAGTATTTAGACTAATCTAGAGTGTGCAACCACCACAACATTAAGCGCACATTGCATATTGATATTAAACAAGTAAATATTAAAATGATTATGTTGAAGAAAATAACCTTACATTTTTAAGTCCCAAGTTCACGGCTTTCGCTTTAGTTTTCTTGAGGCTTTTAGCGCCTGCAACTTTAAACACATTGGCTTTTGGGCCTTTCTTGTTATTTTTACCCATATTTTATGTGGTTTTAATTTTTACTCATATGTTTGAGGTTATCAAATTGACTGAAATTGACGTAAATTCACACGACGTAATATTTATCTGCCGTCACATTGACATTGGTCAAAAGGATCGGTTTTACGCATTTTGAAAGGTAAAATAAAAATAAATTGTACTATTGTCTAAAAGTTACACAAATCATTAAACATTCTCAATGCGACTTTTTAACTAAAATAAAACAATAAAACTCCAATTTTATTTTTCCGCTTATTTATTGTGATCACTGCGTGCATCGAAACGCCATGACTGATAAAAAAACGCGAATGAACACTTTGCTATTTCAGTGAATCAGGGGCTAAAATAATAGTTTTATCAAAACCAAAACAATCATTTGTTTGTTATCTTTGTGAAGAGGTATTTATACGCCGTCAAAATTACTTACTACTCTAAATACAACGGGAATATTTCCGCCATGGCCAAGGTATGATATTTGCACACCTGTTTACTTACGCGCAATCTTATCTATTTTATAATATTCGAGATATTTGCATACTAGTCAATCTCGATAAATAAACTTGTTTTACGTATCTTGTTTTACTTGTTTCAATAAGTATCTGCTACCACTTGAAACCGGGCAGTGTATAAGAGCATTATAGTGTCGTGCTTCTATTAAATTTTAATCATGGGTGAAATTGTTGAAATGGAAAAGGTAATTATTTGTTTGAAAATGTTTAAGTTTCATAGAAACATCAAATAATAATTATTCGGTACGTAAACTTATAATTACTGTTCACAGTTAATGTACTCACTTAAGTAACGCTCAGTAGTCTTAACACATGGGTTTAGGTGGTATCATCTTCTTCAGTAACTAATTATTTCTCAAATATTATAAAGTTTATTTTATTAATATGTCATAATTAACTAAAACAATATCGTTTTATTAAGATGAACAAAAAAAAAATAAAAAAAGAATAATTATTTGTGAGTGTGTTTTGTTAATGTTTTTTTTATTTTGATTAATTTTTTTTTACAGCCAGTATTATACTCGTACTGGCGCAGCTCGTGTTCGTGGCGAGTGCGAATCGCACTGAATTTGAAGGAGATACCGTATGATATAAAAGCTGTTAGCCTGATCAAAGGTGGCGGGGAACAACACTGCAATGAATACCGGGAGGTGAATCCTATGGAACAAGTTCCATCACTTTGTATAGGTAAATATATTTAAAAAAATAATTGACATAAAACCACCTGTTTTTAAACTAAGAATATAAATAATGTATTCCAACCTTTTTTCTTTTAAGATTGACAAATACAGGCTATTTTTATATTAAAATCTGTTTGTACTGAAACTATTTTGTTACTTCTATTAATTTATTTTATTTTCACTGTTTGTTTGCAGATGGACACACACTTGTTGAATCTCTAAACATAATGCATTACCTTGAGGAGACTAGGCCTCAGAGGCCACTGATGCCTCAGGATTGCTTTAAACGGGCGAAAGTCCGAGAAATATGTGAGGTGAGATATTTTTTTCATTTAATTGCATTTTTTTATTCTCATTTAAAATGTTAACAACACAATTTAGTATTTTAACTTTGTATAATACATACCTACTTAGTTTCACTAACTAGGTATGTATTATTAAACTAGTAATAACTTAAACATATTTTTTTTAGGTAATAGCATCTGGTATCCAGCCTCTCCAAAACCTGATAGTCCTGATCTATGTTGGAGAAGACAAGAAGAAGGAGTGGGCCCAACACTGGATCACCCGTGGCTTCCGAGCCACTGAGAAACTGCTCTCAGCCTGTGCTGGGAAGTACTGTGTGGGTGATGAGATTACTCTGGCCGACTGCTGCCTTGTGCCACAAGTGTTTAATGCTAGGAGGTAAGAAGTTAATAAAGGGCTGCTGTTTTAATTTTGTACTCATTACATGTTATGCTGTTGGTATACCTAAATAAATAAATTTTCATCTTGACCATAGCTGCCCTATGTGATATAGATGCACCAAAACAATTTTAGGCTCCTTAGTCCTTTTTAGGCTTTAAGTTAAATTAAAAAGAATCTCTTATTGATTTTAAAATTCTAATAAGAATTTAAGAAGTATAAACAGCTTATATTATTTATTTATTGAATAAACAAACATCAAATACAGTAACAATGATATATCTGATTTCCAGATTTCACGTTGACCTCCGCCCGTTCCCTATAATTCTGCGCATAGACCGAGAGCTGGAGAACCACCCGGCCTTCCGCGCCGCACACCCCTCCTCGCAGCCAGACTGCCCGCCAGAAGTCGCCAAATGAGCTCGTGACGTCACATCCGCGTAAACATACCTTTAGCGAGTCTATTCTATACCATGCCCATGCATTTTTATAATGCGATATTTTTTTTTAAGTTAGAAATATTATGGTGTGACCGGTTTCATGGTCTAGCGGGACAACCAGTTTTTCATATGGACCCAAATTTTAGTTCTATCCCACAAGGTAGATAAATAGCAAATTCACGCGGGTAAATTGTAATATTCTAATAAACAACAACCTGTGGGAGGTTTGTATCAAGTGCCAGTGGTCTATGGTTGGCTCGTCAGTATAACCGTACAGTTCTCATAACAATGATTTAGTATTTGTTCTGAGCTACAGACATTGCAGTCACTGCTGAAATGTGTCAGTTCCATGGTAAAATCATGTCATAATATTGAACTCTCGTAATTTTGTTTTTACCCAATTTAATAAGTCATTTTTTTTTATATCAGCTCTTACCCTACAATAAACCATCACTCTTCTGGGAACTTTTATAATATTAGATTAAAAACTATAAGAAATGGTTTTAGTCATTATATGTTAGTGCAATATTATATCAAATTCAATATGTATGCCATAATCAAAATTAGTTTTAAATTGTTATCTAAAATATAATATAAATCCTGCTTTTGAAAACATATACGCACCTAGAATAATACAGTATATAGAATGTTACAGTAATGCCGGTCATATTGGAAATGAAGACCATCTCTTAGTAATCCCAAAGTAATAAACTATCCCAAATATTGATGAGCTCATGGTAGCCGTTTTCCTAAAGAAAAAAGTTGTTCATTTCTGTGGGCTTAAGCAGTATTTTAAATATATGACAGTTAATTTTGTAGCACTCTGTAAAAAGTTGTCATATAGATCTGATACTTATGAATTTGTGAAAACAGTATGAATGACTGGTCTTGCGCGCGCAAGGCTAATCATTCATATCTAAGTTTTAGACGTTTTCAAGATTTTTGCACTTTTATACAAAATTGCTGTTTATTTGCCTCTTGAATTTAATCGTACTGTAATTATAGTTTAAAATATAGGCAACTTTTGTAAGGTTTTTGGGTATTAGGTTAAAATTTATTAGTAAGTATATGTATATATTTTTATTTAAAAATGTTTTAAGACTAATTTGTTCATTCTTGTCATTCCAATTTCTTAGATTGTAAGGGAATGTTTTAGTTAAATATGTTATTGTTTATTGACATTTTTTACACGATTTGTTTTATTTTTTATAAATAAATTCCTTCTTTTTGTTTAATACCACTGTTTTAATTGTCATTATAAAATGTCTCCTGTATGCCTATATTATTTATGCCACATACATTTTGTCTCCAAAGCAAATAATTTATAAAGGCAAGTTTACCTATACAGTATACTTTTAAATCTGTGTTTTAAATAGGATTTTGAGGTCAGTAACTTGTTGCTGCCTACATGATAAAAACTCACTATCTTATATCACTATTTTATAAAGCCATGAACAGGTAAATTATTTCCAAACAGGACCAATGGTGAAAGATGATTTGAAAAATTTAGCAATTTTAGCGCTTACTTTACAACAGTGTACACATTCGGATCATTCATTTTGAGTCATGTTAACGTCCCGTTTCTTATCTTAGAACGCGTCCATAAAGTGACATCTGGCGTTGACATCTTAAAACATTAGGTATGACCATATCAAAAAATTTACCCTATTTAGAGGTAAAAAACTAAAAACAAAAGATCGCTAATTTTTATTTCAGATACTTGTTATAATTGGTTTTACTAAGTCAGAAATAAAGGAAACCATATGGGCAGTACATTCAAATCATTAGCTATTTATCAAGTGTTTAATTTATGTACCTGACAACTATACTAAAATAAAATGTTATATAAATGAATAAAACTAACACGCGTCAAAAAGTGTTTAAAAGATGGCTTACAGTATTTATCAAGAAGGGTTTATATTTTGACGGTTACCCTAAGCAACTTTTCAATTCTTGTGTGCATATTTTTAATTTGAGATATTGGGAATTTTAAGTGTGGTGTGGAAACACAGAACTGCTTGCTGTCAAACGTATGTATCGAACGCCCTCGGTTGGCTCGCAGCGATTCACCAGTCAACCGTACTGTAAAATTACTGAGTATTGTTGTGATTGCGTCGGCATCGGCTTCGTGTATGAACTGTGTCATAAAAATGAATACAGTGTCGTGTTTAGTGATTAAATAACAATGCCATTTGTAATGTACCTTAGTGTTGTGCAGTGAAATAGTTGTTTGGTGCTGTTTAAGATGACCGAGAAAAATAAATCGGAAAAGATGACTAATGCATCGAAACCTGTTCCCATGAAACTTTTTGCGGCCTGGGAAGTTGACAGGACTCCCTCCAACTGCATTCCCAGGTAATATTGTTGTTGTAAAACTTGAAAAACTATGATGTTTATGTTAAGTTTAGAGTTTCACATTCCGTTGAACATTAGGATTTGCATGGCTTTGTATTGGTCGGAGATTGTAACGTTCGCCGTGTGTCTGTAATATGTTGTTTATAACGATGTTTTCGTGGGGCGTCGTTTGTAATCGGCTCGCCGGCTTATCGCGGCGGTGCCACATCGGTCGGCTGCTCTAAACCTATGTGTTCGTAATTAAAACGATTGTTTCGTACTTAGTTTACTTTCTGTAGTCTATCATTCGTTAAAGTTTTTAGTATGATTTAAGCCTGGAATATTAAATAAGACTTTCTTGCTATTGTAGTATCATTGTCATCATAAAGTATATAATAAATAATAGTACATAAGCACCAATTGTTTATCTTCATCAATAATTATATGGTACTGTATTGAAGATAAGACAGTGTAGTACTGCTCAAGGTTGTCATATTGGTGTAATCTAACTGGATTATAACACAAATCTTATTCAACACAGCCCAATTACTTGGTACCTCTGTACTGCTAGTACATTTAAACAAGTTAATGAAACAAAAACCTATTTGATATCCATAACAGCATTTATTATGGGAGTCTTAATATGATATTAAATATGAATGTTATTAGACAAATATTTACTATTTATCATATTATATTACATATTACTATTGATAATTTCAGACAACATCAAAAGTAGTTGGTTACTGATTTGTTATTAGAATTAATATTTAATCATTAGCAAATTATTAAATAACACTAAAATAAATGTAAACATCATAATTACATTGAAATATATTGAAATATACAAAAACACATTTGTAACCCCTAGAAGTACTATTTCAATAACATAATTATCGGTTAGTTATATAGGTTAATGATATTACTTATCACATTAGAACAATGCTTCATGTTTACAATCTATTATATATATTTATATTTGTAAATGGATTATGTTTTGTTGACATAATATAGATAAACTAATCACATTATTATTTTTACACGACTGCCCAAAAAGGAGTGTTATGTTTTTAACATAAGTACTTGCTCAAACTTAAAAATAAGTTCAAGTAACTTTGACTTTATACTTTTGACACACAATTTGTAATTGAATTCATGCATTTACATTTTGCATTGTAATTGATGTAAAACATTAAAACAAAGTAATCAGTATTACATATTAATTATATTCCTTATAAATTGACAACAAAATGTATATTCATGACTATGACACTAGTTTCTACCTCATTATTTCGATAGAAACCTTTTTTCATCATCAAACACTAATGCCCCTGCCCCCTCAGTTATTGAATAGCTATATCAGTGAATATTCATTTAAATCAGATGAATAATTATACCTAAATTAAGAAAATAATAACTAAATTACCTCTCTTCATTTTAATCCATATATTTATTACCTTCTAGTCTTTATTTTGCTAGATACTCGTGATGATACACATCTGGCTTCAATCAATTAAATAAAACAGAACAATATGTAAATTTGTTTATTTTTCATTCAGTTTTCCTTAAACATATCCTTTTTAGTCATGAAGATCGTTCTAGAAAAAACACCCGCCTATGATGACCGCGTGTTCGATATAAAAAAACTCGCTATGTTTTTCCTAAGGGTTCCAGCTATTTCATTGGAAAACCCGGACAAGTGCGAGTCTGACTCGCGCACCGAGGTTTCCGTAAAAAATTTGCTGATCGCCACGGATAAACTGCAAAGCAAACCTAAGTGCAGGTGAAAATAATCCGTCTTATACATCGATGTATAACACTATCTTTCTTACCGTAAATATAAGAAGTCGCTTATCTCTGTGTAATTGTATGAATTACATAGAGAAAAACGACTCAAAATGTTTTGCAGGCAAATTGATGTGGATTCGTAGTCGTATTTTCTTATTAGTTTTCAATAGGTACGTATTCAAAAACCATTTCTACATCGCAGAAGATACGTTGTCAATGTCAAAGTGACCAGTGGTGTGACGTCTTGTATACCATCATTCACACGCCACTGTACCGTAGGAAACAGTCCCGATACGAATGATTGGCATTTGGCCCATGTGGGCCGACTCAGGATGTTGTTGATTCACAATAAATTGTCACTGTTTGATTACGTTTTTAACACAAGGCCGACTGTATTATTCAATTGAATTTTTTATAGTCTTAGCTCCATCCGTTTATGTGGGGTAAGCCTTGAGTGATCCCCTTTTCTCGAAACTTCGCAGTAGTCGACGGAAAATACTGAAAATAGCTGTGTCCTCTGGGTTCTTAAGTACGTACTTAAGGTTTGATAATATCTTACGTAGTCATTACGCATTTCTTAACTAATTTCGGTGTTGATGATTTGCATAATAAGGCTGAAATATGTAGGTACAACAGTGAACTGTTAAAGTATATCGGATTAATGTAATTGTATCAATTGGTGTCAATCGTTACTTAGTTATATGTACATACATTGTAATGTAAAATACTACAAAATTACGACAACGACGTAAAAAGATGGAATTAAATACTTGAGAAACTCCTAGGTTGCAAGGGTTCTCTATGCAGGAACAAAATTATCCTTCTCCAGCGTAAATAAGGGAATATCCAGCCATACTTTCATCAGGTGAACAAAAAAAACAGTTAAGAACAACATTAAAGAATTAATATCATGATAGGTTTACAAATAATGAATGTCGTTACTTAAATAAAAGACATCAAATTATATTGGTGCTGAGAGATGCGAGACCAAAATTGCCACGGACAATTATTTCTGCAACCAGTTCAACCATCAACTTATTTTTTTTTTCTGTTTTCCTTACGGTTATGTTCAAGTCATATAAAAACCTTGCGTAATCTTAATAACGGGAAATTGGTAAAAGAAAAAGGTAAGCCTGAAAACATAAAAAATATGTAAAAGAAAGATACGACTCTTAATGGGACACGACGAATTTATTCTAAGAGAATAGGAGGAAAAAGATAATGAGGACCGCAGAAAGGATATTGTAAATCAAGTAACGAAAAACAGGAATATCAATTGAAAGGAGAGTAATATAAAAAACATCTGCTTACAATGTTGTACGTTGGTAATGGCGTTTTAAAATATTTTTGCAAACATCTATTTACTCCTGGGTTCTCGTGTATGTTAGAGTAGAGTTTTACCAGAATGGGGCACTTTGTCATGAGCATCTCCTCTGGATGTGTGAATGGCTGATTTGCAAGTCAAAGCAAGTCTTGTCTAATCTTAAGACTGATGTCCCACGGTTATCTATAAATTAATAAAAGGTAGAAAAAGTGGCATGTAAATTTAATCGTCTATTAGTTACTAACTAGCCTCTAACAAAATGTTGTTATGTTATGTTAGATCGTGTGTACAAGGAAACAATTATAAACCCGTTTTATACTTGTAAGGTCGTGAGCACGCTTTCGCGGCGGGCGATTAAAGAAAAAACTAGGAAATAAAAGTTTTTCTCTGCACAGCCATACGCTTTAGGCACGTTTTTGTATCGTTATAATATCGGCGTGTCGACATTTTTCCGCTCTAATATATCCACAAGCTGTAAACATACCTTACATAATAATATACATAAGTATAATTACATAATACTTGTGTAGTATCAAGTACAAGTTGCGTAAATTGTTAAAAAGAAACTTTCCATAGCAACAGTGTTTCTTTAGCCGGCAGTTTATCGGGAAAATGTAATTTGGACATTACCTTTTAGCCAATATCCTTGTTAAGAAGCTTCCAAAACTATTAAATATCCGAAATGTTCTAGAAAACCTGACTATGTTTACGAAAAGAGCGCTTATCCCGGCTTTATGGATATTGGTGTCGTCCGTAACAGTCTTCGTCAGGCAAAGGTATTAAAATATTCAGCCAAGATTTTCGACGCTGAAGTTTTTCCTAAATAGAATTTAATCCGCTTATAATCAAAATTATTGCGGTATGTCTTTCGTTGTACAATGAAGTATATTCTATTCAATGTTGGGTTATGTTTTTATGTTCGTTGTAAAAAATCAGTATTGTATTAATGAGTGTTGCGTAACAATTGAGTGCACAGCTGCTTACTCGGGGACATGGTACATACCAAGGAGTAATTAACCAGTTGTCTAGATCGTTAGGCGCATACGGGTTATTCTCACAAGCTTTTTGTACACTTCAATACGCATCACACATTGCCAGTATGGTACTGGCTGCTTTACTTACATATAATTTATCAGAAATCAAGAGTATTGTTTCATACGATATACTATATGTATTTTAACGCCCCTAATGATAAACCAGTCAGTGATACCACATTCAGAACTGACGACTTTTTAATTGTTTAAATGTAATTAGAGAATCCGAGGTCAATTACATTTAAAAGCATAAAGATATTAAAAAATCATCAACTGGAACATATTGTCAAGAAGATAGGAGACTAATTAGTTTAAGTTGATGGCACATGCGTAATTAGGATAAGAGAGACGCACTTAAGAAATTCAAGGCCGTATTACGTTTTAACATAGAACATTAAATATGGCTCTCAAACTCATCTTCAAGAATTTCCTTAGGCCTTATATTTCTTGGCATGATTTATTTACTCAGGTCGTAGTGTAGACATTGACTAGTCAAAAAGGCAAAGTATGACCCGGGGCCCGATGCAGCTATTTTAAGTCAGTGAGTGGTGAGTAAATAAACGTTCCAGTGTACTTCTAATTGTGCCTAATTTTCGTATTCAGATCATTTTAGTTTAATGACAAATGTACACCTACTTGCCACTGTTTTCATTGTAGGATTGCAAGTGACTGTTCTTATCTGAATACGAAAATTAGGCACAATAACAAGTACACTAAATAAATAAATGCGGACAACATCACATACATTGCTCTGAACCCAAAGTAAGTAGCTGAAGCACTTGTGTTATGGAATTCAGAAACAACGAAGGTACCACAAACACCCAGACCCGGGACAATGTAGAAAAGTTGGGTTTCTACATTGACCCGTCCGGGGATCGAACCCGGGACCTCAGAGCTAGCGACACCTTGAAACCGGTGCGTACGCCACTCGACCACGGAGGTCGTCTCTGGAACGTTTATTAACCCACCACTCACTGACTTAAAATAGCGGCATCGGGCCCCTGTCAAGATGCCCTGGAGTAACTTAGGTATCGCCACTTGAAAGACAAGCAATGTAACAACGTCTTTTTGCTTGACATTTTCCATCCAGGCAGAATCAAACAATGTTACTACTTAGCACACTTGTATTATGTCTTATTTGTATTACAGTATTGCCAGTATGTTATCACTTATTAGGTAACAACCTAATAACGCTATCTCTGTTGTGTAAAGGCAAACATATATTAACTTCTATTTGATCAAGAAACGTGGGTCGACTAATATTCGTATTTAATAACCATTTTCGTTGGTGTATTTGCTACACATGACATCAGTTAAACAAAGAATATTCGGGGTCCCGATATACGATCCAATCCATTCAAGACATTCAGTTTAAGTGTCAACAAACACGGTCTGCGTGTATCTTCTTCCATCATACTTATTGATCTTTGATTGATCTTGACGACATCCGTGGTCGAGTGGCGTACGCACCGGTTTCAAGGTGTCGCTAGCTCTGAGGTCCCGGGTTCGATCCCCGGACGAGTCAATGTAGAAACCAACTTTTCTACATTGTCCCGGGTCTGGGTGTTTGTGGTACCTTCGTTGTTTCTAAATTCCATAACACAAGTGCTTTAGCTACTTACTTTGGGTTCAGAGCAATGTATGTGATGTTGTCCGCATTTATTTATTATTATTATTTATTATTATTATTATCTTAACGATATTTGATCTTGTATCGATTATGAAATAGCTGGAGGAAATAATAATATTTTTGTCATGTTGAAGAAACAGAACACAGATCAAATTCTGTTTACATAATGAATATTAGGTGGTAAAAGTATCGTTTTTACGTAATAATATAAACCGGAATCAATTTAAAAGGGTAATCTATGGAAAGGCTTTTAAGAAGGTTAAAGACCTTTTCGAATTTCTATGTCAAAGGTTAAAAGTAAGCGACAATATTAATCTATGTGTGGGCCGTCTGATCGTGTCGGAAATAGGATGTTATAGAAATAGTCGCTAAATATTAGCTCGAGGAGTAAATCATGAATAACTCTATAAAAAAACCCATTGAACCGTTTTATACTAGTTTCCGTGTTTGATATTGTCAACACAAAACAGACGTCATTTCATTTACTTCGTGGAATTATCCAATAATAATGGAATTATCTGCAAAATTTACTACATAGGGTCATAAGACATGTGTAGTTGATACTATTTAAATAATTGATAATATGTAGTAGGTACAGTTGAATGTATCTCCTGCTCGTTGTTTATCACAGCTAAAAAGGGAATAAGGGCACATCACACGAACAGTATTGCCGCAGCGATAAACGCAAACTCGCCAGCACTATAATAAAACATACTATTGACACAATAAAAATATCAGAACAGATCTACTGCATGACTTCTGTTCACACGGCACGCGTCGGCGTTTGCGCTCAGACGTGCGTAACTTCTAAAAGCTGCATTGAGTCATGCCGTATCAATGGAAGCGTATCGAAAGCATATCAAAAGTCGTGATAGCCGTGCTAAAAGTTTTTCAGCGTGCGTTTTGGTATCGATGAAAGGTGTTTTGTTTGCCGCTTGATGCTGGCTGGTGTGAAAAGACTTTTATGTTTTTGCAACTACTGGCTACAAAAAATACTAGTTCTGACTGCGTTGCTTGAAAATACAGTCGGAACTTTAAACGATTAATTATTACGCGCTTTGTGTCTAATTTTGAAGCTCTTGTTTAGTTACCTATATTATTTAGTTTGTAAGCATTATCTTAGCATTTTTATACGAAATATTCTAAATTCACACAGAACAAATGGAACTATGTTAGTTGCTTACTCGAGCAAGCACTCGTTAGTAATTGATGCGCCCGCGCCAGCAAGCGTGACCGCAAGGTCGCCGTTACCGGGGGGTGACACACGAGCGCCTGAACGATTCACTCATTGCGGTCGGAGCTCACTTACAAAAGACATTCGAGACTCCATCGAGGACCAGCATGTTTTATTTTTATTTCCCTCTTTACGGTACTCCTTTGTTTAGTGTTTTTATTAACAATTAGCGGTCTCTTGTTTCGCACGGATGCCGTTTTTCGTGACGATAATCCATTTGGAGTTTCGTGTTTTTTCGATTGTTCCGTTGTATGAGACCGTTGTAAATAAGTCCGTTTAAACCGTGATTCATGAATGATGTTTCTGTTTTTGGCCTACTTTAGTTTCAAGTAGGTTACCGGCTGCATATTTTTCAATATTAGGCTTTGACTCCAGAAACTCTAGAATAAAATTCGTTTAAAATAGAGATCCCTCTTCGGAAATGTCAATGCTTTAGCTGAAGCGGAGACTTCCACTTAAAGGATTAGCCGGAGCGCAACAGAACCAGAGAGCCAATTTGCATTCGACCGACCTATCAACAGACTGGTATTATCGGTACCGTTAAGCCCCGAATTGCATCGACGGCTTCAAACGAAGTCGAATTAGGGAAAAGGGTAATTCAAGCGGCAATTAACGAAAGCATCGGGGTCATGGCTGTCTTAAATGTGTAATTAACACGTCGGCATAATACTGTAGACAAGGTCGTTCGGTTCAGTAGCAAGTGCAAGCAATATTGCACGTTGCATATTTTTATTTTGCGTATTGTAATAATTAGTTATGTTAGGTACTTAATTTTATATGCGAGTGGATTTGGCAGTTTGTTACGTTTTTATAAAACTTATTGTTAGTGAAATTGTTTGGTTACATGGCATGTTTTTTTAATGCCTTCTAGTAAGTTACTGAAACTAGCTTATAGAAAATAGTATATGTATAGTGAACGTTGAAGTTGTTGCCATAAAGTTATGCATATATATATATGTTTACAAAGACACAGTTTACTTCGTGATGTAAAATTATTTTATAATATTTTCCTCATTAAATAGTTATATATTCTACAAGACTGGTAGAGCTCCCATAGTGTAAAGTAAATTTAATATTTTATTGCAATAAACATTGCCTAACATGCTGTGCCCTTCAGATAAATATAAAGTGTTATTTATTTTATTAGTTTACTAGATTACTAGTTGGATTAATTGTGTCGGTTGTGGTATAGTATAGCTCCAGATAAGTTGACAGTTGGTGAGACACTTTTAATTATTTCTGGGCGTGTTGCCCCGGATTTAGGGTCCTAAAGGGATCTTAAGATTACATGATACAGGGTACTTAAAACATTATCTATATCTATATTATCTATATATATAAAAGAAAGTCGTGTTAGTTACACCATTTATAACTAAAGAACGGCTGGACCGATATGGCTGAAAATTGGTGGGGAGGTAGCTTAGAGCCAGGAGACGGACATAGGATACTTTTGTACATTTAAAAAAAAAAAAACAATTAGGTAGTAGGTAGGTAGGTAGTAGGTAGGTAGGTAGGTAGTAGGTAGGTAGGTAGTAGGTAGGTAGGTAGTAGGTAGGTAGTAGGTAGGTAGGTAGGTAGTAGGTAGGTAGGTAGTAGGTAGGTAGGTAGTAGGTAGGTAGGTAGGTAGGTAGTAGGTAGTAGGTAGGTAGGTAGTAGGTAGGTAGGTAGTAGGTAGGTAGGTAGTAGGTAGGTAGGTAGTAGGTAGGTAGTAGGTAGGTAGTAGGTAGGTAGTAGGTAGGTAGTAGGTAGGTAGTAGGTAGGTAGTAGGTAGGTAGTAGGTAGGTAGTAGGTAGGTAGTAGGTAGGTAGTAGGTAGGTAGGTAGTAGGTAGGTAGTAGGTAGGTAGGTAGTAGGTAGGTAGTAGGTAGGTAGTAGGTAGGTAGTAGGTAGGTAGTAGGTAGGTAGTAGGTAGGTAGTAGGTAGGTAGTAGGTAGGTAGGTAGTAGGTAGGTAGGTAGTAGGTAGGTAGTAGGTAGGTAGTAGGTAGGTAGTAGGTAGGTAGTAGGTAGGTAGTAGGTAGGTAGTAGGTAGGTAGTAGGTAGGTAGTAGGTAGGTAGTAGGTAGGTAGTAGGTAGGTAGTAGGTAGGTAGTAGGTAGGTAGTAGGTAGGTAGTAGGTAGGTAGTAGGTAGGTAGTAGGTAGGTAGTAGGTAGTAGGTAGGTAGGTAGTAGGTAGGTAGGTAGTAGGTAGGTAGTAGGTAGGTAGTAGGTAGGTAGTAGGTAGGTAGGTAGTAGGTAGGTAGTAGGTAGGTAGTAGGTAGGTAGTAGGTAGGTAGTAGGTAGGTAGTAGGTAGGTAGTAGGTAGGTAGTAGGTAGGTAGTAGGTAGGTAGTAGGTAGGTAGTAGGTAGGTAGTAGGTAGGTAGTAGGTAGGTAGTAGGTAGGTAGTAGGTAGGTAGTAGGTAGGTAGTAGGTAGGTAGTAGGTAGGTAGTAGGTAGGTAGTAGGTAGGTAGTAGGTAGGTAGTAGGTAGGTAGTAGGTAGGTAGTAGGTAGGTAGTAGGTAGGTAGTAGGTAGGTAGTAGGTAGGTAGTAGGTAGGTAGTAGGTAGGTAGTAGGTAGGTAGTAGGTAGGTAGTAGGTAGGTAGTAGGTAGGTAGTAGGTAGGTAGTAGGTAGGTAGTAGGTAGGTAGTAGGTAGGTAGTAGGTAGGTAGTAGGTAGGTAGTAGGTAGGTAGTAGGTAGGTAGTAGGTAGGTAGTAGGTAGGTAGTAGGTAGGTAGTAGGTAGGTAGTAGGTAGGTAGTAGGTAGGTAGTAGGTAGGTAGTAGGTAGGTAGTAGGTAGATAGTAGGTAGGTAGTAGGTAGGTAGTAGGTAGGTAGTAGGTAGGTAGTAGGTAGGTAGTAGGTAGGTAGTAGGTAGGTAGTAGGTAGGTAGTAGGTAGGTAGTAGGTAGGTAGTAGGTAGGAAGTAGGTAGGTAGTAGGTAGGTAGTAGGTAGGTAGTAGGTAGGTGGTAGGTAGTAGGTAAGTAGTAGGTAGAAAAAATTGCATTGCAACGCATGCCGGGTACAGCTAGTTACTTATATCGAGTTACGACCTTCATAGTTACGTAATTGAGCAACAAACAAGCCCATACAACGTTAATTTAATGCAATATCGCCTTATACATCAAACATTAAAATAATCTATACTAATATTATAAAGCTGAACAGTTTGTTTGTTTGTTTGGTTGAACGCGCTAATCTCAGGAACTACTGGTTAGAATTGAATACCTAAATCTTTTTGTGTTAGATAGTCCATTTATTGAGGAAGGCTTTAGGATATATAACATTACGCTGCGACCAATAGGAGCGAAGCAGCAGTGAAAAATGTCACAAAAACGGGGAAAAATATTCATACTTGAAAGCTTCCGTTGCGTGCGCTGCGTAAACGGTTCGAGTTACCCAAAATATATGTATGAAAGAATTTGTTCCTCTTTAAATGATCTAAAAAAATGTCTGCGACAGTATATGTCTATCTTTTAAGATTGACTCACCATAACCTTTTTTAAGGTAATCATTTGGTCGAAATTAATGCATTATTGCCAATTATTTGCTACAGAGTTTTATCAACATAATATTAACTAAAATTATCATTTACGCAGAAATACTTTTTTTTTAAACTTCTTAATCGCTGTCATAATAACAGAAATTGACGCGGACGAAGTCGCGGGGATCAGCTAGTGTTATTATATAATTTACATTTTCTTGTTTAAAATACGAAAACATTGAGTATTTGTGTGTAGAGATCGGAGTTTTACCTAATAAGGACATTCTTTATTAACCATCAAAAAGTCTCGCACAAAAATTTAAGAAATCTTTTATGTTTTGTCTCAAACGTATTTTTTTTCTATAGTTACATCATTTTAGGAGAGTAGAAACTAAAGAGCAATGTCAACAAGTGTTTTAACGCCTCAGAAAAATGAGGAAAAACGATCATAACAGTTACGTATGTTTCATTTATTGTTCCGACATTTTGAGCTGATGAAGCTTAAATTTATTACTATTTATGTTCATTCAACAATTTCATAATGTCCAAGTTATTGTTTTTGTCACGTATGACCGCTTTACCTGTTGACTTAGAATTTAATTTAATAAGCTAAATTTATATATATATAACTATTTTTCAAAAATAAATCCTTCTTTTTTAATTATAGGGTAAGGAGAAGCAACAAATAGTTTGTGGGTTAAGTCATTTAGTTACCATATATACTTTAAAATGTATTATAATATAATAATATGATTATAACCGACTTCATTAAATGAATAAACTTGCCAAAACACAAGTAAGTATATGTTGCAAAATGCTAGTAATACGTTTAAGAATTTCAGTTGTAAGTCAGTAGTCTTTTTAAATGTTATTTATATAGGATTTTATTTATTTAAAGATAAACTTAGACAAGGTTAACTTTAATATTAATTTACATAATATAAATCGACAGAGAACCTATGTATAATGTAGACATTATGCTTGTATAAAGCCTGACCGCATAAGTAGACGTGTCCTTTAAAACATTATAATATGAATATAATACCTCGAATCCTACAATCGCATATTATTCATATCTTATGCAAAGTGTTGGCCATGAGATGTCCAAAGTTAAAATCTTATTGTTTTAGGAGCTTGACTAAAACGGCGAATCTACGCATTGTATAATCGACGTCGAAATGAGACATGCGAAGACATCTTTTAAAAGTTTTAATTATTCTTTCTGATACAGCTAATAGTTTAGTCATACCTATAAGACAGAAAATTTGTAGAAAAGAAAAACATGGAACACGTTTTCGATATCATTTAATTTTTATTAATTAACTCGTGGTAGGTCAGGTTTTGGTTTTTATCAATTCTTAAAATAGAGATTTTCAAATCTTTAAAAATAAACGTTAAAATTAGAAGATAAATACACAAGATGCCGCGGATAAGTTTAGTTTTAGGTGATTGAGATAAACGTAAACAAATGAGAACGTTCCTGTCTAAGAATTACGTCAATATCAAACTGATTTGCTGTAGTTTACGTATTTATTTTATTCACATACTGTTCTACAACAAATCTTCGTCAAACGATAATGTTTTATTTCCCCAGATTTCTAGTAGGAGTTTTGGTAGAAGCTGTTTGAAATCAAGATTTAATTAGGCTCTTAGGTACTTTTATCTGATACTAGTTTAATTAATGTTTTAGGCAACAGATAACTTACCTGTGTAACTAACGTGTTACATAGACATAAAAAAAATCTTTACCATGTTTTATATCCGCACTTCACGTATCCTCGCTCATATTTTTACAACCCTATCAACAACGTCCCACTTTGTCCTAATATAAATTCTTAACATAGTATAAACTAGTGTTCGAGCACACAGTCAAGTATACCTAATACTTCCACAATGCATGTTCCGAATTCCGTGGCATAGTAACACAGTAGCTCATCCGTGGCCGACTCACACGGTTTGAGAGACGCTCAAAATGTCACGTATTAATCTTCTCTCGTTTGACAAATTTAACTAGTTTAAAAATAATTTATAATTAATATTTTAGGGTTATATTGAAGTGTGATGTTTAAAAAATCATTATTTATTAAGATCATTTTACTGATTTTTTTTTCTCTATCTACTACACCGAAAATATTTTTTTTGGTCTGTTATGGCTAATCTCCGAAACTGCTGAACCGAATCTTTGAAAAACTTTTTTAGGTTGCTGTCATTCGTGACAGAGTACTTTTTATATTTAGTATAGACAGATTTTGTTTCTTCAAGTTTTACGCGTATTTCTATTGAATAATATAATACTCATCAACTCTGGATATCAGTCTAGTAGTCTGGTCTTGCAATTGTCGCTCATGATAAAGTTATGTTTATTGTAGGATAAATAAAACATAGGGAAAAATACCTTAAACGTCAAAACTTATGAGGGTACAACAGATGAAATAACCAAGTAATTACAGATAATTGCCGAAAATAGAAAGCGCAGTCTTCTGTCGGTATTAGGTGATGCAACCATACTGGATGGTATCACACCTTAAGATAAGAGTATACAAATCTGTGTCAAGGTAAGAAAAACCTAAAGAAATCGATTTGTTGATAATACCGCATCTAATCTTAAAGATATTAATAACTTGTGGATAATGTGGATTTATGCCCCAAATCTTTTAAGTACTTGTGTTTATATCAAGTATGAATGCGCTGACAGGAACATACCTATGACATGAGATCATGTAGGATCTGTGTTTTTAATTCAGGCTCTATGCATAATGCACCCAAACGACATGAGGCTGGGTAATGAAATATCATAAACTGCTTAAACGATGTTTTAATTCGGATAATACGAGGTGGTTCTAATATACCCACCAAAATGACATGTCATATTCTCAATCCTGAATACCGATATCCACAGTAATACATTACCGCAAAATATGTGGTGCCTGACAAATACGAGTGCATGTATCTCTTATTTCAATTTGTCGAGCTATTGAGTTACAGATCTGTGTACAACCAGATTGCATACCTGTGATACATCGCTGTCCCACTTCTGAAGAGCTCACATTACCAACATTAATTAGACGCGAGGCTTGTAAAACACAATTACTCTACACTTACAATTGGCTCGGTATATCTAAACAGTAATTTCGCTTCGGCCCCATATCTCGATACCGTTAACTGCAATGAGTGTGAACAGCCAGATTGGTATACTTTTTGTGAACTGGTCGATGACCTGTCTATCTCATCTGTACCTGATGATTGGCAGAAAGCTATAACGACCTGATCTGATCGAAATATTGGGAGCGGAATAAACGTCGATACCCCTGGACGGAATTTGGGTCAACTGTTTTAATTTAATTTTCTTTAGTGAATATTAATATTATGATGTTACTCGCTGCATATCTTCATGTTTGAAAGCTGATGTAAAAACAGGAGTATTCCCAGACGAAGTGTAACGAATGTATTTATTTTTGGTGCACCTATGATTAGATATCGAGCATCGACTTTGTTATTAAATCTATCAAAAAAAATAATCTTATGAAATCTTTCAAGAATCTTCCAAAGACTATATTTCTAGATATTCTTTCCTTTTTTTTTGTGGAAAAAGATTTGAAAAGCTGATCAGTTATTTTTAAAAAAACTTCGCCACTTTGTCCGCCAAGTTTAAATCAAGGCCTTTTCGGGGAACAATAGGACATGTTTTTATCTTAACGTACAAGAAAGACAGTAACGTTTTTGTTCCATGTTACGGTATTTTTGCAGTATTCGAATTTGAAAACACAATAATAATAATTACCGTAACAGCATTTCCAATTGCTATCAATTTAGTCTGCAGTATTAGTAACACGGCTAAAATACTTTTTGCACGTTAGACTTAATTGAAAGTAGAATGATGATTGACTCATTCGATAAAAATGCTGTAGTTTACGAGTGTGGCCTATTACTATTTATCAATGGACGAGTTGAGTTCATTTATTAGCATGTTCATTAGATTACGGTACATTGGGTATGACGTCATCAGTTTGACCTATTGACTAGACGCTATAAACGTACGGAAGTCCTGACAGATTGGAGAATAGAAAGTGACTTGATTGAGATAGCACCTTTGTAATTACGCTTAGTTAATCGAATGTCAGACAGTCGGGGATTGCATGTGTCAGACACACGTTGATGGAGTTTCAAATTTTAATCAACTCAAACAATCTACTGATGGTTTAAATCTGGATCCAATATATCCCATACTATTTAAAGAAACATTGCAGCGCACAAAGGTACAAAAAGGTATATTTTTTATTGGTGCGTGGGTTAGAATATCCTTAATGATTCACCAATGGCTGAGTAATTGGTACTGATTCATCTTATTGTGTCGTCGTGTTTTGAAACATAATGTACGCAGTTAAGTTAATATGTTACTTGTCGTCTTATGTTAATATGCGAACAAAGATTTTAATACACTAACAAGGGAAAAAAGACTCTATGGCTTGAGTATATTTGTCAACATAAGTGAACTTTCAGATTTTTATGTAATAGTTTTTATATTTGTTTACGACTAACTTATGTCTACTGGATCTTATCTTTTCGCTTTTCACTTATTTACAACTTTTCTGCGTATAAAAAAACTTTATTTTTTATCAGCTTGATAGACATTTTTACTTTAGCGCTTGTACTCACCGGTGTTAATACTCATTTCGATAAAACCTTTTAGTGCTTATATTATGTCCTCATCGTTAAAGATATTGATGACTTCCTTCGTTTATGGACATTTTACTTTTTTATTATAGAGGTCATCCCGTTTAAAATCTTCAACCATTCGCAAGGTATATTTAATACCAGTTAATGTCATTATGGACATCATAATTTATTTTTCACAACCATAGCTTTATCCCTTCGCTTTGCACGTTGATGCAATTTGTTGATGTCACAATGATGCCTACGCCACTATTATTTACCTCGGGTAATTTTCTCTACGTAACACATCCGAAAACATTGTGAAATCGTTTTTTGTGTACCGGGCTGTTTTGCAACACTGCAATTAGATTGCTTGACTGTCGTTAAATAGTCGCTTGTTGCTGGTTCCTTTTTGTTGGTGATTGTTGTTTTGGATAATGACAGTCCAACGTAGTTCGTGATAAAGTTGGATGGGTTTGGTTTAGTCATTTTGGAATTCGAGAACGCATTTGAGGTATAGTTGGAATTCTTTGCAGTTTTGCTCCTAGCTACAACAGGAATTCGATAACAAGGCAATAAAGGAAGATTCATGGTATTTTTATTACTATATCATTTTGACTGCAGTGATTGTTCTTGTTTATATAATAATATAAAAGAGTCTATTAAGGTTTTTCCTTAAAGATGAAATCCTACACGTGTTCCAGTGCTGATGTTTAATTCCAAGTAATTTTAAAATATTTTAGTTATGTATTAGCGTTAATTGAAACAATTCTACGTCAATCAGCAACTGTTGAATGCAAGTATGTTTTATAAATCATGCAAAGGTCAATATGACGTGTTAATTGTTCGAGCCTGCTAATGACCATGACTCAAAGTGATAGTTTATTCAACTTTGACACTGTGGACATTCGTGCTGTATGTTTGCCATGCATGCGACTGATTTCGCGATTAATCGCACAACCGCTTTTATTTTTCAGTTTGTTTTCATAGAAGCCCGTTTAATCCTCCTCCTTCTTTTAAAGATTGTAGTTACTTAATGTATGTTTTCATTATGTAATGACAATGTTGTCGGTTGACTTGCGACGTTTAATCCAATTAAAAGTGCTTCTCTATTAATAACTGACATATAATTGTACCTTCTATCCAATAAGGAGTGGATCGCCTCGTTGGTTCTGATTATGATATAATTGGTTTACAAGAAAAGCTAATCTTTACAGAAGACTAAAAAATTAGTTGGTAATAAACCTTGAGAATCCTGTCTTCCTAGTCCAGTGAGGTGGACTGACCAAATAAAAGTGTTAGTAAATGGCTTATCATCACTACATGAATGCACGAGGAAGGCGGCCATCAGAGAAGAGTAGCGGCGTGTTGTGAAGCTTGCCACCAACACCTGAAGTGATACGGACGACCACTCTGTAAAGAGTGATCCCGACAAGGAAGAAGAAAGAAGTCCAGGGCCCATATTACGAGAAACAAACATAAATACTGATGTTAGATACTGGTCTTGTTGAATATCCTACAGTTAAACTCCTACACTAATAAATACCTAAGGGTAATTTAAATGTGCCGATAGGAGCACGCTACCGGTGCGACAAATGACGCTACATTATAGTCGCATTGTCGCGTCCAGCGGACACCCACCTTAGCGAACAATGGATGATTTCAACAATCGTGCGTATTGTAAATGTCGCATGTATTTGCCCGATGCCATGTTTCCTGTTAACACATTGTTTTCGAGCCATTAACATAATATTATTTTATATCCGACTGCAACTCATTTCAATTACTAAAGTAATGGGCTTAATTATTCGCTTTAAACTGTGTTTACACGAATTAGGGTTCATTAAAATGTCATTACGTAGGGATGCTCGGGGTTAGGGACTAGTTTACTCGTATGACTTCGTAAATATGAATTTATTTTTTTATTAGCTACTCGCCTCGGCTTCGCAGGTTTATGTGCATATAAACTCTTCTTTTGGATCAATCTCTCTATTGCTGAAAACTGCAATAAAATCCGTTGCCTAGATTAAGAAATATACGCGTACAAACAGCAGTAGTGACTTTGTTTTATTCTATGTATAAAATACTTTTCAAATGTTATGACAGATATTTAGCTTTAATTTCGCTACCAAAATCCAAGCTTGGAAGCAGGATGCAGTCCCACCCTCCCGCCCTCATGCAATATGCGCATGCAGGAAAGCCCACCCTCCCGCCGTCATGCATATGCAAAAATACACGAAAAGTGAGACAAAAGGGGGTAGCATGCCAATGCCATGAATGAATGAATGGCCATTCGCGCCCGAGCGATTGTCGAGTCAACATCTCCTGACACTCCTGAGGATGCCCCGTGGAGGGGCGAAACAGGTGTCGAGTATTGGTTTGGTTGCATGGCATGCTACTCCCTTTTGTCTCACTTTTCGTGTATTTTTGCATATGCATGAGGGCGGGAGGGTGGGACTGCATCCTGCTTCCAAGCTTGGATTTTGGTAGCGGAATTAAAGCTAAATATCTTTCATAACATTTAATGTCATGGATTTCCGCAAAGTAACGCCTGATTCTATAACTTAAAATACTTATGTCATGTACTACTTTCTTTCAAAATGTTATCTTTTTGCATAATAAAAAGAGCACTTTTTATAACAGTATTGACTATTTTGAAGTTAATTTGGCTATCAATAACAATGTGCCAGGCGTACGTGACTTGGAAGTTCATATTATTACATGTTTCACATTTTGTTATTATAAACTAAAACCATGAATGACCCTTACAGACCAGTTCCCTTGTCTCAAACACATGGAACATCAACAAAACATGACTAAATCACTATAATTTACTATTCTAGTCATTGTTCGACCGTAGTCATAATAACATAACAATTACGAAACAACATTGAACAGACGTGCAAGTATAAACAATGGGGTAGAACTGTAGAAGCGCCTTGCACTGAATAGTGACGTCATCGTTCACTGTTGTAAACTTCGAAGTATATTGGTGGGGCGTTTAATACTAAGCTTATTGCTTGATTCTCAATTTATAGGCATTAGTATTCGAAGCTTATTGGCAAAGAGTATTTTAGTATTTGGCTTAAGTAAAGTTTATTTCCGTGTCTTCCATATTCTATTAGACCCAAAATTTTGTGGAAAGTGAAAAATAAGAACATTATATTTTTTATTAATTGCACTAAATCACGAAGCATGGAAATAGTTTAATCTTCAATATAAAATTGCACTAAAGGTTAGACTCGCCTGCAGTTCAATCTAGAAAACTGTTTTTTGCGAAAGGTAGGTGAAATCTGCAACGATCGCTATCTTCGTAATACTTCGCAACCACTCCATCTTGAGACAAGTTTCTAAACTTGATTACTTTGCCCATTCTACTACTATTGACTTTTAATTCAGTAATTAACTCGCTTGATTTCTTAAGGGATTAAGGAATATTGGAAGGTTCTCGAATTTAGGTCAGTTTACGCACGGAAGGCCTCAAGGCCTGTTCGGAGCTCGTTTACTTTGATTACAAACTTCTAGGTTAACTCAATATCTGTACCCGATAGTCCGAACTGTTTTCCTAATGTATTGATGATCAAACATTGCTATGTTCATTAATTGTAGAACGAATGGCCTTTTGTGTAGGTATAAGAAACACCAATGCCAAAAATATTGTGCGCAGTAACAGAGAAAAGATTATTATCATTGCACATAACATGCAATTTTTAAAGAATAACCTTAACACAACACAAAGTCAACAGATTTTATCTTCATCTACATCGCATTTATAAGTCGAAGAATGCTACTTATCTAAATAAGGAAGTTTTCTGTGACTTGTTTTTCAAGGGAAGCAACTAGACGCAGTGAAAGTAATCATGTCTTGTTTGTTTGTTCATCACGAATGGACTTATTAAGCGAGTTGCATAAGTTATCGAAAGCTCTGTCGCCCCCATCCGAATTTAAAATGACAATACAATGGTATATTGAATCATTGTTCGTCCATTATGCAGTTTCGATGTCACTTTCACTGACAAGCAGTATTTAAGTTCATATATGGCGCCTATAAGAAAGTTTAACTTCAACAATCATTAATTTTATTTTGCGTTGTAAATAGAGTCGTCGCTTATGTAATACGTTTTTGAAGTGGTTTGTACGAATGTGGAATTCTTCTGTTCATGTTTTATCAATGAGATCGAAGAAATACATATGTGAAATCGTACATTCTAAGCACTTTTTATCTCCAAGTGTGTAAATTTGAAAATTATGAACATCTTTTAATAACAGACTAAACAGACATTGTCCTTTCTCTAGGCCAACTTAAACCAGGTTAAAAGTATCAAATTACAGGTATCTAGAATAAAATATACATCTCTTTTCTACTGTCTTTCAACCTTATTTATCTGTCACCCATTGACCTTAATCTAACTTAATTTGTTTATAACTTGAGAACTGCCTCCCAAATTAATCCTGACACCTCAAGCGTAACTCCTGAAAGTCAACACTTCAAAGGAGCATTAGTAATTCTGTCGAAGTCTGACTTTCACTAACTCGAAATAATCAAGGGATTTGTTACTCACGTTTCCATGTAAATTGAGTTTTGTTGATGACAAATTGCCATTTAATATTCCCTTACAAGTAACTTCGTTGGGGAAACATGGAGACTTCAAGTTATCTCTTTTTGTAGGACGACTGTCATAAGAATCTGCAGATTGCTTTGACCATTTCAAGTCAGAGAGATCCACCTTAAAATATTATTTGTTATTATGTAGCCTTAAAGGATATTTATTTTATAATGTAGCAATTTCATTAATCCCGTATTTTTTTCTTTTCGTTTTGTCCCAATCTCGAGGAGACACACAAGTGCTACTCGAGTTTGCTTCCACTTTGTTTAGTTCTTAATAATAATAATCCAGCCTATAAACGTCTCACTGCTGGGCACAGGCCTCTTCCCATATAGAGAAGGCACGAGCATTGATCACCACGCTTGCTCTCTGCGGATTGGCGATTTCAGATCCCAAATTTTGGAATCCAGGTTTCCTCACGTTGTTTAGTTCTTGTAGGTTTTAAATAAACGAGTGATATTATTTACAGTTAAATCTGAATAATACGATGATTGTATTATGAGCCTTCAACCGTTAGCAGTACTGATTGATTCACGTTATTGAGATAATTATCTATTCGTAATACCGGAAAACCATTTAAAGATGGAGTGATCTGGATTAGTTTTCCGCCAATTTGAACTTGCAATGATATCGAGCAATACGATAAGCTGTATATCTTCATAGTTCGTTTAGTAACGATGTCATCGATATAGATATTGGTTTACTGATCGAATAGTTATTCATATGGAATTGAAAAATACCAATAGTTACTACTACTTTGATATACTGTTTAGTAGCTACTTACAGTGGCTTCTAAAAGTGGTATCATGACTATTTTCGTATGTTATACCTGTGCTGGTATTTCCTTTATCTCTTGCAGTGCGCTTTCGAGATTTCAGAGTCAGAGAGCGATGAAACGCAACTTGTATAAACATGCATTATTATTCTAAACATTAGTTGTATTATTGTAACAGTCGGGAAGCCGCTTTCCTGTGCTCTTGTGTAAACATTCGACTTGTCTGATCTTAACGTTGGATCTACCGAATCTTATTATCCTTCACCTTCATGTTATTAATAATACAATACATGACGTTCACCTACTCTTTCTGGGTATTCCTTTCCTGCTTCGATTCCGTCATAATGTATAAAAGCTTCAGTAATACGAGTACTACTTAGAATTAGATGTCACCATTTATACTACTGTGTTCGTTTAATATCCACTCGCCTTAACATTCATATTATTATATTGTTTTAAGCTTTACGATCAACTAACAGCATTATGCATCCATGTTCAGAAACAAACATGCACTAAATAGTTATGACAGATACGTGCGGCTTATTACGTTGCAGTTTAGTAGTAAATGTATATAGCTTCAAAATAATTATCTATCTTTACTTTATTGAAACTCAAGAAGGTAAAATATCTGCTCTCTCTAAATGAAAGTTATCTGATAGACCTTTTATCGAAGAATATACAGTATGCTAATTTTATACAAACTTTGTAGGCTTATAAGCTCGCCGTTCTGTATTTTGATAAAAAGTTATGCCAGTCACGTATTTTGAGGAGCTCGGATCATTTTTGAAGTTTCATTGCCTTCGTTTTTATGTAAATATTGATATATTATAATTTTCGTCTACAACTCATAGATACAGTAGCTCATATAGTCGTACCTAAGGACACCAATGTCAATTGCTTAGGGTTCGGAAGTTTTTATGGGTTGCTCTCAGTCTGGACGTCGATATGATAATATTGTTATTTTATTACAGGGCATATAATGATGGCGTCACCTTGGACTATTTAAATGATTACCAATAAACAAATATAATATCTTCTAACACAACAATTTATGATGTGATAAACCTAAATCCAAATCCAAGGAAAACAGTATATCAATTGGTGCTTTCTAATTCACAGAAGGGCCTTATCATATTATACCTATCTAGTAAAACGCTATCTAGTTGTTATAGTTTATCTATTTATCTAATCGCCTCGTGAACACTCAACGTCCAGTATGTTATTGACTTGAATTTATTTAGTCCTCAAAATTATCTGATCAGGATGTGTTTTATAAATATGTGTATACCTATACACTTAGTTCGTATTAAGCGAAGAATTTGGGCTGATAATGTAGATTGTTATCGATTTTCTACGATAGTGACGAATGGTTGACAAATCTTTGCATATTATTCAGACCTTTCTTTCCCTTTCTCTGAGATCGGATACGAGTAACTATGACATTTATATTGCAAAGGGCTCTCGGAAGTCCGACGTTCTGACGGCTGGCTTTACTTTTGTTCCTTGTAACATATAATGTTATCTTCTCGTTTAAAATATACTGATTTAATTAAAAACGTACTCTTATTTAGTAGCAAAATTTTCTAACCAAATGTCAAAGTGTTTAGGTAGCTACATCAGCTAGAAAAATGACTGTATATTCGTCGCCAATGTAGTCTGTTTTCATAATAACGTGAGTCACAAAATCAGCTGTCAATTTCTTAAAACGCACACTCAAAGACAAGAATATCGGCCGAACATTAAGGGTCTTGCAGTTAACACCTTGAGTAAATGAACGCGTAACGTTTACGTAAGCCACGTTGCGTTTACGTAACGTTGTTCGGACAATGACCGTGGTTGCGGGAAGGTTGTTACTACATGCGTGAGCCGATGATTGACGGAACCAATTTGGAACTGAGTGTTAGTATTACAATAGTATTTATGTTCGAGATATTTTCTGTAGTCAATTCTATTCGTTTATCGGTATACTAATTCATAGAGAAAAGAGTAAGCTACAGATTTCTTTGATGACAGTTCTGTTTAAGGACTAAATAAAACCTTGGTCTTTCCGTAGCCGAAGTTTTGGCGGTACTCAACAGCTTTTGCAATTGCTTAAGCCTTGAGATCTGGTTGATTAATCTTTACTTTGTCTTGATTATTTCATAGTTTGCCACATCTTTTATGAAAACACAATTAGGTAAGGTTAAGAAAACTAGAAATCAGTTTACGTTTACGTCTCAACTAGCTTTACAAAATGTAGGGATTGTATTGAAGAGCAAGTATGTAAGTTTTATTTTATTGCGTTCGTACTTGATGCGAGTAGTAATGTACATTTAGGTATATGTGTACTTTAGAAAGTAAGATATAAGCCGACATTGCAGCTTTCGTGAGAGTTTGTCGTAAATAAATGTTCATCAGATAACCGGATGCTGTGTTGATGACATGAGTTATAGCTTCTTCTAAACGTGTTTAGTTCTTATGTAGTATTTACTTATACCTGTCTGAATGGTCGTAGTTTATGGTGGTATTCGAGAAAGAAAATAACGAACTTGCGTCGCAAAACCTGTGGGTTTCACCCAGTCTTATATTAGCTTCAGTAGAGATATGGTTGTTTGGTTGACGTAACGGATTTTGTCAAATTAATCTGAATACGGTTTATACCCTTGTTTAGAAGTGATTGACATTTGACATTTTCCGCGATAGTCTGGGGGTCTACTCTGAAATTACGAAAGCGAATGTTCGGACTGACAAAATCACGACCGAAATACGCAACAGTGTCCTACTCTGAAAATTGTTCGGATTCATAAAGTTCGTCCCGTGCCATAGCCAATGTTCGGAAGATGGTCGGATCGAATGAAATGTAGTGCTAGAGTTGAACGTTTTATCGATACATTATTTATGGTCATTAGTAATAATTTTGATCCACTTTGACTTGTGAATTACGGACAAAAAAAAATCTTTATAACAAGAAGAGATAACTTTGCTTTTAATTTAATATTTATACTTACGAATATTGTAATATTTCTTAAAATAACAACAATAAATTCAAAACTGATATTCAGACTCCTTTCTTCGATTGTCAAAATCTCTTTTTGACAATCGAAGAAAAACCAAATTGAATAAGTCAAAGGATGACAAATGGATGACAAGTAAATAAACAATCTATATTTGAGTTTATTAGTACTGCAAAATACATAAAAATAATACATAAACTAAACTAAATCCAAGCATCATGCGTCGTAGTCTTTTCCGACTAAAGTGTAAAAAGTTCAAGTGATAAAATTTCAACAAAAAACAAGTTAATTATACCAAATATGCAGTCACGTGCTGCTGCAGTTCAGATTGTTGAGATTTTTAAGTGCTCCGAGCATGTTTCCACCTACAGATGGATTTTACGCCTTTTTACTAAGGAACACGATGTGCGTCCTTACCCAGAAGTATCAAGTCTAGCCACAACTGCAGAATTAACGTATTCGTTTATAGATGGGACTCTCCACTGCTTAGCCATTAAATACACACACAGCGCAATGATAAAGTTTCATCGTCTTCCTATTATATAAGTTTTTATTGTTTATAATAAAATTGTATGTCGTTAATGGTCGTGTTCATGTTATGTTGAGTTTTGTTTTATTCTATTTGAAATAAATAACTACTAAATATAATGTTGTTAATATTATTGAACTGCCCCTTGGGGTTTATCGTTCTCTCATGGCTATGTTTTGGAAGTTTGTAGACTGTAAATTTTAAAGGTGCGTATAAGCTTACAAGCCGAGGATGAGCAGAGCACAAGCCGCGCACGAGTTCGTGTAGTGTGGACTTACTAACGAAACTCGAAAGAGCAGGCGCCGAGTGTTCGGCTCGTTCTCCACTGTGCTTCCCTATTGTCCGCTTTTTGAAAAACTCTAAGGCGGAAAGCTATGTTCGAGGACAGTGAACATTGGCGACTCATTTACGTCCACACTTGAAGCCGCGAACGACGACGAGCAGAATGGCTCTGCTCTGGTTTGGCTCCTATGCGTCTATAAGATATTTCTATTATTAGAATTTTGAGGAAAATCATGTACCTAATAAATGGAATATCTGAGTAATACGGGTGCATTCATTGCTAATGAGAACTCTACTGTACTCCATGATTCAGTCATGTGAAATAATGAATCTTATAAACGGAAACTACAAGCGCTTTGCTTGTAGTTTCCGTTTATTATTTCACAATAAAGGATATAAAATCTAACTAACACTCAAAGGAGAGTAATGAAATAGCGTCAAGTCGATAAATAGGCAGTAAACTATTGTAACATAGGTTTAAAACTCAAGATAACGGTAACAATTTAAAAATTTAATATTTACGATACTCAATTAGTAGCTATTTTGGTGTCGTAAATTTTGACATAAATTTCACGATGCAACTCTTGTCAAAATCGAATTTTCGGTCGGATTTTGTGTTTCGGAGTAGGGTTTACGATACAACATACGTCAAAATATAACTTCAGTCGGACCGAAACCGACGGAACGAAAAATAATGTGTTCGGAGTAGGAAACGACATTTCATCGGCCGAAACTTCGGTTTTTACCGCTTCGGAGTAGGCCTACTGTTACGAAATTTTGAGGCTCCTGAAATTGCTCACCATTTAAATGTGCTTTAGTGGCTCAAATATCCAAGAAGCTTTTCCTCAAAATTTTCTTTAATAAAATACAGATGATAATATTAGATTGATAGGACTGATAGTGAGACGTACACTTAACATTTTACCTAAACACTTACCTACCATAATTTTCCTTGTACTACAGGATGTTATATTTATCGGTTCATGTTATCGGTTCTTTTATTTTATTTTTAATGTCGATATCAGCAAAGATAAAACAACTTCTTCATTTATAACAGGAAATTGAATTCTCTTTTCATTTCCTGAGAAAATAAATGGAGATCATTGAGTGTAACCTTATTGATTATATCATGCATTTAATGCTCGTGTGCGAACTCAGTACTATCTCTTATCGTATAAGTAGTACTGATAACAATGTATAAAAACCATTTGACTAATATTTAGGTTTCCTAAATGATGTCACTGATAATTGCAGTGCACTTTAAATTTCGCGCGTTATCAGACGTGAGCTTATGGCGATTAATACTGATTTGATTGACGCTTACTAAAGGCTTTTATTCAAAGACATTGAAATGCTGCCAAGATAATAAAGTCAGGCATTTTGTTAAATTATCTGACTTTGTGATTATTATGTTATATGATTGGTTGGTATATTTTAAGTATTGATGTTTTTAAACATCTATTTTTTTTCCGTGAATCTTCGTTGTATATACAATATTCTACAACATTAGGAACAAACTTATGTACACCACAATTTTAAACTCAATCATGTAAACTTCATTCGTATATTCAATTCACCTCAGATACTTGACATCCTGAGTTTCTCTGAACGTCGGCAGTAATAAAATCGGGCACCGAGCGCGACACTTTCTCCGATACGCTCTGCGGGGTCCGATGCTCAATCGACCGGCTGACGGCTCGCAATCGCGAAGTTAACCCCTCGTGTGAACTAGACGAAACACTTTCCGTTGAGGACTCAGGATGCACTCAGTTGTATAATTAAGAAGTTAATGACCTGTAAATGGAAGTGACTTGATCGTCGCGTCGGAAACTTACATGATCTAAAAATGTTTTTAGAAGATTAAGAGTACCATCTGAAAACTAAAGAGAAACGATTCGCGAAATTTCAAGATGCTAATGAAAGACATGAACAACCAATAACGTAGTATGTAGGTAATTAGTTTTATGTTAATAATAATGAAAATAAATAAATTTATTTATTTTCTTACTACAATATTACAAACCATTTAAGTACATGTATTACAAGATATCCGTCAGACAACATTTTGATATTGTGGGAGACTGGTGCCTTAGCTAGGCTCTAGGCCTGTATTTCAGGACTCTAATAATATTTATTTTTAATATTTGCGGTCTGTAATTAATAGTAGTTCCGAATACTTATTTTGATTATGAACTAAACGTACACATAGTTGGCTTCACCCAAGTAATGTTAGAGCATAAAAACTTCTGCCAACCAAGAAAACTTATACAAAATTATTTACCAAGCTTTCGCTAGCGACGCCTCTATTATATAGAAAATTAGATTTTGCTTACGGAACTCAGTCATGATGAAATCTGAGGGGAATAAAGAATAACATGGTTGCGCACGTTGGGAATAACAATTTCTCCGTAATAGAAGTTTGCTGCGTCGAAAGTGTTTATGAGGTGTATAAAATCTAAAATTATAGGTGGTTGGGCTTGTTTGCGGTCTAGGACTACGTGACTACGGTATTACATTTCAAGGAAAACTAAGGAGACATGAAATTACCGTTGTGTAATCGATTCATGATCTGATTTATTTCCAATACCTGTCTTTCGATTCGATACAGTTAGTATCATCAATATAAGATTATCTATAGACGTCGTAACTCTCATGGTCGTTTCGAATCATTCAGACGAAACTAGGTTTTGTTCCTAATATATAAATGATAACAGGTCGATAGTTTATTTGCTGCAAGTGATTTGAAAATTCATACTGGCAAATCGTCGTTGTATTGCTTTGTGCATACAATTAGATTTTCTCTATTTAAATTGATGCTAACAGGCGGGTTTTCACGCATATCTGCAGGCAGACTATTGTATGTTTGCGCCATCTTCATTTAAGCATAAGTTTTTTATATTCCCAATTTTGTTATTAATTTCACAGACTTAATTTAAAACTCAATTTCCCCATAAAATTGCTTTTATCCTAACCGCTAAAAAGCCTTATTAAAATCTATTTTTAACCACAACATTTTATCCTATGATAAATATTAAATTCAATTTCGACAACACCTATTCATAATTTATTTTCGTTAAAAACGTTTGAGTTCCTTCCAAGAATCTTTTAGTAGATTCATTTTATCCACTAATAGGGATGTCAATATTTAGTCGGTGTTTGTTATCTGCTTAGACACAGTAGAATACTCTCAGGTATATCTATAAAAATACTTTCCGTATCTCAAAAAGAAGAATGATCTGAAAGTGTGTTACATCCCTTGGGTCCACCAAAATCGAATTTAGGCCAGACCCAATCGGCAAATGTTCCTTAAAGTAATCCAATTCAAACCTCTTTCAAACGAGTATTCAGTGTGCCGTTTGGGTACCTTTCCTTCTATACTACATACAACTGATCATTATTCTCTAAGTTTCGTTTCATTTCCAACTTTCGTGCAAATCCGTTCGTAAATATCAGTAGCGTATATAGTGCCAGTCACTTTCTCTCTAGTGTATCTGTCACCGTTCATTACTTCGGTTGTCGGATCAGGTCAATCGGGCGACCGCTACTTTGTCCGTCTTTCAACTATTGTTTCCAATGACACTGAGATTTATTTCTTTTATGACAGTTTGAGTAATTGCTTTCGTTTTGGTATCGTCTCCTGAATAGTTGGTTTTTTGGGTATACGTTGTATGTAGCTTTATTGTTTTCGGTTACATATGGATCTTATACCGCTTTTGTCCTCTTTCAGTATATCCTCCAACGAATCTATACGTAAATTGCGGTTATATTATAGCAGTGTGAGTATTAATGTTGTCAGTAACACTCCTAATACTCACATCCTTGAGTAAATTAATTTCGGAGTGAATTGAATGTATCGGATGCCTAACCATTAAAACAATCAAGCAATTATTCTAACAGCTCGCTTGAATTACGAGTGAGATAATCCAATGCCCATGTGTTTGTATTCACCTCTTTAAAACAATAAGGCAGCTAACCACCTATGATCATTAATTGCTGTTATCGGATAGCGTGGGAGAGATAAAACAATATGCTGGCTCTAGTGTTTATGGAGACAGTTCTACATATTTAATGGGGTACGATGAGAATGGTTTCATAATTTTAGATCTGGAGATGAAGCTGAATAACGTCAAAAATGTAACATTTAACAGCAGTATCTTAATTTTTTTTTACTTCCTACGGCCATTGATTGAATTTTTACATTGACCGATGCCTTAGTAACTGGTATCGAAACCGTTGTAACTCAATAAAAAGAGATTTAATTAAAGGTTTCCTGTCGAAGATTGAACTACACAATGTGTATGGATTTATACGTGTAACCGGTCGAGCCGACTGGGATTCTTGGCACTTAATACATGATGTATGAAGGAAAATTTTCCATTGGTAATAAAGGTTTCTATAGCCTTTTGTATTTTTATCTTCCTCTTACTGATTTGTTGTTCACGGTTATCTATTATTACATAGGTATTGAAATTAGCACTTTATACAATGTTACCACCGAATGGCGCCAAATTCACATTTGGTGAGGTTTTATCGTCTTTGACTTTGTTATTGCCAAAAAGTGTAATTCGTAGGTACGTGCTATTATGTAATGTCGGCAAAAAGTTTCGTTCAAAAGGACTCAATTTCATTTTATTTTCCTCATTTGTATGGAATCGTTATTTATTATCCCGCTCGTTTCCTCATCTCGTTGGTTTTCTTTGCAACGCCCACGTGCGAAAATAACGTTCCTTCAATTTATTTTTCTGACATTATTTACTTTTCTAATATTATTATTTTTAATTACCGTGGTTCATTGTTGGTGTCTTCCATTTAAAGTACGCAGAAACATGAACGGTACTGTTTGGTAAGATGCGTAAAATGTTATTGTTCGCGTTGGTGTGACGCACGGTCATTTAAACCTACTTGGATTAGTTCAGTTTATTCAATTAGCGATTCAGCGGCACGTGAGCAAATATTGTGCGTGGTCTGTTGCGTGACTCCAAGCCTACGTTGTAACGAGATTTGTTTCGATATTTTAACTATGATGCACAATGCGTGCCTATGATTGCACCAATTATACCTATCATGAAGACTAGATCTACATTTTGGAGCGATTTGTTTTTTGTAAATTCGAATTGATTTATTGGACAAATTATTACCTATATATCAGCCACTTTAAAGAAATAATGACCGTGCTTTGGGATTATGAACCTTAATTCAATGACTAACAGTTCAGTTTCCATCACATTAAAATTACTTTTAGGCCCTTTTCGGTAATATTTGTCATTCTAAAATGAACACACATGTTGTCAAAGTTGATAATTGCGTAATTAGTAATAACGTTTAAATTTCTTTCCAGATTGGCTTTAGTATATACTGTATTATTACAACATTACTGAATACACCTTCGCAGCAAGTGCGTCTGAAATAATTGCCTAATATTACTTACGATTGCGCTGAGAAGAAACTGCAAGTTAAAACAAAATGTGTGCGATAATCCCGACGACCGGAAAACCAGTTGGATCAAATTGCTCTGGGAGCTGTTCCAGTTAGATAAGGGGACATAATCTTAAAATGCCAATCATCCGAGATAATTTTAGATCCGATTTGAATTTTTCATTTAAATTCTGTTAGACATTCAATGTAATGATGGTAGATAGGATAGCTTTTGTTTTCGTCCATATGTTCGTTCCAGCAAATTGATTCGTTTGACTGGTCTGTTTGATGGATTAATTGATTCGTCTAAAAGGTTTTACTTGTTTGAGGCAATTTGACGGTGTGTTTGACAGGCTGGATTTAATTCTGTATATGAAATACCAAACATGTACGTTTGATGTTCTGCGTCTCATTATCTAGCTTTGTTAATGTTTGCCTTTGGGACGAGTTTGAGAGTAATCAATACATTTGGATGTTTTATTCTTACATAAACTGTATCTACAATATCTTTAGTATTTATTGATGGCTATAAATAAGTACGTTGTGTTTCTTTTTGTGTGCCTTTCACTTCGGTTCTGTGTGAAACACGCTCCGCCTGAAACTTTTGTAATATCGTGAAACTATTTCACGTTTCGACGCCCGACACTTTTGCTTTGTCGTGGTCACCATTTTGAACATGCCTTGCTTAACCAGCCGTCAGCTTATTGCTTGTTCGCTGAACTATTGTTATTAATAAACTAGAATTATAGTAGTACCGCTTATGTTTTATTGAACTTCTTCGCGTATTTGTAGTTCTTTATATGTAGAGCGGCAAATTGAACCGGTTTTTCGTCGGTTATCTTACAAAATTCTTTTCAATGGCACAATGGTTAATGTGGTGATGATTATTCGAAGCCTTTGCATGCTGCGGAGTACTTTTGTTAAATTTACATTCTGTGAAGATAAGAAATTAAAATATTTTCCTACTTCTGTATCTATCTGACGTTACCTGTTACCAGATTTAAAGATCTGATTAGCATATTAGCATAAGTATGGTTACTCAAGTGTTTTTATTTTTGGTTAACGATAAGTGTAAGTTTTAGCAAAATTCAAAAAATATATACTAATATCACTTACCGTCTCTCTATAAAGATAGAGTAACATGTATGTATATATATGTAGACTGACTCAAGTAGGTCTAGCGATAGGCCGGAGCAGACACATTTGTGCTATCTGGCATTCCACCCCCCGCAGTTTGGGCTTTATCAGGCAACGCCGCCCTGACCTCTGTTATCTCACTCGTGCCACTACACTACACATCTCTAAGTAGGCTATATATGATTGAAGAATAAAGCCCAGCACATAACAACTAACAGGACTCAGAATAAGCCATCATAAATTCCTTTTGTTCTGCCACTTAATGTCCAGTTCCTTTTTCGGGAGCTATAAAATTTTATGTTTAACTTATGGCCTTAAATTTGTTACATTGAACTGTTGGGACCGAACAAAGAAGCATAAAAGAATAGATGGATCGTCCAAAATGGCAGCGATTGAATTGGATTGTCCCATAGAGATGTATAAACGACGACATATGGCGCCAATCCCGAGGCAAATGAAAAAAGGGCGGTGGGATGATGAACTGTTGACACCAAATAACTGGGGCAAAAGAAACAGAACAATTAAAACATAAAGCATGGAAACAACAGCTGAGTTCCATTGTACGCTTGCAAAAACTGCAACCGTGCTCTAAACAATGCAAATCAACGGTCGTAAATATATTTGCATGCGGTAGTGGTACACGTGCAGAGATATTGGACGATCGCATTCACAGCGCAAAATGTTTGTTTTCATATTAAACAAGGGCCATTAATTTAAACACGCCATGTGGCGCTGTGACACATCAAAGACTAAGTTATAAATGATGTAGACGGTAAAACCGCTTTGAAACAGTACCCTGTCCCGAATCCTGTCTGGATGTTGATGGAGGACATGACATATGCCCCTTCGTCCCGTCTGCAAAAAGCTTTAAAATACTACATTAATTATAATCTTTGTGAAATTTTTTTTTGTTTCATTCCATATTTATTTTCAGAAACAATTTTCCTAAATTTTTCTTTGTTGTATCTAATTTTTTATTATATAATAGCAAAATATAAAATTATTATCATATTTTTATAACGGTTACTTTCGTCGTTGTTTACACTTCCCCCCCCCTCTGTTATTTAACAGTAGAAATAATGTTGTCACACTGAGAAGTCTCGGTTGTATTGTAATGTACTAGGAACAATATCACGACAGCGGAAGTCTAGGTACTTCATGTATGGCCTGACAAACACTTGGCATGTTTTCTTGTTTATTGGCAAAACCGTTAATACCGTTGCGCCCTAATTGCGATATTAAGATATCTCGAGCTAAATTTATCGTGACCCGGTCCATTAGGATTGCCGTTTGTTACTACGTAAATAAACATAACGGATTCTGTCTAACAAACAAGATAATAATGTTGATCTTAATGATGTTTGTAATAGATCAACTCAACAAGAATCAAATCGGAACACGCGAAAACTGGATCAGAATTGATAGGAATATCACTTCCAATCTCAGCTTATCCGTCTAAAGAAGCAATATGACATTTGGCTCAGTTTCCAGACAAGAGATTTCGAATAATCTCGAAATTTTCATCGGAATTTATCTGTTGTAAGTCTAGTTAAGCCGTGTCTGCTTATTAGGTCGTTTGTTTCATAGCTTTATTATATGGCTGTGGGGTTTAATTACGTTTTGATGTGAAATAATTAGAGCTTTGCGAATTATAATATTGCGTTGGCAACATGTCGCGATGATTGTCGTGCGTCGCCCTCGTTGTTTGAAGCCGGCTTTTGTTTACAATTCTTGGAATTTGGAGCGTTATGTGTTGTTGGTAATGACGCTTTGTTGCTTATTTGTGCACGTTTAATGTTCATATAATTTAATTATTTGGTCGTTTTGACTTTCAAAAAACTAAGTTGTAAACGAAATTGCAAGTTGTAAAAATGTTATCATTTTTTGTTTCAGGTAACTACAGTTTATATTGAAGTAATGTTATAATCATGTAACGAAAGACTAAAGAAGGTAACTTTAAAGTTAAGCTTATGCTAATCAAGTCCGCAAACTTCCGGATTTTGTAGCGCCTAGACTTTCGTGCCACTCATATAAATGACAATGATGTCAACGACAGCGACGACAAACCTAATCTGATTGCACTTCAATTCCTATTAGCATGGCTAATCAAATTCTCATAAAGGAGCAATAAACAACACTTGCATATAAATGCTGACCTTATTTCGAATCGAACTTATTCTCATCCATAACACGTTTTCTTCCAATTCGTATCGTAGCAACAAGTGATGGATTTCACTTTCGCGTTTACCGGGGTCGCTGAACTGGCCATGTTTGCCCTACCGGCTTGGAAAACCAAAGTTAGTGATAATATATCAAACCAATGTGATAGCCTTTATCACAATGGAATACGGTCGGAAATGCAAGGGTTCTTGTTTACGTATGACCATTATAAATCCTGTTGGAAGGCCGTTCGTCGATTTACCTAATCACGTAACCGGACTGATAGTGCAATGGCCGTAGATGATAGTATTGTTAGTATTTGTTAGGGTTGGCATTTCAAAAGTCGACACTCTACGAACGGTGCAGTTTCAACCAATTAGATAAAATGTGCAGTATCTATTTCTCACCTGTGTTTAGGTTTAAATATTGTGTAAGTGATCTCAAAGACCGAGCTTATTTTCATTGAGACATCTTCGTCAAACTTTGAACCTAATTAAATAAAAAGGTCGTTGTTTATAGCGTAAAACCTACTCTGAATAAAGAAAGTAATAAAATCAAGAAAGGATCGGCTGAGTGAGTCAGTAAAGCTACTCGAAAAACAATACCGGTCCCTCACGCGATCGTAATCGTGGTCCCTCTTTGTCCACTCGACTTCCCCTCCCGATTCCTTCCCAATCAATAAAGCTTTTAACGTTAATGGTTTCTGTCTTTATACTGACGAATTAACTAACCGCAAAATTTTCACGGATTTCTCAGATATCTTACCCTCTCCTTTCATTGTCAGAACATTTTTCTTAGTCACTGAGCTTTTACGTCTTTAAATATCTTAATAATAATAATATTCCGGGACAACTCACACACGGTTATCTGATCCCAAGCTAAGCAGAGCTTGTGTTATGGTAACCAGGCAACTGATAAACATACTTATATATTTCTAAGTACATTCATATTATAGATAAATTACACCCAGACAACCAGAACAAATGATCGTGCTCATCACACAAACATTTGTCCTGGGTGTGAATCGAACCCACGACCTCCGGTATAGCAGTCAGGGTCACTAACCACTAGACCAACAGGCCCGTCCATTCTTGCCAAAGCTTAACAATATTTTCGAGAAAAACATTGCCACTTTTCTTTTGTTTATTCTTTTTAAGGCATGTTTGTTGAGTACGGTACTGTGTACGGACATAAATTATAATCATTTGAACATTATGTACCGTGTTTGAATTTAATTAGACGTAGATAATTAATATCTATTAATTAATTCAGGCAGAAGTAATTAATTCAAGATTATTAATAGACTGACAATATTATTACAGTGTAACTTTCACGTTAAATCTTCAATTATGTTTTTTGTTATATTCAAGATTTAGAGTAGAATAATGTTGGTTGCTTGTCAAATTAAACAAATTGTCGAGGATAGAGTTTTTTGTTGCAGCTTCTAGCTTTACCGCCTCAATCCTCATATTGAGCATTCGTGTGATATTTACATGTATACTCTCAATATGCATGAATAGTTAAGAGTCTGGCAGTCATACAAATACAGAGGCATAACCTGTTTATTGCCAATGGTTCCTTATCTAAACACGAAACTTCAATGTTGTTCAAACTCCCGAACTCAGGAACTATTGGACTGGACGGTTCCAAACTTCTTCTGTCAAAGTGAATCTATTGCAGTTTCTGAACTGGTTCATCAAGTTAGTTTCATCCTGTCTTTTCTGTTTATATACTTTCTATCTCTATATATCCTGACCGATTTCGGCCACAGCGACTTGGTTCTACCTATTGAGAGCTTCGCTGATGTGCCGTCCACAATCACTGCAAGTCAGCACTCCATCGACATAATTATAATGAATAGCCGCGGGTGGTCGTGCTTTTAGCTCGTCTCTTTTAGCGTCGAGCTCTTCCTTACGCCTCTTCTCAAACTCGCACACTTTGTTCCTTACAGTACGCCTCCATAGTGTCCGATCCGCTGCCATAGTCTCCCATTGTGACGGTTGGTTGTAGGTCACATCGTTTCATGTGGCGCTTCAGCACATCTTTGTACCGAAGGCGTTGGCCACCCTGCTTACGCTTACCATCCTGCAGTTCCGAGTAAAAGATGCGCTTTATTTTATATATTATATACTTACAGTAATAACAAATGAAGATCGATTTTATGTCAAAATATTTGTGGCAGTTTCCTTCCCTTCCTAATTTGCTTCGTAATGTTTTAGTGAAAAATAAAATTGGAGTCTTCTTTGTCTGTAGTCGCCATATTATTTGGATTAAATATTATGAATCATTTGTTTACGTCATGCCAGACAAATGTCGTGTTAATTTATCAAATAACCGTCACGTATAAACAGCTTTCTTACCGGTAAATGGATAAATTATAATTATTTACTATACATATAATTGTTGTGTGTAAGTAATTAATTCAAACTTGTTTATAAAATAGTGGGTGTTGAAATATAAATTATTTTTATCGTTAGTAAAATGACATGTAAATAGAAAGACATAAAGTTTTGTTTAATTAAAATTAACATTGTAAGCGGTAATTGGCATTGATAATTACAGTGCTAATTAATATATTTGTGGCTTACGTAACCGCACTGTTCATAAATTTTGAGAGAAATGATAATTGAGATTGATGTTATGAAACACATAATAAGACGAAGTAATCAATCTTCTTTTTTACGAATACAAAAATAGGTGTACATTAAATGTTTTTTCCTGGTTATAAGTTTTTGAGGAGGAACCGGTTTAGTGTAGGCTAGACCAAAACCACTCATGTCAAACTAAAAGGGACGATTGTATCTCCAGAGAAAGGCGCAGGTGGACAAGGTCTAGAAATCGATAAACTAATTTCAATATTCAAATGAACTACCAACAAACAGGAAAGTGAAAAGAGAAACCTATTTGAATACGTTAGACAATGAAGGCATTATAATTAGTAATTTTATTTGTTTATTTAAATAAATAATTGTAAGATGACCATGACCTGGAAAAGTTGCAAATTTTATTTGTTTTCGAGCGTCTAGTATGAGTTAATTGTACTTGTTTTGATGTTAATGTTGAAATTGTATTGTTGTTACCTAATTTTTATAGGTGTGTAATGTTTATTCTAAATATTTGAATGTAGAAGCGTATAAAATAAAGTATTGTTATAGGTGAAGCAGATATATAGCTTGCGGAAAATTTTGTGGTCGTACTAATAAAAAAAACTGGGTTTAGCGGTTAGTTTATTTATTTTAATTTTATTTATTTTCCATAGTATTTTAATTTAAAAAATTTAAAAATTATTAAAAAAATATTTAATTATTAGAAAAAAAAAAAGATTGGCCTTCCTTCCTAACCTTCACAGCGTTTAGGAGAAATGCACATAAAACTAACGGTATTTATCTTCGATCATCATTCTACTATTTCAATCCGTATTCACATCAAAGTATAGGAAATCGAGGTCGCATAAACACTGGTAGTAGATTTTTTCGAGCGGTAATAATAAATTAACGGTCAATGGCACAAGCCACGCTAACGAATTATCGTGCAAGTGCGTGCGTAACACTTTAACATTTTTGCACTGCCTGATTGGGTGTTCCTTAGATCCGTATGTGTTATATGCTAGTATTTAGATATAATTACTTGAGGTAGACGCATCAAGTCTATTTGGTTTACCTGCCGACGTGGAAATCTATAAATAGACTCCGGACCCAAGTCGGCCGCTGTAAAGAAAATATGTATCGGTGGGGTTACATCACACACGAGCCTTGTGAGTGTGGTACCTCTCCCCAGACCATGGCTCACTTGCTGAGCTGCCCAGCGTGTTCCACCACCTGTACACGCGAGGACCTGTACAACGCCACTGATAATGCTGTCCGCGTGGCTGAGTACTGGTCCACAAAAATCTAGCCACGATGAAAATAGTCATTGATCGACACGCTAAGAAGAAGAACCTGATGGGAATCCTATCTGATTACTTCTTGGAGAACGGAAGGACGTACCGGAGTGATTCCTATTGGATCACAACACCGGATTAGTTCTCCCTCTTAGCTGGGACCAGGCGAGAATGCTTTAAAGTAGTAATACCAACCCAACATTGTTTAAATTGATGGTATCTTATTGTATTTCCATATTGTCGATTAAATATTTTGGAGTCATTCTTCTCATATCATCATTGATGCCAGTTATGGCCTAGATGGACAACAGTAGTTTAACAATAGTTCGAACAGACCTCAAAATAACTAGCCAAAATATCTTTGCTAGTCGTTGCTTATTATGTATTTAGACTAGTGAATTCCATTGCATTCAATTTAAAATGCATACATAAATGATAATATACATTTCGCATTAATTATATAAAACTTCGATGAGTATTTTCAGACTCCAACATAGATGACTAAGCGCCTTTCGCATAAGTAATTCATACCAAAATAATAACAGTATTAACAATTGAGTAAGTTTCGCATATTTTGACCTTTCTGATTCCCACCACATCCCTAAATTGACAATTAATTCTTTTTTAAGACTTGATTGAAATAGGGACTTAAATGAGCTAACGAACCATATCATCGTAAGTAACCCTTATAATTCAATCATATAATAGGTCCAAGCCTTAGTTGTATCCTTTCATAGTAGAAAATAATATTATTAGAGAAATTAGATATCAAAGGATATTGTAATTAAAGTAATTACAAAGTGTAATTACGATATAAATATAATGTTTAATTTTATCTAGAATATAGTTAAGTGGAAATATTCGGGTTTATTGAAGATAAAATTGGTATTGTTATATCTGTAAGCAAAAATAAGTTTAAATGTGTAATTATTCTACATAGTCTTAAGTTATGCACTGTCAAATAGATACTTAAAAACTGAAGATACATAGGTCATACTAATGCGTCTTTATGTATAACACCAACGCCTGAACAATGCTTTGCTTATGTTTTTTCTGGTACAATTAGGTATATTATTTATACTCCGCTTCGGAAAACCTGGTTCGTTTACCATAATTGTGAAATACTATTATTTTTAATTAATTTATTTTATAAACACTTAGTCATGAGCTGCTTTCGTAAATCGATGTTAAGAGGAAAGGGGAGCGGACATTTTTGTTTTTGAAGAAAGTATTGTTGTCGCTCTAATCCCCCCCGCCCTCTAATTCGTGCGATAAGGACAACTGCAGCTCAGACCGAAAAACTGACGAAAAATCGAGGTTTGGCTCTCGTCTATTTTCTCCCCCAATTCTTAACCAATTTTAAAGATATTTCATATACTGCAAGAGAAAAGAATAATCTGTGCCTCTATTTTTTCCTTTTTTCGATTATTGTTGTCAAATTCGAAAAAAACGCGTCTGAAAACTGCGGTCAAAATAAGCACTTTTTAGAAGGTTCTAGTTCCTTTAAATAAAAATTATCTTAAAAAAGGAAAAAAAAGGGGGATAGATCTAGTTCATATTTATATTACTGCAAAAAATCATAGCCCTAAGTTCAGAAACCAGTGAGAAAACAGACGAGAGCGTTTGTGTGGAAAAATGGCCGCTTAAATAAAAATACTTTTTGCGGAACCAAAAAAAGTCGGCGTCGAATCAAATAGACACACAGTATAATTTATAGTTTTTATCTTTATATAATTGGAGGCAAAGTATAGGCTCACCGTTATTCGGGTCGTTTACCGATTAACTGGTCGAGGTTTTAGTTCGTATTCGTCATCTGATCCTTGAACTTGTGACACACTTTGAGGTAAACGTGTTTGAATATTGTTTACATAGCTAGTGTTTTGTTTCGTTCAATTTAACTCGTTTGAAGTATTTTCTAAGGATGTTGTGACGTCAATGCTGAGTGTGTCTCGTTTGGATAACCGAGTTTCGATCATTGCTACTTTTATTGGAGAACTATCGATGTAAGTGAAATTGCGGAAGCGATTTTTTTATGTTAAAGCGTTTAAACTAGTACCAAGTAAATACAAACTGATAAACTTTTTCCAAGTATCATTAATTGGAAATTAATCATTAAATCGAAACTTATCAATGAGTTTTTAACCGCAAAAATAAGTTTGTTTTTTATTGTTTATACTTTTCCGGGATAAAAACTACCCAGTGTGGTGCCCAGGATAATAAAGAATAATTATACCAAGTTTCATCGTAATCGAACCGGTAGTTTTTGTGTGATACCTGAACAAACAGACAAAAATTTTGTTAATCACACTTTTGGGTTCGGTTTAGTAACACCCCCCGCCATTATTTTTTTTTTATATTTTCATTGTACCGAATTTTCCCTTCTACAGATTTATTATAATTATTGTAAATATTTCCAAGTTCCAAGCTTCCTAATTAAACAAATGAACCTGCATTCACGGGAGGATACTTTGTCTTCTCTTTTGTTATGCAATTTTATTATAATTTCAAGTACTATCGATGGATGCTCCATATAATTAGTTTGAAAGCTTCAACTTGGCATATGAACAATAACAACGAGATAGCAACATATAAATAGAACATTAAATTATCGCATATGTCAACATCCTTTACCGTCATTTGAACGCAAATAGTTAGAATGTATTGCATATGTGTTGTATAGCGATCGAAACATACGAATAAAATGTTGTTGGAATTTGAATAAAAGTAAAAACTAATCGAGTTTGCGAAAACTTAGCAAACATTTCTGATTCTTGTATTGTATCTTAATTATTTTTGGAGAGCTGGTAAATTTCTTTGCTGCCCGATACTGATCTAATAGATAAAATGAATAGCTATAAGCTGTGAAGACATTATCAAACACAGAATGAAAACGAATTTTCGTGTATTCTTTAAACTCAAAACAAGTATGCAAATTACCTGTTTTTAGTTTAACATAGAGTGCAAGTAATTTAATATCGTTTTCTAATCCAATAAAAATATCTTAATACAAAAAGCAAGATGATGAAATTAACACTTTTAAAAAAGTAGTAAGTTCCAGTTTTTTATTTAGCCTGAAAGTCAATAAATGTCTCTGAGACGGAGAATGTTTCGCAAGTAAAACATAATTATACATAATATGTATTTACTGGTAGTAAATAAAACATTTTATTTAAATTGGCACAATATGTCCAACTAGCTTCACATTTGAAATTTGTTTTAATCTCATACTAAATTTAATTACAGCGACCTCATGAGGAGCAAATAGATGTATTCGACGAACTTTACATAGAGATGTAATTAAAGTTTAATTGTATTTAGATTTGTGTTCTAAGTGAGTCCTAATTAATGTTTGCGGGGCGAAAAACCGTAATTTCTAAAGCATGTTACAACTTTTAAGTAGCTGGATTTGAGAACCTTTGTTTTATTGTGTAATTGTATTTGAATAACCACTAATGAATCTGTATTTTGTATCTTCTATCTGCCTCCTACGGTTCCAAATTGGGCCGTCCCGGATTTTTTCCCCTCAAGGGCAGAATCGATCTCATTGTGAAACATTATTCCAAATGTGTTCCCGTTCGTACATTCTATCAATATTATGGATCGTTACTTTTACCTCTGCCTACCTCATCATCATACAGCTGGTTTCCGAATTAGGTTTACAAATTGAGTTGCCTTAGCTTTTTGTACAACATCGATTCTCATATATAATTAATTCTTGTATCTTTTGTGATATGAAGGAACATCCTCTCATTAATTCCATGCCATACGGATTCATAATGGATTTCTTTTAACTGTTGTTATGATAATGGGATCGCGCAAATAGATGTAACAGTCATTTGCATACACGTGTCGTCTTTGACTTTGTATTTAGTGTATTATAAGTAGAACTGTATCATAAACAGTTTAGAACTATTAGCATTTGTATTATGTTTAAAAGAAGCAATTATCTTGGCGAAAGACCCATTAACACCTAGAAAAGTACCTATATTTAGCACATGATATAATTAAATTATGTAAATGTCGAAGATTTAATAGCTTTTCTTCGCGGAAGTAAAATGGGTTAGAATTCTCTAGTACTTTGCGAATCTAATGCGATACAGTTTGCTGAAGTAAAACTATGCATTTTAAATGAACCGGATAAGCCTATTTGTATTCTATAAAATATATTAATGTATTCTATTTATTTTATAGAATGATAATAGGCTTATTTTGATTTTATTAAATGATAATAAGCAATATATTGTGAATCTAGAAACTGCTTTCTGCATTAACGTTTGCATACGATTATTATAATTTTGACATCTTGACACGTTTTAATAATTAAGTGATGTTTTTATACACAAATACAAATTTATTACACAATGAGGATGTCATGAATTACACCTGTTTACTTAGCTCTCGTGTTGTTTGATTTTATATATTTAGGTCGGATAATTTATGAAATATTGTAATTTTTAACACAAGTAATAAGCATAACATAATTAATTATTTTGGTTGGGTTTAAGGCAGAGATAAGATATAGGTACGTTATGTTGCTGAAATATTGGATGCAGATTGTGTTTTCATTTAATTGCGGATAAATGATAAAAAACAAAAGATTTTTGATCTAAAAATCTGCTAGTGCAGATTTCCCCTTTCTAACTTATAGCAAGTATTATTATCTATACCAAAGCCTGTGATTTCCTCTTCACATCCTAAAACAATTAAGATGAATAATTATTATTTCCTTACATCGTTATTGTCTTAACAGTTATTATTAACGAGCGTGAAATCAAACAATTATTGTAATTTTATGATTGATCGATCCTAGAATATTCGTCCGTTAATTGACTTCGACTTGACTTGTAAAATATGATAGAATTATCTATTATAGCTTTTTACATGGTTTCAGATTTTACTTTATACAGGTATATCTTCGTTATTCATAATTATTTATTGTACACATAAACATTTAAAAGATACACATTAATAAAAGTCGATGTACAGAGGCGAGCTTAGCTCAAAATTGAGTTTTCTTCCAGCAAACCTTTGAGTGAAAGTGAAATGATTCAAACAATTTGTGAGGCAGACTGAAGTGTACAACAAACTAATAGACATAAACACAAATACTGCATATAGTACGTACATAATATGATATATATTAAATATAGACATACATAGACTACATAACTCAAATAGAAAGGAAATGTTCTTTTATCTTTCTCCTAAAAACGTTCAGCGAGGGGCTATTGCGCAAGGAATGTGGAAGTGAGTTCCAGAGGCGCACAGCACGAATAGTAAACGATTCGTCGTAACGACTAGAGGAGTGAAGAGGAGTGCGAAGGAGAAAAGAAGAAGAAATACGACACGGCTTGCCCCTGGGGACCAAGAATTCAAAGAATTCAAATCTTCATATAATAGTTTTACAAATGGACCTTTTTTGGTTTTATGTTTCTTTCAACAGTTTATAATGTAGATATATTGACGAGCGTGTTGAATAACTCAGGTATGTAAAATCTAATACTCATATTATAAGGAACTAGTCACTATACCATTTACTCCTCTAAGTTACTGACATAATGAAATAGGTTATTTCAAGCTCAGTGTATGATCCTCTATGAATATTATGAACTAGTACTGTGCACAGCTATATCTCGCGAGGAATCCGAGACGACAATGCACTCTAGTATAATAAATTCGCTAATTTCTCACAGTCCTGTGTGCATGTGGGCCGCGATAACTAACTGACATGATAGATCATACTTTTCTTTTATACTGCTCTTAGTTTTCAGAGTTAATGTATGAAACTTTTTTATACAAGTAAACTTGATACAGACCAACATGTTCGTATAAATATCCTTTATGTCTTCCACCAGCTAGGTCTAATAGACAATTTTTTTATAGTTTATATAAAAAATCGAATAGATCTTAAGACGCATTAGAGTTTTATTTATTTTGGAAAGGAGATTGTTTCTGTAGTAGGACTCGATTTTTTATCTGGTGTAATGTCTATGTCGCGGAAATATTTGCACAAGCACATAACAATTCAAGAGATTTTCAAAATGTGTTTTTTAATTTGAAGATAAAAACACAAAACACAATGAAAACTGAATGTGTGACGTAACATACAGTATTCAAAGTAACGCACATTACCTTTGTGTGCTGCCCTTGGAGCGTCGATCAGTTACTCGGATTAACAGAGCGGGACCCGAGTACCCGACCCGGTTCCATCTTACGTTAACTATGTCATTTTACTACATTTTCGATACTTTCCATCATTTTGGAGATTTTGTGGTAGGGTTTCCTTACTACGTTGCTTGTAAGCCTGAGCCTGCCGTGGTTAGATACTGTCCTGTTTATTTATCAAATAAGACTGATTAATAAAGATTTCCCCTATCACGTGAGTCTAATTTAAATATTAACATTGTGTTCGGCAATGAGATGCTTTATTTATTTTTTTGTTATACAATATATTTCTGAACTTTCAGTTTTTTTATTTTCGTTTTATGGATCTCTGTCCCTTTGTTCACCGATCAAAGCAATATGAAGTGAATTTTGGTTTGAGATGGATTTGAATCTGTATCTTGTTTGTGACATACTGATGGAACCAGATTTTCCTTATGATTTTTGACCTCAATTAAATATTATAATCATAAGCCAAACTCTTGAATCCATCTCTGGCAGTCAACAAGATACACAATACAGATGAGCTGACCAAATTGAGTATTGTACGTTTTTGCGTTTAACTGCGCAGTAGCAGTTACTTGTATTCAGTAGTTATAGTTTTATTGTCGGTATGATTGATTGACGAGCGATTCAACGGTTGCTAACTTGAAACACACCGAATATAGACGTGGGACGGCGACGTCGCGTCTGTTACATGTCGCATGTGTTTTGTTTTAGTTTCAAACGTGCGTGTCAATCTATTAATGATATTTATGCATATTTGAATATGTATGCAGCTTATGTCGCTGTCGTCAATAAATAATAACTAGAAAGGTGAATGTCGAGAGGGTTAAAAATAAGTTCTGTGGAAAATTACCCTTAAATACTGGCTTTCTTGTAAAATAATTAAATGTTATGAAGGAATACGTCAATTCAAACTTTCAAAACACAGAAAACTGTCGTCTGAAATTTTCATAACGTTGAAAGTTGGTAAACTGATTACAGGAGTCGATAAAGTTTAATCGAATCGAATTTGTCTTTTAGACTTGATTGCGTTCCTTGTTCCGTTTGGAACTCAACAACTAAACTTTCCATATTAAATCCGGAAGGCTTCTTAAAAAGTGAACACTACGAATGTCTGTAAACTTATAAGATCTTTTCTGTTCTTGTACTTATTAAACCTAAACGAATCTAAAGGTTTTGAACGTGTCTGGTGTTTGAATGGTCTCCATTGAGATACGTTCAAAATCAAACATTGTTCATTAAACATTACTGTCTAGAAAAGCTCAAACTATAATATTTCGACTCACATCGATCAATGAATTACATTATAAGGTCATAAGGCGTACACGCACAGATTCTTTCACCCGTATGTTTTCAACTAGAAGCTAATGCATGTTGGTGATTCGATTTGTCATACTGACACCTCTGTTTACTTCCCATTAATTTAATTAATTCGATGATTGCCGGGTATTATTGCAAATTAACGTATATATATATTAGCATCGAGGTTGTTTGCCATTGATAATTATAATAGAAGTGCACGTTAAACTGTTATTGGTTTTTAATTAACTATTGTACGTATTACTGTTTCTAAATAGGTTTGGTTTTCTTGTGGATGTCATATTATGGTTGTGTGTTCGTATATGAATGACGTACATACATATCAAGTGAGCTTATGATTTCATATAAAGAATTTCTGCATTAATTTATATGCAAATTCTGAATTCCCATGAACTAGAAAAACATTTCCTATTCGATGGAACTTTATAATAATATAATTTACGGGAATAAGCGCGTACATGCATAAATACCTTTTTTGGGGCTTGACGTTCCGACCGGGTTACACCGGCCGTGGTCGCAAGCAGACTGATGACGATGGAACTTTTTCTCATATTCAAGGGCTATACTGCTATCAAGTAAATATTATATGATTTGTCAAAATCTCTTATTTACTGTTTTCCTATTTGATGATTAATTATTTAATCTGCACTTAATTACTAGAATGGCTAGTATAAATTATTACCCCGTTTTTATTGGCTGTCTTATATTACATCATTCACGTAAATAAAATCAATTAGGTTAATTTGTTTGTGTATAGTTTTAGTTACGCAATCTGTTATCTGAAGCACGTGTCGACAGCTGTGCTTTTTATACCCGTTTTATAGGTTTTATAGTAATTTACTGTGCCATGGTAGAAAGCAATTCATTTAGATTGTTTTGATTCATTCCGTTTGTCGTATTTTTGTTTTGTTTGGATAGTAAATGTATCAATCGTGGTATTCAATCATAATGTTATTTTTCCTATAAGACTAAAATAATCACTAAATAATTATATTTTTATGTTGTTATTGAAGGTCTTCCAGGCAAACACGCAGACAAGCTGATAATAATGATTAATTAATACGATACGATGTTATACAAAATGTATATTCCTCGAAAATAAGGCTCGTCATAATGACAAAGCTAATCAATATTTTGGTAAAGGTTCAAATTGTTTTTCTGACATATTTCAGAACAACGAGACGACCGGTTAATTAATACTTTTTGTTGAAATAAATAAGGTTTTGTTTGAAAACAATTGGGTAGTATATAGATTATAAATAGGTACTCATATTTGGGAACTAAATTGGGATTCAGAAACTTTTGATTGAATATGGATGGAATTCATGGAATACGCGTTGGCTGGGTTGATTAGAAAACTTTTGCTTGAAGAATATCAACAACTTTTCCTAAACACTTAGTTTTCAACGTCAACATGTATTAACATGCTTTCATTTCCCGGAACCGTAGACGTATTGCTCTTATAACATCTAAAGTATTCCAAAATATGTGATGTGTTCCGAATTATTCAAAGAAGTCTATAATAATATGTCCAACACACGCCTACGCTCAGACTTAAGTTATCTAGAAGATCTTTACAATAAACCGGTTGCAAAAGAAGACACCCATACATAAATTTCAAAACGAATATATTAAATTCCATGCTGTTCCATCTCATTTTACACATAAGTATATCGTGTGAAAAACAAACGAGTTTGACGACGTCAATTGCATAACGAGCCTTTAGTTGGTGTTGTCCGGTATCGAATGAGTCAGAGATGAACCCTGAAATAGAAACAATTGCTGACGGGAACAGGGGTCGTGAGTAACCGGCCCGGCATTGCGGCATGGCGGCATGGCTGGCATCCCGAGCTCCCGATTCAACCATAGTTGTCAGTGCGCATGACTAATGGAAGATTTGGAAGGATTTTATATGTGCGCTTTTGTTTCGCATTCAATTTATGGTAACTGCTTGACTAGAGTGTGGTATGGGCATAAAATTCATTAAACAGCTTGCATATCTTTGCTGCTTTAGGTAGGATGGAATATTACAAGACCTGAAACATCTAGTATGAATGGTTCTATAATTCTAATAAGCAATACGATTTAAATTTATGAATGATTCAGCGTTCTGGACTCCGAAATTAATCATGAGTCTTAGTTTTTCATTCGTGCATGTTATTTTCTGGCGATGATGCTGAAGTATTTCAAAAATTCAACTGCATTATCAGTAACTATGGAACTTTCTATAACAGTAATAAAGTGCCAGAAAAATTACATGTTTCAGTTGCTCATGACAGGTTACATAAATTATTCAATTTCGGCCGATATAAAATTTATTTGGATGAAAGCCAAACATCGACACAAAGGATCGGTTATTTTAATTTTTTCAGACGACAAAGTCAGAAGTATTAATAAGTTCTCCGAAATATTCTCTGTTTTCGTATTGGTTCTTTAGTTCCCAGTCTTCTGTTAGTCAACTAAGTAGATGGTGAAACTTTTAGATTCGCTGAGTGCAATGTGACATTTACTTGTAACGACATTACCTACTTTCGCTGCTTTGTTAAAATGAATTGAGTAATCTCAAATGGTCCACGCCGAAACTGTTAGTAGAAAGAGAACTTTCCAGTATTCACAAACGTTTTAGCCGTCATTAAATTTATTTGACGAATTCTAAGTAGCGTTTATTCGGTTTTCACAGGTGAGTCTATTACTTATTTCTATTTAGTACTTATTATGTGAATACTTATTTATGTGAATGTTCGTCTGGGATCTACATTCTAGTCAGATATCTAAACGAACTGAGTTCTATCTTTTATTTGCTTTGTATTTTTATCACAATACGTGATCGCGTCGTCGGTATTCGTATGTAAGTCTGCGCGTGGAGCTGCATTCTGCTTTTCATCTCTAGCTCTGGGTGTATATCCAAACAGCATCATCTCAAATTTAAGTCACGTATTAACCAAACTATGAGATCATAAAATAACATGGATATAAAAAATATTTGTAATGACGTTTTATTTAATACAACTCTATGTTTTGTTTCAGGTAATTATGTTACACATGGCAGAAATTGCGGTCAGAAACACAGAACTCCGAAAGCTTCGCATTAGTCAGTGGTTTGTTTCATACGTACGTTTGTGAATAAATTCGGATTAAAATGGATATGGTTATTGAATTATACCAAAGTGTCGCACAGAATCGCAGATAAATTGTCAATTAGAAGGCATCGTGGTCTAGCAGCGACAGTAATCCGATTATTTCTGTAGTCCTCTCGTATCTATTTTATAACGTCTGTTTTGCACGCCCACACATTTCAACTGTCCATATTACTTTTAAGTGGGCGATATGCTTCTTCATTTTAATGTAGATCCCAGACGTAGTCCTTTTGCAAACCTACGTAGTTTATTGACCTAACATCTGCACCGTTTGCGCTCTATGCAAATCCGTATTGGTTTTGAAATAGATTTTACAAGCTGTGCCTTTGGCTCCATCTGTGTTTGCTATTCGAGTTTGTTGATATGGGAAGTATATTTATTTATCTAGAATGTTCTAGGATTAAGTTATATCATAGCGATTGGATTGATTGTGACTGTTTATGATTATGACATTCTGTACATCCACTTGAAAAATCGGTTCAGTGCTTTTTTTGTATGGTTTTAAATCTCGCTTAAAAACACGCGAATACCAGTTTTCAAGTCGTCCCAAACGTTAGTAAAAACGATTGCGTAAAAATTTACATGCGCCAGCCCGCCTTCCTCTTACATTATGCATTATCTGTCGAACCGTGAGTCAGTAAGTCAGACTGGCATGCGTTTGAAGCCGGCCTCCTTATCGTATATCTAACAATTGTAGACGTTGCATTCAATGGCCACAAAGCGGTCGATTGAATGTGAATGAGGTAAGGTACAATGTCGGTGAACTTAGGGCCGTGTCAATTGGCGTCAATTGATTGATATCTTCTATTGATAGCCGGCTTATGATTGATTAACTGGCATTCCTTTGTGTTGTTGTTTTGATACCACTTTACCAAAAAGATTTGTTCAACATAATCGTGCAGTCTAGAACTTAAAATACGATTCGCGCAAAAAATCTAGTACACACTATAAATTATTCATTCATCTGCTAGGCATAGTATAAACATTTCCTTAAATCTGCTAAAACAAGTTAAAATCTCCTTAAGCCTACTTCCAAAACATAAACGGAATTTTAAATAATGGCCGAACTAACTTAAAACCTGTTTTGTAACTAAATATAGAAGGTTTTTACGAGTATACCGGCGAAGCGCCCAGTGAAAGTTCTTCTTGTTTGTTTCTTAATCCTTGACTTACATAACTTGTATAGTTTGTCACGTTTTCGTACTTTCATAAACACTCTCTTTAGTGTTGTTTAATTTTATTTAAGAGCTTGTTTACACCAATTTTTTATATTAACAAGTTGATTAACGCAATATCTAAGTGTATTTTCGTGTGACCATTAAAGAAATTCCACGACTTGTTGTTTCAAACTTTGAACTTCATTAAACGTCGCAGCGAAATGGCTAATAACAGGGCATTGGAAATAACCTACTTAAAGTATTGGAAACAAACAACTTGGGTGTCGTTGTTCGAATAGCCTATTTTTTAGTTCGGTAACACGTTATCAACCTACAATACCAGTTCAAATCTACATGTTACATTGAGTTATCACAGTAGCGGTCGATTCGGTGGCGGCACATAGCACGGCTATGTCAATTGTACGCACGCCACGGAATGCACACCCGATAGGGTCCTGGCACGTATTCGCGACTAACGATGTGTTTTACACATGCAAATATCAATTTTAACTGTCATTGATATATTCCTATTTCCTTATTGTGTTTTGCTTCCGTTTGTGTGTGTAATGGATGTCATATTTTGTTTTGATTTAATTAGTTTTTACGAAAAATTTAGAGGGCTTTGTTGAGGTATAAAATAGCACCCTGTGGAGCAAATTTTCGACTTTTCAAACATACAATCAGTTCTTAGCGTGATGGTATATTTCTTAGTTGAGTATTCTATACAAAAATTGATAAAATCAATATTTAAAAATCACTTTAAAAAAACAACGTTGTCGTACCATCGCTCTCCTTGTATAGTTTACGCCAGTATCAAACACGTTACTTTAATTAAATGCACCTTTAGAATGTTAACGACACACATTAGTGAGTCACCGAGGTAAACTTCATCCGCTGATATCATTATCACGGCAAGTATCGACCGTGAACAACTTACCCATAATTGTAATAAAAACAGTAATTCCGAATTAACGATTTATCGCTAATCTGATAAGATAAGGAACGTACGATAAAGCAATTGTTTGTTTCGAGTTTCAGATTAGGAATTCTTGAGAAAGGTTATTTGCAAAAGAGGTTTTAATAAATATAGTGAACAAAAATAATAAAGAATTTACGAATAATAAAGTTGTAGCGTTTACTCATCTTTTACGATTATATAAATATGTATCGTAATGAATATCTCTTCGTCTATTGAATTCCTGAAATATCTTAGGTATACATAGTCCAGGAGCTCCAAAACATGGTGACAATTTCCCTTGATATAATTTATCTTAGATAATTGAAGGAAACTTGCCAAAACTCGTAAAAGTAGACGTTAGTACATGTTATTATGCAGTGGTACAAGTAATAAAAGCTCAGCTCACAAGACAAACTCATAACGTCTTATTAAGTTCCATACTCTGACTATACTGGGTATATTGTACTATGTATTTGGTAATTATAACTTTAGTCTATGCCAAGTATTTAGGTATATTTATGTATCTTTTCTGGTATATTAAATTCATGAATCAAATACTAAGTAAACTAAATAATTTTCGTACCTATAGTCGAATTTAGTTCAGGTAGACTGTACAAATAAGTAAGTGAAGGAATCCATGTTTGCAACAAAACCTTTTAATAAATTGTCACAAAAGAAAAAATATATCCAAAATCCAACCTTCTAAAGGTTTTTTAGGTTTTTGTATATAACACGTTGTCCGTATCTCGACCGCCATAATAAGATTTTCAAGATATCATTGAACTCGGCAAATTGTTTGGAAATTTTCCACCAACTATAATAGGCTCGGAGACAGATTGAATTATGGCCGCATAATGTACTAGAAATGGAGAGGGTCGGAGTAATTTATCATCGCGAAACATAACAGTATAACATAACTTAGAACCCTCATCGCAAAATTTTGTCACGACCGAAAGAAATGCGATTATTGCCAACGCGTAATGAGTTTTATGTGGTCGTGATAAGGTTAATTATACATTATTATTTATCAAATGGGTAGAGGAGATATGCTAGGTAGTAGCACTATGTAAAAGTATTGGTACTGGTATTTAGGTGAATCCGGTGAGACTGGAAACCCAACATAGTTAGAAAAGCCCTTTTAAAAGTGATCTCGTAACCCTAACGCACACACACACACACACACACACACACGCGCATCTTCTCTCTTTCTAATACACACAAACATTTAGTGCACAAGGCGTGACAATGTTTTCATTACTCAAAAATATTAATGCATGTTCTTTGGCATAGCTAATATTCCAATGTAATCTGCGAGTCTTTATGTAATAAGCTTTTCCACTATCTGGTAATACCACTCTTGGACTCCACGAGACAGGCTCGACCTAGTGTGGAGTTCATAAGCAAATTGTTTCCTTTGCGTCTTACTCTTGTCTTCGTAAACCTATAATTATAGTAACGTAGAGTTTAAGGAATTGTAAAACACTGTTTTTTGGCAAATAAACATTATTATTATTATTATTATTAAAGGTTAGGCGGAAGGCGCAGAGAAAATTGATAGTATCACATTTAATTTAATGATTGCACGCAACCTCTAGCTTACGGTGTAATTTATCTGTAATAAAAGTCTGTAGAGCTTTTAATTTTACTTTAATCCATTAGTTCTATTTTCTATTTTTATCCATGGTGCTATTAATTCGACACCAGAATACCTATTTGTTTAAAGCTATGTAACTAAGTATTAATTCTTGCCCTTCTTACAGGGGTTTTTATTACCTACAAATATTTTTATTGTGATTGTTTGAATAAGATAACAAATAAAGCAAACAACACCTACCAATCAAAGTTGTTTTACTCTTAATAAGTAAATCCAGATTCATGTTTAAACTTAAACTCATTTTTTTATTTTATTCCATTTATTTAGACCTACAGTTGTAGGACAAAGTGTCTTAAAAAGGTTAATAACAGTAACAAATACTCAAGATTTACTAAAGAATTAAGTTTTTATAATGCGTCGTTAAAAGAAACGAGGTGGATTAGCGTGATTAGTGCCAGCCGCGGTCACCTCAGCTTAAATTATGCGATCTTAACACGATACAGTGTGGTTTATGAAGACGCTCGGTCCTAAATACCTTTTTATTTTATTTGTTTATTCGCACTTCATTTATTTATTTATTTATTTATTTTTTGCGGACAACATCACATACCTTGCTCTGAACCCAAAGTAAGTAGCTGAAGCACTTGTGTTATGGAATTCAGAAACAACGAAGGTACCACAAACACCCAGACCCGGGACAATGTAGAAAAGTTGTTTTCTACATTGACCCGTCCGGGGATCGAACCCGGGACCTCAGAGCTAGCGACACCTTGAAACCGGTGCGTACGCCACTCGACCACGGAGGTCGTCGATTTAAATTTGTATGTCTTGACCTTTTTTTTCTGGGATTGTGTGTTCATGTATTTTCTGTCTTGTCTTTTTTCAAGTGGTCTGCTTCCAGTCTCACTAAGTTTACTACGATAGTATATCATAGATTTATGTGTAAACTTAGGTCATACGGACATGAAGAAGCTTTCAAGTTCAGTGCTTACACTATCACATAAATTATATATGATCTTACAATATAAGAATGTGAGTGAGTTCTATATTGCACTGCAGACAATTTTGCAGATGTATATAAATCTAAAATTCAAGAGTAGTTCTCAGTTCATAATATTATTCCAATAGAGATCGAGGACAAATCTTGAGTACGAGTGTTTGTTGTTGTCTAGTGTTTAAACATTCGTCTCATGCGGAGGTAGTGGAGAGTTTTCATTATTATAGTAAATAGCACTTTTATACCTAGGAAAACGAAACCTCGAAGAATCCGAATTAACGTTATAAAGGCTCTGCGCTATTCTATAGTTTATGAGCTATTTTGATGGTTGAGCGAGAGTAGGCGATTTTAAACAACGAAATTAAAACCTATTGTCAAAACCATTTACTAAAATAAAAGCTTATTAAACACTAACAGCTTTTAGTAATTCTATGCGAAGGCTTGCCGATATAAAATATTATTGACGTAATCAGATTGGCTGCGAGCGTAATAAATTGATATTACGTCAAACTGTACATAATGGAAAGTGAGGATGTTCGCTCGCTCAAATACATTAGCTTACACGACATTGAATGACGGAGAAAAATGTTTCAATGTAAACATTTCCACCCTGACGAGCTTCATTTAAACCATTACGTTCGAATAAAATGGCGACGTACGTATTAAAACGTTTTAGAATCATAAGTGGTTTCTCTAAAAGAAAAGGACAACGCTGTATAGACTAATAGCTCTATCTCTTTCTGCGACTAAATTTACCTAAATGATAGCTTAACGCTTTATAAAAACTGGCCAAGTGCGAGTCGGACTCGCGCACGAAGGGTTCCGTACCACCGTCGTATTAGAGCCCCCCTTAAATATTCATTTTATGTTTTTTTTTAGTATTTGTTGTTATAGCGGCAACGGAAATACATCATTTGTGAAAATTTCAGCTTTCTAGCTATCACGGTTTATGAGATACAGCCTGGAGACAGACAGACGGACAGACAGACAGCGGAGTCTTAGTAATAGGGTCCCGTTTTACCCTTTGGGTACGGAACCCTAAAAACAACCCGTAATGAATGCAAATGTATTCCATTGATTGTATTTTGTTTTAAAATTACTTCAGCCAGATATTTGTTTGTGTTTGCAGTTAAAATTCTTTTGTTTTATTATTCCCAATACAATGTTTGAAACGTACGTTTCGGTACGATTTGTTTGTCTTGTTCGAATAGCTTGGCATATTTACATTTAGTTTTTATTTAACTTCTAAATTGCATTTAATTTTGTTGATTCCAATGTTAACTGGAGAATGAAAACAATATTCAGCGCTGATTGGTATGAATTCCCATTTAAAAAGTTAATGGCTGGAAGCGTGATTCTTTGTTTTTAATCGACAGTGGAGCGCGGGCAATCTGTGCAATGATAACTTGCATGTGCCGTGACATATCGTTTATGTCCAATACTATTATTTTTATTGACATATTTTACATGCACATAGACTGGAAGACAGTAACTTTTAAGTTCTTATCCAACTTACTGCTGGGCTAAGGCTCTCCGATTGTCGCAATCAAATTTGACATTAATACATTTTTGTAACCGTTGTTAGGTCTTTATGGATAATTAAGGATGGAATCTGAATGTACAAAATCTAGAATTAATCCCTACGTAGTACGTACAAAAAATGCGACGTTCCGTAAACATTGTCATCATCATCATCAGCCGGAAGACGTCCACTGCTGAACAAAGGCCTTCCCCCTTAACCCCCTCGTAAACATTGTAGGATTTATGAAATTTCGTATTTAAGCTGAAGCTCGTCGCCTTTTATACGGGAATGTTAAAAAAGCTTTGGAGTTAAAGTTAGTACTAAAGTAGGAATGAACATTGCAACGAAAATGCTTTTTGAAGGTTTTTCTTAAAACTTTTTGTTTATTTACCATTCCGGCTGTGGTTTGCAGATGTTTTTATTGCTACTGTACACAGTCGTTGCGGTTGATAAATAAAGAAAAATATGATTTTTGAAAGGCTTTGTCTTTTAAATTAAAAAGTTGTTTTCTTGTTGTTATCCTAAAAAAATATTCAAACTTTCGAGAAGGTGACATTGAACGTGACTTTATAGACATTTTGCACTACTAATGGAAGCTGAAATGTCATCTATCTAAACCAGTCAACGCCGCCCGCTAAACACTCTTTACGTTAGACGCGTTATCAAAAGAAAACCAATTAAAATGCTCACAAAACTGCCCCAAACACATGTCAGCGCCACTACTCCGCTCGCCCTTTTGCAAAATAGATGCGTTTATTCAACGTTTTCATTCAAACAGAGGCTGCAGAGCAGTGCCGTGTGACCTGGATTCACTCGGGTTTTCAGCTCATTAAAATTCCACACATTGTACCACTAATCACGTGGCTGAGTACACTTGACCGCGCATTTGTGCAAACCCGTTCGTCTATTCTCTCACTAACCGATAATCGGATGTTTACTGGTTATTGATGAGACACGTTTACGTAAATACTTTAGGTTTATAGTTCGTTTAATGTTACTGAAATAGTTGGTCATGATTATGATTTTAGACCTATATTTGATTAGAACCATGTGTAAGATATCAGCAAGCATTTATCTGTGTAGCAATTCGATTTCCTGGGAGATCGTTTATAGCAATTAGTAGGATTGTAGTTACATTTCTCAAACCATTATCGGGTTAGGCAGACTTATAATTGATTTTGAGCTGTTTAAATAAGTTTTCTATGTCAAGCATGTTTCTCACTCACAAATGCTTTGTTAACTCACATATACAACATACTTAAGATCTCTTAAAATCTATTCTCTACTTTCCATTAACTCTTGTTCTATTTTCATCATTTCCCGAAACGCCAAGCGCTATTCGTTAAGATTAATATGTTGATGCTTCATTTGGTACTTCCGATAGGTGTCACTTCAGAGTTCCAATTTCACACAAAAGACGTGTTTCTAATATATTAAAGGCTTGTTAGTGAAACATGGAATTTGCAGCGGCTCCGGTATCAAGTTAATTTATTAACTATGACGTAACCACTGCAGTAAACAATGATGAAATTGAAGCGCACCACATTTTACGAGCTGCTAGCACTGCATAGAGTAAAATGCAAGTCGACACGGCAAGGACACTGCAGCCGGAACCAAGGCTGATGTTAATATGACCTTCTGCAGACTTCCCAAGAATGCCACGGTCATTACCACTTATTAATATATGTTTGTTTTCAAACAAATATCCGTTTAACGTTTTATGAGGCTATTCCATTAAGTAGGTACACTCGTAACATGCGGTAATGGTTCGCCGCTACGACAACGACTAGAAACTCATCATTATTTACACATTTTAGAGTTATTAGCCACAGTTAATGTTTGCATACAATTTTAAAAAATGTGTTTATGCTTCATGAAATACGTAATTTTAATACCTCGCGTATTTTTTGTGTTCATTGTATCAAATTTGACTTTGAAAAAGAATTTCAACTTAATCGGCATTGTCAAGGACATTGACAATGGCATTTGGCAGCGATGCCAGATTAAAGTTATGCAGAAAAACATGTTCTACATATTCATGCCAACTCATTTGGCATAATGTTGCATCTTACTTAGCAAGTTTGATTTAAGTAAATGCAGATTTGTTTTGCAACATGTAAATCAAACAAATTTAAACATTTACCTGAATTTTACTTTCTTTATTACCGTTCAACAATAAATTGACCTTTCCCATACTTTCTACGGGTAGCGCTGTCTTACTGGCAACAGTTATGGTGGGTATCGGTGGACTTGAAACATCATACATCCAGTCACTTCTATTTGTCATGTGCATAGAGGCACCTGAGTCCACATACCACAGGTCTGGATTCATAGTCTGAGGAGATGCTGAAAATGCTGCAACAAAACCTTTAGTGTCATCCGTGTTTTCTATATTCTTATTTTTCGGTGCATGACAATTCTTTGCAAAATGCCCATACTTATTACAGTTGTAACATCGGGGTCCCTTATACACTTTTGTTTTATATTGTTGATTCCTGTAAATCAAACAAATTTAAACATTTATGAGTATGTATTGGAGAAATGAAGAGCGTTGAGGGCATGAATGAAAAACTGATAACGTTGACGTTGAAATTAATTGAAATTTTCTTTATAAAGTGTTATTGAATGGGATGTACTTGAAGTAAATTGAGAAGATAAAACGTCCCTATAAAGAGAAAATGTAATGAGGTTTGTAACGACATTGTGAAATGTTATCTGGTAGATAATTTTAAGGTAACCCTGCTCTTCACGGGCTCTTCAGAAAATTGAATAAGATAAGAACGGTTATTGTGTTGCTTCTTACCCTGTAGCTGGAGGCATAGTCAGGAAGTAAGTATAAACGATGAACGCTTTGAACTGAAATTAGTTTGCACAAGGACCTCTAGGGTTGTCGACAGTAAATAAAATAAATTGTAACTCATGTTTTAGTTCTAATAAAAATCCTCTTGTACGCTAACCAATTTCTATCCTAAATAAACACTGTCCGGAAACATCAGGTTTTTTATAAGTCAGCGCTATCATAGCCATATTCCTATTAAGTTTAGACGATCTAATACCACGTTAAGATGTTGACAGAATTAAGATTGAAATTGTGTTACCGCAGTTGTCGACTCCCTTCTCTACGGAGAGAGGTACACGAAGCTACGCCACCCGTCATCCAATATTTATGGATAAGATTATACGTGGCCAAAATAGACAGGTTTTTTTATGTTTTTAATATTTTACGAAGGTGCCACCTACATCCAATAAAAGATTATGTTTTTTGTCCCTTTTTGCAAAGTTGACGTGTTCGAAAGATTAGAAGAGCTCGAAACTTAAAGCCTGAATAAAAATGGCAACGATGTCCGAAGAGGGCATTCTATTTGACCTTTGTCCTATCAATGTTATTCGTTTAGAAGATTAAAGAAAAATGTTATTTAAAATAATATTCAACACATAGTAATTCTGTTTGCAAATGATGCCTTTGAGTGCAAAGTGAGTGTTGCTGGCAATGTTTACACAAAGACATCTTCTCTGCCTTTATGTTTGTCAATAGTCGTTGCAGTAATGTTACTGACATTCGCTTTAATGTAATCTTTAAAGCAAATATAAAATTCAACTTGGAAATTCTGTATTATGTTGTAGAGTTTCATTAAAGGTTGTATTATTGTACCGAAAGTTATTTACATAAGTTTTACCTTCCAAGGTATTTCGTGTTGATTTAATCAAACTTTTCCTCTCGTTAAACCTTTTTCAATATATTTCAAGAAAATGAAAGCAATCGTAAAATTAAACATTCCGTTTCAATAATTAGTTTTTTCGCAAGCATTTGTAGCTAAAAAGTTAATTTGTATAATGAAAGTGTTATTGACACAGAAGTAGAAGCTGACAATGAACTCGTAAAGTCGATTAGCTATTTAAGTCGTCCTAATGAGACGAGACTTAGTCCGCTTCTTGTGAATGTACAATTAGTTTTATTTAAGCACGAAACGCCCATCAGAATACACAAACTTCTATCCAGTCCAATTACTTAACAAGTTTTTGTGAGCGGGCCAAACTGTGGGTGCGCCGTATTAGCACTTTACTTTGTTCTTGAAACCCTGTAAGCTTGGTTAGCTTAAATTGTTATTAGTTAGAATTATATTTTCAACCAAAATTACTAGTTAATTTCTCCACTATATTTATGGAAAATTAGGCAGTTGGAATTTAAGGGTTATTGCTCTTAGATTATTGGAACATAGAAATGAAAGTTTGATCAAGTTGTCATCGGAATTTGGATCAATCACAGCTAATATAGAAATCTCGACCCATTGTCTTCGAATGCAATTTAACTGGGGCAAGTGGCTATATTGTGTCAATTTATCGAGTGGTCCCCTTTCTCGCCGCGCCCCCTGGCGTGCGAGTTGCACGTTAACTCAATGTTACGTCCATTCTGCCAAGTTCAAGTAAAATACACGCTTTTATACCCTTCCTTTAAAGTAATTGTTGGTTTCTTTAAAGGTCACCGCCATTTATCCTAATCTTGTAACTAGTTTACGTACCGATCTACGAGTATATTTGACATTGAACCCTTTCACGTTTCTTTGTGAAATGGAAAGTTTCCAACGGTTTTCTTTAAAAGACTCTCTCCAACTGCCATTGGATCGGTCTTTTTGTGTTGGCTTTTATTAATTGAGATTATTAAATATTTGTACGTATCCGTATTTCCTTTTGAATGTAGGAAATGGGAAATGCTGGCAAAGCCAAATACTTCGTTCTTGTGTTCTGTCTGCGTGTAACTATGCTTCGTGTAGATAAAAATGTTAAGTATAAGTGTTGCGGCGTATTTAAAGTGTGCCGCATGATCCGGCCTCAAGCGTCCTCTCTCAAGTTCAAGGTCAGAATGCCAGGACCTCTTGAGGCATTTTGTTAAGTGAAACAAAATTGCGTAGGCCGTAAGTGTTATTTCAATTTATATTAATATCAAGGTTTTACATGAAGTGAAATATTGGACCACATATAGATCCTTGAGGGAACACACATGAAATTAACTTAATGAAGTGTAGTAAGGTTTCTTTTACGAGTTCAAAACCATAAATACTACAGAAGCAGACCATAAAAAAAGTCCTGTACCCGAAAATAGAAACGTTGAAATAAAAGACTTTATTTGAAGTATTCTATGGAGTTTGTTCACCGTGTTAAACGCTTGAGCCATGCTTATAGCGTGGCCGTTTCAATTTAACACGCATTAGGAGCTTTCATGGGTTGCTTGCGTACATTTTTTAACCTTCAAACACCCTGTCTAATTAGTTATAATACTAAAGATGTAAAGCGTGTAAAACCGTCCACGTATTTGTCGTCATTAAAACTAGAACTAATTTGAATGCTTGTTAGTTATTTTTGTTAACAGCACTCTATCTTCTCTTGAAATAGCTTTTTCGTATTGCTTTTAAATGTGGTTTTTCAGTTAGTGAGATTTCATATGTTGCTGTTGTGTTTTTGTTCTTCTTACTCTGTTTTGTTTTAATACATCGGTCGCAGCTATATATAGCGGTGTGTTTTTGGCCTTTTTTAATCTAACTTTATTAGGGTGAACAGTTTTTATTATAGCTTGGTTAACAATAGACTTGAAATATGACACAACATATTATTTTTATTTAATCAAAAATTGTAATCATGAAATTGTTTAATCAATTTCACGCGCTAAAAAGACTGATTATAATTATTTGGTAAGGTATTCAACACAACAGCAAGCAGATTTATGTACCAAGAGTTTTAGATAATGCAGAAGAAACTTCAAATATTTTTCATTACGAAAGGCAGAATTATCATATGATATTTTGGCACCCCAATATTATTAGAAAGTTTTTAGAATTCTTTGATATATTTTTACGCATTTGCCTGCAATAAATATAAGTGTCAGCTTATTAAAACACATTAAATGTGTATTACCTTCATTAGAGAGGACGAGGTCGACTCAGTACTTTTTTCAACATTTATCAACACCGTTTGATGTTACATTTACTTCGAAAATGTTTTTCATTAAGATAATTGTTTTCGTTTGGGAGCACTGCTTTTGATTTATGATTTGATTCTGAAACTTCGCTGGTTCATGTGAAAATTTATACGATAGCAGTGCAATTAGGTACACTGTTATTTTTTTAACTGCCTTGAATATAATTTCCCGGCATTAAATTTCTGTTGTACCTACTTGTAGATTTTGTATATTCAATTTTTATCGTCTCTAGCTTTTTTTATCGTATCGCTTAGCACCACTAGGCAAACTGCCTCGTTGGCCTAGTGGTGCTAAGCGCGACTGCTACGCTAGAGGTCTTGGGTTCGATTCCCAAGTCGACCAAGGTGTTATTGGGTTTTTCAATGAAATTCTCAGTAGGTAGCACTCGGTCGGAGTTTGGATTTGTGCCGGGTTAGTGGCAATAGGCTCGCCCCCTATTACATGGGACCTAAAACATACCGGCGAACTGTGGGTGTAAATTGGTACACCTCTGCCTAACCCTTCGGGGATACAGGCGTGATGGTATGTTATGTTATGTAATTTTTATCGCAGTCAACATATATTTGTTATTATTGCTAGTATTCAACCGTAAACCACTGCCCCTGCCGATTACAATTTCACATTAACCCATCGACATTTCGGTTAACAATGAAGACGTCTTCAATCGGAACAATACAACATATTGCAAGAGAACAAAGGGATATTATAAAATCAATTATCACGATCGCTCACGACATTGTTGCGAGTTGGGCTTCGTCGTGCTTTCAACCTTGCAATTTCTGATCACAGATCTTATAACAATATAGACAGTGCGATAAGATTTCGAAGTAAGGAAAAAGAATTATAATTTCTCTTGTGCTGCATGTTGTATTTAATAACTGATTAATGACTTGGGATTGTCATCGTAGTGACAGTATTAGACAGTCAGAATGATGATTTAATGAAAGCTACTGATAATGCAGTTCTGCATTAATTAGCAGCACTCAAGGCTGACAGAATAAAGATTGCTATAGACGCGATAAGAAGCAGAAAACTGATTAATGAGTTGATATTTTACCATTTACAAGAAAAAGCTTTATAATATGGATTAAATAAAAATACGTTCCAGAGAAAGTACCTACATGATTCTTCTTTTTAGTTATTGTATACTTTCGTTATTAAACCTACGTCTTTTCGTAAGGAAAGAGGTATCTTTCCTTGGTCTGTGTGTCTGTTAATTGGAGGTATCGGATGGTCCATGTCTCGTGTGATCTAGTCGAGCGAGTAATGGTAGCAAGTGGTTAACTCATGGAAATATGAATGGGAACATCTAGTATGAAATATGGATAACAGCAATTATTTAAGTAATAGTTTAAGGCTCTTGATAGGAAGTTTATAGAGCGAGAGGAGCGCTTTTTAATTGTATGTCCAATATTCGTAGTTTACTACTGTCATTTGTCAATATTATGGAATAAATCGGTTCAGCGGTTTATCCATGAAAGCGCAACAAACAGACTGACATGGTTAATCTTCGATTAATATTAGTTTGAATGGATATGGATAGTATAAATTGCATTGTTATAAAGTTAAAGTGCTTAATTGGTGCTCCTAAGTAATAAATTCTCACGTTTCGCGCACATCTTCTTAATGGATACTGTAATAATGTGAACTGAGACTATCGACTATCGCCTACACGTTGCGTGGGATGATACTTTTACGATAAACCTTCACTAGACGACAATCTCTTACCTATGAGTTAAGGATACATAAGTGTAAAGACGATTCCATTTACATAATGTTTACGACTGTGTGCTCGATAGCTAGGTTATATTAATTCGTCAAGTAATTGGGTGCAGTTTGGACGTATTTTTTTGTACATAATTTAAAGTCCCCTATAGAATCTGTCACGCAATGCTTTGTATGAGCCATATCCCTAAAATCTTTCCAATTTGTGTATAAATGTGATTTATTTGGTATTGTCTATTTAACTCTCATGTAAATCGGTTTCAATAGATACCTTAGTAGAGTCTTTAGATAAAATATAATATACATTATAATCGTCTACGCAGAATATCTTATAATATCCTGGAGAAAAGTCTAGTAAAACTATATTCAACGTCTCATTGTTATTCCGTAAGAGTATAACAATAAACTCACGACATTATATGATAAGGATGACCTAAACCGAGCCAGAATAATCCGCATCCAGAACATTTCCAACTGTTTTGCGAAGTTACGAAAAAACCCGCAGCACGTATACGTGTATGTAACACGGCTATCCGTGTAGCAAAAAAAATCTAACTTAATCATTGCTTGTAGCAGAACAAGAAGAAAGTTTTATTTTACTCTACAATTATATAATGTATTAATATATTCTCGGTATGTACTATGTAATTATAATTACATAAACTTGTGTATTTGTAACATTGGATTTGAACTCATGTGTGTAAATGAATACATTTTAATAGCTGTAAACAAATCGACTTTCCGCGACTTATCCGAACCGCGGGAACATCCAATTTCGATGTGTAAAGCCTATCTATAAATATTTCCGGAAACCAATATAACAGTGCAAAGTGGAAATACTGATGTATTCAAACAAAGAAGCATGTAATAGTGATGAAAAACTCGATTGGAAATTGACTTTCGAATCTCAATAGTCACGTAGTTGGGTGATTTAATCGATGCCGCGTTGGCGTGTAAACATCGATATCAGTCGATAAGTGCGATTATAGAATCGATTACCGATCGGGTTGATGCCAGTAATAATATTTGCATTACGCGTGTGCCGACGCCGAGAGTGATTGAGAGTCGTCTTATGAGTCGAGTGTTCATATACGTGGAATGTTTGCTTTGAATACCTTTATTAATAATATTAGCGACATTCAGAAATGTTAAGTAAATACGGTGTATTTTGAATTAGCATTCCGTCAAGGAACACGAGGCGATTCTTTTGCCGTATAAAATAAGGAAGGACCAATAATTTAAGTCATATAGACGAGCCTGTTGGTCTAGTGGTTAGTGACCCTGACTGCTATACCGGAGGTCGTGGGTTCGATTCCCGCCCAGGACAAATGTTGTGTGATGAGCATGATCATTTGCTCTGGTGTCTGGGTGTAATTTATCTATAATATGTATGTATTTAGAAATATATAAGTAAGTTTATCAGTTGTCTGGTTACCATAACACAAGCTCTGCTTAGCTTGGAATCAGATAACTGTGTGTGAGTTGTCACAGGATATTATTATTATTATATAAAATAATTACAGGATAAGGGTAGACTAATGCCCCGTATTGAGTCTGTTAAAAAAACTTTATCCTTATTTATAAAACTCTCGGTGTTTTTTATTGAAGCCCCAATCATGATGACAATATATATACCTACTGAAAAGAATTAAGTAAGTACTAAGATATGAACACGCAAAATTCAGATCTATTTCATCCCACCATTCCATCAGTTACTTACAACTTATTTCATACATGTTCTCGCTAATTCCCGTTGAATAATATTACCATCTAAAACTTAGCATATTGGAGCATATATGTATACACCCTAGATGGTAATATTCCGTTTTATTTGCTGTACTATGGTATACCTTTAATGAGCCATTCGGCGGTTACCGTACCCGCGTAGGTGTCCGATCCGAACCCGGTTTGTAACGGCTTTATTAATTGTGGTTTTATGACTTTCATCATTATGAAAATGGTTTCATAGAGGTGTTTTAATGATGTTAATATTATATGAAATGGAAATGGAAAATACATTTGATTGAGTTTTGTGATGATATCTTAACTATTAACAAACAATAGCATTTGTTTCACACCATTTTATTTCAAGACTAGCTGTGCCTGCGACTTCGTTCGCGTGGATGACGAAACTTATCAATGAGTTTTTAACCGCAAAATTAAGATTGATTTTTATTGTTTATACTTTTCCGGGATAAAAACTACCCAGTGTGGTGCCCAAGATAATAAAGAATAATTATACCAAGTTTCATCGTAATCGAACCGGTAGTTTTTGCGTGATACCTGAACAAACAGACAGACAGTCAGACAAAATTTTTTTTTTTCACACTTTTGGGTTCGGTGTCGGTCTAGTAACACCCCGCACCATTTATTTTTTTGATATTTTCAATGTACAGAAATTTCACTTCTACAGATTTATTATAAGTATAGATAAGGTTGTCTTAAATAGGTATATAAAACAGAATCTAAATTAAGAAATATATGCTTGCCCATATTGATTATTTTAATCATCGCCAAGTGTAAAATGACAACATGACATCCTCACTTGCATAGTAATGTTGACCAAGAACTTACAAAATGTTTATTCCCAAAAATCGTATTAGAAACACAAAACTTACTGAATACTACATTTTATGTATATTAAAAAGCGGCCCGGTATGGCCAGATCTAAAAGCTATTTAAAATAAGACACAGCTTTATAGAATAGGGATGTCCGTAAAATAAAGTTTACACAAATTCGTGACAAATTCTCCAGATTCCGGATATTCAAAATTGAAACTTTGCAGTACATTGATTGCGTCTTGTGCTCGGTAAACATTAATTTTCAGTCAGCTACATAGTAAACATGCGGAGACACGATTTCAATCAGTGAAGAAGCAACGGAATTTTACTTTTCGCTTAAATATTAGCATTAGACATCGATATTTTTCTTCAAAAATACTGTTAACTGGAAATAAGGTATCCTTCTAAGCTATTATAATAATATCAATTTACATTCAATTCGTCCGGATAATACCTTTTTGAGATGATTTTAAAACAAAAGCTTCAGACAAGTGGTAGCCCTATAGATTGTTCGTAGCTCTACAAACATTTTCGCATAAAAAGCTTTCGCTCTTAATTAAATACAGTTTGTGGTTACCGACTATTAAATACATTTTCATTTTATACAAAAGTAATTTTATTTTAACTTAATTTATTTTGAACAATGACATCGCTTTATTTGCCTACTGTGGAGGGAAAAGTGACCTTCGTTAACACAAATGTTTTTGCTACTAACTTATTTAAGAAGTTTTGAGTTGTTTTCTATATTGTAACGTATTCAGAAATAAAACTGAAATTAAAAGTAAACAAAACACAAGTATATATTCTATTCTAACTCACATGAATTTTAAAATTCCTGCGAGAAGGTATTTTTTATGTTACTTGGAATGAGTGCCTACAAATTACTATCATTGAGAGTGAGGAACATTCCTAATTAATTAAAAGCATGAAACCCGCATAAGAAAAGGAACTGGTACGATAATTTTATAGGAACAACACCAACTGAATTTAATCAGTACATTGGCAAGATAAGTGCTTCCTTTTATTTTCCTTTTGTTCAATACGGAGAATGCAAGAATTGAGCTTTTCCTGTTCTTCTCTTTAATCTTAGCGTTTTATCAACGTGAGAACCAAATGTTGGTCAATTTATCTATATTAACAAAGAAAATTCTGAAGTTTTAAGAGATGGTCCGAACTCGTTAATCTGCTAAAGTGCCAGTCATATATAAAATATCTTTGCATTTGATAGCCCAATTCTCGAGGAATTTTATAACTTTATAAGAGATTTAACCACACCATAGGACGGGTGAAACCGCGGAACTTAGCTAGTTTAATAAAGCAACCAGTAGTAATAAGATACGACACTGTTTCCACTCCGTTGAGCTTTTTCAACTCATTGGCTTATCAAAACAAAGCCCGAAGCTTCTAGGATTAACCGTGTGCCACTTTTTAGTCCACAAGCAAAGATAAAGAAAACTTAACGTCCTTACTTACTTAGCAACACAAATAGCGTGCAATAAGTCGGAATGACTTTAGCATTCTTAGTAACTCCGCAAATGTATTTTATGTTTGTTCCAAGTGCATCTAAAGAGGTTTGGTACCATTACTTTGATGTGGAGTTTCAGTGCATTTTATAGCGTTGAATATTGAATAAGACCGAGTAGTGAACGACCCCTGTGGTCTTATAAGTTTGTTTGTTTGACTGAGGAGCAAAGTAACTACATGCAAGTATATTTTTAAAGAATGCCTTCGTTCTTGAGCAAATAATTTCAGCGCAGGAAATTCTATTTACTGAATATTCACCTGCCCTATATATATCCATACATATATGTATATTTACACAATCCAGTACGACTAATATTGAATATGACTAAGTGCAACTTTATATACAATCTGGTCAAGAACAGCAAACAAAAGAGAGGAGTGGAAACAGCTGGAAGAGGCCTATGTGTCGAAAGACACGCTTATCACAAAACCGGGAAATCCAACTTAATAGATTAAGCACAAGTAAAATTGTTTGTTTCGATGTAAGAAAAGCTTGTATTTTTAGTATCAGCAATAAGGGCTAATAATAAAAGTGCAACTTTAAGGCTCTTCAGTATATCCTAGATTTAGTCACGTATTTAAATGAATTTGAGTGCCCAGTAGACTTAGGTATAAAAGTAGCTACCATTTCCGTTTAAACGATATTTCGTGCTTTCGCAACTTATCTAGTATTTGCCCCGGTGACCGTGAACTAGTTTTTGTACCGTCCGTTTCGCATGATGTCACAGACTACAGGGTGAGTTGGAGACGTTCCAACATTCGAATAGATTCTGGATCGACTGGATTCTCACTGCAATTTGTTTAACACATTTATTCCAAAACAGACCGCCTAGAAAATTTAATCGGATGTTTTCAGGGTTTGTATTTCAAGCTATTTTGTGCATGAGTGACCTAATAGATACTTTATTGGCCGATCCAACGAAATAGTGTTCTAGACTCAATATAGACATGAAGTTAACATAGTTTCAGAAGTTCCAGCCCAAATTATAACTTCTTATTTTACTTATCATATTTCGTTTGAAATGTAAACGTATGATATATTTTCTCCATAACAAATGAAAAGGGAAACAACCCCGACGATAAGCAACAAAACAAATGACACACATATGTAAGTTTAGACGTTAACAACCTAAAACTAGGTTATCGATTAACTGTTAAGTTTGCATACTGTTAAGAAGACTGAAATAGATTACTTTATGAATAGTTTTACTTGGTCATCGGAAATAATGGAATTGGTATCGAATTTAGCAATCAATCATTTATGTTACTAATTTAGTCATCTTTGTAAAGCAATCACGTATTGTTTTCTTTGATAAGATATTTGAATTTTCAGTACAAATCAATCATCCACCGTTGGGTGTTTAGTAGTTTATTAATCTACTGAAAGTTTGTTTCCCGTATTCCGCTGAAAAGGTTTTAGCGTTTCTTTACATAATAAAACTGAAACTACAATTTATAATGTGACTAGTAAGATCTTTATAGAACATAGTCTATTTCTGAAATAAAATAAATTATTATCCTACAGCAAAAATATTTTTAAAGGTAAGATTTATTTGTTTTTACTAAAGCAATTAATTCTGGATTGGCACTCATTAATCATAACTCATTCAGACCGAGTGTCTGGGAATAAAAAGATAAAAGATTTTTCGAATAAAATATATATATATATCGATCTTTGAATTTTGCTTTTAACTTTGATAGTATTAATACTATTTATGTATGAAGTAACATTTATAAAGTTTCCAGATGATTGATACGTTGAATCATTTTAGTTTTAATCACGTTGTTTAAAGTCAGTTTCATCTAACATTTAAGTGGTAATGTTCTAGATTTTTCTTCGATTCATCTTGAGTCGTGGGTCCAAACACAAACAGACTAGAAAACCAATATCTTGAGACCACGTAAATGTTTGCTGTAAGCGCTTGCCGAAGATAATGAAACAATATGTTTGTGCAGCACTCTAATATGATTGTTTTACAGTATCTTCAAAACAAGTTGTAAAACAGCGATACTATACATAAACTATGTACCTATGTAGGATAGGAATCGTTCCATCGTTTTTTGAAAAAGCGTTCCACATAATTTGGATGGTAAATGAACGCAGCCTATTGGTAATTTTTAAATACCTACTAGAGATCAAAGACGTGTGATGTTTCAGGAGAGTTTTTAATAAAAATCAAACTAATGTATAAGCTTACCTAAGTATTAAAAATAAAAGTTCTATACCTATAAAATGTCAATATACTTCTTATGTGTAACGACAGCTTCAAGTAAGACTGAATGTAATATTATTTTTATAAGAACATAGTTCAAGAGTAATAACGTGAAGCTATAAATTACTTAGTAGTTCTCACCGATAAACTTTCATTTAAGTGGAGTCTTCTGAACTCGTAACTTATAATTATAATAAAGAGATAACGCGAACATGAGGTCGTGATCTTAGTGTGATGCGTTTAGTGCCTTTCTCCTTACATTTCATAATATTTAGACGGGCCTGTTGGTCTAGTGGTTAGTGACCCTGACTGCTATACCGGAGGTCGTGGGTTCGATTCCCACCCAGGACAAATGTTTGTGTGATGAGCACGATCATTTGTTCTGGTTGTCTGGGTGTAATTTATCTATAATATGTATGTATTTAGAAATATATAAGTATGTTTATCAGTTGCCTGGTTACCATAACACAAGCTCTGCTTAGCTTGGGATCAGATAACCGTGTGTGAGGTGTCCTGGAATATTATATATATATTATATATCTAACCACTTAACAGATAATGTTATAGGTATATATTTAGTTCTCAGTTTTATTGTTCAGATGAATTCTGTTGTCATCTATTTGAATGCCATCTTAAGATTGTTTTCATATTATAAGGTAGGTACGATATTGTTGTCAGACTCCGACTCCATTTCGAGGACAAGTAAATGTATGAAAAATGCCCCCGTCTTTCACATTATCCGGTCCAATATCGGATTCGATATTTTCATACATTAACTTGCCCCCGATACCGTGTCGGAGTCCGATACCGACATCGTGTCGGATAATGTGAAAACAGTCTCTTATTATAAATTTTCACCATCTTGTGTATTTCATCTTATCGATAATGATGCTTCTCGCCATAAAACGAAACGTTGATATCGTAGTGAATGACAGTCGTCAGGAAGTTTAAGTGAAAATGAAACGTTGCTGGAAGGGTAAAACGTTTGCGAATAGGAAATAAGTAATGGTAAGCGAAGCGTGGGATCTGTCGCTTATCTCTAGCTTTTTATAGCAGATCAATACAGATGTAGATCTAGTTATGTATGTAAAAGCCTCATTTCTACGTAGATACCTGGTAACTGTTAGTAAAATGACACAATGGCCTACTATGTAATGTTCAACAGTTGGTTAATTAGGTTACGTTGATTAATTAAGACCTCAATAATCGTGTGTCACCATTTGTTTTTGTTATAAAAATAGGAAACTTATGTTGGGAAAGTTGTGAATTTACAGACTCCTACTTGTAAATTCACAACTTTTTCAACGTAAGTTTCCTATTTTTAACTTATTAGACAATATAACTAGTAAATAACATCAATGTACAATCAATTCTATCTTAGAGCGAGGTGAAGCTCAAACACGCAGGGGTTATCATATTATGGCGGGATGAACGCAAGCTTTGTTGCGCCATTCAGTCAATCCACTATGACTTATCAACTAATAATGGGAACCAAGACGAGAACAGTGTTTTGTATCATTAGTCGAGTTCATACTGTGCGCCCTTGTTTATAGATCTAATCCTGTTACCAAACACGTATAGGAGTTAATGAAGGGGATCTGTTTGTTTGACATGCAAGATGTTTGAGCGATCACCAACATATTTAAAAAATGTTTTATTAAATTAACACCGTGTGCACTGTTATATAGGAAAAGCGAAATTACAAAATTTCCCTTTTTTCCTAGTTTTTTTTTTGCGATTGGTGATCAAATTTTACATTACGTGGGCCTCTCAAATAGTCAATTTCAAAAAAAGGAAACACTTTATTGCAAAATTCGTATTTAATTAAGCTTAATTTTTATCCATGAACAACCTCTTATAAATCTTCTTTTACACGTTACTATTTACACTTACACCACTTCATAGAATTAATGCGACAAAATTCTCTCCCACGAGATAATGCATAACTATCCATAACACTTGTAACACGCGCTCTGCCCGATCGAGTTATCAAGTGCTCGCTTAACGCGGGCTCTGTTACACTGTGACTTATCTATTTATTGCTGGCAACTTATGCGAGATGACGGGTAAATGAATGGTTATATTGTTACTTGTTTTACGATAAGTTAGATGCATTTGATCGGAATTCCAGAGGTGTTTGTTTTTTTTCTGTGTACCTTGGTTGTGGTATCATGGTATGGCTGGAAATGATGGGTTGTGAGCAGAAAACAAACTACATTATAGGATGACCAGGGATTTAATACGACTAAGTAAATTACAAGTACTGTCCTAGTTGCCGGCAGAACACAGAAGGAAAAGACATAACGTTTGTATAGAAATGTCAAACTCAAAATGACATAATAGTTTGCGTTTATAAATTAAACTTCAACACTGGCCCTTAAACCAATACTATTATGTTTAACAATGGAACACAAAGAAACATACAATACAACACAAACAAACATTATATGCATACAGAAAATAAAACAAACCATATTATATTCCTTAACAAAATCTTATGACAAAGTTTATAACTTAAAATAATTTCAACTTTACACTAAATTCAACTCTGTTACAAACTTGACATGTGATCCACTTGACAAAGGTTTTGTTAGTATGTCTGCTAACATTTCTTTTGTACACAAATATTTAACATCAATAGAACCTTTAGAAACATGTTCTCTAATAAAGTGGTGTCTGATATCAATGTGTTTAGTTCTAGCATGAAACATTGAATTCCTACACAATTTCTGTGCTGACTGATTATCATTAAAGATTGTGACTTTGAAAGGTTTTTGGAACAATTCTTCCAAAAATTTACAGAGAAATAAAGCCTCTTTACAGCTATCAGAGAGACACATGTATTCAGCTTCTGTGCTCGATAGAGCTACAGTGCGTTGTTTCCTACTCTCCCACGATACTATAGAATTACCTAACTTGAACAAATATCCTGTGTAGGAGCGTCTATCATCGCTACGTCCCCAATCAGCATCAGCATAAGCAGTGATGGTTAGATCACCTTTACCAAAAGTTAATCGCAAGTCCTTTGTACCTTTCAGGTAACGAAGAATTCTTTTAGCAGATTTCCAGTGAATTTCCGTAAAACAGTTGTTATATTGACTCAAATAACTTACGGCGTGCGATATATCAGGTCTTGTGCCAACTGCAATATACATTAGGGATCCTATTAAACCTCGATAGTCGTATTTACTATTATCAGTAAGCTTCTCAGCCTTCGTTAGCTTAATTCCTGTTTCCATGGGAGTAGATGAAGGTTTACTATCTTCCATCTTATATTTCTGAAGAACTCTTTCTATATAATTTATTTGATCAAGAGTTATACTGGATTGAGTTTTTGTCAGTCTCATCCCCAAAATATGACTTGCTGGTCCCAAGTCTGTAATTTCAAACTCCTTTTTAAGCTTTTCTTTAACTAGAGTTCGCTCTTGTAGAGAAGCTCAGTAGAGAAAAGTATAATGTCATCGACATAAAGAGCTATCATTATAAATTCACTCTGTATCCGTTTATAATAAACACATGGCTCTGAAGTAGTTTTCATAAATTTACAAGTTTCACATAGGACTTTATTGATCTTTTCATACCAAGCCTTAGATGCTTGTTTCAGACCGTAAATTGCCTTATTAAGTCTATATATTTTATTCTCTTTTCCACTAAGAACAAAACCCTCAGGCTGCTCCATGTAAACAACTTCCTTGAGATCGCCATTCAAAAAAGCTGTCTTTACATCAAGGTGATCAATGTCCATGTTGTATTGAACTGCAATGGCAAGCAATGTGCGCAGACTAGAGTATCTTACAACAGGTGAAAACGTCTCCTCATAGTCAATACCACGTTGCTGGGTGTACCCTTTTGCTACTAATCTTGCTTTGTATTTTAAGAGCTCACCATTAACTCCATATTTCTTCTTGAATACCCATTTACATTTTATTGGCCGCTGTCCTTCTAAGCGGTCAGTAACAGTCCAGCATTTATTAGAAATAAAAGATTTATACTCATTTTCCATCGCTTCTCTCCAATTCTTAGCTTCCGAGCCAGATAGGGCTTCTTTCACAGTCAGTGGCTCGTTTGCGACTCCGTTCATGTCAGCGATATGGAGAGCCGACAGCATGGAATCATCATCCTCGTCTGTCTGGGTACTAGAAGATGTGCTTTCTTCTTCCTCATCTGGAACGTAAGATTCATCCGCAGCAGCATTTGATGTAAAGCTCTCATCATCACTCTCAGAATCACTTAATGTAATCGTACTAATTCTCTGTCCATCCTGGTTAATAACTGTGTCATCAGAATTAGTATCAACACATTCATCATTATTCAATGATTCTGTTAGTGGCGATAGTTCAATGATGGATTGATTATGCAATTTATCATCATTTGACACATTCATAAACTTATTTTCAAAGAATGTTACATCTCTTGCTTTTATACATGCTGTTGGATTATCAGGGTTTATTAATCTATAACCCTTGCTCTCTTCACAGTAGCCCACAAATATTAATTTCTCTGCCTTTGGATCCAACTTTGTACGATTATGTTTTTGAGAATATGCAATACAACCAAATATACGTAAATCTGAGAGTGATACCTTTTTATTAGTCCACTTCTCCTCTGGTGTACATCCCTTGACTGCAATGGTTGGTGAACGATTTTTGAGATAGACTGCCGTGTTTACAGCTTCAGCCCAATATCTCTTTCCGAGGCCAGCATCTTGTAACATGCAGCGAGCTTTCTCGAGTATGCTCCTATTAGCCCGCTCTGCAATGCCATTCTGCTGTGGGGAGAAGGGTATTGTTGTTTGATGACTAATACCATTCGCCTTCAAATAATTCTGAAAAATTAAATTAATATATTCACCTCCATTGTCACTACGTATTGCTTTTAGGTTTTTATCTGTTTGCTTTTCTACTAAACATTTCCATTCTTTAAATTTATTAAAAACCTCATCTTTTCTTCTCAAAAAATAAACAAAAGTTTTTCTACTGAAGTCATCTATAAAAGTTAAAATATATCTAGTTCCACTAAAAGATGAACAAGGCATAGGTCCACATAAGTCTGTGTGAACTAATTCTAATATATCAGTGGCTCTGTTGAAACTTTTCTTAGGGAAAGGTAACCTTGTTTGTTTTCCCATCACACATGCAACACATTTCTCAAAATTACTATTATTAGAATAAGTAATACCAGTAGCCATACCTTTATTCAAAAGCTGCATGCTTCTATGGTTAAGGTGCCCCAGACGACGATGCCAGACTTCCTGTGAAGCCATGCTACATTGCTGTGTAACTAAAGTCTTTTCAGTAGTATTAATTACATCACTACTTGAAGTAACACCTGACTTTGTTTCAGTAGACTTTTCTACTAAGCTGCATCGTATGGGAGTGGATTCAACAATATCTAGCTGATATACACCATCACAAAGTGTAGCAGATGCCACAACTACCTCACCGTCATATATTTGACAAATGCTAGAATTAAACACCACTTTAAAACCTTTTCTAACCATTTCACTAACTGACAACAAGTTTGCTGTTAAGTTTGGTACAAAATAAACATTAGATATTGTCTTTACATTACCATTTTTCATTTGTACTTGAACTGTCCCTTGTCCAGCAGTTAACAACTTGTCACCGTTTGCTACTTTCACTTCCAATGTTTTATCACTAACAAAATCACTCATGACTGATCTGTCATGACACATATGTCCTGTTGCACCACTATCTATGTACCATGATGTACTACTGATGTTTGCTAAAAGTGCGGTTAGTAATGCCTTAGAATTATCTGTATTTGTTTTAGGATTCTTCTTGTTCACATTCTTCGGGCAATCCTTAATAAAATGTCCCGTCTTCCTGCACTTGAAACAACTAGGAGGCCGCTTGCGTGCAACTACAGCTAGAGCACTCTCAGTCTTGTCATCTCTTCTGATATTTTCCTGCAATAATTTCCCTTTGACTACCTCACTTGACAATTTTAAATTTGAATTTTCCATTGCCATAATCAATGGGTCATAGTCTGCAGTGAGACCACTCAACATGATGACTGCTATGAAATCGTCTTCCAGAGACGACCCTATCTCGCTTAGCTGTTGTGCCATTTCAGTGATTCTGTTTAAGTAAGCTTCCATGTTCTCACTGTCGCACAGTTTGGTCGCGAACAGCGTTCGTAGTAGACCAAGTCTCCGGCATAAACCCCTGTCCTCGTATGCTTTCTGTAAATTTGTCCACGCTTCGTGTGCAGTCTTCGCGTTTCTAATGTGTGGTATCGCTGTTGGCTGTACATTCAATGCAATTTTTGCCAGGGCTTTAAGAGCTTTCTTGTTATCCTTGCCATCGTCCGATTCAACATAGTCCCATAACTCTTCGTGTATCAAAATCATTCGCATCATAAATTTCCACGAGCTATAGTTCTCGATGCCTTTGAGTTTCTCAATAGAAACGAAATTTGAGGATCCAGAACCCGACGAGGCGGCCATGTTTTTTCGTTTTCAGTAAGATATTTTCGTATATGAACCGGTCACAAAACGCGAAGTACGTGAAAATATATTAATATTATTTATTAACAATATCCCTGGGCCCATAACCTGATGGGTTGTGAGCAGAAAACAAACTACATTATAGGATGACCAGGGATTTAATACGACTAAGTAAATTACAAGTACTGTCCTAGTTGCCGGCAGAACACAGAAGGAAAAGACATAACGTTTGTATAGAAATGTCAAACTCAAAATGACATAATAGTTTGCGTTTATAAATTAAACTTCAACAGGAAATATAACTAAAATAACAAACGTTTTGCATAAAACGAGTTAAAAGCTCTGAAAATTTTGGTTAGTTTTTTTATGGAAAGAGCTTTTTAAAGTCCACATGAAACATTTATTGCAAAAACTGAACCTGAAATTCAGCATACAGTTTACACCTAATGAGCAAGCAGTTACGCAGCCACCAAAAATATATATTTCCAGCGATTGGAAAGTAATAAAACATAATGTATTATTGAATACCATCTACCGAAGTTCCGAAGTCGTCTGTTTGTGCGTGCAGGTCACGGTTGTCAGACGTATTTTATTGCCGCCAGTAAAGCACGAGTTTTTTACGACCAATATGTTGACATTATACTAAAGTCAATAACTAAAATGTTGCTGCCATGCTAGGAATGTGCGTGTTGATAGGTTGCTATTTAAATAGACTATTGAAATAAAGTCTATTGTTCTATATATGGCTAAAAAGCCTCTCCTTAGCGTAGTAGGTAAAGCTTTTTATTTATACGATTTAGGTTACACACTACATTTAATCAGGTCTGGTATTCACATTTTCTCTGGATTTCTTTGAGATATTTTCAGTAAGGACTTTGAATGAAGGCAATAAAGAGTTGCCGAGTCTGTTTCCTTGTTTTGTCATTTACGATAAAAAGAAGGAATACAGAAAACCAACAAACGAAATGTAAAAAATAATAGGGGAAAATTAGGTAATTGTATCGTGGTAAGGTATCGCGAGAGTATTAATTGCCCATTATTTTAATGAATTTCAGTAGCCAAATAATATAATCCTAAACAAACAGTATATAATGTAACAATGTTTCCTGAAACCGAGGAAATTGGAATTCCTATTCAAATGAGGTGCGTCGTTAAAGCCGCTTCGGTTCCCAGTGTACACTCGGTTTGTGTAATTAAATCTAAATGCGTATCTCCACAGTTCCGTACATAGAATGTTTACGTTGCCGCCAATGTTTATCGTCCGGTTGTTTACAAGGCGGTGTGACGGACACAAGTGCTGGCTTTACACTTAAAACCGAATATAAACTCCTTTTTACATTGACTTTATGATGAAGCTTAGTTCTTATGATTTGGATTTCTTTATATACTAAGTGAAATAGCGAACGTTAACATTTTTTCTAAGACAAAAAAAAAAGGTACCTTCGTTGTATCTGAATTCCACAACACAAGTGCTTTAGCTACTTACTTTGGGTTCATAACAGTGTATGTGATGTTGTCAAAATGTATTATTTATTTATCTACAATGACCTCCAATTTCATTGAATTCAATTTTATTACCGCATCGTATTGCTCTTAAGTAGTTCCCAAGCATAATTTTAGATCTAAATAATTGCTAGAGTTGAGTTCAGGCATACTCATGTGAAAGACTTTCACATAAAGTATTCTTTTAGTTTATCTTTAAATTAACGCGGAAATACTTCTTTACTTTATGTCAATGACATTCATTTAGTTGTCAATCGATGTAAGAAGATGTTTCACATCGTAAAGGAATGTTGTCGTTATGTTATTTTTTTCATTACGAGTCATTATTACAATCATCACGAGAAGATCGTTAGTGTTTATCATTTGTATAAATCATGTACTTTAAAGAACTAAATTAATCTTACGATAGTTTATAAGTTATAAAGGCAGAATGTAGTTTCAACTACAATAAAATGAATAAAATGTCTTATATAAATTCAGTGCTTGAAAAACCCAAACATGAAACATTATAGTATTTTTACTCTCCGCGGCATTCTTTCTTTGAGTCCATTTTTATTTAAAAGATACTACCAACACCCGAAAACGTGATGCTCAAATAATATAGGTGTAACAGTCTAGCCACGTACGACTAAGTCATAAAGCGCCGACTTAAATATCCAAGCTGTACATAATTCAAGATCTTTAAGGAAAGCGGTTGAAATAACCATGGAGTGCAGTCGAGAAACTAATAAATATTCAGTGCAGTACCAGTCGGGCGTACGCACGTCTATTTCAGTTCCTAGGAAGTGTCGCGGTAACTTCACTATTGTATTCAAGACTTAGCTGCTTCGAGAAAATTGTATGGTTTGGTTTACGATGATTGATTGTGGTTTTTGGTTTGTATTTGATTTAAATGGAGATAAATAGTTTTTAGGAAAGGGAATTTGCATATATTCTCACTACTCCTGCGTTTTAAAGCAGTGTACCCCGACATAATCCGGCAACACACAACCTGCGCTCAGTCGATATGCGGTAAACCTCTTACGAAAACAAAAAACTGTGATTTCCATATTTATGCAACGCCTCTTCTATTCCGACCACATATTTATAGGCGTCAATCTAAATAAACAATTTGAAATTAAAATGTATTGCAAAAAAGGTTAATCAAGTATGTAGGTACCTTAATAAAACCATCTGAGTTGAACGTAAAAAAATACATTTGTTTCATCATCATCATCATTTAGCCAATCATAGTCCACTGCTGGACATAGGCCTCTCCCAATTTGCGCCACAACACCCGGTCCTCCGCCCTCCGCATCCAGTCCCCTCCAGCGACCTTTTTCAGGTCGTCAGTCCACCTGGCGGGGGGGCGTCCTACCTTACGCTTGCCGAGTCGCGGTCTCCATTCTAGGACTCGTCTGCTCCAACGGCTATCGGTCCTTCGACAGACATGGCCAGCCCATTGCCACTTCAGCGAGCTAATTTTACGAGCTATGTCGGTTACCTTGGTTCTTTGTCGGATGACCTCATTACGAATTTTATCCTTCAAAGAGACTCCGAGCATAGCTCGCTCCATAGCCCGCTGCGCGACTTTAAATTTGTGGACTAGTCCAACCGTTAATGTCCACGTTTCGGCACCGTAAGTCATAACAGGTAGGACGCACTGGTTGTAAACTTTTTACATTTGTTTAAAAAATACATTTACATTTAATAACTCATACATTTTAATAAACTCAGAAGCTGTAAATACTTTTCCTAATTTAGACAGGAGTAAACAAAGAAGGTAGAAAAACTCGAAAACAAACTTGGAATTACCAAATGAAGCATAACTTTGGTTTGACTTTGTCCAATAACGTAGAGAGGAGTTTAATCAAGTATATTAAGCAGTTATTTGATTACACGCATTCCTTTGATGTTAATTAAGATTGATCTGCCGTGAAATCGACCATGGGTTCTAGGGACGTAATTGTTGGGGACGACTGATGAAGGACCTCTATTAGATTGAGGACCTATTGGGCAGTCAAGCGCGATAGTTAATACGATTTTCAGAGAGTTACGTTATCCCATTCGGTGTGCCTATTTTGCTGACTCAGTCATTTGAGAGCATTACTACGCATATCTTACTCGTTTAGGTTATGAGGCGCAAGTTAAAACAAAGGTCAATCAAGATTTAACACGATAAAACCCTTATAAACTTCTTGAGTTCTTTGTATGTTAATTTGTACACCAATATCCCAAATTTTGTACGCAACAACAAAGCATCTAAGCGTTTAACGCAAAAGATAAACAAAAACAAATCCTTGAATACTAAATCTAATTAAACATTCAATTAACTGATATCGATGGTCGATGCTTGAATTACAGAATTGTGTACAAACAAAGGTATTTGGTATTAAATTACTTCGTGCGTAAAGACAAAGACTAAGGGCGGGCATGAAGGTCGCGTTGATACGTGTTCAGAATGCGGTGGGTTCGTGAAATCATGACGAATTACATACATTACACCTGCCTCCCACAGGGCTCGCCTGTTCCGAAGGTATTTATCCTTATGTGAGTACTTCCGACGTAGGTTATGTTTGTATCATTCCTGTTTTAACTGGAATCTATGTATATTAATTTATAGAGACTCGTAGACTGTTTTATAAGCCGACGTAGAAGACCCTTAATTTTATATTATTATTGGAAATACTTAGATGTGTTAGTAGGCATTACGTTACTAACTATGTAAATAAGTTTTGATTTTCGATTCCTAAATATTTTCCATCATTACCAAACACCTAAGAAATTCTTATGTCTTCGAAATCCCTGGATCGCTTGTATGAAGTGTGATTGAGGACCCTTCTACCTCCTTAAAGCTTGTTCAACCTTGATATACCTAAATATAGATTACTGAACATCGCATTAAGTTAAGGTTTATATTCTTGAAGGATCGTCAAGACAAAGCCGTCCCTTTAAGGGCACTGGTAGCCCTGCGAAGGTCACACGTGCCTCTTAAATATGTATTTGCGTTCTAATCAGAGGACGCACATGTTCGGTGTTCTAATGAATGTCTGTTTGATCATAATGTGTTGGCAGACATCAATCGTGCCTGGCTTATGAGCTGGTATTTGTACCTGGTTATTTAATTACATACCTTGTATAGTACCTGCGTAATAAGGATTGAATTTAATTAAAGTTCCAAGGCATTCGGATAATTTAATATGACGTGATATTAAAAGTTTTCTTGAAGACTAAAGAAAGTTTCAGAATATTATTACGAGGCTCTGAAGTTTGGCGAATTAACTAATTCAATTTGGAGGGAAGAAAAAAAGTTCGAATTAGAAAAAATATTTCACAGTAGAGCCTTAGAGATACTAAAGCTTCTCCCAATTTACAAGCCCTGGAAAACCCTTCCAACATTATATTTTGACGTGAAATAATTAATTAGCCCTTTCTCCATTTCCCCGTAATTCAGTTGCGGTATAAACAATTCACGTTGTCGTTATCTCGATTCTATTATAGAAGCTACCACTACATAGTACACACGTCTTTCCAACAATAAATTAATCTAAGTTGGCAGAATTGTCGAGGCAAGGCTTTCGCTTAAGTCTTTTGGTTGGCTGGGTAACCCAAGTTTCTCCCGCTATCCTTCCCTCCCATCCTCTCATTGTTCCATGATAGTGGTTTGGCTCCATACCATTTGCAACTGTGTTTGTGTCTCTGATTGTCAAACTTCTTGACGAGAGGTCCTTGCGGTGTCGTTGTTTGTTCTTTTGTTTCAAATTCAAGCTATAAAACAACAATGTGGCTTTTTAGTTCCATTCTGTTTATTGAGTAATTTTCAGCGGTTTTAACGTCTGCTAGTAAATCGTCGAAAATCGTAATAAATGTTAAATTTATAACCCTCCAAATGTACAAAGCCTCAAATATGAATAGTAGTAGGTCTAGAGGTTATGTCTCCAACCTATACGTCGTAAAATAATATTTTTATGCGTTCTATTAAAAATGTATAGAAGTCCCTGTTCACTTATTAATGGAATTTAAAATACGAGCTTAAACCAAAAGGGTGACTGGTAATAAAAACACGTGTAACTTAAGCCTGCGTTGAAAGAGTAACCTTTAGCAACGTCACGATTTATTACAACGGTATAAATAAGGATGGAACGTACAAAAGAAAATAAAATAGCTTCGACCAGACTTGTCACATGATATACGAAGTCCTTATGGAACGTTTTAAGTCTTCGTTGAGTGCCCTTTTATATTAAATGAAGGACGCTTGCGAAAAGCTCCTTTGGTTTTGTCTGGATTAATCTCTTTTGTCGATAACGCTCAAGCTTGACTTAAATAATGGAAATAAATTATGACACACGCTCGTCAATATTCCAAATCGGACTAAACCATTAAATGCCTTCAGAAATATTGTTCAATCGTTAATCAAGGCTGATTATAATTTTTCTTTTATACATAATGCTTACACATATATTTTACATATTATGTGTATGTAATTATAAAATTAAACTTATTATAAAAGCACTGATCGCACTGAAATTGCACTTATTTCGCACTAACAAGCACTCAATTTAGTTCGTGATTCTTTAAAAATTGTCCAACCTACTACACGTGTTAACGAACGGTGCCAAAGCAATTAGTGACGTGTGTCGCAATTTTCGATAGCCAAATGACTTTAATATAGACGAGTTGCCAACTTATTGGGATAGTTGCGGAAAGCTCGTGTTGTTTGTATCATAGCAACCGTTGGGTGTTCTCAAACCGTTAATTATGTTTAAATTACACCAGTTCATTTCACGTCGGTGGTGTTTATAGGCTTTCTTAAGGAACAGCTTTACGAAGCCTTATATATAAATGGTTAAAATACTTCATAACCAGAATGAGGACGTCTGGTTATATTAATGTGACGAGGATACGATCCTTTGAGATGCAGCCGAGTGCGAGGGCACAGAAACCACTCTAACAGATTATTGCGAGGTTTTTTGATACGAGTGATATAGCCCGTTATATTTCTCTCAACCAGATTACTGACGGCATAGAGAAAGACAAAGACTTTTATGTTACATATGTTGGTATTAGAGCTACGAGTATATTTCCAACGATGTCCTTGTTAACTAAATGTGTAGCAGTTACATACTATCCTGTTAAAAAACAAGCGGCAAAAAAGGATTTGAGTCTGGATGCAGGTACATGATTCCACGAAAACCTTCGTATTTTCCGTGAAACTACAATACCGTCGAAAGAAACCAAACGAGAAAGTAAACAAAAACAGACAAACATTAATCCTATCGCGTGAATTCCTCGACGTTCTAGCAACCCCCATCAAGAAGGGTAAAGTAGATTAATGTGGCAGAGTTATTAACAAATGGCCCAGCCTGTCGGAAGCTCTCCAAATCCAACGAGTGCGTATATTTCAATACAACACCTTTTATCATATTGATTGACGGTTTTGGGTCAGCGAATATGGACGTGGAATTTGGGTAAACAATTTTCAGCGCGCTTTATTCTGTTTCTGATAGATGAGACGGAAATTGGGAAGATGCGCTCATTTCAAAATTCAATTTCGATTTTAATTCATCAAGAAATTTGTGGAGTATTATTTGCGTATGTTTAAACTTAAAGAGTGTTTACTAGTTAAGTCTCAATATAAAGTGCTATTTAAAACATTATTCAGGCATCCTTTCACAATTACCTTTAGATCAAATACACATTCCATAGTTTACGTAGGCAATCCTTAATAAAGGTCCATGGAATTCGCTTCTTTTGTAAGTAAACCTAAGTTTATTACAGCCAAGAAGTAATAAAGCTTGTGTATAAAAATATATATTGCGTCATATTTCCTGTTCCGATGTTCAATATCCTGTGATTGTGTGACTCACAATATTCTATTCCCGGCCCCTTATTGCTTATAACCAATTGACCGATCGTGAAAGCCCATACATGAACCAATGAAGCCATCTGTTTGGAGAGTACTAAGAGACCCAAATTGATTCCGGGGTCTAACCCGACCCCTCCCGAAATTGCTTCATTTGAAAGCATTTTAGAGACCTTAATAAAGTTTAATTTGTGGACTAAGTGCTTATAATGTAGATATGCTTATAATGTGGGAGAGGCTTTCAATTTCAACAGTGCCACTTATAGTCTGTGGGGTTTCCATTAAATTCAACTCAAGAATCTAGAGTAATTTCGTTTAACACAAACTCAATAAATCCATAATAGACTTAGCCTTTTACTTTCAAAGCTATGAAAATTGCTACATTGGCAGCATAAATTACTTGTTATTGTTTATCAAACAATTGTACGACTCGTGCCAGTAACACGCTCGATCGATTTCAAATAGCTGACATTACACTATCTGCGCCGTGATCAATTAGTCACGTGATCTAATTATAAACTATTCAGTAATAACGCATAGTTGGTAGTTTGGAGCGGGACTTACATGGGAAGGTTGGTGGTAAGTTTTGAAAGCGTTGTCTAGCTAGTTTCTACTATGCTTTGCTAGTGTATACTTAAAACTTAAAGCACATTTCTTATTTATAGATAACAAAAACTTAGCTTAGTTTCCACGTTGAAGATGAAGGTGCGCGTGAAATATTAGTCTTTGATAAACTCTTTTCTGTTCACTTAACTATTTTGAGTGCTAGTTTTTTTATTATTCATATTGATTTGTGCTGCAAGAGTAACCTGTCTTATGCGACTGTCAAATGCCTTGCCATTTCCATTATTTCCTACAACATCTAAATAATGTATGGAATATGTCGTAAAACCACGGTTTGCTGTTAGAAGTCGTGTGATCTTATGATATAACCGCAGCTTCTTGTAACGGTCCTACTCTGGTATGTTGATTTCCCTGTAGTAACTTATCTTTAATAAGGTATGTATTTGTTTATTATCAAAGTTTCTTGAACTTCACGGGATTTTTAGGGACTTGATTATTGCCAGTGTCTATTAGTGTATGATTTGCTTCAATTTTTTGAACTCTTTGATCCTCCTTTGGTTGTCCGTGATCTTTCCGTACTTCAGTTTTGATTGTTTTTTCACCTAAGTAAAATGATGGTGTTGTGATTTCGTTTAGACTGGAAAATCACCCAACAGAGTTGAAACAAGACATTATAGTTAGCCACTGAAGTTGATTGAAATTCTCACATACTTGTTCTGATGATTATTAGCCTTCCCATTTAATCTAACAGCAGCACATTGATGCGAGTGAGAGATAACGTTATATAACATCTTATTACTACGAGACCAATCATTATGCCCGTCATTAGTCATCACGAAACATAACTGTGTGTACTGAATTGATTATTATGTGCTCTGGAACTGTAAAAATAAATTAGTAGATAACGGTTTTCATTTTGTAATTTGTTTTCTATTATTTCCTTATTTTGTATTTTCACTCTTCGTATGTATTTTTTTATTACGTCTATATTCCATTTTCGTTCTTTTTTTTCAGGTAAAAACTTCTTTCGAAGATTTAGAAGATTGAAATAGATGCATATTTAGCAAAACTTTGGTAAGATGAATTTAAATGTCACATTATGTATTCGTCGTTCCATATAAAAGTCTGCTGTATTATTATCCATTTTATTAAAGGTTAACGGTCCTGTAACAGTTTTTGAATACATTATATTTCCGACAAAAAACTGCATCACACAAAGTTGCATAAACTAAGCGAAAAAGTTACAATCGATGCGTGTAAATGCACCGTCAACAGCAAATTGTTTCATTTATGCATAAACTTTCGTCTAGTTTACGTGTAATATGAACAATACAAGTGCATAATTATGTAAATGTTTCACATTATTTATGTGTGCCGTATCGTCTGTCGCAGTGCCATGTTAGTTACTCGTCAATCAAATATTTGTAGCATTCGCAGTTCACGAGTGTACGGAAGCGGTCGGTTTCAAATCGTTTGAGGATTTCTTGAATCGCATTTTCGTTGAAATGTGGTGAGCAGACTTCTTTTTATTGATTACTAATGAAACACTTTATTTTATAACCGCTCTTGACATTTACAATAACATTTTAACACCGGAAGAGAACTTTGACCATTCTTTTATTAAATGAAATTCAGACCATATTTACAGATCTATAAAAATCTAAATATAAGCTAGGAGGATATAAGCTAATAGGAGCATAAATTTGCAGTTTAAAAAAAATGAAATTCAGATACAATCTTGAATCTCGTCAATCTATTATCTAGTACGGGAAAGGATCGTTAACACAAATTTAAAACACAATTAACAACACAGAACCTTTTTTTTAATTACCTCAATCGCCCTTTTTCAAACATGATAAAAATAAAAACATGCTCTAAAATAATGACGTAATTAATAAATCAGGCAAGTGTTTCCCCACATCTGCTCTGCAGGTGATAACATCGTTAGTATCAGGTGCTGAGCTCACGTAAACGTATTTATACAGCCTTATTAAATTGCGGTCGTGACAGCTGAACACTCTGGTAATTAACGGCAATAGTCGGCAATTCAACTTTAAAAAGAAGGGTTCTGATTTTTAATTTGCATTGAAATTTTAGCCATGTAATTAACATACGTGAATTTATTTGGTGTGCCTTTTTTAAGAATTTATAAGTAAAACATACTTTGTTTACCTCAAAGTAAATAAGTGTTGACGATAACAATGAAGGTGAAAGGTTCTGTTGAAAAGGCTTGGGATTTAGTACTTATCATCAGGATTTAATATTCTTGTATAGTTCTCTCAAAATAGCGTATTGCCTAAAACGCACCATAAACACAGGCAGATTTCTCTCAGCAGCCACTCGGTTTGATTTCAAAGCGCATTGCGAACTAGAATTTCAAATTCCACGTTCCGTACAGAGGTGGTAAAAGCTTAAGCTGATAACAATAGAAGCCAAATGTAACCACGTTTTTCGCTTCTGTCGCTTTCGCATGTGTCAATGCGAAGTGTATGTAAAGCTTACGTTGAAAGCACAAATATCAAAGTACCTTCTACATGTGGGTAGTGTCTGTGGAGTATCTACATTTTACAGAGACGGATTAGTGCTTATTTACTTTACAGACTTTAATTTTTAATTCCTTATTGTACACATACACGTATAGTCGTATATACATTTATTAGAATAAGTTGATGTACAAAGGCGAGCTTAACTCAAAATTAAGTTTTGTTCCAGCAAACCTTTGAGTGATAGTGAGATTATTTAATATAAGTGGTCCTTGTGTTGTATACCTTTATTATTAACTTATCATTAATTAAATTTTTAAATGTTCTTCTTGCACATAATATGTTATGTGAAACCGGTAATCGACGCCAAAACCATGTTTTCAACCTTTTTATTACGTAAATATTAAACTATCGACTCTTTAAAGTCTGAAAGAAACACACTTCATGCCATTTACAAAGTGCCACCGTAACGCTTATCCGTAACCATTTATTATAGCGGTCTATGAACAGCATGCATGATAGCGATCGATTTTCGAACTAATTATGTCTGGCAGCATTAAACACTATGTCAAAAACGAGAGCCAAATTCAAAATGTTATAGACACATATTACCTCATTGCCAAAATACCGATATCAGTTTACATAATAGCCGATACATATATTATATCCAAAGACAACAGCTGCTGAGAGCCCATTCAGCAAACTTGGCACGCTCTTGAACTTAAAATGCCAGCGTTACATCTCATTTTTTACGAATTTGAACTTTAATAGCTCGTGTGAAAGGTCATATTGTAATTTGGCAATGGAAGACGGGTTGTTGTATTTGAATATGTTGGCTAGCGGGGCATGCAAACACGTAGGCCGTGCCAAACGCGATCTGTCGGTGCTTAGCAATAAAATTGGATATTATCCAAGCCAGGCAAGCTTTGGGCGACATTCTCCATTTTTGATAGGATTCTGTACCTGCGTAGATCTCGTGTATTCAAAACGTGATGACTTGTTTGACCATGCTCATCTATTTAAGTTTGTTTATTTTATTTCTTGCACTATATTATGTCTATAAGTAATTTAAATCAATACATATGTGCACCTAGCTTGCACAGGCTGGCTTTTTGGACGACGTTGCATTTACAGCCACAAATATATTTTGTGCGAAACACGATACAGTTTTGAACTTTAACTTTGAAATTGGCTTACTTGGTATAAAACTGAAACCTAAAGTTACGAAGTGATTTGATGGTGAAAGGAATTCTTAAGTAAACAGCATTTCGTCACAAGAAGTTTTCAGTTGATCGTATTGAGTAGACATTTGTAAAGATTATAATTATAAATGCAAAACAAAACAAGTTGTGCTTCTCCAAGGAAGCATAAATGCTTTTAGACTGAGATTTAAATTTAAAATACAGATGGAATAGATGTTTTTTGACTACATAGTTACTTAAACTCAGACCTTATATTGGATTGTTGTCTTTTACCAAGTTAGAATTTTTTGAAGAAATTAAAGGTTAACAATTAACACCAACCCTAAATCTCCGAAAAACATGGACATAAATAATATAAATTAATCCGAATCATCCTTCTGACAGCTGCCAGTTTATTTTTAACCTGTGGCTGAATACACGTAGAAAGTAAATCTCCTTTATTCCGTCAAATTTGATTGAAACCAGTCCTTGCTTTGTTCTACAAATATTTAATTCAGTTGTAGACGTATGATTGATGCTGTTGTCTGTCAGTAATTCTATATTAGCTGTGACTTATGATGGCGGCCTCGGTACCGTAGATAATGATGTTCATGTTCTACCATCGATTAAGGCCGTGTCTCCGTTTTGCAAGAAATTGTCCGCGGTTTGGTTTACTTTGAGTTGTTTTTACTATTCTGAACACATTTGGGTGTCGTTTAGCTTTATTGCTTCGATCGTTTGTATTATTTTTATTGCTATTTTTATATAGTAAGTAGGGACTTTTCTACTGGCCATATAGAATTATTATTTTTCTTTGATTTTCAATTTTAACGGTATCCTAATATCTACTTTGCGATTGGCAGTCACTACTCACTGATTGAAACTTCTTGATCGGATTAGGTATTCTGCTTGGATGGTAATCCCTAATTGTCCAGATGAAGCTGGACTTGAAGGTAAATTTTTACTAAAATGTATGAAGTCTGCGGTATTCAAAAAAGCTTTTCGCATAAACACTGTTTCGAAATTGTACTATTCATAAAGTTAAGAAATATTACATACATATTCTATGATTCCAAAAATAGTGCACTAACGCAAAATAGCAAAAGTACGTAAACGAAAGTTGTAAATTTAATGAGTATAACAACCCCTGTTCTGCATTCGGCCTAGTTTATAAAAATAACTGTAACATAAAAATAAAACATGCGTCATACTCCTACGGTATTCGAAATATCTAAAAACGTCCAGGTCTGTTAGTCTCATTTACAAGCCAAATCGGGTGAAGTTCGACTGCGGTATCCCCAATCACCTATCACGCGACTTTTCGACCCTGACATTCTGGTCAAGTGGGGTCAGTTAGACCAATATTATAATAAATAGCAATAACAACTGAATTGGAGCTCAATAAATGAAATTTATGTGCGAGTTCATTCCGCTTGTGATGCCAATCTGTTCAGCGCGATTGTTGTCGACAAAAAGTGACCGGTCATTCAACGTCTAGCTAGACACGTCGTTTTAGGATTCAAGTCTTACTGAAAATCGTGTTTTAGACCAGATTTTAATATTCAATATTTAAAACAGAATGTTGGCAAATATCCTATGCAATCGTTATTTTATACATCTATCGGTAGGAGGTATTTAGCTCTATTTTTTACGGCTTTATCTTAATCTAATTACCATAATTTATTTCCTTCGCAAATCCATTTGAACGCTAGCCAAAAAAACTGATCTGCGTTAGCTTTCAAACACCCATTAGGCATGTTATCTTTTGAGGAAATGGGGGTCAAGTTTATTGCGGGAAAATTCAAGGATCCCTAATTTCTTTATGTGGTTCCGTCGGCCCTGACATTTACGCGGGCCCGCTGAACACGATTTATGGATGCTCGCGTAAAAGTAACACGGTAATGGCATTCTTACTGCTATAATTCGCAGGCGCTAATTGGTTTGAAAAATAGATTTAGTGCGCCAATTAGTAACGTGTTTAAAATTATTGAGATGCTTGTTAATTGGAAGGAGTAATCGATAGTAAGTTTTTATAGTTTTAATTTCCGGTATGTAACGAAATTAATGAAAAGCTTTTTTTTATTCTGATAATTGGTCGCTCTTTATGAATGATTGCTTCGGATTTTATAAACCACATTTTTTTTTACAGTTTTTATATTCATCGTACGTAAGCAAGATAAAGTTTTAAACAAATTCATCGAAAACATTATTTCTTAAAAATATAACGCTAAAAACCAATGACCGTCGAAAGTCAACTAATAAATAGTACAAAACTTTTTCTAATAACGATAGTTTGGATACGTGCGTTGGAATTTAACCTGAAACATTGTTTTTTTTTTTACTCAAACCTAATATTAAATTCCAGTTCGCTAGACGAGATTAGAACATACTTCTATAAATATTGTTATTTCAAATGTCATTTAATTAACTATAATGTTTCTCTTATGTTGATAGATATAACCATTTATTCTTTCAACGTTGTAGAAGGCCGAGTCATTCGGGAGTAAATTACGGTTCATCATAAAAGCGTGTTTTATCGCGTCCACCATAGGTCGACCTTGCAACTATAAACAGTATCAGTTGACCTAGACCGTGTACTCGAATTTATCTTGTGATAAAGCGCCGCTATTAATAGACTAGGTGTCGCCGCCGGGCGTTGCCCGGACAGAATGAGCTTAGCTCGAGACGGCGAGACAACTCGCTTTGGTCATTATACAGACACATTCATGTACGTGTACGTGCGTTTAGATAACGCTTTTAAAGAATAAGTTTTCATTTTAAATACATTTTAAGCTTTCAAAGTTGTAAATCAATCCATTTTCTTTTTTAATTGCTTAACTAACTTAAAAACTTAAGCAAGATTGTGAGATTCCACCCGAACAAACATACACACATACCTCCATACATTGCAAGTTAAATAAAAGCTTGTAATAAACGAACCAAGAATATAAACTACATAGTTTATCCTCTAGAAGCCAAGTTACAAAGTTGCTTTTTATCACCGCCTGTATGTGAAACAAAACCCAAAACTTTATTTTCTAAAAGTTTTCTACTTAAATACTTCTTTGTACGAACCCGAAGCTAACTCGATGGATTTCTTTAGCCAGATGTTACAGTGCTTCAGAATTTAGATTCAGAAATTACCCTAAATTAGACGCAGCTTTAATCTTAACATTATAATAATCTGTTACTGACAGTTGGTTTACTATTTACGTTGTAGGAACATAATAATATTCGATTGTAACGTTTTTGTTAACATTATTTCTTTTAAGACATTTCGACCTCATTCCCGGTGTCATTAATAAGCTGGTTTTTCTGCTCGACAGTGTTAAATTACAGCCAAGTTGAAGCAAAAAGTTTTTACACTTTTTCGGTTACGGTCTAACATATTTTTGTTTTATGTTTAGTAATTATGTTGTACCTAATTTTTAGCTGCTAATAGGTTGGTTAGCGATAGATAAGTGGAGCTGACAGGGGTCGGGAGTGCATTCATGCATGTAATGTGTGCCTAATTACGTTGACCTTGTCATGTACTTAATTTCGTTGTATGTTAATGCCAGACTAATTTGTTTGTTCATTATGCCTCAGTTTAAGTGCGCGATACTATTTATATTTGGAAGTAATTCGTTTCATTACTTATGCAAAGGGAAAGACATGCAAGATATGTTGTCAAAGAAACAAATTATGAATGTAGAGGATGAAATCCATGTAAATTTGTCAATAAAATTGTGTGCTAAACTAACGCTGTTAAATACAAAGAGAAAATGAAGTAGACAACGTAACAGCAAACAGTTCTAGGTCTCCAACAAAGTAATAGTGCTAATGAATTTGTTTGTAAAATTTCATTGCATTATATTATTAAAAGGTGAAGGTCGCGAACTGTCGCCGGCGGCAATTCGCGAACTTCATTAATTACTAGCGAGTGCTGGTGGCAGTTTTAATGGCTGTTTGCTGTTCCGAACTTATGACAGATCCTCGCGTCTTCGCCGGTTTGCAGCTCTTTGTGAAGAGAGCTGCAATTTTGATGACCTATTTAAAAGATAAGTTATGAGGTTCTTTGTCTGTGCAAGTAGAGAATAATCTTGTTACATATATGACAACTACATACGTCAAGATGAGAGAGAAAGTCTATGGTAGCTTTGACTGAGAGAGAATCAAACCTGGTTTCCTGAGATCCTGGTTGATTGAGGTTTTTATGTTGTCAAGATTTTCACCCCAACAAAGAAAAGCCAGATGCTAGGACGATTTTTTTAAGCCATCCAGCTATTTCCACTTTGCAAATTAGTAGTAGTTATATGCGGTAGTGTGCAATATTTGCAGAGTGATAACATAAATAGTTTAATCAAACGCTGCTTAGAACGACGCCGAGTAGTCATCCGAATTCTTTACGCAAATATCCGAAGCAAATGTGTCTATTTGTTCAGAAACAGCTGTTCACACATGTATCATTACTTCTTACGGTACCTTTCAATATAAATTGTCTTTGTAATCATGTTATACGGATTATTAATTATTTATTACTGTTTTTGTTCTACTTTAATTTGTTGGACACTTTATTTTAAAAGAAACGATTTTAAAACGTTTTACCATAAATTATAACGATCAACTTCATTAGTCTGCCGAAATTAATATATTTAAACCCTTTTCAGGTAAAGAAATATATGTTACTAATTATAAAAAAAAAATGGAAACGTTAAAGGGTTAAGGCGTTCATGATATTTAAGATCGAACAAAATATATTGTATAACTTCCTCATAAAGGTTCCTTATAAACTTCTTTATACTACCAAATATTTCGTCAAGTGAAGCAACACCAATGCTACGAAGTGTGAAGTGCCCAACACTACACATTCTTTAATAGGGCAAAATATAATCAAGGCTAATTAAAACATATGCGTACAAAATCCCACAAATCTCTCACCCAAATACAACGTACACGTTTTGTTTGACTTAACGTTTACGTTAACGGTTACGTTATTTATAAACGTAGTTATTTTTACGTTATACTCGTATTGTTGCGTGGAATTTAGATGTTCTTTGATAAAGCTTCGGTGCGTGTTTACTATTTTTTCGTTAATTTATGCTCGACGGGAATTTGGTGCGTACGTAAGAAAATATGCTGTGGATTAAGCCGGCTTAAATAGTTTGTGGGAACGCGTAAAACTGTTTAGAAAAACGTCATAGTAAATTAACTTTTATTACTTACGTAATAGTTGATTTATTTACGGACTTAAATTAATAAAGAGTGTATGAATTAAGTTTTAAAACTGTTGAAGTGGCAAGGAGGGCTGTCAAAGCAACCATATTTTTTATTCATAGGAAATTTCGTTCATTGAGTTTTATAATTAAAAAATAATATTTATAATACAAGTAAAAGCAATTTTCTTTTGATTTATTTTGCTCAGTGCCGTGTAATTAATTTTGTGATGAACAAGGACCTTCTAATTAATATTGTAATTATAGAACCATAATTAAAGGTTATGTTTGCTTGTTTAAGTACCGTGGTTTATTACGGTCTAGGTTACGTAAAAACTAATTACATACCTATTTAGTTTACATGTTTCTTCAAATTCTAAGTTATATAGTTTTTATTAGCTGGAATTAAATCTAATACCGACGTCAGGGATTACATTGATGGATGGTGGATTATGGATTAATTTATATATTTCTCTTGTAGAATAATCTTACTTTACGATAACATTTATAAATTTGGAAACGTTGGGACTTGGGACAGTCGTAAAATATGTATCGATTCTCGTTACTTCGATGAACGAGCAATTAATCGTCAGCATTCGCTCTCGATATAAAGTTGCGTGACTTTTATTTTTCGCTGTCTAAAAGTAAGGTAATTTAATATGTTCGTGCTTTCAATTTTCTTAGTTTATTTTTGCCAACGATTCGAAGTTTCCTAACATATTTCATTTATTTGCGATTGTAAATTATACCTAATGCCTACAAAAACACGACGATTCCTGTTAACTGTCTCGTGCCGTCCGTAATTTACCTCTTTCAAGATTCCACGATAAACTAACTTCGCTAATACAATAACACCCCCTTTATTCCGTAAAGTCATTCAATTGTGGAAATCCAACGCTACCCTTGCACTAAAAATAGCCGATCCAAAAATAGTGTAACTAATAACCCCCTACAACAGGTATCGTAGCGTCATCGCGTCAGTAGCGCTGGCGTGACTCATCGTGTCGTGTCGCGTCATAACGTCTGACGGATCGTCTGCTCACGAATATACCACTCTCACTTATCTTTATGTCGGCTTTAAAGTGAAATATAGACAGGTCTACTATCTTAATACACGTCTTTACACAATATGAATTTTGAAGTCCAAGTTTACATGTTTTAAAATTGTCATTAATAATTATGGCTTGTATATTTCGCTTTCCAATCTATTGTTGCCAGAAACTTTTCCTCATGAATATATATGTACAAAGATTTTCTAATAATGGTCTTGCAGTCACTAACCACTTATTCAATTTCTCTTTGTATGGAGACCTTTTAGAATACTTTACATCGCGGCAGGTATAATAAGCTTCTGCTATAAGTTTACTATATTTTTTATAACACCTTCTACAGTAGTTACTGTAGACAGTCTGTCTTCAGAGCCAGGGCTGTAATTATCCGGCAGACACAATGGTGGCGATGTTCCCGCGGCAGGTAGAGCGTGGCGGCGCCCGCGCCCCTTTCGTTGACTCACCGCGTCACTACGTCTACCCGAGTGTCTGCCACTTGATAGGGCTGCCACATGACCTATTACAAGTTATTATGTTCTTTAAGACCTTCATCTAGTTGGTACATTTGTGCATCTCACTACGCTATAAAGTTCCCTGTTGAAAAATAAATTGCTAGTTGTAGCAGAGATATGCAAGATTTCTAGATTAGTCGTAAGTTAGATAATTTATTCCAAATAAAACATAATTATACTGCAACTAACTGCGATTAGTCGAAAGCCGGAATATCTAACAAATTAAACTTTCTTGGAATGCTAGCGATTTTCACGAGAAAATTAAATTGTCTAGGAAGGAGCCAAGTGAAAACGAAAAGCGCTTAAAATGCATAGTACCATGTATTTACATTTAAAACGCATTACAGAAAGAATTGAACGGGCCTGTTGGTCTAGTGGTTAGTGACCCTGACTGCTATACCGGAGGTCGTGGGTTCGATTCCCACCCAGGACAAATGTTTGTGTGATGAGCACGATCATTTGTTCTGGTTGTCTGGGTGTAATTTATCTATAATATGTATGTATTTAGAAATATATAAGTATGTTTATCAGTTGTCTGGTTACCATAACACAAGCTCTGCTTAGCTTGGGATCAGATTACCGTGTGTGAGTTGTCCCAGGATACTATTATTATTAATTATCTTCTAGAAAAGCTGAACCTTTTCTCGTTAAAATAGAAAATTGTGAATGGAAGGAATCTGTTTTATGTCACAGATTTTAGTAATAAAATGCAAGTTACTAATGCCACCAAGTATTTATTTCCAAATTCATTGTTGCATATCAAATAACAAATGGATAGATAAATAAGTCCCCAGAATAGTTTTTTGTAGTAAAATTACAGTTAAAAAAACTTAAACATTAAAAATCTCAAACAAGATGGCTGTAATGAGTTTTTATTACTGCCATCCATGAAAGCTTCGGGCGTGACCTGTCGATGCGTCAATAATTGCAGACCGGTAGCACAGGAATTCCTTCAAGTCTGACGTAATTTTAATTGTTTTTATCTGTCCATAGTGTCCATATAAACATAAAATATCAGTCACAAAAGTTAGATCCAGAATTAATATGTTAACTCTGTTTTTTTTTTGGTTTGTGTCTCATCAAAAATCATCAACTCAGTTTCAAGTTACCAACGTTAACACTGAACGTTTCAAACTTTCTTTTTACACTAATCACTTATATTTATTTATTTTTCTGAAGTTTCTTCTTTTCTTTTCCTCTTAAAGCTTGAGGGTTGACCGTTTGCTGCATTCTAATTTTATCAGTATGCAATTATAAAAGCTTTTATGTAAATCCCGTCTCGTTAGCAATTATCCAGTCGGGTGGGTCAGCTTAATAGAAATGATAACACAAAGCCTTAGGTGCAGGCCAGACAGAAGAGACGTAAGACGCAGACGGGGCGCGGACATTTGTCTCTACCGCGTCCCTTTCATACAAAATATATATATAGAAGCGTCGCGACGCAAAACATACAGAAGAGACGGGGCGCGGGCGCCCGGGCGCAACGCTTTTACGTCTGCACCTTTTGACAAATGTCCGCGCCCAGTCTGCGTCTTACGTCTCTTCTGTCTGGCCTGCGCCTTAGAGCACTTGTCTTTATTGCTTTACTCATTATATCGTATCTGCCATGGAGTGTTATTGTTTGTACCGTAACGAAGACATACTTGTATATTATAATATTAGTGTTTTATAATTAGGTATTCTGTATTAGTATGCGATTTGAGGGTTTGTTTTGTTTTTATTGCGGATATTTATTTGGAAGTGTATGGAATGCAATTGTTAGGCATACATTATTTATGTCTGGTTCTTTGTATAACACGCTGTTACATCTTCACTTGTTATACCATCTGGGCGAATCAGCAAATAATAAAATAATGTTTACGTTATATAATTTTAAATATTATTGTAAACATAAATGAACAATGATACATGGTTTCCATTTGGCAGATACAAATTAAACAATATCTTTTTGCTTGCATTCCAAGAAATCACCACACAACTGCAACTTTGGAGGATGTGCTCCATATCTTGACGGAATGTGTCCGGAACGATTCATTTAGGCGGTTATATGTAGGTAATAGTGCTAATGTGAGCTTTGTAAATAGCATTTTAGCCTCTCCTTTCTCCCGAGAGGCTAAAATATTGTATAAGTTAGTTGTTATTGCTGTAGGTAGTTAGTTTTGTTTTTATGTTACGTTTAAGTTTTTTCTTTGTGTTGTATATATATTTGTTGTTTTTATAGAACGATGTTGTCGCTAAGCGACAAAGTTCTTCATTATAAATTAAAAAAAAAAAAAAAAAAAACTGCAACTTTATTCAGAATCATCTATTTCATTCCGTGACAACAGCAGAGAATTATTCAATCGAATCAATTAGAAAAAAGAAAACAATGACATCGTGCGAAACGACTACAATCGTGTGTTATGTGAGTTACGTGAGCGAAGCGATGCCGGGCCGCATGGCAACCGCCATTGTTCGCGATAATCGATAACGTCCCGATCACTCGACAATCGAGAATAGAGTTATTTATACGGAATTGCAGAAGGCTTACAAGATAATGCCTAAATTTACAAATAATACAAAATAATGTCATTTATATCTATACTAATATTATAAAGCTGAAGAGTTTGTTTGTTTGTTTGTTTGTTTGGTTGAACGCGCTAATCTCAGGAACTACTGGTTAGAATTGAATAAATCTTTTTGTGTTAGATAGTCCATTTATCGAGGAAGGCTTTAGGATATATAACATTACGCTGCGACCAATAGGAGCGAAGCAGCAGTGAAAAATGTCACAAAAACGGGGAAAAATATTCATACTTGAAAGTTTCCGTTGCGTGCGCTGCGTAAACGGTTCGAGTTACCCAAAATATATGTATGAAAGATTTGTTCCTCTTTAAATGATCTAAAGAAACGTCTGCGACAGTATATGTCCATCTTTTAAGATTGACTCACTATAACCTTTTTTAAGGTAATCATTTGGTCGAAATTAATGCATTATTGCCAATTATTTGCTACAGAGTTTTATCAACATAATATTAACTAAAATTATCATTTACGCAGAAATACTTTTTTTTTTTACTTTTTAATCGCTGTCATAATAACAGAAATTGACGCGGACGAAGTCGCGGGGATCAGCTAGTGAAATATAACGGACAAAATAGAGTTAAAACATGCCAGTCACAAATTCGACTGGTTTAAGGTACTTTTGTCAGTTCATTAACGAAATGTACACCTTTGCTCTTGCACTCATTAATTTTCAGTTTAATTTCGTCGAAATGTACTATATTGCTTTGGCCCAGAGGTCCATGAACCGGAATTATAATCAATCACCAGGTCGCAATTTAAGTCTTCCAACTAATAAGAGACATAAATATCGAAGCTAAAATCTTTTCCTGGCAATCGAGGCTTTCGAAAACGTATCTACATATTTTAGAGTGATTTATGATTAAGAAGCAACTCTTGACATATAAGTAAATGATTAATCATTCACTTTCATGTATTGAATGGGACTTCTGCATGCGTTCCATAGTTATATTACACAATTAGGCGAGTGCGTTAACCGCGTTTAGTCGACGCGACTAGTATTGATTGCGTGCAACAATTAAAGTCGCAGTTATAAGCAGACATAATGCACTTTGTGGGATTAATCGCTCAGATGAGTTATTATTTTGAAATATCTTTGTGGGAGAGCATAACCTATAACTGTTGTGTGTGTACGTACATAAATTATTAAAATAATAAAAAAATAAATATAACTCTTTTATTGGAACTGCATTGTTTTTTACTTTTTCTGACAGTAAACTCGGGTTTAATATCTACGGCTTTGGTCAGAGAATGCGTCTGATTACACAAAATATAATTTGTGCTCAAACCGAACATAAATTGAGACTAACAAAAATATGAACACGCTGCCAGTATCACTTTTCTTTCCTTTTATTTTCATCCAAAATATAGAACCTTTTGAAGCTCAACTTCGCTGTAATTATTCTTATTCTTAATATCTCTCATTACGTACATGCGACACGTACAGCGCCATACGGGGTGATGTCAAGAATATAAATGATCCCCATTTAAAAGATATATTTTGGACGTGACACAGAGTTTGTGGGCATATCGTTAAGTTTAAAAATGGTTTTTGTAACACGCTTTAAGCTTGGGTGAAGTGTTGTGTAATTTCGTGCATTATATCATACTATCTCGTTATCTAGATTTTTCCTTGTCAGCTTGTTATAAGATATTTGTACGATAGTGATCTTACGTGGATTGGTATTCGTAGGTGTTGTTAATAACACGTATTTCATGCTTTAAAGTTAAAAGCCTAAAAAAGATCGGAATTAATCCAGGGCACAATCTATCTACGAGAATATCTAGCGTAACTGCTACTTAGCTGTCTACTAAATAACATGAACGTCGTAGGGTTTAAGTCTCCTCTATAAAGCCAAATTGTGCCTCCAGCCATCCACATACATCAATAATGTGGGCAGACCCGGGCAGTCCGCGGGTCTATAATAAAAAGTTACTACTACGACCTATTGTTCTCTACGAATGTGCCACAGAAAGGGTACTTTATATGAAAGATGAATCTTTTGCCCTAAACCTTTTTTGCGCAGATGTTCTCAAATATCAACTATTTAAAGCGAAATAAATGGCTAGTTTTATTTCTTTATACTGCCCTTTTTTGGTGTACATTATGTGGATTGTGGTGTACCTATTCAAATATATCCCAGAACGTCTAATATCAATATGATGTTATCGGAAGTTGAGTTTGAAAACTCAATTTCTGATCGGGACAAATATTGATTTAGCTAAAGTTACGGCAATCCATATAATACGGATATTACTCGAACTTGTGAGTTCCTATTTGCATAGGGTTAATGTGATTGATTTGTATACCCACAAGACATCTGTTTACGCACAAGACTTGGAGCTTCTTAAGTAAAACTCTGAATATCTTTAGATTACGTTTAATTTTGAATTTAATACAATTACAAGCAGCAGAGCTGAATTTTTTGAAAAAAGAAGTCTTTTCTGATACATAAAGAATTCAATAGGACCTGTTCGCTTTAAAATTTAATTAATTATCATTTCAAATTAAGATAATTTTGTACAATTATCTAAGTATAAACCGTTATAACTGCTACGGTAGTTAGTGGCACGTTATCACAATAAGCGACATTTGCCGTGAGCGCAACTCGGGCCATTGTCCACGAATGCCCTAATAACCTGCTTCCTTACGTTTTCACTAGCTACTTCATAAAACGGTGAATACTTCTCTACAATTGAAATCCTATACAAACCTATCGTAATATAGATTACAACAAAGGTCTCTACGACCTTTAAATAATTCGTTTATTCCACATCCATGATTCTTTTACTTACGAATGCCAGTTTTGTCATATTCTCTTTTATCGTATCAACGATATTTTCTACAGGTATTTATTTGTCAATAATCCTGTATACATTTTATCTTTCATGTAAACGGTATTATTCTTTTCCCCGTTTCTATTTCAGCAAACTGATAAAAGAATTTATGTGTTTCACATTCGCTTTGTTCTTTTGTATTGGCGACGGGATTCAGTATCGTGTATATGTGTCGGCATTCTTCCAGGGCGTTAAGCTTTAAATTCCATTAGGTGGTGTGTCTCCATAAATACGCCTCACATGGCCCGGTATTCACGAAGGCGTAGGCCCTGTCGGCTTCGATCACACTTTATAGCCGAAGTTAACCTAAATATTTAGGCATTAAAGGTCGTAAAGTATACTAAATATCGGTTATTGACGTAAATTGCCTCCATTGTTGCCACATATTGCCTAGTTTGAACTGCTGCCGATTTTATATAGCATGTATGAAGCAAGTGCTTTTAATGTAATATAACTTTACAGTCTAGGGCTTTCAAGATTAGGCTTGATTGCACAATTGTGTTCAATGGTGTATTTACGTGGTAATTAATTTGGTTTAACGTATAGTTTAATTTGATACTTTAAGAATTTAACATTTCCCAACCAAACGCATCCCTTTGCCATCTCCAAACACAACACAAGTCATAGAAATATAAGAGAAATCGAATTAAGTAGACGTCGTATCTAAAAAGCTCGTGTCGGGACATAAATAAGAGCATCCGTTGGACAAAGGTACAAAGGTAGCGATGTTCGCACACGTGCTGGACGTGACCTGAACGGAGAACACCTGAGACGTGCACACATCAATAAACATCGGGCTTTTAATAACGTGCCGGAGAACTTCTTGTGTACTGTGATGATAGATATTTGTAAGATAAAGTTGGCAGTTTTGTTGCAGAATAAGAAAATAATGATAAAGGTCATATTATGGAGAATTTTCGCTGGTTAAAAATCCGCATTAAGTTTCCTCTCAATACCTAGGTTAGATAATATTGAAGCTAAAAAGCTCCGTCTTTACTGTCGTTTCCGAGATCTTTGCATTATTTTCAAGTAGTCCAATTAGGGTAAAATTCACTTGTATACTGTCTTGCTTAAACTTTCATAAACAATACGTTGAAATATGTTTCTTGACAAACATCCGTCCATCCGACTAATCCAAATGGCAAGTATCTTAATAAAATATGATTACTAAATCAATATACTTTATTATAATCAAAATAAATACTGAACTTTGAATAATTTAATGGCGGTACCAATCTTGACACACCTTCATTCGTTTCACTTTCTTCTGTAATAACAACATGGCGTACAGAAGTGCTTCGGCTGTCGGTGGACACCCTGGCACGTATATATCCACCTGCATAATAATTTACAAAATTAAAAAAGTCTAATCAGCTAAAAGTTGAAAAATATATTGAAATCGCGTCTTGAAATCTAACTGTCCTAGATTTCTAGTTCCCAGTAAGCTTTCTTTTCATTCATGTTTATCAGCTCTATTCTTATTTAAAACTAGCTTGACTAAATATCGTCCTTAAATAAAATATGGGTCAGATTCACAAAATACTAGAGAAAAATCTAAGAGGGCATGTGCCCAGTAGATATGGTAGAAGATGATGAACTTCTTTATATTCTTGACCTCTGAACTTGAATAGTGTCGGTTATTTTGTAAAATAACCGATACTATATTGTGAAATTTCGTAGAAGCAGATGTCCTCCTTCAATAAATCAACATAAACCAGTAATACATCAATGTTGATTACTTACCGGTATTATCCTATCAGCACCTCGGCATGTGGAATACGTGTAATGGTAGTAGCCCCCGCCATTAGCACAGCTGCCCATGGACACCACCCACTTGGGCTCCGGCATCATGTCGTACGTCTTCCGCAGGATCGGCGCCATCTTGTTGGTGACGGTGCCCGCGATGATGATCACGTCGGTCTGGCGCGGAGTACCGCGGAATACCATGCCGAAGCGGTCCATGTCGTACCTATAACAAATTGTGTATAAGTGATTGATAAACTGAAAGTGTTATTTAGGATAGATTATTTCCTCATATCTGATTGTGTATTTAATTGTGACCTGTATGTTACATCTCTGGACTTTTGTGTAACTCGAAAGAATGAACATATTGTTATTAAAAAGAACAGATGAGATCTTTTGGAAATAAGTATATAGGGTTAATGTGAATAGAAATCTGAGAAAACAAAGATTTTCATTTTCTAAGAGTAAATGTAATCGATGTTGTTTAGCATTGATATTTGACGGAAAATGTCATGTCTCAACCTTTGGGTCAAGTCATGGTTATCAAGAATCTTGGGAACGTTGGTTATATAACAATGGCATTGTTTGCGCGAATTCTTCGTGACAACCTTTGTACCTCCTCCAATTTTAATGTCATGGAAAAGTTTTCAAAGCATCTGAATAATGTAGCGTTCCTTTAATTTAAAACGAAAGGGACAGTTGGCAAAGAATTGTCGCGCTTCGCTTATTTAAGGTTCCTTTGTATAAATACTTTTTTGTGTAAAATGTAAATTTAATTTGAACCAGCGGCATTTTCGTGAATTGGAATTACGTTCAATTTGTAACGGAATGCGTCGTTGTAATTAAAAGCGTTGTAGTCGAAGGTTTTTCGTATTTAACATTGAATAAGTTCCCTGGAACTGAAAACAGGCCGAATTTAATCCAGCTATAACTTTTGTTTTGACGACAGTGCTATTCCAGAGAAATCAAACGGGAATTTTCAATTACAGGTTTCTGTTTCAAAACGCTTTGTAAAATATAGCAGGGATTAAAATTCAGGTGAAGGTTAAGTTCGTAAATTTACACATAAATCTTCTATACGAGTCTCTAGGTGTTGTAGATTATACGTCAATTACGCAACAAGTATACATTATTCGTATAACGAGATGCAATGGAGCATGTCGTTAACCGCGCCTCCGCGTGCCTCGACGTGCCTCGGTCTGCCTCGACTTGCCTCGGTATGCCTCGGTCTACCTCGGCTTGAATAACGTACCCGTATCAGTAACGCGGTTAGCGTCCAATCGGATATTGTATTATGCCAAGCCGTGGCAAAGCCGCAGTGGTCTCGTTTAATTACGATCGATTGGCCTAGTAAAGTGTTTTTAATAGAAATAGTTTGGTTTGCAATTGAATTTTGGTTTTTACGGTAATTTTTGACACAGGGTAATTTAAATACATTTATGAGTAGTCATTGTATCTCCTGGTTTTTTAAAGACTATGAAAAACATGCTAATTGCAAAGCATGTTTTTTTAATGTAAAAGATTATTTCATAAATAAAATGAGGTAAAAAAGATTTGTGTAAGATACCTGGGTCCAGCATAATGCATCATCTCGAGAGCACAGCATGCGAGTCCGAAGGTCAGAGGCCACAAAGAGTTCTTCCTGCCCCAGTTGAGTATGTCGTCTGCCCGAGCGACGACCCACTCCACTTTTGACTGTAATATAAATAATTAATAGATAAGTAAATGAGGACAACATAACATACTTTGTTCTGAACCCAAAATAAGTAGCTAAAGCAGAAACCCAGACCCGTACCATGTAGGATTTTTCTACATTTTTGTCCGAAAACCGAACCCGGGCCTCAGAGCTGGCGGCACCTTAAAACCACTGTATGTGCTACTCAATCACGGAGGTCGTCGGAATATAAAATAGAATTTACTACTAAATTAAATCGCTGTAACTGGATGCTTATATGATTTCCTCAAATTGCTCAGTGATCCTAAAATGATTTGTCTGCAAATAAATTCAAAATCATAAATAAAATGAAACACTAAACAACTTGCAGCTGAAGTTTGGACTAGCATTTCTGCAATATAAGTAAAAAATATTTTATTTTATTTCGAGACTGAAAACAATTGTCAGTCCTAAGACCATGATACCACAAGCTTGTTATTATGAGAGTTTTACATCAGAATATCTCATTCAAATGCAATAACATTAATGTTTGTGGCAAACCAATATTAATATTGGAAATTTTATAGGAACATATCGGATTTTCATACGGACCATTGAATGGAAAAGCATATTGAAACTGGGAAACTGGATTTTCAATTTCAACTTAATCAAGATTCGATGTCGTCGAGTAGTTTTAATAAAGAAATATCTTTTGTTGAATATTTTCGGGTCGTTTGTTTTTTCACCTACAAAGAACCTCTTCGTAGTTTACATTAAATGTGGAATAGAAAAGCTATTCAGCATATTGTTATGTCATTGCAGACACTGTTTTCTGTAAACTGGTCTACACCAGTGTCATTTCTGCAGAATGAAGTAAGGCATAAAATTATTGTATTAATAAATTACGGCAATATAAACACTACATGGTTACTTACCATTATTGCAAATTCAATACACGAATATTCCAAAACTAATGTTTCTAAAATGTCGTTCCTATCGAGAACCTACAGCGCATCGAGTGAACATTCCAGGTATTCGGCTGTGGTACTCATGTATCATTCAGGAATGCTTCGAGCGAACAAGAAGTGTTGGACGCCGTGACGTAATGCGTTCTTTATGTTGAAAGTGATTAGGTACTAGAATTAGTTCACACCGAAAATTTTTCTAGACACAGCTTTTAAAAAACAAAAACTTCAGATAACATTTAAAGCGTTCCCTCAATTTTTTCGAGACCCCATTATTAGATTCTGACCTCATATGTCCATCTGAGAAATATACTAAATCGGTACAGGTGTCTTCAAATAATCGAGGAACATTTGTATATAATAAATGATTCCGACCAATTGAGCACCTCATCCTTTTTTGAAGTCGGTCGCCTATTTCCAGTAAATGTAGTCTGTTCTACCTCATTCTTTGACACAATACGTTGCAAATGATATTGAGCACACGGTTGTTGACCGTCGCTCATGTGCATATCAATTCAATACAAACAGCATGCATGAATGCAGTCGAATCGCGAACGTTGGCCCAATGCTTGTCATTCATGGCCAACTAACCAACCGCCAACATTTGGCCAACAATTAATGTACGGAAACGTAACGATGCGTAATAATGAGTAACAGGCTTCCAGTGACGTAAGAGATTCCTACGGGATTAGTAATACATTTCTAGGGATATTACTAATTGTTTACTAGAAGTTCGGTATGAGAAAACAGAGTAACGAAGCGAGAGACAGAGGACAAAGTTAAATTAATTGTTTGAGATGAAAGTTCCGGGATTATGTAACCGGTTTCACGAAATACAGAGTAAATTAATTGTCCTTTTAGATACACGTGTATTCTATCACCTTGTAATGTGGTAAACATTATCAACGTTATATTTGGAACCAAACTTATATAATTTTGAACTCCAACTCAATAATTAATTAACAAGTCTATTGGTGTTCTGTTCTGTCTGTACACGTTTAGTTTATTTTTAGACTTAGAAAGGTTGTTTATGAAATCTTTGAGCACAAGTGAAAGGTAACAGTTATTTCAAATAACCCTGTATTGCAGTCTGGGGACCTGATCCAAGTCTCGGACTTCGATGTCCAATCCTCCAGTAATTGGAAACTGAATAGGGTTAGTCGTAAAACCTTATTATATTTCGAAAGGATGTTACATAATATTGGTTTTTTCCACGGAATGTATTTATAGGATCAGGTTTTGTTGTTTTCTTCCTTTCATGGGTTTCTGTTTTTAAATGACTGGCTCTCCAATTTATTGAAAATTGTATTATATTTTGTGTAATAATATATCTTATCCCTGTTCAGCTATAATATAAATGTTGTGCATTAGAAGAACAAGTGAGACGTGCGTGAGTTTGTTTTGTGCTTTAGCTTTTATATTTGTCTACTTATTTATTGCATACCAGTGGTTTTCTTTTTCATATTGAAGCTATTTACATTGAGTCAGTATCTTTGAGCTTAAGCTTTTAGAAAAAAAATATTCTCCCATTGTAATTTCTACCGTAGCACATGTGTTCCACTACACATCCCTATATATTCCTACGGCATTCACTAACACCACTATCAGGGTGCGTAGTGATTCAGAAACGTATTACAGGCCGGATCCCGGGATCCTCGTTTAATTTCTCTTTCAGTCCGGCGCCGTTAATCCGGTATTACCGCCGTGCCGTGCCGGATATAATCCCAACACTTGAAGAGGATTTTTTGGAGCAAATATTTGTATTCACTTTTAGTTTAGAATTGCGGTATCCTACGATTATCCAGGTCCTGCTTTTTAGTTTAGAATTATGAAATCGTTGAGAAGGCTATAAGTAGTAGAGTTTATTTTGTCGTTTATATACCTTTGTCTAAATAATCAGGATGAACAAAGCGCAGGGCATTTTATAAATGAAACAGCTACATTGCACTTGCAACCTTTTACTTTTTGTCATTTTGTAATTCGATATTCAGGCAATTGAAGGCCGATGTAGTAATACTTTGAATACCCCATTAAATAAAGTTACGGCCAAGTCTGGATAATGCCAAACACTGCAATAAACATTAGCTTCGGGGCAAGAACAAAGCGTTGTTTCATATTAACTACAATAAATAATATACATTATGTTTACAGTTTATAATAATTATGACTCACTTTTGTTTCATCCCGGCGATTTACTAGCTCATTCCCGGAATCCCTTTAGTTACGAACTACACTCCGAATATGCACCGCTTTAATGTTAAAAGTATAGGAAGCTCTCGTCTCGGGTTTAACAATAAATAACCATGATATTAATATCATAAATATAAACTAAACACTGTATATCTAAACAAATTTATATCATGTTTTTCTAGAAAAAAATAACATATATAAAAAATAACGTATACCCACCAAAAACATTCAATGTAAAAAAAAGCCAAGTCTCTCTATGCAATTCTTCCATCGTAAAAAGTTTTGAGATCGCATAGGAGCCAAGTCCTGTTCAACTTAATTTGTAATAATAAATCAATATTTTGTGACTATATCCATAGTTTTGTTTACATTACAATAACAGTGACTTGGCCATGAGCACAAGTTAAAGGTCGTTTGCTCCTTGTAATTACGTGCAAATACCGTTGAATTTATATATTATATGTAGGTATTATGGACACGATTTTGTAACTGATTGGAATTTGAGATCACTATGGACTAAATATGCGCCATAGTGCATGTGCAGTTCACTGATCTTGGATGATACCGACTGTCGGTTAAGGTGTCCTGATATTATTTATTATTTACTTGCAACTCCTCCAAATATGCTGTTTTATATTTGTATCTTATTGTGCTCATGGCCAAGTCACTATTATTGTAATGTAAACAAAACTATTGATATAGTCACAAAATATTGATTTATTATTACAAATTAAGTTGAACAGGACTTGGCTCCTATGCGATCTCAAAACTTTTTACGATGGAAGAATTGCATAGAGAGACTTGGCTTTTTTTTACATTGAATGTTTTTGGTGGGATCTCATTTATTTTTTGTAGGTCTCTTTCTTTTCTTTTTATAAATAAACAAAATTGCTATAAAAAATATTTGCTTTTTGTACATAAACAAAGAACAAAGTTAACAATGCAGTCAAAATTCATATACCATGTTCTTGTAAAACCGCAAATATAAATTTGTTTCATATTATTTACTAAGGTATATAATTTATTACCGTTTTTATAATTTTCCCTTTACATGTAGCTAAAAACCTATCTTGGTGCCAAATTTGAAGGTTCTAAGTTTGCTAGAAGTACCTTAGATTTTTGATGATCGGTCAGTGAGTGAGTCAGTGAGTGACAAAATGGTGTAACTTTGATCGCTCATAACTCGTAAACTATTGGTTCAAATGTCATGTAATTTTGAGGCTGAGCTTGTTTTAATACTTACTCTAGGTCATCGAAAATCTAAACCCCTAGCTTTGTCCGTATCGATGATACAAAGGGGGTGAAATAGCCGCGAAACGCTTCGAGAAAAGAATGGTACGGCCGTGCCCGTTTTGCTCGAGACTTGGCTGGGGCACTGCCGTGCCCCCAGATAAGTCTAAACTGCAGTATTTGCAAAATATTCATAAATCATGTCTATTGTAGATACAATGTGAGGGTGCGTCCACATCTGACGAACGAGCACTACACGAGCAGCTCGCGAGCCGTTTGCGAACCGCTCGTGGCGTGCTCGCGAGCCGCTCGCGATCATGCCGCGAACGCACTAGTGTCAATTACGCCGTCTGACAGACTGCGCGCGCCACTCGCGGCATGCTTGCGAGCGGCTCGCGAGCTGCTCGTGTAGTGCTCGTTCGTCAGATGTGGACGCACCCTTACTGACATGGCCTAGCTTTTGAATATAAACTAAATGTCCAGGAAGACCGCAATCAAAATCGAAAGCTAGTCTTTTATAAAATAAATAGAAGCTATTTATTAAAGTATGATAGCGAAGAGTCGACTATCGAATCTCTGCTGCGCCTGGTTCGTGTGTATCTGATAAAAATCTTTTGACATCATAACCGACAAATACCAATACCGGCCAATGTCCTATAAATCTAACACTAATATATAGCTATAAATATATTTTAGTTCGCGATACAGCAGTCTCCTCTGTCGCGTATTCCGGCAACCTCATATATCAACCGTGTCATGATATAAATTAACTTTAGATAATATACAGTGTTGTGGCGCAAATTGGGAGAGGCCTATGTCCAGCAGTGGACTATGATTGGCTGAATGATGATGATGATGAATATACAGTGACTCTGAATATACAGCGTTGTACTTTTCGAACCAGTGCAGCACTGGTCAGCTCCACAAGTGTTATAAATCTTGCGGTAAGCATGCTAGAATTTAAACCACTTTGACATAATGTAGTATAGTACCGGTACCTGAATGTGAGGTAGGGACTGATGATTCGCCTTTTTGATATCTTAATTCGCAATCTCTCAATCATAGCAAATCATATCGCCCTGTATGTGTGAATTCTTAAATAACATATTCTAGAGCGATGTACGAACGCCAGCAGAGTAATATCCAACATATTCGAAAAATACATGAAAAGCTATCTCGTAAATGTGTTTGTAGAAATAAAAATATTCGTAAGTACACAGTATTTGTGCAGTTTGCCATTCGCTCCTTTTATATTTTCAATTCTGAATGTGAAGTTTGCCCGGAGAGCACCCACCCCTTAGTTCAAACGGGAATATAAAATTTTAGTCGAGAGTTCGCGAAGAGATTCAAGCAGATTTATTTTAGCATAAATTTTTGAATAAAAGCATCGTAGAATGGTTGAATTATTATATCACGTCAACTCTTTATTTCCCAAAAATGTTATGCTGTAAATAAACTAGAGTACCTTACGTAAAGACACAACCAAGCTTACTTTTTATAAATCTTTTAATGAACCTTCAGAACCTTTCAAAGGAACAGAAAATAGTATTTAGTACAGAATTTGTTTTATTAGGATAACACCGAAAATCTCTAAATCATTTACCTGGCCCGGGTAGTGGAACGGGGAGTATCTTCTGGTCTCGTCCATGCCATAGGCTTTAGTGCCGTGGGGGGCGACCGGCGGGATCTTCCTGGCCTTGCTCTTGGCCGTCACTGCCTTCGTCTCCTTAACAGCTACTTCCTTGGATTCCTTTCCCTCCTTCAGCGCGACAACATTCAAGTGAATCTGACGCACAACACCACATCTCCACGCGTACTCTGTACTCGGAACCGCGAAACTCTTCAAACTCCTTTGCTCGTTTCTAGGAAACAAAGGAAATGTTAATAATTATTTACGCTTCCCTTTGTTATTTTAGAAGCTTGAGGTTTGTTTTCGTTTAAACAAAGTTTCTGTAACAATAGCCCTGACTTAAATTGTTGAAGCAAACTTTAAGTGACTGGTTACGTTGAATGTCAACATTGATTAAACATGATCGAAAACATTTTGAGCACTTGTTTAAACATCAAGAATGTTGCGGCAAGTGCCTAACAACTAATATAACTGCAAATGTGTACATGACTGAATAACAATATGGAATTAATTTTAGTAAATTGTTTGTGGTTATTATCCTATATGTTAGTCTTTGTGTTGATTTAACAATATCTTTGACACAGGTGATCAGTGGATCAGACCTCTGGATATTCAATAAACGCTGACTAGGCTATAATTCTGATGGCAACAACTTCAAGTACCTAATAATAAATTTATAAGATCAATTATTTAATATTCCTTTGTACGCCATGTCGCTGGAGATTTACTGTGAACGTGATACACTCGGCCCCGACTCTGACCCTGGCTTGCTTGTAACTTGAACCAGGCTTTGTCTCGTATTTTATATAATTATCATTTTCTTATACAGAACGGACTGATCGATATTCTAATTTGATGATAATAGGTATATCACCATTTACCAATTAAGATGTGTGCCATTAACCATTTAGCGTAATTGATCCCAATAATATTATCCTAGAATTCATAGTGTCTCATGAAAATAAGTCTGTCTGTTCTCTTCAATTTTAATTATTCATTCATTAAGATGTACGTAACACGCGAATTACCAAATTGACTAAAAGCAAAACTAATTTATGTATAAATAAGTTAATTTAACTTCAAACCAATATTTAATCTATAGGTACTTATAATAAATCTGTAGAAATGAAAATTCTGTACATTGAAAATATCAAAAAAATAAATGGCGGGGGGTGTTACTAGACCGACACCGAACCCTAAAGTGTGAAAAAAAAAATTTTTGTCTGTCTGTCTGTCTGTTTGTTCAGGTATCACGCAAAACCTACCGGTTCGATTACGATGAAACTTGGTATAATTATTCTTTATTATCCTGGGCACCACACTGGGTTTTTATCCCGGAAAAGTATAAACAATAAAAACAAACTTATTTTTGCGGTTAAAAACTCATCGATAAGTTTCGTCATTCACGCGAACGAAGTCGCAGGCACAGCTAGTACATAATATAATCCAATCAGACACCTCTCAGACTACATATATATCATTCTACAACAGCCTTAATTAGATCTCATTAGAGACATGAAAGCCAACAACGCCAACCTAATAGTATCTTCAAGTGTAATTAGTTTCGATAGCCTTCAGAAATCAACAACTAGATCCAGTGACACGTGCCGACACGTGTTTACTCGTAATTGTATGTTACATGCCTTAATAAACCTTATATGTTACTAAGATGAGGTCTTATTGTGTAGGCTGTATTCTCAGTCTATTGTATTGGTTTCACGGCTTTTTTGGAGGGAGTACTTAAGGTACCTAGTGTCAGGTTAGTTGTTATGTGATAGTGTAACAATTGGATACTAGGTTACGTCATTATGAAAACTAAAATAGGTACTTTGTTTCACCAGCCACGACTGCCTGAAACTACTATAGAATTAACAAGCTAGCTGTATGTATCATCATTAGATTTTGAAACTGTTGGTTAATATAATCCATGCATCCATTTATTAAAATTAAATCTATCTGTAATCCGAAAACAACAACATATGGAAATCAACTAGGTAAGAAGAGAATAGTGTTGCCATAAAAAAACAGATGAGGATTCTCTAGAGATTCATCCTAGTTCCTTCTATTGTACTTTTAGTTCGTTTCTATAGTCAAGAGATAATGAATGGAGTGTCGGTGATCGTGAATCCTTGGCACTCGATGTGCCCTCGTTAGCGCGCGTGGAACGTGACAAGTGCGACGTTCATACTGCTGCATTCATAGTATTCATATTGACGTAACTATTATACTACAAGTTTATATAGCTGGATTACATTGTTCGCCTAAATATTCTTGAAATTTACGAGCAAATCACAATGATTCAAATTGAGATTGAAACCAAGAAGACAGACATTATTGAATTAAGCATTGTTAGGATTTAAAACCCGATCAAAGTTACTGACACCATGCCCAACAGACGATGATCATCATTTGCAGAAGTTATTGTAAGTGGCCTAGTGTAAACTATTAAAAACATGTTTCAGTTCTTCCCCATCAAGCTTTGAACAGCAAAATATGGTGAACGATGGAAATAAATAATATGTTTTACTATCGTAGTGTTTAAGTTGCTATGTTTATCACGTTAATGTGATTTAATACTACGTATTCAATAGTTACCTCAACAAAACATCCCTCAAAAAGTGTCCAGATACACGTGACATGATTGTTTTTCCAGAACTATTTATGTAAGCAAAAATTATTTCGAGAATCGCTTGCCGGACTCGAAGCTATGTATTTGACAATGACACGCGACACATTGACAGCACAACATTCGTTCTGATTTCGAAACTCGTTACAGAATAGTAGCAAAAAGTTTTTATGCAAGTAGGTATCATAAAGGAGTGTTTATTCAGTAAGCAGTTTTCCTATAAAGTTCGTCGTTAGTAAAACTGTAATTAAAAGTTACTTTTAAATTTAATTGCTGTTTAAAAGTGTTTGCTTTCACGTAGGTATATAGTTACCACTTAACTTTGTTCAGTTTGTAGTCAAAGGCGAAGTTATAATTGCAATAAAATTAGTTTGAGGAAGCACTAGTAACTAAGTAGGACGATATTAATTAGCAGGATCAAAGGAACCTGGTAACAATTCGCACCGGATGAGAAACAATAACAATTATTTTATCGAAATTGTTTGATATTTTCCTTATTTATGTTTGAGCGTGATCAATGCGGGGTTATTCTCTTTATGAAAGGGCCCTTAAATATACCTAAACATAATCATTGACACCTATCATTACGCTTATATTCTCCAAGAAGGGCATAGATATGACTACATCACATCGACGCAAGAATATACTGAGAATGTGAAACAAAGTTTGTTGCGACTGTCCAAACTATGATGGATGTTTGCCATTATTTGGATTGCACATTAACACAGTAAGTTTGAAATGTCGTTGACCCGGCTGGTCTACATAGATTGCAGCTCTGCAATTACCGCAGTGGGCTAGTGAGGGGCTTTCCTATGACGTGGCGGGAACTGGGGCAGGCATGCGCGCCCTAATGGCTTCCTCGGCTACACTTAGCCGACGCTCGCGGATTGCTATGTGGCAACTCTGGGGAATGGGAATGAATAAATATGATGTGGGGCCGGCGAGAAAGTTTGTTCATGCTTGTCTTCTTAATGCAGAAACTGGAAAATTGTTTTTGTGAAAACTTACATGTAGACAACAACTCGTGAAAAGCGCGCAAGTCCTAAATATAAAACGAAATAAGCTCAGTGCAGTCCATTATTGGCTCCTTGTTGTTGCAAAACTATAATTTTAGATACAAATATTAAAAAAGGTACCTAAATCATGTTCTCTTTGTGTCAAGTAAAATAAGAACATATTCACATATGTCGCTACTAGAACGAACACAACAGATTCTGTCGTGAAAATCTCACATTTGAGCACAAAATTCCAACTCATTTCGTCTCCGCTGTTCGTGAATGAGGAAACTTTTCTTATTACATATTCTTTGCATCTTAAATTATTTGTTCATAAAATGTCGCGTCGCAGAAGTGGATTCTGACATTCATGACGCAAAAAACGTTGCGACTGTAATTTGGAACGCGTCCTGAAGGCGCTCATACACATTCCGAAACGTGACAGTTAGGGGTCCGTTCGGAAACATTGTACACAAGAGTAGGTATTTTGTCTGCAACACGGTACATAACGTGTTACAAAGGGACCAGGTGGAACGGATATTGCAAATAGAGTGGAACTTCGTACCGTCATACCGTCAGCTGCAAAATTATGTTCAAAATTCAAAAGCGCTGAATTCAACAAGTTTCTTGTGAAGTAATTTACATACCAACAATGTGTTGGTCGCTCAGACTTGTATAATATTTCTTGAATCCAGTACCTGGTTGTTTGTGTATTCTTTGGAATTCAAAATGTATACGAAAATATATTTTCGACTGAATTCTCTGTTTGGATGTGATATTTTCCTTTAGAATGTGTATTATAAAGACATTTTCCATTTATAACTTATAATACGCATTTATATCAGATATAAGGAATGTAATATTAATGAGAATGTTGGTTATTAAGCATTTAGCTTCGTATATTGTTACTCGTCCTTATTAATTTGAGTCCCTTTACTCAATCAAAGCGACTTATATCTAGCATAGTTACCTAAGGCTTACTGATTTAATAAACAACCTAATTATCGGAGAAACTTGATCCTCGTGTGTTTATTCAGAAATTTACGCCCATTCCGAATTTAGGAATGGATTCAAGATAGGATTTGCACGTTCTAGTCACTAGTCTAATAGTTCGTATAAAGTTAATTTACATTCTGCTAAAGTTTCTGTCGCAGCTCTTTTGTTGGCCTGCTGCAAAGTGATTTAAGGATATGTAAAAACTTTTTCGGTTTTCATCTTATCTATGCACTGTTGAAATTCATTTCACATTACCCTGATCCTTTTATAAGGGTATTATTCCTGGTTCTTTCAAATCGTCGCCATACAGTCCGCACTGCGCCTAAAATACTTTCTTCAAATAACTGGTTCTGTTATAAAGTTTTCCCATTGTGTGGAGCCCTTTCATTTCGTGAATCCTTTTCAAAGGGACTTTTCTTTTAGATATATCGTTGCTCCATTTTATGAGTTCGTTGCCACAGTTTTTGTTGTATTGAAGTAGTAATAAATAATTCCCGCGGTAGTTGTATGATTTGTATCGTGTGATGTTAATGTCCTTTGTGTAGTTGAACTAGATGGAAATGTTCTGTTTCCGGACGGAAATTAATTGTTTTCAGGGTTCAAGAACATGTCATGTAGATACGGGTGAAAAATAATAATAATAATAATATTCCGGGACAACTCACACACGGTTATCTGATCCCAAGCTAAGCAGAGCTTGTGTTATGGTAACCAGACAACTGATAAACATACTTATATATTTCTAAATACATACATATTATAGATAAATTACACCCAGACACAGAACAAATGATCGTGCTCATCACACAAACATTTGTCCTGGGTGGGAATCGAACCCACGACCTCCGGTATAGCAGTCAGGGTCACTAACCACTAGACCAACAGGCCCGTCGAAACGAAAAAATTGAGATGGTTGATCGTTATAGTTAAAATTTTTAGGCAAACGCGAATTCTGAATACTAAACAAAAATGTTTACCTTCGATATTAAATTTTCATGCTTTACAGTAGGCAATAGTTGGACATGAATTATGAAGGTAATATCACCTTTTTCAGCAATAAATACAGCCTGTTACGCACCTGGTACAAGTTTCCCGAGTTGCCCAATTCTTGCCGCCTCGCAATTATGTAGGTAGCAATAAATCCAACGGGAAAGGCCATTATCCAGAAAAAAAGCTTTTTAAGATATTTCACAATACCTACTTATTTTTTAAGTGTTGGTTTCTAATGTTCTTGACGTTGTACCATTTCTAATTCAATATCAGCGGAACGTTACTGAATGAAGAGCCATTACAGATGTTGAACGAATACCATTTTTACACGACTGCCCAAAAAGGAGTGTTATGTTTTATCCATTATTCTTTAAGTGGTGTGTGCTTTTTCTATTACTGTTTTGTTGTCAACATTACTGACATCAGTCGCCGCAATTGGTATAGGTAGATATAACAATAAATTGACACGGATAAGCTTTATAATACTTATGACAAAAAATACTTAACGTATTTATTTTTGTAAGACGGATCTCAAATCATGCACGTAGAAGCTGAAGTGTAAGTAATGTATATTGAGATCTGTGCACTCTGTATGATTACTGTCACTTCGCAAATATAATATCTGATGTGACGGTTGCACACGTCCTCACCCCACGGCTGTTCTCGAGGGAATGGATCAATCCGCTGGTCTCATTATTTTATGTAAATAATCCTGTGTATTTATATTGATGACTCTTCTACCGCTATAAATAAATACGATTTTAAATTAACTTGTACAAACTGTATAAATTGAACTCCTATCCCAGAATAAGTAATAGGTGTAGTACTACGTATTCCTACTAATCGCGCTGTCCAAAATCACAATATGTTTCAATGCAAGAACCTTGGAGTACATAATTTAATACCGCCCCAGGAAGTTTTATTAGATACTATTTACATATTTGCATGCAATATCCAAGGGTCTTAATCGAGAAACTTTTTATCAGAAACATAAGTTTTATCACATCACTATCAAGCTCGTGTCGCATCCCTCATTAATATTAACCACCCTTCTGCAGCCTCTGCAGCGTACTTACCATAAACAATTATACTTTCCCCCTGAGGGAGCAAACCGCATCTCCGCTTTCATTACTTGTTTAATTAACGCCACTTGATGAGCACTTTATCGTGAACAGTGAACGGAGCTTATGACTGAAATATCGTGTGATATACAATACATTGCCGTTTATGATCGATTGCTTATGACACCATAGCTGCATGTCCCGCATTGTACTGCAATCCCACGACATTTCTCGCATCGTCTAAACAAGCCTTAATCGCGGTTTAACTAGATACTGTTCGAGATACGTTTATAACCTAGTTTCATATACCAAAGAGGATCGTTGCTAATTATATTTGGTCGAGACTTGATCGAGTTTGAAATTGAAACTCTTGACTTATAAACTTTTTATTTGTATTGAGATGTTTGATGGTTTTATGCTTATTGGGTATCGATTACTCGTTTTAATGGTTGCGAAATTTTATGTCATTAAAATTATTTTTAGTTACAAATACCAAGGTTAAAATGTTCAAGTATAAAGGATGAAGAAGAAAACAATTTTTTAGTTTTTATTTCAAGTTTGTATACTGTATTTATACTGAAAATATCTCAATTACAATACAACTACTTAGTCTTATTCATTTGTCATAATGCAATTACCCTTCTACCGCTTCGCATTGTTTGTTATACAAATAAACATACAAAGACATACTGACATAATGTCACAACCAGTTGTGTTTGTACACACAAATTACATAGCATTGTACAATACTACATTCACTAATTACTAGTAATTACTAATCAATTGAACGTACAATGATAGATGTTTTGAATGAATGAACGAGTTTTAATTCATCCTGCTTGTTAACTCAACATTGCAATCAATGAATCAGAATTCAATTAGAATTGGTAAATTAACTCAAAAATCATTACGGTCCAATCAATCCATTGATTAGAAACGAATATTCTGACCGCGTGTAATTAAGTTATGTTTTTGCTTCGCATTTAATTATAAGCTTAAATAAGATGGTTCGAATTTAAAGAGAAGCTGTAAGCGAAAATAGTTTTTAAAAGGCTTAAAAATGTATAAGATTTTCCAGTATTTTTTCAGACTTTTATAAAACCATAAGCTGCTTTAAATTAAGTCAAGCTGAAAATGTAACTTTACGACTCTATGCAGCGCATTTTAAATCCCTATGCTAGTTAAGCTTTTTAAAAATATATCATCACTTAAATCATGTCTACTATTCTTGTAAAGGTATAAGCTTATCACGTTCATGTCCTACACCCTATCAAAACAAGTACCAATAGATTGATCATTGACTACCGAACATTCTAGTATACTGCAGTCTGCATAAATCGGTGAAAGGCCAGACTGCAGCGTAATGATCTAGTTGCAGGTCCAGTGTGCTATAAACGTCGGACACGTTCCGGCTTTCTCTAACATAGGAAACAAGGCTGCCAGGGGAATATGGCTAGTGTTATGTCGTATGTTTCGTATAGAAACGATGATATTTGAGAAGGAAATGAAATAGGAAGGATGACTAGTCAAAGCATAAATAAGCAAAGCTATCTGTTTTTATAAATAAAATGTAGACTAGCGGAAAATAAGTAGGTGGCCGAAAATGTACGGTTTCTTATTTTTATGTTATAGAAATAAAACCTTAAGTTATTAATTTAGGGTTCTCAATGATAGGCACATTAGGTACGTAAAGATCCCGCAAAAATAATAATAAATAAATGCGGACAACATCACATACATTGCTCTGAACCCAAAGTAAGTAGCTAAAGCACTTGTGTTATGGAATTCAGAATCAACGAAGGTACCACAAACACCCAGACCCGAGACAATGTAGAAAAGATTGTTTCTACATTGACCCGTCCGGGGATCGAACCCGGAACCTCAGAGCTAGCGACACCTTGAAACCGGTGCGTACGCCACTCGACCACGGAGGTCTCCAAAATAAAAATAATATAGTCATGCATACTATTGCAATTTTAGTGTTTGTAAAATAAACAGTATGTTAGGTCAACAACCTAAGATAATAACTAGGGCTTATAACTTGGTCTACAGCTTTGTCCCCAGGGTTTTATCTTATTCTTACTAAAGCTGTTTAAATTAAATTGTGTTGGATAAGTTATATAGGACAAAGCCATCAAGTTTTCAATTATGTTTTTTCTTTTATTTGATAAGTAGAGCTTGAAGCGATACAACAGAGTATAATGATTCCGTCTGAATTACTTGCCTCAAGTTATTTTTTAAACCCAAGAGTTGTTTCAGAACGTTGACACTGAGGCTGTTGACACTATACTGTTTTACTTAATTTTATTAGAAAATGAAATTTGAGTTCGTCTACTTTAATTAAGGATTTATGTACAGTAAATACATTCTTACAATTCATCGTGATGCCATGTTTTATTGACCTTAGTTTATTGCTGAAAATTGTGAATGAGTATTCTAGGTACTTTTATTGTTTGGGGAGTCTTTAGATTTGAGTAATTAAAACTAGTCCGTGATCACTAGATCACTTCAAAATATCTCGAATCATTATTGAATTTCAACAATAATATTTTCATACATGGGCATAAATAAAACTTCATTTTAAGAACCATATTTACTTTACAAAATAAACCAAAACAAAAATTAAACATGTATATGTGAAACCTAAACAACAAAATATAACTTTTGTAACAAAAAGCTTAATCCAAAAACGTTTAATCAAACCGTCATGAAACCCGACGGCGCGCGGCGGCGGCTACAAACGGATTGCTATCCTCGGTATGTAACTTTAATATCGCCAGGGATGCGGCTTCCGTACTTAATGTTACTGCCGTTTAGTTTTACACAGGAAAACAAACATTAAGCTTAATCATGAGAAAAGTTTCCCGCCTAGCCCTGCAGCCCGCCATTAAACACTACCTAGTTAATGGCTAGTTCAGACGGGCGATTACTTTACTGTGGCGGACTACCGCGTTAAATTTGTATGATACTGACGGTACGTTAGAAAATATCGCTTGGAGACTTGAAAATGGACAGGTGTACTGTACTTTGAAAGCGATTTAGTTTTCAACGAATATATAGGAATATTCTCTTTTAGTTATCAAACTAGACTTGTTAACTTCGGGAACTGTTTTGTTAAATGTTCACAATATTTTTTAGTGTCTCGAAAGTAGACACAACAATCCATTGTTCTAGTTATTTAAAACAGCAATTGCATTAAATTAAACAAATGAATAACATTCCCGCAATGCGATATTTCAGAGAATCAAACTTTTCATGCGATACAAACAATTCTATGAATTGTGCACTCAATATAATAATGTGTAATTAAAATATAAACACAAACGCAAGTTCAGTGAAATGTGAATTACTTTATTCTGGGAATAACGTAGCTTTTCAATTAGGCAAATTATTCAGTATGAGATTACATAGCGGCGACTGTAGTTGGATAATGTGTACATACGTGGAAAGTTTGGATATGCCACCGAAATATTGTTAACATTGCTGGTTCCGAATAATTGAAACAGAAGAATTTAAAAATAATTACATGCGATCTGAAAAAATTCAAAGAACCTAATGTAGAAAATTTGCATGCCTTTTTGTAGTTCATTATATTGACAATGTTCACAATCATGCTAACCTACACATACCTACATACTAAAGAAACATATGTGTGCGGTACAAAGTTAGAGTTGTGAACTAGACGGTCGACTAGTCTCGCGGGACATCAGGAAACGGGAAACTCTCTTATTGAACGTCTGAAGTTCTGAACCTGTACTATGAGCTTTTAAAGCACGACTGTTGCTGTGTTCAAGCGAGACAGCGCTATACACTGCGTAAGGCGGCGTCTCGCTTATACAAAGGTGGTTAATAGAAAGCGCGCTGAACCTGCATAGATTGCACTGTAGACTATTACAATTTATATTTACTTAACTGTAATTTATTTTAACACGTTTTTATTTATTGCAGTATGGTTGACAACTACATTAGTAATTATGGACACTTACAAGCTATCGTGTACACAACCCTTGTGCCAATCAAAGCCTACTGTAACTATATTAGAAATGCTAGGCTGCCTTAGTAAGGTTTTGATCAAGAGCACTGACTTTAATAGTTTTTGAGTAAGTAAAATCGTATTTTTACTTTCTTTTATCAGCAATATATTTTTAATTATATACATTATATAAATAAGTGAAAAATGAATTTTATTACATTGTACATTATTACAAGGTGTTATTGGGTTTTTCTATGAAATTCTCAGTAGCAGGTCGGAGTTTGGATTTGTGCCCGGTTAGTGGCAATAGGCTCGCCCCCTATTACATGGGACCTAAACATACCGGCGAACTGTGGGTGTACATTGGTACACCTCTGCCTAACCCTTCGGGGAAACAGGCGTGATGGTATGTTATGTTATGTTATGTAACGCGAGCCGTGAATGCGCCGCACAGCGATCCCCTCTCAAGCGCCTTGCCGCACCGCCCGCGCGCACCGCCGCCGCGCCGTCCCCCCCGCGACCACCTATATAAGGCCTTGCGCGCGCTCAGTTCGTCAGTTCGGCTTGCACGGACTGCTTCCCTTGGAACAGTCTCGGGCAGTTGAGCGCAGTTCGGCTTGCACGGACTGCTTCCCTTGTGGAACAGTCTCGGGCAGTTGAGCGCAGTTCGGCTTGCACGGACAGCTTCCCTTGGAACAGTCTTCGGGCAGTTGAGCGCAGTTCGGCTTGCACGGACTGCTTCCCTTGGAACAGTCTCGGGCAGTTGAGCGCAGTTCGGCTTGCACGGACTGCTTCCCTTGGAACAGTCTCGGGCAGTTGAGCGCAGTTCGGCTTGCACGGACTGCTTCCCTTGGAACAGTCTCGGGCAGTTGAGCGCAGTTGGGCTTGCACGGACACGCTTCCACCTCGGAACGGGTTACGGGCAGCTGAGCGCACTCCGGCTTGCACGGTCGGCTTCCAACTCGGAACCGACATCGGGCGGTCGCGTCTAACATTAGTGGCATCGGTGTGATCATTGTAATTTAGAGTTGTTATTGTGTATATGTAACGAGAAGGACGTTTTGTAAAATAATTATCATTCACGGTATTACGAGTAATTTCATTTTTTATATTAAGGCATACAACATTTATTTATTATTATTAAGCTATTTGATTAATTAAACCTAATTTCAATCACCTATACAATATAAACCTTTAAAATAGTATAATTATATAAAAATAATAAGTATAACATAATTTTCCCTAAACTCCAGTAGGAAAAACATGTCATGATAATTAAATATTGTAAGTAGGTCCTAGAAATTTATGGTAATTTATTAATAAACAAATACATATTTACGGGTAAAATTTATATAAATCAAATATATCATTGGTTATTTTATTATCACTCCACAAATCATTATTTATAATAAATTATGACTAATTAATTGCCTTTAACTAACAGAATTAATGTATGTCTGACTACATATTGATTGTATGTAAAGTATATTTTTATTATTTCTATAATTTCTTTAGATTTGTCTTTTCCTTATATGTTCGTCCCTTGTAAATGTGACGACAATGTAAATCTAGCTGAATGTTCGATTCTATTTTTCTTCCATTTTGGATGTCTTAGTTTACACTAATCTAAACATTCTGCTGTTTACGTTGTTGTCGCATATCTTAAAATCAATGTAATCTTAACATCGATGTTAACCTTTTTTTTAAAAGAGTAACCTATGGAGTTTCTTGCCGGCTCTTCTCTATAGGAATGACACTTTGGAACCGAGCAACTAGAGTCAGTAGTTTTTAACGTACCTAACGTTTCTTAAGTGCCTTTTTTTTTGGTTTATAAGAAATAAAAATATTTTGATTTTCATTTTGATTTTGATTTAAGTTAAATGAATAGATAGTTTACATTAACATGTCAATTAAATTCTGAGACGCCTTGACATACAACTATTTAAATTTATATAACCAAAGACATAGAAGGAAACGAAAAGAAATTCTGAAAACTTAATACGTTTTCCGAACATAATTCGTAGTACTTCATTTTTTTTTTTTTTTTTTTTTTTAATATTCCGGGACAACTCACACACGGTTATCTGATCCCAAGCTAAGCAGAGCTTGTGTTATGGTAACCAGACAACTGATAAACATACTTAGGGTAAAAGCCGGATAGTTGCCTCGGACGGATACATGCCTCAGTTTCAAATGCTCTATGTTAGACATATTGACAGTGTTTCTTTTTGATCATAATTAAAAGCGTCCCCCGCGCAGGCCTCAGTGCCGCATAAGCCGTTGAAGTAGGCGCACGTGTTTTGTCCGTGTGAGAAAACATCTTCCGCGGCGATACTTTGACGAGCGCCAGAATTATATTGGCAAGTAATCTCTGTCAAATATTTTTATAACTGATTGTGATTTCAGTCAAAACATTATTTCATTGAATGTATTAGAGTTTAAATTGCACTTTTTATTAGGTTTTATTGTTAAATATGTTTTATTTATTTTGTAAATAAAAAGGGCAAGTATCCGTATCAAATCGGATAGTTGCCCTACTGTCTTTTGCGGATTGTTGCCCTGCGGCAACTATCCGTAACTATACATTTTTAACAAGCAAAGACAGATTTTTACTTAGTTATTTTTTTCATTTGCTTTTACTATTTTTTCTTGGTGATTTTTTATTTGGTTTTACTGTAGTTTATGTTAAATAAAATAAATACTCAACAGCAAAATGCCTCGCAAGTATAAACGAAAGCCAGGCGTGGTGCCGCGCCACATCAACTGGACAGAAGATAATTTAACACTTGCGTTCGAAGAACTAAATAAAAAACACAAAAAAGTATCAACGATATATACCGGATTTATGGCATATCCTCTCGAACCTTAAGAAGACGGTATGAAAAAAGAAACCAGCTGCTGGTAACCCAAGATATGTCAAGGATTTAAAATTGTATATTTAGCTTATAAATATAATAATCCATTTACATACTTACCTACTTATCTAATTGTATTTTAACACCTTTAGGAAAATACCCTGCCCTTTACAAAATACACAAATTTTATTGAACTGACTGAAGGAAGGGCTCTAAGGAAAAGGAAAACTCGTATCTACAGTTCTAACAGTGAAAATGAAGAAAATGTTATAAGTTCAAAAATATCTAAAGGAAAAGCAACTAAAGGGCTACTAATCAAAGGCAAAAAAAAACAAAACATCTATTGGAGACACTGAAAATATATAAAGTAAATACTAATATTTAATTAAAAAATTACATGTTCACTAACTTACAATTTAAAACCTTAGTATTTTTAAGTGTTGATTAGGTAATAATTTAAGTTCTCTTAGTACTTAGTACATAATAAAGGATCTCAGTATGTTTTTATTTTGGACACTTATTTACTATTTTGGAGTCTATTATTGTTATAATTTTATAATTATAATTAAACTTTAATTAATACTTAATAAAAGATTGTATTTAATGATAAAAACTAATTATTTAAATTATTTAAGTTCATTTTTATTTGAAAAAAAAAAACAGACGGGCATCTATTCTCACATTGGGCAAGTATCCCCCGAACCATTTTTAACGTTAGGCTACTATCCGCTATAGTAGGCAACTATCCTCTTTTTTAGAGGTCATATTAAACTGGATTTACTCTAAATTTATAATATTTATAATTATTTTATAAATCGGGTATGTTAGAAGAATAATGAACTATGTTTGAGAATACACTTTGAATAAAAAATGTGTTGGTACACATTTTTTAAAGCAGCTTTTTAAAAAGTGTGGCAACTATCCGGCTTTTACCCTATATATTTCTAAATACATACATATTATAGATAAATTACACCCAGACAACCAGAACAAATGATCGTGCTCATCACACAAACATTTGTCCTGGGTGGGAATCGAACCCACGACCTCCGGTATAGCAGTCAGGGTCACTAACCACTAGACCAACAGGCCCGTCAAATTTGACCTACCTATGTGAGCATATCTTCTATATGATGAGTAAATACTATAATTGTGTCCGGTATATGTCAACAGTCTGGGGGATATTATTATTTGTTCTTTAACAACAGAAGCTTCTGCCTTCTCTCTGAAGAAAGAAAGATGTATTTGCACTGTCAAACGATATTGTACGTACGTAACGTAACGTACCATCACGCCTGTATCCCCGAAGGGTTAGGCAGAGGTGTATCAATGTACACCCACAGTTCGCCGGTATGTTTAGGTCCCATGTAATAGGGGGCGAGCCTATTGCCACTAACCGGGCACAAATACAAACTCCGACCTGCTACTGAGAATTTCATAGAAAAACCCAATAACGCCTTGGTCGACTCGGGACGAATCCAAGACCTCTAGCGTAGCAGTCGCGCTTAGCACCACTAGGCCAACGAGGCAGCTACGATATTGTGTAAAGATAATTATGCTTTTTTTTTAATCTATAAGCTTTGCACTGTGGATGCTTGATTAAACTGAATAATTAAAATCATGTACTATACGTAAAAAATCGCCAGGCTATAACTGCATTTGCCTAATACAACTAAATATATAATATTAAATTATACTTTGGCAAGAATAGTTCATATGAAGAGCCAACCAGGCCATTATACAGAAATATCTTAAAACAGCCCCAATAATTAATAACGATCGTTACTTGAAAGGATAAATATGTTTTCTTATTCCCAATGTAACGTGTCTTGGCGCCAACATTATATTTATTACGTGTTGAAATTCTTAATGACGACTGCAAATGTAAAAGTGTTGTTAAAATAAGACTGTGGCTTATGTTTGAAAAAAATAAAGAATATTGTATGGATGTAGTATGTTCTGCACTGAAATAAAGCCAAAATGAATCATATTTTTTCAGAGACAATAGGGTATGAGACTAGGTATGAAAAGTCAAAATTTTGTCCGCCATTTAGATAATCAAAATATAATAGACACGTATTTTTTCTTTTGTCAAATCGATAAAAAAATACGAAGATAAACCGCTTTAAAGTGCAGGAGTGGGGGCTGGTGACGTCACGGCTAGGTACAATTTGTACAAGACTTGGACTTCTACTATCTAAAAGATGGACATAAAAATAAAAATCAGTCATCATCCCTATTAATTTTTTTTAACCGACGAAAACGGAGGAGGTTCTCAATTCGACGCGTATATTTTTTTTTTTTTTTTTTTTTTTTTATGTTTGATCACGCATAACTTTGTACAGAGTAGTCCGATTTTGATAATTCTTATTATATTGGAAAGGGTTTACTCCAAAGTTGGTCCCATATAAATTTGGAAAAAGAATTACCACCCTAAGGGTAGAAAAACAGGGGTTGATTGATTGTTCACTCACTGATTGTAATGTATTACCACGCGTAACTTTTTACGGAGTAGTTCGATTTTGATAATTCTTTTTTTATTGAATAGGCTATACCTAGAAGTTGATACCATATAATTTGGAAAAAATATTCCAATCCTAAGGGTAGAAAAACAGGGATATATTGATTGTTCACTAACTGATTGTAATATATGACCACAGTTTACAGAGTACTTAGTCCGATTTTGATAATTCTTTTTTTATTAGATAGGGTATACCTCGAAGCTGGTCCCATATAATCTTACCGGTGGGAAAATAGGGGTGATACATTGTTCAATCACAGATTTTAATGAGCTTTAGACCTGTCAGTCTCTTGTGAGTAGACCTCTTTGTCTCTGCATTTCAGCTAAAGCTCGTTCATCGTAAAAAATAATAAAAAATTAAGCATGTAATAGCAATAAAGTAATTAGTAGATTATAGCCACAAAAAAATATAAAATAAAAACTTTTTAACAAAAAAATTAAACCGCCGAAAAAACTGAAAAGCAAAAAATAACAAACCTTTTTTTATTTAATCTTAATAACTAATAATGTAAGTATACCTAAGTAATTTTGAGTCGGCGCCAAACTATCAACCGTCATTGCAACTGTTGCTACTGTGGCATTTTCTCTGATCAATCCTAATAATTGGTGCAAAAACGACATAGATTACATATTATTGGTAGGAGATAAATATTATAGAGACTGTATTGTACTGCCGCGCATCAAGCTTTACGTTACGTAAGAATATGTAATTAATTAATTTGCCTGTTTGGCGCCGACTCAAAATGACTTAGGTATACTTACATTATTAGTTATTAAGATTAAATAAAAAAAGGTTTGTTATTTTTTGCTTTCCAGTTTTTTCGGCGGTTTAATTTTTTTGTTAAAAAGTTTTTTTTATTTGAGATACAAATGTTATAGTGATGTTATTATTCTTATTTATTTCATTTTCAGCCATTATCGTCCCACTGCAGGGCAAAGGCCTCCCTTTCCTTCTTCCAATTCTCCCGGTCTTGAGCTATTGTTGTCCATAATACTGAAAAGGAGTCAAGTTCGTCCCGCCATCTCCTTCTGGGCCGGCTACGAGGTCTTTGATGTTATGTGGAGTCCACATTGTCGTTACTTTGGCCCAACAGTTGTCGAACATACGGCATATAGTGATGTTATGGTGGAGATAATTTATGGCATTCAAATAAACTTTTTACGATATGCGGTCTGTGGTTTTCGCCTACGCATGGGAAAGTTTTAAATATAGTCAGAACAGATACGAATATCTAAAGCGATATACACTTCTCATCAAAAAAATCGAAACACTTTCGTTTTTATTGTTTTTGTCCTAATTTTTTACAAAAGAGAATTAATTCCATGAAAAAAAAAACATTATTGTGTAGCTGGCAGTTTGGTCATTACAGTAAGAAGAAAAAAATTAAAATTCGAAATTAGAATTTCATTTGTTTATCCTATAAATGAAATTAATCACTGTTTTGAGACAAATGTGTATTTAGGGTTGGAGTACGTTTCTCGTTTAAAAACTAAAAATTAGCGCTTGTCTTTAAACTTTTTGTTTCTTATTTCATTTACTGTGACTTTGGGACGTCTGAAAAAACTTTTTTTTCTAAAACTTATGGATACTTCGCCCGCAGAAGCCGCCCAAGTGGTGGCATTGCTGGATTCTGGACTTAGTCAGCGTGTTGTGGCTGCAAGATTGCATCTAAGCTTATCATCTGTTCATAGAGTCTACAAACGCTATCGGGAGACTGGTTCGTTCACGCGCCGTTCAGGATCTGGCAGGAATCGGGTCACTTCTGAGCGAGATGATCGATTTATTGTAACAACTTCTTTACGAAATCGACGCCTTAACGCTTTTTAACTGCAGCAGCAGCTTCGCGTTGTACGAAGAGTAGCTGTAAGTGACTCTACAATAAAAATAAGGTTGAAGGAACGCGGATTGGCACCGCATAAGCCAGCGAATGGGCCGAAATTAACTGCAGACCATCGAAGAGTGCGCCTTAACTTTGCACGCGAGCACCTAACTTGGTCATACCTTCAGTGGAGCAAAGTACTGTTTTCTGATGAGTGTAAAATTATGCTGTATGGTAACGACGGAAGGAACAAGGTCTACAGAAGAGATGGAGAACGCTTTGCACAATGCTGCATTGAAGAAAAGGTCAGCTATGGTGGCGGTTCGTGGACGGTTTGGGGAGGAATCAGCGCCGACGGTAAGACAGAACTTGCCTTTGTGTCTGGGCCACGGCTGCCTGCACTAAACTCTCATCGGTACATCGAACAGTGTCTTGAACCTCATGTGATGCCCTATGCACATTTTATTGGCAACGACTTCATATTCATGCACAACAATGCTAGAGCTCACACCGCGGGCGTCGTACGAGATTATCTTACCGAAGTCGGTATCTCCATTATGGTATGGCCAGCAAGAAGCCCGGACATGAATCCCATTGAACATCTATGGGATGAATTAAAGAGACGAATTCGAGCAAGAGATCCAGCCCCAGAAACACTTAGCCAGCTGCAAAATGCAATCCAAGAGGAATGGGATAATATACCACAACATGTGATCGTGACTCTCATCCGATCGATGAAGAACCGTATGGAAGCAGTAATAAGAGCTCGCGGAGGGAATACAAGTTATTAAATAAACGTTTCTTACATTTTTTTTTCATTTACGCGTGTTGTTTACCCATTTCCTTCATATTCCATACAGGGTAAAAATTACTCATTATACAAAATACGAAACCTATAAAGACTTAATTTGAATTTAGAACATTAACATTAGGATTTAAAAACCTCATACTACTCACTATTAAATGACATTTTACATTTATTCCTAAATATACACATTTTTCTGATAATCCTTATCAAATCATAAACTGCGAGGTGTTTCGATTTTTTTGATGAGAAGTGTAGTTTGAATAATAAAGTATTATCTGAATAGCGTTCAGTGAGTTATGGCCATGCTACGCATCGTTTCACCAAGATATTTATGTTGTTGAAATTCAGTATTTTTCTGTTGCGGCGGCTCCATTTACATCTGAGCGGTGTTTAGTCAATAAAACTTAGTATAAAATATAAGTGTTTTTTATATTTCGGTTATAGAGATTTTGTTCAATATCATACATCAAAATTAATAAAAAGCTAGGTACAGTGTCGCCTAAAGAAATCAGTCAAGAGTTTTCGCAAAAATTTAGTCTCAAAAACCATTATTTACATTGAGAAAACGGTGCACGTAGTACGAATAAATCTGAAACCTCATCATATCACAGCATGTAATAAATCTCAAACCAACAAGCATGCTATCAAATCGAATCTCAAACCGACACATTGAACAAGGATTAAGTGACACTTATCTTAAAATCCCCTTGGAATTGAGCAAAGATATATTGCACCCAGTATGAAAAACATTCCCCTACTCGATAATAAATGGTGGTATGTAAGATACGTGGAAAAGTAAATCTGCTTTACAGACAGGGCCTCGATTCAGCTATTTAAGAGTTGCTTGAATTGACTGAATGACCTGCTTCATTTGGTAATTTTTACGATAATTGGCATTCTGCTAACTGTCATTACGATCATTACGATCATTCTCTTCGAGAGTTCAATGACATTTTTTTAGGCTTATCAGAATACGAAAATTAGGCACATTGACTGGTACACTAACCGACCACTGACATGCATTTAAAATAGCTGAATCGAGGACCAGGAGTTTTATCTCCGAAACTGAAGTTTGTAGTCGATCTATTTGTTACGAAGTAAATCCGGCTCGGTGACTTATGGAAGCTTTGACCTTTGAGATACAAAAAAAAGATGTATCTGTGTAGATGTTGATATTATATATATTAATCAGCTGTAACTTGTAAGGCGTTAGTGCTACTTAGTTCACAAGATTTTTGATAAAATTTTCCGTACTTTAAATGGTAAGGTAAAATTTCACCCGTTTTGGATTACTTGTTATGTTGTTAAGTGGTATATCATCGTTTAAGGTATTATTATTATGATCGTGATATTGTAGTGTGTAGGCGGTTTGTTTAGTCTATACTGCCATTATTATGATGTTATGTTTTGTACGCATAATATTTGGTTTCCAAAATATTCCTATGATCAATTTTAGATTTTGCTATTTTTGTTATGATAAATAAATAACAGAAAACCCGCAAGATTATATGACTACATTATAAGACTTTTCGCAATGATTGCATAAAAATATTGCCCTATTGAATTTTAAGAAAAATACTTTACATGGAAAAGCAATTTTCAGCAAAACCCTGTTACGTTGTTAAGTAAATATTTGTAGCAAACATAGGATGTGTATACTTATTCTATATTTCGATGGGTCCTATGTATAAGGGCCAGACTGCAAAATCACAACTTTACAGGAGGGGCCTACAAAGTATGAATATGGTATAACTTAAAGATGGTAAAACCAAGTTTAATGAAACTTTGCAGGCTTACTTTGCAAGCTATTCTCTTTATGTAAAACAAAGTCATTATTTTTTTTATGTTTAAGAGTAGTATATTATTGGGCATTCTATACCACTTTCTGTCGCTCGCCAGTCAAGCTCGGCTACACGCCGAGCGCTCGCTACAGAAAGTGGTATAGAATGCCCAATAGGATATGAGCGATACATATAATGGAATAGTTGTTGTATTGCGTTCCAAAGGCGATCGAAACGACTTGATTAATTGAATTGCGCTAAAATGATATTAAACCATTAAAACGACTTGTTGTATTGCGTTCCAACAGTGATACACCATCGAAACGACTTGATTAATTGAATTGCGCTAAAATGATATTAAACCATTAAAACGACTTGTTGTATTGCGTTCCAACAGTGATACACCATCGAAACGACTTGATTAATTGAATTGCGCTAAAATGATATTAAACCATTAAAACGACTTGTTGTATTGCGTTCCAACAGTGATACACCATCGAAACGACTTGATTAATTGAATTGCGCTAAAATGATATTAAACCATTAAAACGACTTGTTGTATTGCGTTCCAACAGTGATACACCATCGAAACGACTTGATTAATTGAATTGCGCTAAAATGATATTAAACCATTAAAACGACTTGTTGTATTGCGTTCCAACGGTGATACACCATCGAAACGACTTGATTCATTGAATTGCGCTAAAATGATATTAAACCATCGAAACGACTTTTATGAAATGAAACATTTTTTTCATGTAATCAATTTATTTGTCACTAAACACTGGATTTTCAGGGAACAGTGTGTCAACCGATCGCATGAGTTCCTGTAGTTTTCTCCATTGCAATGAGTCTATGTCGGTTTGGAACTTAACACGAACTAATGCCTTCTTCCACAGCTCCAAAGGATCAGTAGTACCAACATCGTTGGTTTTGTACACCTTACAATCTATGTAAAACTCTCCATGAGTGATCGCTGCCCGTCGTTCATATCCGTTGGCTACTCGGTTCATAAAAAAAGAAGAAACGCGCGTTTGGTTGTTCGACGAACCTTCAGCTCCGCAGTCCGAGTTACTGATACCAAATATATCGCTATAAGTGTTAGTCTTTTTCCTGCAACAAAAACAAAAAAATAATAAAGTTAGCAAGTTCACCGTTAATAAACTTCTTCATTTATTTACAGTTAGGTACACACTGAAAAATAACCTGATACCTACTAAGTATAAAATACTCAAATGTATAAATTAAGTGATGGTGAAAAAGAGTACCCAATAGTCTTTTTTTATATTAAAATATAAATAATAACTAGTTGTAGCTATTGAACCTAAGGTACATTCATCGAAAACGTCGATAAAAAGTAACTAAGTGAGGTAGGGGAAATAAATAATTAAAGATTTTGTTTACCTGGATAGAGTTGGATTCGTCATTGGTGACTTGCGTTTTCTGTTGCCTTTTTCAGAAGGCTTGCAGCTTGATTTCTTCGTTTCAGCGATCGGAGCCATTTCAGAGCTTTGATATGCATCAAATTCGGAGTCGGACCTGGAATAACAGACATGGAAAAAAATAATTATAAGTATTAAAAGTCGCTGGAGAGAAGGAGTTTAAACTTTAATGCGTAGATAATACCAATATAATAAATGCGAATAGTTTGAGTTTATTTGTTTGTTACGCTTTGATGCCTTAACTATATAACCAACAAAAGAAATTAGTTCAAAGATAAACAATTTTTAGTTAAAATCTACAATGACGTGAGCAAAAACTATGGATAGGGTTTAATACTTACATTTTCCAAGCAGCAGCTACCTAGGTACCCAATCGGTTTGATCCGTTGGTGATAACAGGCACAGGGCAGCAGGTAGAGAATAGTAGAGATGGCAGCGGTTCACCGTCGGTACTGGTATTGTTATCTCCCGTGATGTACGAGTTTACTAACTAATAACCGTAAAGCACTTGTAGACTTTAAACAACATGTAATGAGTACTTTTAAAAATGTGTGGCTTATAAGTTCAAATTGTAAATATAATTCACTATGTTAAATATGACTACATCACATCGAACGCTTTGCATGAAACACACTTTTTTACTTAGACTGGTTATATCCGTTCAAAAAAATAAAGTAAAGCATTATTGAATTACCAATAAATGTTGATGCAGCTAAATGACTCAGGGCTGACATGAAAATATCAAGTAATTAATAAACATCGCTAATATTTGCATGGTGTTGGAGTGGATGCGCGACAACCTTACATAAAATAGCTAACTGTTGCAAATATTAAGTTTGACACAGCTTACGTATATAAAATTTATTGGTTTATTCTGCAATGAGAACATCTTTTCGGTCCTACATTATAACAAAATCCGATTTGGACCATTTAAACTAAATTTTCTGTTTCGAATAAAATTGTTTTACTGTCTAAAGAATATTCAGTAGGAAGGTAATCTTTAACATTTAAAATTTTTTGTTATGAATTATTTTATGGATAAAGTACTGGTATAGGACTTTTAGAGTACCTAATAGTTACTAGCGCAAACTAAGTAATATGTAAACATAATTGTTAAACAGCACTAGGAGATCATAATTAAATAAAAATATCGGACAAACAGGAATAAAATAAAAAATATTATTGAGACCGAAACTTCTTGGTTCGAGTGCGGAATAACCCAATAGATACAATTTATTGCAAAAGTATCGTAATAAGAGTAAAATATATTCAATAACAGGATGTTTACTTCATTAGGTGCACTCCTATTACACATAATGAAGTAAAAATCTTGTTATTTCTATATTTTATAAGTATTATTGAAAATACAAAATTTTAAGTCATAAAAATCTATCAACGAGACTGGACACCTTTATCGAAAAACATTTTAATGATTTTTGGTGTCTCAAGACATTTGTACGTAATCTGTACCTGGCTGAACTAACTACATTGCGTGTTTTACAGGTAATTATAAATCTCACATTATTTTTTATTATTTTCAATTGATATTGATCTACAAATCTACTTTAATTTGTTTTTCTTTTATTTTTAGTTATTTTAAGAAATCACTTGTTCATATACATAGACATCATCACTTCTCAAGACAAAGATAGTTCCTTCTTCGGGTTTCGTGGGATTCGTCTATTACCTTCGGATACATCATACTCATATTGAAAAATAAAAACACCTAAAATTGCTACGACGGACAACGACTTAAGCAGGTATTCTTTTAAATCTATTCTCTATTCAACTTTATTTTGATTTGCCCTATAAGTACTTACATAAATAATATATGTATTTCGTCTGTTTTCCAGATAATTCAAACAAATAAAATCTCAGCAATTAGAACGTGAGACATAACTATACCTACTATATAATATCGTGAAGATAGTTGTAAGTAGTTTAATTAGTAATAATTTACTAATTATTTTGAAAGTATTTACTCACTAAGTAACAATGCCTAACTGTTCGGTTTGCAAAGTATTTGTAAATAATAAACAATGGACTAGTCACTTACGTAGCAATGTGCATAAAAGCAATAGTACGACCCTCTTAGATGATAATGTTGCAATTATTAATACTTCGTTTAAAGAACGAATAATAAGTTACAAAATCATGGCAATTAACGAACAAATTAATAATTTTCCTGAATTGTTTCTGAATAATTTAAGTGAACAAGTTAAAAATCTAATAGATCGAGCACTACAGAAACATATAGCTATTAAGATTAATTTTGAACTATTTTCTTTTTTTCTATTGTGTAAAAATGACCAACAAGAAATTAAATCATTTGCTACAAAAAACCAAATCGTTTATTCTAATTATGATTTTAATTCAATTTACACAACATCAATAGTAACCTTGTTGAAAAAAGTTGAAGAGTTTCAGGAGAGAGATAGTGGTTGGACATTTTTATGTAATTCACATTTAGAAATTAATATAAATAAATATCAACCTCTTGGCGGATCTAAATTTTTCACTTTACCAAAATATATAAAAAATAAAAAAGCTTGTTTGAATATTCGAAATCAAGATGAGTATTGCTTTTTGTGGTGTATTGTAGCGGCATTGCATCCTACTACTCACCATCCTGACAGAGTTTCTTCTTATCCTCATTTTCAAAATGTTTTAAATGTTCATGGTTTGAAATTCCCTATCTCATTTTCGGACATTGCTATTTTTGAGAAAAATAATCCTTTTTTGAATATTTTCGTGTATGGTTTGAAAAATGATAAAACAATCATCGGCCCTTTGTACAAAACAAAGAATAATAAATCAAAGAGCATTCATTTATTGTTTTTAGAAAATAATAATTATTCTCATTATTGTCTTATCAAAGATTTACCTCGACTGGTTAGAAATCAGATAACTAAACATCATAGTAAATTATATTTTTGCGAAACATGTTTACTGTTTTTTCCTACACAAAATCAAATCGATACCCACATGTGTGGAGGAATTGTTACAGTTTTGCCAGATCAAGGGTCTTATTTAAAGTTTAAAAATTTTGATAGAAAACAAAATATTCCATTTGTCATATATGCAGATTTCGAAACATTGCTTGAACCGATATCCGGCGATGAATTTGAAACCGCCAACACGTCATACTCACAACGCCACGTGCCGGCCGCATTTGCTTATAATATAGTGTCATCATTTAACAGTACTGTTGAAGGTTATAGAAGTTATCGTGGGAAAGATTGTGTTTCAAAATTTGTATATTTTTTAACCGAAGATGTTAAAGCAATACATAGGGTTCTGTCCAAAAGTAAACCTATGATATTTACAGAAAAGGATGCTCTGGATTTTAAACGCGCTTATAAATGTCACATTTGTGAAAACTTATTGTTGTCTGATAGAGTGAGGGATCATTGTCATCTGACGGGTCAGTACCGTGGCGCAGCACATCGTCATTGTAATTTGCAACATAAACTACCAAAATATGTACCAATATTTTTTCATAATTTATCTGGATATGATTGTCATTTATTTATAAAAAAGTTGGGTGAAATCCCCGGACACATTAAAATAATACCTAAAACCAAGGAAAAATATATAACATTCACAAAATTTATACCCATTGCCGATAACGAATATATTCAAATAAGGTTTTTAGACTCATATAATTTTCTAGGTACCAGTTTAGATAAACTTGCCGCTACATTGCAGGAAGAAGATTTTGTTAATCTTCGATCTCATTTTTCTGATAAAAAACAGTTTAGATTACTCACGCGAAAAGGTATATATCCGTATGATTATATGACAGATTGGAAATGTTATGAAGAAAATACATTACCGCAGAAGTATTGTTTTCATAATTCTTTAACCAACGAAGATATCAGTGATAAAGATTATAGTCATGCACAAACAGTTTGGAATGAATTCAAAATTAATAATTTAGGTCAATATACGGATCTATACTTAAAGACAGACGTGCTTTTGTTGACGGATATATTTCAAAATTTTCGAAAAACATGTAAACAATATTATAACCTAGATCCAGCATTTTATATAACTGCTCCTAGTTTATCCTTTGATGCAATGTTGCTAAAAACAGGCGTTCAATTGGAACTAATTTCAGATCTAGCTATTGTTAGAATGATACAAAGTGGTATACGAGGGGGCTTATGTATGTGTTCCCATCGTTATGCAAAAGCTAATCATAAATATATGACGGAATATAATACCTCACAGCCTCAGTGTTTCATAGTTTATCTTGACTGCAATAATCTTTATGGCTTTAGCATGTGTCAGTACTTACCATATTCGAATTTTAGATTTCTAAGTGAGGATGAAATCTTTAACTTGAATGTTGAAAATATTGAAAATAACGCTGAGTGGGGCTTTATATTAGAAGTCGATCTTTTGTATCCCGAATATTTACACAACCATCATAATGATTTACCATTTTGTCCAGAAAAATGTGTTCCTCCGGGAGGTAAAACAAAGAAACTTATCGCAAACTTGTATAATAAGTATAAATATGTAATACATTACGTTCATTTAAAAAAATGTTTGGAGCACGGCTTAATATTGCGTAAAGTTCATAGAGTAATTACTTTTAGACAGAGTCCATATTTAAAGCAGTACATAGAATTAAACACCCAATTAAGACAAAGCGCAAAAAGTTCCTTTGAACAAGACTTCTTTAAGTTGTTAAACAATAGTGTTTTTGGAAAGACATTAGAAAATACCGAAAAAAGGGTTACTGTTCACTTAGTTAATCAATGGAGTGACAAATCTAATCGAACCAAAAAATTTATATCCGCCGAGAGACTTGTGGCCAATCCATATTTCCATAGTGCATCTATTTTATCTGAGAATTTAGTTGCAATACAAATGAAACCGGATCAAATTATTTTAGATAAGCCTATTTATATTGGATTCTCTGTATTAGAACTTTCTAAATCACACATGTATGATTTTCATTATAATATAATAAAACCTTTTTATAAAGACCGAGTACGGCTATGTTATACTGATACCGATTCTTTTGTTTATAAAATACATACTAACGATTTTTATCATGACTTGAAGTATAATTTTTTACAATATTTTGATACTAGTAACTATGATGAACAAAATAATTTTGAAATACCTACAATCAACAAAAAAGTTCCGGGTCTGTTTAAGGACGAAATGAGTGGACAATGTATAACAGATTTTGTTGGTTTGAGGTCAAAACTTTACTCTATAAAAGCTTCTAGTAAAATTATAAAAAAAGCCAAGGGTGTAAAATCATGTGTAGTAAAGACATTAAATGTATCAGACTATGAAAATATTTTATTTAATAGAGGAGTTATCCGCAGAAAGAATGTTATGTTTAAATCTATTAAACACCAAATATTTACCCGAACAGTTAATAAAATTGCATTGTCCAGCAACGATGATAAGCGTTCAATATCTGTAGATCAAATATCAACACGAGCCTGGGGTCACAAGTCTATTTTAAAGGATGATTAAATATTTAAGTTGACTCTTACTGTCGTAGTTTTAAGCTATAGTTTTAAGTAGCTACAAAGTTTACATTTAAATTACGCATATTATGTTCAAATTCAAATGATTTATTGCAATCCATAATGTACATTCAGGTGGTAAAATAAAATTATAGAAACAATTATGGGTACCCTGTCGGGCACAGCAAAATTAGACAATAGGTAGGAGAGAGGAAGAGCGCCTTTATCAATTTTCTTATGTAAATGATACTAAAAATTAAATTAGATTAGGTACATAGATTGTTATTCTGTTATAATAATATCATTTGTTTGTGTAGAACTTAATTATTTAATATATTTTATTATATAATTGATTAATTCAACCTATTTATATTATTATTATACTGCAGTATATATTTTAAAGGATTCATTTTTTATGCTTTTTATTTTTGTAAAATTATAGTAAATTGGAAATTAGGTAGATTATAGTTATGTTATTATAATTTATGTAATTGCTTTTTATTGTAATTAATGATTTATTATTACTTTTGATTATATTTACTTATTTTATATATTTATAATTTGTAATGTCGTATATAATATTTAAAGAATTTATTATACTAGTGTAAATAATAGTGTATGTACAGTAAAATTAGTCAGTTAAATTGTATCATTGAAATATTCGTCTAGTGTGTAATAGCTTTTATTAATTAAAAATTCGTTAACTGTTTCTAATTTAATTTGATTAATTGTAAAATTTATATTTATCTGATTTTTTTTGGCGTGGATGGAATGTTATTAATTTGGTTTTTGTAAAATTTATTTCAAGGTTATGATCGTTGATCCAATTTATTATTTTATTAAAAAATAAAAATGGTATTTAATTTTTCATTTAAATGTGTAGAATAAAGATAAATAAATGTTATGTACCTACTGCTTGTTTTATTTATGATTTTTTTACGAAAATAATCTTTTCTTATTTATTTAAATACTATACTGATTCAAGTTTAATCATGCACTGATGAATAGTAATCGAATAAAAATGTATCTTGTGTGAAAAAAAATAAGGTTGATTTTTAGTAGAGTCAATATTATATTGTTGTTTGTTACCTTTAGCTTGGCGACATAATTGCTTAGCCATCAGTTTTCTGTTTTGCAATTTCACAGTAGCCTTTAATTACATTTTCGTCATTTACGAAATATTACTCAGGTGGACAACTTGTACAATTGCAGAGTGTATCAAAACATGTCATCGGTAAGTATTCAACAATTACATCGTATTTTTTCGTGTTTTTTTTTTTTTTGCGAGTGTTTGTTTAACTATATTACTATAATTATAATTTGTTCACATTTTACCTTTACCTAGCCACTTTTCACAAACGGAAATCAAACCTTAGACTCATCGTTAAATTGCAGTTAATATCTTTAAGGTTTTATGATAGAGTATTCTTATTATTATAATGTGTCTATATTTTGTTACAGATTTCTGAATCGGAAATTGTGTTTAGTCAGTATGCTCAGGATCCCTACGAAGTTTATACTGAGATGATGCCAGAGGAACCGGAGACCAGACCAGCCATAAAAGATAAGAAATCCAAGCAACGGTGTAAAGAAAAAACGAAAAAACAAATGCCTACAAAATCATTTGTTATGAGTCGATTGCAGCGACGGGGTATTAAGTTGATAAAAGTTTCCGTGGTAGATCTATGTAATAACAATTCTCAAACAAGTGATAGTGATGGTGATTGTGAAAATGTAATAATCAATGCACAATATATAGTTAAAGACGCTATTGATAGTATCATGGACGAAACTGAATCTTTAGTTAAGAAAATTTCAAAATCATTAATAGATAGTGATTATTAAACTTTTGATTAATACAATAGATTTTTATTTTTATTGTTTATTTGGTAATAATATTTTTTGGTAATGTGTTCGGTAATGTTTTGTGGCAATGTGTCGGGTATTCATAGGAAATAAAATATATTAAAAAAAAAAAAATGTTTTTATTTACAAAACCATTTACTTATGTGGTAGAATAGTATATAGTTTTGTGTTTTTATATTTAGAATAGGAATAAACATAACTGTAAATAGTATAGGGTTATTATAAAATAAACGCATTATTGTCATTTAAAAATGTTTTATTTTTATATCTTAAAACTAATAAACAGATACACCTTTAGTTATTCCTCTAAATACTTTTTTATACATAATACGTTTTTAAGAGCACACTGTTTGGAATGTTTATTACAACACAAGTTAACTTTTCCATCGCAGGAGTATTTTTTGTGCAACTTGGATAAATTAGGACACAATTTCTCATCAAGTTCCGATACATTACAATTCGTACATAGATCCTTAACCCATTTTACCTTCTCAGAACCTTTAACTATAATATTTTTATCTTTTAAATATGGTACGATTATACGATGGAATTCTCTGTAGTCGATGTGTCCTTCACTCCAATAAATGCCTCGGTTTTTTTCTATCCATTTAACTTGAATCTTTTCTTCGCTTGTTAGATGTCTAAATAAGTATGGAGGTTTTATTAAAAACGATTGCGTATAGTTTTGAGTCGCAAATGCCAATTCTTTTATTATAAAATTGTTGTAAAGATCCTTGAATCCTTGTACATCCAATATGAGAGTATCCGATTTCATGATATTTTCTTAACAGTGCTGCTAAGCGGTTTGTACTCAATTATGCAGTCGTTTAATATAAGACAATATGCCGATGTTTGATCAGGTATGTCTGAATCGCTTTCGATTTCCACTCTAACGTCCACAACAGGTCCTCCTTTTAGATTATCAGCTTGTCTGGAGCAATCGATAACGAATAGTGGCGCTAAGTCTTTGAATTGTTTTTCACTTAATAAGGGTTCCGCGCGACGTCCGTAGTACGACTGTTGAAATCGAGTATACTGTTCATATAATAAAGCTGTGTTGTTGTTTGCAAAATTAACGTTTAAATTTTCGTATGGAAAGTATGTTGAATTGAGGTATACTTTAACATCTCGTATATGACAGTGATCAAACTGAGACATGTCAGAACTGGCACTATTTTTTCTGTTTGTTTGTAAACCGATAATAATATATCTGGGTTTTTCTATTTGCGATGATGTTTTGATAGACCAGGTATGTTTAGTAGTCCTAGGTAACGCAGGATACTCGTAAAGATCCCAATTTCGGAATACCATCTGCAGTGGACGATCTTTTTCTAACAATTTAATTAAACTTAGTTTTTCCTTATCAGATACTTTAACGTGCGGTACGCGCCATATGATTTTATTTATAATAACGTCTTCTAAAATTTCACCAGTATTTAATTTCACAGCGTTCAAGTTTGTATTGCTACGTAACAATATCAACTCGTGCCTACTATTTATTACAATCTTTTTAAAATCCTCTGCAAAACCGAGTATGTTGCAAAGTGGTATGGATACAGAAAATTTACCACCGTTTATATTTTTAATGCCTTCGATATTCCAGCCCCAAGAATTAGATATTTTTGATTCGGTCTCATTCATTGAAATTAATGACTTCATCGTGGTAGTTACACCAGCATTTTTTATTTTATCAATTTCGACTCCATTTAGCTCGTACCTTATATCTTGGAATAGATAGAGTAGAGCATTATTGGTAAAATGAACACTGCTCGCAGTTTCTTTTGCATCCTTTTTCTTAACAACTATGGTTCCTTCCAAATACAAGGTGCTTGCTGACGGTAGTACATACAAGTCCTGTTGGTTGATAGGTATGCGTATCTCGTCATTCCTGTTAAAACTGGTCACGTACGGTTTATATGAATGGTATTCGATGCCTTCAACAGTATTGTCGTAGGTTGGTGCGGATAAAACATCTAAGATATTCATTTTAGGAGACCGATAGCTTTAAGAAATGCTTTATTTTCTCTCGTTAATTTTATTCTTTTCTTCGAGCTAGTTCTTATATGACTGGGAGCTTTATATAAACTGATGGTTTTTTTTGGTTGATGCGTATATTTATTATAGTCAATCATTTTTTCTTCTTAGATGTAAATAAAGCTGTACTTCTTCACCGCGTAAATTTATCAGTTGATTGTTTATGTCCAATAACCGTATATGTATGCAGCTTATGTTGTTTTGATTAATCGGAAAGTATATTGCGTTTTTAGGAATTTCTATGATTCTATATCCTGGTGGCACGTTGAGTGCAAATTCGTGGATAATGTGACTGGGCTCTCCGTTTACGTACGAACCACTGACAATATCACATTCAATCCTGATCACGGTCGTGGGCAAAATGTTAACTGGAAACTGTGAGACATGCAATTTATTAGCTTTTAAGATCTGCTTATCATATCCTAATAGGTTTCGAAAAGTGTCTTCCTTATCGAAGTTTATATTTTTAGAACAGAGTATTGTAGTTTTTAGAGTATTGTTATTGCACAGTAGTTTTATCGAAGCGTTTTGTATTTTAGACTTTATATAATCGCTGATATCTTGAAGTTCATAAGTTCCTTCGGGTATTTCAATTACTTCCTCCGATCCATAGTAGAACTTATTGTTCTTTTTATCAATATTTGGAATAGAATTAAACGTGGAGAAATGCAATAATGCGCACTCGTACTGACCGTTTAATTGTAATGTGTTAGGATAGTAAGTAGACAAATCTGATGACTTTCCAGTTATTGACAAAGTGAGGGACATCTTGAGAATGATAAAAATGAAAGAACAACATATTAATTTATACATTTTTATTTTTCCAAAAATTCCTTAGATATTCTAAGCATAAGTGTCCACAATTCACAGTATTGAATTTTTGGTACCTTGTATAGTTGTAAAAAATATTACAGTTTTTTAAGTATCGTATCAATTCGAGAGGCGGTTTCAAATCACCGAAGCTGTCAAAATATTCACAATAATTATTAAATTTAATATAAGCCACCCAATGAGTTCCTTCATTTTTTGAATTGTCCAAATTCACGATAGCACATTCAATCTGTTTTGGTTTTCTCGGTAACCGATCTTTCATGTAAACTCCTCGAAAGTATGGCAAGTCGCGAGCGTGCTTTTTGATGTCAACATCAGTTAATGGACGATTAGGTAGCTTACTTATCAGTTTTTTGACGAATTTATAAACAAACCTTTACCATTTTTATGCGGTTTAATGTACAACCCCTTTCCTATAGCTAATGCTTCCATAGTTTTATTGTGCCGTTCAGTTTCTTGTAATTTTTTTTGAGCTGTTTTATAGTCGTTAACTGTTTTTGCGATACCCGCAGCACCACCCGCTAAAGATCCTAATGCCGATAAACCAGCGAAAATTGGGATCAAAGGCAGAACTCCACCAGTCTTCGGTATGGGTATGACACGAGGAACTCGTACTTTCTGTACGCAAGGAAATATCTTTCTAGCAGCCAAGTAAGCGGCGTTTATAAGAGCCTTACTGTCCATGTGTTTGAGTTTCCTAATTTTTGATCTTATTTTCGATACAAAACTGTTAAACGTTTTAATCCCTGCACCAGACTTTATTTTGGCTTTCATGACTTTGCTCACCAGCCACGAACTTAGTTTTTCCCCTTTTCCTGCGTCCTTGGATCTAAGTCTTTGTTTAGCCATGTTTAACAGTTGTAAATCGGCTTTGTGACGATTAGGTAAATCTGTATGGTTCTGATATGCAATATCGTGATGCATACAAGCTTCGTCTAACTTGTTTACGCCTCGATCTCCACGTAGTAACCGTTTTTGTAGTTTAGTACCCGGTCCGCAATAATTGTAACCAGGCAAATGAAGTTCAAAGGGTAAATTATTAATCACACTATTGACTAGTCCACCACCTTGCATTGTTCAAAGTAAAATGAAATACATGTAAGAAATAATAATGTTTATATAAATAATATGATATCTACTTTTATCAATTCACTATCGCAGCTCTGTTGATCCAACTATTTTCTGCGTTACTTAAACCTAACCATTTCACAAACAATTTATTTCCTTTTCTTTTTAAAACTTTTTCTATCAAATAAACGTTTGGGAAATATGTTTTTTGAAGTTCCGGTTCATAAAAGGTTCCCAAAATAGCTTGTTTGCGTTGGTCCTCTATATGATACGTTTTTGGAATGGTATTGTTTACTTTTTTTATGGTAAATATTTCAGTTGACCAATTAGGAGTGTAGCCCTTTTTAAAAACATGCTTGTATTTACTAATGCGAACACTGTCACCAACTTTGAACTTAGGTACGCAACGAAAAGAAACTTGCTTATGTGTTTTTTTTATATTTTCTTTTATGTTTAACTCATTGCATTTATTTACTTCAACAGGTTTACATTGAATAGTACGATGCTTTGTGTTGTTATACATTTTCAATGTATCTTGTAACACCGTTTCATACCACTTGTAGTTTCCATTCATACTAAAACACTTATATAATTTATTTTTAATAGTTTTTATCAATCGCTCAACAATTGAAGCCTTCTTTGTAGAAAAGGTTGAGTAATGGTTAATATTAAACCTTCTCATGAGCGTCTGGAATGAAGTATTATAAAACTCTGTTCCTGAATCTGTTTGTAAATTAACCGGTTTGCGTTGACTTTTACTGAGTATGTTCCCAAATGCATTAGTAACATCAATTTTATTTTTCGATTTTAGCGGTTCTGCCCAGGCGTATTTTGAGAAACAATCTATCACCAATAAAATATAATTGTAACCATTGTTGTATTTTCTTAAATTTTGCATGTCCATCAGATCAGCTTGCCACAAATCATCAATCCCTTTCAAAATTACAGAACGACGATCAAAATTTTTTCTTGCCGCTTTGTGAATTTCATTTACAATTTGTTGTTTGGACATTATGAAGGCTTTTTAGATGCTAATAAGTTATCTACAACTGTTTTTGTGTAAAACTTATCTTCTAAATGAATGGAAACTTCAGATATCTTTGCTTTTAAAGTATTTTGTACATCATTCATAATTTGAGATCGCATTAACAGCATGGATTTATATAAATCTTTCGTTATGTTTGTCATAAATTGATCTACATAATCCTTATTTACAGCATCATCTGGTTCTACGGGAGTTCTGATACCTCTCAACGTAGTAGCTTTTAAATCAAATTCACCATTTTCTGTTTTCGTTAATGCATTATCATTACTCTCGAATAATTCTGACAATCGCATTCTTTTATGAATATAATGTCCAAATTTGTCTATATTCATGTTGAATGTGCTTTGTATTGAAGGGTTAACAGTAAAATGAAACATATGCAGAGAATAAAAGATATTTATTAATTAATAACTTTACTTTCACGTAACTCTTCGATGATGGATATTATTTCATTGTCCAGCCCAGTGTTGCCAGCGTCTCGTGAAGCAATCAATAGTTTTAATCTATCCACTAGTTCATTTGGATTATCCCAATAGACATAATCTACGTTTTTTCTCCACACTTTTTTCAACGGTAGTCCATTCCCCTTTGGTTGATTGTAGGTCTGATTTGTACTTTGTAATTTAAAAAGAGGTTTAATGACTTGCAAATATTTATGCCCTTTGCTACTTTTGATGGGTTTGCTTGGTTCAAAATCTCGACGGTGTGCATTTGTATCGATCAGCATTGACTTATAATGTTGCATATCATTATCTGTCACTAAACTTAAGTCTACATCTTTTTTTAGCAACAACTGTTTCAAACCCGGTGTATTTCGATATTTGCGACCCGTTACTGTAATAAAATCATCACCAATCGTAATGCTAGCTGAACCTAACATAAGTTTTCCACGCTCTATCCGAACACCAAATGGTATATCATGTAGTGCTTCAGGAGATAGAGACCAAGATGATGTATCGCATTCTTCGTTCTTATCACCCAACGATTGAAATGAAGACTCACTGTCGATTTCATTTTCATCACTGCTTTCCACGTACTCTTTGCTAGTAGGACCTTCCTTGTATAATGTTTGATTGCTTTCCAGGATTTTTTCATTTTCATCAGAAGTAGTTCCATTATTGGTGTTGGTTAGTAAATTAAGTGATTCGGTTATAGGTTTAAAAACCGTTTCTAATGCTTCCTTATTCCCAATCTCAAGTTCTCTCATGGCGCGTACTTTTTTCTTTACAGCCGCTGAAGCATCTACGATTTGTCTTTTCAATGATTTTTCCATAGTCGATAAATGTATAGTTATCGCATAAGAGTTGTTAAAAGAGTAATAAGGTAACGATGTCAGCGGTCTTAAATATATATCATTTTCTTATTCAAACACGACAAATGTGTCAAATTTATTCCTGTAACATCCATTATTTTTAGAGCAATCTTTATTTATTACCAGAAAGTTGTAAGGTTCACTCCAAATTTTAGAACACATTTCACGAAACTGAGCCCAAGTCATATCTGTATTAACATGTTCTTCATAAATATGCTTCAGATTAATATCATCCTGCTTAAATAGTACGATAAGGTTAGCGTTGTCTCTTACTAACTGTTTTGGCACTTTACTATACGTTTGATTGAGATAAAAACAATCGATATTTTTGTGTCGACCCATTGCAAAGTAATCTCGCATGTTACTTTGATTTTCACATGCAACGTCATCAAATATTATGACAGAGTTGGGTTTAGCATCCTGAACACTTAAAACGTCTTCATTTCCATGATATTTCTTAAAAGAAATACCTGGAACTCGTTGTAAAACACTTTCCAGAAATCTATACTTAAGTTGGTGCAAAGTTTTTGAATAAACGTAAACATTTTGAAATTTTAAACCGTTTTCATGTATAAGAAGACCAATGAGCAAATTTGTTTTTCCACAATTTGACGGACCACAAATTATACAACGTACTATGTTAGGTAATAATTCACTATGACGAGCATGAGTCTTGGGAATATCATCACAGATAGTGTTTACATTCAATGATTGGGGTTGTTTAATAAACTTCATGTCTAAGAATGATAAAATACGTTCATAGCATTCACTTATAAACTTTTTTGATCAATCGAATCACAAATTATACATGGTAAGCCTGTGAGAATACTCGACTAAACGGATCGAGTCGATTATCGGATATTGGGCATTCAATACCACTTTCTGTAGCGAGCGCTCGGCGTGTAGCCGAGCTTGACTGGCGAGCGACAGAAAGTGGTATAGAATGCCCAATAATATACTACTTTTAAGTTTTTATTTTACTTCATTTTGACCCTTTTACGTGAGTTTCGGTCTGAATTTATTTTACGCGAAACCACAGATTACTAAATAGTTACTACGTAAGCGAAACTACGTCTATGTCTCAATGTGACATACTTATTACAATGCCTAGATATTTTGGATAAAAACCAGTTAGTTATAATTAATATTGTTTAACTGTCTATGAATTTAACGAGTAAAAATAAAAAAATATAAATCTAAAGAAATGTTAATATATTTGTAGGCCCTTATGCGCGTCGAATGCTAACTAACAATGTTCTGAGTTTCAAGCGTACAACGGCAATTAAACAAATTGGCCTTTTTACGTTTAAAATCACGCTACTTAGGCCTTTCTACTACAGAAAAAAAATACTATTTCCGTGTATAAATTGTATTTTTTTTTAAGCTCACATTATGAACCATACTAATAACATGCTTTTTCCATAAAAAAGTAAAAATGGCCAAATTGTTATCACAATTTGGCCCTTTTATATAGGACCCATCGATTTACTTATGGAGTTTCTTTCCGTTTCTTCCCCACAGGGATGACATATCGGCACCGCAGAATTCAATATATATATTGTAACATTTTTAAACCTTCTATAAGAGCTTTCATCATCATCCACTGCCCTTGTTATCCCACTCCTGGCGATATGCCTCTCTTTTCACCTACTATTATCAAACTATGTTATACAACTTTCTGATTAATTTTATTTACTAATTTATTTTTCCTTTGTCTCTAGGCTATGCACACTCCGGATAACGCGTCTCCGCGTCTGCGGCGCGCTGGGCGAGACGGGCGGCGGCGCGGCGGGCGGGGCGGGCGCTGGCGCCGTCATCCTGGCTGCACGGATGCACAGCTCGAAGCGCACGCTGCGGTCCAACGACATCGCCGTGCCGCCGCTCGATGTGGAACTGGACCTATGCTTCTCGTTGCAGTACCCGCATTTCGTGAAGAGGGATGGTAACAGGTTAGTTAACTTCATCAGCAACCCCCTAGTACTTAATAATTATAGTAATATTATTGAACAGGAATTAGTGCGAACATGCATAAATGCCTTTATGGGGCTAGAAGTTTCGAGTTACTTACTCCACTCGTGGTCTCTAGCAGTCTGACCCTACTTGGGGATTGTGATTTCAGTCGCCATTTAGACGAAGCGATTTTCCGAGTTTCAAAATTCGAGCTGCTAAATTCACCCGCGTAAATCACCCTTAATGCATAATGCTTAGAATCTTATAAACTGGAACATAGTAAAATGCATTGGATTTATAAGACAGTCAAATCAACCAGCGGTGTTATAGTTGCTACTCATATAATTTGTATGCGTTCAGGATATAATAAAAGCCAAGAAAGCTGTAAAAAGTTGAACACACTATAAACCGCGTCTCGCGTTATTAAGTCATTAATCTAGATTCTGAGCTATGTTGCTTGTTTATTGTCGTTAAATGTTTAATTTTCTAAAGTATTCATGTTATACGGTCAAGGTTTACAATGTTTTTCCTTTTTTATTGTTTTTTTTTTATATATGTTATGCTTAATTATTTTCTTTGATTGACTGTTTAAGAATAGGCATGCCTACAAGCCATTAGTCACGTACCAGTTTTAAGAGGTTACGACTAAAGGAAAAATGAGTGAAAGAAACAGTAAATGATAATGAGAAATACTGCGCAAAGCTCTGTATCATAATATTTACCATAACAACAACATTGATAACCAATACTCATAGTTTGTTTACATTACAGTTGTTCAGTCATTACGTTAGTTGACAAACACAATGTTTATCTGAGTAGCTGTGTTATTTACGGATATAAAAGTTACAAATTAATATTTAAGGCAGCTAAGAAATTCTCTTGAATTTAAGCTTTTGCAGAATTCAACAATTTTAATCGTTGAGTTTTGACTTCATCAGTAAACTTTGCTTAATAATAATGGTTACTTAATTATGTTTTACCTTCCTAGATAATAGAAAGTTCTCATTGCATGCTCTATAGGAATTGCTACAAAACACTGTTTATTTTAAACATCTTTTCACATATACGAGCACTTGTACGAAATTTTATGGGATAAACATTCTGGACAATAAAAGCGCCGTAAAACTTCATAATGCATACTGAGAGATGAAGTTTCTACGTCATTGTCTATACATGTGTGATGTATGACCATAGTAATAACAAGTAGAATTATTTTTGATTATTTCGTCGGTATAATTGTATAGCGGCACCAACAGGGCGCCTTCCTTGGGAATCGGCAGGAAGCAGCAAAAGACCGGGACCGATGGAAAGAATGGAGGGAGGCCTATGCCCAACAGTGGATTTATTCTAAGATTAAATATAACAATAATAATATTTTTTGGTCTAAATACCTGAAATATATTTTTACACGAACATAGCACTCGGTCGCGCTCTATTATTCCTTGTAATTTGATTTTTTAAATCACTAGTTTTGTCAAATATACTTAGTAGTAATCAATTTAATCAATCATAAATAAATGTTGACGGCTTATCGACAGCATAAAGAGTTGTAATCGATTTTGAACCAAATATTTACCAGTAAATAATTTATTCTATCAACAGTAGAACTAACGGTACTTGTAATAGTCTGGACAGTAAAACAATAATGAAATTGACCTAATCATCAAACTTTGATTAATATTAATCAAAGTTCGATGATTTCACTTTCGATAACTAGTTGAGATCGATTCTTAATTATTTAATTATCAAGTCCCAACACTGAAGTAGTTTTATAAGTATAATTATTTAATTAAAACCAAAGAGGTTCGTTAGTGCGAAGTTTTTTTGAAACTATTTCGATAAAAATAAAAACACTTGGTACTAATTGTCTCGTTGCCCTTACAGCTTCAGATGGAATAATTTACTCAATCTGTATTTAGCCAGACTTGAAGTAGTAGGGCATTGACTTATTTCGATTAACCTATTTATTATGGTCACCTGTGTTTGCTTGCCTAATTGTAGTATTGTTAACATTTCAGATTACAAATAATGCTTCAGCGTCGCAAGAAATACAAGAACCGAACTATCCTGGGGTACAAGACATTGGCTGAGGGCGTTATAAGGATGGACCAGGTTTGTAAACAACTGCAAATTAATGCAACATAAATATTAAAACTAATTGGAATAGAAAAGAAGGAAGGTGTATGTTTAAAAAAAGGTTTTTGTTTTCCTGGAAAAGTTAGTAGATACTACATTTATGTCCTTAATCTTTAAACAGTTGAGCAGATTCATTGAGAAATATAGTTTTTGTCTATAGAAATGTCGTTTACAATGAAACTTTCTTAGAGTTTGTTGTTATTTCATTGTGTATCCCCGATGTTAAGCGCAAAATACAAACAACATACAAACAGTACGGAATGTCTCTTAAGTGAATGAAAATAGTACAGAAGCTATAAAACGGCTATAAAATTATGATCTCAGTGTTTTGGAAGTCGTAAACCATTTGGATTGATTCTTCGAAGGTCGCGGTCAGCCTGCGTCATTGGCCATGATGGATTGCTTGTACTTCTCCGATCCATGTCCAATACTGAAGTGTTATGACTATATTAAAGGAAGCATGGCATGACTACTCTGTACCTACCTATTAGTAGAAATATTTCTTTGCCGTATGTGGTTTTGAGCTCAAAGTGGAATGGTTTTTGGAATTGCTTGCTGGTTGAAATGGACACTATTTATATAGTCGAAAATCACAAGAGTGATAATTTCATCCTTCAAGCCATTGATGATGTTAATTAGGCAGAGAGATATAGGCATTGAAGCATACAAAATTTCGCTACCTATAGTAAAGCTTGCGTCAGATTTACGACTGTAGTTTCGTTGCGTGAGCTTGTATACTACGGGAATTCAGAGCTAGGTTTGAACTTGACCTGACTTGACCTTGAATTTGTCTTTTTCGTGGCGATGTCGCGAACTTATCACATGCTATGCGTATTTTTTTTGTGCTTTATTGTTTGAGTCTTTGTTGCTTGTTAGATTCTCACAGATCATCTTTAAAGCTTTGAGTTTTATCTTGTCTTTAAGGTTATATTATATCCTCCGTGGTCGAGTGGCGTACGCACCGGTTTCAAGGTGTCGCTAGCTCTGAGGTCCCGGGTTCGATCCCCGGACGGGTCAATGTAGAAAATCAAATTTCTACATTGTCTCGGGTCTGGGTGTTTGTGGTACCTTCGTTGTATCTGAATTCCATAACACAAGTGCTTTAGCAACTTACTTTGGGTTCATAACAATGTATGTGATGTTGTTAATAAAAAATAAAAAAAAATAACTTAAAATCTTTGTATCGTGTCTCCATATATACCATCGTACATTCGTATAGTATTTGCTATATTAACAATTCGCATCCATCACAATCATAATAACTACGTCAAGATCTATCATCTTTCACGCAATCAATGTTTCATAGCCCCATTTTGTCACTCAAAACGGATGCGTCCACTAAAATTCCTAGCTTCTGACTGCAATACATTATACATGGCACTCTGAGTTATCCACTTAATTACAACGGTCTCATTATCAAGGCTCGTAGGACTGCGCCACTAATTAGTGAGTCACAGCTAAATGCGCCGTCCGACGGGATTAAAATTGTTTTCTCTTATTAGCGCACCGTTTCATAGTGATAGTCTAATGGCTGTTTGTTCTTTTATAAGATTTTAACGTGCATTTTCTGTGAATAAACTAAACATTCTAAAGAGTTTTCTGTTTCCTGAGGACATTATGGATAGTTAATGTAATTATAAATTTGACGTTAAATCAAAGTCGCCAGCGGAAATTACCTGTATATACTAGCTGTACCCGGCATGCGTTGCAATGCAATTTTTTCTACCTAGCACCTGCCTTCCACCTACCTACTACCACTTAGGGGTATGAAAAATAGATAGTAGCCGATTCTCAAACCTACTGAATATGAAATGAATTCATAAAAATCGGTCAAGCCGTTTCGGAGGAGTATGGTAACTAACATTGTGACACGAGAATTTTATTTGTGATTCGTAATTTATTAATTTGGTTGCAATATTTAAGAGAAAACTAATTCTTAAAAGAAAACTATTTTTTATCACTTAGTGTCAATCTACTTAAAAGAACATAAAAGAACAGATAACAGCAGCAGATTTGATCACTGTCCAATTTCCGCACTGCTATGGTAATAATCAGCGTATTTTGGGAATTGTCCGTTGAATTTCCATCAATTGTCTGACAATTTGCGGCACAGAATAATCAACTAGGTTAACAATTTACACACATTAACTACTAATGAAAATTGCAAATGGCAGTTGCAAAATTATGCAATAATTTCCGGTCATTGACCTGTAACAGGTAATGGGATTATCGGACTTAATGTAGGTACTATACAATCTATACATACATACATACGTACTACGTAGGTATGTTGTTATGTACATATGTAGGTCAAATACATGATTCTGTTGATGTCAGACGCATCACGCACACGCAGATAAACTGAAACCTCACTTTCCGTGAGTTTGTGGTTTTGTGCTTAGTTGCTTACACATTCTGTGGAGTATTTACTTGGTTTATTGATATTTGCTTGGTGTATGAATAACACTATATCAAAGCTTTCCCTTCAAGTCTGAAATCTTCTAAAGGTCTACTAAATGCCTGCTGCCTCAGACCACACTTTTTTATATTAAATATTTGACCTGACTACATTTGACAAAATCAATATTGCATAAAAAACAACATGTCATTTTTGTAACGTTCAAACTACTTCAAACTATTTATTTGTTGCCATAAGCTTGTTAAAATAAAGAACCCTTCACAAATATTTATAACTATGATTTTTCACTAGGTGCTGCAACGCTCAATGGACATGGAGCTGGAGCTGACGGGCGTCGGCGGCAAGGTGGGCGCCGCGGCCGGCCAGCCCGTCGCCAAGCTGACCATCACCGGGCTGGCCTCCACGCCCGTGGATCACGACACGAAGAACAACAATACTTTACTTATTACTGGTAAGTGGGAACTTTTTTCTAGACTGAAGACTTGTAATTGGCTGCCAGATTATCATACTGTTTTTTTATCACCCTACGTATTTAGCTGTAAGTCTTCGATAGTCTTAAAATAAATAAATAAAATAAATAATCTTGGTAGGTTGATGAAGAGACTTCAAGACAGTTTTTTTATAAATTTTTCCTTAGTCACTTCAATACTTCCGAAAGACTTTTTGTTATGTTCCTTATTATGAAATTACAAAATCTCACACCACCCGTGCAAAGCCGGGGCGTGCAGCTTATAGTCAAATAATATGATAAGGCAGACTAAAAACTTTAAGCAATGAAGACTACTTAAATTGAGTAGGCCCGTAGTAACAAAAATCGAAAACATTTGTCGAAAACTTGCTGAGAAATGAACAACTTAACTTGGGCAAACCCAAGTTCAAAGAATCCCAAAGGATTCTTTACCAGAAATTAGATTTGTTGCAATAGAACAGTTCCTCAAAGTTTGGGTAACATTAACGGAGTGTCTTAGCCTTCTGTTTCCAAATGGCTCTAACTTATTGATATTTAACATTAATTTCCTCAGAACGCGGCTACTCAGACGAGGAAGAAGAGGGCGAGTTCAGCTCCGTGGAGGAAGCTGACGACATGACGTACGGAGCGCCCGCCAGGCGGCGCGCGCATCGCCAGCTCGCCTTCAACAAGACAGATCTCTCTTATACTAAGGTAAGCTAACTATGTGTGGTGGGTAAGGGAGTTTGAATTATTGGGCTAGTTGTGTTGATTGTAAAATGGTATACTAAGAATGAGAGATAAAAGACAATTCATGTGTCTATTTGTAATTTTCATGTGAGATTTATATTTAAATGGAAGTGAGCGGAAATTTTTTGTTTAATCATCTACACAACAAATTTTCGCTTTTGTATGATTACAATACAACTTACAATATAAGTTAGCTGTTTTCTTTAAATAAGTTTTTTTTAAGCAACAATATGACAATGATTGCTTGCTTACTTGATTTTAAAACATTGCTAGTTTTCATTAGTATAACCATTTTACAAAGACCATGCAAACATTATAAATCTCTTTTATAGCATTTTATTAAGTTTTTCTTCCTCTTCTTCTTATATTTAAATCTGCTAATGTTAGCCCTTAATTATCAATTATTTAATCTGAATGAGGCGCTACTTAAGGTGCAGTCATCGAACAAAGTCTAGGTAACAAAACTAGTTTTGTATAAAATTTGCAAGATTAGTAATTTTTTATTAAATCGGTATAATTGTTTAGTATTATTAGGATTATGTTTTTGAGTGAAGGGTCTTTCTTTGCATGTATTACCATAAATGGTCAGTTAGGTCAATATTTTACTATCTATTCGAGTTAAGAACTTTGTTACGAAATTGCATTTAAACCCTAAGCTCATAAACGTAAAACCACAGTTATTTATGCATATGTGAAAATTAGTGAAGCTAAGTAATATTTTTAGAATACAGAAGAATATGGAAACATTATTACAACTGCATGTTTTCCGGCTTTGCTTAGGGAGCTTCATATTTATCATGTTTTATCATTTACAGGCCAACTTATACATCAATAATTTATATTATAATTTAAGAATATTTATAAAAAATTTTAATAATTTATATTTTATTTATAGCTTATATATTTAAGTAGAAGAAGATAAGCTTGTACGTAATAGGCGTTGCATTGCACGCAGTTGTCCCGTTCTCGCGACTTGAGCTTCATGGAGCGCGAGCGAAAGAGACAGAGCTATATACACTCTAAGGCGAACGACAGGGACAGCGACAGTGAGCTAGAGAACGCGGCCGCAAAGCGCAAGGGCAGCCGCGGGAAGCTTGCGGTATGCGCACACGCACGCTTTAATACAGATACTATGAGAATAGAAATTGTCACGATAATAATAAGATAATTCGTATTATTTGTAAACGGATTATAGTCAGCCCATGATTAAGGAGGCGATTGAGTACGAAACTGATCGATCCTGAAAAATCACATGTGACTAAATCTTTTACAAATGTACGGGATTTATTGTGTTGAGCGATACTAATGGTCGATACTAAAAAACCTTTGTTTCATTCGTGGATATTGTGTGCTTTTTATTTTGTATACTAAGTAAACTATTACTAACCATGGAGACTTCAAAATGATGTTTTTCTAGATTGCATGATTGTGGTTTTGGTGTTACCTCCCTAATAATTCCTAAATATTAACTGTGAATTACTCCTCTGGATTTATTTATCTATATAAACAACATATCTATATGTAATATATCCTCTATAATTTTTCGGTCTGCCGAGGTTTTATTGTTCTTAAGTCAATACAGTCACTAAGCTGGATAAAAAATCGGACCACATTACGTCCTTCTTATTATTGGATTATTTCCTATACGTTAAGTTGAATTCTCTGATTAAACTATAATTTATTTATGAGAAAAATAAACCATGGATATTACCATCGGCTTACAATTTCTATTCTCATACGGTAGTTATGTGTGTTCTTTGTAAATAGCTAGAAATCGCATGCGTTGAGTTTTCTGTAGATTTTATTTCTAAATTTTATATACCTATTATATTTTAGAGAACAGTTTTACATTATTTACTAGAAATGTATTAATTTCCTACTATGCTCCTTACTTGTAAAATTATTGTTTTCTACTGAGCTTATTCTGTCAGTCTTTTTCTTTAAAACAAACGTATTTTATGAATAAGAGAACATTCCTTTGTAGATATTTAGCCTTGTACTATTAGTGTTAGATCTATATGCATGTATTAGGCCGCGCTCACATGGACTGCTTGAAGCAGCCGACAAAGCCGATAAACCTAAAAGCAAGCGGTCGAAAGACGTCTGTGTACGTTGATTACCGACTAACTGCTTGAGCAGTTCGTCTACGGGCGGCTTAAAATATAGCTAGTTCTTTCGATGTTTTAGAACAGAGAGAAATATACCATGTAAGGATTAGCAAAACCTCTATTGCAAAAGTTTACTTTGCTAGTTAATGAGAAGGCCTTTTACAAACGTTGATATCTTCTTCTTATATATAAAATTCTCGTGTCACAATGTTAGTTACCATACTCCTCCGAAACGGCTTGACCGATTTTTATGAAATTTTATATGCATATTCAGTAGGTCTGAGAATCGGCTACTATCTATTTTTCATACCCCTAAGTGGTAGTAGGTAGGTAGTAGGCAGGTGCCAGGTAGAAAAAATTGCATTGCAACGCATGCCGGGTACAGCTAGTCTTCATATAATAATAGACGATGAATGAAACGTCAACGACGTAGTTGCCAAATTTTCGTATCCATGTTTTCCTGAACATAATGAAAGCCATATATTATTTGTGTAAACATTATGTCACGTGCCGGTAGCTTATCGCGTTGATTAGATTAGCTACAGAAGACAATTTTACTCATTACCAAAATGTCCATGGAGGCGAGAACTGTATGTATTTTAGTGCCTTTGTTTGTTCGTGTGTATGATATTAACAGAGTTTTAAAATAAATTCCTTGCTTTTTGATAAACCTCACTTAATAAATCAGTGATAATTGACCTGTTTTAGTAAAAACGCTTTGCAGAAACTCCATAGATATAGAATTTACTTTTCTCTATGTATAGAACATTTTGTTTTGGTTGACTTGTGTCAAGATTTGAAAGACCCCCAGTTGATAATTTTCAAGTTATGTTTATCAACACGGCAGGAATCTAAATTAAATTCTTTGGTGTGCTTCTAATTTGAGAAAATGGTATATATTTTGTGAGACTTGGGCCGTATAAGCCCAAGTAAGTGTGCTATTGTTAAATGTTTGGTAGAGTAATGACATGCAGTGTTCTGAAGCGTTATCTTATTATCTTACATTCATATCTTTATTTACTTTTCAAAACGGCAGTGATTCATTATTACTTTGTCTGCGGTATATGTTGTTTACATTTTCTTTTGTGATAGTAAAACTTGATAAAATTCTCACTAAAATGAAGTTTTGTTATTTTTCATTATTAGGAGGTACACTTGCTAAATGTATGTGTATACTGATACGTACATATTCTGTATGATCTACAGTAGAATATTATTGATTATAGTTCAAAGTGAATTCCGATTACCACTACGTGTATTTTATTCCCGTTCTCATCTGACATCTGCCTAAGAAAGATGTAAAGTAGTATACAAATAAGTTTCAGTAATAAGACTATATATATATTCATCTCATATTAAATCACTTCGAGTATGTAATGTATAGTAATGTACCAATGTAATCAAACATATCACATGTTTCTCACTCTTTGTGTAAAACTGAGAGTAATTAGATAATCACCATTATTTCAGTATTTTGTTGATATGCAACAGACACTTCGTAAAAAATGTTCTAGAATTAATCCAATTGTATTAAAAATAGTTGAAATAAACAAGTAATATGCACAATTAGACACAAATATAATAAAAACCTAACATAACAAATTGAATTGCAATAACAACGTTTCGCATCGTGTTACAGCAACGCAACCTGAAGCAGAAGTTCGCGGCGCTGTTGCGGCGGTTCCGAGTGCCCGAGGAGATGTCGGAGCGCGGCGCTACTCGAGACACGCATCACGCGCAACACGATATCGATGAACTGTTCCAGGTAAGCGTGTGTGTTGCTGTAACATTAAAAAAATATTGAACCTCGCAAAAGTTTATATAAAAGAAGGTAAGAAAGCCCTTTGCCCTGCAGTGGGACGATAATAATAATAAATAAATAAATAATAATATTAAAATTTTAAAATTAGTTAACCATTTTCCTTTCAAAGTGAAGATATATGATAAGATAAATAGAAGTGCAATATCATGATCCAAGCGGACCACAAATTAATTTTGGCTTTAAGCCTGTCCAAACTTTATCAGTTCGTTGTACTACCTACAGGAGCTATAGGGCTTTTAGTTGTTCGCAATCAGTATGACAGCAAAGCAGTTAGCTATGAAGCTTATACTAACAATTCCTTCCAATCTCTCAGGAACTAGAATCTTTATCATGCGGCGAGGGTGAAGACTCGGGTCCGGACCAGATGGACACGATCAGCATCGGCTCCACCCCCAAACCCTCGCTTAGGCCCTTCTTCAGCAGCTCCCGAAGCCTCGCCAACCAGGAGCACCACAGGCATTCCAACGGTATGTACATAACTGTAATGCATTGTCAATAGTTATGTTCCCTAGCTCTTGGTCTAATTTTGAAAGATTGTAAACATTTTTTTTTGTGATATATTATTATTATTATTTTGTAAATTTCTTTTTTTTAATAAATGATATTTTTGGGTATGGTTTTTTCATTTGTTAAACTCCCCTTTTGGTAACCTTTCAAACTTTTTGGACATTACAATGTTTGGTCTTCAAAACTAGACCAGGAGCTGCGCATTCACATTTATAGTCAATCCCATTTTTTATAACATGAATATAACTAGTGTATGAAACAATATAATCAGTAACAGTATTAATTGCCTGAGCATCGAAGCATACTTTCGAAGACAGTGTGTGACGCATTGTGTGACGTTAACGCTTAACTTTTGTTTTGCTTACATACATTATACGAAAGTAACGATACATTGAAATATTTTTGTTTTGTTTTGTAACGCTGTGTGCATTAGATTAGTTTTTGTGTGAGGTGGAATACACGACCAAATGTCACGAAGTGGCTAACGCAGGTGTGGTCTACACTTAAAAGACTCAAAGGCAAAATCATGAAAAATAAAATAACAAAACACAAAACATTTGTAACTAAACAATTAATTAAAAAATCATGATAAATACCTAACAAAAAGCACAGTATACGACACAAAAGTCTTAGTATACGAGTAGCATTTGGTGGCGGTATTCCACGTTGCACGTGTGTGTACAAGGCGGCGCATGCGCGGTGGTGCGGCACGCCAGCGTGGCCAGCGGCGAGCTCAGCGCCGTGCGGGAGCGACACGTCGGCACGCTGCCGCTCACAGGTACGGACTTATAGGCCAGGAGCTTAGGAGACAGGGGATATAGTGACGTCACATCATTGGGCAAAAATAACAGCACCTTTAACTTAAATGTTTCATTAAAGAATATGGTACAGAAGAAGTGCAATCCAGAACTAATCATAGTATTCACTTCACTGCAAGCTCATTGAGGGGGAGGTGGAATTGCCCTTCCGTAAAATATGAGTATTGTTTTGAAATGCAATTCTAGTTAACGAGGTTCAATGTTGAGTACCGAATAACAATGAAGCCAATGTTAATGTGCTATTATTGATGTGACGTCGATTGTACTAACAATGAATGCTTGTTGAATGAACGAAAGTTTTGAATACTAAAAGTATCTTAGGTTACATTAAAGAATTGGGCCAGGAAACCTATGTAAAGTGGACTAAAAATTAAGCTAGAGTAAAAACATGCTAAGTCGCAATTTTTTTTTTTTTGTCGTATATCCAAAGTAAACAAGCTGGCATCTAATCAACATGTTATTACGCTAAAACAAACATATCTTGGTTTAAAGCGATTAAGATTATTTGTATAAAAAAATCGGATAGGATAAGTAGTAGTAAAACCACATAAGGGTTTTCTCTGTTATTAACTAAACTGGCTATAATTTTTTTGACCGCCATTTATAATCGGATGTAGTCGAATATTTAAAGTTATCGACCCAAATAGATTTTCCACGTTTATAAGGAAAAGTGACACGCTACAGCGTAGGCTTGCGTAGGCTTTGTAGCAATATAGTGAGACTATTAAGCATTGGTATACATTCCCTATGTATAGTGATGATGTCGTGAATTGGCATGAAAGGTATTTTATAGAGTTTGACAAAGTCCACTGTCTGGTTTGAATTTATAAACAGTTATTATAAACATAATTATACTGATTGAGATTGTGAATATAACTTACCAACGATACACAAAACTTACACTAAACATTTTCTTAAGGTGTTTCGCTACAGCCGACGAAATTCATAACTAAAACGTATTTAAACTAATTATCACAAGGTCTTATGATGCCATCCTTACAAATAAAACTATAGAGTATCAACTCCACAATTTGTCTTGATAATTTCCGCCAATACTGAATAAATTATGTAATTAATATTTTCAAAATGGATATAATATTTTGAATTTCGCTGGCTACCGCAACAACATCCTTAAATGTCTATTTTTATTTGATTTTCTCGTTTCCAATCTATTTAAGTTCGTCACAATCTCTATCAATATTATTTCCTATTAGCAAGCTTCTGTCTGTTTATGTTATTACCACTCATTGCTTCTTCACCCAACGCTACAACAGGTAGCACGATTGCATGGTTTGAACGATTTTATATTATTTTCATTTTATCTTTCCTAATATAAAACTATACACTGTTGATGATACTTTTCTTTCAGGAAAACACTTGTTTTGTAAGCCTTGAAGTGAGGATGACAGTTAATAAAAGAAGCAGTTCTGTATAATAGGCCCATTACGATTCCCTACAATGCATCATTTTGGATGACTCAATTTTTAGGAGAACAAAAACTATGCCAATCTTTCAAACTGATTGGAAGTATAGCTAGAACATTGTAGGCACTTTTCTTACAACCTTATCACTTACCAAAAGTATTTCCTTGCTAATTTGGAGTCCCAGTAACTAATTAAAATGAAAATAAACAATCTTAACAAGTCTAGTTTTTAGTCGAGCATTGGTCGAGTTGGTTCCTTATAAGTAAATAGAAGTATATAATAGTAAAGTAACAAACAGATTCACCTACGCACCACGTAAATATTTTAGAGTTTAATCCAAAGTCTTATTAGAAACACTAGGAAACCAATTAGAATTACATTTAAGTGGTATTTCACAAAAGCACTATTTTATCTCAATTTCCATACGCATTGCTAATTGTACCATATGACGTCAGAATCCGAAGTGATCCGAAGTTCGGCGGGAGACGAGCGGGCCAGCGACGGCAACAGCGATGGGGACGCGACCATCGATGCGCCCGTGTCCGGCGCCTCGGTGTCCAGCTCCCCGCCTAATGAGACCAAGGTGAGACTGTTTTACCGACAGAAGGACTGTTTTACCGACTGCAGGATGAAACAGTTTTGGGAGTTCCTTTTAGTGGGTTTAATTCAAATAAATGATGGAATCAGGAAAATTGTTTTATAATATCATGAAAAAAATCTGCAGCGAGAACCGAAGTAGGCAACTTTGAAGTCACAAATACCATCCTAAACAATGACCAATATTCAGGAGGACAAGCGGTCCCGCTTGTTCCGCAGTGCTACTAGTGGCAGCAACCTGACTCCCGGCGCGGGTGTGGCACGCAAGAAGAACTCGCTCGTGGTCGCCGACCGCCCGCTGTCCGTGCACGAATTGCCCGCGCAGAGCCCCACCACGCTAGAGGTAGGTCACTATACCCTATATTACACAAACATTCAGGAGGACAAGCGCTCTCGCTTGTTCCGCAGCGGAACCAGCGGCAGAAACCTGACTCCCGGCGCGGGCGTGGTGCGCAAGAAGAACTCGCTCGTGGTCGCTGACCGCCCGCTGTCCGTGCACGAGCTGCCCGCGCAGAGCCCCACCACGCTAGAGGTACACTAGGAAACCTATATTATTTAAATAAAAATATATGAAACAGATCCTTTCTTTATAGTTGGGTAAAGGGATCCTCATCCAAAATGCGTGTGAGTTCCTGGATAGATCCCTATCAAACTGATTAACATCCAGTGTCATATATGTTTCAACTAGTTTGTCTACAATCTACATGATGACCAATTTGGACCATTAAAAGTGACGTAAAACCCTGGATGGCCTATTAAACTGGCTCGTTGGCCTAGTGGTGCTAAGCGCGACTGCTACGCTAGAGGTCTTGGGTTAGATTTCCAATTCGACCAAGGTGTTATTGGGTTTTTCTATGAAATTCTCAGTAGCAGGTCGGACTTTGGATTTGTGCCCGGTTAGTGGCAATAGGCTCGCCCCCTATTACATAGGACCTAAACATACCGGCGAACTGTGGGTGTACATTGGTACACCTCTGCCTAACCCTTTGGGGATACAGGCGTGATGGTATGTTATGTTAAAACCCTGGTCGCTCCCTTTTCAATTACAGTCATCATCGATCCTTTGTTTTAGGTAAGGACGACGCGTCAGAGCGTCAGGTGACAGTGGAAACAACGCATAAAATAACGAAAATCTACTAATTTTAAATACAAGTGGTGTCTATATCAAAGTTAAAACACTGATGTGCACTCAACTATTCCCTGAAAATATATAACTTGTCTTGTCCCACAGTCCCGACGCACCTGGGCGGAGCAAGTGTCCCGGCTGCTAGGCGAGGAGGCGGCCGGGCCCGAGTGTGTCGGCGTGTGTGCCGGCGGGCCGAGCGGCGCGGGCGCGGCGGCGGCGCTGCACGCTCTCGGCGCGCCCGCACTGCTGTCGCCCTCGCCCGCGCCCGACCCGCGCCCGCTGCTGCACGCGCTCTACTCCAGGGCTAAGCAGTTAGTTATTATTTTTTTACTGATAGTTTTGAATCAGCGATAACTAAACAACCTTATAGTCTAAGCCTTAGGCAACCAAGATTCCTGTAACGCGCTCAGATGAGGGCTTAAAGCTTCAACTATTCTTCTTTTTAGTGAAACCTTTTTTAATTACCTTAGGAATAGAGAAAATAATTAAAATTTCGGTGCGGTTTTAAGAATAGTCTAATCATTTCCCTAAACCCGCAATAAAGTATAATGACCATACGAGAGACCAAAACAAAATTTTACTTTAAAAATGTGAGTCTTAATTTGAAAATGTTGTAAGTCGCCAAGATAGATGTATATTAAAAGAGTGTATCTAACATTATAATGTTGTGTGCAGGACATCTCGTCGCTCTAACATCCGCGTGGCCATATGCGGCGGGGACGCGGCCGCCAGCGCCGCACTCCGCGCACACGCCGAGCTCGCGGCCAGACGCCCGCACGACGCGCCTTCAGTACGCTTCTATATCATACCTCTAGGTGAGTCACATATTTATACCAGGTAGCCGGCCAAACGCTCTTAATGCTTGTTTTACCTCGAAGATCTAGATCTCTTCAAACGCAGAGACAATTTAACTCTGCTTTAAAAAAAGGTCTCCAGGATGCATTCTGGTGCTCTGGTTAATTGATTGATTCGACGGCCTCAAGCACTCAGCCAGGCACTATAATTGCAACAAAATATTCATGTCTGCTTTCCGTACTCATTACCGGTGTTACCAAAAAATGGGACCACACGGGAACCATTCAAATAAAAAAAGAATCATCAAAATCAGTTCACCCAGTCGAAAGTCCTGAGGTAACAAACATAAAAAAAATACAGTCAAATTGAGTACTTCCTTCTTTTTGAAGTCTAAAAATAGGACTCAAATGGAATCGGTGACCCTAAATAACTCAATAAAAGCAATGCTAAAAAAAATCTTCAATTAAAAAAGACGAACAAATCTCTTATTGCTTTTGTTATTCAAATCACTCTAATTAGGTCCAAGCGTGATAGCTCGGCACTTGTCGGCGTCTGACGGCGCGTACGCCTCGCTGTTCACGAGCGACTCGTGGGCGAACATCTGCGAGCGCGCCGCCGACGGCTCCGCGCCCGACGTCTCCGAGATGACGTCACGGATCGGAAGGTACTACATCCGCTATAATACAGGCTTTACTGTTCTCATATATTTAATATTTTTCTACGCTAGCAGGAGGAAACTATCAAAAGGCTAGAAACTAGACCAAAATTTTGCATAATAAGTACTCTCATGTTTGTTTATTTATGAAGTATAAATAAATATGTAAGTTTCGCGTAAAAAATTAACCCTGACAAAAACCAAGTTTTACAAAATCTAAAACTGTAATTGCATTTTGTACATTTAAGTTATAGATTGTTAACATCAATTGTTGCCTCCAGGTATTTGAACAGCATCGGCCCTGTGAACAACGTGCCAATCGGCGAGGCGATGGTCGCATACAGAGACAAGGCCGGCGACGAGGATTCTAGTCAGACGTTCGTGCCCTTCATAGCGGTCAGTTACATTCTTGTATATTATTGTATTTAGTTGGTCCATTGCCGTCACTTTGAGGTGATTTCGATGACTGCTCAAACTGTAGTGACCTATTCATGCAATTGAATATTTGAACGGTTTTGTTTTTATGTACCAGGAGGTGCGCGTAGGCTGCAGCGAGGGCGGCGTGTCCTCCGTGGAGCTGGAGGAGGGCGGATCCCCTCCGGCCCGGGCTTCGCCCCCCGCCACGCCCGCGCCGCACGCGCTGGCCGGGCTCCAGCACCCGCCCGAGCTGAGCGCCGCGCAGCTGCCGCTGCTGGCCCGCACCGAGCCGCTCGAGCTGCAGCTGGACTACTGGCTGGTATGTACCCTCTGCAGCAGTTGCAGCACCCGCCCGAGCTGGTGACAGTGCAACCAGCATTATAAAAATAAGTGAAATTAGGGTTTGAGATAGTACAACGGCACGCTCTGTTTTGACACTAATTTTACGACTTCATTTGTTCTTACTGGTATTCACACTATTTTAAACTCTCGTGCACCCTCCTGAAAGTAAAGCAATACCAGTGTAGTATACATCTAATCTAACTTGGTATGTGTAGGTCCCAGGCCGGCAGCCGGACGGCACGGACAGCAAGGTGACGGTGAAGGCGTCGTTCCGCGCGCTGCACGTCACGCGCCAGAACGCGCATCTCTGCATCACCTACCTCACCAAGGAGAAGAAGCAGAAGAGTTAGTACTAACATTATATTGTCCCAATACTACCTGGTCCCAATCATTTGTGGGGTTGTGTATTTTTCTTACATTGATCACTACCTTTCCTCATCTTACGCAGCATTCACCTCTTTCTGATAATCTCTTCTCTTTTTCGGTGTACCTCTCCCTATATACCACTCTGTAGTACTTATGGTCAGTCTTAATCATGGTTTTCCCAGGAAAATTAAATGATCAGAGTTGTTAGAAACAAAATTTAAACAGGATTTATATGTTCTTTTTGTTTTTAGTCATGCGGTTAGGCAAGAAGAAGGAGAAGTCAGGTGAAGCGGAAGTGGGGCGCGCGCAAACTGTGGACGGAGTGGCGCGACTTATATGCTCCGCCAAGAGCTCGCACAACGTGCCCCTCAAAGGTAACATACAACGCCACACTACTACGTCAAGATCTACCACGAATGCCAACTGTATGTTATGTAACTGTTGTTTTTTCCTCCCGCAGTGTACATTGACGGCACAGAACTGAACGGCGTGAAGTTCTTCCAGCTGTCCACGCAATGGCAGACGCACGTGAAGACGTTCCCGGTGGCGACGTGCGGCGCGCCGCTGGCCCCGCCCGAGACCTAACGTGGCCCCGCACACTTCTCTAGGCCCCGCCCACTCTAGTTCGTGTCCCCTCGGCTCTCTCCGGCACCGCTCGGGATCACGACGCTTTGCTACGAAACGAGGCTCTAATGTTTGTCACCCGCTGACAAACGCATCGTCAAATTTTATTTTAAATTATTATGCTGTCGAGCTGCCATGATTATAGCGTTCGCTTTTGTTATGTACCTTGGATTCGTTTCGCGTATAAAGTTGTAAATGTATTCCTGTAGCGTAGTGGCCATATAATCGCATGCTGTATGGTTTGTGTTGTTCAAGCTACATAATAAAGGCTCAAACGCGTTAACTATATCGTCATAGTCATTCATTAATTAGTTATCGTATTTAATATATAATGTAGTTGTTATCTGTGTACTCAGTATATATCGAGAAATAATGGTTCGTGACATTTCCAATACGTGTATGTTAATTAGGTTAGCGGTGAATGTAGTGTTTGCCGAGTGTGCGAGTTGCGGTACGCTTTGCCGAGTGCGTATGGTGGTGAAATTTTACCGAATCTAAGCTTGCATGTTCGTCTAAATCTCGCCGAAATCTATTATCTGTGACTTTATGTCGTATAACGGAATCGGCGAAACTTTTTCTAGTAAGAGCTACGTTCGGGAAGTTTGATCGTGTGAGAGTAGTAATATGTTATTCGAACGAGTATCGTCGGCACATATCAGTATAGGTTCGGTTCGAGTGTTGCGCGCGATTTTATTTTTGATCTGTGATTCGTGAATGCAGTTTTTTTAATATCGTAAGGCAATGGAAACGCGTTGTTGCAGTCATATTTTTGTGTAATTTTTATATAAGTGCAGCTAATAGTGCGGTGTTTATAATTTTGTACGTCGTAGATGTTTTCAATGAAATGTAGATTTTACATAAACGATTAAATGTTTTTAATTTTAAAAGATATTATAGAGATTATAACTGATATCTTCCTTATAAATATCCTTGCATCCTTATCAAGTCTTCGATCTTACTTTGTGACCAAGCCAAAATTTTTGATAGTTTAGTCCTGTATTGAAATTCGAAATTAATTCCGAGCCAATTTGGAAAGTTATTTTCTATTTCGGCTAGTTTAATTTTGTAGCGGTAATCAGTAGAGGGCGTTAGTAGTACACCCTGCAGGCCAACGACTGTCTCATGATATCATAGGGTTATACTATATTCTCAAACTTTACATATACTATGTGTAATACTTAGATATAGCTATGTGTGTAATTCAGGTAATGCGTGGCTGCGTGGAAGTATTTTAGTATGAGTGTTTGGTGTAAACTCGCATTGGAATATCGACTTTAGTGTAAGAGCTTACGGTATATTTTTCAGTGCGAGTTTTCGCGAAAGTATTGAAGATTGTATGAGTGCGATGGAGGTTTGGCGCATCTCGATATTCATTATAAATCGATTGTTTACCGATATTTCTTAATCGATTAAAATGTGTCTAAAATATGAGCATTATTAAATATCGAGATGAAGTCATTATTCAGTAACATAGTACTTTCGATATTTTTGGTCTTAGAATAAAATATAAATTATATTCTTGAGTCATTAAAAATATATTAATCAATCATATTCTAAGCGTTATACAATAAATGTTAAAAAGAAAAATCTTAACAAAATAGTCTGCAAGCGCAGTAAAAAAATATATAAATTGTGTATGTGATTGGCTAGAATAATAACGTTGCCAATTTATTATAAATAAATATAACACCAGAAAAACGAATTAAAATTGCCAAATTAGGAAAAGAATTATATTCAAATTGATTTTCTACAAATGGTCTAAGACCAATGATATTGAAAGAATTATGTCACTGTTTAACGGGACATACCCCACAAATAATTGGACAATAGTTCGCGTATTAATAAATGTACGCTTTTTCAGAGTAATAACACTTTTTTAATGTACGCTCCTAGCATAAGACGTGTTATATAGCATTAGGCCTGTTTACCGTTTTAAATCTAACAGTATCTGATATTCAATAATAAGTATCTTGTTCTGACATGTTCTGTGTTACCCTATACAAAAAAAAACAGAAGTTTTATGGCAACTCTTGTATGAGGTTGGTCTCTATCAATGACGTCATATAATCAGTTACGTGACGTCAGATATAAGATGGCTTGGTAGGCTTTAAGGTTCATTACAAACTGGAAATAAATGGTAAAATTAGACTAATACTTAAGACCTAGGTCATTTACCTGTCGGATCCTTCACACAAATTTTTCAAAGAACAAGATATTTAAATTTATTATCCAATAATATAATCAAATAAAATAAATTTTATTAAGAATTGTTAAATTAAATGTTAAAATTTTCTACATATCGATGTTATTTGTAACGTAGATTAAGGAGCATTGGAAAGCAACTGGTAAAAATTCATTGAAACATTCACTAATAAACTATCGGCGAAATTGAAAGAAATAGCTAACACTTGTAGTGCCGTATAAGTGGATACTTGTACCTCAATGGCAGAGGATAAACGAGTTCTAAATCGTAGTAAAACTTAACCAGAGAAAAAGGAATAAGTTTTAAATTGAAAATTGTGAGTAAGCGATATGAAATAATATAGACCATGTCAGGACAAGAAAACAGTTGTAATATAACAGTTATAACAGATAGTACATACACAGCAATATAATTTGTTTCATTTATTTTTAACGAGTCTTTTCTCTAATACTCAAATATTACTTAGTCAGCTAAAGGACTCCAGCGTACTTTTGTCCCTCAAAATAGAGGCCCGTATAACTTGACCTCTGATATAAGTTACAAATACAGCCCTCTCTGTCACACTATCATTAAAGTATATTTGGCATTTCACTCACTTTATGAAATGCCTAACTTCCGAGTGGTCGACTTAGATTGACTGTGTTATACCAGTTTGCATATGCAATAATTGTGTTAAATGTTAATCGACCTTTATCAGGGCAGAATTAATATGTTGAGTGTTTTACTGGAATACTATCTTACCCATTACAATGGGTTGAGGTGGTCTGATAGGTAGTCGTTCCATGTACAGTATTCAGCTGAATCTTGTAAGACTGGACGCCGACTTCGGGCTAGCCAGAGGAAGTTATATATTTTGAGAGACAAGAATAACGCTACGGATTATACCTCGTCTGTACAGGCCATTATAGTTTTAAATTCATTAAACTACGTAGTTCCTTCTCCTTATACTTGTAATTGCTTATGTAAATTAGAGCTAAATAAAAATACATTTTAAAGTTTTAATAAATCACAAGTTATATTGCTGTGTACCCAGTCGCTTGTATGTTGTAATATTTTAAAATAATATGAGCATCTTGTTCAAATTATTATCTTTGGATCTAGTTGTAATATGATCCTTATTTTGAATATTCCATCAAATAAGCGGTACAGATTATACCTAGTAGCCATTTTCATATTTATCCATAATAAAATATAATAATATTATAAATATTAGAATCTGTACACTGATTTGTCTATCAATAATTTTTTATTTTACAAGGAGACTTTATGGTGAAATATTAAATTGTATCAAGTTATAAAGCAATCTTTATATTAAATTGTTAGTGTGATTATTATGAAAAACCTGCATTCAAACATCAATATGTACTGTGAAACTCGATTGTGTTATAGCAAAATATAATAATTAGTATCAAAGCCAGATGACAAAAAGAAATTCTGCTATCTATCTGCATAGCTCTGTCACACTTACACTAAAACAATTATTCTAACTTTAACGTTCTAATATTTGAATGTCTTAAATCAACAATATCTTATGTTTGTATTATACTATAAACACTTTATAAACCCGCATCTAACGAACATAATAAACATAATTTAATTCAAAATTAAATGAAATAATTATCGAACCATTTGAAGTCTCCTAAGCTTGTGTTATTATAGTGGCCTAGCCAGACGAATCCATATAATGACATTAATTTATATTTAAGTATTAATCATTATTATGTTTTAATTCTTTTCGTTATATTATCTAACATGCGACTCTGGCCGTGTAATGGAAATTACATGTTCAATGATTAATAAAAAACGTTTTCTGATAAATGGGTAACAAGAAAAAATAAGATTTTAGAATAACAATAAAAGCCCTTTATCTCAGTAAAGCAGTTTGATTCTTATTCTAAATGTCTATAATTTTATTATTGTGACAGGTAATTTAAAATAATTGTCTGGATGTCTTGAAGGAAAAAGAAATAATTCATTGCTGCCCAAAACTTATCAATTTGTAAGATCCATATACAAATTTCAGAGTTTGCATGTTAAAGATTTTTAATAATTGTAACATAATTATATTTAGGGTGAGGATACATAGAGCCACGGCGCGACCTGTATGCTACAGGGCCAGCTTGACTCGGTCACGTGTCTTTAAACCTCGCCGATATAACTATTATTTTGATCTCATTACTGCTAACTGATGAATTCATTTGGCACTTTTCTTTGTAACACTGATGAGACTAAAAATTATTATTATTTATTTTCCAAATGTGCTTATAAGCAATATACGTCATCGACGATTGTAATGTATTATTTGTAAATTAATCATCACAAACTGTCTGTCCATGTCAAGTGGATAAACAGACTTTATATTAGTTTAATGGAAAGTTCATTTAAGTTGAATAAATTAGTACAAAAATATCTTACATTTTATGTTTCATTAACGATTTAATATTTAATTAAATTCAATGCATTCTTCATAAAAATGCAAAACAGACTGTGCAATAATGTGAATGTATCTTGAGAATTTAATGTTCATTTGTTTTGACTTAAGTCAATCAAAATATGATTTCATTACGATATTTTTAAGTAATGTGATGAGATTTATTATTTTATCATAATTTGCAAGTATAATTTGTATTTATTGTACAAATAAATTTTTTGCATTAAAACAAACTTGTATTTTATTTAACTTGTTTATTTGTTCAATAATTTATAAAAATCTATAAAATCATTAATTGCTACATAGGAAAAAAATACTTTTATATTATTAGCCTGATTTTTAGTTTGTAGACAATTCAAATGAGAGTCATAAACAACACTCCTTAAAACATGAAACATTTCACTGTTACATTATTCTGGACACCTAGCATTGCAATAATATTTGCAATCAAGAATTATGTAACAATCAAATTATAGTACCTATAAAGAATAAAGTTAGATGCTCTCCTATACAAGAATATATTTGAGCTTAGAATATATTTATAATATACCAAAAATGATAATTATGAAATTCGTCTTTTACAACACTTATTGTTAATTAAATCTAATACTGCACAAGTATATTTATCTATTTTGATGTTAATTCACATTTGTGCTTAAATGTTACAAGTTTAACAACAGATTAAAGTTCTTCAAATATTAAAAATTGGTCCCGCAAACCGTCTTTACCTCCAATTCCATCCTCAGGCAATATGTACACCCGCCCATCGGTTCTTTTCTTTGGGGAGAACTCAAATAGATTCTTATTACTTAGTGCTAGCCGATACAAGGTCCAGATGGCTAAATATTTGGACTTTCCATGTTTGCATAGGACATAGACACTGTTGAGATCATCGTCGTATTTTTTCCCTGGTTCTTCAATGACTATGACTCCACAGACGAGAGCCCAGTGAGCGGTGTGGCCGTTCCTCAAGCATGGGGAATGATTGCAGTCTGCATCATAACTGTACTAGAGTTAAGGAATGTTGGAAGTCACTATTTAGTAGATGGACCAAATGGACACCTCTCTAGACTTGGTCCTTATTTCAATTGTAATGAAGAAGAAAACTTGATTTCTATATTAGAATGAAATAGATTTTGCAAGATTTATTTACAATTTTTTACTGTTACAATTTTGCTGAGTAGGTAGATTATTTTAATGTTTTTCTTGCAATGTCATCTACACAGCATTTATTAAAAGAGATGAAAAAACTGCTAAACATAGCATAAAACCATTTCATACCTACCTCTTATAATTACCTGCAGATACAAATTTTGAAAAGGATACGGAACTAACAATACAGCACCATTAATAAGTCTTTTGACAGTTTCATAGTTATATAGGCCTCCACATTGCAATTCACAATTAACATTTTCTATCTCAGCTAAGCTGTGAGCCTCCTCTGCTAGTTTGACCATTTGCTTGCAACTAAACATCTCTCCATTGCTGGTATAACCTTTAAACTTTGCAATACTCAACAATTCATCTGGTGTTGCTTTTCCATTGACTAACATTGATAATGCAACTAATCCACATGTAGGACCTATTTGTGGAATAGATTCAAAGTATCTATATTTGTAGCTAAAGGGTGCTCTATCGTGACATATATTGGATTTGATACAAGCTTCTCTGAGTTCACGGTGTTCGGAAGCCCATGCACAAGTATCGCCTACTTCGTCCATAATAACATTAGATGATGGTACCTTATCAGGCGGACTAATGTCAGGCAGTGCTGGTAACGGCGGAGGTGGTGGTATTGAGCACATAATGGTATAATATCAAATGAAAATAGACTAGAAATAGATAACAATAATGCAAATTACATAACAATAAATAAAATATTGTAACTAATCATATCAAACATTACTTCTTACAATTTATATATTGATCATGATTTTAAGAATTGCAACGATTTTTTAAAAAAATTTGGGCCTGTAAATTTTAATACGAATTAAAACTAAATAAATAATAATAAATTAAATACTTCTTCTTCTGACATTTTAAACTTTGACATTGGCTTTTGACTATTAATGACATGACATGACAATTAATTTACAGACCATGAAAAGCCATGAAGTCCCATGAATAAAACGCTAGCGAGCACAGACTACTGAGACTACTAAGAGCCTCAATAGTCAATATTATTATAAGGAGGATTGAAATATTTGAAATATGCAAGAGTCTGAGCGAGAAGAGAACAATCGTATTTTTCAAATTATACATTCTGTAGCAATACTATATTGCTAAGTAAGATTATAGTGCTAAGTAAGATCTGGAGTTTTTTTGTTTGTTTACGTAAAGGCTCTATCTATTTAATTTTTTAGTATACTCGCGGATCTCGCGGTGAAACTATTAGCGGTAGCCCTCATTGCGTCTAAAAGACACCTGGATTATAAGTTTTTATTTAAATGGTTATTGAAATTGTATAATTATAGAAAACGACGAAGAGGTCAGTCAGTGCCAGGCTCGTCAGATTATATTAGTGTTCTGTGGTGCCATGAATGAGTGAAATTATGCAGGGCGTGTCTTTCGTTGCGCTAGTGAATAACTCATTCGGTCATATTGAGATTACATTATTTCGTCATAAGCATTCATTCATTTCATTCGTTTTTTCTGACAGCTGGTAGCAGGGCACAGTAGTTGCCGCTGGTGAAAGTTAATTAATATAATTATAATTTCTTAAAGGGAAAGGGACTTTCTTGGTATTGCAAAACCGGTTGGGCAGGCCCCTAATTCATCATGTCGGAGCCGCGAAAAAACCATCTCTCCATAGATGGAGGGCAGGTGAAAGAAGACGAACACGTCGCTTCTTACAAGCCAATTCCAGAAACGGATACAGGTAAATATATAATTATAGGGAATAATAATTGTAATATTAGGTTTCTTACTATTGTACTGTATTTTTTCTCATACATTTCAGAAAACTTTAACTTTTGCGTGTTATAAAGTTTTATTGTGACGTCATTTTCCCCAAGATCTACGAGTGCTAATGAAGAGCCTTGATATCAACTGACTACCAACTGGCCTGTCTGTTTCCCTTATCATTGTGAACGCGTGACGTTATCAATGAAAGGCATATCGAACAAGGTCGGCAATAAACGTCAAAGCTGTCGTAGAAACCGGCAAAATAGAAATGCTTCTTTGCAAAGTTACGATATTGATTTATCATCGTCTTCTTCATAACAGTTTTAAACATAAAATTATAATATATTCCGTATTGACTCTTGCATATTTTATTTTAGAGAATTTCTTATTTCTCATTTTACGCCAGGCAAGAACATCTTACATTGTGACCTACTTTGATAACAAAGGTTACCTTTTCATTCGGTCGGTTTATACAGCGCTTTATTCGCCGCGATAGTCAGCGCCATTTTGTTCTGTACTCCGCTGGGCGCTGAATGATGCAAGATACAAGTTTGTTTGCAATAAAACGACGGGTATTTGAACAGTAAAATTGGAATTACTTTTATACCAAGAACATTGAAGAAGGATATGAGTGGTAATTATTTTTTAAACTTTTCTCCTTGAGCTCTTTTGACAAAAATGACATAGCATTGCATTTTTATAGAGAAGACACTTCCAGCAAACCTTATTCACTTACACAGGAATACAGGATGTAGATGTGAATGACCCACTTTTACAAATTGGTTAAATAACTCCCAATTGGTACTGAGAACCAACAGCTTGTTTGAACCCATAGATACCTACTTGTATGTTTCAAAGCAGAAGAATGATGATTTATTTTCAGCTGAACCTGTTGAGTATCTGGAGACTGAAGAAGTATATATGCAAATAAATCCAGGAGAAATGATGGAAACTGAAACAGCGGAGGAGGGAGATGACCACTGGGAACATAGCAGTATTAAAACACTCCTTAGTTTATACCTTCAAAATGTTGAAAAGTTCCGGAACCCAAAAGTAAAGAAGAAGAATGTCTGGGTGGACATAGCTAATGTTGTTGGCAAAGGTCCTGATTGCTGTGATAAGAAATACCGAAACTTAAAACAGACTTATGTTAGACTACTTAAAAAGAAGAAACAAAATGAAGTAGTTGTAGTTAAATGGCCTTATTTTGAAGTATTTGAGCAGATTTACAATATAAATGGAGAATACCAGCCAGAGATTCAGCAGAGAATACAAGATGGCAGTACGGAGAGTGCGGCCCAAGCCTTATTATCTATATCTGAACAATACCCTTCCACTTACGAACCTGAGCAGATACAAGAAAATGGTGAAACATCTAATGGACAAAATGAAGAAACTAAGAAAAAAATAAACAGAAAGCGCACAACAGACTTCAGGAGAATTACTTTAGAGATGCGAAACAGACAGAGAACAGTTGAAGCAAAATTAGATAGACTAATAAGTATTGTCCAAGAATCAAATAGTATACAGAGAGAAAGAAATAGGCTGTTTCAACAGTTTTTAGATAATTTGAATCAAAATACTTGAAAGGGTAACCTTGTAATCTTTTGTATGACCAAATGATGAGCCATTGTGGTAAATATCATCCTACATTGAAAGCTAAAGCAAATATATTTTTCAAAGTTAACATTTGAACTTGAAAACCAGATGATAAGAAGATATAAATCCTGTATCTATGGATAATTAAGAAACTGTTATCTACTTAATATTTTAAATGATGTTTTTGTATCAATGATAAATACAAGTTAAATATTCTAAGATAAATCAGTATGATCTGTGTTTGAACTCAGTGAATTTGATGTATATTTTTCTATTTATTACTTACAATCTGCATTAAATGTATTTTAAACAAATATTGTGTAATTTTTTATCTACACTTCTACACTAATATTATAAAGAGGAAAACTTTGTTTGTTTGTAATGAATAGGCTCAAAAACTACTGGACCGATTTTAAAAATTCTTTCACCATTCGAAAGCTACATTATCCACGAGTAACATAGGCTAAATTTTATTTTGGAAAAAAAATAGGGGACCGTGTCTTTCCTGGGTAGGCTTTTTACAGCGGTAACCAACATCCACGCGGGCGGAGCCGCGGGCGACCGCTAGTTACTGATAAAATGGTCCGATTATAGCCATTTATTTATCTTTATGTTGTAGATTTATATCTCTTTACACTAAACGCAATTATGATTATTCAACATAACTTTTATTGTTCCTATTCAATCAAGTCACATACTGGTCATAAATAAAAAAACAAATAAAAAAGTAACTTCTTGAAAAAAGATTCTTAACAAAACACATTAAAACTTCACTAATTAAAAACAATTTTTTATGTACCTTGTATAGTGTTTTGGGTGTTTTGACATCACTGCAACCCTTGCATTGCTCTAGGCCCCATGCCACACTCAATACTGAGATGAAGTAATCATTATGGCATGCAATGTCAATATTGCCATTAAATTGAGTATTGTTCTTCTATTTATAGTTATTAACTGATTGTAATGTTAGTGGCGATAGCTGTATTGTACTGCATTATTTTTCCCTTACTAGTGTCATATGTATTTATTTTATTTAAACATTTTCTGGAATAACCCACACGACGTATTTATCTAAAATTTCGCATCCTGTTGTGCAATGCTGTTTTGCAATAGGGACGTTTTTCCCGTAATTCGTCATTATTGTGAAATTGCGATGAGTTTCTTAGCCTAAACTCAAAATAATTTGAGTGCCTACCATGATGTTAATTTATCCAACAATACACCGTCCATGTACTTTGTTCACTAACTGCTTCAGTAGTTCATGTACCGTGGGGCGGCCTAATTTCCGAAAAAAGATATGCGCCGGTCTGTGCAGGAATAGTCAACCCAAGATGGATTGGTGGATTATGCCTTCCCACAAAACTCCGCTCAAGAACCTAAAGTGAAATAATAAAAAAAAATAGTGTCAAAAATATTAAAAAATAATATTTCAGAAAATATATTTCAGTCAAATTGTACTGATTAGCATGGAAATAGGAAAACACTTACTCTCGCCATCGGCTAAAAAACGGTCCAATTTCGCATACAATATGCATCAGTAGCATAAAGATAAATACATCTAAACATAATTAGTCTGACCCTCTTTGGGTAAAACATCCCAAAGAAGGTAGTTTTCCCATTTAGTAATTACTCTGATCGTAATCTATTTAAGCTCGTTACCAGCAAATGAGTTTGTTTTGCTATTTGGAACGAAGCTATTATTCCATTAGTCGTAAACCGAGACGGAAACCCATTTGTTCTTGAAGTGAGGATCTAGACGGATTTTTACAGCGTGCCCTCGGGTATAGTGATATTATGTGAGTTTTTTTTTTCCATTCCTTACTTTACTCTTTTATATTCCAGTTATATTTATTTCGTTGAATGCATTGGGGTAACCACTAAAAACCAGCACAATGCTGAGTGGTAAACTCGTAACACAAGCACTATTTTTAATCTAATTTGTAGTTGATTCTTATTTTTTATATATTTTTTATTCAATGCAAAATATAAAACGCACATGCTCTCAAACGGTGGATTTCAAAGCTCTTCTCAGTTAAGTAACTTTTTGTTTAAATTCTTGGTATTCTTCGTTTTCGTCATGTTAATGCCACATCAATCACATCAGTTAGCATTTTTTATTCGCGCCAAACCAGCTCCAAGGCAAGAATTCCTTTTGAATCAGGTTCTCGAGATACAAAGAACTCTCATTGCCCGCTGACTTACGGGAATCGCCAAATTAATCTCGCAACGAGTCTTGTCTTGTACATACTTTAATACTTTTTATTTTGTAAGTTTCTTTGTTCATTATACTCGCAACCAATTGATATAAGCATTTGGCACTTGGGCACGAAAGCAGTTGTGTTCTGATAATGAAGAGTTGCTGAGCTTAGAGAAAAGTATTTAAAAGATTTTGTAGTTGGAAGTTCATACTTTATGTGTAGCTTACCAAGAACTGTACGTATTTATCCCTTTTTTTACGATGTCTGCCAAGGATTTTTTCAAAGTGTCGTTTATATGTATACTACCTACTGTATCCCTACATACTATATTTTCTGGCTTTTTTTCTAAGACGTACTGCATACAACGTGAATTGGTCCGAAAGTTATCTAAGTGCGGCTATACTAAATTCTCAAAGCCCTATAATACAGACAAGGTCCGTTATTGCGTCATAATAATAGCTTAGTGTTCCCCTTATTTCTTGAAGGGTAACAACCTTCAACGGTCAAAGGGGTGTATGTAAACTCGTTCCAGTATTGTGTGTCATGGGAATACAACTGACGTGATTACTCTGAACACTCTGATAGGTTGACATTTTTAGCGCGACAAGGACGGATGTTCGTTATGTTCAGCTAAGAATACATAGTATCTATTCCAGAATTTAATACCGCTAGTCCGCTACACGGCAGCGCAGCGGGCTGGATCGTTAGTTCGAATACGGGCCTGGTTCAAGCTGGTCTTGTGACGTAATAATATAGTGAATTTTTTAAACCCCTTTTCGTGATTTAGTGTAAAACTTAGTGCGGTGTGATTAGATTTTGTTTGGTAAGATATTTTTTGTTTTAAATGGGTTGATTTTTTTTTACTGTTGGTGGCGTAAAATGCATACGTAGGCCGGGTACCCAAGAAGGAAGTAATTAAATGAAGCTATTTCTAGGTTTTATTTATTTGATTGCATCCGAATTGCATCTTATAAATTTTGGGTATAGTTTTTAATAATTTAAAAGTTGAAGTAAACCACTAATTTAATAGAAGAGCAAGATCTAGAATAAACTGATAGGGTTGGTATAATCGGTGTAAGCTAATAAATTCGAAAACAGAATTATAAGGCTGTAGAGCGTCTTATTGGTAATTAATATCATACAACTCCCATGCCCTAGACAGCTAAACTCTGTAACTATTCTGACCCCCACAGCGACACAATGCGGCGGGCATTCTTCACAATACATTAATTTAAAATAGCCGTCCACATTAAGATCACAACGCGCTATCGTATTAGAGTACAAAATTAAATACATGTGCATCGCTAGTGCGTATAACAGAACAGCGATTGTTTTGGCACGTGTCGTAATCTCTACACGAAGCAATGCGTTTATTATAAACATTTGATTCCTTAAAGCTCGATGACCTCGTATTGGTCAGAAAAACAGTTTATCAAAGTAGTTTAATTGTGAATTTGTTTCTCACGCACGCCGAAACTTTAAGCTAGCATATTTACCCCAAAACTATTAGGTATTTTCCTGTACATCCAAAGGTTGTCTGGAAGATATCGCTGTTAGCGATAACACCCATTATACCCTCACTGTTCTGTATTATTTTAGCCTGTATCTCAATAATAAATTAAATACAAAAAAAAAACATATATCTCTATCTACTTTCTTGTGCCATAGAAAGGGGGCTTCGTCCCCGATTTTCTCATGTATCATGATTCCGTTCTCATTAATGTGAAAGCAATCTTTTCTTGAAACTTCTAAAGACGTGTATCACTTAGTGAAGCAATTGCCGTCGTGCTGTTGAATACGCTAATCAGAAAAGGTAATTTTTTAATAATTAGACTTTAAAATAAGCTGATTACTTTTCTATTTTCTACCTACCTGTTTCTCACACTTCGGTTGGGTTCCTGACTCCGATACCCGTATTTTGCATATACTGATTGGTTGTCTATTTACACAACCCATTTACTAGGTAACACGGTGTCCCTAAATAAGGTGTTCCACAATTTTTGGGACAAAACGATTGCTTTCCCAAAAAATTTTTTTTAAAGGGAATTCACCAATACAAATTGCACCATCTCTCCACAGAATTCCGTTCATCAAAGTCGAACCTCTCCAAGTCCAAGGAGAAGATATCTCCTGACGGCGCGGAGGAGAAGCTGCTGCCCAAGGAGGAGGAGGCTAAGATAGTCACCAGGGTCGACATGGCGGACGCTAAATACGTGGTGGAGGACCACAGGAATGGAGACGCTAAGATTGAGCTCGATGCTAATAAGAGGGTGAGTCCGTTAAATATTTTCCTGAGTTTCTTTTTTGATAACACTTCTTGTAAATGTTTATGTAGAAATAGTTATAGTTGTGTTTACATCAAGGGTGGTTAGACAGTGGTGCACTTTGCGGTTGTAACTAATTTTATAAAGTTTATGAGTTAAAGTTAGTCTTCCGGTTATGCTTGACGAACGTTTTATTTTAGTTTATCCTTAAGAGCCGTCAATACTTTTTGAAAGAGAAAAAAAACTATAACGCTATTCATAAAGAAGGTTATCATCCTTAAACTATGATCCTAAAAGGTAACAATTCAATTAAAGAGTACGTATAAAACCCTAAGATAAAACCTCGTACAAAATAATGTCAAAATGACATACGAAATTTGTTACCGCAATCCTATGATTATAAAATATATATTACATTGCAAACAGAATACTTACCTACGATTAGAGATTATTTTAGAGAGAATTTGAAATATATTCCGGTAACAGATGTACAAGCATGTGAATGCGTATGTGTCGTCATATTTATTTTATTATAATCGCATATTCTATAAGAGCTCGATGCTCATCGAAGATGAACCGCATAGACCTCGGGTAAGCACGTCTGCCTTAATATTACTACTATATGGCACGTTTGCGATAAACCTGAAATAATGCTTACGTATCTATCATTAAAGAGGAGTGTGTAATACAGATCTAGCATCACAGAGTAAATATCTTTATATAGCAAGAATTCTAATGCGAGACCTCATTTAGTTTCAAAGCAATGTACGTGAGGTTGTCATTATAAGTATATAGAGAGAGTTTGCTTTGGTATGTAGATTCAAGGCAACGCTGAGTAAGGGCTCAAATTCTCATAGCTGCTTTTGTCACCCACATTATACTCGTATTTTTAAATATTTTGCAAAAAAAAAATCCGTAAACTAGAAATGATATAATATTCATTATATTGCATAGGAAGCTATAAAAGAAAAGCGATAGAGAGTAGGTGGTCTCTATCAGACAATCTTTTAAAGCGATTAGCTCTACTATTGTTTAATCTGTAACTGAGCTATAAAGATAATCCCTTAGAACCCGAGTAATGGGCGTGGTTGTGGGGACAAACCACTTTACTGTATTAAAACTTTTTATGTAAGACCTACTTATCTTATATACGAAGTTTTCGATTGTTTTTGTATGTATTCTTACCTTACGGCGTACTGTACCTGGTAGAGAACCCTGTAGGGTTCTTTAAATGTTTTATTTAACTTCAACTGAGCAATGTTTCATGCTTTAGTTGACATCATAAGGAATTATTAAAAATAAGAAATGTCAATGATTTACAAGCATATATATAACAGTAATAATTAATGATGAATAAGAAGCGATATATTAATAAATGTATTCATGAATCAAAGAGTTATTTATTGTTATCTACTGACACGGGTCTCGAATGTACCTATTTATATGACATCCTACAAATATTTTCATAACAGTATTGCTTTTACATTATCAAATTACCAAGTACTAGGCATTTTAAAAACACATGCAAAACATTGACTCTGAAAATTCGAGAGTTGGTGCTAATAAAAGTTATAAACATTTGTGTAAATGCAGTAATGAAGGCATCACGTTTCCAGTAATTAAACCATTTGCTGTCGCACGACAGCCACTTACCCTCTAGAGCTAGTTTAGCTGTAGTTTTATGCAGACTAGATACTACGGTGACAAGAGATTTCTATGTGATATGTTGAACATGATTTTAAAGCATACAACTGCGTCAATAAAACGAACGTAATTGGAAAAAAATAAAGTAACCTATTTTGTCCCTAAAATTTGTTGATTTATAATCATTCTTGCGACTTTTTATAACTCTTTAGGGTTGAGATGTAACCAATGTCTTACGGAATAAAACTTTATTCATTAGTCCAGAATACCCAGAAAATAATATAAGACAGTGATATCAACATAGTTTATGTATTTAATGTAAATTGCGACATATTTACTTCAACGAGTTATTTTAAATTTTATTTTCTTCTGCAGCAATTCTCCGGCCTAACAAAGGAGGAACTATTAAAGTATGCGGAGGACCCGTTCTGGGTGAACCTTCGCTGGGGCATGTTCGTGCTCTTCTGGGCGATGTGGCTGTGCATGCTGGCCGGCGCCATTACCATCATCATCCGTGCGCCCAAGTGTGCTGCGCCGGAACCCAAGAACTGGTACTTATTAGTAACCTGATTTTCAACCCCTGATACAGTAAGAGGAGTGTTAATAGATTGACGCGTCGGTCCATGTCTGTGGTATCGTAGCTTTTAAACGAATGGACCGATATTGATGCGGTTTTGAGGCGTATTGAAAGTTATTTATGTAGTGTTCTTTGCTATTATTTAAGTTGCCCCAAAAAGTATAGTATTTACTGGAATACTTTATTAATTAAATAATCATTTATTTAGGTTTCTGTGTTCCTGAAGCTGACCTTTCCTTTTATCATTGTTCAGGTTCGAGATGGGACCTCTAGTCGACGTGGAGGAGTTGAGCAGTGGTGACGTGTCTGAGGAGCTGCCGCTGCTGCAGAACTTCAAGGTTCAGGGCATCTTTATGGATGTGCCGACGTATGACATACTGGACGACCCGCCGACTGTCAAGGAAAACTTCCAGAAGTTCGTTAAGAAGGCCAAGGAGTTTGGTATCAAGTGAGTAGACAGTGAAACGTTATTATATAATAATATAATAATAATAATAATATTCCGGGACAACTCACACACGGTTATCTGATCCCAAGCTAAGCAGAGCTTGTGTTATGGTAACCAGACAACTGATAAACATACTTATATATTTCTAAATACATACATATTATAGATAAATTACACCCAGACAACCAGAACATATGATCGTGCTCATCACACAAACATTTGTCCTGGATGGGATTCGAACCCACAACCTCCGGTATAGCAGTCAGGGTCACTAACCACTAGACCAACAGGCCCGTCAGATAGCCCGTTATATGAATAGGTATTTGATAAATTAGTAGCAGTAGTCTTTACTACTGACACCTTTTGACTTGTAGCATACGCTTATTTTTGTAAGGAATAACCTGTTTAATCTGCTGATTCTCATAGCCAATGATTTACTCGCATAATCCTTCAGTAGTGCATACAATGAACCTTGTATCATTTCTCTGTAAAAGTATCATTTATGGCTTTTATATAAAGTCCTGCCTGATGTCGAAAACATTAATGAATTAAAGTTGAATTTGAAAATAAGTGTCTGATGGAGAATTAGATTAAGTTTATTATATATCCACTAATTCATGATCATTTATCCTTTAGGGTGATCGTGGACCTGATACCTAACTACGTGTCTCTGGATCACCCGTGGTTCCTGAGCAGCGAGAACAAGACGGAGCCCTACACGGACTACTTCGTGTGGGCCGAGGGCAAGGACTTCGATGAGGCTGGCAAGAGGAAACCACCAAACAACTGGGTAAGTGGTTTTGCTTATATTGACAACTATATCTTTATAGGTATGGCGCTTAGCTCAGGTGTTTAACGCATTTATTTATTTAGGTATACAGCTTTAAATAATGTAATTTCTTATGATCACATAAAATCCCTTTAAGTAGGTAGTTTCTGTTTCCGTGCATTCTAGGTACTCACAACAAATATAAAAGGCATTATACTTTTCATAGAGTTAATAATTGAGGATATTGACTTCCAATGGATATGTAAATAAATTAGTTCACTTTAATTTGTTTATATTACAGAAAAAAAAAAATTTACACATTTCGGGGCTCACTGCATACCGATCACGTTTTTAAGGGTCCTTAACTTTCCTTAAAATAATCAACATATTTAATTTAATAACCATTTCATCACCAGGTATCAACCCTGAACCAGTCAGCATGGTCGTGGAGCGAGAAGCGTGGCGCTCACTACCTGCACCAGTACGGCGAGACGCAGCCCGACCTCAACTTCAACAACGAGCGCGTGGTCGAGGAGTTCAGTAAGGTGCTCAAGGCTTGGATGGAAGCGGGCGCTTCTGGTGTTAGGTATGCTCTTGCTCTTTTTCCCCGCCCTTTTCCCAAGTTATGTAGGAGTCGGTTTCCAGTCTTACCGGATTCAGCTGAACACTGTATTTTATATAAGAGTGTCTGTTAACTATATGACTCATACCGTACGGCTTATTATACACTTAGCCACGAGTCCCTCGAATTTTCAGAAATGTATGTACTTTCTATATAATAAAATCGGTGAAGGAAATCATGAGGAACCCCGCAAAAGGAGGCGTAATCATCAATGCTCGTTCTGTCTCTAAGTGAGAAGTGGCCTATGCCCAGCATTTATGTACCGGCAATAATTAATGGTATATAAATAAAACGGCTTTTTACTATTAACAGTTGATTTTATAATTTTAAACTGACTATTCATCAAAGGTACATGCTATATTAAACAAATATTTGTATCCAGGTTACACAAAACCCGCCAGCTGCTAGTAAACGCGAGTCTTGCGGACGAGAGCCCGGCCACGGGTCGCGGCAGTGAGCCGGCGTCGGACCACACGCACTACGCGTACTGGCGCCACCGACACACTAGCGACCAGCCGCGGCTGGACGCCCTGCTGGCGAGCTGGGCCAGGATCGTGGACCAGGCGGGAGAGGCTCCGGGTACTGGTTCGTATTCTATGTAGTTAGTTAGTAGGTAACATGTATCATAGCACTCAAAAGGATAGATTGTTTACATTATTTTTTTTTAATGTCCAACACCTTCAACTATATTTCTGTACCTAAAAATAAACAGTGATCACTAACTAGTGATCCAACAACTGTAGACTATAGATTTAGGTCCTCAAACAAGCGTTTAAAGTTTGATTTCGGACGCAATAAAACAAGTCTTGGTTTTAATCAATTTGCAATGTCTGCTGTGTAGACACAATCTGTTTACCTCTTTTAAAGATTGCAGGAATTAATAGGAATGCATACATTCGATCTTAAGTTAGGAATCATTCGAGCGTGAATTGATTTATTATCTAATCTAGGGGCCCCGTAGTGCTAAGACGATGCGCTGATGAACATCAATGTACTAACTTTCTCTGCCTTTCTTCACCAGGTGCTACAGTGTTCACCCTAGCAGAAGACTCTGGTCGGCCGGAGCTGTTCCTGCTGCAGCGCAACCTGACGGGCTTGCGGCCGGTGCAGACCGCGCCGCTGTTCGTGGGCGAGGACGTCGCGCACGCCGCTACGGAGATCAACGCGCGCCTCGGACACTGGCCCGCTATGCAGGTTCGTGGCCTGTTAGCCTAGTAATAGTGATCCTGACTGTTCAAACAGAAGTTGTGGGCTAGATTCCCACCCAGGAGAAAACTTGCTGTTATGAATATCAGTTGTGGGTGTGTTGTATAAGTATGTTAGTTAGTTGTCTGGTTGCCATAATACAGACTTTGCCCAGTTTGGTGTCAGATGATCCTGTGTGGATTGTCCCAAGATTGCTAGTAATGTTTTGACTTCCTAGATAGTTCAAGATTTAATCGCTATTATTTGTACAGTTGAAGAGTTCCCCTGACGCGGAGTCCGAGCTGACCCCGCTGGCGCTGCTGCTGCCGGCCGCTCCTATCCTAAACCTGCATCAGTTGGAGCAGGAGGACAATCAGACTTCCACGGTAAGTTATCCATCATGGAAGGCTGCCAAATTTTTTGCAAAATTAGCTGTTCATTGGTAGAAATGCTTACTATGAGCAATAGATAAAGAAGACTAACCATGCCTCATTATCAGACTGTGTTAATGTTCTCTTTTAAATAGAAGCGCAGTTGTGCATTGAAATCTCAAATTTCGACGGTATAATAATAATATTTGTGTTCTACAGAGCGAGTCAGTATCCCACATCTCAGCGCTGCGTGAGGACGCCAGCATCCAGCACGGACACTCGGCCGTGGCCGCCGTGCCGGCAAGGGGCACCAGCATTGCAGCACTGCTTGCGTGTGCTAGGTACGATTTCTATTTTATTATTTTATATTATTATCTAAGTACATCTTAATAAATAGGTCAAAGTACACTTCACTACGTTTCCACAGGTTACAACTTAAATTAGAGTAATATTTGTGTCTTGGTCTAGCAGCTTAGTAACAATATATAAATATTGAGGGCCTACTAGAAAAAAGCCTTCGCTTCTATTTTTGTCGACGTCTTTTATGTTGGGTAATAAGCCCATTGCTCTTAAACTTTTTACTGCTAACTTAAAAAGAAAATAACCGTCATTTATTTTCATCTCGAAAATTATAATATGACAACACTAACCTTCAATGAAATTGTTGTAATTTTAAAACCTTAAGCAAAACATTATTATGATCTTCCGTTAGACAGTTCAGGCTGATAATGATAAGATTATCATATTCTAACCTACATTACATGAATAGGTGGAAGTCCGGCCACACGGGCTACCTGGCCGTGTTCAACCCGTCGCAGGAGGAGCTGCGCGCCAACCTCACGTCGCTGACGTCGGTGCCCGAGACCGTCACGCTGCATCACATGTCGCATGCAGTCAAGCTTTACACCAAGTGAGTAGGAGCTTTACGAGTATACATCTAAAGTAACACATACTGAAAATAGTTATATTCTGAAGAATTTAAATGCCCATGTGCAAGGACGCCCTTTGCAACGTGCGTCCTGTAACGTACAGTGCAACATTTTCCACAATTTTTTCATGCACCAAAAGCACCTGCCTAGTCCACTAAGGGCTAGGCGGGGACTACGGAAAACAGATAGCAAAATATTAAAGTGCCAAAATTTGAAGATGCAGTCCACCATGATAACATGTTGATATTATTTTCCTTCCAGTTACACAAACAACTTTTCCGAGTCTTCGGACAACGTGCTGGTGCCGCCGCAGTCAACCGTGGTGCTCTCGTACGTGCCCAAGACATCGTCAGAAAATTAAACGTTTTAACAAGTGGTTGAACAATGTTCACGCTTCCCCGGTATAAATGAGGGGCAATTATTTGCATTTACGTTTTTTAATGACAAATAATAGAAATATAATACAGAATTTGCAGCATATTCCTGAGTTTTTGTTCCGACGCCCGTTACCCGGATAAATGAAACACTCATTTACAAAATAATAAAGTACATTTTAATATTCCAATAACATTTGCATTGTTAATAACATTTTAAAAAGCTTAATTCTTTTGTACAAACGTCAATCTATCGATTGCCTTAAAATCTTTATTGTAATTATAACTTGTTCATTATCTTAATTAGGTCCCGACATTAGTTATGGCGATGTACTAAGTACTTACATTAGATCGTCTAGGTAAAAAAGTAATTAACGTACAAAAGCGTCTTTAATAGTACTTACCGAAATGTATGTTACAGTTTAGTGTAATTTACGTTAAATGCAAAATTTAACGTTTCGCGATTTAACGTCAATTATATCTCAAATATTTCCTAGAGATGTTAATTTTTGTTCAATTTACAAATCAAAGAGCAGAATTAAAATGTATCTTTTATCTATAAATAAAAGTTGGTGTTACAAATTCTACAAAATGTCGGAAAATGCTATGTGCACTCTGATCTCGCTGTCCGGATCTACATTGTCCGCGGTGCAGGCTAGTTGGTAGACATACGTGATGAATAACCACAGCGAGTAGTAGACCAGGGAGGCCAGACACAGGCGCAGAAGGAAGTCTTGAAAGGAGAAGCTGCTGCGCGGCCGAGGCTTTTTGAAGTCTATTAACTCAAACGCAAGGGATTCGTCCAAATCCATATCGATATCTATCTTAGTAATAATAATGCGGGTTAGGACTAATTATATCATAAAAAGTTTTCACCAAGAAAAATAAAGTGTACGTAAATATAATTTGTAGGATAATGTCAAGCACTCCGCTCGAGGTTTCGTCGTAGCAGTCGATTTTAAAAACTTCAGGCATAATGTATGCCGAAACGGCTATTACTGTCTGAGAGCGCGGGGTTACTTTAACCGAGTAATTTGTTAATATTCCTAAAATTAGTACAGCCAAAAATCACCTAATGTAGTTCACCTGCCACAATACACGAGTGATCACCGACCGGGCATGGTCTGATCAGTGAAAACGATATCTGTCAGTTCACTAATCACCAACTATTACAGCCAGCTCTAACGATAACTTAATAGATATAAAATGAAGGGGCAAATGCGCTTTGAACAATGAGTTCGTCAGTAATCAATAATCACCAATCGGTCAAGATAATCACCAGTTGGTCAAATGAGTCGGTTATTCACTCGGGCACGTGTCACGATCAGCCAGCAACAGTTACCGGCGCTTGGCGGCGGGCTTGGGCTTGTTGAACTGGTAGTCTGCGCACTTGGGGATGTGGCGCTCGGCCGCCTGCTGGTTGAAGCGTCGCCCGCAGTGCGGACACTGCACGTAGTCCGGGTTCTCCGACGGCGGCGGCGGCGGGAGGTCGCTTAGCTTGCCTGGAATAATCAGACACCTGGTGTAAATGGAACAAGAACTGAAGAAATAAAAAAGGAATTGTTTGGAAATTATACCTAGTTTGTAAACGTCATTAAGGATTAACTTCACATTAATATGACGATAAAATAAGATATAGACATATTTAATTTATAATTTTTAAAGTAATCTGATTTTCATAATAATTATTATATAGAACCATCTCAATAACGTACGTCAGCTTATAAACAAAAAAATACCGCAACAAAATGGGTCCATTCGTTTATGAATCGCCGCAGACAAACGCCTCTCTTTTTGCATCGAGTGTTAAAAGCACTATTTCCATATATCTAATTACCTCCTGCGTTAATATGCGCCTGCACCTGCTTGGCGGCGCGGATGGCAGAGATGAACTCCTCGTGTTTCTGGCGCCAGTTGCTGTTCAGGTTCTTGTTCACCTTCGTCGAGGACGCGGGGTTCGTGGGGTTCTTACGGAGTTTGTTTATAAATGGCTCTGCTTCGGTGCCCTGCGGTAAAGATGCCTTGATATTATAAGGTACATGGTAACAGAAGAAATTACCATGCAGCTGGAATTGCGAGTCATGAACTTTGAGTGTGTTGATGTGTGTTTTGTAACCAAACGGCGTGTTGCCACACAGGAACAATAAACATGTAGAAATATATTGCAAAAGTTGAATTGAAGTAAGTATCATGATTATGAAAATAAGAAGTGTAGATATATTTTGACAATGATTTATAACATACATTGTAGGACAAAATACAATGTGGATAAAGTTCGATACCACTCTGGTAGCGATATTCGATTTAGTTGATGTAAAGGTGAAAAAAGTTTGTGTAAGACATAACGAATGTGAGTAGCACTCAATGATTCAATTTCAAATAGTTTGCTTGCCTTATAACCATCAGCGTCAGTTCCCTATAAATAAATGTAGTGATGTAATAAACAATCGTAATTTAACTTGAAATTTTATTTAGTGGTTTTTAGAGAAGTACCTGTGGCCAGGGAAGACACCCTTATCTTTCGGTAAGGGTGTCAGAGCGGAAAATATTAACGAATTTTAGTTTAAAGACTCAAAGTTAATTTGTGGTCTGGTTCTATACTCTATTACTGCTACTATTCCAGACCAAGAAATCTTCCGGTCTCCACTTTTAAAGGCTATGTGGACTGAGGTACCTACCTATATTGATTGATTGATTAAAAAGTGTAATACTAACGGCGAGTCGGTGCTTAAGCGCGTCGAATGGCTTCCGCTTCTTAGCGTGCGCCTTGCGGCAGATGTCCTGGTGCTTCTCGAGGCGGTCGGCGGCGAAGCGGCGGCCGCACACGGCGCAGGCGGGGCCCGCGCCCGCGCCCGCCAGCGCCCCGCCCGCGCTCGCCGCCGCCGTCGACGACGACCGCTTGGCCGGGCCCGCGCCTCCGCCCGAACCCGTGCTGTTTGAGCTCTACGCACAACATGCCGATGATTAAATGACCTGCCTGTTAAGACCTCAAGGAGTAGGTAGGGACAAGTGGATAAAGCGCTTGGCGACTTTAAGGCCGATTTACATTTGATGTAAATGGGAATTTGATGTTATTCCAGCGAATGTTTATTCTATCCCCACATTCCCCACCCTATCAATTTCTAAAAGAATTTCAAAGAATTTGATGGTGGCGATAAGTTCGCGAAGCGCTCTATGCACCTGTACCTACTCTTTGAGATCTAAAAGGATATTAGAATAAAATGCACCGATTTTTATACTTTTCATTTTATGCTTCTATTTAAAAGAGCAAGTAGTGAGTTTTTATGATTAGCTCGTTGTTTTACTTTTGACACTATGATAAAAAATATCTTTTTTTATTCAACGAGGTGCTAGAATTTGTAAATAACAACAAAACCAAAGCAAAATAAAATTGAAAACAAAGTAGAAAAAGGTAAAAAAAAAACTTAAAATAAATATCAAAACCTACCAGGGGGTGTCTCCTTGGCACCGCCTGAAAAAAGATATAAAGGAAACATAAAAAAAACTAAATAAAAGTAAAAAAAATAATTAAATAGTGCACTACACAAGAACCGAATGCTTACTAAGTACTCATTCGGACGCAAGTAGAAACGAATTTTTTACCTATTTAATGAAAAGCTCCAGAAATAATTTTTACTACCTACAGCAGCTGTAGCGAAATATCTGCGGAACGGCGAAAATCTGCCCACACTGGCAGAATGCATGCGTCTGCGCCCGTGTAGGTAATGATTTCACAGTTCCTAGCGAAACTATACCGAAAAGGACGAAACTATTTTATGTAGTTAGTGCTAGAGCGAGAAATAGCGTATGCGCCGTACCTACTGACATTTTTTCGTTGTTTTGCTGCCGCATACGAACACGTAGGTGAACCTACTAAAGGCGTTACGTTTGATAAGAACAAAGTGGTACGTGTAGTGTATGAACACTTCTCATGATATTTTTGTTTTAACAACTAAGTATGCAATTAGTTATCGTATTTGTTTATTTACCTACCGAAATAACATAATAATTATGTAACTGTGTTGATATTTTACTCACCGCGTTAACGGTCCGTTGCATGGCCCCGCGGGCCTTGTTGCTCTCCGACACCTGAACACATCACACATACAAAACTATTGGGAAGCCACTCTTCGGCTTAAATAACACAAACAGAAATTTTAATCGAAATTATTCTTATATTTTAAAAGCAAAAATTTTAAACTGTCATGTTGACAAATCAAGTTGGATTACTTCGAAATGATTTGAATTTCGAGTGACAGATCGTTATTTTTTTCTAATGTTATTATTTTCGGCCAGCAATTAGGTTTGTTAGGTGTTCGTTTTCGTATATTTTATGGATCTTTGTATTGTTCATTTAGCATCGTAGGTCTAGTGCCAGGGGCGGCGGCCGAGTGAAGGGTCCTGGGTTCCAGTTCCCAAGATATTCTGCAAGGAAATTTTGAGTTAAAGTCCCGGAGTTAATTGCGTCCAATATTTTATGGAACTTTTCCCGCATCAAAAATAATCCTACAGTGTCACAAATATAAAGAAAAATTTAGGTATAAAACTTACAGCATTTTCACTGATGGCTTTTCGTGGTGGAGGTGCTGCATGTGTTATGTGTGGTTTGGATTTTGCTGGACTAATCCGTTGAGCAGGACTTCTAAGGAAAAAAATAAAAACCTTTAGGTTCTATTTTAAAAAGAGTTCTATCTTAGAAAGCAGTCGGCAGTATTTTAGCTGTTCTTGATATTATTTCTTGACATGGTCCTTACCTTCTGGGCGGCGGTTTCTTGGCCTCTGCGGGCGGGTCGGGTGAGCGCGGCGTGGGCGTGGGCGCGAGAGCCTCGGGGAACGTCTCGTCCTCGATCAGGTAGTTGTTCTCCACCGCGTCCAGCTGGTCCGTGGATATCAGCTCGCCGTTACTCTGTGGCAACTGAGGATACACAAGGTTTAGATAATTAATCCGTGTACTTGAATACTAAATTAGTCCAATATTCTTCTTAGTTATCACTCTCAGCCGAATTCAGAAATATTACGAAAAAAAATATTTTTTTTGAACCTGGTTAAAGAAGGTATTAACAGAAAACGTACGTAATTCATAATAGTTTGTGGTCGCTAGGTACTTACCACTTGTTTAACAGAATTGAGATCCGGTTCGTGATTGTGATTGAGATCGCCGGACCCATTGACTATGTTCTCTGTTTTCTGTAAAATCAAACAATCACACTTTTAAATTTGTGTCCTTATCTAAGACATGTTTTAGGTTCGACATAGAGTGTCTATATTTTCAGACTGTGGATACGAAGGATCTGGTGCCAATCAGTGCGTCTCGGAACATCCATATAGTAATACGTCGGTAGTATACGTCGTACGGTTTTGCTTAGAAATAAACATTGTCACATTCACCATATAATACTTACATGTTGCTGTTGTTTCTTGACGCTGTGCGAGCTGATGCTGGTGTGCGTCTTGCTGGTCTTCCGCTCGACGCTGAGCTTGGAGGTGGTGACCTTGCTGTAGCCGTTGGGGAGCGGCTTGCGCGCCGCCGCCCGCTCCGTGTTGTGGATCGGCTGCAGCGGGTAGCTCTTGTCGATGCCTTTCGTTCGACGCTCTTCGAACATTTGTCGCACCTGGGGTTATGTTTAGTAAAAGAAGTCAAGAGAAAACAATAAATAATGAATTTAAAATAAGAGCGCACTTAACATTACCTTATTGAAAATCATCAAAAGCTCAACATTCAAGGACATGACATAAAACAGCTTGATTAGAAAAAAAACAGTAGGTATTAGAGAAAGTATGTGTCAATCCGAGGCTGGCGTAGTATTAGCGACTTTAAGTAGGTAGGTACTAGATACTCGCTACCGTTTATCGCTTTCTAACTAGGTTTATCTTTGAGTCTTGGCTATAAATTTGCCAAGGATCTAATGGAAACGTAAGATACAAGGAGTTATGTTGACGTTTAAAGCTACTTAATACTTTACTTGCTGTCACGAATAGATAACCTGTTATCATGTCAGACGTTCAACAGGTAAATGGAGCTATTTGATGCTCAAGGGTTCCAGTTTAAAAGGCTTTTAGCAAGCAATTACAACACTTGTAACTTAAAAACGGGAGGATCGATGTTCATGATCTTTAATATACTTATTTCTTCTGCGGTTCAAAGAGCAGAATAACTATAAGAACCTCGGAAAAAAATTGCCTTCTAGGAACGGAGACTGACCTACCTACTTGCGCGGGTGTATCGACTGGACTAGTTAGGTGCTGTGTGTTCAACAAGTGTGTTCTACCTTCCCGGGAGGTGCCGGCTGCGTGAGCTGTGGCGGCGACGCGTGGCCGACGATGTTGGGCGAGTGGCGCACTCTGTCGAGCGCCCTCGCTTGCTGGGCCTCGTATAGAGACATGACGTGTCACCTACCTTCCCCGGAGGTGCCGGCTGCGTGAGCTGTGGCGGCGACGCGTGGCCGACGATGTTGGGCGAGTGGCGCACTCTGTCGAGCGTTCTCGCTTGCTGGGCCTCGTATAGAGACATGACGTGTCACCTACCTTCCCCGGAGGTGCCGGCTGCGTGAGCTGTGGCGGCGACGCGTGGCCGACGATGTTGGGCGAGTGGCGCACTCTGTCGAGCGCCCTCGCTTGCTGGGCCTCGTATAGAGACATGACGTGTCACCTACCTTCCCCGGAGGTGCCGGCTGCGTGAGCTGTGGCGGCGACGCGTGGCCGACGATGTTGGGCGAGTGGCGCACTCTGTCGAGCGCCCTCGCTTGCTGGGCCTCGTATAGAGACATGACGTGTCACCTACCTTCCCCGGAGGTGCCGGCTGCGTGTGCTGTGGCGGCGACGCGTGGCCGACGTTGCTGGGCGAGTGGCGCACTCTGTCGAGCGCCCTCGCTTGCTGGGCTTCGTATAGAGACGCTATCTTCATCTCGCGCTCTTGCATCTGTTTCTGTTGGAACCGGGCCTGGGGGACAAAACAGGGTATTTGGTTAATTCGGTCATAAGTAGCTATACAAAAAGAAAAAAAAAAAGTGTGGGAGGCTTTTGATCCGTAATGGGAACTTATCCTCGTATCATAGACCGGAAAATATACATTATGTAGAGCCGAACAACTAGCTCTATATGTATAATATTCCTAATTTTTTGCATACAAAATTAATTTTATTACAGGCTACAGTCATTTTTAGCTTTTGTGCACGTCCCTCTCCTTTGAGCACTAAAATAAGCATAAAAGTAGATTTAATATTCAGTACCTAATAAAATAACTAAGTAAAAATGAAACAAAAGATGACTTTATGACCATTCATGAAGTCACAGCATTATATTATGTCGTCAGTAATTTGATATAACAGGCATAACATGTCCAGTACAGTTTCAGTGTCACGGCATCTAGGAAGTATGGAGGTGTAAGGACGGCGCCTACGCATCGCTGCTCGCACATAACTTGTCTTGTTCACCCTTCCGCAAAGTAAGCTTCGAAGCTCTCCAAATGTGTCATGCATTTAGAGATGTATGATAATTCAAACTGGATTTACGCTTATGATTAATCCATACTTCATAGGATAGTTACTAAATATTATAAATGTGAAAATATGTCTGCGTGTGTATAATTAGCTTAAACATTGAAATAAGACAAAGGCTACTTTAAAGGCATGTCATTTAATAAATTAAGAGCCAACCAAATCTATCTGTGTAGGTAGGTAGTTTTAAAAATGACGGACATTTGTCTAAGGCTTTTGTTTTGTGTCCTAGGTATTGACTGATGGTTGAGTTCTTGGCAGTATGCAGGTTGAAGTCTGCAGGTATATTTTTATAAATAGAATTACCTAACTGAATGTCAAAAAACAAAGAGAATAATAAATTACTGTTGACGTGTAGAAGAACAAATGTGTAGAACCTTAAAAGAGGTTGACATTGGCTGCTGAAGATTAATATGAAGTTACTTTTAAATTAAGTTTAAAACACAGCTTGAATGAGTGCCCAGTGTCCCAGAAACGTCAAGTCTTTGGTTGTAATTATAATTATTATTTAAAATTGGTTTTTATTAAATATCTTTACCACCGAGGCTTCACATATGAAGTAAGATCTTTGTATCACATAATTATTTTAACTTTAGGTATGCGGGTATGCTGCTTGGCAGGCGGGTTGGCGATCGCAGTATAGTTGTTAAAGTACTCAGAGAACGCTTGAATAGAAAAATACCTTGAAACAAATAAATACAAAATACACCATTTTCTATTACCTACAGGAAATTTATACGCGTTAATAGCATTAGCTACAAATAAATAATGCATGTAAATGTAAGGTTTATATTACTGGAAATTACAATTTCTTTGATATAATAATTGTTAGATCGATATCTTGTGTACCACAAATAGGTATAATCGTTTCTAATATTTTACACATGTCGTGTCACCACGTAATTCGGTACAATTAGATAATAATTTAACTGTTTGTCACGAAACGTAGAATTACATTTTCAGGACCAACCTATCCCACGCTTATCATCACCGAACTTTTTTAGTTTAGTCCATATTTATATTCTTGGCAAAAGTGATTCGTGTACAACATAAGCTTATGCAGTATACACCTATGTTACATGTAATTATTAGGAATTTTTGTTCGCTAAAGTGTCAAGTCATTTCCGTCAATACATATTTATCAGGATAGAATCGCTATCAGCTTTGCGTGTAAAGACATAAATGTTTGTACAGAATATGCTAAGTGGATTGAAAACTTCCATCGATTCGACATGTCAACGACCTGTCGAATTCATGGCTATCTATTTTACTTAACAACAACCCTTATGTGTAGAGTATGTGACGCGGTAACTATTCGAGCATAAAATATTGTAGGTATCGAATAATAATATGTATTGTTGGTCTTACCAAATTATACAGGTAATCTAAAATGCACCCTCATGTGACAGGCAAATCGAACAGTGGTACTGCATGAATGTATATTTTGACTATAAATATTTATAGTAAAACTAGCTGTACCTGGCATGCGTTGCAATGCATTTTTTCTACCTAGCACCTGCCTACTACCTACCTACTACCTACTTCCTTCTTTGCTATAAACCTCACGGAGCCCGAGACCTTTCCAACGAATGCAAAACCGTGGAAATCGGTTCGTGCGTTCTGGAGTTATAGCGTCAGGAAGGAAAACCCGACGAGTAGACTACTTTTTACCTTTTTACGGATTATTTAACGGTTTATTGTAGAGTTTAGGTCCCAACGTTTCGAAAATTTTGCAGATATCATGGTCACGGCCACATTTTTTTCATTTTAATAATAAACCTTAATCAAACATGCATGAAAAGTTTTCATTTGTTTAACATAATCTTTTGACAAATTCAATATTAAGTTACTTGATATTTAGGCATATATTTTCATTATTTGCAATGATATCCTGTGACCTGGAAGAACGACATTCCCTAATATCCAACGACTGATTAAACCATAATGTAATTCCTTTTGCGATTTGCAGTCTTCATTATAAGTCCTAATGAGCAGCCGCTTCACGTAAGCAAGGCTGTTGCCATACTGTATATAATCTGCGTAGGAACGCTCATTAGGAGTTAGGTTAACAAATGTTTCCAACGGTTTCCAACAGGTTCCAGCACACGATTAGCAGGCGACACACTTGCATTCGTTACATTGCATTGAATCAGGATGAGTACACAGAACACTTGAGATTTTTAAACGCACCCAAGTTGGATTACTGTTGGATACGATATCATTTGTACCTTGAATTTTTGCGATGCTATAGACTCTTGAATACTGTGAAATAGAATATTTTCAATTTCAAAACCTTACTAATAAAGTTATTAAAGGCATCATAAGTTTAATGATTTATAAATAATATTAGTATTAACATGCAGAAGTCGATTGACTCTACATAAGTCCAACGTATTTGTTTTGTTACTTTTACGATTAAGATGGTGATAACCCATGTATAATTATTGTGAGGACAGTGTTTACTTTAAAAAAAGGAAAGGCAATATTTTGAAAACCACATCATGTGTTCGAAACCGGGGCGGACAGCTAGTACATAATAAACTACACAGAATCATGTACACATTTGTCGCGAGTCGTGCCTTAAGCAATGTATACGAGCCCTAACAGTGCATTGCGATGCACGATTCCTGTAATGTATGCAGCTTATTCAGCGCTCGTTTGTTTATACGATCGTGACCGATACCGCACTGTTTAGTGTTTATGATAGTCGCCGACCGGGATCGTAATGTTAATGCTCTAGGGTATTAACTTAAGAGCTAGTATTTGTTTCGAATTGCAGGCTCATTTAGGTTATAAGAATGTTGAGTGCTGCTTTGACACTTGCGAAGAGGACATAATATATTCTTACTATAAAGACATATTTCAAGTAAGCTTCTACTTAGAACTGAATATCCAAGAGTAGATTTTGCCAGTCTGGCAAATTTTCGTCTTAGTTATTAGCAGGTTCTTAACTGCAGTAAAGGAAATAATGATTTGTTAACGAAAGGGAACATCTTATTTATTTTTTTTAGACCAAGTAACTCCATCCTCTTTACAGGCGAAATCTTCTTGACAGTTAGTATACAACATAATAAATTATACCTGCTTAACGACTTGTATTTAAGCAAAGAAGTGGCAAGCTTACTTAATCTAGATCTGATCTCTAGATTAAGATAAGGGTCTTCAGTATTCTTTGAATATCTATTATAAATCACTATATAAGCCTCTAAATGTCGCAGTATCAACCTCGATAAAGTGAAAGGTATGATCGGATATTATAAAACATGGCATGAACACGGTAATAAGTTAATAACACAGTGGGTGTACAATCAATCGCCTATGCAAACTGTCAAGGCGACGGATCCGCGACCATTTGTGAAGACAATTGACACTACGCGGAAGATTGCTTGATGACGAATTAGTGAAGGACGTTCGATTGATTGACTAGGAAATGATCAATTTCACTAGTTCACCTTTAGTTACTTTTTAACCGACTTCAAAAAAAAGGAGGTTCTCAGTTTGACCTGTATACGTATGTATGTTTGTATGTTTGTATGTATGTATGTATGTATGTTTGTCCGCGATTATCTCGCGTTTGGCTGAACCGATTTTGATGCGGTTTTCAGAAAATAATTTGTTAGTTCAAGGAGAAGGTTTTAGTATGTTTTATTTAACCGACTTGAAAAAAAGGAGGTTCTCAGATTGACTTGTATGTATGTATATTTGGACGCGATTATCTCGCGTTTGACTGAACCGATTTTGATACGGTTTTCAGAAAAGTGTTTGTTAGACCAAGGAGAAGGTTTTGGTATTTTATAATTAACCGACATGAAAAAAAGGAGGTTCTCAGATTGACCTGTATGTATGTGTGTATGTTTAAACGCGATTATCTCGACTTGACTAAACCCATTTTAAGTAAGTAAAAAAGTATCAAACACTAAAAAGTATTAAATAAAAAAAAAACTTTTTAAAAAAAAGAGAACCGCCTTCAAAAATCCGATTCACTGAAAAGTATTAAATAATTTTAAATGTACTGCTTATCAAATAACCAAAATATTAGGATAATAAGTATAATTATACTTCAAGCACAATTATTGTTATGTTTGGAGTCGGTGTCAGCCGCTAATAGCAAATTTTAGTACTATATTATAAGGACAGACACCGACTCCAAAAATAACAATAATTGTGCTTGAAGTATAATTATATTTATTATCCTAATATTTTGGTTATTTGATAAGCAGTACATTTAAAATTATTTAATACTTTTCAGTGAATCGGATTTTTGAAGGCGGTTCTCTTTTTTTTTTTAAGTTTTTTTAAGTTACTTTCTGATTAAAAGAAGATAGTTGCGCATAAGAATGGAGGATACAATTTGCAGGGTATAAAAATGAGTACTTTAGTATCAAATTATTGTGAATTTAACTGCGCTAAATGTTTTTATATCTCTGATGGGTTTTTTCACTCTGTCTGCCCTTTAAGGTATTAGGCGCAGATTTGTCAAAAGGTGCAGACGTAAAAGCGTTGCGCCCGCGCCCCGTCTCTTCTGTATGTTTTGCGTCGCGACGCTTCTATACATTTTGTATGAAAGGGACGCGGTAGAGACAAATGTCCGCGCCCCGTCTGCGTCTTACGTCTCTTCTGTCTGGCTTGCGCCTTAGTGTACTAACGTCAAAACAGACATTAATTAAAAATTACCTATTAAAGTTAGTGGAGGTACTATTTGTTTATATCAATTCGATGTAGGCAAACAGTCTTCTATTTTCTCCATACTATGTAAATAAACAATGCTCGTATCCGAAAAACATGAACATTCCTGTGAAGCCTTATAAGTGATTAAGGAAGCCATTTACAAATCAGGAAACGTTAACGCAAAGCCATTTCTTGTGCCTTGTATTTTTACTTACTCGTTGCCAGTTAGGAGAAACTGCTTGTAAATAATTTAGATGTTTTAAATTGTTTTTTGTCTTCTGCTTAATAATATTTGAGACTTAAAATCTTGATCACGGATATTATTACTTTATGTAGGCGTTATAAAGATATTAAACGCACATACTGTTCCATATAAATGTTAATCAGTGTCTGACGGAGCTCAAAATTGTAAAGAAAATATTTAAATGAAATTAATTAAGCCAGTCAGTGAGTAGTAATTAGGTCAGAATTCCGCACATTTCTTAATTCCTAATTACTCTTTATGCTCATAGGCTAGGAAAAAAAGTTTGTTGGATTTAAAGTAGTGATGCGACTCGAGTGGAATTTTGCCACTCGATTCATTCGAGTCATTTTATAATGTCACTCGAACACCACTCGAGTCATAGAGTCACTCGAGTGGTGCCCGATTGACTCGACCACTAACGTTCATCGAGTCACCTGTGACAATTAATCTGAAGTTAAAAGCAGACACAACTACGTTTAACAGCAAAACCGATATTTTTAACACTAGTAATCAGATCAAAAACAATAAAATAACGGCAACTCGCAACTCACGGCAACGCGAGCATGTACAAACCTGTTTGTCTAGGCGAGTGATAAGCGAGTGACTCGAGTTTACTCGAGTCCGAGTCAACTCGAGTCGCCTATTTCTTCACTCGAATACGATTATTTTAGGTATCACTCGAGTCACTCGAGTAAAAGTGGAATCGAGTCGCATCACTAATTTAAAGCAAGAGAAAAAAAACTGGCCAAGTGCGAGTCGGACTCGCGCACGAAGGGTTCCGTACCACCGTCGTATGAGAGCCCCCCTTAAATATTCATTTTATGTGGTTTTTAGTGTGGTTGTTATAGCGGCAACGGAAATACATCATTTGTGAAAATTTCAGCTTTCTAGCTATCACGGTTTATGAGATACAGCCTGGAGACAGACAGACGGACAGACAGACAGCGGAGTCTTAGTAATAGGGTCCCGTTTAACCTTTGGGTACGGAACCCTAAAAAGTATGATTATGTAATTTCCTGTTATTTGAAAACCTACTTTTTAGGTAGATTCTAATGAACCCTACAAAAATATCGGCACTGTCGTATTATCCATATTTCTATAGATAGATTACCCTATTGCTATTTTCTGTGGACCATTATACCTAGGTTGAAAAGCAGCGATAATTATCTACGTTTAGGTAAGCGACTGCAATGACCATAGACGGTGCGCGGGCGCATAGCGGAGGACGTCGCTGTGTCGGCACGACTGTGACTCACCAGTCATCGACCTTAAAAATGTAGATTAAGGTAAGCCATTAAAGTTAAACTTGTTTACATTTATCATTATACGCTTAAGTAATGTTTTACGAAATTTTAGGTTATTAAAGGTGAAATCGAGGCAGAAAATTGGACTTGGGAAATGATTTACAAATAATAATAATAAGAAGCCGTATCTAAGAGAATCGTGGGCATCGAGGAATGTCGCATTTGGATTTCAGAAAACATAGCAAATTACCATTAATTCCTTAAACACTCCATGCAAAAGCTGCTTGGAAATAAAGCAGGATAAAGTTCTGTATTTTCATTGTAAGAAGGGCTGATTAGCTGAATCAAAATATGATCTACCACAAGAGGTGGCAAGGAATTGCAAATATCACTCCTCCTCTTTTGAAATAAATTTGTTACCAATATCAAACTTCTACAACGCGCAACAGCGCGACTGTCCTCACTAATTTATTCCTACAAAACAAACTTACAACGATAGACAGATCCTAGATAAAACAAATGATGCTCGTCAAGTTAGCATGAAGTCATCGACTGATAAAACTTATGAATGCATGTATTCTGGTTTGGAGCTCGTTTATGGCTCACTTGAGGACTGACGCGTACTCAATATTAATTTATATTCGGCGAACGATTTTCGTTTGATCATGACAAACAAACTCAGGGCCGTAACCTCTTGTAACGATGAGTAATCACTGATTTCTATCCGGGATACTTGACAACTAAAGAAGTATGCTCGTATATATCTTAAAAGTTAAAACACTGTTGTAACATAACGAAAAGCAAATAGTTTTAGTTAGTGATCTATTATTTTGCTGTAATACAGCTGCATCAGATATACAGGGACACGCATCATAATTAGAATTCAAAGTGATTGTTATTGAAATTAATTTCTTTGAACTAGCTGTGCTAAGTCATATTGTATTGCAAATATGTACCTACCTACTGCGACAATATTTTTAATGTTCCAGACTAGCTAGCCATTTGGTGCTCGTAATATGTTTCAATCAAATTGTTTTATTTTTCAGTAAACGAAATTATATTATTGATACGCCTGATGAGTATATTATGTGCAGATAACAAACATTAGTAAATTATTTACTATAAATTATATTTATAGTGAGGATTTAATATAACCCTTAATCTTTGTATAATTTGAGCCATAATATTATATGTAAAGTGAACATAAATATAAAAGTCCGGGAATTAAGAAGTCTACCACTTTGTCACACCGAAAAAAAGCTCTAAACGTTTTCGTTAATACTCTGAGTGACATTAAAATCAATAGAAATTACTAGCCCACAGTTTATTAACATTATGTCAATGTCCTTGCCAACAACATAAAAAAACGACAGACGTTATTTTCATGCGTATAGTAATAGCCCGAACTAATTACCTTGTGGTGATTGTCAGTAATTAACTAAAAAAGAGAGATAAGTAAAATACAACTTATTTAAATATCTACCTATTACCCATAGAGAAATAGAGATGGGTAGTTTCTAGTTAGTTATTTTCGGCTACTAATAAATAAATCAATACCTTTCAAGTAACGTTCAACTTTATTGAAACATTCAACCTGTAATTAGTTTGAATTCTATGTTTTAGGCGACATTGAACAGTTGAAGGTCGTGGTGTCAAATGGACATTTTTAAGTAATTGAATTAATTAGGATATCAATAATAGTTGTGTCTATAGTAGGCTTTAAAGGTTCTTAACAGAATACATAGGCACCTAGTTGTGCAATATGTAACGATTGATTAAATTTTTCAAAACATTTTACGATATGCAATTACATAATAAAAAAAAACCAGCCTATAAAGTTCTTACTGTGCATATGCCTTTTCTCATTTAGAGAAGGAACGAGCATTGATCAAATCTTATTAGAAAATATTAAATATGTTACCCAAATAATCAGTTTACTTTTTGAGGCACAATCATATAAAAGTTGTGAATGTTGAGTTGACATCTGATGCAAGATATCTTAAAATGGGTAACACTATTATAAGACTAGTCAACTCCGAAAATCAATTCGTAAACATTCATAATTTGTTGACATTATATAAAAAATTGGATCGTTATGAAATGATAACTTTTAAACTATCGCGCTGCATGTTTATAGTAATATTATAAAACGGGGATTAGCGCGTACATGCACCTTTAGGGCTTGAGGTTTCGACCGGGGTTGAGTCTGCTTGCGACCACGGCCTGTGTAATGTAACCCGGTCGAAACGTCAAGCCCTAAAGGTATTTATGCATGTACCTTATGAAATGTTCCATGTTTATCAATATTTCTAAATATTAAGTACTACAAAGAATTTCTTATATAAAAGTAAAATATTTCCATAAAAAATACACCTACATTTACTACCACAAAATTATGTTGTCAGTTGTATGTATAATTTAAAATAACACTATTTGATTTGGCCTGGGAACCGATACATCTGGGCGTTAATAATAAGTAAAGTATAAGTAAAAGCCTTCAGAAAACGTAAGTATCGTTAATAATAAATAAGGTTGATACGGCAACCTTCTGAAGTTTTATAAAAACGATTTTTAATGTTATTTAAACGAGTTTGTAATATAAAATGGCATGCTTGAAAAATATATAACAAAGTCATATTATATTTACGCTTTCAGATAGCAGTTTTTAACGTTTATTTGATTGTTTCACTTGTAATGTAGGTATTACTATTCCTTTTAGATTATAATCTGAACAATTCATCGTAGTTAACAATTTCTATATTTAACTAGCTGACTCGGCAGACTTCGTACTGCCCCTCAATCGATAAATAGAAGCCTAAACTTTTGTATAAAATAAACTTAAAACAATTTTTTTCTTTTTTTATTTAATTCCGATCATTTTCATATTTATTCATCTTTTAAACCTTCCCTGGGCTTTCACAAATAATTCAATACCAAAATTAACCAAATCGGTCCAGACGTTCTCGAGTTTTAGCGAGACTAACGAACAGCAATTCATTTTTATAATACACTCGAGAGCAATGAATCCGGGTCACTTAAAGAATCCTAAAAATCTCGGAAACTAAAAATGCTAGGTTAATGCAATAAATTGTATTTAATAGACAATGTAATACTCCTTAAATGAAGGTTTTAAAACTTCTTAGTTATTGTAAAGTTATATCATAAAAAAATCAAATTTGAAAAAGGGCCACTTTCGAAGATGGAACTACGAAATTACAGCATTTGGTTTTGCTTTTGTTTGTAATCTGTCATTTATGTGGGTACATAAACCATGTTGATAGTGCTCTATATTCATTATTCAAGCTGAAATTATGTCGCTTACGCCTGAAGAATGCACCAGAATACTTACAATGCTGGAAACCGGCCGGAGTCAGCGCGATACAGCCAGGACTGTCGGTGTGTCGCTGTCAACAGTACAAAGAGTTCTCCGACGTTACGAAGAAACTGGTTCTAACCTACGCAGACCAGGAACGGACAGAACCAGGTGTACCACAGCACGAGAAGACCGATACTTGGTGAACACCATGCTTCGAAATCGCTTTCTCACAGGAACTGAACTCACAAATCAGTTTCGACGCCTCGGAGGAAGTAACCCAAGTGCATGGACAGTAAGACGTCGGCTTGCTGAATCTAACTTAAAACCCCTTAGACCTGCAAACGGCCCTTAACTGGAGCGTGGGCATCGTATTTCAAGACTAAGATATGCCCAGAGCCACGTAAATTGGAGTATTGAAGATTGGTCAAAAGTTATGTTCTCCGACGAATCAAAATGTATGCTCTACAAGCACGATGGAAGACACAGAGTGTATCGAAGACCAGGGGAAAGATTCAAGCAAGCATGCATCGAAGAAAAAGTAGCCTACGGTGGTGGGTCTGTACTTGTGTGGGCCGGAATTTCTTCTGAAAGTCGCACATAGCTGGTGATCATAGAAAACGGCTCTTTAACTAGCGAAAGATATGTGGAAGAAATCCTCAATGATCACGTTGGTCCATTTATGGTCAATTTAGGTGAGGATGCTATATTTATGCATGACAATGCCCGACCTCATACAGGTAGGATTGTGAATGACTACCTTCAAGAGATGAACATTACTCGTATGGAGTGGCCAGCGCGCAGCCCGGATATCAACCCGATCGAGCATGCTTGGGACGAGCTAGGCAGATGCGTAAAACAACGAAACCCTCCCCCAATCACGCTTCGTGAGCTCAAAATTGCTCTCACAGAGGAATGGGAGAATATTCCCCAAAATCGTATAAGGAACTTGGTGTACAGCATGCCAAACCGCGTAAACGCAGTAATGGAAGCACGAGGAGGCAATACGAAGTATTAAAATTCAAGAAAATCGTAATAAAGTTCAAAAATTTCATGTTTCCTATTTTTGTTTTAAGGAGAGATCAGCAGTTTTTTTCTTTATGTAATTTTGTTTTAATAAAATGTATGGTGACTCATATTTTTTTTACTTTAATTTAAGGAGTATTACATTGTCTATTAAATACAATTAATTGCATTAACCTATCATTTTTAGTTTCCGAGATTTTTAACATTCTTTAAATGACCCGGATTCATTGCTCTCGAGTGTATATATAGATTACAAAGTAAAACACATTAAATTTTATGACGCCTAATTTTAGGTATTTTATTAGATTTCTTAAAAGTTTAGTTTATTTAAGCGTATGAATTTATTAAAGTTTTAATGCATCTAAAGTAATCATGTTGTTTATTGTTGTTAAAAATAAGGTGGCTGCTAGTAAATATATATTTTTAACACGCTTTTATTAGCTTCACTTGTATGTATGTATATGTAACCGACTCCTTTGGACTCGATTTTGACCCACTTTAAACGGACAGATTTAATTCAAACTTTGTACACTTATCAAGAATCAACGACAATATAATAATTTCATAAGTTTATCTCATTATCCTGATTAGGATCACCAGGATTAAATAAATTTTTAATTCCACAAAGCAATACGTTTGAATTCAGACAACACGTATTGCTGCTAGGACTAAAAAGTGAAAAATAAATATAGTTTTAAAAAACTAAAAAACACACTTTTAAAGTACTTCTAAATAAAAAAAGTGAAAAATAATTTCTAATGTAAGCTGAAATTGGTAATTAACAAAAAACACTAGTATAATATAAAAGCGTGTTTTTTAGTTTTTTTAAACTATATTTATTTGTAGTATACACAGTTACACACTTGACCAACAAGTTTCCAACAAAACGTAGAACAACACACAAATTCCTGAGAGTTTATCGTTCACATAGTACCATAGTACAATGTTTCTGTTCGGGCATCCTGTTTAACCACAAGGGAACGACAGGAAACCACCAGTTTGTACATAAAAGAAAACAAGAGCAATTCAACGAATTTTAAATCCAAGACTTGCGAGAAGTGGTTAAACTGTTGGTCGGGTTACTCTTTTGTAGTAAATATTTCGCGCGAATTAAAATCGCGTGAAATACGCTGCTAATTGAACTGAAGGCTAATTAAGTTTGTTTAAATTGAAATTAGAACTTGTAAAGATGCCGACAATTTACAGTATATAAGTAATATAGAATAGAACGATCAATCTTTTGAATGTGTCTCTTTGATGTGTAAACAAATATGTATTTATTATTTAAGTCACCGTTTCTTATTTATTTGCACATGCTGCTAAATTAACTTTTAATCTAAGCCCCACAAAACAGTAGTAATGGTTTGTCAATGATGTCACATAAACACCGCTTAGCTCTATAAAAACTTTATACATTTGTAGATTCACACATAAACTTGGCATTATTTTGTCAATTTACCTTAGAATGCTCAAGTGTCAGCCACCCATTCCTTATGTCTGCTGGATCAGAGTCGTTCAGAGAAATCGAGGAGATAGTCCGAGGACCTCGCGCCTTCCAGTGTTCAGGTTCCCACCAGTGTACATGGTCCAATGAGCGGGAAACACTACGCGCCTCCATGATCAACAAACTAACTTAAATCTCACTCTCAAAATAATTCAAAACATACTTTTTAAAAGGTTTTTTTTTTCTAAAATTGATTGATTTATTTTGTACACAGCTCAAGGGTTTAAAGTAAAGAACAAATTCGACGCAGCTTTCCTCCCCTAATGTCAAAAACTGAATGAAGTAAGGGTTGTTTGTTTGTCGTACAGGTTGCTAGGCAACGGAGCACGTGGTAATTCAATGTCACGGCGTCATGAATAACTCATGACCTTTGCGGTACTACTGTTAACTTGACCCAGTCTGACAAACTTAACTGTGCAGTTTAGTTTGGATAAATATGTCCTTAATTCCTTGATTTATGGATGAAAATCGAATGATAATTCTGAAAACTGTCGAAAATTTGTCTTTACTTTGAAAGTTATTTAGTTATGTGTTGTTTAAAAAGTTGTTTTCTGTCTTTTACATAAAGTTGGAAATGCGTCATGCTATATTTCCTTGCCGGCTTTATTGTTCGAGCAAACAATACTGGGAGCCTCTCAAGTTTCTTGCGGTCTGGCTGTATATCAGCTTACCTAGTTCATTGTCGTGGACTTCAAGATGTATAGTTACCAGATTGGATGATCACCACAAACATTGTCTTAACCTCACATCATTATCTTTTGTTTGCTGCCGTTATGCAATTAACATTTTTTTGTCATGTCGAAGAATTTTATGACTGTGTTTGTTTTAGCTATTTTCAATACTGTAATTAAGCTCTATCCCACAATTTGTTAATTAAATTCATGTTTGTTATTACTTTGTATGTTATCAGATTGTATTTTTTGATAAATGCTTAGACTGTGTCGTTCTAGCTTTCTAGTAAAGCTTATCTGCAGCCATGTTGAGAATCAAGAACATTTTTAAATCAGCTTCTTTTTGTAATCAGCTTAATACTTTCTATTGATATGCACACCATTTTAAACCTCATAACATCATGAAAACTTTCTAACTTTCAACTTAGTGTCCATATTGGTACCGCAAATCTCAAAGATCATGCTCTTAATGCTGCATTATCGAATTAACCTGTTATGACAATATGAATCTTATCACGTAGGATTTATGTGTCGTATTGTGATTGCCACCCACGTTAGGTACGCCTGACCATGTATGTGCCAAAGATTTATAAAGGTGTCTGACTCATAGTTCCTTGTAAGGCCGCGATTCGCTTAGACGAAGCAATAAGCAAATGACGTCATCACTTTCCTTCTTATTCGTCAACTTGGAAAAAGGTCATTCAAATATACACTAAATTAAATAGCTGAAGAGTTATGGGAGAAATGTTTAAGCGAATTTGTTTCTTAAGTAAACAACATAAACGTTATAATGGCTTAAATATACAGACAGTTAAATCCAACCTCGCTTGCAATTCGTAAATGGTATCGTATATGGACATTGCCATAATTTTGCATTGAATTGGAATATTTTAATGATGTCGTTCCAAATTGTTACGTGTTTGTAAATAAGGTATTTGAACGCTAAATGTTTGATTAATTTAATAAGCAAGACAAGGTTATGAGAAAAACTAAGTGGCTTCATACATGTCGTGTATAAAAATAAAATATGATTTTAAACATGTTTAGTATTGATGATAACTGATAAGACAGAAAAATTATTTTGAACAAGATAGAGACTAGTGAAAAATCCCCGAGATAAGCATAATAATCATATTTTTTTTAATCCTCCATGTTTAAAAGTGACAGTAAAAATGAAACAATTAAGATGGTTGAACTGCACTGTAGCCGGATTGCTGACCATTTTACTCACTTCAATATGATTATACTTATATTTACGAATTGAACACTTTATGTGTCACACGATATCTGTAGTGTGATTGATTGATAACTGGATTTAGAAGGAATTGTGGAAATAAATAAAAATAATATTTATTCATTTTTTGGTTATTTTATCTATTACAGTTTTATCTTAATTTATTCAAGCTTCAGTCAAAATTCTTTGTTATGCAAGAAAAGCCGTCTATGGTTATTAATATATATAATGTAGTTCAAAGATTGTTTAATAAAAAGGAGAGTCTCCGCGTATTTGTTTATCATATCTAGTCATCTTATGATAATCCCTAATTACGCTTGATACGAGAACAAGTTATTTGTCTCTGTCCTCCCCTGCAGCTTATGGCCCACACTACTACTGCATTTGGCTGCACACCGGCTGCCATTGAGCTTCGTTGGCCTAGTGGCGCTAAGCGCGGCTGCTACGCTAGGGGTCTTGGGTTCGATTCCCAAGTCGACCAAGATGATATTGGGTTTTTCTATGAAATTCTCAGTAGCAGGTCGGAGTTTGGATTTGTGCCCGGTTAGTGGCAATAGGCTCGCCCCCTATTAGATGGGACCTAAACATACCGGCGAACTGTGGGTGTACATTGGTACACCTCTGCCTAACCCTTCGGGGATACAGGCGTGATGGTATGTTATGTTATGTTATGTTTGTCATCTTATGATAATCCCTAATTACGCTTGATACGAGAACAAGTTATTTGTCTCTGTCCTCCCCTGCAGCTTACGGCCCACACTACTACTGCATTTGGCTGCACACCGGCTGCCATTGAGCTCAGCAAACGATCTGATCTGCCTACAAAATAGATAAATTATCTAGATTATTGTCTTAATTATATATGTGTGGAATAGCAGGATACTGAAGGCTGTTTGCTGTTACTTCAAGAATTTATAGTATCCAGAAGTCTGCCTGTTTAAACTTTACTACAATATGTAGAATTGTAGAGCTACGTGGATTTATTATACAATAATATTATTAATTTAGAGTTTCTAGTAAAGACGGCTTAACTTTTGTATTGCATTTAGATCTGTATATTATTTTTACATATCTAGGTATCAGTGTTGGACACAGGCTCTTATATATTTTGATTGTGGCAGAGAAACATATTCGTTATTTATCTTGTAATTTACTTTTGATGTCTATCAATTTTATTCTCAAACGTATTACATCTATTTCATTTAATTAAGTAACATCTAAAGTTACTAATATAATAATTGAATTACAGATTTATATGATGCTATATTCCTTTGTGTAATTCAGTGTAAACATGTAACTGTTAAGTACTTGTCATGTAACTTGTAACATACAAGTATTTCACCCAATTCCTTGTGCGTGGGTGAGACACGCCGTTCCCGATCGCAACTCAATTGAATAACGATATTGTTCGTATATAAATACATTTATCTTGCTCAACCCAATTAGATAGAATGAGATAACACAATAAACTGTCGCTTTGTTAAACGAAACCATTTTAATTCTAGCGCCCGTAAAGCTTTCTGCTGTTTTCCAAATGTCTGTTCAGTAACTCTAGTGTTCCTAATGGTGGCCTGTTGTCATACCTACCCAGGTTTTTATGTTCTGAAAAAGAAGTACAAGTCCTAATGTAACAATAAATCTTTTTATCGTTGACCTGGTTGACGATTAGGAAATCAACAATTGTTGTATCCTGTTGTCAATAGGACGAACCACTGAATAAAAAAAGCGTTATATATAGTGACAGCAATACTTTTAAATACAGTTTATGTTAGGGTCTAGTATATTTAATAGCCCTCTGGCAAGGTGGAGTGACGATTTACGCAAGACGGCTGACAGGAGCTGGATGCGAGAAGCCGAGGATAAAACTGAGTGGCGTGCAATTTGAGAGGCCTATGTCCAGCAGTAGACTGTTATTGGCTGATGACGATGATGATATTTAATAACGCCACGCTAGGTTTTTCCAACACCAGACTTTTATTCGAGAGATAAAATTCTCGTCTGACGATATTTTGTATTAAAGAACTGTCAAAAATTCCAAAATTATACCTCAGACAAATTAATTATCTGTCGTTGGAAAACCCGAACGATAGTTTACCATTACGAAACAAAAGCACAGCGGTGGTGAACTAGCCATTTCCTTTGATGAAACCTCCGTTCATGTCCTGTGGTTGCAATCGTTTCTAATCAAGATTGAAACCTAGATAAGAACCACCATTTGTCATAACAACCATTGTACAATGTGTGCATGATAATTCTAGTGATAGTTTGGAAAAATTATCGTATTCTAATAACGAGTATATTTATATTGGTATAATAAATAATACCATGTATGTTGTGCTTATTGTAAACGATGTTAGTAGTTCTCATTTGACTTTAACTATCTACATTGAATGGAAGAGTGATCTAGTAAGTCATAGAGAAGAGATAAGGGTGAACTGAAGACCTACAAACGTATGAATGCAGTAATTATATTCATTTAAATAAGTCTATAAAACTTATTTTATCGGAATTTAAATTGTCCTAAAATATTATGCTCTTAATAAACAAAAATCCGTACTTATACATCAGCCACTTTAAAGAAATAATGACCGTGCTTTGGGATTATGAACCTTAATTCAATGACTAACAGTTCAGTTTCCATCACATTCAAATTACTTTTAGGCCCTTTTCGGTAATATTTGTCATTCTAAAATGAACTTAAACACATGTTGTCAAATTTGATAATTGCGTAATTAGTAATAACGTTTAATTCTCTTTCCAGATTGGCTTTAGTGTAGACATGAAATAAAATAATAGTCCTGAATAGTCCTGATCCCTCAATAATATGCCAATCATTTTCATGTTTACTATATACTTGCATAAGCAGTCACTATAATTAGACATTACAACATACTAATGTCAACTAAATACATCACATTAAGGTAATAGCGTGCAAAACAGGAAAACATATGGGCGTGTGTCGTTGTAATTAGGTTAGCTATCATAATTGCTGGGCTGGGCTTAAGGGGCTTACAGACCAGAAGTAATAGTGACGTCACAATACACTACCTACGTCAACGGTTAGAGAATAAGAGACAAACTTCGAGTGATGTAAAGTCATATTGTGATTTGGGACGTATGAGTATGGAGAGGATGGATTGTGTGAAAGATGATATGATAAAGAAAGGAGTGAATGCCGAGATGACGAGTTGTAGAGATGAATGGAAGCTGAATACGCATTGCGTCGACTCCAAATAATTGGGAACGGGAGATGATGATGATTGTGATTTGAGACTTAGTATTATTGTACACATGTGTTTCGTACAAAAGCATCGATTGAAATTGCTTAGGTGCTTGTTATAGGTTGCGACACAATATAACACACTTAGATGCTTAAATAATTATGAATTTTCATGATTCTAAAACCTTAAATATAGCCCTAAGAAATAAAAAAGTATGGACGGTAAAAATGTTTTTTGTTAAATAAGTTCTGAAGAAATAGTTTTATGGAAGCCATAGAGAAAATATTAGCTCATTTAGAAATATTATTTATTCGTCATTTTATGATACTTTTCACATAGAAACCAAATCTGTAATATCTTAACAAGGGTATACTGAATCATAAATGCCCGGGGCGGGGCCCGGACGGGGCACGGCACGCTCTAATGAGAATCATCCCTTAAGTAACATTGTCCAACGGTTATTGCACTTGTAAGTATCTTGATCTTGAAACAAGAGATAATTAAAGTGAATCAGCTTCAGATCTAATTGTAGACTGTTAGGAGGCAATTGTGAAATGTGTTATTAAAACGATGCGTCCACCTTGCGAATGAAAACTGTCGGCACTGGGCTTGTAAATCCATGGTGTTCTTAATTGAAGAAGCTTTCTTTTATTGATTTAAGATGGGTGAGTCATTAAGACTGATAGTAATTGGTATTTGGCGTGTCTTGACCAGATAAATTATTTATATTCTGCCGCTATTTTAGGTCTTTTAATTCTTATTTATTGTTATTTAGTTTTTATATTGACCACCTTATATGAACCTGACTAAGTAGATACTACAATATCAGCCACTTTCAAGAAAGAATGAACGTGCTTTGGGATTATGATCCTTAATTCAATGACTAATAGTTCAGTTTCCACCACATTCAAATTACTTTTAGGCCCTTTTCGGTAATATTTGTCATTCTAAAATGAACTTAAACACATGTTGTCAAAGTTGATAATTGCGTAATTAGTAATAACGTTTCATTCTCTTTCCATATTGGCTTTAGTTATAGTTAGAACTTTTTATTATGTGAATTTATATTTTTGGATAAACATGGTTTCTAACAACTTTACAAACTGCGAGATCATTTTTTAATAAAATTTAGTACTTTGAATTAAAATATTGATGATGATTGCATGTTTATTTAAGGTAAGCAAAGTATTCTCTTATGACATTATTCTTTAACAGTTTCTGTTTTAACCGTTTTAAATTAAACTTAAATTAAACTTTATTATTATCAACTTGACAACAACAACACTACCACAAAATATGAAATTACATTGTCAGCCAACAATCAATTATATCTGGTACGCTATGGAACAGGTCATTACAGTAGTCACGGTAGACGGACAGACAAATCGACTCGCAATACTGGTGCTTCGTTATTATAGCGCACTTGATAACACAATGCGGAGTTAATGTCGAGGAAAATGTTACGTTATTATTATTGGTGGTTGTGTTATGTTTTGGTTTTAATTAAAGTGACGGTATGTAGTGTTTTGCTGATATTCAATACAGTCTTAAAAGTTGTTATGGCATGAAGGAAAAATGATTTTATTGGTATTGAGTATTTTATTTTATAAAAGGTGACCAGAGCGAGTGACGATGTTTATCATGAAACACAGAATTGGTAAATCTATGGATATCTTCGAAATGTGGCGATAAGCTGCTGTCTGCACTAGCGTAAGGCTACTATCCTGGTAGTTGGTACTGATAAACAAGGGCTGAGACGACAATGAATACCACACACCATAGTGATCGCATACATCCAAACAAACATACAAAACAGCATACAAAACAAAACCAGTATACATATTAAGTTGTACATAAACGCCCACAACACAAACGAATTAATTCCATTAAAAGCAAGTACTTCCTATTAATAGAGTCACTAATCATGTTGTGACTCTTGAGCCACTTCATTGCGTATGATTTTATAAAGCGGCGCCCGCGCAGGAGCAACGATCGCTCGATAGAACACTCACAACTATGGAGCCGTCATTATTCTGACGTTTAAGGAATGATAACAAACAATGTAAGTTGAATAATGGAATGCGTTGTTTGATTATAAATGTGGAAGTTTTGTTTGATATTTAATTTTAAAGTATTTTAAATATTTATTATTCACTTTATAATTTTATATTGTCATCTACATAATTATTATACGTCGACGCTTTTCTGACTACGTGTCTTTTATTTTGTCATATACGTATAATGAGCTATTCTTGAGGTGGATTTGGTATTATATGGTACGAACAAATTGGACGTACCATATGATAATGATAGTCTTACTCTTTGACATTGTAAAATAACTTAAATCATATTTTTAATAACTACCTACTTCTCTTGCTACATAATATGTATTGTGTTTTGTAAAGTTTATTATTCATTTATCCTTAACATGGCTTTATATCTTTTCTTGTCCAGTAAAGTCTGTGCCTTACATTCTACGACACATTCTTTGATTAGTCAGAAGTCTGTTAGTACAACATAACAGGCATGAGGCATTACACCTACAATACGTCAATCTTAGCACAAAATATTCCGTAACTTGCCTACTAAGTAGTATGGAAATTAATTTTACTGAGGAAATTAACTAATGAAGAGCTATGTCTGTATAAGGCATGGGTTTGTGAAACGTGGTATGTTTATGTATGACAATTTGGATGAAGCGGTAAGTTTAATTGATCGATATGTAAATAGCATTAATGAGGCGTCATTAATCCCATTAACGTTCGTTTATATGCAAATGGATTTATACTGCGAAAATTTAATACATTTATGTATCAGGGAGGGTGTAGCTACATATTATACTCGTCTGTATCATTAATAGCTCATTTTAGCAGAAACGAATTCTGTGAAAAAAAAGACAGCAGGTCTTTTGTGCAGTGGGATAATGGTTAAAAAGATAATTATGTGAGCATACACCTCTACCTTTATGCGTATGTTTGGTTAAGCTATTCCACAGTAACAATTTTCCAACTATTGGCTTAGAGCTTTCTATGTTTTGACTCTGCGCTGTCGTAAAAGAAAAAAAAAAACAAGAAACTAGAGCTAGGGAAAATATACCACTATTATGTACAAGGCTAGAACTTTATTATTAAACTTGCGGAAAAGAATCATCTCACACACCTCTTCTGTTCCACAGCGTCAAGTGTTCCATTAAGATGCACATTCCTCAATTTGTCAGGGCCAGCCCACCAGCGTGCAGCGTGCATCGCAGCCCAGTACTAGGAATGCATAAGTGTGGGATACTTCGAGGAACAGCTTGCGAGCCGACTATTAATAGTATAGTACGATTCCTTGCTTATCCACACTATTATTAGAATTAACCTTAACATTCAAATTAAAGAATTAGTAAGCAATGCATTGTAAATGTTAAAGGTAGAAATTTATTGTAAGTGTGACAAAGCTCATTATTTTGTGAAATAGGATACAAACATTTTCCAAATTATTTTATTGTACAATGTATTTAATTCATTATATTATGTATGTAATACAAGTGTATTTTTAATTAATTCCCTCACCAAGTAGTAATACGATCATGGCCAGGGAAAACATTATTAAAAAAATCATCCTAGCATAAATCTTTGTAAGTATGTATATTAAATATACCTATATACCCAATAGTTTGCGTTTAAACTAGTTTCTGGAGACCGTTCAAATAACCCACGAAGTTAGAAATCAAGTTCACTTAAATGGCATTAAACGTTTGTAATGTGATATTTTAAAACTAGGTTATAAAAAAGGTTTAATATATCTATAAAGCCATCTTTCATTACAAAATATCAACAAAAAAAAACAACCATTTAACTAAAACGGAATAAAGACAATGAAATAAACAAATTAAGCCGAAACTCGGTCGAGTTTGGTTAAAAAGAAACGTGGGCCGATCACAAATCTGATATATCTTATATCGGTAACCGATCTTGGCATTATTACGCCCACGCCACCACTTATGAAACGACCCTGAACATTTTAGGATGCGGTAATACTTTTTTGGTATCGCCAATTTGAAATAGGACGTCGTAAAAGTCTTAATATTAAAACAAGATTTTAGACACTGAACTATTAACAAAAAACTGATTCAATATAAAAATAATCTATGCAATTGCTGCCTCTGGTTAAATTCTATAGTCATTTCTATACTTAAATTAGGAATGCTTCAGTCTAGGTTAAAGTTAATTACTCTAATTAGGCGACAGCCTTAAAATAACAACAAAAATGTCATGGTCAAAGTTATTAGTTCATATTAAACGTGCCACTTTCTTTCGTATGGAGTTTAACTTAAATGAGGCCATGTTTATACAGACTTATGCACATGCACCACCGCAATAATTTGCATTAATTTATTAGCGTGTGAAGTTTCTAACCTTGCTAACGCCATCGGAAGCATTCATTGCTTTGCAACTACCAATATTCATGATACATTCATGTACTTGACGCGTAATGGATGGGCTAAATTTAAATGCTATAGGGTGAGTTTTATTAGTCGACATACGGCGACAGCATGCTGTGACGTCACATGCCGCATGTTCCCAGAGATAGGTTTGTATGTTTGTAAGCTATCTACACCGATCGATAGCCACGCACTCACGCAAACTTAAAATAATTGGGACAATATAGGTACTGAGTTTTAAGCGGATTTTGTCGGCGGCACGCATTTTTCACGATCGATTGGCTATTAATTGGTAGCACAACAGTATTACAGCTTACGACTAATTGATTCGTTTGTAATTGTATGTAATAGGCTCGAGATTATTTGCTAAACTTTTTATTCGGTGATGTCAGATTGCAGGGGTGATTTTTTAGAGAAGTATAACTTAGTTCTTATGCTATTCTGGTATATCTATAACAGTATTGAAAGAGGAAGACAAGATAAAAGCATAGAGAAAAGATTAAAACTTACAAAAAATGCCGCAAGTACATTGTATTTCGTAAGCTTGTCAAGCATACATTATAAACAGTCTGTTTTGAAATTTCGATAACGGCAAACATTAACTTGAGACTTTAATATACGATTGTTGACACTACCTCATTTCAGAGCTTTTAATCTCTTACTTAACAGAGATAAGATTGTCATATAATATAAGCTTTCTCTTTAAGACTAAGATAAGGTGATACAGCAGATTTGTATATTATGGGCTTACAAAGGGCTTCAGTAGCGTGTTTCGACTAAAGGAATTACTAGGGAATGGGAGGGATGTCCCGATTTTTCGAGATATCCCGATACGTTACGTGTTTTAACCTAAGTTTCCTGTTTAAAAGTAATATTCCTATACTTTTTCTGGTAAACAAAATATCTACCTCGGTAATAACGGTAATAATAGATAGGTAAATTGTGACGTCTTAGTGTCATACTGTAATTGTTGTGAAATATGTTTTAAAAACAAATAAAAATAAATAAACACAAATGTCAGTCTTGGCTATTAAAAATATGCTGGCACGTCGCTTCTACCATTGCTCAAAACAGGTAAAGATTACCCTGTTCAAGGCCTACTGTCAGTCTTTCTACACCAGCCAACTTTGGTGCAAGCACATGAAGAGTGCTTACAACACTCTTCGTGTTCAATACAACAATGCGTTTAGGGCCATGCTCCACCTGCCCTGGCGGTGTAGCGCGACTGATATGTTTGCTGAGAGCGGGGTAGCTGACTTCTTTACCATAATGACGAGGCTTAAAGACTCATTCTTTAAAAGAGTGAGTACTACGAGTAACACCTTGGTAGAAGTCGTTTATAAGACTGTTTACCTATATAAAAATATAAGATAAATTTTTATAAAAATAGTTATAATGTTATAAAAGTTGTTTTTGTTTTGTTTGTTTATAATGTTTTATATGTCTATGTGTTCCTTAGTTTTATTTATTATTATTTTTTTTTTTTGTTTTTGATGAGTAATTGTATGTCATTACGTGTAACTATGGGTGTATACCTGAAAATAAACGTATTTTAATTTAATTTAATTAATTTAAAAAAAGGTGTAAATAACAAGAACAACTTTATATAAATGAGACAATTCTAAAACAACGAAAGGATCACAATAAGCTTAATAGACGTGTCTTCCGTGTGACTACAAATATTGCGTTCGTGTGAGCTTACTCATTTCTTTGTCCATCTAATGAATGCTTAGTCTGTTGTTCGTGCTTATAAATTGTAATACATGCACTGGCTAGCGGCTAGGCTTACCAAGTTTCAAATCATGTTATAATTCTATTCCTTATAACTTGTGCATTCGTAGGTATTTGTGACTATTAATAGATGTTAGTGGTTTTATCTTGTTTCGTACATAAATATGGTGTTAAGTTTATAAAATGGACAGGTAATTTCACTCATTGTCAAGGAACAGTCGTAGTAAATATTAGTCATTGCAATTCTGACAACCATGGGATACTGTGTTACCCAGTAAAATGGAGTGTGAATGTCAAACAGGCAGTCGCATGAAAGGTATTCAGATGAATCCGGTCAGACTGGAAACCCCCAACACAGCTTGGGAAAAAGCTAAACGAAAAAAGACTAAGTATCAATAAGATAACAGAAAATGAATTGACACATCGAGATCTAAAAATATCTCTCATTTTAACATTTTAACATTTTATACACAAACTCATACATATTAATGTATAAAGGTCAGGGATATACCCAAGCACGTCAATTTACATGTTACTGGAATCCAAAGCTAAAATTCCTTGCCCAACTGGCGGTCAGCCAAACTTAACGGAGGTTGTGTGTATATTCATTTATGCACTTGCATTGCATATGCAGGTAAACGACGAAACGAAAGTGTGGTTTATGCTTATCATTTTAATTACAATAGCGATAAACACGCGAAATATGTTGTGTGATTATTGCGGAGTTGATAACGAATATAGGTTAGAGCTTAAATAAATATTGTGTATGCCACAGACGTACTAGAGATGGTGTATGCTGTAGTGTCATTTTGAGTATTTTTTTTTTAAATTGTATTAAAAAGTTATGATTAAAGAGATTTCTATAAAGTTGAAATCAATATTTTTCAGGGAAAGGCCCTTGCCTAGCAGTGAGCTGGGACTGAAACTAAGTAAAGAAATATTTAAAGAATCAAGCATCGATATTTTTCAATATTGTATATACGGACATACAATAGTCTGTTTTGGTTATACTTAACTCGTTAGTATTGTAAATTGTACTCAGTTTATAATTCTGAATCGATATGACTGCAATTAACATTAATGACGTGTTTAATTAAACACACCTATTAATTTTATCGATTCAAGCTTTATTCAAATTCTAAACATGCAAGTGTGGAAAGCTAGATAGCTATTTTTATTGAATATCCATTCATTTATTATAAAATCCGCTGCTGTTTTATTCACGCTTTTAAGAATACGGTTTAGTCTAACTATGTATCAATTAAAACGTTTTTCTTAAATTAAATTTAAACTATACCTATGCCAAATATTTCCCCTACACGATTGCCAATATTTTAAGACGTCGTATAAGTTATAAGACTCCGCATTACGGCACTATGCATCAGAAGTAATCCATTAATAGTTGATACATTTATCAATAAAGCTACATCCAGGGCAATAGGTCAAGCTTTGTTTGTGCGCCTGTAATAATTGTCTCGACACCTTTGTACTATTGAACGGCTGAACTGGGACAGTTATATAACGCAGGCAATTAGGCAAATGAAAAATGTGTATGGAAATTATATTAGGTAAGTTAGCTGAAATTCTTCAGACGCAAGTTGGAACGAAAAAAGTAAAGACAGAATCAGTATGAAGCTTTTTGCTATGAATGAATGATTTGAAACCAGTCTGTCTAATATTCTTGGAGATATGGATAGATAAATGTGGAATGAATTAGATTAGGGCATGTCACAACTGCCCTTATGAAGTTTCTGCACTAATAACTTTGTTGTGTTCACAACCCGCATGGAACACAGGTTCGTATCGAATACAGATATCAGTACATTTCTGACTTCGCTGACACACATGAAACGAAGAATGTCACGACAGCTGGGAGCTCGGGTAATTACAAAACGAAACAAATTACTTGAGTAAGATCCTTTGATAAAAGAGTATTGTACCTACTTATTTATCATCAATTCTTTTAAAAACCGGAATTTGCAAAACAATATTTGGTGTTGAACCCACAAGAACTTATTGTAACACAAGTGAAGTGAAAAGAACAAATTTTTGTATGTTTGCGATAAAATTGCAATTTGCTGGCACCTTCGAATAAATGAAAAATGGAATGATACCAAAAAAACAGTTAAGTGCTATCCAAACAATTTAAAACTTATTTTTATACAGAATCAATGTTAGTTGCAAAAATAATATCTAACGAGGCGGAAAGCTCTGCAATTTATTTCAAGGATGTTATTAAATTATCTTTGGTTGTAATAACAATTATGTTTTATGTAATCCCAGAGGGAACGTGAGAAGTGCTAGCGTTGGGAATGTTGTGTGGCTGGTTTGCAGCTAGTGCGCCTGTTGCACGTTATGTTATGTTATAGATAGTTAGATGGGCTAGGGAGTCAGGTATGTTTGTTACAATTCTCAGCGCATCTTCTAACAAATGTGTCGTTGTTTGAGGGTTTGGAGAGGATAATTAAGTGTCTGTTCAGTCAATTTCATTGCCTCGACTTTTTCTTTATCGTTTTTCTGAAATATAGATACTATAATAAATAAAAACTACTTTCTACAAAAAACCTTCTATGTTTTAGTTAGGAGATCGACATCGTTTTCAAGTATTTTTGAGTTCGAGTGTAATATTTCAGTTTAATTATGTCATAAGGAACAGTTGAACGTTCATCATAGGTAAATAACAATATAGTTAGGTTAATATGTAACATAGAATACTACCTGTTCAAAGTTGAATGGTCTTTATTTACCTAAATAGATTAATAGGCCAGTCCTACTGATAACCCTATGATAAGGCCGACCTGTGCTTGATAAGACTGGCCCAGACTGTTAATTAAAATACACATATGAATCTCTTGTGTATATGTTTGAAATACCTTTCAACATTTAATTATTATATTGAATTCAATAAATTCGATGTAATTATATAAAATGTAGCAAGCTGAAGTGGCAGTGGGCTGGCCATTTCTGTCGCAGAACCGACGAGAGGTGGAGCAGGAAGGTTCTCGAATGGAGACCACGCTTAGGCAAACGTAGTGTGGGACGCCCACCGGCTAGATGGACCGATGACCTGAAGAAGGCAGCTGGCAGTGACTGAATGCAAAGGGCGGGAGATCGTACGCTGTGGCGTTCCTTGGGGGAGGCCTATGTCCAGCAGTGGACTGCAACAGGCTGACATGATGATAATGATGAAATATATAATAGGTAATAGGATCTAGTCATGCCCCTGATAGCCCTTTTGACTTATCGGGATGAAGATATCTAGATATCTACATAATATAAGAAATGCCGACGCGAGACACGTAATAAACTTTTGTGTTGGATTATAAAGAGCATTGGATATGTATTCACTATTAATATTTGTCGTATTTGAAAGTATAATGTGAAATTTATGCCAAAGTATTTAAGCATACTTTTATACCTCGCTACGGTTTTGTTAAGAGTTCTAAAACTTATTGTAATAGGATTTTTATAACTCTTGCTTGCCGCATAAAAATCCCTTATAAGATTCTGGGTCAAACAATAAAGCGAATGTTGTTTATTTTGAAGTAGTAGTAGTAGTAATATCTTTTCACCTCGTTCAAGCTTTTAACTCTGTTTATTTTTAACTTTTGTAATAACTTTACTTAGCTTATTGACTAAAAAAACATAACATACCATCACGCTTGTATCACCGAAGGGTTAGGCAGAGGTGTACCAATGTACACCCACAGTTCGCCGGTATGTTTAGATCCCATGTAATAGGAGGCGAGCCTATTGCCACTAACCGGGCACAAATCCATTTGTTGACTAAAGCTAAAATTTAATGAGAAATTCTGAATTTTCTTATGCTTATTTATATACCTATAATTTATAGAATCCGACATAAATAAACGTTGTCTATACCTATAATACAAGCCTCTTTATCTAATTTTTTCTAATTTTATTTAAATAAAAATATATCTATAGTGTCTCCGATCAATATACTAAGCAAATAGTAAATCACATTAGTTCGTAAAACAGACATGTATTATCCCCATATTCAGCTGATGACGTCATCTGAACACATTATAGGGAACACTCGGACTATAAAACAAACCGCATTTGTATTCCGTGGTTCCATTCGCTGGGTGTAATAATAATCGTCACCGAGTTCAAGGTTCTTATCCAACCGAACTGGACGGTAAAAAAGAAAAAAAAGTGAACTAAAAGAATGATGAATGAGTTTGTTTATAGACGAAAAAGATTATCTGTGACTGACTGAATCTAATGCTAAAATCTTTCTACCGCTTAGAAAGCTGAATATTTGCGGACAGACAATAGTTCAATTTAAAATGATTTACCGTAAAATATTGCAATAGTGTTAAATGGAAAGCTAGACAGAGCAGCATTGAAGTGGATGCGAGAGTGAAAGATTTTCTGTGGTCTGATTATACTTTTAAAAATGTGTTATGTATTTATTTGTAAACACTATAATGGACACGTTAACAAAAAAGTTTGGTAGAAATCGCACAAAAATTAAAAATTTTGTATACAAGTGAACCGTTTATAGAGTTTAATGTAAGCAATGTTTAGTTATCCGAATTGTACTTTTGCGAAATAACTTAACAATAACCTTAGAGCTTGCTTAATTCGACCGGAAGACAAAATTGATGAAAAGGAACTAGAATAAGACCAAAAAAATGGAGCATACCCATAGTATTTCTTAGCAAAAAGCACTATGCAGAAAATACTACCTAATCCTTAGGCAAACGTTTTGCCAATTATCTCTTTTCTTTTCCAGTTTATCTACATACTACAAGAATATTCTCTAAACTCACACATCTTTCCAAAAGTCTATTATGTTTTTGTTTATTTATATTTATCATTATCATTTTCAAGAAAGATATCTATTTCGCACACGAACTTACTTAAATTTAAATTACAGAACAACATTAACTTAACAAGTTAGTTGAGACTTCTTCAAGGTCAGAGTTAGAGGATCTTAACTTAAGCAACACAAAAAACAGTAATAAATCGTTCACGGTCTAAAAATACTCTTTTCTTTTTCTATGGAACAAGAGAGTAGTGAATTATTATGAGAATTTGCCGCGAATACTGAATGAAATCATTGAGTGATTGTAATCATTAAATGACTTTTTCTTCGCACTTGCTGGTCATATTATTAGGGCCTCAGCAATATATTAGATACCTAGTATTTTTCACTTTACACCTTTTTTGTACGCATTTTTGTGTTTAAATTGTTGTAGAACTACCTACCTACAAGTTTAACAGTTACTATAAAAATTTGAACATTAAGATACGAGGCAAAAATAAAATAACTTTATATTAATGAAATGTAGAGTTTTGTAAAATTAAAATTGTATTTTGCATCGTATTGTGAAATGAAAGTCGTATAAAACTTAATAATAATAACAGCACTACACTTACTTGCATCTGCAGAAGTCTTGAGCCACCGGTCTTCTCCATTTTAGAATTTTGTTTACACACAATAATAACAAATCTATCAAATCGAAGACGACAAAAATTTATATAAGTTCTATGTGTCAACTTATTGAATGAAATGTATAAAAATTAAAAAATAATACACGCGATTTTTGTATTGTACATTATCAAACACCATTCACAAAATTTGACACAAAAGTGACAAAAAATAACTAAATGTTTCTGTCAATCAAACACGAGCTATCCCGCGCAATTTGAAATTGGAATGCGAACCAAAGACGGCAAAACAGTACTTTTTTAATTAATTAGCGCGTTCTCGGTTACAAAATGTTTAATCGCAATACCGATCAAACGAGTCAGCGGTCGCCAAGCGACTCAGCTGTTATGAAGCACCGAGGCAAATTAGCGAGAGATGGCGGGGCCGGGGAGCGAGCAGCCTGCATGACTACACGCTGAGTAATCGACTGGCTGCACCTACACGCCCTGTGAACCGACAACAATACCATTGCCGTTAAAAAATATTTTTCGACTGTTTCCATAAAGAAATAAAGAACAATTTTGTTTGTCAATGTTTATTACCTAAAAAGAGTTTGTATTTGTTGACGATAGACAAACAATTTTTTACGTTTGAAGCAAAGGAAAATGGTTTTTATTGCGAAAGCGCTCAACATTTATAGTTGGTATTGAGATTTTGCGTCAAATGGCATCGTCGTAAAGAAATTCGCCTGCCTGCAGCCAAAACCAGAGAAAGTGTTATCATAAGTCACAACGGGCGTTAACCTGAAGGTAGAGTCAATGTAATTATAGAGGATACTTTAAAATACCGGCTTTACGAAGCAATACAACCAATAAGTTTTTATGCGATGTTACTGGAAATATCTGTTGCATAAAGGGTCGATTAAACGATGCGATAAGCTCATGTTATTTACGATCGGGGCTTTTTATTTAGGGTAATAACTACTTGCTTTGTATTAAACTTTTAATAAATGGAGATACTTACATAAATATTGATTAGCTATTAGTTTATCGTTTTTATTGTTATTACTTTAGAACTATTTATATTTTTAGTCAAACTAATGTCTTATTCAGGTCTACAATTTCAAAAACCCGTTGATAGATAATAATAATTTAAATGTATTTGTTATTGTCTCGTGTAGCTTCAATGGCCACAAATCACGTGTCAGCACGACATCCACAAATTAGCTTCGAGGGGGTCAAACGCGTGTATTGAAACAGATGACCAAAGTACACTCAGCCTATTTATACTGCAAATTGTTTTCTAATATATACCAATGGCCGTAAAGCATGTAAACTGCCTCGTTGGAATAGTGGTTCTAAGAGCGACTGCTACGCTAGAGGTCTTGGGTTCGATTCCCAAGTCGACCAAGGTGTTATTGGGGTTTTCTATGAAATTCTCAGTAGCAGGTCGGAGTTTGGATTTGTGCCCGGTTAGTGGCAATAGGCTCGCCCCCTATTACATGGGACTTAAACATACCGGCGAACTGTAGGTGTACATTGATACACCTCTGCCTAACCCTTCGGGGATACAGGCGTGATGGTATGTTATGGTATGTAAAGCATGTAGTCAAGAGCGAATTGCCATAGGAAAGCTGCTAATATCATGGGTTTAGAGATAGGTCAGTCAATAAGGTAACGAAGTTGAACAAAATATATTGTCATTTGGAGAGTGTGTTTTAGGACTCACATTTCTCCAATGCACTATAAGAAGATGAGGAGGTGGCAGTCAAACATATAAGGTTATTATTATATCTTATCGATTTCCGATGAATATACTCCTGGGTATAGTGGGTATATAATATAATTTCCCATCTAGAAAGCCACCAGAAGGAATAAATATGTAGGTAATATTTTATTTATTTAAAAAACAAAAATCCACAGCTGTTATGAAGTAAAGATACTTATAAACCATTCCATCCAAGAACTTGACTAAACTATGCGAAAATCAGCCCTTAATGAATTATATAAATATGCCTTGAAATGACATAAAAAAACATCAATCTTTCTAGACAAGTTAACAAGTAAAAGCAAGTATTCTTACAAGTAAGTAAGTTAAGTATTTAAAGTGCATGTGTCCCGATAATGAATGTCAGTGCACACTGCACATGTTGCACTAATCCTGTAAATACAACCGGATGCGAAGATAATATCGTTCGTCTCATCTCGTTTCGTACTGAGAAACATTGTGGTTATTCTTTTTGTGCTTATTTGAACTTTTACTTGCCGACTTTCTTGTTTTGTTGCTCAGTTATTGTTACAAAGTTATGCGTAAACTTTTTTTGTACTTTAGAATAAATTTGTATTTACAAAATGAGTATGTTAGAGGGAGCTTAAAAGTAGCGTCCGTGAATGAAAAGATGAGCACCGTTAGTCGTGGTATGGACATGTTATGAGGAGGAATGAAAGTCACGTAACTAGACGAGTTATGAGTATGAATGTGAATGGGTATACATGCAGAGGAAGACCAAAAAAGAGATGGATGGATTGTGTGAAAGATGATATGAGAAAGAAAGGAGTCAATGCGGAGATGACGAGTTGTAGAGATGAATGGAAGCTGAATACGCATTGCGCCGACCACAAATAATTGGGAACGGGAGATGATGATGTATTTACAAAATGTAGAGCCGGATATCAGGAGATAGGTAGGTACACAAGGGATAGTATGTTGGGGGAAAGCAAAGCTAGTGTTCAGTCAGTGGTGATCCCCTCTTTCTTATTTTAGCGGCAATAGGGGAGAAAGTGGCGATAAATGATATATAACAAGTAATAAAACTAAGTTTTATATATGAACTAAACATTTTTGTTTCCTCGTTTTTGATCCAATGAGTATACTTATTTAGGTAAGGTATTTTTATTTTATCTATCAATAGGCACCATGTTTGATTAATCTATTTAATTCATTAGGAACTATTTAAAAACATCAGCTACTAAACGCAATTTTGAAAATAAAACACCATAATTGACCTTGCGGCATTTATTTAAAAAAATTACATACAAACATTCATATTGTTGAACGTCACTATCCATACATGTCATACAACTCACGACGTCGATCTAACTACATCACTAATCATGTTATTTGTCAGTTTCGTAGCGATGCGACGCTATCCTGTGTGTGCTGTGTATTGGACATCACTGGTTTTATTTTAGAGCTCTTAATTAATTTACGTACTCAAAATATGAGTTTCCCATTTTAATGTAGATGGTAGATCCCTCAGTTCAGAGTTAAGCTTTTACCTTGCTTGGTTTTGTACCTCAGAACGCATATATTTACCTAAGGTAATTTTAAAGTTAAACAGAAATGTTGTATAATTTTATCAGAAAATCTTTTTTCCCAAGGAACTGTTTTTAACATGGAAGAGCGTTTTTGTAGCTTATCTATTTCCTGCTTTTAGGTTTTCTAGAATCTGTTTTATAGTTGCCTCTGCATATGCCTTTTATAGTTTTTTCGCACAACACACAGTTCTTAGGTCTCTACCATCAAAGTGTTTGTGGGTTCACATTTATAATACCAGTGATGTTTTAAATAATATGGCTTACCATTCTGCACAAATGATTTAGTAATCCGACAAAAGTATATAACATTTGTTCATTAGGTCTATGCAAGTCCCTAGCATTTGACACCAGGCTGGTATAAATACGTAATTTTATTTATGGCTAAAAATATAAACGCCTTTCTGTGTCGTTAATTAATTTGGTATCAAAAGTTCAAAATGGGTATTTAATATATTTCAGGGCTAAAGAGAAGTTTCAATTTGATGTATTATACCCATGAGAAGAGGCGTACGAGATTATACAAAACACTTAAATACACTCCTGTTTTATACCAACCATGACAATCTCCATGAAGTTCCAAATCACTTGTGCAGACAACTTCCAAAGAAATGTTCGAACAAGCGCTCAGAAACAATATACAATAGTTGAATAGTCTACACATAAGACGATGAACGAACACATCGACAGGATATCACATCAAACCAAACATGCAAGCTTCCCATACAAAAATATCTCATAATTACATTACCTCTACGTTCTGTGCCAACGTCTTATTGCTGTCTAACATTTACTTTAGAAATTATTACACTTAAAAAAAGGACAAGTGTTATAAAACATAATCTTCTGTAGGTACACAATAATACACGAATATTTGAGAGAAAACTTATTGTTTGCTATGTTTATTCTGTACTGTGTGTTCTGAAATTAAGTCGGCTTGGATAACTTTACACGTTCCTACATGGTTAAGTATCAGAGACAATAAAAATAAAAGATAATTCAATATTGACACATGAGTAGTCTATAGTTGCTTGTAGATCTGTTAAATCAAAACACGACTAATTATTACAAAAAAAAACATTTACACATTCAATTTGCAAATTTTAATACTGAAAAGTATATCGCGGTCACTATATTCATATCTTATAAACGTCTAATTAAATCTAATATACATTCGTATAATACAATAATTTGCTACGACATCTATAGCTACATTGCAAGACCATAAACCAATATTTTGGGTATATTTTCCCGCCATGAGATGACAAGATTGACAGTTCATTTTCCATAGACCACGCTTGTAGACTTTCATGTCTTTCATTTATTACCTACTTTATGTAGGTACTTAGAAGATGGTATATAATTCAATAGGTACGTCTTAGGTAATTAATGTTTGAAGTGATGAGGTTAATTTATAAGAAGTATCTTGCAATGTAGCATTCGCGGGGCGAGGGACATTAAATCGCTTTTACCGTGCCTAGGGTTACACACAACACAGGTATTAGGTAAATAACGTTAGGCAGTCTTTGGGTAGGTCGGAAGATTTTATAGCGACTAAATATTTCAATAAATAATTGTACTAGTTTACCACACACCTAACTATACCGACAATATGCCAAAACGTTGATTTTGATGAATAAAGTCCTTTTGAAAAGTGCCATAAACTTTTCAAAGACTTTTATGTTATACTTCGTCCAGTTAGGTTATGTCTCTACCGACCACATTTACTATACTAACATCAACTTAGGTCTAAAATACAATATTTATATACGAATTCAATGAGTAAATATACTTTCTGAAACGTAATTGGTGTTATGAGGGGGCAAGCGCGCAGCTCGCCTTACGTGCTTAATTAATATGTTTCCAAGTAGGTAACTCTCCTTGTGCGACCTTCGTGCGTTCACTGAATATGAAAAGTTTTGAATAAAAGCAGAATAATTATATACCCTGGTTTGTATTCTCACGTAAAACATTCGAAAACTTTTTCTGTTACTCTTCAAATTGTTAAAAAGCTTAACTTCCAAATTTGTGTTTTAACAGCGTTAATATTACTTCGAAATGCATTAGGTATGTATAAGAAAATAGTATTGGGGAAACAAACAACGTTACAGTTTATCAAAGATTAAAGATAAGAAGTATCAAATGGTAGGTAAATAAAATGGTACATAAATAAATATCGCTCTGAGAGGTCGAGATTTCGTGCTAAACCTACATTGAACATCCTAGGCTTTATCACTAGGCCGAACTTTAAGAATTTGAAAATCTATAAAATTTCATGGCTACACACATCTTTTCTATTACAACATGCAGTACCGCTAAAGAACATACATCTATTAAATGCATATTTTAAATTGCGAATGCCCGATCAAAACATTTTTCTTTTTCAACATGAAGTGATTTTTTTTTTCATAAGACTTGATTTAATTTTGTTAATTATTTTGACAAAAAAAGTTCTTAAAATTTAGAAATAAAAGTATGGTCTTGTTGGCAGTGTCAATTGTTTATTTTTTTATTCTTTGATGAAGCATTCGCAATTTTATGTGTCGACAACATCAGAAATATTTGATAGAGACATTCAGAAGTTCTGAGTTTATATCATGAATTATAAGTTGTTATATAAAATTCATAAGATAGTCCGACATTTAATTTTATTAAGTAATGAACTTTTTAATTGGCACAATACGATTTTTTTGTGACCAGCACATTTTATATAATTGATACACATATTATATATGGTGACAAGATAAATTTGGCATTGTGAATTTGTGGCTTCCAAAATTGGTTTTATAAAGGACACAATAGCAAAACTTGTAATTACATATTCATATGAGTACACCAAAATTGTCCAAAAGAGGCTAGCGCTCAAATGTTTGTAAAAATTGTTGTGTACAAAAATGTTAAACAAGTTTATATAAATACTTCAAGCCGTACAAATAATTATGTTAAACATGACCAGCATATAACATGAACAGTGAACGAAGCGCATCTTTTACCAAACTTTGCCATTGTGTCCTTTAGCGACATCTACTGTATCGGCTCAAAAACGTTAGGTATATCTCATTTTAAAAAGGCAGACTTCGCATTCAGCTCCGTTTTCAAATGAAGTGAATTGAACATTCTTTATTCAATTTCCGTTGTTTTTTTTTGGAACACGTTTTTCAGCACTTGATGTCGCAAGTCATAAAAAAGGTTTTACATCATGAAATCTCCGCAGTCGACTCCGAAGTCCCAGTCGTCGGAGGTGGTGGCTGCGTCGTCGTACTCCGCGAGGGCCTGCTCGTAGGCCGAGGCCTCGTAAGCCGTGACCCCGTCCAGCATGGAGCAGGCTTGGGAGACGTTGGTGTGGTGCATGATAGGCATCGCATGGAGAGCGAAGTCCTCGCCTTCTTGGGACCAGGTCAGACCTGAAAAATGTTTTAAATATTAAGTAAATAGAAAATAATACAAAAATGATTTTATAACTAAGATAAATATTTCCAGCACTAAAATGTTACTCATATTACATCCAGGGCCATGCCAAGGTTTGCAAAAAAATAATGCTCTATCATATGACGTACCCTACCCTTTGTAGTAAAACTGCTGTTTTTGTAGGTAGGTAAATTATTTTTCCCCAATATAACAGATCTTACGGCCAAAACCGAAAGAGCAAAAAACATCCCTCATTTTGTACCAAAAATCCCAAAAACCACTACAAATCTCTGATACTCACGTCCGCTCCACACCCCATTAGGCAGGGTAACCCACCCCCATCCCTGTCCCCACGCCAGCTGGTGGTCGAGCTGGCCAGCGAGCGGCACCTGACGCTTAATGACGGCCACCAGCCCGCGCCCGTCCATGGCACCGGCGGCGCTGCGAGAGTTGCGGTTGTACATCTCCGAGGACGTCGCTGCTGGAACCAAGAATGGTATAGACTGAGATGATGATATAAACAAACCTACATACGTCTACCTATTATCAACTAGGTACCTCTGCTTTTCTATCTTTTGTCCATCTAAAGGTTGACTAGAATATATCGCTATTCAATAATTGAGCAATAAGACCGCTATCACTGTGGTGTTTTATTTTATTGCAGTATATCTCATGGTGTACAATAAAGAAAATGTATTCTGTTCTAATCAACGTAACAATTTTAACCACCAAACAGAGGCAATAGAAAAAAAAATGAAAGAAAAGACTTAATCGAACCGATTACCTAAACGAATTAGATCAAAAGAGATCAATAACTTCTCTAAATTGATAGTATTCCATCAGGCAAGTAACTAATCATACCATATTACTGTTTATCCGAAAAAGTGCCTCGATCAGCAATCAAAGCAATCCGAACAGAAAAACAAGAGACGCCTGATAAAAGTGAATAGCATTAACTATATTACGTTACAGATATATTCTGATGAGAAGGCGTTATCGGGTCAACATTAATTGGAATCTGTTTGCGACAATGATGACTATTATAAGGGATAGGACATGGTTGGCATTGTATCGATAAAATGATAAACTACGGCAAATTTAGGAATTGACGAAGGAAATTATTTGAAGATAATTTTAATTATGTTCTAATAATCATTATATAGGTAATCTCGAATCATCAGACAAATGTTTTCATTATTTTTTTTGGCGTTTTATTAAACATTGTATGTTTTTTTTTATTACATAAGTACAATATATTCTAAATGAAAAGACCATTATACAGCTAAATACTACAAGAATAAAATATATTACTTTTTGAGGCGTATTTATTAAAATATAACGAATCAACGAAAACAAATTACTGTTCTAAAACTCTGTCAACGCATTTTAAAATTCGAATTCACATGATGAACGTACAAAGTTCAAGTAACTTCCATCGTCGGCTTCGGTATAATAATTAATGAAGTGGCCTGTCCGCTGTAGTTTTGGCGGGAACACTGACAGCTCGTGTGGCGACCATGATGGATTGTCTATAGTATTACTCGTTTACTATTGTCTGTGTCTAAGCGGGGTTGGTGGGTAAAATCTGTTTTTCCTGTAATAATCATTTGATAAGATCGTGTACTTTTTTATTATTGCAATAATGGCTTAGTTATAAGAATGCAGCCCCGTTAGTTTGCGATTAGTAATTATTTCGCTCGCCCAAGGACTAAAATTAATAAATTTAATTCATGGACAAGAGCAGCAATTTCTTCGTTCAGTGTATGTATTATAATTATTGTTTGTTTAACATATTAATCCGTTATGTGCCCTCAAAACTCAACCCTATAAGGCTATCTACATAAACGAAGCTTGGATACAATCTGGAATCTAAATTACCCTTTTAAGTAGGTAACATGTGTTGTGTTTTCTCTTTTTACTTCATCGTTTAATATTGCTGGTTGATAATTCTACGATCAAAATATATCCAACAAAACCGTATAATGTAAATAAGCCAATGGCGATAGGGCCAAGGCGAGAGGGCCGTGGAAAGAGTAGTTATACGTTTTAATTGTATTAATAGATAGAATTATAAGGACATGACAAGATACATCAAAGTGTTTATTCTCATTTATATAGTATAGTTTTTTTTCTTTTCGTATGTTTGTTACCCGATTTCCCCAATAATTGCATAAAAATACATTAAAATCGACTGAGTAAGTAGGACAAAAATACCAGGACATTTAAATTTCGTATTTTGTACTTGTTTTTCACAAATATTTTCGAAATACGAAACCGATGTGTAAGTTAAAAATATTGTATCAGTAAATTGACTGCACATACCTTAGTATATTAACCATAACTGCTTATTATACCCAGGGTTTATACACTAATATATTAAGAGAAATCTCGTAATGAACTCGTGCAGATGTACCAGGTCATTCGCTCCCGACTTTGACACGTTCTCGAGTTCGGACGCATGTTCAGCAGCCTGTGCCTCTGGCATAATGTTTAAGATTTAGAACTCCTAATGGGGCCATTCACTCTAGGTACGTGCTTTTAATATTTTAGCGCTGGACTTGTGAGCACGAATTTAAATTGCAGCTAGAAATATTTTAGTGAAATCATTTTACTGATTGCATCTTGTGTTGAGTAGAATGCACATTAGTCATAAATAAGGTACAGAAAGTTGACAACATAAATTAAATTGATCTCTTAATCTGCCTTTAATTTCGGCGTGCAAATATAAATACATAGTTTAAGTTATATTCTTCATCATGCACTCATTAAACTAAAAGTGACAATATAATAATGAAAACTAATAAAAATAATAATCCTTTCAACAATAAATGTCAATAATACCCATGTCAATTATACATCAAAATTAAATTAAAAAGTGACAATACGTATAATAATGATAACCAGTAAAAATAGTAATCACAAATGTCGATAATAATCCATTCAATAATAAATGTTAATAAATAATGCCCATGTCAATTATAAAAATCATGTCAAAACTTACAATTAGTATCCTAAAAACTCAGTCCTAATGTTAATATTATGATTTACATTTATTTCAAAGCAATTAAGTTATTTAGGTGGTCTGCTGTATACCTTAATGAATGATGAGAACGTCTTATGTATTATGTAGGTATATAAAAAAGCTCATAACTGTACTGGGTCTACATTTAACTACATATAAAAAAAAGTCGGTTAATGACAACTGTAACAGCACGTTACGCATAGATGTAGACTAAAAAGTAGGTATATTATGCACAATCTATTTACTTTGGTACTACATTAGAGAATTATAGAAAGTGCTTAGTTTATATGATTAAATACCTAAAATACTTACTAGACATAACCCAGTCTTGTCTTCCTATTATACATGTAGCTTCATATACCTTAATATATCTAGGTAGCACATATAACTCCTAGCTAAGTAAGGCATTGTTTGGGGCAGGCGACAAGGCTTACGCATTACAACTTTGTTAACATCCACCCTATAGGGCCCCCGGGCCCCGGGTGAGGTCCCGACCAAACTTATTTTTTGTTTTTATTTAAAAACTCCTAAAAGGATTTTTCTGCGTGGACAGCTGTTAATAAAAGGTCAAGTCTGCACGAATATTGATTCAGAAACTTCAGCTTCAGAGATGTGGAGAAAAATGAAATGGGTGAAAGGTGGCAGGTATTGTAACCGGTCTGTTGATTCCCAAAAATGTACTGAGTTGTTACAATCGTTAACGCCGGACTTGGTTGGTGAGCAACCACCTTTATTTATGATTAAGTCAAGTGCTATCGATCGAGAAATAACACTTTTCGAGTTAGAAAACTGTTTAAAGCGCAAGGATACATCTCCAGGTATAGATAACATATCTTATTCTATGGTTTTTAATTTATCTGTTTCGGGTAAGGAATTTTTGTTACATATATATAATTTAATATTGCACACTGGTGTGATTCCAAGTCAGTGGAGAAGCATAAGGGTTGTTCCTATTCCTAAACCTGGAAGAGATCCCAATAGTTCCTCTTCCTTGCGTCCCATATCTTTAATGTCCTGCCCATGCAAAAATTTTCATAGTATTTTATTAAAGCGACTTGAGTGGTTTGTGGAGAAATCAAATCTTTTGTCTCCTTCTACTATTGGCTTTCGTAGGTCACATTCATGCCTGGACAATCTTTCCCGGTTAATAACATCCATTCAGATCGCTTTTTCTAAAAATATGGCAACTATTGCATGTTTTGTTGATATAAATAACGCATATAATAATGTAAATATCAATAAAATGATTTCCATGTTAGAAAGTATTGGAGTTGGGAGCAAAGTTTGTAAATATATCTTTAGTTATTTAAGTCGAAGGTATTTACAAATTGATACTGGTGTCGATGGAATTATTGTAAGACAAGCAAGTGTAGGTTTAGCTCAAGGTGACCCATTATCCCCTCTTCTTTTTAATATTGCGACAATGAATATTTGTAAATTAATTTCCACCTGTAAAGTTTCACAATATGCAGATGATTTTGTTCTTTATGTGTCTTCAAATAAACATAATTTAGATTCCGCCATTGATGATTTGCGCATAGCTTTAGATGTACTTATTGAAAATTTGGGTGAAATGGGGTTATTTTTATCGGAATCAAAAACAAGTGTTTGTCTGTTTAGTAGATCTAGAAACTTAGGCAATGTTCGAATTTGTATTAATAATAAGCAGCTTAAGGTTGTTGATAGAGTTAAATATCTTGGATTGTGGCTTGATTCATCCTTACGGTGGGGTGTTCATATAAACGAAATTTGTGAAAAAGCTTATAAACATTTAAATATATTAAAAATTTTAGCGGGCAAATCATGGGGTGTGCATCCTAAACATTTGAGGAGACTGTACATTTCTCTTGTTAGAAGTCGTATCGATTATGCTAGTTTCTTGTATGGGAATAGTGCTAAGACGCACTTGAACAAACTTGATGTTCTCCAAAATCGAGCACTACGAATTTGTGGTGGTTTTATTCGTACCACACCAATTTGTGTTATGGAAAGTGAACTTTGTTTACCACCATTATATGTGAGAAGACATTGGTTGGCTTGTAGGTACTGGTTAAGGGTGAATTCATTTTCTCATAATGTTACCGTAGCTTTATTAAAAAGATTGTCTGCTTTGTGTACGAATACTTACTGGCGTAACAAGAAAAAGCCGATTTTAATTGATATTTGCAATAAGTTTGGGAACAATATTGTTCACAAGTCCCATATGTTAGACATGTATAATATGGATACATGGGTGACAAATATTAATATTAAAGATTGTATATGTTGTAATGTTGATGAATTAAATGTACCAAAGCGTTCAACAACCTTAACCAATTTAAGAATGTTAATGTCCAATATGTTAGTTTCTAGGTACAATAATTATTATTATGTTTTTACCGATGGGTCGAAAGATGCTCACGGTGTTGGAGCAGCTTTTTTTGATGTTCAGACAAATACTGGTGTTAAATTTAAACTGTGCAATGATGCTTGTATTATGAGAGCTGAATTGACAGCTATTGTTGAAGCTTTGTCTTACATTCAATCTTTGCCGTGCAAAGATGTAGTGATATTGTCAGACTCAAAAAGTGCTCTTCAACACTTGATGCGCTGTGTATCGGGAGTTCGAGGTATGCCTGTAGCTTATGATGCGCTTAAGATTATTCACATTTTGCAGAACGATAAAGTAAATATAAAGCTTCAGTGGATTACTTCGCATGTAGGTATTATTGGAAATGAAGTGGCGGATAAGTTAGCTGTAGAAGCTATCACGGACGGCATAATTATTCCTAGTAATCCTTATTTTACGGAGCTTATACCTAGCATGAGAGAGTTTTGTTTTGAGATGTGGAAGAACCACTTCAATATTATAACTGCGGGAAAGGGTTTGTGGTATAGAACTATCCAACAGAAGCTGCCTCGAATTCCTTGGTTCGACGTAGTTAGCTGTTCAAGAGAACTTTTAGTTTTAGCATTTAGAATACGGTCTGGACATGTGCCTACTAACAGTTTTTTACATTTGATGGGTGTGAGTCCATCCCCTCTTTGTCATTTTTGTGTAAATAAATTGGATGATTTGTATCACATTTTGTTGGAGTGTAGCGCTTTCAATGATTCGAGGCCATTCTTGGGGGGGATGCTCCGTGGCGATGTGTATAGTGGTGGGATTAATATTTTGCTTGGGAGGCCTTTTTCGGAACAGAGTATTGAAATTTATAAATTTGTAAGGGGAGGGTTTTCAAGGAGGGATACGTAATTTTTTTTTAGTTTTTATTTGGACGTAGGGTCTGTAGTTAGCCTGTGACCTGTAGAAGGCGCTACATTCCAACGGGGTGTCTAGTTTTAAATTATCTTAGGATTAGATTATTTTTACTTTTGTTAATTTATTATTTTATTTATTGTGGTACCTTACGAGGCTGTCTTGGCGCACCAGCGCAAAAAGCCTCATCAAATAAATGATTTAAAAAAAAAAAAAAAAGTTTTATTTTTTGGTAGAGATCTTTGCAGTTAGCCTGAGCGCAGGCTTTGACTGCTTCACCGGACTTTTGGCGAGGACCTTAAGGCCTCCAGCCAGAGCAATAGGAAAAACTACTAACTACGTCAGCAACGTGCACTAAGGGCACCCCCTGCGGGGTTCCGAACTCGACTTAGTGCGTTGCTAACAATTTAATAAGGCAAAACAACAATCATGGCTGGATCTAAGTTTTTATTATTTGAGGACATATTTTTATTGCTAGTTTGGCTGGCTCGGGCCAGCTTGGTCTAGGGACGGGAGGATAACATTTACGTTACTATTATTTATAATACGCGACGGGCCTCGCCGGCGAGGTAATATACGGCGGTTATGTTTTCTATGCTACTGCTAGCTAAATTGAATGCTTCTTGGAGAAGCGTTGTTTTATCGTCGGGGTAGGAGAGTGTATGTCTGGGGCGTTTAATCTTAGGTATTACGGAAGGTACGTATCGCGCGGCCGCTATGATTAGCGGGTTACGGTGGGTTTCGGAGGAGTCGAAGAATCGGATCGCGGCGCGTTTCATGAACTGCTTGATTGTTGGCAGATTTAAGTCACAGTGCAACTGCAAGTTACGGACGTAACCTGGAGCGCCTGTGGCTCTACGCATGAAACGGTTTTGGAGAGTTTGCATTCGTTTGAGTCGATAATCGGGTACAGGTCAAGTCGAGTGTTAGATCTTTATGGCTTGTGACTTTTTTGCCAATACTGAGAAAATTATGCACGAATAACGCGATATAAAATTTGCCAACTATAAAATTGTGGCGTTAGGGATGGATAACATTTATTTCAGAAACTTTAAAGTAAGTACTTATTATGCTAATAAAAAAATGCCGATAATTTGTAAATTATAAAAGAGTAGAAAAAGTGCTTTGACTTCTAAAGAACAACTGGCCATTCTTAGAATTACATCATGATTGTACAAAATAAAACGTTATTTAAAATGATATCCCAGAAAAACCATATTGTAAAGGATATTCTTGTGTTCACAATTTATTGTACATTTCTTTTTAGAGTTAATTTAAAAGGGTAGGAATGAAATGTATCTTTTATCTTACATCGAGTTTATTATTAATGAAAAGGATCCGCGATAACCTTTTTTTATAACAAATGCAACTTGAGAACATAGGTCATCTGCCTCTGTAATGTTACTGAATTATATGTGTGTTCATTGTTTTTTTTTTTTGTTAAAGTGAGAGATTCCAGTTTTTGCATGGGTTTCAATTAACATATTTTTTTAATAATGTGACCGTCTTTTTTGAGCCTTATATTTTTAAGCATATAGACTTAAAAGAGATTGTTTCATTAGGAAAAATAATAGATGTAATGAAATAATTGCGTAATTACGAATAACAAAACTATTAATTGAAAGATACTTTAGTCGAAAAGCTATAATAAATTAAAATAAAATGCCATAAAATGAATAATGTTAATTTTGGTTCCAGTGTTTATGTAAAAATGTGTAAGTGAGTAGCTTCAAGTTTTAAAAGGAAAACATTTAAGTTAAACAAAGCGTATGAGTGAACAATACAGCTTAACCTTCGTTTAAGTACACTTTAGAAGTAAACTGTCGTATTGAAGGTTTTCAATAAAAAGCCTTGACATGAAAGTCCCATGGCTTTCCCAAGGCCTGTAGGGGAGTTTAAAGGACGGTGTTTATTATCTATACTTATAATAAATCTGTAGAAGTGAAAATTCTGTACATTGAAAATATCAAAAAAATAAATGGCGGGGGGTGTTACTAGACCGACAACGAACCCAAAAGTGTGAAAAAAAAATTTTTGTCTGTCTGTCTGTCTGTTTGTTCAGGAATCACGCAAAAACTACCGGTTCGATGAAACTGGGTAGTTTTTATCCCGGAAAAGTATAAACAATAAAAAACAAACTTAATTTTGCGGTTAAAAACTCATTGATAAGTTTCGTCATCCACGCGAACGAAGTCGCAGGCACAGCTAGTTATAAATATAAGTAAATCTTTATTAAATACTCGCCTTTCAACGGTATTCTTTCTTGTTTAGCTTATGTGAACAAGTTATTTTCTGAGCCTCACAGCTTTTATACAGTGAAGTGGGACTAATTGGAATCAACGTGGTAGTAGGAAAAACATTGGTGTCGACTTTTCTAAATATCTCCGAGAACTCCGGTTCATACCGGTTCATACTGAAATGTTACTTGAAATAAAGCACGTAAAAATACTTGTCTTTAATTTAAATATATTAAAAATTGCTTAGATGTCCATGTCAATTTATTGAATTCTAAATACCCCAGTGATTTCTTAATAGCTCCACTTTACTGTAAGTGTTTTCACTGAAGTGTAAATGTTCATTGTTTAGTAACCATAGATATAAGAAAGGATTCTGTCTTTGACATTTTTATAATAAACACATTTTCATAGCACAATTATTTAACTTTGCAAGTGCAATGGACTGAATGACTAAGGCACTGAGTGACTACTCAGTGACTTAGTCGATTGCACTTGCATTTGCACACCCGTATTATCTAATAAGATTGATTTTCTATCTTATACAAACAAAAATAACTTTAAAAATACTTTCTAAAAACCCAACTTCCTAAACTTCTATCTTAAATTGAAATGGGGTCTATAACTCAAACATGCGGCATCGTTGACCAATATAATAACAATTTAAGGCATTATAATTAATTGTAAGACGTTACTAGCCTCCGGTAACTGGAGAGAGGTTTAATTGCAGGCTTCAAGGGTCTGTGGACCATTACTACGTTGATGACAGCCGTTATCGTCAGCTGGTTTATCAAGGGTTTATGGTGGAAGAACAGGAGATAGGATGGTCACAATTATAGGTCGAATCCTTTACCTAAAGTTGTAAATCGAAAAGTTGGAAAATATTATGTATCTGTTGAGACTATAAAAGGTGTTTAAAGAAGGATTGCATGTTTGCCATTTATTTCGCTAACGGTGGTGTTATAATAAATAATAAAATGCGCACATCATCACATACATTGCTCTGAACCCAAAGTAAGTAGCTGAAGCACTTGTGTTATGGAATTCAGAAACAACGAAGGTACTACAAACACCCAGACCCGGGACAATGTAGAAAAGTGGGTTTCTAGTTTCTACATTGACCCGTCCGGGGATCGAACCCGGGACCTCAGAGCTAGCGACACCTTGAAACCGGTGCGTACGCCACTCGACCACGGAGGTTGTCAAAGTTTTGACTACAGAAATACTACTTCAAAACAAAGGTACTATCATATATCTTTATTTTGAAGTAGTATTTCTTTATAGTATTGATAGTTTTGTGTATAAAAACACAAGAAGTAAACAATGGAGAATGCATCATTGCAATACAAAATAATGCATTCTCTATCTCAATACTCAATAATTTTAGTGCCATTTCACAATGTCTAGCTTAAGTAGTAAGTAAAAATTTATTAAAGTAACAATCTTTCCATTTTCTAAGAAGATATGAAACGATAACAAGACGTTATATTCCAACACATGTATCATGTACTCGTAACGTGAGTACAACGGCCCTGACAATGTTATCCGCGCGACTGCTGGACCGGAAAAGTCGCTAAGAATAATCACTGGAAATCTCTGTTTATTGAGAAAACTTGTGAATTGATTGAAGATATTACTTAGGTGTTGTTATTAAATAATATTGTAATAAATACAACTACATTAAAGCACACTTTTAAAAATATTAGACATTATTTATTGTTATTTTACGTAACCAAAACTCACAACAATAAATTGATTTAAAACTTCGGATGACGCCACAATTTCGTGCAATTTGCGCACAAGAATTACGTCAGTAACGCCTGATTTTTTGTTTGTTTTAGGTTCTTAGTATTTTGTTATTTAATAAAAGTGTCTTATATTTCTTATTATCTTACCGACGGACTAAATCAATTTTGCGTTTTTATACCCCAACAACTACTAATTCGAAGAAATCAGAACGATTCGTTTTAATGAGTTACTTCGTTGTCGAAATTACCCTGCAAAGTATTTCATAGACACAGCATTCTATCTCATCTTACCTCAATCTTAACCCTTACCTTTATAACATAATTAGGAAATGTACTCGACGCCATATTACCTTAACCCGTGCCTGCTCAGGTTTAAATTGATACGTGTTGAGTTTATTGGCGAGGCTAACGATCTTTACGATGCAATTTGTATCGTTAGTTTGTTAGTGGAGTACGGGTGATACAGGCTTTTGAGGGTTGTGTGGTTTGTACTACTTCAAAAGAAAGAGAGAGCCAGAAAATAAGTTAATACATTTGTAATGGAAGTAATCAAGGTACTTATTGTCTGAATCTGATAATCTTGAGCTGGGTAACGGCTTTTCCTTTTCTTCTTTCAAACCTCTATCGTTTGCTATTTAGTATCACAAATACATTAAATAAAATTAAGTGTGTCTTTTAAAAATATCATATGTTAGACTACCATGGCCTTAACAGTTTTGTCCATTGATATACTCGAATGTATTGAACAAAAAGAGCTATCCTCGTCTACAAATTTCTGAGAATTCGTGGGTGCATAAACGTGAAATATTTCACACACAACCGTCCGGAACAAATATCTGGGGCCGACATATTTTCCCGCGCCTTTGTTTAGAATAATCTCTGAAAAAATATGAACACACAAAATACCAAACTTGTCAACGTAAGCGCAAAAATCCCCTTACTTACGCTCCATAGGGTTGTCAAAACAAAAGTCTAACGTTTTCGCAGGACGGAATATTCGCATACAGATTCTGAATACAATTAGTAACGGATTGTGGGGCAACCCTTCCGCAGGTCTTAATAGGTGGTATATTAACAAGAGTACAGATGAATATGGATTATATCTCGCTAACAGTGCCGGCCGACGTTTATAACAAATTTATGCAAGGATAATGTTGGGATTAATCCCGTAGAGCGATAACGCGCGCCGACTACATTTACATATATTTTTGACAACCCTAACGATTTAGGGTGCTTTGTGATAAGCCCTGTGATGTAATGTTTCGTTTGAGAAGTATTTAACATGACAACTTAATAAAAGGAATTTTTTATTTTTGTGCTTTTTATGATCAGATTGTTGCGTTAGTTAAGTGATTGGCTCAAAAAATGTTTTTATTTCCCTAATTTCTGGCAATATATTGTTAGACTGGGTCCTACACCGACGATGTTATACGACTATATGAAACTAATATTTACTGTCGTAATTTTTTTTGTGTATCTATTATTAAATCCATTTTTAACCGACGAAAAAAACGGAGGAGGTTCTCAATTCGACGCGTATATTATTTTTTTAAGTGGGACCACGCATATTATAATATGCACTGTCAGAGAGACTTTCAGTAGTCTGTGATAATGGCCACAGATTATTTCTTGTTTTTTATTGTGTCTCGTGTAGAAACGCTCCTATAATATAAAAAAAGGGCTTAGTCAGGTTATTTCTAAAACATAAGCATTTATTTAAAAAAAGTGCTTTACAGTCAAGTTCAGTGAGACAACAGCAAAAAGATCTGTATCTCGTTATCTTTAAGTGCTTGCTTTTTGAGCTCCTCCCATTTTTGTTGAGTAGGTCTCAAAGATTAACATCAACCGTGGGTCCTCTTGATATTATCAACATCTGTGGCAGGCTGCTAAGATCTATACTTACTTTATTTGGTATAAAACAAAGTGCCACACCGCGTCTGTTGTGTTTAAACGTAATAAACTTAAATACTACCGAACGGATTTACATACAGTTTTCACAAATGAGTACAACGATTTAACAGAAAGATTGATCTATATAATTAAATAATGTTAGAACTTCTGAGCAAAGCCAGGGCGGGACGCTAGCGTTACATAAAATAAAAATTGTTTCTTGTATATTCCTTTCCTAAGCAAATAAATATTCAAATTTCAAAAGAGATTTCATAAACACACTTACTATACAAGTACGTTATATCTCGTTACCTTTCAGCGATATTATAAAATTAGTCTTAAGCCGAGATCCCGGCGTATGCGAGCGTAAAGGAGTTAATTATTATTGTAGCCTAATCTTATCTCAGCGAATTAAATATATACGTGACTCAAGGCTGTGTTCGTAATTTATACTGAAACTCTGTTAAAGAGACCTCTGGGTGTGTTGATGTGTGTACATGTATAGATAGGTTGTCATTAAGTATGTTATGTAGGTACAGTAGACACAAATGCGTGCGGAAGTATGTCTGTGTTACATTATTATAAACTACTATCACCACCAGTTTTTACAATTAATTAGCTATCAATAAAGATGACGAAATAATAAGTTATACTAATTTTGAGTTTCACCAACTGGACACACGTGTGTCCCGTGTTTTGTGTCGAGTTGACGAATAACCCATCAATAATAGTCTGCTAAATTTCTTCATTTTATTTCTTGAATGTCTTGATGTATTGATAAAAAAAATTAATCAATATTTATAATTTAAGCATTAAGATTTGTAAGCCGCTATTGCTTGTAATTAATAAATTTAATTACAAGATAGAAGTTTTAATCATCATTGCCTGACTCAATCGCACGTTCACCTGTTCTACTTGAATCTACTTGATGTTTTTTGTTCTACATGTATTTAATTAATGTTTCATTTTTTCTTAATCACAAGCTTAGTTTTAAAAAAGGATATAACTAGAATATTTTTTGTTAGAGTAATTTAGACTAAGTATAAAAATTGTCAATACACTATTGCATAAGGTTCCCCTGTAATAATAGTTGTATTCTGTGGTAAATAAATAAATAAAACAATGCAAAAAAGAATACAGGGGTACATACGAGTATATACATTGTACTCAATAATAAAATCAGGTGGAAAACGTCTAAAGAACTGGCTGACTTGTTATTTACAAAAAACGGGATAAGTTCTTTATAATTAAAGTTCGTGTAAGCTTTCCCGTTGCTATAGTAACCTGACATAGTATTATACAGATGGTTTACATTCGTAGCATGCACTGCTGACGTCAACGGTGTGCATGCATGAGTGGAGTATGTACACATACGAGCCATTGCGTTAATAGAGCCTAGAGAACCTACCAAATAAGAGATGTAAAGTTTAGTTGAGGTTTTTGGAGTTAGAAGTTATGTTAGCATTAATTCTGTGAGCTGTATCTATTTAATAACAAGCTGTTTAGATATTGTAACGGTACGCTTCAATGTTAAAAATCAGGTTAATGTAGAGTATTTTACTATAATTAATGAAAATAATTATTGTACCTGTAGGTATACAATAAATCCGTAATAATATATCTGTCGTTTCAATCAGTAGTCAAAGTGCTACGCAGTGCTAGGTAACGTTCATCAAACCAGACTTTATCATGCCACATAACTACAAGAAGCCTACTTGTCTTAATTAGTATACACCATCATTGTTTGTATCCTATTGTTCAGGTTCGTCAAGTGTCCACATAATCGATATAGAGGCCTTTGTACGTTGTTGTCACTCGATACACAAAGCATCGATAGTCGATAGCCAGCCAATCAGCCAAGCAAGCCATTTATCGAATCTGTTTATCTGAACGTATCTTCAAAATTCATTACGTCACTACGGTGCAATTTTCAACCTTATCAGAAAGATGTTATAATTGAATTTCCCTTTTTTGATTTTCGTTGGCTTTAACACGGTAGCTAAATGGGTGCTGATTAATGTAGGTTTAAACTCGATTTATTCGTTTCCGTTGCGATACGATTTTGTGATTTTTGACGGTTAATTGAGCGTCTGGCTTCTAGCTTTAAGGTGCTGAATTTCAGTCCAAAAGCTATTGTTAAGTAATTCGATACAAAAAAAATCCTCAGTAGGTTAATACGCCATTGTACGCTTCACTGTCATTGTTTACTTTATTATATTGACTATGTAACTTTAATGGTGTACAATAAAGAATATTCTATCTATCTATCTGAATAACCATAAACTATCTAGATAGATAGATAAAACTTTTATTCAGCACAAAAACAAGACACAAATTATATACAATATGAGGAAAAAAAAAGAGAAATAAAAATAAGTGGATACAAAAGATTTCAAACATAAAAATTAAAAGAAGTCCACAACATAAAGGCAAAAAAAAAGAAAAGAAAAACATATATATAAAGGGACAAATTTGACTAAATTTGAATCTAAGTACAGGAATGAGTGTTGTTTAACCTTGCTTGGTACATCAAACATTTTAAGTTATAGAATCAGGCGTTACTTTGCGGAAATCCATGACATTAAATGTTATGAAAGATATTTAGCTTTAATTCCGCTACCAAAATCCAAGCTTGGAAGCAGGGTGTATAGAAAAAGTTTTCGTGTATTTTTGCATATGCATGAGGGCGGGAGGGTGGGACTGCATCCTCCTTCCAAGCTTGGATTTTGGTAGCGGAATTAAAGCTAAATATCTTTCATAACATTTAAATCAAACATTTTGTTTCGATAAATTTATCTTACAACGCTGCTGAAGGAATAATCTGATACCTAAAACTAGTCTAGGCCTTTCCTTGAGTTAAACAATAACATCTTGAAGTATTAATTATGTAATACATTAAGCTTAGGGTAAACTTGAACGTCCCTTAGTTAACAGTAAAATTGATTAAGCTTTTAACAAATAAGTGAAATACTTTATCTAATTAATATTTTATTTAATTATCCGAAGCACGCAGACCGAAGCAATTTTTAATTAAGAGAACATCTTCATACCTTTATTGCAATAACCGGTATTTGTGATAGCTCGCTGCTTAGTTCTATTAAACGACGGACTTTATTTAATCTTCATTAAAATGTAAGAAAAGATTATCTGGATCAGTTATCTACTATACAATCTGAACTAGCGTTGAATTTCTTGAAAAAATAGTTATTTCAATTATTTTTCCCTTTTACCACATAGCGTTACAACATGCAGGCACTGATTACGTTTATGTATGTATTAATTAAATGACTTACTATTACGTAATTTCATTTGGTTAACTATTAATGTTAAATAATAAATTATAATCATATTCTTTAGACCGCTGGGCGAGGGTCTGTACACAATGGGAGCCAACAGATGGACGGCGTCGCCGAGGCCGGCCCAGGAAGAGGTGGCGGGATGACTTAGTCGCTTACCGCGAGGGCTGGTGTGAGGTGGCGCGGGATAAGGTTGAATGGAAGGACTTGGGGGAGGCCTTTGCCCAGCAGTGGGACAGCATAGGCTAGCAAAAAAAATAAATATATATTCTTTATGAATTGGTACAGAAGACTTCCCCTAGTTAATGGGGAAAAAAGCGTCTCATTTACAAACAGGTAGATCTTCGAGTGATGTAGTTTTGGCTACTCATGGTTGCCAAACACGTATAATGTTCTGACGTGACAATCAGCTTTAGGATAGTAGGTATACATCTGTGAATATAACTCTTGGTACTTTAATATGGAAAGGTACTTACGTCTCACTCTGACTGTAGGTCTTTTGAACGCGGTGCGGAGGTACGGCATGGCCATCACCAGCTCGATGTGGGGAGGCGGTGGGAGCTGCAACAGGAAAATATACTGTAGTACGTATAAAAGAAGGTTTATTATTGCCTGATGTGACCAAGATGGCTTCATAGAACTTTCCTGAGCGATGCAACAAATTTTGATGAGGCATTACGGTGAATATATAGCTAGAAGTGCTTTTTATTGGCGAGACTCTATATAACAAATGAATGGCCATAGCATGTACTTTTGTTTTATTTGCTCCGTGTTTTGTCCTGTATAAGGATTGAGATCAACCTTTAATTGATCAACATTTATAGAAAGTTGTAAGTGTAATCAGTTAAGGAAACATTCGACCACAAATAACTTAAAAGGCTACTGCGAATAAAGTGCAGTTAAATACAAAGCATAACAGACAGTGGTCTACTTACCGTTTTTGATATAGCGGCCAGCCATTCCCTTTGATAGCATTAAAATAAACGAAATTGTAATTATAAATCTTATCAGTACAAATTACGGTCGACCGCATGTCTGTGGTCAGAACAGTATTACGAAAATCAACCTTAGATACTGGTTCAAAATATGAGTGTTGTCAATGACTTGGTTATAATAATAATATTCCGGGACAACTCACACACGGTTATCTGATCCCAAGCTAAGCAGAGCTTGTGTTATGGTAACCAGACAACTGATAAACATACTTATATATTTCTAAATACATGTAACATATTATAGATAAATTACGTTAGGTACGGTTATGTTAATCAAAAAGCATTTGTTTTTAACTATTGGTATTATGTCACTGGTATACAATTAGAAAAGGTCACGCAAAAATAAAATTAACACAAATCTTGATGACACACAAATTTAAAAACCTAGTTACAGTTTCTAAATTAAACAGATACACATAAAACATGTTCATTAATGACATTATTCGTCGTGCTCTTGTCACTGCCGGTGTACCAGCTGTTTTGGAACCCAATGGTTTGGTGCGCAGCGATGGTAGGAGACCTGACGGTATGTCATTGTTGCCTTGGAAATTGGGTCGGCCTTTGGTGTGGGACGCAACGTGCGTCGACACCCTTGCGCCGTCCCACGTTCTAAGTTCGGCGGCCTCTCCTGGCGCTGCTGCTGGAGCTGCGGAGACCCTTAAACGGCGAAAGTATAATAACCTAATGGGTAATTATATTTTCGAGCCGTTTGGGGTTGAAACGTTCGGGTCATGGGGTTCGAGTGCACGAAATCTTTTTAAAGAACTGTCAAACGTTTGGTAGACTCTACTCGTGATCAGAGAGCTGGTTTGTTCCTTGCACAGAGAATCGGCATAGCCATTCAACGTGGCAATGCTGCCAGCCTTCTGGGCATGTTTCCCGCCATTGACAAGGATGACGATGAGTTTTTTGACGCGTGTTTGTTTTATTTATTTATATAAGATTTAATTTTAGTCTTTGTTTGTTCTTGTATTAGATTTAAGTATTGAATTACAAAAATAATAAAACTGTCATAAAAAAAACATGTTCATAAAATAAAGAAATCTCTTATTTTGGTTTACCTAGTATGTAAACAACAGAATCAGCGCCATTGTCAAATTGTTCCAGTGATGTGCGGCCGACGGTAAAAATATAACAATCAGATCAGTTTTTTCCACATGTTGTATCCTTGTCAACATGGTAATTTGATACAAAAAGATGGGTTCGTTATGTTTGGAGTAACACCTGTTTTATTTATTGTTGACCGTTTGTTTTACAAGTTTTTTTCCTTTGTACCTTGAAATTGTTTTCTAATTTAGAATTTTGTAGAGCAATTAAAAGCAAAAAAAAATAATTAAAAAAAAACTCTCACTAAACTAAAGCAATTACATTGTATCAAAGAAACTATAAATTGAAAGTAGTATTCAAGAAAAGCCCAATATTATATAAAAGTTTTGAGCATGATATTATGTTTATAACTCAGTATGAGTTATCCCGAACAGCTACTAAACTTAATCTGGCCATATATCTCGGCTCAACGACTATTGTCATGTAAATAAAAAATAAGAGAACAAGCAAAATGTTACGTATTTTTACCGCAAAGTATTTTACTCGTGTAAGGGTAAAAATGATAGTAAAAAGGTCCGGGGTTAATATATCACGAGGTCTCACCAGAGGTGCCCCAGTCACCATAAGTCACCACTGATCCGGGACAGTGCTTTTAAAACTCAGCATTTTTACCCAAAAACAGCGTAAATATATGATTTTAAATATTGTTACGTTTAGCTACAGAGTTTCACATATAAATTAGACAAATATTATAAATATTTAAGAGGTTACGATAGGAAGAACACTGCTTTCTGTATTGTTTCTGCTTCTACATATAGAAAAAGATTGTATGATCTCCGTGGTCGAGTGGCGTACGCACCGGTTTCAAGGTGTCGCTAGCTCTGAGGTCCCGGGGTCGATCCCCGGACGGGTCAATGTAGAAACTAACTTTTCTACATTGTCCCGGGTCTGGGTGTTTGTGGTACCTTCGTTGTTTCTGAATTCCATAACACAAGTGCTTCAGCTACTTACTTTGGGTTCAGAGCAATGTATGTGATGTTGTCCGCATTTATTATTATTATCTTAGTATACAGTAGATAAAATAGGTTTTAAAACGGATTCACTTAACTAAGTAACATAAATACTACAAAAAAAAATTGTTATATTGTCGAAAATTGGTACCTGACTTATATTTTATGTGTACTAGACTGAGTACACTCAATTCATATCACATCTTAAATGAAAATAATGTCTTTCTTAACATTAGAGTACGTAACAATACAGTCTTTCCACAACAACTTATTTGTTCGTATTCTTAAGAACGCAGAATTCACGCCCTACTTACCACTGGCTCGAGAGCTGCGTCGCAATGTAAATATAACTCCATTCTTTTCTATAAAAACTGACCTACATTCAGAATCTAACATAACCCTACCAATTTGTCAAGTAAACTTCGCTGTTCTGTGGCTATATGGGGTAGAAGTGGAGCCCTGGCTTTCGGTAATCCTATGAAACGAAGCTCCGTGAGAAAGTAAGATAAAAAGACGTAGAGTCTATGTTTCTGGTTTGTATAAAAATTGGTGCTATACGAGTATGAACGAGGTTCAAAATTTGTTAAAAAAAGAAAACACTTTTTGCTTTGAATGTTTAGGAAACGATTTATTTAGTTTATGGACGCAAATTACTGTTCTTTATCTTGTATATATTTTATTTAGTCTTTACTTGATCCCACTGCTGGGCGAGGGCTCTTTTATCCTTTCCCAAACCTCTAACAATTTCTCTGTCAATCTTACGAATCGATTAATTCACATTTTACACAAACTACATATTTTTCATTGATGTAGTTAAAGCCAGTTTATGAACGAAATAACATTTCTGGCCGAGCCTTCAGAGCTAACAACCGTGTATATATAATTTACTGCAAAAAATGTCGCTCGGTCCACACGTACGTAACTCCTAATTCACTTTGCTCCGGATACGAATTAACTCGGAAATGTTTGGGTTTTATTTTGTGGATGTGTGGGGAACGATGTTATTGTGATGATCACGCAGTTTTGGCTTCGAATAAAATAAAACATCGTGTTATACATATATACTATAAACAAATAAACAAAATAAAATGTGACGGTATTTGAACACGTTTTCCTGCTTTTTTACCGACTTCAAAAGAAAGAGGTTCTCAATTAGTCTGTATATTTGTTGTATAATTTCAATACCTAAAAATTTTCTATTGACTTCAAAAAAATATTTAGATCTCGATCGGCTGTTTGTTACCTCGGAGGTGGCCCAATATAAATTTCATTGAAGACGGTATTTTTCCATTTATGTGTTATCAATCTACCAATTAGACAAAGAAATCCATTCGCGATGACAATACAAAGTCAATAGTTACATAACATTCACAACCACTTCTATACGCCTAATATAAATAAACGTAGCCTTCTATTTATTTAAGCTTTAAGCCCACTTATCGTAAACCACACTTGTCCTCTCGCCGGCCCTCGTAATCGTATATTATTTATTTTCAATAAGAAAAAGGTTAAAAACGGGTTGGAGATTACTTTATAGAAAGTCTCGAGAAGCCTTTTCTATGCGGGAGAGGACTATGTTGCTAGATAAGGTTTAAAATGTGAAATAGTATCTGAAATATAAATAACGAAACGCATTTTTAAAATACTTCATTTAAAATTACTAAAATTTAAAAATTAATTTTTGTAGAATGTTTAGATATTTTTTGAATCTATTGTACCCAGTAGTGCTATTCTGTAACATTATTTTCATGTCTCGACAGCGGAATTCGCGGTGAGATGTCAAATACGTATTCTCGAATTTGAATTCTAAATCAAGGCCCATTGAGTTCACTTTTGAAGTGAGCTTTATTGTCACTCAGGTGAAGCTCGATACCGAGATTATTTACAGAATAGACATACTGGTCTCAAAACCTATTCTTTTAAAATGCCCTTTATCACCTTTATGGAAGATATTTTTCTTGCAGCTTTTTGCTTCATATTTTTTTTATAAATTTGTTTGAAATAATATGTGATCGAACAGTGTAAATAAACCGAAATACATTCTTAGCGATCTTAAGCGACAATGTAATACTGTCGTCATGGCAATAGCAACTCACCGCTGGTGATGTGCCAAAGAATCGATGCACTCGAAGTAATCGAGTTATCGAGTTACGTCCTTCACCCTTTCCCTTAATCCCTAATTAGCTTTATATTTACTTTACTTTATTGTTCTTAGTTGACGATTTTTATTAGTTACTGTAATATTTCTTCATTTAGTTACAGACACTCGGATACTAAAAATGAGTATGTGCTTAAATCGCATTATTATTTTCAAGTTATACCATTATATGTTATACAATAATCTATTAATTTTGCAAATCATGTTTTAAATGCAAGTTCCATGTTATTTAATTTTGGAGTAACCCTAAACATAGGGTTTCATTTTACAAATGAGCGTTATAATGAAATCATGCGACCAGAGCTTAGCGCGGGACCCGTACACGAGGCACTAATTACAGGCGTGGCACAAAAAGTACCGAAGATGATAAACGAGCATACATCACTACCCGACGTCTAAGGCTTGTCGTGATGAATTGCGCTTTTTTCTTCGCGCCCAAGGCACAGGATGCGTCTCGTATTCCATCCCTTTCATCCCCTTTCACCCAATTATTATAAATAATGAGATAATATCGGGTTCCGTTACGATGGCTGTCCCTGAATAATGTTGCCAATTTTAAGAGCAGAGACGTCTGAAAAACTTGATGATAGATGATTTTTTCTTAACAACAAAAAGGTAGGTTTCGGTAGCCATATTTTATTTGGCACTTCTTTAAAAAAGCTGTGTATAAATGGTTGATTTTCCAGCGATTTCTATTGTTGCAAGCTTTTATGATTGATAATGATTGAGGGTTCGTCGATTCAAGAGAAAATCAATGCTTTGTTGTTTAGTTCTCGTAGTCCAGTCATCTGCCAAAATGTTCCGATTTAAATATCAATTCGAAGCAAGCTAATAACGCATAAGCACCGCATAAGTTATAAAATTTAAAAATAATTGAAACTTAACATAATATAAAGATTCCGGTTTACAATATACGATACAATTATTCCCAATAAATAATTTTCTAACCTTTAATTCAGTAAATTAAGGATCATAATACTATATTTATTGGCTATTTAGAAGAAGCTATTTCGCCAAAACTGGCGAAAACAGGAAAGTTGTGCGAGAAATCTTTGTGAGCAATAAATAACATAACTTATGAGCTGTGTAAAACTTGTCTGTGTAGTCATACGTCGTCTTTTATTAGAACTAAAACGATCAACGATTGATTTGATAATGGACTGACCAAAATATTTGTTACTACAAATTCTTCCCGAAAAATATTGTATAGGTATACATAAAAATTACCTAATGAAAAAATTGGTAAAATGAAACAACATAATCTATACTTATAATAAATCTGTAGAAGTGAAAATTCTGTGCATTGAAAATATAAAAAAAATAAATGGCGGGGGGTGTTACTAGACCGACAACGAACCCTAAAGTGTGAAAAAAAAAAATTTTTGTCTGTCTGTCTGTTTGTTCAGGTATCACGCAAAAACTACCGGTTCGATTACGATGAAACTTGGTATGATTATTCTTTATTATCCTGGGCACCACACTGGGTAGTTTTTATCCCGGAAAAGTATAAACAATAAAAACAAACTTATTTTTGCGGTTAAAAACTCATCGATAAGTTTCGTCATCCACGCGAACGAAGTCGCAGGCACAGCTAGTAGTCAAATATAATCATTAAATCGAAAGTCAATATTATCAAAGATGACGATGATTTTTTATATAAGTTTTGATTTTAGTATAGTTTAAGATTTTTTGGTGTATACTTATTTATAGATAGTAATTGTGTACTTTTATCATTGTCATCGGGAATAAGTGGTGTTTGATAAAAAAAACTAAGGGCAAATTACATTATTTTATCTAAACTAAATTATGTTTTGTAAACGTTTGATTTGTGAGACTTCTCCGATTTTTAGGTGTGTCCAAAGACACTGCCCAGTGGCAAACAGGATACGATTTAATGTAACTAGTGAACAAATGTCACTGTTGTTTTTCGTTACTAAACTTTGTGTTGTAAAATGCTGTATTGTAATTTGTGGGAGAAAAATAAATATACATATTATATATAAATGTATTTTTTTCTTTGGCCAATAAACTTATTATTATTATACATTATTATAACTAGTCTCATGATTTGTTCGGATCATTATTGGAAGTAAGTAATATCGCTATAAGACTAAGATGTATTTTTTTTTATGCAAAATGTGTTGGCTTTTATTCCCACCGGATGTAGCTAGCATCCTTATGGAAGCCCAGTATATTACATGGCACCTCTGCAATCCATTTACAGAGTTATATACTCTCTTAGGCTAAGAACTCACGGAGCGATTTTCACCCGCGACCGCCGCGGTGGCGGAACTGCGGTTTTATTTCAAAACTCACGAGACCGGCTATTTGCGCGGTAACGCAGCCGTCGCGGTTGCGATCATCACCCGCAGAGGTGGCGGGCGATGATCGCAAGACGCAAGGCGGGCAGTTAACGATCAGTTGAAGTCCAGACCGCCATGGACACACATCAGAAACGAGCTGTTGTGTTATATTTACTTCACAGAAGAATTAAAAAAAAAAGACCCAAAAGGTTCTGGGTGCATCCACTGATTCAGATTATTTGTTACCCTTATTAGTGAATTAAAGAAGGACGAAGAAAAATTCTTCAATTATTTAAACTGCTCTTCAAAAACAACATACTAATATGCGAGATCTTATATCACCGGAGGTCACTGGTGCAAAATGCCGTTGGATTTCTGTACCCCCCCCCCCCCCCCCGCCTCTGCGCCACTGCGATCGCCCGCCAATCGACCGCAGAGCGCGCGGGTGCAACCCGCCGAGGCTGCGGGTGACCGCAAACAAACGCGCAGACTGCGGGCGTAAAACCCGTCGTGAAATGTGCTTTAATTTTTTACATGTATATCTGCACTCTATAGAAGCTGCGGGCCCGCAACCGCGGCGGTCGCGGGTGAAAATCGCTCCGTGAGTTCTTAGCGTTAGCGAGACTACGTAGTTGTCATAACTTGAGACACGGAGTTAAAAACAGGTTATCTAACTATACAGCTTGGTGTAAATCGGAAATTTAGTCTGAAGACATAGAACGAAAATTAATTTTTCATTTAGGCAGGTTTCATTTTGACTGGTACTTTTGGATTTAAATTGTTCTTAATAAATGTGTATGTTTCAAATCATTTAAAGTCGTATAAAACTAGAACGCTGTTTTAGTGGAAATTTTATTTTGTTATTTGAATTTTATATCGCCTGCAAGTTCATGTAGAAAAGATACGAGATTAATTCGTTTCTTACTTGAGTGTTGGTAACTTAAGACTGAAAAATACACATGTTATATGTTACCTTATACCGCTGGTAAAGAAAATAAGGTAAAGGCAAAAATTTGAATTACTTAAATTATTTATAGCTACGTAAGTACGTAGTAATGCAGAAGTGAATTTTTATTTCTAGACTAAAAACAAGAAAACACAAAGTTTATCCCAAAAGATAAGCCTTGATAACTTTAATCTTAAAACCTTGTTTTTTAAAACACGCGGATTTTTCATCGCTTAAACAACCAACGTGTAGTTAACTGTTCCACAAAAGATATAGCTCAAAGGGATTTTGAATAAAATCAAATATGCATTGTAAGTGAACGACTGAGGGATTGGAGTTTTATTAAAATACCTAGAACTTATTAAATACGCTTTCAGCTTCAATACCGTGCATCCGATTGTGAAGAAAGAATTGATCGTTTTATTAAAAATCTCTATCCGCGAACTCTGTATGGACTTTATTGAGTGATGTCGTGACAGACTTAAATCTTTCCTTTCAATAACGGATTGAAATTTAAATATTTAAAGTATTTATATATTTAATGTGTTATTTATTCTAATGTTTTTTATATTTTACATTTAATGTGTTTGTTAATAAAGAGTTTTTATTACTTTTAACTTTACAATACATTGTAAGAAAAGTGAAAACATAATTATCCCAATAAACTATATAAAAAAATGTTACGTATTTTTCGCGGTAGATACGTAGATAAAATAAACATTTGGTTTGTATTTTCATATACTAAGATTTTAAAAGTATTTAAATGATAAATTGGTAGTCATTTTACTAAAAATATATATATAGCAACAAATCACAATGCAAATAACTTGAACGCCAAGAATTGGGTAGATGACTAGGTATGAAAAGTCAAAATTTATTTAGTCCGCCATTTAGATTTTTCAAAATATAATAGACACATATTTTTTCTTTTCTCAAATAAATTACAAAATACGAAGATAAACCGCTGTAAAGTTCAGGAGTGGGGGCTTGTGACGTCACGGCTAGGTACAATTTGTACTCAAACGTGACGTCACGCAAGAATTGTACTCGCTGTATCTTCGTAATTCTTTGTTTACGGGACTAAACAAAAAATACGTGTCTAATATTTTTTTCTTATCTAAAAGATGGACATAAAAATAAAAATTAGTCATCATCCCTATTCAATCACAATAGTAGCTCGAAACTTTTATCTTTCAAAGTTTTTTTCAAGCTCAGCAACAATACTTAATCAAAGTTGTATTAATACCAATTTAAGTTAAAGCAATTGTATTAAACAATGAATGATTATTGCTCAACTTTGGATGACGCCTCGGGACAATTAATTAGGGGGAATAACCTCTTATTGGCTATTTTCAATACCTTTTTATTTAAGCTTTGAAAGGTTTAACGACCTGTCGTGAAATAAAAATATTATCCTAATGTAATAGGTGTATGATTAGGTGTATGTTACCTATAACACTTATTACCACTGCCCCTTACGATGGTTTATTAGTGGTAAATGAAAACGAGTAGTTTAAAAGAAGAAACAAACACATATCAGTGTAAAAGATAAAAAAGGTTATAAGTCTTTCAATTCTATTTTGTTGACTTGATTAAATCTACTTACAACCTAAATAAATTCTGAACCAAATAGCTTACCTACATGTTTTCTCAATCCGATTTGGTAACATAACCTAATCTTTGATCGAAAAAAAACCCTAGTTTATGAGAGCTATTTATTTACTCACATAAATAAAAAGAAACAAGTACCTTTAACCTTTAGGAGACGTTAAGCGTACTTATATCAACTACATGAATAGATCCACTTAGGTAATTTTTGAAACAAAATTGGCTTCACGAAAATACCTCGTAATTTCAGCAAAGTTACCTCCATTCTGTATTGACATAAGCAATTATGCGGTTATTATATAATAATGGTCACCGTAAATTACGTAATTAAGCCTGCGGCCATGTCACTTAGCAAAGTTTAGCGAAAATAACGTAATAGGTAAACATCTCCGGTAATTCGTCTCTGTCCAAAGCGCGGGAAATGAAGGATGGTAAAATCAAGATGGCGGAAAATCGCCTTGTCTCGTAAATTAATGTCGTTTCAAAAAGTTCACGTTTACAATATTATTAATTATTTATGAAACACGAATTTAATGGAAAGTTTTCGGTATAATGGACACGCCATTAAAAGTAAAAAACAAATAATTTGAAGGACATAACTAAGACAGTAATCGTAATTCAATACTTTCGAAGTGGTATTCTTTACGTATTTACTAGAAAAGGGGGGTGATTGAACTTTTGACGTTTGAAACTTCAATGAGATCGCATTACGAAAACTTATCGATAGACGAACTGAGACAAACAAACAGAATAATATCAGTCACGAACCGGTAACTTACACTCCATTTAAAATTCCTGTAAAGATTATCTACCTGAATTGTTAGACGCTGGAACTTTTATATCCACTCGGAGCATCTAATAAATAATTCAGTGTTCCAGAGAAAATTTAATTCATGTTTATTCCAGTTTGGTTCGTCGGAGCGATAACAGTACCCTTTCGTAAGTTGGCGGAACAATAACAATATTTTTGTAACGCGGCGCTAACGTGTAATCGGAAGCTTACTCCAATTGTTTGATAAATAAGCAAATCGTTCTGAACATTGTGTCAATGATATTCGGAAGTTACGCGGAATTACATTGTTTTTCTTAAAATTTTGATAACATTCCGTCTGCGTCTATATTGCCGGGATTTTTTTCTTAGACGACCTCCGTGGTCGAGTGGCGTACGCACCGGTTTCAAGGTGTCGCTAGCTCTGAGGTCCCGGGTTCGATCCCCGGACGGGTCAATGTAGAAAATCACATTTCTACATTGTCTCGGGTCTGGGTGTTTGTGGTACCTTCGTTGTATCTGAATTCCATAACACAAGTGCTTTAGCTACTTACTTTGGGTTCAGAACAATGTATGTGATGTTGTCCGCATTTATTTATTATAATTTGGAATTTTAAATATGTTTATTTTAAGTCTGAGACCTCCGTCTGAGTGTGTTCTCGTTATTAAACTTTTTAATTTGTAATCAAGTCGAAATTGCATTTATTTCTTTTTAACACATCGATTTACATTAATATAATAAAAGGGAAACTAAAAACTCAATGGATCTTTTTTTGCAGTGTAGAAAAGAACCTGCCCTTTTTTGATCTCGGTAAAAAACTTCCACATCTAAATCATGTAAAACTTGTATTCCCATTATGGCTCCTACACACAGTGCCGGCGGCAGTGCCGCCGGGCGAGCCGCCGCCGGCCAAGCCGTCGCGCGTCGTCACACAAACAAATGCCGGCGGCTCCTTTGTATGCCGCCGGGCGCACGGCGGCTTGGCCGGCGGCTCGCCCGGCGGCACTGCCGCCGGCACTGTGTGTAGGAGCCATTATATTATCCGGGAGCATTGGAGTCGGGACTCTAATGGAGTATAATTGTCTGGAACGAGGGGATTACGTGTGATCAATGTAATGTTCTCTCGTTTGTTCAACATGCGGTATGGGATAATTTATGGCGCTTCTTTGAGAGAATTTAATGTTTGCAACTTATAATATTATATTAATCGATTAACTTTTAGGTGTATTAAATTCTTTTGATTTATTATTTTCCTGCTAGAGAGTTTTGTAGGCATGTTTAAACAAGAAAATTGAAATCCAATGTTTTGTTCTTCTTTAAGCATACGTACATTAGTAAATATACGCAAAGTAAACATAGGCAAAGCCAAAAATAAAAAATATTATTTATTTGCTTAACAAATAGTGTGTATGTAGTGAGTGTGTGACTTTGCGTAGCATAATTAATTAGCATTATTCAGATAACTCCATCTAATAATCACTACCTCTATCTCTCATCGACTAAGGCTAGATCGAGGAACCTTTTGAAAAGATCCCCTGATAAACGTTAATCTTGTAACAGTAGACCGCAACCAATGAGATTTATGTGACAGCCATCCAATTAAATAGATCTTTGGCCTTCGAATGACGTCACAGAATTCGTTAGAAAAAATAACTTTTTTAACAAATCATTATGTAACGGCTTTAATTACTAAACTTCGAAAACTAATCGCTTAACAGTTACTTATCTTTTTACACGACTGCCCAAAAAGGAGTGTTATGTTTTCAGGGTTCATGTATGTATGTATGTATGTTTGTGAGTTTCTTTATTCCACCATGACTTCTAAAAGGCTTGACCGATTTCAATGTTTGTGGTATCATTAGAAGCTTTGAGTTATCCCGAGTGACATAGGCTATGTGGACATTAAAAAATGGTCAAGTGTGAGTCGAAATCGCTTGCAAAGGGTTCCTAACGATATTTTTTTTTGTGTTGTGTTATGTTTTTTTGTTGTTCACTAAAAGGTATTAAATAAAAAAATATAATAAAAAAAAATAAAAAACACGCCTGCCATGTCAATAAAAATTAAAAACAAGTCAAATATTTGCAGTCGGGGGACCTGTAATGAATTGTTCCAAGTAACCGACCGCGACTGCGTTTTTTTTTTTTTTAATTATATTTTTTTTTAATAATGTGACTGGCACGTAAGAAAATAAGATCGTTTTTTAGTTTTTATTCTAAAAAGTATATTTAAATTTGGAATAACAAAGACGATTTTTAAGTCTGTCTGGCTTGTTGCAAAGAATATAAAAGAGGTTAAATGCTTTATTCAAAATGAACCCAAGAATGAAAATGCATTCATTGCAAGCACTCAGACAGTGCTTTCGAGTCGCTTTCACAAACGTGTGTAACTGATACTTTGTTCTTGCGGATTCAGAACGTTGTGTATTATACATATATAGTAGTTTATGTATGTTTTTGGTTGGATATACCAGCAATTCAGTGTAGGAAAATAATGTTTGGTTTCTTTAGACAATGTGTTCTTAAGTCGACGGCAAGTGATGCAACCTTTTTGTCGGGATGCTCTTATTCTTCTTATTGTTAATCCGTGAGTGCGAGTTACATGGGAGGTTATTACTAGGTGTAGAATATCAAGAATATAAAAAAGAGTTAGCAGATTTTTCGATTTTATACGATAATGATATTATTATCAAAGGAGACCATATTACATTACCAGAAAATGTATTTTTAATTCCAAACAAAATTTTATTAACCACAAATATGAAGCAATATAAGGCACACATTGATTGCGTTCCTAAAGTCGAAAATATCCAATAATTAGATTGTGCTTTACCAAATATAAATAAATATTTACGAAAAAATTATAAGAAAATAATATGGTTTTACTTTTCAGATGAGTTTTTGTTGTTGGCAAAAATGTAAGTTAGTTTATTACGCGTAATATGATGACGTTAAATATGATGGAAAGGTCATTAAACAAGTTACAAGACTGCATTATATCGAAATAAACTAATTATTATTTTTAAGACTCTTCTACATTGATAGCTATTGATGTTTTATTATGGTGATTTTGTAAATAAACATATTTTCTTTTAAAACCTTAATAAAAAATATGTGTAGGAAAGGTAATATTTTTTTATATCCCAAATCATCCTACTGCCACTTTTCTTCGCTTTAATGATGTGGTTAATAGGCAACTTATTACATAGTGTCACAATTAATTAACCTTATTTTCCTATAACCCTGTAAGCCTCTGCTATCATAAATTATAAGCATTTAACATCCTTACTTCATCTCCGCATCAGATTTGGCGAGCATCCACACGACATTTCCTGGCGACCGCCGCGACCCGAGTGCCATCAGCTGCGACAGGCGCGCCCCTGGCGGCAGCGCGGGGCGTCGCGGCACCTGGCCCGTCCATGTTGCGATGGCCAGCATCTCCGGACACTCCTTGACTAGATGCTTCTGAGTTGCTATGCATTTTCCGGAGGCGTCCTGTGAAAAAAAGAGGTAAATAAGCAACCGTCAATGCGAAAAATCATTTCGGAGTTCATGGGTTCGAATTCCACCCGAGAATAGTCTTTGTGCGATGAGCATGATCGTTTGTTCTATGTCTGGGTGTAATTTATGAATTATAAGTATGTATGTGTTTAGAAAAACATATGTATGTTTATCCGCCGTCTAGATAACATAGTAAAAACAGGCTTTGATGGTTTGGAAACCGAGGGCCGTGTGCGAGTTCTCCTAAGAAATTATATTATTTTCTTATAGTTTTAAGTAACCACATAAGAACAATATTGTGGAATGCAATATTAGTATTAAATGAAAATGGATTGATCCTAAATTGGTATTTGATCTTATTTTAGCACTGGGCAGGAGACAAATTTGAGGAGTAATTCGAATAAGATTTTTTGTTACATCTCAAATATGTCGTCTTCATACGACTACGAATACTTTAGGTATAAGGAAAGCATAGTTGATAACTTAAGGTACAGCTAATAAATATTTCTGTGAAATTATTATAAGGCTTCGATAAGTAAATAATAGTGTAATAGTTGTAGTTTAAACAAGTTCTGTCTAAAATCGTAAATTTTATAGTGTAAGTTCAACCGAATTTGCTCAGGCAACTTTGCAAAATCAAATTGACTTAAATAAACCTCCATATATTGTCGGTTTTATCATCCAGCACAAAAGTGTTTTATGAAAACCTGTGGTTTTCATTAATTAAAAGTATCAACAAACGCATTCAAGTGCACCGCACACTGAATACCAAAACCATTAACCTATTTATCGGCCTTTGTGGCGACACGTGTATGTTCATAAAACATGAGCTTACATTATTTAATCTATACTTATAATAAATCTGTAGAAGTGAAAATTCTGTACATTGAAAATATCAAAAAAATTAATGGCGGGGGGTGTTACTAGACCGAGACCGAACCAAAAAGTTTGGAAAATTTTTTTTTTGTCTGTCTGTCGGTCTGTTTGTTCAGGTATCACGAAAAACTACCGGTTCGATTACGATGAAACTTGGTATAATTATTATTTATTTTCCTGGGCACCACACTGGGTAGTTTTTATCCCGGAAAAGTATAAACAATAAAAACAAACTTAATTTTGCGGTTAAAAACTCATTGATAAGTTTCGTCATCCACGCGAACGAAGTCGCAGGCACAGCTAGTTACGAATATTTTGATAGGAAGTAAACTAGGTTCCTTTCTATTTAATTACAATAATCCAACACAGCTGTATTTACGAACGACGATACTTCAATGCTGACCAATTTATTGATTGGTTTCAGTTTTCATTTGTTATTCATCAAAATTATTTCCATGTTTACTTGATTATAAGAGTATATTACTGCGATAATCTTAGACTTTCTGAATGTAAATCAATTATAAACAATTCCTTAAATCGATTAGAGTGAACTAACCCCGAGATTTCAGAGATTTTACCTACATAAAACGATTAAAAAAATCCTTAAGTAATTAACGTGTCTCAGCACCGTAGTAGGTAGTTGTATTTTTATTAATAAAACATAGATGAACACTCTTGCCTCCTCATTAGGTACGGTAAGGTTTTCTAAGAAAGTGAAATCTGATGTACTTAGGTACTCGTAAGACAGGTTTTAGCATTTACTTTGCAACTCTAGTTAGTTTTATTTAATCTGCTTGGTTGAGCGTCATTACAACTTATTACAACTTTAAACATGTTTGAAGAAAATCCTTAAACGATACATTATTTGTATTTCAATTCTAAGGTGTTGTTAAATACCTATTTGCCATCAAAATAAGCTCACTAAACCACAAGACGTTTCAAACCCGATGGAATGCTGTCTTATTAATGAATGAGGTGCGGTTATGGCGCGGCTGCGGGGCGGGAGCGGGACGGGTGCGGGGCGACTGCGGTGCGGCTGCGGTACGGCTGCGGTGCGGCCGAGGTGCGCTTCAATTACTGTATTCGTAGTTCAGGTAATAATAGGTAAGCAGATGTGGGTATGTGAGAATAGGTTGTTCAGAATTGTAGGTAGAATTAAATGTGGTTTCAATTTGAAGGTGGTTTGATTGATAATATGTTTTACTTTTGAGGGAGGTATAAGGAACAGAGATTGGTTATTGCCTATAGTGTACCTTATTTATAGATCTTTTAAATACAGACACTTGTTTTCCATCTAAATTAATCCATAGCACTTTTTTGTTTTGCACTTAGTCTTATTTTAGGAATATAATAAGTATAATAACTCACCTAAAACCTAAGATTACTTCCATTGGATTCATAAATATTTTATGTAGGTACATCAATCAACCTTCACAACAATATTTTGTTAAGTATTACAAACACCAAAATACTAAACGAATTGCTATTTGTTTAATAAATACATAATTTGATGCTCAAAATACGCTCTTTTTCGTAATCCCCACAACACCAAAACAATGTCATTAATATTTCATCAAATTCACAATGTAACGTAAAAGTAATTTGATGGAGGTTACAAAACAATGTACGAATTAGACCCGCTCTTAAAGTATGAATAGGTAAGCTATAGAGTGAGTACATAAGAGAATGAACTGTGAGAACTGTGAGTATGAACGAGTATCGTTATAAAATTGTCGCCGGAAGTGTTTTCTGGCTCATACTATTCCCGCTAAGGAAAGTGCAAAGGATGAGAGATACGATTTGTGGAGAACTAAACACCCCACCCTGCACCCCTATAAACTTCGTCTCTCCAGCACAACAACTGCCTTCAGGACACGAGCTGCCGTGGTCTATTTGGAAATCTATCAACCGATTACGGACCCCAGTGGTTCGCTGCAAAACAAATCTCTAAGTAAGTGGGGCATCGTCGACCCCACACTTGTCGCATGTGAGTATGGTGCACATGGCACACCTTTTGTCCTGCCCGTCCTGCACTACCACCTGCACTCTCCAGGACGTGATGGAGGCCAGTGGCATCTTTTTGGTCAGATAGAATTTGAAAGTTAGATCTTTGACTCGAGAAGAAGAGGAAGTCGTAAAATTATTATCAGAATGGCGCACAATTATATTAACAGTACCACAAAGCTTTATAATATGCGAATCATTGATATTTTTGCGTAAATGTCTGTATTCGGACCGAAAATCCCTTAAATCAATTTACGAGCGTGATAGATACAGTCAAAAATTAGCTTACGCTTGGCACAACGGGCTTCTGGCGATGGGCACTCTACACTTTCTTTTGTATACTCTAAGGTCGGTTCCTATCGGAAACGTGGTATCCGTCGTACGCACTGAATTCGCAATTAGACAAGGAATAGCCGGAGAATCGCTTTAATTTTGAATAGACAGACGTTTGTTGATTAACTCAGAGTAATATTAATGGGTTCTCTGTTTAGCGGGGACTTGACGAATGGTGTTTCGTTGATGTTTTAGCTAAGAATAGAGCTTTGGTATTCTTTTTCGGTGGTAAAAAAAATATAAGGTATTAAAAATATAATGTTCAATAAAAACAGATATTATAGATAACCTACTTCCACTGATTCTACTCTAATTAATACTGAACGTCTTTTAACCCGACTGTGAAAAATGGGATATGTTATTTGCTCGTAGGTATCTTGTCAAGTATATAATCAAATTGTATATATTATTATATTTTTGACATTTTCGTTTTTTTTAGATATTGAAGAGACTTCTCAAGATCGCCAAACACTAATACAATAAAAATCGGGAACATAAATCTATATCGTATATTTGCATTATTATGAGTATTCAGTGGAGCAATGGACGCGGCCATCGATGTAGGAGTCACTGGTGCGAGGTAAAGCTAACTCGTGCGAGATGACACCATTGTCCGGTCAAGCTCAAGGTCGCTGCAAGCCAGGAAGTGAACAGACACGTTAAGTAAGATTGCTGCAATCGGTCACAAATATGTCACAACTGAACTCAATTTTGTGGGCTATATCTTCGTTGGGGTGGCAACGAGTCTGCCAATGAAATCGTTGGAAGGAAAAGAGTTTATCCATGTAAAAAATATATATATACATATAGTATAGTCGCAAAATAAAAGCATTTTTTTTTAAATTGACTAATATGGTCCAGTTTGATATGCACAAATGGAACGCAATTTTATTTTTGGACGATGTAGTAGGATCAGAGCGACAGATAAAGCAACGTTTCTTTACGATCTGCCACGCCAGTTGACTTGTTACTTCTATACAATTTTATAAAAAAATATCTAACGATTGTGTAGGGTAAATACGCCATATGTCGGCCCCCCCCCAATCGTCGGCCGTCTGCACATTTTTATCTTGCGTTCGTTCCAAGGGTAATGAAGTGGTAATTTTACTACTCGAATTGCAACCTAAGTTCATATTCTATACGCACAAACTGTCACTATCCTATTACGTCACCCGGTCTTCACACACTGAGCGTCAGCAGCGATCGCGCCGTTGAAGAGTCAAGTTCTTAGTTAAAGTAGCTTACTTGATGAGAATACCCACGCTTCGGGGATTGATATTACAACGGTAAGACGTTTCTTTATTTTTGTTTTAAGCTTTGTTATCACTAAAAAGTTATTTTTACTATATTTTGACATTGTTTTTTTAACGTTTTTCGTATTATTTTAAATGAAAAATAGGAGGCCGCCATTAGAATACCAGTTTCGGCTTAAAACCGAATTCTCGGCCGGGGCCGACTTAAAGTAAATGCAGTCTGTTTTACAAATTCCAATTCTACCAATTCCATTTGCTTAATAGGAGTATTTGCAAAGCTTAATAGGTTAATAAATATATTTTACATTTAGTCGCTAAATACCGGCCGGGGTGATCTTAGTTGAATGTCGAGAAATGAGGCACACACAACAGGGGCCGACTTTAAATATATTAAATATCGTAATGTCGGCCAGCCTCAAATTTGAACGCTAATATACAGGCTGATTACTTTTGTATTTTTTCATTGATTGTGTGGGTAGTCATTTTTAATTTATTTATCAAACTTATTTTCTCGAAATTGAATATATGTTATGTACCCAATACAAAAATTTATTAACATTTTAAATAGGTTAAGTTTGGATGTAGAAGTTGACAGTATCGAAGACATAATTATGTATATTATTCATGATAGCTAAATATGGTTTGGGATACAATTGAAAAATGTTTTTTGGAATTTGCTGGTTATATTTATTCCGATGTTTAACTTAGTTATAATTATAGTAACTTTTAAACAAATTACCCTAAGACAAATACAAATGTATACTCCTGCCAAAATAAATAATGTTGATTATATTTTTCAGTGTCTTAATTTTAAACACCCTATATCCGGCCGACATTTGGGAAAAACACCGCCGACAATAGGCCGCGAACGGCCGACTTAAGGGTTTTTTCGTCTTCAACGCATCTAAACCTTAATCCTTTTTTATTTTAGTAGAAAAGTCAAATTTATGCCTAAAAACATAAAATAGATTTATCAACCTGTCTAAAACCGCAACACAAGCTATCCTTTGTTGCAAACTGGTGCAGCCAGAGCATTCCAAAGTTAGAAAATCCGTAAGGGGGCCGACATTTAGCGTATTTACCCTAACAGCAGATGTAGGTAACAGCAGATATACCTTATTAAGGTAAAAATAATTGAAAGTTAAGTATTTTCTTTCTAAAATTCTTAACTTTCAATTATTTTTATATTACGTTTTTCAATGGGCATATTAAACCGAACTCAATATAAAACTGATATCTTAAACCAATATCAATGGAACGTTATTAAAACTCTTTAGTTCGCAGGTGCGCCGCGAGAGGCGCCACCTGCACACTAATGAAAGTCCGACCCTTAGGAATGACTCAGTTCCACTCATGCAGTAACGAAATCTCTTCAAACACAGTATTCTCGGCTTCACTTACATTTCAAGTATTTTGTCAAGCAGGTGGTATAGATCTTTTAAATTGAATTGAATCTTATCTCGAGGCATCTTATAACTGAATCAGAAAACTAGAAGTACGCTTTTGAATTCGTATCTTTAATTGTATGGCATTTTCGCCGTGTAAGATACCTACTTCATCATCATCCCTGCTCTGTTTCCAATTATTTGGGGTCGACCCAATGTGTATTATGCTTTCATTAAAATCCATCAACTTGAAATGTAGTTAAATAAATATTCAAATATAAAAAAGTAAGGACTATTTTTTTATTCTTAAAATGTACCTAAGGACATACTTTTGCCTAGCTACCATAAAACACTAGACGGAAAATTACATTTGGTATCCTTGAAAATTCAAGTTAGTAACTACTGGCCATTAATGTCAAACATTTCGTCCACCAAAATTACAAAAAGCCTTAGAAACTACTCAGAAGTTAAACAAAAACATAATTACGAATAGTTCAGGTAGGAAGCCCACTCGAGGCCGAAGACTCTAATTAGAAAACTTGCAACGTCACCAGAACCCACACAACTTGTGAACACTTGAAGAATTTTAATGACTTCTAACAGGTCTGAAGACCCTAAATGCCTGGGTAGAGCTAATAAAAACAATTTTAATTTCTGTAATACAGTGTTTAAGGGTTTTGGTTGTGGTATATTAAAATAATACATTTACTTACGACGCGATTGACGGCCATACTGCGACGCTAATTTGCAACAATTAAATAATCATGCCAAAACAAAGTAAAATGCAATGGTTTTTTAAACGCTAAACTTACAAATTCTGTCTTTTTTTCTAAGCCTTCTGGGAAATACTTTAAGTTTTAGAGGTAATAAAAGCTTATCTACTGGTATACCTAAATCTTAAATGCATAAATTTTCTTTAATGGGATTCTTCAGAGATCCCCATCTTGTGAACGGCCGCCATGTCGAATAATCACCATTTTTTATAATAGGTATCGATATGTTTTATATGTCTCCTACTTACTGCGAAACGAGTTATGACTGGTTTAGATTATACGAGAAATATCGTGCAAGTTGCTGTCCATTGCCGTCTATAATCGATCATTTATGACAACAAAGCCACGCGTTGCCGCAATGTACTGCAACTCGCACGATATTCCTGGCACCGTCTAAACCAGGCCTTAATAAAACCGTTAACATAATTTGACAAGGATGACGATAAATTTGTTGACGCCTGTTAGTTTTATTTATTTATATATGTTTAATTTTAGTATAGTTAGTATTTGTTGTTATATTAGATTTAAGTATTGAATTATAAATAAAAATAATTTACTTGCTGCATCTAGTAGGAACCCACTATAAATCTAAACGCAAGTATTTCTCAATCAAATAGAGAAATCTAAGTAAATATAATTCATTTCCCTTCATGAAACTGTTGGTGAGCGCTGGTAACATCATGGACCTATCAAATCTCTCCTGTTTCTGACAGAACTGTAATTACATTTCAACGAGCAAACGTTCTTTTGTTTGTATTTTTCACGTGTACCCGCTTGTGTGTGGATGAGTGATCGGTAGATTTTAATTTATGTTTTGATTTTATTTAGATTATCAAATACATTTGATTTTGTGGTTTATAGTACAAATATATAAGTAAAATATGTATTTAAACTGTCATACAAAAAATTTAAATTGAATTTCTTAAGATGGATGAGACATAATAAAATTTTAAATTATAATTATTTAGGTATATTGTAAAATGTTTAGTTTTCGTTTTTAATAAGATTAATATATATTTTTTTCTATTTATAATTTAATTAGCTTATAAGATATCAAATATTATAATTATTCCATTTAAATTTATATAGCCCTCAGTTTTGCAGCGCTTGAAAAAGGCACTAAGTCTCGCACCAACTGTTTTGTAACATTAGTTTGCAAATAAACACTTTGACTTTGACAGTAAAGTGTCAATATTTTTTAAGTATTTTCACTCTATGTCATAAAATACATTATTATTATAATGTAATATAATTACCTATTATACATTTTAACGTGAATAAAAAGAAAATACATTTAAAAGAATTACATTTGCTCACATCACTTCGCTTATATTTTTTTGGTTTCATATGCGACATTAGTTAGATCCAACTAAATTTATAAATGATTGTATATATGATGTATTCGACATTTTAAACGGTATAAATCGGAACAAATACCGGAACAAATCATTCGCGTTAACGGCCCTCGACCAAACACTATTCGGAAGTTGAAAGCATTGCTGATCCTAGATAAAACATATCGATGCTTTCATTCAGGTCAACATTCAGTATCGAACATCACAAACCCACAACCACTATTAAAATATTGCTGCCTCTTACCTTCCTACCTAAATACCTGAAAAAACAAAACAAAATAACATACCATCACGTCTGTATCCCCAAAGGGTTAGGCAGAGGTGTACCAATGTACACCCACAGTTCGCCGGTATGTTTAGGTCCCATGTAATAGGGGGCGAGCCTATTGCCACTAACCGGGCACAAATCCAAACTCCGACCTGCTACTGAGAATTTCATAAAAAAACCCAATAACACCTTGGTCGACTTGGGAATCGAACCCAAGACCTCTAGCGTAGCAGTCGCGCTAAGCACCACTAGGCCAACGAGGCAGTTATAATATAGTCAAATACCTGAAACAGGAATATATACTTTTGTGACCCAATTACTTACAAATCTATACTAAAGCCAAACTGGAAAGAGAATGAAACGTTATTACTAATTACGCAATTATCAACTTTGACAACATGTGTTTAAGTTCATTTTAGAATGACAAATATTACCGAAAACGGCCTAAAAGTTATTTGAATGTGATGGAAACTAAACTGTTAGTCATTGAATTAAGGTTCATAATCCCAAAGCACGGTCATTATTTCTTGAATGTGGCTGATATATAGTAAATTGCGTGTATCTGTGAGTTTTAAGCACGCTACATTAAATTTATTGAGACTAATGTACTGACTACTAAGCCTTAACAACGATAATATAACTATTAAATATTTGATTCATAAAAAAGTACATTCGGGATCATATTTAATGTGTTCATTTATTTATTATTATTATTTTCAGTCATGCTGTCCCGCTGCTGGGCAAAGGCCTCCCTCCCTTCCTTCCATTCTTCTCTATTATGGGCAAGCAAATGTTCATTAGTTACCTAATATTTTTTCGCAATTGGTTCATTTAGTTTAAATGTTTTATAATTTATATTACTACTGGACATATTACAGTATAAAGCTCGCATAAATAATTATAATGTATTTGATGTTTTCAACCTTTCAAATATCATATTAGTTAGTACAGTTAGTATAATTAGTATAGTCATATTTTTATAGAAATAACCTATACAATAACATCTATATTTGATCAAGAACGTCCACAGTCGCTAGCTCGACACCGTTGCAACTCGAGAGCGGTGTCTGAGAGCGCTGTGTAGTGTCGAGAGTGTCAGACAATGGGCCCGACACCGCCCCTTTCGTTTTAACGAGCGTTTGGCGTGTCGGAGAGAACTTGAGATATATTGCTATAAGGGCTGGTGCACATCTTTACGAAGTATCTGTGTTAAGTTTAAAGAAAAGTGTGTTTAACTGCAGTGCGTTTTTGATCCGTTAAGCGTGTGTTCACAAGATTTTATTTTAAGCTCATAGTTGTATGCTGAAAGAATATTGCATTCATATTAACTAGGTAGTAAACCGTATATTTGCAGAAAATTAATAATATTATTAAACTCTATAAAAATCTACCATTAAATCGCTGATAACTTCACCAATATAATGTAATAAAATTTATATGGGTATTAAAATCAATCTTAAAAAGCTACTTATATTTCAATGTTTCGTATGGCATAAACAAAAAAAGCCAACTATCAAAAGGCACTAAAGTACATTCAATAAAAGAAACAATGAAACAATCTCATAAACACACATAAACATAATATTGAGTAAATAAAAAAGAGGAATGGCGGCATTTTTACAAGGAAGGCGTTACCAAGTAATATATCTGGGAACTACGTCCCTACCGCTGTCGTTACTTTTATTCTGTACCGCTTGAGGATGAAATATGTGTATACTTCTGCTATTGCGAACATATACATGTTCTGCCTCGTTGGCCTAGTGGCGCTAAGCGCGACTGCTACGCTAGAGGTCTTGGGTTCGATTCCCAAGTCGACCAGGGTGTTATTGGGTTTTTCTATGAAATTCACAGTAGCAGGTCGGAGTTTGGATTTGTGCCCGGTTAGTGGCAATAGCCTCGCCCCCTATTACATGGGACCTAAACATACCGGCGAACTGTGGGTGTACATTGGTACACCTCTGCCTAACCCTTCGGGGATACAGGCGTGATGGTATGTTATGTTATGCTATGTTACATGTATAAGACCTATTTACAAAATAATACACAATTTCACTTATATAGTGATTTCGTGTTTCGACTGCTTAGTTTTTGAGTAGATAGTCAAATCCACTTTATTTCATCTCCTCATCTCCTGAGCCTTTTCCCAACTATGTTGGGGTCGGCTACCAGTCTTACTGGATTCAGCTGAATACCGTATTTTACATGGAGCGACTGCCTATCTGACCTCCACAACCCATTTTACTGGGAAACACAGTATCTCATAGTAAGACTGGTTGTTAGAATTGACTTAACGACTGCCAAAGATCTATGTATGACAGCCGGGACCTACTGTTTAACGTGCTTTCCGAAACACGGAGGGGTCTCGGTATGTTATAAATGGTCACCCATCCACGGACCAACCGCGGCGAGCGCGGCTTAACCTGTATTATCGGTCATACCGTACGGCTTACACTTAGCCACGAGCCCCTCCCCCCCAAATCCACTTTATTTGTTTATTATTATTTATTAGATTAGTGGAGAAAGAAATTGAAGTTAAACGTATGTTTAACCATGCCGTACGCGCCGCATTATCCTTGCCGTAGGTAATTCTTTTACTTGAAAATTCGACGTGTACAGTGCTTTTGGCATGGACAAGTGTGCATTCAACTTAAACGTCTTATTTAAGCCAGCCTATTGTCAATAACATGTCAAGACTCATGTAACTTTTGAAATTCGTACACCACGTTCGGCGTTGATATCAACGTTCAACGTTATAAAACAGTAATTGTTAGTGTTTGAAAGGTAAGTCAACTCAAGGAAAACCAGCTATTAAGAAAACTAGCTATATACCTCCAACAGAGTTTAATGTTTCTTTCAGTAAAAGTGTTAACTAGTTGTTCGGCTTAAACTCAGTTGAGCAACTGCTCCGAATCTTATTACAAATGCATGTTCTAATTGAGTTGCTGCGCTGGGAAGTTGCCTTACAAATTGACTGTTACTATGCAGTCGGTCAATTACCATTGTGTAGGTAATATGGTTAGTTTATTTTAGTGAACTGTATCGAGGGGTAACGGGCTATTTGGTTTAAGCGACATTTTTGCAACTTTACAGGAGAGCCTTTTAAAGTTTGAGATTTCGAAAAAAAAATCATAACATAAAAACTTCTGCAGTTATTTGAACGGGATAAACTGAACTGATATTTAATTAAAAATATCTAGTTGTTGATGCTAATACCAAATAAAGCGGACCTTTAATTACAAAGATAAATGTCGCTTAATACAATCTGCCCTTTTCTAGAGACAGGAAAAACGATTTAAGTGACTTCATAACTACAATTGGCTACAGGGGAAAAAAATTAAGCGACGACGCATTCTATTTACAGAGTAAGCCAAAAAGTATGAAGTAACGAAACCCAAAATTAATAGAAGCAAGCTATTTATCTCAACTACCAATTTAGACTAAAATGACTGACAGGCTAATTTACTTATGTGACATATAACATTGAAATTGTAACGTTTAATGTTTATGTTTATTGAAATCACCGAAAATCTCAAGTGTTTACATTGAATAAATAAATAAATAAATTTTTAATTAAAGATTAATTAGCAAAATCAGTTAAATTATTAGTATTTCGTATAATAATTAAGTAAAATCAGTCTCAATGTATGTAACATCAACTATAATTATTTATTACCTATTCATTCAGTAGGTATTACTTGAGATTAGTTGTCATAAAACTTTCTAAAAGTATAATTAATCATAATCAACAATATTAAAATAAAACTTATATATTTGGTTTAAGTAGCACCCTGCGTGGAAAAAAGATGCAGCTAAAAGAGTTTAAGCGACGAACCATGTCGTATTTGGGTGACGGACAAATGGTTTAAGCGACATCACACCGTGTTATTAGTGGGAAGTCAAAATGATTCAAGTTACTTCTTAATAAAAATTAGAAACAGGAAAAACGCTTTAACTCATATTGACTTATTTATGAGAGATAGGGTGACTGGTTTATGTCTCGGTTATTAATATGATGGTATGGTTCAAGTACATAATTTAAAAAAAATGCAAAATCCACGTCGTTTAATACACTGCCACTTTGGAAACAACACGAAAATAGTATTGTTTTAAACGCCAAAAAAGTGCTCTGATTTTAATGAAACCGGCATCATTCGACGGAGAAAAATTCGCTGATTCCAAATATATATATAACTCAATATCACCCAAAATGTCGCTTAAACCAAATAGCCCGTTACCCCTCGGTATAATTATTGTACAGGATTGAAACACTAAAATTTTTAATTGAGACATTAGAATAAAACAGCACTTAGTTTAAGATATAGTATCTATTACCTTATTTTATTTTGATTGGAATTGTTCGCACTTAGAACAATCCTTATAAAGTTCTGGTCGAAAGGAGTCGTATATCGACGAGTCTGAGAGCCTCGCAGCGCAACATGATGCCGACACCTCGAGTGACATAGTTTTTAAGTTCATATTATTATAAATGAACGATTTGTAGACATCGTTCCGAGTTTAAAAATAGGGTTAGGTAGGTTTCTCAATTTTACTGCATGTTATTTTATGTTTGTTACCCGTGATGGATCACCCTATCGAAGTTTTCTCTATGAGTTTTGCTTCATACAGACGTTCCCTATATAAACAGTGTGTAAAATGTACATCTTTATAGCTCAATTTGTTCTGTTTTCGTAGTGTTTACTAGACACAACGTTAACTTTTTTTTTAATTAGTCTCTAATATTCATAATGGCAATGTCATGCATACCTGTTATTTGCATGGTTACTGAAATGTCGACTTCAGATGCTATGTTATTTGATTTGTTAGTGAATGTGCTGTTGGTGTGCTTATTTTAAATCTTCTTCTTATATATAAAATTCTCGTGTCACAATGTTAGTTACCATTCTTCTCCGAAACGGCTTGACCGATTTTTATGAAATTTTATATGCATATTCAGTAGGTCTGAGAATCGGCTACTATCTATTTTTCATACCCCTAAGTGGTAGTAGGGAGGAAGTAGGCAGGTAGGTTGTAGGCAGGTGCTAGGTAGAAAAAACTGCATTGCAACGAATGCCGGGTACAGCTAGTAAATAAATATATATCTCCGAAAATTGCGGATTCAAACAACATATTTTCATCAATAGGGTTTCCTTTTCACATTTTTGCCTAATCAATTATACTTTTCTGGTTACTTCATTCATTTAACACGAACAACGAACAAATTGTACAGAATAATAAAATTGCTAAACGTACATCTTTCATCACACGGCCCGCCACACACGAGTTGATTTTCATTACACGACGAACGAGTTAAAGCGTATTTCGCGAGGTAAATCTAAGAATACTTTAGAGAAGTTGATATCGCATCCACAACGAGAAAGATTACCGAGGAAACGTCCCGTGTAAACTGATTCCGAGGCGGCGAACTGTGAGCCACAGATGGAAGCGATTTGAATAATTTTCAATAATAGACCTCTTGGTTTACCAATTTGTATGTTTTTAGTACTAAGGAAGTATTTCAGACGCAGAGAGGAATTGAGACCAGCCCCTGTAGCCAAGTCACATTTCTATAAACATTTTTCATTATTTACTATTAACGATTATATAAATCGCTTAAATGTCAATAAATGTGTGCATATAACATTTATTTTCTATGTTACTTCCATACATGTTGTAAGTTGTTACTTCCGTACATTTTTGCGATTTGATCAGAGTAAACCCTTGTATAAATAGTATGTATCAATGTATGTATTCTTTCACTTTAATACTGTTGTATTTAGAGGGAGATTAATAATAAAAAAAATGAGTATATGTATAGTTGTCACAACAAAGTTATTCGTATTTTATACTTTTGGTAGTAGGTCTTTGAAGTTGCATTGATGATAAACATATAACATAACATACCATCACGCCTGTATCCCCGAAGGGTTAGGCAGAGGTGTACCAATGTACACCCACAGTTCGCCGGTATGTTTAGGTCCCATGTAATAGGGGGCGAGCCTATTGCCACTAACTGCTGGACCTGCTACTGAGAATTTCATAGAAAAACCCAATAACACCTTGGTCGACTTGGGAATCGAACCCAAGACCTCTAGCGTAACAGTCGCGCTTTTCACCACTAGGCCAACGAGGCAGTTTGATTGATGATTTATAACTAGATACATAATACGTAGTCTATATTATGATCATGCGTTTTCTCACATAGTTAGAAATCCAAATATTGTTGATCCCATTAATACAGTATCTAACCCTTTTCATATCGCTATATCTTCCAATTTGTAACAATCGCTTCGTGGAAGTTATTATATCTTTTGTTGCCAGAGTCTCCGCATTGACTGGACTGGACCCAACTTGTTTACCTCAGCGAATGCAGATTGTGATTCCCTTCGTATTTTATATACATTGCTTCTTCTACGAATTGCACTGTTCTGACTAAACTGTTTCAAGAGCCAATGTATTACGAAAATTTGGTAACAGTTTGGATCGTTCAATACAAACTAAAATTATCCTATTGGAGTCGAAAAATAAAATATTAATAATAATATGGTTTTCATATATCAGTACCATTTTATATACTGGATGTTACCTGAATACCCATTTTCACAATAAATGAGTTTAAGTTTATTAATTGCTGATCAGCCGTGCTATTCTGTAACATTATTTTCATGTCTCGACAGCGGTATCCGCGGTGAGATGTCAAATACGTAATCTCGAATTTGAATTCTAAATCAAGGCCAATTGGGTTCACTTTTGAAGTGAGCTTTATTGTCACTTCACTGTCACTTCACTTTCACCTGTCACCGAAATTATTAACAGAATAGCACTACTGGAGTCAAGTCAGGTCATAAAAACTGTAACTACGACATCACGAAACTCAACCTTAGTGCCTACTCGCTTTAAATTACAAATTCCCATTATTAAAAACAACATATTTTTCGGTTCATTTTAATTATTCTTCTTGTTCATCAAAATGTATGTTTAAAAAATAAATGTGCCTCATAATGTATAAACCAAAATTGAAGCAAACTCATTAGGAAAGTGGAAAATGGAGCAAGGATGCTAATCCATTAGCAGTTGTTAATAGAAGTCCATTTTCATAATATTAAATTACCTTGTATTCAATTCTATTCATGCATGCTACTACAGTGAGTCTGACTGGGACTTAGATTATGCTTTTACGGAATATTATATAGATAAGTCTAGAAACCTAAGCGCAGAAACATTTTATCGTTAAAATCTTTCAGACGAGATATCAAACGTATCTGTTTACAGGAAAATATCGATAAAAACTTTCCAATAAATAAATACTTTACATAACCTTCTAACAACAATGAGACGCCTATTAGCGTAAAAAATAAATTATACCTCCGACAATTGACGGTACATCACAGAAATGTGACGATAGAAAATAATTTTCCTTTTACGAGAATACCATTGACATATAACATTGACATACAGTTGCCAAAAATATCTTTTTATGAAAAGGATCCAAATTACGAAGTTGTAGGAAAACGTAAGTTTATTTTGAGTTCGTTTCGTAACCGGCCTACGGCGTAGCGCTCGTAGCTCGTTCTACGCGGCTACGAGCCGATCGTAGAGGCGTTTTATCATATTTGCATGAGATCTGTGTGTCCCGGATCCGTCGTAAGCTGGCCCAATATTAGGATAAGGTCTCTAGAATGATGATGACATTTTCCAGTTACATACAAATTACTCTGGCTCGTACAATGTAGAAGGAAAGTAAGCTCTTTTTTTCGTGTAGATTGTTTGTCCCGTATGGGTTGGGGACTGTACTTTGTAGGCACAAGATAGTGTATTTCAAGGTTACCTAATGAATACGTAGTGACACATGTAAAACGAATATACATATAAGGTGCTATAAAAATATCTGCCACGGCTTTAATGGGATAGTATTGTGTTTATAGATTACAATAGTGAAGAACTTTCGTACCCCGGAACAGTTAATCAAATTTGAGAACATAAAATAGTTAAATTAACATTGACTCTATTCTGCGTAACGTGGTTCACAAATTACGCGCAATGTGGACGCTTCGTCAATGAAAACAACTGCTATCTCTTTCCATCTTTTATGTGAATGAAAACTGTAATCAGCTGACTAGTTCGTCACTACATAATCTACTAGGTACGCAATAATACGCAGGCATACAAGTGTTTTAAAAGTGCAACTACTTACCAGCTACAGCATTCTTCAAAAAAAAACTGACGTAGGTAAATAAGATGATAAACTTGTGTGACTGTCAAGTTAGTGTAAGAATCGCATTCTTTTTTCGTATTATTTATAAACAGTAGTTATTGAAATAAAACTACTTTTTACGGATGTTGTCGCGGTTTTATTAAAAGTCCGTAAAAAAGTAGTTTTATTTCAATGTCTAACATTCGCGTAAATCTAAGAAACCAAACAGTAGGTACTTAGATTAATATCGAATAACGATAAATTACAGTAACTTGGCGTGTTTAAAAGTTAATCATTTTATTTACAACGATTGCACCGTATTTACAGTTATTTACTCACTCCCTACCTAGTACCTACTTATCTACACTGCATATGCACACAGATGAAGGCACGCTTGCATACATGTCTCTTCACTTTATTTAATGTGTCCGTTTCACTTTTCACTTGCCTAAATGCGCGTTCGATGCGCCTTTTTAGTTCTACCACACCAAGGTCTTTCACACGACCACACAAAAAAAAGTCTAGAGGGGTTAAATCCGGCGAGCGAGGAGGCCACGGCACTTGTTTAGTGGTAAGGATGGAGCCCTTCACGATTTAAAAGTCGCCACACGTAGTTGTCGCTCACGTCGAAGACTCGAGCAGCATCCCTGGTGCTCGCAAGAGGATGACACTGAAGCACTTCCTCTTCGAGTTCGGCCGAGTATGAAGGCCTGCCTGCGTCAACCGGAGGCGGGTCAAAGCGGCCGTGTTACACTGAGTTACACTCGCGGTAGGTAGCACAACACCATTTCAAGATATTCTTGATTGGAATACTGTCGTCTGGGAGTCATTTTTAATGTAAGCGCCGCGATACTCCTGACGCTAACTAGAACTAACTACCGAACGCGCGGCCGCCGGCCGGGGGGCGACTGGCGACCGGGCGGTCGGTTGGCCTTGGCGCGTGCGACGAACGTGCTAGTGCGGGTGAGGTTGGGGGCGCGCGGGGCTGTTGACGACCGAGCGGCCGCCGCCGGCGCGCACGGCGGCGTGGCGGCATCCTTTGATAGGAATGGCAACAGTGTATGAACGGCGGCGGCGCGGCGGCGTTTTGCGAAATGTTTGAATTCGGTGCGGAGCGGCAACAGCTTATGACACGGGATGGTTTTATACTAATACATCAATTCAAATTTATACGTTATTTTTTTTGTATGAAAAAAAGTATGATAAATAATCAATAATTTATCTTTACTATTGTAATCTATAAACACAATACTACCTCCCATTAAAGCCGAGGCAGTTGCTTTAATAGCACCTTATATATGTTAGTGTTATTCACACTTTGTTTTTCAACACTTAGGTTGTTAGTTATTTAATCTATTTCCGTATGAATTTTTGGCCATTAATATTAAATGGCGCAACCCAAACGCCCAGCTTTAATCATAATATATTTAAACTAGATCAAAGTTTAACTTGCCACTTAAACTATAATGTTTATTTTAGTCGTAATGTGCTTTGTGCAAGACGGAATTAAAAAAGTTGTTGTAGAAACACATAATTTTTTTACATTACTACACTTATTAAAAAATAGCCTTTGTTAGTAACAAACAACAACAAACAAGTAGTAACTAACAACACAAATGTAACCAGATAATCTGTACATTGGACAAAGAGCACCTTAAAAAAGGAAATAAGAAGTGTCTTACCAAATATTATAAAAGACATCCAATACACAAAAATAAATCCAAGTCAAAACAATAAATAAATAGAATAAAAAACAGATAAGACGAGAAAAGTTTTGAACAAGATAAAAAGAAAGGAACGGAGTCATCAAGTTTTAGTGTGAGACATAGAGTAAAAAAAGTAAAAACTATAGAGTGCACGTATTGCCAAAAGCCCATTGTGTTCAGCGTAAGCAAATTTTTGGCTGTGTGTAGTACATTCGTCTACTGATTTAAGTTATTTTCCATACAGCGACACACGTTTTTGCAAAAATATCGTTTATTCCAATAATATTAGGTACTGCGATAGTTTCATTAAAATAGCGCGCTATGTTTTCATATTATTTTTGAGACGAAATTAGTTCATACTGGTCCTCACGGTTCATACCCTGATATGTGCACTCTGTAGCTTCTTATCTATCCTCTAAGATGTTAGACAACGGTGACGTCACTAGAAACTGAGCAAAATAAACTCTATCCTATATAAAAGTATGTTAGAGACCGGTCTTATCCTTATCGTGACAGTAGTTTAGACTGTTTTAAGGTTAATGTGTTGTTACAAATGTTACGTATGATAATGTAGAGATCGTCCTCCAGGCACTAGTTGAAGGTAATCACAATTAAAAAGACGGTTAAATGTTTCTAGATAATGTAAAAAACGAGATCACAATACAGATTAAACACAAACCTATTAAAATTCACCTGACCTGGCATCTTAGAGTAATTGGGCAACATACATAAATAATATAAAAAAAAAAACGGATTCCGACGAATTTAGAAAACTTGTTTTTAAGTCTGTTAAACATTAGATACTCTATAACAACCAGGCCCTGATTAAGTTAAAAGTAAAATTAATAAAATTTTAGCGATCTTGTTATATTTTCTTTATATTCTTTTACGTTATTAAGTACTCCATAGATAAGAAAATCATACAGCGCCTTAACATTATTTAAAAAAAAAGCAGGTTCGAAATTTCACTTTCATTTTTGTTTACGCGATTTATTGACTATATACCTATTTACGACAGCTTCAAGATACAAACTGCAAATCTAAAAAAAAAAATACTAATAATAATACTAAAATACTAATAAAACATAACATAACATACCATCACGCCTGTATCCCCGAAGGGTTAGGCAGAGGTGTACCAATGTACACCCACAGTTCGCCGGTATGTTTAGGTCCCATGTAATAGGGGGCGAGCCTATTGCCACTAACCGGGCACAAATCCAAACTCCGACCTGCTACTGAGAATTTCATAGAAAAACCAAATAACACCTTGGTCGACTTGGGAATCGAACCCAAGACCTCTAGCGTAGCAGTCGCGCTTAGCACCACTAGGCCAACGAGGCAGTCTCAAAATACAATAATTCATGCAATTTCAAAATCTTAGAATATATGCGAGTTAACACCGAAGGTTATCTGTAGCAAGGATGCGGACGTGACGTCACAGGCTAACCCTCATAAAGTTGCCGTTAACCTTTACCCTGTTAGATATATCTCTCCATATTAACATGCAAGTAATCTGGTTTAATGTTCATCGTTAATTGTTTTCGTAATGAGTTTACGGAAGTAGATTCTTATTTAATAAGTTTTGAATAATAATAAAAATCTTTATTTTCTCATCATTTCAAGAAGTTACAGAGTTAATTTTACGCACATTACATAGAGATTGGTGTCTGTAGTAAGTAAAACCTGTAAAGGAAGGTCTTAGCCCATCAGTGGGACAAAAAATTATTTACATAATAATAAGGTGTAAGTGTTTATTTATAACTTTTCTGGTTAAATTAGAAATAATAATCTAAATTCATTGAAAGAGGGGATCGTGGCTAAGAGTAAGCCGTAAGGTTTTACCGATAATACAGGTTAAGCCGCGCTCGCTGCGGTTGGTCCGTGGATTGTAAAAAACTTTTGCTTAGAATCACGCATCTATATAGCATATTTGTGCATTAACACGGAAAACAAGCGCATAATAAACAGGATATAAAACCTACAAATGCTTTCCTACAAATTCTTAAATCCTCTGAAAATGTACGTCACTTTTGTTTGTGTCCTATTTATTTCTAGACATTTGACACACATCTTAAATCCTTACAATGTCACGGTATATTTTTATAGTCATAACATTGTTGCCACGCAACTCAACAAACAAAACAACTTTCTAACGAAAAACAAGATTTTTTATTAATATTATTTAGATATCGTCGATTCAGTGCTCTAGATGAGATAAAAGAATTCACATTTAATACCTACATGTTAAGGTATACTAAACTCTGAAATTATGTAAATAAGGTTACATTTGCATTGCTATGTTCTCCGCTTTTCAATGGCCGCCGAGTCGAATTTTCTTATGACGTAGAAAACTTTTATTTTATTGAAATACTTATCCGCTGTCGCTGGTATGCATTTAAAGTTTCGTAATTTTATTATCTGAAATGGATAACTGAAATCTTTTTTTCCGAAGATATTTTTAAGTAAGATTTAGTAGCAGTGGTCTATTAGGTTTCATAACTTTTATCTCTAGTATATGTATTTCTAAATAATATAATGATCCATATCCATACTCATAAATGTGAAGGAAATTATGTCTGTCTGTTACGCTTTTACGGCTACACTGCGAAACCGATTATGATGAAACTTTTTGTATGTCTTTTTTTAGGCTACATTTTTCCCATGACAACCGGTACCTACACGAGCAGAACCGTGGGCATAAGCTTGATTTAATGTAAAAAAAACTGTTAGCTTGAAAGCTTTGTATATTTTAAGATACAATTTCATACTGCTTCATTTATTTTGACGGGCCTGTTGGTCTAGTGGTTAGTGAGCCTTACTGCTATACCGGAGGTCGCGGGTTCGATTCCCACGCAGGACAAATCTTTGTGTGATGAGCACGATCATTTTTTCTGTGTCTGGGTGTAATTTATCTATAATATGTATGTATTTAGTAATATATAAGTATGTTTATCAGTTGTCTGGTTACCAAAACACAAGCTCTGCTTAGCTTGGGATCAGATAACCGTGTGTTCGTGTAGTTGTCCCGAAATATTATTATTATTTATAGTTGAAAACAAACGGCAGAAAAAGTATAAACACGCTTCGCATGCTTATTGTTTAATAAATTTCAACAATAATAGCCTTCATTTGTCAGGATAATCTTTCAATCTAAACAAAGCAATACGATAAGTAAACACATTATTTTGTTGTTTTATTAAATCAATCGTTCTCTTAAAGCCATATCATATCATATTTCCGACACCCACGTTTAAGAAAACAAATACTAAAATGGCTTCTTTGATTCTTTTGTTTTTTTTGCTTATATTTTATTGTTTTAAAAGGTTTATGCTTTCATCTTTAATTTTCCATCCCATCCATCATTTAAGAGCTAGGCCCTTGTCGGTGTAGCAATTTCCATCTTTCTCTGTCCAGAGCCAACTCCTTCAGCTGCCTGTAGGTTTCCACTTCTGCTTTTTCCTTCAATTGGTCTGTGTATTTTCTTCTCAGCCTTCCACGTTTTCTTTTAGCCTCTATTTTCCCTTTTCCCCTTTAATTTTCAATTAACAATATTTTGTTTTAATTTCGCACAAATAAGCCCCTGTTTTTTTTAATTATGTAATGCCGTATATTGTATTATGTATTACTTACAGTATAAAAAGTATAAGTCAATACCAGAAAAAACAAGTTTATGTAAAGGTTTTCCTCCGAAAAACGTTGGTTCTGTAAAATGTAGAAATTAGTCAATATTTATTTAGTTTTTGTGAAAAGTTTGAAACTCTAATAATAGCGCTGCTGTCTGCACCAGAATGTCATTTATTTATGAAAGAAAACGTAAATAACTTCAAGGTAAACTACTCTTTTATACTTTTTCAATTTTATTGTATTTGGAATGGTAAAGAATTGAAATGCCTGTAATGGCAAATTGCATTTATGTGAAAAGAAATAGCAAGAAATAAGTATTTTTTTATTGCGTTTATACTAGACAACTTTATATTCTAGGTGTGTATTTTATTTTAATTAATTGTTTCGCTTTTGCATGAACAACAAACATCAGAGAGCTACAACTTTCAAATTAATTTATAAACGTGAAAGTCATAATATTGACAACACTAAAATTTTCCTATGAAATAATACACCTACTCCTTGGAAAATCAATTTCCGCTCATAAGGTATTCATCATACATAATGAAGGTATTCATGTTTATTATTTTACTCTATAACACAAAGCCATGATACAACTTATAAAATAACAGTATTACCTAATATATTATTGCACAACAATATGTGCCATAAATTATCCCGGACCGATTAGACCGGGTCAACTTTCTTAATCAACAAATAAAACATGTCATAACTTGCTAAGAATGCAGAACTTTTGGCCGATATGATATTGTATTGTTTGTGTCAGAATTATAGCCTCTATACACAGATATATTGTTACAGTGGCAAGCTTGTGTGGCTGTGAAAAGTTAGGCCGCACACGGTTTCTTTAAGCTGCGATTGCATGGGGGACTTATATAGCTGCACACGGATTTCTGGAAGCAGTTCAGCTATTTTTGTTTCTATTCTTTTCATAAAGCAAAGAGCTGGTTGCGCACGTGACGGGAGCGGTTGTTAGCTCGCGATGTGGCATGGTGAACTGTAGACTTATATGGCCGCCTGCACGCGTACTACTAGAAGCAGTTCGTCTGCTTTTGTTTCGACGGTTTTCATATGGCAAGGGGCGGGACGTGCACGTGACGCGTGAGAACGGTTAAAAGCTCGCGCTGTGGCATGGTGAACTATATACTTTTAATTGTATGGTCGCTAGCACACGGAGTGCTTGAAGCAATTACACTGCTTTTGTTTTCACGCTTTTCATAAAGGGGCGGGAGACGCACGTGACGTGCGAGAGCGGTTGACGGCTCGGGCTGTGGCGGTGAACTATATTATAGAGAAAAGTAATACTATATCCTTATATGGCCGCACACGCGCTGCTTGAAGCAGTTTGACTACTTTTGTTTCGACGGTTTTCAAAGCAAGGAGTTTGAGGCGCACGTGACGCGCGAGAGCGGTTCACAGGCCGCGCTGCCCATGCTGACTAATGGCTCAATCAGTCCATGTATCGACCTAAGATATCGGATTCAAATCTCCAGTTCGTTGTGATAAATAGGCATGCCATATTTCAGTTTCATGTTGGATGTAATAATAATCATTCTCCGTTTGAGGTACAGGAAATAGTGTAGTAATCGATTTGTAAAGGAGCTTTGTAACTTACGGTAGTTACAGACATGTGAGTGACATTTAAAATTACGTAACGACATCTTTTGTTATTTGACTAGCGACTCGCCCCGGCTTTGCACGCATATAAAAAACATTAATGAATTTTACACACAGACATTCTACTATATCTGAATCGCTCTATCCATTGGTGAAAAACATATGAAAATCCGTTCGATACTTTTTGAGTTAATCGCCTTCAGACAGGCAAACGCGGCGGGGGACTTTATTTCATAATACGTATAGAAGATTCCGCCATATTTCCATAAAACACGACATGTAAAGTTATACATCCTTAATTATATTCCCAGGCACGTGATATCTAACTCTGAAACTGCATGCATTACAGCCTCTACTTGAACTAAGAGAACTGAGAAGCCTCAACTATTTAATTAGTTCCCTACCGATACTACAAGTTCGGCCAGTGTACCTAGGATTGGACGTGCCAGTCATTCGAAACAATTGTAGCGCAACTTCAAATTAAATTGTCCATTCGAATCCAATTGGTTAACTCCAACATATATTATTTGGAATTTAGAAGTAGATGTAGAAACTAGAATTCCGTTTGATTGTAATACTGAAAACTATTTTATCGCGGCTTTGGTTTAAGGTTTTGTTTTATAAACGCAATGCAGGTATTTATTTTGAAATATTATTATGTAAGATATGCATGACACTTAACAGTATTTTTTTTATATTCTTACTCAATATACTTAGCAGCTTTAATAAAGGAGGTTAAATGTAAATAATAAAGTAGATTTCATGTGTTACTCTTATGTCTTTCAGTTTGATAAACTTTTAATTTTAATGTAGCACCCCATCAAATGAAATAGAAGTAAAAAAATGCAGACAATATTCCGTTAACTTCAGAATATGCAACTTACCTTTAAACGCAACAACTGAAGCGAGCTCAACACCTGGCTAAATTGATTCTCACAATATTTCCGCGAATATTAATCAGAGGAATGGAGTTTTTCACAAAGTTTATTTTTCATTTCATATTCCGTGTGATTGAGTGCATATTCAATGGCGGACGAGTAATGGAAAGTAGTGTACAACAAAAACAAAGCTTCCGCTGGATTAGAAGAGATTGCCGTCTATTTGTACCTTTGTAGTGGTTTTAATATTGGTTTTCATGCTTTTAGTGTCCTGTTAAACTAATTAAAATGAACCTAGTGTTTTAGAATTGTTTTTTTTTGTAGTGGTTTTAATACAGGGTGTTACGAAACCCCTGTCCGATCCGTTAAGGTGTTGTTAGGTATCGATATCTGATTACGAAAATGTGGAAAAAAAATGGAAAAAAAAAGAAAAAAAAATTATAACCTAAATATTTTTTTTTTCTCAAAATTCGAGAGATGTCGGCGTTGTCACAGATGATACCTAATTACCAAACAAAAGGCCCCCAAAAATACCGACGAAATTGGTGTTGTAGTTTTTGTTTTATTCTCAAATTTAGGGAATTTCGGGGCAAAAAATGGTTATTTCAAAATCCATTATTATTGTTTCCGTCATGAATTTTCCAAATTTGATATTTTATTTGGGCATGTGATTGTAAACCCTCTATGACCCTTTCGGGTCGGACAGGGGTTTCTTAACACCCTGTATAATTGTGGTGTTTTTTTTTGTATTCTGCCAAAGCAATTAAAATGAGTACAGTGTTTTAAAATGATTGTATATTGATTTGTCGTTTTCAGACACAAACAAATTAAACATGATTGGAAACTTAGCAGCAGTAACAACTGTTTTTCAAAGTAAATTAATGTAATCATATTGCTGTAGGAACTTACCTTGAACCAAGCCATAGTAGAATCATCGTAGAGCACTACCCATTCTTCCGACCACGAGTTCCACAAGTATTTTCCTGGAACAATATTAAATAGTTAACAGCAAAACCAACATAGTTTCGAGAAGTAAAAATTTAATATAAAAAAAAATAACACATTTTATCTTCAGATTTTAAAAAGGTATATAAAAAACCTGTTGTTTATCATTATTTACAATTACTTTAAATACACAAGCTTACTATTTAAGGTTGTGACATCGAGAAGGTTATTGTAAATAAACTCAGAAATAACTAATAATGTTTTGTTAAAACAATAATACATTTAAATTGTTTGACTTTGCGAAGAATAGTCATTAAGTAAAGCAATTCAAACAATCTCAATATTCAAACAAACTTCAACGGCATTCAAAATCGAACGCGTCTAAATGGTCCGTTGTCTCTACCGCTACGGAGTGACGTCACTGTTCTATCTCTTTCTGACTCTATACGTCTCTTTCCCTCTAGGGAAGCTTCATTATAACTCTTAATAGCTACTTAGTAGTCGACTGACTCGCAAGCTGACGTTAAGACCTTAACACATGAGTGATAATCAATCGTCTGCCGCTCTGTGATTAGGATGGAACTAGGCGGCGTCAAGCGCCTTATGCGACCGGGTGAAGGGTTCCTAGCGCTTTAGTGCTAATCGTGTGTCGATCAACGCTAACGCAACGTTGACGTCGCTCATATGAAACGGCTTTTACACATATCGGCCTCACATCGGTATGATGCAGACGTGGAGAGTAATTCAATGCTTTTAAATAAAGTGTTTTGTGGCAGAAGTGTGTAACATACATGGCTGGTTGCCAACCGAACTTGTCCGTATGTTAAAGCAGGATAAAAGCCAATACTCGTGTGGATAGCTTCACTGCTTTCCCCATAGAGTTTCTGTTTCTGTATGTCACGAGGCTCTTTACTGGTTTTTTATGTCGATCACAAAAAAAAAACAACTGGTTTTATGTCGATCACAAGAGAAACAACACTTAGAGCGTTCAAATTGTTTCGTGAATTCATTGTTTTGTAATGTATAAGCTGTAAACGGTGTTAACCTAGCTATCATGCTCATAAATGTATAGAGGCAATTGTATGTTAGCTTTTTTTTACTATGTTTACATTATAAATATATATATTATATTTATGTTTACATGTTTACATTGTTTACATTTTTAGGATATGTCAATGTAGTACTTTGTTTTATATCGTATTCAGTAACTTTTTTAATGAATAAACTGGTACCTGGCTAAATAGGTTTAAGGCGAGAGATAGTGGTACAGCTCAGTAGTGGAATATTGTACACTTGCCAAAATTATTGGTTATTTTTATTCAGAATATTCAAACAAAATCATCATAACTCTTTCCATATCACTTTCTCGTTACTTTTCGTTGGTTCCCATAAAAACTTGAGTTACTGCAAGCTATAACAATCGATATGAACCCTTAGCGAATGTCGTAAAGTAACTTTGTTTTTATGAACGAATGGAATGAACTAGGGTTGCTGACCGGTCAACTTAGTTCAGGTCTCTTCGGAATACTAGAGGTGAGTTATGTAAACTGATTGAGTCTAGAGTTATGTGGATTCAGAGGATAGATAGCTGTATGTACTTTTCTATAAGGGATTTAAGCAAAACATGATTTACATAATCTACTTATAGATACGGATCACTTCCAAGTAAGAATTGCATAAAACATATCAGTTTCCTATGGTTTTTAAATGGAATTAATGTGTGCATTTTTCATGAATGCTAAATCTTTAAAAAATCCCAACTTATTACAGTAGATAATTCTGTCTATCTACTATTTTTATATAGCTCCATGTTATTTTTATTCAAAGCTATTTATTTGCTTGACAACTGAATATTCAAATGGCAACCCTAAAAAGCCGTCGTCGCCGACATTCGGCAAGATTATTGACTCTGCCTCGAAAATGATCGAGTGCCGATGTTTTTATTGGCACGAGAGGTTTACGAGATCAGAACAAACAAACATCGAGCCTCCCGCTCTATCATGTAAGGAGTTTGCAAAACAAACATGTTTGTTGTTCTCTTGTAGCTTTTTTGTTCGAATTATTTTCGGGTTAGGTTTTTTCTGCTGGCTGTACGTTAACCTGAGCCGATTGTATTTTTATTTTTTTGTTGGATTAGAGAGGTATATCGGCGTTTATAAATAGGCATTTATTTTGTTTTACAAGTAATTTGATGTTTAATATTTAGTATTGATAGATTGATTTCCAGTGTAGGTAACTGATACAATAAAGACGACGCTATTAAATATGTATAAAACAGTCTGTTCTCTTAGTTTTTACATAAGATATATTTACCGTATTAAATCTGTATATACAAATTGTCGTGGTGGCCTAGCGGTTTAATGAACGGATTTGTACACAAGGTTGCAGGTTCGAACCCAGGCAAGTACCAATGTGGCTTTTTCAAAGTTATATGTACTTTCTTAATTATTCTAAGACACTTCTGACAAACGGCGAAGGAAAACATCGTGAGGAAACCTGGATTCCAAAATTTGAGATCTGAAATCGCCAATCCGCAGAGAGCAAGCGTGGTGATCAATGCTCGTGCCTTCTCTATATGGGAAGAGGCCTGTGCCCAGCAGTGGGACGTTTATAGGCTGGATTATTTATTTATTTATTATAATACGGTGTCTACAGAATAAATTGAAATTAAATCAACATAGATGTGGTCAGTTAGCAAATACTTTTAGTTTGGGGAAAGTGAAACCTTGTATAAAGTAACGGACGTGGCCACTCGGTTAGTTCGGAACTGTTCCGCACTCGTGCTACACGTGTCGTACTCTGCTATTGTATCGAGAATATAAGAACATATTTTGACAATGTGAATGGTCGCTTTTATAAACGTTTGTTTTGTTGTGTTTCTCTTTTTGCGTGTCTTGTGTTGTGCCAAATAAATGTATTTGTAATCCATTCTTACAGTTTTTCAGTTTAATTTATTTTTAGGGATTTAACTGCACATTATAGTGATTAATAACTAGTAATTTATAGCTTTATTTTACCTACTTATTAATTTCGAGGTCTTTAAATTAAGACACATTTAAACATAGTCACATTTCAAAACTATAATGATTGTTCAAGAATCTGTACTAGGGATAAAAACTCACTCCAACGCTCTCCAAATTAAAGTACTTAATAAAATTAAGTTTAAGTTTCTACAAAATACTCACGTTTGTATCGTAACATATAGCCGCCCTTGATCTGTGTGGCTCCATGCTCTGCAACAAAAAGAAACAGACTTGAAATATACTTACAGATAAAAAATTGTTAAAGAAAAATGAACACATGTTTAACGATTAAAGTATTAAAAAACGGCATAAGTTGTACCTACGCTCATACCTAGGAACTGGTCCTAACGTACGGAAAATCGGTACCTACATATAAGTCATCCACATGATACTTAAGTATGTATAAACTCTAACAAAACAACAGACAAACAGCTATATTCCAAATAAAAAAAAAAAAACAAAAATAATACAGTTCAATATCAAACAAACGAGAGTCGGCATCAAGATGAATATAAATAAACATATCTGAAGGAGCAGACAAAAATTTAAAAGTACCGGAGTACCGCAGGGAATATTAACAAAGCCAGTTATTTACGGTAAACAGGGAAAGACCCAGAGAACTGAGACCGCCGTGAGACGAATACACAATATTTACTAATAATGCCCTTTCATATCAACGAGCGAAATCGCTGCGATAAAAATACACGGAAGGTTTTGTCAATGAAAGTTGAGGCATCTGGGGCCTGATTCCGCTATTTTATATTTGGGTGGCAGGAGCAAGCAAGTACATTTGTCATTAAACTAAAATCATCTGAATACGAAAATTAGCTACGCACTGGAACGTTCATTAACCTGCTACCCACTGACTTTAAAATAGCGGAATTGGGCCGCTGGAATACGACAGTCTCTAACCTCGAGTTTCCTTTCGATATTCGTTACCTGTTATTTACAAGTACATATGGTCATTAGATAGGTAAAAAACATTCACATTAAAGTACGGATATTTTATACGTCAAAAGACATAACATTAATTTTTTTTAGTCAAAAGACCTAACTTTATATCATATTCTTAATATTTTCATCACATTCACTCATCTGTCCATTTATTGTAATAAAATTAAATATTCAATAAGTTGTATAGGTCCTTATCTCAAAAAGTAATATTTTAAATTGAATCTAAAAGACACACAAAATAATGGTAATCAATTGATTGCTAAATATTCCACGCGATTTGACAAATCGATTCAAGTTCAAACACCAGATGGTCCGTTATGTAAATAAGATCAATTCTATGCTAAAATATTATCGAAAAGAATAGATTTAGTTTTAGGAGTACCTGCGGATTTTAATAACAGATGCTTTTGTAAAGTAACTATAGATTTTTCATTGAATAGATTTTCAGGTTATATGTAACTTATAGAGGGTTTTTATTAAACGTCATGTAACTATTTTTGTTATTTATTTCTATGATATAATAAAAATAATGCAAAGGAATAACGGAAGAAATTAAGTTTCAGAACAATAGAAATCGTCCATTATTACTTAGTTTAATATAACTTTAGTATGTATATGAATCAATGTTCATTAAATTGAGATACACCAAATCCCGTTTATCCAGTCTTTTCACACCTAAATCCTAAAAAACCCGCACATATTACACTTACAGCATAAGCTAGCAAGACAATATATAACAGCCAAATGAGACGCACCAAACGATACCGCAGGGAAATACCGAGACCGACCGTCCGAGCCGTCCGAGCCGCACGACCCGCACGGGCCGCACGGGCCGGATGAGCGGCGTGACCCGCACGACCCGCGCCACTCGTGTGGGAGGTATCTTACAGGTCAAGCCAGACTCATCAATATCACATTCTGTATCTCTTATTTTTTGGTTATCCTCAGCATAGAGAATACCCGGTTCTTTGAAAGGCTTACTTTACCTCACTATAATGTAGGATGGTTCATGTACCCCTGCTTTAAGGGAGAACAGAGATGCACAAATCAAGGTAGCTACACACATCACATTCTCATTTTGAGTTATTCGTCAACTCGACACAAAAAACTGGACACACGTGTGTCCAGTTGGTGAAACTAAAAATTAGTATAACTTAAAAGACGTTTTAGTTTATTTTGTTTCTATTATTTATTTATAAGGTTTGAAATGGTAAATATACTACAATATTTTATTTATTTTGTTTAATTATGTCAATAAAATATTACCATAAACATGCAGCGCGATAGTTTAAAAGTTAATAATTGACATGAATCTATAAGTTTGATTAAGTAAAGAACTATCATCACACTAGAGAAAATTTACAAAGTTTCTGATTACTTTCAATATGTTTCATAAGTTATAGCTCAGACAGAACTGTTTCGATCACGTCAGCTTGAAACAATAATACAATAGTCCACCTTTTTAGTTGCTACAATGCAGAGAGACAGATTCAGGCAGACACCTCGAACTTATAGTACCCCTCTTGTAACGTCGGGGGTAACATCAGTCCAGCATCCACTACTATATACCTTCTTCTTTATTTTCTTCAACAGAATGTTGTTTATATTTAGACGTGAATATTGGCTAGTGTAATCCTCTGTGGAAATCATAGCGGTCGCACAGGTGTCGCGTCACTAAATATGAACCAACCCTTACATATGTTACGGAACTCTAACACTTCACGAAACCCTTTTCATCTTTCATTAGGAAGCGAAGGATTTATTTTTAGTTGGGAATGGCTGAGTTTGAGAAAGTTGTGCTGGTTTTATTGTTGATACAAAGTTTGGTGTGGTTAATTTTAGAATCATGGGATTAGGGATTTATTATATTAGGTAAGTGCAAGATAAACTAAATTTTGGTTACCGCTTCAGTATTTTAGTTATATTTTTTGGGAAATATGCGTTTAAGCGGTTGGTAACACATACAACTTATAGGCGGCTTATACAAATGCATACGTATATTTCATACGGTTATGTAGAGCTGTGTTTTATAACCATGTGCTGTACAATTATTTTTAAGGAGGACCATATACAGTAGACCTTTTCTTAGAATCCTCAAGATTTAAGGTTGGTAATTACCCTATGTAATGCTCTCTATCCAAGGTCATAATAGTCATTAAGGTGCTAAAACATCGCAGCATCAATGTATTGCCTAAGCGTGTATCAATTAACAGTACCCTTTCTAAACGACATCAATGATTAAAATTTAGTGTCAAATTCGAAGCTTAAAATTTAAAGGCCAAAAGCATAAATACGAAACCCTAATTTACTAGCCCAACTAACAGAATATCCCAACACTTCGCTCGCTACCGTAACCTATTCACCCACAGACCAAATCTATCTTGTTATAAATAATATTTCACGTGTAATATGTTCGGTATACTTTAAATCACGACGATCCCAATACCCGATCTATAGCCGAGGTAAACATCGAGCCCGCGGATAAAGGATGAAATTGGGACAAAATCAACTTCTCTTACCTTCGTCGTACATTTTACTTTATATACATATATCGTTGTACAGGGAACGTGGCTCTTTGTATTTGGTTTGTTTCTGTATATAAACGTTTGCAACTGACTATGGATATATAACACTGTTGGATTTCAGGGCGTTTGATATAGTATTTGAGTTCAAAAAATCTCATTGCAAATTACTCACTTAGTTGGTGATGTGGTACTTGTTTATGTTTATGTTAGTGTTCATATGTAAGTACTACATAAAACAAAAAATACTATGGATCATAGATGACGGAAAAATAAAAGAAAATCAAGAACCGAACACTAAAGCAAAGAAAAAAGCGATTTCCTCGTCAATTGAAACTATTACAAATCAACCAAAACAAATCATATTTTTTCAATTCTCTATTCAACTTTCCCTCAACTAGAACATTTAAATAACGTTTCCATTTCTAACACTACAACTACCATTTCTAATATTACGAACGAGCAGAAACGTTTTAAAAACTCAATTCCGATTCCACTGCGAGTCAGCAAGTAATTTCATAAAAATTGCAAGCCAGGTGTTGGGAGACAGAGAGCCTGATATTGGATTTATGCTAATGTTTATTTACCCGGCGCTGCCCGGCTGAAATGGCCGGGCATTTTCCCTGATACCTGGGTACACACTCAACGCATATTGGAGCCGGTTTTTAAAACGGGAATAACATTACGCTTGTTTGGTTTCGTATAGTGCGCATCACAATAGTATTATATGCTAGTGTCCGTCGGTTGTTAAGGGTTAAGGTTTGTTTACATTTTAATTCACTTTAAGGATCTTAAGTGGCATTATTCATCATAGGGATTAATTGGGTAAACAAAATATGTTGTGAAATGCATCGTGCAGCTGACTTTATTTAGTTGCTTATTTAGTGGGTATTAAAGCTTACATTACATTAAAACCGATATATGCACTTTACTCAACACTATTGATGCTCAAAAGTACACGTAATTTATAACACCTTTTACATGTACGAAATTGCGTTTGTTAATATTTAAGTAAGTGTAGAACGGTTCAGAATTTGTCATTGCAGAGAATACACGTGCTCAATCGTAAAGAAAATAAACAGACAACCATTTTTAAATCTCTTTCTAAACAGTATTGGCGAAGTAGCTCTAAAAACACAAATTACCACCTTTGAAGACTAGTCAATAAGCTGAATAGTACACAAAATAACCAATCCAAAAGAAATTGAAGTGAAATCCAGCTTATCTATCGAGTGAAAGCTTTCATCGAGGAAATGAATCTAAAAATGATTCTTCAGGGAAACTCATTACCATTATAAAGGGGGGTTTTGAAAGATTCAGTCGCTATCGCAGCGGACAGACAACGTTAACTTTATGATTACTCTTCATAGGGAAACGAATTAATATCATCAGTATGAATAAACGTGATAAGTGAGAATATGGTTTGGTTTCGGACTATATACAATAACCACTGAAATATTGGTTATAGAGACTTCATACCTACTATAAAAATAATGAAATTGAAGTACCAATTGAAATTTTGTAAACAAAGATTTTATTTTACTTCTAGTATTTATTATTCATTCATCATTTATTTTCCTGATACGTAATATACGACAAGAGACTCCATTATACCAATACGATAAAAGAATCGTTAATATCATTAGCACAAGTCCCTTACATCTTAGTAACAATATTAAGGCAATTATTCTCATCATATACCTCTCCAGATTTCAATAAAGAAAGTTGAATCGAAGCGAAAAAATCCCTAATAACGAGTCGATACCTCGTGTTATCTGAAAATCTGTCTTTATGAAGCTTTCTCTTTTTGTCCGTCCCCAAGTTAATTGGCCACGGACTCAAGCCAGACCAGTCGAAGACCTCACTAAACCTAACCAAGCAATCCAATCTCAACTAAATCTCCAAACGTACTTCAGGAGCTCGAGAAAGTATAAATCTACCTAAAACAACACCTCCTCCGCACTCAGACGTTATAATACGCCATAGTACACAATCCATTGCCTTTTTAGAGCCGTTTTATTACAAGAGGGAGTGCATTGGCCAAGCAATGAACGCGGAGCAAGCGATCGTAGTAATTGTGAATGACATTTCAGGGTAGGTGAGACGTTTTCTATCGATCGGTCTTAGTTTTATGAATGGCTGGCTTCGTTCTCGTTGGCGAGGCTCCCCCCCCCCTCGTTCCTCCTGTTCCCTCATCCCCCTCCAACACCTGGAGGCATTTTAGTAGGGAGTACCAATTTACTTAGCTGTTTTGTGACGTGATCATTAGCCGACCGATTAAGTTAAATGGCGGAGGTGTGAGTGTATAATTAAAATATACTTTATTGATATCTTCGTTAATTAAGTTTGATAGTAGCTGTTGAGACGATTTTGTCACGAGTTTCTGGAGCAATCGAGGTTTGAATATTATGTAGAGTTTGTGTCTTAATTCTAATACACCTGCGTCGACACGTGCCTTGCCTGGCTAACAAGCTTGCGCCGTAATGAACGCATTTCAGCATATACGTGTATGATTTCACTAATATACTTATGAAAATTATTATTTTAATTACAACAAAAAAGGCTTAATCAACTGAAATAACATTAACAGAACTGATAGATACGTACTTAGTTAAAAAATATAAATATAATCTTAATGCTTGAAGCTTTTATTTTTCATTTTAATTAATTCGATTGTGTAAAGAAAAGACTCCATAATGGGTTCAGAAAACATGTTATTTATTTCATAATATTAAATATTTCACAGTAAAAACAGCGTAAGGTTAAATACATTATTACCTTAAAATTAACACCAAGTAAACGCGTACACTATTTCCTTTGATGTTCACTAGAGCCCGCTCGACGATAGAATGACCCGAATAACCGGCATGATTACCCCCACAACTCCAAACTCCCGCCATAACGCGTGCCTCGCTCTGATTGGTTAGATATGCGCGGACCAATAAGAGCGATTCGGCGTTGCCAGTTCATAAAAACTGAAGCTTGCGAAGTAAAGTGTTGCCAGATAATAAATAAAAAGGTGTAATATAAAATACAGACGCTAACAGCTCGGCCATCCTGCGAAAAGCGAGTCCCTTCGCGACACAAAAAAAAGTAACATTTACATGTAAAATTCTATTTTAAGTTACAAGTTAAATTAAATAAAGTCTTACAGGGGTAGATTCCATACATAATGTAAGTACGACAAACTCTAGTACATACATAACTCTAGTACACTATTAACCTTGGAATCTAGTTAAAGTTATACAATCATAAATCATGGTAACATCGCCATCTTATAATAATAATTAGTACTAATATTATAATCTTAATATATAAGGTCCATCAGATTTAACTACATAATCTAAAAGCAATTTTATTTTGATAACCTAGTTGACAGCTTTATATTTAACCACCGGGGATTCATCTTAAATCAAAATATGACATTAACTAACACTTATTTTCATAGTAAGCATAATAATAATATAGCTATAAACAACATGATGTTATTAATTCCAATAATATTGTCTTAAATATTACATTAATGCGTTGTAAGTACATACTTTACTTTATTAAATATTGGATTATTTATTACATTTCCTAAATCAATTTATTCCAACCTAGATGTACTATCGTTAGTATGTGGTAGGTACTAATTGGTACGTTCATTACAGTCCTGATTAGCATTATCTTCGGACTCAGATTCTGTAGAGTCATAATTCCGATCGAAAGCGAGCCACGGCTTAATTCTATCTATCGCTATTACATTTTCGTATCGACGTTGGCCATGATTGTGGGTTAACGGCGTATCTTCTATTAAAAACCTATCGTTAGGCAGTACTTTCAAAATTCGGTATGGACCCTGAAATTTTGCCGCTAGTTTTCTCGATTTGCCATCGCTTGGCACATCTCGCTTTATGCTAACTAAATCGCCCAAGTTATATTTGTAAGCGCGCTTATGTCTAGTATCATATCGGATTTTGTCTTTAACCTGTTGTTCGGCAATGCGTGTACCTGCTTTGGATCGTACCTGGCCCAAATCATCTGTGGAAAATTCTCTAACATCGTCTATAATATCGCTTAGAGCATTTTCGGAGCCACTACGTATGTTAAAACCAAGAAGTAGTTCCGAAGGGCTTTTGCCAGTCGTCTTGTGGACAGTAGTGTTCAAACCGATCTGTATTTCCGGAATATACTCATCCCAGTTCTTATCATCTTTATTGTCCGTTTTAGAGGTGAGTGCACTTAAGATTGTCCGATTGTAACGTTCGCATTGTCCGTTTGCTCGGGGTGTGGCCACAGCATTAAGTATGTGCTTGATACCCATGGTTTGGACAAATGCGCGAAAGCTGTTACTGGTAAAAGAAGTCCCTCTATCGGTTATCAGTCTAGACGGTGCCCCAAAGTAAGTAATATGCTCTTTAAGGGCTTTTATTGAGGTAGAACTTTTAGTGTTTCTGACTGGCTTTATATTTATGAATTTCGTGAACCCATCCACAATTACTAATAGGTAGCAGTTGCCCTTTTTGCTCTTCACAAATGGTCCTAGATGGTCCGCGTGAATTGTATGAAATGGAGTTTCAACTTTAGGGATCGGATGTAGTTCGCCTTGAACTTTCCCTGTATGGTCCTTACTCCGTGCACATTCTAAACAAGACTTGATATATTTTTTTATAAACCGGCGCATTTTGGGGAACCAATAGATTTGCTGAATTCGCGCAAAGGTCTTGTCAAAACCGAAGTGGCCTAGGTCATCGTGGTTTATTTTGGCTATCTGCCACCTTACCCCCTTAGGTACCACCCACCTTAAATCATTTACTTCCTTACCTACAATTCGATAAACTTTACCGTTTTTCAATTTATAATTTTTTATAACATCTAGCACCTGGTCCGATTTAGGGTCTTTCAAAATCTCTCTAATACGTGCTATTTCGTCATCACTACTCTGTACCGTAGCTATCCAATCATCCGTACCTACTGTTAGAACGTCTAATACGTGCGACTCGTCCTTAGCTTCCCCTACCGGATTCCTACTCAGTGCATCCGCATGGGACATACGACACCCAGGGCGATATTCGATCTCGCAGTTAAATTCCTGAAATTGAACCCACCAACGCGCTATGCGAGGTATAAGATCTCTTTTTGATAGAGTCGTTCGCAGCGCGTTACAATCTGTCAGTATTTTAAATGGAACACCTATCAGATATACACGGAATCTGTTGAGGGAGGATACAACGGCCAGCGTCTCCAACTCAAATGAGTGGAGCTTTTGTTCATCGGGAGTAGTTTTCCTACTAAAATATGAGACTGGCCTCAAATGACCAGCATCATCTTTCTGCAATAGAATTCCTCCTATCCCGTGCTTACTAGCGTCTGTATGTACCTCCGTTTCGCGTGTTGGGTCATAAAGAGCGAGCAAGGGCCTCTGTACCAGCGTTGCCTTAATTGTTTCGAACGCATTCACTTGTTCAGACCCCCACTTCCAGGTGGTATTCTTTTGAAGAAGGTCCGTTAGAGGCTTTGCGATTGTAGCAAATCCTTTAACAAACCTTCTAAAGAAGCTTGCCAAGCCGATGAATTGCTGTAGTTCACGTTGGCTTCTGGGTGTACGAAACTTCGAAACGGCTTCGGTTTTCCTTTCGCCGGGTTTAATACCATCAGCATTAATTTGGAAACCCAAAAATTCGATGCTATCCATGAAAAAGTTGCATTTGGATAATTTAAGAGTAAGACCACCCTGTTTTAAAAGAGAAAGTACTTCTTCAAGCCTACAAAGACCTTCGTCAAAAGACCGTGCTGGGATCAAAATATCATCCATATAGACGAGAGCGTACTTTATTTTCGCTTCAGAGAGGATCTTATTGATCGTTCGTTGGAAAACAGATGGTGCATTTACCAATCCAAAAGGCATTCGTGTATACTGAAACTGGCCATCGGGCGTCACAAATGCGGTTTTATCTTGCGAATTCTTTTCGATAGGAATTTGGTAATAGCCGGACGCTAGATCCAATGATATGAACAGTTTATTACCTGCGAGCCTATCGAGCTGGTCGTCTATTAGAGGTAAGGGATAGTGATCCTTTTTTGTGCGTTTATTTAAAGCTCTATAATCTACGCACAAGCGTTTTTCTCCGGTTTTTTTCTTCACCAGCACGATTGGACTCGCATATGGCGAAGTGGATTCGGTTACAATGCCCGCATCCATCATCTCCTGAACCATATCTCTGACCAGCGCTCTTTCGCCGTAGGACATGCGATATGGCCTGTATACCACTGGCTCTGCATCGTTAAGCTCTATGACCATTTCTGTTGCAATTGTGAAACCGAGATCTTTAAGACCAGAGGAAAAACAGTCTTTGAATTTCGATAATAACCTTTGGAGCTCGAGTTTCTGCTCTGAAGTGATGGTGTTACCGCACTGTACGGACTCATCCAGGGATTTATCATCGAAAGTTACTGAGTATACATTTTGTTCGTTCATGGTAGGGATAGCACGTGTCAGTAAAGACCCCTGTTTTAGACTGACCGAACTACCAGAGACGTTTTGTAGCAGCAAGTTACCAAAACCACCGTGTAATTTATACTCGCCCGGGAGTAAATAGTGTTCTTTACCTGTGGTGCCTCTAACGGAGCCGTTCACATACACGAAACCGGTAAGATTAGTTCGTGACTTCACAGGTATCATAGTTAATTGTTTTGGAGCAATTACTACGTCACCTTGAGTCATGAGGAATATCTTCTGATGGAAATCCTGTTCGAACACTACTTCGTTAGGGGTCTTTATGATAGTAATACCGGGTTTTTCTGTAAACGTATGACCCAAGAGGGCTGGGTGTTTCAAAGCGGCGTCTTCAACAATGAGAATCTCTATATTCTCTTTTATCCCTTGGACAGTTACGTCGGCATTACATTTTCCCAGTGGTTCTATGTGAAAGCCACCTATACCTCGCAAGACTGGTAATTCGTCCAGGCTTGTATTCAGCTTCAAACGCTTTGCTTCTGATTCCCTAACCAAGGTACACTGGCTCCCTAAGTCTATTTGACAATTGATCGGCTGGTCATTTACAAATATTTCGAGGACGTACTTCTGATTAGTATTATCTGAATAGTCTACTAGAGCAACCTGCTTTTCATCCTTAACTTCACTACTAGGACGTTCAGTGTTTTGGATAGCGTGCCGCTTAGATCTACAATACAAATCTAAATGACCTTCGCGGTTACAAAGAGTGCATTTTGTTAGGGGTTTATTGCATTTAAAACTCTTGTGTCCTTCATCATTACAATTGTGACACTTAATGACAAAAGTAGACCTCTTATTCGCGTCAGATTTGTTCCGATTGTTATTTGACAAAGAGTTCCTTTTATCTTGCCCGGACCTATCCGCGGTTTCCCTACTAGTGGCTGGCTTAACAGTTTTAAAATATCCAAGCACATCTTCGGGTCCACGAAACCTAGCCGCTTGTGCTCCTATCCGCACCGCCCTATCGTCTACGCCGTGTAATAAGCAATCGACTGCTTTTCGACCTACGATACCACATCGGTTCAGGAGATTTATCTTTGCGTAGTAATATTGTTCAAGGGATTCGCCGTAACGCACACGCTTGGCCAACATCTGAGTTAGTAGTTCCGCATAGTCGTACCTACAGGGAAAAGACTCAATAAGCTTCCTTTTCCATTCTGTCCACGAGTAAAGCATCGTGCTCAGGCCTTTATACCATGTCTGAGCAAGTCCAACGAGTTTTGGTAGAGCAAAATGAATTGTTTCGCGTTCATCCCAATTATAAATCTCCGCGGCTTCCTCGACTTTAGTTAACCACGTTACTATAGTTTGTTCGGTAGATAAAGGATCGAATTCCGGAATCACGTTTGTTAAAGAAAGCTTAGAGGTCGATTGTCCCTTCACATTGTTGAGGACATTCAGGAATTTATTTAAGATGCTATGAGTGGCATCAGGCATCTCAACTTCCGCTAATTCACATTTTGTACGACATGAGGGAGAACGAGTTCGTCCTCGCTTCAATAAGCGTCTAATAGGAGTATCATAGCTATCACTGCTACTGCTGCGATGACGACGTCGTCCTACCCTCGTGACTTGGATTTTATCATCAGACGAATTGTCACGAAACCGTTTCCTACTACGATAATAATCACTAGAATCATCACGAAGTAGAGTTCTATCACGACCTTTATCGACAGGATCGTCGCGATATCGGTCCCTTCTACGACGGTTATAAGGTCGGTCCCTGCTACGATTTCGTTCGCTACCGTCTCTTCTTGATCGCCGGTTGTTAACATTTTTATTATAGTTTGGCTTTAAAAGAGAGTGCTTGCGGCTTTGCCTGTCTCCTACCAGACTCCCTTCCGCTCCCTCACTCTCGTTATCAGAATTACTTATTAAGCGTTTACGGACTTGCCTGATATTCAGACTCCCTTCCGCTCCCTCGCTCTCATTATCAGAATTACTTATTAAGCGTTTACGGACTTGCCTGATATCCAGACTCCCTTCCGCTCCCTCGCTTTTACGAATTTGGCGTCGCTGCGGAGTCCGCCGTGGACCCTCGTTACGATCCAAACTTATCGGCTCATCCTCGTTATTGCAGCGACGTCCATTACCACTGCCCGTAGGCGATGAATCCATTATCTGTAATTGTGATTAAGATTAATGTATTTAACTTCAGTTTAATGATATTATTATGGTGGTAAGAAGATTAATTCATGATCAAAGTAAAATATTCATCGCCCAAGCAAGCATAGCATTTCCAGAGTGTAGCCCTGGCGAAATGAAATACCTGCTTTAAAACACATTATATATCCACGAGAGTACCCTGGCAATATATAATATGCTCAACGTAATTAATCAAGTCAATAGTTGTATTATGTGTATAAGGAAAGTATGTACCACATATCCAGAGAGTTGCCCTGGCAATATGGGATACATGCTTAAAATAGTCCGTTACATCTCCGTAGGAGTGCCTCGGCAAGATGCAACAAACCACCACATGACGATTTTAAACATAACCTAACAATTAAAAAAGTATGCATCCCATTTCCAGAGTGTCGCCCCGGCAAAATGGGGTGCATGCTTAAAATAGTCCGTTACATCTCCGTAGGAGTGCCTCGGCAAGATGCAACAAACCACCACATGACGATTTTAAACATAACCTAACAATTAAAAAAGTATGCATCCCATTTCCAGAGTGTCGCCCCGGCAAAATGGGATACATGCTTAAAATAGTCCGTTACATCTCCGTAGGAGTGCCTCGGCAAGATGCAACAAACCACCACATGACGATTTTAAACATAACCTAACAATGAAAAACGAATGCATCGTATTTCCAGTGTCGTTTTGGCAAAAATGGCATGCTTTATAGAGGGTATTTATAAACTTTGTAAGTAAAACACGGCATAGCAGTTTCGTGGATTAGGTATCTTAAACATGATGGCGTGTCTTGTGACAATTATAGTCTTTTGAATTTCCAATAAATTAAAATGGTACTTACGTGACTATCGTTGTTTATCACATTAAAACACTTTATGGAGCTTTTCCTTTACAATGTTTGTCACGAGTGTGAGCAAAAGGATAAAAAGAAAAAATCTAATAAGCGTGGACGGGATTAACGGATGGGTTTAAACTGTCGTATTTCAAAACATTTTTTTTTCTACGAGTTAAAATCCGCTGATCCCACTTCTGAAATGTAAAGAAAAGACTCCATAATGGGTTCAGAAAACATGTTATTTATTTCATAATATTAAATATTTCACAGTAAAAACAGCGTAAGGTTAAATACATTATTACCTTAAAATTAACACCAAGTAAACGCGTACACTATTTCCTTTGATGTTCACTAGAGCCCGCTCGACGATAGAATGACCCGAATAACCGGCATGATTACCCCCACAACTCCAAACTCCCGCCATAACGCGTGCCTCGCTCTGATTGGTTAGATATGCGCGGACCAATAAGAGCGATTCGGCGTTGCCAGTTCATAAAAACTGAAGCTTGCGAAGTAAAGTGTTGCCAGATAATAAATAAAAAGGTGTAATATAAAATACAGACGCTAACAATTGTCACCATAAAATATAATTCATGGTATTTAAAAAAAAATACAAATACTACTGGAAGAACACGTTAATTATGCATTGTGGTATTAATTGTGGTTGTCTAAAAGTGTTTTGGGTAAATTGTATATTTTATTACTCATACTTCTAAGAAAATAAGAACGGTGTCAATGTTTAAAAATACCATTTCATATACGTCTTTTAAAACGTCAAATATTTGTGTAGGTACCTTGTTTTGTAGAACTGCGCTCGTCTGAGGGTAGAACGCAGAGCGACAAGTTATTTATAACTCAAAGTTCTCGAGAAACGGCCGTATTTCATGAATGGAACAGACACTTCTTTGTGTATATCAAAAGAGAAAAAAAGAGTGAAAAAAAAACATGTTTTCTTAACAACAGATTATAGGAGTGAGTAGGTGCATTTAACAAGCATGAATATTAATATAAAGGTTAAACTGAGAGCGAATATCTGTGGATTGCAAAAATATTTAAAAATACAAACCCGGAGGTCCCAGTTGGCTTGTAAAACGAATACATTTTGTTTCGCGTATATATTGGGAGTTATCGTTTATGTAGTACCTTGATAAACTTTTATAGGTCTTGTTTATTTTTAAATATGATGTATTGTGTTCAAGACTACCGTGTGTTTACTGTCGAAAATAATACTAGTAGAAGGCTTGTTACATAATCGGTAATAGAGTATTTCTGTCAATTGGATTTTTTTTTTTCATTGGAGATTATTTTTTTATAACTGCGTTTTATGGTACGTGTAAAGTTATTCGTTTCGGACAGTAAAAAACCAGATTTACACCGTAGCCTTTACTTCTCTCATCTTTATTACTTAACCTTATGTTCTCTATAGAACGTATTCAAAAAGCAACAAAAATATAGTATCATAAAATACACCCACTGACAATGCGATTAAGGTACAAAAATAAGAAAGGTGGCTATAAAAATACGTATATACGGCTATAAAGTACCTACGTATCTATAAGTAGTACCGATCACAAACACATAAGCTGTGTGATAAGACCATTGTTACTGGAATTTGAAAGCAGCGCGGCGGCGACGATCAGTGACGGACATTCACGAAAATAGACGATCAAGAAACGATGTTAACAATAAAAGCATAGTGATGTCGATATGAACATGAAATGATATCAGTGCTATGATTTTGGTAATATACGCTTAATGGAAGTGTATTGCTACTTCGTAGTGTAGTATGTATTATAATGTACTTAAGATTTAGATGTTTGGTTTTGTTAATATTGCAGAAATTTCGTGATTTAAATCATCTATGATTTTTTCTACCTACGCACATTATTTTGTACACAGATATATAATGAAAATACAATGCTCTCTTCTACATATTTTTGCCAAATTTCCAGTGTTTTTTATAACCAAAAGACAATGTATACAAGAAAAAGCCAATGCAAGTCAAGTTCAAAGACAAAAAGTTCAAAAAGTTCTCTTAAAACAAATTGTGTTCTCTATAAAAACAGTTCATTACAAAAATCTGTGAAAACGTCATTTGGTCCGTATATCAACACAAAACCTCCGAAAACGATGAAGGGGTACTAGGTCCTGATTTATGAGTCTCAAGGCACGAGAGCTTACATAGATAAAGGACCCTTGTCATACGAGAGTAGTTACCCCGCATTTTTGACACATAACTATTTAGCTGGAACCCATTAAAATGTGAGGCCAAGGAACTTTACCCTCGGACAGGGCTTGTCCTTAATAAATTTAATAATGTGCGAAGATAATTATATTAAGGAGTAAATGTATGAAATGTTTTGTGGAGAAAATTGTTTATGACAGTAAAAGGTATGAGGGTACGCTCCTCGGCCTAAATCGATCAAGTTAGGCCGAGAAGGCTTTTGTAATGCTGTAGATAAAACACTTATTTACACATCTACTGAGCTACTACGTGTAGTATACAACAGAAAATATAATCTTAAAACACAGTTCAAATATAAATCTGATGAAAGAACAGGCTTATCTAGAAGATCTACCAATTGTATTAGAAAATCTTTTTACATTGGATAGCTAAATTTCTTAAGACCTTTATTTTGACGACCTCCGTGGTCGAGTGGCGTACGCACCGGTTTCAAGGTGTCGCTAGCTCTGAGGTCCCGGGTTCGATCCCCGGACGGGTCAATGTAGAAACCAACTTTTCTACATTGTCCCGGGTCTGGGTGTTTGTGGTACCTTCGTTGTTTCTGAATTCCATAACATAAGTTCTTCAGCTACTTACTTTGGGTTCAGAGCAATGTATGTGATGTTGTCCGCATTTATTTATTTATTTATAATATTCTTAAGAACATTTAACACACAACGCTTTGACAGCCAAAAAACTACCTGACACCCGACGGTGTTAGGTAGTAGACATATTTTTGGTGCTGTATGCTGGACAACTCAACTAGTATTGTGTTTTTTCATTTTAGGGTTCCGTACCCAAAGGGTAAAACGGGACCCTATTACTAAGACTCCGCTGTCTGTCTGTCCGTCTGTCTGTCTCCAGGCTGTATCTCATAAACCGTGATAGCTAGAAAGCTGAAATTTTCACAAATGATGTATTTCCGTTGCCGCTAAAACAACAAATACTAAAAACCACATAAAATGAATATTTAAGGGGGGCTCTCATACGACGGTGGTACGGAACCCTTCGTGCGCGAGTCCGACTCGCACTTGGCCAGTTTTTTTAATTATTTTAATTTTCCTTGTTTTTTGTTTTGTTTGTTTTGTGTTTATGTTCTGTGTGTTGTCTTGTGTACTGTACTAAATAAATGTTTTTCTATTTCTATTTACATATTAATCACCAATAGTTTAATTACACATCCTTCATAACCTTACATACAAAGTCCTAAACCTAGTCTAGTAACACGGTAACTCTCCTTAGTTTTTCATTTGAAAACCTACAAGTTATTCACTTTAATATCGTACATCATCTCCCGAGCCTTTTCCCAACTATGTTGGCGTCGGCTACCAGTCTTACAGGATTCAGATGAATACCGTATTTTACATGGAGCGACTGCCTATCTGACCTCCACAACCCATTTAACTGGGAGACACAGTATCCCATGGTAAGACTGGTTGTCAGAATTGACTTAACGACTGCCAAAGATCTATGTATGACAGCCGGGACCTACTGTTTAACGTGCTTTCCGAAACACGGAGGGGTCTCGGTATGTTATAAATGGTCACCCATCCACGGACCAACCGCGGCGAGCGCGCCTTAACCTGTATTATCGGTCAAACCGTACGGCTTACACTTAGCCACGAGCCCTTCGACTTTAATATCGTACATTTTACAGAATATTACCTCATAACTAGTACAGCTCCCACATCAGCCTTTATACCGCACTCATAAGGTCTCTAGCTTTGATGCACATAATTTATATTTCATTAGATCGAGTTGTAATATCTGTGCATTTCTGCTTAGAGCTAACTTATATAATCTGAGTTTAATGATACCATACGAAGTACTGGTTTAATAAATATATTGTAAAACCCATGATGATGAAATTACATTACATAAACATAAAACGGTTTAATTTGGATGATTTTTTTAATTATTGAATGCTTAGCTAACCTAAAAGAATGCTCATTTATAATATTCGAGTTAGAATAACACAAAACCTGTAGTAACGGATGGTAATCCGTTAAAATGTTGAATCCCCGCTATGTCTGGAAAAGCACGTCATGCTGTTACAGCATTGAACAAAGTTCATTCGCTGTTATTTAGCAGATAATATGTATTAAGAAACCCTATATTTGGACAATCAGTCATACCAAGATTTATTTAAAGATCCTTTGTACCCTAATTTCCTAATGACGTGTCTTAGGTACTCTACGGCGGACAAAAAAAAATCACACATCACAATCTCACATAATCCAGTATATGGATTGCAGACGTCTGATAGGCAGTGATTCCATGTATAATTCTGTACGCTATAGAGATAAGGTTAATAGCAATGGAATCGCCTCAAAAGCCTATAAATGCATGTATATAATTGATCATTACGTTAATTAGTTTAATAAGCATGCACTCACCGTGTTCGTCTTTGTAGCGTCTGCACAAGGAAAACATTGTGTTTGCTGGGACCGATGACCTGAAACAAAACACATTTTAGGTTTTCATAAAAGTAAGAAATAAGTAATATTACTGGTATTTATTTATAGCGCATATACAGGCATATTGTTTTAATTGATTTTGCCCACAATCTTTTTTTTTAATTTAGTTAGGGAAATATTCTTATGCCTTATCTATAGAAAGAAAATTCGCGCAACTTCACAACGGGTAGATGACTATCTCGACCTCCGTGGTCGAGTGGCGTACGCACCGGTTTCAAGGTGTCCGCTAGCTCTGAGGTCCCGGGTTCGATCCCCGGACGGGTCAATGTAGAAACAAACTTTTCTACATTGCCTCGGGTCTGGGTGTTTGTGGTACCTTCGTTGTTTCTGAATTCCATAACACAAGTGCTTTAGCTACTTACTTTGGGTTCCGAGCAATGTATGTGATGTTGTCCGCATTTATTTATTATTATTATTTATTTAATGTTTTTATAAATCATTATCAATAATCATCACTATACATTGATTTGAAATGGCTCCTATCTTTCCTTATATGTCTTATACCATATTTACTGTTTATATATGAGTTTATGTTATGAACTCGTTTAAAAATTATTTGCAATCACAATCTGGCTACTGGCAACCAGCGTTGCGCGTCCAACATGTAAAATCGATAGCCCCGATATATAACTAATATTCAGCATATACAGGGTGTTACAAAAAGGGTGTTTAAAATTCCAAAAGGGGTTAAGAATAACCAGACCGCAGAAACAAAGTATCTTTACATTTAGAAAATGACGTAATAAGATAATGACACTTATAGCCCGGTGACAATAGGGAATATGCATAAAATTTGAAATGGCCTAAAATATTTTTTTCTCGAATACTTATTTTCGTAATATTATAATGAAAAGGATTTTTTTTATTTAATTATTATTTAAACCCCTAAAATAATATTCAAAAATTGCAAAATAAGGGAGCGAAATTCAAACTTCCAAAACGCGCCACCATTAGTCGAACGAAATGTGACGTCATCTGACACGACATTGTATTCATCAGCGTCGAAACTCATACTGTTTTACAAGTTTTTGTGAAAACAATAAATAATTTAAACCTGTATTCTTGTGCTGATTGTAGTGAAGTTTAGTTAAGATTTGTAGTGAATCTAGGACGATGATCTAGGATGATTTTCGCATCACTTGAAATACGAAAAAACACTTTGTCGGGTGTTTTTCGAGTAGTATTTGTGCTCCGGTACTATACAATACTTATAAGATAATTTTTTGACTTCTTCCATGGTTTTAAAGTTATTAAAACTGTAAATATTACGAAGTAACTGAAAAGTCCACAGTAAACACTAAGGTAAACACCCACTGGACGTGTCATGTGACGTCACGCAAAGCGCGCGCAAAATGGCACCGTTTGAACTGCTTAAATTTTTTAAAAGTTTTAAATTTCATTTTCAAAAACATCTAGAGTATTTTGAAGCCCATTAATATTTTTTTCTACGTTATAAAATAGTAAACTATAAATTTAAGACAAAAAAGAAAAACATGAATATTCCCTATTGCAATGATTTTTGGTCTCAAATTAATTGATCAAAAAATTAGATATCTTCATGAAGTTAAGTTTTGTAGACTCTATACCAGATGTTGGCTGTTACTAGATACATTTGATGAATAGATATTTACAATAATATAAAAACTAAGCCTACACTAGAAATAAGAAAAATTAAAAACTAAATAAAACCAAAACTAAAACTAAAATAAGGCATACAAAACAACAGACAATTAAAATATAAAGGCCACAAATCGCAAAAAAAAAAAACTTTAAGTAAGTAAGCTATTGTCTAATAGTTAAACTTTTATTTTTGGTTTCCGTTTTGGAAATAATCTTATTATCGCCGTGTGATCACATTCAGAAAAGGTTTACCTTCTTTTCGACGTGAGTAATAAACAAATTGTGGGTAGCGATAAAAAGTAGGTAATAATAAAAATAATTAATGTGGACAATATCACATAAATAAGCATTATATGCTAACCTAGAGACTCTCATATCATTTTTAAAGGACACAAGGTAGCGAATGATTTGATTTACCCAATTAGTAAGAATACTAGCATAAACGTAGCTCTACATACCTATATATCTCTCCCTTTCTTTCTCTCTCCTACATTATACTTCAATGAATAACATTAACAATGAAGCACTCTACCGTCCAAAAAGGGTTGACAGTGGAGTTTGTCCTTGTCCGTCAAAACTTGTTAGCCGTCCGTAAAATCAATCGGAACGGTTATGGATGAGTGACGCCGTTAAGGTTCGGCTACACGATCTATAATGCATGCGAGAACATTACGTGCATTGTTGATTACACATAAATGTGTAAAGGAACTGACTTATATATATTTTTTTTTAAATATGGGCCACCTCTGATGGTGTACTCTATTTTATATATATAAAAATGAATTGCTGTTCGTTAGTCTCGCTAAAACTCGAGAACGGCTGGACCAATTTGGCTAATTTTGGTAGTGAATTATTTGTGGAAGCCCATGGGAGGTTTAAAAGGGGAATAAATATGCGGAATTTAAAAAAAAAACAATTAGTTTTAAGTTCATTTTATACAACAGTTTAGGCTCTTATTTATCGATTGAGGCAGTACGAAGTCTGCCGGGTCAGCTAGTTAAAGATAAAAATATATTTTTAAATTGAAAACATAGTTGAATTGAGAACCTCCTCCTTTTGAAGACGGTTAAGAAATGTTTTACAAACTAGCGTTTTATGCAAGCTATTCATACGATACCGTTTTCCGTCTTGACGCATATGTTTGCTTGTAAAAACTAGCACTATTTATGCGAATAAAATTGATCATGTAACCGGGCCTTTAGTTTGTGAACCGAATGGACTTTCACAAACTATCGGTTTTATTTGAACGGACATTTTGTAATTACAATCTTTAAAGGGATTGTTTTGATACGATTGGTTGAATACTGCACTTTTAGATAATTCTTTGTTTTGGGTATTATTCCTCGGGTTCTGTGTCAGTGAAATGCACGATATCAATGTTAAAGCATACTAAGGGGTAAAATGGTTTATGGTTTAAATCATTTATTCTCAATAAAGACAGAAAAGTCACTTCCAAGAGAATACAAGTGATTTAGTAATGGTCGCCGAAAGAGGCCAGAACATATTATATCAAGTGTTATTAAATAAGTAATTTTAACCATGTTTGTCCTACATATTACGTTTAAAGTTAGCCAGATAAAATGTTATAAAATAAGCATATAATAGCGGATTGATAACTTGACCATCATACAAAATAAATAAAAATATCCACTGAAATAAAGATATGTTGAAAACGCAGCTCATTTTAAAATTTTGATCATTCATCACATTACCAGTTTATTACTATATCCAATTTAGAGTATAGATAAGAAACTAAAGAGTGAGCCTATCAGGGTATGAACCGTAAGCACTAGTATGAACTAGTTTTCTCGTAAATTTAGTATCAAGACGGAGCGCACCGTTTTAATAAAACTACCTAAAACCCTAATATTATCCTAATAATGCCGAAATCACCGACATTTTCGCATATAAGTTTGTCGTTTCGCGAAAAATAACTTAAATCAGTAAACGAATGTACTAGATACAGACAAAAAAGTGCTCTCGCTTGGCACAAAGGGAAACTAGCGATACTAGCGGTCTATAGTATATCTAAAGTCCATAAATATCCAACTAATTTCGACACAAGAAGAATGAAGTTTACACATCATTAAACTTTATTGGCTATCTAACCAACAAATCATAATATATGTCTACTAGACGCTATATTATTTTAAATCCGAATTTCAGTAGGGTTCAGTGTCCACACGTCTGCTTGCAACAGAGGTCGAACCGCAACTATATTTATTGCTTAAATAAACAAATGTAATCTTCACTTCGCCAAGAGTTATACGCGATCCTATCCACACAAGGCTTAGGTACTGACGTTCAAGAGTTTAGGGTGGAAAGTCGATAAATCAATTAAAACTTATTTAATTTTTTTACGAATACTTGATATACGAAATATAAAAAAAAAAAAACAAATGAACAAAGTATTTTAATATGCTTATAATATAACGTTTTAATGTTATTTATTCTTTGAAGCAGTGTTTGATTTTACACGTGTAAGTAGTAAATAAAATATAGGTTTTGTTTTCCGTTGGGACACATATTTCTGATATCCTAGAATGTTGTTCCGATTAAGGTTTTCTGAGATATGAGATTTTGTTTTTTAACCTTTAAGTAGTTACTTGCTTCACTACATAGTATAAAACAAAGTCGCTTCCCGCTGTCTGTCCCTATGTATGCTTAGATCTTTAAAATTAGGCAACGGATTTTGATGCGGTTTTTTTTAATAGATAGAGTGATTCAAGAGGAAGGTTTATATGTATAATACATGCATAATATAGTAGAGAAACACTGATAATCTTAGAGTTTTTTATGTAAGGTCGTAAATATACACACTTTTTTGCGCTTACATTGCAAACGCTGGCTGAACCCTACGAGATAGATCAAAGTAATGTACTACAGTATTGTACACCTTAAAAAGGTCTACAAAAAAGTCCGCGATGGTATATGTCTATCTCTTGAGGATAACCCACAATAACCATTTTTATCCTTTATTTATTACTTATTAACGAAAAAGCACAATACAGCATTAATCCTTATCCAATTAGTACCATACATTGTGCATGTAATAAAGATCAATATGGCCCTTTACAGCATGTAATTTAAATGAATATTTTCGAAGATATTACAGATTTAAAATGCAGGGTCATAGCGGTTGCGGCGGTACCGGCCGGGGGGCCGGGGAGCGCGTGCCTATAACCAAATAGTGCGTCGAAGCACGTCGAAGGCCGCGCTTCGCCCTACAACACTTTATGATTATGTAGTTTATTTAGTATCAGCAATGCACCCGTGCAAAGCCGGGGCGGGTCGCTAGTAACTCATTAATGCAAATAAAAAGACACTCCTTATCTCTAATAATAAGATTCTTTTTCGGTTATCCTCTACCTAATTAGCCAAACCTTCCTCGTTTTTATATCCATCCTTTCCTCCCAGTTTCGGAAAACAAGATTATCAGGACACAAAAATATCAAGATTCATTTTTACGTTATTTTTGTTACCGACCAAACAAAAGGGTAAATGCTAGTATAATAAAGGGGATGGTATTATTACAGCATGTCGCATTTTGCCTGTCTGAATCCATATATTTTTATCATCCCCTATTGTTTCTACTCGATTAGGCTACGAGCGAGCTACGCTGCGTAGCGCCGTAGCAGTTGTAGCAATGACAGATTATGTAACGAGTAGGTATAAAGTCTTTTTTAGTATCTTGAGTTTTATGAAAGTAGTTTTTCAACTGAATTATTATAATGTAGGTTTTCTTCTAAGCTTTCATCTAGTGTATATTTTTCGTTGAGATTAATGTTAACTGTTGTTTTAACTATGGTCACTCACGTCGAAAATAATTTAGGCGTTACTTGTAACCAGTACAGGTATTTAGATATACGAATACTTTGTCGATAGTTTTCGAGGTAGGACCTCAAGTCCCGGCCCTCAAGGTGTAGATCGAACCGAGCATCATCTTGTTAATTTACGTTGTAACGAGCTTGCTTGGAGACAAATCTGTTTAATTATGTTACAACTGAACATTTAATTGTGTGAATGCATGGATTGTTTCGTGGTAAAGACATACCGCCAGCGGGTTGATGCAAACATTAGTTTTAATCATTATAAATATTTGTGGATGTAATTTAAGTGTTTGTGAACCGTCAACTGTCAATGATAAAACAGTTAATCAGGAGAACAGTTACTAAAGCTTGTTTTAAGTTCTGTGTATGCAAAGACGGAGTAGTTTATTTATACTTCTTGGTCACATTTAAAATAAAATGTTTTGTTTTGGTATTGATAATTTTCAACTAAGAGATAATTTACTTGATGTAGATAAGTTATATTCATAGTATTTCTATATCGAATTACAATAACATTACTAAATAATGTACAAGTACCAATGTTTTGTAATATCCAAAGTGTCTACGAAATTCAACTGGATACGATCCTCAAATACCGTTAGTTCATTCAATCTTTCCATTCGATGGAGAACAGTGAGTTTGACGCGTCGCCTACAGACTGCCAAAGGAAGTTTTCCACGAAAATATTTTCACCGAAATTGGAGAGGTTACGCCGAAAAGGGTTAAGGGCGTTATAACAATGGGTGTGCATGAAATATAAGAGGCTTAATAGATTTATATTTGACTGTAGTTATAGTGGCAGTACGTGGAGAGCCTTTGTCTGGCTGTAAGATCGTAAGTGGGTCAAAAAATATGGTAAAGTGAAAATACAGTGTACTGGATCAAATAAAACTACTGACTATGAAATTTACGTAGTTTTAGTTAAGTATTTTGGGTTAACAGGTTTTATTTTTATAGTCAGTTTCTAATGAGACAAAGGATTCTAAAGACAAAATTGTGTACAATGATTTTAGTATAAAGAAAATAGGCAGTTAAAATTCAGCTGATAGTTCATAAAAATAAAGTTTAAAAACATAACCCTATCATATACTACAAAAAAATATGTGTCATTTCATTTATTCCGACTAAAATTTACAAGAAAATAAAAATATACATTTGCAGTATTGTCTCACAGAAAAAACATCCAGTTCAAAAACTACAATCGTATCATCAAGTTAAAACTACAATTTCTAGACAAAATTGCTGACGAAGAAAAGACACTGTAGTAGTAGTCTTTCAACAATGTGCTCCTAGCTTTAAATTTTCTTGTCTTCTCTACGATTTCTGAGAAATGTGTTCGAAGGAAATGTCCTATAATAAATAATAATAATCCAGCCTTTAAACGTCCCACTGCCGGCCTCTTCCCATATGGAGAAGGCACGAGCATTGATCACCACGCTTGCTCTGTGCAGATTGGCGATTTCAGATCCCGAATTTTGGAATCCAGGTTTCCTCACGATGTTTTCCCTCACCGTTTGTCAGAAGTGTCTTAGAATAATTAAGAAAGTACATATAACTTTGAAAAGCCACATTGGTACTTGCCTGGGTTCGAACCTGCAACCTTGAGCATACAAATCGGTTCATTGAACCGCTAGACCACCACGACAATGTCCTATTTTCCGTAAAATTCCGAGCTGCATTCTGTCTGTACAATCAAGGTATATTATGATTCCTGAGCGATTCCCGGAAACAACAACTCCATATAAAGAAAGAAAAACAAAACATTAACATCGTATTGGTATTGTTTTTCCTCATAAATGAAGACTTTAAGATAGAATGGCTTGTTGGAATTTAATCGCTAACATGCGATTATTGTGTTTAATACCTTAAGTTGTTTTGTTTTTTTCATATAATAATAAAATTTAGAATTAATGTAATGTAAAGAAATTACTGTAGAATTGGAGCCTTTTACGATTTCAGACTAATCTTATGTTATAATCGTTAAAAGTTAATCTTATTGTACATTTATTGGCAACAAACAGTAGCTATTTAGACTTTTTTGGTGTCACACGTATGTACCAGGGATGTTATGGATATATAATTTCTAATCCGGATACGGATATGGATATTGGTAAAATATAATATCGGTTTCGGTTACGGTTATGGATATTAAATTATTTCGGATTATCCGATAGTTTCGGTTACGGATATTAATTTTTTAAGGAACTGTAAGTACGAATAGCTGTGCAAGTGTGCACCTCGCGCTGTGACGTCATTAGGTAGCGGGAGAGGTGTCGCATTCCAGCGGAGTGCACAGTTAATTCGTACGAGTTTAGTATTTATTTAGACTCCGCCCTATCCGAAACTATCCGAAACTTTTATTTCGGATTCGGTTACGGTTACGGATATTTTTTTATTTCGGATATCCGATAGTTTCGGTAACGGATATGGATATCCATAACAACACTGGTATGTACTTTAATAACATACCTAATGAATACTGCAAATACTTTATAGTATAGTAATCGTTTTAAAGATCTAGTATTTGAATAATTCATCATTCAATATTCATTACATTACGTCAGCTCGCAATTTCCTGATCGTTTGAATTATTATAATATGAAAATAACGACTGTATTATCCATCAATATTCGTAACGGGATTCAAAGTAAACTAGATTACATTTTAGAATCTGCTAATGTAGATAATAAGTTTTACGAAACTTTATAAGTTATAGAATCAGGCGTTACTTTGCGGAAATCCATGACATTAAATGTTATAAAAGATATTTAGCTTTAATTCCGCTACCAAAATCCAAGCTTGGAAGCAGGATGCAGTCCCACCCTCCCGCCCTCATGCAATATGCGGATGCAGGAAAGCCCACCCTCCCGCCCGCATGCATACGCAAAAATACACGAAAAGTGAGACAAAAGGGGGTAGCATGCCATGCAACCAAACCAAAACTCACTCTTAGTTTTGGTTTGGTTGCATGGCATGCTACCCCCTTTTGTCTTATTATTATAATTTTGAGATATTTAATAAATGAATAATTGTAGATTACATGCTTCTATTTAATTCTATTAGCTAAGATTTTTATTAAGAGCTGTTCAAATTAGTCATGTTAAAACAACACATTTAGTGGATTTATAGATCAAACATAAAAATAAAACATCCATGCGAAATTACACTAATTTAAATTAAAAAAAAGCACAAACGGTGGACTGCTGGATTAACGTTTTTATTAATTATGTACCATACGTACTAACATATTTTATTAAAACCATGTTTAATAAAAATATACATAGAGTAAATTACGTAACACGTTGGTAGGTAAAATGTTTATATTTAATTTGGGCAACATTAACCCTACATGGCGTGTGGTGGGATTGACCACAAATACGCAAAAAGGTCCACATTACGGTACAATAAACTTCCAATTACGAAACTTTCTTAAAGTTCAACATTTTTTATTTTATATTTGTTTATAATTGTGTATCGTAATCGTATAGAACAAGATTATTTTTACAGCGTATGATTATTTTTCATTTAATTTATTGTATACAAACTATTTTATAATGTTCTTAATTATGTGTGTATTTTTTGGTAACGTATTTTTGTATCTTATTTAATTTGTAATAATATCCATTCATGAAACGTGCTTGTAATAAGATTGCAATTAATCTATAACAAGTAGATAAATACATAAAAAAATAAAGCAGCAAACATGACTAAAGGTAAAGACTAAAGGTAAAGGTAAAGACTAAAGGTATTCTAAATGTAAAATAATTTCTACATCAATTTCTAGTTACTAGTTAAATCAAAAACAAAAGTTAAGTACAGCACTTAAAATAATTAATTACTTACAAACATAATTAATATTCGTGTCAAAGAAAACAAAATAAAGTAGTTAGGTAAAACAAACCACTGAATAAAACCTTTCATTGAACTAGTTAATTTATTGAAAGCTTTCATTCACATAACTTAATTAAAATCTAAACAAATTGCTGACAGAATGTCAAGAAAACCTTCTATAGAATAAAAGGAAATATTATTCAGTATTTTTAAGTAAATAAAAGTAATAAAAACATAATATATTTACGAAAATTATTGTTTTCAGACAAACCTGTATTGGTCTATACGCTCCGCCTGGCGATTTCGTAAAAAACCATTGTCTAAGCCACGTTAAAAAAAATTAAACGTCCTTATAAATAAAAAAAATATGTTAGTATTCGGTGTAGCACTGCACTATTTTATAAAAAAGTTCACATGTATAAAGTTAGTGCGTGCGGTAGAAGCGAGCGGTTGCGACGGCGGGTGTGAAGCGACTGCCGACTGGCCGCGGGCGACCGAGCACCGGGGTTGCCCGCCTCCTCAACTAACAATGGATGGAAATTCTATTCGCCTGCAATATGTAATGTAAGTGGTCGGGAATTTTCGGTTAAAGAGGTCATAAGTATTTGTGTTTAGGCAATTTTGGGATTATATAATACCATCTGATTATGGAATGGCAAAGGAGACATGTGATAAAAAAATAAATTATGATTACAATTTTTTTTTAATTCATATTAAAATTGTGTTTTATAATATCTGATGTATTGTACAAATTATCTATTTAATTACAAACAATATACATCAGGTGACATAGTGAGAGTGCTTGAATAACAAACTATAACGGGCCTATTTTTTTTAATCTGCACGCCAGTTCTTTTCGTAAGTACAACAAAAATATGAAATCCCACATGAACAGAGCCCCAAACAGGAAGTAATGCTTTGGAATAACCTTTAAACTTAGGGTTAATGTTGTTATATTTAACGTGTATGGAGCGAATAATTAAAATACGGATTTAATAGCTCTAGCTACCTTTTTCCTGAAACGATTCGAATATGTAAAATAGGTACCTATACTATTATTTATTCGTCTTATACAATTGTTTAATTTGATTGAAACTTTATGATACTAAGGCGTTTCCTTGTCAGACCCATTTTACTACCTTAATAATTTGTGTTTGCTTCAAATTGCCATTTATTAGAGTTATTTTAATAAACAGAAGTAAAGTAACTAACATTTAAATAGTTACAGTAAATTCTAAAACTCCCGACATTCAAGGCAAATTGCATCGACTGGCAACACCGCAAAGGTTCGGGGGAGTTCGACAGGCATCGGGCAGATCGACAGGCGAGCTGAGCACTGGCTCGCAGGACTATACACACTACATAGTTCACACACGACAGAATACTCAAACCAGACTCAATTTTAATCCACCGTTAAGTCTCACACCGTCTCTTTCACTTCAAAGTGTGATAATAGAGATAGATATATATATTTGGGAGGGTCTCAAAGTTAAGTGGAGTTTGAGTATTTGGGACAGTTCGCAGAATTTTGATGCCCGATGAAAAATGCAGGAGCGCGACGTTATTGCATTTAAATGCGGGTTTCATCTCCACCTCGAGCCGTTGTCGACGTATTACTCTGTGAACGAGGCGTGAATATCGCCCGGTTTATTTGCTTTATATTATTCTCAACAATGAGTTTGTTTTGGGAATAAGTTTGAATGAAGTCCCTGTGACATGCCACACTAAAAGTAGTCAATGATTAAGTTTAACCTTCAATTGTGTACCTAGTTTTATTGTAATTTTGAAATAGAATCAGTTTAGATAAGTATATCAAGAACATTTTAATATTGTAGCTAAGTATAAAACTACTAAGTATAAAAATAAATGAGTTATGAGTATGAATGTGGATGGGTATACATGCAGAGGAAGACCAAAAAACTGGCCAAGTGCGAGTCGGACTCGCGCACGAAGGGTTCCGTAGGTACCACCGTCGTATGAGAGCCCCCTTTAAATATTCATTTTATGTGGTTTTTAGTATTTGTTGTTATAGCGGCAACGGAAATACATCATTTGTGAAAATTTCAGCTTTCTAGCTATCACGGTTTATGAGATACAGCCTGGAGACAGACAGACGGACAGACAGACAGCGGAGTCTTAGTAATAGGGTCCCGTTTTACCCTTGGGTACGGAACCCTAAAAAGAGATGGATGGATTGAAGATGATATGAGAAAGAAAGGAGTGAATACTGAGATGACAAGTTGTAGAGATGAATGGAAGCTGAATAAGCATTGCGCCGACCCCAAATAATTGGGAACAGGGCAGGGAGATGAGCAAAGTATAAAACTGTTTTTTTCGAAGGGAATGAAAGACGATTGCCCCGTTGTAACAGTATTGTTGAATAAGGATAAGATAGAATATTGCCGATTATAATCACTGACCCAAAGCTAAAACAAGATCTTTATGAGTTTGACTTGTCTGTCTGTCTGTGACATCTTAGCTCTTAAATTAATAGACCTATTATGATGCAGTTTTTTTTTAATCTGACCTGATTGATACGATTCTGAGCTATAATTTATGAAGCATTTTTAAAGTTATTACTTATTCTAAAAGTAGGGGTTTGTTCATTTTATGTCTTTTTTTAATAAAAGTCATCTCTGAGAACCCACAGTGTTAAATTCACATGATATGAATATTGTTAAACAGCTTAAAGCGATACCAATAACGTCAGAACACGTCACATTATCTTTATAAGGTATTTTGTGTACGGTTTTTGACAGCAAACAGCGCTATTTTATAGCGAACAGGTAATTACTTTACCAACAACCAGTATTACGTATCACTTATATATAATAACAGCTTTTGAACATAATAGTATTGGATAAACATACTAACAAAATGTTTTATAAAATGAAACCTGATTTTGCTCATAATAAAGTTTTTTATTTCCGTTTAAGAGAAGTTAGTAAAATAACATATTTTAACCTCTCGTCTGTCGCAATAAATAAGACAGTAGAATTCAATTGTGTCTCGCGTAGATCTGCGCTTCCGACAATCAACGGGTTAAAAAGAATGTTATTTTAGTTCTGTTATTATGCTCGATAAATATATAATAGTAAATAGTAGGCTGTATTCAAGACTATTGTACCTAGATGTATATACCTACAATCAAGAAGTTTGGATGGAATTTAGTTAAAGTATAGGTTTATTTCAAAGTTATATGTACTTTCTTAATTATTCTAAGACACTTCTGACAAACGGTGAAGGAAAACATCGTGAGGAAACCTAGATTCCAAAATTGGAATCTGAAATCGCCAATCCGCAGAGAGCAAGCGTGGTGATCAATGCTCGTGCCTTCTCTATATGGGAAGAGGCCTGTGCCCCAGTAGTGGGACGTTTATAGGCTGGATTATTATTATTATTATATAGGTTTATTTGGATTATCTTTCTTATCTCTTCAAGTGCTTCAAGACTGAAATATGCAATATATAGGGTTTTTAGCTTTTGCCCGTGGCTTCTGCCGCGTGAATACTATCAAATAAACTACACACCAAATGCCATCAAAATCGGTTTTGTTTTTTGGCCGTGAACGCGTAACAGACAGACAGACATAGTTACTTTCATATAAATAACATTTTTATGGGATGTATGAATATATATACTTGTATGCATATGCATATAAAGAAGTGGGATCGAAGCAATTTAGGTATTCTGTGACTGTCGTCCGAGCGCGGCCCCACCAAAGTTTCGTTTGCACAGAGCTTCTAAAGCGCTCAGCGACAGTTACGTGAGCAATGACCAGCTCTCACAAATGGATGCTGGATGGTACGAGTATTTGTCTCAGTAAAGCTGCTTTAAGACTTGAAAAATCGTTTAAATTTAAAAAAAGTATAGTTTTGATTCGGTTGATGCAAGAGCCAAAGATTACTAAATCTTTGCCTCTCGAATTATGTAGTCAAATTTCAGTGCCTTCTGGGGTATTGCCTCATTATTTTAATTGTGGTTTGGTTAATTGAGTTAGTACCGATTTTAAAATACCTAAATTGCCTTTCTTTTGTGAAAAGGATACTATATCAATATGTGGGCAATGGGCATCTAAAAAATTCGAAAAGCATTTTCTTTTATACTATGTTATATGCTATATTTAGACAAATAATTTTACTTCCTTTTTTTTTGTATTTAATAAACTATCCACTTTTATCTCTTTCTGCGATCGACAGTCATACTCGACAACAGCGTTGCAAGGTAAATACGCCAATGAAAACTGAAACGATATAGCGCGACTCGGACACATTGGCTTACTGCTCATAATTTATACGGTACAGGCACAGGCGACGATGGCACATCCCGCGGGCCTCGTAAAGGGTACAGGTCAAATCAGACCAGTTGGACTTTACGATGATAACCAAACGTAAGTACTTACTATGTATATCAACGTGAGTACACCTCAATGAGTATATTCAGTAAAGAAGAGTTATCTAATCGAAGTAAAAAAGGGTTATAACTGAAGAACGGGTGGACCCATTTTTATAATAATAACAAAATACCTAAAATCATTGCAAAACACACAAAAAGATGTCATACTAGACCTTTTAACCATTTTTACCCATTTCAACAATTAAAGCCCCGGTGGAATGTTTTGTCTGATCTTCATAGACTCCATATAAATCCCCATTAGAGCAGCATCAACAATTAACCAGCGGTCTCACATGCCTAAGCAATACCAAACTTTAGTAAAGACACTCAGGTTCCAAACTCCGCTAAATTCTCCTTAGCAGCCGAGCCATAAACACGACTAAAAGCTTTCATAAACTTTTTCATGAACTCCTGCACGAGCATTTTGTATGGATATTTAGTATTTAGAGGTAGTAAGGTATGTACTTTATGTAAGGATGTTTTTTTTTATAATTTTACATACAGAGTTAAAGAGGTATAACTTAAAAACATAAAAATAAACTAATGTACTGTGCATCGCGGTTTCACTCGCTTAGCTTTAGACCCATGTTAAGTAACTATATGTTAAATACCTTCCTCTAGCTAAACCTCTCGCTTGACCAACTCTTTAGTTTTATTATAATAATATATGGATAAAATGTTATTTTTTGACTAGTGCTTCGACTAGCTTCGCTAAATTCCACTGGAATCTAAGTAGATTATATATTAAATTGTATTAAGGATTGCACAAATAATTACCTAATCGCTTAGGAAGGCAAAGCTGCGTTGCAAAACACGCCTATGATACAAGAATGTAAAAAATACCACTATTCTTGGTTGAAACTAAACTTGAGTCTAAAATTAGATTCGAATTTCATTCGTCTTTTCTAAAAACGGATCTCCGTAATTATCCTAAAAATAGTCAAGATGATAACGAATTCATTCGTATTTATGAATGAATTATACTTATCTCACCTGAACCCAAGAAATAAATAGGATAGAGTCACTGTACCGATAACACTTACACAGTAATTGAAATACACTAAATAAACTTTTATATATGTAACTAATTAGTAACGCGCCACTTTGTAACACTACTACATATTACTCAAAATAATTATTAAGAAAATACGTTATTGTAACAATATTTCATTTTACTATCACATGACACTGCGTCATATTTCGAGATCACAATATCAATTAATGAAATAAAAATAAAATGCACCGTGAGACAATGCATATAAAAGTTTTTATTCCAGTACAATATTACAACTAAATAACTAGAGTTTATCAACTGAAGTTGTATCCAATGTAAGCGTGGCGTGGCTTTCAAACGTAAGCTAATTAGCGTGTAACCGTAGATTTGCTTAACAACGGAGTACTTACTAGCCTTGAAGGGGGTGATCGACAAGCGAGCTTTACCGCGGTTTCGTTGGGTCGCCGGTAAAGATTGGTCGTCGATCAACTCAAAACTGCGGTCTTATTTGGCTCGTCACGAGTGCTCGAAATTTAAGCGCGGCGTTGCAAACAACAGTTTGGCTTTCCTTTGGATCAGGCACGACGAGCCGCGAGTAAGACCGCCGAGCCGCGAGCTTTAACCGTGAGCTCGTGGATCACACGCTTCGGTCAACTCAACACTCAGAGTGGTCTAGATGAGTTACATGCAAATTTATTTAATTAAGCTCGTTTCTACAATGAAGAAATATCATTAGTCCCACATACATATGTGCTGCTAACCACGAACGTTGCTGATAAGATGATCATAAGAAATTCCAATTGCTTTGAGTATCTAAATCAAACTGTACATGTACCATAAGCCTTTGAATTACAGATCCGCTCTAAAATATAATTTAATTCTATCTATTTATTAAAGGCTACAAAATATTTATTTACAACCTCGTAGTCACATTATAAGCGGATCATCTGTGGGAAACTAGATTTTACAACTATCCCTCTTACTAAAACTTATCGTAAAAAAAGGGATTCGTTTTAGAAACAACAATGCGAAAATATATTACAATTATACATTTTCCTGGTCTGCCGTCAAATGAGAAAGCTCGTTAGACATAGTGATCGTTCTTACAAATACTAAATTTAATATCCATAATTATCGCAGACTTGCTTAAGCTATTTTCACTTAATGTTCAACCCATACATTATTGAGGTTCAAAATAGGCTGCTGCCTGAAAAGTAGGTCGAAGATCGTCAAAATAGTTCCGGTCGATACTTGCCTGGCTTTAAGTCTATCCCTACCGATAACGAGCTATTTACGTGTCCACCTAGATTCAATATCCGGAATAAGACCACAATCTCGACTCTACGAAATCAGACGAGCTAATCGGGGTCAGTATTTTTAAACTTGATCAGTAGAATACATAAGGATTATTTAAATAAAATCGAAGTTGAAATCAAAATAATTTGATTAGTTTAGTTCACGTTATTTACGTTAACATTTATAATTACATATATCTAAATTATTATTGAATAATCACTTTTACAAAGTACTGCAGCAATAAGGTAACTAACTCTTTACTCAGTTATTTTTTAAACAATAGCATAATTATTTAGTATACAATTCATTAATATTTTATTATAGATATAGACTTAACTTTTGCGGTAAATCTATTTACTATGTAAGAAACGCATCAAATAACTTGATATTTTTATTTTTTCATAATATCAGTATGTAAGACTACGTTGCTGCCTCGTTGGCCTAGTGGCGCTAAGCGCGACTGCTACGCTAGAGGTCTTGGGTTCGATTCCCAAGTCGACCAAGGTGTTATTGGGTTTTTCTATGAAATTCTCAGTAGCAGGTCGGAGTTTGGATTTGTGCCCGGTTAGTGGCAATAGGCTCGCCCCCTATTACATGGGACCTAAAAACATACCGGCGAACTGTGGGTGTACATTGGTACACCTCTGCCTAACCCTTCGGGGATACAGGCGTGATGGTATGTTATGTTTTATGTTATTTTAAGACTACGTAATTTTTTTTATAAGTAAGGATTAACTGATTATTGTTATAATATTCTTCTCGATTTATATTTTGTGGCTCTGTCCAGTCCATTTATTTGGTTTACCTATGCCTACGCATTTACGTACAAAGAGGCGCATATAAAACCATAAACAACTGTTTAGTTGTTTCCTCCTTGAGCTAGACAGATGTATTAAAAACAAGTCGTAATAAACACTAACATTAATACCAGGCGCGCATGTCATCGCAGTGGCTTAGAACTTATCTCGCTCCGTATTACAATAAAAACACTGACCGTGACCGATTTCTCTTTAGTATGAGAGCATGTGGCCTAGTATTAAGGACAGCTTGTTTACATCCCACTAATGATATGCGTATGTTACTACTATGTATGTATGCATTTCAGTAGTAGGTTCTATAGTATACTTTAATATGTAAATTGTTGTGTAAATTAGGTAATCTGTCAAGTCAAGACTTGTGATTGATTTTTCGGGCGTTTGGCTCAAATAATAATAATAATATAATAATATCCTGGGACAACTCACACACGGTTATCTGATCCCAAGCTAAGCAGAGCTTGTGTTATGGTAACCAGACACAACTGATAAACATACTTATATATTTCTAAATACATACATATTATAGATAAATTACACCCAGACACCAGAACAAATGATCATGCTCATCACACAACATTTGCCCTGGGCGGGAATCGAACCCACGACCTCCGGTATAGCAGTCAGGGTCACTAACCACTAGACCAACAGGCATGTCAATATAATATAGCCTAATTAATTAAATAATATGGGCAACATTAATTTTAACATCCTGTTCCGAAACAAAGGGTCAGGTGCGTACTTATTACTTCCCAATGAAAACACTAGTTTGTATTTTCTTAATTATATACTCATCCCTCTGCCGGGCAAATGCCTACCCAAGATCTATCATGCATAAATAAGTTACAAGCTCCTCCTTTGCCAAGTCCAGGTCGTCCTGCCACTTTCAGTCCTTCTTCCTCTACGTAATCTAATATTACAATTCGAAATTATCTTCCTTACACATTTCATATACTATATACTGTATTACATCTCGCCTCGAGATCTCGTACAGAGAACACCCTGTAGCCATAAATTAGGGATAAATAGAAACGAATTACGAATACGTTACGTGTCTAATCGCTCGGAACACAAGATCCTTACTTATTTACTTAACCGAACGTACAGCCTACCACACATAACGTAACTGTTACATTAACTGCGATCTTATGTCAAAGAAATGAGGTTGGTTTTTGTTCTGCACTGTGACTGATTTGCGGTCGACTGTATACTATCAACTTGACGTATACGCTTTCAGGTTTGTTTGCCGTTTCGTTACATGAGCTAACCGAGTTCGATCCTAATACTTAATCGAAAAGCTTTTCATTTTATTTGTATGTTTACTGTAGAGTATCATTTTTTGTTATATGAAAGCGATAGTGGAATAATTAAAAATAAATATTTTTTAAGATTTTTTTTTTTAAGATACTGAAAATAGTAAATATTGAACAAGCATTTATAAAAAAAGAAAAAATATTAAAAATACGTGATAAATCATTATCCCATACAGACAAATTAGAGAAGCGTAGGATCGAACCCCATCCTTACTTTAGAATATTGAGGAATTAATTGAATATATCTAATTATAATAACATAATACATAGGTAATTTGATCTTACCAGTATTCCACGTCGATTCTCAGGAAGAAACTATCACAGAAATGAAGTTAATTGTCATAAACTTAATTACCACACGACGCAAGGATGCATATTTATCACGATACGATGTCAGAATTTAATTAATATCGAGTTCCTCTTACAATATTACGCCTTGAAAATACTAAAGAATAATATCGTAACACTAAACCAAATTAAGTAAACTTTGCAGAATAAAGTACAGTGTAATTCAACCTCAATTCGTAGCTTACTCGTTATGCACTATAAGGCACTCAAAAACCCGTCAAATCCGATGAGACGACGTCCTCTTTGCCGGGTATGATAACCGGCAGCCGGGCGTGTCTCACCGGCGACCCGACGACCCGGTGACCGGGTGGGCTGTGACCGCGTAACCCGGTCATAACGTGACCCGGTTACCGTGCAGCCGGGTATGCATCGCCCGCCGCCCCTGCGCTTGCATTCCGCGATTGATTCTGTACGATATCAGACTCTTTTGTACGAATGTATGTCGAGGTAATATACCTATATCTCTTATGTAACTCTAGACCCGCACTAAGTTGTTTGGACGCCACCAGAGCTTGTTTAATGGGTCGTTTACCTAGGACTTCTTGTAGACATGTTGTCTACACTCACTTGGTAGTAAATGGACGTTTTTACAACTAATATAAAACGTAAAATACTTTATACATATCCTGTTTGAATAACATTAGGCTGGTTATTATTACATAGAACTTGTTTCCTGTAGGTAATACCCGTGATTACCAATTTTGATGTTATTGTTACATACAAGATTGTGTAGCTCTTCCTTTTCAAATATTGCTACAAAATAAATATAAATCTAATAGTTAAAATGAAACCAATTGACTACAGGACCCAAAGAAAGGTAAAATCGAAGTAATTTAAAATCAGTTTAACATTTAATCGAAATATTTAATAATACTAAAAAAGAAATATACTTGTATATCTTACCATTCGCCAAGTTCACAACAACGCACTCAAAAACTTCACACAACGTACAATAAGTATTAAAACAGACGCCTATCGAATGAGTATTTCCCTTCTTTAGAAACGGAGCTATCAAATGTCCCTAGTTCATCGAACATGTTTCCTGCGAATTTCACTTTTACATTTCTTTTCAAGTCGTTCTCGAAGTCGTCGTAGTCCGGGTCTGAGCTGAGTGTCACGTTCTCCGACACCTGCGGCGCATAGCATATGCTCTTTATCACGAACCTCATGACCCTCTTCATACTATTCAATTCCTTCTTCAATTTAACCATCATAATTGACTTCGAGTTAAGCAACGTTTTTAATTTCTCATTCTCCAATTGTAAAGCGAGATTCTTTGTCTGTGTGTCCATTTCTCGTTGGTTTGCTGCGTCCAATTGCTTTTTCATTTCGCGTATTATTGCGAGGAACCCTTTCCGGGACTTCGACAGCAAGACATTTGCTTCGTTCAATTCAAACGTGAGTCTGTCGACGTCACCGTGAAGCTTGTGGATCATAACTTCTTGGTAGTCTGGTGTTGGTGCTCTCGAATGTTTCTTCCCTTTCGGAACTTCTTTGACTATAACTTCAACGGCTGTTGTGTTATTCCTATACACTTCGTAAGATGTACCCGGATCTGAATCAATGTTGTTATGAGCTTTGACGTTTTTATTCCGCAATGCGAAAGTCGTGAACATGTCTTCTGAAATTGACATTTTCGGCTTGATATGGTCAGACATTGTTGTATAAATTATCGTTAAATCACTTGTATTTTATGCAAAATAGTTACAAAATTAATCGATGAATGCTTTTTTTTGTTTTGACATTTAGCTTTGGTTCTCAAAAGTGACATTTATTCGCGAATAGGTAAGGTTCTAATTTATTAAGATTATGGTTATGAGTTATTGATAAAAGAAAAAAAGATTTAACCATAGGAGCCGAGTGATATTAAATTACTACGTAACATTGCTTACGTTATTGACTTATCTACCTTTTCCCCTCATATAAAGGCATTAGGCATATAACACACACAACTACAAAAAGGACAGAACTAACATAGAGTAACATCACGAAAGAAACGAAATAACGAACCTTGCACAAAGTCGATCTTTTACATAAGTTCAGAGCATTCAATTATCTGCGAGGTATTATCGAGCAAGCTAACGAGTTCGACGCGCCGGTCAAGTAGCGGTGAGCTGGCCCGAATGATTGCGAGCCAGCTCTAACCTATCAATTATATGGAGATCGAACGAGGCCAGTATGCAACGAGCTTAAATTTTACTCTGAAAAATATGTTTTTAAAGAAATTTTCTGTGAACATTTTACGAGTAGGTACATAAAACATTGGATCATAGTGTGCATGTTAGCTTAAGATATACACTAAATCAGTTTAGTACTTATCTTGCCTATCTTCAGGCAGTAATTTGAATTCATGTTATTACGAGATAATATCCAAAGTCCGAGAACATTGTAACACAAAAAACAGAATGAACGGGAGAAAATTGAATAGTATGAACTCATTTCATATTATTCTAGCTCGTTCTTTGCACTTCCTCCGATTCAGAATCAATAATCCTGCCGCCGGTTTGAAATTGAGAGTTCTTTAACAAATGGGCATCAGTAGACACATTGGACGGTATATCTAGTTTAAATTCAATATTTTAAGATTGAAATTGTCGTCTACTCATCATAAATCTTCTCTACAACTTGTAACCATAACAACTTGATATAAATAGTTGTAATTAAAGAAGAAATGGTTTAAGCTACCAAATTGTAACCAATTTCATTACAAATACAAAAAAAAAAATAGCAAATTTCAGTGATAGCTAAAGCCGAATTTTCAATTGAGGAACTAATTGAAAAATTCGGCTGTAAGGGTTTTCCTAATTTATACATTATGCAATACCTACTGAAACTGGAACATTTCCAGCCACAAACAGCTGAAAGTACACAGTCATCGAATCTGTTCTAATTGCAAGCAAAACTTTGCTGTTCGACTGATCAGCTCCGTTCAAAAGTTGTGGAAAGTCAAATATTCAGTGTTACATATAGATATGTTTATATGCATCTGTAACCCGGTTTCAAAACGGGAGTACATTCAACGCCCTAGTTCCGTGGCCTCGCAGCTACAATACCTAGGTACCTAGTATATCTAGATAAACGTCTACTTAACCAACTGCGCCTCGGTGATACAGATTGAATTACTTTTTGTATAGTTAAGTGTATTTTGAAGTAGAGTTACTTTATTAGTTTGCATAGTTCATATTTTTTTAATTTCTATATTTTTGCGTGATTGTTAAATATCTCTGAGAAATATTCTTTTCTTTTGGAGACTAAATTAATTGCGGTAGGTACTTATTAAATTTTTTCGGGGTTTAGTAAAGGTTAGCTTTCACCGACAGTCACAGAAATTAAATAAGAGCCGTTGTTGTGACCTTTATAGTATTTACAGAGTTGCCTCTTTGTATTTTTACTGATGGACTGCATCCAGCTGCATCCATGTAAACAGAGTAGGAACAGTAATATACTAGAGATCCATGTAGCAAGAGTTCGATCAATACTCTGTATTTGTCACTTGTCAATTTAAAGCATTTTGAGTTAGTAACACAAATACAAACATTATATTTAGTTTAAAAATAGAGAAAGAAAATCGTCCTTAAGATATTATAGGTATCGAAATTAAGTAGCATTATTAATCGTTCTTTTCCTATTATCTATTTATATCGAATGTCAAGACAGTTTACTCACTCATGGTTAAAGACTCCGCTTAAATCGAAAACAAGACGGGCGTTCCCAAACAATGCGCGTGACTGAACAATAATAATATGAACATTCAATAACTATTAATATTATCACATGTAATATAGGGTCTGTACCTACATGTCTTTTTCTAATTCGTTGTTTGTTCAATATGCTCACAATAGGTATATAATTATGTAAACAGGTGCGCTTTTAGTCGCTTCTCAGCTTTTTACCAACGTAGGTATTATAAAAAAGAACATCCTACGATCGCAGTTGGTACTCTACCAAAAATGCGGCATCCCAACTTCTCACTTTTGTAATTAATTATCTATACATATAATAAATCTGTAGAAAAGTCATTTTTGTACATTGAAGAAATTGAAAAAAAAAATAACCAGCGTGTTAAAGGATAACTAACAGAACCCATTTCCATCATTTTTGAAATTTTTGTCTGTTTGTCTGTTTGTCTGTTTGTCTGTTTGTCTGTTTGTCTGTTTATATGTTTGTTTGTGCACGCATCACGTAAAATCTACGAATTGAATGCAGACAATGTTTATATACAAAAATTATACACAACTTGAGGTATAACTTAGTTTTTGTTTCATCGAAATCGGTTCACTCTATCAAAAGATATAATTAATTTAGTGAGTTCAAGAAGTAAAATATTACAACACGCAATTCAGTACAGTACTTGCATTACAACTGTCTTTTGCCGGGGGTCAGATTTCATGTTACAGTATCAAACATAAACTACTTAATCGAATGGTGTAAAAAATTGAGAGGTTCTTTTCAAGAAATCGTAGATGGTTGTTAGCTATGTTGAAACATGCTATTGAATCTAGCTGATAAGGGGAGGAGCTTTAAATTTCCAAAATCATTTTCTCAACTGCACACATAAATTGGCATTATTGACAGATCAAAAGATAAACAAGAGGGTAACCATGGCAGACTGAGGTAGCCATAGCAATCTTCAATTTGATTAGAACCTATATTTTAGTGAACTAGCTATCGAGGTAAACAGCTTGGCGGTTGAACGATTGGAAATGAGTGATGTTGCTGCAAGTTCAAATCCGGTTGTTAATGTTTGTATTTTTTTTCATGCGTCCATTTCCTTATATAAGTTTGAATTTTTTGATACCCAAGTTCAAATCTCAGTAGAGATAACTCTTTTTGTGTTTTACTAACGTATCTTTTTTAAGTAAAAAATTTTTTGTAACATTTTGTTGTATTTTTAGTCGCAATAAACGACATCTTTAAGTCGTGAATTTTTTCTCAACCGATATATAAACTGACAATTATTTAGTGTTTGTATTTACTAATCTCCGTAGGTAAGTTTGTTCCTCATTGCTGATCATGAAGGAACAAACGTGCATGGCATGTACCGTAAAGTGATTCAGGCGTAAATGTCCTGGTCATTTGCTTGGAAATTTACGCATTCGCTGACTTGAAAACGTAAGCTTCCCCATAGATCACTTTATAGTTGGTTAAAAACTTTAATCCACTTTTAAACTATTTTTCCAACATAATGTGTAATGTTTTCTATTGGTCATCTATATTATATTCCATGGACAAGATCTTTTTGTCGTTGTTATTTATTTTCTTTTACCCAAAAACCCAATGATATTTTTATCACACAATCTTTAGTATGTACTACCTCTTTAATATTCTTTAAAAGGTAGCTTGCTTCTCATGTAGGTTTTTATGCGTACATGATATTTTATTTATGTGTTTAAATTTCATAAAGTTTTTGTACCCTATTACCGGAAGGTTGGGCCAAAACCCTAAATAAAATAAACTTTCTATCGCATTCTCTACATTTTAAAATATATACGTACGGTATTTAAGCCCATCACCTTATGCTGCACCTTACACTTAATAAAGCGAATTGTACAGGATACAGCCTCTGACTTTAATCAGGGTAGAATGAGATTGTCCTTGGACAGCTATTACTTAATCTTTCCAAACAAATAATTTTAAACACAGTTTTGGTAATTCTGCCACTGCGCCTCCCAAACCGTACGTCAACTTTTTGTAACTACCTCCTCTTTCAGTTTCATGGGTCTCATGTCAGTCACTGCCTATCTGATATCCACTCTCAATTTAACGGCGTAGTTCAATTTCGAGGTTTCGCACCAAAACCTCGCGTCCTGTAGTCTCACTAGGGACTACGGTACTAACGAGAACTATAGCATAAAAAATGGACTAATTTGTTTTTATGGATTCGGTTTTTGGGTGCCCTTTGCCATTTACTGTCTAGAGCGACAGCTGCTTTCACTTTAACTCAGAGTTGGCGCTGCCAGTAGACTCAATACCAAAACATTGACCTTCAATTATTGTAACCAACTGGGTAAAGCACAAAAGAGAAAACATACTACATATCAAAACTAAAACTAATCGTTTACCGAATTACTGAACCGATTTTCTTATTTTAGTATATCGATAGCGACCCTTTCGGACCTGAATCATACGATCGTGACTTTCAACTTCAAAAAAAAACAAAATTCGCGCGTAATCAGTTTCTACGCACCAAACCGAAATCGCATCATCGTGAGTTCGTCAAGCAACCAATAAGAAATCGTTTTCGCCGTAAACTCTAGTAGTCGACGCGTGCGGGTCGGCAAGATGGCTGCGTTCCCTAACTCCCGAACAAAAGATCGTAAGTTTTACCTGTTTTTATTAATTTTTAGGTGTTTTATTTTATTCTTTTTGTGTTTAATCATTGTTTAAAGTCTAAAAAGTAGAATACATTCAACTTTGTGTTTCAAATACATATAATTATGGATTTATGTCGTTGTCAAGTAGGTACAACACGATCGTGAGCTCAAGGTCGTAATTGTACTAACGCACAAAAGTGAGTTCGTCTATTTTACATGTTTTCTTAGCATTATGTTTTATTTTAGGCTTACCGTTGAATGATGAACTCGTGCTAAGCTTGCTGCAGGATGGAAACTGTTCGGACTTAGAGGTAGACGATGCTGAAGAAGAATTTATCGCGCCTCAACTTGAAAACGAAGACTGCGCACCTATCGAAGTACCTAGTGAAGCTGACCCTACACCACCGCGCAAAGGAAGCAAAAAACGAAAGACTCCTTCTACTGGTGCTCAAGATAACGATGAAGGAGGACCATCCACTTCCAAAAAACGTAAGAATTACATTAAAGTAAAAGTTCCTCAACGTTCACGTATTTGGAAAAAAACGTATTTTATCGATAAACACCACAATTACCCTGGCCATCCAGAACCGATTGTAATTAGATCACCCATGGAATATTTCGATGATTATTACAATGATGATTTTTTTGAACACATGTCAGTATGTACAAATATGTATCACATGAGAAAAACTGGCAATATATTAAAAACTACAAAACCGGAAATGAAAATACTGTATGGTATTCACCTTTTGATGGGAATTTTATCTTATCCTAGAATCGCTATGTATTGGAGACAAAAAATTAACATTGAAATGATAACGTCTGCAATGACAAGAGACCGATTCATGACTCTACGAAATAATTTACATGTAGTGGAAACTGATTCTCCACCCGTTCGAGCTACAGCTAATCCTCTCTGGAAAGTGCAACCGGTTATTGACGCGGTCAAAGAAGGCTGTAATAAAATTTTAAGATCGCCAGGAAGGTTTTCAGTAGACGAACAAATGATTCCCTTCACAGGAAAATGCCACCTCAGACAATTAGTGAAAAACAAGCCTCGCCCAGTAGGTCTTAAAAACTTTGTTGTGGCCACAAGCGAAGGGCTCATGGTAGATTTCGAAATATATTATGGCCAAAACCCCGCACTTTTGCACCCTCTTGGACTAGGTCCTGCAGTTGTGCTTCGCCTCATCCGGAGTGTACCTCCTGGAAGCTGTGTCTTTTTTGATAGATACTTTACTACCATCCCTTTGTTGGACAAACTAACGGAACTCGGATATCATGGAACCGGCACAATCATGGCTAACCGTATTCCACAACGTGAAAAACTAAGTTTCAAAGACGACAAAAGGATGAAAAGGGGAGATATTGATCAAAGAGTATCTAACGATATAGTTTTGGTTAAATGGAAGGACAGCAACGCAGCAGAGTGGTACGACAATAGATATTGTTGATCGATACGACAAGAAGCAAAAATGCTACGTTAATGTTGATGCTCCAAAGATAGTGACCTGCTATAATGTTTATGTGTATAATTGTTTTCATTACGTTTAATCTTGACTGTGATTTTAAAACTGAAAAATAAATATAAGTTTTCTAATTAACTTTTGGTTTCATTTACCCAATCACACATAGGCTTGTAGCTAATTATTTAAAACATCATTATTCAATATAACTTAGGTAAATACACTAAAATAAATTCAATTTAAATCGTTAGTCACTAAATATGTCATATTTCATTACGAACTCACGATCGTGCGTGGGTTGAAGTAAGACCCAGAACTCACGATCGTGATATGTAATTTTAAGAACTCCAGTTGTGAATAGATTTTTTTCACTATTTTTCTCATAAATTACATTAACAGTTAGTAAAAAATTCATAAAAATTTCGTTGATCTAAGATAAAAAAAATCTCAGGTCCGAAAGGGAAGAGTCAGTTCAAAACTGCCCAAGGTAGACATATTTTGGACATTGACATCGAAAGCCACCATGAAAATTATAATTTTTTCTCACGGTTCTGGACTTGGAAGATAAATCTAAAATTTTTAAACAAAGTAGCATCAAAACCAATCCTTAAAATTTTTAGAGGTAAGCTAATTATATAATTATGACGATGGTACTTTTTTATTTTGTGACTTTATACAAACAGCAACATTTGTGACAAAATTTACTCGGCAGTAGGCAGTTCGTGTTAGTGGCCCTCTATATCACAGTCAAATATTTATTCATAAAGATGAATGATAGGTATTTAAGCGAACAACGTCGCGGGTATAGCTATCTATACTATATATAATATTATAAAGCTGAAGAGTTTGTTTGTTTGTTTATTTGTTTGGTTGAACGCGCTAATCTCAGGAACAACTGGTTAGAATTGAATAAATCTTTTTGTGTTAGATAGTCAATTTATCGAGGAAGGCTTTAGAATATATAACATTACGCTGCGACCAATAGGAGCGAAGCAGCAGTGAAAAATGACACAAAAACGGGGAAAAATATTCATACTTGAAAGCTTCCGTTGCGTGCGCTGCGTAAACGGTTCGAGTTACCCAAAATATATGTATGAAAGAATTGTTCCTCTTTAAATGATCTAAAAAAATGTCTGCAACAGTATATGTCTATCTTTTAAGATTGACTCACTATAACCAATTTTTGGGTTCAGAACAATGTATGTGATGTTGTCCGCATTTACATTTATAACCTTTTTTAAGGTAATCATTTGGTCGAAATTAATGCATTATTGCCAATTATTTGCTACAGATTTTTATCAACATAATATTAACTAAAATTATCATTTACGCAGAAATACTTTTTTTTTAAACTTCTTAATCGCTGTCATAATAACAAAAATTGACGCGGACGAAGTCGCGGGGATCAGCTAGTATTATAATAAAAATATCTGGAGTCAACCCAAGATGGTTCCGTATTTATGGGATCCCCTGAATATGGAAATACAACTAAAATTTACGCTTGAATAGACGTGTTTACGACCACGAGAGAGTAAACATTATCAACTGTTTATCTAACTAAGCGTACGGCATTTTGATAAGTTGTTTACACTATGATGTTGCTTACAACACATTGAAACTTAAGGTCAGCGTCGGATCAGTCACTGACTTCACGTTTCAAGTCAGTCATTGATTTGTTTATCTGTTTTAAACTCGACAAAGGTAAGTAACAGGCGTCCCGGTAATTTGTATTTATTTTCTTGCATTTTTGCATACTAATCGATTAAAATAGCGATTATCCAATTATTTCTACTAATCGAAAATATTAAATAAGTTGTGGATTAACGATAATCTTCTTAATTAGAAAATTCCTTAATTTTGTTTTAATTTACCGGTTAAGCCATAGCTATTATGTTTTCTAATCAAATTCCATTATAAATATATGGAAATATATTAGCTAAACACTCCGAAAAGGCATTAGACTAGGTACTTTTTGCCGCGTTTCATAAAATACCTAATAGTTAGATAGGTACACACATACATACCTGAAAACCTTAGGATAAGTAGAGACAAATAATAATAATATTCCGGGACAACTAACACACGGTTATCTGATCCCAAGCTAAGCAGAGCTTGTGTTATGGTAACCAGGCAACTGATAAACATACTTATATATTTCTAAATACATACATATTATAGATAAATTACACCCAGACAACCAGAACAAATGATCGTGCTCATCACACAAACATTTGTCCTGGTGGGAATCGAACCCACGACCTCCGGTATAGCAGTCAGGGTCACTAACCACTAGCCCAACAGGCCCGTCAATGTATAACAGATGACAGATTTTCCTTCCTGTTTATTCAATTAAACATAAATCGGAATGTTCCTTACAAGTCAATAGTCCAGTTTCTACATTTGACAATTATTTCCAGTTGCTGGTCACTGGGAGAAACAGGGCGGGCCAGACATCCACCGAACTTCAATCGATTCGAATTACCGAAGTTACCACATTAGCTATCGGATATCTGTTAGGGAATTGTTCTCGGATTATTTGTTGTTTACCACGAAATCTTACAAGAATAGGCAGGGAAATGTTTTCAGTAATGATATTAAGATGGTAAATACGTATTATTATTTATTTATTTTGTTATAAAGGTACATGGTATGTTTTATGATCTAACAGTGTCCCACAAAACAGTACAAACTGTTTGACTGTGAGATCAATTATTAGAGATATTAGGTAACACTTAGTTTAATTTTTAATGTATAATCTTGACAAACACACCTAAAAATCATAACTTTTAGACAAGCAAGGAATCAATCCTAAATGCCTTATGGTGCCTTACAATTTTTTTGTAGGTAGGTATGTGTAATTGATTATAAATATTAATTATAAAATTGATATAAGAAAAAGCTTTCAGTTGCTAACCAATTCAATCAAGTAATTAATCTTAAGGTAGGTACACCCACGGTGATGGAAGCGGTGACCTATTCCTGAGACCCACTTAGAGACTTATACAACTTCTTCCAATTAATCAAACAAACAGGAAAATTTGTAATAGGTTAATAAATAATGATTGAATATTTGAAAGGTGTAATAACAATACATAAAATTTGTTATTTAGACTAGTTTATTTACAAAAAAATATTATACAATGTTTATTTTTGCAATTATAAATATTTTATTTTCGGAAAATTATTCTGATTTGCGGATCGCAAGAACTGACGCGGGCGGCTATTGAGCATCATTCGACGTCACTTTCCAAAAATCTGTGATACCGTCACGTGATCGACGACGCGTATTTAAAAACAATCTTCTATTTATATAAAAATGAATTGCTGTTCGTTAGTCTCGCTAAAACTCGAGAACGGCTGGACCGATTTGGCTAATTTTGATATGGAATTATTTGTGGAAGCCCAGGGAAGGTTTAAAAGGTGAATAAATATGAAAATGTCCGGAATTAAACAATTTGTTTTAAGTTTATTTTATACAAAAGTTTAGGCTTTTATTTATCGATTGAGGCAGTACGAAGTCTGCCGGGTCAGCTAGTAAATTAATATATATACTAGCCGTGTCCCGCGGTTTCACCCGCGTGAATACCTAGGTCCCGTTCCCGGTGCCTTTGTATATAATAACAGACAAATAATTTGCAATAAATTAAAATTGCGACTATAATTTGAGATTTAAACTATCCTATCTCTCAAGTTGGATCGAACTGCACATGGTGTGCGAATTTTATTATAATCGGTTAAGTGGTTTAGGAGTCCATTGAGGACAAACATTGTGACACGAGATTTATATATATTAAGATATTCACATTCACTATTATAACATTTTTTTATATAAAAGGATAAGATGTATAAATTGACCGATGTTAATTAAAATTGTTGCCATCGAACTAACAAGTAACCATTTCTGCTTATACGGCTTCAATGTACATTTCCTAGGAAAGGTCACGTTCGCGGGGTCACATGGCTGCATACGTGGGCCGTGCACGGGACAGCGCCACAATACCTAACCTACCCCGTAGGAAGGGAACGTCAGTGTCGGGCACATAGCAATTGTTGCGATGTTCTTTTGTTTGTCGTTAGGGGGCTTGGGTTGAATATCTATATGCCTAAAGGGGTATGCAGCGATTGATTGTTGTCTTAACAATTAAATAATATTGACGGACAGCTGCCTGGAACGAAGATATTTTCATCCGTCTGAATGCGATCTGATTTTGATGTTTCAGAAAGGCACATTAATTTCTAATATCAAGCACTTTAGGAAACTGTGTCGCAGGAGTAAAATAATTTAATAATATTGCATTATATACGGCATCTTTAAGTTAAGTGCTTGCATGCACTTAGCAAGCCTACCTATTACGTATCATATGAGATGACTGAGTATCTACTTAAAAGCGATATTACAGAGGCCATGCTACAACATTAGAAAGAGTGTAACAGACTAAAGACAATACCTTAGACAGCCCAATTAACTAGTATATTAAATTATAAGTCCGAAACAACATCCGTAATAAATTAAGTTAAAAATTGATTTGGCCTCGTTATTTTATACAAATATACACAAATTAACACCTACTTTTAACGCCAAAAATGAATTCAGAAGCCCATTCTCAACCAACTACTTTCAGGAATTGCGTTTATTCTGATACACGTGTATAGAGAACCTTATTAGCTAATGAGAGTGATGGAGCTATACAAACCATCTCTTTTTTGCAATGGAACTAGTTTGGCTAAAAGAGCACATTTGTATACGTAGAAATGTAAACCAGAGGTAGCGATGTCCACTTCTTTTATGCATTCTTGGTTCCTTTACCGCTTTTCTGTAGGAATATTGAAAGTTGATAAAATAAAACACATAAATTCGTAAAATATATTTATTGCAATGAAGTCATGTATCAAATATGCTAAAAATGGTGAATTATCAATAAGTTCGCTTAATTTCTAAAATAGAATCTCCAAAACATTATATTGGCATTAATGAGCATTTTTGTTAATTTACAAGACTGAGATTTTACTCCAATAAAGAAGAAAAATAAATGAGTACAGTAATTAGGTACTAAAAACATATCTAGCCAAAAATATGACACAAACGAAGATAAAAGTAACATTTACCTGTTTTGAACAAACAACACAGCTTATTTATTATACATAAACTAAATTAAAATTTTGACTTGAATGCTAAAATTTTTTTAAGAATCAAACAAAAACTGTATCCTAACCTAACCTACCCTCCGAACACTCAAACGCAACTAAAGACGTTAATTTTAAGACGGTGTTGGATGTCTATCTGTCTCTTCTTTACACCTAAAACTGACAGAGACAGTATGATACCTAACGTCGCCATTTATTTTGAGTTACGTTTAGTTATTCGTCTAATAGTTTATTTCTATTTCAAGGCCAGTAGCCAAAGGTTACTCGAATTTAAAATATTTTCTCTTTAAATATAGGAACTGTCAATGTCAGTGTTACCAACAATGTGTAATCAACTGAAGCTACGCAAGGCACGTTCAAACAATATTCAACAGTTGAATAAACAAAATCAGTATATTTAAAATATCCTACATATTGAAACACCTTAATAAGACTACGACACACAATGTAAGGCACTTTATTTCTTTATCAAAGAGTTAAAAAAAACTTGAATATAATAAGAAATAATAAAAATAATAACATAAGTAGGTAACAAGATTAAGAATAATGATTATACCTAGGAATCAGGTACGAGTTAAAATGGTTTTGTAATTTTTATAATTTTCGGAATTAATGGACAAGATTCCAGTTAACACAAACATGCATTTAAATGTGAACTATATATATATGACATATCATTAAAGTTCAATTTACAAGTTGAATATAACACTAGCGGACAACTTTTTTACGACTCCGCTCTTTTTCCTATGCATCTTCTGAAAAGTGAACTCTATCGAGCACATTTTAGAGCTGATATTTTAATGTGCAAATGCGGAATCGTTGCCTAGAATATATTCCATGAAAACTAAACAACAGTGACAACAGCAAGAATATTAGGTATTGAAAGTATTTAATATTAAAAGTAGGTACAGTTCAATTGTCAGAGTAACTTTATTCATATTTACTTTTATAAAGAAGGAAAAGTCAACCACCTGTGTTATCTTAAAACATACAATATATATTTTTATATTTTCTGAGATAATATACTTACACTTAAGTAGTTTGTTATTATTATAAAAAGGAAAAAAACAAAGTGCATTTAAGTGAAAAACAATAATACTTTCCAACGTAAATAATTTCTATAATATATTATTCTATTAGCAAATGTTTCTATAATCTGAGGGAATACTTAATTGATGCCTAACATTATGACGCTTCGGTTAAATATATATAAAAAAAAAACAATTTGTACGCCTATCCTAGGCAAAACATGTTAGGGTCTGATTATTATTATTTTTTCACCTTATGTTGCAATCATTTGCTTTGTACACATACACCCATGTTTTACAAAATAAATTATCTTTTATAAAACAATGTTTGGAACTGTTTCATTTAATCCTAAAATAAACCCTAGGTACACATACATACAATTAAATGTAGAGACAGAAGCAAAAATATTGTAAACCATATGTTTTATTATCAATGAAATTTCTTTATATATAGATATAGAAAATGATATACCTAATCCATAATATAAAAATGATTCGCTGAATGTGTTGCTAAGCGCAAATCTCGAGAGCAGCTAAACCGATTTCGCTAATTCTTTTTTTTTATAATATTCCTTGAAGTACGAGGATGATTCTTACGGAGAGAAAATTGTTAAAAACTGCCTGAAAAAGTCACGCGGGTGAAACCGCGGGCACAGCTAGTTAATGATAAATATGATAAAACAAATACATGAAAACGTTATTTCAGAAGTATAGCTAACATATAATCATACCATGGATAATTTATCTCAATCAAAAACAAACTTTTATCAGCGACATCGGTCCATTTTCAATCATATAATTAATTTTGTCTAAACTTAAAAAAAAAAAATCTCAATTTGAATCCAACTTCATTAACTCACAAGTTAATCTTACCCTTGGAAAATAATATACTACAAACAATAAAAATGAACACATTACAATAACATTATATAATTTATGCGTAAAACAATCAATTTGTGACGGTTATTGTGAATAAAATAACATAATTATTAGCGTATAGCGTTTAAAAACTACACACTAGCAGTCATGTTAAATGATTAAACATTAACAAAACAAATAAGGAAGTATATAACTGTATATATGAAATTCTCGTGTCACAATGTTAGTTACCATACTCCTCCGAAACGGCTTGACCGATTTTTATGAAATTTCATATGCATATTCAGTAGGTCTGAGAATCGGCTACTAACTATTTTTCATACCCCTAAGTGGTAGTAGGTAGGTAGTAGGCAGGTAGGTAGTATGTAGATAGTAGGCAGGTGCTAGGTAGAAAAAATTGCATTGCAACGCATGCCGGGTACAGCTAATAACTGTATATAAATAGTTTTGTTTATGTATACAAATAAACATCAATTAAAATACACTGCTGCTGGACAACGGTTTATATGTTAGGCTAATTCGTATTTTTTTTTTATTTAAAATAAGATTCTAAAAAGCTAAGCTAGTTAGCTAGCCAAGCTAGTTTAAGAAAAAATGCATTTCTTATTATATTTGGTATATACTATATTTGTAGAAGCTAAAAATAAAAGCTTCCAGTCATATCGGATTCAGCTGAATACCATATTTTAGACTGTCACAGATCAAAATATGATAGTCGAGACCAACGGCTTAAGAGCTTTTTCATGAAGGTTACATTTAGCCACGAGCTCACGAGAGAATGCGTTACTTATTTATAGTATATAACAATTTAATTATATTTTACTATACTTGTAAAACCAAAAAATCAATAAACGAAAAACAATTGTTTAAATTATATAACTTTATCGTTAAATGTTCAATGTATTTTGTTGTATTATTTATTTTATTATTACAATAACGTGTACAAATTTAGACCATTCATGATCACATTACACCTTGACGAATATTGATAACATGTGACGAATACCATCAGAACCAATTACGCCAAACAAAATAACGATTTAAAATGATTGTTAACTAAATCTAAACAATTAGTTACGGATATAAATTGTAGCTTTTAAATGTGGTAATGCGATTTTATTTATGATTTGTAGAAATTCATCTTTTACCTGGTTGCAATATTGTATTGAGAGCAAACGGTAAAAAACTTAAGTTTTTTTTTTAATGCTTGCCTGAGTCCCATCCAAGTGTATAACATATCAAATTCTATAGCCAGTGTTTATTTTTTGGTAGAAATTTTTGCAGTTATCCTGAGCGCAGGCTTTGAATGCTTCACCGGACTTTTTCTATAGCCAGTATTGGTCTCTACAAATAGGACACTATGTGTGCATGCAAGATAAATAATCGAATTTTGGAGTCTAGATTCAGATAAAATTGTATTTAATAGGGTATTTTGGACTTTTAAATGATAGCGAGTGAATTCTATGTCATTTCCTACCAATCATAGGCCAATGGCTAGTCTCTTATTGGTAGAGAATGACAAATAGACCTGATGCGACAGTAGCGACACTAGTGGTTTGTTTTTTAAATAGGCAAACACTTTAACCATCTGGACGTCGATGAGGACTTTTTTTTCCTCAAATTATTTTGAATAATAACAAAAATATTTTTTATCATTACTAATTTTCGACGTCTAGGTCGACCGCGGCGAAGGTGGTGTGATGATCTAGTTGATAGTCAGTTATGCGGGGCGCACGTGGACAGAAATCGCAAAAAACAGAGAGGTTTGGAAGAAGAAAGGGGAGGCCTTTGCCCAGGACTGGAATCTAACGTAGGCTAATAAAAAACAAATAGGAATCAGGAAATGGTAGTAGACTATGATTTATACTTGTTCTAAGTAAGTTTATCTCAAGTCGCTGTTATGGATCATTACTGTTTACGGTAAATAAAGATAAAAGTAAAGATGTTGGTATGAATTTTAAAACATAATGATAACACAACTTCACATGTTCTGATTAATTATAATTGAGTTTATTTTTTAATAAACTTGTATAAGTGGTAGTTAAGGGTAATTCAGAGTTACAATAAAAATGTATAGAGAAAACATAATAAATGTCAGTAAGTAAATGAAATTGTGTGTCGTTATTTATGAATACTTAGTCTACAGCTTACAACCAATGTATTTACAACCTTTTTATAACCGACTTCAAAAAAGGAGGAGGTACTCAATTCGACTGTAATTTTCTATGTTTGTTACCTCAGTACTTTCGACTGGGTGAACCGATTTTGATAATTATTTTTTTTATTTGAAAGCTGGTGCTTCCCGTGGTCCCATTTTATTTTGGTTCCAGTTATGACAGTGGGATCCATAAGAAATAAATATAAGACTTATTTTGAAGTCGGTTTTTTTTTGTAAGAATTATATAACACAATATTTAAGTGACGTTGTATGAGAGTAAACAGATATTAAAACGTCAGTATGATTAATATTTACTTAAGTACATTATGATAACTATGATTTGTTAATAAATAATATCGGTGAAGTTAAGGTAAGTATACACTGCGATCATTTTGACGGCACTTTTTTAATGTTTATACTTTCATATGTCCAGATAGATTCTCACTAGTGTTCTCACCCGTACAGTATGTTAGTGTAAACGCAACATAACCGAATTTGCATTGCTTAACAACAAGTGCTACCGTCTACATTATTCTCTACTGAAGCTATGTTACTTTGGTTCTATACATAATGTTATACTTATAGGTGTTGATCTTAGAGTAACAAAAGTAAAAACTATAGAGTGCGCATATCGCTAATAGCCCTTTGTGTAGAGAGTTAGCAAAATTTTGGCTGAATGAAGTACAGTCGTTTACTTATTACAAGCTATTTTCCGTGTAGACATTGTGTTTATGCGAAAACATCGATGGTTCCGATATTACTAGGGTTATACTAGCGCGCTCTTTTTTACACTATTTTTACGACGAAACTTGTTCATACCTACAGTTCATACTCTGATATGCGCACTCTATAGTTTATCTATCCTCTTAGGTTGATGTACCGTAGGTCTATATGACTGCACTGCTGGCCATCTGGTTGACGCCGCACGTGCCGTCGCCGCGGTACACGCGGTAGTAGCCCTGCTCGCCCCACGACTTGCCCCACGAGTTCTTGACGATCCAGTAGGGAAGGCGCTTGTGGAACAGCGGGTAGTCTGCAATAAAAAATGGTTTAAGTACGGTGTAATAAATATAAAGAGCAGAGTGAATGAAGTGAGCTTTTTAAAGTTGTGCTGAACGCGGAAAGTAAAGGACTGGGTGTAGCGACCCAGCTTTAAAGAAGCTTATGTCCAACCACTACTAGACATAAATAAAATAAAATAACTAAATGCGGACAACATCACATACATTGCTCTGAACCCAAAGTAAGTAGGTAAAGCACTTGTGTTATGGAATTCAAAAGCAACGAAGGTACCACAAACACCCAGACCCGAGGCAATGCAGTCCGGGGATCGAACCCGGGACCTCAGAGCTAGCGACACCTTGAAACCGGTGCGTACGCCACTCTACCACGGAGGTCGTCAATAGTCTGGTAGTCAGTTAACATAGTCCGGTCCAGGCTGAGTTTATGTTACTAAATATCGAGACTGAAATCCCTAGTCCCTGGGGAAATTCTAAGTATCAAGGTCGTAACGGGAAAGCCTTTTCAGTAACCTAACCCGACATATTACATATTATTTTAGAAACAGCAATGTAATCTAACACTTTCAATAATATTCTAGTGTTATTCTATCTTTAATAGGCACAGTCGACAAACGACGTAAGTGATTGCACGGTATCCTCAAAAAAGATCTTATATCTTAGCAGAAAGGTTGAGTTTAGCCTGTTTCTGTTCTCAGTCTCACCTTTAACACCGTATCCCACAATGAGCACGCCGTGGTCCAGGTTGGTGGGGTTGCAGAGCATCTTCCAAGGATGCGATATGCCGCCCATGTAGAACTGCATCGCGTTTGCGTTTATACCTGTGGGTAAATGTGCATTAATACGAATGTAAATAATAAACCTAAAGTATAAAAAGTGACCTGTGGAAGGAAGGAAGGGAGGCCTTTGCCCTGCAGTGGGACAGTTCAGGCTTTAAATAATAAATAAATAAATAAAAAGTGAAAATAAATAACAAATCAAAAAGTTTTATATTGAAGCCAATATTGTACATCTTAGCAGAAGCACGCATTTAAAAGAACCATTCTTCAAATAAGTTGTTTTTGATCAAATTAGATGTTTGCTGCTTCCTACCATAGGTTTCATAAACGCAAGATCGAATTAGCACATACAATTTTTATCTTAGCTGTATACTATACTTGTACCTGTGTTTACTAATAATCTATTTTCAGAATAAAACTGTAATAGGTAAAGGTTTCTCACCGATAGATATAGGTCCATTGTGTACAAGCCACTGGGCCATGCCAGTCTCGTTGGTGGTGATGTTGACTGCACCGCTGATCTGGACCTTCGCCAGGGTCTTGTTGAACAAGCATTTGTCGTCCTCCCCCTCGTAAGGGTAGTCTATTTCCGACTCCAGTCCCCCGAGCTGTTCTATCGCTCTGCACAGAACATTAAAAGTTTGAATAACTCTTAAGTATGTCTTATGAAAGCTAACGCGCTAGGAATACAGACGAAACAGCTCCATATTTTTGGGCAAATGAGGATTTAGACTTTCCAATTTATGGCCAGAAATAAAATTACCAAATACTAAAGGAGTTTTGTACGATTCGTAATAAGAGAGATGGATGAGTTTCAAGTCTGGCCACATATCATGAGCTTATGTCGTGACTTCTGGTGGATAATATTTCATTTCATATAGATAAGTTCACCTAACGTATATTTATCAAGTAACACATAAAATTATACAAAGATACAAATCTTCACCAAGAGATCACAGAACAAGACGATTTAAAATATTAAATTTAAAGATGTGTACCAAGCCTCCCCAATAGAGATCAAAAGGTTTACATTGTGTTATGTAAGTTTCCCTTAATTGATAACTAATATGACATAAGATACGTAAGTGACCCGATAGCAAATAGAGAGGTTATAATTTTCAAGTTTTGTCTTCAAGTCTATTTTTATTATAACCCTTGGTGACGTATAGTAATATTATAGAACATAGCAGACTGCAGTCTGCTTGCGACCACGGCCGCCCGGCCGGTGTAACCCGGTCGAAACGTCAAGCCCTAAAGGTATTTATGCATGTACGCGGTAGTCCCTGTTCTATAATGTTACTATAAACATGCAGCGCGATAGTTTAAAAGTTACCATGGTGACGTAATTTTTAATATATTACAAAACAAACAATCATAATTGAAAATTTGCAACAGTTCCAGTGCGTAATAGATGTGACATTTGAGTTGATGTTTATTGTTATCAGCTGTTATTTACGCTGTCAAATTAACTTTAATTTATATAATGCGCATTTCTACACGTGCCGACAAAAGAATGCACGGTACCAGAGTACCCGATTTGTGAGCACAAACTTTCATAGTCTGGATAGCAATTAGTCAATCGATGTCGTTTCTTATCGCTTTTCTATCATTACTTTACTGTTTTAGTATTTTAGCGAAATGTAGTCAAATTTGTATATGAGAAGGCGTTAAGATCGTATACTTTCTGGGTAGAGAAGAGAAAACCTTCCGCTACCTACGGCGCGGCGGCGTACACAACTGGACCCAATGGCCAAGTCAAATCCATAGTCGTATAAGAACCGAAAGTCTTCAAATTATTTTGTCTTGTATTAAAATTAAGATAGTTTTTTATCAAAATACCTGTAAGCGTTGTCGGGTAGTCCACCATTACAGCCGTTGTCTAATTTATCACAGTCTACCAGCTCCTGCTCAGAAAGTGACACCAACTGACCCGACTGCATTTTCCATTGACCTTCAATATTCCCTGTAACAAAACAGTAGCAAAATTACCTTTAATATAATATGCATCCTGTCAATAAAGCTCTTATATGCTGTTGTAGATATTATTATGTAAGAAATATAGGGACTGCAGTGGGTTAGAAAATAGAACTCATACTTTAAGCATTACCGACAAAAAAAAAAGTTGCAGAATTTTTTTAGCTAATAATATTTATAGATAAACCCAACATCATCCTCAATTGTAGCCATAGTTCCTGAGAAAATGTATACCTAATATAGTTTTTAGAACCTTGCAAAACTTAATTCAAAAGCCATTCTAAAGCTATGCATGATTAAATTTTTACGATAATACTTTTTGGAAATCAAATACGATTTATAAATATCAATATCCTGGGACAACTCACACACGGTCATCTGCTGCCTAACTAAGCAGAGCTTGTACGGTGTATGGTGACCAGACAACTGATAAACATACTTATATATTTCTAAATACATACATATTACAGATAAATTATACCCAGACACAGAACAAATGATTGTGCTCATCTATGCTCATCACACAAAGATTTGTCCTGGGTGGGAATCGAACCCACGACCTCTGGTATACCACACTAACCACATAGACCAACAGGCCAGTCGATATGTGACAGCTTAAAATGTTTTACAGATAGAGGATCTAACTTACCAGTCACACTAAACGCCCAGCAACTGCCGCAGGAACCTTGATCCTTTACATCTGTAACTGCATCATATTCTCTCCAATCAAAGTTTTGAGGAACTTTAATGTCTGGTATTTCAGCTTTCTTCATAGGAACCTGATTAGCATCTCTTAGATCAGTTTTTAAACCCATATATCTAGTACTAAATTCCTCATACGTTAAATCTGTGAACCGTGTCACCCCATATCTAGCTGTTCCTTTTTCATAAACGTTTAGCTCGTGTATTTTCTTAACGTTGGACTTAAATATTTCGAATCTTTTTTGCATTTGAGAATAATCATTTACATAACTTGGACTGTAGGTTGTCAAAAAGTTATAGAACAAGTGTTCAGCTTGCACATGGTGGTATAAATCATGCGTGGCACCTTCTTGATAGTCGCATGATACTCGGAAATTAGGAGGATGATCAGTCCATGGTCGAATCCATACATTAACACGACAAAACTTATTTATACCATCATTTTCTAGTTTACAATCAGTTTGTTCACTTAATGCAACACAATCCGTAAATCCGACCTCAACTTTCATTCTATAATGAATGCCAGCAACAACTTGCTTTTCCAATGAAAATATTCTAACAACTTTCTGTTTTTTAGGGTGAGGATATTTAGCTTCAATATGTTTTAACGCTTCACTCGCTAGCTCGTTTGCCATTTCAGCACTTTCAAATTCAATATGGGATTCCAAAGGCGTCTCATCGTCTACACAATTCACATCAATATTTCTTCCATTGTTAATCCACAATCTTTCAAAAATTTGAGCTACACAACGTCTTCTCGGCAGGTGTTCAAGAAAATCGCAACTAGTAATGTTTTCAACCCATTCGTATTTCAAACAAGAAGTATAGCCAACATCAAAATCTATAGTAGTTACTTTGCCCGAAGTGATTTTAGTCGAATGACTGTTTATTTGAAGAACTCTTTGTTTATATCGGTGTAACGATGACATTTCCAACTTCTCTAAAGATTCTAGAACTAAATTTTGAATTTCCAAATTGTCCGCAGTTACATTTGCCGGACCCAAAGGAGATCTTCTACTTCGAGTCGGTCGTGGACACTTAGCATCAATGAAACGAATCGTTCTTATTTCAGCGTCCATCCAAATGCGAGAACTGCATGCTTTTGCGGGTATTGTGCCATCAATGAAACATTGGAAAGGATTTTTATCGAGATCAACATTTTTCGAACAGTTTGTAGTAGCAATAATAAAATTTAACTGAATTGGAAGTTTAGAATCCAGAGCTGGAATAACTTGTGGCTCACCTTGATGAATCAGTTTAAAATGGTTTTCTGGGGATCGCTCAATGCTTTCGATAGATAATTTTAAAAGTTCGGGTATGTTTAAAGCTGTAACAGAAGTAAATTCCTCGTCATCATCACATATAACTGATACATGCCTTATTACAAGTTCATCGTCAGGAGAAGGCCAGAGCCTTGCTAAGCATAGTCTGTGATCTAAACCATTCATTTCTTCGCAATCGTGGAGATTAACCTCTTTGTGATGCCGTAAACAATATGTTTCCGCTAATTCAATGTACATTCGAATCATTGGCGTCTTCATTTGGACATTATATTGTACAGCATGAATGGTTACCAATTTATGCAAGTTGTTTGAACTTGATTGATCGTTCACGTGTTGAACAGCACGATCCGCATAATAATAGGTAGTCTCTTCATCTATATCATCTTCGTCACCAGTTTGTCTCACAGTCCTACTACCTAGCTCACGCTTGAACTTTTTACTTTTGCTCAATTTTTTGCAAGTAATTTTTATGTCTTTCTCAACATGTAACCAGGGCCTGTCCAAAATTTTTGCTGTACAATACAAGACAATTAACGGCAGTTTAACTTCACACGTATCATTAGAACTTTTTGTCTCATTTCGCAGGCATTTCGTTGGTGACATTGAAAACTCCAATTTGATTATGTTGCCATTTGCAATGTGTTCACTAACACTATGAATATGAGTCACTTTGTGGACATACTTTCTATTGGATGTAATCAAATACTTTTCTGAAGCCTCTTCAGCTAACAATTTGAACCTATTATCTTCATGCGTTTTTCCTTCCCTAGACAGTTTTAGAATATCATCCAAAGCGCCGTCAGTATCAGCATCTGACACATAGTCATCAAAATCATTATAATTAGGTTCATAACACTGGACATTGATCTTCTTCTGTTTTAACCACGGCCTATCCCAGATTTCAGAATGACAATATAGAATAGCACCCTCTACGACTTTACATTTATGCACATGCAACTTAGAAACATTGGCTGGACAGGTCGTTGGCGCAGCACTAAAATCTATCTTATATTTAATACCAGACACTACACGCGTTAAAACACGTTTTACTTCAATAACTTTATGATGGGTAGAATTCTTTATTTGGAACTTTTGCAAAGACTCTTCGGCAAGTAATTTATATTCTGCCTTGTGTGCATCTTGCTCTTCCTCTTGACCACGCAGATGATTATTATACTTATCATAATCTGCAGATTTATTCAATTTATTGTCATTTACGTCCCGCTTTCTTCTTTGAAGGTTTTCTCTGCAAGATACTATGATTTCTTTCTTATTGAGCCACGGTTGCTCCCACACTTCTGAATGACATTTTTGTGCTTTCAAATTCTCTCCATTGGAAATGGTAAAATCAATGCGGGTCAATGATCCTGACACGACTTGCGTTGTAACACTTTCCACACTGTCTACTTTGTAGATTTCGCGGATATTGTTATCTGTTAAATATTTTTGCAACGAGTCATTGGCCAGCGCTTTGTACTTGGGGTCATTGAGATCTTTCCGAATTACACCACCTATCAAGGGCTCTTGACGTTTCACTCGATGATCGAGCAATGAACAAGATACCGTGATTTCTTTCTTATTGAGCCACGGTTGCTCCCACACTTCTGAATGACATTTTTGTGCTTTCAAATTCTCTCCGTTGGAAATGGTGAAATCAATGCGGGTCAGTGATCCAGACACGACTTGCGTTGTAACACTTTCCACACTGTCTACTTTGTAGATTTCGCGGATATTGTTATCGGTTAAATATTTTTGCAACGAGTCATTGGCCAGCGCTTTGTACTTGGGGTCATTGAGATCTTTCCGAATTACACCACCTATCAAGGGCTCTTGACGTTTCACTCGATGATCGAGCAATGAACAAGATACCGTGATTTCTTTCTTATTGAGCCACGGTTGCTCCCATACTTTGGAATGACAGTATTGTGCTTTCAAATTCTGTCCATTGGAAATGATAAAATCAATGCGGGTCAGTGATCCAGACACCACTTGCGTTGTAACTCTCTCAACACTGTCTACTTTGCGGAATTCGAGGATATTGTATTCTGTTAAATATTTTCGCAACGATTCATCGGCCAGCGCTTTGTACTTGGGGTCATTAGGATCCTGGTCTGTTTCACCACCCGTTATGTGCTGGTCACGTTTCTCTCGTTGACCGAGCGGTGAACAAGATACCGTGATTTCTTTCTTATTGAGCCACGGTTGCTCCCACACTTTGGAATGACAGTATTGAGCTTTCAAATTCTGTCCATTGGAAATGATAAAATCAATGCGGGTCAGTGATCCAGACACGACTTGCGTTGTAACTTTCTCCACACTGTCTACTTTGCGGAAATCGAGGATATTGTTATCTGTTAAATATTTTTGCAACGATTCATCGGCCAGCGCTTTGTACTTGGGGTCATTAGGGTCCTGGTTTGTTTCACCACCCAGCAAATTTTCTTGACGTTTCTCTCGTTGACCGAGCGGTGAACAAGATACCGTGATTTCTTTCTTATTGAGCCACGGTTGCTCCCACACTTCGGAATGACATTTTTTTGCTTTCAAATTCTCTCCATTGGAAATGATAAAATCAATGCGGGTCAGTGATCCAGACACCACTTGCGTTGTAACTTTCTCCACACTGTCTACTTTGCGGAATTCGAGGATATTATTATCTGTTAAATATTTTTGCAACGATTCATTGGCCAGCGCTTTGTACTTGGGGTCATTAGGATCCTGGTTTGTTTCACCACCCGTTATGTGCTGGTCACGTTTCTCTCGTTGACCGAGCGGTGAACAAGATACCGTTATTTCTTTATTATTGAGCCACGGTTGCTCCCATACTTTGGAATGACAGTATTGTGCTTTCAAATTCTGTCCATTGGAAATGATAAAATCAATGCGGGTCAGTGATCCAGACACCACTTGCGTTGTAACTCTCTCAACACTGTCTACTTTGCGGAATTCGAGGATATTGTATTCTGTTAAATATTTTCGCAACGATTCATCGGCCAGCGCTTTGTACTTGGGGTCATTAGGATCCTGGTCTGTTTCACCACCCGTTATGTGCTGGTCACGTTTCTCTCGTTGACCGAGCGGTGAACAAGATACCGTTATTTCTTTCTTATTGAGCCACGGTTGCTCCCACACTTTGGAATGACAGTATTGAGCTTTCAAATTCTGTCCATTGGAAATGATAAAATCAATGCGGGTCAGTGATCCAGACACGACTTGCGTTGTAACTTTCTCCACACTGTCTACTTTGCGGAATTCGAGGATATTGTTTTCTGTTAAATATTTTTGCAACGATTCATTGGCCAGCGCTTTGTACTTGGGGTCATTAGGATCCTGGTTTGTTTCACCACCCGTTATGTGCTGGTCACGTTTCTCTCGTTGACCGAGCGGTGAACAAGATACCGTTATTTCTTTATTATTGAGCCACGGTTGCTCCCATACTTTGGAATGACAGTATTGTGCTTTCAAATTCTGTCCATTGGAAATGATAAAATCAATGCGGGTCAGTGATCCAGACACCACTTGCGTTGTAACTCTCTCAACACTGTCTACTTTGCGGAATTCGAGGATATTGTTTTCTGTTAAATATTTTCGCAACGATTCATCGGCCAGCGCTTTGTACTTGGGGTCATTAGGATCCTGGTCTGTTTCACCACCCGTTATGTGCTGGTCACGTTTCTCTCGTTGACCGAGCGGTGAACAAGATACCGTTATTTCTTTCTTATTGAGCCACGGTTGCTCCCACACTTTGGAATGACAGTATTGAGCTTTCAAATTCTGTCCATTGGAAATGATAAAATCAATGCGGGTCAGTGATCCAGACACGACTTGCGTTGTAACTTTCTCCACACTGTCTACTTTGCGGAATTCGAGGATATTGTATTCTGTTAAATATTTTTGCAACGATTCATCGGCCAGCGCTTTGTACTTGGGGTCATTAGGGTCCTGGTTTGTTTCACCACCCAGCAAATTTTCTTGACGTTTCTCTCGTTGACCGAGCGGTGAACAAGATACCGTGATTTCTTTCTTATTGAGCCACGGTTGCTCCCACACTTCGGAATGACATTTTTGTGCTTTCAAATTCTGTCCATTGGAAATGATAAACTCGATGAGGGTCAGTGATCCAGACACGAGTTGCGTTGTAACTCTCTCCACACTGTCGACTTTGCGGAATTCGAGGATATTGTATTCTGTTAAATATTTTCGCAACGATTCATCGGCCAGCGCTTTGTACTTGGGGTCATTAGGATCCTGGTCTGTTTCACCACCCGTTATGTGCTGGTCACGTTTCTCTCGTTGACCGAGCGGTGAACAAGATACCGTTATTTCTTTAATATTGAGCCACGGTTGCTCCCACACTTTGGAATGACAGTATTGTGCTTTCAAATTCTGTCCATTGGAAATGATAAAATCAATGCGGGTCAGTGATCCAGACACCACTTGCGTTGTAACTCTCTCAACACTGTCTACTTTGCGGAATTCGAGGATATTGTATTCTGTTAAATATTTTCGCAACGATTCATCGGCCAGCGCTTTGTACTTGGGGTCATTAGGATCCTGGTCTGTTTCACCACCCGTTATGTGCTGGTCACGTTTCTCTCGTTGACCGAGCGGTGAACAAGATACCGTGATTTCTTTCTTATTGAGCCACGGTTGCTCCCACACTTTGGAATGACAGTATTGAGCTTTCAAATTCTGTCCATTGGAAATGATAAAATCAATGCGGGTCAGTGATCCAGACACGACTTGCGTTGTAACTTTCTCCACACTGTCTACTTTGCGGAAATCGAGGATATTGTTATCTGTTAAATATTTTTGCAACGATTCATCGGCCAGCGCTTTGTACTTGGGGTCATTAGGGTCCTGGTTTGTTTCACCACCCAGCAAATTTTCTTGACGTTTCTCTCGTTGACCGAGCGGTGAACAAAATACCGTTATTTCTTTCTTATTGAGCCACGGTTGCTCCCACACTTCGGAATGACATTTTTGTGCTTTCAAATTCTGTCCATTGGAAATGATAAAATCAATGCGGGTCAGTGATCCAGACACGACTTGCGTTGTAACTCTCTCCACACTGTCGACTTTGCGGAATTCGAGGATATTGTATTCTGTTAAATATTTTCGCAACGATTCATCGGCCAGCGCTTTGTACTTGGGGTCATTAGGGTCCTGGTTTGTTTCACCACCCAGCAAATTTTCTTGACGTTTCTCTCGTTGACCGAGCGGTGAACAAGATACCGTGATTTCTTTCTTATTGAGCCACGGTTGCTCCCACACTTCGGAATGACATTTATTTGCTTTCAAATTCTCTCCATTGGAAATGATAAAATCAATGCGGGTCAGTGATCCAGACACGACTTGCGTTGTAACTCTCTCCACACTGTCGACTTTGCGGAATTCGAGGATATTGTATTCTGTTAAATATTTTCGCAACGATTCATCGGCCAGCGCTTTGTACTTGGGGTCATTAGGATCCTGGTCTGTTTCACCACCCGTTATGTGCTGGTCACGTTTCTCTCGTTGACCGAGCGGTGAACAAGATACCGTTATTTCTTTCTTATTGAGCCACGGTTGCTCCCACACTTCGGAATGACATTTTTTTGCTTTCAAATTCTCTCCATTGGAAATGATAAAATCAATGCGGGTTAGTGATCCAGACACGACTTGCGTTGTAACTCTCTCCACACTGTCGACTTTGCGGAATTCGAGGATATTGTTATCAGTTAAATATTTTTGCAACGATTCATTGGCCAGCGCTTTGTACTTGGGGTCATTAGGATCCTGGGTTGTTTCACCGCCCTTTATGTGCTGGTCACGTTTCTCTCGTTGACCGAGCGGTGAACAAGATACCGTTATTTCTTTCTTATTGAGCCACGGTTGCTCCCACACTTCGGAATGACATTTTTGTGCTTTCAAATTCTGTCCATTGGAAATGATAAAATCAATGCGGGTCAGTGATCCAGACACGACTTGCGTTGTAACTCTCTCCACACTGTCGACTTTGCGGAATTCGAGGATATTGTATTCTGTTAAATATTTTCGCAACGATTCATCGGCCAGCGCTTTGTACTTGGGGTCATTAGGGTCCTGGTTTGTTTCACCACCCAGCAAATTTTCTTGACGTTTCTCTCGTTGACCGAGCGGTGAACAAGATACCGTGATTTCTTTCTTATTGAGCCACGGTTGCTCCCACACTTCGGAATGACATTTTTGTGCTTTCAAATTCTGTCCATTGGAAATGATAAAATCAATGCGGGTCAGTGATCCAGACACGACTTGCGTTGTAACTCTCTCCACACTGTCGACTTTGCGGAATTCGAGGATATTGTATTCTGTTAAATATTTTCGCAACGATTCATCGGCCAGCGCTTTGTACTTGGGGTCATTAGGATCCTGGTCTGTTTCACCACCCGTTATGTGCTGGTCACGTTTCTCTCGTTGACCGAGCGGTGAACAAGATACCGTTATTTCTTTCTTATTGAGCCACGGTTGCTCCCACACTTTGGAATGACAGTATTGAGCTTTCAAATTCTGTCCATTGGAAATGATAAAATCAATGCGGGTCAGTGATCCAGACACGACTTGCGTTGTAACTTTCTCCACACTGTCGACTTTGCGGAATTCGAGGATATTGTATTCTGTTAAATATTTTCGCAACGATTCATCGGCCAGCGCTTTGTACTTGGGGTCATTAGGATCCTGGTCTGTTTCACCACCCGTTATGTGCTGGTCACGTTTCTCTCGTTGACCGAGCGGTGAACAAGATACCGTTATTTCTTTCTTATTGAGCCACGGTTGCTCCCACACTTCGGAATGACATTTTTTTGCTTTCAAATTCTCTCCATTGGAAATGATAAAATCAATGCGGGTTAGTGATCCAGACACGACTTGCGTTGTAACTCTCTCCACACTGTCTACTTTGCGGAATTCGAGGATATTGTTTTCTGTTAAATACTTTCGCAACGATTCATCGGCCAGCGCTTTGTACTTGGGGTCATTAGGATCCTGGTCTGTTTCACCACCCGTTATGTGCTGGTCACGTTTCTCTCGTTGACCGAGCGGTGAACAAGATACCGTTATTTCTTTCTTATTGAGCCACGGTTGCTCCCACACTTCGGAATGACATTTTTGTGCTTTCAAATTCTGTCCATTGGAAATGATAAAATCAATGCGGGTCAGTGATCCAGACACGACTTGCGTTGTAACTTTCTCCACACTGTCTACTTTGCGGAATTCGAGGATATTGTATTCTGTTAAATATTTTCGCAACGATTCATCGGCCAGCGCTTTGTACTTGGGGTCATTAGGATCCTGGTCTGTTTCACCACCCGTTATGTGCTGGTCACGTTTCTCTCGTTGACCGAGCGGTGAACAAGATACCGTGATTTCTTTCTTATTGAGCCACGGTTGCTCCCAAACTTCGGAATGACATTTTTTTGCTTTCAAATTCTCTTCATTGGAAATGATAAAATCAATGCGGGTCAGTGATCCAGACACCACTTGCGTTGTAACTTTCTCCACACTGTCTACTTTGCGGAATTCGAGGATATTATTATCTGTTAAATATTTTTGCAACGATTCATCGGCCAGCGCTTTGTACTTGGGGTCATTAGGATCCTGGGTTGTTTCACCACCCTTTATGTGCTGGTCACGTTTCTCTCGTTGACCGAGCGGTGAACAAGATACCGTGATTTCTTTCTTATTGAGCCACGGTTGCTCCCACACTTCGGAATGACATTTTTGAGCTTTCAAATTCTGTCCATTGGAAATGATAAAATCAATGCGGGTCAGTGATCCAGACACGACTTGCGTTGTAACTTTCTCCACACTGTCTACTTTGCGGAATTCGAGGATATTGTTATCTGTTAAATATTTTTGCAACGATTCATCGGCCAGCGCTTTGTACTTAGGGTTATTAGGATCCTGGGTTGTTTCACCACCCGTTATGTGCTGGTCACGTTTCTCTCGTTGACCGAGAGGTGAACAAGATACCGTGATTTCTTTCTTATTGAGCCACGGTTGCTCCCACACTTCGGAATGACATTTTTGAGCTTTCAAATTCTGTCCATTGGAAATGATAAAATCAATGCGGGTCAGTGATCCAGACACGACTTGCGTTGTAACTTTCTCCACACTGTCTACTTTGCGGAATTCGAGGATATTATTATCTGTTAAATATTTTTGCAACGATTCATCGGCCAGCGCTTTGTACTTAGGGTTATTAGGATCCTGGGTTGTTTCACCACCCGTTATGTGCTGGTCACGTTTCTCTCGTTGACCGAGAGGTGAACAAGATACCGTGATTTCTTTATTATTGAGCCACGGTTGCTCCCACACTTTGGAATGACAGTATTGAGCTTTCAAATTCTGTCCATTGGAAATGATAAAATCAATGCGGGTCAGTGATCCAGACACGACTTGCGTTGTAACTTTCTCCACACTGTCTACTTTGCGGAATTCGAGGATATTGTTATGTGTTAAATATTTTTGCAACGATTCATCGGCCAGCGCTTTGTACTTGGGGTCATTAGGATCCTGGTCTGTTTCACCACCCGTTATGTGCTGGTCACGTTTCTCTCGTTGACCGAGCGGTGAACAAGATACCGTGATTTCTTTATTATTGAGCCACGGTTGCTCCCACACTTTTGAATGACAGTATTGAGCTTTCAAATTCTGTCCATTGGAAATGATAAAATCTATGCGGGTCAGTGATCCAGACACGACTTGTGTTGTAACTCTCTCCACACTGTCTACTTTGCGGAATTCGAGGATATTGTTTTCTGTTAAATATTTTTGCAACGATTCATCCGCCAGCGCCTTGAACTCGGGGTCAGTAGGATTCTTTAGTTCGGTGGAACCACCCAGCTCTCTTTTAACTCTATATAAATCTTTGTCTACTCCACAAGTAACGTTGACAAATTTTTTGTTTAACCAAGGTTGTTCGCGTATTTGGGAAGTGCACTGAAGGCCTCTTAGTTCATTGTTGCCTAAGTCTATCGGCGAAACTATAAATTTGATTTCAGTGCTGATACCTTTATCCCATTTAACACTTATGTTATCTATACTTACTATTGTATATAAGTCAGACTGGTTATTAATTTGTAGGTACTTCTTTAATGATTCTTCTGCCAATTTGATATATTGAAAATAGTTCGAATCTTCTTCGGTAATTTCAGATTTCTTTAAAACGGTGCCGATGGAATCGCATTTCACCGTTACATAATTTCTTACCAAGCTCTTTTGCAAAAATTCTGCATGGCAGAAAGTATCGCCATCATTGTCTTCGGAATGAGAAGCCAAAAATTCTATGACGTTTATTCCAGTTGGTTTCATGGTAGCTTTATCTACAAATGTAACACGAAGAAGTTGCGAATCTGGCTTATGTTTAATATACTCTTGCAAAGATTCAACTGCAATTTGTGTTAATTGTTGAGTATCTGGCTTACTTACTACTTCATTATTTTTGTTTTCTTTTATTTCACATGTTATATCATAGTCTTTAGATTTTAACCAATGTTTTTCTAAGACTTGAGAGTGGCACTTTATATTATCACTGCTGCTGTTGCTTTCGTTAGGAGATATTATGAAGTCAATATTCGTTAGCAATCCAGATACAATTTGAGTAGTTGCTTTCTCAACTCTTACTATTCTGTGATGTCGAGACATACCTCTGTCTATGAAATATTTCGTTAAGGACTCATTAGCTAAATGATAATATTTGGAGTCGCTAGGGTCATGTTCCTTTAAACCGATTAAATTATTTTTTCCTTCTTGATTTCGATATTTTGCATCACAAGATACAAAGTACTGTTTTGATTGAAGCCAAATTTCCCCTAATATTTTAGAATGACAGAAAGTTTTATCATTTAAATTAACCACTTCACATTTTTTCAACGTAGGGTTTCCATCCTTTTCTACAAGGCAATTTGTTGGTGTGATTGTAAAATCGATCAAGGTTAACATTCCAGAAACATTTTTAACTTTTTCAACCGATACAACTACATAATGTTGCTTAGTAGATTGTAGAACTTTTTTTAAAGATTCTTCAGCCAATTGTTTATACGTTCTATTATTAACATTTTGTTCTTTCTGATTTTCAACATCTATAGATCTTTTTTTCTTTGTCTTTTCAATATCACCGGCCTTTGCCATATCATTGCACAAAACTTCAATTTGTTTACCATCTATTATCCAAGACCTATCCCAAATTTGAGCTTTACATATACGTAGATTTTCGTTTTCTAGCAATTCACAATTCATTTCATTGTCATTAGTGCAATTTGTATAACCGACAATGAATTCCAGTTTCGTCAAAAATCCAGCTACTATTTGAGTTGATATTGATGTTACATTCAATATCTTTTGTTTATTATTCTTATTAGACTGTGTTTCTAAATATTGTATCGCTTCTTGCAGCATTTCAATAATTTTAGGATCATCTACAGTAATGTTTCTAACAATTGATTTTGTTTTAGACATTTTCATGTCCACCGGTCTGTCTGTGCAAGTGTAAGATATTTTCTTTTCTTGTAGCCAATATCTTTCGTGAATTAGAACTTCACATATTTTAGATCCTAACTGTTCCAATACTGTGCAATTTATTCGTAATCCAAATGGAACGCTTTTGTTGCAGTTTAAGTTTTCAATAATCATAGAAATCTTAGACAAAGTTCCTGATGTTGTTTGGGTATTGGCTGCTACGATTTTATTTAGTTTTATAGCATATGGAGATTTAGATTCTGATTCAATTTTTTTTATAGCCTCTTTTGCGAGTGTTTGGAGTACAGGGTCTTCGCTATATACTTCTTTTACTACATCTCTATAGTCTTTTTCTTTGTTACTGTTGTAGCAGAAGGTATTCAGTATTTGTGGACTGTGTTCATTAGTGCTATCTATAACACCATTACATATTTGCGAAGTTCCATCTTTTGGTTCGCATTCTATTTTATCACAGGGTATCATAACACGCGCTTGCACATAAACGAAACGCTTAAAATTTTCTGTTTCTTCTTCTGCTTTCAGGACTTCCTGTATAACTCTGTTTTTAAGATATATATCCATCTCATTTAAATAATCTACCATTGCTTGTGCCATTTCGTACACAAATTTTGCATTCTCAATGCTCTTTTTGATCTTATTATAATCTTCCGCAAGAGATAATACTTGCAAATCGTTTGCATAACTTCTTTTTATTCTAGGATTTATTCCAGCATACACAGCTTCAGGTTTAAATCCAGAGAAATCAAAGAAATCTAACAATTCGTCTATTGCTTTTTTCTTCTCCTGATTTATAGTTTTGACAGATTCAGTCACGGATAAAGCATTTACGCTTTGTTTATTAGCTTCAAGCTTGAAAACATGTTGCTTACTCACATCTTGTACATCGGAAGCTGTTGTTTTCAAATCATGATTGGGCACGGTGACTTGTTCAAAATGACTATCAGGAATTATTTGATCTTGAATAATTCTTATTTCTTCATCCGATAATGTTTTTTGTTGATTAGGCTGAGTTTGAAGGTCTTTATTATTCTTTACCAGTATATCGTCATCAGATCCATGGTTATTGCTCGTCAGTTCTGGCACAACCTCACCATCGTCACCGTACTGCCATTCTTCAGTACAATTATTAGCAAGAATTGCTCTATAATTCTTACCGTTCGGTAGTTTAGCCCACGGCTTGACAAGAATAGTTATCTTGCAAATTTTAGAAGACGCACAGTCTTGTGATTCATGTTCACCGCATTTGTCAAATATAACGGATTGTGTTAGAATATATCTGACGCCATTTACGACCTGGTAAAAAAAAATTGTTAAAAAAATACATAGTTACATCGGTAAAAGAAGAAGAATACAATAAAAATATATACTTACTTGAACTTGTCTTTCTACATCAAGAACACTGTCCAATGAGTGCTTTACGGAGGGCTCGTGGATGTCGAGGTGCCGGATTCCCAGGTTCGCGAGGTCACTCACACCTGCCGCTTGTGGACTGACATGTGACGAGCATCCAACGCAAGGCGTGTTTGGCTGGTTTCGAGGTATAGCTATAAACTGTTCGCCTGACGTTAACTGCAACAATTATACAAATCTTTATTCCGAGCGGTGCTATGTATACAAGAAGCAATGTAGTGTGCGGCGTACTTTATTAGAGCCGCTTGAATCCGGCTGAACGAAAGGTAGCTGCATTTCACAAGAGCGAAGTTTTTCAATTAGTGCGCCTACTTGTAATATGCCGTGTTATACTTACGATATGGCTGCGACAATATTAAAATAATTGAGAAATTGCGTGACAAAATACTGATTTAATCATGTCATGGTTATTAAATAAATAAACAAATGTGGACAAAATCACACATCACATTGCTCTGCACCGAAAGTGAGTAGCTAAAGCACTATGGAATTAAGAGATAACGAAAGTACCATAAGCACCCAGATCCGAGACAATGTAGAAAAGTGACTTTCTACATCGACCCGCCCGGGGATCGGACCCGGGACATCAAAGCTGGCGACACTTGGAAACCGATATGTAGACCACTCTACCACGGAGGTCGTCATTATTTTTGGTTCGAGTTTACTTATTTAATAACCTTAACACATTTATTTTTAGGGTTTTGTATTCGAACACATTTTTAGTATTCGACTTTTCAAATGCTCTATGTTTTAAACAAAAAAAAAACATGATCACATAGGTAACGCGAGGTATTTTCTACCAGTCAAGGTGTACTACAGATGATACCGTATTTATTTCATTCATTTGTAATAATAAATACGTTTATTAGAAAAATACTAACAATAAAAAAATACAATAGAATATAGTATAGTTTACGACTTTTGTGAGAGTGAGAGAGCAATAACGAAACAACGTGAACGAAAGAACTTATGGAAAAAGTCACGTTATTAGGTAGGTAGGTACTGATTTTCTAAAGAGCCGGTTACTAGTAACTGTAAGTAGATAATATGCTAAATGCACAGTAATTAAAAATATATTACTTAATTTTAATCACAATCGTCATCAGACTTTAATTTCTTTTACTAATAGATCATCAATTAAATCTTTTTATAACTGTTGCTAACTCAAAACTTGATATTAATGACATTATTTTATCATAAGCCCTTATAGATGACACAATCAATTAAAGTATATACTATACTAGCTGTACCCGGCATGCGTTGCAATGCAATTTTTTCTACCTAGCACCTGCCTACTACCACTTAGGGGTATGAAAAATAGATAGTAGCCGATTCTCAGACCTACTGAATATGCATATAAAATTTCTGAAAAATCGGTCAAGCCGTTTACTCCTAAATCGTACAATGTTAGTTACCATACTCCTCCGAGTATGGTAACTAACATTGTGACACGAGAATTTTATATACACTCGAGAGCAATGAATCCGGGTCACTTAAAGAATCCTAAAAATCTCGGAAACTAAAAATGCTAGGTTAATGCAATAAATTGTATTTAATAGACAATGTAATACTCCTTAAATGAAGGTATTAAAACTTCTTAGTTATTGTAAAGTTATATCATAAAAAAATCAAATTTGAAAAAGGGCCACTTTCGAAGATGGAACTACGAAATTACAGCATTTGGTTTTGCTTTTGTTTGTAATCTGTCATTTATGTGGGTACATAAACCATGTTGATAGTGCTCTATATTCATTATTCAAGCTGAAATTATGTCGCTTACGCCTGAAGAATGCACCAGAATACTTACAATGCTGGAAACCGGCCGGAGTCAGCGCAATACAGCCAGGACTGTCGGTGTGTCGCTGTCAACAGTACAAAGAGTTCTCCGACGTTACGAAGAAACTGGTTCTAACCTACGCAGACCAGGAACGGGCAGAACCAGGTGTACCACAGCACGAGAAGACCGATACTTGGTGAACACCATGCTTCGAAATCGCTTTCTCACAGAAACTGAACTCACAAATCAGTTTCGACGCCTCGGAGGAAGTAACCCAAGTGCATGGACAGTAAGACGTTGGCTTGCTGAATCTAACTTAAAACCCCTAAGACCTGCAAACGGCCCTAAACTGGAGCGTGGGCATCGTATTTCAAGACTAAGATATGCCCAGAGCCACGTAAATTGGAGTATTGAAGATTGGTCAAAAGTTATGTTCTCCGACGAATCAAAATTTATGCTCTACAAGCACGATGGAAGACACAGAGTGTATCGAAGACCAGGGGAAAGATTCAAGCAAGCATGCATCGAAGAAAAAGTAGCCTACGGTGGTGGGTCTGTATTTGTGTGGGCCGGAATTTCTTCTGAAAGTCGCACAGAGCTGGTGATCATAGAAAACGGCTCTTTAACTAGCGAAAGATATGTGGAAGAAATCCTCAATGATCACGTTGGTCCATTTATGGTCAATTTAGGTGAGGATGCTATATTTATGCATGACAATGCCCGACCTCATACAGGTAGGATTTTGAATGACTACCTTCAAGAGATGAACATTACTCGTATGGAGTGGCCAGCGCGCAGCCCGGATATCAACCCGATCGAGCATGCTTGGGACGAGCTAGGCAGATGCGTAAAACAACGAAACCCTCCCCCAATCACGCTTCGTGAGCTCAAAATTGCTCTCACAGAGGAATGGGAGAATATTCCCCAAAATCGTATAAGGAACTTGGTGTACAGCATGCCAAACCGCGTAAACGCAGTAATGGAAGCACGAGGAGGCAATACGAAGTATTAAAATTCAAGAAAATCGTAATAAAGTTCAAAAATTTCATGTTTCCTATTTTTGTTTTAAGGAGAGATCAGCAGTTTTTTTCTTTATGTAATTTTGTGTTAATAAAATGTATGGTGACTCATATTTTTTTTACTTTCATTTAAGGAGTATTACATTGTCTATTAAATACAATTTATTGCATTAACCTATCATTTTTAGTTTCCGAGATTTTTAACATTCTTTAAGTGACCCGGATTCATTGCTCTCGAGTGTATAAGAAGAAGAAGATTTATTTGCGGCTTGCTATTTTACAAATATATTATCATTTTAATTTCTGTTATGTTTAATAAATAGACTAATATGTCAACGATCCGCGACTCATTGATTCAAGAACAATTTATTGGTATTTTTAATCAGAAATCATAAATATGTATGAAAGATCATGCACTGTATGGATGATATAATTATTTTCACTGCATTCTCTGGCACTGGGAAAGCAAGACAGAAGGGCTGCGGCCGCTACGGTGTCGAACCTAGTATCACTAGTACAGCAGTGCGGCCCACGAGAACAGTGCCTTTATGAATTGAGCCGCAGTGGCCCGCGCCGGTTTCTATTGTCCGTAGCCACATGGCTGTATACACTCCTGGTAATCGAATCGATCAGCCTTGCTTACTCTAAATTTTACATATTAAAATCTACAGTTTATTTATTAAGCCCTTTAAAAAAATCAATTTCAAGCAAATGTAGAAAATAAATATAACGGTTTATGTAGAAGAATTACTCAGAAGATGCTCGGTAGCATTTAAATTAATGACACACCTTTATTATTAAAAGCGTCTACATAATACCTATGTTTTTTCCTGTGAACAAGTCATCTGTTATTTATTTACGCCTTCAGAAATACTTGTTACTTCCACAATTATATAGTCTTTGACAATTATGTTGCTTGAAGATTCATCGTTACGTATTTACCGCTTATGATACGTTACATACATAATTAACAACATGGATATTTTTCGACTTTATACCGCATGAGAAAATCGTTAAGTAATTAAGATAAGGTTCAATCAATGTATGTGCTGTTAGTGGTAAAGACAATACCAATAATTAACTTGTTTCTCAACTCTGACTAGTGTCAGAAAGATAAGAATTCGATTCAGCAACTAATGAGAAACTATCGCAAAATTGAGTGTTTACAGCACAGCCGACAAATACGCTTACAGCTGTAAAAAAAAAAAAAAACAAAAACTTGGGCCTTTAAGATTTTTTCGGAGCACCTGATCTTCCACACTCTCGTACGGATCGCAGCGATAGAGCATGCCTAAAAGTGGCAGAGCGTACGTATAGTGCCAGAGCGGTACTTCCCCAGGCGTGCCAGCCGAGTGCCGACCCGACATTACCGTCACAGCATGACATTACCGTTCTTAGTTTCAAAATACATCTCTTTGTTTATTTTAGGAAGGAGTGTGCAAGACTGTATGAAAATACTTTTCTCATCTATAAATAATGTCCAGTTGAAGACAATAAGAATACATGAGTCTAAAACTGAAACACACTAAAAAAGTGCCCATTCTGGCATGTTTCCAAATTCATGCTTATTAAACAATTATACCAAATAAGTATTATGTTTATGAAACTACACAGGCCTAGGTGCTATTTAAACTACAAACAAAGTTGTGTTTATTATTTTTACATATTGACTAGAAAAAAACGTAGCATTGCATTACATTGTGGTCTGTTAGGTACAAAACTGCATTGATGCAGTCGTCTACATGGCTTCATAATGTGTTGCTTGTCACATAAGTAATAATATTATATCCTAGCCTTCTAAGAGTTGTCTTACTGAAATTAATAATAAGAAACCCTTAAGTAACCATAAACATCTCAGAGTATGCACAAAGATAATTCACAAAGAATTTATGCCTTCATTTTAATTTACAGCCAATAAACATGTGCAATTTATATGGCTCAGTATCCTTGACATATTAACACAATATTAGGTCACCCAGACCTCATTCATACTTAGTCTACACTAATTTGATAAGCTATCAAAACATTCTCAACTTTATGGATGTCTGTAAATACTTCAATAAACATTATTTACTATCAACATATTACTAATACTGGTATGCAGAATCTGTTCCTACCAAATACCATTCATTTACTTGTGGAATTTTTACAATGATTCCTATTCCTTTTTTTTTTGGTAGAGATCTTTGCAGTTAGCCTGAGCACAAACTTTGACTTTCCACTTTGGTTTCTATTCGAATAATATGCTACTGTTTGTGAATATATTAATTGCTTTCTATTAAGATACATTAAAAACTCATTATGTGCATTCAATTATGGCTGTGGTTTTGTAGCTTTGTTTCTTCAGGACACTGATAACCTGTATCTCAATTATATTCCTAATATATGAACATAAAGAAATAATTAAAGAATAACATAAAACTTTTATGCATACCAATATTTATAACAATGAAATGTTTTAATTATTTTTTTAAAATAGGTATCTTTCTTTATTATTTATGTAAGATTTTGTGTGTTAGTTTTATCTTGTTATTATTATATATAGTTTGTACTTACAGCTGTGTCAGACTGTACTTCATTTTCCAGTTTTATGGGTGTCCTCTCAATTGGTTTCCCTGTGACCTCTGTTTGAGGGGCTGAAACCTCCTTTGAGTCATTTTCCGGCAGTTCTTGGTCCTCACAGTGATTGTTCTCCACAGTGACCCCATTGTCAGAGTCCTTTAGTTTAGCTGTACATTTAAACAGCTTGGTAACATCAGGACCATTCAGCTCTTTTACTTTCAAGTTAGCTACTATTTGGTATGTGGTTTCATCCTGCAACAAAAAAATATTAGTAAATCTACCTACTTAAATAAAAAATTAACACTACATATAGTCACTAAAAAATCACTTTCTAATTTAAAAAAAATATCTTTAAGTGAAATAAAAAATGATTTCTTGGCATGAAGAATAAATGATTTTAAAATAATATAGTTTATATTATTTTTAATATTACACCAAAAACCATATTATATTTAGTTTTAGTGTCCACTACATACTATAACTACTATGATAACCTACGACATTGAAGGTCTCTGATAATGAATTAATGATGACCTTAATCCCACACGAAACAAAAATGAATAAATTTATGAACAAATAAAACCTGTTTCTAAATTAACTCACCACTTCCTGTGCAGTCTCCAAAGATCCCTCATCGCACTTGTAAAGTTGGCCGGGTAAACTATTATAAAAGCTTATGAAGCCATTCAACAACTTTTCTTTTTTACCCTCACTTATTTCGCACAAACATACAGAAAATAACAATTGTAAAATTATAAAATGCCTATTATAATTCATGATGTAACCGTCAGTGCTTCGTCATAGTCGCGCACTAAGTGTGCTCAACAATCAACAATATTAAAAGTGAACACTGCGAGCTACACGAATTACTATTTATTTGTTTACAATACGACACGCGAAACAGCGAAGACGGACAAACTTTATTTGTTGACATTATGCACGCGTCAAATCGTTTAGTGTTGGGAAGTGCTTAGTTTGTTGGTTTCGCTGACTTTAAGTTTTAATTTATTTTACTTTTTGAAACTATCTTAATTTATTATTCAATGTATATATGGCAAAATTATATCTCGGCCGCTGAGAGAATGTGTTCCTGGCACATGTCAGTTGGCCGTGATTTGTATGGGCAAATAAAAAACTGTGCCATATTCATTTTTACCTGGCATAATGATATAGTTTGACCAATATTATTCGTTTTCAAGACAAATATGTGATAGAAGTTATATTTTTTATTTACAATTCAATACCTAAATCTAATATAACAACAAACACTTACAACTATACTAAAATTAAAACTTAAATCTATATTTATAAAAATGAATCCCTATTTCCCTTGGTCACGGCATCACGCGTGAACGGCTGGACCGATTTCGCTAATTCTTTTTATGTTGTGTTTGTTATTGTCAGGAAAAGGTTCTTATTAAAGAAAAAGTTTGCAAAATTGCGCAGAAAATTAGGAAATTGAAGAATACTCAACTACCAAATTAAGTAATCCTGACTTTTGTTACGATAGTGATTTGTTGGATTCTTCTCCACCCCTAATAATACAAAAGCACCGGGAACGGGACCTAGGTATTCACGCGGGTGAAACCGCGGGGCACAGCTAGTAAATAAATAAAACTAACACGCGTCAAAAAAGAAAGTGATAGAAATTGATGTTTAGTGAATCCTGCGCCACATTAAAGTTATATCTTCGTGTTGACCACGACCTGTCAGGAACGCATTCTCTCAGGTCAGCGGCCGTACTAGCATTAGCTTGACCGATGAACCTTATAATATTTTTATGTTTGAGTATCTTTCTTATGACGAATACGACGTGAAATAAAAAATGTTTGTACACTACATAGTTTTCTTTTTGCATTATTGAGTGTGGTCCATCACTACTCGTTACCAATTTCTAGTCAATTCGTTCCATTTCCCCACATTCTTACCACATCATAATTATGCATATTTTCCACGCGTTCAAATCCGTTTATTACCACAATGAATATCTACGCTTGTTTATGCAGTTTTACGCGCATTAAATACGGAAATCCATTTCTCTGGGTGGAATAAGTTCAGAAAGGAAACACTTCTATTAGATTCGTAAATCTTAAATTTCCAGCTCGATATTTCAATAATTATGACATTAGATCGAAATATGATACCTACCTATGTACCTACACGGTGTCTCAGATGTAAATTAATAATATTATAAACTGGCCTTTTAAAGTTCCATAAAAAAACATTCATAAACATATTATAAGGCATACTAGGTTAACATAGTAATATGAAGCTCGCTGCCATTATAGTTATTGGTATTAAACTTTGTCTTTTATTGTTCCGAACATTAATCTTCATGAATAATTTTTCAGACATGTTGTTTGCTAGCTACGAGACCCACTTTTTTCCTTTTTTTTAAGTACGTTTTTTACCTAAAACACGCTTCGGGAACAATACCTGTACGAAAAGAATAAGATCAACAGTCGCGTGATGTATTTTTTCTGCTCGATTAAGTTCATTCGTTTACGTAAAAGATGAAAAAAATAGAATCTTAGAAGAACATTAATAAAATGAGGAACATATTTGAATCTGGGAGAAGCTACGTTAAGTCTCTTACCTGGGGAGAAGTAAATTTTTTGTAGCAACACTGAGGTTGAACTTAGTTGACCTGCTCAACTGTCACAGCTGTTTGTGACGTTTGTCGTTTACTACTTTGTACCGTTACTTTTGTACTTTTTTTCACAAGATTGTAAATTAAAATGTTAAAAAATAATTGAGTTAATAGAATATAAGTTCTTAATTTATCCAACCATGTCTGAAAAGAAGAAAAAGAGTGTAACTTCGATGCCGAGTAATAAAATGTACTATTCAATGTCATTATTTAAGTTCAAGTTTATGTGCAACTTTCTCGGCAATAATTTGAGTTAAATTTTCTTATAGTTGGTGGATAACATTTGGTATAATTTGTGGTGCGACCTTCCTGACTCGATTTTACAAAGTCCTGGAACCGGATCATGTTTGGTAAATAAAAACTTTATTGCTTAGAAATTTAGACAACATTGCTTAGGTACTTGCTTATTTGTTACATGCTAAGTAAAAGAACAGGATTTCATTCCAATCGGTACATGAGGCACGCTGTAGACTTATTTTGCTAGTAATACTGAATGCTCAAGAAAATAACAAATTAAATAAGCATAATATTGTACTTTATTATCACACAGAAGCATTAGTTAATAGCTTTAAAGGAATGATGCTGATTCAATAGAATACACATACCTACAAATAGCGTCATAGTTTTACACATTTACCACAAAACACAAAAATGACTAAACACAACACTTTGTTTATTATGTATATGATTTGAGGAATGTTGGGTGTTGTTGATGGTAAACATAAAACTAACATACCTCAAATAATTCACTACTTAGTAATACAGTATATGAGTAGCCTACACACTTATTTCTAGAAGCCACCAAAACACTATAAAGTATAATATTGAAAACTACTAAGTAATTTTGTTTCAGAAGAATAATATTATTCATGTATCATCTATATTTATTATTTATAACATATAAAAGGTATGTATATATACTTTATTTACTATTATAATATTTTTTTCGCTTTCAGTTGGGATGAGACACACTTTGGTAAAATGGCAAGTTGGTACATAAACAGGACATTCTTTTTTGATGTCCATCCACCTCTTGGCAAGGTAAATAATTATTTTTAAAAAGATCTTGCCTTATCATGCTTTTATGCCCATTTAGTGGGTATATTTCACATACTTGGATTAAATTTACTGAAATTTAAAATTAGTAGTTTAAGCAAAATTCATGTTAATTTCAATAAGTTTTATTATTACTAGTGTAATAGTATTTTTTAGAAAATAATTAAGAGCTTTTAATGTGTTTAACTAAGTTGTTTTCTTTAAGATGCTCATAGCCTTATCAGGGAAACTGACAGGATATGATGGCACATTTCCTTTTGAAAAGCCCGGAGACAAATATGAAGGAGCCCGCTATGAGGGAATGAGAATTGTAAGTTACAGAAGTAAGATTAATATAACTTTGAATATTATTATAATTTAATAAATACTTATTTACCTACTGGACTACGAACTTAGTATAGACCAGAAAACATACTTAGAGCTTCTTAATTAATAATAATAAATATAGAATAAATAAAAAAAATAGTTTTTTAGGTTTACACAAATGTAAGACATTGAAATAAAACTATGTTTTACAGATTTTGTCGCAGTTTTTTTTTAGATTTTAGGTCCCGACGTTTCGACACCTTTGCAGGTATCATGGTATCATATCAGTCTGCCCGTGACCAATAAAAATCAATATTGCTAACTGCAAGGAAGATGCCAATCACTTATTATTTTATACAATTTCTTATTTAACACTAGCTGTGCCTGCGACTTCGTTCGCGTGGATGACGAAACTTATCAATGAGTTTTTAACCGCAAAATTAAGTTTGTTTTTTATTGTTTATACTTTTCCGGGATAAAAACTACCCAGTGTGGTGCCTAGGATAACAAAGAATAATTATACCAATTTACATTGTAATCGAACCGGTAGTTTTTGCGTGATACCTGAACAAACAAACAGACAGACAGACAGACAAAATTTTTTTTTTCACACTTTTTGGTTCAGTTTTGGTCTAGTAACACCCCCCGCCATTTTTTTTTTTTATATTTTCAATGTACAGAATTTTCACTTCTACAGATTTATTATAAGTATAGATATGGCACTTTAAAGAAGTTTCTTTAAATAAATAAAACTAGGCTAATATAGTTTTTTGTTAAATCAATTTGTTTTTCTTTAACAAATTCTGGTAATCTACAGCCACATCATAAAATACATTACTAATAAAATTTTTTTTAGTTGATAAGCTATTTAATTTTAATCAAGTAGTCTTATTATATGATTTAGTTTAGATTTATGCATGCCTAGTCTCTAGTAAATCAATTTATTATATATTTTCATTTTGCAATCATAATAACTTCTCTTCTGCCTGATATGTGAATTGATTATTCTTTATTATTATTTTATTAATATTAGAATTAATAACTCAGTGTCTAATATATAATAAATAATAATAATGTACCATGCTGTCCTTTCTATTAGCTGACTTTTTATTTATTAAAAAAAATCCTTTGCCAAATAAAAGTAGTGAAGTCATCAATACAAAGTTGGAAATTATACACAGAAGTATAACTAATTCGCTGTTGACCGCAGCTCTATCCGCTTGGGTGTCTTTTTCCGCGCCTTACGCCTGTTCCAAATTTTATCCAAATTGGTTCAGCAGTTTACCCATATACCGAAAACAGACATTTACTTTAAATACACTTAAAAACTAAAGGGTAAACTTTTCATAAAAATCTGTGTAATATTTATAATTATAACAAACAATTCCATAAATTCCATTTATACAGTTACTCTTAACAAAACTGGTTATGTAATTTGTCATGTACTTTTATTTGATTTCAGTTCTGTACTGCACTGGGTGCAATGATAATACCACTGACTTTTTTAACTATTTGGGAGATGACAAAGTCCATTGAGTCCACTGTTATTGGAACAATGCTATTACTTTGCGGTAAGTTTATGTATTAAAATCTAATTTATTCTGAATTAGGATATATGATAACATTGAACTCAATTTTATGAGCTTGCTAAGGAATTTCCTTAGTCTGGAAAAAATTGCAGAAACGAAAAATTTTGACTCACGCCTATACATATCTTATTCTTGATGGTGTAGACAGAGATAGATCCTAATATTTATATAGTACGGTCAATATAACTTGGCGCATCTAAAAAGAGGTACAGATACATGCACTGTGTGTGAGACAGGGACGGTGATATATTGTAGTCCTTTCCAGAGGTGCCAAGTTATGTCGGCCGTACCGTAATTCGGTATCGCCAAAACTCTATGTTATTGAGGGGGACTCTTTAATCAGAACTGCGATGATATTGCGGAATTTCGCAACTTTCACTGTGAAAGAAATTAACTGTAGGTACAGATTTTATTAAGTGATTATGTTTTGTATGTATTTTTATTTAAAGTGTACAGTATGAACGCTTTTAGTCATGGAAGACTAGGTATATAATATGTAATACCTATATCATTTTTCAGATGTGGGGTTCTTAACATTAAATAGATATATTCTTTTGGATCCGATCTTATTATTCTTCATGAGCTGTTCCATATACGGGGGTTTTAAGGTATGTTCATATTTTATCAATACATACATTATATTATGTAAATACTTATAGTAGGTACTCCGTATTTTACTAGTAAAAATAATCAGTTTTGTAAAGATTTTCCTTGTAGAAGTTGTAGACATTAGAAAACGGAATTTTCAGTGATTATTCAAATAAGTTAAGGGAAATACCTAAATATTATATTGTTAGGTTTCTTAGAACGAGAACATCTGATGCAAGCAGATTGCGTCATTGCATTATATTGATTTGTGATGTCATCGAAAAATAAGTTCGCTTGCGTACGCGATTGTGTTCGTATTAGTTGCGAATATGCATGTCGAATAATATGTGACGCTGATTGAACATATTATAATATAATTAGATTAAAATCAATATCAAAATCAGTTAGGTACTGGTATATTTTTATAAACTTAATATACTTAGGTACTTAATTTTGATAGTTTTCGATCCAGTTTTGATATTGATTGTACTTAAGTTTACAGAAACTTTTTCTTTGGCTGTCGTCATTTTTGTTCGCACTTCATGCAAAATCTGCAGCACGGAATTGTTTGAGGTTTTACAGCGGTATTGCTGGAAGTTTAACTTAAAATTGAATGCATATTTAATATTATACGAACGTTAGATGTCGAGTTATCAGTAATTAGAAGTGTAATCGCTGGTATAAAACACATGTGTTGAATTAAATAGCTATTAGGTTTCCCGTTGTCCAACTAACAAAATATTTTTAGTTTACCGTTCTTTGTCTAAGTTTCACTAAGAATTATAAAAAAATACTGTTCTTATTCTTATGTTCTTATTATTATCTACGAGGGGCTCGTGGCTAAGTGTAAGCCGTACGGTTTGACCGATAATACAGGTTAAGCCGCGCTCGCCACGGTTGGTCCGTGGATGGGTGACCATTTATAACATACCGAGACCCCTCCGTGTTTCGGAAAGCACGTTAAACAGTAGGTCCCGGCTGTCATACATAGATCTTTGGCAGTCGTTAAGTCAATTCTGACAACCAGTCTTACTATGGGATACGGTGTTTCCCAGTAAAATGAGTTGTGGAGGTCAGATAGGCAGTCGCTCCATGTAAAATACGGTATTCAGCTGCATCCGGTAAGACTGGTAGCCGACCCCAACATAGTTGGGAAAAGGCTCGGGAGATGATGATGTTCTTATTCTTATGTTTGACGACCCCCGTGGTCGAATGGCGTAAACACCGGTTTTCTAGGTGTACTAGCTCCGAGGTTCTGGGTTCGATTCCCGGGCCAATGTAGATAACCACATAGCTACTTTGTCAAGGGTCTTGTTGTTTGTAGTAGATACCATCGTTGTCTCTGATTTGATTAAGCTACCTACTTTGGGCATAGCACTTTTTGCATGTGATGTTCCATTCCATCCATATTTATTTATTTAATATCTGTACCCAGGTTCGAACGTTAACTGACGAAGGTTTAGCACCGTTTTCTCTCCGCATGGTATCGTGGCAACTGTTCCTGGGCTCGTCTCTCGCCTGCACCATGTCCGTCAAGTTTGTCGGCTTGTTTATAGTCCTGTTTGTCGGTCTGCGTACAATCGCTGATCTGTGGAACGTTCTCGGCGATTTGGATAAACCTGTTGTAAGTATTTATATCATAGTTTTTTGTAGAAGTGTAAGACAGAATAGGGTTTTTTAAATACCTTATCGTTTTAGTAGGTACTAATCATAGATAATACACTATATAATACAAGAGTACCTACTAATAAATGAGTACCTAAGTAAATGCTAATTGTGTTGTGGATGAGTTAGACAGTATACTCTTACTAGGTACGTAATTAAAAATAATAGTATTTTTATGGATGGAAAATAATTAACATGTGAAGGTTAATTAGTATAAACAATTTAACATACATATAGGTAGGTATTACATAGATTGCTTTACTAATTTCTATTATTTCGTAACATTTATACGTTTGTAAGGTACATAATCATAGAACAATTTTGTTGTATTTTTTTTAAGCTTATATAATACATTATTTATATGTCAGTGTATAGCTCTCCACACATACCCATAACTGTAAAAAAATTGTATAAATAAAAATATTGTGTGTATTAAATAATGTTTTTCAGAGCCTTACCGTAAAACATTTGCTTGGAAGAACAGCCACTCTGATAGTATGGCCAGCAATGCTTTATGTATTCTTCTTCTGGATACATCTTACAGTACTTAGCAAGAGGTGAGGGTTCCAATAATTTAATACTATACCATCAAGTAGGATTAAAAGGATAGTAATATTCATAATATAACCAGTTATGCATTGGTATGCTGTGTTACCCAATAAAATGTATTGTGGAGTTCAAATAGTTAGTCGCTCCATGTAAAATACGGTATTCAGCCGAATCCTGTAAAACTGGAAACGTACCCCATCATATTCTAGAGAAAAGGCTAGTCAGTCATAATATAACCCAACTAAATAAATTTTTTCTGTTACTGCTGTTTACTCTTATAACTCCCGGCACGTAAGTTGGCAAGATTTTGACGTAGTGGGGGTAAACACGCGCATATTCGACCTAACTCACCAATCTCTAATCGACTCGGTCGACTAACGCACCAATCGCGCGCTCGGATCGGCGCTACCGCATACCCCGCGTCCCGCTTGACCACCAAATAGACCTAAAAAACGATTTCTGCGCATCTAACGACTCTTGCCAACTTATTTGCCGGGAGTTATACTTCTGTTTACTTTTACTTCTGTTGAATGTTTCTTCTGTTTACTGTTCCTATTATTTACTGTAACAAAGTTTTCCTTCACAGTGGGAACGGCGACGGCTTCTATTCATCAGGGTTTCAGGCCCGCTTAGAAGGCAACAGTCTACACAACGCGAGCGCACCGAAGCAGGTCGCTTACGGCGCCTACATATCGCTGAAGAACCACCGCACTGGCGGCGGGTACCTGCACTCGCATCACCATCTGTACCCAGCTGGCGTTGGAGCTAAGCAACAGCAGGTTAGGTACAAATGCGGACGGATGAACGGGCCTGTTGGTTTAGTGGTTAGTGACCCTGACTGCTATACCGGAGGTCGTGGGTTCGTGATTTATCTATAATATGTATGTATTTAGAAATATATAAGTATGTTTATCAGTTGCCTGGTTACCAAAACACAAGCTCTGCTTAGCTTGGGATCAGATAACCGTGTGTGAGTTGTCCCGGAAAAAAAAAATGCAACTATCATATAACATGAGTAAAAGTGCAAATGTAGGCGGGATGACCAACGGTGTGCTGGGGTAGCCAAGATATTATTGTAAAATCAGTATTAGATATGGAGTTCCGCTCCATAGGATCATATTTTGGAACTGAGCAACAAGAGCCATAATATTTGCGAATAGAAAAAACGTATTTTATCATTTTAGACCTGAATTAGCATAAACTTATTTAGAATGATGGAGAAACTTACATAAATGAAACTATCAGAAATATTGATTTCGGTTTCTGCAGTTTGGTTGGGTCTTTTGGACTCGGTCGAAGTATTCAAAGCACGGTAGATCTGCAACTAAAACTCTTTAAAAAATAATAATTTAATTCCTAGATAACAACCTACACACACAAGGACGAGAACAACCGCTGGCAGATCAAGCCATACGACCGCGAGCACCGAGAGGGGTCGGGCGTCGTGTTGGTGCGCAGCGGGGATCTCGTGCGACTGACGCATGCGCCCACCGGCCGCAACCTGCACTCGCACAGGGAGAAGGCGCCGCTCACTACCAAGTATATGCAAGTGACTGGCTATGGAGAGGTAAGGGGCCTATTGAGATTTTAGATAGATAAATGATTAACCTACATGCCTAACTTAATCAGTAATACATGTATATCCATATCTATATATTATTTATACACCTAACTTGAGGAAATAATATGTACCTAATGAAGGTAATTTTTTACACATTGTAGAGAAAATCCAAGATACGGATAGAATTTATTATTTCACGAGTTTCGTAAGTCACCTTGTAAAATTACAAAATCCTCCTACAAAGTAAAAAAAATATTAATAAAATTATTTTTGCTATTTTTAAGCAAACCTCTAATGTATTCAAGTTTTATTTTTATTAATTAATTAAACAAATTATTGTTCTTATTTGTAGGATGGTATTGGCGATGCGAACGATGTGTGGAAGGTGATAGTATCGGGCGGGAAGGACGGCGAGGAAGTGCAGACAGTTAGGAGCAAGCTCATGTTTGTGCATTACTTACAGGTTTGTTAGTTTTATGGAATTTTAAACTACTTAAGTATTTTTTGAGCCGGTGAAAATTCTCATGAACTACTTGCACCCAGAGAAATTATAGATATTCTAGTGACTACCTACATATGCGCATGTTAATTGAAATACTTTTATTGTTTTACTGGAGTTTTTTTTTTATTACCAGATGGCAGTTTTCCTATAATTTTCTTAAGGAAATAATTCGCTTAATTTTGTACTTCGCAATCCTAGCTACAAATATAAATAGATAAATTACTATGTTACGCCAATGCTTTTTTGTACCTGCTCTTATACCACATTAAATATACTTAAGTACTCTATACAAAAATATCAATCATATTAATACATAATATGTGTATACAGGCCTGCGTCCTGACGACGACTGGCAAGCAGCTGCCGAAGTGGGGCTTCGAGCAGCAGGAGGTGGCCTGCAACCCCAACTTGAGGGACAAGAACGCGCTCTGGAATGTCGAGGACAACCTCTTTGGTGGCTGTTAGTATACAATAAACAAGAAGGTCTTAAGTTAGAGTTTGTTGGAGAAAATTATTCACCAGTCTACTTAACTTTTTATGACATACATATAATCACGCCTCTTTCATGATCCTTACACACTTGTTTCGCTTCGTCCACTTTCATTATTCCGATCATACATGCTCTTCGGTTTAGGGAACTCTTGACCTGACCATTTTTCAAGACGTCCCCTTTTTGGTTTTGAAACGTCCGCCCAGGTCTACCCCTTCCAACACTTTCATTCACACTCGCCTTATAACAACAAAAATAATAATATCTTGCAAAGAAAATTAATGTGCAAAAATGATAAACATAATAATTTAATTTGTTTCCTTTTTTTTACACGAGCTAATAATATCGTTCTCGATCTCGATATGGCGATGCAATTAATTCGTATTTTGCTGTCATTTAATAGTAAAGACTACTGTTTTATCTATGTAATCTAATTGTCATGAAATATGTAGTACTTTATGTGTGCTGAAATATAAAACACGTTATGTTCTCTCGACTTCCTACCAACTTATGCATTGTCTTACAGTACCAAAAGTGAGTTTCGAGTCGTACTCGTCTGGCTTCATTGAACGGTTCCTGGAGTCCCACGCGGTCATGTTCCAAGGGAACGCCGGACTCAAGCCTAAGGAAGGAGAGGTCACCTCGCAGCCGTGGCAGTGGCCTATTAACTATAGGGTATGGAGATGTGTAGCTTGGTATTGCTTTGTATAGACTGTGTTGATGGTTTGGTAATGTTCATTGTGTGGAGGATATTAGGTATAATTCAATTTACACGCTGTTAACAACTAATCATGAAAATCCAAACATCTTTTTTTATAAGTATTGCGGACAGTGATTGTCCCAATATTTGTTGTGAAAGTCACAGATAATCGCAGTTACTAAAACAAAAAGATTAGATATAACGACGATATCTATATTATGGTAATACTTTTCGTCTAATTTATAGAATGAAAACGTAGTATGTAAAAAAGCTTAATTTTGGTCCTTATTCGCCTGTATGTCCTACCGATATGTATTATGCCAAAACCTGGGTTTTAAAAATAGACGTCTTGCCTATTTTCTTTGCATTTAGTACTTACATGGTGCTTATCGAAAAAACCTAACCATTATTCTGTTGGAGCGGCGTAAATGCTAGTTAAATAATTATATTTATTTACAGGGTCAGTTCTTCTCGGGCAGTGGTCATAGGATCTACTTGCTCGGCAACCCAGTAGTGTGGTGGGGGAACTTGTTGTTTCTTGCCCTATTCTTCGTTATTTACGTGATCAATTCAATCAGGGAGAAAAGGGCACAGGCGTTTGGTACTCCACTGCCGGGTAAGCGTGGTTACTTATGCTAACAGTATTATGATTTCAGATAGATGGATGCTGAATATGCTTTGCGCCGAACTCGAAAAAAATTTACTTATACAATGACAGTTGTGGCTATTTAAATTCGTTTTTATGAGTAGGTAGTCATTTTACTATTTAAAGCGTGAAATATCCGTGTGTATCGCATTTTAATGTTTGTTTTGTCTGATGTCTCAAAATTGATACCTACTGTAAGCCACCCGTACTTTAGTGGCTTTCTGTTACAAGCAGTTAAAGGCCTCTTCATTTTCCACATAAACTGCAAGTAAATAATTGTATTTTTCTATAGGTGGTAAAAACCGGGAGCTCCTGAACGCAGCAGGTTGGACGTTCGTTGGCTGGGCGCTCCACTACGTACCGTTCTGGGCCATGGGCCGAGTGCTGTACTTCCACCATTACTTCCCAGCATTGGTCTTCAGCTCTATGCTAACAGGTGGGATAGAAAATCGTTTTTCTATGCTCCTACTTGCTTCCTCCTCAGTCTGCCTTCTTTAGTCAATATTAGTTTTAGGTATTCTTTTTTAAATAAGAGAAGTACGTATGTGCGCTTCTTATGTTTCTTGGCCCTACAGTGTAGTTATCTCTGTTAAAAAAAAACACCTTCATTTAAGCATAAAAAATTGTACATAAAAAACTTGAACCCAACAGTTTTAAAAACCCAACTTAGCAACCAACTTTTGTGTAAAATAACTAATTTCTTCTTTCATTACAGGAATCCTCACAGAATACCTATTAACTAGCATAAGGAGTTTCCTGAGCCCTGAACTAGGCAGGACCGTGTACCACTGCATCATAGGAGTTGTTCTATCTACAACCATATACAGCTTCTATCTGTTCTCGCCGCTAGCTTACGGCATGAGTGGGCCACTGGCCCATGAACCTAACTCCACTATGTCGGGATTAAAATGGCTCGAGAGTTGGGAATTTTAAATGAGCCTATATGTTGTTTTAAGTGTGTATTTAATGTAAGAGGACATAGGTACTAATGTTAAATGTATGTAATGTAATTTATTGCGAAAATGGTGCTGCCATGATGTAAAATAATACATCTTTTGTTTGTAAAAATATAATTCTGTGACATTGTAATTGTTAAAAATATTGAGATGATACTATACTCTTTTTATAAATTTTAGGGGTTTTTAAATTGTTACAATGTCTTTAATATAAGATTTTTAGATAATAATACTCAATAATTTACGCTTCATAATAATCCGTCCAGTTTTTATACATTTTATTATAGATTTATTTTTATATTTTTATACGCATTTTATTTACCTAATAAAAAAATGATTTACTGATTGTTTTAACATTTTTATACCATTGTTTATTATTTTCCACCTACCAAACTCATAAAAATTATCTATCGTAGAACAGAGTAACCCTTGAGACTGTTACATTTTACTATATTATAGTAATTCCATCGAGGGAACAAGAACAACAGTAAAGCTTTGTTTGTATTCATAAATGTTTTGTATACATGCCTCGTAAAAATAGCTAAAGCTGAGCTTTAAAGGTTAACCACCCTGGGTTCATTGTTCTATACTTATACGTAGACTACACAAAATTACATAGAATATTTTCGACTTGCATAGTATTAAATCGATAAATGTACAGAGTAGTCCCTGATAGTATGATGGAATTTAGACGATTTACACTACATAATAATTGGTATTTATCCGAATATTACGTTGACAGATTTTTACCACCATGTCTCTAGCGTAAGATATATTTTATTCTATTATAAGGTGCACAACAAGAAGTGACCTCATAATTAAATGAGTCAGCTCAGATTGAAAGTTTGAAGATTGTAAATATCTAGCAGATTCAATTATATTCTAAGAAAAATAATAGTAACTAGCACTATAAGAATAACATAACAAAAAAAATATATAAAAATACTAAAAAAATCAATACAAAATTCCGTAACTATTGAACATTCTCTGCATCTAAAACCTTTTTTACCTGTATATTGTTTATGGAAAACCAAACATGGTTTACTTGTCTATGGTCTAAATTATTTTAACTGGTAACAGTAGCTGTCAGTTTATTGTAAAAATTAAGATTAATTATTCAAAATCAATTTCAACTCAAATTAAAAGTAATATCTATACTTCATTAGCAGTATTTTATCGCAAGCTGCTACTAAATAATTTATCAGCGGTAATATGTTGGAACCAATTTAGAGCTTTGTAATTATTTTTCCTTTTAAAATTTTATACCTGGCCACTCACTCCTAAAATATTTGACATAAAAAAATACAATTACAAATGGCGTTTACGTAGTGTAGACAGATGTGTTCACGGCCACGATGGGCGATGATTCTTTGATATTACGAGAAGATGGTTATATACGTATGAACTTTCCTGTTACTTCTCTAACTTATCATAGCAACTTAAATATAATTTTGGTGAAGACTGACGTAGGTGGTGTACACGTTTTGGATGTGAACTCGGGTGTGATACTGCAGTCTTCTTGTCTATCAGCGGGTAAGTAAGACGCTAATAATCTATGAACAAAAGATTTATAACTGTTTGTGCTACAATTCCTGTTGAATTTGTATGGATTAGGGATAATTTTAGTCACAGATAGTTGGCAGTGACTTTTTTCGGTGCCCTACATTGTTTCTCGATTTGACAGTTCTCAATAAACAATTCCATTTATGCCGGATTGAAGTGTTGTCTTGTGTTTGAAGATGATGGCGAAACGCTTGGGGTGGAATATGCGGCGGGCGCGGATCGTGTGTTCGTGTGGGACAGCAGCGGTGTCGGTGCGCGCACCGATTACAATGGAGTGCTTCTCCTGCACACGGCTCTGCAGCGCCCGCTGCCGTCCTCACAACCTGACAAACAAATAGGGATTGAACTCGTGCTATCAGAGGTATGTAATTAATATCCAATCACAAGTCTAATCAAACTTTCTCGAATATAAATCATAAGTTGCACATGAAACTCATAAAATACATGTACATGTATTGATATATAATGCTAATGCACATACTCTTGTCTGATTGTAACCAATCATAAACTACTGTTACTTTAAAATACGATAGTTATGTCCTAATTATTCTATTTTTGATTGCTATAAATAGTATTTTCGAAAATAATAATGAAATGAATTGACTGACTGGTAGAAAAGTCCATCTGGCATTAAGACCCCCTGTGCACAAAATCCATAATGAATTAATAATAAATATCAAATATGTGCATATGAATAATGTAGGTATTTGTATAGGTTATTTTTAATCTATGGAAGACCTAATACATATTAGTTTTTTTATTTATATATTTATGTGTTCAGTTTCCTTAAACTGCAGTAGGATGCATAGAAGCCGGTCTATTTATCAATCTAAGTATCAAAGGGTATTTCCTGAGACTTCACTTATATGCAGCATCAGCATGGTCAAAAAAGTCTAGCTTTATTGTATTAGTATAGAAGATAATGGCAAAAACATTCAAGTTGATATAAATACTGTATCTATACAAAACATTGTCTTATCTATACTTGTTTCCACTCATATTACAGTTGTTCTTCCTCAATTGATTTTGCATTTCTCATTGTTCAAACTAATTAATTTATGACTATATAGAACAAAGGCTATTATTAGGTTGAACTTACTTTCTTTTATTTAATGTAAAAATATTGTTAGTTGCGGTTGCAAAATGTGTTAAACTAAAAAATTTTTATCTATAAACTAGCTGACCCGACAAACGTTGTCCTGTCTTAACTATGAATATTGAATTCCGTCAATTCTATGTCAAACCTCATAAGGTTACTTTAAAAAAGTTAGATTAGAAATAATTTTACAGGGTGATTAAGTATTCTTAAATTTTCTAATTTTCCATGCAATTGTCCAAATTTTTTCTTTCATAAGAACCTTCTCCTGACAATAACAAACACAACAAAAAAAGTATTAGCGAAATCGGTCCAGCCGTTCACACGTGATGCCGTGACCAAGGGAAATAGGGATTCATTTTTATATATAGATAAGCACATACTATATAAATTTATAATTAAAATATTATCAATATTTCCATGTCTCAGGCTTACACCAACTGCTTGAGCGCACAGTCTGTGTATGCTCATCAAAGTTGTATCATAGTAACAATCTCATCTGTTTTATCCACTCCCTTACCATTTTATAGATTCTTAGTACCATCATCAGTCTTATTGCTTCCATAATTCTTTTTCTTATTATATCCTGCAATTTTAATAATGTTATACAATTACGGTTTAAGGTTGATTACTAACATTTTATAATGTTTTTTTAATAATGATCCGAAACTTTACTTTCAAACTACATTCAACTACAGGTAATGTATTTTTATTTTGTTGCTAAAAGTTATACTTCACCTATTTTAAAAATATAATGTAGATGGTTTAAAAAGTGTTTTTATAATTCATGATTTCATACTATTCCTATTTAAAAGCATTAATGTGTTTAAATGCTATAAAAATAACTAGCTCTTTAAAGCTCCGTACTCACATACGGTTTTGCTCGATCGAGCTATCATGTCGAGTAAAAACTATGGCATGGGCTTTCGTCCACACTGTCAGCATTAATCTATCGAGTGACGCACACCGTTCAGTATTCACCGAACCGTTCGAGCCATTTTTTGTTTAATTCCATCGAGCCGGCTCGATGCGAGCCTTCGAGCTGTGAGTTTTGCGGTCCACACGTTAATATTTACTCGTTTTGGAGTAAAACTATCGAGTAATACCGAATGTGAGTACGGAGCTTTATGATATACTTTGAGGCTTATTGTGGACTAGAATCCAACCTTCAAATGCTTGAAAAAGGTTTGGAGGTTTTGCAAGACCATTGTATTGTTAATATATTTGACTTTGTTTATTTAATTATTTATTTGTTTGAGGTCATTTAAATTTAAGAGCTGCTTGTTTCTTAGCTTTAGTGTTTTCAAGAAAAAACGGGTTTAGGACTGCTCATATTTATCTGCAATCAAATTTATGTAAAATATATATTTTATTTTGACAGTCAAGTATTTGGCCATATAGAATAATAAATATAAGTAAGTTACAATTGATCCCGCATCCCGCAGGAACGCAATGGATAATCATAAAAATAATTTTATTATCCAAAATGGCGGCGCTGTGGTTCGCCACCCATCACGTCTCGTTTCTCGCGGGGGTGAAAAGTGGCCCACGGAGAGCCGCTTCGCTACGTTGAATGTAAGAGGAAGAATGGATGGTAATGTTGAGATAAAAATTAAGAAAGGAGATGGTTTGGCTATGCCGAGAGAATGAATGAAGAACGATTGACGAAAAAAGTGTATAAGGCGAGTGTGAATGAAAAAGGCCAGGTCAAGAGTACCATAAACTGAACAGCATGTATGAAGGGAATAATGAAAGCGAAACAAGTGTGTAAGGATCATAGTAAGTGGAAAGAAGTGGTCTCTGCCTACCCCTACAGGGAAAGAGGCGTGATTATAAGTATGTTGTTGTTGTGGTCCTAAGGCACCCCGCTGGTGCAGAGGGCCCCAACAAGTTTTCTCCAAGCCAGCGATTCTTCATAAGTATGTAATTATGTACAATTAATTAATTCGTTTTAGTCGTCATGCCCACAGACAAACTGTGCAAACAGTTTTGTGGGCAATGGGCAGTTTTGTATTTTTTTTATGTAAAAGTAAACAGTCTTATAATATAAAGAGTTTAATAAATAAAAAAATAATAAAAAAAAATTGATGCAGTGCTAATAAAATAGTAAAACAGGGAGTGCAGAAAGCTGTTCATTTCATATGGTTGTTTGTTCTATAGTTATTGCAGAAATAGAATGACAGGTATGTGTATCAACTATGTGAAACATACATTTGTATAGTTTACTAAGGAATCCCTGCATAATGCCATGTTATGCATAATATTAATAATTATAACAGTTACTTCATTATTGTGAGTCAACTATTTTCATGCTATATTAAATCTTGCCTTCATTTTTTATTAGTAGGGAATGTAGGGATGTTCAGTATGATTTTGTAATTTTATTCATTTGATAGAAGAAAAAATATGTGTCGTTTTATTTTTAACCGACTTCAAAAAAAAGGAGGTTCTCAGTTTTACCTGTATGTATGTATGTTTGTATGTATGTTTGTCCGCGATTATCCCGCGTTTGGCTGAACCGATTTTGATGCGGTTTTCAGAAAATAGTTTGTTAGATCATGGAGAAGGTTTTAGTATTTATTATTTAACCGACTTGAAAAAAGGGAGGTTCTCAGAATGAAATATATGTATGAACATTTGGACGCGATTATCTCGCGTTTGACTGAACCGATTTTGATGCGGTTTTCAGAAAATAGTTTGTTAGATTAAGGAGAAGGTTTTAGTATTTATTATTTAACCGACTTGAAAAAAGGGAGGTTCTCAGAATGACATATATGTATGAATATTTGGACGCGATTATCTTGCGTTTGACTGAACCGATTTTGATACGGTTTTCAGAATAGTGTTTGTTAGACCAAGGAGAAGGTTTTGGTATTCTATAATTAACCGACTTGAAAAAAGGAGGTTCTCAGATTGACCTGCATGTATGTCTGAACGCGATTATCTCGCGTTTGACTAAAGCCATTTTAAGTAAGTATACAAAGTACTTAACACTAAAAAGTATTAAATAAAATATATAATAAAAAAAACAGAAATAAAAATGATAACTATTTAATTTCTTTTTTTTTTTAAAAGAGAACCGCCTTCAAAAAGCCGATTCACTGAAAAGCATGAAATAATTTTAAATGTACTGCTTATCAAATAACCAAAATATTTGGATAATAAGTATGATAATTATATTTCAAGCACAATTATTGTTATTTTTGGAGTCGGTGTCAGCCGCTAATAGCAAATTTTAATTCTATATTATAAGGACCGACACCTTATTATCCAAATATTTTGGTTATTTGATAAGCAGTACATTTAAAATTATTTCATACCTTTCAGTGAATCGGCTTTTTGAAGGCGGTTCTCTTTTTTTTTTAAAGAAATTAAGTAGTTATCATTTTTATTTCTTTTTTTTATTATTAGTTAACTTGCCAGACTAAATACACTTTTATTTTCATACTTGTCACTATGCCTATTTTATATAAATATTTGAATTTTGGACACAGACTTAAAGCTAATAGAACTGTTTGGTAAGTTGGTAACTGATAGAAGAACAGTCGACATCATTTGTGTATTTAGTATCAGTTTTTTGCATTTGACTGCAATTTTCTTGTTTCGTTTTTAGTACGTAATAATCCTGCAAATCTGAAGGGGACTATATTTTATGGTTATATAATTTGATCATTTAGGTGTTCTCCTTCTTTTCTTGTCGATGATATAGGTACATATATTCTTGAGCCCATTATGTTGCGACATTAACGGCGGCTTCAAAAATGTATCGAATACATATCCGCACTAGTTTCACGAGTACTTACTTTAGTTTGATCAGCTGCTACTGTTACGTTAGGTCATGGTTGTTTTGTACGACTTTTTTTGTATCAGATATGATAAAGTTTCATCAGTCTGTCAGTCTATCAGTTACGCTTGCACGGCATAGCCACCCTAGCGATGGTGATGGATTTCGGTATGGATTTAGCTTGAAATTCAAGAAAATGAGCTTCGCTTTTTGCCACGTAACCGATACCTACGCGGGAGTCTCGGGCAAACGCTATCATGTAATTTGATACACACAATTTATAATTGCCTAAATAATTGTCTCCGTAAATGTGTTATGGCAAACATTTGTTTAAAGAAGTGTAGTCCAGTCCTATATTATGTATTCAATATTTAGCTCATTTCTTCCATGCATATTTAATATAATAATAAAACCTATGCATTTTGTTGCTGTTTATAGGAAGTTCCGCATCATTTTATTCGGTTACAGGATGTGATTGATTACAGCATTGTGTATTAGGGCAAGCTTATCGTTTCGAGCTGTTGCGACAGGAGAACTGTGTTAGGTGACGTCCCAAGCAGCAAAATTATCCTAGAGTGCAGATGTTATAGGCCTCCAGCACTTATAATGTTCTCTTAACGGTTCTAGTATTCGCTGCCACGCTTATAATTGTATGCATGGAGTTAGTTGGGCCTTATAGTATATCTGATCTTATACATTGACTTATAATTACTTATAGGTCGAAATTAAGGGTGCCATATAAGCTTGGGTGACCTATAAAAGTGTCACCAGGGTGTATATGCACTCAAGATTAGATAAACTAGTAAGCTATACTTATAACTGCTAACAAGAAGCATTATAGAACTACTTTAAGTAAAGTACGACAGTAAGAGTGATAAACAGAACTAAACATACTGGAAACTATTTGCATTTATTACTTGGTTTTATAAGTGTTTATAAATTCACTTTACAGAACAATTATAAGTAAACTCTAATTCCAAACAATATGGCCAAGCGATGGTTCTGATATTTACCATTTTAAAACAAAGTACGCCTATAATGGTTTGTTAATGTATTTGGGAAAACCAACTTTGTCAAAATGGCGACTTTTCGTTGTATGTCTTACTGAAATCAACATTATTTTGAAATTCAACTTAATGGAAACGCTAATTTCAAGGGGCGTGTAAAAATTTTGATAAAAATCTTATTATACTTCACCGAAAATATACGTGCGCCATGCACATTCAAACTATACATCTCGACTTATTGTTAACTAACACTCTACTCATAATTGATATTCTAGATAATATTAATAGTAAGAAATGGATGAATAACTTACCTTTATCAATATTAACCCTTAGAAATTGAATTGCAATTCACAACACTTTGTATGAGCTTGTAAGAGATTCACCGTGTACGTTATTGTCGTGTTTGGTTCCATTAAGCGCTGATAGTTAGCTTCGCGGGAGAAAATAGTTCTACGTAGTCCAACTATAAGGTCGTTATTGTCCTGTTTAGTTCCATTAAGCGCTGGTAGTTGGCTTTGCGGGAGCAAATAGTTTTACATAGTCTAACTATAAGGTCGTTATTGGTCAAAGTGGTGTTCACCAAGTCTACTATAAATATTTAATTAGTTAAAATACGCTTATTAATTGGGCCCTTTTCCGTGGTTATAATTGCTTACTATTCCGTTATAATCCTAATGAAATGGTGGTTCTAGGACAATTACTAGACCACATTTTGCTGCTTGGGGTAGGCGTTATGATAGTAAATTCCCAAATAATGACTATTCAATTGTTTCGCTTCGAACACACAACCTCTTTTAAACCTGGTTAAATTCTCATGAGGATCAAACAGTGGGGGCGAAACTGGTTAACCTCTAAGTGGGTCACTCAGTGTTGCATTTTAATATTAAATAACGTACTATCGATGTTTTTTCTATGGCCTATTTAAAATAAAACTGCCGTACCGTAACCTGTAAGCGATGCGAATAATTAAGGTGGTCATAGCGAACTACTACGTTTAGTACGTTTGACTGAAGAATATCGATCCTGGACTCCTGGTACTAACTATTTATGAGTATTTGGATTTCAAGTTGATGCCTTAGTTCTTAGCATATTAAATACAGTAAAGGTAAATGAATAACGCACTACCTGAATCTTCATGAATATTATGTCGTATGTTTGTAGAATTGCATACTTTTTGCTACATAGAACCCTTATAAGGTGAATTCGGAAAAAATATATATCATCACTCGATCGAAAGATAGTACCTACTCTTACTTGTAGGCTTTAGTTATAATGTTAGTATGGTGTTCTATAACATTATGTATATATAGCATGTTTATGTATGTCAAAATATTAAAATTATAGCATAATTTTAATATTTTTACTGCACAAAATCAACAGGATAATGACATGCATACAACGTTGATTGTTGATTATTTAAATTAAATTAGATTAAGTGCGTAATACTTATTTTGCTGCATCTGACTTGATTTTTATTTAAGCCCTTAAACTTACGTATCAACTGATCCAGAAACCTGCATATTTTTTTTCGCCTGATTTCAAATTTAAATGTGTATTACCTTCACGGCAGGAAATTCTAAGTTATTGATACATTACAAGATGACTCATACTTTGGATTAAAGCAAACACTACTTGTTATGATATATCTTATGGATTTAAATGACAATTTACATATATTTGATCCAGTATCTCATCAGTTTTCAGTGTGCAAAACATGTTGTTGTATTTAAATTCAGAATAAATCATTGTTTCCTTTGTTTATTTATCTGCATTACACGGTGCAAAAAAGTAATTTTAAGAAAATTAATTTTAGTGTTACATGGTTAAAGTAACATCGAATATACCTAATAAATTGTTTGTTTTTAATTTTTTATATTATTTAACCTAATTTTGTTTACAAATGCGTGGCTTTGTCATACTACATAAAGATATTAATTTGTCGTGTCATTGAGCTACGAAAAAGGCAAGACGCGAGTACCTATATTATTAAATTATGCACAGGTTAAAAACTAAAAGCTTACTGGAGCAAGATCGGTCGACGATTTCATTTAAATAATTCAGTACACATAACTGTATAAAAGAACCGATTTTAATGAAATTTATATAAGGCCACCTCTGAGGTATCCCTATCGATGACGAATAGAAAACATCCTCCTTTTAAATACGGTTAAAAAGGTATGCTCTACAACAGTGTTTCCCAACCTTTTTCAGCCACGGACCCCTAGGAAATCAAGCACAGTTTTCACGGACCCCCTTTATAAAATAAACAGCAAAAAAAAAACGGATTAGGTTTTTATTTTAGTTATTACAAATACAAAGTAGGTACTTATAACTGTTCATTATGAAGAAGATGAAAAAAAAAAAAATGTGAAGGCTGGTGTTGCTTTTTTGCAACTAAATCAGTGTCCAGAAATGACACCGCGGACCCCCATACATATACTAGCGGACCCCTAAGAGTCCGCGGACCACAAGTTGGGAAACAATGCTCTACAATACAAGAGTGGATAATCTATTCTTACAAAGTGAACAAGCATCGATCATGCGTGCTGACGCTTGTTAATCATATTTTCAGCTTGTTATGTCCTGTGCCTATATTTTAAGGCTAAAACTCAAACCTTCGAATACTGAAACGAAACTTAACTTTAAGACATTCTTAAACTATCTGTCGTGTCCTTATACCTTAAGGTGAACGAGACAGCATGAGATATAACGGTAACTCAAATCTAAGTGACGTTTTAGTATTCGCCAATAAAGCCGCCAATGCATTGTTTAAAAATATAATTAATTTATTCCGGATTTGGTTGCTGTAAGTTTTAGTCAAGATGATTTGCCCAATGACTCAGTGTTTTGATGACGACATGCTGTTACTATGGGTCGTGGTTACAATTATGGTATAATTCATATTGTTTATAATGGTATATGCCTCTATGTATTTATGTTATTTAATCAGTGTAATGATTAGAAGGTGTAAACGTCACAACCACATGCTATTGTTGTCTGAGGGTGTGTCTCTGTATATAAAGATGTAGATCGATGACTTGCTTATTAATAACTACTGTGCTACTTATTTCTTAAATATTGTTTTACCTATTTATAATGCAAACTTAACAACTGTATTAAATAAAATTTATAAACATACGTAGCCTATGTGTAATACATTTTATCATATATCTCTTGGGTGTCGATTTTTTGTTACTTCTTTATATATGTTACTTATTTACGTTTTTTTTTGTCGTAGGCTGTGCTCCTATACCAATGTCTTCAGAGTCTAGACGCACACTCCATCGAGGGTCTCACAGACTTTATCAACGAACTGAAGAAATCTATCGACGTCGAACCTGTCAGAAAAGGCGTAAAAGCCCAAAAAGTAAGTATAATATTAAGTCTAAGTCTACTATTTGAAATGATAGTTTTGACTGATTTTCTGACTTTCTTTAGGTGTCATGATATCCCAAATTTATGATGCAATTAAATGTGTATTGGGACTTTTAAAGACATCTCGTAAATCCGATGTTTACTGCAGATTGAACATGTGAAAAGCACTAACAGATAAATAAGCTATTAAACTCAGCGCGACGTCAAAAAGCCTTTTTTAAACAATTAATAATTTATATGAAACTATAAATCGTAGTGTTTGTCATATTTTCCGTAATTTTGTCCCATATTAGCCAATCTATACTTTATCTTTGTCCTTGTAAAAATGTGTTCTCGACCATTAATAATGCAACACGAAATTACTAAAAAAATAATTTCCTCACCCAGTGGAGCACAGTGACGATCTGCCTACCACAATCCACTCTCCGGCTGGTGACCACGGGCGTGGTACAGGAGCTGAAGGGCCAGAACCGGCGGATCCCGGCGCTGGCCATCGCGTCCGCCGTCGGCCAGCGCGCCAACGAGCTGGTGCCGTGCTCGCGCGACGAGGAGACGCGCCCGCTCATGTACAGCGAGGCTGAGAGGAAGGAGACCTTCAAGCGGTGGCCGCATATGGATTACAAGTATGTTGCAGTTTCTGTGACTAATAAATTATAGTTTTAAACCTAACATATTCGTAGATGGTTTTTAATACTAGACATACAATTTTGACTTGAGCTCTGAACGTATTTGCTTTCATGAAATAGGTTTAAATTACAAGTAAAATCCTAAAAACAATTTGCGTCAAACCTTCTATGTAGATATAGTAAGAGCTCATTATTTAACTCTCTATGAAAATCAGGCAACAGTAAAAAAAATATTTTTGGTTTGGAAGATCCAATATGGTCTTTAGCCATCACACTATATGTGACATAGTAAAAAAAGAGAAAACATAACAAAGTTATTATGTAGTTCTGTTTGACAATACATAATTAGTAGAATATTTAAAGGAGTGAATTGCAACTTTCCTTACGTGGAATAATCTATGACGTCATAATCAAATTAACATTTATCCTGAAGTAATGTGCTTTTTATGCTAATTATGTGTTTTGAGGTAGCTTACCTAAATGATGAGTGATATTGCATCATCATTTCGATATTCGTGTTATATTTATAGTCCCTTAATGTACAGGAAACATGTGATTAAATGATAGTGATTATTATTCTTTCTTATTCTTTCTTATTTCGTTTTTTTTTTAATTTTTTTCACTATGATGAGATTTTTGCAGTTTGTGAAATATTATAAACCTATATTTGTATTTATTATTGGTTTCACATATTGTGTGGCCTGTATAGAGCTCAAAAGCGAAAGAAATAAACAAACCTGATGCCCATCTTGTAACAGTAAACTCTTCATTCATAACATTGCAACATGAATGTAATTATTTGTCTAACAGTACATAATTTGAACCTAATGGTAAAAAAACAGTTCAAGCGATAATATTTGTACAGTATTAGATCATACTTAATAACTTTACAGCATAGTATGTCAATCAAGTATTCTTTTTTGCCCAATGTTGGTCACTTACATTCGCATGGAACGCGAAAATTTTCCGAGATCCTTTCATTTTGAGGCGGTTCGGATTGTATAAGCGAAATAATGAGATGGCCACTTTCATAAACCGTAAAAAAATTTAGGAAACTGATTGGGGTGGATTTATTTTGAATTTATAATGTTGTATGTGTAGATGGGCCCTCCCCGCCCGCATGGCCCAAGCGGGTTTCTACCACCAGCCGTCCCCGAGCGGCGACGACCGCGCGATGTGCTTCACGTGCCTCGTGTGCCTCGTCTGCTGGGAGAAGTCCGACGAGCCCTGGGTCGAGCACGAGCGACACTCGCCCAACTGCCCCTTCGTTAGGGGCGAGTACACCCACAATGTGCCCATCTCCGTAAGTTTGTTACACTGCTACAAATACTTTTTCATTACAGGTATAGCAGTTATCTGACCTAATTTAAATCGGTAATAAAATTCTATTAAAAAGGTTGTTCTAGTACTATAAATAATTATTATACAGTTGGTACAACTGTATAATAATGTTTCTTGAGAATAACTTTTGTTTACATGTATATTATTATACAAAAGGAATATTCAGGAACAATATGTTTTCTAGATATGTATTGCAGAATCTATACTAATATTATAAAGCTGAAGAGTTTGTTTGTTTGTTTGTTTGTTTGGTTGAACGCGCTAATCTCAGGAAGTACTGGTTAGAATTGAAAAAATCTTTTTGTGTTAGATAGTCCATTTATCGAGGAAGGCTTTAGGATATATAACATCACGCTGCGACCAATAGGAGCGAAGCAGCAGTGAAAAATGTCACAAAAACGGGGGAAAATATTCATACTTGAAAGTTTCCGTTGCGTGCGCTGCGTAAACGGTTCGAGTTACCCAAAATATATGTATGAAAGAATTGTTCCGCTTTGAATGATCTAAAAAAATGTCTGCGACAGTATATGTCTATCTTTTAAAATTGACTCACTATAACCTTTTTTAAGGTAATCATTTGGTCGAAATTAATGCATTATTGCCAATTATTTGCTACAGAGTTTTATCAACATAATCTATAGTAATTATATATAATTATCATTTACGCAGAAATACTTTTTTTTTTAACTTCTTAATCGTGGTCATAATAACAGAAATTGACGCGGACGAAGTCGCGGGGATCAGCTAGTAAAATTATATATTGCAAATCCTCGTGACGAAACTTGTAGTATTTAGCACTCAACACTTATTTATTAGTCACATCATCCAAAGTCCAGTATAACGAAAATTTACACATATTTATGCATAGTCACTGGCCACTAACTTCTTTCCGCTAAGATAAGTAAGTACACCGGCCCAGATCACTCACTATCACTTGAACTAGGGACCACCACAAATACACGTAGCTACTCAGCAAAACATTTCCTTCACTTTTTTATTTAAAGATTGTTGTATTTATTTTATTGTTGTTTTATAACCATTCTTTCTCAACACCTCTTCGTAAAAACTTTGTGAAGTTGTGTTTTCAGAAGCCTACAAAATACTGTTTGAGGAAAAGTTTTGATAAAAATATTTGCAAGTTGCGACAGCCGAGCGTTTAGCAACATATGCCGTAATTATTTCAACAGACGTTGCTCAATAACGTGTATTCTATGCGGACGCGCATAGCTAACTAGTAATACCAATTTATTATAACCCTAAGAATTTGGACCAGACATCAATCGTGAGTCAGCAATTTTTTTATCTTGGTATCGGGGTGCGATTACGCGTCTGGACAAATACTATATAGATATATAAGGAAATGTAGTATTGTTTACATATGAATCAAATTATGAGGTTACTTGGGTTCAGCAAACTTAAAGCTGATCACTCATGACACGTCGGATTAAAAACTGATACATAGTGATGACTTTTTAAAAAGCAACCTGATGTTTGGCGATAATATGGCTATTTAGTGTTGTGAATGATGAGTTAATGTTCGGTTGACCGTCGGCAGGTTACCAACGCGACAGCATGCGCGGTTCCCTGCACCAACGTCACGGTGGTCTCGAAGGGCAACACGGGCGACTTGATCGCGACGGGCACTCCGGAAGGCAAGGTCAACATCTGGCGGTTCGACTGCGGACTCAAACTTGTTAAGTTTATTCACCTGTCTCCGTATGACTCAATATTCAGCGGCATATTAGCGACCGATACTAATAAAGTATGGTCTGCTAGCTTGGAGAAAGATAGTTGTAAGTATTTGAATACTATTTATTGTTTAATGTATAATGCAGTATTTTCTTTTTCTTTAAAAGTACAACAAAGCATATTGTACTTAAAAATAAAATGATGTTTCTTAACTTGTGGAATAAGTTGTATGCTTTCTTTTGACATTTTCTAGTTATATTAATTTATCTTATTATTTATTTCTTTAGCCACATACGGCGTCGAACTAACAGCAATGGCTTTCGTCGGCATGACGTCCCAGCAAGAGACTTACCCACAGACACAGAACAATGAAAGCACAGAGAAGGAAACCAACACCAACAAAACAAAGCCGTCTCTTATCTGCGCCGTCATCATCACCAGGACCAACGCCACGCATACAGACCAGCCCATCAAAGAAGACTCCAGTAAAGCACTCTTCGACTCTGGAGCAGACAAAGAAAGTGTCCAAGCTATGAATGACCAGAACGAAGCTAAGAACAACCTAACAACAAATAAAATGCTGTTCCTACTAACTTATGACATACATAGCTCATTAGCTGGCTCAATAACCACAGTAGTTCACACATCCAACAGTAGTGGTAACTCCAAACCGGGAGGTAGCAAGAAAGTCTGCGCTGTAGCCAGGACCGATGACGCAAACATATATGACGAAATATACTTCCAGTACTCTGACGAAGATACCGAGCTTCCACAATGCACAAATAGCTCACTAGACGAGCAGATAAGTAATGTTATTAATCTCAACGCATCGTCCAGCAAGGAAGACTGTAAAATGTGGGAACCTAAGAAAATAATACTTCCGAAGCATTTCAAAGTCATGCCGCCGCCGCCGCCGACTGCGCTGCTGCCTGATTTACAAGAGGCCGGAGAAGTAACTATGCTAGACTTCGTTGGCAAGATCTCCCAACTGAAAAGTTGGAAGAGTGGCAACTTAGACTCTGTCGGTACTAAACTTGCCGATCAAACAGACGCTGTGCTACAACAGGCTGACCACATAACCCACTATCTTAACATGAACGGACCTCTAGAGATCTCAGACTTGAAGTGGTACGAAGGCGGCGATGGCACAGAAAAGGCCAAAGTTACGACATTCGGAGGAGGAAGTAAAGTTGGAACTCAGACTGCTATTACTAACAGTAATAATGACGGCTTCGATAGCGATCCACCGCAAGAGGAAGCGGTCTCACAAGGTATAGCTATACAGTGCCTCAGTCTCCCCGCCAAACTCAACTTGAAAGACGATGCTAAGGTCACACACTTGTTGCCAACGGAAGACAAAGAACATCTACTCATTGTAATATCAAGTATCGAGCCTGAAAAGGTCAAGATCAAGGAGGAGACGGATAATGATGGTGACACCAAAATGGAAGTTGATGAAGTCAATGAACCAAGTGACAAACCGAAAAATGAAGCTAAAGCCTACTTCATTCTCTACAAAATCAACAGTAAGACGTCAATATACACCTTGGAGGATAACCCCGTTTCCTTCAAAGAGTTACCGTTCAACGAAAGTCCTGTAGACTTGTGCTTGTTACCCGCCGATAAACACGATCAGTATTCCTTCGCAGCCGTCGGCGTCGATGGCAGCTTAAGACTGTATTCCCTTCCTGATTTTAAGACCTTGTCAGAAAAGCGAGTACCAAAAGGACAGTTTACATCTGTAGTGTTCTGTGCTTCAGTTGAGCGACTGAGTGTTTCAACTAAGCACGGTATGATTTATTTCTATGCTCTGAACAATGGCGAGAAAGATTCCACAGGTGACATTGACGAAGATGAATTCGCTAACATCGATTTCGATATGCTACAACGAGCGCCGCGTGACGAAGTCTGTGGGCCTACACCGGCGCCCGTCATTATTGCTAACAAGACTGAACTAGACTTGCCAGACTTAGAAACTTTGATATCTTTAACTGGGTATTATGGTACTAATACAACAGTGCCTTACAGCGCAGTTGTGCCTGGCTTCTGGTGCGAGTTGTCGCCCGCGCAGAGATCAAGATCTGACCACCAGAACAATAGAACTTGGAGGTTACAAAATACATCGTCAACATGGGATGAGCATGTATTAGAACTCACATTGCCATATAGCGTATCATTGGCTCACATAGAATTTGGCTTCACTCTACATTCAGCTTGCTCAGCAAATCTTCCTATAATACTTGTGACACTTTTGAAACAAAATTTGCACGGCATCGGTTACAAGAAAGACGCGTCCTTCGGTCACAGATCAGACTCTCCCATACATTTTCCTGTCATAGATGCTGATATGTCAAATTTGGAGAACCCAATCAATAGTGAAGAGTACTTACAGGCACATAACGCTGAAATCTTAGCGGGACCATTGTTACTGTCGTCAGGGCTGGACCTAACGCAACAGTCAGGAACACTAGTACTGACCAGTCCTCGCTTGTACCGAGCGCGAGGAAGGACATTCCTAATTCACATCAAGACAATGTTTGACCCAGCTAAAGACATGAGTAAGGGGACCAATAAAACTGGTGAGAGTAGCTTAAAGAAAGCTGGCTTTATTGGGTGCGATTGGCTGCACCAGATCTCATTGACGGTTCGCTCTAGTCCGCACACCGACGTGCCTATGGAGAGGCAGCAGCGGATAGCGATGTTAGAATCGAATAGTTTCTTGAACTCTCTATGTGAAATCGCTATAAGTAGTGATGATCTCGAGAAGAGGAACATTGCAATGGACCTACTGATATGGGTAGTGTCGATAAGACTGCAACGCATGCGGTTGGCGAAGACCGAGAAAGGGAAAGACAAGAGCGTGGAAACACAGCAGCTTGAGTGTGTGAAGATTATAGAGAAACATGTGGATGCCCTGATCAAGAACTGCATCCTGTGTGCTAACAGAAGTATGGCTAAGAAATGTGTCAAGATTATTCTTATAACAAGCGAGTGAGTAGAATTTAATTATTTATGTTTTGAGTAAAAAAAATTATATAAGTTAACGTATTTTGGTATGAGTTGCTATCTAAAATAAAGGCCAATGTTATACCAAAATGCGTTCACCCTGATATTTTGACGAAAAAAAATTTACGCCTTACTGTCATAGCATGGAAATAAAGAAATTGTTTACAGCCCTTTTAAATTCGCCCATTTTTCTAGGGGTGAAAAACAGCTCCCAAAATCGCGAAAATCCACGTTCGAGACAACACTATCTACCAGCGTGTGCGACTGCATCCCATACGTGGGCGCGTGCGTGTCGGCGGGCGCTTTGCGCTGGCTGGCCGCACTGGCGCAGCAAGCCACCGCGAGGGCCACGGCCCCGGCGCTCGTGGCCAAGTGTCTGGCGCTACTGGAGAGGACCTCGCGCTGTCTGAGGGACAGACCTGATGTGTACCACAGTTTATTGAGAGCCAGGTATGTATCTTATTTGAGTCTACCAATGTACTCACGAGATAATAACATAAACACATACACGCCCAAAAAGTAACTTAAAAATATCTGATTGTGTCATTGTAGCTAACTGGATAAGTCGACGTCGGTAAATTGTCGTAAATTGTTAGAAAAGCAAAAAAACATTTTCTGCCTTTAAGTCTGTATATGATTTATATAATTGACACTAGATGGCGTTAAATACAAAAAATAACATTATAGATTAATTAATACATATTACAATTTACGACAATTTACCAGTAATGAAATAGGAGTACATAATGAGTACAAATGTTTAGGCATGCTCCCTTTTCATCAACTTTTCTGCCAGCTAGAATTTTAGCGTGGTCGTGCTGGTAAGGATTCTTCCTAGCACGACGATTCTTCTCAATTATCGTAGATATACATATCTACTATAATTGAGAGGTATAAAATTTCTAATTAGTGGTAAAAAAATAGTATAAAATAAAAGGTTTTTATTACCATCTAAAGTTATAGTGAATGCGTTCATGGTCGTGCTAGGAAGTACAGCACTCGATTTAGAGTATTCTTAGCTATACAAAATTCTAGGAAGGTTAGATAAACGGTTTGGATAAGGAACTACGTCGCGTGTTTCAATGTAAAATTAAATATGTCATTTTTTATTACAATTCTGTGTTTAATACATATCAACGTTCTTAGGTTCGGCTTGTACGGTCTACCGCTCGAGCGTACAATATTCGCGGTGGACGTGCCCGAGTTGGGCCGCGGTACCTCCACTCCAGTGACGTATGCCAGCGTGCTAGCTGGTGATACCAGTGCCCCGCCGGTGGCCAAACCTGACTACCAGTTGAAGGAACTGCTTAACCTACCACTTGATATGGGTAAGTTAAGTTTTTGTGACTAGCAGTTGGTAAATAATTCTACTTATTTTATCATAAATACAGTGTATACCTATGTACGTGTATGTATTACTGTTTAATTGTCAAAAATCCAGTAAACTGTTGAATTTTACACTGTAGTAGGAGGCGTGTAGGACATAGGACTTACTTTTTATATACTAAGTTGAAGTAGATAAAACGAAGTAGTTCAATAAAAAATTATAATTAAATGTTATGTAGTATTAATTATATCGTTCCCCCCGCAGACGCCAAAGCCGGCACATCATCAACAGCATGGTGGGCTCAGAACAACGGCGTGGGCGTGTTCGGCGCGGGGCTGAGCGAGGCCATGCCGCTGCACGTGACGTGCCACGTGGCCTCGGACGGCACCAAGCTGGAGTCCAGCGGTGCCAGGCATCACGCCGCCGTCGTCAGCTCGCTGCCGGGCGCCGGACCAGGGGATCCTAGCCAGGTAATAACATAAACAATCATGACATATCTGGGCATTGCAGTCACAAGGTTTAATTAAAGATCAACTTAAAATGTACTTTAATTAGAATTTAATACTTGATTTATGAGAGTATGTAATTTCTAAGTCTTTTCTTGTTCTATCATGTATAATGTATATATACTGCATACAATTTGCTAAAAATACAAAAAAATAGTTTTGATGTGAATTTGATCACCTAAGCATCCAATTATAAGTGAACATAGGTATTGTGCATATAGAATATAATCATACATTTAGTTTGACACAATGCTACTTTGAAATAATGAATTTATTTGATACCTGCTGGTAACTTTGGACATATGAGTAATATTTCAAAATGACCAGATTTTTGCCCAGCAGCTGTGGTCAGTGGTTAAGGAAGGTCAGATGAAGCAGTCGTCTCAAGACCCTGACTCCCTGGAAGACGTTGAGAATTCGCTCATGGAATGCGACCCTTATGATAAGATGGAATTCAATGAAGAAAAACTATTTAAGGTAAACTCATTTCTAAATTACATGATTATGTGATATTTTCTAGTTATATAAAAGTTGATGTTGATGTCTAATAGATAGTTTCCATGTAAAATAAGTTTCAATTACATTTTAAGACAAATACAAAATATTTGGTACTATGTGGTATTGTTGTAAACGTTGCCCTCGCTAGCGCAAGGTTATGGTAAAAACTTGCGATAAATTAGTATTTTTTACTCTGTAACTGCACCAATGTAAAACATGGTAAAGACAAGGTCCGGGGTGTTCTTAGTCATCGCAAGTCTGACATATCTTAACGACCTGTGGGTTGAAGTCATTAGATTACACGCTTCTAAAATAAGTAAACGACTTTTGCTTTGGTATAGAGTGTGTATATAGAACAAGTATTAAAGGGTACGTTATGTCAGGAGCAGGAGCAGTGTGGGATCCCGTGGGCGTCGCTGGTGACGCGGCCGCCGCAGCACACGCTCGTGGTGGAGCGCATGCACTCCGGCGCAAGGCGGTACATCGTGCTCGACTTCGGACACGCTATACGCCTCACTGATGTTGTGAGTACTCCTGTACTTTACGAGTAAATAACATAACGGCTATTTATGAACAGTTTTGTTAATTTTTTTGTAGGAATTAATGTTATGTTGTATCAATAGACCAAGATGATAAACAATAATTCATGACACCTGGTTAAAAAAAAAACATTTGGTCTTTTGTTAAATACACCGATATTATTTGCATAAAAATATCCATAGTTAGTTATGTATCTAAGGCTGAGACTATTACAATTTCCTAGATAATACCATCCTGCTCGGACCTAGTAACGCTATGCATCGACATCTGGGTGACGGGCGAGGAGACGGACTGCGTGAAGCTGGCCTTCGCCACCGACATCGCTACTAAGCATCTCGTGCTCACCGATATACAACCGCCGCCGTTATGTCGGTACATGAAGGTATGTAATGGTCAAATATGATATTCCTATTGATCATGAAATATTTTTGATAATGGTACGGGTAAGGGTTATGACGTCACATCCTCATGTTATTTAAAATTGATAATAGTATATTTTGTAAGAAATGGTTAGTTAAAAATAAGAATTAGTCCAAAAGTGTGTTAACAAGACAATGTAACATTATGTAGCTACTTCATACAAGCTTCATTTAGACATGTTGCTAAACAATAAAGTAATTGTGATAAAATAAATTGTTTCTTTCATATTTTTTTTAGCTTTTTATCTATGACTCGTAATAAACATATTTTTACATTTAGATAACTACAATAGGCAGATACGGCATGTCAGCCATGAAGTGTAAGATCCCGCTCGGCTGGTTCTACGGTGAGGTAGCCGAGATCGCTAACGTGCAGGCCTCTGTCAACGCGCTCAATGCGTTGCATCAAGATCTGACTTGCCGGTTCAGGTAAGGAAAATAATTTTACTTATTCAAGGGCCCATTGAGTACCATCCATTGAGGCCCACTAATTGAAATAGCTCTAAATCATGTGCCAAATGTAGAAATCCCTTGGTACAACGATACTCAGCTATCACTTTTCAAAGAGTGCCATTAATTTCACTGAAAAAATATTAAAATAAAATTCTCAGTTTTAAGTTGTCATGTAAATATGTGGAACTTTTGGGTTCTTGCACATATAAATTAAATTGATACAAAAATCTATGCATTTTTCCCCCACAGACTAGCAACCGGCAAACTAATGGACTTACTGAACCCATACCTCGAACTATACAACGGTAACGCTGCCCACATGATGTCTTACCTGAATCTCTCAAACGACACTGACACTAAAGTGGTGACAGCGTACCAGGAGTGCATAGAGCTACAGCAGCAGATCCACACGTGTACTAACATACTGAAGAAGTTACAGAACAGTACCGATGCTAACAGGAACCTGCCCGTGTTGATAGATAAAGGACAGGTGTCATCTGAAGCACTATTAGAGGCAGCTTCTACGGATAAGCTCAGAGTGATCAGTGAGAATATCGTCGATATGTTGCTGTATTTCTACTTCCAAATGGGAGATGTGGTGAGCGCTTTGTCTAGTTTTAGAAATAAAATATGTTTTCTATCTAAATTACAAGAATTATTTTGGTTAATTATACACGGTGTTAAGAAACCCACACAATCACATGCCCAAATAAAACATCAAATTTGGAAAATTCATGATAGAAACAATAATAATGGATTTTGAAATTACCATTTTTTGCCCCGAAATTCTCTAAATTTGAGATTAAAACAAAAACTACTGCACCAATTTCGTCGGTATTTTTGGGGGTCTTTTGTTTGGTAATTAGGTAGCATCTGTGACGACGCCGACTGTCTCTCTCAAGTTATGAGAAAAAAAAAAATTTTTGGTTATAATTTTTTTTCTTTTTTTTTCTCATTTTTGTAATCGGATATCGATACCTAATAACACCTTCACGGGTCGGACAGGGGTTTCTTAACACCCTGTATAGAATGATATGATTTGAAATTATTACCTTTTAATTGTTCGCTTTACTGTAATAAATAACTTGCTTAGTGCGATGTATGCTAACACCAGTTAAAAGGTAGACTGAGCCCTAACACGACGCTGCTGTCAAAAAAGGGAAAAAAAATATCTGTAGACTAAAAAAACAACTAATTTTCTATATATCTTATGTATCGTTTTGGGTTGAATTTATTTATTATAGGTTTTTATTTCCCATGTCCCCTGGGCTTTGTATCGCTCATGCTATAGTCACGATATAAATGTTTGGTCCCAGCAATACGCGGAGGTGGGTGTGTCGTGGTGCAGCACGGTGCTCCCGCTGGTGTGGGAGTGGGGCGGGCGCGGCGCGGGCGCGCTGGCCACGCTGGCGGCGCGCGTGTGCGGGGCCGCCGCCTGGTGGGGCGCGCACCTCGCCGACACGCTCACGGAGGCCTTCGCCGCCTATGATGCGCCGCCGACCTCGCTTGACAAGTCAGTTTTATATGTTTATACTTGTATTATATTTCAGCCGCTGAGAGAATGCGTTCCTGACACATGTCTTGATATGTATGAGGAAATAAAAAACCGTGATATTATGTCATACATTGTAATCTGGCATAATGATAGTTATGAATGATATGAGCGAGTTGATATGAGTGATAGTAATATCTGCAGTAAATTCTTAGCCACATAAAAGTTATATCTTCCCGTTGACCACGACCTTTAAGGAGCGCATTCTCTCTACGGCCGCACTGTAGCACTAACGATATGTTTTACCCTTAGATGCCTGGTGCTGATCATCTACATGTGCCGCAAGAGCCTGTACTCGCACACGTCGGCGGAGGGCGGCGTGGCGCCGGCGCTGGCTGCGCGCGCGCTGGAGCTGGTGCGAGCGCCGCGCCCGCAGCCGGCTGTGACCGCCGCGCTGCTCACCGCGCTCGCCGCCGTGCTCGACACCGTGGCCGCGCACTCCAACAGGCACGCCAGGTATATTGCTACGCACGGAATTTCGTTTTGCCTTTTGTTCCCCAGGGAGGTGAGGATTATCATGGACTTTCTTCGCCCTGGGGCAGAAAAAACTTCAGTTTTGTCCTAAGTTAACCAATTCTTAGATGAATGAATTTTGCCATGCTACACCATGATGAAATACAGACAGTAACTTAAACATTTACTTGTGACAGATGGGATTGGGTGACGGGCGGTCGCGCCGGTGGCAACTGCGGCACCGGCGGCGAGACAGCGGCCTCGCCCCGCGCCGCCGAGTGCAAGCTGCATCGCCGCAAGCTGCATAAGAAGCTGCTGCACCAGATGCAGGAGCTGGAAGCCGCCCGCAGAGGCATACAGGTCGCTCTTGAGGACCAACAAGTATGTTGATTTAATTTCCGTCGTGTCATTGGCTCGAGAAGTGCAGCACGAACGCACGACGCGTGAAGCAATGTTTAACTTGAGTTTAAATACTTTTTAATTACACAGCTTGCATTTGTCTATTTCAGACTTAGAGCAAAATGTTGTAGATTTGTAGAATGGCAATATATCGCGACGTAAATTGCATGTTTGATAGTGATGTACTGTCTCGGCAGCATGCTTATTTTTTAAAAAAAGTACGGTGTGCAGACTAGAATAGATTAGAACTTAAAGATGTCGCTCACGACGACTTTTTGTACGAACATTGTCGCCCGTTTCAGCTGAATCCGGTAAGACGGGTAGCCGACCCGAACAAAGTTGGGTAAAGGCATGGGAGATGATGATTGTCGCCCGTTTCATTAAAGCATGTTTCGATTCAGTGATACAAGAAATGCGATATGTACTGTGGCAGATTTCGATACAGTTCAGTAATTATAATAATATAATTACGTAGGTGACGACGGTATATGATATAGTATAGCATTGCGTTCCTTATGCTTTGGCATCGCTGCAAAAAGTTGCTGTGGCGATCATCCCTAGATGTTTATTAGATATGCTTTTTAAATTTTAATAACAAATTAGCTCATTGATATTTTGATTTTACCGTCAAAGTAGTGAGGTATGTAATAACGTATATGTATGTGGTGCAGCGCGCGCGGCTGAACCTGAAGGCGCGCATGGCGATGGTGGGCAAGCGCGGCGCGGCGCGGGGCGAGGCGGCCTGCGCCAGCGCCGAGCCGCGCCCGCGCCCGCTGCCCGCGCCGCTCGCCGCCCGCCTGGCGCACGCGCTCGTCGCGCACATGCTGGCGGCAGATACCTGCGCGCATGCTGACGCGCTCATGCTCGCCGCCAAGGTACGGACACAACCTACAATACAGACTTCAACACCTGTCTTTATATCATTTTCAATAAAACTTGTGTGTGACTTGAAGCAAAATTAAAACTTTCCTGAACAGTGTACACACTGAGATTGTTACTTTCTATCTACATTAAAATTATTATTTTAGCGCATAGCGTCCATATTTTTTTCAGTACCTAATAAATAAATTAGACTATTACAAATATTTACGCAATCATAATAATCTCTTATATACAACACTAGCAATAAAATTAAATATCATTCCTAGCAAAAAATAATTATCTTTGATCTTACACAGGTGGTAGGAAGATTATGCGCCCTATCCGGAGGTGCGAGTTTACTGGACCCGTCTTGTATCCTGGGTCTAGCGCGGTTAGCTGTAACGTTGCCGCCTTGGCCGCAACACGCTCTCATTACGTTACTCCAGGTATGTCCTATGCTCATTTTTTAGAATTGTATATTATTTTAAAATTATATAGTCACCTCGATTTAACGGCCTATGAATCAAAGATGCACTTGGCTGCAAACTGTTCCGGAGAACACGGTACTTTGTACTAGGTGTAAATAATACGTGAAGTGCTCCGGTGGCTATAGCTGTATATAAGGGTCCGGCCGTATAGGCTAAGGCGTCGTCCTAATTGGGAGTGATCGTACGATGGCGCGATGCGTTTTTCATCTCACGATCAAAGTGGTCGTACGATGACCTAACAGGTGTCCTAATAGATCGCGCGATGTCTATCGTGCGATGCCGTCGCTCGATGGCTGGCGTCGCGCTTACTCCACTTTAACGATGACTCTTTATAGAGATGCACAGTTTTTGCTGTCGAGCAATATTGCTTTAAAAATTGCAAATGACATTGAAAAAAGAAAACGTAGACAACATAAAATACTTTATAGATCCAGGAACCTGCGCGGTGAATTATTCAATCTTTATTTTGATGTACGAAATAATGAACCTACTGTGTGTCACTGGTGTTGGCCCTTGCTGCTTATTAGGACACTCAAAAGAGATCTGTTGCTTTGATTACATGATCGCACGATCAAACGCATCGTACGATCGTTATTAAGCATTTCATGTGCTCGCACGATTACTTGCGAGGTTCAAATAGGACACTCTGATGAAATCTGTATGTTTGAACTCATCGCACGACGAGAACGCATCGTGTCATCGTACGATCGCTGTCAATTAGGACGACGCCTTACGCAGGTAATCTAATACAACAAATTATAATATTGTGTGGTGTGCTAGGACCTGGGTGAGTACGAGGGCGGCGAGTCCCCGGCCAGCCCGCCGGCGGAAGAGGCGTGGTGCGGCGCGAGCAGCTCGCGCGTCATCCGCGTCACAGCGCCCGCTGCGTCATCCGCCACCGGATCCGCTTCCGCTACTGCCTCCGCCTCTGCCTCCGCCTCCGCCTCTGCGGCGCCAGCTACGCCGCCGCAGCCCAAGCCGCGCAAGTTCAAGGGGCCCACCGTCGCAGGTCAGTAACACACTACTCATATTACCTTGTACATAACATTAACAATCACTTGCTCATCTGTGATTATAATTAACTTTATTCATACACATACTGTATGAAGTGTTCAATTACTCGAGGTACTTTTTCGGAGCTTTTGTAAATATTTCAGCCTCACTTACTACAGTAAATTATTACACAGATGGATAAGTTATTGGACGTGACAGTTATTTGGGAAGAAATATTTTATTGACTTGTTCATGTTTGGAAATGGAAGGGAAACGTTGTTTCAATTAACACTAATGTATAAGATCTTACAAAATTGTGAGTAACTTTATGTAAAGTTACTCACAAATTCCTTATAAATTGCTGGTAGATATTCGCAATTCGATCAGTCCATGTTATCACGGATATGACTGGAACTTATTTCCAGTCAGTGCAGGAGTGTACTAATTACTGTTTCCATATTGTTCAGTACGATTGCATTTTTGCATAAAACGTCAGCTTTTACACCCTGACTGACTGAAATTTACAAACCTTGTAAAATATTTGTTAGTTCATGATTGCTCACCAACCTTGAGCACACCATTTAAACCATACCACGTTTTTACCATAACCAAACCATAAGATACGTTTATTGTTTAACGACTATCTCTTATTTATTTAACAACCAAATTAAATATCACTCTGTACGTGATTCATTACCGTATAAAGCGATAGCGGTTTTAATGCATTTATCCCTTTACTAGCGGTCGCCCGCGGCTCCGCCCGCGTGGATGTCGGTTACCGCAGCAAAAAGCCTACCCAGGAAAGACACGGTCCCCTATTTTTTTCCAAAATAAAATTTAGCCTATGTTACTCGTGGATAATGTAGCTTTCGAATGGTGAAAGAATTTTTAAAATCGGTCCAGTAGTTTTTGAGCCTATTCATTACAAACAAACAAAGTTTTCCTCTTTATAATATTATTATTATATTATTATTATTATATTATTATTATTATATATTATTATATTATTATTATTATTATTATTATATATTATTATATTATAGTGTAGATAAAGCACTACAAGTAGTCCATATTTCCGAAATAGAAATATTTCGATTTAATATCCGTCAGTGAAAAGTTGATTTTGTAAGACCTTATAAAGCAAGAACTAAACACTAACTATTGATGATGTATAAGAAATAGGGTATTTTGATAATTCCTTTAGGTATATTGCAGAAATATGAATAATTGGATAATGGTTTTTAAGAGAATGCGAATTATCAATATACCCTATGATATACAGGGGAAAAGTGAAGCTACCATTTAATTTACTGAAGTTTTCATCTTGTTTGTGGGAGTCTTGGGAATGGATATATTCAGCCGTCCACTTTTAATTTTATTTGACGTGGTTTAACTTATCTGTTACTCACCGGTTGTCTTGTCTTTATTTGGTAAGCATCAAACGGTAGGTCAATAATGAACATAACGTTTAACTGAGATGACGATTTGTAGGTGAGGAGTGTCTTGGCAATTATAGCATAACCCAGTCAGGTTCACTGTGTTGTGCTATAATTAGCTTATCTGTATAAAACGACAATATTAACTCCGCTTCTAATTTACGGAAGTGTTTTTAGGAAAATCTTTGGGACTTTAATATAATAATAATAAAATTACAGTTTTATAAAGTTTATGTTCCAGTATTATTAATTGAATCCTTTACACAATAATTTATATACTGACAACCAGATGTAGTGTTTTAGGGAGATCCTGAATATTTAATGCTTAATCTTGGGCTTTATTTATAATTGTTTTTTTTTTACCAAAACCGTGTTTTTTTTTAAGTAAGAGGATAAGAACGTAGTGAAACGAGTAATAGTGTTAAAAAACCTTGTTAATTATAAAATTTCTAAACTCTAGTTTCTCAATATTATGTATGGTATAACCAAATCATCGTAACATAGATATTTTACGTGCAGAATAAGTGACATCACTACTATTTCCGAAATTGAAATGATTATCTTAGTATGTTAATACAAATCATTAAATAAGATTCTTATGTGAGATGAGGTCTTAAATAAAGATCTCTACTATAGGAGGAATTTTCAGACAAATGTTAGGCCCTGTAAAATATTTGATGCCATTATTTTTAGTTGATTGGTGACGTGATTGTGTGGGGAAAAATAATTCTTGTTTATAAGTCATTATTTACTTCTAACAAGCATGAAATTATTTTAGCTGGTCATAATTCATTAAACAGCATAACATTAACATTCAGTAGTATTTGAAAATAGATTTTGTGTGCTCAGTTAGACGAGTCATAACCTACACATCAGTGAAAACCGCATCGATCCACCCGGGGAGTACCTATATCTAAAACACTAAATAACAACCACGCATTGGTGATCAGGGACAATACTAAATTAAAACTAAATTAATTTATTTCTCATTTGCTTTAACGTTTCGGATCAAAAGCGCCGTCCTCTCATTATAAGAGCTAGCAGAATTGACTTGCTGTGTTGTTGTTATTGCAGATTTGTTAGCGGATAGTTTTGGTATGGGGAAGACTACCACCTTCAAGCCCAAAATATTTTCCACAGCAGGTGGCAATTTTGCAAGTAAGGACATTATACATAAAGTAAAAAGTCTGTCTGGTTGTCCGGTCAGTGACCGAGCTTAGTTCGGTTTGCACTGATATGTAGTAGATAGGAGTTGACAGACCACATCTAACCGCTACTCATTTGCATAGCACCTTAGTTTAGATCGATCAATTGGTATACCTTAATCGAGATTAGTATTAGTGATGCGCTTTGCGAGTGTTGTTATCATTGAAATGATTGCGTTATAGGTTATACGCTATTTTAGTCACAATTAGCAGCTTTTGATTTGGTTATTTTTGATAAGTTTTTATAACTATTATTTAGCAAAAGCAATGTGTATGAATGTGAAGTTTATAATCATATAGTAAATAAATAAGCAATAGTATGAGCTGGCATGTTTTTTTTTTCTTTAACATATTTTTCACTAAAATATTTATATAGCACACCTGATTTTAGTTTTTATTCACGCCTACTAAGAAGCTTTTTAACAATTTCAACTAAAGACACATGAACACGCCATTATTTTTTATCGAACCACCTTTATTTTTTAGCTTTTTAATGAGTTTGCTTTGGTTATGTATACTTGTGTAACATATATATTAACTGTTGTCTTTCTCTCTAAGTAATCGACGTGGAGGAGCAGCTCACGCAAGTGGCGGAGTCCGATGACTCGGAGTCTTCTGAGGAGAAGCTTGAGCAATGCTTCATTGATGCCATCAAGAAGGAGACCAGGACCAAGATCGTGGTCGATAATAGTACCAGGTATTTATAAACTACTTACTATAAGTCGTATTTATGTTATGCAGTATGGGTTAAATGTATTTTAAGGTATTGAAAATGTTGAATTATTAAGTAATTATGGAGTTCTTGGAATTATAATCGGTTATGTTTTTATGGAACACAGCGCATTATGTGTCTACTCGTTTGTTTTGCACTAAGTTTATACATAAATTGTTGTAACTGAGGAATGTTATTTGATTAATCATATTGTAGATGTTTTTGTCGATTTTACGATATTGATTGGTGTTGTGTTACCCGTAGCAACGTGTCAGTATGCTGGGACGCGCGCGTGGAAGCCGGCGGCGGCGGGTGCGGCGGCGCGGGAGAAGCCGCCGCTCGGCGCGCCCTGCTGGCCACAGCGGGAGCCCTGGCCGCGGCCGTCCGCGCCCCGCCGCCCGCGCCCCCGCCCCCGCAGCGCGCCCCGCCCTCGCCGCACCGCGCTCACCCGCCGCTCACGCACACGCTCTACGATGTCTTCAGGCATCTCGCGCTTGAATTCCACTACCAGGTACGCATACAACTGCATGATTCTCGGACCTTCTCGCTCTGTCACTCCAAAACTAGATATGCTCTAATATATGTGAGGCCATGCGTAATACCAAAAGGACAAAAACTTGACGTGAATCACATCATATTAAAGGGAGCTGTTAATTATAATGTATATTATTATGTTTATTTCTGTCTTCGACATCGTTTCCCGCATCAAATTTTCCTTCACAAAACCTAATATACTTGATCATTCCAGATGGACTGCACTTTCATGGAGAATGTAATCTCTCTATGGCTGACGCTGAACGGCTCTGCATGGGGCAGCGGCGGCGCGTGGTCGCTGGCCACGCTGGCCGTGCCCACCGACACGCCGCGGATCCGCCTCGCCTCTGACACTGTTAACGCGCTGTTACAGTCGCTTTGCACGTATGTATTCCAAGTAAAATGTACCAGATCTCCAATATTGATAACTATTTGTCTGTAACAGGTAATGAATGTAATTTATGTGCTTTTTATTTAGATTGGAGAACATATCATTAAGATGTTGGGTGCTGTCAATGCAAGCGTTAGCGTGGATTGCGAGCTTACCATTACAGGTAACAAAACATTTAATTATATACATATTTTGTTATGAAATATAACATCAAACGGCAAACTTTAATAAATCGAAATATGAACATAAATAAATCGTTGATGTTATTTGTTGCAGACTGAAGGAAACAGTACCCAGACCATGGGTCGCGTCATTTTGGAGTGCGAACATTTCGTCCCGGCACTTGTTAAGTTTGTCACTATGAATGTCAACACAGACGGTGCTGTGGCCTCCTCGGAACCATACTTGGTAAGTTTGATTAAATGAAGTGATATTTATAGGTTTATATGTGTTTTGTTATAGTGGGATATTAATTGTAGCTTATTATGAATCTGATTGTAAAAAAAACTATTCAATTGTTTATTTTACAGACTGTTATGTCGGACGATGTATTATATAAAATGAATGTCGTGAATACGTTTCTCTTGCGTCGCTATGATGTCGTGGCTGAGGTACATTTGCGTGTGCGTAGGGCGGGGCCCAGATCGGCGCGGGCGCGGGCGCGGCGTCGGCGCTGCACTCGGTGGTGTCGCGCGTGATCTGCGCGCGCGGCGCGGGCGGCGCGCTGGCGGCGCTGCGCGTGGTGTGCGGCGTGTGGCGCGCGCCCGCCGACGCGGGGCAGGCGCACGACCTGCAGGCCACGCTGCTGCGGCTGGCCCACCCCATGCTGCAGGTGCTCAGCGCCAGGCACGTGCACCACGCCACGCCGCTCTTCCTCACCGTCGGTCAGTATACTACAAACAAACATCCTGTTTTACCTTTTATCTGTTGAATCATCATCATACTCATTTTATTTTATAAACGCGGACTTATTCTATGAATTGTTTTATTGTGTGTTGTGGATGCAGCGCACCAGTCGGTGTGGTGGGTGCGCGAGAGCAGCGGCTGGCGCGGCGAGGGCGGGTCGGAGGCGCGGCTGTCGGGGCTGCTGGCCGACGTGCTGGCGGGCGGCGGCTCCGGCGCGGCCAGGCGGGCCCCGCTGCGCCGCGCCGTGCTGGCGCAGCTGCTGCACTACTGCCGCAAGCTGCTCGCCGTGCCGCTGCCGCCGCAGCAGCTGCCTGCCACGGTAACTACACTATTCCATGTTACACCTCACGTATAACGTCTTTTAAATCCCCGCATTCTCGTAACTTTACTGAGGTCCAGTTTTAGAGATCGGATATTTAACATTGTTTTTTTTTATTGACTGAATTATATATTAAGATAGCCAATTGCTAGCCAGTTATTGGCTATTTTATGTAGATCATATCTTCCAAAAGCCAAAATTATAGATTAATTAAAATTTTAATGTGCCATGTTCTCGTAAAAGTTTAATCATTCTTTTATTTAACGTCTCCGAATTAGTCAACATTTTGAGTCGCTGCATACACAGTATAACTCATATCTATTCCACAGTCATCATCGACGCCTTCGGTGTCGACGAGCGGCGAGCAGTCGCAGACGGACGAGAGCAAGGCGCAGCACAGCAGCACCGCTGAGGCCACCAATGTTGAAGACGAGCGGAAGCAGCAGGCCGCGCGTACGCCGTGCTTCGCTGATACCGGTAATTAATAATGCGCCTTTTTAACCGACTTCAAAAAAGCAGGATGTTCCCAATTCGACTGTATTTTTAAAGATCAGTTACAACGGATTATTATAATAAGTAGCTTTCTCAAAACCAAGGCGTTTTACTAATGAATTGTCGATAAAAATGAAACTTTACAATGTGGGTGAACCTTTAATTATGTTTGTTTTGTCTACAGTACTGCAACATCAGCAAATAATGCAGAAGTTCTACCGGACGTTGTCGATCTGTGACGGAATGAACACCGTTGCATTGAATTCAGGTAAATAACATAAATATGTTCTTAACTGATGGCTAAGCTATATTTCTTGTGTGTTTATTACGCAATATTTTCAATAAATATGGTTCGGTTAAAAAATACGCTCAAAGTTTCAATGGCCCGTTAAACTCTCTTTTTATGTTTCTAGTGTAGATATTATTATTTATTTCATTTATTTACTCATGTGTTTGTCCAGGCATGAGTTCCGAGCCGTCGTCGTTGAAGGAGGAGGTGTTCTGGCTGGTGTCGCACATGGCCACCGTAGCCTCCAACCCGGCTCTCATGGTCACCAGTCTCATTGAGTTCCTTAGTAAGTGCATATTTATATAGCAGTGTAATTTGAATAATTAGTGATTGATGTGGGTGTAATGTCAACACGTCTATGTAAAACCCTTAGAGTATAGATTAGAAACTAAAGAGTGAGCCTATCAGTGTATGAACCGTGAGCACTAGTATGAACTAGTTTTATCGTAAATTTTGTATCAAGACGGAGCGCGAAGTTTTAATAAAACTATCTAAAACCCTAATATTATCCTAACAATGTCGAAACCATCGATATTTTCGCATATAAGTCTGTCGTTGCGCGAAAAATAACTTTAAACCAGTAAACGAATGTACTAGATACAGACAAAAAGTGCTCTCGCTTGGCACGAAGGAAAACTAGCGATACTATCGGTCTATAGTTATCTATAGTCTAAGGTAAAACCAGTAAGGTTCGTTTTCGTTATTTGTGGTTAGCACTGGTGTGATTCCACTATAAACATAAAAAGTTTTTTTTTGCATTGTTGTTCTCTATTAGATTTTATGTCAAGTTCGATTTAACAAGCTAGGTATTCTATGCGACAAGGTAATTTATTTAGTTTAATTTACCAATCATACCAATTCCCTAATTCATGATCTGCTGATACAGAAAAAGAAGAGGTCGTTAACCTATCGCAAGCGATGCAACAGCTGATCATACGCGTACTAGACTACCCAGAAGCACTCACAGCATTCATAGATGCTGGTGGTCTGGAACTGGCCCTAGAGAAACTAACTGCTTGCCATCAGGTATGTTTTCATATACTTTAAAGTAAGGCTAGCCATACACGGACCGCTTAAAACCAATATCGATTGACTTAAGCTGCTAAACAGTCACCTACCTAAGTACATGCACACGGAACCGCTTTAGCAGTTGGAGCTCCCGCGAACGTGTTTTGTTTTTTCGAGCAGTCGAAACCAACTGGGTTTCAACCGGGAGCTCCAAGCAGATGAACACTGCACGAGCTGTCCGTGTACGTTAATTACCGGTTAACTTATTGAGCAGTCCATATATAGCTAGCCTGACATAACAAATTAGTGAGGAACATTACTAAAAATAAAAACACTGTCTTTATTTATGTGCCTACAAAGACTGATGATACTGTAAGTCACGTTTAAACAATAGTACAAAATATATATTTTATTAGTTAGTTTAATGATTAGTGAATGAAGGTTCAATTTAATTTGTTATCATTGAGTGTTAACATATTTAGAACTCAGATGTATTAAACACTTTTTAATCAATAAAACAACTTTTCTTCTTTTATTATTATACATACATTTCTTATATTTTACTACGTGTTTGTATGTTATCAGGCGGGTCCAAGCAGCGGGCAGGGCTTGGTGTCCTCCCTTATGAACTACTTGAAGCTGCCACCACAGATGATTAACATGTCGACGCCGGCGTCGGCCGCCAACAAGAAGAACCAGCCGCCGGTCATTGAGACCGCTAATGGATTAGTCAATATTGCGCCGCTCTGTGAGTCTTGTATCATGTCTTCGATACTAATATTATTAATTTTAAGTCTTAATTTTCACACTGCAGGACAAAGGCTTATTTCTTTTTTAACTTCTAATAATTATTAGATATTTTGGTATAATATGTATCTAGGATAACTTTAGATGCTTTTCTTGGTGTCATTTTTGCAAACACCGATGTGTTTACTTTTCCTTGATTTAATAGAGCAAATGAATAAGTTATATTTGGGTAGAAACATGTAGAAACATGTATATTTTTATATTTAAATTTTTTACTGTAAACTAGCTTTGCTGTTCTCAAGAGTTTCAAAGCAATATAAGCAAAAGTGGTTTAAAATGGGGTTGCGCTGAACTAGCCATCGTGTATAGTTGAATAGCATTGAAGAGTTGTTTGTTGTGTTACTAATATGATTATAACTTGTTAGGCACGGTGTCGTGCGGCAACCCGACGGCGCAGGCGGCGGACGTGCTGCTGGACGGCGGCGGCGGCATGAGCGTGCGCGGGGCGTGCGCGGCGCGGCGCGTGCGGGCGGCCGCCTGGTCCTACCACTTCTTCAGCGCCGACGACGCCAGCCTGGCCCTCACGCTCACGCTGCCCTACGCCGTGCAGTTGCACGAGGTGCAGCTGCAGCCGCATCTCACCAGTCTTGCTAGTCAGTACCTACATTATATCACTCCTTTATCAGATCAATCCATGACTGCTGTTTAATTGGTAAAACATTTTTTTGTCATGTCATTGTAAAGTAATCTACTGTGATTGTATGTGTAAAAAAATTGGGAAACAGTCACCATATTACCATTTTTTATATTATTTATTTATTCAGCATGGAAGACTTACAGCAACTTAAACACATTATTATCTTGAATAGTAATTTGACAGCCAGTAACAAGTCTTCACGTTTATAGCTATAAAAAATAAATGATAATTGATAGACAATTTTACAAATGTCTACTACTACAGGCCATTTTAATACTACAGTTGCGTAAAAAAAACTAATTTAAACATAAAACAACAAATATTTACAACTTCACTATCCTCCAGCATGTCCCGGCGCAGTAGCCGTAGAAGCCGGCTGCGGAGGCACGCTGGCCCCGCTCGGTCCTCCGCAGAACACCGCCGGCATGACGTTCATACGGCTCGTGGTGGCGAGGCCCATCGTCTGCACTACCGTACAGATACGCCTGTACAAGCCCAGAGACTCGTCCAATATGGGCTTGCTGCAGCTGAGACTGCTCGCGGCGCCAGCTTTCAACAGTCATTCAGCCAGCACGCCTTATACGTGAGTACATTTGTTATTTATACATTTATGTTAGTTTACTTAGTGAAAGGTCGTCGTCAAGTTTACATAAGAAAAAGAATAACACATGCAGTGTTTTTGAAACTGCTCAGTAGTGGTTAGTCAATAAGGATGGCGGTGAGATTGGGTATCGTCACTCAAAGAGGCTTACATGACGACCCAAGGAAGAGTTAGAAGCTAATTTAGCATGAATACTGCTGTTAGGCATCTATTCATTAAAAGGTATGTACTGCATATTCCTAAAGATTATTACCTTCTATCCTGAACTATACTTTGTTTTGTACAGGAGCAACAACTGGGCGTGTGTAGTAGCGGCATGTACCAGAGCAGGAGGCGCAGCGGGAGCAGCCGCAGGTACTCGGCTAGCTCGCGCCCGCGGCGGTGGTGCAGTAACCGCGCTGTGCGCATGCGCGGCGGCCGGCGGACCTGCTGCTGCGCACGCGCACGCCGCTCTGCTAGCAGCCGCGAGACACGCGCCCGCGCTACGCGGGCCCCTTGTCACTGCATTGCTCAACATGGATGCTTATGCACACGCACACGGTAAGCAATAGGGACGACACGACCCTTATTTTGAAAGACTGCTTATGAAGCTGACGGATTTTAACGATTCGCAGACCGTTGTCGGTGATGTCTATTTCATAGTTTGTAACATTATTACACCATTTATTAAAGCATTATCGTTTGATCTACTAGTTAAGATTTCTGTAAATGCTGTAGATCTATAACTTTATATATTGTTCTTATACACATAATAAAATAATATTGTGTATGTTGTGCAGCGTTCAAAGTGGCGACTAGCGGTCGCGTGAACAGCAGCATGTGGGCGGTGTGCGAGCTGGTGCGGCAGCTGTGTCGCTGGTGCGCGGACGGCGCGGTGGCCGCCTTCGTGCAGTGGCTGGCGCAGGCCGCCGAGCTGTGGCTGCGACTACGCGTTCCTCCCCCTGCTGCACTCACGCACACGCTAGCTTCGGTATGTACTTGATTATTACATAACTAGCTGTGCCTGCGACTTCGTTCGCGTGAATGACGAAACTTATCAATAAGTTTTTAACCGCAAAATTAAATTTGTTTTTTATTGTTTATACTTTTCCGGGATAAAAACTACCCAGTGTGGTGCCCAGGATAATCTATACTAATATTATAAAGCTAAAGAGTTTGTTTGTTTGGTTGAACGCGCTAATCTCAGGAACTACTGGTTAGAATTGAAAAAATCTTTTTGTGTTAGATAGTCCATTTATCGAGGAAGGCTTTAGGATATATAACATTACGCTGCGACCAAAAGGAGCTAAGCAGCAGTGAAAAATGTCACAAAAACGGGGAAAAATATTCATACTTGAAAGCTTCCGTTGCGTGCGCTGCGTAAACGGTTCGAGCTACCCAAAATATATGTATGAAAGAATTGTTCCTCTTTAAATGATCTAAAAAAATGTCTGCGACAGTATGTGTCTATCTTTTAAGATTGACTCACTATAACCTTTTTTAAGGTAATCATTTGGTCGAAATTAATGCATTATTGCCAATTATTTGCTACAGAGTTTTATCAACATAATATTAACTAAAATTATCATTTACGCAGAAATACTTTTTTTTTAAACTTCTTCATCGCGGTCATAATAACAGAAATTGACGCGGACGAAGTCGCGGGGATCAGCTATCTATACTTATATATCTATACTAATATTATAAAGCTGAAGAGTTTGTTTGTTTGTTTGTTTGTTTGTTTGGTTGAACGCGCTAATCTCAGGAACTACTGGTTAGAATTGAAAAAATCTTTTTGTGTTAGATAGTCCATTTATCGAGAAAGGCTTTAGGATATATAACATTACGCTGCGACCAATAGGAGCTAAGCAGCAGTGAAAAATGTCACAAAAACGGGGAAAAATATTCATACTTGAAAGCTTCCGTTGCGTGCGCTGCGTAAACGGTTCGAGTTACCCAAAATATATGTATGAAAGAATTGTTCCTCTTTAAATAATCTAAAAAAATGTCTGCGACAGTATATGTCTATCTTTTAAGATTGACTCACTATAACCTTTTTTAAGGTAATCATTTGGTCGAAATTAATGCATTATTGCCAATTATTTGCTACAGAGTTTTATCAACATAATATTAACTAAAATTATCATTTACGCAGAAATACTTTTTTTTTTAACTTCTTAATCGCGGCCATAATAACAGAAATTGACGCGGACGAAGTCGCGGGGATCAGCTAGTAAAGAATAATTATACCAAGTTTCATCGTAATCGAACCCGTAGTTTTTGCGTGATACCTGAACAAACAGACAGACAAATTTTTTTTTTACATTTATGGGTTCGTTCTCGGTCTAGTAACACCCCCCGCCATTTACCTTTTTGATATTTTCAATGTACAGAATTTTCACTTCTACAGATTTATTTTAAGTATAGATAAATAGTCGTCCCAACGTTACGATCATGGGCTAAATCAACAAAAATTAGGGATCTGCTCGGTAGAAAACCCAGTTAACTTAAAAAGAAAAGAAAGGTTTTATCTATTTCAGCAAGAAACACAAAACTGAATCAGAGTAACTTAGGCTAAGGCCGCACTAGGTTTTTTTTCCGCGACTGATTTTTACCCGTATTGTGTGCCTCTCAGGCGGTGTTGCGGTTTTGCGGTTTCACAGTTTACCGCTTGCGGAAAAAAACCGTAGTGCGGCCTTAAGGCCTTTTTCCTGTCACGCGTATTTTAGCCCGCACGCGGGTCTCGCCTGCATGCGGACTGCCCTCATCCTATCATTTGATACATGTTTTTCCTAACATGCGGGTAGCACGCGCGCGGAACGCGGATTGGCTGCGGGCGCGCAACACTGCAGCAGCAATCGAAATATTTGTCCCGCGTGTGGCCCGGAGCGTGCTATCACACGCATGCGGACGAGACCCGCGTGCGGACTAAAATACGCGTGTCAGGAAAAGGGCCCTAAGCCTTACAAATAATTATAATTTAGGTCATAAATTTTCCAAATTGCAGCGGATTATTTTCTTACAAGTTTTACGACCATTACTATGCCGCAAGTCTCTTCGTGATTCGTTCAATTTAAAAGTACTTCAATTATCTACAGTTCATGGAAACATTTTTTTATAATATAAAATAATGTTGTGCAGGTATTATGGACGCTAAAGGAGAAACGCACCTTAGAAAACTTGGAAGAGTTGATCACAGACGACTTGTTCGAACTAGTGTACACATGGGTCAAGGATGTGCCTGACTCTAGCCTACTGAAGAAATCTCTTGATGCCAGTGAGTTATATACCTTAATGTTTTTACTTAAAGTTCAGCTTTGTATAACACATGATGGACCTTTTTAACTTGTAGTGATGCTAAATAGTTGAAAACGTTTGTTTTCAGTTTTATGTTCGATATGCTACATCAGACCGGAGCTTTTTAGAATGCTGTTGGAACATATGGACATACCTATGGATCAGGATGAAAGGTAAATTATGACGTGCTTTGAAAAATTTATTACTTATTCTAATGATCGTTATAATATGTCCAGTCCAGTTTATCGTATACATTTTCCATAGTATCTTGTACTTGTAATTCGATGGTTAAGTTATGAGGACCATGTCGCTCAGCTCAGCTGAAGTAGAATGTATAGTACTAGTAGTATTAGTAGTAGTTTTAGTTATATACGTGTTTATTAAAATGGCTTATTATTTTCCCCAGCATGGAAGGTCTAACAGACGACACTAAGGTCCAGTCCCCGAGCAGCAGCAGCAGCGCGGCCAGCAGCCCGGGCGGCGCTGCGGCGGGGGCGGGCGCGGGGGCGGGAGCGGGGGCGGGCGCGGGCAGCGAGGCGGGCGTGTCGTGGGAGGCGCGCGGCTGGCAGCTGCAGAGCATCGCCGCCGCCGCCATGTCGCCCGCCGCCACGCGCGCGCTGCTGCACTCGCGGCTGCCCGCTGCCGTCGTCAAGGCTATCGTCGGTCAGTACCAGTACCTACACACTGCTCCTTATCGTTATAAACTTAACTTGAACTTCTTAGCTTCACTGAACACCTCGAATTGGTTAATGTACTAGGTCATTCCCCAGTACGATGGATCGACGGCCTGAAAAGTTAAATAAATCGATCTGTAGCTGAAATGTAGAGAACCATCTGTTACGTGTCAACTCGTTACAGACCGAAATTAGTGAAGAATATTGACTCAAAAACTGGCGAGTCAAAATGAATGACCAGCAGGTGTAACCGCGTACTAGTTTATGCCTCTAAAAGCTCTCTGCTTCCCACCAACGGAGTTCGTTATTTTCATGTTATAATTAAAATAACTAACTCATAAAATACGAAAATATAATCAACCATATTTTTTTTTTATGTGGCCTGTTTATTGTCAAACTGATGGGCAAAGGTCTATTATATTTTAATATTTAAACATTTATCCTCAGAATTCAGCGAAGCCAAACTAGAAATGATAAAGGCACAGCGCGGCTCACAAGAAGACGTACAAATGGCCGACGCCGACAAGGATACCCGTACCAAGCCCGACCTGCCCTCAATGAAGAGCGTGTGGCATCTGGTGGAGTGGGCGCGTGCCGTGTGCTGGTCGCGGCGGCTGAAGGACTGGCTCGGAGGCCCCGGGAACGCCTTCTGGAAGCCGCTGCTCACGCTGCTTTGTCATCCCAGACCACCATACACGTAAGGATCCTTGTTAGCAATGTGATAATACTCTCAAAAGAATCAAAAGTTACTGAATGTTTAGCTGCGATTAAGTTTTATGGTGTTTCTGTCATTTTTATGTAGATTTTAGTGAGTGACAGAACAAACTTAAAAGAAACTATCAAATATAAGGGGGCCGACGGTAATTCAAACCTATCTTTCGAGTGTTCTATTTGAATTGTGATTAAAAACCAATCACTGATCTTATTTATTGTTGTTTCTACTTTTTCAGTTTCCCCCTTTGATTTTAAAACTATGAGTCAATTAATATTAAATGTTCTTTTAGCACATGGCAAGAAGATGCTCAATATGCTCAACTAGAAGAAAGCACGATCCGTTTATTCGCTGAGCTGACAGTGTGTCACCCAGCTAATCAGAAGTTGTTCGCGTCTACTCTGCATAGTATACTGGAGTCGATGCGTTGTACTGGTAAGTGTCAGTTAAAAGATTGTTATTAATTTATTTGCAAATAAATAGGAAGTAGAGTCTGGAAAGAGTACCGTCGTGGGATTACTAATTAATTGTGTTATTCCTTATGTTAATACAATATATTATTATATACGTTACTAGCTGTACCCGGCATGCGTTGCAATGCAACTTTTTCTACCTAGCACCTGCCTACTACCTACCTACTACCACTTAGGGATGAAAAATAGATAGTAGTCGATTCTCAGACCTACTGAATATGCATATAAAATTTCATAAAAATCGGACACACGAGAATTTTATATATAAGATTATTATGCCATTATAGTGTAACATAGCATCACAAAAAACTATGTTAGAAGATAATGTTTTCAGATGTCCTTCATATTAGTTTTTAAGTAATTATACGCTATCCATTTTGCGCTACGACGGTACCCTTTCCGTACAGATCTTAATGTTAATGAGGAAATATGTTGGGGGAGGATTCTTGTTTATTAGCTTATTGAAGTAAAATATAGTGTTTAAGAATTTCCAGCATGTTGTAACATAACCGTTGGTATGCAGGTCCGGAAGGCATCTCGGGCTTCACGCGCGCCCTCATCCTGCGCCTAGTGCTATCCCCCGAGCGCGTGTGGGTGTCGCTGCGCTGGGCGGAGGGCGGGGCGGGCGCGGGAGCGGGCGCGGGCTGCTCGCACCCCGCCTTCCTCGGCCACAGCGTGCTGCCGCTGCCGCTCGCCTGCACCGTCAGGCATCTGCTGTCCGAGCACAGGCCGCCTAGTACGTACAACTACATACTTATTAACTACACTACTAAAACAATAGGTTACTATTAAGTGTTGATTAAAAATTACATCAATTCATAACGATATGGCGACAAACTGTGCTACCACTATACTAAATTAGATGTCCTTTTGTTCTATACCTGACGTCGATTAACATGTTATTTTATTAAGCCTGACAAATTATCGAGTGGGAGAATAGTGAATAACTTTTGCAAAACACAATGTCTTAAAATTACAAGCCAAACTATTAATGATTTTACCACTAAACTAATAACTCTCTTCAACAGTACCAATAATGGAAGACAGCACAAAGATATGCATGAACACGGCGTCAGTATGCGGCGGCAGCTCCGTGCTCCGCAGCGCGTCGGACACCGCCATCACCACCGCGGCCGAGGCCTGGGAGCTCAGCCTGGCCGCCGCCAGCGCCTCCAAGGACAAGCGAGTGAAGGACGTCAAGAACACGTCTCTAAAGCAAGCGAATAATAAGAAGAGACAGACCAAGACCAGTAATGAAGCCTCCGTGCTGTCGGTTACTGATGGTGAGATATATTTTGTAGCTATATGTTGCTATTTAGCACACAGACACATACTTTTACATTGACAGCTCTTTTACTTACTATAATAACAAGGTTCATTTTCTGCGCACAATGACACTAATACACGAACACTAATGCTCAATAGTCTTCTACTATTTTCTTTGAATTTATCTACTCTTATGTTCTATGACGAACTCGACTCCTTCGCGCGATACTGACCCGAAATAGCTTTAGACAGAGATAAGTGTCAGTGGGACACTATGGGCTCTTGTAGATTTATTTTACTTTATTAGTGCATATGAAGTTTAAAAGTAGATGTTCCTAAATATGTAAATGTTTCCAGATCTAATAGACACGACAATCCGCGTGCAAATCCCCGGCCTGGAAGGGTTCATCCCGCCGAGCACGACGCTCGCGCAGCTGACGGCCGCCGTACCGCATGTGTTCGGCCCGCATCTCGCGCTTACACTACACCTCAATACTAACGGCGGTAAGCTAAAATTTTGGTTTTAACAGACGAAAGAAGAATGAGGTTATGTCGATAGTTTTTTCGTGTGGAAAATATGAGGCCGAAATTTGGTTTTACTCTTTTTGTCATTTTTGAGTCAGTTTTGTCCCTACCGATAGTTAAAATATTGTCATGATTTACATGATTTATGTTGCATACAGCATGGACAGGTCCGAGTTGGGACGGTGGGCCGCCCGGCTCCCCGGCGGGGTCCCCCAGCGCGGGCGGCAGCGGGGCGGGCCCGGGCGGCGCCGGCGCGGCGGGCTCGGGCGTGCTGCGCTGGTTCGGCGCGGTGGGCGGGCTGGCGCTGGTGGCGGCCCGCCTCCCGCGCCCGCACGCCGCGCCCCCCGACCCGCCCGCGCTGCTGCACCACCATCATGACCTCGACTGGGTCAAGCTGGACGATCCCTACGAGGTACTTATATCTTTACACCTTATTTACCTTACTTCTTATATAAATGCAACTAGAATTAATGAAGATTGACTACCAGTTCCTGAAAATCTATCTCCATCTTGCGCGGCGTAAAAAAGCTTAAGCATATTGTGAAATAATTAAATTGAGCCTCAGTTTCAGAAAGTTGATCTTGTGAAATCTAATGTAAATTTTTGACAGCAATCAAGTTTACAACACTTAATATGGGATTGGGCACGAGACCTCTTAACTTTGTATTTAAAAAATGACTATGTACCTATAGTTAAATGGTTCCTAAACCATAAAAAAATATATATATCTATATCCCGATTTTGTGAAAATCACTAAGACAACTCGCTAGAAAAATACAATTCAAGATTATTATTTACGTGCCGCCTATATTTGAACATTGATAAATAATAAGTAGGTATATTATCTCCAGGAGGTTGTGGAGTTGGGCGTGAGCTCAGCTAACGGCGTTATGGAGGAAAGCGGGTGCACCGGCGTGCCCGCGCACGCGCTGGTAGCGTTGGGGCTGCTGCTGAAGCTGCCGGGGTACGCCGACGCCTTGCTGGACGAGGGCGCGCGGGCCTGCCATCTGCTGCGGCTGCTGCTGGGGGTCACGCATGATGAGGATGGACGTAAGTGCCTTTATTTACCTTTAAATCTTTCTCCCAGCTGATTGCTAAGCCATTTTTCAGCTATCCTGTAAGCAGAGATCGATATCGTCTTGCAACCTTCCTTCCGGCTTGCCTTATATGCAAGTTCTGGTTCTAGGTATTAACTTTGCAGATATTTTAGTCCATCTTTCTATAGACCTAGAACTTAGATTTCCACTACAAACCCAATATTTTTTTATGCAGCGTAAGATAGTATTTCACTTATAGCTAAAATAATAGTTCCATACGTATTTTTTGTAACTTATATTAAGCAGAAAACCGAACGATTATGTTTATAAAAAACTTGATTATAGGGATTCAATTGTGCGAGAAAAGGTCATTATTACTATCCTTACAAACTTAAGACACGTTAGTGGTTGTGCAAGGGTATCATATATATCTTGGCATACAGGCAGCATCGCAGTGGGCGAGGGCCGCAGCGGTGGCACCGGCTCGGGCCCGGTGGGCTCGCTGGGCACGCTGCCCTTCAGCGTGGTAGCTCGCCTGCTGGAGCGAGCTCCCCGCAACACGGACGACGGCCGAGCGTTACGCCGCGCGCTGCTGCAGCGGGGCGCGGTAAGGCTGCTGCTGGCCTGCCTCGCTGTCTTCACGCATCATAGACCTAATTCCAATGATGTAAGTACCATATTAATCTAGATTTACACATACATGTCATCTTTTGTATTATTTGTTATGGTTAAACTATGTGTGGTAAAAGTCTGTATTTTATGGTAAAAAGTAAAAAAAATTACAAACCTTCCTGAATATTGTGTTTTTGAATTACTTACGATTTTTTGGTTATCTGATTGTTCGCGTGGCAATTTGTGACTCATGTGACATTCAGAAAATTAAACATTTAATCTTGCAAAAATTTAAAGAAATCAATTTTGCAGCAGCTTCTTTTAGCCTAATCAAGTTATATTGGTGATAGTCTAAAAATCAAAATCATGATTCATTTATTTCAAACTTCTTTTACATGAATAGACACTGACAGATTATTAGTACACCTAATCGCCCTTCAAATGTGTCCCATACGGCATACCTAAACTTCACATACTCTTACAGAACAGCCAAGGCTCCAACGGTTCGACAGGTAAATCTGAAGAAAAGAGCCAGCTGTACTGGGCGAAGGGCACGGGCTTCGGCACGGGCTCCACGCAGCAGTCGTGGAACGTCGAGCAGGCGCTCGTCAGGCAGCGGACCGAAGAGGAACACGTTACTGTGCTGCTGCAGGTAAATAAGCTACTTACTACTCTGTATGTAATAATCCAAGTACGCCCAATAATGTGCCGTGTTGTGCGACTATAATTATTTTTGGGTTTTTTTTTGGGTTCCAGGGACACACTTGTGACTAAATTGTTATGAAAGTTAACGTAAATAATTTGTACGTATGTATATTTAATTATGCAGGTTCAAACGACCTTCGGTTCTGTCGACAAGAGTAATATTTTACTGTTATTTCAAAGTCAATGAAAGTATTTTTGGAAGAATAATAACTGATTTTTTGACTGGTTTCATTTTTCGATCGTTATGACGCATTTTAAATCGTTTTATAAGATTCCTATATTCCCATTAGTCCGTAATCTTGAAGCTAAACAAGTGTTTGTGACCAGAACCAATTCTTTTGTATAATACTTTTTATTTGTACGTAGGTGTTAGCGTCATACATGAACCCCGGCGAGAAGTGGCCGCCGGAGGAGGGCACCGCCGAGAGCGCGGATCGCGACGGCGACGCGGACGACACGCACGACCTGCCCGCAGAGTTCATCGAACTGGTTGCCAACAGCTCACTGGTGCCTGCAATCTGCTCATATCTTAGGAATGACTCAGGTATGTTATATCAATCTCGCTTGTTTTACTAATTTGTTAGGGAAACGGGTAGGTATAATGCATACGCACGAAATAGGATTAACCGTAGTTACTGACGATGGACGAAAGTATGTATTGAGCAGAAATTCAAGCAGAAACTAATCTGACAGATATGTATCGCCGTTATTGTCATAAACACCGATTACGTGTATCTGGTTAAAAAATATTTAATGCCTAAGTATTTTTTTTCTACAAAAACAGACTAGTTATTTTCATTTATTAGTTTCTGCCGTGGCTAGACCTATTCTATGCACTTTCTGTATGTATTTTATGTTTTTGGTGTGATTGTCTCATTGGCAATATGTATGTGGTTAGTGCTGGACATGTCGCGGCACATCCCGCTGTACGTGCACGTGCTGCGGTGCGCGCGCGCGCTGCACGCGCTGGGCGCGCGGCGGCTGGGCGGCGCGCTGCGCCCGCTGCCGCGCCTGCTCGCCATGATGAGCCGCACCACCAACTCCTACGCCACCAAGCTCAGGTAACATAACATAACATACTATACTACTCCAATACAATACATACAAACAATATGCTACATGTTCATTATTTACGCGTACAGGAGGTAATGCTTTTTTGTTTGTTCTCAGAATGAGCAAGAAAAATATATTCGGTAAAATGACATATAGCCAAAGATTTAGTACTTCAAGTAATTCAGAGTTGTCTGAAGAAGACGAAGGACTCGCCGCGCTTATTGCTGATATACAAGTAAGTACACCACTTCTATCTTTGAAATTATACCTTAAACAAAAACCGTACATCTTGCTTTGTAAGATACCTATAATTTACCTGTAAATAGAGGAAATAGTTTTTATGAGAGCAAAACATGTTGTCTTACGGCGATTGTTCCACCAAATGCCCGTAGTCATGATTAATTTGTAGCCGGCGATTGTTCCACCAAATGTCCGTAATCATGATTAATTTGTACCTCATGGATGTGCCAGTGCAATTCTTAGTTGTTAATATCGGTATGATGTTGTGTTATCCCAGGCGACGTCGGCGCTGATGTGTCGGTCGGAGAGCGAGGCGGAGTCGGGTCGCAGCAGCGGCGCGCCGCAGCCGCTCAGCGGAGCCTCGCGCGAGGCTCGGTACATCGAGCTCATGCGGACCATGCAGTTTGGTAAGCTCTTTACATTTTATTATTTCATGCTTTTGTTTTTTATGTAAGATATGATTGTCTTAAGAAAATAGCTTAGAAGCAGTCTGGAGGCTAGTATGAGTTATCACATAACATAAAAGGGTAATGGCGCGTTGTTTGAATCTAATTCTTTTGATTGAGAGATATGTGAAAAAGATCTTTTACATTATCTGATTATTATGTCAAATTCATTTAAAAGTGACCGTTAGCTTATTTATTACAATTATTCATGGTTATTTTACACAACATATAATGATTTTTACAATTTGATGGCTATATAAATTGTAGTTACAGCTGGTATAAAAAACCTTATTTTTCTTTATGTATATCGGTCCACTACAAGCCTTTCTATCCTATTCTCTTCTCAAAGAGGAAAAAAGAGCTTGTATTGCATTTTATAAAATGAGTACTGTCATCGCACAGAGACGTTCGAGATGATAGCAGAGTGCGGGGAGAACGGGTTCCGGTTCCTGGTGCCGTACCACTTCGAGGGCGCCGTGCGCGCGGCGGGCGAGCGTGCCCACCCCGCGCGCATGAAGCGGCTCGCGCAGGAGGCCGCCACGCTCGCCACCTCGCTGCCGCTCTCCTACTCCTCGTCCGTCTTCGTCAGGACCGATGCCGATAGGCTCGATGTCATGAAGGTGCCTACTAAATTTTTAGGCTTTCATAGTTTTCTGTGCAGTGGTTTCGTGTTATGTATTTACTATTGTGTGCTCATGGCTAGTCATGGTTTTATGCAAGTTTGAAGATAATCATTAAAAAAATAGGATTGATTATATTGGGAGTCTGTTAAAAATGAATGTGTTTTCACAGGTCCTAATAACGGGTCCGTCGGACACGCCGTACGCGAACGGCTGCTTCGTGCTGGACGTGTACTTCCCGGCGGAGTACCCGGCCGTGCCCATGCTCATCAACCTGGAGACCACGGGCCGCCACTCCGTGCGGTTCAACCCCAACCTCTACAACGACGGCAAGGTGTGCCTCTCCGTGCTCAACACCTGGCACGGCCGCCCCGAGGAGAAGTGGAACGCGCACACCTCTAGTTTTCTACAGGTATAGTAGCTCGTAGCAATATCACAAGTACTAAATCACTTAATTTTGATTTTTTCGTTTTACCTTTGGGATCTGAATCCTTGTATTGCAAAGATTTTTACAAACAGATAGATGTCATCTCGATTTTGTTAGTTTACTTATCTTTTATAGTGCTGTCATGTTGAGGATGTACAATATTCTATTGCGTCTCTATATGTATTGTTATAAATAAAGATGTGTCTTAAGTAATTTACTTTCAATTCAAATAATAAAAACAAGTACCTAATTTACTAGAACAGCAAAATGAAGCCAATTCAATTACTTTTTCACCATCCACTACTACGCTTACCATAATATTTCGTAAAATAGATAAAAAAACGTACATAAAATTAATCGTGTTTGCAGGTTTTAGTATCAATCCAGTCGCTAATCCTTGTCCCGGAGCCGTACTTCAACGAGCCGGGCTACGAGCGCAGCCGCGGCACTCGCGTGGGCTCCAGCGCCTCGCTCGAGTACAACTCCAACATCTACCAGGCCTGCGTGCGCTGGGCCATGCTCGACCATCTCCGGAACCCAGAGCCCTGCTTCAAAGAGGTAAACACATCTATTATATTTAAGACTCTACGTCACACAAAGAAAAAGGCACTATTAGTCATGAATATATGCTTTGTCTGCGTATGCTTTCTTATTATTTCGATTTTTTTATCGTTATTCTATGGTACCCTTATAATGAAAAATTGGAACTAGTCATTGCGATTTTACAGAGAGAGTCACAGAAACACTCGTATAAAATCGTCATAATACAGAATTACATACATTAAGCAGGTTTCTATCTAATTGTTTGTTAATTATAATTGCGGTTTTGCAGGTCATTCAAACACACTTCTGGATAAAACGCAACGAGATAATGCAGACAGTCGCCAACTGGATCACGGAGCTAGAGAGTCAGAGCGGCGACGAGCGGACGCAGAGGACCATCCAGCTCAACCTCATGGCGCTCAAGGTAACAAGCGAGCTTGTGATGGTGGTGTAGTAAGGTAGTGAGGGTGGTGTGGTAACGTGTGTGTGTGTCCCCCGCAGCGGCACTACGTGAAGCTGCAGGAGGAGCTGGGCAAGCTGCCGGTGCCGGCGGGGCTGGAGGAGCTGGACGAGCCGTTCACGCTGCCCGCCGCGCCCGAGTCCGCCATGCCCGCGCCCGCCGCGCCCACCAACGACGAGATCGACCACGACATGGAGAAGATCGTCTCGCAGGTGCTCGACTGAAGGCCGCCAGCGAGGCGCACAATGAAAGTACAAGTAGGAACCCCACGCGGCGCGCGGCTCGTCGGACCTCGCCGTACGCTCGCACGCGTACGCTCATACGTTTCTAGCGTGTTTATTGTTCGTAAAGGATTTTCTTTTTATTTTGTAGTAGAAGATTTCGGTTTTTATAGATTTTTTAGTAGGCGTTTAGGATTTAGTGGGACCTCTGTTTAGTTTAACACACATTGTGATACTAAAATGGGCCCGCTCGGCGCCCGGTAAGATATTTAAGGAGCTGTAGATGATGTACGGGCCGACGACATTTTACTTAATGCTATGTATAGTCAATGCCGACCGTCGCGCGGCGCACGTCCGGAGTGGGAGGCCACAGCGGCCGGTGTGACGTCACCGCCGGCGACCACATGCAACTATGTACATGAAATTATAATTTGATGTATATAACTTATTGTTTTAATTTTTGTATTCTAAGAATATATTATTATATATTATGTATCGCTGTATTGCTCTATAAGAGTAGTCGGAGGCGGCTGAATTTTACGAAGGAAATAAATTATATAACTCATTCGGTAGCAAATTATGTACAGGCCTAGCCACCTTCAGTCATATCGCTTGGACGCGTATCGTAGAGCTGACAATAACGTCTCCGGACAGCTGTAGTGTCGCGGCGCATGCGCACTGCCGGCGTGAGCGGTGGGGACAACTTCGTGAATGTATGTGTGTATATAGATAAATCACCAGTAGAGTTCTGTGTTTCTCACTGTACTTTCATTGCCAGGTAAGTTGGACGTAGGACGTTTATTGTTATATTTTATTGTGAATTTCGGAATGTAAATAAATTTTATGTTATCGCAATTTTCTTTTTATTTTTTGTTGGTTTTACAATTTCCCAAATATTATAACAGTAAATGTATCTTCTATTTATTGAGTTCATTTCCATTGTTTTCCGTTAAGCTTAACTGTTCTGTAGCTGGGATCCAACGAGCCGCGCGTTCTCTATACTATAATCAGCTTTGTATTAATTATTCAGACAAGCGGTAATTAAAAACAACTTTTGCTAATACGTTTTTTATTGTTCATCTATTTACATTGTCACAATTATAAAAGGATTCCACTTAAACAAAATATTATGACTCTCATCTAGCCACCCTAGCTTACCCTACGTGCTAAACATTCACTTTATTAGACAACTTATTGCATAAATAATTTATTCACTAATCTTCTGACTATGTAGAGATGTAAAATTACTCAAAAATAGTCCATCTCAGATGGAGTTTGTGACATTTTAAAATATTTATTTACATAAGTAAAATGTTAGAGTAATATTAACTATCTACATTATAATCTATTGGTATGATTGTGTTAACATGCGCCGGCGGCAGCGGCCGCCATGCCGGGAGAGTTCATTGTAGCACAATACCTATTCCACTTATGGCACATGAAACAATAACAATATTATCTGCCAAAGTTTAGCGACCGACGATTACTGCGAACTAACTAAAACTGGGTTTATCTGAAAACAACAATGTAGTACAAAGACAATATTTGTCCCTACGTAATTCTAAGAAACATTTAACTAACATTGTAAACAAAAATATAATTTGTATTTTAAGTAGCATCAAAGGCTTGACATTCATTTCTGTATTAACTATCATAGTAATCGTTCGGTCGCGTACTCTGCACTACGCTAAGTAAAGATCTTGGTGAAGCTGATGTCTACTTCCTCCTGAAGGGCTGGTCTGCCTGGAGCTCTGCCTCCTGTGGGTCCAGCTGGCCAGCCTCCACACACGACTTACAACAGAACCTGCAAAATAAAGTGGTATTGAAAATCTACATAACACATCAAGAATAGAATAGAAATACTTTTATTTGGCACAGCACTCAAGACTGCATTAAGCTTATAAATATTCCTATATTAAATAATATTATGTAGGGTTAAAAACAAAAGCCAAAACGCATACTCAGATTAAAACTGAAATACAGTTGTGTAGTTCATGGACTTTTTGTTTACCATTGTTTTTAGTTGTTTACTGGGTGCAACCTAACTTTTTTATTTATTAATTTTATATTGAAGTATTGTTATCCCATATAAATTGGCGATGGATAGATTATAAGAAATGGAACTTTAAAACTCGGCGCCAACGGGTTACGTGAGCGCCGAGCCTATACAAAGTTTATGAAAAGAAGGTTATAAGTCTCTGTTGCTGGCCAACAGTGACTGTGGCCGTTGGCCCGTTTGTTTCGAGCCTAAGCTAAATGTTTCTATATATAGAAGGAAATAAATAGCATTATCGATCCCATTCAAGTGTACCAATCGCAAGAAGTACATATAACTCGATAACTAGGATAATTAACTTGTAATCTGACTCGTTCAGGATTGCTATCGATTATTATCGATTGACCTAATATATCGAGTAACCTCGTAAATTGAAGCCACTTACTTGGAGTAATACTTGTGGCGACAGAACTTGCTGTGCACGATCAGGTCACAGTTGGCGAAGAATGGGTTGTCTGTGCACTTGGCTGGCACTATTAATTCTGTGGAGACAAAAAATCCTTAGATATCGTAACATAATTTATTAGGTATAAGACCTTCACGAAGATCATATAAAAAGGGTCACCATTTTTTTGTGCAAAAAATTAAAAACTTATTTTAACAGACACTTGTAATTTTTTATCATTAAGTACTGAAATAAAAAAGTTATCAAAAATGGTAGGTACCTAGATGGGCGACGGTTACAGAAATTCCCCCAACTTATTCCCACAATTTAAAATTCGGGTAAATCGGATATCTACTAAGTGTTATCTTTAAGTTATTTTATTGTTATTATTTTGCATCATTAGGAATAGCTAGAAAGGTAGTTATGTAAAGTAATTAAGTAATCAATGAGCACGTGCTTAGAAGCCACAGTTTGCGTCTGGCTGACAATAGAAAGGCCGTGAACTCGAACCCTGGCAGTTGCACTGTAGATAGGACAACATTCTTATCTAACTCGTGCATTTTACTTCATTAGACGGTGGAAAAGTTAGTTGTAAACACGACACTCTAAACAGCATTAGGTATCGTTAATCGTTTGTTTCGTATAAGAGCCGTTATAATGGTTTATAATAGCAATAGCTTAACTATTTGAGTAGGGATGTTAACTGGGTTTGAAAAGAGAAAACCTAATTGTAAGTTCAAAAATAGAAAGAAGGTAGGTAGTGCCTACCTAGTGAAGGCAAAAACGCCACGATCTTCACAAAACGTACGGCATTTGTTTTCTTCTAACAAAAGTAGGTAACCATTAGGTACTTACGCTGAACGTTAATTTGTACGGTGTCGGAATGTGAGCTGTAGGCGTTGCGGGCGTGGCAGGCGTACAGCCCGCTGTCGCCCACCGAGACGCGCGCCACCAGTAGCCGGGATACTATCGTACTACCTGTACACGAAAAAGACAAAAACATTAAGTAAACACATTACACACAAACAATAATCAAATGTTACAACGTCTTTAATGAACTAAACGGGCCAGGTTGAAAAGGATCTGCCAAGAAGCGCAGAGATTGCGGGCTGTTTATAGTCGGTGCAAACCCGACATATCCCTACGCTTCACCATGACAAAAGAAAGACTGGCTGTTGCAAGGGCAAAGGGTATTTAGTGCCCTAAGCACTTTCTGATAAATAGCATCCGAAGTCGTCTTATCTTCTTTTCCCTAATGCTCACTGTGCTGTAATCTTCTTAAGCTATAAACAAGTTTAACAATAGACTCACTAGTAATGGAAGTCCTATCATCGTTCTGTATGCTGGCGCCGTCCTTGGTCCAGTGCACCACGGGGTCGGGGAAGCCGTCCACCTCGCACGTCAGCCGCAGCTCCGCTCCGATGTTCAGCATCGTCTGCGCCGCCGTCACGTGCGTGCTGACCGGCACTGTACCGTCAATGTTGTGTTAGATACTGGACTGGTTCTTTGGAGTTTTTTTTACATACATATTTTAAGGAAAGCAAGGGATATTTAACATTAATAAAAAGTAGATACATTTAAGAAATTACAACTTGATTTAGGGGAGATCTGATCTGATTAGGTACCTGCTTGCGTCACTTCTACAATACCAATATGGCTAGGGCTTCTATGATAATATTAAATAGATACATTGAACATAGAGCTTGTTTAATAATACAATACTTACAATAGATAAAGTACGTACTTTAGCTCCTCACTCATATAAAAACATTGAACAAGAAATGGACCTACGGGTAAATTGCCTTTATACAGCGCTGTAAGATATTAGGTAAAATGCACATCATAAAATACACATACTGACTCTAAGTATGCAATAAATAAATAAATATACACCCGTAACAAAAATAAAAACATGTACATTACAAGGGCGGAATAAAGTAGTAGTTACTGACTTCTAGCTTTCATTTCGACATCTCCACCCAAGTAGGTAGGTACTTTATGTTCGTAAAAACTTTGTAATACTTTTATTCCGGGGTAAAACGTAGAAAATAATATAAACATAGATATATCTAGATGCACAAATCATAATAAAATACTCAATACATAAAGATACAACATACTCACATTGGCAATGTTTATAATAAGCTCGACACAAAATGATAAAATTGACACTATTCTTACATACACAAGTAGGTTAGAATTGGGGGTTCTGTATCACTTGCTCTCGCTTCGCTCGAGCCGTGATACAGAACCCCCAATTCTATTTCGGTCCTACACAATATCTAGCGATTGTATTATAAGAGCGTCTGCATTGGATTGACTCATGCGCTCGCGCGCCGACGACGCGACGAATGTCGACCGCTCAGATTGCATTTATTTCATCGGGTATCGGCGCCTATCTGATTTCGATGGCGCGATGCAGTACCTTGCAAATAGTTATCCCGTCTGTTCATTTAAACCCACAATACAATAAGTGAGTTCTGTGTATGTTATGACACGTTGCCTATCGATGCGGTCGACTGACTGTTGACTGTTTTGAATTGTAATCATAATAACTTATTATATTTACATCGAACCAACTTCGTAAAGAAACTTATATCTTAAATGAATGCGTTTGATATAAGTGGAACTCTGTAATTTTATTGTGTTATAGAACTTTTTTTTTTAGCATCTTGGACATTTATTTTATTGAATCATTACGTATTCTTAGTACTGAACTTTAATTGTTACCATGAACGTGCTGACTATCCAAGTCCCCAGAACTATCGCTATGTAACAACAAAAGCAGATTATCTATTCTTAATCAGAATCAGAATTGTTTATTTCTTAACGATGTTATTACAGATACAAGATTATTATAGAGTATATACAAAGCTAAGATCAGCGACATTCTATCTTACAGAATGTAAATAATTATATTACTAAATTATAATGTTTATAAATGAATGAAGTTCGATCATGGTCTATAGATTTAGATAATCTCAGAAGTCTTTTATTGAGTAATCACTTAATGTTTCAGTTAATTAGGCAGTGATAGCTTAGTGGTATGACCAGGTACTGCTAATTCTTAGGTTGGTGATGGAACTCAAGGCACTTCCGACTTTTCGAAATCATGTGCACATAAGTAATTTATTCATGATCACTTGCTTAAACGGTGACGGAAAAAACATCGTAAGAAAACCTGCATTCAACGCAGCTAGTGTAGAGTACTAATCTGTGCTGGGTTCGGGTGGTAGACTATGACCTAAGCACTCTCATTGTGAGAGGAATTAATGGAATGATGGTAAATGTTTCATTTTATTATATTTTATAACGATGTAAATTTTGGAATAAGAAATAACTTCGCAATCGGGCAGTATACAGCATTATGATGTAGGCGCAATAACTCATAATATTAATATATAACATTTTAATTTGTATATTTATTTTTTTAATTATTACTGAACAATTATGCGCTGCTTGAGTATTTAACAGACAACGTATGAACACATTATTATTATTAGGGAGAAGGTAAAGTATTCATTAATATTGTCACTAAAATACGGACTTAAAATATATAAGTGCTATAAATCTAAACACAAACAAAATATCTCAATATTAAACTATACAGATAATTTTAATATTATTTATGTAACATTTTCTTTTCACTTTATGTTTTTACGTACTAAATAAAGTATAACAGGCTTTAAAACGATGCAATTCTTAGGAACCACGTTCTGTTTAACAACGTTTTATTTCCATAAAATATATTTTTTACGTTTTATCAATAAAATATTTCGGAGTTCAATTTATAAAAGTCAATTTTAATGTTAATATGAAATAACCATTTGTAGTTGGTCTCTATATTTGTTTATGATAGAGAGATCATTTGTATGCAAGTACATACGATTACCTTATAAAAATTTCGTCTCAGTTTTCATCGACAGCGTGGCGCCATATAATATATCCCCCTAAAATGGCAAGTAAAGGCGAAGTTATAATTGAGTACGAATGATGTTTAAAATAATAAGTGATTATAAATCTTATGTACTACATGCATAAGGATTAAAAGTGTATGACAGCATGTATGACTTATTTTAAATAAACTATAACTTATTATCATTTCTCAAGTGTGTATACCGTTTTACAATTTGGGGGTATAAAATCAGTGTCATTCAGGATCATCTCACAGAACATTTTTAACAGCGCATTCTGCAGTCAGTTCTATAGATTTACATCGTTTAATCAGTGTGTTTAATAAATAAAAACAGTAAGTATGTACGTGTCATTTAACTCTATCAATTTTGTGATCAGTGTGTGCGTACGGTTGTGGTCGCGTCTCATGAGCTCAGAGGTCGAGAGTGTATTTAGTGAGAGTGATTTTATGAGTTCGATTCCCAGGCAGGAAAATAGCTTGTCTGGTCAGAGGAGTTTAATATTATCATGAATGGGTGGCGGGGTGATAACAGTTGTAACCAAATGAATTAATGTAAGTAGACCTGCTTTTCAATGTTTCACAATTTTGTTTTATTTCAGGTTTTCCAATCCATTTGACTCCGACACTGAAGTGATCCCTATATCACAAAAGCGGAAGCCTTCAAATAAGCCTTCAACACCTAAGCCGTCCAAGCCGAAGGCAAAATCTAAAAAACGGGTGCAAGAACAGCTGTTGCCGGCTGCTGCCGGAAGTGAATCTGAATCAGAGGCTGACCTTCCGACTGCGTCTGCCTCTGCGTCTACATCTTATAAAAAGAAAAGAAAACGAGTCATCTTCCCTGATTCCGAGGTAAATTTATTGTTATTTAATAATTAATGTAGAAAAACAGACCAAACTATTTTTACGTGGTGGTGTAAAGCATAGTTACTACTAATAAGTATGAAGTCTGACCAAGTGTAATTGGGTCAAATTTATAGAACAATTTTATAGCAGCTGCATGAAGTTTAACTGTACCGAAAAAAGGGCAATGTTATGAATGTTATCAAAAGTTTCAAAAGTTTGCGTCTACCTAATAACTTATAATTTGTCAAAGGAGTTTTTTACGGTTTATACTTTTTAAGATCTACATGATTTAATTTATATGTGCTAATCCGAAATAAATACATTTTAAATGAAGAATGCTTATGTCCTGAGATATTATTATGATGGCTCAAAATAATAATAATCGTCGGTTTGTGTCCCCAATACTCACTCATTGACCATTTAATTTAATAACCCATTAATTGGGCTTGATGATTATCATGAATCATCAGACTTTGATAAAATTAGGTATTTATTTTGAGAAATTGATTTGTTACATTAACTAATGTATATTATTTTGTTTGTTTCCAGGATGAAGAGCAGCGTGAACCAATTCGAGCAGCTAAGCTGAAGAGCTACCTAACTCGGCGAGTGGGTTCTGGTTACACTATGCAAAGTGACCCCACAAGACGAGGAGAATTTTATATTGAGGTCCGCATCTCGAATTGCCAGGAGTTGGAGGCTATTTCAACCAACCGCTGGAAACATTCACTGCTATGTTTCAAAACAGCAGTGAATGACGATAGCCCAACTTGGAAGGCGGTTACTCAGTTGGTTGGAACAGTTAAGGAGGATTACTCCTCCATCCAACCAATTTTGTACCCCCAAAATCCTTTTTAAATATTTTATCATTATAATTTTTAACTATTTTATATTTAGGAATATTATCGATACTGTACAAATTTTGCTGTCATATTATAACCTAACCATGTATTTTTGTATTAATTACTATAAATAAATGCATTGCTCTCTTACATAATCTATTCGTTCGATAAAAACGACCATATAACTATAAACTATAAATAAGTTAAGATTAAATAATAATTTTCATGTATTTTCTTACAGAATCTACTTAGTAGATAAAATAAAATACTAAATTAAAACCTAAAAATAAAAACAATACAATATTTTATACTTATAAAGCTTTTCTGAAATTATTCAAAATGTTTTTCTGTCAAGCTTGTAACATTAACGTTCACAATTATTCTTCTCACAAAAAAACCAACATCCATAAATCTAATAACCTCATAAAAACGCAATTTGATAATATTCGTATAATAGCTTGTGCTTTTAAAAACAAAATAGTCAGTTATAAAATAACCCCTCAAAGTTTTACTATTACTCCTGAAAAGTTTTTATCTGAAATTACAGACACATGTTGCTATCTAATCAAAGAGTTATTAAAACAACACGTTTCTTTAAAAGTCAATTTCGAACTTTTTGTTTCGTACAATTTACCTAAAAATAACGAAATAAGTCTTAAATCATTTAACACGAGATATACAATTATACTTCAAAGCACAGATATATTATCCACTTATCAAGCATTTGCGGAAAAAATATTAAATAAATGTTCAGAGTTCGAACTAAGTGAGTCAGGGTGGACGATTGAATCCATAAGTCATTTAGAAATTAATTTTGTTAAATACAGTCCTTTGAGAGCCGGTTCTTATTTAAAATTACCTAAGCGAATTCAAAATACAAAATCATGTCTAAACATAGTCAATAAAGACAATTACTGTTTTCTTTGGAGCATTGTAGCTTATTTGTACCCAGCAATGCATAACTCAAATAGAATAACATCATATCCTCACTATTTAAAAGTGTTAAATATAGCAAACATGACATTTCCACCCAGTTTAGACGATATAAAATTATTTGAAGACTTAAATCCAAACGTAAGTGTTAACGTCTATGGTTTGGAACAGAATGACTATGTAACAGGACCATTATATAAAACTTTAAAAAGAAAACTTTTTCATGTTAATTTACTTTATATCAATAATAATGGTAAAAGTCATTTCTGTTTAATTAAACATTTTAGTAAGCTTGTACACAGACAACTTACAAAACATAAATCTAAAATATATTTATGTGATGAATGTTTTATGTATTTTGAAACATCAGAAAAACAATTGAATCATAGCTGTGCAAGAGTGCAGACTATACTTCCCGAAGAAAACTCAAAACTCTGCTTTTCAAATTTTAATAGGACTCAAAGAGTTCCAATTGTTATATATGGCGATTTCGAAAGTCTATTACGGGAATATTCTGATAAAAATAAGTCCCCATGTGTTGAAAATATACAAATCCATGAGGCAAGTTGCTATGGATATTACATTTTTTGTCAGTCTAAACCAGAATTAAATAAGTTTAGATCGTATAGGGGGCCAGACTGCTCCAAAAAGTTCATTGAAGCTATAAGTCGGGATGTAATAAGACTTTATAAACTAATGTCAGAGATAAAACCCATGATAATTAACAAAGATCAACAAACTGCTTTAAAAAATGCTAAACAATGTCACATATGTAAGAAATCATTTAATGATACTGACTCAATTGTTGCAGATCATGATCATTTCACAGGAATGTATAGAGGACCAGCACATAATACATGTAATTTAAATGCAAAATCTTGCCCATTTATACCTATCATATTTCATAATCTTTCTGGCTATGACTGTCATTTGTTTATAAAGGAGCTTTCAGCTGTTTGCGGTCGTATAAATCTCATTCCAAAAAACAAAGAAAAATATATTTCATTCACAAAATTTATCCCGATTGATAAAAAAAATGTAGCCCAGTTAAAGTTTATAGATTCTTTTAATTTTTTAAGTTCAAGTCTAGATAATCTAATAAAAACTATGAAAACGAAAGATTTTCAAAATTTACGAGAGTTTTTTAAAGATGATTATTTATTTAAATTAGCATGCAAAAAAGGTGTATACTGTTATGATTACATCAATTCATGGCATCGGTATAAAGAAACTGAATTGCCAGATTCATCAAAATTTTATAATAAACTCACATCCCAATCTATTTCGGATGAAGATTATAATCATGCATTAAAAGTGTGGAATGCATTTAATATTTCTAATTTAGGGGAGTACACAGACTTATATTTGAAATGCGATGTCCTACTATTGTGTGATGTTTTTGAAAAGTTTAGAACGATGAGTTTACAATATTATAACCTTGATCCTTGTTATTATGTATCATCTCCCTCATTGAGCTGGGATGCAATGTTATTATATACTAAAATTAATTTGGACTTAATTTCAGATATTGACATGTATCAAATGCTAGAAAAAGGCATAAGGGGTGGCCTTGCCCAGTGTTCTTTAAGATATGCAAAGGCAAATAATAAATACCTTCCAAATTACAACAATAAGGAACCTGATAGCTATTTAATTTATCTTGATTGCGTAAATTTATATGGTCATGCTATGATGCAACAGCTTCCTACTCGAAACTTTAGGTTTTTAAACGAAGATGAAATTAATAATTTTAAAGTAATGCATATTTTAAATGATAGTAAAACTGGATTTATTTTAGAAGTTGACTTATGGTATCCTTATAAAATTCACGAAGCGCATTCGGATTTACCATTTGCCGCTGAAAAATTTGCTCCCCCAGGTAGTAGAAATGATAAACTAATTGCTAATCTCTATGATAAACATAAATATATCATTCACTATGTTCATTTAAAAGAATGTATAAAAAATGGACTTATTTTACTTCAGATATATAGAATACTATCATTTGAACAAAGTGCATTTTTGGCTCCCTATATCCTATTGAATACTACTCTCAGACAAAAAGCGTCTTCCGATTTCGAAAGAGACTTTTTTAAAAAACAAAACAACTCTATATTTGGAAAAACTATTGAAAACAAAAGAAAACAAGTAGATGTCAAACTAGTAAATGTATGGAAAGATATTTATAATAAAACTAACAAACTTTGTGGAGCTGAAAAATATGTAAGTGCTCCAAATTTCAAAAACTTATCTATATTTTCTGATTCTTTAGTAGCAATTCAGTTACAACAAACGAAAATCGTGCTTGATAGACCAATTTACATTGGTTTCACAATATTGGAATTGGCCAAGACTCATTTGTATTCGTTTCATTACTCTGTGATGAAACGTCTATATCAAAATCGTATTCAACTATGTTATACTGACACAGACAGCCTTTTGTACTTAATATATACAGAAAATTTTTACGAGGACATGAAAAAAAATATAAAGTACTTTGATACAAGCAACTTTGAAAATGGAAATCAATTTAATATACATAAAGCTAATTCTAAAATACCAGGATTTTTTAAAGATGAAATGGGTGGTGATATTATATCCGAGTTTGTAGGTTTAAGAGCAAAATTATATTGTATAGACTCACTGGCTTCTTCAGTTATCAAAGCAAAAGGGGTAAAAAGGTCGGCCGTGAAAAAACTAGATATTAAAAAATATAAACGAGCTCTACAATACAATGAATGCTTAAGAGATGACATGTGTATTATAAAGTCGAAAAATCATAATATTTTTACTCAAAAAATTAATAAGCTTGTTTTGAGTAGGGATGATGATAAAAGACAAATAATGGAAGATGGTTGCAAAACTTTGCCTTGGGGGCATCATAAAACAGTATTTTAATTAAGTGTCATATATAAGGACGAGTTGCACCATTTAACTATAACGATAACAAAGCCATTAACAGTTGTCAATTCGTCGAATTGTCCAATAGGCGGCCGGTTCACGGCTGGTTATGGTTTAGTTATCGTTATAGTTAAATGGTGCAACTCACCCTAAGATTGCAATGCATTAATTTAAGGTAAATAAGCATAAATGTATAAGGCTAAATGTATTTTTATATTATATGAAATAGAAGATAAATATGAAATAAATGATTTGTATTAAAAAAAAAAGGTTTTTAAATTGAGTTATTTTATATATTCCTCTGACTGTTAAAACAAGTCAAAAAAAAAAATGAAACACAGTAATAGTTGATAGTCATAACATTTATTATTATATTTTACAGAAATACGTCCCTTTTAATTTTTTTAGATATACCTATTTATATAATATATAATTGGCTTACTTATATAAAATTAAATTAAAAACTTTTAAAATAATAATAACAAAATAATAATTCTTGACAGTCTTATTAACTACAGTATAAGTTTAATGATACAGACTATGACTTAAAACTATTCAGGGTCACACAATTTTTTCCCAATTTTTTTAATAAGGGTCTCTGTCGCTTCCATAATATCATCATAAGTTTCACGTACCACATATTGCACATTTACACACGCATTGTCACTATCACTATAATCGATTTCATTCTTAGAGTCTTTTAGTTCATGTACTTCTAATTTAATTAGATAACCTCCATCACCACCTCCCCCACCACGACGAACAATGTATGATGATGTTGATGATCCCAATGAACATTTTCTCTTTTTTTTTTTCTTTTTCAAGATTTGAGCTTGATCAGTTCCAGTGAGCAGCTTTTCATTGTCAACCCTCTCATTCAATGCACCTTCAAAATATTGTTGGTAGTTGTAGCGCTGGGAGTAAAAAAATGGGCTAATTGTAGGATTTTTATCCAGGCCCTCAGAGTTCCACTGCAGAAGAAATAAAAATTAATTACAACAAGAAAAAATATATTCATCTACTCTCATAAAATAAAATAAAACAAAAAGATTACCTCGCGTAATTGGGGTTGCCCAAGTTCGACAGAAATCACATTTTCGTTGTCCAAAATGCTCGGGCTGTAAGATGGTGATCTTGGTGTGAGTGACATAATTCTGAAAAGAAATAACTGTTTATAAATAAACAAAAAATATATTTATTTATTATTTTTGGCTGACTGATTATTATTCCAATACTTACCTTAATACTGCAAGCTATTATTAAAATCGTAAACAACAGCGTATGGTCCTACTTTGACTAGCTACTGCAATGAAGTGAGATGTTTAATTACATACAATACAAATAAGTTCTCATTTCAGTTATTAGTCACAAAAATGTAAGTAAGACGAGACTATCATCTAAAATTACGATGCAGGTTCAAACCCGTTGCTTGACTACAGGGTGTACTCACTGCACGTGTTACATTTAATAAAATATATTCATATATAAAGGATAGTAGGAAATGAAAATAAGTATTAGGCAAGATGAAGTTGGTCAAACAACCCATAACCCTGAACGTGAATAATATCAATTTTAGTAACTCCGCTCGTCAGATAAAACATAGTGCTTTATTGCCTAATACGATTCGCTGCATAATATGCGGACCCTCGAACTGCGGCAAAACAAACGTCATGATCAGTTTATTGCTGCATGAAAATGGTCTTAAATTTAAAAATCTTTATCTTTATTCGAAAACTACTTTCCAGTCAAAATATCGTTTCTTAAGTGAAGTATTAAGAAAGTGCCTCAGATTAAGTTCTATGAGTTCAATGACGATAAAAATGTCATATCTCCGAGTGAAGCTTTACCAAATTCTATATTTATATTTGATGATGTTGCATGTGAAAATCAAATAAATATCCGTAATTATTTCTCTATGGGTAGACATAAACAAATTGATTGCTTTTACTTATCTCAAACGTACTCAAAAATACCGAAACAGTTGTTACGTGATAACGCCAATTTTCTTATAATATTTAAACAAGATGATGTGAACTTGAAGCACATCTATGAAGAACATGTCAATTCAGATCTATCATGGAATCAGTTCAAAGATATTTGTAAAACAGTTTGGAGTAACCCTTATAATTTCCTTCTTATTAACAAAGATTCACCTTTGAATAATGGAAGGTACAGACAAAACTTTGACACATATTTAAACTTTGAATGAAGATGTACCTACATATAAAATGAGTTCTGCACAAAAACATTTTTAGTGTTATTCTTTTCTTAGTTGAAAACAGTTGTTATTACTTAAGATGGAGAAAAATATTAAAATGGAATTGATAAAGTCTGTTGACTCTATAAAAAATAAAATAAAACAAATGAAAAATCAGGAACATACAATGAACATGTCACTTGATAAAATGCTAAAACCTGTGACAGATCCTCTTAAAACTCTAGTTGATTCAAATGTTGAAAGGAACTTGGAAAAAACAAAAAATATGGAAAATTCAACCTTGACTCATTCCGTAGAAATGGAATCGAATGAAAATAATGCTATTTCATCTACAAAGTTCAATGATTATTACGAACCAAAACTTAATTCTGCGCAGTTGTTGGAACAAAATCCTAAAAGTGATTTGCTGGATAATTTAGACATTTCATTAGAAGGTGATGATATCCACGGTATTTATGATGGTGTTAATATACCATTCGGAATAAGAAGTGAAAACAGAACTTTACTGATGGGTAATTCAGTAGTATCATTTTCTAAAATTGATAGTTTAAATAACGATACTATAATTTTAATTAAAATCGGTGATAAAACTTACAATTTCACGGCTGGCCTGAAAGAACTTTTACTACGAAGAAAACCTGATTTAAAGTTGATATCGAACAAAGATAAACTTGTCTATAAGGATATGTTACATTATACAAATGCACATAAAAGAGATTTTAACCCTAAAGGTCAAATAAGAGGTGATAAAAGTACAAAATATAGGGAGATAATCAGACCATTATTTTCTGAAACATCAAACGATAAAAATGAGCCTAAAGTAGGAGGAAACTTACCAAAGCTAAAAAAATATAAAATTAACACTGATTTAGTATATTGGGATGATCCTAATGAATTGGTTGAGAGATTAAAGTTATTAGTCGCTTCGAGAGATGCTGGCAATACAAATCATGATAATGAAATTTTATCTATAATTGAAGAATTAAAAGAAGCTGACATAATTAAGGAATAAAAAGTGACAGTGACAAGATTTTGATTCAGTATTACCGACTTATTCATCATGAGCATAAGCAAAGTTCATCACTGAATTAGCTTAAAAACATAAAATTTACACTTTTATTTTATGTGTGCGAGTTGAAGAGAGATATTAAGAGTTGCCCACAAAAAAAAAAAAAAAAAACAAACATCAACATGAGCAAAGCAGATGTGGTAAATGAAATTCATAAAAATGCAAGAATAAACTTTCCTCGAAGACGTGTTATTATGAAAGACATAGATGATTTATGGCAAGCAGATTTAATTGATATGCAATGTCATGCCCATGAAAATCAGAATTTTAGGTTTATCCTTGTGGTTATCGATACATTTTCCAAATATGGTTGGACTTTTCCTCTTAAAACCAAATCCAAGGATATCGTCTGTGACACTTTTAAGACGTTGCTGGACAAAGGGCGTGTTCCTAAAAATCTACAAACTGATAATGGAACAGAATTTTATAATAATAAATTTAATAAACTTATGAAATGTTTTCGCATTAACCATTATTCAACCTTCTCAACAAAAAAAGCCTCAATAGTTGAACGATTAATTAGAACATTAAAGTCTAACTTGTACAAAGAATTTAGTTTAAAAGGCAACTACAATTGGATAAATGGCGCTCTTGATGATGTTATTTTTAAATACAACCATACTTATCATCGAACAATTGATGAAATTCCTGCAAATGTAGATAATACTAATAAAAAACGAATATTAGAAACATATGTAAAGTCTGAAAAAAAAGTTGGGTCGAAAAGTAAGTTTAAGGTGGGTGATTATGTGCGTATCAGTAAATACAAAGGAACATTTGAAAAAGGGTATACGCCCAACTGGTCGACAGAAATATTTAAAATTCGAAAAATACAGAATACAACTCCTATAACCTACTTGATTGAAGATGCAATCAGATGTCAACCTATTTTAGGAGCATTTTATGTACAGGAGCTTCAAAAGACAAAACATCCTAACGTATATCTAGTTGAAAAAGTTTTAAGACGTAAAGGAAATAAGGTTTTAGTTAAATGGTTAGGATTGCCTTGTGCTGAAAATAGCTGGATTGATAAGTCGAATATACTATAACAAAGAAAAAAATATAGCATTTCAAAGTCATTGGCGAGAATAATTTTATATTTATTAAGTGTTCAATGTATGATTAATCAGTCTGAGGATGTGTATTGGAGAGAGTAGTCTTCTGAATTGGTTTATAAATCATTTACCATTTGAATTACATTTACCGGGATATAATTATTGTGGGCCTGGAACAAATCTGATTAAAAGACTTACACGTGGAGATAAAGCTGTGAATAAATTAGACGAATATTGTAAAGAACACGATATTGCTTATCACAAGTCATCAAGCTTAAGGGATCGGCATAACGCCGATTTAGTTTTATTAAAAATGGCTAAAAAGCGAACTGTTGCCTCTGATGCAAGTGTAGGGGAAAAATTCGCTGCCCATCTAGTGAGCAAAGCAATGTTGGCTAAAGTTAAAACTGGAGCGGGCTTAAAAAATAGCAACTGTGCTAAAAAAAGTTCAAAAATAAATAAAAATGGTAATGGATTTAAAAATAAATTGAAAAATGTTATTAGTAAAACGAAAAGACATATACGGAAATTAAAACCAAAAGGCAAGAAAATGGCAATAGAATTAGCTATTGCTGCTGCAAGAGAATTAGTTGATGATTCATCTATAAAACTTCCTCGTATTATTCCTATACCAAAAACCGGTGGAGTATTACCTTTAATTCCTATTTTTGCGGGACTATCAGCTGCGGGAGCCTTAGCAGGAGGTGCTGCTGGAATAGCTAAAACCATAAATGAATTCAAGATGGCAAAAAAGCGTTTTACTGAACTGAAGAGACATAATGAAAAAATGGAGTCTCTTTGCATCGGAAAGGGATTACATCTTAAACCTCATAAAAATGGACTTGGAATTTTTGTATCGAAAGAAAAAAACTAAAATACAGGCTACCCAAACGAGCCTTAACTAACATTGACATTCTGAAGTACGGTAATAAAATTCCCTATTTTCGAGGTGTCTTTATGAGAGACGAACTCCCTAAAAAACCTTTCAAAAAAGAATGCGGAGTTATAAATTTAGACGATTGTAGAAATCCTGGTTCTCATTGGGTAGCCTATGTAAAACACAATGATTATGTAGAATATTTTGACAGTTATGGAAATCTTAAGCCTCCCAAGGAATTTATAAAATACTTAGGTTCTAAAGTTCACTATAATTATGATAATATACAACGCGATCACCCTTACAATTGCGGGCATCTTTGTTTAAATTTTTTATATAATTTTTGGTCTAGTTAAGGAATAAAATAAACAGAATCATCCAGAAGTGTTCAGTATGCAAGCATGTCTCTAACGGTAACCATTTCTGGAAGTAAATCAGAACTGGTATCATACTTTCAACCGCCTATAAGTTTATCAGGCCAATACGAGTGCGGTTTGTTATATTTTTCAGTATTAAACTTAAAGCCAGGAGACGCGCATGTTGATAACAACATTTTGTCTGTGGTCAGAATCGAATGTGATCTTATTCATGGTTCATATTCTGATGGATTACCAACCCACATTATCCACGAATTTTTAACTTACAATACTGTAGGTCATCAGCACATAGAAAGACCGCAAAACGTTATTTACTTTCCAGTGAACAAAAACATAATTTCATCTATATCTATTAAGATTGTGGATCAATTTGGTCACTCCATTCATTTCGACAAAGCGGATATTCAACTAAGTCTTCATTTAAGAAAAATAACATGATATTGTATTATAAAAATCCTGCGATCAATATAAAGCACCCTATTACTTCTACGACCACGAAAGGGCAAAGACGTAGGAAAAAAGTTAAGAAATTAACGAAAACAAATAAAGATTTCCTTAAAGCCCTAGGTTTTAAAGTATGAGTATACTACAGATTACTGAATCACCATACTTCGATACTTCGATTGAAAGTTATGAAGTCCATTCTTACAATCCCTACAACAACAGCTTCAGAGAAAACGATGAAATCAGAATCCCCATCCACCAGCAAGATGTATACGTGCTACCATCAGCCAGTTCAATTTACATCGAAGGTCAAGCAAAACTCTTCGGTAAAGATGGGAATCCGATTAAGAAAACTATTACGTTTAGTAATAACCCGGTTATGTTCTTGTTTCAAGATATTAGATACGAAGTTAACGGTATCGAAATAGATCGTATTAAAAATTCTGGAATAACATCAACAATAAAGTCATACGTATCAATGAATGAAGGAGAAAATAAAGTTGCTGCCTTGTGGGGTTGGAATATGGATGGAATTAAAAGTGATGGTAGTTTTAGTGCTATTATGCCTCTAAATAAGATTTTAGGGTTTGCAGAGGATTATAATAAAATTGTGATAAATTGTAAACATGAACTTATACTAAATAGAAGTAACTCTAACTTAAACAGCGTCATAATAACTGATGATGTTGTTCATTTTCAAATAGATATACAAAGAATACAATGGCGTGTACCACACATAAAAGTGTCAGATCGCGAACGATTAGCACTATTAAAACATTTAGAAAGAGATAAATCTATTCAGATGGCGTTTAGAAACTGGGATTTATACGAGTATCCATTACTTCCTAAAACTACTAAGCATTCTTGGTCAGTTAAGACGGCATCTCAATTAGAGAAGCCTCGGTATGTAATTTTTTGCTTACAAACTAATAGAAAAAATAATAAAACCAAAGACAGTTCGTTATTCGATCATTGTGGAGTTACAAATATAACACTATTTTTGAATTCACAGTATTATCCGTATGAACCTTTAAGCTTAAAGTTTTCCGAGAATAAATATAATATATTATACGAAATGTACGTGAAATTTCGTCAGTCGTATTATAACTGTCCTGCGGACCCGTTACTTGATATAACCGATTTCAAGGAAAAGGCTCCTCTCTTTATCATAGATTGTTCAAGACAAAACGATAGCTTAAAAACTGGCCCCGTAGATGTACGGTTGGAAATTGAATGTTCTGCCCCGATACCAGATAATACAACTGGATATTGTTTAATAATTAACGATCGGCTTGTGGAATATAAACCTTTGAGTAACATAGTGCGAAAGTTGTCATGACTGTCATTATAGATGTTCAAGGTTTTAAATTGGAAACAAATGAATTCATAGTAAAAGAAATTGCAATATTGTACGAAAATAAAATACAGGTGCTTTTGATTAAACCACCTTTTCCATATCATGAATTAACAAGACAAGAAAGAAGACAAGTAAATTGGATTCAACGTAATAGGAACATATATTGGAATGAGGGAGTCGTATCCTATTCACATTATCATAAATTAATTACAAATATAGCAAGAGATAAATGTGTTTACACGAAAGGTTTAGAAAAAGTATTGTGGTTACAATATATTTTAGAAAATAATAATATAAATAATTTAGAAGACCAAGGTTGCCCTAGTTTGTTAAGTCTTTTTGACCAATATTTAAATTGTCAAGATTTGTATAGTTGTATCTATCATGAAAAAGTATGTGCTTTAAGAAATGTTTTGTGTTTAAAAAAATGGTGTTTTGAGAATAAATGTTTTACTTAAGAAGAATTTTATCTTTTTTATTTTAATCTATTTTTGTCAAAATACTTTATTATACTTACCTCCCCCCCCCCCTCCCCAAACCTCACAGAACATCTAATGAAAGTATATATAAATCGATAGTAACGGAATGTAACTTCATTATATTTTCATTAATATTTGTTCGAAGTACTTATTGAATGATTAAAATGTTAAAAGAAAACTACAATCCTCGATATGACATGTATCATACGCATAAAATGCGTTTACATTCATTTAATTATTATTGGGCAACAACTGACTCCCAAAAAAGATTGGTGATGGAAATGGCTGACGCAGGATTATTTTATTGTGGTAATGGAATTAAAGATAGAGCTGCTTGTTTCTCTTGTGGAGGTGTTATTGAAGATTGGGAGATTTACGACGATCCTTGGATGCAACATGCTATAAACTTTTCTCATTGTTTTTATTTAAACGCTGTGAAAGGAAGAGATTATATCAATAAGTGTCTGAACCAGCAATCAGAATGTTATAAACTTTAAGTAGAAACAACAGTTATTTGTTCCAATGTTCAGGTTTTTTGCGCATGATGGACCGAAATATTGTTAAAAAATAGAATTTATAATACAATCGCTAGATATTGTGTAGGACCAAAATAGAATTGGGGGTTCTGTATCACGGCTCGAGCGAAGCGAGAGCAAGTGATACAGAACCCCCAATTCTAACCTACTTACACATACATATTTAATACGTACCTATTTACTATTTAATAATTCTATACATGTTTAGTTTATCCCGGAAACAAACTACTTATTGCGAGAAGAGTACATGCAAAGCGGACACAAAACATGCAGCATGCGTAGATAAGCCATTCCATACAATTAGTTGTGTCGCTGATTGCTGGTCTTACATTGTGATCCATTTAACTCATTTTTAAAACATTATAAAACATAAAAGAATTTTTTTAGACATTACCTACGCAGGATTCGAACCCGCGACACGGATTAGGCGCACCAGTAGCTCTACCGATTAAGCAACATTTATAACAACATACATAAGATTTAAACCTGTACCTACCAGATAATTAAACCAATTTAATTTGGTTGATTTATTAATCATCTTAACTACGTATATAGTCTAATAGAGAATTGCTTTATTATTGTACCAAATAGACCCTATAAAAATTTAATAATTGACATAAAAATATTACATCAAGGACAGCGAACTATGTAAGACCAACCATGAGCAAGTAGATAAATCCGTTTGTTTAATTCCGAATCTTACCGGTAAACAAAGGCATGGGTTGTTCAGTGGTGGTGGTGGTGGTCGTTTCCCGAGTGGTCGGTGAGTTGGTCTTGGCCATCGGAGCCACCGTGTACCGTGGCACCAGGTATTGGTGCTCCGCGAAGATGCCCTCAGGCCTGTATGCCTGCACGGCCACCACCCACGACGCTGCCTTGCCTTCTCCGTTATACGCTTGGCACGTGTACTCTCCCAGTGTTTCTATAGCCAGGCTCCTGATGAGCAGGACGTTGCCTCGGGCCTCGTATATCGCGTCGTTGTAGGGCACCATGTTGCCGTCGTAGCCGCGGTACCAGAACACGGTGGGCTGCGGGTAGCCGTACGCCAGACAGCGCACCGTCAGCGGCCGGCCCAGCTCGCCCGTCACCACGGCGTTCTCATCGCCGGCGATACCGACCTGCATCCGCACGGGATCTACCAGCCCCCCAGTGTTAGCGTACCATTGAAGAGTTTGTGAATGCATCCTCATTTATTCTCCGTGGTGTTTTAGTAAGTGAAGTTACATTCATAAACTCTGTGTTAATTTTAGGTACCTACTAATGTTAAAATTATTATACGTAATGGGAGGACATAACAAATGGAGTTAGACTTCGTATTGGGCACTTCTGAAGTTAAGGCTTAAACGCTACACATTTATGTTTAAAAATTTTAGAAAACAAAAGCCATGATGTAAACATTTCTAATAGTCACCAAACTTCAGAAGAGCCAATAAATCAAAATGTGTCAATCAGCGGCTGATGTGTAAAGTGTCGTTCACCTTCATATGCGCGTACGTACGCGAGCAGCGCGGCGATCGTGAGGAAGCAGACGCGAAACATGTTGTCGGACCGAAAAGCTACTGTATTAGAATATCGCGGACACTGTGACACGACCGGCGCGAGTCGTGCTCGTACTCTTACTAAACTAAACTGCGATAATGTTTTGATAAAAGACTGTTGACTTACTCCGAAAGATTGCTGCGCATGCGCACGTCCAAGGGGATAAGTAAACATTTCTAGAGAACTTACTGTTGGGTTTTTATAACATATTTTTTTAAGTGTGAATATTATTTTTAAAACTAGTTTTAAAGACGTTTTTGAGGTGAAAATAAAAGAAATGGAGAATAGCTCAAAAAGCGCTTTCAAAAGTGTAAAGGAATACTTATAATATCATTGAGTTTTAAATATCATCTTATTTTCTTCCGTTATTGTCTCACTCCGATATCATTCCAATAATTCTAAGTTATCACATTTTAAGGTCGTCGTTATATGTTTACGAGTGAGTGGGTCTCACTGGTCTCATAAACAAACATGGTCGCTGATAACGACGGGTCAAGTATAGAGATGGCTGTATAAGATTAGTTTACTAAAACGTGATTGATTTGATCACTAAACAACAGAATGAAGGCAAATATATCTAATTATAAGTGATTATAACTCGTTAACGGTTGGAAAGTGTGCGTGTAGACATTATCACGTGGGAGTCTATAATTTCTCTTTATTGAACCCGGATAAAGAACCTAATTAATATAATAACTACTTAATTACAAAGTGTTTATTTATACATCGCTCGCTAATTATTTACAAAATAAGCGAATAATATTTAAGAAGAAAATTAAGTGATGATAGGCGAAATAATCTAATGGAAAATTTTGCTAATATTTAAAATCACTATTTTTGTATAGATTTTAATTACTTTATTATTGTAAACATTTTTTTTCTGTCTTCTCATCGAAGAGAGAAAATAGGTAGGTACATTTACCTACTTATATCTTGAATAATATTTTGAATAATATTATTGAGGAAGTTCAAATTATCCGAATTCCAAGTTATCTATCTTCACGTATACGGTATAATTGTAAAAGCGTCGTCTATTATTACGCGTAATGTGTGTCAACGAACGTAATTGATACTCAATTCAATCAATAATATGTACCTACTTAGTATTATGTTAGTTACTACATATAGGTACCTATATTTAACGTCCTATTTGTATCCTTTTCGACATTTGCTATCATGATATGAGCAAAAATATTGTGTTATCTATTTTGTTTTTCCGAATTGAGTTACTAAATTAGTCCGAAATATTATTTTGTTGATTTACTCATACTTTTATGTGGTTTAAAGAGAAGATTTTTAAAGAAATATAAAAATTACATTTTGTTCGACTGGTTCGACATTTTACTAAAAGCCTCTAGTTGTCACTGGTTAGTAAGAAGAATATAAAAGTTAGTATCAAAGGTAAAAACAGTTGCAAAAGTACTTTATGTTCTAACTACTTCAAACTCAATCCAAAACCTCTAACTACTGGAACTCAAAATAGCACCAAATGCATGATAACCCCAAGCTTTTTAAATTATTAAAAACTGTAAATCTCCATTAAGTAAGGCTACAAGTCCAAAATGCATAAAACAATACATTAGATTAACTTCATGCAGGTCCAAAACCAGATGATTATAATGAGCGTGTATTTCGATACTCAACGCCTGTTGTAATAACGAGCGATGAGTTAAATAGAGCAACTGACCTCTTTCTGTAAATAACTGTATTATTAGTACAGTATTTTCCACGAACATTTTAATGGTCCAAAAAGTTTCACCATCCCCTTCTAACGTTCTTTCAACCTTGTAGCAGTACTTATGAAGATCACAGTATACACCACCAGGCAGTGCCAAAACTCCCCATTGCACTCACCGTTGACGACCAGGTGTATCTCCTGGCGCGCCTCCCCTAGGCCGTTGTCAGCCACGCAGATGTAGACGCCGGTGTCGTTGCGGTAGAGAGATACGATCTCTAGAGCGCCGTCGGAAGTCAGCCGGTAGCGACCCACGGTGCCATCGATCTGTTGGGTGACTCATGTTATTTAGTTCTGATGTATAGTTTATTTATGATGGGTGACGATAAAAATCACAGGTAATGTTAAACAATAAAATACTTAGAAATTGTCGTTTCAAAATTATTAGATCTAAAAAGTCTGTAGTACTAACAAAGTCTCTAAAAGTGTAATTAGACTTTGATTCAGTAGATTTCCGAGTCAGGGTTTCCTTATGTAGTATTTTACCGATCAAATTGTTTTTTTTTTTACTTTTCATAGCACATTGTTGCATTAATACAGGGTTTACTTGACATATTATCTGCCAAAGAGTTGTCGGCAGTTTTGTAGATCTTGTATAAAAAGATATCTGTTCGCAATGTGTTCAATTCTGTAAATCAATGGTACATAGTACGTACGGTGAGTTCCCCTCGCCTCCAGGTGATCTTGGGCGGCGGGTTGCCGTGGAACAGGCAGCGCAGTGTGGCCGTGCCGCCCTCCGCCGCCGCCACCTCCGGCTCCTGCTGCGGGATCGCTAGCGGCGCTGATGGTATGTCTGGGGTAAAACAAAGTTATTGAAATACTGCTCAAAAGAAGTTAAACAGCTGGCTGATAAATAGGACAGTACTTTTTCTGGAGGGACCTTGAAAAGGCGTTGATTTTAGGATACATAGGTATACTTACAAACAACGTGAAATAGGTTCCTAAATGATTGGCATTATGTGGATATCAATTATATAATATTACTAATCATTTATTACACGACTGCCCAAAAAGGAGTGTTATTTTACTTTTTCCTTGGCCGTTCATTGTACTAAATGCTTTTTTTTTTATGTAGGTGCTATAATTTCCTTAATTAACTAGCATTACATAACAACAACCACCATTCAAAGTTTTACATGTCTGGCATCTCACCGTTCTCGCATTAGATTGTTTTGCCACCAGAAGCATTGTCTTTCAGAATGACTCTACGAGCAATCACAAATCTATTGCTCGTCTTTCACTGGTGATCTACAGGGCATAATTGTCTAGAATTGACGTGAAGACCTTTGATATATGTATTACCTGGAGAATACGTGGTGGTATACACAGGTCTTGGAGAAGGCGCATCCTCAGCCGGCAAGATGCAGAGGTCGCTGCAGCCGCGCCGGCAGCACTTGCCCACGCCGCGGCAGTCGGCGTCGTCCGAGCACTCGTGCCGACACGACACCTCGTTCGTTGTCGTCTCGTCCATTGGGCACATGCCAGGCTTGTTAACTAGGGATAAAAAATTAACACATTAATCATCAATCCACATTATTTTTACATATTATTTTGAAGAGTAGGTACATATTTCTGGGACAAAACATTCAGTTTTGGGTTTAAGTAAACAGGTGTAAATTTTCTTATAATTAAGAAGAGATATTTCTACCCTTTCGTTATAAACGCACAAAATTAACTCTTAGGTTTCAGACAACCCGAGGTCTTTCTTGTAATTTGTGTATATTTTTGTAAAAAATTAGGGAATTATGATAAAATGTGCTTACTTATTCTACATTCTGAGGAGTACTTCGGTTCAAAGTCGACAGCGTCTCTGTAAGCAGACACCACGCAGCGCTCGCCCTGTGCGCACTGCAAGTTGCTGCATGGGTGCTCCTTGCAGGTACATCTAGAGACAAATATATTTTTTTAGATTCTTATTAATAAAGAGGGCAACTAAATTCCGAATTATTAAAGCTGGCGTACATAGGATATTATACGATGCTCCTCAAATATATTTATCTTAATTGTTAAGAATAATATCTTAATTTTATCTTAGGAGGTACTTAGGCACTGCTTAGTTGCCTTCTTATATAATATTCACTTCACAGATTTCTAAATAGTGAACATAGATCAATAGTTGTGTTACCTCTCACAGCCATCAGCACCAACGCTCATCTCCTTGCCGTAAGTGCAGTTGAGTTGTCGGCACTCCTCCTTGAGCAGGTCGCAGTTGACCTCGACGGTGACGCATGCGCAGCGCTCACAACCGTCAGCCGTGCGCTGGCGCTGCACACCGTACTCGCAGCGCAGGCTGTTGCACTCGGCCACGTACGCCTCGCAGTCGGGTAGCACTTCGTTTGTCTCATGGTCTGATGATGGAGAAAAATAGGATATGATGGAGTAAATTAATATTATAGTGGCTTAATCAGACCATTTCTGTCGGAATGAGATCATTTAAACAACGGTAACAAAATTTTGGCGATTCTTTAAAGGCTGACTGAAGTATAATATTTTTTTCTCAAACAATCACATTCCTTGTAATTCAACTTGAAAACTTCTTCTACTGAATGATTTTACTGAATAGCCTGTTAAACACCGAGATTGTGCAGTGGAAATCATAAAAGCTTTCTTACCAGCGACACATCTGGCGGAGTAGACTGGCTCCTGCGTGCGACTGTCCCTGGTGGCGACGGCCACGCAGCGCTCATTGTCGGAGCAGGCTGCGCTCACGCACGGGTCTTCCCTGCATCTACATCTATAGCCAAGAATAAGGATTAAATCAAGAAAACCTCATCACTGTCAAAAAATTAAATAATATAGAAAATATCCTGTCCTGACGTCGCGTCGTTCGTAAATACCTAGTTAAAATGATTAGGTCCTACTGTACAAAGTCATAAAAGTTCATAATACTGAAAAAAAGGTTTTTTAAATAAGTAAAAGCGACGTACCTTTGGCAGCCATCTTGTTCAAACCTCTCGAGGCCGTACGGGCAGACGAGCGCGTCGCACTCCTGCTGCAGCAGGTAGCAGTCGCTCACACCCACTTGGTTGTAGTCTAAACAGTACATAAAATATTAGTATACCATTAATATAAAGCAGTAATTTATGTACAATGTACAATGTACATAATATATGGTATCTTTCATTATTTTCTTTTTTTGATATGGTAAGCGTTAAATTTGGTTTTATTTTATGATCTTCTTGACCTTTATCGACTTTATAATGAATGTATGAGGCTATCGACCTATTTATTGTTTTATAAGGGAACGTTATCAAGACTCATAAACATCTATTAGGTAAAATAAACAATTAGCATACGAATAAACTTGACAAATTGAAGCTAAACAAAGACGACTGAAATACATATAAGACGACAACAAGTGCGAGAAAAAACAAGCAAGCGTGTGCGGAAGCAGTGCAAAGACACTAAGCATTCGACATCGATCGACTTCAAGTGCAGGCTTGACGTTGACGGCCATGGCACACGGAGCGGAAGGCCTACCGCATATAGGCGACACATGACATGACATCCTGAAGTGAGTGGGATGATTTAAATGGGATTGTATAGTCGCCTATGCGCGGCAGCAAGCGGTGTCAGTACCGTCGCCTCTCGATCTCGGAAATTTGCAGACATCGGAGCATTCGTCGTAAGAATGGAAGTTGTTGTCGTTGCCGCCGCAGCCCTGGTACACGAACACGACGCAGTCTAGGTGCAGCGCGCTGTAGTGCCAGCGCCGGCTCTGCGGGGCCGCGCAGCTGGCGCCCGTGTCCACCGCCTGCAGGCACTCGCGCGCTGACACGCCGACCACGGTTAGTCACAAGCCGTTGCACTATATTAGTGCCTCTCGCAAAACGAAGCTTAGGGCGGATTAACTCATGCTCCAAAATAATTCTAAGTGAGTTTTATTACCAGCTTACATGACTAATTTAAAGGTATTGCGCAAGTTAAGAAAGTTAGAGTAAAGAGTAAAGTTTTAAGAAAGGTGCGCTTTTGGTTACGTTATCCCAGTAAAGACTTATAATTATGTCAGTATGTTAAGTGTGTTGTTTCTTACCAGGTCCAGCAGCACCGCAGACTCTCGCACACTCGTCGGCGGTAGAGAACCGGTTGGGTCCGCCCGCGCAGCCGCCGTACGCGAACTCCTGGCAGCTGGCCGACAGCGAGTCCCAGTAGAACTTGGGGAAGGAGGCGCGGCACGGACCGGGGTCCAAACGAGCTCCACACACATCTGCACAGACATTATTTTGTAAAAATGATTTGTTTTGTGTCACACTCGTTTACAATTTTGAGGCTACCCTAGCATTTTGAAAATATTTTGTTTTCAAGGAATTCCGACTTTGTACTTTATTATAATAATAGATATATGTTTTATAAGTTTACTGAAAAAAAAAATTACTATGTTTTTAGGTTGGTTTGCTTTGCTTCTATTTTTTATATCAAATCATTTGACGATTTTTTTTCTTCTTTTGTGTGTTTTTGATACATAGCCCTTTTATCTAGATAATAAGTAACATATATCTATTATAATAAAGTACATTTATAAGTACAGTACAGTTAATGGGTGACCATTTATAAGAGGGGCTCGTGGCTAAGTGTAAGCCGTACAGTTTGACCAATAATACAGGTTAAGCCGCGCTCGCCGCGGTTGGTCCGTGGATGGGTGACCATTTATAACATACCGAGACCCCTCCGTGTTTCGGAAACCACGTTAAACAGTAGGTCCCGGCTGTCATACATAGATCTTTGGCAGTCGTTAAGTCAATTCTGACAACCAGTCTTACTATGGGATACTGTGTTTCCCAGTAAAATGGGTTGTGGAGGTCAGATAGGCTGTCGCTCCATGTAAAATACGGTATTCAGCTGAATCCGATAAGACTGGTAGCCGACCCCAACATAGTTGGGAAAAGGCTCGGGAGATGAATAAGTAACATATCGTGCATCTAACCTTGTCCCCTGAAGGCTCCGCACCTTCTCTCGCACTCCTCCTCGCTGGCGTAGGAGTTGGGATGGCCGCAGCCTCCGAACTCGCTGGCCAGGCAGGCGCGCTGCTCCGAGTCGTAGTAGAACACCGTCGAGTTCTCGCCGCACGGGACCAGCGAACTCGGCGTCACGCACTCCTGCTCAGCGGTCTGCTGGGTAACGTGCATACAATACTTAATTAGCATATTTTAAAAAAATATATCAACTTAGAAATCAAAACGTTTTAATGTTTTTTTTTTTCGAATATTGTATATTATAATGAAACTGTTCTCAACGGGTTGTGGACCTGCGACCAAAAGGCATCAAAACTTCAGAATCCTAGTTTCAATAAACAAAATGGCGCGGTAAATACTACAGGCATTAACTTTTATATTCTCTCTTATAGTAGAGGCCTCTAGTTATCTATGGGACAATTACAAGCCGAATTTACATATTGCATGTAACTGAGTTTTTTTTTACCTGTGGCGGCACTGCAGGTGTGGTGGTGGTGATGGCAGGTCGCCTGCATCGAGCCTCGCAATCTTGCTGCGTCTCGAATCTAAGGGAATCATGCCATATAATTATATTGTCAATATTAGTTAAACTGTTCCAATAGATTTGGAATCTATTGGGATAGTAAATACAATGAATAAACTTGTCCAAAATTTTTAAAGTTGGCATAAGTTGTTGACAGTAAGATGCAGAAAATTATGAAACAAATATTTTCATTGTTACTATCATACTTAATTACCTATACCTAAGAATTGTATTTGTTCAGAGAAGACGCTTGATACCATAATAAAGAAAGCAATAATCGAGTATACATAAATTTCATACAGCATGTTTAAAAGTTCTGATGAGAGACATGTTGAACTATGGGAATAACCTTTCATTTAACCTTTTCTACACGGCTAGACATATTTAAAAAACATATCCTTTGTATCCTTGTTATTTGTTTAGTCTAATTCAAATCTAAACCATCAATGTAATCTCGTGTCATTTGTTTAATGTTCTTAACCACGGTAATAGATAATATTACCGTGTCTTAAGGATTAATTAAACATTCCTTAGATATATTCGTAAGGAGGATCGCGTGTCGCAGCGAATTATGAAAATTAAGTTTTAAGCTTTGACTATAAGTTCCAATTTACGTTAATTTACCACTGATAGGTATAATCCCGATAATATATGCGTTCATCCCCTTTAGTTTCCGTGCAAAGCAATTTTATCTTCAAAGAAATAGGTTAAGTATACGAATTACCCATCTGTCTGTATCTTGCCAATGTAAAATCGTCTTACAGCGCTAGGTATTAAAGTAGCTTATCACCTGTTGTCGTTGCCGCTGCAGCCGGTGTAGACGAACTGGTTGCACTGGTCGCGCGAGGCGTCGTAGTACCATTGCTGGATGTAGGACAGGCAGTTGCCCTCCTCCGGTGGAAGGGAGCACACGTCTGCAACAATTGACGTTGATGTAAATAGCTGTAAACCTTGTTTAGATCCAATGTTTTTGAATGACTTGATTTGTTTGCGATACATTTACGTTATTATTCCTAGTTCCCAATAGAAAAAAGTTATAAAACCTAGATGTAATGAGGGCAAGAAAAAAAAACGTACGTAGCTATGGGCTCTAATTTACAATAAGTTGGTATAATGAAGAGTGTGTGTGAAGAACATGGCGATGAATTTTAAATGTAAAGTTTTCTTAAATGGATTTGACATAGAGACCAAAACAATTTATTAGTAACGTCTCAAAATATCAGCATGCTGTGTATTTGTGTGTATAATATAAACAGCATGTCACCTATCTGAGCCTTGCAGACTTGAGCGCACTCTTGTACGGAGGAGAACCGGTTGGCGCCGCCGAGGCAGCCACCGTACGCGAACTCCAGGCATTGGCCAGAAGCCGCGTCGAAATACACCTTCGTGGCGTATGACGTGCAAGGGCCAGGGTCCAGGCGTTGTTGGCACACGTCTACACAATACAGGTACTGTTAGAATACAGTTATTATTTGCGTATATGCAAAAGGTATTTTTTTTGTTTTTTTTTGCAATATACCCAAAAAGGGCCAACATATAATTTTTGGTTTTATGAATAACTACTTGAAGAAATTTATTTTTAAGTAGTTAAGTATATGGTAAATAAATCATACCTACGTTGTTACCTAGAATAGTCATCTACCTACAGGTGAAAATGTAACAGATCTTCTAACTAGCCTTGCCTCAACCTGTGTTAGGGTCAGCTTCCAGTTTCATTAATCAATCGGTTTTCATTACACTACTATTGTGATTTTTTTATCGGCACGATTACAAAGAAAGGAGCCATGGTTACTTAAATAAATAATGTTCTATTAGTAGCATCCTGCTAATAATGTCCTTACCGACTCCTCGGAAGGCGCCACAGGATCTCTCACAGGCCTCCTGCGAGGCGAAGGTGCCGCTGTACCGGCAGGCGACGCCGCTCTCCTGGTTGGTGAAGGGCGCGCACTCGCGGGTGCTGGGCTCCAGGTACCACACCTCGCCGGAGGCTGCGCACTGCTCGAGGGAGCCGGCGATCCTGCACTCTTCGGGGATGTCGTCGCCGAACCGAGCGTCCTAAACGATATCATTCATAAGTTAATAAATAAGAATATGTAACAAAAGCTGAGCTGTTTATATGTTAAATGAATAATATTCTGTAAATTACAATAAATTATTTATCATAAAGTTTCAAGATTGAATTTTTCCTAAATAACAGGACAAAAAGTCGGGGTAGACCTTTGCCCAACAGTAGGACATTCAAAAGGTTGTAGAAAGAAGGGATAACTTACAATAACTGGGGTGGTTGGAGCCACGGTGGTCCTCGCTGCGTTCTGTGCTGGTCCAGTCCTGCATCTGCTCTCGCAAGCTTCGCGGCTCTCAAACCTGCAGGAAATTAAGTAAATAAATAAAATAGCAAATAAAACAGCATTGACAATTTCATTTTTGTCTTTTCTCGATCTTGTCTCATTTTTAGATAGATGTTAAACCTCTCTATATTCCAAAACATTAGTTGAAAATTGAACTATTTTGTAAGGAAAAGGAATTACACTTTGTATGAAAAACAAATTGACTTTTACTAATTACCTGTTGTCATTGCCCTCACAGCCTCCGTAAGTAAACTGGCTGCAGGAGTCGCTGGCAGGGTCGTAGAACCAGCGCATCAGAGAGTCGTCGCACGGACCAGTCTGCATTGGCAGCTGGCAAATGTCTGCCACAAACAAGACAGGCTTAAAGTTAATTCACGCGAGAGTGTAAACTGATTTAAATAGCTTTTGGCTTTTTAGTTTTTTTTTTCTAAATGATTATGGACACCATCACATACTTTGCTCTGAACGCAAAGTAGATAGCTAAAACACTTGTGAAATGGATACAAACACCCACACCCTGAGAAAATGTAGAAAAGGTTCTATATTGACACGTCCGGGGATCGAACCTGGGACCTCAAAGCGCGCCAACTTTAAAACCATTACGTACACACCAACCACGGAGGACGTCAGAAAAGTCTGTCTCAGTTGTTAGTACCTTGTACGGGATGACAGTAGTGCGTGCAGTAGAGTTCGTTGGGGAAGTTGTTTCTGTTGCCGCCGCAGCCTCCGTACTCGAAGGTCCTGCACCGGCCGAGCGCGCTGTCATACGCGTACCGAGTCTCCATCGTCGTGCACGGACCGGAGTCCACCTCCATGAAGCAGAACTCTGGGAAACAAACAGCTTTTTAACAATACGTCCAAATGTCTACACTGTACTGATCACCTGTTTATGTATAAAAAAAAACCAAATTCTTGTGTACAAATAAGAAACATCAAGCATACTATGTATTATCTACCTCATTTACTTTATGAAAGTTAAGGAATTAATCTTCATTCAAAGCTTACTTAAAGGTGTATAGAAGAACTTTTTCACTTAAAACATTAATATACAGATTTGTCTGATCTGTTTTAAAATTAAATTTTCAATCGGCCTCATGCACTACATACTGAATTGATTTCAAGTTATTGAATAGTCTGGCTACAGTACCTGGTCGATCTGGTTCGGGTTCTGCTTCACGGCCAGACTGCTGCGGCTGCGGTTGCGTGGGTCTGACGGTGGTGGTGGTGGTGGTGAGCTGGGCCTCCGAGCAGCTGCTCTCGCACTCGGCCGCGCTGCCGAAGTTGTTCTCGTTGCCACCACATCCTCCGTAGTAGAACTGGCGACATCTGTGGAAAATAGGTAAGGATAGCTTGTTGTTAAGAATATACCTACTATAGTTAATGGCAGTTGATTAAGGTAGTCATATCTGTTCATACAGGCAAAAGAAGCCTCGGATGTCTAGAAGTCAAATGAGTTAACTATATGTATAACGACAGTTTTGAGTCGGATGTAAACGAGAGGTTTGATACATGACCGGAGGGAAAGGCGTGTAAAGAGAGGACAAAACCCAACAGTGGGATGACGCGTTGAAATTATTTGTGATTGCATTGGGTGATTGATAGAGATTATGTTGGAATAACTCATTATTCAGTTCATTATTATCTCACCTCTTAATGCTAGTATCGTAGAACCACTTCTCTCTGTAGTTGGAGCATTGTCCGACTTCAGCAGGCAACGTGCACTTGTCAGGTACTGCAATATAAATAACAATTAGATACTTATTTATGAACAAGTGTTTTGTATCGAATTTATTATAACATCTCAAAATGCCTCTTCAAAAAGTTTTAGTTTCATAATGCAGAAAGTTATTAAACCCAAAACCGTTCCATACATGAAGAGCACAAATCCAGAAAATTATTAGGTTTGTCCAAATACCAACATGCAAAAGAAATTAACAGGCATTCCCCAATTCCAAACTAAAGACTGCTAACTAATAAGCAATCAATTACAAAAAAAAAAAAATATCACTTACCTTACTTTCTAAGGCCCTTACCTTATTACAGCTAAGTTATAGGTACTACTTTTGAAATCCAGTATCCAAATTACCTGATGAGTTCCGTTACTCCAGCGTGTCTAAATGACCTCAATTTCTGGATAACCACAGCAGAGAGAAGAGGACTTATGATTTTTTTTGTCAAATATATAAGGGGAAAAATTATCCGTTACGTTCCTTACCACCTATTGCCACCTTTCCATCATCACCTTCAGCTATCGTTCTTCAAAGTCTGTAAATGCCTTATAGTCTGGTATATCGATCTCAACTAACCGTAAGCGCTAGGACAGGCCTGTTCACAGTGCTCTCGAGCCACAAACTTGTTGGCGTTGCCTCCGCACCCGCTGTAGTAGAAGGGCACGCAGCGGTTCTCCGACTGACTGAACGACCAGAGAGCCTGCTTCTCTGAGCAAGAGCCGGCGTCTTGTGGCTCTGAGCACTCAGCTGTGTGGGCAATGTTTGTTAGTACACCATAACACCACGCAACATTCAAGGAAAAGAAAATTAGTAGTAGATAGTAAGAGAGAGCGGAAGATTTAAATTGATATCAAAAAAAATTTAAGACCGAATAATGCATGGAAAATGGATAGAAAAAGAGAAAAGGTAAAACAAAACAGTGCAAAAATAGGTAGATATTTAAGTTAGATAGTACTTAAGTTGTTATTAAATCCCAGAATGGTTTCCGAATTAATTGTAATATTGAAATAGCAGGTCAACATAATATAAGAATATAATATAAGATTTCCTTTCTTTAATTGTGTTTAGAACATTTTAACTTCGAACGTTGTCACGCTATTTCAAAGTATTTAGATTGCAACTACTACCATTACAGTACACAATACGTCTCATGCTTTGCATTAAGGATCCATGTTAACTCAAAGCCCAGTATCACCCATGCCTCTACGTAGCCAATCAAACCTGTGTACTCACGTTTGGGTGCGCCAGGCGGGTCGCAGCGCATGAGGCAGGCGGCTTCAGAACTGAACCGGTTGGAGTTGCCCTCGCAGCCGCCCCAGATGAACTGCTCGCAGCGCCGGGTTTCAGCGTTGAAGCCCCAGCGACCGAAGTTGCCGGCGCAAGGACCTTGCTCGATAGGTAAGCTACATTGATCTAGGGAACAATTGGAATACAATTAGAAATGTTTTTGATAGCATTTTTGGGAAGAAATACGAAAAAAAATACATTTGATACTTAATTTTTTCCATATAAGGTTCCAAAAACGTATAGTATGCGGAGGAAAAACTCACTGGCAGTTCTGTCGGGCTCGCACTGCGTCTGACAGAGTTCCCTGGTGTCGAAGTTATTAGCGTTGCCGAGACAGCCGCCGTATCGGAAGGGGATGCACTGCTCTCGCGAGCTGTTGTAGTGCCAGCGCACGTAGTCTGCGTCGCACGGACCCTTCACGCTTGGTAACTTGCACGCGTCTGGGGAATTATATGGGCGTTACTTCCACAAGAAATTACTGAAGGCGATAGTGAAGTAGATAAGCTATTAGCTATTACAGACTCGTCAAAAAACGATCTGAAGAAAAATGATCCTTCTGGATTCAGCAGTCACATGAGTCACAGTAAATTATTTATTTATTGCGCCTGTTATGTCAATAGGCAATAGCTTTAAACACATTTACAGCATAGAACAGCTCACCCTTAGGCGCAGGTTGCACGCACACGTCCTCGCAGTCCTCCTTGGTGGCGAAGCGGTTGCCGTTGCCCTCGCAGCCTCCGTACCAGAAGCGGGAGCAGCCGCCGTACGCCAGGTCGTAGTACCAGGTCGCCGTGAAGTTGTGGCATGGTCCAGGGTCCGTCGATAAACTGCACACCGCTGGTAATCGAAATAATTGCGTAAATGCCGATGTCAGAAATATGCTCACTATGGTCTAGACTCGTCAAACGTTATTTTAGAGGTTTACGAATTTGAAGAGATGTCATAATCCCACGATTTAGCATCTAGTTTCTAAAGTATGCTATTTTAAAGCGTTGGTATATCATTGTATAATGTGAATAAATTGGTAAGTTAAGTGTGTAAATGAACGAAACAAACAATAAATAGGTATACCTTGTCTATTCTCAGGAGCATCAGTACAACCAAGGAACTTAGGTCCAGAAGCCGCAGTGTTTCCGTCGGGACAGCATCCATGCTGGCTGGAGGAGCAGTCGCAGCCCGAGGAGTTAGGTCCGGTGGCGGGGGTCTCGCCGTCACCGCAGCAGCCGTACTTGGAGTCGCGGCAGTGGCAGCCCTGCTGGTCGGGGCCTTTGGCGACCGTGACGCCGTCCTCGCAGCAGCCGAACTGGTAAGTGTTGCAGCCGCACCCCTCGTTGTTGGGACCTGAGGCTGCCGTATGTCTATGGGGAAAAATCATTTCATTGCGTAATCTTGTCTCGTTTTAGCCATTTTTTATAGAAGATCAAACGGAGAGTTCATATAATTACCTGTCTGGGCAGCAACCATTTTCTGTGTATTCGCAGCCGCAGCCCTGGTTGTCTGGTCCTTGCGCGATAGTAACGTTGTCAGGACAGCAACCGTGACGAGCGTATTGGCAGCCACAACCTTTGACAAAAAAGACAATATTATGTAAGTATTTGATCAAAATAATGAACAAACATATTTACCTAGATGCCACTCAGTGCCGCTAATGCACTTTGTAATTACCTTCAAGATGTGGTCCCTCAGCTGGTTTGCGGTTGTCAGGGCAGCAGCCAAAGGCTTGCAGTAAGCAGCAGCCTTCGAAGTCAGGTCCGTGAGCTGGAGTCTTGCCATCCTGGCAACAGCCGTGAGGCGATGTAGCGCAGGCTTCTGGACAACCTTCCAATGCTGCACCTTGAGCTGAAATGACGTTATCGAGTAAAAAATGATCATTTCAACCATGCTGAAAAAATAATAATAATACGATTTGTCTTTTTTTATATTACCTGGTGATACTCCATCTGGACAGCAACCAAAGGCAGAGGCGCCACAGCCTTCAGCTTCGGTGGTCCCTGCAGTGTAGTCAGTGCTACTCTCAGCAGCAGTGCTGGTCGTGTCAGTAAATACGCTTGATTCGGTCGTTTCTCCTGTAGTGTCGGTGTCAGCAGCGATAGTCGTTGTTTCTGAATAAAATAAACATAAATAGTTTTTTTTTATCCAAATATATAAAATAAATATATAATAACTAGCTGTACCCGGCATGCGTTGCAATGCAATTTTTTCTACCTGCCTACTACCTACCTACTACCACTTAGGGGTATGAAAAATAGATAGTAGCCGATTCTCAGACCTACTGAATATGCATATAAAATTTCATAAAAATCGGTCAAGCCGTTTCGGAGGAGATTGGTAACTAACATTGTGACACGAGAATTTTATACATAAGAAGATATGTAATATAATGTCAATATAGTTATTTGTTTATGATGACTTACCAGCTTCGGGGCATCCTTTATGTTTCGGTCCAGTAGCTTCAGTCTCATTATCAGCGCAGCAACCAAATCTGTAATCAAGACAAAATTAATTGAAGTCTTCACACCGATAATTTTACCTATAAAAAAACGAGAATTGATCGCAATACATGAAATCAATATTAGGATTCCGAAATGGTGAAAGTACGTACTTGGAAGCCATGCAGGCGGGTGGCGGTGGCGGGCACCCATCCTGGTCGTTGCCTTGGGCCGCAGTCTTGTTGTCGGACTGGCAGCAGCCAAACAGCGTGTCGACGCAGGGCTCCACGGGACAACCCTCGTTGTTGTCACCGAGTGCCGGTGAGAGACCGTCCGGACAGCAACCGTACATCGACTCTTTGCATGTTCGCGGTTTCGGACAACCTGTAGTAGTGTGCAAAGTGTTCATAGAATTCTATATAATTATGGGCGAAGAAATGACAATAATCCTGCTTCTCTGTTCTGTTTCATGTTTGGTTCTGTCCTGCTTGTTCTTCGTGACGTAACAATAATAGCGACTACTGAAGAAATAAGTTAGTCAACGATGGAAAGGGTTTTATTTCTCATTAACTAAAAGCTTTATTTATTTGTATCTATAGGTTATGTACCTGCATCGAATGGTCCAGCGGCAGCATGCTTCTTATCGGGACAGCATCCGAACTCACTCTTCTCACATTTCGGCTTCCTGCTCTTGCGAGGCTTGCAGAACGGCTTGCGACTGACAATGAACGAGCGGGGTGCTGCAAAAAATAGTATTTGTTTATAACCTTGCATTATTTACGTGATTTATACCGCATTTTGGAAGACATACGTACTTGAGCCAGTAGAAATAATGACGCCTTCAGTAGTCGATCCTTCTGTCGTTGAGAGCCCTTCGGTGGTGCTACCTGATACTGAAAGAGATGTTGTTTTGTTAGTTATATAATATTTCCGCATCACACGATTCCAATTAATTTAAAAAATATAGCAATTTGGTCCTTCAGGTGTTCAATTTTAGTGTTCGACGATATTTTTTTCTTCAATTGTCATGTTTTTGAAAACTGATATAATAAATAGGCTTGATTGTTTTTAATAAACTTTTACGCAATAGCAGAATTTTAACAATGTGTTTGTGACGGTTACCTTCAGTGCTTGCGGTATCAGAAGACTCTGTGCTGCTGTAGACTGTAGATCCTTCTGTCGTGCTCTCTTCAGTCGATCCTATATTTGTTACACAAGATATATTATTATGTTTTATTTTTATACATTATATTGTTATGTAATGTTTATGCATTTGGTGTATACCTGTCTCTGTACTGTATCCGGATGTCGAGGATTCTTCGGTCGATTCTTGGGTACTGCCCGACTCAGAAGTGCTTTCATATGTCGATTCTGTGTCTAATTAAAACAAAAGAAAGTACTTAAATTTTTAAGTTCTTTAAGAGCTTTGAAAATAACTGTTTCTTATAAGCAAGTTACAGAGTTTTAAGAGTAACAAGATGAGGTATTGTAAGTATGATGCGAATATTGTTACTTTAAAAAAAACTAGTATTTTAGTATTATTTTGTTTGTCACGCATAAATCATAATTAGCGTCAAACATGAACAACTCACCTCCACTAACAGTTGATCCTTCCGTCGTGGATCCACCTTCCGTCGTAGATTCCGAGCCTGTAGAGTCAGTACCTTCAGATCCTGTTGTCAAATCTGAAGATTCGGAAACTGAGGAACCAGTGACGTCAGTTGATTCCGTAGATCCGAGCGAAGTGGACTCGAAAGTACTACTCTCGCTAGTAAACTCTGTGCTTCCTTCAACAGTTGATGATTCTAAGCCTTCGCTCGATGAAACAGTCGAACCTCCTTCAGTGGTAGATCCAAGTTCGGTTGTTTCGTCAGTCACTCCTGAACTGTCTGTACTAGATTCAGAAGAATCCAATTCCGTGGTAGAACCAGTGTAAGCTGAAAAAAGAAAATTTTCATAATTATAGCTTGTGAACACTGTAAATTCAATTTATTCGTAACAATGATATTATAAGGAACTTACTTGGTGTTAATGCAGCAGTTGTTTTAGTAGTTTCATCGGATAATTTCGATGACGGAGATTCTGCAATTAAAAGATTTGACTTATTATTTGGAACAACACAATGTCATTTAGTATTACTGCACATTTGGATATTAGTATTTACCGCTTGATAGGTCGGACGCAGTTGTTTCGTCACCCGTTGTTAATGTGGACCCTGGATAAAAACAAACAAAACACAACTATGTAACAACTATGTAATAATATGTCCAAAGAAGTAGCACAAACTTCTAACTAAATACATTGCTGGTTTTTAGATTTTACTCTTACTCCGATAATACTTTTAGGCTACAAAAGGGATATATTAATATATTAAACAAAACAAATAAAATATATTACCGTCAGTAGTCGAGTCGGTGGTTTCAGTGTCGGATGTTGGCGTCGTTCCAGTTTCTTCCGTAGACTCAGTAGAGCTGGTCTCCGTCGTCTCTGTCTCCTCCGTGACCGTCGATTCCGTTGAACCTGTTTCCTCCGTAACCGTCGATTCCGTTGAACCTGTTTCTTCCGTAACGGTCGATTCATCACCAGTAGTTTCTGTTCCAGTCACATCAGTGTCACCAGAAACTGTTGAAGACTCTACAGTACTACTGCCGTCGTCACTTCCTGTTGATTCTCCGTCAGTTGTAAGTGTACTTTCTCCTGATCCGGTTTCACTAGTGAGTTCTGTTTCAGTTTCGCTGGTGATTTCTGTCTCAGTAACACTGCTGTCAGTAGGACTGCTATCTGTTAGTTCTGTTTCACTTTCTGTGGTTGATCCATCGTCGGTACTTGGTGTGGATGTTGTGTCAGTTTCTTCAGTAGCACCAGATTCTGTGGAACCAGTTTCGCTAGTTTCACTAGTTTCAGTCGATCCTGTTTCTTCTGTGTCAGTCTCACCAGTTAAGGTTACATCTGTGCCTTCAGTTGTTGCACCAGTATCTGTAGCTTCAGATTCATCGATAGCCGTTGTAGTATCGGAGCCTGTAATAAAATCATACTCTATATAGGACAGTTACAAAGTAATAAAATCGGTGACACTACAAATGACTCGAAATACAAATTTTTGAAGCACCAATTCTATATTATCCTAAATTCTTTGATGATTTATAAAAAAATACTTCTGAGAAATATGATATCAAGTAGGTATATATTGTTCATTACTTTATCTTACTTTAAAATTTCATATTCACCACATCACTTTATATATATTATTTTTATTTATAATATTTCTTTTTTATTTTGAGATAGAAGAAGAATTGACTTACCCCTTGGTGTCAGCACGGCCGTCGTTTTTGTTGTTTTATCTGCATCTATTGTACTTCCTGCCGATAAAATATGACTTAAGAAGATAGTATACGTAACGTTTGTAATAAGTAAATTATTTGATGACAGTCGAATCTTTAAATAAAATTCAACCCAAGAAATATGCCGTGTACATTTTTCAGGGTACATAATATTAGGTTTTACACAGAATAATAAAATTGAGGTTTAACCCTAAGGTTTCTGAAACGTCGATCAAAGCAAAAATTTGTTAATCTTATGTCGAATCTCATTTTAAGCGCTGTGACTGGTTCCTAGTCTTTTAGTCTACCAATAAATATACTACCAATAAAATAACCATAGTCGTGATCAGTTAATTTGACAACAGAAGAGAATAGAATAGAATAGAATTAATTTATTTAACTGCCTCATTGGCCTAGTGGGTCTAAGCGCGACTGCTACGCTAGAGATCTTGGGTTCGATTCCCAAGTCGACCAAGGTGTTATTGGGTTTTCTATTAAATTCTCAGTAGCAGGTCGGAGTTTGGATTTGTGCCCGGTTAGTGGCAATAGGCTCGCCCCCTATTACATGGGACCTAAACATACCGGCGAACTGTGGGTGTACATTGGTACACCTCTGCCTAACCCTTCGGGGATACAGGCGTGATGGTATGTTATGTTATGTGTTTATTTATTTGCTTGTAATATGGTCTTTACAAGTCCTACAGATTAAGTTAACCAGCCTTTCAGAAACCTGGGGTAAAAGTTGAATATGCAGGATTACAGGTTACCTTCGGTGGTGACGTCAGTGGATACATCTTCAGTCGTGAACTCGTCGGTGGTGTAGTCCGAGCCGGTAGCGAAACTGCTGAAGTACCCTGAACCCTCATCTGTTGGCAATTCACTTTCTGTTAGCTTTGATAATTATTCAATTAGTATAATAATTATTTGACGAACTCGACTCCTTCGCGCCGAATTGGCCCGAAACAGCTTTAGACAGGGATAAGTAGAAAGAGGGAAGGGAGGCCTTTGCCCTGCACTACGGGCTCTGAATAATAATAATTATTCTTATTTGTACCTACTCAAATATTTGTGCGCCGGAAACGGCAGAATATTACGGATCATAATGTTTGTATCATCTTTCCATATTCTTACAAATCATATACATTTATTTATATAACTTTATCTTACTTTTTCGTGCATAAAAATCAGTAATATATAAGTTTAAGGGTTTTTAGTGGCTCTTTAAGAAGAAAGGAAACTTAATTGCTACAAATTAGGAGGAAATGGCAAGTTGGACTCCTTTGAGTAAAATCTTACATACTTAAATAATACAAAAAAATAAATTCGTACCGAATCCAGATCCAGTATCCAATGAAGACTCTGGTTCACCAAAAGCTGTAAACAAAATAAAATTTTTAATAAATTCAAATGCAATAGACCCATGTTACCAATTTTCTGCATTCTCTTGAGTAATTTAACAGGAAAAATATCGGTAGGTATGCTTACCTGCATCACTCATCATCATGTCAAGCTGAAAAAGAATAAAATAGTATTAATAACCATAAATTCCCATAAGCCAATTCACTAATTATTAACAAATCACTTAGCGACATTACCGTAAACGAATTTCGCACAATACAAGCAAGTTTAATTAGTTAATACTTAGTCACTAGTTTCATCCATGTGTATGGGGATATAGTTAAGTATCGGGACCTAAAATCTATAATATAATAAACCGCGACATATTCCGTAAAAAGTAGTTTTATTCAAATGTCTATAACATTCGCGTAAACCTAAGAGATCAATAGTGAGAGGTCACGTTAATATCTTACCGTGGTAAGGGACAGTGAGTCCTCGTCCAGTCCGACCTCCGTGTAGTCAGCGTCGTAGTCACACTCCTCGTCGTCCATGATGGGCGTCGACTTCGTGTCTACTGGCAGCGTCTCATCTGGCAACCAAAATATTATTTTGTTATATGAAATATATTAACCTATTTGTAATGTGTTAAAAAACCTTAAGAATTGATAGGTATTGCGTCTTTGGCCGATTGTGTATTTGAATAAAACAACCATTTAATTTTTAATGTTTCATTTTCATATTACGATTTTCTTTTTTATTCTCATGCTATGGAAGAAAGTAATAACCATTTTTATTCTATTAGAGAACTTTTTCCAAAAGGTTTTTGGTAGGTTAACTAAGACAAAGGTTTCTTTATTTATAGCAACTAGATCTATACAAAATTACCTTCATCACAAGGTCCAGTGTTGCAGAACTGGGTAGAGTCCAGGACAGTTTCTCCATCACACTCGTTGACCTCCTTGTCACCCTTGAGGCACATCACGCGGCGGTACTGCTCGCCTCCTCCGCACTCTTTGGTACACTGTCGTAAAGCGTAAACAGTCAATATACTGTCATTCGGTATAGTGCGCATTTAAGAAAAACTCATATTTATTAGAATGGCTTGTCGAAACATCATCAATATCCTTGAGACAACTTACGGTCCTGATGATCCCAAACTATACAGAACCTGGGCTATCGTAATCGGACAACTGATATACATACTTATATATTTCTAAATACATACATACCTATTTTAGATAAACCACACTCAGACACAGAACAAATGATCAGTCGTCACACAAAGATTTGTCTTGGACGGGAATCGGATTCTCGACCTCTGGTTTAGCAGTCAGGTTCACTAACCACTAGATCAACATGCCCGTCAGGAAAAAAATGACTTTATTAAGTATAGCTGATTCCCGCGACTTCGTCCGCGTCATTTTCTGTTATTATGACAGCGATTAAGAAGTTTAAAAAGAAAGTATTTCTGCGTAAATGATAATTTTAGTTAATATTATGTTGATATAACTCTGTAGCAAATAATTGGCAATAATGCATTAATTTCGACCAAATGATTACCTTAAAAAAGGTTATAGTGAGTCAATCTTAAAAGATAGACATATACTGTCGCAGACATTTTTTTAGATCATTTAAAGAGGAACAATGCTTTCATACATATATTTTGGGTAACTCGAACCGTTTACGCAGCGCACGCAAAGGAAGCTTTCAAGTATGAATATTTTTCCCCGTTTTTGTGACATTTTTCACTGCTGCTTCGCTCCTATTGGTCGCAGCGTAATGTTATATATCCTAAAGCCTTCCTCAATAAATGAACTATCTAACACAAAAAGATTTTTTAAATTCTAATCAGTAGTTCCTGAGATTAGCGCGTTCAACCAAACAAACAAACAAACAAACAAACTCTTCAGCTTTATAATATTATATATAGTATAGATATATTAATTACCTCAGACCACTGTCCAGCGAACCACTGCGCAGGGCATTCGTCTTTAGGAACAGTGCAGTTCTTCGTGTCCTTATACTTCGGCAGCTCGGCGCACTTGGCATCCTCGACGATGGACACACTCTCTCCGTTGTACATGCCGCAGAACACTTGACGAGTTTGGACTCCGTCGCCGCATTCTACTGAGCACTGTGTAAAGATTACAAATGCAAAAAAAATAATAATTACGAAGCTGTTTCATATTTTAGGACTAGATTACATACATTTTAAACTGATCAAAAAAAGAAGAACGATTGTCTAACAAAAAATTCAAAGTATAAATCTAAAACAATTAAACTAGTTTATATAGTGTCAGAGAAAAGTAAGCACATGTAATTTACCTTGCTCCACTGAGTGGCATACCACTGCACTTCACAGGGCGGCAGCTTGTCAGCGTCGCACGGCTCCTGGTCGACTGGCTTCAGATGGTATTCACAGAAGCTGTGGTCCATCACCACGCCGCCCTTCGTCGCGCACACCACAGTTCGCGTCCGGTTTTTGGAGAAACACGTATCACACTGTGAAAGGTATAGGTATGTTGATAAACCGCATCCGCAAATGAATAACTCGAACATAAGGTTTTTTTAGTAATGTGTAGTAACGATGTGTAGAATTTACAAATAATGTTAATATCTAATGCGCGTAAAATAGTTTTGGAAAACAATTGTATACACGAACAATACAAAATGATTCCGCATGTCGTTTAAATGCCATGTGGAATTATATTATACCTACATGACTTTTCTTATTTTTTATTTAGTCTATCAGAATAGAAAAAAAAACTCAAGTTATTGCGAAGAAAAATAAACAAGCTTTTAGGCATCATACTGTAATTTGCAAAGTAAATGAGTAGCTTGTACTACTACTGGGACACAAAAAGGGAAATAAGTAACCTACCCCAGCCCAGTCCGTGGTGACCCAGTCGACTCCATCACACGGCTGCAGGAAGCAGGACTGCTCAGCCACTGGCTTCTCTTCTGTACACTCCTTGTCGTCTAGCACTTCGATGCGACCGTTCTTCTTCTGGTAGCAAACGATCTGCCTTCGCTGAGTACCTTCGTCGCAGAGGTTGTCGCACTGTGGAGGAAAGAAAAGTTTTTAAATGCGGATCTATAAAAGTCGGAATACAGATGGATCATGCTGATGAAAAAGGTAGTCATAGCACGTAAAAAGATGTACGTGAAAAAGATAACTTAGGCTCTGATTTTTGTTATTTGCATGTGGTCTAGGACAGGCTAGGTTGTATAGAACCTACTCTCGCATGTGACAATCGTTCCTGACTCACTCAAGATAAGTTCTTATTAGAATTATTTACCGGTTTCCACTTTCCGATGAACCAGGTGGGACATGGGGCGTCGTTGTTACACTCCTGGAACAGCTCAGGCTTGGGGCCCAGCAGGTCGAAGCACTCCTTGTCAGCAACTATGGACGCGTAGCTGAAAAGAGTTCATTGAAATTATTGTTAAATATCAAATCATAAATAATAGTCATTTGGTTCTGATATCTAGTTCTGATATTGAATTTAAAATATGGGAACTTAATATACTGCTTCTACTGACTTTTTACTCCAAAACACAATTTTTAGGCAATTTTAAGTAGGTATCTCAATTTTGGAAATTATTTTGATGATACTAACCCATTAGCAATAATCTTCTGGCAGGTGACCTCCCTGGATTTGACCCCTCCGCTGCCGCAGCGCTTGGAGCACTCCCCCCACTCGCCCTCCACCCACTGCGCTGGGCAGGGGTCGGGGCTGCAGGACTGGTTCGTGGGTGGCTTCAGACCCTCGTCACAGAGACCTTCGTCGACCACCTCGAGCTCCTCTCGGGATCGACAGGTCACATTGCGAGTTTGGAAGCCTGGACATATGGTAGTATAATAAATAATGTATATTTAGTATGATGGTTTGATTTTAAATACATACATAAAGGTAAAGAGATTTGACAAAAAACAAAACTAAATTAACAAGTGTACTGTTCATGTATGAACTAACCTTGCTTTAAAATAAATAATTGTTTCTACTACTACATTTTGGATTACACCACATCTCAATGTTTATTTCATGTAATCATTTAGTACTGACCTCCGCCGCATGTGGCGCTGCAGGGCGTGAACTCCTCGTGCACCCAGTTGTACCGCTTGTCTGCCGGCGGGGCCGACTCGTTGGGCACGCTGTACTCGTAACTGATGCCTACGTTCTCGTCTTGAAGGAGAAGCTGGAATATACAGTTATGTTTAATTTTGAAATAAGTCAATCATATGTCAATCGCCTTATTTTTCTGCACACATGAAGTGACGGTTTTGCATTATTCAGATTTGTGTATTAAAAATGCTTTTCGGAACAACAATTTGTTTATCTAAAGACAAAAGAAATATACTAAAGCAGCGACTGCGGACCAAAATTAAATATGGGTCGGGAGCTTAGTTTCTAAAAGGAGTGCAAATAGGTGATTCGGAGTCTTATCGACAAAGAGACCATTTCTGTGATTGGCGCCCTATTATAACAGTTCACTTTCCACATTATCTTTGACCCATGTTGATTACTTACAGACAAGTAGAGCGGTTCGCTAGTAGGTCCCAAGCAGCGCAGTTTATCCGGCGCGGCGAAGCCCTGACTGCGCTCGTAGTACCAGAGCGCGCCGGCGATCATCATGCTGCGCGGGAAGTCGATGTGGTAGTGACCGTTCAGGTAGTACGTGCCGTTCTTTGCTCTTAATGCTGGAAATATATAGTAGGGTAAATATTTCTCTTAAACCCCAAATACAATGTGAGTAACTTGTTTGTAGCTATTTTTATTGTTCTACCCATAATTGATTAACGGTAAGATTTTAATGTATTTAAGATTTATAAATCTAAATGAAGCCTACAATTAAATAACCACTAAAGCAATTTGAATATATTCGTGTCGTTAACGATATTTTTTTAATAATTTAATTAAAACATTTTAAGTACATGATGAGTTTACGTAATTGTAATACATTGTGTACAAAAACTACACTTTGTCCATAGCGTTCGTATCAGCCTGCTTATTATTTTACATGGAATAATATTGTGGAGTTAAGATCTTTACTTACCCAAATAATTGTTCGATGGTTGAACTTCTTCAATGACAATAGATGTAGAGCCTTGTGGGATCAGCAAGATGTCGTTGTAACCTGTAATTTATATTTAGTTAAAATCATCCATCCATCACTACATAGTATAAAACAAAGTCGCTTCCCGCTGTCTGTCCCTATGTATGCTTAGATCTTTAAAACTAGGCAACGGATTTTGATGCGGTTTTTTTTAATAGATAGAGAGATTCCAGAGGAAGGTTTATTTATATAATACATGCATAATATAGTAGAGAAACACTGATAATCTTAGAGTTTTTTATGTAAGGTCGTAAATAAACACACTTTTTTGGGCTTACATTGCAAACGCTGGCTGAACCCTACGAGATAGATCAAAGTAATGTACTACAGTATTGTACACCTTAAAAAGGTCTACAAAAAAGTCCGCGATGGTATATGTCTATCTCTTGAGGATAACCCTCAATAACCATTTTTATACTTTATTTATTACTTATTAACGAACAAAGCGATTTTAAGCAATACAGCATTAATCCTTATCCAATTAAGTACCTTAAATACATTGTGCATGTAATAAAGATCAATATGGCCCTTTACAGCATGTAATTTAAATGAATATTTTCGAAGATATCACAGATTTAAAATGCAGGGACATAGCGGTTGCGGCGGTACCGGCCGGGGGGCCGGGGAGCGCATGCCTATACCAAATAGTGCGTCGAAGGCCGCGCTTCGCCCTACAACTGACACTTTATGATTATGTAGTATATTTAGTATCAGCAATGCACCCGTGCAAAGCCGGGGCGGGTCGCTAGTACACTAATAAAAAGCATTATTTTGAATAACATTGATGCGGACAGCGCCTTTCGTAATGGTCGCATTTACCCCGTCCAAGTGACTTTGGCGTACCAGGCGCACATAAAAGCAAGATAGCAAAAATTACACAATTGAAGCAAACTTCACTAAGCGATCGTTCCTATTCACCCCAATATATTAAAAACGAGTACTAGGACTGCATTAAATTAAGATAGTCGGCATATTTTTACATATTATTGTTGCGTGTAGACTTAGTTGTTTTTACCTTTCATAAGGTCCTGCGAGTCGAAGATTCCGGCCGTGGTGTGACAGTTGGCGCCAGTTCCGCGGCACTCGCGACATTTGTCTTCGCGAGCGTTGGAACCCAGCATCATGTCACAGCCGACGGGCTGTTGGAATATAACATTTATTCTGTGTGTTATTCGGTATAGATTTCATTGATCGAAATTAAAAGTATTTTTTTTTAATTATTATCTAATATAATTTGCATATGACTTGACTACTGTGGTTCTTTAAAAATGTTGGCGAGCATATAATTGCAAAATAAAATATATTTTTTATTTATTATTTACCTTCTGAGTTGTCTAAATAAATTATTATTTTACAATTTGTTGTTTTGTCATTAATTGCTAAAGGAGTTCATAACATTACTGATGCCAGTTTTCTGATCTTACCTGACAAATTCCATTAACGCAGACATCAAAGGACTCGTCGTTGCACCTGGTGCCGTCGATAACTTTGGCCTGGTGCTGGTAGTAGAAGCGCTCCCCGTGTGGCATGCAGTTCAGCTGGCAAGGGTTCGGAGCCTTCGTGTACGGGACCCAGCTGGAAATTGCACTCAATTACTTCTAAATAGGATTTGGATGTAAATTCTCATTGTGGTAACTTGATAATGGAGATTCGCGTAGTTCGGATTATTATGAGGTTAAGGAATTAAGACTAGTGTTTTATTTAGTCGTTTTGAACCTTTTTTTCCCGTACCTGATTTATTCTATCTTATATTTAACTCCTATAAAAGTATCTGATACAATTTAGGCCGCCCATACGAGGACTACTTGATCAGTTAGTCAGTGATAAATAAGCACTGCTTGATAGGTTGATATAGTCGGCCTTATAACATGTTTTATAATAAGTTTCAGGGATTAGATAGTACCATCCAGGCCATGTAATGCGAGATTAATGGAAAATAGGGAGAGAGGACCTGAAAAAGATTTGGCTGGGTAGAACCGGAAGGCAAAGGACCAAATCTTATGGTGCAACTTGGGACAGGCCTATGTCAACCAGTGTTCTATTTTGTAACAAACTTACTTGTACTTATATCCCCTAAAGAGTTCGTTGTCGAACTCTGCGCACTGCTCGGCCCTGAAGTCTAAAGAGCCTGCGGGACAGTCCTGCGTCTGGCACGAGAAGTACTTCGTGTCGCCTCCCGTGCACTCCGGCTGGCCGTCTGGTCTGCAAACATACAAGACATCAATACATACAGTCAATATTATGATTTGAATATTCAAGTTTTTATACAATAATTACATAAAAAAATATTTTCCATACTTCTTTATTACTTGTCCCTAATTTCAAAAGAATATATAGTAGACAAAAAAAAACATGATTTTCATTGCAAAGGCCGAAACGGGCAGTGTGTTTTAGCATCACCAGATTTCCGGAACGAGAGGTATAGGACAGGCAAAACATAATCTAACCATTTATCTTCGGTTTTTTTTTCTGTTATGGTCTGATATCGTTGAGAGTTAAATATAATGGCTACATTAGCTCGCCATCTGGTCATTAACAACCACTCTCATTACATACTCTCACTGTGACTCTGACTTGATAGCATTAATAACACTTTAATAAATTTTAATGTGTTTCTTGTAAGATAAGCTTTGTTTTTACCAACGATGTGCTTAAGCTAATCTTTAGTGAGAAAGCATGCAGCATCAATAGCAGATTCTTCGGAGAAGTTTTTGCTCTGCTCTCTGGGAAAATTTTAGAATATATGTTCTATTATGTTATACCTATTTCTAGGCATAATTTCAATTTATCCAATTTATTTGTTACGTAGGTTCCACTCCAAGTGGTGTTTAGTCATTTCAAGGGGAAAAGATTGCATCTGTTTAAGACGATGTAGTTTAAACAGAAACACCTGCATAGCACCTCACGATATGGAATAACCGATTGAAAGGCAGGCTTTTTGCATAGTAAGGCTGGATTTATTGAAAAGCTATTATTTTCAAACATTGATATCCTTAGATCCCTCACCCCAGCTGCAGACATATCCTCTTCTGGCTGGCGACTCCTCCGCCGCAAGTCCTGGAGCAGGGAGACACCTCCCCCCACTCGCCCCACGCCCCGCCGCCCTCCCCCCCGGGAATGACGTAGGACGCGGAGAGGAACAGCCCCGCGCCTTGCCGCCTGTGTCGGGTCCTGTGCTGGTAGACCTGGGAACAGAATAAAATAAGTAAGTAAGGGTCTGTCCGTGACCATGACACCTGCAAAGGTGTTGAAATGTCGGGAACTGAAACCTAAGTAATATACGCAATAAAATCAGTATAAAGATTTTTTTTATTTTTCAAGAATAAAATAACATAAGTTTGGAAGACACAGCACACATAGCACATGAGTAGATAAACGGAACAGAGGCAAAGCTTCGAACAACCGCTCGAATCGGTTGCACGCACACAAGCGCGCGGGGCATGTGTGCGTGACCACTGGCCGCTTGTCACATACGCGGCGAGACTGGAAAAAACCAGTTTACGCTGGCACAGCCAGTGTACAATCTAAGGGTCAGTCCGACGCACGCTGTTTGTTTTGTTAGTTGCAAGTTTAAGTTTTTATAAGTTTAGTTGTAAAAACGTGGTATTATATTAATAATAATGGTTGTTTATTGTACCGTGTGTATAAATAATAATAGAGAAAACAAAAATATATCATACTTTAACTATCCCAAGGAGTACAATTAGGTAAGTAAATATTTGGTTATTACTTTTTCAAGCAAGTACCTTTATTTTATTGTATGATCCTTTTTATAATAAGAAGAGAGTAATTTGTACAACACGGTAGGTATTTTTTATTTAAAAAAAACAAAAATTATAAAAAGAAAATTCTTAGAGTAAGTAATTTGTAAACTATTCTATCATACTATTATATATTCTATTATACTGACTATTAAAACTATTTAAAAAACGTTATGTTTGATTTGTCTTCACCTATTGTGACAACCCTAACAAAATAGGTAACAATTTTGCACGTTCTTAAGAAGCTTTGCCTCTGTTCCGTTTATCTACTCATGTGACACATAGCCCGTACCAAAAGTAAGTAGGTATAGCGCTTGTGTTATGGAATAAAAGACTATTAAGGTACCACAAATACTCAGACCGAAGACAATGTAGAAAAGTGATTATCTACCCATATGAGGTCCAAATGCTGGACCTCACAGCTTGCGACACTGAGAACCGGTGTGAGGGGGAAAGAAAAGATATTTACTTTTAAAATGTGTGCATACTAAAACTGAATTTACAGTAACATCCTTCAGCAATTTCGAGTGCCTATGATAATATCTAATGGCTCCTACACACAGTGCCGGCGGCAGTGCCGCCGGGCGAGCCGCCGCCGGCCAAGCCGTCGCGCGTCGTCACACAAACAAATGCCGGCGGCTCCTTTGTGCGGCTTTGAATGCCGCCGGGCGCACGGCGGCTTGGCCGGCGGCTCGCCCGGCGGCACTGCCGCCGGCACTGTGTGTAGGAGCCATAACATCTCTGTACAAGCAAATATTATTGTGAAGCAGGACACGGTAAGACTTTATCGAATAAATAACATCACTAGTTGTAGTGTTGTACTCCAAACACTAGTGCGTGGGGCAGAATGACACCAGTTGTTGTACATGTTTCCGATTCTACTTGAGAATGGTGCATAAGGAGGATTTCTCATAAATGATTTAAATTATAAGATTTCACATTTTACAAGGAAAAGAGGATGGAAAAGGCTACTGAAAGTGGATGCAAGAAAGTACATATTATAGATGAAAGATATATGTAGGTTGATTCGTCGGAGAATGTGTTTGTCGCTTTCGTGTTACCAAAAAAATTACTGGTACGATTTTCAAAATTTTGCTAATAATTCGATGAATTTAAGAAGACAATGAAGCTAGCATGACACTTACATCCTAGCTGTCACAATTTAAGGTCTAAAGTATATGTTTGCTTTTAATTAGTCAACAATCAAATCTCTTCAATCAAATTCCTAACATAATACCAGCACGAATTCCCCACATGTCTACCAAAACATCACTAATACATAAAACCAAAATTAATTACCGATCATTTCAAAATCGGAATCAGTTCATAAAAATAGTTGTACCCGTGACGTGAGCCACCCGTCGCGTGCGCAGTGTGAATCTCTCTTAGATATAAAACGCATCACCGCTGCAGGTTCGTATAAATGTTATGACGATAAACAACTTGTCGAACAGTACTGGCTGTTGCAACACGCAGCTCTACGGGCGAGATACTTGAGGGGAAGGGCCGGAGTTAAGTTGGGATGGGAACTTAAACAAAATTAACGCAATAAAACTATGTTAAGAGAATATTTGGAATTCTATTCGCCCAAGGTAGAGGTCCATGTAGGCAGTTCTGTAGAAAACAATTAAAAACTAAATATGTACTAATTAAATACATGACATGTATAAAATAAATGGTACTTAATAACAAATAATTTCGAGGTTCGAGGTGGCGCGAGACAAGGACCAATGGAAGGACTTGGGGGAGGCCTTTGCTCAGCAGTGGGACAGTATAGGCTACTAAAAAAAAAATAACAAATAATTTGAACCTAAGGCAGGACTCCAACTCGTTACAGTTGGTAAAGCTACTGGTTACTTGAACCAGTAGCTTTACCAACTACGCTACTAAATTTCACTCGACTGGTCTAGAATATATAGAAGCGCAACTTATCATGTTATTAAAATGATAAGTCTCAAGATGGTCTATATTTATATAGTAGAGATTGACTTATGAGAACTAGATTGATAATTTGTTTGTACCATAAGTCCCGAAAACAGAATTCAAAGATTACATCAAGCTAGATTCTTTTACCCTCAAAGTGCAAATAAGAAAGTTCCTATGCACCAATTTCTACAGATTTAATATTCAGCTAACTTGAAGTTCCAAGTGCGGCCCATCCGTGTTCACCAAAGGTACTTATTGATGAAGTGAAGGCAAGGTTGCAGGTGACAGTTTATTTTCGTTTCTCCCACTCGAGTGTCGGGAAGCGTCGCCGTCGTCGCCAGGAAACTGAGTATTCAACTTTAATTACTCATGTGATTGAGTAAATGAGGTAGATAAACAAATTGAATGTGTCTTGAAGTTTGAATGCGCTGTAGGTGTAAGTGTTATCGATTTTGTAAATCGTTTATTTACTGAAGTGTTTTTAGATGTGTGGTAGAACAAAAATGGTAATTTAATCTTGAAGTATCTCAATAGGTCCGGATTACGAGGATACTTTCTAATTACTGAATTGAACAACAGAACTCCCCAGCTTGTTTATCTAATAGCTAACACTAGATCAACGAAATTAGGTAATGTATCCTTAATAAATCCCTAGATACTGTAGTTCTCTACAAATCTAATCTACCAATAAAAAACAAATAAAATTACAAACAAACAGTTTAAGATATTTATAACATGACACATTCGTGTGATCCTCTCGTATATTTAGAAGTATGAACTGTAAAGTGGCGTCGGAGGGGGGGGGGGGGGTACGGTCCCGTCAGTCAATAGGCGCCAACCCTGATTAGATTTATTACGATTCACATGCTTTTCTATTAGTCTCGATTAGGGCTGTCAGTTAAATCATTAGTTATAATATTTTTCTTGAGCGCTTTAAATGTAACGCTCAAATGTAAGTGCCACATAAAAAATGAGATGGACTATTTATTGTTGATGGTTGTTTTATAAATATAACAGTGTTAGAGGAATTGGATTAAATGATGTATCCTGTTAAATCTTGACTTGTTTATTGATGATTGAAGGAGAATTCAGAAAGAATAGTTAAGAATATTGAGCACATTGTAGAGTCAAAAGAAAGTAATTTTGCCGAATTTTTTTAAATAGGACATTTATTTGGGCAATTTGTAATATTTACGTATGCCTTCTCTAACTTAGTAAATAAAAAGGTTGTTGTTGTTTTTCTTTCAGTTCAGTTTTTGTTCCAGACAGAAATATGTTTGCTACCAAAATATTTATTATGTAGATAGCCCTGTGCTTCCAATACATCAAGTAATGAAACGGGTCGGCTCACAAGCTCTCACGCTGGGATTCAACGCATAGAGCACGTCATACTCAGAGAAACATCTCAAATACACTGTTGTAATGAGGCTAGTCTCGTCACTCTTTGAAAATAGTGTGTGTGTAATTGGCGGTTTTCCTTTGTTCCTTTTTGAAACTAATAACGGTGTTTTTAATTCGAAAGTTTGTGTTAACTTTTTTATTTAAAAAAGAAAATTTATCATTTTAGGCATAACATTTTTTTTTCAGGTGATGGATCAACAATATGCTTTTGTAGACTATATAGGCTGTTTTGTTATATATAAATTGTACCAGTTTAGAATCAAGTAAATTAAATATTTTATTTCGGTTCCTAGCGGCCTAGTACCTACAGGGTAAACTGGCTAGTCATTAAAAAATCTAGAGTGCAACGAACGACAAATCTACCCATATAACACTGACCACTTAACCACTTACTACCAAATGTACACACGTATAAAAACGCGAATTTATTTTCAAGCTCGTTAATCATATTGTGGATCACATAAACGTCACCGTTCGCGGGTTTACGAAGAAATGATTGAAATATAGCGATGACAGTTGACCGCGATCGTTATAGTCTCGTTAACATAGAGTAAAAAAAGTAAAAAGTATAGAGTGCGTGTGTCGCTTAGAGCCCATTGCACCGAGCGTAAGCACATTTTTGGCTGTATGTAGTACATTCGCATAACACAAACATACATAACATATCACCACGCCTGTATCCCCGAAGGGTTAGGCAGTTCGCCTATGTTTAGGTCCCATGTAATAGGGGGCGAGCCTATTGCCACTAACCGGGCACAAATCCAAACTCCGACCTGCTACTGAGAATTTCATAGAAAAACCCAATAACACCTTGGTCGATTTGGGAATCGAACCCAAGACCTCTAGCGTAGCAGTCGCGCTTAGAACCACTAGGCCAACGAGGCAGTTTGTACATTCGCTTATTGATTTAAGTTATTGTCCTATAATATTAAGGTTTGAGATAGCTTTATTAAAACGGCGCGCTCTATTTCGATACTATTTTTACGACGAAACTAGTTCACACTAGTGCTCAAGGTTCATACCCTGATATGCGCACTCTGTAGTTTCTTATCTATCCTCTAGTGTCGTTACGGTAATAATGTTTGATCGTTTGGCCGCCGAGCGACGCTAGACCAGTGTCAAGGTTTGGCGGTCGTCGTACTCTCGTAGATGTGTATGAGAGCGGTCTTGATACTTTGTGATTTTAATTTAAGGGTAATAAAATGTAGGTTTTTATTATTTATGTTATCGTGTCATTGTACTAAGTATGTGTAAGTGTTGATACTTTGTGTGTTTAACTTTAGAATGAATTAATGTAATTAATTGAGGTTTTTGTTACAGTAAATACATTATAAAGTTTAAATTTTGCAAGATGTTTTATTTATGCAACTACTTGACATTTAATAATTTGTATGTATTAAGTATGTAATATATTCCTTTAACTAATTTATTACACTTTAATATTAAGATAAGTAGGATGGTACTTACATTATGTGTATAGTGATGCCTTGATGCGGTCCATGTTATACAATTACTTAATACGATTGCTGCCAGTAGCAGCGATCTGAAATAAATAAAAATATTATTAGAAAACTATAAACCAATGAGGCAATTATACCGAATCTAGAAATAATAGTACCACATTGGGCGCCATTAACAACACTAAAATTGTTTGTAGGGTCACTAAAGGAAAATTATTATTCATTGTATTGATGATTAATTCATTATGTTTAACTATCACTCACGTCCATTATAAAAAATACCTACTATATATTTAGTTTCGACCAGGGTAATCGGCCGTGCTCGCAGGGACTCTGGAGATCACAGAAAAAGCGAGTTGGACAGGGTTATCGCTCCAAAGTATTTTTTTTTTATCTAACACCAGTTCTTCAATTACCTTACACACGACCCTGGCTGTATTGACCAACTTTGCAAAAAATCGAGATTGTGCTAATCAGAACACTGGATACCAAGATGCTAATAGTTTTAATTCGTTTGACAATCGTATTAAAAATACCAAGAGTTAAGTACGTACTTATAAAATACTAAAGCCACAATTAATACCTTTTAAAAGTGTTCTCAGTTAACATAAAAAAGGGTCACAAATAAACCGAAACGAGCACATTTATCGTGTTCGAACATCTTCGGCATTAAAAAAACTCCAATTATATTGTAATGGTATGTAAATAAAGTTATCTGAGATACATCTCTGTCGAACACCGAGGCGTCGATGAAGGGACGTGATAAAGGACTCACGGAGTTAACTGTGGCTGACGTGATAATATCTCCGTCAGGTTAGAACTTAGAAGAGGCCGGCGATTTAGGGTTATACACAACGATGAAAATATTAAAATAAACATTCTGTTTGCGTAATTTTCATAATATAGGTATATGAAGTCGGTAACCCTGTGCCTAAACTTAACAGCCGTCATAGCATCTACAAATTTTTCTTTCGTGAGTGCCGTAATAATGTAAAGCAAAATAGCTTCTAAATCAAGAAGGATTAAGCAATAATTATCTATATATACTTATAATAAATCTGTAGAAGTGAAAATTCTGTACATTGAAAATATTAAAAAAATAAATGTTACTAGACCGACACCGAATCCAAAAGTGTGAAAAAAAAATTTTTTGTCTGTCTGTTTGTTCAGGTATCACGCAAAAACTACCGGTTCGATTACGATGAAACTTGGTATAATTATTCTTTATTATCCTGGGCACCACACTGGGTAGTTTTTATCCCGGAAAAGTATAAACAATAAAAAACAAACTTAATTTTGCGGTTAAAAACTCATTGATAAGTTTCGTCATCCACGCGAACGAAGTCGCAGGCACAGCTAGTATATTAATAATCTTGCTTGTTAAGGATATCTTATCTTAGAGGGTAGATATATTAAATCGTCAGATATAATGTAAATATGTATACAAAGCACATCGACTCTGTGCTTTAAAAAAAAAAAAGAATAAACAATCAGAATAACAACCTATATTATGCATATGAAGTGCAGGAAACACATGAATCACATCGTAAAAAATACTTTCTCCATCACATGAGTCCGCGATCTTTCGTGACTCATACTTCTAAATCTGAGCCGAACTCATAGTGGGTCCCACGGGATCCGGCGGGACAGTGGTCCTTACGGCCGGGATGAAAGAGTTAATTACAAGCCGTGAACGAACAAAGAGAACTTTATAGACCGATAGTCAAGATATTAAAGTCAATGTAATTAACACTGAACTAATCTGGTACTAAGAAACAATGTTTTAAATGTGGTCGTCTAAGTAATAAGAAAGTTTTTTAGCGGAAGTGAGAGATCGAAAGAAGACGTTAGAAAAAGCGACCGAATGCCTAATATATTTCGCTTTTGAAAATTTGAAAAGGAAAGGTTTGAGAATTTATTTGTTCTCGTGCCAAAAGGGATGTCACAAATGATACCTAATCTAAATTCCTTTAAGCTGAATAGTCTTGATGAACTATGTAAAAATTTATGTTAAATAATCCACAGAATGATCCCAGAATTAAATCTTATTCCGAATGAAAAATTACATGATCTGTATTGCGATGAGATATTAAAATATATCTGATATACAATTCGGCAAGCGAAGGCCATTCTCAAAAGGGTGCACATCCGCACAAATATGGTCTAGACTCATGTTAGGTACCAAGCCTGATACCAACTGAATAATTTGAATATACCGATGCAAATGCAGTGTTCACACGACTCGAATGATCAATTACATATCGATAATGATTCATGGAGCCTAAAGTGTTGCTAATACGACTTAGCCAGGGTATCCGGCTCCGTATACGTTTTGTGTTAAGTACGATTAGCAAACTGCATAGATAGCGCTATGAATAGTAATGAAGTGCAAGTATTGTATTGTTTTTTGGGCTACGAAACAAACAAACCAAATTGTATTGAGGTCACATACAGGTTGTTGTTTTAATAATATACTGACTAAGAACACCTTTTGATGCGTCTTGAAAAAATATGTTATTTAGTTGTTCGAAAAAATATTTTTCTGGAAGTAAAGAGTCCTTTGATCTAGCAAACTTCTGAGTAAAAAAATATTCTCATTAAAAACTTGTTGGTACTTCTAAACAAATGCCAGTAAATTAGATGAAGTGTAAACTAAAAGGCCAACACTCTGCCTCAAAGGGTACCGCCACGCGCCAGAGCTAGTATGTTTGCCAATAAACATGCGTGCGCGCATCATTCGTACGAACAATGACCTGCAATAATTATACTCTAAACACACAATTATCGGATGTTTGGAGAACGTTTCTTTGATCATTTTGAGTAATTGATTGGTGATTTCGGAATGTAGTAAATTATCAAGTAGAAAAATGGAGAGTCTTTTATCATCGCCAATTGGATGTAGCGTTGTATGTTTAACATCAATTATCTAAATATTTATAAGTAATCAGTTCGACAGTATCAATGTTTTATAACACCTACGTCAATAGTCGTCTTGAGATTTTCTCGTATTATTTAAGAAAAAGTTATTTAACGTGAGCTGTGTGTGTGCTTGTGCGTGTGTTATGTGTTCACAGCCTTGCACAGTCGCTTCAGGCTACACCTCCCCACTTTTCACCCCTTCAAAACAAATTCTATCTCCGTCCAGATTTAAAACTGCAACTACTACCATCCTCACATCCTCGCATCCTGGCATCCTGACACCCGACACCACTTCCTACTAATCACCAGGGCGTTATACATCGCCGGTCGGTTCCTGGTACCCGACACCCGCGGTAATGACGCGACATCCGTCCGCGTCCGTGTGATGCCGCTGTCAATTAGTGCACGATGGACTGATACATATTGTTGGATAGGGCTTACTTGCTACTTAGATGCAGATGATGAGGAATTTGTAGGGTGATCGATAAAATTGCGGGGGTTCAAAGACAGAATAGAAGGTGTTTTTGGGTCTTGACAGAGTTTACAACTTTAGTAGGAATCATGAACAATGGGAGGTTAAGAAGAAGAGAAGTGGGTTAGACGGAGCTGAAGGTAATGGTGGTAGGTAATGATGATGATAAAATCAGGTCAATTGGCCTGCAGAAGTGTTCCCATAAATATATTTTGCTTTAGATAAAATAGTTTTGATGGCTGATATTTGGTGAATGATAATCGCCTTGGAAATTGAGAATTGAATTCTCGAATACTTTCAGGGTTCTATACTTTTATTGGGTATAAAATGTATATTCAGTAGGAAAAGCACATTAAAGTAATGTCTCATACCATACATAAATACCATTACAAACTTCGACATTAGCTACACGGACCATTCGCAATAAAATAACAGTTAAGCATCATTTACATGTACGTGCGACAGAGGCCGCCACTTGCGCATACATATAATTTTCGCCATGATATCACTATGACGGGTCCTAATAATAAACTATAATAAATTTCGGAGCTGAATCGAATATTAATAGGATGCAAGGGCTATTGTTTGATAACTATGTGAACAAATAAGTTTACAATAAATAATAAATAAATGCCGACAACATCACATAGGTACATTGCTCTGAACCCAAAGTAAGTAGCTGAAGCACTTGTGTTATGGAATTCAGAAACAACGAAGGTACCACAAACACCCAGACCCGAGACAATGTAGGAAAGTTGATTTCTACATTGACCCGACCGGCGATCGAACCCGGGACCTCAGAGCTAGCGACACCTGGAAACCGGTGCGTACGCCACTCGACCACGGAGGTCGTCATAAAAACAAATATAAGTTTGCAAGTAGTAGGTCCTAATATGTATGCTAAAGCTTTCGCGGTCTACGCTACTGTGCGGAAAGAGAACCGTGTTGACAACTTTGCTGCGTCGTTAGGTCGACTGTAACATCTGGATATTATATTATTATGTTTACTTATTACATAAAGTTTTCAGATGCCGCCTTCTTCATACATTTTCTATAGAACAATATTAGTTCCATTTCATGCCACGTCGGTTCTCTTTTCGCAGACTCTTTAAAATTTTCGTTAAAGAATAATAATAATAAATAAATAAATGCGGACAACGCAGCGGCAAAGGAGTTACCACAAATAGCGTAGTAGCATAGTAGCAATGTCCTTAGTAGCAGTGTTTTAACTTCGATGTGTATATTTTGTGTCTACTGCTGATCATGTCTATGCTAGTTCTGATATTTTTCAAAACCATTTTCCTATGCATTTTTAATGAACTACATACTAACGAAATACTTATTATAATGAAATCAGTAAATAAGAAACTCGTTAACATCCAAATCTATAAAAACTTTAATACATCTACAAATGCAGCTGTCAGCGAAAAGTTCGGAAGCTCTATCTACCAATAGCACGCTTGCCATTAAAAGTTATTTATTGGTATGTTAAATTATGTAAAAAACGTGCGATGCCATGCGCGCGCGCCGCTTCCGACGCGTCCGCGACCGCCCGCGGCGCCGACGCCTCTGCGTCTGCCCGCAACGATTAGCATTCGCGATACGCTAAAAATAACAGTTAGATAATCGCGCCACTGATAAATGACTAAGCTTTGCTACTAAGTGTTCATCGATGTGAACGGTAGACATTTTTTGTTGGAAGTGAACTTGGTTTGTAGATGGCGTTGAATCTAATAGCCAAAAGCCGTTGCCAATAACGATATCCACGTTATGTACAGACGTAAAAATAACTTGGTGTTCCGCTCAGACAAACCAGAATGTTTCCACCATTGGTTCTTTAACTTGGCTTTAGACTTTCAGGTTCAGTTCCAGCGCAACGTTTGTTTAAACAAACATTTAAGTAACCGAACATATCAAGTCCATATGACCACCATTATGAATATGTCACCTAAGTATACTAGACTAATGCTTTAAGACTACCCGATCTTTTAAATTTGCGATTCAAAATACTAAAAATTCGAACAGTATTTTCAATAATAAACCAACATAAAACTCTAACACAGCATCCGTTTAGCAACAAGACAAAGATAAATGAACTGTCAACGTCCTCAAAATTCGCTAATTGGTGTACTGATTACATTAATTATGGCTGACATCGATTGACTAATTGTTTGCACACATATGCAGCAGGGAGCCGGCTTAATAGAGACAATTGCTATTAATGGCTATCGCTGAAGATTCTACTGTTATTAATCTCCATAATCTTTGGTAGTTGGTAGTATGTGAGACTTAAATAGACAGTTATTAACATCTAAGGGACAAGCCGCTTGAAGACAATTCAGATTAAATAGTATACGTATTTTTTTTTTCTTGCTGGGGGAAATCTTCAAAATGCACCGGTCTTATGGGGATTTACAAGACCGGGGAGTGTGGGATTTTTACCGCATTAAAACCACCCCGTTGGTCACCATCAGCACATGAAAAGGGACTTCTGTTACCTCAATAACAAACCAGAAGCTCCCCTGCGCAACGCCCGTTAGAGAACCTCTCTGGGAAGACTGTAAAAGGGTCTCCCCTGGGCCCTGGGCCTCTATATGCACGAAAGCATTGACCAGTGCTGCCGTCATCTTCTACCTAATCTGTATTTTTATACACAAGGTTAGTTAGTAGCGTGCGGGTCTTAAGTGAAAATGTAGAATTATTTTAGTCACTTTACTAGTTTGGTATAAGAAAACAATACATCTATTCATTCATGTAAATCTATTTGAACATCTCATAACTTTGCAAAGTTTATATCAAATACGTATGTAACCACCTACTCTCGTTTGTCTAACATGACAAGTTCCACTTCAACTTAAAAACATCAAAATGTTTACTATTGTTGTATTTTCTAGTTTCTTTATAAGGCAATGTTTTTGTTACGTACATGGTACCTACATGTTACAATTCACTGCGTTTTGGTGTATCTTAATCCATATGGTATGCTACGGTAGTTTAAATCAAATCTTTTTTAAAAGAGATTTTTAATTTGTAATTAAAATATCATGTAAGGTTCCAAAAACATTTGCAAGACCCATCAGAAAGTTAAACCTGACGTTTAACTGCATCTCAAACCATTAATCTCTTACAAAGTGGATGTCATCCAATTTAATTCACATTGTAAACTGAAGTAATCGGATTAGTCCGCCATTGACGTACTCGTGTCATCACGTCGCACGCGAAATCGCTTAGGAGCGAATGAGCTCATTGTAGCGTGGATTAAACTGTCGTGGAATGGAATTTGTTGTTTTAAATTAAGTTTTTAAAGGCAAGATTCAGTCACGGAAATAAAATTACTATAAAATAAATTAAAAACATTCATTTTAAGTTATTTCTTATCTGTTTAGAAAAGAAATTAAAATATCTACCGCTTGTTCCGTAGCCGGCTCTACTCCGAAGGCTATTCTTCAAAGACAGACACATTCTGACTGTTATAATATTGCTTCTTTTTTCTTCAATAATGTTTTTCCTGATTTAATTTTACGGTCACTAAAACAGTATCGCTTGCAAGAACAGTATTAGAATTTCAGAACTATTGCTCACAGCAATAAACCATAGTTACTTACCAACATTTATTTGCGTAAATGAATCACGCTATAAAAAGTAACATTAAACGTGTAATTTGTAAAATCGGTCAAAACAACAGACGTACGCATGCGCTGTAAAAGTATAAACAAATGCTTTTCTATATATCTAGTCTAAGATCCATCTTTCAATAATAGTTTTAAGTGAAATAGTAGGGTTGGCAATACTGAAAAGTTATCTCTAAAACCGAAAAAATGTTATGTCTTTAATCCAAAAAAAACTCTTTTTTTCATACAATGACCGAATGAAAGTGAAGTTCTATTTCATTTTTAAATGGGTTATGGTCAAATAGTTACAGTAGCACAAAAGTAAGTATCGCATTTAGTTTGAAAAAGGAACGTAGCATGGTTCAACCTTAGTTACTGGACTTATCTTCAAAGACAAATATCTCATAGTTTTGCTCTTGTCTGCCATCATTAACTAAGATCACCTGAACTTAGTTTATTAGTTCGTAGCTAATAGTACTGATAGTGGCGGTATTCCTTTATGCTTCCATCTCAATGTATGAGGGTTCCATGTTTGGTTCCCATTTACAAACCGATAGCGATCGAAATGAAATATTTATTTAATCGTAGAGAATTATATTGTTCGGTACATACAGTAAACCTTTTAGTAAATTATTCTTCAAGTTCCTTAAAGAATATGGACTGGATTAATGGTTTCTTTATCTTGTTAAGACCATTTACGTTAGACGAACCTTAGCTACAAACGTTAAAAAAAAATCATCGTCAGTGTCCTCCCCAGTGTACAAAAAATATTACCTAACAGGTTCCCTGTCCCGCCAGTAGACACAATAGTTAAACAATGGAAATGTTCATAATAATATGTGATTCACGGGACAGGGAAAGGGTTAAGATTGACCAAATACACGAAAAAAAATACTTAGGTGCTTTTATTTATCATTATTAAATTACATTATTGATACGCGATATACCTAAAATAAAACAATATTTCAACTTCTACCAACCCTAGAATCAGTGGTCGGCGCAGATTGATTGCTTATCCAGATTTTTTAGTGTTCCTACGCATGCACCCACATGAGGTTAATGTCTCTAGCCTTTACAACATAAACGTTTGAAATCTATGAGAATATTGCCCCTAGGCCGTAGTGTTGCGTGAGTGACAAATCAAATCGATGACGACTACGAATGAAATTGGAAACCAAATCGTTTTGTTCAATTTGAATTTTGGTTTGATGATGCGTGGGTATCTGAGCTGCCTATTTTTGAAATATAGCATTTAGATATTCCAGTCAGAAAAAAGTTAGCTTAATACTAAAAATAGTCTTTATCTCTTGTTTAACAGTTTAAACTACAGTCTACTAAATAGGGTTCAAAAGAAGTTAAGGCATGTCGGAATTACTTTGTTTATATTTTTTGCAATGAAACTACGTAAATAACTAGTAGGGCAGAGAACTCGTAAAAACGCCCTGCCAATTAGCAATTAAATGCTCAAAGAAAAACAAACTTTATCTTTTGCTATGGTAACTAAAATTAGCTACGGTATTTAGAAAGTATTTACTTATATAAATGTAGGTTAATTGCATGTTTTATTTTAAATAATTGTACTTACTACAAAATTTTCAGATTAGTATTACTTGTAGGTGTTCACAAGATTTATTAGAAAACTTTCTTTGCTTATATTAATCGAAAACAAATGAGTAACGTGTTTTAAATGTCAACTTACGAAAGGATACTGCAATTTGTAATCAACCTCCTTGGTTAGATCTAGCGTAGGTTTTATGACGATATTACTATTTCAAATTTTTGAAACAGTAGGTTTGCAAAGAAGTTTTATATATTTAGAAGTAACATATTCTACAATTTCCATATCATTTTGCAGAAATAAATCCTGATACTTATTTATTAACTTCTAAAATATATTGGCGGTTTCACCTAGTATTCTAGACTAAACATTCAATAAGTTAGTGTTAAGAAATGGCCATAGACAACTCAGGTAGATTAACGATATATTAACAAATTACTCGGCATTTAAAAAACAAAAAGTACTTGCGTTAGTAATGAAAAAATTCGCGTAAAATAACAAGCACAGATTTACGATCAAAACCTTTTTGCGATGTTTGTCTTAGATTCTTTGTTTATCTAAACTAGGCAGTAATATAAAAAAAAACGTGTTGTTGAGTGCAATGAACTAGTATTTTCATAGAAGGATGGAATAGGAAGTATGAGTCAGAGGAGTGGTATATTTTTTCATATCATCGTCAGCCTATAGCAGTCCACTGCTGGACATAGGCCTCTCTAATTTATTAAACATTTTTCATATGCATAATGAAAATTGATTTGAGGGCCTTACAAAAATACAAGAAGTTACTATAAGAAAATCCTTTACTGTGGAGGAGAAATATGACTGTGTATGGGTTGATCAGCAGAAGACCAAAATGAGATAAATTAAAATGAGTTGAGATAGAAATTAGTAATTAATAAATTTGCGGGTGCTTTGCAAGGAAAGTTTCTGCAGAAGAAAAGTTTGGCTTTCTCTTCGAAAGAAGAGAAAGCCAAACTTTACTTTTTTTTTTTTTTTTTTAAAGAAATTTAGTAGATGACCAACGAGATCCATCGTCTCACCATGATATTATCAAGCTACGTTTACCAACATTAATAATGCATTAGCGACCAATACAAATCGTTTTAGAGCATATAAAATTTATAAAGCTACCCATAAAATAAATAAAGTCTTCTATCTATTGGAACAGATGTCTACTTTCGATTTTATTGGGACAATTGTTTTTTGATGGCGTGTCTATGTATCAATCAGAGGTTGTTTACTATTTTTAGTGCCGATAAAGTTTTATAGTTTTAGGGTGCATACTTGAGAAGACCTACTAATGAGATGGAGCAAATTACTGTGCCCTTGAAAATTGAAAGAGCGAGAGAGACAGAGAGATTAGAGAATTTTGTTTTTGACAGATACCTATGGCTGTCTATGTAAATTTCTAAAACCTAAAAGTATAGAATAAATGCTTTGTCACTTATAAAGGCTTGGTCAATAAAAGTTAAGATGCTAAAAATAATATGTGTACAGGAGAGGTCTTGTTAGCTCTACCAGCTTCAATTTTGGTGAAAATCACCAGAATCACCTTACCTTGTGTTTTGACTTTCTTCATTCCAGCCACATCCAATCTCAGACATCAAATAAGCGTTAACGCTGTGTAGTCCATAGGTATATAGTTCTATATGTCTCTATTATAGTGAAGCTTTCGAAGCAATATAGTCCACATCTATCAGCATATTTACCAAACATATCACCATTTTATAGCTCCGCTCGTTAGTGAAATCATAAAGCTCAAATAGGACGTTGATACCAACATCTTCTTTGCACGTGGGCTGACGTCCATTCATATACAATTAAGTATTCGTACAAACTAGCATAAATAATTTGTAAAAAGTTAGGCCATAGTTATATATTATGAAATTGTCACATCTTTTTAAGATACAAAAACAATGTGGGCAATTGTGAAAACGTTATTGAAACGCAAATTTTAGACACGAACTTTGGTTTTTAGGAACAAAAACCAAATCCAGAAATTAAGGATTTCTAATTTACAAACAGAAATTATTAACAATTTTTTTTTTAACATAGTATATATTTTTACTACTTGAACTCCTTCAGTATTTCTTGCCAAATATTTCCCTTAAAATAATTTCGGTACTATAGTATGTGCTGCCTCTTAAACTCTAAAGCTGCGTACGGATTGCGCGTACCCTGGTACGCGTATACAGTATACGCGTATCCGGAACGCCTAGTCCGTACCTGCAGCTACGCGTTCACTCTTGGGGTACGCGTACCGCGCGAGCCAACTCGCAGCGCGACTCGCGCGAGCCAGGTGCGTACGGATTGCGCGTACCCTGGTACGCGTATACAGTATACGCGTATCCGGAACGCCTAGTCCGTACCTGCAGCTACGCGTTCACTCTTGGGGTACGCGTACCGCGCGAGCCAACTCGCAGCGCGACTCGCGCGAGCCACCGGTCAGTCGGTTTTTCGTCGCGCGTCAAAGAGGACGCAAATTTGACGGCAAATTTGATTTGAATTTTGAAAAATTGGACGGCAAAATGAATAAGAACGCGTGTTCTTCGAGTTTCAATAATGAAAATATTATCAGATTGATTCAACTTTATGAATTTCAACGAATATTGTGGGATACACTGACACTGTAATCTTTCACTATACAATTTTTTCATCCACCATCTAGGATTCCGTTTGTTTCTCTTTTTTTTTATTTAAAATGTGTTCAATAATGACTAACGCCGCAGCAGTAGTGGTGCACGCAACCGCTAAGTTTGTCGGAGTCATGGCGAATGACTGGGGCTCACGGAGCGCTCTGGATCGATTGAACTCGCGTACAGGTTCGCGGCGGTCCGTTTAGGAGCTGTACGCGTATCCAATGTACGCGTGGACAGTGTTTCCCAGCTACGCGTACCCAGGGTACGCGCAATCCGTACGCAGCTTCATAGTAACAGCCCGTGAAAGTCAGTCGCGTGTCAAGGCGGCTCCCACATAGTGATGCTACCAAAACAGTTGTATAAATCTTAATCAATCCGCTATGCCTATATTAGTTGCTTTGATTTATAAGTGCCGTGAAATTTGGCTCAGCTCGTTTATGGATCTGCAGATTATTTTTTATATCTTTGATAATATTCATGAGGAAATTAATGTTCTCTTCGTTATTATTTGAAAGATTATCATAATACTACTTCTTGTTCGTCTTGATATATTTTTAAGAGATCATTTCATAGGAGGGAAAATATAAAAGTAACACTGACATTGTCATTTAGACCGAAAATATAAGGTCATAATTAAGTTGTTAATCTTTACTGTTTGTGATCTCTTTAGGAAAATCTCTTCTATTGGGAAAGAAATGCATAATTAATAACAAACAGTCGAACAGAGAATCTCCTCCTTTTTAAAGTCGGTAAAAATTGTTTCTAGAAAATTCTGTGTATAAAACATTTACCAACTATTTCTTACAATTTCAGTTTCGTGACAGAACCAGACACATACAAGTTTGTTCCTTATTACTTCATAGCACCACCACAAATCTATCTCTTTGTATGAAGACCTCACGTGCTGTGGTTAACCATACAATGCAAGGGCTGATGACTTGATAACATTAACAATATGTGCTTAAATGGCTCGCTTATACAATCTAAGGGTCTATACAAGGTAGTAATCATGTGAGCTGTAATAATCATGGTAACTGTATGATTATAATATCTAACGTCTTTTTTACGGATTCAATTGAGTTATTAAAATATCTAAACCCGTTATTAGACCTCTATATTGTTTGATCATAATTTGAATAATGAGAACAAATTATAAGGCCTTTAAGGTCAGAACCTCGTAATAAAATACAAAATTACCCATTCCACTGTGTTTTGATCGATCTCATTATAGTTAAGGCACTATACTTATTTTCGTGCAATTTCCAATATTAAAAGGCGCGTTCCTTAAACGGGCCCTCTGGCAAAGTCCTAAAGGACGTGGTAATTTTATTATTACATGATACCGTCCTTAATCCATTCGAAAAAAAAGACTAGGCAACCAGACCACCCATTGTTTCTTCAGATGGAATTTACAGATCATAACAGATGTCTATGACACACACATAACATCTTAATTGTAATTTAGGTTCCATTATTAATTCCGCATGGGAATTAGGTCTCAGCGGAGCTTAGCCTGAAAGCACTAACAAATTGATTTATGGGTCGTAACCGCTATTGTATAGTCACCAGCGAAAATAGGTTGACTATTTCGGCGACTGTTATTATTCAATACTATTCAATTTACAGGCAGATAGAATTGACGTGAGCCGCGAAGTTCTTTGAATTCATGTTGCCCTGGTACTTGCGTTAGATATCTAAGTTTTATCTAATACGCTCTCGGTTCGATTTTATTAGATCGAGTTAGATGGAATAATTTGATATATTTATTTAATAACTAGCTGTGCCTGCAACTTCGTTCGCGTGGATGACGAAGCTTATCAATGAGTCTTTAACCATTAAGGCTGCACACGCGACGGAAGCTTAAAAAATTGAGTAACTTCTCCCGTTTTCCCAACATTTCCCTTCACTGCTCTGCTCCTATTGATTGTAGCGTGATGAAAAGTATACTATAACCTGCCCAGGAGTATGAAGAATAATTGTACCAAGTTTCGTTAAAATCCGTCGAGTAGTTTTTGTTTCTATAAGGAACATACAGACAGACAGACAGACATACAGACAGACAGACAAAAAGTTTACTCTTTGCATTTTTGGCATCAGTATCGATCACTAATCACCCCCTGATAGTTATTTTGAATATATATTTAATGTACAGAATTGACCTTTCTACAGATTTATTATAAGTATAGATTGTAACTTTGACACTCATTTATATATATGTATATCATTAGCTAAACCTGTTTAGTTCCCTTAGGGTAGGCAGAGATGCCGTGTTTACTCTTGGTCGCTTACGCTAAGCTACAAAAAACAGTAGTTAGTAACTTTAAAATTAATATACCTACATTTATTTAAAGCAGATATTTAGCTTAAGAAATAAAATATATTGTCCATTAAATCAGTAAAGCTGCAGCAGAAAACGCTAAGTGACGTTTTTATATCATCAATCTAAACACAATGTAACTAACACCGCAAACGTAACAATATAAGTAGTTCAATCATTCAATAAACTGTATGGACACACCAAAATGATTTGGCACTCATTCAATTTTGACACTTAATGTCGACGCCCATATAAAAACGTTGAGTCCTTAGTACATCCAATATGGATGACAAATTGTCGACACGTGCGTGAAATATCCAATATCCTTATCTATTATGTCATCTACCAAGATAACATATATATCTTATCGTAACGGATTATGTATTTAAATGTGTAATTTTTATGTGATGTAGATGTTTGTAAAATATTCGTATTATACATTTCATATAAGACTCTGATACGGGATTATTTACAACTATGTGTCGTAGGTAAATCTCATTTAGTTATGCGATTGATTCTCGTAGAATTATATGTCGATTGTATTTCGTACTTATCAGATTAATTTAGGACTCTACCTATATTGTTTTTCAAATCGGCAACGTTTCGAAAATTATAATGTAGCGTCATTCGATGTAAGATTTTTTTCTTTGAGTTTCGTCTCAATTTATTGCTTAATGTTTTGAATTCGAAACTCAAATCGCACACCACCGACCCTAGCGCCACTCGGCGGTAGCGGTGGCGATGCTTTTTCCAGAGAGGTCTTATGAGTAGTTTGAAGGTACCTACTAGCAAGCCATTTGGCTAGGGTTATAAACTATGTATGAACAGTCTTTTGATCAACAGCCAAGCCTATAATGATGTATAAACAAACCCACGTAGTTTGTTATTACCTCACTAAAAAATAATTTCCCTGTAATTTTCATGAGTCATGAACAAAAAGCATATTTGGTAAGTGTGTAGTTTGATTTGTTTAACGTTATTAGTGGATTTCTTATTAACACGCATTTCAACAAGTCTACATAATTAACTGATTCTAGATTTTTTAATTTACTTCCGAAAAATACCTTTTATTTATAGGGTTTTATTTTTTAATGGCCCTTAATTTTTTTACTTTTAAATTACACTCTTATCTAACGTATTTAGTTAGTACGTTAAGTTTGTAAAACTAGCTTTATATGGGTGGTAGTAAGTAATTTAGCAAAGTAACAATTAAAATTGGCAACAATTCAATAGAATAGCACGCACCACGATTAGAAGGCGTTCCCGCGGCTTGTCAGTGCTTCCTTGTTAAAAAATTAATCAATTTGAGGATCGTCGCCAGTTCCGTATGTCGTTGTCATTTCTTTTAGTAATTCACTAATTGACTTCAACAAATGCAATTGTTTTAGTGGGTCAACGTCAAAAGAATGTCTCATAAACTCACGATATATTAGTACTGTCATTTTTTGTGCGCCGTTGGATATAAGCTTTGGTATAAGAGTATATTTTTATGCCAGATATTTAAATATACATGGGACCCCTATTACATGGGACCTAAACATACCGGCGAACTGTGGGTGTACATTGGTGCACCTCTGCCTAACCCTTCGGGGATACAGGCGTGATGGTATGTTATGTTGTATTTCAATATAAGGAGATGCATGTAAGCTCCCTTTTCATTAAGTGAATTAAAGGACTCAGATAATTGGGGTATGCTACAAAATTAGTTCAGGAATTAACTTTGTTGTATACATTTTACTCAACACAAGACAAGCCAATGTTGTTTAATTTATTGACGAGATGCAAAGCCCTAATGGAATCTCTGGATATATAAAATTTAATGATATTTAAGGTTTAAATGCTGAAATCTTCCGGGTCAAGTTCCGAATACATTAATGTACGAACTAAAACTGAATGAGATTTATGTATGAGATGCAATCGCGTATGACTTAATTTGAATTTTTGATGTATGTAAAAAGGACGTACGATTTATGCTGACTTTATTAAGATGGAATCTATTGAATAAATCAGTTTTGAATATCGAAGCCTTTGAAGGTAATTTAACCGGCAAGTATGAACTAACCAAAAGCCGCACCGAATGTATAACGAGAATGACAAAAAGACCAGACCACCTCAGTCTGCCCGAGACCATGATACCTGCAAAGGTGTCGAAACGTCGGGACCTAAAATCTAAATACAAACCGCGATAAAATCCGTAAAAGTAGTTTTATTTCAATGATTAAAAAAGTTCGAATACTCGAATAAGTGAACCTTGACTGACAAGAATTTTGATCATAATCGTCCTTTTTATATAGGTATAGCTCCTAATAAGAAACCTAGTTTGATAGCAGTAGTGCTATTCTGTAACATTATTTTCATGTCTCGACAGCGGAATCCGCGGTGAGATGTCAAATACGTATTCTCGAATTTGAATTCTAAATCAAGGCCGATTGGGTTCACTTTTGAAGTGAGCTTTATTGTCACTCAGGTGAAGCTCGATACCGAAATTATTTACAGAATAGACATACTGTAGTGCTATTCTGTAACATTATTTTCATGTCTCGACAGCGGAATCCGCGGTGAGATGTCAAATACGTATTCTCGAATTTGAATTCTAAATCAAGGCCAATCATTGAGTTATAATCGTAGTACATTATAACTCAATGAGGCCAATTGGGTTCACTTTTGAAGTGAGCTTTATTGTCACTCAGGTGAAGCTCGATACCGAAATTATTTACAGAATAGACATACTGACTGGTTCGCAAGCTATTCAATCAGTCGACAATCTTAATTATGACTCGCTTAAAATTAGTCTGTTTAACGACTGAATAAGGACTAACAAGCGATCCACTTATATCGAATCCATCAACTTAATTGGTTTCCTTAGTTTTCAATACTATAATTAGAGACCCCTAAATAACTAAATATATCTAATTAAAGCGGACCTAAGTCACGGCTGGGTAAGTCTAGACAAATTTGATGGTCCTAATCAATTAGTCCCGCGATATACTTGACTGGCTCGGACATCGAACTCGGGACTTAGGACTTGAACTTGTTTGTTTCGCTTATGAGGTCAATAGCTTATTGTTTCGGGAACTATTGATGATTATTTTGCCTATTGGAAATATTTTAGGAGCGAGGAACTCTTTATGGATGAAATCGGTAGTTCGTGACGATCTGATTGACATAAACTTCCAATAGTTCTAATGTCTGAAACTTTGTCATTTGGATTAAATAAATGTGATTTTATTATGTTTGGTTGTATGTTTCGACTACTATCAACCTAGAAAAGACCAAAGAGGTTTTTACTAGACAAAGAAAGCTCGTTACTCAGTGATACTAATTCAAAGCTTAATTTTAGTGGTGTGGTATTTGTATCTGACTCAATTATTTTTTTATCTATAATAAATACTAACCTAGTACTAACAATATATTGCTAATTTAAAACTTTTGATACACTCTACTTTTTGACATAAAATTACAACCAAAGACAAACTAAACCCTACACAGACACAACGACACATTTATAGCCCCGTAGAAATAATCCTTAAAATACCTCCAACATCGCTTGATATTTTTTGTTGACGTCATTACGTCGGAGGGATCCTGGGAGGTCCTGAGGGCTTTATAAAAACTGCCGCGAAATGGTCCCACATAGTAAATAGATTTATAATAAGTATTGGAAGCATGAATGAACCTGGGTGGCGAACGATCTGTTTTTGTGGTAATTCGTACTACGCGTGTTGGACTTGGAATCTAGATTGAAGTTTTTGTTTTGATATAAGGTACTGAATGATGCTTGGTTTAGTTATTTCTTGAAATTGTCTTTCTTGTATTTACGACGAATCATTGAAAAAATACGATATGTTATTTTATCAAGTTGCTGAGAGGTCACATGAAAGGTTTTCTGCGATAAAAATGCCCAATAAACAAATTCAAAGTACAAATATGACAGAAAACTATATATTGTCGTACAAATAAACTCTTAAAAATAAAAGCGTTTATTAAATCTCGATAAGTATCTAAATGACTCTACCTAATAAAATACATGTTAAATTTATTTGAAACATTAGTCTATTGACTCTATATCGTAAAGCAATAAATAATTCACTTCGTCGCACGCTTATCAGAAGTTCAATGCTAACGTTCGTAAGGCGATATATTAATTTATTTTGACGTCGCGTCACTCAACTCCAATACAAGAGATAGACGTAGCGAATTTGTAAAGTATTTATGTTTGCCGCGCAGAGAAATTAATGAACGCTATCAGTTACTAATTTACACGCATAAGTTACAGAGAAATATTATTCAATATTATTTAATAAGATTCTTACGCAGCGCGAATCAATCTAAGGTTTGGACCTTATTACAAAGGAATAGAGCTCAAAATCGGAATAGCAAATTTCAAATGTTAACAAATCACAGGTCACAGGTGTCAGTATCACAGGTAGGGTCATCACAGGGGCTCACCTGAGAGGAAACTATCACCTGTTGGGACCATACCTGTGGCAAATTGCCAGCCGACTACCAGGATACCAGAAAGCAGCAAGAGTTTGTTAGTACCTGGCGCATGCGTCCCACCTGGCTTCTACCTGTTCTATAAAACCGATTAAGGTAGAACCCTCCCCTTGCGCTACCGACCCCGTGTTCTTTATAAGGTAAGTGAATTGAGCACGGAGCAGAATTGAGTAGGGTGGGGAGGTCTTGTTTAAATGGTGGCCGTGTTAACGCATGCGTTCTGGCTTACCTGCCGTGTGGTGTCGTTTATTTGGCACGCGACTACGGCACGCGATGGGGGTTGTGAGAAAGGGGTTGCAACGTCATGCTGTATAGTTGTTGGGATCGAAATAAGTTTTACGTGATTCGGATGAATAGGAATTGAAAAAGAAGAAGATTAAAAAAAAATCTTGTGATTGAAAACTTGTTTAGGTAAAATTAATTAAAATGTAGGGTTACAGTGAAACATTCGTTCTCTACCACAACCATTATTTACAGCTTTTTGTTTGTTTTCATTGTGTTTTGTATTTAAGTCGATGGTTTCTTCTTTTTATTTAGATAAATACAAATCCTCAACTTAATATGTCTCTTAAATAATGTTTCATAAATCAAATAAGAACTTAAAATTTCCAATTAAAGGTAAACAGCGAGTTAAATAAAACCTTCAAGCAATCAACATTTAAAATACATTGACATTTATACATCTCGATTATATAATACCCCGGGGGTAACTTGTTTGTGTAACCAGGAGTGCAGTCACCTCAAGGGACCTTGAGGGCTGACCACAATATTTCAGCAATAAAGAGGTAATTACGCCGCGTCGGACACGCCTGCACGTTATTAGCCGAGCCTTGTAACTTGTAGTCTAGGAGACGACCACTTATGTTATAATTTACATCGGGTATGGTTATCATAAATAAGTATTAAAACTTCACTTTGCAAGTTATAAGAGGACTATTTTTAGAGATTGATACTAGTATGGTAACAAAATAAACTGTCTAAAATAAAAATAAAAATTGAAAAATAGCTGTTCTAAGGGGCAAAAGGATGCATTTACAAAAAAAAAACACAAAAATCTTTTTTAGTTAAACTTACTCCAACTACGTCTTTGTAATTAAAAAAATCTACTTAAAATAAGAACGCTCTACAACCCAATATAAAACAGAAATGTACCAAACAGCTACAACTTCTGTGTTACATTTCTATTAAAATACTTAAACCAGAATAAGGACCCGTAACAGATCCTGTTACACAAAGCACCTTGACTAGTGGCCTAAGCTCGTAAGCGCAGGTAATGATGAAAGCAACAAGACATGCCTTCGTGATAATGCTCTCCTGGTCCCGCCCCCTCCGTCATTAATGTATCATCGCTTTATGAGCAGCAAACAACCTAATGACATTAACGACTGTCACTTTATGACTATAATCAGGGAAATTACACTAAATGTTTTTAGTAATTTGGTTAATAAGTCACCAGAAAGTTAGTTACACTTAAGGCCTGGGCACACCAAAAGCAGTAGCAGTGCGGTAGCAGTGCGTCTACGTTTGAAAATCATGTAGTTATATGAGGGGTGACACACTGGACAAACGCGGGCCCGCTGATCCTACCTGCTCCGCCACTGCGCCGCGCACGCACTGCTCTTCTACAAAACTTTCGGACGTGAGCAGCGCAGGCGCGGGGCGGTGGCAGCGCAGGCGCGGGGCGGCCGCAGTAACTACGCGTTGTATTACTACGTCCGCCATATTGACTAGTCACACCAAAGCAGTTGAGCGGGACAGACGCGGCGCGGGTCGTAAACGGTTGTGATTTTTTACAACTTTATCATGGAAACGAATGAAAAATTGATTGAGTTAATGAGGAAATATAAATGTTTATATGATTTAAAGGACAAATATTATAGAAATACGGTTTACAAGATGGACATAGACGATGGTACTCCCCATATTCTTCTCTTCTCTTATTTACATCGTGAACCCATATTCTTTTTTTTTACTTAAAGCTAGAAGTACTGTGTGTGGCTATCGATACGACACACATAACGCAGTTAGAAAGCAGGCCCGCGTTCAAACTGCTTTCTGACTGCTCATGTTTCTGGTGTGACATCAACCGCGTCGCAACTGACCTGCCCTGCTCAGGTGCTGCGCCTGTCCCGCGTTTGGTGTGCCCAAGCCTTTAGCCTATAATAATTTGGGATTAACTTCTACATGTTGTTGGTTTTAAATGTTTTTAGGATGTTTTTGTAAAGTATGTCGTCTACTCGTTAATGTTTTTATGTAACATAACAGAACTCGGCTAAGTTCTATGTCTACACATTTTAAGGCCTAGGAACTTTAGCTAATTTGAAGTGCGTTAAATCGTATGCTGTCTCCGTCAAGAGTAGCCACATGACATTTAAGAACGTTTAAAATTGAGTTTCGTGTGATTCGGGGGAAAATCTAACTAATGTTAAGTAATATTAAGGTTAAAATATTTAACGAGCTTGCTAATTTTTATAATATCCTATTAACTATTGACCTTGCTGGCAAATTGGACGAGAACCTATTGTTTGTCTGCCTCACACGATGATAAAGATAACTTTCAAAATATTACGCAAGTTACTAGGCAAACATAAATCCCTCTATGTTGGTCCCACCAAACATAGATGTGTGCTCTATTCCCTTATAAGAACTTATAAAAACTTCCATTTGTGTTGAGTTTGACTTGCCCACTCATAATACGTCTAGCATTAGGGCTGTGTAGTTTTTTTATTCATTCGGCGAATAAATAATTAACGCAAACTCTTGTTTAGTTTACCACAAATTACTTTAATAGTAGTCTTATGATATAAAAGCAAAAAAAAAAATAACTTAAACAAAAAATAATGTTATCAACAGTTCAAAAGTTATTAAGGAAAAAGTAAATAAATTGTTATGTTAATTAGTGGTTCATTAATTTACTTACAGATTATTGGTTCGTCTATCATTACTAACTATATTTATTTTCTGCATCTCCACCTAAAGTTACGTTAAAATGTCGCTACACTTACTTTAAAAAACCACTACGAAGTTAATTTAAGAACCACATCCTTAACAGGATGACAGTTCTCTCTCACACACACACACACACACAACAACTATCTCATTAATTAACCATGAAGGTGAAATAGTGGTTATAATATATGCAAAGAAACTATTAAGTGATCTGCGCTACTAGGGTAGCATAAGTTGAGCAGCCCTCACGAACTACGTTATCTTGAGTAGTATCGCCGACCGCACTCTTATGTAAGCCTTGTATGGCGCACTATCGCACGAGGGATCTTACACGTAACACGCATGCTCCTCTGGTTACAACCAAGTAAATTCTGTAAGCAAGCTTTGTTGTATCACAATTTGTTTTGTTTACGTTTTAATTTTGTTTTAAACACTGAAGTTACAAAAACATTCCATCGTTAGAAAATAAATTGTACATTACAAAAAAAAAACTTGAAATAATGTTCCATGAGTAAAGGAGATATCTATCTGCAATTTATAACACTCAAAAACTCTTTACAACATGTAATTGCCAGCTTTATAATAATAATCACAGCGTGACTCAAAGCTCTACCAAATGTATTGAGTTTCATAAGTTTCGAATGACTAAAACACATCTTATTCCGCCGCTATCTCCGATCTTCACAGAACATTAAATAAGCATAAGTATAAAGAGATACAAATCTGTGAGCACCCTTGGCAACCGCTACTTAAGATCAAATTTTAAAAAGAGAATAAAACAAAGTTATTTTAATCCATCCCCTCGGAGGCGTCTTACGTTCAGGCCAGAAATAAAAATAAATTCGAGTTTTATAAAAAAAAGTATGAATACCGTGTCGTCATTAACATTAATTAATTATTTGACTGTTTTGGTAATTTGGTTTACGTGTTCCGTGTTTAATTAAGAACGTGATTTCAAGAAAGGAATTTATATCAACTATTTATTGCGTACATAATTAAGTTTTTTTTTAATAATTACCCTTAATGTATACGTTTAGTTAGCCCTTTAAAAATGATATGTTAATGTACTATCTGTCAGTAATTTTCTACTAATTAATTAGAGTTAGACTAAAATATTACACAATTCTAGAGCGGCAGTAACGTAAAACTAATAATAATTAGTAAAACTGGGTAATTAGCCCAGAAACAACATAAACCCATTAGTTTCGGTTTGTTAGGAGCAAATATTATTGCCGGCTGATGTACCGACGTTTGATGTCGCAGAGATCGTATTTGCTAATCTTGGGCAGAACTATCGTAATATAAGCGAAAATAGCGGTGTTTTGTTTAATGAGCACTAAGTTAGTTTGTAGAGTCCTTTGAAAGGATTTGGAGACGGTTTGTTTCGCAAATGCAAGTTCCTTTGACACTGCAATTAAAATGTTAGCCTTATTAAAACTTACTGAACTAAATTGAACAAGGATTATAACACACTTCAACCAAAAAACTAACGTCAAGAGGTCGATCTATTTTTTACTTAAAAAAGGATTAAAAAAAGGGCGTGAATTATTATCTACGGATAATTGAATGGTCTCAAAGGGATGTGGTAGCACTTCCTTCTCAAAAGCCGGGGACGACATAAAAATATCCTTTTCATCCTTGTAACTATTCAAACTCTTTGGTTAAATGTCGCCGGCATTTATTTTTAGTTTGAGTTAGAGCTTCCGTATATTAAGTAGTTCGGGGATTTTATGTAACGTACTGTTATAGTGTGGGGCGTTTAATTAACCCTTTGTGTAATGAATTTATGATAGGTTTATATTAGTGAAAGACGTTTTAAGACAGTGACCTTACAAAAAGCTAATAAAAATTATATAAGGTCAGATAGTCCATCTAACTTTAAAACTTACAAAATGTTTGTAACAGTGTCTTTATATAGGATCACATGAAACACTCTAAAACTAGGTACAACTCTACATGCAAACATTCACTAGGACTAGGGCTGTAATTGGATCATCGATATTTATTGCTTTATTGGAGGCATAAAAAATAGTGCCTACGTGAAATTACTGATTTGAAAATTTGTGATTTACATTCACCACACAATTATTTACTTTAATTAAACAATACTAATTAGATAATAATAATTCAGACTAGGTTTAAACTGCTTTCAGGGTCGCCTGTCAAACTCCTGAGGATTTTAAGAAAATCCAAATAGAATAATAGATTCTACATCATTATTTTAATTATCCGCGCTCATTATAAAAACCTATATTGATCGGTGTCCCGCGAATCGCGATATGGAGTAATGGAGCGGACTTCCATGCGCTCGCGCAGATAACTCTTCCGCCGCCCACCGCTCTATAGTGGTCAGGGACAGCGCATTGTCACAGATTCGCATTCACTTGACGTTTCAATGACATTGTTAGCCAAATCACCCTGTTAACTATAGATTACATTATCACTGCACCTATTTATTTATCGAATGATGTGGCCTACATCCAGGGCTGTCTTTTTTCTCTTTTATCTACTGATGCAAAATTATCACTGTCTTGTTACGTTCTGAATTTTAAGAGCAAGAACTAAACGAACATAAGAAAAAATAAACACGGACGTATTTGATTCTTGTCCCTTTGTAAATTTGCTGTCCTTATCTCTCTCTCTTTTTTCTTCCTCTAATTTTCTATTCTGCCCAGTTTTTGGCCTTTACACTTTACTAGATAGATTGTTTGTTACATACCAAATTCCAATAACCTCTGCCTTTTGACACTAGGTTCGTAAATTATTTTTTTACTTATGTTTATCTATTATTTTCTCTTTGATATGTCGGCCTTCCGCTTGTAAAGAATAGTGTCATAAAATACGGTGGGTTTGAACCTTATGACAAGTACAATAAAAATCTATGGTTACCAAAATATAATGAGCTTTTAATACCGCTGTTACGCCGGTGTGACGTCACAGGATTATCTTTGATTTACACACGTGCGGCAGAAGGTACCAGGAGACCAGTGTTACCTGCAACCAAAAGGTTAAAATTAATGATCAGTAAATTGAATAAGTTTGACAGTGCTTATAAATAGGAGTTAGGAGCAATAAAATTTAAAATTTTATTGTACTTATTTAATCGAATGCGATGACAATATTTCGGATAAAAGTGGCCGAGCTTTTTATTTTGTAATTTTTGTATAGGTCCTTGTCTCGTAAACTATAAATATTGTAAAAGAATAATATACTTTAACTTAACAATAATAATTAACACTGTATTCAAAATGTATTCGTTAATTATGCAATGCTGCACACGACACGACGATACGACGATATTACTAAATAATACATAATTAAAAACAAAAGGTAAGCTGAATATTTTGTACTAATAATACATATTTTGAGTACACTTATGTGTACATAACTGTGACGTCACACTAGTACCTACTCAAAAACCATGCATGGTTTGGTATTCGACACTTGACAATATTGAATCTCTAGATTTTTGCGCTTAAGTACACAATAAATATTTTTTCGACGTAAAACATTGTTTACTTCAAATATTTGATCATAAGCATAACCACAATTTCTTGAAATTTTAAAAACTTACGAGTTTATGCCTTGACAAAAGTTATGTGAATATTTTTACAATTTGTCTTTTCACAAATTCATGGTACTAAATTTCATTTCATTTCATTTAGAGCCGGAATTGTCCCACTGCAGGGCAAAAACCTTCCTTCCTTCCTTCCACAGGTCTCGTACAAAATACTATCTAATCTGTTTATTTTTCCATCTCCTAACTAACCCTAAAACTCGATACACGGTTGCTCTACATTTATTTTATATTCGCGAATCATTCGATCATGAATCAATCGTTCCTAGTCGTTCGTTCGACATTTTTGCGACTACACTGTTATCACGCATACAACGTTTCCTGTACGCCATATGTATGTACTGCTATTTATAGTTCATACTTCCCTGGTATAACGAGATGTACTAGCTATTCATGCCTACATGTGATACTATTATGCGACGCCTAGTTGTCTGCTTATTCGTTTAGTTTTAAGCACTAGACTGTGTTTGTAGTTATAATAAATACCACTATGGTCAAGACACATAAAAAAACCATGGACCACCCATTACGCGTATAAGTTAAGTCGTTAAACACGATAAAACATTTCTCATTCTACATTAAAATACTAAGTAATATTCATTTCAAATTGTTGTATACAATATATATGGCCACTGCCATTGAAAATATTCACTCTAAATGATTTAAAGTTTGTCAAAAGAATTCCGGATGCATCGGTGCTTTTAGTTCCGTATACGAACAAAATCAAGTATCTTTTAAACGCAACTCTATTCATCTTTTTTACCGCAAACAAGTACACGCAATTATGCGTCAACACGAACTCTTAAATAAATTTTCCTTGAGACGAACTTTACGCAAAACGGTAAATGAAAAGCTCAAACTGGTTGTGTGCGACCTTGGACAAACACTGTTCTGCTCTCGAGGGACTTGAAACTCACAGACCGCAGCTCGCGGACGCCAAAATGTGACCGCTAGCTGTCACTTAACGGGTCATTATGCCTAGCGAGCCATATTTAATTTGGTTTTGAAGTCCCGAAATAAGTTTTGCCTGTATTTACTTTACTATTAGATCCATTTTTTTTTTTATTAAATCCACAAATCAATATATACCAAAATTTTCATATATTTTTTAATCCAGAGGTATCATAAATATTTCATTTATATAATAATTTAAGTAGTTCCAAAATAGTTATGGTGTATTTTATTGTTATGATAATCTAACAAACATTTTAAATTCCTTTTCTAACGACATTAAATTTATTGTTCTATCTACATATTCTAACCGCGACGTGTGAGGTTCCCGAAAGCCTTTCACATGAATGAGGGAGACAGATACAAACACATTTTCCTTCCTTTTCTATTGTCCAATACTCGTGTGAATGTCTTCACATACGAGAACTTAGAAGTGCATTTGAATAACGGATTCGTGTGTTGCCTATTTCGTTATGAATATTAGAAACCTAACGCGAGTCTCACATGTGTGGCCGTATTAGAAAAAAAAACAGCGTTTGCTTAGCAAATTCTAATCTCTACACATACTCATGTACCAGGGCACCAGAAAACAGGAGGAAGTTGTCCCATATATGCCTCCCTGTGAGACATAACACACTCCATAGCCAGCCACACACGCATCGCATGTCGAAGGGGTTGAGCGTACGTGGCCCCTAACCTAAATCCACACACACACTTGCGGGTGGCAAGCAACACCACCCCTCTAAGCAGGTGCGAGAGAGATGACATACTATGTGAACCGTGGAGCGTTAGAAAGAGTTAGATATGGGACTCGGATTGCGGAGTCACAGAACAAGTTTGAGTCTGCGCATCTTGAGCCTGTTCTAAGGGTGAAAGTTCGTTTACCGCTCCAGGAGACTGGAAGCCTGGTAGTTGTTTTCCATTTTAGGACAAAACTCGATAAAAAAGGGCGCTCGCGTGAGGGATTTAATGGGGACTGAGGGATCAAGCTAATCGTGATTAGGGGTTGAAGGGTGCGTACTTGCGTAGGCTCGTGCGAAGAGATGCGAGGGTGTGTGAGAATGTCTCAGCAGGCCAGAGTTTGCTGGTGTGCGTAGAAACTGAAGTATACGGGCGCACGGGGCCTGTTTCTGTTAGAATAAGTTAGGCGTGCTTAGAAGTTATGTAAGAGAAAAGTTTGTCAAAAGTATAACCGAATTTACTCTTGCAAATTAGAGAATTTCTAACTATATATCAATTTATTAACAGCGGGACCTATTTATGTTAACGTAAAATATTCGCTAACAATTTCCAAATAAAACTATCAAAATAATAGATAAAAAATTATAGTTAAAAAACACGCCTGCCTCGTTTATAAAGAACTAAAAAATTAAAACTTTTTAAACGAAACAGGCGTGTTTTTTAATTTTTTTAATTAAAATTTTTTATTTAGCTAATACCTTTTAGTGAACAATACAAAAACATGAAACAACACAAAAAAAAAATCGTTCGGAACCCTTTGCAGGCGATTTCGACTCACACTTGACCATTTTTTAATGTCCACATAGCCTATGTCACTCGGGATAACTCAAGGCTTCTAATGATACCACAAACATTGAAATCGGTCAAGCCTTTTAGAAGTTATGGCGGAATAAAGAAACTCACAAACATACATACATACATACATACATGAACCCTGAAAACATAACACTCCTTTTTGGGCAGTCGTGTAAAAACGCTCTACGCTTTTTTTTCAACGTTGACGTTAAATGTTATCCAGAATAATGCTCTACGTTTAATTACAAAATCTTAGTTTAAGATGTAATCGATTTCACACATCACATTATTTTGACTGACTTAAGGTCAAAGCCCCAATCAGTGGAACGCATCACGGCGCACACTACATCAGTCTAATGAGGTCAGACGATGCCTACTGAACCGCGAAATACGACCATCCCAACCGTTTCAAAGCAAATACTTCAATGACTTAATTTGAATGTATGATGGGCTACGCTAACGCGTTCTGTCAAACTTGATTGAAATTTTAACATAGAGATTGAAGCCAATTAAGCTAGTAATTCATCATAGTGAGGTTACAGGTATAAAAAGAACATTCTGGAATAATTACTTAGTTAAGCGTTTCATCTCAGTGTCCATTAATTTTATGTAAATTGGAGGTAATTTAAAACTTACTATAAGTAACATTCTACAATTATCTTACTTATTATTTTGATTTTTACTAGGTATGACATGAAACGAAAGGGGTCAGCGAGGTCAAAAGCTTTCGCAACTATAGTAAAGAAAGAATGATTGACATTGAAAAATTCACAGCTTGTATTTTCTTTCAACTGTAAGGCGCATGCGTGATCGTCCGCCATGTTGACTTAACTGTCAACATGCATTGACAACATGACACTTCGCGCCTTGTTGCAAGTACCAATTACATATTTAGATTTCTTAGAAACACTTACACTGTATCAATCTACTGTAACTATGCCCCATATTCGGCAATTTACTTTAATTAATCATAACTGTTTGACAGCTTAACTATATGTTCTAAAAGTGCATTTCATGCAGAGGCTTAACAAAATAATATGTAGCTATGTTAAAAAAGGTTCAGATTTTATGTAGGTATTTGCATTTTTTTATTATTTACTACTTTTGATTATTTTTGTAGGGACACAAGGACAATGTTAAAAGTGTCTCGGTGGGAATTCATTGGATATCACGGTTGATAGCCTTGCTAAAAGGAGTTTCAATGCTAAAAACGTCTTTACATAGTTACATATTTGACACATATACCTATAATATGTAAAAAAAACATATTTCAAACGAGCGACAACTTCAGCAAAGTTATTTGCGGATACTCAAACGCTATAAACATCTCGTCGCTACTACACCTTCAATCAGAGAAAAACCATAAGGCTTAAAAAATACTCATAATTGATTAGCATTTAAGTGGTTAAATTAGTTGAAAGCAGTCGTGGCTTATTTAAAATAAACACTAAACAACTAAACTTATAAATGTTTAAGTAGGTCCCAACTTTGAAGCTGCAATCAGCACTATGTTTATTTACTTGTTGCTGTCAATGCCTCATTTTAGGACAATGCTTGGCGCAATGAGGCTGGCATTTACTACTTCAAGTAAGCAGGTATTATTCAAATGTGGGAATATTATTTGATTTGCTTTCACTTGTGAGTTTTAGCCCTTTCTAAGTAAAAGTACTTAGACATTTTTACAAAGTTACTACAGAGGTACTACGACTACATAACCTAGTTGTTAATACTAAAATGTTTTGATAAGATATCGTACTAAAATTATATGTAAGTACTTTCTTAATTATTCTTAGACACTTCTGACAAACGGTGAAGGAAAACATCGTGAGGAAACCTGGATTCCAAAATTGGGATCTGAAATCGCCAATCCGCAATTGAGCAAGCGTGGTGCTCAATGCTCGTGCCTTCTCTATATGGGAAGAGGCCTGTGCCCAGCAGTGGGCCGTTTATAGGCTGGAATTATTAAAACCAAAAGATTAAACACACAATAACTCAATCATCGAGAAATATTAAAAAAGTCCAGCATTATAACATTCCAAATAAAATCAAAGCATTTAATTTCCAAAGGTTCACACCTCTTAACCCATATATCATGGTCGAAAAAACTTCAAAACTTAAAATTAGCCTTATAAAAGAAGTATTTAATTAAGAAGATTAGAAAAAAGATAAATAATTTCCCTTTCTAAAGAATGCAAGGGGCCGAATCCCGGAGGAATGTGGCACTATCCCTTTTTATATACCCCTCTCTTTCTCTCTTCAAACTGGTTAACTTTGATTAATGGCTTTACTAGTTTTTTGTTGCCCGCTTGAATAGTAATATAATTAAACGTTGTGTGATAAAATTATGCTTTTCATGATTCCTTATAAACATAAGTTGACCTTCGAGATTAAATTCTTTAAGTGACCAAGGACGGACACTTAAAAGCACTTGGTACCTGAAACCCATACACTTGAAAATATTCAAGTCTTTACACTTAATTAAATACCGTTTCATTTTGCTATCACAATTAAAGTGACATTATAACCCTCGTGCATGATTTCTTAGTTTAACTATCTCAATTGGCGATGTCTCTATATTATGAGAATGAAATATAGTATATTAGAAGAGTATCAAAGTATACTATGTTTCATGTAGGTATGTGTATTCGCCCTCCAAACCTACCCCTACCACACGCTCACGCCCCGTTCATTCATGAACAGACACCCTCGACTACGCTAGCTGCAGATCTCCTACACAGTTCTGCTCGCCTAGTACTTTCAGCAAAACGTTACGTCACCATTTTGTGGATCCGATCTGCGTATTGTTGTTTCATCGCTTTGCTGTCTCTTTTCTATAGAGGGTTTAGTAAAGCAGTTAGTTACAAAGGGTGTAGCTGTAGGTAAATAGTTTATTTTTTATTTAAATTAGGTCAACTTCATACCTATATGGTTTTCCTTAAATGTCAGAATAACTAAATGTTACTAAATTATATTAACGTTACAAAAATAAGAATGAGCTTAAAAGTTTAAATTGTGGGAATATTATTTATTATCCTATACATTTTTAATACCATGTTGGTTCAGATATACCAATGCGTCTGAAGGCTAAAAATGACGTAACACCAGATAACGCCAAAAATAATGATAATAAACAGCAAAAATCCGTTGAACGTAATAATTATGAAACCTCGTAAACATTTTTAAACATCCTATCTTCGTACTTTGCTGCAGAATTTGGATTAAATAGTGTAAGCAACTGTCATTAAGATTCATTGGACCAGGAACACATAAGCATAATTCCAGGAATGCAAAACCTATCAAAAGAATCGAGGTCACCGAAACTGGAGTTTTCGGAAGAATAAAACGTTGCCGGGATGTTACGTCAGCTGGATCCAAAGATACGTAAATTACAGCTCACATGGCGAACTTCAAACATGTCTGGTTAACAGTTTGCGAAGGTTGTTTAATATTCCTAAGAAATCGATTAGTCATTGAGAAACTAGATTAACTTAAAACCACATGAGATTAAGTAAACACAGCAATGTGCGAACACTTAAAGCTTGAAATATCTGTATCATTCTAACATTTGTTTTAACAGAATATTATTTTTGTTGCCATCCAGGAATCGGATTCATGACCTGTTTTAGTTTTACAATAAAAATAATCATAATGTAGTTATTATGCGTCCGGTATCGCCTTAAGCAAACAGGTATGATAATAAATTCCATGTTTAATGAAAAGCAGAGCTTCCCCGCGACCGCTATTCGGCCTAGACATGTTTATATTTTAACCTGTATTGTTTATTTGCAGTAACTAAACGTGCGTGATCTATGGAAGAGGTATTCGCGATTCACACATCCTGAACATAGTCTATCCAGGTTTATTTATAAGTTAACTAAGATTACTTTGTTTATGTGTGATTCTGGCATCCGGCTTTACAAACAATTTATTTATTTCGAGATATTTTAAGACTTAAAAGTATTTGGCCTAGGTAAACAAATAATGAATTCACGTGAGTTTGGCTGAGAGAATAAACTAAAAGTAATATATTTCGTTTCCATGTAATCGTTACATTTTACGCAATTAAATTTATTTCGAAAAGCAATTGATTGCCGTCCTAATCGTTTGTTTACTGTATTTGTTAGCATAATAGAAGTAAGTCTTTGCTTAAGAATTTCACACTAAATGTTAAAAATATGTAAGTACATAAAGTGCATACAAATGACGAGTTACGTTCTATAGAAAACCGAGAACACAATGTTAACCAATTACGAACAGTTCCGTCAGTTTCATGTTGTTTCCCAATGCATTTGTACCTCATTACAAAGTTGCTTGTTACATACATCTCTCTAAAAGTGCATTACACATGTTCTGACATAAAATTTCTCCCGAAACGAGTTGCGCAAGACGTAGAGCCGTTCCTAATTTTATCGACGCGTCGACGTTCTGTTGTGAGTTACCATTATTGACCATTAGGCATCGCTTCTCTAAATGGTCGATTAACACTCTGCTATACGATAAAACTTAAAATACATTTATAATCTCCATCATTATTAAGATATTACCGCAATGTTTTTAATCTGTTGCTTATTGTATTATTTATCGCTTTTCGTTAGAAGTTGTGTAACATTTTATAGAAATAATTTATTTTTATAAATCTTTATAGCTAACCAAGAAAGATCTTAAGTAGGACGGAAAAGTGTAAGGTGTTTTTCTGGTTGTGTTCGATAGCCAATGAAAACCTTGTCTTTCTGTATCATGGTCTAATCATATAATGTACTGCTTGTAAACAAGGAATAAAACACTCAACATTACATTACATTTAACGAAACAATATTAAAGAACTTACGTAAAAAAATACAGTATTTTCATTCAATAAGCTAAAACAAATAGTCAAGTAACGAAAGTAAGCAAGGTACATTGGCTTTGTACGTTGTTTCCTTGAATACATTTATTTTTATTTTAAATATTATTTATTTATGCGTGTAAGTACTTTGGATATTGACTTAACTAAACAAATCTTAGTATCTAACTGTTCTCACGATAACAACAAGAAAAAATCAAGATGAAACATCACATTATAAAACGCGTCGTATCTGTTTTCATTTGATCTTCAAAGTATCATATCAAGGGGAATCACCGGTAGAGACTAGGTATCATACAATAAAGTCATTTATCAGCATGATTTATGCAAAGTAAGAAAAAATACTTAGAAATTAACTTGAAAAATCTTCAGAGAGAGAGAGGCAATAGTAGGTGGTAAGGGAAAGCAGATACTTTTTTGTTAGGATTAAAATATCTAAATACAATAAAGTATTCCATACTTTTGTAGATAACAATTGTACCTATTTAGATAAACATATACAACCTATGTTATGCAATATATTATAGTCATACAAAATATCACAAGAAGATTAGAAATCAAAAGCTCATTCACGCATTCGTAACGCTATAAACACGGTACCAAAAAGCCAAGTGATAACTTATAGGTCTTAAATAAGTTATGAAATATGTACCTCAAAACATGCTAAATATTCAAGTTAAATAGCTTTAAAGTTTAAAGTAATCATTTACATCTCAACATGAGCATAAACACATCTGGACTTATCACGGACAGGTGCTAAAACTTGCGAAGTGTAAGTGCCAATAAACTTAACGTTTATGACACTTAAAGTGTCACGAATGAAAGTAAAAGGGTCACATCAAAGTGGCAGTAAACCTGATTGGACGGCCTTAAATGACCAATTCTTAAAATCTCAATAATACGGCATGGTATGTATGGGTGGTAGTCGGAAATAGGGCCTAAAATGGAACTGTGTCGAATTCCCCTATTTCAAAAGTTCAATAAGGTTTTACACTTAATTTAAAACAAACTGCACTTAATTCCAATATCGCTAATTGTATGTATTGAAAGACAATGCTTAACTCCTCAAAGACAGTAGATATAGTACCTAATGCTTAACTCCTCAAAGACAGTAGATATAGTACCTATTTTCTCATCGTTAATTACCAGTTATAATAACGTAGATAGGTACTAACTTATTGAAGATTTTATTTTTATTTACAATTTCCTAATATAACTGAAAACAGATTACTCATATTGCTTTATTTATACTTGAAAATACGCACTCTAGGTTATCTCATACAATAAAAATTCTCGATATAATACTAGGTATATAGAACCATTATCTGTCCCTCATAAAAAGGCTTACGATACTATTATAAGGCCAATTTTTATAGTACAAATAAACGAAAAAATAAAGGTTAGGTGTAATAAAGTTGGCCGACAGAGAGTCGCGTGCGGGGCCATCAAACTAAAGGACCATAACCAATGGCGTCCAGTTTTGCACTTCATAACATATTATTACTTGTAACAGCGCAATATTATACATGAGGATATTTTTAACTTAGCCTGGAAGGATATTTCTCACTTCGTCTCGTTATGTGTAATTTAACGTGTATGAGATGATACTCTTTAGAATGTCTAGTCTTCAGTGTATACCTCGATAGGCTGATGTAACAAGTCCCTATATTTAGCGTTTTACGGGTTGGCCCCTTAAATGTGAAATGAATAAGGAGTTTTATAACATGAAGAGAAGAATTATATCCATTACGTAGTCTTTGTAGACTAATTACCTATTTAAACGAAATGTCTACCTATTGTTAATTAAAGAGCGTTGCTGTAGATTTAATGTCGAATCTCATCCTTCGAGAAAATGACTGACCAATCTTAACTGTTAATTAAAGACCACTTTGTAAACAGGAAAATGAATAAAGCTACCAATAATCTAATCTCCAAATTTCTTTTAAAACATCAAACATCCGTCTAATCCCGGCAAGTTCCATGTAAAAGTAATTTAATAAGGTACTGCGCGACCGTGGGAGCGGCCATTAATGCGCGCGCCGCATTTAAAAGTGCATCAACGCGTAGCCGCGCATGCGCGACAGATCATTAAGATACGCACAGAAAAAATACGGAGACGAGACGTTTTTGTGGATCATTATCTGTGGCTGATACCTTCGCTGAGTCATATAGACTCATATGGTAGTTTTTTGTACAGATGACTATCGGCTGTTTTGTTCGCTTATCTATAAACTTGACGCAAAGTTACATTGTAATTAGTATATTACGACTTCAAACTGCAGTCTGTAACTATCCTACTACACTCCTCCTCAGCGGTTAAATATCGAACCCCTATAATTTATTAATTAATCTTTACAATGACAGATATCTATCCTTCAGATGTTTACCTCATTCGAAGCACCTCATTGTCATTTTGATATTGCAAAACTTAAACATAAACTTACTCCTACACCTGAGTAATAAATAAATGCTTATTTAAAGCCTATAACAAAGAGTACAAAAGGAAGCATCCACATATTTATTCATTAGTTATCATGAATCGTTACATCACACTGGCTTCCCACAACAGCTGTAGTTGAGAAATTAGACCGGGCACATTCGTCTTATTTTGTCTGATTAATTATAGAAAGTCGTGGTAAATTGTACACGGAAGTAAGGTTTAACTTGGGCATATCTCTTAAGACGTACATTGCCCCCACTATACAGGAAAAAAACAAAAACTAAAACTAAATTTCTCAGGATATACAGGACACTAATACATGCAGATTTCAAAACCTAATAAATACCTAGTTTTTATTTAAGTTACACCACTAGTGTAACCAAAGGGAAACAAAAAGTGTACAACGCAAAGCTTGATTGTTTTTTTTTGTCTAGTCACCTGCGTGCTCCGGTTTTGTACCAGGCAGACATAAGCGAACAGGAATATAAGCGCCCGTAACTATGGACGAATGTTTGATTCGATGTTCCCGCTTACCAGACATAGGTAGAAACGGTAGAAACCCTCTTACATTTCAAGTAAAATTGTCAAAAATCAGTGTGTGTTGTATATTTAAAATATACAATGCGAATATTGAATACTCTACTGAACACTTTACTTCGAGCCTTTGATTTCAGAAAAAGTAAAAAAAAAAACAAAACTATTTCCAAGGTTACTGTTATTCGTAAATCCTTATTAAAGTAATATTTTTTTCTAGAGCTAATTATAAAATTCTAGTTTCACGGTAGACTGAGAATTGATGATTGATCTAGTCATATATTAAGACCATCAAAATAAAAGAAAACATACCAGTGTCTAAACCCATAACAACAAGATCAAAACTTCAGGATTAACGGGAATCAGGAACGGGTATTTCTAGCCCTAGTTCCCAGGTAAGCTCCACTGACCTCTATACTCCTGGTAATAAAGTTGAAAATGGTGTTGTTTACAAGTGAGATATCGAATTTCTGACCGTTACATCTATGGTCAGACCACCGACATTGGGTTTCCGACTGACTGAATGCAGGTAATGCTTCCAGGGACAGGGCCAGCTGACTTTTTGATAGAAACAAACCATTAAAAATATAGAACTGTTTAGTTTCTTCTACATTGCCTTTTGCCAATAAATTAATCATAGGTCCTATTTAAAAAAAACGGACTATAAATAATTAAAACTTAAAAAAAAAACTTGTTAATGTTTTCAGCCCGCGTTTTACCTTTAGCTCATTTATCTGAAGACAGTCTCTACAAATAAGATGCGAATATATATTTATACCACAAAGCCATAAATGCTATAATATCCATCTTCAAAATAGACTAAAAAAAACAAGTCTGCAACAAAGTAACATATCTTTAAGGGATTTAGCAAAAGCCGATTATTAGAAGATCTACCGGCGTTCGGCAGACCGTAACTGGCGCCTACGACCATAAAGCCGTGGCCAGTCAATATTTTTTTATTCATCCGTCGGTTGCCAAGCGACCTACTTAATTAAACTAAACAATAAAAAACAAAGTTATGTCATATTGTTAACAGATGCATGCATATGGCGATCCACGAGCGAAAGCCATTAATGAAAATAAAAGTTATTAAAAATAATACTCGGTGGAGATATAAAAATAAATGTTCAGTGCAACGTGGAAGTCGTTAGGATGATAACTGTTAAGTAGTTTAGAGGTTATGGTAGTAAATGTTGATGTAGAAACTTGATAGATGAAATAGACAAGAATAGTATTTAAAATCAGTTGCTGATTGAAATGTTACGAGTATCAAGAAATTTTGGATCCTCGCTTGCTTGAATCAATGCATATAATCTGACTTATCTAAATGACTGTCATTAAAAATTGATGTTTTGTAAATGAATTATGTAGCTAATGCAATTTTTGCCGCATCATTTTACGTAAGAAAATGTCTATTTCATATTAAGATCTAAAAATCTAAGGTGTGATAAAAATGAAAATCTTGGCATAACCTCAAAATTCTCGAGTAAAACAGTGTAGCCTTAAATATTGATGACGTAATGAAGATACAGTTCATAAGGTAATCAACACATGGTTTAACAGTGAATAATTAGTCTAGACTAGCAACATTTGGTCTAATGTAAACCATAATGTTTATGGGTGAATTTCCCAGACGACTTTTTTTTTTGTCTTCGGTGAAATTAGTATTTGAAAATAGGAATATAGTTCTGAATTATTTTTTTTAGTATTCAATAGGTAGTTATTGGGTTGTGGCAAAAATATAATTTTCCTAGGACTTTTACAAAGGTAGAAATAAAATCCATAAACCTCTATTTTTCTCACATCGGTGCTGTCCCTCTACTTTTTTTACAAACAAAACAGCTTATACACTAATAAAAATAAGTAATATAAGTATATAACTTATTCTATTTCATAGAATATTAGTTTTGTTATTAATATATAGCATATTTTTTTACATAATTGACGATTATTATTACTGAGAGGCACAAACGTACTTGTCCTGAAAAAAAATCTCATATCGCTGGACAAAAGTAATTTAAACATAACTTTTCATCGACGAGTCGGACAGCGTCCACACCCCAATTGTATATCCCTCCTTGGTGTGTGCTAGTGGGCAATCAGGATGGAAGTGTGTCAAATCGCTGCATATGCCCACCAAAAACGTAAGTACGCCATTTCAGTTGCTCCCGGACAATTATTTTATATTATCGGTGGTTCCATTTTTCTAGTGTAATGAGTAGTTTTATTATAATTGTTTGGTTCTAACAGATGTAGTAAGTGAATAAGCTTCATTGTCTGTTATTAAATTTATCCTAGATATTATGCATTTTTTCTAATTTTCTAAAAAGTGTGTTATTTCTCACGTCGGTGTTCTCATATCGCTGTAATCGGTGGTCTTTATTACCACCGATGTGATAATTTACACCGAAATGATAAGAAAAAATCAATCGGTGTCTTATGTCTAATATCGGTGTTTTGATTCATGATCAACGCACAGTTTTGTCACATCGGTGGATTGCTTTATCATATCGGTGGATCATTTTATCATCTCGGTGAGTCTAAGATTTCTAAGAACTCAGTTCTCTTTGGACGTGATCTACCCACATAAGACCCTAAGTTCAGGTCTTCAGTTCTAAGTCACCCTTGTAAAAATGTATAGGTACCTACTATTTGCTTTTTGATGTTCAAAGGTGGATAGATTATCATATCGCTGGATATGTACATCATTTCGGTGGATATACTTATCATATCGGTGTACAGAAAAAATAGTCGGTGCCGGTTTTTCATATCGGTGGAAACCAAAATTCAAACTGAATTTACTCCTTAGTCTTAAATGATACGTTGATGATATTAAATTTGGGGATATTTGATATCCTAAAGATTACATAAAACCAGAAAAATATACAAAAAACTTACAATTGTAAAAGTTCACCGATATGATAAGAAAAACGGCATTTGTTGAAATTCACCCTTATGTCTGAGGCAATGTTGATGTAACTGGTTATTAACATAGGGATTTACACAATACCCGCTAAATTAGATCATACTATAGGTACCTACTGTAAAATTGTAAAACCGAATACTTTTTCAATCATGAAAATTATATAATGTTTCCAGTCTGACTCATTAGAGTTTTTATCCCTGTCGATTACGACAGGGATAAAAAAGAAGGCGTTTGTGCTTTAGTGAGATAAAAACTCCTAGGAAAATCCCTCTAGTTGCTGCAGGTATAGATAAGTTTATTTAGCTACAATTAAAAAAATATACCAGATGTAAGATAACCTACTGTATTTGTGAAATAAAAATGCAACTTTTACATTTATGTATTTAATGCAATCAAAAATTCAATTCCTAACAAAATAATAGACCTTGGTGACAAATAATTAATTAAACTTATTCTCATATAAAAGATAAATCATGACGAATAAACAACACAATTGTTTAACTCAACTAAACTAAATTGTTTTACGTCAGTACAATGTTTCTGAGAAATGCTAATAGAATTAAATGTCAGACAGACACATAAGCGGTCTCATTTAACACATAAACATTTAGTTTTATTGCAAAACGTATTATGTAAATTAAACCACATACAAGAATAATCTTGTGCGCGTCTTGTTAAACATCGATTTGTTATGAAACTGGAACGCGACACAATGAAGACTGACCATTCCTAATAATTCTGTCGATCAACATAATGTAAGTTGTTGTCACTAATAATACATTCTAAATCAGTAAATACTGTGTAAACATAACTCTCAATTTTTGGGTGATGGTTAAAATTACATTTAGTAAACAGGACTAAAGGAACTAGTCAGATCTAGAAAATAAAATACTTTTACTTTTTAAGTTTGTCACTGGTTGGGCATAGTATTGTCAGCGACAAAATACGACTTATAAACTAATTGTAAATAAAACGCAGTTTGCAGTGTAATAATTTCCTATTTTCGTTCTAGACTATACAATACTTGGACGCTGGAAAGAGCAGAATAATATGGACCTTATTTTATGTAACACCTATTGTAACAATATTCTTTCAAATAAATAAATATTCTATTTAATTCTATTCAAAAAAAGTTACACCTTTGTCTTGTGTAATGACATTACTTCTTCAATGCTGGTTTCTTACATTGATACAGCTAAATAACTATATAGGTTAAATGAATACGACAAAAATGAATCCAGAATTGATAACATAATCTCCTCCCACAGTTCAAAATTATGTTTATCTTCGCTTTTCCAGTAATATATTAATCGTTTCTATGAACAACTTTAACATCACTACATGGTAATTATAACAAAAGTTCTCTGTGTAAGAGCTATCAGTACAGACACTGTGGTATTTTTATTAACTCTGCCCATTGTTGAACAAACTTAAAAACCAAAAAAAATATTAAATATTCTATTATGAACGAAATTCGAATTTTTCACAAGTTCCAAATTGCAGCAAACTATATATTTTCCCAAATTTTAGTAGAATAAATAATCCATTTTTGCGAACATAATGCCCTGAGAAGAAATTCCTTAGGAATAAGTTTATTTTGAGTTAAAGTATAGTAACTAATAAAACATTCTAATTATTTCTAATAATTTCATACAACAGTCATTAAATGTCTACGAAATCGGTGCTACGAAAAATGAATTATTATGGTTACAACACTTACATAATACGAGTACACAATAACACCTTTTACAGTAAGGGGAAGCTGACCTCTGCATGTTTGCTTAACGTATCTTGCGTTTTATGTTTACCTGGTACCAATGTTTATATTCCGTAGCAAAATAATATACATGCATCGATGTTACAAACAACACACACACGCGTAAAGCATCCCAGACCTAGCACTGTCCCCTCGGTTTCTAAAGGCTAAACAAAAAAAAATATCACCTGACAAATCTCATGTGAAGTGCTCTTATTGGTTGTTAATCTATTGTTTAAACCGCCATGGTCGTGATTAGTAGATTTAACATCAGATTAAATTGATCAGCTTTTCAGAAACAGGGGATAGTTTTTCTTCATTTGGAATGTTTTTGAACTAATGTTATTTTGCAAGCTGCATTAAGTGCATTTAATCAAATCCAATGCTGGATCAAAATATAGGTGAATAATCAAAATTGAGACCATATTTCATAACCATTTCTCAAGATAATCAAAATGGGATCGATGGACGTCATAATTCATTGCATCCTCGAAACTGCGGGCAACTTAATAACAGTAAATATTGATCGATAAATCAATTCCTGTTATCATTACCGTTTTTCAAGGCACGTGCTGCGTTTCCTTCCTGGAGAGACGAACAAAGCAATTTAGTTTGTCGACTATTTTCGGAGCAATTAAATTTAGGGATGTCGTGGTGTAAAATTTTCAAGATTTATATTATGTTCCTTTAAATGTTTATAATTGTCGCTCGTATTCTTATATATTTTTTTTGTTACAATTTCTTTTTCTTATGTACTCTACATAAAGTGTACAGGAAACGTATACAACATGTATAAAATTCACAACATATATATATTATATGATGTACTAAAAGTCTTATAAAACTCAAATAGATGATTTCTGATTCACTCGTGAATCCGATTATTTATATTACTGTAACTGGTGTCTGGATTTCATGTCAATACAATTTGGTTACTGTCCTTTACAAATCTGTTAGAACTTGTAACTTGTGTTTCAAAATTTAACGTAGGGTGAGGGTGGGTGTTCCCTCATCCCTCTGTCCCTCTCTCTCTCCTCCCTGTTTCAGGCCGATATCCTGAATTTCATGTGAGCCTGGTACAATGTTTATAATTTCGGCCTCGAGTCCTGCCCCTGAATTTCACAATCCGACCCTCCCTACATGCGAACGTTCCAACATTTTGCAGTTCGTGTTTACCTAGTACCGATGTTTATCTACATCTACACTAATATTATAAAGAGGAAAGATTTGATTGTTTGTTTGTTTGTTTGAATTGAATAGGCTCCGAAAGTACTTGACCGATTTGTAAAATTCTTTCACTGTTGGGAAGCTACATTATTTCCGGTGAACATAGGCTATATTAAATGTTCAAAAAAGTTAGGGATCCATACTAAAACTCCAATAATGTAACCCAAGGTGTAAAAAAATTTCCAAAAAACTTTCTTACATCGCGTGCGCTGCGAAAACTATTGATTATAGAACAAAATAATGTACTACGTTTTTGTAGAACATATAATTATCTAGAAAAAATATCGCGACAGCATATGTCTAACTATTATAGTTATGTCACAATAAGTGTCTTTTTCATTTTTTTAAATTTATATAAATGCCACCGCTCTAAAAGCTCTTTTATTTATACTTTTTAATTAATCCTTATCAAAATAAATGACTTCATATTTAAGTCTGCTTTAATACCATTATATGACCTTTTTGAATTATTCAATTTGGACATTCCATTCAAAAGATATCACAAGTTTAAAAATGTAAGTTATTTAAAAAATTGCTCACGCCGCTCGGTTAGACGGCACCATAATAATAATATAAGCGAATTGATAATAATAGCAATTTAGCCTTTCGGGAATAAAAGTTGTTTGTTAATGTTTATTATTCCATAGTAAGTTTACTATTAACAAATTAGTAAAGGAACTAACGACGTAACGGGGTTAATGAGGTAGTACGAGATAGGTATGGAACCGCGAGGTGTTAGTTACACTATTCATAACTCAAGAACGGGTAGACCGATTTTTAAAATCTTTAATTTTTTGAATTCGTCTCCGCCCCGTATAACAAAGTAACTGTAAAGACATCGGGAACGGAATATAGGTATTTACGCGGGTGAAACCGCGGGGCACAGCTAGTATTATTATAATTTTCGAGTCCGCCCGGATTTACGTTGTAAGTATAAACAACATACAATATTTTTATACTCGAATTATCTTGTTTGTTATCTATATCTAACATTCTTATAAATTTAAAGAATGGCGTTAAATATTTACTAGTCGATATTTAAAATCAAGGACGACCTAAGAATTAAAATGTCTTCCAAAATCACTGTGTAATTTTACACTACTTTCATGTAATAGTAATGTTACGACCATGATTGTCGTCTGCGTCACACACACAACAACAAACAAACACAGCCTTTGAATTTGAAATTTTCCACATCCCTCGGGCAATGCTTTCCTGGTACCTATGTTTACACAACGTTCCCGAATAAGTCCGGTCCTGTATTGCATGGGTAAATAAATAAATTGCTCCTATGAGCGTCCGTGCCCTACAGCTGTAAAACCTTAAAGGATAATAAATGATATTGCACTTCTTTTCAGTTATTTATTTAATTAAAAATAAACGTAACTAATTACAACAAACAGTTACAACTATACTAAAATTAGATCTTATATAAATAAATAAAACTAACACTACTTTTCTAGATGCTGATTTTACTGATGGCACAAAAGTACTATGTATAAAAACTGCTTTCCACATGTAGCCTACTTAATAATTAATTAAGTTACTTTATTATATTTTTTTACTTGACGCGTATTCATGTTTCATCATTTAGCCAATCATAGTCCACTGCTGGACATAGGCCTCTCCCAATTTGCGCCACAACACCCGGTCCTCCGCCCTCCGCATCCAGTCCCCTCCAGCGACCTTTTTCAGGTCGTCAGTCCACCTGGCGGGGGGGCGTCCTACCTTACGCTTGCCGAGTCGCGGTCTCCATTCTAGGACTCGTCTGCTCCAACGGCTATCGGTCCTTCGACAGACATGGCCAGCCCATTGCCACTTCAGCGAGCTAATTTTACGAGCTATGTCGGTTACCTTGGTTCTTTGTCGGATGACCTCATTACGAATTTTATCCTTCAAAGAGACTCCGAGCATAGCTCGCTCCATAGCCCGCTGCGCGACTTTAAATTTGTGGACTAGTCCAACCGTTAATGTCCACGTTTCGGCACCGTAAGTCATAACAGGTAGGACGCACTGGTTGTAAACTTTCGTCTTCAGGCATTGCGGTATAGGCGAAGAGAAGACTCGACGTAGTTTGCTAAACGCTGCCCAGCCTAACTGAATTCTCCGATCGACTTCCCGCTCGAAGTTGTTTCTACCAAGCTTGATGACCTGCTCTAGGTAGATATACTCTTGAACAACTTCGAGCATCGATCCTTCGACATATATCGGTCTCGGCATGACATGTTCATTGAACATGATCTTGGTTTTATCCAAGTTCATGCCAAGACCGACCCGTCGTGAAGCTCCATTCAGGCCATGCAGCATCTCGCTTAGTTGGTCCAGCGACTCTGCCACTATGACGATGTCATCGGCAAATCTAAGGTGCGAGATGTGCTCACCGTTCACATTTATACCCCGTCCAGTCCAGTCCAGAGTCTTGAAGACATCCTCGAGCGCATTGGTGAACAGCTTTGGGGATATAACATCCCCCTGTCTCACCCCCCGACGCAGCTCGATCGGATTGGTCTTATGGTCATGGAGCTGGACAGTCATTGTGGCGGTGTCATATAAGCATCTCAGCGCCTCGATGTATCGCCAGTCAATACGACATCGTTGCAGAGCATCCAGAACCGCCCAAGTTTCGATGGAGTCGAAGGCTTTCTCGTAGTCCACAAAGGCCAAACACAGCGGCTGATTGTACTCTTCGGTTTTCTGCACAATTTGCCGAACAGTATGGATGTGGTCTACGGTGCTAAAGCCTTTTCGAAACCCGGCTTGTTCTGGTGGCTGGAACTCGTCGAGTCTTCTAGCGAGGCGGTTAGTGACTACTCTCGAGAACAACTTGTAAATGTGGCTCAGGAGTGAGATAGGTCTGTAATTCTTCAGCAAGGTTTTGTCGCCTTTCTTGAAGAACAGAACCACCGCACTCCCGCTCCACGCTTGTGGTGTTAAGCCTTGATGAATGACGGAATTAAAGAGACTCGCTAGCTCTTTCAGGACTGTGGTCCCACCGGCCTTAAGGAGCTCGGTTGTAATTCCGTCATCACCCGGCGCCTTGTTGTTCTTTAGTTGTCTGAGAGCTGCCTCAACCTCGCCCGGGTCGACATCCGGGATGTCCTCGGTGTAATGGCGCGTGAGTGGGGCTCTGTGGTCATCTTCGCCTTGTCTCGATGGTTTAGTCACCCGTGATGCATATAGGTGTCTATAAAAACTCTCAATTTCCTCGAGAATCTCGAACTTAGAGGTGACGGTCCTGCCATCCCCGGTCCTCAGTTTCGCCAGATGGGGTCTACCTAATTGCTGAGCGAAGACTTTGGTGCCTCTATTTCGCTCAATCGCAGCCTCGATATTACGAGTGCTGCAGCGTCGGAGGTCACGTCGCGTCAGTTTCCTGATTTTCAGGTTTAAGGACCGCCTATCTGACGAAGACATCTGGGCGTCCGGCGTTTCTCGTCTTTCCTTCATAAGTTCGAGAGTCTCGGGTGAGAGCTTGGACTCCCTATTACCGCGTTTTCCGGGGAACAACCTTCGAGACACATTCTGTAGCGTTTTGACCACTGTGTCGGTTTTTTCGTCAACATTGTCCGTGGTTTCCAGCAGTGCGAAACGATTTTGGAGTTCCAACTGGAACTTATCGGAACCTAAAGCTATTTGGGGCAGCGTGGGTCGGAGAGTAGGTCTCATCATCCTAACTCTTTCAGCCTTAAGGTTGATATTTAGAGAGCCTCGGACGAGTCTATGATCGCTACCGGTATTAAACCTATTGATCACCGAGACGTCTCTAAATATATGCCGTTTGTCCGTGATGATGAAATCTATCTCGTTCCTCGTCACATTATCGGGGCTTCGCCATGTCCACTTTCTGTGGGGCTTCTTCTTAAAGAAGGAATTCATTAAGAAGAGCCCCTGGGACTCTAAAAAGTTGACCAACATTTGGCCTCTGTGATTTCGGCGCCCCACGCCGTTAGGACCGATTTTCGTTTCGCCGCATTCTTGTACTCCCACCTTGGCATTAAAGTCTCCCATAACAACGTTGTAGTGAGCCTTCCTGGTACCATGTAGTGCCTTCGCTATGTCTTCGTACATGGTTTCGGCTATCTCATCAGAGTATGTCGAGGTCGGCGCATATACCTGCACCACCTTCAGGAACTTCCTGTCGGTGATTTTCAATAAGAGGTACGCTACCCTTGTCGACACACTACTGATTTCCACAACGCTGCTTGTGAGACACTTGTTGACCAAGAAACCGACACCGCCCTGGGAGGGCCTATCACCTTCTCGGTAGTAGAACAGGTCACCTGACTCAAGGGTTATCGTGTCCTCCCCCTGTCTTCGGACTTCAGATAACCCCAAAATGTGCCAGTTTATGCGACCCAATTCTACCTCGAGTTCGGTGAGGTGTTGGTCCAGCCGTAGACTTCGTCCGTTATACGTCGCCAGGGTCAGTTTTTTGAGGTAGTGGTAGCCTCCCGTAGCCCGGAGATTCCTAGCACCCCCTGTCCCGCCGTTACCGCGACCGCTACCTTGGCCGGGAATAGCGGGACTACCGGGAACTGGGGGCCGTTTTGTGTGGTGTGGGCTCATACAGAGGTTTTGGCCTACTAATGCCACGCTGGCCAGACGGGTTGGCATAGGGTTTGGTCTCGAGTTTTCCTTCTCTAAGCAGTGGTTTTCGGCTCTGCTCAATTTTCCCTTAGTCGCCTTCTACGACACCCACGGGATGAGATGGGGTGGTGACCTTTGTATTCTTTAGGTCCGTCACCACACGGACTACGGCGTATTCGTGTAATATAGTTAAATTAAATACTGGCAACATTACATGAATACCCCTCTAAAACAAAAAAATAAACAAAGTGTAATTACATTACGACATTGATTTAACTAACTCTTTTCCTTTATGCCAACTTAATATTAGTTTCCAATTAGATGAGTTTATGCTCTCCTAGTAATGGTTGCTTAAAGATTTAACTTTGTTGTAATGGAAGTGAATTAACGAGTAAAGTAGTAAAGAAGCATAAATTATCTCTATTAAATTAACAACTGGATGTTTTTTAATAAGTAGGTAAGTAGTTTATGTCACCTGCATTTTTATGTAATTTTATTTAGGTATTGGGTAAAAAATCAATATATTGATTTAATAAATAACTTTCGCAATATTGTAAAACAGCTATTTATATACATGTATTACAAACAAAATATTAAATTGACGTTTTCCTACAAGATAGTTACATACGATAGTGAATTTATTAAGCCCGACTCTACAATTAATGGTGGAGCTAGGCAAGTCATAGGTCGTACTTTCACTAATGTGTGGTCTACACACTATCTGGTACCCGAATGTAGACTTATTAATAGCACACGGATGTTATAGAGAAAGTCATTAGTGCTCAAGTTCAAAAACCTAAATAACCATGAGATAAACTTAGCCACGACTGAAGAGGCTAACTATCAATATTTATAACCTATCCGTAGATAGTTTACTTGACTAGAGATAGAATTTTGACTAAAGCGACGTACAAATGGGTGGATCGTAAATTAATACTAAAGAAAACTAGCGTGTAAAATAGTAGTAAACAGCAGTTGGGTGCCAAAGGATACCTATTTCACAGTGAATTGAACGTTTATTGAATAGCTTATGTAGCAGGAAATCATCAATATTTTACATTTTCGGTTTGGCAAGAAAGAAACGCTCGGTATGGAATGATAAAATTAACAAAACTACAATGGAGCGTTGCGCTATTTGCATCTAGTTTCGTGAGTTCCGCTTGTAAATTGGTTACTTATGAACAGCTTTTAATGTCTATTACTCTTCTAACATTTCGATTTCCGAATGAAAATTTTAATATGTAAGCATTCTTGCCTAAGTAATAAGTAGGTTTAGGTTTTCATGATAGAAGCTACATTGAGTAAGATTGGGGTTTTCATTTCGCAAACACGTTGGTACTAGACAAGAGCTATTTACAATTATGAATCCAATCTCCATTTAAGGCCCTTTTAATATCCATGTCATTTGTAGTTAGTGGTTTCATTCCACGGATTGCACCGGACTACTTTACTACCGTATGTTGTGAGAGTACAATCAAACTTGACAATAAATACAAACTGAACTTCGTATTAATCAACAAGTTTGCCCTGCTAACATCTCTAATTCGATATGTACCGTAGCGCTCGCATCGGCCTGTTTCCGTGTTTCCAAAATCAATTACACCATTTAGAACCAGTACCGTAAAACGAACAAGACCGGGAAAGAATTTAGGTGAACTTTTCCGAGTCATTTTATATCAGTTTTCGTAACACGTCAGTTAAGAGAGTTTGTTTTGACAGATGCACTATAAAACGTGGAAGTTTGAGTTATGACATCATAAAAGGGTTTAACGGATATTTCTTAAGAAATTCTATGCCGAATTTGCCGATGACACAGTTGAAGATGTTTCAACATGCATGGTATAAAAAGTATTGGAATCACAAACACACATGGACGGCCGATGGAGCGAAACTGTTTCAGTTTTTGTCCATCGGCGGAAATACAAACACGGTTAGAACAATGGCTTCACTTGTTTTGGTTGGATATTCGTCACAAAGTTCATAATAGCCGGTCGTTGTGTATCGCTCCGTCCGTCTGTCCCAGGATGTGAGTCAAACAAAGAACGTGACCAAGTAACAGTAAAAATGATGTTCAAATTTACATATTATTTTCAACTTGTTGCCTAATAATGTTGACTCAAGTACAAATTAAAAAAGAAAACTTACCCTTACAAGAAATTTTTAAATACGCCAAAAATCTAGTATGTATTATATATTATATGCAAGATTTTATCTAAGGTAAGGGCAAGGCTATAAAGAACTCATGAACTTGATTGAAATACATTGTTCAAGTTCACAACCTTTGCAAACGTTAGAAAGAGAGCGCAGACTTGCTACGTAAACTTCCCCTATTTCCCTCACTCGTCGCGATCGATAAAATTAACCCCGTCATATTGCGTCACCGTTCCAACGAAAAATGTCACCCGAGGTACTAGGAATGCATAAAGGGTAGCAAGTAGAACAGTGACGTAATAGATCACGGTATGAGGAGAAGGGCATTCTAGTGTGGTGAACACTGCCACACTACAGCTGTAAAAAGTTTTTAACAAACTGAAGTTACTTTTTACAAGTTTAGATTAGATTTGGTTTTTTCATTCACTTTCTCTTTTCCTTCATTTAGTCTATGGTAAAAATAGAACTTTTGAAAATAATATGTCCTTACGATACTTAAATGGAAATATTTTATTTTTATATTTCATTGGGTAAATTTTAGTTCCAAAAAAGATTAAATTACTAAGATAGAAAGTAAATTCCGTAATTGTTCGGATGACGTTACAAGATAAACTTAAAAATATAAATAAATTAGCATGTAGTTAATATTTATTTGTCGTTAAACTGCAGTTTAAAAGTTATTATCATGTTATATCTTTCTGTGGTTTAGTGTAATTGAGAATGGATTACATAGTTGTAAGGCGTTTTGTATTCCTGAATGTATTGTAAATGTTATTATTTCTAACCCCCACGTGTTGACATCAAGGTGTGCATGTGACAGGTATGTGGGTGAAGGCATGGTACTGGTGTATGGACAGTGTATGGTTTGCGCATGTGTGCGCGCGGTGCGGGCGTGCGGTGCTCTAACGCCCGGCAACTACCAGGCGATCAGAATGCTGTAGGAGATATCTTAGTGTACCACTAGGTGAGAGAGAGATAGATATAGGTGGTGAGTATGGAAAGTTGGGGTGGAATGGGGGAAACTTATGAGGCCGCCTTCCATGTGTGAGTATCAATAGCGCGCGAAACGTAAACTTTACATGCCAGCCAATCGGTAGATCATACAATTTGTCCATGATAGAACATTCAACTGTTTTATGGTCGCTGGTTTTAATTAATCAAATTTGGTAGAAAACAATAGAAATTCTAGTAAAAGACATATTAGAATTTCTCAAACTAAAATATCACTTCAAGTTTTTTTTTAAACATTTTAAAAGTGTAGTGTGACTTAAAGACATATTATATGTAAATAGATTTTTATTTATATGAATCGTCGTATAAATTGATTAAATCATGTTTAACCGTCTATGACAACTTGATTAATGAATGTCAATGAATACGATTTTTTTCAATCTTCTTATTCCAGTCTAGGCACATTCAAGATAATACAAATTTACTGACATTTGTATGTGCCTAACACAGAAAAAGAACAATGGGCGATAAGACAGCTGTATAGTGTATATTAATTTGCGTATACCGGAATATAAATTACTCATTTGGAATAAAAATGGGTTTAGATTCTAGTTAGAAGATACGTCCTATTTTTTCGCACTTTATCCAACATAAACAATTTTTTGTCTTATAAGTATGCGTCCACATCTGACAGCAGCTAGCAGCTCGCGAGCTGTTACTGTAATGCTCGTTCAGTGCTCGTTCGTCAGATGTGGACGCACCCTAAAACTGGTTGCCTTACAAAATTTCTTGGGATTTTTTTGTTTGACCGCTTAAAAGTCCTTCGTAATAAGAGAAGGAAAACCATACAATTTTACCACGAAATATTTCTTTGCAAAAATACTCTATTTGCTTTAGAATGGAACTAAGAGTAAACTAACTATCCCTTCACAGCTGTGTGACTAACTCAAACATTTATTACATCATTAATTTAATTTCTCTATACGACCTAAATCGCGTCCACTTTGCCACTAATGAACACATAAGTGTCACAGTCCTACTCAAGCAATCACAACTTTAACTGTGCACTGTACAGTAACATAAACAATTTCCTCTATTAAATCGTACAGTCGCGGCATTAAGTTGTAAATCAAATGATAAAGTGATTGCTGAACTCAACCTTAATAAGGTTTCCTTGCGCAGGTGAAGATTATGAAAGATTAGGTTTGATGAGAAATACTAACCCCTATACCAGTGATTATTTTATTACGGTCTGAGAAATAACGTGACATTATTTTAAATGTTAAGTTGTCACACTTTTTATTTATTTCACGAATAAAGCAAAGATGTGTAAATTCTATAAGTTCGTTACACACCCATTCATAGGTACATTTTAAATATTTAGTTACTTGAAAGTAGTAGTTATTTGAAATACTAATCAATACAGTTATGGTAAATACACTTTAGAAGTAAAGTCCCTTCCTTAAGCAATAATAATAATATCGGGTAAAAAAACACCTCACGGACTTTAAATTAAAGGAGAAAGTTTAACCTTGTGTTAACTATTCAACTATTACCAATAAACTCCTACGCTGTAATCGTTTAAATTACAAATAGTTAAATTTTAAAGATCTCGTAATTGAAACACCTACGTCGCCGCATCGGATCTTACAAGTTCCACCATCTTTTGTTTTAATTACGTTAATAAAATGCGTGAAATCAATAAAATATCGTTTATCGTTGTCGTATCAAAACATTTATTTTTATTGCGTTTATAAGATGGGGCTTAAAACATTGTTGTCAGTGGTATGAAGGATGTGTAAAATGCGTTACAATAACTGGTTCCCTCCGTTGTAAAGGACGAACCCGTAGCGACGCCACCCGGCAAGGACCTTGTAAATACCGTGTAACAAGTACTAGGCTCGCAGAACTTACAAGGATACGAAAGACAGTCGGGAACCAACCTTGAATCCTGCCTTAAAAATAAATTGGCCAGCTTTAACTGTGCCCTTTGCAGGTAAATACTTATTTTTATTTATAAACCACATACGGTGAGATTAACTACGCGATGTTTCAAGCCCTTTTAATGTAATGGTAAGATAAAGGGCCAGCCTTTGATCGTATAAGTGTATACTTTAGTTAATTGCGTGACTTTTTGTTATCTGTCCAGATATATTTTATAGATTTTTTACACGCATTTGGTTGTTTGTAAATGCAATTTTAAAATAACTGTCTATAAAGATAAATGTTTATTACGGATGGTGTAATTTTCAGATTTTAAAATTAAAATTACTTTGGACTTTTTTTTTAAATTGCTTACTGCGCAGAAAGTTTATTTAATAAAGGCAACGACATTTTTTTGCAACAATTATTATTGATGTAAAAGAAAACACAATAATTCGTACCATAACATCGTGGCCAGTTTAAAATAATGAAAGATAATCAACATACAAAAAAAAGTAACAAAACTTTAACCTGTCGAACTTCCTAGAGCGTGTATCATTAGTTTAGGTCGGTAAAGATATGCGCGCGCAGTAATGGCGGAGAGCTTGTAGCCGCGCGCGTGAAATATTGTCTTGGCGGGAAAATTTACGATCTAACCAAGTAGCGAGCCGATAGCGAAAGTATAGAGAGGAAATTCTGCGCTCCGACAACTAAACTAATAATTTCAGTTAGTTACATCGTTGGTGAAAAGGTAATTTGTCATTATTATTTTCACAACACGATCGAAAGTTATAGATAGGTACACTTTGAATTAGCTAGTCTTTTTGTTCGCTGGGGTAATAGTAGATTGGGCCTATCATTACTACTTAATGACTGTATATATTTAAATCTATGGTCAACAAAAAAAATCTTTCAACTCACCTATATTTATTTTCATGCACTAAATTAAATATAGCTTTAAATACATGTCACAAATGTAAAGCAGCATTATGAAAAAAATTCAAGCATCGTAGCGAAAGAGTAGCTTAATTATAATAAATTAATAATGTAGATGAAAATGTAGCGACATTATTTTCAAACTAGCTGTGCCTGCGACTTCGTTCGCGTGGATGACGAAACTTATCAATGAGTTTCAAAATTAAGTTTGTTTTTTATTGTTTATACTTTTCCGGGATAAAAACTACCCAGTGTGGTGCCCAGGATAATAAAGAATAATTATACCAAGTTTCATCGTAATTGAACCGGTAGTTTTTGCGTGACACCTGAACAAACGGACAGACAGACAGACAAAAATGTTTTTATTCACACTTTTGGGTTCGGTGTCGGTCTAGTAACACCCCCCGCCATTTATTTTTTTGATATTTTCAATGTACAGAATTTTCACTTCTACAGATTTATTATTGTAAGTATAGATATGAAAAAAAAGAGGATTTTAATTTGATACAAATAGATTTTTCTAGGAGTTGTTGACCTCGTTACATAATTTCCAACTTACTAAAAAAAAATATAATAATAAAGGACCTCTGTAAGTAGATCAGTAAAAAAAACTTGAACCCTATTTGTACCAAACGTGTTATTTCGCCGTGCAAAAGAAATGAGTGTTGTAAATGTGAGTCACTGTTGTGTATTTGAAGTCGCTTAATATGTTTTATGTATTTAGTTAAGACATTCATTTATTTTGATCAAATCATAACACTAATCTTAAGAGACACCAAGACACCACCTTATTATAAAAGCAAAAAAAAGGAAAAGAAAACTTCCAAGTCGCCAAAATCACCGAAACGTCTACGAATGTACCAGGCGATCAGAAGCGAACGGTAGTCGATCGAACGTTTGGCTATCGCGTCTATGAGGGCACATCGAACGGTACAGTCTAGATGTGAGTGTTGTCGTAAAACGTAACGCGGCATGTCAAACGCATACACCCGCGAGCTCTGCGGGTGATTTAAGCGCGCATTGTTGGTAAACCACAATAGGGTTGTCAGGTTGTCACATCACACTGATTAACATATTACATAATATTATGTACATGATTGTTGACTTTAATTGGTCTGATTCTTTATCTGGCGAATAAGAATCTTTGTTACTAATTGAATGGGTATAATTATATTTTAAACATTTTAGTAAATACAATCTTTTAAAGATTGTGAGTTTAAGATGATGTTTACTAATTTATGCTCATTTATATTCAAATATGTTAATTAAAGTCGACAGGTTTTTTAAAACTCAATAAAAAGTACAAAAAGACACTTCTTGCCATTGATTGACAACCATGTAGCAAGTGCATATGTCCACCCCCTAACGTGACAACATGTGCGCCCCGGCTGCGCCCGCGCATAGACACAGCGCTCCCGTAGTCCCGTCTATGATCATTTGAGAACTTTTATATTGACACCATTATGAAAACAATTAGTGCATGTGACAAGTGTTATTCAATGTGTGCTGGGGACATTTTATTATTGTGGAATTAATATATAATTAATATTACAATTTTGTACTATGTTGTTAGACATCTGTTGATCATTGACATTATTTTAACTATAATTATGTGGAAACGATTAAAATAATTGTAATACAGCAAAACCTACAGACGGATCAAACGAGGTCTCACCAAATAACATATGCACACTTGTTATTGTAATCCTCGTTATTAATAGTCAACTAAAAAGAATATTATACATTTGTAACATGAAACATACAAAAAACACATACAAAATACAACAATAAATACAACATACAAAAAACACACCTATCTAAAAACTATCAAATTCAATCGTAATAATCCCCTACAAGACATTAAAGGTTCCGTACATAAAGCAACAGTTACACACAACACTCGCAGTATAGACATTGCACGCGGAAGTGCCTGCTAAACATATAACATACGTCTCAGTCGTTAACGCAGTTTCCAGCCCACATATAAGTTTACGCCGCCATGCCATTTACGAAGACAGAACACAAAGCTAGCTAATTCTGAAACTGCGAACGCTTTTGTTGGTTTAAAGAAACACTTTTAAGGGAAAGGTGTTTAAGAGGTGGCTATGGCAGTAGTTTGGTAGTACATCTACTTAACTAGTAGTAGAAACTAATACAAATCTAAAAAGAAGCTATCTAAAAAAGTCATGTAAGTATTACATTGTGTCTGTTACGCTACAGAGTCCCACACAGAGCTGCAAAGAGAAAATACTCTACAAACTCTTAGGAAGAAGAAGATATTTTATATATATACAGCAAGATATAAGATAAACATATGAAAGTCATAAGAAAATGGGTTACGTAGTAGCTCCTTAAATTCAGATGACCCTGGTAAGACTAAAAGCAATCTCTACCATCGTTTTACCTTAGTAAAACGATGGTAGAGACGTTTTACCTAAGGAAAAAAGAACAGCTTAGTATTATAGGTGCCATACTTCTAGCATGTCTTTCTGACGTATTTTAGGTAACTAATTTAACTTTTAACAAGAAGACATCACACTTAATTAAAGAAACCATCTTTAATCTAATAGAAAGTTTATATTAATTCTCAAACGAAGTACACTAAAAAAAAGGCCTTTCGTCCTTGAGTATCAAACGTTTACCCGACATTCTCAAATAAACATTCTTCAGTAGATAATTGTATTATAAAGTAAACTAACAGACTAACAGACTAACGAACGCTATAAACGAAGCATCAACACCCACGCGTTGATTCACCCTTTTTGGGGCTATGGTTGACGAAACGGGAACTTTTTCAAGGGAATTCCAGTTTTTTTATCTAAATTTTTGTAGGTTACATGAATGATGATTTTGAGTTTGTCATAGTTATTTTATCAATTAGGGTTATTTTATGTGTCAATTATGAACTTAGGTTTATATTTTATTTTCAAAAGTGTTATATGTTTATCATCTGCTTTCTCATGATGCAACGCCATAAAAAAATTTTTCCTTCTTTTCCGTTTATTATAAATAAGTTGACTTGAACTTACTTTAAACAAAGAGCTTATTTGGTTCTGAAAATAATCTAGACTAAAATTACATTTCTTTTACCTGCCATCAATGTTTTCGTATTTAATTGCGTAAGATATTGAATCGAATTAGGTATCATGTACAGTTAAAAACATTAACATGATATCCAAAACGTTCCCAGGCGTATTACATACAATTTGAATTAATTAAAGTCAACATATCTCTTTACGTACTTATCAGTTTCGTAATTTTTACAATCTTCCTAACGGTTTTTTATTCACTCGCAAATTTTACATATTTAAATGACTCTATTTTTCAACGCATTTTACCGAATTTTTTTATCCAATTTAGGTTTAAATGTCCTACATTTATTTAATACTGCGGAGATTTGTTTTGGAAAAAATGGTTGCTTAATTTACTACATGAATTAGTCTAATACATAATGAAACATACAACACCGTATAATATAACTAATCTCCACATTTTCGACAGCCCTGAACGGTTAGTCCCTCAATCAAAACATTTCCCTAGCCAGAGGCGACGATAGCCGACTCGGCCTTGACCGATTTGTACTGCCGACAGGTTGCCGTATGAACTGATTTCTAATCTAGACTTAGCTTTGTAATCTTGATTAAAGTGCTGGCGTAGGAATCATTTATATCTAGTTTATACATAGTAGTCGTTTTAGGAGTATATAGTTAGCGCTAAGATGACTTTTTTATTAAATAAGAGAGCTTGCTGCTTTAGTTTTATGAATTTTTTGATAAAAGCCAGTGTTTTAGGTCCACCTGCTTACTGTAAAAACTCTACAACTATTTACTTTACATTTATTTGCGTGTATTTCTATTTCGAAACGGGAACCAGAATCATAAAACGAATCTTTTGAGACATTGTCTGCGATGTGTCAGTAGTGGGTTAGTTTGGTTTAGCATTGAGCAATCACTTCCCGTCGTGTGAACTAAAGTAAGCAAGCTTTTATTGCGAACCTAAAAATAACGCAAGCAGGCAAAAATACACCGCACTGTTTCATCGTTAACCTTAAAAAACGTTTTTCGTAACTATGTCTTCTAAATGATAATGGTTTTGGAGGTGTATACATAAAACGAGTATTTTTTCTTAAATACCAATAAATACTATTTTTATCCGATTTTATCGCGGTTTGTCTATATTTTACTACTTATTGAGTATTTTATACAACAATAGGCTATATCCTTAAGAAAAAATATTTCAAACTCAAAATAGTAGGCAAACGATAAGACTGCCATTCTGCCCTTTCACTGGTTGTGTATTATTTTGGTGTACAATGAATAATTTTCTGTTCTATGTTGAATATACATAGCTGTTATTAATTACTTGCCTATTTATACAGGGTGTTAAGAAAACCCTGTCCGATCCGTTAAGGTGTTGTTAGGTATCGATAACTGATACCAGTAATGTGAAAAAAATTGGAAAAATAGAAAAAAAATTATAAACTAAAAAAAAAATTCTTCTAAAGTGAGAGAGAGAGACACGGGTGATGATGATCAAACAAAAGGCCGCCAAATAATACCGACGAAAATGATGTAATTATTGTTCTAATCTCAAATTTAGGAAATTTTGAGGCAGAAAGTCGTTATTCCAAAGCTCATTATTATTGATACTATCATGAATATTCCAAATTTAATATTTTATTTGGGCATGTGATTGTGAAACCTATATCACCCTTTCGAATCGGGCAGGGTTTTCTTAACACCCTGTATGCATTTAATCTGTCATAGTGTTACACTTATGTTGGTTTTCATACTAAATGTCATAACACCATGCGATGCTCTTACAGATTTAGTATCAAACCAAGTTGAACCAAGTTATGTTGAGTGTTTCGGAGAATCCGAGATCTTTTGATCGCGTATTACAAGGAATGGTGTACAAGCATTTATACGGGAATTCGCTGAAATTTCGGCTATTCGTGAATAAACTGGTTATCTGTGTGTTCACTGTTCAAGTAACGATATACAAAATGGCTGTGGGTTGGGAATAGTTTAGAAAGGTTTTATGAATGAAAAATAAAAAATCTCATAAAAAAAATATATTTATCAATTTTTATTTATGTAGGTACTTAATTGGTATCAAAATGTACTATAATAAAATATATTACTTTCATTTACTTAAAACTCATAAATTACTTTATTAAAAAAAACACACATTATATAACTATTTTTTATAATTAATACAATGATTAAAATAATCCAATGACCCATTAGAAAAAATGCATAATTTAAAAAAAGTAACCTGTTTTTTAAATAGCCAAAACCAAAGCTAGCGCTCAGCGCATCTAATTTATTTTCACAACGTGTTCGCCGAGTTTCGGTCTAGACTTCAAGATGTCTCAGTCTAGCCGTCTCTCGTTTGTACCTAGAATTACCAGGAGTACATAACCGGCAAGGAGCCGTGTAAGCACTAGGTTTACTTTCGATACCTACTCACACATACGAAGTCAATAAAGGCGTGCTAACTGGAATTTTAACACATCTGTAACGTCTGAAAATATTATGTTCGATCATTAATACTATAATTAACAGCTATTAAATTATGAATTAATATTATAGACTGTTCTCTTACATATTTAAACTGAATTTATACACATTATATTCAACTTTAATTTAATAAATTGGTGACATAGGTCAGGTCAACCCTTGGCGCGCTTAGCAACCGAACTAGACCGAGCGTTATTATATTTAGCGGTAAAATGTAATGGTACTTTTTTATTAATACTCGGTAAAATATAGGTGTTAAATATTTTTATGGTAAGTAATTATAATTACTTATATTTAAAATAAAAGTTTGAAAATACATTTTGTAGAGTTATTTAACTTCGACCTCTGCAATTCAGGGTCAAGGTCGGGTTTTATTTCTTTTCTTTCTTTTTATTCTATACAGTTTACGGAAGAGTCTTTAGACCTTCACGGATTTTGCATATTATTACTTTTGTTCAATTTCTTTTTTTTAGTATTGAGTATAGCGGAGTAAGACTACCATTCAGTGTGTTTTACCAATTTGAGTGACTTTTGTGACCTATGTAATCTTTCGAGTCACTTAATTTTACAAATTTCTGTTAGCAACTACAATACAATTGATTTACTTGTTAGATGAGTTTAACGTCTAAATCTTTTGAATATGCAATGCGAAACTAACTTTTCTATACAATATTTTAGTATAATAATATTAAATACAATTTTAATAGCACCTATTACATTAAGTCTCTAAATGCTCTATTCTCGTGTCAGTCTTTAAAATCTACTAAGATATTGTTCTATACACGGGTTATAAAGGCACAAAGGCCTCTTCAGAAATTGCCATAACTATGAAGCGTAAAGACAAATTGGTGATTTCTTGTTACCAAACATAGGGTGGCGCCAGACAGAACTCTCACCGCTCTTTATGACATCTTAGTTCTAACGGTATGCATCAGTTTCATGTATAAATTAAAATGGTAGAAATGTTAATATTAAATAGATGGAAAATGTATAAATATTATGTTGAATGGTTGTTTAAAAGAAGACCTAATATGGGATGATGTTGTCTCTTACGGATCATCTAATCTTAGGATTTTTTTGGAATAAAGAATATTGTGACTTATCTCGCATGGACATATTTACCCAAAGGAAGGCAGAAAAGTATACTAGCAGATAAAACTAACGGATAGTTTCAGATTTTAATTGTAACCAGGAAAAAGTGCAATCTACCGCACTATTTAAAAAATAAAATAAAAACCTTAATAATGGGGTTTAGAACTGTAAAATATTATATTACATTGCAAGTTAAAACACCTGGGACGACGTATGTATGTTTCTATTACCAATAACTTTTTAAACGTGTCTAAACTATAAAATGCTTTATTGATATGCTGTACCTTATTCTGATTCCTTCATATAATAATACATTCACTGTCGACCGGAGACAAGTATAATGAATGCATATTTAATTCAACAAGCGAGTTTGATCATATTGACGCTGATTATAATGTTTACTAACCAATTGGTTATGTTTTTATCTTTTCTTACAAAGATAAAAAATTGAGGTTCCTTCTTGTAAGTAATGAATAAGAAAATATGAAGGCTTGCATTAACTGGACAAATGTTATTTTTTTATTCAAGTATTATAGTTAAGTTTCTGTAGTTATATTTCAGGTTATTTAGATAAAATAATGATAAGTATTTATTTATTTATTCCTATATAGTACATAGGTAAAAAACACAAAATAAAATGAAGAAGAAACATGTACAAAAGGCGGTCTTTTTGCACACCTGGCAATCTCTTCCAAGCAACCTTCAGTAGAGCTTTCTTTTGATAATCTATTTATTTTATTTTCTATAGTGATCTTTAGTTGCTTTATTTAAAGCCATTTTTAAATTAGATTCACGTATCGAATATAAAACAACGACATAAAAGTATTATTCACACATCATAGAGTTGTGACGTCAATCGAAATTCTCGATTTAATTTCGTGTTATAAACATTAAACTTACGACGTGTACTTGGTTTTAAATAACTCACGTACTGTAGGCCTACCTTCGTTAGAGATGAAAGATCGAATGAGAATTTATGATAATTGCGACTTGTTGCCATGGATACCGCTAAGACACTATAAACAGTTGTATCTGAAGTTGATGTAATCACAATAAAATATGAGGTAACACATTAGCAAATTAAATATTTGAAGTTTAAGGAAAGTGTTTCATTTGCTCTAGGCCTAGTCTCTTATAGTATATTGATTTCATAATTTAGGTAAATGCCTGACTATTCCATGATAATAAATGACAGTGTTAAGACAGCAATTTGAAACGGCACGCTTTCGTCAACCTTTGGATAACTCAAGAGATTAATATTAGACCAAATTAATGAAACAATAAATTAATCTCAGTTGCTCTACGAGATGGAAGCTAGTTGCTACGAGGAGCGCTTGCGCATGTGATAGTGCTATACAATTTGCTGCTGGTTAGCCCAAACCGACCACACGGCGACGGTGAAATATGAAAATACATACGACAGAATAAAGCTTAGGTTTCAGTGTGAGCAGTGTAACATTTACATATCAATTTATCTTAAGATTTGATGATCTTTGCAGACACTTTAAAAATCAAGGATAATGATATAAGATTCGTTGTAGATATACTCTCGAACACAGAAGAGAGTTTTGTGTCAGTATACAAACTAATAAAAAATGCGGTAACTAAAAGTAAACACAGATAAATACTTAGCGCAGTACCCGAGCGGCGGATATCAATGATATCTCAGTAACAAATAGTTGCTTCACTAAACCTCTACATAGTTGCATTAGTAGTCTCAGTTTGTTCAAGCGTAGAGTTAAAAGCTAAACATTGTCTTCATCCCAACACAAAGAGCTTTGAAGAAAATTACCGAACGGGACATAACAACAAAAACAAACAAGCCGAAATTGAAAGCGAAGTTTCAAAGAAATCGCGTGCGCACAATCCTAACGCTACTGTTTGCAAAAACTTTAAAATCAAGCAAGCAGGCGGAGGAAACAAAGCCTTTTCATAACGCAATAGATATCATATTAGATTGTGTCTTAAAGAAAGGCTTTTCTGCCGTTATCTAAATCTCCTAAGCGTTTAATTATACGGACCTGTTTGCCACAAAACCGACAATGAATTTATGCATGAAGGGACAGAATTTCTCCACCGAGCGCCGGGATCTCGAATAAAAAGGAACAATAGTCTTTAGTTTTAATCTCGCTTCGTTTTTTAAATATATTTTTTGGACGAAGATCGGGTTCGTGTGCGGCTGAATTTACGACTTACGACGACCGAGTTAGGGCTGCCAGGAGATAACAAGATGTTATCAGGTGCGAACTTGAAACAACTTTATTAAAGAAATTAGTGACTACAAAGGAACCGGTTGGAAAAGGTTGAAATTTTATTTTTGATAATATCTTAATTATGCATTAGGAGATAACTGCTGTAGATGGTACAGATTATGAGGTATAAATGACAATCTCTCTAGATACCTATTTTAAAGTAGTACTATTTTACAGTATTTTAGTGCTATACCTATAGCATGAATAACCAGATGTATTTTTAGGAATCAAAATATTGTGGTTTGCTCAATCGTTCTGCTCTCCTAAAACGTGACTTGCTCTCAAGTCGTCTGTTTCACTAATCCAGCTTGTCATCATCAGTTACTCCTAACAAGTATATTAACCGTGAAAGATACTCGACTTGCAGTCGGTAAAAAAAACCCGGGCCTATATTTAAAAAAATCTCAATCACTCAAAAGTTTACAGTCTTACACACATTTGTAACACGTGGTAACCCTACAGCCCTTTGCAACCGGCCCTTAAACTCGCCCCCAGCTCACAAACATGCGCAAGATTTGCGTGTGATTCTGATCGATGCGTACGCGCGCACACTTTGTAATTTGGCGAAATTACAAAACGCATGTACTATAGTTATATAGTTTTTCAGTTATTTTTGCATAACGACAACTGGTTGTTGGGAAGCAATTATTGTTACATTATCTAATTAAAATAATAAATCTTTCTTGAGGTATTCGGAATGTGTTTTTAGACTTTCTAATTGTTGCGTGCGTGTTCCGTATTTTGTTTATAAATAAGTTTTCTATAGATAACAGAAGCCGAAATGTCTGATGTTCCGTGTGACTGCATCATTTAGTGATAGTAAGAATATGTTTAGTTAATCTACTATAACTAATTATTAAACATTACATTAAAGGTAAATAAGTAAGTAGTAGGTGTACCTATCCATGGTGCAGCAAACAGGTATATCATTTTTAGTTTTTGACAATTTAATAACAATATTTGTTTAATGAGAAATACTGATAGGTAATAAATTAATCTACGGAGGTAATGGAAAAAATACCACAACAATATAAAATATTTTTAAAAGCTGTTCTTTAAATGTAAACATTAAATTAATATTGTACCTTTTACTTATGCTAGGAAACAAGATTGGATTTAAATTCAAACAAAAATCTGCAAAATTCAATCTCATGTAAAGTGGCTTTTAAGCTAGTAGGTATCATAATAATATGTGTATGAGTAAAATATGTTTCGACGACATTAAAATTTGTGTGATTAATACCTGTCTATGTATTATGATTCAACGCCTAACATTAAAAACAACGCAACCAATCTCCAATAAGTGAATGTTGAGAGCGGCTTGATTGCCGGCAATGGCAATAACAATAATGTGTTCATAATACATAACCAGAAATAAATAAAAGTATATAGAACTTGTAAATTAGCAAAAATGTTTATGTACTAATTGTTACAGATAATATTTAGGTCCAACTAATATAACACGTTACTCTTAGATTTTAAATGTATATTAATATCGAAAATAATTAAAAGGCCCTTCCTTTAATAGTTAAAAGGTTTTAGGTAGGAACAGTTTACGTCGGAGCACATTATATGTACTGATTCAATTAAAAAGTATACCAATTCTTCGGACACAATTGTTATAAATTTTGACCACTTCTCGAGCTTATCCAAAATATTGTAATTTTAACACCAAAGTCGTAAAACACTAACAATTTTTAATGATTATCAAGGTCTGTTAAAGTTCGGCTTGTTTCTTCCTAATTATTTATAAAGATTAATCATTAATTCCCTTAAAATCGAATCGTACCTGAAGTTAAAAGCTGTCATCTTTATAGCAGCATGCCCAACATTCACGTTCGCTGAACAACACACAAACACACAGTCAGACACAAGAGATAGATAAAGTTCGAAAAAATATTTGAATATCCCGCGTAACTGCGCGCTATTGCGCAGGCGCGCCGACAGTAGAGTGAGTCTCACGCAGCCTCCGGAGTCCGGCGCACTGTCGGCGCGCGCGCATCCTCGCTGCCCCCACCACGCCCGCCATTCATGAAAATGTTGAATGGAGCTTTTAAACTTCAAGCTAAGCTTTAAACTCCCCAGCATTTCGCACTGCCCTTTCATGTAAAAACAATGGCAGTTTTGCGAATTATGTCGTTTTGTTCTCGTTTGTTGTTTGTTTTATTCATGGGAATAGGGATTTAAGCATTGTTTTATTCCTTATTCGCAAATTTTCATTGAAGTGCTTGCACAGTGATTATGAAATTTTGTGACCCTACTAAATCAACAAGGTACTTAAGCTTATTTTGTAGAGTTTTTTACTAGATTAAAGCAATATATATTCCCTCACATATAGAATACCTAAATTCTGTTCAGCCATACCTACCATAATACATATTATAACATGCTTAGTTTAATTTAATACTACAGCAAAATTTTAAACAATGTACTACAAACCTTCAAAATAACTAGCAAAAATACTAGACCGGCGGGAACTCTACATGAACGAAAAAATCAGAACAAACAGTTAATTCTAAAATATAATTACAGACTTCATTTAACTTGTAACTTGCAATATAGCAATGAATTGGTTATCAGAGTATTAATACTCATGCAGATAATGATATAAAATTATATACATGTAATATTATCATCTGATAATATCCTGTCATACTTAGTTAGGTACAGAATAATTTCATATCTGTTACAAAATACCATTTTTATAACAATGTTAGCTTTAACTATTTTTAATTTTGCGTCAGGGTTACTACGCTGGATTTAGGCATAAACCAAGCGAAAAAATACAAACTTGGGTTATCGACGGACTTCTTAACTAGTCTACGACAAATTTGTATTCTTTTTTAGCAATAATCTATACCAGGTAATTTAGGGCTTATTTAGAAAAAGTAAATTAATCGTTAAATAATCAAGTGCCACATATTTATCTACTATAATTATTGATAAAAGGTATTAGCATACTCAATATTGGACCTTAATTTTCAGCCAGTCCAACTTTAAGACAAAGGCTTCCGAAACATCTAACAATACACAAAAATGTGTACGTTCAATACCGCAAAAGAATATGCTTACTCGTTATTTATATTTCAGCAAAAGATATAAACGTAAGGAACATTTAACATTAATTTTATCATAGACAAATCGCAGCACGTGTAAACTAAAATTACGTGCCTTTGAACTTCAGCAATCAGAATCAAAATTTGAACCAAATTTGCGGTAACTAGATAAGAATTTCGGCCAATGACCCTGACACGTATCAGGCCCTAGGAAATAGGAAAAAAACTACTATGCAACTACTAGGTATGTAGAAATAGGCAAAAATTTTGGCAAAATTTCGCAATTCCCTATTATCTAGGATAGTAGTACCGCGGAAGCATTCGACATCGGTTTGCGCAACAAGCGGATGCCGTGCGTGGGCATTATCGCATCCGTTCACAACTGCGGCGATGAGACCTCACTGCTATTGATTTTTATATAAACCACAAACTTCGTGGTGTAATAATTACGTGTTTTTGAAGGTTATGTCTTTGACTGCACGAGTACCTATAACACTCTGTTATAGGTCACCACGCAGACAACCATTTTGCTACGTGCTGCGGGTTCGATTCCTACATGGGACAAGTATATAGCATAGCACAAAGAGCATATAGCATTCGCATTTCATAGAAATGCGAATTCATAAAACTACGATCAAGTACTTTTTAAACTACTTGATCTTAGAAACAAACATAATAATTAAATCATGCCTATAATCTTTAAAAACATGGCGTAGAGCTGCTCTCCATTTTTAGAAGTCTATTTATTAACTGCTAGAGTCTGACCTTTCAACAATATTTACATAATTTAGACTGAGACTGAGACTTTTGAGACTGAACTATGAAGGTGTCAATATCATACAATTTGTTCACTGGTGTGTTTTGAAAAACGCAGCAACATAGGCATGTAAAACTAATCAATAGATCAGAAACAAAAAGAAACTGATCATAATTTTACTTTCCATATGGTCATGATTAATTCAATATCTTATTTTGTATGGCATTTTATTTTGTTCATTGTACATTTATTTATAATTTTAAATTCTGTGTGAAGATATTACAGCAATACTGAAGATCGATCAGCTAGAATTACAACATGTAAGAATATATAAACTTTTTTGTGATTAAATCACTTATCATTTAATACATAATCCCTTTTATAAATATCGCAAACCATTTAATATCATAATTTAGTGACATGGTATTTTGTAGTAAGCGCAAAATATTTCATTGGCGAATCAGACATTTAGTTAAAAATTATTATATTTCGGAGATAAACTTTATAAAATTCCGTACCAAAAGTAATACCTAGTTTATACGTAACTTTATATTATATATGTATTATATACTATATGTTATATTCCAAGCTGTTTTACTTTGTTTTAATAACCATAAATTCAACATAAATAAATAAAACTTCTTTTGACAAAGCAAGCAGAGACTGGCCAGAACAAAATCACGCCACCATACCATCCACTGACAATATACTACACTGTCACTTTTTTGGTACATAAACATCATTTTTGTTATTTGTTCTAAATCCTCAGTCTCGTTATAAGTTTGTAAAATAAAATCAAAATGTGTGCTAGTGATTCAAAGTGCGATAAAAAAGAACGTGTGAGATGCGACGTCTGTCGTACCATCAACTTGGCAAAACATGTTAAACATCCAAAGCCAGACATGCAGATGTATGAAAAATGTACCCCTATAGAAAAGTACAGCTGTCCTCGAGTCGCAGGTACAACACAGCCTTAGAAAGAACTTACATACACTCATCTTGAAAATGTGGAGTTCAACACAGTAACTCCTCCAAAATTTAGGTTGATCAACCACCAAACCCTGATAAAACTTTATCAGAGTACCTATTTATGTTACTAATTTCATATTATAACAAAATAATAATATATTATAGTTAAAATTATTACATTTTTTGAACAGTATTACAAAACACCTAAAAGCTTGCATACCTAGAAAATTTCTGTCAAAACGAAGGCAAAAAGCTTGCAACTCTTAACATTGCACGTTTTTATACATTTATGATAAACACACCTATTAAAACTCTTCATAATTTATTACTTTAGCGAATATATTCCAGTACATGGTCTGCCTTTCGTCTGGACGTCTAAACTTCCCTCTTAGATATTTTAGATTACAAACAAACCTACATCCCAGATAGTTTGAACTAACAAATTTTGTAAAAACATCTTTTTACTCTTCAGTACATTATGAATCGATCGATGATGTTTTAGCAGATTATTAACGAGAAGCGTTTTTATTAAATGAATTTACTTTTACAATTCTAAAAGAGTCTAAATAGAATCTAGTTTGAACATGATTGATTTTGCTATCAAAAATGTGGTAGTACTAGTGAGTGAACATTTCGGTACATAAATTCGTCCATTGTATGCGTGAGTCAGCCGGTACGCGAACATATAAAATCTTACGTGAATTCTATTTTAGTGCACAGATAACAGTGACCGAGCTCGTGTCACTGACTCGCCAGCCATACTGCATACGAGGACACAATAGAATCGTAATGTGTTTCTAACTTAAACTCGATTCAAATCGCTAATTGAATAAACATTGTTAGTAACTAGATTCAATTGTCCAAAGGCCATCATGCTCCATGATAAATAAGCGAATCGTAGTCAATCACCGTTCAAATTACTTTTGCATAATATAACACAAAAAAATATAAATGTTGTAACCAATACGCTACACACTAAACGCGCCAATAAAAAAAAACATTCGTGAACAAAGACTGTAGAAAAAAAAACGAAACTGTCCAATGTACTAGGAAATAATAACTCGGATTAGGTAAAAATATGAATCAAAAAGTACTCTTTCCGGCTACAATAGCCAGAAAGAGACGTAACCAAGTAATTAAAATATATCTGTCTCTTTTGCATCAATGGAACAGCGGTGTAAAGGTGACTGCCCTACATTTTACGTTCGGGCCTCCTAGTATCTATGCTGTCCTGGTGTATATTACAAATTATGTAACGTCTCCTAAATGCTCTCAAACTTTTACCAGGCAATTTACGTTCTACGGTTACATAAAAATTATGCGCATGTAATTTTGTTAATCCAACCGCATCTGTAGCAAAGTTGCAAAAAGTTAATCAATCATGAAAATGTGCATTACCTACCTGAAATATCAGATTTTGTGCTATAATTCACTCATGTAATAATAGCATTAAGGTCTGACTATTTTTATAATTTATACGTATTAAATAATATACATACATAGGTATAACGGCATTTAAAAAAAACCATTATTCTTGTAAACTGATATAGTAATTAAATAATACTTTATAAATCCAATGGCCTTTAGCCATGATGGCAATTTTATAATACACATACTTAAAAATATCATGTAATACCTCCTAAGACTTAGTGCTTTGCTGTATTCAGCGTGGTACGAAAGACAATTTAAAAATACTTTTAGACAATTTGAAAACTTATTTACTACTATGTTTTTTTTTTGTTTACAGAACTCCCGCTGAAACCTACGTGCATCAAGGTTTGCAGCACAGAAGAGTACAGGTTAAAAAAAAGCGGTAAAACTGTGGTGATTCCTAGAATGCCACATTACGTGCACGGAAAGCTTTTGTACGCCGTCAAAGTTGGTGAACTCTTGTATTACTTGCTCTCCTAGTACAAATTAAGATTTCTCTCGAGGAACGTCCATGTTCTAAGACGTTTCCTCGACCTTCTACTCAAAACCAATGTCACTTTTTTCCCTTCCTAAGATAGATAATTCATTGATTTAATTTGAACTTGTTACCATTTTAATAATTGTATAAAAGCAAAAAAAAAAATCTTGAGTATCCTAGATATTATACCCCTTCCGCTGCTCATTTTCGTAGATGTTATTTTTTTTAACTAATCTCAAGTAGAGTTAACTGAGTCGGGGGGATTCATTTTATCAAACATTTATTAAACCAATACATTTTTTGTTGCAGTTAATTACAATAGATTTCATTAAAATTATTCTTCTAAATCATGAAGAAAAATTGCTTGATTCTATGTTTTGTTTTGTAACAACCAACTTAATGACCTCTTCTAGTTTCACCAGCATTAGTACCATTTGAGACAATTCATTGTTTCTTCTCAACAGGCTGGAATCCTAATAGGCTCGGTTTACTTCACGTATACACAAGGAGTGTGGGGCGACCAACAAGAAGTCACAGAATGCCTCCGTCGTTGGCAGGAATACCTTCGCAGCATCAATACTAGACGTCCGCCCATCTTCGATCACTGTGGTAACGTGATTGTGCGTATCTAACATTTTCTGTTATGTACTTTATCGTTATAGCTTTAAGGTGGCCTCTCGCTTGAAGTAGATAGTAGTGATATGTGTGCGCCTCCTCGCAACTCATGTGATCCTAGTAGAAGTAGTTACGTCACCAGTCGTTCGATCAACTCCGCTGCCGGCTCAACGACACCGGGCGCGTCTGCCGGCGCGCGGCGTCACGCGTCACTGTCGCTTTCGTTTGGAATTCGTATGATGCATACCATCCATATTTTTTTCTCCGACGAAAAATAATTAGGAGATTGCATTAATATTTTGGAGAATAGGATAATTGGTTTTTTAAGTCTGTTTTTGTTAATTAATATATTACTTTTTGCAATTTTATTGATTATATTTTTTTTACATTATAAGGATTTTAAAGTAGAACAACTTTAATATTAATAAAATAAAATCAATTTTAATAGACTAATATGAGAGACAAACTATTGGCTGTATCATATTAATGTAGATAGAGTCTTTGATCATAATTATAGACTAGTAGAGCTGGTTGAATATAAACTTAAAGTTGATTAGTAAAAAGAAACGATTTATGGTAATCCATATTTTTACAAAACTAAGGAAACCCTAAACATTGCTTTGAGTTTGTGTAATTTTGGGCGGTTTATACGGACATTGATTGGCAAAACTCTATCTCCATCTACAGAAATGTTAAGATTAGGTAACATTAATAATATAAATAAACCTATTTAAACTAGAAATCTAAACTAGGAACTTATTTATTCCAAACCAAAATAACTAACTACATTTTTGTCCTGAAGACTGAAATATTTTATTTCCAAAGGATTCATAGCGAAGATCTCCTTACATATTCTGAGAGCCTAGTAATTCGGTGGCTTTGTGAGACACGGCGCGGCGTGCCAGTCGCTTTCGCGCAATTCCGCAAAACGACTGTCCACTATGAAAGCCTTCCGCGGAATGAAATGAAACAACATTGTATGCTTGACTTGCTTGTTGCTTGACCTGAAAATATCTTAGCCGCTTACTGCGTTAATGAAGCTGTCAAATATTTGCAATGGCTTAACTTAGGTTATATTCTTTAAATTCTAATCCCTAACTCATCTGTGTCTAAGCAACAGACGACCAAAGCGCGTGAATAGTGAACATCGCGCCATCATTGAATACGTGGATACATATTTTACATGTAAACTAAACAATGGATTTAGTTACACGGATTTAACCGGTAGCATTAGACAACACCGTGTAACGAGACAGCAACAGACTATTTTGGTACTCATAGCTACGCTAATTCCTGCTAGCCTAGTAGATGTATGCTACGCTCCACAGACACTATGGGGCGGCAAACGCGGCATTTCATAGACAGCATTCCAGTTAACCTCTCTAGGATTATGTCAGCCTGGTATTAGCACATCTGACACATACGAGGGACGCCGTTCTTTGCATAGTGTTTGTTCATTCACTCCTCTCAACGCTCAATGAAAGCGAAGCGAGCTGTAAATAGGCGTGTTTGATTGTGTGCGAAGAACAACCCATGAGTTAGTGAGTGAATATTTCCATAGATATTTTATTCATAAGACTGTTGCTGGATCGTTTGCTTCAATTAAATATTATCTCTTTAAGTGATTTATAAAAAAAATATATATATATTAAAAAAAACAGCAAGTTACATCTGAAGCCTAAAGAAAGAATCATTAATTATTTTATCAATCACTGAATTAGGTTATTAGGTCACATCACGGATCCCGACCAAAGTCATGCGGATAACGCCATTCAATGCCATTCCATCATTTGGCATACCATGTTACGTAGTGCTGCCCTTCTGAGCTCCTTGTACATAAATATTGAGGGAGGCAGGGGGTACTCGCTGGTCGATAACGGGTACAAAATGTGTAACGTAATACTGGGCGGAAAGAGCATCCTATGCGTTGATAACTGCCTGGTATAAATGGGGCATATCACTGACAATATTACAAGGATGAAGTGTAACGTTTACACCGACGCTTGCCGCCAGTCGGCTTGTTACATACAAGGCTGTATTCATATTTTAATTATATAATAAATAACCTTCGCTAGGGATAGAGAAGCAGAGAATCTGATATTTTATATAGCAAGCAGTTTAAATTTTATACACGATGAAACTCGTCATATTAAAAGATTATATTTTTCTATAACTTAATCAGGACAATCTAATAATAGTGTAACGGAAAGTATAACAAAATATTTCATTGATGTACTCGACTTTTAAACCAAATAGAGGTAAACTAAAAAAAAAACTCATGTAAAACGAATATTGTGCCGCTTCCATATCGAACAACTTTCTGATAAATATGACAGACATAAGGACAATTAATTAAAACAGTAGACAATGAAAAATGGCCCAGTTACATTGTGAACTGATAATAATATCTACATTGTTTTCAGAAAAAGGATACCGTGGAGAGTTTTGTGGCACCACTGTATGCTATGTACAAAAGCGCCGTGACAACATGTTTCGCGGGTAAATTATAATTTCTTTTCAATACAAAATAATTAATAGTAGTATTTTAGTTAATATTTAGTTTAGATTGCTCACTTTCTTGTTAGTACATCACATAAACATACATACATACCATCACGCCTGTATCCCCGAAGGGTTAGGCAGAGGTGTACCAATGTACACCCACAGTTCGCCGGTATGTTTAGGTCCCATGTAATAGGGGGCGAGCCTATTGCCACTAACCGGGCACAAATCCAAACTCCGACCTGCTACTGAGAATTTCATAGAAAAACCCAATAACACCTTGGTCGACTTGGGAATCGAACCCAAGACCTCTAGCGTAGCAGTCGCGCTTAACGCCACTAGGCCAACGAGGCAGTCTTAACGCCACTAGGCCAACGAGGCAGTTAGTACATCACCTGTTCTTTTAACGGATTTGAAGATCGAACTAGCAGCACAGCACCGGCATTTGCTTCATTGCTCACACCTCAAAGGAACTCTACCTTCCTTGCAATCGATTTTTTGTAGGCAAAATATACCTATACCATACCATAGTAAGAATGTATTCAAGTACCTGCTAAGTATGTCAGTATATTTCCTTTTGTACTGTAAAATAACATAGAGTAAAATATCTTTAGCACTCACAGCCAGTCTGTACCTACCTAGTTTAGTTTTATTACCTAGATCTTAAAATAATGTAGCAACGAAAACTAAACGTAAACTGTTCAACAGGTGTTGTAAAAGTGCCGCTCATTATAAAATGCGCGTACTTAGACTACCTGAAAGCCTTAGAGAAAAAACACGAGGAAGCCGCCTTGGAAAGGAAATTAAAGAGAAAGGGATAACCAGAAGTACAATCCCCCCCATGATATACTTAACAACACACATTAATAACTTATCAAATTACAAGTTACTTACGAACTGTCAAAAAAAATCTAAAGTTATTCGTTAAAACGAGACTTCATCATTCACGTTTATTTTTGTTTCGTCCATAAATTATGATTGAAAGTTTTGGTGAAATTTGTTTATCAAACAGTGTTTAAGTTAACATTGTATAAAAATGCATTCTATGAAATACCGTAAAATGTATCTAGTATTGTTTAGTGCTTACCGTATAGTAATTTTAAAATTCCTAACATCGGAATGTTGCAATATTTAAAATTATGGTGAGCATGTATATACAAAAGAACGTATTTTAAAAATATATTTATTGTATTGTTACTTATTGTTAAAAAGAGTAATACAAATCTTTGAAAGATTTATAGCACTGTTTTCTTTCACGCTAAAAAACAATCGAGAATTTCTTCTAATCTGGCTTGCTTCTCTTCATTTTAAATCTGAAAACGCCTGTTGCAAGACACATAGCAAACACGTTTAAATGAAGCGTTTGTGAAACATCTGTTTACAAGAAGCTCCGTCGACACGATATCGTCATATTAATCACATGAAATAACTGGCAAGAAACTACACTTATGTTATGGTATGAAACAGGCATTTTACTGTATTTTAGAATCTTTAAGGTCAGCGAAGATTAATTATATTTTTGATTCAGTTCAACTTATGCGAAACACCTAGTACCTATTGAATACTGTTGCACCTGAGACGATAATAATTAGATGGGATTTCGTACGATCGATTTAAGTAAGCCAGCCCAGAAGTGTCAGAGTTTGCAATAAATAAATCGATTTAGGGGATTCTTCGTTATCGATTAGCTCTAACTGGCTTATCCAGGACGATAATAAGGTATCCGTTTAGTAACAATTCCCATCTTGTAATGCGGCTGTATATTTGCAAAAAAACATATTTCATACTAGATTATACTACTATATAGATTAGACTACTATAATATCTAGATACCCTGGTCACGAAAGAAAGTAAAAACGTGCTCTTAGACTATAACTACTGAAATCTCTGCTGTCTACGCCTCAGCTCAGTGGCATTCAACTCGAAGAAAGCGGGGTTGTCGTCAGGGGAGCCACCAGCCACCATGTATTCCAAGTGTCTGATGTAGCATATGGCTATCCTGTAATTACAAAATAAAACATTCAAGCTAGGTTTCAGGTGTGTCCTCATAACTTTTTGAACTATCAAGACTAATGTCTGAACAGTGATTGTCCAGATACTTCCATTTCTTTTATGTTTGTCTTTTGGTTAGGGTTCGATTCCCACCCAGGACATTTTTTTGTGTGATGAGCATGATCATTTGTTCTGTATCTGGGTGTAATTTATCTATAAAACGTATGTATTTAGAAGTATATTAGGATGTTTATCAGTTGTCTGGTTACCATAGTACAAACTCTGCTTAATTTGGGATCAGATGATCGTGTGCGAGTTGTCCTATAATATTAGTATTAAAGTATTCCATAAAACCTTATCTGCTGATTCCAAGAGGCAAGGTATAACCTTGCCTCTTGGACAACCCTTACGATATGCATTTTATTTATTTAAGAATAATGGTTTTACAGGTTTGTTAATTAATTAATTTGTTCAATTTGACCTGATCTAAATAATAATTGAATTTAGTATGCGAGGATATCGGAGCTTTATGGCCGTGGTCTTACCTAAGGCACTCAATTTTGGAGTATTTCTTCTTAGAAGGTTTGGTGACCGGCAGCTTGGAGCGCAGCAAGTCGAAGGCGCGGTTCATATCACGCATCCGTGTCCGTTCTCTATCACACGCTGTCTTCTTGTACTCTGCAATGTAGTTAAAAGACGTCTAAACATAAAAACTTCACAAAAAAATATTTTCTACTGCTTACATACTTATCAGAAGATGCTATATAGTTACCACTACTGGTACCTTGATACTTTGATAACAATCCTCGAAAATAAATATAAAGGTCAACAAGGTATACAATATTTGGGAAAAACCGGAGAGTAATTAGAGGTGTTTGCTACGTGATGGAGTTCAAATGCATTCCTTCCCTGCTTGATCCCCGGACAGGCAAAGGTCACTGGGGTGTTAGCAGGTACCAGCCAGATATAGGTCCCGCTCCCCTTATTTCTAGGCAGAAGAAGAACATGGATAAAGGAGTCCCTTATCCGTACATAAGTGCATCCGATTTAATCTAAAATTATTGATCGACACACAACAACATAAAAATATATTGTCATGTTCTTCAACCGACTTCAAAAAGAGGATGTTCTCAATTCGTCTGTATGTTTTGTTTTGTGTGTATTTACGCGATGTCTACGGCAATTGCGGCTTGATGTCAAAAATTATCTATTTCTTCGATAGGGTTTCATATAAATTTCATCATGATCGATACAGTAGTTTGGTTTCTTTTAACAAGTTTATAAATAAATAAATAAATGCGGACAACATCACATACATTGTTCTGAACCCAAAGTAAGTAGCTGAAGCACTTGTGTTATGGAATTCAGATACAACGAAGGTACCACAAACACCCAGACCCGATACAATGTAGAAATGTGTTTTTCTACATTGTCATTGTGTACACCCGTCCGGGGATCGAACCCGGGACCTCAGAGCTAGCGACACCTTGAAACCGGTGCGTACGCCACTCGACCACGGAGGTCGTCAGTTTGTCGTTTTCTTCTATTTATTTGCTAACAATTATTATTACCTTTCTCAAGCTGCATGGCTCTCTCCTTCCAGTTCATGACGGCATCTTGATTAACGTCGTCTGTGCCATATTTATGATTGTCCTGGGATTCGTGGGAGTAGTCCATAGAAGACTCGGAGTTTGCCGCTTCCGGGATCGTGGCCGTGTCTCTGTAGTCTTGTTCATAGTATCTGGGACCTTTAATAAAGATGTATGAATTCAAGATTGTAAATTAAAATGTGTAGGTATACTGGATGGGCCAATATTTAAGCTCAATTAGCCGGTGCGAGAAATGGCGTTACATTGCCGTTTATGATCTAAGTTTTATGCTACCGTAGACGGCCTCGAAGTTTCTTCTTTTTTTTTTTGAAGAGCTCTAGGTACTCTTTTTCGATTTCGAATCTTTTTTCTAAGAACCTATGTACCCCGTGTTTTTCATTCCAAATAGCAGTTTGTTTGCGCCTGACCCGCATGTTTTCAAAGCCTGCAGTAAAGATACTCCACAATCTGCGTATGCCTACTCAGATTGTGGAGTATCAGTCTACTACTAAGGTTAAGAAAACTAGACCCATTGAAACTGGTTCTTGCTACCCCTACATAGTACATATAAGTACATAGATCTGAAATTAATTATACTAAATTCAAGTTGGTAACATTCCCTTACCCTCTGGAGCACTGTGTTCCAATTCATGAGGCCTGAAATACGAAATCCTCCTCGGCTCATAATCTTCTAGCACATAAGATCTATGATGTGATATGGTCTTATCATACTTCTTATGAGAAAACGTATGTTCTTCTTTAGGCTTATCATCTTGACGCCCTATTTCTAGGATCACTCGTTCTTCTGTCTCCCTCTTTTCTTCGTCATCTGCTTTCACAACGGTGTAGTTTGCTATCAGGGGCAATGGCGCCTCGTCATCATATGTTTGATTGTACATTGCCTTCAATGCCAAATTCTGGCTGTGATTAAAGTCTTATATTTATTATCTACTTCCAAGGTATTTAATTTTCTAGAAGACGTCTCTTGTTGTAAGGATGTTTATATTTTAAAAGGATTTATAGGATATTGAAAATCATGTGTAGACATGTAAAGATTTCGGTTTGCTATTCAAATCTATCATAATATGGAACCATATGGTCACAGAACTTTCTAGAAATTTTCCGCGACAGTAAACTGAATTCCCAGCCAATGAGGTACTTAGTAGCTTCACATAGGTTCGTAGAAGAACCGGCTTTGAAACTACTTCATTTGGTTCATCTTACTGTGATCCTTCTCTTAACACTATCGGCTGATGGCTTTTGAGCTAGTTCGTTGTTATGATCTTACTCACAATCATTGATACACACATTTTTCTAACCTCAAGAGTTTTCGATATCAGCTGAATGTAACACAACAAGTTTCTCTAACAAATAACCGTTTGTAATTACACTGCAGCTATTAATCACGACTTGACTTAAAAAGCACAGAACGCCCGCCCAGTGCCTGTGACAACCGAGGACTGTGTCATCCACATTTCTGTCCTATTGTAATGCATATTCGATCAAAGTGGCGGTGTATGTACACAAGTGGTGTGCTACAATTTTAAGTTTTTCACCGAGGAGGGCCGTCCGTCGCGACTATTGTCTCACCTCTATTGTTGCCTATTTGTTTTGTACTGAACCTCTGTGTCACCCATGCGGCCATGGTGCGGACTCCTAAGTGGATTAAATACCTTCTATTTTTATGCTAATGAGTTTAGGAGGTTGTATTAAGTTTTTCTTAGTGTAGGCAAGTCGCGTAACTTCTCTTCATTTCATATGCAACGCGAATGTTGTTGGTGGTTTTGAAAACAAGATAACAATGAGGCTTGAAATTTTAAATAGGTACCTAATTAGTTCTGGTTAATAGATAGTTTTTGTTCTTAAGTCATGGGGGATTTTATTTTGCGTAGTATTTAAGTGGAGGGGTATGCCTCTCCCATCGGTTAAAACCTCTTAAATATCTTGTAGGTACGTAACTACTAACTTATGATTGCCTGGTAAGCGTTACGACCGGCATGCATATATCGAACCTCTAAAGGAAGCATAAGGATTTTTGTCTTAGATCAATCTGCATAATTACAATTTAACCAAAATATCGAAATGTTTTAAGATATACCCGTTGTTTCGTAAACATAATAATATTGATGTTAAAACAGCTGTTTAAATAAAGTTTCGTTGATAAACAAACATAATTACGCTTTGAGTAATAAAATTAAGCGTCATTTTGAAGTAAGCAAGTTTCTAATAAAAATATTAATACTATTGGTAGCTAAACCTAGATTACTTTGGTGGTCAAGAATTTTGTAAAGGGTGTAGTCAGTGGTGGTCGATGAACGACGTAAAATGTATGTACCATAACTACCATAAGTACTTAGTTGCTACAAGCAAATTAAATTCCCGACCTTACTGCTGCGACATCATCTCCCCGAGCCTTTTCCCAACTATGTTGGGGTCGGCTTCCAGTCTTACCGGATTCAATTAAATACCGTATTTTACATGAAGCGGCAGCCCATCTGACCTCCACAACGACCACAACCCATTTTACTGGGTAAACAAAGTATCCCATAGTAATACTGGTTGTCAGAATTGACTTAACGACTGCCAAAGGTTATCGTATGATAGTCGGGACCAACGGCTTAACGTGCTTTCCGAGGCACGGAGGGGTCTCGGTATGCTCACGAATGGTCACCCATCCACGGACCAACCGCGGCGAGTGCCTTACACATATTATAGCCACGAGCCCTTCAAGACCTTCCTGCTGCGACATTGAACCTTTATCAAGTTATTTAGACCTTTAAAGTGCGGTCGACTGTACAGGTCAAACAAAACTAACCAGACTGTATTTAATAATACCTGGGAGAGTACGAATATCTAATAAATAAATAAAAACACATTTTACATGTGAAATATTTTTAATGAATACATATTTTATTATGAAAAATTGTATAAAGCTATCGCTTAATTACTATGACTTTATTTTGATTACATACACAGATACTTTAGTTTTAATATACCTATTATGTACTAGCGGAATTCAGAAGGTAGGTAGATATAACTTAATTACTATGATAACTAAAATACAAAATGTGCTTAATTCTTAGAAAGTAAAAGTATTTATTAAAATAACTAATAAATAAAAAAACTTTAATAAATAAATATTATTTTAACTTAATGCATATTCTTAGCCTTTCCTTATTGTACAAATGTCTGCACGGCCACTAGACATGGTCAAATCTTAAGGATTGTTGATTCCTTAATATTTTAAACTTAGACCCTGTTTTGTCGAGGGAAAGTTACAAGGCGAATGAAAACGATTTTACTACTAAACAAAATAAACTGCGTGAGGTTGACGGAGTTGGATGTTTAAAATTTCTTGATAATTGTCTAGCATTTTCTTGGGTATGTTTTTGTTTAGTGCCATACATTATCTGCGACTGCGATACACACAAATATATTTGACGAGAACTTTGTCGTCCTGCTTTGACGCTCTCAGCATACGGCAGAAAATAACTTTTAAATCGCAGACACGAACAATTTATTTCTAGAGTTGTCAGATATTAGTTGAAGGCAATTTTACCTTAATCACACAAGAAAAACCTCAAAGGCATACTGACTAAGTCAGTCTTATTCACAACATAATACAAAAATAATTTAAACCGAGTTATGATTTACAATTTTATTGGTCTGATCTTGAAGAAGCTCTCCACCATTTCGTCGGTGATCTTGGCGCGGCGCTGCTGGTACTGTTGTACCCACGGCGTGATGATATTGATAGCTTCTCGCTTTAGCTCGCCTGTTAGTAACTCGCCGGATTCGTATTCTTTCTTTATCTGTAGGAGTAAAATAAATAAGTATAATAAATGATATATATAATATTTTGTGTGAATGTAATGATTAAGAGTTATTTTATATTTTCCGACCAGTGCAACAGTTTTAGTATCCCACAGATATAATTTATTCCATATAAAATAATCAATATTCCCCATAAATAAAATACAGCTACATATTCAAGGGGTTCTTACCTCAGCCAGTGTCTTGTCATTCTCTAAAAAGAAGGTTAGATACTTGTAGGATATGTCCACATTGGTGTTGCCGCCTTTCAAGCGGTGCTCTTCCACGGTCGCTTGGCCGCCAGAGAACGCGAACTTGTTGATCTGTGGAAGAAGGCACATGTGTAGCAGTGGGACATTTCAGGCTCCTAATAATAATATTGACATAAGGTTGTAAGGTAAGTTGGTGGAGACATGAACTTATATTGGTTGGTAGAGACTTTAGCGCTAGAGTATTTTCCAAGTCAACTTTAGATATATTTTTTTAACTACAGCTTCTCCATTTTTACCTTGTTCTTGATCTGCTTCGGGCCGTCGTTGAGAAAGATGGAGGCGTTGGGGTCGCTGGCAGACATCTTGTGCTGCGCGCCCTGCAGTGCCGGCAGGAAGGTGGAGTGGATGAGAGCTGGCTTCGGCATCTTGAGGCGAGCGGCCACGTCGCGGCTCATGCGGAAGTATGGGTCCTGGTCGATGGCGCATGGCACTAGGCACGGGATCTAGCGAAAATGTATTCATGTTTAATTTTTTCTTTAGATTTCAAAAAATATTGTTATCCTCCAAGGCAAGGGAAGAGGCTCTGAGGCAAATAAGTGAAAGATGAAAAAAAAGTTGTAAAGATATGATGGAGAGTGGACTGCAATATAAGAACTAAATAATTTAAAATGTAATCATGCAATTTCTTTAACAATGCCGTAGTTATCAGTGTCTGATAGGTCAAAAACACATGATGCCAGGATTGGAACTATTTGCTTTTAAACATACGATTTCAAACTTTAAATTGTCGGTTTATTTTACCGAAATCCAAACATAACACAAAAACATCGTACTCACAACTTTATTATCAAATATGAAGGGGAAGCTAGTAGAGAAGGCTGGAGCGGCCTCTATGGACGGGAAGGTGATCTTGCCGATGACGTCAGAGTCGCCGAACCCGAAAATGCCCTTCACCTGGTTGAAGGTCACGCACTTCTGGATCCGCACCATGTTCTGGTAGAAGGCGGGACATTGGCTGCAAATGGTAAAAATTTCGTTGGTATAAGATTTTATTTGGGCATACATGAGTGACGAGCCATTTGTCTCATAGCACTTATGCTATTTATATTTTAGAAAAAAAAGATAACCAGACTTGGCTTAAGATTAAGCAAAACAGTTTTATTTTCTCGCTTATAGTTATTGAACTTTTTTGTAATTTTTTGTATGATTATGAAGGCAATAAACATGGTAGCAAGGGTTTTTTTGCCTATGCTGTCATACTGCTGGGTGGAAGATCTCCCAAATTCCTTCCATAATTCCTTATCCTATGCCACCTTGAACCATCCCTTACTATATATGTCTAAATCATCCCACCACCTTTCCTGGTCTGTCAACTGTACGCAAAAAATGACTAAGAATATAAGATAGTTGTTCTGGAATAGAATAAAAGTAAATGAATCTACTCACCCGATAAAATCTAAGTCATTGAATATAAAAGTGTTTTCGGGATCAAAGCCCACTGCTATGATATCTTTAGCGTTGTTGAAGGCCATTTTCCTAGCATCCTCTATCTTTAGATCCCTCCACAGAACCTTCTCATCATCAGTCAACTGGATGATTAAAGGTACATTGAATACATCTTGAAGCCATCTGTAAATGAAAAGAATATGTTTTCTGTATGAATATAAAATTCTCAGTAGCAGGTCGGAGTTTGGATTTGTGCCCGGTTAGTGGCAATAGGCTCGCCCACTATTACATGGGACCTAAACATACCGGCAAACTGTGGGTGTACATTGGTACACCTCTGCCTAACCCTTCGGGGATACAGGCGTGATGGTATGTTATGTTATGTAATAAATATGAATATCTTTTCCTTACATAAGCACATCATAATAGTTCAGATTCTCAACTCACTTAGTGAACATGAAAGGTATCATGTGTCCAATATGCATGCTCTCCGATGATGGCCCTCGGCCTGTGTATAAATAGAATTTCTTGCCAGCCTCATGCAGGTTCAGGATTGTGTGGAAATCCCGGTGAGAGAAGAATATTCCACGGGTTAGGAAATGATGTGCTGGAAAATAGTTACATCTTGAAATATTGCTATTTGTTAAATTAAATGTTTAATTAATATGTTTAGAATGTTATGCCCAACAGTTTTTGCCTGCATATTATTGAGGTTTTTATTGGTGTTTTAACCAAGCATATAAATAGATTTAAATGGCCATTTCATAGCCCTATATAATAGCTACTGCACTCTACATTACAATCATAAGGAGCTGCTAATTTTATAATTATGTATTAATACTTATGTATTGATAACATTTATAGATAATTTATGATAATAGCCATCAACTAAATATTTGTTCTTGTGACTATATGGAGAATTATTCCTTTATTTACAAATTTTAATTGCCTATGTGGACCTGTAAATACTAGCCATACCCTGTGGTTCCTCTCACGTAAGTAGACCCCATTCCCCAGACATCCATTTAAATGCACATTTTTTTAAGTCTAACCAAATATCATGAAAATCGGTCCACCCATTCTCAAGTTATAAGTGTTCTAACAAACCCAACTTTGTTTTATATACAGAAGAAGAGATTTACCTTTCTTGCCCGTCACCTTTTCAAAGCGTTGAATCAATTCATCATCTATTTTCTGACTGCCAAATCTTTCTGGAAGAATAAAATAAAAAGTTTTTATGTTGTCAACTAGCGTATTAAACTCAAGGCAAGTAACGTGATGTTAAATAGCTGAAGTAAACAAAGTATAGCATTTAAATTCATCAAAAAATACTCACTAATAAGTTTATCATAATCTATGCCAGTATCAGCTTTTCCTGTAACAGTCCATGGGTCCACAAAATCCTCGTCTTCATTGACTGGAGGTTTTTCTACTTGCTCTTCAGCGGCTGCCATTATAAATTTTTATCTGAAAGTTTATCAAGAGACAACATAAGGAAGACAGCTTTGCTTTTAGGCTTGAATATTGTCGATAGATTGAATGAAATTATATATTTACAGAGTATATTTAGTTTATAAACTTTATAACCGAAACCGAACAACACGTAAACTGTAAATAACACCTAAATATTGACGTGTATGATTAAAAAATGTGCGAGCCATACAAATCGTCACTACAAAAAGTTTAGGTTATTTCTGTTAATTTTACTTACAGATAAACTATTCGTTCAGTTCTTATTACCTTCTAATAAAATACGGTTAATTGTACTTATTGTAGTGCAAGCTGATGCAACTTTATAGGAAAAAATCAACAATTTATCATCGATCTTTCGCATAGGCGGCGATGTCACGTTTACGTCAATCAAACGTTTTGTTAAATTTTGTTTATCAAATTTGATGTGCTTTCTGTAACATACAATTACAATAAATCTACAACCATTGTTAGAAAATAAATAATTATATCGAAGTTTATAGAAAAACAATGAGCAGAAAAGTAAAATGCGCAAAAATAGTATTAAGCGTACTATAATTTCTAAAAATTTTATACCTGTGTACAAGTTTTAAAACGCAAAATATCTACTAAAGTTGCTATTGCTTAAATTTAATTACTACTAATTATATTTTCAACTTTCTGCATTGTTTTAAAAAGTCTATATAAATAAAAAATATGAATAAACAATAAAAATTCTTTAGAGATGTAATTACTCAAATTAATATTAGAATTTAGGGAATTAGTTTTCATGATTTCTCAATTATTGTAAAACTACCACGTACTGTAATATTTTAGATGTCCGCAGTGCAAGCGTGACAAACGTCAAAATTTGTCAATAATACGTTTCACAGCTCATAATTTTTTTGCTGTATTTATGATAGGGAGTAGGATAAGCTCGAATTTCTTTGTCTGAAAATTTTATGGGGATTTTGTGTTAAACAATCCGGTGTGTTGGTGTTCTTGATGGTGTCCGGCGACGATTCAAATGGTGGCCGTTTGTCGCGTAAAACTACGAGGTCCCCGAACCGTAAGTCCAAGAAGACAGATGCAGACCTAGCAAAGGGGTCAGCGTTGCGAAATGGATCGCAACCTTCAGTCCACAAACGGAATCTTTACGTTGTTTCTTTCCCCATCATCATTCTGTTTAACGTACTAAGATCAATTTTGTATCAACTTTTTATAATTTTTAAATATTTGTATTCGGCATCGCATCGGTTTATGCACAAGCCTCGTAAGGCTGGTGAGTGTAACTTGGAAGTTGTGGTGAAAGACGGTATAGTGTCGACAGAGTTAGCCCCAAGTGAAGAGATGACTCATATACACAATGTTGGTCCGGGGGACCCCTTGCTGGCCAAACAAAAGCACCACCATCGAAAAGCTTTTGAGTATATTTCAAAAGCATTGAAGATTGATGAAGAAAATGAAGGTGAGTTTCCATATATTAAATATTTTTTTCATAGTATGTGCATTAGCATCTATTAACATTTAAAAAAGTCTAATTTTAAACTGCATTTTATGACAGAAAATTGTGCAAATAACTAGTTTTAATTAATTGCTCATAGATTTTTATGCTTACTTAGTCAAAACAATATATTATTATGTTATTAGTATTTATTTATTCTTTTAGTTTTGTTACATAAAACAATATAGAAACCCAAATGCAGCTCTATCTTAGATCCAACTTCAAAAAGATTTCCTAATCCTAGTTTGTACGCAAAGGAGTAGTTATATTGATTGTTTTGTTCTTTGTTTGAATTGTATACAGTAAGCATAGACTATTTAAAATTCGGAATTTGAATATTTTTTTTGTACATGTTGTTAGCCAGTCTGCCAGCAATAGTGATACATACATCTATGAATGTAACACAACAAAATTTTAATTGGAGCTTTTATCTAGAATAACAAGTTTTATATCCTCATATCTATCTAATAATTATTCAAAATAGATTAAATTTAGCACATACATTTTTTTTTATCTCTATAACAATTAAGAACAAGTTTCACTAGACCTGTTTAGGTGTTTTTATTTGAATTACATTAATGGGAACTCACACAACAATCTGATTGGCATGTACATGATCTAGAGCTAGACTTATACACATTGTTCTTGTAGATACAAATAGAATAAGTGTTGTATTGTTATGTTTACCATGATTCTATTTAGAAATCAGCATAACATCATGCACTTCATTGGATGAGAATCTTTTGTAATTAACTTGCTTTATTTCTCATATATATAGTATACGGTATACCTATGATATGCATCATTTATTTGCTGCACAATGCACATCTACAATAAAATATAAGTTGCTGTTATTTTCTTGTTGCTTTCATAGGCCAAAAAGAATTAGCAATAGAGCTTTACAAGAAAGGCATTTATGAGCTGGAGCGAGGCATCGCCGTCGACTGCTGGGGCGGGCGCGGCGACGCCTGGCAGAGAGCGCAACGACTTCACGACAAAATGAAAACCAACCTTGGCATGGCCAAGGATCGCCTGCACTTCCTTGGTATGAAACATTACTCTACTCAACACACAAATCACTGCAACATACTTCAAGCTACAAACCAACAATGCTATTTTATTTTAAAAGTGGAAATTGGCTGTATGTTTGCATGCTAAGCTTATTATTTATTCTTTAAACATATATACACAACTTATCCTACAGTTTCTATTCAATAAGGTTTAATCTGTTCCCCACTGTAGCCAACCTAGTCGCGCTCAGTAAGTTGGGCGTAGAGAGTGAGCCCGAGCGGAGCGACAAAAAGCCAACGGAGTCGCCTCTAAAGGGGCGGAGACCGTTAGAGAAGTCCAAGACGACGTTACTCGCGCATACAGAAAGTAACAGTGGTCAAACGAAGCCACCAAACGAAGGTAGAACACAAGAAATAATGCTTAGCTTCGTTTGACGTAACCTACTGCAAAATTCAAACAAAATCCGAACTAACCTTTACATAACTTGATTGTTTACACTCAACATTGGAAACTAATTGGACTGTTTTGTTTTTTAAATTGTCAGTGTTTGCATGTGGGTTCACTGTGCCTACCATCATTCAGCTTGCGAGTGTGTAGCGACACTGGTGTGTTGGTGCTGTAATGTGCAAGTATGTGTGCTTTTCGCTGCATCTATACATATAACAAACATATCAAATCAACAATGGCAATCTCCTTTTAATCTTCTAACAAAACTCGTAATGTGAACTAAGTCGATCCGATTTTCATTTACCAATGAAACAAGCCAGCTTCGTCATTTATCTCATTAAAAAAGAATTTCTAAGTAATTTTCTATGTATGGACGCAGTCACTCTTGCATAGTAACTTCGTATTATTAATTAGCACAGCGCACAAGATGGACACTCATTAGACCGTGTTTTCTGTATTTAGTAGTTAGATAGTCGCTTCGTAACTGTCATAGAAATTAAGTTGAATGTACCACTTTCGTATTCAGATATTTATTCATAGAATTTTATCAAATGTCTTGTAAAGTAAGTTTAAATAAGGAAAGAAAGGTAATGTAAATATGCTTGCGCAAATGACGTCACATTACGCATTTTCACAAAAATAACTTCCTTTAGGATTAGTTATCTTCATTAGTATTATGCAAATGTCCTGTTACACGTAAAACAAATATTAATTTACGTTTTGCTGCAAGATAACGGTAAGATAACAGCAAGGTTCTGTTAAAGCCTTGATGACGTAAGTACAGCGAACTGCAGCATTATACGTGCAAAAAATATGTAAAAATAGTCGCTTATCCTTGAAACGACAAATTAAACTAGCTAATTGTGAGTTTTAATTTATCGTCCGAAAAATATGATGGCAAATGTAGTGTGTAGGCTAGTTGGTCTCAGTTCATTTGCGCTATATGGATGGTTAGCGAGCGTGGTGTGCAGGGGGCGGGCGCGATCATGCGCGCAGTGCGCACACGCACGATCTTTTACATACGACTTGTTCCCCTAACATCTCGTTACAGTTCAATAGGCAACACGGATAACAAATGATCCTGCAAACGTTTTCCTGTCCACCCATTTACATATTGAACTTCAAAAATATGCTTTTTTCAGTAACACCCGATTCGCTCTTTTAAAGCACCATCTAATATGATGATGTAACTGTTAAAGGTACTTAGAAGATTGCCTCTAAATATAGCCTTTATTTGTGCTCGGAAAGTATAAAAGTACTCCAATTTACTTTTCCATTTACGCGCTCTTATACATAGTAAAATGTATATTATTTTGTCCAGAAGACCACAACGAATCGTAACCGGATTTGGAGTTTTAAATAAAAGCCATTAAAGTCCCGTTTCAAAATACAAAACCAATCAAAATAATACGGAACTAAAAACGACAACCTATGTAATTGCTTACAGTTTTTATATTTATGTAGTCTGGCCATCATTGCATTTAGGTAGATTATGCGAGATCGTGCACAAAAAAGGTTTGTTACGTGGCATAGGGATGAGCTAGAACGCCTAACATTGACCTGATTCGTGTCCTTCTAGCGGGTCAAGTGCGAGGCAAGCATTGCTGAACAGTTTGTAAATATTAGGCCGACGAAATTAGAACACGGATCGACGTATAGAGCACGAGGTAATCAAAATGTCTGTTAACTGAAAATAGTCTGTACTACATTGATTTAAATGCAGTTTTACAAAGTCATCTTCCACTTGCATGTTCGTCAAAAGCAGTTCCCAATTATAAAAAGAAAAATACCCAACTCTGTTCGCGCCAATTTGATAACAATCCCACTCAATTGAGTACGAATTCTTAGTAATGAAGTGTCTAGTACCGGTCGTTAAGGTGTTATACCTCGTTTATTCGCTCGTAGGCGACCGGCTAACAAATGAACATATTAAGGCCCTTGTTATGGAATACTTCCTTTTTTTTCCACTGAATGACTTCAAACCATTCCTATGCCTATGTTATTTCGATCTTCATTTGTTCCACAAAGGTAACTGCCGTGACGAAATACTTCTATTGAAAATTGTTTGAAACATTCGTTTGTTGTCTATTCATTGTCAAATGGATAGGGAATATAACTGAAATTAGATACACCGTGACATGCGAGTATGATACCATACAAATTTTGGTCATGGGGATATGTATATGTATATATTTTCATAATATTTGTGACACCCTAGACGTTGTTTCAATAAGCTCGAGTGACGTAGATCCGTATGAAGCTCAATCAGATTAACGCCCCCTGAAAAGTTACTTGCTTTCTGAAGTTCAAACAATTAGTTTCAATACTAACAACATTCTACCTCGACTCATTTTGAAATTCGTTTAGCGGTTACGTAATCCCATCAAAACTTCGAACTGTCACTTTATATAAAAGTTAGACGGAGTGGCATAGACATTTCGTGGCAACTTATCAACTAAAAGCTTAGCAATTACAAAACGCTTTGTACTCTCTTCGATAACTTGGACAAAGAGTGATTGTAGTGCGATACAATAAGAACGATGATAAAGAAAGTTTTCTCTATCATTTATATAAAAAAGCACCTTTCCACAGTCTATTTGATAGACCTTTCGCGAGATACGCAGTACGTCCGCCGATCGGTCATTGACCGACTGACATTGGCACTGGCCGCTTTTCATACAATCTACTCGATCGATCTGTCTATCGGGTTAAAAGTAGGCACTTATTCGTGAAACTTGAGTGCTTTGGTCGCCTGAAAGACATTTCTTTAACGATGTTAATAGGCAAGGTCGAGGTCGAAGTCTTAAACTGTAATAGCGGGCGCCTAATATTCTGTAAATACTTTTATCAGGGAAATAAGGATGCTATAATATAATATAATACCAATTACAAAATATTGGACCTAAAGAAGTTTTTTGCTAACTGTCTGTTCACACAAAAAATTACATAAGAATTAAATGACATAGACAAAAGCACCAAATCAAAATGTGGATTTTTTTGTCCCACGCGGCCGCCGAACCCCGCACTTTGCGTATTATCCGTCAGCGTGTTGCTCCATTTGCTACTCCTCCATTCGCAGTCAATATTTAGCAAACATGATGACGAATCTTTCAGGCTTAAACCGTACATAAAACAAGACCATACTTACTAGCTATTCTTAGCGTAAAGTCAACTGCTTGTCCACTGCGTCACAGGTCGTCACTCCATTAATTCTGTAGCTTAAACATTCTAAACGCGTACATCGAGGTTACAAACATGTACTAAATAGGTAAAAAAAACAAACAACATCATTCTGAGAATATACGGTCTTTTGTACCGACTTTATCTTAATCAAGTCAAGGAGAATACACATGAATGGTTATTCATGTTCATCCTTCATTGAACGGTTAATTTATTTCTATAGGTATTATGTTGTGTGTATTGCGTTTATTCTTAGATTTATCGGGTAGATGGGTATGTACTGCTTCTAGAGAATCGTAGTTGAAGGGTCCTCTTAGTTCTGCTTTCCTGGTATCTTAGAAACTCTTTGTTAGTGCTATGTAGAATTGAAGGCTTTATTTATCTGTGTGGTATAATTTATTGTAGGAATTTTATTCACTGATGTTTGTGTTGTAATCGATAAATAATATAAAATAATGACCGCATAGTTTCGTGATAATACGTAATTAGTTGGTTTCTTGTCGACTATAGCCTGATATAGGTCCCACTTGGGAAATACGTTCTCACACTACTTATTAGTAACGAAATGTATCAACGTCATAGTATTACCCTAATTCACACGTTGTTAAACAAAAACTTTACTAATAGGCAGCCTAATCCCATTCTCTTCAATCTAGCTGTTTTTGTTTAAATTTAACCAAGTGGTACCTACATAGCACCTTTTATACAATGCGGAATGTAAGTATAGCAGAATAATATTCATTTTAACTACGTAGGTATATAACTAGGGTACTAAATTATACAGCAATAAAATTACGTAATATAGTTACCATAATAAATAAATAATAAAACAAACGCGTTGAAAAATTATCTACGTGAACTAACGAGTACGAATATTTAAGCCAAAGCAAACAAGATCCAATTTTACCGTCGTCGTCGAGAAAACTGCTATCTAACTAAAATTGATTTTGTAAAATTCTCAGCTCGTTAAAGTGGCCCGAATGCGATACTGAAATAAACAAACGTTGCAGTTCTTAACCTGGATTCTGAAATAGACGTAACATCATAAAATCAATAATAAATGCTGAGACAGACAGGAGATGACAATAAACGAATGAATTTGTTACATGTTTTATGGCGTGTTGACAATGAAAGATGACAGCTTTAGTTAAATTCTCATATATTTAGTTAACTGACCTATATGAAGAATTTACTTTTGATGTAGCACTCGGCCTGTTGAAGATTTATTAACGATCCATCAGTGTATTCTTCAACAAACGATGGGAATTTTTAAATAATTTATATGGCAGTTGCATCAAAATTCTGTGTCTAGGAAAAACTTTAATACCCTTTATTCCTATCGGGTGTAAGATTTGCTATCATCATTATATCATGCACGTGTCAAGTTATGCTTCAATTTAACCTAACAAACACATCTGTCACAAAAGTTTTACACGCTTGTTCTTAACAGTGCTTTTTTTTTTAAATAAAAGTAATTTTTCTTGTTTTTCATTTTCACGACATATGGTTTCTTTTTTTAACTAACAGTTCAGGATCAATATGGCAAGGTATCACCTGCCGAATTTCATTTTTTTTACTAATTTTGGATTTATTCTGTCTTAATGTGGACCGTAACTTTCAGCGATTTTGCAAAATGATTTTTCCAATTTACTATTTACTTCTGCTTACGTCATAAAGGCAAACAAAACAAGGTACCAGGAACTCAGAAAACATAATGATACAATTTCTTCGTCCCTAACAATACGATCTTCAGTCGCAGGCCGGAAACTCACGACGGCCGGTCGACGAGTGCCGAGTGGAGGCCTGGGGGGTCCGCTCATGAAGTCCCAGACCCTGCCGCGGTCGATGGGCAGGTCCTCATCACAACCGAACAGCTCTAACGGGAGCTACAGCAGATATCCTGTAAAGCCGGCATCTACGCCACCCGCTGTCAAAAGACAGCTTTCGGTAAGTCTTAGATTAAATTAAGGGCTATTACAACTTAAAATGAACATAAGATTTTAGGAAGCAAGTGAATGTAAAGTTTCCCAAGTAGTAATTAAGAACAACTGTGAGTAATTTGACACCATACAATTAGTGCGTAGAGTAAATTTACTTGGTAAGAAAAAATATTTTTCCCAGTTGGTGTCGAAAAGCAAAAAAAAAACCAATGAAGAGAAAATTATATAAGTAATAATGTATGAAATTTGCTTAATGTTTCTAGGTACCTACTATAAAACTAGTCGTATAAATCTAGCAAACAAGTAATCTTATCAAACGATGATTGGAAAGTTGTTTTACAAAATTACGTCTAGAAAACTGCCAGGACTATCTAAAACTTTCTATTTAATTACACAATCAATTCGATCATAAATTGGCATCTTCATTCATTCAAAATTCATCGATTTTATTTTTTGTACCACTCACGTTAACCAGAATTCAAAACTACTCTTCAACCTTTAATATCTAAATATTGGTTTTACAAAATTACATAATCTACGTGTGGTTAAACAGTAATGGCAACAACGTATCCTCCTACATAATATTACCACAACAACCAGTTCCGTTGCATAAGGCATCTGTAAAAGGCGGTGTGATATTTGGTACGCATGCTGCCTACATATATTTCAATAAGCTTACAGCAATACTATCTAAGCGCGTGTTTTTTACACCTATGACTTTATAAATTAAGCCGATGTATTATATAGCCGATTCATCAGAAAACAATAGACTGGTTTCGTGAAAATCTTAATCCTAATTTTTACGTGAAAGAGTAACTAACATCGCCAAACTGTTACATTTATTATATTAGTAGGACTAACAAACTGAGCCAAATAAAGCTTCAAAATGTCCATTTTTCTGAGGCATTTTAACAATTAAAAAGCTATAGTATTAAATAGGCAAACTACCTTACTAACATTTTTAATCCGGCAATGTTATTTTTCCCCAACCTCCTACCACATTAACATTCCATCCATCTAACATCGCCGTCAATTCTCGTCTCACCATCAGAGCGCATACCAGGTACCATCGAACGGGTCCCCAGTGCGTCGCGTGGTAGGGGGCGGCTCGCAGCGCGGGACGCCTACCAGGAGTAGAACCCCGCAGTCGACCCTGGCTGTACGGGGAGTGGATCCCAAGCTGGTGCAGCTTATACTGGACGAGATCGTCGAGGGAGGCCCTAAAGTGCATTGGGAAGATATTGCGGGGCAAGAGGTAAGATTCCAGACAGTTCTTAAATCAAGCACAAAAAGTCAATTTGAATCTCTCAGGGATTTGGTGAGGTGAAATATATTTAGAGGCTTTTTTATGAGATGTACTGAGAGGTTTCCAACTCACAAGGGTGTACAAAGTGGCCGAAAAGATGCCCTTAAATTTCAAGGGCATCTTTTCGACTTCGAGACTCGTCGACATTTGTGCACCCTTATACCACGTACCTTTATTAGCCTTCAAACCTGAGATATTTTTGTGAAAATTACAAGTATCTACACAATTCCCATCAATATTGATTACAATAGGTTAGTTGACCTCCAGAAGTACTATTAGTAAATCGTGAGGTAACGCCGTGTAATAGTGATTTAAACTTGTACATTGACCTTAAAAGTAACGGTGCAACGAATGTGTCAGATATTTGGTGTTATTGACATTTACTCAATACATAAATAAATTCGGATATAGGTGTCATTACCAACAATCATTGCCTTATACTACTTAGTGCCTATTTTCGCGTGACAAGTTTCACGAACTTACAAAATATTAGTCCCTTGTGGGGATCAAATATAAAACCCTTAGCGCACAGTTTCTTGTTACTACGCCACAGTGCGAATTTCCGAAAATAACAATAGCGTTATATAGATGTATCAAGACGATTTGATTCAGGAAATGGCTGATCATTTATTATCAAACTTTAATAAGACGAAACGGATACGGAGATATAAGACGTTTACCTAAACGCCTATTGTGTTTTGTGTTTGTTTATTCCATTTAAAATCACACGTACCTACTCATCGTCAGTTTGGAGAATGGTCAGAAATCATATCTTTTTTAAATATACGTCATGAATCAATCATAAATATTTGGATTGCCATCCATTCAATTTAATTCCCTTCTTATTTTTCGAGGGAAAACTAAATAAACAATTTTTTACAGTAAATTTTTGTGTCAATCAATGTGTCATAAAATCAGAATGGACTTTTTCTTCTAAATTTTTATGATATAATTACCAAAATGATTCAAATAAATAATAAAAATAATATAATATGATTAAATCAGGATGTCATTATAATATCCGAATAATGATAATAATATGCTGTTATATGAACTGGCGTTTCAACAAAACAATGGATGTTATTTAATCATTTGTTTTTCACATTTTTATCCTACAAGCATTTGATGGTAGATATTACTTTTTTCCTTTTATGATAATCCACACTGTCTTATTTTTGAAGATTAAGTAAAGCCGGTTCGCTTAAGCTGTGAAGGGCAAAAAGGTGGGATTACTTGCGAGAAAGTTGATGCGAAAATGTTATGTCAGCAGGACGACCTTGGCACAAACACCTTTATACTTTAACCTGATTTATTTCTGAATCATATATTCATATAGAAACATACTCATGACATGTTGTATGTATATGACATCTATGTATTAAGGCTGTTACATATCCTATCTACCTTTAGCTTAAAGATTTATACGTTGATAATTTAGACATCGACATAGATAAATGTCGTGGTGGCCTAGCGGTTCAATGATCGGATTTGTATGCACGAGGTTGCAGGTTCCCGGGCCCCGGGCAAGAACCAATGTAACTTTTCAAAGTTATATGTACTTTCTTAATTACTCTAAGACACTTCTGACAAACGGTAAAGGAAAACATCGTGAGGAAACCTGGATTCCAAAAATTTGGGATCTGAAATCGCCAACCCGCAGAGATCAAGCGTGGTGATCAAATGCTCGTGCCTTCTCCATATGGGAAGAGACCTGTGCCCAGCAGTGGGACGTTTATAGGCTGGATTATTATTATTTAGACATCAACTTTAATTTACCCAGATTGTTATGAAATGACTTACAGTAGACAAGCCCGAAAGTGGACGAGAGAAACCTTCTCCTAGTAAAAAAAAACAGGTGTTGAAAAAGCAGTTTTTTATTCTCTTATTACATTGGCTTTTCGTTTGTTTTAGGCGGCAAAGCAAGCGCTACAAGAAATGGTGGTGCTACCTTCTTTGAGGCCGGAACTCTTTACAGGGCTCCGGTCTCCCGCCAAAGGATTACTACTCTTTGGACCACCTGGAAATGGTAAATATACCTTAGATTGTTATTTTTTTGAACATCTTTATTGTGTAACTAGCTGTTAGTTGCCAGTGTGGAGGTCCGTTACCACGGCAAAAAGTAGCCTATGTTTTTTTTTAGGATCCAAGCTTCATTAATCATCAGCAATACCAAGTTTCATCGAAATTGGTTAAGCGATTTAGCTGTGAATGCTTAACAGACAGTGTTATTTTCGCTAGTATGGATTTGGATTGCTTTTGTCTGCAGAAAGTTATTAAATAACAACTATAAATAAGTTGTGTGAACGATAAAAATCTATTTATAGCTAGAATTCAAGTTCGTGCTCACTTGAATAATTCTATTTATTGCATACCTTTACCTTACAGCTTGAGCCAAACTTACGTAACCCGTAAGTTTTCGTATAAAGTCTATAAAGCATCTAACACGCAAAGTCTAAAAATAATCAAACGGTCTAAACGATTATCGTATCGAAATCTTAAATGTCACATAACCAACCAGACAACTAACCAACCAGACAAATGTGGCTCCCATTGCCTTTTTTCTTGAAATAAAGCAGAAATCACGCATATGACTAAGGTTACGACTTAGTGCGAATTTTTATTTGTTGCTTTAGAGAACAAAAAAAACGACGCATTAAAAATACTATTTATTTACCACTTATTTACACTTCGCGTGACCCAAAGGCTTCTACCTAGGTCAGCGAATAAGCATTGCCATACAACGTGGCAATGCTGCCAGCCTTTTGGGCACACTCCCAGTCGACAGCGATGTGGATGAATTTTTTGATGCCTTGTTTTAGTTCTTAGTTTTTATAATATTGTAAATATTTTAAGTTTAATTTCATCAATAAAATATTTTTTACCACTATGAAATTCAACTCCAATGTTTGAATTTTCCCAATCCTCATTTGTTGTCACGAATGACGAAAATAAATAATTTCTAAACAGTTACTGAATCTAAATTTGGGGAATCTGGTGAATCTGGAAGCCTACCCCAACAGCTTAGGAAAAGGCTAGGTATAGGCATAAGTAGACCTAAAGGCATAACTACGTCATCATCATCAGCTGAGCCGAAAGACGTCAATTTCTGGACAAAGGCCTCTACCAAGAATTTCCGGTCCTTCCCGCATCCAGACATTTTCCGCGACTTTTACCAGGTCATCGGTCGGAATAAATACTAATGCGTTAAATATAACCTTAAACAATAATGTTTATGTACCCAGGTAAAACGCTGCTCGCTCGGTGCGTAGCGGCGGAGTGCTCGGCGACGTTCTTCTCGATATCGGCGGCGTCGCTCACCAGCAAGTACGTCGGCGAGGGCGAGAAGATGGTGCGAGCGCTGTTCCAGGTCGCCAGGGAGCTTCAGGTTACAACTAGATACTTTGACAGATAGTTGATGAAAATTGACTTTAGATTTCATGATTTACGTGCTTTCCGATATAGTGCAGATCGAAATTCAAAGTAACATTTGCAAGCTAAATGTTTTTTATAGAGGATGTTACTGATAGGTTATATATTCTATCCAAAGGGGATGAAGTCACCTGGTATCAAGTAATTTCATACTGTTTTAGCATTTTTTGTGCTCATTACCAATTTTGTATAGATTATAACCTGTCGAGAAAACCCTGTAAAAGTAGCATTTTATATGAGAGTGACAAACTTTTTTACAATGATCATCAGTCTACAATACCAAAGTACTATGTCTGACTCATTCTAGACACAATACTATCTTTCCTTTCTGACTCATTAGTTGCCAAGTAGGGTTAATTTAAAACATCTAACTTCCTTCCATGAATAAAGCTTTTATTAGACGAGGCTGAATAAGAAATTAACACTAATAATTATTATTATTAACTCATAACATTCACAATGACCTACCGGTGTTAAAATTAGCATATCACGCGACATACAGTCGTTATCGCAACACTAGTCAGGCAAGTCGATGACCTACATACTAAAGGAACCGCACTGGCTGATAAAAACCAATTGGACACTTTAATGCACTTTCGAATGTTCACACGATTTAAAAATCGAAAAGATTTAACGATTGTTAAAGTTAACTCGCGATATCTAAATACTTATAATAAATCTGTAGAAGTGAAAATTCTGTACATTGAAAATATCGAAAAAATAAATGGCGGGGGGTGTTACTAGACCAAAACCGGACCGAAAAGTGTGAAAAAATCTGTAGAAGTGAAAATTCTGTACATTGAAAATATCGAAAAAATAAATGGCGGGGGGTGTTACTAGACCAAAACAGGACCGAAAAGTGTGAAAAAAAAAAATTTTGTCTGTCTGTCTGTCTGTTTGTTCAGGTATCACGCAAAAACTACCGGTTCGATTACGATGAAACTTGGTATAATTATTCTTTATTATCCTGGGCACCACACTGGGTAGTTTTTATCCCGGAAAAGTATAAACAATAAAAAACAAACTTAATTTTGCGGTTAAAAACTCATTGATAAGTTTCGTCATCCACGCGAACGAAGTCGCAGGCACAGCTAGTTACAAATAATATAATGCTTTAAATTCTGATTCTAGGTTTCCCTATTGAAATAATTAAGTTTTGCAAAATAATTTTAACAAAAAAATTGTACATGTTTTCATAATTATACATTAGGTACTCTTTTTAAATTACTAGCGAGCTTTCTTATCATAAAAATAAATAATTACTTAAAAAGAACGAGATCGCTTTGAACTTACATCTCAGCTAAAGTAAAATTGTAATTTACAATAAATATTTAATGTAATGTTATAGATGATAAAAGCACTTTCTAAAATTATTTCAAGTGCCTACTATGTAAGTAAAAGTAATTACATAGCATCCATTTATTTACAATTTCGAGCCGTCTTGCGGATTCCTACTTCGCTTAAACAAATATTTTTATGATTCTGATACTTAGTTTTGGTTCGGTCTACGTATTCGGGGATGTGGTGTTACATTTCTTTTAAAAAGTCTCGAAAGCAGTTGCAAAGTTTGGACGAGAGCTGATGCATCAACTAGAAAATTTACAGAAACTCTTTTCTAGTAACGTTATAATTACTACCATAAGCGTAGATGGACTTATGATATTTAAGCATAAGTATGTCTTCAATGCGTATGAAGATGAATTGAACATTTAATCCCTACTACGAAAAAACGTCTGCCAAATGTTATTTATTGAAAGATACTCGATATAATTGTGTAGCTTTTACCACCTGGTATAAATTGCTATTTTTTTTATCTATTTCTCACCGTTCGCATATATCATGCACAGTATGCATATACACAAGGCCTGGTCAGCAGTTATGTGTAACAATTATAACAGAGGTCACAATAATCGATCAAGTGTGCACGTTGTTTCCTTATTATTAATTGATTTCCATTATAATCGCTACCGATATTAATATTTTCATATACTATATTATATTTATGAACTTGAAGTTTTAATGGTTAGTAATAATAACTTTATAAATATGGGTTTAACAGGCAATATGCCAATAAAGTTATACCATAATTTTTTTTATGTATTTTTAATCTTCGCGGTAATTGATAACTTTATCATTACCAAAAAAGTTTTTATGGTATTCATTTATAATCTTTACGATATTCATTGGTTTAAACTTTCCCAGCCACTAAGACAAAAATATCAAAAACGTCATAAATCATAATATTTTATGCATCTTATATTACATTTAAGTGTTTTAAAAGCTTTACAATTCTAAAGTGCATATTTTCAGTAATATTTTACTTTTTTTTTCGTCATTTTATTCAACCAGACTCAAAATCAATCTATAAATCATATTTACTATTTTTTGTTGATACATTCTTGCATACGAAGTCTCATATACTATTTATATATATAATCCAGCCTATAAACGTCCCACTGCTGGGCACAGGCCTCTTCCCATATAGAAAAGGCACGAGCATTGATCACCACGCTTGCTCTCTGCGGATTGGCGATTTCAGATCCCAAATTTTGGAATCCAGGTTTCCTCAAGATGTTTTCCTTCACCGTTTGTCAGAAATGTCTTAGAATAATTAAGAAAGTACATATAACTTTGAAAAAGCCACATTGGTACTTGCCTGGGTTCGAACCTGCAACCTTGTGCATACAAATCATTGAACCTCTAGGCTACCACGACAGTTCAATTTATATAGATAGTCATAAATAATACCATATTTTTCAATCAACAGCCCGCCATTATATTCGTGGACGAGGTCGACTCGCTCCTCTGCGAGCGGTCGTCGGGCGAGCACGAAGCGTCGCGGCGGCTGAAGACGGAGTTCCTCGTGGAGTTCGACGGCCTGCCCGCGGCGGGGGCTGACCGGCTGATCGTCATGGCTGCTACTAATAGGCCGCAGGAGCTGGACGAAGCGGCGCTCAGGTTGGTGGAAATTATGGAGTTATGGCAAGAACATTAGCGAACAAGTTCACGAAAAAAGTTTCGAAATCGGTCTACCTATTAGGAAGCTATGACGTTCCAAACCTATTATATTATCGCTATATATATTCGTGGATGATATTGGTGGCAGCGACTTGGTCTAGATTGAGTTCAGAACCTAAATAAATCAGTGTACTAAAATATATCTTCTGGATCTTATTTCTCAGCCACATTCGACATCAGATAAGTCGACCCGGATAACCGAAGACCGACACTATATTTGTTCTTTTGTTTTCAGACGGTTCCCAAAACGCGTGTATGTGTCCCTCCCTGACGTGCGAACCCGCATGGCGCTGGTAAGACGAGTGCTAGCGCGGGGAGCGGCGGCCGCGTCCATCAGCGACGAGGAGCTGGCTCGCCTGGCCGCGCTCACCGACGGCTACTCCGGCAGCGACCTCACCGCGCTCTGCCGGGACGCCGCGCTCGGACCTATACGGGGTGAGCATACACGCACATACTCGGTCCTACTAGGTCCTCGTATTCGGAAGAAATGAGGGGTGGTCAATTTAAACCAAACACTGTTTGGTTTAAATGGGGGTCCCACCAAAGGGGTCCTCAAAGGACCGAAGCTAACCGGATCTGCGCTAAGAATGCTTAGAGATCCCGCACTTCCAGCAAAAGGCGAGAACGGGACCGGGGTGTTTTTGATCGGTGTGAGTTCGACATATCTCCACGTCCTGCCCTCGACGTGAGTTGAAGTCGTTAGATGTTCTCCCGGCAAAAAAAAAAAAAACAAATCAAAGTCTGAATAAAATTCTGGATTAGACGGGCATATCCAGTTATTCATAGCAGTGCAAGGAGTGTGAAATGCAGAATGGGGCAGAAAAGGGTCTAAACTCCCATACTATTCACATAAGACACATCAATGAAAATGTAAGAGACTGCGACATATTTTCTCAAACCTACGCCAATGTCAATGCTGGCTAACCTAGACATGACATGTATCGACGCAGTTACCATAACTGTATTACCGTATTGCGTGCGTTACGTGCGACTGTGCATCTTATACATGTGTAACATGCAACGATACACCTTGACCCGCTTCCGAACGTCTTAACTCATAAAACGGTATTAGAACAATCGAAACACGATAAAGTGACGCCCACGCCATCTGTTAGCCGAAGCGAAACTAATCGTAAATCTTTGGTACACCTACACGCTTACAATGTACTAATTATGTTGTAATCTTCACTTAAATAAATTTAATGGTCAATAAACTTTTGTGATGTGTTGAAACTGGCACGGAGACTAGTAGGACAAAACTAAGTTCATATAGAATAAGCTTGTCATTTTCTTTCTCAAAGACGATATGAAATATTTTACGAGGCTATAGGTTGTTAAATGTTACTACATACATAAAGTTTGGAGAAAGATTGGGGTTCTGTGAAGGAAAATATCATGACCCGGAATTCAAATTGGCATCAGTGATTTATAAAACTCGTGATATTCCTAGTTATTTATTTATAATCGTAGCCTTTAGAACTTACTCGCAAAAGTGTCTACTGCATGGCTCCGGTGATTTATAATAAAATACCTAAACAGTGGAAAGAACTACCTCTATTAAAATTAAAAAAAGCTACGATATTTTTTACTGACTAAAACTTACTATACTATAAGTGAATTCCTCAATGAAAAAGCTTTATTGTATAGAGAATTTAATTAGGATTTAATGTTAGTATTGAAAGGGTTATATCTTTCTGTTCTTTATTTCTCTGTACCACCATGTATATTGTACCCATATTTGCGAATAAAAATATCTTTATCTTTGAGTGCCGCATAAGTCACCGGTGACAACATAATAATAAAACAGTTCCTGGATTCTTTTGCCTTTGACTACTGTGATTCATAATATTATGTATTTTGTTTATGTGGTATAGAGCTGGACCCCGAAGAGGTGAAGTGCCTGGACCTGTCGCTGGTGCGCAGCATCACGTTCACGGACTTCCTGGACGCGCTGAAGAGGATCCGGCCGTCCGTGTCGCCGCTCAGCCTCGCCGGCTACGAGAAGTGGAGCGTGCAGTACGGGGATCTCGGACTATGAGCTCTTATATAAGTAAGTTCGTCTATGCAGAGTGTTATCGAAAGGGTATATCTATCCAAAAGGGGTAATGAGTACATCTGGAGTCAGTTTAGATAATTTCAACTGCTGGCTTATAGCGTACCTTTTTAGTAACACTCTGTATATTTGGTAGGAACTCTTGCCTAAGATAAATGATCGGTTTATATCCAATTAAAGTTCCTTATTTCGCTTTTGAACGCCACGTCGGTCATGGGTGAATAAGAGATTCTTGATAAGCGTCATGCTAATTTTGTAACTTTTCTTACTATAAGTAGAGAAAAATATTTATAGATGTGAACATATTAGACATTCAAATATAGACTTTTGTATTACTAGTCAATTATATCTAGGAGCCAATAGCAATTTGCTTTTATTACCAGGATTCTAACCATTTTATAATAAAGACTAACCAAAACATCTTTTTTTCAGGTATTGATTTACTCAGAGTGATGGTGAGTCATTAAATTAAGTGAATAGAGAATATGTACGATGTTGATCTACAATTGATAAGTTTTACGCAAACTACTCGTCGCTCAAACTTTGTACGTCAAGCCTCGGCTGCGACAACTAAGAACATAGCCATATTCCTTATTGGATCTCCTAACATTCCGAGCGACCGAGGTATACAGCCAAATACATATGTTTCTTTACAATTGACATGAACTTAACAATTTTATAATAAAGGAGAATTTAACAAATCGAATTATTACTTCATAAAAGCTGTTTGATGCTGCTTTGTTTCCGACTAGATCTTGTAATAAGCCCGTGAATTTCCTTAATAATTAGTGTAGTCCATTTAGTAACATACCGAATCAACTAATCGATTTAAGTGATGTCCAAAAAGTTAATCGATTGACATACGTTCTCCTTTGTTATATTTTAAATCACATCTAGTCAAAATATGACTGTTTGTGCGTGAATTACAGTCCAATAAAATAGTGAAGCCCAGTCGATTAGTACTTTTATCGATGTATCGATGTTTGCCGTAATCGATTTTACGTGTAATATAGAACTTGCCGTGCAATATATCAATGTTGATGCTTTTTTATATTGAATAACTAGTGTTAAATAAATATAATTGTTTTGTACTCATTCTTGATTTAATATTGATGTAATAAACTAACGATTTTATAGGCTTAACGACACTGCACTATGAAGCAATAATAATAATAATACTGCTTGAAAATAAAATTATCAGAGTGAGTTAAAAACAATTATAAATCCATAAGTCCAATCTCCACTAACATAAGTCCTAAACGGGTGACGCCAAACATAGTATAACCCGGATATATAGAGAAGTCGCTTTCAATGTAACTAGATGTGAACAGATCGCTTTTTGCCTTCCAAACACTTCTCTATCCAGCCGGGTTACATTAGCCCTCATAGTACCCGTCCAGTCAAAAGGAACGTTGGAAAGTGGCCTCTATGTTCAGGTCAGAGAGTGTATTTTGAATTGTCATCCATCCTTTTGGCTTGTTCGGTTTAGTTCAGCTTTGTATTGAAGGACCAAATACGGAATGTACCTTCCCTAGGTTAATTTCCATTGTGACTGTGAACAAACACAAATTGTATTGCAACGAGAAAGCTTTTTCTTTTTATTGTGATTTTATCCAAATAATTAATCTCCAATGGAATATTGAATCCTCAAGTATTATACCATTAAAAAATACAGTATGAAATAATTTTAAAATGAATGTTTTTCGCTATGATTTTTGTTACCAATTTATATAATATATTTAATCTCAAATAATAGCCGAACAAATAATGGAATCGTTGTACAAAATGCGTTTACCTTTTAGTATTACCTCAGAATTTTGTATATTTGAATTTATTTGCAATTAATTATATTGTAGCTTAATGAAATTATTATATTTTAATTGTATTTTAGTAATTATCGACAACCTTATTAAGATCATTATAAAATACGTACATATTGCATAAAACGTATTTTTATAATTTACGTATTTTCTGTAGTTACTTGTACTCACACCTTTTAACCGCGTATCTAGATTTAAACTAATATAATCTTACTAATTAAAGAGTATCCTTAAAACACGTAACAAGAATAGATAACACATTAGCCTTATAGAAAGTCGAGGAAACTTCATCATCAGCCGGAAGACGTCCACTGCTGAACAAAGGCCACCCCCTTAGAACGCCACAATGAACGACAACTCGCCAATTGCATCCACCGGGTGCAATTGGCGAGTTGGCGCAACTTTGACGATATCGTCGGTCCACCTGGTGGAAGGCCTGCCAACGCTGCGTTTTCCGGTTTGTGGTCGCCACTCGAGAACCTTTCTTCCCCAGCGGTTATCGGTTCTTCGAGCGATATAGCGAGGAAACTTAGAAGTCTAGAATCCCAAATAAATAGACAATTATATTCTGTAGGGTTGTCGATAATATTGTTGAAACTAGGATAGTATTAGCACTGCCCAGTGTTGTTACGAGTAGATAGTCCTTAGTTCTGAATATAATCAAGGTTTTATATTAATTATATTCTTTATGGCAACACAGTTTTGCGTCAAAATACATTAAGTTTTGACGCAAAACTGAGTTATCCAAAAATAGATTTTCGTTTAAAAAATGTTATTATTGTACTTAAATAATGTAATTTGTTGATTTTATTTTATATTTACTAAATTATCTTGCCGGTATCGCAAAGTTTATTTCTCAGTATAGTACGCTGCGTGTCTTATGATAAAGAAATAGTTAATTTACAGGATCGACATCCGCAAGGCTAGCCTTTAGAAGCAGAATGGATTAAAATCGTTTGCTCAAAATGTAACAAAAACGATGATTTTGAGCGTAATCAAATGATAATATATTTTCGTAATGGTTTGTTATAAAATTGTCTATCTCTTCGATTAAAGGTTATTTAATGGAAATCAATTACAGGACCACGCGTTTGTATATAATTAGACTTGACATAGTGTGCCATTTAGTTTGCACAATCGAGCTGTGAGCTGAGACCACTGTATTTAAATAAGGCGTTAAAACACAATGAATTTTACTACCTATAAAATATTTGCTATTGCTGTAAATAAATGCGGCATAGAACATGAATTGTTATTTTATTTTTTTCAAATGTAATCTGCTTTTAAAATGTTATTAACGCCTGTCTGAATACAAGTGTCTCAATATCTTTGCGTAAGCTTGAAGAAAATTTTATTCGTGGTAACTCCAAAGCAGAGGGTTATGGAACCTTCCTTTCTTTGTTATCCTACTCGAAGATATCCAAATCATCAGATATCAAACTTTGGAAAGTCGAATAAGACCTTTTTGCTCAACCTTACAGGGCAAACCTTCGTTTCTCTTGCGATATATCTAGTAGAAGGAAACATTATGAAACTAGCTGAAGGATACATTTATTATAAACCATCCAAGCTCACTAGCTCGATATCGTGTTAGCCGGAAATGAAATAGTTTTTGTAACGATAGTGATCAATTCCTAGGAAGACAGCGACATAGTGGTTAGTGCAGTTAACGTAGCGTCTATTTTAACGTAACTAGCTCTAGTTAGTGTAGCTTGTAGTTCTCAAGGTATGTTTGCTCTGATATTGTGTTGTGGCGTGATTCTCAGTTTTTGAAGGCAAATGTAAGGAATGGGAATTAAAAAGGCTCTAGTTTTCATCCCCTTCATATTTTTGGGCTTATTAGTTTGAGGACGTGCGAACGGTGATATGTCTAAATCGTATGTTTCGCAATTTTGCTACGAAGTAAGAGATATGAGGGTCTTATGCTAAAGTTTGCATAGCCTAGTTTTGGGGATCTAAAAATTTTTTTTTGCTTTATCCAGCGTTTCATTCAATTCGATTAAGCGACGATGGTAAAATAAAACAGCGAGACTAAGGAAGCATATCACGAGACTAGGATGAAAGGTTAGAAAGTAAAATAGAAAAGATTTTTGTAATTTTTGGTACGATTCATCTTCTCATTGGCATTTTTGATCAGAAAATTGAAGCCAACTTGTAAGCCAAGTTTTATAATTGAAAAATTGTCCTGGACAGTTCGATTTGTGGGCATAAGAAGGTTTAAATAGCTGTTAGACTCCTTTGAGATGGTTAGATAGTAGAATGGGTCTTCTGAGGTAGAAGAACACGCCACAACCACTTGTAGATACAGTGTAGATAGTGTTCCCACTTCTAGTGCTGAATTATACAAACATTAAGATTCGATTTGCTTGCTAGGTCTTATGTCCACTGAAATAAATGACGGAAAGTTTCAAAAATAATATAAATACTTGTGTTTGGTAGACAGGAAGAACATTTTCAAAACATATTACGTTATTGGAAAAATAATAAAGACAGTTGAAAGTAGAACAATACTTATGTAAGTGTTATGACGACCTCCGTGGTCGAGCGGCGCACGCACCGGTTTCAAGGTGTCGCTAGCTCTGAGGTCCCGGGTTCGATCCCCGGACGGGTCAATGTAGAAAACCAACTTTTCTACGTTGCCTCGGGTCTGGGTGTTTGTGGTACCTTCGTTGTTTCTGAATTCCATAACACAAGTGCTTTAGCTACTTACTTTGGGTTCAGAGCAATGTATGTGATGTTGTCCGCATTTATTATTATTTATTTATTATGTATGTTTGTAATTTTCGTTGCTCAAAAAGAGATTGTTAATTTCAGTGGACAGTTAGGCGTTTAGATAGATAATTCCCTAATCGACGACCCCATTGAACACTACTGCGAATACGAATAATTTAGAAGTGAGTAAGAAAATGAGTTTTTTTGTCATGGATTTTGATAAGAGAATGTTATAGGTAAATAGATTTAAGGAAAATGTGTGTATTTTGTGGCTATTAGGAATGTAAGAAGTATAAGAATATATCTTAAAGGTGATGGATGGTCCTGCTATGGAAATAAATCTGTTGCTTCTAATTGGTTAAAGTTTTTGAAGAAAATAAGAGATGTGGGAAATGGTTGAAAGGATTTTCTGTGTTATTGCGTATATTACGTTTTGAATACTCGTGTAGAGTAAGAGTTGAGTTTTGTTGCTTATATTGTGGACCTTGTTTGATTAAACTTTTTTAACCCGTTTTGTTAACGAGTTGAGTCTTAGTCGTCATCGTATTAGCCAGTAGTGTTCAATTGGGTTTGATCGTAAATATTTTTTAATAATAAAATCTTTTAAGGCAAGTGTGCAAGTTTAGAGTAACAAATAAACGTTGTGATTTTTAAAAGATACATTTTTCACGTTTCGGTTGTGGTTCTTTTGGAGAATTTTTTCCGTTTTTTTATACGTGTCTTTTCGTAATTTGATTGTTTGGTCGTAAACTTTTGTACTCGTGTTACATGCGTTATGTTTTGGTAGTAAATGTGAAGTTTAATTAGAAATTATTATGTACCTATCTTTGGGAACTTTATGTTGAAATGTCGAAATCAATGGTCACTAGCGTCGCGAAATATATTTGTACTGTTTACAATGTTACAGCGATAAAGATAAACAGCTAAGGAATATCCTATCATAATTTCAAGCAATCTTTAACAATCACAAAAGGAAAAAGATGTAATATAAAAAACAATCAAGCTCCAGTAGCTTGTTAAAACTGTACATTTGACCGCACATCAGCAGTAACACTGACACACTTATTCTCAAGGCAGTAAGATATATTTTCGCCATTCGTCGTTATTCTTGATGTGCGGTGGATAGTATAATAAAATGCTGATAAAGTTTGTGTTGGAATAATCGCATGCGACAAGTCGATTCACTCCATTCAAGCACGACCGCGCCTTCACACAACTAAGTTTTTAACTTTATAATAAGTGGAAAAGCTTTAATTAAATCGCGGTACAATATCAGTACAGTTCATTTACTTTACTAAACTACAATATGTACAGTTTTCAATGTTTCTTCTACATCTTATCTAACAAGTCTTCCAATACTCTTCCTTAACTTAATTCTAAACTTCCTGATTTCCTGGTACTCTATTTCTCTACAACTGTACTGATGTAGTATTGCGGTTTAACTTATTCACACACACATACAGACTGCACTATAATATAAATATGAATAAAATGAAACTTATGAATCACGCGCCCAATTAAAACAGTTAAAGACTATCGCTAGCTATATATTTTCTAAATTATATTGTTATGAATCACAGAACAATGTAACAAATATTTTTTTGAATTATCTCTTGACTTTCAATGCCGAAGACAATTCGCGCGAGACTGCGATTTCGAGCATTATTGCAATACATCATATACTTGAATTAGCTAGCTCATTTTTACGTAAAAACATACCTAATTAAATCAATTGTAAACTGAACTTGAAACTTCATTTTTATCATAACTTAATAAATCGTCGCCTCAAAAAAAAAATCCTATTTGATCGGGAACGGATCCACCTTACACTTCCGAGCTATGAAATCACTTCATAAACATTTTCTAAATCATTGTAATCATCATCATCATCATCAACAAAAACGATTCAGTCATTCTCGTGCTTTGCCTCGCTGTGATATGGATAATAAACCCAATGCCTTATATTATTTCATGCGCACTATTTTTAATCCAAGTATTGTTACGATTGTGGTTGTCTGTCTGTAACACTAGTTTCATGCAATCATTCAATGTACTGCACATGGAAGTTATTATATTCAACATTTTTCATTTCCTTATAACTAAAATGAAATTGTTTTTAGACGGTATTTGTGTGCGTCGATGATACTGTTATAGAATTCATGATAATAGATAAAAATGCGATCGCCGCCGTGGTCTATGGCCTCGCACTATGCCTCCTGTTCGCGGTGTCCACGACCTTCCATTCAGTGTGCTCCTGCAGATCTGACACGTGGTTTTCTTTTAAATAACGTCTGCAATAACTTAAAGAATTAAACAGTTTTTTTAAACACATCGAGGGTAAATTGTTTCATGGCAAAATTGTCTCTTTCATAGCAAATTAAAATTGAGTTACGCACATACCCACTACAATAATATCAACTTGTGTGACAGACAGACGGACAAACACTGTTATCTCAAGACAAATGAGCTTCGTAACATAAGTAACGACTTGCGACTGATTGTTACCTTATAAAGATATTTCAAAATTATTTCCTAAGTCGTTTGGATGTGGTTGTTTTAAAACGATAAGGTATAAGTAAAAGTATCGATATGGATCTTCGTTTATTGATAATGTAAGACAACAAAAACTGATATTATTCAGTTTTAACTTATTTCTAATGTTTCGGGCTATTTATAGAGAAACGGTTGTGTATTTAGTTTGTTTTTTTGCAAAATGTGAGGGTTAAACATAAGCTTTTTTATTATGGAAATGTTGGAAGAATCTCATGGAAAAAGGTATTGTTAAAATAATTTTTTTTTAGTATTGGTTAAATTAATTATCTAGACACACGGCAGTGTGTCCGCCAAGTTCGAGCAAAAAAAAGCGACACACCGGCCGTGGGTTATATTACACGAACCATTTCGGGCCAAATTCGACCACCCTATAACTCAAAACATATTTTATCTACGCATATGAAATTTCGAGTGTCTGTTGACATCCCCTTAATTGACTAGAATACAAAATTTCATTATTCTACCTATAGCAGTTCTTGAGATATTGACGTCAGAAAATCGCTATTTTTACTATACACTCACTGACTCACTGACTCATCAAAAACCTAGACCACTTCCAATGGTCGTACTGACTTGAAATTTGGCATGGAGATAGGTCTTAAGGTCAAAGTAAAGGGAAAAATCTGAAAACGGCCAAGTGTGAGTTAGTTTTAAAAATAGCGAAGGTGTAACTTTGTTCTACTATGAAGTCATAATGAACTAAATGGGTCTATCTTCCAATGGTCGTACCGACCTGAAATTTGGCTCGAAGGTTTGTCTTTAGGTCGAAATAAAGTAAAAATCTGAAAACGGCCAAGTGTGAGTCAGTTTCGAAAACAACGAATGTGTAATTTTGTTCTACTATAAGTAGGTATGGAATGGAAATGACATAAGACTTATTTAAATTTAGATACATACCAATTTAAGACAATACATGATTGTCTTAAAGACAAGAACAATAAAATTGTTCACCACTCTGTGTGTGTCTGTTGCGGGAACCGAACCCACGATTTACGAAGTGCAAAGCAGGTCACTAGGTACACTAGGTGCGCTTAATCAGTCAAACAAAAATGAAAAGACTATTTTTTCTCGCATAGTCTAAATAATTTATAATTTTACAACTAATAAAATAATAAAGAACCTACACACCTAACAAAAATAAATGAAATCCCATCAAAAACATAAATGTGAAAGGCTGCCAAGTTCGATACTATGGGAATGTTTCGCCTATAAAAGAAGTGAGATCTGAATTAGTACCAAGTTCCATTAAAATACCTCAAATCATAAATAGTTATAGGAATGCACACTTGATTACCAGCAGTTTTTAAGGTACATTTTGAATAAGTATCACGTTACATAGAATTACCTAATATTATAATAGTCAAAGAAACGCACACCGGTTTTTTTAGCAGTTTCCTGATAACATATATTATTTTCAGTACTTTTTAATGATGTAACTTGGCAAGTTTTAATAGAAAATTATATACTTGACACATTGCAGTCCAAAGGTGTCGATTCATTGCATTGAAAAGATGTGTGGTGTGTGAAAACTTGCCAAGTAACATCATTAAAAAGTGCTGAAAATAATAAATGTTATCAGGAAATTGCTAAAAAAAACCGGTGTGCGTTTCTTTGACTATTATAATTTTAGGTAATTCTATGTAACGTGATACTTATTCAAAATGTACCTTAAAAACTGCTGGAAATCAAGTGTGCATTCCTATAACTATTTATGATTTGAGGTATTTTAATGGAACTTGGTACTAATTCAGATCTCACTTCTTTTATAGGCGAAGCATTCCCATAGTATCGAACTTGGCAGCCTTTCACATTTATGTTTTTGATGGGATTTTAGTTACACAATCGTTCCTCTATAAATATTCCACTCGTCTCCTATTTATTGCGAATATAAATTCTAAAACGTGGTTGTAATTGTTTTTTACACGTTCGCCTTTATGCTACTTGTTTTAATTTAAGCGCACGAATTTATCAATTTGACTAAAAACTTTATTGTCTTACACACTTTGTAATACTTTTTGACTTGTAATATATTCTATCGCTGGCGATGTATAAGGATAAAGGATTTCAGCGTAAAGTCGAAAAAAAAATATTACAAAGTGTGAACAAGGCTTTAGGTATCGTTGAGTGTTACAAGAATAAAAATAAATGATATTTTTTCATTATAATTAAGCACACTTTCGCCTAAAATGTCGTGAATGTTACACTAAGCATATGTGATACCTACACGGTTTATAAATAAATAATTAATTTGTGAATTTTGTTTTATTCCGTGTTGACTCTGTTTAAGACTGCGAAGTAAGAGTACGAACAACGTAGAATCTGGAAACAAAAACAATATTATTTTGATATTTCAACTAAACTACAGATTTCATTTCAGAAATTCTAAATTAGCATGTTAGGATATTTTCTCGATGTAACCAGTGTCTCAAAAATAAGTATGATCATACTCACTGCAACAAAAGTGGGTCTAGACAGAGATATGTAATGGCCTGCTTTGAAGATGATAGGTTTCTTCATTCGTTCCATCGCTATCCACAAGGATCGTGCGAATTTGATGTCCTGCTCGTACCACGGGCACAGGTACAGCCAATCTCGGAGATTTTCACTCTGCAAATTGTAAAACAATAACCAATTAGGCGGAAACGGGAGCGGGGTAAATACTACTAGGACTACTCGGGGTAGACTATTCACTTGCATGGAGATACGATTCATGCTATATTAAATAACACAGTTATCTTCCTTTCTTACCCTTATAGTAAGCTCATGTCCACACCAGCAGTAGAGGAAGAGTTGTGAGAGCATGGTCACCATGTAGTTCAGCATCGAGTAGAACTGGACGCTGTTGTGTTCTACCTAAATGTTGGGTACAAACAATATAAAGGTATGCGCTTAATTATACATATAAAGATTCTACGGAATAAATAATAAAATTTAAGAAATCCTCGAGACAAAAATTGCTGCTGACTTAATTTTCTGAACAGTTCTTCACAAAATTTATTCAAGAGTTTGAAGTTTCGGGGTTTATAAATCATCAAAGCTTACGATAGAGATCCTCAGTCCAATATTGCAGATGATGACGACGGTACCAGTCAGTTGGAAGAAAATATTCGCGTGGTAAGTGTCCTCACATAATTGAATGAACCTGCAAGAATCGCACAAAATAGATATTATTAGTAATATAATGGTATCAATCAATTCTCACAATAAGTCTATAAGTATATTTTTTTACACACCTTTCCACCGTCTGATGCTGTTTTACGCATTCAACGAGAAGTTCGTTATTTCTTTTAATTGATTCGTCACGATTTCCTTTTGACTTCGCTGACAGGGGTACGTTTTGTATCTGAAAATAATATGTTCTTATAGGTTTAAGAATTTGTGTAGTTCTTTCATATATGCAGCGCTATGTATTATAATTAGTGTCCGACCGAAAGTTCGGTTTCGGCCGAGTTTCGGCCAAAAATGAAATTTCGGCGGCAGTTTCGGTTTCGGCCAAGATTGGCCGAAACTTTTACCGATACCGGAACTGATTTCGGAAGTTGTCGTGCTCGCTCGCCTATCTTCGGTTCTCGCGGCAACGCTTCGGCGCGGCGGCGGACGCTGGTGGCCCGGTTCGTATATTGTCGTGCGCCGTTCGGATAGCTCTGTACTACTCTGAAGCACCACAACTTAGCCAGTGCGTTATCGCCCGTCGCAAACATTCTTTAAAGGTTATGTTTTGATGGAACTCATTACATGTAAGTTTTTGTTTCGTTTCTGAACTTGAATGATTTATACAGGGTTATTTATAAATCACCGACAACCTCTTAGGAGGTCAAAATTATGAAAAACTTTTAGTATAACATTTGTGTTCGTATAACTTATCATAATGTATGGAACAGCTTGACCACATGAGTTTCGGTTTCGGCCGAAACTGAAGCCACGGCCGAACATTCGGTTTCGGCCGGAAAACCAGTTTCGGTCGGACTCTAATATTATAATCTATGTTTATTTATTACCTTTGTTTCAGCATTTAAAGTTTTAGCGATTATGTAGCTATTTATTATTACTCACTGCAGAATTCGTTTATCTTACACATACTCATAGGTACCTATGGTTTAAATATAAAGTGGACAAAGATACCTACTTAACATTATCCCACCCACCTTTTCAGTTTTATCCATGATGATCTCGAGCTGGGCACACCCGAACATGATCATACACACAGCGACACTGTCCACGGAGATGAAGAGGAACGCGCTGATGTATATGCTGACCATCTGGTAGATGTAGCCCACCTCGTAACCAGGAGACTTCAGCGGAGTCACCGGCATCCTGGTGATAAAACTTTATTTAAGAACTTCGTCCTTTTCGTGGACTGATAACAGATCGGAGCTAGTCAACAAGGATTCCTTACAATTAATGTGTATCTTATTAGCAATTTATTATTTACTAGCGGATCCCTGTGGTTTCGCCTGCGTATTTGTCCCCGTTCCCGCAAGTTTTAGTTTAATGTTATAGTTTTCTGCTGTTCGGGGTGGAGACGAATGTATAAAATAAAACATCACGAAAATCAGTCTAAACGTTCTCGAGTTATTTTTCTTCGTTTTTGTAGATACAGCTTTAGAGTTAGAACTTTTCCAGCATACATAGTAATTGTCAACTAATTTTTGTCACTTACCAGATTCTGAACGGGAAGGATCGTTTGCTGGCGTCATCGAACAGTGGTATCATGGCCCAGAGCGTGCAGGTGGTGGTCGCACTCATCAGGAAGAATAAACACAGACGCCTAATCTTGCGAGCTTGAGCGGCTAAAAGTCTGGCAAAGGTTCATCTGTTAGTCCGGAATAAAATATAGCTTACTTACTACCGGGACAACGGGTCTTGAAGCTCTTTACCTCTACAGTACTCTACCCTATTGTATTTATTGCGACATTCTTTCGGCGAAAAGGCATTCCTCTTACCTTTTCACACACTTCGTTTCCTGCTAGGAGGCGCCAGTTCTTTTGGTGGTATTAACTTATATATAAACTAATTGGATATTTTTTTCTCCCGTCGGCTTTCTTTCTTCTTTCAAAAATTCGTTTTTTTTAAAGAGTTTATAATAATTAAGTAAAGTAAAACTACTTACGTATTCTAATCCTTTACCTTTCCATAAAGATGTAGTGAGTACTTACTTCTCATGCACAGCAGATTTAGGCTTAAGGATCTCGTCATCCATGTACCCCAGTAGCTCTATCAAGTTGTTCTTGTTCACCATGAAGGCTGTCGACTTATAACACAGAGAAGCCTGGGTGAAAAGCAGGTAGGAGGCCTCGGAAACCTCGTCTATATTCCCCCACACTTCAGCTATGTAAATGATCTCGAATAAGAGAAAGGAATACTGAGTCCACATGACGAAGAGCATGTACAATTTCCTCAAAATTATGTAATTGTCCGGATGGGGCCATACTCCGAAGAAACTTAAAATCCTTTTCGGTCGGCCAAGAAATAATTCAGTGTTTGTCACCATTGCTTTGTCTTTTCTTCTGATGAGATACAAAATCTAACTGCCTATTTAGACCTTTCAGTTATTCCTTTTAGACTTCAATTTATAATCATTTTCCAAGGAACGTTTAATTATTAAAGTCAAAAGTTAGGCACAATTAATTGTTTGTGTAAAGTTTTAATTGTTGTTGATGGTTTAATGTGTTATAAATTGTAGCTACTGTGTTATTAGCGATTGTTGTTGTTCTAAAGGAAAGTTCTTGTTTCTCTATTGTACGTTTCTGAAAATTATACTAGAACCTTGCTTATTGCGGATCCGTTACACTGCAGGAGGTACATATTATAAAGGTTTTTATTAAAATTGTTTCTGTCTTGATACATTAAACTGTTTTTTTTTATTTAATATTTACGCCGGTAGGTGTAGGAGCAGGAAAAAGTACATAAACAACAAGAATTTAAGCGGTCCGCAATCGTGGGACTACTAACAAAACTAATTAATACTTACGTAGTATCTCTCTCTATACATAGATGAAATAAACAAACATATTTTCTTTGGAAATAAAACGTCTCCTCTAATAGTGCAATTAATTTATTGAGATAAGTAGCTACTTCAATTTTCTGTGGTTTTTTTTTATATCACCTACACATCTACGACAAGAACTATCTAATGGCTCCTACACACAGTGCCGGCGGCAGTGCCGCCGGGCGAGCCGCCGCCGGCCAAGCCGTCGCGCGTCGTCACACAAACAAATGCCGGCGGCTCCTTTGTGCGGCTTTGAATGCCGCCGGGCGCACGGCGGCTTGGCCGGCGGCTCGCCCGGCGGCACTGCCGCCGGCACTGTGTGTAGGAGCCATAAGTAGTTTTTGTTCAGTTTTGTTTTTACATCGTCTGATTCAACACAGCAAAGTACGAGTAAGACATCCTCAGAATCTGAAACATATATTATATCAACTATTATTTACCGTACTATGATCTTTGGCAGTCGTTAAGTCAATTCTGACAACCATGGCAGTCTTACCATGGGATATTGTGTAAATACCCAGTAAAATGGGTTGTGGAGGTCAGATAGGCAGTCGCTCCAAGTAGTCGGTACGGTACGGGTATTCAGCTGAATCCGGTAAGACTGGTAGCCGACCCCAACATGGTTGGGAAAAGGCTCGGCAGATGATGATTTACCGCAAAACAGAAAAGAAAAAGTCAGGGTTTAAAAGATGAATACTTACAGCGACAAAGGTCTGTCGTGACAGTTGTATGTAATGGCCGGCGCGCAGCACGAGTGGGCGACTCATGCGCATCATCGCGAAGCACAGATCGCGCTTGAACTTAACGTCTTGCTCGTACCAGACGCATTTGTACATGACCCTGTGTAGGTCTTCACTCTGAAACCGTTAGATTATTAGAAATATCATACAGATTCACTCTCTATGTAAACTCGTTTTCCCACTTTCATAGTCCGATGGAACAGGGAGATCATGGGTATTAAGACCCAAGTCAAGGCTTTACGTGGTTTCCGAATTAAAGTGAGTTTCGGTTTGATAAGAAATGTTTGATATGATCATCCACGGGTAAACCGTAGCAAGCTCAACTTTCACGATCCATTGGTAATTGGTATAGGTTACCTATACGGTTTGTGCTTTGTAACTATTGAATAGGTAGATAAGCATGTCTTCTTAGTTGCCCTTTTGGACTCACCGTTGCTGTAAGTTCATGTCCACACCAACAGCAGACGAAGAGCTGACTGATCATCACTGATACATAAGTCAGGATCGAGAAGAACTGCATGCTGCGCCAGTCGACCTGACAATATAGTATATAGGTACTGTAGTTACAAATATATTAAGTTCCTACAGCTGCGAAGAATGACTTGGAGTAAATGCGAGCAGAGGTAGGTAGGCATTGGAGTTTGGACAGGTAAACCCGGACAGCAACAACTTAAACGGGGTTTTGCAATAAGAATGATAAATGTCAAGTCTTTGACTTTCTACTTCTGAAACTACTTGAACATGGAATTAAGTAACTGTCCGGTTTCAAAGAGTCCAGTTGGATCCAGCAAATTCCCTTTTCGTCAATTTCCTATTAATATTTATTTGTTTCATGCAGTAAATACTTGAGAGGGTTACCTTCCATTCAGCCGTTTACGTGACAACCTAAACCACAGAAGCCTAATACCTACTTACGACTAAAATTCTTAACGCAGACATGCATATGATCCCAATACTGCCCATTAATTGGAATAGTAAATACGAATGGTAAGCGTTTTCCACAAGCTCCGTAAATCTGAAACATTGAGATTTGTAAGAATGGAAATAAAAATATACCAAGGCCAAAACCAGGTTGTAATAAATACTTAATATTGAAGGCAATCAAACTTACGTTACAATAGTTTGGTGATGTTTTATGCAGTTAATCAGCTTGTTGTAGTTCTCTGATAAAGTTAGGGTAATATCACGGCCTTGTTTATCAAATACGGGAGTAATCTGCAAGGACAAAAGTTCTACGCCTGATTCAACATATTTGCGCAGGAAAAGCGCAAACAGCATTGTTCAGATGGCAAAACGTTAACGGTAATACGGTAAGGAAGATTGCTTTGCTGATTCTTCCTCACAGCTAGAGCATTTGGGAAGCGGTGAAGGGTGGGTGAATTTGGATGCTGTCTAAGTATTGTAATATTTCTAATGTATTGTCGTTCGATAAGTGTTACTTTGCAGCCTATATCGACAAATGAGTTTTAAATTTTGAATTGTAAAACCTATTATTGAGAGACCCACACTCAAAATCTTTTCCTTGATGATTTCGATCTGCGCGCAGCCGAAAATCACGGAGGAGAAGGTGACGCTGTCCACGCCGAAGTACATGTAGGCGCTGATGCATATCGTGCCCAGCTGGAACCCGTATCCGATGTAGTACTGTACTGCTTTTTCGGGATTCACTGGCATCCTACGAATAATGACATTACATTTTTCGTTATAATAGGTACGTATACTGGGTTACGGTACCTACTACTATAGCATATATAGGAACTTAGTTGTGTACGAAATGAGTTTATCAGTTTGTGATATTATCGACATAATTCCGACCGCATCCGCTGTTGCGCGGTGTTGTAATGTTTAAAATGCCTTTGCGTAGCTTAGAGGACATTATAAAATTAAAAAAAAAGTGTGTAGGTAAGTCAATTTCTCATGGCAGTGGGAACGCGACTTCAACATATATACCTAATTAGGTACTTACTCCGTACTTACTTACCACATGTCAAAGGGGAATTCCCGATTAGCGTCATCAAACAAAGGCTTAAGAGCCCACAGTCCGCACGTTATTTGGGAGCTTATCATAAAAGCTAAAAGCAATCTCTTGATACGTTTAGCTTGCATCTGTAATATCCTTCATGGAAAAGTAGGAACAAGTCAGCTATAAAAAGTAAAAGCCGCGCATACATGTGCCGGAGTACACAAAATTTAACGATCCTACACAAGAGTCCACCAGGAATGAGTTGCAATAAAATTGGGGTAAGTAACTCCAAGTAGAATAATTAAGTGTGAGTGAACCTAGTAATATTATATTAAATGTTTGTGTTAGTCAAAACTGTGGACATTTGGCTCATACCGAATCTAAACAGACTAATAAATACACAGTGTACTCCGGCTAGGAATCCAAGATAAACCCACATCTCATGTGTTACGTTCTGCGGCTTAAACATCTCGCCATCCATAATACTTAACAATTTCTGGAACATATCCATATTTATCTGAAAAACGGTAATTTTCAAACAGAGGCAGGCTTGAGTGAACAACAAATATGATGCCTGTGAAACAGCATCCAAATCTCCCCACACTTGGACAATATAAATCATTTGAAATAGCAGAAATAAATACTGTAACGATATCATAAATATTCTGTAGCTCTTATAAATAAAAGATTCATCTTCTGATGGCATCCAGACCCCGAGATACGTCATCACAAACTTTGCCCTATTCAGAAAAAGATCTTCGGACGAAGTCATTTTAATAAAATCAAAAACACAAATGAAAGGATAGTTCTCCGTAATAAACTAATCTTTTATGTTTGCCTACTTAGTAAACGAAGTAATTATGGTAAATAACCGGTTGATAGCGACCCAATTGATGTGTTGTACCTATCTATAGTGGTACGATAATTGGCATGTTTCGCATAGATACAGCAGGTACCTATTCAGTAGGTATCTACTTATCTATCGAAGTAGTTTCCATCGCTTTCATGTTCCCATAATAAGGAAAGGGAGAACTCGGGAGAAGTTGTTTGAACCGTTAAGAGTCCCCGGAATACCCCTCCAACTTCCCCGGGGTGGGAGAAGTCCATGAAAATTTCTTCAGGAAAAAGAGTGTATTTACCCTTAACTTATTAACTACTAAAATATAGACTGATTTATTTTTTGGATGAAATTTTAGTTAGGTGTGCTATGAAAAAAATATTTATTATAAGTAGGTGTATAGATAGGCTACCACAGAGGTACAAATGTAAGATGTAATACCAAAAATTGACTAGAGCTTAATAGAATAAGTATCTAATGATCGCAAGAATCATTGCACTAATAGGTAGCCTAGATAGCTAAATTTGTGGGTTTGTAAGACATCTTTAGTAAATACATAAACAAAAACCACACAGCCTGTATGTTTCTATTAACCGGAGTAAAATTACATTTCTAATAACTCGCCGTTTATCTGGCAATTGACAAATTTATATAATGAGAATTAAATGATAGGTCATCGATGGATTGAATATTTGTTTGTAGGTACAACATCTAATATCCTACTAATTATGGGTAATAATCAGTAAAACAATTGTTTGTTTACACATAACTAGTTTAGACACAAGGATATGCTCGCAAATTAGAAAGATGTCCAGTGACTTGATAAATAAAACAATAAAATATTACAGTATTTTCGTTTTTATTTATAACGTTGACGAATTCTAATGATCTTCTTTGTGGGTGTGGTAGTAACGAACAAACTGAGCACTTACAACATGAAGCGCAATCATATTATATAATATAACATATATACAAAATTTTCGTGTGACAATGTTAGTTACCATACTCCTCCGAAACGGCTTGACCGATTTTTATGAAAATTTATATGCAAATTCAGTATGTCTGAGAATCGGCTACTATCTATTTTTCATACCCCTAAGTGGTAGTAGGTAGGTAGTAGGCAGGTGCTAGGTAGAAAAAATGCATTGCAACGCATGCCGGGTACAGCTAGTAATACATAAAAATCGGACAATACGTAAAACTTTCTTTTTCTAGAAAACATATTTCTGTGTGTATCCGAACCGTAAACTTGACGTGTGATGTGTCAGGCTTACGTCAGTCAATTAAGTGTCAAAATGATCGCCGTAGGAAGAAGCGATCTAAATAGATAATTAAAAACTTTTTATCAATTCCTCTCAATAATGGTGCCTTCATAATACAATGATAGTGACACGTTAGTATGGAGAATAATATAATGGAGTTTACATTGCCGCCGGCCCCACGGGGGCTGTGCTTTGATAGAAATGATTTTGTCAAGGTATTTTCGCCGCTTTCCATGTATTTATTGGTGTTAATTTATAGATTACACTTATATTGTTTTCTTTAATTATTGGTGTACATTACAGACCAATTTTTCCGTCGATAACTTTTTGGCGGATCATCAAAATGTGGCATCGTTGGAAACGATGCGAGATGACTTGGGAGTGTACTTAAAAGTCCTGAGACTGGCCATGATAGAGCTCATAAATAAGGACTACGCTAACTTCGTCAATCTATGCGCCACACTCATAGGATTCGACAAGGCAATAGTAAAAATTCAAGTGCCATTGGGACAGCTGAACGATGAAGTGGTTGTAAGTAACAATTTCTTGTAGAAACTAATTAAAATCGTTATCATATTAGCTTTTAATGATATTTGTGTTGTTTTAAAGTGTATGTTTCAATACTCATTAAATACATTTTTCTATGGGAATGGCAGTTAGGTTCATACTGTATGAACAAATAAATAATTCCATTCCTTTATAGGGTGTGAAGCAATGCTTAGAAGACGCAATGAAAGAGTTATCAATGTGGATGAGCCAGAGGCATGGGTTACAGAAGAAAAAGCAGCTGCTCAAGCACTATAGCCAAACAATCAACTGCCTGAAAACTTTAGACAATGTGCTCAGAAATATTTCCAATAAGAAGAGACAGGAGCAGGTTGCTCTCTCAGACCGTGCAGCAATGCAGTACAATCAATTGAAGTTCTCCATTTCGAAATGTAACAGTATAATAAAACCTGATCATAAACTGCAATACAAGGAATTAGGAGACAAACTAATACAAACACTAAATGATTTACTTTTTCAATTTTGGAATGATAGTGATGAAACAAACCTTTTAAAAACCCTCATTACTCTGGCATCTTTAGACCATGTTGCCGAGTGTGAAATGCTTATAAGAAAACAAGCAGTTGCTCCATTATTACAAGATGTAATCAATGAGCCAGCTCTACAGAAAAGCAAAGATGGCCTTCAAGGAATCTATGAAAGAATCTTGTCTCTATTGGACACAAAACTAAAGTTACTTGTAACAGTAATGCAACATTCCAAGTTAACATTTCTTGTTAAAAAATATAGATTTTTAGTAAACTGCTTTTGGTGCGAGGTGGAAAATAGGTTAGAGGTGAATCTAGCCTCGATTTTCGCGCCTGGGAACCCTCAGATTTTTTACAGGAGGTACAGTGAAAGTATTGAGTTCATTAGGAAACTAGAAGGGTACTGTTCTCCCGAAGATGTCCAATTAATCCACCAGACTTCGGAGTATAAGAGCTTTCAAAGAAGATGGAACTTGCCAGTCTATTTCCAGATTAGGTTTCAAGAAATTGCAGGTAAGGATATTTTTACTTAACAAAGCTTGTGTATTTGTTATCACACTATTTTCTTGTATCAATTTTCTATTGTTACTCTAATCAATTTCTGCATACTGCATTAAAATCGTCATCCAATACCGTTTTGTATACCTAGTCTATCTACATAATATATATTTTATGAATGTTCGATTATTATTAATTACGAAGTTCGGATGGAGTAGGCACAGGCACTGCAATGTACAGGGCATCTCTCCATTGGCTGTATGCCAATATCGACTATCAATGATGTTGATAGTAAAGAAGTTATGTTCCCACCAGATTACACGAAAGAATTTCAAATATGTGGGTGTTTACTAAAACTACTAACAATCGCAGGAAGTTACGAGGCGGCGTTACAAAAGAGCCCTACTCTGGAAAAGAATGATGACTTTGTTGTGAAGGAGAGCTACAAGTGCTGGTGCGCGGTGCAGGAGTGCTGGTCGGACGGGGTCTACATTGAGGCGCTCGCGCACAAGTTCTGGAAACTCACTCTACAACTGTTATCGCGGTATGCCACGTGGGCTAATGCGTATTGTACACAGGTAATAAACATTATGTGCCGGCGATTTGAAAAAGCGATTGAGTGCTGATAGTGTTGTTGTATGCACTGATAAGCATTATGAAATGTACGAGATTTATGATTAAGCTAATGGTATTTGTATAAACTTAACTGTCCCCTCTCATGTCTCAAGGTTAAATAGTCGATTGATGATATGCAAATAAGTTTAGAATACATTATGTTAGTTGGCAAAGGTTGTTTATTTCTGGAGTCTTTGTTATCCTTAATACAACTAGGCGGCAAAATCGCCGCATTGTGGCTTCAAAATTGTGGAATCTACTTATTTATTAGTCATACAACTAAGCAGATTGGTGATATTTATAGTTTATTAAAATAGAATTAATGATAGATACTTATTTTATTGTTATTTTATTTTTAGAAAATACCATCACAAAAGCATGAGCCAACAAATGTAAATAAAAACCTAATTGACAACAGTATTAACATATACGTCGATGTACAAGCGTTGCTGAGGAGATTGCCGAGTTTATTGGAGCTTGTCCAAACCAAAATACCAATAGACAACAAAGATCTACTTGGACAAAGTTTACGAAGTTCAGAAGTTGCACTGCAAGGCACAAAACAAAAAATAAAAGAATATATAGTCAATGAACTGTACGATAGTTTCAATGTTCATTTGAAGCAAGTTAGTGACATCCCCAGGCTATACAGAAAGACTAATCGAAGCGTGCCCACCAAGCCTTGCGTCTACATCGACGTCGTGTCGAACTCATTGAAAGAATTCAACCAAGAAGCATCAATCAAACTGGATAATGCATTTATTATGGAGCTCTTTGAGTCCTTGTTCAATATTATGACTGTTTCGTAAGTATCTATGTCGCAACAATATAACGCGCAAATCAAAAATAGTGGTCAAAATTAAATTTGTAATAAACGTAATTCTTATCTCTGTGCGATAAATATACCGCTATAAATAGAAACATGTGTTTCAGATACTACAAATACGTAGAGGATGTTTTGACCTCGGTGCAGAGGACTGAGGAGTCACTGAGAAGACTGAAGCAAATCCGTGAGATCAACTCTCCGCAGAGCAGCGACAGCGCCGGCGTCACGGACGGCGACAAGATCCGCCTGCAGCTAAGCGTGGACGTCGCCTCGTACGGCGCGCTCGCCGCCGCGCTCCGCCTCGATGTACATAGTGTTCACAAGTTCACAGAACTTTCAAGTATGGTAACGGAAGCTGTAAAAAATATAGATATTAAATGATATGCCCAGTTGTATACTAAAGTTTTTTTGTTTAACCTGTAGAATAAAAATGTATATTAAACAAATAAAAAATATTTATTTTTAACGTAAACATGTATTTGATCAGCTGAATAAAAATTGTATGATTTGAAAAAATAGAAACCATTCACTTATCACTTAAAATAATTAACAAGATAAAATCTTACTAATACTATTTGTGTGGAACAAAATATTTCATAATTGTGTTCGATTTAGCTTTGTTCATGGTTCTTGGACTACTCCTAGGCACCCCTGAACTCGAGGGGTTCTTCCACATGGCCTTCAGTTCCTTCTGCATGTCGTCTGGCAGTGCACTAAAGACCTCTTTGTCGACGTAACTCGGGCAGTCGTCGCAACTCCGCTCCTCGCACTCCTTCATAGTGTCTGATGTGTCGGACATGTTGTCTTTAGCGGGACTAGCGCGAGGCGTCAGAGATCGGTCGCGGGAGTTCAGTCGGAGCTCCGACACCTTTTCCAGCTCTTTAGAGTTGAGTCTGAGTTCACCAACTTTTAGTTTACTTGGAGAGGCAACCTCTTCTTTGGACAAACATCGTCTTTTCGCTATCCACGTAACTTTTTTAGGTTTTTTTGGCGACGGCTCGACTTCGGCGTCAGAGAGATCGGTCGTAGTGCTACTGCTCGGCGACACGGCTGAGTAGTCCATAGACGTAGCAGAGGTATCACATTCATTTTGTAAATTAAGCACTGATTGGACGGATATATCATTCATTAAGTAGTTCACAATGGAACTTCTGCCCGTCATGCGCTCCTGAAACTTTGTGAAAGCTAGTCCCACTAAAGTTAAATGGAATGGTTTAGTCAAATCCATTAGTTTGTTAAATAATCTCATTATTATTGTCATCAGTTTTTGCTTGCCAGCTTCAGTTACTGTTAGAGTACCATTGCTGAGAGTGAAGATGGATGGGGAGATCTGACTCTGTCTTGACTCCCTATGACTGCTCAATCTTTTGGCATCCTTTTTACGCAGTGTAACTCTTAAAGACACTGGAATGCGTCCATCTTCCCTTACAAGTACCAACAGCCTCTGCAGCAGGGCACTAAACTTATCCTCTACTTCACTCTTCACACTGACAATCTTGAAACTATCTTCCAAACCTATGCTCTGAGGCTTGCCAGTCTGTTTCACAGGAGTATTATCTTCACCTAAACTTAAGGATTTCAATCTAACTGCCATATCACTGCTGAAATGTTTTTTCAATTCATCTAAGGACGCCTGTTGTAAGTCAGCAACAGAAATAATATTCTGAGATATAAGAGCTTCTGTAGTTTTGGAACCAATACTTGGAATGGCTCGAACACTCTGTAGAGTAGACATGAAACTGGTCCCGTGATCAGGGTATATAGTGGTTTGGTCATTAGGCTTGTTTTGGGGGCAGATTAGTTTAGCTAACAACTTGTTATGTGCAATCCCCGCACAAGTTGTAAAACTCAAGTCTTCATATAGTTTCTTCCTCATCTCACTGGCTATTTGTGATGCTATCCTCAGTCTGCTGTGGCAACCACATGGACAGTCCGCACTGGGTTTGTCATACACATGACCAGCAATAGTGACATTACTTACATTTGCATTTTTCAACTTTTCTTGTACTAAATTTGTGACATCAATGTAATTTTCATCCATACCCAATTTTTCCACTGGACATTTCCAACATTGTAACACAGCAAAAATCTTATTAGAAGCAGTTCTGTAGTTGTGCAAGTCTTCACCATTGACAAGTTTTAAATTGGGGCAAACTTTTAAAGCGTCGGTAACTAGCATACATTTCTGCACGCCGTACTTCCTGGCCTCGTAGTTGCTTGTTACGACAATGTTCTTCTGTTGTATGCCGAGCGGAACCGACCGCAGTTCGGGGTTTCGAACCATCTCCACTTGAGCATAGAAACAATCTATATCGATGTGAATAATGCACCGCGAGTGATCGCTTTCAGCGTCGTTATAGTGAGAGCAGCCAGTTTCCATATTCCTGCAAAATTCAGCATAGTTTAGTCATAATTTACTTTGTTCTAACTTAGTTTTACCTGTTGCGATACAATGTTATGAAAAAATAACAAATAACGTACCTATCGTCCATGACCGTACCATTGATAGGTGAAATATATTTTGTAGTATGTAAATATGCTTTATATGTTAGAAATTACGGCTTTTCTTTCATAAATTTCCAAAATATTGATATTTTATATTGGACAATCACGACACATCAACAGAGACAATGTTGCCCGCTAAAAAATGGTTTCCCCCGTTTTTTATTTTTTGTTCACAAATTGGTATTTACAAAGTTGCTCAAATTGTATTTATTTCAAAGTAATGTAATAAATTGCGTAGTAATGTAATAAAATTATATCCTATTTCAACACTCAATGCAACGCAAAAACTATTTAGAACTGATTATTTATTTACTCACAAATCAAAATCGACTATCCATTAGTGTTATTATCATTTGACACATGACAGTTCATTCAATCCACTATCACAACAATACGTCATTTTCACGAAAGCGGAAAGTGGGTTGTTCATGTTCAATACAAGTAACAAATAAATAGCTAAATACCGGAATTTACAGTTATGACCACCTGAAAATTGACAATGGAGGGGCTGCCTTCGGGTGATATACAAGCGAAGTATCAAAAACTAGCCGCTGAGTATTCAAAAGTGTGTAACGTTATTATCATTGATGCGGTGAAACTATCGGCAATTTGTTGGATTCATTATTTCCGTTGTTCCAGTTGCGAGTGCATGTCAAGGTGCTTAAAAAAGGTGTGCTAGATGAGCAGGCGAAGTCTAACGAGCTACGAGATGGGCTTAAGGAGAAGGAAAAATCTCTGAGGAAGGGAGAACTGGAGATAGATTCGCTGACATTTAGGAACCAGCAGCTGACGCGGCGCGTGTCCGTCCTTCAGGATGAACTCGACTCCTTACAGGTCAGTTGCACCATACCTTGCCATAAAAACCGTAATAAAGGTGAAGTGTTACTAATCACTACTTGATAGTAATCTTATCTTAATTTGCTATGGATTAATTCAAAATATTACTTTACAATCATGTTGTTGCTATTTCGTTATGAAAAATAATAAAATTTATAAGAGCTATTTTCACCAAAATAATATTTTTAGTAGTTGCATAATAATATTATAATTTTTTTCAAATTATGTTAGAGTATGATTTACATAATACTATAAATATTTCAGTTGAAGTTGACAAAGAAGTCTAAAAGCAAAGGGGATGACAAGCAGCCAACAGTCAGCAATGCTGGCCCGTTAGACTCAGGAATACTTCAAGAGGAATTACAGAAGAAAATCATCGAAAATGCTCAGTATGCTTCTCAGGTAAATTAAATACCATGTTTTTTAGTCATTATAAGATTGTTATTTATTATACTATTAGAGATTATTATTACATTGTTATTAGATATATTATTATGTACAGGGATAGTCTTTGGTGGAAATCAAAAATAATGTTAACAGAGGTGGACTGCCTTTGCCCAGCAGTAGGACAACTGGGGTTGATTAAAATAATGCCTTGTTCAAGTTAAAATGATGTACAATAATACCAGATATTAAAATTATATGATGTACTGGGCCATTCATCTTTTAACTATCAAGAAATTGGTTTGTTAATCTATACTGGAAACCAAAGCTGTCAGTTGAATAATTTGTACATCTATAAACTATCCACCTACCATTAAAACAAAACATTATATCATTTTATATTAAAGTGATGCAGCTATGTAGTTAATTGTATCAATTAGTGTAATGTACACATGCAGTTGTTATGGTAACTTGTTAATTAATGATGTCATTGTGACTATAACTAAGTACTTTCGACTTGATTGATACTGTAGTTTTGCACAGTATCATCTAATAATTAGACAAGTTTTGTTCATATTTCAATAATCTATACTTATAATAAATCTGTAGAAGTGAAAATTCTGTACATTGAAACTATCGAAAAAATAAATGGCGGGGGGTGTTACTAGACCGACACCGAACAGAAAAGTGTGAAAAAAAATATTTTTGTCTGTCTGTCTGTCTGTTTGTTCAGGTATCACGCAAAAACTACCGGTTTGATTACGATGAAACTTGGTATAATTATTCTTTATTATCCTGGGCACCACACTGGGTAATTTTTATCCCGGAAAAGTATAAACAATAAAAAACAAACTTAATTTTGCGGTTAAAAACTCATTGATAAGTTTCGTCATCCACGCGAACGAAGTCGCAGGCACAGCTAGTCTTGAATATAAAACTTGTCTTTACTCATGGGTCACTATTAGAGTTGACCCAATTAGTATCAAGCCCAACCGGGGCCCAGATAATATATAATCATGACTTCTTTTTTCAAAAGTCTTCAATTCTTACAAAGATCTTATTACATTTTTTTTTGTGCTTAAAAACCTGGTCAAATTAAATCCATCTGTCCATTCATTTCATCCATTTAGCCTTTATAAAGTTTTCTATAAACAGCCTTTCATCATTAATTATGAAGAAGTTCAAAATACATGTAACATAATTACTCTTTAAACTAATGTCTTTTCTTTGTTTTTTTACAGTTATCAGACAAAGTATTCGAAATATCCCAGTTGAGGGCCTCCCTGGACGACTACCAGAGGCACATAAATGAGAGTGACAGTAAATACAAGTGTGAGATCGCTAAGCTCAAGAACAAGAACCAGGAGCTGCAGTATGCCCTGGAAGAGGCCCAGAAAGAGCGGCTCGGAGGCACACCCAGCAAGATCCAGCTAGCGACCAGCAGTCAGGCCGCCAGTTGTAATGGAGACTTCTTGTCAGAAGGTGGCAGCTTGGTATGGAACTACTGTTTACGGAATTACTATGTTTATGCAATTTGGCTTTTGTTTGGAAAGTTTTATATGCTTCTTGTGTGTCACGCTAAAAGGATGATATTTAAAGTTGGATAGCTCCAATTTATTGTCCTTACTGTAATGAATATACAAATGAACATTAGAAATGTTAATAAGGGAATGTGACGAATAAGATTTATCATTTAGAGGAATCTTCTTTTTAAAAATTTTTGCTATATAATCCGACTTTTTAAAGAAGTTCATAGGGTTGTTTACTTGTTTAGTGCTACAGACATAGGTTTTGGAAAAATGGTAAATGATTAAACATTGATGTTTGCAGGTCGGAAGTGAGGATGCATTAAGTTCTGTAGATGACTTGAATGTTACTGAACAACTTAGTATAAAAGCACATTCACTAGACCAGGTAACTTGCACATATATGTTTTTGCCATTCATTGGTTGTTTGTACACTATTTTTATTTTGCTTTAATATAATCATTTGTGATAAAAAGATAAGTGATGGGTACTGTTTATTAACCTAAACTTAAATCAGTAAATGTGTATAATGATTTGGAGAGACTAGTTCGCGATGCGCGATTTTTAAATAATAAAAAAATATTTTCAGGAAAATCAAAAACTGAGAATGGAATTCGAAATGCTTCGAATGGAAAACGAGAGTCTCAAATTAGAAGTAGCTAAATACGTGTCAGCGAGTCAAAAGAAGCGCGGTGACGGCCACGATTCTGGTGACTTCAATACCTTTGGGGAGACGTCCGTGGACTCCGAGGGCAGGGTCACGGGTCTGCTGGGCAGCCTGGAGGTGCCCTTCCTGCTGACCAGCGAGGTGGAGACCAGGGAGGAACGGATGAAGTCGTACTTTAGGAATAAGATTAGTGAATTGAAGTCAGAACGAGAGGAGTTGAAGAGCAAGACTGAACATTATGTTAAAGAGGTTTTTTCTTTTTTAATACTATTTACTTGGCCCTTTGGTAGTAAGGTAACATCCTTAAACAACACCTTTCTTTTTGCTTCAAGGGTAAAAAATTAGTTGCCTTTAATCTCAAGCATTGTTTTTCATATTACACAATGCATGTAATATATTTTTAGTTTTCACTCTGCCTACTTTTTAGCTACCTGGAGGCTTAACTATAGTCTCGACAAATTTGACATGTGAAACATAAAAAAAAAAAAAAAATGTCGACCATTTTTTGCTCAATTAATAATCTTTCGTTCTTTTCTCTTTCACATATAATATAAATTGATTTATACGTGTGAGCTATAACTAATGTATTCTTGTTCTAGTGTGAGATGCTGCGCCTCCGTTTCGAGGAGATGGAGCGCGACCGGCTGGCGGACGAGCACACGCTGGACGAGAAACACAACACTATCAGCAGACTGGTGAGTGTGACGTCAGAGCGTCTGGTTTTATATATTTATAGCTTTTGTTATCTTGTTATGTTCAAAATATGTTGATTGATGTAAATGAATATAGAGTATGGTATTAGGATATAGAAAGTATTTATTTACTTTATAGTAAAAGTTTAAACTTATGGATATTTACACAAAAAAGCAAAGCAATGCGATCTATAATATCTACATTACTACTTTAAATTAAAACGTTCACAGTCGCCATTATCTTTATTAACTTTCTCTGTACAACATAGCTTGCACATAAATTTGATTACTATGCCAGTAAATCGTCTGACTGAACAACGTAAATTAGATTAGTACAACAAGGAAGATGATTTTTCACCAAAGTAAATACAAAACTTCCTTCACAGGAAGAGGAGCTACATTCGACGTCGCACAACTACGAGGAGCAGATGTCGGTGCTGACCGAGCACGTGGCGGGCCTCAACGAACAGCTAGCGCGCCAGCACGACGAGATCCAGCAGCTCAAGCACACGCTGCACAACAGGAGGAAATAACGGCCGCTAAACAGCGGAGTATGGCTACCTCCTGCAGCCTTATGACGCCCTGGTACCATTAACCGAACATACAAGCAACTATTATAAATTAAAATGCTTTCTGAACATACACATAAATAAATCAGAACTAAAAACCTTCTAGATAACATCAAAAAAGACCGCATCAAAATCAGTTTATTCGTAAAAGATGTCGATAATACCGACAAACATACACAAATGTTAAGTTTATAACAGGCCTCTTTTGTCTGGAATTAAACATAAAAGAAAATCAATATTACCCAGAGATTAAATTGGTAAGAATGTGCTTTGGCCTATAGTCGCTCTGGTACCTATTAGCTATTTAACTATTTATTTATATGAAGATTAATATTTTGTACATGTCTGAGACCAGGGGCCCGAGCGTCCGGCGGCGCTCGGGCTCTCTCGGGTGCCCTTGGGCCGGTTCGGGCGCGACTCGTGCGCGTTCGGGCCGCCCGAGTGCGCACGAGTCGCGCCCGAACCGGCCCAAGGGCACCCGAGAGGGCCCGAGCGCCGCCGGACGATGCAACTGTTGGCATACTGGCACGGAGTGTAAATAGCAGACTCGGGCCCCAGTGCTAGGTAGTCGCATCCGGCGTCAGTTGAAAGCTGTTAAGCAATATTTTTTTGTAAGGTTTTGAGGCATATGAAATAAATTTAGGTTTTTGAAATCATGAAAAAGCTTTGGCTAAAACATACCGGTGTGAATTGTAATTATGTAGCAAATACTTCGATTTCTTGAATCCAGAATAAACAATTAACCGAAATGAAAAAGGTTTATTTGCCAAGATAGCGTTATACATACTTATTTACAGTCCCAGTGATGTATTAAACAAATTGTAGTTGAAATATATGGTCATAAATATCCAATTTGTACAGTTAAAATGTTTGTAGACTAATTCAAACCGTGGGTCGCTTTTGACCACTGTTTTTGCTACAAATACTATCAATATTATAATTTATAAATATCGAAGTTAAGGTAACCTAATGAAGTGTGAGACAGCTAGATAGGGATAAAAACAATAACCACTAATTTATAATCCAAATAAAAATACGTATTTGTACAAAAATTAAATAATGTATGTAATCAATTAACTATGTATTTGTATATGGATACAAACTCATGGTCTCAATCACGCCATGAAGAATAGCAGATTACAATGTTTACGTCGAAAATTATTGATCACATATTCACAATTAGACATACTTGATTAAAATCAATTAAATGATGTTGTATAAAATGTATAAATTGGCGTTGGAGTTTCTAAATGTTTATGTGTATAAAAATCATGTCACCTTCATATTATATTATTGTTATACACAAATATATAAATTAATCTATTGATCTGATTGTGTTCACTTCCTATGTTGAAAAAGCACGAAAATACATAAGTATTTTGACTCTTATTAACAATGAATTAAAAGGGGATTAAAAGAAAGGGTGAGACAAAAATGTCTTATTTTCAAGCGATCAGAGAGTATCAAAATGTATTTAAACTCGGTAGATTACTACACGTTGTCCTTACGATTATTAAATTGAGACAATTTGTTGCTCATTGAGCAATAACTAAATCTGTGTTTCAATACTGGACATTCGTTTTTGTTCAATGCTAAAAATGGATAAGCAAAGGTTTTAAATCATGTGAACATTTTGTTTCTAGTCTCCTGGGGCCGCGAGATAGTTTTAGTTTAATGACAAATGTACAGCTACTTGCCACTGTTGTCATTGTAGGATTGCAAGGGACTGTTCTTATCTAAAATACGAAAATTAGGCACAATAACAAGTACACTGGAACGTTTATTAACCCGCCACTCACTGACTTAAAATAGCGGACTCGGGCCCCTAATATAACATTCCTACGACACCTTGAATGAGATATGTTTTCGCCTAATCGATGTGTATAACTGTATTAAATCGGCTAGTGATTTGTGCTTTAGTTTAGTCTAATAGGTATTGGTGAAACATTCGTTTTTTTTGTTGTATTTATGCATCGAGTGTTTTTTCATAAAATATGTACTGAAAATAATGGGATGTTTTTAAGTGCTCAATAACCTTAAATGCAAATTGTTAGACTTTTCAATTATTATTTAATTATCAAGGGAAATTAGTGTTATTTACATTATATTTTTTTATGGATAATGTCAATGTTTCTCCAGACTAAAGTTTCTATCTAGTGTGCGTGACACAAGACCAACTTCAACATCAATTTCAGCAATGCAATTTCGGTAGCAATATGTATAAAAATAATCTATAGGTTATTAAAAACACCTTCGATTCTTAAGTCTTGTGAGAACGATATAAAAAGTTAGCAATGCAGTTAATTACTCAAGTAATTAATTAGTTAGTCAAATGCGTATACATCAAACTGCCTAACCATATTGTAAATTTAAACGTTCACTCTTCAAAGAGTTCGTAATGAGTTAACCTGTTTAGCTAAGTTATTTATATTTAAGTAAAACATTATATGAAAATATGTATATGAAATATGTGTAAAAAGTGGTATAGATATGGCGAGTATTTTGGTATGTTCTTGACACTCCATAGCAATTAATTATTAAAGAGTTATTATATACGCAAGACATACTAAAGTATTCCCAAGCAGTCCTTGCATATAATGTATAAATAAGAGAAATAAATTATCAATAAAATAGTTTTGAATACTTATATTTGTTTTTCATAATCCAATTACGTTCATGCCTGGATTGCTTCTTCAGGATTATAGTATGAACATGCAAAGAACTCATCCTCTTACGAAATACCTTTTAGTTAGTAAAAGCAAATTGAAGAAAAGGCATGGAACATGGTGAGTTACATATCAAATAGTGGACACCCAGGAAATTCGGATAGGACATTAAAACTCACGTTATATGCACAACTTTGTATTATAACGATAATCATAAGCACCTTATAATATGTCATCTGTTACAATATTTGTTTTCAACAGTTACATTATCGTTATAAATATTTATACAAAATTTATCAATTTGTTGAACAGCGTTTTGCAAATAATTCGCTAAAGTGAGGTCTTTGTCGATCATGCGTCACGCTAACAAACAGGCAGACGTATTGTCAGTCAGCAAGTAACCGTCTAGCGTTGTAAGTATGTATATCAAAAGATTGCACTTGTTCGCTTGCCAGAAGCATATTGCATGGTATTCAATATTAAGTTTATACCTTATTCCCAAATTGGTTTACATTATAGACTAGAACAGTCACTTGCTGATTAGATAACTGGTAGATTAAGACAAGTATTGGATACTATCAACTATAACAAGGCCTAGAGTTTAGTACCATAGTCAAAGAGATTTTCTAACTTGAATGAATACTGTTGCCATTTCGAGATCAAACATTTCATTAAAATTATGTCGAATATGATATTTTGAGAGAATTTGTGGATAGAGCAACACTAAAGTCAAGTTGAAATCTTTCTGGTATGGAACTGGCCATTATTGTAAAAGTAGAATTTACCACTCGATAAACTCTTGTCAACTCTCGCCCGTAACGTGAAACTGTACATTAAATATTAACGCCATTATACAATAGTGCAAACAACTATAATAATATAAAAGTTACAAAATCTAGCTCCATTAGTCGATAGTATCGGATACTTTGATTAAAAACACTTGATAATTTATTTCAGTCGTCATTCAATAACATGGGTAAGTTATGTTAAAATAAAAAAATAAATAACTACATAGACAGGTGCTCTCAAACATCCTCTCTCACCCGAAGCTCATCTAATACATTTTATAAATACATTACACATCATATGTTAAGTCGACTGTTTGAAATGGCTTCAACGCAAACTCCTTTGGCACTCTATACACACGAAATAATAAAACTTAAAATAAATCGAAATACATCACCGTGGGTGCCCGACTTGTAAAACTAACGATACTTCCATAAAGGCAGATAGGCATAATTATATCTTTATAAATAAACTAACTTTACGTCGAGTGTTCTAACGGATATATATTCAGCTTATATTATGGAAATTGTTGTGTATTACTAAGTTTATATTATATTCTAGAGCGAATGTGTAGCAAGCGAGTTTAGTACGCGAGAAGCGGCTAGCACATTAAAGTTTTTACATTAAGAACAGATGATTTAGTAACCGCTGGACGGTTGTGTTACGACCCTAACATAGTAACTAAAATGTCTAGATTCTACTTATTTAGTTAGATATTAGAGTAGCCATATAAGCCGAATATGTTTCCGTTCTAGGCGGGGACATATAACATAGGACATTAAAATATATTTTAGTAATGATTAAATGAAACGCTACGTCATTAGTAAGTATTGTGCATAGAATATCCTCTCGCCCATTATACCAAATCGACTAAAATATAATATGAGATAACTAGAGTTTGACATAAAGTATGCTTTACATAATTATTGTGAAAACCTTAGATAAAATAATGATATCTATGTCAAACAATAGTATCAGTACAAACATATATGTGTTCATGTATTTGGTTTCTATAAATAATAAATTAAAGATTTAATAAGTGTCGGGAGACGATCAATTGGTATTGTCAATCTATATACATATAGGTAGATAGATATTTAAAATACACATATACACATAGATTAATATTTATGTACGTATTCAATCGCAACTGACGATCTCCCGCTATCAAAACATTATGGCGTTTTAATCAACATGATTATACATCTAAATACAATTAAATTAATACACGATTGGGCTAAAATATTTCGTAGGTGGTTCTGCAGTGGAATGGTGTATAAACCTGTTACTTACATTTAAAAAAGAATAAGTAAATACAAGGTACGAAAGCAAGGCGCTTTGTGATGCATATTGAAAATGATACGTCCCTCTCACCACTATAGGAACGAAATCTACACCAAAGTCGTACAGTACAAATCGTTTGGTAAAAGGTATTACAGTTTTAATTTCCTCGATCTTGAAATGAAAGAAGTCAATGAAAAAGGAAATCCCATCAACGTACTGTGTAAGCAATCGTTAAATATTTGTAAAGGACCACATAAAGAAAACTACTTTCCAAACACTCTCACATTTTGCATCACTCTGTATAATACAGGTCGACAACGCGCCGAATGACAGTAGAAACATCATTTAGATTATAATACAATTAAATAACAGCAGTGCTTTCGATTACATTTAAGTAGCAATTTACTTGGCGTGAAAGCCAACCAATCAGGAAGGCAGGTGCTAAAGCACACGGCCTCTGATTGGTGCGAGATCACGCTAGTCGCTCGCGATTGTCGACCTAAGTGGATATAAAACATCAACAAAAGGACACTACCGTATTAATATATTTATGTGTACTAACTATTCAATATAGACCACAATGCGTCACTCGTGTCACTCTTATAGCGTCCTCTCGCTCGCACACTCAGGTTCCGTCCGCGGTGTTACCGGCGGTCCAATGTCCGGCACTTCAGAATCACGTCTTGATATAGTCCGTATAAATTTTGTTTAAACATATTGTATTGATGATAGTTAAAATTGTTAAGGCCGTTAATAGTTCTGTGCATATTTGTGTGGTCTTAACGTCGATTGAGAAGTAGCATTTGTTGAAACGCACTTCAAAAGCCATATTCACGTATACCTTTTCGAAGGGATTCAGCCTTGATTGAAGAGTTTTGAACAAGATTGGTCGGGGAGCCGGCACAGTAAGCGGCTAGTCGGTCGTGGAGAGCATGGCGCGACAGGACCACGTGAGTAGTGTCGGGTGTGAGCGTGGCGGGCGTGGCGGCTAGCTCGGCGGCGGCGGCGGCGGCGGCGGCCGGCGTCGCTAGCACTGGTTGACGTCGGGCGGCGTGGCCAGGTACGGGTCGGCGCGCTTGTGCTCGATCAGCGCCTTCACCGTCGTCGAGTCCGCGGGCAACTCGGACTTCTTGCGGAGAAGTGGTTTGCTCGCGTTGTACCCTTGCTTTCTGAGCTGTGGAAAGATAGAATTTTATTATTTCTAATAGAAAATTTTGAGGTGCCTTGTTTCTTTAAAAAAGGATTTTTTAAGTTTTATTAGCCACAGTGATGTATAGCTTACCTCCTGCGCCTCGTGCTCGATGCGCTGGTAGGTGAGCGCGGAGAGCGGCGGGTCGTCGTCCCGCGCGGGGTGCGGGGCGTGCGCGGACAGCGGGGCGTGCGCGGGCGCGGCGGGGCAGGCGGCCGCGCGCGCCTCCAGCGTGCGCCACACCTCCTCGCGCTGCAGCAGCCGCTCGCGCTCCCTGTTACATACATCACACACTCAGCAAACAGCTGCAGTATACAGGGAAACTTCTTGACTGCTCAAACTCCAATTATTGGCTTACTCTAGCGGACTAAAGCCGAGGAAATTCCGATCGCGCTACCCCACACGTAACGCCGCGTTTTAGGCCGCACATACGCATTCACGGCCTTGACGTATTTTCCGCTGACTAAAAACTCTCGTCGCTCTCATTTACTAACGTAAACCCTATAAAAATCACATTTTTACCCAATAAGAACGACAACATACAAAACGCGACTCACTTCTGTTTCTCCTGTTTGTACTGCTGCGTGCACTCGTCGAAGAGCTTCTGGTTCATCTCCATGAAGAGCTTGAGCGCGTTGTACACGAGCCCGTGAATGGTCTTGTTCCAATGGCTCTTGGTGTTGCGGTACAGCGACGGGAACATTATGGGCAGTATGTGCGTCGCGTTGTCCGATATCAGAGACATTATGTACTCGTTGTTCCAGTAGTATAAAGCGCGCTCCGCCACCTAGAAGTCAAGAACGATGACATTGATTTATTTATTCGTCGTAGGTATTTGCCGAAAACCGTAAATACATTTGAGACAAAAAGGTAAAATTGCCGTTGCATATTATATCACTATGGGACCAAAGTGATACAATATGTTCGCTGCTTTTAAAAATGGGATCTATGGACGACGAAATGTGGGTATTCTGATACTGAATTCTGAGAAGTGCTATGCATAATGAACTTATGCAATGATTGATTACTTATATAAAAAAGCTAAAATTTGAGTAGACTGCAATATTGTCGAGATCCCATGTCCAGATGATCATGTTTGGCGGCGATTTTTATTCTGAAAATCACACAAGAGTATGTAACGGACCTGGAAGTGCGGGCTGGAGACGCACTTGGCGAGCTGCTTGAACAGCGGGTCCATGATCTTCTGGAACTCGGCCGGCTCGATCACGTCCAGGATCTCCTCCATCTCGTTCAGGAACATCACCTCTTTGGGCGAGTGGGTCTTCGGCCAGTATTTTAATAATGCCCTGTAAAAATATTTTCAATTCAATCTTTGTTTCTTGTGAAAAGGTTGGAATTTTCAGGAAGCTTCTAAGTTCGACTTAGGTGTTCAAAAATTTTGGTATGATGTAAGTTTTTCAATATTTACATTTCGATTTCCACACAAGCTTGAAATTGAATCAGGTTTCGGGATTAAGTTATAGCACTTAAAACCAAAATTATTTATTATGGCAGAATTTGTCCTTTTACAAAAAAAGTTTTTAAAGTAATATATTTTGTAAACTAGCTATGCCTGCGACTTCGTTCGCGTGGGTGACGAAACTTATCAATGAGTTTTTAACCGCAAAATTAAGTTTGTTTTTTATTGTTTATACTTTTCCGGGATAAAAACTACCCAGTATGGTGCCCAGGATAATAAAGAATAATTATACCAAGTTTCATCGTAATCGAAACGGTAGTTTTTGAGTGATACCTGAACAAACAGACAGACAAACAAAAATTTTTTTTTCACACTGTTGGGTTCGGTGTCGGTCTAGTAACATCATCCGCCATTTATTTTTTTGATATTTTCAATGTACAGAATTTTCACTTCTACAGATTTATTATAAGTATAGATTACATAATATCGGCTTAGGCATGCAAGGTATACAAAGTTTGTATGTTATTTACTTACCTAACTACAGGCTGTGTGAGCGAGGGATCCTTCTCTAGGAACTGCACCACGCAGTACGCGAGCTGCGGATGGTACACGGAGAGGGACTTCGCTTTGTGCAGCGGTAGTAATACCTAGAACAAGTTACAATTGATAAATAATTTTGTTAAATTACATACATGCTTGTGAAATACCGCTACAAATAAAAACTGGTTAATTATCTTTTTTTTCATTAGATGGGTTTTGGTGGGGGGAAAATTAGGTTCCAAATTATTTAAGGCAATTATTCCTTCTGAATAAAGAGGCTATTCATTGTCTATAATAGTATTTGTATATGTGTATCTAGTCAATTCTTTGCGACAAATGCATCACGCTCTATTAAGGAAATAGTAAAAAAAAACTTACCCTCAATAAGAAGAGTTTGTGTTCCTCTTTGAGCGGCAACGCGAACCCGTTGATGATGGAGCCGAGGATCTCCAGCAGCTCCGCGATGCCGTTGTGATGCTCCGTCTCGTAGATAAACCTGAACAATGATCATATAGGATCATCAGATCACCTTATACCTAACAATACAGTATGGTTCGACTACCTGAACTATACTCCTGAAAGAAAAGTGGAGGTTTTAGAGGCAACTATAGGCTGGCAACGATAACACGGTGTTAATGCCAAATGCATTACCGCCTGGTCCCCTTCTACCTGATCAAGGGAAAGGAGAAGGACTATGTAGGGTTTAGCCGATAAGAGTATATTATCCAATCTGTCATTTCTAGAGCGGAGAAATCTTACGGTCAAAGAATGAATAAAGACAACCTGATAGAGATGATTTTGGTTGCAAGCTGCAAAAATGCCATACGTTTTTATTGTTCAAGTCTTTCCAATTCATAACAAAATAAAGTGCTACAATATTCTTTAAGCATAAAAGGAAATCGCTTCCTATGTAAATACACGCGTCCTTACAATGTTACGGTAACTCCGGATGTTTTAACATATCAGATCTTGTATCAATATAATATGTATGCAGGATGTGATGAGAGTACATAAACCTGTCTACCATCTGCATCGATCAATTATTTTAAAGGGTTAGGGTACGTGGTTATGTTCATTGGCTTATACATATACGTATTGTATGTATTCCGAGCGTTCCGTGTCGGATAAATCTCAGTTAAAATTTTCTAACTCTGAAAATATGATCTTCAGTTATTTTATTGTAATCGCGATACTTGGTACTTACTTAAATATATAAATAGCACAGAAATAAGTTCACCATTTAAAATCTTAAATCGCATATCTATCATATTACAAAAACTCGCCCATATCAATAAGTTCATCATAATACACAGTTCTATTAATGGTCTATACATAGTAAGGCGCTATGTTTAAACGGGATAAATAGTCCTATAGTCCGTTAATCCCACGGTAATGGTGGTCCATACGCTTGGACAGAGATACGCATTTAATTGGGTCACGTGAGTAGAACAGATCTGCTTCATTAATTATTATTGTCTGTCACGTTTCCTCATACATAAATAGATGCAGGATAATTAGTGCAATATATTTTTAAAGCAAAGAAATATAAACTTTAACTGGTAAGGTATATAATCTAATTTTGCACCTTAGACTTATTTTTAATTATACTATTTGTTTACTTAAATAACGTATTATATTTCCACGTGCTGGCTCCTACAAGACAAAAGCATAAATCCTTGAAAATGAATGCAAACGTATTTGAAACTATCCGATAATCGGAAATAACCTTAACCGAGAGCATCAGCACAAATCCGTTTCCGTAATATAATATTCACAAAATCTCTAATCTAGGTGCGATATAGCTTTAGTTCGAGCAAGTTCAAACAGCTACAACCTATACTAACCTCTAATTTAATTGGCTCGATAATTCTCTTTCAGACCGAACATACACGTCCATTGGTTCCTAAACGTTCTGCATTGAGTGCACAATTGCACAATCTTGATCAAATCATTCAACCCATTGTCAACCTAACAAGAGAGATGTGCATATTGTGCATGTATTCAGTAAACTTACTAGTTTTGAGAACAAAGTTATCTTTCTGCACTACCGTAGTTTTAGGTTTTATCATACACAATACAGTTGCAAATTTAAGAAAATTAGAGGTAAAAATTACATAAAAATATTATTTTGCGAGACCTTTGAAGGATTGTGATATAATAATTCAGATTATGCAGGTACAGTTGATCGCACATCGTAAGTGACAATTCCTTATTATTGACAACACTCAACGCAATAAGTAGTTACTCACCTATAGAACACATTATTGATTTGTTTCCGTATGTAGGCGCGGAGCACGAGGAACTTCCCGTATATCCTGTGCAGCGTCGTCTTGAGGAAGTCGCGCTCCCTCGGGTCCTCGGAGTCGAATAGTTCTAATAGCTGCGGACAATTAGATGCATGTTAATAAAGAAAAAACATCGGATATATCAAAATATACACATGAGTCATTCATGCATTCTGACAACCAGTCTTACTATGGGATACTGTGTTTCCCAGTAAAATTTGTCGTGGAGGTCAGATGGGCAGTCGCTCCATGTAAAATATTTGCTAGTATGAAAAATTCAGCTGAATCCGGTAAGACTGGCAGCCGACCCCAACATAGCTTGGGATAAGGCTAGGCAGATGATGAGAGTCATTCATGTACAGTTTTTTTATGACAATAAAGTGTCGTTTTGTTGAATGATAGATAAATAGACAAATAAATGCTGCAAGTGGTGGTCAGTGTTTCGGCTCAGCTAGAAACAGTAGTCTTGCACTAGTTGCACTAATTTCTTGATAACTTATTAAGATGAAATATCATAACAGCCGCAATAATATGAACATGGATCACTATAAAAATAGTAAGTAAAATACAAATTTACGAAACGATTTTTTTTTTTGTACAGACCTATAACTTGTGTGTGTGGTTTTAAACTGTAAATTCAAGTTGGTTATTATAAATAAACAAAATTACATCTTCGTTTGCCTTATCAAGTTAATGACAATGTAACATGTTTACAAAGCCGTCTTCCCAAACGCAAATTTACCTTCATCAGACTGACATTTTATCATACGATACATATCTTGACACCTAAATGCAAAACAGGCAAGTTTTGATACGAACACAAATAGAAATACGAAGAGCAACGATGAAAAATTCATTGGTATCGATCATGTTATTGCTTCAATTAAAGAGGACGATAGACGTATCGTGTTCGATGTCTGCTCACTCAATTTACAATGTTGTCTTGCAACATCATTGTAATATTGATTTTCGTGTCGTTTGTTTGTAGCATGTGTAGTGGGAATAGTGCAGGGCTGTCGAATTAGTTTTGTCGGTTTGAACTGAGTGGCTGTAATCTGTAATTTGTATGTCATGTACGGACCCAGTTTTTCAAGTGATATTTAGATTTGAACATCTTGTATATTGAATTGAAACAAGCAGAGCCTGACCAGATAATGGACCTGACTGGTGGGTCGTTTTCGATGTCTATACCTTACGGTCTGTCACCTCATGTCAGGACGCTTTCTTATATTTTGTGGCTTTGTATCTCTATGTACGAATATGATAATGAATGTTACAATAATCTGGGCAATTTAAATTGCAACCGATGGTACAATAACATGGCCTAACATTAATAAAAATCCGAGGCTTAATTATTTTATATGTCGTAGCTGTACATTTTAATATTACTACTACGAAACCAAGCTATAACAATATAAAATTACACAGAGTTTACATTCCTGATTAGTTGCAGCGAAATTATTTACTACTAGCTGTGCCTGCGACTTCGTTCGCGTGGATGACGAAACTTATCAATGAGTTTTTAACCGCAAAATTAAGTTTGTTTTTTATTGTTTATACTTTTCCAGGATAAAAACTACCCAGTGTGGTGCCCAGGATAATAAAGAATAATTATACGAAGTTTAATCGTAATCGAATCGGTAGTTTTTGCGTGATACATGAACAAACAGACAGACAGACAATATTTTTTTTTCACACTTTTGGTTTCGTTTTCGGTCTAGTAACACCCCCCGCCATTTTTTTTTGATATTTTCAATGTACAGAATTTTCACTTCTACAGATTTATTATAAGTATCGATCATATGAAATCAATTTACACGCGGAAAAACAGTTTGCTGCTTAAATATAGACCTAGCTTTAAAACCGTTTTCTCAACTAAACGGTTTCATAGATGCGGACGTGACCTTTAGAAATTATGAATGGAAGAAAAACACACATCGCTGACCTCAAAACGGTTGTCAAATATGGCAGTCAGATAATTAAGCCTATTTTAGTTTCTGAATGTATATTTTTGCGTAGAAAAAGTACATCCATTTATTATCAAGAATTTCAAATCAAATAATCATGCATTTTATGATTTTTTATTTATGAAAGCGAAATAAACAATTACTTAGTTGATTTATGAAAGTTAACTGGAAAATATCACAGCTCGGAGTAATCAGGAATAAATCTTTGAATAACTAAAACCGAAACATAAATCATTCAACTCAGCTTGGGCCGGACATTGCTTACCTCTGCCAAATATAAGAAAAATTACATAAACAAAACGTTTTAATTTTACACGTATATAATATATAATTTATCGCACCTGGCATAATAAACATTTAGAGGGTATTAAGTAATAGTGCATTGTTAATCCAATTTCCCGTAACGTAAGTGTGAAGTGATAGTAACCAATCAGCGTACTGTGGAAGCGTGATGAATCAAAAAGACATAAACTTAGAGTATATATCAACAGCAAAGAGTGCGCGTGTGGTCCTAGCTCGTTGTGCTGAGCGTTAGCAAATTTTTGGCTGTAAGCATTATGCTCGTTTACGGTTTCAAATTATTTTCCGTGCAACGAAAGATGCTCGTGGCTAAGTGTAAGCCATATGGTTTGACCGATAATAAAGGTTAAACCGCGCTCGCCGCGGTTGGTCCGTGGATGGGTGACCATTTATAACATACCGAGACCCCTCCGTGTTTCGGAAAGCACGTTAAACAGTAGGTCCCGGCTGTCATACATAGATCTTTGGCAGTCGTTAAGTCAATTCTGACAACCAGTCTTACTATGGGATACTGTGTTTCCCAGTAAAATGGGTTGTGGAGGTCAGATAGGCAGTCGCTTCATGTAAAATACGGTATTCAGCTGAATCTGGTAAGACTGGTAGCCGACCCCAACATAGTTGGGAAAAGGCTCGGGAGATGATGATGATGATGATGCAACGAAAGATGTTAATACTAAAATATTGATTATATATTGTTATATTATATTGATTGTTTCAATTTGTAATATTAGGTATTTTAGATGCTTTTAATAAAACGTTGCGCTCCATTTTGACACAAACTTTACGACAACGTTTGTTTATACCTGTGCTCACAGTTCATACCCTTGCGCACTCTATAGTTTATTTTTCTATATTCTAAGCATATAAATCACTCGTTGCGAGCATTGCGTCCAATAGCAAACGCTCAACCGCTCAAGGGCGATGCTATGGTAAACACACATTATATGTTAGTCGTTAAAGGAATTAGTATGTTGTTCTAGTCATTTACTGAAGTACTTACAGAGCTATAAAGTTGTCGAGATGTGCTTAGGTATTGTTTTCATTGCTAATTTAACGTATTATTATTATTTATTGCTGTACGGTGATATTTAAAGTGGTTGTTAGTATATTATAGTGGACAATTCACATTAGTCCCTTGCAAACAATATCTAAAACGTGTCCCAATGTCTCCATTTTTTCCAAAACGTTTCGTCAGCAGCTGTTAACTCAATGTTACTTTGTGACCCACAAAAACACTACCTACATCACTGTACAAACTACTACAGACAACGCTTCTCTTTTAGTTGAAAAACAGTCTTACCCCGGAATACGCAAACGCAACTTTTTTTTTATTTACTTTACACCATAAATTGAACGAGACAGCTTGTAACTTAACAGTTACTTAAACATATGGGACTTTTGGGTATGTTATATGTACAGACTTTGACAGCTTCACTGGACATGATATATAGTTCATTAATGAACCTTACTAACCTGTAATACAAATTTCTGATCTATATACTTCTTGGCGAGGTTGGGCTGGAAGTCGGGCGACTCCAGCAGCCGCAGAAACAGCTCGTAGACCAGCTGCAGGTGCGGCCAGGCGGCCTCCAGCGTAGGCTCATCCTCCTCAGGATCGAACTCCGCGCCATTGGGGTTTGAAGATGGCGGTAATGTCCGGAATAAGTTTATCGCGAACTGTTGACAAGGAAAGTGGTTAATATTTGTGAGAAGTTTTGTTTTGTGATTCGACTTATTTCGTCTTATGGGGGATTCTACGCTAGTTTAGGGTAGTGCGCAAACCACATAAACTGTTTTATTCTGTAAACTGTCAGCGTCAAACTCAGTATCGAAATGATTAATAGCCAGAGCTGCGTGCGAGCATGAATGTATAAAGAAATGGCATTGCTAGAAAACTCTTTTTTTTCTTTTATACAGTTCTGGGCGAGATTATAAACTTATTTTTGGGATGAGCCTCCTAGAATTCTGAGAAAAATATTTTCTTATCCCATAGAAGAGTACATCTAGGTATTATTGAACCTTTTGAAGGCAGTATATTATAACATTTTTACCTATAATTCTTACAATTATAACTAATTCAGGCCACCTACTAGTAGCCTGAATTATTCCACTGAAGGACAAAAAGGCCGCAACGCTTTTACTACAAATATCGATTAGACTAGCCGACATATCTATGTGATTGAAGTTTTGAAAGTACACCCACATCGAGTTTGAGGACATCAAAATTCAATAAATGGGGTCAATCTAACTTCCCTATTCGGCGGATCTAGAAGGCACATAATGAAATCATACACATGTTGAACCAATCAGTTCAGTCAATAGGCAATCAAAATCTATTCATTGGTTCGAGTCCTATTGTTTCTGTTTGGAAAGCAACTGACCGGAAAATGTATATACATACTTATAACATAACCACCGTACTCGCAGACATTTCTAGAAAGTCTGGTAAAGAATACAATATTTCTATTGTATGTATGTACCTATGTACCTTGTCCTTTGGAATGAAATTGTTGGAGCCTACGGTAAATTATTAATGATTGGTATATGACAGTCCTTGAGTTCTACACCGGCAGTTACTACGTGAAACAAAAACAAGAATTCCGAGAAACAATTCACAAAGGATTTTCCCTTTGTTCAGTGCTGTCGAGTGTAAGAAGCCAGAGTTATTTTTCAAAGCAAATTGTAAGGTGCTTAAAGAAAAGTTTAAGAGAAAATAATGTAGCTATTTCGGTAACAACCGGACGATTTCGTGGACTTCCGAAATTATTTAAAGTACACAAAGTAAAAGTATTTATTATGTATTTTGTGCGTATCAATAAAGTAATGGGTAAAATATGAGAATAAAAAATATAAGGCAGATTCACTTCATCTCGTCAAACTCAGATTTTACAAACTGTGAATATCAAACTAAAACAATATCACCCCGTACCTACCAACCGCCCTACATAGCATATAGGTTAAATGATGGCGCCAATCTGTGACGTCATACTTTCAACTCTAATAGGGTTGCTCATTTCCCTTGTTTAAATGATGGAAGATATCAGCACAAAATATAAGTGACAAAGTAAGCATATGATGATCAATGCTTGTAAGATAAACTGATAAGAGTCCTTTGCCCTGAATTCGGAATTTGGTTTCATGGCATAGCATGGCAACAAACGGGTTTACAATAAATAGTAAATAAACAGCACCACCCATGAATTCCAAAGCTCTTGTTACTAATCTTGTGACAGAAAGTGCAAGGTTTCCACTCACCATATTAACCGCCTCCGGGTATATAGGTTCTGTGATGACGCCCCGCTGTGACGTCACATACTCGACCATCTCCAGCAGGGCCGCCCGTTTCACCTCCTTCCATTTGAGGTCGGAAAGAGGCTCGTCCGCGAAGTCGAACAGCAGGCAGCATTGCCGCAGCTTCTGAACGAACAGCTGTTCGCGCTCCGCGGCAGGGGCATCTGGTGGTCAATGGAAACACGTATTAGGTAACTGTAAAGGGAAAAATAGACATTAACCATTTTAAAATAGAGATAACTATGCAAGAGTCAACGACACAAGAATAGATCGCTGTTAATTTAATATAAGTAAACTCTTAAAATCTTATCCTGAAAGTGTGCAATTGGTAATAGAAATGGAAAGGCTTTCAGTCAGGGTCTTGCTTACTTCAAAGAAAGTCAATGAGAATTTCCTTCTGACAAAAAAATCAAGAAAATGAAAAAGATACATTCTACTCCTTCGTATCAATATCTCAGTAGTTTCATATTAATTTCGTCTACATTTCCTAGAATCATGATTCGTGATTAAAGGGAAACAATTGAGCTTTAGATCTGGGTACAAAGTTTCCGGTATGTCAAACTCACAACACATTACACGCTTGAAGTCAAACTTACTAGAAGGTAATAATTGCGCTGTCAAACTAGTTCCTGAAACTTTCAAGCTCAACTAAATTAATTTTGAAGTACGAATTAAGGCTGTATGTGCGTTTGAGTGTTAGGAGTATATTCCGCTTCAGGAAATAATTTCAGTAGATGTGCTGGAAACTATATTACTTTGCAAATACTCTTCTTACATTTTTCTATGAATAAATACCAAAATTAAAGTAAAATCACTTCTTTTTAATGTGAAGAAAGAAACAAAATCTATCACGCTCCTAAGTTGTGAGTAGTTAGGCACCCAAAGATATATTGGCTTATTCGAACAAAAAGGTCAGACAATTGTTTAAGTGAAGAGACAATTCTGCCAACAACTCAGTGCTGACTGTTTTCGTTTCGTAATAAATTTGTCACCCTCTCCAGACACCCTCCTTTAGGGGTTCGGTGAGTTATGCCCCAAATGCGTGCCTGACTAAAACAAAGCGTACATTTAAAATACCCGAAGAAAACTTAGAACATAAACACTCAGTTCAGGCAAATGTTAATAAAAATCTCTGTTTTTCCGAATATCAGCTAATTCTGTGGTCGTAAAAACTACCCACAAATCACAAATTATAGCCGAAATCTGTATAATAGCTTCGTATTTTTTCCTTTGCTTATTCGATGAGTATTTTTAAAGGAGGGATAGATTGGGGAGAGGGGCTGACTTTAGACGGTAATCCGTTAAGTTCTTTGAAATTGGAGTAACCAAACTAAGACCTAAAGACTTTCGGATTGAATGAAGTACTTACAATGAATACATTTCGTCCGTTTGCCAAGATCTTCTACTTAATTTAAGTAAGATGTCAGTTTTATTATTATTTCGTGAAATATAAATACTTCGTTTGGATTTTATTTTAATGGAATGTGTATTTAAACTACTATGTTATTGGTTTATTCCAACAATTTGAAATTAGCTTTAGAATTAATAATAGCGTAAGTCTAATTATCGTATGGGGCTATAAACGAAATCGTTAAGATTGCAAGGTCATGTATATCAACAATTCAGGCATGTTAATGCCTAAAGTAAGTAACCTTGAATCACACGACTAGCAATATACATTTCAGTTCTCTTGAAACAGGTGATTTTACGACTGAACATTTGTAAATGAGCTCTGTTTACATTGAAGAAGAAATACTTCACGCGGAATAAAAAAGTGTTTGATGCCAGCCTAGCTTAGAAACAGACTAGTTTCAAATCTTTCATGACTTGTAACATTTTGCGTAATAAAAGTCCCTTGAAGCTGATAATGTAAACATACAGTGGAAAGATATGTTGCCGAACATAAACAGCAGGAACAGGCAAATGATCTCGTAGTGCTAATTTCTCTCATTAGCAAAGTTAACGGCTACAGAAAGGCCGTTTCGAAATAATTAAGCAAAGTCCAATATTCTGAACACGATTGTAGTCTTGCATTAGTAAAATGTTATAGGCAGTGCTGCAGAGCGCGAGGACGTCGCTATACACTTCCCATGGTATACATACAGCACGGGGCCGGCCGCTGGCCACCGATCGGTCGATATATTTCTGCGGCATTTTCGCCATTTCCCGTTCGTCTATCTACATGTACACACGTTATACTGTCAATGATTAGTTTCAGCCATTCAGGCGCATTGTTTCAGGCGGCAAGTCTGATGTGCCGCTTCAAGGTTGTCACTGATGAGGCGTGGGCGGCTATTAGTTATCGTTACTACAGCGTGGTTAATCCGCGTCGTATATTACGATGACGTATTGAAAATTACGCTTTCGACGCAGTTCACTTGCGTTTATGGTTACTTCAGGAACTATAGGCTACAAATAGATACGGCTATTTCGCAGGCGGATGCCGAAAGTCAGCCAAACAGCGGAGGCGGTTTGTAAACAGAGATTAGGATATTGCCGCTTTTGATGTCCGTGTATCTGTAAGCGATCACTGGTGCATTGTTGATATAACGACGAACCTTTGAGCAGTGGCAACTGCACCATCAAACTTTCCTTATCGGCATTAGGTATCGGCGTGGGGCGCTCGGGCGAGACGGCAGCCGCGGCGGGGGGCGGCGGGCTGCGCGCGTCCGGCGGCGAAGGCGCCTTCTGCTGCGGGCCCTGGCCCTCCATGCCGGAGCCGGCGAACAGCGCGAACCGGAAAGCGCGCGCGACGTCCGACACGCTCTCTGAACGCTTGGTGGCCGCTTGGTTCGCGACGAGATCTAGGCCCGAGTGGAACGACGGAGACTTTGGGATTCCGAGCGGCGAGACGGCGCGGCGCGGTTTGCTCTCAGCGGCGGCGAACATAGCGCGAGAGGGCGCGCGCGCGGCCGGCCCGGCGTGGACCATCGCAGGCGGCGGCCGGCAGCGGCATCCGAGCGGAGGCCCGGCAGCGCCGGGACCGGTGCGAGCTGCGGAGCGAGGCCGGACTGCCACGCGCCGGTCTCTGCCGCGACTCGCCACTTGCGGCGCCGCACGTGCGCGCGCACTCCCGCCGCACCCCGCCGCGCGCCGCTCGCACCCCAGCCGCTCTATACAACCTCCGCTAGGGTTGCCACGTCATACAAACCACGATTTACATAATGTATACACATATTACTTCTGCGATACAATGAATCCACCACACACAAGAGTGCGTCTCAATAGTAGATTACGTCGGAGTCTCGAGCACCGTTGTAACGGAATAACGGTATTTACGGGTAGCAACGACGCCGAGAGCGTCATGCATTGACGCCGATACGTTTAGCACTGTATCAGCCCTGCGGATATTACAAAGATTTCACAAGTAGAGGAGGTCGGGGTTCACTCTACCAGGAACAGTAAACAAATGACCCTTTTCGTTTAAGTAAATACTTAGGTAAGTAAAAGTAGTTTAAAATTTATTGAATGAATACAAAATGGACCATCATATAATTATTAAAACTGTTTACGGTTTGTGTTTAGGTAAACATTAATCAGCTGTCAGGCATTATCTACTATGATAACATTCGAAAGTTAGAACCGTTGCTAATTCGAAAAAAGACCTGTATTTGATATACACGTCATTAATATCAGAGTCAAAATCATTAAAGATAGTATACACCTACCTTTAGGCAATAGCAGCGCCGTCAATAAATTATAAATTGCGAGTAACGACCAAAAGTAGACGGCGAGGTTTTTGTGTGCGAGTTGAAGAATAACAAGGGGTACGCAAGGGTAAGTTTGTTTGGGTGACTCCGGGGGGCCTGCCACCGCGGCGAGGGGGGCGCATTCCTGAACCAGACGCTCTGCGCTTTCCCTGCACCATCGATCGTTTAATTGACTTAAATTTGTCAGACTCACTTCCTTAAATGATTTAATAGCGGTGAAAGTTGTCTTTTATAATGAGATCAGATAATTTACTTTCATATTACATTAAAGGTTACTAACTCTTCAGTCACTATCCGCCTATAAAGATATCAGTGTAAAAAGCCCAGAAAAAAAATTAGATATTTATTTTTTTACGTGCTAATCATCCCTATGAAATAGTCTATTGAGAAGGAAAATGGGGAGACAAATCTCATATTACTACGTTTTCCTTTCCGGATGTTCTATAGGTATCTATACATTATACTTCCATTAAATTGTTTTTGTTAGAATCAGTATCTGCAACATAATATATGTTTATAGAAGAAAAAAAGTGAACTAAAAGGAATCAGATCTTAAAGAAAGCTTAAAGTGGTTCTGAAAATTAAATTGATAGCTTACGCTTCGTTACGTCGCAACAAGTCGTAGATGGGTCACTGGGAAAGCTTTTCAAGGAAAATGTTGATGGCACAATACTATACTACTACTGCTGTGTATACTATGTATCTAACAATATAGAAAAATACGATGCAAAGAATAAGGGCCAACTTAGGCAAACCCGTATTTTTTTACAATCATTTTTTACTAGAACACAATCATTTTATCAATACTTGTTCGTATCTAACGTATCTTCAACATAATATGAATATCAATCACGATAAAATTGACGATCGCGAAAAATAACTGGGAATATCTTTACTTTACTTTTTAAAGAAGGTTCTGTAAGGGTGACTAATATATATAGGGATAGTAAGTAAGTATAAGCAGTAGCATTTATGCATCATCACGCTCGTTCCCCTGTGAGGGGGTGGAATATAAAGGCATGCCGATAAACCTATGTATGCTATGCTTTATGCAGAGCTACGTCTTTCATAGACCCTCCTCAATGAAAGGTTGTATCGGATTTTGATATTACTAGATAATAATATGATGCAGTAGTTCTATTCTGTAACATTATTTTCATGTCTCGACAGCGGAATCCGCGGTGAGATGTCAAATACGTATTCTCGAATTTGAATTCTAAATCAAGGACAATTGGGTTCACTTTTGAAGTGAGCTTTATTGTCACTCAGGTGAAGCTCGATATCGAAATTATTTACAGAATAGACATACTGTTCTTAATCGTTGTGTGAGACTATTGAGTAGGTTAGAAAAACTTAGTAGTTCTTTAATTTTTGGAACCTTTAATGGAAACCATTAAATCATATGGAGTACTAACTTTGCCCGCGGCTGCGAACGCGTGGATGTCGGGTATCGCGACAAAATGTGGCATAAGTGCTTTATTGGATTTTAAGCTCATTCTATACCAGTGTCACGAAAATCGGTTTAGCGGTTTAGCCTGAAAACGTAACAGACAGAAAGACAGCAATTTTCGCTTTTATAATATCCTACTAATATTATAAATGTGAAAGTTTGTGAGAATGGATGTGTGGATGTTTGTTACTCTTACACGGAAAAACTACTGAAGGGATTTTATTGAAACTTTCCAATATTGTAGCTTATACATCGGAATAACACATAGGCTATAATTTATAAAGATATAGTAAAGTAAGTGTAAGAATTGTCATTCACGCGGGTGAAACCGCGGGGCACAGCTAGTTAGCCATATACATACGAGCCATATTATCAAAAAATATAAGTACCAAGGTTAAATAAGTTTATTTCTTATGTTGCATTTCAAATCGTATTAAAAAGTTGTCCTTTTTTACCCTTACTTGATTTTAAATATTTCTTCAGCGTACGAAAGCAACACTATTCCATAAGGAGATAAAATGTAAATTGAAATATTTGTAAATCTAGTCGTGCCACCTTAGCGAAGCGAGGGCGACTCGCAAATTGGTTTATACAACGTGACGTCACGGGCAGTGGGTGAGGGTCAAATTATTCAGAGCAGGCTTCTAATATTGCGGTATAGAACTGTGGCATCAAACGTTTTCAGGAGACATTTAGCGTTAATCTTAAGACCGCATAACATTCATAACATACCATCACGCCTGGTTGCCCGAAGGGTTAGGCAGAGGTGTACCAATGTACACCCACAGTTCGCCGGTATGTTTAGGTCCCATGTAATAGGGGGCGAGCCTATTGCCACTACCCGGGCACAAATCCAAACTCCGACCTGCTACTGAGAATTTCATAGAAAAACCCAATATCATCTTGGTCGACTTGGGAATCGAACCCAAGACCTCTAGCGTAGCAGTCGCGCTTAGCGCCACTAGGCCTACGAGGCAGTCAAGACCGCAAAGAACATATAATTTTAAAAATCCTCTTAGTTACTTCATTTCAAAATATTTGATAATACCAAACGACCAACGAGGTTTCTTAAAAGATAATCATATAAAAAACTAATTCGGTTCATCCATTTAAGAGCTACGATGCCACAGACAGATGCACACGTCAAACATTGAGCATCACTTTTTTTGCGTCGGGAATTCAGAACAGCAATCGCGACGCCCTAGCAACAGGTTAGAAAAACGTTAGGTTAAAAAGTTGTTCTTTGTTAGGGTTTGTGACGGGTCGGTCTCACGTGGGGTTCAGGGGGGAGGGTGGAGAGACATATACAATGTACGTTTCATTAGCTGCGAGCTGACGACGCGGCCCGAACCGCAACCACTCGCGCTTTCAACCCCTATAGACGATCGTTTCCGATATAACTTTGGTAGGTAATGATTGTATTTAAGTTTATATTTCTTATTGTTGAATACTCGGACCTAACCAGCATGTAGAAATATCGCCCCTTATTTCTCAAGTTCTGTCATCAAACTCGTGTACACAAAAGAATGAAGACGAACAAATATGATTCTAGTTGTTGTCATGAGTTTATTCATTACTTAGGGGTCAACGATAAACGTGTCTTCTATTAAAAACATTGCCGAGTAGGTTTTATTAACATATACCTATATAAAAAACATACTATCATTTAGTTTAATGGCAGCAATAATTGAACATAATAATATGATATTATGTTCCATACATGACGTGAACTTCGAAATATTACCTGCCTTAAAAAGAAACCACTTCGAAAATTACTTTTCTCTAGACATATAATTTTTCTTCCTCAGTATAGCGGAACTTTATTTATTAAGCTTAGACTTTACTAAAGGGAATGCGTATGTAGATAAAACAAAAAGTAAATTTTTTAATGTTGAAAAGAATGTCAAGGATAGTTCTATTTAGGACTTGTTTGTTCTGAAAACAACTGACAAACATCTAAACCCGGAACAAATATCTGTTGGACAAAGTATTTGTAACGAAAAGCAAACGAATCAAGAAAACTAATGAAGTTATCAAGTAATGACGGATGTCCCAGTTTATGTACGGTTAAACAAAAACTTGCCCTGTCCTTTTTGGTCGTAAAGTTAAACTGTACCTAAGTCTATTTCGATTTAATGGTTAAAGAAGTAAACAGAATCAGAAAAAAAAAATACCCTGAAAGCTTAAATAGACATGGAAAGGAAATGGAAAAGTTATTGCCAAACACGTATACATAGGTAGTATGCGTATTAAAATAGGTACTCTGAAATTATTATGAATTCGAACTCTTTCGTAATGGATGATCCGCATTTTTCTGGTAAACCGTATTGATTAATTATAATTAATTAATCTTGAATTAAAATGAGCCCATTTTTATTATCTTCAGCAGGTAAATAAATAGTATACATAACATAGCGGTTGATAAGATATGAGTTTGGTCATTATCATTTCTTTGATTTAGTGACATTGACATAGTTTGATATACATAATATTAATACATATATGAAAATCCCAGTATCTCGCTACACGTGAAACACGTTCCAGTCAACCTTAAACTTTTATACTATTTTAATTGTTTTATGTTTTCAGCCTTTGCATCTCTCTTTGCAGATCCTAATGAATAGGACGTTTTCAAACTGTGTTATGTTAACCTAGTATTAAATCCTCTTCTATATCAGTTAACCAGTTCTGCACCACCTCAATTTAATATAGGTCAAAAAACATATCAATTTTTACAACTTCAAGACATGTCGACAAATATTCTCGAAAACATACACGAAAATACCAGTCTCCTACCGCATAAAACAAGATGTTTTAATAAGTTTTAATAATCAGATCATGGTTTGCAAGGTCAGCGCCTAATTGAGATAAGAGAGCAGATTAGTGGGGCGCTGATGAAATTAGCGAGATTAGTGAGTGGCGATGACCTGTGCCCTAATTTACGCTCTTAATTACGTATATACCCTTTAAAGGGAAACTTCAAAGAGGCACCATAAGAGACGAATATGTGTGAACCCTTAATATGAGACATACATCTATGTATATGTACTATCATGGGAGCCTTGCGGCGGTTTCGGGTGGTTGGTATATTAATAGTGTCTCGGTTTAAGGTGTGTTTATATCGGAAGAACAAAGGAACAAGAACGGTGCCAAGTTTTCTAAAATCGATGTCTTTATTATACGTTAGAACTAGCCAGCTTCCATTGAGCAGTGTTATGTTAAGTCTAACAAAGACTTTGTTTTTGTATGTGACTTGATAATAAGAATCTGAAATATAAAATCGGAAATGTTCTGCAAAGTTTGGCTTTTACTTAATGAGAAAATCGAGCCTGACCATTTCCTAATCTGGATAAATAACAACTTTTGTTTTTCGAGAAAATCTAATCCCACCAAAAACATTCAATGTAAAAAAAAGCCAAGTCTCTCTATGCAATTCTTCCATCGTAAAAAGTTTTGAGATCGCATAGGAGCCAAGTCCTGTTCAACTTAATTTGTAATAATAAATCAGTATTTTGTGACTATATCAATAGTTTTATTTACATTACAATAACAGTGACTTGGCCATGAGCACAAGTTAAAGGTCGTTTGCTCCTTGTAATTACGTGCAAATACCGTTGAATTTATATATTATATATAGGTATTATGGACATGATTTTGTAACTGATTGGAATTTGAGATCACTATGGACTAAACATGCGCCATAGTGCATGTGTAGTTCACTGATCTTGGATGATACCGACTGTCGGTTAAGGTGTCCTGATATTATTTATTATTTACTTGCTGTCGGCGACCAACTTATATTATAAGGTTAATAGATTCTTGTATTAGGTGTAACGTAGGTTGTAAGCATACATAAGTTGTACATTAAATAAGAAATATACAAGGGTATCGCGCTGAGCGCCGATACAAACTGAACGGAACTCAGAAGGTGGGGTACCGCGCTCATGCCGCTCACTTATTCTTAGAGTTATTTTTATATTTTGTTTTTTGTTTATTGATTTTATTATTAGATTTATTATGTTGATGTTTTTTTATATTTTTACAATAAGAATAGCAAGTATATGTCATAAACAATAGCAAGTAAGGAAAGAATTAAAGTAAAATTATAATATTTTAATAATTACGTAACTTGAAAACCAAGTTTTTAGATATTGGTATATTTGTTTGTATAATATGTCTATCATATAGGAAATCGCCCAGAAATGCCAAATCCGTTTGAATTAAGTAAATCGGACAACGGGTTCAGGAGTTATGGAACTAAACGTGAAATCTAGTAAAATAAACAGAGAAGTTTGGCATTTCTGGGGCTATAAATAATTGATAAGTTAAGATAAGATAGTGTTATAGCTTTATATGGATAAAGGGACATATGTACAATAAATACAAACACATTTTGTATATAAAGTAATGAAAATTTAATAAATAAAACGAGAAAAGGGTTTCGCACAAAGAGAAAATTAGGTCAAATTAGAATCCAATTTGAGTGGAACACGCGGCGGTAAAGTCGCGCTGTATATAAACAGCGTCACTTTCCGTTGCAAAATCAGTCGCAGCTCAGCTCCGGTAACGAACACTACAAGATTACGGCGAAAACCCGAACTCTCAAGATTGAAGATTTTAAAATAGTGTTTCATTGTTTCTACGACGTCATCCTAGAGTTAGAGACGTGGGGGTGTACCCTGTGTGTGTCGTCCGAAGTACGCATTGAGGGGTGCGTGGGGTACGTGTGTACCAGCAACCAGCGAAGACGCACGTACCAACAAACATTGGGAGATCGTCCCAGGTAGACTGCGGGATAACCTTAATTGGTGTCCGCCGGTAGTCCGCCCCCGAAACAGTTGGTCCTTCGAGCCGGATCCCTCAAGACAAGAAGACGTTCAGAAGTTCAGAAGATTGAAGATTGCAAGATGCCAGTGACCAGGTCGCAGAAGGATGCTCCCCTACGCCCTCCGTCCCGTCCTTCGGATAAGGACGCGGCGGCTCCGACGTCAGGGTCAGAGGGGGTCACGTCTGCGTCAACGTCATCAGCTACAGCGACTTCATCAGAAGCAACGACTTCTTCCGGGACGGCAACTACGGAATACACAACCACCACCGAAACGACAGTAGAGACTGCGACCACGGCGGCGTCAGAGAAGAGCTCGGCCGCGAAGAAGGCGAAGAAGAAGACCCCAGAAGAGGCCCTGGGGAAGGGGTTGCCGGGTTCAGCCGCAACTCTGAAACCAACGGGGGTCAGTCGCCGAGCCAGGTCCACGAAGACCACCAGTTCCTCAGCCAGAAGAAGGGAGCTTGAAGCCAGAGAAGAGCTGGCACGTCTGGAGCTCGAGCAAGCTCAGGCGGCAGCGAAGTTGGCACGCGTTCGTCTGGAGATGACGCAGTGCGAGGATGAGGACTCGGTGGATGAAGACCTGGAAGATGAAAGGACAGCACACGTCCAGAATTGGATTGAGACGTCAGTGCTGAAAGAGAACACCCAGAAAGCAACTGAAGATCGACGACAGCACCCGCCAGAAGAGCCGAAGGTGAAGCCAGAAGAAGATGCTTCAGCGGGAGGAGCGGTCGCCGGGATCCAGGCGCTTACTGCTGCACTGAAGGAAGCCTTCTCTGGAAGAGAAGGTACGACGGGGCAGCCGAAGTATATCCACGAACTGCCGTACTTCGACGGCAGCAGCAGCGAGTGGATAGCCTTCAAGGTGGTCTATGAAGATACGGCGGGCATGTTCAACAACGTTCAGAACATGGCGCGTTTAAGAAGAGCGCTGAAAGGAAACGCAAGAGAAGCGATTCGGAGCCTTCTGTATTCAGAAGCTTCGCCAGAAGAAGTGATGCAAGCTCTGAAGAGGAGATTTGGAAGACCGGATGCGCTCATTCTTGCAGAGCTCGAGAAGATAAAAGCCCTAGGGAAGATCAGTGAAAATCCTCGGGAAATATGTGTGTTCGCGAGTCAAGTGAATAATAGTGTCGCGGCCATTAAAGGGTTAAAGAAGCTGCAGTATCTACACTCTCCGGAAATAGTGAAGTGCATAGTGGAAAAGCTGCCAACAGTGCTCAAGTTCCGGTGGTACGACTACACTGCAGCGGAGGATGATGGTGAGTTCTCAAATCTAAATTTGATAAGCAAGTTCCTGAACCAAGAAGCAGACAAGTGCGGAGCCTTTGCCACACTCGAAGAGAAGAGCAGGAAGACCTTCAGACATGCTTCGCACGCCACGAGGGACGCACCAGAAAGGGAGCCCAGGCAGTCTGAGAAGACATGTCCGATGTGCGAAGGTGAGCACTTTTTATTTGAGTGTAGGAAGTTCTTGAAGGCGTCAGTGCAGGACCGATGGGTGGCAGTAAAGAAGAGCCGAGTGTGCTTCAAGTGTCTTCAAGGGAGGCACAGAAAGGAGACTTGCCGGAAACCCTCGTGCAAACAATGCCATAGGTGGCACCATCATCTGCTGCACGTAGAGTCACGTGAAGAAGCTGCACAAGATAAGAAGGAACCCTCACCAGAAGCGGCAAATGTTATGGCGTCTGTGAATACAGTGTGTAGTACGCGAGCATACCTCAAGATAGTGCCGGTTGAAGTCTTCGGAGCAAAGGGCTCCAAGAAGATACTGGCCCTTATGGACGAAGGTTCGACAGTGACACTGCTGGACGAGATGGTAGCTGAGGAGGTCGGCGCTCAAGGTAAGAAGGAGGAGTTGGTGATTGAGACAGTTGGCGGCAGGCTAATCCAGAAAAGGGACTCTCAGATGCTGGACCTGACAGTAAAGGGTGTGCATCAGGGAGGAAGGAAGGTCATGAGAGGAGTTCGGACCATGGAAGGATTGAAGCTTGCGCCACAGTTTCTGGAAAAGGAAAGGATCAAGCGTTGTAAGCACTTGAAGAAGATCGCCAACATTCTACATTACGAAGGAGAGCGACCTCAGCTACTCATCGGGCAGGACAACTGGGAGCTGATCGTGTCACGAGAAGTAAGGAAGGGTAAGCCAGGAGAGCCAGTTGCTTCAAGGACAGAACTTGGTTGGGTACTGCACGGAACGGACAGCGGAGCTGTAAAGAAGGTACAGTTTTTGAACACATGCCTTCAAGTCAACACGGCAGAAGAAGAGATGCATCAGGCCATCAAGGATCACTTCGCGATCGAGGCGCTTGGTGTACAGCCGCGAAGACCCACAACGGACTCCGAGGGACAAGCGCTCGCCATCTTGGAGAAAACCTGCAAGAGGTTAGAAGATGGACGATTTGAGGCTGGTCTCCTGTGGAGGAATGAAGATGAAAGGATGCCGGAGAGCTACGCTTCTGCCAGGAATCGATTGGTCAACATAGAGAAGAAAATCGACAAAGATCCTCAACTGAAGGGGGAGTACGGCAGGCAGATGCAACATCTTCTGGACAGCGGATACGCAGAAGAGGCTCCGACACAAGAAGAAGACTCCAAGAAGAAGTGGTATCTGCCACACTTTGCCGTCGTACATCCTCTGAAAAAGAAGATTCGGATCGTGTTCGACGCTGCGGCTAAGTCCAAAGGAAGGAGTCTCAACGATGCTTTGCTGCCAGGACCGGATCTACTACAGTCACTCTTCGGCGTGCTGCTGAGGTTTCGTAGAGGACCCTTGGCAGTAGCAGCTGACATCAAGGAAATGTTCCTTCAGGTACGTATTAGGCCAGAAGATCGAGATAGTTTGCGTTTCCTGTGGCGAGGAGATAGACGCGACGTGTCACCGAGGGAATATAGAATGACATCGGTTATCTTCGGTGCCACTTCATCTCCGAGCACGGCCATCTATGTGAAGAACAGGAACGCAGCAGACTTCAAGGAGCAGTATCCGGAGGCTACAAAGGCGATCGAGTTGAACCACTACATGGACGACTACCTGCACAGCTTCCACACAGAAGAGGACTTCAGAAGAGTGACGGCGCAGGTAGATCTCATACATAAGAAGGCGGGCTTCGAACTCAGGGGATGGGCATCAAATCAACCTGAGCTGCTGCAAGACATGAAGACCGAGATGGCTGAGAAAACAGAAGTCAACCTCGGTGAGAAGGAAGAGAAGACGCTGGGACTGCGCTGGTTCACGGAAAGGGACTCCATCGGCTTCAGGGCGAACCTTCGGAACACGCCGGAGGAGATTGCCAGAGGATTCAAGGTGCCGACGAAGAGAGAAGTTACCAGTGCGGTCATGTCTACGTTTGATCCGCTGGGACTAGCGTCGCCAGTACTTGTGCAAGGTAAGAAGTTGCTTCAGAACATTTGGCGCAGTGGTGTTGGCTGGGACGAAGAGATTGAAGACAAGGATCACGAAACCTGGAGAACTTACCTGGAGAAGATGAAGCTCCTTCAAGATCTTCAGATCCCGAGATGTCTGGCGCCACATAGCACCGAGGGGGAGCTGCACACGTTCACGGATGCGAGCGAGACGGCGTATGCAGCTGCTGTCTACTGGAGAACGCAAGAACAGGATGGTACTTACCTCGTCAATCTGGTGGCAGCAAAGGTGAGAGTCACTCCGTTGAAGCCAGTGTCGATTCCTAGACTCGAACTGCAAGCTGCTCTCCTGGGAAGTCGGCTGGCGCATGCTGTGGAAGAAGAAATGGACCTGAAAGCAGTTAAGAAGACCTTCTGGACGGACTCCAGCATCGTGCTCTCCTGGATCAAGACAGATCCGAGGACCTTCAAGACGTTCGTCGCTCATAGGTTAGCTGAGATCGAAGACCTCACCAAGCCACAGGACTGGAGGTGGGTACCGACGGCGCATAACCCTGCAGACGACGCGACGCGCGACGTGCCGGAGGACTTCAACTGCAGTCATCGCTGGTACACCGGACCTGACTTCCTACGAAGAGAAGAAGCTCACTGGCCAGCAGCGAGGAGTTTCAAGAAAGAAGTCACCGGAGAAGAGAAGTCTACAGACATCGTGGCAACAGCAAGTGTTGTCAACCAGACTCCAGATCCTGAGAGGTTCTCATCGTGGACAAGACTCTGGCGAGCCACAGCGAGGATGTTGCAGTTCATCAGACTCTGCCGACCTAAGGGCCGAGTCAATGTAAGCAAGACAGACCCAGCTTGGAAGCTGGTTACGAAGAAGACGCCGGCTACGGGAAGGCAACCGACGTCTAAGAAGGAAGAAAGAAGGTACTTACCTCTAGATGCAGATCTACTAGAGCAAGCTGAGACACTGCTATTGAAAAGGAGCCAAGCGAGAAGTTTCCAAGAAGACATCAGAAACTTACGAAAGGGGAAGCAACTCGAGGGCAGCAGCAAGTTGAAGCGACTCGACGTAGTGCTGGAAGACGACCTCCTGCGAGTAAAAGGAAGAATCGACGCAATACAAGGTGTGACAAGAGGTTACAAGCGACCTATCGTGCTCGACAGCAAGGAGAAGACTACGCGACTTATCTTAGAAGAGTATCATCGCCGCTTCAATCATGGGAACCACGCAACGGTGATGAACGAAGTCCGACAACGCTACTGGGTGCTGGGGCTGAGGTCAGCAGTGAAGACAGTCCAGCATCAATGTCAATGGTGCCGGACAAGAAGAGCGAAGCCTCAAGAGCTGCCGACAGGCAACCTACCTGCTGAACGGCTAATGCACGGCAATCCACCCTTCACGTGCACTGGCGTTGACTACTTCGGGCCAATGTCAGTCACCGTAGCAAGACACCACGAGAAGAGATGGGGCGCGCTATTCACGTGCCTGACGACGCGAGCTGTGCACATCGAGCTTGCGCCATCGCTTTCAACTGACAGCATGGTGATGGCTTTACGAAGATTCGCTGCAAGAAGAGGGATGCCGAAGATCATCTACTCTGACAACGGGACCAACTTTGTCGGCGCCAACAGAGAACTACAAGAAGCGCGACAAAGCATGAAGACTGAAGACCTTGTCTCAGAAGCAGAGAAGATCGGCGTGCAGTGGAAGTTCATCCCTCCTGGCGCGCCAAACATGGGCGGCGCTTGGGAGCGTCTGGTGCGATCCATCAAAACCGCACTAGATGCCACCCTCAACGAAAGGCATCCACGAGAGGAGGTTCTTCACACCCTCCTACTAGAGGCTGAGCACATCGTTAACTCTCGACCGCTCACTCACCTCTCCGAAGACCCCGAGGAGGAAGCACTCACTCCTAACCACTTCCTCCTTGGACGATCATGCGGCGCAGCGAGACTTGGCGACTTCGGTGACAACGAGCTGGTGGGAAGACACACATGGAAGGTGACGCAGCGGCTTGCCGATCACTTCTGGCAACGCTGGCTGCGCGAGTATCTACCCACCCTGCTGCCGAGGAAGACACGAGGAAGAACGTCATCCGCCGACCTGCAGGTCGGAGACATCGTGCTGATCGTCGACCACACTCTGCCAAGGTGCACTTGGCCACGCGGCAGAATCCAGCAAGTGTATCCAGGCCCAGACGGAAGAACCAGGATCATCGACGTCGAGACCAGAGGCGGCGTGCTGCGGAGACCCAGTTCGCGAGTGGTGCTGCTGGTGCCGGGGAGATCGCCGAGCCAGGAGGATGGTGCTACGCACGAGGGGGAGAATGTCGGCGACCAACTTATATTATAAGGTTAATAGATTCTTGTATTAGGTGTAACGTAGGTTGTAAGCATACATAAGTTGTACATTAAATAAGAAATATACAAGGGTATCGCGCTGAGCGCCGATACAAACTGAACGGAACTCAGAAGGTGGGGTACCGCGCTCATGCCGCTCACTTATTCTTAGAGTTATTTTTATATTTTGTTTTTTGTTTATTGATTTTATTATTAGATTTATTATGTTCAGGAGTTATGGAACTAAACGTGAAATCTAGTAAAATAAACAGAGAAGTTTGGCATTTCTGGGGCTATAAATAATTGATAAGTTAAGATAAGATAGTGTTATAGCTTTATATGGATAAAGGGACATATGTACAATAAATACAAACACATTTTGTATATAAAGTAATGAAAATTTAATAAATAAAACGAGAAAAGGGTTTCGCACAAAGAGAAAATTAGGTCAAATTAGAATCCAATTTGAGTGGAACACGCGGCGGTAAAGTCGCGCTGTATATAAACAGCGTCACTTTCCGTTGCAAAATCAGTCGCAGCTCAGCTCCGGTAACGAACACTACAAGATTACGGCGAAAACCCGAACTCTCAAGATTGAAGATTTTAAAATAGTGTTTCATTGTTTCTACGACGTCATCCTAGAGTTAGAGACGTGGGGGTGTACCCTGTGTGTGTCGTCCGAAGTACGCATTGAGGGGTGCGTGGGGTACGTGTGTACCAGCAACCAGCGAAGACGCACGTACCAACAAACATTGGGAGATCGTCCCAGGTAGACTGCGGGATAACCTTAATTGGTGTCCGCCGGTAGTCCGCCCCCGAAACACTTGCAACTCCTCCAAATATGCCGTTTTATATTTGTATCTTATTGTGCTCATGGCCAAGTCACTATTATTGTAATGTAAACAAAACTATTGATATAGTCACAAAATATTGATTTATTATTACAAATTAAGTTGAACAGGACTTGGCTCCTATGCGATCTCAAAACTTTTTACGATGGAAGAATTGCATAGAGAGACTTGGCTTTTTTTTACATTGAATGTTTTTGGTGGGATCTCATTTATTTTTTGTAGGTCTCTTTCTTTTCTTTTTATAAATAAACAAAATTGCAATAAAAAATATTTGCTTTTTGTACATAAACAAAGAACAAAGTTAACAATGCAGTCAAAATTCATATACCATGTTCTTGTAAAACCGCAAATATAAATTTGTTTCATATTATTTACTAAGGTATATAATTTATTACCGTTTTTATAATTTTCCCTTTACATGTAGCTAAAAACCTATCTTGGTGCCAAATTTGAAGGTTCTAAGTTTGCTAGAAGTACCTTAGATTTTTGATGATCGGTCAGTGAGTGAGTCAGTGAGTGACAAAATGGTGTAACTTTGATCGCTCATAACTCGTAAACTATTGGTTCAAATGTCATGTAATTTTGAGGCTGAGCTTGTTTTAATACTTACTCTAGGCCATCGAAAACCTAAACCCCTAGCTTTGTCCATATCGATGATACAGGGGGGGTGATATAGCCGCGAAACGCTTCGAGAAAAGAATGGTACGGCCGTGCCCGTTTTGCTCGAGACTTGGCTGGGGCACTGCCGTGCCCCCAGATGCAAATTTTTGATCGAGAAATCCCTCACTTAATTTCAGCCTCGTTAGTGTTGTCAAACAAGACCCCCAAGGGAATATATGGGCTATCTATCGTGATCTACAATACATTAATTCTTCACTTGCAGAAATAATTATAATTAATTAAATAATTAACATTCGTGCCCTATTATATTCTTTTTTTTTTTTTTTTTTTTTTTTTTTTTTGGTAGAGATTTTTGCAGTTAGCCTGAGCGCAGGCTTTGACTGCTTCACCGGACTTTTGGCGAGGACCTTAAGGCCTCCAGCCAGAGCAATAGGAAAAACTAACTACGTCAGCAACGTCCACTAAGGGCACCCCCTGCGGGGTTCGGACCTCGACTTAGTGCGTTGCTAACAATCTTAATAAAGGAAAACAACAAGGGATGGCTGGATCTAAGTTTTTATTATTTAGGGACATATTTTTATTGCTAGTTTGGCCGGCTCGGGCCAGCTTGGTCTAGGGACGGGAGGATAACATTTACGTTACTATTATTTATAATACGCGACGGGCCTCGCCGGCGAGGACGTAATATACGGCGGTTGTGTTGTGTAATGCTACTGCTAGCTAAATCGAATGCTCCTTGGAGAAGCGTTGTTTTATCGTCAGGGTAGGAGAGAGTATGTCTCCTATTATATTCATTGAACACGCAGCTTTATAGCACTTTAGCTGTTAGTGCATAGGAAACGTTTGATAGAATTAATTGCGACAGACTCAAGGCTGTGAGCTCAGATGTGAAATAAGCCATTAGGTACGAAACAATAGAGCTTGCAATAACAGGAAAATGTGATTTTTTCCGTACATCTTGGGAAGTAAATGGAGAATTTGGACCGAAAGTCATACAATAAAGTTAAATTGTACGCACAATATCTATAAAATTCGCTTTATTCTGTTCAGCAGGCAACGATTTTTGATCCAATTGACAAATTCGAAGGGTTTCCGGGTCACACGAGTTCTCGTCGACCTATATTCATGATGTCTGAACTCTGAAGATTGACGCGTCGTTCACGACTAGCTATATATATATGTAGCGCAAAGTGAAGATTAATTAATAAGTAAGCTGTTTATGTGAATGAGTCAATATTGGTAATATACATAAAACAAGGAAATCACAAAATAATGAAAGGCCCCATAACTGGATTAACTCTCGTATAGACCCCGAGACCCGGTATACAAAACACAAAAAGTATGAATATTTATCGCATTTAATAAATAGGTACTCAAATAAATAAAGTCTTTTCAATTGAGAATATTATGTTCTTTAGCAAAGTTAAAAATAACAAAGCTATCAAGAAAACAACAAAAACAAGCAGGCCAAATGACTGAACTTCCCAACTAATATTAGGTCATTTTCGTAGCATGACATGCCAGAAATGACACAAAGAGGTCGTTTAGCAAGAATTAGGACGATGCCAGTGAAGTATGCATTCATAATACCTACTTATACTAGAAGCTCGCTGCAGCGCGGCAACGGTGAAAAGCGAACGGAAACGGAACACGGCACAAAGGGATGCCAAGCGAAAAGCATAGGACACATGCCACTTTATGCGGCGTTTAGCGTGAAAAGCGCTTCAGGCGCTGAGGGATTCTTCAGGAACTAGTCGGCTTATTGCTTACTACACTTAGTACGACCATCAACAGTTTTAACGCGTTTAGTACTACGCACAAATAATGCAATAATTTCATTTCCCAAACGAATTCCTTCTCGTTGACCACATGAACCCTTGTCTGACACACGTTTAGACACACGCTTAGTTATTTACAGACATGACCTTAAGAAACTGATGCTACACTATATGCAAATAAAAAAAGGAGTGTTACCTTGAAAAGAGATAATGTTATCAGTTGTGATTACACAGCCTCCTAAGGTGCGTATGTGTGGTATACAATACTACTCACACATATTATGTACAGACTTCAATGCCAATTTCTCACGCCCGATTAATTGTGCGAAAAGCGATTGATAGTTATTAATAATAATATAATAATATCCTGGGACAACTCACACACGGTTATCTGATCAAAAGCTAAGCAGAGCTTGTGTTATGGTAACCAGACAACTGATAAACTTACTTATATATTTCTAAATACATACATATTATAGATAAATTACACCCAGACACCAGAAAAAAAGATCATGCTAATCACACAACATTTGTCCTAGGCGGGAATCGAACCCACGACCTCCGGTATAGCAGTCAGGGTCACTAACCACTAGACCAACAGGCCCGTCGATTATGTAGTCTTTGGCGTAAATGTGGTGTCGACTCAAGACCTAAAAATACGAATATATAACCTTAACAAATAACAAACAACTAACAAAATAAAACGTTTTAATATAAGAGTTAATCGAGACTTTGTTTATTTACTTCATTTCTATTAAATAGCAAATTTTAAACGCTGTATAAATGAATACATTAAAGAATTATAGATCAATTAGCATGTGTAGGGTAATTGTGAACTTAACAATCACCCATTGTCCGGTTTAACGGTGTACATAATACATGTAACTGCGACTCTGATTTCGTTCGGTAATACGGAACAGCATGCAGAAGTAAAATGGTTCCAGTAATAAAAAATGTGTAATGAAGTAGCAGAAATATACTAGTATTCGTTGATTAAATTTTGGACTATTTGATTTGATATGTAACATCGGTACTATTTACTGTCCGACATGAAAATGCGGTCAGTTTGCATCGTTACATAGGTGCCAGTTTGTTAGTGAGCTTCGAAGCAGATCTATTTAGTGAGATAGTAAAGGAATCGTTACTCGTTCCTTTCCTCGAAACAACACATTGTTGCTACTAAACGCTTGTATTTTTTGTACGAGCATCAGAATTTCGCGGTTAAACTAACTTGTTTACAGGGTGCAAACAACTCCAAAGTTCCAAACGAATGAAAAAAAGAAATTTTAAAATAAAGTTCCACTTTTCGTTGAAGTTCCAACATCTAGTTTTAGTTAGTACAAGACCTGAAAGAATAAAAGACTAGCTGAGCCCTTGGATAAAGAAAATGATGAATAGTTGTTTTACGAATTTCGGACGTTAAGCTATTTATACCAGAGAAGCTATGAGTCCCCGCAAACCCACGGCTAATCTATCAAGTCATTAGTCAAAAATAGTATCGATTCGTACAACCTTGGAGCCAAGATGGTTACTTTGCGACAAGTACTAGCTGCAGCGACAAGCGTCAATTATTTTGCTATCTGCGTTATACTCAAAGCAATGGTAGACGATTACTGTCATTTGCCTTAAAAATAAAACAATGATAGCATCTAGATGTGGCTGGACTAAATTGCTAGTACGTGAGACGATTCCGGCTTTTTGCTATTCGAAACAATGAGAGTTGAGTACCAGGGATGCAGGGGGATATAGGAGACGCAAGGTTGGACCTGATGCGAAAAGCGGAGGACCAGGTACTGTGGCGCAACTTGGGTCAATGTCCACTAGTGGACTACAGTTGAAGGAATAAGTATTCGTTATACCTTATTCTGGCAAGCATTTGTTATGTTTGTGTTTTTAATATGCTGTAATAGAGTATTTATCAGGTTGTAGAGTACATAGTTTGTTTACTTCGACAGATAAGCAATGTACTACAGAAATCGCGTAGTTCTGTTTGTTGAGAAATATTATCAATCAGATTGGTAAATAATTTATCATTTCGAATTTATTAATATAATATTTTAATCATGTATGTTATTCAGACTAAATATGAAATCGTCCTATCATGATTCAGAGCCGATTTTTTCTTTTCTATGTATATTTAACTATATAGTTTGCATGGCGCTATTTCCAAAAATGTTCTCTAATAGAGAAAACTACTGATGGATTAGTCTCAGACTACTCATAGAAACTGGTATGTTGAATAAAATGAGAAATCCTTTGATATGCTATTACTAATTCAAAAGAAAATGATCTTACCTATTCCCATGACACAATGGCTTCGTAACCTTTTAAGACAACATTAGATGATCAGACAAAAGGTGGCGTCTTTGTTATTGCACTACATGGTAATATCACTCGATACCTCCCCATCGGTATATTTGTTTACAGAGCTTATGACGTCACTCATCCACCGTACAAAAGATTTAAGTGCTAGTGACGCACGGAGCCCTACCCACCTAAGGACACCTAACTGAATTAGCTGAAAGAACTTGTTAATTACTAGGTCAAACTAAGACGTAAACACGTACAAAATATAAAGCTAAGTACTTTAATATTCTATTTTATTTAGAGCAACAACATCAACAGTTATATTTTATTATCATTACGCGACGACGTCGAGTGTCGAGAATAATTGTTTTTGTGAAGGAGAAAATGTGCAACGGACACGGAAAAAATATGTGCAGTCCGTGACAAATCACCTCTCATACTTGCGTGTAGTACTTTTCTTTATTTTAACACTACGTATATTAATATAACTAGCTGATCCCCGCGTCTTCGTCCGCGTCAATTTCTGTTATTATGACCACGATTAAGAAGTTAAAAAAAAAAAAGTATTTCTGCGTAAATGATAATTATATATAATTAGTATAGATTATGTTGATAAAACTCTGTAGCAAATAATTGGCAATAATGCATTAATTTCGACCAAATGATTACCTTAAAAAAGGTTATAGTGAGTCAATTTTAAAAGATAGACATATACTGTCGCAGACATTTTTTTAGATCATTCAAAGAGGAACAATTCTTTCATACATATATTTTGGGTAACTCGAACCGTTTACGCAGCGCACGCAACGGAAGCTTTCAAGTATGAATATTTTCCCCCGTTTTGGTGACATTTTTCACTGCTGCTTCGCTCCTATTGGTCGCAGCGTGATGTTATATATCCTAAAGCCTTCCTCGATAAATGGACTATCTAACACAAAAAGATTTTTTCAATTCTAACCAGTACTTCCTGAGATTAGCGCGTTCAACCAAACAAACAACCAAACAAACAAACAAACAAACAAACAAACTCTTCAGCTTTATAATATTAGTATAGATAATGCATTAATTTCGACCAAATGATTACCTTAAAAAAGGTTATAGTGAGTCAATTTTAAAAGATAGACATATACTGTCGCAGACATTTTTTTAGATCATTCAAAGAGGAACAATTCTTTCATACATATATTTTGGGTAACTCGAACCGTTTACGCAGCGCACGCAACGGAAGCTTTCAAGTATGAATATTTTCCCCCGTTTTGGTGACATTTTTCACTGCTGCTTCGCTCCTATTGGTCGCAGCGTGATGTTATATATCCTAAAGCCTTCCTCGATAAATGGACTATCTAACACAAAAAGATTTTTTCAATTCTAACCAGTACTTCCTGAGATTAGCGCGTTCAACCAAACAAACAAACAAACAAACAAACAAACTCTTCAGCTTTATAATATTAGTATAGATAATGCATTAATTTCGACCAAATGATTACCTTAAAAAAGGTTATAGTGAGTCAATTTTAAAAGATAGACATATACTGTCGCAGACATTTTTTTAGATCATTCAAAGAGGAACAATTCTTTCATACATATATTTTGGGTAACTCGAACCGTTTACGCAGCGCACGCAACGGAAGCTTTCAAGTATGAATATTTTCCCCCGTTTTGGTGACATTTTTCACTGCTGCTTCGCTCCTATTGGTCGCAGCGTGATGTTATATATCCTAAAGCCTTCCTCGATAAATGGACTATCTAACACAAAAAGATTTTTTCAATTCTAACCAGTACTTCCTGAGATTAGCGCGTTCAACCAAACAAACAAACAAACAAACTCTTCAGCTTTATAATATTAGTATAGATTCCAATACGAAAACTCTATCCAAACGCCTGGTTGACACTTCGCGTGACCCAAAGGCTGGCTTCTACCTAGGTCAGCGAATAAGCATTGCCATACAACGTGGCAATGCTGCCAGCCTTTTGGGCACACTCCCAGTCGACAGCGATGTTGATGAATTTTTTGATGCCTTGTTTTAGTTCTTAGTTTCATTTAGTTTATAATTCTTCTTATTTCTTGTGTAGGCTTAGTTTTTATAATATTGTAAATATTTTAAGTTTTATTTCATTAATATAACATTAACAACCCGAAAACTCTTAAAAAAATATAAAACGCAAACGGCAATAATAACGCCGTCATTACTTAGTTATATTTATGAGACGCGTTGAAAAAAATGCCAATATTTATTTACCTTTACCTCACTTATTTTATTATAATCCATAATCATTATAAGGAATGGACGATAAATAAAAAAGTTACAAATGATCGAATCACACGCCAGCATTCCAATTTCCAATTACTCAAGTTTAAAATATTTGAGTTCGACAATCAACGAGCAAACTATGTAAACACGGGGCCGGGCTAACAAAAACCCTAGTTATTAGGGATTTCCCGTTTGTGGTTTTTGGGTCCCGTACTCCCGTAGCGTTATGAAAAGCAATTTATTTCCATTTCCCCTTGAAAATGGTATCCCTTAGCGTACATGAAAATTTACATCCGGTACCTTTCCATATGAATATAAGCGCCTGTCACGTAAACAAAAAAACGGCTTTTACACAGGGGTTTGTTGGTTCAAAATTACTCCAAGCTGGCAGTCTAAATAGTTTATAAAACTTTATTAATACTCGCCTATTTCAAATTGTTTGAATACTCAACTTGCAAATTTTTAATCGTTTTACATGAAAAATGTTCAAAACATGAAGCATTAAAAGCTCGGCGACGAACGTTATATTTTGAATATTAATAACTAAAGTTTCACTTTTCATTACCAAGTCTCGACCTTGTAATTCCATACGTTTTTAAATATAATTAACGCATATTTGAATAGATTCACGTGAAAGATTACGAACCAATACGTTTTCCGAAGTTCGTTAAAATGATTAGCATAATATGAAATACATAATGCGCTGAACATTTATTTTGTCAATGACGTCGTTCGGCTAATAAGTATGTAATAAAAAGAGGTTATGAAGAAGTAGCTCATAAAACATCGGTAATGTCTCACGAGGTCACAACGAATGAAAGCTATGTAGAGGTGTATCATATTCAAATTTTACGGCGAAATTACTATTAATGGGATCAGTTAGTCGGATCCGACACTGTCGTTTGGTTCAAAGTTTGATTAACATATAGATGAATCGTTCGTCGCTCGTGCAGTTCTGTAGGTCAGTGGGACTACACGCCGCGAGGTAGCTCGTCTGTGCTTTATTACCTACAATGTATTTCTAGACTCTAACAAGAGCCAATTTGCAAGCCGCTTACAAATGTTACTGTTTTGAGCTATAACTTGATATTCGTATTTTATCATGTCATGCGTGACTACAATCGATTGTGAAGGAAAGAAATGTCTTTAAAAAGGTCAAAGAGAGTCACATTTTGATATCGATCTCTTTCCAATACGGTACAATCTACATAGGTGAATTATTTACACAGTCTGTAAACTAATAACAAAATTCTTATCGTCGACGTCCCAGCCTTGAATACCACAGCAGACGGTGCTATTCACATGATAAGACTTTTAAACCACAATTAACCGAAACAGAACGACCGTCAAGTGATAGGGCATTTCACCATGTTTGTACTGAAATAAATGGATGTACAGGTACAATATATTTAACAAGTCCTAAGTAATTGGATCGTTGGCATAATAATGTCAGCTTAGCGGGACGGCTACGTAAGTAAACGAAGACATACACAATGCTTTGTAAGTCGTTAAGAAGATTATAGGAGCTATCACAACACATCTCGGCTTATCGCTGTCAACTTAAGGATCCCCAAAGACTTTTGGACATCTTGATCTAGTATCAAGTATATTCCTTTACTCCATTGTGGACGACAAGTAAAGTTGCAATAAGCGAAATACTACATACAGTTTCCGTATAAGTTTACATGATATTCTAGAGAAAACTAATCAGTTATAGCGACGTGCCAGAACTATATTTATCATTATAATCAATTAGATTACAAACATAATGAAAAGAAAAATTGCCAGCACTCCTCACACAAACATCATTCATAATAATATTCAGCTCATCAGAATTTCTCAAAATAATTAAACAATTGAACTCCACTTGAAACAATTACACGTTTCATTTAAAACACGTTACAGCATAACATTTTCATACAATGGGTTTTGAGTAAATATGAGACAATTTTCTTTCCCGAAATTTCGAACGAAGTATATCGATAAAACAACGTAAAAACTGTAAAACCGATCTATTTTGTTAACACATCTAGCTGATGCAAAGGTGAAATATAGATTTCAAAAATACTCATTTTAGGTATTTTGTAACTTTTCACACTTATTCATAAGTTAGACGAACGCAAACAGGGTGTCCCAAAAAAAAAAACATGTCAGCTAAATACCCGTTACCTGACTAAAGAAAAATCATGAGCAATGATGGAAAGAAGTATTTACCTTTCATAGGTGGTAGTTTCACTAGCTCCTGGTTGTGATTGTGTACGTTGAACCTGCTGGAGCCGTGCCTCCTGGGCTGGCCGTTCCAGCCGGGGGGTCGGGGCCCATCTGCTGAGCGGGGGACGATCGGCGCGGGGGGTGGGGGCCCCGATGCTAGCGCCGACAACTGCTTCTCTGGACGAGTCTGGTGGCAAAGGAGATAGGGATTACATACCTTTGTTTATTTCAATATGTATTTGAATGATTCAAAAGTTCAATTTTAGTTTGACAGAACGTAATTCCTTTAGTACAGACGACTTTTAAGATGCATCTGTGACAAATCCTAGGAAAACTGATGTTATTGCTGTATATTACATACAACAGTTTACGTAGTTACACTACGTATATTGTTTTAGTAAGTACGTAATTATAAATTTACCTAATAATAATACATCTGCTTTTTCAATGGCCAAGATAGGGAAAATAATAAAATATGTATTTAATGTTATACTGGTGTCACTGGTCGGCGGACTGCTACACAAAATACAAAGGCAAGTCGGTAGATTTGCAAAATAAATGACCAGAAGTCATTATGGGAGCCTATCTAGATAAAGATCGTGTTTTGTTCGAAGGTTTATATAAAAACGTAGTACTATGCTATAACCTATAAGCTGGATTGTCGGTTCGTGGCTTCGTGCGTTATTTGAGTCCTTGTAAAAGTCAAGGTCCACCACAAATGGAAGAGAATCGAGCAAGCCACATTACTTGTACATATTTAATGAAGATTCGCCTTGATGATAGATAAAAGCATTTCTTTATACAAATATAATTATGTATTTCTGTATTATATCTTCTAAAACGCCTAACAGGCAACTCATACTTTGAATGTATATTTTTATGAAGCAATTTCTAAAAAGTTAAAGCTCCTCATGTTTTTACGAATTATCTACCAGTTGTCTTATAATTAATTGCATATATAGGCTTATATACCTATATACTCTCATACAAAAATAAACAATTCTTCAGAACACGGTGCTAGATGAGCATTTTATTAATTTACAGCAACCCTGCGTAAATAGGTTAAGCTGGTACGTGTTAAACGGGCGTGTATAAAACATACCTTGTGGAGAACGGTCTGCAAACGAGTGGGACTCAATGTCAATGCTGTACTCTGTGGTAATAGAGATGCTCGCTATCAAGAACATAGAGCTACATACAACTAGACAGAACACACTGATTGGATTTTATTATGTTCTCAGAGTTTTCTACTCTGAACGAACTCCTATATATATACGAGCAGCAATTATAAAGTATTTGCCCCTAAGAATACAATTTACTACTATTAAATAATATATACTCTAGACATTACATGTTGTGTCATAATTAATACGGCGCGTGTATTCAAGAATCGATTAAACTCGAGTGCACGGAATTATAATAAAACATTTCAAAACACGCTTTGGTGATAAAAACAGACTAGTCAAGGATGTAGATTCTTACATGCATTGATTAAAATAAGAAAAACAACAATAAATCCTATCCGGTTTGTTTATAAACACAAATCGGACACTCAATTAGAATTTACATAAAAAAACAGTGTTTAAATAAAACTAAGTGCAAGATTTGTAGATGCAGTGCCGTGGGCGAGAATCGATAGTGTAAACATAGTCGGGTTCTGGAAAACACTGCACACTGGTGGCGTATGTCATGTATTTATAGAAATACCAATAGAAATTCTTTACGGGACACGCCAAGGTTTATTGACAATGATCGATGCAAACTGACAATGAACAAATCTGTATTCCGTAGCAATATGTACGGTGTCATCGATCAGGTAACTAGCGGTTACATTGCGGCTTTTTGCGTTTAGAAGCGGATTTTCCTAGTTTATAAGATATATTATCACCGGTTTTATGTAAGCAATTACCAATAACTCTACTAGTTTTATTGTGGTTATAGAGAGTAAACAATCAAGAAAGAAAACTAAGGCTTGTTTTTCCTCAGAAATATTTCCAATATTGTTTCATATACCTTAATAACGGACATCGATATCCTAAATAATATATTAAAAGGGGGAGGTACAGCAACAATATACGTCCAATCAGATACGCAATGTCAAGGTTGTTGTGAAGTACGCAATCAATACCCGTCTAGTTCGATAAGTTTACTGTACTGAACGTTTATTCTGCCTAGTAAAGGTGTGGATTTATTTATGACGTCCAAAGAACACGTGTGCCCATAAAATAGTTCGCTTAATGTGTATCATATTGCATGTCGATTCCCCGATATATTTAGCGAGAAGCTTCATAAATTTAGTTTTGGATACTTATGTTATCAACTTCTTTATCGGAGGATGCACTCCGATACGTCAACGAACTGATTAGTGCAGGTTGAATGGGTTAGTCAGCGGTGCCCGTAATGGGTTCGTAATCATAAAATGTACAGGTTATCTATTTACTGTAGAAAAAGTACTCTTCATAAACTAACAAAACGACAACACTGTCAAAATTAATACGTTAAACAAAGTTCTTTGACATTATGTTTGAAGTTCCAACATAATTTTGTTCGTTTTACATTCGACATTTATCTCATATCTTGGAAAAGTTTATACGAGTCTTAACCACTTTAGAATAACAGTTTCCTATTACTAGTAAGGAAGTGATCTGGATAATATCAAAGCTATATAATCATAGCTATCTCCACCGACAGACCAATATACAAGTACAAGGAAGGATCGTAATACTGCAATAATAATTATCACGCTTAGCGGGAGACCGATGAGTGATTATTACAGTTAATGTATAACATAGTAAAGCAATATTCTGCTATTAATTAGTTTTATGGTTGATTATAGAGCGCTGTTACGATATTGTAGTTCCTTTTTATCATACGGCTGAAAAGTCAAGGTAAGTCTATACGCATTTTGAATGATGAAGATTTTATTGAAAGGTTTCAAGCATTTTAGTATGAGGAATCGTTTCCATTTGTTTGAATTTAGGAAAAACTAAAGATACAACTTGGACGAAGTACTGGAAGTCCCCAAGGCACCATTGACGTATAAGGCGACAGTCTGGCTATACTACAAGGCAGGCGTTGACTAACTTTACACTCGCATATTAGCCCCGAGTGACTCTTCTCCTAGTTATGTAGTGCAAAACATTCCTTGTAATTTTCTCCATATACTTTAAACGATAAAAAAATATTTAACTCAGACTAGGTCCGGCCCTAGAGGTCCTAGGGTAAGGCCCTTTTATATTTTTATTACTTGCAAGAAGTTGAAAATTATTATGTAATGGAATTTTGCATTTATCAAAAAAATAAATGAAGCCCGACTGACAGTTAAATTTTTTATTTCAACACAACTTTCTCAAAAACCGGTCTATTTTTGGAAGCAAGGCCTCAAAAATGTAATGTATTACGTAACTTAAATTGGTATGAAAGCACTAAGTTAATTATCGTAGTATGTTTAGTCTGCATAACATGCGCACAAAAAGATAGCTTCCTTCGGATATACATTTGGAACGTCGAGTTTAGCAAGTTATATTCTTGCTGACTTGAAAATCTCTACAATACAAAATGAGTTCTTTTGTTTTTGGATATTTTTTTAAAACAACGAATTACGACAGATCTGGCAAGATAATTTTAATGTACTCGAATCTTTAACAAGTTTATTATCAGATGAAGGACGCTAAGATGATCTGAACACATGGCCACCGACCTCGCGGACCCTTGAGTACAACTTAACGCAACAATGACGTTCGACAATCGACTCTGTTATCATTATCTGCGAGCGCGATCACCTGTGACGCATTACCAATACGGCCAATACAATAAAGGTACGACCAATATAACGTATATCAAGATAAAGAATGTAAACAAACTCCTTCGTGCCCTTATGAGCTAAAATATTAGAAAAATGGTTATGTAATTTGGAAAATTGGTCGATCAAGATTATTACTGTACTGACTATAGGTACTATGTGCATCGAATGCAAAAGCATGGACGTCAGAAATGAACAATTTCGTTTCAAAACACATTAAAATAAGTAAAAGCTATCTGGAGCAACAAATAATTTTAAAATCATGCTCACTTTAGAATTCTAGAATATATTATTTTGTATTACTTCGAATAAGATCACGTCTAGTATAATTTACAACTACCTGAACGATCTTCTTATTACCTTGAATCAAAATGTTCCGTTTGGTATGTAAAGCAAATGGTAACGCGGTGGACGGTGAGCGGGTGACGTAGAGAAACCACCGTTAGGCATAGACTTTAGCTCGATATAATATATTATATTAAGAATTCCTGACGCTGCCGTTTTATTAAAATCTTCGTCTATTCGTGTCACATCTATTCTGGTGATAACAATTATTACGTTCGCGAAAGGATTGGCTATTTACAGAGCTATTTGGACGTGTAAAATGTTTAAGGAATTGGTTATCGGACGTGTTAATTATGTGCAAAGCTAAACTCATGTGTGGTTAGTTGTGTACTAGCTGAGCACACATAGGTAATATAGTTTTTCTTTATTGGTATTAGAGCTTACCGTGGCAGGCGAACGATTTCGTCGCCTACGGAACATCGAGGACAGCGAGTGACTGGTGAGATTGGCCGTCGAGGCGGCAGACACCAACATTTTACACTTTAATCACAACTATCACACACTGAAACTAGTACATTCCCGTTTTCACTGTTATATTAATTGTAACGCACTGTAGTGACGTTATCAGTTATAATTGCAAGTACAAGATAACAGTATTAACAATTAACTTTACCCGTTTCTGTATTACCCTCAATTTATCAAGTAGTTATTTATTTCAATCTACAATTTAAGACTAAATAACGTTGCGTCTTCTATCAGATATGAATAAAATAAGAATGCTCTCTGTTATCATATTAAAATATTAAGACACTTGACAGGTAAAGATAATTTTTAAACATACTGAGATAATATTTTTGTTGAACGAAGCTGTATAATCACGAAAGCACACAGACGTACTGAAGCACAATGAAGACGCGCTTTGCGATCCAAAGAACAATAAACTTTTACTATTATGCCACATAAAAAGTTCTGCTGCAGTGCGCACTGGCTCGTATTTTGCGGGAACCTATCACTTTTCTTATTTTGGTCAAAACACGGCGAACTTTCTCTGCAAGTTTACCATGTGTGAGTCATGTCACTATAGCAAATGTCAACGTATAAGGAAAATAAACATTGCGTATAAAATATGGAAGTCGAAGTACGGAACCCATAATACGTCTAGATTATAACCTTGAAATGTAATTTTCAAGTAAACCAAGTAACTCATTTTTTAATTAAAATCTACAAAAGACTAAAAGACCAAGAACTGTGTGACTATGAACTCGGACAATGTGAAGACTACATCATTTATTATCCATAACAGTGTCCAGACCTTATTCTAAAAATAAATAGTACAGGTCGCCTTGATTAATTTGAATATATAAATAATTATTCAAGGTTAATGTTTTGACCGTTTGAAAATAAATTAAAGTATTAAAAATGAGTGAGGCGCGCCATACTGCAAGTTGAATATAAACAAAAGTATGGCGTGAACACTACTTTGTTTTGAACTGAACATTCCCACATTTCCCACGACTTACATGTTTTAAACTTGTGGTCGTGTTCCGAAACTGACCTAAGCTACCACTTTTCATCCGAGATATTCAATATTAAAAGGCACAAGATTGTAAAATTTTAAAGGTGAAACAGAGTTTTCTAGAGCCGTCAGGGATTGAAACCTCGTTAGTTACACGATCCGACCGGAGTAACTCAATCCCGGGTGCGCAATCTACTGCATAAATTAACTCTGTAAATCCACTTGGCACAAATTTTTCGTGATCTTGCGAGTTTAAATAAATTTCTGACATCACTGCGGTTGATTAAATTTAATTAGTGTATTACGGTAAATAAATCATAGCGCACAGTTTAAGATAAGCGTAAGCAAAAACATAACAAATATACGTCAACACTGCAAAAGATAAACTGTAGTAACGTTATTTTGGGTGTTATACGCGTGTACACAGTGGCGGTCGCGTCGTCCAACTAATGGCACAGGAATCGGATTTCTAAATCGCATTGTCGAATTACAGTCGATTTCCTACAATTAAACATCAAATTGGCGCAACAAATGTTACGTTATCGTTAACAAACATGATGACCTGGTTGCATTATATTCGCGAAACGCTGCTACTTAACTAATAGTAAATACCAGTACGTAAATAGTGGCACCCAGAGACACTGCAATCAAATTGAATTGAATTTGTAATATTCGCCAAAATTGTAATTACCAGACATACAATTTGCTCAACTGGCAGAGCCCGGGGCTTCTTTTAATTGAAAGTGAGCTGTTATGTGTTAATCCAATATAATATGACTACGACAATTAAGAACTGTTTGGGTTATAAATAGTTTAAATATTCGGACTTCCGCACTTTCCGCACACAAATATTTAGATCAATACTCAGACAAGCAGAAAACCACACGTTTAATCGTTTAATTATGGTTATGTATGATTATTTGATTGTATGTGTGTAATTATTGATACTCACGCTAACTTTTCGTGTTGTAATATTCATTGTTTACCTGTTATTATCAACATAATAATAATATATGTTTGGCCTGACATACCCTGCGGATCTATTTATATTATTCCTACATCGTACACGTTAGTAAATAAATCTAATTAGATTAAGATACATACCAGTATGAAAGCCTTATTAAATACTGAAACCTTTTGCCCTTATTGAAACTAAATATAAATAGAATAATTAATTTGATACTTAGAGAGGGGCTCGTGGCTAAGTGTAAGCCGTACGGTTTAACCGATAATACAGGTTAAGCCGCGCTCGCCGCGTTTGGTCCGTGGATGGGTGACCATTTTAACATTCCGAGACCCCTCCGTGTTTCGTAAAGCACGTTAAACAGTAGGTCCCGGCTGTCATACATAGATCTTTGGCAGTCGTTAAGTCAATTCTGACAACCAATCTTACTATGGGATACTGTGTTTCCCAGTAAAATGGGTTGTGGAGGTCAGAAAGGCAGTCGCTCCATGTAAAATACGGTATTCAGCTGAATCCGTGAATCAGCTGAATGTTTTCCTACGCGTATTTGCGCATATTATAGTGCATGCAGTGCTCTTCTGTAAGTAGTGAGACGCTTAGACTTAAGTTCTCAATGTATTTCCATCTCAAATGTAACAGTGTACTCATTGTTGAAGAGCCAAATAAATAAATAAATAAATAAATAAAATCCGCTAAGACTGGTAGCCGACCCCAACATAGTTGGGAAAAGGCTCGGGAGATGGAATTAATTTGATACTTCTTCGAATCTTTCATATAACATCGAAATTGAAATAATATGAACCTTCTACTTATTAAATATCAGACTTTTAATAAACTTTCTAGGAAAAAAAAAACAGAATATAATAAATTATAAACATTGTATACAGATGTAATTGAAATAGTACAAAAAGCGCGTATCATCTTTGCGCAGGCAAAGTCAATTAGGATAAATAATTGACCTAAGATGCGTTTATCTAATGCATTAAGCGCATTTCCAGATACCTTCGCGAAACAGAGAACCCTTTATCGAAACGGTTAAATCAGTAACTATATCTGAAGGCTTTGATCTTAAACTCATAAAATAAACACTGAGTACTACAGACTCACGAAGCAGATTTTAAGTGACTCTTGGAGCGATATTTAAATATACATTACCTGCAGCTACAGAGAAAATAATAAAACATGACAAGAAAGAGCTTCGGGAAACGCGTTTAAAACGTGGATGGCAGCAAAAATCATGCAGAACCAAGAACATTCCAATATCCGCGTTGAAATTACCGAAAAATTTTAACCTTTAAATAAAACAGATGACCCGCTCATACGCAATGAACGTCAGTGTAAAACTCCCACGTGAACTAGAGAAAGCAAACAATGATGCGCTGCATTTATTTATAGAATATTCTTGAATTCATGTAAACGAGGAATAAACATCGCAGAAATGTAGACTAATTAAGTTTCTATAATCTTAATAGGTATGTGACAGAAAGAGAGATAGCGTTTGTTGTTTATCATCGCAGTAGAATGTAATTAGTATTATTACATAGGTACAAAGTGTAAGTGTTCAAGATATAGGACCACTACTCAAGTAAGATAAATCTCAAAGATAAGGCTCCTTACTTTCCTATCATAACATATTAAAATTTGTCGTGGTAAAAACGACGCTCTACTTGTTTACATTATTGATAAAACCGCAAAACAATGTGTAATGCTGAATTTCAAGGTAAAGATTATTTGTATCACGTGATGGTTAAAAGGAATGGGTGTTTGTACAGCAGGGAGGTTCTATTTGGATAATTGATCGTCGAAACGTGTCTTACAGGGTATAGGTTATTTATTTTGAGGAAGTCTTACAGGGTATAGGTTATTTATTTTGAGGAAAGTACGATTCATTAGCAACTGTTACGAGTGAAGTAGTGAAGGTCAGAGCGCAGCATGCCACCCTGTTAACAATAATGGACAATTCATAAGCTTGATTACGAACGCGTGGCCAGTGGAAAATAACGTGAAAATATTTTGGTTTGTTATAGCAACACGACATCTTGGATTTTAAGAGTGAGCAGATATTTAACGTGAAGATAAATAGGTTTAAATTCAAACACAATTTCATGTTCATAATTCGCATACCACAGTTATGATTGAATCAAACAGAAAACATGTTTGCGAAAATTAATTTTAGGTCACGCTCAAGTAAATTGTATTGCGTTTGACCCAATTTTCCGTCAATAAACAATGATTACTCCAATTCTGAATATAATATTTTAACACGAGTGAAACGCACGTAGTATTTCACTAGTTACAAGAATTCAACGAGGGAACAAAATTAGACGGGTGCAAAATAATCGCGGATATGCGTAATATAGAAGGAACAAGTCATCCTGACAGCGCAAACATATGAGCCGTTTATAACATGGATTGTCGTATACTTTATGTCACAAATGGGCCATCCCACTATCTTCGACAGTGCTGAAGCCTGATTAAAGCAATTACATCAGCAGAAAGGTCCATCCATCTTGTGACGTAATAACATTACGCCCCGATCGACAGCGCTGCCAAAGTCAACAGTACCATTCAAATAAGCCGCAAAAGCTTTCAGGAACACTGAAAAATATTAGTATTAGCTGCGAGAACTCACATACCATAGTTCGCACCGAAACTTATTTCTTAAAACATGCATTTCAAAAACTTCACTTTGAAACTAAGGCCAACTAGATCATGAAAGCAAGACATACTTATTATAATCCTTGTTTTATTAATAACCTTTTGCGATAAACTTGTCAAATTTTCTGATGTTAGTGACGTAAATACCGACAAAGGTCGAACCGATGTTCAATAGTATCGATATTAAACAGATGTATCTGCAATTGTAGAGCAAACCTACATGTGATAGTGAAAGTTGCGTAAATGGAAACAGATAACAGATACTCTTGCGTTCTACTCAGAGAAAATTTGTATTAGTTATTCCATAAGATTATCATAATAAGCGCATCAAACGTTTCGAGGACATACAAGTGGCACATGATGTGGAAAGGAATATGTGTAAAATCTTCGTGAATGAATGTCGATATTATGTGAGATGGAAGTCAGCGGATACGATCCGACGGGGAAGGGTAGAGATTGATTGGAATTCGGCACATGATGAACGAGACCCGAATCTCGAGTGTCACTAAGATTTATCTATGAAGAGCTCTCTTATTTTATTTCAACGTCAAATTAGAATATGCGTTTTGGTATGAATACAGACTTGAAAACACTTTCATAAGGCTTTTCTTATTTAAAACAGGCCTAAAACGCTTGATATGTTAGTTTGTTCTATTATTTATTGTTATTAAAAATTATACATTTTAAAATACAGAACGGTTATTAAATCAAGCAGAAAGCTTCTAAGAACATGTAAAAGCGGCGGAATTTCAAACATCTGCCAAACTAAACATAGCAACACGGGTAACCACAATTCGTATTACAAGCGAGATGTTCAAATCACAACGGAATAATCCGATATAAGGGAGGTACGCGTGCGCGCGTTTGCGCTGCCTCGGTCGCGTCACACGCACTGGAAAACATGCTCAATGTCTGAGAGATGCCAAATCCTCACCCAACACCTACATACGCTGAAGACGCGTTTACATACCATTGATAAATTATTACGCTATCACCAAGCAACAAGGTCGAAAATGCTACAGCAGTAACGTATGTAACACGAGAAATGAGTCTGTTTATAGGATGTTTTTTGCAGGATTTAATGACGAAGATTGATGTGGAGTCGATTTCTAGCGTTTGACATAAACTAAATTAATATGTAAACATAGTATATACAGTATCTATCTTACTATAAACACTTGTCATAATAATTCGATAAAATATTAAAAAAATGTTTTTTATTACTTTAACATAAAATGATTACAAGTGTGCTCTACATATAATTTTTAATTGCTTTCTATTCTAGTTCAAGCAGATAATGTATGATGTAGTTTTATAATAGAGACACTAAATTCTTGGCATTCCTTGCAGTATATAAATTAAAATATTTTTTTTCAACTGTCTATGCTATTTGGGCCCTTAAGATCATTTTAAGCTTTGAAAACTTTTCATTTTTATTTGAACTATCTAATTCTACATTTATTATAATTATTTACATGCACTATGCTGGCTCTTTTTATTAAATAACATATGATTATTTAGCCTAAAAGCCAAAGCCATTCAACATTAAAGAAATGTTTCTCTAATACCTTACTTGTTGTACAGAAGTACAGACAAAACTATTACATACTCATTTAAATTCTTCGGATAAGATTTGTCAACAAACATTAGAAAACAATATCTTTAAGTGCATTTAAAAAAAACACGCAGTTCACTAACACTGATAAAAGATAGCTATCTAGATATCTAGATTTCAGCTATTTCTGCCCCATTGAAGACTCTCTCTCTCAAGAGATTGAGTATCGAGATCTAGGTCCATTAAATCTAATTTAAAACAATATATACATCTATATTACCATTATTAGTAATATATGTCTATTTCAGTATTGGTTTTAATGAACAATAATAAGTATCTTACTTTCTTTTAAGTCCCTATGAACTACTAATTTGCCTCTTATTTATTTAGATCAATTGAAATTGACTCTTATACAAGTCAAGCTCAAAAATAGTGAAGTATCATGTCTTTGTATCTGTTTGCAAAGCGTATTGTGTGACTATCAAGTGCTGCAATCATCATGCTATTATTGTATGAATGGTTGCCACAAAGGATATTATATTAACAATGATAAGCATCAATTATTATGTAATTTCTACAGGAAATGTAAGAAAAAGACGATAGTTGAAATTACTTATATTTTAAGTTTGTTTTCACGTGTAGTTTTTTTTTTAATAAAGTACACAAAGGCTTTACCAAGTCCTAACCTACACCACCTCAACCAGCCTTTGCGGTATCTAACTATTCATCATCAATTTGTGTTTTATTTATCTTATGACATAGCGATATTTTTAGAAGGAACATAGATAGTTCTTATTGCAATAATCAGTAATATTCTTTTAACAAACATAAATTACTATGCAATATTTTTTGAAAATAAATATTTTTGTTTATCAGAAAAGTTTAGCTTTTCTCAAGATTATACTGCTTCATTAGACTTTAAATTAGAGTGGCTATGGTCTATGAAGTATATAATGTACTGTCAGCTGTATTCAGCGAGATTAGAACCCAAGTCCAATTTAGTTTAGGAAAGATAATTGTTTTAAGTCATTTATTGTGTAAAACATATTATTTCCTTAACAAACAATATGCGGAGGCTCAAAATTAATATTTTAATTTTAGCGTCATCTTTGAGGTAAGATTTTTAAAGTGTTAATTTTTAAGGTCGTTGTTAGTACCTACCCACCTTATTAAAAACTAAGTTTAAATACTAAGCTTATACAAGAAATAAGAAAAATTATAAACTAAATAAAACTAAGAACTAGAATAAGGCGTCAAAAAATTAATTTTCACATCGCTGTTGACTGGGAGTGTGCCCAAAAGGCTGGCAGCATTGCCACGTTGTATGGCAATGCTTATTTGCTGACCTAGGTAGAAGCCAGCCTTTGGGTCACTAACCAGGAGAGTTGTATAAATAAATAGTATAAACAAAAGAATTACACTAAACCTGCATCTTGAATCACTCTGTCCATTGCTAAAAACAATAAAAAATCTGTTTATCAATTTTGTATATATCATGTTTAAAAAAATTGTTTTAAACATGATAAATACAAAATAAACATGATAAATACAAAATAAACACGAAATATGAATGCATAGTGATAGAAACAACAGAGCAAGCTAAGCTTTCACTTTCTTATAGCTTTCAAAATTATACAAAAGATGTTTTATTAAACTTTAAGAAAAATATAAACATTAGTTTTATTATTGATTAAATAACCTCATTCCAGGTATTATGGTGTACTCTTGAACCACACCATATTTTTTACTTCTAGAAGCAGTATGAAAATAAATATATAATTTAGTTAGGAAAACAAAAATATAATAAGTAGGTACAAACTACATTCTTGGTTAGAAAATGGATTTATTTACATCTACAAGGTCTTTAATTCTAGTCATAAGGATAACTAGGAGATAATTTGTAGTCTTGGTGTCCAATTTAAATGTAACATAGTAACAGATCTTTTTTGAAACAATCTTCAACTACAAAAACATTTTTTTCAATTAATTTGATTAAGACCTACACCTACATTGCATGAACTCTCACACCATATTAACACAATAACCAATAAGAATTTAATGGCAAAATGATTGCTATTAGGTTTTTGTATAATTACGTATATTTATAAAAACATATCCTGTTGATGAAAACAATGTAATGGTATGTAATATTTTACGACATCGGTTCCTAACCGAATATCTTAATAAGAACGATCAATAACAAGATTATTTGCAAGTTTTATTCATCGATAGCGTAGTTTACACTAAATATCGTTTCAAGCAAGCCGAATACCAACGGGAAGATAATGTGATCTTACAAATTACATTATAAACAACTTACCTCAGGCTCACTGTCGCCGTTTTTGTTTTTATCAATTTTAGTCTTCATCGCCTCCTGTAAACAACAGCGTCCACTGAAACTCTCACAACACACGCTAATCCGCTTAGAAACACTAATAAACGAAGATTTTACACACTTAAATTATGCAGCACCGCATACCATAAACGAACTGACTGACATGGCATAGTAGGTATTACAACGATGGAAGCGTAAAATGCCGACAACGTAAGATACCGTTTTTTTTTTCAACGATCAGAAACTAATTTATTTGTTGAGTTTTATTGACTGCTTTATTTTTATTCTGAAACTCACCTTTTCTTTTTTCGGCATAATAAATTAAATAAATTATTAAATAAAGCTATAAATACAAGTTTTTGATAACATTCGCGTGGAGAGTTTACATTTTAGTTGTCAAATACAAGGCGCTGATTGGTCAGACTTGGCCGAACAAGTCACGTGACTTCATTGACGTTGCAGATAGTGATGTTAACGTAAAGAGTATCGATTATTAAATGTTACATTTTTGGTTTATTGAGGACAAGTATCTAATGACGTTTTAACCGACATCAAAAAAGGAGGTTATCATTCGACGTATGTAATATAATTAACATAGAATTATTGTATTAGGTAGTTATGGTTTGTTAAAATAATGTGAGACTTAATTCACTACCCCGTTTGTAAACTTATTATTATTAGTATTTTAAGCCATTATCGTCCCACTGCAAAAGGCCTTCCTTTCCTTCTTCTAATTTGTAAACTATAATAAGTTAATAACTATAAACAGGGTACCTGAGTTTACTTGTAAAAATGCAGTCTTGTAATCGCCAGATATTACACTTTGCCCTGTGATCCATAAGCGGGACGCTTCTTTTGAAGGTTTTGGCCAAGATTTGAGAGAAGCGTGTTAGGGGCTTTGTAAACGTGGAAGCGCAAGTCTCCTATACTCGGACTTTAGTATAATATAGGGCATTTACCGCAACACATATAATAGAGGCTCTTACACAGAAGACTCAAGTAGCCTACATTACCTAATATCGTATCCACGTGTACGAAACGCTAAGTGTTTTGAAAACTGGAAAAATGCTGGCTATTTATTATTCGCTTAAAGTCTTTCCGTTAAAATTTTACAACAATCTAAAAATAAATCTTTTAGGAATAATACTGATAATCATCATAGGTTTCCTTAAATCTAAAATTGCTTACAAAGAGAAACCTCATAATAAAGTTATGTAAAGTAAGTTTATTAAATAAATTAATTAACAACATTAAATTAAAATTCAAATGACTAAAATTACTTCTTTAATAACCCCCTTTTGGGCTTTTTGACTCTATATGGCCCAAGCTGAAGGCGAACAAGCAGTCCACGCCACCAAGCTTGCACAGCTATGGCCGAATTCGTCATCAGTTCAACATATTGACGAGCTTCCTCACGATCTTCTTTGAACTTGATCCATGCCTTCATTTGCTCATCATGTCTAGCAAGCTAAAATATATACAAATACTTAGTAGGTATTAAAATTAACTACAGCTAGTGGAAAAACAATATGTTTCATATTATATGGAAAAACCGATATGTTATAAATATTCACCAACTGTGCAGACAACAACAGACGAAAATAGTTTAAAAGTTAACATTAAGGGAAGGTAAAGTAATTAGTTAAAAATTGTAACCTTCTCTTCAAGCTCCGTTCTTCTATCGCGCATGTTTTGATAATCATTTTTCTTGATTTGTATTTTCAAATCAATGTTTTCCATATCAGTGTCATATTTGTCCATCCACTCTTCCACTCTAGCCAGTGTTTCCTAAAAATTACACAGGTTATCATCAACCCCCAACAATGCAAGGATGCTTGTAAAAATGGAACACTTAGCTTCAGGGCCCAGGGGTAGTTGTACTTACATTAATAGCAATGTTAACTAGTAGTTCCACTTCAGTGTGAACTCTGTTCTCTTGATCAGACCTTTGTTTGTAAAAGGCAATTTTATCCCCAGGAATACTTTCGGTATCCATAATAACCTGGTTATTTTGTTCTGCTCTTGCCTGCTGCCAATTATCTAAGTAGCGACTGCGTACTTCAGAGAGTAAAACGGAATCCTAAAATTTAAAGATCTTGGGATTACTTATATTTTCATTACAATTTTACTACATATACGAAATAAAGTAGACGTAAGTATATCATTTTTACTTTTATTACAGTCATTAGTTTTACCCCTAGATACAATAGCGAAATAAAGTAGACGTAAGTATATCATTTTTACTTTTATTACAGTCATTAGTTTTACCCCTAGATACAATTTTCCCAACAGAAAGACGGACTCAGAAATAATTTATAAAGTAGGTACAGATATTTACTCTTCCAGGTTTTAGGTGCAAGTCCATTATATAGATATTATTCGTCTATTACTTCTAGTGTAAGATTAAAACAATGTCCTAAATAGACCACTGCATCATACTTACTTCGACTTGGGTTCTAAGCGCATCAATGTTAACGTCGGTATCATACAATACAGTCTTGAAATGGTTGCGCTGTTGTCTCACTTGTCTACTCAATTCTTTTCGTAGTCTAAAAGTACAAAAAAATATATTAGGTATAGTGCATATTGAAACATTTAATTCACTACCCTATTCACTTAAGATAACTCACATTCTGTTTTTGGATTCTTCTTCTTCTAATTCTATGCGATGTTTATCGCGTTCCTCAATTTCTCTGATATATTGTACAAGTGGAGCAAAGTTCAGAGACCGTGCTAAATCTAAATATGTAGACAGGACGACGTTATTCAAATATTTCCTAAAACAAACATGCTTAACTGTAGAAATACACAAATTAAAATTTGTGAATAATGCGATGATGATTGATTTACGAATTAAAGGTTACCTGTCTGCATCAAGTTTTTTTATTTTATAGGTCATACAGTTGAGATTAAGCGGGTCTATATCAGCCAGTTCGTCTCTCGAACCTGAAGGTCCCCTTATATCAAATTTCAAAGCAAGAAGATTTTCCATGTCAAATAATGTCTTACTTATGTTTAACTCGTTGTTGCATCTTTCTAAAACATAAAAAAAAGTTTATTGTAGGTAGAATTATATTAAAAATAGAAAGAGATGCAGGTGCGCCGGCACACTTCGTATTTCATAGTAAATAAAACAAGATTGACTTCTAGTATTATCTTACCTAAAATCCACAATTGCACAATCACATCTTCAAGAAGAGTGGCATATAAAGATGACAAAAGGAAAGGCATTCTGCAAATCATCATAAACAATTATTTTGAAAGGTTACCAAAGATTACTGTATGTGTGAAGGGCCCGGATTATTAGGTCAAGTATCCTTTGAATGCTTGTCGGTTCTGAATTCGAAACAAAGCTCAGGAGATGATAGTAAAGAGGTTAGTTCGTAAACAATACTACCGTGTATAACAAACAACAGACAGCTTGAAATACCTACGTAAAGTGAGACTAGAAGGGTGAAGTACTTTTAAACGAATAATTACCCTTCAATTGGCACAACACTGAGTGGCTCGGGATGCTGAAAGTCAGCAATCACTTCAGAGATGCTTGATGCTGCCGGACGCAAGAAGTTATTCTGAAAATTGTAAATACTTTTACATAATATTTATTCCTAGTCCAACTAGTTGTTGACGGAAGAAAATAAGAGCCATCGACTTTTTTTCTGTCGATATTGTTCTGGACCGCACTACGGCACTACTGTATTACTTTTTAAATGTCCATCAAATTTCCTAGGACCGTTGACAAACATAAAAAATAATTATTACATTCACACAAAAGACTAGTAACTATTATATTTATAATCAAGACGCACCTAGGTATACAGGTTCTACGAATCGAATCAAAGAGTTCTACCTAACCTTCTACTAAGTATAGAAGAGTGAGTAGTAGTGTTATAATGTTAATATAATGTTTGATGAAATGAAGGGGTGGGTACCTAATCTTCAAAATTACTAATTCGATTTCGATTATTCTTTCATACAGAGGAAAGTGCGTTTTTGTAGACAATAACGTAGTGTCTAATAGCAGAGAACTTTTGCAAGAAGAGTAATAAAAGATTTACTGAGCTGAATAGTAGCGTAGACGGTTCAACTTCGTAGGTGTAGACTGTCCCGCGGCCCCAATTCTCAGACACGACGTTTGATACTCGACCACCCGCCATGTTTAAACTAATCAATTACTTATAAAAATACTTATATCAAGTTCTCTCTTAAGTTTTATTCGAAAATGGTTACTGAAAAATGCACTTGAAACAAATTGCTATAATGTAAACTTTAAGGCAGGCGGACGACGAACATCTTTCGATTTTTGTCGTTTGGAACTTTCAAAGGAGTTACAAAATGTTAGTTTTGTTACAAAGTCAAACTGACTCAAACCATGTGAATAAATGGCAAATCAATTTAACACGTGTTCTGTTTTTGAAATACTATTTACTTTTTTACCTTATTTGTTTTACTAAGGAGGATCATTAAAATGAATTAATGAAGAAGTTTGCCTCCAGGATGGAGGCAAACTTCTTCTTTAATCACAATGTGAAGTCAATGTGAAGTGAAGTAGTCCTTAGAATAATGACTCAGTAGTCACACACTGTTGTTGTAAGTTGCAGTGATAGCCAAGCAGTGAGTGTGACCACGTCAACTAGCACTTGACTGAGGTTCAATACCCACTTCGGGGAATGTGTTAATTGGGTAGAGCCTATGCGGCAAAGAGAACCGTCGTAGTATTGAGGACTCTGTTGCGTTCGTGGTTGCGTTGATATAGTGCGACTGTAAGATAATATAATACTATTTATAAAATGATGATAGAACATAATAATATTGTTTTCAAATATCGACTTAATAATTCGTTTACGGAATAATTTGATGTGTCTACACACTATGCCGAAATAACGTTGCGTCATAGCGTACAGCCTAACTTCGGTCGGGCGTAAGTTCAGCGGCAACTTATTCTGTGAGCACACATTATACGCGACCGAATTTCGGACGAACCGAATTTCTGTTGCGTAAGTTGCGCACTTACGGTGTGTCATATCAGCCGAATACGTCGGAACGTAAAATCAGTCGCCGAACTTCGGTCGCGTAACTTCGGCATAGTGTGTTTAGACACTAACGATATCATAATGCTAGTTCCATTTTACGCCACCACGGTTTTCTTTATGCACAGAATCTACTAAATTAATATTTTTTCCAATTCAAGGGGTTTTTGTGCATATCGTAACGTAAAATTAATTTGAAACACGGGTACCGCTTTTGTGGGGTACCCAAATTAGAAAATCTTTTACTATTATATGAAGTGTGAGGCCTAGGTACTTTATTATCGTACTGTAGTAATTAAAATAACAACGTTCTTTTTTACACGACTGCCCAAAAAGGAGTGTTATTAGCGCTCTTCTCTTCGCGAGTTCAACTAGCGTTTGACTGTAAGTATTTTTTATTTTTAAAACAAACTTATTATAACTGTAAACTGTATTTATTTTTTTATAGGTATTTGTTATCGTAAGGCAATCAAACGATCAATCATGTATTTAAAGCTTACTCTCTTTTTAGTTCTCCAGTCGCATTATTGATTCTTAAATCTTAAAATAAGTTTAATTAAAACACCAAAATGTAGGAATTTAATATATTTTTCCTAAAAGTAAATATAACCACACTAAAAATAGATAATCAAAATTAAAATTATTTATAAAGAAATATCGCTACTACAGGACTTCTGCTTTTTTTTGCATGTTAAGAAGATATGGCTGAAGTCTGAACTTTTTTTTTCAACATGTTAACTCCCATTTGCAAAATATAATCCTTCTCTTCTGAAGTGAAACTAGGAATTATTATATTAAAATAAAAGCCGATGAGGCAGTCGACCCCTGCGATTAGGCTAAATGAGGTATTTCCCGTCAAAAATAAAATCTTCTAATCAGGAGCGTCGACACAATGACATAGTTGCTCTGTCGCGAGTTGAATTTTGATTCCGTTGTTTAACAATAATTATCATAAATCTATAATTTTTAAATCTATTATTTTTTCTTCTTTTTGGCAACTTCTCCTGGTAGCGGAGGCTTCCTCTTTGGAGGTTTGTAGGGTCCAAGTTCGAGTCGAACCAAAAGGCCGCGCCACCACGCTTGTACTATGATGGCGGATTTTGTCATCAGCTCCTTGTATTGCTGAGCTTTCACGCGTTCCTCTTTGAACTGCTTCCAGTCCTTCATGAGCACCTCGTGGTGGGCATACTGCGGATTGCAAGTTAGATTAATAATTATAGAAATATATGGACATAGCAATAAAATTTTAATAGTTTAAATAACACCTGATAAAATAATACCATCCATGAAAGTTTAAAACAGGTTTTACGAAACGCAGAAAAGCAATAGAGATACCATTTTTCTACAATAAAGAAGATCAAAAAAGACAGCAATAAACTTCCATAAGCTCAAAAGCTCGAAGGGAATAGAAGTTCTGAATAAATATAAATAAGAAAATATATAGAACCGCTTTCTCCATGTCCAGTCTTTGATCCACGGCGCCCTGGTACTTGTTCTTCATTATTTGAATTTTGAGGTCGATGGCTTCCATATCTGTGTCGTACTTATTCATCCAGGTTTCTACTTTCTGAAGAGTATCCTGAAATGTTTAATACTTATTTTAAATACATAATGGTCTTCAAAATCCTCTTAATGATAACTAGCTGACCATGCAGACGTTATCATGCCACAATTTTACCTCATCAATTAACTTAACTTTGTAAAAGCGAAAACTAAACCAAAAGCTTAAATTGTCCTAAAAATGGAAACGTTTACGATATTATTTAATATCGGTCCATCCATTCTCAATTCACGCGCTTACTAATAGTATTACTTATATATTTTATTTATCTCGGATACTCACATTTATAAATATGTTGACGAGTAGTTCGACTTCAGCATGTATCCTCTGCTCCTGGTCAGATCTCAGCCTGTAGTAGTTGATGGCGTTAGACGGGCCAGCTTCCTTGTCATGGATGGCCTGCTTGTGCTGCTCCGTGCGGGACCGCTGCCAGTTCGCTATGTACCTGCTTCGAGTCTTAGCGTTTAATGCCGCATCCTGAATATTGGGAGAAATTATTAGTAGTTGAGTTCTGTAACAACTTCTAGGTATCGTCCGTAGGTATACTGTAATGTATACCTATGGACTAACGGATTATGTGGAATGTTGCGTTTCGTCCTTTAACAGAGGGTCAGTTATATCATATTGATACAGTATATAAGAAAAAATAAGTACCTCCACTTTACTTTTCAGCTTATCTACAACTAAATCAGTATCATAAGCAACGGTCTTCATGTGGTTTCGTTGCTGTCTCAGTTGCCTCATCAGCTCACGACGTAAACTGTAAAAAACCACTCGAATATTAGTAAACAATATAGGCCGTATACCGTTAGCTATTTCGTCACAAGAGGCGCTAGTAACACGTGATTTCCTAAATGTCAAAACATAGTATGTTGTTGGACTTTGACAGTGGACAAGCCAGTGGCACCAAATGGTGAGCGCAATAAAGGTAGCCTCATTCCTTGCATGTTATTAATATGCCATTTTTATACAGGAGAGCTTGATCTTCTTTTCCCCATAAACTACTGGGAGGCCATTAAATTATATGCCGCTGAGTGACATTAAATTCTAATAACTGCCACTTCTACAACGAAAAAAGGGAAGAGTATCCTATATCCTGCAAGAACTAGCCCAGATACTTATTTTAATACATTCAAGTGTTAAAGTCCTTGCCACATACGTTCTATTCCTGGCTTCTACGTCTACTAGGCTGAAGCGATAAGCCTCTCGATCCTCGATATCTCGGGTGCTGTCCATTATGGTGCTGTAGCATCTGTTCAACGACAGCTCTAGGTACGTCCCCATCAGCACTTCGTTGCAGTATATTCTGTGAAAAAGGTAATAGTCAAGATAATTTTAATGTCTGCAATGTCAAATTCATCATTGTCATTTATATGGGAAAATAAAAAATCGAGTTACATTATTCATTGTACCCTGACATAATTAATAGTTTTGAATGATAATTATTCGGTTTTAGGACAAATAAGTGATGGTAATTTATGTTTAGTAAATTCTTCGCCGCATTAAAGTTATATCTTCCTGTTGACCACTACCTATCAGGAAAGTATTCTCTTAGCATCCAGACCAGACTGGGCTTTAACAGCTAACGCGCTAGTGGCGCCAACTAGTGAGCGCAATAACGGTAGCACTCTTTACACATACACAAGTTTCTTTGACATATTATATATAAAAGTATTAAAGCATATTCCATTCCCACCTGTCGGCAGCCAGTTTATCGAGCTTGTACTGCATGCAGCCGAGGTTCCGACTGTTGATCCCAGACAGCTCGTCCGCAGTCTTACCATGAGATATCTGGTACTTCCTGGCGCGTAGGTTCGCGAGGTCAGCTAAAGTCTTGATGATTCGGAGCTCATTGTTGCATTCGTCTATTTATGCGAGATATTTATTTGGAACTCATAATGCAGCAGTATCGAAAAAAAAAAAAGGTATGTATCGGGGATTTGTTCGAAATAGGTGCGATCTCATGGAAATAGATTTGCTGTAGCTTAAGTATTTAACAACTTATTCTTTAAATATAATGAAATGCTGTTATTCCCTAATTCTTATTAAGCGTTTCATAAGTATTTAACGTAAACAAATGTAGAGTAAACACACACCCAGAATGCGTAGTTGTGTTATCCCATCTTCCAGTATGCAGGCAAATAGCGTCGCTTGAAGGTACGGTAAACTGCCAATTTATAAACGTTAAGGTTAATTTTTAATGTATATTGGAATGTTAGTAAGTGGGAATATGTTAGTAATTATTAAATAAATAAATAATAAATAAATGCACATACATTGCTCTGAACCCAAAGTAAGTAGCTATAAAGCACTTGTGTTATGGAATTCAGAAACAACGAAGGTATGTACCACAAACACCCAGACCCGAGAGTCGAGACAATGTAGAAAAGTGAGGTTCTGCATTGACCCGTCCGGGGATCGAACCCGGGACCTCAGAGCTAGCGACACCTTGAAAACCGGTGCGTACGCCACTCGACCACGGAGGTCGTTAGTAATTAATGGCAACTAACCAAAACTCTAGCTTGATCGTGCTTGGTAGGTTTGCCTGCTGTTCCGATGCCGCTGCTTGAATACAGTCCTAAAATAAAAAAGTTAAGTCACTCTTATTCATCTGTGGACCTTTTAGATCTCTACGTTTAATACTCAAGCCTATACCTAAGCAAACATAAACTAATAGCACTTATAAGATTTTAGCTATTTATAGCCACATTGTGATTTAATCACAGACGAAGCAACTTGTAACGTGTCTTATGCGGGCGCATGGTGAGGCATTCGGCCTTTCACACTGACCTGATGACGCGTTGGTGCGTCAGGTGTGAGAGGTTGGATGTTTTGTTGTGTGTTTGTTCGTTCTGGCGTTGCGCGGCCGACGTTGCGCGCTGCCTTTTCCGCCGGATATGAACCGACCCCTAGGGTGCTGTCCTTTTGTAATAATTTTTGACGTTTGATAAGTGCTACTTTGTAGCCTAAGTTAAATAATTAATTTTTGATTTTGATTTTTACTTAGTTTTGAGATGTTAGCTATGTTATTTAAAATGTTGTGTATTCCAATGTGAGATGTATATATGCTGTTGGTGAACCTTTTGGAAAAAAATAAATATAAAATATACCTGATTAGATTTATTCAAAAGTTTGCTAGAAGCTTGGCGGTAAAACAAGTTCTGATCGTCGTCGCCATCATCGTCCTCCCCGGCATAACGTCTCATACTTTTATTCATTTCAAAAGCTATTTATATAACTATACAAAATATAAACAAGCCTTATCAAAGCCTAAAATGTCTCAAAATTAACGGAAAATAATTAAAAATCTAATACATTTGTAAGCCGATACAAAATAACAATTTTAAAGCGTCAACTTGACACTTTTTAAATTTGTGTCCACAGAGTGCCTAACTTATTATGCTAAAGAAGGAGGTTTAGTTTTACTTTTTACAGTGATTCCGACTTTAGAATATAGCGGAAAAAGTAATTTTTCGTTATTTGTATGTTTAATTTTTTTTATAGCAAACTGTAGATGGGCAATAGTATCAATTATTATTGGAGTGATAAGATAGTGCTACCGATGGAAAAAAGATAACAATTGAAATGAATTTAGGCACATATGTTTCCGTTGCTTGCTTAAAAGATTGTTACCATATTAAATATTAAAGATGAATTTCTAATGCGAACTAATGTTTTAAATAAAAGATAATATTTCAATGTAAAATTTTAATACCAGGCTCTGTCCACAAAATTATTGATGACTCCAACACGAGTCGTTTTGGTCTAACAGTGAACAAACACATTTTGTCGGACAACAATGTCATACAGCATATACAAAATCATAATCGACTAAAATATTACATCACACAGCTTATGCCTTATAGTAACTGATTATTTTTACACAACTTAAAACTATCGTTATAATGGGTAAAGAAAAAGCTTAAAATACACTTTCGTGTATAAAGTAGAATACTTTTTACACACAACTAACGTAAATAAAGTTATGTATCTTCGTTTCGTTATATTTACACCAATTTCATATAAAACTGTATGCAAGAGGTATTTTATTTCTTTAGTCACTTTAGCATTTTGTGACGGTAAATATATAATAATTAGACGACGGAAATAATTGTGGACTGGACCGACAGTGTAAGCAGGTCAATAGGTCCACAAATATTTTAGGCGACAGAGAAGTCCGGTACTATTGAGTAAAAAACAATTAAATAAGTCTGAGTAAAATAGAATTTAGCCAGAATAACATTATAAATATTTACAATGCGGCAAATAATAAGTATAAAAACAAATAAATAAAATGTACATGTTGAAATAAATCTCATAAACACGTGTCGAATTGTTATTCAGTCTTAGCCATTCTCACTGTCCACTGATGTACTTTAAGTAGAGAAAGATAACAGAGAAATTAAATAAATAACCTTTTAAAGAATGACAGGTAACAGAAAAAAAGAAATTGATACATAAATATTATAAAAACAATTGACGGAAAGGATTTCTTGTATTTAACCAAATGCCATTAGATAAAAAATGACAACGCTTTTCCATCTTCCTATGTATTGTATTCCATAACTAACACCCAGTTTGACATACACATTATTTCTCATATGGAAAAGAAACAAAGGAATATTAAATTGTAGTAAATAAATACATAAATAGTAATACATCAGTGAACTAGCTCAAACGAATAATTCTATACGTGCACCAACGAAACAAGCGAAACATTCAAGATGGCCGCCTCAATAAAATACACAACAAAATTAATACTTCATAGGCATGGCGAACATAACCACACAATAATAAAATATCAATATTTATCTAGAACTATCTATGTATCTATCTAAAATATGACTCTGATGTCAGTTGACATTCAAATAAAATATTTAGTACAGGTTTGACTGCAGTTAGTAACCAAGTACTAGATGTACTAAAAAAAAATGTTTTATTGATCTGTTAGCCTAGAAGAGGCAGTCATAACGCTAATTGTCATTGTTGTTTTAGTTAATTAATTATATCGACGATTTTTTTTGTGCGTACTGCATTTAATAATAGGAATTGTAATGCCTAATCTATAACACATTCAATATCTATTAAAATCAGTCTTGTGTTATAACAAAACAACTGTAAATTTAGTATTTATAAACATTATATTCCTCAATTTAAACAAACAAATTTTAATTGTAATTCTAATTTTTACAATGTATAGCGATTTTATTGTCTTAACGAAAATTATATGAATATATTGATGATGAATAAAAGTTTAAATTTAAACAAGTAACTATACAATAAAATGTTTTAAACATTCATTGTATGAAAGACAAAGACGTCTCAAACGAGACCACCTTTGTATTAAGACAATAACCGACAAAAAAACATTTAAATATTATTACAGTTGTTTTGCTACAAATCTGAGGCATTCAACAACGGTTTGAATTGACGAGACAATTTAGCACAATGTATAGCAGTTACAAGCTGCAGTCACCGGTACTTAGTACCTAAGGCCGGCCGCGAGAGGGCCGCGGTGGGCCGGTGTGCCGACCTGCTTGGAACCCAACATCACTTGCTGGACGAGGGCTGGCCGCGCTCTTCTGGAAAGAAACAACATTTAATTAGAAAAATGAAGAAATAATATTCTAGCTCACTAGCGCCCCTGGTGACTAAAGATGGTTCGAAATGACCATACATGGTACAAAAACCTTAACGAAACGGGTAAAACGGATAAGGGTAGCTTATAAGAAAAATTATACTTATGTCAGACAAGTATTCTGTCTAAAGGACGATGCTAGAATTTGTATAACGCATATTCAACGACGTATTACTTGTAGTCATCCTCTTTGTGGGCTGATATAGGAACAATGGATATACTTCATGCATTTCTAACCAAAAGTGGTGCAAAAAACATCTATTTTACATTTGCGATCCTCAAGATTTCTCAAAACAAGATACATATATTATTACATTTTTATATATATTACATTTTTATAAGATTACATATACAGATATTATTATTGTACAAAGATTAAAAACAAATATAAACCAAACAAAATGAGCTGTCTAAATAGTTACCACGCATCGTTTAGCAAACTGACGTCACCCAATGTATGTATACATTCTTAACTGTTTACATATACATGTTAGTAAATAAACGAGACAATGCAGTAAATAAACAAGCAAGTTTACGAACGATGACTAACAGGATAAGGCGTGTTAAACACTCGTGTATCTATGATGTTAAAGCGTTTTCCTCCTTTTACATGTGTTGGGTAATTCCCTAGCTCTAACATATGTGCGATGCAATTAGAAGTTTTATTGGTACTTCAAGAAGGACTTGTTTTAGTGCTGGCAATTGATAATAACATAACAGTTTTCCTTCTATTTGTCAACAAAATATTTGTTTATGGAATGGGTTTTACGGTTCCATTGTGGGAGTCCTTTCTTAGCGCAATAACGAAAATCAAATTGTTTTACTACTATTCGCAGTTCATTTGAAACGACTTTTTATTTCTATCTCAAAAACCGTATAGCATATCTCTATAATTATAATTATTTCAGTCATAATACTCACTGTAATTTCGTAGGGCCTCCTCTCGTTCGTGTGTGTCGAAATACCACAGCGTGATAGCATATCTGAAATACATGAGGAGCTTAATGGATTAGGATAATCTGAGCAACATTCATAAGTTGTTTATAGAATGACCATTCGAATAACAGCCTGAAACAATCATGATCTAAAAGATTAATCTTATAATTAGATTCAACACTTTTTCCCCTTGGTTTCCAAAAAGCTACAGAAATGGATACCCAGCCATTAACGTAAGTTCCTGTTCATCTAGTCGTTTCCCATCAGTGCCAGTTTGAGCACTTTCTATCCCACCTCATACTATCTGACCGCCACAGCCCACATACACAAAACATATTTCAACATTTTTGTAAAGAATAATAATAAATAATTAACAGTATGTTTATTTTTATTTTGTCGTCTTTACGTTCGACAGACGCACAATTTTTTTATTCTTCTATATAATATTCAGTCTTTGGGCCATAGTTATCTTAAAGTAAAAGTCTTTAGTATATGATTTGATCAGTTATCACTCTCTTGTGAAGTGTTCACCTAACTACAAAGAGTATTAAAATGTTATAACATATTAACTGTATGTAAATAATAGTTCATTAGCAAGTAATTACCTGGTACTATAGGCGGGCTGGACCTCGTGGGGGTTTCGTCTGTCGGACCAGAAGAACAGCATCCTGTCGAAGATGGGCGCTATGTCTGCCACCTGATTCGTGCCTTCAGGGAACACTCTGTGAATGTAAATCAAGTTATATGAAACATCAGAGCAATGATAAATCAAAAATGTACATGGTAGTTTTGTAGTTTATTGAAAATATCTGTCATGTTAATTTTTAAAGTAGTAGTAGGAACGGGTTAGTTTTCATTCGAAAATAGTATATTTAGAGGAAATGTTTTCTACACTGTTCTAAATACATATCTTGAAATTGATTTCTAACACAGTTTGTATGTATCTTCACTAATATTCTAACCAACGAAACTGCTGAACCGTCTAGTAATTGGACAAATGCAAGTTCCACCACATAAATCATTCACCGCTACACATTAAAATCATGCTAACAAAAAGCGTCAACAATATAAAGAAACGGGTACAGATGTTTTAAATGAATAGCGGCACCTGGCGGTCTCTCCTACAATGCCAAGGTTAACGACCTTTACAACACCCTCACCAAAAAAAAAACTAAGAAAAAAGTATTGTGTATATTTTTTGTATTATATTTACCTGAGAAGTCCCCCGTACCGTTTGACGTCCCAATCGAGATTCAGATAATAAATGGCGGTGATACAGCGGCCATCTTTGTTGGGGTTGTCAACGTGCTTCACGTAGTGACTGCCGGAGCCAGGGTAGCAGGCCACCATCGCCTGAGGAACAAAAATAAAAAAAAAATATGAGAAAAAGATACTTTCCCAGTCTAATGTTACTTAAACTTAGATTTTGAAGAAGTCAGAAGAGATTGGATCTGGGAACATTATGCTTAAACTACTTAATTAATGAGAGAATAGTTTTCTTAAAAGATTAATGCGCTTAACATAATTTTATCAGCAAGAAAGTAACAGTATTAGCCAAAAAACAAAATTATGCAAATATTAGAATGTCAGAAAATGTCTAAAGGAAGTATCGCCATAACATTCTAGGTTAACTGTTCCGAAAGCTGTTTATAGTAAACTAGCTGATCCCCGCGACTTCGTCCGCGTCAATTTCTGTTATTATGACAGCGATTAAGAAGTTAAAAAAAAAAGTATTTCTGCGTAAATGATAATTTTAGTTAGTATTATGTTGATAAATCTCTGTAGCATATAATTGGCAATAATGCATTAATTTCGACCAAATGATTAGGTACCTTAAAAAAGGTTATAGTGAGTCAATCTTAAAAGATAGACATATACTGTCGCAGACATTTTTTTAGATCATTTAAAGAGGAACAATTCTTTCATACATATATTTTGGGTAACTCGAACCGTTTACGCAGCGCACGCAACGGAAGCTTTCAAGTATGAATATTTTCCCCCGTTTTTGTGACATTTTTCACTGCTGCTTCGCTCCTATTGGTCGCAGCGTGATGTTATATATCCTAAAGCCTTCCTCGATAAATGGACTATCTAACACAAAAAGATTTTTTCAATTCTAACCAGTACTTCCTGAGATTAGCGCGTTCAACCAAACAAACAAACAAACAAACAAACAAACTCTTCAGCTTTATAATATTAGTATAGATAATGCATTAATTTCGACCAAATGATTACCTTAAAAAAGGTTATAGTGAGTCAATTTTAAAAGATAGACATATACTGTCGCAGACATTTTTTTAGATCATTCAAAGAGGTACAATTCTTTCATACATATATTTTGGGTAACTCGAACCGTTTACGCAGCGCACGCAACGGAAGCTTTCAAGTATGAATATTTTCCCCCGTTTTTGTGACATTTTTCACTGCTGCTTCGCTCCTATTGGTCGCAGCGTGATGTTATATATCCTAAAGCCTTCCTCGATAAATGGACTATCTAACACAAAAAGATTTTTTCAATTCTAACCAGTACTTCCTGAGATTAGCGCGTTCAACCAAACAAACAAACAAACAAACAAACTCTTCAGCTTTATAATATTATATATAGTATAGATAATGCATTAATTTCGACCAAATGATTACCTTAAAAAAGGTTATAGTGAGTCAATTTTAAAAGATAGACATATACTGTCGCAGACATTTTTTTAGATCATTCAAAGAGGAACAATTCTTTCATACATATATTTTGGGTAACTCGAACCGTTTACGCAGCGCATGCAACGGAAGCTTTCAAGTATGAATATTTTCCCCCGTTTTTGTGACATTTTTCACTGCTGCTTCTCTCCTATTGGTCGCAGCGTGATGTTATATATCCTAAAGCCTTCCTCGATAAATGGACTATCTAACACAAAAAGATTTTTTCAATTCTAACCAGTACTTCCTGAGATTAGCGCGTTCAACCAAACAAACAAACAAACAAACAAACTCTTCAGCTTTATAATATTAGTATAGATTTGACAGGCGTTACGTTTATATTTTATATATTAGTATGGCATACACGTGTAGGATATAAACACATTGCTGCGCGTCGAAGCTATTAAACTGGTGAATAGATCGCGCTATGGGTGGTCTCATTCACTAACGTTGCCTTACAAACTGGACGATTTTTAGTTTGTAAATGCGTTCCCTTTTTTTTCCTGATCATGAAAAGGAAAAACACTCTATATTTCTACAGGCTGATGCAATATTTAAAATATGACCACACATTTTTGTAGCACCTTGTATAATCATTATGAGAAGAGGCGTTTACCACACATTGTGACATTTACAAGCGTGTTGGTAATTTGCTATGTTTATATTCTATAAACTGGAAGAAAGTACATCCTATCTAAAAAGTACCGTTGTTTCCGATAACACTATCACAATTAATATTAAAATCCTTTATGTAAATATCTTTATCAACAATATTAATTCATTAATAAACTTCTTCCTTGAACAGATAAGCTTTAGATTCGTCGGAATGTTAAATTATATCGTCAGTTATGACGTCATGAGCGTGCCAAATTATCAAGACTTGTTATCAGATTTATTTAACGTGTTGAAATGAATTAAGAATTCTTCTAGAACGATTACAAACCATTTCTTCACACTATTTAATATAGATTGACTAAAGAAAGTAAGGCACAGGGAATAATGGGCATATTTTAGAAGACATAACCTGTCTTAAGGTTATGAAAATTTAATCTAAATTTATCTTTTAATTGTTGCCAAGTAGGTACTTGATTTTTGAATTCTTAATAATGTTGTGTAATATGTTGGATAACCTTCGGCCTTGAAATTTGAGTTCTAAAAGATTGATACAAAGTATGACTTCATTGTTCAACTGTTTATCAACAAAAAATTTCTTGTCCATGGTCAAGGTATTTTAGTATTGTGATGCAAGTCTACAAATTGAAGGTAAACCATTAAAAAATTGTATTTAACTATCTGTAGCAGTTTAATAGTTTTAAAGAGTGTTTCATGTTGTATTTACAATTAAGTGTAATTTTTTAACCCACATTTTGACTTAGGGCTGATTTTTCCAACGCCAGATAATTTTATCAGAGGAATAATTTAGAATTTTTGACAGGTCTTCAATACAAAATCTGTCAAACACGAATTTTATCTTTCGAATAAAAATTATCTGGCGTTGGAGAAATCGGCCCTTAATCATGTAACTTCTAAGGTATTGTAAAATGATTTGTACTAATAAAATAATAATAATAATAATTCTAGCCTATAAACGTCCCATTGCTGGGCACAGGCCTCTTCCCATAAAGGCACAAGCATTGATCACCAAGATTGCTCAATTGCAGATTGATGTATTGATTTGTACAAAAAAATATGTATATGTATAAAAAAATATGAATAATCATTCATAGCTATATAAAAGTTCATCTAATAGTGAAGATGATTTAAATGGTTTAGCTAGTTTTGATATTTGCTAGCCCTAAATAGAAAAGTCCAGTCCTAAATAGTAAACCATTTGTCATTTAGTACTTTCAAGTTCAGATAGATATTTCTTTAAATTAAATGGGTTATTTATTCGTCTCATAGATACTAAAACAGTGAAATCATCTGTTTCCTACACAATAGATCTTTATAGTTGGAATAGATAACTCATGACGTTTATCTATGACTGCTAGACTGTGGGATGGCTTAAGTGGCGGTTTTCATCGACACTTGGAAGAACTTATCTCACATCATTTTATGGCAGATGTTGTTTAGTTACTGCTGTGATATTACATGGTAGTGGATTGATGCAAAAACCTTAATTTTTTAGATTACAGTCTGCTTATTTTAAACCTTTGTAATTAACAAAATAAATCAAAACAAAAAATTAGGCCAATTTTAAGTTCTTTGAATGAAATTTATTATGTATTAAACTTAAAATATTTACAATAATATAAAAACTAAGCCTACACTAGAGAGAGTTTTCCATAAATTAGACACACCCATAAAGTGTGGCAATAGGTAACTATTACCCTAGTATAATGAATTGAGGGATAGCTTACATGGTAATTAGTCACCCAGTGTTATGACTATATTGGAAGGCGACCCAAACATAGCATAAGATATGGCTAGGCAAAAGAAGTGTGTGTAAATAAGTGTGATTTCAGTGATTTGGTCAAGAGGAAAAAATATTTCCATCATACCCATTTCTAAGTTAATTCTTATCCCATTCAGTGTTTACTTCTGTTTATTCTACATATCGCATAATATATATGTAAGTATGTCAAGTACCTAACTGATTTAAGAAGTATATCGCAAATATTTGTGACCGGCGCTGGCGCACCTATGATTTTGTGACAGATATCACTACGACAAACATACGTGTACTTTTACACATTCATTGATAAGAAACCATTTGGTTTATTGTTTTGTTTTTGTGACACATGATACAAAAGTAGCTTCAGTCTTCAATCACTTCAATCGAAGAAAAAAGTGCTAATAATTTATGTATATTTTTTTATTACAAGTGTAATTAATTTACTGCTAAAATATCAAAATGTTCCATGAGTTACATAGGCACATAATTATGTCAATATTATTGAATGTTATGTTCTGTAATAATTCTTCATGAACTGTTCATTGTTACTGTGCCCCATTCTCTCTCATGCCGTTATCCTTATATACATAGTTATTACCCTTGAATGGTATCAAACTAAAAAGTAAACTCCAAATACATTAAATCAGTCAGATAATTCCAGATTTTCACTTCTTGAATACCCTATTTTTGTCGTTGTTTGTGTGAAATTTTACAAAAAAATCCCCTACATAACAATAAATGGACAAACAACGTTATTTATGTCAACGAGGTATAATTTTTTCGTATAGGCATATTCGTCTAGGTTAAGCACATTAAACTTTTCCTGCCTTGATTGTGTGCAAAAATATAAATATTTGTATCTGTGAATTAAAAATGGCGACTGGTATTTCCCAATAGGCGCACGAACTGTTATATATAACATTTAGTATGTGTCATTCATTAAACATACAACTGTTAGTAAATATTTTTTCGAATTTATAGATATGATAAGCGTTAATTGAACTAGGTATAGAATAGTGATAAATCTTTTACGTCGTTTAAATATATAGAAATAAAATATTGAGGAATGATATCACTATACTTTATAGAGTTCCGTCCCATATTGGCCTACTGTTGGGTAATGGGTAACAGTGTTTCGTCCTACCATACATTATTTTAATAGGTAGCCATTTATTATTTAATGGAAAATACACATGAAACATTTCTTTGATTTTTTTTTGTAGAGAGCTGCTGTAGTTATCCTCATGGCGGCTTTCACTGGACTAAGTTGGCGAGAGTCTAATACGCTTCCAGCCAGAATTTCTTTGATGGGCAATATAATCTACATATCGATACCTTAATTGGCAAACCAGCTAACTCCTTATGAGCAAATTTTGCAGGAGACACTTAAAACTCTATAATAATTTTTGTAGACTACTTATAAAGAAATCTAAAATCCCGTTGGTAGATATTAACCTAAATTCTTATTTTTTATACTGTCAGATCGTTTTTGTAAATAAAGCCGTATTTTTGTTGCTTACTAACTAAACAAAAAAAAATTTTTTGACGAAATGTGGAGTTGGCTGGTTTGACAATTAAGGTATCGATATGCAAAATTATTATGATAAGCTACAATGGTAGAGCAAGATTCTGTTATAAAACATTTTAATGATAAATTTTATGTTTCTCTATTTACAAACACAGACGTTATCGAGTCGTTAACTATTATGTAACTTAAGGGTTTATGACAAAGAACTAATCCGAGTCGCGATAACCTATGACAGACAGAGTAGAGGTCTTCCATATTAAGCTAGAGTTTTCATTAATGATAGGTAAGATGGATATTTATAGTACAAAAATTTAAAAATCAATACACAATCAATCTAATGAGAAACAATTGACTGTAACAGTCGGGACCCATTAAATAAGCTAGACTAAAATCATTCATTATGGGTCCCGATCTCCCTATAATACTTTACTCTTTGGTCCCGACTGTGACAGTCAATTATGTTCCTCATTAGATTGATGGTGTATTGATTTTTAAATTTTTGTACTAATAACATTGCTATCTACACTTCTAGACTTATTGAACTTGTTTTTTACTTTTCACATTTTATTTAAAGTGTTTTTTATGCAGTCGGGTTTTTTTATTTTTTAAATTTATTTTTTTAACTATATTTATTTTTCACTTTTTAGTCCTGGCTTGCTGCTAGGACTAAAAAGTGAAAAATACGTGTTGTCTAAATTCAAACGTATTGCTTTGTGGACTTAAAAATTGTTTTATTGATTTTTTTATTTATTTAATCCTGGTGATCCTAATCAGGATAATGAGATAAACCTATGAAATTATTATATTTTCGCTGATTCTTGATAAGTGTACAAAGTTTGAATTAAATCTGTCCGTTTAAAGTGGGTCAAAATCGAGTCCAAAAGAGTCGGTTACATACATACATACATACGTACATACATACATACATACAAGTGAAGCTAATAAAAGCGTGTATGTATGTATGTAACCTTTGGACTCGATTTTGACCCACTTTAAACGGATAGATTTAATTCAAACTTTGTACACTTATCAAGAATCAGCGACAATATAATAATTTCATAGGTTTATCTCAATATCCTGATTAGGGTCACCAGGATTAAATAAATAAAAAAAACAATAAAAAAATGTTTAAGTCCACAAAGCAATACGTTTGAATTCAGATAACACGTATTGCTGCTAGGACTAAAAAGTGAAAAATAAATATAGGTAGTTTAAAAAAACTAAAAAACACGCTTTTTACACGACTGCCCAAAAAGGAGTGTTATGTTTTCAGGGTTCATGTATGTATGTATGTATGTATGTTTGTGAGTTTCTTTATTCCAGCATAACTTCTAAAAGGCTTGACCGATTTCAATGTTTGTGGTATCATTAGAAGCTTTGAGTTATCCCGAGTGACATAGGCTATGTGGACAATAAAAAATGGTCAAGTGTGAGTCGAAATCGCCTGCAAAGGGTTCCGAACGATATTTTTTTTTTTGTTGCGTCATGTTTTTTTTGTTGTTCACTAAAAGGTATCAAATATTTGCAGTCGTTTACCTGTAATGAATTGTTCCAAGTAACCGACCCCGACTGCAAATATTTGACTTGTTTTTATTTTTTTTTGTCATGGCAGGCGTGTTTTTTATTTTAATTTTTTTATAAAGTACTTCTAACTAAAAAAGTGAAAAATAATTCCTAGGGTTGCTCGATAGACGAAAAATATGGCACAGAGCGCCCCACGCTTTTTCACAATAATACTAGTGTTTTTTGTTCATTACCTACCAATTTCAGCTTACATTAGGAATTATTTTTCACTTTTTTAGTTAGAATATGCGTGTTTTTTAGTTTTTTTTAAACTATATTTATTTTAAATTCTAAACTAGCTATAGTGAATATAGTGATAGGTATATGTATTATCAGTTTTCTTCACTAACTAATTAAATGATTATTTAATCGAAAATTATATTTACTACAGAAAACAGAATCTGTTGTACCTAAGTTCCTCGAATTTGGACCATTATCGCTCAAGGTTTCACAAATTCATCGTTTGTAGCATGCGATCCATGGCGTTTGGCGTTTTGGAGCTCAGAAGCACGTGCAACCTTTTTTCTATTGAACCATAGTTTAATAAATAACAAAGCATGGAATGATTTTTGTAACTCCATATATTTTTACTTGTAGATAATTTCATTCTTTAGTTCTCAGTGCATGATTCCTCTCACCGTATGAATAAATACACTTAAAACAATGGCCGCTCTCTTCAAACACATGTAAATTGTTGATAAACGTATGATGTAATGGTCAGTCAACTACGTGACAAAACGTGTGTCGATTATGAGTAATTAATGAAACTTGGTGAAGGTAACTAAGGTTCAATATCCTGTTTTACTATGTAACTATGTATTCAGGGCAAGATATATTTTATCTTCAGAACTGTGTCAATTTAATTGAAACTTTTTGATTAAAAATATTTTAAAATTGTAGGTAGCTACCTACATGTGCAAATGTTGTCACATGAGACATGCTAAACATACCTACTAGTTTGGTAGATAACCGTAATAAATAGCCCAGAATACAAGAAACTAAAATAAGTAATATTTAAACTATATAAAATTAGAACTAATGGGTATAAACCCATTACACATTCCGATGACGATCCACATTAAATTAGCAAATATTTAGCAGAACATCTGCAAATTAACGCTTCCAAAGTCAGAGTCAACAGAACATCCACTGAATGAAGATCCATGTCGCTTTATATTGTCTTACTAGATTCAAGGATAGCGGAAGAAGGCGTGTACCAGATTATATTGGTACTGCTCATCGAACAATACTAGTTTGTGTTCAAAGTTTGGTTTGTAAACAGAGGGATGTCGGCGTGGGATTCGCTTACGATTCTTACTAATGTTTACAGTGCCCCCTCCCCTCGGCCCGCGCCTCCGCCGCCATGCTGCGAGTCACGTACGCAACGCCTTCACGGCGCATGCGCCAACGCGCGTTATTTTGGTTTTTATCGTGCAAACCGATCCCTTCGCGCGATATTACTTTTGCGAATGATAACGATAACGTTTGCGGCGGAATAGTTTTCTAGTAATCAATATTTTAAGTCGTTCAGTGTGCTGTCTATATAAAGTTTTGGGATAGGATTACCAACTTCATTGAATAATTAAAGCATCATACATATTTATTCAATATTGAATAACTTAGGTAGGTAAATACTTACATCGAATTAACTTTGTTCCTAGTATTGTATTATCTGTGGTTGATTAGATTTTAGATTTTGATATTGGTGTTTGATTAAGCTTCTTCAAAAAGTCCTTCGTCATTAAAATTTATTAAGCTAGATGTAACTAAAACATTTCTGTTTGATATCAAATCTATAGACATGGATTTGTGTGTTCTCTTAAGCATTAATCTCTAGTTAATAAGTGAATTATTTCATAACTATAAATTTGTACTTTGCTTGCAGAAACCTACCACGTGTTAATTAAAATCCCACCAAAAACATTCAATGTAAAAAAAGCCAAGTCTCTCTATGCAATTCTTCCATCGTAAAAAGTTTTGAGATCGCATAGGAGCCAAGTCCTGTTCAACTTAATTTGTAATAATAAATCAATATTTTGTGACTATATCAATAGTTTTGTTTACATTACAATAACAGTGACTTGGCCATGAGCACAAGTTAAAGGTCGTTTGCTCTTTGTAATTACGTGCAAATACCGTTGAATTTATATAATATTATGGACATGGTTTTGTAACTGATTGGAATTTGAGATCACTATGGACTAAACATGCGCCATAGTGCATGTGCAGTTCACTGATCTTGGATGATACCGACTGTCGGTTAAGGTGTCCTGATATTATTTATTATTTAACTTTTATTTGTTGCAACTCCTCCAAATATGCCGTTTTATATTTGTATCTTATTGTGCTCATGGCCAAGTCACTATTATTGTAATGTGAACAAAACTATTGATATAGTCACAAAATATTGATTTATTATTACAAATTAAGTTGAACAGGACTTGGCTCCTATGCGATCTCAAAACTTTTTACGATGGAAGAATTGCATAGAGAGACTTGGCTTTTTTTACATTGAATGTTTTTGGTGGGATCTCATTTATTTTTTGTTGGTCTCTTTCTTTTTTGTTTATAAATAAACAAAATTGCTATAAAAAATATTTGCTTTCTGTACATAAACAAAGAACAAAGTTAACAATGCAGTCAAAATTCATATACCATGTTCTTGTAAAACCGCAAATATAAATTTGTTTCATATTATTTACTTAGGTAGGTATATAATTTATTACCGTTTTTATAATTTTCCCTTTACATGTAGCTAAAAACCTATCTTGGTGCCAAATTTGAAGGTTCTAAGTTTGCTAGAAGTACCTTAGATTTTTGATGATCGGTCAGTGAGTGAGTCAGTGAGTGACAAAATGGTGTAACTTTGATCGCTTATAACTCGTAAACTATTGGTTCAAATGTCATGTAATTTTGAGGCTGAGCTTGTTTTAATACTTACTCTAGGTCATCGAAAACCTAAACCCCTAGCTTTGTCCGTATCGATGATACAGGGTGGGTGAAATAGCCGCGAAACGCTTCGAGAAAAGAATGGTACGGCCGTGCCCGTTTGCTCGAGACTTGGCTGGGGCACTGCCGTGCCCCCAGATTTTCATTTCAGTTTCACAGGACACAAATAGCATACTGAAATCAATAGAGATCTATTTCCATACTGTCCTCCTATAGCTTTTATGGAATATTTTTTTAACATGTTATCTACCCATGAAAAATGCTTGCTAGATCTATGATGGGTCGATTGGCCTACGTGATATATTTTGTGACCCAGATATGGGTCACCAAGAACGGGAACACTAGAACGGTGGCCCTAATATTATTGTAACTAGGACTTTCCTGACAAAATTCAACTTTTTACTTCGGTAGGAATAAAAAAGACTGAAATAGTGATGTTTTTAAATTAAATAATTAAGCAAATAATTTTATAGAGAAACACAAACATCATTAACTTGAGCCTGATTAAAATAATGATACTAAAATATTCAGTTAATTAATGAAATCAGTAAAAACTATTAGAATTGCAATTTCAGACTGAAAAGCTTACAAATACATTGTTGCGTTGCATTGAGCTGTCGAGGTAGATTTTGTTTCAGACAGATGTTTGTATTAAAACAGAGTAAATGCAGACTAGAAAGAAATTAGAATTAGAGATGGATTTCATGAAATAACTACTCTATACTAAAGCCAATATGGAAAGAGAATTAAACGTTATTACTAATTACGCAATTATCAACTTTGACAACATGTGTTTAAGTTCATTTTAGAATGATAAATTTTACCGAAAAGGGCCTAAAAGTAATTTGAATGTGATGAAAACTGAACTATTAGTCATTGAATTAAGGTTCATAATCCAAAAGCACGTTCATTATTTCTTTAAAGTGGCTGATGTAGGTAAGAAATTGTTATACCATTTTTTTTTTCTGATAAATCTGAAATATGGGTATTGAGACAAAGTTTCATAAATATGCCATTTTGAAATACCTAAGATAATATTAGAGGCAATTCATTCAAAATTGGAAGTGACATCATTTCTTAATATTTGTCAATAAACAAATTACATTACAGCATGAAAATTTGATAAAAAATAATGCGTGAGTGATTACTGAAGAATGGTACGATAAGTATATTGCATGATTTGCTATCAATATACATAATAATATGAGTAACAATATTGGAATTTCTTATTAACACCAGGTGACGCTGAAATCCATGACAAGAAAATAATACAAATAAAGATACTCCTATCAAGTGATATTGAAAAAGTATCCTGGCCAAAGAAACTAGCTACGATTGCTTTTACACTCTTATCTCCAAAACATGGGCATGAGCAGTAGTCCCCAGTTTTTGTGATGCCGATTGTTTAGAGAATGTCGCTTCTTTTGGCTGTGGAATAATCATAAGAGTGGCAACAAGAATAATAGCAATAACTTAGCTTAGTCTCCGCGACATCTAATTTAATGTTATCGATTGGATGTCGATGGATAATATTTGGACATTTGGTTGTCTACAGAAATCATCTTTCTTAGATGTTAAAGGCCTAACATGCAATGAGGTGTTAGTTGCGAAAGTTTAATCCATGCGACAATGATCTCACACGATCCCGAGGAAGGACACTCATGTTGTAACATTCACAAGAAAGAATCTTCAACAAAAGATTTCCAAACAAACGATTTAGATGAGGTCGGCACACGTCTTACATCACAATCATAAGCTCATAACCCGAATGAACGAGCGTGCAATTTCACAAGAGGCCATTATGCAACGTGAAAAAATTGTTGGATTTAATCATTACTTACGGTGATTAGAACTGTGCTGCAAATAATTAGGATTTTATGAACGGTAGGACTATGGATAAAAATGGTCAGTCAGATCAGCTGCATCAGTGTGGGAATTGGCTCAAGTAGAGAAGGTATGACCAGCTTATAGTTGGAAACTGTTCAGTCAGATTTTTAGCTGATCCGAGTGAGAATTGGCTAAAGTAGAGAAGTTATGACCAGCTTATGGTTGGTAATGAAATGTTTTGATCTACTTAATAACGACTTTTTGGAAAAGATATATAAGCCTATCTAGCTTATACATTTCCTGTTAGGATTTACCACCATACATGATTATAATATTAACTTTTATGGAATTTATACGATTTCTATTGCTCGGTAAATAAAATTACCATAAGGTGTGCACATATTATGTATAGCGCCAAATGTATGTGTCACTACATCTAGTATTCAAGGCCCAAAACAGAAAGTTTCGTTATGGATTTCTCCATGGCATGCTTAGAAGATATTTTGTTTTATAAAAAGGGAGCAGGAAATCGTATAGCGTGATGTTTACACGGATTTCTATTTCTGAGAGGCGACGTCTCTTTATAGTATTTTGTAATAAAATACAATGTATGTAGTAAATTATTCTTGTTAATAACATATTCTGTAGGCACCGGTAAAGCTGGATGATATAATAAAGACATGAATACGGTGAAAAGTTTTATTAATTTTTATTTTTTTATTTATTTAATAATTTATGTACACACACAATAGTTTATAGAAAAAAAAAAAGATATTAAATATTTACAAATGATGTACAAAGGTACTGCTTATAAAAATATTAATGTTTTTTTTTGGTTATTAAATAATTACATTTCGTGAGATACAGGCTGCCATTAAAAATAATAAGAAACTTTAAACTATAACGCGTTTCAAGCCTATTTGCATATTTTTTTAGTGAAGTGATGCTGACCTATCCGACTTACTATTTAAGATACCACCTACCTGTTATTATTACGGCAGCTCAATAAATTTATTATTGCTATAAAAATAAAGCTCTTTATTAGGAACTTGAGTATCTCTAATATTTTCAAGACCAGTAAGTAGTACATAATGGTTCTATGGGTTCTGTTGCCTTTAATAAATAAATTAATAATATTAATACTTACTTAGCATTATAAAGCTTTCATCGTTTACTCGACCTGTTGTTTTGGAGGATACAATTTTTTTAATTACATTTCTACCGCTACTTCTGAATTTTCAGTCATATAATTTTCCGTTCATTAGCGTATTCTTCAAGTGACATACACTCTACACAAAGCCTTATAAAGTTGGCTGTCTACAACAATATTTACCTTGGTTCTGCCGTTGATGACGTAGTCGCCCATTTTCCCATTGTTGGCCATTTTGTTCGCTCTCAGAATGATGTTGTCGACCTGGAAACAGAGGGCATTAATTGTGTTTTGATCGAGTTTTCAGAACGTAATGGACGCTTGTTACATGTGGAAAAGAACTAAGTGGAGTAAATTGATGCAGGTATATCAAAGAAAGTTATCATTTCAAGTCATAAGTAAGTCATCCATGGCAAGTAAACAACAAATTTTGCGGTAAGTTAAAAATTGTTTCAAAATGGTCAAATAAACATGGAAATTCCCCATGTTTTAACACGTATTTCCAATATAGTTTGTTAATTTACTCGAATATAATATAATGGTAGACTTAGATTGACGATTCTAATCGAGTAGCAAAAAAATTGGGTCGAGATAGCAAAACATACGTCATCATATTTGGCAGCTATGTCCGTATGTGTGGCGCCTTTCTATCAAATCTTGAGATATGGACAATCAGCCGCTATCTCTATTTGCCTATACTTGATACATATTTGCTATATCTTTGCTGTGTAATACTTAAAGAATTCGCGAAGGAATTGATTTATAAGTATGTTAGTAGTAAGTATGGTACCCCATATACGAAATCGTATATAGTTAGGTAGGAGTTCGTTGCGCAGTCCTGGCAGATTTTATAGACAAAGTGGTAACTGGACCTACAACACTGATGTATAGTGTATAAATAAATATTTCCGAAATCATATAATATCACAATTATATTAAAGAAGGAACAATAGTACTTGATGATTCTTGCGTACTTAAAATTATGTACCGAAGTTGGATGGAGAGAAAAATAAAAATGGAATTATGAAATTGGAAAAAAAGTATTGTTCAAGGTGCGATAAATAATCTTTTGTAAACTCATTTGTTTTTATTTTACAGCAATTAGTGCATAATTGTCGCAATGAGGTCAAAAAGACTGCTACAAATGATTCTGATAATTAAGGAGTATTTATCATGAAAACAATGATAAATTGTGAATTGACGTATAAGAAATCGATGCAAACAGTCGTCTGTTTGCATCGATTTCTTAATGATTTTACTATATTGCATGTAACTGTTCATAATAAAATAAGAACATCGTTTTTTTTTATCCATAATTTTTGCATACTTTTACAAAAAGCCATATGACATAAAAGTGGGGTCCATAAATTCGATTGTTGACTGTGTCAAAGTTTCGTCGTTAAGAATAAAGCCATATAAAGTTAAAGTTTATAGGGAGACCATACAAAATGAACATCGAGTTTATATGTATACACATAGTTTTTACAAAAGTTTTCAGAGCTGTTTTTGTCGACGACACGTGCAAACTTTCATTACCATTACACGTGTCGCACTGGGTGCGGGTATACGAGCACCTGTCTACATTTTATGAAGACTAGGCGCTTGAGGTACTTGAAAGTGACGCGAACAGATTTAAAGATTCCTCTGTAAAACTCGGTAATGTATGTAAACAATGCGTCACGAACTCACGAGTTGATTATGTTGTGGTTTAAATGACCCCAAACGGTCGTTTTGTGGTTACTACTGTAGTGTAAAATGAGTATCTTCTTGGATAGGAGAAAAACAAAACTATATAAATGTTTAGTATGAGAATTTAATCCGTGACCGTGACAGAACAAAGAGATGGTGAAATCTAGACACTAAAAGGAATTGAAAGTGAAAATTGATAGACGAATTGTAGTAAATTCATATTGAAGATTTATGAAGAAATAAAGTGTCGATTTCATATATTAGGTCCTACAGCATCTGTTTTAGTTTATTATAAACATCTTTTGAATGAAATCCTTTCCAGTCGTCCCAGGAAAATACAGATTCATTTCTGACGACGGTATATTTAGTTTATGTCGTGAATGTACTATGGTCACATAAAGAAATGTAATATGATCTGGAGCTATGAGCACCCGGTGAAAGTTAACCATCTGGAATTGTGATCCTTGCACTACAGGAATTCAGACCCGCAAATATTATGCCCGCTATCATTGACTAATTATTCCATACATGGTTGAAGAAATTTTTCGTCCATATACGATAGAAAATAGTCGTAATACATGCTGATGGAGAGGCATAACTGTTTTAAAAGGACGTCTCGGAATCCAGTGAAGAATTATCTGAAGTCAGCCCTAAGAATTCTCTGATGGATGGATCAACTAGGAATTAGATGAACTAAACAATGATCTCCATCTATGAATTGACCGCTAGGACCAGTTATAAGTGCGGCCTATCCTAACGTATTACCCTATCTACATGAATAATGATTCTGATCAATAGATTATCATGTTTACAACAGCTATCCGCTAGTATACATCGATTGAGGGTACACCTTATCAAGCGTTGGACAAAGGAAGCTTTATCAGTCATCAACATTCAGACTAATTGTCCTGCACGCATTATAGCTTTTATTATTGTAAGTACTTTAATGATAGAACTGTCTAATGCTCTTTCGGTATTACTAAAGCATTTCAGCAATATTTTTTAGCTATTCTTTTAGCAGCTGACGATATTACCTTAGACTTCTATTCGATATCAGAAGAACTAAGCCTATCATAAGAAGATATATATTTATGGATATATTTGGAATATGTTTTGCCATTCCACTTATCTGGGTGGTCTATGTAAAATCTTACCTACGATATTTTCTACAGAAATTATTACTGCGATCGGTCTGCCAGACTTTATTGTTAAATTTTCTTTTACTATTTTATTACTAAAATTCAAAATTCAGTAATAGTCAATATTATTGACTGTAGGTACTCACTAGCAAATATCGTTAAATACTATTTTCCTGTATTATATCCCGGTTCGATGTGACTTATGTCACGTACCAAGGGCGGCATTTTTCGAACTTTTGTTCGAAACTACAAAGAGGTAAGTAGTTTTAATAGATTTATTACCTTGTGAGCCTGTTGATAACAAAGTAGGTAGGACGTTTATTTATGCGTTTTGGGAATTTGGGAACTATTAGTCTTAGGGTGCGCCCAGGAGGTCTACTCTTATTCAACGAAAAACGAAGTTTCGATCGAAATTTCGCGTCTTTCCTACCACGGTTCCATTTCGTTCCGAAATTTCGGACGAACGAACATTTTTTGACGTTATGATTCTCTAAACCTACTCTAATTCGTAATCTTTCGAACGAATATTTGAGTTTGACAGACGATTGTTCGTAATTTTAACCTCAAATTTGACGAAACCAAAAGTGTTACCTTTTGATTTTCGTTTTACGTTTAGTTTTGTGACTATTGTGAGAAAATTGTTGGCAATGGCTTCAAGAATGCTTTTAATTGAAGCTGCTTTACGTGAAGAACGTGTAGAGCGTAGAAGGAACCGGCGCCGCCTGCGCAATCGACTAAATATTAGCGAAATTCCCGACTTCAAGTTTGTAGGAAATTACAGACTCAGTCGGAAATTATTCGAGGAGTTGGGCGAGGAATATAAATATGAATAAAATTTATACTTATAATAAAGTTTTATTTACTTTAACCCTATCTAAACACAAATATAATAAAGAAACACAACAAACAAAACGGTTGGAGTGTAGCAAAGGGTGTGCAAGGTTGGGACTTAGAAATTTTTTCATAAAAAATGAAAATTTCTGAAAATGCCTAGTTTTTTATTTCCATCGTATAGAATACCTAAAAATAAGACGAATACCATCTGGGCACTTTTTGCCTAGGACTTCAGGTTAGCCTGAAAATGAGCACTGAAGATCATTCTGCGATGTATGTAAAAACACTTAGAAAATTTTGCGAGCAAATTTTTTTTTTCTGTAAATTTCAAAATTTTTTGATTCTATTGTATAGAGGGGGGAAAATAAAACGCTTTTCATTCTGATCACTTTTTGGCTAGCGTCAGCCGTTCGCCAGCAACAGCGAGTCAAAGGTTAGCCAGGGACTTAGAAAAAATACATTAGCCAGGGACTTGTAATTTTTTCGCGATTTGAGTAGGGCCGTGTACTTTAGGGTGTGCACATGAAAATTCTTATAAATGGCCAGTTTTTCATTTCCATCGTATAGAATGCCTAAAAATAAGACAGAAATCATCTGGACACTTTTTGTCTAGGACCAGCGGTTCGCCTGAAAAAGGCTGTGCAAAGCATACAGCACTTAGAATAATTCTCCATCAAAAATGAAAATCAAAAAATTCTTATAAATAGCCAGTTTTTCATTTCCATCGTATAGAATGCCTAAAAATAAGACGGAAATCATCTGGACACTTTTTGTCTAGGACCAGCGGTTCGCCTGAAAAAGGCTGTGCAAAGCATACAGCACTTAGAATAATTCTCCATCAAAAATGAAAATCAAAAAATTCTTATAAATAGCCAGTTTTTCATTTCCATCGTATAGAATGCCTAAAAATAAGACAGAAATCATCTGGACACTTTTTGTCTAGGACCAACGGTTTCACGGAAAATACGTTTTGAAAAGTAAATATTGCTTAAAAAAATCGAAAACTGTAATTTATAATTTTATAATTAATAGTAACGTGTACAAGACAAAAAATAAATGAACTTTCCCTAAAAACTTTTTAGTTATTAATGAACTTGTAAATTACTATTAAATTTCCATACAAAAATTCTCGACACGTCTGGTGCATGTGCCCGCTCGCGCGGGATTGCCCGCGCGACCCGGTGTCTCCTTGATATCGATGTTTTCGCCGAATTTCGACCAAGTTGATGTAAGCGACGCTATTCTGAGCAAATTTTGTACTCAAATCTCGGTTTGCGTATGCGATCATTCCATTTTCACGGGTTTATTATAATTTGTATTGAGTAGTTTTCTAGTTATTTGTTAGTTTTTAGGTTCTTTATTATTTTATTATTTCTTTTATTTCTTTTTATTACTTCTTTGTTTTTATTATTTTAATAGTAGTTAATAAGGTAGTTGTAGATTTTTATTGTATTTAAGTTTTATTATTATTATTGTTAGTAGTAGTAGCTGTTAGTAGTAGTTTAGTTAGTAGTAGTAATTTTGTTGTCTAGTTTTAATTAGTTTTTATTTTGCAATGGAACCGTTGCAACTTATTTTAGCTCGCAATTTTAACATTTGGAACTTCGCGTGCGCAATTCGCGATGAGGAGACCGCTATCGCTGCAGCCAAGGCATGGCTAATTATACCGGAACGGACTCCCCGGTGTCCGACATGCCGGGGCAATATGTCTAGGGAGCCCAAACTTAGCTATAAACTAAAGTATCGGCTAAGGTGTTGGAGGTGCGCTAGGGAGGGCAGGCCGTCTGTTAGGTCGCCTCTAAAAAATACGTTTTTTGAGAGGGCACACGTAAGCGTACTTAATACGCTACGTTTAATGCTACATTTCCTAAGAAAAGATAAGGTGTCGCAGGCGGCAATAGATGTTGGGGTGACAAAAAAAACCGCCATACAAACCTATCACTACCTCAGAGAGGTGTGCGAGGTAGCAGAAGCCCACGATAGGGAATTGCTCGGTGGGAATACTGACATCGTGGAAGTTGATGAGACCCATCTATACACTAGAAAATACCACAGGGGCCGGCTGTTAAGGCGGCAAACTTGGACGTTTGGGTGCTTAAGCCGCCTTACCAAAAAAATTCACGTGGAGCTTATCCCTGACAAGTCGCGTACGACTCTGGACCCTATTGTAGAGGCAAACGTCCGCACAGGCACCTACATAATGTCGGACATGCACCGAGCATATGATAACATACATTTGCGCTTGGGCATGAGGGGTCACTCGTCGGTCAATCACAGCGTGAACTTTGTAGGGGGGACCGTTGATATTCCGGTTGACGCTTCGTTAGGAATACCGGCCCCAGGCGGGAATGTCAGGGTTAAAATTCACACCAATACCATAGAGCGTCAGTGGCGCGAGTTAAAGCAACACTGTCGGTCTTGTAGGAGCCAGCGTCGCCTTAAGTGGTACATGGGGGAGTATATGTACCGCCACAATATTTTAAAACAACTCCCATCAGAGGCGGCCCGATTTCGCCGGCTCTTGCGGGATATGCATAGGGTGTATCCCGGATTGGGTAAAAGGGGCATTAAAATAAGGAACTGTCGGTGTCGTGACCCAAATTGTCGCCGGCGAAATTAGAGTTTAGCCAGTGCCGTATCTCGTCTTTTTTGAGCCTGCGCCTCCCCTGAACCTCCCCTCCAGCACCGCCCGTGTTTCCTTTATACATTTCCCTATAGAGTCGTTGACCCCTCATGCGAAAAAAATATATGTTTTCAAATACATCGCCGACTGCACGCATTGGCATTGCAAAAACTGTCTCTTCTGTGTGAAATGTCTCTGTAAGTGAAAAAGCTCATCGGTCTCATCAACTTCCACGATGTCAGTATGCTTTGCACAGCCTTTTTCAGGCGAACCGTTGGTCCTAGACAAAAAGTGTCCAGATGATTTCTGTCTTATTTTTAGGCATTCTATACGATGGAAATGAAAAACTGGCTATTTATAAGAATTTTTTGATTTTCATTTTTGATGGAAAATTATTTTAAGTGCTGTATGCTTTGCACAGCCTTTTTCAGGCGAACCGCTGGTCCTAGACAAAAAGTGTCCAGATGATTTCCGTCTTATTTTTAGGCATTCTATACGATGGAAATGAAAAACTGGCCATTTATAAGAATTTTCATGTGCACACCCTAAAGTACACGGCCCTACTCAAATCGCGAAAAAATTACAAGTCCCTGGCTAATGTATTTTTTCTAAGTCCCTGGCTAACCTTTGACTCGCTGTTGCTGGCGAACGGCTGACGCTAGCCAAAAAGTGATCAGAATGAAAAGCGTTTTATTTTCCCCCCTCTATACAATAGAATCAAAAAATTTTGAAATTTACAGAAAAAAAAAATTTGCTCGAAAAATTTTCTAAGTGTTTTTACATACATCGCAGAATGATCTTCAGTGCTCATTTTCAGGCTAACCTGAAGTCCTAGGCAAAAAGTGCCCAGATGGTATTCGTCTTATTTTTAGGTATTCTATACGATGGAAATAAAAAACTAGGCATTTTCAGAAATTTTCATTTTTTATGAAAAAATTTCTAAGTCCCAAAAACCTTGCACACCCTTTGCTACACTCCAACCAACAAAACAGTAACAAAATCTTAATTCCTATCTAAATATTGTCTACCAAGACCACACAGCTGCAACAGGGCAGCAGTGATGCCTGCCAGCTCAGTCCTCATGCCTGCCAGAGACCTGCGAGCTCGGTCCTGAGGCTACTTTAGAAAACTTTTCAAAGTATTCAAACAAAAAATCATAAGTTGAAGTTGACATGTTATGATTAGATTGTGAATATACAGACATTTTTGGTCGTCATTCGTGACATACCCATTGTTGGCATGAAACAGTACTCTTCAAATTAGTCGGTTAACAATGACAGTGAAAGGGTCTTTTATTGTGTCGCGGTCAATGTCGTCGAAAATAGAATTTTTATCTATATATTTATAATTTCTGCATGAATATTTCAAGAAATATTTAATAAATCACATTTTTAATGTAAAATGTAAAAATAAAGCAAAAGAGTTTATTAATTTTAAGTTAAAGTAAAAACCGTAATTTACTTAAGATGACATCATAAAAGACCCACACGATATTATCGTTCACGAAAATTGTCTATGGTTACGAACTTTTTGTGCGCGGCCGAAAATGAAATAGAGTAGGGTCACTGACGAAATTTCGTTTAAATTTCGTTCGTTTACGAAGTTTCGTTTCGGAGAAAGAGAGTAGACCTCCAGATCGCACTAGTGTCAATAACGCCGTCCACCAGATGTGCGGGCGCCGCTCGCGGCATGCTTGCGAGCTGCTCGTATAATGCTCGTTCGTCAGACCTGGACGCACCCTTAAGGCAATCGATAAGGAAATATCGCATTTTGGAATTTTGGTAGATGCTCGCGTCGGTCTATGATTTCATACAAATATAGTAAAACTTATTACTTCTAGTAGAAAATTGCGCCATAATGTGTTTATATTACCATAAATTAAATACACTAAATTATTTACTCTATGGTAATAGATGATATGCTTATATTACATAAGCATATTATGCAGTGGCGTGCATTGGTTTTCGGCCATGGTAGGCACAAGTACATGGAGCAACTTTACCGTAAATACGCAAATGAACTCCCAAAAAATGGAACAAGCATTATTTTTGTGGATCACAAGGTGCGTTCAGGTCTGACGAACGCGCACCGAATGTGCTGCTCGCGCCTGCAGTTAGGTACTGCAATATGTTAGTGCGCCTCCTCCGCGAAACTCTCGCAAAGGTCGATGGTGCAAATAACGCCGTCTCCGAACTGTTCGCGAGCAGTACGCGCGCTGCAAGACACAATTTAAAATGCACGCGCGCAGCTCGCGACCTATTTCTGATTGAATCACTATTTCAACTTGTTGGTATAAGTTTGTATAAAATAATCTTAGTAAAGCTAACTGCGAACAGCAGCCGACTCCGCGACTTGGGACTCGCGACGAGCAAACGGTCAGCTTATGATTGAGGACTTTTATTTGTGTATTATTCTTAATAAGGGTTCGAAACCGAACCTAAATAATAGTAAATATATTGAGCCATAGTCAATATGACCATTCGAGATCAACATTTTTCTTACCTGCCTTATGTATTACATAGACAAAAAAAGAATCAGACGTATTATTGAATGTGCCAGCCAACATTTACTATTATCTTGTATGTTTAATTTACTCCCATTTTTACTAAGATTTTAACTAAAAACAATCACTTAATATCATCATCCACAACAACAATATGTTTTCGTCGTAGAACAACTACGACGCGACGGTACGGACGTAGGTATCAATTCACACAACAATTTCGTATTTAACAATCAAGAAACGACGAATAACACAAAAAGAACAGTTCGTCCAGCAGCACACCGCTAGTCAGGCGATAGTTTCTAATATTTTGAGTTAATATTATTATGAGCCTTACCTTTAAAGTTTTGTCAACAAACCCCATCTGATGGGTTTGTATTGTAAGTTTGTAATTACGCACGTATGCTATCCAAACATATTTCATTTTCGCCACAATCTTAACATTCATACACATAGCGGTTTATTAATGCTCCTGTTTCTTAAACTACCTACAGCCACTTCACAAAATCACAATAAATAGAAACTAGTTACGATTGACAAGACGAAAACACGCGCGCGAACTATCAAAAACTTAATAAACAATCTGCCACAGATAATAAATATCGAAAAACGACTAAGTTGCAACACAGAAGTAAAACAATAAAAATGTTAATTGAAAATAAATATAATAAACATTAATAAGTAACTAAATAATATTGTGATAATTAATTTACAAGTTATTAGTATTTTAAAACGCAAGTTTCATTTAAAATACACTAATAACTGGAATAAGAATTGACAAGTTCGATGAACGACCCAAAAGACTTTTGCTCCAAAACGGATATGAGAGTAGAATGAATGGGAGAAAGAAATAATCTTGTTTATTGGCAGGTAAGCATGCTTACTGTAGGTGTAAAAAATTACGAATGTCAAATGTCAGAGCATTACGCTTTGCAAAAAGAGGTTTTCGTTTTTGTCGTATAATAAAAACTCAAGATGGCGGTGTATTATTTTCTGTTTTTGAAGTGTGCGTGCGTATATAGATAAGGAGATTTTGTTTGAATGTGTGAGTGGAAACTAGGCAGTTTTTGAATAGCCTACTTCGTCGTTGAGTATTGAATGAATTTGAATGTGACATTGTGACGTCATTATTGATTTGTTTGTTATTGAAATGTTTGGATACACATACAAGTTTTATTATCTGTAATTAAAAATTTAATGATTATGTATGATGAGTGTTGACTGATTTATCTTATATAAATTGTTATATTTAAAGATAGTTAGTTGGGATTTTGTAGGTAGGCACTGCCTTTTTGCCTATATGCTATGCACGCCACTGATATTATGGCTGTAAATAGACAACAAGAATTTCCTTTACCATTTTTTTCCATTTTAGACCATAAGATTTATAATATTTAAAAAAAAATATCAGTATCACCACTAGTGCAAGCCATTTTACATAACAATACCTTACAATTGTATGTAGAAGTTCATCAGTTTTATAATTTTAAGCACTTAAATGAGGGTAGTAAATACTTACTTGACTAATTAGCTGTCTGATGTAATGGCAGTTGGCTTCTTTACCGTCGATCCACGTGATAAGGTCACTTCGGATGGTTTGTGCTTCTGTACTCGCAGGATTGGACACCAGCTGCCCAGCCTGTAATGCACAACATTGTTAGGTGGTGATATGTAAAAACTAAGTCAACACATTTATGAAGACCAGGTGTTGATAAAACTTTGAATGATTTAAACTGCATTATGAAGTGTTTGTCTGTAGCATTTAACTTTCAGATAAAGATTTTGCTTTGTATGCTGGTATGCGGTGTGGCACTCTAAAAAATACTATTAAATATTTCTATGCACACAGATAATTCCTTAAGTAGTTGGTAGTACATTTGTTTATGAAATGAATAAAGTAACTTTAAGCCCATTTGAAGATTTAAAATATATAAGAAATTTTATAAACAACATTAGTTTTAAAAATTATATGAAACACTGACTTACCTACTAGATTTTTAAAATTATTACATACTGAATGAATTAATGATAATTTATATTATGTACATACATTTAATATTTTATGTACCTACATATCATATAATAAGAGCAGAAGTGAATATTTTATTCATAGATCTTTTTTTTATTTAAGTAAAAGGTTAAAACTATCCACAAAAAAGTTTCGTTTCCCAATTATAATGTATACATTGTGGATACTTACGTTTATGTTATTAATTAATACTCTAGTTAATATTTAAAAACTTGCTTTTACCACCTATACTAATAAATCTTATAACAATGCTAAGATCCAGCTAATCTCATCAGAAACCTCCAAATTTTTTTTATTTACACAAAGCTTCTACTTATCCGTCTTTCACCACATTATCATATCACCAACAACTATTTATTGAAAAAAGGAATGCTTATAATAGAAAAAAAAACTTCGTAACAAAGGCAGTTACTTGACACATTAAAGTCAAGAGTAGCATCCCAATAACTATATTTATAACAGTTAGGGGAATAAACTATTTTTTTTTCTGAATCACAGCTGATAAGAACTACAAAAGTTTTGCCGATTGTAATTGGCCTAAAGATAAATATTTAATGGACTAACTATTCATAACATATTATTAATTGAAGTAAAATATATTTAAAGATTAACAACTAATAAAAACTGTAAAATGTAGATACAATCTGTTAATGTCACTTTTCCAATTATTATATTTCACAAAATTTATTATACAAAAATATTTAAAGGTTATATACTTACATACCTACATTTTCAAATAAAAGCAGAGTTTTGTTTTAATTAGCAACAACAAAAACCATAATTATATTTATTATACCCAAAAAAGATGAATTCATTTCTATCAGCTGATAATAATACAACATAATCAGTAAAAATATCATGTCATGATTAACTTAAGAAGTAATTTGAATTATTTAGTAATATTCTTATACATAAAATTTCTTGTTGAGGTTGTTAACACTTCGATAATAAGAAACTTGTGATAAGATTTTATGGCGAACAGCAGTTTACTTTACAACCCAGCTACTTGTTATAATTTTCTTAATCATAATATCACTTCCTGTATAAATATTGTTACATGAATTCTTTATGTTGGTCAAATGCATGATGAAATGGATAAAATATTTTGTTTATGTTTATAAAAAAGTAGTAGAACACACTTACTGTGAATATTCCTGAGCGGTACATGTCTAACACTTCATTTAACACCATCAGTCCCCTCTCTTTACCAAGGAAGTTGTTTAGCACACACACACCATACTGTGTCATGTCCCTGATCACTCTATGACATATTTCATAACAAGAGTCACTCGGGTCCATATAGTAACTATTAGGCATATGATTAAACGGTGCACCGCTGCCTTTCAATGAGGCCTCAGGGTACTCCTTGACGCGGGTCACTTGTTCAGGCCCGTAGCTAGGCAGCACAGGCATCTTCGCAGTGTCAGTCCTGTTCACAGCACGTAACACATTGGAAGTACTCGGCGTGGCGAAGTCCACCGTGCTCAGTTGTTGCGCCGACTCGCGCAACACCTCTTGCTCAGACGAACCCTCGTATGTTATGGCACTACTGCTCGTTAAGTCGCTGTTTGTATACACTACACTAGAAATTACACTATTGTCATTGTGTCCCGATGCTTTCGATACGCCTTCCTCACTTTGTTTAACGTTTTCAGTTGATATTTGCGAATTATATTTACTAACACTGTCCGACGTACCCTCTATAACACTATTTTTAACGTTTTTACTTTTAGATTTATTCAAATGTCTTACACTACTACCCCCTTTTGAAATATCCTTCTGCCTATCTTCTGCGACGTTGGAAGTTCCGTCTTTCACTTTCTTTTTAGATTCTTCATCAACAATTTTACGTTCACTTGAATTATCGCTTTTTGAACCCTGTTTCGGTAACTTAGGAGCACACTCACTTTTGTGTCTTTTCCAGTCTTGACGTTGGTGATCAGTATTACAATAATATACGTTCAGGCATCGAGCGCACCTCCTATGAGTTTTCTCGTTGCAAACAGCGCAACAAGCGAGGCCGCCTCCTTGATTCATTCTAAATAATTTCTCCCAAGGGCCGGCCCCTACGACTTGTCAACTGAAAGAAATGTCATCGGCGACGTGACAGTTATGCGGAGATCAAAATGGAGACCAATAAAGTGCAGAATTCGTATTTGTAGTTTTTTCTTTTACCTACAATTCTAAATAAAATACATTATGCATTTTTTAGTAAAAAAAAAATAAGTAATTATTATCAACTCAATAATTTATGAATCAATTGATCATGTGACTGTTTCATACTAAAAAAGCTGGTGCCACACATTGGGATAACCATTGACATTTAGTAATATTACTAACGTGATGAATTATTGTGTGTGAATTCTGAATATAGTTTTTTACATAGTAAATTGAGAAGGTATAATTAAAAATTCTAGAAATGACTGCATGGTAATTATTATACAATATTTACTAAAGAATAATTTTTTATTTTATTATAAATTTATATTATCAAAACACATTTAGGTTATGCTCCTCAACTTTGTAAAATAGTTACAACTTAAGATTTTTGATGTTTTAAATTGTTACGGGTATCAGCCCAATAAGATTTATATACTCAAACTCAAAACTTTTATTTGCTTTCCACAATGGTATTAATAGGTGGTTAGTAAATAATATACTGCACAATAGTGACACAAGAAACACCTATGGTAGCTAAACTAATAAGAACAAATACATACTTGATACCATATTGATGACTTACCAGTTGTGGAAATACTTTATGCATTGAAGTTAATTTTTTGGCATCTTCGTATAAAAATAACAGTCTAAATTACTCGTCTAGACGTATTCAGTATATCGCCTCTTTTTCTTTTAATGTTATGATTTGTATTGCTCGTTAGTGTACTTTCTGGCGAGTGCCACAACTTTAAATTATTAGATTATATAATAGTGAAATATATAATAGAGAGATTCTAGGAGAATAAATTTAATGTTCTAGCCTAAAATTACCGATATTCTAAATAATCATTATTTCCAGACTGCTATAACTGACTTTAAACGAGAGAATGCGTTCCTGACAGTTTGTCGTAAACAGGAAAATATAACTATAATGCGACGAAAAATTTACTAAAAATAAAAAACTATCACTTATTAGTCTTATAAACGAATATCATCATTGAAAAATATTAATTTTGCCAGGTAACAGTGACTTTTTATTTTTCCATACAAATTAAGATCAACTGAAATATTGTGTCGGGAACGCACTCTCTCAGTGGCCGGATAAAGCTGAATAACAAGTACACCATATTTTTAAACATGTTTCTGGTACTCACCTAGTAGTTCCTTTTTAACCTATTTGGTTCGGCTTCCACTCTTACCAGTTCCGGCTAAATAATGTATATTTTATTTTACATTAAGCTACTGCATTTATGATCTACGCAGCTTATTATGCTATCCTTTATGTTGTCAGAATAGTAATTATTTACAAAGGTCAAAAAAATGAAATAACATGTTATATAAAATTATTTATTTAATGAAATAATGTAATACATAATTTTATGAATAAATTCATCATTCATTTAGTTCGAGGTTTTGTAAAATAGAGCAGTGACATGTAAGCTTTAATATAACTTATTAAATAAAAATGGAAATATATTGTGTCAAATTTGTTAATTTTTGGTTGTTGAAAGGGACAATGAAGCTTATATAAATATTACACTTATTTACAAACATAAAACAGGGTGAAATGATTTACAATACGTAATAGAATGAATAAGGGAGGTTTCTCATGAATAAAAACAGACTAGATTAGTTCTACGTCGAGCCACGTTCTTGTCTCGTGCTGTTTACCAAAGATTTAAAGTTAGAAGCAGTAGCTTAGCAGTTCATAGAACTAAAAGTATGATAAACCAAGTATTGGAGAGCGAGACTCAACGAGAGGAACTAAAGAGTGCGTAAAGGCGCGCGTATTATGAATTAACGCGCGCCCCTGCGCTAACTTATGAATAGTTTCTTATTCTAATATAAAACATAACAAGATAATTGTCTTCTGAGTTTGGGAAACTATGACAAATATACCTACAGATAAAATTCATTAATTACTTCAGTTTGTCATAATTTCCTAGAACTATATCCCTTAACTTAGCGATGGTTACAATTCTCTTAGTGTTATTGCCTATGCCTACGTAGTAAGGCATACAAAACATTGTAACTATCGCGTAGTTCACGGGTCATGTCAGAGATTTCTTCAGGAGAATTCGACCATCACCTATCAGTCTCTAATCACACGATCACTGACGACATCCGATCTGATATCTGCTTTTAAACTTAACTCTGTACTTACAATTTTAAAACATTTTACTAACCACTTCTGTACCATCATACTTTTATACCTAATATATATGAATAATACGTTTTAAGAAGTACGTTAGAATTTTCACCAGCAGCCTTATTTAATAACTAATTCATATTTTAAGTAGATATATTTTAGAAAAAAGGTTTTTGTTAATTTTTAACAAGGAATATAAAATTACAAATACAGAGATAAGGGTACTATTTGAATATTCTACATAAGGTACTCAAAATTCTAGCCAATATTATTTTGGACCCTATAATTACTTTAGTACCTGTACTATCATTACAATAGCTTCTTTACGAGAAACGTAGGTAAACAATCAGCGTTTCAGCAAGAAAGTTTTACCGTACATTTTGTCTACATAGATATGACATATCATAAAAAGAAACATTATAAATTCGATTTTGATATTAAATTTATTCTGGTCATAGCTGAGAAAAATTCGGGCAGCAGTTAAGGGAGAAAGATCTATTTCAGTCAATATTTCTAAACATTTTTAAATATCGTGTAAATAGAACAAGATTGGAATTTATTCAGTAAATAGAACCATAATATTTATAGTCACCGAGCAGATAAATTCGTATGTGCTAGAAAGTCTAAAACAGCACATTCTTATTGTCACGTAGGTCCAATATGTCGCAAAGTCAAGACATTCAATAAGACTATCGTGAATCTTTTAATTTTGATACTTGGCAACACATCCTTGCCCATAGTGTAGGGACAGAGATTTAGCGGGAAATTTAAGTTGTCATATCCATGTTTTAAAAATACTTAAAGTTTTAAAGCATTTTCGTGGTTATACCCTAGTTTGGTCATCATTTTGTGGTGGAATAGGTGGTGGAGGTGAGTGTAGGACTCTTGCTAGTTCCGCTTTCTCGTCGGCGGAGAGGACGTAGACTGGAGGGGCTGCTGGCAGAAACCGTTCTGCTTTCTGTGGCTCCCGCTGTAGTCTGGCCCGGTAGAGCATCACAAGGACACACAGCACGCTGATGATAAACGCTGAAGTTGCTGCTAGGACTATTAAGGCAGTGTGGTAGGAAGTTGTAGCGGAAACCTGGTAAGAAAAAATATAATTGATTAAAAGGTAATAAGTAAAAAGTCACCAAATATATGCTTTATGCCTAAATATAATTTAATAACTTGTAGGCAAGATGTTCCGTAAATAAATGTAGAGAAGTGATAGTTAACTCACAGTAGACTCGCTAAGTATTTCCCGCTGTTGCATGGCGGGCGGCAAAAGCGGCGCGAGTCGGTACTCGCTGCGGATGACGTCGGCGGCCAGCACTGCCGCCTCGGACTTGCTCGTCCCTGATAGTTTCTCCTGTTTTACCTGGTAAACAATATTGTAGTGTTAAATATGTATACAGAATTAATCATTCATTTTTGTCGGTACTAAAGTGCTTAAATTGCGTACAAAAATTGCTTTTGTTATGTTGAGTGCAACTGAATAATTGAAATTTTAAGAATGAAAATGCGGACAACATCTGAACCCAAAGTAAGTAGCTAAAGCACTTGTATTATGGAATTCAGAAACAACGAAGGTACCACAAACACACAGACCCGAGGCAATGTAGAAAAGTTTGTTTCTACATTGACTCGTCCGGGGATCGAACCCGGGACCTCAGAGCTAGCGACACCTTGAAACCGGTGCGTACGCCACTCGACCACGGAGGTCGTCGTAAGAATAATGTATAATTTACTGATTTACATGAGAGTAATAATTCCAAAAAAAAAACACCGAGTTAGGTATTTTTTAAATATTGCTTAAAATGCGAAAAGTTATCTGGTTTTACTTTAAAAGGTCAGTTAAATTTGATCTATTCAATTAACTTTCTAAGGTGTAGGTATATAGTGGTACTGACCAGGTTCTCGATATGATAGACGTAGTCGACAGCCCTTGGGCCGCTGAGCAGCGCGCGCAGTCTGGCGGCGCGCGGCTCGTGCGCGAGCGCCACCGGCACGCGCGCGCCCAGCGCCGCCAGCCGCGCCGCCAGCATGCCGCGCGCCTGCTCCGCCGCCTCGGAGTCCACGTTCAGGAGCTCCAGCTCTAGCACGGCGGATTCTACACGTGTTGGTTCTGAAACGTAAATACATTTCAACATTCTGTTATTGCTTCGTCCCTGCAGCGGTATTTTGACGTTTTAGATTTAGATGGTTATTCCAGTGGATAGCATTGTCGCCTTTTCATGACCGAACAACGATCACTTTAGCACTTTTTAATTCGTCTGACGAGGTATAAAGGCAGGTGCCTATAAATTATCTATTCTAATTTATAACATAAATTACCATCACGCCGGTGTCCCCGAAGGGTTAGGCAGAGGTGTACCAATGTACACCCACAGTTCGCCTGTATGTTTAGATCCCATGTAATACAGGGCGAGCCTATTGCCACTAACCGGGCACAAATCCAAACTCCGACCTGCTACTGAGAATTTCATAGAAAAACCCAATAACACCTTGGTCGACTTAGGAGTTGAAGCCAAGACTTTTAGCGTAGCAGTCGCGCTTAGCACCACTAGGCCAACGAGGCAGTCAGTCTCATTTATATTAATGATTATACTACTTGACAGCTTTATTACGTTGGCAAATTCCATGTTTTATATCGTGTAAAAGTCGTTAACTGATGTATTTCTGTACTGCAGTATGTATTTTAGTACTTACCACAGGTATCGGGGACTGGTTCGTCGCTTACTGATCCGATGTGTTGTCTCTTCTGTCCGGCTGCGTCCACGCACCAACAACGGCCGCGGTTGCACTGCCTCGGAGAGAACGATCCATCGGACAAACAACGAGGGCGGAGACCTTCACCACCTGTGAATTTACAAAATTTGTAGCTTATCCGTAGGTATACGTATACCTAAGTTTTAAATATTGGAGAGCAATTTGGTGATGTGTGGTTATTACAAAAAGCTAATCTTTACTATCCTTGACTGAACCACCACGTAAAAGGTAAAAGGCCATGACTTACCATTTTCGATTTCCTCCTGAATCAGTTGACACTTGGTCTTGAAGTTGATTTTCTCGCTGTTCACTTCTAGAGGACTCTCCAGTCTTCTGGTCGAGTCTGCGGGCTTCGGTTCCACGATCTCCGACACCAACACGGGTTCGTCTTTCTGTATGAGCATCTTTTCCAAAGATTCTTCCTCTCGACCTTCAGCTTCGAGATCGATATCTTCGTCTTCCTCGTCTTCGTCATCGAATTCTTCTCCTCTGTACGATGTCATTTGTCTTATAAGTTCTTCTAACACTGTAAGAAAAAAGTTATTATTATTGTATTATGTTTATTGACGCAGAGTGGTAATTTTAAGTGCTTTGTCAGTACTAGTTAGTCATTTTTCTTTTATGCATCTGCTGTGCTATTATCAGATTTATATGTAGACATAATAAAAGTAACGTTAAGTTAAGTTTTTTAAATGTTATTTACCTTCGTCGGCTCTAGTTCTCTCATCTAGCGGGTCACGTTGAACCCATTTGCGCGCTTGTCTAAAGTTGCAGGTGGGTTTAGCGCCGCGCACCAGCGAGCCCTTAAGAGGCTCTCCACGGGCGCTAACACACCAACACACATCTGAAAAGACGGTTAATTTATAAATTTTAGGACGATTGCAAAGTTTTGATAAAGGAGGACCGGCATTTTTTTGCCCACAGCGATTTGATACTTGCTCCCAAACAAGAAGTTGTAGAGCTCAAAAATCCTTTCCAACGACATATCGCTTAACCCTAGAGCTCGATAGGTCAGGCTTCATACATTTTTGCCGGTCGTCCTTTATGGCCCAGAAAATATAATATAAGAGCAAGAAGTACAGCATTACACGTAATTTGTTCTGTAACTTACCAATATGTGACATACACTGTACGGATTCCCAAGCGCCACTGGCGTCACACTTAGGTATGAATGTTCCTTTTCCGTATTTTGCTGCCGCAGCATCGTTCTTCTCTCGTAGCCTTTCGCAAGGGCTCAATACTGTAGATCACATAAAATTAATATATCTCCACATAGTTCAGTTAGGTACGTTTGGTTTTTATTGTTTAAAGATAAACTCTAAGCTACATAGGAGACGAGACATAAAAAGTAATTATTTATTTCAGCATATAGTCTAACCAAGTAAAAAGCTTTGTAAATGTTATTTATAATAAAATATTGGTTTACCATAGTAGTTTCATTTAGGTTTACCAAAAACGTTGACTACTCAAGAAAAATACTAACTATTTCTACTAAATTACTTAAACACAAATACGCCCAAGCGCTCATCCTTATATTGATGCGGACTAAGCCAACCATGCTATTAGAAAAGTGCAAAAACATTATGTGGAGTTAACACATCATTTTATGTAAAACCAAAGAAGTTACGACATGCCTTCATCTTTCGATATGCGGCTAGTCTTCCTTTTTTTATTTTTCTGTTTCACTGGTGCACCTTCAACTGTTTTGAAATATAAAGATGTACTTAGTATATACAGTCTAAGGCTATATAGTCAGAGAATATTGAAGGATAGAAGAAGATCCCTTTATACGTGATTTTGTTGACTTTCTACTTTTGGAACATTTCGTAACAAAGAACCCACTATATCATGAGCTGAACTTACCAGGGCAAACGTTATTACATTCCTCCTTAGTTCTAAAGTTGTTGTGGTTGCCTGAGCATCCGTGGTACTTGAACCGTTCGCAGCGATTACGTTCACGGTTGAAATGCCATCTGGTCGCGTTCAGTACATCACCTTCTGTGCAGTTTCCTTCGTCCTTATTCTCGAAACATACCGTACCTAAACAAGAAGTATATGATAAAACCTTGCTTGTGTGTTTGATGAACTTTGATCTTCTTTTATCTTTTGCTAAACTACTTACGTGGTTTAGGACAACACACAGATGGTCTTGAATCGTGGGGCGCAAATCGACAGGCGTGGGTCGAAGGGCAGGCTGCTGCATTCGGCCCGCATTTCAGAGGACCAGAGCCATCAGGTGCTTGTATAGGGTCGAGTCCTTCAGGACATTGGGGAGATGGGGCGCAACGGGCTAAAGGTAGGCAGGTTTCACCCTGGAATATGAAAGAGTTGGAATTCTGTCAATATAGAGTGTTATTTTTCTACAAAGTAGCTGTATAGTTACTACACAATTATCCACTTATATTCCATAGTTTATCCCACTATATTATGTGCTTGCCTATGCATTACCTCACACTCCAAAGGCACGAGCTCGCAGTTCTCATCAGGCCTGCACTTGGCGTCGGCGCAAGGATCTAGACAGCTACAGATAGGACAGCCTTTCGCGTCCAGCTGCCAGCCGTAAGCACACACTTGTTCCGCGGAACAGTCTGTTGCGGGACACGTGATTGGTGCGGAGCAGTTCGGTGTAGAGTTCGTAGCCCTCGTTCCTTGGATCTAGAAAGGTTATAAGGATTATGTAATTATTTTGTTTTAAGTGTTTTTCTTGCAATAAAAAAATCAGTAGATACAATGAAAATACAAGTATGTTATAAAGTATACTGTAAACATTACGTAAACTAGTGAAGTGATCCATTTTACCCACCTCATTGCCAGCAGTATCGACACACCAACACGCCTTGTCTGAGCCCCGACATTGTATTGTTTCGTAAGAGCCGTCTTCTTTACATTTTGGTATCCAAGCCCAAGCCGGAGGACTGCCATTTTCAGCTGCTGTGTGAAGTGCTAGTGCCCTGAAAACATAAAATATACTTCGTAAATTGTATATCATGGTAAAAATTCATGGTCAAAATAATTCAACTCAAAACACTATTGCTGAGATTCTGAGAAATAATGTCTGATGAAACAGTCAAAGCCCGCTCGCAGCAAAGATCCTTTAAAAAAGCATTCTGATAATATTTGAAACTCCAGACTTTCTTCTAAACAGATATGTTTTTTTCAGAAGCATCCTTGTAGCAATATTCTAGACGTTTATACTATTTAGGTATATATGTAGCTATTAGCAGCATGTTACCTTCTCTGCTGGCAGGCGGTCTGGTGCACGGTGGGCGTGCAGGCGGTGCCGCAGCCGGTGGCGCAGCAGCGCTCGCCGGCGCCGCACTCGGCGTCGGTGCGGCACGACCACTCGCACGCGCCGTTCGACGGCACCAGGTACGGGCACTGCCCGGGCTTCCTTGGTAGACCTGGAAAATAGATTTGCTTTCATCAGTCATGGATCGGAAGTCAATTAGCAGCTGTTTCAGGCACATCACACATAATGAATGAAGTGTGATGCGCGCTCGAGAACGGTCGCGTCTTCGCTGCTCACTACGAATATTATATTCGCGTTTTGCGCGGCAATAGCCGTCGCCCGTCTTAGTCGCGATGAGTTCTAAACCACTCATCGCCAATGAAGTGTTGGCATTTATTATCCATGCCATCGATTATATGGACGAGGTCAGCATCGTGCAGATCTGCAGATCCGCCTACAAAGAGGAGGAGGTTTGCAGTGCCAAGCTGATGCTCTTCCAGTCGCTCGGACAACTCGAGCAGATGCCATCCATCCATGCAGGATATCATCTCCCTGCTGAAGAGGACTGATCCTGATGACGTGCCTGAATTCGTGGCGAAGGACTTGCACAAGCTGCCTCCCGTCACGTTTGATCACGTCGACGTCACCAGGCTGCTGAAAGACATTACGTGTCTAAAGGCAAGCCTGGAAGAAATGAAGTCCAAGATGGAAGCTTCACAGGTGACCATCAATGACCTGCGTGGAGAAGTGGCGTTGTTGCGCAACGTTATTTCTGTAAGTGGGTCATCGGACAAAATGAACGTGAATACACGTCGCGGGGCGCAAAATGCGTCCATCATCAGTTTTGAGTCGGCGAATTCGAGTGCGTCACCGGTCGCTGATATCGCTGACGATGCGCCCCGTCCCGCCGCCGCCGCTGTGTCAACACGTGCGGCTAAAGCTAGCGTAGGTACATCGACCCCTAAACGCGCCTACGCAGCAGTTGCAGCCACCAACAAGCCCGCTGTGACGCAAACAAAGCGGGCCAAAGCGAAAGGGGAGAAACAATCTCGTGGCAAACCACAGCCACCGAGTTGTCCAAAGAAGGACACGTGCGACAAGGATGGCTTCATAAAGGTAGAAAGGAAGAAAAAGAAGCCTACTTGTAGGAACCAGTGCGGTACCGCACCAACTGGACCCAACATCCTGCTGCGTCCTGCAGTACCAACGACGCAGCTGTACGTGTCCCGTGTACATCACACCACGACGGTGGAGCAGGTCGTGGAGTATGTCCGGTCCAAGACCAACTGGACCTTGAGGGTGGAGAGGTTGGAGTCGCGCCACAACACAAACTTCAAGTCGTTCATGGTGCGAGTTCCAACTCACCACATCGAGACCTTCCTCAAGGAAGAGTTTTGGCCGAAGGGTGTCGTATATCGAAAATTCAGAGGAAGGATACGCGACACCACGCAGCGTAACACGATGCCGACACTTCGTGTGCATTAGTTTTTTATTTATAAAATATGTATGTTAGTTTATAAGGTATTTATCTATGGGCCTTAGTCGCCTGACAATAAATGATTTTATTTATTTATTTATTTATTTTTAATTCGCTTCCCCAAATAGGTTTTGTACTAAAATCTCAAGTCTTTTCAAACACAATATTTGTTATTGTTTAGAATTCCTTTATGTTCTTTGTCTTATGATGATGATTTTAGTCACCCATTGCTATATGTGTCTTTACCAGTTATTACAAGCCCAAATACGTCTAGGTTTCGTACTGGTCCTCTACGTGCACATAATTCAGGAGAAAGAAACAAGGATAACTCACAAGCAGGCACAGGCGGACAGTAATCAGCATCGCAAGCCACGTCGACAGCGGCGCAGGCGCGGCCGGCGGGGCAGGCGACGCCGGCGCAGGGGTCGCGGCAGCGGCACGTGGGGCAGCGCGACGCGCCCAGCTCGAACCCGTAGTCACACCCCATGCGACACGTTAGCTCCAGGCACGATAGCTCGGATCGCACTCTGATGAAGAGATGGAATAATTGCATGATGGGCTCCGTAAAAGGGAAAAGTAAACATAGGAAACTTTTTGGAAGTGGCCAAATGTGAGACTGAACGCCGGCTCAAACTAGATAGAGCAAGACCTAGTGTAAGCTAATCTTAGTCTAAATTGCTTTAGTCTAAATTTATTCCTACCAGCGGCGTCGATACAATAACTTTCTTTCGCCCTTCTCATACCTTCATACCTACCTAAGTTCTCGACCTTATTACATGCCCATTATTTAGAGTTGCGACATTTGCGAGTCATGTACTAAACAACTACAATTTTGTAGTTATTAAATAATCAAAAATTTCCATTAAAAAAAATCTTACTTATCACAATCCACAGCCGAAGCATTATTGGTGCTTGTTTCAGGTATTTCAGTCCCGAAGGAATCCACGCACCAGCAGCGTCCGTTAGCACACTGCTGCGAGGCGAAAGCGCCGTCTGAGTTGCAGGTCGGAGCGGGGAGCGCCAGCTTCATGCCGTCCACCGTGCCTTCCATCTTCTCATCGAAGTCACGGAGGTATTCGCACACTGGAACGTAATTAGGCAGTTTAATGATAAGGTTGTCCTTTAGAAACCATTTATTTTGCCACACATAAAAATAAATAATACTAACTTCTAGGTACTTTAGTTGGTATAATGTTTTCGGCTGTTATGTAACCCTGTTATATACAGGGTTACATAACTGACTGTCTGATGTTTTTTCGATTATGGTACTAGAGCTTATACATGTACGAACATGCGGTACAGTTTGTCTTTTGTTTTTTGCTGTGTGGAGGTTAGATAGGCAGTCGCTCTATGTAAACTACAGTATTCAGCTGATATACAATACCAGCCTATTAACCTCCCACGGCTGGGCTTAGGCCTCTTTCCATATAGAGAAGACACAAGTGTTTTTTTACTGAATAAATAATCAATTTTTTTTATTTAATTCTTAAACACAGACACTTACTTGTAGGGGTATCATCTACTCTGTCAGTCTGTAGCCGCATCTTTGTAGCGTCCACGCATACTGGCCCGCAGTTGGCGGTGGAACAGCACACCATGTCGTTATCACATTCTCCTTCAAGACACGATAAAGTGGAGTTTAGGCCGCACACTGCCTCAGCTTCGGAGCCACATGACTCGAAGTTTATCTAAAAAGAGTAAGTTTTGTAGTAAATAGTATTTGATGTAGGTAAGTGTACTAAAACATTGAAATGTATATTTATCATCGCCATTTCCCTTCATTTCAGCATCCCTGTTGAATACAGCGTGTACTTTTTCACTTTAGTATTATTCTCGATAAATAAAGCTTTTACCTCCGTAGCTTCAGCCTCAGTGCTGTTATCTTCCTCGTGAACGTCAGGGCAGCAGACAGCCATGCCGGTGTGTCTTCCGTTGGTACATGTGTGTCCCTTCGGGCAGTCGGTCTCCGCGGCACAGGACACCAGGGTTCCTTCCTCGTCTGAAGCTGGCGTGCCTTCCTCGCAGGGGTTCTCGTACGATACTCGCGGCCGACCTGAACATTCACATGGAAACCATTAGCTGTTTATGAGTGAACTAGAAAGCTGATAAAGTAATTGAAAATGATAAATAAACGCGCATAAGTCTGATAATAAGACGGAGGAGGAGACATAAGGGATAAGCATAACACCTTGCTAGAGCTATGGATAGGAACAAATCCAAGAATATAAATAACAGCGTGTCAACAAGATCAAACTTTTCTCCACTTACATACTGGGTATCCGGTACACAAATCACCAGAACATTGGGAATCTTTAACCCTAATGCATTCTTCGCTATCGGGGCAAGGGAACCCAGCACAAGGGTCATCACATTCACAGGTCGGACAGCCGTCGGCACCGGTCTTGTATCCATATTCACAGACTCCGGCGCAGAGTGCGCGAGCGCACGAGGATAAGCTTCGTGCCCCACTGCGCGCCATTAAAGGGGTAGCGGAACACTTCACTGTCGCTGATGGACCCATGGATCCTCGGAGTTTGTTCCCATCTGAATCGACGCACCTGGAAATATCAAGTAAGTTATAGATAACATTTTGTGTAAATAACTTCAGAAAAATATTGATTGATTGTCCAACTATAAACTTTAAATATACGTCTGTTAAAATAAATACAAAGAATACAAACCAGCAAACCAATCCATTTCTGGAGCACTGTTTTGACACGAAGGAACCGTCTTTAGTACACTGTGGCACGTAACCTCTTCCTTCCATCTCACTTACAACCAATAACTCAGCTAACATTTTCTGCTGCGTACACATGGTAACATTAAGAGGTAAGACGCAATGTCTCCCGCATTCTCCACCGTCGCAACATTTCTGCATTGATGGGCACTCTAAGTCATGGGCACACGGGGTTCCGCAGTCCAGCTCGTTTTTGAAGGGGATTGGGCACGTTCCAGCTTTTCGGAGCTCAAGGGATGCTGGGCAACATACACCATAGTCATTACCTGTAAATATAAGAAAGACCAATGTGAATTTTCCTCATTATTCAAAAGGTGTATAAATAACAAAATTTGAATTTAGGACTAGTGGTTAAAAGGTCTTACCTGACTCAACAAGACATCTATACAATGGCGGACAGTTAGGTTTTCCAGGATCAGTACCACACAAGAACGGTCTGTTTGTTTCTGATATCAATAACGGTTCACCTACGGGGCAAATATTCTGTAGACTGCGACCTCTTTTACCTGAAAATGTTTAGGTTAAGGTTAGTTTTGCCAAGAATTTCAAACAAGTATGATAAGAATTTCAGCTGTAATTGTGCGATAATAGTGCGATAATATTCATAACATTTATAATTCTTACGTGGTTTCGACAGCTAGTTTGCATGTTCAAACGGTAATTAGCGTCCTTGTTTAGTAAACAATTATGTATAAACGGACGCCAAGATCGGTATTGATTATTAGGTTCTAGTTGTAGTTAGAGGTCGTAATTATGTAATCTTATATGCGAGATTAAGATATTTGCAAAGTAGGTATAAAAATAAACGATGTCTTATGAAATAACAAGGATATCTTCCATACACGAAGTTTTAAACTGCTGATAATGGTCACACATTGAGGCCATTACTTACACGTCGGCACAGGCGGGCAAGGTGGTTTCACACACGGAGCTTCCTCTAACTGGCAGGACAGTTGTCCGGGACACGTGACGGAGGTGCAGGGGTCTCGGCACTTGCACAGCGGACATCCTCGCGAGTCCAGCTCGAAGCCCAGGGGACACAGCATGCGGCAGGTGTGAGCGGCACATGGAGCCACTTTTGTACAGTTGACTAGGCCTGCAGCTGGCGCCCTTGTTCCAGGAACCTGGGAATTACAAAAAGCAATATTCAGATCACATACCTAACCGTATATAATCAACTCCTTCTATTTTGATTACAGTCCACAATTTTTCCTCTTGCTTTTTCCGTGAGAAAACTAAATAACTTTAATACTGTCGCTTCATATAATTCCTTCGCCTTTACAACACTCACGGGGATAAGGGTGGCTCATAATTCTACGCCGAGCACAACACATAAATCAAAACTTATGAAAGGATTTATATTTATGAGATTTATAAATTTTTATTCCCGCTTAAAGACTAGAGCGCATCGTCGTGCCTTGTTGTTTAGTTCTCGTTAAAATTCCTCAGGTATATCAGTTAAATGAAGAAAATCGGTAAGTGGGTTAAAAAATGCATAACACCGTATTACGTTTTGGTCTGTTTAACTATACAGACAGTTAAGTTATAACGAATTAATTGGATGTAAGGTGATCCATGTTCGTTACCTTTCTACAAGAGAAGCGACTTGTGCCCAGCAGTGGGACATTTATAGGCCGGTGGGATATTGGATCTAAATTCGGTAATAAATTGGATCTAAAGTCGGCCTAAACGTTTTTTCTTATCTCTTAACTGAACTGTTCTCCATTAGCTAATTCTTACCTCAAAGCCAGTAGAATCGACACACCAGCAGGAGCTTACTATCTCGTTATCACATTGTATTTCCTCGAACTCTCCATCCGAGGTCCTGCACCTTGGCGACCTCATTGAAGGCAGGAGACCTCGACCTCCACGGCTGTTGTCCGCCGCTAGAGCGCGAGATATCCTTTCTGTTGATAGTTTCACGTTTTCACAACCTGAAAAAGATTTGTATTGTTATTTTGTTGACGGGGAACCTCATCTTGTAAAATCAACGTATTTTTGTGAAATCTGATACATTGTGCTATGTGCCTTAATATCACAATGTTATCACACATAATCACAGATATTTAAAATGCATATGCATAAGAAGGTCGTAATATGGAACTCTGACCAATAAATACTATGTAAACTAACAATATTATGCATCAACTTACCAGTAAACACGGGGTCGATACAGGCCTGCCCACACGTGGAGTTACAGCATAACTTGGACCCGCAACTATCGTCCGAGACACACGGAATCGCATTCTCCGGACATTCATTTATTTGCGCCGGACATCTTCCCCTAATCTCCGCGCTTGCTGCAAATACAAAGTTACTTAAAAATAGGAAAAGCAATAACCTATGTGAAAAATAGTTCAAGTATATTCTGTTATATATATTCCAACTGATACCAAAATCCTACTTCATTGGTTTTTCAGAAATGATACTGTAAATAAAAAGGTAACGAATATCGCTATCCAAGTCGAGATCGCTCGCCCTGTAGCTTTATGTACCTACGCAGTATGTAGGGTATCAAGTGTAAAGCACTAGAACACGTGTAACATAGTTTAACTCCACGTGGATGAACCTAGTGATCAATGCGGCTTGTACCTAGACTAAATAAAAGTGCCCTTGCCCTATAAACCAGGAAATGGCTCTACAATCTACACAAAGGTAAATTAAAGGAAAGTGTTGAAGAATGCAACACTAGATCCGTGTTATATAATTCATTGTTACCTGGCATTATGTTATAGTTTGAATGATATTATTAGTTTATATGATAAATAATAAGTGAAGGTAATTTTTGTTTAGAAAATTCTTTGCCACATTAAAGTTATATTTTCCGGTTGACCACGACATGTCAGGAACTCATTTTCTCAGAGCCCGGATAGTTATTAAGTTTAGTTATAATGTATGTTTGGTAGATAACAGTAGTTCTATAAAAAGTAATTGGTAGGGAAAGTAGCTGTTTACTGTATAGGCGTTAGCCCGTATTAGATTCGCGTAATCTGGGGCGGAACATTGGTAATAGACGCGTGATAAAGAAAGAAAGTTATTATACCTCCGCAAGGTAAGCAAGTATGAATAAAATGATTGACAGACTCATTAAACAATCCGGTTAATTAGAGCGATAACTCGTTCGATGTTGTTCTACACGATAATTATACGTACACTATTTAGAATTACGCCGATCCGGTCGTACGTACCTACTAGCTGCGTTATATTTTCACATTTATTATACAATAAATATTATACCTACATAATTATTTTCCAATTTAATACTTATGTCTAGATACGTCTTGGTGTATGAAGTGAGTTTATATCTTCATGCAAATTAAAACGATAAGATTTTTGCAGTGTCGGTTTTGTCTTAATCTTTTTAAGTATCTATAATATTTGCATGCAATAATTCATCATTTAGTATTATTTCTATAATATTCAGTGAAAGGGTATAATTACCGTGCTGCAGAAGCAGTGCGCACGCGCAGAGCAGCGCCGCCCTCACCGCCATCGACATCGCTGCATCACACACGCGAGCACTGCAACAAAAACAACTAATATTAATAAAATGAAAAACAAAAACATTCCAAACCCTAAAAAAAAATCTTAGATACCTGTATGCCTACCTAGAGATACTGGTAACTCTAAACCAAATATATCTATGACAAATAGATACTGACACATAATGTACGAAAACGTAAATCAGAATCTCATAAAAACATGATTAAATCGATATTTCATTACCCACACTGACGTGTTAATATCATCCTTTAGCTGCTAAACACATATCATATTTCTATGTCAAAACATTATCTGATCACGTATATAATATGCAAGGGAGGTCGCCGTATTTTTTATTTATTACTCTTGCATCTGTGACTTCTGTGAGTCATACAAATCGTTGTACTCCCACAAACATGGCTTCGACCTTGCTGTGGAATTGATTCGGTACCATTGTAAAATGTTAATTAGACATTTAGAGTCAGTTACACATAGCAGGTATTGAATGACAATGGATCAAAACAGACCTTAAAAATTGGTCTTGGTCTACAATTGCGTGAGTTCTTGAAACGGTTGTCAATTTATTCTTTAACGACTTTACATTGTGTACAATATCTGAGCATTCAATCGGAATGTACAAAAGACCAACCTGTGGATTTTTGAAAGATATGCAAGGACGAAATCCAGTCCATCCAATAGAAAAAATAAATAAATTTTATTTTAGATTTAAAAACCAGATGTCAATAGCAAATTACTTATTTAGTCGTGACAAAAGTAACAGCCAACAAGGCGTAAAATGTAAGTGTGTTACTTGATTTCGTGTGGTTTCTTGGAAATTGTTTTTTGGTGTAATTACTCACCAAGATTAATGGCACAAGTTTGGAACGAGCGGGAAAAACAAGAACTTCTACTTGGACAGGCTCTGAACAGACTAGTTACTCAGCTCCACACATAAGTCCATCACGTCTTCATAACGTGTGTGTATGCACTACAGTTTGGATTCAGAACTCGCGCGCATGCGTCCTCGCGCCACTTCGCGGTTACGTACACCGGGCTTTCCCGCGCAATGGCCGATGCACACTGAATTTGTTATATTGTTCTTTAATTACTTGAAAACCAGTTAAGTTCCTGTTGTTAATTCTTGAATTTACCACTGCTATTTTCTCGCTTCTATAGTACTCGGTATTTGTTATTATTAGCTACGGAAGTTACGTAACTGCTGAGCCCATCGGCTGCATGCTAATTAGCGATTACTTTCTCCGATTTTAGTTTCGAGTTTTACGTTCGGTGGTCATTGAACTTTGTTTTGACACTCCAAAGCAAATAAAACCATCAATTTTTTTTCGATTTTATAATATTTCATTGTTTCCCCCAATTTGAGTATATTTAGGGTAAATTTATTTTGCAAGAATAAGTTTTTTGGAACAATTTACTTTATTGGAAAGCCGTGCTTTATAAAAATGTAGAAGCCGAAATATTTTTAGACACCTTGATAGTATGCTATCTTTTTTATTGCCTAGGCAAAGAGTAGCATAAGATATACCTATCTAGCCACGTAAATTAAATCATATTAATTACACACTTAGTTTAAGAGTGGATTCTTTGTCTTCGACCTTTGTAAATTAAATAGAGCCAACGATGATAATAGATGGCCGAGTTTAAAAAAAAAAACATCCAATCAATGTAAATACCTTGGTATTTTCTTTTTGTAAAATGGCAAGTAAATATATATCAGTTTTGAATATTATGGATTTCTGCTAAATATACAAAAACTCACTCACACGTTTTACTAACCTTTCTGAAACTACCTAGGGTTTATTTTTGAAAACTTAGAGTCAGATATCGGAACTTTATCAAAGCGTTCTCTGTGCTTCGACGTAACCTTAATCGGCTGATTACAAACTTAGATCTAACTTAAATACTTTGACTAAATAATAATACAGCTTAATGTTGCCAAAGGCTAGATTATAAAGTATGGCAGCTGTTTGATTACTGTTATAAATTAATGTCTAAGTTACTGAAACTGGGTATCTACACCACAAAAGTTTATACGTAGGTACTCTTAGATTACTCAAGATCTAAGAGTTTTAAGCATTCTTTAATTAGACATGTATAGGAATTATTTATATTTAGATTAGGTAGAAATTTGGAGAGAATTTGTGCATTCGACTACACAATCTTGATTCTAAATAAAATCACAGATTTTGTCATTCTACAAAAAGAACAAATGGTTAGGTAAGTAAGTAGTTAGTTAAACATAAATATGTAGAAACTTCTAATACGTTATGTCACCTCAAAACGGCTTTGTAATGTAAATCTTAACCACTTTATAACGGGAAAGTAACTTCAAATTCTAACCACGAAGTTTTGATCCGCTTTGAGATTTGAATCGGATAAAGATTCTCAAAATTTTACGTAGACGTCATGCGTATACGGAGACCTTTCGCCATACTCCAACATTTCTCGTAGTCACGTTAAGTCAGGGATGTCGTAAGTTAGGAGTGAGTGAACTCGACTGGCTAGTGACGTGCTGATGACGCAACGGAGCGCGTGGTGAAAGGCACACCAGACGATAGCTTTAATGCACTGAGTGCATTTAGGCGTTTATTTTTTATGTTCCATAGTTTATGCCGGAGAAATTTTGCAGTTCAGTCATGTTCCAAACATTTTGAAGTTCTTTTTGCAATATAATGGGGTGAATTCTGATCACGTACGGTTCTAACTAAAGAATACTAAAGATTATTTAAAGTCTAAGCATGTAATCAAAAATTATCTTAATTCAATCACAAACGACAATGGATTGTAAGAAATCATAACGAATAGCATTAAAAACTATTAAAAAGACATTAAGAGCAGAGTTAAAACAAACTCGCATCAATAAATGAAGTTCAGTAAAACGAGTCAAAAGTCGTATAAAAATAGTCATTCAAAGACCGAATTCCGTAGTACTGAGTTCGACATAGAAATAGTAAAAGTTTAAAGTCAATGTGCTCGTAAACTAGATAGAGATCTCAGTTAAGCGAGTAATTTTGCTAAGGGTGAGCAAGTTCAGGGGGAAAATAGTTGTTATGTTGGTTCGATAGATTTTCTTTTTTTAATTTCTAAATCCCTATCTTTTGGTAATAAGTACCTTTCATGATTTGGGTTAGATTAAAAGAGATTTATATTCTTTTCCACAGTTGTTTAATTGTCGATCCTACTAAACAACCACATCGGACAATGACCTAAATCAATAACAACAAATCATTTTTGATACGTCAGGTATCAACAAACCGGCTTGTTGAATGTCTATTTATCACTCCATGACATAATAAATTCAATAAGATTGAGCTAATCCATTGTTTTTATTTAGACAAGTGTTTGTTGGTTGTATAAACAATTATCAGATAACAAATGGGCTTTAATATAATATTAGTCATTTTGCCTATATGAATTAAGTTCAAAGTGTATAAACGTTACCATAGAAAGTGTCTACGTCATCATTGATTGATGGAATTTCATATAAATAAGAGGTATTATTCTCATTCATTCAACATAATATGTATCATGCCCACGTGTTGGATAATTTTCAAATTGTCAATGGGCGACACAATTCGGCTATTGTGCTTAATTACCGGGAAATGAATGAGAAGCGCTGAAATTTGCATTTCAATTACCTACTGGTTTTTATATTAGCACGATTTTCATAATTATGACTAAAAGCATTAAAGTGGACAATCAAATTGAGTCAGACATATGTAGGTAAATCGCTCTTTACACTGAATTTCATAATGATAACTTTTCCAATTGTGTTGTTGTCATTTTCTTTGAGTTTTCAGATTGCAAAGATATCATTTGAGCCATGCTATCTTTATTCAGATTCTTACCCGAGTATTTATAATATTCAGGAACTTAGATAAGTCCCACTTTTAAATTTAACTTTCCTAGACTTCTTAACAAAAATAGTTTTTCATATTTAATGGGTATAGTTTTTCTCATTAAATTTAGTTAATTCTGTTAATACTACCTGAAAGTCTCCTTAGAATGGCACATTTTCTTTTAGCACCTTTCAAAAGTCATACTAACCTGCTATTTGATCACGGTATTACCTACGTATGTATTACGTCGGTGGCTTTATATGCTGCACCTAACGTGACTTGTAATCTATTCACTCTGAGTTAGCAATGTACAGTATCTACCAAAGCCATCTTAGGCTCGGCACTTGTAATAGGAATAGCAATCTGCTTAGGTACTTTACATGATTGTATAGATCTTTGAAGTCTGGTTTTTTGTTTTTTTTTTTTAAAAGCATGGGCAGCCAGATTATAAAAGGCTATTAGCTAAAAGGAATTTATATAAAACAAAAGCTGGACCGACATCTTTTATGCTTGATCACAACAGATAGGAGATAATATTTTGTGTATATACAGGGTGTTAAGAAACCCCTGTCCGATCCGTTAAGGTGTTGTTAGGTATCGATATCTGATCATACAAAAGCCCGCCAATAATACCGATGAGAATGGTGGTGGAATTTTTGAATCAACTTCAAATATAGGGAATTTTGCGACAAAAAATGTTTTTTTCAAAAATTTTTGTTATTGTTACCATCATAAATATTCCTAATTTAATGTTTTATTTGGGCTTGTGGTTATGAGCCCTATATCACCCTTTCGGGTCGGACAGGGGTTTCTTAACACCCTGTAGCTATATTCTTATTTTGCTAAATATTTTATCCTGTTATAAAAGCCAGTGCAGTAAATGTAATTTAGCTGATTTAAAACAGGCAAAGAAAAATACTTTCTTTATTCATGTCAAAACATAAAAACTGAAAAACAGCTCCTGACAGCGGCCGTTTTATGTTGATGAAACGTATAAAAAATCTTTTTGTTCTATCTTCCATTTATTAAGATTTAGGCTTTGCGAGCTTAGGAACATCGGCACGTAGTATAAACATAAATATATCTCTGTCATAAATACTTGTACGTACTTCTGTAACATAATGACGACCTCCGTGGTCGAGTGGCGTACGCACCGGTTTTCAAGGTGTCGCCAGCTCTAAGGTCCCGGGTTCGATCCCCGGACGGGTCAATGTAGAAAACCACTTTTCTACGTTGTCCCGGGTCTGGGTGTTTGTGGTACCTTCGTTGTTTGTGAATTCCATAACACAAGTGCTTGAGCAACTTACTTTGGGTACAAAAATATATATTAGCTATGTAAGCCGGAGGTGCAAAGTTCAACTGGTTTATAAAACTTGAAATGGAATTCTTGATATGTAATAATATTTATTTTCTGTCATAACTTAAGTGTTATAACAGCACTTACAACAAGTTTGTACAATACTTTGTTATCAAATAAGAGATTGTTTGTATTTTGACGAAAAACACAAACGTCATGTTATGATGTCTGATTGCCTAAATTGCAATGCACAATATTACACATCCCTATTATTTTATGGATCTATCGACCCTATATACGATTTTTATAGCCTATAAAAATATTTTTGAATAACACTTACGGAAGAAAAGCTCAATGTACCGTACTCAATGCATGTATTTAAGGAGATAGGTAGGTATAGGTTTGTTTCTCTATAGAAGTAGGATGTTTAAAAATATGTGATTAGTTTGATCACACCTCTTTTAGACTGCAGCCTATAACCTTGTTCGACTAACAAAACAACTTCCCTAGGTGCGGTGTTGATATTAAAAAAATGAGCAATCACAATGTAGAAAGTTGAATATGTCACTCACGATTTTGGCACACATTGTGCTCATCGTAACAATGTGTATGTACACCTCATTTGTATTCTTACACGAGCTTTGGTTATTCCGTTTAATATGCCTTTTGTAACGCAAATTATTAATTTAAAGACAATAGGCGGAATGCCTGAATGAGTGTCTGGGGATGGTGCAGCGAGATGTCGTGTGTAATGTTGTTTCATCATAATTGTTTATTCTATGACTCATTGAAGGTGTGGCGAAGAATTGAGCAGTTGGTTGCCGGATTATGTTATAAATAAAAACTCTTTGGTGTTTGAAATACTGAAAGCGTTGTCGACTTTTCTACAGTTCAAAGATTTGTAAAACCCCCGGAAATAGTACATCAGTGAAAAGAGTCCAGCATTTAATTAAATATTTAAAAGAACTGTACTTTTCTCAAAATGTTTAGGTACTAACCCCCTTTTACATGTAAAATGTTTCGTTGCTAATGAGATAAGCACCTTTTTTACGATTCTTGATAATTAACAATTCTAAAAGTAGGTCCTATTTATATTTGTCCTATTGAGACATTGCTTTGAAAATAAAAATATTTTATGGCATCATATCAAACTCAAATAGATGGAATCGATTCGGTATCTGTATTTCATTCTTTTCACAAGCCTCAAAGGCTTTGAATGTTTACAAGGAAAACTAGCAAGTGCGTTACATAAAATAAATTCTTTCACAAAAAGTATCTATTGAATTCTTTCACTTCAATTCTTTCGTGATTTGAATGGAATCAAAACATTGTTGGCGGTAATAATACTGTTAGAATTAGATACAGTTTTACGCTTCAGTAATTCCTAGCGTTTTAACGTTAAATTCAGACCGAGATTTACCTTTTATACACCTACGGCGTTACCACAACACTGCATGTCTTTTGTAATCCACAACCTTTTTTAGCAACATCATTAGAAAACAGATAAATTACTAAACAAAGAAGCTCCTCTTCTGCGAATAAAGTTTACTTTCTTTTTGAAAATTCGGTATTATTTAAATAGATTGTAGATATTTTTTGAACTTTATATTGTACTTAATTGTATGGTTGTAAATAAATAAATAATATAACCGAATAAACAAAGTTGTATAATAGATATTTAGTTGACAGTAACTATTGTATTAATATTTCATAGAGCGACCAAGGGCCGATCGAAGTCATCGCACAGTTTGCACGGGCGCGAAAGCAGCGCGTGACAGACAAACAAACAAGCTGAGGTCAATGTCTGCGCTTTCTCGATTTCACTCACTTCATTACGGAGTGTTAATGACATAATTAATGACACCTACAATGGCTTCTTAGTGTTTATGATACGGTGATTTGATTGTTATTGACCGTGACATGCTTGCATGCTTGTAATGGTGATTTATGTAGCGAAGCCGAGGCGAGGTAATCGATTAGGACTAATTGGACAAAATATGTAGTTAGCTACCATCTTTTTCTGTAGCCTGGGTATACTTTCCCAATGCTGGGCAAAGGTTTAAACTCATTATCTACGGTAAAAAGAGAATAATACAATACTGATTATTTAAAAAAATTATAATTAAAAAAAATAAAAAACACGCCTGCCATGATTTTTATTGATAATTTTTTTAATTATATTTTTTTTATTTAATACCTTTTAGTGAACAACAAAAAAACATGACACAACACAAAAAAAAATATCGTTCGGAACCCTTTGCAGGCGATTTCGACTCACACTTGACCATTTTTTAATGTCCACATAACCTATGTCACTCGGGATAACTCAAAGCTTCTAATGATACCACAAACATTGAAATCGGTCAAGCCTTTTAGAAGTTATGGTGGAATAAAGAAACTCACAAACATACATACATACATACATGAACACTGAAAACATAACACTCCTTTTTGGGCAGTCGTGTAAAAATATAAGATTTGTAACTTTTTTGTTGGGAACACGTCCAGAATACCTGAATACGATCTCTTCCATTCTAAAAAAACCTACTTCAATTTGTCACTAAGCATCTTACGTGTAATGGCCTTGTATCTTTGAATGTGTCGACTTTTGAGGTTTTCTTAGCGATATATCATTGTAAATGACTCAAGTAATCCGACGAACTGTAAATTACTTAAAAGTTAAGCCGAGTAGGCTGTTAGGGACTCAAAAATGTTTCTGTAGACTTTTTATATCAGATTAAGTTATCTACTTAATAAAGTTAAGTTAAGACAACCATGGTAGCTACTTATATTTTATACTCAACGGATCCTTACTGGGTACAGGCTAAAGCTAAAGCACAATTAATTCTTTAAAATAGATTTTAAATTTTCCGCCTATAAGTCTGATTTTAACAATGAGTTCCGCAAATAGATAAGCTTCTTAATGTTTACAACTTCCTAAAGTTTACACAACAATAACTTAAACACATTAGTAACATACAACAAACTATGTGAGAAAGATGAGCTATAACTCATACAAGAGCAACAAAAACAGTCTCAAAACAATAAGCTGTCGTACTAATGTTATAATTTACGACTTTAACTAAAAACAGAGGAAGGAAGGCGTTACATGTATACCTACATCTTAATGTGTGGCGTGTCACGGAAGTTGTGTCTTGCTTGCTTACACTATGATTAATGTGTACGCAACCCGCAACTCTAACATAATTTTAGCCCATTCTAACATGTTTGGAAAAGCGTTTCTTGCATAATATATGTCACACACATTTTGTTAATCATGTTAACTTCTAGTAGATTGTGGCTTATTGCAAGTTATCTATACTTATAATAGAATGTATTATTTGTCCACATTGGTGAACGTCATCAAGTAAAGGACCGCCGTCGCTGAAAACGTTAGGCTTCTAGCATGAAACCTCCTCAGCACACGCTGAAGGTTAGCCATTTTGCAAGTGTGATATTCAACCACATACTTTTTCGACTTTGTTATATTGTTTTTGCTCTGTTATATCTCTTTTATTTACAATTCAATACTTAAATCTAATACAAGAACAAACAAGACTAAAATTAAATCTTATAAAAATAAATGAAACTAACACGCGTCAAAAAACTCATCGTCATCCTCCTGTTATATTGCATGTTGCATTAGATGTAAAAATGTTTTTCCTTTCTTCTTTCTTATCATTTAATAGCGTTCTTACTTAAACCATTCCGATTAAAATTTAAGAGACTGATGTTCAACGTAAGACTGGTACAATACATTTTCCTTGTAGGTACTAACACAGAATAATAAATAGTACTACGTACTAACTCTGACCTTAGCAATGTACCTAGGCTTTATTTCTGATACATAAACCCCGGGAGACGTTTTAGGTAGTGTAGTTGTGTCTTACAACAAATAAAAGTTGGAATAAAACCATCGTGTACCTAATTCAGGAATTTAAGGATGTTACATTGAAAATAAAAGTAAGGTTGGTTCTTTTCTAGGTAAAGCTTCATTTGTTTTATTTTTCTTAAAGCTGTCAAGTTGGGCAAGTGTTCTGAGAACACGTTAAATAAATGATCGCTCGCTGTTTTAATACAATCTCGAATTCAAACACTCGGGACAGGCACAAATGGCGCAAGATAATACAATCTTCTTCATCTTGTTAAATATATTTTTTTCTGATAAAATATGAGATATCTTGTTGCACTGGCGGGTAGAATAATTTGTTACCCGAAGTCAAACATTTATACGACACAAAATTTAAGATTTAAAAAAAAAAAAAAAATTAAGATTGTTGTTTAAAAACCTAAATAGGTAATCATGTTTTTTGACTAAAGAGCATAAAAAACGGCTTCAGTTTTACTAAATTATTCCACTTACATGCAATCAACCTTAATTATTATCGCCACGGTCAGGTCACGTCTATTTTCAGACATAATTGACAAAGGTGTAGCCTAATTTGACACTTCCAAATTTTCTCAATATATTTTTAAAAGGAAAAGCCCTCTAAATTGAATTATTTTGGAATGATCCGTTTCCTTTTTGTTCTAAATGTGTGCCGTGGAAACGTGTTTGAAAATAAGTGCCCTTGGGTAAAATAAGGATACTTCAGGCGATAGGATAAAAGATCTATCTACTTATGACAAAAATAGAAACTTTTATCTTTAAATTATCACGCTTTCATGTATAAATAAGTCCTGTAGTAAAATAAAAAAAAAGTAAATAAATATGAAGAAAAATCGATACCTTTTATAAATAAACAGAACTAACTCTCGTTCAATTAACAATAGATTCCCGATAAACATGCAAAATTCAAAAACAATTTCACTAATATCACATTTCACAATCTATTTTGCATTTTAAACAGGAAGTTGTCGTAAATATTTGTGGCCGGAAGTTCATTAACAACTAAAATAGTAATTAAGGGGTATATTTAGTATACGGTTCGGTTGAAAGCTACATAAAACATTGATTGAAAACAAAATTATGAACCATACTTTTATTTTTACCGACCGGTTTACCGACAGTCAAAAATATTACCTAAATTTATAAGCGCTAAGGACCTCTTACTTTACTGTAAGCAATGGTATGAAAATGCCTTGTAAAATACAACAACTCTTTGTTTACAATACTGAAAATTTGAGTAAACCGAGTAAGTACACACTACAAGCAACAAATACGGATATCAAAATCCCGTAAACGGTACAAACCGTATAACGATAAATAACTTGTGAACCTAAACGATTTCCTTCCGAGACGTCGCGGTCTCTTAGAACAGATCCGTTTAAGATAACTGCCACGATTTACCATCCATTACATGACTAAGTACCTTATTTACATTAGTGGGTCTCTCTCAAGTGCCCTTCCCGTTATACGCTGCCGTTCAAAGCCTTTGAAACGGGGAATTTCGAGTGCGGAAACGTAGAATGCTTTGATTTTCAGTGCCCCGTTTGAGGACTAAAATTTTCGAGAATTTTTGCGATTGCGAATTCGGCTTTATATTCATAATTTAGTTTTAACTAGAATAAAGATCTGGACTAGTGGGAGTTTTAAATAGTATGTTTATTATCTCATAAAACTTTCTGTTTCATTATCTACTGTAGACGAAAATTATGACACTCGTAGGTTTCATTATATTTTTTGCTTTACCTTCCCTACGTCGGAAGATTTGGAAATGATTTTACGAAATTGAGTAATATTTCATGACCAGGGCATGCCAGGCCACCAAAATGATCACGAGACCAAGGTGTTTCATCCATTGGCTGTATTATTTTGGCATCGTGCCTTCCGCTACCATGCCGATGTAGTTAGGCATAAACTTAGCCTATAAAACTATTAGGTATACACCCACTGCAATAAAACGCCATAATGCAGTGTACTTTTACGGCTTAATCATTGCCAAAGAGAAATATCCGAGTACTTAAATGCTGTGGTAAAATGTTAAGCCATTAATGTGTCGAAAATTAAAATATTCATGTTTGAAGCGTTTTGGAAAAACAAAACATCATACATTTAGCGAATAAATGAGGGTTATAAATGAAGGCTTATTTACAACAAGACAAGTATAGAAGAGAGTAAATACTCGAAAGTGGAATGCTAAGACGAAGCTATGACCGAATTAGAAATGTTCAGGATAAACCAGGTCAAGTGCTAATGAAATTGGTATGACAAAATCGTAGTAAAGGAAAATCAGTAGTCTGTCCACAGTGGCCTTAAAGAATAGAGGTGCGACTTTTAGTGTGTCATGTATCATTGCAGAAACGTTTCAAAAGTTTGTGGTATCCTGATGTGTTGCCTTGGCTTTGATTGAATCCTATTATGTATTAGCATTTTGAACATTTTAGATGTTGACAAACATATATTTGTCCGCTGCGTCGCAATGACAAAATTGTTGCTAAGTTTGGCAGCTCTGTGTTTAGTTTTAAATGTTTAGAAAATAGTTGAATCTGAGTGTGACTAAGTCCGACTTATTTATGTGCCACCGTCAAAAATACAAAGCATAGTAAAGCAAATTATTTATTCTCAAGTAACTACAATGAGATGCAGCTATAGTAGGCCAAACGAAGAAAATGAAAGTGTCACGCGGAAACCTAATATGAATGATTATAATTATCATAACCACACGCTATAATTTTTAATTAGTATTATGTAATTTTAATCGGTGAAGTGAAATAAACGGTGAAGGAAAACATCGTGAGGAAACCTGGATTCCAAAATTTGGTATCTGAAATCGCCAATCCGCAGAGAGCAAGCGTGGTGATCATTGCTCGTGCCTTCTCTATATGGGAAGAGGCCTGTGCCCAGCAGTGGGACGTTTATAGGCTGGATTATTTTATGTAATTTTAATGACATAAGAATCAAATTAGATAAGACTGTCTTGTTTGGAAGCAAAGTTTAAATAATTTAAATAAAGTTAAAAGTAAACGGTATATTTTCAGCAAAATTTGGCCTTAATATAGGAATATGGTTCCATAAATCTCACAATTACAGCACAATACTAACTGTACCTAACCACCCTTTACAATTAATGTATGAGCTATTAATTAACAATGATAAATGACATGTAATCCATACTAATAGCTGTGTCCGCGGCACTTTCACTTTGACTCATGCGACAGACATACCGGCGGAGTGAAACGTTTGGCTCGGAGAGAGTTCGCTATTGCTGACGTCTGCCACTTGGCTGTGTAGCTCCGTGCCTGTGCGTGTCACTTCGCGGTAAAGAGAATATTTTAAATGCAATTACTTCACACCTTGTTTGGGTTTTATCTTCTTATATATAAAATTCTCGTGTCACAATGTTAGTTACCATACTCCTCCGAAACGGCTTGACCGATTTCTATGAAATTTTATATGCATATTCAGTAGGTCTGAGAATTGGCTACTATCTATTTTTCATACCCCTAAGTGGTAGTAGGTTGGTAGTAGGTAGGTAGGTAGTAGGCAGGTGCTAGGTAGAAAAAATTGCATTGCAACGCATGCCGGGTACAGCTAGTTTTGTTATAAAATTGTACGTCAGTTGGTGTGGTTAGTTTCAAGATGGACGCCTGTTTTGACAAACATTTCGCTAAATACGCGGTTTGTCTTTAAATATTCACGGCTTCTTCAATTTTGTGTCACACGTAGACTGATAAAGAAATGGAAGTTTACTATAAAACCAAGTAAATGCGGAAATAGTCTTATCTTTTATTCAAGACCTTTAGTACTGCAATACTTCTAAAACCTATTTGTACCCCAGTCTGGTATCTATCCTATTACAGAGATATTGATGACGTTCCCAGTCGCATTTACTACGTCCCCGCACGAGCGCACTGTTTGATAAAAATCCAATTTACGGCAATCGAGATGTCTCGGAAATTGGTGCAACGATACTGCAAAAAAAAAGCGCATTTTATGCTGGTCGACTAAATTAGATACACCAGTCTATTTCGACCTGGAACTGTGACATTGTGTCTTATTTAATAACGATGTCTAATTAATTAATGAATATTTTTTAATCTTTTTTATAACCGGATAAGTAGTGTCGTCAATAATCACATGGTACAGAAACATATATACTTTCCAGTGTGCAATGGAAAGGGATAAGGTATTACAATCATTTTTAAACAATTTAAAACAAAAAAAAACCGGCTCATCTAGCCTGTAGCTCCCTCAAAACTTTCAAAATTGCGTATTTCTTTTATTTTTGTTAATCGTACGTTATTCAGTTTAAACGCTCTTATTTACACATTTCTAAAGCATTGAACAGCTCAAATACTTTATTATTATGTTCGTGAAACCTGAAACCTAGTTATACTACAATGCCAGAGTAATTATAAAGGTATTAGATTGTATGTTATTGAGCACAGCGTGATTTGAATTGTAAAAAATGTGTTTAAGTTTATAATAGTGTGACTATTAGAAGTGTGGCGATAAAATAAATTGCGTACATACTTCGTGATGTAAGAAATGTATTTTTTTTTATAATTAAAAGCTTTAAGTGTAGGTAGTATATATGTTTTGTTTTACGTAATACTGCGTACCAGGGTATAAAACGCGTTCTGCGTAATGTTTTAAAATAGATGTGTATTTATCAATAATAAGCGAGGTCATTACAGCTGTCATAAACATAGCCAATAGTTAATCAATTTTAAATTAAGCGATTGGGTTAATGATAAATGAAAAATGAATTGTTTTCAATTAATTACTCTTTAGCTAACATGGGCAATAATAAAAATGTGGTAGGTATTAGAGACCGATATTGTTCTAAATAACTATACCTGCCTCTGTATTAATTTATAAGTTACCTGAGTATTAGGTTAAAATTCTCTACAAACTTGCTATTTTTGACGTCAATGTCATTAATTTATTGTTAAAATTAGCTACTAAAAAATACTGTACCTATATGTATATAATGTAGTAATTCAATAAAACGTGAGCATCGTACAAGAAAACAGTACCACATAGGATATCCGTTTGCCGTGTGACGTCACGCGCGGAAACTGGCACAACTTTGAAATTCACAATTGTTTCGAAATTTTTTACACAAAGTTATTGCATTTTGTTGTGACACACGGGTGTGACACATTGATTTGGCAAAAGTTCAGTAATAGATACTTAGTCATAGGTGAAATCATTTATCGATTATGGTCATGTGGGTCAAGTGTGCGCAGCGTCTAAGTGTGCGCATTCAAAATATCTTTAAAAATATTTAAAGCTAAGGAACGGCAACCCCCCTCTCCAGTACCCCTCGGGACCTCCTGCGAAGCGCTCGAATCACAGCGGCTGCTCGCGCGCCGTTTTGATTTGACAGGTAAATGAAGTTTTTTGCTTAAATATTTACGATATTTCGTCACATTTGACGCGTAATCTTTTGTAGTCATGTAAACTTTTTGAAAATATGCTATTTGCTATCGAGTGCAACATAATATCTAGTTTGTTATTTGCCAGTGTTTAAATTGTTATGATAACGCAATAATCAACGACATTCATACAATTCTGTTTCTATGGTTTGGGTTAAGTGTGCGCAGAAGGCTGTTGTGTAAGTGTGCGCAATGCGGACTTAAGGAAAGTACTCTGCGAAAACGTTTAAAAGCTGGGAAGACAGCAACCAGCATGGGAAGATTTTCTTTGACATTCACCAAGGATCAGGAGACTGATATACAAGATACAAATATATTAAACAATGTGATGATCTTTACTAGGGTCTCATATTTTGATTTATGATGATAATTATGTTGATTACTTCAAGTACCTATGATGAAAATTTTAAAAATTATATAATACTTATGTATTGTTTATGTTCTAAAAATATATAGCTCAATATTTCTTTTTTTTGTTGTTGCGTACACTTACCCTCATCGCTGCGCACACATACCCCTATACTGGGGTAAGTGTGCGCGTATGGAACGGTCTTTGTTTTCTATAGTTTCTTAAAATATAAGCTACTGACAATACTATTGTTGTGTCTAAGTTGATAACAAATGAACAGTCTTACTAATTAACACAGTTTTGTTTCATTCTACAAATAATTTTGGAGTTTTTGAAGCGTCAAAGTTTAAATGCGCACACTTGACCCACATGACTCTATCGGACTTTATTTCCGTATAAGTATATGAAAAATACCCTTATGTTAAATGATAGGATTAATATCTAATTCCGTAATTGAAGCAAAATATTGAACTATACTGTGAGCATCAAAACTGAAAATAGCGAAAATCTTTTATTCTTTCTTCTTTGATTAATGAAAATCATTATCTCCGTTATTTTCTTCTGGTTCCATTTACTTTACTAAACAACCTTATTTGATGTTTATCCTGCATGCATAAATGTATTCAATATCGTTAGTATCGCACACAGGACTGGCAATACAGAGCCGTGTCGTAGTCACGTGCGGGGACGGCGCGATGGGTTCAAACAGCGCATTACTGCATAAACTCAGACGTGACTACCAGGGGCGCGATTCCGCTATTTTAAAGTCAATGGGTGGCAGTTTAATGAACAATCCAGTGTACTTGTCATTGTGCCTAATGTTCGTATTCAGATAATTTTAGTTTAAGCCTCTGTTGCCATTGTAGGATTGCCACTAACTGTTGATTGTAGGCTTATCTGAAAACGAAAATTAGGTACAATGACAAGTAAACTGGAACATTCATTAACCTGCCACCAACTGACTTTAAATAGCGGAATCGCGCCCCAGGCGTGTCTACCAAATACGTTTCTAAAGCACTTTACTTAACGATATTACCTTTAATTGACTGTTCAACAGTTAAGAAATAGATAGTTAACTAGAACATTTAATGCTCTTGTTTAGGTCAAGTTTATTAAGTTAAACGTTGGATTAAGTGGGCTCAACGGTACAAGTGGGTGTTATAAAGTAAAAAAAAAATCTTAAGGATGAAATAATGAATGAAGGAAAAAAGGTATCATGTACTAAGTAAGCTTATGTTAATTGGTATCAGTGTAATCAGCTGCTTAAAATTCATGACTGGTGCGACCGATTTTCAAATGTATAATTACAAAAAACTTTTCATCAAACCAGATATAAGATCATTCCGCCTTCCATCATTCATGTTTACACTGGCCACTTAATACCAACATCTGGACCATATGACCGACATGTACGGCTTGATGTGGTGTCATAAACATAACTCGCTTCGTAGACCAGTATTCATGGAGGGACACTGCCCCGGGGACTTATGTCCCGAACTTCCTTACTTTATAGTTATAGCTCACAAGTTACGTGTCATTTTATGAATAATACCTACGGGTATTAGGTGATCCGGAACAGGGATTTTGGGATTACGATCCTTTTAGTGTCAATACGAATTGTGCGTCGGGGATTTTGTCCGGTTTACAGGTTTACGGCTGTTGGTCTGTTTTAGAGAGTTTTTGTTTTAGTACTAAAATTTTTGGTTTATAAGCCAGCTGTAAATATTACCAAAAATGTTTTGAATCTGAGTTAGTTATTAATTACGAAACAGCTTATAATTACGACGTTGCGTTGATAATAGGAATTGAGAAAGTAAAAAATATCAGTTTCTGGGCGTTTTCCAATGTTTACTGAAGAACTAGAGAATATACTTGCTTAGTAGAATTGCCCGGAATAAGTTATACCGCTATTTAGAGATATGTGCATGCACTACCTACTGAGTCTTTATCTTTGAATAATTATAAATAAACGTGAGGTCGTATAAATACGTTCCACTATTTTTATAATGGTCAGAATTGGTTGCATTCCAATACTCTGCTCTAAAAACGAAACAGTTCACACAAAATCCGCGATACAATGTAACAAAGTACATGAAAACGAGACCAATACAGCAATATAGATTAAGTTTTATTGAGCAAGTTGGTTCGCCATTTGCCCTTAGATAGCTAAGTACGCGAGTGTACCAATGTGCGGTTAGCATAGATCCGTTACGATGAACCGCAGTGCGTTCAGTGACCTAGACGCGGATATCTATTCGATGGGAAATTCGCTAGTTAATCGCAAAGCAAAAACTGATTTCACCTGCTGTTCTGTAGCGCGGTTGTGTCGTGCAGGGAGTAACGGGTGTTAAGCTAGTGACATGTAACGCAAGGTGCTTGTAAACATTTTTTGAGTGTTCACGCAAAGCTAAAAATAGATGTCTAGTTTGACAATAACATTGTGTCACAAAGTTGTCATGCTATAAGTTAGATGTTTAAATATTTTCAGGTAATGAACTGAGTAAACATTTTTCGTGTAATGGGAGTATTCGCTTCAATTCAGCGGCTTTCAAAAGGTTTTCGAGGAATCATCTTTTAATTTTAACTTTGTGATCTTTAATTAAAATGTAAATGATAAAGACGAATATTTTAAAACATTTTCTTATTCGAATATTAATCAAGAGCCTCACAGTAAAATAGACTGTCAGTTTTGTACAGAAGATTTTTTATTTTCGTTGATCAAAAACAGAAGACAAAGATGTTTAGTTTTGTTTCAGATTCTGAGAAAGGAGTCTACCGAAAAGGCTTTGTAATCAGGACAACGAGCCAATCTCTCCAAATAAAATGTGAAACTTCATGACATCATTATTGTTGCTATATTTAGAAGTTTGTTGCTGTAGAAAAGTTATTTATATCTTGATATAGTGAATGGTCAGATTCTTATATATTTTATAATAAAATGTTGATCATTCCCAAAATGAAATAGTTAAATACGGAAAAAAACCTGTCCTTTTTAAATCCTGGAATTTATTAATCTGTTATGAATTATTTAAACTCGATATTTTGCTTAACAATTAGATACATTTAAAATTAAATATAATAATTTATTATCATAATACTTATTTACAATTAATAAATATCAGATTATTGCATACCGAAACACGGAATAACATAACATACCATCACGCCTGTATCCCCGAAGGGTTAGGCAGAGGTGTACCATTGTACACCCACAGTTCGCCGCCACAAAACACGGAATCAAAAAACAAAATACGACCTACCTACGTAGGTATACAATTGTGTTTAGTAACAGCACCTCAAATAGTTAAAAGGCGGATTTGGCAGCCCAGTTAAGTTCGCCTTTGTTATAACACCGGTAAAACCTGTGTTTGCTCCCAAATGAATAGAGTTTTTTAATAATAGTCTTGATTACAGTAATTAATCATTGTGCTTTTAGCAAATAGAACAGCGTATCCGCTTTTATTTTGCAAGGTTGGCTAATAAAGGAAAAAGCTGTTTGTGATTTTTAGTTTGCGTGTTTTATCTCATTTGTGGTCATTAGAGAGTTATATTGTTTATACGCCTTTTGAGTCTTTTGACTAATTAACACATTGTTTTTTTAAACCAGTTTGTTTTATAGTGGTTTGTAATAATACTTTTCCGCATACATTTATATTTTATACGTAATACACATTCACATTTTTATTGTAGGTATTGTTTATATAACTGTGTTTGCTATTTGTTATTTAAATTACTCGTATATATTTGCTTTTAGCTTCGTTTTGATACGTACGATATTATTCACAGAATTTCTAATTTATTGCTTTTTTATCTCCACGATTTTTCTGTTATCCAAATATTATGGAATGCTCAAGCGTTAAATAATAAAATAAAAAATAATAATAGACAAACATAGATATATATTATTTTACTCGTTGGCTAGCTGCTGTTGACCTTTCGTTATTATTAACAAGAGTTCATGGGTTGACATTTTTAGGGTTCCGTACCCAAAGGGTAAAACGGGACCCTATTACTAAGACTCCGCTGTCTGTCCGTCTTTCTGTCTCCAGGCTGTATCTCATAAACCGTGATAGCTAGAAAGCTGAAATTTTCACAAATGATGTATTTCCGTTGCCGCTATAACAACAAATACTAAAAACCACATAAAATGAATATTTAAGGGGGGCTCTCATACGACGGTGGTACGGAACCCTTCGTGCGCGAGTCCGACTCGCACTTGGCCATTTTTTTTTTAATGAGTTCTTCTGTCCAGATATTTCTCAGTATCTACAAGAAAAGTTAGTTAACGGGTACAAATATACGTATGACATCGTAAAGTCTGTGAGAACATGTCTTATTTCCACTGTCTTACATGAACTAAGTAACGGCAATCTTGATTACTGTTAAATTTATATAAAGTCGAACCTTTCATGATAAAGCTAGTTGGCGTTGGCGCGGCATTTACTTCGAATGTGATTTTAAAGCTTAATAACGGCAATAGATGTAAATACATTGGCTGCCAGTGTTTGTAGCGACGGGAAAGCAAATCGCTTGTTAGGGGTGCTATATTGCTAGTATTGCTACATTGTTGGCTCTAGAACATTCGACACAAGATAAGGAGAAATTGAAAATTTGTGTTTGAGTTAAGCACCTTTTATAGAATGCAAGTATACTTGAATGGTAAATATATTTTTGTAGTAACAATTGATGCTATTTACGTACCTACCAAAGATTTTTGAAGAAGAGCGTTTGAAGAAGAAATAATTGAAGAGGGGATTTTTGAACTTTGGGAGTCAAAATCTCGATTTAATGTAATGCGTTTTTAAATTCGTTAAAAGTATCCAGCTCAGTACTACAAATAGATGATATTATAACATAACTTCCATTAAGAACAGTTCCTGGCTGGCTCTTAAGTTATATTCTACTAATTATCAATTAGTTTTGTTTCATTTACCTTGAAGTGGCAACCCTGAACTGCACTTATCACGATTTCGTGTGGTTATTGCAAACTGCACCGAGACATCCCGTTAACGGTTGGCGTGAGTCTTTAACTTAAAGCGTTTATTGGAAGCAAATTCTTACAAAAAAAAAACGGCTTCAAAATAAGTCTCATATGGTTTTTCTTATGGATCCATGGTCCATGGAATGGGACCACACGGGAAGCACCTTTCAAATAAAAAAAGAATCATCAAAATCAGTTCAACCAGTCGAAAGTTCTGAGGTAACACACATAAAAAAAACTCCTCCTTTTTGAAGTTGGTTAAATATTGTGTATGTTAGGTAGTTGGAAAAGGTTTTGACAGAGCACTAGAAAATATATTATCACAACTAAAACGACAAATATCTGCCTGGGTAATTGTGAGTTGTGACATAAATAATGAAAAAATACTCCATACGGGCTTTTCCCTCATGATTTTGCCTATGCTGTAGGGAATTCGTGACAGTAAATAAAAAAAAGATTTTAAAAGTAAATCTACACTAATATTATAAAGAGGAAAGATTTGATTGTTTGTTTGAATTGAATAGGTTCCGAAATTACTTGACCGATTTGTAAAATTCTTTCACTGTTGGGAAGCTACATTATTTCCGGTGAACATAGGCTATTTTAAATTTTCAAAAAAGTTAGGGATCCATACTAAAACTCCAATAATGTAACCCAAGGTGTGAAAAATTACCAAAAAACTTTCTTACATCGCGTGCGCTGCGAAAACTATTGGTTATAGAACAAAATAATGTACTACGTTTTTGTAGAACATCATCATCATCACTATCATCATCATCATCACTAATAATATTATAAAGAGGAAAGATTTGATTGTTTGTTTGTTTGTTTGTTTGTTTGAATTGAATAGGCTCCGAAAGTACTTGACCGATTTGTAAAATTCTTTCACTGTTGGGAAGCTACATTATTTCCGGTGAACATAGGCTATTTTAAATTTTCAAAAAAGTTAGGGATCCATACTAAAACTCCAATAATGTAACCCAAGGTGTGAAAAATTACCAAAAAACTTTCTTACATCGCGTGCGCTGCGAAAACTATTGGTTATAGAACAAAATAATGTACTACGTTTTTGTAGAACATATAATTATCTAGAAAAAATATCGCGACAGCATATGTCTAACTATTATGGTTATGTCACAATAAGTGTCTTTTTCATTTTTTTTAATTTATATAAATGCTACCGCTCTAAAAGCTCTTTTATTTATACTTTGGAATTAATCCATATCAAAATAAATGACTTCATATTTAAGTCTGCTTTAATACCATTGTATGACTTTTTGAATTATTCAATTTGGAGTTTGGACATTCCATTCAAAAGATATCACAAGTTTAAAAATGTAAGTTATTTAAAAAATTGCTCACGCCGGCCGCTCGGTTAGACGGCACCATAATAATAATATAAGCGAATTGATAATAATAGCAATTTAGCCTTTCGGGAATAAAAGTTGTTTGTTAATGTTTATTATTCCATAGTAAGTTTACTATTAAAAAATTAGTAAAGGAACTAACGACGTAACGGGGTTAAAGAGGTAGTACGAGATAGGTAACAAAGTAACTGTAAAGACATCGGGAACGGAATATAGGTATTAACGCGGGTGAAACCGCGGGGCACAGCTAGTAAAGTATAAAACAGAACAAAAACACAATCATAATATTATATAATTACTGTTCTACGCATAGTTTATATTTAAAATTCCTTAAAACTCCTTTGCTGCCTTTTCTAAAACTACCCACCACTACTTAAAACCAGCTATACATTGCACCACTCGTCGGCAGGACTAGAGCAGTGGACCGGCCCGTTACCACGGTATCGGCGCCCGGCGGCAGTCGGATCTCAGCAGTAACAGGGTTAAGTCGCGCCTCACTGAGCGCACGCGAGCATTCTAAACAATGCCGCACCTTTTTTTCATATACTAAGGTATTCCAGCTATTAAAAATATATTCAGCGTTTAACTTAGATTAGTTGTCGGAACTGTCAAAAAATGTTTTTAAAATGGGGTAGTGGTACGGTACACAGATAGCAGTGCCGTAGGGCCAGTACTTTTTGGTAGCCATAAATAAATTAAAAAGAAATTTAGCGTGGAAAGTCTGGAAACCTATATGCTTCTTAACTTTTTCTCCCTTAAGTTAAAAACTTGCATGTAGATAAAAGAGTCTCTTGCAAGTCTTAAACATCTTTTAAAGAGAAGTTTATTAACCGCGACAATATTATATTCCATTTGGAATATTATGGCCTAAGATTTCCTTATCCAATGCAATTTACCACTCACATCACATCTTATCTACATACCTACTTTATTTATTGTAAATTAATAGCAATTTCTAACTTAGACCATTTTGCCGCGCGCGCGTTATCAAAAATTATGTTCTAATTTATTTTTATGTTGGTACCTACTGGTCTATTATGCTGAGTCGTAAAATTGGTAATTTAATGGTACTTATCAGCTAGTAATATTACAAGAGAATTGGTTATTACATTCTTTGTTACTTCGTTCTAACCGTAAAACTTAATGTTATACTTACTTAATTGTCAAGTTTGGCTTTTATGTGACATGCGATTTACTACATGAACCTCAGGTAATTATAAAGTTTCTAGTAAAAGTCATGTCTCATATTTAATTGCTGTTTTTATTAGTTTAGATGTATGCGTAAGCGGGTCTCGTATAACTAAAATATCTCATAACATTTATTAAATTCAAGGCCATCCTTTTATCCCCATTTCTATTTTCACAACTGTCTTCCTAGCTGTTTGAGATAATCCTCTTGATATCGGATACATACTAGTTTCTTGACAGACGTGTTAGTATCGAGTATATACCAAATTCCCTGAAGTTATTTCCCTGTATCCATATCCGGTATTACACAAAGGACTCGTATTGTATGACAATACATTACAAATATTACAATACATTTCCTACACCATTGTATGTATTCTGAGTGATAAGGTAGTAGTGAGTGTGATAATATGTGACTTTATGTGCTTGGTATACATAAGATAATTTAACAAAAGATCTTTATCCGATGCAACTACAGGCAGGAAGGGAAAGTATCGGGATCAACATACGGATGAGAAGGCGCAAAATTTTTAGTGGGTTTTATTTAATAGGAATCCCTAAAATCTGGCCTTAAGCCCGGGACTGGGCCTAAGTCCAGAACTACTCTAGGAACTGAAATATAGACCTCTATAAATAATAAGTATGTTTCTAAATGTATCACAGAATTTTCCTAATCTAACCTTAGAAAGTTGTGGAGTGAAGATTTTTTTTGGTCAAAAGTATAGCACGTAAATACTTTCGCAATGTGAAGTTGGGATGCTCAATAGTTTTCAGAACAAGTATGTTTGTGGGTTCGAAAGTTTCCGCAAACAACTTTCTTAGCTTCTTATCTACGCTTTAAAACTATCACAAATAAACTTAATATATTATAATAAGTGAGAAATCAGAAACCTTTAGGTGTCTTCCAATGGGAAAAAGAATTATTAAATTTAAGGTACTAGGTATTATTACACAAAATATTTATGACAAGCCAAGTCTTCGAGCATCCGAAAATAACGGAAACAAAAACAAAACACGGCTCTGCTATAAAAACAATTTGAATTTACTGTATTCCTTCAGAATTCGTAATTATTTGAACAATTGAGGATAAAAATCATTTATTTTTAAGGTAATGCTCTATTTTTCCTGAAAAGGTCGTTAGGGGCTTGCCGCGTCTTCGAAGCTCACATTAAAATTCTTTGTTAAAAATATAATTAAAAAAAAAGATAAGCGGCTTAACATTTTTTTATTGAATAGAACTGAAATTTTTAGAAAGTTTTTTGTTCGTATATAAAACGCTCGTTCCTTCTTCATGCCAAGTGTGCCCAATAGTGGGACGTTTATGGACTTGAATCATAATTATTATGACGTGTTGGTTTGGTTTCTCATAGAGATCCACGCAGAGTTGTGACATATTTGAAATACTTGTATTTAAAATACAAATACAAAATACAAAATACGTATTTCGGATTTTGTACTTAAGTACTTTTTTTTTAAAGTATTTTGTATTTTATTTGGAATACTATTCGAGATGTATTTTGTATTTGTAAAATGGTTTGTAAAATACAAAATACTTTTTTATTCTTAGCTTCATTTTTCTAAAGCATTCCGCCTTATTAATGAGCTCCTGTTGTAGCTCCTGAACAGCTTCGTATTTTTCCTTAATTAATTGATTCTTTAGAGCCTCAATAGAATTTTTATAATTTAATTTTAAATTTTTGGTCAGTTTTGCTTTTACTTAAAATAGCTTGCTTTTCTTCTTCCAATTTTGTCTTTAATGATTCTAACTCTACTTTGTACTCGCGTCTTATACTCTCATTTGCTTCTAACGCAAGAGCATGATGACCTGTAACCAGTAATTTTACCATAAAGTATTTTATTTCAATAAAGTATTTTGAAAATACATATTTTGTATTTAGTATTTAAATACAAAAAGCAAAAGTATTTTGTATCTTGCATTTGAAATACTATATTAAAAAAGTATTTGCATTTTGTATTTAAATACTTTTCGAAAAGTATTTTGTACATCTCTGGATCCACGATTTGCAGAGTCAGGGCTGCAAGTTGCAGAGTCGTGTTTGTTTTCATACAAAATAAAAAATATTATTTATTCAATTACATTCAATTAATTAAAATAATAGCTAGATAATATTAAATAACGTATTACCAAACTCTCATAAAATTAATCTTGTTTAAAATTATGTATAATATCATACCGGACGCAGAATTAGGTACTTAAATATATACCCATCAGATAATAAATCTTATATTTGACAATTATTACTTTAAAACTAAATTCCTAACTATATCTACCTCTCAAATCATATTATATTAACAAAATTTATTTAAAATGGCTTCCTTTCTTCTTTCTACGTTGCCGTGCCCGACAGGGTCCATATTGTACTAAATATTATCAATAAATATAACATCTGTATTAAACATATGGTGTGCAATAAATGAATTGAGTATTGAGTATTGAAAAGTCTGCAACTATGCGTCCATTAGACTAATTAGCTCCATAGAATCTACGTTGAAAGATACTGAAAGGGTAAATAATGCTGTAAGATGCCATTTTATTTTATTCTGCAATGCCTCTAAATTCCTTTCATACATTTTCCACCTGCCTCTAGCTTAGTAACATGTTTACATATAAACAGTAATCCCTAGTGTATCTTTGTACAAACAAAACGTCTTTTTACAAAACTATTTCAGTTAAAACTTTCTTAAAGTAGGTTATATTTTCAGTCATGTTTTGCGGACGACACCTAATAAAGTTGTGTGAAATAATACCGCATTGCAGTAATATGAATGATTTAAAATTTTCACGTTTTCTCTATAGTGCACGGATCAGATCTCGTTTCGTTTGTTTGTTAAAGTTTCGCGCCAATTTACACCGCGGTCCACCAATCAAACAGTTACAAAACGAAGAATCGTTTCATATTTTTTGATGCTTAATATAGAACAGAATATACGTAATTTTTACAGAAATTGGAAAGTTACAAAGGCCGATTCTGCTGAATCGTTTCCAGAAATATGTTATTTTATTTTTTAGTTTAAAAATCAGTTTCTCTCATCAAAACGTGTCGCATTTATTAGTTATACTTATTTTAATTAACGCCAGTTAAAGCGACGCCTTCATACAGCATAAAAAACTGTACAAATACAGGAACAGAAACCATTTCATAGTTATTGAAGTCTCATTTCAATGAAATTCTCATTTCAATAAGCATTTGGGAAGAGTTTATTCTGCAAACATTACGAGTATGTCTGGAATACTAAGAGTCTCGTATTGTGAAAGTTTTGCGCAAACTCTGACTTATTTACGCTAGCTTCACTTTGTGAAATGATAAACTAAAATGTTCTAATTAAAGGAACGTGAAACTATAGATAACAGGACCAATTATTAAATGGTAGCTATTTTTAATCTACAAAATATTTTACAAGTCATAATAAAAGTTGATTAACTCATCTCTTATACTTACATTTTATTTTGCTTATTTTCTCGTCTATTTCTACGTTAAAATTAAAACAACTTTAATAAAGAAGCTTGGCGGTAATGAAACCGTACTTCAGCGAGAATGAAATAGCAACAATGTCAGGAATAATTTTCGTAAAAGTCTCATAACACAAGTGTGCCTGAGAACCCTAGAAAAATGTTACGAACGTGCTAGTCGCGCGTTTACAGGAACTGTAAAAGTCCTGACTATGAATATTCAGACTTCTCGAGTATTTCCGTCAACGTGTGAAGTTTAGTGTTCTTGGGGCCGTATTCGTGTATTATTTAGATACTAAAAACTCTCTTGTACAGTACATACATACATATGACTCCCTAGTACATATGACTCCCATGTTTAAAGTTCTCGTCGGCGTGTGTCTTGTTCTATATCTGGTCTGCGTCTGTGTCTGTCTGTTCTGGGATAATTAGTCAATCAGCATTCCAGAGATAGAATACTTGCTTCTAAAACCATTAATCTTTCGTCGAATGCTAAGATATACCAACATATGCACTATAGCACTTAGGTTTGACTGACTCACTCCGCTACATTTTCCATCTATTAGAGCGTGTAATGGGCTTTTAACATACCTAATTCAGCGGTCAACCCTATGTAATGTAGTTAGTTGGGATGAGGCATCCGCTCACTGAATAAACATAAGCTGATTTCCTTTCAAACCCAAATTGGAGATGGAAGACACGGAATTTGTCAAAGGATAAATACGCTTTTAGCATAAACAGCACGTTTATGTAATATTAGACGGGGATGCAACGTGCGTCTGACGTGGAAACAGCACTAAAACATAAAATATGCAGTCCACGCGAAGTGCGGAGATAAAAGACTCCTCCGGAGCGTTTTAACAATCGGGTCGACGTATAAATTTTTACTATGTCAACGCTCCCTGAGCACTGCGCTGCATTTTTAACATACCTAGAAATAGTGTTATAGTTTTGGACGTAAATCCCCCAGTTTTAGATGAATACAAACCGAGGACGAAAATAAGTTTTTGCGCTTTGAGTTGATTAAAAAGCGCAATAAATGTGAATTCATTACAAGCGGCGACAAGACCGTCGCTAAAACAAATGGTGGTCCGTTTTTTCTAACAAATATGAAAAAGGAAAAATATTACGACAAAATACATAACTCTATGTTATTTCGCACACTTTTTATATTCAAACATGAGCCAAAATGTCCGCGGGCTTAACAAATGGAGTAGATAAAAACATTTTTCGTGTAGCTAACCTTCGGTAAAGGATGACCAAAATAAATCATCCTACATTTTCACTGACACGTCTAACTCTTGTTTATGTTCTATAATTTACCTTTACACAAGGATTTTAATGTTTTTGTGTATTTTTTGCCAATTTAATAAGGCTCTTCGTACAACCCCATTAACATAATTGTAATTATATTGTAAACTGGAAAAAAAAGGTAAGTAAACCTTCTACAAACCGTTTTAGGATCTTTTTTTTTTGGTTTATTTTGGCATACTATCGAAAAATATGAAACACCTCATATACATGTTGATACTACCCTACTTTTCGGAATACATACGTATATAAAACATTGGACAAAGGCTGGGAAGGCTCTGGACACTTTGGATGACCGCCAGTGAATTGAGTGAATACATTATCGATATAGATCCTAACTCTACTTTGAAATATTCACGAACAACGATATCTTTTTTTTTCTACAAAAAAGCAAAGCCTTTGGGGAAATCTTTGTACAAATTGAGAATACAATACCATGGAATTGCTAAATATTTTTGTATTGCTTTTGTATAAATTAGCATATGAGTAGGCTTGTTTGGTAGCATGTGTTTTGAATAAGCTTTATTTATGATACTGAGCCATTTATACAGAGATTGCGTATCGAGTTACATGTTTTTTTGGTTGGGTTTCTAAATGGGACGGAAACCAATGCAAGCTATGACTGAAATTGTAATTTTCTATTTACTGTAACATACTCAGGAAAAAGCATATTAATATAATTACATACTACACATGCAAAACCCTATCCTCTGGCGAAGTTAATAAGATAAATCTAGAAAATATTATTCTAGGTTAGATGTCGACCACAGACCCATCATCTATAATTCGAGAGACCCAGATTTAAAATCAAGAGACACCGATTGCAGAACTGCATTCAACCATAAATTATATCCGGACCAAGTACACTCTCTACGTGTACTCGTGTACTCTTAAACCGGTCACAGACCAAGATAATCCAATGAGTTAAGTGCAGCAAACTGGTGGGGCATAATTTAATAACGAGATATGGTCAGTAGGCCATGCGGAAGCAAGACCGGTTGCAGGTGATCACCGAACAGGTATTGCTGATTTTATGTGAGAAGCTTAAATACTAATGAACTGTAGGAACACCGGCGCCAATAAATTGCTGGTCGCTTTTTATTTTGGTGTACTACAAATGGGCTGAGAAGATTTTTGAGGATGGTGTTAAGAAATTGAACCAAAGAGTATTACTTACCTATAAACTCCTTGCTAAGACTTCTGGATGTTTAAGGAGAGGTGTTTTAGACATTTAAGACCTTAGCGCGTTGTCCAGTCCTGCCAATTAGGGAGTTGGTCGTAAATTCTATTGTTTCGTCCATAATACAGTGGCCGAGGTTCGATTTCCCGCATATTCAATGTTTGTTTAGGACCGTGACATTTTTATTGGGACCCCTTTTTCATTTCAGTGTACCTACACTAAATTTATTTACTTTCTATGTTGGTACAATGTATGCTTTCGCGTCGAGGGAAATGGTACTCGCTTCTATTGAAGTACATTGACAAAGGAAAATATCTTATATGTCTGACGATTTCATCAAATACGTGAAAATAAGATGGCAGAAATCGTATACCTCAACTCTCAAGCAAGACCATAAAAGGAATCGTTCTTTAGTGGTTAGAACCTGTTAGAATCATGTGATCGAAGAATAGGTAGGAACTTTCTTTTCTCGAAACATTAAGGAATTTATATAATAGCTACAGAAATAAGGGTAAAATATACAAAGTAACCTTTGTCTGTGTCAAGAGGCCCTTTAAAAATACTTCTCTGTTTATTTACATTAATTTGTCGTTAATGTAAATGTTAACTTTCTTCCTCTTCAAAAGGCTAGCTTGGACAAAATCTTCTCAATTTACGACCCTTTTTACGTCGTGGACCTAAGTAAACGGACCTTTTTAAATAAACCAAGCTTTTGCCGGGACAATTTTCCTTTTTCAAAATGGCGATCGTCAGTTGCATTCATTTACATTTAAAATTTGGTATGAAAATGTACAAAAAATATATTTGTGCTGAAAACTCAGGGTAAAGGTAAAAAAAATGTCTGCGTTGCGAAAAATATGTGTTTTTAATTTGGTTTTATGGCTGCCTCTAGTTGCGTGAGATAACTGAATTTAAGGTGTTTCGTGTCAAAAGACGTTTCCTTTTCGTGTGTTTGGTATCTATAACATAAATATTAATTTAATAATCAAGGTACACTGATTACAAAGTTATGAACATTTTTAACCTTCAAATATTTCAGGGGTATTACTACTCTCCAGATTTTTCTATTGGATTATGTCTGTACAGAGAATCCGTATTCTGTCTACGGGTAGACTTCCGCAACTGACTCTATAGATTGGATAGATCATCCGTCTTTATTTTCTGCATAAAAAGACCTTGAAAAATCTTCAGTAAAACGTAACGGAAATTACGTTAGGGTGTACCTACCGGACATTGGTCATACACTGGACAATATTACCGGAAACCGATACGAAATGAGCAGGAAATATAAATATCATGTATTAGGTAAGCCGAAAAGCCATCGGATCAGAAAATGGACCCAAAGAATAAATGAAACATAAAATGAAACAAGTTGTGGTCTGCCAAACCCTACAACAGGTGTCTTTGTGCATACAGGGTGTTACCGAAAGGGTATAACATTCCAAAAGAGGTGAAGAGTGCTCCTGGTATAGAGTGAGTGTACAAAAGTCAGCTCAAAATTAGTTATTTAAATAATTGATACACAATATTTTGAATCAGTTATTTGTCACCAAAAATCATAGCCAGACCACTGAAGCGATGTATCGTTAATATTTAGCAAGTTTCACAATAAGATATTGTCCCTTGCAGTGTGGTGACACGTTTATTATAATTTTGGTGCCAATAATTGATACGAAAAATTGGATATTAATCATTATACTTATTTAATTATTTTGTAAACATTCTCTATACCAGATGTATACTTCACCCCTTTAGGATATATAATATATATATATCCTTTCGGTAACACCCTGTATAATCTTTATACCTATATAGTTCTAGCTCAAACGCCCTACATTAGTCTAAACAAGCTTAAATACGCGGATTGAGAGGCAGTGGCCAGTGGGGCGCAAATCTGACCCGTTTCCACTCTACTGACGACGCAAGTATACCGCGACTGGTTTGATTAGTTGTCCATATGTGGTTAGTTAATAAACTTGTGGGTTTGTGGCTGCGAACTATTCGGTCCAAATAGCGTGGGCAAGGATGAGTAACTGCATTTTATTTGTAGACACTTTTATTGAAATTATTTTTGCAGTTTCTTTTTGTATTGAGATGAACTGATGAATAGAGCTCGCTGATTGAAGTCAACTTTGTAAGGGGAAGTAAAATTGATTTATTTTTTAAATGTACTATATTAGGTATCTACGATACATCTGTCGCTCATTCCGGAAATGATATATCGTCAACATTAACCTGCCATTGTCCTGTATTGTAGACAAAATAGGATGTATAGGTATCAATTTTATCAATCTTTTTCTTCAGTCCAAGAACTTGTGTTTCGGATTTCAAAATATTAATACAAAGTCATGTCTATATGTCTAATTTCAAAGGGATAATATTTTTGTGTTCACCAAACATCTATGTATGCATTTCTAAAATATTGATCTTAAACCCGTTTAATTGTTTTACTATAATTAAACTACTCGGCCAACAAAATATGTTACATCAAACAAATTCCAAATTAACACCAAGATATAACACTTTTTTATTGTAGTGCGCTGCAAATATTCTATTGTAACAATAACTATTTTATTCTTTCTCGAAAAATACTGATCGTGCACCAAATATTCCTGACTGTTACACAAAATATTTAGTATGCATCCTAATACCGTATACCCATTTAAAACGGTTTTGTACAACTTTTATGTTACTGAAATAATTATAATTGAAGAACAAATAATGCATTTCGTAAAACATTACTTCTAAGACTTATATTTATTTTACTGAAAATGGTTTTGGCGCGCTTGCGACGCGCATATTGCTCTATTGCCTATTGCATATGCCTATTGCTCTCTGTTGTGCGACGGAGACGGTGCCCAAAATAGTGACTGGGTAAAGGGTCAATGTAACGGGATCCCTTCTTTTTGCATAATATTCAGTGTCCTAATATACTTTGGCATAACGATTTTGGCATAATTTGTTTTGCCATAATAATACTTTCCTATATTTTTTTTTAGCATACAGTTTATGTTGGCATAATTATGTTGAAGGCTAATTTGTTTTGGCATAAATTTAATTCGCATAATGTTACTAGGCCTAATCACTATTAGCATAATAGAAATAACGGAAACAAATTTGAGTTAGTGAAAGAAACGAATCGCTGCAAAACCGACTCCACGTAGACTTTTCTGCCCTACCCTAGAGTGTAATTTAGAGTCGCGTAGGCGCGGAGGGGTGAGGCGGCCCGCGGGCTGAGGAGCAGGTGGTCTTAACACTCGCCGCCGCGGCTGAGGCTGGCCGGCAAAGCCGGCCAGCAAGCCGAAGCTGCGGTGGTGAGCGTAAAACCATCTGCGACGATAAGCTCGCGTGGGGCCGCCGGAACCCTGCAGCGCCGGAGCCGTGACAGAAACCATGCCTGCTGCATGTTGCATGCTGCATGCTGGCTTGCATGCTGCTTGCTTACTTGCATGCTTGCTTGCATGCTGCATGCTTGCTTGCATGCTGCATGCTGCATGCATGCAAGCAAACGTGGGCGTCCTACAAAGGCAAAGTGCGCTTTATTGGTGCAATAATTTAAAGAAGTACTGCAGAGATTGAGTGGACCGATAATGTGAACATTGTAGGAGTAAAGACTTTGTTTAACATTTTGAATTATTATGGTTCGTACTGATTAGTATTAAAAAAACATTTTTAGTAAGCATTACATTTTATAATGTGTTCATTTTTTATTAATAAAGCTACATTGGACATTAATTGGTGTTTGATTCAAATACATTTTGCAGTGCATTATCTGAAGTAAAACTAAAAAAATTAATGCTTGTTTTTTAAATTAGGTGTATTACTATTTTTACAAATTTGCAACAGTTGTTAAATAGATGCTCGTTATGACATATTTTAATGAACATATTTTGGTGCACATTCAGTATATTTGGTGGAACACAGACAAAATTAGGTAAATGAAATGGGAATAAATTGAAGTACTTTTAAATACCATCCATTTCAAAGTCTAACTTCTAAAAGCCAAATCTTTATATTTTTAAATACTTCATCACCGCATCTAGTCGTAATTCCTATATATCACTGCAAAGAGTACGTGCATGGATGCTCCGTTAAATCTCTGAAGCCTTTTTATAGTGGATTAAGTTTAGCCCTCATAATAGAAAAATACTTTAAAGGGATCACCAGGGATCTGCGTGAATGAAAGACGGAGATTTGAGTAGCTAAATGATAAAGAACCTGGTGTGAATAAAGAAAAAGCTGACAAGCAGAAACTTCGATTCTGTTGTTAAAAGGTAATAAGTGCAATGAGTTAGCACATTTTTGTAACGTAGCTGAAAACTAAGCAAGTGGCTCACCTGATAGTGTTGAGAACATGTTCATGGTTCTTTAAAGGTAGACTTTGTTTTTTCTTTTTTTAATTATTGAGTTTAGTCTTTTTTTATTATTCTCATTCTTTTCGCATAGGCGACCTATGTAAATGTGACAACAATGTAAATTTGTTGCGTGTCCCTTTTCATTTTTCTTCCATTTTGGATGTTATCATTTACAATAAACTAAACATTTTGCTATTTACGCTGTTGCATATTTGTATATTTTTTTTATATATAATTGTATTTTTTACATTGATGTTAACCTTTTTTTTAAAAGAGTAACCTATGGAGTTTCTTGCCGGTTCTTCTCCATTGGAATGACATTTTGGAACCTGCAACTAGAGTCAGTAATTTAACGTTTTAAAAGAGCTTAAAAAGGCCTACTTGAAATAAAAATATTTTGATTTTGATTTTTGATTTTGAGACAACTGAAAGTTGCAATGCTGCTAGCCTTTTGGGCACACTCCCAGTCGACAGCGATGTGGATGATTTTTTTGATGCCTTATTTTAGTTCTTAGTTTTATTTAGTTTATAATTTTTCTAATTTATTGTGTAGGCTTAGTTTTTATATTATTGTAAATATTTTAAGTTTAATAATTATAATTTAATAAAGGATTCAGGTACTTCAATTAAATATGTAGATACATACATCAACTGAAAGATATAATATCTAATATCACATCACTACGATCCATGTCGCAAATATGATACTAAACATACGCGTGTCATAAGAAATATCGGTATCAAACTTGCCGATATTTTGCCATAAATAACTTTGTTTATTTTCATGTCTTTTACAAGGAAGTTCTGCTTTACACAAGGCTATAGAAAACACAAAGCCTATTTTCGGGGGAGCCACCTATTTCGCGGAAACCGATCATTTTTCATAAACACGCATAAATTGCCTCGCCTCTGCTATCTATTGGTAGGTTTTTATTACAATGACTTGCTTGTATGTTAAGGTTCGAAACTATGTAGACTGGTTTTTTTGACTAGATTTGTGTCCTGGTTTTCTATGATGATGCTATTGTAAAGACTGGTTGTACCTACATAACTTTTAAGTTGTTTACCTTATCGTAACTTCTAACTTAACATAACATACCATCACGCCTGTATCCCCGAAGGGTTAGGCAGAGGTGTACCAATGTACACCCACAGCTCGCCGGTATGTTTAGGTCCCATGTAATAGGGGGCGAGCCTATCGCCACTAACCGGGCACAAATCCAAACTCCGACCTGCTACTGAGAATTTCATAGAAAAACCCAATAACACCTTGGTCGACTTGGGAATCGAACCCAAGACCTCTAGCGTAGCCGTCGCGCTTAGCATCACTAGGCCAACGAGGCAGTTCTACCTTCTACGTAGGTATCAAGAAAATGTACTATGTATCTACATGCTGTTATTTCGGTGTCGTATTTTGGGATACAAGGTAGGTATGGTTGATTGGTTGGTGCTACAACAGCCAGAACACTTAAATAAAATAATAACCCTTAATTAACTTATTTCCTTTAAAACTAATCAAAACGTCGCCATTAACACTTTTAAGGTCGTAAGAACAGCTCATTGTACTTAAGTTCATAGTTCAGCCAGTTTTAATGGCTCGTAATTGCACGCACATCGCTAACCATTAAGAAAATCATTTGGAAAGTTCTAAATTTTAATAAACACGCAACTTCAACAAACATGGTACTATTTATGGTACAAATAATACCAAAACAATAACACATAATCGCATAAACGTATTATTTGTCGACGGCAAACTTTTCTAATTTACAATGAAGTATACAATTTCACGGTCATATTGAGGTCTCCAAAAAAACCTCCGACTTCATTGTGCCTAATTCGTTTGACAAACAAAATTCGAGTAAGTTTTCTCATTATTGTTTGTATGTAATAAACATAATTCACAGGTTCCGACAAAACAATCTGAATTATAACAGAAAAATAGCCTACTTACGTGTCGAAGTGGCTGGCATAGGAACCTGCTATTATCTATAAATGCTGTGGGAATATTTGGCAAAATAAATATAATCTAACAAATATAAACTTTATTAAGTATTACAAGAATCAGCATCCAACGTTGTAATTATGGTAACGTTGTAAATGCGGTATGACTTATTAAACATGGTGGGATTAAGGCGTAGGTACGCGCAGCAAAAAGATGTTTAATGATATCATGAATGACGAGACAATAATATAAGCGCGAAATGAATGAATGAATAAATTAAATACCGCATCGTACAAAACCCACAGATGACTGTAAAAACCGAAAGATTAGTTGTATGGCTGAGAAGTTTATCCAAAACTTCCTCACGTACAAACAATAGACACGAAACTCCATACTTCCAAACAAACAAATCACTTCTAGTATTGATTTAGTCGACAAACAAGCAAAAACGTACTATTCATTGCAGCAGTAAATACTTTTTCAACGATAAAAACACAATAAACGCAGACGGTTGACTTTATTCCCTTTTATTAAACAAAACAGAAACGTAATTTAAATGTAATTGCTCTGGGTCTTAAAACTCGCTGAAATTATTTCGGCAAAACACGTAGCGTCTATACAAAGTTGAATTAAAACATCACTGTCATGCAACGACGTTTTGACAGACATATTTATGGATGAACTCAATATTCAACACATACAAAAATAATATTCTTATTTGTTACAAAATAATAAGACTTATTCTTTTCCAATTTAACCAATCCAATTGAAATTTTATTGTTAATTCTGAACAAGGGTTCTATATAAAATGTAATCTTAATTTAAAGAAATTTTATTTGGCATCCTAATACCAAAAAAAAGAACAGAACAGACATTTCAATCCTTATAACCACCGAAGGTAATAAGGATTGAAATGTCATATATAATATAAGACAGAATTCCTTAATATAAATCATCCAAGGACGACAGCAAAAGTCAAATCCGTAAATAAAACCGTTCGCACGTCACCTTCCATTTCATTTTATTGCCAGATGAGGCAGCGTCAGGATTATGTCCGAAATTCTCGTGTTAAATGTCCCGAATACTCCGAAATGGTATGCTTGGGCTAACATCAAGGGACTCATAAACGAATTTCACGATTGAAGCAGGCGCTACCACCGAGCGCCACCCGCCAACGACATTTGTTTCTGATTAAACCAATGTTGGACAGTTTTCCATGTCACGTGATTAACGTCGCAAACAAACTCCCGGAAAGTTTGTTTGTGTGTTTGAAAAATACGTTAGGGATTCCAGTTGAGCAACTTTTTTTGTTAATTATTTTGACGTTAAAAGTTGGAACCGGATCGAAAATATCGCAATGTTAATTAGGTTAACTACGTATGAAACACGTGCGGTACCGGAGCCAGAAATAAAGGTAATTCCTATTGAGGAGAGTGCCAAAATTGCTGGTATTATAGTAGTATTGTTGGAGGCAATTACTGACACGTTTTATAGTGGAGCTTTATTGGCCAAGGTAACTACGAAATTGTTATTAATCGTACTAGAATAATGATCTTAATTATGATAAAAGCAGTACTCAACATTAACTTTTGTTTTCATTAGATTAATCTATGACATTGTGCTAAGAAAAAAAATGGCGAAAAGATAGTTTAAAATGCTTGTTTAAAATTAATGTTACTGTTAAAGCTAGCAAAGTCGAAAAACGAGTCGGTAAAATGAAAGAAGTACAAGGACCTCTTAGGCGTTTACAGTTCTTTTACCGCGCATTTTATAGTCTAAGATACGACGATACAAATACAGGACGCGGACGGTGAGAGCAGAAAGTTAATTATACCAAATGTGACGTTTATTCACACATTACTTCACATAAGAGAATTTATCATTTACAGACAATACTAAAGACAATTACAGGCCTCGTCCAAAATATTACAAACGCTTGCAAAAGAGCAAAGTTAAATAGAAGATGAATCTACAAACATTTAACAAAATTATTGACACAGGAATTCCAAATATTTTGCCAGCATTAAGTACAAGGTACCACTGTGTAAAGCAGGCTTAAGGAAAGTAATTGGTCTAACAGAAATTATTATGTTCCGTACGAAATTCTCCGCATTGTTTCAAGTTCCATTTCAAACTATTTGGCGTTTAACAAAGGCGCCATTTTGAGAAAATTCTCGACGGAACTCGAAACGTCAAAATCGCTTGGAAAAATTCTTGTGACATTGTTGGGATCGAGGAAAATTGTTAAATAAAAAAAGAACTTGGATTTTGAGACAAAGGAATTTTATTTGCTGCCAGTGTGATAAAAATAGTCGTAGTTTTGTATTTTTTACCGATTTTTTTTAAAACGTAATTATTTGTGATTAATAAACATATAACTAGTATATGTTTTATAATTTCAATCAAATGAAAAGTATTGTTCAGAACAGTTAAACGGCATACACTGTTCTGAACATTACTTTCGGTGGTCTGTGGCTTATAAATAAGAAAATCACAATAAGCTTTGCCGTATTATAGAATTTAGAGTAATTTAAAATAGTTAATCGTCTTTATGATTGTGGTTGTGGTTATTTTTGACAGTCACCGGTCCCGCTTAGAGTTACTGTAAACGACATTTTAAATAAAGGGATAATTAAGACTTAAGCCTTGTTCCAGCAATAAGGAAAATCCTCTTTAAAAAAATATATTTAAATTTCAGGACAAATCTTTTTTCATACCTTACGCACTATAGTATTATATTGAGTGCCTGAATATGATAAGAACCGAGTCCGTTTAACACTCGAATAGATAAATTCATTGAATAGGGAATATTCATGTTTTTCTTTTTTGTCTTAAATTTATAGTTTACTATTTTATAACGTAGAAAAAAATATTAATGGGCTTTAAAATACTCTAGATATTTTTAAAAACGAAATTTAAAACTTTTAAAAAAATTAAGCAGTTTAAACGCTGCCATTTTGCGCGCGCTTTGCGTGACGTCACATGACACGTCCAGTGGGTGATTACCTTAGTGTTTACTGTGGACTTTTCAGTTACTTCGTAATATTTACAAATCTTAACTAAACTTCACTACAATCAGCACAAGAATACAGGTTTATATTATTTATTTTTTTCACAAAAACTTGTAAAACAGTATGAGTTTCGACGCTGATGAATACAATGTCGTGTCAGATGACGTCACATTTCGTTCGAACAATGGTGGCGCGTTTTGGAAGTTTGAATTTCGCTCCCTTATTTTGCACTTTTTGAATATTATTTTAGGGGTTTAAATAATAAGTAAATAAAAAAAAATCCTTTTCATTATAATATTACGAAAATAAGTATTCGAGAAAAAAATATTTTAGGCCATTTCAAATTTTATGCATATTCCCTATTGTAAATCATGACATTTAATTGCATTCACACGTAATTTTCTAGGCTTATATAAATGACATTTAGTTTATACACGTTGCCACTCTCTAATGCCGGGATTTCACTGTACCTAATGTAGCGGAAAGCGCCACAGAGTAGCTATTGTCAGTACGACAACACATTAACTGTTCAATAGTCTGTGGCTGCTCTTTATGTTTACTGTTTCACGCTTGAATTGAAGTAGTAATTTCAATGTATATAATATAACACAGTGGGAAAAGTTTTAATAGCGTAGTGAGGAATGAACATAATTATATTTGTGTTAGTAGCTAATTCTAAGTTAAACACTCTCACACTGAAAGGGTCCTTGTGTAGACACAATCAAGTATCAACTTATAAGATGACGTAATATGTGAGTGTTCTAAAGCAAGAAAATAGATCCATATTTCAGTATCTATAAAATTGTGACTTATTGAAAACTCCTAAGACAAAAAGAGGGTTCAATTCAACAACCAAAATCAATTGATCAATATAAATGGAACAATACGAACAAAACGATAAATTACCATAAATTTCTATGAATGGTGCTTTCGTACGAACAGTTCGAAGTACTTTGGACTTAAAGCAATGAAACCCTCGCTTTATTTACTTAGATTAAAGTAAAATGTGGAAATTCTCTCGTGGAAATTACCTTTTACGAACACAATGTGGAGTAATGATGTCTAATCCATAAACGTTGCTGATCTCAAATAGAGATTGTTTTCACGGAAACTAATGTTGCGGAACGCCACAGTGTATCCATTGACAGTACATTAAGTACTCAAAAATATTTTACTCTGTGGTATTTGTATTTCTTCTTCAGAACTTAATGGTTCGATGTGTTTAGAATGTTGTCCACTTGTTAATGGCTTCGGTGCAGTTTATTTCTCATTGTGTTTGTTATGTTATTCTATTTCTTCAGAAAAGCTTGTTCATGAATCATGAATTAACGTTAAGTAATCAAAGGATAAATAGGATCTTAATGTTTATTTAGGTTTCCATTCAACCCAACTGAATTGAACAATGCCGTACGATTAAAACGAAAGAGTATAGAATGATGAATCCCTATTCTGAAGTGTTGAAGGCGTCACAATTGCGTTGAGGAATTAAATTAATGCAATCTGTCTGTTAAGCTCTATCTCGGGCACTAAAACAATTCTGTTTCTAAAACAGAATAAGGATACGTGATGTATCTTTAAACTCGGTATCGCTTTTGTGCTCTCTATTATTCTTTTATCACTGTTCGATTAGTTGATTGAGAAGCTCGTTTCATCCGCTGCAGTAGGTTTTGTTTAGTGCATCAAGTAATTTGTGCGTTTTTCTATAGATGGTCCATGCAACATTTTTCGGCGTAACTTATTTAGGTTGAATATCCAAAAAACAACCACATTCCTAAGAAATTGAAAACATACAATAACGAAATAAATGGGTGTGTTCTAGTTAAAGTTAGTGTCGAAGGCTTGCGAAGTAACGCAAAGTTTCCAACGGTAGCTGATCAAGGGAAGCGATGCTTACAATGAGGAGTCACGCGACGGACTCTCGCTATGTAGGTTACATACAAAGAACTAAATATAACACTAGAAGTGCAGCAAAATTATGTTACACGTGTAAGGCACGCAAATAAAACCAAACTTAGTAAGTCCAATTTGTGAAATTAGTATTGACGGAATACATATCCAGTTGTTGCATTAGATTTATTTTAATTTATAATTTATCAATATAATTTATTTATATCCTAACTTAAAACAGAAAAATCGCAGTACTAAGCGAATCAAAGAAACCTTACTCTTAAATATTGTTTTTGGCCTTCTGAGTTCGTGTGTATAGAAGTAATTTTGAATAGCGATTCTAGTTTCAATAGTTCAACGGTTACAGACGAATATCAGCTGAAAATTATGCGAGCATAAAAAGCGAGATTCCAGTCAAAGGTGAAGTACCAACATGAGGGATAATTACACAGATTAAAACTCAACGGTGACACAGTTACTGACTACGGAGACTTGGGATAGTTTTTTTGCAGAAGTTTTCAAGCACTTAAAACTGAAAAACGGAACTGCGAAGTGTGTTACTGCCCTTATTTGTGTGTCAATATTATCCTATCTATCATGTCCTATCCATCATTATTGGGAGTAACAGCTTTCTACAATCAATTTAATTTTGCTTAGTACATTTTTAAGAAACAAGTGTAAACTGCTGAATTTGGCATAAATACAAAAGCACATAAACAAAAATACGAAGAAAAATCAAAAGTGAAACAAAAAGAATAACGTAATTAAGTTAGCTATAACTAGAACAACATGAAATTGCAAGAAAACTAAAAAGAATTCAGAGAAGCACGTGCCAAGTAGTTTGAACGGAACGAAGACGGGGTCACGGACAAAGGTATCCATACAAACATACAGCCGTTGCCAATTCTGTATGACAACAGACGAGAGGATAACTGTCATGTCATCACCTTTGGTCGCTATTACCGCACCCATTTCCCTTTGCAAGAAATTTGCCGATTAATATCCGCAGGTAAAAGGCGTATAAGATTTATTTCTTCCTTTTATGGTGACAGTTTGTGTAAAGCTCAATCATGAGAACTACATGGTCATATCTGTGTCTTACGATGCTCTGTCTCCCGTGTGGGTCGAACTTCAGTGAAAAATCAAATGTTGAATAATTTGGTCTTTCTTGGTAAATTGATGGTAAACATTTAGAACATAATCAATAAGGAGGTAGCAACGATTTTTAACAATCAAATCGAGAAAAGAGTAGAGGTTTTGAGCTTGTAGTGAAAATAAAACGCCATCTCCGCTCCGAAAATTTCATAAACTTTCTTCGTGTTCCAAAATTGATTTGAACATCTTTTACTAGAATTTTAGGCTTCTAATCATACCTTAACGTGGTAATAGATGAGAAATCTTCAGTATAAATCAATCGGCATAAAACCTGTAACATCGGACCTGCTTGATGAGCTGAGAACACGCGACATTCGCCTTTTCGCTTCTACATCGATCGTCTTTAACGACTTTCGTAGTAACGGTCGACACTGTTAAGTAATTTAGTTTTTTCTACAATTAATAGTATTGGAACTTTACGAAGCAATATCGGAAGATATCTGACGCTGATTAATGATTAAATGAGCTTTTTCCGCGTCACGGCTGAGATTGCCGCGTATTGGCAATTTAACTTTAAGTCTTTGTTTTGTGGAATTAACTGAACACTAATAATTTTGTTTACTAGAGTTGTTGGTAATAGTTACTTACATAAGATTAATTTGAAAATATAGGTATTAACGTAGTTTATTTATGTAAATATCGTCCGAAATGTTTGCTCACAGGCATCCATTTACTAACTTTTTGTTTTTGCAGAATATAAAGATATGATATCATACAATTTTGACTCCAATAATTCTTATGTTATGTAGGTAGAATATAAGTCTCTGTGCTTCTAGCAAACTGAATTATTGATATCGCTAGACATGAATAACATTCTCATACATGGCTTGTACGCGTAATATATTAGCATTGTGATCTAACAAAATTGTACTATTTTCTCAATACGCTACAGAATATGGAACATGACAGGATAGTAATTCCAATATAGCGCTGTATAAGATACACAAGCTTAAACAGAACATCCAACTTAATACGGCCCCTTTGAAGTGGGCCACATCATATCGTCGTCCCTGTCACACTTTAGTGTTTATGTATAATTTCATCTTGCTCCCTCTTTGAAACACATAACTTCACAGAGTTTAAGATATATTGACTATACCATACATTCCCCGATTTAATAGAAGCAAGAAATCTATTGTGTTTAATTTCGTTCACTCGCATGCCGTAGTTATGTTATTTAGAAGATAAATTAGATCGTAATAATAAATCTTATTTATTTCCATTGAATATGTATGTCAACTGTATTCTTCAAAGAAATTGATCGTTCAAGGAGAAAATTGTGAACTGGATTCGCTGGGAATAAAGACAATATTTTTTTTTGAAAAAGTATTTAAGATTTAAGTCCATAAATATTTTTCTTTGTAACTTTCCTGGCGATTTTTTTCAACAACACTGTTTTGGAGAGATTGTTATTACAATGAAGTAAATATTCTCTTCAATTGAATATATTTCCTTAATCGTGAGCCAGTAATAAGCTGGTATTAATATGCCAATTCACAAAGCATACAGCCAAGTTATAATCTTCCAATTGAGTTTGTTGCGTTAGCCTAATTGTTTGAGTTTAGTTTATAACTTAATTCCAGTTCCAGTAAATAGGACACCCATAATACTTCCGTTATGAAAAGAGATAGAGCTATATGTGTGTGTAGCTCTGTCCCTTTCATTAGTGAAATATTCATGATTCTAAAATCACAGTAATGTCTGGTTGTATAATTTGTTTCCAATTTAAATTTGTATTTCACTGAAGTTAGTGTTTATAACGGAAACGATATTTGGGATGTTGCTTTGTGTGTTGATGTAAAAGTTTAGTCTGACATTTCAATATTAATTACGTTACGTCAAATTTCGAAAGATTCATTTAAACTTTTGCCAACATCGAAATGTAAGATTTAAAGCTAGATACAGAAACTGACGTAAAGCGTGCTAGGTAAATGAAAAAATACCATAGTCCGACTCTTTTAAACTATAAATTGTAGGCAGAGCCAAAAAAGTTTATTTATACCCTGAATTAATGCAACACGCATTAAAAGGGACCGAAAAGATCCCTATCAGAACATAATCTGCCCTTTGTCAGCGCGTTAATGGGGATTACTCAAGACAATGCCCTTTACAAAGCCTTGGCTTTACAGGGCCGAGACAAATTCGTCTGTCCCGGCAGATTCCGGGCCCAAGACGCTTTGTATCCTCGTAATTTAAAGATTTAGTTACTGGAGATACTTAATGATGAAACTGAGAGAGTACAACCGCGAATGTGCGAATACTACCAACGAAGAAGAAAATAAAGATGATGACGTTATAAACTGTTTGATTAATTTAAAAATATTTATGAACTATGTTACTAATTCAATTTTTAAAGTTATAATTAATTTTCAGGAAATAAGGAAGAAAGATTAGTATTGTTATGCATGAAAGGAGAACAAACATCCAACCCTCTCATCTCACATTTTATCGAGTTTATTATGTTAGCAGGATATTTGTAGTGAATTACACAACCTCAAATATAAAGTTAAATTAATAATGAAACAGTATATGACAATAAAAATGTTTTATTAAAGAAAGCGGGGTTAAAGAAACCCAACACCTCAACAATTGATTAAATTTTCATAGTGCCGTGCTAATGAAAACTTAATGAAATATTTAATGAAATTCAAATACATCTCAGCCACTAAATAATGCGAAATTATACATAAATAATGCGAATCTATCAATATATAATTTGCAAGTAATAGAAATCGATGAACCCTTACAATTAAGGCGACCTCAATTTGGGAATATTGAATTTAAGGATTCACCGCAATAGGTCAGTGAGTTTGAAATCTTGCCAAGGACAATATAACCTTCAAATCATCTTGAATTAATAACTTTAACTTTTTTCTTGGTTTTCTTCACACCATTATTTCTGAAAGGGAATAAGTTCCTTCACTCCTCCTACTCATTATACGGTGTTGCCAGGGTATAAAAAATTTAAACTTTTTTTCGTATTATTTTTTATTTTCGTCAAATCAATATGAAAAGAATATTTATGAAAAATAATTTAATCAGCATCCAATATACTTTGTTTTCTTTATATTAATATTCGTGTTTATGTATATAAGTCTAACAAGTGCAGTAAGTTTTGCTTTAAGCTTTCTCCGTGCCCTACCGCGGCGGAGACCAGCCAACTGCCGAGGACAAAGTACAACACTTTCTCCTGTATAATATGTGCAATTGTATAATTTAGGTTGTGTAGTATACTGCAAATGTCCTGCTAATATTATACACTCGAAAGTATGGGAAGTTGGATGGATGTTTGTTCCCCTTTCATACATATTCTAATGGCGATTTGGTCAAGAGAAACACAAAAAGTATAACATATCAACATGCCATTGTATCTATGTATCCTAAGAGTGATCCGTTTTATCCTAAGTGGTTTCAGCAAAAGATATTTTTCAAACTTTTCCATTGAACTAAAACAAAAAACGGATATGTAACCTACACCTGACAGGGAGTCGGGAAACCTTGTAGTTTCAATAACTGGAACTCAATGAATAAGTGATAATAATAATTATATCTACTAAACTAAATATAAACCGCGAAAAAATCCGTAAAAAGTAGTTTTATTTCAATTATATCTACGTTTTTTCTTTTCTTTCTACGATCGCGTCGTTTGGAAATAAAACTAAAACACGACTTCACAAGTCACAAAACTAATTTGAATTGTGATAATGTGTGTTTGAATCTACCACCTTTATTTTGCTATTTTCATGCCTATCTTATGTGCTAAAAAGAGTAAAAAGTTGATTAATAAAGGTTTTAAAAAGTTTGTCTTGTTTAAAACTGTTAAATATCAAAAGATTTAGCTCCTTGTTATGTTATGGTGTTATGTTGTTGAATAAATAAATAAATGTTACTATATTTACGATTTAGATATTTTTACATAAGAAAAAACCTAAAAGTCGCAAGATACAACAAACGTAGAGATATATTCAGTATGTTCACTGCATGTCATCCACAAAGCCACACTTGTTTGAGAGCAGGAATCTTATGTGCCACCCCTCCTAGCTGAAGACCGCAAAACCCTTTGTGTCACAAAAGGTACCAACATGCAAAGAAAAGAGGTTGTATATTGTAAAACCGGACAAGTGTGAGTCGGACTCGCAGACTAAGGGTCCCGTACCAGAGTACAAGATAGCGTATTTTCTTATTATTGGTTGTAGAGACAACAGAACCCATAAAAGGCGTTGGTTTATCCGAGTTTCGAGATAAGAAATAAAAATGTATGTGTATCTTATTGAGTTTATGTTTCAGGCTTTTTGTTCTCTTAAACTTGTGTTCTTAAAAAGTAAGAAGACAAAAATATTAATTGGCAAACTGTAGTTAAATATTAATAACTTGTTTTGCTTCATAAGACGGATATTTTGTTTGGAAAATGACCAATGTCTGAATTTTGACAAATAAAAAAAAAAAGAATAATCTTAAGATTATTTACCGATATAACAATAAGTATGAAAAATAACAAGTGTCTCCTGACTCATTAAAATTCTTTAGTTATACAGACAGACAATAAATCAGATACCAGTGGGAGGATAATGAAATTCGATATTAATCTTGAAAAGAAAAAACAATATTATTTTAGTAAGAATGATGTTTGGAATCGAATGAATGGATTTACAAATCTTTATGTACAGACAATCCACACGTTTAAGGTTTCATTCTATTGCTTACAAATCTTGGTTAAAACTGGTAAAAATATGGTCCCAGTCTTTAAGAACTATAATATAGTAGATGATATTGATATTATAAGGTATCTTAAGGTATCCTTTTTCCTTTTCATCGCCATTTTCATATAACCATCATTTAAAATAGTTTTAAATATAGAACACTGGATTTTTTGTGTTATGGGCCAGTGTCTGATAAAAGTTTAGTAACAAATAGGTTTACATTACAACTACATAGTTTGGCAAATATGCTGGGTTGAACATGATTTATTAAAAATATTTAAATAACATCAACGCTCTTTCCTCTTTTAAAGCTTTTTTAATTATTTCGCATAATTTGGCAACATTTTTCCGCAAAGTTCTACATATTATTTGGAATGTTTCCAACAACATAATTAGAATTTAAAACATTTTACTTTTATTTATAGCGATGAGCAAATCATTTATCATATGTTTAAAGTGGTCTTTTTAAACACTTTTCAGCTCTTTAAGAACAACATAATAAATATCTATACTCAAGGGGACCTAGTAATGGTCAACAGTATTTTTTTCGCATAATATTCAAAATCCAAGAGTTTAAAACAACCATATAACAACGAAACACAACAAGTTTTCATATTTACGTTGCGCGTTGCAATCTCTGTCATCATAACATTTTTAGCTTACGCTCCGCCACGCGTCCTTTTATAAACATCACTCAAACAATGAGTGTATAGATTCTGGCAGAGTGACAACACTACAATAGACCCTACATTGTTATGCAGATCACGACGCACTCGGATACACTGGTATTTAATGCTCCTTGTTTAATAATTAGCCTCGAAATACTTTCATGTTTTGAAAACAAAAAAAACATCTGACAGGATGAAGAAAAAATCTTAATTAAATTTAAAACCAGCCGAATATGTGTTCTAAAGATTAGCAGGACGTATTTATTTAGACAAGCTGTAATATTTTATAAAAAGACGCAACTTGTATTGTATCAACCATTTTATCAACACATTTTATTTAATCTTCCACTACCTACTTTTCTTATTTTATTTATTTGTTTAAAGATTTACAGTTTCGTCAAAATTCAAAGCATACCAATTGGACTACTTTAAACAAACTAACACAACACCAAATGCGAAAACAAATTAAATTGGAAATGAAAGAGCAGTGGAAGTACATTTTGTTTGTGTTTGTACAAACATACAATGCATTCTTGCATACACTGTGTTAACTGTACCTATAAAGGAAAACAAAGAAGAATTAAAGATAAGGCACGAATACAGCTTATGTTTATTTTAATTAGAATTCTTAGCCAAATACAAAAAATAAACCAACCCTCTAATCAATCCAGACGGGTTTATATAAGTACCCAATTTTAAGGGCATAAACAGTCCTTTAGATCATTTAAAATTCATAAAAGCTGACCTTTACAAAATCAGATCATAACCCTAAAAAGAGTTGCGTAAATCATATCAGAAATAATAATAATAATAATATTCCGGGACAACTCACACACGGTTATCTGATCCCAAGCTAAGCAGAGCTTGTGTTATGGTAACCAGGCAACTGATAAACATACTTATATATTTCTAAATACATACATATTATAGATAAATTACACCCAGACAACCAGAACAAATAATCGTGCTCATCACACAAACATTTGTCCTGGGTGGGAATCGAACCCACGACCTCCGGTATAGCAGTCAGGGTCACTAACCACTAGACCAACAGGCCCGTCAAATGGTAAATCAACCCGAAAATGTTATTTCTATCTATACTGGACCCACACCTCTGGCGGGCGCTTTTCACCCCATTCCGAGCGTATAGTCAGTGAACCACCCCTTGTGTATTCTACGAGATATTTTTAGCCAGTACACAGTTTTCGCAGAATAGATAATCAAACAAGAAAAAAATAAAATAGCTTTCGGCCAAAAATTTGGAGAAGAAAAATTGTTTGTTGCTCGCAAATGCGTGTGTATTTTCTCGCCAATGTTTTTTAACTTGTACATCTTTTCCTACTTAGCAATAATTCGTGTAAGTTGCACCTATGTTACAATGAAGCATTTAAGTCGATAGTACTAAATGTACTTTCCTTATTCATTTGGCTAATAAGAACTAGTTTTCAACACAACAAGATAAAGCAATAAAGAAAAAACTTCAGCGTCTCAAGCACACCTGAACTAAAAAACAAGGGTATGTGCGCTCGCGACGTCATTGTCATAACCCTTTTATTTTTCACACAACGAATACACAGATGAAAGAAAACACGAAAAACAAAGTCAACAATGCCTTTGTACCGCTGATGTGTGTCTGTCACTCTGATACGAACATTCTTGTTAAAAATGTTTTGTTGCCGCATTTCCTTTGCAAAAATACCGCCATCTTTCATTTATATTTAGATTTGTATATTTTGTATCTAAAAATAGAATTGCGAAAAATAGAACCCGTTAACTGTAAAATCGCCGCTATTTCGAGAATGGAACATCACATAATCGGATATTCCAAATTCAAATCAGAATACCATGCTTTAACGGATAAATGAATTTGAATCCAAATTGGAACTATGGTAGAACGCGTTATGGATGCCGAATTCACTAGGTTTTGTGCATGTACGATCATATAAGTGTAGAATCATCAATCACTACTGCTCTCCTAACGAGTACGGCGCTTACAACGCATTTCCAAAATTAGATTTTACCCTGCTCTAGTTATGGTATAGGTTAATATCCTCAAAAATATTAAAATCAAGATTTAAATTTAGAAAATTCACTTGAACCTTGCTTTCTACATGTAAAACCGATCAGTGCATGGCAGTCCACCAATAGATTAAAGAGAAATATGTAAGCAGAGGTTGTCAACATTTTCTTGATTCTGAATTAGCATAAGGTATGCATAGTGAGTAAGAAAGGGAGGGGTGCAGAGGGTTGGTTCAGGGTTGTTTACCAACTGTCGACGTTAATTCCACGATGCCCGTGATAGCACGGAGCTCACGCAGGGTCAGGCACACGACAACTTTTGTTTGCTTAATAATGTACGTTGCTTAAAGCTCACCCAAGCTTCCTGCGTGTTTTTGGCGAGTTTTGAGGTAGGAATGTATTTCTGTTAAGCTTGAAGTGAATGACGGTGATAAATTGATTCTCTAAATAAGTAGCTTACGATGCTATCAAGGCGTAAACTAAGTAGTTATCAGATGTAAATAAAAAATGTATTATATATACGATTTTTCCATGTAAATATGAACTTACGTGAGTAAAGCAAGTTCCTAAATTTGATATAAATAAGTTTACGGTATACAGCAAAACATTTATTTTGACTAAGGGATTTTTCTAATCTAATCTTATTGCATTAGAATGTAGAAAGTCTAATAAACGATACGAACTAAACATTTTTTTAAACGACTTAAATTTCACCCATATTAAAAATCTAGCCGAGGCTTTTAAAAAAGTAAATGGGTCACATTAAAAAGATTTGGCAAAAAAATTCGGCTAGTAAACAGAGATTGCCGATATAAAAAATCAAGACAGCCATTTTTAGAAATCCGCGCCATAAATAGATTTTGTTAATTAGGAATATGCAATTAGCTGAGCTGTCCGTTTGTTTACGATACGCTTACTGACGTGGTGTTCGTTATAAAGTAATTAGCTGTTGCGATAATTTGATCGAACGCTTCTTGGCTCGCTCAGAAACTAATAATTTTGTTAAAGGCTTCTCGTTTTTAGAGAAACGCTGCAATGCACCATGGTATAAATACTAGCATATAGCAATAATAGCATAGCACTAGATATTAATGAAGACAGGGTTCTTATTCCCTAAAATATCTAACCAATCTGACATTATAAGCTGGTAATTTCCCAACTAGATGTTGAAATTTGACATAGGTAGGTATATAAGATACATTTCTACACCTGGTAGAGAAAATACAAAATACAGACACTTACAAACACATTTTTGTGACAAAAAATCTGCTGCTGTGAGATACAGTATTTGTCAAAATAATGGTAGAGCTGTTTTAAGCAATTTCAGGGACATAAAAATAGTAATAATAATAATAATAATAAAAATATTTATTTTCTCATCATCACATAATATTGTACAGTTAGTAATTAGGTCCTTAAATAGAGACTGGTGTCTGTGATAGGTAAAACCTGAGTTACAGATCACCAGGCTACCCTCCGAAGAGACACAAAAGTATCATATAGATATAGAGAGAGAATTTTAATCTATATTATAATATTCTAAACTTAAACTAAAGCTAAAACTATGAGATCAAAAACGTTAATATTTAATATAGGAAAATACAATAATTAAAATTAATTTTAAATGTGAAAACATTATCAAAAAAGTAAGAAAATTAAGAAGGTGGCTATTGGATACGAGAAATAGGTTTGAGTGTGGTGGTATGTGTGTGTGTGTGTGTGTGTGTGTGTGTGTGTGTGTGTGTGTGTGGGTGTGAGGGTGTGTGTGTAGTGTGTGTCTTTGATTTTTTGTGTGGGTATGTTTGTTAAAGTGTGACGGCAAGTTTTCTTATATTGTTCTTTTCAATTTACATTAAGATTTAAGAATTTTTAAATACATATAATATTAATATTAAGATACTGGTTTGAGTAAGCATTCCGTGTCATCGTAATCTAACCCATGTAGCCAAGAGCTAACTTTCTTTTTACATTTTGTTTTGGTAAGTGGATATATTTGTAGCTGTTTATTTATTTTGTTGTATAAGTACGGGCCCAGGAACATATAGAAATTTTGAGGTAAACTACTACTACAGCGAAGTATTGTACAGACTGCAGTGTTTATTCTTTTTGTTTGTAGTTGTTTTGGGTCAAATTTAATCTCTGCGTGTTTTTTGAGAATAGTTGCTAGGATAAATATTTGTCGCACTGTAAGTATTTTTATATTTTTATATAAGTCATGTGTTGGGTAACGAATAGGAAGAAATAAACCAACCTTAAGAATGGCTCTTTGTGCCCTTTCAAGATTTATTATGTGAGTTTTTGCAGCTCCACCCCAGGATGTGATACAATAGGAGAGAAGGGATTGACATAGTGCAAGATAAACAGATACAATGAGTGCTTCTTCAGCTACGTGGCGAAGTGCCTTAAAGATGTAAATGAGCTTACGCGTTCTACTAACTAGTGCATCTATATGAGGCTGGAAGGATAATTTATCGTCGATAATTACACCTAAATATTTTATTGTACTGGATCTAGCAACTTTAGGGCAATTACATATGACATTAGTGGACGTGGAGTTGCATGAATGTGCTATAATATGGATGTCAGGTTGAATTTGATTTTTGCTGCTGAAAGTAATGAATTTCGTTTTATCTACGTTTAGAGTTAAAATATTTTCTTTAAGCCAATTTGTTACTTGATTGAAACCTTTTTGTGCAAACTGATTTACTTCTTCCCAAGTATGGGCATGAAATAGTAGGGCAGTATCATCTGCGAAGGTAATAATTTTACCGTTTGTAATTTCCATTTGACATAAATCATTTATGTAAATGAGAAAGAGGGTAGGGCCGAGGATACTGCCCTGTGGTACACCGTAATCAATAGGTAGCTCATCGCTCATCCAATCATCTACTTTTACAATCTGCTTTCGTCTTTGTAGGTAGTCTGTAAATAACTTAAGAGGGAGACCTCTGATGCCAAGACATTCTAACTTATTTATTAAATTTGGGACAAAAACTGTGTCAAACTCTTTGGCTAAATCTAGAAATACTGTTAACACTTTCTGCTTCTTGTCTATGTTTGAAGCAATGAAATCTGTTAGTTGGTGTACGGCATCTGAAGTTGAACGACCTACACGGAATCCGAATTGAGCTGGTGACAGTAATTTGTTTTTTTCCAGAAAGTCTATTAGTCTGGAGTTCATCAATCGTTCCAAGATTTTAGACAGCGTAGGAAGAATAGCAATCGGTCGATAATTGTTGACACAGCTTGTGTCCCCAGATTTAAATATTGGTGTAATTCTAGATTTTTTAAAAGCGTTCGGAAAAACTCCAGTAGAAAAAGACAAGTTACAAATAAAGGTTAGTGGAGGGACAATTACATCTATGAATTTTTTAAGAAAGGCTTCTGAAATGTTGTCCAGTCCAACCGCACATTTACTTTTTAAATTTATAATGAGTAATTCAACTTCACGTTCAGTTGCAGGCGAAAGTACAATTGATTTACCAAACGAATTTATTTTCTTCGGTGTATTAAGACGATAACAGTTTTTTTCGGCAAGATTTTTTCCTACATTTGCAAAGAATGAATTTATTTTATTAACAGATGTCTTCGGGTCCCTGTTCGAAAATAATTTAGATGAATTATTATCTTTCCTATTTTTAGCATAAGTTATTGATTTGATCGCTTCCCAAAGTTGTTTATTATTACGCCCTGCTGTCTTTATTAAAGTTATATATATATAGTATTTGTTATGTCAACATCGATATTTACTGGGTCTTAGGAAACGGGAAGCAGGATTGTGTTTCGAAATATGACAGCAGCAGACGTTCATATCTTGGTCACAAAAGATCGGAGAACAAAAGCGAATCGGCCATTGTTGCGAATGTTAATAGACAGCGATGATCACTTACCTATGGCGTCAGTAGCTCTGAATAAATATTTCTTTTTCAACTACGTACTTTAAAGATTAGATTTTCAGTAGAAAAATCGATTATTTCAATATTTTGTTTGTGTTATTTGCATCCAGGACTTACGAATCACTCGATATTTTCGCTGAATACAAATTGGATTTAAAGAATATTTTATAATCGTTTCACGTTTGTACAAAAAGTAATTATTATTTTACTCCTATTTGAATTTCAAGGAATTGTCGCCAATAAGCGTGGAATCTGGTGAAAAATTTTCAAATTCGACTTTTCACTAACATCAAAGTCATGTTTTACATAAATGTGTATTATAAAAACTGCACGTTTATGTATTCGAGTGATGTTCCACTTATTTTTACTTTACAAACTGTGTTTGATGTGATCCGCATACACGTAGATTTTGTTGCAAAAGCTGGGCTTTTAGCTGCCACTTATGGTATCAGTGTTGCATAGCCAACCACGACTTGCTTTGACGCCGTTTTTTGATGGAACTCTACAACACAGCAATTTACTCTACTTTTATTTAACATGTAGCTTTTTGATGTGTATGGCTTTACCCGGAATATGGAAACACGAAAGTTGTGTATTTATCCAGGATGACCGATGGGTAATTTGATCTAAATCCGCTTATGTCATGGCCTATACGCGATTAAGTGCATATCACTGTCACTAAATTCAAATACCCTATTGAGACTATGCCTACTCATGAATTATAGAGTCTTACATTAATTACAACTTTGTGATCTTTCTAGACCCTTCTTAACTCAAGCCATATAAATAAAAACAATTGAGAAAGTACGGTACGAAGTAAATAGAATTACTGTTTCGTTTTTATTACGCTATCAAAGAAGAGCCGTCGTATGCCATTTGGATAAAACCGAAGATAAAACGCAATTACGTAGCGATTCTATTAGAGACCCTATTTTATGTCTCTCATACTCACTGTAATTTAATGGCAAAAGCATACATTATCCTGCCGCACTTTTTCAGGCAAACAAAGAGGTCTCATAACTTAATTTGTGCTAAGCAGAAATTATATTACGAGCCTAAGAATGGTATACTTTTCAGATGTTAGAGAATTTCGGCCATATATTGTTTAATAATGAGTAAATTTACATTAGATTTACATTAGAGGGGCTCGTGGCTAAGTGTACAGTAATACAGGTTAAGCCGCGCTCGCCGCGGTTGGTCCGTGGATGGGTGACCATTTATAACATACCGAGACCCCTCCGTGTTTCGGAAAGCACGTTAAGCCGCAGGTCCCGACTGTCATACGTACATCTTTGGCAGTCTTTAAGTCAATTCTGACAACCAGTCTTACTATGGGATACTGTGTTTCCCAGTAAAATGGGTTGTGGAGGTCAGATAGGCAGTCGCGCCATGTAAAATACGGTATTCAGCTGAATCCGGTAAGACTGGTAGCCGACCCCAACATAGCTTGGGAAAAAGGCTAGGCAGATGATGAAGATGATGAAATTAACATTAAATATATTTTATGGAAATGGTATTCTGTTATAGACTTTATGAGTATAACGAAACGGTCAAATTTAGGTTGACTTACGATCATATGCAGTTGTGGCTACGGTTTAATCATAGCCACACCGCATTTCGCAACATTATCTGTCCATTATTTCAGAATTTCTCTCCATACATTTAATATTATGATGTGGTGTAAATGAATATGTTTTAGCAAACGAATGTTACACAAATTGTATTAGTGCTATTAATATTTCCTATTTAAAACTATAAATGAAAATAAACCTCAAAATATTTTTACAAAGATTCCCTGTACAATACACGAAGAGGACGGTCATTATATAAAATGACGCGATTAAAATAAAAGCGTTTATTCCGCTGAGAGACGAATTCTTTATCAAAGTTTCTCTAATTCGCTTCTTTTGTATTACAAGGACTAAATCAATAGCTTCTTAGTACGTAATATTTTACTTAAATTTATTTTTTATTTTATTTTTAAAAATTCTAAGATCCTTTTCCTTCTCCTATCTTTAACGTGACCCTATATTTAGTGTAACTGTTGTAATGCTTGGTGTTAAAAACTTTATTTTTATTATTTCCCCATTTTAATGTTTGTTATGTATATTCAGTTGTTGGCAGTAAACGTGATGATTAGAGCAATACAGTAAAGTTCATAGAAAGCCAGAAGTACCTTCCACGCGTAGCATTGGAAAGTCTGTTTAAGATATTATTATTCTACACAGACATTGACCACTGAACAACTAATAAATAAATAAATAAAATAAATAAATAAACAACGGATCGTAGAAAGATATATTCCCAATAACACATTTTGCCTGAAATAACGTAGCAAATATCATAATTTGTAACCTATGTCATTCGTCATCATTGCCTATTACAGACGATTAATCAGTGTCATGTGGGGACGAAATTTTTGGTGGCTGAATAACCTAATTTGTTATCCATAATCTATACATATAATAAATCTGTAGAAAAGTCATTTTTGTACATTGAAGAAATTGAAAAAAAAAATAGCCAGCGTGTTAAAGGATAACTAACAGAACCCATTTCCATCATTTTTGAAATTTTTGTCTGTTTGTCTGTTTATATGTTTGTTTGTGCACGCATCACGTAAAATCTACGAATTTAATGCAGACAATGTTTATATACAAAAATTATACACAACTTGAGGTATAACTTAGTTTTTGTTTCATCGAAATCGGTTCACTCTATCAAAAGATATAATTAATTTAGTGAGTTCAAGAAGTAAAATATTACAACACGCAATTCAGTACAGTACCTACTTGCATTACAACTGTCTTTTGCCGGGGGTCAGATTTCATGTTACAGTATCAAACATAAACTACTTAATCGAATGGTGTAAAAAATTGAGAGGTGGTTTTCAAGAAATCGTAGATGGTTGTTAGCTATGTTGAAACATGCTATTGAATCTAGCTGATAAGGGGAGGAGCTTTAAATTTCCAAAATCATTTTCTCAACTGCACACATAAATTGGCATTATTGACAGATCAAAAGATAAACAAGAGGGTAACCATGGCAGACTGAGGTAGCCATAGCAATCTTCAATTTGATTAGAACCTATATTTTAGTGAACTAGCTATCGAGGTAAACAGCTTGGCGGTTGAACGATTGGAAATGAGTGATGTTGCTGCAAGTTCAAATCCGGTTGTTAATGTTTGTATTTTTTTTCATGCGTCCATTTTCTTATATAAGTTTGAATTTTTTGATACCCAAGTTCAAATCTCAGTAGAGATAACTCTTTTTGTGTTTTACTAACGTATCTTTTTTAAGTAAAAAAATATTTGTAACATTTTGTTGTATTTTTAGTGGCAATAAACGACATCTTTAAGTCGTGAATTTTTTCTCAACCGATATATAAACTTACAATTATTTAGTGTTTGTATTTACTAATCTCTGTAGGTAATTAAAAATTATTGTATGCCATTATGGCGGGTCATAGCTGTGTACAATCTCGGAAACATGTAACAACTATTTGCTTACCTATGTACCACAATAAAGAATTTTGTATTTGTATTTGTATTTGTATTTGTAAGTTTGTTCCTCATTGCTGATCATGAAGGAACAAACGTGCATGGCATGTACCGTAAAGTGATTCAGGCGTAAATGTCCTGGCCATTTGCTTGGAAATTTACGCACTCGCTGACTTGAAAACGTAAGCTTCCCCATAGATCACTTTATAGTTGGTTAAAAACTTTAATCCACTTTTAAACTATTTTTCCAACATAATGTGTAATGTTTTCTATTGGTCATCTATATTATATTCCATGGACAAGATCTTTTTGTATTTGTTATTTATTTTCTTTTACCCAAAAACCCAATGATATTTTTATCACACAATCTTTAGTATGTACTACCTCTTTAATATTCTTTAAAAGGTAGCTTGCTTCTCATGTAGGTTTTTATGCGTACATGATATTTTATTTATGTGTTTAAATTTCATAAAGTTTTTGTACCGGAAGGTTGGGCCAAAACCCTAAATAAAATAAACTTTCTATCGCATTCTCTACATTTTAAAATATAACGTACGGTATTTAAGCCCATCACCTTATGCTGCACCTTACACTTAATAAAGCGAATTGTACAGGATACAGCCTCTGACTTTAATCAGGGTAGAATGAGATTGTCCTTGGACAGCTATTACTTAATCTTTCCAAACAAATAATTTTAAACACAGTTTTGGTAATTCTGCCACTGCGCCTCTCAAACCGTACGTCAACTTTTTGTAACTACCTCCTCTTTCAGTTTCATGGGTCTCATGTCAGTCACTGCCTATCTGATATCCACTCTCAATTTAACGGCGTAGTTCAATTTCGAGTTTTCGCACCAAAACCTCGCGTCCTGTAGTCTCACTAGGGACTACGGTACCAACGAGAACTATAGCATAAAAAATGGACTAATTTGTTTTTATGGATTCGGTTTTTGGGTGCCCTTTGCCATTTACTGCCTAGAGCGATAGCTGCTTTCACTTTAACTCAGAGTTGGCGCTGCCAGTAGACTCAATACCAAAACATTGACCTTCAATTATTGTAACCAACTGGGTAAAGCACAAAAGAGAAAACATACTACATATATAAAAGAGTCAGTTCAAAACTGCCCAAGGTAACATATTTTGGACATTGACATCGAAAGCCACCATGAAAATTATAATTTTTTCTCACGGTTCTGGACTTGGAAGATAAATCTAAAATTTTTAAACAAAGTAGCATCAAAACCAATCCTTAAAATTTTTAGAGGTAAGCTAATTATATAATTATGACGATGGTACTTTTTTATTTTGAGACTTTATACAAACAGCAACATTTGTGACAAAATTTACTCGGCAGTAGGCAGTTCGTGTTAGTGGCCCTCTATATCACAGTCAAATATTTATTCATAAAGATGAATGATAGGTATATAAGCGAACAACGTCGCGGGTACAGCTAGTCTCATAATAAATCGTCATATTTTGTGCTATACTATCGCCGTGTTAGTATCCAAAACTAGTCCAGTGCATTTCAAACTTACGGAAATGTTTCTTTTCCAAATTACTTTGAAAGTAAAGTAGGAAGATATGTAGCTTTCTTGTTAATTGAATGTTTAGCCCATTCCAACACGACAGATCAAGAATACAAGCGTAAAGAATGTGGAAATATTCTTCCAAGAATCTTAATAAATAAAGCAGTTTTATCAGGTCCCGGACGCCTGACTAGTTATTAGCTAGTTTTGAATGATATAAACTAATTTTCAGAAAGCATCAATTAGTAACCAAGGAATAAAGTAACTTAAATTATTCCTGCGTATTCCTAATGATCGTAATAGATTTTTCATGGCCTTATCCCCCAAATATTTCACGCTAGTTAGTATGTTTCCGGTCACAATGAATTCAACAGGATACGAAACTGGGCAATTCAGGACCTTTGGTGTCGAGAATTGATCGATTAAGTTCAGCTGTATGGTAATAAAAGTTTCTGAAAACTACATTGAATGCAGTTTTGAGAATCGTTTGCACTGAAAATAAACAAGATATTGAGCCTTTGTTAGGTTTAAGCTCAGGAAAGATAAAACGATTTATCGTGTGCATGACTGTGCATTTGTTTATTGCAGCTAGTTATTGGCGGGTCCAATTTAATGGTCTTATTGCAGTGTTGGACTTTTATATTCTTGAACCTACTTTATTTCTTACGAACTTTTAAAAGTATGTTAAATTTTTTTTATAGATATCAGTTACTAGCTGATCCCCGCGACTTCGTCCGCGTCAATTTCTGTTATTATGACCACGATTAAGAAGTTAAAAAAAAAAGTATTTCTGCGTAAATGATAATTATATATAATTAGTATAGATTATGTTGATAAAACTCTGTAGCAAATAATTGGCAATAATGCATTAATTTCGACCAAATGATTACCTTAAAAAAGGTTATAGTGAGTCAATTTTAAAAGATAGACATATACTGTCGCAGACATTTTTTTAGATCATTCAAAGAGGAACAATTCTTTCATACATATATTTTGGGTAACTCGAACCGTTTACGCAGCGCACGCAACGGAAGCTTTCAAGTATGAATATTTTCCCCCGTTTTTGTGACATTTTTCACTGCTGCTTCGCTCCTATTGGTCGCAGCGTGATGTTATATATCCTAAAGCCTTCCTCGATAAATGGACTATCTAACACAAAAAGATTTTTTCAATTCTAACCAGTACTTCCTGAGATTAGCGCGTTCAACCAAACAAACAAACAAACAAACAAACTCTTCAGCTTTATAATATTATTATAGTATAGATAGGAGATTATTTGTAGGTATGTTACTTCAGGGATTACTTTTGTGTCTTAGTTTCAACCGCTTTTACTTTGCGATTAGTCGTCAGTCTCAAGCCACTTAATTAATATTCCATAAGTTCAGTAAGCTGAGCTCCTCCCAAGTTGAGTTATTTCTTCGTCATAAATTTCCTTCAATGATTAACTCTATGAATAACTTAAGCTAATATCTTCATTAAGCCGACGTAGTTAAGTTCACATGCAAATTTGGCGTTAAAGAACAGTTTGGAAGGGAAAAGAACAATTATTCAAATCAGAATTACCTCTATTAATAATTTATTTGATTTAGCACTACAATAAGAAGTATAAAAATATATTTTCCTTTTACAAATAGTAAATGAGCGGTTAGCAGACAAGCGTGACTGCATCACGATAGCCCGCACTATCTCGAGCCACACGTCAAATTACTTTCACATTTTTGCGATTCGCGTGGACCGCCAACTTAGCTTACAAATATCCACATATTTAATAACCCTGCTTTCATAAAAATATCATCCACAAGCTCAATGGACGCGACGCTCATTCACAAAACAAACATAAACATTCGAGTGGCGCGTACGAAACTAATAAACGATAAAACTGAATGGAACACACCTCCTTAAGTTAACGTATCGCTCCAGATTTGCTCGAGGTATCCTCCGTATTGTTAAAAATCACTGCGTTCACTTTGTTTGGTCACTTGTAGCACTGTGTGACACTCGCGCCGATCGTTCTCGCCGAACTATGTTGCTCTCGATGCGTACGCTGTGTTCGAACGTCCGACAAAGACTGGTCGCGTGCGGCCGCGGCGTGGCGGCGGCGTGGTGGCGGCGCGAAGCGGCACCGCCGCTCGCCTTCTCGAATCAAGGCCATGCAAAACGCTGCTCCCATTTCCCCCCAGTGGAAAGTGTTCGTATCCGTGATCCGTGCCCCTTTCGGGCAGGTGTGGGAGAAAGCACCCAAAAAATTGATCGTTCTGACTCATTCGTTGAGATGATTCGCTTGTCTGCATCGCTAGATGGACATGCTGCCATGGAAAGTGAAAGAACCGGTTTTGGAGGCGCCAAATCTGTTAATGAAAAAGAAAAAGTTCAAAGCAACGCGCCTCTCGAGACTCGCGGTCGATTATGGAGGCATATAAACAAGAAACTTGACAAAATAACTGGAATACTTCTGGCTAACTTTTTTATTAAAACGGGGCTAACATTATTGAGGAACACAATCCATCTTTCATCAAACATTTATTATTTAAGACACTGGATACGAAAAAATCCTCCCGTGCCAGCGAAGTGCTTCATAAGTTGTACAAAATTGTAAATTAAAAGTTGGCAGCTACTCATAAACATGACCAGTGCACCGGAATAGTTTTGACAAGTTTATTTTATCTTTCTCCTGTTCCAGGCTTAAGTAATAAGTTAATGAATTCTGTTCACGAAGCAGAATGGATGTCGGTACTCTTATCGTGTTAAGTAACGTAACGCTAACAACAGGAGGAATGTTGTGAAACATATTGAGCTCGAACTTGCTCCTACATTTGCTATTTCAAAGAGAATAACTTTGCATTACAATGCCACTGCAATGCAAGTTATTTTGGAGTATGCTGTCACACAATAAATATGATAGAGAAAAATATTGTTTCATTTCATTTCCGATGTTTGCATCCAAGCAATTGAATATTTGTTGGACCAATAGAAACATTTTGGGGGCCAGCAGAAAAACCCTTTTGGAATTGAATCAGAAAAAAATGTAAATGAATTTTGTCTATTCTATTATGTTAAATTGCTTTCGTAACTCAATCAAGAACAGCTAATAGCACCCACTATTGACTTGGTAGTGTAAAGTAGAAACTGTCAATTGTTTGGTACATTAACCAAGTCATCGATTAATGATCTTAATGGCCAGCTTCACGGCTCGTTAGAGAGAAATTGTATTCATCGATGACCACGGCTGCATTACACTTCGAGACGAAAGAGGATTGTCAGTGAAATTACTATCTTGAGAACTTATTTACGGGTGATCAAGTCTTGTCATCGTCGTAATTAAAATAAGTAAATAAATCATTACAGACTGGAGGCACCTACTGCATGGTATAGGCATCCTATTTTTGCCATTGTTTTCTGTCTTTAATCATTATACGGTTTGTTTATATTGTTTTTCTAATCAAAGTTGGGTTTAAGAGACGTCCTGGAAATTTAAAACTTACTGGCCACTATCCCTTAAAAGTTTAGCAAGGATCTCTAAATTTCGCTCGGTTAGGAGGAACAAATATCTGTGTTACTGATGAATCCTTGATCTCACCTTATTCTGTAAATAAGAAAGGTCGCAACCGAAAATTACAGGTTGATTTTACTTATAACACAAATTCGATATAAATAAAGCCTCGAAATTCGCATTTATAATCAAGTAAGAGAGTACAATTACAATCCACATAACTTTGGCCATTAATCTTCTGAATTCAATAGAATTCTATTAAATACAATTGCATTAATTCCGTGATACTAATAACAACAATCTCTTTTTGACATTTAAAAGTATTTCCGTCAAAGAGTAACGTGTCATTTGCAAATGTCAAGCATGGACAAAATATAGAGTGACAAGATCTGTAGCAGAACCTATTGGGTATGTACTTAGAGCATTCTGAGTATTGCTATTGTAGGTCCATACATGGAATAGTTAATAAGTAATAAGTGCACAATACGGTAGGGATTAGTCACAGTAGCTTTGTTGTATCAAAGGTCATACGCAATAGCTTTCCCTATTTAGCATACAAAAGAGGTATGTTATAGGTATTTATAGTGTCTATGACTGTATGTAGCTTCATTTTTAAGGCAAAGGCCTTGACTATTATATTTTTGAAAATCCCATTCCATTCCTTCTCATTTACACCTACACGAAAACTACATCTTATCTTTATTAAACTTATTATAAAACAAATTCCGTCTGTCCGTCTGAACACGACAAACTAAAAGACCACAATAACGGATTTTATATTGTTTGCACCAATGGATAGATTGATTCAAGAGAAAGGTTTGTTTGTACAACTTATTAATGTTTTGTCTACCGACCTCATCTTAAATGAGAGGTACATATAAATATATATATATATATCTACAAGATTAATAATAAGAATATAGGTAATGGATAAGTACGCAAACTACTTAGTATTTGATATCTGTAGTGCTATTCTGTAACACTATTTTCACGTCTCGACAGCGGAATCCGCGGTGAGATGTCAAATACGTATTCTCGAATTTGAATTCTAAATCAAGGCTGATTGGGTACATTTTTGAAGTGAGCTTTATTGTCACTCAGGTGAAGCTCGATACCGAAATTATTTACAGAATAGACATACTGATTCCTATTTTCCTCTCCTATAGTATTAGATATTCGAAACAACTCCGTGGTCTAATTGCATTTGTCGTTGGCAATTAGTCGCTTCGTGATATTATCAGTTTAGCCATTTCCAGACAACTCCTAAGGATCGCTTAACTGTGTACCGAATTAAAAGCGGACAAATACCAGTGTCTATACACTTATAAGTAAATCTGCAAAATTGTTTAAAATCTCTGTCTCAATAGACTCCGAAATAAATAGCAAAAAAAAAAGCTTTTCTGTCTTCTAAAAGGTTTTATCAATTTTTATCTAGACACACGGCAGTGTGTCCGCCAAGTTCGAGCAAAAAAAAGCGACACACCGGCCGTGGGTTATATTACACGAACCATTTCGGGTCAATTTCGACCACCCTATAACTCAAAACATATTTTATCTACGCATATGAAATTTCGAGTGTCTGTTGACATCCTCTTAATTGTCTAGAATACAAAATTTCATTATTCTACCTATAGCAGTTCTTGAGATATTGACGTCAGAAAATCGCTATTTTTACTATACACTCACTGACTCACTGACTCACTGACTCATCAAAAACCTAGACCACTTCCAATGGTCGTACTGACTTGAAATTTGGCATGAAGATATGTCTCAAGGTCAAAGTAAAGGGAAAAATCTGAAAACGGCCAAGTGTGAGTTAGTTTTAAAAATAGCGAAGGTGTAACTTTGTTCTACTATGAAGTCATAATGAACTAAATGGGTCTATCTTCCAATGGTCGTACCGACCTGAAATTTGGCTCGAAGGTTTGTCTTCAGGTCGAAATAAAGTAAAAATCTGAAAACGGCCAAGTGTGAGTCAGTTTCGAAAACAATGAATGTGTAATTTTGTTCTACTATAAGTAGGTATGGAGTGGAAATGAGATAAGACTTATTTAAATTTAGATACATACCAATTTAAGACAATACATGTTTGTCTTAAAGACAATAACAATAAAATTGTTCACCACTCTGTGTGTGTCTGTTGCGGGAACCGAACCCACGATTTACGAAGTGCAAAGCAGGTACACTAGGTGCGCTAAATCAGTCAAACAAAAATGAAAAGACTATTTTTCTCGCATAGTCTAAATAATTTCTAATTTTACAACTAAGTGGAATGAGACATTTCCTAAAGCAAAAGTGATAAAAAAATAATAAAGAACCTACACCTAACAAAAATAAATGAAATCCCATCAAAAACATAAATGTGAAAGGCTGCCAAGTTCGATACTATGGGAATGCTTCGCCTATAAAAGAAGTGAGATCTGAATAATTACCAAGTTCCATAAAAATACCTCAAATCATAAATAGTTATAGGAATGCACACTTGATTTCCAGCCGTTTTTAAGGTACATTTTGAATAAGTATCACGTTACATAGAAATGCCTAAAATTATAATAGTCAGAGAAACGCACACCGGTTTTTTTAACAGTTTCCTGATAACATTTATTATTTTCAGTACTTTTTAATGATGTAACTTGGCAAGTTTTAATAGAAAATTATATACTTGACACATTGCAGTCCAAAGGTGTCGATTCATTGCATTGATAAGGTGTGTGGTGTGTGAAAACTTGCCAAGTAACATCATTAAAAAGTGCTGAAAATAATAAATGTTATCAGGAAACTGCTAAAAAAACCGGTGTGCGTTTCTCTGACTATTATAATTTTAGGCATTTCTATGTAACGTGATACTTATTCAAAATGTACCTTAAAAACGGCTGGAAATCAAATGTGCATTCCTATAACTATTTATGATTTGAGGTATTTTTATGGAACTTGGTAATTATTCAGATCTCACTTCTTTTATAGGCGAAGCATTGCCATAGTATCGAACTTGGCAGCCTTTCACATTTATGTTTTTGATGGGATATATTTTCACAGGAGAGTATTATCTACTCTTTGTTCTGAGATTTTCGCTGGATTTTCAGGTGTCCGTATCTTTTTCCGCAATATTTTTGCTTACTTTTGTTACGTCCTATAAAAATCTTCTAGTAATGTATATCCTATCAAAAACATAAATGTGAAAGGCTGCCAAGTTCGATACTATGGGAATGCTTCGCCTATAAAAGAAGTGAGATCTGAATAAGTACCAAGTTCCATGAAAATACCTACCTCAAATCATAAATAGTTATAGGAATGCACACTTGATTTCCAGCAGTTTTTAAGGTACATTTTGAATAAGTATCACGTTACATAGAAAAACCTAAAATTATAATCGTCAGAGAAACGCACACCGGTTTTTTTATTAGAGTCCTGATAACATTTATTATTTTCAGCACTTTTTCATGATGTTACTTGGCAAGTTTTCACACACCACACACCTTTTCAATGCAATGAATCGACACCTTTGGACTGCAATGTGTCAAGTATATAATTTTCTATTAAAACTTGCCAAGTTACATCATTAAAAAGTACTGAAAATAATAAATGTTATCAGGACTCTAATAAAAAAACCGGTGTGCGTTTCTCTGACGATTATAATTTTAGGTTTTTCTATGTAACGTGATACTAATTCAAAATGTACCTTAAAAACTGCTGGAAATCAAGTGTGCATTCCTATAACTATTTATGATTTGAGGTAGGTATTTTCATGGAACTTGGTACTTATTCAGATCTCACTTCTTTTATAGGCGAAGCATTCCCATAGTATCGAACTTGGCAGCCTTTCACATTTATGTTTTTGATAGGATTTCATTTATTTTTGTTAGGTGTAGGTTCTTTATTATTTTTTATCACTTTTTCTTTAGGAAATGTCTCATTTCACTTAGTTGTAAAATTAGAAATTACTTAGACTATGCGAGAAAAAATAGTCTTTTCATTTTTGTTTGACTGATTTAGCGCACCTAGTGTACCTAGTGACCTGCTTTGCACTTCGTAAATCGTGGGTTCGGTTCCCGCAACAGACACACACAGAGTGGTGAACAATTTTATTGTTCTTGTCTTTAAGACAAACATGTATTGTCTTAAATTGGTATGTATCTAAATTTAAATAAGTCTTATCTCATTTCCACTCCATACCTACTTATAGTAGAACAAAATTACACATTCGTTGTTTTCGAAACTGAATCACACTTGGCCGTTTTCAGATTTTTACTTTATTTCGATCTAAAGACAAACCTCCGAGCCAAATTTCAGGTCGGTACGACCATTGGAAGATAGACCCATTTGGTTCATTATGACTTCATAGTAGAACAAAGTTACACCTTCGCTATTTTTAAAACTAACTCACACTTGGCCGTTTTCAGATTTTTCCCTTTACTTTGACCTTAAGACCTATCTCCATGCCAAATTTCAAGTCAGTACGATCATTGGAAGTGGTCTAGGTTTTTGATGAGTCAGTGAGTCAGTGAGTGTATAGTAAAAATAGCGATTTTCTGACGTCAATATCTCAAGAACTGCTATAGGTAGAATAATGAAATTTTGTATTCTAGACAATTAAGGGGATGTCAATAGACACTCGAAATTTCATATGCGTAGATAAAATATGTTTTGAGTTATAGGGTGGTCGAAATTGGCCCGAAATGGTTCGTGTAATATAACCCACGGCCGGTGTGTCGCTTTTTTTTGCTCGAACTTGGCGGACACACTGCCGTGTGTCTAGATTTAGATCTCGTGCCACTTTCTATATAAAAATCACATTTAGTTAACAAATATATATCTACCTAGAATTGGCTGTAAGCATATTTATGTAGTTTAAGTACAATTAAAATGAAAGTTTCAAAACTGAACCGTATTTTTTAACCTCAATGATAAATACTTCGATATAATAATGCCTAAGTTTAAAACTTCTGAGGCTGAGTGTGTAATAAAACTTTTTGCTGAAAAACACACACACAATCAATTAAAACTCACCTACTCACGATATAACTACTACATGTAGAGCTACTACTAACTAGAAAGCGGTTTAATTTCAGATACACTACAAGGTTTTCGTGCCAGCTTGTGGTATTATGTAGCGATTAATAAACCTCTCGACAGTTATCGAGTGGATAAGCTTTAACGATGAGCTCGCAAGAGCCCGCGAGTGTCATGACTGGCGTTTTCTTTATTTTCATACTTTTTTAATTATTAAATGCAGGAATTACCCAAGGATAAGTGACGTAGCTGTTGGGTCAGAACTTCAAAGATTGGAAGTAGCTCTTTTTCTCTTTACTCTATTTCATATATTGGTAACAAAACATGACAGGCTAGAAAGAAAACGATTTGACGACCTATTTCTTTCATTCTTTAAGATTAATTCGCAAATTAACAAACTAAACATATAGTACATATTATGGTGCTTAATGGGAAGGAGGACTCTAGGAAAGGGTAGGTTTCTCATCACTAGGACCGTAAATTATATATTAAAACTAGGTGTAAAGATAAACTGGTGTTAAGGCGTGTGCCGCTTACCGCGCTCCTGAGCAAACTCCATTAACGAACGAAATTTCGTAGCGTATGATGTTACAGCTCCTTGGCGTTAATAGGTAGTTCCAAGTTAAGATACATCATAGTACCTATTTATAATAATGCCTGTCATACACTACCACCTGCACTCTTCAGGATGTGATGGAGAGCAGAGATCGGGCCATCTAGGTGGCAACTTATTGGTCAGCGAAATTTGTTTTATGACACGAAAAGAAGAAGAAGAATAAAAAAATAATCTAGGATCTAAACTAAAAATAAAAACTTATTTTTCATTAATTAAGGTTTGTATCAGTACAGAGAAGAAGTAGATTTTCATACAGGTACTAAAGAAACTATTTCTATCACAAAATATTGAAAAGCTCTTCAATCTTCACTGCCTTGTGTTAACTACACAAAAGGGAAAAATCTTTTAAACAAATACATAGAAAACGTTTCATTTTGCGAAATGTGTTTCCGAAGTTGGTTTCACAAGATTTTTATTCGTTTCCTATGTCATAATGTTATTGACCTTTAGGGAAAAAGGGGGTGTCACCAGATCCCAAAGGGTAGAAGGGCGGAACCATTGGAAATGTGGACCCATTAGGTACAAAGACCGCCAATTCGGAATTGCCAATAATTTACGAACAAATTACCAATCTGGTTACGTAAAAACGAAATTGATTGGCAATTATCTAATTTAGGGCAAATCGGATGCGAGGGTTTCGTTCAATTAGGCAAAATAAATTATACGCGATTTAGAAGACTTCTAAATTCTGTTTATTTTTATATCATCATTCTTAGCTCTGGTGTTTCTACGTCTATCGACTTACATTATGTTATTAAATCTAAAAAAAAAACTACTTATAGATAAAAAATAGAGTTACTTAAATCGAGTATGTCAATATCAGTAGTATGTATTCGATTTTTGTTTACTGTAAAAAATATCATGTTACCAGAACATTTACTTAATCTTTACATGTAGACTCGTAACTAATTTTATAGAAACTGAATTATTGCACAACAATTACGCAATAAAAATACAAAACACATAATATTGTAATCTATAGGGCACAGGGGTAAGGTATTATCTTTCCCTATAAATAATACCCTTCCTAAGGACTTATTATCCACAAAGTCTCATATAACCTCTGTAATTATAATAACCATGTTTCCCAAAATTCAAGCCTTTGTTAATAATTAATTACCAACTTTGTCTAATCTTAGTATATTATACACGAGGCGACGAAATCTATAATACCAAACAATTTTTTATAGGTTCTTTAACGAGATCTTCGTTTATTTCATAGAGGTTCGTACAACGCCACGCATCGTTGGAGACTGAAGTCGTCGGCTATTGGACACGGGCTAATGTTACTCATACACTAAGACACTAAGTATACTCCAAACACTCAGTTTACATGTGTGTACAAGAATTACCACAAGTCCAGAACAAGTATCGTAATGTAAATAAATAAAAAAGTGTTTTAATAAGATCGTATTCGTATCGTATCTGGTTTTAACTTCCTCAACCTTTACCTATCAATTATAGCTTAGGGTATTTACGAAGAAAGTTAACTTTTACATTTTCTTATGAACTTGTTGAGTGAAGGTTTTCGTGCAGTAAATACCATAATCGCGTTAGTTCCACACGCGAACGTTTACTCGCTTCATAAAGGTGGAAAGAGACTTGCGTAACTTTACATAGTTATTAGAATATATTTCATTTCTAAACTAAGATGATCTATGTTATTTTATCAAAGTAGGCATATTTGTCTCGTTGGCCTAGTGGTTGCAAGCGTTACCGCCGCACAGGAGGTCTCGAATCCCGGATCGAGCCAGAAAATTTCATACTCGGAGTCAGAAAGTTTGACTGTGTTTACATCACGATGCGTAAGTAAAACCCTTGTTCCTGGGTGCACTAAAATCATGTCCTGCGCAGATGGCTAATATATGTTGAGAGAATCCGCCTTGACTGAAAGCCTGTCAGGAGGACATTACTACATACGATATCTAGTAGAAATTCCGACATTGTTTTTACCTGTTCGGAGCAATAGCAACAAGTACTCATAAACATCGACGGAAAATATTTGACGATCCATTTGGTGATATTGTTTGCTATTTACAGCTCCTGTTGTGAAATTCTAACATAGAGCTAAGTAGCTAACAACCAGTAAGTATAACTTATAATAAACCTGTTATATAATTTTAATACTTCTTATTTTCAGTGAATTTCCACCTATAAGAAACCGAAGCGATTGGCTCGTTTTATCATGCATGAATGAATTCCACCGTAATATCATCCTGTTAGATCTATGCAATTCTATCACTAAAACATATTCATGAGTATATCGCACTTTTTCATCTCCTCAAATTCATCCAAACAATTGGTCTAGTGGTTAGCGACTCTGACTGCTACACCGGTGGTCGTGGGTTCGATTCCCAGGACCAATCTTTGTGTGATGAGCACGATCATTTGTTCTGTGTCTGGGTGTAATTTATCTATAATATTATGTATGTATTTAGAAATATATAAGTATGTTTATCAGTGGTCTGGTTACTTGCTTTTTTATTTCTTAGCCTGTTCTGTCCCACTGCTGGGCAAAGGCCTCCCCCAAATCCTTGCATATGTCTAAAATAGTTGTAAAAAGCCGTCCTTTCTTCCCGTATCGTTCCCAAGATCATTTATAATCCCCGCTGCGTTAATTCAAAATGATTACGCCATTACAATCGATAGTTACGATAAAATTAAATTTATATTTTCGTAGACTCAATCCTCATAATAAATAATAACAGCTTACAATAACAATTACGGCGTTTAGATCTAAACAGATAGCATTGTCCATTGATGATCACACTCCGTCTACCAGTTACCGATGAGATCAACTCGTTTCATCATGTCTCCGTGACATTGAGAATGACGTAACGTTGAGAGAAAGACTGAAAGTAGTTATTGGTGACGAATTTTAATTTATTTACTAGCATAAATGTTATTCTATCTATAATTTTAAGCTGTATGGAAGAGATGAATTAAGGTGAATAATTTGTTCAGCAAAAGGTAAAGTGTCTTAATTACTTTATTTTTAACTCTTTTCTGCCTTCTTAAATTACAATGAAAAAGATAGTCGATGCATTTTATATTATAGTGTTCAGCTGTATCCATCGGGACCGTTGTGAAAGCTGACACCAATATACATATTTCAAAGAAAGAGATGCATTTTAAGTTGTCTGATTTTAAGGATAATGAACTAAAATATCCTGAGATTCAAGCCTAAGATATTTTTAAAGTAAGTGTTAAGTAACCTGTTTATTTAGTAAATTCAATTTGATCTAATTGGAGTTTCCCACACATATTGATTCTAAGTCTAGCTAGCGAACGGCTGTTTGCGAAGCACTGTGACATTTATACAAGTCTGACAACGCCCACGAACAATAAAAACCTTTTACGGTATTATATTTTGATGTAAATAATCCTCCAAAGCAAATAAATTCTGCCTTAAGGCACTGAAGAAAAGGGAAACTCAAATACAGTACACAATTATTTATGATCTGTTGTTTAATCAACTTTAAAAAAAAAAGGTATTCGTAATCATCAGACACCAATAAATCCTTCGCATAATATAAATGATTAAGTAGCTAAAGATTCTGGCAAAAAAATTACCGAAAAGATTACGTAAGATCCCTGTTTTCCTCATTTAGAAATTTGTATGAATGATGGCAATGTGTATGACAATGTTTATTAGAGAAAATGCGGAGGTCAGAGTGCTTGAGAGAATGTAAAAATCCGGTTGTATCCGCTTGTGAATTTTTGTTTTGTTGTGTCCGGCGAGTTTGCGGAATGAGGTCAGTGTCGCGTGTGGTCCAAGTTACAAGATTTGTATTTTTTTACCTGACCTGTGGATGTGTGTAAATAGAAACAATACCCATTAGTTTATTTTCAACAAAATTAATGTGAAATCCAATGTTAAATAGACAGGTTTAAACCTACATTTACTAATTTGTTTTAAGACCACATTGATCTACATTGATTTTCGAAAATTAGCTTTTACAGAGAATATTAATTAAGACAATAATAGACTAGCCGATGTGATTCTTATTTCTCAAAACCTTAACCATTGTAATTAAAATACCTTATTACTAATCTTTATATTATTACTAATTAGCAATTCTTCATACATCAAGTTTTAGACACAATCCGATCCAGGAAGAAATCTTTTTAATTTTAAAACGCTGTCTTTCCTAAATTGGTCCACCACTCTCGAATCAAATGTAAGCTGAGCCGAGCACGCGTGTGAAATCGTACCGTAATAAAAACAAACACTCGGTAACAATGCTTATCGCTACCGAAGATAGAACTGCTAAAACAATTGCTGACGACGATCAGAACATCATTTATCTTCCTATTGTCAGGTTCTTAGAAACACCAAGATTTATAGCAAAACTAAACTAGATCTTGTTATTTATTACTCTGATCTAGGTATACCGTATATGTGAGTAAATGTGAGTCAATGTGATGACTTTTGCTCTGTCATAGCCTTTGTGAAAAATACAGAAATAATCATTATCGTAATATTATAGAACGGGGATTAGCGCGTACATGCTTAAATACCTTTAGGGCTCAGTCTGCTTGCGACCACGGCCTGTGTAACCCGGTCGAAACGTCAAGCCCTAAAGGTATTTAAGCATGTACGCGCTAATCCCCGTTCTATAATATTACTATAAACATGCAGCGCGATAGTTTAAAAGTTAATAATCATTATCATCGTTGTATGAAATTGTGGAAGCTTAATTTTGGCTGCCTAAATAAAAATAGTACTGAGAAATTGGAACGTATTTTTTAACATAATTTAAGTCATGTAAGGTCATGTGTCCGATAAAAGATAGAATAACATAGAATAAAAGGCACACAGTTACATTAACTTTGTGTCCAAACACCACAGAGTTCAAAAGGCAGAACTATTCATACTTTTTTTCTAAAAATCCTCCCGGATTTCGTAAGCCCTAGGGAAAGCGAAAGGGTATACGAGACTCTTACTCTAAAAGCACCAAAGTGCTCCATTCCACTTACCGAGGACCATATGCGATGTGATGCAGAATTTGTTCCACGCATTTAAGAGATCCCCTTTCTTCCCCCTACCTCCTAACGCCGACCAATATTCCTAGATAATAAGAAGCAGTTAACAAATACTGAAAACTTACGAAATGCTAAACAGATCTTCAAAAATTGTAGCTAAGATCATGTCAGCTATAAATAACAAACTGCATCATAATCTGTCCATTCGTTTGGAGCATGCCACAGACAGACACGTAGTTAGCCAGACAGACCAACACCTCAAGCTTTTTGCGTCACGCCTCTTTTTGCGTCGAGGATAAAACGGCGTTAAGTTAAAAACAAATGCGAGCACCGACATTGTCCCATGGTAACTCATTTATCTCTCTCAGATATAGAGCTAACAAGATTGGTAATATACGCTAAACTACAAAATCTTATTTACCCCAACCTCCTTGCCTTTTCTCGGACGGAATTCGAAAGTGAAAAGTAAATTAGGTTGTCTAATGTGTTACAGTGACTACGGAAAGCTTAGAGAAATTACTAAAGCACGGAAAGCAGCAACATGTAATTTGCGTATTTTTGGGCAAAACGTATAAATAACAAGACCTCGTGTTATTCTTAGTTGCAATGGAAGACTGGATCTTACTTTTTTTTTAAACGTATGAGTTACTGTCCTTCTTTCGAAATAAAACCATATCAAAGTTATGATCTGTGTTCATTCTCTTAGCGCCGTACATATTGTTGTTATCGCCGATAGGTATGTGAGGAATGGTTCTATTTCTGAAAAAATATTTCACATTATATTTGTATTCAATTACCAAATCTTTATAAACACATCACGACGCCGTAATCTCTTTACCAAACTGAAAAAAGAAACAACTTTTCTCACCGATATCCAAATCGAGAATCGACTTCAAACTCGTAGTAAGATCGGAAAGTAATCGATTACAGCCGAGCCAAGACGTGAGATTGATGGAGGGCTCGGGTACCGTGTAGCTTGGTCCAAGGACCCGCGCCGATCACTCAACGTCGGGCACAGCGCAGGCCAGCGTCATCGCTAGCTCCTGCCTTCGTATCATCCCTTTAAATAAAGACATCCTCCTTATTCTAGCTATAACTATCTATCAGTAAAATAAAATAAAATATGTACATACAAGGTAGGTAGGTAATGTTATTTAACACCATAAAGACGCTGCCTCTGAAACAATCATTTCTTTAATAATTATTATTAGCTATAATATAATAATATTCCGAGACATAATAAAAATCATCATAAAAAAAATATGTATCTTCTTCAATGTTATTTAGCAACCAAAGATTGAAATGACACAATTTAAAGGCTTAATGGTTTCTCGGCATCAGAATCTCATTTTATTTTTATTAAACTAAATAAGACGTTGCAATTTTTTTCACGTGGGATATTCACCTACAGTAGGATGATTATTTCAGAAAAAAATAAAAATAGTGTATTTTATTGAACTACGTTACGTATAATTTCACGTGAGTATATTTATGAAACTATCTGATGTTTGATGTGATATACAACTCTTTTATAAATGCATCATTTACGACAAATTCTTTACACATTAGTCATTATACTTTATAAGGACTGTATCGGTGAGGGTGTAATCTTATCGAGGATCTGAGTGTCAGGTCGAGCGTGATGGAGCGACTGCCGGCTGTGAAGGTTAACCAAAATATAGGCAAATAGGCTAACAAAAGAATTTAAAAGCGAAATAAAGTAACATGAATGTATAGAACCAACCTGAAGTTAGCTACATACATACATACAATCACGCCTGTATCCCCGAAGGGTTAGGCAGAGGTGTACCAATGTACCTACACCCACAGTTCGCCGGTATGTTTAGGTCCCATGTAATAGGGGGCGAGCCTATTGCCTGCCACTAACCGGGCACAAATCCAAACACCGACCTGCTACTGAGAATTTCATAGAAAAACCCAATAACACCTTGGTCGACTTGGAAATCGAACCCAAGACCTCTAGCGTAGCAGTCGCGCTTAGAACCACTAGGCCAACGAGGCAGTTAGGTTAAGTTAGGTTAGGTTATCACTGCCCAATTTGCCCTCCTCCAGGCTCCATAATCGGTCCTGGGATAGCAGACTTGGGGAAGTCTGTTGCCCATATACAGGCCAAAGACGGCGTGCGCGGTGCTTCCGCGCGCCTCTAATTAAGCGAAGGGGGTAGAGTACCTTCCATAATCGAAGCGGTTTCCATAAATGGAGCTTCCCTGCCAGGGGAAAAAGGGAAAAAGGAAAAAAAAAAAAAAAAAAGGTTAGGTTATCACTATATCACTGTTCACTATAACCTTGACATTGCCTTGATATCATAGCATTAAGGTTGAAATTCCTGAACCATTGTTACGATTTATATGCGGTCTACTGTACAGGCTCACCAAATCAAGTAAACCCACAAACGCTAGATATTAAATATGAGTGTCCTCTCAAAGCTTTTAGTTAACACCTGCGTTTAATAGTTTGGCAAACATATTAAATATTTACGCTGTGCAAAGTAGGCCATATAATGCTTATTACACAGTTTTTGATGGCCGTAATATAAGGATGCTCCTGTGCCATCAATAATTAATTTATTTATTTTTAAACGTGTTACACTTACTTAGTGCCTTTAGTTAATTATTATTATTAACAGAGATGAGAGACACATGAGGCTTGACGGGACCGCCCCCTGAATTGCAGGATATTCACTCACAACTTCGCAAGGGCACACACTTCCAACAAATCTAATAATGCATGGTTTACAAGAAAAAATACAAAATTAAGAATCAAACTTAGCACATACGTACCTAAGCTATTATCATAGAGATGGGGTCACTGTGACATTGCGTGTTTAAACTGTGTTGGTCTGTGAGAATTTTAGAAATCAGTCCACAATTTAATCAGTGAACATACATAGAGAAATTACATACAGGCGAACATAGAACCTTCTTTTGGAAGTCTGACAAAAACTGTCGACTTTTTTGGTATTTTTCGAGGGATTCTTAGCATTTCATCTTGACATTTTGGGGAAACTGTTTTGTTATGAGCCTATATTATTATGCCTTATTCAGATAGATTTTTGGAGTAAGGAAAGAAAGGTGCGAGATCAATTCTAAAAATATGTCTACGTAATAATAATCCAGCCTATAAACGTCCCACTGCTGGGCACAGGCCTCTTCCCATATAGAGAAGGCACGAGCATTGATCACCACGCTTGCTCTCTGCGGATTGGCGATTTCAGATCCCAAGTTTTTGGAATCCAGGTTTCCTCACGATGTTTTCCTTCACCGTTTGTCAGAGGTGACTTAGAATAATTAAGAAAGTACATATAACTTTTTGTTTTTTTAAAAGCCACATTGGTATTATATTATGGAAAATATAATGTACGTTCGTAAACATTTAGATAGTTTTAGTGTCAACAGTGATTATCACAATATTAACACCAGAAGTAAAAATCAACTAGTAGTCCCAAGGTTTAGACTAACTAAAACAAATACTAAATCCTTCCTAGGGAATTCTATTCGCTTTTATAATAAATTACCAGATAGTTTAATTCATTTAACTAACAAAAAGTTTAAAACATGCGTGAAATCCAAACTAATAGGAAAGGCCTATTATAAAATTAGTGACTACGTAGAGGATAAAAGTGCGTGGATCTAGGACCTTCTGCACATGTGGCCTCCCTGGCGGTCCGTCAGTTCATTTGCCTCATCTTGTTGTTGTATCTTACTCGACTAGCTTCCCCACGGTCTCTATTCGTAGAAACCTTTTGACATGCCTTGACATTCCTGTTAGGGTTTAGGTAGGACTACATATATATTGTATGTAAAGCTATTTACCTATTTAACTAGATATTTTTTCATATTTACTTAATTTAGTCTTTTATTTTTATTATTATTATTTTCGCATACGCGACCTTTGTAAATGTGACGGCAATGTAAATTTAGTTGCGTGTACTACTTCATTTTTCTTCCGTTTTGGATGACATCGTTTACCTTATTCTAAGCATTTTGCTATTTACGTTGTTGTCGCATATTTGTATATTTATTAAAATAATTGTATTTTTAACATTGATGTTAACCTTTTTTTCAAAAGAGTAACCAATGGAGTTTCTTGCCGGTTCTTCTCCATTGGAATGACATTTTGGAACCTGCAACTAGAGTCAGTAATTTAACGTTTTAAAAGAGCTTAAAAAGGCCTACTTGAAATAAAAATATTTTGATTTTGATTTTGATTTTGATTTTTGGTACTTGCCTGGTTTCTAACCTGCGACCTTGTGCACACAAATCCGTTCATTGAACCGCTAGGCCACCACGACATTACTACGTAATAATAAAGTACATTAGAAAGATTAAAGCTATTAGGTCACACCCAATGATTACTAGGTTGCAACTTAATCCCGGTCAACCCTACACTACGTACCTACGGTAGATATCCGCGACTCAACCTCTGAGTGCCGACTCATCCCCATTGAGGGTGCAAGTAATTACCTAACCCATTTACCTATTTATAGGCTTGTGTAGCTGTGTAATGCGAACTTTGTAAGGTAATACTTTCTTTCGAATGGCCAGTCTTTTGAATAGTTTAGAATATTGTAGGACAAACGGTGTTTTTAGTTTTCTTTTAAACAAGATCTTAGTGAAATCTAGTGTTTGTTAAATATAGGTCATAGGTACGTATTATCTTAATTTTCTTTTTTGTTCTATGTTTTTGCAAACCATTTTTTTATTTTTGTGTTACGAAAACCCACAGATAGAAAACCTGACCTACCTACTTAACAGCTTGTACCTACTTTATTTTTCGATGGTTAAATTTTTATAAATTTAATGAATTAATTCTACATTTGTATTGAAATAGGGTCAAAGAAAAACCAGATGAAAGTTCTTATAGCTTGGCTATTTACAATATTTAGCAATGAAAGCAGTTTAAAACAAAATGTTTACACTAATCAATCCTTCTGATCTGTAAATTGAAACAATTAATACAGTAAATATTTAAGTTTTAGCAAACGTCTAAGTCAGCGCCCATTCATTTACGTTATAAGCAGACAATGTGGTGATTTATATTGTCTAGAGAATCTTTTGAACATGAATTCTTCCAAATGATAGCAAGGTCGTCTGTAACAGCTGTTCATACAACTTTTAGTCATAATTTTGCCGCATTTTAGTCAATAAATTAAACGCGTAACAATGCTTGATTGACCTTTAAATATTGAGGACTGATTTAGAGTCGATTTGTTTGTTTTATTACAAACGAAAATGTTAGGTAGTGTTTGTTGATGTTTTTATAGGCAAAGCTCTATTGGTATGTTTGTCAACAAAAAAACGGCTTATCTAAATAATCCCATAAAATAGGTCACATTCGATGCCTTAGTTCCGTAATGGGTCAGTATAGTGAAATCTTTACTTAATCTACGTCTGGACTTCCATTTAAAAGTTACCTTACGGTCCTCCGCCTTCCTCATTCTTAGCAGTTTTTTTAAGATATTTAATAAATGATTTAAAAACAATAATATACAGCCCTGGAAACTAATAGAAAACCCTAGGCTAGGCAGTGAAGATAAAAAAACAGCATAGTTAGCTAGTTCACTTCCTATCAGCTGAACTCATAATATACTAACTTATATATTTTATTGATTGTAGATATTATATAAACAACTGTTTCGTGTGCTGTCGTTGACCGTGAATAATTTCAGCCAACTTCTTATTTAGCTGTTTACTCCGAAATAATAAGTTGCTTTTCTACGACTTTGAAGATAATGTAAATATTATTCGGTTCAGCAGTTAGTACTATATAATTTTGCGCTATTTTATTTAACCGTTGATGTTGTTGAGAATTATATCAAGTTTAAAAACTGGTTTCCAAAGTTTTGACCCATAAAAGATGTTGTTTGTAAGCATGCCGAAGGTATTGTTTAGAATATTTAGTAGAAATTAAATGCGGCGGTTTTCCTTTTTAACCGACTTTAAAAAAAAGGAGGAGGTTCTCAATTCGGATATTTTTTTTTTTTTTTATGTTTGTCTTTAATCCATTTAGCTTATACAGGTACAATGCTGAAGTAAGCTTATCTAAATTGCACCATAACTTTTACATCCTTCACAGTTCAACACAGCTTCCTACATTGAATTAGGTAAGAGAGCTCACGTAAACGATTAACTAATATAATGTACAATGAGTTTCATGGTACCGATACAAACGCAATAATTGTTTGTTTTCAATTTGTTCGCCATTTGTAAACTACGTATTGTTAGATATTGAAACTATTGCGACGCAAATATTACACAAGCGTTTACGTATATTTAGGTAGGTACTTTGTTCAAATTAACTAAAGGTAATTTAAGTTTTAATAGTACTTTGATACTAGAAACAATAACACAAACACATTGCAATACGCACACATTCATACTATGCTGCTGAAAATTAAAATAAGTATCGCTTCCACTTCATCATCATCATCATCAGCCGGAAGACGTCCACTGCTGAACAAAGGCCTCCCCCCTAGAACGCCACAATGAACGACAACTCGCCAATTGCATCCACCGGGTGCCCCTTTGACGATATCGTCGATCCACCTGGTATGAGGCCTGCCAACGCTGCGTCTTCCGGTTCGTGGTCGCCACTCGAGGACCTTTCTTCCCCAGCGGTTATCGGTTCTTCGAGCGATATGGCCTGCCCATTGCCACTTATGTAACATAAAATACAATGAGTGAAGAATAAAAGAGCTCTATCTTTCTTATTATTTTGTGTATATTTATATGTTAATTATTTGTGTTTGTATAATTTTGTACCATTTCCTTTTGTTATCTGCTACTCACTGTTGTCTCTTACATGTTCCTCATTGTACAGACCTGCTTGAACACTCTACTGTCCCTATGATGTGTCCTATGTAATCTCTTGTGTGTACATAACTTGTAGTTTCTTAATAAATAAGATCTTCAAAATACAGGAACAGTACACCTCTGCATAACCCTTCGGCGATACAGGCGTGATGGTATGTTTTATGTATGTATGTATGATGCAAAATACAGGTCCCATATCACCTCGATTCAGACTTCACTACAAATCAAAGACAAAAACGGAACTTTCAGCAGGATCTAATATCTAGCTGTTAATACCGAAACGTCATCGAACACGAACTTTAAAGTTAAGCAACAATGGTAAAACACAACGACTATACATTGGTAAAACATAACGGATAGAGTTAGTATTCAGGCCTTGTGCTACAACTGTGGGGCATTCCCAGCGACCAGCGTGGCTCATTCAATTCAGCAATAACTGACACATGCCTTTTCCAACCTTCGGGGTGAACCAACGACGTCAATATATCCTAACTCTTCATTTCGTAGTTCCTAAGATACTTAATTAAACCCAACCAAAACTCTTCTACTTCTCTCTGAAGGAAACGTTTTTAGCCGTTTGATATAACGTATACGTACACGTATACGTAAAATAAGCTGTTTAATTATTATTATTTTCAGGTTTTAAAATGAATTCTCTTATTCCTCTTTTATTTTTTTCTACAAGGTAAAAGCATGTTCTTGAGGATGCAGTACTACTTGACATGTTTTTTTTTCTATATTGTAGCGGAACAGCATAATAATTATAGTAAATAAGAGAAGGCAATCCTAATTCGATATACAGTAGCTAATTTACTATTGATCAATATAATATCCTTCTATTGAACCAACAGAAGCACAATAGGAACGGAATAATGTCAATACATTTCATAACCCGACAGCTTACAAGTAATTCCCAGAGGCAAAGAGACCGGACACGGGCAACCCAAGCGTACAGGCCACTATTGCAATAGTCTTACGAAAACCAACATACAACATGCACCTCAAAAACTAACCAATACACCTTAAGTCAACACGATAAGGTTCAATATGGCACTTCCAAACTTTTATATAACGTTGTTAATGTACGCGTAAGTACATACATTGCATAAACACAATATTGAGTCAGTGCCGGAATTCTTGCCACATTAAAGTATTAGGGTTATGTAATACGGAATTTTATGTCTTTAAACATCATTATAGGTCGTCATAGCTCGTCAAATACGAAATAAGGGCCCTAATCAGCATAGTAAATCTGGTTACAATGGCAATTTGCTCCGCATTATAATATTCTTAAGAAATACAATACACTATAATGCTTATTTTGTAAGTCTTCTAGGTATAGCTAATAGCATGTCGCAAAAGAAAGTTGCATATAGGTTTGTCCTGAACCCAATTTTCAGGCCTGCTGAAAATTGCTGCATATTTTATAGCTGTATATTATCTACAGGTACTTAAAATTAATATATTTTACAGTAAGGTGTAGTATTTCTATGTTCCTTTATTATTTGAAGAGTGTTAACAACACTTTTAGTTTTCACCACGGTCATATTGAAAACACAACATAATAATATAGTCTATAATTAAAGTGCGTCATAATATAATTAGGAACGCTTGCCTATTACCGCTTATGATTATGTAAAGTTTGAAAACAAAACCTTTTTTTAACAGCTTGTGTATTTTTAGTAGGCACTGCATTTGCAGAACTAGGCAACTACCTTTAAAAACATCGGTACGAAAAACATAAAAAATAATCAATAACGAGCATATCAATAAGATTGCAGCATTTGACTGTTACTCGTGCTATCAGCGGGCTTCGCGCCAACTCCGTGCCGTTAAAATGACAACGCCTGGACGGCGCCGAACATTTTATACGACGATTTTACTTTTGCTAGTATCTAGTTCGTAGGCGCTCGGGAGAAAGTACTTTATTTACATGTTTAATATTCTAGAGCTGGCAGATTGACGATAGCAGTGATGGTAAGAGATAGTGTTGTTAGGTATTGGCAACAGAATGTCTAAGTAAAAACATGGAGATTTCTTGCTTGTGCGGCGAAGGAACGCAATGTTGGACAGAACCATGAATAAGAGATAAGTAAGTAGAAATTAGAAATACTGATAACACATAAATTAAAAAAATTGCTAGTCAATATTAAAATCCTACCGATTTTAATATTGACTAGCCTAGAGGAAAAAATTCAGATGATGTACCAAGTTAAAAACGTTCTATGTCGTGAAAAGTTTTTATAATGAAAGGTCAAGTATAATAAAAGAACAAGTGATAACATACACTTATTATACATATGCTTCTACAAATATTTAACTACCTTTACAGGCAGGTAACATCGTTGGAACTTGCTTCCTACCCTAACCTTTGATGTGACCGTGCGGGCGGCCCTAAAACACAAAGTTTCACTATTATTTAACTTTGACATTTACAAAGTATCCGCCATTTTAATATAACTCGGCTAACTTTTAATGGCAGTTGCAAAGGAGTCTCTCTAATTAATGTTATTTTGTCAACCCGCTGGTGGCCTTGAAGGAAAATTCATTTTTGGTGTTGTTAGTCATCTTTCTGTGTTACATGGCTTAGCTAAAAATAAATCATAGTGAAAACTACCATTGAAAATCTTATAACACAGATCTTGAGAGAGAAGAGCCTTTATAATAGTTTCTCTAAATTTACTTCTTTCTTTTCAAACTTATTTTAGGGTGTTATGTAGTTTTTGGCAAAAGGAGTAAAACACAGGGCGTTTCACAAAATTTTAAATAAATTAATTGCAGAATTAATTTACTTTTCGTATAAGGTAGGTAATCATATTATGCAAATTATGAATACATTATTTATACAGAAAAATACAACCAAGCATTATTAAAATAAAGTCGTTTATTTAAGGCATCTTCGGTCTAACAGTTTGGTACATGAAGTCGAATTCAATTGTAACAGATTTCTTAGCGTTTTTAAAGATCCTCGCATTTTTAATCTTTCTTTTAATTAAAATAATATGTATACAGAGATTAACTCAATTATTCTGTCATGCGTCTTGCTTACGGTTTCCAAAGCGTCTCGTAACGTAACCCATTTATCAAAGCACTGAGCCTCAGGTGTTACGCAGAATTAATTAATTAAATTATTCTTAAAACAAATTATGCACCTTCTTTGGACGCTTCGCTGGTTTTACAATCGTCATATGTCTAAGTTTCAGCCTGGATTAGGTAGGTTGACTTATCACAGGTAAAATTATGATGTTTTAGTCTGCTTTTCAACCAGAGATGTGCTGTCCTTTTATAATAACCTCGTGGGCATTGCCTTAAAGTACTGCATATGTAGCAATGTCTTAATAAGGAAGAAATTCAATGTTCTTTGGTCATATTTACGTATCCTATTCAATTTATTAACTAATAGCCTCTAAAAAGGACCCCTCTTTTAAAGAGAATTACACCCTACTCCAGTCAATCTTATATAGTATGGTTACACATTAAAAGGGCCTTTATTTTAACGAGTTAAGGTCGGTATTTGTTATTTACCTCGCAACTAATCATGTACGGTAGACTCTAGTTTTTTTTTTTTCGATAAAATGTTACATCTTTCCACAGTTGTTTCTGTAATTATTTTAAGTTTTACTTATCTAGTATAATTTACATCAGTTGACATACGACCCAACGTGTTCAATATAAACTCGTTGCCTAAACGTTATGTACAGGCATATTTTTATAAGACTGCCATTGTATCTTTTAATTATGAAAGTGATAAACTCTTGCAGTGTATAATTAAGGATATTGTTTCTGTTTCTCCAGAGGTCTAAATGTTAGGAGACATCGAAGTCAGATGTCATGTCACAAGGCCATCCCTAAATATAAATTTATCCGCTAAAAATCTTGTAGACCTCATCGGATATCTTGCTCGCATATCTGTACCCGTTGAGCAGCAGTCGCTCGATGGTCGGCGCAGCTTGCATGGAGTCACCAGCCCTGGAACAAAACCTTGAGTTCAATACCAAAATGCTGCAAAGCTAACAATTGAACATGCTGCTAAAATGTTCATAGACCATGCCTTTGAACATAGAACCATAGTTTAAAGAGGAAGAGGAAAAGCCTTGAATGCTCTGGAGGTTTTAGGTTTGTTCATCAATTCAGGATTATACGAAGAATTAAAATACGCCAACATTCAAAGTAATAAGATTTTTATTTGTCTTTATCATGAAAAAGAAAAAGTTTGTGAAGATTTTATTAGATTTTCAGTCAAAAATAGCGTGCATTCATGCATACAACAGTGATATCTCACTGGCACTTGATGTTCCAGGGGTCCTTAACGAAGTAGATGTGCATTGAAATGAGGCCATACTTATCAGCCCAGTCGCCCAGACAATCCGGTGAAAAGGGCATCGCCACCTGTTGGACAACACATTATATTATCATTATATAATCAGATGTTAATGTTATTTTTGGAACAGACAGTTTTAAAATCTTTCATTTCTGTAGGTTTACAGTGTAAAGGCAAAAGGTATACTAAGGTAATTAATAGTATAAAATTCAAAGGTATGTATTTAGGCACATGACTTATTTTTTAAAACGACTTATATTTCCAATCGAACACGACATTTAGTACATACAGTAAATAGGTGCTTCCGTACTATTTAGTAATTAATGTAACACCTCACCTTAACCCCCTGCTTAAGGTTTTCGAAGTTCTCGAACCAGTTGCGGTGCTTCGGCTTGGGCACCTTGCCGATGACCTGGAAGCCGGTGCCGACCAGGTCGCCCTGCGTCGTCAGCGCGAACCAGGGAAGTAACTCCTCGCAGTTCAGGTCTCGCGTCATATTGTAGTAGTAATGGGTGCCTGGAAATGTCATACACATATGCAATAATACTAACTTCATCCGGCGTTATCAGAAAAAGGCTTTGGATCCATTGGCATTGGCATTGGGGAGTTAAATCCGTTTTCTTTTACCCTGTTGCACCTTATTCACATTGGGAAACTGATCTCAAACCTAGACCGACGCATATACAAACTGTCGCGAATCGCATCATATTCCTTTCTCCTTCGCTCGATACTGACGTTCAGAGAATAGCAATGCAGAGCCTAATAAGTTTTATCTAGTTTAATTAAGTTTTGTCATTAGCACGTGCAGATGTAACATGCCAATTGCCAATCCTATATAAAAAGATTTACATAATAGGGTACATGAAAGTCTTACCCATGTTAGGAATACAGTTCTGTTTCTTAAAGGCGGTGCTATTCAGCTCGGCCTCTGTGCTCGGGATGCGCATGAGTCGCTTGTCGTGTCCCGCCACCCACACGCCGCCATCTTGCAGTGTCGCGCCGCTCTCCAGCGTGGGCCCAGCGCCCGCCTTCAGGGACTCTATTGAGAAAACGTAGGCTGGTGTTACATGATTGTCGATCTTTATAGCAAAACATACTTAACTAGTTATGTGTCTAAATTGATAATATGATGAATATTTTCCATGTTACTTTATAGACCCCAGGCGTTTTCCTATGTAGACTTCTCTACATGAGAAGAGGCCTGTGCTCAGCAGTGGGATGATTATAGGCTGGTATTATAAATATAAATATAACTTTCCAGACCACGTTTAGAGTCCCATTGGCCATTATCCTGTCTGAAGCTGAGTGGCATGTTTGGTTCTCTACAACCTTCTGATTTTTGCAGTTGTTTTTTCCAATAAAGCTAGCTACAATTTGCCTGAGATTCTTTTTTTTTTATGAATTTTTTGAATAAACTTCGCTTTAATTGTAGGTATTCGTAGATCATTAATTTTCATAATTACTTCATAACATTGAATTCCAAAAAATCTCTCACGCCATCAATGCAAAATAAAAATAAAAACAATGCAAAATAAAAATAAAAACTATGCAAAATAATAAAGTATTTTTCAGAAATAATATAACTAGGTATATGAAATAACTCAAACTCAAAATTGCCTGCAAAATATAACTAATTCATCTATTTCCTTATGAAAACCGTTAAAGATTATTGTTATGAAATTGTAAACAATACAAGAACATCTTGCGAATCTTAAATTCGTCACGTGTTTTCATATGACTGACTCATGTTCAATGCTTATTTTCAGCATCGTACACTTGTTGACAATTCCATAAATTGCGAATATTTATACCACAATTTCAGGAGGATTACTGAATGGTTAAACTGAAAACCAGCGCTCTGGGTGTTCTACACCCAGTAAATGCTGAGTTCATGAAGTCTTTGGTAGTTTTTGTTGTGATTTATTACGATACGAGTATATTTATGTTTTCTTTGTGCTGTCTTGTGTGCTGGGCCAAATATATGTATTTCTTTCTTTCTAGAAGCTAAGAAAGTTCTATTTCCCTACCTATCTATCAACCCTTTCAAATTTACCTTCTAACACGAAGGAAATAGTGGGCTTGGATTGTTTAGGAGGTAGGTGACCAAAAATAGTATGATTTTAACAGTTTTTTCCATTATCGTGTTTTTTTATATAATCGATACCCGAGTACTACCTCTATCTGTCAACCCTGTAACATTTACCTTCGGACACGAAGTACTGCGTGGCGGTCCAGTAGTCCCGCGCCGGCTCCCCATCAGCTGCTGGCGCTGACCACTTGATGAAGTTCTTCTCAGGCTTCACCGGCGGAGAGTCGTACTCCTCAACTGGAAGCTGGTTGAAATTTTTGTTATTACTAAACTAAATATCACTTAGGAATGTTTTTTTTTTTGTCGGTTCCTTTCAACAAAAGAATTAGATTTAGGTAAGTTTTAATAGACTCAGCATAGCGCTTCTAAAGAGTCCAGTAAATGATGAATTCTGAGGCATTTAGAAATCAAGTAAAAAAAAGCTTTCATTTTTATAAAATGCTGGTCACAAAAAAAGAGGATGACGCTATTGTGCTAAGTTACAAATCATTCATAAATATAAGTATTCACCCACAAATGATGTCTAAATTTCTGAAAAACTTAGTTTGTAAACCCTTTTAACTAAATAAATACATCGAACACTCTGTTGCATATAAACGCCCCTCATTTTAAGCCCCAATTTCAGGCAAATTGTGGCTTTAGTGTCGTGATCTTGATTGCTTTACGTCATAAGTAATCCACCGACACGTGCCCAATTTACTTTAGGATCATAACTAAGTAAATGTTGACCAATCACAACATAATATTCTTCAGGTAATGTATGAACTAATACCGTAAATAAGTGGATCCACGAAGACCCATTAAGACGCCACTTGCCCCGCCTTGGTACGTGTCTGAGATCTTTGGAACAGAGCCCTTTTAATTCTGAATCGATCACTGTCCTTGTTATCTCAGTATCGCAATATAAGCATATTTTTGAGTAGTTACTATGTACCGTTCTATGCAGTATCCTCAAAGACCACGAGTAAACTATTTGAAATTACTTAAGATGCCAATAGCCTGAGCGCAGGCTTTGACTGCTTCACCGGACTTTAACAAAAGATGAGCTTAAGTATCACTGTATTGCATGAGGCATCATAAAGTTTTGTGTTTTCGGCCGCTTCTTTTTAAATGTGTCTTGTGCGCTAATGAGCTAATCTTTCATCTTACATGAAAGGCATTTAATTCTTAAAGAATCACGATCAAAGTAAAGTATCCTAACCATCTCGGTCAACTGAAGGTCTGACAAGAAGCTAGTTTTGTTAATACATACAGTCGCAGTAAATATTCCATCGGTCCACAATACATATGGGTAGGGAACTAGAGAGTGCGTAGGCCGGTCCCCGACCCTCTGCGATTGATCTTGTTCATTCAAATAAATTAGATAAACGTCGCGAATGGCCGCCGCGTGACGTCACACCGTCGGTTGTCCGAGCCGCGCTTCAATGAGGAACAGATTTGCCAGGATACTTCATTGGTAATGGGGCTTTCTCTAGAACTCGTTCAGAAGACGTAATTGAAAATTAAACTCATAATTTAGTATAGTTTTTCCTTAAAAATTAAAAATTTTCAATTTTCGGATTTTTTGCTTTACATTTGATCATAGATTGAACCAACATATTATTTGAAAAACATTTTTAATATTCGTTAATGTTTATGTACTTGTGTCGTTACCTAGCTAGCTACCTAGCGTCATTCCAAACTTGATTTTGAGTTACTCGAATATATACAGGAATAAACTACACAATCCTGTAGTAATAAGAGTATTTTTACTACTTAACAACTAATGATTGCTATCTGTAGAATATAGAAAATTGTAAAATAGTAGATTTGTTGCTCAAAACCGCAGTAACTTTTTATAACTATATGAAACACATAAAACGACATCAAATCGTAAAACAAGTTCCGCTCCAATGTTATTTTTTGCACGATATATCAGGTTGATACCAAGTAGAGACCTATGGTCTGTCGTATTTCTAACTAACAATTAAGAAAACCGAAATGACTGCAGTTGACATGCAACGACCTGGAAGAAATAGCTGGATCAGACTAAATTCGTAAGGACCTTGTGTTATGTTATGACACATATTTAGAGAACCTGTAAAACCCCCAGCAGGCAGTGACGGATTAAGACTACTTGATGCCCTAAGCAATCCACGTCTGTGGTGCCCCCCTATCCGTTTTTCAACTAGTACTACAGTCATTTGGTACTAAAAAACCGGCCAAGTGCGAGTCGGACTCGCGCACCGAGGGTTCCTTACAAACCTGTGTTTGAGTGATGTAACTAAAAATTTAAGGTTTTCGAAATTTTTCCTTTATATGTGCTATTAAACATTGTTTCATGCCAAATTTTAAGATTCTAGATCGACTGGAGTACCCTTTAGGTTTTGATTCCTTCGCGAGTAGTTGCGAGTTTGAAAATATGCGGCTTAAATTGCTATTTCTTTTGATTGCGTTGACATAAAAGTTTGATTTTGTTACACTTAAAGTTATTATAGACCTGAGTATTTGATATGAAATTCAATTTAATACCTCTACATGTTCATGAGAAAAGAAGTAGTAACTTTAAAATTTTAAAATATTGTTGTATGTAACTAAAAATTTACGGTTTTCGCAATTTTTCCTTTATCTGTACTATAAGACGTTACTACGTACCAAATTTCAAGATTTACGGGTTTATTCACGGGAAGTACCCAGTAGGTTTTGATTCCCGTGCAAGTTTCGAAAATTTACGGCATAAACGGCTGTATCTTTAGATTGCTTTGGCTTAGAAGTTTGATTTTTTCACAACTCAAAGGGACAGTAGACCTGAGTATTAGATATAAATTTCAGTATGATACCTCAACGCCTTCCTGAGAAAAACGGTCTTGACAGACGGACGGACGGACAACGAAGTATAGGATATAAGGGTTCCGTTTTTTCCTTTTGAGGTACAGAACCCTAAAAAGATGGATACCTAGAAAGTTTTCCGGGAGATTGAAAATGGGTGATTTTATAGTTTTCGTTGTGCTCTTTTCAAATTTTCGCCATTGCCACCTCGTATCTCTGCCACTCGCGCCGCCCGCCGTATGGGAAAAATGGCGCTAAAAACTGTTTTTTGACAACAATTAGTTTCTGAATTATTTTACGAGAAAAATAGTTATGTAATTAATTAAACTAGAAAAAAATCCTACAATACTTATGTATTAACTTTTTTTTGTAGAATCAATTTTAGCGAATGAGCGCCGCAAAGTCCACTCCAACACGCATTTTGACCAGTAACTCATTTCTGCACCACCATGAGGTGGAGTAAGTGGCGCGTTTTTTTTTGTGTATCCCCAGTAGGTAAGCCTAATCTGGGGGCACTACCGTGCCTGCAGATTAGGCTTATCAGAAAAAAAAGTGTTATTTGGCCAAAAGCGTGTAGAAGTGGACTTTGCGCTGCTCGTACGCTAAAACTATTGATTCTTCAAAAAAAGATAATACATAAATTGTAGGAAATTTTGTCTAGTTTAATTTATTACTAATTATTTTAATCGTTAAATGAGCTGGAAAGGATTGTCAAAAAACTGTTTTTGGGCGATTCTGCAAACGTTCTCTGACAGTCGTTTCTCCTTTGGACTGATCACCGACAGAACGTTTCGTTTTTGAGACATTCGTCGATAGAACGTTTCACAGCATGTTTCACCGAAAATCCTTTCGCCGAAACGTATGTTATATGTTCATTTGATAGACTTCAAATTTAATTTGAACCAGTAGTTTAAGACTCATAACTAATCAAAGTATGTCAATTTTGTCACTCTCTCACTTACTGACTGACCGATCATCTAAACTCTAAGACACAATCCTTTTTTCGGTGTAGTTTTTGGTGACGTGAGAGTGAGACGTGATGCCCTGAGGACGGATTTTTTTTGCTTCTTCTGGTGCCCCCTCAGACGTGATGCCCTAGGCAATTGCTTAATTTGATTAAGGGTTAATCCGTCACTGCCAGCAGGGAAACAACATTGAGACGATTTGATTGATTGAATGACCTAACACGTTACTCTATAACCCCCATTGACCAAGCTTGTTAGTTCCATTTCCCAGCGGGCATGGGAAAGGCCTATGTCCAACTGCAGACCTATAATACGATTGGAATAGACTGACTGATTGAACATGCAGCACTTCAGGTACTCACAGCGATCATGAGGCCAGCCACGAAGCCCGCAGTGTCGTACAGCGAGCAGACGGTCCGGCCCGGCGGGCAGTACATTCGGAGCTCCGGCAGCGGGCCCGGCGGCCGCTCCGTGCGCGCCCAGCCCTCGTTCTCCACCTCGCTGATCGTGCGCGGGATGGAGAAGAAGTACTCCATGTCTGCGAGCGCGTCCGACCATCCGAACTTCACTGTTGAAAATTATAATTAGTATTAATATTTTTAAAACTAGTAATGACCTTACTAAGAAATTATATGAATTAAGGGGGTTTCAAAATGTTCTAGGCTTCCCCTATTCGACAAGCCTTATAGGTTTTTCTTTTTCAGCTTTCACAAGTTTTTCGTCATGAGGAATAGTGATATCAACAATGATTGCCCGACGCTCCGATCGATCTATCACCACTAGGTATATCAGGCTTATTTGCTACAATAGTCCTGTCAGTGATGATAGATCGGTCCCAGTACAGTGTGACACGAAAAGTAGTCATAGGATGTAAATCTATACTTATAATAAATCTGTAGAAGTGAAAATTCTGTACATTGAAATTATCAAAAAAATAAATGGCGGGGGGTGTTACTAGACCGACACCGAATCCAAAAGGGTGAAAAAAAAAAATGTTGTCTGTCTGTCTGTCTGTTTGTTCAGGTATCACGCAAAAACTACCGGTTCGATTACGATGAAACTTGGTATAATTATTCTTTATTATCTTGGGCACCACACTGGGTAGTTTTTATCCCGGAAAAGTATAAACAATAAAAAACAAACTTAATTTTGCGGTTAGAACTCATTGATAAGTTTCGTCATCCACGCGAACGAAGTCGCAGGCACAGCTAGTGTACAATAATAATACCAACCTCTAAGGCCATCATACTGTATACCTGAAACAAGTAAAGATATATTAATTAAAAATTACTTTTTATACATAATTATCAAAATAAATAAATCATATACGTAAAATTTTATTTTTTTCCTTCATTTTATACTAAGATTAACAAGTCTGAGAAACAAAACCAAGACTAAGGTCGAAAGGACAGAATGTTTACAAACCGGTGCAATTTATGTAACTTAGTTAACATATTAAATATTGAAATAATGATGACGAATTATAGACAAATTAATGTCTACCTATTTTATGTGCGAACAAAGTTTGTGGTTTTTTGGGGCAGCGATCTTTTATTGCAATTCCAATTTCCCAATACACTGAGTATTAGGTGTAGTGATCTATTAAAAAAATCACAATTTTCTCACTTATTGTCCAGAAATATTTTATTATCAAACTCAACAGCAAAACGAAATTGCTATTTGAATACCACGTCAATATGTTTATTGACGTGGTATTCAGATTAATTTTTAATTGTCGATGATGATGATGATGAAGACTGAATACTAGCATTCAGTTGATTTAAATAAACACAATCCAAATAAAAAGGAACTAGGGAAAATGAATACAAAATTTAAAACGGATTGCGATCCCAAACTAGGTTTTTTTTATTCGTGCAAAAGTATTTCGGTTGTTAGTTTTTGTTTTCATGATTGTTAGAGTAAGCGTTATAGTCCATGCAAGGCAAATCTTTCTCCAAAGAACTTAATAAGTATTATTAAGCTTTATGACCGATTTTGTCCTGGGGCCCGAGTCTGCTATTTACATTTGTTGGAATCGTCTGAGTGGGTGGGGTTAGTGGGACCATTTTACGATAATTGGCATTCTACTAACTGTCAAAACGTCACAATTGGCCATTGGAACGATTGAGCCGCGAGTTGAGTGAATATGACCGATGGCCGGTACAATTTCGTATTCCGCTATTTTTTGACAGCAGTTGCATCATATCTATGGCTAAACATTTTTTATTTTTCATAGACAATGTGTCAATTTCAACGAAAACTTTCCTTTTTTAAAACATAATTATCCTTATTTACAAGTTTTTAATAGAAATTACATATTGTATGGGCTTTTACAATTAATTAGTATTCAAAAAACAATTAATACAATTTTTTGCAACATAAGAAACGATTATTAATAATTAGTGCCAATCGGTGTTGCCTATTAATAATTACAAAATGTTTGATACTTTTATTTTTAATTTAAATTGACAACACCGCATCCCACTCATGCCAGTATGCCACTGATTGTTGTTGGCTTATCTGAATACGAAAATTAGGCACATATTGGGTTGACACTATCATCCCACTATGATCATAGTAACACGGAGTGTAAATAGCAGACTCGGGCCCCTGTTATGTACTAGGATGGGCTTTAGGAAATCTTTTAGCTCTTCACATTAATATTCTTATTATCACATCACTTAACTTAGCTCAAGTTTTATTAAGCATTAAGTACTGCTTAATAAAACTTGAGCTAAGTTTTAACCTTAGAGTCCTTAGGGTACTCTAAGGACCCTTTAACATTACGTACCTATGTCTACTCTGACGATACAGTCTTGATGTTAATAAATATCATCTGTACAACTCCGTAGCACTCTGTACAATATCCTGTACTGGGGCCCGAGTCTGCTATTTACACTCCGTGTTACTATGATCATAGTGGGATGATAGTGTCAACCCAATATGTGCCTAATTTTCGTATTCAGATAAGCCAACAACAATCAGTGGCATACTGGCATGAGTGGGATGCGGTGTTGTCAATTTAAATTAAAAATAAAAGTATCAAACATTTTGTAATTATTAATAGGCAACACCGATTGGCACTAATTATTAATAATCGTTTCTTATGTTGCAAAAAATTGTATTAATTGTTTTTTGAATACTAATTAATTGTAAAAGCCCATACAATATGTAATTTCTATTAAAAACTTGTAAATAAGGATAATTATGTTTTAAAAAAGGAAAGTTTTCGTTGAAATTGACACATTGTCTATGAAAAATAAAAAATGTTTAGCCATAGATATGATGCAACTGCTGTCAAAAAATAGCGGAATACGAAATTGTACCGGCCATCGGTCATATTCACTCAACTCGCGGCTCAATCGTTCCAATGGCCAATTGTGACGTTTTGACAGTTAGTAGAATGCCAATTATCGTAAAATGGTCCCACTAACCCCACCCACTCAGACGATTCCAACAAATGTAAATAGCAGACTCGGGCCCCTGTACTGTACTCCGGAATATTGTTTGTAAACAGTTTGATGGCCGAGCAGTAGAAAGATGAACCACTAACAATTATGAGAACAGTTCAAATCAATGGTAACATTAAAACATCTTTGCAATTTACGTAGAGCCTACGATTTTTGGCGAAATTAGCGTCCAATGTCTTTGGTACTCACTTCCTTCTTGTTACATAAAAGGCAGACCTTATAGTAGTAAATAACACAATACGGTGCTACGAAAATGCGTTATCATATTTTGAATCTTTCTTCAAAGAAACTATAGACAATTTTCCAAAATAATATTAGCGTAACCATAAAAACAACAGATGATCAAAATAGGTAACGCATTTTTTTTTATGTTTTTTCGGAATTGTTTATTTCTATAGACAATAAGCAGTATAATAATATGCTGTATTTAATGAAGCTGATGACGAAAATATAATATAAATTAATTTCCAATTTGCCGGGGTTATAAACCTTTAGCATACGATGAGTTAAAAATTATTCACCTACCAAAAACCAGAAGATACAACAAATCAAGAAAAAAAACCCGTTAATTAATAAAGTAATAACCCGTTAATTAATTAGTTTGATGACCCAGTCGGCGCAGTGGTTAGACTACTGCTGTGTTATGATTTGCGGGTTCGATAATCGTATCGGTAAAAAAAATATATTTCTATATTTTGTTTCCTAATCGACAGATATTTTTATTAAATATTTATGTTTTTAGATAATCTTTCCAAGGGATAGTAAAATACATACTAAAATAGATTGTGGAGTTTAGATAGGCAGCTGTTCTTTATCAATGTAGTATTTAGTTGAACCCTTTATGGTAAAAATGTAAGTCGACCCCATAGCTTGCAAAAAAGACAAACTCCACCAACCTTTGAGCATTAAAACATGAAAAAATCACATAGAATGTATTTAACATTTAATCTATATATATGATCTTCAATTGCAATTATTCCCACTCATGACCTACCCTTTGCACTACTTACATAGGACATCTAAACGTTACTACTCATTTTTCTTTTATAATATAGGTATTACGTCATATTATCCAGACATAACTGGTATTAAGTGGTTAAAAGTTAACTAGGTCTAAGGCCGCCTGAAATCCTTTATATCTTATTGCCTATTGTCAGGAAAACTGTAAATTTGTTTAGTTATTTTCATCAATCTTCACTGAAATATGGAATACCAACTATCTTCATTATATCAAATCTACATTTATGTACACACGACAAAAAAAACGTCAAAATGTCCTTAAACCAATTACAGAAAATTTATATATATTGACAGAATGCACTATGTATCCTTTATTAACATAGGGTAAAAGGGAATGGACAAAATCTATGATGTACGAGTTCAAAACATTGGATTCTTATTCATATCTGATGGAATGTCGACATAATAATCCTTAGAGTATAGATAAGAAACTAAAGAGTGAGCCTATCAGTGTATGAACCGTGAGCACTAGTATGAACTAGTTTTATCGTAAATTTTGTATCAAGACGGAGCGCGCCGTTTTAATAAAACTATCTAAAACCCTAATATTATCCTAACAATGTCGAAACCATCGATATTTTCGCATATAAGTCTGTCGTTGCGCGAAAAATAACTTTAAATCAGTAAACGAATGTACTAGATAAAGACAAAAAGTGCTCTCGCTTGGCACGAAGGAAAACTAGCGACACTAGCGGTCTATAGTATATCTAAAGTCTATGTAATAATCCAATAACATTGTTATTGAACGCATATATTACGTTATTCGGAGTGTAACAAAAATCTGTGTAACCACGAAAACTAAATGTAAATAAAGGGATATTCAAATACATCTGCAAAGCACAAACAATACTTGACCCTTAGATCCTCTAATTTACTGCAAAACCTCTTACTTCTAAATTTTTATTAAAAACAAAAAAATCGATTTTAACCAATTTAAAATCAATAACTGCACTTACTGCAAGCCACAGTGATGAGCGATAAGAAAAGGATTGTTTTCTCCATGTCTAAGTCTGAACAACCGCGCGAGTCGTCAGAGTATTCACGACTGTGTATTGTGACTGCGAGCCGTGGGTTTAATACGACTTGTATAGAAGATTAGCTGTAGAGGTCAATAACAGTGGGTAAATAAATATGTAAATTTAAGATGTAACTTTTTTTTCACACGTTTCGAGTGTTTTTTGCTGTGGATAGTATACCTTGATTAAACTACATCGAAGCAAAGTGTCAACGATAAATTATAATGTTTGTTATGCTTATAACTTACCTCTTAGCGAAATCTTAAATTCTAAAAGTTTAAGTTTTAAATGTTCACATTAAAATAACATTTCTAACACTTAGAATAAATAGTTCATTTCGATTCCTTATTATTTTCTCAAATAAGTAAATGATTGTTACATGTTTTCCTGTTCTTACAAATACATAAATGTGTAGTATTTTGTTCATGGAAAACCCACAGGAAAATCTTTTACGCCCGTACGCCCGTATCATAGTTTAGTATTGTAATTAGAAAGTACCTACTTAACCACCCATTGCTTTTAAGAAAACCCCAACATTGAAGCTGAGAGATTGGAAGCTGAGAATTACACTATTTTTTTACCACAACTAGGGAAAAAGGTGTTGTCATAATATTGTCACAAGACGTAAGTGCGTGGAATAAAGAAATAGACATACGTCACATAGTATAGTACGATATAGAAACCTATGTCCAACTGTGGGACGAAAAGGACTTATCAGATTAGATTCAACATCCAAAAAGGGAGAAATAATATATTCTACTCTATATATCTTTTTTAGGGTTCCGTACCTCAAAAGGAAAACACGGAACCCTTATAGGATCACTTCGTTGTCCGTCCGTCCGTCCGTCCGTCTGTCAAGACTGTTTTTCTCAGGAACGCGTGGAGGTATCAAACTGAAATTTATATCTAATACTCAAGTCTACTGTCCCTTAGAGCTGTGAACAATGTGTGCAGTGAGCAATCAAAAGATACAGCCGTTTATGCCGCAAATTTTCTAAATTCGCACGGGAGTCAAAACCTACAGGGTACTTCCTGTGAACTTAGAATCTTGAAATTTGGTACAAAGTAACTTCTTATAGTACAGATTATAAAGGAAAAATTGAGAAAACCTTAAATTTTTAGTTTTCACAAAATAAAAAATATTTTTGAAAATTTCAAAGTTACTACTACGTTTGTACGGAACCCTCGGTGCGCGAGTCCGACTCGCACTTGGCCGGTTTTTTAATGCTTGCTATTAATTTTAAAATAAACATAATCAGAGGTAAATAGAATCCTGTTTACACTTTCTCTAGAGAACATGACATACGATTAATGTTTTGTTCGCAATTAACCTTCTGTTGTTGTTACCATGTAACCGTACACTGATTGTTGGCGACATCCGTTGCTTTAAAAAGTAATGCATACACATTATAAAATGCCCCAATTGAGTACCAAGTTTAATGTGTACGTTCTTTTAAAACAAGACCCCTTTACGGACCTACTTAAATCAAAAATACTGGATTTGGTCTCGAATTACCAATTAGGTAGGTATCTACTGGCGAGTGGCGAGTTGCGTAGTTTAGAAATGTTATTTTATGGAAAAGAACCTGCAATAAATAAAGTTATACAGGTTTTATAGAAAACAACAAAAATATTACACACAAAAAATACACATTTTAGATACCTACTTGTCTAAAATTAAATCTATGTTGTTGCTATATTTTTGTGGGGTAAAAGTAATTTTCGTTACTATATGTAAAACGTTAGATAGGCGATAGCTAATTCATGACTCTTGAGATAAAACTTCGGTAAGGTCTTCTAACAACACCGAGGTTTTCTAACCCACTATGTTCAACAAAATTATACCTACCAGGGGCCCGAGTCTGCTATTTACACTCCGTAACAGTGTGCTCATAGTTGCATCGTCCGGCGGCGCTCGGGCCCTCTCGGGTGCACTCGGGCCGGTTCGGGCGCGTTCGGGCGGCCCGAACACTGTTACGGAGTGTAAATAGCAGACTCGGGCCCCAGCTAGTACGTATACACATTTGGAAGCTGTAAATTCGCTTACTCCGGAACAACCCTACAGATTTTGAGATGATTTTTTACTAAAAGTTAAACATCCTTAACCTTTATGAAGAGTGCTAAACCCTCCTGGATCCCTCCTAAAAATGTATTGGTGTTGCGTTTTTAAGTGCATCTTATTGGAACAAAAAACTTTGAAACATGCATAAATCTTTGTGTTGTGAATAAAATATAGCCAATTGTAACGGCGCGGCGCGGCGTTCTAAAACTTGTTTATTTGAGCAGGTAGTCTCTGTCCTCTGTAGATTAAAAAAAACGATTTAAGACTTGTTTTCAAATATTTGTCAAGTTCGAAGGAAATACCCAATAATATTTGTGACAATTTTCCTCTTAAAATTATTTCGTCATGAAATTGAGCATAAATATATCATACATTATACGTAAATAATGTACTGGTCCAGTAGTTATCTTATAGTATATCTAGGGTGATCTCAACCTGAGCCTCGGCCAGGTCAGAAGCTACGGCCCTAAAATTTTCTGCCCTTCTCTTTTCGACTTTACGTAATTTTTCCAAGACTTAGATTAGACGAAGGTTGTATCCTGAACTACTTTACGTGCAATAAATTAAGGAAAGGCCCTTTCATAAAAAAATAACACTCGACAGTGATTTTTTTTTGAGTCTATTAATAAAATATCAGGCGCAAAATACGGCTTAATTTACATTATATGCCAATCTAAGCAACTGCAGCGATTGCTTTTCATAACCATATGTGAATTCTAGAATAAAAGTGCATAGAATTATAATAGAATTTTAACTGCAAAGTCGTGTTATCGTTAGGGTGTGTTCACATCTGACGAACGTCCACCGAACGAGCATAAGGGTGCGTCCACATCTGACGAACGAGCATTACACGAGCAGCTCGCGAGCTGCTCGTGTAATGCTCGTTCGTGAGATGTCAGCAGCTCGCGAGCCATTCGCGAGCCATTCGCGAATGGCATTACACCAGCGAGCTGCTGGTGTAATGCTCGTTCGTCAGATGTGGACGCTTCCTTTACATGAACAGCCCGCTCGCGAGCATGCCGCGAACACACTGGTGTTAATAACGCCATCCGCCAAACGTGCGCGAGCCGCTCGCGAGCGTGTCGCGAGCGGCTCGCGAGCTGCTCGTGTAATGCTCGTTCGTCAGATCTGGCGGCACCCTTATACTATTACCACTGTTTTGAAGTTATACCCCTGAATATTGAAACACAACTTAACTTAGAGCTGAACTTTTTTAATATATTTTGTCTACACAACCTCGCTTTTCTGCAAAGTCAGTTAGTGAACAGAATACGGACACGGTCAGTGTAGTGTGTAGGGTACTTGAAGAACAGGGGGTAGATGAAAAATCTACTTCGTGCACGGAGCGATGACACCGCATCTCCAGTCTGCTTGCGACCACGGCCTGTGTAACCCGGTCGAAACGTCAAGCCCTAAAGGTATTTAAGCATGTACGCGCTAATCCCCGTTCTATAATATTACTATATATTTTGTCTATCGCAACTATTCCTAATAACGTGACAGAGACAGCAACAATGACGTCATTTATTTATTCGGATATTTGCCTCCATTTGTTGCGCAACTGTTGGTCAACACCAGTGTTGCGCAACATGTTACCGGCAGCAATGTTTACAGACATAATTTCTGTTTACACACCACTCTACTTCATATCCATTGCAACTGTTTTTGTAGCTCTTCTACAATCTAACACAAGTCTTCCTACGTCCTTTAGCTTAATTAGTCTCTCGTATATGCCTATAGTGAAAGTAAATGTTCGTCATGTTGATCTTTTTCGTGACTCAAAAAGACCCTACTTATGTGTGGATCACTAGGTCCAAAAATACATACAACCAGACAATTGTTGACTCTATTAATCTTTTAAATAGGCTTAAATTTTCGATTGAATGGCTCTTGCAAAAGAAATCAGCTAATGATTGCAGTCTAAGCGCGATATCAATGACTTACATTAAAAGCCAATAATGCATACTATGATACCCTACGAATTAAAAATAAAATAATGCATCGGCTGTTTTATTATTATTAGAATAACATAAAAAATACATCTGGCGTTTAAAACATAACAACATACAACATACCATCACGCCTATATCCCCGAAGGGTTAGGCAGAGGTGTACCAATGTTCACCCACAGTTCGCCGGTATGTTTTAGGTCCCATGTAATAAGGGGCGAGCCTATTGCCACTAACCGGGCACAAATCCAAACTCCGACCTTCTACTGAGAATTTCATAGAAAAACCCAAAAACACCTTGGTCGACTTGGGAATCGAACCCAAGACCTCTAGCGTAGCAGTCGCGCTTAGCACCACTAGGCCAACGAGGCAGTCATCAGTCGTCTGGCGTTTAACATAGCGTTAATCATTTAAACAATCTATTGATATAATATTATAATCTGTTAATTAACAAACCGCTTTTGATAACAGTAGTAATTGTTTTGTTACCTATTTTATCGTAATTGACGCAATTACTGTGATTTATGTACTTTGCCCTTGTCTTCTTACCTACCTAATACTATTACGAACCACTCGAACCACGCGATTTGTTATAGGCTTGATAAGGAATGTTTATATATCTAGCGATCTATTTCGGTTTTGAATTATCTTTATTAAAAAGCAGTACTGCTGTGACAACAAAAACAACTGCACAGTAAAAAAAGTTGCATAATTTATTTGACCGTTATTTTCTGTACGAATCTAAAGCTACCATTTTTTTATAAACGGCCAACAGTTATTCAGCAAAACAAAGGAAAGAAAAGAAAAATAATTGGTCCCTTTTTAGGGTTCCGTACCCAAAGGGTAAAACGGGACCCTATTAATAAGACTCCGCTGTCTGTCTGTCCGTCTGTCTGTCTCCAGGCTGTATCTCATAAACCGTGATAGCTAGAAAGGTAAAATTTTCACAAATGATGTATTTCCGTTGCCGCTATAACAACAAATACTAAAAACCACATAAAATGAATATTTAAGGGGGGCTCTCATACGACGGTGGTACGGAACCCTTCGTGCGCGAGTCCGACTCGCACTTGGCCAGTTTTTTACTTTAGATTTAGCAGACATAACTGCAAAAAAAATGGCACACGCAATAGTTACAGCAAATTCCTAGATGATTTTAGATATAAGTATGATAGGCGTTAGGGCCAGTTGACATGCAAAACATGTACCTATGTGTGTATATGTATCTAAAATTAATTATAAAACAATTATTATATTATATTGTGTAGAAGATCTACATTAATATGTATTACCTATCGTACTTCCACACTTATCAATCACCATCGTCATCTGCCTAGCCTTTTCCTGTTGGGGTCTGCTTCCAGTCTTACCGGATTCAGCTGAATACTATATTTTATATAGAGCCTATCTGACCTCCACAACCCATTTTTACTGGGTAACATAGTAACCCATAGTAAGAATGGTCAACAAAAGATCAACGTATGACGGTCGGGACCAACGGATTAACGTGCTTTCCGAGTCACGGAGGGATCTCGGTATGCTTATAAACGGATTCCACACTTATCAATATTAATACTAATATTATAAATGTGAAAGTAAGTGAAATTCTGAACGGATTATCATTCTTCTTCTTAGCGTATCGATATCATTAAACATGATATAAATGCGGACAACATCACATACATTGCTCTGAACCCAAAGTAAGTAGCTAAAGCACAATTGTGTTATGGAATTCAGAAACAACGAAGGTACCACAAACACCCAGACCCGAGGCAATGTAGAAAAGTTTGTTTCTACTTTGACTCGTCCGGGGATCGAACCCGGGACCTCAGAGCTAGCGACACCTTGAAACTGGTGCGTACGCCACTCGACCACGGAGGTCGTCATATATATAGTACATATATATAGGAAGGAGTAAGCTTGAACCCCAAGAGAAAACATAGTCACAGTAGGACTTGATAGCCGATATCCAGTTGGTGATACCGCCGGAAAAAAACTAGTCATTAATATACTTATTTAAATAAAACTTCTTATTCCAATATTGACACAGCTTTTTCCAGTTTTCCAGAAACATCGGTTTATTTAATTATTTAGTTGGTTTGATTATTTGCCTCTTGACAAACTAATAAACAAGAGAGGTACCTTAAGAATATTGCGGAAGGCGAGAACTTGCTTTTACAAACATACATAACTCCCGCACAATAGCTCAGGGAGTAGGAATGGCTGAAAATCAGCGTTGCGACGTTCTCGGAGCAACATTAGCTGAGCCATCTCCTTTTGCTACTGTTAATACTTTATTCTTCTGTAAAACTGTTCTCTGTTACTTTGTTTATTTTGTTTAGTAGCAATAAATGTCTTTTTATTTTATTTTATTTTTTTATTTTTATTTGCTAACCACATGACATGAAAACCGCAGCTACTTGACTTCCTCTGCATTTTGTTCTGAATATGTATTATCTCGCCAAGTACATTAGAAACTTCGTAGTAGATTTATTAAAATTCAAATGTTTTTTTTTCGACCAATTGTTATATTGTAAGTATAACCTAAGCATATTTTAGCAAACTCTGTAACTGAAAAATACAATATTTAAACATTAAGTAGTTAGTTACATAACACCAACCTAGAGCCTGCCAGCGTACCTAATTACTTTTAGTACCTGAATCAGGGCAGCATGGATGCACACCGTATAAGGCTTCCCCCTTTTTTCTGCCATTTTTGTGCCTTGCTCTTCCCGCATCCAGGCGGTTCCAATTAACTTGGCTATGTCATTAAATCAACGTGCTCTCAGTCGACCCTGACTCCTTCGACCTAACCTGGACATGGTTTTTATAATTAGAGTCAATATTATTTTTGCGAACATCCGCGGTCGAGTGGCGTACCACCGGTTTTCAAAGTGTCGCTAGCTCTGTGGTCACTGGTTCCGACCCATTCGGATGATCGACATCCGAATGGGTCGATCTAGAAAACGACTTTTCTACATTGTCTTGGGTCTGGGTGTTTGTAGTACCTTCGTTGTCTCTGATTCCCATAACACAGTTGCTTAAGCTACTTACTTTAGGTTCTGAGCAATGTATGTTATGTGATATTGTTCTCTTATGTAAAACACGTGCCTCCTAGGTGGCGCTATCCAGTGACGCTTTAGGTAAACTATGCTTGATATAGATAATCGAGGTAGATTTTAAGATACTAACATACTATAGGCGTAATTATAATAGTACTTAGATTGCTATTGTTTTCACCGTTTTTAAATAGGAAGATATTTTTTATCACAAATTAATTGTTATTCGTATAATTAATATAATTATCTATGATAATAATATTAAAATGTTGCGAAAATATACCTATTTAAAATATTTCTGAAACGAAGGTCAAAAATTGGTTGCTTCCCTTGATTGGAAGATATGTTTATCACCTACAAATACAAGCTAACTTTGTTATTGAACTAGTCATTATTAATGAATCCTATTTATTAGAAGCCTATATTTAACTTGTTATGTACTATGTAGTATTATACAGGCGCGGATCCAGGGGGGTGGTCATGGGGTCATGACCACCCCCCTGGGCTAGGTCCAGGAACTAGGTAGACGACTAATTAAATTTGTTAAACGTTATCCACATATGTCTATAGGGGGCAGGAGAGTATCTGGAGCTCTAGAGTAAAAATCTTAAATATAACATCAAGTTATGTAATTGTATTATAGACTAGCGGCCCGTCCCGGCTTCGCACGGGTATTTAACACATTATTAAAAAGTTAGGATTGAAGGTTTCTGTGTTATTACTACTATTACGCTCTTTATAATATTAGTATAGACACTCCCGTACCTCAGTGATGCTTAAATCTCATAGTTAGCCGAGCAGAGTGAGCGACAATCACGCGACTTTTTTCTAATTCTTATATTTTAAACTCGTGATATCTTTCGAAGGGAATGTCCAAAGTGAATAATTCAAAAAGTTACATAAAGGTATTGAAGCAATCTTGACTACGAAGTAATTTATTTTGATAAGGATCAATACCAAGTAACAAATAAAGAGCCTTTTCTAGCGGCGTCCTTTCAATAATATTTTTTTTAATAAAATATCTCTTATTGTGACCTAGCTGTAATAGTTAGACATAATATGCTGTCGCGACACTTTTTGTAGATAATTATATATTCTACAAAGACGTAGTACATTATTTTGTTCTATAATCAATAGTTTTCGCAGCGCACGCGATGCAAGAAAGTTTTGTGGTAATTTTTTCACACCTTGGTTTACATTATTGAGGTTTTAGTATGGATCCCTAACTTTTTTGAAAATTTTATATAGCCTATGTTCACCGGAGATAGTGTAGTTTCCCAACAGTGAAAGAATTTTTCAAATCGGTCAAGTAGTTTCGGAGCCTATTCATTTCAAACAAACAAACAATCAAATATTTCCTCTTTATAATATTAGTGTAGACAAAAATCTTTAAATTAAGAAATTAGCTAGAGGCTCATTTGTTGGCAGCCGGTTACTACCTAACTTGGGAGTACCAGGGCCCGGGGGAAAGCTGTCGCCGGTTTTTCATAAGGTATAGTGCTTGATGGGGCTCTCGTGTATGCTGAGAGAGTGACGGTTCGCGGTTTTTGAGCCGATCGCAGAGGGCAACGAAATTGGCGTCTTACGCGCCTACCAAGCTATATCTTAGATAGCCGCATGCTGGCATGGACCTGGTCAAAGGCCTTTTGAGCGCTTACAAGTACTTAGTCTAATAATCGATTTTTGTAGATAGTGGAGTCAATGAAGCATTTTATCTCCAGTGTCAGAAACAGGCAACGATTTTGATGATATTTCTTTTACTTGATTTTGTTTTAAACTATTTAAAACCATAATGGGAGAAACAAATGTCTTTATTGTTAAATAACATTTTTGATACTTAAAAGGATAACTTGTAAGTCGTTCGTCATTCGTGTAGAAGTTGGTCAAAATAAACAAATTATAAAATACGCTATCCTGTTAATCATTTCTGAGATATTTCATGTTTTAGGTTTCGTTAGCAAAGCTCCAGTTAGCATAGTTTTAGAGTTTTAGTTACATATTTGTTTGTGCAGTCTTGTCCTACTTTTTTGTTTTTGTTGTTTCCATATAAAAGACTTTTAGTAATCTCAAACCTATTCATAAAACTTAAAAATTGCTTTAAGCAAACTGCTTAATAGCCAACAAAGATCATAAATTTTCTATTTAGTCTCCTACTTGACATTCGAAAAAAAACGGAAAAAAAATTGGAGGTCTTTTGGTTAATTACATCAGAAATATCTTTGTTCATTAACTTTTTAAAAAGGTACTAAGTCAGAAGAAATGTAGCTAGATGGTTTTCTGAAAAATTAAACCCATAAAAATCAGGTTCAAGGAAGACCTTTCCAGGAATGGCAAATAACTTTCGATTAACCCTTTTAATGTAAAAAAAAATGCTGTACAAAAATAAGCATTTCTTCTATTCGGGAGATTTCTGATTTTAAATAGTATAAAAAAAAACCGGTGCTGTTTTTGAGAATTTAGAAATGTTGCCTGTTTTATGGGTTTATTGACTCTACTAAGTAATACTCTACAATTTTAAAAATCAATAGTTAAAAATTATATTGCGTCGCGTTATGTGGCAAAAAAAAAATCTGTTTGCCCCCCCCCCCCCCCCAGACCAAAAGCTAGGTATGCCTTTGCTTCTTCTTTGTGACCACCCCCTGGCACCAAAGCTGGATCCGCCCTTGGTATTATATTTGATTGGGTGGCATTTTGCAACTGCAATTTTGAGGCATACATTTAAGGGGGAACCTTCACGGTAGCGCGCGAAATTCAAATTTTTGTACGTTTTTCCCCCTTAACCGATTGAGCTAAAATTTTATTTAAATTTAATTTATTATTATTATTATTATAATTCTAACTTAATTTATATGAAAGCTTGGGAAAGTGTTTGCATTGGTAACTAAAATACACTTTAACTAAAAATACTAATCGCGCACTAATTACTCCTAATGCTCTGTCATGACTCTATCACTCTATCTTACTATCTCCGATACGATATCTCAATCTGCATCATTTGGGTTATTTTTATGTGATGATTATAGGAACACCCTTGAATTCAACATGAAATTACACCCTTTTCACTCTATTAAAAGTTCTAACTTTTCACAGAATTTTACAAACCAAATGTTTACTTTTTGCTAAAAAATAATCGCAAGGCAGTTTTCAAGAAACTTTAACAACCGCGCCCTTTTGTTTCTTATCAGATATTAAAGAAAATTTATATCGTATTTATTAATATTTCGAGGTTATCTCGTTTTATCGACTTAAAAAATACCCAAACTTTTTAGAAACTGGAATTTTTTAACACTTTTCAAACTGCTTAAAATTAACACCCGAAAAATAAATGTTGTATGTGCATACGTTGATGATCTCAATTTTCTATATCCTTTGGAAAAAGCAAATTTTTAAGCTATTGCATAGCTTTTATCTTGGGCTTTGAGCGCGGCGACCGAATGAAGAAATTCCGTAACGAAAATAAACCTAACACCACTCCGACCGGCACAGCAGTGCAGCGTTGAAAGCCGTGCATCGTCTAACGTCGTATCAGTTCGGCAGACTTCGGCACGGTGTTTGGGTGTGTGCGACTAGACGTATGCGTGTAGACTGTACGAAGCTCGCACGGATCGAGACGAGCTGCTCCGAAATTGAACGAATACGTAAGCAGCTGTTTGTTCCTGAATAACCTACATGTATTTTAAGATAATAAAAATATTTTAAACAATATTAACTTCTCATTTATACAATAAAAGAAAAAAAATTGTTTTCTTATCGGTCACCACGCTAAAAAAGTGTAACTTGAATTAATATCAAAGAAAAAAAAAGATTGCATAAATATTATAATTGCATAAGTTGATAAAAATGCTATGCAATAGCTTTACCGCGGCAGTCCCCGAGTGCCACACTTATTTTTTTGCAAATACTAGTGGCAGCCAAAGATAGATCACAGGAGTCGTCGAGACCAACAATGAAAAGACTAAAGGGCTTTATAGACCAATGGGCGCTTCCAGGATAAAGTGCGTCGAAATATATTTTTATGAACATTCGCAAAAAACTGCTACTATTATAGCTTCATAGGCGCTTTAGCCCTTATATTTAAAAGGCAACTTCCAATGAGTCAATTTCATTATGTAGCGTTAAAGTAATGTTTTTTAAAGCTTTAGACATAAATGTCTAAAATCCATTTATTTCAATCAGATGATCAAGTAGTACTTACTGTTTTTTTTATATTTATCGTTACCTGACGTCAAGGTGTATGCAAAAGCTTAATCGGATGTCATCAGAACTTTATAAATTAAAGCTAAGAAAAGTTACGTAAAAGTTTCAAAAACTTTAAAAAACCCATCGTAGTCGGCCCATTCGTTTAGGGACAGGCGCAGATTCTAATTCAGACTAGTCAATCAGTTAAGTAAAAAAACTTAAGTATCTAACATCAAACTTTTTGCGTCGGGTTTTAAAAATTAGCAACGCAATTGACGGAACCCTCAATGCAGCGTTCAATCGCGATTAGCCATTATATCTGATATATATAAAGCGCGACAAATCAGTATCGATACATTAGGGACATCAATAGACAGTCATGTTGCAGAAAATTGTACTAGTGTGTCTCCTAGCGGCCTCGGCCTACGGTGCCGGTAAGTACTCAAAAAATTCATTTCATTTTCATTTAGAGCCGGAACTGTCCCACTTCAGGGCAAAGGCCTCCCTTCCTTCTTTCCACAAGTCTCTATTGATTGCTGTTTGTTGCCTCTCCTTTTTGTATGCGTCGAGTTCATTCCTCCATCTCCTCCTGGGTCGTCCATGCGCCCTTCAAAAAAACTAGTCATAAAACATTTTGAGTTAGATACTAATTAAAATATAGAAGAATTACTTTTTACGTTTATAAATAAGCTTTTCGTGTACATGTTATGGACGTTCGGTATGTACGTTTGTTTAGGTCAAATCTGCAAGCTAAAGAAGAACCACATCTTGACAAGAATTACATATGCATAATTATATTAATCCAGTGATAATTAATTACGATGGTACTTTCTAGATTGTCTGATAATGGAACCCGGAGGTAACATAGCCACAAAACGACGCAATCACATCGTGTTTGATTTATTTACTTTAATACCAATGATCCTTGTTGATTCGAATGCTGGTATTAAAAATTATATTGTTAGTACAATTTTTTTTTGTGTAACAAGGTATCGAACTTTATTAAAAATAGTTATCATGTTAACTTTATTGTAAGCAAAGCCGTGTTTTTTTCTTATTTCTTGGCCATTACCATTGATTTTGACTTGAATTAAGTTTGCATTGCAAGTTCAGTACCAAATGTAATCAATTGTATTTTTGTTTCAGATAAATGGAAGGCCGACATGAGAGGTATGTATAAACAAAAAGAATTGGTGAAGAAAGAACTTTACTTAAATTTGTTTCACCTCCGGGCATTGCAATAGCTCTAGTTTTACTTCCAACACATCGTATTTTTTACAAAGTGACCAAAAATTACACTTTTTTTATTTATATTTCTACTATCTCAACCCAAAAATACGTGTTAAAAGGCTAGACAGCCCCATTTAAATTTTCTGGTATAATTAAAACACATCCGGAAACTATAAATTCGTATCAACTTTTCTTAGGGACTGCTAAGTGCTAATATTTCGTTATTTTACAGTAAAGTTCGAATTGAGCCTCTTCGGCATTGGAACGAGCCACTTCGTCCAGATGCCCAGGGACATGGCGCAGGCCCTCCAAAATAATTGGCAGAGGAGGGACCGCCCTGCAAGCCCCGAAGGTCTGGAGTCTCTGGAGCTCTGGTGCCCCCTAACAGACTACAGCTTCTGTGTTCTATTCGATGATACCGGTAACATTGCTGGTGCGCAGATCGGTGTAAGAACACGTTATAATATTATACCAATAGTCTACAAAGTAGCACTTTCAGAATGTTAATGCAATGGACAGCACCATGATTCGCCCACACCTCGCCACTTCCTTAGTTCTCTACTTAGCTTATCTTTCATTTCATCCTTGTACCTATTCTTAATAAACTTATTTTGTTAATCATATACTTAAATAACTACTTGAAGAATTAAAAGCCTTCTAGTCTGACCTAGACACCCATTACCGTCACAGAAAAAAACTTAAAGATAGTATAGAAAAAGATTAATTGGTTTGACTATGTTGTGGACTAATCAAATGAACGAAATATATATAATAATCCACACGAAAATATTACATGTTCTCTCAATAGCTTGTATTTCTTGTAACAGGTTCATAAGGACAGGGTCGAGGACTTGGTATATGATGCAAATATCACTGGATTGACTTCTTGGACCACTTCTATTAACGGGGTTACTGTCGAGTACTACACCATGCCATTTTACTTCGTTTCTGCTGGTACGTTTATCAAAGTGCTCCTTCTATTTGTCACAGCCATTGTATCGTACGGAAATCCACATGCAGACATAAAAACGAAGTGTGTCTTTGGAATAACTACGATTATTATAGTTAAAAATCATAAGCCTTCAACTAACAAGCACCAAATGCCTTTATAACAATGAATGTTCCCGCAATGATTTTAGCTGTATTTCAAAACTAGCTGTAGTTTCCTCCCCCGTTGTTTTTTTATAGTTTTTCTATTATTTAAGACGGAGACGAATCCAACAAAATAAATATCATGAAAATCAGTCCACCTATTCTTGAATAATGCATGAAGTAACTGACTAGACTTTTTTACAGATAAAGACTATCATATTTCAAGAAGCATAAGGCACTGAAAAAGTTCCGTGTTCTGTGGTTGTATACTTATGGAATCTTTCAGAGATCCTGAAGACAAGCAAGGAGGAGCGCCAGAGGAACCGCGACCCTAAGGCCATGATCCAGCACGGGTACGTGTGGATGACCGGTATCAACGGGGAGCTGTACCCACTCTCCACTGACACCAGCAGCCTCGGAACATCCAGCAGCGATTTTACCACGCAAGCCTGTGTGCCATGGATGGGTAAGATTAACAGCAAAGCAACTACTTTTTAAACATCACATATATTTAGTATTCCTTATTAAGATCTGCGCAGGTGTCAGATGGTGAAAATTTTACAAATAGATCAAATTCCTTTAAATTTTATTTAATTTTTGGTTGGATGAGCAAAAGACTTTGGCTAGTTAACAAGTAATAATAGTACGAGTAAATGTTTACAGCTGTTAAATTAATAAAAATATGAACTTAAATGTATATTTTTATAAGTATAAGTACGTATCTACTTATCCTTTGACGGGCCTGTTGGTCTAGTGGTTCGTGACCCTGACTGCTATATGCGGTCGTGAGTTCGATTCCCACCCATGACAAATCTTTGTGTGATGAGCACGAGCATTTGTTCTGTGTCTGGGTGTAATTCAGAAATATATAAGTATTTTTATCAGTTGTCTGGTTACCATAATACAAGCTCTGCTTAGCTTGGGGTCAGATGACCGTGTGTGAGTTGTCCCAGAATATTATTATTAGTATTACTTAAAACTTTTGCTATTGTTGACAAAAAAATGATGTTTAATGTATCCCATATAGGGACCAAGTAATAAAAAATTAGGATTTAGCTACTTATAATAATATGCCTTGTCCGTTACAGGTCAACATTACTACCACAAGATGACCAAGCAGACCATCTGCAGCGCTGAGAACATCTTCCCCTGGTTCCCACTCATGGACTCAGACCAGCTCATCGGATTAGGTTTCATGTGCTTCATGAAATACAAAGTGGACAGCAACGTACTAGACTTATTTGAACATCCCGACGAATCCGCTGTCAAGGTTGGTTTATTTTGGAATTACTATTAGTTAAGCAAAACAATAACCGCTCACTGAAGTAATCTAGGTCTAAACAACAACACGGATGACTCCATCACTTTTACACTAAGAAAAACGGGCCCATATTATTTAATTTCATCGTTTTCCAGGATTCGTGTCCCAGGATTCTTAGATCTTAGAAATAAAGACAATCGAATGATGTCGCCATCGACGATGATGGAAAAATTATAAATAATATTAGGGTAGTGTCCCTACAAATTGGGTCCCTCAGGGTTATACTGTACCTACCATAGCAATTAATGGTTCCATGTCCTGTTGCAGATGATCGTGAACAACGGCCCCGACTGCCTGTACGACCTGGCCAGAGAGAGGGGAGTCCTCACCATGCACGTGTACTTCATTGACACCCCACATTACGTCGGGTGCCCCCTCTTCGGTTGATTTCTATTCTAAGTCGACTACATTCTAAATAGCATCGTTATGAACTTATTTATTAGCTAATTAAATGTTGAATTTAACTTTTGATACTTTTCTATGAATTCCAATGAATTTAATGTTTCGACATTATATTATACAACATGATTTTTCCGCATTGTGGTAAGTGATTATAATCAAATAGTGTGCTAATGATAAAATAGATGAAGGTCCTGATACTGTATCAGAAAAACAACTTAGACGTAAACTAACTAATCAGATATTAAACAGTGATAACAGAAACATTAGCGTATTGATGAAAACTGATTGTCATTATCAAAATATGGTTATTATCACAGAATTAATAATACCCGTACTATTATCACGTGGTGTACGACCTGCGCAAATATGAAATAAATAAAAATAATAAATGCGGAAAACATCACATACATTGCTCTGAACCCAAAGTAAGTAAGCTAAAGCCCTTGTGTTATGGAATTCAGAAACAACGAAGGTACCACAAACACCCAGACCTGAGGCAATGTAGAAAAGTTTGTTTCTACATTGACTCGTCCGGGGATCGAACCCGGGACCTCAGAGCTAGCGACACCTTGAAACCAGTGCTTACGCCACTCGACCACGGAGGTCGTCAAAAATGCGGCCCTAACGGCCCCAGCCTCTCTTGCGAACTCATAACTCTACAAGCGTTAACGCTGATCGAATCGATCCAGATGTATGGAAGTGACAAAGTCACGTGACTTAGAGAAATAAAAAAAACGTTTCCTTTTAATGTCATTAAACAATTTCTATCATCGTTAACGCTTGTAGTAATGACACTTGGCAACATCAGTTGTAGTTACGCTATATTAATGACTCTAAGTATCAACACCATTGAATCAAATTACTTAATGACCCTGTAACACTCTGTACTGAGAACAGATGCAGATACTAATACAGATGATTTGTTCAAGAGAAAAACAACAAAGAGTATTTGATATAGCTACGTTCTCCAATACTTTGTGTGCAATTTAAGACATGTTACATCTTAAGAAAAGAATAAGGGAGTTGCATTTTGTTATAGGTACGAGATACGACAAGCTTACCAACGCAATGCCGTATCTAGACAAAACATAATCTTGAACCTGGTATTTACGAGACGCTCTTCATTGGCCTTCAAAAATACATGAAATACGCCAAAAGTAAAGTAATTACTCAAGTGCGAACGACTGCAAAGGTAAACACCAAAAATATTTATTTTCATGTTATGTTAATGAAGTCAATGTTTAACTAATTCAATGGAAACAATTAAAGCAATGAAATTTTTAAGAATTTTTGATCAAAAAAAGTATGATCGGATTACGTTTAGGGAGATAAAATGATAAATTAATCTGCATTCAGGCTAGCTTTTAAATGTTTGTTCTGTTGATATAGAGTGTCCCGTAGGAATTTTTCAACTTTGAATTTTTGTTACTCTCGTCGCTGGGCCAGCGCGACAGCGGTGCGGGAGAGGTAGCATTCGTTCTTTAGTCTTTGCGGATTTGTCAAAAAATATAAGTAACGTCATTGGTCTGGAGAGCACCGCGCGTTTTCGGTAGGACAATACTTGAAGTGTGGTGAATCGCTGGTTTGAGCGCGTTGTGCATTTTGTTCTTACTGTGATATTCGGCGACTAAGCGATGATCCGAGTACACAGCTTGTCTAGTCGTGAGTGCAGAGCTTCCGTTAATACTGGAAGCCCACAAATCCAAGGGAACGGCACTGAAGAGTATAGGTATACTCCGAAAAAAGTCCACTCTTCTTCAATCACAACGAAACTGTCACTTCTTCGGCATGATTGATAAGTTTTTGGTACAAAAATTGCCAGTATTTACGGTTGCAACAGTTAGACTCGCTTTCAGCAGCATGAAGCAGCACCGCACACTGCCAGTGTCTCCTTGATGGAATTAAGATTTTCTTTTCTATGGATAACTTATAACCAATTACGGACACATCCCCTGGCCACCACGGTCGCCAGATGTGACGCCGTGTAATTTTTTCTTGTAGGGCAATTTTAAGTCAAAAGTTTACTGTAGTAATACCCACACCATATCTGCCCTTCAAGGAAATATGCGACGTTAAAATCACTGCCATTTTCCCAGTGCTTTGTTCCCGCGTAATAGCGAATATGAGAGTTCGGTTAAAGACATAGTCATCATTTAAAAGGTATTAGTATTAAAAATAAATCCGCAGGTATATATTTCATTTTGGAATTATAATCAAAGTACCTCGATTATCCGTTTTTTTTTTATTCAAGTTTCTGCAGGAATATTTCAATTTTTATGAATTATTCCTTTACATGTAGTTATTATGTAAATTAAAGCGCATCTGCATTTATTATTGCACACAAATTAAGTAAATTAACTGCTGTTATTACTGCACACAAAATAAGTAAACTTTATAAAAACGTACGAAATCGCACGGTTTCAGACTTATTTAGCAAACTTATATTCAATAAAACAATTTTGAGAATATTTTTTAAGGTATAAATAAATGCCTAGTTGACTGGCATAGAGAGAAGTCCGCCATTTTAATTACCTTTTTTGTGCATATCTTTTGAATAAATAAAAGTACGAAGATAATTATGTAACACTAGCAGCGTCCCTCAGTTCTATCCGAAAAAAAAGTTGGTACTTAAGGATACTTGGTACCTTCTTCTTCCTCGGTCCCTCACAGCTGAGGATCGCGACCACATATCAAGCTCCTCCATAGAGCTCGGTCGTACGCAGTATGGACCGCACGGTGCATGCTACCGCCCACAGCCTTCTTAATAGCGTCCGACCATCTCATAGGTGCCCTGCCTCGAGCTCGTCTACCTTCCACTTGACCCAGGATTATGTCCTTTTCCAGGCTATGCTTGCTTGACCGCATTATGTGCCCGAAAAAGGTATGCGCTCTTTCATGGCATAATGAAGAGAGTCGTGTGGTGATCTTAAGTTCAATTAAGATACTTGGTACCTATACTATACGAATAACAACATCTTTGGGCCAAATACTGTTCAATCTAGTAATTAGTTTTAAACAACCACCCTTAGAAAAGTTGACAAAAAACTAAAAAAAAGGCAACAGAACCCTGTCATAAATAAGTAAGCGTTGATGCGTAGCGGAACCCCAGCTGCTATTAACTTATTTACTTACTAATCATATAAAAACAGCCATCGAAAGGCACTCTCGGTACACGCCGACATCCGTCTACAACCATGTTGGCAATAATCGCTCTTCTGTCCGTCCTGGCGGCCTCCGCTCATGGTAAGTAGAACAAAGAATTTTTACCAGCCTATATTGTCCTATTAAGGTATTTTTACTTATGCGTCCTAATAATATGATTTCTCCTATAAATAATGATCTGTTTTTTTAACAACAAATTTAGTACCTATTCAACTAAATTATAAAGAAATTTCACTGAGTTTGTAACAGATCTTTTTTATGCATCATACGCGTATTTGTGAGAATTTTGTATTTACATGGAAAGACAAGAGAGTTTTTCTCTGTAGTATGATATTATTATGTTAGAACCGACAGACTCCATCGAATCTCTGCTGGATGAATTCACACAATTCTAGTTAGTATATTGTGTAGTTTAGTATTGTAAATTTGTAGCTACACTTACAATAATTGTGTAATTTATATTTATTTCAGGAGCATTTACTTCCAACTTAAAAGGTGTGTATCACATTCACAATTTAGGTACACTTTAGCTTTATACAATACGTACAATATAATATATTATGTAGAAATCATTGCTTAAACGAACTATAAAATAGTCTGGCGAAGCAGTCAAAACCTGCGCCGTAGTCATCTTCCAAAGAAAACAAACTAACTACGAGTATATTGAGTTCCGAGGTTTACGCGAATGTTAGATATTGAAATTAAACTACTTTTACGGATTTTATCGCGGTTTGTAGGTATTTAGATTTTAGTTCCCGACGTTTCGACACCTTTGCAAGTATTATGGTCACGGGCAGACAGGTGGTGTTCAACGAATTCTGCAGTCGCCGATCATGCTGAAGGCAAAATGTTGCTAGTTTTTTACATGACCTCATGGCTTTTGAGTAGGGCATCAATTTCTTTCCCGAAAACAATGTCATCCGAGCTACCATTTTGGAAATATAAATCGTTTTATATAAAATAAAAAAACGTAAACGGCCCATAAGGCGGAAACGGTGCGTTGTAGGGCCATACTTCTCAGACCCTAAATGGTTTCTATTATGGACAAGTTTAATCAGATGCTGCAATAAAAATGGTCGAATTCTATTCTTCGAAAAATTTACTATCCCATAATTTTTTTTTAACTATTTTTTTTTGTTTTCTTTTCTGCTCATTGTCCCCTAAGCGTATACTCCAACTCCTACACTGCGCCCCTAAGACGACCCTACTGACCCTCCAGCCATTACTTTAGATTTGATAAGCCACAGATTCTTGCTAAAGAACCTAAATTCCTGCCTAGGATGTTTCGCGAGGCTATTGAGATTAAAAAACACCCTAATTTCAATAGAGAAGAAGGTTGGAAGATATCACCTACTTGGGATCTGATAATTAACAAACTCAAAATCAAACCCAAGAGCAGCGCTGCAAGACCTCAAGACACCGTGAGCTCATAAAACCGCGATAAAATCCGTAAAAGTAGTTTTATTTCAATAACTACGAGTATGTAACTTAAACCTGAGTTCAAACAGTTTACGACTATGTTCACAATTGAAAAAATGCGTGGCTATGGTGCATTGATATTCTGCATATTCTTATTATTCTTATTCTGCTTTATAAGTTATTTTAAAGATGATATACTTACTTATGTTATTAATAAATCTATATACACCTTTATCGAAACCTAATGGTTAGTGTTATTGGTTCCTAGTGAGATTCGGTTTATCGCTATTCGATGATGTCTTTGTTGCGATGGCAAAGAACATTGATGAAGCAATTGATAGGAAGTGGGTGAAGAAGGACCGCCCAGCAGGGCCTGCAGGATTGGAGTCCCTTGAACTGTGGTGCCCTGCGGCAGAATACAGCTTCTGTACTTTACTTGACGATACCGGCTACATTGCTGGTGTCCAAATCGGCGTAAGTAAATTAATATTTATAAATTGTTTTTAATTGATTGGTTTGTGTGAATTGAGTTGAAATGAGATTTTAATTATGTGTTCATTTAGTTGAGCATATCTAAAGGGTACATCAATTCTATAAAAATGGGGTGAGATTTTCTGTATTAGCCTTTTAATATCCTTTAAAGTTGTGTCTTCTCGGTGAAGAAATATTGACCTTATTGCCTTTCCCAGGTGGCCAAGAAAAGAGTTAAAAGCACGTCATTGGACCTTGCTACCACAGGGTTCACTTCTTGGACCACTACTCTAAACGGAACGTCTGTCGAGTACCATACCATTCACATATACTTCATTTCTGATGGTACGTATTAATATTACACAAGAACTAAGTAATTACTATGTTTTAGGTAAATTTGTAACGTGTTCGGTTTGATGTGACATCCCACATTTGTGTAATCTACATATTGTTACAGACTGCTCATTGTGTTTTTGACAACTTGGAAATAAAATAAGTTTATAATTGATAAATCATATAAATAAAATTATAAGTCAATTATAAAAGTTCACAAAGGAAGTTTATATGAATTTTCCAGAAATTTTGAAAACAAGCAAAGAGAGCCGCGTTTCGTCTCGCAAGTCCGACAGGATGCTTCAACACGGGTACATTTGGTTGACTGGCTTCAATGGCGAGCTGTACCCGCTGTCGCTGGACGCCAGCCTCCTGGGCACCGCCAACAGCGACTTCACCAAGCAAGCATGCATACCCTGGATGGGTAAGTCCAACCAATACAATTTCGTACATTACTTTGTTTACTATAGTTGCGAGTTTTGATCGCTTTGATATCATCCCGGCAAAGTAGTTTTTGGTAGGTAATTAGTTTGTCGGTTTTTCTTTGCCCTTTTTGACTTACATAACTGGCAATTAATTGCAGAATGTAAACTCCACAGGTCAACATTACTACTACAAGATGTCAAAGGACACCCAGTGCACTGCTGACGCTATATTCCCATGGTTCCCGCTCGTGAGCGACGGCCAGATTATCGGAGTAGGCCATATGAGCTTTTTCGATTACCAAGTAGACCCAGTTGTAACGGACTGGTTTGAACACCCTACTAGGGATGATGTACAGGTGCTGCTTTATTTATATATCAAACACACTTATTATGAGGTTTTTAAGTTATATAGTTCTTATATACCCGACTGAACAAGAAGATAATATTACTCACGCATATTTATGTGTGTGGGTATGTTTCTATGTCCGTTCTATTGTGATATCGTTCAAACTGATTGTAAAATCACTTTACAATAGTTCTCATTATAAGTGAATTCTTCCCCTAACCACAGAGCAAAGTAGTAAGTCCCGAACTATCAACGTCATAGAATGCGTGACGGTTAGCAAAAAAACCAAAATGACGCGTTTTTATAAAAAAAGAATGTTACATAAAATTTCTTGAAAATTTTACTAACATAGATTATAAGTTTCTTTTTATTTATTTTTTTGTAATTAACCCAGACCTCTGTTGTCTGATAAATAAATGAATTATTATTATAAAATAAATTATAACAAAAGAGATTTATCCGCGTATTATACTAGAAAAAAGTGTTTAATTGTAAAGATTACTGTAAAAGTTAATTTTTTTTTTTCGTTTCAGATGATCGTGAACAGCGGTCCTACGTGTTTGTATGACCTGGCTGACGAAGGAGCCCTCACTATGCATGTGTACTTTATCGATGGTCCTAGAACTGTCTATTGTCCCTTGTGGTAAAAAATGATAATTATTGAATAACTTATTAAAGAGTAAAGATTTTGCTGTAATTAAATGTTTTATTTTGTTCCTACTTCAGCTCCCTTAGTAGGTTTAGTAGTAATTGACATGAGTTAATTTTGTTGGAATGCAGACTTTATAATAATATGAGCTAGTTAGCCTTGATAAAATAATTATTTAAAGCATATTATAGATACACTATGAAAAAAAAAACAGAAAAAGATATTAATCTTCACACAAAATCAGAAAATTAAGACTTGCCTGAAACTGTTTCATAATAATAGAACTACATAAAATAGTGTGATCCGGGCACCATATCATAGGACGCCCGCTTGTCCATGCTTTCAGGGAAATAATGAATATCATGAATTTACATGGTCAAAGTCTTAAGTAATACTCGTATTGAAGACAAAATAATAATAAAAAAAGTTTAGTAGGTATGTATACATCGCGAAAATATTGGTTCTACAGCTTTTGTCACTTCAGATGTTTTACTTTAACACTTGTTTTATCAATTATTTTCATGTACAAAGTAGAAAATTGAATTATTTGATTTAAAAATTAAGTAGAATAAATAATTATTTGTTTTCAAAATTAAGTAGAAAAATTAATTATTTGTCTTCAGTTATAAGTATTATACATTGACGTCATAGCCATGTTTATTTTCAGTAAAAATGCGACATCGTCCTGGGGCCCGAGTCTATTTACACTCCGTGTCAGTGTGCTCATAGTTGGCTCATAGTGGGACGATTTTACGATAATTGGCATTCTACTAAGTTAGTAAAACGCCACAGTGATGGTCCACCAAGACTGAACCATTTCCTAATTAGGATTCTCGAGGCGACCTTAAGTCTATTATAGGTAGCTACCTACTATAACGCACCACATTACCTTAAGGGCTAGTTCAGACAGTTTCGACACTGAACTATTTATTGATGAAGTGGAGTAATATGGGATACTCAGTGTGAGGATTTTTTTATCATACATTCTTCATTTGGGATATAACGTTACGAACTGACCATGTAATAGTCGGTCACTTAATATTGGATGCACCCAATACCGCCTTTTTCTTTTCTTTTTTTTAAGGAGCAACCACATTAAACACACTTCTTCGTCGACCTCCATTTTCAAACTGACATTATCCCCGCACGAAAATCGCATAATAACCGCCGGTGTCTGAATAGCATCACAATTTTGCGGTTTTAAACCGCGCGATTCGTGAACGCGCGGTTCCCGCATGTCTGAACTAGCCCTAAATATACCTCGCGAAGTGGGTAGGTACTATAACATTGGCATGTTCAGGGTTACCTACTAAAAATTAAGACAGCTTAATCATAAAAATTCTTGTGTACTTACAATTTTACAAAATTAATAGATACATGGCGTTATAATGTAAAAATTAAAAATAGTTGTTGATGAAATATTCACAAACCATTCTAATTATCTAGTCATTTATAATTGCGTCATATTCTTCATCTTGTATTATTTCTTGTTTTAATTTCAGAGCGTTTACTTTAGATTTCTTAACACTGAGTAAACTTAAAAACTTGTCACATAAAGCCTTTTCCATTTCGATTTTGAGATTTAAAAATTCTTCAGTGTCTTTTAAGCACTTTTGGTAATCAGACTTCACTGAGTCAAATCTATATTTCAGGCTGTGAACTTTTTGTTTCATGTGTTTGTTAAGTGCGATTAATACTTCAACTAAATCCGGTTGTGCATGCTTAGGAGTTGAATCTAATTCCATGGGCAGAAAACCTTCTATTACAAGTGAGCCCTTTATTTTACGCTTCCAGTAAAAGAAACCGCTTTTTAAATCATAAATGTAGTCATCTCTCGGCTGAGATAGACATTTTTTTACGTTATTAAAATACGCAACTTCAGACATGTGTAAATTTCTACTAAAACCTACCAGTCTGTTCGGTGAAAACCGCCCTTTCCATAGTTTATCCTTATTGAAAAGATATACTTCGAATGAATCAGACTGCCACCCTATCATTAGGTAGCAATTTTCTCCTTGAACTGCTAATTTTGTAACAGTGATGGCTTCGTCTAAATCCATTAGGTATATTTTATCATTTCCCACTTGTAGATTTTATTTTGTAGGGCCGTTTTCTTACAATTTTAGTGAGACATTTGGAAAGATTATTTTTATTTTATGACTGATTGTGTTTTGTAACAATGATTTTTGACATTAGACGAATAATAAATTTTTGGTAGACCAAAAACTACAGCTTAGATTTTAGCCTCAGCATTTGTTCTGAAAATATTAACAAACCAAGTTTTTATTCCGTGTATCGGAACGTAATTTATTAATATTCTATGTTGCTTGTACGTCTATGTCATGTGCATCATAACCTCAAAAAATCCAGTTGTTTTGATTGTGAATAATTAATTCATAATAGTTAAACATATGATTGGAAGGCTGTTATAGAAGAAAAAATAAATATCGCCTAACAATGAGTAGCAGTGACGAAAGCGATCATAACTTAAGTGACGAAGGACAGGATGATGATGGAGAAAGAGTAAGTACCTAATTCAACAGATCCTTATTATTACCTTTCGCTATTTACTATAAGTATTTATATAATTTATTTTAGACTGAAATCAGATCACAATTATCATCACTGTCTTTTGAAGAACTACAAAAACTAAAAGAGAAAATAGGAGCAAAGGTTTATAAGGAAGCGCTTTTTGGCAAGAATAAAACAGAAAGGACAACTGTAAAAGTTTTCAAAAGGGAGAATAAAAACAGACCACGTGAAATGAGCTCAAAGAAACCTGTACCATTGCTACAGAGTGTCCCAACTATAAAGAAAAAAGAAATTCGTGATCCAAGGTAATTTTGTAAAAAACTATATGTTAACCAATTTTAAAGCATGTAATACAGCTGCTATATAATTAAATTTTATATATAGAATTATTTTATTACATAACATAACATACTATCACGCCTGTATCCCCAAAGGGTTAGGCAGAGGTGTACCAATGTACACCCACAGTTCGCCGGTATGTTTAGGTCCCATGTAATAGGGGGCGAGCCTATTGCCACTAACCGGGCACAAATCCAAACTCCAACCTGCTACTGAGAATTTCATAGAAAAACCCAATAACACCTTGGTCGACTTGGGAATCAAACCCAAGACCTCTAGCGTAGCAGTCGCGCTTAGCGCCACTAGGTCAACGAGGCAGTTTTATTGTTCATACAAAATATTTTGACACTAGGTACCTTAACTTTTAATTCCATTCTGTAGATAGTTTTTTTATAATTTTATTCACCTAATGGACAGAAACATAAAACCACCTATTCTTAAAATATATATAACGTGTTAATCCTTGCAGATTTGACCCACTCTGTGGAGAGTTTGACAAAAAACAATTCTCGGAAAACTATAACTTCCTATCAGACATTCGGATGAAAGACATCAAAGCTATAAGAGCTGAATTAAAGGAAACAACAGATCCAGACAGACAGCTTCAACTGCGGAGGCTACTACAGAGGTTGAATGATCAACATAAGGCTAACAAAAAGAGCAAAGTTGATCATGAAACAATAGTAAAGAATAAAGAATCTATAAAACAAGAGTTCAAGGATGGGAGACAGCCACACTTCAAAAATAAATGTAAGTTACATTGTTTTCTGTATTTAAATATTAAGATATCAATCCTTATAGATAATAACTTATAATAAACAAAGATTAATATTTATTTCAATCATTGATATTAGACAAGGGTTTAGACATCCAAATACTTTTGAATCTTTTTAAATAGTTAAGTGATCATTCTTATAGTAAACTAGCTGTACCCGGCATGCGTTGCAATGCAATTTTTTCTACGTAGCACCTGCCTACTACCTACCTACTACCACTTAGGGGTATGAAAAATAGATAGTAGCCGATTCTCAGACCTACTGAATATGACTATAAAATTTCATAAAAATCGGTCAAGCCGTTTCAGAGGAGTATGGTAACTAACATTGTGACACGAGAATTTTATATATAAGATGTTGAGAGTCAGCTATTAATACAGCCTTTACATTTTGAACTAATTGTTGATGGTAATTTTCTAAATTGTTTTTCATTTAAATGTGTCATTTAAATCATACTACTATTAATTAATAAAGTAAAAGTAACCTTTTGCTGTTTCCCTTGTATGTAAGAGTCGGTTATTAAAATAAATAAATTTTGCAGCTGAACTTCGTGTGGAGGCATTAGTCAAACAGTATGAGGAACTGAAAAAAGAAGGTGCTGGACGAATTCAGCGTCACCTCAAACGAAGACAGCAGAAAGTGAAGAAACAGTCGCATAAAGCACCTACTGGTGTCAGTTAAATAAATATTTTACTGATTAGTACTTTATTTTTATTTCCATCCATTTCTTAGTTCTAGTTTTTTTCAAATCCGACTAATAGTGATCAAAGATTAGCACGTTCACACAAAAAAAAAGTCAATCTCATCTCACCGAGAGGCTTGACATGTGGTTGCAATCCTCAGCTGTGAGGGACCGATAAAGAAGAAGAATAGGTACTTTAGGAGCTCTTTTTTTATATATTTTTATTGTACTACAAAATCCTTATCTTTAAACACATTCTCATTTTTAGTAAGTTACGTTTCCCGCCATTGACAAGGATGATGATGAATTTTTTGACGCGTGTTAGTCTTATTTATATAAAGATTTAATTTTAGTATAGTAAATAGTTGTGTTTGTACTTGTATTAGATTTAAGTATCGAATTGTAAATAATTAAAGATAAATAGATTGTAAAAAAAAAAAAAAAAGTATAGGTATTCTGTGGAAATATTCGTGTCAATTCCGCTGTCAACCGTCAAACAAACAGCTGTCATCAAATCTCCTCTTGATTGTAAACAAAATCGGCAAGTAATTATTAGGTAGAAAAGTAATGATTATAAATAAAAATGGAAAATAATATTAACGAGCAAACTTCAATAACGAAATTTGACATAAAAGGAAAGTATCTATATGTAAAAGTGGTTTGGAAACCAAATGAAAATGACTTGTTTCACATAAAGATTTATGATGGAAATGTTACATGGTCAGGGAGATTGTCTAATGAATTTGCCAAAAGATACCGAGAACGGTTCGAAGAAACTGAGGACCAGTACTATAAGGATGTGAAGAAAAGCTTAAAGAAAACAGACGAAGATCATTTTATGTACGATTTTAATATCGCCAAGGATGATGTTAACTCCGCTAGTTTTACTTGGAAAAAGAAATTTGAAGACTCGCAACATGAGATTGCTACACTAGTACACGGTTCAGTGCCCGTTCATCGCGAAGAAAACATGGAATCCAAAGACATTTTGCTCGATTTTTTGTTAGCTGAAAATAAGGACCTTCGGTCCACTATTAACAATCTAAGTAACAAAAACGAAGGAATTCTTACGGACTTGAAAAAATGTAAAACTGAATTGGAAAAGTTTGTAGATATCAAAACCTCTTTAGAGACTAGCTTGTATGGGAAGTTTGTGCAACTGCTGAATGCAAAAAAGAGGAGAATTCAACTATTAGAAGGAAGTATTCATAAGTTCTCAGATACTAAAGATTTTATGGGGGCCGGTTGTTAAAGCATATTATTATAAATAATATATATTACTCATTGATTATAAACAATAAGAATATTAGCAGAGGACTGAAATATCATCATTTTTTTTACCAAAGTGCCTATTATAAATTACTACTGGCAAAATCTCTAGTTAAAATTATATTATATAATATGAACTAATCACAAATACACACAAATAAAATATACCAGATAAATAATAAATTATTTATTAAGTAAAAATTGTTTTATTGTTCTTATTAATAGCTCCTTCCGAAGAGGGTGATGAACTTGGGTTTGTTGTTGCAAGCCGGATGGATGCACTTGTCAGAGGTTGTGAGCTCGCGGGGCTGCTGGAATGGGATGCAGAGGGACTTCGCACCCATAGCAGGGGCCTTCACCTCAGTTGTTTGGTCATCATCAGTCCTGGTAAAAAGAGAAAAGATGTTAAAAAACCCTACCCTAATAATGAAAAAAAATTAGGGGACATAGAGTGCCATTTCTGAATATAATATCCAGTGGAAACAGTTTTCAAGTGACGCACAGACAAGTGTATATATAGTCTATGAGAACTTGTCCATTAGTTTATCATAATAAAACCCCAAAAAAATATTATATAAAAAGTAATTTAAAAAGAATGTTTGTATATGAACTTTAAATGTCCAAGAAATGGTAATTCTATAGAGTTTAAGATTCACTCACCTCGCACTGTCATTCTTGATGTTATCCTCGCAAGGGATTTCGCCGCAGAATGGCGACAGCAGAATATGCTTGCGCTCCAATGCGTCGGTAAAGTCATCCCACTTGGTGACCAGCGAGAGTCTTGAGTCGCGTTCCTTTGTCGCTCTAAACGCAAGAGAGAGAGATGAATAATTTGTTATCTATACATCCATAATTCTATACCTACTACTAATACTAGCAATGCGATGGTAACTCTGTGACTATAATTTTGTCCGTTACGTCGGTATTAACGTCATCTAGTAGAGATTCAAATTTTATTTTACTTTATTCTCATAAAGATAAAACAGCCACATACATAAGAACAGACAACTTTTTACATAGTTACTTTTTTTGTCGCGATTTTTAGGATCTAGCATCCACAAAACCTGGGAAAAAGCTAGTATTAATTTAATTATTTATGTGTTTAAGGATTTTTGTGTTATATTTACGGCAACGGAGAGTAGGTAGTATATAATTTTTGAAATTATACCAGAACTTTTACTCCGTTTATTCAAACTAAATTTTACAACAACTTTAGTGTTGTGATGTTTTATTATGTTCGGTTATTTTAAATGACATCTGTATAAAATGTTGCTAGTATAAGTTGGTTATTAAGTAACACCCGTCTCACCTCTCCACCATTTCCTTATGCGTGGTCTCCAGTAGTTCGACCAGCTTCTGTCCGGCGTCAGCGCGCGGCAGCGTCACCTTCTCGCCCGTGAGCCGCCGCACCGCCAGCACCTGGCCCTGCGCCATGTCCTTAGGGCCTAGCTCCACGCGGACTGGTACACCCTGGTAATGAAAATAGAGTTTTGTAATCATTGAAGAAATAGTGTTTAGTCTTTAAAGGTAATTTATAGACTTGTAAATAACAAGGTATAGTGTAGATTAAGTTGTGTTTTATTGTAATGGTCCTAAGTGCAAAAATTTACGTGTAAAAACGGCGATATAATATGCAAGTCTAAACAAATGTTAAGAAATATTAATACAAATAAGCCACAGTTAAAAATCTTCTTATTCCATAATCCGATAATTAAATGACATAATCTTTTTTTAACATGTTACCTATTAGATGGTCTTAAACTCAATTACTTTATAATCAATGTTTAGGGTATAGACCGACAATTTAGCAACAAGAACTAAATACACCCAAATATTTACTTTACTAAAGAAAAACCTAAAATAAACTTCATATAGGTACCTTAAGTTCCCAATGGTTGAACTTCCATCCAGGAGAGTAGTTATCCCTGTAATCTCCTTCAGCCCTCAAGCCGGCGGCCACCAGGTCATCGACTAGCGCCTTGCAGGAGTCGATGAGGGTCTTCCGTTCCTCGGGCGAGCTGGAGGCGGTGATGCCGCAGGGCACCACTATAGCCTGGACCTCGGCCACGCGGGGGGGCAGGACTAGACCCTTGTCGTCGCCGTGGACTAGAACCATTACACCTAGAGAAAGGAGAAATGTTAGTTTTACAATCGCAATCCGCCAATCGTGTAAAATAAAATCTTACAGTGACATACCTATATACCTACCTACTACTACCTGTCTGCTTCCATTGTTTTTTTATATTACTCTCATCGTAAGTATACAATCAAGTATACTTATTCCAATCTAAATTGAGGGATTAAATCCCTTTCCCACATTTCGATTTCTGCCTGGGAACATGGTATATCAAATTGAAGTGTATAGTCGTAATTACTCTTAGAGTGCCATACACGAGAGCCATCGTATAGTAAACACCGATTACAAAAGGAAAACAAAATATATTATTATATAGAGAATACGGTGAGTAAACTACAGATTTCTGCACAATATAATAGCGACACATACCATGAAAGTTTTTAAAACAAGGTCTGCACCATTGCTGCGCACGCTGCCTATAAGTTCTTTGAAACTAACGACACATACCGATGGTCCTGGTGGTGATGCCCCAAGAGTTCTGGTACACGTACACCTTCTCCTGCGTGTCGGGGTCGTCGTACACGATCTCGAACATCTTCGAGAAGTTCTGCCCTAAGTGGTGGCTCGTCGCTCCCTGATATACAAATATTTATCGTCAAACTAGGGAAAATTACGGAATATTTAACGCAGTTCGTAATTACGTACTTAGATATATAGAAGAAAAAGCTTAGCACAGCAAACAAATATAGAGTAGGGAATAGTGCTTTAAATAAAAGAAAAACATATTAGTAAGGATGTTGCTTTTATTTTGCTTTAGCAAACCTAATTGTGTAGCAATAAACGCAGGACAGTTTTTTATGTGTTTTGCACCTAATTTTTTCTTTATCTGGGTGTAATTAATCAACGAAATGTGTGGAAGAAAGGAAGATATAACTATGTGTATCAGTTGTCTAGGTACCATAATATATGTTTTGTTTGGGATCAAGTGGCTGACTGTGTGTTTAAAAGCATCTTACCTGTATGGCCCTCCCACTGGCGGGTATGTAGGCCTCCACGGTGGTGGTGTAGTCGCCGCCCGCGAACTTCTCCTTCTCAGTCTTGCGGCCCTTGATCACGGGGATGGCTAGTAGATCCTCGTATACACGGGCGTACAGGTCTAAAGGATAAATATAAATATAGAAGTCCAAAATCATGAAATAGTATATCCAGAAGATTAAAAACTGATTAAAATCGTTAAATAAAGAGGGCAAATATAATCATTGTCGTTGTATGCTTGTTGTACTTGGTTTACATCCCATTCTTGTGACTACTATAAAAACTTAATTTTCAAAACGCTTTGTTCTCTAAATATTATTATGGTTAAGGTTTTTCTTGCCCAAAAACTACATAGGTATTTATTACAACTGTCATTATAAGGTATGTGACAAAATACGTGACCCGTTTCACATAATTTACCCATGAGCGCAAACACTATGTACTAGACGTTACATCAATCATTCGTATAGAAGTTATAACATCAATAATGATATACCTAACACTTGCAGCACTTCCTCGGCAGCTTCCTCTTGTAGACGGAAGGCGGTGTGGCCCTCCTGCCAGAGGAACTCGCGCGTGCGCAGGAACGGCTGCGGCTGCTTGAACTCCCATCTCTGTACCATACCATACACACTCTTTAGTAATCTTCGGAAACGTCATACTTTAGTTAACATATTTTTGTTAAAGTATAGAAACAAGGGGTAAGATTTGTACCGAAAGCGACGACTGACGAAAAATCGCTGTCAGAAGTGTCCCAAGTAATCAAAAGATCGCGATATTGAGAAATAATCGATAAATGCATATCAAACAAGGCTGTGCTAAGACAGCGTTATTTTGGCAAGTCGTTAAAAACCTGTATGTCTATAGGAAATTGTGTGGGACCGTGGCTGTAAAATGTCAGTTAACAATGTTCATATTAGTATTTTCATATAATTATACGTACAACAACGTTGTTCCACTGGTTGAGCTTGTAGGGCAGGTCGCGGTGGCTCTGTATCCACTTGGCGTACGCGGGGTACATGACGGTCTCGGAGGTGGGCCGGATGGCGATGTGCTCGGCCAGCTCCGACGAGCCCGAGTGCGTCACCCACGCCACTTCGGGCGCGAAGTCCGCGATGTGGGTCTTCTCGCGTTCTAACGCTGCCTATAACGAAAATAATTATTAAAGATGACAGCATATAATATAGGAACAGTACCCGGCAACCTCCAGGACTTGATGGAAGCGACAAAGCCCTTCAGCGGGGCGACTGTTTGGTCCAATAGAATATAAGGATCACTGACACGAAAGGACGCATGTAACTTTAATTTACATTAATTTGAATGTATATAATACTCATAATAATATCGAAATATTGAGTTTAAGCAGCGTGCGCAGAATGTTGTGCGTGTGTAGTGATATGCGTCTTTGAAAAGTCGATTTGCAATATTTATTGCAGAGTATAGTCGAAATGTGTCTCTTTCTAGCAATGTTCTGTTGTAGAAAAGTTGTTTTATAAAAATTGCCATTTTTTAATGGTTTCCGTATGACCTTTTCCACCAAAACCAGTTCAAGATGTCTCATTGTAGCCGTAGTTATATTACTTACACCTATGAAAAATGACTATTTCCATTCAATATACAAAGCCATATAAAAACTATATGATTTTTACTTTGTCTCCTTATTGAGTACCTACAAAACCTGCAACAGTACAACTTACCTTGGACACGAATATAGGGAAGTAGCCGTCCTTGACGCCGAGCTTGCGGAACTCGCCGCTGAGGAAGGTGCGGATGCAGTCCCAGATGCTGTACGACCACGGCCGCAGGATGTAGCACCCGGAGATGTCGTAGTAGTCTATCATCTCCGCTGGTAACAATAATAAATATATGAATATGGAATACTTAAACGTCAATCCGTTTAAAGCCGCCATCTTCCAAAATAACTTGAAACGGAATCAAGAAAAGTGAAGAAAAAATTGCTCATCATTCTATCAAATTGCAATCATTTGCTGCGTGGATTGAAGATAGAATTTAGCAAAAAAAAAACAATAAACTATTGAATATAATTGAATACTACTCACACTTGGTGATAACTTGTGAGTACCACTCCGGCAGGTCGGTGTCCTTCCTCGCTTCCAAACCTAACCGGGTGACCTTCTTTACCCCTGATGACGAATCCGCGGCCGGCTTTGGTGACTGGAAATATAAACATAAAATAAAACTTATTATGGATAACTAGATTACCAATCCTACTCAATACCGGCTAAATAAAAGTGATACAGGTTCCAAATCATATAGGTATAATAAAAGATATAAGTAATTACCGGTTCCTTCTTAGCCTCCTTCTTGGCCTCTTTAGGCTTAGCCTCCTTGGGCTTGGCATCCTTAGGCTTTTCTTTCTTCTCCTTAGCCTTGGGGTCTCGCGGCTGCACGGGCGGTGCGAATGCCGAGCCGGTCTCCGCCTGGTACGCTGCCTTTAGTTCTAGAAGCTTCTTTACTTCTGCGTCGATTGCCGCCTACGATAGAAGAAATTATGACAGACTTATACGGTTTACATTATATTATTAATTTTAAAGCTAGTTTGCTTAAAGAATATAAAAAGATTTTGAAAGACTTTCTTAGTTTTACTTTTATTTTTACAAAGGTTGAAAAAAAAATCGCAGTTAGGCATTTAATCCTTTCGTCACGAAAGATAAACACGAAAGATAAACATCAAAATGTGCATCACAGCCAGAAAGAAGACCAATTTTATATAAGTACGATATTTCTTTTGTAATTTCGGGTCAGACAGATTTCGCAACAACCTTTCTAGCAAAATATTTACGTATCATGTGGAGACAAGTAAATTTTCTACACTAACCCTGCATATTTACATATAAACATACTTAGAACAGCTATGGTGTATTTGTGTACGTTCATCTTACCTTGTCAGCCTTCTTGCCCTTCAGCTCACGCACGAGATCGCCTTGCTTGGTGATCTGAGCGCCGAGAGCGGCCGCCTTGTCGCTAGCTCCCTCCATTGCTGCTGGCTTCGCTTCCTACACACAGAACATAATTATGTTGTCTATAATATAATAATAATCCAGCTTATAAACGTACCACTGCAGCATATGAGCATCACGCTTGCTCTCTGCGGATTGGCGATTTCAGATCCCAAATTTTGGAATCAAGGTTTCCTTACGATGTTTTCCTTGACCGTTTGTCAGTAGTGTTTTAGAATAATTAAGAAAGTACATATAACTTTTAAAAAGCCACATTGGTACTTGCCTGGGTTCGAACCTGCAACCTTGTGCATACAAATCCGTTCATTGAACCGCTAGGCCACCACGACATTTATGTTGTCTATTAATTACAAATTAAAATATTCCTTGAAATTAAAATAATCTATAACAACTTAGTTGATTTTGTACCAAAATCTTTAAAATATGGAAATGATCGCTGCTTCGGCCATCAGCGACCGATCTGCTATATTGATTTCTGAGTATTACGCGAATGTTAGACATTGAAATACAACTACTATTAAGGATTTTATCGCGGTTTATATTTAGGTTTTAGTTCCCGACGTTTCGACATCTTTGCAGGTGTCATGGTCACAGGCAGACTGGAAATTTAAATCCCGATAAAATCCATAAAAGGTGTTTTATTTCGATCTACTATAATTATGTCTGAAATTTTATAAGTTCGTTTAACGTGTGATGAGTACCTGCGTTTCAACTTTAACAGGCGCTGCGTTAGGTGTCCAGTCGGTGCCGGTGATCGCCTTGTATTGAGCCTTCAGGTTCAGAAGATTCTTCACCTAATAAAAACAAAAATACAAAGGTTAAAGAAACTGTAGCATCATATCGATATATCTACACACATCGGTCGAATATATTAAACATAATAGAAAAATGGTTTAAATACCTAAACCAGTATGATAATTTTGAATCTTTTATCAAATCTAAACTTACATAATGACAAGAACATAGTAATTCAGTTTCGGCCTTATTTAACACGAAAATGTTACACACAGTCAAACCTACTCTAAGTATATAACATACCTCAACATCGACAACGGACTTCTCAGTCTTCTCGGCCTTCAGTCTCCGCACCTTCTCTCCCTGCGCCGCGATCTGAGTGAGGAGGAGCGCCACCTGCTTGGTGTCGTCCGTCTGCGACTGCTGCTGCGGCTGTGACGCTGCGGTGCCGGGCTTCCAGTCCTGGGTAGCATAGATATTGTAAATTGTGCTTATAAAAGAAACTTATTGATGTGAGAAAAAGGTAACTTAATTTGCTTAGCATGAGCATTAAATAAAAAAAGAAACAGCGACCAATTACTTTGACTTAACGTTTTTTATACGTTCTTATGCTTTATTTTATTTTTAGTTTTATAATTATTGGCAATTACATAATTCTTTTAGCAAGAACAGAAATTATTTGCTGATTAATTTTATTTAAAATGTGCTAAAGATGCTAACTGTTGTATGGCAACACTTACTTGACCCGTAGCTGCCTTATATTTGGCCTTAAGCTCTAACAAGGCCTTGACGGCTGCGTCGACTTTAGCTTTCTCGGCCTTGGCTGATTTCAATGAACGGACCAAGTCGCCTTGCTTGGTGATTTCTTGGTTTAGGGATGCTGCGTCACCAGTGGAAGGTGCTGGTGCTGAAGCTGGTGCTGGCTTGCTGGCTGCGGGAGCTGCGCCCGGCTTCCATTCCTAAAACAAACAGTTATTTTTGTAACTCACTGAAACACATATTTAGTGAAAAGTTTAGATACACTATAGTAAAAATAAATTGCCTAATTGCCGTAAGGCACGCAAGCCAACACTCACCTGACCCGTAACTGCCTTATATTTGGCCTTGAGCTCCAACAAGGCCTTAACGGCTTCGTCGACCTTAGCCTTTTCTGCCTTGGCTGATTTTAGCGAGCGGACCAAGTCGCCTTGCTTCGTGATTTCTTGGTTTAGGGATGCTGCGTCACCAGTGGAAGACGCTGGCGCTGGTGCTGGCTTGCTGGCTGCAGGAGCTGCACCCGGCTTCCATTCCTAGATAAACATATTTTTTAAACCTTAGGCTCAATCTTATTGAAGGTAAATAAAGTAATAAATAATAAAATGTGACTATACACAATGCAAACATACACGACATTAAAACAAAAATAAGCTAGATTATTCAGTGATGCTATAATCCACGTATTGCATACCTAGAACAAAGAAAGCTACATATATAAATGCCAGTTTAATAACATAACGAACCTGTCCCGTAGCTGCCTTATACTTCGTTTTGAGCTCCAACAAGACCTTGACGGCTTCGTCAACCTTAGCCTTTTCGGCTTTCGAGGACTTCAGAGTGCGGACGAGGTCGCCTTGCTTGGTTATTTCCTGGTTGATAGAGTACGCGTCGCCCGAGGGACTGGGAGCGGCGGCTGGAGCTGCAGCCGTACTAGGCTTCCACTCCTGTAAGATGTAAGGTAATGAGTTCCTGTACAGTACGACTGACGTGCGGAAATAACTTTAATACCGTTGGTGATTATGAGCGATGCAAGTACACTTTATTTATTTAGGTATTTTATGTATAATAGAAATAAAACTTTTAAGTGAATCGAAGATTGGATGTTTTTGGGTCGAACTTTAGTGTGAACACAGAACATAAAAAACAGAGTGTCCACTCAGCCTATCGCGTTCATATTACTCTAGGTATAATTAGTCTACAAGATTTTACATTAACAGACCTGTCCAGTAGCAGTCTTATATTTTTTCTTGAGTTCTAATAGGGTCTTAACGGCTTCGTCGATCTGTGCCTTTTCGGCCTTAGCGGCTTTCAGCGACCGGACAACGTCGCCTTGCTTGGCAATCTGTTGGTCCAAGGATGCAGCGTCACCACCTGATGCTGATGGTACCTGACCCGGCTTCCAATCCTGGATAAAAAATTAAATATAACAATACAAAAAAAAATATTACTAGCGGCTCATTATATCAGCGGCGCTATTATTCAGGCCTGGCCTGCAATTTGATAGTTCAGATTTTCTCTTTTCTTCAGGGGTCTACTATTGTACCAATTTAAATGTTTTGTCGCAGGTCTGTGTTCTGTGGTCACCTTTGTATCTTTTTACTATTTGTATTTGTGTTATTGTTTGTCTGGTGTGTGAAAGTACATAAATAAATATAGTTTTGAGTGTTTAAAAAAACTCTATCCCTGGGAGGAAATGGGTTTCCGCCTGGTTCTCTGAAATACTAAATGCAGGAAGTTCATGATGATTACAAGGGTCAATAAAAGTAAACTAACCTCTCCAGTAGCCTCCTTGAATTTCTTCTTAAGCTCCAGTAAGGACTTGACGGCTTCGTCGACCTTCGCCTTTTCGGCCTTGTCGGCTTTCAGCGAGCGTACCAGGTCGCCTTGCTGCACGATCTGCGCGTGCAAGTCGGAAGCGGCGGTCGTCTGCGGGACTGAGGGGCTGTCCGTCTGCTGCGCGGCCTTCGCCACGGCTGGCTTCGTCTGTTAGTTAGAAATTTGCCTTCATCAGTCTGATTTCAGAGACATTAGATGTTCAAATTGTAATCCTTATAGAATTCGCTTGAGGTGATTTACGTTCCCGCATTTTTAAAGCGAAGTAAGAAACTGTTTTTATCTACAAAAGCTCACTTTTGCTACCAGGTCAGCATAAGACATAAATCTGAAAAACAGTTAGCGCGCTCGTAATAAAAACTTATTTTTGCGAAGTAAAGAAGATCCTGCAATAAGTAACGGTAAGCAATATTACATATTGAAAAAGAAAACACAACATGTGCATACCTAAAATAATTTGGTTACCAATAACTGACGCGGCGTAATTATTTAATTAGAATGCTTACTAAGTAAGTATTTAAAACAATTGGAAATACTTATTAATTTCCAACAATAACACGAGTAACTGTCGATAAATTAGTAGCCAAACAGTTCTTGTACTTATCACTAGAGTAATAAATTGCTATATCCATGAACGATAATCCGCTGGATAAGCGATATGGAATATAAATAATGTCTTTACAGCATTAAATAATCTATCGTGGAGTCGGAAGTCAGCTTTCAAATTACAAGTATAACTTTATTTTGGTCTAGATTTCGTGTCAAAAACCAAACAAAAAGCATTTGTAGTTTATTGTATCATGAATTTCTAAAAGGTCATAACAACGTTTACATGATATACCTACCTATGTATACCTACGGACTGTGAGTCCTATATTTTAAACAAAAACATCTCAAGTTGTTAACATTTAGCAACAAAAGTACTTATATTATAAACAGATGCGGGTCTAGGAACCCATAAATCCTTCCAAATAAGTGGTCACTGGTCGTTGAGATAAACGCCAACGTAACACGATCCGCAACAACGACAACGCATGCCATGCAAAAAATATATGAACAATGCTTAACACGTTTAAACACTTGTTTAAGAGTTTGTCCAATATTTAATGGTGCAAAAAGTCCGTTTAAGACAAAAGAACCAATACTTTTTTTATAGTACCTAAACTGTTCAGTTACGAAAGTAAGTACACAATAATTTTTATGTTTATGAGTCAACGTGATCGAAAAGGAGAAATAAATAAATATTAACACAAGAAAATGATCACTTACACTTTTTACAATATAAAAAAGTATTAACAAAAATGCACAACATATGCTATGTCAACGTTCATACTGATTTTGATTCGTCCTCCGCACATTCAAAAAGTGGGACTATAGTCTGATACTTTCTAAAAAATATCCAACCGGTCTCGACCATATCGTAAAACCGCAATACATTGCGCGTTTGCTACATATAAAGGTACGGCTTAATGATATAAAGAAGCAATGTATATCGTAAATTGCGATAGTCGTAACACGTACAAATGTTGATTGTAACGGCATTTGGCGTAGCGAAAGGGTATTATGTCAGCTTGTACGCGTGGAGTTAAACAATCGTTCTCTGATAATGATTAGTATCAACTATCATCTTATAATAATGTAGTTAGATATATTTTTTTTAACCTTTTTTTACTTTAAATGATAGCAGAATCTTATTCATGGACACCCGAATCTTCCCTTGCAGACTACGTAGTTCTACGGGATTAAATGGTTATATGGAGGACATAAATTAATGATCATCAATTGATCTTTTAGCATACCTAAGGGAGCGTCCACAATCCACATCTGACGAACGAGCATTACACGAGCAGCTCGCGAGCTGCTCGCGAGCATGCCGCGAACGCACTAGTGTAAATTACGCCGTCTGACAGACGTGCGCGCGCCGCTCGCGGCATACTCGCGAGCATGCCGCGAGCGGTTCGCGAACGGCTCGCTAGCTGCTCGTGTAATGCTCGTTCGTCAGATGTGGACGCTCCCTAACATTAACATAAATATCCAAGAGGCTCAAATTGTGTATTACGATATACCTACCTACGGATAGTAAATAGAGTGCTATAGAATTAAAAAGTTCTAAAAAAAATATACTGCGCGGATAGCCGATTGGTAGATCTACCACTGTGCGCGACGGGCTGCGGTTTCGACCCCCGCATAGCACAAACATTTATGTGAACCAAAAATGCTTGCTCCGAGTCTGGTCGTTCTTTGTGCCTATGATTTGAATGTTTGTTAAACTCCCGCGACACAAAAAATTTATCTATAAACGTAATTTATTTTACGTATTGATTGACGTAAAATAAAAAAAGGAATGTCTTGACTCTTGATACCTATCTAAGTATCTGAAAATGGGTTAGAATGTAGTTGTGAATTAATTTAATAATTAGCAAACAAGGATAATTTTAAAGGTTTGTTTCTAATTTAGTTAAATGATAACAACTAATATATAGACGACCACGTGCCTATTTAGGTATAATCTTAATGATGTCCTCAATACCTAAGTAGTACCTACCTAAGTAATTAATAAATAAAAATATTATAAACAAAATAATAAAAAAAACTGCCTTATTTTTGTCAACGAAAACTAGACACCTAACCGACAAATTCATCGTTAGTCGACATCTACAACGAAATTAAATTAGTATACAGGGTGTTAAGAAACCCCTCTCCGACCCGAAAGGGTCATGTAGGGTTCACAATCACATGCTCAAATAAAATATCAAAATTGGAAAATTCATGACAGAAACAATAATAATGGATTTTGAAATAACCATTTTTTGCCCCGAAATTCCCTAAATTTGAGAATAAAACAAAAACTACAACACCAATTTCGTCGGCATTTTTGGGGGCTTTTTGTTTGGTAATTAGGTATCATCTGTGACAACGCCGACACTCTCTCTCGACTTTAGAGAAAAAATTTTTTTTTAGGTTATAATTTTATTTTCTTTTTATCCATTTTTTTTCCACATTTTTGTAATCAGATATCGATACCTAACAACACCTTAACGGATCGGACAGGGGTTTCTTAACACCCTGTATACTTATACTACCTATAAATATTTAATAGTTAGGTTTATAGGTAGTAGGTAGGTATTTACTCCACATAAATTGTTATTATTAATCTTTTTTACCGTAGGAATACGGGACAAACAAAAACCGACAACTTGACATTGAGCTTTTCGAAGAATACGCCTACGTTACTATATTGAAAAAAAGTTGAATATTTATATCATGTGCAAATTCGCATTTTATTAGCTACGCACATACTTAATTAATACACAACACATTATAAGTTCTAAACTTGACTCTACAGCTGAGCTTAAAAAGCCTATACCCGGATTCTATAATTCAGCTATTAGTAAACAAAGAAATGTCATTGTCAAAGTGACAGTTTAGTGGTACAAAACTACAAAACATTTCATTAAATGTTTTAAGTCTTGTAATCAATTAGGTAAAATATTAAAGTTAATTATAAGAACAATGCAAACAAAATACCGTAGCTAAACAATGTCTTGTGTAGTGTGTCGGAGACGCGCCATATAATAATTTTAATCAGTCCTTTTAAGTCCCATATTAGGCTACTCGAAATCGAACTAAATTTTACAGTCGTTTTCGTCCAACATGTGACAAGAATTGCTACTTACAAAATTAATCTATGAATGAGAGTTATGTGTGTTGTAGAAGATGTAAGTTCGTAGTTAAATAAAACATACAAATTTAAGACATTATTGCATATTTATTAAACCTATTTAAACTCAACAAAAACAAGGAAATATAACAAACAACAACAAGATGAAAAACAATAACAAAATTAACAAACACGCCGCGAAAACGGGATAAGAAAACGAATGTATTGTTAAGCCGCTAAGACAAACAATAAACAACTTTGACATTTTGTCAAACGAAATATGAAAAACTATTTTGAAAAAAAAAACCGACTTCAAAAATCGATAAAAACACTAAAAAGTTAAAAATAATTCTACCTATAACCTACCTGTATTAATAAACCTAACCTAAACTACTATTAACCTATAATACAATTTAAAAATTTTTGGAGTTGGTGCCAAGCTAAGTAATGAGTGGTAATGAAGCAACAGCAGCTGTTTGTAAAAATATATTATTAATATTGTTAAGTGTAAACATTAGTATCTTTTTTTCTTTGTTTCTTAATATTAGGTAATCTGTCATAAAGTATTTTTGTTGTTTTCCGATTATAATTAATATTTAGAAGCTAAAAGATTTATGTTTTATTTTTTCTGCTCTTAGTCTGTAGGTATATAGTGATATATAAGTTTTGTATATTGCTTGGCACCGACTCCAAAAAATTGTTAAATTGTATTATAGGTTAATAGTAGTTTAGGTTAGGTTTATTAATACAGGTAGGTTATAGGTAGTATTATTTTTAACTTTTTAGTGCTTTTATCGATTTTTGAAGTCGGTTTTTTTTTTTCAAAAAAGTTTTTTATTTGTTTATTTTTAGTGACATATTTTTAATCTTAGATAATATGGGTAGGCCTTCAGCTGACACCCTTTCATCATCCTCATGATAATTTCCATCAAAAGAAATCAAGTGCCACGCATCTCACATCCAACGAATTCCCGCTACATTCACGAGGTCATCTTGGCTTCATCATCAGATCTGATAGTAGAATGGTTCTTATTGGACGCAAATGCTTCACTTGTTGTAGAAAATACCAAAATCGCTGTATGTTTTCCTATAAAATTTAAAGAGTTCCCTCGATTTCGCCAAGATTCCATCATCAGATCCCGACTTGGTGACTATGGGACTATTTGGGAAGTATACCCTTTCCAACAAAGAAAAAATATTTCAAATTGGTTGGAAAGCAACGGAGTTATGCGCGAAAAAACATAAAAAACAAATACAAACGTCCGAATTGAGAACCTCCTCCTTTTTTTTTAAAGTCGGTTAAAAATGTTTTGTGCTCCTACAGTGTTACCAGTATCATAAAATACTTTTTACCAGAAAATCTCCTTTTTTTAATACCTTCGTTTAAAACTGAAAATTTGTAAAAATAATTACGGTATGTATAATATTTTTTAAATTATTATTTCCAAAATCAGTACACAAAAGAGAATCTAACCTTTTTTCCGGCATTTTTAGTGAATTACCATTAACAAGATATTTTTTTTGATCTGTTATCCCCTTTCACTTGCTACCCTTTTACTTTGTTAACATAAATTATTATCTGAGCTGAGTTATAGAATCAGGGTATAGCCATCTTTATGCAAGTTCATATTGCTCATTTCAATCATTCCGTTCGATCGTTCATTACTTCGGCAAGTTTGGCTAGACTGTTGTACTGTTGCATGCAATGCAATCGCCAATCGGCGGGCGTCCGCCGGCCGGTCGATCATAACATCATTCATCTCTGTCTATCATACGAATGAATGCAATACAATACGCGGCGTGCCGGCTGGGGTTCAAGCCTTCAAGGTCACAGCTCGGGGTGTAGTTTGGTTGGGTTAACAAATCATAAAACCAATATGGTGTAAATTTACATTAGACTAAATCGTTTACTGTTATTAATATACATTGAATATTAATAACAATAAACATTGATTAAATTGCCTGCAAAAGTAACATTTCTGACTAATAAATACTGCGTAAATAGGCAGGCAAGAATAATTAGGCGGTAAATGTCAATAAACGAAAAAAATACGATTTGATGACAGTAGAAATGTTGAAACAAAGAAATTATCGCGTTTTACAGGTGTAAAATGTCAAGGAGGGCTTATTTTACACAATACACAAGTCCGAATATTTATATAGTGCCGACCGTGACATTCATTGAGCAAAATAATATTATCTCCGCCCCACCACGTCTAGAAGAAACAACGACCGACTCGAATATTAGTTATTGTGAGTGGAGTACCGGCGGCGCGGATATCAGGAGAAGAAATAGTGTAAATTTTAATAATTTGAAGCAGATTGTTGTGGAACCCGACAGTGCAGAGTGTATTGTGAGTGCAGGCGCTTCACCTCACGTAAGTATTATGGTCATCTAGGATTTATTTTATTGATGTTTTAGTACCCCGTCAACAAACGTGCTTATAAAGCGGGCGCTTTATAAGCACGTTTGTTGATTGAGGTTATTTATTTTCGTTTTATACATGGGCTATTGCAGTAGGTACTTACAAAAATGTGTTGACTATGCGTTTAACAGAAAAAATATTTTTACTTATTATATCTTAACTTTACGATTAGGATTTTAAACAAACAATAATATTATAAGTTTATGTAAGTCTTGTAGGTACCTATATTCAACTTCGTAAATCGCATTGTTATATCGCAAGGCAAAGATTTAAATGTTATACCTGGTATACCTACACAAGTCTTAGTGGGTCATAGAATAATAATATATTATAGGTAATATTTTGCTTAAATTGCAGTTAATGCAGTTATTATAATAATATAAGGTACCAAATTAGGTACTTAATAGTGATGCAACAGTTTATTCGTTTATGCCGTAATAAAAAAAAATGCATTTTTAACTATATTGCGATATTTATTTATCAGTGCAGTTGGAATTTCGGTAAATACCTACCTACCTAGGTTTATACTTTGTCTGGAGGTTAACAAGAAAAATGTTTTGAACTAAGCTTATCCCCAGCAGTGGACTCAGAAACATACCTATAACTAGGGTTGCCAGGCGTCCGGATAAAGCCGGACATAGGTAGGCTTTTTGATTTCGTGTGCGGCCAAAATAAACAGTGTCCGGCTTGTCCGGCTTTTGTTAGGCTTTTTACATTTCGCAAACGAGCGAGCGCCGAGCGTGGCCGAGCGCAGGCGAGTCGACTGTCGGTCGCTCCCGCAGGCCGCAGTGTATATTTACATATATTTTTTTTGTCGTACCTATTAATACTGAGACACAAAATCCTCAATAATGTAGGGTATCCGGCCTTTCTACCCAAATGTCCGGCCAAACTGGCTGGTCTGTCCGGCTATTAGGTTTGGCGACCTGGCAACCCTACCTATAACCCATCTTGTTACATACCTACTCACTTGTAATAATTTATTCAAATTGCAGGTTTGGGAAAGAATTTAATACTGAAGGTGGGATATAAGTGATATAACTTTAGGATACCTTACAAATTAGTACAGCTAAGTAGGTAATAATTTATTGCTATTGAATTAAATTGGTTATTTATTTACCTTCAAAATATCAGTATGTGGGTTAAAAGATACGCCATGTGCTATGAATACAGCTTGTTTTAAAAAAAAAAAACGCAAAAAAAAAAGGGGTGTTATGAGTTTGACGTTACAGTTTGTCTGTCTGTCTGTGGCATAGCGTCGAAATAAATAGACCGATTGTGTAGTGGTTCTTTTTTGTTTGAAAGCCGAAGTGAACCGAAAGGTGTTTCTTACCTAATATAATTAATTGATGGAGATCAGTACAACATTTTCAAAGTTGTCAGCACATTATGCGAATTTTAAAGGGTTTCATAATTTTCTACTTAGAGGTATGCATAATAATATGCTAATAAAGGCAATTAATGAAACAGCAAAAAAAATATAAGTTGATATTCTATAAACTTACTCAAACAATTAAAAAAATATTATTAAATAGTCCTGCGTTATTGCTATAAAAGTGTGGCAGTTTAGATATTAAGGTCTGCGTAAAAGGGTTAGCGACTTAACTCCCTTTTTCATATTATATAAACTCGCGAAGTCCGTCACTCGCTACAGCACACAAATATAATGCGCCTGCCAGACTATGCTCCTTGCACTGCTCATCGCTATGCTCCTCGCGCTGCCGTGATTTGCCGCGATGTTGCCCTCTCTGCCCACACTCTGCTCTACTCGCGCAATTAATCGCGACGCTCCTCACTTGTCATTTGCCTTGGTGAGACAATGGACGTTGAAACGGTGGTAGCGTGCGCGCTATGCATTTTTAGTATAGCTAATTATATTAATGTAGTAAAAAGAAATATACATCGTCGTCGTCGTCCTCGCCAACGGAGATGGTGGATCACATCTATCCACGTTTGGCGACGACATAATTTCCAATTTTGCATACGCGTGCGTCTTGCGCGAGCGCTCGATGCGGACTGCGACCGCGCGATTATGTGGCCAGCCACTTGCACTCGTATTGCCGGTCCTTTGACTCGCGCGCAAAAACCGACAAAATAGGGAGCAGTGGGCAGGACGAGGAGCATGACGTGTGGCATGACGAGTAATGTTGCCACACTATGTCTCTGCCTCCTTTCCTCGTTACTTCCCATGCCACTCGTCGAGTGTGTGGCAGGCGCATAAGAAAAATATGTCGTGGCCCTGGGGAGTCTTGATGCGCATTGAATTTAATTTTTGAACCACAACTACAGGAATGATTTATTTTTTCATACAATTTTATTAAGACTTCATTAAGACCTATATTACATTCCACAAATAAAAGAGTAGGTGGAGGTCATGACGTACAAAGAAGTTCAAGAATTGGCACAGGACAGACATAAATGGAAAGAGCTGCACCGACAAGAGCATGGCTCTTAAATTGATGATGATGACAATTTTTATGGCGTCGATATAATGTTATGTATAAGAAGCAGTAATAATATGCTACAGCATAAATTTATATAACTATACAAAATATTAAGCGTACTATTATCACGTGACCCAACGGTCACAACAGTTATTAGTCTTTATAACACATATTATTCTTAGTAAATACATTGTTTAGAGTAGTTTAGACTATGTGACGACCTTTACGAATATTTTCCTAGACTCTAACTTGATAAGGCATTTTGTACTCTTTAAAACAGCTTCTTAAAATTTTACATTAGTACATATTCTTATACATAGATATTAACGAACATTACTTTAAACCCTTTAAACAATAAGTATAGAATAGAGATCAAGACAGAATATTTAATGCTTCAACTTTAATTTAAGGTGTTTTAACTAAAATATTTTTTCTTGTAGCTAGAAAGCGAGATGCCTAAAAAACAAGACATCGATACAATGGAATCATCGACTAATGCAAGTCAGGGAATTAAAGAATCTTCATCGTTGCACAAATCACGAAACAATTTAGTTGATCTCACAGGTTTTAATATGTTAAAAAGAGACAGTATTAGCTCCTCAAAAACTAAAAACGATCTCAGTATAAAAGATACTACAAAACGCACAAAAATAACTGAAGGTCCTAGACAAATTAAAAAAGATGCTGAGAAATATACAAACAAATCCAAAGAAACGACTGAAACTTATTTTAGTGGCAAAAGTAATATAAACATTACTCAAAATAATGAGTCTACTCCAAGCCCAACTGGCATGAAAAATAAACAATTGGGGAAACACAATATGGAGAATAAGGTTATAAAAGTAAAGGAGAAATCTAAAAATGAAAATCCAGAAAAAGATCTAAAGCGCAGTAGACCTAAGGAAAGTGCCAAGGAATTATTAATTAGCCAAAATAAAGCCAAACTTAATAAAAATTGTTCAAATACCAAGAGATTAGAAATTAAAACAAAAGACTTAAAAAAGACCACCGAATTTAAAAATAAAGCTAAACTAGAATTTGCTAGTAGACCTAAAAGTGAAACTAAGCCTAGCATTTCGGCAAAAAAGACACCTACACTTCCACCCTCGCATAATGACGGACCTCATCTTGATTCAGAAGCTATTAAACGTTGTAAGAACATTCAGCGCCACAACGATATCAAAAATAAAAGTGAAAACAAAGGTGAACAGCAATCAATAAAACCAAACAAAATAGCGGCCGTGACTAAAAAAAAATCTGACCGAAAGCAAATTGTAAAGCCTGAAGTCAATAGTTCTAATGAAAAAAAGGCGATTAAGACCAAAGAAATAACTAATTCTGTTCGTAATAATAATACTACCGAGCTTAATAAAAATACAAATGAAAAACAAGATGTTATTCCAAAACAAAGTCGTAAAAGAGCGAGAAGTGATTTAAACACTGACAAGGATGATAACGTTATAAATCTAGAACCAGACGCTGAAATTAATCCTGAGACAAAGACAAAATACGTGCCACCTGTGAAAAAATCTAAACCTAATAAATGTAGGAAAATAAAATTAATAATTAATATAGAATGTCAATCTTCGGTTGACTCTGATTATTCTGAGAGTGGCAATGAACACAACCAACAATCTCCACAAGACTTAACATTTCTTGATGACTTTAATGTCGATGAAATCGTTGAATCCCTTAATTCATGTGGCGATTCAGTCGCATGTAAGAAAATAACCACTCCAATAACTGAAGACACAAAACCCAACAATAAACTATCTAAAACTCAGGTATTGAAGGAAAAATTAGCAAATGATTTTAACCTCAAATTAAGACCAGCTCTAAAGGCAGAAGAAGTTATTATAATAGATTCAGATTCGGAAAATGATGAATCAGAATCAGGAAAACGGTAAAAAACATTGAATACAAAATAAATTAACTTTATAAGACATTGTTCACTAAATTCGTTTTTTTTTTTTTCAGATTTGATACAACCCGAAATGATGATGTAAAACCAATAGAAATTGGTTCAAAACAACCCGCTAAATCACCAATTACCAATAACGTAATACTTAAAGAAACTTATAAATGCAGCTCTGATATTGAGAATACAAAACCAAACATTAGTTTAAAAACAGATAAAACATTGACTAAATCGAATCAAATAATTAAATGCAAAATCCCTTTACAAAATATTACCGAAAAATTGCATGAACCAAGTAATAATGTGAGGATGATTTCAGAAAAATCATCTAATCTCAGTACTAATAGTCAAAACAATACTTCTCCTAAAACCATATTTAATCGTGATGCACAGAATACGCCTGTCAAAAATGATAATGATTCATTAAATAAATCCGATGAAGTAATTAAAGTAACTAAAATATGCTCACCAAATAAAAAAGATGAAATAGAAACGTCTCTGGAAACTATGTTTGATTATGTCGAACCTAAATTTGTGATTAATATAGACCATGACCCAACAAATAGATTAAACACATGCATAAAAAGTAAACCAGAGATAACTTTATCACAATCAGACGATATTATTGAAAAATCTCTAACAACAATGTTTAAAAGTACGGCGAAGGAAGAAATAACACCTACACCAAACTTAGAAGACAATATTGTAGAGTCACATGAAATGCTTAGTGATATTAATCCGTGTGTTGAAACTAGAATAGATTCTGCGCCAGTGAGTGTAACAAATAAAGAACAAACAATTAAAACAACCTTTAGTAGTATTGAAGATAGAGATGCCATTCCAAATGGTGTTAAACAAACTGTAATTAATAGATATTTAGTCAAAGAAGAAACTACTTCTTTACAAAACTCGGAAAGTCAAGTTACTGAACCACATAAAATTCTGATTGACGTCCATCAGAACGTTGGATGTAATATAGATAGTGCGCCAGTCAATGAGAATAGTAAAAATATTAATTCAGTAGACACTTTACAAGAGTCTGTGGACAATAATTTGCCCCGGGGTGTGAAAATCGGTACAGACAATTTAAATGTAAAAGAAAAAGCAGATTATGCAGCTAAAAATACTGATAAAATCAATATTAAAATGACTCCTGACACTAAAACCAATAATAATTTATTCCAAAAATCTAAGAATGAACGAGAAAATGACAACACGGAAATAAATTCTGATACTTTTAAAACTAATTCGGCTGACCCTCAAACAAGACCTACCATTAACACAAAAAATAATATAATGTCTAATATTGATACGGTTGATATAAAACAAAATATAGAAGATACAAACGAATTTATAGTATCAGGGGCAAAACGTTGCACAGAAAATGAAGTTAAAATAGAAACTCAAACTATTGAAACTACTGTTGGTGTAATTAAAACTAGTCCTGAAATGAAAAATACATCTGATGCAAATGAACAAGATAAAAATACAGCACCAAAAACGAATGAAACACTAACCGAGACATGTTTCAAAATAGATGAGTCACCAAACTTAGAAAACCCAAAAACACAAATTACTCAATGCAAAGCTCCAAGCAAATTAAAAATCGGATTTAGAAAAAAATGCTTTATGTATAAGAAATTCGGTAAAGATAAAATTGACGATAAGTTTAATAATGAAGAAGGCCAAATGAAATCGGTAGTAACAATGAACAAAACTACTAACTTAAAAGCGAATAATAATAATGATGATACCAAACAAAATGATGAATTTAAAAATGCTGCTTCACTTGTTGGCACTTCAGACTTAGGCACGGAAAACTGTAACGACATCATGACTTCAAAACAATTTATGGAAAATGTGGAAACTCGGATGTCTGAACACTTGAATGCACAATTCATATTAAAATCTATTATTCGCATGGGATTCTTCTCCATAATTTATAAGTGCAAAGACGAGCTAGGCTTTCCTTACGCTGTCAAAGTTCTCAAGTAAGTAAATTTTAGTCTTAATTTATAATCTTAGCCGCTGTTAAGTCAAAATCGATTTTATATTTAAATTGATTTTCTAGATTATAGTAGAGATGTTGGTCCGTCGGTAAGTCCAAATATTCGGCCGTTTTTTTAGCTGTTAATTTGCATGTAGTCTTCATTAAAATGTATAAGGTCAAACGGGGTAAAAGGGACATGGCAAGAGGCACAGATGTTTGAAATTACTACTTTGTGATCCTTTTGTATAAACGAATATACTATATTATTAATTTAATTGTCTTGGAAGAACATATCACTTTGGTTGTCAGCCCCTAATGTTTCTCTTGCCATAAATTAAGACACTTAACTACTTATTTGTACTTTTTTGTTTAAAAGTATTTAAATTAACTTTGTTAGGTAAAATGTGAAAAGGTTAATCATATAGTCTAAAACTTCGCATTTAGTAGCGAACCTAATCAGGTGTAAGCGAAGCGTCACTGCAGCGTCATCTGCTTGGTCGAATATTAAGCCTCTTTATACCTTTAAGCTACTAATCAGCTAGTCGGCCAAATTCATAGTCGAAACAGCTATTTTATTATACTTTTTTTTGCAGAAACCAGGATATACGCAAGGGGAATGTAATTGCGAGAATGTTAAAGAAAATTCAAAATTACACAAATGTTAAAAATAGCAGTGTACTGTTTATGATTAACAGCTTTCGAGTGGGCAATAACTGGTGTTACTTGACCGAATATTATACTAGAAATTTAAAACAAGCATTGCTCGAAAATAAGGGCACTTTTCACATTAATTTGGTGCAAAAGTTGTCCTCGCAGTTAGTCGCTGCTGTTTTTACCTTGACGAACAACAATATTATACACACTGGTAATTATTAATACTTGGTTTTTAATTCTTAAGTTTGCGTTGAAACTTTTACTTTATATAATTTTGTTTTTTTTTGCAGATGTTAAACCGGAACATGTGCTACTTGACAATGCAAATTCAAGACTCAAACTATGCGGTTTTGATAGGTTTGTGTATCGTGATAAAGCGGTACTTCTCCCGAATACGGGTACTGCTGGTTATCGGGCGCCGGAGATCATACTAGGCTATACAGCAGACTTCAGTATAGATGTATGGGCCACAGCTCTAGTCATGTTCGAGATGGCAACGTCACACAAACTGTTCAAAGGATTCTTCAACAACGAAGTTTTATACCAACAGATTTGCACGTTCGGAAGTTTCGAACCCGACATGATTAACGAATCGAAATTCAGATTTAAATATTTCTCTGGGACGAGCTTTATTAGAAGAACTGGGAGAAATGGACAGGTATTATTCTTTTCTATTTTAAATTTATATATTATTTTATAACTTTTTTTACAAGAATTTTTTTTAGTACGACTATATACTACCTTCCAAGCCAGAGACAAAAAACATAAAACTATTTTTATTTTGTTACATTTCAGAAATCAATTTTGGTACACGCCATGCATAGAAACAAAAATCTTGAGAGGGAACTATATACGGCGTACAGAGTGAACTGGGAGCGACGCCGGTCTAAATGGCAAGTGACGGAGGATCTCGACAAACTAGAGAGATTCCACGCCTTGTTGCAACAAATGCTGGTGTTGGACCCACGATACAGACTGCCAATACAATTTATAGGCGCCAGCGAGTTTTTTCATGACTTATTATATAAGGACTAGTTTTTAATTAAGTTTTTTTTACCGATTATGTTGATTGTTTTTTTTTTTGTTATTTCGTAAGAGTCTCACGAAAATATTTATTTTTAATTTTGTTACCAAGATTATGTTAAACTTATATCTAATTCGATATAATTTCAACGTTGTGAAGATAGTAGAAGTTAAGAACTTTTTTTTTATATTATCTGTAACCGCGAACAAGGTATTTATTACAATAAAGATGATCCTAAAAATGTAATCCTTTATGTGCAAAATTTTATAATCAAACCTTTTTGTCTTATGTTAATTTAATAAAACTTCTACAAAACGTACGCAGGGCTAGGTTTCTATGCCAAATAATACTTATTACTGAAAACCTATGTATAAACCTAGTTGTTCGTAAATCACTACAAGTCGCATTCGCTAGACTAAAATCGCAATGCTATTTAAATGCGAAATAAATAAGCACAGTGGTCAGTCTGTAGACGCAATCGAATTCGCACGCCGTTTAATCGTGAAGCACACCCCAAATACGTTTTCTCCTCGTAAGTCGTAGTCGTTACCGTGTACTGGGTGCTTTACCAATTTGGCCAAAAAACATGGCTAAAATAAAAGTTTTAGTGACAATATCAACGTTTGTAATAAATGGCGATACATTTTCAAAAATTCGTAGGCTCTCATTAATTAGATAGTTACTTTCAATTATTTGATTAGTTATTTACTTCCCTCAGGTATCTCGACTGCATGTACTATCTTAATTTTGGATACGTTTGAGAGCATTGTATACATACCATCCTTTCCGAGGTTTTTATATCGACATTATTTTCCACTTATTTCCAAAACTACAGTTAAGGCGGCTGATTTTACGTTCCGACTTATTCGGCTGATATGACACCATACGTGCCGAACTTACGCGGCAGAAATTCAGTTACTACGGGAGAACACGCGGCGCGGGCGGCTCCCCGCTGCTCTCCGCCCCCGATCTTCGTCGGCAACCGAACCGAACTTCGGTCGCGTATAATGTGTGCTCACAGAATAAGTTGCCGCTGAACTTACGCCCGACCGAAGTTAGGCTGTACGCTATGACGCGACGTAATTTCGGCATAGTCAGTAATTCAAATAGCATTGCAGGCGTAATTCTGCAGAACTTCGGTCGCGTATCTTCGCTTAGTGTGTTTACTGTTTAGAAACTAAGACACAATAATATTGAAATATTTCAAAAACAAAGAACATTTATTTAAGAAGAAATTGTCTAGATCCCAAATAACCGCGCGGGTTGCCAACAGCAGTACTGTACCTATATAGTGTCGTACCTGTCCCGGCATCTGCTTGGTGTGTCCGTCGGGCACGTGGAACAGCACGAGCGGGGCGCGGCGCGCGGAGTGCGGGGAGGCGGGCGCGGCCGACACGTCGCAGCGGAAGAAGCCGCGCCGCTGCAGCTGGATGATGTCGCCCACCTTCACGGAGGCCAGCTCCGGCTCGCCCAGCATCGGGACTTCCCACTGGAATACATAGAGTAGTTCATACGAAGTCCTATATACTATAAAGACTTCTTGTTTTTTTTTACATTCTGTAGTTTCTTTTTTATTAAATATAAAGGCCCGACGCCAAATATATAAAAATCTTAATATTCTCTTTCATTAATCATATTGATTATTTAAGCGAATGAAACCCTATTTTTTGTTTATTCTAGCAATGTAAGTCCTATTTCTCAGCAATCCCGCAGTAAAAACTCGCCTCTATAATGAGAACTGTCAACTAAATTGATTCAATTGACAATCTAATAGATAACCCTAAATCACACTGCAGGGAAACTCCTCCTTTTTTTCTACGCCTTTCTGTCTCGTGGCATTAGGAGTAAAATATTTCCACTGCTGTGTGTGAGTTGTCCCGGCATATTATATACTGCTCACCCTGGTCTCATGTCCGATGTAGTTCTTAAAGTCCTCGTCCTTGTTCAGCAGGGGTTTGGATATGATGTGGTCGAAGTAGACGCAGTAGACCTCGACGGCGGGCGAGCGGGGAGAGTCGGCCAGCCACGTCAGCTTCGTGGTCTTCTTGTAGTCTTTGTTCTCAAGGTTCGGAGTAGCGTCAATGCTTGCTACGGTGCCGTCGGCGGCACTGTAATTGTACGTAACAAATAGTAATCATTAATAATTACTTTTATAAATAATTTTGAAAAAGTAATGTTCACTAGTAAAGTTAACGCGATCTGTGATGTTAAATTACCTGATCATTATAGTAGAGATTGTGTATAATGTACGTTTAAAATCATATAATAATATTGGTTCCGGTATTTCACATGGTTCCTAATCATGTAAAGCTACTAGAATATTTTTGGCATAAATTACCCCTAATATTTGTCGTGTAAACAAAATAATATAAAACTGCTAAAAAGAATTGCAGTTATAAATTCACAATTAATTTATCCGAAAAAGCATCCGACCAGAAAAGCAACCAACCATTATATAACAGTAAATAAATGAGTACTCACACATGAATCTTATCAATCATAATGTTGCCGTAGTTGATAAACGTGGCATTCTCTCCCTCCTTCAGCGCGAGCGCGTCAACCTGGTCTATATGCAAACGGTTGCTGACCCACACGGTCTTGCTCCCAACATCCGGGTTCTTGGGGTGTAAGGCAACCGTTAACGTGCTCTCGGACACGCCCTTAAGGTTGACGGGCACTGGCTTGGTTTCTAGGGCCGTGTAGCGAGGCGCTACTGGGTCTATCACCTGTGGAATTGATTTAATTTGAGTATAGTCGTTATGTTTGATAATAACATGAGTTGAATTGGCCAGCAAGTACTTTTCTGTATTAGGTACCGTAATATTTTCACATTATTTTTTAAATAGAGTCACCTTGTTTCCTATGACTCTAAAAGTAGCAAAATAAAAAATAAAAACTATCCTTATGTAGTTAAGAAAAGTAGTTTCGTTTTAAACACTAGTTACAAATTGTTTGTTCGTAGATATAAAACAAAAAAATAGGCTGACTTTTTTTGTCTTCCTACAGGTACAGGTGTTATGGTACGCACTAGTAAATAAATTCAAAGTTTCATACTATTTTTTTGCTTTGTACACATTATTCCACATTCATCCTGCCCACATTTGACTATAGTTACACAAATAAGTATTATTGTATACCTTCTTATTGATGGCCCAGATCTTGTCCCACTCCATAAAGACGACGGACCTGCTGGAGCCCTGCGCCTGTATGAACTGGCGCAGGCCCTCCACCGTCATGCCGCGGCGGAGCACGCCCCGCACGGTCGGCATGCGGGGGTCGTCCCTGAGGGCATATAATGATGTTAGCTTAGCAATTACGGTATAACTAGATTTCTTAAACACTTATTTACCTCAAATATTGTGTGATTGCATTGCAAATAGTCATTTTTTTTAATAACTATTAATTATTTAAAAACAATATTATAGCTTTTGACTAGCTTTGACAAATAATTTCTTACCAGCCATCGACAAGTCCTTGTTCCACAAACCAGGTAAGTTTTCGTTTTGACAATACCGTGTTTGTCATGCTCAATCTGTAAAATACAAATAACTTTATTTATAAACGGAATAATATAATAATACTTGTAATAGTTATTTTATAATGCAACAGCAAGGTCATAACACCTAAATCTTTCTCTTCCATCTCATTTTACTATACCTTTCCAGGCACTTTGAACTTTCTTTACTTGTAAGTATAATTTAATACACGAACACATAATCCAGTCCTTCAACCACACTTGTTATGACATATGTAGGTTCTCACCGACTATACTCCCAGATGTAAGGCTTCCGGATCCCCAGCGCGTCTATGAACCAGTAGAACTGCGGGTCGCGGTCGTGGTACTCCATGGTCCGCAGCACGTGCGTCACGCCCTCGATGGAGTCCACTATGGGGCACGCGAAGTCGTATGTAGGGTATACTCTGAGAATAAAACATATGTGTTATGGAAAGAGGGAAGAGATCATATAAAAAATTAGAAGGACAGAGATGAAAATACAACAGCGGGACGTCTAAAACTGTAGCCGAAATAGATTATGTAGAATGTCGACGGAAAGATATAGAAATAGATGAAATTACACTAATTTACCGACTTTTAATGCCTCAGTTTTGACGTCGTAGTGCGATATATATCTCGCTTTTGTATATTATATATCACTGAGTTTATGTAGTGGGGTAGTTGTAAAAAAGTCGTTTCAGTATAGTCTATCAAAATTCTCGTGCCTATTGATATTATTTCCACCTAAACATTAACTTTGTACAAGTGTTAATAAAGTACATTTTAGACTGATTAATACTGTTTAAAAGGTCATAAACAAATACGTAGTTGCAAGGCAAACTGAACCTTACGCCTAAACATTACAGTTGTTTTTCCTTAAACTTCTGTTGTTTTTCGTGGCATTTAAGTTGCGAAAGCAGTATACATACTTGTACTGTGTCCCAGTGCGCGGGTGCGTCTCGGGCTTGCACCGGTATATAGTGGGGTCTCGCATGCATCCGTTAGGCGACTGCATGTCGATCTTAGCGCGCACGCAGCACTGCACACCGATGTCACTGGCCTTCTTCATCTCCTCCCATAGCTGGAGGTTCTTTTCTACGGCTGTAATATACAATGGACCATAAACATAGGTTTTTTTTTTAATAAATACTTTCAGTAGTAAAAATAACTTTAAAATAAATCCGTCATCGTAGGGTCACGAACATTGATGTGGGAAGTAATTTCGAAACAGCGCCAAAAATGGTAGATTTCTGTATGTGAGTTAAATGTCATATGGCATACTTCTTAAAACAATTCTTTGGCGTAGACTATATTACTAACAATACATACTATTAACAATAAATTGAGACATTTTGACATACATATGTATCTGATAAATAATGGATATTTTTTATATAGCAAACACATTTCGTCTCATCTAATGCTCTAGATTCTAGATTCTACTCTCGATTAATAAAATTCTGGAGAGATTTGTTTCACAAACACATGGAAATCACAAATTTCAAGCTACATACAATTATTCCTGTTCCTGCTATCAATCTTCTGTTCTCTCTCGTTCTTCATTTGCTCTGCGGGCGTGTCGTCGACGAAGGCCTTGCCCTCCTTGATGAGCTTGACGCAGTAGTCCAGCATCAGGTCGAAGTACTGCGACGTGTGGGTGAAGAGATCCGGCTTGATCTCCAACATCTCTACGTCTTCGAGGATCACCTGGGGTGTTTAACAGGATTAAGATGTATTCATAAAGGGTGGTCAAGGTAAACAATTATTTATAATGGTCTGCTGTTTAAAATAGGCTCGCGCTGCTGATATTTAATGACCATACAGTTTTAATATGGCTAACGTCGTACCAATGACAAAGATAATATGGTATTTTCAGATTTGAATTATCTATATATATATAAAAATGAATCCCTATTTCCCTTGGTCACGGCATCACGCGTGAACGGCTGGACCGATTTCACTAATTCTTTTTTTGTTGTGTTTGTTATTGTCAGGAGAAGGTTCCTATGAAAGAAAAAAATTGGAAAATTTCGCGGAATCTTAGAAAATTTAAGAATACTGAACCACCGTATACAATTATTTCTAATCCAACCTAAACTTTTTTAATGTAACCTTATGACGCGTGACGCGTGGCGCGTTAAGACGTTAAGACAGAACAACGTCTGGCGGGTCAGCTAGTAAATCAATAAAAAGTTTAATACCAGACTTGAACCTTCAAAGAATTTCAAAGTTCTATACCGAATATGCATGTATTATACATAAAAAAAGGCCTACTGAATCACTCTATCCATTGCTGATAACTGCATTAAAAGCCATTAAGTAGTTTTTAAATATCTAAGCGTAAAAACAGCATGCGCGACTCTTGTTATTCTGTGTATAAGATGCCACATAAAGTCACTTCTTGCAGTCTTTAAATACTATATGTGGGCCAATGATGAATATAATGAATATTCTGTGTTAATTATGTTTCTTACCTTCTCGAACTCAGCGTTCTCCTTAGCAGGGTTGGTGTCATCGAACCTCATGACCAGCTTGCCTTGGAAGGCTTGCTGGTAGTACTGGTTGAGAAGTGCGGCTTTAGCGTGACCAATGTGTAGGTACCTACAGAAAAACATTATTTTACTTAGGAACTACTTACTACAAGTGTATGTACCTATACATATTTAAGAAGTGGATTTGATTTGAACAATTTTTGTTATATTAAAAATCCTATTTACTATTGATAGTGACACAGACAGTTCGTAGAACAGGAGACACCTTTTTTGTCTCTCTGCTGTTCCAGAATTCTTTAAAACCAACTTTAATGATGTTTATATGGAACCACATACCTCTAAGATAAACCCTTGTAATGGGTTAAATTAATTTACTATTTACAGTAATATCATGTAGCAAACAGATAAAAAAAATACTTTCGTTTTAAGAACCTTCTTTTTTTGAAGTTGCGGAAACTAATAGTAGATAAATAAATAAATAAATGTGGACAACATCACATACATTGCTCTGAACCCAAAGTAAGTAGCTGTAAAGCAGCAGCTTGTGTTATAGAATTCAGAAACAACGAAGGTACCACAAACACCCAGACCCGAGGCAATGTAGAAAAGTGAGTTTCTACATTAACCCGTCCGGGGATCGAACCCGGGACCTCAGAGCTAGCGACACCTTGAAAACCGGTGCGTACGCCACTCGACCTCGGAGGTCGTCAAATTAAGATAAATTAAGAACTATTATTATTTACTGACCCTGATGCTTCAGGCGGGAATCGTACAATGACCTTGCCCATCTCAGCGTGAGGCAGCTCAATGAACTTGCCCTCTTGTTGACGGCCGGTACCAGCCTCGGGAGATTTCCTAAAATATAATGTACCTATACATATTATCTATAATCGAAGTAAAAACATTTTAATTAAAATAAATAAACAACTAACTTGTAGATTTCGTGTCTAAAAAGCCTTGTTACCTTCAAAATGATTATATTATATGTATAAACAATAAATCAGTTATAGACTAAGCCAAAAGTTCAGGGGCCCGAGTCTGCTATTTACACTCCGTGTCAGTGTGCTCATAGTTGGCTCATAGTGGGACGATTTTACGATAATTGGCATTATACTAAGTTAGTAGAATGCCAATTATCGCTATAGCCGCTAATAGCAAATTTTAATACTATATTATAGGGACAGACGCCGACTCCAAAAATAACAATAATTGAGCTTGAAGTATAATTATACTTACCTAATATTTTGGTTATTGATAAGCAGTACATTTAAAATTATTTAATACTTTTAAGTGAATCGGATTTTTGAAGGCGGTTCTCTTCTTTTTTTTAAGTTTTTTTTTATTTAATACTTTTTAGTGTTTGATACTTTGTTTACTTACTTACAATGGGTTTAGTCAAGTCGAGATAATCGCGTATATACATACATACATACAGGTCTATCTGAGAACCTCCTTTTTTCAAGTCGGTTAATTATAGAATACCAAAACCTTCTCCTTGGTCTAACACTTTTCTGAAAACCGTATCAAAATCGGTACAGTCAAACTCGAAATAATCGCGTCCAAATATACATACATACAAGTCAATCTGAGAACCTCACTTTTTTCAAGTCCATTAAATAATAAATACTAAAACCTTCTCCTTGATCTAACAAATTATTTCCTGAAAACCGCATCAAAATCCGTTCAGCCAATCACGGGATAATCGCGGACAAACATATATACAAACATCATACAGGTCAAACTGAGAACCTCCTTTTTTTTGAAGTCGGTTAATGATTTGCATATTTTAAAGCATTTATAACACTCAGCAAGGAGCAAAAACAGTGTCCCATACACTTTACCCCATCATACTATAACTCAGTAAAATAAATAGATAATCCTTAGTTATACTTTTTGTTACTCAATAGCCTTCATATTGAGAAAAATACATTTAACTTTATGTGGGATGTCAAAACATTAAAATTATAATTTACTTCATAGAAAATTGAGTTTTCAACACACCTCGATGAAGTTTTGGTAAGATTATCCAGAATATCAGCCGGCAGTTCCTTCAGTGCCTTGGCAACTGAGGGCTGAGCCTCAATCAGCTTCATCCAGCGGCTTATGTTATTGTAAGAGGTTTTCTTACTTGCTTCCTTGTATTTAGCTGATACTGTAACATATTACCACTAATTTATAATAATATTATATACGCCAATTGTGGTTTGACATAGCGTTCATATAATTAATAATAACATCTGTACATTACCTACCTATGTTCAACAAATAAAAATATTGGATTTAAAAAATTTGAATTTGAATTTAATTATAAATCACATTCTAGGAATTAGTTTTATTTATACTCTGTCTCAATGGCATATTTTCTCGTATTTATTTATATAATAATAATAAAATCCTGGGACATATCACACATGGTCATCTGATCCCAAACTAAGCAGAGCTTGTACTACAGTAATCAGACAACTGATAAATATAGATAAATTACACCCAGACACAGAACAAATGATCATGCTCATCACACATTTGTCCTGGGTGGGAATCGAACCCACAACCTACAGTATAGCAGTCAGTGTCACTAACCACTAGACCAACAGGCCTGTAGAATCCAGTTATGTTGTCCCAGTATGATTTTTAATATAAGGAAAGTGCAATATAGGTGAGAGGCATGAAAGGGCTGGCAGTGTGGTATGTTTGGTTACGTCTTGGCCGATAATGATGAAGCATAGTCTAGAGTAATTAAAGTTTATGGTGTTAAACATGGATATGCACCACATGTAAAAATACTGATCCCTGAGAAAGCATTATGAAATAATTGTAATAAAAATGAAATTATTTGAAAGACTAGTGTCTAGACCGTAGCGGTCAAGTATAAGATGATTATAGAATATATAAAGGAAATGAAATAGATATAACTAATAAAAAAACAGTTAGCAAATTAAGTTTTATTAGTACAATAAAATAAATGATAATGCAAGCATAGGTTTTAACACTAACATAAAAATAGTGATAACACCTACCATACAAAATACTGAAGACTGCCAAATCAGACACTGATAATGACTCTCCAACCAAGTATGTGATGGGACCGAGGGTTTTGTCCAAGTACTCCAGAGACTTAGGGATCTCGTCCTCAAAGACCAGGCTCAACGACAGCCAATGGTTCATCGTAATGTTCTGAAGAGGCGCAACTCCCTTATTGAAAGCATTCTCCAGAATTCTTATCAAGTCATTGCTCGTCGCATATGGCACTGGTTTCGATGCTTTCGGCAGCGTAACCGAAGATTCACCACCCCAGACGATTTGAACATCTTTCCCCGCTGACTTGTAGAACTCAGCAGCAAGCAAACCACCTGTTAAACAAAAAGAAATGCTATTTTAAGTCGTCCCCACTTAGCTGATGTAACGTTGAGAAATTTATACGTATTATTATGTTATACCTAATGGTGGGTTGGATTTATTGCACGCAACTTTCATGGTAAAGCGCTTTGAAGACCTTTACGTATTATATTTATCGTATTTAATATCTATTTTCAGCAAAGTGCCATGCACTCGCCGACCAAACCCCACGAGAGAAACGGAAACTGTCAAAGTCTCGTCAAAGTCGTCCGTTTTGTCAACGTGTTGTCATTGACATTGACAGCAAAAGTCATAATATTAACATTCCATTTTGAAGTAATTTCCTTAAAGCTTTTCCGGATATTAACTTTTTTACTTGTTGGTTAAAAATAAAATTTATGCATTCATATTTGTTAAACATATCTTGTCAACCATCAAGCAAAATGATTGTTTTAGTGATTTTATATTTTATTTTATTGATTTACATCAACAAATATTTATAAAGTTCCTGAGCCGGAGCGTTCCAAGTCGTAAAACGTACATTCTTAGTCTGTTAAAGCTTAACTTTCACACAGATGTTGACTTCATCTCATTTAAAAAATCAATATGAAGGCGTAAAAACATGCAAAACATCAATCATTGTGTTGTATATGAAACGCGAAATTTTAGTATACATTGCTATTACAAGACCAGATTCCATTAAACTGTTGTTAATAAACATAGTTATGTATATCAAAATTTCAGCAACACTGTGGTTCTATTTATTGACAGAAACCTTTTGCTGCAAACTGAAATATTTGTATTTTTATTGTTGATTTTGTTAGGTGATTTACATCTTATATTTCTTGTGCGATAATGTTGTGAAGTTTATTTTATCGTACATGATTTGTGCTAAATTTAAGACGTAAGTAAATTCATCCAGGCCTTGTTTATTATTATCGAATGTTTTATTTGAATATATACTGATTTTCGTAAAAATTTAAGTAACACAAATATATTAATAAATGTATAATTAATTACAGAACATATTTTTACACACTGCCTTTCTGGAAAGTTTATAATTTATATCAGTACTTCCAGGTACCTAATGGTGTAGGACTTACACAAATTATTTTTTTACAGACAAGTCTAAGGTTGTGCTGGTAAGGATGAAGCGTCAGAACGTTCGAACACTATCCCTGGTGGTCTGCACGTTTACATATTTATTAATCGGCGCTGCAGTATTTGATGCTTTGGAATCTGAGACAGAAAGTAAACGGTGGGAGGTTCTGTCAGGTATGCCCTAAATATAAATAAAATTATCTATTTAAATACCTAAACAATCTAACTAGTATCTTATTGGACAAAAATAACATTACAAAAAATAAAAATTGCCAATTTTATGACAAAAATGTGTGCAAATAAGGGTTTAATAAATTTGTTCTTCATTACAGACATGAGAAATGGCTTAATCCGTAGATACAACATAACGCCAGAAGACTACCACATGATAGAGATAGTTATAATAGAGAACAAGCCTCACAAAGCAGGGCCGCAGTGGAAGTTTGCGGGTGCCTTCTATTTTGCTACCGTGGTGCTGGCCATGATTGGGTATGGGCACTCTACACCTGTTACTGTTGGAGGGAAGGCCTTTTGTATGGCTTATGCGATGGTAAGTCCATGATCACATGTAATATTTATGTCACTTACCCCTATATGTATTAAAGGCTTGCTACGTAATTGTTTACACCTTATTCGGTCCCATGTAATAGAAAGAGCCTAATCATTAAAAAAATATTAAGGGTAAATACATACATGCCCAAGTGTAGAACAGTATGTAGACCAAAATCCTGCGTCTAGCTTTCAAGATAGAAATTAAAGTTGGTATAAAGACTGTATTTATATAAGCTTAAGTTTCTTCTTGATGTTGTTACACTTACAATAGGGTATATAAATATATATATTTTTCAGAAAAAAAAATGTCTCTGTAAAGTGTCTTCATCTGTCTAAATGGCTCAACCAATTTGTATGAAACTTATGTATTGTGGCAATATTATTATCAAATAATATCTATTCCAGGTTGGTATCCCGCTAGGTCTGGTGATGTTCCAGAGTATTGGTGAGCGACTGAACAAGTTCGCGTCGGTTGTGATTAGAAGAGCCAAGTGTTACCTCCGCTGCAACACCACGGAGGCTACAGAAATGAATCTCATGTTTGCTACGGGAATGCTGTCCTCTATTATTATTACTACAGGTAGGAAATGAAATAACATATTATTATGTAGGTAGTAGGTACAGTAGTTCTAAATAAATTGAGCGCGTACAACAGGCGCGATTATGGGAAGGGAGGATTTAGAGCTTGAACTGTAACGCACGGCTCGAAGATGCGGTAATTTTTGTTATCTTGAACCACATAATATTTTAAAACATACCTAAGTTAAACCTCATGTGGTTTTTGTCACTTTACGTTGTAATGGAGCGAATATGTGGCATTTCGTCATTTAAATATTTGGGATAAATTCACAGATTAAGCAGCTATATAGATACATGCTCTTATTTATTATAGTATTATTGTTTGGTTGTAGGTGCTGCTGTTTTCTCTCGCTACGAGGGCTGGAGTTACTTCGACAGCTTTTACTACTGCTTCGTCACGCTCACCACTATAGGATTCGGCGACTACGTTGCTTTACAAGTAAGTAACGTAAAAAACTCTGTCCTTGCCAAAAATATTGTTTGACAATAAGTAAGCACCGCGGGGCTTTTACCAAAAATCCATTAACATCGACAGTACCAACAAACAGATTAACAGACTTCAATTAAATAGGTCTGTCATATACATACAATTCATAATATATGTATGTATAGCATCACTCCTACCCCATTTGTGGGGGTAAGTAAGAGTGATGCTATACAGTTACGCTATTCTTTTATGCTTGCAATTTGGGCTGGCCGGTATTTCGTACAAACAATTCGTTTTCATTTATTTCTAGAACGATCAAGCTCTGACGAGTAAGCCGGGTTACGTGGCTCTAAGTCTTGTGTTCATCCTGTTCGGGCTGGCGGTGGTCGCTGCCAGCATCAACTTGCTTGTACTCCGGTTCATGACTATGTGAGTTATTCCAAATAAACACTTATTTAGCTGTAGACTTTGTTTGTGGCATAAGTAAATACGCATGTATTTTAACTTAAATTGACCTCTACAATAATTATTAGATTGAGTCAATCTTTCTACTCTTTATTGCATTAACCGACGTCCATAAAGGAGGAGACGCGGTCTAAAACTTGTGTAATCTTAATATATTATAGGCAAGCGGAGGATGCCGCCCGTGATGAAGAAGACAAGGACGGCTCCAGAATCCTACTGCCGATAGATGAACACCCCATTGTAGGAAGACAGAGATCACACGATGATCAAGCCTCGGTAAGTAACAAGTAGCTTTATAAATGTTCTACGGTGCACGCACCTTATCAATACAGAGTTCTTAGTCGTTCCGAACGCCACCGCTAGATGGCAATGTGCTAGTGACGTCACATTTCTGAATGGCGGTGTTAAGATTTTCCGTGACTGAACGACCCGATTTCATTTTCTCTCTGTAGTTATCGCTTCTCGGCCTTTTGGCTAAGATCAAAGTGTAGTATCTGTTCTTTTCAGCTTAATATCTGAAAGTTCCCTCACTGAGGGACCAGTATATTAAACTGATTTTTGTAAACTGACGGGATGTTCGGGGCTCGCTCCACTCCCGTCACGGGTCGGCCCGGCATTGCAGTGCCGCCGGGATCGGCCCACATTAAACTTGTAACAAACCGTCAATAAATTGATTGGTGCATGAGCGCATCTACGTTGCATCCAATCAATATAATAATAATATTGATTATATTGCATTTATATAATTTGCATTGCATATATATTATATATAATAATATTGATTATATTATATTGCAATTCGCCGAAACCGCCTAGCCTCGTAAAGCAACAAAGGTTGAATAATATTGGCAACATATTATTTACCCCAGGTGTGTTCATGTAACTGCCTCGGCAACAAGCAGTGCGAGGCGGGCGCCCTGCTAGCACCAGCGCCGCGCCCGCACCGCCTGCGTCGCCGCGTCTCGCTCGCGCCAGAACTTATCGAGAGAGCTTCCGTATAAATTGCCAAAGAAAGTAGGTTATGGTTGTAAAGAAAAAGATGAATTACAGTGTAAAATTGGATATGACAGAATAGTTTCGAGTTAGGCTGACCTTTGATTATGAAGTATAAACTGTAACCGCCATAGCTCGTAATAATATCCTTCAAAGACCTACAGCTTTTCTATAGTGAAAGCTATGTCAGCCATACATCATAGACCCTTCAAGCCCAATATTCAGTCGAAGTTTAGGATTTAGACTATGCCACATCATGATTCAAGGACGTTTGACTCGAAACATGTAAGTTGCAGTTTATAGTAACAAAACTGTAATGTAAAACATGAGATGTTTATAAAACAATCGTATTGAAAGTACCGATATGATAGGCGCTTCTTAATTATACATTGTTTAACTGAAAGTAGAAAAATATAAATGTTGTAGCATGTTACTTATGTCGGTTTATACCACAGTAGAATTATATTCTTCATTGCAGTTGACACTTTGTTTTTTGTTAACATAATGGAAAAAGTGGATTGTTTTATGTTTAAATTAAATCTGTTGTATTAAAAATGTCAAGAATCTTCCTTTAGCGTTGTGGAAATAGATGTTGTCTGTTTTGTGCCAACATTATAGAAAAATATTAAAAAAAAATATTAATTAATTATAAGCTTACGGTGCGTTTACATTGGTCTATAGGACACTTGGTGTATATCCAACCGTTTAATCGTTGTAGCGTCGTATTAACTGATTATTTATATAAAATATCATATTGGGTGGTATTTTAGCCAGTACCAATGTGAATGGACCTCAAATTATACTAATAAGTAAATATATAAATGTAATTTATTAAATAACTAAAGACAAACGAACAATAGTAAGTCTGCTTTAAAAATAAGTCACATAAAACACAAATAATATAACTTAAAAATAATGGATCACATTTCCCTTCACTGACTTACAAAAAATAGTCGAATTATTAACAGTCAGACACTTTAAACGACTTACGACAGTTACGACTATAGTCGATATCGATAGGTACTCCTCTCGTAGAATAATTTATAAGGATACAGTGCCAAGACTTTTATATGGAAATTTTTAATGTAATTAAAATTATTATCAAATATTATAATGTAATCAATTTACTACGGTAATGTATTCGTAGCCTCTATGCGACCATATTGTGTGTTTCTTAGAACTATTTATTTATTACATGAGGTACCTACTTAAGTGGTTAAGCACAATGTACAAAATACTTACTGGAAATGTTAAACTTTTTTTTGTTTTGTTTCTAATCAATAATAAAAAAGACAGCTACCTTAATACCTACTTGGAAAATTATATAAAAACTTCCAATTATGAGGTATTTATGGACGAATTAATATCGGTAATATAAAATATTGTACGTAATATATAAATTGATCGCCCTTTTATGTGTATAAGTAGTCATAGTACCATAAGACACTGATTTTTATTTAGTAAATAATATTTGTTTCTTATTAATTTATGTATTGTTGCCATTTTCGGAAATTTATCTGTGATATGATTTGATCTCACAATTATTTACTTAGTTCGTTGACACAAAAAGTGTACGCCTTCAACACTCGCCAAAAGTTATTTGTAATTTAATATTAAATTTGTATTACAATATACTACGCTACGGTGTTCGATGTATAGTAATAAACTCTTTTATACATTTATTGTTTTATTTTCCTCGCACAAGAACCCTTCAAGCCATAACACAGCACAAATATTATACAGGGTGGACTAGATAGTCGCGTCAATAAACAAAAAATAGATATCTTATACTTACTTAGGAGTATACAAAAAACTCCCATGATGTATGGTCCTCGCCTCACAAATACTCACAATAATTCCGCTCAAATCCTCCCATTTGCTGGCTTTTTTAATATCTGCTCAACTTTCTAAATTAAACAGTTTATAGATTTTATGAACTTCTAAATATGACGTCACATTTTAACTATGCCGAGAAATTTATCTTATCCGGCGATGGTGTTACTGACCTAACTAATTACTTAAAAGTTAAAATTATATCTTTAATTAACAGCATAGGTAGGTATATAAAGAAATGGTTCCCGTTAACATTCTTATTTAAACTAAAGAGTAATTACCAAGATGTACTCAAAGAGGACATTATTTTATATTGTTGTTGTGTTGTCGCTAAGTAAATATGTATTTGGGATATTTTTAAAACCATCGACGAGTGTTAGCGGTTTGGATGCAGTTAAAAAAGCTCCCAGAAGTAAGAAGAATAAATTTTAATTTATTACTTGCTCATCTATACTTATAATAAATCTGTAAAAGTGAAAATTCTGTACATTGAAAATATCAAAAAAAATAAATGGCAGGGGTGTTACTAGACCGACACCGAAACCAAAAGTGTGAAAAAAAATATTTTTGTCTGTCTGTCTGTTTGTTTAGGTAGGTATCACGCAAAAACTACCGGTTCGATTACGATGAAACTTGGTATAATTATTCTTTATTATCCTGGTCACGACACTGAGTAGTTTTTATCCCGGAATAATATAAACAATAAAAAACAAACTTAATTTTGCGGTTAAAAAGTCATTGATAAGTTTCGTCATCCACGCGAACGAAGTCGCAGGCACAGCAATATTTATGACGACCGGGACCTTTTGAAAGCATTTATCCTGCCATACCATAGAACTTATAATATACGATAGCCATTATGTGTCCGAATTTTTTTACATATAAACTGTCTTACTTACATCTTACGTTGTAGTAAACTTGCCGTGGCTATGGATCGGTATGTGGTGCAACGGATGCCCGGCCAGAGGCTGTGAGGAAGACGAAGCGATCATTCACGGATACTGCTGCGGCTGTGCTTACTCCCTTGGTAAGGAGATAGCTAGTTTTTAGCAGACTTCAATAGGATGAGGTTTTTACTTGACTATTTATTTTTGCATGATGTAACCGTGTATCGTGTAGTGTAGTGGTCCCATATAAATTTCATGGAAGTCGGTTTCTTTTGACATTATATATATGTCTTATCAATTTCATTTTTGTAATTATGGTAGGAAGGCAGTATTGTCTAGGTAAAAACGTACCTACACGGCTACACCATACATTATTTCGTGCATTTGACAATCTATACTTGGACATGAACCTACCACCATGAGGTCTAATAACTTTATACTTACCTCCTTTCTCATATCATCTTTCACACAATTATTCATCCATATCTTTTATTTTCACTTAGTACATGTAACAATTATTTTCAGATGCTCTGCCAGTGATATGCCCCGAGTTCCTGCAGTGCCCGCTCAACCTGCACGGGTTGTGCCACGACTACGAGTACATGATGAGGTGCTGCTGTTAACGTCTTGCCATATATAATTACCCTAGTGATTATTAGGCCACGACCAAAGAAAGAGGCAGCAACAAAAATATTCAAACTCGAAATTCCGTCATGGCACTGAAAATTAAATAAAATCTATCAGCTGTGTGTAATTAATGTGCTCATTACATATTATGTATTTAAAGTATGTAGTACCTGATAGGTATACCTAGTTACAAAAAGATTTTTACGTACAGATAACAGTTTACACCGATTTCATTTTGTTTGAATATGGTCGGATAATAAAGGTGATGTGTAAGGTAAAAAATAAAACATCTTTGTATAGCATACTGTTTTAATTTCTAAGAAACCCTCAGTACAGAATTATAGGGGGTTAGCGGTCTTGATTTAAGTAAACTTAACTCTGACATAATAGTACAAAAATAACGACGAACGTAAATAGATATAGATCGACAGAGAATAAAATAATTTATAGCATTATTATTTTTTGTCGAATGTTTCATATATTAGTATCGAAATTCATATCACCATTTAAATAATTCTCTTAACAATTTAAGTGAAAAATAGGACGAAAACTTACAAGTGAATCTAAGCTAATAGGTGAAACATTGGACACTATGTTAAAATTTAAATTTATCACATTATTGCTGCGACCGTGATAATTGATAATATGTCTTTTAATTAATACTATGATCCCGCTTCGATGGCTACAAGTTACTAGGTATATCTGTCTAATTATCTAAGGCCAATATGCTATATCTTAATTTTGTGTTAGAATTCGCGATCCAATTTAAATATATCAACACAAAATCTTCAATATAGCGTAACACCAGTACGCTTTATTATAATAAATACAATATGGTCAGTACGCCGGTATTGTATGGGAGTCAGTACCATTTTGATTGATTTTGTCCAACATAATGTAAGACTTTGTTTGCACATGAGAAAAGTATGATGACAGCGCCAAATGCATAAAATATTGCTGTTATCGCAATAACAAAATGGTCCCATTAGAATCAGTGTGTCATAATTCTTGGTGCCTAGTACGCGACGCAAAATAAAAACGAGCGTAAAAATGATATCTCAATATTCCCCCATACAATACCAGTCACACGCTATACAGAATGATTAATATAAACACCCAGTGCATACAATAAGGTTTTATAATTAGTAATTTAAGTGATGAAAAATTAAATTTTAACACAAGCTGGAATAAAACGGAAATTAGCCTACACTTCGTAATGGACAGCTTGAGAGATAACCGACGTACGGGCGGAGACTACGTCACGCAAGCAAACACACGACTCCCAGCGGCTGTACCGAGCTGCGACCTGCCTTACACGCCTACAATCTCATATCGATCTTAACTTACCTTACGCTAGGTAACACTAGTAACGAAGCCAACAGAACAACAACGTGGGCCTCGCAGCCGGCGCGTGAACGCCGCGACCAACTCGTACGATAATACATACTTACAAAGCTTTAAAGTAAACGTTTATATAACCATAAAAATCCTGTGAATTTCCCTCGCATACGATCTACATGTGGCTCACAGTTCTTTAAACCTGCATCAAAATTCTTATTCTGGAAACAGCACAAAATTAACCTACAATATTCATTATATATAAACATGTATAAACATACACCCTTCCATTTCACCTCTTTTCTTTTAACTAACAAGATAATCGGACAATAGCAACTTAATAGAAAGTTAGCTTACTCAGCGCGGCGACGCTCGGCCGCGTAGCGCCTGCACTATATAATATTTACTTTATTTATAATTATAATGTTGCGATCATGAAACGTTTTGTGGTAATTGCATTTGTTGTGTAGCGAGGGACGCCGGCCGCCGCGACTCCCGCTTGCCGCACTCCGCACCTTGCCGCCGCCCTGCAAGCGCAACACAATACTATCATCATTCAGTATTATACACTTCCAACAGGTGGCCAATGCACTATAAATAGGAAATATTAAATAAATAGTCTAGAAGTTCAGACGGAAATTCCTAATGCATAGTTGAGTGTAGTTCTCTGTTACGCCCATATTATTTCAATACCATAAATGGATGTAGGCGTATCATCATCGGAGCGCTCTATATAAATAAATGAAGAGTATCCTTGAATAATACACTATACATCATACAGAATTCTTGATTGACCCTGGCTATTATTATCTAGTATTGCCTGTAAGTAATATGCTAAACTGTATTATTATCTAGATAACTGTAATTAGCATAGATTTTAAGAAGTATTAGGACCTACATATCAATTTCTTAGCTGTTTTTTTGCAGGTAGGATTGTGCACCATGTTCCTTTGGTCTAGTTCCCATCATAACCATGATTATTGATCGACGAAATATGTAGGTCATTGACCCATCCTAACACCACACACGTGATAGAAGAAAGCATGCACATATAGTTGTTTTTATGTCAATAGGTGTGGATATGTGAAACGTTAGAGTATGATGTCCTGCTCCGTGTTATTCTGGCCAGTTCCAATAATTTATTATTATTATTTAGAGCCGGATCTGTCCCACTGCAGAGCAAAGGCTTCCCTTTCTTCCTATATTTCTTTCTTTCATAGTTCCAATTATAACCATGATAATTAATGGATGAGATAAGTAGGTTTTGGCCCAGGTTTTGTCTTGGCCCCATCCTCACACCACGGAAAAATGCATGCATATGACGTCTTTATTTTGTGAAGTAATACAGTATAATGTGATACATACCCGAGGCGGCGTATTCAGCAGCAGGAGGACTTGCCGGTGTCGATGGGGTGTCCCTGGTCGATCTTGACCTGCCCGCCCACCGGCGCCGCGCCCGTGGACGGCGGGCCCACGCGCGTCTTGATCTCCGCCGCCATCGTCATGAACGCCTGCTCCACGTTCGTTGAGTTCTTGGCCGATGTCTCCAGGAACGGGATGCCCAGTTGTTCCGCGTATTGCTGTACAAATACACAACAATGTTATAATATATGAAAGATAGATTTTCAAAAAGAGTTTACATTAACTGAGATGTTGTTCTACTTAATAAAATGACAACTAATGTGGAGTGTTCTTGACAGGATATTCCTGATCTTGTCGTTCTGCTTTAGTTTGTTACCAAATGAAAAGGAATATAACATTATATTATACTTCTGTATAGTATTATTATTACATAGTATTATTTTATATTTCTGTAGAAACTTTATATATTAAGCCTATTTTTAATACAAAAAGCGAAACATCAATGTTGTGCCACACTAAACCAGATAAAATATACGACAGCTTTTTCTGTTTTGAAACGGTTTATCTAAAGTCAATAAAATCATATAGGATATAACATCAACATTAAGGAAAAGGAAAACCGAATTAATTATAAACATTAATTTGCATTCAAATTACGTGTGATGGTTTAACAACATTGAAGCTATTTATTCAATTATTTTAATAGCCTATTATATACAGTGTCGTTAATTATTTCAAAATAATTAGAGCCTACTATGGTAGGCATCAATATGTATGTTTTGCACATCGCACTAGTAAGGTATGTGTGATATGTCATAACATACAGTATGGTATTACTACATAAAAATGTGTCTAGACAATAATGGCGTGTGTTGTCTACTGTGTACAAATAAGATTAGAATTACGGAATTCCTATATATCTACAGTTCTACACCTATAAAAACGTTGTCTATCAGTCTGCTCAAGATTATCTTCATAACAGCTGAATCCAATTTGATAATAGCAGACATAAATGTTTTTGCAACTTTATATTGCCATATTGGCCTTTCTATGACTATCTGTAGGGTGAAAAAGAGCAGAGTTTCCTCAGAAGACCTCACTAAAATGCTTGTTGACTGGGCGATCTCTACACCTCGAATATATTTGTATACCCTATAAATTCCCACATCTTAAAGAAGAAGTAACAAGCCAATTTATACTATATGTAGCTGAACACTTTTATGTTTGTCATTTACATTATTCTGTACCTAATATTGAAAGCAAAATTCTTATTTCCGATTTGCCGAACACCCGTGTTTTTATAACTATGTTGATTTTGGTATGAAAGTGTTTATAGTGTCGTGAGATTAAGTATAGACTTACATTAGCTGTGGTGTAGTCGACGACTTTCTTGGTGGTGAGGTCGCACTTGTTGCCCACCAGCAGCTTGTTGACGTTGTCGCACGCGTAGCGGTCGATCTCCTCCAGCCATTGCTTCACGTTGCTGAATGAGTCCTGAAAACATTCATTAAGGTTTAAGCATTATTTTATGTGGAAATATTACACATTGTAAGACACTCGGCGATTATAACATGAGTCCTGCGATCATTAATATATTATTATACATGGGAATTATTTTGAGTGGAAATATTTGGTTTTTAATGTAAACTTGGGGATTTAATCCACTTGTATGTTATCTACAGTTAATAGTCTATAAGCTATAAGCACGATCATTGTGCACGTGTTAGCGTGAGTCGGATGGTTTTTTTTATTTTTGTCTCTGTTATCGAAGTATTTGTCCCTTTTAGTTTACCAGCTGAAAATGAAGAAAATACAAACGCCTAATATCAAGTTAGTGCTAACAAAACGAAATCAATAGTTTCGGGAAACACCAGGTGAACGGAATGGTGTGAATCGTATCTATAGTTAATTATGTGTATTGAGTGTGAAACAATAAGAGCCATATCATAATACCAATGATATGTCATTGGACAATAGTTTCATGTCGAGTTTAAAGTTCACCTCGTAAATTAGTCATCAAGACCAGTGGTGTTATGCATGCAATGATAGAGATATTACATGTATTATGTACATCTTGGGAATTTATTCTAACCTTTGTGATTGGATGACTAAACAGGTTTTTAATCTTTAATTCATCAATTAACTTAGCCTATCGAGTTCCATTTTTGTTCCTCTCCTAAAGCCCGCATAGTTCGAACAAAATAACGAAAAGATTTCAAGCAGTACTGTCATTTGTAAATTGCGACTGCGTTCCTGCGTTGTCTCTGGAAAGGGGAAATAATATACCGCGGGGGTTTTACCCAATAAGTCATGCTATTCCGTCAAAGGGGTGGAGAAGGCTGACAAGATAAGGAATTTCAATCGGGTACATAAAAAGTCCCATATATGTGAATATATTGTACTTCTGACGTCACAATCCTGACAAGCGTACAACCCAGTTAAATGGGTTGACAAAAATACAAAGAATGTGCAACCTACATTACAATGAGTTATAAAAACAGGCAAATCGCCAGATTTTCGTCACATTTAGCTGTTCCGGCAGCCGCATATGAATAATGAGTACATTATAGTATTTATCCCGACTGTACATCAGCAGAAATAAAGCAACAATGGGATTGTTGTGCCTCAAGGGACAGAAAAATTGTTCGGCGTCCTGTGTCTCTACACATTATGAAGAGGTCAAATTTTAATGTAGGCGTTTTCGAAAACTTTAATTAACAGAGCTTGATTGTTTCAAAAATTCATACTCTGGTTTCTGTTAGGTAGGTTTATTTGTATATGCAATTTGGCTGAGCGCAGATTGTATATTCCGAATGAAGTAGGTAAGTACTTTGTACAAAACACGATTTGTACACTAAACATTTCAACTTAAATAATTTATTTGGTAGCGAACTTCGGACTGATTTTTGAGAGGTTTAAATACAGTTACAAGTTATCGACACTGCACCGTGGCTATGCTCATTATCAACGCTATAATCTGCTTATCCTAACATGAAGACGGAAGTCTCTGTTTGTTTGGGGGAGCTTCAAAGATACATGTCGTGATCTGATTGGAAATTTCTCTTTACAGTAAAAAAATAAATTGACCATTTTGGAGAAATTTTAATTCAGCGATTTAGTACTCAAAAGTGCCTATTGCGACTGGTATTCTTACAATTTTTACTTAAAGTGCCTATAAAATAGCCAAGTGTTAGTAAACAAAAGAACTTAACCCATGCAATAATAATTATTACGCAATGATAATATCTCGAAGTGACGGCATTAAATGCGTCGAAATGATGACATCATGATTCAAATCTTAACTTAAATAAAACGTCATTGAATGGTTAGTGACGGTAAGCCCAAGTAACCAAAACTTTTTTATGATACATAAAGAACTGTGGGTGTTATAAACTAAAAACATAATTATTTAGATCAACTAATATCAGTTACTAGTCAATTATGGTCTAAGGAGCTAAAAATTTTGGAAATTGGACATTCTGAACCTGAATGTATCTATTCTAGATAGAAAGTTGCCATAAATCCTATGATACTCCGAAACTATATCAATACTCAATACTCAATATCTTTATTGTTTTTCCATAATGTACAAAGGTGAAATTATTATCTATAGTAGGGAAAATATATCATTTATACCGAGTGTCAATAGTGAAGCTATTATCATCGCTTAAGGAAAAATAAGTCATCATTGGCCTATTTCTGTTTGTGTATGTATATAGCTGTAATAAAAATAAAACTGCATACCAAAATGTTAATAAAGGACGGTAGCTCGGAGCTCCGTAACAAAACGTGTATTATTAATGTATTTAGGCAAGGGTCAAGGTCATTCATTAATACTAAGGCGAGTTTCGCGAATTATAACATAAAAGTGTAAGTATAATAAGGCTATTAATAAAACTGGGCTATTAGGTATCATATTTTCCTTGCTAATTGAAAAACGTCTGGCGTTACTTTATAAAAAGGTTTGTGTTGTCAAGTTAATGGTAGTTTTTCTTAAGTTTTGGTGTGCTTGAAATCATCTAAGGCCTAATGGGTAAAAAAAGGTGTGCCACTATCATTATCTAAAGTAAAACAACATTTCAGAGGACTTTGCAGTTGCACGTACGAAACGAAAATAGAATTTATCATTGTTTACAAAACTATTTAGAGTTACTCATCCGTTTTACCTTAATATTTAACGTCGACGTTAGTTATGACCTTATTACCACAGTTCATTCCAATTTCGCGTTATTAGATATCTGTCCAACTGCAGTTGACCTTATTACATGATACGGCGAGAATGGCCCAGTAGATATATAAATTGTCAATTAGATAAGTAGGTAATTTACTCTTGCATCGGGAGCCATATTATAAAGAAACAAAGCCTTTATTGTGTTGTTTTGAAAGAGATGGAGATATCTAACTTTAGTTCATCTCTCTCTTACGTTTCTAAAAATGTTTCTAGACCCTCATAGTAAACTCGGATCACTTTCACTTGACTTTCTTCTTGTAGGTAATGAGATACTTGAATTATGATCAAATATTGTATTTGTTTAACGACAAATATAATAAAGAAACGGTCTGTGACGGTGTGAAGTACTATTGACGGTATATTACAATACACCAAAAGCAATGATTCTGTAGCTCAGGTTTTACCTATCACAGACACCAGTCTCTATATACGAGCCTAATTACTAACTGTACCTACAATATTAATAATAACAGTACAAGACAATATTAAAATAACTAAAATGCTTTTTTGTGTTGCCAAGTGCATGCACAAACGGAAGGAACTAATCAAGCAATCGCGTGTACTAGCCCTGCAGTAATTTCGCGCCCTTCAGACTGGCAAAAAGAACAATAATCTAAATCTGTGCAGTTTACTTCAAATATTTATTTGTGTACAGATTTGAAAATATATCTATTATATCCTGCACCAGGATAACGCAAAAGTTATCATCCAAATACTTGTGTTAATCACATACAACATGTTAGTGATATTGTTTTAGATATAAATAAATGAATCAAGTTTAAATAACCTTTCGGTTATTAAGCCACTGACTCATTAAAGTACTTGAATATTGTTTACAAATCACAAATATGTAGGTATACAACTATTGGAAACTTGCCAACTTCCCTGTACCATGCTGTTATTAATTTGGTACTAACTGTGAAGTACATTGTAAGTCATCAAACATTTTGGGACTATATTTGAATAATCATAATTATTATATAATATGAATTTAAAACTAGATATATCAAACTTTTAATAGTAGACCTTATTTTTAGTGCAATAAAATTCAATTTGCAGAATACATATATAGAAACTAAATTTGAGATAATTCCATGATTAAAGCAGTAGGTATTTATGTAAATCATGAATAGTATTATGTTACATGATAAAGGTAAATTAAAAATTACCCTCTGTAATCACTCTGAACCAAACCAGTAATTAATTAATTGCAAATGCTAATTAGTCTGCCCCTTGTTCAAACAACAGCAATTTTAGTATAGTTTTAAAGTTAAGTTTCATTAGAGTAAACAGCACAATAAAAGCCACCTTTTACGGTAAATACCTTTTTATACCTTATTCTCAGAAGACATGAGCATCTACCAGCAATGAGAGACAAGCAAACCTAGTAATTAAAATCACTCATTCACAAAAATCCTCTTTAAAAATATTCAATTTCAAATGACAAAAATAATCTTGAAGCCTATTTATGAATACTACAATATACTTGAGCAACAAAAGATAAATGTATAAAATCCATAAATTAGTCACCATTACCCTGTATATTGGACATTTAAATTCTACTGGCATAAATTATGATAAACACATGTATTTTATTATTCATATAAACTTCACACTGAGATATATCTTTGTTTAAGCAGTTTGCCAGTATTGTGTATTATAATAGGCATATTTGTAAGTTTTACTACAAATAAACAATTAATATTCTCGATTACATTTCACCGAAAATCCCAAAGCTATAAAAATTAGAAAAAAAAAAGAAAAACCTTGATGGTTTTTTACCATAAACTTGTACGTGTAGCGTCTGTATTTCTTAATTTCATAAGTTAGACATTAAAATATATCTGGTATATGTTTATGAAACGAAAGATATTAAAATGAAGGTTGTGTTATTCAACCATTTTATTAGCAATTCTAGGCCAATACAATCAATTGGAAACTTATTCAAACACAAGAGACTTGCCACCTATTTTAGAAACCTAGTATTATTAATTATTATGTAATTAATTATTCTTACAATTAAATATTGCTGAATTGCAGTTAAAAAGCAAATTAGCTTAATTATCATACCTATCTATAGTTACAGACAAATTAGCAATAGATAACAGCTAAATCATGTTGGAGGTTAGTATGTTTTGAGATTATTAATGTTGATATTATTTCAAAATTAAAACTGAAATCTTTTCACATTACACATTTATGTACTTTTCATTCTTTATACATTGATACACTCAACTATTCATTTAAAATAGTAAGTAATACTTTTTTTGTACTTTCTATCAAGTATCAATAAGCAACTTTCTAGTTGGCAGTCAAAATAAAACAAGCAATACACAATCCTAACAAAAAATGCAATCATGTTGGCAAGATGATTATAGCTTAAACTAAAAGTATTCATGACAAGTTATTCCAAAAAGGAGTTCATAAGTGTATCTGCTCTTTGTTTTGTATAAGAAGTTACCTATACATGTATACTCTGGAAGCTATGAAGGTGAATACCCTCAAGACAAAGATTCAGATAACATTTTGTAAACATGCATGATTCTGACAGGTTAAGGACTTAAATAGGTTTATCTTACCTGGTCTGTGCAGTCGTAAACAATGATAATTCCGTGCGCCCCTCTGTAGTATGATGAAGTGATGGTTCTAAACCGCTCCTGTCCAGCTGTGTCCCATATTTGTAACTTTATTGTCTTGCCATCTAAGTCTACAGTCCTTATTTTAAAGTCAACACCAATAGTGCTGATGTAGCTCTCTGTGTAAGTGTCGTCAGCGAACCTGAGCAGCAGACATGACTTTCCAACACCAGAGTCACCAATCAGGAGTAGTTTGAACAAGTAGTCGCTGGAAGAGAACACATTCTTTGTTTTAGTACCGACTATGTACACTGATCATCAAGGGCAATAAAAACGATGCGCATCAATACACGTTCGTGATAAACGAAGGGAGGCGTTGCTTTGTTCCGCCTAACAAAGAATTTTAGATTGCTACGCATCCAGTTTTTTAGAACAAGGAAGTGAAGGACTGGTACAATCATCACTCACTAATGCGCCATTCATGGTCCATACGATTACGTTTTCACAAATACTTCGATAATACCTACCTACCACGAATACACAATGAGTCACCCAATTTGTAGTAAATTGATTAACTATTAAGACTTTTTAACTTGATCTTACACAAAACTTAGTCGTCTAAGATACAAATTCCAGGCAAAGACAATGAACACGCAAAAAATATGAGGTTTTCTTCATAATCCTTGTTTCTAAATCGCCATATTACAGCAAAAATACTTACTATTCTGGATTCATTTTTGTACTATAAATGTATTTTTTTCAAAACTATAATATTATAGAATATGTCGAAAATAGTTAAGTTTCTTGTTATTAGCACAAAACAGCAAAAAAATTAATAATTATACGTAGAATAATGGCCGCCGTCCGAAACACCCACTGACGTAAGTCAGAAATTTAAACAGGAGTGCCACTTGGCAGAAACTAAGTTTCGTTCAGAAATAGATATTCATGGCACAAATCGACTAAAAATTGAATTCATGCTACATTGGATATTTTTTCACACATTGTTTAAATCGCATAATAATATAATTAATAAAAAAAAGAGTTCAGATTTTGGTTTCGATATAAACCAACATAATTTATGATTTAAATTAACAATTCCCGTTCAAGTAATTAGAGAAGTCATGTGACCGCTCTAATTCTGAAATATTGTTGTCTACAAAAGCAGATAATCATATAAATAAAATTCTCGTGTCACAATGTTAGTTACCATCATATAGAAAAGTAAATAAGTAGGGTAGTTACCATACTCCTCCGAAAAGGCTTGACCAATTTTTAAGAAATTTTATATGCATATTCAGTAGGTCTGAGAATCGGCTACTATCTATTTTTCATACCGCTAAGTGGTAGTAGGCAGGTGCTAGTAAGGTAGAAAAAATTGCATTGCAACGCATGCCGGGTACAGCTAGTTTGATATAAAATATAGTTATCCTGTATACATTAGTTGAATTATGGACAATAATCAGTGAGTAGATAGCATTTCATAGGGTAGATAAGATTGGATATTATTTTAAGATTTGTATAGGTTCTGCCTTCGATCAACAATACAACGGTTCTGCAAATACAAATTACGTGATCCAATTACAGCCCCAACGCAGTTGGTATGGCTCAAATTCTTCCAAGGTATTCTCACATTGCAGATTATTAAGTTCTCCAGGAAGTTAAGGAATAAGGTATATTAAAATCATAAATTCTATATAATTAAACTGTTTTATTTATATATACACATTGGCTTAACTTAAACCAAACATCATCAATTACAGAATATAGACATCTATGTAGGTAAAAGTAATGAGATTTGATCTACAACTATGTAGAAACTTATAAAATCATTTCTTGCAATATGCTTAAAGGTATTTTCCATATGTACAAGCTCCTGTCTTTATAACCCGCAATAATCTGAAACAAAAAATAGGTATCATAATTAATACTTCTGGTATAGTTAAGCAAATCCAAAGGCGATAATTAATAATGCAGGCAATTATCTCTTCTATTTTTTAGGCCATATTTGACGAAAATGTGAATGTAGTACGTCGAATTTTGTTGCATTGTCACTAACATCGAAAAAAAATCTTTGCATACAGAAAGGATATTATGACAGTACTGAATCGTACATAGTAAACCAAGTTTAAGTGAACTCAAACTAAGCTAACTACTATAAGTTTGGGGGTTTTTATGCTACTCATTCAGAAATATATCTTTAAAATTGATAAAAAAAAGGTTCAGATGTCAAATCTCTTCCTCACCTTACTACCAACAACAGCGAGCGACAGCAGCATAAGGCTGGGCCCCCTGAGCTGCGCGAGCGGGCGCGTGTCGCCCTCGCGGTACACGTACACGCAGCCGTCGTAGCAGCCCGCGAACACCAGCCCGCCAGTCGCGCGCAGGCACACCGCGCCCTTACCGCCCTCGTGCACGCCTGTGTGGGCTCCGCTCTGGATAAGATAATTAAATATATTAATTCATAATCATGCGTATACTACGTTTTGTTAATTGTTACATTAGCGCTTGACACGACTATACTCATGGATATATTTTCAAGATTTTTTGAAACGTATTATTTCTAGAAAACCTAGAAAGACTTGTTTTTTTTTTAAATGTCCCCTTTGCTTTATAATTGTGTTCCATCGGAGTCTTCGTCATGAGTCATAAGTAGTTATTCGTTGCCGAATATATTTCTTTTTAGTATCAGTTATGTAGGATAGTGTTTGATGGATGCCAAAATGTTTTTATGAAAGGAGAATATATTTGGTACTTATATGGTTTAGTTTATAAGAGAAAGCAATAACTAGAATAGTAGCATCAGCCTTAACGAAACTACCATTCATAAATTAAATTGAATTAAAGACATAAGCTTAAACTTACAGCATAATCAAACACATGTATCTGATGGCTACTGGTCCCACAGAACACCTTCCCATCTTCAAACAACAGAGTGTACACGGTCATCTTTGGTCCGCTGAGTGTCCGCAAAAGGAGGCCGGTTTGCGCATCCTTTATTGTCACGTTTTCTGACCGTGCAGCGACTAGAAGTACTTTCCGAGGCCCTTCCTTTATAGCTCGAAGTGCGAGAATCGATTGCTCCGAGAATTTGACTGTACTGACTGGTATTAACATGTTATTCTGAAATAAAAGATAAATATTGTAATAAATGCTTGGTAACTAGATTAACTAGTCTAGAGCGTATATTCGAGACAAACGCCAAGTAATTTTCTCCTCATGTCTCATTAAAAATGTTTATCCATTATGAAAAATTAAATGGTGGTTGTAATGTGGAAAGTATTACTACTGTATCTTTAACTTGTTTTTACCATCTCTATAACATCACAGTATTACTTAAGTATTAGGTATGTTAGTTTACCTTGCATTCAAATTGCAGGACAAATCCTGTCCTTGTACCCACGAAGACTGTGTCCCACGCGCGATCCATCGTCTGTATGGGACTGAGAACATTGCACTCCGGCCCCTTTTCTAAACCCGTCTGAAATCATTCAATAAGAGTTATATAGACTTTATATTATAACAGTGCTTCGTAAGTTCCTATACTAGCTACAATGTGCCTACAAACACATTATTATTTTTGGGTTAAACTATTTAAGAACGACTTTGCTTGGTTACGACAAGACTTTTAGTCAAGTACTAGGTACCTGTCTGATAAGTACCCAACACTTATAGTTAACCACTTCACATACCATCCTATGGTATAAGACTCGCTTAAAAGTGTTTGAATGAGCAAAACCACCAAAATAAATTATTCATTTACAAAGCAATTTCCGTACTAGTAGTAGTATTTTAGTTGAAGGGGCAATCTAAGTCGATGTAGAAGTTACCCTTATGTAATATAATTTAAATGTTCACGGACAATTGACGTACTATGATTATGATTTTGCAGTGCTAAGTTTATCACTGAAAAAATACTATAACAAAGCGTTACCTATAGTATTTTTTACATATTATTATTTATTTATATATTTTGCGTATTGTCATAACATATTGTGTCATAACATTGATTGCTTGCAGGAATAGCAAGTCTCCACCAAACCTTTCTTGGCTAACACAGATTGCATGTAACCAAGTTCCATGCACATGAAAAGTATAATTTTGACATAATTAAGAAACTTCAACTCACCTCTAAATCATAATATCGTATCCTGGAGTCTAGTGACCCGGTATACACTGTGGTGCCGTACTTCTCCTTGACGATGGTTAAACAAGTGACGGCCAGGTTCGACCCTCTTAAGGTGTTGAGCAGCTGCCCATCACTGCTGAAGTGGTAAACGTTTCCGTCCAAACAGGCCGCGATGAAATCGTTCTCTATACACTGGAAAATAAATAATATGAATATTATTATATGAAAATAAGTACATAACTATAAATATAAATAGGTGACTTAACTATTCTTTAGTATTGGTTGTTTTTGGTATTCCTAAGTTACAAGTGTGTCCACCTGTGTTTGCCGAAATAGCATTTGGTAAATACAACATAATTATTAATAATTATTATTGTTTTACCATATTCGAAAAAACATATCAGATAGATAGGTAGACAAGTATGAAACTCACCTCTATCGCTAGCACAGCATCAGCGTTCCCGGTGACAGTAATCGAGTCCCTCCGTAACTTCTCATCAGTCGAGTAGTCGTAAGTCTTGCACTCGCTCTCCGCCTGCCCCGCCTCCGCCGCAAACACGTCGTCCACCGACGACTGACTGTTGTCGAGTATTATTTCCTCACTAATAACCACCCTGTCATGCTCCTTCTCTTCACCACATTTCGTTTCACTATCCTCAATAACTATGTCTTCAGACACATCTAACATATCAAATTGAAGGTCATTTACAACTGACTCCTCCACCGCGTGACTTGGCCTGACAGCTTTTTCGACGACAACTGGAGGCACCCTTTCCTCTGCTTCTTCTGTCATTTCAGACGAATCTTCAGAGTTTTGCGAATGTTCGCTCAAAAATTTACTCACGTCAGTTTGTATTAGTACCACTGAACAGTCTTTTATATCATACATACTTACATCAACATTCTTTACAGGTTTACCTTTCTTGGAATTCTTTTTCTTTGGTCGAGATTTTGGAGCTTTCTTCTTAGTTTTAGAAGGGAGCTCCTCTAGATCGTCTAAAGATATGATATCTTCTAGGGGTCTATCATCTGTTATTATTTGTTCAATGAGTGATATGTTAGGGGGTTTAGGTTTTTTCTTTATTCTCTTACTGCAAGTGGGACTCTCAGAACTATTCCGTTCCTGTTGCAATGTTTTTTGTCGTAATCTTCTTGTTTCTATTTTAGTTGGCTCATTGTATTGTTCTTCAACACTCTCTATGGCTATTTCCTCTAGTACTTCCACAGGTATACTGGTGAACTCCTCAACAATAGCGTCAGCAGTCATTATGTTGTCCGACAAAGAATCAATACTATCACCTTCTTTGCCTTCATCAATAGGAGTTACATTTAAAACTGTCATACCTAAACTAGGCATTATGCTCGGATTCGAATCTTTGGATTCTAAGGAACTGTACAGTTTAAACTTCTCTTGTAACAAAACTTGAATTTCCAAGTCAATTTCTTTCATTCTTTCAAAAGCATCAGTAGACCTTTGTTTTGTAGTATCAAATGCAACAGGTTCTGTCTGTATTGATTTTGATACAATTTTTTTACTATCTGTTTGACTAAACCTAGAGGTAAAGACATTGCTTTGAAATGTCTGTGTTTCTTTACTTATAGCCTTTTTAACAATTTCAGCTTGCAAAACAACTGTCTTATTACGGACGAGAGTTGTGGCTTGTTTAGGTTTGCTTTCCTCAACAGTAGGTTTTGTAGGAGTGACAGTAGTTGCAGTGTTTCTGCGAGAATGGTGATGCACTGATTGCTTTTTTGGTTTTTCGACAAACATATCAATTGTTTTGAGCGTTGTTTTAGCATCTGACTTTGTTGGTGTATGACTGCTTGGTGTAATACTATCTTTTGGACTTAGAATAGGTGGATGAGATGAGCTAGAATGTCTTTTTCTCCTTGGTTCCTCCGTTTCTTTACCTTTTGGCTTCTTTGAGGGTTCTTTCCTTTTAACATACTTGTCAGAATAACTTTTTTCTGCATTGTTCACTTTCTTATTATCTATTGATGACTCCTTATTGCTTTCATCTTTAGGTAAAAACATACTATAATAAGGCTTTGGGGTAACATTGCACTTTTCCGTAGATTTGGCTGGAGCATTACTAACATTTAATTCTAAAGGTGTTTTGCCAGAATCAGACTGGCTGGATGACCGTTTCTTGCGCTTTTCTTTTCGGTGAGATGGTCTTTGATCTGTGGACCTTTTACGAGAATTCGATGAAGAAGTCTTAATTATATTTGAGTCACTGGGCTTTTCAGTTTCTTTACTGGGCTCTTTAGGTTTAGAAGCATATTCCTGCTTAATGTTAAGTTGTTCCACTCTTTGAACAGAGTTACTTTCTGTGTTTACAGGTGTTGTATTTTCTTTAGAATAATCTAGAGATGATAATACTTCTTGTTTAATAAATTGAGATATTTCTTTGAGGGAGTCCAGTAAATGGCTATCATTTTCTTCTTTAACATTTGCTGATTCTGTTTGCAAAGGTTGAAGTGTAGTTGGTGTGCCTCTTGAGGACATGTCATCATTTTCCAGAAAGTTTGGGTCAACAGCTACATGATACTGCCTGTCTAGTTCAGCAAATGTATCCTCATCTTCAGACACTTGATCAGTATTAGTATCAAAGAGTGGTAAAGGTTCTTCTTGTTTACTTGTAAATAGTTCCTCAGCAGGATTATCAATACTGCGACGGCACTGTTGACTTTCACTACTTCTCCTTCTGTCCTCACTCTGAATAATCTGTGACCGGTCAGGACGTCTTTCAAACAGACGCTGGGACTCTTCAAATACTAGCTTATTATCATAATTATAACTTTTATTGATATCATCAGTCACACTAATTGTTTTTAAATTATCATTATTAAATGATGTAATTTGCTCTTGATCATAATTCATTTCTTGTGGATAGTCATTATAATTATATGATTCAAAATATGGATACTTTGATTGATTGTCTCTTGTTTGATGTACACTCTGATCTTCTGGTATCTCAAACCTTTGTTCAAAATCATCTAACTGCAATACCTTGCTCAGTTCAGCCATCACAATTGGCTTAATGTCTTCTAACAAGACTGTATCTTGTGGATCTAACAGACATTGCATCTGTTTCATAAATGTATCTTCATAGATTGTGTTAGTATCATTATGAATGAAGTCAGTGCTAGAACTGTATAATGATTTCTCAGCTACAGATCTAAGGTGACGATTCAAACTGTTTTGTGATTCTGTTATCAAGCTACTTATAGCATACTCAAACTTTGTTGAGGAACCCGGATCATCCATTAATTTATGCATTTTATCTTTGTCCATCTTAAAAAGTTGGTGGACTATATTTGTTTTCATCTTATCACAATTAGATTTGATATTGTGCCTCTGTTTTGGTGTCCGCTTTTTAGTTGGTTGTTCTTGTTGGAGGTGTTGATTTACATTATCTATGACCTCTTGTTCATTGTTACTTGGAAGGTCAGAAGTATGTTGTTGTAAACTTTGGGGCTCATTGCGATTCAGTAATCTTTTCCTGATAATATCAACAGTGTCATCGACTGAGCGACTAAATGAGGTATTGTTATTGTTGGTGGTTGGTCCAGAGGTGCTCCCGTAATGATCTGATGAGGGTGGTCTATGTCCACCATAGTCTAATACAGGTATTTTACTGGCTTCAGCACCGTCTTGATGTCTAAATGATTTTTGTGGACTTCTGTCTTCATAGTGATATTTTCTGTTATCATAAGATGGATTGATCCACTGGGTTAGTCTTTGTTGTTTGTATGAATCCTGAGGGTGTGGCATATGAGGAGGCAGCTGTCGGTGGTCCACATCCCCCATACTATTAACATGATATGGCTCAGCATGTACATCTTCATAGAAGTTTGGCGGGTCTTGGTACAGATTAGATTGGTTGCTGTTTTTCTGCCTCATATTAGCACTTAGGTGTTGATGCATGGGTCTTGGCCGCGTATGAGGATGCCCTCTGTTCGGCAGTCTTTGACTGATGTGGTGATGAACATCTCTGTTTTGGTTATGTCTTTCATGGTAGTCTTGTTGGATATGATCATCAGGATGCCCCAAGTGAGGATTGAACGGCTGTCTAACTCTGTGGTGCAAACGAGGATTGGGTGGCGGGAATCTGAAATACATTATAGGAAACTAAAATACCTTGTTTACCAATATATTTTTATGTCATTTAAGACAAATTGCATTATTTGTAATGAGATTACATCCTATAAGAGTATTTGATATTATGACATATACATTCAAGAGCTTTTTTTGGTGTTTCAAGGTTTACGAGATATTGGCGCGTCAGTGATGCAATGAAAACACAGTCAGATATTTAATCAATGAGCACTTACCTGGGACTTTCTAAGATGCTAAAATTTCTGGGGGGTCTAAAACGAGGAGGCCCGCTATTCCTGGGCCTGAAGTGGCTTGGATTTTCACTTCGCCATCCTCCGATGCCTGAGTGACCTCGTCTCATTATTTCACTATTAACACATTCCTAGCCACAATACACAGGAAACACGTTTTACTTTATTTTAATGTTCGAGATGTGTATTTTATTACAAGAAAATAAGCAATAATCACAAATAAAACAAGTTTGATCAATTAACGCGCCGAATAAAAATACATGCACGGACACGGAATCCATTTGACGTTTGTACAAAAATATTGTCAATCATAAAATTAGAAGTGCGTTCAGAATTTCAAACAAATTCCTTCCATTGCCTTTTAATTGCTGAATTTTGAAGGCCTTTTCGACAGGAACATTTAGTTGTTTTAAATAAAAACTTGCATTTAAATAAGTGAAACAGTTTTTTCGGGTATTAACTATATCTTAAAGGCACAAATACAAAATTAGACGTTAAGTTGGTTACGTTCCACACACCAACTTAAGATATATCGATCGCAGGTATTGTATGTAAAAGTTTTTGTAGATAAATGATATTTTATTGCAACTAAATTTGAGTAGCGGACAAAACCTAGTGCTTATCTTAATTTAATAATTATTTTAGAGTTTCGTCATGAATGTATAAAGTTACAACACCTACCTATATAATTGATATGCACGACAAAGACAGAAAATTAAGGTATAAAGTAATTTACAAGCAACAATATAGGTACCTACCTATTATATATAATAAATTACTTTAGGTAGGTAGATATAAACCAATATATCTACCTACCTGCCTTATAGGTTAACTATAATATCCTTTTTATTTCTTTTGCATATCTATAGGTTTTTTAGCCTGCCATGCCCATGCGATATAAAAACCGCAAGCATGTTGTAATGACGTCATGATTTTGGTTAAAAAAAAAATGCTTTTTGTTGTGAAATATGCGTATTTCGAGTGTGTTTTGGTAAGTAGGTATTCCAAAAGGCAATGAGTAGGTACTGTGTGCTGATGGTGAATTGCTATATTATGCAATGATAGCTAGGTATATTATATGCAATGATAGCTATATTATATTTATAATACGTCATTGTATAATTACCTATACCTAATGTAAATGGCTATACAAGCCAAACTCTAAAGACATGTCACTTTCTGTCTACGGGGCATGAATACTACTTTTGCTCTTAACGGGATGATATATTATGACTTATTAGGTACTTTACAGCGTAAATTAGTTTGAATTAATTTGTTGTAAAAGTATTGACTGTTGCATGCGTCTATGGTGTAAAAATCCAAATCCTATTGTACAACCTTTGATTATATAATTGTACAACATAATAATAGAACTACCTACCTAGGTACTAAAGGTAACCTCACTGATACGATCGTAGGTACCTTCCTATAATTACTGTCGTTCCTACTGGCTCCTTTTACTGTAGTTACTTTGTCGGTACTCATAGAGAAAAGTAATAAGTAGGGTATCGGTACTTCTTCACCTATCTTATTTATTACTAGCTGTGCCTGCAACTTCGTTCGCGTGGATGACGAAGCTTATCATTGAGTCTTTAACCATTAAGGCTGCACACGCGACGGAAGCCTTAAAAAATTGAGTAACTTCTCCCGTTTTCCCAACATTTCCCTTCACTGCTCTGCTCCTATTGATTGTAGCGTGATGAAAAGTATACTATAACCTGCCCAGGAGTATGAAGAATAATTGTACCAAGTTTCGTTAAAATCCGTCGAGTAGTTTTTGTTTCTATAAGGAACATACAGACAGACAGACAGACAGACAGACAGACAGACAAAAATTTTACTGATTGCATTTTTGGCATCAGTATCGATCACTAATCACCCCCTGATAATTATTTTGAAAATATATTTAATGTACAGAATTGACCTTTCTACAGATTTATTATAAGTATAGATATAGATGACTAAGTAACTACTTTATGTAATCTGTGACTTACCTAATATGCGCAAAAACTCTCGAGATGAATCTGGAGTAGAGGAACACTATAGAAAATAAAGTTAAAAAAAAATACAGTTTCAATCAACAATGAGGAAGATGAGCATGTTTTTTTTATCATCTACAAAAATCAAACTAAAAATAAGAAAAACAATTGTGAAAAAATTTTAGCGATATCTCAAAAACTCTATTTTTTACGAATTTTTAAAGTCGGGCGTTCTTAAATTTAGTTTTGGTTCGCCCGATCAACGCGTGACGTCACAACGCCCGTCCTCCGCTCCCGTATGTACATACGATCTCGTGCGGTATTTTTATGTTACTCGCATATTTTTCTAGATTTTGCTAAATATGGAAAAAAGAGTAGCGTAAAGTTACTGAATAGTCTTCTTTGTACTAATACAACAGTTAGCACGCCAAAAAATATATCTTTACAAACTTTTATTTAACATTCAATGTATACGTTTGTACCTACAGCTACGAGTGGAATCTTGCAACTTAATTTTGAAACAGATATCTTTAACTGATTGAGCTGAAATTTTGTATATCTATTAAGTTTGGATGACAATATAATTTTATAGTACTTTCGAGCTGATCTGATGATGGCGCCAGAAGGTGGCCCGAGGAACTCTCTAACTAAATGCAGTAATCGCATCGCGTTTGGGCTTGTTTGATAAGTCTACACTATTGCTGTGAGCTTAGTTAAATTTGAAGCTTGTGTTTAAAATTAATTTATATTAGAAACTGAAAACTGATTTGTGCCCGAAATGACAAAAAAAAGTATGCGCTCGTGTATTATATTGTCGTAAATTAATGAAAAGGAAGAACAAGTCGTCATTCTTGAAAAGATCGTTTCAATGTGAAAAATAATGCTAAAACTTTATTTCTATCCATAGCGGCCCGTCCCGGCTTCGCACGAGTATTTAACAAACATTTTAAAATATATTAATTTTAATAAACACTCACACAAACACGTTTTTGAATGGGGTACAAAAAAAGAGTAGGTACATTAAATTTCATTATAAAGAAAATTGGATTGTTATTTCTTTTTTTATTATTGTCTATGAATATTTACTACATTTTATATTTTATTTTAGTTTACTCCCCTCCCGTACTCCAGTGACGTCTACATCGCATAGTTAGCCGAGCGGAGAGAGCGGCCACCATTAACCAAGCGACTTTTTTCTAATATTTACACTTTTGAACTCGTGTTATCTTTCGAATGTAATGTCCAAATTGAAAAATTCAAGTTATATAATGGTATTATATAACTTGAATTAATATAATGTATTAATATAATAATAATATATAATATAATGTATTATATTACGAGCAGGACAGATAACAATAGCAGAAAAAAGGGGAGGCCTATACCCAGCAGTAGGTGATTCCGGGCTGATATGATGATGATGATATAATGGTATTAAAGCAGTCTTAAATATAAAGCAAATTATTTTGATAAGGATTACTACCAAGGTCAAACACAAGGTCGCCATTTCCAGCGACGTCATTGTATTTTTTTTTTAATGAAAGATCACTTGTTGCATTATTGGAGTTTTAGTAAGGATCCCTATTATTATTTTAATATAATATAGGCTACTTCACGCAACGATAGTGTAGCTAATCAACAATGAAAGATTTTTTTAAATAGGTATAATAATTTCGTAGCCTATTCAAAATGCAAACAAAGAAACAATCAATCAAATCTTGCCTCTTTCTTATATTATCATAGATATCTTAATATGAAATTACAAACACACTTTAGGTTAACAGCATTACACTAACTACAAATACGGTAAGTACATACTTACGTAAAAAAACATGTTTGAATTTTTTTGTTTGGCTGTCTGCCTGTTCCGGGTAATCTCTGAAACGGCTGGACCGATTTTGACAGAACTTTCAGTCACAGATAGATAATGCAATAGGAAGTTTAAATTTAATTTATTTTAAAAGTGGATTTTGTGAAACATTGGGGCACATATACTACTGAATATTTAGCATTCCGCTGCTTTTCATGTTCTCGAACATGAGTAAAATGTTCAACATGAGAAATCTACCTATCTATACTGATATTATAAAGCTAAAGAGTATGTTTGTTTGCTTGAACTTGCTAATCTTAGGAACTACTGAATCAGACTTTATAACACTACGCTGCACCCAATAGGGCGAAGCATCAATGGAAAATGTAACAAAAACGGAAAAATATCCCTATTTGTGAACTTCCGTTGCGTGCGCAGCGTAAACGGTTGAAGTTAGGCAAAAATCATGTATGACGAAATTGTTCCTCTTTAAAAGTTCTAAAAAAAAGTCAGCGACAACATATGGCTATCTTTCAAGATTTAATACTATAACCGCATTTTTATGGAAATCAACTTTGTTTTAAATTATGAATTATTTGCGAAGGCGTTTTGTCAAAATTATACTAATCCTTATCTAAATAAATGTGATATTAATCACAAGTATTTAATTGTGAACAAAATTGTCTTTGACATTACTTGATTTCCATCAACATCATAGGAGGTATCATAATTTTAAAATAACCACCGGCCGGCCCGAGCGCCCGTCGCCTGCGGTACGGCGGCGTGACGTCACGACAGGTTCTCGGCCGGCTCAAAAAGTTATCGGGAGATACGAAATTGAAAAATTTATAAAAAATTAACTACTGGAGATATCGACATAATTTTTTCGCAGTTATTTTTTTATTCACCTAAATTTTTCGATAAGCCAATAAAAATGCGTTTTTTTTTTATTTACATCTTCCTCATTCAATGCGCAAGTTGCGTATGAGTTAGCAGGGTGCGCAGCGTGTAGCGCACTTCACACCCCTCAGCCGCCTAGTTTGAATCGCACTATACGGGAGGTCCTGGTAGGCGTTAACGCACAAAAAATGTTCCTATCATATAGCAAATGAAACAAAGAAAATAGTATAAACAATATTTTATTCAGGTCCCACATAAAAAAAATCCCACATAAATTCGTACATAAGATACGTAAAAAATAAACATTTCACGTATCACACTACCATTGTCGAACGAACAATAGCTGAACATAACAAAATCCTCCATTAACTTCCTGTAAAAACAACCATCGAGAAAATATTTCTCTGCAACGGTGGTCAATCAAAAAAGCAATCAGCAAAAAAGGACTTTTTTTTCTCGTTCTATAGACAAACCTAAAAGTTATGCCTTTGCTACACACCAACAGCAGTTAACCTCAAAAGTTTTGTAACGACCCATTTGCTGCTCCGTCTTTTAAATCAAAGTAATAGTGCTCAAAACGACTGTAAAATGGCACATCTTACTTCTTACTGAAATATTAAATGCCCCAATATGGTAATAAACCTATTATTAGTTCATATATTTAAATTCCTGCTAATATTGACGTGGGATCTTCGACTCCTGATTTGATTTTTCTTAAGAACAGCACGGCTTCGCGGCCGTCAATTAACCTGTGATCATACGTCAGTGCGAGGTACATCATGGGCCTTATTTCAATCTGTAAAAAGACAAAAAATACTTTTAGAGCCTGAAAATAAATGATTTTTCTTTCTTTCTGATAGGACAGTAAATGATAAATCATTTATCGTTTGTGTATAAACAGATAAGTTTGGAAACTAGTTTTCTGAAATTGGTTAGTTATGTAAGCCGTATACATACAGTCACTCGGTGCACGACCGCTTTTGTCAAAAACGGCTAGAATATCGTTATTTCATCATCATATTAGAACTTAAAATCCCAATCATAAATCAAATCCAACATAACTGCTTCCAACAAAATAGTACTTTACTCAAAACTTGTTCTGCATCTTGGCCTCTTTAGAATTAATTAGTCTCTGGTCACAAGGGAACCATTAGATTTTTCGGCAAGTGGTCTTACCTTGCCAGCAACAGCGACAGGTCGCTGTATGATGGCGTGCATGCCCAAGATGGCGGACTGCGGGAGGTTGATGATCGGCATGGACAGCAGCGAGCCGAACACCCCACCGTTGCTGATGGTGAACGTGCCACCTTGCATGTCCGCAGGTGATAGTTTACCTGAAAAATGGTTATGTATGATAGATACCTAATCTATCAGGATAATATTTGGATACAAAGTGCCAGAAGTGCCAGAACAGTTCCGAATGTCTTTTATAGGCATATGTCCAGCGGCAGCTGATGAATGATGATTAATAACTAATATTTTATAATGTATGTTAATTCTAAATAAGCAAAGAACGATTTGTTTTTGGGGTGATTCTTTTTTGATAATAATATGTATTTTTTTTGCTTATCCTGTAATTTTACAGGTTTTGTTTTTGCCTTCTATTGCTGTAGACCCTGATATTCCTACCGCTTTTCGCTTTATTAGCGAGCGCGTGCATGGCGAGCTCGATGCGCGGGTAGTCCATGGAGTCGACGTTGCGCAGCACGGGCACGACCAGCCCGCGAGGGGTCGCCACTGCGATTGAAATGTCCACGTAGTCTCTGTGAATAATACATATTTAACATACTACAACTAGCCCATAGGATAAAAAAATCATATCTTACCAACATTCAGTTTAAAAAACAAAGGTACAAGGAAGGTGCTACCTAACATCAACTGTAGATTCTGTAAATAGGGCTAAATAGAGATGTGGCCCAACTTGAAGGAAACCTATGTACCCGTGGAGAGAAATAGGTTAGGTTATGTATGTAAGTAAAGGAACTGGAATATTATTTCTTGGCAGGCCCAGCTTTTCAATGCTAACGCGGTACCAACCTGTAAATAACGTCAACGCCTTTGATAACCCCATTGATCACCGGTTGATCCATGAGGGCATTAGAAGCAGCCTTCAGGAAAGGTGACATGAACGACAGCTTCACTCCATACTTCTTCACGAATGCTCCTAGATTGGCTTTCCGGAAAGTCATAAGCTTGCTGCAGGAAACGAAAAAAAAAAGGAACAGGTCTTTATTTTTTGTTAGTATTTTTTGTAATAATTAAAAAAATACAGGGATCAAAAATTTACAAAAAAGAATTGAGTTCTACAAAAACGATTTCAATAGAAGAAGAGTAATAAATATAGTGGTATAAGAGTCGGAAAGAGGTGTAAATGTGAATGACAATTGACACTTTACGAATATAATATATATGTTATGGACCAAGTGATAAATTGAGCAGTATACATAATGCCCGGTCATTATGAAAAATGTCCAATATGAGAGTGCAATTTGACAATAATTATACATTTAATCAAATTGACCGGGCACTATACATATTGCCCATCACCTTTTGGGCAGAGTAATACAAACATATTTAATTACTATTTTTTTATTGTTATTGTCATTTTACTTAAAATAAACTAAATATTAAACCACTTAAATAATCAGACTCATTATTTGGATTAATTACGAAGGACTTCTACCTTAAAAATCCACTAGTTTTTGCATTTAAAACTTAAGGAAAGTCATATTAAAAATATAACATAAAATATAAAATATAATTAAATTTAAAACAAAAATTTCACAACATTATCTTTGTTTTATATAGAAATGACTTATTATTATCACTACATAGTATAAAACAAAGTCGCTTCCCGCTGTCTGTCCCTATGTATGCTTAGATCTTTAAAACTAGGCAACGGATTTTGATGCGTTTTTTTTAATAGATAGAGTGATTCAAGAGGAAGGTTTATATGTATAATACATGCATAATATAGTAGAGAAACACTGATAATCTTAGAGTTTTTTATGTAAGGTCGTAAATAAACACACTTTTTTGCGCTTACATTGCAAACGCTGGCTGAACCCTACGAGATAGATCAAAGTAATGTACTACAGTATTGTACACCTTCAAAAGGTCTACAAAAAAGTCCGCGATGGTATAATATATTTTGTCTATCTCTTGAGGATAACCCACAATAACCATTTTTATCCTTTATTTATTACTTATTAACGAAAAAGCGAATTTAAGCAATACAGCATTAATCCTTATCTAATTAAGTACCTTAAATACATTGTGCATTTAATAAAGATCAATATGGCCCTTTACAGCATGTAATTTAAATAAATATTTTCGAAGATATTACGGATTTAAAATGCAGGGACATAGCGGTTGCGGCGGTACCGGCCGGGGGGCCGGGGAGCGCGTGCCTATACCAAATAGTGCGTGGAAGGCCGCTCTTCGCCCTACAACACTTTATGATTATGTAGTATATTTAGTATCAGCAATGCACCCGTGCAAAGCCGGGGCGGGTCGCTAGTAAAACATAAAATAAACTAAAGTTTAAGCAATCAGACTCATTATTTGGCATAATTGGCATCTTCTGTTAATAAAAGTCAAATGAAAATATAAGTAAAATAGAACATCAAAATTGAAAACAATAATCATACAATATGTAGCAAGTAACAGGTTTATTTATTAGAACAACTGCCACTGTGATGGCATTTTGAGGTACACAACTTTTTGGCTTTGCGACAACTACATTTATCAGACTTGCAACCACCTTTACAACCTCCTTGACAACCACCTTTACAACACCTTTAAACCGGTCTCTGATTGGTCAAAGCGTGTCACACCATGCGTACTTCCCTCCCCGCCCTCGCTTCGCGTTAAATATAGCTTTATTATCAAATTGCCCAACTATCATGTAGCAATATAATAATGACCGTGCAATGTGATAAATAATGAAGTTAAGATAGTAATTAATCACTTAGCCCGATAAAGCTAGACATTATTCATAATGCTCGTGCATTATAAATAATGCCCGCATTAATCACCTGGTCCATAACATATATTCTATTCATCTATTTCATGCACACAATGTACAATGGCGGTCGTAATGCTTGAGAGAAAACAAGAAAGATAACAAGGTTTTTTTTCAGCGTATTCAATTATTTCAATTTTATCTGGACCAAATGTCAAGTAGAGAAGTATTAGGAAACCTTACCTCATATCACACTCATTGAACGTGGTGAGCATGGCCGTGGTGTTCTGAGCGTCTTTAAGTCGCTCGGCGATGCGCAGGCGCATCTTATTCATAGGCACGGGGTGCTCGGTGCGCGTGCCCGATATCGACTTGGTCGGGTCGGCGATCCGCATGGCTTCGAACTTTAATATTCAAATAAGATAGAATATTCTTTATTTTACAATATTACAGTTACATATATATTTAATAAATAAGTTTAGTTAAGCATTCTAAATTCATGACATTACACAATTTTCAGGATGTTAGCGTCAGATCTTAGGGGAGGAAGAATTAGGATTCTTATTTGCCTAATAAGTGTCTTTTTTTTCAAGTAGGTACATATGGATTTCCTAGGTCAGGTTACCATGAATAATATAGCACGCTTTTTATATCAAATCAAGACCAACTGACATGTGTCAGGAACCCATTCCCGCAGCGGAAGTATTATAGTTAAGAAGCACTTGCTTACCGAAGGCTTCCCCTTAGAAACAGACGTGGTAACAACAGGCTTGCTGCTCGCAGTAGCCACAGTCGCGGCGACAGGCGCGGGCGCGGCGGCGGCGGGCGCGGGGGCAGCCCTTTTCGGCGCGGCCGCCCTGGCCGGGGCCGCCGCCTTCACTGGCGCTACCCCTGTTACGTTCACCTGGGGATGGTAGAACTCTTTTTGTACCCCAAATGCAAACAATAAAAGGCAAAGCTATCTATAGACAAACAAAAAACGATCACTTGAACACGGCTTCAAAGTTTTCTCAATTGTGGCAGGAATTATGAGAGGTCGAGTCACTAGTGTCATAGTATTTTATTTTTATCCAGTCTGGGTTCTAGTGTCCCTCTGCTGGGCAAAAGCCTCCCCAAGTCTTTCCATAGTGCCTTATATGGTGAAAAAATATCGGAGAACATGTACAATTAATTTGAAGTGTTTGACTGGTTTCAAAATCTGTCATAATGGAAGGAGCTGTTTACCATTCAGACGAATACGTCAGGTGGATACCACCGTGAATACGTTATTGTAAGATTTCCTAGTAAAATGTCTCCCTCTCCCCTAGTATTAATGGTTATAAAGTTTTCTCATTTATTTTTCGAGGAATATTTTGACATAAATTCGCGGTAAAGATTCCTAATCTACTTAAAATAATCCTTTATTTTGGCTTTAATCATTCTCATCATTTAATCTCGTTTTCAATAACAAACGATTAATGAAACGTCCTGCGGGAAATACGTAATAAAAACTGATCATTATCTTCTCTGTCTCCAATCTGCAACTAAGCAACATAATACTATAGTAACCTGAAAGAGGGGTTGCTGCGACTTAACGGCCTGGCCATCTTTGACCATTATCTTGGCGACGTTCCCGTGCCCCGGAGACAGCACCGGGATCGCGGTCTTGTCCGTCTCGATCTCCAACACCGGCTCGTCCATGGCCACGGCGTCGCCTTCCTTCTTTATCAACCTAAACAAGTAGTACACATTTTATGCTATATTATACGCTACACACTAAAAGCACCAATATGATACCAGGCGCTATTTTACGAGAAGGTGTGAAACGTGAGCCACCATAGTTTTCATATCCCATTTATTTGGGGTCGTTGCAATGTGTATTTAGCTTCTATTCATGTCTACTACTTACTCGTCATCTCAAGTCTCTCATTTCTTTCTCATATCATCTTTCACACAATCCAAGCAAACGTTTTTCGTCCTTCCTCTTCATGTATATTCTCAGTCATACTCATAACTTATTTAATTATGTGCATGACTTTCATCCCTCCTCATAACATGTCCTTACCACAGAACTATGCTGACACCCAAGAAGATAGTCTTCATCCTAAAGTAGTTAGGTTGATTTTAGCACTATACTAGTGAACGAGTGAATACATATATAAAACATGATATACTTGACGTCTCCGCTGGAGATAGAATCCGGGAAGTTGGGAGCCTTCACTGTTTCGACGCCCTGCAAAATGGCGCTGGCGTGCACCTTGCGCAGTGGCTGCTGGTGAGGTAGCTGGGATAACTTCTTAAGCCTAAAACGAAAAAAGTTTTGAAAATAATATAACAAGTTTATATAATGACCTAAGTATTCTTCTGTTTAAACAACAAGAAAAAAATATATATTTTAAGTTGGCTACTATGTAGCACTTTTCAAACGTCAATCACAATAATAGACAGAACCCCAAATAACCCACCCCTTCGAGAGATTCTAATAAAGCTTAAGTGAGATCGACAAGTCGTTATTTGCTTTTATTTTACTCTGAAGAGTTCTGAATGCTTAGTATTAGTAAACATATAACTTACGTCGCATATTGAAATTGAGTAGCCTGTGTACGTCTACACCAATTGCTCTTTTGTGCTACAGCTGTGATGATGCCTTTCTTCCCCTGAAGAATCTGTAATTAAAATGTAAAACCTGGTAGCGTAGTGGCACCAGTGATCGACACTTTAAGGAGATAGTGGGCTTCTTTATTAAATTAAAGGTCAATTAGTCACCTTTAAACCAAAAGTAACAATTGAGTATGGTAAGGTATATTCTTGAGATAAGAATAGAATGTATTATTTTTATTTACTATACACAGACTAGAAAAAAAATCAAAAATAGGAAAAAGTGTACAAATCTCCAGTCTTCGACACCGAATCTCCAGTAATCGACACCCAGTCTTCGACAGTTACCAGTTACCGACACCCCAGTTATCGACAGTTACCAGTTACCGACACCCCAGTTATCGACAGTTACCAGTTACCGACACCCCAGTTATCGACTATTATCTATTAAGTGTATCTGCCAAATCATCACCCCATTAGTGGGTCTTTATAATAAAATTACCTGTTTAATAAGTACCTATGCATTTATTGTCCACTGTACATACAATAACTATATTTCTCTTTATAATGAGTATAAATTTTACAGGGTGTTAAGAGAACCCTGTCCGACCCGTGAAGGTGTTGTTAGGTATCGATATCTGATTACAAAAATGTGGAAAAAAATTGAAAAAAAAGAAAAAAAATTATAACCTCAAAAATATTTTTTTTTCTCAAAAGTCTAGAGAGAGTCGGCGTCGTAACAGATGCTACCTATTTACCAAACAAAAAGCCCCCAAAAATACCGACGAAATTGGTTTTATAGTTTTTGTTTTAATCTCAAATTTAGGGAATTTCGGGGCAAAAAATGGCCATTTCGAAATCCATTATTATTATTTCTATCATGAATATTCCAAATTTGATATTTTATTTGGGCATGTGATTGTGAACCCTTTAACACCCTTTCGGGTCGGACAGGGTTTTCTTAACACCCTGTATAAATACAAGACAGAAGATATTGACAAGTTGACTAGCACTCTTTGTGTCTGTTTTGATCAATTATAATTTTTTAAGTGGATACTGCTTTAGCGGCGTTGTACACTTTTTTTGTTGGGTAAGAGATGTTAAAGTTGCGTCGGGACACGTGACCTGATTGAAAATCTTTTCGCCATTTTTTTACAGCTGCTGCTGCTTTTTCTAACTGGTCGGGAGTATAATTTTTTCTCAGAGCCATCTGTAAAACCAATCATCGACACATATCTATTATTCCCCAATAATCGTCACTTGTCGATTACTGGTAGCTCGACTTTGATTAGTTTACTTCAAATATCTACCGAGAAGCAAAGTAAGAAGAGCTATATTCGCTTGTCAAAAATTGTATCAAAAAATTACTATCGACACGTGTCGATTACTGGAAAAGTCAGTTTGTGAGAACCAGTGATCGACACCAACATTTTACTAATTTCAAAATAATCTTATACTTGCGTTATAACAAAATTCCATCCTATAGTTCTTTTAGAAACCCGTAAAACTCATAAAATTAAAATAACTTACAATACATTAGCATAATTAGCAAAGAAATGTACTCACTTCCTTAACGATTTCAGTAAGAAATGTTGTTTTTTTCACCGGTACTCTAGCCACAATCAGGTGTCACACCGCTACTTTCAAAATAAAACAGTAAATATTTCTCAAATATCAATGGGAGCCAGTCAAAAGTGTGCTTTCTATGTTACAGTGTCGTCATATTAAGAAATCAGTTTCCTACTCTTATTTTATTGAATAAAAAAATAAAGTGTCGATTACTGGTCCTTGTCGGTCACTGGTGCCACTACGCTATATAACGTCTTCCCCCATCATTATCAAAGAGATATTGAAAAAAAATCATCCTGCAAGATGAGTGTCATCCTTTATTTTTAAATACCACCTAAATGTGTTAATATGGACAGATAACTTTAAATTGACGGCAACTTTAATTACATTCATGGACAGAATATTTCATGCGTGTGTCGCATGAGATACACACAGGTAACTATTACACGATACGTGTCGACTCCTGACTCGCTTTGTCTTTATAAAGGCTCACTGTAGAATCTCTTAATATACATGGAAGGGAACATCGACAGGACTTTGTTTCCAAAAGCTTGTATGGAAAACTAACACTATATCTTTTACAATTTAATCACGTTTTGCATAGTCATTACGAAGACAAGACATACATGAGTTAGAGATAAACCGACGATAACGGAGGAGGTACTCAATTCGACGCGTATATATTTTTTTAATTTACACCTCATAATTAAACTTATTGAACCCACTTTTATAAAAAAGCTAATTCTAATAAAACTCTACCTTGGAACCCAATACATTTTTGCGAGAAAATTCTTGACAATTGAGAATCAATTTCCGTCAGAATTTAATTAAATTATATTTTTTACACTTACTAATCGCATAGGAATTGCTCTCCTTCGAAACATCTTAGAAATGTTAGAATTTAAATAAATTCGTTCAATCAAAATAATAAAATTTATCACCAAAGAAAATCTAAATATTCAAAGTCATTCTTGAAGTAAATTTTATTTTTCTAACAGTTACATCAACGTCTGTTGTGCCAAGTTTAAAAAAAAATACATTATAGAAACTTCAAAGAGATCTAAACAGAATTTTATGTTCGGCGTGGCATAGACGTCAATATTTTGCAGGTTCATATCTCGGTACAATCTGCATATACATAGTTACTTACGTTGGTTAATAAATAATAATAATAATAATATTCCGGACACTCACACACGGTTATCTGATCCCAAGCTAAGCAGAGCTTGTGTTATGGTAACCAGACAACTGATAAACATACTTATATATTTCTAAATACATACATATTATAGATAAATTACACCCTTATTATTGATAAATATTACCGTAAATAGTACCGTAAATAGACTAAGTAAGGACCTAATTTTGAGTAATCTAAGAATTTCGGCAGTCTCGACTCTTGTGTGAAGTTATGCCTCAAGAAGACAAAAAAGCATCAAATCTGTGAACCTATGAAAACTTCAGCACCTACGTATACCTACGCCATTAATATTTACTTGTGAATGATTCCAGACCTAGTTTGAATTAATAAAAGAATAATTTTCTAAGATTTTAAAATATTAGTACGACTTTTTGCCACAAGATGGCATTTATAAAAGCTCCCTGTACGAATACCTGGCCTTATACTACCCCTCCAGAGATGGCGTGGCACGATTAACTTTATCTATCGCCTGGTAGATGTCGCTCTATCGCATATAAGTACAATTAGATTGGCGTAGCGCGTAAGCTGACAGTTTTCCTTGTTTGATTTCGGCAATGTTAGCTTTGGTTTAAATAATTTAAATAATTTTATATTGTAACATCTTTATGTTACAATAAAAAAGTACATAAAAAGAGCGCTATGTCTTGCCGTTGAAGGCGTACAAATATTAGAGTAAATAAATATAATCTATGAATATTTTTTTACAATTTCTCTTTTCACAATTCTACAAGCAAAGCTTTTTGTAGTTTTGTTTAAGTACTAATGGACTGCCTAACATATTATGGATCTAGAAGATATGTATTTACTTCAGCCTTATTACAACATACCCAACTGCATTCCAAGAATACAGCACTAGAACGGCAGTCAAATGATAAATAGTCACAAATTAAACTAACATTAAATGCTTCGGATTGGTTACGGAAGGTAAATTAATTCATTACGGTGTAGTGACAGTGCTGTCTGAAAGCTTTGAGTCACATTAGCGGGGGCCCGGCCGTGGCCACTCAAGATGCTGATATGAAGACTCCTTGCGTGGTGTAGGGTCGGCACGACACTGAAACCTGATAAAAGAGCAATATATAAGTACATTTTAATCATTGAAATTAAAAAACAAAATAACGTCGGCTCTCTTTTATTTTGAGTCTGTATTGTGTCATTTAGAATTATTTTGTACAAAGGATTTTTTTTTATGTAGGAACCTTTCTGTATTAATAATCAATCGATTTAAATTTCTTATATTACTTCTAAAGACTGGAATAATAAGAACTTTTTTCCTATTTTCAATTGATAAAAGGCGACATAACCGATTCAAGTTAGAAATAGAATGCTAATTGAATATCGAAAGGATTATTATTTTGAATACTTATTTCAAACGTATTATATGCTCTTTATTTAAAGCTTTTGCTCAACACGTACGAAATTATAAAACCGAAAAAAAAAACAAAAACTTTACTTCATAAATATCAGCATTCCAATTCAAAATTTCTAAAATGTAGTTGGTGCTAACCCTACATTGAACAAGGGTCTCCCCTCGGCAATTTGCTAAGATTCGTACAGCCCGCATCTTTGATTAGAAATGTACCTCTCATACCATCGACTGGCCATTTATCTCCACATTGTCCATGAATAACTAATACAGATTGCTCGTGCTTTGACAATTTTATGTCTACATGCCTTTGGAAAGGATTTGTATTAATTTTCGTCGATTCAGTCTTATTTGGAATGTTTGGGTTGGATTTGTAGGGATAAGAATTCACCGATGGTAGCACATGATTTTTTAAAGACCTACTCGAAGAAGGGAGAAAACAATAGTAAGACAATCTAGTGTAGAGTACTGCATATTTCTTATAGAAATTTCTTTCAACTGGTTTAGATAATGTACCTTTCTATTCCTAAATGAATGATTATTATTCCAGTTTTTATTTATTTATTTACACTGTTAGAAGGCCACATGATTAATCCCAATAAATCCTTCACCTGTATTCCATTTTCACAGAACATAATACTGCACAGTATCATATAGTATTTTGCCACAAGATTAACACTTTGAAACCATACAGTGGCCTGCATCGCGTGGATATCAGTTGTTTTCATTTTTTTTATTAAGACCCAATTTTACTGTTAATCCATACAGATTTGGCACTTACTTATATATAAATTATGTAAAATAAAAAATAAAAGAAAATGTATTTTCAAATAAAAAAGGAAGTACGTAAAACGTATCTCCGTAAATTTAAATATAATTTAGGCAGGGTAAAGGAAAGCGGCAGCTGGCGGTTAAGTTGCGAAGTCTTAAGTTATTAATACTTCGATATATAGTTTAGGAGATAGAGCCGCGCGAGCCAGGCTTACTAAGTGCGCCGCGCCGCGCCCGCCCGATAAACAACGGCAACTGTGTTTTGTTAACACACTTACAATTTATAATAATAAATTATTTTTGTGAGAAACCACTTAGCATACCTAAGGCATAAGAGATGGCAATTTCCCAATGAATTGTCTGAAGCTGACTGATCTAGAACGAGCAAAGGTTTTTAAAAGGAATATCTCATTTGAAAAAGGCTACGATATTTCACAGACCAAGAGTCGTTTATTAAGAAACTCGAGTTTTTGTTTTAAATGTAGGTACTGAACATTAACTACATGGAAAACCTGCTAGGTATATGTTTGAGAACAATAAGAGAAAAATTAATGAACTTAATTTTCTAATTTAATTTGCGGCAAAAAATTGTGAAGTTTCGATTGAAAGTATCATGTACATCTCTGTATTTTTTAGTTTTACTGTTTATTGTATCGTATCATAATTAATAAGCTATCATTTACAGGATGTCTTCAAAATATTAACGAGCGTGCTCATGAAGTTGGGCCGTGGGCTTGTTGGAGCAAGTTCTGCCATCTCAGGTAATAAGTAAGCTACTGTTTCAGCTTAAATGCTCAGACTTGCCGCTCGCAAACACCGCACCCGATATTCTAGGGCGGCGACATTGCCGGGGGTCTTGTCGATAGAATTATTGCGATATTTTATTGTGGCAGTAATAAACCCGTTAGTCACCTTACGAGAACGCGCGGAACGTTATAAACTTGAGGCGATGGATAGTTCTATTTTTATGTTATTTATTAAAATCAAGACATCAAATTGAATTGTGTTTTGAGTAACTTACATTGAAACTAAATACGATGTGTTAATATTATAAGGCAAGTAAATTTGTCTAATGTTGATTTAGATTGAGAAACAATCTCGTGGCAAACCACAGCCACCGAGTAGTCTAAAGAAGGACACGTGCGACAAGGATGGCTTCATAAAGGTAGAAAGGAAGAAAAAGAAGCCTACTTGTAGGAACCAGTGCGGTACCGCACCAACTGGACCCAACATCCTGCTGCGTCCTGCAATACCAACGACACAGCTGTACGTATCCCGTGTACATCACACCACGACGGTGGAGCAGGTCGTGGAGTATGTCCGGTCCAAGACCAACTGGACCTTGAGGGTGGAGAGGTTGGAGTCGCGCCACAACAAGTTTATAAGGTATTTATCTATGGGCCTTAGTCGCCTGACAATAAATGATTTTATTTATTATTATTAGAATACTTACTAGATTATCGATTTATGTACTGTTAAGTATCTGTTATCTAATCTGCTAGTTTATTCTATAAAGGCTTCTCACGAAAAGTCCTACTATACCTAGTCATAGTAAAATATTCAGGAAAATAAATATCGATATCGGTATTAACTTAAACCCATCACTTAGAAAACTGGTCAGTAAGCGAGTTGTATATTTTCTTGGTCCGTAAGTCCGGTGTTTGGGAAGTTGGCAACTTGTCGAATAATTGAATATCTACTCAGTTCAATGCGATAGATTTATAGTTTGTCTTGGACGGACAATGCGCCATTGTCTAAACAAACTGTTTGTACTGATATAAATCACCACTTCAAGTATTTGACTTCGACGATACTTGGGAAGTTTGAGTAAATTGATTGTATAAATGTACGGTGAGTTGTTTATTGGTGTCTGATACTATTTTAAGGTAAATTTTTAGATATATTAGATTAGATTCTAATTAACTGAGTTCTTTATTTAGAGCTTTGCTCTTGCTTTGTCGATCTCTAATACGATAAGTCATCTTTCATTCTGTCTAATGTGAAACGTAATAAATTCCAAGAAAATAAATAAGTATGTAGCCTTCGTATCTTAATTATAACGCGTGTCGGGTTAAACAACATCAAAAATCGGGCAGACAGCAATTCCAATGCTTGTTTTTACACTTCTTCTAAGAAATAAGCGAGTCGGTAAACAATAACATTTAATAAACACGTAAATATATAAAATAACAATGTGAAAATAACAGTAAACACTGTATGTAACCATGATATTAATAGTACCAGTTATTCATGTTCGGTAGCTGGGCGGAAAGGGAGAGCCTTCTATAAAAATAATAATTAAATACACTCTAACGGACGGATAAAAATAGTTCTTGTGTTTACCTGTTACGGTTCTAAAAAGCTTCGGACTTGTATGTAGGTATGCAGATTAGATAGATGATTAAGCTTTTGTTATAGGTACATACCTAGCTCTAATGGAGTACCTATGTACAAGCTTGAGTATATGCTAGAAGAAAGTAATTTCTTATACAGTGTATTATAGCATACTTATACAGGGTGTTAAGAAACCCCTGTCCGACCCGTCAAGGTGTTATTAGGTATCGATATCTGATTACAAAAATTTTGAAAAAAAAAGAAAAAAATAATAACCTAAAAATATTTTTTTTTCTCAAAAATTGAGAGATAGAGTCGGCGTCGTCACAGATGCTACCTAATTACCAAACAAAAGACCCCCAAAAATACCGACGAAATTGGTGTAGTAGTTTTTTTTTAATCTCAAATTTAGGGAATTTCGGAGCAAAAAATGGTCATTTCAATATCCATTATTATTGTTTCTATCATGAATTTTCCAAATTTGATATTTTATTTGGGCATGTGATTGTAAACCCTATATCACCCTTTCGGTCGGACAGGGGTTTCTTAACACCCTGTATAGCCATAGATACCGTCTACTTAAATAAATCTGGAATAAAAAAAAAGGAAATCCACTTAAAGACATAAGGATCATTTCCATCTTACACAAACGGGAACAATTTAACTATACAGAAACATATAATTACAATAACACAACATAAACGAAACTAATACATTCAGCTCTCAAGTGTGCACCGGAAACGGATGAGCTATTGTGACGTCACGGGAAGTAGCGAAGACTTCCTGTTGGCAATAAATCCGCCAGTGTTTTGGCAAAGCCTTTCTAGCCTGAGATCTGGGTGCCAGTTAGTAAGACACATTATCCCGTAATATGTAAACACCGGGATAATGTACCGTCGCGGTCTTTGTCGTAAGGTGGTGGAAATTTTAGTAAGGTTGTAATGACTAGTCTAAATCGTGACAAGATTTTTTCTATAAAAATCATGTATCTCGTGTTTGCATAGATAAGGTAAAATCAATGATGACTGCCGTCTAATTGCAGCTTACCCTAAGTTGCAATTAGAAGGCAAATTAATGAAATTCCTGACATGAAATATTTTATAAAAATCCTTTTTCTTATAAATGACCCACAGTTACTCAAAAAATAAATGCGAGCGCTAACGCAAACAAAAAGCTTTAAAACAAAACAACTCAGAATAATATCGAAGTATTGAATAGGCAGTTTTATAAAGACATTTTCACAATTGTTTTCGACTCAAGACTTGTCACTGAAAAAAGTTATTTTTCCGCATTGGAGGAAGCGGGAATCGCGTAACGAACGCCCCGAGCTTGGCGCCGCGGCCCGACGCCGTCTACAAAGTTCTTAACCTCATTAAACATCGAATAATTCCAAGTCATTTACATAAGGAAAAGATAAAGACAAGACGCGAGGAAACGACGCCATTTTGATTTTTCAAATATCGAAGGGGAGAATAGGGGTGCTCGGGCCACCGATTTGCGAATTCGCGCGCGCTCAGCGAACGTTTCATTGCGTAATTTAGAATAGGGATATTTTTTTCGATTCTTTCCCCTAACTTGCCGTGCGTTAAGTTGCTGCAATGGCAATTTAGAAATGAAATTATTGTAATGTTAATATCGCGAAGATCGTAAAAAACTGATTTATTGTAATCGTATTTGTTATGGATCTTCACAAGGGGATTGGAAAAGTAATTCTGCTTATTTATCGATCATAATTTACATAATATTTCCTGCATACTCAAGCGAACTGTAATTTACTGAAATCTGAAAATATTTTAGGCGAACTACACCCTAACTTTTTTTAGAGCCGGCTAACCTTGGCAACGGTATAAATACTACACGGTTCGGTAACCGGCGACAACCGCATAAAAATCCGCTGAAAGTAAACAAACATTGAAAATATTTACCCATCGATGGCAGGTTACGGACGGATACAAATACAAGCTCTATTGCCTTCGAATTACGGGAAATTAAACCTTATTAGAGTACTTATAAGAGCGTGTGTGTTTGTAAGTAAGTTGTAAGGCGTGCGGATGGCGGGTGACAATTCAGTCTATAAATAATTTATGGATTAATAAAAGGTCCGGTTACGTGGTCCGCTATTTTACCCTACAGCGATCCTCTGATGATAATTAGCGTGGACTGCGCACAGGAAATGGTATGGAGCGCCTAAGGACATAGTATTTTTGTAAGGAAACAGAATAGTACCGACACGTATATACGTAGGAAGACTTAAATGGCTGTGGTGACAATGAAACTGCAGTTTTAGTTTAGAGCTTTGTTTTACTTGTTATAGTAGGGTGGAATTTTGCTTGTTTTTGTTTTTCTATGTAAGCAAGTTAAAGCGTTAAAATAAAGACTAAAGCTTATGAAAATTTGAATTCTGCTAAATCTATAACATTACTGAACGAAGAAACAAGGTGCACAAATATCTACATTTACTAAGTATGTATTATAGAAATATATATCGTTATGAGACCCACTTTATCGACTCTTTATTGACCCCCAAACTTGTTAAAAAATAGTGGATAGTTTGCTTAGTTATTGCGATTAATTGTTTAAACAATAACACATATCTCTACTTTACAAAAGCACAACAAAAAATCGTTTTTACTCTAACAACCTATCGACTAACACGTAAGCTCCACTCCATACATTTCCGTACCCCAGACAAGTGTATGTAGCAGTCCCGTGGACACGAACTAATTTGTCTTACACGTTCACGAACGTTCGCTCGCTTTGAAAGTACAAGTAGTCGGTGACCGGCTTCGGGACGGGCTATTTTAAGATGGAGGTTTCTAGACAATAGATAGTTGGATTAGCGTTTAATGTTGGAGAGTAAAGTTACATTATCTGGTGGGAAGATACATGACATTCGTGACGATCATAATCCATATTAATATTGTATAGGTGATAGTAGCTCTGTTTCTGTTTGTTGCGAGTTAACCGTTAAACAGCTGAACCGATTTTGATGAAACTTGAAAAGCTGAACCGATTTTATTGTGTAAGCTTGAATCTTAGATATCCACACGGATGTAGTCGCGGGTAAAAGCTTGTTTTTTATGTATTCTACTCATTTATAAGAAGTCAGTATAGCGTGTAAAAAAGAAATAATACTTTAACGGCTATGGCCTTAAAGTCGTTAAACCTATAGATAGTTAGGTAAAGGACAGAGTTTTCTTAACACCCTGTATAATATGCCATGATTTATATTTATACTAGCTGTGCCCCGCGGTTTCACCCGCGTGAATGACACTCATACACTATCTTTTTAATTATAGCCTAATTGTGACTGTCAAATAATAACAGACAAATAATTAGCAATAAATTAAAATTTCGACTATAATTTGAGATTTAAACTATCCTATCTCTCAAGTTGGATCGAACTGCACATGGTGTGCGAATTTTATTATAATCGGTTAAGTGGTTTAGGAGTCCATTGAGGACAAACATTGTGACACGAGATTTATATATATTAAGATGTACAGGTTATTCCATTTAATTTAGACGGATCACATGACCTTTAAGGTATTTGCATAAGGTTTAATTTACAATAACATAGCACGAGTATTTTGACAGGTGAACAGTTCTTGATACAAACGTGTGTTTACACGTGTTGCCTGCTGTTGCACCCACCACGGAACAGAGAAATTCTGAAGGTGGGAGTTAATACTACAGTCACATAACAATGAAACAATAAGTTCAGAATATATTTCACAATAATAATTAAATCTATTTAACGTAACAGGGCGATTTACAAAGAAATATTGAACTAGATAAGTTTAAATAAATTTAGTTTGGCTAGCGCAAAAGGAAGAAGTAGGTAATTCTAGTAGGTACCTAAACATCTCTGAATATAATAATTTATTACGGATCAATATAAAAAGGATTCGATAACAATGTTCATATAGAGTATAGAGCCACCTATGAGGTATACTTTATCGACGACAAAAATAGTTTTAAAATTCGATTCACAATTGCCGTCATAATTTCAATCGAAAAAAAAACATATCGTCCATTTGAGAACCTCCTCCTTTTACAGTCGGTTAAAAATATATTTCTTCATGACTCTTTTAGTATTACAGATATTAAAAAAAAACTGTTGATCTATAAAATCGATCTAATTCTTCTGTTCCGCAGGTAAGGGCGGATCGTCTTGGCGCGCCCGCCCCGCGGCCAGAGGGCGTCACTTCCGCCGGAAATGCTGCTCGCTACCACCTTCACGGCTCTAATTGCAATTCCACTAACGGGCCTAATGTCATTACGATGTGACGATTGCTGGATATATGGATGTCTGATTATGGATGAATAACGCAAAATTTTAATAGTTTGATAAAGTAAACCTTCATGGTTTACCGTTTATAGCAACAAAACTTTATATTAGGAAAGAGAACTTGCTATGTTTACATGTATCATATCATAGTAGTAACAAGCAGCACACAACTTAATGCATCTAGTCTGTGCTTGCTCTATGTTAGTCTTAAAGTAATCTTCTGACCTTAGAACAGACTATGTCTAGTTTTGCTTTCTCCGGGAGCATATATTTTTATTTTTTCTTTTGTAAAACTGCTTTAGGTAGATAGTAGCGAAACTAAATACCAAACTCAAAATCAATCATAATCGTGTCACTCAGAAAAAAAGTTTGGGTATCAAGCCTAAGTTACTAACACGCTACTTGAAAATTAGTTCGGATCATGTGTTGTTCTAGTAAACTTAATATTAAACAATCCTCCATCGTTTAATAAACGTCCAAGACACACATCACTATTTACCTAATAATAATAAGTCCATAGGTAGGGTGGATCGCGGTGTATCGATGCATGTAATGTCCATCCAGAGCAGACTGACTCGACGCCACGCTGAGACGAGTTGCTTGGATCGTCAGATGGTAGGGTACAAGGTATGAGCGGATAGCGATAACAGGTTATACAAAATTTTATACAATTAAAGTTATTATGCCCAAATTGTTCATTGCCTAGACCTAACCCAGACAGACGGGACCTAAAATCAAAATAAACCGCGACAAAATCCGTAAAAAAAGTAGTTTTATTTCAATAGATGAGTTAAAGTTCGATATACATTTCCCATGTTTTACCTATCATGTCTATCTACCATCGCGGCATCGACCAGAAAAGAAGAAAAATAAATTTAAATGACATTATTTTTAGTATTTTTAGGCAAAGGTATATGTCATTCAGCCATTTGTATATTTGTTAAGTATTACTTAACAGAGTTTTAACGCTGATAACGGCCACTGAAACATGGAAATTGCGACAGATTTATTATTTCTTTCATTTTCATCCTAAATATTTGGTCATGTAGTTGGATATGTATCACTAGCACATGCTCATTATCTTTTACATCACTTACGTAGAAATCTGACGAATTTAATTACGGAACATTTTATTTTACAAATTTATTAAGTTATATTTATGTACTTTCTTAATTATTCTAAGACACTTCTGACAAACGGTGAAGGAAAACATCGTGAGGAAACCTGGATTCTAAAATTTGGGATCTGAAATCGCTAACCCGCAGAGAGCAAGCGTGGTGATCAATGCTCGTGCCTTCTCTATATGGGAAGAGGCCTGTGCTCAGCAGTGGGACGTTTATAGACTGGATTATTATTTTATTATTATTATTAAAATTAAACAAACTTTTCCCCCTTTCATCTTGTACCACAGCATAAAATATATCTAGTCCACCTACTTGGCAACTGATAAGTGGACGCCAGTCCGAGTGGATGCAGGAAACATGCTATGTATGTGTATCTACTTATATTTGTATATTAGGATTTACGATATGTAGGAGGCTGAGATTAAATCTTCAAGGAAGTATTGTTTTAATGATAATATAATCTGTTGTAATAGTTTCAAAATGATGCAGTAAACATTAAAATGTAAAATCACTAATTATATTATGCCAGATTTTAAATGAACACACAGATCTTAAGAAAATAATAAAGTAAAGAAAGTGATATTGCTTATTTTTCATGCGTACAGGGACCCGATGCCGCTATTTTAAAAAAAAAAATTAGTCAGTGAGCGGCGGGTTAATAAACGTTCCAGTGTACTTGTTATTGTGCCTAATTTTCGTATTCAGATAGGAACAGTCCCTTGCAATCCTACAATGACAACAGTAGCAAGTAAGCACGTGTATATTTTTCATTAAACTAAAATTATCTGAATACGAAAATTAGGCACAAAAACAAGTACACTGGAACGTATATTAACCCACCACTCACTGATTTAAAGTAGCGGACTCGGGGCCCTGGTGTAAATGCTACCACTATTCTGTTTTGTTCTTATTCTGCAAATAAACTTATTTTGATGAGTGACATTATTTTCAAGATGTAGCCATATCTATTCAAGGAGTTTTAGTAGACATCTATTGATATCAAATACACCCTTTGAAGTCAGACAGCCTACATATCTATAAAACATTAATACTGAACTGTAAATATCGATATTTATGTATGTAACAATATCGTAAATCTTACCCTCCCCTGAATCGTTGCGGTCTTGCTACTCAAGTATTGAAATCGATCAGTTACGGCACACCCTTCACTATTGTGGTTGCATGTACTTACAATGTTATTACATTTTGTGGTTAGCTAGATTATAATATTTGTAATTATAGTTTGGGTCTGTTTAGATGTAATTGCGTGGCGAACTGTTAAAGCTTACCGATAAGTCTGCCCATGGCCACACGCGGATTTGCCTACCTTAATATGATGTTATACCACTGGAAAAATATAACAGACTAAAATAAAAATGTGTGTAATATCCACGGTAATATCTATCAAGTTTAAAGAAGTTAACGCAAAATATATGTAGATACTTCTTCTACATTTGCAGCTTTATAATTAATTATTAAGACGATGTAAATGTGAATAATTATTAAGCTTAATTATGTTTATTTCAAGACAGTTTGAAATAAACTGGAAATATACTTTCCGAAGATTGTATCATCAATTTAAATCTCTTGCCATTCATGTCTCTGGCATTCATCCCTCGCCTCACATTCGTATACTTCTCACATATTTAGGTCAACTTTGTTATTTGATAACACATCTTTAGTTTTGTTCTTTTTAATAAGTTTTTATTTGAAACTATCATATCTTATGGATTTATTTCTTTATTAATTGAAATAATACTAAAATAACATAATACGGTACCTATTAACGTTTGTCGTAGTTAACTTATCGTTATAGTAAAATAAATAGGAGTAGACATGTTATTATAGTCAAATTTAGTCATAAAATAAGGAGATATATTTTCCCGTTCTAATTTATAAGTCTGTCACAGTTTTACCGTTAAGTCCACAGGAATCTAGACTGCGTTATTAAAGTCTTTCCTTTATTACAAAATCGATCGTCAGCCCTCTTGCTACCCCATAATGTAAGAAAGAAAAACCTTGAACGATACTATACATTTATAATAAACTGCCATTCTTAAAAGACATCAAACAAACCCAACGGCGTCCACTTCGACCCCTCCAGAAAGGGTGAAGAAAAAAAATCGGCCAAGCAAAGACGCAATTACTTTTTCGCAAACATTTTTCACTTTCAAACGCACAATACAAATTATATTTACTAAGAAATAAGGTTCAAAATTGTGTAGCAAGTAATTTTCGCGGTGGATTTTGTATCGCGGCGCAAGAGCTTGCTAAAAGCACGGCGTATCAAAGAAATACGTCTAATGAATCTATTGATAGCTCAATATATGTGTGTTGCGTATTTTTATACACAGACGCAACTTGTGTGTGTGTGCAAGGAGGGGAGATGCTAAGAGATGCTTTCTTCGGACCCTCGTTTCTTATAGGAGAGGTTATGTGATTTGATATTTGATGAATCTATGAGGAATTAACGTATTATTTATAAAACTTAGTAATAACAATAAATAGTCCTCAATATAAGTATTGCTAGTCGTAGTATAAACACGATATTATTCGTATAACCTTGACCCTTGAAAAACTTCTTATGAGAAATTATTAGTGTATTCTCATGCACCATCGTGAAGAGAGATTCGTATGCACATTTTTTGCGTATTTATTGTCAAGCAAAAAAAAAACAAGGGCAAAAACAGATTCACTTTAAAAATCGTGGTCATTTAAAACAGTATGTATTCCATAATACTGGCTAACTTAAATAACAAATCAATCAATAATGTTACCGGAATAATCCAGTGTTAGTAAAACGTACAAAACAGTCCATAAAAATGGTTGCCAGTAATGAGAAAAAAATCTTGTTACAATCTGTTTGGTACCAACTGTACTGTTCAACACTAGACGTAGCTCTGGAACAAAAACTATCAAAACCATTTCGTCTCACTACAAATCACTCCCCTTATTTCACTCGAGTCCGCCGATCGTCTCAAAGTTGCACACACACACAGCCCGCACTATTCGCACACACACGGACGCACACAGGCGCACGCCGGCCGCGAGGGGGCGCGCGCCCTTGCAAAACTCCTCCTTTATATTTTCTTGCTTTGTTATGTAAAAAAAATAAGAGAAAGGGGATCTTAAAATCGATACCCGTATGCTGTATGCTTTGATTATATAATGTCTAGATGGACTGTCAAGTGCGCGCAGACCCGTCAAAAAATTACAACCAAATTTGGTTGTTATGTAATTTCCCGCAATTCCCGCCAACCAGTACAGATCGTGCTGCTTTCGTGTCACTACGTTTTACGCGCTCTAAGGAATAACCACATAACAGCGATAAGATGACAGTATGTGCTTTTAAAGTGTGCCGGAATTATAAAGGAAGGCTAAAAAATACCAAACACATCACCTATCACCGTAGACAAGACACCAAGAAACTTCATATTTATTTTAGTTTTTTTTTATGATTACCAAATTGCGCCATATTTTATCAGTGTTGCCAGTTTCTGTTTCTTATTCTCCCATTTTTTTGGGTAAATTTTTTGGTTTATCATTACGTTTATAAAATTTCGTTGATGTACTTCGAACGATCGCCTGTAATTAAAACTCATTCCTAATTAACGAGATGTGATCTTTCATTTCAAATTTCAAAATCCTAACTGCTCAAAATATTGTATTAACTTAGTTGATTTAATACTCCATTCAAACACACAAATCTAGTTTTTTTTTTAATTATTTAAAAAGTAACTACCTACTTAATAAAAATACACTTAAACTGAATAATACCACATAAGTACATAAAACTAAAATATTTTTTATTATTATAAATTAGTCTTTATTTAATGTGATTTATGGGAGAATTTGTAATAGCTGGTAACACACACTTGAAATTGTGGTCTTGTTTTTTTTTTATGATTGTAGGGCGACGCTCCATCTAGACATTATATAATCAAAGGCTGTATGTACTTATTATTGAATCCGTTTATTGTTCGGATATTTTTTTGTACGAAATTTTGCATCATGGCGGTTCGAGCTTGTTTTGTTTGCAATTCGGTGTTCGCACTGTTTTGCGACCAGCATGTTTTAAACTAAATCTAAGTCACTAATTTGTTGCAAGTAAATACATAAATAAATACACCATTTTTGTAACAATAAATCACCAAAAGCTTAGCAAAAATTAGTGAAAACGGTACTGAAAATAAAATAAAATAATAAACATACAAAATATCATCTTAAAATATACGCCGTTATTCCGTACAACTTTTTGAATCTTTTTGAACTCCGCTAGAAGTTGGGTTGCTAACCGAAGTAGTTAGCAACTCAACGTCTAGCGGAATATAAAACTAAGTGCATAAATGCCTATGGGGAAAACTTAGTAATCCATGGGTTAACGTAGTTTTGATTGACAGAAACCCCGTACAGGTGGTTGTAGCCACCCCCTTAGGTTAGCTGCCTAATCACCGGTAACACCACATTTGTGGCCAGTAGGTGACCTACTACACAACTACATAGGATAGGGTACCTACTTGTAGAAGCTGTGTTTCTGACGCCGCCGCGCCGCTTATTTCTAAATTTTGTCATTGTGTCAATTAAAATGATGCACATCTTACAGTGTAGTTAAAAGCAAAAGTTATATTCAGAATCTAGACTTTTTTAAACCTAAAAATTTGGTTCACTTTTTAAATGTTTACAAAGTCACGTCCACACAGACTAGCACTTAAAATCTAGATTTCACAAATGGAATGATTTCTTATTCACAAAAATAAACGTCCCGCGTCGGGATCCACTCTAAACTGATTCGGATACACGCAAACTAGCCGTTGGTGACCTAAATACTTATTCAGAAAAAAATATAATAAAATAAAACCGGTTATCGAGCACTTTGTCTTTTGTGTTCACAAAAGATCTATACAGAAAGGCCGCGGATGCTGCGTCCGTCGCGGTTTTCATGCGTATTAAAAAAAGGAGAATTAAAAAAACTGGTTTTAAAATTGTGAATGAGCTTTTGTCCCGTGATCGGTTATTTTGATTTATTCGATTTTTAGTACGCGCGCGGGGTATGGGAAATAAAAAGAAGAAGCACGTTCAACAGGTACTGGCGGAGGGAAAAGTGTTAGAGTTACACGGATTAGACCGTTTTGTTGTTCATGATTGTACAATGTACAGTTATAGGCAGTTTGTCCTTTTGTGGGTTTACTTACTTTTGATCGTTTTCTGTGACGTTTTAAGCTTGGTGTGTGCCAGTATATTAGAAAGGTAGATTAAATAAAACAAATTTAATAATTTCTAAAGTAATACATTTAATCAGACAAATCATTTCCTAGTTAGTGTAGTGTTTAAATACAAACCAATTAATAAAAAATTACAAAAGCGATGAATTATACGAATTACCAAACATTAACTCAATTTAGAACAATAATCATTGTGATTAATTATAACCACGCTATACCTACATAAACTAAATAATTATTACTTAAAACTAACAAATCTTACAAAAACTAAATTTACAAATAATCACTTTACCAAACACAAGCAAATCCTCAAAAAAAAAAAACGTATTTTGTACACAAATTCAGGTGCTCAAAGCATTAAAATTAAAAAAAAAGTAAGCGGCTGTATGAAACAGTTCTGTGGCTGTATGTATCAAAACACGATTTTTATTCTTTGGCGCCGTGTCAGTCTCTGTTTGTGCTTCTACAAAATGCCAAATAAATGACAATATTTTATGGGTTACACCCGTATTCACTGTTAGGAACGTGTTCAGAGATTTGTAATGTTTGAATGAATAATTTGTGGGCAGATTTATGCGATATGTAGTATTATCTCGTTTAAGAGATGCTAGAGTTAAGGGATTATTAGTAACTAATATAATTAAAAGAAAGTACCAAAATATTGATCTTAAAAGAAAAAAAAAATGAAATGATGTTAGCTAAATGTGTCCCTTAAAACTTAACATTTAAAAATATAACGTCCAAAATTAGCAATTATAAAAATAAAAAAATTACCATATACCAGCATATTCTACCGTCTGTAATACAATATACGGCTTATTAATATATCGATTTGTGTGATATTAGGTAAAACCGCGACACATTACTAGTTAATACATTAGAGCATAAGACGCGGAATGACGCACAATACATTAATGAGCTTAATTATTTTATTACATGTAGTTAAATATTTAAAAAAAGGCAGTAATGTAATTGCTTTATATTTAAGTGTCATTGCTTAGACGTAGTTTCTGTTAAAATGTTGATAAAGATGACACGATTTACTTCAGTTTGGAAATTAAACAGGTTTTTCTTATTTATAGTATTTCTTACATAATTATACACATTTTCAAAATGATCAGGTACTAAACTCTGTCTCACTAAATATTACAAATAAACTAACACCATTTTCATTAATTGTATGTTTTAACAAATTCTTGTTAAAACATACAATTAATTATTAACATTGTAATGTATTCATACCATATGGACCTCTAATATTATAGATTCACATAATTAGTAATAATAATATGGCATTCCTGTAATGTTAGTTATTATTCGCTTCTAACACTTAATAAAATAACTTATTTAATAATATATATAATATTATATAATAATAATATAACAAATGCGGACAACATCACATACATTGTTCTGAACCCAAAGTAAGTAGCTAAAGCACTTGTGTTATGGAATTCAGATACAACGAAGATACCACAAACACGCAGACCCGAGAACATGTAGAAAAGAAGAAGAATAAGAAATAAATTAAATAGCGTAAATAGATGACCGTTTATTATTAGCAAACAATTTATAAAAGACACTGGAAAAAGGTTTTATGTCTGTGAAGGGTAATGAGTGTGAAACGACGGAGGTGTAGGGTGTACCTTTTTATTTTCAACTTAATTTATGTAACTGTCGTTTTTAAAATACTGGATTAGTTTTAACTTATTAGAATAGGGAAACCCAAACTGTGCCGTTTTTACTATAATGTAAACTGAAAACATGTAAATTAAAAATGGAACCAAGTCTTTAAAAAAACAAATAACTAGCTATTATTCGTAAATAAAAAAAAAGCTTGAAAATGAAAGAAATCTGAATTTGAATTTCGAATTAGAGGTGACCAATATAAAAAAAAAACATTCGGAACAAAGTTTACCGTTTGAATTTATTTAAATATTTAAATCGAAATGTATAAATTGATAAAATAATACTAATTATAAATTATTCAGTGTATTGTAGCACCGGTGTCGGACCGGTCCGGCAGCTGTGTTCGATGTCTGTTTGTTATTCTAATACGCTATTGTGTGCTCTCTATATTTCAGTGTCCAGTTTCAATAGATAATTTAGTGAATGGAAATTACTGGTTATATCGCTATTTTGTTTGAATGATTTTGTCGTTTAGTTTATCTTATTAAGTGTCTTTTTTAATGTTGGATGTTGAGTTATAAAAAGATTTTTCTCTTTATAAGAGGAAGACGGTGAATTGGTTATAGAATCGAGTTGCATAAATAGTTTTATTATATTTTTATTTATAAAATATTAAGTAACTTAGTATCAACCCTACGTAGCAAAATACAACTAAGCAGGCAAATACTACACAAGCGCTGAACAAAATACCCTCAACCATTAAAAGTATTTACTCATTTAATTTGTTCAAAAAAAAACTTTCTCAGTTATATTATCGCTAATTAAGTGTTAAAGTATTGTTTGATAATTGTGAATGTGTATTGTTTTGTTAGTGTGACGACGAAAATAATTGTTTTTATGTAACTACTACTAATTGTTCTCATGCAAGTGACCATGTTGTATTTTTTGAGACCAAATTTCTTTAAATCTAAACCAATACTGGTAGATACTTTTTCTATAAGTTCAACTTTATAAATTATTTCGGCAATGAAATAAGTAATAAATGAATTGTTAAAACAATTTTACATTTAGATTTTGGTTGTATTTGCGTTACATTAAACTTTTAAATTTATTCTACTCGCTACTAGATGGCGTGAATGTAAGTGGGGCCTCATGCGGCAAATAGCAGTACTAATTTGAGGTGTAGCGACATCTGTTGTCCAGTTGATTGTACTATGTGGTATTTCCTACTCAACGCTAGATGGCGTTAACTGCCGAACACGAGAAAAATACGCGCGTAGAGATAAAAAAATATGGACTCTCACTTAACGAAATCAGTATCATAATTAAAACAGGTAATAATTTAATAAATAAATAGAAATAGTTACGCTCCAAAAATAAGTGGGTATTACAACTTTGGCTACGTCTTGCTACGAACAAAACTGTTATACAGGAATTAAAAAATCTATGAAAAAGAATAATTCTTAATTTATCTAAAGCCTTTCATGAAAGTGATTAGAGGCAATTAAAAGCCTATTTCAAGCAAACGGCCGCCAATCTTCCAAAGCATTGGCAGCTGCTCTTCCTTTGAAAAACACAATTTTTCGCGCCATCGGAGCGTTCTAAAGAAAATTACCGAGCGGGCCTGTCGAAAATATCTCTACAAACTTATTGCCGTTCTTGAAGACGAAATTACAATTTATTACCTAGTAATAAGGTTTAATTTAGCTTGAAATTAGTTTATGGGAATAGCGTATTTTGTAGAACATAGTATATCTGAGTAGCCATGACCTGGTAAACACTAATGTGGTTACTGGTCCCTTGTTAAGGTTTATTTTCAGTTAGTGAACTTATGTCCGATATAGTGGCAATAAAACTATTCGTGGTACTCGGTGGCACCATCGTTAAGTGCTCGCAAATAAGTATGTTATTGTGTTTTCATGTTTCCGACGAAATAGTTGAAAAGCAAAACGTCTATGTTCTTAAATTGCTTTGAGAAGAAATATTTCGTGTCTAAGGAATCTTAATTTGGCTTTGTAATTATATAAAATGGGGATTCGTCTGATTGATATTTAAGACTAATTATTCATTTTGTTATACTTTTCTTTCAGTGATAATGTTAAATTGCTGGTAAAGTTTTAGCTCCTCTAAAAGATAGAGTAACTTTTTTTACATGAAATGAAACCAGTGCGAACAAACATACACTGAAGCTGAAGCCTTTGATTATATAATGTCACTGAAGCATATGGAACGTTTTTTTTTTCCTTGCTTCCCAATTTGCAAGACCAAAAATTATTTATTGATCCAAATAAAACTAAACACAAAAGCTAAGTTTTATCGTACATTTCTCAATTGAAATCAAAATACCTACCTAACTTTAATTTATATTTTAATCGTTATTGTGAAATAGCAACACAAACTTTAACACTTTCCTCGCAGACAGCCATCTTTGTCCATTAAACATCACTTCTCGAAATTCGCAAATAAGGAAGAGGGTGTGCCATGAATGAAGAATTAACATAACCCTTTTTAAATAACGAGTTTCATTTGCATAACGACAATGGTGTCGGAAGACACCGACATTAATCAAGGGGGAGGGGGCGTCAGGGACGGGGGGGGGGGAGCGATGACTTGAGACGACTTTAAGGGTGGATGTTAGAATGTTGGGTTAAAGAAATGGTATTGATCTTGTTTTGTTTGTTATTCATTGCTGTGTGTATGTGTGTGTAGATTAAATAGAATTTGTACTGAGGATTTTCCGAGGCTCCAAACCCCGAAACTGGGCTAGAAAAGCCTATCTACATCCATGTGGCATTAGAAGAGCGTTCGGTTTTCAATAAATTATATTTACGAATTATGGGTCGAAATTTTATAAACATTTTTATTAGTTTGGATATCTTTCTTTTATATGATTTTAAAGTTATTTTCTTTTTATTTTAGTAAAATAATGCCTAAATTAAATTGCCGTAAAATAAAACCTTTCTTGTCAGATTTTGTCCGGGGCTTCACTTATATATGACCCTTAAGGAGTTATATTTTCCTTCCCTATGTTATTTTATTTTAATACCTAATCACTACATGCTAAAAAACAATAAGCGATGCAGTTATTTACGAGTTACTTAAGGTACCTCTATTTACCGTGTTCCCAGTTCCCACAGGCGACCTGTGGCTTACTAGGAATTGTTTCAATTGGATTACAACTGGAACTCGATCACATCTAACCACAAACCAAAAAATAATATTTTGTAGTATGATAATATATAGTTTATAATCATAATTAATACTATGAAAATAAACTATAAATAACTATTGAGTTCTGAGGTTTACGCGAATGTTAGATATTGAAATAAAACTACTTTTACGGATTTTATCGCGGTTTGTATTCAGATTTTAAGTCCCGACGTTAATTAAAAAAATATGAAGGTAGAACGAGCAACATCAACCGTCAAGACGAACGCCACCTCAGTCTGCCCGTGACCATGATACCTGCAAAGGTGTCGAAACGCGATAAAATCCGTAAAAGTAGTTTTATTTCAATATAAATAGCTACTACATAATGTAAGCTTTGTTTAGAAAATCATCAATTGTTTTAGTGCAAAGTCCGTGCCATTAAAAAATAGAATGCAGACAAACATTCTTATTTCAAATTAAACATGGAACATCTCTGCCAATTAGGAGCCGACATTCCACAAACAATACAATATTTCCAAGAACAACACTTTTCAATAATAGAACACTGTCTGACGTGTAATTGAGATTAAAAAAAGTTTGCAACAAAAAGGTTGGAGGTGGTATAAAAAGTAAAAAGTGTGAAATAATAAGTTAGTGAGGGGGCGCGGCAGGGGCGCGAAGTTTTCACACTTTGCCTCCACTTTTTCTCGCATTAACCCTATACTGGCCGCGTCGGTGGTTCCTTTGCCATCGTTAAGTGTCTAACGACTGGCAATTTGCGTGGAAGCTCTTATTAGAATTGATTTATTTATTTTTGCTCCACTAATGGTCTGCTCTTGTATGTTATCTTATAAGAAGTATACACATTTGTGTTCTATATGAGAATGTAGGGTTTTATTTACTAATAATAGAACTACGGATACCGACCAAATACTTTTCATCGAAATATATTTGAGTTTTCGGATGTTTATTTGTATTTAGACTCTAAAACAAGTTTTTTTATCACAGTTTTCTGGCTTTATCAGACTGTTCGAGTATTTGTTCTGCTAAAGTATCCAATACCAAAATAATCAAATGTAGGCAAGGAATTGTGAAGTGAAGTGAATCAGTGAACATTAGCAGTAATAAGCATTCACCATCTCCAGCAATACAACTATACAATAACGGATACCTCACAAAAGATAACCCAAACACGCCCTATATTGATAGAGGCCTGAAATTTAATATGAAATATTTCAAACTAGCAACACTAACAACGAACGCACACTCTTACACGCGTACAGTACATAAAAGGAACGTAAAACTACACTCACACAGACGTAAAAACTACACAAATACATTGAAGCATAAGAGGGGTGTCTTTGTTACACATTAAGGAAGAAGGGCATGAAGACGGGGGTCGGGGGGGCTGGCCGGGGGTCCGGGGCGGGGGGCTAGTGCCCGCTGTGGGCAGGGGTAGCCCCACCCCGGGCTGTTTTGTATTCAGCCCGGTCGTCCGTTTACGATTTCGCGCGGGACACTTGGAGATTTCTATTGCGTTGCGTCACAACGCGACAATTCGGTATTTCTTTATTAGAATTGTGGTTGGCCCGCTTTGTTGCCCGGGGAACATTTGCATCTACAGTGTTAATCTTTAGCACTGGATGTTGGGTATAACTGTATCAAGATGATACATTTGTTTACTTTATAGACTTTAATTATTCCTATTTCACGGAGCTACGTAAGAAGCGTTTTGTAGAGCTTAAGGCCTTTTGTTTACCTACTTGTATCTATTACCCTAACTAAAACTCTAATTCTGGACTAAACATACAGAAATATAATTTATTTAAATTAACTTAAGACTAAGTATCACTAGATTACTTCACGATTTCCGCATAACCAAGCATTCTATTTATAAATCTCTACGTTTAAAATTATTTAATACGCTAAGAACTTCTGCATTAAAAAACAAACACTAAATCTAAATGCAGATAAACCAATAAAACGCGTTATGATCAATTCAAAAAAGGAACACCGTTTCACGATCCAATAAAAGAGCGGCTAAAACCGTCGTAAATATAAGACTAATTTGAATAAAGAAGGTTGAGATAAAAATGTGAATGAAAATAATAAAAGTGGGAGAAGCATTACCGCCGACTGGACCTTATAAGAAGACAATTTTATGCAAATCTTTTTCCGCTACTTTAGCATTCGAGGAACAAACGCGGCAGCACAGGGTTGACTCATAATATTTTTGAATTATTTTTTTGACACAAATAAGCTCTTAATTTGTCTATTAATAAAAACCAGGTTTTTTCTATGCCTATCATTTCTTATCGATTTTTCTTGAATGCATGTTTTTGACTTTGATTATATTATTATAATGTCGTTTTTGATAGGAATTTTTAAAGCGTTTCGTTAATTGAAAGTAGTTTTGAAAATATTGCATTGTAAAACCATTCTTTTAAGTATTTCATTTGGCAGAAGAGAAAATTAACCTTTTAATTAAAAATGAAATATGTAAGTGACACAAAAATACTATTCACAGAGACATCTAGAAATAAATTTAAATATAATTGGGTAAAATAGTCTTTTAACAAAATTAAAAGCTTATACCTACTTTAATTAAAAGGGCTGCTGAAGTCCTTAATTGATATTTAAGCCTCGCTCAAAACTGCAAAGTAATTTTCTAATTTACTTTAGATTTGCTCGAGATAAACTCAGTCCAATTTCTAGTCCATTCTATGTCTAGATATTAAATTACACGCTTTCTGAAGTAAAGTGTAAATAAATGGGTTTAAGCACTATTGACTTGAAAGGACTTTTATAATAAATTTGGCTGAATACAATTATGAGCTACACATTTAAAAAAATGCCTAGTTAATATAACTCATTGTTTTCGTTATATTCTTTATACAATCTAAAAGATATCTAAAGTTGTATCTTAGCGAATTGAGTTGAGCTTTGCCACATGTTTATTCTAACAACTATATGTACTTAATTAAAAGTATTAGAATAAAGACCGAATATATTTTTTTCTGAAAATAATTGCTCTTCATTACCTGCACATCAATTCAAAAACACACGATGAAAAGTGAAGTATGTAAAAAAGACGTCTTTACATGCTTTACAGCAACTTTTCCCGTTTGCCAACCCTACGCCAGGAATGCTGAAAATAATTTTTGTGTAGTGTGAAGCGAGTCACTCGTGCCGAGCGGTGTAAGCGGCTCTTTTATTTTTAAAAGACAGTTGCGGTTCGTTCTTTATGAATCTTACTTTGAATGTTTTAGTTGCCAGTTATTTTTGCTCGGCTTTACGTCTTACTTAAGGTATTTTGGATGAGTATTTTAATGTTTGGAAGGCTTTTTAGATTTGGTAATGGTTTTAAGTCGCTGTTTTTGAATTAGAGAAGTGATATAATAATGTTAGGATTATACCGGTTTTCGTAAAGGTACAAGGTATACTGTGCTGTACCTACTATTTATTCAAATCTATTCTGTTATATGGGCAAAATCCGAATAAAATAAACAAGATGATATTAATTAAAAATAAATCTAAATTACAATTATTTCTTCTGCGCTTCTGATAACGTTTATTGCAGCCCTTAGAAGTTCAAATTTTCCATTCAAGTATGTAATTCAAAACACTTCCTACAGTATCAAAACCAAAATAAACTAACTAAATAATTTTCAAGATCTATCTTAAAGTATAAACCAAACAATTAATAAATGAACTTCAAAAAGAAAAGTAAAATAATATTAAATTCGTCGTGAGCTCAGTTTTCTGCTCACGTGCCGCCGCGCAGCGTTTATACGTTCGGCGCGAAAATTAAAGAAGTGCAGCGACGAAGGGTTGAATGCTAATGGCGGACCTTAATTGAGCCGCCATTACGTTCTATATTTGAAAAAATATGCCAATAATTTGTGTACCGCGTGCTTCCATTTGTTTGAATTTTCTTTTAAATCTTGTGTAAAGAGTTTTGAATACATTTAAGTGCCGGGAAGGTTAGATAGGCCTTTGCGCCCTTTGCATGTAAAGTAAATTATGTTTAGAATTTACCGTAGATATTAGATCGACGTTAATGGTTTGAAAAAGCATTTAATTTATAAGCTGATGAAACATGTCGAACCTAAAATTGATGAAAAATTCCGGCCATAAGATTCATTTAGGAAGATCTTAAGAAACGTTGTTTTGATAAACTTGTTTGCCGCAGAGATTCAAAAGTTTGTATACTTGCATTATTAAATATATTTTTTTTATTTTTCCAATGAGTACCATTATTTAATTAACTTTCTCTATAGATACCTAATAGTTATTTGAATGAGAAAAACCGCCGAAAGTGAATTAATTACAAAACAGCCAAACAAAACATGTCGAGATAACCGTTTGTAGTAATGAAAAGCTCTGTTAGTTCTGATTGCGACCCCTCTAACTGTCTTAAAGTTAGCACATACACCGCCCACTAAGGAACATACTAACTGCCAACGTAACTTGACCCCCTACCCAATGTTAGGTGGTTTACAAACGAACGACTGTAGGCAAAGAATACATATTACCGTAACGTCATGATTTTTTTCTCTTGACTATATTTCTGTATCGATTTAGACTTCAGTAAAACTTTTAGAAACAGATTTAATTGACAACAGAGCTTAAATAATTTATTTATTGGATTAAGTTAATTTAAGTAAGTAAATTGTATAAATAATTGGAATATAAAAAATAAGTAAAATGATGTATGTATTACATAGGAGCCGCAACGAAGCCGCATTTAGGTTAAAACAGTGGCTCTTCTTTTATAAAATAGATCACGTTATAAGACATCTTTGAAGATGTTGGTACATTTTGAAATGGTTAGAACAAAACCCTTTGAATAAATACATCCTCAAACACCCTTAAACACTCTAGAGACGAACTTGTTTGTTTAAGCTACGTTTCAGTCGGGGGTTGTAACTGGGGTGCTGAATAACTTTAATTAAATATTTTCATTTAAAAAAATATTATTCGCGTGAATTGTAAGTATAATTATAAATAGCTTTTCCGATCAAACTCATCGTTTTACGAATAAATAGTCTACCATTAGCAAACCGCCTAAATAGAACGTTGAGCGAATGTGGGTACAGCGCGCGATGGACTTGAAAAGTTCTTGTTCCATCGGCGGGGAGGCGGGGAGGGGGGCAAGGAACGTTGGAAGAAACACCGCGATGTACTGCGTTATGTTTTGTGAAGAGGATCGCTCTTATTTGCGACTGTTGTTATTGTTCGGCGTTTTTGTGATTAAATGGAGAATTGTATGCCAGTGTTCAGTAGTTTGTGATTTGAAAAAGGAACCGCTTGTAGTATTGCGTAATGCATAAATTGTAACTTATATCTTAAATTAACTTGAATACTTTGACTCACGATTCTAAACGACTGAATTAAGATCTGGGACAATTAAAGCATGCCCTATGTTTTCTTGTGGTCTGATTATAGTTCTACTGCCAAACAAAGGACCCAACATTAAATAAACTATAACTTAGGTATTTACCTAGGTAATGCAGTAGCAGTTCCTAGCCAGCTCTCTAAATGAATGATTGTTGTGGTACCAATAACCGCAGCTAGCCATCAGTAAAAGTCAGAACTAATGAAGCTACTTTCCACTAAAGGAAGGATCCTCAAGCGTGGGCCATATCGATCGCCGCCCACCGACCGCGTCTTAGTGCCAGTTCGTGGTACCATTAATTATGGCAGACACGACGGGACGACACGCGAAATGAAACGAGTTACTAACAATTTGTAATACATAATACACTTACTTGTCACACTGTTTTCAACCTCGACCTCTTTTCAACATCTATTCATGTAGGTTTTATACCTATTTATTCAATTGTCTATGGTTTATGTCAAAATGAAATTGACAGCTTAAACTTCAAACAATAATCATCAGTCAGTAAAGGTCATTGCCCGCGGAAAAGCAAGTTGAGTGATCTGTCACTTTTCTGCAGGCAGTGAATTAAGACGTTTTGGACTAGTCGTTTGCAGTTTAAGCTGTTAGTATTAGTTTAAGTAGTTAATACCCGTAACGGAAAAGATCCAGTTAAGACTAAATAGTTTCCTTTGGTGTTATAAAAGTATTTCATTAATGACACTCATCAACACGCAAAGCATTTAAAATTATGAAGATTGTGTTAAAGTTTTAAGTAAATAAGTAAATTAAATAAGTAAATAATAAATGATTAATAATTTCTTACAATATCTAGTCTAGTAATCTTTAAATCAGATTTTCAGATTTACCCGGGCCACACTTGATTATCCGCGCAATGATTCCATTTTCAAATACAGCGCGCAAACATTTGAACAGTAATCGAAGCAATCTTATACTTATTAATTATTTTTTTAAAGCATTGGCGACGGCAAACGAGCGGTTATCATCGGCATCTCGAGTGGGTGATTAACGCGGTCGGTACACACATTAATCAAGTCGAGAATGTAAGGCGAGAGCGGACGAAAGTGTATGTGGCTAGCTGCGGCTGTATTCTTGTTACGTTTATCGATTTATTTTATTTTAATTTATATGAGTTTTTTTAGGAAGGGTGAATATTTTATAAATTGGTTTATAACGGCCAGCAAGAGTAAGAAGTAATTGTTTTTATCACCTCTTCATCTTTGTTTTTTAGAATCGTTTAGGGTAAGGAAATTTCCTATTTGGTTACATAAAAGCTAATAATAGAATTAATGGTTTCGGAAATTAGCTCAATGTGTGATTTTTATAACGAATATGACTTGATGAATATGACCGATGATTTAATTTATATAATAGTGCTACATTGAATTTCTCTACCATATTTTTTCCAAATTGTGTTCATCTTTATTTTTAAATAAACTTTTTTTTTTATATAGAATAGGACCGCGTATTGGGTGTCATGCCTCGATCTCACTAGGGCTGCCTCTCAGGTGTCTCTGTTAATAGGGTTGCCCGTAATGTAAGATCTTCTAAGTGTCATCATTATTTATTTTGAGTAGCCATTGTACAGGTTACATTATTAAGGCTAGTTTTTCAGTAAGGTTAATTATTTTGTTCTTAAACAACATTTCGTATGTGTTTGTAACATGCGTATAATACTTATTTGTGTTTAGTAAATAACAGAATCCCTTATAATTTCTAAATCAAATTCGTCGTATTTTTACTTAATTACTAAATAACTAAATGATACACAATTATATCTTTCTACTGCATCATATACCGAAAAGTTACTGATTCATATGAGATACCTATTTTACTTGGATTAAAAAATGTGATACTAATGACACCGATTTTCTCTCGAGTTCCATTTTTTAAATCTAACAAAACATTTCCCTCCAACCATGTCACTCCACCATAGAGGTTCCCATCCAACCTTAAAACCAAATACCTAAAACTGGCCACATATACCTTAATTCTACATTAAAGACATCCTCAGAATTGGGCGCTCCTTGGACGGGCGCGGGGAGGGCGCGGGTCGCGGGGGCCGCTGGCGGGGGGCAGGGGGGCAAGACACTCGATCAATACCGACCCGACTTTCAAACTGCTTTCACCCTAACGAAAGTCGCCCGGACTCTGCTCGAGCGAGCCACGAAGGATTTGTATAGAGCGGCTGATACCGCTACAGAAAATATATTTAGGCTTTGTTTAGAACGTCTTTAGTAAATATGTTTTTGACTAAGTTACGTACTTATTACAAGCTATCTCTTTACCTTATAATATAGCTACGCTTACTGATTTGGTAGTAGTTTTTTTCATAATTTGTTATTGTTTTGTTTTATGGAAAATAGCGCTTGATTGTGTAGCAAGGGAAATTATTGTGCACTTTAGCTACATGTTTTGCTGAGTTTCTTATGGTAGACGGAGACAAATGTTTGACCTTATTTCCTCGATGAAAATGCTGTAGACGTTTTCATATCTTTAATAGATATGCACATGTTTTTCTTGTCTTGTTGTCACTTATCTTCGGCTGAACACTTATTCACTGTAATACCCTTCATTCAGTTTGATGCATTTCAGCAAAATCTTCAGAGAAGCTTACATGTTGGTTGCGATCCGGAGTGGTTTGGTAGGAAAAGTAGCCCTGAGTGGGATTTGCCTGAAACAATCAATAATTTATATTAGAAGAAAGTTTATCAATAACGGTGGCTGTCTTTTTTTTCAAATATTGATTATGTAATATCAAAGAACTTAGGTTAATTATTTTACAACTCTCCAATAAGTTCATAAACCACTTTAATAGAAAATATTTCTTATACACTATAGTTTAACGAACTAAAAACAAGCTAACACAGTAACATCCAAAAAAACAATTACCCACATATTCATATACAATTCTAACTACATAACACCCAAACAATCGCATTAACCGCTCTCAACAGATACCCGCACGTCTTCAGCTGTGTCTTCACGTGCGCCCACCCCCGACCACCGAACATTTCGTCCCCACCCGGTCTTATCGGCCTTAGCGGACCCACGTATAATTTAATTATATATTATATATATACTACGGATTTAAAGATAACGCCGCATTATTAAGGAGAATGAAGACGTTATTTTAATGTAATTGTCTCTGGTTTTATGGTGCGGAGTTTTTTTTGTGAGAATATCATTTCTTTGTTTGTGGAAAGAGTTTTGTTTCTCTTTGTCTTCGTCAGAAGAATTGCCCAAAGAGGTTTTAAAGTTATCGGATAGGGTTTTTTGTCAGTATGTGAATACTCAATATTATGAATCGTAGAAGGCAAAATTATATTGTATGTTAAGGAAATTGGAATAGATAGAACCGAAATATTACTCAATGTTTTATTTTAATGTCAGTGTTTTATTATAATTTGAGTATCTATCTTAGTAAAATTACTCAAAATTAGAAACATTAAATGTTTTAGTTTACATTTAACTTGACATACAGTAGAGTATTGATAGCTCGAGAGTATAGATGATTTTAAAATAGTTAATATTGTAAATGGTAGGTGCTTTTAAAACGGACGCATTTATCTCACAGACCTTCACTACAAATAACCATAATAAAAGCATCTCAATAAAATATCTGTTAAATCAAGAAACGAGTTGCGCGACTCAACCCTTTGAATGCTGCGTCGTCGCGTCGTGAGAAACGCGGAGATGACGGGTCTCCGTGACCCGAGGTCACTACTGGCCGCGTAGTGTCGTGAGATCTGTGGACACTGAGATAAGTCAGATTCCAGTTTTACATGTTTGGTGGTTTTTATAGAGTTTAAAAAGGATTATTTTTGAGTAACGGATGCTGGGTATTGGGAATGTGCTTGTAGTTTTTTATTGATGATGAGTCTTATTTCTTGTATTAGTAATGACATGCTAGTTGGTTTCAAGTTTAATTTGAAGTTGCGTCCAAAAATAGTCATATTGTAACTTACGCATTATATTAAATGAAGCTGTATAGGATTTCCTTAATTTACGCAACTAAAATCGCGTGTAGTTTAATATTTTGGACACTAATAATAATCAAAAGCAGATTTTACGTTTCGTTATACCAACTCTACGTTTTAAAACTTAATAATTTCAAGATATATGACACGTTAGAAAAAAAGAAAATAAAAAGTTCTATAAAAATCGCTTACATAAGCGTGAGAATTATCCATCAACCGTCATAGCAAGCTGACCTAGGTCAAAGTCATGACCCACGAGGTCATAATAACCGGTAACCATGGAAAGGGTTAAAAAACGTTCTCTGATTCTGTTCTACAACATTCATCCACAAAATGTAAAAAGTGTAGAAATTTCCAACCGTTTTAATGGTGACCGGCGCAAACGGTTTCAATTAGAGATTTCACAAGTCTTTATTCATTACATTTAATTGCTATAATCACCACATTAGAAGCTCGCGAAGATAATGAAAAATATATTTAAACTAATTGTATATATAACAAATATATACGTCACGAATTTCAACAGATTTAAAACATACCCAATTATAATAAACCTAGTTATATTTTGAAGCATTTTCTTGTGCTGTTCCAGATAATAATGATTGCGATAAGTTGCGTCAATCATCAAGGCGAGGCGACCGCGACCGCGCGGGTCAGAGCCGCGACCCGCGGGTCATTGCGACCGGTAGCTCAGCAAAGGGTTAAATTTGTAGTTTCGTATTATGTTTAGAAAATAATAGATATGAAAGCTTGAATCAAGTTTATAAATGTTAATATTTTTTACGATTAAATTTTATATCAATACTAGCGCCCCGCAGTTCACTCGTCTTGCTTTATTCTTAGGGTAAGTAAATTATTAACCTTTATCCTTCGTCGAGAATTGTGTTTTTTTTAGCTTGGATCAGAGACGGGCTAGCCGTTCCAACGTAAGAACATAATGTGTTTAAATTGCACTTATTTTGTATTGAATTGGAACTGAGATGTAGCTATTTATTTTTGTGAATCAAATCCTTTTAACTCCATTCCATACCTATTCTTTCGACTAGCCTATAATCCACGTTTCACCTTACAAAATTATCTATAACCCGAATAACACATAAACTGGGAACTTATCTAATAAATAATCAGGATGTTTGTAGGAAGTAAATTACGTGCCATAAATAAAAGATATCATACTATAATAGCAGAGCAGAGACAATAAATTTAGGCGCAATTAGACTTAATCGTTGAATAGAAAGCGTACTACGATCTTCTGCCGAGAATACGATCAATAGCAGGCGTGCAAAACCTTCGGTATATGTTATATTTCAACTGTCATAAGGTTTTATTCAATGATAGTTTTATTTAGTAATATATTTGCAGTTTTTTCCGCTTGTGTGGGATAGGCTGAAGTTAGTAAACAAGTTAAGTTTTTGCTCAAAAAATCATGCATATTCAAGGGCTGTATTCTGTGTGACTTTTTATATTCTATGATGCTGAATTACATTTGTAACATACCTATACAAATATATAAACGTTTGTTGGATCTTTTAATTAGAGTATCAACAAAAGTACAAGTTTGAGTACAAAAGTTAATTAAAAAACTTTGCCACAGTTTTTATCTACATAACTTAAGAAGAAGATTTTCTTAAGCCTAGCCTTTTCCCAATCTATATAATTATATTTCGAGCCAAAGGTTTATGACACCTGCAGTACTACAGTATATTATTATTACATTGTTTACGGTCCGCTCGAGGCACTTGTAATAAAATCTTGTCGACGCCACCGCTCCCGCGCTTTATGAATATTGTTCCGCCGTTCAGATAAGATATAAACTAGGCTAGACTAAGTTCTCTATAATTGCTTTAGTTTGTATTGTTTGTTATTAAAAGTATCTATTTAAAAATATTTACACTTATGTTAACAAGGATTGTCATTATACAAGCTCATAAAGATAATAGCTAAATGTTGTTTTTCTTATTAAAGTTCTTACATGTGTAGAAGAACAATGTTGCTTTTAGGCAATTCGTAATTGTATAAAAAATTCCCACAGTTTTTATCCCGCATTAACTGGTAAAAAAAATAAACTGGTTTTTTAACATTTATTTACATAAAAATATATTTTTTAGAGTTGTGTCTGAGAGAATGATTTTAGTTTTAGTAACCTCCAAATCCCGTTACAGTCGATAGAGCAACAAGAGGTTAGTTTGTGGGTATAGCACAATCAATCAGTTTACCGCTGTTACGAGTATATGGAGACAGAACAAGACATGAATGGGAGCAAACTTTACGACTGTAAAGAAAAAACAATCTATTTGTATACGTATAAATGTATAACTTCATCTAGAGCTTAGGCTCTTTATAGTTAGGTAAAACCTTAAACTGTTGGCAAAAGATACAATACTATATCACAATCATACAGAGGTAATAAATGAGTAACAGTCTAATTAATATCATGGTAGGCACTCGCACCGAGCATGTTCGCGTTACGATAGCGAGACTATTTACTGTCAGACACTTAAATATTCCAGCAGGGATAGCCAGGCACTAAACTAAAACATTAGAGAAGAGTACCCGGCCGGAAAAGCAGATTTATATTACTACCCCAACTAAGATCATAAAACTATACACCGCCCGGGCCGAGTATTAATATTGTGCCATTTATCATGACCCTGCCCCCCCTTTGCCCCCATCTTTTGTGTAAGAAATACACCCGAAACAACCGAGAGAACAAGTTTCGACAACGAAAACTATTCAAACGTTCCCAGCTAACAGCACAACTTGTTCGGGGATGTTCTTAACTCGGGTGCTTCAGCGGTCGTTCGAGGAAAATTGGAAATTGTGGCGAGCGCGCACGAAAACCGACTTTTTGACGTTTGTCTTTTAGTTTACTTTCGAACAATCGGTATTGATAGAAGGATTTCGAACGGAATCGAATATAATAGACTTTGTATATCGTGTATTAAAGTTTGATTTGGCTTGTGTTAGTTGTGCGAGCAGTTGGCCGGAAGGGTAGAGTCGTAAGGAAGTTCGGCGATTATGTTTAGTCAGCGCTGGCTGTGTAATGGAAAGGAAGTAGGAATTGGGGCCTGTAAGATGTGGTCGTATAAGGCGGCCATTCCTGTTTAGCTCCCAGCGGTAGGAGGAGAGAGGGGAGGTAAAGGGTAGGGGGGAGGGCGTAGGGACGATTTGTTTGCTTCTAAGGTCCGTTCTATTCCGCAGCTGCGGGTAGGATTTAAATTTCGCACTGGGCCGCCTTTTGTCCGAGGACCTTCTCAGTTGCTTGATGAGATGCCTCTTTACAACTTTAAATTGAAGTGTGTTCTGGTAAATGTTTTGAATTTAGAAGTTTAGGTCGGTGCCGGCGCGGCGGCGCGGCGTCCTAATTGTATTTTGGATTAAAATGTTTTTTACGTCTAATCTACATTGAAGCAAATTTCCTTATGTGTTTGAAAATGATATATTTCCAAAATCACTTGTCTTTGTAAAACTTACTTCCTAAATAACCCTTTGCAAATCATCCTAAAAAGACAAATTCAATACCGAATCAAAATTATATCTTCTCACATAAACATTCAAGCTCTCTACATGTAGAACCTTGGCCGAAGTTGGAAAGTAATAGTTGGATATACGTTAACCACAGAGAGAATATAATAGGTTGTATGGTGCAAGTTGGTCGCAGACTTATACATGAAGACTGACTTGGAAGAGCCATTTGTATGTACTTAATGTTGATATTATAGTTTAAGAATACATTTTATGTTATGTTGGTGATAGTAGTAGATAACTATAAATTAAAGTTTAAGAAATCCCTGGTAAATTAAAATAAAAAAAAAACTGTTTTCTTTCAAAAGGCTGAATAGATAAAAAACATCATAATCACGACAGATTTCAAACAATGCAAAAACGAATCGTAATCGCTCCATTCGTTTTGGCTCTACGATGCAACAGACTGAGGGGATTTTTTCTTACTATCAATGTTCAAATCGTATTGTATAGAAAAACTAGTTCCTTAAATTAACATTACTTTAACTGGCTAAATATGTATTTAGTATCACTAAATGTTTAGAGGTCAAGTTCTATCTAAAATCAATGTTGTTTTAACTATTCCAATATTTGAATAATACCCTAAATTCTACATGAGAAACTTTCTACCCAGTGCTAAGGATAAACCTAAAAAACCTTAACTCTATTTTATAGTTCATGAATGTGCGTGTTTTTGTCAATCTATAATTTGCTATTTACAATACCAAATTGAAAACCACAGACGTCCTTCGAAAAGAAAATAATATTGACACAAGAAAACTAAAATTCATTATTAAAATACGTAGCCAAAAGTCCCTTATACTCAAAATGACTCGCAACTATTCCTTAGGCCATTAAATAAGCAGCCTCGCAGATGGGCCCTAAGATTAGATTGACGGTGGGAACTAATATCAAGGGGAGTAGCCCCGGGCTCAATATTAAGGCGGGGCCCCACCCCGGGGGGATAAGAACTGATCGAGGGGGCCCCAGAAACTTGGGGGTGCTAAGAACATTATTAAATTGGATGATGAGTATATGTTTTGTAGGTGTGTGTTTCGGCTCGCTTCGGTCGATAGTTGAGATGAAACGTCTACTAGAATATGTAGTTTCGTTATATTTTGTGATATGTTTGTGATAAAAAGTTGTTAAACGAAATCAAAACTTTCAATCAAAAATTTCATTACTGAAATATATTTAAAAGCAGTGGACATTCAAATTCTTGACTTTACCTGTACGATTATTATTATTAATCCACATTGATCGTAGATTTATACATTTAAACTGGAATTAAGCTCGGCGCAAACGGGCCACCGACCACAGCCACCGGTGGCCAGCGACAGCCACTTAACATACTTTTTCATATATTTTATTGCTGTAGCGCGTGGCCGCCACCGGCTACACGTGTGCGGCGCGTCTATACAAAATATATGAAAAAGTGTGTTAAGTCGCCGTCGCTGGCCACCGGTGGCTGTGGTCGGTGGCCCGTTTGCGCCGAGCCTTACTCTATTTATTTATGTATAGTTGGTTTTTCGTACTTAAATTTTTCTACTATTTTAATATTGAGATTTAGTAAAGTACTACGTAGTACTAAGTATACATATATTTTCTTTATAGTACTGTACTCTCTCGTTAAGTCACTAGAATAGGTTTATGTAAGCTACGCTAATGTCTTTTAGGGGGTTTAGACTGGACAGGTTTTAACGCTGTCATTAAAGTAGTAATACATACAGGGTGTCCGGTAAATAGTCCGACAAACTGTGGTGGCTGATACCTTAGGTCAGGTCCTATCAAATGAACACAACATATGTTCCCCGAAAAGTTACAGGTTTCGAGTTACAATCGATTTTCGGAAATTTTAGATTTTTCTACCTTGCATCAGACTTTTCCATTTTTATTGCTGATTAATAGCTTTCGTAATACTTTTTGTACATCACATTAATCTTGAATAGTTACTGTACGCTTTAGTAAGTCTCATATTTATCTAAAAGAAGAATGTATTGACAAAAAAGCCACTCGCTTAACAATTTTCACTTTTCGTTTTTCTTACTGCTTAACTTTGAACTGTAGTGGTGAAAAATAAATGTATGTAGGAGTTTTGTACAACAATCTTAAAAACTTGCTTGAATATTGGTGATTTTGGGAAGGTACAATACTTGCGTATTTTCCTTACAAAATTTGACAAAACAAGCTGCTGAAGTACACATGGGCTTATTTGTTGAAATATTACTAATGTAAATCTGAGGAAAAATGAGACGTAACTTAACGCGGATCGTCATTGTCCAGCGAAATAAGGCTTTTCTTTTAGCGACTAACTAGTTACACAAAATAATTGTGGCCAATTTCAATTTGGAAAATAAGGAAATAAAAAAAAAATGCTGTTATTTTTTTTTGCAATGTTACGGAACCCTTCGTTAGCATGTCCATCTCCAACTTGACCGGTTCTTAGAAGTCCCACTCTTCGTAAATACATTCTAGGCAAGTTGAAAATAGTTTGGGAAAATGGGTGCTAAGTGCAGTATGGGCCTGAAGTAAGAGCCTCCTCTAATGAGGGATACTAGGGCAGGTGGATTGGGCGTCCAAAACCAGCTATTTCATTGTTGTTGCATGAAAAATAAAGTATTATAAAATCGATTCATCTAGTAAGAAAGTACTGAAGGAAAAGGTAACTTTACACTAAAACATGTTTTAATCTGGCATAGAGAGTTAATGGCGAGAAGAAAATACCTAATTTCATTGTACAATGACGATCCGTGTTAAGTTGCGTCTCATATTTCCTCAGATTTACATTAGTAATATTTCAACAAATAAGCCCATGTGTACTTCAGCAGCTTGTTTTGTCAAATTTTGTAAGGAAAATACGCAAGTATTGTACCTTCCCAAAATCACCAATATTCAAGCAAGTTTTTAAGATTGTTGTACAAAACTCCTACATACATTTATTTTTCACCACTACAGTTCAAAGTTAAGCAGTAAGAAAAACGAAAAGTGAAAATTGTTAAGCGAGTGGCTTTTTTGTCAATACATTCTTCTTTTAGATAAATATGAGACTTACTAAAGCGTACAGTAACTATTCAAGATTAATGTGATGTACAAAAAGTATTACGAAAGCTATTAATCAGCAATAAAAATGGAAAAGTCTGATGCAAGGTAGAAAAATCTAAAATTTCCGAAAATCGATTGTAACTCGAAACCTGTAACTTTTCGGGGAACATATGTTGTGTTCATTTGATAGGACCTAACCTAAGGTATCAGCCACCACAGTTTGTCGGACTATTTACCGGACACCCTGTATATCGAGCATATATAAAGTTTGGATAACACTCTGCAACAATATTGCTGCATTATTATAAGATGATTGAATACTAGGCTCACTTATTTACAAATCGTGTAAAAAATATGAATAATTTTTAATAATTGTTTTCAAACGTAATACTTATTCAATGTTTTAAAGTGATAAAAAGTAGATTTATTTGATAGTGCACTATCAGTTAACAGCGATTAAAAAAAATGAACATAACTGATTTGATGCTTTGCTTGTCTTGACACATTTACCTACAACTGACAAGTGCATGACCTATATTATCATTGACAGTTGAAAAATATACTATCAAACTAGACAATCCCCAATTAAAATAAAAACAAATTACCCAGACCTTTCCTTATCATAGAATTCAAGGCCATTTCCACTGCTTTCAAATCACATTCGCTGAACAAAAAGCCTGATCCTCCATAAACAAAGTGTTCAGAGGCAGAAGGGACAAATGACCCAATTTCCTTAAGTGTTCCTGAGCTAACCTTCACTCGCGCGTGAAGGGCCCAACCGACCCTACCGCGCAACTTTCGCTGCCCTACTTGTGAAAAATGTGGAAAATCTTTTCAAAAGCTGTCGGTTGTTGCAAGAAAGTTTTGACATGTTAAAATAGTTTTATGGTTGATTTTTCGTGTTGTGATTGTGGTTGTGGTTGGTGATTGTGGCTTGATTGGGTTTAAATCGTATGTGTTTAGTTAGCTGGTATTTAGTATAAATGTTTTAGGTTAATTCATCGCTTATAGATTAGTTCATCTTATGTAAAAACTTGTTATTAGCACTCAGTTACTGTAATTATTAAATTATATATTATTTTTCTACGTTTATTAATAAGCAGCGTTCTGTTTAACAATATAAATATATAAATAAAGTATTATCAGCAGTTTTATGGTTTCTTTTGAAACCCGAACAAAATAAACCTTTCTTTAACTTAACTACACAGGGAAACCTACTTCAAATCAGAATAATTAATTAAATTATCTCACGCAAGGTTTCAAATTCAACCCGTTACCTTCTAAGGGTTAAGGGTCTCCCGAGCCCTAAAGAATGGCAGCAATCTTGTGGTAATTCTACCCGGCCCTGCCTACAAACTATCGCTTTTATATGTACTTAGTATATGTCTATATGTATATGTATGTTAAACTTAAGCGTGTATGTGTGTTGATGTTTATTCAAATTTCAGATTGGGTGAGTTGGGAAATATTGATCCTTTTAGAAGCCTTTTGATCGTTTTCTAGCTTCATAGTAGGTATATTTTGTTGTTTTTGGTAGGAGTTCAATGAATGGTTCATATTTCTACATTATTTAAGTACACTACTAAGAAAATAATAATACTTTCTTGTGATTTTTCTCATCGCTTAGCCAGTTCAATACAAATTATTGATATTCTGAAGGCATTCCAAACATGTATGTTACTAACTACTTATTATTTAGTAATGTGCTGTTAAGTACTACTTCAGCCGACCAGAAAAAAAAAAAACAAATGAATGTAGTTTTCCCGCTTATAAACAAATTCCTGGAGTTCGTTGAATTGTTATTAAGAAAACGCAAATCATCAATCACAAGTTCTCTATTCAAAATGACTCCATACCCAAGTAAAGCCGCGAACACAAGATAGTGCGGACTAGAACATAGCGCGTTATATACAGGGTGTTTGCAGAGGAGAGCTCTCATTAAAACTTGCATGGCTTCGATACTGCCCCCGTATATTGATGGTGTTTTACTTTTGTGTATTGATAGGACGGGCCTCGCCGTTACGTGGGTAGGACCGGCAGTAAGTGGTTTAAGTTTTGTAATCAATGTAGGTAATAGTTATGAAATTATGAGAATTTATAATTTGTATCAATTGCTATGGTTGATAACTTAGTTTGAGTAAAAAAAAGCCTTATGTGCTGGGTAGTGACAATCACGAGAAGTAAATAAAATATCTCTATTTTTTTTCGCGTGTCCCGTTAAATATCTATGATCGTTATAACTATGATATCAAAAAGCATTTCACAACGATATCATCACAAATAAAGATAAAAAAAGAAAAATCCAATGTTGACTACCAACTAAACCACACCAAAGAGAAAAAGTTTTTTTATTGCTAGAAACATGGATGTTATGGACTTGGACGTCTATGTATTACTATGGTGGTCCATAACATTAAAAGTGCTACACGTCCTTAGAACAAAATTCAAAATCATTCAAATATTACCAAGCTTTACATCTCAAAACATAACAAAACACTATCTAAATCCAACAAACAACAAACATTTAAAACGTGCTCCGTATCTTATATACCTACGTGTGATATATTAGGTAAAGTTCGGGTAGTTAAGAGTTGCGATGAAATATGTCTTAGGGTGGGGATTAAGGACGCCTTAAGCCCGCCTCGGCGATGCGGACTTATTAAGGGGGGGGGGGGGGAGTGTAGTGTTAAGTTGGTAGTTTGGATTTTGTGTGGGTAATGGTTGGGTGATTAGATTTGAATAGAATAGAATAGAATAGAATAGAATATCGTTTATTTCTTAGTATATGGTAGTTACAGATATTACAATAAATAATGTTTCACATATACTACCGTATCCGGTGTAGAAATATTATACATTTTTCAAATAATATTGATGAATGAAACATTTTATGAGCTTATTAGATTAGAACTTAGATAAATTTATACATTTAAAAATTACATTTAGATATGATTAATTTATATTTAATTACAAAATTACTAATTTTACAAATTATTAGTTATTATCTATTTATTCATATTACGAAATTTTATATATTTATAATTATGCTGTAAATTTATAATCTATAAAATCTTTAACCGAGTAGAAACACCTATCCAAGAGCCAAGAAAATATTGCGCGTTTAAATTTATTAATAGGTAGCTGTCTGATCTGTGATGGCAGCTTGTTAAATATTGTTATTGCCATGCAGTGGACGTTACGACTATACAAATGAAGTCTTTGGGATGGTGCCACTAATTGGTTAGGGTTTCTGTTTTGGATCCTTTTGGAAACATGTTCATTTATTGGAAAGAGATAGGAATGTCTCTTTACAAACAAACACATTTCAAAAATATAGAGACAGGGCAGTGGAAGTATCTTTAAATTTTGGAATAATGGCTGACAATGATCTAAGTAATCAGCGCCACATATGGCTCTAATACATTTTTTTTGTGTTTTAAACGCCCTGCCTATATCAACTGAATTGCCCCATATAACTAATCCATAGCGTAACACTGAAGAGACGTACCCATGATACGCACTGAGGACTGTTTCTTTACTGGCTGTGAGTCTTAGTTTGCGAAGAGCGAATACAAATTTATCAAGTTTACTACACACTTTATCTACATGTTCTTTCCAGTTCAATTTACTATCAATAATTATACCTAAAAATAACGTAGATTCTACTGGTTGCAAAACAGTATTATTATATTGTATTTTAATAGGGTGGCAAGTTGAATTTAGAGTTTGGTATTGTATTAATTTAGTTTTATTTAAATTGACATGTAGATTATTTTCTTGCAGCCATTGTACTGCATTTCGTAATTCGTTATTGATTTCAATTTCGAGATTAGTTTTGTTTAGACATCTTATGGTTAGCGTGGTATCATCGGCAAACAACGTGCATTTATGCTTTAGTTTAGTGCAGAGATCATTAATATAAATAATGAATAACAGTGGCCCCAGGATACTGCCCTGGGGCACACCACAACTTGAGAGACTAAGATGGAAAAATAAAGGCGATAGTGAAGGATCTAAGTCTTATGACTAAATACTTAATTGTTAATACTACGTTAAACTTTTTGTCAGGTGTAAAGTAGCAACATAATATAGAATAGACAGGCTCGTACGTACAGACAGAAAGACCAGTAAAAAAAACTTAATAAGTCAGTTCATATTTGCATTAGGTTATCTAAAGAATATGGTTATACTATTCTTGGTCCTAAGATTATTTGTACAGATATCTTGAAGTCAGTATAACATTGTTATAAAACTGTTATATCACAACATGACACGATGTGACATCCATATAAAAGAACAGCCCTAGAATTTGACTTTAAAAGAACAGTATTATCTAATAGATTCTATTGGCACATACATGTATAAATATACAAATAAGTATAGTTGTAGTGTGAACCTAAGCTAAGTAAACTCGTTAGTGTTAGGCAATTCGTCAGCCGGCCGCGCCTGTTACAAATAAGTACACGTCAACACTGCTAGTTCGTGTTGCTTCTACAATCTCAATAACGCTACTTTGTTTAAGAAAAACTTACCTCTGAACTATTTACTACGTACTATAATTAGAATAATTGATAAAAGAACGAAAATTCACAGGCTACCGAATGATTAGGTTATGAAATTTTTGTTTTGTATCAGTTTTTAGTAATTTTCCATAGGTGTGTTGTACAATACGCTAAGGTATCGTATACAAGGTCATGCGAAAAAATGTCTAATGTTTTACATAACAGATTATTGCAGAATTTTGATAAACAGTAGGCTAGCACAGTTTACATCAACAGACAATAGACAGTTTTTAATTTCTGACATGTTGTATACTTTTACGCAATTACTTACAGTAAATACATACCAAGTATGTATATACTGTAAGAAAATGTACATGCTAGGTATGACTCAAATTCTTACAAACGGCCAGTATTAAAAAATAACTTAACCAATCACGCTGCACCACCAAATCATAACTCAAACTCGAACTACACTAAATATAATTGAGTCTATCTAAATTTAATTGAGTGTTAGTCATGATTAGTTCTTAGTGTTGCGGAAGGCGTCGCCGCGTCGTTAGCGGACGCCAATTTGCCGACAGTTTCAGACTAGCCGCTAATACTAGCTAGTTCTTAATTGTATTGGATTTAATTTCTTTATTATGCTTGTTTATAATCTTTTGCGGTTGTCTTATTAGGTTGATTGATTGAGGTATGAATTTTAACTGGGCGAATAATGTTGGTATGTTAGGTTTTTGACAAATATTTTTTTGTTTTTTTTTAAGTTTACTTAAAACTGACTATTTTAGTACTTTGTTTATACTTTTGTTTTATATCTTTATACAAATGTTTTATTTCTCAACATAACCATAAAACGGTTGAGTTCTTCTCAGGTCACCATTAAACCAAAAATAAATAAAAAGTTTAAAAACCAGACAAGGTCATTATTTTTTAGATGTTTTATATTGTATAACATACTTTTTTTCTAGCTAACAGTTCCCAGAAACATAATGAGTCAAAGCATGATTACATGAAATTCTGCGAATGGATGCCTTTACTCTATAATTGAAGTGTTTTACAAATGAAATTTAAAGACTTCTGACTGACCTGATTTTAATTGTTTTTATTTTATTGAATAAAATAAATGAACTAATAAGATTATGTCATCTAAAACCTATAGGTACCTACCATAAAATTTCAATGTACCTTCTAGATTTGAACAAAACAACTTTACATACATTTACTTAATTGAGGCTCTAAGCCCTACCCAACCTATTTATAGGAGGCAAAAGTAAAGGTGGCCACCCTGAATGTTTACAAAGCATTTGCTTAATAACTGAAACTTCGGGGTAGGGTCGAATTCTCCTAATACCTACGCGTAGGTGTGTGGGTGGCAACTATCGTTAAACTGGCTGGTGTGGCTGTGTGCGTGATTACCGGTTGCCATGGCAACGTATCTTAAAGATCTCCCTCTCTGCCCCGTCTCAGTTTTGTCCTTTCTCCTTTGCACGCGTTTCTTGTCGGGAGGCGTGAAATTGTACGGTCGGCATATTAAGTTGGATAATTGTTAGTTTTGTTATTTTATTTTTGTGTTGTTTTATTTCTGTTAAAAGATACGGTAGAACATAAGTGCAGCTAATTGGATCTATATACCTACAACTAATAGAATTGAAACTATGTCCAGTAATTAACCAATCGCGATATAGACTGAGTTGATTAATTGATGTAATAGGCGTTGTAATTAAAACTATTTTTTACAGTATAAATTTAGAAGCGTGATACAACAACGAAAATGATTTATAATATTGGCAAGATAATCACACGCTGTAGTGTCCGTCATTTTTTCCTATTACATAAGATAATTGCTTTTGACTGCTAATTATCATGTTAGGTAAAAACTCCGAATTGATTACCAAGTAAATAATAATAATAATAATAATATTCCGGAACAACTCACACACGGTTATCTGATCCCAAGCTAAGCAGAGCTTGTGTTATGGTAACCAGGCAACTGATAAACATACTTATATATTTCTAAATACATACATATTATAGCTAAATTACACCCAGACAACCAGAACAAATGATCGTGCTCATCACACAAACATTTGTCCTGGGTGGGAATCGAACCCACGACCTCCGGTATAGCAGTCAGGGTCACTAACCACTAGACCAACAGGCCCGTCAAGTGAGATAAAAATGATTGTACTTTAATGATATTTAGACTTACTTAAAGCAGGGCTAAAGATAGGTTATACCTATAAAAAGATAGGTTATAACTAGGGTATACCTATGTTCTTATTATTTATGAAGGCGATAAAAAAACTTTCAAGAATATGTTAGAACTGCCACTTAACACAGCCAAGAAAAATCACAAAAAGAAAAAAAGAGTATCTTCCTCTTGATTTTTCTGTGTCCAGTCCCACAGGGTTAACCGGTCCGCGCGGGGGGTTCAAACTCCACTAATGGAGTGGCGACCTGCCCCCCGCGCGCCCCCACACCCCCCTCTCGATCCCACAAGCCATAAAATTGTAAATTAGTGATGAGCCGGCTGGCCACGCGACGTATATCGATTTATTGGCACTTTAGTGTTGGGAAACGTCGAAGAATTTCGTAAGGACTGTCAGTCACGAAAAATTGGGCTGTTTTTGTTGGATTGGGAGTTGTTTTCTCTTAACTTAGTTTGCGTTGGAAATGTAGGTTACGTCATTATATGAAATCTCTTTGTCTTTGTGATTCGTTTTAAATCTGTATTGGTGTTTTAAATAATACATAGTTACAACTATGTAGGTTACAAAAAAAAATAAAAAAGCAATAAGCGAGTTATATAAAGTACATTAAGATGGCAACCATGGAAATCCTAACTATGTCTCATTTAGAAGACGAAGGTGTAGAAAACTTACCCGTTATCTTCGGTATATATAACATAGGTTACACTTATAAACTTTACATTTTCAAAATCACATTCGATGTCACCGCATCGGCATCACTCAACCAACTAAGAGAACTCCTAAAAATCTGTAACAGACAAACATATTATAAATATTAATAAGTGGCCAGTTGTGTCCGGTCAAGGAGTTATGTTAATACACATTACTATTGTGCACGAACCGGTTGTTATCAGACAAATTAAGGGTGCTGACTAAGCCACCAACATATCCTGTACAACTCCCCAAAAATCCCCACAAACCTTATGCTGTTTACATAAGGTTGATTGTCGTTTGTTTTTTTCGTTTGGGGACTGTATCAATAAGTTGGTTTGAAGGAAAGGTGTGTGCATACATTAAGTTCGATGCTGCATCCCCTTGTTAGAACATACGAGATTTGAACTCGTGGTCTTTTTGACCCTGAGCCATTTTAGTGTTTGGTCCCAGTGTCGTGGGATCTTTATGGAGATCGGATTCTGTGGGAATTCGGATGTTGAATGCCTGGAGCAAAGGGAGATACACTGTCCTTGTTATTGACCTTCGTAGAGTTAACTGACGAAAAATAAAAAATAAGTTACCTTAAGTAAACATAGATTTAAGATACCTATATCTTCTACCTAGCCTTTTCCCAAGCTACGTTAGGTTAGACTTCTAGTCTTAAAGGATTCAGCTGAATACCGTATTTTAAGCAGAGCGACTGCCTATTTGTCTCTACAACCAAATTTACAGAATATTGAAGACACAATATCATTATTTTAAAAAGACTACACTAAAAACTATTATAATACTACCTGGACCTAGTCGCAAAATATTCGTAGCAAACAATGTTCAAATTTAGTTATATTTAATTGAGAATGTGTCTAAATATACTTCTTGTCTTCCATTAATAGTATTGATAAAATTCATTACATAGTCTAACATTATTCGCAATTCTAATAGGCATCGATCTAAAACCTGAAATACACATCACAAACAAATCACCTTTGACGAACATACAAACATCCTTCTATTAAAAACAACCACGATACACACACACACACACACAGACACACAAGCATTACATTACGTAAATCTCGAACAGGTAATATACGCTACCGTAAATTTCAATTCAAAGGACTGGAGAAGCAAAACCTAACATAAACATTTGCTCAGAGTACTAAGTACATCTTTGAATTGACAAACATCGTTTGAAGGCAACGAATGCGGACGAAATACTTATTTATGTATTAGTGACGTCACGGTGCTGAAATACACGAGGCATCAGCCTGATTGAGCCTGATGATTGGTGGCTTGTATTTCTTGTTTATAGGTATTTGTAATTTTCAGTTAAGGTGTGTTTAATATTGAAAATAGGCTAATGTAATTTGATTGGACATATATCTATAAATACTATGATCATTTAGTGTTTGCTGTATCATAAAATTTGAGAAACATTAATCGATATCTAGAAATATATTCCGTCATGAACTTCATTCATTTCTGTAAATACGCAAAACACATTTTCAACGACAATCTCTAATAATCTAAAGCTTATTTTTAAGAAACAAAGTTCTCGACAGTACCTACACCTTATTTTTAAAGTACAATATTAAAGCATCTTCTGAGGATTAAGCGAAGAAAAGCTTATGTCCCCGACTGTAAATCGCGTACTTCCAACGTATATTTACGTGTACGTGGCCCCTCCTACCTCTGTTCGAGTTCATTTCCTGTCGCAAATCGTCTTGCTACCTCTATGTCTACTACCTCTATCGCTAGTACTACGGCTCTTGATGTTGTGTAGATAGAATTGTATAACAATATCTAGTCTGAGAACAGTGCGTCTTATAAGCTGTTATGTGTTTAGTTTGTTTGATGTAATCATTTTATATGTGTGAAGATATTTATTGATGGTTGTATACTACCTATATACTTGTAATACATACTTGTTGTTTTGTCGTTTCTTGGAAAAAAAATTAAAGATTAAAGTTCCTGAGGATAACGCAAATGTTAGACAGTATGTTTAATTTATTTTTGGAGTTGGTGAGAGTGATACAATAGTTTTAAATATTATATTAAATTATATTTTAGTTTTAATTAATATTTTAAAGCAAGCCAATCATTGCGCGACACCGCTTTGTCTTGAGCTCATGAACTATGGGTCTCAAACTGTTTTCGCGATTCGCGAGTAATGTTAAATAAATAATTTAAGCAGTAAAAAAATAAAAAATAATAATTTATGCATTAGAAAAATAGTTAAACATTACTTCTGATATAAAATTTTTACTTCGAATGCCAGATTTCACATGACCGTCATACTACCTACCGCTATGTATTATATATTTATTTATGTATATAAGCCCGAAGTAGGTACATAAAGCTACTCAATCAACAGGCTACTACAACCAACTATCCTTAACTACCATAAACATTGTAACATAAAACAATATTTAATGTCTTCAACTGAACACCAGTTTAGAGGTATTTAGAGTAATCTGCTGGTACTTGCCTCCGGCGACGGCAAACGACTTAGATACAACAATGTAATCACCATAACGATACTTTACAATCGCGCCGTGCTAATTACTTCTTGTGATGGTAAGGCACAAGCGATGAGCGGGTTTTTTTTTAATCATTTATTTGATGAGGTTTTTGCGCTGGAGTTACAAGACAGCCTCGTAAGGTACCACAATAAATTAAATAGTTAATTAACAAAAGTAAAAAATATCTAATCCTAAGACTTACAGATTACTTAAAACTAGACACCCCGTTGGAATGTAGCGCCTTCTACAGGTCACAGGCTAGAAAACTACAGACCCTACGTCCAAATAAAAACTAAAAATTTTTACGTATCCCTCCTTGAAAACACTCCCCTTACAAATTTATAAATTTCAATACTCTCTTCCAAAAAAGGCCTTCCAAGCAAAATATTAATCCCACCACTATACACATCGCCACGGAGCATCGCCCCCAAGAATGGCATCGAATCATCTATGAGCGGGTTAAAAAATGTGACCCTAGTCTGAATGGTACATAGCTTTGGTGTCAGTAGAAGGCGTTAAAGAAGGGAAGTGTGTGAGACAAAGTGAGTTTTTAGTGTTACATAAATGGAAAAAATTGTGTTTCCTATTTAAAGAAAACTTCTTATATAACTTCTACGATTTGTCTAGACAAAATAGTCTTATATTTGTGGCTTGAAATGGGCTATAAAAGGCTGATTATAATGAATTATATTCACATACCTTATTTTCTATTTGCTTTTTGCTTTTTCAATTTTGAAACAGTTGATCGTTGTAATGCAATGAAATTTTTGGCTACGAATGTCTACGAGGCTAGGAAACGTAGCACATTATGTTAGTCAATTATATTTATTTTAAAGTACTTTACAATTCTAAAATCTCCAATACATTTTTAAAAACATACCTAACACTCCTTTTTTTGAGCAGTCGTGTAAAAAGGCCAAGCAACACTCGTTCTTTCTTTGTTATATGTATACACCTTTTTCCTGCATTACAACAATACTGGCCAAAATTAAGAAAAAACTAAGACGTACTTCTATTTTCAAACCGCTACCTTTCATAAAGGACACCCCACACATTCCGGCGGCGCCTAAGGCTGCGTCCAGATACAGATAACCGGTTTATGTGCGTGTGCGCCAACCTTTATGTGCGTAGTTTGACTATCGTTGACGTGATCGTTCGATAAGCGACGTTAAGCCCAGGTAATAAGCTTGATTTTATTGCGTCCGCTTACGACTGATGTAAGTTTAAGTTTTATGGTGTTTTGCTTGCAACGATTTTGGGTTTATGTATTGTGTTTAGCTTTATGTTAATATAAATACTCATGGTTTTTAGGTATAGACAACTCTTAGGTAAATTTAAATAGATTTCATATTAAAAGATGGGTCTTTTAATATGACATCTATTAAAATTTCAATTTCATTAAAATTAAACTGTCTTTGATCCAAACATTGGTTTACCTATTACCTTCAGGTAGATTACTAAAAGTTACAGATTAATATTGTTTAGGCTTAGAATCTGTCTAAAGAGTTAAGCCCCTGTAAAATGTATTTTGTCATTGATGTAAATAACGCATAATTACATGCTAAATAACGGGCATTGTACAAAAATTCTCGTTAAAACGAAACTGTTATACCACATTTACTAATACTCTATACTCGTTCCCCTACTATACTAGAAGTGATTCTTAACGGTCATACTATAGTTACAAGTTCTTAGTTCTTTGAGAACAAATAACAGAAAAACAAACAACTCAAAGAAACTCCATGTCCAATGTCCTCGCCGAGATTTTCCACTGCACGCCTCACCTCACTAACGAACAGAAAATAGTCCGTTATTTCTATCGTTTAAAAATACAGCTAAGACGCGTAGGGTTGCCCCTACGCGTTTCACGCTCAGTAAGTATTAGGGTCGCACGCACCGCACGCACCGCGCGCATCGCACGCACCTTGACAACCCTAGCGTGAGCGGCGTCTAAGTGTCGCTACACTATTTAGATAACCTAGTTCTGCTTGTAGATAAGTGGGTTGTAGATAAGAGTAAGAGATCTTTTTTGGGTTCCTTTTGAAGTGTATATTTGTTTGTTGGATGGAAATTTGGATTCGTATTATTGTGGCCTTGGATGATAAAAAAGAGGGTATTAAAAGATAATTTTATGTGGCGTTTATTTGTGCAAAATATTTTTTTTTGGCGATAAGACACAATAAGAGTTTTTGCAACTAAAAACCCGCTTGATTCGCTAGTTTCGCATGTGCCTGTGTTTCAATTTCTAATAATTACGAACCAGTAGCAAGTCTATCATTGGTGGAAATTAATGGATAAACAGATTCTAGACTTGAAATAAGTAACGGTATTTTTCATGAGAAATTTGTCACAGATTATTTTTACAATATAAATAAGACAACACAATCAGTTTTGACATACTAAGACATGTAATCTTTACATACCTAAATATCAGAAGGTTTTAAATTTAATTACTGCGGCATTCATTAAGACCTGATGTGCCAAGTACTCGCCTGTTACTCGGTACTCTGAAAAATCCGGTTCACCTGAAAAGTAATAGGTATTTACTACGGTGAGGTTAGATACATAGTGAAACTCTTTATTTATACAGCCACATTAAATAATTGCTCAGCGAGTCATGTTAGGCGTTCAATGTTGTGATGCTTACAAAAAAAAACGTTATACATGTGTGAGTAAACGGCCGAGTATCTACTCGTAGCAAGAACAAAACTTTTCGCGCCATATTGAACCGAGATATTCGGCGGAGCAAAGTAAAACCGAATACTACTTGGTTTCGAGGTGAATCTCCTACTCGGTGCATCTTCAATTAACTTAATCAATATGAAAATAGACTCATATTATAACACACTGCTTTGATAGGAATAGTAATTTGAGAATCCAACATATTTCAACAAACCCCCACATCGCAATAACTCTACAATAAAGACAAGACCATCTTGAATTTCAGTTAAATTATTCATTAATCTGTACATACCTTACGCGACAGTAACCTCCGTCCAATTTATGTTGACCTCTTTGATCCAACCTGCTTGGTTTAGATTCATATTTTGGGAGGTTAAGTAAGACTGGTGGTGGAGGATGCATGGCTTCGTAATAAAGGAGACATTCGTGGGAGGTCTCAAGGAATCTGCAGATGGACTTAATGAAAACTACGACTGGGAGGTATTTTATTATTAGTGTTGGTACTGCAGTTGGTAGTAATGTTTTGATAAATACGGTTTTGATCTTTTGTTGGTACAGTTATAAGTAATATTTTAATACTAACAGTGGTATCATGAAGATTGAAAATGAGCCGTAGGTACTAAATTGATCTGATAAAAAAGGTCTGGCTTTTAACATTTGTGTGCAGTCGATCGTACTTAGTTATAATCCAGCCTATAAACGTCCCACTGCTGGGCACAGGCCTCTTCCCATATAAAGAAGGCACGAGCATTGATCACCACGCTTGCTTGGCGGATTGGCGATTTCAGATCCCAAATTTTGGAATCCAGGTTTCCTCACGATGTTTTCCTTCACCGTTTGTCAGAAGTGTCTTATAATAATTAAGAAAGTACATATAACTTTGAAAAAGCCACATTGGTACTTCCCTAGGTTCGAACCTGCAACCTTATGCATACAAATCCGTTCATTGAACCGCTAGGCCACCACGACATCATACTCGTACTTAGTTGATAGTGGTAAATAAAAATGACACTTTTGTTTTCATTGATACGCCTTTTATTTTTATTAGTCCTAATTCGGCTTCATTATTTGTTATTTATTTTACTTTAACCATCATTGCTACAGTGAATGTATTTATTAACTAAGTAATTAACTTATATTAAAAGATTTTTACTTTAATATACCTCGTTGGCCTAGTGGTGCTAAGCGCGACTGCTACGCTAGAGGTCTTAGGTTCGATTCCCAAGTCGACCAAGGTGTTTTTGGGTTTTTCTATGAAATTCTCAGTAGCAGGTCGGAGTTTGGATTTGTGCCCGGTTAGTGGCAATAGGCTCGCCCCCTATTACATGGGACCTAAACATACCGGCGAACTGTGGGTGTACATTGGTACACCTCTGCCTAACCCTTCGGGGATACAGGCGTGATGGTATTTTACTATAAATACTAATAATGTTATAGGGTAAATAATAACAATAAAATAGCACCACAGTACGATAATCAAAAACACATAACGAGCTTCATTTTGAAGAATATTATTGGACTTCCATTTAGTGATACGCTACGACTGCGTAGGCGGGAGATATCTACGACGTAGCATTTACGTAGCCTTGTAACCGGACAACAACGATTGATACGTATTGATTCTATTTTATATCTTCAATCATCTAATAAGTATTTTATTATTATTAGATGTACAACTAAACCCATATGACGTATGTATGTGTGTGTACATTAAAACCTCAAAATAAACCTTAAATTAAAACTATAAACGTCTATTCCTTCGTTCAAAAGCGTTAAGAGAAACGAATAGTTTAATCTGATTATGTAAATTATTCAAGTTAGGTTGTGTGCGGCTAATCCGAGCGAGATAAGCCTGCCAGACGGACGGAAAATAAGATTTTATGTGCCCGAGCCGCGACCTTGGGAACTTAAGTTAAGATTATGTATTATGTAGTGCTTAATTTTTTATCTTTCAACTATTATTTTGAATGGAGGGATATGATATTGGTAATTATTTTTATGATGACACTATTGGCTGGTAATAAATGGTTCGATTAGTGTACTGACTGTTATTGGTGGTAGATACGACAAATTCCTTTTACATCGTCAATGGCTATGATTTGCTGACAGAAACTTCCACTTGGAGGATAAAAAAATGTTCTCACCAGTGAGATAGGTATAACTACATATTTTACGTTTAGAAATCGAATCTGTAAGCTAGGTTAATGAATCATCCAAATGTGGACTGGACATGGTAAAGTTTATATAGTGGCTCGATAGAATATAGTTACACAATTTAAATACAACTTTATTTCTGATGCGTCCTCTAGTTACATTACAGGGTATCTACGGGCCATCTAGCCGCAGGACACGCACGTGACCAAAAACAAAACACGACTCGACTTCATTCTAATAAATGGCGGACAAACAATTGGGGACAACAATCAACTACTCAGCAAGACAAACCATGAGTTTGCCTTGTATCGCAGGTGCCCAACTAAACTGAACTGGCTTAAACTGGTTATAACAAGTTAAGGCTTCTAGGGGAGGCCGGCGGGGCCGCGGGGCGAGAGGGGAGGGTTCTAACTAGATTCCTCCCAACTTTCTCATGCCAGATAATGATCTTCGCTACGTGGGTGCTGGGATGTTGGCCGGCAGAGGAGCGGTCTGAACGCCGCGGGTGGAACGCTCGTCTGTAGACGAACTTCACACCATACTTAAGTATTTGCAAAGACTAACTATGTGATGTAGTAGGTTGCCGAAGGTTTATGATGTATAAAAGCACATATTTTCTTATATAATGGATCAACATCCATTTTATAATCATTGATTGCGATACGACACCAGTCAGAAATTTATAATAGTCCAACGAAGAACTTGGGAACGAAAATATGTTATTAATTATGTACGTGAACGTTAAGTAAACGACTTTTCAATTATTTACATGCCTAAACCTTGATTTTATTTCGCAAATTGCAATTATATGTACCCGACTAAAACATTAGACAAAGAGTACTAAAGCCTACTACATACAGCGACTATCTCTCACCCAAAACTCTATCACTAGGAGATACCAACTTTACATACATACATATAAGTATATACTGTTAGTATGTATGTATCACTTAGATATCAAAATAAGTTTTTAACTGTTTTCTACTGGCATCTAGTTGACACTTTTATAAGTACAACTTTTGTTGTCATCATTGTTTCTATTTTCAAATAAATCAGTTCATGTAAAATATCCAACGTGTTTTAATAGGTTATGGGCTACTCATGCTTTTATCAGTTATTTTAATGGTTGAAATAGATAATTTTATCAGTTATTTTAATGGTTAAAATAGATAATTTTATCAGTTATTTAAATGGTTAAAATAGATAATTTTGTGCCTGTTGATTGGCGAAAACATGGATATTTTCCATGAACTCGAACTATATCGCTAGTGTGCCAAAACTAAAGGGCAGAGAAAACTATGCCCGTTATTAAAGAAAACGGCAGATAAATGCGTTTTCAACGTTGTTTTTATAAACGGAACGTATAATAAGAAGGATTGGTACATAGATAGCGGTGTGAGTGCACATATGACTGTCAACAAGAACTGGATTACAAACATGAAAACATCACCGTGTTTACCAGAAATCATCGTAGCTAACGATTCAAAGATTTCAGTTGATTGTTCCGGAGATGTGGAGATCGTGTCAGACTTGAAATGTCATATAACTGTAAAAAATGTGCTATGCGTGCCTAGTTTGACTACAAACTTGTTATCAGTTAGCGAGCTTATCAGGATGGCAACCAGGTTATATTTGATGAAAAGTATTGTTATATTTATGACGGAAGAGATACTTTGGTTGCGATAGCTGATTTAACTGATGGTCTGTACAAGCTAAGGTTACAATCGTCAAGTTACATGTTGGCAGCTCCTGCAATTACAGGAAGATTGTGGCACAGAAGGCTTGCACATATAAACAGCCAAGATATGAACAAAATGAGATTGCCATTTACTCATGTCTATGAAAGGATGTAGATTGTATAATCCTTCAAAAAATACTATTATTACCAGCAGGGATGTTATTTTGATGGAAAGCGAGAAGGTGATAATGTAACCAGCCAGGATGATAATGCAACCAGCCAGGAGGCAATATAGATCAGATGACGAGACAGCACAGAATAATGTGGAAACACCAGACACATCAGCGTGGAGAAGGAGAGCAGTAATTCAGTGGGGGCATCCTGTGTTCCAGTAGTTGATTATCATAGCGATAGCTCTTCAGATTCTTCAGTATACACTGACGGTGAAGACACATCAGCGTGGAGAAGGAGAGCAGTAATTCAGTGGGGGCATCCTGTGTTCCAGTAGTTGATTATCATAACGATAGCTCTTCAGATTCTTCAGTATACACTGACGGTGAAGACACACACATTACATGTATACCAAGTCAGGAGCCATGTATACCAAGATCGGTGATCGGTATGGTTTCAGCAACTTGTGTGTATACAGTACTGTTCCAGCATCTGAGGAGATCTCAGTCTCACAGGCTCTGAAGGGGCCTGAGAAGGAGCAGTGGAGACATGCTATGGCTGATGAGTGATGAGTTGCAATCATTTGAATATAATGATGCCTGGGAGCTTGTCAAAATCCCTGGTAATGTATTTATAGTGAAATGTAGATGGGTAATGGTGTATTAAAAGAAAAGATATATATGTCAGTAATGTTTTGATTATTTTGATAAGTGGGGGTGTTAGTATGTATGTATCACTTAGATATCAAAATAAGTTTTTAACTGTTTTCTACTGGCATCTAGTTGACACTTTTATAAGTACAACTTTTGTTGTCATCATTGTTTCTATTTTCAAATAAATCAGTTCATGTAAAATATCCAACGTGTTTTAATATATACTTTAAACAAAAAGGTTAAGCTCGACCTTTCTCTCCAGAATATCTCGGATACCGACGAATTTGCATATCTTCATCAGTGGCGGGGTGAAGATGATTTGCGGAACCGTGCGGGTCCCCCCCTCCATCCCTCTACCCCTCCCCTCACCCCCTCAGCGACCCTCAGGGACCCTCCCCCCCTCGGAGGTAATTGCTTGAAGAGAGCACATGTCTTCATACTTCTGTGACGTTTAAAGTAATTTGATTGGTTCGGGATAATTACTTGGACATTGTCCAGACTGGTCCTGGTTGGGTTGGGTTTGATGTTAAGTATTCCGTTGTGAGTGAATTGTTAATTTTATTTATTTTTTTATTGATGTGACGATTTTAACATGTAACGTCCCAATTAAAGATTTAAACATTTTTTCTACTTAGATGATTTTGTCACTAGTAAAGAAGACTTACAAGAAAGCTTAGTTAGGGTTTAAAATTGAAATAAAAAAATAGGATACCATAAATAAGTTATGCGTAAGTTGTTTGTTTGGTTACGATTAATTATATATTTACTTTTTAAGGTTCCCTTCTTTTAACCCTTTGTAAGATGTATCTTGTACCCCATCCTGGAATACTATCTGTTAATAATATTGCCATACGATAATGAAATGAGAACGAACCCCTTTTAAAGTGTCGTCAACCCCTTCTTAACGTACAAGCGTTCCTTCTGACTTGTAGAGAGGCCTTCTTGTACGAATACGGAATACATTGAGTAAATAATTTCTCATGTTATATGTTGAAATAAAACAATTTTGAACGCATATTGGTTTCTTAGGTTTACGCGAATGTTAGACATTGAAATGTCTAACAGTCTGCCCGTGACCATGATACCTGCAAAGGTGTCGAAACGTCGGGAGCTAAAATCAAAATAAACCGCGACAAAATCCATAAAAAAAGTAGTTTTATTTCAATTTTAAACGCATTTTACATCGAATTCTATATATTGAGTTAATTCCCGAAGCGGCGACGTTTTGTCGCCTTTGCAACATTGTATGTTTCCTGGTAATAAACTGTAAAACGACTAAAACCTTGGATTTATCCAAAGGCCCAAAATACAATTAAAGGTTTACTGATTTTTATCTTAAAGTATGCAACAGAAAATATCAAGAATCTAATGCACGTATGTCGGCTACAGCATAAAAGAATACAGTTTGACCCATTTGTGTTTAGATTGGAAACCAAAATCGGTTTTGTTGACAGGTTTTATATTAAAGGTTAGATATTTGTTAAGCGTCCATATCAACAGGTCGAAAATCTAAATCAAATATGGAAAATTCCATGTTTGTAAACAATCTCTTATTTATTTCATGATTCATACTATTAATTATGCTTGTTCAAGTCTTGTTGTGGATACCTACGTAATTAATAATTGTGATAAATAAGAATTATGTTTCATGTTGGTATCCCAATATTAGGTGGAGTTATTTAAATATTTAGGCCTTCTGGGCACGTTTCCCGCCATTGACATGGATGACGATGAATTTTTTGACGCGTGTTAGTTTTATTTATTTATATAAGATTTTTAGTATAGTTGTAAGTGTTTGTTCTTGTATTAGATTTAAGTATTGAATATACAAAATATTTAAGACAAACACATAACATAGCGCGGTAAAATCAGTCATTCAATCTAGACTAGTCTTGTTAGAATTGACAGCCTTTAATTCATATTTATAAAAATAACTCCTGAAAGAATATATAAAAAAACTAGCATTAGTTAATATTATAATAATAACAGTAAACCATTTATTAACATACAAAATTTTATTTTCTTATTAGTAGCTATTTAGTTTTAGATATAACCAATTGGAATATATTTTTTATAAAAATCTCGTTACATAAGTAAATCGACTTTTATAAAAAAATATCTTTAACCTTATTGCTGATTTATACTATTTAAACGATTAGCTTTTTGTGTTATTTTTTTTAACAAAACTTTTGAACTTTGTCGCGACAGCCATCTAGCGGTGAGTAGCAACAAGTACAATTAGTGGAAAGTAAAATTGTGTTAGTTTTATTACTTTCTGTTTTTTTTTTAGTAATTCTATTTAAATAAAATATAGCCTATTTATTAAAACGATAAAAACAGACGTATCTCAGTGGCGCCATCTTAAGATAAAGTCCAAAAACATATATTTGAAAACCATGCAAATTTGAATAACAAGGTAAAGAACATAATAAACTTATTAAAATCATTTTTTGACGTTAGTATAATGCTATTTAATTAAATCTTTAATTTAATTAAAAGCTTTTTAAAATCTTATAAATAGTGAACTTTAAAGTCATTCAGTTCCGCTACCCAATAACAGATGGCGTTGCTGTATCCCGACCACCGAATTTTACCGTTTCACTTCAATGTAAACAGGTCCACTTATACGAAGGGTAAGCAAACATCAAGTATGAAATTTCGAGAAGGGACTTGTAGACTGTTATGCAATGCTTTTTTTATTTACTTTTTTAAACGTAGGTACAAGTCTTAAAAGCGTTTGAGCGTCGATTTAGATCCTGAGCTTTTCATTTTTCTCTTTAATAGAAAAAGATGATTGTATATAACTCGTTTTTTAAGTTTGAAACATACTTTTTACCAAATAAGCTTGTTCTACTGACATATTAATAGTATGACACATAGAATTCAAACCCATTTTCCGTTGCATGTCACTCGGCTTCCGATCGCGTAACTGCATGTCCCTATTAGCGTAGTGGCTAACTGGCTTTCCGTCGAAAGGGTCGCGCGTTCATATCCCTCGCATGCATTTATCGACTGCATTCCAATACGAAAACTAGGCATGTGTAGGTGAGGTGTGATTCTTTTGAAACAGATTTAATTTGTGTTTAAAACAAACGAAGTATCTTGATGTAAAATTAAATAATCAGAATGATTAAATATTGTTTTTGGTTTGAAAGTTTGAGTCTCAATTTGAGTTTGATTCAATTGTTATTTAGTGGACCACTCAAGGTTGCTTGTGTAAACTAGTTTTGTTCTGAATGAAAACTGATAAAGCCTTAACTAGCGTAGTTATAGGCTTTACTGTTTATTATAAATCCTTGGATCCACATGAGTATTGTCATGCGTTGGCAAGGCATCATTTGTTACCCTAGCATTACTCTTAGCAACGTTTGTGCAAAATTTTATTATGTTGCATGTTGTGTTACTGTTGCTTCATTTGTAAAAACATATGTGGAAAACACAGTTAATTTGTTATTACATTGCTTACTTAAATTATCTGTAAATACAAAATTTTGAAGCTTGGCGTTCATAAGAAGGCTAAGTAATTTCTTTTAACAAATCATTTTTACCTGTTTTCCGTGTTGCATATTGTGTATAAAAACAATTTAATTTAATAAAATTCCTACTCCTTTTTTTTGGTCGTAATAATACCTTCACGATTTTTTATTTGGTGGCAGTCTTCATGAAGGCTCACTTAATTAAATTATCGCCTACCATCAATTTGTCGGTTGAGACCCAATCAAAAAGGGGATGTAATTGCATGGAAGGCATATTGTTGGGCTGTCTCCATGCCATCCTTGAGGGCGCTCGCGTCAATTTAATTATGTACACACTGTTCCTGTAGTGTTAAGGGGTTACATTATAAGAATTAATATTATTATGTTTTACAAATCGCTTTTTTTTATGGTATGGTTTGTGAAAGAAGTTATTTTGTATTAGGATTTTAAAAGCGGGAACATTGAAACTTTCAATATAGAGGGAGAGTTCGAGTTGTAGGAAACCAATTTGTGTGCGTACATTAAATCATTTTCTAGATCATAAAATAATATGTTGTCATATTCGTAAATTGCATTTATGTTTTAGTGACTAAGATGGTATATATCTCAACTTCTGTAGATTGCGTTTTGCAAATTATTTTCAATGTTTTCCCAAAATATTTTTAAAGTGATGCCGTAATTGAGTTTATTACATATTTTTCCTACTACATTTTTAAATAATTAAACGATATTGAATTGTTTCAGTAAGTTACAGTAAAACTAAAGTTATTAAATGGAGCGAAATATTTCGATGTGTACCAATTAAGAACGGTACATTTTTCACTTTAATATTGTTTGATTGGCTTGAAAAATATGGTTTTTCCCAGTTATTAAAACTTAACGCATTATTACCTTTAAAAGTTTGGAGATCACAGATGATTAAATCCAGGTTTCATAAAGATTTTTTAATTCATTGTGCCTTTTGGGGTGACATAAAATAACTTGGTATGTCTAAATGTGTATAATGATGTATCTATTTGAAAATTACTTACATTAAATGCCTTTTTTTAGCAGTGGATGTGTTACGGCTGAAATGGTGATTTAAAGTGAGGTAAAGAAAAGAGAAAACGTTTTTGTATTTAAATTTTTGTGGTCCAGGAAAATATGGCATGGTTTTTGAAACGCAAGTTAGTGTGTATGCTGAGCATTTTTAATATAAAAAGTACAGGCACAGGCACTGTCACCTTTTAGTTACCAAGTTATGATAATTAATAAATAAATTCATTAAATGGTGTAAAATTTTTATCAAAATTTGTCAAAATGAGACAGTTTGAGACTTGTCTTTTTAAAGCTACCCATAGATCACTTATAAGTATAAGCACTGTTTAAGGTATTTGTTTAATCAAGAGATCCCTAATAACAGAATACTCAAATCTCAATCAGTTTTGAGTACCCGTTAAGTATCATGCTGTCTTTCTCACGTTAAGACGTAAAGTAGCGACAGATAGACATTTAGGAACATCTTACAATTAATTAGCGCTTTAGTATTTTAAAGTTGGTATTTGTTCAAAGCTACTGAATATTTATCTTAAAGATTTGTCCAAACGCCTGGTTGACACTTCGCGTGACACCCAAAGGCTGGCTTCTACCTAGGTCAGCGAATAAGCATTGCCATACAACGTGGCAATGCTGCCAGCCTTTTGGGCACACTCCCAGCCGACAGCGATGTGGATGAATTTTTTGATGCCTTATTTTAGTTCTTAGTTTTATTTAGTTTATAATTTTTCTTATTTATTGTGTAGGCTTAGTTTTTATATTATTGTAAATATTAAATTTCTTGTGAATAAAAAAAAAAGAAAAAAGAAAATAAAAGAAGAGATCATGGTTTTGTGATGTTCATTCAAATATGTTGTCATGACGTTTGACGTTATTAGAGGAACTCTGTAAGCTGCTAACATCAACTTAATTCATAAAAGGTGCTATTAATTAACCAATGAATAATTAGAGGTACCTATTTGCTTGCTATTTACGTTTGCACATTAGATATTTGGACAAATATTAATTTGGTAATAAGGAAAATTGTCCGTGTAAAGTAAAAAAAATATTAATGTTTTTTTTTTTACACTTTTAAGTGTGGGTATTTTGTTTCGTCTTTTGTACTGGTACTAATAGACGATAATTCTTACCCATTTAATAAATAATAATTTGGTTTTTTGTTCATCGCGTTAAATCACAAAATGAAGTATTTTAAAATATTTTTATTAAATAACAAGTAAACAGATGTGTCCACATTGGGAAATATTAAGTTAATAAAAATTGAAAAGATTGAAATGTAATTAAAATATCTTTTTCTTCTTCTTTCTTCTGCATTGTACCTACTCATTAGGAACCTACTCCATAGCTAATACTCAGTATTGAAATTCTTTGCCGTTAATAACATTTGTATGATATTAATACTGTTTTTCTTTTATTGTTCCAATAAAAATATGTTTTCGAAGTGTTTTTTGTTAATCGGACATAATTTCGAGATTTCTATTTAATATCGTATCGAATTCGATATAATTTAGAATTTTATATAGAAATTCGATCGTTTAGATATTTTGGTTTCGAAACAGCCTGTTGCGACGTATTTATGTCCGAACTATTTACTTCATTACCTAAACCTAAATGTTTTGTTTGTGTCATTGAGAGTTGACCTAAATTTGATTAATTTGCCTAAACATATTCTAAACAACATTGACCTACAGTTTCTAAACATAGTTCAAATCAACCCTTTTTGGCAAATTAAGTTATTGGCTTTTAAAAAAAAATCATCATTGTTTTTTTTTTTTACATTTCAAATAGATATAGAATTACCTTCCTAAATTGAGTGAACATTCACTAATGAAAATTTGTGCAGCATAGGCTGTTAGAAAAAATATTTCCCGTTCAAATACGATACCTATTCACTATTTCCAAAAACTAAAACAAAAGCTGAATTATCGTAATACGAATAGTCGGAATAATTTCGTTCCATCATTTAATTTATTCAATTAAACAAAAAACAAAAAAGATCAAGTTTTTGTTTTTTTTTTAAGTACAGTAGGTATATATTTTGATAGCATTAGCAATAAAATACTTGAAATCAGCGAACGAATTAAGCCGAAGTTAATACCAGTCTTCGTCCGCCGACGGGCGAGCATCATGGCGGCCACTATCCGCGCCCCGCTCCCGCGCCCCGCGCCATCTAACCCTCCCCCCCGGACACCATGCACAGCTTTTTTGCGAGCGAGAGAGACCTTCCACTCCCTAACGCTTTCATTCTAAAATATTTTCGAACCGCTGATCCACCTGATCAAAATCAAATTTTATGCCAGTAGATATAGAGTCCAAATTCCATCGCAGTGTTTGGCTGAGTTGGACCGTTTTGCCAATGACGGCTCCATATGAAAAGTGTGAAAAAGTGAGAGAGACGGATAGAGGCGGCCGTCTCGGGCGGGGCCCAAGTTTTCGTGAGTCATTCGTAGCTTAGATGTTGCACCGTTCGCACGAGCGTGTTATGCGCGCGCGGAAAAGAGACAGAGGGATTTTTCGCGTTTTCTTTTTTTATTTGGTCTTTATCTTGCCGGGGAGAAAAACGTTGCGTTTGGGGGTGTTTGGGGTGAGCCGGGGGGGTAACGACCGTGCGTGTAATGTTTTAGGGGTGGTTAATACTCATGCTATTCTATAGATAATGAATAGTGGTGTAGAATGTTTAATCACGGTTTTGGAGTACTTAGTTTGCTCGCAACAGAAATATGAGATAATTACTGACAAAAATGATTTTCGATTACGTTGATGGAAATGATGAGCGCTCTGATTGGTCGCTGGTAGCTTGATGCCTAATTAATTAGCTTGAAATTTTACTTTGTGTCTAGTTTTATGAAAATAATTTTGTCGATTTACCGACCGGAAATGTATTAAAATTGGTTCGTGATTTGCGTGGCCGCGGTTAGCAAATTATATGATATGCAATTAAATATTATATAACAGAAAATGAAGATAATTTCATTGTGTACATGACTACATGAAGCCATTATTAATGTAGAGTAACTTATTTACTTTATCTACTAAGTTCCTCCTCTAATATTTAGAATTGTAAAGGCTTCGCCAAACCATTTTAGCTTAACAAAATATTTTATTAAGTCTAAAAAGAATCGGTCTTCCGAAATAAGCAGTCAAAGAAAACACCCTAAACCACACATTCAAATATATAGCACATTATAACACATTATACAATATAAGAAAAAAGTAACAATACTCAATTCCATGACAATGGTTCCGATTTCATTAATATCTTGGTCCGAAATGAGATTCTCACATTAAAAGCTGCTTCAATACGAACGAAAATTCTGAAACAAAACATCCGGAAAAATACTTCACTGCCGCAAAATATCGGAGGCATCGAATCGAAACATCGAGATTTAAAAATGACTTTCTTACACTGCGAATATTTCTTTAAAAAGACTTAAAAAAATATTTATTAATTATCATTTGAAATATAAACCTACTTACATAAATAATCTAAATACATTTGCTAAAATTATAATGCTAATATTTTAAAAAGTAACAGTAATTCTGCTAGCCCTTCCAAATTATGCAAACTGACATCTCCAAAATCATTATACAAAACTAGATTTTTAAATGCTCACCTTAACCCAATTAAGAAAACATGAAAAGCAAGAACAACAATCTTTCGGGGGTCAACCGTGAGAACGCCGGGTTAAAGGTCACTCCGACCTGTAAACAGAATATTCATGTACAATTGACCCCACTGTAAGATCGAGACCTCTGACCCTACGTGTGCCGTATTAACATAAAGATGCTTTTTGACCATATTGACACAATAGGATCATTTTTGATGACAATGGATGGTCCAGAATGATCTGTGACCCCTTTGTTAAACCTTGAGAAGCAAATTTGCATAAAGCGAAATTTTAGTAGCGAATTAAAAATTTAAATTTCTTGCAGCTTTTTAGGGTTATGTCTGAGAAGATTTTGCTGTCTGCACGTTGGAAAGGATTATGAATATTTATGTTAAATAAGCTTGTAAGAATGCTAAGGAGGATATTCTTCTCAGAAATAAGAAATGTTTTCCTTAGAATTGTAGAGCTCATGTTTTTCATTGAGCTTCGGCTTATGAACTGTGTAAAGCATTGCAGCTATCCAGAATTATAGACTTAAGATTACGGTAATCTCTAATCTTGTTTAATAAATTAAAGGTAAAGTGTTTTAAATAAACCGCAACGATTTTGCATGAAGTATTTCTCTTATAAGTTATTTATATATCAATTACTTAATCTTTTAATGAAATCCGAATCTTACTTGAACACTCAAATTAAATTCTTGACTCTTAAATAATTGTATCAATTTCTAATTAAATGTGTTATACATTTAATTAGAAATTCCCTTCATCGACACTCAGAATAAACAAACACTTGAAGAGATTTATTTATTTATTCCTATAAAACGTTTGGTATATCTTTCACTATTGTTGGCAAGTCTTTTACTGTTTAGTTTCCGTATAATCTGTAGGTAAGTAAAGTTAATTTACAACTCTCATATAGTTTCCCACAGTACTACATAAATATGCACATTCTAATTTCGGAGCGAACAGTTTGCATATAAAGATAAAACCAAGAACATTAACAACCGTGTGAAATCTTCACGAATCTGCAATTATAATTCATAGACAACAAGCGAAAACTGACCCTAAGGTGACCCCTTTACCGAAGACAGTTGACCCCACCTGTTAAATGCATAACTAATTTACAAAATTTACATAACTATTGTAAAAATTAAAAATAAATCTCTTTTTAAAGAAACTCGCAGTTTATTAGCATTAGAATAAATTGTATTTTTGCTTTAGTTTGTGATGAGAAAATGTTTAACGAATTTCGTCGGCAGTTGAAGGGTTGAGTAATTAAATTCGCTTCTTTTGTTGCGATTTGAGTAAGACGGTTAATAGTGGAGACTGGAGAGAACTCTAGTTGTATTAAGATAGTACTTCAGTGAACAGTGAGTGGGATAAAAAAAAAGTTTTGGAAAAATTGTGTTGAGTTTATTTGCTTAATGGTTATGTGAAAGGTATCGTACATAAAAGAAGTTTGTCTCTGACTGGTAAAAGAGATGGAGTACAGAGTGTTATAGTGCATTTAGAAGAAGAAAGTTAATTGATTGAATTGTTAACAAAATTTTGAGGTATGTTGTTAACTTGATTTTTTTTTTATATAAGCTTGACACTACGGTATAATTGATACAAGGTGTAATTATCTCTAATCGAAGATTAATGTCGGATGAAAAGGTAACGTCTAAAAAGTAGTAAATAAAAAAAAATAAGTATGTAAAAATAATGAAGCTAAAATCCAAAATAATCAGTTTATTTTGGATTTTAGCTTCATTATTTTTACATTACAACGATGTGTTACAAATAAATGACAAACATTACTCCAATATAATATAATTATATTGTTAAGTAGATATAGAAGCTCCAGTTGTGATTAAAAAAAGTTCATTACGGCAAACAATGAACGTAGGTGGAGTGTAGATATTTTAACCTTTTGTGATATCTTTTCTGTTTCTTTTTGTTCTGTGATATCTTTTATCTCTTTACTTATGCTTCTTTTTGCTGTAAGAAGGATTTATCCCGCGTCGTGTGTTTTTATTTGTGCTGTGCTTTAATTCTCTATGAAAGTAATACTTTTATTATCATTTTATAAAATTGTTACATGCCTTTAAAGTTTTATTCTTTAGTTTGTACTGAAGACACTAAGATAAAATAACGTTTTAATATACTAATTATGAACAAGTAATAAAGGTATGGATTACCTTATCTGATTTTGTTAAACAAGGAGTTAAAAGATACATGGAAAAATAACAGTAGTGGCCGTAGTAGTGAGTATTTAAAGCAGATGGTATTGACTAAAAATTAGCACTTTTACTTGGCAATTTTGTCTAAAAATTTGTTGTTACAAAATTATTCGGATAATCCAGATATCTTTAAAAATATCGGTTGAAAGATCTTTATTTCTCAAAAAAGACATTCGTCACTTACATGAGAACTTAAAATAACTAAGTAATTTATATTATTAGCGGTGTGGGTAAATATCCGTATATAAACAGTAGGTATACCTAAATAGGCCTTTGTTCAGCAGTGGACGTCTTCCGGCTGATGATGATGATACCTAAATAGTAGATATATCTACAAAGAGTTCGATCCAAAGTTAATAACTTTTTACTTTGTCCTCTACATCTCTCCAAACTTTAATATGAAACCATTTAATTTTCATCCTTAACGTAAGAGCATTGAGATAAATAAGTTATTATTTATTAAGCGTCGCTAGGCTGAGCTAAATAGCCAATTAATTATTTATTGCGGGGAAGTAACTGAGACCAGATTTGCTGTGGTCTGGCAAAGGCTGTGTTCAGAATACGGGCAAATATTTAAGAAAAGATTTTGTTTAAGAAAGTGTATTGGGGATTGTCGATGGATCTTTGGAGTATTGAAGTTAGAGTATTTTATGGAAGTTCTTTGGTTGCAAAAATAAATGAAGAAATAATTGTGGGCTACGTTAGGCACACATAAACTATGTATGAAGCTTAACTTACTGACTAATAGTTTCTGAAATTTAGGTATATTAAAACTAGCTGTACCCGGCATGCGTTGCAATGCTATTTTTTCTACCTAGCACCTGCCTACTTCCTACCTACCTACTACCACTTAGGGTATGAAAAATAGATAGTAGCCGATTCTCAGACCTACTGAATATGCATATAAAATTTCATAAAAATCGGGCAAGCCGTTTCGGAGGAGTATGGTAACTAACATTGTGACACGAGAATTTTATATATCAGAAGATTGTCCTTTTTGTAGTTATTGTTATTTAGAGTTTTTTTTTTCACACTTTTGGGTTCGGTGTCGGTCTAGTAACACTCCCCGACATTTATTTTTTTGATATTTTCAATGTACAGAATTTTCACTTCTACAGATTTATTATAAGTATAGATATGAGAATATATTTAGTGTAATTTCGTAGGCTCTTGCTATTTACCTACTGACTACCGTTATTGTAAAGTGCATGTTCCAGTTCTAAACCGAATTGTAACTCAAAGCAAAGTCTTTATTCCGAAACAATCGACGTAACAGATACATCCGTCCCAATATTTCCTCGCAATCGTTCCCAAATAAAATAATTTGATTTACTTCGACCACGTAGTGACATCGGCTAACCCGGCGAGCTTCGCCGTGGATGCCCCTCTATTTATATCCGATTTGTCTCAATTTCAAGTTAATTGAAACGACAAAACGATTAGTTAGTGCCGTTTTCCACGATTCCTTTTCAATTATTCCGATATAATTGATGCGCGGTAATTTATTAGATAATTTGATTCACGTACGTGCGACGGTAGTAATTAGATTTTATAATTACAGCGTTTAATGATGGCGCATACTTTTATTGTTGGGCCCACCACCCAGGCTTGGTATTTGTGCTCGCTAATCGATGTTCTAATGTCAATAGTTAGTCGAAATGTGCCAGACAGCGGTCTCTCGTGTGCACTGCAGGATGCGCTATTACAACATTTTGCTGTTTGCCGATAAATAACGTATAAGTGTTGTTTTATTGTTATTTGCTTTTACGACCACATTTTTATGACTTTCATGCTTTTTGTTTCAGCGGTTAATGAGTTTTGGGCTTGGTATTTTGACGGTTAACAACCGACTTGAAGATTACAATCTAGCAATGGGTAGTGTCGTATCTAACTCTTTTATGTTATCTATGATTCAAACAAAATATTATATACCTACAATTAGTTCGAAAACAAGTTTTCAGTACGTCTTTCTGAGTCAAAGAAGTGTATCGGATCCCAAAATTTAGTTAGACATCCAGAGGATGAGATGTTTTGGTTTCCCAGACAGGAGCGTGTGTATTTGAGTAGTGATCGAGTTAATCTTAGCCGCAATCAATCGAGGTATTGGACGTCCATTCATCTCGGCGCTCGCCCGACCACTGTCCCACTGAACTGTACAAAGCGGTGCAAGCAACATTTCTGAACGCAATCATTCTCCATTCAATATTCGAATTTGAAAAAAGGAACTTGTAGTGATGTGACCTTGCTTTTCCTCGATTCGTTTTTCGTTCAACACGCAGGCGCGGTGGTGTTTGGATCAATGCCGAAAAACGGGGGATTGTGTCCCCCGCGGCGGGCCCGGCCGCAAAGTAAGCGGTTCGCGGCATCTGAAGGGTTAGGCTCGTTGCTCCTGGTTGCTAGGCGACGCCGCCTTCGTGTTTGGCGGGTCGATAAAGCTCGCGTTATAATTTTCTTTAATCGCATGTGGGGGGACTTTGGTGGGTTGATTCGAGTTTAGATATCTTTGTTATGTAGGTTTGCGGGTGGAGGATTCTATATTATGTATTATTCACGTAGGTAGAATTTAAAATTATCATGAAAACACTGGTTTTCTGAATGCGTATAGCATAACGAAACCTACATACGTCACTCTATCCAAAAAGCTATCTGTAATAGATATTAGTTGCCGAAAACAAGTTTGAATCAACAATCGTTATAAATACAACCCGATTCTCTCTGGATATCTATTTCTACGAATGAATGATAGGCTGGCGTAACTAGAAATGAAACGTGTTTTCATTGCCTAAAAACTGTAACAAAACTACTTTTAGAATATTTTGTATAAAACCATATAAAACTACCTAACAGTGAGCATAAAAAAAATCCGTTGCTTCCAATGCAAAAAAAAACGTAGTCGAAGAGACGGCACTTAATATAATTTAAAATGCAACAATAAATGGAGTATCAATTTGTCTCATCTCAACCCTGCAAACGCTACACGTGTACTGGTAACCGAAACCCTGTACACAGCGTCTTACATCCTACGTCAGAGTACACAACCTTAGGGTGTGTACTGTGTACTTATCAAAGACAGCGAGAGTGGCGCCTTGACCCCGAAGCTAATAGCGGTACAAATACGGCGTGCGTACTGATAGCGAGAGTGACATTAGAATGCGTTAGACTACGTTCATTGATGACAGCTATATGTTAGGCTGAATCAATTCCGAGAGGGTTAATTATGCTGCGGTTGTTGCGGGTTAGGTCTATTTGTAGGAGAGTTAGTGTCACGATTAGCTAACTATGCTTACGTTAATGTTATAAATTAACTATTTAGTTGGTGTTTTTTGTTTATTGGTGATGATTGGTTTTAGGATTATGTTGTAATAAATACAATTGATTTTGTCATTATTGTTTTGATCAGTTTCTGAGTTCTGATCTTAAAACTAGTCTTGAGTTTTCTTTCTGTTACATTTGACTATATACGTAAGTATACATATTTGAATACTATTTCTACAGTTATTAATTTAAACCTAATGTAACCTAATTCACAAACATAAAAGTGAAACTATTGACAGATGCTCGTAACACATCAAATATCTTTTCTTATATTTGGAGCTCTAAAATATCTCAAACAAGGTTATCCAAAAGCCTCGATACCCAATGTTGATGAAATTCTTCATCATTCCTTAAACTATCTTTCATTTATCTCTACAAGGGAAAACTCGAGAGGACACAAGTCACGATGCTATTTCCCAATCAAATAAATATCTAGCAAATACAGATGTCTTCTTCTTTTAGGTTCTATAACGTCTAAATATATCTTGTATAATATAATCTAAGTTATCCCCAGCTCCTGTACTATAAGGCACCCCAATAGTCTCGGCTAGTTTGAGGTCAGCTGCAGTGAGAGTGAATGTAGCCACCACGGTAATGTGTTTACATGCGCTCGCATGCAAGATTCTCACACTCAATGGATATGACGTAGGAGGGCATTGACCCTGTACAGTATGTTTAATTTGTTAATTAATTTCAAGTACATAGATAATGTTTATTTAATAATATTATTTAAAGAGGATTTCTTTGGTAAGAAATCTTTTCTTTTTAATATTGGAGCGAGGTTCTCAAGAACGTACGTAGGTACGTAGCTAGCTACCTAACGACAAAAGAGGCTCACACTTAACAAAAAGGACGATCACGTGGAAAACAAATATACAGGGTGTTAAGAAAACCCTGTCCGACCCTAAAGGGTGATAAAGGGTTTACAATCAAATGCCCATATAAAATATTAAAATAATAATAATGAAGTTTGAAATAACCATTTTTTGCCGCAAAATTCCCTAAATTTGAGGTTTAAGCAAAAGTTTTCGTCGGTATTATTGAAGGCCTTTTGTATGATCATTTGGCAGCACCTGTGACGACGCCGACTCTCTCACTTGCCTTTTAAGAAAAAAGTAGATATTTTTTAGGTTATAATTTTATTTTTTTTTCAATTATTTTTTACAATAATGGAATCAGATATTAACGGATCGGACAGGGTTTTCATAACACCCTGCATAATGTAACTAGTTTCGAATAACTCTTAACCAATACCGAATAAGTAATTGTGAAACATCCTAAAACTCACATCACACTAAATTTAAAACAAAAGAAAAATCTCACCCTAAATTGCCGTTGTTCTAATTTTTATATGCAACCCTAACTTACTACCTCATATTTACAGAATCCGTATTCCGAAATTTTGAAATGTTTTCTTCATTTGTTTTTATTTTAAAATTTATCTAAAGATCGAAACTACTGGCTTGTAAGTCCATCATCCGTATTGCAATGTCGGTAGCTTCTCTACCGCAATTTGTCGGCAAGGTAGTGATGGTATTTACATGTCTGCTCTGTTTGTGGTGGGAAAGTGAACATTTATGTGACGTCACTTTATGTCGGCACGACGCCATTAACCATGTAACGATGTAGTGAGATGTAGCGATAGCAGAAAAGATTTGATGCCTAATCTAACCTGCTTGGCCTGCTAACAATATTTTTGTATAGTACCAGTGCATTGCCTTACAAATATATTATTATTTAAAAAAAGTCAAAAGAAATAAAAGTAAACTGCGCAGTGCACTGTGCACTTTTAAGGCGATATGGTACAATTTAAGTTCGATATGAACAATTCTGGGCTAGAGTACGTACTTGTCTAAAAATTTCATTTTTAATCAAAATTGATTAAAAATGCTTAATGCTTATGATGTTGAATACAAAATTCGTAAAAAACACGTGAAAACCCAGCTTATAAATTAAACATCTTCTAATGCCTACCTTAAAATAATGTTCTTCTTATATTTTCAAAAAGCGAACACGCAAAACACTACGAAAAATTTGAATCAGCTTTACAAGAAAAGAATAAATAATTAAATAAAATAACTTTTCTAATCACACTTTATATTCAGACCGTACACGTAGGTATCCTCGCACGGGCCGGTAATGTGTATCGACAGTACTCTCCTCATTGAGTACAGCACTACGATAATAGTTGCGACTTTATCGCCGTCGATACGTTTATTAATTATCTACAAATAGGTAACAGCACTACCGAACGGGCGGCAATTGATTTTGGAATAGAAGTTTGTGGTTTGGAGAAATGGATGTTAGAATTAAATGTTGGTATTGAAACTAAATGGCTGGTCATGTGACATAATGTGAAAGTCTTTTCTTTTATTGTTTTTCATTTAAGTGTTTTAATATCTTTCGCAATTTTTTCAGATATCTTATGTTTGAACATTATTGTGATTATATTATTATGATTTATATAAGAATACTAGGTTTTGCCCGTGTAACAATAGGTGTCGATTATCGCTACAAAAGGTAGCTTATGTTCTTTCTTTACATAATCTTAGGTATTCTAAACCAAGCTTGTGAAAGCTTGACAGACTGGCAGAGTTACTGTCGCAATTATAAGAATATTTTGAAAGACACCAAACACAAGGCTTACTTATCTAGGTACTCTATAAGATTTTCCACTGCCCTATCAAATTATCTGATCAATAACTTCCTTTCATTGCGCTTAAAATAACTAAAAATATTGGCTGTATTTTCACACACAAAATTCAAACACAAGACAATTTCGAACACTTTCCCACAAAGGGAAAATTCGCGTTTTAATCTAATCAGTAAATACACCTTATCTTTCAGGGGAGGATCGCCCACATAATACCCGTATTAGGTACAAAAGCCTATTCCTCAGAGCCCGTTAATATAATATCCGAGAGGATCATCAATCACTGGGGAAGGGCGGGTTAAGTCGACACATGTAAATTTTTCGCCCAAATTATACGGAAGGCGGGTGTTATATCGCTTGGGTCTGTAGGGAACGAAATTTGTTGCTTTCAATGTTCAGTTCAAAAATAATGTGGTTCTCATTAGAATTGATAGAATTGAGGATTTTATTGCTGTGAATTTGTTGGTGTTTTGTGTCTTGGCTCCAATCTGTCTAAATTTATCTCTTTAATAGAAAAAAAGTTACATGGGCAGAGCGTACGAATTTTGGCATATAAGTGTGAAATAGACGGGCTGACGGGCCTGTTGGTCTAGTGGTTAGGGACCCTGACTGCTATAGCGGAGGTCGTGGGTTCGATTCCCACCCAGGGCAAATGTTTGTGTGATGAGCACGATCATTTGTTCTGTGTCTGGGTGTAATTTATCTATAAAACGTATGTATTTAGAAATATATAAGTATGTTTATCAGTTATCTGGTTACCATAACACAAGCTCTGCTTAGCTTGGGATCAGATAACCGTGTGTGAGTTGTCCCGGAATATTATTATTATTATAATAACTATATGTAAGATACATAATCTGTCTTAGTAAGTTAGAAAAGTCTATGTATGCTGTTGATAACGTCATGTGTTTCCCTTATTGAGATGAAAACTACTCAGCTTACTTTGATACAATAGTAGGCAAAACATACTAATAACAACGTCTAAAATTAACTTAACTATAAATGAATGAACAAAATATCTTGTAGGTATTTGTTACATAAAAGAACACCTATACAAGAAATGTTTAACAAATTGTTTGTGTGTCATCCTACTCTTATAACCCTCACATCCACATCACTTTGTTGAAACTATGTTGCCTTTAATTAATCCTATTCATTAATTCCCTGCACTACCACCGTGTGAAATTTACATCAGCGCGAGGGGAGACCCGGGTTAAAAGTTACCTTTTCACAACTGATTACAGTAATTCCATAAGTATATGTAGGTATACTTTGCCTCAGCCTACCCTTTACCCAAAAAGGGGCTCGTGTAAAAAAAAAAACAAAAAACCGAAAAGATATTTCACTCGAAAGAGCCCCATTACATTGGTCTAGGCAAAAAAGCCTCCGCGCAAACGGCTCGCATCAATTAGTGGAGGAGGCGCGGGTAAACAGGCCCGGTTTAGGGGCAAATAATCGGCGCCTCATTTACGGAGCGTTCCCGAACCCACCCCCACCCGTGTTTACTAATCATTAAGCATGAAGATACTCCGCTGAACAGTATTTGGTGCTTAGTTATGAAGGATTTTAATTTCGCCACCCTGGGTTATTCGTTACATAAAATAGAGCAAAGGAATGATTATACAAACACCTGATTCGTCAGTTTGGTAAGCTCTCGTCAAAAAAACTATTAAGTTTGCTTATTTGTATCTAGGTTAAAATAATCACGTCTAATAGGTTGTTTTAAGTCACGGTCCTGTTAAAGATTATGTATCTTTAACAGGACCGTGACTTTGACACAAACTTTTATTTGTATAAAAAGTTTTTACCTACGAGAGAAGACATCAGACACATTTGAGCTTAAATAGAATTAAAACATATCGGCGCTACGCTTCAGGTCGACGAAAACCCCAAAAACAAACTAGTCTAAACATAAATACGAGACAAAAAAACATAATTGGTACTTCGCACCGTATTAACCCAAGAATGCGAAAGTTGTGCGGGAATCCTGAAAAATTCCGCGCCACACTTAAAAATTACGCCACGTCCTCAATTTCCGCGGCGTGCGCTCGACGGGCGTTATTTTTCTCGCGCCATTTACTCAGATGTCCGTCAAAGCGGAGATTTTTCCGCGCGAGACACCGAGGGAGCCGGGAGCCAAGTGCTAAAATGCAAATCACGAGTATTAATATTAATACGGACGGAGAGATGAATGCTCTCCGCTCGTATTTATGCATGGCTACTTTAGGCTTTCATGGGATACGAAATCTCTTGAATATTTTCGGTTAGTGACTGTTGAGACAGCCAGGATTCTAATTTGTAGTTAGGGTAGAATAAATTATGAAACGCTGTGTAGCTCGAAAAGAAAACACTGTTTGTAAATGGAGATTCTTTTATTAGATAGATAGAAGTTTAAAATAACAAGCTTAAAAGTTTTCGCTGAATTCTAACGCTGAAAATAAAAACGTCCTCATAATATAATGCTGCAAAAAGAGCTTGATTTCTCCGGGCTCTGCACGCTATCCGTGTTATTCCAGACCCTTTCCCGTCCATTTACCGCGGGAAGATGCACGCACCAGATAGTGACGGCGTAATGGCCGACGTTAAATGCCTTCAATGGCGTCGTTAGGGCTAAAATTAAAAATGACCGTGATGCAGCGTTTTCTTTTTTGTTTCGAAGGGACGAGTTTTGTTGAAAGAATATTTTGAAGGGACGCCCGTTATGACCCCGGCAGGAGTGGGAGGGTTATTACCGAGGGTGAGGCTTAGGGAACAGTTGCTGACGATGTTGGCCCATAATGAGTTCCTTTTTATATTTTTTAATCATATTATTTTTTCGAGGCCCAGGCTGCGGTAGGTAATAATTTTCTTGTATTTTTTGGACCCGAAGACAAAAACATGTTTAAGCATATTTTTTGTGAGCGAGTAACAATATTTTTCTCTTTCATTTGTTTAGGTATTTACAATCCCATATTTATTAATTAAATGATAAACACTATAAGGTTGAGTCAAGGTGCTAAATTGTAAATAAGTAAATTCGCACGAAAATCAAAGACATCTGCCTAATCTAGCACTAAAACGTCCAGTTCATCTAGATTACTCAAATATAATTCTACATTACACAAAAAGCTAGAACACAAAACAAAATACCACTTTTAAGGATTAAACGTTTACATAATCAACTGTTTTTTTGGGCTTAAATAAAAATTAAGCGCTAAGAGTTGGTCGGGATATCATTATTTATGGAGTGTTTGTTACAAAGAATATTTTTTGGTTGAGGCTTCGCTAAGCTCTTTAGCGCAACACAAAACTGCCCAATTTAGACTGTCGCATCGCACCTGTTAATTAGTATTTTAATTAAAATTAATGGGCGATTACTCCGTACAATTTTCAAGGAGATAAACTTTTAATAGGTCGTTGAGCTTTTTTGTTAACGAGTTAGATTATTACGGGTGTTCGAGTTAGATAGGATTGAGAAAATAATAAATGGGGAATAAGATTGCTTTTAAGCGGAAAGGTGGTCTAAATACACTGTTTGGTCTAATTAAGGGCTTTTGAGGAAGGGACGGACTAATTATGATCTTGACCTAAAGATTTAGAGCATCATCAGTTACCCAGAAAAAAAAATAGAATTAGATTTAAAGCGTTAGAATTTCGGCCAAAAAAGAGTAAAAAGGCCTGTAACGGCCGTGTACCCGTGTCCCGATTTAACGAGACAGTTACAATATGAAATAAAAGCAATAGAATCCGGGTTACGCTGCCCTTCACTACTTGTCTTATTAACCCGTTAAAACACAAACGGTTTTGCGGTCCCATCGAAGCCGCGCCCGATGCCAAAAAAGTCAAAATTCTCACGCGTGAAAGTGCTGCGTTTCTTTTACCTTTTTCCAATGGCGATCGACGAACCGCCTTTCGATTTCATTACGGACGTCCGATGTTTTTTATTTTTAAATCACGGCGTGCTCCACGCGGCTCAGTTTTTTATTTCCCGAAGTTTCGTCTGTATTTTTTTCCACAGACTCGTTTCGGTTTTTTATGCACGCGGCCCGCAAACAATGCCATCGCGGCCACCGAATTAACTCCCGACTTTTTGCCTTTTGGCGCCAATAAAAATATTTTAATTCGACGCAAGCGTGTTAATTAATAATTAATATTTTTCGACGGGCAGCCGTTTAATGGCGTCGTTTAACACGTGTTCCGATGCGATTGTTTTTTCGCGCATCGTTTTCATGAATGAAATGATGACGTAATAGGATAATGTCAGTGGCAATTTTACGTTTTTATTGGACTGCGTGTTGTTGATTTTTTTTTCGGTTACGAGCGCTCGCCGGTCAGTGGGACGAGTGCATCGTGTTTTAATTTTCAATGTCATTATCACTTTCACAATGAGTACCTACTCATATCTTTATTACGTACATGTCTGTGTGAGCGATATCAACATGTTGTTTTTATTTTAATTCAAGTTTGATCCGATACCGTTGTCTTACCTACTGTAGTTGTACTGTCTTCTATAACTGCAGATGGGTTGATCTTGAAGTGTTCTTTGACCCTTGTTGAACGGAACTAGTCAGTTGTAAACACGTTATGGTGACGGGGCGACGGGACGGGTCACAGGTCACATGTTTGACCTTCCACCACGTTTGATTTGGTTTGGTTATTTTTGACACGTGCGGCGTGTTGAGGGTTAGAAGCGTAGTGGGACAGAGTGTTTGATCGTACACACATTGATTTTATTATGTCAGTGCTGTGTATAATCCGTTTATACAACAATATCGTCGTTTTGGGATGAGCAAAGCTGTATTCGAGCTAACCTAGTGTTCTTATGAGTTTAAATGAGAATTGATGCAATATAAACTAGATATAAATCTCGTACGTTTACATATATATATATATTCCAGCCTATAAACGACTCACTGCTGGGCACAGGCCTCTTCCCATATAGATAAGGCACGAGCATTGATCACCACGCTTGCTCTCTGCGGATTGGCGATTTCATATCCCAAATTTTTCCTCACGATGTTTTCCTTCACCGTTTGTCAGTAGTGTCTTAGAATAATTAAGAAAGTACATATAACTTTAAAAAAGCCACATAGGTACTTGCCTGGGTTCGAACCTGCAACCTTGTGCATACAGATCCGTTCATTGAACCGCTAGGCCACACGACATTTTACGTTTACATACTAAAAACTATTTAAAATGTATTTAACGCAAAAGATTGATTTAAAAGCAACTATTTACCTACTTATTGAAATAGGTTCCATTTCTATATCCCAACAAATAGGTCCTCTTTCCTCTACTCTAATAGTGGTTTTGTCTAGCTTAGAGTCTGCTACAGACGTAAAGTTTTTATTATTTTAAATAAACCTACAGAATGACTGAAGTGTACGACGAAGTTTAAAAAGCTTTTAGCATGAGGATCTTTAACTAAACGTAGAAGTCATTTTTAATTTCCCATGTTACTTGTTTATTCATCGACCTTATTTATTTACATTGTTTTCTCCGGCAATTGAGGTCAATTTAAATGAATATTTTTGTCTTCTGTAGCCTCTGCAAGGTACATGTATCTCTCAGAAGTGGTCTTCTTCTATTTACATTTGTGTGTTATCATTATCTATAACCCTTTTGTGGGCGGAGTACCTACGTTAGTTACGCCTCAGTTCTTAGTTGCAAAAACCGACATATTTAAATGTAATAAAACACAAACAATAAAGGGCTGCATCGGGAACAATTCCTCACAATAATTCACAGCTTAGTCACCCGACTGCAAATAATAGGAGGGTTGTGTTCAGCCGTCGCGGCCTCATCTGCATCGCACACCTTTTACGACGTAAACACGCGAATCAAGAGATTTCCAAAGTTCCATCACTTTTTTTTTATAAGCTACTAGCTGTACCCGGCATGCGTTGCAATGCAATTTTTTCTACCTAGCACCTGCCTACTACCTACCTACTACCTACCTGCCTACTACCTACCTACTACCACTTAGGCGTATGAAAAATAGATAGTAGCCGATTCTCAGACCTACTGAATATGCATATAAAATTTCATAAAAATCGGTCAAGCCGTTTCGGAGGAGTATGGTAACTAACATTGTGACACGAGAATTTTATATATATAGAAGATAAGCACTCATAAGTAAAATATCACGACAGGACATATAAACGTACGACGTAGTGGAAATATATTTCAAAGCTATATCAATTTGTATATTTTACTAGCTATAACGATCTGGCTAGAATTTTTCTTAACTGTTCATAAGCTGTTCAGCTCTTTTAGCTAGATATGGTCGCTAATCCAGTTAATTACAGCATTAATTAACTTTTCTTGCTTATATAACTACCACAATACTTCAAAACCCGCCTTAAGCTAGGTTCCTATTGCAGAAACTTAGGTAGGTTAGTAGTTAGGTAAATAAATGTTTCTTAAATGTTTTTAGTTACTTAATAATAATATGGGTGCAATCTGTTAGGGTAAGTAATTTTTCTTCCTTTTATATTTTCATTGAATGTGCACATGTGAAAGATACTGAAAATGTATCGAAACAAAATAAAGTTTGCACTCAATGCATTCATGTCACATCAGAAAGAAAAAAATACACCAAATTAGTAAAACAACGTGATCAGAACACGTCAAAGCACTTCCCCAATCCTTACATTTATCAAGCTAGAGCACGTTGAGCACCGCTGTCGCCCACAAGGGTAGACCGGGGATGTAAGGGACAAATCGCTGCTGCCCGCGGCCAGGCACGCAGACCCGTTTGCAAGACGCACCCTCGTAATCCCCGCTCTCCCCTAACACCCCCCCACCCTCATTACATACAAGGATAGTTAAAATTGCCCCCTTCTCCCCTCGCGTTGCGAATTGCAAGGTTTTATGTCTTTAATAAAACGAGGTGGCGTGCTTAAATTTGAACGAATCGCTTAGGTAGTTGGTATTAATATTTGAGCTGTGCACTTATATGGAGACGGAAAATGTGAACGTTTGTATATTAAATTTTGTTGTAGCTTTTCGCGCAAAATGTTTGCATTAATATTTAGGATAGGAGATTATTTGGTAGGTAAATAGGTATCCACTGGCTTTGTTAGGTGTTAGTCGGCTGAAAGTCATTAACACTGCTTGATTTACTATTTTACATGATATTTGACCAGGATTTGTCTTATAGGGAGTTGAAGGACTATTTTTAATATTGGACTGCGAACTAAAGTTTTCAATTTAGGTCACGACCAAAAACATAAAATTTGGAAATGCTTAATAAGAAATTCAAAAGAATGCTAAAAAATACCTCCAGATTAAACAGGAACAAATTTCATGTTATACAATCCTTCCAAAAATTCTAACACTGAAGCAAGCCGTCTAAAAATCCTCACTTAACGACAACGCCCTGAGAGAATTTAATAAAATTTCGGACCAAAAAACCTGCTCCAATTTCAAAGCTACAGATAAGTCTCCCCGAAGGGAGAAGACCACAACCCTACAAATACAGCCTTTCCACCCGCGCCTCCCCTTGGATTATGTACGGAAGATAGTTAAAACCCGCCCTGAATAAATTTCGCCCGTCAATAAAAGGGCTTTTGTCCCTTAGCATAAAGGGATGTTTTGTTATCTTGAGGATTGGCTAATTTGACAATAACAAAAGGGTTTCCGTTTTGGGAATTGCGCCCAGATGATAATCAACTTTTTTGTGTGTTTACGTAAAAGGATTTTATTTGCAATTTCGTGATGGCGTGGTTTTAAAGCTTGGTTTGAAGGGAAATACTTATCTTGCCCTAGTCCTTTCGAGATATGTACCTACTGATGAGAATGTTAAATGATTTCATGTCTCTAGATTATTTCAACAGAAAGAGTCCTAATCTATTATTCAGAGTGAAAACACAACAAACAATCTCATGAGGGATTAGAATTTATAATTTCTTGCATACAGACTGAAGTTTTAAGGTTACTTAATAGGACTTTGTTCCTGAAATTTATACTTTACTAAAATCTAAATTAAAGGCTTAAATAAATAAATAAATAAATGCGGACAACATCACATACATTGCTCTGAACCCAAAGTAAGTAGCTATTTTAGCACTTGTGTTATGGAATTCAGAAACAACGAAGGTACCACAAACACCCAGACCCGAGGCAATGTAGAAAAGTGAGTTTCTACATTGACCCGTCCGGGGATCGAACCCGGGACCTCAAAGGTAGCGACACCTTGAAAACCGGTGCGTACGCCACTCGACCACGGAGGTCGTCATAAAAGGCTATATTAGTGACATTAATCTTACGTACAAAATCCCTCTAAATAATAATTAAACTTAAAGAAAATCTCGCCAAAGCTATCTACGATTTAAATCCAAACGAAGCACCTTAAATACCTAGATTTAGGTCCTAACTGCAGTCTAGGTTCCGTACAAAAGTGCAGCGGGCGTCAAGTGTTATGGATCGGGCGCCAAGAGCCACCTTCCGTGGACTCAACACTCCGCTGCGATGGCGTTTCTTGCTCGTTTTTAGAGCGTTTGTGCGCATCTATTGTGCGAAGTGTTTTATGGTCTTTCGTGATAGGGTTAAGTCGACTGGTTTATTGATTAAACGTTTATTGAAGTTAGGGTTCCGTTTTGTTTAGAGATTCTTTTGTTTTCGTGATGTAAGTTTATAGTTGGTATATAATGGTCAGATGTTGGCAGACCACTATTTAGAGATAATATTATCAGAGAAAAGCAATAATTAAGAGATGATTTTTAAGCATAACTTGAACCAATTTCATCTTTGGTTACAAATTTTATTATTTGTAAATATTTTCTGAAAACATTCAATTTTCGCAACTTATGTAATCATAACATGTAATTAGATCTATGAATAAGAAATAATCTCATAAATATTGCATGGTTATACTATTTTCGTACATCAAAAATAATGACACAATTCAAGTTCAACTAATAAATCCCCAAAAAACTCAGCAACTATCCGAAACCCGATAGTTTATAAATGCTTCTTTTTTCTTTGGCTGCGAACACTGGGTTCAAGAGCGTCGCTCTGACCCCGCGCGGATGCTGTGATCAATAGAGCTGTGACGTGACAGAGGTCCTCGTTTTTGAATGAGTAAAAGTATTTATAACGTCACTACAGCGTAGTAAGCTGTGTAGTGATGAAGAATTTACGCTACCGTGATGGATCGACACAATATTACCCAATTTTGTGTCGGAATATTAAAGATGAGTTTAATGGTATATGTTGGGCTGTTTGTTTGTATTGTTGTTTTTAGGCATTTATTATACATAAAAAAAACGTGGTAAATGGTGGGTGTAAAGAAGATCGTTTTCCCACTCCTTGCAGTCATCTATCTTCTTTAAATAGTCTAAGAATTATATAATAGGTTTACTAGAGTTCAATTAAATTCATTTCATCTTCAATAAATGGTCCTTTAAACTTTTTCAGAAGTATCTAGGCTACTCTGTAGTAAATATTTTATATTTCCCTTTTCCTAATCTTTTGTTTCTTTCAACGTTCGAGCATCACACCTACATCACTACTACTAGGTGTATAAGACAAATTAATTAATTTTCGGGGCCAGGTCAATTTGGGCAAGCATCACTCGAGGAGGGTTGGCACGTCTGCGCCGGGCACCTGACATCTTCGATAACACTCACCTTCGTGACAATCCTAGGTATACCTTCATACCTTTACATAAAAGAATAGGTAGTTACTGCAAAAGTTGTGGGGTATCCCTTAGGAAAAGGGGCGTGGAATAAAACTATGTATAGTTCTTTTTTAATAATTTTTATTTGTAGCCATTGTTATTAATATTAACAATAAAGAACAAGTGGTTGTAATAGTTTACATGGCATTAAATGTACGGCCACGTTCGAATGTTGTGGACATGCAAATACCACAAAAATTATGTTATTACTTAATGTTGTTTCTGTAAAAGTATTATGTAACGCAATAGTTACTACTCCACTAATATCCGATAAAAATAAAACAATATTTAGTTAATTCAACAAAATTCAATATTAATCAAAAACTTTTGTATTATATCAAATCAACGGCCATATTTTATGAAGAAGAGCGTTCAAAACCCGTACTTCAAAGGTTTCAACACTCATACATAATGTACGTACTTACGAAGGGAAGGGATTAAATAAACAAAGTTTTTGTAGAAATCCCATGAGTTAAAACATCAAACAGTTTAGGTGGGCCGGCCGGGATCGCTACATTTGCCTAGATTACGGCACGCGTAAGGGAAAGTACCTAAGGAGGTTATTCGGACGAACGGTTTTGAAACGGTTTGAAAACGTTTTGAATTGACCTCTATAAATTAATAATAATAATAATATTCCGGGACAACTCACATACGGTTATCTGATCCCAAGCTAAGCAGAGCTTGTGTTATGGTAACCAGACAACTGATAAACATACTTACATATTTCTAAATACATACATATTATAGATAAATTACACCCAGACACAGAACAAATGATCGTGCTCATCACACAAAGATTTGTCCTGAGTGGGAATCGAACCCAAGACCTCCGGTATAGCAGTCAGGGTCACTAACCACTAGACCAACAGGCCTGTCAATGTCGTGGCAATTTTTGCCACGGAATACATAGTAAAAATCGTTTGGCTTAGAACTCCTATCCATGACCTCAAGAGTCAAGAGATCTCTCTTGACTCTTGATAATATCAAATAACAGCAGTTAACAAAAATCAAGCCCTTGACAAGATTCCGCATATTACAGACGTTTCTTAATTTAAAAAAAAACAAATATTTTCTTATTACGTTAAAGTTTCTGGCCAGTGTTTAACTAATTTTGTTACTACACTATCTACTTTTGTAGATAATAATTTGTAGTAAATAAAGTTATGAATTATATAATACATAGCACATAAGTCTCATGAAAAAGATTGCATCAAAAATGTTGATGAGCTTTGTTCGGCTGAACATGGATCAAAAATTGACTGACAATCTAATCCATCTGCCCTACATTATATAATTTCATCCCTCGAACAAAGCTGTCTTTCAAAAACGACTTCTAACATCTGCATTATCGTAGCTGAATTATTTCATACTTTTAACTGTCGCATATCATTCCAATTCCGACGCTATCATATCGTCCCTCACAATATCCCCCTTAAAAACTGGGCCGAGTTAAATCTTGTCTGTTTTTCGAGCTATTTTTCTCAAGGGTCGTGGGGAGTGAGTTATCGCGCGGCCCCGGGTGGGTGTAGGGTCACAGGTAGGTAGGGATGCCCTCATTTTTTCCGCCGAGGTTAGTTGAAAGAGGTTGGGTTGGGCATAATGGTATTATCTGTATTCGGGATCTCATTGACGCCAATTGACTTGTACATGTTTAGGTATGTTCAAAACGAAGGTTTTGAAGCGGGTCCAATTTAATTTGAACTTTTAGAATTGGGTTTGTACGTGTATTTTTTAGTTTGGGTCATTTAACCTAATTTGTGTTTAGGCGGGTCCTTTTTAAACAGAAGTTGTGTGTAGAACCTAAATTAAAAACGTTGAAATATTTGCTTTAAATGTTTTACCTATATTATGATGGCTGTAGCTAATGTAGGGTAGATGTTTCTGTGTCATATAATTAGACAACTATTCAGCATGCTGCCATATAGAACATTACCTACACGAGAAGGGAAGTAACGCGTGTTTAATTGTTCCTTGTGCACATGTATAAGATTATTCCCGAATCAGCTTAATGTAAAATTAATACAGCAAAAACGATAAATCACAAACAACACATGGTACAGGAGCCGGTCATAAATTACGAAGATTTAATTAATATAACCGAACAAAATCTTACGGTCGGCCATTTTGGATACCGTTATCCCACCCTCCTGCCCGAAACAGACGATTACATTTCGGCAAACCGAGTTTATGTAATTCGAAAAATAAATGGCACGTAACAAAGCCGTCAATGTCCATGCGTAAAGAATAAACTCGTTCTATTTTCGAATTTTGCGCGCGCAAATGTAAGTTTGTCTCTTCTCTACCCCTGTCCTTCCGCGGGCATAATTAGGGACGTACCCTACGAGATGAGATTCGGTTGAAGTTTAAATTGATTCAATCGAGTACCGATGTTTCGCTCGAGAGGTTTCGGCCTGTATATATTTTTTTTCCTTCTTTCAGTATTTTTAATGTTTACACGGGACAAGGAATTAATTAGGGATCGGATTGATGTTGCGTTTGATTAGCTTTTAAGGCAGTAGCGATTAGGCTCTTTTTTTCGGAAATAACGACTTTTACATTTTATACAGCCATGTATTTTCAAGAAATAACTTTACTGATATACCTACTACCTAAATGTAAGCTATACATTTAAATATTCTGCTTAATGGGACAAACTTGCCTTAAATGTTTCGCGAATGGGGTCGGTTCAACTGTACTTAATAGGAAGTCTGTTCGTGACAATAAGGGTTGGTAACGGTACATAATTCACCTTTCTCTTCGAAATTAACATTTTGTAAAGCTCGCTACACACATTCGTTTCAAAATATCATTTACATAATTTTTTGCCGACAGTCGTAACGGAAATTCTGAAGTAAGTATATAATATTTAGGGCGAGGTTGTCCTGTCTGACAAGAATAAGAATATCAATTTGTAAACCTGTTTCAAGATGTTGGATATTAACCCCTATATACTAATCATATCATTACAATATCTAAAGATTTACACTGCTAAAAGTTAAAAGAATAAAGTTGATTCTGTATCTAATATATTACTGACTGTTTAATTTGTTATTTTTAAACACTGTCAATATTTTTGTATGTAACTTTTTAGCTTCTTCGTTTCAGAAAAAAGATGCATTATTACATGACCTAGCAACAAACTACAACCTTTACCTTTGAAAATATATATTTAAGAGTAAATAAAACTTCTATAAACAGCAACATAATACCGTAGCACTCAACTGCATTAGATAATTAAGCGCACAGCTGCGTCTTACCCCATCCATCACTGCTTGTTTTTAACCGACAGTAAAACAATGGTTGTGTGTTTACCTACCGGGAAATAATCGTATTTCACTCTTGACTCTGATGGAAATCCTGATTGAAGTTATTTAAAATGAAAATTAATGTCTGTGTAATGATGGATGGTTGATTCATTCGTTGTATATTTGTTTGTTCGATTTGTAGGTCAGATGTAGTTTTGTAAATTATTTTAGTTGGTTATTTGTAAGGTTCTAGTTAACATAATGATCGTTTTATTATACGAGTACTTATTCGTGTGCACACGATGTTTGGATCGGTTTACGGAACGGTTTTCTTACTTGTACTTTTTTTTATTAAAAAGCTAACATAGTTAAGTTAATAAAATAGGTAGTCCAAGTCACGCACTAAGTAATATAGAGATAAAAAGATCTATTTTGAAAATTACTCTTATTTAGTATAATTATGAATCTACTCAAGCGCTCATTAAATTGTGTTATAAAAAATATTTCCAGCAGTTTTAGTTTCAGTTTCAGAAAAACCGTTTTGTGTAAAGGGCCTAACAAGATAGGTACAAATTTTCATAAGAGTATGTAATAATTTCAAAATACACTTTTGTACCTCTCAACCTGGAGCTAACAACAGAATTCTTATTTAATCTCACATTAAAATTATAGCCGGGTACATTTCCATATTTAACCGGTTCGTCTACGGTTAACTAGAGCCGGGCCAGATAAATTATTTAACTCGGAACTCTCGGCCATTTCCCCGTGGAACAAAAGCTTGCTTTAGAATTATATATGAGTCGAGCTTAAAGTTTAGAAGCTCGATGTGCAAGTCTAAAAGCTTAGGTCGCTATGGACTAGGCAGCTCGTGGAGGTGGCGAGAAATAGAAAATTTTGCCATTAAAATATTTAGGCTTGTTTTCACGAAGTCTACGGCAGTTAGACTTTGGCTGCTTCACTGGTCTTTTGTAATAGTACTAATTACTTTTTTTATTTGTCTGTCAATAAGAGCACAGTAAATAAATAAAAATAGCTGAAAATGTTAATGTGTTTAATTGACATTAAACTTTTAGCATTCTTTTTATAATGTGGCATTTCTTTTTCATATAGAAGCACACACCCAATTAAACACATTCTGGTATAAAGTTTCAGAAGATTTAGGAACTGATAATTTTTGTCTTCATAATAACGCAGTTTGCACACCTATAACCTTATAGTACATACGATACTAGAAAAAATTGAGCTCATAATACACCCTGTCTTGCAAGAGTTGCAAGTGTCCTATCTAAATCCTCTGTGGTCTGTGGAGGGGTGCAGTCGGCACAACATTAGTGGCTGCCGCGAGCCTGTCAGCTGTTAAACGCTCTAAATGTGAATCACTACTTGTCCGTACTCAAATAGACGCCTTCTAGCCAACGTTAATACTTTAGCACTACAACAATACTTCTCTGCTAACGAAAATATACTGTTTCTAGCTAAAGTTTTGGTATTGGGTCGTGCGCTGGGTTTGTTGCTGTTTTGTTTTTATCTCCGTGCAAAAGTTTATTGAAAATAGAAATGTCATTTACCACTTACGACATTTAATCATTTAGGACAACTTTAAAATCACCCCCCTTCGGTGATTTCATTAAGTCCGCCTTATGTACCACAATTGTACATGGAAGTTTAAATAAATAAATAAATTTCAATTTTTTGGAGCAACTTTTAATAAAATGTTTATTTACTATTATTTACTCCATAAATAAATTCTGGATATTCAAATACAAAAAACGGGATTGAAATTACAAAATTACGACATATTATGTTCTAACTTATATGAGCTTGTGATAGATTTCATTGGTAAATAAGGAATGGTAACATGAAAACCAAGTCTAATTTCTTCACTATATAGCCGGCAAATAGTGAAGTAAATTATGTTTAAATTTACAAGAGGTTTTAATTTACAAAAATAAATATAATTTTAAACTAAAACATTCTCGAATTAACAATTTGCAGACATGATGTGTGCTTGCTGCTAGCATTCATGTTAGTTGTTGGCGTGTTGTCTTTCAGGGCAAAATGTTGCGCTGACGTCACTCAAATTGATGACGCTGTAATTACAAAAAAGTTTTTATTAGATTCACTCAAGTCATTCATAATGCATTATGTAACTTTTTTGTATCTTTATTTTTAAAACAGGCTTTTGTCCACAAGGACACGCCAGCCTCCATAATGCATTATGTAACTTTGCTGTTGTAAAATAAAGTATGTGGTAGGAAATAAACTAAACAATGGGTTTAAACTTTAAATGAAAAGAACACATTTACAAAACATGAAGATCTAAATACAACAACAATGTAATCCAATAAGACTCGCTGCTTATAAGAATCAAACCTAAAAACAAAAACGTTTCCAATTTAAGTAACCAGAATAAAGGCAGTAAAAGCAGTAGAAACATGTTCCAAGTCGAGTAAGATAAGAATTTATGTTGGCTCCGTAATAACCTAATCCGTTAAACAACACTACTAAAGCAAAGACTTGGAACAAACCTCGCTCGTGTCTGGGGCTTTACTTAGGGTTGTCACACGTCTATGATAGCTATGTATGTTGTGGAAACAGTGGCTAGCGGAACAGAAAAAAAAGTTTGTGTTCATAATAAGTATTTAATGGTGATCAATCAGGACACTCGCAACATCAAAAATCATTCGTATCTGCCTCATATAATGACTAATTTTAGGTTAGCTGTGTTCTCTGTGTGATCAAATATAAATAAATCTAAAATACTCATCATCATCATCATCTCCCAAGCCTTTTTCCAACTATGTTGGGGTCGGCCACCAGTCTTACCGGATTCAGCTGAATACCGTATTTTACATGAAGCGACTGCCTATCTGACCTCCACAACCCATTTTACTGGGAAACACAGTATCCCATAGTAAGACTGGTTGTCAGGATTGACTAAATCTAAAACATTATTTTACAAAAAAATATCAGTCGAAATATTGTTATGAAATGAAAAAAAATAAGCTGATATTAATTATTTACATGCTAATTTAATCACATTTTCCAAAGCTTAGTTTTTAGCTGGGATCCAGATTATGTAGTGGGCCATAGTCCTAATTTATTTCCAATAAGAATATTACCAGTACAGTGCCGTGGAAATAAGATTCTAGTAAGTCTAACATCGTTGCTAATGTCCTATCAGAACGTCTGTCTCTATATTTTCAATTTTAAAACTCGAATAAGTTATTCTTTTGTTTTTGGTGACAGCCCTACAGTTAGTCAACGTAGTAGATTTTGTTTGTTCGTTTTATGCAGCTGCAAGACTTTGTGTAAGCTCGTCTAGTGGTTTCCCTTGAAATATTACCACCTGCCCTTATTTATGTCTTTACCTAAGTTTGTATCTCTACTTCTAGCTGAATCGAGTACACTTTGTATGGAAATTAGAATTTTAACTGTAGTTGGTTTGGTCTGGTTTGGAATATGACATGTTATGTACCTACTTGAAGTATTTCTTTGTATAAACTTTAATGTAACATAAATATACAATAACTAGCTGATCCCCGCGACTTCGTCCGCGTCAATTTCTGTTATTATGACCGCGACTAAGAAGTTAAAAAAAAAGTATTTCTGCGTAAATGATAGTTTTAGTTAATATTAAGTTGATAAAACTCTGTAGCAAATAATTGGCAATAATGCATTAATTTCGACCAAATGATTACCTTAAAATTGGTTATAGTGAGTCAATCTTAAAAGATAGACATATACTGTCGCAGACATTTTTTTAGATCATTTAAAGAGAAACAATTCTTTCATACACATTTTTTGGGTAACTCGAACCGTTTACGCAGCGCACGCAACGGAAGCTTTCAAGTATGAATATTTTTCCCCGTTTTTGTGACATTTTTCACTGCTGCTTAGCTCCTATTGGTCGCAGCGTAATGTTATATATCCTAAAGCCTTCCTCGATAAATGGACTATCTAACACAAAAATATTTTTTCAATTCTAACCAGTAGTTCCTGAGATTAGCGCGTTCAACCAAACAAACAAACTCTTCAGCTTTATAATATTAGTATAGATGATTCTACTATCCGCGACTGTAGATTAGTGTAGATACCTACTAAAGAAAATTTGAGAACATCGCAAGCATTTTGTTTTTCTTCTTCTTCTTTTCGAGTCGATGGTAATCTTCTTTATTGCCATCGACTAGAAAAGAGCATTTTATTGTCTCATAGTGATACGCTTTTCCAATATCAAAATTTCTGTCAAACACATACTTTACTAAACAGATGGCATTATTTCAGCTAAATTAACGATGACTGCCATAACTCTACAGCCAATCCATTTTCAATCCACTAATAGCCAACCCAGTCGTGGCTACTTATCAAAAATTCAGCAAATCATAGTTTGAAATAAGATACCATTAGATGACGATGCAGCGATGGAAAGCCAATCAAGTCTATTTCAGTGGTGTCGATATGAATCTTATGAATTAATTCATAGACGGTAGTCTGCAAGCTGCCAATCCTAATATGAATTGTTACCGATATCCAAAAGGGTTCTTTTATTTCAGTATTTCTCTGTTTCCTTTTATATTTAATCTAGTCTCTAGACTAGTCTAGACACTCGAGTTTGGAATAGATGACAGTTGGCAGGCAGTGTCTTAAATAGATTTTTATCTTGGGATTTCGTTGGATTGTTTGATAGGATTTTGATTCATAGTATAAAGTGGATATAAGAGATTTCTAGACATTTTTGAAGATTTATGTTTGTGTGTCGATGTTACATTACTGTTTAGTCTGTTTGCAGTGGAGTTTTATAATATGCATTTAAAAAGCCATACTTTTTCAGGTATTTCATATTATTATTTTGTTTGTTGTACCATACAAATATATAAGATATCTTTTACGTATACAACTGCACATCTTCAGTAAGGGAAGATTCGTTTTGGATAAAAACATAAAATATATTTTTAATTAAAATTAAGTGAAGTGAGCACATAAAAAACAATATCCGTAGAAATAAGAAAAAGGCCATTAAATTACTAACAAACAAGAAGTACCAACATAGAAACACTAAATCGACCACAAACATTCTAAATCAGTATAAAGCTAAATAATTTCCTTTTTTTCAATCTATACGCGTCGGGTCCGTACGGCTTCAGGGCCCAGATGTGCCTAGATTAAATGAGAGTGGATTTAATTGGTCAGACGCTGTCCGACAAATAGTGGCGTATTTATACACGTCTTGTGTTCTACTGTTATTTACGAGAGCTCGGAAAGAGGGGATGATTTAGTTTGCGGACCTACCCCCCTTTTATCCTGGTTGTATCGCAAACTTCTGGAAGTGTACGAGAGTTTGCATGCTCATGAGAGGAAAATATATATACCTACCTATATTCGCGAAATCAGTTTATGCGATTTGGATCGAAAGCTTGAGATAGTATACCCTTAAGTAGTGTAAGTCAGGTCATAAGTACGGGACATTTCTGGGTTCGCCTGTTAGTGTGATTAGTGTTTCACTAAAGAAACACCCTGCCAAGAATAAAAAACTAAGTCTCTATTTGCTTTATAGTATAACTAGTTAAACTTCATTTACTGAACAGTTCATCGCAAACTTTATGACTATTTAATTATATCTCATGAGAAAAGTCTATTTTGTAAACCAAAACAACTCTTTTAATAAAGACTACATTTAAAATATACGGAAAACTACGTGAATTTCCCCAAAAAGTTAATATCCCAACGTGTCTGGAGTTACAATAAAATTAATTAGAAGTCGCTCTAAACAATTGCCGTGCGACAGATCCATCTGGAGCGAAACAAAAAGCGTTGCAGCTGCGAAGCCAAATTGAAACAGGCAACGGAGCTCATTACCAGAGCCACGACCACACGACTTGCTCGCTCCGTAATTAGAAATAGAATGATTACTATGTACGTAGATTTTAAATTTAGTACAACCCGCCATTTAATAAAAGAAACATAAAATTTTATCAGTTCTAAATTGAAATTATGAAACCAGTAACAGTTTTTGTGTACGATGTTAAAATAAAATTTATGGTTCTCTTTTTAAATGTGATATAAAAACTGTTAAGAGCTACGTTTGAAATAATGACCGTAAAACTAAAATGGCGACGTTTCTAGATAAACGCTGATAAAACTTGGGAGACCAAAATGAACCACAGTGGTTGGTCCGCTAGGTGGCGCTAAATTCTTTTATGGAGGGAGGAAATTGGACGGAGTAATCACTACCTTTTGTTTTAATTGAACGTTCAATGAATAGATTCTGGCGAGATTTAAATAAATTAAAGTGTGAAGTTGAATGGAATGGTATTGCTGACAAAGGTGGTCTTACACCGGTTTTGTGGTCTCGATGCTCCTTTGTTATTTAATTAAGAACTGATAGATAATTGAACGTATAACACATTATATTACCTACTGGGGTCGTGACTCAGGACTATATTTTGTTTCTTTGCGACTCCTTACAAAAAAAATATATTTATTTTTTGGTAAGTAAAGATAGTTATATTAACCACTTACTTCTTTATGTATCATAGACAAAGTAAATGAAAAGTTGGCTTAAGATTCAGTTTTGTACATGCAAAAACAATTTGAAATTCAATGAAAGTTAAAACCGATGTGACATGGATGCTCATTAAATATTACAATTGGCCAGCCTCCTTTGAAACAACAAAATAATTCAGCGGACCGTTTTACAAACATCGATCAATAAAAACAAAACTGTTCGAACAAAACCTATGTTTATATGTTTATCAGCCAGTTATTTTAACACACAAAATTGCTAATTAGCTTGTACGCGTGTAGTTAAGTATATATAATTATAATTAACGGTATTACGTTGACATACTACTACTTTCACATTAAAAAGGGTGATATAAGTTGAATGTCTTTTTGTACACGTTTATGTGTGTGTATCGTGACTCCCAAACAAGCGAAACGAATTCGATGCGGTTTGATATTTGAGATAATTATTAACTCTTTCTTACTATATTCGAAAGCAATAAGGTCGATTTTTGCAAGACTTTGTTACCATTATATACAAGTATATTCTCGCCGCTGCGCTGGTAGCACTTGTTTACAATTCCTTTTGTCCCATTATAAAGCCTGCGAAGGCTCGACGGAAAATTCATATCAATTATCCCTTTTCAACTGCTCATTATATATTCTTTCATAAGATATTCCCAGCGTTAGGACACCCTTTATGATGGCTGTATTTTGTGATAATGGAAAATTAGAGGCTGCGAGTTATTTTTTTGACATTCTTTTGGTTTTAATTATGGAATCGGATTATTTTCGGCATGGATTTTCTTGTCGTTGTTTTTTTACCAAAATTGAGGTTTTTTTACCAAACAAACACATAAGGAGTTTGTTTTCGCAATAGTTTGATAGACAGTGTTTAGCATGTGTCATATTTATATTAAAATAATATTTAAGTTATAATTCAAAGTATACTTTGAAGAAGTTTGTTGATAGAATAATTGACTGAAATTTGCGACGTGAAATATTTTAATGAACATTTCTTTCAGAAAATTCTCTACCACTAAATAACCACTTAGTGACAGTAGTGTACGATGTCACGTTTTTTGGTTGGTTTATTCTCAAACCAAGTACCTTTAAAAGCGAGTTTTAACAAGGTGTAACCACAAAACTTTGAGGAAAAGGAACAATAAAATGTTAGTGGTGGCTTTAAATTAATTTTACAGCATTTTCTTGAAAGCGTTTTAGGTTAAGTATTCAGACTTGTGAGGAATAGATCTGTCGAGCTTTCACGCCGTTAATATTTGTGACCAGCGTATATGTAGCGAAATAAATTTGATAAAGTAGATAACAGTGGGTACCTAATCGATGCTTAAAACACGTCATACTTAGTTCATATCAGTAAAATGTTATATAAAAAAGTATATTAAACCTATTATATGTATACCCCTTAGGGATGGGTACATATGTATAGGTACAATCACAATACATAGGCAGGATAATTTGCCACACCCAACCCACGCGTGGTACTAAAAGGGTACAAAGTAGGCACCGTTTTACAGGCACTAAAGCAGCACCGCTTACAGACAAAATGTTAATAGTTGCAGCTCTTTCGGGCTCGTACGTGGAGCGAGGTACAAATGGGTTCAATGAAGGTTTGCTACAAATTATCTTCGTAATGCGGCGCGTGCGTCGTGTACGGCTTAATGAGGGATTGTGTGCGACATCACGGTGTGGCGGGTGGCGCGAGTTATAAGCGGTAGCGGGTTTATGTCGTGATTGATTTTAAGCTTCTTGTGTAATATAGTTTGAGTTCAATGTATACTAGGGTAAATATGAACGGTATGTTTTGGTAAGTCCCAATGTAATATAGTCATTTGATTAGGTGATAAGGCGTTGTTCTTGTAAAGAATGGTATAAATCGGACATAAATGTTATCGTGATATGACCATACCAAGGTTTGTTAGTTTTTTTTCTATTAATAACTTGAATCGAGGAGTAAATTTTTGACTTAATTTTACTTTCCCAATCATACAAGGACGTTGTACAAGTTTGGCGATCTTATATTACATTTTAACGTGTAGGTACTAGTCTACTTCTTAACGTTTACAACGATAATAATGTATTATTTAAGATGCTCTTTGTATGGCTGCTACACAAATGTTATTCTTGTCCTTGTGAATCCAGCAAACCGCTCATAACTTGAGTCACAATTCATATTTTTAGTAAAGTGCGTACTTTACGAACGGGTTTACGAGTTATGACGAATCCGCGTGTTTTTCGCAGATTACCGTACGTATGTACCTAGCCGTGTAAACTTCGCCTAAGCACATTTCCACTGCTTAGTGCAGACTCGGAGTTTTGTGAAATATCGTCTCTAAAAAGTATTTTTACAACGTTTGTTTTTTTTTTGGTTTTCTGATATACCTATGATAAGGACTCTTTGCACCATCGTTTTCTAAATAACAATCGCTAAATAACAACGTACCTATATGACAATTATAATACCTATTTTAATTATGTTATTAAGACGCGCGCACATGGATTGCCGGTTGCCGGAAGCAGTTCGGCTGTTTTTAAAAAGTCTGGCTCTTGACGCGCGAGAGCGGTTGACTGTTTGAGTAGTTCGTGTACGGGCGGCGTATTTATTTGTAATTGCATGTAGTCGAAAATTGGTGTTGAGACAAAGCACACTGGTCTAATGTCTTAAGTAAAGAACACATTTTTTATTTCTCCTTTTCGTAATTACAACTTATTTTTCGCTAGAGTTTTTCGCCTAAAGTACCTAATTCAAAGTTAAACTTCCATAAAATCGCACAAAATAATTTAATCACTTTTCTATTATTACATTAGTTTTGGATGTATTGTTTGCCAATTTTATTTCATAAAAGGTGCTCTATAAATATTGCTATTTACAAACCGTTTTTTCGACAGTTCATCTTTTTGTATTTGCACAGGGTTGTTCAAATACGATATTGAATTTCGCTATTTCAGATATAAACAATTTTCGAGTCAGATTTACGTTGATAAAATAGTCATGTGGATAATTCCTCTTATTTACTGTACAACTTGTTTAAATAATGAATACGTATGAAATTATTTACGTTTAGTAAAATAAATACATCAATCATATTTGGTTTGATATGAGTACATGTTACTAGAGTTTTGCAGGTTCGATGTAGTACCTAATCGTGCCAGTTGAGCATAAATTAATTTAGTTAAGTTTTAAACAAAACAAATTGTAAAAAGATATTTCTATCATTGTTCAGAGTCCAAAATAACCTCTTTTTCATTTACGTTCGTTAGACAGAGAAAGTAATTACCATAGGTTCGTTTCCTTAAGAGGAAAGGGGAGTGGACTTTTACAAACGTTCTCGACTGTTTTCTCGCTGGTTTCTGAACTTAGGGCTATGATTTTTTGCAGTAATATAAATATGAACTAGATCTATGCCCCTATTTTAAAATAAGTTATATTTAAAGAAACTAGAACCTTCTAAAAAGAGCCGATTTTGACCGCAGTTTTCAGAGGCGTTTTTTTTTCAAATTTTGCAACGATTATTGGAAAAAAGGAAAAAATAGAGGCACAGATTATTATTTTCTTATGCATATGAAATATCTTTAAAAGTGGTCAAGAATTGGGGGAGAAAATAGACGAGAGTTTTCGTCAGTTTTTCGGTCTGAGCTGCAGTTGTCCTTATCGCACGAATTAGAGGGCGGGGGGAATTAGAGAGACAGCAATACTTTCTTCAAAAACCGAATTTTCAAAAGTCTCTCCGCTCCCCTTTCCTCTTAATTATCGGTTCAGATTACTTTTGAAATTGTAATGAAAGTCGTAACTTGAGCTGAGGAGGGGAACCGCGGCAAAAGCAATAACAAATGCACCCTCTGTCATAATATTCTTCATACATAGGTATGGTATGCCATGGGCAGTTTTTAGATCGTTGAATTTTGTATGGTACCTGCTTATTAGTATTGTTGTATGTTAGGTACCTAATATAATTATATTACTAGCTAGCTAGCTGGCTAGCAGTTCAGAATTTACGTTCCTTTAGTTGAAAAACAAATAAATGGATTGGCTTCTAGATCCCTGGAATACTTTAAAAGCGGGGAATGTTCTCTAGATAGTAACTATCTACATTTTAATTATTTTTTTTGGTTGTCTGTTTAAGACATGTTGTCATGTCCGTTGTCCATCTCTGCTCGTCCTAGAAAACCTATAGCGTTATATATTCCAACAACACCCACAACCACACCTCGTACTTCGTTAATTAAACAACATTATGAAGCTACCGTGTTTAAAATGCGTCCCTTTTCCGTTCTTATTTTACATTTAAAGTCTTTGCGGGCCCAGGATTTATATTCAGCGGGCACTTCACTGTACTCGAGAGACCCATAAATAACGCCGCAGAGGTCTGAGCCCCAACTTTTCCCGGGTATACCCAGCTATACCCGGCTGTACCCGGTTATGCCCCCCTCTGGGGTTCGGTCAGACCCGCCCCTAACCCGCAAACGACTAAGGTAAGGTCAGCTCGGGAAAGATGAAAGAACACCCCCATATATCTTTTTCAAAGTGTGGACTGTTTGAGAATTTTAATTTTGCGAGGGAATGTTCGTTTTAACGGTAATATTGGCGAGGAGGTTGTACATTAATTTTTGTTCTCTATGGTTGAGTAGAGACACGTGCAGTGCTATTCCGGGGTTCAAAAAATGGGGATTTGTTTTTATAAATATTAAGCTATATTTGGTCTTGGATGTTGAGTAAAGGTTAAGGCATAGTTACCTATTGAAGAGACAGCCTAATTAAGTATTGTTTCGTGTAAGTATTAGACTCAGTTATTAGGTCCTGTGTCCTTCTATATAGTCGTATAATCGTCTTGTAAAAGAGATCAAAATTTCTCTTTATTATGTATTTTGTTACATTTGACAAAGTTGAAATAACGCTTTCGGAAGTTTCAGCAAATATTATACAATGGCCTAAAACAATTTTTGAACTAATCCTATCACCGTTTATCTAGATTTTAGTTCCCGCCTAAATATACCGCGATATTTGAAACGGTGCACAACTATTTATATAAAGTAAAAAAAAAAACTAAAATATTTCTGTGGTTGAGCTTGACTAAATAACCTTTTCCAATAATAGAAGGTGCTTACCATTATTCGATATCCTATTACTATATAATACGAATCAAGACATTTACCGCTAAATAAAATTATAGACACTTTTGACTTATGATTATTATTAAAGAAATTCCCAGAAAAGCAAGCGACACTTACTCGCAGATTACTTTTCATCCATAAAACTAAAATTAAACCCATCAACTTAGTAACATGCGTACCTAATCAAGTTAAGTAATTAAGTGTAGGTACAGGGTCACTTGATTAAAATGTATGTTGGCGTAGACCAAATAAAGAGGGTTTTATTTGCGTTTCGTCCCTCAGGCTCTACCGAATAAATAAGGGCCTCTCATTATCGTGAATTCTTTGAACGTTAATGAGGGTAGAAGGGACGAAATGATTGAGTGGTAATGACGTCTTTCAGTCGGTTTTTGAAGGGTTTGCTCTGTGTTTTTAATAAAATTGCGTTTGCGGAGGTATATAAGAGGCTATATATATGGAAAGGAGAAAAATTGAAAGCCTTTCCTGCGGCTTTGACGTGGCTATGTCTAATGAAACCCAACAGCTCAATTTTGGTAATTGACTTTGAAATCACCTTGGTTACTCATGTGTTTATATAGTATTTATATACCTTGGGGTTGCATATTGATAGCTTACACAAAGCTAAACCAAGTTCCAAAAAAAACCCTGTATCTATTTAATGTACTGAAAAGGCATGTTATATTTTAGTGAATTTTCTTTACCCCAAAGTTATTTAACCAAAACAAAAGAAACATTCTGAAATCAACTTCATTTATCAACCGCAGAAAAAAACTTACACAAAGCTAAACCACCCGATCCTTATCAACACCACTTGGAATAACAAAAAAAATCCAACACAAAAAACATGAAAAAACAAAAGGTTAAAAGTTGTCCTTATTTGAATTTTCATTAAAACTTTCTCCCGTCAGGAACAAAGAACATTTATATTAAAAAAGTCCGGCCGCGACCAGATATTTATCTGTACCTAGTCTCGAGAGCGGGCCGAATTTTAACTTTTCGGCAAAGAGTTCGAAGACAAAAATGTAGTAGCGACACTTCTTTGGTTTTTTAAAAAAGACTCTGATTTTGTTTTTTTTTTTTGGTAAAGATCTTTGCAGTTAGCCTGAGCGCAGGCTTTGACTGCTTCACCGGACTTTGCACTCTGTTTTTGTCCAACTTTATGTATTATCCGGTACTTACAACCGAAACATTAGTTAAATATGTGTGCACGCAATAGTTTTTTTACATTGGTTTAGCGTAGCTGAAAATGGCTCAGGGTGGTAGGAGTTGAAACAAATATTTTAAATGGTGGGATATTGAAACAGCTCAATAAAACGCAAACAACTATTACAAGTTCAGCAGTTCACTATTTAGGTCCGAAAATCGTTGCTAAGATTGATCAAAAGAAGTAAATAACAGAAAATTCAGAAAAAAAAGGAAATATAATTTAAGTACCTACATAGTTCCTTTTATAGCAAGGGAGAGATAGAAAAGTTGCTGATACGCACATTTCAGAGTAACATTTTAAATATCACAGTAGTTTTCCCATAATTAACTTAACATTGTATAATTGTATCATTACTAAATATCCGGCTAAAATTTAAATAAAAAATTCACAGAATATCCGTTTCCATGCAGTTATCCACAAACATGTTATAGATAGTTCTTGAAACCATTATTCATTGAATATAAAATTTGAATGATTAATTTATTCATGTTATTTAATATTCATCAAGTGGATATGGTTTTAAATTGTTGGAAAATAGATAAGCGAGAATTTTAATGCGGTGCGTGTAAGTAGAGATTTATTAGTGAACTAGCTGTGACCGCAATTTTGTTCGCAAATGTTGTTGTTTTTCAAAATCCCTTTGTTTTCATGTACACACGTAAATAAGGTACATACGTGGTAAACTTCTTTATTAATGGAATTAAACTTAAAATATTTACAATATTATAAAAACTAAGCCGAAGAATTATAAACTAAATGAAACTAAGAACTAAAACAAAGCATCAAAAAATTCATCCACATCGCTGTCGACTGGGAGTGTGCCCAAAAGGCTGGCAGCATTGCCACGTTGTATGGCAATGCTTATTCGCTGACCTAGGTAGAAGCCAGCCTTTGGGTCACGCGAAGTGTCAACCAGGCGTTTGGATAAATCTTTAAAAAATCTGTGTGCACTCGGACCCCACGGACCAAGGGTCTCAACCCCAAACGGCTCGAATAAATGGCACGTAAATAATAATTATATTTATATAAATGTTATGTCGCTGCTGATATTTCGCAGGATTCAAGCTTTACAAATAATGAGGGCAGGTGCATATTTTGACATTATGTTTGTTTCAGTATCTAAAGAAGAAAACTGATCCAATAAAACGAAAATAAGATATCTTTCTTGATGGTAAATCCGACTAGCTTCCACTAAATTCCAAAAAGTTTCCAAACTCAATTTACCTTCCTCCAATCAAATTACACCAACTCGAACAAGCCTCTTCAAGTCTAGAACAATAGGTTTCCTAACCAACCGAACTCCTTGAAACTTGTACCTAAGGCCGCGTCTGCGCCGGTGCTACTCCCGCCCAGCGCCACAAGACCCGCCCCGGCCACCGCGCCTAACTTGCAGGGCTGGCTAACTTAGTGGTAGGTAAACCGCTTGATAGCTTCACTTTGATGGTTATATACTTAGGTAAGTAGTTATAATTATAGAGGTAAGTGACTCACTGATGTATGGATTGTTATTTAATTAAAGTCAATTTGCAGAGAGAGATTTCCTATATTTGGTGGTTTCATGATTAGCTTTTATAATTGATATTATTTATATATATAATTTTAAGAGGTGTTTAGGGTCAAAATAGAAATAGTAGCGGTCCTTCGCAGAATCGGCAACAATATGGTAATTGTTACTAATATAAAAAAAAATAATTTTTAACAAATGAAGCTAGTATTAGGTGCCTGAAAATAATCCAAATTTGGTTTTAAAGGAGGCCAGCCAAAAATATATAAATTGTATTTTAAGACCTGTAATTGTAACCATATTTCAAGCAAATAAATGACATTCTATTCTATTCTATTCTAAAAAAACTAAATCAGCTTTTTTACTAGCCTATGTATATTAGGTGAGTGTCATACATAGAGATAGTAATCGATTTTTCTTTAGCTTTTTGCAAGCTTGTGGTACCAAGCTGAGCAAGAATTTACAAACACATACCGCTCGAAACTTACATAAGTACTGCATATACACAAAAGGATAATTATTACAAATTAAAGTATTCAATTAAACAACATTTTCGTGTATTTACAAGTTGTTCGAAAATTACAAAATTATGAGTATTTACGATGATACTTTAGTTGTGGATTATCCAGAGATAATTATGTCGATATTACACGAAACCGCCAACTACGTTCGACGTTCAAGCACACAATTAGTGATAAACGGAATATCATATGAAAGAGAAAACATCTGTAATATTTTTGAGTAATTACAGGTAGGTTTAAACAAGTCAGAGAAGAAAATAAAGAGGCATAATGATACTTGAAGATAATATGACACTTCGGTAATTATGATTTTTATCTTTGATCAAAGATGTGATCAAACTGCCTGTGTTTTGGGTGGAAAATTCCTTTGACTGTATTAATTTACAAATATTCTAATTTACCTTCAATAGTCGGTTATTTCACATATTATAGAGTACACAAAAAAAATGTGGTTTACTAAAGTTTTCTTTTTTAACGGGGTTTTAGTCTTTTACATAACAATTGTGTCCAGCCAGCCCTGGCCACCGCACTCAACAACGACCGTCAACTTTAAGCATTCCCACTTGAATAAAAACTTTTCCAAACCAGACCCTAAATTAAAATGTTCTAATTTTAAAATATAATTTTAACTTTTTAATAACACACAGCCCTGTAGATCGCAATCTGTAAGAGTGTTTTCACATTATCCGACACGATATCGGGGGCAAGTAAATGTATGAAAATTACGAATCCGATATTCGTTATCGGACCGGATAATGTGAAAGACAAGTAGGTATATTCTTCATACAGCTTGACAAAAAAGAGTTTGACGTGGTGACTGATGGAACTAAATATTTTTTTTTTTAATATATAGTATTCTTGTCCAGAAATGCCCCAATTAAACTAAACAGTATTAGCAAAAATTGCAAAAATATAAAAAGTATTACAAACATTTGTAATCGTAATGTATGGGTGATCATCTGTGACAGATGATCATTTTTACCAAACTCTTTTTTGCCAGGCGCTGCATTTATTTGTCCTCGATATCTTGTTTATTTCCGATACCAATATCGTGTCGGATAATGTTAAAACAGTCGAACGCCCGGTAATTAGATTTTAGGTTCTAACTCGTGATTGAAGAAAAGTTACGATTAGGGTTAGGGAAATGAACGTTACGTTACGGTATAAGGGACCGGGGTGGACAAAATGACGTGGAAAGTATTCGATTAAGTTGAGCAAATGGTCCCGTAGATTAAAGGGCTAATTTGAAAAGTGGTTATAGAGGCGTCGTTTTGTTGAATTGGGGATTTACTAGCGTGCCGCGTGAGTGGTAGAGAGGAAGTTTGCATTACATTGTTTCTATTATTGAGGGGTTGAGTGAATTATGCGTGTAAGCTTTTCAGACGCTGAAATGTTGTAAATCTTAAGTTAACTTTTCACATGTGTAGAACCTATACTCTTGTAATTTATATCTTATCTTGTATATACTCTATCGCCTAAAGAGATATTATATACAAGACGGGATATTTTTTGTGTAGAGTGTACTACCTAGGTAAAAATGCTAGATCAGATTCGTATACATGTCGTTACGTTGTCTTTTATTTGTCACGTATGAATGGAGACCGCCAGAAATGGCACAAATCCATAGCTGGCGATATTGATACGTCCTAAATAATGATTTCAAATGATTGCAAAATCTATGAAAAGATAGGATTATAATTTAGGCCATCAAGCAATGGACTAACATTGAAATATTTTTTTATATCCGGCAGTACAGCCCAGCGTTCCAACCGCAGCGTTCCGCCCGCCCGTCTGCAGACACCGAGTAAGGAAGCGTGAACGAATCCGCCGTAGCTGAGGATGGTAACTTTTGTACAATTACCGCACACTGGCGCCGCCCGCGCCCCGCACCCCGCCCCTCCGCAAGCATGGTCTGCAAAAAAAAGGCACCACTTGTCATTTAAAAGGTAAGACATTTTTGATAGTAAGTGTTTAAACTGCCTCGTTGGCCTAGTGGTGCTAAGCGCGACTGCTACGCTAGAGGTCTTGGGTTCGATTCCCAAGTCGACCAAAGTGTTATTGGGTTTTTCTATGAAATTCTCAGTAGCAGGTCGGAGTTTGAATTTGTGCCCGGTTAGTGGCAATAGGCTCGCCCCCTATTACATGGGACCTAAAACATACCGACGAACTGTGGGTGTACATTTTTACACCTCTGCCTAACCCTTCGGGGATACAGGCGTGATGGTATGTTATGTTTACGTTAAGTATTTAAATGGCAAGTATTTTAGTTTATACAATTTAAGGGTATAAGCGTATATAAATTATTGCCCATTTGGTAGAAAAGTCTTGTGATGTTTATTGTAAATTCCTAATATAATTTGTTTATATTGCAGTTGGAGAACTACTGCACAGTGCGAGTTGGTCTCAAATACCTTCGAGATTATTAGTTTGGGATGATAAGCAAGTTTTGTTCTATAATAAAACGATAACTGTATTGAGGACTAGCAGTTGGAGGAGAATGAACCTTTACATGGTGTAATAAGACATGGGGGATATGGGAGTGTTTAATAATTTATATTTTGCGAACAAGACGCATGTATTTAAATTTGATTTTGTAAATAGCATTTATACCGTATGAAGAAATTCAGAATAATTTAAACACCCACACAACCAGACAATAACAATAATTTAAGCATTTACCCATAAAATCACTTAAAAAACTTTCCCAATCAGTTCCCACTATAAAAACTGCAGACCGTACCCTCAGAAGTTGGCCACTCATGAGTTATAGTCGCAAGGATAGAACCACTGTCTAACTTTGCACTTTACTCGTATTTTACACATAATGGTTATGTATGGCCGTTAAACTTTCATACGGGACTCGCTAATTGAGAGTGCGTTGCGTCTGGGACTTTAGTCTCAAAACTAACTTCGGTTAAAATAGTTGGGCGAGCGAGGAAATTAGATTCGAGAGGCGGCCATGTTGGCTTGGATTTGATTCAAAAATAGAGAGCTTTGATAAATGGGTTTGGTTTCAAGACAATTTTATGTTTTGTCACCTAGTGAGGCATTTTGGCTGAGCTCCAATGCAAGATTAAAAGGTTACTTGCTTACAAAGGGATGGGCCACCAAAACAATATAAGTAGAGAAATGTTAAAATTGAAATTAATAGTAGCTTAATACATAATTTCATGTTTTAAAAATAAATTTTGTGTTTTCCTTTTCAGAAGTAATGGAAAGACGAAGTGCGACGTGCTGATGCGATTGATCATTCGCTCATTCTAATTTATGTGCTTTTTTATTTTTAGGGCTGAGAAGTGAGATTTATTTAAAAAAATAAGATAAACTTAAGAACTTAGTTCTACAACTAAATACATTAAAAAAAAAGCTTTACACTAAATAAATATTAAACATGTTACAGTAAGTTTGTTACGTGTTGCCCAAAAGCCATAAATCCAAAACCTCACAATCCGCGTGTTACTGCTAGTCCGCTGAAGCGCTGCTGAAATATTGTCACCGGGATGTTTACGTGGATATTTGTTAAAGAATGTAATTTCAACAATAATAATGTATAGTTAAATAATTATTTAAATAATCCCGATAAGAAGTTCTGTAATGAGAAACAAAATAGGTAACAAAAATTATTGTCATTTTTTAATGAGAAAAATGATTAGTTTCATGTAATAAGTACATTATTAAGTGTGTGAGTGTGTACACAAGTAAAAGTGTAAAAGCTGTTGATATAATTTATTTACATATTGTTATAAATATAATTTACACCTGTTTGTTTTTATAAATCAAAGTCGGGTTAGTTAGACTATTATTAACACAAGATTGGGTGTACCGATTTTCATGGTTTTGATTTGTTGGGTTCAACTCCACCCCTGTCATACGGAAACCTGGACTACTTACGCGGTTAACCACAAAATAATTAATATTTGACAATAACCTACTAAAAGGTTAATGGTTAGTATTTGTTCAATATTTTTTGCAATGTCTAGTGTATAAATAAAACTAGGTGTGTTTAGTCATAGTTAATTACATAAACAATATCCTACTAGTCATACCTAACATCATTACATACACAATCAAACAGCACTATAACAAACTAACATACATTCTAATTACCGCATACCAAAGAACAACACTAAATAACCCCCAAACGCCGACGTAACAATTTTAATTTCGCACATTACATTTTCAGAAAGCACTTTCGAACGAAATTTCCGACGATTAAAACCAAACTTAACCCTACGATGCGAATGTTTCAGAACTAAATTCATGATAATTTCTACAACTAATAACGGAGCAGTCGGTTTAATTTCGCTTAGTTTTACGTCAGCGCAAGCTTCGCGAATATTTTAGCGACTGTTAAATATTTCTATGTAAGCAGAATAGTTTGTGTGCGGTCTGTAGTTTCCTGTTTACGTGCATTTGAAAGTACTAGTTTTATTTGGATATATTTTTGGTGTAGCGCCACCTGGTGGCGTGTTGCGGAACTATGTTTTAATGAAATAAAGTTCTTTCTTTGACAATATATTTGATGAGTGCTATTTTAGCTTATATATTATCTTAATTATAAAATATTAATGGTAAAGTTAATGTAAAACTGTGGGGTAGATAAAAAATGACTGAAAGGTCGTTGGTATAAATAAAGAAAAAAACAAAAAATTCTAAATTAATATCAAAAATAATTATCTACTAATTTCTTACACCAGTTCCACATATTTATTTAACACCGAAAGATACACACATACATTACATACCAGAATACAAGCGAAACAATTATCTCTCTTCGTTTAAAAAATAAGCGTCGACGTGGCATTCTAATTTGAGTCAGCAGTCGCCACCTAGCGGCGGCGGCGCGAACCTCGTGCTCGAAGGGTCTCGCACACTCGACTATTAATTTCCTAAGGGAACTCTACACCCCGGCCCTCCTACCATGTGAGCGGGAAATCTAATATTTTTAATAAGAATTTTTAGATGTTTTTTTTCGTAATAGCGTAAAAAAGAGTTTGAAATTTTAAGTCGACTGGTGGAAGAGGTGTTTAAAGAGGAAGAAAACATACTCTTTCATAAAGTTTGTTCTTTTTGGAGTAAAAATTTTTATTAACATCGGGCTTGAACCTAAAGTACCTACTTGTTCACAATCTTGTTGTTCTACTTCTAGGCTTTTAGATTTTAATCTTACTTAAAATTAACTAGAGTTCGCTTAAAATTTTTGTTTTCTATATTTTCTTTCAGTGTAACTACACAAGGTGCATGATCATAGCAGTGAAAACCATATTTATTACATAATTGTATGCTATATTAAAAATAATTCACTTACCTAGGCTCTACGAGCATGTAGCACAGAATCTTGCATTCAATTTTTAGTAGGTATGTGTCGTAAAGTGTTTGTAATTACATAATTTACTGTAAGTATTTAAGTAATATTTGATGTATAAGGTAAGTGGAAACGACAGGTAAAATTAGGTAACATAAAAATTCGTTTCATAAAATGCTGCTAGGTCAATAGTGTTAAATGTTCCCAACTACATACTCGTAATATGTAGGTAGACATGTAATTTGAAAAACGATTGCTAGGAATCAGAGATAACTAATATAAACCAAAAATAAAAGCCCTATTGCAAAATAAAAAAAAAAATCACAAAAAATATTCTGTTTTTTTTATTTTCACCTTTCCACCGTCGTTTATCGCTAACACTCCGTGGTACGCGGGTTAGGGATGAGGTTTTATCTTCACGCGCGCATGACTATCCCATGGTAATGTAATGAAAAATTACGCCCATCTGATACCGCCACTGTCTCCGCGCTTTTTGTTCTGCCCTCCTTTATATCTAGCGCTATACGTTTAGTTGAACGAGTTTTATTGAGGTGTTCTAGGGGTTTTTGAAATGAATGTTAGGTTTTTGAGTTCAATTTTATAGAATTGGTGTATCTTCGACTAACGTTATAATGCTATAGGCACCTCAATTGTAGTAACCCTAGTGATGTTTACAAATTGTATTGAGAGGCCTGTAAAACGTATCGATTTTGAACAACTTTTTTGTGTCCTTCCCTCAAATAAACGTTTAGAACAATCTCTAAACGTTTATAGGATAAGGTGAAAGGGAGACTAGCATGGTGTCTTTATTTGTGGGGCAATACATAATTTGTGCACTGTTTTGTTTATCGCATAAAATATATTTATAACCTGTTAATTTGTAATAAGATGTGTGTTATTAATGTTTAGAATATTTTAATTATATAAATTTGCATGCCTACCGGCAAAATATGGCTGAACGAATGTTACTTTTTATGTCACCACTAAAATGTAATACCCATATCTATACTTATAATAAATCTGTAGAAGTGAAAATTCTGTACATTGAAAATATCAAAAAAATAAATGGCGGGGGGTGTTATTAGACCGACACCGACCCAAAAGTGTGAAAAAAAAAATTTTTGTCTGTCTGTCTGTCTGTTTGTTCAGGTATCACGCAAAAACTACCGGTTCGATTACGATGAAACTTGGTATAATTATTCTTTAATATCCTGGGCACCACACTGGGTAGTTTTTATCCCAGAAAAAACAAACTTAATTTTGCGGTTAAAAACTCATTGATAAGTTTCGTCATCCACGCGAACGAAGTCGCAGGCACAGCTAGTTTGCAAATAAATATCTTTTATCTTTATAAAGGATTCTTACGAGAAATATCAAAAATCTTGTCTGAACTCAAAAGTTTACTCAGAATATCCCTCAAAATAAACCTCTTAGACCAAAACCATTGATTTTCCGCTGACTACTGAAATTGAAATCAAATAATCCTTAGCCAATACTCAATAGCTCTGTTTACTGAGTCTTTGATATATGACGTAAAATGTGTCTCTACCTTTAGAGCTGGGGTAAGTACGGCGTACCGTGGGGTAAGGGGTTCCGTTCAGATTTAGTCAATAATAAACATTGTCTGTCTCAGTTAAGTCTACAGGGATTTTAGGAGGTCTGATGCTCCCCTTAACACTCCGGTGTTGATGTTGCTTAAGGGGTAGATTTGTTGGACATGTAATATAAGTTGTATTTTTTATTACGAATTTGATATGTGATAATGCATGAAAACAAATTTTATTCATGTAATTATGTGTGTTAATGTTATGCCTTTTAAAATTAATCAAGAAACAAAAAAATATATTTCATCTAGTCACAAAAGTTGTCATCTTGCTGACCTGTGTAATGATTTTCATGTTCTATAAATTCCAACCTATCTAATTAACTAACATCAAATAAAATGTCGCTCATAAGCTACAAAGGCTCAAAACCAATTAAAACCACTTCCCTCTGCCTTTCATCAAAAAGCTAGTCATAACTATCCTTGTTTACAGATATCATAATGAGCTCAGTCTAGGTTCAAAGCGGAACCCGTTCAGTCTCCCCCAGAACCTGACGCTAACCGGCCCGAACTGGACCGAACGGGTACGAACCGGTTAGCTTTAAATAATCAAAATGAACTTCAGTCCCGAAGCTTCGTACTTCAAATCGTCATAAGCCGAGATTTGCCCCACGTCGGGCGCGACTAACTTGTTTTGACTGGTGATTAGCGTCTATCTGGATTAAGTTGATTTGAAGGCAGAAGCTAAGGTAAGATATTAATTTATTTTTCTTATGTTTTCTTCTACTGGTAAAACTACCTAATCGACCTTTTATGTACATATCTACTTTGTATACAAGCCAATGTACGTGTACAGCTATTTTATCTTAGCATATCAAAAAATACGGCTGAACAATCTGCATCCGATTCCATTGTTCGTTGACGGCTCTAATTAAATTGATTAGGGCTGTCCATTCCATTTTCCTCCACTTTGAAGCTATATTTCCCCCAGCTTTATTTCTAACGGACCAAATAATTTTGCAAAGAGCGCAGAAAAGTCATTTAATTTACAAATTGTTTTTTATTACACCCTTGACGTCTTCTCGTGTCAAAGACTCCCCAAGCTATGCGTCTTTACACTCCGGTATGTCGACTACCCTTATCCCCACCCCTATTACCCCACTCCCCCCTAAACTACCTCCCCTGGGTGGCCTTTTTAATGCCCTCCGCCTTTGCTCACAGCCGTCTGTTAAAACACTCCGATTCTTAAAAGACGAATTTTACATCAAAAACAACAAACAAAAACTACTCTTAACACCTCACTTTAAGGTGCACTTTCGCCTGTAATCTAAATTAACGTTAGATCAGTATCTAATGGGATATCAGATCATCACTGTACGTTCTTTGGAGAAATTTGTTCTCGCAATGTGTGCAGCTTAAAATTATTTTGTGCTTTAAGTTAAAGATATTAGAGTATATTTTTGTCAGTTAGTTTTCAGGGTGGTTACGTCGTTTCGTGTGGGAAGAGATCGGAGGTGCAATAATTTAAGCAAAGGGTGGAAAGCGACGGAGAGTTCTTTTTGTAGTTTGTGCGAGTGAGACGTGCGTAGGTCGAGAGGGTGCGGGGTTAAACGCGCTACAGGGACGGATTCTAAATAGAAGGGTGGTTTGTAATAGAAAAATACGTGTTGTGTGTAACATATATTATACATTTGAAAGTTGTGTTACAATGAACGTGTAAGTTCTACGTCCATAATTAGTTCAAGTCACAAATAATAGGTATGAAACCTTTATGGTAAAATATGAAAATGATGTACCTTAAGGCTTTATTTTGGGAGCTTTGTTCAGTGTTGGTAGCGTACCTACAGCTTCTCCAGCCAGCATGATCAGTTGAACGAGGAAATCTGTAAATAAGGTAAAGTACACATGAAGTAACTAAACTATTAACCGTTTTAATTATGTTGTTATACTATAGAAATATGAGAAAGGGTTATTAAAACAATATTAAATACAGTACTAAAACGTAAATTACATCGAATTTAATAGAATATCAATACCAAGAAAACAGAACTGCTGCTGCAGAGACTGCTTGTTATAAATTTTCTATTACCTTGCACCGGTTACAACTGATTACATAACTCAAAATTCTCTAAATACTTTTCAAAACATTAATTTAATTTGATTTTCCAAATCCGTCCCTGTAGGCCGTCAACACCCCAAATAGGCCGACGCGCTGCGAACGCTAAAAACGTACCCCTTTACCCCTTTCCCCGATTTTTAAGCCTACTCCCCCAGCCCCCTAACCCCCGGGTTAGCCAGAGCACATTTACGCGCAATAAATTTTGACCGCTTGCGTCTATTCAAAACAGCCTCTCTACTACATGAAATTATCAAGGAAAATAAACCTTATCGTCATGATAAAAGGTTGAGTTTTGAATGTATTCCAAACAGAAATATAGTCTATGTAAAAGAAACGGTCTCGGAGTTTTGAAGCGCCGTTTGACGTTTAGCAAAAAAATGCTCTATTTTTGTGTCTTAGGAGTCATTTTTGGTTGTCAAAGTTTCGTATAAAAGAAGGTGCCGGTTTTGCGTGGCTAGAACAAAGCTATCCTATTTACCTAGGCTTTAGATATTGTGTATTTCTCATTTGTCTTGGTTGTGGCATCCATTGTGTTGCCAGCCTATGGCAGTGAGAGGCCGGGAAATTATGTGGTTTTGTGAACGATTGCCCTTTGTTTTTTAGAGTCGTATGATTTCGTGGTTTCACTGTACTAAGTTATTTCTTATATTTCTGTATTGCAGATCAGGAACACTCCCCACAAGCGGAGAAGAAAATGTTGTTTATACGATGAAATGATAAAGAATCTTATGAAATATCTCTTTTATTAAATGAATTTTGTTTTTAAAAACCTGTGTGGAATAGCCACATAAACATGCTGAATTTGAAAAAAAAATAACAAAAAATACGCAATTTGATATAGGAGGTACAAAATAATTCAATAAATTATTTTAAGTTACTGTTAGGTTATAATACGATAACATAAGTTAGTAAAGCTGTTGGGAATTAGATTCCAAAGCCTAAACAAAGGCTCTACTAAGTCCTAACACATCCGTCGTTTATCGCGCCCGAACATAGATGGCATTGTAAACACGAAGGCTGTATTTTAGATAGGAAAAAACGTTTCTAAAAAGAGATTAGTTTCGCAAATAAAAAAAGACACCCTAATAGAAAGCGTTTTTGAAAACTATAGAAAACGATAATAAATATTGTTTAAGCACAATAACTTTAGTATTGATTAGAAAAATAAACATAAGTATCTAATTTTAGTTACACTCCTTGAAATTCATTGCAACACAAAATGACGTGATTTAGTTAATATAGATATCAAAATTGTATATTTAACTAATTGATATGTTGAATGCGTCTTAGTATCATTAAAAAATGTATCATATTTTTCAGCTTAAAAGAGACTAAAAAACCCAGCTTTGCTATTCCAAAGTATTATTCTACTTCCGAAACTATACAACGAAATTATTCAACGTTTCCTTCCAAAAAGTTTCATTCACTCACCGTTCATCTAATTGGTTTAGGAGTGAAGGGATACCGATCAGACTAAACTGTTTGGTGATGTCAATAATGCACTTTATGCACTTATCATTTGTAGGCAAAGCGGCAGTTTAGCGGAGCTACTCTGTTCTGGCCTAGACTGTTTTAATACAGGTAGAGTTCTGGGTATTTGATAGGTAGAAAAGGTTGTGGTTGTTAATAAATGGTAGAAAAAAAAAGGATTAGCTTTTTTTCTGTCTTGACATTCTCACCTTTTTTCGGTTTTCAAAAGTTTTAAAATATTCGATAATTTATATACTCGTACATGTTTTATATTTTTAGATTTTGTTATCGATGCATACAAAAAACATCGCTTGTAATTCGACGTGTAAAATAAGAATATTGAAAATGTCATTTTAATCCCAAACCGTGAAAATAATACAGAAATACAGGTATAATAATATCATTACCTAACCTTCTTATTAAACAGCCTGTTTACAGACGTTTCGTTTGCTCCACAATAACGCCGATAGCTATTACACCTCTGACAAATTTGTGCTCGATAAACGCCAATAGGCTCCTCCTTTCACATCGCACCCTGACAGAATGAGGGTGCGAAATACACCTCTACCTATCCTATAATATAGGTGGGAAGAAGATATCTGTAATCAACGTATTGAAAAAGTATAGGACATAAAGTAGCAACAAAAGAAATTAAATAAAAGAAGGATGGCGAAAATCAAATCAAATCAAAATCAAAAACAGTTATTGGAACAAAAAACAAGATAAGTAACATAATTGTGCGTTAACAGCTACATTAGTTTAGAAAAAAAACTGTGTCGCAACTGTTAGCGCCCACCTCCAGGACGGGGACAATGAAGAAAATAAAAAGAGAAAGAAGAATGAAAAGAAAAATATCATACAGTTAAGGTTAAGTTGTATTTTAATTATTTTTTAACACATGCAACTCGTAGCATATGTATATCTCACAGATTCTAAGAAAATAAAAAAAACACTCCTTAATAAATTATTTATAAAATGTACACTAAATGTGATTCTCAAGTATAAAAAACTATTGTACATGGGCGAGTACAGTCGATAATGATATTAAAAAGATGTTTGAGATTTTCACATCAAGGTAAATAATTCATAACTAGATAGGTATATAATTAGCAGTGACAAAAGGTACTGTATATGATGATGATTATGGTGACGAACACTTTAACAGTCTTCACGCATCCTATCAGTGTGCTGAATCAACTAATAATGTTTCGTCTCATTAAACATCAGTGATTGTAATTTATGTGTGCACGAGTTGTTGATTTCAGAAGGTAATTACCATACTGCGATCACTTATGTTTCTGTTAAAAAAAAACGTTCAGTAATACTTCATAATTTTAGGACCAAAGCAAATCTTAGCTGATTCTTCATTACTTTGAAAAATGATATTTTTACAAGTTGTGATAACGTAAATTATTTTTTCAGGATTTAAGTAGAAAGTGTATCCAATAATGATTGCAGAAATAATGACTTTGCATTATAAACAGGGATTTTATTTCATTTATGCCAGTTGCTATATTCAAGAGGATACATCTACAAAGTACTCTCTTTTCTGCCACATAATATTTTTATTTTACATTCTTCAAAAAATTTAAACCCTAAAAATGGTCGTTATACCAATACATCTAATTACCTTTTAACTCACGCAATGTAGCTCACACCAAAAAAAAGCGATGCAGTGGTCATTTAAAACGCAGCTCAAACGATATTACTACATGAATTGGGAGAGGACATTGACCGATGTAAATCGAGCTAAAAACGCCCGTAACATTACAAAATCGTTAAAACCTACATAATTATATTTCTATCTAGTTCCCTCACGTTTAGAGATGGCGCAATGCGTATTTTTTCTCTCTTTTTTTCTCTGTTATCCGTTCCTATGTGATACAGACAGGCTGGTATTTGAATGCGACAATTATTGAACATTTTAGAATGTTTGTCATTGGTATTTAGGCGTGTATTCATTTAGTTTAACACTGTATTTAGTAGAATTCTGGACGGTGTGGAATTTGATTGATTAGGTATTACAATGATTGTAAATTGGTGTAGTCTATATCATCGATGCAAAATGTGCGTGAAGATGAGAGGTAAGTTTGTAAAGCATATGACTATTTCAGGATTGATTTATTTAGAAAATGACAATTTATTATCCTTACAGGATATCTGCTTAAGTATGAATTAGAAAGGAGTCTTTTTCGGACATATATTTTCTATACTAAATAAAAGTTAATAGCCTTTATTTCGGTACAAAAGCTCGCATCACTAAATAATTTACAAAAAAATGGAAAGAATCTCATAAAAGCCGTACCTCATTATTAATATTATTTTTTAATATCTGCCTATTTAAAATATCAATAAGTCAACGACATTACGATAAAATTAGTATTGAACCTCTACTTTTCTTTCATCCGCCTGAAACCAGTAAAATCCAGTGCAATACCTAATGACGCACCTACACTACACGCGTAGCTATTGTCCTGCACCAAAACGTGCAATGAATTCAGGTTCGAATCCACAAATTGGCGGGATAAAGCTTACTATATATCTTTTAGCTTATTTCGATTACGAAGGCTGAGTTGGTGGTATTTGGGAGCAAAGAATGCAGGGTGTGTTTCGATTATGAAAAATTAATCGTATTTCTAGTTAGAAAAAAAATTAAGTATCTATGTGGTGTTTACATGTCATGTTAAGCAGAAAACAACAAGCTTTTAAGTAACGAGGTAAAATTGTTGTAAATTAACTTTGTATTTACTGGATGTTTGACAAAGAAACATTTTTTTTAATAGCTCTATTTCAGCGCGACCAATACAGTACAGTAGGTGTGTTGGCAAAGTAGAATTTCAGTAAGTAAATGAAATGAAATACAAAGTAACATAAAATAAATACTCATTATTGTAAAAACAAACTAAAATACGCAGACGGTCTTCCATAATACCATATAGTGTTTGCAAGTGACCAGAACCCTCAATAAGGGGAAGGTGTGACGTTATTAACCAGTAGTTGTTCGCTGATGAAATTAGCACCGCCTGATGAGGGAGGCAATTGATCGGATACGTTCCTAACCCGGGGTGCCATCGGGAGAAATGGACTAGAAATTATGTTCGTAGTATTGGAAGTCTGGAAGATTTGAGATTTTTTAGAAGAATATTTAAAGGTAGATAATAAGTATTGGAACAAATTGTAATTATGGGTGTCTATAAGTAGAAAAACAAAACACAACCGTTTAGTATTTTCCCCTCTTTTACCGATTTACCGACACTTTTGCTACCGATTTATAAAGGTTTTTCTAATAATTATTTACAGGATTAGCTTTTGGGTAGGTCCAAAATATGTGTTCAAAAGTAAAATGAAAAAAGAAAGAAATAAATATCTTTTATCACTTGACATGTCATTGTATTGATACAAGGCTTAAAGTTTTCTTTTTGTTGAAATCTAAAGTCCAATCTTCGATCTAAACAAGTTCCATTCGATACCAATATACTCAACCACAAGCTCGTTCATTACGTAAATGATTAATATGCACACAGCCACTTACGTAGACCCACTCCTTGCACAAATAGGGGAAAAAACAAAGGCCCATTAGTATCGGAAGTGAGGGCTCATCAAGATAAATAGAAATGTCACTATGATGGATTACCGACCCAAGCGGGCCACCTACACCCTTATCTTGCCGTATAATAATATTTCCATATCCTTATCACGAAGACATAAGGTCTAAAATCGTAAGGTTTTTTTCCAGTCGTTTGTTTAATGAGGTGGTTTCTGCAAGGCTGCGTTTGTCGTTATCTATAGGTAAATAGGCGGTTAAAGAAATAAGGGTGACTGTGTTTGTTTTAGGTAATTGATTTGTTAATTTTATAATGGATCGTTATTTTAGCGTTAGGCTTTTATATACCTGCATTATGTGTACATTGTCTGCGTGACTTATATTTTTATCAGATGCCTTTATGCTTCCTTCGCCATGTCTCTATGATCATAAGTTTAGGAGCCCCTATGATGTTAGTATTATATTTTGGCTCTTGTTTCTAGAAGTCTTACTATTCTCATGTTTATGCTTTTTTTAAACTTATAAAAATGATGAATGTTTGTTGAACAACGGTGTCTTGTTAACTCAAGTTTTTTTTATGATAACTATTTTATTCACCTGGGAAAGAGCAAAATGAAAACAATATACGTTAAGATGTTATTTAATATCAAGTAGATTGACGCTATCAAATATTACTCATCGTAAAACTAAGTGTCTAGCGTTCCTAGATTAATAGAGGGGAGGTTTTGTGTCTGGTTTCCTATCAAGTAGCCATAAAAATTCTGCGTTAGGCTCCCATTTCACATTGCATTTCAGATTACCACCAGTAAGTGGCTTCACTGTGGGCGGAGGGCTTTCATAACTATACTCATATCAAATTATATTGACTTTACGTCTACCTTTGATGTAGCTAATTAGATAGAATGAGATCAATTCTGTATGTTCTTTTCCTCAGAATTTAAAATTAAATATTGGAGTTATTGATGTAGTAATTGCTCAATACTCAATACTCAATATTTACCTATTGCACTCCATATGTTACATAAAGGTGGTGGTCACATTAAAGGGTCGGTACAATATGGACCCTGTAGGGCACGGCAACATACAATGTAATTTATATAAATTAAAAATACTAAGCTGCATCAAATATTTTACAAAAAAAAAAAAAAATCTCCTTACCAGTTCAAGGAATAATTGCTATTTATTGTTAGATTATTTATGACTAGAATTATTGACCATATTAATATAACAGGGGATTACAACTTAATGTAAATAAAATTATTACTAAGTCTCTCATATAATTACCTACGTGTATTATGCCTTCTCTGTTTTTATACCTCTTTATTAAGTGCATTAGTTTTGTGGTGGTTTCTACGTACCGTTTTGCTAAATAACCAGGAAACGCCAATCGAATGTGACCCGTATTTACTTTTTAGTAAACGCCGCGTCGCTGGTGCACTCTTTGCTTCTTATTTGGTGCATCTGAAATTTTGATTAAATGGTGTGTTAATATATGTATGGTGTCATAACGGCTAATACGCTTCATGTTAGTTAAAATATTGAACGTGCTATTTTTCCATTTAATAGGAATATTGATAGTCTCTGCGACAAAACTCGCAATCTACACCTATAAATAGAAAAAACAACAATAAAATCATTATAATTCATTTCCGTGCTTCTATTAAAACAGTTGTCTAGCGAAACTAAAATGGGGAAAAAATGAACACGCAAAAACAAAATGGAAGGCTGGCTTAGAGTGGGGGAGGCAAAATACGCATGTGCGTGCCCCGGCCTCCCCCAGGGAGACGCGGCAACTGCGACCCGCGGGGAGGGCGGGGTTTTGTTTCAGTAGGTACGATTTTTTCGCCTATCTTTCTTGAGCATCCCTTTGATATGCGCATATTTTTTTTTTGATGTTGGCTTTTGTACCTAGAATTTGTGTACGTGTGCGGTTTGTAGAATTAATTAGGGCCCTTTCATTTTAGCCAGCGGTGTTAGGTATTCGTTATAAAAACATGGCGTTTTCTTTGTTTTTTGGGGTTTCGCTGGGGCGATTTTAATGCTTTTTCTCGTTTTGGGAGTCGTAAGTGGTAAAGATTTGAGTTTAGTGGGTAGTAACTTATTTGTATCTTTATAGGTAGATATGTATCGAGTTACGAAATATGATTTCGGTATTAGGTCGGTATTGTTGGTGTAACATAGTAAATTAAACCTATTGATAGAATATATTTGTGATCGCAGTTTTGATTGGTTAGAAGAATTTGTATTTATGTGGATTATTGCAACTAAGCAATTTATTTGGGACCTTAATATGATAAGACAGGGTAATCATTTCGAATTTATAAGACCAGCTAGTTGCAGTATAAATACACACTAGCTAAGCTTCTTGGGCAATACAAAACAAGAAACTTGTTACTCCAAAATAATCTTCACGCCTAATAACATTCACAATACTAAACTCTACCTGAAAAACTGATAATTAAAGTTAGTTCCAATAAAACACAGACGACACTAGAAAATAATCAACAAATTTTCCGTATCGAGCTAGCATAAACTCCAAAAACAAGCCTATTCTAAATTCCAATTATTCACTTTGACGTCGCCCGTAGATAATCATCTGTCATACGACGCTGGATGGGGAAACTGTCCAATTTTCCCTGACCTCCCACTTTTTATATGTGACCCCCGGTTTTGGCATTGTCTCCTGAAATAGCGGGGGGAGAGACGGGTCAAGTGGCGCTGGTGGTGGAAAATGGAAAAGCATAGGCCGGGATAGGTTTTAAGCAGGGCTCTGGTTGTGCGTAACGTAAGATTGTGTGATGTTTTTTTTGCGAGATAATAAATGATATTTGTTTATTTTGGGGTTAAAGAGGCGTTCGTTTTTTGTTTGCCATGTATTTTACGGGCACGGAGATAGGGATTTTCGAGAATTGCGAGTCTTTTTTATGCGATAAATATTTTTACCGTCATTCTTTCGTAAGTAATTGTTTTTTTTTGTGAGTGATGAATTAATCGTTATGGTTTTAAAGAATAAAAATATTTTCATATAACTTCAAAACAAAATCTCATACACAAAAGCTAGAAAGAAAATATATCAAGTTGAGTACCTATTTAAATCAAGGACAATGTCTACCATTACCAAAGCGCACAAGTTTTATCTGTTCCATTAAGTAATTGGAAGTAGAAAGTCCACAAACGCCTCATCTAATGTATTCCACATACTATGTTGAGTACACAAAGGCAGGACGGAACACACGTGACTTATTACGGTTCACTTAAAGAAATTAGTAAATATTGTGGCAATCGGCTTAAGTTGGTACCTACCTACTTGAAGTATTTTAGAAGACTCTCAATTTGAGTTCACTTTTAGCATCGGTTAAAGAAAATACTTAGGTAAGACAATTACTTACATTTGTGATTTGTGAACACAGTGATCAAGACGTTAAATAACTATATTTTGTTGTCGATTTTCAAAGTAAGTTAATAAATAGGATTTATACAAGATAATGTACCAGAAAAATTATGCACTATTTACATATTAGGCGGTTAGGTGGTCTTGTGTGAAAGATAATCGCTTACTTAATCTTAACTACGAAGCCATTTATTTGGATTAGTGGAAACTTCAGCAACGATTTGTACGCGTAAGAGATACCGATGAATAAAATCTATGCTGGATTTAGTTACAGCAATAAATATCCACACAATTAACTAACAAAAAAATATAAAACTTAATAACAAACCAGAATTAGTGTCTAAACAAAACGTGCGAACAATTGATTAAAAAGATAATAAAATTAAATGGCACATGCCACTTTTGTTTTGAAGCTTGTATCGGTAATTTTTAATTCCATCAAAGATGAAAAAAGGCTTATGTAAGTACCTAACGCGAACACTTTTACATAATCCGGAAAGCCCGAATTAAATTTTAGCACGTAGGCCGAAAAAAAGAGGCCCAACCCTTGCTCTGGTGAAAAATGGAATATTTCTTTTTGATTACAACAATATAATTTGTATCTTCGGTGAGGTTGCAAGCGAAGAGCGGAAGCAGGAATATGGCATACTGATTCACTGAGTTTAGGAGCATTGGTTATGTATTTATAAGAGTCTTAACCTTTTGAACGCTACGGTCGTGTATAGACGGCAAAAGAAAACGTGCCCAAAACACGCCACTGTCGGGTATAGACGAGAAGAAAACGAATTTTTTTTAGTACAAAATAGTTAATATAAGGTCATTGGTGTAGACGCAGTATGCATAAGACGTTCCTTTCCTAATTTGCTTTCCTAAAAGTAATTTTCACGAGAGGAAGTTTTTGTCTTGTAAACAAAGTCCTTGTTTATTTTTATGTAGGTATATAATAATGGCAATATGACTTAAGCAGTGCATAAAAAAAATATCATAAAACCATAAATAGTTTGAGACTGAATCTCGTTATTGTTCCAAAATAAAGGCAGTCCTGGTTTGGTCTGGACAGCCTTGCGTTGCCACTTATGAGCTTACCGATGTTTCAGTAATGAAGGAATTATCATGAATACAAGGCCAGCCGAGATTCCGCTTAATCTCAAAGCTTACGCCAACCACGTCAACCCTTTACCGAATACGACGAATTAAGCAGGCCCGCCCTTTGCGGGCTCCAGGCAAAAATTCAATTACAAACTTCGGGTCCATCCCAAGAGCACACCTAAAGGGTTGTACTCCACGTTTTTTGCCTCTAAATTTTTATGCGGCCCTTTACAAGGTCGTAAACGGGATGGTTGTATGAATATTACATTGGCTCTGAAACTCTGGGCTTATGTATTGAAAGTTTACGGAAGGGGAATTATGTCTATGTATAATTCGTGTGTTTGCTTGATTAAAATTGGGATAGAATTGTTTGGTTTAATAATATGTGAGGTTATATATCCAGATTTTAAGAATCAGTTTGTACTTTTTGCATGCTACGTTAAGCCCTAAGTTAACAGCTGTGCAGCAAGCTGCGAGAGACAACGGGAGCATTGTTTGAGCCGTTTTTTCAACAAAATATCAAGAACACTATAAACCAATGAATATCATCGAATCGGGTCTATGTCTACCTAATGGTGGACTTTAAACATGCTACTTAATGTAGTCCATCATGAATGTATGACTTCTAGCTTTATTTATACCCAGCCTCAGTGTCCTCCGCACTTATTTTACTAATAATTAAAACAAGTACATCATAGTCAATGACTTTCAAACTGTATGTAATGTGTGTTCATGGGCACATAATAACCAAATTAACCGTTCATGCATCTTTATCCATTCAATCGACATTCACAACATGATAATTAATTTCACAAGCCATGAAGCCGCTTTAGGTTCTTTTGTTTCACTATAGGCTCACAGTTTAAAATAGCGGTTACAACGACAGCCATACTCTGTATGGATTCATCGATGATACCAATTAAATGTTACTTATGTTAGACATATATATATATAAGTACCTTGTATTAATGGTTACTTCCCTCTACCTCTACTTTTTCCTACTACATTATGTGTTGGTATCACCTAATTAGCACAAACATTGTGTATTTCTAGGGATATTAGTTTTTGTAAATGGACTAACCCCGTTAGTTAGCTGGCTATTTGTTAATTACTAATAAAATATACATTTAATATTAAAACCATCTAATAGCATACAATACTTAACCCTTAAATAGAACACATCGCTGCCAACCTAACCTAAAAACAAAGAACAAATTCAACGCAATTCCGTATTAGAAGTCCGACCGAACCCTTACATTAACCCTGCTGCGATTAGAAACACGCACTTTTACAGCAATTTGTCACAAAAAGTTGGCAACTTCCCCCCCTGGGTCCACCACGTCATTTATTATCCAGTTCTCCCTCTCCTACCCTCAAGGGCCAGTAATTTTCCCTACAAAGCCTTCGCGGGAATGCGTAATGACTAACGGTGTGACGTAAATCGCAGGGATTTTACCCTCGTCTGTTCTAATACATGTTTTATATAATATCTGTGTTATGTAAATATGGATTTTATGTTGAGTAAAAATTGGGACCGTTTTCTGATGAGATTGTAATGGGTTATATTAATTTTCATTTTAATTTTGAGCTACATAGTCATATTTGTATCAACAACTTAGTATACACAACTTATACTTCGTTAGCTATTCATTGAAGAAAGTATTTCAAAAAAGCTACAAAGTCCACTTGATATAGGTACTATTAGAACTGGAGATTATTGGTTTGAGGGATATGTACAAAATAAATGGTGTTTAAATAATAAATAAATGCGGACAACATCACATACATTGCTCTGAACCCAAAGTAAGTAGCTAAAGCACTTGTGTTATGGAATTCAGAAACAACGAAGGTACCACAATCACCCAGACCCGAGGCAATGTAGAAAAGTTTGTTTCTACATTGACTCGTCCGGGGATCGAAACCGGGACCTCAGAGCTAGCGACACCTTGAAACCGGTGCGTACGCCACTCGACCACGGAGGTCGTCAAAAGAAATATCAATACAGTAAACAAATTGATATGTAGTTGGCTTGGAGAAAATACTGAACCCGCTTTTTCTACAATACTCTTTCAAGTTGTTGTTGATAATGTACAGATAATGAAATGTAGGTATATTCAAATGGAGGAACGAAATCAGTGGTTGATCAATACTTGCTTTTAGTAAAAATATAAATGAACCCTGCTTTTAGAACATTGTACAAGATTGACTTAAGTAATTCTCTTAGCATTTCAATAGATATTACATAAGTGATACATAAAATAATGTTCCTCCTGTGTTCACAGTCAGCGTTAGCTACAGCCAAATACCAACCAACCTTATGTATGTTTGCACACATTAAAAACTCAAAAACGTTGCGCGGGTCATTAAAATTCTGCGCTGGAGTTGCGGCATAATATGAAGTCATTATGCAAATGTTACCAGCTTTTTGCTAAAGGTTTCGGCTATTTGTGGAGATTGTGTGTTTTATACCCTAGCTATTTAGGGTTGGTTACTGCTTACTTTGATTGTGGCGGCGAATGGGGGGTTAATGTGGCTTATGGCGCGGTAATCGAGGCACAGTTTTGGGTAATTGAGGTTGTAAATCGCTGTTGCTTAGGTAAATACTGAACTTAAACATTAGCGTTTGTGGTTTACTGGTACATGGAATTAAACACTATCTCATAAACGTACTTCCTACAAGCATATAGCGAAGAATACTTGAAAACTAAGCAGTTTCTTATCCTATTTAATATGACAGAAAAGTTAATAAATAAGACATCAAATTACTGCCTACTTACTTCCTTAACCCTTAATTGAAGTAATCATAAGATAGTATAAAAAAAAACATAAAATTGCAAAGGATGCAGAAAATATCACAATCGAGTTTATTAAAAAAAGAGTTCTCTTGGCGCTTGCGCTTTGCCGTCTTCTTATGTAGAACGTAACACAAACATAATAAGCTGGCCGATAGTATGTAACCCTTCGAATAAATTCGTTCCATAACGGCCCCTACAATGTAAAGCTAACAGTGAGGGAAAATAGAGATTGATTATAAGTTAATTTGATTATATTGTGTCTTGCGAAATTAAAAGTGATAAAAACATAACATACCATCACGCCTGTATCCCCGAAGGGTTAGGCAGAGGTGTATCAATGTACACCCACAGTTCGCCGGTATGTTTAGGTCCCATGTAATAGGGGGCGAGCGTATTGCCACTCTCAGGGCACAAATCCAAACTCCGACCTGCTACTGAGAATTTCATAGAAAAACCCAATAACACCTTGGTCGACTTGGGAATCGAACCCAAGACCTCTAGCGTTGCAGTTGCGCTTAGAAACACTAGGCCAACGAGGCAGTTAAATTGATTATGAACAAAATTTTACTTGCGTCTTATAAAATCTTTGAGATAAGCCAAAACATATTTTTCATACACTTTATATATTATTAGTAATATATAAATATACCTTCCTTTAATTTTAATATGGAAGATAATCCGAATACCTAGTTGTCAGATCTTTGCGTTTGAGCGCGCGCAGCTAGATTTTAAGGACGCATTTCAATCTGCATAGGAAAAAATAGAGTTATTTACTTGATTAAAGATATGATGGGTATATAAGGAATTACTCTATTATATATCCCCATCATATCTTAAGTTACCTATGAAGTTTAATGAATTGAATAATTTAAAAAAAAAATCAAAGCAACGCCATTTACATCCCATAAAATACCATGTCAGTATATAAATTCTGTAACCAGTTATTTTAATAGGAGTAGACCATTCTAACTTATGTACAGAGTGTTACCAACCGCTTTTCAAGTTTCAAACAATTCAACTTAAAAAGGGCTGCAAAAATTGAGATCAGATATTCCGAACTGTCTGCGGCTTTGAGATTTTTTAATTCCTCGGCTGATTTGCAACCTTGGGGAACGCAAAGCGCATTGTTGAGCAGTTAGAAAACAAATGCAATACGAACAACATTCAATTAGCTTAATGAGCGATCTCTCAAACTATAAACAAAAGACATTTTTGTGCGGGGTTTAAAACAAAGTAATTTCGTAATTGAAATAAAACTACTTTTTACGGATTTTTTCGCGGTTTATATTTAGATTTTAGGTCCCGACGTTTCGACACCTTTGCAGGTATCATGGTCACGGGCAGACTGAGATGGCGTTCGTCTTGACAGTAGATGTTGCTCGTTCTACCTTCATATTTTAACTAATTATTTGAGTTCCGACCTACGCAATATGAGCTCACTGTGTCTTGATGTCTTGCAGCGCTGCTCTTGGGTTTGGCCTTGAGTTTATGTATTATTGGGTCCCAAGTAGGTGATATCTTAATAAAAAATCCGTAAAAAAAGGTTTTATTTCAATGTCTAACATTCGCGTAAACCTAAGAAACTAATATAATTTCGTAATTACTTAATTTTACATAACGGTTTAATTTTTTTAAATTTTGAAGACGTTGTTTTAACATACCCAAATTAAATGGTACGTATTTTTGAGCTCGTTGCTTGAAAAGGGCTATTATATGACTAGGATACTACTACTACTATTATATGGCTAGGATATTGACTTGTGTTTGATATTTAATTTGAATATTATGTTTTTTTTTTCCACCGAATTCGCAATTTTCTAGAATAGTATTGGAAAATTCTGGATACTAAGTGTCATCTTTAATTAAAGATCCAAAGCATAATCTGTATTCTTTATATAAATTAAATGTTTTTAAATAATTCATGACTAACATAAAAATATTGCCGTTATCATGTTATAGAAAAATATAACAAAAAACAACACACCATACATTTCAATCAACTTTGGCTTAAAAATACATTTCATTAACTTTGAAAAAAAAAGTAGTTTTTATATTATATTTTCCTAGTTTAGATATTCTGTTGAACATGTTACGTCGCGTCGGTTTATTGATAATTAAATTACTTTTTTTTTTATAAAACTACATGTTGGCGGTGAATATGTTTCGTTCGGATTAGTGGCTAACTCAGTTTACTGCGGCTCAACAATTTCGAAGGCATACGCGTGAATTTTTCATCACTTTATAATCAATTTGGCTTAGTACTTTTGGATTAACGGGCTGGTATGAAAAAATGTACTTTAAAAGAAAAAAAAATCGTAATATCATTTTTGTTGTCAATAAGCCACCAGAAAATGAAAATTATGTTAGTAACATAATTTAACGAGAGCTGTTTAGAATCTTTCCGACTAGGAGAATCTTACGAGTAGTTTTAAGCTTTTTACGTAAGTTCGTGGTGTTTTTTTTATTTTAAGATATGAAATAAGTTTTAAAACATTTATTGCTTATATCCTTCCCAACATCTCATAAGCAAAGTTGTTATTTACATGGTATACGAGGAGACAGGAAGCCCTCACGCAGTTTTTTTTATGCAGTTAAAAAAGAATGCTCTGCTTGTGTTGAGCTTATAGGCACAAACGGGCCTCACCACCTACTGAACAAAGAGACCAGCCACGCAATTATGTACCTAAAGATAAACCATGTACACGTATACCATGGAGGCTGGGATCCCTTCGCATTTACATAACATGATTCCAAAAACCAAACAGGGCTTCGAAAATCCTTTGGCGGTTCCTCCAGGCTAATAGGAAATGAGAAAATTAATTAAGTGGGGACAAACATACAGGCCAATAAACGGTTTTGTTTGTTTAGGCGCAACGGAACGAATCCGTATCGCATCTGTTTGTTATACAACTACGTGTTTTGAAGATTCTAATTCGTTTTTATGTTTAATTGAATTGCTTTGAGCTTTATTTTTGGATTGGAGGCTTATTTTTTTCGTATGTCACGTTCGTTCTAGAGTTGAAAGTTAGTGGTTGAAATGTCAGAGTTGTTTGTAACTTGTCATGTGGCGGCTGATTTTTCAGATTTTTGATTAACCGCATGACGACTCGTATCAAAATTGTGAGAAGCCCTTGAAAAGTTTTTATAAAGTTTAAAAGACATTTTGTGTACCCAATTTATTTGATACCAAAGTCAAGTAAATTAATCGCCAACGGTCGATAATACAGTTTTAATCGGTCGTCAACAAGAGTCATTTAATTTTTTTGAAATTTATTTTTCTAGTTTGTCTTCTTTGGTGTGTTCTTTTATCACGATTTTTCCATTTTCTAATCACGGATATTGCAGGTTTCGCCGTCGCTGTGGAAAGCAATGATGAGATAGTTTAAAATGCATTGAAGCAGAGGGGGACTGGTCGCCCAGAAATGCAATGTAGCATCATAAAATGGTTTTCTTTCAATTCGTTTTGTGCTTTAGCAGTTTTGTCCTTGAAAATTGTTTCGGTGGGATGGCAATATTAAGAATTGTTCTTTGGAAAGGCTGACTAATGCCTTCTTAATGTTTGTAGTAGCGAAAGAAAGTTAGTACCAAGAAAAATAATGTACTTTAAAAACTTTTCATTTATGACGACGGGTATTTGATTTGCTCGCTGCTTATGCTAGCCGACAGCGTTTTCATTTGTTTCTTTGAAAACAACTTTGAATTAAAAAATTCTCTTTAATTTTTCTACTAAAACAAGGCAATTTCTTGAACAATAGGTTTTTACATAAAATGAAGTGAGTCTGCATAGCATATACATCTAATTGCGACCATTACCATTCTCTCTAATGCGAGCCTTAAGCTCCGACGTTGGGTTGTAATTGGACGACTCATAAAGGGGACGGAGGGACCGGAAAAGGGGACGAAAAACGGGCCGAGGGGGCAGCGGGGCGCGGGGGCGGGCCAGGGAAATGTTATGGAAATGACGCACCGCCATTTCCACGTTTTTGTATTTGATTATCCTTTCAAGACAATATTTTGCAGGGTCCGGAAATTAATGAAGGCAATTTATGCGACACAGAGCGTGGGCGCCGGGTTTTATTTAAATAACTTTTTTTATTATTTTTTTAAAGCCGAGGGTTTTCGGGGCGACTGCCTTTTATAATTGGAGCGGTCTCCGCGCGCTTTTTTTTTGTTTCTGAGGGCTTATGAGCAAGAGTTATGTTTTGAGGTTAGAATAGGTGGGGACCGGTGCCGCTTTTTGTTTTTATTTTATATACTTTCATTTCTCTATGGGGATTATAACGCGGTGGTATTATGTAAAGAGAAACAATCGGGCACGCGTGAAAGGACATTATGAAAATGTGTTACGAATTTTTTTGGAGATTAAATTTTAGGTCCGTGTTGAGTGTCGTATTTTTATTAATTAATTTCATGTGTTTTGGATTTAGAAGTACACATTGTCTTTTAATAACAATAAAACTGTTTGTCACCACTTAATTCTCTTTTCCTCCCTATTCTATGGGGTAAATGCTGTATGTAGTAGGTACACTCACACACGTTTCCTTAGGTCTTACTAACCAATCTAGAGTTTTGCCGCTATATTAAAACAACAAAACGAGGTATAGTGACCAAAATATTTATACAGAGGTTATAGCTGTCCATCATTACAATCTTTAATTAATATCAAATAAAACCACTCTTTTGAAAACAAAGACACAACATGACAGAAAAACAGTATCAATTACTCAGGCACAGGATTCTCTCCTCACCAATTTAAACTTGCAGTAATAAACATGACTAACATTTGATGTTGTTTAAGGTCATATTCCCATATCAATGATATCATTAGCGGGAACACAGTTAGGGGGTGGCCTGTGTTTACGATACACGACTTTCCCTTTCGATGCCGTCCGACCGTGTAAGATATGGGAAATATCGATTTAATGTGATGCGTAGCTAGTTTCTAATTATTGGACTATGTTACATCAACTGCTAGTTAACTATTGGTACTGTTATACGATAGGTACCTAACTAAGATTATCTAAATACCTAGTGTAAGTAAATACTTTATAAATGTTTTTTTCTAGCTTAAATTGCAACTTTCACAGGATTTTTGATACAGAAAATGGGCAAACATTTTGTATATGTCTTGCATTAGGTTTTAGTATGACTACGCGTATTTTTCTTGGAAAAAAAATAATAATACTGAACCAGCCGCAGCCCTCTTAAATGTTTAACGATGAATTCTAATCCATGTTTAAAAGTTTACAACATAACATTTTTAATTTAATTAGAGTTAACATTAATTCTTATATTGTCTGTACTTAACGTATGTAGATTAAATGTCTACAGCTACTACGATCAACTTATTGGTCAAGCAATTTAAGAATAAGAGTGATGACGAAGCAATGAGTACGCAAAACGATACTCATCTAAGCAGATTGACTTGGTAAATTTTGTTTTTTTTTCTTTCTCCTAGTCATAGTTAGATTACCAATATGATGAACGATACAGATCAAGGTTCATTCCCATCATTCATCATTCACAAAGACTATGTGTCCGTACAGAGTTCAGCTAGTAGGTACGTATGCAGAGGTAGGGGACGAAAGCCACCGAGCTGTCGAGCCACCAAATCCCTCTGCTTAAAATTGTGCACCATACCTTTTTATATACAAAGCCCGCCATCTGCCCCCAGGCCCTACAAACGAAAATACGCCTTATTCCCACCAAGAAGGGTCCATTTGTAATTAACCAAACACAAAGTCAATATCCAAAAAAGCTACATTAGAAACTCAACGGTACGACCTCAGCGAGAAGGCTCATTGTTCCAGTATTCGCATTTAGAATGAGACTTTGAGAAAATTCGCATTATGTAATAAAAACATTTATTTTGTCCGTTTCCGAGTAAATAGGACTCCTCTTCCCCTTATATACAGTGATTTAGTGCGCGCGAGATTGTTTTGATAACTCCTTTCATATTTCGCTCGTCGGAGCGTTATCTTAGCAGGAAAATGTGAATAATACACTTTTTAAAAATGTCTGCCCATTTTTTTGCCTGCTTTTGCGTGCATAACATGTTTCTTTTCTTGGCATTCGGCGTTAGTTTAAAAAATAAAACATGAAGTTTATGCCTTTGAACAAAAGTAGTTCTATTTTTAAATTTAATTTACAAATGGAACGTTGGACACAGCGTAGTAAGTAAAAAGAATAATGTTGCGTAATGTTTTTTCTATAAAGATGCGACGCAGACTCGGGCACAATCCGGTGGAGTCTGTTCAACAATATGAATGGGATCTCCACGTGTACTGAATTTAATGAATGGATACAATAAATAAATGAAAACGAATCTTTTGGTACGAGTTTTTGCAACCTGCAGCTGCTGTATTTATTTGCGCGAATTATTGTTTGGCTACCCCTTTCATTCTTGGCGACAATGTCCGAACCGCGTTCCGAAACCCGTTTGGTGATCTGCAGCTCGAGGTTTGCATTCCGCAGTACCTGTGCGCTGCAGAAACCCTCTTCTACAAACTGGTTTCATTCAGACTTCATTGGCGGGTTATTTTCAAATCCGGTTTTTGCAAGATTGCATTAGCTGCGTTTTGCACGGAGCTCGGTCGAAATGAGCGAATTAGAATGGGGACGGGTTGAATTGCCAATTGTGATCACAATATCGGTATAATACCGGACATAAGTCACAATGAAACGTTTTTTTGTTCGGCCTTTAAAACGTGTTCGTTTTTTAACGGACATTGGATCTTCCTTTTTTGAAATTCGAAACGTATTTGGTGACGATACAAGTTTCCAAAGAATTTAATAATGTTTTTGACAGTTATGTGCTTCTGTATATTATTATATATAGTGTTTGTTTAGCTTTTATGTATTTTTAGTAGAAGCCTAAACAAAAAGCAGGCCAGTACAAAAATAAGCGTTTTAATTTTTGCATAGCTTTTGGACGAAGTTTTTAATATTATAGTTCCTCGTAGTAGGTATTTCACAAGACTATGTTGTTTAGTAGGTGTCAAAAATATTGCATAGCAACATAGTATATAAAAGCAAATTGAAAAGGATAAAAAGAAAAAAGAGCGTAGGAAATAATTGTAGAAATGAAAATGTATATCGGGATAAAATTTATAATAATTTTCGATTGAGCAAATTGACGACAAAGGTAATATTATATTTAAATCTATTAAAAAATGAATAAGTTGAGAATGAATAAGTTTTTAATACTATTGCACTGATTGATTTTTTAGAAAGGACTCGCGTGTCCATAAAAACCTAGGAAAAATATTTCATCGTCATTTCTAATATTGATGTTTTTACCGTACTTGCAGCAACGTTCTTAAAACGGAAAACAAAGTCGAGAATAAAAGATATTTTCCAACGGAAAACGCGTTTGAAATAAAAGTATAATCAATGAGGTGCAACGTAGCCAGCGTAATGCAGATGTTGTATTTGCATTTAGATTAGTGCAGCCCCGCAATGCTTATGTGTTTTTGTAAATAGCTGTATGTAGGCGGTATCTACTTACACAACCTCTTTGGTCTGAAAATGCAATTTTATTTGTAGAAACAAATAATGTTGATTAGCCCCTTTAATACAAGATATGATTTTTTAACAAATGATTATACAATATATTTAAGAGTCAACTAAGTATATCATAACTAAAGTTATACTAAAACAAACTTTAATTGTTTGTGGAATTAATTATTTTATGTCCTATGTAATTCTTTCATTCTATACCTATGCATTTACCACAGGTCTTTATTTTAAAAATTTCAAAAAATATTTCGAAACTGCCGAAATAGCAAATAAAGCCCGATTTTAAAGAACGAAGTTTCTAATCGAACCAACTAGGCACACACTAATAACCTCAAAAACAAAGCCCAGTACAAAGTTAATTTTCCACCGAATCAAGCTAGCCGTAGGTAAAAACACCCTCGGTTCCCTCGCAAAGATTGTGTACGTAATACATAGTTACCGGACAAAGGGCTGCACCCTTCGCTTGAGCTCGGTTCTGCAGCGACGGAGCTGCAACCACCTATTTACATACACCTATATACACAGCTGCAGGAATTTTAAAACCAGTTCTTCAATACATAAAGAGCTCGCAAACTGGTTTCTCAATTATTTTTGTACCAAATGACCAACCTTTATGCTTAACTCAATAGGGTATAGAATTCTTTTTTCGAATTCAAATGTTTTGTTCTTTATTTGCGGCCCAGGTTAATGTTTTTTCTTAAATTAGAGTGGGGACGCAGTTTATATAAAATTGCAATGTGTGATGGAATTCAGTTCACATTAAACCACCGATCGATAAGTTTGGCTTCAAAATTATCAAAATGTAACAGTGATTATAATAGCCGGTAACGGTAACTAAAATGAAGGAGTAAAATTAGAATCAGTGATAAAGAACATTCTAAATAGAGACAGTGAAATTAAATCCAAACCCAAGTAAAATTCTATAAAATTAAACTCAATGCCGTTTGGAAGAAATGGTGAACATGGTCAAGCTGAAATTTAATTCGATGGAAAAGTACGAAAATCTGCATTTATTCGCGAAGGCAGTCCAGACCAGGAGGGAACAGGCCACAAGTAAAAAAACAATTTGTTTATTTATTTGCTTGCAGTAGACGCACGCCATACGGCGAATGCGACCGACGCGGCCGACACGCAAAATGACAACAATCGGGGCCTGACAATTGTTGTTGTGTACTCAAGCCATTGACGCGTTTTCTTTACGTTTTTTTCACTTATACCGCTTTAGGATGTCGCCTGCGTCAATTTTATTAATTTATTAGTTTTGTGTTCAGGGTTTCGTGTATGACTTCCGTGTTTTGTTGTGTCTCTCTGTCTAGTTTCACCGAACAGACAATTTGAGAGTGTAGCTAACTTCTACTAACACTCTTTCTTATCATTATATGTCTAAAAGTTCTGGTAAATAGTATTTTTTCTTCATTCTTGATTATATTTTTCAAGTAAAACTCATGCAAGTTTAACTTAAATACACAAAGCTACAAACTGCAAAAGTACTAAAGACTATTTCAAATATACACAGTTAGGTACTATATTTAGCATCAAACAAATCAATCTAACAAATGTTCTTGCTCTACAATACAAAAGCAATATCAAACCATTGAGATGATTTATAAACCATCTTTGTTTTCAGTGCAAACCGATACATCTGAACGAAAACAGTTTCAACGCGTCGCCATTACACGTCAGAAAGAAAACAAAATTGGCGCGAATTTCAAAAATGGAACAATAACCTCTAACTCGGCCACGGACGCCATTCAGCTAAAAAGACAAAACGAGCAAATATTTACTCACGATCGGACGGCCGACACTTCGGGCCCGAAATTCTTTTACCGATACGATACGCGTATCGAGCAATCTCTGCTCGAGTGAATCGATTGCCACCTGTTTTGCGGATTCGATTATTCGGCGTACGGTAAACAGATTTTTGTTGTCATAACCTATATTGTTATGGGCTTGTTTTTTATGTGTTGAGAGAAACTAAACTGTTGTATAAAACTTATTAAAAAATCTTAGTTTCTGGACCCATTAGCCGCTTATTTAGGATATTTAAATCTTAAAGTTTTTTACCAGATGTCATAATTCTCAAGCATTTTTGTTATAGTATAGGAGCTAGCAACGTTTTCGAGAAAGAATTTCAGGTCAGCTGATTTTGTAATATGTTGTCCTTCTTGCTCTTTCGGTTAGAGTCTGGGCTGTCTGGCTGGCGGGAGCGGTTGCGTTCATTAGTGCGCATCCTACCTGTCCAGGTGATAATCCTGGATTTTAAAATCATTTTAAGAGGCGTAATTTTTAATTTTTTGTTTTTAAATAGGTGTACCTGACATACTTTTTTTATTGCCAGACGTTTTTGACACTGCTAATTATGTGCCATACGCGATTTCTTTTAATTTTTTTATAAAATTTTTAAAGTATTTTATAATGTCTGTAATTTTAATATTATGTTATTTAAAGATAAGAAAAACTTAAAATTAATTTGCCAGACATTAATTTGATTGTTAAACCTTGAAAAAAAGGTCATGAAAAGTATTACAGTATGATACTAGTAGTTCGAGAGAGACAGTTGCAGAATAAGCTGAGAATAAGACAGAGAACCAACGAATTCCCGCTACATTCACGAGGTCATCTTGGCTTCATCATCAGATCTGATAATAGAATGGTTCTTATTGAACGCAAATGCTTCACTTGTTGTAGAAAATACCAAAATCGATGTACGTTTTCCTAAAAAATCTGAAGAGTTCCCTCGATTTCGCCAAAATTCCATCATCAGATCCCGACTTAGTGACTATGGGACCATTTGGGAAGTATACCCTTTCCAGCAAAGAAAAAATATTTCAAATCGGTTGAAAAGCAACGGAGTTATGCGCGAAAAAACATAAAAAAAAAAAAATACTAACATTCGAATTGAGAACCTCCTCCTTTTTTTAAAGTCGGTTAAAAATAAAGTCTTTTATTTTGTCTCTCCTCAATAGCTTCTGAAAATATTAGTGGGCAATATACCGACTATTTGATGACATTTTTAACAAAATTTTGACGATCAATTAATATGGGATGAGTTACATTTTAAACGTACTGAGTTAAAAAGTTAGAAGCTAAATAAATATATTTTTTGATGTCATTTAATAGTATTTTAGAAGTTTACTGTTAGAATGCATGCTACAAATTTAGATGCTAAAAAATAATCATTATGCTGAGTTGTATTTAGAGTCGTTTACATAGAAGATAACTAGTGGCTAAGATAGTATTATTTAGATGCTCGTTAATTGTGGCTGACTTAGTAATTTAGAAGGCAACATACATTTTTGGGGGCGAATAATGATATTAAAAAGAAGCCTGTTTAATTAGCACCCGTAAGATAAATGTATAAGATAGATAAATGTAGGATAATACGACTTGTACTTACACTGTTGCGAATTACGAGTTAACCAGCATTTACAAAAAAATGTGATAACAGGATAATTTAAATATGAGTAAAATTTGAATAATAATAACAAAATCTGATTGACAAACAATATTGTTCAAAAGTTTTTAAAATTCTACAAAGATCTTTTGGAATTATTTAGTTTTATGTTTCTGATTGGTAAGTGTGCTTGTATGGACTTTTCGGTAACTTATAATTGATTAATTTGATGCTGGTATCGGCTACATTACTTTATAAAGTTAGATTTTTAGTTAATTTGTTTTTTTTTTTTTAATATTATCTCAAATCCTTTTAATTGTTAATATTCACAACTATCGATATTTACACATGGATGTCTATCGTCGCACGGAACATCCCTAAGCAAGCGGGAACTGACAGATTAAAAAGTGCAGCTTTCGTTTGTACCAATAATAATAATAATATTCCGGGACAACTCACACACGGTTATCTGATCCCAAGCTAAGCAGAGCTTGTGTTATGGTAACCAGACAACTGATAAACATACTTATATATTTCTAAATACATACATATTATAGATAAATTACACCCAGACAACCAGAACAAATGATCGTGCTCATCACACAAACATTTGTCCTGGGTGGGAATCGAACCCACGACCTCCGGTATAGCAGTCAGGGTCACTAATCACTAGACCAACAGGCCCGCCAATAGAAAAGTAGCGATAGTAGCAGTCTATTATATATAAAGTCTATGATCTCTCTACTAGCATCATACTGCAATACTTTTCATGACTTTTTTTTCAAGGTTTAACAATCGATATAATGTCTGGCAAATTAATTTTAAGTTTTTCTTATCTTTAAATAACATAATATTAAAATTACAGACATTATAAAATACTTTAAATTTTTTATAAAAAATTAAAAGAAATCGCGTATGGCACATAATTAGCAGTGTCAAAAATGTCTGGCAATAAAAAAAGTATGTCAGGTAGACTTATTTAAAAACAAAAATTTTAAAATTACGCCTCTTAAAATGATTTTAAAATCCAGGATTATCACCTGGACAGGTAGGATGCGCACTAATGAACGCAACCGCTACCGCCAGCCAGACAGCCCAGACTCTAACCGAAAGAGCAAGAAGGACGACATATCACAAAATCAGCTGACCTAAAATTCTTACTTTCCAAACGTTGCTAGCTCCCGTACTATTACTCCTTTTTCTGTGTATTAATAATTCGATTAATTAGAAACGGGCCCTTAATGATACCACTTTATTGAAAATAATTTAATTCACCATACTATGTACCCATTAATATGTAATGACCACTGTTATCTTCACTAATTAGTGCACCTTACTTTTATTCACTTTGACATTAAACCTTACATTTTCAATTTAACTATTATCCGTGCACAAAAAAATATATGTTATATATGTTTTTGGTCTCTCCAGGTAATAATTTCGCCAGTCGATCATTTCACTATGGTTTCGTAGTAATTTTAATTTAATTAAAACATTTTTGGTACTGTTTTAAATTCACGTGAATATTCAAAAACAAAATATCAATCTTGCAATTGTAAATTAAACTACTGTGATATAAAACGATCATAATATAAATATGTAACATAAAAGAAATCTGTGGTTTTAAAAATCAAAAAGATACTTGTAAATTGTATGTCGTTAATACTCAATGCAAGGTACCTACTATGCACTCTATATTAACCTTATTTTCGCTTCGAAATCTACTTACACATATCTGCTTCTAAACATCTATTCCCAGGCACAATTTAAATCCAACAAAACCAATGTTTGAACATCAAAAACAAATGAAACTGTAATATTTTGAACCTGTCCAAATATTTATATTTAAACTATTCTACAAAGCAGCTGGCAATAACCAAACATGTATCACTTACCGATATTGATTTCAACCAATTCCAAATCGATAAACAATCAATAATGTTGTTCTTTTTAACCGAAATAATATCGATTTCAAAACCTACCTACTGTTTATATTTGCTAATGTCAAATGAGTTTTATTTTTTTGTCTGTCAGCTGCCAGTATTTTTTCATTGCATCCAACGGCCAAGTTTATAACAGTTTTGTAAAATGTTTATTTGAAATTTCTAATTATTAATGAATGTTCTAGAAAAGAAAAAAAAAACATAATGTGAACTCATCAACAAAACTTATGTAGTAATTTGTGAACAGCATTGGCATACCGCATTATTTCTGTGCTCTACTGAATGAAAAAATGAAAAACTTTAATGGACGAAATAATATTTCGATCCAAAGATAGTATCCAGTCTTAATGATTAATATTTTTCACAATACATAGTGTTCAACTAAAACATGTAGGGCCATTAGTACTTATTACAAAAGATGGTTTAAACCAAGACTAAGGTAAACCCAGGTTTAAAATATACCCATCACTTTCTTATGTCAAAAAAGAGACGGGGCTATTCTAAAACCTCGGTTTTTCTTAGACCATCTTTTGTAATAAGGGGGATAATATTTAGACATTTTATCAAAAAAATGTTCCCAAATAAAAATTTGTTGATTTATTTGTGTGTTACTAATATTATAATTGCTTTAAAACTTCACAAAAGGATTTCACCTTCAGTTCTACTGATACCGTGCAGATCTTTAGTGACCCTAGCTTTTAAGTTTATTTCGGATCATGTCTGTTTAAATAATAATTATATTTATAGAAGATTTTTGTCAACACCAAATCATTTCATGCCTGTTACTACTGTATTTGAGACAAAATTACTTTATATAAAACAAATTAATTTATTCCAACTACCTACATACAAATAAAAATACACTTTCGGAACTTGTCAAGCTGTTTTATTCCTCCATTTTATTTTTTCCCTCTCAATCTCGTTCCAGAGCAGCAAAAACAATTACATTCTAATTTTGAATGATTACACACAAACGCAAATCCATTTAAAACTCTGAAGAGCACGTAATTACACGAAAACAAAATACGTACGCAGCGGCCATCTTGGATTCGCGAGGCGTCACAGTTTTTTGCTAAAAAAAAGGCCTAAGTACGCGACCATTCTACGTACATATTATGCGAGACAGCGGTGATTAAGTGCTGTGAACTTGCCAAACAATTTTAAACCTTGTCGTTTTAGTGATAAAGATAGAATTTGATTGTAGAGTTTCGTGTTTTTTTTTGTCATGGCTCTAGGGATCGAGGAGCATTTAGTCGGCCCACCCTCGCGTTTGCGATTTCTTATAGCGCGATATATTATTAATATATGTGTGGGGTCCTAGGAGAAATATGGCGAGCTTTGGAAGGGAAACTGGTGCTTTATTGTTGGACCGCTGTGCTTAAAAGGGGTAGATTACGAATCAACTCGTAACCCCGCTTGTAGGTACCTAAATGAGAGCGATACTTGCCATATTTTTCATAGGCTATGACTTTTATTACAACATGATACAAATGGTACTTATAGGTACTGAAAGAAATTAAACAAGAGCGTAAAATGAATGCTGTTTAGTATTCAAAAACAAAAAATTTAACAAGTGTTTGTTATGTTACATATTTATTTCTTCAAAGCACAAACTCATAATTTTGTTTATTAATATAATATAAGACACACTCATACAGCATTTTCAAATAGTTTATTTCTTCCACTATCCTCGTAATAAACAGTTACGCCATTCTTTCACATATCTTCAGCAGCCATACATCGTTTGCGTAATTTAAATGGTTTTGGCATAAACTCGTGACATCTATTCATACAGACTGGCTTTATTTCCTTTATGTGCAAAATAAACGACATTTATTTCTGCTTTAAGCTATAAAATGGCGGACCAAGCTTAATTTGAATGTGTAAGAAATAAATCCGTTTTGGTTTTATTCAAATGCTCTGGGTTTTTGTGGTTTCGTGATAAAATTGTGGGCTGTTTACAAAGGAAGTGGTTATTTAATGTTATTTACTGTATTTGTTTGGGTTGCACTGGTTACGTATATTTTGTGAGGTTTTTTGCTTTGTTTTTACGGATATTATAGGCACCCGAGTTAGTACAGACATAATTGTTTTTCTTCTAACGTTGTCCTTTTTGCACTCTCATTATTCTATCGCGATTTGTAATGGGAGATAACAATTAGATAATTCATATTGTATTCAGTATACAAGCTGAAGAAGAGAGTTGAAGAGATGTGAAGAAGATTAAACTGGGAGATGAAGCTATTTAATGAGCAAACCTGTGTACTAAGTATTCTAAAGCGCTTAATTAGCAAGGAACAACTTTATTATATTTAGCTCAGCATTATCGCATATATACTGATACTGTGTAATTACGCAAGACCTCATTTTGATCACATTGTCCCTTAGCAATAACATACATCCTACCCTTGCAATCATAATTGAAAAATTAACTACATACAACCGACTAGTTGTCTACACACAAATCTAAGTCATCTAAGGTCATCTACAGATCGCCGTCAATCGTGTACATGTGTAACAATACCTGACAGTTGTACGACTCGAGTGAGCCAGTTAGTGGCGGTCCGCCTGAATGCTCTGCTTACCGAAGTCGGTTAGTGTCGGTCGTCTGTGACCGGCCTAAGATGATTCTAGTCTACGCTTTGAGGTGAGGTGAAGCGAATACCGAATGGAGAATATATTCTAAACCTTTTATAACTTTTGAACATCAGCCTGTTGCAGTCTACTGCTGGACATAGGCCTCCCCCAAGGAGCGCCCCGCTCTCCCGCCCTTTGCATCCAGTCATATATTTTTAATGTAACTAAAACTTATTTGTATATTAAATTTAAAACATAAGATTTAAACCTGCCTTACGGTTTACGGTTTTTACGGTTTGAATTCATTTATTTCTAAAGATTACAAATCACTTGTACAGAAATAAATACTTAATATTACACATAATAATATTATACATTTTTGTTGTCCAGGAGTAGCAAGAGTTTATAGTGTTATTCATCTAAACAATAAACGCTTTTGTTCGAAGACTAGAAAAAAATGCACAGAAAATGTCTTCACATTTTGCATTCATAATGAAACTTATCAATATAATAAACAAGCCAATTAGCGTTATATTAAGAAACTAGAATTCCTTTTCTTGTTTTATAACTACTATCCGTATTTGTCTTTGATGTAGTTTTAATCAGAGATTGCTTTTTAATTTATATGAGCTGCTCGTTTAGACATTAATGTATCCATTCTAGATTAATTGGGATATGTTATCATGTTTGGCGTGTCCTTTGCTTTTTTGTCTGGCAGTTATCGTTCGTAAAGTTACTCTCATGTTCTAGGATCAGTGTGCGTTAATCTAGAGGATAATTAGAAATAGCAAACTTCAAATACTTTGTGGATCTTTTTAATAGGAAATAATTTCTACAAATCTCTTCTGTAATAAATAATCTAATGATTCTAGACTAAATTAAAACTAAATACTTTAAGGCAAAATGTTAATTAACATGCACTAATAATGAATCATCGTCATCATCATTAATGACGTAGGTATAGGTACACTCTTTCATTAAAACTATCACGATGGACGTGTAATATTGATCTGCAAAAACTATCATAGCAAATTCATTTTTATTTTGAAACGCGAGAACCTGTTTCAGACTTCTATATAATTGCTCTAACGTATGTATGTACAAATTTCATTTTGCCTACGGCATACACAAACTAGGCACGAATTACATATAAACAAAAAATAAAAAGAACACAGGAAACTAAAAACAACCTTAAACGTTAAACATAGAGTTCAATTTTGTTTGAATATAAAAAATAGACACCCTTTTCTATGACTAGTAATAGGGTGTGTCTATTCGTCCACATAGGGGGTGCTATTTTATAAATAATTAATGTCCACAACATAATAATTTATTCGTAAGTATATTTCATGATTCATGATTGGTTTGCGTTTTATATAAAATTATAAAATTGGGGTGGTATGTACGCTAATGTGCTATTTTCAAACGGAACTATTTCGTAGTTTTCCACCAACCGAGAATTCAATTGGAACTATCCAATTCAGTCGGTGTAATTACGTGTTTTTAATTATTGTGTTTGTTGCCTAGTTCAATATGGGCACAGGCCTATCTAGATTTCAAAGGTTGGTATTGCTAATTTACCGATTTATTCCATATTCCTTCCTACCCTTGCCTACTCTTCTAATCTGATGGGTTGTATAATCTAATCAGATACAGCCAGAAAGAGAGAAGGCGAAGCAAAAACCTAGTCATTTAAAAAAAAACTGTAATATGTAGAAACTGTCAATTGCTGTAAAAGTTGGATAAAGTGATGCAATGCAGAAAACCTAGTAAACCTAGTAAATCTAGATAAATCATATTAGGCGACTGGCAAGAGACAGAGGAGAGCATTACAACTAAAGGCAGAAATATGACCAGTAATGAGTTACAAGTATTTAAGTTTTGTTACCACGAGTCATAATTTTAAGTAAGAGAAAAATTAATTAAAAGAAAACACCTGACGAATATATATAAAAGACATATTCATTTAGCAGATTATGTTACTACTTATGTAGCAGGATAAATTACTACTTATTTCAAATCCAGACAGAATGTATGTTATCATCATCATGTTCTTTGGTATATGTTGGGCTTCTTCTTGTCCAAACTTTTTCTATTGAAGTGACTTTGACAAACAAGTAAAAATAATTAATTCTTCTGTATACTGACGACTGTCATACGAACATCTTTGGCAGTCGTTAAGTCAATTCTGACAACCAGTCTTACCACTTATTACTTTTTTTTTTGGTAGAGATCTTTGCAGTTAGCCTGAGCGCAGGCTTTGACTGCTTCACCGGACTTTAACCACTTATTACTTTTCTCTATGGTCTCTATGAGTCTTGCTATGGGATACTGGGTTTCCCAGTAAATTAATAATAATAATTCCCAATGGGTTGTGGAGGTCAGATAGGCAGTCGCTCCATGTAAAATACGGTATTCAGCTGAATCCGGTAAGACTGGTAGCCGACCCCAACATAGCTTGGGAAAAAGGCTAGGCAGATGAATCTGTATACTTTTGTTTTAATTTATGTTTGTTACCTACGCTATATCTTCGGTAATTGTAGAGTGGTTACAAGATTTTTTTAGCTATCGATCATTTCATCAAAATCGATTAGTTTATTTTCGTTTATTAGATAGGAACAGCACACAGCTGGAATACACAGTATACAACACAGAACTAGTTCACAGAAATTGGAATTTAGTAGGAATAAATCGTTTTTTTTTTTTACAATATGTATATAGAGGGGCTCGTGGCTAAGTGTAAGCCATACGGTTTGACCGATAATGCAGGTTAAGCTTCGCTCGCCGCGGTTGGTTCGTGGATAGGTGACCATTTATTACATACCGAGACCCCTCCGTGTTTCGGAAAGCACGTTAAACAGTAGGTCCTGGCTGTCATACATACATAGATCTTTGCCAGTCGTTAAGTCAATTCTGACAACCAGTCTTACTATGGGATACTGTGTTTCCCAGTAAAATGGGTTGTGTAGGTCAGATAGGCAGTTGCTCCATGTAAAATACGGTATTCAGCTGAATCCGGTAAGACCGGTAGCCGACCCCAACATAGTTGGGAAAAGGCTTAGGAGATGATGGAGATTTTACAATATGTATAATCAATTATTGCACTGTTAAAGATAAAGATAATTTATTTGAATAGAACACGTGTACATCAATAATACATAATCTGTATATTGGAGGTGAAAAAGTGAAAAGTAGTCCAGCATGTTTTTACCATTTAGGCGTACATTTAGGTGTATCAAAGAAAAACAAAAATCGAATTTATGAAAATAGGTTAACAATTGCATAAAATCAATTAAACTTAGCACTATTGTTATAACACACATTTTTATCATTTATAAAATCATCAACAATATACATTTATTAATTTAGCTTCTTTAAAGCTTTCTTAAATAAAACTATATTCAAATTCTTAATATTATGTGGAATTTTATTAAAAATAATGGGTAATGGCCCTGCATATTAAACTTTTGTGTAATAGTGCTGTTTTAGCCGGTTGAATACAGAGCTTATCATCGCGGCGATTTCTTTTTACAATGTCAGATAAGTGTGAAAAGAATTGAGGGTTACTTTTTACAAAAATAGCTATTTCTAGTATGTAGTCTATGTAGAGTGATGGTAAAGTTAAAATTTTAGTTAGTAACAATGTTAACTTTGTAATTAAACTTAGGTAAAACCTATATATTTTTGTCAAAATACAGGGTATAATCGTTTCCCTCTCTCTTTTACATGCACTTCTGTCCTTTTCTAGGATGAACCAAACTTTTCGCTAAAGCCTCTATTTAGTTCCTTCATCTTCGTCTCGGTATAATGTCGCGTAGCATTTGGTGTGCCCACTATACATGAGTTTTAAAATATAGATTATTAAAGATGATGCTTACTTAAATGTAGTTAATGGTGATGGCATCCTAGGTGATTTCGGCTATGGCAAACACTTTAATTTTGAGGTTAATGTATGTCCTTAATTCTCTTATAGTAAATCTTAGTTAGTTACCTCCTTTTAAGTAAAAACAAAACCTATGCCTCCTTTTAAATAAATGTAATACCTACGTCAGTAAAGGTACTCCTAGAAGAAGAGCCGAGCCCGAACAACGATCTCATTAAATTGTAAAACATCTAATACGTTCGTTTTTGATTATTGAAGGTGAAATTAAAAACAAAAGGTGCCAAAATGTACAAATACAATACTCAATTACTAAGTGAAAACTATATTTATTATTGCTGTATCTTTACGAAAATTAGTAAATATGTAGCAGAATTTTTTATTAATAAGGTAATCGTTACTGCAAACAATAAGTATAAAAGTTAAACTTGCTTCCATTTATGTTTTCACTATCATTCACGAAATTATTAACGTAAAGAGTAAAAAAAACATGCATCCAAAGCGCGGCAATGTTCGCAAACGGATTTCATTGTTTAGGTTAGAACCCCTCTAAGCCCAAGCTAACACGTTTAGCGTTTAGTTTGAAACTCGGCTACTCACTAATAGATGGCGCTGTATTAAGCTTGTGTTAGCGCGAACTTAAGACAAGATTGTTCAACAAATATTAAAATTTAGTTTTTTTATTGTAAAAAAAAAAACTGTCATGGATATTTTTAACGAATAATTTTGATGAATTTAATTATTTGTTACATAATTTTCTCTTTCTAAATTATAGTTCTTTAAAGTGGCGGCAGATGGCGCTTTACAGCGCCGACGTTCTTCATAGCATTTCCGAGTGTCATGTCACAATCCTGTGGGCTATTATTAGTAAGTGTATTTTAAAAGTATTTTTTTTGTCATAATGTATAGTGTTTCATGTGCATTTCGATTTTATCAACAAATACTTTTTCTTCAAAAATTATTGGTAAATTACAATAATTCGAAATAAACAATTTATCTTAATTTCATTCAAACAATCTATGATAAAATGGTAAATTTTCATTCAATCAATTATAAAATAATGAAATGAATTAGTATTGTTGTGTTCATGTGCAATGGAATAGCAATCGATCACTCAATGCGTTGCTAGGGCACTTTCCAATTAGGGACAACACTATTCCGCTGTTATCATTACAGCAGTAGGGCGAGAAAAATAACACCTTTTTAGCTCATTACGTATTAACTTATAAAATTGAAGATATTAAACGTCGACAAAGAAGTCCGCTTTTCCACAAAAAAACAAGCGAACAGATCTATTTTAAGATCATCTAGGGCAGTTATGTTATTGATCTCACCAATCTTATATATAAAATTCTCGTGTCACAATGTTAGTTACCATACTCCGCCGAAACGGCTTGACCGATTTTTATGAAATTTTATATGCATATTCAGTAGGTCTGAGAATCGGCTACTATCTATTTTTCATACCCCTAAGTGGTAGTAGGCAGGTAGGTAGTAGGCAGGAGCTAGGTAGAAAAAATTGCATTGCAACGCATGCCGGGTAGTATACTTATATACTTAATACAAATATTAATAAACGATTATTCTAAAGTTTATACTTTCGTCAAAACATTTCGTTTTAGTCCTGTCGACTCCCAATAGAATATACAGGAGTCTTCAGGGATTTTCCTCTTATCAGCACGTCCTTCTCCAACCATATACAGGGTGTTAAGAAAATCCTGTCCGACCCGAAAGGGTGATATAGGGTTCACAATCACATGCCCAAATAAAATATCAAATTTGGAAAATTCTTGATAGAAACAATAATAATGAATTTTGAAATAACCATTTTTTGCCCCGAAATTCCATAAATTTGAGATTAAAACAAAAACTACAACACCAATCTCGTCGATATTTTCTGGGGCCTTTTGTTTGGTAATAAGTAGCATCTGTGACGACGCCGAATCTCTGTCTCGAATTTTGAAAAAAAAAAAAATTTTTTTTAGGTTATATTTTTTTTTGTTTATACCCATTTTTTTCACCTTTTTGTAATCAGATATCGATACCTAACACACCTTCACGGATCGGACAGGGTTTTCTTAACACCCTGTATAAGTGACATTTCTACAAGCATTCACTATGATAGAAATCTCCAAACAAAGACTAATTGTAAGGAAATATAATTTATTTTATGTAAGTCACCAGGAGCCCGATGCCGCTATTTTAAGTCAGTGAGTGGCGGGTTAATAAACATTCCAGTGTACTTGTTATTGTGCCTAATTTTCTTATTCAGATAAGAACAGTCATTTCCAATCCTACAATGACAACAGTGGCAAGTAGGTGTACATTTGTCATTAAACTAAAATTATCTGACTACGAAAATTAGGCACAATAACAAGTACACTGGAACGTTTATTAACCCGCCACTCACTGACTTAGGCTTCATCTTCGTTCGCTTGTCTGCTGTAGATAACAGTATCTACTAGTCCTTCTGAAGAAAACATAAGTATTAATGATTAGGAAGTTAAAAGTTGAGAATGTAACTTAACCTTTAATTTTACATCTTTATTTAATGAAACATACTTATCGAAAAAAGCAAATGAAACCCTCAGATCATATTCTCATTGAAAATATTTAGATCTTTTCGAAATTATAATTATGATGCTTGTGAAATTATATTATTTCTTAAAAATAATGTTCTAAAAAGACCTGTCGTAAATAGGTGTTTTTTCTTAACTTAAGAAAGTAAGCCTGGTAATAAAATAACGGGCACTCATCTTGTTAAGATTGAGGGGCTCGTGGCTAAGTGTAAGCCGTAAGGTTTGACCGATAATACAGGTTAAGCCGCGCTCGCCGCGGTTGGTCCGTGGATGGGTGACGGTTTATAACATACCGAGACCCCTCCGTGTTTCGGAAAGCACGTTAAACAGTAGGTCCCGGCTGTCATTCATAGATCTTTGGCAGTCGTTAAGTCAATTCTGACAACCAGTCTTACTATGGGATACTGTGTTTCCCAGTAAAAATGGGTTGTGGAGGTCAGATAGGCAGTCGCTCCGTGTAAAATACGGTATTCAGCTGAATCCGGTAAGATTGTTAGCCGACCCCAACATAGTTGGGAAAAGGCGGGCCTTCTCCCGGGGGAGATGATGATGATTCACTTGTTAAGATTCTTGAATTTTCAGGGATGCGTTCAGAGTACTTACGATGATTTTAATTCATTCCTTTTTTTATTCAAACCTAGTATCGGTATCTTTTTATTGATGAATCGATGTTCGAAAGATATTTGGAAATACTTTGATATCTATTAATGCTACATGTAGATTATTTATATGTTATTCTTAAACTGGGACCTTTGAAGACCTGGTTTTTGCCTGGCATGGTAGGTAAGCTGCTGTATTTACTCTATTGTGTTGGTATAATCTAATATGGTATTGACAACTTGCATTCCCATGTTTTTCCATCATCAAGTACCTTAACTATTTTTACAAAAATAAAACTATTATTAAATACCTGTCTTAGCAAGCATTTTTTTTGTATACGATGTTACTTTTAAAATTTCGTGGCTTCAATCGGCAATCTTTCTTTTGTTTTACATTATTTTTTTTTTGTAAATTTTCATAGTTATCATTCCTATATCTAGGACATATATTATGATGTAGATTAAGTCCTTATTCGCGTTAACTCCACACATCACGTTTATTTCGTCGGCAGACAGCTCCGGGCCTCGATTCTCTCTCCTTTTGCTTTACCCATTTGCATCGGTTCATACATTGTTTGTAGACCCGACGACCTTTTGGAGGCCAGTTAGGTCAGTGCTCGTATAGACACCGTTTTAAATACTGCTGCATTTTTAAATTTAGGTCTCGTTTTATCCGACTAAGGAAGGAGGGTTGTGTTGTTGATGTGACTTTATATATAGAGCAGATTGAATCAGAGAATCTGGGGTTCCCTCTTGGAATTAGTCTTTTTTTTATTAGTGTTATATTTCCAATTACATCAATGTTGGCTTGAGACCGTTAAAATCTTTGACGACTCATTGTTCGTTTGATAACCAAAGCTTATTTAAATCTGTGTATATTACAATTTGTTATAAATATTTTCGATCAGCTGGTAAGATTATTACACATTTAACATGGAACAATACTCCCTATTCTAATAGTAGATATAATATTCTGATAGGAAGTATTGTTCCATGTAAGCTGTACTTAATGTAATGATTAGAAGTAATTTTGAAAAACAATAATTTTAGAATTAAATCATAAATTTTAAACGAAAAGTACGCACAGCGTAATAATAACTAAATATATTCCACTAAAACCTTTATTTCCGCCTTACAACAAAGAACAAAGATGTAGAGTAGCTGCTTTTTGAGCAATAAATAATTCCTCATCTACTTATTCCTACGAAAAAAGCGGAGAGAAACGAAACCGCGAAACAATAACGATATAAAAAGCTCCCGCCATTCTTAAAAAGAATCCCGTTACCATGGCAACGCTTGGCGCGAATACAATAACATTTTATTCATTAAGAGTTCAACGATATCGACAATGAGGGCAGCGACTGGTCTAGAGCATAACTTATTCATTAACTACCCTTGCTCTATAGTTGTCCGGTTATCTCCCACCCCATCGACATACTGCGGCCACGATACTAATTAATTCAACTACATTAGTTCATTAGGCAAAACAAAAACATATGTCGTGACACAAATCCAGAAATCTAATCGACATTTAGATATATACAGGTACATCACTACCAAAACCCCATCAGATTACCCAACTAAATAGGCTTTGTTTCAAAAACCTGCCATACTTTTCATATTCCATCTGAATAGGCAATTAACAGTCACTAGGTTGGCGCGCGGAATTATGAAAGACCGCGATTAATCAGCGTCAACGTACATACGCTTTGTTCCACAGCTCTATTTACTATGTACAAAGCGGTGACATCTCATTATATACCGCGACTATGTACGCCTACCCACCGATCACCTATCTAGGAAGTTTGCACGCAAAAATCTAGCGCTAGGTGCTTGATCCCCACACGCACACGCGCTCACGCCTCGCAGCCGGGAGCGAGACTGCGTGCTAGAAAAAGACAGCCATAAAAAACCCCCGGTGGTGTGAGGCGCTGCCCCCAAAAAAAGCACCAAAAACGCAATCTGCGCAACTTTCCGGCGCAGAATCGTTAACGACTCCGGCTCTCTTTATCGTACACGCCGTGCCTCCTATATTTCTATTTTTTCTCCGTCCAACATTAGACGTAAGACTATAACCACGATATACAAAAACAGTTCATATGACATGAGCGTAGAGTCTATTTCAGTTTGGTATTTTCGTGGCGGTTACCGGGCACACCGGCCGCTAGACGCACACACCCGCACCGGAACAGAAATAACGATCGCATTTTTGACAGAAAAGGACGGACAGATGGCTGAAAAGAGAAGAAAAAAATGACGACCATTTTGCTTTGCGCACCTACGAGGCGGCCGAGGTGAGCTTTATGTATGCTCTTTTTTTGAGAAAAAAAATCCAACCAAAACAAATGCACGTGGCCGGGTGTTATGACCGAACTCGGGAAAAATTCTCCCGTCCGCTAAGAGATGCCGTTAGGGGCGCGAGTTTTTTCCGCACGCCATTTAGTTATGAAAAAATGTGCGCGGTGGCGCTATTGTTGAGTGGCTTAACACAGCGGCTACGGACGCGATGTTTTACTTTTGATTTTTGGCGATTGAAGTCTAGCGTGGGGTTTGTTGTGACAACAACTGCACTTGAATTCTTTGATTAGTATTGAATTGAAAAATACGGGTTGGATTTACAAAGTTTTGAAGATCAATTAGCATGATAAACTGAAACTGTAACACGATATTTTGATCAATGAGAAAATTTAAATGTAGTATCTACTTCTTAGGGATTACAGATTGATTAAACTATCAGGATAATTGTTCTCGTAGCACGACATAATAATAAAATAAAAGATTAATATTTAGACAACATTTAAAACGAATAATCTTTAGCAAGTTTAAGGTCTCTTGTTATAATACTTAAGCAATACATCATTGTAAGTGATGGGCTTATTTCTTAGAAAATACTTCAAAGTACCATAACATAATTTATAGAGTTATTTGGAGAACAAGTTTCCTTCTAACAACTCCTGAAATAGGCAATGAAAGAGTACGAATTATCATAGAATTATATTATTTTCCGTTTTGGCTTGGGAGTGGCTTATATGTGGCAGCGGAATGAAGCATTGTGAAGAGTTAATATTTGGCCTTTTTCTCGTCCCCCTTATTAAATTGATCCTTTAAACTAAGGATCCTGACTTTGAGGGATGTTTTACGTAATTTAATTAACAATAAATCATTATTTCAGTAAGTTAGAATTAAAAATTATTTCTGCACAATTTAAGCTTTTATTAATACAGAATAAAGATACTTATTTATTTCAGGTCTTTCATTTCTTCATGTTTGTCTTATAATTAAGTTACAAATTAAACAAAATCGTGTCAAAGCTCCATTAAGACAAGCCAGAAGCTACATGCATGAAGTTCATCTTTTGTTCTGTGATTAATTCATATAAATTATTAAAAATAATTATGTAAGCATTGTATTATGTTTTTTTCAAGTGATGCAAAAGAAACTTGTGTGTAAAAAACAAATGTGATATTAATTTCGTCTTTAACCTAGCTTAATTATTAAAAATAAGAAAAAATAATTAGTAAAAAAAAAACAAGCGGTTCATTACATTTACGGTTAGGTATTATAAGGAGAGTAAAACAACTCTTTCAGTTTGGAAGCCCTTTATTGAATTTAAGCATTAGATTAGTAATTAGATCGGTTAAGTTGTTGAATCGTGAACGGTTTTGTATAGTGAAGTTATAACGTTTTAACTTAGGTAATAAAGTTATAGGTAATTAATCAGACTAAGCTGAGAATTTTTCGATCACAATATTAACAACATATAACCCTTTAAAACCTAATAGTAAAAAGTACAATAGAAATTAATTTTAAGTGACGTTTTTCATGCAAGAGTTCAAAATACATGAAACTGAAGTTTAGTCGGAATAAAATATTTTTTTCAAATTATTTATAAAAATATTAATTATTTTCTTATATTTAAACCTGCCCCTGCACCGCTAAAGCAGGTACTTCTATATCGCTTAAGCAGAAGCGAAGCGAAGTTGCAAGCGAAGCAGTATGCTTACAGGGATCCGGGCTGAGCTGCTGCGGGACTGCTTCCGAAGTTACCGGACCTGGAATAGTATAGCGATATTTTTAAGTTTTATGATTGGAATAGTTTTGTATGTATTTCCCTTTGATGTTTTTTTTTATCACCCAGTTTATGTCAATATTAGAAAAATCGTAATGTATGGGCAACGAGATATTATAACGGCAACGAAGTATTTATATTGTAATGAAAAGATACAAAGGACAATAAGAGACAAAAATATGTATTGGTTAGGTCATATGCCATTTATATTAAGTGTAATCAAACATCTCAATAACTGTACAAATCTTATCACCATAACGAATCGGAAAACATCCCTACAAAAAGAAAAGAAACAAAAAGTACCAAACTCACTCCAATCCATTCGAAATTTGAAAACATTTGAATTCTAGCAATCAAATAAAAACGGCCACGAAAACCGTTAAACGGTTCGAAGTTTAAAGATCTTGGTAGCCAATAAATCTGATTCAATTTTTAGAACACTTTCAAATAAAATCAAAATGTTTTTATTTCTTATAAACCAAATAAAAAAGGCGCTCAAGAAACGTTACGTTAAATCTACTGACTCTAGTTGCTCGGTTCCAAAGTGTCCTTCCTATGGAGAAGATCCGGCAAGAAACTCCATAACTACATAGAAACTACATATACTCCTTTTATCAAACATACCTTGTATGAAAATCCGTTTTGTGGATTCCGTGCAGACACCGACACCGCCTGAAAATAAACAAAAATAAGGTTTTAGCTAGAAACGGAGTTCGGATAAACTAATAAAAATAACTTGTTACAACGGCCTTCAGTTGATTTGAAACCAAATTCAGTATTTCACTGGAAAACTGAGTATTGACTTATTTTTGCCCTTGGTTTTCGGATGTCTGGATTGTTGAGGTTCGTTAAAAGTTTAGTAATTATGTAATCCAAATATAAAAGCCAAGTCTTAGCACTTATTTCTTATAATTTCATATCACCTTTATATTATACCTTCACATTGCATTATCAGACAAAAATAAAGTTTTTTCCTGTTCTATGTATAAACACCTCAAGGGAAATGTAATTGTTTTATTTTCCGAAATAAGTCATTTATCATCATTATTTTGTTTATGTTTTACTGTCGTTAGGCCTAAAAATAAAGGACACACTTACATATTTATCTTCATGCATCTTTGATGATGAACGGCATTCCGACTGCTGAAGACCAGCTGATGAAACAAGCACCGAGTTTCACCTCATGTTTCAGCTGCATTTCAGGGTGTTGGCTCCATTATGTTCCCGTACCTGAAAGTAAATATAATCATGTAGGTATTTCAACTATGCCATTTTCTCACAGGTGGAAATGATAGGCGCAAGAAACTCCAAAATAGTCCTCATAGAGTAGCTCAGAAAAAAAAAAAAAATCATAAGTAAGGTAACATTAAATCTACCTTTCCTTATAGCAAGAATAATTAAGTTTAAAGTTCCAAAACAAGTACAGTTCAGTTCGCGTGGATGACGAACATTAAGTTTGGTTTTATTGTTTACACTTTTCCGGGATAAAAACTACCCAGTGTGGTGCCCAGGATAATAAAGAATAATTATACCAAGTTTCATCGTAATCGAACCGGTATTTTTTGCGTGATACCTGAACAAACAGGCAGACAGACGGAAAAAAAATTTTTTGTTTCACACTTTTGGCTTCGGTGTCGGTCTAGTAACACCCCCCGCCATTTATTTTTTTGATATTTTCAATGTACAAAATTTTCACTTCCACAGATTTATTATAAGTATAGATAAAGTGTAAAATAAAAAACGGTGATTCCCTACGGCAGGACTAAAAACGCTACATCCAAAATGCATTACCATAGATAATAAAAATATTAGCCATAAACAACAACTATCCAAAGTATAAGTTTTTAACGATAACTTTGACTGCCAAATACATACAGATTAATGAGTCTCGAGCGAGTTTTAATTGCACTAACTTTTAGAATACCGCGTTACTGTTTATACTATAAATAAAGTATATACCCATATTTATGTATTATTTGTACATGTGTTTCAAAGTAAATATAATCGTAGTTTTATGTTTTTCAGGTTTGTTTGTATTTAAATGACGTTGATAGCATAATCAACAGTTTTTTTAGTTGTAGATTTGATTTTAAAGTTTGAAAACGATTCTTCGATATGTGACAGAGTTCCGATTTAAACATTACTTAATTTATTTAGTAAATAAATAAATCATACATACAGTATTTTTATATCTTTCAGGCATTAATTATATCAAACTGAAATTAGTGTTATATTTAGATACTGTTTTAATTTATCAAGTCGACAACACCTTTTATAAGTGTGCAACCCACTTTTTATTAATTTTTATTTAATTATAATTTATGTACCTACACTCATTATACTACAAGAAATTAACAAAGTCATTGCTTATGTATATTAATACTTTATGAAAAATATCCTGGTAAATAATAGAATCGCTCATAATTTTCATTTTAATATCACATCACGTTGTAAAATTCAAATCCAATCTATCCGCGATGACGTAATCACATCACGTAGGGGAGGCTAATCGGCTAACAACGTTTAAGTCACACCTCCAAAAAATTCTTCAACCGCCTACTCTAATTGGGATGAATTACCGATCAAATCCGGAAAAATCCATTTTGCGCCGCCCTAAACCGATTCGATTAACCGACTACCGTCCGAAATTGAGCGAAATTGGGCGAAACAGGATTTTTAAATGTTTCATTTCAATTGTTTATGGCGCTATGTGTGAAATAATTAGTGATTTGCATAGACATGTACGGTGTCCGCGTGGCAATCTAAATTAGTGTGGCTTGTGAATCATACAACATGTCCGACATTATCATGACGGGAAAGAGTGGTTTAGAAATGTTTTATTCAAATACATATGTTTTTCGATGAATTTCAGACTAGCACTAAAAAGTTATCATGTATTTTGTGTAAGTTTAGTATCAAACATAACATAGGTAACTTTCCACTTGATCGGTAGTCCACTTGATGACTTATGATGATTTAATTTGAAATATCCAATTTAACCCACACGAGTCACATTATAGCTAAATTAAACATACTTGGAATTGCAACAGAGTGAAACATAAATTTATTATTTCAGCTACTTACTCATTAAAATTAACATAACTTATGAACCAAACATATCGTGAATTCTTACAATATTTATCATAAAAACACATACCTCTCTTAACAGTCATAGCGAATCAACAACCAACAAAATTGAAATAACCCTCAACATATTATTATTCCTTAACCAGATGCATAATTCATCTAACATAATCAAACGTCTTTTCACAAGCTGACCTGAAGTCCGCACCCATTCTGCCCATTCTACCCAGTACCCATTCTACCCAGTGCCTAGCCTGTACCTCGGCTAGGGACATACAAGGCGACAAGTTTGGGATAAAGCGTAAATATATCGGGGTGTGAGTGTAGTTTTGGTCGAATTCGCGAGCGAGTGGGCGGTGGTCCGAGGCAGTATATGTTAAGATGTAAGATGGTTTGTTGCGTCTTAAAGTTTTAGTACCTATATACTTGGGTCACTAAATTGCAAAATCTACCATTTTTGCTTTCTTTAAACACTATTTACCCGGAAAACATTGTTGAGATGCAAAATATTACGTCAACAGAGAACTTGACCATTGGCCATTCATATTCAAATTCCATAACTAAAATAATTCTAATACAATATTAATACATCGAAATCTCACAAGGATCCTGTGAATTCACAATTCAAAATAACAGGAAACTTAAAATATTCAATACTCAAAGATCACTCGATCAAAGTTCACACGCTGACCCTGGGAACAAAACTATCAAAAGAAACGCCGTTAGATTCCAGAATATTATTAAAAATTATAATAAAAACAGAATAAATTGGGAATTTGTAAGGGAGATAGCCGGTCTTCGGCCACCGTGAGAGTTAAAGATCAACGCATAGTAATGAGGTCACAGTTCCCATAATAAAAGATGCCGACCTCCCCTTTGACCGATGATCTTTTATACAACTAGTTTTTAATAGATACATGATCTTTGGGGTATAGACAAGACGAGAATATTCCCTAATTATAAAATACGGTTGACCCTAACCGGTTTTAAGGTCAAATGTTCGAGGTCAATCTTTTTAAGATGTTAATTCTTTGACAATATTGAGTGTGAACTCCTTACTTTAAACTTATCTTTAAAAACATAACTTGCGTTCGGATTTTAAATATCGTTCCTTTTTTAAAGTAGGAAACCGTTAGTCGTGTTAACCGTGACTTATATTTAAATTAGGAATGAGAAGATTTAATTATTTTTATATTTTGTTTTAGTCGCCAACGTTTTAATATATAATTACAATGTTTTAAATATTTTGTATGTCTTAATTAATAATTATAATATTGTTCTGTGACTTTACATGTACTATAACAGATTGCTTGAATTCACATGATGGTGGTGGTAAAGGCGGATCACTTGAGGACGTTTTGTATGTGTGTGTGTGTCGAGCGTGTGTGTCTAACGGTCATTACGTATGTATGCGATACATTAGATATTTTAGTTTAAAGCTCGTTATTTCGTTCATATTATAAGGCGTATAAAGGTTTTGTCATACATTTTGCTATACGAATTAATTCTCTAACAGCTTTTTCATTCATTCTTGTATTTAATTGAGACACCTAATTAGAACTCTAAAGTCAAATTATTGAACCTGAAAACTAGATTGAAGAATTGGTACCAACACAAAAAAACTAAATTTATTTTACATACATCTAATTGAATCTCTTTCATGTGACAAACATTTCTTCATTAAAAGGAGCAATACAAAAAACAAAAAGAAAAAACAATAAATTTCTAATTTGATACACAAAGAAATTCATTCTCACTCCAAGACGCAACACAGGGTGACACAGTGTCATTTCTCAAATAGTGTCAAACCTTTTTACATATGATTTACACGACACAGTGTGTTAATGAAAAACTCAGTGTTCTTGTGTAGTGACGAATCTAATCCCATGTGAACGTAACGTTACAGCCCGCGGCGTCGCTCTGTCTGTATGTGTGTGTTGTGTGAGGGTGTGTGTGTGTGTGTAAGGCGAAGTTAGATCGTCCACACTTTACCGCGGGACTCGATAGGAGGGGTACACCTACAGGCGGCGTTGGATGTATATTATGCAATAATTTTGGATAATTATTTATTTTTATTATATTTAAAAGCTATTCTATTATATTTATTTTATTATATAGATAGAAAATTTGCTTTCTTTTTATGCCAGATTAGTAAACAGTCTATCGAATCGACGCCTTGTACAAGAAGGCACATGTTAAGCCTCAAACTATTATTGTCTGTACATTTTGTTAGTTATTGTAGAAGTGTTTAGTTTGTTCGGCTGTATGAAATTTTATTTTAAATATTAGTTAGCTGTTTTTTAAACTTTAATCTTGATAGGAACATTCATTAAAAGTCACGCCTCTGTTAACTTATTTTAAGCCTACACCAAAACAACAATTATTGTTCAAAACATATAACTTCAGTACTACGAATACACTTCAAAACAAATCCCAAGATCGACAAGCTCAAGCCCTAATCCAATCAACCAACAACGTCTACAAGACTACCTGCATCCAATCCCCTCTGCTGGTGTACGCTGGTCAGCTCCTAACATCATTAATCTAACTTTCGCGCTACCCTTTATAATAGTTCGGTCCGTTCCCTCGTGGGGGTGAACCCGCCCCCCCCCCCCCGCGCGGCGACGTCGGGGATGTATTAACATACGAATTTGGACCCAACCTTCTTCTTGGGGGGACGAAATTTAAGTTTTGCTTCGTGTATTGATCCGGTCTGCTAAGCTAGTGTAATGATGCATTAGGTTCAGTTTTTGAGGTTTAGTTTTTGGATTTTCTGAGTTTGGGTTGTTGTTTTTTTTGAGTTTGGTTAGAAGAACCAGAGACGTTAAGACGTTGGTCAGAAGACGGGTTTTACTCCAGTTTATGTAGATTGGCCAGTACTGTATAGTTCTTTATTCCTTTAACTAGGGTCTTTTAAAATGCGTAGCATATAGCAGTCTCAATAAATATGATATCTCCAATACATAGTTACCATTATTATAAGTATGAGTAGTTAATTTAAACATTTTAATGCCGACATTTCGAATTATATCTTTGAGAAACGTGCCTGTTGTTTTCTTAATATTCAATTCCATTTACAGGTTTTCGTTTAGACATATACCTAAACTCAAAGCTATACAAGGGAACTAATAGGTATAACTTTGCTACCAGCGTTATGAAAAAAATAGATTCCAAATGAAATCTAATAGAGTATCAGCAAATCAATATTTAAAACAAAACCGCCCACTTCTCACACATACAAATCAAACTATTTACACATAAATATTGAGTATAAAAATTAAACCGAATACCATTACATAGGCATATACCTACCAATAACATTCGAGTATTTAATAAATTCGCGTAAATAGGTGCCTGAATAACATGAGTTAAAACCGAAGCTTAAAACAAACCCGGTAAATATTCTCTACATCAAATATCGAGAGAACTTCAATGTATATGCTTTTATGAATACAGGCTGATTATTAATATTTCAGAACATATCTGTTTAATTAAGTGGGATTTTGTTACTTGTGAGAGATGCTATTAATTAAACGATGAAACAACATATCATGCACTTTTTTTTCGACATCTTAACGCATATTGCGATAGCTGGTTCGTATTGGCGCTGGATATTGTTGTATGGAGCACAAGCTAGTAAGAAAAACATGGATTTTTGATTTAACTATATATTTCCTAAAAATCTAATGACCCAGATTTCGTTTTCTTGAAATTTTGGTCTTAGTCTACTTTAAGAAGTTCTGTCTATTTCTTATACGTTCCGATTCATTTCGCGTTTAGGAAGAATACTATAAAAATACACCCTTTACATAATTTTGTAGGTACCGAAACCTTTGTGCCACTATCATTTATCCGTAACATAACGCGAACTAAATACGCTGAAAACTGAAATGTTTCAGTTTATAATAATTGTGTAGGTATACCTATGTTTATTGAGTAAAATGTTAATTCACCTTTGTGTGTTTCGCATAGCTTTTTCAATAGTTTTCATTTGGGTATGAATATTATATTTTGCGTGGCGATCAATCAATAACAGTCAGGTTGCGCTGTGGCTATCTATTGCGCGATAATAAGTTTTTAGTGTTGTGCTATTTTTTCGTGACAAATAGATTTCCCTGCACGTTTATTTTGATTATATTGGTATGAGTTACGCGTAGAAATTGTCTTTGGTAAGGCGTATACCTAATAGTTAGTAGGTAAGAAAAAAAGGGGTTTTTGATAAATATGATAAAAGTTTATAGCATGAACAAACAGCTCAGTATTTAATGTGTACGACGTATAGTCACTAGCACTCATACATAAACCAGTAGTTACCATTTACTTAAACCGTTTTCTTAACGGAGATGTGTCTAAATAATTAAAGTTTAAATTAGTTTTTAATTAGATATGATTATTCAAGTAGATACTTGCTTACGATAAGAGCCCTCAGCTTCAGTTACTTTTTCACTGACCCCATGAAAACGGTGAAAATACTTATAAAAATTGTTTCTATTTAGTTACAAAAATGAAAGTAGGTATCATGTAAAATTATCTCCAATCTCTAAGTGACCATTAATTTGTACTTTGTCAAAGATCAAACTAAAAATACTCAATACCTATATTTACAAACTTGAACTGCCCACCATAATTTGTAACCACACGAGCAGACACGAGCAACAGAGTTGCACGTATTAGATAAAAGTGATTGGATCTCCAGAGAGGAAATGATACAAAAGGACAGCGGCGATATGGAATCAATTAGCATGCACCGCAGACAGCTCTCTGGGTCCCGTACTCATTTATAAAGCTGTGGTGCTTTCGTTGGAAATTGTAGGTAAATAGGCCTAGAGCAATAGTAGGTCTTTTGTGTTATTATTATTATTATTAATTCTAAGAAGTCTATTAGTTGTAGTGAAACAAATAGGCCTGTGCTAGGTACCGATTTAAAACAATGCTTATTATGTTTTGGTACTTTTTTATCTAGCTATATGATTTCAGTACTCTAAGAGATGTAACACGATAGTTATATACTAGAATTTTAAAGAAATGATAGATAGTAGTTCTATTTTAAGTATCCTCAATTTAAAGTTAGTCTACATAAATGAAACGCCTGTAATATTTTAGTCTAAGTCAGAATTATACCGTCCGTTTAATGATGTGTAAAAATAAAATCAAGTTATTTTGAGAGCAGCGTCTACTCGACTCCGAAAGTATACTTAATTATAATGCATGTTACTTTACTGACTTTAATGAACGTATTTTCTATTTATATGCTATCATTAAAATGTGATCTTCTTTAATGAGTGACAAAGTCTTTGTCAATATCTGACCGTACATTTTCACGGTAACTGTCTCTCGTGTTATATGGATTTTGGTATATACTCGTACTATACGTTGGTATATACTACAGTAAATACCCTTACTTTTAGATTAGTTAATTTTTTTAGCTAGTATATTTTTACATTTATGTCTAGTAGCAAGTCGCGAGCGCATCTCCAACCCTCTCAATTGAAATCAAATTGACACGAGTCGTATGGCAACACTACAGGCGCAACATGCCACATCTTTTGATCTCAGATCCGTGCCGGCTCAGTGAGCGAGCTCCAATGAACTGGCAACACCATCTCACTGCTAATACTGTCGCGGACCATTTCCAATGATTGCTGACGAAATGTATAGGTAACCTAGCTAATAGATACGTTGAGTGGAATACGTCTGGTCATAAGTTTTCTTTTTACAAACTTACATGAGCAACACATTGACAGGAATTCGGCGGCGCGGTTCTTCAAAAAATGAAACAGCAAGACACTCTGGTAAAATAACACTCCTTTTTGGGCAGTCGTGTAATAATGTATGTTTTTTTGTTTACGAAAAACTTGTAGGTACTAATATTTAAAATTGTACTTTTTATATTTCTTGGAGTTTTTTTCCAGACACTTACCATCTAAAGCACAATGCGGGTGATCTCTAAGCGGAAAAGATTATATAATCAATTGAGAAACATTACCCATGTTGTAAATGTTTAGAACATAATAATTAAATTATGCTTATTAAATAACAAAATATATTGTAAATATAACTTCAAATATTGTCAATATGAATTGAATAGAGAAACTCTACACTACACTGACAGCGCTTAGAGGCATGTCATCTACACCAAACAAAGCCCAACATAGACTCAAAACAAAGAACTTTACACAAACAAATCCACAACAACTTATATACACATATATGTATAAACAAATTACATAATTTGGGCCCTCGTAAAGTCGAAATTAATTCGGCCGTAGAAGACAAGTGAAATTCGCAGGGTCGCCCCCTTATACCCTGACTATTCAAGAAATTGCCAGCCTCGGGCGAAATAACACCGTTTTATCTAGGGGGTTGCCACCCTTCAGCCCTTTACCCCACGACTCTTACACATAAGGGCAGATGTGACGGCAACGATGAATAAATACGGCGAAAGAAGCAGATGGTTTCAATGTTTTTTGACAAAAGTTAATTAATTTAAAAGGTTTTGACATTGTATGTAGTTTCGCAAAGATTATTTCAATGAAATTGCGTTTATACAAATTCCATGTACGGAATTCTCGTAGGTATTTCGGGAATGAAGCCCGGATTTAAATGTAACATTACCAAATTGAATTGTTACTAAAATAGAAAGATGAAAGGCTAGATTATTGGGATAGTATTCAATATTTTAATTGTACACTAAAACACTTACATAATAATATCAAAATAAACTAACTGCCATAATATTCAGAGACGTTGATGGTTACTTAAAGGATTTCAAATAATCAGTTTAACTAAGTAATCTAACCTGAAACTAACCTATCTTAAATAGATGATTAAAAATCTCTTTAGCAAACATAATTGTTTCTGAATGTGGCAGTTGACCTACAGAAAACTCTACTCTCTTTACAAAACAAAACAACTTTAATATATCCTTTTGTTATATAATAATAAAATAATAATAATATTTCGTGACATATCACACACGGTTATCTGATCCCAAGCTAAGCAGAGCTTGTGTTATGGTAACCAGACAACTGATAGACATACTTATATATTTCTAAATACATACATATTATAGATAAATTACACCCAGACACAGAACAAATGATCGTGCTCATCACACAAAGATTTGTCCTGGGTGGGAATCGAACCCACGACCTCCGGTATAGCAGTCAGGGTCACTAACCACTAGAACAACAGGTCGGTATATAAAGGCAGTGTGTGATATACTCTCTTGAAGCGTACCTACTTCAAAAGAAGTACTACTGAAGAGGTCTACCACACTAAAATTCCTCCTATCTATAAAATAATAAAGTGCAATTATTATAATCTACCTATGTTTTATCCTTTAATACGTAAGTTCTGATAGAAAGAATAAAATAGTATTTTTTTGTACTTTTCTTTTTTGTGTCACCGTACTCTGTACAAGTCCCTCACAGCCCTCTCCCTTAGATTACTCGAAGATCATCCGCATCCCCTCCTTAATTGTGAGGCCAGTCATTATTGCTGTATCCTACCGAACCCGCTTTATTCTTATCTTTCATGTTTGTCCAAAATGAAAGGAAAGATTAGTTTATCTGGGGAGTATATCTTTTAGTAGGTAGTCTTGTTTTGATGGACTGAAATAATCGTGAAATATAGGCACTGCTGTGTTGTAAATTGCCATGTTTAAAAATCTACCCATAAATTTTACATGAAATTCTGGCAAGAACATAATTGTATCTAATGAACTAATGATTAGTATAAAATTACATAATATAAAATTAGACCCCTAAGGTTGACTGGAAATGACTGCTTTTTAAGGATTCTAGTCGCTCTTCTATTAATCATTCATAAGTAACTATTAATCTAATTTCTAAACTTTGAGTATGCCACAAATAAAGCCGATTCAAACCAATTTATTACCACACACAAAACTTGAATAGAAAAGCGTAGATATATAACCTTCAATTCCAAGTAACCGAACCAAACCTTTGTAGTATAACGATGACTCCAATCCAAGAACAAGCGGAGATTATAAATTGCCTGCTGAACGCTGCACGGGCTTGTCACGTACAGGCTCCGAATGGAAGTACTGAGGTATTCGTGACTCTAACTACGATTCAAGTAAGGCTTTTAACTAAAGCATTGAAGAATGATCGAAATTTGTGGTTATGTAAAGATTAATTAAAACTAACTTAATTTCATTGGTTGTCTAGATATTTATTTATCATTCGCAAATTCAAAAGACACGCCGTGCAAATTCTTTCTTAAAAACTGGTCGAAAACGAAAACTAAAGTTAACTGCAGGGATAAATAGCATCTCAGTGATGAGACTAAAAGAAGCTTAGCCTAAATAATTCATTATTCTTTCAATCACTAGACTAGCATAATTTTATTTATTTTATGTTACTTTTACTAATTATACAATTTTTAAACGGCTCTAACTAAACGCCTATGCAATAAACTTAATAAAAACAAGTATGTGTGTTTTATTTGTATGTGTGAGTAATGACGTCATTTGGGTCTTCCGAGGGAGTTAGTTGTAGTTGGTCCTATTGATTTACATAATGTTTTATAGACCCCAGGGGTATAGCAAATTTACGCTTCCATGGACATTTGCCAGCTTGTTTTATAACAAACTCTAAAATGTAATCATTATTTTGGATGGTGGTATTTTTCTAGGCATACGTTTTAATGGAAATTTGTTTTATAGAATGGGCTTGACTTTAGTTTTGAGGAACCTTTGTATAAGTAGATGGGTTTTTTTTAAGAATGTAAACATCCGTCCCGTGTATGTTTATATCGTTCTTTGCTAAACTTGTGTGATATTATAACATTTTGACGACCTCCGTGGTCGAGTGGCGTATGCACCGGTCTCAAGGTGTCGCTAGCTCTGAGGTCCCGGGTTCGATCCCCGGTCGGGTCAATGTAGAAACCAACTTTTCTACATTGCCTCAGGTCTGGGTGTTTGTGGTACCTTCGTTGTTTCTGAATTCCATAACACAAGTGCTTTGTAACTACTTACTTTGGGTTCAGAGCAATGTATGTGATGTTGTCCGCATTTATTTATTTATAACTTATTTTAATTTGAAATTTTTGTTTACCGTATTAGTCTTAATTTTCCGATATACACATTTGGTTTTCAAAAATAGTTCTAAATGAATTTGATAAATGGTCAAGATGTTTTTCTGATCGTCAGTTAAAATCATGGCTCGTTTTTGTTTAAAACCGAGATGTCTTAAATACGAGCACCACGCGGGTTTATGCACACCGTGAAAGTTATTTTCTAAAGACATTTAATTAAAAAACAAATCAAACTTTATTCCATGTAACTTTTAATGAAATCATTATAATTCAAGTCAAAGCGAATTCCCCTAAGGGTTGAAAACTTACCCACTACTCGGACATTTAGAAAATTAACAAATTCCCTTTTATTACGCTGAATACGAAACAATGCGGCTCCATACTTAGTCCCGGCCATGTCAAATCGACTTAAAATGATTATAAACGTATATTTAATTACCAGCTCTATTTTGTGGGGGTTAAGGTTTATTTTAGGATGGGTTGGCGGTCTTTTGTGGTAAGATTAGGACAAAGTAACACGTATTAGAGAGCTAATGAATACCACAAGTCAGACGTTCGTTCGAGTGAAATAGAATGAGGTTACAACACAAACTTAATGGTAGTTTGTATCAACATTAAATGATATTCTATTATTTTTTTGTGAATTTTAAATTGTTTTTTTTTTACAGGTAATTTTTGTACATTTTTGCAGGATGTATGTAAATTTTTTGTTCGATCATTACATTATGTACTCACAGCAGAAGAATTTTAGTTCTAATATGCAAGTAACAGAAACATTGTTTTATTATTATCCCTACCAGTGTTTTTATAATTAATATGAAACTTAAATAAATAAAGAACATAATGTATTGCGTTAGTTTAAATGACATAATGACGTTTATAAACGTAGGCCTAGGGCATTTCTATTGGACAACTGTTTATTTTACTTACAACCTCAAATAAAAAAGAATAAAAAAATCTAATTTGCATAGAATAGTGTAAGAAACTACAGTCAGCCATATAATGGAGCACAGGACCTAATCCTCGAGTTTGGAAACGACGGCGAATGAGCAGTGACGCGAGAAGCATGCGTGATGGCGATTCACAGGGTATAGCGCTGAGCTAAAGAAAACTCTTTAAATTAAAAATACAGCTCATCCATAAAATATGATGTGAGAAAGGAGTAAATGCTGAGATGACGGTGGAGATGAATGGAAGCTAAATACGCATAATGCGACCCCAAATAATTGGGAACAGGACAGGGAGATGATAATTGTTATTTGGTCTGTCTTAAGCAAAAAAAAGGACAAGGTAAGTAGAGGTAAAATCTATATATATTTTTAATTTAAAACTAATCAAAGCTGTATACATGTTGAGGGATGAAAAAAGGGCCTTGCTTTGTCGTAAAAGAATTACAGACATTTTTAGAAAACTTTCTCAAATTTATTTAGTTTATGAATCAGAGAGCGCAATTAATGTAAAACTATGACAGCTATATGAAAAGTGCCAGATAATAGTAACTAGCCTCCATAGCCGTGGTTACTAACTCCGTTTTATTCTAACTAACGAAGTGTTATTTGGTTTCTACTGAGATTCTCAGTAGCCTGTATGGAGGTATGATGAATATTTAGCTAGTTTATATTCGACTAACATTTCTACTTTAGATTACAGGTATTAGAACTCTTTCTACACGATTTGCTAGGTTTAGTTTGTACGATTAAGTATTAATTAAATTGTTTTATATCAATTTAAAATTATCGCAACAAAATCAGAATTCACTCAGTCCATTGAATGCCGGCATCTCAATAGGTACCTACCTCTTGATAAATTGATTTATTAAATTTAACGTCTTGTTATATTGATCTCTTCTTTCGCTTGAGACACGGGTTCAACCTAGTTCAGGCAATTATAATGTTAGCAAATATGTTTAGATTTTAAGAAATAATGTTGTATTTTAGTGTGGACTTTGATATATGAATAAATGATTTGATTTGAAATGATTTGATTTGATCTAAATCGGTCCTCCCGTTCTTGAGTTATAAATGGTGTAATAAACCCGTCTTTGTTTCATATATTTAAAGATACAGTCTTCTAATGTTATTATCTTCAGAAGAACGAAATATAAATAAATAAATAAATAGCTGTATGTAAGGTATCGTCGAATAACGCGATAAAACGCCGGCGTGGTGGCAAGGAATGCGAATGGCGCGCGCACCTCGCACTCAGGGCTACGCCAGAGGGTGAGCTCTTAAATACTAGTGCCATATATTTAAGGAGTATTGTTTTTAGACTTTTACACATTAAAATATAACATGTTATGTAATGTAAAGTAAGACACTTAATAAAAAAATCAATGTCAAAATGTGGTTTCTAACCTAAGTAGACCTAGATTTTTGCTTGAGTAAACTAGCTCCAACTAGTTGGGTATTTTTGATATCCTCACGCAAGTACAGGTGCATGTAATACTCAAAGGGTATTTTCAACCGACTTTAAAAGAATGAGGTTTCCAATTCGACGTTTTTTTTCTCTATGTACCTAATGCGTGACAAACACGCATTAGGTACATAATTTTTTTGTTATATCCCCAAAATACTTCCACACTTTGAACTCTGTAAATAAATCCACGTTGAACGTTTATATTCACACTACGTACAAGTTTCATGAGCGCGTCGCAGCCCTAGTAGAGGCAAATATCTCGCGAGCCTCCTGTAATTGAAAACACTGTGCATTCGGACAGTTTTAATGGTCCTTACGTAATGCCCGCAGATGCGCCGTGTTAGACATTAGTTGTTATTTGCCTCAAAACTGTCCTCACTGCCCGACGCGATTTATTGCATTTTTGTTCTACTATGTCACTGGGTATGCAGTTTTGTTCACAGAATAGACACGTTTTGCTAACAGTTCAAATTTAAAACAACTGAAAATTCTGAAGCGATTTGGATTTTAATAAGTTTTGTTCCCAAACTCCTCGAAATATCGAGCGGAAAATTCTTAATTAAGCTTCTATATAACCTAAATACGTTATATACAGCTACCTAAACGATGCAAAAGCAACAACAACAAAACTGGTGTGTGAAACTTTGCGGGGCCTGCTTAGGTAATTGTTAAACCTGCCGTGAACGCTTTTTGCCGCAACATTACGCCAACTTCAGGAAAGTTGGCAACTGGCAGTGCACTAGCGGAACTACTGGCAGCCAACTTTGTAGACTGTACTGAACCCACAAAGGTACGGTATCGCACCATCAATGCTATCTGCTTTTGCATGCAAATGAGTTGGAAAAGTCTGATGGAGTAAGAAAACAAGTGTTGAGGTGCGGCCCGCTAAAATGCTGCTTTGTGATGTTCGGGGAAGCTGGTGAATGGTTGAATGAGTTCGTGGACGAGATTCGACGGCTACAGTACACCAGTGTACATTGCAAAGCTTGGGTATAACGAAGAGTACGGATCGAATGATTAATAGATACTAAGATCGGTAAAATAACTAAAGCATAGCTCTGTAGGCACGAACTTATCCTTAAAGTTGTTATTCTAAGATTTTTTTTAGAGCACTTTTAATTTCAAAGAAACATTTTTGTTGTCCCTATTATGCAATTCTCGTAAATTTCGAACTGTGAAAAATTCATTCTATCTCATAATTTGCTACTTCTAAAACAGTATGTCTATTCTGTAAATAATTTCGATATCGAGCTTCACCTGAGTGACAATAAAGCTCACTTTAAAAGTGAACCCAATTTGTCCTTGATTTAGAATTCAAATTCGAGAATACGTATTTGACATCTCACCGCGGATTCCGCTGTCGAGACATGAAAATAATGTTACAGAATAGCACTACTGGTCGCATTTCAACCTCTTACAACATTTTTGTATGCTACATCTAAGACAACCTAATACCTAAGACCTCATCACCAAGAGGCGCCATACTCGGTCCGGGGGGCGAGCGGCGGGGGCGCGGGGCGCGGGCGGGGGGCGCCAGAAGTTTGCCGCGATAGTTGCGGGCGCAGGCTTTGTGGGTCCGCCCCGCGCGTGCACAACGCCACAATGGTGATACTTATGTAGGTATTATAGTGTCGTTATATCTTATGATGTAGTGTTCATTGTGAAGAGCCTTTATTTTGATGTTTAAGAGAAAACTAAAGTTGTAAAAGTGTGTAAAAGGTCTGAAGAATGCCGATAAATGAATTTAACAATCGTGCCTTAAACGCGATTAGGCTGATAGACATAATGACACACATCATATATTACGCTTTACGAGATATTAGACCGAATTTAAAGAAGAAAACTAAATTGGGCCAAAAATAACATATTACAATAAATTTTGAAATAACATTGCTAAAAGTTTATCACGTTAAAGCTTTTGAGAGAAATGTCAAACATGAAAGGAAGGACATTATGTTATATGACCTATACTTACTATGCTTATTTTAGTCTATATACTACCAAAATAATTTTACTCTAAATAAAATCTTTAACGTGTACAACTTCAAATGTTAGAAACCTGCAAATAAATATTTCTCGACATAATTTATGCAGCAACTGCGTCCACTGTAGAACGGCCCGCGCTATCTGAGAAAGTAATTTATAAAGTTGGATAGCTGGGCGATAGCTCCGCATTATTTATCTTGTCGTCTATATACCTCCTGTTATGTGCTGTTACATAACGCTTGCGTTAGTTCTAAGTTAGTATACACCTAGAATCTAGATATTTGGTTTGTGGGTAAGTATGAGTATAATAAATGCTGTCATTGACTAAGTAATTAAGTATATCTTTGAGAAACTCGACTTTTCAGACCCGTATTTTATCTTTCTAATACACGTCCAACAACAGAAACTCTTTTCTTTATAAAACGTGTGATTGTGTTCCAAAAATCTTTGATTTGTTGGTTTTTAATCACAATATTGAAAAGTGTTAACAATAAATTAGAAGCTATTCAATATTGTCTTTATAAAAACTGTTTTTCTTACAAAAGATATAATATATCTACCTATATCAGAGAGATAGCATTATCCTGACTCATATATATTAATAAAACGACGACCTAAAGTTCCATAGCAGAAAAAATTAAAAATAATGAAATGGCCCCAACCGAACTCATCTTCAAAAACATCACTTCGCATAGTTGTATTAACGATCGGTCTTACCCCAAGTTTCCATCTTAATTCTGGGGGTCAGTGACCCCTGGCCCTTCACGATTAATGTCCAAAGGGTCAGCAAGACTCACTAATACGGCGAAATTAAGACGACCCCTCGTCGCCATCTGTAACCCCCTTTTGCAAAATGGTGGCCTTTATATTCTACGGAAGGATGTTATTTTGCATTTTATTTGGACTTCGTTGATAATTTGGTGGACGAAATTTTAATGGTGCATGTCTTTTTTTAATTCACCTACACGAAAGTAAAAATATATGTACTAAATTAACTGATATTTGGCGGAGTGTAGAAAACTCAATGTATCTGCCCATACCACAGAGTAGCTGTTAAATAAGCCAACTACCTCAAACTCTTTTATAAACTCAAGGATTCTTTCCCATATCAATATTCAAGTACAAAATTTAAACAAATATAAAACGTTATTCAAATCTATTTGAATATGTAACCAAGCCGAGTCCGGTAACTTTTTACACGACTGCCCAAAAAGGAGTGTTATGTTTTTTAATTTCAGTCGTGCATATACATGACAAGTCAAACATGAAAGTTCTATTAAATAGAAACTGGTATTTTTCTATTTACTGTAAAAAAATAAAAATCCCAAAGCGATATAATAGGCCTACAATATTGCTATTTCTTTCTGTCGAAAAATTTAATTCTAAAAGCACGCAATAAGTCAAACATATACGTTTATTTTTAATTCGTATAATAAATTGTCTTGAGTAATAAACTTTTTCATGTTCAATATATATTTTAAATATATACATCTGCGTAAGTAGTCATAAAATCCAATCTAATTTGACCTAAATAGTAGCGAAATGTGGGCTTACACGCATATACACGGTGTGTCCCTTCCGGGGTAGGCAGACAAAGACCCAACATCCCACGTCTATCTTAAACACACTGCCTTTCTTTAGCCTTTATACTACCTACTTTAGGTATAACTGATGTCAAACTTGACAAACAGTTTTAGTCTATGTAATAAAAAGTAGTAGTAAAAGAGTATTATAAAATACTTATCTATACATATAATAAATCTGTAGAAGTGAAAATTCTGTACATTAAAAATATCAAAAAAATTAATGGCGGGGGGTGTTACTAGACCGAAACAGAACCCAAAAGTGTGAAAAAAATTTTTTTTATCTGTCTGTCTGTCTGTTTGTTCAGGTATCACGCAAAAACTACCGGTTCGATTACGATGAAACTTGGTATAATTATTCTTTATTATCCTGGGCACCACACTGGGTAGTTTTTATCCCGGAAAAAAACAAACTTAATTTTGCGGTTAAAAACTCATTGATAAGTTTCGTAAACCACGCGAACGAAGTCGCAGGCACAGCTAGTTATGAATATTTACAAAGATAATTGCGGAGTTTTGTGATCCGTAGGTACCTTCAAATTTACGGTACATAAAAATATTATTTGTAATTTTTTTTATGTCTACAAATGGCAATATAAAATCATTCACTTTGATGAATTAAATGACATGTATCACAATCTTTAGCTCTAACTTTTGCTGTCATTTAATTTCATACTATAATCATTCGAACGCTAGGTAGACCTCAGCTTTACAAGAATTTATGTCCCTTAAAATAGATACAACATCTATTGATACAAATGTCTTGTTCACACGCAATTTCTGAGATCATCCGACCTGTTTCAGACTGTAACTAAATCCTTAGCCTACGCGGCACAGAAAGATACAACACATAATGACACATTTACTTCATGGTTATTCCATACTGCTATACAAGATAATGTACTTAATACCTTTCTCATTCCACTCAAGAATACCTAAATTAAATTTTAGTTTTAACAGTGAAACTGCGGTTACAGACGAATAGATACGTAAATGATAATTAAATTTCAAACTTACTGAGGTCCTTGTTACTTACGGAGGCAAACAAACCCACCCTTTGCGATGTTTGCTTTCCTAACTAAAATTAGTTTTAGTCTGACCCTTCTGAAACGAAATTAGTCTTCGTTTATATAAGGGACTCATTGGGCGAAATGTCTGAAATTAATGTTACCGTCGAGAAAGTTAATTGAAAAATATTTGTTTGTATTTTTATTCATTTGTAAAAGAGCGTTAATGCTCTGTTGTTTTTTCAATTTTTAATAGGAATGGGTATAACCTAACTTAATACTAATATGAAATACATTATGCATACAATGAAGAATAGCTAGTATGTATGTGATAAAAAAATTGGAAAGCAGAGAGTAAGAAACCCGCTAACTCGAATCCGATACAATTAAAATCTTTTTTTGATGGCATGGCATGCGTGAAAAACCTCGTAAAATTGTAATAGAGGATACAGATGAATATAAATTCGTTTCTTTCATTATTTGGAAATGGCGGGTGCTATTACAACAGCCGCTAAAAGACAAATTAGAGAACTAACCTATTAAATAACTAAAACTAACAACAAGTCAATTACAAAGCGATTAAAAAAGCCCACATCGAACCTCATTAACTACCTCTCTTTGAATACCACATTATGAATACGGCAATCCAAATAGTGTACGTCCAAGTTGATAGCAACGCGAAGGCTAGCAATTAAAACTTCTTTGTGCGGCTGTACCCGGGCGGAGGGGTCGCGGGACGAGGGGCAAGAGGGAGGGGGGGTGTTGAGGTAAGCAGGGGGGGTGGTCACTTGACGGTGTTCGTAATTGGAAAACTTTCCCTATGGCCAGCCAGCAAGCAGTGATAAAGGTTACTTGTGACAATCCGCTGACGTTTTGTTTGAACTGATCCTTGGTGAGGTTATTGACATTAAATGGCGGATATATCTATGGTAAATTTAAGAATTATCAGTTCTATTGTGGAACAGAAAAAATCTTGTCAAAGAAAAATGTGTAAAAGTGTTCAACCCTCACTAAAACCTAAGACTGCTAACTTTGAATCATATTATGTACATATTCATTAGTCAGACAAGAACAATAGCACTTATATACTCTACTTTACAAAGGAGAGAAACGTTCCAATAGTACATAACCAACACATAACAAGTCGTCAAAGGTAACTGTCTCAACCATTTGAAACAATAACTATTGTCCGTATGTAAAGAGCCCAGAGATAGTGGCTGTATTCATACATTAAAAGCCTCCAGTGTCCTTAAGACAATGGACCATCTACCAATGTAGTCGCCTCTTACAAAGCCTGTCTGTGAATAGCTAACATAATTAAAATACGATATAACTACTCCTACTCTAATGTAGTGCTGTCCTGCTCTGATTGAGTGCTAGTTTTAGTAAAGACTTCAACGCGTCCTTGCCTGGCACTTAAAAGATGAATTTGATTACATGAAACATGTCTTTAGATTGGAGTGGATTTTGTGTTTAATAAGGTTTTTAAAGTTATTAACATTATTATAATCCAGCCTATAAACGGCCCACTGCTGTGCACAGGCCTCTTCCCATATAGAGAAAGCACGAGCATTGATCATGACAGAAGTGTCTTAGAATAATTAAGAAAGTACATATAACTTTGAAAAAGCCACATTGGTACTTGCCTGGGTTCGAACCGGCAACCTTGTGCATACAAATCCGTTCATTGAACCGCTAGGCCACCACGACATTCTATTTGATGATTTATTAACATTAATCTTAGTAAAATAATAGATAATCTCCTAGAGTGTCGACACCTAACTTTTAGGCCTCAGGAATCAACCATCCTATTATGCTAGTTGACTGGTAAGTCTCTGAACTATTTTATATTGTACAATGTATAAGATGTATTTAAATTATTGTATCGTTACTGAATTGCTGACATATCGTATCAACAATTTTTTCAATTCATAGTCGATTGAACCCTTCTCTTTCCTTACATATTAGGTACTCAGAATATTCAGTAAAAACGCCTAAAAAAAAACATGTCTCTTTTTTGCCCGCTTACCACAAGTTTCTGAGTGAACAAATTAAATAAAATAACGTTGACTCGTGAAATTAAAACGGCATGCAACACAACTAGTTAGAAAATTAGAACATGAAAATATTTCGTAACAAACGGAAAGCTGAGTAAACAACTTATTAACACATTATTTACATGGGCGAGCGTTAATTTTAACGTGTTTACTGTAAACTGTATGTTGATTGGGAATGTTGGATAGATGTAGCTAAGCGATTGCGGGCTAAGCGGTAGAAAGATGTGCCATATAGGTATTAAACCTATCGCAATCCAAACTAGAATTATGTGCGTATGGCATAGTAATTGAGATATAGAATTCGAATATATGTTTGTTTTAGTATTAAAAGATTCTTGTATCGCCAATATATAACAGTAATATGTACAATATTTCAGAGACTTAATCGCGGAAGTTTCATATCAAAAAGTGGAACTTTTAAACTTACTTATAAACTTTTCCTGTTATTTAAGTAGAGTTGTTTAATAAAACATTTAATATGGTTATGATTATATGTTTTAAAATATAAGCCTGGAAGACGCTAACTGGAAGCCTACACATAAGACTACCATATAAAAATATCAGTATATTACTGTTTTCTTACCGGAGCATTTCGTCATCACTTAACCTTTGTCCTGCTCTTCATTGAAATTAAAGCAACGTTAAGCTAAATATATCTCAACTTGCACTGGACCACCAGCCTCATCGGTTCCCCTTGGTATTACATTACACAATAAGTATACAATGTTATTTTCTTGTACAAACGTTGGAATTTATTTAGTTTGACGTGCCGGTCCAGTTGGCATGCTTTACGTTTACCTCATACGAAACTATGTTGTTTAGGTATTTTGTATGAATTTAGAGAAACATTTTAGTATTCAATGTGTATTTAGGAATACAGTCTTGATTAATTTATGGAGGAAAACTAGGGCCAGAAAACAAAACGACTAAAAGAAGTGCGGTTTGTGAGTAAAACTTGGAGTCGAACTTAAAACTGTTGTTATTTGTTGTGTTAATGTCACATTTTCTTGTATTTAAGAAGACTATAGGATTTGACAACCGTCTTACCCTATCTTTGGTAACATCATAAATATTAATTCAATTAAAACGAAATTATATGACCGTTGATCTTAGACCTGAGATCCGTTGGACAACCGTCTTTTATTTATCCCCAAATTCGGGCAATCACGGAATAAATTACAATTTACATTTCAATGTATAATATGAATTATAAATGCAAGATCAAGGTCCAGTGTAAGGATGAATGTGTGTGACTGTATCGCTTAAGTACAATTATGTGCTCTAGGCAAGCTGGTCTGATAGTAAATTGAGTAATTTTAAGAATTTTGTTGGTATCATTAGTAACCTCAAATAATACCAATTTAAATAAATAAAATAAGTATAGTTCCGAATTTTAGAGATAGATTTGAAATCCTGCCAATTCTAATATAAAACGCTAAATTAGTAATGCAAATAATTTAGCGTTTGCGATTTCAATTTACTGACTCATAAACACATGTATAATAATTATAATTTACGGTGACTTCTTTAAGATTCCGCGCTAGCTTGCGGACGACAATTTAATCTTCGCTGTAGTTTGTTGGACGTACGAATATTTAACGAATGTTTAAAGAACTTAGAAAAATTACGAGAGACATATAACGTTAAAATGTACCCTGAGCCGTGATCCCTAAGATGATGACGAAAAGGCTGATAATAATATATTGCTACAGCTATTTCCTATGAACAAAGAAGATCTTGTAGCTTACATACCATTTAAAAGCACGCCATATGATACAGGTATTTAGAACATTCTAGGTACATAAAGTAACTAAAATGGCGCACATACGGCCAGACCACGAGAATTTCGTTAAAATTAATTTACCCCTACCCTCGTTAAACTACGGTACGAAACTAGCAAATTAATTATAAAACACGTCAAAACAAGATATGAAGTTCGACCGACCCATCTGAGATTCACAAAGGGTGGGTCCTAATTCGGGGACAACGGTCCCTTTCTACCCTTATCGCAAAGTCTCATCTACTACCCTTCCATCGATCTTAAGTAGGGTGACTTAACCCCCGGCGGGGGATGAAAGAAAATCGCGAGGGTGGCGAGGGATTATTTTTGGGGGGTTGGAAGTTTTAAGGGGTTAGTTTTTGTTACGTCATGGTGTTTATCGGGAATTTCGTTGCGTAATGGAATTAGTTGAGGGTTAGTAATTATGGCGCGTTATTATATTAGCTGGGTGTTTGTTTCACTTAGACGGGTTGTAACGTTACAAAAAGAAAATGGCAAAATCATTTTCGCACTTGCTATGGCAAATAAATTATGCTATTGCTCAAATTTCGATTTATTTTGCTTCAAAGTGACCCTTCTACTGTTGAATACCTCGGTAAATGTTCGGATTTAATTTAAAGACCTCCTAACAAGGATAAACAGTTAAAACATACGCAATTTTTCTTTTAACGTATTTAACTACCTGATCTTACAACGCTTGGCGTCGAAGATGTTGATTATTGTATTATATTCGATTTTAGACTCTTCGTCTACGTACAAAAACAACAATTATTATCAAGAATACTCAAAATACACTGCCTGAAAAGCATTTAAATAAACAGCATTTGATATCATTGAAAAGTAATATGTTATTCAAGCGAATCACAAATAACCTATCTACTCTGTACACCAAACCAATACTAAGCCAAATACATATAACTTATACCAAATCAGCAACCTCGTCACGACTCAGTCGCACAGTCGCACGACACAATCGTCGTTACGTACTTGTCGTCTTAGTGTGGGAGAGGGAGGGGACGGTTTTATTATAGGACCGGTCTGCGGTCGGGGGGCGCTTCTTACAAGGGCTGCCATTTTTGGGTTGAGTTTGAATTTTGAAAATGGAGTTTAGTGTTCGATGTTTGGGATAGTGTTTTGTTCTATTTTGAATTTTGTTCTATTTTGTGAACGGTCTGCTTTCAATTGGAAAAATGAAAATGGAATTATGAACCTTACAGCAATTTTAATTTGGATTCAAATTCTTGCATTAATTTACATTGGAATAGTAGATTTTATCGTAAATAATTCCTATATTGTATTCCAATATGAATTCATATAATCTAACAGGAGTAATTATCCTTTGAGAAATCTAGTACGATCCATCTAATTTAAATCTAATTAAATAGAAACCTCAATACATTCAGTGACAATTGAAACATTTTCTAATTAGCTATTTAGTAACTACCTAAATTTTTATTTCAAAGTTAGCTGTCAGTAATTATCAAGATGATGTGATGCTACGATTTTGCTACGCGGTAGCTAACGCCTACGCAAATACTTCAATAAAACGGAGTTGTAGCCCATCTTTTTTGTATATGATTATGATACATAAAACTTTTTAAGCTCAAAAACGGTTGATAGGGTTGCTGCTTTTATAAACATTTCAAAAACACCAGAACAGATACTATTATCTACTACTATTTTTTACATAAATAAAACAACCGAACCTAAAGAAAAGTGACAAAATGTTGAAAAATTTAAATATAATAAAAAAAAAATTAAGTATTTCTATTTTCTATCTTTTTTCAACTCGCAGCCCTACACAAAACAGAGTGCGTACAAAACGCCTCTCACATTCGGACAAGAAATTACATACTTTAATCTTATCGCCAGTATAAAATAGAATATTAAATCGGCCTGGCGTCACACAGGATCGGAATGTCTCTTAACCCTCTTTGTGCCGCGGAATTCAACGGAACTCTAAGGTTTAACACCAAAGAGGTTGAGTGACGCGTTAACTGGTACATATTAAACATTCCGAATGTGATTAAAAAGTATTCTTATTTCGAGTTTGGAGTCGTCTTTTGTTTTTGTCTTAAAATCAAAATCAAAAATTATTTATTTAACTTAGGCTACAAAGTAGCACTTATCAAACGTCAAAAATTATTACAAAAGGACAGCACCCTAGGGGTCGGTTCATATCCGGCGGAAAAGGCAGCGCGCAACATCGGCCGCGCAACGCCAGAACGAGCAAACACACAACAAAACATCCAACCTCTCACACCTGACGCACCAACGCGTCATCAGGTCAGTGTGAAAGGCTGAATGCTCCACCATGCGCCCGCCCGCCCCAGCGCCACGCGACCGACAACACGCGACGCCACCACCGCCAGATATGAACCGACCCCAAATCGCCCACCCTTCACCGCTTCCTAAGTGCTTTGGCTGAGGAGAAGAAACGGCGCAACAAACTCCCCAGTAGCACGCTTACGAGATCTAACGACAAATTGAGAAAACATTAGGTATTTTAATAGTTGCTGAATGTTTTAATCTATTTATGTGCCTTAATATTTCTATTATTATTTACCGTGGGATTGATAAAAGCAATGTTATGTGGTTTAGGGTAACACGCCTAATTTCACTTGTGTAGTGTTGGTTTGTCGTCCGTGCAGTAAAACCTCACATAATATTTTTTAACAGGAACTGTAATTACTATAATCAAAGAATCTTTTTGCTTGTATTACAAGATCATAGAAGAAAGGATATAAGCTGGCTTAATAGATATGTGGGTTACATAAAATTATTTACCATTACACTCCTTCAGTCAGTATTTACATCCTACTACCCGCTGAAACGTGCCGTCAAAGACTATGTTAACCATAGTCATTTGTGTTACAACTTAAATATAATTCTGTCGCTTTAAAATATTAAACAAAGCATCCAGTTTTTCTTCTAAACATGCATCTTACCCACCCTGACTCGACCAAAACATATTAAACGAACCCCGTATTTTCGAAAGCTCTACGATGACACGCACACACGCCCAGCCTAGTCTTCGGGGGAACATCACAAATATATCTAAGTGTCGGTTCACTTCTCCTTATCCTTTCCCCCTTTCGACACTATAAGCCCCTTCCCCCCCCCGTCCCCCTCGGCTTCAACCCATCCCTTCATAAACACCGCTAAACACTGGCTCGCAAAATTGTAAAATTCGGACTTACCCCGCCTTTGTCTCTCTCTAACGTAACGTCAATTTGTTAAGATAACATTGTCCAAATTTGCGACGTTATTTACGATTCGGAAATTAATTTAAAGGTTAGTAATTAGACGCCGGTTCCAGAGGAAACACGGGTTCCGTTCAATTTATTGGATTTGTTCGATTGTCGACTGCTTTTGGGAGTTTGAGATAGTTCGATAGCGATTTTGTGACTTGGGAATTGGATAATGGTTAGGTCTGGCTGAAATTAATGAGTGTGCAATGCAGCTGTGATTTATACGTAGTTGCATTATATGTAGGGCGACATTTGTTTACAACATGTGTTATTGTGGCTGTCTACTCTACAAAAATCCTGTTTCAGTAAATGTTGGCGATAAATAGGTCCTAAAATATCACTATCTAGCGCGATTAAAACTAAGTACATTGAAATATTGGTATATATACCTATGTAATAATTGTAATTTTAGCTAGTGTTTCGGTTGGATATAAGTAGCTAAAATAAAACAGAAAGAAAAAAATAATAATTTAAAAATTATAAAAATTTTAAAATTTTGGCCATGTCTCTATCATTAAGAACCAAACACAAAATTTAAAAAGTATCTTGTATATCCAGGAGTGGAACCAATCTTAAATCCCAAATAAAACTTCTAGTTCATCACACTTTAATATTTTGTACCTAATCATTAATTCACAACATTATTCTTATGAGCCAAAAGAGTTTCAGCGAACAACATTCATTTCTCCGTATTCATCTATAATTCTACATATTTCCTAACTCAAGACTAAACAGTAGTTTTAAATGAAATAGTAGTTGTAAATTATTAAAGAATCCAAAATTTAAAGCTCAAACGCTCAAACCATACAACACGAAACAACTCTCACACTTCACTGCAATCTCAAAGGGAGGCTGCAAAAAATTCGATAAGTCAAAAATATTCAATTAAGTACGAACATTAATATTCTAGCGTCGCGGTCGTCAAGTCCTGAGGGGGGATAGTGCAGGTGCCCCCCCCCCCCTCCTACCCTTCAGCGGGGAGGAGGGGGGGAGCTGCGGAACGATGGCCGAAATCCGCGTTTTTGGGCCTAACCAACCTTTTTAGTATTCACATAAGCCTGGCTAGTTTAATGTGTGTTTATCGATGGTTATGTTTTTTGTTTTGTCAGTAATGATGAGAAAATAAATGATATAAAGCGAAACTATGTTTTTCAGAGCTCTTTATGAGTGTTATTTAAGTTCGCAAATGATTTGTTAGTTGTAAAAGGACGGAGCAGATGCATACTAGTTATCAGTTCTTACTAACTTAGACTTGAATTGTAATAAAAATTACACGGAAAAACCTATTTATTTGAGACTTAAAAGCTGTCAACTATTAACCGAAACAAAACTATAATAAAAAGTACACTATATAAAAATACAGCGAAATTGTACAAAACTCCTGCGCTCAATCAATATCACCAAGATACACACAGCTATTGTACCTAAGGATCTTAAAACCCAAAAATCTGCTTCATCAAGCTACGATAGACAATAGCATAGCCCGTCTGACGCGCCACTATTAATCATAGAAATGACGCGGCGCATTGTGTGAAACGGTTCGGCTCAAAATTGTGAAAACCTATCCTGAGCGCGCGCGAACTAATAACGCTCCCCGCTCACACTTCCCGAATACCCACGGGGGGGTACTGCTTGCAGAGATCGCTTACGGTATTTGGAAAAAAGAAAAAAAAAATTTTTTTTTTGCAAATTACTTAAGGGCTTATTAATCAATTATGGTTAAAGAATCATGTAGTAACTGGCTTGAAACCGCCTGAAAGTTATTAAAGATTATTGGTAGAAAGCAGTTGCCTTGGTTGATTGACCTTTGTGAAGTATATCCTTTATAAAGTCAAGGGTATATTGATGTTGTTATGTCATCTCGTTAGCTATACAGCTGTATATACAAACACATGTTTGTTTTCGTTTACTTGAATGTAAAGGTCATGTGTTAAATTAAATACTATAAGATATAGTTGTGTAACTGTCCACTTTTTGTCGGAAAGTTTTTTGTTTAATTTGTGAATGAAGCTACTACTATGAACTCGCAACGCTAGCAGGGCTGTGTGCAAAAAGTTTCATACAACCTTATGAACTTTACAAAGTAGGTAAACACTAACGATGGATTGATTACAATTATACACGTCTTTACATCACAACAAAAAAAGAAAAAAAAAATGCAAAAAATAACCACTTTTTTGTAATTCTTAATCTTTTTTCCGCGGACGTTACTCGCTACATTGCTTGACGATGATGCGGCGCGCATGTGTGCGTGTTGACTCGCGTGCGTGTGTGCGTAACCCGTGACATTCTGCAACCGACGTGATATATTGAGAACTGCTCCAAAAATCGCTATTAGGTATCCAGTTGCGTAATAAAAGGCATGGTTTGCGTTTACAGTTATTTTTCCTGGATTTTTGGAGGAACGGATAACGTTAACGTTTTTTTGTTGAATGTTTTCGGTAATGGTTATAACTTTTTGTAATAAACTAGGGTTTGTAATGGAAAAAATAGTTCATCTGTTCGAATATCTAATACGCATGGTAACAAATATCTAATGCAATACCAGTATGATAGTTTTTTAAAAAACTAAATTATTGATACCAAAACCGTATCCCGTATTTTTTGTCTTTCTTCCCTAACGAGGTTGACTACAATACCAAACGCTATCCTAACACAAACCCTACTCAATCAGCACCTACACCTACCTACTCTCGACGACTAACAAAAGTAGATTTGTCTATCAAAGAAACTCGTTTAAAATAAGTAAAGCTAGGTTTGCACCCAACACCTCAATTTGTTAGTATACGTAGGCTGTATAAACATCTAGCTCGAGCCGCCGTCTGCCAAAGATTTTCAATTAAACCTTGGAACGGGGCGTCGATATTTACGTCTGTAAGCTTCACATAACCTTCGTATGATGGGTTTATAGTTTATGCTCATGTCATAACTTGGAAAAGATTTTTATTTATGTACAAATTTTAGGCCTACAGTCGCTAGTTTTGCAAAGATAAATAAATATCTAAGAGACAGTCTTTTGTTTTTCAACTGCTAGGAAACATTAAAATGACCCTTTTTCGTGCAATTAAAAACGCATTTAAAAGCAATTTTAGGTTCGGTTTGGGATTTTTTAGGTACAATATCTATCTATTATTTATTTATAATATGTAATTGAGTCTAAGATACATTTAATGTGAAACTAGTCTTATTTTCACAGTTTCTTGTAGGACTAAAATATTTCGCAATACTGTTTGATTGAATACTGAGTGATACATCTTATAAGTTTAAGAATCCAACTAGAATATGGGATGTAGCTATGGCCAACAGACATAAGACAATTATTTAAATTTAAAATGGTTATCGTTAACATCTTTGGAAATAAACAAATCTACATTCAAGTCTACTCTGAGTTTCCGTGATTTTATAGTATTGTGTTATTTACCTATTGGTATTAACTTGTCTAATGTGTATTAAGCTAAATAACAGTACCTACCATCAGCGTAATTCTAATAACGAAGTTAACGAAATATTGTCGCTTCTAAATTCAATCTAAAAGGACGAAGCAAAAAAAATGCATCGCTACGCATAGGCCATAGAATAGATAGGAAAGTCAAATAAAGCGAAATCATGCATTCATTCCACTTCGCCTGCCATCTCATTTGCCGGCCACATAGGAGAAACAAACACCTATATAGGTATATTTTCGAATTTTATGCCTACCACGTTCGGCCTGCGTTAGTGTTCCACAGTAGTTTTTGGTAGCCATGTATGCGGCTGGTACGGGTTGACCCCTCACTGGGAACCGCGTACCGGCAATCGTTGGGAAAATTGAGGGTTTCGGGGGGGCGGAGAGGGTCACGTAAAGCTGGTTGTATTTAGTGTCTCTGTGTGCGTGTAGTTGAGTGATAGTAAAGGGGTTGGGCCGCCCCCGGCGCGTCATCGCACTGACTACTGCCTCTGTGTTAGGAACATTTAAAATGCCCACCCTGTGACGATCACTGCGCGGCCATTTTAGTTATTTTGCATTTTTTTTTACAAATTAGTATATCTTTTTGAAGGTATGTTTTTTTACACAACTCTTTTTTTGTTCTTTGTTACCTTTGATGTCTGTATGTACATATGTAATATGTAATTAATATTAGTGACAGAAACTATAACAAAGGTGTACAAAATCACGACAACGCAGAAAATTAATAAGCGACTGGTCTCGTCTATAATCACGCAAAGGATATTCTCTACACGATCAATACCCATACAACTACTTTTGTATAATTTACGTAACACACCGGATATACAAAGACTTCAAATACAACTTACATAGTGATTCACCTTACATGATTAGTTAATCACTCAACTGCTAGAAAATGACTAAGTCAATAATCTTGGTATTGCAGCAATTGTTATGAGGAAATATTGATTTTTTATTCAAGTTATTACTTAGCACTAAAGGCCCAACCCATTTATCTGAAGTGTAATTAATTTCAATTTCATTGTAATTGTCACAATCATCATCTGTTGCCTAGCCGTCTTTCAAACTACGGTGTGTTGGCTCGTATGTATATAATATGTGTTGTTGGGTCTACCATAAACAGCTGAATAACAGCTTTACCCGTCTATAAAAGATGGAGGTTCGCATTTCTATTTGACGTGTAACGCGACAATATCACTCAAGTGTCTGTATTCCACATTAATAGGGTATGCCTCAGTACTAATTCCGTATTACATGCATCAAAATTGGTTCCGCAGTTCTGTTTTTAAATCAAAATAATTTAAATAAAAACATATGAGTAAACGAAAATACGTATGTATGTGTTATTTCTATTATTAATTCTCTTCCAATTTTAATTAATCACACATGTTTTTTTTTGCAAGTCGTTTTCTAACCTATTTCCAAAAAGGAGCAGGTTCTTTATACAACCGTTTGTTGTTTTATGTTTGTTAGGCGTAAAATTTAACAAACAATTTGAGCGTTTACGGGGCACTTTATCCAGTTTCTAGATCCTTGAACTAAAATAAAGTAGATATAGAGCAAAAATAATTACGATACAAATGTGGAAGGCTTTCTTTGTTTGTAAAATATCGGTAGACTAACTCTTTATAATTTTAGTCCATAAAATCTAATAGAAGAAGTTCAATAGGAAAAAAACTTACTTGTGATCCAAAATATTTCTATACGTATATACTTTTTTTACTCTCAAACAATATTCACTTCTAATACATAAAACATTTTTCACTTAATTTTCTGAACCTCACTAATTACTCTTCTTCACTTATAACATTAACAATTAATTGTGTAACTATTGTATCACTTAAAGGGATGATAAAAATATGTGCACCGGATTCTGCAGTTCCATCTCACACAGTGGTCAAAGGTGAAATGTCCAGTTCTTAAGACCAATGGTTACAATTTCTCACATAAATTTGTATTAATTTACATTGATTTCGTGTCATGAATTGTCCGTTCCCTTTGTCCAATCTTAAGGGTCAGATACTCGCGGTAACCGGTTTCAACCGATATCATTATTCAAGGAGATGTGTAGAGCGTCATATTCATCTAGGAGATGCTTAAATGCGTGACTTCAGAAACAAAAAACCAGTTTCTTAATTCATCGGGATATTTTACTTTTAACGGTGAAACCTGTATTCCAAAAATTGGGATCTAAAATCGCTAATCAGCAATTAAGCAACTTTGGTGATCAATGCTCGTGCCTTCTCTACATAGGAAGAGGCCTGTGCCCAGCAGTGGGACATTTAAAGGCTGGTGTTATTATTTTACTTTTATGTAGGTATGCTTCCTGATATATAAATACAAAACTAGAGAGAGAAACACTAAAACAATAGATTTTGATAGTAACCGAGATTGTTTAAAAATAATCTATTTCTAACCGTGTTTAATATCTAAGATTTTTCGTTTTTGCTTGGCAGATTCTCATAGGCGTGAAGAAGGGTAATAATCGAAACCAGTCCTTGGTATGGTTATGGCCTATTCTACTTCTTCTTAGCGTTTTGATCAATGGCTATTTTTATCGTGGCTAGATTTTTGTGGACCAGTACTCAGCCACGCGGACAGCATTATAAGTAGCGTTGTACAGGTCCTCGCGTGTACAGGTGCTGGCACACGCTGGGCAGCTCAACAAATGAGCCATTGTCTGGGGAGAGGTACCACACTCACAAGTGTGCTGTAATACATATTATATGCCACCGATACATATTTTCTTTACACTCAGGCCCCAAGTCGGCCGACTTGGGTCCGGAGTCTATTCATAGATTTCTACGTCGGCCATGGTAAGCTGTTATCGGGGGGTAGTTTCTCGTTTGGTGTTATGGGCAATGAGATTGGGTATTTCTCCTTCCAGAGTCGGAACCTGGGCTTCGGGGCATCGTCATCGAGAGGCTTTACATTTTTTATAAAACTATGACCTATAATACAAAACTTTATGAAGGTATGACTATAGGAAATAGAGTGTTCAAACAAATTAAGTTCAACTTTGTTCTGGTTGTCTGGGTGTAATTTATCTATAATATGTATGTATTTAGAAATATATAAGTATGTTTATCAGTTGTCTGGTTACCATAACACAAGCTCTGCTTAGCTTGGGATCAGATAACCGTGTGTGAGTTGTCCCGGAATATTATTATTATTTTTTTTTATTTAATCGTCTCTTCTTTAAAAGAAGGTAAAAACACTCACACGCGGGCGTGAACCAAGCGTGCAAGCGGAAATAAACTAATTCAATTATAATATGCTATAAGCAGAAGATAGCGTAGATGATGTTAAAAATTTTCGGGTAATACGGCAGGTATTTAGTATGGTTGCTTTCTGAAGCATGTGCAGTATATATGTAGGCATGTGTAATGTGTCCAGACTCTGTAACAAAGACTTTGGTATGACTCCAGTGGATGACAGTACTATTGGAACAATGTGTACAATTTGCGCATTCCACTGTGTTTTAATTTCGATGGCTAAGTCCTGGTATTTACAAAGCTTTTCGGAGATTGTCGCTTGAAGATTGTGTGAGTTGGGTATAGCTATATCGATGAGATAAACAGTCTTATTAATTTTATCATGAACAGTAATATCAGGCCTATTGTAATGAATTGTTTTATCGGTTATAATTGTTCTATCCCAATATATTTTGTGATTTCGGTTTTCCACTATTGTCTGAGGTTTATACTTATAATACGGATGCATTTCTGGAATGAGTTTATTAGTGTATGCCAGCCGTGCTATTCTGTAACATTATTTTCATGTCTCGACAGCGGAATCCGCGGTGAGATGTCAAATACGTATTCTCGAATTTGAATTCTAAATCAAGGCCAATTGGGTTCACTTTTGAAGTGAGCTTTATTGTCACTTCACTTTCACCTGTCACCGAAATTATTAACAGAATAGACATACTGGTGTTGGTGTATAATCGCCGCGACTTGGTCGTGACGGTGTTTGTAGTCCGACTGTGCTAGCGATTTGCAGGCTCCTGTGATGTGTTGGATGGTTTCAGAAGCAACATTACAGTGTCTACATAAGTCGGTTGGTAGGTTTGGGTCTTTTATTATATATTTTCTATAGTTACGGGTGGCTATTATTTGATCTTGAATCGCAAGCATGAATCCTTCGGTTTCTGGGAACAGTTCACCACGCTTAAGCCATTCGTTCGATTTATCTTTATCGACGTGTGGCTGGCTTAGGCAGGCTCGATGTCTCCCGTGTAAGGCTTTTGAGGCCCATGCTGTGACTTGCTGCTGTATATTTGTAAGCAGTTCATTTATTTGCCTATTCCTATCTTGTAAATTAAGTGGTGTCAGATTTTTATCTGTTTCAACTATATGTTGATGAAGTGGAGACTGATCCGTTTTGTCGTGAAAGTAAGTTCTGAGTGAGAGTATCTGTTTGTTGTGCAAGTTATTTATGTCTATAAGGCCTCTTCCTCCTTCCTGTCGCGGTAGTGTAAGCCTCTGTATGCATGATTTGGGATGGTGCTTTCTGTGCTTTGTTAGCTGTGTGTTTATGGTACGCTGTAGGTTCGCAATGTCTGTTTTTGACCAGTGTATTATGCCAAAAGAATAAGTAAGGATAGGTATCGCAAAAGTATTTATGGCTTTAATTGTGTTTTTTTTGGAATTTAAATGAGTATTTAGAATTAGTTTGAGTCGGTAAGTAAACTTTTGACGGAGTTCTTGTTTGGTAACTTTTTGCTGAATCTGTCTGGATTGTTTAAATCCTAGGTACTTGTAAACTATGTGAGTCCATTGGCAGAATAGATTCACCATTTGCCAGGGTATAGCAATTGTCTTGAAATCTCCCCTTTGTAATTGACAAAATATTACACTTGTCAACACCAAACTGCATGTGGATGTCTTTGGAAAACTGTTCAGTTATTTCTGCTAGTTGAAATAGGGAACTTTTAGTATTAGCAAAAAGCTTTATATCATCCATGTACATGAGGTGGGACAACATGTGTACTGTATTATTATTGGTCAATTTAAATCCTACACCAGTTTTATTTAACTGCTCGGACAGGGGGTTTAGTGCCAAACAGAACCACAACGGGCTTAAAGAATCTCCTTGGAAGATTCCACGTTGGATTCGGATTGGATCAGTAGTCAAGGACTGCGATGGACCTTGGTTTATTTTTAAAATGGTTTGCCAGTGGCTCATGGAAGACTGTAGAAATGTAATTAGTGTTGGGTGTATTTTATATGATCTTAAAATTTGTAGCAGCCAACTATGCGGAACTGAATCATAAGCTTTTTGGTAATCTATAAACATGGTATGGATATCTATTTTGCCTTTTACAGCACTATTTATGGTAACTGCGTCTATCGTCAACTGTTCCTTGCAGCCTTGACTGTTCTTTCTACACCCTTTCTGTTCTTCACATAATATGTCATGTTGAAGTAAATGTTTGTGGAGCATTTCACTTATGCAGGCTGAAAGAATTTTGTAGATTGTTTGGAGACAAGTTATTGGTCGGTATTTTGCTGGATTTCTAGGATCATTTATATCTTTTGGTATCATGTGTGTGACTCCCTGTGTAATGTATAGTGGGAGTAAATGTGAATTTTTAATAAATGTGTTCAATTGGTTATAAATGAATGGGTGCAAATACGTAAATTTCTTATACCAGTAGTTATGGATATTGTCTGAGCCTGGTGATTTCCAATTGTGAGTATTTTTAATGACCTCAGCAAAAGTGTCTAATGGAATATGTTCAAAATCCATTTCTTGGATGTGTATTTGTGTCTCATTAATCCACTCAGCCTCAGTGTTGTGAGTTACAGGGTTTTCCCATATATTGGCCCAAAATTCACGAAATGTATTAATATCAGGGATCTCAATACTTGGACGGCTAGATGTATTATTACTATTTGGCAAGTTTCTGTAGAATGTCTTCTCACTATTAATAAATCTAGTATTTTGTGTTTTCCTAGCTGTACATTTAACGTATCTTTTTAATCTACTCGATGCAGCACTTAACTTCTGTTTTAATGTGTCTAGAAAATGTTCCATTTGTGTGTTTGTGTCTTCGTGTTGTGCATGTATCTGATATGTTTGCTGTATATTTCTTACCGTATCTACAACTCTTCGATTTCTATTGCCTCTAATAAATTCTGTTAACCTACCAATACTTACTCTAAGACTACCTATTTTCTTTACTAATCTAATTTGCCACTTAGGTGCCTTGCGTGATTGTGTTCTGTATTCAGTCCGTATGTCTTGGGATATTTTAGCTCCGTTGCACATAGCTGCCGTCCATGCTGCACAATAAATTACGGTTTGCATATCTTTGAAGTTAGTATCGCTATTTATGTGCTTAGGAAGCACAGCCCTATTTATATAATTAACAATAACACTAAACTTTCGTGACGTTTTCTGTTTAGGGATATATGGTCTCCGTGTTGGATCAGTCTCACTAAAATATTGCCGAGAAAGCTGGAAAGTGCTTTCGATTTCTGGATTTGGCTGTAAATCAATGCTATACCATAGACGGTTCAGCGTTGCTTGATCCGTCTCCTCGTTTATGTCTTGTGTTTGTGTAGATGTAGAAGCTGCAAGCTCAGTATTTATTTGTGTGTTATTATATTCTAAGTTACTATCTTCGTATAAAATACTATTAGTTTCTACATTTGTATTTTCAATTTGTGTATTTGTATTGCTTAATTCACTAGCTATTTCTTGTTTTATTTCTTCTAATCTATCATTGTTTATGTATTTATTATTTATAATTGCTCTTCTTTGATCAGCTACTCTTTGTTCTGTTAGGTGAGACATATTGGGGTACATATTTATAAGCTCTTCATGAAGACTTTTTCGATAGGCTGTTTTATTAGTTTCTAAATTTGTAATTCTAAAATATATTCTAATTATGGCTTCGTTAAGTTCCCTGGTCCATTTCATCCGTTGCCCAGGTTGAGTGTTAGGTGCAAGTTGAGTTTGTGTATAGTATAACCGTGTTTGCGTATCAGAGTGTTGCAGCTCTAATCTGACTTCTGAGTAAATCTCATCTATAGTCTATAGTGCTTTGTGTCAATAGTTTCTTTTGTATTATAGCTCTACGCTGGTCCCCAATCCTTTGACGGCTAACTTGACACCCTGGATACTTTTCAATGAATTTTATGTAAAGTAAAGGAAGATATGCATTCATGTCTGTTTCCATATTTGTGAGTTGAAGATAAGTACGTAGAATAAATTTATTCATTTCTAGAGTCCATTTTCTACGTACCGTAACACTGCTAGTGGTGGGCACAGGTTCATTGACAATATTTGCCACCTGTGCAACATCCTCCAGCTGTTCCCTATTAATTGAATATGAAGATGATGGTGATGATAAAGGTGATGATGAAGAATTGTGAAAAGGGTCACAATAAGACCGTTGAGGTGATGAAATTGATGTAAAAAGAGATGAAGGAGAAGATGGATGAGAAGATGATGTAGTTACATCATCTAAAGATGGCATAATTGCCAGAAGAGTTTTGGTTTTTGATCTTGTTATCATATTATTCCCACGAGAAGCTAAGGATATAAAAGGTCAACCACGGCAGCGCCCTGCATTCACCGTGGCAAGAGTAAATAAAACTGGAGGTCCTCCGGTATCCAGAGTTCACATACTAACGACTAAGCTCACCCCTAGCCATGCAGCCCTCAGCGTATGCTGTCCCACTTTGGCTTGGTTTGTTGGGACCGTTTGTCAGGAAGGTTGTTACCAGATGTTTTTGGTAACTTTTCTTTCTATTAAACCAGTACCTCTATCAAAGGGTAGGTAGTCCAGATGGTCGGACTATAAAAGTTCTGCTTCCCTAAGCCCCCCCACCACGTCAAGGTGGCCCCACGGGGGGGTTATTATTATTATTATTATTAACTCCGTATTATTATTATTATTATTTGTATCTCTTATCTTTCACGGGTTATCCTTAGCAATGAGAATACCCGGTCCTTTGAAAGGCTTGCGTTGGGACACAGGTCCAACACGCAGAGGCCTCGTTGAGAACTTTACTCTAATATGGGATGGGGCATCTACCAGGAGCCATTCATCCCTGCCCTATGAGAGAACAGACATGAACGGCCCAAGGTAGCTACAGAATTATTGTAAATTGTGGTGCTAAAACTAATTTGTGTTATGGGTAGGTATATCTTAAGTGGATTGGTTCTAAATGTGTAATCGGAAACTATGGCACCTGCCGTTTAACACATAGAAATGCTATCAAATAGGCAGGTGGTGACTCGCCAGCTCACCAGATGGGCCCCCCGAAACAGCCGCCACGATAGGCAGCGAGGGGCAACACCAGTGCGAGCGGCTAGGGGTGTCGAGCGGTGCGGCCCCGATTTCGCCATCGCGGGTCACCGAAGCGGCCCGGAGCGGGTTTCCTCGCTATTATGCCATTAGACACTTCCACCCCCGAGCATATAGCTCTAGCGGCCCCTCTCTAGCCAGCCAGTTAAGGTAAGAAAGAGCTGGGAGCCCTCCTAAGGAGTGGCCCCCTGAGGCAGTCAGGTCCGTTGTGTCGCTACTCACAAACAGCTCGCCACAAGCTGCCCTGCGGATGTATGCTCCTACATATACCTTCAGATACAGTTTTTATTTAAATCTCAAGGTTGGAAAAAGCAAGTTAATATGCCCTCAGGTATTGCGTTATTATTATTATTATTATTAACTCCGCCAGTCTAATGTGGAGTAGGTATGCCAAAGGGAAAAAAACTTGTCCAAGAGTGATAAACAGGTTAAAGCAGAATGTAAAGCTTACAGTTCTATACTCGAAGTTACACTTTTTGATTATAGTGAATTGCACACAAGGAGCATAGACACATAAAATGTTAACGTATAATAAAATAAACAATGGTACCATTGCAAACAAATTTATTTTAAAAAGACGATGTACCCAAACAAAATAAATCAAATAAATGCAAAACGAAATTAGCAAGTAACACACGGCTGGCTTCTAGTTCCCAGCTTCACTAACAATTGTTTGCGGGTGATACGACAATTCTTGCGACCTGGTCCCCGACGGTATGAGCTGTCTGCATCACCGGTAGTTGCTGCGGCTGCTGATGCTGCGGCTGATGCACCTGAGTCTCTATCAGATACATATTGCTGGTAGTTTGCACCACGACCTCCTGCTCCGCTTGCTCCTGCTGCTGCTGCTGATGCTGCTGGTGCTGCACCGGAGCCTGCGCCAGGTCCGCGTCTAGGTCCACTTCCACGAGATCCGCTTGAATCACTTGCTGCTGCTGCGGCTGCTGCTGCTGCTGCTGATGCTGCTGCACCAGAGCGTTGTCCATCGTTGATAACATCGAAATCAATTCCAGAATAAACCTCTTCGCTGGAAGCCGAAGAAGCGACTGTGGTAGAAACTTCTACCGAATCCTCCTTGATCACTATTTTTTTACCCGGTGACCTGTGGGTCGAAGTTACGACTGAACTTTTATGAGCGTGTCGTGTTCGTGCAGGTCTACCTGATCTTTGAAATCCAGATGAGGTACCATCTGCCGCTAAAGCTGCTGCTGCTGCTGAAGCTGCTGCACTGGACCCTGCGCCAGATCCGGGTCTTGATCCAAATCCTCGTGATCCACTAGATTCTGAAGCGCCTGAAGCTGCTGATGCTGCTGCTGATGCTGCCGCTGCCCTAGAGTCATCTTCTCCTGCGTAATAGTAGCCCGAACCATATCCAGAGCCTGCACCGCTTGCTTCTGCTGCTGCTGCTGATGCTGCTGCTGCTGCACCGGCAACTGCGCCAGATCCACGTCCTTGTCCAATTCTTCCTGCTCCGCTTGCTCCTGCTGCTGCTGCTGCTGATGCTACCGCTGCACTGGAGTCATATCCTCCTGCGTTATAGTAGCCCGAACCATATCCAGAGCCTGCACTGCTTGCTCCTGCTGCTGCTGCTGATGCTGCTGCTGCACCGGCACCTGCGCCAGACCCGCGTCCTTGTCCAATTCCTCCTGCTCCGCTTGCTCCTGCTGCTGCTGCTGATGCTGCTGCTGCACTGGAGTCATATTCTCCTGCGTTATAGTAGACCGAACCATATCCAAAGCCTGCACCGCTTGCTGCTGCTGCAGCTGCTGCTGCGGCTGATGCACTTGAGTCGCTATCAGATACATATTGCTGGTAGTTTGCACCACGACCTCCTGCTCCGCTTGCTTCTGCTGCTGCTGATGCTGCCGCTGCACTGGAGTCATATCCTCCTGCGTTATAGTAGCCCGAACCATATCCAGAGCCTGCACTGCTTGCTCCTGCTGCTGCTGCTGATGCTGCTGCTGCACCGGCACCTGCGCCAGACCCGCGTCCTTGTCCAATTCCTCCTGCTCCGCTTGCTCCTGCTGCTGCTGCTGATGCTGCTGCTGCACTGGAGTCATATTCTCCTGCGTTATAGTAGACCGAACCATATCCAAAGCCTGCACCGCTTGCTGCTGCTGCAGCTGCTGCTGCGGCTGATGCACTTGAGTCGCTATCAGATACATATTGCTGGTAGTTTGCACCACGACCTCCTGCTCCGCTTGCTTCTGCTGCTGCTGATGCTGCCGCTGCACTGGAGTCATATCCTCCTGCGTTATAGTAGCCCGAACCATATCCAGAGCTTGCACTGCTTGCTCCTGCTGCTGCTGCTGATGCTGCTGCTGCACCGGCACCTGCGCCAGATCCGCGTCCTTGTCCAATTCCTCCTGCTCCGCTTGCTCCTGCTGCTGCTGATGCTGCCGCTGCACTGGAGTCATATCCTCCTGCGTTATAGTAGCCCGAACCATATCCAGAGCCTGAACCGCTTGCTCCTGCTGCTGCTGCTGATGCTGCTGCTGCTGCACCGGCAACTGCGCCAGATCCGCGTCCTTGTCCAATTCTTCCTGCTCCGCTTGCTCCTGCTGCTGCTGCTGATGCTGCTGCTGCTGCGGCTGATGCACTTGAGTCGCTATCAGACACATATTGCTGGTAGTTTGCACCACGACCTCCTGCTCCGCTTGCTCCTGCTGCTGCTGCTGCTGCCGCTGCGCTGGAGTCATATCCTCCTGCGTTATAGTAGCCCGAACCATATCCAGAGCCTGCACTGCTTGCTCCTGCTGCTGCTGCTGATGCTGCTGCTGCACCGGCACCTGCGCCAGATCCGCGTCCTTGTCCAATTCCTCCTGCACTGCTTGCTCCTGCTGCTGCTGCTGATGCTGCTGCTGCTGCACCGGCACCTGCGCCAGATCCACGTCTATGTACACTTCCTCCTGCTCCGCTTGCTCCTGCTGCTGCTGCTGATGCTGCCGCTGCACTGGAGTCATATTCTCCTGCGTTATAGTAGCCCGAACCATATCCAAAGCCTGCACCGCTTGCTCTTGCTGCAGCTGCTGCTGCGGCTGATGCACTTGAGTCGCTATCAGATACATATTGCTGGTAGTTTGCACCACGACCTCCTGCTCCGCTTGCTTCTGCTGCTGCTGCTGCTGATGCTGCCGCTGCACTGGAGTCATATCCTCCTGCGTTATAGTAGCCCGAACCATATCCAGAGCCTGCACTGCTTGCTCCTGCTGCTGCTGCTGATGCTGCTGCTGCACCGGCACCTGCGCCAGATCCGCGTCCTTGTCCAATTCCTCCTGCTCCGCTTGCTCCTGCTGCTGCTGCTGATGCTGCTGCTGCTGCACCGGCACCTGCGCCAGATCCACGTCTATGTACACTTCCTCCTGCTCCGCTTGCTCCTGCTGCTGCTGCTGATGCTGCTGCTGCACTGGAGTCATATTCTCCTGCGTTATAGTAGCCCGAACCATATCCAAAGCCTGCACTGCTTGCTGTTGCTGCAGCTGCTGCTGCGGCTGATGCACTTGAGTCGCTATCAGATACATATTGCTGGTAGTTTGCACCACGACCTCCTGCTCCGCTTGCTCCTGCTGCTGCTGCTGATGCTGCTGCACCGGCACCTGCGCCAGATCCACGTCTGTGTACACTTCCTCGTAGTCCGCTTGATCCTGCAGCGCCTGAGGCTGCTGATGCTGCCGCTGCACTGGAGTCATCTCCTCCTGCGTAATAGTTGCCCGAACCATATCCAAAGCCTGCACCGCTTGCTGCTGCTGCAGCTGCTGCTGCTGCTGAAGCTGCCGCTGCACTGGAGTCATCTCCTCCTGCATAATAGAAGCCCGAACCATATTCAGAGCCTGCACCGCTTGCTCCTGCTGCTGCTGCTGATGCTGCTGCTGCTGATGCTGCTGCTGCTGATGCTGCTGCTGCTGCACCGGCACCTGCGCCAGATCCATGTCTATGTACACTTCCTCCTGCTCCACTTGCTCCTGTTGCTGCTGCTGATGCTGCTGCTGCACTGGAGTCATATTCTCCTGCGTTAAAGTAGCCCGAACCATATCCAAAGCCTGCACCGCTTTCTGCTGCTGCAGCTGCTGCTGCGGCTGATGCACTTGAGTCGCTATCAGACACATATTGCTGGTAGTTTGCACCACGACCTCCTGCTCCGCTTGCTCCTGCTGCTGCTGCTGCTGATGCTGCGCTGGAGTCATATCCTCCTGCGTTATAGTAGCCCGAACCATATCCAGAGCCTGCACTGCTTGCTCCTGCTGCTGCTGCTGATGCTGCTGCTGCACCGGCACCTGCGCCAGATCCGCGTCCTTGTCCAATTCCTCCTGCTCCGCTTGCTCCTGCTGCTGCTGCTGATGCTGCTGCTGCTGCACCGGCACCTGCGCCAGATCCACGTCTATGTGCACTTCCACCTGCTCCGCTTGCTCCTGCTGCTGCTGCTGATGCTGCTGCTGCACTGGAGTCATATTCTCCTGCGTTATAGTAGCCCGAACCATATCCAAAGCCTGCACCGCTTGCTCTTGCTGCAGCTGCTGCTGCGGCTGATGCACTTGAGTCGCTATCAGATACATATTGCTGGTAGTTTGCACCACGACCTCCTGCTCCGCTTGCTTCTGCTGCTGCTGCTGCTGATGCTGCCGCTGCACTGGAGTCATATCCTCCTGCGTTATAGTAGCCCGAACCATATCCAGAGCCTGCACTGCTTGCTCCTGCTGCTGCTGCTGATGCTGCTGCTGCACCGGCACCTGCGCCAGATCCGCGTCCTTGTCCAATTCCTCCTGCTCCGCTTGCTCCTGCTGCTGCTGCTGATGCTGCTGCTGCTGCACCGGCACCTGCACCAGATCTACGTCTATGTACACTTCCTCCTGCTCCGCTTGCTCCTGCTGCTGCTGCTGATGCTGCTGCTGCACTGGAGTCATATTCTCCTGCGTTATAGTAGCCCGAACCATATCCAAAGCCTGCACCGCTTGCTGTTGCTGCAGCTGCTGCTGCGGCTGATGCACTTGAGTCGCTATCAGATACATATTGCTGGTAGTTTGCACCACGACCTCCTGCTCCGCTTGCTTCTGCTGCTGCTGCTGCTGATGCTGCCGCTGCACTGGAGTCATATCCTCCTGCGTTATAGTAGCCCGAACCATATCCAGAGCCTGCACTGCTTGCTCCTGCTGCTGCTGCTGATGCTGCTGCTGCACCGGCACCTGCGCCAGATCCGCGTCCTTGTCCAATTCCTCCTGCTCCGCTTGCTCCTGCTGCTGCTGCTGATGCTGCCGCTGCACTGGAGTCATATTCTCCTGCGTTATAGTAGCCCGAACCATATCCAAAGCCTGCACCGCTTGCTCTTGCTGCAGCTGCTGCTGCGGCTGATGCACTTGAGTCGCTATCAGATACATATTGCTGGTAGTTTGCACCACGACCTCCTGCTCCGCTTGCTCCTGCTGCTGCTGCTGATGCTGCTGCACCGGCACCTGCGCCAGATCCACGTCTGTGTACACTTCCTCGTAGTCCGCTTGATCCTGCAGCGCCTGAGGCTGCTGATGCTGCCGCTGCACTGGAGTCATCTCCTCCTGCGTAATAGTTGCCCGAACCATATCCAAAGCCTGCACCGCTTGCTGCTGCTGCAGCTGCTGCTGCTGCTGAAGCTGCCGCTGCACTGGAGTCATCTCCTCCTGCATAATAGAAGCCCGAACCATATTCAGAGCCTGCACCGCTTGCTCCTGCTGCTGCTGCTGATGCTGCTGCTGCTGATGCTGCTGCTGCTGCACTGGCACCTGCGCCAGATCCATGTCTATGTACACTTCCTCCTGCTCCGCTTGCTCCTGCTGCTGCTGCTGATGCTGCTGTTGCACTGGAGTCATATTCTCCTGCGTTATAGTAGCCCGAACCATATCCAAAGCCTGCACCGCTTTCTGCTGCTGCAGCTGCTGCTGCGGCTGATGCACTTGAGTCGCTATCAGACACATATTGCTGGTAGTTTGCACCACGACCTCCTGCTCCGCTTGCTCCTGCTGCTGCTGCTGCTGATGCTGCCGCTGCACTGGAGTCATATCCTCCTGCGTTATAGTAGCCCGAACCATATCCAGAGCCTGCACTGCTTGCTCCTGCTGCTGCTGCTGATGCTGCTGCTGCTGCGGCTGATGCACTTGAGTCGCTATCAGACACATATTGCTGGTAGTTTGCACCACGACCTCCTGCTCCGCTTGCTCCTGCTGCTGCTGCTGATGCCGCTGCGCTGGAGTCATATCCTCCTGCGTTATAGTAGCCCGAACCATATCCAGAGCCTGCACTGCTTGCTCCTGCTGCTGCTGCTGATGCTGCTGCTGCACCGGCACCTGCGCCAGATCCGCGTCCTTGTCCAATTCCTCCTGCTCCGCTTGCTCCTGCTGCTGCTGCTGATGCTGCTGCTGCTGCACCGGCACCTGCGCCAGATCCACGTCTATGTACACTTCCTCCTGCTCCGCTTGCTCCTGCTGCTGCTGCTGATGCTGCTGCTGCACTGGAGTCATATTCTCCTGCGTTATAGTAGCCCGAACCATATCCAAAGCCTGCACCGCTTGCTCTTGCTGCAGCTGCTGCTGCGGCTGATGCACTTGAGTCGCTATCAGATACATATTGCTGGTAGTTTGCACCACGACCTCCTGCTCCGCTTGCTTCTGCTGCTGCTGCTGCTGATGCTGCCGCTGCACTGGAGTCATATCCTCCTGCGTTATAGTAGCCCGAACCATATCCAGAGCCTGCACTGCTTGCTCCTGCTGCTGCTGCTGATGCTGCTGCTGCACCGGCACCTGCGCCAGATCCGCGTCCTTGTCCAATTCCTCCTGCTCCGCTTGCTCCTGCTGCTGCTGCTGATGCTGCTGCTGCTGCACCGGCACCTGCGCCAGATCCACGTCTATGTACACTTCCTCCTGCTCCGCTTGCTCCTGCTGCTGCTGCTGATGCTGCCGCTGCACTGGAGTCATATTCTCCTGCATAATAGAAGCCCGAACCATATTCAGAGCCTGCACCGCTTGCTCCTGCTGCTGCTGCTGATGCTGCTGCTGCTGATGCTGCTGCTGCTGCACCGGCACCTGCGCCAGATCCATGTCTATGTACACTTCCTCCTGCTCCGCTTGCTCCTGCTGCTGCTGCTGATGCTGCTGCTGCACTGGAGTCATATTCTCCTGCGTTATAGTAGCCCGAACCATATCCAAAGCCTGCACCGCTTTCTGCTGCTGCAGCTGCTGCTGCGGCTGATGCACTTGAGTCGCTATCAGATACATATTGCTGGTAGTTTGCACCACGACCTCCTGCTCCGCTTGCTCCTGCTGCTGCTGCTGATGCTGCTGCACCGGCACCTGCGCCAGATCCACGTCTGTGTACACTTCCTCGTAGTCCGCTTGATCCTGCAGCGCCTGAGGCTGCTGATGCTGCCGCTGCACTGGAGTCATCTCCTCCTGCGTAATAGTTGCCCGAACCATATCCAAAGCCTGCACCGCTTGCTGCTGCTGCAGCTGCTGCTGCTGCTGAAGCTGCCGCTGCACTGGAGTCATCTCCTCCTGCATAATAGAAGCCCGAACCATATTCAGAGCCTGCACCGCTTGCTCCTGCTGCTGCTGCTGATGCTGCTGCTGCTGATGCTGCTGCTGCTGCACCGGCACCTGCGCCAGATCCATGTCTATGTACACTTCCTCCTGCTCCGCTTGGTCCTGCTGCTGCTGCTGATGCTGCTGCTGCACTGGAGTCATATTCTCCTGCGTTATAGTAGCCCGAACCATATCCAAAGCCTGCACCGCTTTCTGCTGCTGCAGCTGCTGCTGCGGCTGATGCACTTGAGTCGCTATCAGACACATATTGCTGGTAGTTTGCACCACGACCTCCTGCTCCGCTTGCTCCTGCTGCTGCTGCTGCTGATGCTGCGCTGGAGTCATATCCTCCTGCGTTATAGTAGCCCGAACCATATCCAGAGCCTGCACTGCTTGCTCCTGCTGCTGCTGCTGATGCTGCTGCTGCACCGGCACCTGCGCCAGATCCGCGTCCTTGTCCAATTCCTTCTGCTCCGCTTGCTCCTGCTGCTGCTGCTGATGCTGCTGCTGCTGCACCGGCACCTGCGCCAGATCCACGTCTATGTGCACTTCCACCTGCTCCGCTTGCTCCTGCTGCTGCTGCTGATGCTACTGCTGAACTGGAGTCATATTCTCCTGCGTTATAGTAGCCCGAACCATATCCAAAGCCTGCACCGCTTGCTCTTGCTGCAGCTGCTGCTGCGGCTGATGCACTTGAGTCGCTATCAGATACATATTGCTGGTAGTTTGCACCACGACCTCCTGCTCCGCTTGCTTCTGCTGCTGCTGCTGCTGATGCTGCCGCTGCACTGGAGTCATATCCTCCTGCGTTATAGTAGCCCGAACCATATCCAGAGCCTGCACCGCTTGCTCCTGCTGCTGCTGCTGATGCTGCTGCTGCACCGGCACCTGCGCCAGATCCGCGTCCTTGTCCAATTCCTCCTGCTCCGCTTGCTCCTGCTGCTGCTGCTGATGCTGCCGCTGCACTGGAGTCATATTCTCCTGCGTTATAGTAGCCCGAACCATATCCAAAGCCTGCACCGCTTGCTCTTGCTGCAGCTGCTGCTGCGGCTGATGCACTTGAGTCGCTATCAGATACATATTGCTGGTAGTTTGCACCACGACCTCCTGCTCCGCTTGCTCCTGCTGCTGCTGCTGATGCTGCTGCACCGGCACCTGCGCCAGATCCACGTCTGTGTACACTTCCTCGTAGTCCGCTTGATCCTGCAGCGCCTGAGGCTGCTGATGCTGCCGCTGCACTGGAGTCATCTCCTCCTGCGTAATAGTTGCCCGAACCATATCCAAAGCCTGCACCGCTTGCTGCTGCTGCAGCTGCTGCTGCTGCTGAAGCTGCCGCTGCACTGGAGTCATCTCCTCCTGCATAATAGAAGCCCGAACCATATTCAGAGCCTGCACCGCTTGCTCCTGCTGCTGCTGCTGATGCTGCTGCTGCTGATGCTGCTGCTGCTGCACTGGCACCTGCGCCAGATCCATGTCTATGTACACTTCCTCCTGCTCCGCTTGCTCCTGCTGCTGCTGCTGATGCTGCTGTTGCACTGGAGTCATATTCTCCTGCGTTATAGTAGCCCGAACCATATCCAAAGCCTGCACCGCTTTCTGCTGCTGCAGCTGCTGCTGCGGCTGATGCACTTGAGTCGCTATCAGACACATATTGCTGGTAGTTTGCACCACGACCTCCTGCTCCGCTTGCTCCTGCTGCTGCTGCTGCTGATGCTGCCGCTGCACTGGAGTCATATCCTCCTGCGTTATAGTAGCCCGAACCATATCCAGAGCCTGCACTGCTTGCTCCTGCTGCTGCTGCTGATGCTGCTGCTGCTGCGGCTGATGCACTTGAGTCGCTATCAGACACATATTGCTGGTAGTTTGCACCACGACCTCCTGCTCCGCTTGCTCCTGCTGCTGCTGCTGATGCCGCTGCGCTGGAGTCATATCCTCCTGCGTTATAGTAGCCCGAACCATATCCAGAGCCTGCACTGCTTGCTCCTGCTGCTGCTGCTGATGCTGCTGCTGCACCGGCACCTGCGCCAGATCCGCGTCCTTGTCCAATTCCTCCTGCTCCGCTTGCTCCTGCTGCTGCTGCTGATGCTGCTGCTGCTGCACCGGCACCTGCGCCAGATCCACGTCTATGTACACTTCCTCCTGCTCCGCTTGCTCCTGCTGCTGCTGCTGATGCTGCTGCTGCACTGGAGTCATATTCTCCTGCGTTATAGTAGCCCGAACCATATCCAAAGCCTGCACCGCTTGCTCTTGCTGCAGCTGCTGCTGCGGCTGATGCACTTGAGTCGCTATCAGATACATATTGCTGGTAGTTTGCACCACGACCTCCTGCTCCGCTTGCTTCTGCTGCTGCTGCTGCTGATGCTGCCGCTGCACTGGAGTCATATCCTCCTGCGTTATAGTAGCCCGAACCATATCCAGAGCCTGCACTGCTTGCTCCTGCTGCTGCTGCTGATGCTGCTGCTGCACCGGCACCTGCGCCAGATCCGCGTCCTTGTCCAATTCCTCCTGCTCCGCTTGCTCCTGCTGCTGCTGCTGATGCTGCTGCTGCTGCACCGGCACCTGCGCCAGATCCACGTCTATGTACACTTCCTCCTGCTCCGCTTGCTCCTGCTGCTGCTGCTGATGCTGCCGCTGCACTGGAGTCATATTCTCCTGCATAATAGAAGCCCGAACCATATTCAGAGCCTGCACCGCTTGCTCCTGCTGCTGCTGCTGATGCTGCTGCTGCTGATGCTGCTGCTGCTGCACCGGCACCTGCGCCAGATCCATGTCTATGTACACTTCCTCCTGCTCCGCTTGCTCCTGCTGCTGCTGCTGATGCTGCTGCTGCACTGGAGTCATATTCTCCTGCGTTATAGTAGCCCGAACCATATCCAAAGCCTGCACCGCTTTCTGCTGCTGCAGCTGCTGCTGCGGCTGATGCACTTGAGTCGCTATCAGATACATATTGCTGGTAGTTTGCACCACGACCTCCTGCTCCGCTTGCTCCTGCTGCTGCTGCTGATGCTGCTGCACCGGCACCTGCGCCAGATCCACGTCTGTGTACACTTCCTCGTAGTCCGCTTGATCCTGCAGCGCCTGAGGCTGCTGATGCTGCCGCTGCACTGGAGTCATCTCCTCCTGCGTAATAGTTGCCCGAACCATATCCAAAGCCTGCACCGCTTGCTGCTGCTGCAGCTGCTGCTGCTGCTGAAGCTGCCGCTGCACTGGAGTCATCTCCTCCTGCATAATAGAAGCCCGAACCATATTCAGAGCCTGCACCGCTTGCTCCTGCTGCTGCTGCTGATGCTGCTGCTGCTGATGCTGCTGCTGCTGCACCGGCACCTGCGCCAGATCCATGTCTATGTACACTTCCTCCTGCTCCGCTTGGTCCTGCTGCTGCTGCTGATGCTGCTGCTGCACTGGAGTCATATTCTCCTGCGTTATAGTAGCCCGAACCATATCCAAAGCCTGCACCGCTTTCTGCTGCTGCAGCTGCTGCTGCGGCTGATGCACTTGAGTCGCTATCAGACACATATTGCTGGTAGTTTGCACCACGACCTCCTGCTCCGCTTGCTCCTGCTGCTGCTGCTGCTGATGCTGCGCTGGAGTCATATCCTCCTGCGTTATAGTAGCCCGAACCATATCCAGAGCCTGCACTGCTTGCTCCTGCTGCTGCTGCTGATGCTGCTGCTGCACCGGCACCTGCGCCAGATCCGCGTCCTTGTCCAATTCCTTCTGCTCCGCTTGCTCCTGCTGCTGCTGCTGATGCTGCTGCTGCTGCACCGGCACCTGCGCCAGATCCACGTCTATGTGCACTTCCACCTGCTCCGCTTGCTCCTGCTGCTGCTGCTGATGCTACTGCTGAACTGGAGTCATATTCTCCTGCGTTATAGTAGCCCGAACCATATCCAAAGCCTGCACCGCTTGCTCTTGCTGCAGCTGCTGCTGCGGCTGATGCACTTGAGTCGCTATCAGATACATATTGCTGGTAGTTTGCACCACGACCTCCTGCTCCGCTTGCTTCTGCTGCTGCTGCTGCTGATGCTGCCGCTGCACTGGAGTCATATCCTCCTGCGTTATAGTAGCCCGAACCATATCCAGAGCCTGCACTGCTTGCTCCTGCTGCTGCTGCTGATGCTGCTGCTGCACCGGCACCTGCGCCAGATCCGCGTCCTTGTCCAATTCCTCCTGCTCCGCTTGCTCCTGCTGCTGCTGCTGATGCTGCTGCTGCTGCACCGGCACCTGCGCCAGATCCACGTCTATGTACACTTCCTCCTGCTCCGCTTGCTCCTGCTGCTGCTGCTGATGCTGCCGCTGCACTGGAGTCATATTCTCCTGCGTTATAGTAGCCCGAACCATATCCAAAGCCTGCACCGTTTGCTGTTGCTGCAGCTGCTGCTGCGGCTGATGCACTTGAGTCGCTATCAGATACATATTGCTGGTAGTTTGCACCACGACCTCCTGCTCCGCTTGCTCCTGCTGCTGCTGCTGATGCTGCTGCACCGGCACCTGCGCCAGATCCACGTCTGTGTACACTTCCTCGTAGTCCGCTTGATCCTGCAGCGCCTGAGGCTGCTGATGCTGCCGCTGCACTGGAGTCATCTCCTCCTGCGTAATAGTTGCCCGAACCATATCCAAAGCCTGCACCGCTTGCCACTGCTGCAGCTGCTGCTGCTGCTGAAGCTGCCGCTGCACTGGAGTCATCTCCTCCTGCATAATAGAAGCCCGAACCATATTCAGAGCCTGCACCGCTTGCTCCTGCTGCTGCTGCTGATGCTGCTGCTGCTGATGCTGCTGCTGCTGCACCGGCACCTGCGCCAGATCCATGTCTATGTACACTTCCTCCTGCTCCGCTTGCTCCTGCTGCTGCTGCTGATGCTGCTGCTGCACTGGAGTCATATTCTCCTGCGTTATAGTAGCCCGAACCATATCCAAAGCCTGCACCGCTTTCTGCTGCTGCAGCTGCTGCTGCGGCTGATGCACTTGAGTCGCTATCAGATACATATTGCTGGTAGTTTGCACCACGACCTCCTGCTCCGCTTGCTCCTGCTGCTGCTGCTGCTGATGCTGCGCTGGAGTCATATCCTCCTGCGTTATAGTAGCCCGAACCATATCCAGAGCCTGCACTGCTTGCTCCTGCTGCTGCTGCTGATGCTGCTGCTGCACCGGCACCTGCGCCAGATCCGCGTCCTTGTCCAATTCCTCCTGCTCCGCTTGCTCCTGCTTCTGCTGCTGATGCTGCTGCTGCTGCACCGGCACCTGCGCCAGATCCACGTCTATGTGCACTTCCACCTGCTCCGCTTGCTCCTGCTGCTGCTGCTGATGCTGCTGCTGCACTGGAGTCATATTCTCCTGCGTTATAGTAGCCCGAACCATATCCAAAGCCTGCACCGCTTGCTCTTGCTGCAGCTGCTGCTGCGGCTGATGCACTTGAGTCGCTATCAGATACATATTGCTGGTAGTTTGCACCACGACCTCCTGCTCCGCTTGCTTCTGCTGCTGCTGCTGTTGATGCTGCCGCTGCACTGGAGTCATATCCTCCTGCGTTATAGTAGCCCGAACCATATCCAGAGCCTGCACTGCTTGCTCCTGCTGCTGCTGCTGATGCTGCTGCTGCACCGGCACCTGCGCCAGATTCGCGTCCTTGTCCAATTCCTCCTGCTCCGCTTGCTCCTGCTGCTGCTGCTGATGCTGCTGCTGCTGCACCGGCACCTGCGCCAGATCCACGTCTATGTACACTTCCTCCTGCTCCGCTTGCTCCTGCTGCTGCTGCTGATGCTGCCGCTGCACTGGAGTCATATTCTCCTGCGTTATAGTAGCCCGAACCATATCCAAAGCCTGCACCGCTTGCTGTTGCTGCAGCTGCTGCGGCTGATGCACTTGAGTCGCTATCAGATACATATTGCTGGTAGTTTGCACCACGACCTCCTGCTCCGCTTGCTCCTGCTGCTGCTGCTGATGCTGCTGCACCGGCACCTGCGCCAGATCCACGTCTGTGTACACTTCCTCGTAGTCCGCTTGATCCTGCAGCGCCTGAGGCTGCTGATGCTGCCGCTGCACTGGAGTCATCTCCTCCTGCGTAATAGTTGCCCGAACCATATCCAAAGCCTGCACCGCTTGCCGCTGCTGCAGCTGCTGCTGCTGCTGCTGCTGATGCTGCGCTGGAGTCATATCCTCCTGCGTTATAGTAGCCCGAACCATATCCAGAGCCTGCACTGCTTGCTCCTGCTGCTGCTGCTGATGCTGCTGCTGCTGCGGCTGATGCACTTGAGTCGCTATCAGACACATATTGCTGGTAGTTTGCACCACGACCTCCTGCTCCGCTTGCTCCTGCTGCTGCTGCCGCTGCGCTGGAGTCATATCCTCCTGCGTTATAGTAGCCCGAACCATATCCAGAGCCTGCACTGCTTGCTCCTGCTGCTGCTGCTGATGCTGCTGCTGCACCGGCACCTGCGCCAGATCCGCGTCCTTGTCCAATTCCTCCTGCTCTGCTTGCTCCTGCTGCTGCTGCTGATGCTGCTGCTGCTGCACCGGCACCTGCGCCAGATCCACGTCTATGTACACTTCCTCCTGCTCCGCTTGCTCCTGCTGCTGCTGCTGATGCTGCTGCTGCACTGGAGTCATATTCTCCTGCGTTATAGTAGCCCGAACCATATCCAAAGCCTGCACCGCTTGCTGTTGCTGCAGCTGCTGCTGCGGCTGATGCACTTGAGTCGCTATCAGATACATATTGCTGGTAGTTTGCACCACGACCTCCTGCTCCGCTTGCTTCTGCTGCTGCTGCTGCTGATGCTGCCGCTGCACTGGAGTCATATCCTCCTGCGTTATAGTAGCCCGAACCATATCCAGAGCCTGCACTGCTTGCTCCTGCTGCTGCTGCTGCTGCTGATGCTGCTGCTGCACCGGCACCTGCGCCAGATCCGCGTCCTTGTCCAATTCCTCCTGCTCCGCTTGCTCCTGCTGCTGCTGCTGATGCTGCTGCTGCTGCACCGGCACCTGCGCCAGATCCACGTCTATGTACACTTCCTCCTGCTCCGCTTGCTCCTGCTGCTGCTGCTGATGCTGCCGCTGCACTGGAGTCATATTCTCCTGCGTTATAGTAGCCATATCCAAAGCCTGCACCGCTTGCTGTTGCTGCAGCTGCTGCTGCGGCTGATGCACTTGAGTCGCTATCAGATACATATTGCTGGTAGTTTGCACCACGACCTCCTGCTCCGCTTGCTCCTGCTGCTGCTGCTGATGCTGCTGCACCGGCACCTGCGCCAGATCCACGTCTGTGTACACTTCCTCGTAGTCCGCTTGATCCTGCAGCGCCTGAGGCTGCTGATGCTGCCGCTGCACTGGAGTCATCTCCTCCTGCGTAATAGTTGCCCGAACCATATCCAAAGCCTGCACCGCTTGCTGCTGCTGCAGCTGCTGCTGCTGCTGAAGCTGCCGCTGCACTGGAGTCATCTCCTGCATAATAGAAGCCCGAACCATATTCAGAGCCTGCACCGCTTGCTCCTGCTGCTGCTGCTGATGCTGCTGCTGCACCGGCACCTGCGCCAGATCCGCGTCCTTGTCCAATTCCTCCTGCTCCGCTTGCTCCTGCTGCTGCTGCTGATGCTGCTGCTGCTGCACCGGCACCTGCGCCAGATCCACGTCTATGTACACTTCCTCCTGCTCCGCTTGCTCCTGCTGCTGCTGCTGAAGCTGCTGCTGCACTGGAGTCATATTCTCCTGCGTTATAGTAGCCCGAACCATATCCAAAGCCTGCACCGCTTGCTGTTGCTGCAGCTGCTGCTGCGGCTGATGCACTTGAGTCGCTATCAGATACATATTGCTGGTAGTTTGCACCACGACCTCCTGCTCCGCTTGCTCCTGCTGCTGCTGCTGCTGATGCTGCCGCTGCACTGGAGTCATATCCTCCTGCGTTATAGTAGCCCGAACCATATCCAGAGCCTGCACTGCTTGCTCCTGCTGCTGCTGCTGATGCTGCTGCTGCACCGGCACCTGCGCCAGATCCGCGTCCTTGTCCAATTCCATGTAGTCCGCTTGCACCACTTGCTGCTGCTGATGATGCTGCACCAGAGCGTTGTCCATCGTTGTTATCAGCAAAATCGATTCCGGAATAAACCTCTTCGCTAGAAGCCGAAGAAGCGACTGTCGTAGAAACTTCTACCGAATCCTCCTTGATCACTATTTTTTTACCCGGTGACCTGTGGGTCGACGTAACGACTGAACTTTTATGAGCGTGTCTTGTTCGTGTAGGTCTACCTGATTTTTGTAATCCAGGTGAGGTACCATCTGCAGCTGATGCTGCTGCACTAGAACCTGCACCAGATCTGGGTCTTGATCCTGCAGCGCCTAAGGCTGCTGATGCTGCTGCTGCTGCCGCTGCACTGGAGTCATCTCCTCCTGCGTAATAGTAGCCCGAACTATATCCAGAGCCTGCACCGCTTTCTGCTGCTGCAGCTGCTGCTGCGGCTGATGCACTTGAGTCGCTATCAGATACATATTGCTGGTAGTTTGCACCACGACCTCCTGCTCCGCTTGCTCCTGCTGCTGCTGCTACTGCCGCTGCGCTGGAGTCATATCCTCCTGCGTTATAGTAGCCCGAACCATATCCAGAGCCTGCACTGCTTGCTCCTGCTGCTGCTGCTGATGCTGCTGCTGCACCGGCACCTGCGCCAGATCCGCGTCCTTGTCCAATTCCTCCTGCTCCGCTTGCTCCTGCTGCTGCTGCTGATGCTGCTGCTGCTGCACCGGCACCTGCGCCAGATCCACGTCTATGTACACTTCCTCCTGCTCCGCTTGCTCCTGCTGCTGCTGCTGATGCTGCTGCTGCACTGGAGTCATATTCTCCTGCGTTATAGTAGCCCGAACCATATCCAAAGCCTGCACCGCTTGCTGTTGCTGCAGCTGCTGCTGCGGCTGATGCACTTGAGTCGCTATCAGATACATATTGCTGGTAGTTTGCACCACGACCTCCTGCTCCGCTTGCTTCTGCTGCTGCTGCTGCTGATGCTGCCGCTGCACTGGAGTCATATCCTCCTGCGTTATAGTAGCCCGAACCATATCCAGAGCCTGCACTGCTTGCTCCTGCTGCTGCTGCTGCTGCTGATGCTGCTGCTGCACCGGCACCTGCGCCAGATCCGCGTCCTTGTCCAATTCCTCCTGCTCCGCTTGCTCCTGCTGCTGCTGCTGATGCTGCTGCTGCTGCACCGGCACCTGCGCCAGATCCACGTCTATGTACACTTCCTCCTGCTCCGCTTGCTCCTGCTGCTGCTGCTGATGCTGCCGCTGCACTGGAGTCATATTCTCCTGCGTTATAGTAGCCATATCCAGAGCCTGCACTGCTTGCTCCTGCTGCTGCTGCTGATGCTGCTGCTGCACCGGCACCTGCGCCAGATCCGCGTCCTTGTCCAATTCCTCCTGCTCCGCTTGCTCCTGCTGCTGCTGCTGATGCTGCTGCTGCTGCACCGGCACCTGCGCCAGATCCACGTCTATGTACACTTCCTCCTGCTCCGCTTGCTCCTGCTGCTGCTGCTGATGCTGCTGCTGCACTGGAGTCATATTCTCCTGCGTTATAGTAGCCCGAACCATATCCAAAGCCTGCACCGCTTGCTCTTGCTGCAGCTGCTGCTGCGGCTGATGCACTTGAGTCGCTATCAGATACATATTGCTGGTAGTTTGCACCACGACCTCCTGCTCCGCTTGCTTCTGCTGCTGCTGCTGCTGATGCTGCCGCTGCACTGGAGTCATATCCTCCTGCGTTATAGTAGCCCGAACCATATCCAGAGCCTGCACTGCTTGCTCCTGCTGCTGCTGCTGATGCTGCTGCTGCACCGGCACCTGCGCCAGATCCGCGTCCTTGTCCAATTCCTCCTGCTCCGCTTGCTCCTGCTGCTGCTGCTGATGCTGCTGCTGCTGCACCGGCACCTGCGCCAGATCCGCGTCTTGACTCAATTCCACGTGATTCACTTGCATCACTTGCTCCTGCTGCGGCTGCTGATGATGCTGCTGCTGCACCGAATCCATTTTCACCTCTATATGTATTAAAGGTTCTTTCAGGATAGTCTGAAATTACTTCACTTGATGTAGAAGTCGAAATAGAAGTAGATACTTCAGAAGCGTCTTCTTGAATTAATAAAGTTTTTCCGGGGGTTCGCCGGGTAGATTGAACCACTGAACTTTTGTGAGCATGTCGTGAATGTCCTGGTCTTACTGGCTTTTCCAATCTACTTATTCCTCCAGCTGCTGAAGCTGATGCTATTGCATTAGATCCACCTACTGGAGCTCCTGGTGCACGACCATATGGTCCATGTGCAATGCTAGCTGCTCCTGCGGCTGCTGTTGCTCCTGCACTTGCACCACCTGTTGCTAGTCCTGGTCTGCGCCCGAACGATCCGCCTGCGCCAGCGACAGCTGAAGCTGATGATGATGCTTCAGATGAAGATGAACTCGGAAGTTTAGTTATAATTGTTTCTTCTTCAATGATGTGTTCTACACCATCTTCATCTAATGAGAAGGTCAATGTAAAGGTATGGTTCTCATTCTTTTTACGTTTTCCATGGAAGAGTCCAAGTAAATCACTGTTGTTCAACTCGATAGATTTGCGTATTTTTTGTGTTTCTATTTTAGTACCATCTTCAGCATATGATATTTGATCAGTAGAATTAAGTAGTTCCGTCCGACCTTGCTTTTCTATAGTTGCCAGATCAACCGATGCCTCCACGACGTACTGAATTAAAAATTATATTGCAAATGTTAATTTAAACATACAAAATTTCACACATTTGTTAGTAATGAACTTATTTACACACAAAGTAATGTTATTGTTGATCGTACTAGATGAGAACTTACCTGCAAAGCGCAGCACAAGATCACGAAGGTTGCTACCCTCATGGTTACTGAGAGTTGGAGCCGAACTGATGCCGATACAACATTTTCAGCCCATTTTATACCATAAACCTTACTGAACATTGACGTACAAAATTGATGAAACAAAAGATTGATAAATATTGACAAAGTTACGAACACTCAACGAACGTCTTTCAACAATTAGAACAATGTAATAGTTAAATGACGATTCCAAACAATATGTAGTAATTAAAGTTTAAATTTCATTGTATTAGTAGTTATTATTGTATTCCTACATCTGGTTTTGTGCGCTTTTGTTGATTATTATATTTTCTTATCATAGTCCTATGATCAGTGATTTGCCCGTTGAAATACAGTATGGTTAAACGGTCCTGTGTCCGTGTTCCGGGCATAGTAGAGACGATTTAAAAATATTATTCGAGCAGGAAAAAATCAGACAAATTGCTTTATTATTAGCTCTATTTCTGGACACAATTATATATTCAATATATTATTATATTCCGTTTATATTTCAATCCTATATATCATCATCATCTCCGAGCCTTTTCCCAACTATGTTGGGGTCGGCTACCAGTCATACCGGATTCAGCTGAATGCCGTATTTTACATGGAGCGGCTGCCTATCTGACCTCCACAACCCGTTTTACTGGGAATCACAGTATCCCATAGTAAGACTGGTTGTCAGAATTGACTTAACGACTGCCAAAGCTCTATGTATGACAGCCGGGACTGTACTGTTTAACGTGCTTTCCGAAACACGGAGGGGTCTCGGTATGTTATAAATGGTCACCCATCCACGGACTAACCGCGGCGAGCGCGGCTTAACCTGTATTATCGGTCAAACCGTACGGCTTACACTTAGCCACGAGCCCTTCAATCCTTTAAATATAAATATAGGATATAAATCCCAATATATATTTATGTTTAATATAATTCTATTGCTTTAAAATTCTTCAAAAAAATCTTCATTGAAGGATTCTATGAATATAATCTTAAATTAAGTACGTAAAACAAAAATGATGATTCTATTGCTCTTATTTTTTTTGTGATGTATTATAATTTTATCAGATGAACATGTTACATCAACATTGAAATGGTTTAAGTACATAAAAACACCCAAACATGAAACAAACCGTTTCGAGCACACAAATATTGTTCTCAGGCGGGATGTAACGGTAGGAAAGCGAATCCAGCTTTCGAATAATACCTACTACAATAGAATAATTAATGAACGATTCAGCGATAATTTCAATTTAAGAGTTCCTTTAATAAATCCATTTCTAATTTCATTTATATCATTATAACATCCTTATTTTCTTTCGATGGTCTACATTTGAGAAAAACTCATATTAATAACTAATACCTAAAACATAATGTAATTTTCACTTATTTCGTGTCAGGATTCGAACTCGCAATCTTTTGCCAGAGCCAAGTATAACCACTGCGCCATTCAGTCGTAAAGTTAATGAATGTAAACAAATCTAAAGCATTTGTGCAAACTTAATTATTACTGTATTGATGTTACTAAAGATTTCAATAAGACCCTAACAAGACATTTAATTCACATTGTCGAATGATTTTGTTTTCGATTTTATTGAACAATACAAATCATTAATGATGTATGATTTTATTGATCTTAAAGAAAAGTACCTACTCTTGAAAACCTATTTTGCTCTCATCGTTTAAAGTTTTTTTTTATCTATTATGTATTTAAAACAATATAGGGTCTGAAAATGGAGTAAAGTTACCACCGTCCACTTTGACATCTATTTCTTTATATCTTAATATGTAATTTAAAATAAAATAAATATAAATTAATGCTCTTTTTTCTTTCATTTAATACCTGTATTATTTGTTTTTTTTTAACTGTCTTACCATCTGTTGTCATATCACTCAATAGTTTTTCAGGCTCATTCGATTGCCGCGCGCTGTGGGAGACATCATTAGATAGCGTTTTTTTTTTTTTAAATAAGCATGGGTAGCGTGTTTTTATGAGCTATGACTTGCTACACAAATAGAGCATTCATAATTTTTTATTTTATTTATTAAATGATTTTTCCAGGGTTTAACTTGCATTCGTAAATAATATGTTGAATAACATGTTTCTAAAAAATGTTAGCCTAAAAGTATAACTATAAGAATAGTTTAAAACAAAATATCATGTACTAATATTTAGTACATTGTTTTCGTTTCTAAAATACTATTTACCAATATTATAATTAAATATATATATATCTATTTTAGTACCTTATTTAATTAACACAACAGCGCAAACTCATATCAACTATTTTGGTTCTAATAAGATACACGTTTCCTATATTTGTGAACCGAGTCGTTCCAACTAGTTGAGAATCCTTAACAATAGTACACGACACGTCAATTCACTCGTCATTTTGCTAAATTCCGTTGTCTATCATCAATACCTGTTATCAAATAATAAATTGCAATGAAACGTCAATAATGTAACGATTTTACAATATGGCGTCAAACGTCAAACTTGTTTAATTCTGTTAGTTTGATCTATAAATATTTTTTTGCATTCCGACTTTTTACTCGATTAAAAAAAATACTCTCGCACTAAAGAATTTAATCCCCGTGTCGCGGGGGGTTTTACAAACATTCAAATCACATGCACAAAGAACACCTAGACTTAGAACAACCTAATTGTGGATTATGCTTCTCACATGCGGGGATCGAACCCGTACCACGTTGGGCACAGTGGTATGACCTAATGAACTAAGCTATCCGTGCAGTCATAAAATACATCTTATAAAACTTAAAATTAAGAATTAGTCTTCAGCTTTTTACTAGACTCATTTTAAACGGCATGAGCTGAACGCTCATTTTTCGAATATTCAACAATAAATATTACGATGGGTTCGGCTTTCACCATTCCAGATACAGAACTTATTTGACCTACACAATCCAGTCACTTGCTAACAGCATAAAGGACTAGGATAACAGACTATGGAGGGATCTCAGTCCCGAATTTTTCATATCAACTATTACTTATAAATCTCTCATAATCTTTAATTAGCATATTCCTCCTCTCTCCTACTTATGCTGTGCCCGAGAGGGTCCATAATGAGCCTAATGAACTTACTGTATAATTGACCACCTATTAACATTATGGTATGCGTAAATAATTGAATTGAATACTCAACATTAGGTTTAAACTTAACATGAATTGATTAACCAGTACTTTTTGGATACTTATAGAGGAGAAAAAAAAAACTGCTTGAACAAAATTAATTTCTCGACCTCAAACTCCAAATAGTTTCAACACCAAAATGTTTGGGAATAAATATTGTCTGATAATACAGTCTACCGCAGAATAAAACAACCGCTCTCAATTTCCATGCATCTTTATTTCAACGCATTAGGGTTGATTTCAATGAAACCTTTTGGATTTTTACGTTAGGGTTGACTGTATATACTTGGCGTATTGTTTGAAGAGGTCCACAAACATCGTAACGAGGTTCTTCGTCGTAAAACAACCCTCTGTTGGTCCGTCTGTTTCCTCCGAGCTTTAATTAAGGGCTAGTGAGATTTATAACCTATTTAGGTAAGAGTAAGCAACACGTGTTTGAACTAGACTATAGTTTGCCTAGTGATGTTACCTATATTTTTATAGGATTTGTAGTACTCTTGAAGTTATTACAGAATTAATAATATTAATATCCCGCGAACACTTACACACGGTCATCTGATCCCAAACTAGGCAGAGCCTAGTATAGCAACCACACAACTGATAAGCATACTTATCTATTTCTAAATACATACATATTTTAAATAAATTACACGCAGACACATAACAAATGATCATACTCATCACACAAAGATTTGTCATGGGTGGGATCGAACCAACGACCTACGGATCAGCAGTCAGGATCACAAGAACAGGCCCGAGGTAAATTGTAGAAAAGATTTTTTAAGTCTTTACTATTTATATTTAATGCTTTTTTTAATCCTCATTATTATAAAAATGAGCTGTCTTTAAGTATCTAACAGAAGGTTGAAGTTAATGACGTCACACTTTATCCTATCCCTAAATGAAGACAACTCAATCCAACATATGTCACGGTACAACGATGTTTTGTACCATAGACAAATAAAGCCGTGAAATATAAACTCATCTTTAAAATAGTAATTCCAAGCTAGCTTTTGCTTGTGGCTTCGCCTACGTGGATGTCAGATTTCATAGTAAGTAATACTGGCCACAGCAACATATTTTTAATTTCTTTACAAGTTGATCTATACGCGTGAAACCGATAATATAATTAACAAAGTGTTTTTTTTTAGTTTTAGCTTATTCCGGACCAAATTGCACTCGGTTCAGATTGATAAATTAAATATAATAGACAAGATAAAAAGAAAAAAAGAAGTGAAGATATTATGATGATAGAATTATTAGCAAATAAAGAGATGTTTGCAATACTTGAAATGTATTTTTCCAGTAAAAGATAGAGGTATATTATAGCAAATTCCATGTTAACAACAAAAAACAAAGATGAAAAAATAAATTTATTTATTAGGAAAAACAGCTATGCGGGACGCACGTGGACAGCAATCGCGAAAAATAGAGAGGTTTGGAAGAAGAAAGGGGAGTCCTTTGCCCAGCAGTGGGATCTAATCTAACGTAGGCTAATAAAAAATAAATAAAAAAAGGAATTACGTTTATTTTGTACCCTGGATACAGATTTACTACACTAATTGATTTGTCTGTTCATATGACTTTATTTTCAAATCACACCTGTTGTGTTAGCAGAGGTGTCGCAATTAAGTTTCTTTTGTTTTATTTGTTTTAAACAATACAATTAAAACAATGTTTATTTTACGCCATTCAAACACTATGTTTATTGAGTCTGTTTACACAATTGTTTTACATAAACTCACATTATAACATATTATAAAATACAATCAATACATTCGTAATTATGATTTTATTTACACTCTCCCCTTTTGCAGATTTGCAAATTATTATGTTTTATTATATTCTCATAATTATTTTTAGCCATTATCGTCCCACTGCAGGGCAAGGGAATCCCTTTCCTTCTTCCACTTCTCCCGGTCCTGGGCTAATGTTGTCCATAATATGGAAAAAAGTCAAGCACGTCCCGTCATCTCCTTCTAGGCCGGCCACGAGGTCTGACGTTTTGTGGAGTCCACATAGTCGTCACCATTATTTTATATACCCAATATATTATAACTAGGAGAAAACTAATAGCATTAAAGTGTTTTCTCCAATCTAGATCTGAAATGCAGACATCCTGATCGGTTTAGTAGTTTTGGGAAAAGGTGACACTAAGACAACACTAACTAAACAACTTGTGACTTTAATTGAATATAAAGTTTTTGTTCCTCAATATGCTGTATATTTTTTTCATATATACAAATCTAGAACATTTGTTACCAACATCGATTTAAGCAATAATAATCCAATTTGAAATACAATAACAACTACCTCTTACCATTGTCATCATGCCTCTCCTTCATAGATAAGCTGAAAAAACCGTTACTTAATTTTAAATTGTTTTTCTAGACATCATAATAAAGGGTTGTCGACAACTAAATTGCTACCAATCGATTACCTGTCACTGTCATAAACTGATCACCAACCTGCTTCCGAAACAAATCACCTATAAAATAAACAAACTTACATACACACCCATAGTCACAATTTAAACCTTATTTCCTAAGCAATAAGGAACACACAACAGCCTACATAACATTGTCAGTATAGCAACCGTTACAAACAAAAAATGAAGATTCCTTTTTTAATTTTCAATTATACGGCCAGAGACAAATAAATGTATCCTTTATTTTTTGTTGCTGGCCGAAATGACTCACGTCAACGTATGATGTGTCTATTAGTGAAAGTCAGGTTTAAAAAAAAAAGTTTATGAAGAAATTAGTTACGATTGTTTTTTGTTTAGAGAATTGGCTTCAAGGAATATAGTAGTTCCAACGGTCTTACATATTTCTTACAGAATGTGACCCTACAGGATTTGAAATGACACGAATTGTATAACTGTAACATTTTTATTTTTGTGAGAAAAGTAAATAACTTCACAGTTACATTTAACAGAAAGACTATTTGATATGCTGTTAGAAGTAAAAAGGATTTGACGACTATAAACTTACTAATCTGTGACCAATTTATTTTGTAACATAATTACATAGTAAAAAAATTACAGGTGGTAGGTAAGTACCAAATATATATATTCTTCTGGTTGTCGATTATAACGAGATTTTTCTTATTACTCTTATATCCGTCAGACCAGCAAAAATTTCAGCACCGTCCTTAATATTTCTTGAGTTTTGTTGAAATTATTTGTTCCAGAAGTACAACCGCAAAGAGGTGACCGCATCTTCATTGCTTCTTTGCTGATCTATTATTTTACGCCAAGTAGCTGACCCGCCACCTGAAACGCATACAATTAACTTTATCTACTAGATCGCCAAAAATGATCTTGTTCTTGTCATTAACATCAAAAACTGTTGTGTTCTGTTGCAATTCCGATTTATTAAACAGTTGCTAAAGCTTCCACGTTTAGTAAAACAATTTACCTTGTAACCACTATTAGCTTCCCAGGCTCCATATACCTGAAGAGCCTTGTACACCAAAGAAAATGCAGGAATCATCAACTATCCGAGTAGCTCAATATGCTACTTGGCGCTTTGCTCAAGTCGAAGATCAGAATCTGAAATATTTAATAATATTGTTATTACTTAATATTAAAACAAAAGGCCTATTATTTCTCTTTCACTCATTATTCATTTGTTAAATTTTCCAGAAGATTTTATCAAGTTGACTGCCCTTTTAAAGGGTCAAATAGAAATCAAAATACCATCGGTCCTGAAAGCCTATTCTCACCATCACATCAAAATAAACTATTTGCTAATTCATAAACAAGACATGCTCACTTCAAAAATTACACCGACACAATTCTTACCACTTATTCATTAAGTATTTCTCAATAAATAAAATTCTTTTAGATGAACAAATATCACTCTCAACAAACCCAGCTTCCAGGTCTATGTCTGGTTGACAGCTTACTGGCTGCATCAGCGGCCCTTACTGCACCCGCCTGCCTGGTATCTGAAATAACACTATACCTACTTGGGACCTACACATATCATCTAATAGACATCAACGTGAAAAGGATCCAACTAAATTTATGTTATGATGGGATTACAACACAAAAATCGACAAACAAATCTCGACCTTATCGCGTAACAAGTATACAAAAAAACAAACAGTCGAATTGTGAAACTCCTCCTTTTAAATTCGTTCAAAAAATATAAGTATGAACAAATAAGAAACCAAAAATTACTAATCATTCGTCAAATTAAACCTAAATCTATACTTATAATAAATCTGTAGAAGTGAAAATTCTGTACATTGAAAATATCGAAAAAATAAATGGCGGGGGGTGTTACTAGACCGACAACGAACCGAAAAGTGTGAAAAAAAAATTTTTTGTCTGTCTGTTTGTTCAGGTATCACGCAAAAACTACTGGTTCGATTACGATGAAACTTGGTATAATTATTCTTTATTATCCTGGGCACCACACTGGGTACTGTTTATCCCGGAAAAGTATAAACAATAAAAAACAAACTTAATTTTGCGGTTAAAAACTCATTGATAAGTTTCGTCATCCACGCGAACTAAGTCGCAGGCACAGCTAGTTAGGTAATATGTACAGTATGTAGTGCTAATTAAAAAATATATTCATGACAAATTTTGAATAATTATACAGTTCAGAACCAGTTACTTACAAACTAAGCAACTCTAAGAGACAAATTAATCGATTTACAACTTAGACAGCCGGACTGATCACTTAAGTGGCATCTACTTGCAATGGCCGGCGACGACAAACTTCCCCTTAACTAACTTACGGTGTTAGCTACAAGATCGTGTTTGACAAATTGTTGGATAGTTACTGCTTAAGCGCTCACTGAGAAATTCACCAGACACTCGTCATTCAAAGCGTAACTTTAGGTTATTAGGATAAAGTGTATAATTGCCTGACTGTAGAATGATGATGGGTAGGCATTGCAAGAACTGTCTTGAGCTTATTTTAAGATGAAAGGAGACATTTGACAGTTGTGGGGAAATTCAATCGTTTTTGATCTCCAATTTATATGTCAAGGAGGAGATGTTCTTATATTGAAGTTAAAAGGAACAACAAATTCGTCGAATTAATCAAGGTCTATACTTATATGGCTGGGGTCTGTTTTCCTAGAAACTTAGGGTTGTCCAAAAGTACCAATACATTTTTTCACTATTTGTTCTTTTTCATGACCAGCTTTGTTGCTTGACTTTATTGAAGCATAAGATCCTCAAGTCCAATTAAAATTATTTATATCAAACTTTTGCTTATAATATTTTAAGAAACTTCTATGAGTCAGCTTCTATTTCCGTAATTATGGTTTTACTTTTCCTGTAATGATTTTTTCACACACTAATCAGCTCATACAATGCGTTGTTATCTCGCACCAAGTAAATTCTTTAATCTAATGAAACAGTCCTACCAGCCCTATTGTCCTTTAGCCCTAATTTCTCATCAGACCGTAGAGCTACCATCTGTCGTTAACGCTTGCTTACTTTATGTGATTACAATAACGTCTTGGAACTATCACCCTTCTTTCTTCACATCCTGTATATTTCTTCAACTTTTAGTTGGCACGTGCCTGTTTAACACAAACCAAAACCTACTTTAACGTCAGACAATAAGGTCGAAATTTGTTTAAATAATTTGTGGCCCACGCAATCTCCTTGCCATTGTAAATTAAACCTTAAGTTTAAAGTATAAGGTTGGGAACACTGTGCTGTTTTTTGTAGAAATGTATGGAAATGATGTACATCCGTTCGTGTGTCGCGCACGCGTCTTGTGTTTTATGAACGATATGGTTCAGTACAGCCAGGTGGTCAGCGGGACCCGTTTCGCTTGAACTTACTTGTTTTAACGTATATTTGTTAAGAAATATAATAATAATATCTGCCTAGAAAATCATTTTTTGAAAACCGCGTCAATTCGATTTTTGCCTCTCAAATCTTTCTAAACAAATCTTCTATCACTCATGTAAGTATTGTAATAACCCCATTACTGTAGGTATAATTGACTAATTAGGTATAAATGATTTCAATAATATATTTTCGTAAAAAATAGACGGTATACCAAATAATATTTTCTAGTCTAAGGGCCGATTTCTCCAACGCCAGATAATTTTTATTCGAGAGATAAAATTCGTGTTTGACAGATTTTGTATTGAAGACCTGTCAAAAATTCTAAATTATTCCTCTGATAAAATTATCTGGCGTTGGAAAAATCAGCCCTTAGTCTTTAAAAAATCTATGTTTGTCTCTGTTTAATTGTTGACTAAAAACTCCAAACAAATAAATAAAAACAGTGCAATTTACGTAACAAAATCACAATATTTCATTCCAAGGTCAATAATTATTAGGCGATAAAAAATGAAGAAATACGTTACCCGCGTCTCAGTTGGGCGCGTATTTTTGAATTTCGAAGGAGCATAACGTTCGACCATAACGTACGACGCGAACAGGGGAAATAAACTGCGGCTCGCTTGTGTGAAAAATATTTTCAATAAATACATATATTGATGTCGAAAAAGGTTGAGTTTTAAGCAATAATCGTTGGTAGATATTATTTCATTAATTCATCTCTAACATTTTTTTTACGATATCGTTAATTATTCATTAACCTATAGCTTTCTAAAGTAAACACACATATTCTGATACAAAAACATAAACATTTTCTTCACTTAAATTAGAAATAAATAATTACTGGATTATGTGTGTACATGAAGCATTTTTTTTTGCATTAGTAATTATATTTACGCGTGTCCTCCATAAGATACTAAATACTCAGTAACTAAATCAAAAATTTAAAATATTCTATAGCGGGCCGCGGTTTAGTAGCCCGGTATTAAGGCGCGCGCCGAAAGACCGTTAAAAATAAGTCACCGTGCATTACTTCCTACCACAGGGTCGAACTCACAGCCTTGCTTTTTCATAATACTCCTAAATATGAACCAAGATATGGATTGAAAACACTGGTTAAAGGACGCCTTTTTAAGGGTCTTTACATATTCCAATAACATAAAACTATAGTATCGACACAAAATCTAGGGATTTGTGGAAGATAGAAAATGGTGCCAAGAATTTCATATATTTTTTTACTAATATTAGTCCAATAGAACTACTTAACTTTAAACACTTTTCGCGTCCAAGTGTGTAGCATCTAAGGCAAAACAATATTCACGATAAATTCTTAATATTTCATCAAGTATCGGTATTCTAAATCCATATCTGCAAGTCATTGTCGTCTTTTATGTGTGTACACGAACAACAGTAGTAATCGCAAAGAAAGCTCACCCTACAAAATAAACCTTTTTTATGCGAGCAGCTGGTCCTAATAATGTTTAGACTTTATCACCATAATTTTAGACGCTATTTTACATTAGCAAATAGGCAGCATTTGCCTTTATACCTTAACCGGTCGCTTTTAATATTGCGACGTGTTAAAATTGGGACCGTCGCCGCTTTTTGATTGAATGCTTTGAGTTTTTATACTAAACTGGATGAAAATAGTGAGTTTCGAAAACGTATTGTGGCCTTATATTTAAAAGTAGCAAATATGTTCGTACGTCGAGTTAATTGACAATATGTAGGTATTTTAATACTATGTTTTCTATATCCATTATAAGTGCTCTACTTGATAGTCGATAGGTACGTAAGATGAAACTTTCAAACTTAATGACACAAGTTTTTGCCTTAGGTCTGTTTACCCATACTATTGCATAAAACATCCAAAAATAGTACAGAAAACTCTATACACAATAAAAGTAAAACTACCACTACAAAGAAAATTAAATACCAACGGCCACTATTGTAAAGAAAAGACTCCATAATGGGTTCAGAAAACATGTTATTTATTTCATAATATTAAATATTTCACAGTAAAAACAGCGTAAGGTTAAATACATTATTACCTTAAAATTAACACCAAGTAAACGCGTACACTATTTCCTTTGATGTTCACTAGAGCCCGCTCGACGATAGAATGACCCGAATAACCGGCATGATTACCCCCACAACTCCAAACTCCCGCCATAACGCGTGCCTCGCTCTGATTGGTTAGATATGCGCGGACCAATAAGAGCGATTCGGCGTTGCCAGTTCATAAAAACTGAAGCTTGCGAAGTAAAGTGTTGCCAGATAATAAATAAAAAGGTGTAATATAAAATACAGACGCTAACAGCTCGGCCATCCTGCGAAAAGCGAGTCCCTTCGCGACACAAAAAAAAGTAACATTTACATGTAAAATTCTATTTTAAGTTACAAGTTAAATTAAATAAAGTCTTACAGGGGTAGATTCCATACATAATGTAAGTACGACAAACTCTAGTACATACATAACTCTAGTACACTATTAACCTTGGAATCTAGTTAAAGTTATACAATCATAAATCATGGTAACATCGCCATCTTATAATAATAATTAGTACTAATATTATAATCTTAATATATAAGGTCCATCAGATAAAAGCAATTTTATTTTGATAACCTAGTTGACAGCTTTATATTTAACCACCGGGGATTCATCTTAAATCAAAATATGACATTAACTAACACTTATTTTCATAGTAAGCATAATAATAATATAGCTATAAACAACATGATGTTATTAATTCCAATAATATTGTCTTAAATATTACATTAATGCGTTGTAAGTACATACTTTACTTTATTAAATATTGGATTATTTATTACATTTCCTAAATCAATTTATTCCAACCTAGATGTACTATCGTTAGTATGTGGTAGGTACTAATTGGTACGTTCATTACAGTCCTGATTAGCATTATCTTCGGACTCAGATTCTGTAGAGTCATAATTCCGATCGAAAGCGAGCCACGGCTTAATTCTATCTATCGCTATTACATTTTCGTATCGACGTTGGCCATGATTGTGGGTTAACGGCGTATCTTCTATTAAAAACCTATCGTTAGGCAGTACTTTCAAAATTCGGTATGGACCCTGAAATTTTGCCGCTAGTTTTCTCGATTTGCCATCGCTTGGCACATCTCGCTTTATGCTAACTAAATCGCCCAAGTTATATTTGTAAGCGCGCTTATGTCTAGTATCATATCGGATTTTGTCTTTAACCTGTTGTTCGGCAATGCGTGTACCTGCTTTGGATCGTACCTGGCCCAAATCATCTGTGGAAAATTCTCTAACATCGTCTATAATATCGCTTAGAGCATTTTCGGAGCCACTACGTATGTTAAAACCAAGAAGTAGTTCCGAAGGGCTTTTGCCAGTCGTCTTGTGGACAGTAGTGTTCAAACCGATCTGTATTTCCGGAATATACTCATCCCAGTTCTTATCATCTTTATTGTCCGTTTTAGAGGTGAGTGCACTTAAGATTGTCCGATTGTAACGTTCGCATTGTCCGTTTGCTCGGGGTGTGGCCACAGCATTAAGTATGTGCTTGATACCCATGGTTTGGACAAATGCGCGAAAGCTGTTACTGGTAAAAGAAGTCCCTCTATCGGTTATCAGTCTAGACGGTGCCCCAAAGTAAGTAATATGCTCTTTAAGGGCTTTTATTGAGGTAGAACTTTTAGTGTTTCTGACTGGCTTTATATTTATGAATTTCGTGAACCCATCCACAATTACTAATAGGTAGCAGTTGCCCTTTTTGCTCTTCACAAATGGTCCTAGATGGTCCGCGTGAATTGTATGAAATGGAGTTTCAACTTTAGGGATCGGATGTAGTTCGCCTTGAACTTTCCCTGTATGGTCCTTACTCCGTGCACATTCTAAACAAGACTTGATATATTTTTTTATAAACCGGCGCATTTTGGGGAACCAATAGATTTGCTGAATTCGCGCAAAGGTCTTGTCAAAACCGAAGTGGCCTAGGTCATCGTGGTTTATTTTGGCTATCTGCCACCTTACCCCCTTAGGTACCACCCACCTTAAATCATTTACTTCCTTACCTACAATTCGATAAACTTTACCGTTTTTCAATTTATAATTTTTTATAACATCTAGCACCTGGTCCGATTTAGGGTCTTTCAAAATCTCTCTAATACGTGCTATTTCGTCATCACTACTCTGTACCGTAGCTATCCAATCATCCGTACCTACTGTTAGAACGTCTAATACGTGCGACTCGTCCTTAGCTTCCCCTACCGGATTCCTACTCAGTGCATCCGCATGGGACATACGACACCCAGGGCGATATTCGATCTCGCAGTTAAATTCCTGAAATTGAACCCACCAACGCGCTATGCGAGGTATAAGATCTCTTTTTGATAGAGTCGTTCGCAGCGCGTTACAATCTGTCAGTATTTTAAATGGAACACCTATCAGATATACACGGAATCTGTTGAGGGAGGATACAACGGCCAGCGTCTCCAACTCAAATGAGTGGAGCTTTTGTTCATCGGGAGTAGTTTTCCTACTAAAATATGAGACTGGCCTCAAATGACCAGCATCATCTTTCTGCAATAGAATTCCTCCTATCCCGTGCTTACTAGCGTCTGTATGTACCTCCGTTTCGCGTGTTGGGTCATAAAGAGCGAGCAAGGGCCTCTGTACCAGCGTTGCCTTAATTGTTTCGAACGCATTCACTTGTTCAGACCCCCACTTCCAGGTGGTATTCTTTTGAAGAAGGTCCGTTAGAGGCTTTGCGATTGTAGCAAATCCTTTAACAAACCTTCTAAAGAAGCTTGCCAAGCCGATGAATTGCTGTAGTTCACGTTGGCTTCTGGGTGTACGAAACTTCGAAACGGCTTCGGTTTTCCTTTCGCCGGGTTTAATACCATCAGCATTAATTTGGAAACCCAAAAATTCGATGCTATCCATGAAAAAGTTGCATTTGGATAATTTAAGAGTAAGACCACCCTGTTTTAAAAGGGAAAGTACTTCTTCAAGCCTACAAAGACCTTCGTCAAAAGACCGTGCTGGGATCAAAATATCATCCATATAGACGAGAGCGTACTTTATTTTCGCTTCAGAGAGGATCTTATTGATCGTTCGTTGGAAAACAGATGGTGCATTTACCAATCCAAAAGGCATTCGTGTATACTGAAACTGGCCATCGGGCGTCACAAATGCGGTTTTATCTTGCGAATTCTTTTCGATAGGAATTTGGTAATAGCCGGACGCTAGATCCAATGATATGAACAGTTTATTACCTGCGAGCCTATCGAGCTGGTCGTCTATTAGAGGTAAGGGATAGTGATCCTTTTTTGTGCGTTTATTTAAAGCTCTATAATCTACGCACAAGCGTTTCTCTCCGGTTTTTTTCTTCACCAGCACGATTGGACTCGCATATGGCGAAGTGGATTCGGTTACAATGCCCGCATCCATCATCTCCTGAACCATATCTCTGACCAGCGCTCTTTCGCCGTAGGACATACGATATGGCCTGTATACCACTGGCTCTGCATCGTTAAGCTCTATGACCATTTCTGTTGCAATTGTGAAACCGAGATCTTTAAGACCAGAGGAAAAACAGTCTTTGAATTTCGATAATAACCTTTGGAGCTCGAGTTTCTGCTCTGAAGTGATGGTGTTACCGCACTGTACGGACTCATCCAGGGATTTATCATCGAAAGTTACTGAGTATACATTTTGTTCGTTCATGGTAGGGATAGCACGTGTCAGTAAAGACCCCTGTTTTAGACTGACCGAACTACCAGAGACGTTTTGTAGCAGCAAGTTACCAAAACCACCGTGTAATTTATACTCGCCCGGGAGTAAATAGTGTTCTTTACCTGTGGTGCCTCTAACGGAGCCGTTCACATACACGAAACCGGTAAGATTAGTTCGTGACTTCACAGGTATCATAGTTAATTGTTTTGGAGCAATTACTACGTCACCTTGAGTCATGAGGAATATCTTCTGATGGAAATCCTGTTCGAACACTACTTCGTTAGGGGTCTTTATGATAGTAATACCGGGTTTTTCTGTAAACGTATGACCCAAGAGGGCTGGGTGTTTCAAAGCGGCGTCTTCAACAATGAGAATCTCTATATTCTCTTTTATCCCTTGGACAGTTACGTCGGCATTACATTTTCCCAGTGGTTCTATGTGAAAGCCACCTATACCTCGCAAGACTGGTAATTCGTCCAGGCTTGTATTCAGCTTCAAACGCTTTGCTTCTGATTCCCTAACCAAGGTACACTGGCTCCCTAAGTCTATTTGACAATTGATCGGCTGGTCATTTACAAATATTTCGAGGACGTACTTCTGATTAGTATTATCTGAATAGTCTACTAGAGCAACCTGCTTTTCATCCTTAACTTCACTACTAGGACGTTCAGTGTTTTGGATAGCGTGCCGCTTAGATCTACAATACAAATCTAAATGACCTTCGCGGTTACAAAGAGTGCATTTTGTTAGGGGTTTATTGCATTTAAAACTCTTGTGTCCTTCATCATTACAATTGTGACACTTAATGACAAAAGTAGACCTCTTATTCGCGTCAGATTTGTTCCGATTGTTATTTGACAAAGAGTTCCTTTTATCTTGCCCGGACCTATCCGCGGTTTCCCTACTAGTGGCTGGCTTAACAGTTTTAAAATATCCAAGCACATCTTCGGGTCCACGAAACCTAGCCGCTTGTGCTCCTATCCGCACCGCCCTATCGTCTACGCCGTGTAATAAGCAATCGACTGCTTTTCGACCTACGATACCACATCGGTTCAGGAGATTTATCTTTGCGTAGTAATATTGTTCAAGGGATTCGCCGTAACGCACACGCTTGGCCAACATCTGAGTTAGTAGTTCCGCATAGTCGTACCTACAGGGAAAAGACTCAATAAGCTTCCTTTTCCATTCTGTCCACGAGTAAAGCATCGTGCTCAGGCCTTTATACCATGTCTGAGCAAGTCCAACGAGTTTTGGTAGAGCAAAATGAATTGTTTCGCGTTCATCCCAATTATAAATCTCCGCGGCTTCCTCGACTTTAGTTAACCACGTTACTATAGTTTGTTCGGTAGATAAAGGATCGAATTCCGGAATCACGTTTGTTAAAGAAAGCTTAGAGGTCGATTGTCCCTTCACATTGTTGAGGACATTCAGGAATTTATTTAAGATGCTATGAGTGGCATCAGGCATCTCAACTTCCGCTAATTCACATTTTGTACGACATGAGGGAGAACGAGTTCGTCCTCGCTTCAATAAGCGTCTAATAGGAGTATCATAGCTATCACTGCTACTGCTGCGATGACGACGTCGTCCTACCCTCGTGACTTGGATTTTATCATCAGACGAATTGTCACGAAACCGTTTCCTACTACGATAATAATCACTAGAATCATCACGAAGTCGAGTTCTATCACGACCTTTATCGACAGGATCGTCGCGATATCGGTCCCTTCTACGACGGTTATAAGGTCGGTCCCTGCTACGATTTCGTTCGCTACCGTCTCTTCTTGATCGCCGGTTGTTAACATTTTTATTATAGTTTGGCTTTAAAAGAGAGTGCTTGCGGCTTTGCCTGTCTCCTACCAGACTCCCTTCCGCTCCCTCACTCTCGTTATCAGAATTACTTATTAAGCGTTTACGGACTTGCCTGATATTCAGACTCCCTTCCGCTCCCTCGCTCTCATTATCAGAATTACTTATTAAGCGTTTACGGACTTGCCTGATATCCAGACTCCCTTCCGCTCCCTCGCTTTTACGAATTTGGCGTCGCTGCGGAGTCCGCCGTGGACCCTCGTTACGATCCAAACTTATCGGCTCATCCTCGTTATTGCAGCGACGTCCATTACCACTGCCCGTAGGCGATGAATCCATTATCTGTAATTGTGATTAAGATTAATGTATTTAACTTCAGTTTAATGATATTATTATGGTGGTAAGAAGATTAATTCATGATCAAAGTAAAATATTCATCGCCCAAGCAAGCATAGCATTTCCAGAGTGTAGCCCTGGCGAAATGAAATACCTGCTTTAAAACACATTATATATCCACGAGAGTACCCTGGCAATATATAATATGCTCAACGTAATTAATCAAGTCAATAGTTGTATTATGTGTATAAGGAAAGTATGTACCACATATCCAGAGAGTTGCCCTGGCAATATGGGATACATGCTTAAAATAGTCCGTTACATCTCCGTAGGAGTGCCTCGGCAAGATGCAACAAACCACCACATGACGATTTTAAACATAACCTAACAATTAAAAAAGTATGCATCCCATTTCCAGAGTGTCGCCCCGGCAAAATGGGGTGCATGCTTAAAATAGTCCGTTACATCTCCGTAGGAGTGCCTCGGCAAGATGCAACAAACCACCACATGACGATTTTAAACATAACCTAACAATTAAAAAAGTATGCATCCCATTTCCAGAGTGTCGCCCCGGCAAAATGGGATACATGCTTAAAATAGTCCGTTACATCTCCGTAGGAGTGCCTCGGCAAGATGCAACAAACCACCACATGACGATTTTAAACATAACCTAACAATGAAAAACGAATGCATCGTATTTCCAGTGTCGTTTTGGCAAAAATGGCATGCTTTATAGAGGGTATTTATAAACTTTGTAAGTAAAACACGGCATAGCAGTTTCGTGAATTAGGTATCTTAAACATGATGGCGTGTCTTGTGACAATTATAGTCTTTTGAATTTCCAATAAATTAAAATGGTACTTACGTGACTATCGTTGTTTATCACATTAAAACACTTTATGGAGCTTTTCCTTTACAATGTTTGTCACGAGTGTGAGCAAAAGGATAAAAAGAAAAAATCTAATAAGCGTGGACGGGATTAACGGATGGGTTTAAACTGTCGTATTTCAAAACATTTTTTTTTTTTTTCTACGAGTTAAAATCCGCTGATCCCACTTCTGAAATGTAAAGAAAAGACTCCATAATGGGTTCAGAAAACATGTTATTTATTTCATAATATTAAATATTTCACAGTAAAAACAGCGTAAGGTTAAATACATTATTACCTTAAAATTAACACCAAGTAAACGCGTACACTATTTCCTTTGATGTTCACTAGAGCCCGCTCGACGATAGAATGACCCGAATAACCGGCATGATTACCCCCACAACTCCAAACTCCCGCCATAACGCGTGCCTCGCTCTGATTGGTTAGATATGCGCGGACCAATAAGAGCGATTCGGCGTTGCCAGTTCATAAAAACTGAAGCTTGCGAAGTAAAGTGTTGCCAGATAATAAATAAAAAGGTGTAATATAAAATACAGACGCTAACACTATAGAGCACTCACACTTATCAAGATCAAATAAGGGGAGATCGTAGGGTCCGACCACGACGTAACGTCTTTTGGGCCCAAGACGAGTTCCTTACAGACCGTCGCACGAGCGGGCTGGGCGCACCCCTACACCCGCCAAATACAAATTCAAATTCTAAATTAAAAATAAAGTGCGTTGTGATAAAAAAGAATAAAATAGTTTTATATGTAGTTATTTTAATAGTAAATCAAACCTGCCAGTTATTTATAAATTTAAATTAGGAATGTTGTGGTGCTTTTGTTTTTTTTGTGCAATATTGTGATAACTAGTGGTCTGATTAGTGCCTTATTTAAGTGTTTTTTATTTGTTTACAACATCGGGAATTGCAAATATTTGTGGTAGGTAAGTGGTTAATTATCATTTTTATGTGTGATATATATTAATATAGAGCATAGTACACAACCAAAGTAAACAACATACTTTATATTTATATTGATGTTTGCGTCATTACTGTGAAGCTAGATGAAACGGTTTGAAAACAGATCCTTACGCAAATTAAGGACATAATCTGAGATATAAACCCTTAGCAGTAAGTTAGGAGACGTTTACGACATTATACACCCCACAAGGGAAGTCTCAATCTTTGTTAAGACAAGTACTTAATTTGCATGTTAATACGTTTATCGGTTGCTATGGTAACCGATCACCTATTAAGTTCTTATCTGACTGATGTGAATTAAACTTCGTAGTGGTTCGGTGCTTGGTTTTCTCCTTACTGAGTTGCGAGTTCGATTCCCGCCACGAAAAATGTTACTCCACTATTGCAAGTATTGATCCCGAAATCCTCTGCAAGGTAAAATAAGTATATCTATAGACTCAGAGTCTATGGTAGACTACGATTTGAAACCCTTGTTTCGTAATCAAAAATTGTATTAATATAGTCCTTTTTATTCCTTTACTTCATTTTCAACCAATTATATAACCTTGAACTCTATAGTATGAAAAAAGGTTGACTGCAACTCGTTTAAACAAGGAACGAATGCGATTTAAAAAATAAACTCTCTCCCAGCGGCCAGTCCTTTAATTAAATATATTTCTACAAATTTATCAGAAAAACAGGAACAACATTAAAAACAGCTGATTCATTCATTTTTTACCCAGACCTGGTGAAAATAATACAATGATTAAAATATATTCATTGACTTATTATGTATTGTGTGAATAATTGCAATAATTAAGTGCAATGGCATCCAGTTTTAATGGCGGATAGAGATTGGTCGTTTGTGATGACATCTGTCAGTTGGTCTAAAAACGGTTGGATAATAGATAAGAATGTTGATGTACTATGGGGAGTCCCTGACAGCTTGCTAGGAAGAAAATTTAAACATCTGTTTTCGCAGTTGAGTAAATATTTTATTGATTGAAATAGTCAGGAAATTATTTCTTAAGACGTATGTTATGACCTGACTAAATGATGACAATTGAAGCAATTTAATTATTTTGATAAAATTATGTAATAGAGTATAGGTACTAGATTAAGTTACCAGTAGATAAAGAGTTAGTTGCCCATGTGTTGTAAGGCTTTGCTGTTTTGATCTTGTTACTAAATAAATTTATTAGCTATCAGTAATTATTCGTTTATCCCGGTTTTAGTTTTACCCGGTGGAAGTACACATAAACTTAGCTAAGGCACAAATTTACAAACCTTCACTTACTTAGTTTTAGAAATAAACCAATCAATTATATTTATCTAAATAGACAGTTAACCTAAGTGTTGTAAAAATTTCTTCGCAAACGACGAAGCCCTCAAACACACACCAATATGGTTCACTGACGAATAAACAGTAATGTAAAACATTCCAATTGAAAAAACGAGTGAAAAAAACATACATAATTTAATGTTAAACACGTTCGAGCCCTGATTCGTGACGTCATAATTGCCATCAGCGACACAACAGCGCCGATACGTAATCGGTGCGGTGAGAGCGCGCGAAACGCGAAAAAACACGTTATTTTTAAACGTTAAACGAAATAAAAAAGTAATGAGTTATTGATTCGGTCGGGGTCATTGGCCGACCTTGACATTCGTTAACACTGTAATACAGTGACTGTGTCAAGGCTGATTTTATTTATGCACTCATTGAGCTTTTTATTTTTTTAAGTTCGGAACATTTTTAATGTTTTAATTTGTGTTCGATTTTTAAATGAGTTTGGTATGATGTTGTTACTGGCTGGTTGGTGGCGATAATTTGACGGTTGGAGTGACTTTGTGGCTTCTATTTCTAATTTCTAAGTTTGTTCGAACAATATAAACGAGTATGGCGTCTTACTACGTCTTTGTAGAGCACTTCTAACATATGGGCGATAAAGCTAAAACGACGACTAGAAAGCTAATACGATAATATTATCTTCCTGTTATCTTTTATAGCTTTAAGAAGCCTCCCCTCAATCTTTATTGCTATCTACGCTCATCTGAATGAGACATTGCAAGGGTCCGTTAAATTCTTATTAGACTACACCTGTTGGCTGTTTATTTGCGAATATCTTACGTATCGATAAGATATGAAAATATTGGATTTAGTCTATTTACAGCACTGATAAAGTACCTTTGTAGGTAGGTAGGTACAGATTTTTAATTGCTTTGCTCATTTCCACGTTTGGCCACCGATGCATATTATTATCATAGACAAGGAATAGTCTAGACTGTTAGACCAGTTTGCTTAGATGTTCGATCTAATCATCATTTAGCCAATCATAGTCCACTGCTGGACATAGGCCTCTCCCAATTTGCGCCACAGTCGATCTAATGTGAAGTCTTATTAGATTTTCAAATCGTACTAAATAAGATTCATATTGGATTTTATTTTATTCACTTACTTTTAAGTTGCTAATAAATACTGTAGGTAGAGTAAAATCCAATATAATTATTCAGAAACGTCCAGACATACAGGTCTCAGACATTTCCATTTAGCTACAAGAAACTATAACTCACTTGGTCTTGATTATACACAAGAAACTGTCCGCCATTTTAATTAATATAACATATAACAATGTCCAGACCGGTCAGTTAGACCGAAGGGACCGCAAGGAGTTTAATTGTCGAGATTTACGGGTTGAGGACGTGTTACCCAAATTGAAAGTTGACTATAAATTAGGTGGGGTCGGTCAGACACCGGTAATGTATGTGGCCTAGGATTTACATTTATACAACTGTAATAACGTTATTATTTATAAAAGGAATATAATTTATTGAGTGATTAATTGAGATGTCAATTAATGGGAAAGAAAAAAAAATGTATTAACAATCACATTTGAACTTCGAATTAAGATTGCGATCTCTTTTTAAAAATCTGTTTTGAATCTCGAAGAAAGAACGTAACTCAACGTATTTGTAAGTTTAACAGTAAGTTACATTGATTCCTTATTATGTATAATCATCATCCGCCGAGCCTATTCCCAAGCTATGTTGGGGTCGGTTACCAGTCTTACCGGATTCAGCTGAATACCGTATTTTTATATATAAGTAGGTACTAATATCTTTGACTATAATTTATTTATAGACGATTAAACTTCAAAACACTGGCAGTTAACCAACAAAATTAATACTTGAACGAAAAATCAAACTTCGAAAAATCTCTTAAAACAAAATAGACAACTTTTACTAAGTACTTCGTTAAAACTGCATTACTTCTCGTTTCGTCGATATGAAAGGAGTTCTCAATGAAAGAACCACAATCCCCGGTAAAGTTCTTTTGTACAAGTTATTTTGTTATGAAGTACTGCTGTAAGGCGAGGTCTCTTTGTTAGCGGGGTAGTAAGCGACGATTACTGGTAGTTGTTATTCTAAAACCTGCGGTGGGCTTTATTTAAAGAATGAATGGCAAGTAAATTATAATGTCACCGAAGTTGGAAAACATGGAATCTTAGTGCAATTCTCTCTATGACGTCATATCTATGTCCCGCGAACATTGAGCGTTTTGTTAAACTACAATTCCTGACTTATACACCAATAGCTAAATCTGAAGAAATATTAATAAGGAAATTTTCTTGCACTGCAAAGCGTAGACTGTCATGAGTTTCATAAGCTTTTATAAATAAGTTAGTAAAAAAATAAAATGTATGAAAAAGAAACAGATTCAACGACATGAATTCAAATGAAAATCATGCACTTACACTATTGGCATTTAAAAGATGTTTTATGATTAATATTACCGCTTACAATACAAACATAAATTTTTCTTCATTCCGCTGTCAGTGGGACCGTAGCCTAATGCCTATTTGAAGGATTACTACCCCTTTTACTTTCTTCTATTGTCCTGCCCTTTGGCCGTTTTGAATAAAAATCTTAACAACCTATACCTACAGTGTAATATTAAGAATAAATCAGGGACGGTTTTTTGAGTTACGAACACGAAAATTTTTAACCCAAAAATGTATGCTAGTTTAGGTGTCTACCTGCTTACTGCTATGTCAAACAGTATTATTTTATCTGTCATAGCCTTGCTTTAGTTGTAGTGGTTTCCAGCTTCGACTCCTACTGAAGTGTAGATCTAAATATTTTGTTATTTGTTATAGAAGTCACATCGGTATTGCGTTTGTATCCGTTCCCCTATGAGAAAACCATCGCAAACCTATCTACCCTTTCAGCTTACAATCATCGTTAACAATACAGCAGCCCTTTTATATCCAGGTGTTTAAATAAAACAAGAAATAAAAACTTGGATTCGTTATAACAGGCTCTCGTAGTCACTCATAAACCGAGTTTAGGTTCATCCGAAAAGATATAGCACAATGTCACATCAAAACAGATGACAATATCTGTAAACAAGACTTCAATATTGGTTTACAAGAACATTATCGCAAAGATAACTTCGAAACCAAAGAAAAACCACCCTTAACGTAACCTTCTAAAGTACATTATCGTATAGCGAAAGTAGACGAGTTACAAAACAAATGAAAAAGTTTTTATTTATCGCCTCAACACTTCATTGTTGACAGCTCAAGAGAAAATGACTCTTATGTTTTTACAGTTAAGGTTGTTTTTCTAATAACATGATAAGAAGCAACAATAAAAACGTTCTAAATTCAAAGTTATTCGAAATGCTAAAACGTTAAAGGTGGGCCAATAAAAAAGAAGTTAGCATCTTACGTCACGTTAACAAGGTGTGGGACATTGCTATGGCGACCATTTTCATTTTATTCTTATTTTGTTCGTATTTTATTCCTTATTTTGTTGCACGTATAAATTGCATCATAAACTGACCCTTTAAGGACGGAATCAAATTGACTTGATCGTTACTTTTACGTAAAGCTTTAGAATTATTGCGAAAATCTAATGTAATCTGCAATACCTTTCATCATTATACTATTAGCACAGGATAATAATTAATTTAGTTTTCATAACGACTTTAGGTAAAATCGTTTGGAATTTTGCCATAGCGGCGTAATATTACTCCAGAATTAAAACTAGAAATATGAACCTTTAATTAGGCACAGATATGTGCCCATCTACCTGACATGTGAAACTAAGAATATAATCTAAAATCAAAACATCGAACAAAAAATAATAATGGTGGATTCGATAAAAAAAAATACACTTTTCTACTACCAATACCAATAGTTAACTGTAAACAGTTAAGATGTACCAAGAGACTTAGGTTTACTACCAGCAGCTAAACCAAAAATGACAGTTTCATGTTCTATTCCCGGGTCGGCAAGTCAATCTCGAGCGAGTTAAGGAACGAATTGACGGCACTTTTATGTCACACTTGATGGTAAAATTACCGGGGCGACACTTTATGACCGGTAAGGGGTATCGCGGTAACGGTGGTGAATACAACCCTAGCATGGTAAAAAGGAAAAAAAAAAAATTATAAGTCATTAAAAAAAAATTATTTATTTCTGTTTGTTAAAAATTTGATTATTATTGTTAAAAATACAAATTCAATTAAAAAGGAGCATGTAAAAAAGGCGGCTTTATTGCACCTGGCGATTTGTTCCGGGCAACCTTTCCCTTGAAATACCAAGGTATAGCAGAGAATAATATATAATAATAATAATAATATGCCGGGACAACTCACACACGGTTATCTGATCCCAAGCTAAGCAGAGATTGTGTTATGGTAACCAGACAACTGATAAACATACTTATATATTTCTAAATACATACATATTATAGATAAATTACACCCAGACAACCAGAACAAATGATCGTGCTCATCACACAAACATTTGTCCTGGGTGGGAATCGAACCCACGACCTCCGGTATAGCAGTCAGGGTCACTAACCACTAGACCAACAGGCCCGTCAGAATGAAAAAATATTTTAGTGATATTGATAGTTATTTTTGTAAAAAAAATGCTTGTACTTAGTATCTGTGATTGTGATTCAAATGTTAATATAATATATAACGACTGACGTCTTGGTGGCCTTGCGTGCGGTTCTATGAACGGATTTGCATGCACAAGGTTGCAGGTTCGAACCCAGGCAAGTACCAATGTGGTATTTTGAAAGTTATATGTACTTTCTTAAGTTCTTCGTGAGGAAACCTGGATTCCAAAATTTGGGATCTGAAATCGCCAATCCGCAGAGAGCAAGCGTGGTGATCAATGCTTGTGCCTTCTCTATATGGGAAGAGGCCTATGCCCAGCAGTGGGACGTTTATAGGCTGGATTATTATTATTATTATAACACTAACATGACACTTTTTGGTAAAACTGTAGCTAGTGGTCTTTTTAAAATAGTACCTGGAGAGTACATACTACCTAGTCGCTATTTCTTTTTAAAAAGATTATTTGTTTATGCTCATCCTGAATAAACAAACTGTTAAGATAACTATCACTTAATACATTGTCTTTGTATTTCTACAAATAAGTATGGAGGGTCGAATCACACATCCTTAACGGGACGAAGGAAAAGCGATTCTGAGAAAAATCGCGCGTTAAAGCTATTTATTCAAAATAAGTAATTGACGCAGCAGGTTTACGACGCGTTGGTACTTACTTGGCACTTTTAGTGCCGCAGTGACAAGATGCGTTGTTTGAGCACCTTCTACGACGTCGATGGAAAAGCTATTTACAAGATTATTAAGTAAAGAAATAGAGATGGTAAAGTTATATAAGTATTTTTTTGACCATTTTAACTAATTTTCACCAAAACATATACAAGGTATAATATTAGTTATCAAAGTACTGCTTAAATGTCGTGATGGCCTAGCGGTTCAATGAACGGATTTGTATGCACAAGGTTGCAGGTTCGAACCCAGGCAAGTACCAATGTGGCTTTTTCAAAGTTATATGTAGGTACTTTCTTAATTATTCTAAGACACTTCGGACAAACGGTGAAGGAAAACATCGTGAGGAAACCTGGATTCCAAAATTTGGTATCTGAAATCGCCAATCCGCAGAGAGCAAGCGTGGTGATCAATGCTCGTGCCTTCTCTATATGGGAAGAGGCCTGTGCCCAGCAGTGGGACGTTTATAGGCTGGATTATTATAAAGTACTGCTTTTATTAAACAAGCATACTTCTAGCATAAATTACTTTATTTAAGACTAATACTAATATTTACTCTATGCGTATAAATTTTACTTGAAGCGTGTTTTTGCCTGTGCTGAAAAGGTATGGTAGTTAAAATGATACCCTCTTAAATAGTCCAAGGGTCAGAAAACGGTAGATATAATTTAAAGTGGCGACCGAAGAACTAGCAACTTACTTTTTTTTTTAAGATATCTCTTAAATTTTCCTGAGTGCAGGCTTTAACTGCTTCACCGGACTTCGACCATTGATCATCTCGTCAGATTAATTATAAGTGGGAATATGTATAGAGACATCTAACCTCAGGTGTAGACGGATCACTTCCCAAACAATGGGACACCTGTTATCTTGTCCTTTGGTCCCTATACATACATGCTGGAAGATTTAATAAAACTACTGACAAGGCAGTTCTCGTAGCAAAATTGCGGGCTGACAACATAAAGATTGCCATCGATATCCTAAGAAGAACGCATTTAGGTGCCTATGACCATAATTCGGTAGATAAGGAAAACTCTTGGATATAGAAAAAAAATAGTTCAGGCGGGTTCTGCACAACTGTAAGGTTGCACATTACAAAAAAATGACAAATCAAATCAAATTTATTTGTTAAACATAGGTTTTGTGAACAGAGATGGTCATAAATATAAAAGGTACACTATGTTTTGCCAATACTTAAAATGACGCCATTCCAATTCAAACGGTACCTATTCCAAGTTAAGATGTGACATGAGCAATCAATCAATCAATCAATAAGAAATGTGTTGTAAATTATTGGAACAATAATAACAAATATAATTAATACTGTGCAGAAAATTCATGAATAAAAATTATTTAGCCTCAATTAAGAACGTAATATGATTAATTACTGGTCAACCGTAATAAAATGTAATTAATAATAATAATTTACTAAGTATACAAAAAACAATAATCATTACCAAAAAACATTCTCATTATTTTCTCTTATGAGATTAGATTAAAGTTTCTGTCACCAAGCAATTCGCACAAACAGTACCGTAACTTTAGCTAAAATATCACAGAGAGAGTTTTGATGGCGCGAATGCTAGTCAACAAAATTTTTTTAGAAATCTGATCTTGGTAAGATTTTATGGGCTGGGATTACTTTGTAAATAAAACAAATACATAATAAATAAAAATTATAAGTTTAGCACGCTCTTAAACACTAAAAAACAACTAATTTTCTATTATGTTATCTCACATTAGAACTACTAACGCCATCTGTTGTAATGAGCGCAGAAACAAATAATAATGAGATTTGATATCAAGATTAGAATTGAAACACAAAACGATTTTCACCGAATATTCGTCGAATCGTTTTATTAAACACTACAGGTAGACGTAATAACAGTAACAGTATTGAACGTGTCAAAAGCAAAGAAACTGTATTCAAAACGACAGAGATCCGACGACATGATCAAAACGTCTGTAAAAAACCAATGAAAACGAAAAAGAAACTGCAAACGAAAATGGCCGTTGAATGCCCGGCGAAGTGAACGTTGCACTTTCACGATTAAAAAATAAAATTGAAAAAATAAACGACGCGTTAGAAATGAACCATCGGCTAATAGTTCTTATTGACGCCGAACGACGAGGTGGCGCTGGCGTCCAAGCTCATTGCTGTAAGCGTTAGTTCTGCTATCCGACACTGCGGATTACAGCAGCACTAGTGCCGTCATTAGAATTAGTTACTAAATATATTATCATTATAAATGTTTATAAAAAAATATTAAAGCATATATTTATGTGGCTTACTAATGAGTAAATTATATGTTGCTTTTTAGTATCTAATACTCAAGTATTTCTAATATTGAAAAACAAAACGTTACTCTATTCTGATATCTAATAGTTACGACATGTAGGGCTTTAAACTTGCATGTTTTGTTTAATACAAAACAAAACATTGAATAAAACAAAAATTAAGGAAAACTAGTTTATTTGTTTTTTTTTTTTCCTTTTTTTATTGTTTTTTTTTGTTTGTTTGTTTAGAGAGTGACTAAATCCCAAAAAGATAATAGCACTCGTCAATAACGTATTGAAAAGCGTCGATCACATGATCGGTGGCAGATCGAACCGGGTCAAGCACAACAGGTGAGTTGCGAAGCGCATCAACTAAAAAATAAAATATCGAAATGTGGAAAAAATAATAAAAATCAGCAAATATAGTAAATTGAAAAAAGAATAGTGTTGTTACTGTCTGGCGCGCGCGGTTTGTGTATGTGCGTCTCTGTTGTGAGTGCGCACACGTGGTTTTCGGTAGTCTGTATTCGGGTGTCGCGAGAGGGTGCGGAGTGCGGGCGCTCACATCACGTCGCGGCCCGCGCCGACCGGCTGCGTTGCCCGTAACCTCCGAATGACCTCATTTTTTTTTCTCCAATGTAAATATTCGGCTCGTTTTGCCGCATAGTCTATAAGTGGTATTAAGTTCCTTCGGCGCGTTCGATTTTTTTTTATTTTATTTACCAGTTAATTAGTGGACGTTCTAAATTGACTTTCGCCGTGTCGAGTACTTTAATTAGTGTAATTTTTTTCTAGTGAAACGGTCGGTTTTTGGTGACTGAATTAATTTAGGAATAATTGTTTATAATAGTTAAGTTGACCGGACGTTTGAACTCATTATTAGCTATTTAATGTGGTGTTGACGGTTCACTGGAAAATTGCGGAAAATTCGTTTTACCACGAAGATCCGTGGTTTGTTTGAAGATAAGGAAAATAATTGTCAGCTCACCAGGTAAATTGTGATAAAAAGTTTTGTGTTAAAATGTTGTTATTTTTTTGTTTTGCGAATATTTTTATTTTCGCTTAATATTTTTTTTGTAAAAAAATATTCTCAGTAACGGCGTCTCGTCATTTTACAAAAAGTGGTTTATTTTGACACAACGCCAAACAGTCTACGATCACAATATTGTTGTTCGTGAATAATTATTATTAAAGTAAAGCATTTATAAAAAGGCTGAAATGCGACACATACTTTGAAACTTAAATTAACCACCTAGATATTTTTATTTAACGAACAGTAAATAAAAAAAATACAAGATCCTGCCAGTCAAATTTTTTTTTGTGTTCTTTTCACACAAAACGTAACGACAAAAAAGTCACATAACAAAAAAAAAATCGTGCTCAGGAATCGAAATTTAAAATTCTCGTGAAATCGCATCGGTTCATCGACCCCGCGTCGCCGGACCGCTCTCTGATAAAAGAATCATATTAATTCATACTCATTCAGCTGTTTACAATTTACAACGAAAACGTTCACCTACGTACAAATAAAAATACAGAGCGACCGTGACGCCTTTTTTGTGACTTATTTACTCTTTTTTTTTGTTGTATTTTTGTTCTTTTTTATTTTTGCGGCTGTTTGTGTGGCATGTAATGATTTATCAGCTCACTTAACGAGAAAACGGAGTTCTTTTATTTTAGAGTAGAAAAAAAAAACAAATTTTTTGTTTTAAAAAAATAAGAATTACATAGGTTAGCTACTCATTTCAGATTTTTGTGAGTTAGAGTTTTTATTAATGTCTCGTTAAATTTAACTATAGAAAAATATTAAAAACTGGGCAATATTTTTTTGTTTGTAAACCGCGTCATTGCCTTTTTTACATTGCAATGCCAGTAAATTTAGTAAAAAAACCCTTTGTGTAAAATAAAATAAACGCATATTACTGGGTAGTCAACTTCACATACTTTAAACAATCTCGAATAAGTTTTATAAAATCGCATCAATTCTATTTATTTTCTATGAATATTCAGATAATTACATCTTATATTATATTTACGATACCCACCCGTGGGAAAGGGACTATAAAACCAAAAACTAAACCAGGTTTAGAGGGTCATCAAAACCAGTTTCTTTCGCCATGGTAGGAATAGGGTTAGAATAAAATCCCGGCGTTCTAAGTTCAATCAAGTGTCACAGTCATTGTCTTCAAATCGATTAACCCGTCACACGAGTCGAGTGTGGAACAAAAAATGGTGACGTCATCCACTCACCATAATGCATTAAAAAGTACAATCGCTGAATACGTATCTCTCATTGATATTGTCGGGTGCCGATTACCGGGGATTTTTTGCGAATGATTGAATTTTATTTACAATAAACCCAGCCTCGGCATCGACGAAAGCGAGAGTGACGATTAAATGCCATTTAAAATAAAACAGCTCGCCGCCATAACATTGGAATGTCTATAATTTATACGTGTATCGTCGCCGTGTGGTGGTCCACCTTGATTGGGCTTAGATTTTCTAACTCGTAGTACAGCGTACTGTTTGTTTGAAACGTGAGCATGTAGAGCAAGTAATCTATGTATGGAGGGCCCGCGACGAGTGCGGGAAAAAATCAAGGCGTAGACGAAACGTCTTAGCTGTAAGAAACCGCCCAAACGTAAGTCGTAGGGGGGCGCGGGTGGCGCGGGCCCGCCTAATTTGTCTTAGGCGGAAAAATCGCGCGGCGATTACAAGTGGCTCGTAACGAAGTCGGCCCCAGGGCGGGAGGGGGAGGGCGCGAGGGCGCGCGGGGCGGGGGCGCGGCGGAGGGGGGCGAGCTAGGGGTGGCGGCGCGGTCGGCCGCGGATGCGTCTCAGTCGTCCGTCTGGAGTCGCGCCGGCCGGCCGGGCCGCGCGGCGTAATACACGTTCCTCGTGCTCTTGTGATTATAAATTTAAATAATACAAAATTCAAAAAAAAATAATAATTATTAAAAATTTAACCGCGTCTAATCGAAAATATTTTTAGGCTAAAACCCTCGACCCTCAATTTTTTGACCTAGACTGTTGGCAGTGGACAAAGTTTTTTGCGAAATTTTTAATATTTACGTCGGTTACATTTGTAAAGAGATTAAACGTTTGGCCGTTGACGAGAATATTTTTATTTAAAATTTATTTTTCTTAAATAACGAGCGATCTCGAGTGAGCGATTGATGATAAAATAATAATTAATGATAAGCGTTATATTATTATTAAGCAATTAGTTGTAATTGATCAAAAATTCTGACTGCCACAAATATTGTCTATTGTATTTAGTTAATAATATTTGGACTATAGTTGTGGTGTATTCGGACTTACAAACTTTTTGTGATTACAACTCAAGAATTCTTCTCCCGGACCAAGGTTGTGATATAAATACTCTTTTTTGTAGAGCTAGTTTTTTTTTTTATTGTTTTGTTATTTTTACTGTATTTTTTTCTTGTTTTTTTTTTTTTTTGTTTTATTTGTAATAAAAAAAGTAGCCAGAATTCAGTGTTTTCGAATTCACTTTACGTGTGTAATAGATAAAACGCTTTACTTTTATTTTTTACCGTTTTAAAGAGTTTTTTTTTTCAATCGCCCGTCGGGCTTTTTGCGCGGAGGTATCCGCAAACCGACACGACATATTTTTGTTAGACTTAGATTTTGTTTAGAAAACGCTAGTTTTTATTATATTTTGTTTTATATAGACTCCAAACAAGATTTTCTCTTCTTTTTACGTTTTTTCTTCGAACTTAAAACATGGAAACTCTTGTTTAGACTCTCTTTTTTATTTTGTTGTAAAATAAGCGTCTCCTTTGGTGACTTTTTATATTTTGTTATTTTTTTAATAAACCATTTTTTATTTTGCTTGTTTATTTTTTATTTTGCCTGATTCTTCTTTGTCGCGGTAAGTACTTGTATTTTATCTCCGAGTTCCTGTTTTTTACATAGCATCCTTAAATAGACTTAGCTGTAACTGTTTAAGCTTTAGTAATCAGAAATTATAAATTGGTTAGATATTGTTAATACCCAAAATGTATGTAAGTTTATCTGCAGTAACGTCTTTGAACCATTTTTCGACCGCCATAACTATTTCTAAATAGAAAAATAGGTATCAAAAATAACCAAGAGCTCATTCTAGCTTTTCTCTAGCAATACATTGACTAGTGAATTTCCATACATTTCCCTCCATATTACCATTTGTTAACTAAAAATGGCGGATGTCCCGTTGCGGGATAGAGTCCTTATTCTCTTGTGCTATGTCGAAATAAAGAACTATGACGAATAGTCGTCGTATTAAATCTCTAGTTTGACAAACGAAAAATAAAATTATGTTACTATAATATAAAAATAACTTACGTTATTCAGTACAATCAAACCAGTAGAAGAAAAACTGGAACGACGGCATTGAAAGATGTTAGGGTTATTTTCTATTGTAATGTTGGTAGAACTGGTTTTTTGTAACGAAATACCATAAAATTTATAAAGCTTTGAATAGATCAGTTTCAGAGATCAGAACAGATCAACAATCTTAAATATGTTTAATGTGTAGAGTACTTGCCTCAATTTCAGTAAGAAATGTACTGAAGAAATAGTGTAGAGCACTGATTTTCGTCGGAATTGGTTATAAAAAATCTGTTAGACGGAATATTTTACTTCTACTCATATATTTTTTAGTTATAATTAGGTTTTATACTAGTTTTTACGAAAATGTCGATGTCGATAATAATTATAATTTAAAAGAAAGTTAATTGTTACTTTCTTCATTTTAAAGAAGGTCGTATGTTCTCTAGATTTTTCTTCACTTGCTTTGTTTAAATACTCTTCCGCTGAATTATTGTGGAAACATTGAATAAGAATTGTAGTTGTATTTAAGAGTCATTAAGATTTTATTCCGTAGAGACCGGAGATAGTTTCAATGAGACGCATTGTCAAGTAAAATGATTTTGATATTGACATGATTTCATTTCCTTAGTTTAAAATAAATAGTAATTTATGCGACTAATTTTTAACTAGAGTTTGAGTTTGACGTTTGATAAGTGCTAATTTGTAGCCTAAGTAGAATAAATAATTTTTGATTTAATTTTGATTTAGCTAGTTAAAGCATTTTTTTAATCTGATAGCACCATTAACGATGATCATAAATAAAATCTTTTTATATAGAACGTGGTACATGTTCTTCTATGCTTAGGTTTCCAACGCCGTACTCATAGGTTTTAATCGCTATTTAACGGATTCCTTAGTCCCTGAATCCGTCAGACAGTGTAGTACCTTGACGCGGGCTGATCTTTTCTACGCTCTGGCTGAAGTCCTTAAGGTCCTCGCCAAAAGTCCGGTGAAGCAGTCAAAGCCTGCGCTCAGGTTAACTGCAAAGATCTCTAAAAAAAATCTTTCCTCGCAAAGAAAATCATTTAAGCACTATAACATGGTCTATCAAATCATTTTTATTGAGCTTCAGAAGGGTGACAACATATAAATATACAAAATATGTAGCAAATTTCAAAGATACATGAAAGCGATATCTTCTTTTTGAGAGCTATAATAGTCGAAAAGAAAAAGGTAGAGCCGTCGAGCGCTACGTGATACTATGAAGGTCTACTTGAAATAATAATAAGTTGATTTTGAGTAGGTAATCTAACAATCCTGTTTTGTATAAAGTATAGTTGTACGCTAATCTTTTGAAGCGTATATTGACAAACATGATAGAATAATCGTCTGTACGAAAATATATTGAAGTATATAAATCACAGGTTCTATAGATTTGAAACTGCTTCAGAACACAGGAACATAGTTTTTAGAAGAATTGTTAAAATCTCAATTTTCTAGAGAAATCTGTTACTAACACTTGGTTAATTCACATAAGTAATAATCTATCGTATTACCAAGGCTCTCTTCTTGAGTAATAAGTAAAGCAAAGGTCACGTATTGAAAATATATTCTAGAATGCTTTTTCTGTTCAAATAGCGTATTGTATCCTGGCGACCCGTACTGCAAAACTATTTTAAACAAATTAAATATCTATTAAAAAAAAAAAATATTTTCGAGATATGGATATCTTTAACTGCACATCTAATTATTTTAACTGAAGCCTATTATGTAAGTGAAAAAATCGTTTCAATTACTTATTTCGTAAGTAGCGTCACCTATATTCTCTTTCACGAACTACAGAATACAAAACTTTTATCAACACTGATCACCGCTAGAGTGCGCCTTATATAGTTCGACCGATATATTATAGATGGCATTGTTTGCACCGACGCAAGCGCAGGGGTTGCATAACATTAAGTTTCGGTACTAGTTACTAGGTGGCGCTTGTGTCCTGATATAGAATTATGAAATGACTACAAACGAGTGACTAACAACATTTAATTTCTTAAGAATGAATTTATGTGTATTTTCTATATAATGAAAAAATACTAAACAATTTTACGCAGACGATTAATTAAACCCGACAAGTACACAACCTAAAAATACACGTACAAAGTTGCGGGGTGCTGTGAGGCATTATTGTTGTAGCTACACATAATATACGACGGTAATTTAATTAAGAAAGTTCTAATAAATAATACTCAAAAGTAACTATGCGTCCTTCTATCCCTCTTTGTTCTATCCTATCCGTCAAATCTGACAGTCAGTAAGTACTTAGGAGACTCATTTTGTTAACAACGCCATCTATTACCCGAATAAGTAAGCGTCATTAACTTTAATTTACATATTGACTAACAGATGGCACTACGTTAGATGTAGAGTCATGGTTTTGGTAGAGACAGTATTAAGTAAAATTGGAAAAGATAGCGATTAGAGTTGTTGATAATGTATTTTTTTGTTAAAGTTAGTTGTAATAGATTTTTATGTTTCGATTATCCATAAAATAGTGGTAGAATCATGCTTAACGCAGAAACTGTTAAACATATTTTTCACATTGGTAAGTATTTACAAAGTGCGATAAAGTTTAAGAAGGTTTGCTTTTCCATTTTCTTTGTTATATGTACTGAAAATGTTTTATAAGTATTAAATTCATGATAAATAGCTTACAAAATCGGTTTGGAAAAATGTAGAGTCAGAAATTAAAGATTATAACAAGTTGGAATTGTGACAACTGTTTCTCCATGACTTTTTATATATTACAGTTTTATTGTTGAGAAAAAGATAAATAATTAAGGTTTACATATATTGAGCATACATTTCACCGGCTTATCTTTGTATTATATTTAGTTAAACTCATATATTTCAAACTAAACTTAGAGAACCAATCACACATCGCCACTACAACTAATCTTGAGTTCCATACCACAAGTCTTGGTATTGGGTGGGCGTGCCCAATGGGTGGAGTTCGGCTAAACTTCTAAGAAAGTGGGCGGGGCAAGACGTCGGAAATAAACACTCGATTGGTTGAGAAACTTTCCTATTTCGGCTAAGATAGTTACTGGAATTTTAGATGATTTAGGTAATTTAAGTAACTGGATATATCGTATGTATATCACAAAACGAAATACAATAAATACGAAGGTACTTAGAGAATAAAAAATAAACTTTATTGGTTTTTACGTAATACCTACTACATTTTATGGAAAAAAGCTTTTAAAACTCAATACACGCTCGCTACTTTCTATACACCGGTTGTACAAAAAGAAAGCGATTGGCTGCTATAAATATCTACCTTTATCGATCAAGAACAACTATAAAAGAGGCAGATACCTATCAGTCTGGTTTAAAGAGTATTATGGTTTTTAAGCATCCATGTTGGTAAAGTGTTAACTGGATTAATATTGAGATTAAAACCTGTTGAAAAGCAACAAATTATTGAATAAAAACTTAATAGTGTATTCGTGTAGACCATTTTGAAAACTTTTAAGATCAAAGCAAATTGAACCCGCTAAATTGCATTTTTCCAAAGCAATATCCAAAAACAATCTTACCACATAATATAAACCCAAACTCATACAAGAGCTTGTATATAAGTACGAGGGTAGCATAAGTGAGGAATCGGTTAATGTTATTCATTTCATATATAATTTTCATTCAAATTGAATAAACAGAAATTACTGTTTTTTATCAATCATTTAAATAAATCAATTTCTTAATTTAACAATTCTAAGATGTTATACCCACTATACAGGGCGTACGGTACCAGGGCGGCATAAGAAAGTAGGCGTCGTTGCGCAAGGAGCCGCGCGTGGTGTTGGGGGCGTGTCCAAGACGCTGGGGGGCGGGGCTTAAGTTAACTCTAACTTCAACTTACATCTTACAAGTTATGTAGACTGATATGTGGAACAGTTAAACTGTCAAGTTAGGAAGTAGAATGCAATGTAGAGCATAATTTTGTCTATGGTTTCAACTTTTAAAAGTCTTCCATGTAGGATTTATTCTGACAATCTGACGTATTTAATAGACATTTTATAAAACGTCATATTATTATAACTAAGCTTATTACTTCGGTACTAAGCAATTTATTTTTTCATATGCATTCTAAACTCTATCTTTTAAAAAAGTGATATTAATGTGTAATTCTATCTATTCCAGACTTTACCACCATCCCCAGCAGAACATCCGACACCCTTGGGTGACGTCATTAGGAATATTTTAGGTAAGTTCTCACCCCTATCTTACATACATCACATATTCACAACAAACAGTAAAATCTCTCAGGTGAAGCCCTGCGAAACAAATACGCCACTAACAAAATTAAAACGTATGATTACTTAGACCGCCATCTTTTTAAACGCTATCCAGAAAGGCTGAATGGGCGCGACTCTTGACGTTTAAAAAAAAGAAAACTCACGCATCGCGTCCCATTGTACGGAGACACGAAGGTGGATCTCATTAGAGAAACATTCCCGATCTGATGGCGCGAATCTTGGAATCATTACGTAGAGCAGAACGTCATGGCGGACATGTTTTTTATAAATACTTGGCGCGTTTTTTTATTATAATTCTTTCAATGAAATGTGGGTCATGTTTGTTGTTTTCAAGAAATGTCTTTATTTACATGTTTTATTTCGCTACAGGTTTATGTTAACTTTTTAATCGACTTGTTACATGAACAAATTAGATAACATACATAGTATACATACCTACATCATTTTAATTTTACTAATGAATACTTAGCAGAAAATAATACTCCTCAAAACACGTTCATTTAACTAGGATACTTAAGATTTTTTCAACATACTAATTACATAGAAACTATCATTCCTACCACTAGAAATTGACTAAAAATCAAACCAAAAATCTCCCATAATTTAAGCTCCAATCCTTGAAAAAGGTATAAAACCTCCGCAGTCTACCAATTACAATACTATTACTGCAAAAAGACTGACTCAAAAGCCTAGTCCGCGAGAGCCTTCTCCATTAGCGAAGCCTCAAGAACCTCAAGATTGCGGTAAAGTGTTATGGTGTTCTCAGTTACCGGTAAAGTAATCTTTTACGGTAACCGGTAAAGTTAAAGTGGTGGTAAATTGAGAGGTAGGGTTAGTTTGTGGTTCTTTAGTGGTCGAGTCTTTAGTTTTGAGTTAAGATACCCGTGGATAAATTTAGAAAAATATTTTTAGATTAAAAAATATTTTCTGTTTTGCCTAAGTAAGTGTGTGTTGAATACAAACTAAGATGCAATTAGGTGCATTACAAATAAAAAGAATTCTTAATAAAAAATAGTAATATATTTTTTTAAACTTAACCACTAACCCAAGTAAAACTAATTTTAAATTGATCTTCAATAAAAACATGAATACGTTTGATAAAAGATTAAATGGATCTTATATTAAAAATTTTCAAGCAAAAACGTGAATGAAAAAACTATAAGACATTTATAAAGTAAAGTTCATACATGACGCTGCGTTTTGTGACAAAAGACGTGAGACAATGAGATAAGTTGGCGCAAGTCGCAAATTACTCGCGAGACGCGTCGCAAATTGAATGTCTAGGTGTGAGGAAAACATACGGCTGTAGAATAGCGGGGAAAACGCGGGAACTTTACCTTGATACTTTTCTTTATTTGAGTTAAATTCTTTGTACTAAAGAAAAGTTCAAGCACAAAGAAAAACTTAAGTGTATGTAGAAAAAGGGTAATAAGCGTTCAACTTTAAACTTGTAATAAAATTAATTATATGTTCATAGTTTCAGCTTGAATCCAAAGTAAATGATAGGTACTGTTATCTAATTAGTTAAATAAACAACACGATTCTAATTTGACAGTTTATCCTAATTTCCTGTAAATAACAGTCAATCTGAAAAACCCAATAGCAACGATTAGAGGATAAATTAGTAGCAGTAATCGTATCCAAACATAACATTAAATACCTTACCCTGGTGCCAGAAAGGCTGCTCTTATTGATTGCTACAAAATCTACCGTCAACTGCCAAGATTAAATAAGACAAAGTAGATGTCAGTACGGCACAATTAAAAAAAAATGGTTGGCTAAAGTACCAACATACAGCCACAGTATTGACTTGATTTGACTGATGATCATCCATGATGACCCGGGCCCTGGGTCATCATGGATGGCAGGAGCGCCAAGTGCATCCGCGTCAAACCACAAAGATGAAAGTCATACACAGTACGCCATCTTTAATCTTTTACAGAGGCCGTCTCCGGCACAGTTCTGATTATTCCATAAGTGTGAACACACATTTACACGGCAACTTGGCTCGCAACGAGGCACGCCCGAACACCCTCGTATGGTGGGGCGAAGAATTTTAAAGTTTTCACATTAACTGTGACGAGAAAAGTAATTAAAACGTCTTTAGTGTTTGTTCGATAGTTGGTACTTTAGTTTGTGGTGATTAAGCTGAGTCATTATGCTTAAGTTTTATAAGTAGATGCGGCCTGTTTTAATATTAAAAAAAGGATAAATTTAGTAGAAACCCTTATTGATAAACAGATTCGAAAATTTTAACTCTACCCTAGTAATAATGTTAAAACTATGAAAATGGAATCCGATGTAACTAGTTCAAAGCACACGTTTTCAATAGCATTACTTTGTATAATTGAACTGTGTATGTGTATACCCAACATTCGTAGTCAGAATTCCAAGAATTTGATTACCACACGCCTATCCAAGACATAATGGACAACCGGTTACTTCTGATTAGGACTCTACCTATACAAGCCTGAAAAGTTAGGTGACGTATTAGTCGCGCAGTGATTGCGTAAGCGAACCCGTGGCTCTGACTAAGGCTAAGACGGGACCGGGATGTTTTTAGTCGGTGCAAGTCCGACATATCCCCACGCTGTGCCCTCAGTGTGGGTTGAAATCATTAGAGTTTCACCCCGAAAAAAAAAAAAAAAAAAAAGGTGACGTATTAGTATAGTATGTACATTCACGAGCAAAAATATGTATACACACAGCGAAGTCGTAAACAAATTTAGCAAGATTTTTATGTTGAAACTAAAAAATGAAAATATATACATGATTACGGAACTGTTTTCAATCATTTCTCCATAATACGTTTTACAACATCAATCCAGAATTGAAGTGAAAATTAATTAAAAATAGTAGAAATATACATTTTTTTGCTCGTGACTGTACTGGGTGGACAGTAAATAACCTTTACCTAACAAAACGAACAATTGAAGATCATCAACAATAAGTAACATCCGGATCTTGCAACCGGAGTCATGATCTAACGGATCTCGCGTTGTATTGGCGCGCATTCCGTGACGGCCCGCCATTGGCCGACGCACATCCGTTTCCTAAAGTCACGCCAATTACTCTTTAAAGGTTGGTACACCTGTACATAAGGATGTATGAATAGTATTAACATAATTACACGTTTGTGTGGGAATTTACTGTTTATAGCGAAGTAGATACAGTTAGCATGTAGATTCTTTTATTGTGTATTGTTGACCAGCCTTATTTCTATACCTACTTAGGAATGTAGCTTTTTGGTTGACATTGGTAGGAAAAACACTATGGAAAGAACGTCACAGCAGTCCTTTTAACTCAAATTCGCTGCTCCAATACACAGTATTGAAAATTATAAACTATGTTAAAATACGGAACCATACAGAAATTACACACATAAGTAGAAGATAAAAGTTAATAGATCATTTGAAAGCACCGATAAGTATCAACTAGTAAATCGACATCACATTTTCAACCCATTTTTAAATACCTACAGAAGCCATAAAACACAAAACAAATAACATCAACTCAACATTACAAAAAAGTCCTTACTAAATAACTTCAATTTCAAACACACCAGCGATACCACTTACGAATAACTATTATTTTTCTTACACATACATTTTCCCCTCGTACCCACTTACAATGGGGTACAGAAATGCAACTTGACCAGGTGGTACAGACAGATGTGACGCGTGCGCAGTATTGGTAGCGACTTACGTATGCAAATGGTTAGGCATCATTTTGAACAAGTGATGTTAATGGCGCCGGTATTATAAATGGAGCATTTGGGAAGAAGTAAAAACAAGGATTTTAAATTGAAAATACCTAATTTTTTTGAGTTTGTTTTTTTGGTAAATCTAAATTTTATAATACTTACTTAAATAAAAAAATATATATACTTAATACACAGAAATATTAGTAAATTATGAATAAGAATGCGGAATTAAACGCAACCTTACTTAAAAAGAGATTTTTAAAGTGATGTAATTTTAGTTTAAAACTACAAAAAAAAAATTAACTTCAAAAATAAAAAAGCGGCATCATTAAAAAATGATCATTTCATTTCTCTTTAAAAATTATCTTATTCTGTTTCCAAATGCAAATCCTCGAACATTTTCAATTAGAAACGAAACACATCTTCAAAAAAGGAAAAATAATGTTTGGAGGGTCGCGCCAGGTGTACCAACCCCTCTGTCATCCACAATATAATAATACTTATTATCACAACTCTTTATTATTTCTTGTTTTAATTGTTCCAGCCTTGGCTTTTACTTCTTTTGTTCGCGTTTAATGGCGTATTGTTTGTTGGGCTTTTTTTAAACGCGTGCGCGTGCCGTAATCTTACGTCTCATTGGTCGTTTTAATGTTTGTTTTTTTTTTATTCCATGATTTGGTTACAAGACTTTATCATGATATGAATTATGCTTGTCAAAATTAACGTCACTAAATACATTCTAGAAAATAAGAAATAAAATAAAATAGAATGCCAATAATTCGATGCGTTCGATTTTCAAATCGTTTTTTGTTTATTTTTCTAATTATGTTTGTGCTTAGTGGCAGAATTAACTCATTTTTTTCTGAATTTAACGCACATTTAAAACAATTGCAAACATTACTTAATAACTATCCTCTCTAAAATAATTAATTACACATGTGAGTCTCAAGATTTGTTGAAGTTTAATTGAAGGGATGCCTGGCTCGCCGCACCTCACACAAGATTGGGCATCCTCGCATATTTGGGGACAACTTGTAATTGATTTTGTAGAAGTTTCTGTAACATTGCCTGTTCTTAGTGGTTTTGCCTTTCAATGAGAAAACAGATCAAACTATTCGTCTTTTTGTACGTGGATTATTTGATTGAGAAATAAAATAACTAGCGATTCTTCGATTAATATAAATAGCTTTTGATTCTGCCGGTTAAAGACGTGTAATCTTTTCTACTTTCTTTTTAAAACTTATATTAAAAATCTTCAAATAAGGTCATATTATCTTCAATTCCAATGGACAAACTTCCATTAAAACATCCACTTAATATACCTACTCTCAATTTACTGACAGTTGCTTAAAACAAACTAATTAACATACATTCAGTTCTCAGCTGTTTCTATTAGTAATTAGATCTGTATGAGCACGAAGAAACCGACATCTGGCATGCCGAGACAAATCAAATAAACGAACTAAACACAAACTTAATTATACACATTTCAAGTGGCGCTAGTGTAGCTTTCAATCGATATAAGACTGTCACTTTGACGTTTAAAATGTTCTGGTCGTCATTAGTTCCAATTTTCCCCACCGGTATGTCTAAATTTGTCTTTGTTAGCGTATTTTTGATGTGCCCGGGGGTCCGTTGTATAAGATTTTGGATGAGGTTACGGAATGTAAACTGAATATATTTATTGATATTTCAAGTGTTAACAGTATTATATTAATATATTTATTTGAATGTACAGTCTACCGCTCAGTGACTGCTCAACTTTGGTATTAACAGAGATTCTATTTCAAGGCAGTAAGGTTAATTTTCATTATGTTATTACTACGGCGTGCGGTGTACTGTACTTATAATAACGTAACCGTTGTTTTGAAGGAAAATCTATCCTTATCCATGAATCAACTAGTCCACAAACTTCCAAAAATACTCAAGCAACGTCAGAAACTAATTAGTCGCAATTAATAATTGAGTATGACGCAACTTGCAATTATAATATTAATTAACTATTTATCATGTGACCTAATCTTTTATAGAATGTCCTTACCTAATACATTTTAATGAAACTTCCCTATTTTCCTATTATAAACGATTCAAGTCTTATCTCAAAAATAATTGAAAAACCCATAATTTTGACGACCTCCGTGGTCGAGTGGCGTACGCACCGGTTTTCAAGGTGTCGCTAGCTCTGAGGTCCCGGGTTCGATCCCCGGACGGGTCAATGCAGAAACTCACTTTTCTACATTGTCTCGGGTCTGGGTGTTTGTGGTACCTTCGTTGTTTCTGAATTCCACAACACTGGTGCTTTATAGCTACTTACTTTGAGTTCAGAGCAATGTATGTGATGTTGTCCCCTCCACCACGGAAACGAAAAGTAAAAAACATAATGACAGCTGGTGTAGGTACGCACAAGACAGCGTCGCAAATACTACCCTCTACGTAAATAATAATTACTCTACAATGAAACCTTATTTTACTATTCTGTAAACGACAATAGATTTATTGATATATTTCCTATCTATCAGGCATCAAAAAACAAAACTATACTTTTTACTGTATTTAATAACAAACATCGTAATAAATCACTCGGAAATCGGAAACTTTCTAACGGACTTTCTAACGCAGGCCTTATTTAATAGTTAATACGATGTATTTCTCACAACTAATTACCTAAATCGAATAAATATAAGCAGGATAATCACTTTACTAATAAAAACCATAACTTGCCTCACTAAATACGTAAAAAACAGGAAACGAAATTCACTGAATTGTTGAGTTGACACAAGCGAAAAAAAGGCGCGCTTTGAAATGCAGGGAAAAAAAAATCTGACCATAGATTAAACAATATTTTTGGTTCAGGATGTAGAATTTTATTTAAAGAACGTATATCATCAAACTTGTTCATACAAAAGTAGACTGTAAGTGCTTGAAAATAGGGTCCAAACCAGTTTGAGAAAGTGCGGTGACCGGTCACCGGTTGGGGTTTGACGGAACGGCGCGACAACATAACGGGCGCGGGGCGGTGCCCGGGCACCGCTTAGGGGCTAAGAGGTACGTACGTACGTACGGCGTGTGGTGTACTGTACTTATAATAACGTAACCGTTATTTATAATAGAACTGATACTAAAAGCAAATAGAATTATTGTTGTGTAAGTTTTGTGTGTGGCTAGTTTTGGTACTAATATGACGTCATTTTGTCACTAAGACACTTGTTAAGTTCACATCTATAAAAGAGCAATAAAATAACCCTGAAGTGTGAACATCGGGCTCTTTAGACGCTCAAGTCCCTCAATAAAGCTGTGAGATTGTGTGCTTCATCTTAGGGCTGGCACTCGTGCTTCATCTTAAGACACTGAAAAATTGGAGACCGATTATTTTACAGCTTATAGTTATGGGTAATACTTAAAATATATCAATATAACGAGTTTTCATTTACATGAAATATGTACTTACTTAAAGTACCTGTACCTATGATCCAGATTAATTTATAAGTACCCAAATAATCCTCAATTCCATCGAACTTTATACCAGGTACTGACGAAATTTACTCACAATACAATAAAACATTTATTTCAGCACATTTATCACCCTCAATTTGTATTACAGAAAGAACCGCAAACTACACAAACACCTCAAATTAACCCTGTAATGAAAGAAACCCTAAGTTTGCATTGCGTGTTCAAAACAACACATTTACAAGCATGTTAGCGACACCCCTAGCTCGTTTCTTAACCCTCCGCGGCTCCGTCTCAAGACGGTGTAAACACCGTTTAGTTAAATACACTGTAAGGTGAGGTCCCAGTGTCGGCGGGGAAAAAGACGAATATATTTTCGCCATCTTCTTATAAGGGAATACTTTTGATTGTAATACGGTTTTTATCGGTTAAAACGATCATTGAAGGCACAAAAGCAATTTAAATCACACAATAAACTACATCAACATGGCTCGATTATAAAGAAATTGATCATATAAAAACAATACCATCCAGTCATCCTCGACGTTATTATATTAATAGCGTGTAAAGTATTTAAAAGAGATGCATAAAAACACGTGAGAACCTTTTAAATATTTATTTTTACTGGTCCGAATTATTTACTTCACATAAGCACGATATTAAAACATTTACCGTTTCTCGTGAACCGATTCTTTTTTCGTTAATATTGTGAAATTTATCATTGATGCCCACAAAAATCACATCGTACGCTGATGTTTTTTTAGTTGCTTAAAATATTAATTCAGCTTTTTATCGTTTCGTGATTTATTGCTTTCACAATTGAGCAAATAAAGTTTACTTTATTATAACACACATTTAATAAGTTTTCCTTTTATTAAAGAACAACGTTTCTAACTGTACTTCTAATAAATAAATGCACGTACACAACCTAAACTAATTCAATGACAACTGTCGTAAATTCAATTACCAAAACCTCAAAAAAATACTATAAATATTAGTCAAACAACAGACAAAATGATTTGAAAATCTAGAAGAGAAATTATAAAGAAAGCAACGTCTTACAGACGCTCGCACTAGGACCATGCCCTAACACTTAAATGGGTGTTTTCTGCTTGGGGGAGCGCGTCGTATGCTCCTTATACTTAAGCCGTGGGAGGGTTAAAGCTTGCTTATATCTGATTGTAACCCATACATTATTATGACTAGTTCAGGAAATACATGTAATTTGTATGTAAGTAAAGGTTAAACGGTCTTGATTGATGACTTGATAAGTTTATCATGAACTTTTGACGACCTCCGTGGTCGAGTGGCGTACGCACCGGTTTTCAAGGTGTTGCCAGCTCTGAGGTCCCGGGTTCGATCCCCGGACGGGTCAATGTAGAAAACCACTTTTCTACATTGTCCCAGGTCTGGGTGTTTGTGGTACCTTCGTTGTTTCTGAATTCCATAACACAAGTGCTTTAGCAACTTACTTTGGGTTCAGAGCAATGTATGTGATGTTGTCCGCATTTATTATTTATTTATTTATAACTAGGTTTAATTAGGTGTTTACGTGTTACTTAGTTACATATTGCGTTTATTTTTAATAATATTTAACCATAATATATGAAATTAAGAATAGCGTCAGTACAGACTCCTGTCGATAGCTATTTATAATGGCTTATCTAAATATTCAGAAAAAAAGTTTAAAAATGAAATAAGTCATCGTTAGCTTACTAAACCCTCTATAAAATGTCTTAGACAAAAAATCAGACCAACTCATTGAAATACGTTTTGGCAATCATCTGCTAAAAAGGGTTAACAACCCGAAAAAAACATTTCGCTATCTAAAAAAGCTAAACAAAAAGCGATCAACATACGTTGAGATAGCCAAAAGACACACCTTGACGAAAACTCATCAATTTTTTTGCAAATGTTTAGTTAAACATTGGCCATGCGATACTAACATATGTTCGGCGCGTGCGCATAAAATTGAACACCTTTCCGACATTTGTGGCGATATATTGGCTCTAAATTTCTTTGTTGGTGAAAGGCTGTTACAGATTGCAGGTTTTTTGCAATCATATGTTGTTAAAGATATTGGTAGAAATAAATTATTTTTATTAGACATCAAAACGCAAGTAATTATATTCAACGCATGCATTATGAAAGGTAACTTTTTTTAAGGAAATTTGTTGTCTACGACCTTAAACATAGTAGTGTACTTAACATAATAGTATAATAATTATTTTGATTATATCAGTAACTAATCCTAGGTTCCAAATACCTAACAAACAAGTAATGATAAAATGATTATCTTTACATTGACGCTAGCAAATTATGTCCAATACAGAAATACAAAAACAAAATCAAATCAATTCTACCCTTGTAAGTCGATACCAAAACCACAATCGTGACAATTAGAACCTTAAACAAATCACAACTCACCCGACGCTACATTTAGATGAAACTCTTTAAAAGTTAGATTAAAAATATTGTTGACTCGTTCAGAAATCACAAAAAACCTATTCGAACATAGTGCATACAAACATAAAATCCAGTGGCCGTTTGGAAACTAATATCTGTTGACAACACAAACAGGATTCGGAATACACGGCTGCCAACATCAGGACGATGAACCTTACCTTTTTACCTTTATCTTTTTTACTATATCTTTTTCCTTTTAATAAACACTAGTTTTAGTTCGGTAACGTTTCTGTTTGGTTTTAAGTGACTCGATTAAAATTGGGAGTTTTGAAGATTGAGCTGTGTTGGAAAATATTTGAGGGGTTCTTTTTTTGATGTTTTCACTTTTCATATAGTTTTATGTCAGTTTTTCTTGTACTACGTTCTGTATCATCGACATTATATTTTTTAAACTGTTACTTCAACTAAACTTTATTTCAAATCCGAAAATGACACTTAATAAGTAACTTATTTTATTTACATAAATTCTTGCAAATAAACGAGAGTATTTACAATCTTCTTAGTACAAAAGTGAGTGCAGAAACTATTAACATGAAATCGAAACCAAAACAAGACCTTTATAAAGACAGTTTAGAAACCTAGAAACAAGAATTCCAAATAATCTAGTTATTTGGTTTGCTAGACCTTAGCACTCTAAAATTATCTTACTCTGAATTTTAACGCAAAGTAAATTCAACCTCATCTTCATTGCTATTTAAGTTATTTTACTTTGTACGCTCTGCAAGGAAAGATTCATTGTTTATTCTCACGGTTGTAACACATCCTTAAATAATAAGTATAACAATAGGAACTCATTAATAGATAGTGCATTCACTTCCGGAGAAAGTGCATATCGGTTCGGAGGTATTTGTGCATCCTCTGACTTTCCCTTGCAACCCTCTTTTGGGGAGGAACTAATAAGAGGAAAGATAATTTATTAAGTGATAGATAATACCTTTAGAGGATAGTCAAAATTTGATCGAGTTATTTTGAACGTTTGATGTTAGAAAACTGTCTTCAGAACTACTTAAAATAATTGTAACGGAAATGATCTAGCAAAAATAAAGGCTCTTTTTTCACAATCCAAATCCATAAACAAGTAGTATCTAAAAACAAAGCAACATCCCGTCAAACGGACCATTTCCACATCTAATATAACATGAAACGGCAACCTAAAAAAATGAACAAAAAACCCGCGATCCGAACAAAAAACTGCGAACAAAACGGAAAAATAAACAAAAAGCGGTGAAGCTAAAACAAAACGCGCTAAACTTTCTAGCACGCATCTAGTTGAAGACAGGCTTTTAATATCCGAGGAAGTGGCGACAATCCTCTTAATCAGGGAGAGACAATGTGTGAAATGGGGCCACGCATACACCAGAATGATTAGTTGCTTTGTACCGGCCACTTTTGCTGGTGGCAACTTTGGTGGGAATTGTGCCGTTATGAGTAATTTGTTCGTGCCTTTTTTTGTTATCTGCTATTGCTGTTTATTTGTACGCGTATTTGTTTTCGATCAATGCTTGTTAGTGGTCTATATATCTGTTTTTTGGAAATGGTCCTTTTACTACATGATTTATTTGTCACATTCTTCAACCAATTCGTATAAAAGGGAATTACTTAAAATTACCTCATTAAACGAGTAATTGTATTCGGAGGAATTGATATTACATTTCATCATTTCATATTACCAACCATTTAAGTAGATTTAATTAAAAACACCAAGAATTTGGTCATGGTATCAACAGACTCCTTTATTTATAAACCCAGAAACTTCAGACAAAACAAGAGCAGATATATCCCAGTGAATATCAACAAACAACACACTATCACGAGCAGCAAAGCAAAGAAACAAAACACGAGAGTTCAACAAAAACGGAACAATTCGCAACAGGCTCAAAAGCTATGCATCTTATTCACATAATCCACACAACTACGTATATCCGTAATTAAAAATAAATCGCTTAAAAGACAAAGGACGAACCGACGCGAGATTTCGTTTTATTACTGGCTGGTAGGAAAAAAAATCATTTCGTTACATAGGAAAGAAAGAGTCGAGCAAAAAACACAATAAAGATACAATGTAAACAGGTTAGGGTACTTGAGTAGCTCATTACGCCGCAGATGCGCCGGGATTAGCCGGCTGGCTCGTTTGAGCCCGGCGCAGGCCCACGGCTCGCTTGAGCCACGACTACACTGCCTTTGTTTAACCTATTTCGGTTTAGATTACGCTTTTACCGCAATGAGACTTAATTAATTAAAGATGTATCTTGTAATTATTGTGCTTTTTATTTTTATTGTTTTTTTTAGTTCAACTTTATCTCGGATAGTATTTCCACTGCATTCAAATCGGACGACAATGGGTAGCGCGATTTATTCGTACTGAAAAATAGATCTAACTCATCTTAAATTGATCATTTCCTGAACAAAAGACAAACTCGATTATACTTATCGGATACGGAGTCGACAATCCGTGCAAGCACTTGATACGTTTTGTTTTGAAATTGTTACGTTTTTTATACGCAATTGCGTTTTTTTTTTCAGCCTCTTTATCGATAGACTGATTTGTCGCAATGTTCTGTCTGAGTGGACATCTAGCCATTATTTTCGTTCCATGGTCGTGGAAAGGATGCCATTGAATATTTGAAAAAATAATAAAGGATTGAGGAACCGCGCTCTGAATTTGGATCGTTGACAAGTAGGTACCAACATAATAAAATGTTTTATTTTTTTAAGACATGTTATTGCACTGTTGCAAGGTTATAAAACTTTTTTTTTCATTATTGACAATTGATTTTCTGAAATCGTTCAATCCTATGAGGGGAAAATTTCGATAAAGTACCAGTTCCAGGAATTTCGTACAACACGTATTAAAAGATTTTTTCGGGGAATTACCGCAGTCAATTATTGGCCCGTAAAGTTACAAAGAAATACAAATGATTAAAAGTATTTATTTTAAAAGTTCCAATTAGACGCGTTTATGTTATTATTATAGTTTTAAAAGTAATAAGATTCCTCCTCTTTCAGTTCTATAACTATAATAATTTTAACCACGAATTTAAAACTACACGAATATTAAACTATAAATAAGTACATCTTTCAAGATTTTTTTATCCATATAGAGAACAAGGTGTAAAGACCAACTTGACGTCATCCTACCGAAAGGACTGGAACATCCTAACTCAGAAGTTAGGATGGGACAGTCCTTCATGGAAGAGGGAGAATAACGAATCTGCCCTGCAATGGGACAAGAAGGGCATATTATCTAATAAATCCGTATATAAGATAAATCTTACAACAAAACTTCTATCTAACAAGATCTAGATAGCGCAAGCGACGAGCGGTAGCGGATACAACGCATAGCGCACGCGGAAGCTACGTCACAATGGTGGCCCGCTTCCGGTCGCAGTCACGCACGGCCGCTGGTACTGACCAAGAGAAAGTTTGTTTTATTGGTATTTTATTTTTCCTTTAGACAAAATATCTCAAAACATTTTTTTTTTGTTTTTTTTTTTTATTGAAGGGAAATATGTTTAGTGACACTTTTGTGTCTATTTCTTAAAGGCTTACTTAAAAAAGAATTATATATAAGAATATGGTACTCCTATTAGAATTCAGTATTTACTTGCATAGCCTTTTCCCAAAGTATGTTTCGTTCGGATTCTAGTCTCACTCACACAATATGGAATTTTATTAAGGATGAAAAAATAAAACTTTTCTTGTACCTTACTGATGCTATCTTTGGAGGCTATAAAGATACAAATTAAGAGAATATTTATTGTTTAATCGTATTTAAATAAAATACACGCAAAACTAACAAACTTCTAAAACAACTATTTTTCTATCGGTACAATCAGGTGCAATAATTACCTTAGTATAGGAGGGGGCAGCCTGTGGGAATGCCACATAACGGAACTATACCGAAAATTATTTAACATTATGCGCATTTCAATGCACCTGCCTATAAAACAATATGGATGCAATTACCCATTGTATATCGCATCCTGGATAGATAATGGTCATTATGTCAAAATACATAGGAAAAGTACTGCGAAATTCAGGAATTAGGTACTACTACAAATTTAAGAGAAAAATTAGAATTAAAAAAAAACCAATTAACTTTTAAGTAATGACATGAAATAAAAACTTAAAAAACAACCGAAATTTGTATTTAAAACATAAAGAACAATATAATAATAATAATCCAGCCTATAAACGTCCCACTGCTGGGCACAGGCCTCTTCCCATATAGAGAAGGCACGAGCATTGATCACCACGCTTGCTCTCTGCGGATTGGCGATTTCAGATCCCAAATTTTGGAATCCAGGTTTCCTCAGGATGTTTTCCTTCACCGTTTGTCAGAAGTGTCTTAGAATAATTAAGAAAGTACATATAACTTTGAAAAAGCCACATTGGTACTTGCCTGGGTTCGAACCTGCAACCTTGTGCATACAAATCCGTTCATTGAACCGCTAAGCCACCACGACATCAACAGATACAGATACGACATATACAGAACAAGTTCAATATAAATATTAATTAATTATTTACTAAAAATAAAAAGCGTTTGTCAATGGTTACCTAATGTGCATTTAGTAAACTATCACCTTTTATTTCCTGCAATCATAACTGTTTATTTGTTCCCCCTTGTTACGAGTATAACAACTTCCGGAGATCCCTAGGCGAAAATATTAGATGCTACGAGAAGCATTGTACATAGAAATATACGTTTCTAAGAAAGGATTGCAGTTTCTTAATATATTCTGAATGTATTATAAATATCATATTAATTATTCAAATTATATTGATGGAAACGTCCACAACGTTTTAAAACAACCACATCACCAAACAAGTGTCGAAACATCGATACTATAATATTTGATTATCCAAATTATATCGATGGAAACGTCCACAACGTTTTAAAACAACCACATCACCAAACAAGTGTCGAAACATCGATACTATAATATTTGATTGTCCAAATTATATCGATGGAAACGTCCACGATGTTCTAAAACACACTAAACAAGTGTCGAAACATTTTAAAATCATGAAATAAAATCAATTTACTTTTTGAGGATACATTTCAATAGACAGGAAGACATTCAAAGCACCAAAACTCCCCTTAAACATTAAAAAGCCAAACAAGCAACATGATAGCATATAATTTTAAAACCTGTGCTCTATTCAGGCAAAGGAAACGACAAGTGAGCCACTTGCCGCCATTTTCTTAGTTATCTGTTCCGTTACGTGATATCGTAATTATATGTTCACTCATCTCTTTTGTGGCGGGACTGTGTGCTCTATGCTTCCTGTCTTGTGCCAGCGTCACATTGACGGTGGTCCAAGTTATAAGCGGATTATTTTATTACTTTTAAATAATCAAAGTAATAAAGTGCTGGGTATTGGTTTTTACAATAAAATACAAAAAAAAAATAAGCTAAAATAGTTTATTAATCCTGTACCTATGTTGGTGATCTGTAAAAATCTCAAAAATATATCTTCAAGAAATTTGAAAATCAATCCTAATTTATATTTATGGCTTGTTGCTTTCTAGGTAAACAGTATATTATACAAATAATAAAAAAAAAAACAACAAATAAAACGCGCCAAATTATTTCTTCTTCATATGCCTGTACCATACTGCAAATTTTTATGTAACCTTTACCAAAGCGAGAACCGCTCTCCGCTTATGACTCGCACCACCGTATAATGGATGTATGCACTTTAATTGAAAGGGGCGATGTGATTTAAATAATTTTATTGATGTTAACTCTTCATTTCCATACTTTTTATACGGACTTTTCTTTTAGATGACTTTATTTATGATATTCTGAAGTTGATATTTTTGAGCTTGCTACTTTTTTACATTTAGGGAGGTAGACAATTTATTAATGTTCCTTTTAGATTTCATTCAGCAAATAAAGCTGTTTTCTCTTAGAATTACTTAAACGGAGTTAGTAACTGAAGGTTTTTTTTCATAATTGTGATATAATATAAGGTATAACTTGCTAATTTCTTCAAGAATTAAAACAATGAAGAAATTGGTTCATAACCCAACTAACTCCACAAAGAAACAGTAATCTACTGCGTTCTTAAATTACAAGCGCGTACGCTTCTCAACATACGTTTAATCCGGATTCAAATTAAAAAACTTTCAAGTAACATTTAACCAAATGTCACGCTTATCCCTTTGAAGAACTTGTAAACAGATGTGCAGTTAAACGTGGCAAGGGCAAGCCACCAACATTACCTGACCCATTATACAATCCCTGTGTCAAACTCAATACAAGTAATCAAACGATCACGAGGGGCCAATCAATATCGGTTGATATTAAAGGCTAGTTGTCAATCAATGGAAATTAAACTATATTTGTTGAGTTATAAAGTGTATTTTCGCGTGAGGTTTTGTATGGTGTTTTTATGGGGTGGCGTGTGCTAAACGCTATTGATTATAGAAGATTGTGGCACACTAACATAGATAATTGCCGCGACCTCGGGAACGTGGTAAATCAAATGAATTGTTTATGAATTTTAATTTTAATTGTTTGCTCATTCAATCGCGATAAACGTCTTTTATTTTTATTTAATTATCTTTAGGGTGGAGTGATATATGTTGCTAAATTTTGATTTTAAACTGAAGTACGCAGACGTTTCCTAAAGTATTGAATTATTTTTTCTTACTGACAGCTAGTAGTTAAGTCCCATCTTACTGGAAACTAAGACATGCCAATACATGAGGATACATTTTACAGCTAAAATGCTTAACCAATTTTAATATAATTTTGCTTCAACATCAAGGCCTAACGACATCTTGAACCTCAAAGAAGATCGTCTACTTTTTTCTTATTAATAAACCATCCTTCTTACAACACAGGTAAGCATAATAAATGACATGCTGCAAAAACTTCATAAGATGACCTACTTCAAGTTTTGCACCTTTTGCCGAAAGAGTTCCTTTTGATAGCACCACCTTGCAATGCATATGGCGGCCCGCATGGCAGACAGTTTTTGCTTGTCAGCCATGATTGAATTAGATCAGCGAAATTAAGATATAGAACACATTTCGAACGTCTGTTGTTTGGATTAACGGATTTTTTGACTACAATCACGTATTAAAATTTTTGATACTGGCGTAGGTACACTATTAAAAAAATAAAACAACCTTTAATTACGTTCTCGATCTATTTGGTAGTTTAGATTTGAAAACATTAAATTTAAAAATAAAAATATACAACAGACGTCAAAAATACATTTTAATTTAACATTTAAGTTTTTTTTTTTTTTCTTTAATTCAGTTGAGAAGAAAACAATGTTCTGAAACACATTTTACATAAACAGTCGATCTTTGAAATCTTAAATCCAATAACACCTTCCAAGTACAACAACAATTAAACTAACAAAATTCGTATTGCGAACGTCTATTTAAAAAAAAAGCAACACAAAAACTAATTCCTCCTTCCATTCATGTCCGTATATTGTCTTTGGTCGTTCTGCCAGTCCACAGGTAATCAAAGGTGGACAACAAAGCAAGAGATAGGCTTTTTGAATGCGTCCTTTGCCTGAGTCAGCTTCTCTCGTTTCATTCATATCTCCGTAATTGGCTTTTGATTTATATTGACGTTTTTTTATAATGTGTCTTTTGTTACGTGTCTTTAAGTCTGGTAAGGGAATAATTAATTGAATTTCTTAAAGTATTCTAATATTCAATTTTCCACTGAAGAATGAAGGTCTTGTCTCATATTGAGAAAAGGTCAAGAACTGAATACCTACCATCTTTGCTCTTTGCGGAGATTTCAGATTACTGAAACCAAGTTTTGTCTATAAACTTTGTCTTCACATCAGATTCTTCATTCCCCATTTATTATGTTTTGGTTTGCTTTTTCGTCTACTTTTGATAAGAACTCTATTGAACTTGGAACATAGTAATCTGTTTAATTGGAATTGTGGCACTCGATACATCTGTTCGTGATTTCGGCTAAAGCTGTACTAGCGTGAGGCTCGTGTAGCTTTTAAGGGCATGAGACTAGTTGATCTGAGATGTTTACTTTAGCTGATGGGACTAGATTGAAATAGAAGACTTGAATAAAATATTTTAGTGATGAAATTAAACTTAAAATATTTACAATAGTATAAAAACTAAGCCTACACAAGAAATAAGAAGAATTATAAACTAAATGAAACTAAGAACTAAAACAAGGCATCAAAAAATTCATCCACATCGCTGTCGGCTGGGAGTGTGCCCAAAAGGCTGGCAGCATTGCCACGTTGTATGGCAATGCTTATTTGCTGACCTAGGTAGAAGCCAGCCTTTGGGTCACGCGAAGTGTCAACCAGGCGTTTTGATAAATCATTAAAAAATCTGTGTGCACTCGGACCCCACGGACCAAGGGTCTCAACCCCAAACGGCAAAGTATTTTATAGTATAGAAGTATTTTTTTATCTACTTCATCGTAAACATGTAATAGAACTATAATGCACCAAAGACGCATTCGCAACGCTTAAATTTTCGCGTACCAGAAGACGCGTCATAAATTTGAATGTAACCGCCGCTGCGCACGCGACGCTCATTGCCCTTCACACAACCCCCGCGAAAGGTGCGCGCGCGCACACACGAGGGTCGAGCCCCTATTATCTTTAACATTTCTACAAGATAAAACCAAGGGGAGCAGGGGGTGATTTTCTTTATTCTTCACCCGATTTTATTATTATTTTTTTAGTTATTATTACTGTGATTGTTGAGCCACGCGTCGCGTGCGCACATGTCGGACGCCCCTTCGCGCGCTCTTACTTGTTTAATGTATTGTGTAAGGATTATAAGGATATATTAGTGGTTGATAAGTTTCATATTATTATTGATATTGAAACTCGAAAATTATAAAGTTATAAATTAAAATTATGATAACCGCAAAGATGTTACCGGAATAATAGATTAAATCTGCACCTTGTAGATCCATTCAATTCGGAATCGGCGCATGCGCAAAAAACTAAGATGCGTCATCCGGTATTGACAAGTAGACCACCTCATAGCAAAAAGAAATGAACTTCTTTGAGACCTTCTTAAAGAAACCTTACGCCTTAAGCAATAAGAATCAAAACTCTATGTCCCTCAAAGGTTTTTTTAGCCAATTCCTTGTTTGGGTTCCTGAGATTGACAATGCAGCTTTCAAGGCAAAACTTCCCTTATTCTTAAACTGTTTTAGTTGCTTTTCCTTTAGCGTTATGAGTTAAGAAAAAACGCCTTTCAAGACCCGACCAGCTGATTTTACGCCCGCACCTTACGTCAAATATTTAGAGTAAAATTCTTACAATCTATTTCATTCTTTATCAAACTGAAAATAAAGTCTGAAACCGTTTGTCTTCAAAATATCTTGTAAGGTGCTATCCTGTCTTTTCTTTGGAGTCACTTTATTTGAGATTAAACTTTATGACCAGTTCTTAAGGTGGAGTTTCGGTTGTTAAGGAGCTAAAAACACGTGTTTTAAAAGATACTATCGCTGCACATGCTTGATCCGGCACTTAATGTGTTTTGTAGGCGTATCAAATGTCTTTGAGTAAACCGCCGAGTGATGGCGCCTAAAACAAACGGACTGACCAGGTGTGGGTTCGTTCCCGGTTTGTTTTATTGTGGTTTATGTTCCGTATTGTTTTTTGGAGAAAGTGGTTTTATTATGTTTAGTCCTACTGACCTTTAAGTTTGTTGTCTTAAAAGTAACGTATTTACAAAACGATCTATCTATACTTTCATTCGCAGTTTTGCAGTGGGTACATAATTTCTATTTACAAACAAAAATAAACATTCGATAACAATTATGATCCTTCATATATCTTAAGCCATAACCATGAACCTACTTTCTCTATAAACCATCATAACATTTATGCACCGCAACTCCAAAACCCAATTTTTGCGACCCACAACCAAACTGTCAAAATCTCTTACTCCCCTAAATCGCAAGTCGCTATACAATACGACTATAATCCTGCAGACAGTACTACAGCGCCCACTACACTACAATAGCTGCTTACCCCCCTCCCCTTGCCTCTTACCCCGCCGCCTTACCCCTCGCACCTTTGACCCGGCGCTTGCGCAGCTGCGCGGCCTGCCAAGATGGCGACGAGGGGTGTGGGAGCTTGATAAAGTTTTGCCGGGAAATCCAAATTTTTGTGGTTAAGCTTTTGAGGAAATTAAAGAGAATTTAGATGATTAACGTTATGTTTTGAAGGTTAACGAAAATCATTTGAATAAGACATCTCAGAAACAATTTTTTTTTTCCTTTTCATCACGTTTTAACTTTACTTCATAATTCAATCAATGCTTGGTCATTCTCTCTTCTCATTATAAGAAAGATACTTAGAAGATGCCTTTTTTAAAATGATGACTTCACTCACTGCTATAATTATCATCAAAATAAGAAAAACGAAAGTTATCATCATTAAAACACATTTAATAAATCATATGTCTAACTAGCAAAAAAGTAAACACATTTTTTATCGATTTCAATCGAGACATCACATTTCTAAATCATTAATAATCTACTCTATTATTTTGCCAAAACAATCACATCCCGAAACTCGATATGTTTTGATCTACAATGGAAGACATCTATCAATCATCCGCGAAACATCTTTCGCAACGCACGCGCCCCACAGATGCGCGTACGCAGCTTACAATATCAATAAAATACAGAATTTCTTCCATTTCGCACACCCCTCTAATTTAGCAGGATTTTACCGCAGACATACAAATAATAATGACTTGCCATCTGTCTGTTTCTGGACAGAGGAATAAGTTCGTATTTTTCGAGGACTATGTAGTTTTGCACTTGATTGGTAAAGGTGAAGTTCGTGAAAACGCAAGAAAAATAAAGTTCTTAAGAAAGTAAGTAGATATAAGGGCTATCGGGGGTATGTACTTTCGTTAAATCCAAGACACCCAAGATAAATAGGTGATAAATAAACTACTCAAAATTTAAAACTTAAAATCTCGATGTATCCGGTGACCGCACTAAAAATATGTTTGATAATCGCAAAAATTGAATCCTGCTTACCTTACACAGTTATACCACAAGGTGTAAGATGCACATTTGTACCGCATAATGTACGCTCGTATGCACCGGGCACGCGACATTTTGTCCCGGAATAGCTAAAGGTGCAGCCGACCCCTTTCTCCTTTCCTCTATTATTACACGTCACAATCGATGAATCGACCCTAGAAAACTGTTTAGTATGAGGGTCTTGACAATCGATCGATTTCAACAATTGCCAACATCCCTAACTTCGAAAATCTTTACAATTTCAAATTTAGAAGTCGTACTGCAGTTTGGAATTAGGAGTATCGAGTTTCAAATAAGAGTTTTGTTTTGTATTGGATCTTTTTGTTTCTTTATTAAGCTAAGATGTTGTGTTGCTAACTTATTCAATTCCAATATAATATTGAAATATCATGTTAACACTCTTTGTTATGTCCATTATGATATTAATAAACTTGAAATCTTCATACACAGCGCGGCAGAACAAACATCGAAACGAATTTGTAGAACAGAGGTATTTTCCTCAAATAGAAACAATAAGCATTTCTAAGAAGACTACTGTGTTGTTACTAATGACTTTTTAATTACTAAATTAAAAATTTCCTACATATTAATCTGATTTTCATAACAAAATAAGCTGAATTTACATGAAAATCACCATACGGTTACGATCAGCCAGTCAAGGGCTAAAACTTCCGGGACATACAATAATTATGACTGTCGCGGTCATCGTCACTTCCGGTTCCTAGCCGACGCCATTTTTAGATCGATATTTGAAATTATACGTCATTTTGATTGGTTTATTTTGGCAGGTATTGACTATTTAATGTTAATCTGTATGTAAATTAGTAAAGTGGAAATTAATTCGGTCTAACTATAATATCATGTAAGTGAATGATCTTTAAGAGGAAAGGGAAGCGGAGAGACTTTTGAAAATTCGGTTTTTGAAGAAAGTATTGCTGTCGCTCTAATTCCCCCCGCCCTCAAATTCGTGCGATAAGGACAACTGCAGCTCAGACCGAAAAACTGACGAAAAATCGAGGTTTGGCTCTCGTCTATTTTCTCCCCCAATTCTTAACCAATTTTAAAGATATTTCATATACTGCATAAGAAAAGAATAATCTGTGCCTCTGTTTTTTCCTTTTTTCAATAATCGTTGCCAAATTTGAAAAAAAAACCTCTGAAAACTGCGGTCAAAATCGGCACTTTTTAGAAGGTTCTAGTTTCTTTTAATATAACTTATTTAAAAAAAGGAAAAAATAGGGGCATAGATCTAGTTCACATTTATATTACTGCAAAAAATCATAGCCCTAAGTTCAGAAACCAGTGAGAAAACAGACGAGAGCGTTTGTATGGAAAAATGTCCGCTCCCCTTTCCTCTTAATAATAAAATTTATATGTATAATTATATTTTGTATTCAAATTTATATAAAAAGTAACACATATGAAGGATTTTCTTTCAGAGAATTTCACTTCAAAATCAAAATCAATCAAAATCAAAATATTTTTATTTCTTATAAACCAAAAAAAAAAGGCGCTTAAGAAACGTTAGGTACGTTAAAAACTACTGACTCTAGTTGCTCGGTTCCAAAGTGTCATTCCTATAGAGAAGAGCCGGCAAGAAACTTAGGTTACTCTTTTAAAAAAAAGGTTAACATCGATGTTAAGATTACATTGATTTTAAGATATGCGACAACAACGTAAACAGCAACTTCTCTCATCTGTGTGATAAAAATACTTTTATATAAAAAAAAACTACAAAAATATCTTCAACTTAAAGTCTTGCATATACCCACAAGACAAAAAGAGGCTTTTTAATAAAAATGCCTGAAACCATAAACTCAATTTTTATTCTTTGTCCGTTTTTTTTCACTCATTAGCTAAAGGTACACTGTCCATTGAGTCGTAATAAAAAAATGAGCTTAACGTGTAAAAAGTAGCGTTACTTTGATGCCGTGCTTACATCAGTGGATACTGTAACTTTATGTAGACCTATAGATGTTATAGACAAGGCTTTTTCATATTTAGTATACAAAATTTGTGGTGTGAGTTAATTAGGTATGTTTTATATGAGAGATGTTACAATTAAATTTACAATATAACGTTAAAAGAAAGTTAATTACATATCTACTTAAGAATTTGATGTTACGACTGTTCTTTAATTTCCTAAGTTAACAATTTACGGATAGCTTGACCGATCCAAATATCCTTACTTTATTACTGACAGCAGTGCTTTCCACTGCTCCATCAAAATGGTAAAAAACCTAAGACGCACTCAGTAATGCGGCAAAACACTCGAAAAAGTCCGCACAGTTGATCTCCTGGCCATTAATTAGTCGCTCCCGGTATCGGGGTCTTAATCAAGCATAAAATTAAAACTTGGCACACGCCAAGCCACCAGAGGTAAGGGTGTGTCCACACGTACCTTATGGCACGGCAATTTGTTCAAGACATCTGGTCTCACACCTGCCCAAGCGCCCGGCTTCACCCCTCGCGAGCGTCATACCGATACAACTACAATATACGTTCAACACCCCATCCTAATTTTATACCCATTATTAGTTACGAAATAAAGTTCACATTAGCTTGTACTTTTAATTGACCACGGTAAAAACAACGCGGTCCGTGTATTATGGTTTTGGCACAAGGTCCAATGCCCCCGTCATTCATCGTAACATACACTATTAAAATTCGGATATGACGAAACAGTTTTCGTCTCGACTAGTGGCTATCCAAGTGTGAATTTATGATGGTAAACTGGTGTGTTTGCTCATTAGAAAGTTTTTTGAAACTGTTTGTTGCCAATCCGGGATAACGGACGTATTTCAATTAGTGCGCTCTAGAATGTTTGTCCGCGCTAGTCGCCCGTCAATCTCCATAGTCGGCCTGTCTACTACCCGACGTAAACACGCCGTACGTTCATTCACCCACACACGCGTCTTAGACGTCTTCACACAGGTGTGCGTGTGTGCGTGCCCATTCAAGACGAGGAGTCCTTACGCCACGTCCGGTGACGTCACAGTCTTACAAATGGGCGTGTGAACGCGCCCTACTCGTCATGTTTTGACAATTCCGCTGACGAGATAAGTGAAGGGTTGTGGTTATGCAACATATCATTACGGTTTGACTTTCTTGATAATTTTAAAACGATCTGACTTCGCGTCCGGTCGGGCGGCTACCTCTTTATTGCTGTGATACATGATACATGATAATTCGCAATCATATTATTATCATAAACCCCAACCCTCAGTATGGATAACACGTTATTATTTCCCTTATTAAAAAGCCGCGACCTTTTGATGCTTCTTGTGCAAATATTAAATCTTTTATCTTCAGTACAATATGACCAACTTCCTGTGACAACTTGCAAAAAACCATTAAAATTTTATTCGTCTCCCCAGGGGTCTAAGGATGCGGGATACTGGTAATTTGGTGTAAGTAGACCAATGTTTGCTTTGTGGATGTGGGCCAAGTAGGCCAATTCGTGACCCATTGTGTGAGGGGCCCAAGAATTGTTCCTTCGATGTGAACGCCCGCATCCCGCGAATACTCGGTACATATACTCGTACAGTATAATATGAATGTTTGAGAGTACTTGTCCTTGTGGTTGAAATCTTTCGGTCACTTAGTTTGTTTGGCGAGGTTAGAATGATATTCCTTTTCGTTCTTCTTTTGTTTTATTTTTGTTTCTTCTTTAAGTAAATACTTTCATACTTAAAAGCCCCGATGAAGTCTCCGATTTAAAGCCTACATAGCATCAAATATAATGATCAAAAATAATGTACCTATAAAAAGTTTTTAGTTCAATTAAGACTATAAATAAACAATGCAAGAACGTATGACGAAAACAAGATAACAATCGATATAAAACGTCTTATAGAAATCGAAACCGATCGTACAATAGAACAAGCTACCAACACTAAAAGTCAACATCTGCGTGTTTTTGCCCAATTTGTGCAAAATATTGATCCTTTATGGAGCTAATTTGACACGTATACTGCCATTATGCCCTTCGAGCATCCAAATGCAGTAAAATGTGTTGATGCGATTGAAAGAAACATGTTTAAAGATGCTTTATGGTAGGTTTTATTTAGAGCAAAAGAATATTACTAGAAATAGTATAAGCAGGCGTTCTTTTTTGTTCAAAAAACAATAAGTTGCTATATAATATTTAAGCAAGTTTCTGACATAAGAAAAAATATAGAGCATTTTATTATTCTATACATGGTATGTCTCAAAATGAATATATTAAACATAAGAGTCAAGACACGCAATGTATATAATAATGAAAAGCTGTATTACAAATATGAATAACACAACTTATACTACCATCACCACTACTACTACTTATATTACTTGAACCATTTTGCAGAAAGTAACCAAACATAACATACACACCATCACGCCTGTATCCCCGAAGGGTTAGGCAGAGGTGTACCAATGTACACCCACAGTTCGCCGGTATGTTTTTAGGTCCCATGTAATAGGGGGCGAGCCTATTGCCACTAACCGGGCACAAATTCAAACTCCGACCTGGTACTGAGAATTTCATAGAAAAACCCAATAACACCTTCGAATCGAACCCAAGACCTCTAGCGTAGCAGTTGCGCTAAGAACCACTAAGCCAACGAGGCAGATTTAACCAAACATCTTACGAAGAAATGACAAGACAGCTGAACACCGAAACACCAAAAAGTTACCGCACAAATAAATCACGACGAGCCCTTATAAAGTGATACACTTTACAAATCACTTCCTGTCCTCAAGAGCTTCCTACCTTACCTGACAATTAGGCCCTTGTAGCCTCTTAATAGGCCAGAATAGGCCATAAACGATCAATAGGTGTACGGCGAACGTCACCTGGTTAAAAGAAACATCTTTCGGTACTTCAGTAAGAGTAATTTATGAGATACACGCTGTTTATGGTAACAAAAAAACTAAATGTTTACAAAGATATTTCATGAAACTAATTGCAACTTAAAATTGACCTTATGAATTTATGATACTTGGCAATGATGTACATGTAGCTGTGTTTCTAAGAAATATTTTTTGTAATCCATTGTAAGAAAGATTTCTATGAAATTAATGAGTATTAAAACAAGACTATGTTCTAGAAAAATTACCAAGACATTTAATTTGAAAGTGATTTAAATTACGATAGTAGTGCAGACTTTATTTTTTAATTTTTTATTTTTTATTTAGGTTAGCCAACAATTGTTTACACATAACATTACATTTCGAATTGACATATAAACATTTGTAAGTGTAACAATCACTTATAGGCTAACACCACATGCACTATAGGTAAACGGCTTAAATTTACTAAATAAGCTTTAGCCAACAATTGCTTCATACGACAGCATTTTCTGATTTTTTCTTTTCGTTGCAATAACGAACTAAGTAGCACATACCGTGGCATGTAAGACAGATGCAATCGATCACTTAAAACTAGCAGGACAAAAACTAAACCCCTAAAGTAGTCATATTTAAAAATTGACACTATTTGACAACTTTCGATAGGGGTATTCCAACAGATTGCTTTTATCGGAAGAAACAAAAAACCCCATAGATTTCCTACGTGCGCACGCGCCTAAGCCGGGTGGTCGCGCACGTGGCCACCCCTATCTGATCGATATCGATAAGTAGTGTTGTACCTTCTTATCGATTCACGGTAGGCGGGGAACAAAAAGAAATGTGTTAAATTGGTATTTACGATTCATGTTATAGCTACTAAAAAGTTATCTGATTTTGGTTTGTAACTTAATCTAAGGGCTTTTTAGGCTAGAGCTGTTCTTTTTTGACATTTATTTTTTAATATCTTACGCCCCCGGCTTTGCTCGTGTGGTCGTCGTTTATCGCGATAAAATGAAGCCTACATCACTTCTTGGCGTTCCATATACGACTTAACTAACTAAGGTAACTTTCCCATTGCAATTTTAACACGGATATTTTAACTTGCTGATTCACTTTGTCTCTGTATTTTAACACGTCATTAATCACATGTTTTTCATTAAATACACGCTATACCTAAAACACCACATTTTCGTATACTTTCATCATCATCTCCCGAGCCTTTTTTCCCAACTATGTTGGGGTCGGCTACCAGTCTTACCGGATTCAGCTGAACACCGTATTTTACATGGAGCGACTGCCTATCTGACCTCCACAACCCATTTTACTGGGAAACACCGTATCCCAGAGTAAAGGCGGAAACATACTTACGTGTCGTGGCGTGGCGTGCAGGCCAGAAGCATATCGGTTTCATACATTTAATACGGTCGACGCGACACGACACGACACGTAAGTATGTTTCCGCCATAAGGCTGGTTGTGAGAATTGGCTTAACGACTGCCAAAGATCTATGTATGACAGCCGTATACTGTCAATGGTATTATATTTCATAAACAAAACACTAAATTCTATTTTCTATTGTTTTCAGATCCATCGGAGGCCACGGGCACATTTCGCATCGGATAAGATTTCAAAATCATATTAATGGTAAGATTAGATACGTAACAGACAGTTATTAGTCTATCCTATCTCATTATCAAAGCAACTTTCTGAAATAACTCTAAACTAATAATTAGTAATTACCGAACTGAAACGCAAAAGGTTTCTAACGATTTTCTCTTTACCAAGGAAATTAAATTGATAAATCTGTAATCAAATTATCAGGCACACCTAAAATAAAGTACAGTCGGACAATAAAATAGTATTCCAATACCGTACGTTTTGTAATTCCTTTGTACGCGCAGTTTTAGACGGTATGAACTGGTATGTAGTGGTATGGTCCGGAATAAAACCGGCTGAGTTTCCTATATACGTATTTTGTCTGCGGCCTGACAAGGGTGGACGGGCCATGAATTTTCGAATAATCAGACGGGCATATGCCCCGATACATGCGAGTATGCGTGTATGACAGTCGCCCTCGCAAATTGAATTGGTTTCTTCGTGAGGACTTGTTAATTGATGTAACGATGTAATGTCTTATTAGACACCTATTTGTGGTTAAATTTATTATACCCTTTTTGGTTTTACTTTTTTTTCTTTCCTTGTCTCATGCATATTTATATTTAAAAACAAATTAATAATTATTTCGTCTCAAAATAAAAGTAAATATTATGATATCGATAACTGCGTTTTAATTTAATTAATAAATACATTCAGAAAACACATTTTATTAAATGCCTGCAGCGTTTTTAGCATTTGATTAAAAGCACAGGCAAAGGAAACAATGATGAAACGTGACAAGGATAAAAATATTGAAGTCAAGTTTGTCGTCGTTGCATTTTGTTTTTTCGTTTTATTTTCCTTTTAGATATTATACAAAACCTACTTTTTTTGAATACCTATTTAAGTATCAAATATCAATATTTAAAATAATTTAATTTAATTAACTTAACTTAATAAATACATTATACGAACACGCGTAAATAAAGAGAGAAAAATGTTAGAACGATTATAGAAAAAAGTTGAAGTCTCTATTCTGCAGTTCCAGAGTACGGAAAAGATCAGAACATTAAAAAAATACCAATTTTTTTTTGCATGCAATGATATACACTCAATATCCAAACAAAAGCACAGCCAACACCAAAATTCAATATATTATTCTAGTACAGAGAGCACGTTTGTTAAAAATAATCGCATTATCATTAGTTACTTAGACGGCTGGACATGGCCGACAGTTTTTATCCCCCTTTGTTCCGGAAACTTGTGAATATTTGAAGGGAATGAATTTTTGCGAGCGACTGTACATGTATCTGTTGATAGGTTTGTCACGATCAAAATTTAATGGCAGTTTGATGATGTTTTGTTGATTCGGAGGTAGTTTTTATTTGATTTTGTTTTTAGTTACCTAGGTATCAGACTATTTTCAACTGGATTTTTTTATCTTTCATCAAAAAAACAAAACTTTGATTTTACTGGAAAATATTATCTTAATATTATAAAAACTCACTGAAGGATAATTGGAACTCTTAGATCGTCAAGGCATTTCCCAAAGACTTACTTACTAGAGCTTCAACAATTCCTAATACTACCTATTAAATGTAACTCAAAAACCCATCATTTTCCGTCGAAAACCGATAAACCGGAACATTAATCAACAGTACAGTTTTGAGCATCGAAAACCCACGATTTAAGCTATCGACGCCGTATCACTACAGTCATCGCGAATTCGAGGCGAATAGGGAGGGCAACGAGAGCCGCGGGGACGACTGTACTAGGTTTTTGTAACTATTATGTCTGTCAAATATAAACCGTCAAACGAGACCCTTCATTAATAATCCCAGCAATAAGAGTCGATGTACCAAAGTATGTACCTACAGTAGTATTTTCCTTTTATGGTAAGATAGGAACTAGTAGGTATAGAATTTTGCTAAATATTTGCAATTCTATGATGTCTAGTGCTAAGTTAGATTTGCTATGTAACGTGAAGAAGAACATGACACGATAATATCTACAATCTAAATAACAGTTTCAAAGCACATTTTCCAAAATAACGTCCTTATAACCGCGCTTAACAAAACGTAACAATTAACGATCATCAAAGCATTGTTTTCCAAAAACCGCACAAACGCGTACCATAGACTAAGCGATGTAAGCGTTCCCGCGCACTCTATGGCCAAACTTTTCGCCGTAGATAAGACATGACGTGTCCGTTATGAGTTTCTGATCAGAACCTTGCGTTTTGAAACGCACACAGACTATAAAACACAGGGAATTTGGATGTATATATTTCAAATTCTTACTTTTTTTATGCATTTTGAATCTAGTTCTAATGAAAACTAAAACCCCCTTACTACAAAAGATGGTCTAAGAAAAATCGAGGTTTTAGAATGGCCCCGTCTCTTTTTGTTATATGACATAAGAAAGTGATGGGTATATTTTAAACCTGGGTTTACCTTAGTCTTGGTTTAAACCATCTTTTGTACTAAGGCCCAAAGAGTTCACAACACAATCTAGCTGAAGAGACGAAAATCTCGCCGTTCTCCGAAAACAAGTTGACAGAAAAACAACTTAAAAAAATTATTTTCTCACCGTTTTCCTAATAAACTAGCTCGCAAAACATTCAATTTGTAAATATTGAGGCAAGAGAAAATTATCAGTTTATTCCGCCAACATTAGGTTCCAAAATAAAAAGGCATAGTTAGCACATGCACGTATAGCAAACGCTAGAGGCCTAATCAATATAAGTAGGCACTACTCATTCAGACGCCATAATTCCGTTAATAAAAATACAGAGAGGAAGGCTCAAAGGGGGTGGTGGGGTCGGAAGCGCAATGGGCTTCGGAAAATTCACCCGGTGAATGGGAAAGCGCGGCGATAGACAAACAACCGGGCTGACCCCGCGCCCGCCACCCCAAGCCCCCACCTAACCGTACATTTTGAAATAATGCCCCCAACGGCTCTCTTACCTACCTACCATTTTCCAATTTTATCGCCCGGCAAATATCGAATCGCCGACGTAATTCTAAAAAAAATACTAGCTTCCCTAATAAAGCCTTTCGTAACGTCAGACACACGCATCTTACTAGAGTTAGCGCCAACGCACAGAAAGGTTATAAATCTCGTCGACACGAAATGGCTGACCAGCGCCCCCCCCCCCCCCTCCCTCTCGCACAGATCTATGTTGCTATAGCAGGTCCGATGCAAAAGTGTGCACCATAAATTTTATACAAGCACCAGTGTGCGGTAAAACTGAAATAGGCGGTTGTGTGTGTGCGAAAATTCGTGTTCGTCCCGTAAGAGGAGTGGACAGTGTCCAGTATTGCTTTGTGTATGCGTCGTGTACCTACGGAAATGGTATCGAGCCTACCAGCTAACAGAGATACAAGAATGTAACGGATTAATCAAAATAAATTTTACAGTAGTAACACCGCGGTCATTGACGTGCAGGCCTTGTAATGAAATCGTTTGCGATCTGACCGCATGTCACTGTGGCTTTTTGGTGCAACATGCTTTGTACAAAAACCTTTATAAAGTCAGAGTTTGACGGTTGTCTATGAATTATTTATAAAACAAATAAATAATGCACGATTTTTGTTTCCATATTCAAATAATTGCGAAGGAGAGGAAAACGTGATTTTTAAATTTAGATTTTGATTACGAAGTAGTAGCGTGAGTTTCGCACAAAAATTAATCTTGTCATGGTAAATATCACGAGGCTGACAACGTGAAACTTTGACAGCAAATAGAGCTAGTACAGGAGACTAGACTGGCACTAACACGCCGCGTATAGGTACGCGGCTGACAGCCGTCTCCGAAGTTATCTAATATTACAGTACGTCAACCGAATTCCCGTTCGTTGAGCATTTTTCGCGCCCGTTTTATTTTTTTCTTACTAACGAAGTAACGGGCCTTTCATGTGCTTTCCATTTGGCCGGTTCGGAGCGCTGAAAGAAGTGTGAATCGGGCCGTGAGCATCGCCAGTCAGGTGTGGTTAACTCTCAGAGGACGATGGACTTCCCCCGGGTCGAAGCCACTTAGTCTGCTTCTGTCACTAAAAATAACAACTCGTTTATTTTTAAAAGGCCTATCGTTCCGGCCGGCTGTGCGGCATAGGGCCGTCACCAAATCTGCAAACCTTTTAACTGACGCTGCTGGCAAACATACATTTTGTGTTTGTAAGTCGTTTGGCACCGCGCTGAATAAATGATTTTTTTACTTTAGGATTAGATTTACATCGTTTATAGTTTACGCATGTGAAAGCCGCTCTAGATAATGCATGAAGGACGTTAAAATTTTAAGGCTATTCCGGGAATCAAGCCAATTCTGTTGCATCTGCAAAACATTCCGAAACTAACATAAGGCGATTACAATGGAATTACTCATACAAATATCTGTTTTCATAACAGATTCAGGCTGAACAAACAGATACTTATTCAATGTATCGGTGACAGCCCTATTGTGAAGAAAGTCTCGATGTCGCGTACACAGACAGGTATAATTGAGACCAAAAGCGGGGAACTCACACAGTGACGTAGCTTCGTATTAAGGACGTTATCGGTTACGCACTTATATTTACTCATAAACGTGGCTAAAGCGGAGAGTACTGCACAAAAACGCATCTTCCTCCCCCCGGCGGCGGGCGGCCACCCCCACCGGCCGCCGGCGAACGAATACATTCGACTAGCCCATTTGCAATATCGCATTGTGTGAGTGAGCGTACGCGGCCGTGCGTGCGCCTGTGTGCGCCACGCACACACACGCGCCGTTTGCTTAGCCCGTGCGTAGTTTTACCATGTACATACATGTACACACCGTATTGGTTTTCTGTACAACCGTTGGGCTTTAACAAATTTCAAATTCACAAAATCGTGATTGGTTGGTATTTTGTTTGTACGCACTGTAGGCCTGGCTTAAAATTTGCTAGAGATAATTCGTTTAGGCATAAAATGATGAGTTTTATCAAATTTGTTTACGATGCCTCCCTGATTGTGATGTATTGATGGCGTATGACGATTGATATTTTGTTTGTGTTCCGGGTGCATGGTTATTTATTAGGGTCCGTATTAGGAAATGGATAAATAAATTTCAATCATCATTGGAGCATAACACCTCAAAGACTTGATGAAAGTGTATCGGATGCCACATTATGGCTGCAAATGAAGCAATTACGTCGGCACGCGCCCTCCGCGACACCGGAAGACAGACGGTCTAATGACCATCTAAGATTCCAAATATCAATTTCTAATAAACCGTTGGAGCGCATCGACGTCATTTCCACAATTCGTATATGGAACGTGACAAGCCGGAAGTGCGCTTTGTGCTCCACAAAAACTAACCAATCAAGCCAAGACTTCCGAATTCGAAATTGAAACTTGTCTACTCATGGTTCCTTTGCCGCCTGACGGTATCAATTTAAAACTTAAGACACGTTCCAATAGTTTTTGAAAAAACCTTTTTGCGTAGTAATCTTCCTGTTATAAAATAACAAAAGAGATAGGTACATTAGGAAAAAAATACTAATAATAACTATACACTTTAGCCGCATAGCCCTTACTCAACCGACTGGTGAGTAAAGGCTCTCTTTAGAAACATACTCTGCACTAACTTGAAGCATCTAAATCGCATTTGAAATTAAGCTTAAATATCTTCAGGATGCAAACTTCATAAGTTATTTAATAAAACATTAGTTAAGCAACATGACCCAAGACGTTATTCATTTTATCTTATTTCTCTCAAATTCTAAGTCTCGATTACACAATCTGCATTTCAATTAAATAAAATTAACGCATACAAAAGGTTTAGCAACATTTGTTTTGAAGGCAATCTTACCCACGTCTACCCTTCTCGTATTTCTTAGCTCTTCAAGACAAAGATCTTATTCAAATTATTGTTCACCCGAAAAGGGCGTAAAATTAAAACTAATCAAGCGGAAACCACATAATCTAAAACAAAACAAACGATTTTGAACTTTATGTCTTTGTAGTAAGAGTCACATAAAGTGCATTGTTGAAGTTGTAAGGGTAGTTTCTCGCAAGTCACCGAAACCAAACGAATGCACATATGTTACTAAACTTTTCATTTAAAATACTAGTTTAATTGAAGAATACAATTCTTTATAATGAACTAGCAACCCCAAGCATAAGTTAATTTTTTTGTCAAATCATGGCTAACCCTTATGACTCTACATTGGTACCACTACATTGGTCTAATGACCAAATGTCTGAATTAAAACTTCTATTAATCAATGTATCATTATGTAGTATGATATACTTAGATTTGAAACTAAGGCCTCTGTATAACTATAAATAAATCATTATTTAAAAAAGTATCTAAAAATATTTTTTAGATTGTAATAGAAATCGACAGATTACCTACAAAATTCATCGAAGATTATAAAATTCAATTTTTAACTAGTCGATTTCCTGTCCTTCAAATTCCAACATAAATTATAATTTAGGTACTTAGCACCATAAAAAACCATACATTTCCATTAAAACAGTCCAATCTAGTCGAATTTGCTGTACGTTGGTGTACGATGCATGAATCGGAATGCACAGAGGTGCCTCGTGGTATGCTTACCATCCAAGTTTGGGAGCTCAGTAAGCGCTAGGCGTGTGTAAGGAATACCGCAAGGAACAAAAAGTCATTGAATATAATTTCTAAATATACTGAATGAGGTAATTCTAATACAAATTAGTTAATTACTAATATTAAGGTTACTTTTTAACCGACTGCCAAAAAAGAGGAGGTTCTTTGTGTGACTGTATGTATCCGTTTTTTCATTATTGTTAAAAAAAATACGAAAATAATACAATTAACAGTAACTAAATTAAATATAAAAAATGTATTCGAATATATTTTTTTTCTTTTATTTATTAAGGGATTTTTGTACATAAAATGACGATGTCAATCCCATCGTACCTTATTCCAAGTATACGTCTACATACAGTACTACAAGCTATTATCTGCTACTATTATACAATTCAAAGGTATATAGCATTCTAGCTGCATCAGAAGTTGGTTCAGCTAGAATGCTATGAAAAACACCAACCTCTTTATATAATATTTACAAGCCAGTCTGTCTTATATTTCGTATAAAATAATAAAATTAAAAATGCTACCTTCGCTAAAACAGAGAATTTAAAAGGAGTGAATCCGTGAGACTTTAATGGTGGATGGCTTTCATGCCATATTACGGAAAAGGTGCGCCTCTATTCTCAGTAGAGTTCGTGCAAGCTCCCACAGCATCCTGAGTGTATTTTGTGATAGGTGGGACAGCCCCATGTTGGCTCACTGGATACGGTTGCACACGTAGGTGCAATATATGTTAAAACAATATTTGTTTGTATATTAATTATATTACTAACATTAGGTTAAGACTATTACTAACAAAATATGGATCTAAATGATATCTGAAATAAATTAAATTATTATTATATTTAATACAAGAATTCGCTGAATGAAGAATGAAGTTTCCGCTTCCAAAGAATTAAAACGGAAGCAGGCCAGAAAATACTGAAAAATCTCGCCCAAGAATTTTCTGTTAACGTTACTATCGATTTTTATATCTTTTAGACCTTCTTATAAAAAAAAATGATTATTTAGACATAGTAATTAAGTAGTTTAAACTTATTGTTTATAGCTGATTTAAAAGCAATGAAACAAAAGTTTTTAGACTGATTTAATTTGCAGATAAGTAGGTACTTTTATTATATCTTTATTAAAGTACTTCCGATATTTTTCATTTTTTATGAAAAAAAAGTTTTGCAATTTACTAAAATAAAAATAACTAGGTACTAAATTAATCAATAAAGCTATGTATAATTTATAATATTTAAAACGCATAATAAAAGAAACAATAAAATCGAACATAAATTCTTTTGTTTTTCTACATGAGGCTCATAAAGGTAAGGTCAGACGCGCGACAGATGCGCCGCGACCGGTACGCCACGACACGACAGCTTGCCTAACCGTTGTAATTATACTTAAAACGAAGGCGGTATGCTACGGGAATTAGACATTCAGTTATACGAGTCGTTATTTAAATTGATACGCGAAATGATGGAGGTAACTTTTTCTATCAGTATTTAAGACTAATCGTTATTCCGACTACAGAAACGCGTAAGGTCTAGGGTAATAGGTGGACTGCATTTTGCCTCTAAAAAATTTGTCCTATATGTAATTAAGGGACTCTAAAATGATTTGTTAATACAAAAATAATTGTCAATAATACATGTCTGTAATCGCCTATCAACAAACTTTTGGCCATTCATCAAACAAAACAAAGCTCAATTTCTATTTTATCAAATCAACAAATAAACAGCCATATTATCCAGTCAGCGTAAGCATTATATAGCACGTATCTATTCATCGCTCTACTCGCCACCCTCAAGAAGCCGCCGCGCCGCGTCGTGTCGCGTCGTAAGCGATCTGTGTAACGTTATGGACGCACCCTAATGACACTCTCGCACGCGACGATCATAATCTTGAGATCTTTTCCTTCATAATTATTTTGAAATTAAATGTCGTTTATGATTTAATATTGTGAGCAAAGTAGAACTGAGTATAATTTTGTAGGGGTATGTTATGTAGGTAATTAGTGTCTATAAATAAAAACGTCGCGATATATGGATATGTATTAAGATAAATAAGGAGATTCGGTGAACGCAGAACCTTCCTAGAATTTAAGCCTCAATACAAAAAGTATTTAAAACAAAAACCTATCCTCTCACCACACACAGAGGCCAATACATCTTCAATGTCATCCAAATCAACCCTCCACTCCCATGGGAATATTAGCCTATTTAAACAATGTAACGTGAAAACAAAGCTATATCCTGACCTGACCTGTTTGCTTGAGACGGGGGCCCGTGAGACCGGCCGCTCGTGAAACAATAGCCTCCTTAACCGCAGCGACAAAAGGGTTAACTGCCAAGAAATAAGACGAAGGCAAACGCCGGTAGAAAAGGAATTTCAGACGAGATTTAATGCTTCGTTTAAATGTTTTAAGATTTTATTCATATTTAATTAATTCTTTTTATTTAACTGAGCTCTTTTCAAGAGGTAGGTAATATCCTATTTCACCTTGTTAGATATATCTTGGTCTAATAATGTCCTCACTTTTTTCATACAGAAATTCTTATTTCCTACAAAGCACCTTAAGTCGCAAGTACTCGGGTCTCACTTCACTATCAAAGGACTAACGACCACTAAAAATGGTTAATAAAAAACCCTCTCGCACTCGATGCATCCTAATAGGCTAATCATTCAATAAGTACATCGAAGAATCTCAGTTTCCCCCTCAAATCGCTTCCTTCCTTAGTACCGGATATTCTAGGTTCACACAATCAAAAAAAGATTTGTCACTTACGTCGAACGGAAGACGGAGTTCCCAGGCAATGGGGCAGCTAAGTATTATCACCCTAGTGTTACAACCACTGGATGACCCTTGAGACCGCGGTCGGGTGTTCACCTAAAATATCCTGCGTACGTTTTTTAGGGTTAAGTTTTTAGTGACAATTTTGAGAGAAATTTATATATATTTTTTAAATTGTTTCCAGTTTTTTATATTTATTACTTTTTGTAAAAGCTTTTACCTAAATTACTACATGAAGTTTTATACAAAAAAATAATTAAAAAAAAAACACATTTAAAACAATTTTCGTTCTATCATAATAGTTTCATTAGTGGGTCCTTGGTCCTTGAATCCGAACAATACAACACAGGAAGGAAGTGTAAGACGATCGCGTGAGAAGTGCGCAGGCGCCGTGTGAACGCACAGGTGATCCTGTGGTGTACGGTGATACCCGCAACTGATAGTTATTTGTGGTTACTTATTGTTCACTTAGGTCTTGTAAGCTTTGAATAAACTTTAAGTATAATAGCTAGGCAGAAAAAACCTTGGACAGATAGGTTCTTAGCTATTAACATTACCTTAAATTATATTGCAAATTACACCATATTAGTTACTTGTCAAGAATTAAAGTACTTAAATGATTGACTACCTTCGTCAAGGATACACACATTCAAATCGCTTACAATTTATTGTGAGACCTCAGAGTGTCGAAGTGAGGACATCCTGACACGCCTGAGTCACGCGATGTATCACAACTAATAAAAAAAGATCAGCCAATCGTTTATGGTAAAGATCGAGAGCGACGACCTTATGGTGGAACGGGATAAAGAATGAACTGAAGCGAATGAATGGGTTCAAAACGTGTAGTAGCAGTTGGGGGGTTAAATTTGCGAACATATAAGAATAAATTTTAGAGTAGGTATGTTAAGATTTTTTGCTTAGAACCCAATTGACGTATTGTTTAGAAGATTTTTTGTTGAACAATATTTAATTGTCGCTTATTTTAAAATTATACTTTTTGATCCGATAAATATTCTAATAAACATTAAGAGCCGTCTATTTAAAATCAACAAGCGAAAGTAAACAATTTTATCGAAATAGGTATATGTATAATAATGTAAGGTAATGGAAATGCGCCGGGTGCGGGCCAGCTCCAATAGCATCCTGGGTATGATTGCAGATAGGCTGGATAGCCATGTATTGAATCGTTGCTCCAGAATTTCATCGGGAATTATAAAGCAATGATTCAGTTATAAATATTGTTATTATATACCTATAAACTGTGCTTTACTAACATAGATTTAAGTAAACATTGTTACTAACCCATTGAGTCTTGTTACTTTAAATAAAGATTTATTATTATTATTATTATTATTATATCTTAAAAAAAAACTGTATTTGATTCGTTACCCTAAAATGTCACTTGTTGACATTCTGAAGAGGATTGAGATCACTCAATTTGAAGCATTTTGTGTGACAATGTGTCAGGTCAATGACTCATCTGCTGCTACCGTTTAGGAGCTAAACCAACACACGTATACATACCTACTTGAACGACCGTGATTCACATACTGATCCGACGAATTTAATTTAAAAAAACTTGTTATGACATTAATCTACTTAAATGCAATAAACAATAATAAACATAAAATATTTTTATTTATAAGTATGAATGTCAAAGGTCAGAGTTAATAATTAGAGAGTAAAACGACTTGCGTGGGATGATGTAAATAATAACATTTTTTTTTTCTAATTACATATAAATGTTTAAGATGTATTAAGTAATTATTTGTGGTCTACTGAGCTTTAAAACTTCAAACTACAATAATTTTCTAAATACCACAAAAAACACCAAATTATAAAACTGTACTCGTCAGAACTCAATCTAAAACTAATAACTTGAAAAGTAAATAAACAACACAATTCACGAATCAACGTCCATGCTCAACCATCATAAAAAAGTAGTACAATTTACCTTACCATCTCATTTCTCCTGTCGCTCAACTCTTGCGCATATCCCACCGGATCCCACCGGAAGGAATCAGGGCCCGCCGCAATCTCGACGTCCGGCGTCACTTCCGGTCCGGCAAGGCGTGACGCGCGCCCCCCGTGACCTGCGCACGCGCCGCATTGTTCATAATTACTGATTTACAGACGATCTGAGTGGAAAGCTTTCCGGTAATTAGATTGGTGCGCTATGGAGAATGGGTTTGTTGTGTATAGGTGTTTAATTGTTGTGATAACATAATAATGTTAGTAAATAATGTAGAAAATGAGGATGTACATATTAATTATTTTTTAAAGCAAAATGTTTAAGGAACAAATACAAAAATAATTTTGTAGCAGATACTTACTTGAATAAATCTTCTGCTGTGGCCTACATTTTCCTTATAATTACTGGTTGGTAAGGTGAAAAATAACTAGATAAAGCACTCTGAAAACTACTTCAATAAAAGAAATTGTTAAAGTTGAATGACCCCTAAACAATAAACACTATACCAAACTAATTTCAAACAACAAAAAATTGTCTATAAATATTTACAAAATAATTTTCACTTTTATAAAACTAAGTTTTTGGTCCTTCAGCCCAAGAAGGACCAAGTCCAAGTAAAAGATATTCCCTTAGCAATCCCTTATAAAGAAAGGTCAGGTGTATTTCTGTTGCATCACCCGCCGCGATCCGTTTCAGGCGAGCCGCGGGAGTTTTCATACTTAAATAGCTGTAAACAAAGGTAAACGTAATGTTGAGGATAATCTAATTTTAGAAGTATTAGTTCTTTGTTTCTGTAAACTTATGTTTCTATTGTAAATGCACAATAGATGACGGATGACAAGAATATAAAAATATTTCTGTTTTTATTTTCTCTGATTTGTATTGAAATATGTTTTCCTTGTTCATAAGTGTTTTGGACTATCATTTACCTTCATTCCAAATAAAGTCAAAAGATAATTTTAATTATTTTATCATTATTTTGTAAAGTAACTGTGCATTATAATAATTCCGTCTTTCAAATATAAGGATAAAAGACAAGTTAACCTCAACCTATTTATTGCTAAATCATAAGGACCAAAACTTTTCAAGTAAAATAGTTTCTCAGTATTAAAGTCTAAAGAATCTTGAGACATCATCATTCAACTTCCCCAGACATGTTCGCTTGTTTGCATAGTTTTCTCCTAAACTATGTGCAAATCAGGAACAAACGCGGTGGCATAATTGCTTTCCTTACGTAATTATAATTGGCGCGAACACTGCACATTAATTATTCATTAACTCTGCTCACCCTCATTTGGCGTCGACTTGAGAAACGCTAGTTAAACATGTGAGAGTCCCACTATTTTTCTAATGGGAGCTTATTTTTTAATTGCGATTTATTTTTATATTCGTTAGCGGTTGTGAGGTTTCTTATTGATTGAGTATTGGTTGGTTTAGGTAGAATTTTAATTAAGAATTCATTTTGCATCTAACATTAGTTGGAGCTTCAACAGAATTAGCTATTCTTTTTATTATACTTTACGGTCCATTAATTATCTCTATCAAATTCAATAAAAAGGATCTCTAACAGGCGTTTTTGAAGTGACTAAAAATTTATCACAAAAAGGAAGATATAGAATGTACTAAATAAAAAAACACATTAGAATTAATAATAATTAGAAACAAAGCAAAGAAATTATGTAGCAAAAAGTATAACCATATAATTTAATAAAAAGCGTAAATAAAAAAGAAGAAACTTTTAATAAAATAAGCAGTGTCGTTAACTATCTCAGTTAAAACGCGACTATATTAAAATCTGTGTTGTTCTTGAGGCGGCGAAGGGTTGGGTGGTCAAGTGCACCCCCATCTTCCAACCCTGCTCGTACCGAGGACGCTAAATTATGAGGAAAACACGATAGAGATGCGATGGTTAAGAAATATTGACACTGTTGGGTTATTTTTTCCTAAGGAATGTAAATGTGTACGGAGTGTAACTTAATTAATAAATAGTACGTAGGTATGCTAATAACATGTTGGATAAATTATTAAGAGGTAAATATAACACTATGTAAAAAATACCTTAGGTAAAAATACAAAAAATCATTTTATATCGTAACGGATTTTTTTTTTGGTTTCGGTTTAAATTATAGAATTTCCCAATTCTTTACATAAAATCAACAAAAACTAATAGCTACTGAAAAATCAATATAGACATCAAACTTAACTTTATTTCTAAGCCCATTAAACAGAACAAAATGCATTTAACAGAAGTATCTGAGACTGTCTAATGATGTGGTTTTCATTGAAAGAAAAGGACCGCGCGAAAGGACCAAAGTTTTCGTAATACTTAAAAAGTGTTCTGTCTCGAAAGACCAAAGCATTCGGAGGGTTGGTTCGTAGCAATACTTTCCTTTGAGTTTTTTAAAACAATACCTATACAATGCTCATTTAAAATAATTATAATGATTTAAGTATTTAAAGTTCTCAGAAATGTGGTAAAATGAGTTAATATTATGCTATGGTATTAATAATTTGCACTTTTATGGTTGGTTTTGCATATTATTACGTTGCGTTGGTTATACTAGTAGCTGTACTTTAAGTTGGGTTTCGGTATAATTACCCATACTTATTATATTTAATACTTAATTAAAAATGTAATCATCACTAGTGTGTTCATCGCATATTTTCCTTCACATCGTCGATACCCAAGTATGTATATGTTAAAGTGTATAAGTTTTAATTTCTCAAATTGTGATTCAAGTGCAACTACAACTTCTTAAGCTGAGCAAGTAAAGACACACAATTATACTAAAATATACTTATTTTAATAATTAAAAAGTCAGTATAGTAACATCATTCTAAAGAGCCTGTAACCAAGAAAGCGACACACAAAGGTGTGGCAGAGTGCGTGAAAAGGGCAGACAATGTCACGTATCAAGTTCACGGGACTGACGACCGGCGTACAGTCGGTACTCTTGTTATATGGGAGTCCTGACTTACTTAGTAATGTTTGGTCTTTGAGGATGGGTAGAAGGACCAGAAAGGACTAATAATGGAGCCATCATCATTGTTGAAGAAAACCTGCCAACGGCGCAACGCTAGGTATCATCTATACTAAAGCCAATCTGGAAAGAGAATTAAACGTTATTACTAATTACGCAATTATCAACTTTGACAACATGTGTTTAAGTTCATTTTAGAATGACAAATATTACCGAAAAGAGCCTAAAAGTAATTTGAATGTGATGGAAACTGAACTGTTAGTCATTGAATTAAGGTTCATAATCCCAAAGCACGGTCATTATTTCTTTAAAGTGGCTAATGTATAGAGAAATTACTTCTGAATGTCGAAATACAGCTCGTTGATCCACCTGCATGCGGCACCGCCAAATATAATCGTATCCTTCATTGGTCATACAAGATAATATCATAGATAGCCAGTCTTGTAGCTAACGGAAAGAAAGTGTGGCTACGTTCTTCTTCTTCTATATTACCTACAATATTAATTACATTAAGCCCTTAGCTTCTCACATTTGGGTAGATAATCAATTTCAGTCGTTCACTGATTCACCCTCCTAAATTGTAATAATATCTTATAATCTTTTTCATGTGAAGTGGGTGTCAACTGTACTTGAAATTGATTCCTTACTGAGACATAAGATTTAGAAACGGCACAGTGTGGCGAAGGACAATAGTATGGTAACATAATATACGCTCATGACAATTAGAGCGGTCCTCCTTTCTCAGACTATTTGAGAACATTTCGAGACAATGACCCTTTTGTTGTTATTTAAGGACACGCTTTTTTTTAGTTAAAGGTCACTTAAAAACTTGTTTTGGTAAAGTAGTTGTACTTAACTTATTTACTCGTGTTGGTGTTTTATTTCGACCTAAATAAGGAAATTTATAATTCGTGAAATACGTTATTAATATAAAGAAACGTGAAAAAGTATTTAGGAATACACTCTTTGTACATTGCCTGTATACTCGTTATATCATTATACATTGAGTTTTTTTTTTATTGGAATTCCTGATGTCCTAAACACAAAACATCTAGTATCCCAATAGTATACTATAACGTAAGTAGTATTTCTATGCACTAACAGTCATAATGCTGAATTGTATTATTTCACCAGAAAACGTATTTCAATACGCCGCGCAGCTAAAAATATGATGACGAAATTAAACGTCGGCCATCGAGTCCCCGGCGCGTTATTTTTTCTTCCACTAAAGTCTGCCTAGACTTGGGGGGCCTGTCTTACCCCTTTTGGGGGGTACTTGAGGCCCTTATCTGTTGTAAGTTTGTACAGCGTAGTGGATCGTAGGGGACCCCCTTTGGTGACGTATCTTGAGTCTAATGTTGCGGTGAAAGTGAGAATGGTCTAGACGTTTTTGTTTTAGGTTAGTTATTTTGGATGTTTTAACTTGCGTGTTTTCTTTATTATATAGTTTGGTATTCTATTTTTATATTTTCTGTCATGGATTCGGTATTGGTGATGTATTTTTATTACTTTCACGGTTTTAACTCATCATGTTAGTTAAATAATAATTGTTGGAACTCATCCTGTAACAAAGAAAAAACTGCTTTGTTTACGCATAGTAGACGATGTGTATGTACTATATCGCTAACAAAACGATTACCTAGCCTAGAAACACCCAAGTTTTGGCATTTTTCTTTTCAGTATTTTCCCCAAACGTCGAGCCCAATTTTTCGCACAGTGCCCGCGACGTCCGCCTACTTATGCGTGCGTTGAGTATTTTTTTTATTTCCTTCTCCCCTTGGCTTGTCTGGTCTTCCATTAAGCTGAGACTTCAAACAGCCTCCACAATACCACTGATTAGTGCCCAGACGACTCGCTATTATAGCCTTTTTGGATGCTCAGAAAAACAAATGACCGATCATTGTTTTGTCTATGTTACTAACGTTCGGAAAAGATATTTGAATAAACGAATACATTATAAAGTTTCAGATTCGAAATTTGAATACTAAATAGTTACTAGTGAATAAGGTTACAATGTTCAGTTAGGATTTAATTATAGCTACATACCTACTCGTAATTACGTATTTGAATAGTCAGATCTGCTGCAAACAATTTAAAAAAAGATATAAACATTTTGAACAACGTTAGTGTTGCATACTATCATATCATATAAAAATATTATATTTCCTTTAGACACACCTAAAGCGTGATTGTTTTTGTAAATAACAGACTTATATATGATTGACTTACTTCAGCCTTCAAACAAAAAAATCATAACATTTCAATAAAAAATCATAAAAAGTCTACGAACAAGCACATTTCCATGTACAGCAACACACAAAACGACTCCCCCAAAAAAAATAAAAAGTACCCGAACGAACAAAATTCACTTTTAAAACTATTCCGAGGCCCATCCCACACAATTCCGGCTCGAATCATCGATTCTCAGAACTTTTAAGTCGAGTCCTATTAAAACCTCGATAGTGAAATAAAAAAATAAAAAATGTAAGCTCAGTACTGAACCCTGTAATACGGAGGCTTCCGCCTTGTAGTTAAGATTGACAGACGGAAGGGTTGAGGAGGGGGTGGGGGGAAATACGGGGGGGAATTGAAAGAGAGTGGAAAAAATTATACGTGGCAACCGACGCATCTTAACTTCCGAGGCCGCCTTCCGTGGTCCGTTTAGGTCGGCCAGTCGACTTGAATGGGACACTGTCTTGATAGTTGAGTTACTGGTACATGAACATGTCACTCACATTAAGTTATGTGCTTTTGGGTACTTATTTGTGCTATTGCTTGATAATATACTAAATAATTAGAATCAGGGATAAGAAGAACTCTAATTTTTTTTTTGCTTTATCTGTTTCTGACCCAAAAAAATACAGTCTTCGTACTTTTAAAATTATTTATAATTAAAGAATGTATACTTGGCAAAACTTTAGCTAAGACCATTAACAAACGTTATAATATCAATAGTTACAATTTTTATCGCTACATTTAAAGTTTAACATAGTTAAAATTATCTCTACCACTCGCCAAAACAAACACACCATATCATTAGTAACGTATAAATTCGTCTTTTATATCTTCAAAGTGAGTGGAGTCAAACGGGCATCAACGCCCAGTAAGTAATCAATTGTGGACAAGTACTCGAATACTTTCCGCTGGCTTGTTTTACTGACTTAAATGATGCATAAGATATTTTAATTTACGGAATATCGTTAGAGAGGACAGACGCTACAATATATTTAAATATTTATATATTTTTTATGCTTAGTTTACCATTTATTCAACTATTTATGCTTGATACCAAATTTTGAGAAGTGAGTGCCTGATCTGACATATACGACCGAAATAAATATTTAATAAGGTATGTAATCGTTAGGTATGTAATCTAGGTAACAGGTAGTAAGTTTAATGCAATACACGTATAAACTCACATAATTATATTGAACTAGTATATGAGTTTCCAACGATACGAACTTTGAAAAGTAAAAACGGTAAAAAAAACTTTTGAAATTCCGGCCCAACCTCACGCATATAAGAGTGGAAAAGGAAGAAAAGGAAAATCAAATAAAAGTATGCCGTTCCAGAGTGCATATGTGCAGTGGTTAGAAGTTCGGCTGCTTTGTAGGTTTGAGTTGTTTATGATAAGTCGATGTAGCATGATGTAGGAAAGTTTCCAAATTGTAGAGACTTCCTAGAAGAACCTCTTAGTTTCGGGTTCTAAGTCCAAGTATGTAAACTTGGTTAAAACTACTTTTGACTTTGCCGCATAGTGCATACTACATACTTAGGAGCATCGTTAGGGCATTACATGTACCTACCTATCTCGTTACACAAATATAGGCTGAAAATGTTGAGAAATAACATAAAATATCTAACCTCATTGGCGACGCTATAATTAAAACGTAAAAAAAATAAAAAGTCCATGTCAACTCCTTGCACTTTCCTAAGTATGAATTATGCCGCTCGGTGTATTCGTTAAGGGGCGGATCCATTCATTCTTTTTGTCCGCTGCACTAAGGAGGTCCGGAGGAAAGGGCAGCCTCCCTACCACCCTAAACTTGCGACTCGAGAATATTTTTTTTTCTACACTACTCGACGTCGAATCGACACACTTGGCGGTAGTTCGTTCCGCTTGCGACGATGATAGTTCGAGTGACTTTCGGCTTTCGAGTTTCACTTGAAGTTTGTTTTAATTTGCAAGTATTATCTAAGTTTGTATAGTATTGCTGTGTTTTGCTGAGTTTTAGCTGTTATCAATGACATGATATCATTGTCAGACTTATTTATAAAGGACCTAAATACCAGTTGTAATTATGTAGGCGTTTTATACATTAATATCTAATTTGAATACGTCGACAAGCTATTCGAGTTTCCCACAAAGCTTTATCACGTTTAGCCTTAATTCTGAAGGACTCTAATGCGTCTAAAATACCCTATATAACCTTACAACAAAAATTACACTACAAGTAATAACAAATGTGAAATTTATCTCAAATTAAGTCTTACTCATTAAATTCCGACTCTCAAAACCACACGACGCAATCTGACAGAAAAAAGAAAAAAAAAATATTATCGACAAACTGTCTGTCGACCTTGTCCCCGCCCTACGGCAGGTAACTTGTAAGACGGTAATGAACTGAATTTCTTCGCTCTTTGAGTCTACCTCTCGCCTCTCACCTCTTGCCTCGCAATGCCTCCCTATTGACCTCGGCTCCTTCTGGCGCATCTGCTTAAGAGCTGCATTCATGTAAAGTGGTCCATGTGTCATTACAGTAAATTATGGAGGTTTAGTTTACAAAACTGATAAGTGTGGACAAGGATGTAGGTAAGAACTAAAGTAATTATAAGTATGTGCGTTTTTGCTATGACATATTATGTGCATGTGTTGTCAAGACATCACTGACTGGTGAAAAAAAACAAATGAAGCCTACATTTTTGAAAACAGAATCACATTTAACAAATGACTTGAAATGGTTCTTTATATGAAGGCCTTTGCCTGAAAATAATAATTTCCAAGTACATGAAATCAGACTTTTTTAATGTTACCTAGAATAAAGTATTATTAGTACACAAAACCTCGTAATTTCTTACTTGTAAACGCATAAACCTCTTTTCACAAGCAATAAAGACTTACTACCTTAATCTGTGTAAGTCTAGCCTGAAATTCGTGTGATGCCTATCTGTTCAAGTAGTTTTGATGTGCGATAGCCCAAACTTTTGGTTTTACATTTAACTACTATGCGTTTGTGAGTGAAGCACTTTCAAAGACTAAGTTAAGCTGTTAAGACTTAATGCCGTTTTGTTCTTAATCACTTAATTAACGCAGCGGCTTGGAATTTACAACGTCTAAACAACATATCTAAACTTTATGTAATTGTTTAAAATCTATTTTTTTTTTGCAGTATTAAGTAGGTAGGTAATCTAAAAGAAGGTAGAAAATAAGAGACATACTAAAAGACGCCATTTGAAATATGTAAAACTACTTTTACGGATTTTATCGCGGTTTGTATTTAGATTTTAGTCCCCGACGTCATGTCATCATCAGGTCACGGGCAGACTGCCCGTGACCATGATACCTGCAAAGGTGTCGAAACGTCGGAAACTAAAATCTAAATACAAACCGCGATAAAAGCCATAAAAGTAGTTTTATTTCAATGTCTAACATTCGCGTAAACCTCAGGACTCAATATACCTATGTAAAACTGTTCAATAAAATAACTGCTTTTTCTACCTTAATCAATGTAGGTCTACTTAATTTATTTTTTTCCGAAATGTCAATATACAAACAAAATTTAAGACATTCGTCAGCGGGAAATAGTTATACCATAACAATTCGTGACGTCACAACACAGCCTACCTCAATAAGCCATTACCTTAACAGAACCTTATCTCAAACTTGAACTTCATCGTTAAGTTAACCCGTTAAACTTACCCTCGAGCAATAAGCGGTTAAAGATTAAGACGGGGTTCTGTATCTGTAACTTTAACTTAGTTTTGTTTATCTTAAAGATCTTATGGCTGTGAGACGTCAAGAAACGGTTTTCAAATAACTGTCCCAAAGTCACGCAATTTTTTTTTAACAATACATCTGGATACTATTTATAAATCATACATTTTGATTCAGCTTAATGATAGATTTAGGTCAGGGCCATTGGATTTTAAAATAAATCAATATTATCAAACATTGTTATACAATTATTTCTATTGCCAAATTATACTAGCTTAGCCAATCATCTCAAATAATACACCTAAAGCGTCTTTTTGAATAGTTCAAGATACATGACAGGTAATTTGGTTTCTCCATACAATCAAACAAGCAAACTTTTGACGCCATTTTATGACTAAACAACAGTACCTACAGTAACAAAACACTGTCACTTGATGCCTTAATACATCATGCAAAAGAGTAGATGTCCGTCGGTATAATCTTGCGGCTTAATCACTCATTAAGGATATATCCTTTTTACAAATTAATACGCGCACTCAATTCACGCGAGTTAGTTTTGCAGATGTGTGTACAGACTATGGCTGTGGAGGGACATAGAGTAGAATAATTGAAGGTAAAGTAGGTTCATGTTTGTTGGTTGATGTTAGTTAAGATTTTTTTTTATATTTGGTGTTATGAAGATACAGAATGTGAAGGTGAAGGTGAAGGTGTTAGAATTTTAAACATTTTCCATTAATGTAATTTAGTCTACTTCAAAATAATCGATATAACGTGAAGTTTTCCAGTTGTAAAAGTTGCTACAGTTTTAAGACTACTTCATATTATACACCTAAAATTCCTCGAAAACTCACTTTTTCTTTGTTCACATCTGCATTTGTCAAACAGAACAACAAATAGATAGAGAAATTAACCCACTGCATCTCCTAGACTGTGGCACGCGAATCCCAAACAACGCGACATGCGCACGACCATCAACAATTAACACGCAGTATTTAAACAGGAAACTCGCGAGGATGTGACGATATAGATTTAACCTTTGCCACATCCTATATCGTCTTGGTTTCGTCGCATCGCCATTATTCGGGGCAAGGATTAATTGCTGACTCACTGGTTAGACTAGTCTGTGGCGCCGACACAACACGATTGCGTGACCTCTTTTAATAAGATGATTGTTTTTTACGATGACGTTTTGGCTGTATAGTGAATTCCAGTGCCTAGTTTTGAGTGACACATTCTTTTTTTGATTTTGGCGTTTAACGTATCTTTCTGGGAATGCATATGTTAACATTTTTATCTAAAATCGTTAGACATTTTCAGTATTTTAGTCTACTTTCCAGTTAGTAAGATCTAGTTTCATTTACAGCCATCTAGTAACTGTTTAGATACAAACACATTATTCCTGGAAACACAATAATTTCCGTTAAAACTAGATATCAAAGTATTAGCTCGGAATGTACGCAGCATATCTGACTAATCTGCTTTGATACAAATATTGTCTCTTGTATATTGCAGATATTAAACTTTATTCTTTGTATCAAGGAAAAATAAGAGTTATTGCTGAAGGCGAGTTAAATAATAAATAAATGCGGACAACATCACATACATTGTTCTGGACCCAAAGTAAGTTGCTAAAGCACTTGTGTTATGGAATTCAGATACAACGAAGGTACTACTAACACCCAGACCCGAGACAATGTAGAAACGTTATTTTCTACATTGACTCGTCCGGGGATCGAACCCGGGACCTCAGAGCTAGCGACACCTTGAAACCGGTGCGTAAACCACTCGACCACGGAGGTCGCCCTAGTTAAATAAGTATATAGACAAATATTCTATTAAAATACCTGCAAATAGAAATGTCCTTAATACTATTCTATTTATCTAAGAAAAACGTAAATATTAAACTACATGACAACCAGTCTTACTATGGGATACGGTGTTCCCCAGTAAAATGGGTTGTGGAGGTCAGATAGGCAGTCGCTCCATGTAAAATATGGTATTCAGCTGAATCCGGTAAGACTGGTAGCCGACCCCAGCATAGTTGGGAAAAGGCTCGGAGATGATGATGATTTTTATTTAAACATTATCAATAAAGAATACATTCATAAGACACTACTTATAACATCATGACACAAATAAGAAAGTCGATTTATTTTTAGCCTGCTGGGTTAACCAATTACTAGTAATTACGCTAATTGGCGTATTAATTCGCGCGTTCCTGTGTATTAAATTAAAAATGCTTTGAGCAGTTTATTTATTCTTAAAACTTCAGAGACTAGAACTCCATTTAAATATACAATCTAACGGTAGCAAGTGGATTGCAGCGATTAACAATTTAATATCCTTGATAAAATGACGTTTATAAAAACGTATAACGTAACTAGTCAATAAAATCAATCTTACCTCGGTTCCAGTTATAGCCAAATTAAAATGTCTATATTCAAATTGAGAACCCCCTCCTTTTTTGATGTCGGTTAAAAAGAGTTGTATGGCCTCAAATAAATGTCCACAGGTTATGTCCTAATTACCCATGATGCTCATCCGGCCCACAAATAGAATAGGTGCGCTTATTTACAAGATGCGTTATTACTTCTAATTGTCCCTATTTAACGAATTACATCAATTAGTTTCTTTGATCATATTTACTTTTCGCCGTTTTCGCTAATTTGTGGTGAAGGTCGTTCTAAATGTGTCTATTGTACTTTGGTATGTGGAGTTTAAATTATATCTGAAAGTAGAGTTGTTAGGTTAAATATCTCAACGATTTTGGATCAACTTATTTTTATTTTTTTATTAGCCTAAATTAGATCCCACTGCTGGGCAAAGGCCTCCCCTTTCTTCTTCCAAACCACTCTGTTCTTGGCGATTTCAGTCCACGTGCGCCCCGCATAACTGACAGATCATCACACCACCTTCACCGCGCACGACCTCGACGGCGATGTCCTTCCGGCGTCCAGTGGGTGACGACCTTATTAATATTCGATTCAAGTGTTGCCACAATAAATTTTACAGATCTGTTATATTCCGACGCCTTTTGACATTGAAGAATAACAAAATATTGTAAAAATGTATACTGGTGGCGTAGTACAAATTATAATATCATAAGCTTCTTAACTTAAAAACAAAACCAAGCAAACGTTCCTTATAATGTTTTAAACAACAAAAGAGGTTTTATATCATAAAGAAAAAACAACTGCAACAGTCTTACTACATTCTAGAACAAGTTTCGAGAAAATCCTCTAATAATTCCTGTACAGCGGACACTCGCGCACAGCAGTTATTACACATATTACACTTACCAACAATCGCCATTAATACAAGGAACTTGTAGGTACAGTCGCGTACACAAGTTGCAGGGTCATTCATAACCGAAGTCTAAGTTAGATACATACGGCTGTCACGGACGGCAGACATGTTGGAACTTTAGTATTAGTTTTGAAGTTAGATTATAGTATTTGCGGTCTAAGAGATAGGATCTTTGTTGGAGTGTGTTATGTTACTTTGTGTATAACTATTTGTTTCTATACAGAAAGTAACTACTCACTGTATAGGTTACTTACTGTATAGGCTACTTACTGTGTAGGTACTTAGTTCAAAATTATGTAAGAGTTGGTTTTATTTTGACTTAAAGTTAAAAACTGTAGAGTCTTTTTTTACGAAGGCAATTTGACCCATAGTAACCCAAAAAAAATACATTGATTTACTCGTCATTATGAACATCTTCGGCGTTTTTTAATACAATAGCTTAAAAAAAACAACATTTTAGGTACTTACCAACAATAATGTTCTGATTAAAAACATAATTGAGCCACAAATCCGCTCGCTGCCATTCCCAACAGTGTGTCCCTCGCATACTGAATATCTCTGTTCAGAACAGTATACTTTGGATCCTCGCCAGAAGTCTTTTTGGCCTCAAGATGTCGTTCCAACCAACTTCAGTAATACCAAAGAGAATGAGTGTTTAGTGAGCCATAGAGCAATAGACCGCACTCGCTTTATTTCTAAATGCGAGTTCTCTAGTTGAAGTTTCTGCATTTGCATATTTGGGACCTTTACAGGTTTTAGAACTTGTTTAGTCTAAGTTCTGTAGAGTAATAGTTAGGTTTGGCTTTGTAACATGCTTTAAGTAAAAATTACATAATTATGAATGTTTTTTCTTATTTTCAATTACAGTATGCTCTACCTAGATACGAGACGAAGTTGTCAGGCATACAGGAAAAAAATGTAGTTGGTTTTACAGTTTAGCTTTGGAACATGAATTCTGTAGTACTTAAATTAATATAATGTGTTCAGATATAGGTATAACTCAAAAGTGGACGCTACGTGACTAACAAAACATATTAGTATTATATTATCTTCAGTAAAACCGTAGGAATCGGATTTTCCCAGGAAATTTTTGCACAGTAAATAACTTAGTGCCTACCTACCTAATACCGTTTAAGAGATAAGAAATATAGAAACTACATATTCCAAAAATAGTGCACCTACCTAATGGCAAACACAACCTATTTATATATCATTTTTTCTAAAACGTATTTATATTTTTCAGTAAAATTTTCTAATTTTCAAAATAAGTCCAGGTTCCTTTTTTTAAAACGATTGAACAAAGCCAAATAGTAATAGAACACTAGAAAGTTTATAACCAATTACAAACCTCATTTTTGAACCCAATAAATAAATTAGTTAATACAGTATCAACTCGACCTAAATTGTAAGTTGTACACAATTATCTGGCAACAAAGCTACAAATACAGCGGGTACGTACTTGAGCGGGCAATTTAACTATTATGGGGTTCCGTGAGCAAGGAACGGAACCTCCGTTCAATTGGTGTGCTAACGAGGAAACAATCTTGCACGCGCACCGCTTGCGACGGAACTCTAGTCAATCTCAGCTCTCAGCTCGTGACTGATGCACAACGGATGGTGGGGTAGGGCTCATACTCACTCGATTATTAACAAAAAGAAATAGGACTACCTTTTTTGTAGTCATCTTGTCACATTTTTGTCAGGAAAAGGGTAAATAATACTACCTTTTTATATTTGAAACCTTACTGCTTTCGGCTAAGATTGTAATGACGAATGAATGAACGAAGACCTCAAACAAGTCTTTCAAAACAAATAAAGTCCGAAAACAAAAATCTTTCAGTTCCAAATATGAATGTTTAAAACGAAACATAAAAATGTATCTCAAAATGTGTCTGGCCAGTACAGCCCTACATTTACCGAGAGGAAGAGACAATTGCGATCGCATTTAAATGTGGAAGTAGTGTTCTAAGTACAAGTGGCTATACAAGGTAATGGGTTATGTTTTGACGGCCGGCGTCGTTCGGATGTGTCTATTAAAGCAATTGATAGAGCGAGCTATAGATGTTTGTTGGTGCTACAATATTTGCTAGGAGATTGTTGGGATTTGTTGGGAAGATTTGTGTGGGGCTTTTTTCTAGGAAATCAAATGAGGATAGAAATTGTTGGCTGTGATTTTAGCCAGTTTTCTGTTTTCCAAAACAATTAACACCAAATCTTGAAAACGTCTCACGAAAAGCTGAAATTCCATCGAAGCATCGATGAAAAAAAACATTTTGTTGAGAGAAATGTCAATGACACATAATTTTCTGCACAGAATACTTATTGACCTATTGATATGTAGTTTACACATGTTTATGGACAAAAAATCTTAAACGCCCATGTTTTTGTTCCTTGTAAACAGTAATTGCTGAATAAACAAACTATAAAAAAGGAGAGTTAACATGAACATATTTTGACTTATTACGTCCCAAGGGAGGCAAAATAAATAAAATAATAACGAGCTAACACTTTATCTGTACAAAAAAGGACCGTTTGTCACCATCTCCAAGTAAAACAAAATTAAACATTTTAATTCCCAAATGACAGTATAAAAACTTAAGGACGGATGTGTGAGTAATGGCTGCCGCGATAAAATCCAATGTTTTCCTTCAAAACACAATAGCTGGTGTTTCTGCGTGATAAGAAACCACGACCAGATGTATTCAGTTATTGTGCACTGACGAGCATTTTATGGTGCAAGGGATAAGCGTTAACCTACGAAAAAGCTAGACCAAGTATTAGGCATATGATCTACTAATTAAGCCGGTGGGAGAACTTAAAGGAAACGCACAAAAAATATATCTTTGTTTATCAGTCATACTTTAGAATTTAACCTCTTAATTTATGCAAATTTCAGGTCTAGTCAGGCCTAACCTATTGGTTAACCCTAATGTATCTACGCAGTGTAGATACATTAGGGTTAACCAATATGAAATCATTTGACTAGACCTAAAGTAATTTCAAATTCGAAATTACAATGAAATGACAACCTTCCTATCCTCTAAATATGAATTCAAGTGAAATAAGACAATAATTTAACATTATTATAATAATTTTGTATATAGCACGCTGTGCGCCGTGACTTGGTCCGCACATTATTAAATTGTAACCAGATATGTTTTATCGTTTTTCTGTGCAGGACAGACGGACAGTACGATAAGAAGTGTAGTGTGAAGCATGTCGGGTTTCGCAATCTACATATGTTATTACTAATGGTGTAATATATTTTAATGTATTTGTCTTCATTAGAAAATCGGTTTGATGAAATTTGGGTTTATTTGTTTTTTTCAAGGGTATTTCTTAACAGTCCTAACTGAATGTAAAGCATTTTTAAGTCAATTTTAAGTTTATGTCTCTTAACAAAATCGTAATCTATTTCAAAATTTTATGAAAATGAGACACACAACTTCTTAGATTCGTTTTAAGAAAAACTCTAGCTGCAAGTTCAGTCTTAAAATTAAGGGTTTTCCAGTGTTATGTACACAAACATACATTTCCATTATTCAGGAGAAATAACATGTTTTTCAACAAAAAAACTTATTTTTTATCGTTTCAAGATTACAACACTTTTTGTTTAAGGTTACAATTTTAGTTTTTATCTAGTTCAATAATTCGGGTTATGGTGTTTGTTTCGACAGCTGTATTTCTGATGATCTGTTGAAATTCGTCATTAATGTGCGATCATATTACACTGATTAGAATGTCGAATGATTTGGTCGTTGACAAATATATTGATATCGAATTGAGAATATCTGTTTTAGTTATTTACGATAAATTTATTTAAATGTAATTTTCTTCTGACTTTTAGTTTTAAAAGATAATTTCACTGTTTTGTCTCTGTGATTAGAGGATATTTTTAAATAGATATTATATATCGTATATTCAGTACTGCAAGTTAATGTTATCATATATTTAAGTAGGTAAAGTAAGTTAGAGTATGTTTATTTTCCATTTCCCTAAAAGATTTCAAAAGAATAAAATCATGTATTTCAATTTTAAATTATAATATAGACAACAACATCAACGTTGGTATCAACTCATATTTTATGATCCTAGTACTTTGAGTTTTTCCTTAGAAGGCAACTTTTAATATCTACAAATATGCACATGGCATGTTAAGAGATTGGAATTATGTATTAAATAGTCGATCGATTTCATTAGACTAACACTTTTCGTAATGACTAAATCTTTTCGTAGGTACTTATTACTGATATTTTTATCTTTAGTGTTTTGTAGATAGCTTTGTTTAGTACATTTTAGTACACAAATAAGTAATTAAAGCATATTTTCATACACAAAGGAGTAGCGTGGGTCTCTCGCATGACCCGACGGTCGTGTCCAATATTAGCCATATGTCACAGGCGATACCGGCATAGATAATGACGGCTAATAAGTGCTTGTCTTCCAACACACCATGCTAGTGTGGGGAAAATATCGATAAGTCTGGAATTTGAAGTATGGCGGTGAAAAGCCGTGACTGACTGTGAAGGATAGAAGTAAAGTTGTTGAAACCCATGAGTGTTGCAGACAGTTAGAGACTTTATTTTTATTATTAATAATTAAAGTATAAGTATGGTCTGGTAGGTATTGGATGCATTACTTATATGATTTATTCATCAAATTATGCATTTCACATTAGGTAAATGAACAGCAGTCTGCGGTTACGGTATCGGTAATTCCGAAAGCTTTTCACGTAGCATTTTCCTTAAGTATACAAAAGATATGACACCAAAAGATGATGTAATATGCATTAAATAACAAAATTACATCAAAAATATTACCTTAACTATAAATTACATACATAAAGAACTTTATAGACAATGACACTCGCTCATCGACGTCACACTACATCGACATCGATATTACAGACAGCCCACCCCTCCCTCGCGATCTTATCGCTCGGTTTTTATTCTCGTGATATCCACCGATAAGGCTGAAATGTCCTTTTTCATAGAAGCACAGTAATGGGCCAGGAGGCACGCCATCCATGCTCATAACTTATGCATGCTGATTGCTTCACTTCCACCCTTTACTGGACTTGTTTCATCGCGTATTTGTTTTTTGTCTACGATTATCGATATCTATCTTGGCATCTCTAAAATTGAAGTGGGTAATTAAAATTTTAGTCTTAGAATTATGCCGTTAGGATAATTGTTTTGAGTAATAATTCTTAATATGTAAGAAGCTATCAGATTTAAGTAAGTAGCTATTTCATTTTATACTCAAATAGTTTTTGAAATCACTTAACTCATTCACAATGTACATTTAACATGCATCTTACACTAGTTAACTGATCATTTCTTTCGTATTTCCTATCACTTTTCATATCCATACATTACGGCTTACCATTCATTTCTTATATCCAAAATAAGTCCAAACTTGGAACCGTAACGTCTTTATTGCCAGCAAACAAAGATCTTAACAAAACAATCCACTCTATTTCCAAAGATAATTCAGTTACTATCCTTATCAACTAACAGAGGCCAAACATATATACATAAATGTGTATAAAATTACTAGTAAACAGGTACAGACAAATCACACGACACACGCGACACCGACCTATTTCAAATGACGTGCATATCTTGTCATATACAGCCTTCAAACGATATTCCACCGTAACGTAATTTTAAACCACCCACAATTATGATTAAATGATAAGTTAAAACTTTTTAAAATCGTGACTAGATTTTAATTGGTCGGGAAATAGGTTCATGCTAAGGTTACACGTGTCGATACACGTAGCTTTTATTAAATGAAGGATTAAAGGTAAATTAACAATCTGGCCTCTGTTCGTAAAATAAAAGAAGAAATCACAATATTATCTTTGACATAAGCTTGGATTATTTCTGCGTTACAAAAGGAATGTCGACACTTATATAAATTAAAATCATGTGGACAACGCTACCTTAATACTCCAGTGACACATTAACTTCACAATTTTAATAAAAACGAATATCAAATTTATATTTATATTTCTTGCCATATGTGCTTTATTAATAATGTCTATCTCCTACTTTCCTTATTTTGAGTAGCATTGCGTGACCACGACCATATGGTCAAATGACCATAAGTCACCGTTGGAATAAGGTGAACAATACTGATAGTATGCAGTTGAAGGGTGCAACTTTCCCACACATTCCCATACACGACCATACAAATACACCCCCGTGCCATATGGACGATCTTATCGGAAATATATATTTATGGCGATCGTTAATTATTTTACATGAATAAGGAAAATAATGTTTCTTGGTAATAATGAGAGGTCATTTTAAACTTTTGTAGCTCGATTGATAAGAAATCCTTACAGTTACGAAGCGACAATAACAAGGTTTTGAAGGACAACTTTGTTAAATAACCTTATAATTAGGTTACTCAAGTATGTCTGGAGAGACTTCAATGATCAACTTTGCTGCCATTCTTGGTGAACACCAATAAGAAAAGAAGTCCGAATAATTTCGATATTTAATTTTCATTGAACCCTGACAGTTAAATAAAGCGGAAATTGCATGATAACTTTTTAATATTTACTATTTAAAATGTCTAAAAATTTTCCATCCAAAAACAAAAAATCCCAATATGGACCCTAGTCAAATAGAACGAAAACAATAATTATTCTGCTTATACGATAGGATATCATCACTTTTACAGGCCGGTTTAGTTGACATTTCTTAACTAACTACCTTGAGAAGCGAATAGTGGTGTGAAATTATATTACTGCTTACCCAGTCTACAATATAGTCATGAAAATATACACTACACAGTACTTATGTCAGGTGCTCGGGTCCCGGGGCTCGAGCGGTGGGAAAAGAAACGTTTCCGTAAAAATTAGACGACGCGGGTCACGCCAAATTAAGCACGCCCGGGTTGCAGCCAGGTTGCCGCCGGGTTGCTGGGTTGTAGTGCTGGGAAACTATCGATGTTCTCAGATTTTTGTTCCGGCCGGAAAGTGATTATGGGTATTCATGGTGTTGCACAAGGGTAGTTATCAGGAGAAATATTTTGGTAGTTTGTGTTGGTTTTCGGGTGGAACTGTTTAAGTTGTTAAGATGTTGTAAAAATTTCAAGAAAGACGATACAATGTCTACATTCTGCTTTACCTTTTGCAGTCTTGAAAATATATAGCACCCTAGCTTTTTTATGTAACTATCAATAAGTCTTACACAATATTTAAATGGAAATATAAATCATTTTTATCTTGAAAATTCTCCACCTCAACAAAAAATATAATACAAAACAACTAGAGAATTTCCTTCAAAATCACAATACAATAATGCCACACTAACCTGCATTAAAATTATTGCATAATTCTGTAATTAACATCACTATAACATCGACAGTCGACACACACCCCTCACAGCCGTGCGTTATGATCAACAGGTCCGCCTGCTACGTTCACATCCAAGAAACGAGCTTTACTTATGAAAACAACATTGTACAATCAACTCGTTTTCTTGCGTGCTTGTTTGTCTTTTTGTGTTTTAGCTTGCGTGTGGCTCTTTTGAAAAGTCTTGAAGTCGGATAGAAAGAGAAATTTTGAGGGTTAATTTAATTAACGAAAGTATATTTTTACTTAATTATAGACAAACGGAAGCTACGTAATTCTGTAGAAAATCGTCTTCGGTACTATTTTTTTTAGACAAACAAAGGAAGCCTTACAGAATGTAAATTATAAGACAATGCTAGAAAACAAAAATACGAAAACATCTCTTTATGATTATAAAGGTAATTAACCGTCCACTGCTACATTTCTCTTAACCAGCAAAATTCTGACATCGCATCGGTACAAACGACCAGTCGCTACGCACAACCGATCGCAATTTGACAGCGCATTGCTTATTCATGGGGTTAATTACTGGAATTGTTTTATAGGGAATCGGTGCGTCGAAATGTGGGGTGGGTATGTACAGGTTAATACAGTGTAACCTGGTTGTAAGGGTGCCTCTAGGTCAAGGGATAGACTTCTAAGACATGATTTTCTTAGCACATATTTACATTAACTAAACAAAAAAAATATCTTCATTGCTTACTAGGACTTAAGAGACAATTTTAAATCAGTAAAATGAAACAGCTTGAGAACAAAAAGTAAAAAAAGTTCGTCAATTTTCCATTAGAAACTGCGTTTTTCTCTACTATAATTTAGTTCTACCCATTTATTATTTTGCTCAGTTCTCAGGCTTTCAACATACTCATAAATTAAATTATAACTGTAGCTACCATAACGCACTAGCCCGTATCTCCAAAAAACATAACAAAAGAAAATGTTTTCACATTTTCGCTAAACAAAAAACTGTTCAGTTTATCTTCCCACAAAGTATATCGACCTCCTATAACTACACAATGTGAAACAATTATAAAGAGCAGGAAATACCGGAACAATTTCGAGATGGTCCAGCGACTCACATATTACACCTCCCTCTCAATCAAAAACAACCTATACACCAATACACATAGAGCTGAAAATCACTTTCGAAGTGGTACAGGACTTGGATGGTTGATTGTGTGCATCTCGCAATCTCTTGTATGGAAATCGTACTAAAATGGCCCCAAATTACAGTCGCACAATGACCAAAAGAGTAGGTAATGATAAGCGAACGCGACGCGTTTCTAATGTCGGTACATCAGATCAATGTACAGGGTGTTACTAAAAAGGAGAGTTCTATAAAGTACTGTAATTTTTTTAAGGTAGTAAGAATGTCAGTGATAAAGGTTACTGTCTGTCTTATACATTTAAGACTACAATACTGTATATTTATCTGGGTAAATTACTACATTTTAAGTAAGTAATACTTGGAGTCTAATTTGAAAATTTTAAAGTAGTATAATTAACCTTTTAAGAAACTGTCTAAAATCTAAATAAGACATTTTTTCTGATTAAAATCATATAATTTTTCCTCTACACTACGATACGAAGTATGTTTTCTATGAGTATACAAATAAATGACACCCACTTGAGAACTAAAATAAACATAAAATAAATTCGCTCTACATAGAGTCCAACCCACGTCTACAGATTACATAAGATATAATATATTATAGTACAGGTATATAATGATTGTAAATAACAAAGACTGGCTTACATTATGATTGTGAACAAACGCTTCAGTCTAATTGGAATGTGTCGTGAAACGAACAACACATGAAAAATACGCGTGTGTGCTCGTGTTGAGATGTACCGATGTTGTAGGTAGAGTTTTGGTTTAGTATTTTATTCGCAATGTCTAATAAATTGTGTATAAATGTAGAGTTTTTTTAATAGGTTTAATATTTTGGTGTCGTAGGTGTGTCGTAGGGCTTAGAATTCAAAAAAAAAATGTTCATGTAAGTTACATATTTATAAATGGAAATCTAAAGATTCTTTCCATTCATCTTAACATGTTCAAGAAAGTAGAGTTGTCTTACTAGAAATACACCCAGTAATATCCCACATATCCTCTCTTTTTCCACTCATGTAGCACAAGCAAGCATGGGCCAGGGCCATGACAAGCCCATAGTCACGTTACCTAAAGCTCTACTTACTTTCGTTCTTCAGCACCTTATTAGTTTGATTTCCCAGTGACATCCCACATATCCTGGAGCCTCAATCACACCGCCACACAAGCAGGCACGGGCCGTGACGCCGGTACAAGTGGTCACGCTACTATCGGAAGTCCTCCGCCATTGATACCATCTCATTGTCCGGCAAATTGCTACCGGATGTTTTACAAGACTAGGCTCCATACTCATGTGCTGTAGCTGTAGAAAAATAAGGAATTTAGGTATCGAAATCTGACTCTCCTTATACTAAAATCTTAGTAAAACACTATGTAGGAATTTCCAAGACTTTACGTATCACACATAATAAATTAAGGATTTATTTGCAAGTAATATGTGGTTGCAAAAATATTTCTTAAAGACTATGTACTTCCTGAAAAATGAAGTAACTGCCATAATACTTAAAGTATCTTAGATAAGTATTTCTTATTGGAAATCAAGAAAAAGTATGAACTCCGATCAAAAAGGTCTAATAAGACAACGAAAGCTTTCTCCTTTTATTCGTTCTCAATTCGAAAATAATTGATAACCATAAAGTAAAATAAAAATAAAAACTGCAATTCAAAAATAGAACTGTTGTCCAATTACTCGTCCGGCAAGCTCGTGTCGTATCAACAATGGATTCGCGCCAAACATTGTGTCTCACAGAATTATTTCTGTCATTTTTAGCTTTATTGTACTCAAACAAGTCACGCTCCAAAAGAAATTAATGCCATGATGTACATATCCAGTATTTGTCAGCGTACAGGTATGTATTGTCTACTTCAAAGCTTTTTGTACGGATAATTATGGTCATCTTAGTGATAGGGTCGGCTATGAATAAATTTACCAGCTTGATTAACTATGTAGATAATAGACCATGAGTTATTAGTTTCAGTTAGAATATTAGTAAGCTAATGACGAAAATATCGTATCGGTGTGTATTTATCTGTAATTTCAACACGGTTTCCTTATACTTTCCGAACCATATGGTTTTGTTTTACGACCAGTCATTACGAGAAATTATTCAGATATCCATATGATAGTCTGAAGCTTTTTTATCGATGTCTAACGGCGACTACTAATAGGCGATCGATTTCTTGATAACAATCTACGTAGGTTTCTGAATACAAAACGAAAATTAAGTCTAGTTTGTTTCTATGGTGTGTCCTGAATAGATATATAAAATAAAATAGATGTAGAGTCATGAAATTGTATGTTTGTTTTTGGAGAAATATTTCTACAAGTGTGTATAAGTCTTCAGAAAGTTGCTAAGTTTTATTCCTTGTTGTATTATAAAATGCATGTTGTAAGCGATGCGCGCAGGCGCACGCGCCGCCGGCAGGTGTGCTCTGATCGCTCCCCTCCTGTTGCAGAGCGGGCGATGCGGCTCGAGTAGCGCGGTGGGGCCCTACCCGCCGCCCGCCCGGCCAATCGCGGCCCGTCTCGCCTATGATGTCATCGGAGGAGGAGGCCGACTCACACGCGCCCTACTCGGATAAACTGCTTAGGAAACAGAAGCGCGCCAGACAGCGCGTGGACGCCGGCGAGCCACGCAATTCTTATTCAACTCTCACGACGAACGGACCCGCGCCCGCGCGCGCCGCACACATGAGCGGCGGACTTTACGGCGCCATCTTCGAGGGCCGCCAACACTTCGGCCTCTTCGGACCGGGCTACCCTCCGGCCGAAATGATCAACGAACTACTGGGGCGAACACCCAAGCAGGAAGACACCGGTGATGAGGCCACCGGTGGCGACATCGCGCACCGAGTGCTGCGCGATATCCTGCAAAGTCGAAAGAAGGAACTCCTTCGCCTCTCCCCGGACAATAACAATGTGCTCGCGAACAACAACAACGACGAGCCCAAGGACAAGATGTCACCGGAGCGGCCGCAGTCCCGCGACTCCCGGCCAGACCTGGACGACGCGCTACTGGCACTGGACAGCGCGGGAGACTCGCGTACGTCGCCGCCGCCCGCGCAGCAGCACGGCTCCGAGCCGCTGCTCGCACCCAAGTCTGAACCCGAAGACCGTGACAGTGATGCTCAACGTTCCTCCCCGCGACCGCTCGATGTGAAACGTGCTCGTGTTGAAAACATAGTGTCTACGATGCGTTCTAGTCCTGCGCCACAGACTCCACAAGTGAACGGTTGCAAGAAACGGAAACTGTATCACCCGCAGCAGCACGACGGCGCAGTGGAGCGCTACGGCACCAGCCACGGCAGCAGTGCGCAGACAGTGTCAGATGACAGCGAGGACGACGGAGACCGACCACCGCCTATCGAACGCAAGTTAGTAGAAAAGAATGCTCTTAAGTCTCAACTTAGGACTATGCAAGAGCAACTTGCAGAAATGCAAGAAAAATACATGCAGTTGTGTAATCGTATGGGACAGGAGTCAGAGACGATCGACAACGATGGTGCTTCTAGTGACGTAGAACAGAATGACGACCCTGTACCTAAGTCAGAGCCCCCGTCTCCAGTCAAGGAAGTGCCCCCGCCAATACCAAACAGTGTCGCGCCGAATATGCTCTCACAAGTAATGAGCAAAATGATGTCGGCTAAAATGCACGCACACGCAGTGGGTCACCCACACCTGCCACCTGGTTTCAACGGCGGATTACCTATGATGCCGCACTTGCCGCCCGAGCACATGCACCCGCCACATCCGCACCAGCACCTCAACAACGCAGCCGCCATGTACCTCAACGTTAGCCAGAAACTGTTTATGGAGCAAGAAGCGCGCATGAAGGAGGCCGCTGAGCAACAACAACAACAGCAAAACAAACAGCAGCAGCAGCAGCAACAACAGCAGCAGAGGCCACAGTCTAACCAGCACTCGCCGCAGCAGCGACAGATGGGACAGACGCCCAAGCCTCCGCTATCCTCAGAGCTAGCTGAGCGGTTGGACGCACTTCGTAGCAATGCCGGCTCCGTGGGCCCCGTGTCGGGTGCTGACCTAGAAGGACTGGCGGAAGTGCTTAAGAGTGAAATCACTGCGTCGTTAGCGAGCCTCATCGACTCGATAGTGACACGCTTCATGCATCAGCGGCGTATCATGGGGAAGCAGTCGGAAGCGGCCGCGGCAGCAGCTGAGCAACTCAACAAAGACATTATGATTGCAACGCAGATGCTCGACAGAAAGTCGCCGCCGCCGAAGCCGCCGCAGAGGCCATCGAACCAAATGTCAGGTAATCAACCCGTCCATCACCCGGGTGCGCCGAACGGCGTCCCGGCTTTTCTGACACACAATTCGATGCTTATGAGCCAAATGAACGGCCCACGCGCGCCGGGCGGCGGTCCATTCTCGATGCACCCCGAGGCGAGCGGGCCTGGCCACGGTGCTCACATACGGCCTCCCACAGGCATGTTCCAGGCGCCGCCTAAGCCAATGGGGCCCCTCTACGGACACATGAACGGACACTTCGAGCGCGAACCCAACCCAGAGCAAAACGAGGCTCTGAGTCTAGTCGTCACGCCCAAGAAGAAGCGGCATAAGGTGACGGATACGAGAATCACACCTAGGACCGTGAGCCGCATCTTGGGCGAGGGCGTCGGCCACTCGCCAGAGAACAAGTTCCCAGAGTCGCCGTCGCCGCGGCCGTACCTCGGCGGCATGGCGGGGCTGCCCACGCCGGTGGCCATCCCTAACCCGGCTCTGCACGAGAGCCAGGTGTTCTCCCCGTACTCGCCGTTCTTCGGCGCGGGGGGCGGGCCGGCGCGGTCGCCGCCTGCAGCGCCGGAGCGCGAGTCGCCGCCGCTGCCGCACGCGCCCGCGCTGCTGCACCCCGCGCTGCTGGCGCACCACGCCTCGCCCGACTACCTGCGCCACCACCACGCCAACGTGGCGCACCACGCCGGCCCGCCGCACCACCCGCTCATGGACGCGCAGGACCCGCACTCCGACTGCAACTCCACCGACCTGCCTTACGACGGAGTCCAGCCTACTATATCCTTTTCAATAGAAATAACTAATTAACAAGAGATTACTTTCAGCGACCATTAAACGAGGTCAACTTGTCGATGAAACCCGAGCTGACACGAGCGCCGTGAACCCCGCGAACGCCCACTCATATCTTATTTCTGTAGTGTTTAACCTTACGACTGCCGCCTGCTTCCTACTTACTGGTTAGGTATTACGACTGAGGAAACCTCACAAATGTTGCGGTTTCTACGTTTTCCACGATCCCGGGCCTATCGTGTACTTATAGAATGTAGGATACAATAATAAAAAGTATTCAGTTTTCCTTAGTCGCTCTACGAGGTTGCGTAGTAAAATGGTTCTTACGGCCTGTTAATATCATTGCAACAACAGCCAAACTCAAAAGCAATTTAAATAATTTTAGATCAAATCCCCTTAAACAAAACCTTAAATCTTAACCATACCTAATCCGTACTTAAACTCATTTTCTTAACATTCTATCACAATATATCTAGACATGACTAGATATAAACAAATCCGTATCACAACATTGACATAAGCACGCATAACTGCAGACACGGCTAAGGCACATTATAAGATTAGAAAATGCAAACGGATTAAGTATTTGTGGTGCTTCGTAGCGCGCCCACGACAAGCCGAGGTCTAATCAGATTTTATATATCTTTGAAGCGACAATCCCGAGAGATTCATTCCTCATTTACTTGTTCAGAAATAATGGAATAAATAGATCTACTAACGACTTAATACTTTTATTAGATTGGTCTTGCTAACGATCAAAATTGCATTGATTGGCATTTTAAGGAAGCAGTCGTAAGATTAAAACTTTTATTTTTTAAATACAAACTCAACCACAAAAAGCAATAAATCAATCGTATCAGCTCGTAAGGTTTCTTTAATATTATTAAAATCGATAATCTTTAACTAAGTCAGAATCAAAATTCTAAGTTTTCCAAATAAAAAAATGTATAAAGATTATTTTAGTAACCAGCAAAGATTTCGAAAACATTTTACTTTTTCCAATTTTGAATTTATTTTTTAAACACATTTCTCAAAAGTCGTTTCAATTCGAAATACAAAATGACCGCTGTTTTAGATTTAACTTCGAAATTTATAATTGTTATATCTGTGTACCATTTACAATCAATAAGCCTTTAACTCCCGTGCACTCCTCAACGCTGACGCCGATGCACCTTCGCAAAGCCAAGCTGATGTTCTTCTGGGTGCGGTACCCAAGTTCAGCAGTCCTCAAGATGTACTTCCCCGACATCAAGTTTAACAAGAACAATACAGCGCAACTCGTCAAGTGGTTCTCCAACTTCCGGTGAGTCATAGACTATATTCATTTCTTATTTCCTTTTTTTTTAATAGATGTGTCTCTTTTTAATTTTTTTAGGTACCTACGTATTTATCTTGCTAGAATTAAAAATTAAATTGTTCTGAATATAAAAGATAAAAATTAAATGTAATTTTTGGAACTTAGGTATAGGTATATTCTTATCGTATTTATAATTCATTTATTTTCCTAAATTCATACAACAAAAAACAGAATAGGTATTGTGTTTAGCTACAAAACAGTTTAGGTTTTATATTCTTGTAAAGATCTATCTTAGAAAACATCTAATGTTAATGTACTAGATCATTATTTTTAGGTTAAGGCAAACACGATACCCTAGTAGGTAAACGAATATTCTGTTATTCCCAATCCAAATCATAATACGTTAATTAGGCATAAACGTTAAATTGATAGGAATATTGATAGCTTTTAATTAAATCTCATATCACACAAATACAGTTTTCGATATGTTTTCCGTAACGAAACTACAAATTTAAGTATCATAACGATTACTATGACATAATCTTTGCGGTTTATTCATTTTAGATATAAGTGAAAAACATCGCTACATAATAATTCTAAATGATAATGACACTTATTTTAGAATATCAATACTTATTTATACATTTATCCCTGTTTATCCAAACCCTAGTTAGTTACCTGTTATCTTGTTTTTTGAAACAAACTATTAATATGATACTATTCTCATATCGTGAACTATTATTTAAATATTTTCCTTCATTCAATTTATCTTATAATTTAAAAAGATAAGGTAAACTGTTAGGGTTGTCAAATAGCAATTCCGTCATCTTCCTTTACAGTAAGGGGTTTTAGATTCACTATTTCCTAATTATCAAATTCACGATAGGGTGGCACCCCTAACTAAAATTTGAACGGGTTAGCGTAAACAAATAGGGAATTTACTTAAAGGGCTTAATGACTCACAAGTCAAAACTGATTCAAAAACTTTACTTATAAATCATCGCAATAAATAACAATTAAACATCAAAGGTTGGAATGCAACAATGTCTATCAATTTATTTTTCCTTACTATTAAAGACCCAACGGAATATAAAATGAAGGTATTACAAAAATGACGCAAGAAAACCTAGGCTAGTTACAGTAGAGGGTGAATAGCTCTACCTATTAATTTAAACAATTGAAGATATCCGATTATACTTATTTTTCTTTGAAATTATAGACACATTGTCGCAAGTGGTGTTAGTAAATTACAAAGTTGTTTTAACCCCCCTTTGCATCAAGGCGTTAGGGAGTATTCATGTCGAGTGTAGTCATCAACCCTAGAAAAATAAGGTACTAGTTCTAAATACCAATAGAAATTATAGAGTAAACAGATTTAAAGTTCGAAATTCAAAATCTTATTCGTTTTCAGCCAACAATTATATCCTCTATACACACCATAAATTCCTGGCTCAAATTTTTTGAAAAAAAGAAGCAAACGAAATATTTTCAATTTTCGAAGCACGAACCATTCGAATAATGTCACAGGTTTCAAGTAATGGAAAACTCCGCAGCAGTATTGATTTCTACTCGACTAATTTTTCGCGTTATCTAAGTCCTGTGATAAGAGGCACCTGCCATAAGCCGCGTACTCCTATGATAAACACCTTCCCCCTTCTTCCACATTATCTGATTATTCCGATTCACTCGAGTCAATATCGATTTAACGCTTTCTCACTTACCTGCACTACAGTTGTCTATGGCAAATACAGTTAGCTTTTTATAAAAGAGTAGAAACTCAACTGCATGTGTTTATTAAATAACTAGTCAAAAACAGTATTTTCTACAAAATACAACATTAACTTCACCAAGAAATAGCCAGCTGCGTCGTCGAAAAATAAAACATTTTACTTAATTTTCCAATTTCAAATCTCATTCTTCAACTACAATAAATCTAGATTCCAAAGAATTCGAAATAAACGGAGCATTCAAATATTCAAATTCCGATTCCAAAATTAAATTAATTCTAAATCCAAATCAATTACATATTCGATATCTCTTTAAAACCGGTGAACTTTGCGACAAATATTATCAGTCGCAGAATATGCGTTGTCGCGATGTGTGCAAAACACTTGAGCCTTGTTGATATATCGACTTTCATATTAAAGCTTTCTGCTCCTATCTCAAGCTTGTATTATCATTATCTAAGTTAGATAAACGTTACTGAGTGAAAGCTTTGATAACGATGTTTGTTCAACGTAGTTTTGTTGTCGTGTCATAATTGCGTCGAATTTCAAACTGCCTCGCACATAATTTGATAAAATAGAACATGTATATCATGCTTACTCTCCTGAATATAAATCCAGTCGAAGAATTGCCATAAGCTTTAAAATTCAAGTCATTATTGCATTCGTACTCGTACCCACTTCGACAATTCCAACAAAAGGGTGGTCAATCATGACTCAACTCAAAACTACCGACAAAAGAAAGCCTATAAAAAATATCTGTAAAATAAAATCAAAATACCTCGGACATCTTCGTTACACGACTTGCTACAATTAAGTCCATTAGCATTGTCCCCTTAATGGTTGCATTGTGGACAACGGAAAATGGCCATTTCCTTCGCGATAAACATCTCTGAAAGCCTGAAGGGGTGAGGGTAGGTCTATAATCGCACGAAAGGCAATTACTAAGGTGTCCATCGAACAGTTTTTTAACATCGATTACTATAAGTTTGAACTGCTTTCAATCTATGGTTTTATGTAAAGTTAAAAACAGAAAAAAGTACCTACATCGTGTCTATGTTTTGAGACAACTGACGTAAGTTTTGGTAATTTTATTATGCGCTATTTCATTACCTATCGAAGTCTCTTCCCAAAACTGAAAAGGGAAGGGTTGGTACATTTTATACCGGAAAAAGGGTTATCTTCAATCTAGTACAGGAAAACTCATTAGAACTTTCTTCCTCATAAACATTTCTGATAACTTTCATTTTTATAATTAATGCTTTGTTATTATTTTTATCGATTTCACATCATTATACTTATCTCAGGCTATCGTTAACTTTGACTTCACACTGATTAGAGTAACTACTTTTTTTAATTAAACCTAATCAGTGTAATAATAAGCAATTTGTATTGTATTAATAGGATTTAACGTATTAGGGATAAAAGTTTTCGATAAAATTTCGATAACATTACACTATGTAATCAAATCAATATAATTTATTTACCTAAGCTTTGAAACATTTAAAACTCGAACTTCAATTTAAAAGCATAACAGTCTATAAATTCCTTATTGCGATTCCATATTTGAATATAAATTTGTTAGCTGTCAATTTGAAGTAGCGTTCGAAATTCGAAGACGTAAGCGTCCCTACACACGAGACCGGCCACTTGTTGACGTGTAGGACTCCTCGAGGGCTCTAGCTGCCGAGAGCTCTCCTTGTGTCTTTTAGACGCCTCGGCTTATGTGTACAGCCTTTATATTGGTTTTCTTTAAAGTAAAGCACGAAAACAACGCCGAGCTCAGGTAGATTAATTTGTGTACCATATTATGCTTGATATTGTTAGCCTTAAACGCTCAGAAAAGATAATATTTGGCCTCCACTACCGTCAAGTATCTTCCATGTCATAGAAACTTTATAACAAAGTGTCCTTATTAAAAATTATATTTTATTTTCCAAACAAGGAAGAATATTACAAAGCGCTATTTCTAAACGAGACCACTGGCGATGTTTATATCTTCAGCTCATTTAAAAATCAACGCCGCAAAAGTTCAAACAAACACAAAAGTCTTCACAGAAACTCTCCCAGGGGGCAAAACAAACATCCTTTACTCAAAGTCGATGCAAAGACAAATTCTTTTGGCGCGCGAACTCAAAGAAGTGCGCGGGCTTGCAAACAAAGAGTCACTCGTAGAATTAGCCGGCGCGACGATAGCACTAATTAGCAACGGTGACTCGTTTAAGTTATTTCGCTTAATTAAGTTGCGCAGAAGTGGTCTGCGGCCGGCCCGCTCCGAGAAGGCGTCGTAAATTGTTAGAAACACGGGCAACACTCCAATTAATCTTTTTACACATCCAACTAGTCGCATGAGGGTGCGCACTTAGACCAGCCGAGGTAAAAACCTTTTAAGCGTTTACACACGAGCGGTGCGGTCGCCGCGTATTAAATGTATACACGTCAAGTGTGCCAGTCTACCCACTCTGTTACTTAATCATACACATATTTTATTTTCAATACAAACTTTATTCAATATAAAAATGAATTTTAAAGATAACGAAATAAATTGTTTTCTGTTTTCGAATTTAAAATAAAGAACGGGGCGTTTTACGTTCGAAATATGAAAAAATTACAGAACCATCGACCGAAACATTTTATAACGGTTATCGGCAGGGAATATTTTAACTGAGATTTAAATCTCTCATCTGTAAGGACTCTTACAGTCGGATACGGAAATGTTGCCAACCTTACGTCGCAATTTCCACATGCCTTTTTAACTTACCGTGTTAACAGCCGGAGGCTGTACATATTTAGTTCAATATTTAATGTTGCAATTAAAAACTTAAGTGTACAATTTTATCGGATCACTATTTACTGTAACCACGCTTTGACATACTTGTGTCGTTATCAAAGTGTAAAGGAAAAAATATTAAAGTAAGGTAACGCATAACTAGGCTGGCGAAGCTGGCAAGGGAGAGTATAGGGGATAGAGTGTAGTTAGTGTCAGTATTCCATCCCTCGCCTTGCAGCCTCCTCGCGCCGCATTGTATACAGAAACTGTAAATTTAATTGGTTGGCTAATACACTGCGCCCGTGTGGAGTCTAATTTACGTGTTAACATTTTTAATAAGGCCCGGCGAGGCTAGGGCGCCAAGTGGCCGGCCATTTATATCGCGCCACGCTCATACGAGCACCTCCAGTAATTAATACGACCCTTTCGAGGAAGCTTATGAGTAGTTTTCCTTCAAAAAACCTGCTAATTACACGTCAGAAGTTTTCACTTCTGCGGAAAATGTCGCTAGGAGCGCCGGCCACTCGACGCCAATCCCATTAGTAGGTGGGTTTATTTACCATAAGAATTCGTCTAAAGCCCCACACTCTCGTCAAAAAGAACGTCACGCCTTTGTACTAAATTCTCGGTAACGTATCTTTACTTCCGAATTAAAGTTCACACGCACGCAACGACGTACGTAATAGGTGAGTAGGGCGCGGCTTTATATTTACATATCATTGCGATACGCTAGCCATTATAAAATATTAGCCTTTCGCCGGCCATCGTCGTTAATAATATAATTAAAACACGCGAAGGCGCGGTCTCACTTATCGCGCGATCAAGGAGTGAGTCGTGTAGAAGGGGCTTTACTTCCCAAATGATGCTCCACATAGACAACATTCCAATTTTGAACTAGGAACCATCCTTTTTTATTTACATGCATTTTTTAAATAAAGAACACAAACTGTCTTTTGTTTTAAAGCTCTACGAACAATCAAAGTAATTTACGCATTGTGTATAGAAAAAATCGGACTTGCAATTGGCTCAGAAGGCGCACGGCATAGAAACAGTAACCGCAAACACAAGCAAACGGCCGATGTTACACACGCGATGTACCATCCATCAGCTAATGAGAGAGTAATTAGAAAAGTGCCGGTTTCTTCCGACCACCGACCTTATCTTGTCTTCGATGGGGCATTAAGTTTTTTAATTACTCCACCCTTCGTTGAGCCTTGTTTTGAAAGAGGTATTTAAGTGAAATGACTTTCAGTTAACAGTGATTAGCCTAATAACTAACAATATATCACACGTATCGTGAGTTATAATTTAAAATACGAATACGTGACATTCTATCTGTCACGTAGACAATTTAGAACAATAGTGTTAAGGAAACATATAATTCAGCCAAGTAATAAATAAAGCTTGGAACATACCTTTTTTATGTTGTCCAAGTATGTTTATATTTAACTAGTGTTGTGACATGCGAGGTCGAGGACACACCTTGTGGTCGGTCTCGAAGGAGCGGGTGCGTTCTTTTCATTAGCCTCCTTACACCTTGTCTAATGAGTTATGAATTTGGGCGGGAACCACACGCGACTTTTTACGACGACACGATATGTCACGGTCTTAAAAAAAAATGTTTATAGTTTTAAATATTCTGATTATGACGTTTTGTAACGTAACTGGCTGGTTGGACTGAAATGGTTTTTAATTCGTTCGAAGTTTCTATGCATTCGGGGTTTCAGTTTTTCTTGTTTAATTAGTGGTTTATTGAAGTTTTACCTTAAGGGATAACGACTTAATTAAAATAAAGTTGATGTTAAAATGGACGTTTCTAAGAATTGTAATATCTGTAATATTGTTTTGTTCTTACTGTATCCTTCTGTAGCGCTCCTATCGGAGGGAGCGGAAGTCGGCCAGTGTTCGCTCTTATCTGGCGCAGCACTTGGACATTGCGGGCTGATTGTTACAAACTTATGTTTTGTAATAGAATAATAATTAATATTTTATTTACCTACTGCTTGAACAAGAATAAAAATAAAATAACTTTAAGATAAATAAAATTTTAAGAGAAATCGCGATAAACTAACGATGCAATATCCAGAAAGCAATATCACTTAAGAATTTGACATGGTATTTAGTAAATAAAAACATATTACATTGCATATAAGGATACTCTCTTAGGAAATGTAGACACAATGTAAAAATAACAAAACACGACGTTATGTGAGACACATGTCATTTCAATTGACATCTTTGACTTATCAAGCAAGACAGGAAAATAACTCAGAATCCCATAACACAAGTATACTAAATACGGCGCATTTAATTAATTAAGCACAACTGTAAAACCTTGTAAATAACAAATTAAACTCTCAAGGAGACCACTACGATAACTTCGAAACATTACGAACGCCATTTTGTAATTAAAAACATATCTTGGGATAACTAAAAAGGTCTTGCTTGTAAGGAATCATGTAAAAAAGGTGTGGTAGGCTGTAGCCACATGGGAAATTAGGATAGTGCGACAAGTCGCAGGCCCACCCTAAGACATAATTAATTAATCTAACCTACCCTCACCTTTACGTGTGTAATAGTTTTTTATTATAGTTATTCGTTTGCTTACCTATTAATTATAACTAACAAAGTGTCAAGGTGATATGACAGGACTAAAACTATTTGAGTTTGATACCCACATTTTAATTACGTCGAAAACTTATTTTTCAAATAAATAATATACCTACCTAATCTTTTTCAGAAGACTAACTTAATTATCAATAATCAAGAATAATATAATACTAATATACCTTTATTCAACCGTAAAAAAAAAATATTTTTCAAATCGCACGTTCTAATCGGCCATCTTGTATTCCGTTGCAATCATAGACAACCAAGATGTGTTAACAAAAACAAGCACAAATATAGTAAAATCTTGACGAGTAGCAATGATGTGTTCCCTTGGGAAATAACCTTAAGTAGTAACATATCACAAGCTTATATGTAGTCGCATTAAAGTAATTATCGTTAGACACACCCTGCGTATTAAAATATATGATGGCTTATGGAAAAATCTTTTTTATTTAGAGTTCCGTGTGTTCATTGAAATCTTCACTAATTCTGTAGAAAACCACACATGTTATATTAAAGACTTAACTAAGGTTTTTATTTGGTTCTTGTTTTATATTAAACTTCAGGCACTAACTTTTTTTCAGAATGGCTTAAAAACTCAAGTCTTCATGAGACAATAACCACAAACAGAATATCAACATAAAGCAACCCATTCACAAAAATAATAAAGTGATCCTCAAAAACTGTTTTGAAACTGTCTCTCAGTAATTACGAACTAATTCTGCGATCAAGTAACCGTGAATGGTCAGCTTTGGCCCTTAAAAGGCTACGCGTACGTTTAACCCTTTTTTTTTTTCGAAAAAAAATTAATACCGAAGCTAGTTGGGGTAATAAAATCTCGGCAAGCACTCAAATGAGCTGAACTTTTGAAGCCTAGGGTACAAGACAGACGGGTCAGCGCGGAGGGAGACGGAGGACAGGGCCGGACTTAAAAAACGGATTAAGTAATGTTCGTTATGTAAAGTTTGATAAGCATATGTGTTAGGTAATTTTTTGGTACCAATTAAAATTAAACACAATAGTAACGTAATTTTTGACAGATTTAGCGATGAAATAATTGTGACACTGAATATAGGTATTACTATTTTAGAATAAATTGTTTATCGTATTAACTATGCCTAAAAAGGCAACATGTTTAGGAAAACTGAAAAAAATAACATTCGTAGATATTATTTACCATTAAATGACAATAGAAACCAATTTATTATAACAAACAAGATAATAATAATCACTAAGCGGTCGATTTAACGCTAATTAAACGAGTGCTAATGAAAATTCTGTTTATCATCCTCCCTAACAGATATTTTTCCTCACTTCGGTTTAAATGTAGGTAATCACTTATCTACTTATTTGTAACATAGTTTAACTCAATTTTTCCTATCGTTTCGAGAAAGTTGCGAATACCGCTTGTACCCGCATGGCTACAAGTAGGTGGTATATTTCCGCGTTGCTTGCTTTTTATTTACCATCTTAATTGTATATATATTTTTTTTTAGAATATGTCTTTTATTTTTCACTGGCGATGATAAACAAACAAGAAAAGATTTTCATCGATCTAAAATTAGAACGTTTGACATGAATCTAAAGGGTCTAATCATAGTCTTAAAATCTAACCAAACTGTCACTTCAAAATCTCAAACATTACACTTAATCTGTCCTCAAAACGGCAACACATAACAAAAAATAATGTACCAAACATCGTAATAACTCATCATCGTACAATTACGGTGTAATTCCGCACATTTTCCAGTTTCTGACTACAGCCCTGTGTCGGACGGCGCAGTCTGAAAAAAAGTTTTTTCACTAACTGAAGCATTAATCCGGCCTGGTATTAGTTTACTCGCTTTTACTTGTCTGTGTGTGCGTTGTGTGCATGTGTGCGGACCGCCGGCCAACTTTTTTGCATAGACCACGTTAAACGCAGATGCGTCGTTTTTTTCTTGTGTTATTGAGGATTGATTTAAGATGAGATGTTTTCATGATGTGGACGGTTTTGGTAATAGGTTTTTACTAAACTTAAAAGGTAATTGGAGAACTTTTTAAAGATATTCATTTAAAATTAATCCTTTCAAAAGTTTGAACTACTAAATAAAAAAATTATAGATTGTGTGCTTCCGTTACATGACAAAATATTTAACATAACGAAACATTCTGGTCTCAAGCATTGAATTAGCAGTCTCATCAATACAAATAATAATAACAGCCGAAATGAAAAAAAAAACTAAAAGAAATTGCCATCTCTGTAGTCACAGTGCTCTGTAAAATGCAGTCTGTCGGCTCATTCTCCCGTGCTCCTCGAAACCTGGACGCGGTCCACTCACACACACACCTACACACGTACATATACAGCTATTATGTCTATGTATGTGTACTGTAATACCTGGCCTTTAGGTACGAGTATCACGTTTAATAACTATTGTATTTGGGAGCGATCGAAATGAGTGTGTTTGGCGAAGTCCGCGGTGAAAAACGTCTGGAAACTAGCCTTTTTTTTTCGTTTTTCGTGCGTACGCTTTTTTATGAGCTTTTTGGATATTGCTCTTTTTATTGCTGGCCGTTAACAAACAATACAACTATTTGGATATGGAATAGGTGTTCTGTGAAAATACAAGCTTTTGAAATTGGTGAAACAAATGACGATTACAGTAGATTGATTAAATTCAATAAACACCTATTATATAAACTTCGGTAATTGTAGCTATTCTAGTCTATTCCGTTGTCAAGACTACATAGTTGATTACAACTAACAATTAAATTTTAATGAAAAATAAAATAGTTGACTAGGATATCCTACAGATACCTATAAATTAATAGTGCTTCAAACTTCAATATCCTATATTACATTTTACCAATTAGTTACCTACCTTTTTTGTGTTCGGGTTATTCGCAAACCAGAAAGTTGTTACCACCTTCTAATTAACCCTTTATTTCCTTGACTTAACCACAAGTATTTAGTTAACTTACTTCTGCATAATTTAAACTCTATAAATAAATTACAATGACGATCAGTATTTCCCCAATACCTAAGCAAGTATAAAAGGAGTTACATACTGCTAATTAAAATGCTTAATAATCTTGTGTGGTATCATATTAAGGAAAAACGGGACTTTATTAAAATAACTGCGCACTATATTGTTATCGTGTTCCTTGAGTTTCAAGTCAAGAGAACTGAGGAAGAATGTTCTAGGTTATTCCGGTTTAAATATGTTTTAATTAGTAAATTATATATATAAAATAATTATATCGTGGTGGCCTAGCGGTTCAATGAAAGGAATTGTATGCACAAGGTTGCAGGTTCGAACCCAGGCAAGTACCAATCTGGCTTTTTCAAAGTTATACGTACTTTCTTAATTATTCTAAGACACTTCTGACAAACGGTAAAGGAAAACATCGTGATCCCGGGAACCTGGATTCCAAAATTTGAGATCTGAAATCGCCAATCCGCAGAGAGCAAGCGTGGTGATCAATGCTCGTGCCTTCTCTATATGGGAAGAGGCCTGTGCCCAGCAGTGGGACGTTTATAATTAGTAAATCGAATTTATAATATAGGTTGGTTACAAGATATTAGGAGATCGGAGTAATCATTGAGTATCTAAAAATTCAATCAGTACTTCAGGTACTAGGATAACATGATTAACATAGACATATTTTGATCATCATATAAATCAAGAGTTTTCTATAAACATTTCTATTCCTTTTAATTGATTTTTTCGTTAGTAAATTACAGTTATTTTCGCACTTATATCTCAAGTACAGAGGTTCTTACCCCTTACTATCGGTTAAATGCGCGTGCGCCCGCATAGAAACCACCGTAAGCTATGGAAATTAAGATGGCGACTCTCTGCCCTACATTCTTTGTTGTTTTGCTAATTAACTGCGTATTTTGTGACGCCGCGGCCGATTTCTTTAATGAGGGTTTTCACGTAAAAACCGCTAGTTTCGATATTCTCGCACGTAGTCGATTTGTCAATTTCCACCAATCACAAGCCAGTAGCTTGTCTCAGTACTATTTTTCTTCTTTAAAGTTTAAAATTCATAAAAGGAACGATAAAACCCAACGGACATTACCACGATCGCGAATACTTTTAAAACGGGATATCGATTTGAAAGCCGAGTTCGAGTCGACACAAAAAATCCACACTTTCGTTCAGTACAATAAGGGATGAAAAGAAACAAAAAAAAAACAATATGTGACCCCAACGTAACGTCTTGGGATCGTGTACACAGAGCAGAGAAGTTGAAAACGATACCAGTATGACAAGAAATCTTTTTTAAACTAACTTTTGATTTTAAAGGGTACCTAATTATTTTTACATTTAATCCACATGTTATGGCGAAAAATAATTCAAGAATGTTAATTAAAATTCCTGTTGAGGATAACAACAGACAAAACAGTTCCCAATGACGTACGAAGACAAAATGTTTGCCTAAATCTAGGAATTTAGGTCCAAAATAATAACCTATTGACGTCAAAGTTATGTAAAAACAAGTAACACATTCCGATTGTATTAGTAACATCTAATTGACGGGCCTGTTGGTCTAGTGGTTAGTGACCCTGACTGCTATACCGGAGGTCGTGGGTTCGATTCCCACCCAGGACAAATGTTTGTGTGATGAGCACGATCATTTGTTCTGGTTGTCTGGGTGTTATTTATCTATAATATGTATGTATTCAGAAATATATAAGTATGTATATCAGTTGCCTGGTTACCATAACACAAGCTCTGCTTAGCTTGGGATCAGATAACCGTGTGTGAGATGTCCCGGAATATTATTATTATTAATTAGCAATTAATATGCTACTTACATACTTTTCTTTTAATATCTTCTCGGACATAGAAATAAATAAATACACTTTTGTATACAAAAATCTCAATTTTTACGAACCTTTCTAGAATACATAGAAATACGGAAGACATGCATTCGTAATTTAAATTTTATTGTTTTCATTTTAAAGATTAGTAATATTTTCATAATTGCTTCGGTATTTTATTCCGTTTATATTTATTTTTCTTATTTTATTTATGTAAAATTAAATTATATTTAAATATTTAGGTTGTATATTGATATTTTTTTTAATGTCTTCTATTTCTTATTATTGTTAGTCTATGGTCTTGTAGTGTTTTCACACGGGAATCAAATCGCTTTCTTGAAGGGTGGCTGTTACTCAAGAAATGACGGTAAATACAATGTGAAGTCACCCTAATGGTGGTTTTTATGGTGTCAACCAGAAATAAAATCAAAGTTAAATATTGTCACTTTGTTTGAGATAAATAAGAAAGGAGAGCTAATGTTGTCGAGGTTTCATTTGTTGCAAAGGGGTTTTTATTTTGTGGATACTTCTTACTTATTTCATATTTCGTAGATCAGAGTTATAAATAGTAAAATGTAGTTAAAAAAATGCGGTGGTGAAAATACATGTTATTAAAAATCTGATCAGAAAGCATTTTTTAAATCCTTTCGTCTAAGCCTCTTATATTCTAACTCTTTTCATTAAACTAATATCGGCGTATGACCCAAATATTTTTTGAGTTTAAACTGGCAACTGGCAACCTTTGCATTTTCTTAAACGAACATCTTCCAAGTTTCAATTGATTTAAAGAAACTTTAGAAAAAATCTCAAACAATAATTCAAGACGTTTGGTCCCAGGTAAGGGCAAGATGCGAATTCTTAAGATAAAATAACAATACCAGAAACCATTAAAAGAATATGAACCTTAAACCGTTAACCTTAAAGTACAAAGTTCTTTGAAGAATATCCAGATTTTGGACTATTGTAATCGTATGGGGGTCAATGGATTATGTACTTTAACACGTAAGACATAGGATTGACATTTCTTTGCAAGAAACACGTATTGCCAATATTTCTTACAAGGGTGAACTGTGTGAACAATACAACAGCTGATTCCCACACGTAACGGTTTTATTAAAATACTAGTTTTGTTACCCGCTTCTGCTTAAGAGTTTTATTGTGATATATCGTTAGGAAACTGTTTAGAAATTGTACGTAGGACAAACTTTTCTCAGATAATTTGACACCTATCATAGGTCATGATATAGGGGTGCATTTACTGTACAGCAATAAAATAAGCACTATATTCAGTTAGCATTTCAAAAATAGCGGTAAAAAGTATTCTTATAGTAGGTTTAGTATCTTGTTTACCTAAAGGCACACTTTTTCTTTTTGCAATCGCTAGCCCGCATGACATTAGCATAACCTAAGCGTTTGTACGTTCACCGATTACAAATACGTCACAAGCGTCGATCCCTATCGAAATACGTCGATACATGATGACCTACTAGCAAAGAATTGAAGTTTCTAATTCTAATCTGTCTATGCTTTTAGGAAATAGGTACTGTCTGAAAACGTTATCAAAAAGAAAAAAATGTAGTCTCCGTTGACATTCTTAACTTAAATTCGGAACTGTCATAATGTATTCTCCTTTTGAAATTGCATTTTTGATTTACTGGCCAGTTACGTCTATTTCTTAATGTAATTGATACACTACTATATTAAGTACTTTCTCTATGACGATGACATACGTAGTACCAAATAACATCTGTGTATTAAAACAGATATTAATCACATAATTAACATCCACTTAAACACGTGACGACAGGCCACATGTCTTTAATGGTTACCATCGTTTATCGAAGTCCCATTGGAACATCGATAGTTTTAATATCATATGACGAACTAATGAGTAAACGATATGACTAAGCTTGTTACTCATTACACTTCATTACAGTCACTATCGCACATACTGAAAGCTTTAAAAACATAATTATTTTTAAAAAGGTCAATAGCATTCAACGGTTATAAAAAAACACTTATCAGTAACACGAAATATCAACTTTACAACCAGTAGAAAGACGATAATGTATATTATTAACCCTTCCAATTTTACACCACAGAAAACATAATTATCAAAGAAATACCAACAGACTAATTTAAGGGCAAAGGTATTTCATTCTGCCTCTCAAAACTGCACAGTGGTTACATCGCCTCCCGCGCCAGCCAAAAAGACATCTAATTATTTAGACACTTCATTTACTTATTCAATTAGTAAGGCTGCGATATCGCGCGGAGTGCCAATTAAAAAATAATAGAAGCCCCCAGTGTGCGAGCGAGAGCAGTGTCACAAGAGGTTTAGAGATGATCCGTGCTCATTGAAACATGAGTGTCGCGTTATTCGCTAATTATGCTTGACGTGTAGTTTTTAGGCGATTAAAACTGGCGAAATTGTTCTTTTGTGCGACAAAGACGCGTTAGTTTTAACGAAACTGTTTATTTTTTTCTTTGAAATCTCCAAATTCCACTAACAAGTCATAGCCGACGTTTCATAGTACTAACTCGTTACTTTTTGGTAATCAAATCTTTTTTCGTGTTCATTTCACTTTCAGTAAAACGTAACCCTAAAAAGCTCATAAAATTACTCCCTGCAACTAGCTCGTCACTTGCAGGAACGTGAAAAACCGAATTAGCTTGTCTGAATGCGAACTCGTAAGTAATTAGCCTCGCGAGACTCTCGATCCGCTCAACTCGCTCTCGTAAGCGAACCGGAGCGAAGATAGCGAAGCGATGCGACGCCGAGAGAGCGAAAATGGCTAATCAAATCCTTTCCCGCTCTCGACGGCATTCGAGGGCTTTTTATTTTCATTGTGCCGTGAAGTGTCATGGTGTAGATACGTATTAAGTTCGTTATACATATAACTCGTTACGCAAGCTTCATCAACATTTTATTTGTAGTCTGACAGATTCTCTTCCGCTTCACATGCCTTAATTTTTACGTTTCTAACGTTTGTTCTTTCTTTGATTACAGAGAATTCTACTACATCCAAATGGAGAAGTACGCGCGGCAAGCTATCAGCGAAGGCTTGAAAACACCGGAGGACCTGCACGTGGCGGGCGACTCCGAGCTGTACAGGGTGCTCAACTTGCATTACAACAGAAACAACCACATTGAGGTGAGGATCACATAATACCAGAAATCTGTTCCTTCAATAAAAAATCATTTAATTTAAAAGCAGCTGGGTTAAAGTGGATGTAGGTACTAAGGATGCATTCCCTTGGTTTCCAGGTGCCACCAAACTTCAGATATGTGGTTGAACAGACGCTCCGAGAGTTCTTCCGCGCCATCCAGGGCGGTAAGGACGCGGAGCAGAGCTGGAAGAAGTCCATCTACAAGGTGATCTCGCGGCTGGATGACCCCGTGCCCGAGTACTTCAAGTCGCCGAACTTCCTCGAGCAACTGGAGTAAGCGCTAGATCGACGCGACGCACATTGTTTCGGAAAAACTAAATTTATAAAAAAAGTTAAACAAATCATTGGACGATTGTTTCGCACACCAAAATTTTACGACACTCGCATTTAGGCCTTCAGATTCAAAATTATTGATAAAAAAAGTTAAATTAAATTATTAAAAGAAATTTTGGATTTGTACGTTGGACGTCGAGTGGCGTGGGCACACTGCCACGCCACGCACTGCGCTCTACTAGGAAATTCATTAGGTTATACGAGTAAGAGAAAATTTAAGTCACCTAGAATTTTATTTCTGCACATAATATATTTCGCTATATATAATTATTATTATATTATTATTAAGTATTATCTTAAATGGTTTTATAGTTGTGTATATCTTAAATCATTTATTGATTTATTCTTTAAGGAAAAAAACGATTAATATATTAACTGCTTAAGTTTTGAATTTTTTGTTGTTTTTATTTTTGTTTTGTCCTTGTTTTCCTTATCCTTTGGAGCATGTTTAGTTGTTTCTCCCCGGTAGTGTTTGTTTTAGAGGTTCGCCAAGTGCGGCCGGAAATTGTCAACCTTTACCTCGTCACACTTATTTTAGGAGTAATTAATTAAAGTTAACCATAGTCATTAGTACAATAGAGCAGGGTTATTTTTCGATCCACAAACAAAGAATTTAAAGATTATTTTTATACTGATAGCCGGTTTTAAGTTCATGCAGAGGATTTATCAATAGAATAACAATAAGCCACAAAATTCGAAAACGTTACACATCTTATGTCAAGATTAAAGTAAACATCCTTGTTTGTATTTACAATATTTCGGCAGAGTTCGGATCGCGAGTTCAGTTGTCCGGGCGGCCGGCCCGGGCCGGTGCGACCCGGATTAGGGTTAAGTTTATTTGTTAGATAAAATACTACTTTCCAAAATTATGCGCGGGCTTTAACCACATCGAGTACTGGGCGTCACTTCCGTATACAATTATCAAGTTATAATTTTATCCAATATTAACCATACTCATACACAATACACCCATATATCCGATAATGATAAGGCAAACTACTGTAATACTATTTATTTCAATGTTACACGTGTTTTATGTAATTTTGTCTACGACTTAGTTAATTTAGCCCACAGTGAAGCCCGTACTCGGCAGGCGGGCGCTTGGCGGCGGCTATCAAGCACATAGCCATTTGACCCACATCCAAACAGCAGCAATAGTTGAAGGCAATACAATACAATAGATCTAATACCCACAAAAAAACCCAATGATTCAAAATTACAGCTACATTATTTGGCATCCGACAGTTCCCCCTTTCGCACTGGGCCACCTCGTCCGAACAGAAGTGCCTTCAAAAATGATAAATTTTACAAAATAAAAATAAATTAATTAATTTCAAAAGGGCCCTCAATAGACCAAGCCGCCCAACCGGGGCCGCCGCGAGCGCCCGCGCCGCCGCCCGCGCATAGCGTTCGCCTGTATCGAACAATCCGTATACATACACACTTACTATTATACTATAGAAGAATAATTAGTTTGATTCGTAGATATATGTAGAGCGGGATGCTGGCGCTTGTTGCCAGACCGCGGCTGGTGACGCGACCGCGACGTGAAGTATGAAGCAGGAGGTAGTGGATCCCGGAGCGCGGGCTCGCAACAAGCGCCGGACAGATCGCAAATCTCGATGTATTTGTTATATCATGTAGTCGCCGGCCGGCAACCCGCCACGCGGTCACATTTTCATTTCACATCCTCAGTTTACAGGACAAACAGATATACAAATAATTTTGCTTCGTAATTAGATTTAAAGCGATAAGATAGATAGTTGTACAGAAATGTATAGCCATTTGTACATATAACGATAGTTTTAATACAGATGAGATAATATCGAGTAACTATCTTAGCGTAATGGTATTAATTAAGAGACAATAGAAACAAAAAACGGGAAATATCTATTGTTTTGCTGAATTGTACAAATGTTTAAACCATCCTTGTTTATAAGTACGGAACCGCGCGAGAGGTCGGCCGGCCCTAGCTAAGCAAGTAAGCATATTTCATTTGATATTACACGTTTGTTATCGTTTCGTTTGTAACCATTTTGAACTATTACGATAATATAAGAGTACCTCAGTTTAGGATGGACCAGGCGTCGACTGGTGTGCTTAGTAGCTCAGGTTAGGTGAGAGTTAGAGATACTACAGTTTTTGAGACATCGACACATAGATAAACACGCAGCCTCCCCCTTTCGGCCACCGGTTTTGAGTTTGGAATCCCCCCCTCCCCCCCGGCGTCGTCATCGGCGGCGCTCCACACTCCTCAGACAATAGCCCGGTTTCAGTTTCCACGGCACACCGTCGCGTGCGATACGCACGACACGCAGTCGTCGCTGGGCTTATTCGAGATCGAGCAACGTTCCATGTTACGTTTACGATTGTATTTTGTTACAAGTTGTTTGTTTCTCCGTAACATAGGCACTGCCCTTTTAGAGCTGAGAAGAGTTCAAGTGTCAGAATTGAACGAAGGAATTGATGACAGAGTATTCCTAGGCACATTAGATTTGTTAAGCTCTCTAGCGGTATGATAAAACTGTTTATTTATCAGGACCGACTTTTTAGCTCTAAACTGACATTAACCGATAATTCCTTGTATAGTAAGTAATGAATTCGTTATTCCGATCTCTTAATAGATTTCTTCGTATCTAATAGAAGTGTTACGCAGGCTACACTACACACATTACAATAGCAATGTATAGGTTTCCCATCAACAGTTATCAACCGACATGCCGTTATTTGCAGATACTTGGAGCCGTTATAAAATGTTTTACTACAGTATGTTTTGGTCAAAACTCAGAATGTCTACTTATATTATACAGTTTTGTAATTCAAATGCCATTTTTTGTCCGGATTTTATACTTGAGTGACTCACTGTGAAATAAAAAAAGACCACAATGGATATAACATGCGATCGAGCCGATTTTTTAAATTTATTCGATGTTCAATTATTTGTAAGTTATCGGTTGACAATTTTTCTAAATTTAATAAAAAAAATTAAGACTCAAGTTTGAAACATCGAAATATTTAGTCCACAGTGATGATGGGGCTATCCCACAGAAAGAGTACAAAATTCGGTGTTGACTTTAAATCTCATGTTTGTATCTATATATAATAATAATATGTATGTAGAATTATTGGAATTGCCCTTTTCGGCGTCATTTGTCATTGTTTTAATATTATTTATCTAGATAATAGTTTATTTATGTTCCACTAAGATGTGCTTATCTAAAGTATTTGCTTTACACTTTTAGTATTTTGGAATCCGTCTACGAAAATGTTTGGATTATCAATGTGAAATGAAATAAATATTGTAATAATTATTTTCAAAATTAATTATAAATAAAAATAACAATATATTTAGAAAGTATTCGGTTTCACGTTTGGGTATTATGGTTCCTAAATTTTCGAAATTGTAATAGACTCTATTGTATGTAGCGTTTCATTTTTTGGAGGTTAGGACATTTAGATGTACCAAATAGCTGTATCAACTTTTCTATACGTGAAAATTCAATAAGGAAAAAATGCTGAAAATTAGGTAGTTATGGAAATAAGTATCATTCTTAATATATATATATATTATCTCATAAAAGACAAAAATTGAGCACGGATATACTATTAGGATGTCTTAAAACAAATACTGCCGACGCTTATCAATAAAATTAGTGAGATAAGCTCGAACCATTGTGCATGTAAAACTATGTTAACGTTGCAGGCCCCTGCCGATGCGTTCATAATTTTATATCGAGGTTAACAAGTTTGTAGTGAGTTCAACAATATTTATATATCCTTGTGGTCTTGATTGTAACAGCGATACACGTTCTGTTCTGTATTGTGTGTTCGTATGTAATGTGTTAATTTAGTTACTTTGGTGAGCCACAGTCCATAATTGTGGCGACATTTTTTATAATATATTTGTAAACTATAGCGAGCGGACGCGGACGCCAGTGATAAAATTAGAAACAAAATTTAAAAAAAATACAAAATTATTTTTGATAGTGACGCGTTCCGTGTCGTTCCCGGCCCGGCCACTTTCGGCACACTCGGTCGTGTCGGACGGACGACAGGTGACGAGCCATTAATAAAATTGAAATTTTGACTAGTGTTTAGGCGTCATTTCGGTATCCTCGCATTTCGGCTAAGTGTTAAGTGCCCGCGTCCGCTTGTTTTGATATATTTAGTACAAATTTCATGATGTTAAGGTTACGAGGCTCAAAGCTTTTCTTTTGAGGCGCCCGCACCCCGCCCCCCGCACGCGCCTACGATATAAATGAGTCGTGTATAAAATTTTATTCAAAAAGAGTATTTTTGTATTGAATATTTCTAAAGTTGGTGTAAAGGTCAAAATTCATAAATTATAGCGATGACAAAAAGGGACATTAGGTAAATTTAGAATGTCATGCGTTTTTTGTATTTAATTTTAAGAATAGTGTCGGATATAAAACGTTTAGGAGCATTAACCATTTGTAAATAAAAAGTTGAAGGGCGCGAGTGAGGGGCGGCGGCGCGGCCGGCCGGTTATATAGGTAAAAAAATATATAAATAACTTAAAGATGTTTATATGGTTCTGGATGTAAAAGAGATAAATTTAAAAGCAATTTTAAGGTGAAAAAAATGTGGAAAAATTGTAAAGAATTCTTCGGTATTTGTGTTAGAATGGCTGCTAGCGGGTCACTATTGTAATCTGTGGGCCTCCGACAAGTCATACCTAATGTCACGAAACTAACCTAACCTAACTACGCATTAATTATTACGGTTCTTAATACTACAACAATACTTATACATTAATATAATATCACATTGTCATAATGCTTATAATTTACGAGCGTGTGTCTTTGTCCGTGAATGTCTTAGGATCTAACCACTGTTCGGTGTTTTAGACATAAAGTGGAGTAATTGTGAATGAAAATAAAATTGTATCAAAATTGAATGGTCGGTCAGGGAAAGACCGACGGTTCCTCGCAAATTGCGTTCGTTCATTGGCAAAAAAATTGGCGGTTCTAAAGTCTGTTAATCAAAATTTATCAAAATTAAACGATTGGATATTGGTAACGGTGAAACACAAGTTGTATCTCAACTAGCATAGTCAGCATGGAGACTTGTTGATACCAGTGAGGGATGTTTCTTCGTGAATATAACGAGTAATAAAGCTAAGCTTTTATTTGAATCATGTTTTTTATTTAACTACCTCTCCTTTATTATTATTCTACTACCATTGTTTATTCCTAAGGAAAAGTTTTTCTGATATAATTTATCAAATTTAAAAAAAAAACGTTATAGATCTCCGTCAGTTATAGACAATCTATCAAGACAAGTTCAAACTGAATCATCTTAAAATTTTATTCGAAAGTAGCAAATAAGTACACATAAAATTTAAGTCCAGTCTTTCAAAAATATGTATGTATTCTTTTATATTTGAACTGTTTACAAAGTTGAAAGATAAAATCCAATAATATAATAAACATGATGAAATGAAATAGGTAATTAGTTTACTGATAGACGCCTGTTTAGTAGCCAAAAATACAAACTGGCAGGCCATACTTATAAGGCAAAATACCTAGTAAGTGCAATTCAGGACCACGTTAAAAATAGTAAATCTTAAAACGGGAAATATAAATAAATAGATCCAAACCATTTTAGAGACTGAAAAAATATTACTTTTGTTTGTCAAAATATTTGTCAAGTACCGCTAATATGTTACAGCGCAATCTATGTGTCGCAATACGAACTAAAAATAGCGACATGAATCTACGTAACTATTTTGTTCATGAATGTACCTGGGATAGTCGATAGATGGCGCTACCTGCTAGTATGAACTTTAGTTCTCCTTTGTACAGCTAGATGTCAATGTGCTAGTGACGTCATGTTTCTGAATGGCGGTGTTAAGATTTTCCGCGACTGAACGACCCGACTCGGTTTCAACTTAGTAGTTATCGCTTCTCGGCCTTTTGGCTAAGATCAAAGTGTAGTATCTGTTCTTTTCAGCTTAATATCTGAAAGTTCCCTCACTGAGGGACCAGTATATTAAACTGATTTTTGTAAACTGACGTAGTGATGCGACTCGAGTGGAATTTTGCCACTCGATTCATTCGAGTTATTTTATAATGTCACTCGAACACCACTCGAGTCATCGAGTCACTCGAGTGGTGCCCGATTGACTCGACCACTAACGTTCATCGAGTCACCTGTGACAATTAATCTGAAGTTAAAAGCAGACACAACTACGTTTAACAGCAAAACCGATATTTTTAACACTAGTAATCAGATCAAAAACAATTAAATAACGGCAACTCGCAACTCGCGGCAACGCGAGCATGTACAAACCTGTTTGTCTAGGCGAGTGATAAGCGAGTGACTCGAGTTTACTCGAGTCCGAGTCAACTCGAGTCGCCTATTTCTTCACTCGAATACGATTATTTTAGGTACCACTCGAGTCACTCGAGTAAAAGTGGAATCGAGTCGCATCACTAAACTGACGGGATGTTCGGGGCTCGCTCCACTCCCGTCACGGGTCGGCCCGGCATTGCAGTGCCGCCGGGATCGGCCCACTTAAAACCTTTGGATATTTAATTACATACGAATATAATTAGTCCCGTTAGTCGCAATGACTGTATAACGACTGATTCCTTGAACTGTTTTTCAGATTTTACAGTTACGCTTAGTTATAACGGAAACAATAATTCGCTTTATTATTACAATAAAATATACGTCAACAGTACTATACTTCTTCACATCATGATTTATAATCACTTAATTTACTACAAGTAGATACCTACCTAGCTGCTAGACTTAACCCTTATCTTGCTCAGCAGTTAGCCCTTCAGAGTTCTTCACTTGACAATCAATTTCCTAATTACAGATTTCCAACCCTAAAATGATAATGCTAATTTTATTCAAGTAGTTTCCGACCAAATGGATAATAATCACCCCTTACATCTTGAGACTATCAAATATTCAAATTAACCCTAATTTGTCGCTAACCGCTTAGGGCAGCGACTTTTGAGTTGATAACGGGTATTTAAGACCTCAGTGATAAGTCTCGAGTTGACTCTTGATTTTTTATTAGACTTCAATAAGTGGGAGCTTCGCAAAGCGATTTAATTGAAATTCTTTGAGATAAGGGGTCTTTTTCAACTAACTTAGTCATGCACACTTACATAATTTATTTTCTTTAGTACTTTTTCGTGGCAAATAAATATGAAACAAGAAAAACAAATAAAAGGACATTTTATCAACTTTTGTGCGGGTACATGACCCATGTGTGATTTTTGTGATTGTTGTATATTACATATCTATTGTGAATCATGTAAATTTTATCTTACCAAAAGTGCGTCTTCTGTACCTAAGTATTAAATAAAGGGTCAAAACAATGCAGGTATGGAACTTAATCTAGGTACTCTTCAATTTATCGCGTAGGTACTGATAGAATGATAAAAATCTTGACCGAATTTCGATCAAAGATTTCCCTCATTACAGATCAACTACAAAATCAAAATCAAGTATCTAAGCAGAAGATATCTAAGTGCACCAGAGCCTGCTAGCCTAGTTGTATTATACTCTTTATTCCTGCAATATCTTCTGGGGCCTGATGCCGCTATTTTAAAGTCAGTGGGTGGCAGGTTAAATAGCGGAATTAGGCCCCTGGGGCCCGAGTCTGCTATTTACAGTTGCTTGAATCGTCTGAGTGGGTGGGGTTAGTGGGACCATTTTACGATAATTGGCATTCTACTAACTGTCAAAACGTCACAATTGGCCATTGGAACGATTGAGCCGCGAGTTGAGTGAATATGACCGATGGCCGGTACAATTTCGTATTCCGCTATTTTTTGACAGCAGTTGCATCATATCTATGGCTAAACATTTTTATTTTTCATAGACAATGTGTCAATTTCAACGAAAACTTTCCTTTTTTAAAACATAATTATCCTTATTTACAAGTTTTTAATAGAAATTACATATTGTATGGGCTTTTACAATTAATTAGTATTCAAAAAACAATTAATACAATTTTTTGCAACATAAGAAACGATTATTAATAATTAGTGCCAATCGGTGTTGCCTATTAATAATTACAAAATGTTTGATACTTTTATTTTTAATTTAAATTGACAACACCCCGTCCCACTCATGCCACTCATGCCACTGATTGTTGTTGGCTTAACTGAATACGAAAATTAGGCACATATTGGGTTGACACTATCATCCCACTATGATCACACTGACACGGAGTGTAAATAGCAGACTCGGGCCCCTGATCGGACTGCAATCCGACACGACTAAAAAAATGTTGTCTATATTATATTTGTTCAAATATATTTGATAAAGACCATACAATATCCAGCTTTAGTAATTTCTCTAAGTATCCAGCTGATGCCTGCGGCAAAAAAGTGACATGACATTTCCTAGAATTCAAGCTTAACTTACCTATTCTAAGTTTTCACCAAATCGGTTCAGCAGTTTCGCCGTGAAAACGTAACAGACAGACAGAATGACTACAACTACTATAAATACGTTTTAACTCACATTTATAACATTAAGTAATTATTCTTCTTCTTAGCACATTGATAATGATCGAATCTGTTTTTAATAATATTAGTTTGTTGTCATGTTATTGGGTTTTTCTATGAAAATCACAGTAGCAGGTCGGAGTTTGGATTTGTGCCCGGTTAGTGGCAATAGGCTCGCCCCCTATTACATGGGACCTAAAACATACCGGCGAACTGTGGGTGTACATTGGTACACCTCTGCCTAACCCTTCGGGGATACAGGCGTGATGGTATGGTATGTTGTTGTCATGGGTGAATGTTTATAACGGTTGCAAGAAAAAAAACCCTTGAGCTGCCGTGAGCTTGACCAATTTGGACCAACTACAAGATCATAGAACTTTTATATGTACATTGTCCCTTCATGAATAATAAATTAGTGAGTAGAAAAGGGTTATATCTGCATATATAAAAAAGGACATCCTCAAATTTTAGTAGCATATTAAGTATAGGGGCTTTCTAATACTAACCAAAAAATACACCCAAATAAAAAAATATATTTTTTGGGTATACCTACCTTTTCCACAACACACTTACAATTACCTTAACCTTTGATTAGAAACATATTCATCAATCTTAGATAACCCAAGAGAGCCAACAATATATTAAAGTAAATAATCTTTTATTATAATAATTGAATGAAAAATAAAAAACCTACACTTGATGTTGCCTTGTAACTTATATTTGGCATGGAAAGTACATCTTATATATAAAATTCTCGTGTCACAATGTTAGTTACCATACTCCTCCGAAACGGCTTGACCGATTTTTATGAAATTTTATATGCATATTCAGTAGGTCTGAGAATCGGCTACTATCTATTTTTCATACCCCTAAGTGGTAGTAGGTAGGTAGTAGGCAGGTGCTAGGTAGAAAAAATTGCATTGCAACGCAGCACGGGTACAGCTAGTAAAATATAAAAATAATAAACTGTAGTAGATAATACAAAAGTTTATTTGTTAATATCAGATAGGTACAACAATAAAGGTCTAGGATAATTTGTTCAGTATGCACTTTTTCTTATTCTAAATCACATGAAACATTACACTTTGTTTTACAAGACATTAGAAAAATACAGTGTAAACTCTTTATAACGTTATCCTTTATAACAATAAACTCCCTGTAACGTTGAAGTGAGCCCGACTTGGTTGGTTTGCGTTAAAACCCACATATTGAAACACTCTTTATAGATACGCCATTCTCTATTACGAAGAAATGTGTTCATATTTGTAGACAGTAAATATTTATTATCGGTATTATTGTTTATGTAATGTTATCAGGTAACAAAAGACTTTGAAGCTCCGAAACATCCGAGGTCAGTCTAGCTTTTGTTATCCTTAATTGCTTTGAACACGTGCAGTATGACGCATTGTTTTCTCGGAAGTGATGGTCTTCGACCAAGCATACTGGGTACCTATCGTATTATCAGTCGTAAACCTACTTTGAAACTGTTAACATGGCCAGTAAACGGAAAGCGATTAGTGTTGACGAAAAAGTTCGTGTGATACGTGCGATTGAAAAGGGAGAAAAGAAAAGTGACGTTGGAAAGCGTTTTGAACTAAGTCAATCCACTGTTGCTACCATTTGGAAAAACCAAAAAAAAATTCTACAGGCGGCGCTGGAAGGAAACTCTTCTAAAAAATTAAGAAAGCCAAAATTCGAAGACTTAGATCAGGCAATGTTGTCGTGGTTTAACAATCAGCGCCAGAATAATGTACCCATCTCGGGGCCAATTTTAAAAGCTAAGGCTGAAAAGTTTGCCAACCAACTTGGCATAATTGACTTTAAAGCATCTGAAGGTTGGCTCGGAAAATTTAAGCACCGTCACCAAATTACGTACGGTAAAATGAACGGAAAGGCGCGGGATGTCGATATGAATGTGACTAACAATTGGATTAGTACAGTGTGGCCTAAATTAAAGATGAAGTACTCACCAGAAGACATTTTTAAAGCGGATGAAACTGGCCTTTTTTTCAAGTTGACTCCCGACAAAACTTTAAAATTCAAAGGGGAAAAATGTGTTGGAGGAAAACTGTCTAAAGAGCGTATTACAGTTCTAGTGGCTGCCAATATGAGTGGCACAGAAAAAAGAAAGCTCTTAGTTACAGGCAATTTGAAAAACCCTAGGTGTTTCAGGAACATAAAACAGTTGCCAGTTACGTACAAAGCAAACAAGTCAGCTTGGATGACATCGCAGTTTTTTGAAGAGGAAGTGAGAAAATGGGATGCTGAATTAAAATCACGGAAAATCTTGCTTCTAGTAGACAATTGTCCTGCTCACCCAATCATATCTAATCTTCGAAACATAGAGTTAGCATTTTTCCCAGCTAATACAACCAGTATTTTACAACCAATGGATCAGAGTGTAATTAAAAGCCTAAAGGGTCACTATAGACGGAAAATGTTGATGGATATGATCGAAACTGACGGCAAGGTCTCGATCAACTTGCTACAAGCAGTGAACTTCTTATCAAAAGCCTGGCAAGAGGTAACAGCAGCCACTATCCAACATTCCTTTCAACATGCAGGATTATGTAGTAGCCAAGAAACGAACCAATTTGACAGTGAAGACAATCTACCACTGAGTGCATGGATAAGCCAGTTCAACATACCAAACAATTTTAACGAAGATCTACAATCGTACGAAAATATAGATGAGGATGTAGCCACAACTGGTACACTTACAGATGAACAAATTGTTGATTTAGTGTCAAAAAGTCAGGAAACACCCGATAATCAAGATGAAGAAGATGATCAAGTGGACAAAGCCGAATCACCACCAACAATTCAACAAGCCCTAGATGCCGCTAAGTTGGTAGAATTTTTTTTGTTGATTAATCAAGACGATTTCACCACATATCTAGATATGAATAGAATACATAAAATAATACAAAACAAGTACTGGCATAGCAAAAAACGTCAGACAAAGTTATCAGACTATATGTGTAAACAATAATTTATAAGCATTTATTAACTAAGACATACATATTAAAAATTCTTGTTAATATGGTTGTTTTTTTGACTCATTCACTCCATATAACGATAACTCTCTATAACGACAAAAAATGCTCAGTCCCTTGAGTTTTGTTATAAAGAGTTTACACTGTATATAATAATATGATTATAATAAAAATTATAAAGAAGCAACTTGGCATCGCTACACCACACTACCCCACATACCTATGGCTTCACTGACATCTGTTCTTATGTATTTTACATCCATGTGTATAATATTAGAGACTTTTTAATATGGTCAATGTAATTTACACCAAAAAGTTTTACACAAAATTATCAACTACCCGTCATCATTGCTTTGTCTTGCAGTTCACCAATACCAAATAACATCAGCTTAATATGAGCCTTAGTCTCTGCTGCCTTTGTCTGTAACTCTTTGGCTTTCTTCTCAAACGCCGTTATCCTCACATCCAAGTATTTATTAGCTTCTTCTATAGTAAACTCTAAATGATGATTTAGACCAATATTCATTAGTAATTTCGAGGTGTCTATAACTTCAGCCTCCATAAAAAAGTTACAACCAATGTTCATTTGACTTTTGAAACCGTTCGGATGAACATTCTTGTCAGTTATAACCTTTAATGTATGTTTTTGTTGGATCATGTCAGTAATTTCGGCGTTCACTTGTTGAAGCCGGATTTCTAATTTCCGAAGGTCTTCTTTCAGTACATCGTTGATAAAACTCTCGTATTTTAGAATAGTCTCCTCGATATCAGGGTTCGACATTGTTATGTCGTTATGCTTTGAAATAATACGTTGTTTTACATACTTAACCTCAAAAGGCTAATAAACTCAGTATCCACGAATACAGGAATCCAGGTTTTGTGTAAACAGTACCTAGTGACTATAATTCCGAAACAATAATGGGTTGTGGTAATTAAAATAATTATAAATGTTATAAATTCTGCATAGCCTACAAAACGATAACAAAAATGAAAATGACAATGACTGATGACACTTTGACACTTGACGATACTTGACATTGACAAAACCAGTTTAGAAATTTAGTTTTCAATTTGTGGGACAACTAAAAGTATCGAATTTTTATGTTACATAAAAGTATTATACACAAAATTTCAATAAAATTATACCTAATAAATATCTGGATGGACTAGCCTACATCTCAAAAGCTTGATAGTGTGTTATCTAGCGCCATCTATACCGTGTGCAGCAAACTAATGTTAAAAGCGACATCTAGCACATACTGAAAGTACTTTAATATATGCAAGCTGACACGTTATGTAAAGCTGTGCCTTTTGGTCCGAAATCCAACAGATGGCGCTTCTTGCCATTGTGATAAAATTATTCAGTTTTGTACGCTTCGCTCAAAATCTTTCTTTGAAGACCGTTATATAAAAATATTATGAAGAGATTTTTATGTATTATATTTTTTTATTGAAGATTGTGACTAGCATAATATAGACGATACATTTAGGATTAACTAGGATCGAACCCTGGACAGAATTGGGCCGCTTATAGGAAATAGTTGATCAAAAAAATCTTAATTTAATGGGATAAGGTGTGAAATAAAAATCAAACAAATCGTCAAACGATCAACGAAATCGTTTATTTGACAAGAAATAGTTTAAATATCACTTTTCACATTAGAAAACCAGCAAACTTGCAGAAATATTTTATATTTCAAAACCTATTTGATAATATTATCAAAACATGAGATGACGAAAATCAGTTTGAAAATGTTTATGGAGCTGTTTCCCAAAAATCACTATCGCCGTAACGTGGGTTTCCAAATCAAGTAGGTAGTAGATATTTATACCTTTTTTATTAGCCTCATAGTAGGTACTCAATAAGCATTTTCAAACTAAAATAAACACATAGATTTTGTCAACAGATATTTCAACAACTTAAATAAATATAAACTATTGTACAAATTGGAAATTTCAACCAAGATCACATTTACAATATAGATTGACGGCTAAAGAATACATAAGTTATACTTTTCGGTTATTTGTATAATATAACTAGTACTCAAAATATAGGCTTTTTAATCTGTACTGTATTTCTTAATATGACGTGTACCTACCGTACGAATACGTAAAATAACGATTTTAAATGAATAAAAGTACATTTATCTAACATATTTTTTCTAAGTTAAAACGTTGTTAATATCATGTTTCGATCACTGGTTGTTAATCAATTAGAGGGTTAAGCAACTCTAAGCTAGTCCAGATAGAGATATGTGACCGTTTATTGGCATATGTAGGTATTCAACCAAGAAAAAAAGCACTAAATCAATCATTGACTTTTATTCATTTAAAATCTTTATTTAAATTGTTAATGAATATGAACTGCATGTGAACGAGGTTTAAAAGCCAACCCTTTACGTAAAATACAAATCCAATCAATAATTTTACTATTATAAGGTCGACTTAACAATAATGAAATAATAAAATACTAACGAATATTTCCGCAATAGATGTCGCCACTACCGATACGACCCAACCCACCTCTCTTACTCAAACTCCTTAAAATTATCTTAAATATTACAATCGTTAATTAAAGTTTGTTAACTACGCTACTGTGATGGACTGTCGCTTATTATAAGTGCTGTTAATGACTTCTTACGCTATACAAAAGAGAAAAATGTATGTAAGTATATCATGTAGGAAGATTGTGACAAGCACCAAATAACGGACGAGGGGAGATACTTACAGTTATTACAAATACCTTGTAAACAAAAGCAGCTAGACATTAAAGAACTTTGGCTTTTTTTAAATACGTCGCGTAAAGTTAAAAGGTCTACTTTAAATTTGTCTCTACTTAAAATCTTAGTGGACTCACGAATTGGACAAAAATTACAAGTAGGTACTTCTCTTCCATTACATAAAATGTTGTATTTGAATATCAATATCACAAAAGTTGTGATGCCTCGGTTTGATGGGCGGAAGTTTATCATTAAACTTTTATTCTAAACGTTACAACGATAATCATAAATAAGTAATGTCAATGTTTAATCTAGCTTAAATTACAAGATCTTAAAAATTACTAGGATCCATTCACAATTTACAACTACAATTAGAATAGGATAAAATTAACTTCAGTTCTTACTGTGCTATTAACAAAAGGTCATTATTATAAATTTAAAACGAATATTCAGTGGATTTATAACATTTTAGGTAACCTCTCCGAATCGGAGATCATCGTACCTAGCTAAAACTAAATAATATTCCGACTAATATAATATAATATTTACAAAATATTTACATAATTGTTATGATGAATGATTAATTATAATTATCCTTGAATATATTCAAGTTGAAATAGATGTTCATAGAATATAGAGATAATTACTAAATTATGACACTAGTTTTAAGACGGTTGTGTGATAGGACGAAATTTGGTACGGCTGTGTTATAATGGACGTACTAGTTTCATCTGTTTAATGGAAAAGATAATGTCTATCAGGGTCCCGATGCCGCGATTTTAAGTCAGTGAGTGGCAGTTTAATAAACGTTCCAGTGTACTTGTTATTGTGTTTAATTTTCGTATTCAGATAAGAACAGTTACTGGCAATCCTACAATGACAACAGTGGTAAGTAGGTGTATATTTGTCATTAAACAAAAAAATATCTGAATACGAAAATTAGGCACAATAACAAGTACACTGGAACGTTTATTAACCTGCCACTCACTGACTTAAAATAGCGGCATCGGGCTCCAGTTGGCTAGCTTCAATAATGTTTATGCCCCCGAAATGCTATTGTTATTTGGAAGCAAAGGCATTTAAAGCCGAGTAAGTATTAAAATAGGTACAATTCCTTTTCAAAATATACTTTTTCGACTGTGTATATCTACATTTGTGTTTCACAAAACGGATTCCTAAAGCGGTAAGTTTTAAAAATATTCATAAAGCGATGTCAATCTGTTCTCGTCGTGACTAGCAACCATTTAATATCAAAATATAAAATACAACATAAGCGCTTGAGAAAACCTTACTTTAATTTTTATTGTATGTTTATATTATAAACCAACGAATGAAAAATATTACAAAAATAATCAGCATTTTTGAGATCAAAACCAATTTTGTTAAGTAATAATTTTCTAATATCTACGTACTAGACGTGCTGTACCAAATAGTACTATCTAGATCTAGCTGCCCTAGAATCTACTTCTTTTTTTTTGAGCACGATAGTACATAAATACTGTAATTATCACATAGTGCCAAACCTACGCAAATAGGCCAAATAGTTTAAAAGGATGGAATGAATTCAAGTTAAAAACTGTGTATGTGATAATGTGTGTGTAAACGGAGTAATTCACCGCAAATTTAGGGTATGTTTACAAAATCGGGTGAGATGGAAACGGCTCACCCGCAAAGAGCGGTAAGTTACTTTGATTATTAGAAGCACATGTGAATTTTAAACAATGAAATATACATAATAATATTATGTGGACAATTCTGCAAGTTTTTTCGTAGTTAGTTTTGATACTATACCAAAAACTTGCAATACTGTGTATCGAATACTAAAATCACTACAAAAACAGTTCGAGCTTAGAAAATTATTTAAAACTTTTTGTGTTATCATAAATGGTATCTACAGTTAGAAAGTATAATCTGTTGCTGGATACTCTAAATATTAAAGAATATGTTATGACCACAGAGTTAAAAACTATCGAACGTAGAACTGCCTGCAGCCCTACAATGATATTCTTTCAAATTAGCGTTTACACGTCACTGTGAAACGTCAAAACTCAAATGTTATTTAACATTTCGTCACTATGAGCCTGCTAAGAGCTGATATTTCCAGCGCCAGATATTTTTTATTCGGGAAATAAAATTCACATCTGACAGACTTTGTATTGAAGAACTGTCAAAAAGTTAAATTTATTTCTCGGATAAAATTATCTGGCGGTGGAAAATCAACCTATGTATAGGGAACAATCTGGAGATACCGTTTAATGAGAACACAATTTTGTACAGCGACTCACTTAAATTGAAGGTTTTAAACAAAATATTTAAAACATAATTTTGTCTGTTTCTTCAAACTGTTGACAGTCACCTGTCTCTACCACTGGTATTATGAAGCGAGTTGTGTTTTTGAGAAATTGCAATCGGGAGGCTTAACTTCAGTATTAATGTATTTATCTGCCCCAGTTTGATACTAATTATTGTAGAAAGGACTAGATACGGAAGGCTTACGACCGAGTGTTGTGGAGCAACTTAAGAGAGGCCTATGTCTAGCAGTGGACCGTGATAGGCTAAATTGATTGATTAATTCCGCAGAAATTCGACTTGATGGAAACATACCATGTACTACCTACACTCTTGTTTAAAGCGCCTATCCTCTACATTGAGTGTCTGAGGTCAGACAAAAGGTCTAGCTAGGATATCTAAGTAAAAGACCCATATAATTTTCACAACTAATTTCGTTGCCTGATACTGTCCAAGTCGACACCTCCTCCACCACGTCTCTCTCATTTACTATTTCTATGAATTGTCTATTCTTTCTTCAAGCTTACTAAGCTCCCACAAGCCATTATATTCTAAGTCTAACTCGTTTGCAATAAGATAGGGGCGGACCCTTACTCGCCCCGCCCGCCGGCTAGCTATAGAGGCATAGTTTATGCTCCGACACAACTTTACTACTACTTGTGAAATGTGGATGACCTAAGGTGAGCTGGTAACTTATGCAGCTGTTTATGCCGTTAGGGTGTTCAAATGACTTTTGTTTCGTGATGCTAATGAGGATATAAGTTTGGAATAATTGGCCGAGAGAGAAATATAAATAGGTCGTCTGTAAGGTTTTGTACCTTGTTGTGGTATGTTTGATCCACAGATTTTTGTTATTGGCGGATTAAAAAGAATAAATTAAAAGGATTCAACACCTTTGATTATGAAAGAGAAGAATAGCATGTGACTAACTTGAGTTGTAAACAAAAGATCTTGTACGAAATCCTTGAATAAATGCGGACAACATCACATACATTGTTCTGAACCCAAAGTAAGTTGCTAAAGCACTTGTGTTATGGAATTCAGATACAACGAAGGTACCACAAACACCCAGACCCGAGACAATGTAGAAATGTGATTTTCTACATTGACCCGTCCGGGGATCGAACCCGGGACCTCAGAGCTAGCGACACCTTGAAACCGATGCGTACGCCACTCGACCACGGAGGTCGTCAAATATACAATGATAAATTGAATTTTACCAAAATTGAAAGCTCGCTTATAATCTTACCGAGTTCATCTGAAACCGATGTCGGCGGAGATGTTTAAATTAATTAGCTTAAGCAAAACGTTTAAAAAAAATTACTATAATTTGCTTCAAGACTTCTTAAGTGTCTTCGTAAGCATGATAACTGGCTGACCTTTAGGTTTTTTTTAAGAAGTTATTAAGTTAAATTAAAAAGAACTTCGATATCTACTTTTATCAAAATCTATGTGTTTTTACAGACCACAGAATAAAAGTCAAGGTACACAAAACAATGAGGCTTAAGACGGGAATTTAAGACTTTTTGAATTACAGTCGAGTCTCAATTTTTAAACAATTGGTTTGAAGATTTTTTATGTTAATACGTAGTTAGTGTCCGGGAATCTAAAATTATCTTTTAACCTCAAAATTGCAACTCCATACAAAAAAGCACAACATTTTCTATTGATCAGATTCCAAAGTATCAAGAAACAGGTGACTATGGAATACAAAGTAAGTTAAACAAATAGCTTATTGACAGAAGCACAAACATTCGATAAACATCGTATGGCTTAATTATAAGGCGTGTATCAAAAAATAAACATATACAATTATACATGGATTGCGACTGTTTGTGCACCGCTATGCAAAGCCCAAGTTACATTGCAACAAACGTATCTATGCGGGCAGTGGCGCTAGTGTAGCTGTCAACTGTCACTTTGACGTTTACTATGCTCTATTTGTGATTAGTTCCAATTTTCGCCACAGGTACGGATAAGTTTGTCGATTGAAGCTTTTATATTTTGTCGTAACATAGTCTTTTCATCTTTTGAGTTTATCAAGATTGTCCTTGTTTAAGTAATTGTGACCTTGACTTGTACAGATGGTGAATCCGTACGAAATAAATTGCCGTTGGCATGTTCAGATAAGTTATATGGTCACATTCTTTATACGTTCACGACATTTAACAAGCTTAATTTAAATAAGTTATTTTTTTTATTTCACTTGTAGTGGGTAGTTTAGCATTACCAGTAAAGCCCTATGACGTATAGATGTCGCTACTAAACAAACTCTATTGTCTATGCTTGACACGAACTTTTTCAGTTGATTATCCTGCGTACAAAACCCTTCCTTTCTTCGCATAGCGGTGCATAACAAGCCTTATAACAACATAACATAAGGTACATTTCCGTGTGAGCACGTAACTTAACAGATCTAGCACTGAGTGTCTGTGAGTCCCACTGGCGGTTACGCAGCGCTTACGCAGCGTTTACGCAGCGCTTACGCAGCGTCTACGCAGCGTTGTCCGCGCCCGACGATGAAGACGACGGCGCGGGCGCAGTGGGCTCGTGCGCCGCCTGGAAACAAAACAACATATGTTAGTGACTTGTAGGAAACTAGGTAGGTAGGTAACCTGGCTATAGGCTAAAAAAATTAAAAAATAAAGAGAAACAATTAAAGGTCTCTATTGAATTTTGGTTCAAGTATTTCAAATTTTAATAAATTGTCAAACATAGATGAACTAGTTAATAGTAGAGGCTTATATTTTGTCTATTAATAGGTTATTTATTGCCGTTAGGCTTTAAATAAATATAGGTACAATTTATTTATAATAAATGGTAAACTTATTTTTTGTATCATCTCAGAGTTAAATAAGCTATCAATAACAACATTTTATAACAATAGAATATTACAGTATTTCTTTATTCATAAAACATGATTGTCCTAATGAAGTAATTTGGTTATACGCACAAATAATGTACCACTATACATTAGCCCACTGTTGATTAAACACTTAAACAGCATCCTACATACACCGAGATAAATCGATCGATTAAACTTCTCTCACAAGATAATCATATTAATCTGACACTGTCAAACTACCAAATATGGTTTAACGAGGCGTTTATAATAAACTGGTTTTGACAGCTCTCCGCAAACTGTGTAAGGGGCTTTTATTTAACCGACTTTTGTCCTTCACTGGCTTTTAAATAAGCCTCAACATTTATTTCTGTTTTCTGTACTTTTCCACATTTTTTTCTAAAAAGACACGTATTTATATTACGGGAAAAATATTGATTGTAAATTCATTTCAATGAGATAACAATAATAGAGATTAAATAAAATATAATTCCTTAGGATATATGTCTTAGGTCAAATGAGGTCAAAACTCATGTGTAGTATAATTCTTCCTGTTCTTTTTGTGTTGTTCGTAGATACATATTAAAGTATATGGGGCCTAGTATGTTGCGACATTATAAGCGTGCTTTAAGTAGTAAACTAATATTTATGAATGAGAAAAATTGCATAATGCTCTCATTAAATATAACATAACATACCATCACGCCTGTATCCCCGAAAGGTTAGGCAGAGGTGTACCAATGTACCCTCAGTTCGTAAATATGTAATAAGAATATATTATTATGTAGTCAGAAACATATAAAAAGTAAAAGAAGGTATGTGTCGATCTGTATCTAATTATAACTCGTTGTAAGTACTAATTGCTACTAATAGTCAAAGCCGAACGAAAAAACTGCACGAATAGCCTAGTGGTATAGATTCTATAGATCGACGATGCGCGACAGGCCGCGGGTTCGATCCCCGCTTGGAACAAGCATTCGTGTAATCCACAATTGCTTGATTAGGTGTTCTATGTGTACGTGTATTCAATAGTAATGATGTGCGGGAGTCGATAAAAAATAAAAAGCCCTCTTCTTATTTACATACTATTAAAAACTAATCCTCAATTATTATAAACAATTAAAAATACCGACGAAAAACAGACAAATAAGTCATAAAAATCCGCCTTCCACGAATTAATACAGCAAAAGTAGAATTTTCAATTAATTCAAACACGCAATGTCAGCCATTACCCAATTACCTTGTAGTAAGATTTATGGTTCGTTTGTTAATCACTAGATTCCGATTAATTCAGTTTTATCGATAAAATGTACCGAATAACGTTACAATCGATTCTATTCGCTTCTGGTAATAACTAATTAATTAATTGATTATTTTGTTACGGTTGCAACAATCATTATAATTTTGTACTATGCTATGGGTACCTTTACACACATAAATTAAAACCATTTATTTTTCTTATAAGCTTTTTCAGTTTTTTTTTTATTTTATTTTAGATTAGTGGGTATTATTTAGAATTTTAGATACTTATTAATATTTTTAAATATTTATTTTGCCAGATTTATCATATTTCACCCCAATTATCATTATCATACTTATCTCAAAAGAATTTACGTAACTAGCGGTAGCTATCCTTAAGTTAACACGCACACATGCATATTTACTCACTCACACAACTACATTCAGCGTTTTTAAACATGTTTCCTTAGTTGCATCAAACCAAACGTACTGGTGCTGCTAAGAATTGGCATAAGTATATTGATATTAAAAAAGTATAAAATATGCAAAAATTTTAATTAAGGGGCGTTTTCCTTTAAAATTGTATGATACATTTGATCACAGGTTTTTATTTTCAATATAAAACCTATTATACCGCAATAAAGTAGCAATTTGACCGAATATTTTTAAAAATTCATTAAATGGCAGTTAACTTTACTTTTATACATTATTAAAAATTTATGAGCGATTATAAAAGAATATCGGTCATTAGGCCAACATTCGGCATCCGTACAACACAGACCGGATCGCGCAGTTGTTGGTATAAAAAAGCAATAAAACAATTACTTGCGCCGGCGCAACATTGTTGCAAACCTGTCACTCGCCGGGGCCGTACTTGGCGCCACGATATAATGCGCTTTATAGAACCACAACGTTAAAATATCGTAAAATCTATTTCTGTGGTAAATTGTTTTTTTTTAGTATAAATTGGGATTTATACATTTTTATTTATGTTTTTCTTAATAAATGTAAATAAAACACAAAACACTGGATTTTTTTTATAAAACTACTTCGTACTTGGTCGGATGTTGTCGGATGATATATCTGGGGGCACGGCAGTGCCCCAGCCAAGTCTCGAGCAAAACGGGCACGGCCGTACCATTCTTTTCTCGAAGCGTTTCGCGGCTATTTCACCCCCCCTGTATCATCGATACGGACAAAGCTAGGGGTTTAGGTTTTCGATGACCTAGAGTAAGTATTAAAACAAGCTCAGCCTCAAAATTGCATGACATTTGAACCAATAGTTTACGAGTTATGAGCGATCAAAGTTACACCATTTTGTCACTCACTGACTCACTCACTGACCGATCATCAAAAATCTAAGGTACTTCTAGCAAACTTAGAACCTTCAAATTTGGCACCAAGATAGGTTTTTAGCTACATGTAAAGGGAAAATTATAAAAACGGTAATAAATTATATACCTTAGTAAATAATATGAAACAAATTTATATTTGCGGTTTTACAAGAACATGGTATATGAATTTTGACTGCATTGTTAACTTTGTTCTTTGTTTATGTACAAAAAGCAAATATTTTTTATAGAAATTTTGTTTATTTATAAAAAGAAAAGAAAGAGACCTACAAAAAATAAATGAGATCCCACCAAAAACATTCAATGTAAAAAAAAGCCAAGTCTCTCTATGCAATTCTTCCATCGTAAAAAGTTTTGAGATCGCATAGGAGCCAAGTCCTGCTCAACTTAATTTATAATAATAAATCAATATTTTGTGACTATATCAATAGTTTTGTTTACATTACAATAATAGTGACTTGGCCATGAGCACAATAAGATACAAATATAAAGCGGCATATTTGGAGGAGTTGCAAGTAAATAATAAATAATATCAGGACACCTTAACCGACAGTCGGTATCATCCAAGATCAGTGAACTGCACATGCACTATGGCGCATGTTTAGTCCATAGTGATCTCAAATTCCAATCAGTTACAAAATCATGTCCATAATATATATAATATATAAATTCAACGGTATTTGCACGTAATTACAAGGAGCAAACGACCTTTAACTTGTGCTCATGGCCAAGTCACTGTTATTGTAATGTAAACAAAACTATTGATATAGTCACAAAATATTGATTTATTATTATAAATTAAGTTGAGCAGGACTTGGCTCCTATGCGATCTCAAAACTTTTTACGATGGAAGAATTGCATAGAGAGACTTGGCTTTTTTTACATTGAATGTTTTTGGTGGGATTATTATGTCTGTTGGCGACACAAAAACTACTTAATTGTTTTGAACGAAAAATGACACAGATATAGTTTTAACTTGGATTACCAGAGGATTATAGGATTTTTTAACCCAGTCCAAAAAATCCAGGCAAGCAAGTATTGCGCAGCTAAATCTGCGGGGCGTATAAGCTAATAAAATTATAATTATAACCGTCTATCATAAAACATGTACTTAGAACACTAATATTAATGAATGTCCTAAATAATAGCTAAGTGTAAATTAAATATATAATACACGTGTACGGTAGTAATTATACTGATTTATTTTTAGAGGTCATGAAATTTTGCGCATCTAAAACATAGTCTATTGGTTTCTAATTAAAATAGTGTTCATTATCTTAAGTACTAAATAATTTTAGGAATGAAGGTAGATCAAAACTAGGGTTGCCGTACTTCAGTCAACAAAATTTTGAAATGTTGACATTATATCAAAGCCATGAGCAAGGTTTTATTAAATGGCTTTTTTAAATTCCTTGCTATCACAGGAGAAAGGTTGAACATTAGTTTCCCCATATAAATAAATATATTTAAAGAACAGACCGATTTTACCCCAAACTTACTCACTACACGAATAGATTAAAAGTTAATATTTTTTTAATAAAAAAAAAAAAATTGTAGTCACTTTTAAGTAGCGAGAAAATATGCCTAGGTTATAACAGTAAAGCTTATTTCAGGGACGAATTTGAAAAAATGAATAAGAGAAAACATAACAAAAATTATTTAAACAATAACAAATTTTTGTTATGTTTTCTCTTATTCATTCATTTTTTTTTTTATTAAAAAATTATTAACTTTTAATCTATTCGTGTAGTGAGTAAGTTTGGGGTAAAATCGGTCTGTTCTTTAAATATATTTATTTATATGTTTAAATAATTTTGTATTATTTAATTGTATAACGCGTAAATTTCGAGAATAAGATTTACTGTAAATTGTAAAACTCTTTTGACAACCCTATTTGAAACTATGAGTCATTTGACGAAATCAAAACAGTCTAGTTGAAGTTTATTATATTGTTTGCAAGAAACGTCACATAAACTCGGTCGATACCTGGTGCAATCTATAAAATATACATGGAGAGTGGATGGATATCACACTGAGTTGTAACCTTAGGCAAATCACTAGACCTTTATTTGAAGAAATTCTAGAATCAGGTATTAAGTCATACCAAAAAATATAAAGTTAAGTAAAACAAATGCAAGTAAAAATATAGAAATTATAAAAAAGAACTTGATTAGAGTGAGTGAGAGTGAGAGAGTAGAGTAAAAAAATACCCCGTTTGTGACATCTCAGTTGCGCCATGTTTAAATTCATTTTTCCATCAAAGTTTGTCAAAACGAATAGTTTTTTTTTAAGAATTGTTGTGTAAATGGCAACACTGGTAACAGATCTTAGACGCAATAACCATTTAGCCAATACAATTTCTGTATGATGTTTGACATATTTATGAACATTTACAAGCTGTTCAGCAGCAGCACTGCTACACCACGGTGTGATACGCGGCCAAATGTTCTGCGAACAGAAAACTCTAAGTGGGAGTGCGACACGTGTTCCCTTATTGATTCTCTGGAAGGGCACTCAAAATAAATACGTATTCACATTTTATTGCTTACAGAGAAATTTTATAAATGACCATGTGGAAGCCATTCTATTTTCAAATATATTAAATTTAAATTCGCAATTTCACGTCGCGTTATACAATTTAATGATACAAAATTTAAATTGTTTAAATAATTTTTATTTTTATTTTGTAGTCTGTTTATTCATTTTTTCGAATTCGTCCCTGAAATAAACTTTACTGTTATTTAACCTAGGCATATTTTCTCGCTATTTAAAAGTGACTACAAAAACTTGTATTTTTTTTTTATTAAAACGTTATTAACCTTCCGTAACTACTGTGGTAATGTCAATAAACTTGAAAGGTGTTTAGTTTTAACACTTTGAACTTGAATTTGGCGCAAACGCATATTTAAACTGCATAAGCCATATTTTTTTCTGTTAATGTAAAATTTTACTAATATAAAATCTCTGACACTTAGATTGCACAGAAATTTTTATTTACATAAAAAAAAAACGTATTTTATTCTCTGGGCTTGAAATAATAAACGTTTTAGAAAACAATATTCAAATAACAAAATCATAATCCAATTACCATATCACAAACATTACAATTATGATACCGTTATACGCTGTACTTAAATATCAAATGTACCCAAAACATTTGGGCACATCCAAATCAGGCCCTGTGTGTTACGTCCATATTTGGGCCCATCAAAACTGGGCAGCACTCAGTCAGTCTGCCGCATGGGCGGGCGGCATCTCAAACAATCCCATAAAAACTGCACACGAGGTGCGTGACGTAATGCCAAAACATTATAAGTATTAAAACCATTGATCGGGGCTGTGCTGACTTCTGGTTAAGATTTTAGGTAAGAAGCTTGTTAAGATTATTAATTGGTTGGCTTAATTACTTAAATCTTATTTGAGAATTAATGTTTTATGTCTGCGAATCTCTTATATCACAAGCAGGTCTTATAGACTACATGCGTCATGTGTAAGAGTATGTTAAGTACCTACTGAAAATACAAGGTATAAGAAAGGACAAAATATATTACATTTAAAAATAAAATAAAGAAATAATTTTGTTTTTTTTTTTTAGCTTTGTTACATACACTTAGCTTATAAGTTAACTAGGTAACTCTAAAATCTTATTTATAAAATCAGGTTTCGAACCCACAATCGTGCACTCAAAAAGCCAAACTAACCCTACAGGCTTTCTAACCATCGATACCATTCAACCGTATCATTTGACTCGAATAAATACATACATTTGTATGATAACATACTAGTGAATGCATAAGGCCATGCAAGTGCAATCAATCGGTAATTAATAATTTAATATGCACCTTCACGATTCGGAAATTAGTATAGAAATATCCGGCAAATTAACAAAATATGCATTTTCTAATTGATAGTGTGAGTGCGAAGAACGTTACGTACCAATAATTTTTGATTATTCGGTAACTCACAAATAGAGGGGTACACTCAATTGCTGGTTTGATGAAGCTTCGATAGGAAAGACTCCAGTTTTGAGAAAAGCATTCAAAAAAAGATTGTTTTCATCAATTGATGACGACGGGCCTGTTGGTCTAGTGGTTAGTGACCCTGACTGCTATACCGGAGGTCGTGAGTTCGATTCCCACACAGGACAAATGTTTGTGTGATGAGCACGATCATTTGTTCTGGTTGTCTGGGTGTAATTTATCTATAATATGTGTGTATTTAGAAATATAAGTATGTTTATCAGTTGCCTGGTTACCATAACACAAGCTCTGCTTAGCTTGGGATCAGATAACCGTATGTGAGTTGTCCCGGAATATATTAATATTAATTATATTAATTCTTATAATGATAAAAAATGTAAATCTATTTGTAAGACTCTGAAAACTTGGTATCTTTGTCTGTTGCTGCTATTTACACATTGAGTTGTTCGAGAGGTTTGTTATTTCTAACCATTTTTTTGTATCAAATTCATCCCGTCTACTTCAATAATATTTTCATAAACACGTAGGTTGTTCAGTAAGTCATAAAAAAAAAAAATCTTACATAATTGGTTAATTACCTACTTATAAGATCAGTTAAGCGCAGTCAAAAAAAAAGGCATAAAAGGTGTAGCTAAGACAGCTAAACACAAAGAAACTTAGTTAAAAAATTGTTCATTTTACAAACCGATAACAAAACTCAAGTTTTTATGAATACTTCTTTATACCTATGTATTCAGTATTACAAAAGTGCATCATAAACCGACATTAGTAGTTATTTACGACAGTCTCTGACAACTGAGGGCACCGAACAAGTTTTAATGTCACAACTCTTTATGAGGCACGCCATTATTGGTTATCCTATAGAATATATTAAGGATATTGGGTGCTCTCCTATTCATTTTCATGAGTTTCTTTATGGTGTTTCAAAGTTTTACTTAGGAGTTCTAGTTGGTGGATCTTGGGTCTGCCTCTCTGAAATTTTTACAAGCGTTAAAGTTGATAGAATTTGTTAAATGTATGGAAGTGTTAGGAATAGAGTTTGACCTGATGAGCAAAATTTGAGCCTTTCGTCATCTGAAGATGGGGCAGTATGCTAGGTAAGAATCTGTAAGTAAGGTTCCGGTAAGGAGAACTCCAGAAATCTTAGCTGGTTCTTACCTTTCCTTACGGGGACCAATAGGAAAGTCATTTGCAATCTATCGCAACAAAAGGTTCCTAGGTTAAGTAAGCGTCTGCTACAATATGTAATGTACCACTACTCCATATATTTATGTACCGCCAATTAGTTAATTAATCGTAAGACATAACTAACCCACGTAAGTCGGAACCCGAGCCCAGTTCACAAGATAGCCATTGTTTTACAATGTTCATAATAACTTTACAATAACATGCAATAGCGTCTGGTTGTGTTTCCACAGTTTTATCCGATTGTCCTACAAATATTAGACGTTGTTTCAAATAACCACCATGATAATGTTTAATAATATCAGTGATGTAGATCATCGATTTACATTAAACCCGGTAAATGTTTGAGTGCTACTATAAACATTCTCAAACGTATGTTTATATCTTGTGTGATCTTCACCATCTACAAAATGATGGGTTTTAGCGTAATTGTAGCTTAAACGTTGCTATACACACGTCATTTATACAGCATCTTACGATAACATAGCCATATTTGTGAAAGATGATTTAGTATAAATAGACGGTAAAGAAAACTGGTATTGGTGACGTAGGTGCAATGTAGTAATCTAGCGTGAGGATATAGGTTCGTTTCCCGATCCATGCAATAAACAACAATGACATAAAACAGTCAACAAAAAGGGGCAAACAAATGAGTTTTATTAATACAGCTGCTACAAAACAAATCGCAAACATGATTATAATAAAAAAAGACAAACGAAAATGGAGTTTTAAATGAATATAAAATTTAGATAAAAACTCATAAAAGCCGAAAACCGAAAGCTACCAATGTAATATTCCTCGAAACATTCAATGTCATTGGACACTAACTTTTACGACTGCAAATGACTTAAATTATGATTTTGTGGGGATTTAACGACTTCACTGTGTATTATTTACATTTAAAACTAACTTTTTTACTTATTTCTTTAAATGATGTTATTGTTAAAAAATGAAAATTGTGAATTTTACGGTCCAATTTGAGGAGATTTTGTCAATTACCTTTAAATTAGATTTGAGCTATATAAGTCGGGATAATCTGCAATCGGAAGGATACTTATAAATGATGAGAACCTACTTAGGTAATTACATGACTTTATTTAGTTATTAAGCAAGGAAGGAGAGAATGCTAAGATAAAGAATGGTAGAGATGAATAGAGCTGAAAACGCTTTGCACCGATCCCCAAATAATTGGGAACAGGGCAGGAAAATTATAATTAACTTTATTAGCAAACGGTGAAGGAAAACACCGTGAGGAAAACTGGATTCCAAAATTGGAATCTGAAATCACCAATCCGCAAATGAACAAGCGTGATGATCAATGCTCGTGCCTTCTCTATATGGCAAGAGGCCTGTGCCCAGCAGTGGGACGTTTATAGGCTGGAATTATTATTATTTATTAGCACCCTATTACGTCTTTATATGTGGTTTTAATATACCAGCTTTACTTGATCAAAAGTCAAGAGTATGCAAATGACATGTTTTTAGGCTTAATTCGCCTTTCTCAAAACTCAAAAGTACGTCTTTGATGTTTCTCCCTTTACTGTGAATAAAGTTTTCTGAAGAATAAAAAAATAATTTTCATAGTTTACAATTGGACAATATTACATGCTCGAAATAAATAATAAAAAAAAAACCTTATCGTAAATAAAAAAAAGGCACCAATCTCATAAACTATGCCGCCTAAGGCAGTGTTCACATTAGTACAACGTTGCGCACAGATTACCTGCCGATGCCGGCTAGATGGCTAGATGACTAGATACGATCTGCGCGGCGGCGGTGTGTACTAGGCTTAAACGTTTAGTTATTACTATTTTATCTGTTATAGTTTTTTTTGGGTTTTATTTCATGGGAGCATGTATGTTATCTTGTTCTATATCTAAAAAATTCTTTGGTTAGAGATAATTCTTTATGTCACAGCAAAGTTGTGTAGATGTGTCGATCAGTCAGTTACTATGTATATTTTTATTTTAGGGAGAAAATTCACGGAATGTTGCTGATTAGTTCTTTAATCTCTTTTCTTCTAATTAGAAATCATTTTTAGCCAAATCGGTCCCACTGCTGGGCAAAAGAGTCCCCCAATTTTATCTAAATAACACGCCATCTCAAACAAACAAAAATAATTTATTCAATTAAATTAAAGTCAACTTTTTGCCAATCATGGAGCGAAGCGTTAAAGTTAGTTAAACCGTGAGTGCCAATCACAACACTGGCGCTCGTAAAACACGAGTATAAACCACTTAAATTAATACTGACGTTTATAAATAACTAGTTTACCGAAGGATCAGAAGATTTAGTTGAAATTTAATTTAGTAAGATTATAAAGCATAGTTTAATCATGGCTGTGAGTATGGCAACTTATACGAAGACGCATAAAACGCGGCCATAAACGCTGCATCCACTTACTTTTATTGCCAGCTACCAGTGTTGCCAGGAATAGGTTTTGCAGAAATGCTTTTTAGACATCTGGGGGTTGCCGGAAAATAATGGATTTTTATTAATAATCGATAAATTAATGAAATCTAAGAAACCGCTACTACGTGTAAGCCAATTGATAAAATAAATCAACTCTGTTTGTCCTTTTTTCGCTTTGAAATCGAACTTATTTTAATGAAACAATGCATGTAAGACATAATGAAACCAAACAAAGGGCCACTGGCAATTAAGTTGAAAATGTTTTTTTTTTTTTTTGTAATTTTGGCATTTCCTTACATAGCTTCCCTTTCCAACTTTACCGAGTACAGTAATATTCCAAATTTCGTTTAAATCAAATTTTCTTATTAATTTCAACGCTTGCAACACTTGGATGCGTTGTTTCGGCGAAAAGCCAGCTATTATAACTCAATATGCAGATTTGCAGAAACATCGTTATTGATGGCGGAAGAGTCTAAATATTATACCAATGTTAACAATAATATTATGTATTATACGAATATCGTTAATGTATATCTAGGAACATAAAGCTAAATTTGTTATTCGACAAAATGTAAGAGTGACTTAGGAAAATGGACCTTATTGCTATGACATAAAGTTATTGTAAATATCACTTAATTTAAAACTGATTGTAATATTTTGCAGCGCATATTTGAGAATTTTTTGTTTTTTTTTTTTTTATTTACTTATGTTTTTTTACAAAATTAACGCTTTTCACATAAACCACATAACCGATTTTGAAAAAAAAATGTACAAACTAGCAATATTTTTTTATATTTGCGAAATGATACGACTTACATACTTTTTGCTATAATAACACGGGCGAAAGTTATTTTTACATAATGTTAAACAAAAAAAGTTAAGTAATTATACCAACATATTGGCATACCCCAACATAGTGACATTAGTCTATTGTTAAATGACATTTAGTCTAGAACCCAGACCTAAACGCAGCAAGTCTTATTTTAATAGATACATAATATGCGATGTGTAGTATCCGCGCAACTAATTCCACAATTTACGACTATCGGTGGACATTCCTAAATTGATGAACTCAGTTTAACGAGCAGCGACTAGTTTGAGCATAAATTGGTAATACTAAGTGTGTTACTTATTACTATTTAGTACAAGGCTTATAATGAAGATGACAAAACTTTAATTTTATTCAATTTGTAGATAATATTTATGTTATGAAGAAGAAGAATATATTTAATGTAAATGACATAAACTTAGTTTAGTAACTTAAATGAATTGTTGTGGTTAAAAACGGTAACAAGGTTACAAGTTACAACAAAACTTACACAACGCCAGCAAGTTATTTAATTACTATAATTATTAGGTATTAGTACAAAACTACTTTATTTATTTTTGAATCTTTGTTTCATACAAAGATTAAAAAAAAATACGTTTATATTCATAGGATATATCAATGAAAATTGACAGTCCATCTCGTAAAGTTTTTTTTTTGCTGTAGGTTAACTTGCCCTAACCTAACTGATCAATAAAAACAAAAAAATAAATAAAAATAAACAATGTCAGTGCGTTATTATTTTGCACCTGCTTAAAGGGCTGGCAGTTATCATATTGGACTGTTTTTCTTGTAAAAAATACTTCACTGTTAGTGACACTAAAATAAATAGTTATAGGTACCGCAAATGATTTTATATAGTATAATACGTCAAGGAGAAGATTTACTTCTGTTTATGATAAGCGCTATGCGTCTAAATATACCAAAGTCGCTTAGTTTGGTTCATCTAACATACAACTTAAAAGTAAGAAAAAAAACGTTTTATCGAGACTTTTTTTTAACTAACGATTTATAGTAATTTATCAAAAATGTTTACAAGGACGTTCGTTTAGTGTAAAAATATTCGATCTTGGAAATCAAAATCGTTTGGTTATGGCAGCGAACGACAGACAGTAATTACTCTCGCATTCATTCGGAACTATCCTAAGTACACGTACCACGTGGCCACCCTAAGAATCGTTAACCTAATTTTATTTTATGCATATCTGTCACTGCAGTGCTGCCACTGTTACCAGCGTTTATAAATAAAGACATTGTAATCCCGATGCGTGATGAAGAGTACACTGGACACCTAGTAACACACTTAAAACGTCAACACTTCAGAGCATAATAACCTTTATTACCAAGCATTAGTGACTATTACTGCTTACATTTATTTTTATTGCTGACAAATATTGTGCGGCATAAAATTGGGATTTAACGAGCGGTGTCAAAAAAGTTATTATTTTTGTGTGGGATCATTGTTTGGTTTTGCGTATTGCACGAAAATAATTATTCTGAATTCGTTTTTCTACTACACTAAGATGATTCCGAAATAACTTGTCAGGTTAATAACCTGACTGCGATTACGAGGATCCCATTTAATTACTTATCAGATAATTAATGCGTATTATAAAACTATGGAGCTAGCCGGAACTAATATTTTAGATACGAATAAAATCTCGTAGAAATTGCCTACATTATACAAAATTATGACGTCACTATACAAAAAGACATACAAAATTAATAGAAAAAGAAAAAAGTAGATAGAAACCCACTAGAAAACTGACCTACAGTTACAGGGCAATAGATATTATCTTGTATAAAGTAGGTAGTTAGGATACATATCACAAATAAGCAATCTATACTTATAATAAATCTGTAGAAGTGAAAATTCTGTACATTAAAAATATTAAAAAAAAAAAATGGCGGGGGGTGTTACTAGACCGACACCGAACCCAAAAGTGTGAAAAAAAAAAATTTTGTCTTTCTGGCTGTTTGTTCAGGTATCACGCAAAAACTACCTGTTCGATTACGATGAAACTTGGTATAATTATTCTTTATTATCCTGGGCACCACACTGGGTAGTTTTTATCCCGGAAAAGTATAAACAATAAAAAACAAACTTAATTTTGCGGTTAAAAACTCATTGATAAGTTTCGTCATCCACGTGAACGAAGTCGCAGGCACAGCTAGTACTTAATAATAATTTAATTTGTTACTTACTAGTAAAACACTTTCCCCTTACAAATCGTGATCTCACGCACGGGAGCCACTTTAATACCATTCACGAGGTGTTTAATAAGCTTATTATGTAATTTAAATGACTAGAAACATCAAGGGCTGATTGCACCGTTGATGCTAATCTCGGTTCTCGCGTTAAACTGAGATCAATTGTCCAACGTAAACTAATCTCAGTTTAGGAAAAATTATATACTACAACATTTGTATTTGAAGCCTAGGTTAAAAATATGCATATTAGATTAGGATACTAATTATTCTTTATTTATTAGGCTGCCTCGTTGGCCTAGTGGCGCTAAGCGCGACTGCTACGCTAGAGGTCTTGGGTTCGATTCCCAAGTCGACCAAGGTGTTATTGGGTTTTTCTATGAAATTCTCAGTAGCAGGTCGGAGTTTTGATTTGTGCCCGGTTAGTGGCAATAGGCTCGCCCCCTATTACATGGGACCTAAACATACTGGCGAACTGTGGGTGTATATTGGTACACCTCTGCCTAACCCTTCGGGGATACAGGCGTGATGGTATGTTATGTTATGTTTACTAATTATTCTTGTCAGTTTAAAATTAATTCTCAAGACAAATCTGTGCAACAAGTCGTGTCTGGATTAAACCCATTCTTTTGTTTTACTTTTATTCGACATTAATTACCACTGCGCTCGATTTGAAGATAGATTGCAATACTCATAAAAATGTATCAACAACCCTCAAAATTGTACTTTGCTGTACTGAGCCAAAGTTCAATTTCGTATGTCAAGCAATTTACAGTAGCTAAATCGTTTATTTGTGATCCTTAATTAACGTCAGTCTTCACGGGTCTACAGGGCCTCGATTCAGCTATTTAAGAGTTGCGTGAATTGACCGAATGACCTGCTTCATTTGGTAATTTTTACGATAATTGGCATTCTGCTAACTGTCATTACGATCATTAATTGGTAATTACGATCATTCTCTTCGAGAGTTCAATGAGATTTTATTGTAGGAACTGGGGCCCGATGCCGCTATTGTCAGTGAGTGGCAGGTTAATGAACGTTCCAGTGTACTTGTTATTGTGCCTAATTTTCGTATTCAGATAAGAACAGTCACTGGCAATCCTACAATGACAACAGTGGCAAGCAGGTGTACATTTGTCATTAAACTAAAATTATCTGAACACGAAAATTAGGCACAATAACAAGTACACTGGAATGTTTATTAACCTGCCACTCACTGACTTAAAATAGCGGCATCAAGCCCCTGAATACGAAATATTTTTATTTGCAATTGAAATTCTAAAACTTCCATTAAGTAAAATTGTTACAATAAAATAGCATACCTATATATTATTTAATAGAAAAATGAAGGGTGAAATTTCGATTTCAACTTTTCATTAACTCCGAAGTTGGATTTAAATTGATGTGTAAAAAAATAGGAAAGCAGATTTGTTTATTGATTAATTCTGCTTTTTATGGTAAATATATTCTGTTCGCTAGGTTTTGTTATAAACTATACTTAAAGTAAAAAAGGGAAATATTAAAATAGAAAAATGTTGAAGTTTTACCTACATTATTATCTGATCTATTTCCATATATCGAAGCCACAGCTGCCTAGCTCCCAGTTAGTTCATTTGTTTATACTAAGCCCGACAAAGTGTTATTACTTCATTACGTAGATTTTTCTTTCAGAAAATTCTCAGCAACTAATGGAATTGTACGATGATATTATAACAACTTACTTAATACAAATATAACTCGATCTTACTAGTTTTAGTTCCAGGAGAATAAAATTTATTTAACTAGAATCTAGAGCGGTACCTACTTATACCTTGATAACATTCAATAATCAGGGCCTCGATTCAGCTATTTTAAATGCATGTCAGTGGTCGGTCAGTGTACTTGTCATAGTGCCTAATTTTCGTATTCGCCCGATAAAGTGTTATTACTTCATTACGTAGATTTTTCTTTCAGAAAATTCTCAGCAACTAATGGAATTGTACGATGATATTATGCGTATTTGTGCGTGACATAGGCTATATTGCTGTACCATACAAAGCCGCGCAGGTCGCTAGTTAATAAAGGTTAAAAGTTAACATTAAATATGCTCTTTAGTTAGCTTATTTTAGTATCTATGTTACAGCTATTCTATAGTTTATGGTAGGTAAGAGAACTAAGTGTCCAGTCGAGTCATACGGCGGACAAACTATGTGCTAACAATTTTAGTAGCTATTCCTGCTTTAGTACCTCATATACAGAAAGTGTTTGCCTTTTCACATTTTAACGAGTGTTTGTATTAATCAGGTGGTGTAAAGACTGGACGAGAGATTAAATAATTATTATCTTTATATTAGTTACTAGCTGTGCCTGCGACTTCGTTCGCGTGGATGACGAAACTTATCAATGAGTTTTTAACCGCAAAATTAAGTTTGTTTTTTATTGTTTATACTTTTCCGGGATAAAAACTACCCAGTGTGGTGCCCAGGATAATAAAGAATAATTATACCAAGTTTTATCGTAATCGAACCGGTAGCTTTTGCGTGATACCTGAACAAACAGACAGACAGACAGACAAAATTATTGTTTTTCACACTTTTGGGTTCGGTGTCGGTCTAGTAACACCCCCGCCATTTATTTTTTTGATATTTTCAATGTACAGAATTTTCACTTCTACAGATTTATTATAAGTATAGATAGATGACCTGAGAATTAGTTACGGGAAACGGGAATTATCCATATTGCATGAAGGAAATAATGAAAGTGGACGAAGCGAAACAAGTGTGTAAGGATCGTAGCAATTGGAAAGAAGTACTCTGCCTACCTATGTATGATTGTTACCCATATTAATATCACACATGCACAAGTAAATTCGTCTGTCTTTCTATAACGCTTATTCGACTAAACAGATAAAGCGATTTTGATGAATCTTGGTATGAGGTAAGCTTAGATCCCGAGAAATGACATATGCTACTTTTTGCCGCGATAACTAACGTATATGCGGGCGGAGTCGAGGTACAAGCTAGTTAATAATAAAATATATGTTTTAAATAGGATAATTAAATAGTGTTTATGCATAATGTTGGTAATAAATATTAAACTTATGGTGACTCTACAGACCTTAGTTTATGAGCTAATGAAAATAAACAGGCCAGTGCCGGCTGGTTTTGTGACTAGATATTATAATGTATATAAAGTTACATAAAATATTATACTATTTAATTATAGTATAAATATATTAATTTTAATCAACATTTAATATACAAAAACAACTTTGATGCAGAGCTCTCACACAAATGCAGCCAGTTTGTCGTCTCAAATATTATTATGTACCTATATTGATAAAGGACAATGTCAGATTTCGGCCCACTCAATAAATTCACGCGGACACGAAGCTTTTACCTACAGCAATTTAAGTTTACATTTCTAACTTCTTAAAAAATGTTTAGCTATTATCTAGAACTTCACCAAAAAAAAATTATAAGTAATCATTTTGTTTCCGGCCTATAAAAGTCTGAATAATTTCTTTTTGAGAAGTTCTCTGCAAAAGTGGAAAACACAGAAAAGCTTCTGACATTAAACTACACAAATAAATGTGAGATCTTTCACTGTTCGTGAAAAAAATAAATATTGGGCCTAAGTTACTATGGAGATCTGACATTGTCCTTTGCGGCAGTCTCAAATTGAGTTGTCACAAAACATGAAAAAATATGTAGTTTACCATGTAATTTAAAATATTTGACTATTTATACATGACCTATCTTTTCAAATAGGTAAGCCCTGGACAGATTATACCAATGTTGTAACTAAAAGAAACAAACTAACAAGAAAAATTTGATACAAAAAGCATACAACAATATCCCTGTTTCCGAATCAAGCGCAACAAGGCGTATAATCTTGCACGAGTATGACAAATAATTCGTTTTGTTGCTAAGGGCCGGTGTACACAGACGCGCGGGCGCTCACCGCTTTGTTTACGCTAGAATCACGCGCGCGTGACCGGACTATGGCGTTTATTTCCAAAACAATCATGCGAGCACCGGGACTCAACTTTCGCTGTTCTCTTGTGGCCACAATACACCGAAAATGTAACCGCAAATGGTTTTCACCTTGAATAACGTTACTTAAAATTTGTTCTACTTTGCCGAGCTGCTTATTTGTGTTTAAAGTGTGTTTTTGACGATCGCGATGCATTATTTTAAATGATTAACGATGTTTTACTTTTGGAGGTTAACACTTTCAAGGCATAAAAACGAAGACTTCATTGTCGTTACGCGGCTTTAAGACAGAACAAATAAAATACGGGGCAAAAACATTTTGTTACAAAACCTAAGTTACATTATTTCATGATGATGATAGCATAATTTAGGTAGTTTCTAGTGTTGTCTAACATATACCAATGCAATTCTTTAATAACAACAAACATGTACTTTTTCTGGTTTGAAAAAACAATTATTTTATAATCTGCGAAACCCTAACCAATATTTATAAAGCTTATAAATATAACAACAATGAACACACCCTTATGTAAGTCGTTTTCCGTTGATTTAAGTGGTGTTTGTAGCTAACATCCGGAGCGCTCGCTTGCGATCTAAGCGTTTACGATGCTTTCAATGTAGCACTAGCTTTATAAATACATCTGGGCTTCGATTCAGCTATTTTAAATGCATGTCAGTGGTCGGTCAGTGTACTTGTCATTGTGCCTAATTTTCGTAGTCAGATAAGCCTACAATAAAATCTCATTGAACTCTCGAAGAGAATGATCGTAATGACCAATTAATGATCGTACTGACAGCTAGCAGAATGCCAATTATCGTAAAAATGACCAAATGAAGCAGGTCATTCAGTCAATTCAAGCAACTCTTAAATAGCTGAATCGAGGCCCTGAAGGGGTCACAATGGCCGGTCGTATCGTAATCGTGAGTTCGTAGATGTTTGGATGTTTGGATGTCACGACCAATGAGAATGGGTTTGTTAATTTAGAGGTCATGTTATGTTGGACGTTTAAGCTTTTGTTACTGGTTTTGTTACTGGTTAGAAAGCTCAAAGGTAAAAACCTTTGAGCTTTCTTACCATTTAATTTCAGCTTAGGTACTTGATTAAGAAAGGTTGATTCTTTTATTTAACAGAACGATACGAACATTTAGTTACTTTTTATATGAAACTAACCCATGACTGGTTATGGCATGAAAATTTCGTCAATGTGCTTTTTTGGAGTTCTAACTAAATCCTATCCAAGTTTATTATTTGTTTTTTCAGTGTTGAAAATTGATTTACTTATTAAAGGTTGAAAGCGTAACGGACAGACAAAGTTACTTTCGTGGCTATAATTCTATTGGTACGGATTAGTTCATGCACTGCACGCGTTACATAAATCCTAGCAGAAAATAAGTTGTCGCATGTAATTAATAGCCAATTGTTCAACAATAAAACAAATTGTCGAGAACTACGCAGTTATTAGAAGACACTTGGGTATCATTATTACATACTGCTTTTTTTTTTCGAATTTTTAATATAAATTTTTATTGTTTTTTTTGTTATTATATTATCAAAAATATAACTTGTCGAATACCTCATACGATATATTCTCAATATTTATTATGCGTATGTGGTCTTCCTAAAAAGAATCAAAGGAGATTCGGTCGTAAAATCATGGTCGTTAACTTTAACGCGTTTCACCAAAAGGGTGACTTTTACACCATACTTAAATAGAAAATAATTCACAACTATATGGTGAACTTTGAATTTTAATTAAATTCATATTCTAGTTGTGGGGTGAAGTCATCATAAAATAATTTAGTATTTGTTTGGTTGGTGGTCAATTACTCGGAAACTGGTAACCCTGTTTTGAAGAAAGGGTCTGGACCATGATAATAAAAAGTTTTAGTACACACTACATGTAATTTTGAAGATTACGTTTCATACCGTAGTAGAATAGTAGAATTTGTATATTTTAAATGGTAGGTCATTTTAAATTCTGATAAATTTAGAGAATCACACACACATTCCGCAAAACATCTTCTTCCGTTTATCTAAACATAACACAATCTTAAGACTGCAACAAGAAACGTATAGTGTGGAGAAATCTGTGAATTACTTTTCTCACACCCACACTATTCAGTCCCAACAATTAAAACCACACTGTTTATGGCTATTTGTTTCGTATTAGTAATGCATGAAATTTACATAGTAATGAATAGTAATTAATTTGGCATATTCGTATGTTACACACTATTTTTGTACACTGGAGTTTTCACACCTTGTTGGTTTTTTTTCTGCCCTTGTTTCAATAATTTCAAGTTCTACAAAAACAAATTGGACACAGTAGTCTACTCCTTTAATTTACAATTAGGTATTGTTTAGAAGTGTTATTTTCTATGAAAATTCTGATCAATATAAAGTTGTTCCGACGTTTAATTTGGACGTATTTATTATGCTTTGACACCTTGAAAAGATACATGTTTAAAAAACTGTTTGTAACTTTATCACGACAGACTCATTTACTATGACTTTGTTTTTTATTTACTAGTTTTTCCAAGGTGTGCCTGTTGACAGAAATTTCTTAATTCCTATTAAAATAAATTGTTAACTACAAAACGTACCTTACCCTATAATAATCTATGGGGCGTGTAACCTAGTTAGAAGTGGTTTCTAAATAAAAACCAGAACATTAAGTACGGTAGTTTGAATTTTATAGAATACACATGTTTTTAAATCATCTTTCCCCTTCTCAATAAAACTTATAATTATTTGAATGGCACTGTTTGTCCCCTACTTTATCTAAAGTTGTTTTGACAGGTTAATGGGAAGAGTTTTATCAAAAGGAAAACTATGAGTTTGAAAAATATACCTACAAGGTTTTTATATCAAATGTTGTCTTTATTTCAGCTTGTACAGAGCTCCTTTATTATCAATTATTTAGTGATATGATAGTATTAGTTATTTCCTAATAATATATGTTGTTATTATTATTACTAGGCACAACTATGGTTTAATCTTCTGAAACATTTTAGCACATTTAAAACTTTTATTTAAATGATCAAAGAGTTTTACTTCTTCATACATTTATCTTTAAGTTATGTAACAACGTGAAAACGTTCACGTCTCCACTCAAATTACATAAAACAATAGAGTATCGGCGTTAGTAATATTTGATATAACTATACTAAACGGAATAACATTATTGTAAAACAAACTGGAAACTAAAATACATAATAATGTTGAAGTTTATTTCACACATAATTTGAGTTAGGAAGTAATATGACTAAACTAACTACATTTACAATCTTATATCATATGCATGTGATCATGTCCGATTCTCCTCAACAGTTTATTAAATTGGAAAAAACAAAAGAATTTGTCTTTTATCAAAAGTAAACACCACAATTAAATAATATAGTACACTACAATATAATTCACTATAATTCATTTCAATCAATCAATATAGGTCATACAAAGTATCCCAAGGAACATACGTCTCTTAATACTGGACAAATTTAACCCTTAAAGAGACAAGCAACATTGTATCGCCTCCTTCGGCACATGTAGGGTTAGTAATTACATATCTTCATCCAAATTGCACACGTAATAATGCATTGCAAGGTCTTAAACCATTACATATAGCTTCCCATTGACAATTGCATCTAAAATAAGCGGTTTCTGTAATCTTTATTGATACTTTATATAATTTTTATGGTTTGAGGCAAATTTATGATCCACGATACCCTGGAGGTTTTAAAATCTGGTGTACAGTGATAAGTAATGATGCGGTTTCACATCCAGTGATGAAATAGGGTGATTGAAGATGCAACGCTTAGAGACATCATAATTCATAGGTAAGCGACCAGGGGCCCGAGTCCGCTATTTTAAGTGAGTGGCGGGTTAATGAACGTTCCACGTGTACTTGTTTTTATGCCTAATTTTCGTATTCAGATAATTTTAGTTTAATGACAAATGTACACCTACTTGCCACTGTTGTCATTCTAGGATTGCAAGGGACTGTTCTTATCTGAATACGAAAATTAGGCACAATAACAAGTACACTGGAACTTTTATTAACCCGCCACTCATTGACTTAAAATAGCGGACTCGGGCCCCAGATAAATCTGGTGGACCGTGGAAGTAGAATTTTGTAGACCCGTAAGTATATCTATCGCAGTGTGACTTGGCCGTCCATATTGCTGCCATTCAATGATCCTGGTCAATATTTACACGATAACCAAGTGTCATGTAGATATTACTACTACAAAACATGGGAAATAAGTGCGTTCTAGCAGAGAGAAGCAATTAATGCATGCAGTGGAGGTGGTTTTAAAACATAGAAAGAAACTATGGCTATACATATTTGTACGATTATACATAAAGCCTCCATAGACAAGAGAGCGATTCACAAGAGAGAAGTAGTCACTAATCTCAGGGACATAACTACCCTAAACACAGTTTGTAAGATATATTTTTAGTACCATAACTCTCCATTCAGTTGTATTATAGCACTCGTAGATAAATAGAGTCACAAACATGGTACTTACTAACACATTGTGTTAAGAACGGAACGGATTACCGATGCCCATAAAACATCGTTTCAACTGACATTGAAAAGGAAACATTGTACAATTTTATTGCGATTTTAATATACTTTAAATAACCGTGACAATTCTGAAGCGGGTCCGCGTAAAAAGTCTATGTTTAACGGCTTAAGGATATAGCGGAAAGTAATAAAGACGGACATTTTGTATCTACAGAGTGTTTAGAAAACCCTGTCTGATCTGTGAAGGTCTTGTTAGGTATCGATATCTGATTACAGTAATGTAAAAAAATTGGAAAATAAAAACAATCTTAAAAGGCGAGAGAGAGAGAGTCGGCATCGTCACAGGGGCTGCCAAATGATCAAACAAAAGGCCGACGATAATACCGACGAAAATGATATTGTCATTTTTGTTTTAATCTCAAATTTAGGCAATTTCGCGGCATAAAATAGTTATTTCTTTAATATTTTATTTGGGCATGTGATTGCAAAACCTATCACCCTTTCGGGTAGGACAGAGTTTTCTTAACATCCTGTATAAATAGTACGTGAATGACAACTGTTACTGAGCAGGATATAGTTATAAGTACTCGTTAACACGTGTGAATAGTTCTCAGTTAAGGTGGTCTTAGTTTGATGTCTCTATTAAATGTATTGTTAGGTTTTTGTGCCGGCTTTTCATTTGCTAGTTATTAGGTACGCTTCAAGTTTTAAAGTTTTTGTATGTCGATTAATAGTTCTTTTAATAGTGTTACTATTTGTATGCTTTTTAAATAGCTTTAGCAGGGTTTTGAACATCTGGCTATATATATTGTAAATGCCATAGAAAAAATAAGCGTTATTTATGTCATCATTCTTTTTTATTCTTCTCCTCTATTTTTTTTTTAGTTAAGTGTGCGTAAATGTCTTTTTATGTTATGCGGAGTTTACCTATAAGTAATTGTTACACTGTTACTATTTTTACTACTTGTACCTCATGTCATTCTAAGTGTATACAATTGTTTGTGAACCAAATAAATAAAATAAAATAAATAAATCATCAAAATGGTTTGTTCTTTACCTATCATTTATGTTTTTTGTTATGTATTCTACTTAAAAAAAACTACTTACTTATAAATGTTAACAAAGTAAGCTAACCAAGCGCTATGTTTTAAACAAATACTCTTATTTCTGTAATCCTAAAGACTTTCAGACGTTTCCCACAACGTTTTAACATTACAGTCAATCTTAATTAAATTATCCTTAGCAAAATAATTAATAACATCTCTAAAACAAGAAGATCAGTAGAAATGTATCCAGATGACAAAGTGCTAATTCCAAGTATCTTGGCTGAAATGCAATTAATCTTGTTGCCAACTAAATCTTTAGAATTAACTAGATTGAAATACTAAGTTGAAAATGATTTATGTTAAATGAGTTTAGAGGATTAAGTATTAAGTTAATTCTGATTTAATACATGTGTGTTTGAATGATGTGTAAGGTGATTAGCAAGTCGAGATATTGAATGTAAGGTTACTATTTTGAGAATGTATGTTGTACTGTAAAGTTATACAAGCTTATGCAATGAACTTTTTTTTTTTTTTTTGTGCTTGAAGAGTTAACTAAAAGTTTATTTATAACAAGCTGTGCTAGTTGTGCCCGTATAAGTAAAAAATGTTTTATACTTGTACCGTATAAATATAAAATTAGTTATAATTAAATATACTGCAAAAAATAAATGATTTATGAGAACGAAGATTTATTATGATTAGATAGTTATTGCGAGGACACTTGTATGTATTTTTGATGATTTATAGCAAACTAGCTTTTGACAGCGGATCCGCCCTGTGTTGTCAGTTATCGTGTTTGTCCTTTTACTTTCTGAAGAGTTTTTACTTTGTATATTATAAAGGTAACTAAAAGTAGTGTCAATAAAAGTGTATTTAAAGTTTATTATCTATCTTAGATCTCAGTAACATCATAACACAAGCGTGAATACAAAAAAAAACGATATTCTGAAAAAAGAAAAACTGAATCAAAATGGTTTAATCCGTTGGGAAACTATGATGCTTTAGCTTCCCAACGGATTAACACAATTTGATTCAGATTTCTTTTTTTGTATAGACACATAATATAACAGAAGTAGGTTACAGTAAAAATGAAACTAGTAATTAAAGTGCAAAATGACTGCGTAGGTATTAATATGAAATGCTTAAAGCATAATTAATATATTCAATTAAAATATTCTTTATTCAATATAGGCTACACAGTAGCACTTATTGAAAGTCAAAAACAAAATACAAAAAAAAATAGACAGCACCCTAAGGGTCGGTTCATATCGGGCGGAAACGCACCGCGCACCACCGGCCGCGCTACGCCAGAACGAACAAACACGCAATGAGACATCCAACCCACCTGACGCGCTAACGCAATATCAGTTAAGTATGAAAGGCCGAACGCCCCACCACGCATCCGTCCGCCCCGGCGCCAAGCAACCGACAACACGCGACGCGCCCCCCGCCAGAGATGAACCGACCTTAAATCGCCCACCCTTCACCATATTTATTCAAAGTCTAAAAATTTGAAAGTCTTTTTATATTGCAGTGCTAATGAATCCCTTTCCATTACACGTTATCACTGATTGATTAAGAAAATGAATTAACATATATATTGGCAACAAGAGGTGTCAGATAAGATAACTTATCTTTCCTTGTCAGATGCATAGCCACGTGGTCGTGACACATGCGCACGCGCTGCCGTTTGCAAGGAAACCGGTTCACTCGACACGAAGATCGTAGTAATAGTGAATACAGTAAGGGTTTTGAATAACAGATGGAGCTGTTTATACTTTTGTGACGTTTGATTGGTGACAAGTTTATTTTTTTATTTTTGAGGTAGCTTTATGTTTTTTCTTTATTTTTAGTGCAAATTGGATTATGTGGCGTTTGATTGGTATACTTTTCCAAATATGTTTAGATAAAAGCTTTAAGTTTTTACCTTAACTTTTGAAGTAAATTGGTATACGTAATTTTGACTTTATCTGCTTTTTTGTCGATGGCGTGCTTGAAGAAATTTAAGAGTACCTAAGTGTTTTTCTAACTAACTAAACTAACATCAAAAAACGTGCACATTAGCCTTCGTTAAGACACAACGATATATTAGTGAATTTAAATGATAAATAAAACGCTTCCTAAAGTACAAAAGATAGTAATCTTAATTTCTTACAACAGAAGTGATGCCGCAAGTGCATAAATTTAAAAAGATTGAGAAACAGGTTACGGTCAAAACATTAATGATCGATAACTGAATTGAACTTAACCGCTATTTAACCACTACCACATACATTTAAGAATGCTCCAGGCTGATGATGTTTTAGTCTTTTTTTTAGTATAAAAATGAGAAGCTCAGGTTTACACTAAAACCTGACTAATACACAAGTTACAATGACTCCGGTTCTCAGTTATGCTATCGTAGAACAATTTAGGATATGCCTATATTCAGTTATAGACCGACGTAGGTTAAGTTCATAGATTGATTATATAAGTTCCTAATTACATTCACCCCTGGCTTCTAAAAGGCTGATGAACTAAATCTATTGTCAAATAAAATAATCTCGACTGTGATTTGATGACTTAAAGACAAACAACCAATCACAACGTTTAAAATAAGATTTGACAGGTGATTAACTAATTATTGTGTTGATCAACGTTTTAGAAACCGGGGGTAATTTTGTGAATAATCTAGACAGTTACCATGAACTCAGGAATTACGTCAAATAGTTGTCGGGGTGATCCGCGGGCGTTGATCTGCTCTGAATGAATCGACTGGGCTGGCGTACACGCACCTGTTGATAATGACGCGACATTCAGACTTCGATGCCCGGAGGAGGCTTAAGGTACAGACTTACAGCGGTATGTTCAGTACAAGGCCACAAGTTATAGGCGGATTTAATTTCTATGACCATTCAACTGACAGATGATCCTATAAACAGTTCATCATCTCCCGAGCCTTTTCCCAACTGTTGGGGTCGGCTAACAGTCTTACCGGATTCAGGTGAATACCGTATTTTACATGGAGCGACTGCCTATCTGACCTCCACAACCCATTTTACTGGGAAACACAGTATCCCATAGTAAGACTGGTTGTCAGAATTGACTTAACGACCGCCAAAGATCTATGTATGACAGCCGGGACCTACTGTTTAACGTGCTTTCCGAAACACGGAGGGGTACGGTATGTTATAAATGGTCACCCATCCACGGACCAACCGCGGCGAGCGCGGCTTAACCTGTATTATCGGTCAAACCGTACGGCTTACACTTAGCCACGAGCCCCTCCATATAATAATCCTATAAACAGTTATGGGGTATAATAGTTATGTGGGATTTTCTTAAATAAAATTGAAGTACCTAACGAATGTCTATCTATATTCCAATGCCATCTAAGAAACTTGGATTATAAAGTTCTACATTGAATTTTTATTCACACATTATATTATTATATAGTATTTGTATTTTTCCTAATGATAGGTGTATCTTTTTCAAAAATATTCTTTTATATCCTCGATATGCGTTTTTTTAACCTTTTAAGCGCTTGGCTAAATGTCAATTGCCGTGCCCCTAGCGCCCGGCTACGAATCGGTAAAATAAAGTCTCCTCTCTTTCTGCTCCTCTTAAGCTCCGATTTGTAAAATATCATGGTGTAAAATAAAAAGTATTATATCTGTCTATCTACATAAATAGAGAGATATGGAATAGATGCAATAAAATCAAAGAAAACAACAAAAATCTTGAATATTCTGGGTCGTATAAATACGACACGGGCGGTAGGGGCACGGAAATGTTTGTCCCATATATACGACTCAGGCGGTTAAAGGGTTAAATTCCTTAAAGTTTTAGTAAATCCGCTTCAGTTTATGAATTAGACAAACAGACTTGCAACATTGTTGCAGTCGGAGACTACCAACGGCCGAATATGGCCCGGAATGCCGCTCGACACGATTATTTTAATCGATATCATTCGATACATCGGACGCATCATCGGACTTACTCGATACGATTCTGTTTTTAATACTAAGACCGCACGTAATAAGGAATTGCAAAAATAAACCTTAATGCTTTGACATAAGGTACTGTCAATGTACGATAAACTAAGAAATTATGACGTACTAAAGCATATTCTTAAAGAATATGCAAGTATAGTTGTTACTTTGAGACGTAGAGTCTTCAACTACAGTAGCAGCAAATTACATGTTTTAATTTGTTTTTGTACTTTTTTATTTGGACATCTGTGTATTTTTTAGATGTCAAGATAACGGACTGTGGTAGTAAAAAATTAATAAGACTAGTTGGAATTACTTTGCTGGATCAAAATGTTTGTTTCCTATTGATCTTTATTGATGACCTTTGATGGTATTAAGACGATTTAAATGTCAAGCAATAACAAATGTTCTAGATTTCTTCTTTCTAATACAATACATATTTAAACGTATGAATAAAATACATGCATAAAAAGCCTATAAATAAGGGCAGAACTCGCTGATTAATTTAAAATGCATTACACAACCCTCTTGGCAAATTAAATAGCAGTTTCAAGGTTTTTTTGGTTAAGGTGGCCGCCGGCTAACCGGGTTTTGACGTAAAGGGATACCGGGCTACCCAATGATTTTAGTAATGTGATCTTTGGATTTTATTTGGGTTTTAATATAGTTTTTATTTTTGTTTGGAAATATTTGTTTTTTGTTGTGTAAAGTATTGAAAGCTATTAAAAATATAAGACTTCTGTTAATATAGATCAAACTTTAACTATTTAAACGAGAATGAAAAACGGGCTCAAAAGAAAAAATCTTCAGGATGATAAAAAAGGCAAAACTACTTTGATACTACTTTGATCCTAACATTTAATTTTCACCTTATTTAACCTCTCGTCTGTCGCAATAAATAAGACGATAGAATTCAATTGTGTCTCGCGTAGATCTGCGCTTCCGACATACAACGGGTTAACCCAACAATTCCCAATCATTGTATAAGAATGCGACAACTACGATAAAACAACGTATTTCCACAAATATCTTTTAACTATGTGTTACTGCCAAGTACAATTCACCAAAGCTATTAAGACATAAACAGCTTTGAAAAGCTCACACCGCCATTACATTTCGCTAGAAAATACATAACGTGAACGAAATATTTATTATACATAGAAGCCTCTTGGGAACTAAATTAGCTTTGCCATTTCACTCTTTATAGTTTCTAGAAAAGTTAATAGCCGGATTTTGCATCAATGTCCTATAAGGGTCCCGACACATGTACCTACAAATCGTTCTAAGCGCCGATTTTTAATCTATAGATTTTTTTATTTGAGAGATAAAATTCACTTCATTGTTTGATTGTATTTATATCCACCCAGGTATTTATATTTTATTTAGTAACGAATAATGATATCATGCATACTAAAAAGTGCGTTTTTGACCAATATTCTAGTACCGTTAAACATTTAAAAAGCCGCTTTTGATTGTTTTTGTAGCCTCTTTAAGACGAAGACGTTCGGTTTTTACTTTAGATCAAGCGATTACAAAAAAAAATAAGTGACAAAAATATAAAATTTGTACATTATGAACGATAGAATAATGCAACCAGCTATTAATATAACATAAACTTACATACGTACATATTTTTGGTTCGAAAAAATTAGCTAACAATCGCAAGTTTGCCTTAAGCCTTATTTCTAACCAATGTAAGATCAGACATGTATCCCCACCGTTTAGTGGTTATAAACCAGAATGACCGGGACTTTCAAGAATTCGACTTCCTGAATTCGATTCCAGATAATAGACATGTGGGCCTTTTGTAACCTTAATAGGTACTTATTATTGTTACAATAATAATGGCTTGTGGGATTTTATAATTAAGCTTTTGTAACATAATTGATTATACCTGAATTTAAAAAGGAACCGACTTGTTTAATTGAGCTTCTCCTGAGTTCTCCTCTTTTAGAAGTCGGTCAAAAATAGAAATAGTGTACCAACCAGATGTATTTTAAAGCAATTTTTTACGAACTTTTGCGGATTTCATAGAAGCTTAAGTAGCTTCTATAATGTGGAGACAAATCCTATAATTTTATTTTTGTGGATTAACTATTATTCGTTTTCAAAGAAGTTAATTACACTACAAGACAAAAAAAGGTAATAAAATAAATATATATATTTTTTGCATCTTTACAACCCTTTTGGATACAAAGAATTGAAGTGTGAATTTACACATTTTATTTCTGACAGTAAAAAGTGAATAAAGTAAAAATTATAAAATTCTTGTGTTAAAAACGTGTTTTATCTTAACTATTACTTTTATGGTTAACTTCGCTGTATAGTGACAACTGTGACAAGTTATCTATACATTTATCATGTTAAAATAATTAAGTGGTTGTCACTTAGTATGTAATTTTACTATGAATGTACCTCGAAGGTTAAGTTTCGTCAAAACAGCGACTTCAGAACTACTTAAAAGGCAAAATCATACATAATACATTGGACAAAAAAGCAGAAGCACACGCAACTTTAAACAGCTCTCAGTTACCCAAAAGAAAACTTAATTTTTTCAACAACACGAAAAGGGTAATTAAATTGAATTGATTATATTCGAATTTGTAGTCTTACCTATGAAGTAAATCAAACCACAAGAAGATGCAGGCAATCTTGAAAAAACATATTGTTACCGAGTGAATCTAGAACCAAAACTAGTGGCAAGGCGAATCGTGACCCAACATGAACGTAATAACTAGCGAAACAGGAATCTCGAGGAAGCGTGGTGATTCATAATTGTACAATTCCTGGATCTACAGTTCTAAACCTTTATCCGAAATATAACCTTAGGAGTATAATTGTAGGTACTACGTTGTGGCCAACACAATCTTAAAACAAACCCGAAACACTTTTACATATCAATGTGAAGTCTTGAAGGTGGTGACTTATCGATGTGAACAAAGCGATGAAAGTCGCAGAAGACAAAAGATTAAAGATACATACAATCGTATTAAAAGAACGCTGGCTTCTAAACATCAATAAAAGCAAAATATCGTACTAGAACGTTTTAAAACTAAAAATAAAATAAAAAATCTTATTAAGACGTAAGAGTAGAAGATGAAGCAATAAATAACATAGTGATAGGTGATTGATCAGCCGCAACACAAAAACGACCATTATGTTCTTTAAGGCGCTTCGACCAAAATGACGAACATTTTGGTCGGTACTTATATCCGCACGACGTCTACACAAGTATTATTCAATATTCTTATGGGTGATAACTGATTAGATTAAATGATGTATTCTATAAAGAGATAGTAAAATAAATACTCTGTGATCAACTTAAACTGTAAATTGCAACTTGAATATTCAATTCAACAAACAGATTGCGTTGATATGCACCCTTGAAATCGCCTTTTAATGTACACACATTGGTTATTGAAAAATAACTTAAGTATTTCCTTTGGTTTGATAAGCATCTGTTACAATTGAATAAACATTGTAATGTGCTACGCCTAAGTTGATTTTAATTCAGGATAATTATTTTCCTATGAAGCAATCTCATATTATCCACACAGCGTAATAGATCAACAGAAAACCTATTTCGAGTGCAGTTCTTTTTTAATTTTAGTCTGAGTAACTGTTTAATAATTGAAAAAAAAAAGGAAATACGTTCGTTCACAAGCTTGTGCTGGTACGCGACAGCTAAAAGACAGCTTACTATGCACCTATTTTTTTTAAAAGATGCCATGATGCCATGTTCCTGTGACAAAAGGTCAGCAAAGCAATCAATTATCCAACTTATTACCTACTTTGCTCTGTGCAATCAATCAAACATGGTTAATGCACTCTGCTGTCTTTTTTTAATTAGAAAAATAATAGATTTATACCGCAGTCATTTCTTAAATTTTATATAGGTACAAGAAGAGGCTTTTGCCCAACAGTGGACTACTATTACATTTGCAGCTGGTTATGGAAAACATTCAAACTCATCCGCAACGTTTAATGGCCAATTAAACGTCGCCAATTCTGTAACAGCGCAGAGACGTCGTAAAATTATGACAAATGCGCCACAGATAACCTAGGTTTATATGGAGGTTTTTATATTATAAGGAAAAAGGTTTTTAGCAAACGAGTTTTTAGGTCCAAAAAAGTCAGGTTTATGTAATAATATAAAGTTTTTTTTGTAGTTAGTTTGTGTTTTTGAAGATTTATCTTATTAACGTTTATAATTTCAATACAACGTCTAACCATTTCAGTGAAGTGATAGCTAGCGTTATCCTACCTCTACTAGAGACCCATATACTAGTTTAAGTAGGGTTCACATGTTAAACACTAACCATTGGTTAAAGATTCATTAAAACAGGGTCTTTTTTTAAAGTTAATTGACTAAAAATTTATAAACTAATAATAAGAGTTAATGTTTTCCGTATATGATAAAACTTTTCAATCACACAAATAGGCAGATACACAAAACAGTCTATTCAATTAATATTTACTATAGGCGTATGTATCTACATGAATATCAAGAGCCGCCATTAAAAATGTATTAGATGTAGAACTTATTACAACAAAGTTTTTCTAAATACGATGCTGACTACGACCCAGTTTAATAAAGGTCGTTTAAAGAGATCGTCATCCTATTTCTGGGCAGGGGAAAAAATCTCCGTTTTGTGTGCTCTATGTGCTCTCTCTAGTCATCACTGTATGCCAATCTAGACCAACCTTTTCTTATTCTCGGGGAAATCCATGGACATCCGCCCCCTTGGGGTATGCTGGACTCTTACCGGCTAAAATCACCGGTGTGCTTCTCTCTTTCCCTATATTAAAGACCAGGCGATAAGACAATGCAAACTACTGCGATTAATCCACCGTAGGTACTCCAACAAGGAAATAACCTCTTACATTCATAAACCAAATATCATCTGAATTGAAACCCGTTCCAATTTAACCTAGCCCCTACTATAGATAAATTTAAATACTCAGACTATATTTTATGGCTTATTTTAGGTACGGTTTACGACGGAAGACGGGACCCGTTGGATGAATGTCTGGCTAGATTTTATGGGAGCTACATACACAAATGTTCTAGACTTGTCTAGATAATACAGTTCGGAATTGTTCAAGTATTTGAAGACTGTTTTATTGTGGTCTATTGTGAAGAGCCAAATAGAAGCATCTGTCAACGATGAATATAATGCTTGTGGAAATTCGAATTATTTGCTATTATTATAGTTTCAGCAATTAAGATATTAATACACAGTTGTTAAGTGGTTATTGGTTTGGGATTCGATGGTTCTCCGCATCGACAATCACGGTTTAAACTTTTATACGCACAAACGGTAAGTAGGTGCCTACCTAAGCGAAAATCTCAATCTGTGTAGAATGACAATTTAATTTTTCTAAGGTGTTGAATCGAATTTAATTGTAATTTTAAGGTAAATTAAGGTTTTATTTAAGAACTTACAACACAGCCACCTCTTATTTTAACCTCACAGGCAGAGCAAGACATTAAAAAAAAAATAGGTGCTACAAAATCATAACATAATAAAATGAAGTTTCATAAAACCTTTTTAGTGTCAAATTATAATAACAAAACAAAACCACAACATTTTTAACAGCCCAGTATCAGGTCATCGACCTTTACCAACACGCATATTAAAATTTAGGAACAATACACCGGTAAGCAGTAAATCAATATCCCTGCTAGACGGCCGTGGCACAAAGGGGCGCTGCGAAGCGCTGCATCTGCTAGCCAATGTCAACGGTGACGTTTACGCGCGAAAAGTTTTACGATCCGCAGACGACGACGCGTCAAACGAATAGTGATGTTATTTGCCAATGTGTCAATATGTCGACGCTTTTGTTAATATGGATTACTCAATTTGTGATTTTCAAATTGAATTCATTTTAATACGAGTCAGTAAAAAATGACTCTGTATTTTGTCTACTTTATTTTGAGTTTAACCCTTGATTCTGCTTAATTATAAGTAAAAGTCAATAATAGGTTTATAGCATTGAATAAACCGATCATAGAACAAGCGCAGTTATCTAAAAGTTTATTTAATGAAGCACGAATGATAAGTCAGTTTATATTTTGATACACAAGTTAAATTAAATAAGATAATAAAAAACATTTTATCTCAATAATATTAACAAAATAAATTAATACTTAGGTAATTTGTACTAAGTGTTATTGTAAACGCGATCAACGGAAGTTCGATTTATATTATCATCGATACTACGATATACGAGCACGATACGAGCGGATCGGGGTACGTCACTCAAGACGGTTCATTTTACGACCGTCTCGTTCCCGTGTTCCATTTTTAAATAGGTCCGCTTGTGGTAGGTCATTGGATAAATAAATAATAATCATTATTATCAAGACCAGATCATGTCATCATGTCCTTTTGTTTTAAATAGATATAAAACTATTAAATTAAAAAAATACAAATTATTAAATTCAACTGTGTTTCAATTTGCCTCACTTCTGTTATAAAACAGCAGTATTTTAAAATCGATGCATTTTTTTTAAATTTCCCCGACCCGACGTTAAGACTGCGTAATTTACGAGTGGCCGGTAATAAAAGTTTTTGTTGCGAAAAGCGACGGGGTGCTATAAAAGTTTGCTGTCCCTTTCCTCAGTGAGTTTACGAGCGTGAAAACGCGAGATAGGTATACCGTACCGGTAGTTTTATTACCGGGTATGCGAGCGATGTGAACTTATGTAGGTACTAGCTAGGAAGCTTGGCGGCAAAACACAATATGTCAAAACGGGTTTAATTTAAAATTGGAATCGGTTTGCGCAAACGAATGATTCACTTTTTAATGGAGGAATGACTTGTGTACAAAGACTGTATCAGCATAATTAAGTTTTTATTGCTGTGACATGTTATTGAGACCTTACAACTGATATACATCGTAATTCAGAATATATAAGGTATTGGTGCAAGTTTGCATCCATCTTCTGCATATTAAAAAAAGTACAAAAGTACCTATGCAACCTCTTTTATCCTTTAGAAAAAAAGCATAGACAAAACCGAAGGAAAATATATTTTACCCGTCTTGCTACAAGGAAAATTACAAGATCCTGACGGCAACCCTTAAAAACCGTAGTAACGAAATGGCGCTAACCAATTCCTGTTCGTTTACTAGTTTTGCAAATGGCTGTTTTAAATAGAAAGCTTATTTACGTAGTTACTAAGCGATTATTGTTGACTAGTGGGACATAGTATAATGTATGTACCGCTAATGGCTATAATAGTGTTGTGGTTGGTCCATACGACCACTGTGGGAGAAGCAGGGTTAGTTTTATGACGTTTCCGAACACGATAGTTTCTAATGCTTAAACACCAGTAATAGAATCTATTGTCAAGCAATCTATCCAGTTTTCAGAAGCTATTTTGTAAATAAGATAAAATCAACAGTTCCTCTTTGAGTTTGAATTTTACTATTAAGAGGAAAGGGGAGCGGAGAGACTTTTGAAAATTCGGTTTTTGAAGAAAGTATTGCTGTCTCTCTAATTCCCCCCGCCCTCTAATTCGTGCGATAAGGACAACTGCAGCTCAGACCGAAAAACTGACGAAAAATCGAGGTTTGGCTCTCGTCTATTTTCTCCCCCAATTCTAGACCAATTTTAAAGATATTTCATATACTGCATAAGAAAAGAATAATCTGTGCCTCTATTTTTTCCTTTTTTCAATAATCGTTGCCAAATTTGAAAAAAAACGCCTCTGAAAACTGCGGTTAAAATCGGCACTTTTTAGAAGGTTCTAGTTTCTTTAAATATAACTTATTTTAAAAAAGGAAGAAATAGGGGCATAGATCTAGTTCATATTTATATTACTGCAAAAAATCATAGCCCTAAGTTCAGAAACCAGCGAGAAAACAGACGAGAACGTTTGTATGGAGAAAAGTCCACTCCCCTTTCCTCTTAACTATATCTTAAAGACGATTTTATCTTTTGTGTAGTTTGTAGATTGATTTTACTTGGTGGATGTACTACCTACATGAACTAAGCACTTACCGGATTCTAAAAAAACAGGTAGAGAATTTTACCGATTCTAATAATACAGGTTACGACTTAATCTTAATCGCTTGTTAATTGAATCTGTAGCTAAGTAAGGCAAACACGCAACGTTCTTAACTAAAAATATAATATTCCTACAATACCACTCACAAGAGACTTACATCCTCACATATAATTTATCTGTGCTAAATGACGTCACACAGGTTATTTGTGCCTTACGACTGGCATTGTTTGCAGTTTATTGCTAATAACACTGTTCTGCCGGACACCTATGTTTTATTTTACAGTTGACACACCATTTTTATGGCCTATTCACAGGTTCGAAACAAGTGATGGGTACTTAGGGCGTCTAGAACTCGCTGTGGTCTGTGGTTAGCACTAAAATATGGTAAGAAGTTCATTAAACACGTTTTAATGTGTTGGTTTAGAATTGAGTAATGAGTTTTTGAAATGTGAGCGTTAACATAAATGATTTATTTTTGTGTACTGGTGTACTAACTCTTTAACACAGAAGAGTGTACATTTAAAACATATCTTTAGAATACAGATTGAATCATTTATTTACACATTATAAAATGTCTCTTGAATTTAGACCAATCGGTATGAGCTAATTAAATAATAAAAACGACTCATTTCCTCACATTATCCGGAACTACTTGCTCTTATTTTTATACGAAAAAGAGCAAAATAAAATAAATACATGGACAGCAAAAAGATTTTCCAGGTAGCTGACCGCAACCACTAACGGATCGCAACCTAATCAGTATTTAATAAAATTTAGTTCCTTTAAAATATCCAATACATCTTAAATCATAATAAATAAAAAATCTTTTTATTACACATAAATAGAGCAACGTTACACTTTTTACATAACATTCCGTTAGTCCGAGAATTGCAGCCTAATTAACCAGTTAATCATTCTTATGCATTCTTCCCTGTCTAATTGATTGATCAACCGTACAAGGTGATGGCGCTCACATATGTACTATATATGGCGGGCCTGTTGGTCTAGTGGTTAGTGACCCTGACTGCTATACCGGTTGTCGTGGGTTCGATTCCCACCCAGGACAAATCTTTGTGTTATGAGCACGATCATTTGTTCTATGTCTGGGTGTAATTTATCTATAATATGTATGTATTTAGAAATATTTAAGTGTGTTTATCAGTTGTCTGGTTACCATAACACAAGCTCTGCTTAGCTTGGGATCAGATAACCGTGTGTGAGTTGCCCCGGAATATTATTATAATAGTAATTGAATGAGTTATTACGACAATCCTGTAATAGTCTTAGAATAACCGCGTAATAATTTCTTTTTGGAAGAAATTTTTCATATAATATCAATGAAGATTAATGAACCCTAATGTAGACCACATTGATAGTTTAATTAAGGGTGTTTAATAAATAAACAGTAATTCAACAAACTTAAATGCCTTTTTTAGTTTCTGATACTAAATATATTTGTAAGGTCAAATTTAATTAGTCAATTAAGATTAACATCTTAAACTGTGCGCTACAAACTGTTAAATTAATTAAGTAAATTAATAATATTTAACCACACAATACTTTGACAGACATCTGTCATCTACATTAAAATGTCCAGTGGTCGTATAATTAATTACTGACAGACAGACGTCCAAAGGTGATGCGGTGTAATAATTATCGTAAACAACTGTTAATTGGTATACATGTTAACTTGAAATATAGTATGATACATATGATAGGTTAAATAGGTTACTCTCATAATTTGAGAATAAAAATGTCCTCGTCTGTGATTTCATATCACTTTTTTAAAACTTGTATCGTTAAGAACTAAAACAAGGATATAAAAGTAAAAGTGGACAATAATTTAATGTTTAGTTTTTTATCTTGTCAGACGGATTCTTAGTAATCATTTATTAGTTGTTATTTTTTTGGTACCGTCTAACTTCCTTCTTTCTAATTTTAAATGGCACTAAAAAGCTTTAACAACTTCGCCTTACTACATTGTCTATATGCCTATATTTTAATTTACAGACTAATTAATCCACCCGAAAAAGACACCACGTGCCATACCTATTACACAATTAAACCAAACTATTGAACTACCATGTTTATGACATACTTTTAAAAGCTTCTGCCTAGACTGTATATTTTAACGTAAGTACCTATAGCTGGCTAGATCGATATCCGCTGCTACCGTTCAGTAGACGAACTTTATAGCCCACGCGTTTTCCTTCAAATGGGAGTTTTACGACTTTTCATAGATTGACAGATCTTGTTATAATTTATCTGGAAATACTAAAGCTGTAAAGTTTTCGTCCATTTCCTAGGAAACAGTAAATTGGTCTGGATTTTCTAAAGTCGATACATGCCATATACTTACTATATTATTTTATTTTATAACGTATACCTGAAGGGTACTTTTAAAGGCTTCGGAACAGTCTACGAGAATAGTGCTACGAAAAATAGGTCAAAATTTCGTAGCGCGCATATTTAATGTTCTTAGATACCTAGATGTGCGCAATTCGCGCAATTTTAGCGCGGGCTGCAGCACATGGAGTTCGAGCCCTTACCTGAAGCGGCGCATGTTCGCATCGCTACAAGTGCGCGGGCGGCGGCGAGGCGCGCTGCGTGGTGAGCGGCAGCGGCAGCAGGTGCGGCGCGTACTCCGGCGCCAGCACGTAGCGCGGGCTGCAGCACATGGAGTACGAGCCCTTGCGCGCCTGCAGCTCCAGCAGCGAGCACAGCGAGCGCTCGTACAGCCGCCACTGGTGCACCACCCAGTGGGCTGCAAGAGGACCACAGTGTTAGTCACCTTACAAAATATTATTGCATCACTTAGCGGGTTACACTGGTCATAGCGCGCACTCGTACAGGGAGCACTAGTACAGCTACCACTGGCCCTCGACCCAGTGGGCTACAATTTCACCCCAATGTTAAATTTAATATTGTGTTATATAATTAAATGGTATCTGGTATAAGTGATGGATTGAAATTTTAATATGGGATGTGCGGATCAGTGCCATTGTGCCCCCAGCTAGTGGAGTTACAAGACATTGGTACTTCACTGGAGCTGTACTCAAGTGAAGTACCAATATCTGCAATTGTACCTCACATAAGTGTCGGTTCAAATCGTTTATGTATTTTTATTGGGATGCAATTGTACCACAGTTCAAATGTCTGCAAGAAATCAGTGCAATATCCAATGGACTTTAATCGTACCCCGTAAGTGATGCAATATTTATAAAAATACGACACTATTTAAATAAAGAATGAGTAAAACTGAACTTACTCAAAAATAACACACAATAACAACAAATAAAAAAAAAGTGTAAAAAAAATATTGTCCTGTTTACATTTTTTATAAATACGCAAGTAATACTCTCATGAAATTAATAAGCTTTTTACACGTGACTACATAAAATCGCTTACTGGCTTAGAATTTACCAGCACAGCTCAACATTATGGCTTATAAACCAGAAACAATATCATAAGAGGCTGCTTCGCTAAGCTGTGTTCAGCAATTTAACGATACGACCGGGGAATGTATGGCGTAATAACATTAAAAAATAACATATTGAACAAGATCAAAATAAGAATACTAAAATCATAATATATGTACGTGTCAACTGTCACAAAACACCTTTGAATGACAAGAAAATACGTTACATTAATTCGTTTTTCAAATTACGGAAAATTGCCATTAAGAAATTTTAACAAATGAAAAATTAATTTTGGAATAAGGTGGAGAGTGATTTCTATTCTTATTTTAAACGGGCTGCATAAAACCTGAATCTAGTAGTAAAGACAGCACTCGCTCGTACAGACGGCCATTTTGCTGTAAAAAAATAAATACAACAGGATTAACATTTCTAACACTAAAACTGGTGTTAGGAATTCAATGAAAAGCTATTTCGTTATTAACAATTTTCTCTATCAGAGATAGTATTATGTAATTAGTAGGTACAATGAAATTATAAAATTAGTTATTACTAAAATATCTTTGATAGTTAAATTTTAAACTTTCTGTCACGAAACGCATCAAGCTATCAATATGTAATAAAAAATGTAAATGTAATATAATATAATAATATATAATATATATATAATATAATATTCCGGGACAACTCACACACGGTAATCTGATCCCAAGCTAAGCAGAGCTTGTGTTATGGTAACCAGACAACTGATAAACATACTTATATATTTCTAAATACATACATATTATAGATAAATTACACCCAGACACAGAACAAATGATCGTGCTCATCACACAAAGATTTGTCCTGAGTGGGAATCGAACCCACGACCTCCGGTATAGCAGTCAGGGTCTCTAACCACTAGACCAACAGGCCCGTCAACATATATAGCTGTATTACATATTGAAATGTAAGAAATAATTACTATAGCTATCTACTTGCTACTCGCAATATCGGCATTATGCATGGCTAACCCGCAAACGAACTAATGCCTCAGTAATAATCGAGCTCACTTCGAACCAGTAATTAGAAGTCATTCGTTCAATTTATGGGACAATAAGGAACGAACTAATACGAACGTTTATGTCGTTCAGTAGCCCGCAGCGGACGCCACACGCAGCACGCAACGGAATTTCTGACTGTATGCAGATTCTTGAAGGAATAGTGCCACGGACTTACTAATAATGTTCGTATTTTATACTTTTTTGTGTATTCCGAAAATGATAAAGGTTTGGCAGAAAGGAGGAAACACATTAAAAAGTTCTTAATTAACTATTCGAACGGAAATTTAGATATCTTTCTCGACTGAAACTGGCCATCTGTGTAATGTAAATAAAAGAACACAGTAGATCAACACCACTGGATAAAGATCGGGCACTGGACTCAAAGCTTCATGTGCCTTCTGAGATAAAGACGGGATTCTGTATAAAATTATGACATGGGTTTAAATTTCAACGACTTTTCATCTTTTCCCGATATTCTAGTATTGCTCTAACTTAGCGATGAAGTCCATAACAGGCATATACAAACAATAAATACAATACGACGAAACCTACTCACCTTCTCCAATATAAGTCAACCAAAACAAAAAATGTGTAAACCAAGAAAAATACAGAGCTTTCGATCCAAAACGCCGTTAAACGTCAAAAAACTAGCCATCATAAATCGTGAGACATCAAACTGACATAGAGACATGTCATTCCTTCCTTCACACAAAATAAAGACATTTTGACAGGTCAATAAAAATGTTCAGACGTGAGGAATAACTTGTTCCTTGATTCGGAATTTGAAATTCACGAGCGTCGAATTTTTTGGTTGTAAACGGAATTTCGCGCTTGTTTTTAGCAGACTGCGCTTCGTATAAGAATTTCTCTACAAAAATTTTGATGTAATGTGTACGTCATGTGTATTTTCAGAATAGGTACTTGGAATTTTAACTTCGGTAAGAAAATGATGATATAATTGTTTATTGATTCAATATTGATTTCAGTAATCTTTACATTGTCAATATAAAAAAAAAAGTTTATTTCAAATGTATGCATTTAAAAAAAAACTAGTCTGTGAACTAAATCAAACGTTTAGTTCACACACAAGTTCGAGTTAAACACTTTGACTTCGATTGTTTAGCCTCGGGTGGATATTAGTAAGTCAGTCACTGAAGAGATCTTTCGTGACAAGCAATAAGCATTTTACATTCAATTTGCATGGAAATAGCACGAAATGATAAAAAAACTTAGGGTTTCATGTAACAATTGTCAAAAATGTTAATTATTCCTACTTACGTCTTATTAATATTTGAAATGAGACAACTCAAAACCCGCCAACAGTTAGCCATTTAACTGATAGCGGATCCTTACACCTTGTTGGTGTAAATTATGTTTAACTCTACAGTGGGAACCACCTGTCATGTTCAAATCAATACCGGTCATTTACCTTTCAAAGATCACGATATGAACCAAATGTATTCAGACAACATGACGTGTGATTGAAGCTTTTAGATTTGCGAAATTTTTGGAAATTTCCCCATTACATACATATGTAAAAAGTTGATGAATGATAATTATATGGGTTATTTAAGTCACTGATTTGACGACCCCACTTTAACTGAAGTGTTAAAGTTCTACAGTTTGGCACATAGCTTTCTTTTTTTAAATCAATGGGCCTTAGGCTTTCTTTTTATTTGGGAAAGTCTTCATGGTTTTCTTTGTTAAACTAAAGAGTCACACAGGGGAGTCCGGAGAGTAGATAGGCCAGGTACTTATGGAGAGCCTCCTTCCCAAGAAGACGCAACGTTCGCTAAACAACAGAACTTATTTTCATGCAACCTCTTTCGTGACCACTGCTCGGCAAAGGTGGGAGCCTTCCATCTGACTCCAGATTTTTCAGCTGGAAATCATGCCGAGGAGAAGGTGGCGGTATGACATCGATCACTTTTTAAGGGAATGGTGTCAAGTGGCTCACGACAGAACTTCTAACAAACCAAAACAAATGCAGTTGCAATTCTACATTTTTCCTGCTTTTTTGACGGCACAGATTTTAATGTCCAGTGTCCATTACTGATCATTTCCGCAGGGCATGCGCAGCAAGTCAGTTATGCCCCTGCGCATCTTAAATGCATTCGCGTGACTGCACCGTCGCTAATTCGTTGCATTTCGTGTTATAAGAAGTGTCGGTTTTCTTTGTAAGTGAAATTACAGATAAACATCACTGTTGAGATATAAATTGGAGCAGATTTTATTGCCACTCTGTTTAGTATTAATATACTGAGTAGTTAGAATAGCTGAGTGGTATAGGTCACTATGCTAAATACTTCTGTGCTATGTTCGATTCTTGTGTGGGACAAACATTTGTTTGGAGTCGTAACTATAGTAGAATGAATCTTCACTCAGCACATACTCTATAATAAATTAGTTAAAAGTAATCTGACTATTTCTAGCTTTTATTTTCATCCAGTTTAAGCTGTCTCTGTTTTAGTTGAACTTTGCTTTAATTTTTTTTTGTATTTAATTTCCCTTCCTATCATCATTAAGTCACTATACAGTATACACCATGTTTATTTACAGTGTGTTCGCAATTCATCATCTCCCGAGCCTTTTTCCCAACTATGTTGAGGTCGGCTACCAGTCCGTCCGGATTCAGCTGAATACCGTATTTTACAAGGAGCGACTGCCTATCTGACCTCCACAACCCATTTTACTGGGGAACACCGTATCCCATAGTAAGACTGGTTGTCAGAATTGACTTAACGACTGCCAAAGATCTATGTATGACAGCCGGGACCTACTGTTTAACGTGCTTTCCGAAACACGGAGGGGTCTCGGTATGTTATAAATGGTCACCCATGTGTGTCACCCTGTATTATCAGTCAAACCACGAGCCCCTCCTCAGTGTGTTCGCAATTGAAATCCGTAATATCCTGATCAACGGCTAATACTGATAACCCTTTATGGGTTTTCCGGTCAAAATACAAAAAGTATGGAGCTAAGTCAACAGCATCAAGCAGCATCTTAAGCAGGGAACCATCTGATGAATTGCCAATTATGGAATTCAAGCGACTATTGCACTAAAAAAAACTCGTAGAGTTTCGGACTCGTCTATGGAGACTAAATTCGCCGGGTATCGGAGACTTGCATTGCCTTGTGTACGAAAGGCCGTAGATAATTGACGTAACAGCCTCGATTAGTACTAATAAATTAAATATAGGAAGGTACAGTTAATCTTTATCTTATTTCCTTATAAACAAGTACAATCACTGACAAAATGTCAAGGCTATTTAACGTATTAATAACTGTATCATATTTTGCTTGTTCCTATACTGTACACTTAATAACACCGATGTATGTCATTGTACTTGATTTAATTACCTATTGAGGGTAAGTAGCGCTTAATATAAACATGCAAGTAAAGTTTAAAAGGGACAGTCAAGCAAAAATTTTATGCTTAATCTTTTTCAAAAGTTTATGTATTTTTTAAGTTTTTCTTTAAACACGTCTGTATTTTATATTTATTTATTTTGTATTAGAGGTTGAAATTATTACTTAAGCGTGATTTATTAATAGTACTAATGCAAATGACACACTATACCTTTGTAAACAAAACTACTTCAGACCGTCTAGACCAGAAAACGTGAATCAACAAGGAGAAATAATATTAAAATAAACCGGATCGATCTTATAAACTTATTAGCACCAGATGTAAAACACAACTGAAAATAACTTAGAAGGGTTATTATCAAAATAAGGAAGCTAACCAGCATAAAACAGCGAGCGAATAGCAACAAGTATGCAACATTGTCGCCGCGATGCATATTTAAATCTCCGACGTAATGCCACTATCAAACTATATCTATTTTTATTGCATCACCCACACACCTTCAATTTATCATATCAATGAAGATTAAACTCTATATCCTGTCGAATAAAATCTAATATAACTTGCATCAAAAAGCAGTTCACACCGATTCGTTTCATAAAATAACGCTAGTGTGCAATGGTCGTGTCAATGATACAACTGCCAACTCATAAGCAGTTTGTACGTACCAACCACGTGCCGAAGTATTTATACATGTAGACACGATGCAAAAGTATACGCCACTGTAATCTGACCCGGCTGATTAGGATCTGAAGCGTCGAATAGCTCTGATAATGTGCCAGCGCGGGGGGTAGGGGTAGGCCAACGAACCTGGTCAGTTTTCTACATGAAGATAGAAAATGTTGCATGTGTCCGATAGCGTTTTATTGTTCGAAGATTAATTGCATAGTGATATTTAACATCCGTCTGTTATAAGGTCATAAAATTGTAATAACTGTCACTGCTTCCTGTTAAATACTATAATTCTATATAATTATGTAATATCGATTTCTAAACTTGGAGTTTGACGCAATAGGAACCAAAAAGGTGTTATATTTGACGTAAAAAGATAAATCTTTGTATTCTATTGCATTGTTTGTAGCTGTGATGTCTCAATTAAGAGCTGTTAATTGAATACGATATACGACACATGAGGTGCACTCGATAACGGGCGTCAAGAGACAGCGATTTATTATGTAATTATTGCCGCACAATGTATTTCTACGCGTAGGACATGGATACTAGAAAGATGGACAATATTTAATATATAAAATGTCTAGTGCGTCATTACTTATACAATGACTAAAATTAGTGACATAAATATTTTTTAGACCTTAATCTTTTTTCGTCCCTTAAAAAAATGTACTGAGGATGCTTTTTAACACGCTTTTATTAGCTTCACTTGTATGTATGTATGTATTTATTTACAAACAAACACAATACACATCAATATCAATCACACATGCATAATTACAGGCTAATATTAAATAAAATACAACGTGGGAGGCTCTGCAGCCGAACTAGGACAGGTCCTGTATCTCAGCTTACAGCGCCAAACCCCTCTAGTTATTGGCATAGAAATTAAAAGCCATGATTTACAGAAATGTATATAAAATTTGCAATTCTAAAGGTGCAGTATAATTTTACAGTATTAATAAAAAATAAAATAAAAATGTGATGAGTGTAAGAGGTGTAGTATAGTGTGATTTTGAAATTTGTTGATGAGTTGTGGAGTGTAATGTTCGGTGATTATGAAAGGTGTATAGTGTTATGCAAATGGAAAAATGAGTGTAAAGTACATAGATAATTTACTCCAAGATAGTAAAGATTAGTGTTTATGCTTTTATTATTTACTTTTGTATGCCCAACAGACTCTCCGTTTTGTATGTATGTAACCGACTCCTTTGGACTCGATTTTTTTTAATAAATCCGTATGATATCAAATGAAACTTTCTTTGTCCACTTTCTTATTCCGTCTTTTATTATTCTTAACCGTTAGACATCTTCCATAATTTAGCCTTTTTTCAAAAAAGTATGTCCCTAAGTACTAAAAGTGGAAGAAATATTATCCTTCTGACTCATTAGAAAATAGAAGTCAGGTCAAATGAGATTCAACACTCACAGATTTCACTCCTCATAACTAATACTACTCGTGTTTTATTTGTTCAATTCAGTTTCAGCTATTTTAGTATTCCTACTATGCTTAATATGAAATACTGTATATATTTAGTTAGAAGTGATCATTCGGCTCGTAAAATTTTACGCTTCGTACTTCATCTAGACCGGGGGTGGCGAACCTTTTTAGAGAGACATGCCATTCCTTTCTAAATAATAAATGTTAAATGAAATAGGTGTATAGTTAAATAATTCTTACTTTAGGATTATTAGGAAAGTTATAAAACTAAATAAAAACAAGAAAATAACTGCCTCCAACTTGACCAAAAATAATAATTTGCACTGCTTACTGATAAACGATCAGATAGTAATAATTCAGTAATTCAAATTAAATATCCATTACTATGTCGTCAATTAATATTAAAGACGAGTAACTTATTTTAAGGTCGTGCCGTGTTAATTTGAACTAAAATGCAAAACGTTTTGAGCTGTCGCGGGCCTATGAATTGAACAAACACCAATGGTTCACTATCCCTGATCCACATAGTATCTACATTTTCGCTGTCGTTTTGTAAGCCTTATACCCATAAATTACAAATGTATGTCAGTGGTCACAGTCTTCACTTTGGTCAGGTCTTTATTTTAAAGCAATAAGGATTTTTTTTCTTAGACCGACATCCTTCAATTGTGGTCTACCGAACATCACTACATTAGTCGGGCTGTGATAAAAGAGCTGTTAACTTTTCTCTTTCTTTATAGGCACCTGTAGTAAGCAAGTATTGTATAGCAATTTTTAGTAAGTTCATTCGTAAACCTGGATTCCAAAATTTGGGATCTGGAATCGCCAATCCGCAGAGAGCAAGCGTGGTGATCAATGCTCGTGCCTTCTCTATTTGGGAAGAGGCCTGTGCCCAGCAGTGGGACGTTTATAGGCTGGATTATTATTATTATTCATTCGTAAAAACTCTTTTAATTGGTACAAAATCCAAAAGAAGAGTAGCGAAATTCAATATATATTTTAACGTCATTGTCATACCTTATTTCGGAACTCACTCTCACTCAGTATAAGCCTTCTACCAAAAACGCGTATTTTTAATTTATTAAAAACTGTTTGTATTTTCTCGTAAATGTCTATTTTAGCCCCCGACGCAGAAAGAGGGATTCTATCAGTTTGACGTATCAGTCTATTGGGCATCGTCTCTTTTAAAAAAAATGTTTGTTACTCGTTAGCTCCGGCAATAACGGATCAGTATGAATTTCGATCAATTATTCTAGTATCTTTTAATATTTCAATTATCTATCTATTTACGTACCGTAATATATTAATCATAATTACCTGGTTATAAGGCTTACTGCTGTTAGAACGTTAAGATAACGGAACTGAGAGTTGATACAAACTAACTACACGTGTAACTAATTGCCAGATTAAAGTTTAATGCAATAGATTAATTATACCGAATACCTGAGAGTACACATTGTAAGTATAGTTTAATATCTTAGCACTTAGTAATTAATTTTATACAGGACTTTTTCCTGTATCATTATGTTACGTATTCTGTATTAGTCAACGGTTTACTTAAGTCTATTTCTTCGGGATCTCCCGACTAGTTTCGAACCAGTCCGAAACTAGTTAATTTAGTGCACGTAAAACCGACTTCAAATAGAAAAGACAAAACCTCTAAGGAGAATCCAATCAATGAAAAAAAGATATTTGAAATCGGTCCACAATTTGCGTAGATATCGCATAACACACATGCACAACAACAACACGAATTAAGAACCTCCACTTTTTGAAGTCGGTTGAAAAAGTTTGGGGTCTTTACTATTGTGACTCACGGTTCGCCCGTTGATCGGTTTCACTATATTTATCATTTAACTATTCAAATATGAGATTAAGTAGGGACATAAATATTGTTCTTTCTAAATCCACAAAATAAAAATAGTACCTAGGAGTAAGTAGTACAGTTTTGTATATTTATCAATAAACCCGGTAAGTGGGTTTACTTTTCAAATGTATTGGTAATGTTTTGGTACTTTGTTATATCCTGTCTAGGGTCTACCTAGTAGGTACCATAACTATTAAAATAATAACAATTTGGGCAAACATAATCAAGTAATAATAATAGTTGTTTAAATTGAAACCAAGTCATGATTTCCCGATTTCAAAGTTCCATAAAAGACAAGCCAGCAGAAATAAAACGTAACAGAATCAAAAATCAAAGCTAAAATTATATCTCAATTATAAATATGAATATCATTCATTCTAATCTATTCTGGAATATTCTAGAAAAAAGGTTCTATTCCAGTGGACAGTGATCGGCAGACCACGGAGAGTTATCCAGCCTAATTGACATCTTATTAGTTATTAACTAGCTAGACAGACCGAACCACGACTACATTTCTGGCTATACGTTTTAATTTATAATTAATTTACATGTATATTTAAAGGTTATTTAAGTATTAATTATTGAAATTGAGAGATGAACGGAGGATACAAACATTACGATTTTTACGTATATTTTCGTGTACTTGACTTTTGTCACGGAATTTAGAACAGCAAGGTTTTTTTTTAATATTTAATTGGGCACTGTTATCTGATGGTGAGAAAATAAAGTTGTTAATACGTGATTCTTTATTGTACTTTAATTGACAGACATGGGGCAATGATCAATTGAATACCAATACTTTCAATTGTTTCTGATAGCAATTGAGACATCGATGAGTGCTTCGAAGCGATTTTTATTTATTATTCTCAGTATTTTTTTTTATGATTAATAACAGGGATGGTTCTTTTATGTTTAATCACTGGATTTGATGACAGGTACTTGAACGAGGTGAAAATTTATCAAAGTAAAACTAGAATAATTTATGAGGTTATAAGAAAAACAAAAATAAATGAATTCGTTGATTATTTCATAATAAATATTAGTAAGTTATTTTTCGTTACACACAAATTAAGAGAGCTATTTCAGGCATATTCGATCAATACTCAATATATTTTTTATGAGGATATGATTGGTTTAACAGACCGACATCTTATCACCAGACATTAATTTATTACAACTTTACCAACATTGTCGTTGTATGAAATAAGCTGCTGATTTAACATCAAACAAAATAAAAAGCTATAATATACAAACTTTTATCTTACTTCACCACAAAAGACTTCTGTGTCTTATCATCGCGCGATGAACATAAAAAAACAAAAGATCATTCTTCTTATGTCATAAATTACTTTTTAAAAAGTGATACAATGTTTAAAAGTCGAATGTCAATGACACATAGATTTGTTAACAAATGAGACTTTGTAGTATTATAATGGTAGTAAAGACTTCTTTCATTGTGTTACGGGAACTCTTTTGTGGTGTATTCTTGTCTCTTTCTAATGAAGTTTCAGTAATTTAGATAGGATCGTGAGACAGTAGTTTAATGTTAGAGTTTTAAGTATATGGCATTGTTTAAGAAATTGTGGTTGTCTGTTGTCTACTAAGTGCATTGTAGATAATTTTATCGTTTAACCCTTTTGGCCGCTCCCTATTTATGAAAAGAGTTAATACTTATTCTTTTTATAAGTACATTATTTTATGTTACGTTTTTTCTAAACTTAGAGTATAGATAAGAAACTAAAGAGTGAGCCTATCAGGATATGAACCGTAAGCACTAGTATGAACCAGTTTTCTCGTAAATTTAGTACCAAGACGGAGCGCACCGTTTTAATAAAACTACCTAAAACCCTAATATTATCCTAACAATGCCGAAATCATCGACATTTTCGCATATAAGTCTGTCGTTTCGCGAAAAATAACTTAAATCAGTAAACGAATTTACTAGATACAGACAAAAAAGTGCTCGCGCATGGCACAAAGGGAAACTAGCGATAGTAGCGGTCTATAGTATATCTAAAGTCTATGTTTCTAAATCTTGCCTTTAACTGTCATTTTTAATAATAAAAGTCTCTGACAAAAATACTTATTATTTTTATTTCAAATTAGCTCTTTTCCTGTATTACAAAGTTACCTAGTTTCAGAAGTATTATTAGGCAGATAAAGCTAAAGCTTGACGAGACTGGATCGTTTGAGGTCCGCCCGCGCCAGGGAATTGATTCTAGTCCATTCCTGGATTCCCGTGTGAACAATTAATTGATCGGTCGTGCTATTTCTAAATGTGAACCAATTAGAGTTATTAGTATTGTAAAGGCACCTAATTATTGTCGAGCCTTCTAACCCCCAGGGATTAGAAGGCTGAAGATATATTTGGGGTGTCGTCTATCATTATACATGATTGATGAAACTACATAGTTTAATTTTTATGAACTGTGTTTAAATCCCGCAAAGCTTTACGTATTATAGAAGCCAGATTCCGCTCACAAGGTAAACCTAGTTTTACGCAAAAATACTCTCTACAAACCAAAACCCTGCAAAACTGTCTACATCCATAATCCAGTAGTAAAAGTATGAAATGGGCGTCAAACAAGAATCATTTTGAATACATCGCTGGGCAGCAACGTGATTCCTAAACTATGTATCATTCTGAAACAGCGGTGTATATCGATTTATGTTTATTGTAGGTTTCGTATGTTGTATTGTAATTACAGGGCTGTGGTTATGTTCTTATGTAGAAATAAGTGGTTCTAGGGTCACCGTACTAACACTGGGATTCATTTATACTGTGAAGATACTGATGATCACTAGGGAACTAGTGTTTTAGTTAACGCTTTTGAAATATATCTGTTCTGAGAGATTTATTTTAAGGTGGGTTGTTTTAAAAAGAATGCTTTAAATAACTATTTACTAATAATAATCCAGTCTATAAACGTCCCACTGCTGGGCACAGGCCTCTTCCCATATAGAGAAGGCACGCGCATTGATCACCACGCTTGCTCTCTGCGGATTGGCGATTTCAGATCCCAAATTTTACTTTTGTGTTATGTATTTTTAGCTTTACCTATACATTCAATACCTACGCATTTTGAATTTTTCACATAAAATATACACAGTTCGTTTTCAATGACCAGTCAAAATGATATAATGAATATTATTCAACGCCATTAATAGTAGATAAGTGGATTATGCTATTATAAGAGCTTTAAATATTTATATTTTAAGTACAGCGTAAAGTATTTATTTACCTTTTAGTTAAATAATTGTTTTGAGGGGCTCGTGGCTAGGTGTAAGCCGTACGGTTTGACCAATAAATATAAAAATAATACAGGTAAAGCCGCGCTCGCCGCGGTTGGTCCGTGGATGGGTGACCATTTATAACATGCCGAGATCCCTCCGTGTTTCGGAAAGCACGTTAAACAGTAGGTCCCGGCTATCATACATAGATCTTTGGCATTCGTTAAGTCAATTCTGACAACCAGTCTTACTATGGGAAACTGTGTTTCCCAGTAAAATGGGTTGTGGAGGTCAAATAGGCAGTCGCTCAATGGGGATCCCCCCAAGCGCTTACGTCCACGATCGTGATCCCTGGAAACGCTGTCCTCTGACACTTCGGTAACGCAGAAGCAGAGGACACGCGGCTAAAGTGCGCTTGAATTTTTGGAATCGAATCTATTATTATGATACGATATTTGGATGACGGAAAAGGTCCTTCTCAGGACCAGGGGGAGGGTCCCACCTCCCAGCCCGTTGAGCGGTTAGCTCCGGGTCTGGTAAGGGGGGGCACTCGCCCGGAGGAGATTTGCGATGAGAAGAGGTTGTCCGGCTCCCTTTCGGTTGAGCGTGACGCCTCGAAGGATCGCGGTACTGAGGGTGCGGGTTTCACACCCGGTACAACCCTGGTTGGCATGCGAAGGACTTCGGTTCGCCTTGCGCGTCCAGACGCTGAGGTGTTCAAGCGTCCTTCGAGCCGCAACTCTTGCTCTTCGTTTTCGGGGAGCAAGTTTTTCAACCCGACCCCGGGATGTTTGTCCTCGGACGAGGAGGGTACGCTTACCGATGCGTCGGTAGCGAGCTCGGTGGGAGGCTTGAGCGAGACAGGCAAACTCTTTGTTAAACCGTCGCGCAAGCGCTCCCTCAAATCAGCGGGTGCCGAGGGGTCCAGCTCGGACGCTCCCTCTGTTAAGAGTACCAAATCGGCCTCTAGCAAACGTGGCCGCCCCCGGAAGCCACCACCAACTACGGGCCATTGTGTTGGTTTGGCGGAAGCCCAAAGAGAGGCCAATAGACTGAAGAGAGAGGCGCTCACTCAAGAGCTCGAGGCGAAGATTGCGGCGCAGGAGCGTCAGGCCAATCTCGCACGGGCCAAACATGGCTACGGCGCCGCCCTCTGGTCCGACTACTCGGACAAGACGGTAGCCGAGCTGGAGTCCCTTCATGATGTTGACATGGGCAGCATCGTCGAAATTGCTAGAAAGTCTAGCAACATGAAGGGAACCCTGCAAAAGGCTCTACGAGACCACGCAGAGAACGCCAAGAGGATCTTGGCATCGATGGCAACACGTTCGGCCACAGAGGAGGTGCAGCGACTCCAGGCGACTGTAAACCGCCTGGAAGAGGAGAAGCTGCAACAGAACCGGCGTATTGAGGCCTTAGAGGCCAAGATTGCCGAGCTGGAGGGCGTCACTCCACATAGCCGAGTGGAATTGGTCAATTCGCTGATGGACCTGGCCCCCTTCTTGAACACGGCGGATTCCGCAACTTCTCTTCGCGTTGTATTAGAGGAAATGCTCCTCAAACATGCCGCGGAGACGAAAGTTTTTGTGCGGTCATGTTTCGCGGGAATTGAGGACCGTCTCAATCCTCCCAAGATCGTTCGTCCACCCCTAGCGGCGGACAAACAACAGAAGGTGATTGGCGAGCAACCGGCCCCTAAACTCGTAAAGGGGAAAGGCGTCGGTAAAAAGTCGGCCCCTAAGGTTTCGGCGCCCTCGGCGGATCCCGAGGCCTCAGCGTCTTATGCGTTGGTGGCCTCCACGGCTGCACCTGCCAAGAGAGTAAACTCTGGACCGTCCAAGGCCAAACCGGGCCTAAAAAAGGACTCTCGCTCGAAAGCAACCACATGCAGCCCACATGAGGCCGCAAATTCAGGGCCATCAAGGCTCCCGGCGCCTGGCTGTCTAGCTGACACAGACGGCATGCTTCCCGCAACCACAGCCGCTAACGAGTGGCAGGTCGCCGGGAACAAGAGGAAAAAGGGTCATAAGAAGAAGGTGAAGGCTTCCACTACTACTGCCCCCTCATCGACGCCTAAAATAAAGTCCTCAAAAAAGGGGAAAAGTGGCAAGGCCAAAAAGACCCCTAAACTGGTTCCCCCCAAATCCGCAGCAGTGGTGTTAACCATCACGCCAGAGGCTGTGGAGAAGGGGGTCTCTTACGAGGAGGTACTGACCAAGGCCCGCCGGTCAGTTAAACCGAGAGAAATGGGCATCGAGGAGGTCAAGTGCCGGCAAACGCAGACCGGGGCTCGATTATTCGAGTTTTCGGGAGCGAGCCGTGACACAAACGCTGACCTCTTCGCGACAGCTCTACAGGCTGCAGTCTCTGGTTTGGCAGTGGTGGGCAGGCCAACCAAGTCTACGTCCTTGGTGATCTCCGAGCTTGATGACTCAGTCACCAGGGACGAGGTGGTGGAGGCGATAGCGGCTGTAGGTGGATGCAGTCCCGATGCCATTAAGGCCGGAGAGGTCCGGCCTGGCCGTCGTGGTATCGGCGAGATACGCCTATCATGCCCAGTAGCGGCTGCGGAGGCCCTTATCAAAAAAGGGCATCTGTCGATTGGGTTCAGTTCGGGTGTAGTCCGGGCACTTGAGGACCAGCCTATGCGCTGCTTCAGGTGTTTCTCACTCGGACACACTCGAGCCCGCTGCCCGTCGCCCGAGGACCGGTCGGCTCTTTGTCGCCGTTGTGGCAAAGCGGACCACAAGGCGAACGCCTGCAACAGCAAGCCGCACTGTTCCGTATGTGCGGCAAGCGGCAAGACGGCGAACCATACCATGGGAGGTGCCAAGTGCAACCCCCCTGCAAAACGAGGCATAGCACAGGTCCAGGCCAGGCCTGTCAACGCCACCACCACTAAGCCGGTGGCAGAGGGTACCCTACAAATGGAGGAGTAATGTCAAGACACAATCAGAAAATACTCCTCCAGGGGAATCTCAACCATTGTCGGGCGGCACAAGATCTGGTTGCTCAGACATTGGCCGAATGGGGTGCCGATGCGGGGGTGGTCGCGGAGCCCTACTTCGTGCCCCCGAATTGGCTCGGAGATTTGGATGGTTTGGTGGCCATAATTCCACGACCCTCTATGGACTCCCTTCCCCTGACGTCCTTGGAAAGGGGGTCGGGCTTTGTCGCCGCCGCTTGGGGAGAGAATGCGCTCTTAGGCGTATACTTCTCTCCTAACCGCTCACTGGCGGAGTTCGAGCGATTTTTGGCTGCCCTCTCGGGGGTTTTGGTGCGTTTGGCACCGAGGCAGGTGGTCGTCCTCGGCGACTTTAATGCGAAGTCAGTGGCGTGGGGCAATCCGTCCAACGACGCACGAGGCCGTGCTTTGGAGGCGTGGGCGGTTTCAGCCAACCTCTCCCTCCTCAATAGAGGGACAACGCACACGTGTGTGAGGCAGCACGGAGGGTCCGTGGTGGACTTAACCTTCGCCACCCCTGCACTTGCCGCAACCGTCGCGTCATGGCAGGTCGAGCTCATGGAGACCCTATCCGACCACCGCTACATACGGATAGGGTTCTCTTCCCAGCGAGCACAGGGCACACAAGGGTGCACACCGTTCCCGAGGTGGGCTATTACCCACCTGGACCGCCAGATGGCAGGCGAGGTCGCCTTAGTGCAGGACTGGTTCTGTCCACCAACCAGTTCTGATGTGGACGCAGCGGCCTTTCACATGCGGGACTTGTTGACCGAGGTGTGTGATGCGTCCATGCCTCGGTCTCGCCGGCCCCCTACTAGGAAGGCGGTTTACTGGTGGTCTGCAGAGTTGGCCGATCTGCGACAGGCCTGCACGGCTGCTAGAAGAAGATATCAACGCCTCCGTCGACGTCGCCAGAACCGGGATCTTCAGGGCGAGGCCCGGTACTTCCTGCAATGGCAGGAGGCGAAGAAGGCGCTGAAGGTCGCCATTGGGGCGGCGAAAGACGCCGCGAGGGAAGAGATGTTGGAGGGTCTCAACGCCGATCCTTGGGGAAGACCGTACAAAATGGTACGTGACAAGCTTCGCCCTATTGGTCCCCCACTCACGGAGACCCTGCCGACTGATCTTTTGGGCAGGGTGGTTCAGGCGTTGTTTCCGAGCGCCGCCAACGTCACTCCACCCATAATGAATCCCCCGTACGGGATGGGCCCATCGGAGGCCATTCCCCCGCTGACCTCAGAGGAGTTTGCGGACGCGGTGTCCTGCCTGAGTGGCAAAAAGACTGCCCCTGGCCCTGATGGCGTACCCGCGCGGGTTATGGAGATCGCCACTTCCCGTTTGGAGGAACGGTTTCGGGACCTCTTTAACCGGTGTCTTTCTATTGGACGGTTCCCGAAGCCGTGGAAGGAGGGCTTGTTGGTCCTCCTTCGAAAGGATGGGCGCCCAGCCGATTCCCCGTCGGGATATCGGCCTATCGTCCTTTTGGATGAGGCGGGCAAGACCTTTGAGCGGATAATCGCGGTTCGACTCAAGGATCATCTAGCGGGGACCGGCCCGGACCTATCTGAGGCCCAATTCGGGTTTCGTGAGGGTCGGTCCACCATAGACGCAATCCAGGGCCTAAAAGTCCAGTGCGCAGAGGCAAAAGAGAGAGGGCAGGGAGTGGTGGCGCTATCTTTTGATATCGCTAACGCGTTCAACTCCCTGCCTCACGCAGTAATATTGGAGGCCCTGAGGTACCACAGAGTACCACAGTACCTGGCGGCGCTTCTGGCTGACTACCTACGAGACCGCGAGGTAATGTTTAAAAGTAGGACCGGCAGCATCGAGCGCCACCGGGTGGACACCGGAGTTCCACAAGGGTCGGTCCTTGGGCCACTCCTGTGGAACATAGGTTATAACTGGGTGCTTCGGGGCGCCCTCCTCTCAGACATGGGTATCTTCTGCTATGCAGACGATACCCTAGTCACTGCCCGAGGAAGGACATATGGGGAAGCGGCGCGCCTGGCTTCTGCTGGCGGCACGCTGGTTGCCAACAGAATGGGACGTTTGGGGCTAAAAGTGGCCCTGGAAAAGACAGAGGCTATATATTTTCCGGGGCCTCGTCAGCGCAAGCCTCCTGATGCGCACGTTGTGGTAGCTGGCGTCAGGATCGATGTGAAGGCCAGGATGAAATACCTGGGCCTGATCCTGGACGCCAAGTGGGAGTTTGGCCCCCACTTTCAAGGTCTTGCTACGCGCCTCCTTAAAGCGGCTAACGCCTTTTCGTGGCTCCTTCCTAACTTGAGGGGGCCACGGACTAGTTGCCGCCGCCTCTATGCCGGAGTCTTGCGCTCTATGGCGCTTTATGGAGCGCCAATATGGGCGGACTCCCTTTTTAGAAGGGAAAACGTGGCGTTCCTGCGCAGGCCTCAACGGGCAATCGCGCAACGCATTGGGAGGGCCTACTGCACAGTGGGGCACGCAGCAGCATGCGTCCTTGCCGGTACTCCCCCCTGGGAGCTAGAAGCTAGGGTCCTGGCCGCCGTATACCACCAGACGGCGGCTCGGAAAGCGCTCGGGGAGCGCCTTGCCCCAGAAGAACGTAGTGCCGTGCGGCGCGAGGCCTACGACGAAATGGTCCTCCGTTGGCAGTTGGATCTCGCCAGCGCCCGCTACGGACGCCGCGTCACGGAAGTTGTGGGTCCGCTCTTGGACCCATGGCTGGAGCGACGCCACGGTTTCCTCACGTTCCGTTTGGTGCAGGTGCTGTCCGGGCACGGGTGCTTCGGATCGTACCTGCACCGGATTGGGCGAGAGGAGTCCCCTTCGTGCCACCATTGTGGCGCACTGGAAGACACGGCGCAGCACACACTCGAGGTCTGCACTGGCTTCGAAACTGAGCGCCGTGTCCTACGTGGAGTTGCTGGCCCGGACCTTTCGCTCGCGGGTGTGGTTAATGCCATGCTCGCGGACGATCGCGTCTGGCGGGCAGTGTCTCATTTCTGCGAGATTGTCATTTCGCAGAAAGAGACCTCGGAGCGCGAGCGGGAGGCTGACCCTTCCGCTCCATTGCTCCGCCGACGGCGGGTGGGTAGGGCGCGGACAAGAACCGCTATAGCCAGACCTGCCCTGCGGGGGACGCAGAGGGCGGGGACGGGGGTCCCTCAGCCTTCTTTGCACGCGTCTCCTTCTTTGCTGGGTGGGGGTGGTGTAGTGCCATACACTGCCCCCGCTGTCCTCCCTCCGACATAGGAGGGGGGTCATGTCGGGCCCGCCACTAAGCGGGCAGTCACCGGCGGCGTTATGGTGCAAAGACTTCGGTTGGTCCCGTAACGCCGCCACTAAGGCGAAAGATGGCACCAGGTGTTTTGCCGGAGTAGTCGGAGCCTTTTTCAAGGCTCTGGAAGCCCGGACTCTTGCATCCCCACCCCCCATGGAGATGCAAGGCTGGCTCATAAATGAGTTTCACCTGCATAAAAAAAAAAAAAAAAAGGCAGTCGCTCAATGTAAAATACGGTATTCAGCTGAATCCGGTAAGACTGGTAGCCGACCCCAACATAGTTGGGAAAAGGCTCGGGAGATGATGATAGTTAAATAATTGTTTTGTCACAAAAAAATACTATTGAAATAGAAGATCATAAAGTTAGATCATAAATATTTATTAAGACAATCGCCTTTATGAACCTTTAACCTTTTGTTTCAGAAACCGGTCGGAAACCTTCAAACCTCCACATCAAGAGAGGAAAAGAGGTTTTATAATTTAAATAATAGTTGGCTATCACTCTCATAAGAAATGAGGTTTAAGTTAAAGACAGATGACCTACTGGCATTTATTGCGAATTTATTACTAACGTAAGATTAAAGCAAAATAAAGGTGGAGGGACTTAAATTATTGTATTTTATTTCCTCAACTCTGCATGAGTACAATCTTACCTAAATAATTCTAGTTTATTCCGTAAATAGGTCTAAGAGATGGGCCGAAGACAAATGGTGAACAGATTAACGTTTGAGAAAAAGCATAGGCAGAAAAATGATTCTCCTCTCTATACACTACTTCAAACTCATTGTATGGATATTTCAGAATTAATTACTAAATTACTTACTTCTAATAGAGAAATGGGTGGCTTCTAAGTCTACCTTAGATAAAGCAAAAACAACATATCTAAAGCACTTACATAGCCGATTGATAGACAAACGTAGAGCATTCAATCTGACGATTTCCCGACCCCAGTTAGTAAAGTAACACGTCCGGTGTACCCTAGGCAGACGTCGGACGGCGGGCAAGCGTGGGCTATTTCTATAGGACAAATAGGTCAAGAATTCCTGAACTATAGTTTATCATGTTCTTATTTAGAATTATATGCATTCAGTACAAATACCTTAAATAAAATACATTTAAATACTAGTTGATAGAGCTGGCTGTGAACTAAAATGGGAGAATATTTTATGTTTTTTTATTACGTCACATTCGATTTATATTTCAGAAATACCTTACAAAAATACATTTAATTTTATCCCATCACAAGTATCTTCGGATTACTTTCTGGGAAGCCCCGGCAACCTTATTGTATAGATTTAAGATAATAAACACATTTTTTTTTATTTATTTAAATAGTAGATAGAGCTAGCTCTTTATTTACACGTGGACTTAAAGGGGAGAGCAGTTTATAAGACGATAATAACTTGGGTAAGTAAAAAGTCTAGACATCGTAAGCACGATTATTTAAATGACTTCATAATGGAATTTTAATTTGACTCTACTCAATTTAGAAACTATGCTTATTTGTGTTTTTAGAGACAAAAAGGACAACCATGCGAAAATTAAAAACGTCAATGTGGATCTATAAAGACACACCTTGCAAAAACAAAAAAATAAAAACCATAGAGCTCAAGCAATTATACAAAATAACGGTAAAAAATCGAAAATAGAACGACAAAATTCCATCTGTTCTCAATTTAAGTCTTACAGCTGTGAAACTGGTATGTACAGTTGTCGACAAGACGTTTAAATCATTGTAGCGGTGTAACTACCTGCAACATAGTAGCAGATCCTTGACACGGTAAACTTGACTCCAATAGCTATAATCGTTATGTAATTGCAACATCTGTTGCACTGGCATTTGTGATACAAAATAAACAAAACAAATGCGGTTTTGTAGGTTAGAGTTCAATGGCATTTGTCGCTAGGTGTCCTTGCGGGATAGGACTTTTAGACAAAGCAAAAGACAACTTCTCATACTAAGAAGTAACAAACATTGATCACGACATACCCTCATTATTAGAGAGTGAATTTAGAATTTGCTAAGTTAACTGGCGTAGACAAGTGACTAGTCTAAGCTACATGACATATCTACACTAATATTATAAAGAGGAAAACTTTGTTTGTTTGTAATGAATAGGCTCAAAAACTACTGGTCCGATTTTAAAAATTCTTTCACCATTCGAAAGCTACATTATCCACGAGTAACATAGGCTAAATTTTATTTTGGAAAAATCCAAAATAATTCCAATGGTCCTCGCGGGCGGAGCCGCGGGCGACCGCTAGTCGAATATAAAGTGCGAAACTCGTATATTTGAATAGCGTACGTTTGAAGAAATGCCACTTATCACATAGTTTTCCTTCAAAGTTAGCTTATGTTGTTAAAGCATAAATAAGAAAGCATGTATTAAAATGAAAATAAAATAATTCACTCCGGATTTGAACCCACAACGTCACTAGGTTGCGCACTACGAAGCCCTATTAGTAACCGCTTCCATCTACCACTTCCTAATTAAGGTTAGCATTATAATACGTGTAAATATCAAAAAGGACTTATAAACAAGTACAAGTAACGTATGTAGGACATGTAGGTCTGTTGGTTGACATTTACATAAACTGTCGACCTAATTGACGCGGGTCGCGGGGTCTGCTCCTGCAAGGCTGGAATGTTTGTATAGATAACTAGAGTTGTGGTTTCAGATCTAGTAAACAGTAATCAGACTGATTTAGAAGTAAGAAAATAGAAGTTATTTAAATGTAATTAATGGCAGGTTTGCTTATAAATTGGAAAAATAACCATAACAAAAAGGTCAGAATTCGTATATGTAGATTTATTCGAGGTAGGCCATTTTGTGATGGGCACAATCCGTTATGCCATTGATTTCTTACTTTTTACACGACTGCCCAAAAAGGAGTGTTGTTTTCAGGGTTAATGTATGTATGTATGTATGTATGTTTGTGAGTTTCTTTATTCCACCATAACTTCTAAAAGGCTTGACCGATTTCAATGTTTGTGGTATCATTAGAAGCTTTGAGTTATCCCAAGTGACATAGGCTATGTGGACATTAAAAATTGGTGAAGTGTGAGTCGAAATCGCCTGCAAAGGGTTCCGAACGATATTTTTTTTTGTGTTGTGTCATGTTTTTTTGTTGTTCACTAAAAGGTATTAAATAAAAAAAATATAATAAAAAAAATTAAAAAACACGCCTGCCATGTCAAAAAAAAATAAAAACAAGTCAAATATTTGCAGTCGGGGTCGGTTACTTGGAACAATTCATTACAGGTCCCCCGACTGCAAATATTTGACTTGTTTTTATTTTTTTTTGACATGGCAGGCGTGTTTTTTAATTTTTTTTATTATATTTTTTTTTTTCGATTCTCTTTCCAAAACTATTATATACGAGAATCCAAATAAGATAACCTTGGTATTATAAGATTACAATTATTAATCCAAAACACTCATAAACAAATTGGTATCACAGAACACAATGTACTGTAACTCAAAGTGATAAAAATCGGCCTATTACAGTTTACAGAAAGCCACACAAGTTTCAACTTTGAGAACAACATAGCCTTTATCTTGTAGCATTAAGGTCTATTTTCGTGGATAGTAGCTCGTGTAAATGTTAGTGAGGTAGCAAACGATTGTATTCAAACGAAACATCTTATCAACATCAGGGGTCAGGAATATATTACAGAAAACGTGTTTTTGAAAATAAATCTGTTTGCAGCAAATAGTAGAATTCTCAGTTGTATTCCTTACTTTGTAACTAAACCCGTCATACTTAAACTTTCAAAAGAAAATGAACAAACATCTTTTTGTTACGCTGATTCTACTTTTCCTTTTTAGTTTAGTTAAAGTCAGGCCCTCCAATTTCCTTCTTCTGCATGACATTTTCCCCAAGCTATTCTGGGATCGGCTTCTTTTACCAGATTCAGCTGGTTACCGTATTTCACATGGAGCGACCTATCTGATCTCCACAAACCTATTTACTGGGTATTGCAGTATAATCTAAGTAAGTAGCTCTATGTAGGCCCAACAGAGCTTGACGAGTCTAGCCAGGAGAAGAAGACAATCCATTTAGAATATCTTAATTTCAAGGGAGTAATTTATTCATAAACCGTAGCTTTTAAGTAAATACCTTCTATCAGAACAACTAGAATAATATCTAAGACTCTACACCTAACCATAAACCGTTATAAACCAAGAAGAAATTACCCTCTATTTTCATTTGGCATTACTTTAGATAACCATCCACGTGTCGAATCAAGTTCATTCCCACCATGATCTATGCCAGCGTTTGTTGGCACATACAACACAATGACATGTGCACGGCTATTTTGTTGCACACAATTGCATTTCGGTATGCTAAGTACCGTTCCGTGATGTTCAGAAACATCGGAATCATTAATTGTTTAAATTGTTAATCTCATCTCTGCTGTGTATCATGTAATTTACCTCGCAATTTCTCAGCTGCTTGCCGTATATTACAACAGATATTTGTATTGTTCAATATCACCAGGCTGTTCCACAACTCTATTGCTTAATTTTTAGAGACAGTAGTACAAAATTATTTAAAATACTAGCTGTGCCTGCGACTTCGTTCGCGTGGATGACGAAACTTATCAATGAGTTTTTAACCGCAAAATTAAGTTTGTTTTTTATTGTTTATACTTTTCCAGGATAAAAACTACCCAGTGTGGTCCAGGATAATAAAGAATAATTATACCAAGTTTCATCGTAATCGAACCGGTAGTTTTTGCGTGATACCTAAACAAACAGACAGACAAACAAAAATTTTTTTTTCACACATTTCGTTTCGGTGTCTGTCTAGTAACACCCCCCGCCATTTATTTTTTTTATATTTTCAATGTACAGAATTTTCACTTCTACAGATTTATTATAAGTATAGATAAATGGTTTACAAGCAGAAATTTTCCGCAATGTTTTAACCTTTTGACGTCAATCTCCCCATTTGTGTTTTCTCAACTGACAACATTAACACACTACCGTCGTATTGCAACGTTTAAGAACCATAAGATACCGTAACAGAGAAGGATGGAGCTATACACATATATAGCATGATATTTTTCACAAAGGAGAACGGCCTTATCAGATTTCATTTACACTTCACTTAGCCCCAGTATTAAGCCATATCCTTAACGGGTTACACGTGTCACTTCCAACAAATTGTCCGTCAATCATGCATTACACGTTAATTAAATACACTGCCACATTAGGTCAAGGGTAGCACGCGAGTCATAAATACAAAATCAATGAATGAACAACAGCGTGTATATCAAATTGTATTGTGTCAAGCGGAAATGTTGCAGAATGACTTAATCGAAAGTTGCCCAGTAACAAGTGACGTGAGAATCTCAATGAGATGGCAACATTGTCGTTAGCGACCTTGACACTGAATCAGTGTTGTGCATTACATTGTAACCCACACGCGACTTAATTTGAAGAATTCCGTAGTAATGAAAACAAACTGGTTGGGCTCGACGTTTACACGACACGACACGACACGGGGACTGCACGGACAACGAACTTAAAATATAACTTAATTAGGCTTTGTAAATGGTAGATTAATATTGTTTTAAAATAAGTAATCATTCAATTCCTTAATAGGATTTATATTTGTTTTAAATTACTTCATTTTTTATTATATGTTTTATAATTTTATTTGTAGATTACTTATCTGCCGCTAACGTGACTGCTGATTGACGTGCCATTTTATTTACTTTATAATTTCATATAACACGATCAAGATAGAAGCATACATTTATTAATATAATAAAGCATACATTCTTAATAAAGTAAGTAGATTCTATGTGATAACATTTTTCACACGTGTTATTTTTTCCGACTCGTATTCTATGCACCATAAACGCTGAAGAAATTAGATGATTTTATTAAATTCATCTTGAATATCCAGCTTGAATCATGTCTCATTATAATGTATACCTTTCAATAGGTCTAAAATAGGTCTAAAGTCTTCATCTTTACACGCTGACTGGGTCTAACATACAGCAATTTAAGTCTAAGCGACTTTTACGGTTATATAACGTATATAACGTCAAGCTCAAAAACGTATTTATGCATTTCTCGCGGTCATTCCCGGTAAATCATAATACTGAAAGCATGCAGTGCGATAGGTAAAAAGTTCGTTTTGTAAACGACTTTTATTCCGTGCCCAAGTCGTGAGGTATAAACGCGGCATATGAGATGATCTCGGGTCGTCGCACTGCAACAATGTAGGGACACCTTGAAACCGATACTCATTGCCAACGCTTGGACTTTTTATTCACGGACATAAGGTAAAACTACACATGACATATTCTAGGCTTTGTCTTAATCATTTTAATAGGTTATAACAAGTAGTTTTTAATTAATTAACTGATTATCAGCCTGGCTTTATATTTTATCACATAAGCGTTTTTAACCAACTTTAAAAGGTTCTTAATTTGTCTGTTTTGTATCTTTGATACGCGATTTTTCAGATAATTCTGGAATGATTTAATTTATTTTTTTATTTAATCTGTCTCTGAATTCGATTCAGCATATTACCTTACTTAAATTGGTAAGAAGTACAAAAACGTCTTAAAAATAACTTGCGGTTGAGTATTTACGGATTGTCTTTATAAAAGTTGAACAGGTCAGTTATTGATCGTCACCTACCGTAACAACTTAATTTTTTGACAGCAAACTATATAAATAAAATTTATTGTTTACTTAGATGCTGATTAATGAGTGTAAAGTAAACCTTATGGCAAGGCCTAGGTGATAGTAAAAACTGGCCAAGTGCGAGTTGGACTCGCGCACGAAGGGTTCCGTACCACCGTCGTATGAGAGCCCCCCTTAAATATTCATTTTATGTGGTTTTTAGTATTTGTTGTTATAGCGGCAACGGAAATACATTATTTGTGAAAATTTCAGCTTTCTAGCTATCACGGTTTATGAGATACCTACAGCCTGGAGACAGACAGACGGACAGACAGACAGCGGAGTCTTAGTAATAGGGTCCCGTTTTACCCTTTGGGTACGGAACCCTAAAAATTGGATTATTTATCAAGATTCGATTAGTATTGTCAACTAACTAAATAATTAGAAAAGTAAAGTAGGTAACCTAATTAAAAAAGAAATTGCAGAAATCTTTAAAAGAATAACTAAAAAAAATTGAGACGTTGTTAATTTGATTGATGTAATCTCTGAAACCATCTATCCGATTATTGAAATTATTTCATTGATAGAAAAACCCTTATTTTTTGAGTATGGGTATGTACCATAGGATTCGAGCCGCGGGCAATGTCTAGTATTCAAGTAATTGGGATGTAAGCTTTCCGATAGTCGATATCCAAAAAGTGTATTTAGTACCCTTTTTCTTACATTTCAATTTTTTTTACCATAAGTTCTCATTTACAATAATATTTGTGACGGGCCTGTTGGTCTAGTGGTTAGTGACCCTGACTGCTATACCGGAGGTCGTGGGCTCGATTCCCACCCAGGACAAATGTTTGGGTGATGAGCACGATCAATTGTTCTGGTTGTCTGGGTGTAATTTATCTATAATATGTATGTATTTAGAAATATATAAGTATGTTTATCATTTGTCTGGTTACCATAACACAAGCTCTGCTTAGCTTGGGATCAGATAACCATGTGTGAGTTGTCCCGGAATATTATTATTATTATTTCCAGTTATTTCACTGCACAGTAACCCTGACTGCAGTTCTACAAGTTATGCGCGACCCACATTTAAATGTATGCACATTTACATTATATTTTTTCAAGGCACTTAGGTCGTAGATCAGATCACTAAGTCGCTTGCATAATTCATAATTGCTTTTGAAAATAATTGCATAATACACCCGGTAGTGGAAATGCTATAGAAACGAGTCTTTATGTATTATGGTAAAGTTTCTTATATATATATATGTGTTCCATATTGTGTGAATTGACTTTTTAAACCTTATCTTGTGCATTAAAATACAGACGTCAGTATATTCTAATACCTAATCACGAAAAATGTTTTTCTTGACAAGATTTTCTTTTTATTTTTCGTGAGTAAAGATATACCTAATGATCAGAGATACTTGACGCGAAATTGTATACATAATAATATTACGTAGAGTAGTAGGGGCAAAAAAGTTAGTTTTTATTGGTATTTAAATTTTGGACCCTTACTTTTTTATTACCGTATTAATACCTATTATTCTATCATTTACACTATAAATTTTAAGAATTCAAAGAAGAATTCAAGATCTGTCTGAGATAGGACCACACGCGGAGTTTAAAATACTGCACCCAGTATTTGAGTACCACAGTAGTCGTGACAATAAGCTTACACAGTGTCATTGAATTTACATCTTACCCACGAACCAAGACTAACAATCTAAAGCTACATTTAAAGAGATTTCACGCCACTAACTAAAATAGCCAAATAACTATAAAAGTCACAATTTAATGTTCGAGAAACTAGTCGGCAAAAACCGAGACAAAGAACTAAATTAAAACTTTTATACCAAAAAACAACCACAATTTCTCGAATCAATAGTATAAGTCCGATTTTAACAGCATTCGCAGTAAAATCGTAAAACTAAGCGTAGATATAGGTTTAAAAAACTCATATAATTATTTTTATATTCGCAACTTAGTTGCAAGGTAGGCACCGGGAGTAAAAAGCGATTTTTATGGTATAATTTAAATATGGTCGGTTTCATGTATATACACAATTAAACTTTCAGTTAAATGAGTATTTTAATTATATTGTAATAAATGTAATTCAAATTAGTTAAGTGGTTCGCTGCAGCGACACGTGTAAGTTGCACAATATCGACACGCTAGGTAACAAAAGAATTATGTAGTTATTTTATATACACTCACATACACCCGAAAAGAGTCATATTGTCGGGCTCATTGTCATTTCATAGAGGGAAAATCGTCTCTGCCAGATGCGTCAATGTATAACAGGTTCGATCCCTGCATGGCCAAATTTTAGTTTCAAACTTAAGTGTTCATTGCGTGATTTAAATCTTTTTGATATCACTGCAGTAGCATATGTTTAAACAATAAAAAGTCAATGACAATTTTACATAAAAATGTGCGTGATGTTAAGTCTCTACACAAAATTTGTACTTCTTAAACGTAAAGAGCAATGCAGTTACAAGTCTCATTGTTATTGAAATATTAACAAAAGTACTATTGAATGTTAATCTGTAGCCTATTTCCGGTGCACGAGTTTTTTTACCACTACCTTACAAAGTGATGACCTTGCTAATATTTAACTGCCTTTATTACGATGAATTTCTTTCATAGAAAATTCGACCTCATACTGTAGGCAATTGTTAAAAAGGCCTAAACCAAAACCCCACTTTATATGATTCTGAATTCAAATAAGTTAAATAACACCTCCTTGACCTAAACCTATATACAAAAATCTTGTTGCAAAAAATTATATAAGAAAAATGATACTAGCTTTTTAGCTCCTGGCCTATAACTATTTCGAAATAAAAAAAATGTGTTCTCAAAATGGACTATGCTCTGTCATTGGGTCATTTAAATACTAGTATTATAGCCACCGATTACTCTTAAAGTATAGGTTTTCATAAGTAATATGAACACTTTATAATTGATGAATAATCTTTAGAATTACAATGTACCGCAAGCTCTATTGTTTTATAATTTTATGGAGTGATAACCTTAGATAATATATTATAAACGCAAAGTTTAATTATTGTCCATACCATTAATTTAGAGAGGGTTAAATATCAAACGTTATAAAATATAGTAAAATTAATTATAAGCCTTTTCTAAAACGTTTTGGCCAACAAAACCAGTTATTTGTAGGAAACGTCAGATAGCGACTGCCTATCTGAACTCTACAACACTTTTACTGGGAAATACAACTATCAATTGTTAAAACTAGGTACTCAAGTTATTATTTATAACAAAATTAACGTATAAAACAAACAAAAGTAACCTAGATACAGTTATTATTATGCACAATTATATAATATATAAAAAGACGATTATGAAATAAATAAATAATGTATTAAAGATCGAATAATATTTGCATGTAAATATCCATTTATTTACTTATAACTAATGAAGGTGTTATAGTAACTATTTAAATCGGTATTTCTAAGATAAATCTTAGATACTATATCCTTCGAGGATGTGCAACAGGATAGTTACTTTTCGTGCTTGATACGATAATGAGGTTTTATAGGCGTTTAATGATGAGAAAATAACACTGTAATAAACCTTTGGTTTATACTTTATGGGCCTATTATCTATGGCAGAGGTTCCAGAGGTTCTAAGACCTGTGGTTAGTATTATTACCGCAGTCTTTAAAGTAAATATTAAAATTAATATTTACATTCAATTTAATTATGTACGTAGTTTATTTTGTTTCATACCTAAGCGCATAAAAGCCTTTATTTATTTCTTTCCCATATTGAAATTTTAGTTAATTTTACTATTAATTAAATAAAAAATCTTGCGAGAGAGGAAAGAACGATTATTAATTTTAAAGTTATGTCAAGATTTATTTAAATATTACTTTAAAATTAACGCCTCTTAATTTACTAACAAAATCAGGAAGAAATTTAGGATAATATAAAGCGCATTAGTGAATACTTCCGACAATCACATCTATTTCTGACTCATCCGTTGATCTGTCGGTCAAGGTTCCGACATTGTAAGCGCGCGCGACGATCAAGCCACTTCTAGCGCACTACGCAACATCAGCACAGCTCTACGTATATATATATATATGTATTACGTAGATTGGCATAATACATAGCAATTAATTCTTACACGTGGAACTTATGTACTTATGTTTTATATAAATGCATTCATAGTTGTTCTGTTTAGTGATAGCGTTTATGTATAATTCCGTTTGTTATTATGAGTTTATGATGCAAGGATAAAGCTGTACTGCAAAGTATCCCAATACTAACTACATTTACAACTATAACGGTCTATATTTATTTGTTTTTTTTCTTTCACTAGATGTGCCTCGCATTTTTACTTGCCTTGCTTAAGATAATATAAACTACCTTTAAAACTCGGGCTATCTAATGAGTTTTTTTTTTTTTTTCAAATTTTCAGGTATTTTCTAAGTTAAGCAACTTCAATCAACCAAAGGTTTTAGATTTATAACATTAAGTACCTTTAGATTTTGAAGAACAGATAAAAAACTATCAATTTCCAAATGAACATTAGTTTTTTACCTATAATTATTAAAGTAGCTATGTTTAGTAAGTATATATTATTCAGTTATGTAATAAATAGTTCCAGTGTCGTTGTTAGCGAGCCTATTTCCTATTTATCATGCATGCGATAGTCGTATCTCAGAATAGTTTACAATATACTTAAACTTTACTACACCGGATATCCTACTACTACCACCTAATATGCACATTTTACCTAAGTAAAATACTTGTACATTTCGTGACAATCGTTGAAAGAAAACTTCGCGAAGAAATGAATTAAAAAAAATCGCAGTACTACAAAAGAACAAACGCTGTAAAAAATGCTTGTTCCTGCTCTACATGCCTGTGGCTAGCAGTGGGACATTTACAGGCCAGTATTATTTTATAATCAGTATGTAAATCAAAGTCACTACACTAGTACAGTATTTATAGTTCAAAAATCTTTGACTTTTTAGTTACCCACAGCAGAACAGCAATATATATATAGGTACATCAAAAACATCGAGAACGGAAACAACCAACGCAGGTGAAACCACAGGCTCAACTAGTTTTATATCTCAAAGAATTATCGTTAAAAAACAAAAGACACTCGACATTTTGTACATAGGCTACGGACCGTTAACCCTCAATTGCTACAGAGTTCTCACGACAAAGCTAACCTCGGAACAGTAAACACGGGTTAACAAATCGGCAGTTGAGCTGGATGTTTGGGCCACGAGCAACATTGTTTTATAACTGGAAACGGCCTGCCCTACATATGAGCTTCCGTTGTATTATGTAGCCTTGAATATCGGGAATCGGGAAACCGTAAGTGTGAACACAAGAACTCAAACTCGAACTTTATTAATTCAGGATGTGATTTGACGTGATTATTTATTAGGCAGATAAAATAATGTTCTAAGTCTCTCAATTTGTCATTGTTCAAAAGTAGTTCCAGTTTTGTAAAACAACAACAACAACAATGAACTACTTTTGAAATAAATAGCAAGTGACTTTGGCAGCTGTAGCTGCCAAAGTCACTTGCTATTTATTTCTTCTCAAGTCGTCAACAATGTGGCGTAATTAAGCATAAAAAATATTAACATAATTATGTGTGTCCATAGTAGACACAAACTATATGATTTACACGACAATTACAATCTCAAAATAATACATGTTCTGTGATGGCAGACCCCATAAAATATCTCATCGTCAATTTTCTAACTTAAGCACTAAAATAATACCTTTAATAAGACTTTGCATCGGGAATTTCTCACTTAGAAACAATTCATCTGACTTCCATAATAACTATCTGTCCAAATAACATTAGAATTGATACCGGTAATAAGTATTGTCTAAATAACCGTAACAAACAATATTGCTCTAATAAAACCAGCTGTTTAAGTAACACGGGAAGCACATCTTTACGAGCTAAGTAAAGCAACTTTGTACGTTAAAAAACACAGAAGTGCTCGAGTTTTACAAGTAAAGCATTTCAGAAGGACCACGCGTTAAACCCCATGACGACAAAGCTAACCTAAGGTTACCAAAAAGCCGATCAAAATATAAAATCATTGATCATCTGTCAAAAATCGAGTAATAAGATTGGGTATTTGTTTCTTGACATTGGGTGAGTGGTCTTTATGAGAATTTAGCGTTATAGGTATTCAACTAAAGCTAATTAAAGCAGAAAATATTTTTTTTATTTTTTTCCAAGAATTATTTTTTTACATATAATATATTTCGAGGTAAGTACTCTCTAATAAAGCAGCTATTAGACGAGACGATTTCAGTCTGTCTTAATAAGACAACTCAACGTGTAATAAGAGTAAGCCAGCAAGCACGCTAACTAGCGTGCTTCCTCAGTGCGATCGGTAGCTCACCGGTTTGTTCAGTCTAGTGTCGTCAACTATCGATATTTGCTTTGTCGATACTATACTGTAGTGAAAGTATATATACAAACAACACAAAGCATATATACCCTTAAAATATTTACAGGAAAGCTTATAGCGCTGCGGCGGCGCACGGCGCCGAACGGTTCTCGTATTGAATGTTTATACGCGTGATTACTAAGAAATTAATTATCTAATACTAGCGACCCGCCCCGGCTTTGCACGGGTGCAATGCTGATACTAAATATACTAATCATAAAGTGTTGTAGGGCGAAGCGCGGCCTTCGACGCACTATTTGGTATAGGCACGCGCTCCCCGGCCCCCGGCCGGTACCGCCGCAACCGCCATGTCCCTGCATTTTAAATCTTCGAAAATATTCATTTAAATTACATGCTGTAAAGGGCCATATAATAATTGGATAAGAATTAATGCTGTAGTGCTCAAAATCGTTTTTTCGTAAATAATTTATAAGTAAAGGATAAAAAAAATGGTTATTGTGGGTTAACCCCAAGAGATAGACATATCGCGTCGCGATCGCATCGCGGACTTTTTTTTAGACCTTTTTAAGGTGCACAATATTGTAGTACATTATTTTGATCTAACTCGTAGGGTTCAGCCAGCGTTTGCAATGTAAGCGCAAAAAAATGTGTTTAGTTACGACTTACATTAAAAACCTCTAGGATTATCTGTGTTTCTCTACTATATTATGCATGTATTATACATATAATATAAACCTTCCTCTTGAATCACTCTATCTATTAAAAAACCCCGCATCAAAATCCGTTGCGTTGTTTTAAAGATCTAAGCATACAAGGACAGACAGACAGCGGGAAGCGACTTTGCTTTATACTATGTAGTGATAGTGATATTAATATCCTATTTGAAAGTAATTACCTACTAAACACTATTTCACTGCTTCATAAATACTCTTTATAACAAAACTGTTAATTTAAATAAGATTTAATACTAAGATACGAATTTATCAAAGTTCTGTTTCTACCGGCGATCTAATTACATATTTTAGGAACACGAAGGATACTATCATGACTTAACTATGATAGCTAGATATAGTACCTCGCGGACTTATTTGTAGGTAGGAATGAGTACTTTAATCACGTAGAACATATTTTTTATATATCATTAATAGTTTTCTCAGCGCACACCAAATAATGAATTTCCAGTACTATCGAAACCAATAAACTTGGTATAAAAAAACCTTTTCCTGTTAATCATATTAGTATCGACAGTAATGTGTAAAAAAAGATGTGGAGTGGTTTATAAATGGTAACCCTACACCATGCAGCTAGCACGCAGAAAGTCTCTGTAGACTTTCTCGAAAACCAGCAAGCACGCTGCCGGACTGTTTAACCTTGTAAGCACGCGATTTGACCTCTACGGGCCGCCCGACGAATACACCTAGGGTTGCGATCTTTACGTAAGACAGGTGCAGTAAACTATTTCATGCAATTGTTAATAATAGGATAAAATTACAATATACCTTGATTACTTTTCTATTTCATATTTTGGATTTTGCGATTTGACTTTTGAAACTTATTATTTTTTTAGTACTTCGTTTTAACTTCTCGATTGATATCTGCTATTGAAAAGCATTTATCGCTATTCAGTAGTTTTTTTTTTAAACTAAAATATCTATTCTTTGCTTATCTTTTATATGATTTTGTTAACTAAAAGTAATTCATTAAATTTATTGAAACTAAGCATTGCCATGAATGTCTTATATATTACCTTAGTGCAAAGATTCCAGTATATTTTTAAATATTTGAAAATAAAAATGTGCTACAGTTGATTTACCGTTGAAAATGTAGTACCAATTTTTCGTACCATATTATTTTCCTATTATATATATTACAATTTACTGTATTATAATGAACATAGTACGATACTATATAATAAATTGCAGGAGGCAACCCTACACCACGCAGCTAGCACGCAGAAAGTCTCGACTAGACTTTCTCGCGACGAGCAAGCACGCTACCGGACTTTTTGATTTTGTAATCATGCGATTTGAACTCTACCGACCGCCCGACGGATACACCTAGGGTTGCAATCTTTACGTAAGACATGTGCAGTTTCAAAACCGCTAAAATAATTCACATGTGGAAAAATAGGATGAAATATAATATACACTATTTAGGATTTTGCGTTGATTGCACCTTCGAAACTCATTATTTTTATAATTCTAATGGTTATTTTTTTTTAACTTGTCAATTCATCTCCACTATTGAAAAACATTTGTAACTATTCAGTAGATTTTAGACTAGACATCTATTATTCGCGTTCCTTTTATTTGATTTTATTTTCTGTACTTAATTTTATGTGTTTATAAAACAAATAACTATATTTTTCATAATGCGAATACAACATAACATTACTTAAAACTAAATCTTTGTCTATACGTTAAGTATGTGTAAAAATGTTGGTAAACCTAAATTTATTAAAAAATAATAACTTATTAGCGCATTACTAAAAATATCGATATCGACATCGTCCGCCTTGTTTCCCTGACGACCAACACCAAAAATTTCACACTGGCGATTGAGTAGCATGCGATATTAAGTCCGGTGTAATAACGAGCGTGCTAGTTAGTCTGTCAGCCAGGCTAGCTAGTCTTGACTGGAAATTGTGTCGTGTAATTGCCCCTTAAGTTGTAAAAATCAATTAGTTCCTTTTTCAAGAAAATCTACTACAATATACGATATTTATTTAAGTGAAATTAGCTATTTGATCGAACTTTTTCGCTATTTTGATTATTTGGAATGTTTTTAAGCTATTTATAAACGGCTGATTAAACTCCTGATAAATCTAAAGTACATCTTCTGTATTTATTTGCGATACATAAACCTATCGATTGTAGCGATGCAGGCCAGACGTCAATCGCATCGGTTTATCGCCTCCGCAGACGTCTGAGGGCCCGATGACTCTTGTAAACACATAACACCTCGTTTTTATTGAGTCGGTATTTTATGGCTTGTTATAAAATATTATTTTGACGCTTCGTGAAATACGTAAGCGATGTCGGGTTAAGAACGTTTCATTTCCTGAAGTTTTCATGGGTTGTATTATAGGTATTCTTGTTTGATTAAATTCATGACTATAAATAAAGCCTAAAGGTTGTAATCGAATGGCGCGTCATGAGCTGACAAGCCGGGCTGACAAGGGAGCCGGGCTCGCAACCAACAAAACTGCAGTAAAGCTCGCTCGTCGATCTACTTCAAATATCTAGTTGTCTGTTTTTTAATACTTCCATCCAGAGGTCGTGGGTTGGATTCCCACCCAGGACAAATCTTTGTGTGATGAGCACGATTATTTGTTCTGTGTCTGGGTGTGATTTATCTATAATATGTATGTATTTAGAAATATATAAGTATGTTTATCAGTTGGCTGGTTACCATAACACAAGCTCTGCTTAACTTGGGATCAAATAACCGTGAATGAGTTGTCCCGTAATATTATTATTAATATCTCTCAGACTTCTGAAAGTTGACTTGCATTGGATGCTTACTCGGTACTAAGGAATCCCTTAAATAACCATTTACTTCTCTAATTACTGTAGGTCTTATTGACAAGTTTCCCTCCAGTCCTAAAGAGATATAATTTTAAAGCAATACGCGAACACTCATTCAGATCATTAAGTAAATTTCTTAAACGATAAAAATAAATTTAAACAGATGTAATTGGCATCCGGCGTCACTCGCATCTCTCCACAAAAAACATGACGTATTGAGATCGCGTGCAGGGACACATTTAATGTGTATAATTATTATGTTAGTTTTGACAGCTAATGATTACAACACTACAAAGAATTTTGAAGTGTAAAATACTTATGGATACCGCACTTTCAGAGCGTTTTCACGTTATCCGATACGATATCGGTACCGGACAACGACACGATATCGCGGTATGTAAAATGTATTAAAAAATGAGGAATAACGAATCCGATATACAATGGATAATATGGACGATCATACATGTTTTATGTATTTTACTTGCCCCCGATATCGTATCGGGTCCAATACCGATATCATATCCGGTAACGTAACAGTCTCAGAAAGACTTGAAAGGAGAATAACGAAATTCATGAAGGGTGGTAGCGTTCTTTACTTTTAAATTCCTGAAGACAAAATAATGTTAAAACATTTTAGAGTGTGCGACTGTAGAATCGTATTTGCCGAATAGGTGAACTGATTTTGAGTTTTAGGTTGAATGGATGCTTCACTGTTCGTAGGCCTAAGTCGAGAAAACTGTCAGTTTTTGTTAATGATTTTTAGACTTACTTTGTTTATTGTTCATGAATTTTTATACTCAAATATAATAATAATAATAATCCAGCCTATAAACGTCCCACTGCTGGGCACAGGCCTCTTCCCATATAGAGAAGGCACGAGCATTGATCACCACGCTTCCTCTCTGCGGGTTGGCGATTTCAGATCCCAAATTTTGGAATCCAGGTTTCCTCACGATGTTTTCCTTCACCGTTTGTCAGAAGTGTCTTAGAATAATTAAGAAAGTACATATAACTTTGAAAAGTTACATATACTCAAATAATTCAATGAATATTTGAGCTTAGTTCTACATTTATTTTTTAAAGAGCAGTTAGAGAACCCAATAAAAGCTTCTGCGTACACCCATCTAAAAGTTTCTTGGTCTGTGCCCTAAGTATTACTTACTAGTGTTTATTAAGTGAAGCCTAAGTGTTGAACATCAAGTTATACCCTATGCTTAGGATACAAGTAACGGAAGTCCTCTTCATCCCTAAGGTAAACTGTTAAGAAATTTAAAGACTGTTTTACCTCATATTAAATAATTACATACCTTCAACAGCTAAAGTAGCAAAAAAGATCTTGAAACTAAATACTTACAGTGCCTTAAGTGTGGAAAAATACATAATGAGAACTTAAATGTATGAAAAAACTACACAAGAAATGTTAAAAGGAATTGTTCGGTTTTTACTGCGTTTTGTAACAAAATAAATATATGCGGACAACATCACATACATTGCTCTGAACCCAAAGTAAGTTGCTAAAGCACTTGTGTTATGGAATTCAGAAACAACGAAGGTACCACAAACACCCAGACCCGGGACAATGTAGAAAAGTGGTTTTCTACATTGACCCGTCCGGGGATCGAACCCGGGACCTCAGAGCTGGCGACACCTTGAAAACCGGTGCGTACGCCACTCGACCACGGAGGTCGTCAAATGCGTTAGTTCCATCTTTAATCATTATAAACTCTCGGTTGTGCTTCAAGTGTGACAGACAGACGGACAGACAAAACCAGTTCGTATGAAGTGTGGCCGTAATTGAGACGTGGCGTTCAATTCAGATACTCTGAGGTTTAAGAGATTTATCGGCTTATTATTTATTAAGATAATACGTCTTTTTCCAATTTAATTGAGTCGTAAAGTTTCAGTGTTGAATAGCGCTGAGATTTTTGCGTATTTATGGCACAAGGATATCGGCTAAAAGTTTTTTTTTCTTGACTGCGGCGAAACCAAAAGCAAGGGTTAAGGTGAAACTTTTTAGCGAATCCATTGTCATACTCAATTTAAAAAAATCGCTTTTTGTTTTTACTCAACTGCGCAAAAGGAGGGTTATGTTATTCGAATGTATGTATGCATGCTATTTTTCTCTTTTTTTACTGCCTAAAGGGCTTGATGGATGTCTTTAGTTCCTTTGTAAGTACAAACTACAAATTAGTGGTTAATTAACGTAGTGCAAATAAGCTACATTAAATGAAGAAGTGCCATTAAAAATCACATACTTGTATGTGGTATTTGGCCTACATTTCTTTAAAAGGATAAAATAATTGACATCGTAATAACAAGTGTAAATAAGTTTAAACACTTAACACTTGCTTGTGATATTTATTAATTAACTTGTCTTGGCTAAATATTTGAGGAGTTTAATAACTGCATTTAACAGCCCTGTTGGTCTAGTGGTTAGTGACCCTGACTGCCATACCGGAGGTCGTTGGTTCGATTCCCACCCCGGACAAAATGTTTGGGTGATGAGCACGATCATTTGTTCTGTGTCTGGGTGTAATTTACCTATAATATGTATGTATTTAGAAATATATAAGTATGTTTATCAGTTATCTGGTTACCATAACACAAGCTCTGCTTAGCTTGGGATCAGATAACCGTGTGTGAATTGTCCCGGAATATTATATTATTATTTGTTTTAGAATATTCATACTTCATTTAGAAGTATGAATTTTAAAAGATCAATTGAATTGCTTTATTGAAAGGTGCATGCTTTCAAGAATACCTACTTATCATCTGTTCAACATATAAATACGTATTTAAAGACGAGAAAGAAAACTCATCATCGAATTAAAATAGGCATAATTTCTGAACGCAAATTAAATTAAATTAAATTAAAAAGTTTTTATTGACATAAAAAAATACAGTACAGCATAAATGTAACCCTGACGCCTGTGCTAGGCTTAAAGCCTGTGTTACAGGAGCCAGTGTCTTCGCCCGCTTCGGTTATAATATATCTTAATATTAACACTTGGAATGTATATAAAACTTATTATTATTTAAACTATATTAGTGAGATCATGTTTTGCGCATGTGAGGGTGAGGGTGTGTGTGGGTGTGTCTGGGTGTGTGTGTGTGTGTGTGTGTGAGGGTGTGTGTGTGTGTGTGTGTGTGTGTGTGTGTGTGTGTGAGAGGGTGTGTGCGTGTGTGTGTGTCTAAATAAAAAAAAAACAAACTTCACTCGTTTTTTGAAAAAAAGTTTACATCACAATATGTTTATGGACATGTAAAGTAGGTACATGGACACTAAATAAGTTAAAGATGGACGCCCTACCACCATAACACCGCCTTAATGGGAGGGCCAGTGCATACTGCTGATCCATAAAAAATAATGATGGCATACCCTATACTCAAGGCAGATAACATGGGCAAAAGGTAGGAGTAATGTGTGGGTACTCTTATATGCACGTACCTATGTACAGATCTTGATATGGCATAACGCATATGCCTTATATGCCATGTAAGAAGATTTAAAGGCCCGAATTAAAAAAAAACAAGTGTTCTAGTTGATTTCTGATGGTATATTTTGATGTTTGCTTTGTGAGGTGCAATTTCAGATACTGGGTCTCGGAAATATTTTTAACTAAGTTTATGTTCATGCTGTGATAATCCATACCTATCTAATAATTAAAAAAACATTGATTTTAACTACTACCACACACATAACCCTACAAAATAACTATCCAATCGAAAGGCTTATAATTACCAGCTACACTGAAATCTAAACATACATTCACTCTTTTATCGATAAAAGTTGATGGCGTTTTCAATGAAACTATAATAGGTTTGTTCGTATAACTCCAGGAACGGCAATTCGTTATTTCGCGAACAAATCAAAGTATGTTATTAGGCAAGAAGTCACGTGCGTGGCGCAACCCGCTCGTAAAGCAGAACTCTTTACTACCAAGTACCATCGAATACCGAAACAGCGAGGCTGCGTTTTTAAAGGTTTTAAAAGGAAAACTTCTTTTATTACTTAGTGCAGTTGTGCAGTAAAGGCGTGCATTTAACGATCACGGGTGGCGAGGTAATTAATAAGTTTTAATTGGTTATCCAGTCAATGAGATGGCGTTAGTTTGTTATTCTTGTCCATTTACTACCGTTTTTTGTTGCCTGGTCCCAGTTTGATGGGTTTTCTTACGATGTCTTTGTGACGCTTCTTAGGACGATGGTCCATCAAGTTTTCAATAGAACACTGTCATGACGTAACACGTTCCAAGATTTTTGTGATGAGATGTTTTATTTTGAGTTATTTAGAAAATTTAAATTGTATTCCATCTTGTTTGGGTATATTTCACTGCGGTAAAAAGGTAGAGCAGGTTATTAACATGTGTAACAGATTGATAATAAAAATTGTAATATCTAGTATAGTTAATAGGACGATATAAAAACAAGATCATCGTAAAACAGGAACATAAGAGTAGATATGACTTGAGATATAATAACATTAAAGGTAAAGCTTGCATCTAGACGTTTAGTTTATTTCTAAACATGTAATATTAATTCAAATGAGCACAAGCAATACACATCTCACTGAAGTACAATGTTTCTAATAAACCATAAAACCATAGTTTAATTAGTCTTCAGAGCACTGAAATTCAAAATAAGTTGTCGCCATCGCCTGAATGACGTATGCCTTAATACTAGAGCACTTTACGAGCACACTAGGGCGCTTTACGAGCACTCGAGCAGTGCCTGACATGGCCTGTGTTGCTCAGGCATAAGTTATGACCCGTAAAACTGGGACCACGGCTGTGAAAACTGTCGTAACAGAAGGGTTGCGAAATATGAAGCTATGATGCAGGCATTTTGATCTTACAGGCTTAAGGGAAGGCGTTGATAGATAGACAGACAAGTTCTTTATAGAATTATATTACCGATACCTGTAGTAAGTACCATAGTGCAGTCAGGAGGTTAAGCAAGAGACAAAGGAGTATCATAAACAAGGAAGGCTCTTTGGTTATGTTCAGCGATGACCCTATGCCCAGGACAAAAGTTTAACTATAAATAAATTTATTTACGGACTACAAAAGCAAAAACATTTCATTCTAACTGACCATACTGAATTTATTATAATATTACATCGAATTATGTTTTAAAATCTGGTGCCCAATAATGTATCAACTTATTTCTGCCGACTTGGCCAAGAACACTTCTTGGTGAAAATGTAGGTGAGCAATATAAATCTTTGCCTCTTATGAGGACGATGACTGACGACACACATAATCTTACGTGCCTCGATTATATGTAAGCCTGCCTGCAATCATTTCCTCAATCAAAGATATTATTGCGGTACTTCAGATTGCAAATTTTGCTGAAGAACATGGTTTTTGATGTACGACCTTGCACTTAGTATAATTTTATAAGTGTAAAAGACCTTTCTAAATCAATATGGATATTTTTTTATCCAAGTACATGGCTATTGTCATGGCTGTTGTCTTTTTCCAACTTAGGTGAGGTCGGCTTTCAGTTTTACCAGATAGTCTAAATACTTTTATTTCAGAAAGAGAAACTGTGTATGTATACCGAAACAACCTACTAAGTATGTATTATGGTAGGTATCCTAGGTGAATCTGATCTCAATATTATTATTTATGTAACCCAAATTGACCCACTTGTGGACAAAGGCCTCCCCACTCTTCTTCCACTTATCTCTCGAAAGAGCCGCGAGTCTTACAAAATAATGATAATTTTAAAACAAACTCTTTTGAGTTATTGCTATAAGAAGCTAAATTATTTATTTCCATTGTTCGCTAGTTAGATTTAATGTGCCAATTCACCGCTAAAATCAACTTTATACACAAATACACATTTATACATTTTATACACTATCTGAGAGCCTCATAAACTGTATTTATGACGTTTTCCGATGTATACTTTGGCAATACTAATTGGTATTGAGCAGATACAAAAAGTATCTGAAGGTGTTGCATCGTAAACTTTTATATCTCGTCTCGTTCTTGATAGCGAACTTTGATATTTATAGGATAGCTAACTTCCATTTGTGGTGATATTTCTGTTTGTTAATTACTTTAGGTTTTATACAGTAGAAATCTCTATTTTATTGTTTTTAGTTCCAATATTGAAGGTTTTCGTTATATTTGTTAAGTTGAATGTCTATTTAATTTTGACCCCATCTTAAATAAGAATTTTAGCCTTACAATTACAGAACAAGCTTGGAAAATTATACATACAGAACCATCCCTACATTATTTTTACTAAAAAATATACTGCATATTACACACACAATTTTTCAATTAAGTCCCAGCAAGATCAGAACCACCACAAATAAAATCATAAACCACAAACAAATTACATTCCGTAAAGCATAATAACTTTCTGCCATTCTCACGTAGAAGACGTAAAACTGATGCACAAGTATATTCCGGCTACTGCAGAAACAAACGCAGCTTTTCAATAGGCGCATCTGTCAAGACAAGATAAATGGCACATTTCATACATAAGAGTTAACACTGCCGCAGACATAACTACACATTTACCATAAACTAGTGCCTCGTAAAATTGCACATATGTTTACCGGAGCGAGGTGCAGTACCTTAAAAGCATTGGTAATATAACAAAACGTCTGAACCGAAATTGCCCATAAAAGTCCGACGGCGTTTTCTAACTAAAGCCATGAAACTGAAACGTTGCTGGAATTTACAATGGCCGACTTCGTCTACATTTAACGTTCATGACGTACACCTTAGTTTAATTAAAGTGCCTCAACTCGAAACTCGAGCTATTGCTGCGACAATTTTGACTAAAACCAAGCGTTTTATTGCCTGCCATGTTTTCTATGCGAAATTTTCATTTGATACAAATAATTTTTATTTTCACTTACTTTCGGTTCAATACATGATGGGTAGGATACCTAATAACTATCATGTCATTTGTCAAATTCTTAAAACCGAATCGAATTTTATTAACTCAAAAGCCAGTAAAAGATTTATCTTGTAAAAACCAAATGTAAAGAAAAGTTGATAAAACAGGACGAACATGAAAACCCCAAAACCAAAGTTCTCTTCCATAACATAAAAAATAACTGCAAAGTGCTACACAACAGTACAATAATTAAATGTCAAGTCATTTCAAGTAATCAAAGTATTCCATTCCATTGTTCATGGTTACTGAAAATATGCATAGAAACATAAACAGCCCTATTACAGTATATGAATAAAACTAAATTACTACCATTTCACTTAAATTAGCCAGTCTGGAAAAACATTTGACTTAATTTAGCCAGTCTGGAAAAACATACGGAACGAATGTAATGGGTTTGCGTAAAGTTACGATGTTCGGTGTAAAAACCTTATAACCGAATACTCCCATTTTTATAGCCTGGAATATATTTACGAGAATTCGCTTCCAGGAATTGCACGTAAATTCAGAAAGTGCAGCATTTTTCATTACCCTGTACGTTAGCGATCCAAGATATTGTTCAATTTTAACTTTATAACAAACGAGGGTATGTGAAACGAAGAAGGCGCTTTCTGCACGTTTCAAACTAGGCACTGCTTATGTCACTAAACCAAAATGTATATGAGACCTACTAGCTTTTAATGTAAATTTTAGATTTATGTTTAAATATTTGGACGCAGTTTAAAAAAAAAAAACTTTTTTTAAAGTGCTGCCTCGATTACCTCAGCATAACCTTTTTAAGGTACCTACTCATCTTCTATTACCACTAAGACGATTGTTCAACTAACCAACAGACAAAACCCACTATCAAAAAGAAAAATTGGTCAGCAATCTCATTGAGTTATACGACCAAAAAACCGCCATCGCAATCCAGACAGAAATGGAAACAATCCCAGTTATATCTTAGAACCGGATGAAGTACTACATCCAAAGACCTAGATCTAAAGGCAGGAGCTTTTCAATCCACGAGACGCAATAAAAATATGCGACGCTTCACAACACACATAAAACTTGCAACGACAATGAATTCCTGAAAAAGATAATACTGCCAGCGTCATCTCTTTTTAACAGCGTCAGAGAGAAAAGGACAAAGGATGTCGACAATAAAAGTTTTGATAGGAACCGACGGAATCCGGCGTATCGGACTTACGTTTACTGCAGACCTAGTACCTAGACATGTATCGTCTTAGTTTTATGGACGCGTTTTAAAATTTTTAGAGATTTTTATTACATTCCCTTTTATAGCGTAGGTCAGTAATGTGGTATTGCTACTTAATGCAAATATCGAAGCTTGTTAATTTTTTACTGTCGACTGTTAACGAGGGTTCGTATTTTTGTCGTGTTCAGTAAGTCACAGTAATAAAAGTTATGCTGAGTTATGAATAATTATATTGTATATCTTTGCTTTAGAAAATGTATTTCTCTTACACCTCACTTTTTAATCATAGCTGTCAGCTGTCAAAACTGACAGCTGTCAAATTAGTTACAAAAATCTTCGTTGATTTTTTTTGTATGCATGTAAAGTGTGAATGAAAATGTATACTTGTATAATGTCATCACCTCAATTAACAGCAAACAATCGAACTAACAAGACACAACAAACTCCGGCGGACTGACCACACCAAACTAACCACATACAAAACAAATTTAGACAAGTACAACGCATTGATTGTTTTCCAAACGTGGTCTATTTGTGGTCACACCCAAACTTGTAACCACAACTGGACGAAACGCGCGAAATTTTCAACTTTTACGCCAAGCAATTATAAACCTTAACACCTTGTTACATGTTTGAGTTTAGGTCAACAATATTTTGGGTCGTGACACGAAAATTTGCCGACGATATCCGAGTGAAGCCGAATGGAAACAGCATGCGAAACTTGTTCATAAACGATTCTCAACAACTGTAGCTTGCTTGAACTTGTTTCTAGTTAACAATTTAACAGTTTTCCACGTGGCTAGTTCTGTTTTGTAGTTCTAATTAGGGTTGCCACCAGTTACACTAAAACTTTCATATTATATTTGCAATAGTTCATGAAATTAGAATATTTATTATATTTTATTCGAATTGAATCTGTAATATAGAATTTCTTATTTTTTTTCTAACATAGTTAATCGCTTGAATCACATTAACGATTAAATAAATGAAACACTCCAATTATAAAAAAAAAAATATGCCAATAATTTAGATTATTTAAAACCCTTTACCTCAAAAGAAATCGCAAGCACCCGCTAGTGTAAAAAATGTTAAAAACCTCCGCGTCTGAATGCAATTACATCCTTAATGACACTTAATAGCATTCAGAGGCATCAATTAAAGTATAATTAATTCGTTATTGACACACCTCCATTATAAGACCCAACGAGTCACCTCCATTGTGAGCATGTGGATACGACAAAACTCTTTTAGGGTTCCTGATATAGGGTCAAAATTAATACATATTTCAACGGGCAGTCTCCAAGAACATAATGTATTTAGTTAAAAATTTTAGATAGTGTGTATATCTTAGCTATTATAACAAATTTTAACCAGTACATTATAGTTTTGTATGTGAATCCGTCTCGCAATTTACTGTTTTTTTTTTTAAATGGGAATTCATTACTTAAGCTTAATATATCTATTTAAGTTTACAGCTTAATATATCTATTTAAGGTTTTTATTTAAGGTTTATACATTTATGTTCTTACTAAAAAAACTGGCCAAGTAAGTCCAACTGCGAGTCGGACTCGCGCACGAAGGGTTCCGTACCACCGTCGTATGAGAGCCCCCCTTAAATATTCATTTTATGTGGTTTTTAGTTATAGCGGCAACGGAAATACATCATTGGTGAAAATTTCAGCTTTCTTGCTATCACGGTTTGTGAGATACAGCCTGGAGACAAACAGACGGACAGACAGACAGCGGAGTCTTAGTAATAGGGTCCCGTTTTACCCTTAGGGTACGGAACCCTAAAAAGGTTCCATCCTAGTAATTAGAAACTGCAGCCTTGTGGATTTATCCGGTCTTTTCATTTAGGTCAACTTGATAATAATCATCTCATTAGAAGCTGACAAGCCTTGTTTAGTTGACAATTAGGCAGGACCTCCTTGAGTCGCGCCTTATCGATCGGAGAAAACTGATTTCAAAGCAGTGATTTTTTTCCGAGATTGACTTGTTTAAACTGACAGATGTAAGTTTTTAATTACTACGAGTTTGCGGTCACGAATAATCTGGATAGATAAAAGAAAAACATTATTTTAAATCAGAAATCACAAACAAAACACAATACGAAGTAACATACCTCGATAAAATTGTGATAATAATATATTAATAAAGATCTATGTAAATTATGTGCCGATCAATATTTGTATTCCCTAAAGAAACGTATGTGATAACGGAAAAAAATATCTTAAATGTTTGTGTGTAATTATAATATCACAACAGAGGAACGCAACAGGTTAAGCTACGTCAAACATCTTCAGATGTGACGAAACAATCAAATAAAGTATTGAAATATCGTGTTATAAAATAAACTTGTACATTCTATAACTGGTTAATCTGTGTACAAATACATTGCAAGTGACGGGCATGAGCTAACGCGACGGGGTAGTTCGGTACAAATGAGATGGTCACAGCAATTGATCACCTTTTAATTGTTCAGATTGTGCGGACACATGTTTGTGTTGTAATTATGTTGTTTTCGACTGTCCGAAACTTTACTGGACGCTACTTTAATGTAGATTTAATTTGTATCTTTTTTGTGCTTAAGAACAATAAGAAAAACTACAGGCACAATTATTGCAGATTTGCAAAAGGTTGTAATTATTTCAACAAACAAATTGGATGATCCGAAAATGATTAAATTCAAATGATATACGGATCATCAAATCTTAATTAATAATCATTCTTTGTCCAATGACTAAAAATATTTTATACAAAAAAATAGGCTTCTGAAAGTGTTGCCACGACTAAAGAATTTGATCAATTTAGTTATAAGAACGTAAAATGGTAAATTCCCTTTTTTTACCACAACCTATTTCAAATACTTTCGTAGGCAGCTAAAAAGTTTTCTCATACCGGTGTTATACCTAAGTTTTCTCACATTTCCCACGACCAGTATTGCCTACATCACACCAGTGATATATTTTACCTAAAGTGCGTCATCCTGTCACTATAACATCAGCTATGACATAAACGGCTAGATATTCAATCTGAAACAGTTTACATTTTATCTTCGTTTTTATTACGTAATTTTTATACTACTAGTTATAATGAATACTAGAATAATATTCTATATTCAGGTTATGATTTTTACGTTACTTAAAAGAAGTATTTCTTAACAAAACAAAGACCGGTGAAGCAGTCAAAGCCTGCGCTCAGTCTAACTGCAAAGATCCCTACCAAAAAAAAACCCACAAAGGCCAAAAAAATTATAATTTTAGAACTAGTATTATTCAGAAATCTGAATAATACCATATCTAATAGATTTTCTCGAATTATAGCTAAACTGTATCGATCATGGCCCATGTGAAATAAGAAAACATCATAGTCAGTTTATCCATTTCGGAGCTATGATGACCATTACATACCTCATGTTTGACAGGGAGTAAAATCAACATTACTAAAGTGTTTGTTTTCTAGAAGTTTCCAAAGTAGTTATAGAAGATTAAAAATGTCTGCGTCAGGTATCAAAAACATGAATTTGATGGTTGTTGACAGAAAAATGACATAAAATTGTTTGTTTGGCGATTCGATATCGATATTGGAAACCATAAGTTGCAAGACACTGCATTTATTGCCACTTAAATTATCAACTTTTAACAAATAACACTGCGAAGTGCATGTGCATTAAAGCACATATTATGAAGCACTTTAAGACGGTACGCTACTAAATACAGTAAAAATTAATAGGGAAGTATGTTTTTTATAGTTTTTTCTTAAAATTTTAGTTACAGTATTTAGTCGGCGTAGTGACGGGGCTCGTGGCTAAGTGTAAGCCGTACGGTTTAACCGATAATACAGGTTAAGCCGCGCTCGCCGCGGTTGGTCCGTGGATGGGTGACCATTTATATAACATACCGAGACCCCTCCGTGTTTCGGAAAGCACGTTAAACAGTAGGCCCCGGCTGTCATACATAGATCTTTGGCAGTCGTTAAGTCAATTCTGACAACCAGTCTTACTATGGGATACTGTGTTTCCCAGTAAAATGGGTTGTGGAGGTCAGATAGGCAGTCGCTTCATGTAAAATACGGTATTCAGCTGAATCCGGTAAGACTGGTAGCCGACCCCAACATAGTTGGGAAAAGGCTCGGGAGATGAGTCGGCGTAGTATTTACATCCAAAGACCGAACATGTTTCGTATGTTTTGTCACTTATGGTTGAGATTTCATTCGTTATGTATTCATTTTCTTTGATTCTTCACTCATGGAGAAATGACAATTTAAGAATCAATTCTAGATATATCGCATTTCTTGAAAAAAAAACTCAACAGGATTAGTGGTTTTATGTCCTTTAAATGGAAGAAAGCAACGGAGTTATGCGCGAACAAACATAAAAAAAAAAACACAACCATCCGAATTGAGAACCTCCTCCTTTTTTTTAAAGTCGGTTAAAAATAGGAAACGATTTACTCAAGAGCCGCCCACAAGAAACCGCTTCCTACAAGGAAATATCAAACATTTGTACCATGAATATTTATTGTAAATAAATGACGGTCCTCTTTAAAATAGCTCGGGATCGGGGCCTTGTCAACCGGAAGAAATAAAGTAAACTAACCACGTTATTTGTGAAACCGTGCCAATCCCCCTGTTCCTTATGCGTTACTATAATAATACGGATAAATGTATGCTTGTTTTTAAATAACAGCGAGTATGATAAATAATATGGACCGGTTCCATTTTGAGTTCCAGATTCTAATTGTTTTCTGTTAGTGCCTTCTTGGAGGCATTTAATTATTGGCGGTGCATCGGAGACACAAGAGATGAGATTCTGTAGTTTTATATATTATTTAAGGTAACAGAAAAACAATGAAGAAAATATACCGTTTTAAGTATGCAACATTCTGTAACCTCAAAAAGATAGTCAGAATTACATAAAACATCCACAATCAGTTAAACAATAGGGACCATAAACATGCCAAGGCAAATTTTACCAAGCCACTGCAAACTAAGGGGCTAATTGAATCTTAAAAGAAATATCTAAAATAAGACTTCACTCAAAGCTGTCGGAAGGCGTTTATGAAAACTAATTAACATAATACATAACCTGTAAAACATTGTGAGTAATATAGAAATTCTCAGAATACTATACACCTCGGCTGTTCGCATAAAATTAGTCACAAGTCTCACAACAAAATAAGCAATGAAAATTGTTTAAGCCCTAAGCTATACGCGATCTAGTCGTAAAATTTTATATCCGTCACTTTCACGCAGATGCGATAATTGTTACGTGGGAAAGAGATGGAGTGTTGCAACATTGTAGTTTGTCGATAGTGGTTGGAGATGCACTTTATTCGAATTATGTACTAAGGATAGGGTTGTCGACGAATCATTAAGAGCTAAATTGATGGGTTTGCAATGTTTCTGGTTTCGAGTTTTGTTCGGAGATGGAACTGCCAAGCTGTATTGCAATTGCCAAGTATTCCTGCATTGAAGTGTTGTTATAGACATCAATAATTTGAATTTGAAATTTCCGCTCTTTAATTATAGAAGTTTTTTTAGGCATTTCGAGTTATTTTATTTAAAAGTCCCGGTCAGCCCTTCTCCAAGAATATTTTAACATACACCACAGTCCTATACGTTAACATCAGAGCAGGCGCACGCGCATTTCGCACTCTCTCGCAAGTTTAAGCGCCCTTAGAAAATCATAAACAAGCTCGAACATTCCATTACGGACCTCTGTAATGAAGATATTAAAACCGACCCGGATAAAACCTAGAAAATATATACCCGATCATTTTCTAAAGAGGGTTCTATTATTATCCATTACTATATCTTATACTTTACTAGAAAGTAAATTCAAAAATTTTGAGCAAAGCATTTGCTGAGAAAATTACTATATAAAGTGATCAATTTTTTTATTTTTATTTATACTAGAAGACAATATATTGAAAGTATAGGTTTCCAATTTACCCCTACAGATGGCAGTACTTTTCTTGTTAGAGATTTTCGTCATCAGCTTATAAGTACTCTTCAGTCGTCAGCCATTTGGAAAATAATAATTACGTAGATATTTTTAAATAAGGATTGCTTCTATTCATTCTTAATTATAAAGTCAACCTTCGGGGTATAGAAATGTAGACATTAATAACAACTAAATATATCTGCATTTACAGTGCCCTTACTTTAAGTTTTTAATATAAACAAATTCTATCATAGCTCCGTCTGGCTTAAATGTTTCTGTCTTATGAATTTACGAAATTAATTACAGAATCAATCTCGGAAATGTAAAGGTAACCTTGGCTGTGGACAATTTCGTGTTGGAATGATGATGATAGCATGGCCGACATGTGGATTAAATATTACTAAACTAATAAGTATATCGGTTAAGACTGTATCAATTTAATTGTATTGCAAGTAACTATGTATCGGGGGGTATCTAAGGTCGGCAATTAAACCGTCAGATTAATAATATGTTATAAAGTGCATTGATAAGCTCCTACACGTGGCGAGGGGTCAGACTTAAAGGTCAATCTGTCTCAGATGAAACACTATCGAAATACGAAAATTGTTGTTTGAAGATAAGTCTGGGGACATATTTTGATATTTATTGGGTTATAAAATCTGCACTTAATGCACTGCCTAAATGTATTTGATAGATATTAGTAGTTAAATTGAAGATTTTAGATACGGCTTAATTATGTGCAATATTATGTACTTTAAGTTATTTAGAAAACTACTATTAGATATTATTTATCTCATGCTGTATTTAACAACTATATCTAATAAGATTCACATTGCAATAAATCGCATGTTTATTTATTATCAATCATCATCATCAGCCTATAGCAGTCCACTGCTGGACATAGGCCTCTCCAATTGCACGCCACTTAGTTCTATCCTCGGCTTCTCGCATCCAGCAAAACTTTATTATCAATTTGCCTAATGAATTTACAATCTAATATTTTCTTTTATTCTCATGGGTCTTAGGTACATAACCATAAGTATCTCAAGTGTGACACTTAAAAACTTAAAAAGTAAGCAACAAAAGCTCCTTTCTTTTTTATCGCAATTTTGTAACACTTCAAACCGACCTACCGCAGGTCAATTGTCAACAAAAGACGGCTCTAAAGTCTAACCCTAACACAATTCTAATGTATGGTCTGGTAATGTATGGGGGATAGGGCCATACGGGTAATCAGTTCTGTGGTCAAACTAACCAACAACTAAAATGTAGCCATTGAAACATAGTTTTACGACTAGAAATAATTGAAAATGGATTTTCTAGCTATTGTCTGTGGATCGCTGCGTGTTTAAGTATTTTTATTTATGCCTTTCCAATGTTAAAATAAGAATGTCGTGGTGGCTTAGCGGTTCAATGAACGGATTTGTATGCACAAGGTTGCAGGTTCGAACCCAGGCAAGTACCAATGTGGCTTTTTCAAAGTTATATGTACTTTCTTAATTATTCTAAGACACTTCTGACAAACGGTGAAGGAAAACATCGTGAGGAAACCTGGATTCCAAAATTGGGATCTGAAACCGCCAATCCGCAGAGAGCAAGCGTGGTGATCAATGCTCGTGCCTTCTCTATATGGGAAGAGGCCTGTGCCCAGCAATGGGACGTTTATAGGCTGGATTATTATAATGTTAAAATAATTGATTAAAAAAAACTTGTTATACGTATTTACAACTTTGTTAAAAATTATATTAAACTTTAAGCTACGATCCTTATCAAAACCTATTAATACTTATTTACGACTAACATTTGACTACAACGAAAGCCTGAAAAAAAACTTGATCAAGAAAAACAAAAGGTGTAGGACCTTTCCTCGCCTATAAGTTGGAACATTAAAAACATTTACAGTAGGTATACAATATCCATATTTCTACATTTTATAGCAATCAAATTGAATGTTCCATCCAATTTAATTAGCAGGAAAGGCTATACTTTGTCCGTACAGCTACTGATGCTAAAACAATTAAAACTTTTACAACTACCTTTTATTGTAGCAACAAACCAATTCGCTAACAAGTACAGAACACAGTTATAACATAATTGCAAAATGTTTATTATAGTTTCTTGGTACAGAGAAATAAATACAAAATTTTGCCTACATGCCATTCATTATACCATCTCTGCCCCTTTTACAGACGCCATTAAAGGAATCCCATTTAACATTTTTACAATCCCTAATTGTAGATTATAAAACTGTAAATGTAGGGCAGGAGTCAGGAGAAATATCATTCTTCGAAGAATATTACTATTCCATTCTAAGTTATTTAATAGCTTTTAGAATATAAGTTTTGTTTAAAACAAATTGTAACGTATATTTAATTTCTTGTTCTAACCTTTGAGTCTGCCTACGCATGTTCTATTTAAAAGGAAACTAATAAGTTTTTAGTCAAATTTAGTTTCAATGGTTAATTTTAAAAGCAAGTAAAACTGCAAATGTTTTGCAGTTAAAATACATAGTAAGTAAAAAACTTAATAGTCGTTTAATTCACGAGTAACAGTGACTTTAAGATCACATACTACTATTAGCCATATTATGTTTTGCCTCATATAAAACTGAAACAACATTCGTTTTATATGATAGCAGTTAAACCCAACTTACAATTTAAGCATACATTACGTAAATAGATCTTAATAGCACGGAATAAGGTCGGTAATCGCATACATTCCCTGGTCGGTAATAGCAATAAAATATTACCATCGCTTCGCAAATTGTCTTATTTCATAAATAGCAATTTTTTTTATGTAGGTATAACATAAAATCCTACTTATGCATGTGAGCTGTAAAAAAGTACGTGAGTTAACAGATTGGCATCACCAACGCTTTTGAATTGCTATTTTGTATAGTAAAGTACCTAAGTAAGAGCCTACGAGCTTTTCACAACACTATGGTAGTTATAAATATCTGCATATAACCTCATCTATAGAAAAGAAAAGTTCCAAAACCTCTTCATATACTTGAACAAACTATTTGTAATTACTATTGTTGAGCGTAAGAACGATGATGTCATTACAATTAACTTCGACGATAAACAAATCATTTCGACAGTCCAAAAGCGTTCGTGCGTACAAATATAGAAACAATTGAAAACACTTGAACATCTCTAAAATGTCGATAGCCATGATGGCGTCATAACATTATAAATCCACTCACCGATACTCCGCAGCGACGCACAATAAAGTCCGACGTTCGCAACACAGCAACGCACAGCAAGCGTCCACACAAAACACGGCACTTGTAAAACAAAGTATCATTCTCAAAATAAGTCCATGGACGACGAGATAACACCACTTATAATATTAGTTTCCAGCATTTTCCTACAAAAAAGAAAATAATTCTAAATAAAATATCGACACTAGCACAACACTACGATGGCCGGTAAATTCGAATGTCACTGAGGGTTTATATCGAATTTCGCCACCTTCGTCCGGTCACTGTAAAGTTGAAATCACGACTGGTTAGACTGTGTTCTGATACAGCTGATTCTTAACCACTTATCGATGCAACAAATTTGTCATGTCACTAGTGTCGACGAAACCGAACTTGCAAAGTAACACAATGTATCTGCTGATACGAAATTCATTAGGTATACGGTTACTCATCGGTTGTTAAACTTCTATGATAAATAAATTATTATTTTGATCGATTAATAAATTACTTGCATTCAAAGTATTTCTAACAATATGTATGAGTTATGTTCTAAACCATTCAAATAATTCATTCAGTTCTACAAAGAAATCGTGTGCAAACAGACCGTTAAACATGAAACACCTCATTAAAGTCGTCTACTATTTGTCTTCCACCCTATTTGTCATATTTTCTAAACAAACAATAACTCATAAGTCTTTAAAAGACAATTACCTACTTATTAGTGTTGTACCAGCAGAACCGATACAATAAATTATCACGATACGAAGTAGTAATTTATTGGTAGCCACAAATATTACCGTGTCTGTTACCGCTATCGGTAATTACTTGAATTACCGATAAAATTACTGCTTTACTGACATCTCAATAGACACGACCCTACGGAAATAAGTGGTGTTGGGGCCACGAAAACCGCGGTTGGCGCCCAAAGACATAGTGCGTAGGTGACTCATAAAAGTATGTAAGTATAACAGGCAACAAGTAAGATGATTGTATGCCAAGATATTTAATTTTCCCGATTTAATTCAAAACAAAACAAAAAAATAATGAACATCAGTAGTCAATGAATGAAAAAAAAAAAGGTAAAATCACACTTGGACTAATTCATGGCCCCCAACAGTATGAAAATGGCTTCATACACTGTCTAAACCTGCATATGCCTTGTTCTAATTTGATAATATTTAGACGTAAGAAAATAAACCACAAAAGGCAAAAGATAACTTCTTTAACCGCTTGCGAAAGAAACAGTCCAAATATTTCGTAATAGTTAAATGGTTAACCGTAGCTTTAAGGTGCAACAGTAAATCGCAAGTAAATCGCTAGAACCCATCATTAAATTTCACTTGACTTCAATTATTATTTATAGAGCCAATTTATTGGTAGTTGAATTCAACAACTATTTTAATACCGTCTCCTCGATAAGATCGATATTTTTTGTTGTCACTTTCCCCTCTCTAAAATTATGAATTAATATTTGAAACATGTATCTAAATGTAGATATTTTTTTTTGTATTACTTTGGAAAGATTCTCTTCAACTGTTTTGATTTCTTCGACCTACGTGATAATTCGTTCTGTTGTCTAAAGCAATAAACTTTTATCAAGGTCTTGTTGCATGCATTTGGCAACAACTAAATATAGTTTTGTGGCACCAATATCAATTAAATTCGTATTGCCCATGATTTATCATTTCAATATCCAGCGTCAAATAAAATAATTATTGTGTCGAAACTTTGCAAGTTCGGTTTCGTCCAAACATGCGGGTTTATGACTAGATTGTCTGACATTGAAGCTTTACAGCCTAATAGGTAAAATAAAACCTTTTGAAACCCAGCAATGGAATGTGAAATGAGAATGTCAACTTACAAAAGATATTATGTATTTTTCTTCCTTCTTACTCTATTCTCCTTTTTTGTTTTACAGTATTGAGTCAGGTCTTATCAAGAACATAAAACAACGTATTTTAAGGTTGTTTAAAAGCTTTTCAGCTTTACATCTTATACGAATCTGACTTGATAATTTCAGGATAGTTTATCAGTGAACTAAGACATTATAATTTCAGGATAGTTTAACAGTGACCTAAAGTTGTCAAAATATAAAAGGTCCGTTTTGACATTTGTCGTATCGTAGTTAAAATTTATATTCTATCATATTATTTAAACGCCAAAAAAAATATGTATCTTTTTAATAACACTTTATGTAATTAATTATTATTTTATTGTTTCTTTCAGTTTCGTTCCAAGTTACATTCTAGGGTCCTTCTCAAATGTCAAAACGGACCTTTTATATTTTGACAACTTTAAGACGTGTAAGGGATGATTCTCATTAGAGCGTGCCGTGCCCCGTCCGGGCCCCGCCCCGGGCACGGCACGCTCTAATGAGAATCACCCTTAGGATCATAAACGTCATATATGTAACAAATTTTGAACAGTCAATACTGAACGAGCAAATATGTGAAAATCATATAACTTTGTAAAGTTGATATAATCATTATCACATTATTTCGTAATTAATTTAAAGATATGTCGTATTTGGAATTACGTTGTAGGTTGGCATAAACATGATCACATTTTTGAACTGGAGATCATTTATAATTACTTTTCTAAACTTCTCTTCTTTGCATAATTATAATTTATAATGCATTAATTTAATTAATTATTTTCAACAACAACAAACAATTTTTTACAACTATCTTGTTAATAAAAACTACACTACTATTACCTTAACAGATATCTGTTGTATGTTTGTGGTTTTAGTGACATGAACAAAGTTTACATCGATATTTTTTAATTAGTAGAATCAATGACAAACGTTTTTTTTTCTATCTTGTAACTGAGATTTAGACTTTTATTTAATCGAAGTATTTTTCTTGGCAAAATACAGCTGTGTATGCATATCGTACTTCTGAATTTAGTTTTGGTAAGCAATAAAATTATAGAAACAATACAAGCTTCTATTAAAGTAGTCTTCAATATACCTACTATAAAAAATGTAACTGAACTACATTTTTTCGTCCTCATTTCCAAAGAAAGATTATAGGTATTTTAATTATTTTTAATACCGTCATAATACTCCAAAATATCAAACTAAATCGACCCATTTACAGTTTTAATGTATGATATTTTGAGCCAACATTATCGTGGATTCACTAAATATAAATACGATAGACTTCATAAGATCAAACATCATTAAATTTGTAACATTCCACAACCTCGTAAGACTATTAGATATTACTGAAATCATAAACAATAACTTTTTTCAAAATATCTTGAAAAGACAAACTTTTGTACTCATCTTCTCTATATTTTGTAGTAACTAACTAGGAGTTTAGTTTTGGCGTAGAGTTACTAACATTTAGAGCGTAAAATTTATTTATCCATGCCAATATTTTAAGAAAGAGGTTTCGCCTTTCGTTTTTTCGCCTTAGTGCCCTATAAAATAATAAGACGGAAAAATATCACTGATATTGCCAGTCGGTTTAAAAAGAGTATTGGGAGTTTTCTCTTTGCGTGCCTTGTGTTTGCAAAACGAGTGAAACTACGGGACTCAGTTAAATTGCTGAACTATATACTTGTTTATGATGTTTAGTAATATGGTCCTATGTGCGCACTATGATCTCTCAAAGCAGGACTTTTATTGTTTAAGCGAGACAGCACACTACATTCACGTAGCAGCGTCTCGCTTCCACAACGACAAGTCCTGATTCACGAGTTTGTGAAGAGAGCCCTGCGAGCTCACGGTCCACGCATTGAGGTTGTGATGTTACAAACCGCCCTACACCAAAGGAAAGTTTGTCATCGAGTGTACTACCTAATAGACCTAATCGACCAGTGTTTGCGAGTAAAAACTATGTATTACTATTAAAGTCCGTACTGGCGTGTCGAGTTCCTCAGCTCGTGTCCGTCGAAAACGTTCAGGTTGTGCTTGCGCGCGTACTCGTCGATCATCATCTTGCCTGCGGACAAGCGCGTTATTTGACACTCGCTTTGGCGGGAAAAGAACTGCATAGAGTACCTATATGCTAGGAACAAGCATTTTTTTGTTTTGTATACAAGTGTTGATTGGAATAAATATGCTTGATTTACTGTAGCCGCGATGAGCGTGAGTGATACCGCGGCTCTGGCAAAGGCAAGGACGGGACCGGGGTGTTTTTAGTTGATGTTTCCTCCATGTTTTGCCGTCGGCGTGGATTGAAGTCATAAGATTTTCAACAAAAGATTACTAAAGTACTTTTGTTTGGTTACAAAATGTGCTAAACGAAATACCTTTTGTTTTTGGTATTGATAGGATGTTATGCAGTTCTTTTGTGGAGAGCAATGTTTTTAGAAGTGAAAATATTTTGTTTCAATAATTGTTACATAGAGATAATGTTCACTTTTACTTGTATCGTTACATTATTTATTCTAATACAATTGGCGTTACAACTACTACAAGTATTAAATGAATTGACAGTACGTTTTGGACAAGTTTATATGAAAATGGGTAACTTCGAAAAGTAAACATATTTTCTGACAATAAAGGCTCAGAATAAGGCAACAAAAACCTGCAAAAAACAACATCAAAATATTTTCACTCCATATAAAAATCGCATTGCAATGCAAACAAAATAAATATAAATATTGAGTCTCACCCTTTTACCTGTCACGTTATACAACATTCGTCTATTTTGTTACTTTTTCATGTAAACTCTACATTCAGAACAAATATAATAATAATAATATCATATAATATTATATTTATCATAATATTCTCAGTACAGGACTCCAGTATGATGTAAATCTCCATGCCAAATAGAATAACATAACAAGGGTTATAAGCTTATGGATTTGAATTATTCCTGAATTTAAATTTAAAGTTCATAGAATACATCTTCCCAAATTCAGGAAAGACTGTATTAAAGATCCTAAATTCAGTATAGTGTAATAAGCTCATATGGCCGAAATAAAAAAAATATTTGTAGGACAAGAGAGAAATAATAACCTGGGGCCCGAGTCTGCTATTTACACTCCGTGTTACTATGATCATAGTGGGATGATAGTGTCAACCCAATATGTGCCTAATTTTCGTATTCAGTTAAGCCAACAACAATCAGTGGCATACTGGCATGAGTGGGATGCGGTGTTGTCAATTTAAATTAAAAATAAAAGTATCAAACATTTTGTAATTATTAATAGGCAACACCGATTGGCACTAATTATTAATAATCGTTTCTTATGTTGCAAAAAATTGTATTAATTGTTTTTTTAATACTAATTAATTGTAAAAGCCCATACAATATGTAATTTCTATTAAAAACTTGTAAATAAGGATAATTATGTTTTAAAAAAGGAAAGTTTTCGTTGAAATTGACACATTGTCTATGAAAAATAAAAAATGTTTAGCCATAGATATGATGCAACTGCTGTCAAAAAATAGCGGAATACGAAATTGTACCGGCCATCGGTCATATTCACTCAACTCGCGGCTCAATCGTTCCAATGGCCAATTGTGACGTTTTGACAGTTAGTAGAATGCCAATTATCGTAAAATGGTCCCACTAACCCCACCCACTCAGACGATTCAAGCAAATGTAAATAGCAGACTCGGGCCCCTGTCTAACATTTACGTAAAATAACATAGGCCTATATGAGTTTTCGCTGTGAATTAAGTTAGTATTGGAAATTACTAATAATCTTAAAAATTATATTTGAATTTTTTTTCTGTATTGAGGGTTTCAATTACAATAATTGTTGAGAAAAAACGTTTTAATAGATATATTTGTTTTTTTTTTTAACATTATTGTTGTAGATGTACTACACAATTGTATATTTATTCCAAATCTAGCGTCTCATATAGGAGATATAATTCATTAACTAAAATAGAGGCGTACGTGAAAGGTAAAGTAGTGACATTTATGTAATTCTGCATTTATTTAAAACAGTTTAGTTGACAAATGTTTTAAAGAAGCTGTTCCTAAAATTTAAAAAACATTAACTTCAATAAACTCATTACACTCTTTAGTTATTTTAACTAACTTGCTGTTTTGGATAGCTAGCATCTACATTGCAATTAAAGATAGGTAATTAACAAATATACAGAAATTACTTAAGGAAAAGCTTAAAAGCTCGACGGACACAGTAATCTATCCATTTTTTTTCTTGATCAAAGAAACTACTGAATAACCCTTTACTCGGGTAAAATAACAGAGGTCAAAATTTATAGAAGTAATTCGAATTATTTATCTAAGATACTGCAGTATGTCTAAAATGTTATCCTTACATTGGTTAACCAAACTGAATGTAAACACTTGCAGAATTTACGTCTAGGAACCTACACGCGTAGAAGAATTATTTTGTAATCTTTGTTGTTTATTAAAATGATGTTCTTAAAATAATATAGTATAGATATAGCTACAAAATGAAACATTTACTTAAAAACTTAAAAAGTAAGTTAATCAGACTATAAGATATAACAATTAGTTTAAACCATATTTATTGTGAAGAAGCATAAATATTGTCTTTCAATTTGCTGACAAATTTTTCTCACGCGATTCGTCGCCAATATAGTCCTTTTTACGAAAAGAAAAGATCCCTTTGTATTTTATTATACTATCTATTTTTAGCTTTCAATTACAAAATAAAACTCCCACTATCATTTAAACAAAAACAAAAAACAACCGCCACAGCAATCGCTCGGCAACCAACAATAGCAACGGCAACTACAACTTGTAAGCCTACCTTCATCAATCTTCCGCGACGCCTCGTCCAGGTCGCTGCCCGCGTAGTTGAGGATCACGAGAACTAGGGGCATCATCTCCCAGGAGTAGTGGAACTTCTCAAGGAGTTTGTTGCAGTTTTCTACTAGTGTGTCCAGGGATACCGCTGGGGACAAAGAAAAAAGATAATGACTATACAATTTCACATTATTTATTTGTGACATTAGTTCAGACTTTATAATGAATTTAAGATAACTTTACAATGCACCTATTAAGGGAGAAATAACTAGAATTGGATAAAAAATACATTCTTTAGATGTCATAGAAGCAGACAGGTCAAAAAAATATAATCTTTTTCAGTATGAAAAAGCTATTGCTGGGCAGAACCATTTTATAAAATTTTTGTCCGTGTAAACTTTTGAACAAAAAGCGAAATATGTCATTGCATTGCTTAGACAAACTGTTTTTATTTGTAGGTATTTTTCGCTATGATCATTAAAATACATGATTATACGTAATTAGGATAATGTTTCTTAAAATTATAAAACAAAGTACCTACATAAAAAATATTATTCAATCTAACGGTCGGCTAAAATGGAGTGCCGTCAATAGCCGCTCCGTCAAAATTGAGACAATCAGTTTGACCAACCAAAGACGAACGAAAAACCGGAGACCCATCAAATTAGTGATTAAGGTCAGACCCACATAACAAGGCATACAAAAAAAATTAGACAGAAATATACTTAATTTCGTTACATATTACACGTGTAAGCCCATCAATTGCACATAAAGCCTTAATCAAGTTATGATTAGCAATCAAAACGTCAGTCAACTTCGTCATTACGATTTTAATAACAGTTTCTTAACACTGTATTACGAATCTAATTGACAGCAATTGTTTTTTGACAGATAATTACCAATTAAGATTTGTTTGCTAAGTACATTGTACGTAAGCAGTAACACTTTTGCTATTGATTGTACATTTATCATAGTGAGATGAGCAGAAATTTTATTTATTTTGTAATTCTTCTACTCGTTCCGAATGGGCCGAAGGAAGGTGGGACGAGTAGACGAAGTACTTTGAAAAATACACGACGCGCATAGATAGAGATGTATATTTTTTAATCAACAGACGGACATTTAAAGCAGGAGTGTCGTCAATTCAGGCCTAGGCCCTAAATTTGAGGTAGGTGACTATTTTTTTTGTTGGTTTAGGAATTTAAACATTGGAGAGTAAGTTTACAAATACAAACTCTTGACCCTTTATTAAGTACCTTTTAACACTTACAGTATCGTGTGACCACGCTACCGATTTCTAAGTATTTAAAAAAGTAAACAAAAGCGGTACTTTAGTGTTAAGTGACACTGTTTATAGTACAGTGTTATTGTTATTTATAACATAAATAAACAATGTTGTCGAAAGTTATGTGAAGTGTCAGCGGTTCAGAGAACTTTTTGTAAGTGTCGGGTTGTGAATGACCATTGACCAGATATTAATTATTTTGTTGTTGCGCTTTCACCTACAGCAACTCATTATTATTTATTTATTTTTTATTATTTTTAGCCATAATTGTCCCACTGCAGGGCAAAGGCCTCCCTTTCCTTCTTCCAGTTCTCCCGGTCCTGGGCTATTGTTGTCCATAATATGGAAAAAGAGTCAAGCTCGTCCCGCCATCGCCTTCTGGGCCGGCCACGAGGTCTTCTGACGTTTTGTGGAGTCCACATAGTAGTCGCTTTGGCCCAACAGTTGTCGGCCATACGGCAGATGTGTCCGGCCCAGTTCCATTTTAAGGAAGCGGCTTTGTATCCAACATCCGTGAGTTGTGTTATACAGCAACTCATTAGAAAATAACTTTTTTTTATAACTGTTAAAACACCTTGGCAATTAAAAATCTATTTGATTTTGTAAATGGTAAAGACTGAAACAGATAGTTTCTTAACAACTTAACTGTCCTGCCAGTAGACACAATAGTTAAACAATGGAAATGTTCATATGTGACTCACGGGACAGGGAAATGGTTAAGTATATTTTGAACCAGAAAATATATCAATTCCTATGTGTTCAGGCAAGAAACATTAAATCAAGAATAAGTGATAGTACCTAGTAGAAAAAATCGAAAAAAAACCATTGCTTATAGAAATTAATTGATAGCAAAAATGTTATTAATTTACTTTATATTACTCTCAAATCGTTAGTTTTGAAACCAGGTCAATGTAAGGCACAAACTTTAACTATTAAATCCACTGCCAAACCAATTGAATAGTTTATGTGCCAACTCACAACTGATGTTAACTGCTCTCTATTTTATTTGAGGTCATTTATACTGTAATCAATTTAATTTAGATCCAAATCAATTTTAAAGAAAGCATGGATTTCGTACTAGAATACATCTTGCATACCTATACAGTTCGTTAAATAACGTCCATTATATTTAATTTAGTAAGAAAATATGTAAAATGACTGCCTCGTTGGCCTAGTGGGTCTAAGCGCGACTGCTACGCTAGAGGTCTTGGGTTCGATTCCCAAGTCGACCAAGGTGTTATTGGGTTTTCTATGAAATTCTCAGTAGCAGGTCGGAGTATGGATTTGTGCCCGGTTAGTGGCAATAAGCTCGCCCCCTATAACATGGGACCTAAACATACCGGCGAACTGTGGGTGTACATTGGTACACCTCTGCCTAACCCTCCGGGGATACAGGCGTGATGGTATGTTATGTTTATATGTAATTTACATTTGAGTTTAGGTATTGTAAAGGGTATATTTTAAGTCTTTGAAACAATTCAATGAATAATGTTACCACAATCAGCAATTGTACTGACATTCTAGTGGTCGACATAATTGCGAACATTCAATTGAAACAAAAGATACGCATATTCAATAGGAGCGGCTCGTTTATTGCAACAGTAAAAATGTGCAACTGCCGTTAATCTATACAAGACTTATAATAAATCTGTAAAAGTGAAAATTCTGTACATTGAAAATATCAAAAAAATAAATGGCGGGGCGTGTTTCTAGACAGACACTGAACCCAAAACTACCAGTTCGATTAGGATGAAACTTGGTATAATTATTCTTTATTATTCTGGGCACCACACTGGGTAGTTTTTATCCCGGAAAAGTATAAACAATAAAAAACAAACTTAATTTTGCCGTTAAAAACTCATTGATAAGTTTCGTCATCCACGCGAACGAAGTCGCAGGCACAGCTAGTAACTAAATAATAGGTAGGTATCGAGAAATTGCACTAAAGTTTGAAATAACGGTTAGATCGAAGCATATTTGTTACTTCTTCACGAAAAAACCGCTAAACGGATTAAAAAAAAAAGTGGTAAACAAGTAGTTTTTAACCCGGATCAATATTTAGGATAAATTTCATCTCGACTATTCGACGGAAAATATAACTTTTTAGTAACATTTTTAGTAACAACAATGCAATGCGGCGCTTTGAAATCATAAAATAAATAAACGAAATATGCAGAAGTGTTCTGCAAATACTTCATATCATTTGGAGACTAAATTGTAGAGGTGTTTCACATGGGTAGGTACTCATTTATTTTTATTTCTAAATTGTATGTGAACGCAATTACGGATTTTTCAATGAATATAATCTTACTTAACATGCCAAGGTACAAAAATCCATAAAGCTTCTTCCTGCTTGGAAATAAGTAAGAACTGTAAAACATTGTCGAAACAACGAAAAACACACAAAGAAAAATGAAAGAAGTAATCTTTTATATGCTTAAACAAACTTTTAATACCTGCCTCAGATTTATCGCAATAAAAATCTTAGTTGTACCTATAGACACACCGATTATAAAGACATCCGTCAAGGCCTTTAAAAAAGCATAAATCTTAGCAATAACCAGTTTCCTTACAAAGATAACGTTCCGCAAAAATGAATTAACAACTAATTTAAAATGTATTAACGTAACAATAAATATTCTAGAACTTCAGACAAGTAACTCATACCGTGACCGTTACTACCAAAACAACAAAATCTATCGATGAATGAGACAATCGACTAACCATAAACAAGGATTAAGAATAATCGTCGCGGCACGTCACTAGCGTCCATAAACTATATGTCAGAAGGTCGTGCATCATAGACACTTCGGTTTTATGGCTTCCCTTTGTGCTGACAGCTCCGTCGACTATAAAAAAGCTATTCAAAGGTGGTAGAGACACTTGGACACACATCGTCATGCTCTTAACCTCCCAGGATAGTGTTGTAATGCCCGTCGACGTGTAAAATAGTATTGCTACTTACAGTATTCGTATTGTTCGAGTAGCTACTACGTTCCGCTATGGCTTTTAAATTAGCTTGGCCGTGTTTATGTATTTGGCATTGGGTGGGTTACGATCTTCTAAGGAAGCTGTGCGCGATTGGATCAGCGAAAGAGGATATTTTTGTAGGTGTTGGCAGAATTGAAGGGTCTTTAAGTTTTACTTTAACTAAGTATCAAAATGTTGTTGACTGATGATAGATAACACACATTGCCTGATGACAGTTTAGTACAAAATGTAAAAAACAAAGTCAAAAGCGCAAAGATAAGAGATGTAGCAATTCTTATAATTTTGCGACAATTTTTTAATTTATATTCCTGATTCTTATTACTCATTCAATAATTAATTAGATCACTCCTCATTGACATCTTTAAAATGTAAATGCAATTTATGCAACTTCCCACAAAAACTGGTATAACTATAAGATAGATTGTGTATAACACCCGTCTCTCCCTTTCTGGAGGGGTATGACGTCACGTTCCAGCAGCGCCGCAGTGCGCCCGGAACGGTTTACGTCCGGTTTACGACGCCGTCATTACGGCTCGGTGGCATTCAGCTGATAAGTAACCGCCTTCGATTCCGAGCTATCTTTGCTGTTAAGAGATTGGAAGACGACCTTTTGTTGCCTGTTTAAATTATGTTTTAGTTCCATTTAGATTGGTTCAGAAATGTTCTTTAAATTTCGTAAAACGGTTCTATTTTTGAAATTGTATTTAAAAAAAAGTTTCAGACAAATGAGTAAATAAGTAGTTTAAGTCTGTGATATTTTTACAAAAGCATGTTTTGTTTTTAATCAGTTGAGGTTTCTTTAGAACGGTTACATTTTGGTCTTAAGCCGAGGTACAGAGCAAAGTTCCATGAAGACTCCTTAAGTCCTTAACAGTCTTCCCGGAAAATAGCCTTAAAAGTTGATGCACAAAATTTTAAAGGTAAGGTCTTTTAAAGGCTAACAGAAGTAAGAGTAAGAAAAGTAAGAAGACTTGTGTCCATAGTGAACAGAACCCTTTCAGTGCAATAATAATAACTCATTCTGCATTCCATAGACATAAACCAGGAGTCTTGAACGTTTTTCCCAGAAAACTAGGTTCAATTGACATTGCTAAATTAAAATGAATAATATTTTTGGGTATCTCTTGATATCTTTTGCCAAATAAAATGTCCATGACTGGTAATCTCTTGTAAAATATAAAAGTTAGAGCTGTCAGCTAAGAAATAAAGCTGAAATACCTAGTGAAAATTAACACAAGCATAATTTCTACCTTCATTTTTAGCTGCACATAGTGATACAACTTTGAGAGATTACCTTTATTTAACCTCTTGATAAACCTCAATAGCTTGTCAAATAAAACCTAAAATGGCTATCCGAGGTCAGCCATGACACTTTTATGTCCTGTCAAAAGATACAGGGCTGTCATAACTTTATGTTTCCCATTTTACGAGCAGATTTTTTAAATGTCTTTTAAATTAATTTATGGCTTCTACCGAATATTTGTTTGGTGTTTGTTTGATGGATATTTTTCAAGTTTTTGGCAACTGCGATTGCGGTCATTAAATGATCTACCTTCAATTAATTTTGATGCTCTCGATTTTAAAAAGGTTTTGTGTTAAATAATAGATGTAGTACCTACCAACATAGTACAAGTACTTAGGAGTTTATGAATTTCATCTAGATTCTAGGCATATTCATTTATTCTTTTATCGTAATTAAAAAAAATCCTATAATATTATTTAGGAAATTCTGTCAAAAAAAATTGTTCAGGCTCAGTATGAAGATTATATTCGAAGTATACTACAGCGGGATAATAACAGGCGATTCAGGTATTACATACTTGAACAACATAAAAAAAAAGCTTAAAATTATTTGTCTATGAGAGCACCTTTAGTACCGACGCGGTCGCTACGCTAGAAGACCATCGACTAACATCGCATCGCTAACGTTATAATCGTGCGATCCATCAGTGCTAGCTGCGCCCGCCTCGCCTCGGCCAATCGCAGCCCGCCGCCACGCCTACCGGCCACGCGATTGGCCGAACAACAAACTTTGAATATAGAACCGCTTTTTTTTCTCTAACGCCTACGTAAGCTCGGACAATTTGTAGATTTCGTTCACGTTGTATTTATTGAACACAATAGTCGATTTCCAATTCGATTTATTATAATTTTCAACTATCGATTCCGATGGCACTGTTTTATTTGCCTCCATTAAGTGGTAAATAGGTTTGACATTCAAATATTGTGGTCAAGGTGGTGTGTCTAGGTTTACCGACGATGACTCAGAATTGAAACTTGGCAAAAATCTAGAAAAACATGAATCACTTATCATTTCAAAAAAATAAATTATGGATGCTTTTTTTATTCAAGCAATTTACAAAAAATCAGCAATTTAAATATTCATGTACAGAGGCTAAGAATGTACCTAAATCAGAAACTATTTCTGGGTAGAAAAATATGGCCCCAAAAATATTATTGAAAAATATAACCGATTCTTGGATTCATTTTAAAACATGGAACGGAACATGGAGCCTGGAATTTCTAGAGCCGTTAACTAACAGTAACTAGTAACAATTTAAACGGTTAGTTAACCATATCAACGGATGTTCAGTATAAAGCAATTGTTTTATGGCCTTATTACTTTATAACTAACTATCCATGCTAAGTAAGGACATTCCCACCACTAGGCTTCATACAGTTAGTAAACTAAGATTTTAAACATGGAATCATTTTTATACTGGAACTCGACGTTACTCGTATTTGTTCGGGTATTTCCGACAATTTTTCGGAGCTGATCATAACATAATTTTCTCGACCAATTGCAGATGTGGAAATGTGTTGTAAATGCTTTTAAGATAAAAAAATATAGATTATTTATAATCTGTAGCGTAAATGGCTTTAGGGAACGGTGGATGCAAAAACAAAATTAAATGGCCAATTTTTGGTACCATCTCTCTCTTTCTGGTCGTTCCCTCAATGCTGAGGATCGTGACTGTATGTCAATCTTCTCCACTCGGTCCGGTTCTGCGCCATATGTACCGCTCTCCATATCTGGCCTCCAGTCACCTCCTTGAGTTGCGCACTTCTAGCGCGCTTCCCCTCCACTTGTCCGAGAATTTGGTACCATATAAAATATTTTTCCCATTTTTATGTTCCCAAAACCGATCGAGTGGGGTTTCAAAATAAAGGGTTTTATACAAGCCTTCCAAATATATATCAAAGTTGTATGTTTAAATGTATTTTTTATGAGCGACGCAAAATAAATAAAAATATTTTTTTTATGTCATGCAAATTATTTTTAAAAACTAAGATGTGCATAGATCCTGCCGGTCAAGTTGCATTGCATTGCGAAATGTCAATTAAATAAAATAACTTAAACAGTTAATATGGTCGTAAAATGGCTACATAATTACATTTTGTATAGCAGAACATTTAATATCTAACGAATTCCCAAGTAGGTCTCAAATGTACCTAAGTGTTAATAAACACCTATAACGTGCTACGAATATGCTGAGTCATAACTACCAGAATTATTGTTTTTGCCTAAAGACATAAACAATCTTCGTCAATTCCTAAAAAAGGATTTGGCTTTACCATACAAAATTATCATCAGCTAATCAAAATAATGCAAGAGGCCCAATTTATTTTACTTTCTCGGGGAAAGTTATTTTTATAGACAGAATTGGCATTTTAAATTTAAGATGACCACGCATTTCCAAAACATCCTGTATAATCAGATTAATAAAGTTGTCCTTGGATAATCTTTAAGATGTCATAGGCTAAATAGATAGCAATATTTAGGATATAAAATAATGTTTATGGTGAAACAGAACCCTATAACAAGGGTCAATAGTAAAGTGTGAAAGATAGACATAAGTTTACGAACTTAAAGGATTTTCTATAATTTTTCAAGGAACAGAGAATCTATGACAAGAACAAGTACCTATATAAAGTCCTAAATTAATAACAAAGACCACCGAAAAAACCTTTTGCGATATTGCGATTTGTCACCAGCAATAAACTTTCTTTATTAGCAGAAATTAGACCATTGCACAATAGATAATTGCAACCAAAGCAAATTTAGATCTTTAGCAGTCGTTAAGTCAATTCTGACAACCAGTCTTACCATGGGATACTGTGTTTCCCAGTAAAATGGGTTGTGGAGGTCAGATAGGCAGTCGCTCCATGTAAAATACGGTATTCAGCTGAATCCGGTAAGACTGGTAGCCGACCCTAACATAGTTGGGAAAAGGCTCGGGAGATGACAATAGATAATTGCAACATTAACAAATGATAAAGACTCTTATAACTAATTTACTCTGAACTCTGAAGAGTCATTTAAATAAATATTTAGACATTATCTTATCTAGTCGTGAGAAGATAACCTTGTCCACCATTTTATATTTACCGCTTTCACGGCGCACATAATTTAAAGTTTTAATTTCAGAATACAAAGTAAAGTTATTGCCAACTGCACGACGTTAGAAAGTTAGCCGACCAATCAGGACACAGCTAGCGGTAATCGTCGATTTCTAATTGGTCAATAAATATTTACTATTAACATCAGTACCACGTATTTCGTTTTTATGACTTGTTTTAGTGTTTGGTGTTAAATTTGGAATAAATAAGAAATTTGTAATTTTATTAAATGGCTATTTTAGTAGTAAATTGGCTAGGTATGGGTTATTTTTTAGTTAGTATTACTTTAAGGTGTGGCATTTAATCTGTAAATACAAAAGTTAACAAAGTCTACCTGTATACTTTCCGACAATTCCCGAGAAATGTGGCTTTTGAGGCCCAAGTATTTAAAAGGGATGTCAGTGGACGAAAAACCAGAAGGCTGTGCATAGCCTGCAAAATGTCAAATAAACGTGTATTAACATCCAATCAACGTTACAATTAGATTTTATCGACATCAGTTGACGGTCCCATTCATGTATAACACAGTTTTAAAGCATATAATTCAGGAGAGTTAAGCTACAGAGTAAGATTGAAATCCGCTTCCGAGCACAAACTATACCGACCAGATGTTCAACTAACTCATTCCCTTACGATGTCCAACTCATTAACATCAACCAAAGCGAGCTTAAAATTAGAACCTGGAACAACGCCACACGGGTAGCAGGCTTTGTTTACACCGACAGAGAGCCACTAAGGCTGGTTACACAGTCGTGAATAGCGAGCGATTTAACAGTGAGCGATTGAAATGCAGCCCATTATAAAAAAAATTGCGCATTTTGTTGCAGAAGAAGTCGTCATTACGTAGTAAAGTAAAGTAAGACGTATCAACAGTGAGTAAAGCATCTGCCCTGCTAGAAAAAGTATTTTTTTTGGCAAATCTAGAGACAAGGAAATGTCATTTCCATACATTTGAGCGATTTTTGTCAAAGGAAAGGCTTGTAGAAATTTCACTTCGCGGGAGCCGAACGCTTACTGCAAGACGAAGTGTTTGAGCAGTGCTGCCGTGGTGCTGCGTTTCTATAAAACGCGACTACTATCCAGGACTATAATGAATTTGAAAGCGCGCGCGTCCAGGCGCTTTTCAAACGTTCTATGGAACCAGCCTAAGTGTGATATCGTTATCGGCCGCGTCCACTTCCTGCGTAGTTCTGCGCTCGGTCACGTAGCCCGGCCATAAGGGACAATGTAACCGCATTTAGTGTGTGCGGCGATTGTTTCGCGTGAATGGCCCGTTGTTGAGCGACCGATATCGCACCGGACGCGCGAAACGTCACGCGATTAATTTTATTGTTTCTTGGTTTGTTTGTTCGAATGTTTTCATGTTCGATTTAGTTGTGATAGAATTTTCTCGTCTGTAGTTTGTAGGTGTTTGATAATTGTAAACAAGTATTGTGTTATACATTCCGTAACAAAGAATTAGCTTGGAATCAAAGTATTGCAATAAACTGAACAGAAAGGATGCTTATTAGTTTATTACACTAGCAATTGTTTGTAAGTTCATTACATACTTTCCTATGGTACAAAAAAAAGAATACCTAGGTACTATTTTATACCTATGAGTTTTATAGTACTAAACAATAAGAATGGTTAGACGAATGACGATCTTACTATTATACAGATCAAGAATAATCCTGGCGAGTTATTAATAGGATCACAGTAGCATTTATCAATAATAACGAACAAATAAGACTAATATAAAGAAATGTCTAGACCACTCTAGGTCTATTGTCATCAGAAGGAAAAAGACTAACTATTGTGTCCTATCCTAGGTATAAATCCTGAAAAATATGAACCTAAAATTGCACGACGGATTAGTTTTAAACATTTGGAGCACACGAAAATCTAACAAAATCGCTTGTCGACAATTATCGACATCCAATCGACAGTTACGAATTATCAGAATAAGAGCCCAGAAATTATGACTTCGTAATAGGAATCAAAAAACGAGGAAGAACACTGGAATCACGATAAATTGCAATAAAATCAATAAGTTCGTTATAAACTTGCATAAAACACGATGTGTAACTCGTTTGTTGTTTTGTTAATTGTAAACACATTGCATTACTACTATTGTGTAATTGATAGCATAACAAAGCTAGGGATATTGTTTACGATGCTATATTGATACAAATGTACTGTCTTTCTCTACTAGAGTATTCAAAGGTCAACAATAGACGATAATGGCTAAGATTTCTTTCTTACTAGACATGTCGTCGCCATGACAGCCATTCACCAGTTATATTATAATCTGGCATTCAGAAAATAAAGTAAGGGCCCTTAATCTCAGAGGGCTAATTTATTTATTCATTTAGCACCGGAACTGTCATACTGCAGGGCAGAGACACCCTTTTTTCTTTCCACATGTTTCTATTAATTGCTGTTTGCTGCCACGCCTTTTTGGTTTTGGATTAGTTAGTTCAGATTATTCATGTAAACTAAATTAACTAAATAAAAGTATGTTGGTTAAATTGGAATAGAACTAGCTTGTATCCAGAAAGCAAAATGTTAGAAATTCTTATGATTATTATGCTTCCTACTTACTTAGATTATTAACTATGAATGTACTGAATATAGACTTAAATAATATAGACTTAAAGGTATGTGTCAACGACCCTAAACAATTTCCCTTGGACTCATTTCCTCTTCAGCTTATTTCGCAGAATGCTTTTCGTTCCCTTCGGCTTAAATGATTAAATATGATTTATTCTTATTGCTTCCATAAAACTTTGAAGGGCAAAGTAATAAAAAGGATCATTTATAGCGCGAATAACCTAAAACTGACATTAATATCAGAAATTTTGTTTTTAATAGGTACTGAAATAACATACAAAATATAATAACATAATGACGGATTAACAGGATTAACCAATATTTACACAAGCTTTTAATTTGATATTAAAAATATGTGTTACCAACATAATAAAATAGCAAATTTTTATTCATAAACTCCGTTCTGAATTCGATTTCATATATATATATATTTTTATTTAATAACAATGACAGGTGTAATATTTCAGTTTTTACGGTCCAGTTTTAAAATGGGTTTAAATTATAAGCAGCTAACAAGGTCGTAAATTAATAAAAAATGTACGTAACATCATTTTAAGGTTCACACACCTTGTTTTGTTTGTGTTTCTTTTTGGCAGAAGATTAATGATCTACCGACGGAAGAATCTTGGGTCATGTACCAAAAGACACGCCTCCAAGAATCAAATGCAAAAAGGACTTAAGTTTAAAACTAAGTATGAAAGAGTACTGTTGCTGTATTGATAGTTTTATATTGAACATACGTGTTTATTTAAATATGGTCTTCAAACTAGCTTTTTCTGTGTTGGGGTTGACTTTATTCGTTTTTTCTTCGAAACATATTATTTTAATACGCTAAACAACCTATAAAACAAAAGAAAAATTTTTTTTCTTTTAAAGTCGTTGGCATGTCTATTTCGAATTACACTCTTGACGTACTGACGTACTTGAAATATGAGGTGTTTATAACGCATAAATATTATAATAAAACATGGTTCTTTTTAATAATATAATTGAAATATTATATTCTCTAACAAATACCGCATCGTACAGTGTATTAGAATTTGTTGTAGCAATAAAAGAAGGCGTGACGGCCTTTTCAAAATGGCGTCTGCAATTAAAAAATAAAAACTGAATATTAATTTTCCGTCACGTTTATACGGTAATAAAAATGCATAATGAGATTCCGTGGCATAATTAAGGCTGTTGATGCATGTGCATAACTAATGTAAATTGTTTATCTTTTAGTGTTAAAAATTTTAACGGAAGATAGTAATGGCTGGTTTTCTGGCACGAGTTGGTAACTAATGTGTGAAAAAATAGTTATCACGGTTCTTTTCTAGCTCTCCAATGAAAGCAGGGTCGCAATCACTTCTACACTTCTGTTTTTTTTTTTTATTTGGTTTACTATACCTTGTGCGCTGTAGCTTGGTGCGGGTGACATTTGTCAGTAATAATTTTATTTGTAAACTAGAACTTTCTGGTTGGTTTAATTTAATTAATAACCGTGATTAATGATTTAATATATTACAAATATGGTGCACCTGAAATACTAAGGTCATAATTGTAAATCGCGGCAACTTTCAAGAGTGAAACGAAACAACTGTCACCCGCACCATGCTACAGCGCACAAACTATAGAATATATTTCTAAATATGGTTTTGCCGAACTAGGCCAGCATGACTAGTTAGTAAAGTTGAGTAAAAATGCACCTAACCATAAACAACGGGTAACATACAAAGGCTGAACATTATAATACCTTTGCCATTGCTAGAAGTCATTAATACCTGTCAAGTCGCCACGCTCCACCCGTTTGCGCAGTTACATTACGACGACCAACTTAGCTTTGCCGTACATACTTACAAAAATATACCTTAAGGCGATGTGTTAGAGTTCAATAAACATTAAAAAGACATGGCATTTATGTTTGTTTTTCGATTCCTTACATAATCGCCCATGATGTCGACACGCCTTCGCGCGAAGTACTGATAAATGGTTGTGCACTAAAGTTTTTATCTACATTATGTATTGGCCTTACAGTACATAGGCTTATTGAAAGTTTTTGTACTTGTTACCATAATTCTCCTTCCCTACGTAAAATGGTAGGAGGCATAAATACACAATCCCAACAACGGATAATATACACTTTAATTTACAATCCTACATTCTTGAGTTATATAAAAATTACTTATATTGAAACAAAATATAAGGATCGTAATTTCTACACAACCATAAAAAAAATACCCATAGATATCACCCATATTCTCACAATGCTTACCTGCCGGATTCAGCCAAAGGCAAATCCTCTTCGATTTTTGTAAATGGAATGGCCAGCTGGCTGTATAATGTAATACCTGTGCATAATATTATTTATGGATTAACCGCGGGACAAGAGCTTGCGAGGTATCGCTGTTGTTCCATTTTCAAATAAATAATGGCAACTCGTTTTCATTGGTGGATCGTTTGACATTTCATCCTTTTTGTAACGTATTGCCTTTGGAAACGAATTTTGTCTTTAGTTTAGTTTTGTATATAATTATGTCAATTTATTGGTCTGATGTACGTATAGGCAGCATACCACGAATTAATGAACAAGTTATGTATTATATCAATAAAATGGATGGTCGGGTAGCTGGCTGTCTTAATAAGTACTGACAATAAGTAGTAGATACTTTTTATGCTTTGATTATTCAAGTTTTTTACGTAATATGTAATCATGAATGTAAGTTAAGTCAGAAATAATTTATAAATTACGTTTTCATTGTTTTACCTATTGTTGTCTAGTTCAACGTGGACAGGAATTAATTTTTATCAAGTTTTAACCCTTAGGGACGAATCAGCAAAACAAATTCTTAGTTCAACTAGTCGTTCAATTAAATCATAAATTAAAGATGAACGCCATATGTTCCATACATAATGGCGTGAGAGAATTAAATAAATAAAAAATAAATAAATGCGGACAACATCACATACATTGTTCTGAACCCAAAGTAAGTAGCTATTTAGCACTTGTGTTATGGAATTCAGAAACAACGAAGGTACCACAAACACCCAGACCCGAGGCAATGTAGAAAAGTGAGTTTCTACATTGACCCGTCCGGTGATCGAACCCGGGACCTCAGAGCTAGCGACCACGAAGGTCGTCAATTAATAAAATTAATGTTGTAAATAACAAAGGAAAGATAAAATTAAGTATTGTCTAATATATTTGAGAAATTTTATTGTATTCGACCATATTTCCACACGAAATTAATGTGTAAAAAACTGTAAGTGCCTGCGGCCAATTACTATTATCATTTTCGCACGTTGGTACTTGAGTGTAATAAAATTAATATCTAGAAATTTTATTAGGTCATTGAAGATTAATAATTTATATTAATTTTATTGGCTTTAACACGTAATTCTGACACTATTACTGAAAGACAAACTTGGTAGTATTTTACGACGAATTCTAGTGAGTGCTTTTAGATAATGTAGTAATTTATGTCTGATTATTAATCTTAGGCTATAAAATAGTAACAATTTTAGACATTCAGTATTACACCTGATGCCATCTTTAAATAAGTATTTTTTGTTTGGAAGTGACAGGTGGTTACAATTTACCAAGTAACGCCTAAAAGCCTCTAAAGTAAACCCCATATTCTAAGGAAGATTATATTAGGTTTTCACATAAGACACAGTAACTAAAACATACTCTAACTATTTATATTATCAGTCCAAGATAGCCTGCTGGGAAACAACGTCCCTTTAGTTGTAGTTCTTCAGCTTCAGGTACAGAAGAAAATTACAGTTTGATATATTCCTTGAAAATGTTTGTACAACTTTTTGTATTTCATAGAAATATCAGGATTTTGCAACACACCTGCATGTTTATACCGTTTGGTCATAAAACCGAGATAAACTTAACTTTAAGTTAAACCTCCGCCGGAGTTGACTGGGGCCAATGAAAACTTTTTATTGCAGCTATGAAAGTGGCTTTGCAACCAGCCCCTACTACTTACCGTAATTACTACCTTTATTTATGAGGATTTAAGCTTTAACGAATTTGTCACATTTAATCTTATTTATATTTAATATTTATTTAACAAGCTGTTTAAATAATTATATGAAACGACATAAAAATTAAGTCAAACTTCATCAAAAACTAATTTTATACAGTCACACGAACAGTCTCGTCGTAAAATGGACTTTAAATTTCTCGAAAATTTCACTTGTTTCAGCAGCTAAATTTAAAATCAGCAATAAAATATAATTAAAGGTAACTTTATTTATTTTAGTGTCTCAGAACTGTCAACTGGTAATTGCAAAAGGTGATTACAACTCAAATCGTCCAACAATATAACTAATCATGACTATTTCCACGGACATATAAAAAATCTACTTTGCCCGTCAGGGTGATATCTACTTGGAAACCAAATTGAATTTAGGACGATAATAGATTTCACATAGTGTCATCATAGTCTTGCGGAAAATCATCATGCTCATTAGAACTTAAAAACGAACCTTACAAAGGTCCAAATTCTAAAACGTATTTTTATGTGAAGTTTCAGTAAGAATATATACCATAATAAGTAGCTCGTAACTAATGACGTCACGTTACAGTTCATGCAAAAATCAGTCCACACCCAACTCGATTCTAATTCCCAATCGAGAACAGTTAGTAAGTTAGCCACGTACGATATTGTGGTTAACCGTATGCATAGCGGCCACAGATTGTGTCTAGCAGCCACTGTGCCAGCGCTGAACAACTTATGCAGGGAATCCTGTTGTTATTCTATACTTTCTGTGAGCCTGGTACCATGAATGCGGCAAGTATTCAAGAATGAGGAGAATTCTTTGTTTATGACGGTTCTTAGTAACTTTTTTGCTATGTTTAACTTTATTTAGTACCTAATATTATACTAGCTGTGCCAGCGACTTCGTTCGCGTGGATGACGAAACTTATCAATGAATGACGAATTATTACTATTGATTGTAGCGTGATGAAAAGTGTACTATAACCTGCCCAGGAGTATGAAGAATAATTGTACCAAGTTTCGTTAAAATCCGTCGAGTAGTTTTTGTTTCTATAAGGCACATACAGACAGACAGACAGACAAAAATTTTACTGATTGCATTTTTGGCATCAGTATCGATCACTAATCACCCCCTGATAGTTATTTTGAAAATATATTTCATGTACAGAATTGACCTCTCTACAGATTTATTATAAGTATATATAGATTAGAATGTTTTAAGAAAATTAGTTATAAGACTTGAGAAGTTTTTTTTTAAACTATGTTAAGTTCGGCTTCTGATAAAATTCAGTTGATTACCAGTATTTAACATGGGGCTTCTGTTTATCTGAACTCCACACATCATGTTTTCCGGATAATAACAAAAGTATCCAAAAACATGTCAAATATGAGTATAAAGATTATTTTGTTATGCGATATTCTAGGTAAAATGATTTACAAGTATATTCAACATCGCACCGTACCATCAACGTACTATCGAGTAAATCAGTGTTACTACAATTACAATAGAACGTTAATGGCTATAGTAAATATTTACAAACAGATCATCTAGCGATGTCTCAATGCGTATTGTGATTATGTTTTATATTTAAACAATCAATGATGTAAACGATTACCTAACCCCCCACATTCTTAACAAAGGACGTTATCGTTTGAATTTTGTTCAATTACCCGTATTCATGAATCCTAATAGGAAAGTTACGATGTTTTTATATTTGGCAATCAATTCACCGATGACAAATCACTTTTTCATAGTTCAGAGGTGAATGAGAAAATCTTCAGGACTTTCTAAACAATTAATATCCACTACTAGTGTCCTTTATTACATTACCTACAGAAAAATTGTAAGGGTAGTTAAAGCGACATTGATCATGTATTTATTACAAACACATCACGCATCTTTCTCACAGACTACACACGCTAGAATATTACGCAATTTGTTACAAAACTATAATTAAACAAAACAGTATTCTGCGAACTGTTTAGTCCCCTATGGCTACAGACCATAATTTCCCACGTAACAGGGGACGAACCTATTGTTTAAGTACAATTCATGACCACCTAGTAAATTAGAGAACAGCTGTGACTAGGCCATAGGTGAAACAGATAATTTAAAGTAAAACAATTGAATATTTGCTTATACAAGAATAAAAGAGTATAAGCTTTTGTGTCTTGTTTGTCTTTCGTCCATATTCTTAGCCACATATATGGTTTAATTACTATGTATGACATAATTATAATGTATGCACTTTGAAATTACTTGTTTGCCAGTTTTTTGCTATCGTGGGCTATTAAAAACTGGGGTTGCATTTTAACAAAAGCGAACTAACTGTCAGTTTTACAAGGTATTTATATCATATACTGACCGTTGATCTACTTATAATTAATAATCTTTATAGATCAATTAATAACTTAATTCAAATACATAAATATTAAATCTTACTTTCATCGACATTTTTCTTCATGTTCAGTATTTCTTTCATATTGTAAACGTTGTGTCGTGTAGCTAAGCTATTTCGAACACATATAGCTTGCAAAACTTTATTTTAAGTTAAATAACTACAAGTAACAGAATCATAACTAAACACTTATCTCTGATTAACACTGCATAAACGACAAAATTAATAACTTTAAACTATTGCGCTGCATGTTTATAGTAATATTATAGAACGGGGATTATCGCGTACATGCTTAAATACCTTTAGGGCTTGACGTTTCGACCGGGTTACACAGGCCGTGGTCGCAAGCAGAGTCAGGTATTTAAGCATCAAGCGCTAATCCCCGTTCTATAATATTACTGTAAACGACAAAATTTCTAATTGCACCACCACAACATTGTAAAGAAAAATTACGCCTATAATACAGGATGCACTACTAAGTAAAGCCAATCAAATGTATTTTTACGATGTTTCTATAAATATCATCGTTTCTAACATTTAATATGCTATAATAATATATTAGAAAATGCGCTATAAATCGATAGTCGTAATTTTATGCTGCATTGACCCCACAATCGTGGGTCCTATCATTTGATTGGCTAGTAGGCTATCAAAATTTACGATCGACCAATCCAAACAAGTTAACTATTTTGATTGCATCTTTTACACACGAATGAGCAATTGTAGTTTCTATTGCAAATAAGTAACGATGCTTAGCTTTGGAAATAGACATCTTTCGAAGCAAATGAATTAATAATTTATAATTATTGCACAGCAATTTTATTACATTTTTATCTAAAAATGACATAATTAGGTATTTAAATTGTAGTTTTATCACAATGACTACATTTAAAATTATTATGGTTTTAGTTTTTCATATTGTTAACAAATTGTGTGTTTAAATACATATTACCTACATACGCCCTTTCAATAGTTTCTTGGCACTCGCTTGTTTGTTATGTCGTAACTTAAACTAAAAAGTTACTATTCTTAGTTTTACAAACAAACTAACAATAGTCAAAAAACGCCGGACAAAATTTTGTTGAAGCAATTTTCTGTCAACGACACATAAGGAAAACCAAAATTAGTACTTACAGTGTACTATTTACTGAGATATTTATAATAATAGCGTATAATCTTTTTGGCACGGCAAATATTTGGCAAACTAACTAACTAAATCCTTGCTATTATTGTTTTTATGAGCCAAAATCATATTTTAACAGTTGTAGCATGTCTCAATGTTAGTAATTTACTATTTCAACGATAAACATTATTCAATTCGCTAAATAGATAACATTATGAATAGTTTTAGATGATAAACAAATTAGGTAGACACGTGTAAGAAGATGTACCAAACAGCACATTGAGAAAATGACCGTAATTTATAACTAATTTAACGCAAATTCTACATATTATTATAGACTATTGAAATTGACTTGACATGACTGAATTGATTTGACGGCCCTGTTGGTCTAGTGGTTAGTGACCCTGATTGCTATACCGGAGGTCGTGGGTTCGATTCCCGTCCAGGACAAATGTTGTGTGATGAGCACGATCATTTGTTCTGTGTCTGGGTGTAATTTATCTATAATATGTATGTATTTAGAAATATATAAGTATGTTTATCAGTTATCTGGTTACCATAACACAAGCTCTGCTTAGCTTGGGATCAGATAACCGTGTGTGAATTGTCCCGGAATATTATATTATATTATTATATTAGACTATGTTTTTAGAAATGTGCACTTATTGTACAGTAATTTTCCGAAATAGCTACTTATCACATATCCTTCATCCTTCTGTATCTTACTTTCTTAAGGGTTTTCAAAATGTACTGTATTTTTAATTGTAAAACGGGCTGTAGAGCTTGGATATGCAGTCACCCCATCTAAAACACAGTATACAGCTGAATCCGATAAGACTAGAAGCCGACTTGAGCTTGGGAAACTAAACACAAAAAGAAAATGAAAGTCAAATAAACGCGAAAATCTAAAGAAAAATAATTTCTTTTAATAATTTTCCAAGCAGAAAGTGAGCATACAACTCCATGATTATTCAAAACCGTCAAATGGATCGAAAACAAAAGGCAAAACCAATTCAACGAGACACTGAACAGTGGACAGGCGAAAAATTTCTCCGAATCGCTTTGCATAGCAATAGAAGCGCAAGCGTGCATATACATAAGCTTTGATCGGTCGGACAGAATGGGAATAATTGTGTGACTCGCATTTATGCGCCGATGCGGTAGGTAGTGTATTGTCTTCGTCTTAAACGTGCTATTTTCGGTGGTAATCACTCTGATATGAGTGTGGTTGGAAGTAGGCGATTAAGAGCTAGTTAGATTGCAATGAGATGTTGTACAGGGAGATAAGTAAGCGATTTTAAGTAGAGATGCGAGAAATACGTGTAAACATCCGTTTAGCTTTATTATAATTGATTACACATAAATGTCGTAAAAACTCATTCAATAAAAAAAACAATGGACCACCTATGAAGTATAGTCTATAGTCATATAAGATTTTTTTTTTTCGGAAATCGGTCCTCAATTAACATAGATATCGCGTACGATAAAATGCATAACTTGACGAATTGTGCTCCTCTTTTACTACTCAGTTACAATTTAGAACATTAATAAGCATTGTTATTTGCTAAAAAGTTTTTAGAATATATTTTATCGTGTATAATATACAATTTACATTACATGTTGCAGCCTTACTTCCACAAAACACTGTTCACCGAATCGATCGAATTATTGTAAAGTGAGCAAGCCGAAATGTATATTGCTTCGCTGAACTTATCATTATAGCACCGTGGTTTTTATAACTAATATACTTCTTGATTTAATTTAAAAAATGAACTTTTATAAATTAATTTTGTAGTTTTTTTATTTTAACCAGAAAATAATTACAATTCATATTAATCATCATCACACAATCAAACTATGCTGAGTTCCGCCGCCATCAAAAAACACATTTTCTATTTAATAGGCTTATTTATCACTTTAATAATTTCCGGAACACAAAGTAAAACATATCTTGATTGAGGATGTTTATTAGTATTAATTTAAAACTTTAAATAAAGATACCTTTTTACACAAAAGTCATCCTTCTGGTTTCGAATTTATTTACCTACAGCAATACCTAAAATGTATATAAATTGATCTCAAACAAAACACCAAATAAATATCAAATCCTAATTCGTATTCAAAATATTTCTGGTCCAAAGTCCACAGCTCATAAATTATCCATAATAAATTCATCTAGTGCTGCGCCAATAAATTCATCGAATCGATCGAGTTATTCTTCAAACATATCTGTATGCGTCTCTTCACTTATCGTAGTCCATATTTAAACAGAGGCGGATCTTCTTAGAAACTATTACATGAATTTGACACCGGATGCCGTAGAGACGGCAACGGATAGCCGGACAAACCGGCTGTGTATATTACGGTACTATTAGAGTCAAAACAATGCGCCAATAACGAGCCTAATGGGTAATGAATGATTTTCATATCCTTGCGCAAGATTGCATCCGCTGTACTTGTAATTTGCACGTGGTTAGAATTAAATAGATACGGTTAAAGGTATTAAAACGGTTTAGCAGAAATCGATGACAATGTTTCAAGTAGAGACACGATGTCTCACATTATCAAGCGGAAGAATAAATACGTTTCGGTGTATTTTTCACAATATAGTTTTTGTATTTTTAACTAAATTAAAGTATTATGGAATCATTTATTAATTACCAAGAATGTCTATTAAAATAAAAACAGTACAAAAGTACCTAGAGGCATTCTTTTTCCAGCTAACAGTACTAAATAAATATTGCATCAACAAAAGATACTAAAAGTTATTATGACAAATCTACACAGTCGATAATAGCCAACAATAATTATCGACATTTAAACTATCCCACCACTAGCAAATCAATCAAATCACAGTTGAAAAGCGAACAACATAACCCATGTACAGTCAGGTCAATAAATACGCGGCAAAATGGACAATTTCATTAAGTTTAGTTAGGAGGACTCGAGGGCATTCTTGCCCTTGTTTAGTTGAACATATAGACGAGCGCGGGGCATTCCTGGCTTGGTTTAGTGCGTTTGTTGCACCAATTTATGGAGCGGATGGACTCAAAGGATTCTCGAGAAAGGTTTAGTGACATACGGATAGGATGGCTGTCAAGCAACCTAGTTAACTTCAGATGGATTGCAAACCAAGTAATACGTACATTTTTTAATGATCATTAAGATTAACAATAAATTATAATGTAAGATTTTACATGAAGTGATCACATAGATATTTTTGACATAGGTAAATCATTATTAATGCAATAAGTAAAATCGTGAAAATAAGCACTAAAATCTTCCAACACATCCTGTCACTTTGTTCACCTAAGTGACCAAAAGGACCACACTTTCAGTCCAATATACCCAGTCAATTTAATTGACATAAATACACACAATTGTATCTACACAAACGAACCAACATATCTGCAAACAAGGCTATATTTCTGTCCTGTGTGTACGTATGTCAGTGGTCATCTCAGTTTAAGGCATTCAAACTAATTACTAAGTTTACGAGTTCATCTGCGCGCGCACATTGAGTTGTCTTACATTGTGAGTGATACGGCCTCTGATGTCCACCTGACGTTTTTATCACATGACGCCATCTTGGATTTACGAGACTTTGAGTAGAAAATGTTACCAAGTATCTGGTACGTAATTTGTCATTAAACTTATTAAGTGGATTTACAATTAACATGCGTACACAAAAACATGTAAAATTCACCCTGTAAATTTTTGGTATTTCCTCTTATTTACAAGGCAATACAAAATTTATTTATTTAAAAGAATTAACATGATCAAAACACCAGAAAAGGCGGATACTTTAAAGTAGCTGTTACCAGAGTTCTAGCACAAAACTTTCCAAAACAAAAGTTGATACACACTTAAGTATTTACTTATTATAAAGTTACGAATTATTACTGTACACACCTCTGAAACTAAATCAAAAAACTAAATGACAATGAATACAAAAGGCTATTTAACGAGGGAAATAATAGTAGATTCCTAGTCTTATTCATACTTAAAGACATTGAAAGAAGACATGCAAGCCATCAACAGGACGAAGCCAACGAAACTGATTACCAACTCTTACTGATCAAATTATAGGATTCATTACGGTGTTTTTTATCCCTTCAACTATGGCTAAACAAAGCTTCCTGCTTATTTAATATCGCCTCGTTACACAAACTTAAATTATATAAAACATAAAGTACAGATGAATTATTTTCAATACGGCATTCATTTTATGGCTTACCCAAAATGATTTCGGAAATTATTCACGGCTAGCTCGTAATGCGCGTCGCCCTTTATAACAGAATGTCAATCAAAAAGTCGTTAAAGCTATTCGTCTGTTTTAGTTCCTACGTTCCATTTGCCAGGACCCTTAACCAAAATCCCAGCTAGTTCGTGAACCCATGTTTAATGACCCAGCAACTTTTTTGCTCAAACAGTTTTTATTTGACGCGAATTTAACGATCAACAACAATATTTTACGACTTGTGACTGTATCGCAACGAGTTGCATCGGTTTATAATACTTTAATTTCACCGCCAGAAAACCATAAAAATATGCAAATGCGACATAAAAGTCGTTCGTGGGGCGACAATAAAACGCATTAATCCGCTGATAAGTCGAGCCGTCTACTTATCAAACGGACACTATTAAAATATATTATGATTTAAATGTTTCTGTACTTGTTAAGATCAAGACGATTGTGTTCACACAAACTTATCAAAGACGTCCGATTAGTCTCCTCAGTTTTACTTTTTAACAATTTATGTAAAAACCATTAAATCTAAGCTTCATTTAGATCAAGCTTAGTTGTCAAAAATATAGCGACAAGAAATCTACAATACAAAATCGTAGATTTTTAAATAAAGACAGCTTTTAGCGATATATTATGGCAATTTATTACATATATATTATAAGCGCTTTTAATGTTCATTCAAATAATTACGACGTTTTCCTTCATCTTCAAATAATAGTGAATTCAACTTACGAAGCACCAATTATGGGACTCCAATTTAAGCTTGGACTTCTAATCCTTAAGAAACAATAAGCAAGATTATAAACAACAAAAGCTATTAACAATAGTTCGCAATCAATAATAACTGGGGCAATATTTATAGATTTTTAATTACAAATTAGTTTTTAATTTTAAGTATTTGAGACGAAATTTATCGGTCGTAAAATTCTAATGGGCTTTAAGTTGGTCCGACACGGTTCTCAGTTTTAATTAGGACCTACCGCGGATACGCGATTCCATCTTTTAAATCAGTGACAAACTATTAAAATTATCATTAGGTTCGTCGTAAATTAACAAGGTTTTTTAATGGGTTTGTATTAATTGTATGTCGTGACGTAGAAGGTATCTTCAAGATTATTAATATGTTGCTATACAATAATTGTCGCCACCGAGGTTGAATTTACTAGATGTACTTGGGTAAGCTTTTTACTTGATTCTTATTAGAAACAAATCATCTGAACATTGCTGCTTTCTAACAGAACCTTGAATACGTTATTCTCTATTTCCAAGTGTAACCTAACCTGCATACAATTTTATATTTCTTTGCAGACGAACTTTTCATAACGTTTTTAGAAGCAAACTTTTCCCGCCGCATGGAATATTTATGAATGATGGTGTGTTAAATCGCAACTTCGTGTCAAAATATTTTGTTGAGAAACAAGTAGGTATATTGTTTATATTTCAATGTGAGTATAACACAGCAAAATCAACATTTGATTTTGCTGTGTTTTTCAGTGCATTTTGAAATCAAAATATGTATGTGACCGACATAATTAAAAGGTTTTCCTCACTAGCTATAATCAAAAATATAGACGAATATACAAACATATAAACCAGATAAGATACCCAACAAACTTTTACCAAACGAGACGAAAACTGAAACTGACTGACTAACAATAATGCACAATATCTAACTCAAGATAGATCTCGTCCTTGACCGACTAACACGAATCTAAATCTAGACCATACCGTCTTAGCATTACAGTTCATTCTTGCTTGGGATGCAGGGTGTGTGCAATGGGATTTGCATGGACAGTCCCATCACAATTATCCCGTGACCCAATGTCGCCAGTAACCTATTTGGTGGGGAAATTGAGTTTGTCGAATTCCATCAAAATTCGATGTGTACTCTTGCATTGTAAAACACCTCAGTGCCACTTGTTCCAATACCTGGTATTGAAGAGTGTCCGATCATTTCAGGTGGAAGCAAAATATCTGGGTTTAGACTAGAATAATATTCTTGAATTTTTAGGTCTTGAAAGATCGGCTTCGGCCAAAACTTGGCCTCTTTGTTTCACATACAAAACACAATGAGAAAAGCATTTTCCATGTATGTATGTTTTTCACATCTTACATAAGCTTTTTACCATCCTTTAGTAGAATGTCAAAATCACAATTCCATTGGAGCTCCCTTCTTTTTATTAAGTTTCATAAGCTTACATTCATGAGAAGTTTTCGCAAGATCTAACTGCACTTCTTTGATTCTCATACAAAACCAAAAAGAATACTTGTTGGTTCACTGGATAACTTCTTTCCGAAGTAATTGATCCCTTAAAGTTTCTCGGGTCACGGTTTTTGAACAGAAAAGAGTCTGGTTACGAAAAACCTTCGTGTGCGGTACTAATTGACGAGACACGAATACACTAATTGATGAAGGTTTCTTAAGCTTCATATAATCCCGTTAAGTATCCGAATCTCTTCATTTAAGAAAGCTAGTGTGAAAAATGATCATTGAAAGATTGGAACTAGTTTTGATTCGTTTAAGACTAATTTAGGCACATCTTGTGTAATTGGGTACCAATCATATTTTGGCCAGTGCTATATGGTACTAAGTTGTAATAATCATTATTTAGGCACTATCGTGGCAGTAATTTATTTATCAACCTTTATAGAGGCAGTATCCCCTTTTTATAAGAGAAGGCCATTAAAATCATTACAAATAAACAAAACGACCAAATGGAAAGCTTTGTTACTTTAGACTGTTGAATACTACCAATTGACAATAATAATATAATAGTTGTAAAAGTTCAGTAAAGTTACCCTTTGTTTGGGCACACGATACCTCCAAAATGAATACCGAAAATTCCTACAGCACTTGACAATCTTTACAAAAGTTTGCTATTCACAATTTTCATTAATATGTAAATTTTTGACACTGCGACATAATGGCATGAAAAATCATTTACAGAATTCGGTATTTTTAAACGATCACGAGAATTTTTTGGAAGTTAAATGGGCAACAATATCTGTATTGAAGTAAGTTGCACCATATGTATGCATTTTTGGGCCATTGTGTGAACGTCACGCATTTCCATTGTGGCCCAACCCTAAAGAAGCTTATTGAATCCCACTGTCAGTCATACTGTTCTAAAAAAAGTGGAATATCTGTACTAATGGCTTAAGAGCCTTGACAAAAATTTCATAATTATAGAAAGAACTTTCGATGTTTAAAAAAATACCTCAAATTATAGGATTCCTCCAAAAATTCAAGTAAAGACACACACAGAGTTCTGGCTGACTGGAGTTATAATGCCACAGATGGACACTAAAAGTGTTAATCATCATCTCCCTGCCCTGTTCCCAATTATTTGACGTCGGCGCAATGCGTATTCAGCTTCCATTCATCTCTACAACTCGTCATCTTAGTATTCACTCCTTTCTTTCTCATATCATCCTTTACACAATCCATCCATATCTTTTTTGGTCTTCCTCTGCATGTATACCCATCCACATTCATACTAATAACTCGTCTATTTACGTGACTTTCATCCCTCCTCATAACATGTCCATACCACGGCAAGCATGTTAAAAGCAAAACAAATAAAACTCTGCTGGTAAAGCTACATTTAAAGTATTACTTTCTAACACTGGTACTATCGTGGTCCTAATCGTCATAATACGGCGCCTATTCACAACTTAATCTCGATAAGCCTTTATTCATGAACTTTACAGTAGCGATAGCGGTTTCACGAACACCTCATGAATAACTTCGATAGTACACTTAATATCCACAGGAAACTCCTTATGTTAAAATGCTAAATTTTGAAGGAGTTTTGTGGTGACCAAACAGTGGCTAATCTCCTGGGAAACGCAAATGGATGAGGTATTTTGATGTGCATGATAAAGATATGAAACTGGCAGATAACACTGGATAAACTATAGTTTGTTAGTGTTGCTAGGCACCTTTTGCTGTGTGTCTTCTTTATGTTTGAATTCGTGCACAAAACTAAATAATAAATAAAATAAATGCGGACAACATCACATACATTGCTCTGAACCCAAAGTAAGTAGCTAAAGCACTTGTGTTATGGAATTCAGAAACAACGAAGGTACCACAAACACCCAGACCCGAGGCAATGTAGAAAAGTTGGTTTCTACATTGACCCGTCCGGGGATCGAACCCGGGACCTCAGAGCTAGCGACACCTTGAAACCGGTGCGTACGCCACTCGACCACGGAGGTCGTCATCATCATGTCAAAACTGACAAAGAAGGCAGGCATTGGTCACGTCTGTCAAACTCTACTATATTACGATATTACCACTCATATCCGTCGAACGTTTAACCCAAAAGTGACCTTCCATGAAGCTTAATGATACAAAATTAAATATTGAGACTATACACATATTTTTAAAGATAGAAGTTTCAGACACGGTACTGAAAAACTTAAAGGCTTTTTAGTCCGTCTTCACCACGACCTACCCTTACTGTACCATTGCTGGACATAAGTTTCTTTTATGGCACACCATTTAGTCTTAAGAGTCTAATACTTCTAATTATCGGAAAATGCCTGAATCTAGGATATAACCTCGGAAGCCATAAATCCTGTCATATCTCCGATGCACTTGTTACATTATAACTTAGGAACAAGATAACTTCATAAATAACGTTATATCTACTGCTGACCCTAAATAAAGTTCAACGAATAACTTACAGAGTCCTTGCACGGATGATTTGTAAATAATTTGTATACATTTATATAGTAAATTAGGTTATCTTGACACTATTACTTGATTGTAACAATAAGGTTCACTTTATCTCAGTACACACCTCTTGACGACACGCAGATGGCTAAGATAAGAATTTCTTTATGACGTTATCTATGTAAATTACTTTCTTAAATACAAATCCTTATAAGAATAGTCTTATGAATGATCTTCTTAAGAGAATTGGTTTTATTTTCTCACCATAAAAAAACTACATTGTTTATCACATTTTCACTGCATTATTCTTCCGTAATAGATGGCGAATGATGATGATAAAAAAACATGAACCCCATCTTCGACGATCACGATTCACGTATTTTTCGGCAGTTTTTTTTTAAATTTATGACAAAAAGAAATTAAATGCCGCCATAAATAATTATATACCATCTTAATTATTTGAATTCAAAATTATTTATATTATTTATCCAAAATCGTAAAACTTAAAATTATCTAAAAAATTCCATTGCCATTATCAATGCGCTCTCTTATCTATGTAATACATTTTGTATTGCCTACTTGCGAATTGAATGCAACATTTTATATATCAATCGTTATAAAAGCGGTAAAATGATTCGGCTATGGATATAAAGCAAGATTACCATCAAAGATACTAGATTACCATCGTAATTAGGTTATCAAGATCAGCTCAGCTGTCAATCTAAAAATATTTTTTTACCATCTTTACCTTTGCATTCAAAAGTTCACTGTACTGCAATGTAGGTCACTATAGTGAGAACAATGTAGCTATATTAAATAATTAGAAATCAGTAAAAACCAAAGAGTACACCCAAGAAAAGATAAGCTTAGATATTTAGCTTCTACGCAACAGATATTGTATTTTAACTTCTTTCTTTCAGCATGTAAGAAAGATGAAAAACTAAAGCGGCCAGACACAAAACGACCACCAAAAAAAAACCGTTTCAGGATGGTAAGAAAATCCGTCCTTTCTGCCTTGAGACTAGTCTTCGCATGTTCTGCTAAAACTAAAAAAAAACTGTCTGATAGCTCCTGACGTCTGTACCTGATAAGATATTTTATCGGGTCTCCTTACTCAACGCGTCACCCTATCTTAGGTCAAGGAAAGAATAAAAATAAATTGTGGACCAGCATATCAACACGGGCGTTATCAGTTTAGATACTGTAAATTTGCATGAATTAATATTGACTTATTACTGCCAAATTGCAGTGCAAAGGTCTGGTCTTGAATATACCGAATATTGACAAGCTAGGATTGTGTATTCCCTTCTTTGATTTTAAATAAAATAAAGAGAGCACTCTGGTGTAGCGGTTGTTCAATGAGTTCCCACATGGTCCTTTTAAGGAAAGAGAAAAGCGAAGGTTTTGGCTCACTTAAGCTCTGTATCATCGGCTTTCCCATGGTAGACGGAAAATCATACGATTTTTTTAAAAGAAATAAAGGGGCAGTTCTGTGGATTATACGCCCTTAGTCTCGACATGTCAAAGCATTTCCAGGGCGTCGAAAGCCCATTACAATTTCCAACAAATAAAAACCTTAGAAACAGAATCTCCTAGCGTTACTTGAGAAATAGAAATCTCTAGCAACCAGTTCTTAGCTTATAATGTAAACAAAAGCGAACAATCCATATTTTAATCAATGTTGTGCGTTATGTGGTCACACATAATTTGCTGCGACTATTAATCGGCCGAGGGCATCAATCACCGTGTCCCATGCTAATTGCGTACACGATCATAAAAAATTAATTAGTACGTCCTTATCGTAACTTGGGCTTAATGTTGCAAATGTGCTCCGTTAGTTGATTAATTAAATCTTGTGTACATTTGTTGTTTATTACGAGGCTAGGGAGATTTGTGGAGATTGAAAGTACCTAGTTTCAATGATTGACGCAAAACTACATCCATGCTAAGTGGCTGCGGTTGCCCTTAATTAGTAGTCGTCAATATTTGTTATATGACACGCACACATTCAGCATCTAGATACTGAATTGCCTAAACTCATACACGGATTTGATTAACGAATTGACGATAGGTACCTAGGCGTTGTTACGTCCAATCGGTCGGACATCAAAGACCACAAGTTCTATTGGGCAATCTCAACGTGACAAGCATTGCTGTTCAGAAAAATGAGCATTTAAAGCAGGACTGTGCAACGCCAAAACCATGTCTCATATATCTTTTGACATTTAGGAGCAGATTCAGAAAAATGGATAATGTGTTTCAGTAAAACAAATAGATAGAAGAGCTTGTAGCTGCACCCACTACTAGTTCAACGTTAATAAGCAATCAGTAGGGAGTGCTTAGTGCCATATAAGCCATAATTTACCCAGTAATAGGACACTTGGCTGACACCATGAATATACGGTTCTTGAACTATTAACCACCGCGGCTCCGACTAATCTAAGATGTTTAACTAAGCATCAGTATTGACATTCTGAGGTACGACATAAATAACATTAATTTAAAACAAGCCTTATTTTACAGCACAGTAAATTTAATCAATTATTAAAGTAGTTACCTTTGTGCTTATAACTTCCATGGTACGTGAACGTGTTCAAATCAATTTGTGAGCAATCATCAAATACATAAAAATACAATAAAAATAAATATCAAACATATAATCAAACACTATTTACGATATATTCACAATAGCATTTTGCAATGCACATCAACTATTATATTACCTACTGTATCAATGACCAAGGCACTTAAGAAACTTTATTGTGAGTCTTATTAAAATCCTCATTTGACAACATTTACGTGAACCTTGGTATTTTGTTATGTGAGAAAATAATCACCATGAATCATGTTTGTTACAAACAAAATTATACTATTTCATGCCAAATTAACGCGCGTCCCACCACTAAAGAAATGTAATAAGACTATTATTTACCTAAGTCAATTTGACAGCTAATAAACATATTTCATAATAAAATATGAGTTTCAAGTTATATTAGTGCACAGAACTAATGTCATACAATACAGGCATTTAAAAAAGCAAACAAAAACATATTGAGTGCATGAAACACAATATCGATGGCTCTCAAAAGGCTTTGTGCGTTAGCTGGGGGCGCGGGCGCAGGGTGTGAGCAAGACGGCGCGCGCGCAGATTCCGCGAACACCCGAGTTATGGCCCTACAAAACGTCAGGCGAATCATCAATGTTTAAATCGTAATATATTGAAGAATTTCGCAATTATCATATTTCATACTTATTTACGACGTCTAGGCTCCCAACCGACGTCTATCCAATGCGATCCTGGGAGGTCATAAAACGAATAAACCACACAGTAATAAACGTGCGTTTTATTTCTTGTATAATTATATATGAAGCTATTTGTTTTTGGTTTTTTTGGGTTGAAGAGGGGGCGTTTATGATCTCTCGGCGGTGCAAGTGCGGTTTTCGCGAGAAACGCATTCAGTTTATTAGGGTGGGTTAACTTAAACTTGCAAGTCCGCTGTAGACTTGCGAGACTGCGAGTGACTTTTACTGTTCTAGTGAGTGGCGGCGATGAATTTAATGGATGGAAGCAAACACGTACGAAAGGAGAGCGTCGGCGTTAAAATGAGAACATTTTATAGTAAGATAAGTCACATTTATGCTCCACGTAACTCATAAACGGTATGCAGACGTATAATTACGTACAACATGCGCCATTGTTGAGGTGCCTGGAAACGAATGTACACCATGATGGTTGTGAACTATAAAGCTCAATTTTCTATAAAAAATATTTATTAAAAACTTGATGTGTAAAATTTTGATGACAAATAAGTATTTTCGCAGAACAGTTTAGAGAATGTTGGAGCATGTTTATGGCAACTAACTATCGCAGATTTCAAATATCTTTATCATGCTTAACAGCTCTTCTTTTGGGCTACATCACAGTCGGGTAAAAATAGGAAGATATTTAATCGAACGGAAAAAAATGCATCAACGTTCACACCAAAAACTGTCGCAAACACCAGATACAGTGTGAGACCCTTCGTTATCCCAACAATGATTGAACGTACATTTGTTGGCAGACATTTTTAATTACCAGTACACCATATATCTATAAGTTTGCGGAGTGGTCGAAACCCTTTTAGCCGGATGGATATTATCCTCGCAGTCGTAAAGCCTGTTTATAGCCTATAAAACCAAGTGGGGATACATACAGGCTGTGTGCATTTCGAATACTTGTTGCATTTTTATAACCAATATATTCTGTTTGATTTGTAACTGCTGGAGGACGCGAAATTGCAATTTTTTGGTCTGTTTTTGTTTAGCGTGGGTTTAGTATAGAAAAGGTGTGTTAAACTTAGGTTTGTTTACTCTGCTGAAAATAAGTGGATTAAGAGTGGACATGAGAATATTTTTGAAAAAAAAATGTGATACAAAATGTAGTTCGTTTCGTTGTCATGTGTTACCCTGCTTCGGTGTTTGTAACTCTTTGTCATGGTAATGCACTACTAACTAACATTATGTTATGGGTTTAATGGTTAAGAAAAAGTTTAGTTCTTGATGTTAACAACTATAAAAGCTTACACGCTAGACGCCATTTTTTTGTATAATTAATTCTTAGTTTCTGTACCTTTTTTAATTGTTCATGTTTAGAATGTAAAATATAACTTTGCAAACATTTTTAATATAAAAATTAACGATATTTTCATTTGTTTGTTTTACGATTCCAGTCCGTACTCTTTGATTGGTCAAAAGTCGATAAAAAATCAACAATTAAATGAACTCAAACAATTTCGATTGATGAGGCGTTGTGTCCGTTGTTTTTTAACACAATTTCATTATCAAATGACAATTAAAACGATTTATATCTTTGAACATCAAGCGCAATAATAAAACCAATAATTAAAAATTTATTTCTTAATTGTAGCTTATAGGTTGAAAATCAATTATAAGAGATACTATGATAAGAACTAAATAACTCATTGTCTTTTGTTATGATTCATATTTTAATTATTAATTTTAATTTAGTTAGAAATCAGAACACAGAGGGCAAGTACAAGTTTGTATCTAACATCAATCATTTACATGTCTTAACGTTGACACAATCAGATACACTTATAAATATGCAACTTTTATCGATCGAAGGAAAAACGTTTAAGGATAAGAAATTAATTAAATATTGCAAAAAAACGTATGCAGTGTGCAAAAACTTGCGAATGTGGCCTTCCTAGCTAGACTGTCCTTAAAAACTTTAAGAGAACCTTAAAATATTGGGTGGCCATGAAAATTTTCTTCAAGAATCCCCTGGCCACAAGCCAAAGATTTAACTGTGAATCTGTTTGATCAAGAAATATTCAGTAAGTAGCAAGTTTTATGCACCTTCTGAGTAATCCACTCGGTTCTTTTTATTGAGCTGAGGAGACAAATTGAATTGTTTTAGCTCAAACGTAGCCTTGTACTTAGACCGCAGTATAGCCGTGATGTAAGAAAAAGGTTATACGTGAATGTAGCCTGAATACTGTTATTCGTAAATGATGTTAAAAGAAAAATAACTTTACTATTTAGAATACGCCGCATGATACCATAAGGTGACGTGTCTGAGAAAATACATGTTAAGCACTTTTTATTTTTTAGCAGTTATAAAACGGAAGTTGAATATTTAGCACCCTATCTAATTTTGAGATAGTGTAATAATAATAATAATAAATGCGGACAACATCACATACATTGTTCTGAACCCAAAGTAAGTTGCTAAAGCACTTGTGTTATGGAATTCAGAAACAACGAAGGTACCACAAACACCCAGACCCGAGACAATGTAGAAATGTGATTTTCTACATTGACCCGTCCGGGGATCGAACCCGGGACCTCAGAGCTAGCGACACCTTGAAACCGGTGCGTACGCCACTCGACCACGGAGGTCGTCAAAAGTGTAATAGGCGCATTGGATCTATGTATGTATAATGTAAGCAAAAACTGGTAATAGGCTTCTTCTTTTTACGTAGCAAACGTATTTTTAACTTAAACTTTCTACTGGAATACAGAATAGTTTTCCTGTTAGAAGGCCTATATCCAGCAATACACCGATATTGAGTGAGATGGTTGATATACGAAACTCATTCTTATTACTTAGAAATAAAGGCGCTTTCGATGGTTTAAGAGTGACTTATGTGTGCATTGCGCGTGCCAGACAAGCTGTCGACAGGCTGGCTCAGACACAACACAGATATAATTATATCTGTGTATATTTCCAAAAATATAGTATTTAATCTATTATATTAAATACTGTATATTTGGAAACTCTGTGCGATTAGCTACTGGGTTAAGAAAAATAAAGAATTACAAAACGATTAAAGTAAACATAATCGAGGAAAATATTTCGATTTTCAATTTATAATTAACAATAGTTATGATATTGCATCATAGGCGAGCTAATAATACATGTATGTTACACGTTAAATACCGCACAAAAGGCAGAAAAAATAGGAATAATGAGTCAGTTAAGTTGAAGTAACTATAGGATTACGTAACTTACTTATCACGTTCTAAAATCGAGTACCTATACATAACAGTCATCGCAAAAAGTTTAGTTGACTCCCTAAAGCTAGAGAGTATAATTAACGATTATTTATGTAGTAGAATAGGCCTAAAACAAATATACGTATAAGGGATTTAATTAGTTACATTTTATGAAACAAAAAAGCGTCTACAATTTAGTGGAATTTTATTCCTGTGTCGCGAGGTCTCACCAACATTATAATTACATAATAGTATACATTTGTGGACGACACAAATGTTTTTTATCTATTCATGGATCAACCTGGCAACACTAGCAGTAGTGAAGAAGGCATATACATTTGGCTTAAAACAAGTCAGTATGTAGTCAACAAAATGACGAGCAACAACAACCGTCGGGAACTAAAATTAAAATACAAACCGCGATAAAATCCGTAATTTAAAAGTAGTTTTATTTCAATGTCAACAAAATAATAATAAATAAATAAATGCGGACAACATCACATACATTGCTCTGAACCCAAAGTAAGTAGCTGAAGCACTTGTGATATGGAATTCAGAAACAATGAAGGTACCACAAACACCCAGACCCGGGACAATGTAGAAAAGTTAGTTTCTACATTGACCCGTCCGGGGATCGAACCCGGGACCTCAGAGCTAGCGACACCTTGAAACCGGTGCGTACGCCACTCGACCACGGAGGTCGTCAATGAATGATTGACGACCTCCGTGATAAAAATGATTTAAATAATTATATTCTGTCCTCTTAAACTCTTTAGTTAAATGAATATTCACTGCACTGTCACACTACAAATCGAAGTAACCTCAAAACATTTACCTCAAGAAATATGGCCCCGTTAACGTTTTCACAATAAATGAAATTCTATTTATTTATAACAAAGGGTAGACAGGTGAGTGATAAACGGAGCCTAGCCAACAGCAGGCGACGAAGTCAAAGAAAATTATTTTAGATACAATTGTTTCTTTAGAAATAACAAGATTTTTATATCATCTTACCAATATACAGTACCTCATCTTGGCTAGGGACCCTGGCCTTTTTACAGATGTATGTTTCTACAAACATTATGCAATATAATTAAGAAAATTAGAAAATGTAAATACTAAGTCAGCTTGCGATCACGGCAGGTGTAACCTGGTCGAAACGTCGAGCCCAAAACCCGTATTTACGTTTTGCCTCCGCTTATTCCCGTAAAATTGTATTAATGTAAAATGGAATTACTACATACACATACACCATTTTCCGCACATAAATAAGTACGAAAAACAAAAGAGGATCTTCAAAATTAATTTGTATAAGAACATTGTTTGTCCTAACAGACTGTTTTGAATTAAATCCGAGATTGGGAGCCAACTAGTTGAAGTTATGTTTCTTCTTGTTAATTGAAGGAAATAAGGAAACGAACTGCAGACAATACGTCTCGATACTGACTCAGAGAGCAACATTGTAAGAGGAAAAATAAATAAGTACGATTACTCAGTCAACGGTTTTTTTTATAGTTTTCTAATAATGTATTAAGATATGAGATGTTATAAATGTATAGTGTCAAATAGGTTTTCCTACAAACATAAGCAATACCCAAAAAGCGGATTATTAAAAGATGCAAAAATTTCAAAAAAAAAATTGTTAAAATTCATAATTTAATAATTCTGAAATCGTCTACAGATCGATTTTAGGAAATATTCATGTTAGAAATTAATAAAAAGAAATCTTCGACATAAAAACGCAGATAAAATAAATAAATGCATACGAACAAAGTGACGTCAAACAATTACGCGGACAAACATATAAATATATATATATAAGAGGTGTAGACAATCAGATCCACAGACTACGTAATCGAGACGCGGCACGAGAATCGTTATCTCAACATTCTACACCATTTATCTTAATTATGTAATATGCACTTAATTAGTACACAATAGATGCAACTACATCGGTTACACGTGTCACTATGGGAAGGAAAATACACTAAGTACACATAGATATCACTATGCAATTAATAAAAAAAATGTTCGATCGACTACGTTGTTTCGTTTTTTGCTGGCCATTTGTGTGTAAATATAGTCATTGGTACGGATGATTTATTGTTTTAATCATTGATTTTTTTGTATTTACTGGAGTTCTTAATATCCACAATGATTTATGATACATATTTTTCTTTTTTTTTCCTTGGAAAATTACTATTTATACCTCATATCATGGACATCCTGTGATAAATTACGGCTTTGTCGTATAGGTAAGGAAGTAATTGTAAATATTAACTTATATTTGTATTTTTATTAAATAATAACAAGTTAAATCCGTGAATATGAACCTCAAAACAATGTTATCTCATCCAGAATTATTCAAAACGTAACGTGTAAAGTTATTCTGTGCCACAATAAGACTTCACAAAGACGGTAGGTGTCGCTACATATCTTCGTTTGTACGTATTATATATGTACGTGGATATATTTCTACGTAGATATATACCGACCTTGCCCGCCCGCGCTACTGCCCGAAATACGGGGGCACGTAAAATTTTAACCCTTACATTTAGGGTTGGCACGAACTACTTTAAGAATATATTTTAGTACTAGCTGTGTCTGTCGGTCTCGAATATCGCGGAAAAGTAGCTTATGTCCTTTCTCAGGGTCTAGACTGTATCTGTACCAGATTTCACTTAAATCGGATCAGTAGTTTATGCGTGATAGCGTCACACACAGACGGACTTACTTTCGTTTTAATAATATTATTAGTATGGAAGTAAGGATTATGTAATTAAAGTTTTCTTTTAAAGTATTTTTTTGAGAACCGAAAATAATTACTATAATTTCGCATGTTACCTCACAGTGTGTTGTGGATGAATTAAAACCATTTTACATATGAAAATATTTATAAATCATATTTAATCATCACACCGTACAGTAAGGGTGACCATTCTATACATAATATCAAGATGAAATGCAACATTACCTTTAAAAGCGTAATCTAGAATATCCACCCCATGTCTGACAGCCCTACGCTACCCGTCCGAAATAGGGAAGTTTAATGACAAGCGGTGCGATCGTAAAACATCAAACGCTTGCGTCAGGGGTGTCACTTCCCAATACTCTTTTTGCTAACTTTATTGCAAGTGAAAATAAATTAAATGTTAAGTAGTTACAGTGAAATGGTGACGAATATAGAACGGTTGACTGTCGTTTGTAATGCTTATGATTTTATGTTGTATGAGATGAAAGTAAGATTCAAAGTATCATTTTGTTTTGTAAACATCATTTCTTGAGGTATTAAAATTTAACAACTTAATTTTTTTTCTTATAAATTTCCTGCGTCTAGAATTCTATTAAGTCAATGTAGCTGTATGCTAGTAGAAGGTTCCCATTTACATACATCAGGAAAATTGTAGAAAATTGCTGATATCCCACAAATTTCTGAACCAACGCGATCAAATCAGCTTTCTTACAAAAAACACCGAATCCTGAATCGTCCATTCGTTTAGTAGTTACGATGCAACAGACAGACCGCCATTTTTCCCTTTTTGCGTTAAAAATACTGTTAATATAAAATAGATTATCACAATAGTGAAAACCTAGAGCTTACTTAATGACTAATAGCTGTCATTTTCTCAGAAAGCTCGCACATATTATTATGTAAGTTTACAACTTAGTACAAGAATGTTATCTATAAAAATATTCCCAGAACAATTTAGATTAGCAATAAAGTTATATTAGAGAACAGTAATTTACAAGTTAAGTAAGATGTGAATTAAGTCAAATAGAACATTCGTTGAGTAAATAAGTTAGTCAACTTAGACAAAAAGAGCATACATTTACCGTCGGGTTTTCCATTAAGCTTTAATACATAAAAGTTGCAAAAAATATTATTTTGTACTATAATATAACACACTTTTAAAAGCTCAATTATTGTCAAGCCCCATTTTAATACAGAAACTTTGAATAGTTTTCAAAATACTGGGGCGCTAAAACTCTCTTTCTTGTAACACAAAGCCGCCATTTGTTAATCATATTTTTATACCCACCACATCTTTATATTCCTGTCAACACAATTATTGACATTTATAATAAAACCTTTATCACTAGTCACCGTTTTTGTGAAAACTTTTTCGTGTGCCCAACCCTAAGCTGTGACCTACACCGCGGTTCCAAACAAAACAAACTGGGTATGTAGGTATCATCCCTAGACACGTATTGACGGAAACGCAACCTTGTTTTCCGCTGGATTCCCTTCGAATCCTCCAACTAAGCTCGTTTCTTCAGACTCATTGGAAACTCTTTTACTAGAACATTCGAGAAGCTTCTAGTTTGGAACTTTAGGAACTTTGGTTTTATTGATTGGTTGAAGATTGATTGCTAAACGAATTTGAGGATTGCGTGGCGTTTGTGAGGGTTATAATTTCTGTGATAGAAAATTATCTTGTTGTAGTCGTAGTTGTAGTCTTCGATTATTTATTTTAAGTCTAAACCTATTTTAGCGTTTGTAAAGTTTCTTGTGCTAAATATGCCAAATAAATCTTTATGAAATATGAAACTGGTTTTCAATTCCCAATGTTACAATTTGGCCTCTTAAAACTAGCCCCAAATGCAGGGAAAGTTTAACTCGTCAGTATTTTTTCCAAAGCCTTTCTACAAAGAATCATTACAGGTTTGATAAAAAGTTCATTTGGATTCGAGAGTTGAATAGTTGTTGATTGGAATAGTACTGCTAGATTTCATAAATACCATACTAGCCCCCCTTTCCCTATTCGATTAATGAAGCGGTATGAGGAAAAAAAATGTATAAAACTAATAAAATAAACAGGTGAACACCTTTGCAAATTAAAACATTTTGTTATCAAATGAGAAGAAATATCATGTGTATGCAACACATGTGAACATTGCATTTTAAAAAGTTGCCGATGAAGCGATACTTATTAGAAAATCGTACAGGTAAAAAAATCAAAAATTATACTTTCAAAACCGTAGTGGTAACCATGGATAAAATAAATTAAGTTTTCAATCCATATTTATTGAACAATTTCTACCTGTGTTTTTGAAGTAACTAGGTCTCATAACTTAACGCAAGCGTAGCATATAAATGTGTTTACATAAGTATAGGCTGGCCCCGCCCATAGGCTTAAGTTTTTATGGGCACCCCACCCATTCTCCCTTGGCTGGACGACCTATCGTATCCCTCACCCCTAGGGGTGCCGCAATGGGGTGCACAAGCCTAAGGCGGGAAAGAGATGGCCGCATAACCTTAAAAACAACCAATGACACTTAAGTTATTTTTCTTAGTATATTTTATTTTTATTGGTATTGTTAATAACTGTTTGAGAACAATTATCGTGTTTTTTGTAGAATATAGTAGATATATTTTATGTTGAATAGCCAGTTTAGTTTACACTACAGCACTTAATAAATTTTCTAATATAATAAAAGTAAGTTTAAATTATATTTGTCAGGAAAGTTGCTTACAAGATATGTTTTTGTTTTATGTCAAAGCTCAGACGACAAAAGAAAATAGATATGGGTTGTAACAAAAGCGTTTAAAATATGGAATGTAGTCGATTACAAAAAATAAATTAAGTTTTAGTAGAAATACATACTCGCATAATTTTCTGTTATTTAATATTGGCCTATCTTTTCTTTAATTATAATCGCAGCTCTGTCTATCACTGTTATTAGTATATCTAAGGTAGTTTGCTTCATCTCTAGATCATTAATCATTTTATATAGTTTTACTTTTTAATGCATTTTTTTGACATTCCACTGTGAAACTAACTTTTGTCCATCTTTTGTCCTACAAAGTGCATTGGTCTTCACAACTCATAATGACAGCAAAACAGTTTTTATTTCTCCATCAAAATTTGTTAATCGACCAAAGAGTTCCTATCTGGCTTATTCGAGTGACATTGTAGACTGGGGACATTAAAACAATAATCTTTTCAATTACATATCAATGATTATTAAATGCAACAATTAGTTATCTTTCATAGGTCACCTACCTACTATCTTTTAATGTAAGTATGTTATCTCTGTATTCATTTTATGCTTTACTTGTTTTATGCAGAATAAATGCACGCCTTTGAGGTCGAACACTTGTTTGATCTGGAAATTGTACTCACAAGAAAATTTGTAAAACGTCTTTAGAAAAATAACTAAATGGATTTTATTGTATTTAGACATACAGGAACACTATCTATACATGTTTTGAAACCTAATCCTCCACCGCATGTGTCTCTCTGAACGCGATAAACTCAAAAAATACCGACGAATTTTCAAATGGTATTTTCACCGACAGATAGAGTGATACCAAAAGTTGTGTGTATAACTTATTAATGTTTGGTTTGCCCTAGCAAAGATGGGACGGGTCGCTAGTTTGATAATAAAATCAAGATGTAGTACACTATTATTAAGTATAACGTACACATTATACTAAACTAATTTAGTTTCAATTTCAGACTGTCATGCGGACTGATTGTGACCGTTTGAATGTCCCAAATATCCTAAGGATGTTTCCTTGTAAAATTGATGACTGATGCTAAAGGTTTATGTCTTGTCTTTATCCTTAATATAGATTGGGTACGAGGAAACTGCAGAGGGTGGTTTTGGGTGGCCTTACTTTACGTTAGCGGATAAAAATGTTATGCGGATTTGAGGATTTTAAAATCTTTCTTCTTATTCTTCTTCGTGCGTTGTTTTTACACATTTGGTATCGATTCCATGTCTGTTTTAAATTTAATTGTACTCTTATTTATAATTTATTTACTTACATAATTTTTTTTTCCATTTTTAATACTTGTTATTGAAAATCATGGATAAGGGTTTCATATGATAAGAGATTAATTGCCGTTTTGAGACTATGTTGAAATATAATATATATTTGTGCATTGCCGTCGGCTGAAAAATAAACAAAATCTTGGGAGGTAATTTTTGCCATCATATTATTTCTCAATCGTGAGTCTAAAGTGAAGTCTCATTTCGAATGAATTCTATCATGGAAGTTTGGTGTTACGGCAATTAATGGCCAAATCTTTTACAACACAGCATAAAATATTTTCAAATTTCAATGTGCCAATGTCACCTAATCTTACCTTGAAGGAAGGCATACACAGTCTACATCAAAATATAATACAGCAAAGTAGTATTTTTTATAAAACTTTGTGTACAAGGTTATCAAGTAACTTGCGCATTTTCGCGATCAAAACGTCACTGTCTACAAATTAACCTACAAAGACCGAAACAACTTGAACTACTTAATGCATAGTAACAATAATAATGCAACGATTAATGTAAACATTATAATTTTATCAGTATCACCTCTCGCGCACAACGACTGTTATCTCAGAAACATTGATTACTGACATGCAGTGCCCATATCTTGATAATATATTTGAATGGAGACATTTTAGCAAACGTTTTGGATCATGATTGAGGATCTTTATTTGAATAGATAATGTTGGTAATGTTAATGATAACTCTGTCTATTTTTCTTTTATAAGTAATTTGGCTAAACAGCTTTAAGATACCTATGTAGTTGTTCCAATGAGGTTCACAATAATTTTAAAATAAACAACAATTTGTACGTTAACCATTGCGTAGCTGTAAAGATCAGGCTTTTTATCCAAACGTTTAAAACAAGCAACATAATATAAAAATAATTTAAAATAAAGCTATTTTTCAAGAAAAATTACGATATTTTATTAAATAAAATGAAGAAACGCAAAACAAAATCACCAACAAGCTTTACACACAACAGCGACAAATATATATAAGAATTATGATACACAAACGTCAAAGCAAGCCAGTAAGTCTAATTAAAAAACAAATGAATGTAGAATAAGATTCTATGTTCAAAATTAAAAAACGAACTTTGCTACTTCTTGATTAAATGGTTCACATTAATCATTCCATTCCATAAAACATGATTTAAAAAATGGTTATATATTATATTACCTATAGAAAATGGACAAATGAACATTTTAACCTATAAATTCGTGTAGATAAGTAATTATGACGATTAATTTATTAACATTGAACTTCCAAATAAGGCAGTCAGATCTTAGTAATGAGAAATACCGGTTAGTAAATGTTATTATTCAAACAAATATATCAATGTGAACTCGTAAATCACAGTGTTATTAATTAAATAGACAAGGTGAGTTAGATTTACATAAGTAAAGGCTTGGTTCTATTCTGAGTTCCGTACTAATTTATTAAATCTAGTTTGCCCCTTAGAATGTAGCTACTGTTGAGTGATTACATACACTGTAATTTCTTAAGTCAGGAGAAGATTGTTAGTCTAATTTTTACAACATAATTAAGGGATAGTTTTCCAAATATTTCATTTGTTTTAATTGGTCCAACCTTTTAAGTCATAATAAACTTATCAACTTAAGTTCTTACTTGTCGACAAAAGAAAGTGATGGTGGAAGATTATTTAATTATTTAAACCCTACAATATTTTTTCGACATTCCAATGTGATAGCTAACATTTCAATTAAAAAATGCTTGAAAATTACCCGTGAATTCGGAAAATGTATGTAGTTATTCCACATATTTTTATCTTTTAATTATACCATCATGATTAAAATTCTTGCCAGGTGCAATCCGACGGGATATAAGAGTTATAAAAAGAATTATCAATAACTACTTTTTTACAGTAGGTAAGATTAATTTAATTAAGCTTTTTCACGCATTTTAGATGAAACAAATCGGTGAACTAATCGCTTTGTATTTAAAATAATAGGCACTATCGTGTTTTGAAAAATACAAAGGCTAAAAGGCTAAAACAATGTTTTGTTATAGGTGAACGGAATTTGGAAGGAAATTGACAAGATGTTTTTCATCATGCACCCATAAAAAAGAACCTCATACAAATTGAATTTACAATTTGAATTCTAATGTTTACATTTTTTTAAGAATACACAAAATAGTACCTTATTTTATTCATGGGAAAAGAATTTACAAGACGTCACTGTAACCCAATAAAAAACAAAACATTAATAAAATTGTTTGATAGATTTTTATGCAATAGATTTTTTACAAGAGAATGTTCCTCAAATTAAAAAAGTAGTGTTTTAAGATTCCAATAATAACAAAAAATAGAAGAAAATAAATCATCATCTCCCTGCTTTTTTTTTGGTAGAGGTTTAGTAAAATTGTAAATGTTTGTTGTTATTTTAGATTTAACTATTTACGGATATATTGTAAGTTTTTTGTAAATGCAGGAAACGTATCCTTATTTGTTAATTAATTAATCAGAGGTGTAATGTTGCTTAAAAGAAATAAATCGTATTATTAAATTAACTATTTCCTACCATATAATAGTCGGTAGGCCAGGGCTCCTCATTTACGTAACTTATGAGAATAGCTTTACTGGTCATTGATTTTTTTATGTAGTTTGTTTTTCTTTTTTTTTCATAACCTTTTAAGTGTCCCACTGCTGGGCAAAGGTCTCCCCCGACTGACTCCAGACATTCCTGTCTCGAGCCACATATGACACCAATCACTTTGTTTTTCTTATTAAAAAATATTTTAATACATTGTCTAGATTAAATACCTATGGACAACAATTGGGTAATGGCAATTATTAGGTAGTAAATTGTAAAAGACAAGCATGAATAAAAAAAGAGTAAATAAAAAAATTTGAAGTGCTCTATATTTGACATAAGTGTATTAGCTTCTAGTTATAAGATCTTAGAATTATTATGAGGCACGATAGGTAAAACTTTATTAGTGAACTATTAAATGAATAATTCCGAGATTTATGCAGTAAATGAATACCTTAGCAATATTAGCCTTCATGCGATATTCAAATAGGCCTAGGTAGTTAATTATTGTGGATTTATGATTGAAGTAGAGTAGAATTGAGTTATTAAACAAAAGTGTACATTAAAAATATCTTATAGTCTCGTATTTTCTTTTTATAACTTGGCTGTTTTACTTATTGTTTTTTTTTTTAGTCTCTTTGTTTAGTAGAATAAAGAAAATTAATCACAAAAAAGTGATAGTACTGAATAAGAATATTAGGAACAGCTATACTGGACTAAACCGGTTTTATATTATGAAACTAGGTAAATAGTAGATAAGTAATTGAATCTAATTTGTTTCACGTCTTCCTTCGTAATCCCATCAGATGTAGCCTGTAGGCCTAAGGCGGTCGGTGCTCCAACGACCATAGTTATTCAAATTTACGCAATAACACTTTCAATGCTAGGCCCTTTAAAATGTCTGGCTATTTATGTAAGACTTTACTATTCAATTATGGTTAGAGATTGTTTGTTTATACTAATTGACAGATTGTTAGAAGTTAATACACAGAGCTAATGAGGTGAAATCGCGAAAGTGTTGAATATAAACTTAGCTTGTTTAGTAGATTTGTCGTTGGATTTTTAAGGACTTTTCATATATCATAAGATTTTATCACTAAATATTTACTGGTCAGGTTTTTTTATCAACTGCATGTCACAGTGAGCGCAATGTCGAGAAATAAAGGATCGTAAATAAATGTTCACAAACCGTAAATGCGCACACGCATCGTCAAACGATGACAGAAACTTTCTTTTAAACTTCACCAATTTCGATGATCAGATAAGAAATCCACTAACCCGGCTGTTGTTGGTGCAGCAGCGGTGGCATGGCGGGCGGCGGCGGCGCGGACGGCGGCAGCGGTGCGTACGGCGACACGCCCGGGCTGCCTGGTACCGAGTCGCAGCTGGCGGAGCCCAACGAGCGCGTCGGAGGCGGCGGCAGCGTGGGGCTGCGCGGCGCCTTCACCACGGGCGGCTCCGGCCGGTCCAGCTCCACACCCGGCGGCTGCAGCCCCGACTCCAGCGCCCGCGCCCGCGCCTCGTCCTGCGCCTGCGCACGCCGCAGCGCCGTCTGCAGCGCCATCACCCGCTGCCGGTCCGCCGTCAGGCAACACTTCTCGCAAGTGCAATGCCGGTACCTGCAGTACCGCTTGTGGCCCTTCAGCTCCACTTTCAGCCGGTGGTTGCGGCAGCGCGCACAGTTCGGTGGCGCCCGCGGCACTCCGGAGCTGGAGGCGCCGGGTTCGGAGCGCTCCTCGCAGTCGTCGGGCGTGCGGCGCCTCCACGAGCCCACGGACACCATGGCTGAGTCCTCGTTCTCGGCCGTGTTCGCGGCGAACTCGATGGGCGCGAAACGAACGCACACGCGGTGCGGCGCGCGGTCACGATGCGACTGCTTGCCCCCGCCGCCGGCACGCTCTGCCCCGCCCCGCGCCCCACCCCGCTGCGCTACTGCATTTATTACCGTGCCCCCATGCAACTCGATGCAAAAATTTGCACAATAATTTACGACAGAACACTGATACGCTTAAAGTATCATGGCAACTACAGAGCATATAGAAACGGTTACTCGCTCACTTCTAGGAACGAAAATTAACCCCTAAAGGACTCTACCCACTACAAGGTATCATACTATGACCGTAATAGTCAGGATCAAAAAGCAACACGATATGCTCTACTATGCCCACTAGAGAGTATCAATTACGGAGGAAGGTGTCAGGCAAAAAATAATTAGGTAGAGTCCTTAATAAAATATTAAACAAATGCAAAATAAATAATGGCGCTTGATGATAACCGATCAGCTCTCTCTCTACGTCAAATAATAATATGCAAGTAGCCTTGAAAAACTCTTTTATCAAAAAGTTTATATAAGCACGTATGTCGTATCCAATGAAATCAATTCAAAAATGCATATTTGTATCTTACACAAGAAAAAAAACTTACATTACCTAACTAGTAGGTACATACAAATCATTTAAGTAATTGACCCTAAATGTTGAAATTATGTAACTAATAGAAATGCATATTTTAAAAAGTAAATTTTTCATTTAAGATTTATAATATCGACAAAACAAATCGACGTCCATTACTTAACAAAAATACTTTTTAATTTTATTTATGCATGCGAAAAACTATTTATACAAAAGTGCACACTAATAAAGGCCCCGAACTGCGTGTGGCTGCACTTCTACGATCGCGTGCAACAACGTCTCGACACACACGTGCACGTGCGTGTAATTACACGACCGATGTTTGCATGTCTGTGTAAACACTGTCTATGTGTGCGCGTCTCGCGATTTTTACACGTGAAATTTTCTAAGTGTGCGTGACGCGGCTTGTTACGTCACTAAAGTTTCGGATGCGTTTGATTTGTAACTAATAAGTGTACTAGACCTAAATATGCACAATCTTTTTTTCGCAAGATTTACAAGGTATTGATGAAACATTATTTATCATAACATAATATTTAAAGATCATTTAAATTAGTTGTGCGATAGTGTGCCATAGTGACTAGTTGGAAACATGAAATTAACTAAAAAATTTAATTAAAAGTCAGTTTTAATAAATCAAAGTAAGGAACCAAGAACAAAATGTGTAACAATTTGACTCTCGATAATTTATTACATAAAAATTCAGCAACATCCACTAAGCACAGAAAGAGAAAAAACGGATCAATAAATTTTTTTTTTTATTTAATTATCCTAATTAGCCTCTAAATTAATTTAAGATAAAAACTAGTTATCTTTTAATGTACGCGGTTGCGTGCGACTCGAGAAATAATATGACATTATTAAACACCTTATGAAATGTTAAGCAGTATACACACATTTGTAGAGTCGCGACAAACTCGCGAATAAGCTGCGACTATCAATTCATCTAAGTATTTATTTAATTATATTTGAGTAATATGAAGTTTTTTTTTTTAAACCTATTAAAGACTATCGCAAATAATACTTTAAATTTTACTTTTTATTATATACATTTTACTTTAAATTTCTTCGAGGAAATCATCTACAAAATTAGTTAGCGATAGCAAAAACTTTTTAACCGACTTTAAAAAAAGGAGGAGGTTCTCAATTCGGATGTTTGTATGTTTTTTTTTTTTTTTTTTTTTCTGTAACTTATTTACAATAGGTACTTAAACAAATAGAGAATCAAATCCTATTAACCTAAATCCACGTAGCCTTGGCTTCTATTTAATAGTTAATCGGTGGGTAATGGTAAACCAACGGATTATTTTCTGTAACGATTTAGTTAGTCTGCAAGTAATATACAAAAAGACGACATCTCTCTATTCCTATATGACGGGCCTGTTGGTCTAGTGGTTAGTGACCCTGACTGCTATACCGGAGGTCGTGGGTTCGATTCCCACCCAGGACAAATGTTGTGTGATGAGCATGATCATTTGTTCTGTGTCTGGGTGTAATTTATCTATAATATGTATGTATTTAGAAATGTATAAGTATGTTTATCAGTTATCTAGTTACCACAACACAAGCTCTGCTTAGCTTGGGATTAGATAACCGTGTGTGAGTTGTCCCAGGATATTATATTAAACTATCTAAGGTAAAGTAGGGCATCAAACAACTCTCTTACATGTTTTAAGTCTTTTAAGACGACGACAAGTGAATTATTCCGGGAAAGCAAAAGACGTCTCATTTTAACCCTTAGGCTGACTTCCTTTTGAGGACAGTCACCTTTACAAAAAAAAACACCTTCGAAATGTCATAATTATTGAACGAGTCTTCAAGACTACTACTACACAACACTATGTATGACGACGAATTCTAAATAATAGTTTACTAGGACGGACTTCCCGACTTTTGTAAATCCGCTCGAACGTGCGATTTTAATGTGTAGACGCGCCATAACACTGCGTGTGCGCTGCTCTGCCTCTCACCATCCCTGCGCGGCGCGACGCGGCACCGCTCACCTTCGCGTCGATATGTGTTACTTGCGCACCAATAGTCAATTAATCAATTTGTCTTAAAAAGGGTCGTGTTAAAACTTGGCTAAAACAAAAAAGGTTTTAGACTAAGGCATGCCTGGTCGCACTATTGTTTTTATACCTGCTTTAAATTGTTTGGCCTTGGGGAAACCGGAGGCTAGGGACTCTGATCAGCTGAAACTGCTGTACCCTCTTTTACCCTCATTTTTTGTCAGGGTGTAAGTCTAATCACTTTGGGTATATGTCGGACTTGCACCGACTTAAAATACCGAGATTCCGTCTTTGCCTTTGCCAAAACCGCGAGTTTGCTTAAGTTTCCTTATTGTCTTGGGGTCCTTAAAGGCTAAAGCATAATATAAGCTAAAAAATGTGAACAACATTGTCTTTTATTATTTTGATAGACATTATTTTTCGTCCACTTCAATGGTCCCAATCAGAGAAATCACCCATTTTTTATTTCATGTAGTTATTATTAGGCAACAATCATAAGTTAATGCAAGCTTATTTTTGTAAGTTTATTTTAAACAAACCATTTAGAATCTTGATTAACTCAAGCCTCGACAAACTCCTGCCAGGTTGCTTTAGGCCCTGTATTTAGAGAATGAATAGAAACCCAACACAAAATTTCTCTTTCAGCGAGGTACCTACGTGATGTACGTACATAAATGATTTCATAAGTTAAAAATAAAATTCTGTACAATGCAAAAAGGAGGCTATTCAAATTTTACGAGCGGCCATGTTTTAATATTGTCAGTGCATGCGCATCTCACAACCCCTTTAATGTGCCAACGATGGGTAAAGACCTCCGTTAATGGCCTAGGTAATACTTATTACCCATTAAATAAGTGCGAATACAAACAAAGGAGTTATTATTGTCTTAGGGATAGTGCCTATTCACTTGACTCTCTAAACACTATCTTCAAACTATACTAATTTTCTCATGGTTTTCAGCATCATCTTCGTAAGTCAGTAAGTGGAGTATGTTTGATTTATACTTTAAGTAAATCTTCAACGTTTTTTTTTTTCTAGATAGAATTTGGAATGATTTGTAAAACGCGATAATATATTTATCGCTGACCGATAATTGTTCGCTCCACCCTACTATATGTCCGATATTCAAATCTCCCGTAACCATTAAGCTTATGATTTTGCATAGATGATCAGCAACGTTGGACCAACATGCGTGCTCACCGCATAAATATTCAAAATATGATGGAACACAGAATCTCTTTCTATATGATGTCGGTTAAAAATGAACGCTTACATATCCAATTATATTTGCACCTAAGCTGTTGCCTACTTATTGTAATCTGACATACGCAGTTCGCCAAAAGAAAATTTCGCTTCACATACGACTCCTTTTCAGGAGCTTTTCTTTATAGTTGAATAAATCAGACAATTAGTCCTATTTCCAACCCAACTAGATTATATGTAGATTAGATGTACTATCTATACACTACTATTTATTTAGGTACACCTACTAGCTGCATGTAAAATTTTGCACATAACTGTTCGAAACTCTGTCATAGAGTAGAGAGTCACACCTATATTCTAAAAGCAGAAATATATTGTACTTAATATTTTTGTGCTTTTTTTACTTATTTGTCAGATGATAACACTTATTACAAGTGTTGCCATCTGATGTATTGTAGGACATATACGTGGACAAGTACTAAAATTAACCAGCTGCTAAACGTCTAGACTTCGCGAGTAGCTACAGGTCTATTAGTCTGCGGACTTAAAGACACTTACAAATTGTTTGATTACAATACAAATGTGTCTTGGCAAACAGAACGCGGAATAAAGTGCGGACTACATGAACGCTACAAGACGAGATAAGATGGACAAACTTATTCTTAGTCTCTGAAAAACTGAGCTATTTAATATTATTTCTTGTTTAATTTACTGGCATTGGTTGACCAAAATTAAACAAGCATTTGATGTATGGTTAAAATAGATTTCATTTTTTTTTTGTCTCTATCATTTAAAAGTCGGGTGTGAGCGAACTGAAAAGAATTTCAGTAGCAGTATGTGAACTGACTTTATTTATCATCGCACTCGGCAGTAAATACTATAGACACTATAGTATTACATATACTACTATAGTACTATGTAGTAAAACAGATAGCTTGGTAATTTAACTTGGCACAGTGTGTCCCACGCTTAGGGAACGAGGAACGAAATCTTAGTTTGTGCAAGTTAAGTAGTGAGATTCAAATAATTGAAAACTAATTGCAGTCAAGTCTAAAGTAGACATCTAAGATTGTGTTGCACTGTAACAGACAAGTTAATTGACAGAGTGATTACGTTCTTTTTTATGTAAAACAATTTACAAGTTTTGTACAAACAGGGGCCCGAGTCCGAATTAATAATAATATAATATTCCACTGCCACTGTTGTCATTGTAGGATTGCAAGGGACTGTTCTTATCTGAATACGAAAATTAGGCACAATAACAAGCACACTGGAACGATTATTAACCCACCACTCACTGACTTAAAATAGCGGACTCGGGCCCCAGGATACTATAGGAAGTCCCGGTACCCGACTATGTATTTCTCAAAACTACAATACATGATACAAAACGAAAAGAAAAAAAGAAAAATTCATGCAACATAACATCGATCCGAACTTCGTATATTTATACGAATTGAGAATCGATAAATCGCGTTATACCACAATCGTTATTCGATTAACATCGAAAACAATCGATGTAGGCATCGGTAAAAAGTGATCGACAATTTTGCGCCGGACAAGTTTACGTCAAAGACTACCGATATTTCTTATGCAGTACAGTTTATAAGACTATTTCTGTTAATACGAAAATGGTGACAAGCGACAGGGACCGAGAGAGCTCGTGTCACAAAAAATGAAGGAGCTATTCGTCATGTAGTGTGCCTATGATTTTCTTCTTCGTAGGATATTTCGGAAGGATGTTCACAGGATGTGTTGAAGGTGTGATATGATATGGTCAGCGGTAAGAAAAACAATGTTAATAAGTTATTTTGGATTATTGATATACCTAATTCTTAAAACTTATTCGGATTCTTAAATATTTATATTATCGAAGCCTAAAATTTCTTCTTATAGGTAATGTCCGTGCGTGACGGAACCTAAATTTTTACTGCCACACTTCTCATTTATTGCTTAATCAAGTTCTTGTGATGTCTCTATTTACCATGAAAACGACAAAAATAGTTTTGATCGCATATGTATTTTATTTAACTGTAATTAACCAAATAAAATATTTAATTACGAACACCATAATACTACATACATATTACTTACGAACAAGATAACAAAACAATATTTTTAAGTGTCTGCCCTTCATTGATCTTTTGTCCCAGGATTATCTTATAATCCTCTCTAACTCATGGTTAACCTACCGTGCATTATTTTATACGTTCAAAACGAAATATTATGTGTGTTTCAGCAAAAACAACAATTCACATGTTGACAAATTAACTGGTGGTATACGAATAAATATCAACAAAGTTTTTTGAGATAACTGAATTTTGATTTAGCTGGTGTATTTTATATAGTGGCCTTGAGAATTTTATTCGAACTTCAAGTAAGAAATAATAAAGTGGGTCAAAGCACATTAAAATGCCAGTTTTACATACAGTTTTTGAATGTTACTTTTTACATACACTTATCACATATTAATGACATTATTAGTCGTGCTCTTATCACAGCCGGTGCACCAGCTGTTTTGGAACCCAAAACAGCTTAGTGCGCAGTGATGGTAAGAGACCTGACGGTTTGTCATTGTTGCCTTGGACATTGGGTCGGCCTTTGGTGTGGGACGCAACGTGCGTCGACACCCTTGGGGTTGAAACGCTCGGGACATGGGGTCCGAGTGCACTCTCAAAACGTTTGGTCGACTCAACTCGTGATCAGAAGGCTGGTTTATTCCTTGCACAGAGAATCGGCATAGCCATTCAACATGGCAATGCTGCCAGCCTTCTGGGCACGTTTCCCGCCATTGACAAGTGTGACGATGAATTTCTTGACGCGTGTTAGTTTTATTTATTTAGGTATATAAGATTTAATTTTAGTATAGTTGTAAGTGTTTGTTGACGTATTAGACTTAAGAAAAAAAAAACAAAGTTAATTTTTCATTAAATACAAATCCTACTTATCAAGAAAAGTAATATAAAATATTACGGAAGTAATAAATACAAAGAAGTTTACTATCATCGCACTCTTTTCATTGAATACGCTAAAAGCTGTGCATGTTTTTACGGCCAATTAGCAGCACCAAGCTAAAATATTAATTACTTATTATCATAAAAATACAATTGTTTGATGTCATGCAACCATAGTGATGTGTTCTGTCGCTCCTTTTGCTCTACATTTAGAAAGGTTCCGTAATTAAAACATGAATTAAATATTGATAATAAGTTCAGTATTATGGTTGCTTCGTTTTAAACTGTTTCATTGTAACCAAATTAGTTTAATTTTATTTAATTCATTGAAAATAAAATGTATATTATATATGTATAATAAAATTATAACCTATAAAAATGTATCTTCGAGCTTAATCCAATCAAGGCTCTAAATTTCTAACAGTTTTTTTGGTGCATATCTATGTTTATGTTAAAAACGTTCATTTAAGTTTTGGGTATATGAATAGCGGAAATCCTTTTTGTAAAATACTTAATAATACTTATAGTATAAAAAAATACTCTACATTTGCAATCGCAGCCCTACACTATAACATTGACCGCTACATTAATTAATCATTCAACTCAATTAGCACCACGACACTCACTCACTGTTCATTCTTCTATCATTCATTCGTTCACCATGGACTTCAGATCACCATGGTGGGTGACATACAGGAAGAGGAGGTACAAACCTAAGAACTATCTTACTATGGAGATGATACTAAGAAGAAGTTTTGTGGAAACTATCCGCGAGTATCTGGCTTGCTCCTCTATAGCGGGGATCAAGGAGATTAGTAACCCGGATGGTACCTTATTTCAGCGGTGTGTATAATCGTCATGTATTTAAATTGATTTTATTTTTCTCAAGAGCAACTAACAACCCTCTCTCGGACGCAGTCGGGTAAAAAAGCCCACGGCTTCTGCAGAAAAGATAAAGAAGAATACCAATTAAGACATGTTTATTAAATACAACAAATTGGATAAATATTATGCTGTGTACTACATAATTAGGTACCTACTAAAGTATTTAATCACATTTGAGAGAACAAATATGCAGCGGATTTTGTAATCTGTATATCTCTGCACTGGCTAGCTTAACCGTCGGGCAGCGTTAAAAAGACCGTCAATGAAAACCAAACACAACTTTCTCCCGCCTAAAGAAAAATAGTCAAAGACAATAAATATTACTTCATCCACAGCACATCTTTTACTGTATACATTTCCTCAGCCTATTCCGCACAGCATTATTCTGTGCCTCGCTGTCCGTTGTGATCTACTTCCTGCACTACACCTGGGTGTCCACCCTGTCGAAGCCGCTGGTGGTCACGGGCGAGTCCTCAACATACCCCATTAAGGACATCGACTTTCCAGCAGTAGCACTGTGTAATATCAACAGAATCAGCAGGAAAGCTCTCAAAAATTGTACGGAGACAACGTAAGTTGTGGGTTTAGTCATGGTCTTTTATAGCGATTTTTCCCCTATTTGTTCCGATATTTAAAAAGACCTGTATCCAATGGTTGACTTTTTATTTAAAATTAATGTGAATTATTACGGAATGACCAGCTAAAATGTATCATGCATTTGTTGCATTGCAGTGTATTTTGACGTAATTCAATGTAAGGATTCTATAATTTTATCTTTTAAGCTTTAAAGAAAAGCGAAAACCTGCTTCCGAACGGCTACTCCGTACTCAAGCATTAGAGAGTGGAGCTGGAAAATAATTAAATGCATATTCCAGATACCCAAGACTGGCAAAATTCAACATAACTATGACGAACCTGGAGCGTTTCTACCAAGACATGGGAAGACTCATAGACTTCGACTACGATGACACCAGGACCCATGTTAAGCTGATGGAGATCTTCTCTATGAAAGACTTCAGCAATCTCACTGTAGATATCATGAAAACTGTAAGTATATTATAATATATAAAAGTGAAATACACAATGAAAAAGATATTTATATTTCTTATAAATTCCATAGTTACACCTACATTTTAGTATCCAGGCCTTTTGTTATTTGACAGTTAGCGCCAAGTTGCGAGGAGATGCTGATCAAATGCCAGTGGGCTGGTCAGGAGGTGGATTGTAACAGCATCTTCCAACTGCGGAGGACTGTGCTGGGACACTGCTGCGCTTTCAACTACGTGCTGGATCACAATGCTGCGGTCAGGTGATAAAGGACTCTTAAAAGATGAATCTTTGCCAACGTCAAAAGAAATAGAAAATATTATGCTTGCGAAATGTTTCGGAATTATTTCAACGAAGTTAAATTGTGTTTTTAAGTATATGCAATATTTTATTATATTTTAGGTTGCTAGTGATATACTTAAATAAGCAGAGAATAGTATGAGAAAGTACATTCTTAAAAGTTAGCATAAGCTATACCTACGCAAGAACCCACGTAGTCTATTGTATGAAGTATATATTTGTTTCTTTTTAAGTGTTTTTATAATTTTCACATTAAGCTGTCTAATACTACATTATTTTACAGTCTCCACGCGACCATAGCCCCAATCAAGCGTCAAATGGTACCAGGAGTAGACAATGGACTGCGCGTGGTCGTAGATGCGATGCTGGATGACTATGCTTACCCCTTGACGTATCGGACTGGGTTTGAGGTGCGTATAATACAGACTGTTACATAAAAAAGCACACACAGACATATACATAGTACGTGTAGGTAAGGAATACCGTGGTTCCTAGAAGTTGATGATTAATTTAACTTTTTGGAACAGTATTTAACCAACAACCAGTGCATCTAGCACCTACAGTAGTTTCCATTCCTGCATAGGATGAAAAAGGGTGATAGATACTTGGAATATATTTTTTTTTGAGTCAAAAGTGGTATTATTTACAATAAGTACATCAGTTTTAAATATGTAATATTATTTGTTAATGTGTTGTGTGTACATAAATGATTAAATAAATAAATAAGTTATTTAATACGTATAATATTTATTAATTCGTATGTCGTCAGGCATCATACCTGAACTTTACCATTTTGGCAAGCTGCTTTTATTCCAGGTTTTAATATTTGACCCGATCCACTTCGCCGATATGACTGGTGGCAGGGTGCTGCAGCGCATGGTCCAGCCAAACCAGGAGCATTTCTTTCAGATAGAGTCCATGAAACAAGTCGCTTCGCCAGAGGTTCGCAAGTATCCTTTGTCAGCGGTAAGCCTTTATAAATAAAACCTGTTTTATAAGTAAATATAGTTTTTATGACACCATAACACAAGCTCTGCTTAGCTTGGGATCAGATAACCGTGTGTGAGTTGTCCCGGAATATTATATATTATTTAAGTGATTGAAAAGATGCCTAACTTCAGTAGCTGCGATGATGTGATGAGTTAAGGACTATTCGCCTATTTACCTTAACCTAAGAGACGATACTAGCGCTGTATTTTGGTCTGTGTGTATGGAAAATTGGACTCCAAAAATTATTTTACATGCTCACTACAACTTTAATATGAAGTCGTCATAATAGCAGTTAGCCTTTTGGGAGCCTAGGATAAAAGCTTTGTAGAAAAGATTTTTTTATAAAGTCCAGAATACACGTATTAAAAATCCTTTTTTTGCAGAGAAAATGCCTTTTTCGCGACGAAAATCCGAAAGAATTCAACAACAAGTACTCTTACAGCGCTTGCCTGGTCAAATGTAGGATCCAATCAGTGCAGTCACTCTGCAAATGTATCCCTTACTTCTTGCCTGTACAGTACAGTGACAGCACTGTACCTACCTGCACGTTAAAAAATCTAAGATGCCTCGATAAATATAGAGGTGAGTAAAACATTTGCAGGGATTTATTGAAACGCCCTAATTTACCGATTTTTAAAAGAATTTTAACTACATGAAGCTCTACTATTAATTAATTAACAATATTTTGCCTGAATTGTTCCACTGCTGGATAAAGGCTTCACTCTACTCAACACAGGCGGTCCCGGGGCCCGATGCCGCTATTTTAAGTCAGTGAGTGGTGGGTTAATAAACGTTCCAGTGTACTTGTTATTGTGAATACGACAATTAGACACAATAACAAGTACACTGGAACGTTTCTTAACCGTTCGCGGCATCGGGCCCCTGGTCTTTCGCGTCTTCTTGCCAATTCCCAAGGAAGGCGTCCAGTTTGTATTAGTTAGCATAAAATATTCATATTTCTGGTTTACTTTATTTTCAGAAAAGCTAAAATACTTATTTCCAGTAGACACGAAAGATACGGAGGGATTGGAACAAGAGCTGGCTGACTCTCTGTTCTGTCCTAACTGCCAGCCAGACTGCGAGCTTACACAGCACTATACGAAGTCGTACCATATACCGCTACCGCTAGGTGAAGGAGCTGAAGAAAATAAAGGATTTATTAGCGAATTTCTGTTAGTATTAAAAATACCTTTTGCCTTATGTATATAATTAGACAGTTTACGTAACTATTTTCATATTTAAATACCTACATGGTAAATAAGCAGATTTTTACGTTACCTATTTATTATCTTACACTTTTACACGTCGCTCATTTGACTCAATTTTTTTTTGTACACTAAGCCACTGGTTACACCGGTCCCGTAAATAAGTTAGGGATAGCACTGCTTTAGTCATTATTCTATTTCTAAGGATAGGACAGATCGTTTACAGATGCAACAGAAATATCAGCGACATTTTTCAGTTTCAATTCTTGTATTTCTAACCAACCGTTTTCCTCAGATATGGAGTAAATCTTACCAACAAGAGCGTTATAAGCATTTACCATCCCACGACCGGCGGTGTTTTACATAGATTGGACGTGGTCGCTTACTGGTTCGAGATTTTGAGTAAGAAATTATAAATATTTATAGTAAAACAGAAGCTTACAAGCCTGGGTCAGTTTAAAACTAGTAACTAGTGTAGTGTAAGGATTGATTTTTTAATATATTTGAACGAATTTTGTCTTAAGATTTTTTTTCTTCTTTAACTCGGAAAAAAATATTATGTAAATAATAGTAATAACGTATGTTTAATTATAGTTTCGACCACACATCAATAGTAACAACAAATTAACAACGAAAGCCAGTCTTATTGCCGTGACGTAAGGTGCTGCAAAGCATTAATGTACCTAATATATAATTTTCAGGCAACATTGGAGGATTTTCTGGTATGCTCATGGGAATCGGAATCTACACAATTGTAGAACTAATATATTTTTTGTTAATACGTTTTGTGCAAATAACATATGCCAATTACATCAAATACTTATAAACAATAAACAATAATTCGGTTATTTTATTGCAATCTCCCCATTTCATAAAATATAAGGTCACATTTGGTTCTCTGAAGGGAAGATAGAAAGCATTTTATTTTAATGTAATTAAAATGTTGGTTTTGACTATTTTGTGCAAAATAAAAGTAAATAAACATCGAATGGTCACAACCCTACGCACGTTTACAAGGCTAGTTTTACGGTTGTAAGTGCACGCAAACCGTGATTTCGCTAAGGAAGAAGATTAGAAGAAAAGTTCATCGATGTTATTTTAAAATAAGCGCCAACAACATTAAGTTGTATTAGTGTAGGTATTCATATGCACATGAAATGAAATGCACATCGGGCAAAGTTCACCTTAAAAATAATTACGTAAATATAAAATAATCATCTTTTTTTTAGGACCTTTTCTATATAATAGGCTTAACAAGATACTTAGCTTCTATAGTGTTACGTACAAAAATTGTAGCAACATTTTATCAGATTATTTAGCAAAACTCAATTACACAGACACTGAAAAACTTTTAGAAATTATGGCATGACGACACCTGATCTGTAATTGTTTACTTTTGTATAATTTTTAAGTTTTACTTTTAGATAATAATTTACCATTAAGCTTTTTCTCATATTTATTTTTAACTTTATTCTCTTCTAACCCAAAGTACTTATTTGGACTAGATAGTGATGGCCTGAAACACAGGTTTAAATTAACCTAGCTCGGGCGGGTCGCTGCCGAACATCGTAATCCCTAACCAGCATATTTTCACCAATAAAATTTTCATCTTAGTATTAGTTTTATGTTAAGTTATAATTGTCTTCAAACTTATTATTGTAAGCTGAATTGTACAACTTTATGTAAACGTTTTTTTATTTCAATAAATTATTATTATTATTATTATTATTATTATTATCTTAATTCCAAAGATTAAACGCTGCGTAAATATAAACAACATAAATTTTATTCAAGCTGTATTCAAAAATGCGCCTTCACTATCTGTCAAATAAACCGTGGCAAAAGTGGACAAAGGTTTCATCAAGTCGCAATACCATTTATTTACGCAAAATGTCTGCTAATTCACCGCCAGGGAAGAGCAATGGTGAGCTGTTGTTGCTAGTGGAGTGTTATAGTGCAATTATTTCGTGTTGGTGCTATAATATTTTTACTTGATTGTAGGTGATGACCCCGTAGATAGGCCTGTGCCGAGCGTCCCGCCAAATACTATCGACAGCTTGGGCTCTCGTATCCGAGACTTGGATGTTGACTCAATTCGGCGGTATTTGGCTCAGAAATTGGGATTTTATGAAGCGGCAGAATCTACGACACCGGCGCCGGTCGATCGGGTCCTGGACGAGGTTAATCTGGACGGCATAGTTAGGTGGATAAAAAATGAACGCTGTAAAAATATAATTACGCTTGCTGGCGCTGGCATTTCTACATGTAAGTAAACATTTTAGCTGTATTTTATGTTTTATTTCAGTACATAAACAATTTTATGTTTATCACAGTTTATTGAGTAAATAATAACATTGCAACTATAAACATTGAGTAATCTGATCTTTTACTAAGTTAACAAGTTAGATACTCAAGAGTCTGTGAGAAAAATTTATTGTTGTGGTGAAAAAAGGTACTAACATTATGATAACACATTAAAATGGAGATTGCGTCTGAAAACATTTTGCTTCAACATATTTAATTTCAGTTTTATATATAATATTGCAACAGTGTTGTCATCATAACAAGTACATATGATAATCCTAATCCAAATGCAGCAGTACTGTCAAATCCAATGGTTTCCTTTCTACAGACTCGCTATGGAATAGTGAGTCAGACATGTTATAATTTTTATTAAACCAATTTTACAAAATCGAATTATGTCTTTTGATTTTGTAAAAATATTTTTGATTGCAGTAAATTATTGAAATCTAGAAATAAAATTTTGAAAAAATTTATATTAGGTATTCTGTAAATTAGTATACTTTGACTTACTTCAACAATAATTATATACAGTGTAAACTCTTTATAATGTCCTTTATAACAATAAACTCCCTGTAACGTTGAAGTTAGCCCAACTTGGTTGGTTTGTGTTAAAACCCACATATTGAAACACTCTTTATAGCGATACGCCATTCTCTATTACGAAGAAATGTGTTCATATTTGTAGACAGTAAATATTTATTATCGGTATTATTGTTTATGTTATGTTATCAGGTAACAAAAGACTTTGAAGCTCCGAAACATCCAAGGTCGGTCTAGCTTTTGTTATCCTTAATTGCCTTGAACACGTGCAGTATGACGCTTTGTTTTCTCGGAAGTGATGGTCTTCGACCAAGCATACTGGGTACCTTTCGTATTATCAGTCGTAAACCTTCTTGTCTTGTTAATTTGGTTGGTTTTTTGTTCACTCCATATAACGATAACTCTCTATAACGACAAAAAATGCTCAGGCCCTTGAGTTTCGTTATAAAGAGTTAACACTGTATGTCATTTGATAACAATTTTCGAAATGCTAATAAAAAGAGTAAATTAGACATTCATTCACATCAATTAACATCCCTTATTACTGCTACTTAAAATAAATTTATTCGTACAGCAACGATTATTTGTATACACTTGTCGAAAATGATCAGTGGAAAATTAATATGTCATTGTAAACTCACCCAAGGTCATCAAAGTTAAATGTTGTGATGGAAACTTTACAGTTTTGTCATAGCTGTTATTGTTGTTATAAGATACTCTAATTGTATTAAAAGTTTGGTGTATAATATGTAATTTAACCATCTTTATGTTAATTTAATATACCACTGTTACAATATTACATTTTGAGTATGGCGAAGAATTTCTTTCTTTTAATGTAAAAAATATATTGTAACTCTCAGTCTACTATTTTCTTATTAAAACTAAGCAACATCACATTTTGTGGTGTAACTAGATTTGTTGCTTTAAATAACTATCAAGTTCTCAATCTTCTATTTATAACATGTGATGACGGGCCTGTTGGTCTAGTGGTTAGTGACCCTGACTGCTATACCGGAGGTCGTGGGTTCGATTCCCACCCAGGACAAATGTTTGTGTGATGAGCACAATCATTTGTTCTGGTTGTCTGGGTGTAATTTATCTATAATATGTATGTATTTAAAAATATATAAGTATGTTTATCAGTTGTCTGGTTACCATAACACAAGCTCTGCTTAGCTTGGGATCAGATAACCATGTATGAGTTGTCCCGGAATATTATAAAAAAAAAAAGAACAACAGAATTATAAAATTCACACCTTGTTGTTGGCAGCATCAGTTGTTAACTAGTAGTACATATTTATTTTCCTTTTTTTTTTGCAGCTGCTGGTATCCCTGACTTCCGTAGCCCTGAGACTGGTCTGTACCATAATCTGCAGAAATATGACCTTCCGGAACCTCAAGCAATATTTGAGATCAACTTCTTCAGACAGAATCCAAAGCCGTTCTTCATGTTAGCTAAGGAACTGTACCCTGGCAGGTTTAAGCCCACAATCTCACATTATTTCATCAAACTTTTGCATGAAAAAGGTAATGGATTTATATTTAAAATTTGTTTCATGTTCTAGATTCTAAAATAATATTTTCTACTTTATAACCTAATCTTTAGAAAGGAGATGGTATATGGTTATATTAGATGATCCCATGTTCAGGTCTTATGACCACAGCCTTGCTCAAAACTATACATAGGTTCCAAAAGTGTGAGGGGAATATTTATAAACATTAATAAGTATAGTAACATAGCCATTGATTTTTTTTCTTTTACTATGTACTTCGGAATCTACATTCTATTTTAAATTTATGAAGAGCCATAAGACTGCCGTATCTGTCATTGTACCTAACAAAAAAGCACTGAGAGCCTCTAAGCTTATTCAATCTGTGTCATGTATAATAATATATTGATGTCCTATCTTCCATGTACCAGGTCTGCTTCTCCGCCACTACACCCAGAACATAGACACCCTGGAGCGCTGCGCCGGCATCCCGGAAGACAAGCTGGTGGAGGCTCACGGCACGTTCTACACTTCGCACTGCATTGACTGCCGCAAGGAGTTCACGCTCGAATATGTTAAAGGTAGAATATAAAACTGGCAATACTGTATATTTGTATAACCATGACCATAAATTTGAACCTGAAACTTTGTATAAGCTCTTAGAAGTCTGTCAACCACATTTTCTTTTTTAAACGCTGAACTGCCAATGTTCAGATCCATGTAGATACTTTGAGATTATTAGAAAGTTAAGCTAGTTGTAAATAGCCCTGGACATTGGATTTTGATCATCTGTAGTTGAGACAAAGTTTCAGGGTTCAATAAATGGAAAAACTTTACCAGAGGGAATTACAAATACTCCTATACCCAGTTAGGTCCTATACCGAGAGCAGATTAGGTTAAGGAGGTTCAATAAATCATGCTTGCAAGCATTATTTATTGAATATCTGAAGATACAACTTGTAACAATATAATCAAAATAACATAAATTCCAGAGCGTATATTCGCGGACCAAATCCCGATCTGTACGGAATGCCCGGGCGTGGTGAAGCCGGACATCGTATTCTTCGGCGAGAGCCTGCCCGAGCGCTTCCAGCGGTGCCTTCAGGAAGACTTCCAACACTGTGATATGCTCATCATCATGGGCTCCTCCCTTGAAGTACAGCCTTTCGCTTCGCTCATTGACATGTAAGTCAAATTTTGGACGGCTTTTTCTATGTAATTTTGTCTTTTATGGCGTCATTAGTTACTTGACGTCTTATCCACGGTTTCAGTATGTGATTTGGCGTTTTCCTTGTCTGTAGGGTTCCTGAATGGTGTCCCCGCCTGCTGATCAACCGCGAGAAGGCGGGCATGAGGTCCCCGCTGCTGCGGCTGTGGGGCGTGATGAGCGGCGGCCTGCAGCTGGACGAGGACGCCGTGCGGGACGTGGCCCGCCTCGGCGACTGCGACGACGGCTGCCAGGACCTGGCCGACAGGCTGGGCTGGGGGGTGAGTCACTGTGTCATGGTACATGTGTCTCGGGGGCATAGGGTCCCCACTGCTGCGGCTGTGGGCGTGATGAGCGGGACAGGACAAGCTGTTGATGTGACCGTTCGTTGGTTCCATCGTTTTTGTTCCATTTTATCTACCTAACGTGATGTTTGTATTTGACAGCAAATAAATAAATTCGAAATAAAGATCTAAAAGAGGGACAAGTACATTTTTCTAAGTGATTATCCTAATACGTGTTAAATCTGGCTCAGTTTCTAATATTAAACCCCCATATTTCTTCTAGGACGAACTACGCGCAATGGTCGCCCGTGACTACGAGCGGCTGGAGTTAGAAGCGAGCCTGTCGCCCACACCGACGCCAGTGGCGCCCTCTCCGCCGATACACCACCTCGCACCGACCGAGCCCAAACTATGAGTACAGGACACATTTACAGTCAGCCTGCTTCACCCTTTTATCCAGCTTCGTAAATTATAAGGAGAGTTTGTAAGTTGAACTCAATTTTAAGACGCCGTTAATCTCTTGCTGTCTCCATCATTATAACGTAAAATGTAGAGACAGAAGCACATTTAACAACGTCTTAAGGTTGAGTTGTGTTAAGTATTGTGGGTAAAATTCTGGACCAGATGACAAGAGACAAGCGAAATTCATATCAAGGGTATGGGAAGGGTAGTTGAAATTCTGAAGGTTTTAGTATATAGCTTGTCGCGTGCTTAGTCCAATCTTATCAGGTATAATAGCAAAGTTTTAAAATGTAATGAACTTTTAGGATGATTTAAGATTAATGAGTTGGCCCTAAAGAGGTATGAAGAAGAATTATTGTCAGAAAACAGTGGTGAGGCAGGCTGGGAAAGATATCTGGATTCCAGTGACAATCTGATCGTATTAAACAATCCGGTGTATAAAAAATGTATTGAAAAAGTGAATGATCTAGCAAGGATAACGGGCTGATTATTTTAAAAACAACTATTCACACAATATCATGAGCGTAAACTAAACGCGTTTGTGTGATAAAAAAAAACGTAAAAGGATATAATACTTCCAAAAAAATCTTGGTACTTACTAAACACCATAAAGGTTGTGATCAGATTCGCCTAAACATAAACATTTTAAATTTATCGATATTTTTAATCCATGTATTCCAAATCAATACAAATAAGTAAAATAGTGGCAGTATAGTAGTTACTTGTGCCTCATAATTAATTTATGATTTTTAGTAATTTATTTTATTTATTGTGGTAACATTGGGTTAGATGGTTTGTAACACTTCATGAATTCAGTTCGTTTTATTTATTGACACTGCATGTTGTCTATAACGGCAAGTAAGTTACCAGTTGGAGGCTACTTATGTTAACCACCCAAATTAAAATTAGGAAATTGTAGCGTCATGATGTAGTAGTATGTCATGTAGGTACTAAATTAATAGAGGGTAGTACTAACATTTCGGAAATTATAGTCGTTTTAAATCCCCATTTATATTTTTCCTAACACCCCTATTTAAAAACAATATTGGCTTTATTATAGGTTTAGTATAACCCAAAATATATTATTTTTTTAGTGTACCAAAATTGGCCTTTTCCTTTTCAAAATCCTTAAATATTTATAAATTTCTAACCGGGTGGTGGAACTCAGAGTAAACCTCATGTTTTGTACGGAATTTTAAAAGTTTTCTAATGTCTATCAAATTGGAAAAGTTTTGGTATTCCTCAAGACGAGTTTGTTGTAATAGTTTCCCTTTACACGTCGAGCGACTTAATGGCACCCAACGAGGGACTAATCCATTTAAATGTAAATTCGACCTTCGAATGATAAAATCTCATCTACAAATTAGATAATGTTGGTCTGAAAAAAAAACCATGTTAATTGTGCATTATCTACTTATTGTTGGCGTGTAAAGTGTTCAAAATTACACGAAAACTTGTTACCGAAGGATGGCAATGAGCGATGTCGATGTTTTATATCCTGGTTGCAATCTCATTTTATATTGCGAGATTACACAAAAAGTTTAAATGCTATCAATAATGACTATTTACCTGGGATGATCTTAAATAAATTAGCATTGTAGAAGGTATATTTAACTTTAGTTGGTCAGACATATAATTCAGCTTTAGGAAATAGGTCGACAAGTTAAATGATTCATTGCACGACTCCAAGTGGAAGATAAATATATCTAACTTAAAACGTCTCGTCATTGCCTATCGCCTTAATAGTCGTCGTCGACTAGTCAAGCGTAATTATGTGACTTACTTATTAGGTACGATAGACATCCAAGCAGTTCTTAAAATAGACGAGACGTTATGATGGCCAATATTTCAATTCAATAAATAGTGAGGCGTTTGTCCACCGCAGCCGGCCACGGACGAACAGAGAACGAGATTATTTCTTGTCGGAATCAAGACCATTAAAATTTATAACTTATGTGTCGTTAAATCGGCCCGTCGCTTTTTTTCAGTACCGGCTGCGGTGGACAAACGGCATAAGTCTTTAGGTATATTTTTTTTTATAATTTGATGTGATAATTTTACTTCATTTATTTATACTTATCAGATTGCATTTTTAAATTACATCTGCCTTAATTCATGTTTTGTGTTGTTTCAATAAAGTTTCTAGTTAGTAGTAATGACATGTCTTATGATACAGATACATATAGCTATAATTGCGTGCTAATAAAATCAGTACATATATAAATTTTCTTAGCGATATATGATTATTTTTATAAGGGGTGTTTAGAATTAGTTTCTCAGTGGTATTTGCGCATATACGGCGATATTTAGGGTTCAAATAAACATGTAGTTCCTTACACCATTGTGGTCATATAATATGCTCTCATTAGGTATTCGATACTTGTTTACTAATATCATATAGATAGGATGGTACATGATATTTAGTAAATAAGCATGAAACAAAAGTGGTTTGTTCAGTCACAAGAAAATAAATACCTTTTATTTACAAAATTATTAAACTATGATTACCTAACTGACTTAACTGTACGTAATGAAGAGTAAGTTATAAAACGCCATTGTCAAATAATAATTTTATAAATAAAGGGTATGTACTTATGAAATGTTACTAGTGAATTTAACGCAGCCACAAATTGTCGTAATATTAGGTAAACTGAAAAATTTATAACAATACAGAAAAGCCTTACTTAATGTCCGCACGTGTACATAACGTATTATACGAAAACGCAAAGCATATTAATTATAATTATTATACTCGAGCAATAAATAGAAAGCCTTTTAATATCTGCTATTTTGAATAATAAACCATTTAATGATGTTAAAAATATTGTTTAAGCAGGATGCAAATTTTATATAAATTGTAATTTTATAAATCAACTATGTATAGTTTACGTTGTGATTTAGTTTCGGATCGTCTAGTGTTTGTATAGCGAAAGTTTGATATCAGAATGCATATTCGAAAGTTATTTTTACTGTTGGTACTTGCAATTTATATAAATTGTTGTAAACCGTATTGAAAAAATAAACGCATAATATTTATTATATAAATGTAGTTTTATTGAATTCATAAAGATGATTGTTTATTTACAATGAGTCTGTGTATTATTAGTAAGTTAATATTAAGGCACAAAAATGTTTTATCAAAATATTTTTCCTTTCGGATTAATATCAAGACACTTTTTTTAAATATGCTTATATCTTAGCACATCTTTGTACGTTTATTAAATAAATAACAGAAAATAATAGATACTGAAAGAAAATTTGGAGCCTGGTAGGTAAATGTTTTTATAACATAAATGCAATGAAGTACATTGCACATATCTAAGAAATGTCTTACAATCTTTGTTTTGGCATGCATGTTCAAATGAAGACAATATTACAATAACTTACAGAAATAGCTTTGCCTTAACTGTTCATTTTTATACAGACACGGTAAGTCAAGAACTATATTATATATCAGCAGCTTTACCTAAGGACATCTTGTTAACATAAGGTGCATATAGGTGGGAGTAATATAAAAAAAGTGATTATAAGATCGTTTCCGTCACTATATCTATTCTTTCGCGTCAGTAATCCCTTCAGTACTTATAGCAAACATGGCTTCTGTTTCCGGTAGACAAGGACTATCATAGATCTTGCACACACGGTTATCGCCCCGCCCCTTCCGCAGATAAAGGCGTGTCGTCGACGCGTGCGCAATTATGTGACCGCCGATAGGTTTTTTCGTGTCAGCGTTGAATACGCCTACTGAGTCGACTTGTGCTACCACTTGGTTTGTGATAACTACTGCTACGCCGAACTGTGAACAATATTGTATTATATTAGCCATATTGATGTAAAAGTAACTGCTGAATATGAGATATCTGAGTAAAAACAAAGTTAAATAAGAATTCTTTCTCAAGTACTAATATACTAATAAATGATTGCATCATTTATTAGTATAAAATCACAATTATTTAGTATGTTTTCTTCAAGAGATCATCTGCAGTAAACTCTACTGCTATAGCGGACGAAGTTACGAAGCGTTTAGGCGCGATTGGTCCAATTCGCGATTGGACCAAAGTCATATTAATAGTCTTCCAATCTACTGAAGTATTTACTTCTGAACTTCGTGTGACAAATATATACTGGTAATGGACAACTTTGAGGAACCGATACATACCTCATCAGCTAGTCTGAGTAACATCCTCATAAATCGACCGAGATGCAGCTGTCGTGAGTTGAGCTCTCCACGGCCTGAATAATCAGTTCTGTAAAGAGCTGTTGCACTGTCCACTATTATTAGGGAATATCTGAAACATTTCAAACCTATTAAAAACTTACCAATAATAATATTTGGGTGACACCACTGTACTAAGTAAGACATTGATGTATACATGTGCTACATGTTCTATGCTTGAGATTGGTTTCTTATACACGTGCTACGGTATTTAAAATATTGTCATATGTCCCATAGGTATAAACAACTCTTTTCAAGAAAACCATAGTTATGTTATATTAGTTATTCATCAGTCATATAATTTTTAAACAAGGAGTCCTTTTAATTTTTGTGGGTGGTTACCCCATTTAGTCTCACAATATTGGACCATTACGCATAAAAAAGGGCATAATTCTACAATATACTACATGAATAGATAAATACCTAGACTCCGCCATCATAGCACACGCCTGCACCAGCAGCTGCGTCTGATGGTCAGTATTGTAAGCGCGAGCATACGCCACGTTATCTAACACAGCGGCGCCATCCATGCCGTAGCGCTGAGCGACGGCTAACAGCCGCTCTGGTCGGAACGTGCCTTCAGTGTCGATGTACATGCATTTACCTTCGCCGCCTGACTGTTCTATGGGTAACTAGAAATAAAACATTAATTTTATGTTTATAGTCGAAATTCGTAGTTTGGTCAAGAGAAGAAAAAAATCTTTAATAATGAATACACCTTGCAGTTTATACATTCAACACCAAGAAATTAAAACATAATAGTATATTTTGGGTCAAAAGAAAACAAAACAAAAAATGCGACCCCTGGCTTTGCATGGGTAATAATATATAGATAATATTATGTAATATAGCCTCTGTTACTCAGGGACAATGTAGCATTATATTGAAAGAAAAGTATTCATTTCAGACATACTAATCTTAACTCTTTTGATATTCAAATCAGAGTATAGATATTTGAAACTGAAAAATATTCAGGCTTTTTCTAATCTAGCATATCCATAATTATATTTCTACTGCAATGTTGGTCAAACAAAAAAACAAAGTAAAGACCATAGTCTCATACAACTTACCTGACAAGTAACAGCTAAAGTGTGGCATATCTGAGTCTTCCCAGTCCTGAACTCTCCAAATATTTCTGTGATGGACCCTGTTTCTATACCTCCACCTAGCAATCTATCTAGCTCCTTTGCACCTGTTGTTAATTGAATTATTTCAGATCTGGAACAATATTATTGATTATTATTATAAGATTATGCATTTCAAACATTACATTAATTTCATTATTTATGTTAAGGAAACCATATTGGTTAAAATTTAGATAATATTTCAATGTCCTGTATAAGTTTGATATTTGGTTTTCTTCTTACTTTAGTAGTTAGTATTTTATTTACACGTCAAGACTTATGTATAAACATACATGTTAAATAAAATTAACAAAAAACAAAACTATAAATATCAGTAAGTAAGCAAGCGGCCCATTTAAATTCATTCAGTGCACATGAAAATATATCAAGTTTGTGAGCAAATATATATTCCGGGACAACTCACACACGGTTATCTGATCCCAAGCTAAGCAGAGCTTGTGTTATGGTAACCAGACAACAGATAAACATACTTATATATTTCTAAATACATACATATTATAGATAAATTACACCCAGACAACCAGAACAAATGATCGTGCTCATCACACAAACATTTGTCCTGGGTGGGAATCGAACCCACGACCTCCGGTATAGCAGTCAGGGTCACTAACCACTAGACCAACAGGCCCGTCAAAATGCATTACTTAATCGATTTATATATTACCTAATATATGAAGATACATGGAAGCAATGACTAACCTTTTTTGATGAAACTCAGTAGCTGTAGTGAACCCCATAGGCACCAACTTAGATGCCTCGGCCAGTATCTTGTCAGCTTTGGCTTCCGATATGCCCTTTATTGTAATCAGCCATTTCTTAGGAGCATAGGCTATTGACTCAACTGTGTGATAACCTGCTTCTTCCAGCTTTTTTATATCTCCAGAGGTTATACCATTACCCTAAAATGAAATCAATAAAAAATTACATAGATAATGAACATTAAATACTACTACTCGAGATTACTAAGATTTACTCTTTTCACAATATAACATATTGTTTACCAACAAATTACATCACTGTCACATGGACTTCTCTCATGATATTACTAGAATTATCATCTAAATGCTTAACCAAGCGGTGTCATGGCAATGCCTGGCCGAAATATAGTATGTTGTAGATACTTTATTTATAAAATTAGAACCCAGGATATCTCTGTTCAAGTTTAATTAAAATATATTTATTCAGTAACTGGCAGGCCAATCTTTGAATACAAATAAGACTTTTTAAGGATACTATACCTCCAATTTGTTGATCAGTTGCGGCCCACACTCGTCCACATCTTCGTCAACAGTGGCAGTAACTGCTGAAGCCGTAGCAGACATATTATTGTCTCTTCAATAACACTATTTACAAATTACACTATCACCGAAACATTTAAATCCTTCCTTTTGTTCTTTCTTTATTTAAATTTTTAAAAACTCATCACCGTACTTGACGATCGTCTTACTCTATCGTATATTATTATTATTTTGTTTGAAAATAATATGGTCAAACAAATCCTAAATACAAGTTACAACTTGAAATCCTGTGCCAGGGTCACAAACTCACAATTTTCGAATAACATTCCCTTGTTTTTTACTTTGTGTCAACTTGACAACATTATTTGAGAATAATGTCAAAAATTCCCTCCAAAATGATCAGACACGAATGACATAAATACTTTGAATACAAGGTATTTGTAAAATGATGCTGTTTAATGTTTATCCAGTTTATCTCCTCATAGGAAAACGGATACGGTTTGATTGATTCACAAAAGATTCGCAAGTAAATAATAAAATAATAATAAGGTTGCAGAAATTGGTTTCAAATTGATTCAAATAATCATACACAACTCACATTAATATATTGTCTGTGCAAGAAGAACTTTTGAAGTTTCAATTGAGTTTGACGTTTCACTTTAGAGATGCGCTAATCATGTCCTCTAGCGGATTGAACATGGAACGTTTCTTTCCACTCTCGGAACTAGGTGCAGGAAACATGTTCGCGGAACTAGAAGGGTACCTAGTATATTCATGTAATTCCGCACATGCACAATTTACATAGTTCCTCGCATAATCGCGGAACTGTTAAGTGTTGCGTTGTTTTTCTTAGAGAAGAGAAGACCTATGTCATGACCTCATTTAAAAAACGGCTCAGTACAAACTTACAAATTTTTTTCAACTCATTTCCTGCCCAACTTTACTATCAACTATCAATATAGTTATTATATTATTTGTAAAATACAAGCAAAAAGAATGTTCATTAACCTAACAGTAGATATAGTGAATAGTCAGTCATTTTGCACACGAATCATTCCAATTTGACCTTTAACTAAATGTATTAAGAGTTACATAGCTCGTCATCGCTGACACGCAGTCGTCCATAGCGCGTTTCGGGTGTAGCTTTTAGTACATTGTAATAAGGTTCAAAATTGAAATGATTCACGCGTCTTTGTGACGTCCGGTCCGCAGTTCGTTCGTTCCGAGTAAACCACGTGACCGCGTCGCATCCAGGAACTGGCAGGAACGATGGACCGACTTCAGTTGACGGTTCGGATTGAACCGATATCGTTCCTCTGAAGGACATAGTTCCGAGAACTATTACGGTCCGGAACGACCCACCTCTATTTCACTTCAACTTGAACAGCCGGTAGGTACTTACTTAGGTACTAGGTAGTTTCATTTAAAAAATAGAGTTTCTGCAACAAGTTTTCTAATTTTCTATTCTTGTTTTGTTATTTATCAAATAAATAACAATGGAAGCTGCTCAGGACGTGTCTCTAATCATTGACGGTAAAGTTTTCAAAGCTAAGAAAGATGTACTTAGCGATTACAGTGACTATTTTCGTGCTATGTTCAGTGGAAATTATGTTGAAAATGAAAAGCAAGAAATAAGTATTGATGTAAGTATTCTATTTACTCCTATATTATAATTTTACACTATACGATGCTCATCATGACAAGATTTAACTCTATAAAAGTTATTTTTAACTTTTTATATAGCATACTACACAAGTACACAACCCACTCCAAAATTAAAGATAAATGTATTATTATCATTATCTAGATAGGTACTTAAATTATAATGTTTACTATAAGTATGTTTCTTAAAGTAACAGTGTATTAAAGTTGTGTTGGTAATTGATGTGTGTGGTATGTGAAACAAGTAACTTATTTTCTTACTAGGATATAATATATATTTAGAGGCATGTAAGAGTGCATTATTTAAATGCCTGTATTACTATATGAATATATGTTCACTACAAGATTATAAACACATTACTTACAACTTATTTATTCCTAAAAGATGTAAATATAACTAGGGAATAGAAATAATACATATACATACATACATACATACACATACATAATCATGCCTCTTTCCTTGTAGGGGTAGGCAGAGACCACTTCTTTCCACTTGCTATGATCCTTACACACTTGTTTTGCTTTGTCCACTTTCATTATTCCCCTCATACATGCTGTTTGGTTCAGGGATGTTACGAATATTCGCGTTCGCATTCGCATATGCGAATAATTCGCATCATTTCAAACACTCGCATTCGCGTTCGCATTCGCATCAAACAATGCGAATATTTAGCGAATGTGAGTGTATGCCTATGCACTATGATAGCTTTAGACAATTTGCCTTTTAACTTCGTTGAGAACGTGAGTTTCCGAAGATTAATGCAGTTGGTGGCGCCACAACATACCTTATAAGGACGAATTTTTTTTACCAAGCATAGCCAAGAATTGTATGTAAAAGTGGCAAACAAAGTTAAATTACTCTTGGATGATTTTAAATTCATGGAATAGTGGAAATCCAAAGCCAAATTTGGTAAATTGACAGACCTTGCTCGTAAGTACCTCAGTGCTCCTCCTGCCAGTGTGCCAAGTGAGCAATTATTTAGTGCCGCTGGCCTGATATATGAGCCTTTACGAAATCGTCTCATGGCTGACTAAATTGTTGTTTTTAAAATATAATCTGCCCTTATTGAAATTTGATAATAAATTTTTTTTGTTATTAATCTGATTGTGTGATTGTGTATTTCATAAATAACAGTATTATGCTGACTGAAAAATTTAAAATAAATAAAAATCAATGATTAAAATCATACCTTGAATTTTATTTCCTCGTTCTCAACATTCGCATTCGCACATTCGCATCTCAAACACTCGCATTCGCATTCGCATTCGCGAATGTCTAAAATATGACATTCGTAACATCCCTGGTTTGGTTTATGGTAACTTTGACCTGCAGGCCTATTCACTAACTTCATAGACAATAGTTGCTTTCGCTGAATCGAAGGCGACCGAGATTCGTTGCCGCGGGTAGTTGTCAAAATTTTGGTATTCACTAACTCGTTTTCTCTGTATCTATTTCCGGTTGCTTTCCTTCGGGTTCGACTGCTTTCGAGGCGGCTCTATTTTTTATCGACTATTATACGGCCTAATTCTGTGACACTTTTTGAGCTTTGTAATAGTCTTATTAAGACAACATTTTATTTAAGAGGGTTTTTACTACGTTACATGTCAAAACAAACAATCGTTACGTTTAAATCTCATAAGTATTTCATAATATTATTGGTTCTGACTATTGCTTAGAGTTATTTTGCAACTGGAGTGCAGCGATGTAGTGTTATCCGTGTAATAAAATAATGGAAAACCAAATTTAACTCAGAATATCAGTAGAATATGCTCGAGTTAAAATGTGTTTCAAGGTACCAAAGTTTCGTTTATCCTGCCCTTTGAGAAGATCCTCGGCAAGACTCGAGGGTTGTAACCATTTCACCCGCATGCCACGGCTGGGCTTTGGACTTCAATCAATATAAAACCTTAAAACGCAGCAGCAGAGTGAAAAGACGATGGCGATTATTTTAATAATGTTGAAGGTAAGCCTGCTTCAAAATTTGTCCAAATTCTTGTTTTGCATACCTGATGAACCTCTAGAGTAGTCTAGAGTATACCTACATACCTATATTTAATTTCATATGCATTTACATTAAATGATTCTTGTGGGTGCAAATAAAATGTATTCCTCTTGCTTATTTTATGTGAATAAAACTTTCAGTATTTTCCCCAGTCCTACCGCTTTATTGATTCTTTATTAAATTTTGTTAAAGGTAGGTGTAATAAAATAACATTTTTTGTTACATTTTACAGAGATCTACGTATGTACCACCACTTCATCAGGATCTACATGCCAGCCCACCCCTGCTTATTTTGGCGATGCAGTACATAATTGTATAATCCTTAACATTTGTCATAGTGTTATGTGCAATACTAATGCAATGAATTGTCTCTAAAAATGTACCTTACCTATAGGTTTGAAAAGATTAAAACAATAAATTATTATATACCTATTCCTTTATTTTATTCACATAGTTACAATATTATCTTAGGGCAAAATTAAAAATTAATTATTTTATGAACAATATACACAACAAACATCCATTTCAGTTAGGTTTGTTGAGTTTTGTTGACTAACACATTTTCTTGAAACTTCGTAGAATAAAATTTACCATTTCATTTAATCGAATTACATCTTATATTAGTAAAACAGAATGTTTTCTTGAGAATTTTAGTAAACAAACACACAAGAAAAAGGCTGACGTTTATAATCTTTATTTTGCTAAGAGCCGTCATCGCCATGTGTAAAGTGATTTAAGTAGTAAGTAGGATTTAATAAAGAGTTTTGAGTTTAATATTTAAAATGATTATTGTTTCCATATAATTTTTAAATTACTTTATTATTATTTATTTTATTTTAGTATTTTTTCGTGTGAAAGAGAATGATGAAAAAATGGCAAAAGATATATATGCATTTCTCAAACAATTTTTTTTAATATTAAACGTTCTAATCTTTTAGACAAATACGAAAAACAATAAAAATCAACGAAATATGAATCTTTTAGTCACTTCAGCAAAAAAATTGCTTCAGTGTCTTTTATTCAATACTTTAATGTTTACCCTTGAGTGGTTGCTTTCGCGAATGCAGTTATGTGTCTAGTAGTCAGGATTTTAAATGTCAAATGAAAGCAGTTAGGCTTACGGAATCGCAATATTGATATTATCGATACAAAAACGACTGTCAAAATGGTTTACAGTTGCCTTCAAATACACCGTCACATGATGACGTCATGTTCGTTGGACACAGACGATAGTGAATACGAAATTTGCGTTTTGACAGTTCTTTTACGAAAGTCTATAACATTTTCACTCTCGCGAGAGTTAGTGAATAGGCCTGCTGGCCTTTTTCATTCACACATAGAAATAATTATGTTGAATAATCATACTGTAGATATAATATGTTTAACTACTTTACTATCTTACTTTCAGATCATAAATTCAGACTCAATGGCTATCATACTAAAATATATGGACATAGGACTTATAACCCTCTCAGACCATTCATTATCAACCATCGGAGAGTTAGCCATAGCCGCCAACTTCCTACAAATCACAGAGCTTATAAAGCAAATAGAGTACCACTTAGAACAAGAGCTGACTTTATCAAATATGATGGAAACTATAGAAATAGCACAAAGTGCGTCTTTCTCAAAGTTAGAACAATATTGTGTGATATTCGGACTGTTTTCATTTAAACATATGAGACCAGAATTTATTCCTACAATACATAAATTATATTGGTACTTATCACATCCAAATTTGAATGCAGAGACTGAAGTAGATGTCTTTAAATTCGGTCTGCAATGGATCAAACATGCAGAGATGGGCGCTGATGCATTGCTCATTGTTCTCTGCTGTTTAGACTTCAACAGACTGACACAAGATGATTTAGAAGAGATGAAGGATCTTGTAAAGGAGTATGTTAATAGTCTTCTTGAGAAAGTAGTTCATTGTCTGTTTAAGTTAGCGACTAAGTCAAAGTTATCATTATCATTGATCACTGAAAAAAAGTCATCTTTACGTAGGAAATATACAGAAAAAGTTTATACGGAAGTTCTGAGTTTAGTTAAAGAGAGTGTTCAGCGTAAACTGAAGTTAACTCCAGCAGTGCCAATTATGTCAGCACCGCTTCCGGTGCAGACTTGTGTTCCCAAATCTGATCATATATCTCCACATTACTTATACACATTTACGAAGGAAGATGGTTTTAAAAGTTGGTTAGAAGTTTCTGAACCTAATGTGTGGGGTTGGAGTGTCACATCCTGGGGTCCTACGAAGATTGTGGTAGTTTGTGGCGAGCATGGCCGAGGCACAGGGCTGTTTATGAGGGATGTTCATGAATATGATGTTCTTAAAAAAGAATGGATTAAACATGGAGTACAGTTGCCGCAGCGAAGGCATGGCAGTATCGCGGTAGTTGGAAATTCTTTGTTCATCATTGGTGGCGTTGGTGGCTTTAGGTAAGTTAATTTTGAACCTACTATGTGCCTAATTTAGTTTTTATAATTTACGTCTCCCTATATTTTTAAAAGATTATTTAGATTTTATAACTTTGAAAACCTATAGCCAGGTCAGTTTTATTTTCGTGATGATTTTTGAATGTTGACTTATATTTTTTATTTCCCGCTTTTATACTATTTATTTCCATGAAAGCCGTTCTGCCATTTGCCATGTTTATGATTGCCGCGCAGCCGTCTGTTTAACATAGTGAAAGAAGTTTAAAAGTAAAGAAGATCTAAAGGGTTTGCTTTGAAGTGCCTGAAATTAAAGTAAAATAAAAGTCGTTTGACATTCTATTAAAGGATTCTGTCATTTACAGTCAAATAAATAATGTCGTGCAAATTGCCAAAACTGCAGAACAGGCTAAAACTAAAATCGTAATTAAATTAACCAAAAACAGAAAGATTTTTGTTGCTTTTAATACCATGATTTGATACGCAGTTTCAATATTTTACACTGAAATTGAAACTAAATAATAATGCAACCAGAAAATATAGTATTACTTTTCCCTTTCGAAATATTTACCTCCTGAAACTTCTACAATCTGTTAACGTTTTGTGTTTAAAAATGTAGAATAAAGACCTTCTGTTGTAAGCAAAATGTCCCGTACTATGAGCATTTACTGCACTTTGAACATTCTCCGAATTAGGCGGTATTCAAAAGGGCCGACCACGGAATCTGTTGCAAAATTCATTTACCAACCAGTACTCCTTTCTGCGGTAAGTATTTTTATGATTTAATTATGCACTAAAATATTTTTGAGCCAAAACTCCAACCTTCGTTTTCAATGTTTGAATTAGCTTTCGAGATTACAATATCCATCTCAAATTTATTTTTGTAGTTAGCTTCCAGTTTATCATACGCCTCATTATATTCCTGAATTTGAACGCATGTTTATAATACTTATTAAAAAAGGCATTTTTTTTTCTGTTATTTAATGTATTTTTTTTACCACAGTCCCGCGTCAGCAAGTATGATGAGTGTAGAATATCTAAAGACAGATCACCAGGTCTTGTCTTTCAGAAGCATGCGAATGGACAAGGACTCAGTACTTTAATATCAAGAGCAATAACATTACCAATAGGATGTCCTGAAGGCATTAATAGTAGTTTGCCATTGACTCCCAAACTGGTACATATTTACAATGGTTACTCTAGTTGTATAGTAGCAAAAATAGAGCAAAAAAGTCCTCAATTAACAAGTCTATTAATATATATATTTTAATATAATTTTATTTTAATGGTGTCGGTGCTAAAGGCCGGCTGTTGAATAGACTGTCATGTTTTTCTAACAACCTTTTCGCCTTTTAATCACATAATTTAATTCCACATCTAAAGTGGTCCATAATTTCAGGTAAAATATCTAAAAGAAGCGTGTGATGCGTGCTGGAGCGTTGCTACGAAAATGTCCATTGTTATATCAAGTAGTGACAGACCTTTCGACATCAAATATACTCAGAGAGGTTTCCTCTTCACGGGTCAAAATTTCATGGCTCCAGCAGCACCTAAGCCGAAAGCCAAACCAGAACCACCGGAAATACCCATTCCTGGTCTTCCCGAAGAAGAACCCATGCCAGGGTTTCCAGTCCCAGGATTTCCTGATGTGGCCATCCCAATTGTGCCTGAACTGCCTGCCCCAGGCATTCCTCCAGAGTTTCCCATGCCAAAACCAAAACCGAAGCCGGGCAAAAAGATTCCGATGCCAGGAAAGCCAGAGCCCATTGTACCGGACCTCCCAATGCCCGGGCTACCGGAACCAATTTTTCCAGAACCTTTTGAACCAGTACTTCCAACAATTCCAGATAAACCATTAGATAAATCAACACCGTTATTTAGTCCATCAACAGTTGATTGGGTATATCAAAAGCCAAGAAGTTTTCTATATCCGGCAGTAATGAAAGTGAAATTGCTTAAAAATAGCATACGTACTTTTTTGAACGCTAAAATATTCGAGTACCAGCCGAGATATAATAACAATATATTATTTTGTACCCAAGTAGACGACGAGGAAACAATACTGGAGAAACACAACATGGATATATCAACAAGACTACCCTACAATGTATACAATGCACAGACTGATAAATTGGGAAAGCTGGCATCGATAATACATAAGCAAATGTGTCGTTCCAAATACTTTAGATTCATAATAAGTTGGATCAAAAACAGGGCAAAAGTATGAAATATTATAAATAAATTCTTTTGTGCATCTAAATTAATTGTTTACCATATCTGTATTTAGTATTTTTTTGTTTTTATATGTCGACCAACCTGAAATATTTCTAATACATACGATGACTGCTCGGAAACCGTTTCAACAAAATGAATAAAAAAATTACAAAATATAAATTGTTTTATTTTTTTTTGTCTCAGAGATGAGGGTAGTTCAATGTTCCCGTCAAATATTAACTGCTCACTTGGAGAACAAGATGTTATTACTGGCAGTCTGGTACCGGCAAAAGATTACTTGAATTCCTGGCATAAACTAGGAGTGATGTACAAGCGCAAATGTTATAAAGGTGTGAAACGGGACGAAAACGAAAAGTTTGCTCATTACACTTTTGTAAAAAAAAGCGCATGGTGCAGAAGGATGAACATGTAAACAAAGTTCTTTTTATAATGAAATGATTTAGAGGTAGTATAATTTAGACGTAGGTTAATGTTAGTAATAAATTCTGTTGATACCAGTAACATTCTGTTCTTTTTTATATTTTTTTTGTTTTAGGGTAATGTTGGACACAGCAATAGTGTACGATTTAAAACAGCGGTCGTTTAGACAAATAGCGAAAATACCCGATGCAATCCAGTCCCCTGCTATATGCTCCCACGACAACACAGTTTACGCTGCAGGGTACAGAAACATATACAAATACGAAGATTTTGGACAAACAGACACATGGTCGATGGCCGTAGTAACTGAAATACGGCCGAACTGTCTAGTTTCATATAAGGGCTATATTTATGTGACACAAAGTTACTATGATGATATGTATAGGTTCATGCCAGGCGTTGATACGAAGCTAGAAGTTATCACTCGTTTCACGAATGCGCCGGCCGCCTTAATACATATGGGTAAGTATACTGTTTAATAATATGTTGTCAAAAAATGAAGGAGTTGGGTTGATTAATTATTTTTTTCATTATATTGCAGGAGATCGACTGCTTGTCTTCACAACTACACATTTCGCGTCAGCAGACGTTATGACTGTAGAAGAATATACAGGGACGAAGAAAGATCCTCAAAAGAAACCCCAGGTTATATGGTCACAGGACAGCACTGGTTTAGATGTCAACGACTTCGCAGGGAAGTGTTCCATTATGATGACCCTCCCTCCCCTCAGCCCTGAAGTATCCCCCCACCACAAACGATACCTCAACGCTTATGAGAAAATATAAAATAAAAAACATTTTGTTATTAATTTACATTTATTACGTCATCCATTTACAAACATACTCAAAATTATTTATTAAAGTACATACAATTTGTACAAGAACTCCACAATAAAATAAGGCAGATAATGTTAATACTCATATTATAACTAATCATACTTAAATAAAAGTGACGGCATTATATGCGATCTCAATGAGACTAGTAGTCAACAATAATAAAATAATCTTTGCAATTAATAGGTATACAGAAGCCAAAAATTTTAATCTAAAATTATTTTGTCACTTGTATAAAATAACTTATTTCAATACGCGTCTAAATAATGTTATTTACAATGAATATAGAAAAAAAATACGATAAATATCTAGTATGTTAAGGCCACTCAATATTATGTATGAATACCATACAATCTGAATGATAAAAGCACCAAATGGATCGAAGTCATAGGTTATTATGTCAAATAATGGCACTTCTCAAAGGACCCATAGTTTATATAAACATTATAACTTACTTATCATATTTAAAAGCTCATATCCATCGCATATTTCTTAAAACTATTTATATATCTCAATAAAGTGATGTAAAATTTTCGAAAGCATTTTATTTCTCAGATTTATTTGTTTTTGGCATTTACAAGATGTTGGAAGCGCTACACAACAAGATCTTAGTAAATGTAGAATATTACGAATGCATGGGTACAAAAATATCAACTATAATACACTCTGAAACCAGTATTCGAACCATACCTTCAAGGCACATTTCAAGGCCGCCAATCACCATTAAATTACACTTGCCGCAGATTAAATATCGACACTAGATTTAGAAAACTTGCACTTAATATATCTGTTACCTAAAAACTATGTATTCAAACCCTGGATAGGGTTGTCAGTATATTAACTTATCACTACGCTTACGTCGTTGTTTACGTCCAGCCACCGGTCAGTTTGTGGAACAACTCTTCGTCGAGAGTTTGGTTGGCATCCTTGGACCGCATGGATAAGAATATGTATCCGCCAATGAACTCGTGCACTACCTTGCAGTCGGCTGACTGTACGGAGAATATGATGTTGCCTTCCTCGAATTGTACCATCATGTGTTTTATCTCCCAGTTTACGTTCCAAGCCTGGAAATTAATAAAATATTATAAGCACAATTTAAAAAATGAGTTTAGACTCATCGTCATTTGTTAATTGTTTAGTGTTGAGGGATATACGTTCCTATTAGCGAATTTGTAGTTCTATTAATAGAACTATAAATTCGCTAATAGAGGCTAAAGCCAACTCGAGATACTAATATCTCGAGTTGGGTTTAGCTAGTCGTTAGGAAAGATTACATTTTTATTGCTTAGTGCGAACAACACAAATCTAGATCTCTAGATATTATCTAAAATCCTGCAATGAGAGAGCAATACAGAACCATATCGTTAAATAGCTTCTGCTTTAAATCCATATACTAAACACATAATAAATTGTATAAAAGCTAATTTTAACTGACCTTCATAGTACTAAAGCGCCAGGTCTTAATATGATCACCGGTATTAGGATCAAGTCGCATGATCCTGTTGTTAGCGATGCTGATGATCTCGTCCCGCTTGTGGCCCATGAAGCGGACCACGAACATCGTCTGTCCGTAGTCGCGCAGGTTCTGCCACGTCTTGATGTACTGCAGCTTGGCTTCGAGTAGCGGTAGCTCTTTGACGTTCGCGTGGCTTTCTAGTACGCGCTGAGTGAACTGTAAGAGAAATTGGGAGATTTAGATAGAATTAAGTAAATCTTTAATAAGGAAACATGGTGATTTAAGGTTATTTTCTCTAGATGAGACAAGTGGATTAGTTTTTTTTCGCTTATCACCTTTCCGCGTCCTTCGCGTCGTCCAAATTCAAGTACCTATTATTACCACCCACTATTTCTAGTGCGTACGGAATCCGCACTATTTTAGTCCTGATTTGGACCATTATGCGTGTCGCTTCAAGCAGCTATTGTACATTAGTAGTTTGAAATATTACCTTCCCCTTAAGCTTCTTAAGGAACCTTTGCGCGAGATAGTTTTCGGGCTGGAGATGGTGCAGATGCGGCAGCTGGTGTTGCGGCAGCGCGGCGGCGGGGCAGGGCCGCTGCAGGGCGAGGAGAGCTCGCACGGCGCCCGCCTCCGCCGCGAACGCCGCGTCCGCCAGCGAGCGCCCGCGAGACCCCAGCCGGCAGGCCGCCACCCATGCCGCGAACTGCTCCTCCTGGGTATAAGAAACTAGTTAGAAACGGTGCATATGATGTGTAATGGCACCGCTCCGTAGACATTAACCAAATTAGTGTAGACACGGGCGGAGCCAGAGCGGCCACGGCTTGCCGAAATAGCGACGCTGAGCCGAGTCTGTGCCTATCAAATAACTGAGCAGTACCGATCCGGATTTCGCAATGCGTAAATATTTTACCCCCGGGCCCCGTAGCGAAGTGATTTTTCTACGAGTTTGGGATGAATAAAAAACGCTTAAATAACATTCGATCAACGTTAACGTTTGCAAAAATTTTACTTTGCTAGATGGGCAGGAGATTTCTATATGCAAGTGCGTTCTGAAAACCGAGGAATATAATTATATACTTTGACTTACATTTTCGCACTTAAGCCACATTTCGTGCATGGCGTCTTCTGTGGGTATCTCCAGCTTGATGCTGTATCTGCCTGTCGCTGGGTGAGCGTCCGGTGTTACCTGAACATAAAACACCACATATTAGAAAAAAGTCTTAAAAGCAACGTATTTGAGATGTTACTAAGTCTTAAAGTTCAGTTTAACTAGTTACCTCAGCTCCTCTCAACTCTACGGCGTAAGAGGGAGGTTCACCGCGGGCGGCGGCCTCGCGTGACGAGTGTATACGTAGGACTCCGTCGCGGCACGACACCCAGCCGCGCTTGTAAGCTTTTAGGGTGAAACGCTTCGGCCTGTGTAAACAATATCATGTTATTGTAATTGAAATATGGAAAACATTAGGGGATGTAGGAAACGTTGAGGAGGAATTATAATTTACAATTGCTGGGGATCGTTAGACATAGGTTGCAAATGTGTTCCCAACTACTCGGGTAAAGCACTTCGGTGGTTGAGCAAATAGGACAGGTTCCTCCGTATTATCTGGGGCGGTAGGCCAATAGCATATTCCGCTAGATAAGAAATAGGTAGATTTCAACTTGGATTTATTTTCAGAGTACAAGGTAGTTAAAGCAGATTATTATTTTTGACATATTTCTTGGGATTTCCTGGGCACTTGGTGCCCTACTTTTGTTTTATTATAAATTCAATTGAGAAACTGCGGTTGGTGTATTAATAATACAATTTAATGAATGGAATTATATTATTTTTTTACTTACATCGCCTTGCGATATTGACCTACGTGATTTATTTACTTCTTCTAGGGAAAAAGTGTGACTAACATTGATTTATTTTCCTTCTAGGTCACGTTTTATAGTCGCTAGTCAGGAATTACCCGTCATACCATATCATTATATAATAATACAAATAATAAATACTTTACTATTTAAATTGTGTTACTATATAAAACTATTAAATAATAGATATAAAGTAGGATTATAAATAAAAAAGTTTTGTACAATAAGTTGTTATTTGGGTGTGGTACATTACATATTATACAACAATTGTGAATTTAATTTAAGTTACAAGTCACAAAGGTCTAAATTATGTATTACTTTTAGTAGGAATCTTGTGTTTTACATTTAAACAGACACAAATGTATACATATTAGTATAATACTTATAATATCAATTCGAAGGATTGTTATCATTTGAATCAAAAGATACATAAGCAGAGCAGTAAGTTTATAAAATAAAAGAAATATAATAATGTTTATATTATTCATAGAAGGTAAGATGTATAGAGTTATATTACTTTTACTTTGTCACTAAATTCCTCGTAATCCTAATGTGGATATTTTAGAATAAATATTAGCATAATATGTGTGTTCATTATTCACATAGTATCAGGCCAAGCCTTTTATACAGAGTGTTAAGAAAACCCTGTCCGACCCGAAAGGGTGATAAAGGGTTCACAATTACATGCCCAAATAAAATCTCAAATTTGGAAAATTCATGATCGAAAAAATAATAATGAATTTTGAAATAACCATTTTTTGCCCCGAAATTCCCTAAATTTGAGATTAAATTTAAAACTACATCACCAATTTGGTCGGTATTTTTGTGGGCCTTTTGTTTGGTTATTAGGAAGAATCTGTGACGACGCCGACTCTCTCTCTCGACTTTTGAGAAAGAAAATTTTTTTAGGTTATAATTTTTTTTTCGTTTTTTCTATTTTTTTCACATTTTTGTATTTAGATGTACTACAGGCAGATACCCAACAACACTTTCACGGATCGGACAGGGTTTTCTTAACACCATGTATATAAAAAAACTTTATTATAATGCGCTAAAAATAATGAATCATGCTTCTGCTATGCATATTATCTTTGTTCAGTGCAAAAGGTATTTTAACTAGGTATATATTTTTATTTAGTTAATCGTGGAGGGTATGACAAAAATCTTACGCGAAAGCACAGTATTCGTTGCTACACTTGCTGGCTCGGCAGTGGATGATGCCGATGGAAGAAACAAAATATAATATAAATATATAACTTGATAAATATAAACGTACATACAAGTACAATATTGAACCTTAACAGTATAATTTTATGATCTATTTTGCAATGAATTGTTATGTAAATAATTATGAGAAGAATGATAGAATAATTGACTTTGAAGTAGAATAGCGATAAATACTTAAGTAGGAAACATAAAGATACATAATATAAGGAAATGAATGTATACTGGAAACTAAATTTATGAAAACCTATTTCATTATTTTATCTACCTGATAGGACCCTAACTTCATGTCATGTCAATAGATTTAAATTTAATATTTATAATTAGCGACCCGCCCCGAATTAGCGCGGGTGCAATGTAGTATAATTGCAAATGTTATATACACAAGCCTTCCTCTTGAATCACTCTATCTATTGCTGATAACTAAAACCCGCTTAGTATAAGGGTCGGTTCACATCTGACGGCAAACGCGTAAATTTTTTGTTACATATTTACCGACCCTAAAAGAACTAAGCGTTCTAACAGCGGGGGCGACTTTTTTATACTATGTAATAAATAAAGAAAATTTTAATCTAGTGATTATTACCTAAGGTACTTAAGGTAGCCCGTGAGCTCCGGCACCTGCGTGATGTCAGGTCGCGGCGCGGGCGCTCCCTCGAGCTGTGCCTGCAGCTCGCTGAGCGCGGCGTCGATGTCGTCGTCCGGCCCGGTGGACGTGTCGCCTGCGCCTTCCGCCTCCGCGCTGCCGCCGGCGAGGGTTTGTAGCTCGATTTGTAGCTGTCAATATATATTATTATTATAGTCTGGTTGGAAATGTTAGGGTAGGATAAATTTTACATCGCATAAAACAGGACAATGAACCTTATTGCTTTTACATAAAGCTTAAAATCAAATTCCGAGACATACCTGTAAGGCAGCAAACAGCAGCATCTCCTCCTCAGTACACTGGACCTCCTGGTTGAGGATCTGCCAGCGCGCCTGCTGGTACAGCTGGTTGAGGCGCGTGGCGTCCTGCGCGCGCGCCGTCAGGTCGAAGAACGAGTAGAACTTGAAGCGGAGCTGTAGCGTGTCGGCTTCGCGCACGTACTGCTCCATTATGGAGAGGGACGAGTCTAGCCAACTGCGGAAGTTAAAAGAATTGGTTCAAGAACTAGATATCGGTTGTCCGCACTATCTTTAGGCTTGTGGGCCTTGTGACCAGCAGTGGACGTGCTTGACGACGGCTGATTAGACTACGATCAAGTAAATATAATTATGAAGACAATATTATGTCAACGTTAAGTCTCGTACTTTCTCTTAAGTGAAAAACTTTAAGGTGTATTTTTTAAGAAAGTTTTGTTGAAGTTTAATTTATAAACGCAAACTATTATGTCATTTTGAGTTTGACATTTCTATACAAACGTTATGTCTTTTCCTTCTGTGTTCTGCCGGCAACTAGGACAGTACTTGTAATTTACTTAGTCGTATTAAATCCCTGGTCATCCTATAATGTAGTTTGTTTTCTGCTCACAACCCATCAGGTTATGGGCCCAGGGATATTGTTAATAAATAATATTAATATATTTTCACGTACTTCGCGTTTTGTGACCGGTTCACGAAAATATCTTACTGAAAACGAAAAAACATGGCCGCCTCGTCGGGTTCTGGATCCTCAAATTTCGTTTCTATTGAGAAACTCAAAGGCATCGAGAACTATAGCTCGTGGAAATTTATGATGCGAATGATTTTGATACACGAAGAGTTATGGGACTATGTTGAATCGGACGATGGCAAGGATAACAAGAAAGCTCTTAAAGCCCTGGCAAAAATTGCATTGAATGTACAGCCAACAGCGATACCACACATTAGAAACGCGAAGACTGCACACGAAGCGTGGACAAATTTACAGAAAGCATACGAGGACAGGGGTTTATGCCGGAGACTTGGTCTACTACGAACGCTGTTCGCGACCAAACTGTGCGACAGTGAGAACATGGAAGCTTACTTAAACAGAATCACTGAAATGGCACAACAGCTAAGCGAGATAGGGTCGTCTCTGGAAGACGATTTCATAGCAGTCATCATGTTGAGTGGTCTCACTGCAGACTATGACCCATTGATTATGGCAATGGAAAATTCAAATTTAAAATTGTCAAGTGAGGTAGTCAAAGGGAAATTATTGCAGGAAAATATCAGAAGAGATGACAAGACTGAGAGTGCTCTAGCTGTAGTTGCACGCAAGCGGCCTCCTAGTTGTTTCAAGTGCAGGAAGACGGGACATTTTATTAAGGATTGCCCGAAGAATGTGAACAAGAAGAATCCTAAAACAAATACAGATAATTCTAAGGCATTACTAACCGCACTTTTAGCAAACATCAGTAGTACATCATGGTACATAGATAGTGGTGCAACAGGACATATGTGTCATGACAGATCAGTCATGAGTGATTTTGTTAGTGATAAAACATTGGAAGTGAAAGTAGCAAATGGTGACAAGTTGTTAACTGCTGGACAAGGGACAGTTCAAGTACAAATGAAAAATGGTAATGTAAAGACAATATCTAATGTTTATTTTGTACCAAACTTAACAGCAAACTTGTTGTCAGTTAGTGAAATGGTTAGAAAAGGTTTTAAAGTGGTGTTTAATTCTAGCATTTGTCAAATATATGACGGTGAGGTAGTTGTGGCATCTGCTACACTTTGTGATGGTGTATATCAGCTAGATATTGTTGAATCCACTCCCATACGATGCAGCTTAGTAGAAAAGTCTACTGAAACAAAGTCAGGTGTTACTTCAAGTAGTGATGTAATTAATACTACTGAAAAGACTTTAGTTACACAGCAATGTAGCATGGCTTCACAGGAAGTCTGGCATCGTCGTCTGGGGCACCTTAACCATAGAAGCATGCAGCTTTTGAATAAAGGTATGGCTACTGGTATTACTTATTCTAATAATAGTAATTTTGAGAAATGTGTTGCATGTGTGATGGGAAAACAAACAAGGTTACCTTTCCCTAAGAAAAGTTTCAACAGAGCCACTGATATATTAGAATTAGTTCACACAGACTTATGTGGACCTATGCCTTGTTCATCTTTTAGTGGAACTAGATATATTTTAACTTTTATAGATGACTTCAGTAGAAAAACTTTTGTTTATTTTTTGAGAAGAAAAGATGAGGTTTTTAATAAATTTAAAGAATGGAAATGTTTAGTAGAAAAGCAAACAGATAAAAACCTAAAAGCAATACGTAGTGACAATGGAGGTGAATATATTAATTTAATTTTTCAGAATTATTTGAAGGCGAATGGTATTAGTCATCAAACAACAATACCCTTCTCCCCACAGCAGAATGGCATTGCAGAGCGGGCTAATAGGAGCATACTCGAGAAAGCTCGCTGCATGTTACAAGATGCTGGCCTCGGAAAGAGATATTGGGCTGAAGCTGTAAACACGGCAGTCTATCTCAAAAATCGTTCACCAACCATTGCAGTCAAGGGATGTACACCAGAGGAGAAGTGGACTAATAAAAAGGTATCACTCTCAGATTTACGTATATTTGGTTGTATTGCATATTCTCAAAAACATAATCGTACAAAGTTGGATCCAAAGGCAGAGAAATTAATATTTGTGGGCTACTGTGAAGAGAGCAAGGGTTATAGATTAATAAACCCTGATAATCCAACAGCATGTATAAAAGCAAGAGATGTAACATTCTTTGAAAATAAGTTTATGAATGTGTCAAATGATGATAAATTGCATAATCAATCCATCATTGAACTATCGCCACTAACAGAATCATTGAATAATGATGAATGTGTTGATACTAATTCTGATGACACAGTTATTAACCAGGATGGACAGAGAATTAGTACGATTACATTAAGTGATTCTGAGAGTGATGATGAGAGCTTTACATCAAATGCTGCTGCGGATGAATCTTACGTTCCAGATGAGGAAGAAGAAAGCACATCTTCTAGTACCCAGACAGACGAGGATGATGATTCCATGCTGTCGGCTCTCCATATCGCTGGCATGAACGGAGTCGCAAACGAGCCACTGACTGTGAAAGAAGCCCTATCTGGCTCGGAAGCTAAGAATTGGAGAGAAGCGATGGAAAATGAGTATAAATCTTTTATTTCTAATAAATGCTGGACTGTTACTGACCGCTTAGAAGGACAGCGGCCAATAAAATGTAAATGGGTATTCAAGAAGAAATATGGAGTTAATGGTGAGCTCTTAAAATACAAAGCAAGATTAGTAGCAAAAGGGTACACCCAGCAACGTGGTATTGACTATGAGGAGACGTTTTCACCTGTTGTAAGATACTCTAGTCTGCGCACATTGCTTGCCATTGCAGTTCAATACAACATGGACATTGATCACCTTGATGTAAAGACAGCTTTTTTGAATGGCGATCTCAAGGAAGTTGTTTACATGGAGCAGCCTGAGGGTTTTGTTCTTAGTGGAAAAGAGAATAAAATATATAGACTTAATAAGGCAATTTACGGTCTGAAACAAGCATCTAAGGCTTGGTATGAAAAGATCAATAAAGTCCTATGTGAAACTTGTAAATTTATGAAAACTACTTCAGAGCCATGTGTTTATTATAAACGGATACAGAGTGAATTTATAATGATAGCTCTTTATGTCGATGACATTATACTTTTCTCTACTGCAAATTCGCAAGAGCGAACTCTAGTTAAAGAAAAGCTTAAAAAGGAGTTTGAAATTACAGACTTGGGACCAGCAAGTCATATTTTGGGGATGAGACTGACAAAAACTCAATCCAGTATAACTCTTGATCAAATAAATTATATAGAAAGAGTTCTTCAGAAATATAAGATGGAAGATAGTAAACCTTCATCTACTCCCATGGAAACAGGAATTAAGCTAACGAAGGCTGAGAAGCTTACTGATAATAGTAAATACGACTATCGAGGTTTAATAGGATCCCTAATGTATATTGCAGTTGGCACAAGACCTGATATATCGCACGCCGTAAGTTATTTGAGTCAATATAACAACTGTTTTACGGAAATTCACTGGAAATCTGCTAAAAGAATTCTTCGTTACCTGAAAGGTACAAAGGACTTGCGATTAACTTTTGGTAAAGGTGATCTAACCATCACTGCTTATGCTGATGCTGATTGGGGACGTAGCGATGATAGACGCTCCTACACAGGATATTTGTTCAAGTTAGGTAATTCTATAGTATCGTGGGAGAGTAGGAAACAACGCACTGTAGCTCTATCGAGCACAGAAGCTGAATACATGTGTCTCTCTGATAGCTGTAAAGAGGCTTTATTTCTCTGTAAATTTTTGGAAGAATTGTTCCAAAAACCTTTCAAAGTCACAATCTTTAATGATAATCAGTCAGCACAGAAATTGTGTAGGAATTCAATGTTTCATGCTAGAACTAAACACATTGATATCAGACACCACTTTATTAGAGAACATGTTTCTAAAGGTTCTATTGATGTTAAATATTTGTGTACAAAAGAAATGTTAGCAGACATACTAACAAAACCTTTGTCAAGTGGATCACATGTCAAGTTTGTAACAGAGTTGAATTTAGTGTAAAGTTGAAATTATTTTAAGTTATAAACTTTGTCATAAGATTTTGTTAAGGAATATAATATGGTTTGTTTTATTTTCTGTATGCATATAATGTTTGTTTGTGTTGTATTGTATGTTTCTTTGTGTTCCATTGTTAAACATAATAGTATTGGTTTAAGGGCCAGTGTTGAAGTTTAATTTATAAACGCAAACTATTATGTCATTTTGAGTTTGACATTTCTATACAAACGTTATGTCTTTTCCTTCTGTGTTCTGCCGGCAACTAGGACAGTACTTGTAATTTACTTAGTCGTATTAAATCCCTGGTCATCCTATAATGTAGTTTGTTTTCTGCTCACAACCCATCAAGTTTAGTTTTGAGTACCTACATAGGTAAAATATTGCAAAGGTTATCAATATTTTTTTGCAATTATTTGTCCGCAGTACTTACGTTGCTTTTTATGTTAAACAACGTTGTTTTGAATATGATACGACCGTTTATTTTACCTACTGTGTATTACATTTAAAAATAATTTGCACATTGTTGTATTATTTTTTGAGTAACCTAAATTACGTCATACCTAAATATAAAAATTAAAACACACTATAAGCTCAGGAGACTTACCCAACATTCATTCTCGCACGTTCCATCAGCGACTTAGGTGTCAGGAGTGACTCTCGTGACTGGCTATCAGGTTCCATAGGGGAGTCAGCTAGAGACAGGTTGCCTAGAGAATCTAGGGCATCTAGAGACGCGGCCCTAGGCGGGGTGGAGCAGTACCCCCCGTCGCTGGACCCGTCGCTCTGTGTGCTGTACTTTGAGGGGAGACCAGTGTCGCCGTATCGACGGAGTGTGCCGTTCTGGTGAAAAATAAATAAGTTTGTTAAATTAACCTATTTTTTAATTATACTGAGAAGGCATGCGCTTTATGTAGTATGCTATTTTAGTGGCGCATTGCTGAAACAGGTGTTTTCTGAATAATTTAGGAGAGAGACTTAGGTATATAGAGATATCAAACCAGCAAACATACTCATATCTGATATCGTAGATACACAACCTTTATTGGCATTGTAAAAATTACTTAAAAAATATTTAAATGTTCTCTATCTAAAAAAAAAATTATAGAAAAGGGAAAGAAACCTCTTAAATCTATTTTAAACCTTTACAAAGAAATGTTAATCTTGTTTTATAACCTCAAGACTGTCATGAAAGACCGTTTTGTTAGTTTATACTCCAAAAGTTATGGTGTTCGCGATCAAAACCAGTGTAATTTATGATATAAAGTTAACATTAATCACGTTACGTAAACTATATAAAACCGATGCACTCGACTGCATTCTTCTTGTTTAGCTAACTATTATAAATAGATACAGAAACTGTTCATAATACGTTATGCATGTGTAAAGGCAAACTGATAAAATATTTCTTATCTAGAAAATGTAATAACTTTATTAGTATAAGAAAATAAATGCATACATTTTCACCCTATCATTAGAAAATTTACAAGCATTTAATATCACTTCTGACAAGACAGTTTTAGCGAAAGTTTCCCAAAATTTTAGAAGGGTTCCAGATCTACCAACCTTTTTATTGCAACCGTGCGCAAGACATAAAAACCAAACTCACTTGTTGTGACGCCACAGGGGTAGCCGACAGCGACCGCGGCGGTGGCGGGGTTGCAGGACACGGTCCATTAGACCTGTCCAGACTATTCGAGGAGCCTCTGGTAGCAGCTATGAAGGTGTTCGTGTCTGGTGGCTGTGATGACTTTATCCTCTTAGCTTCCTTAAGGTTCTGGTAGTTCTGTTTCAGATGTGACGGCTCTAGAGGATAGCAGAGGGATAGTTCTTCTGGATGCCTTATGCCTGTAGAAAAATAAGATTTGATAAGGTTAAGATTGACTTCGGTTAATTTAATATATCGTAAATGTGTTTACGCTTTTTCGAAAAGGATAATGAAAGGTTTTCGACGAAAAAAGACTAACATACCACTTTGACTCGCCCTTTTTATTGGGTGGACAAAGAGGGAACTTTTAGTTATTTTTCATACATGGCTATCTGATAAGTAACGCGTAATTTCAGCTGAGTAAATATTAGCGATACGTCAACATATCTGTTTCATTCTTTGTAAAGATAGTATATTTTATTATATAATATTCTTGAACAATCGCATTCATGATTTCAGATTTAAATTTTTAGGATCTTTATTCTCTCAGCTTTCAAAATAGGTATCAAATATTGCGTCGTAGTTTTAAATTATTAAACGTAGTCACCAGTGCGGGTAGTTATGGAACGGGGAGTTATACGGAACCGTCACGGCGAACTGTATGACTGAGCCTCATTATTTAGAGTTATAATGCGTGACCTGTTAGCTACAATAGTTTGACTAACAAAACGTTGGCATACCATCACGCCGGTTTCCTAAAGGGATAGAAAGATGTAGAACAATGCTTAGGATTTCTTTGATGTTTTCATACTTGTCGTTCACCGTGTAAATGATCACACATAAAACAGTAGGTGCTTCAATTACAATAATGAGAGTACCAATAGTTCCGAATGTTGCTCAATTCTGAGCGCTATATAAATGTTTAGGCAGTCTAGACAAAAACAACAGTGATAGTCTAGCTAAATAATCTCAAAGATTCATAGGCTGAAAGCTCATACGATGAGGAAAGTTCCTAAAGAGATCTAACGAGTTGACGAAACTAATTTCGACGTCTTTATATCATGACAATGAAAGGCATTTCTAACATAAAAACAACTCTAACTCATGTTAGGCCCTTCAGGGATTTTACGACCTGATCAACATTACGAGGATTGACATCCCAAAGATACAATAAAATGTTGAATTAGATCTCGTTATGTCATGTAAGACATAAAATTGGGCTCAAGTGTGACCGTAACGAAGTAAACGTTAAAGTTTCGCCGTAAAATAAATATAACCTTTACGATGTAAGGCGACGGTGATACATGGCTTACAGATGTATTGTTTGCAAGATTGTGTAGGTTTCAATGCATGTGATTGAATTTAAAAGCTATTACAGAAACGACTACAATGTAGTCAAACTGTTATTCGTTTTGTGTGTATAAAATTTTTGATGTTTGTAAAATGGCAGCGTTTCGTATTGTATTGTCTAAACATTGAAAAGAACAGCCGTGAAGTAAGGAAGTGCTATCGATTTGCTACTACAATCAGTGATAAACATATTTATAATATTACTTAACCTTACCAAATCAGATAAAAACTAAAAGAATCTAAATAAAAACTTACCAAGACTTTTGCAAAGCTGTACGACGGCGCTGAAGGTGTCTATTGAGAAGTCTATCTTGCAGTGGATGTATCTGAGGTCCGGCAGCTGGATCCTGAGGGGCTTGTGCATCGGCGTGAAGTGCAGGGCGGCGTCCGCGTGCACCCCGTACTGGTCTAAAGTGTGCTTCGGCCGGGAAAGCCATTTGTTGCGAGTGGGCCACCACAGAGCGTGGTCCGACCAGTCCTTTTTATATTCTGAAAAAGATTAAAAAGCTATTGTAAAATTCCATGTGAATACAGTTGAAAGTTATCCTTTTGGTAATTTAAATGTCTGTATGTTAAAATAGAAACTAAAAGGCAACATCCGACAAACACACATGGGAAAATATTAATGATCCGTCGTGAGAGTTAGCAAGTACATAATAAAATCACAAGTCTCTTCATTATACACAAAACCCATGTACGGAGCAATAAAATAATGTAAAACATAGAGAAAACGTTGTAAAAGCACCTGTTAAAATAACTAAGTAGACACTAAACCAGAATAACAAGCCTTTTCCAAGTGTAGGTACGCAAGAAAACTTAATGAATGAACGGACCAGACGATGTACTAAACCTGCACTCGAAGTGCACATGGCTGTCATTAGAGCTAAAATAAAAAAAAAATCCCGTCATCTGGCGAACGATGGTATCGACAAAAAGACTATCGATGGAATGACGTCACGGGACCACAGGATTAACTCTCAAACATTGTAGAGCTTCACTTTGAACCCTTGCGCGAACAGTTGAAAGTGCAGGGGGGGTTCCACTACACTGGTTTTCTTTACTAGCGTTAAATTTGTTCGGATACAGTTGAACTGTGACTCACGAGTTAGCTTCGAGTATAGATGAACAAATCGTAGCATCTAATTGCTATGAGTCATTGCTAGAAAAACCTTTAAATTGTTACTCTTTTAAGGTGCGCTATTGGAAACTCATTAGACCGTAATAATTTTGTTTATGTGCATTGTTTAACAGTGAAATATGGTCGGAGTTTTTGTCAACTTGTACAATTAAAGCAATACCTACTGATTTAATGGTACAAGTTGTTTAGGTCGAGGATAATGTATTAATTTACCGCATTCGGTGCATAAATATCTCGACATTAGTAATGTTTTGTATGTATAATACATTTATTGCAGTAAACAAAGGTTTCACGAATACACGTGACTAACATTTACTCACTTATAAAATATAAAATGAGTAACTACGCGAATAAAACCTAATTATAAATGCATTTTTTTTAAGAAACTTTTACTTCTCATATTTTAAATGAATTTGAACTAATTTGAAGTTGAAATATGAGGACCATAGAAACGTCCACAAAGACATTAACAGTTGCGACACTATAATTATAACAAAATTACGACCACCGATGAACTCTCAACTCATTTTATTCCCGTCAAGCAGCGATTAGAATGCGTTCATGGCTTTATAATTACCACTTTTAGTAGTACTCGTAAAATAAGGGACATCCATGACCACAACCGATGCTATTGTGCCTGCTTACATGTTTTTATTTCGGAGAAACGCATCAGCATTTGTTTTAGTATGTAGAACATTATTTATAAACATGAACCATTCAGTTGCAATGGATATAAATAAACTGTCGTGGCATAAGAAACAAGAAATGAAACTATCGGGCAGTTCATGTCAAGGTTTAAATACAGACGTGATATCAGTCAGAATACCAAACTTAGAATCAAGTTTATGAATCAAATAAAACATAAGTCTGTTAAACAACGAGGTCAATGATTTCTAAACGTTAGACGTGATTAACAGCTGATGATAAAAAATATGGAGAAATCTGAACGGTTTTATACGGAAGGAATAAATAATGGTACAGAGACACTGATTCATAATGTTATATTTTATTTCTAGGAAAACGTGACAGATTACCAGCACGTTTTTCTATAATGACCCAATGTCGATGACGTCACCCCATCGATCATTACTTTATAAGTATTATACCCGCATGTACTTGCACACTGTATTATTTGTGTGAGTCATAATGTCAAAATGCATAAACGCTGTGCATCTGCGAAGCGAAACGCTGCGGTCGTAACTCAAGTGCTGTTTGTTTGGTTGTTTACTTAACTTTTTTTTGTTTCCGATGCTTCTTAAACAAGAACCAAGGTTTTTGTTTTCTCAGAAAAATTCCAACATGATTATCATCTCATGCTTCTAGGATATATCGATACATCGAGTTCGCATCCAATTAGAATTTTAATTTATGTATTATATTCAAGGCATGGTGAACATATAAACATCCTTCATCATTATCGAGGCGTAAACACACTAAACACATTACTAGTAACAATGCACATAGATAGCCAGTTCGACTCCTGCGGAGTCTATGACCATATTTGCTGTAAGATAAGTTGGAAAGACGCGTTTGGCATCCACAGCTTTCGCAATTTTACCACCCCGATCACGTAGTGTGATTTCTTGCCTAAGACATACTTTGGGATTCTAAAATACCTTTGTTGGAAACATGTTTCCTCACGTTAAGAAGATTGGCTAAAATGTTGTTGTACCCAATAGAGAAAACGTTAAGCTATACAAATAAGGAGGATGTGCGCAAGTAATAAAGTACCTACATCTAGAATCCGATATTAGCAATTCTCGCAATGTTTATAGTTGAGATAATTCGCGCGACGATAAGCGTAACTGATAACTAAATGTACAAGGTGAAACGGTTAAATGCAAGTAGTACGTAAGTTATCTTGTAATTATTTCAAAATATTTTAAGGATCACTTATTTAATCGTATTCATGCCCAAGGCTCTTAAAGATCAATTAATTATTCCTGCGGTTACTCGCGTTGCGCCTTATATGGACGATTGTGGCCTGCGTAGAGGCGCCGATACCATAACTTCATAATATAGCACCTTACTAGATATAGATCTTAATGCGTATGACGACTATAAAACATTTTTTCCGATGCATCAATAAGAAAATAAGTTCTAAGAAGGTGTAGATAACAGGATTAAGGATATTCCTAAAAGAGATTTCTTTTAAGGCTCGGTTTTTTTCTTGAACTCGAAGAAACGAATAAATCATTAGATGAATAAAAACTTAGTTGGATGTAGGCGGAATGACAACTGTTTACACAAAACATGAGCATTCGTATAGCCGGCCCATTTTTCTAAGGAACTAGAACCACAGATGTGTTTTGTAATATTTTACGCAGTTCTTTAAGAAAACATTGTTTTGTAAGATCCCATGCTAATTGGTTCGTATTCTGGGCCTTATCGACAGCTATGTGGGACAAGATAGTTTATTTCTGGTGGCAGACACTTTCTGCGCCGTCTCGACGTTTATAATGTGTTGACAGCTCAGCGTAATAAAATATTAACGTGTGCACCTCGCGTACGAAGAAAGGAGATAAGATAATATTAAATAACCCAGACATGGCAAAACCAGTTCAAGTGGCAGTAGTACAGTTACCACAATAAATAATGATAAGCAATAAGACAGTAACTTAAATGAAAAATATAGTAGTAGTTAAACACAGAATCAGAAGTGATGTAAATGAAGATGAAATAAGTGAGGTGCTAATGCGAATTGTAATATTACTCGAGCAGGTATGAATAAAATTATTTTTGAAGACGATTGAAACACAAACTATAAAACGATATAAAGATGGAAACGCTTTATTCTTTAAAGGTATATTTAGTAATTAGTTTTATTAAATTTATCATTATTATATCGCACGCTCTTAACATAGATATAAAGACTATCTATTTTAGTACTCCACTCAATTTAGCGTTCATAGTACACAAAAACAATTTAATAAATAGGTTTCTACGATCAAGAAACTAGAACGATGGCTTCTGCTAAATTATAAATTATGAATGTAGGACGGCTCGCCTATTTTATTACTCTCAAGCCACGCTTGACTGTGTTGCGAAATTCTTTGAAGCCTTTGTGTACTGCAAGCATTATTAATGGATTCAATGTTGCGTTTAAAATTGTAAATAGGATAGAATGATTTATAGTTAAACATTATGGAAAAAACAATAAGGTCTGAACAGTAGTCCAGACATACATAGGCACCGTTTCAATCGTTAGCCACAAAGACAGTGTCAGTAGTCTTTCGCTTTTATAATGGGATATATGTATTTTTCCCACAAGGATGTTGTCCGAACCGTATAAGCATTTCACAATCGGAATACCAAATGAGATACAAACAGGCTAGTAAGAATAGTCCAGAAAGATGTTAACACGCTTACGTTCAGCTATTTTACAATTGTGTTTACCCTTAGCTAACAGGAAGTTTGTGCATCCGTAAAACTGGGGCAGTGGATGAACACAAGAGTACAATAAAGCCGCGAATGTAATAATATCAAATAAGTATTATGTGTTTGGTAACATAATGTACTATGCAAGAATTGAAGAGTTAGAAACCAAATTCACACAAAGTAGTAAGTAGGATAAACATAAAACAGGCAACGTAATTAAACTAACCGTTATCTTTACTAATTGTAAATAAATCTTCGAGTCTCGTAAAACAAACAGGGGGCAAACACGAGCGCACGCGCTGTCGAAGAACGTTTTGTTTATATTGACAGATTTACTTTGGTAACCAATTTCAATGCGACACTGTTTGCTAAATTAATGTTTATCGAAATAATGTGAAATTCTACAAGTATACTTTAGGTTATACATGAGTTGTTTTTATGTTGTAACAGCCATTGGCCCACAAAAGACACAATATGCATAATAATCGTAAATCATTTGGCATCATAAGATATATCCTAGACAAGTCGGTTTCACCAGTAAAGGTCCTCAGTGCACTCCTTGCGGTACACATTATGATCTACAGCCCAGGTTTACACAAGACATACAGAGATCCGCTTTGAGATTATGGCAGCAGCCGTAAACAGCTTACAAACAGAACAGCTTAAGTTTAGCGACACAATTCATATTTTAAACCATATTCCTTTACGGTGAGAGTTCTCTTTGGCAATGTCAAAAGGTTCGTATAGGTCCGAAAATGCTTATTTTGTTTGTTTACTATACACAGCTACTGTTGCTTAATGGATGAAGCGCATAACTATTGGTTTGATGAATATAAATAGGCATTCGTACTATTCCCTATGGTAAACACGTGCCCTGTAAACTGTGCGCAGGTATAAAACTACCAGATTTTGTTTAACGATTATTACGTAGTAAATTATTTCAAACGAGAACCGGGATTAAATTAACGGATATTAAAAGTATTTTTGGTTATTCTCAGAATGCATAATGACATCGTTTTCAAATCCTGAAACATAAATAACATTTAACGAAGGTTGAAATCGGTTAAATGTCCTCCCTAGAATGAGGAATGCCAATGATGAGAAACTGTTGGGTGATAAAACTATAATTATCGGTGTGTTACTATAATGAGTTGTAAGATTCCGCACAGCTGTCCTTATATGATGAGAAGGTATGGGTGACATAATCAGAGCCGCAGCGGCGTAGGCGCACGCCCCAGTCGCCGCCCACAGCTTCCGTCGTGCAGGCGGTGGTACAGCACCTGATCATTGTGTGGCAATAAGCGTAACCTTTATCCAAGCATGCACTGTCAGAAATAGTAATATTTATGAAAAATGTACCTTCGAGCCATAGAAATAACCAGAAATAATCTGAAATCATCATTTACTCTATGCAAAACTACGTCATAAAGATCCCATCTGTAACGAGATGAACTAAAGTGAACTCGCGTAATTAATCAAAGGATGCAACGACAGTCGCAAGACCGACGCTGTAATTAAAATTCAAAGATAATTGTGGAAAGGGATACCGATGAGCAATGGATAAGAAAATCGCTGAGTTCAATTGATATAGACATTGATTGCTAGTTTCTGATTGATTGATGACACAGACAAGCATGTGGGTGTTTACAATGAACATAGGCACCGCTAATGCGTTCTATTTCCACTTTTGTAATGAAATATCTTGCAACATCTCTTAGAGAAGGCTCTTATTACATGGAAACATATATTTCTGACAGTGATCGTGAATGTAATGGAACTAAACGTTATAATCTCAACGCAGAACGCTGACGTCCATAGTTATTACAATAGACGTAATGAGCTCTAAGCAATGAGGTTTGCGTCAGTGTTCATAGTTAATGGATGCACGCTTCGAATAGTTTCCATATAATCAGAGGTATTAGTCATTGTTGATTTTAGATAAGCCCAACTGACCAATGTTACAATTACAATACATTATTCAATTACAGTTCGTTCCGAATGATTTAAAATAGAATCATTTACCTTATAGGGTTATACATCGTTTTCCTTGTTTCTAATCTATGTAAACTCATGAGGAAGTGCTTGTTCCAAGTCTAATTTGCCAATCTAACGGACAATTCCATTTACATTCCAATGTCGCTTCCATTGGACGTATTCATTACTTACAGTTGTAGAGACCGTTTAGATCACTTGTAAAAGTTAATACAGCCTTGATAAGACATAGAGGCTAGACATTACATCAATCGCAGCTATTATAAGTTTTAAATAAAATATCTCGGTAAATATATTGCAGACCTTGTTGTCAGTATTTGTGGCGACACGAGCGATTGATTAGCTTTGTCAACAGCTTACTACAAAAACGAATGTAGGCGAGCCTACGCTGTGTTAGTTACATTCCTAAAAGGATATAAACTACAAATCGAAAATTGTACATCGATAAAACACAACACAATTCAACAATACCTTCAGTATAAATAAAACGAAATTTATCGATAAACACATCTCATGCATGGGCACGTGAGAATCGGTGAGAAAAGATCTTATCTCTAGGAGGTTGAATTCATATTTGTTAATGCGCGAGTACAATCGTCCTACTTACTTGAAATGGTAGTAATAAATTAGGGATTTTATTGCTTTAGCTTCAAGAACGAATGTCCGGTGTCGTACTTAACGTCCGTCGCGAAGGTTGGCCAGCAGTTACCGGTCTGCACAACGATTACAGTATTGTATACATAAGCATCTACGATCAGATCGTAATCGATTCAGTTTAATGGGTTAAATTGACCCGTTTTCAATACAACGTGAACAATTTCGTCCCACGGTAAGTTCAATTAGCCGCACACGCAAAATTCGAAGATAATGTATAAAATAAAAGTACCTTGACAGTTTGTCTACAGAAGATAAAATTGTAACGGTATTAATCTGTTGTTGTCACATTTAATTACAAATTGTAAAAATAGTGAAAGTAACATATTAATACACCACGTAAGACATAATTTTATAAACGTTTCTGTCAAAATGTCAACATACATAATCATGCGTAAACAAACATGATTGTTTGATGACTGACAAGGAAGAAAGCGTGAAACGCAACAGTAAATTACGAAATCATGAGAAGCCACAGAACAATGGAACACGTGGGGACGCACCGTTAGCGAAACGACCACAGCATAACAAATCTAGTCGCTCATCTCATACAGGAAGGAATAACAGGTCGAATTTCTTCAAAGCGTTGCGTGACGACAAACATACGGCCAAAAACAACACTCATTATAAAAGACACTGTAATATAAGAATGACATGCCATGAAAATATAAAAAATGATAATGATGTTCAAACACGGCATTTAAAAACATCGTAACGACGCTAAAATTTGATTAATTACGTTTTGATGATACTAAAATTAAAAAAGAAAAATGTGGAATTAATTCTCCACCCACACGGAATTAAGAATTAGAGGCGTCCGTGATCAGGTATTTCCATTGATAAAATAATTTTATTGACACGTTACCGTTGGGACGGAGTGAAAGAAGTTCACACTCGTTTCTATTTGATACCGGAGATAAGATAAGTGTTACTGCTTTATTTGTGAATGGATAATACAATACACGACCAATTTAGATTAGAAATGTTAACGCATGGCAAGTGACAGTTACATGAGAACGTTGCGAGTATCAGCTAACGAGCAAACTCGCTCTTCCATTTTTAATCGACATACCATCACTTTTATAATGATTACGAAACTCAGATCACGTGCGGTTGTTAGAATGGTAACATCAATTGTGTTTCTGATGCCCGAAATGGACAGTACAAAAATCGTAGAGAAGTGTATGAATAAGTTTTTTGATGGAAACAAAGGATTAATGAAATTAATATTTACGTTGACATTATGAACAATGTACAGAATCAAAGCTTTGTTCTGCATCATATCTTCAAACTTGATATTATATCATATAAATTGCTTAACCAGCCTACACTATTTAAATATGCGTGGCAGATTATATTAAACGCAATTTAAATGGCGTGGGATGCGGAAGCCGTCGATGCAAGCTTTCTTTTGTCAATGTAGCCCAAGAGGGCAACTGATATTATTATAATACGAATGAATATTATAACATCGAAGCGTGTCGAACAGTGTGCTGATTTTATATCGGAAAGTTTTTGAAAAGATGCAGTTTAATGAGATAGGTAATATTATACACGTCGTCGGTTAAGCGTGTCGGATCCAATATTTCACGCATCAAGTGAGAAAATTACCTTCTTACTACCTTTATTCTTGTTACATACCTGTAAAGTTCCGATTAAAGCTGCGATAATGTTTGCAGTGGTTGCTTTTATGTCATTGTAATCAGCGACATTCGGTTCGCGAATAATTAGTAAGGTATTGTTTACTGCGCCAATTAGTGCGTGGAAATAAACCAAGCGTGTTATCACGTCAACGACTTTAACGATTAATGCTCCACCAAAATGTGACTGCTGTTTGGTTCAAATCGCTACAAACTTACAATACGTACATACTTCTGTTGATTGCTCACCTTTACCTGTAAAGAGAAATAAACAATTGTTAACACTTTTATCTTAAGATTTATAGAGACTAACGTATCTAAGTGGTCTATTCAATTCAAGTGTCATCCAGATGAGTCTGATTAACATATCGCTTTCCCTGTCGCCCACTCCAGATAAACCTGTGGGCGAACAGTGAAAGTGGTCCTTTTATATGAATAGCTGTCATTACGCATTAACTATTTGTGAAACGGCATTGTAACGCAGTTGCATAAAAACACCTCTTAAACCATTAGCCAATCATTTATTCGTACAACGAAATAAACGACGCACGACTTTCTGTCGAGTATCGCAAACGACAGACAAATTACACAACAATTAGGTCCTTAGAGTACATGCAAAGTATGATGATAGCATCCAAACGCCATGAATTTTAATAAGTTAAGTGCACTTCCCCGACGTTGTAAATTGCAAAAACGAGTTTGGCAAGACTGCTATCCATGTTGCCGATAAATTTGAGCGAGAAAAACTGATAGCAGACCCGTGAAGCCTACGCTCGTTGCGAAGCATTAAGAACAATCCGTCACTATGATAACCTATCATTATTTGCAGTTCTCGGCACTGGCTACCGGTAACTGTGTCAGCCAATAAATATCCTCATTAACGTGTCTGGGCAGGTCGGTCCATGGCACGAATTAGATACCGACACTGGTGAACAGCAATTAACATTACTGGAACAATTACTGAGCTTCTAGATTCCGAACGCGCCATTAGCGAACGCTGGCTAAATAATTAAAGTATCGATCATATGAAACATCCAAATTGGACTAAAAGCATTTTTCGTTCGATCGACAACAATATTCTGATACACAGAACTGGTACAATGAACCAGACTGACGAAGCCCTAAGCTGTTTGCTCGGTAATATTAAGTCAATGCGATATTAGAAGAAATCTCGGCTACGTAAATGTTTGACGGTAGATAAAATAAAGGACAGCGTAGGTTGAAAGTGGCACGTCTGGTAACTTGTTAGTACTGATAAAATGAAGATACTTTATCTTCGCATTGCACTGGAATAGTTTTTCTCACATCGATACCGTTTGTTTTATCCAGATGTCAATGAACTTACAAATGTTATATAAAAATAATATGTAACAGTTTTTGTAGTAGTTCCTTCTTAGAAGCATGTCAACAATTTATTGGAAGCATTACTAAAATAGGTTTAGCGAGCCGTCATCATCCACTTAGCACGTTCGCGATTCGCCATCTTGGCCAATCAAGTCGTTAACCCCTGACTGGACACTTGTTTAGTGAAAGACTCATCTAAGAACTTCCGAGCGTGAGATACATCAAACATATATTACAATATTTAACAAGTTTTCTAAAACGAATTTAATTGTTCTGACCGTAAGCACTGTTATTTCCGCTATGCATTTAACATATGTCAAGTATGTCACATGACTTATAAACATGCACTTTCAAAGTACTCTGACGTATTTATAAAATCCAATATGGCCACCAGCTGTTCAAACATCTGCTATTGTGATTCCTTGCGCTTGCGCAAATTAATTATGCGTGCAATGCAGGCGCCGGTCAAATCAAATGTGACTTTTAAACTTCAGTAACGTATTGAATGGTCTTTAAGACTGTCAATGGTAGGTAATTTACGACAATTGACCGATATAGCTAGACGGTCATTTGAAAATACGTGAATAGCGTTTAATGAATTACTAACGTGCTTTGGAGAAAATGTTGTAGTGGAGGCTACATATCTTAGCAATTAAATAAATAACGGTAATTACGTCGTGAATGACATGATTGGTATCGATGTTCACTCTCTTTCGCTTAGACCATATAAGCACCTAAATCGTTCGAAGCCTTAGGTTATACCTAATGGGGAATATTATTTTCAGTATGTGGTCTAATTAATCAGGTTTCTAGTATGAGAAAAACATAAAATGGAATTACATGTACATACAATGTAGCTATAGTTCTTTATAACATTGTTAGGAAATTGACACGATGCATTGATGCGGCACGCTACACAGTAATTGTACATTTACCACGGGATCTAAACTTTATGACCCCAAGTCACGAACATATTAAGAGCTACGACCCCTATATACCGCATGCCGATAATCATACATCAACGTGTATTACCGAAGACAATTTCATTGAAAGCAAAGCATCAATTGAACCGTTGCAAGCGCATTATCTTTTGATGAGAACGAATGTATAATAAATCTTTCGTTATTGTTTGATAAATTTATGCTGGGCATAGGATTATCAATTATTGCTACAGTTACCCATAATGAGATGAAGAAATATTTACAAACATTATGTGGTCAGAAAACTACAATATTAAGCAAAATAAATGAGGTAGGTAAAGTTATGTTTCTTCGTATTTACTCAAATGTTCAGCCACTTGTTTATTACCTACTAATTAATAACTTGTCTCTATCTTTAAGTTGTCTAATTATTGCGATAAGACAGCCATTACCACTTGTTTAAAATAAGTACAATTATATGACACAAGTGTATTAAGCTTACAAGATGTTCCTACGCCGAAAACATAGCATTGTTCAGTAACAGATGAAAAAGGATACAGTATTTATCGGTCAATTATTTCAGAATTTCTAAAGTCTACAAGATAAATTTTGTCGTGCACATCTGAGACACATAAGACGGACTAATTTACTACTATTGTGCCACTTAACCTTATCTCAGCTAGAGTTATTACTCTTTATAACCGCTGAGTAGACGCCAATGCAAACATTTAACCAAATGGATTTATAATGTCTTGCTGCAAAATGGGTACGACAAGGGCTTTGGAGGTCAGACTGCAGTCGCATCTTATTACATTAAGTAGCCTCCTTATTCAAGATTTCAATTAAAGACTGTTAAGGAGTTACATTAATGAAATAATGGCGACCCAATTGGCGCAGTGCCGTCGATTAATCGGTAGCCATCACAGGAAGTGTGTAATTTTGAAGACGTTATTTCTGGACATCATTGAGCATACATTTTGGAACAAGGAATACTACAAACTTATGATTACGTAGATAGACATTTGTGAATAGCCAACATGATGAACACGATCTTTGATGGCTTATGTTTAACCTATACAATGAGTGGGAAGAAACATTACTAGGATATCCTACTTAAGCATCTTCCAATTACCTACACAATAAGGCAGGATCCGTGACTCAGTTTATTATCCTTATGTTTGGACATAATCTAAATCATTCCAATGATATCAAGCGCAAGGAAAATCAAAACCTAAGGTCAATAGTTGGGTACAATAACAAACAAGGTTTGCAGGAAACCGTGACCCACATATGTTTTATTTGTAACTACGAATCATGTCGACATGACTAACCGTTCATACGAAAATTAATAGGTACACAGATTTGATCATCCCTCTTTTTGAATTGGCATTCAGAGCGAGTTTGTTGCTACTTGCTAGTGTACGTAGTGTTTATTGAGTTTAAATGCTTCATCGTCACATTACCAATTGAATGAAGGTCGAAATTCCATAGTTCTGACCGATAGGATGTAACAAATACACGATATGTTACAACCTGATCTTTAAATATCGTACCGCTATCAAATGTATTGGGTTTTGTTTGTTTTAGATTGAACAAATAGGTTAGTTAATTTACCGCTTGGATGTATTGTTATGAGATATGTTTCATATTAGTGTTACTTTAACACCGCGTTAACTACCCTCAATGTCACCATTAATTACCTCCGAATTTAAAGCGGAATATAAATAGCAACAACAGATAGCGTCACTACTTACATCACTAGCTGGGTGCGACCTGTTTGTGTATGTTGCCATAACAGTTGGAAACATAAACATATCACCTTGAGGTACAACATTTAACATGGGCAGCGGAACCGAGGCCTTAAAAGGCTCCTGCGTGTCGACTTCATACTATAACTTTACGTAGTCCACACTTTCCACATCTAGATACATTAACCGTGAATCGGCATCCTTTTATAATCGCAGACAACGTCCCACCCCTTTTTATCGGCATTTTGCTACATGATTGATGAGCTATTACCGGTTCGGCTGAAAGCTGCCTGATTTATGGCCGTCGTTTACCTATTCTCGAAGATACCTGAGAGTGGTTCGATGGCTAGTGATGGCGTAGTATTCACGCGGTGTGGTGAGCGCGGACACGGTGCGCGTGCGCCGGGCGGATACGCGGCACATATAAATAGCCGCCATCTATTTTGGTCGGGACACAGCACCCAGGCGCCCGCCATGTGCCTGACGCCGATGTCTGGGACTCCATTGCCGTTGAAATTAATTAAATTCTTAACATATTGAATCACATTCTAAAAGGGCTGGCAGGACATTCACGTTTCGAAATACAGAAATAATCACAATTGCGAAACATTGTTTGAAAAGCGTTGTTGACAAACCTTAGTATATGTACTAAATGCATACTTATATTTTGTCCTCCATTTTATATAAAATTCCGTCGATGATGTCAGAGAACGAATAAATAGGAAAACTCATACAGTGTCAACGGCCATATTTATAAACACATTTAAAATATGAATTTATTAAGTTTACAGTTCTGTTCTCTGCCAAGGTCAGGGCTGCGAGTGCTAAGTGTAGTATACAAATATTTATCTCTCCACTCGCCACCAATGAGCACTTTTCGCGTGGGAATATTCTCCCTCAAACATGTGTGCTAATGAAGAAATAAAAATGTTAAGTTAGCTTCTTATTGCAAAGTCTTAAGGTCTCAAATCGTGTAAATTAAAATAATGTATCCGTAGTCACATTTGGTAAACATGAGAGGCTTCATTTCCAGAGACAAATTTTAGCGCGTCTGGCACTAGAGGTCTATTAGCTTTCCTTTTCCAAGAATCTCAGAGTGTTAGAAATAAAACGTCTAGTTACTTGAGGCAACAATAAAATAGCTTTGTCCTAGAACATGAATGGGAAATTGAGGGACCACCCGTGCTGAGTAAACTACGTCATGCATCATTTGCTTCCAACTCATTCAATATTTGTTTTGGAAGAAAAACTACTTGAAGGCAATTATTTTATTTAATGAAGGTGAATAGTGGCTGACGATAAAAAGCTAAACTTAGAAATGCATATAGATCATGGTAACAATGATTGCCGACATATGCGGGTGGTCTCATAATAGGGTTAATCTTGATTCAATTTGGACAATAAAGCTTGTGGAGTGACTCGTGCATTTTACTAAACGCTGCATTAAAATGATTAACTTGAGTCATGTCTAGTCCTTGGCACGAGACCTTTAGAAAATCACGCTCACATTAACTTCTTTATTTTCTGATACCCATACCCATTTTTGTGATGCATTCCAAATGATCTTTACTGGACGTGCGATTTTTTTTTCAACGAAGCTTATGTAGTGCTGTAAACTGAGTGGGATAGGATGTAGGTAACGGCATCCGTCGCTGATAGTCTGTCACTTACACTAGTACGGTCTTTAAGTTATTGAGTTACCGTATGTGGAACTTGATATTGTGAGGAAACAACACATCATTTTGATTTTATAGGTGTTTATAGATTTTTTTTGGTATGCTTAACAGAAAATGCTCCAGAAAAAATATAGGCTGAGAAAAGTTCTGAAAGGTACATTTAAAGTTGGATTTATTTAACATATTTGACAGAAATCCAGGATACAGAATTGCAGACATCTTGGTTTTTCAATCACGCAAAATGCACATGGTATTCCCTCACATGTTAAATATCTAACTAAACAAATCTCTAACATCATCAGGTAACTAATAAACACTATTAGTACATAAATTTGTTTTCACATCTCTGCTATTTCTCACGACATACTACTTACCAAGTAAATAGAAAACATGGCAGCTTGCAGTAAAGCAGTCGTTGATACTTCGATACTTAAGTAAATAAAAATCGGCTTACCAAGACTTGTGTTCACACTTGTATGCCGATCCTACTGGCAACGACCTCTGAGAACTGGGGACCAGAGGTCATCATCGCGGATTAAAAAAACAAAAGGGAACAAGTAGGGATCTTAATCGTGTTAGTTGGGTCATAATTTATCGAGTAATATACTTATAGTAACAAATTAAGTTTAAGATAAGGCAATCCAAATTTATGTCGTTTTGGTTGATAATAAAGCTACTACAAGATTTAACAATTATAATAAATTATTTATCTCTGTGACTTGAAAACGCTGTTAGTAGCAAACCTTTCCCTTGATATATTTTATCTATGGTAGGATTAACAGTAGTCTAACAATTAAAAGTGATCCAGAGACAAGAGCTAAGTATACAATTCATAAAGCAAAAGGATCCAAAATATATCAGCTCCAATTTGCTCTAAAAATACCCGTCTATACTCAAAATGTTTACATGATCTAACCCACTTAAAAACATTATTTAATATTTCCGATTCCCATAGCAATGTCGGTCGATTTATAAATCTACCATCGGAATGTTGAGGACTGTAAAACATCTCATAACGTTGTAAGTCAGATCAGATCAATGACTAATGTTTATAAGAATTCAGACTATTACAAAGTCAAATATTTCAGTCCCACAGCTACGCAAACAGAAATTTATAGGTCTAATGATTGTTTTGAACGTAAGATATGGTGTCTGGTCAGGGCGGGCGGCGCCTTTGAAGATGCCCTTTCAAATGCCGACGGCCTTTTAAAATCGTTTGCTATAAAGGGTACGCAATAAGACGGTAATTTACTTGCAAATGCAGATATCGGTTACGGATCAGAATTTTTGTAGCTTGGTTTACCAAAGCGGAGAAATCAGCTTTGAAGACACATATGGATGAGGTGTTTTTATTGCTACTATAAAATGGAAAGTATTTTATAATAAAACTGTAGTTATGTACCCACATTGTTGGTGTTGCGTTTTGTAACTCATTATTGCCACAAAATGACATTTACTACCGCTTCTTTGGAGTGTTATGTACATGAAGTGTAGATAATATGATGTAGCTGAGCATACTTCAAAGAAGCATATTATTCCATGCACATGAAGTTAAAACGACGTAACAAACGATTTGCTCAGATGTAAAATATGATAGCATAAAGTAACAGCCACTCATATACAATAAAGAGAGATAACAAAGTCTGTGTTTCTAGTCTAGCTGAAAATAGCTCTACAACAGTAACATAAACCATCTTGGCTACTGATTTAATTATACTTGCAAATATAACGTTATACAAGATGGATGTTTGCATTAAATATGTGCCTACATCGCGGTCTGAGAGTAAACAATCGACAGGATATGAAAAGGAAAACATGAAATCGACTGAAATTACACTAATACAGGGAACTTGTGAAATAACTGATTTGTACATTATAGATTATACAAACAAGGTATATAGTACGAATACGAGGATACAACATTATGATCATCGAAACACTAAAACGTTAAATCAATTTAAATTACATAATATATTGTAATTGGTGTCCCGCGTTCGAAAGTCTTCAAAAATGTTGATGTCACCTTTTCTATTTCTAAGAAGTCATTCATATTAGCATCCGAAATAGACGGTAGGATTCAGATGTCATAAAATTTCAAAGTGACGGTTCTCGCCAAACTGTAACAGTATAGGTGAGAGCATTAGCACCAGTAAATATTTCAGTAACTGCCGTCAAAGCCGAATGAGTAACATCTGGAAACTGGGAACCGTTGCGCAACGATCCAGTTCCATTTCGACACTATTCGTTCAGCTATAAGTTCTGCCCGTTAAGCCTGGAATCCAGTATTATTTGAGCACATTTGTAGAATATTTTACTGCTCGGCTGGTCAATATGTTACAGCTCTTGAGAATAGTTTTGAAATTCATTGAATTCATTTAGTTATCGAAATAGTCAAAGTTTTAGAAGACGTTGAGAATTTACAGAGAATAGAATAAACAATGGAGGATTGTTACATAAATAAATGATAACATATAAAGTTAACACAAAACAATGCAGTTACAGATATATTTTATAATTAATAAGTTCATAACATAGTAGCAATCTGAGGGGTTTTTCCTTAAAAATTCTGATCGTTAGACAAACAGGATAAATTCCAATGTCAGTTGTATAGCTGTGCTAATTATGGATTTATGTTAAACAATCATAATAATATTGATTGAATATTTTGATACAATGCGGAGAAGCTTGGGAGGTATTGAATAGATCATTATGTCAATAATAACCAGAATTCTTCGATGATTGAAACCAAAATACTTAACAAAGTAGGCAAAGTACTAACCGTGTTTGTGATTCTAGGAAAACACACCAAAAAAAACACGTTTGTCTTGGTTTTACAAATAAAAGAGGAAAACAAAGTAAGGATTAACAAGAAAATTCAACCAGACAAAGAACCCATCAGTCATTTCAGCAAATGAATGGTCTCTTTTTTACAAAGGAAATGTCAGCTTAACGTTTGTAAATGCCAAGCGAACTTCGCTTGTATAAGTATCGATTTGATACAAAATAAAGAGACTGTCTCGACCAAATATAGTTATTAGTCGAGAAGGTCGCCCAGTCGTCCTTGTTTATTTGAATGTTAACTGTAAATTAAATTAAGATGTTAATGTCATTTTTGTTAACTATAATTCCCTTTTCAGAAATTTGGAGATAATCTCATATGAAGCAATAAGACCGTACGAAATCGTGACAGACACCTATGCAGTATTATTGTAACCTTGGCACAGAACTGTTAATGTCCAACACGACATGATGCCACGTTTTATTATAATGGATTACGTAGAAAATTATTATTAAGAGACACCGCATGTAGCGGTGACGTCACGTACCGCAATATACATACACAATTTGAGGAAAGCGATAGTATATACGTAAATGGGAATACATATTTAATACTAATTTATTAAGCAGTTAGAGTAAATGATTAAACTATAAGATGGTGCAAGAATGTATTAATGTTCAGATGCTGATAGAAAAGCTTAGTGAACAGGCTTGGCAGTTATGGCGTGTCGAGACTAAACAACTATGTCTATAAACTCCATTTCACATATTATTATACAGATGTACAGATAAATTCAGAAGCTGCAAACCAGTCTGGTAACCCTACCAAAAGAAGAGCACAATACAAATTAAAACAAAGTAACATTACGCTTAATGGATGTGTAAATAAAGGCGCGGTGACACTCCCGACAGACCTTGGCCTAAAATGAAAGCAATTAGACCATACCATGAAGTATTTTAATTTTAAATTAACATCTGCAAACAACGCTAGAAAAAACAAGTAAAGGTTAAGGTCTTATAAAAGCAACAGAGTTAATTAAACTATAGATATATGAACATGGCCTAATTGTTTTATAATGTGTACGTAATATGCCTGTTTCTGATAGGTCGACCTGAATACAAGATCTTTGCTACAATCGAGATAAGACATTATTTATACGGTTTCATAACAAGATAAACTAAGAATTGCAAAACAACAATTAAAACTGTTTACTTTATTAACTGGCAAATAATATGTTGTTGACGCTTTACATTTTTGCCAAGCTAAGTTAAAATACTTCGGAAGTTCGGACTTATAAGTTAATAATAATAATAATATTCCGGGACAACTCACACACGGTTATCTGATCCCAAGCTAAGCAGAGCTTGTGTTATGGTAACCAGGCAACTGATAAACATACTTATATATTTCTAAATACATACATATTATAGATAAATTACACCCAGACAACCAGAACAAATGATCGTGCTCATCACACAAATATTTGTCCTGGGTGGGAATCGAACCCACGACCTCCGGTATAGCAGTCAGGGTCACTAACCACTAGACCAACAGGCCCGTCATCAAGTTAATTTGTAAAATGAAAAAAAAGCAAGCTCGCGTGCTTGATAAATTTAATACAATCTGCCTGATGACTAAGGCATTCGAAACGAAACAACGAAATGATGTATATAATAACGTAACTCGTTCACAATCGTTACCTGTGGCGATTATTTACGATCATTGGCAAGATCTCAATAGTACGCGGTGTGTAGACGCACCGAAACAGTGACCGGATTATATTTCTTAAACGGACCTCATTCGTACTGAAGTCACGCATTTATAAATAGAAAATTCAATCGAAGCGAGTATTGGAGTTTAATTTTTACGGCGCGATTTACGATTTATTGCCGACACAAGCCCCAAATAAAACAAGAGAAATCGGCCCGTTGTAAAATGAACAATAAAATTGCCACAAATTGAAAACTGTTAACAATATCGGATCTTTATCGTCGAACATAATACGTGGGCATAAAAAGATTTTAACGAATTAGTTATAAAGTTGCAGACGCATGAGTTGAATGTAAGAATATAAATTTATTCGCACTACGTGACCTTTTACGAATAGAGCAACAAAATTAGCTGTTTAATCAGTAAAATTACATACACGAACAATAAGGCAAACTTTCATAGGCGTCAAAATAAATTAATATAAAGACCATTTAGAAGTGTTTATCGTCGTCCACAGCGTCATGTCAAAGCGTTTCATTAATGCCGGCTTCGGTAACTGATATTTTATAAATTTCCAAGAAGACATTAAGAAATTAAACAGCTCTTTCATTTGGCTTTTTGCCTTATAAGTATCGGTTGTTCACTCAGTTTCTCGACATGACGTCACTAGCCAACGCTGCAGAAAAACCGGTCGGAATCATGCATGACCGCTGCGGACTCATCCGCTATCTTGAATCACAGAGGCTATGTTGCGGTTTGTCTTGTATGTCATATTGCTTCGCAACCGTATTGCTTCAGAAACTTTAATGTTAAAACATTTTGACATTCCAAAAGTTCATCAACTCTCCTCGTTACTTCTTGTGCTTCCGCGTAAGTTAAAGAAAAGCTTTCTTTGTTTCCACCTTGCTTATTATTCGGAATGCGTATTTAATGGTTTATATTATGTGTCATATTCAATTGACGAGTAAACTACAGAGCGCGAGTCAGTTTTGCATAACAATCAGGAACAATGCGTTGCTGTTCCGTTTTGCCTCTGCATGTGACGGAAAACCTATAGCAAATTTAAATTAGAATAGAAAGGGAGCTTGCGGCAAATATCTAAAGCTTTGCGTTCCTAGTGTTTTATAGCGATTATGGCCATCAATCGCACGTTACATCATCAATCTTGATTGCCATCTTGTAGAATATACAACACAAATATCTTATTGCTTCTACGATTTTAGTTCTAAGTGAAGCGCGTCTTTAATGTTATAGGGACCGATGTTTATTGCCAATGGTCTGTTGCGACATACATAACGTGATGGCAACTCGATGTATGTTCATTAATTCCTGAGCAATGGCACGTCCGAAATCGACGATACCAGTTGCCAGGAATGAATGAAATAATTATATAGTAATAACAACGGCTGCACAGAGTCGCCCGCAAGAATTTATTATAGCTATTTAGTTACGCTCGTTGGATGTAATTTATGCAAGTTATTTTAAATTGCAAATAAGTAATGGACCCGTGTGAAGCAATACATGGCAAATGTAACATGAAAATTACATGGATGCTGTACAGGATTAGGGTTACGTGATTAAGTTTAATTTTTAGGCCAAATAGGTTCCTAAACGAAACCGACGATAGTCGACACTTTTAAAACTTCAGCTTCCAACAACTATTTCATTTGGGCATAGTCACAAATCATCATCTGACTTATGTAGCTCTTTGGGCCTTTTTTCGCCGTATTCTACCAGTCGCCTGTGAAACCCATAAAAGAAAAACTAAATCATCTTTTCTAGCTTCATCTATTCTACAATTATTTGTTTTAGCATCTTAGCCATCAAACTTTTAGTTGAGATTTAAAATGTGTAAATACATATTAAACATGTCTCGAGGTAAGATCACGGCAATTAGTCGATGGGCTAAGATAGAGGAATGCGCGCAACCGTTAGCGTCCGCCTGCTCTGCCTTAGTTGGCACTCCTAGAACCACCAGCGCATGGAACTGTCTCTATCCTCTGCGAACGTACTAGGCGAGGCTTTATCATTCAATATTGGGATACGTCATGCCATCGTATTTATAGATAGATGCATTATTTTTGATAAATCTGTCGTATGTTTCTGAAATAACAGTACAGTTACCTATTTCGTTTTCATTTTGAGGATTTATTGCAATCCTCGCTCTTTTACATAGAAAATGCCGAGTGATTTTTGGGAAAAACCGTACACATTATTTAAATTAGTACAAATAAGCCCACCTGCCTGTCAATGTCAGAGCATGTTGTCACAAGGCTTTCATTGTTCACAGTTAGTTAGGCACTTATCACCTCACGGTAGATAGCTCACGTTCCCCTTGTCCTGTTCCACACATCGACACATCCCGATAACAATAAACCGCTCTACGGCACGAATACCGCTTGGAATTTACCCAGGATGTACATTACAAATAGTATTCCCAGATAAGAATTAATACAATGCAATTAGTTTCCTGATACGTACTTACACAATGGCATTAGGTTTTCCAAATTAGTAGACCCACTATTTAAGAGTCGCAAAAGCACGGCGTTTCCTGTTTATACTTAATCGGTAAAGATAAACTTAGAAGGAAGTTGTTAGAGATTTAAACGGTTTTAAACTTTACTATTATGGCAACTGGAAATACAAACTAGCAAGAAAATTAATTTGTAAATCTTTGCCAAGAGTGGACATTTCGTCTTGAGCTCGACTCGAGACGGTGCCGTATCGTGGCCCTTCAAAATATTTACTTGGCACGCTAAAAATATCAATCAAGTCAACGCCCCGAGCTACTGTGCGATTGGTCAAGTACCTCATCAGCATGGAGGAACAATGAGCGGATGATAACACGTTATCTATGCCAGCCGGAGAGGGGCAGGGGAGGCGCCGGAAATACGACGACTCAACATGGCGGCTTCTCGGAACGTGCGTACGCGCATCCGACACGAAAGTGAAGAAAACTACGCGCTGTAGTTCGATGACATAATACCGATTTGCAATCGCGTTCATTTTTAATTGTTCTGTGAACTTTGTCTGATTTATGATTACGATATTGCGTTATGTAAACATTATTACAATCTTATCGTATGAATAGACAAGTCAAAGCAGACTACTTAAGTCATTATCTGCAATTAAATAATTTGCATGACAATAATATTATCGCTGATCACGCACCTTGTGTTTGAATTTGTTAATACTACATTCGTGTAAGATTGCGAAACATTTCGTCGATAAAACTGTGACAGAAGCCGGTGATTATTTTACGATAATCGTATAAAATATCTTAGTGGCTTTAATGGTAAATAATTATAATTTAAACCTTCATATTATCAGCTTGACTTGCAACAGCCTCCAGCATGATTTGTAGGGTACTCGGACACTCGCTGTTTCGTAAAAAGTACCTTCATATTTTTCCAGTAATAAATCTTTCATAAATAATTTAGTCTGAAGATAGCATTATCTGGTACTCAGCAGATTTGATTTACGGTGCTTGCAAAAATGCCTTTCGTAAATCAAGTCTAATACACGTTATACATTTCGAATTGTTTTTTTCTGTACATGAAAGGTGACTTTCTTCTCAAAGGGGTATTATTATCGTATCTGTGTGTCTTCCATTCATGTCTGTCTGTTGGCGACGGACTAATGAGCCTCTATTATTGGTGTCAGACGACGCTCGTGTTTTCTTTGGCGCACATTAATTATATTCTTTATCTACGAATGCAGTGTGTCGGTGGCCTTCTCGTTCTTGACTGGGAAAGTGATTGTGGTTATGTTACTCATAGAGGACTATTTGATGCTTGGTTTTGTAGTCTTAGGTAAATAAATTGTCTGTATTATTGGACTGTGCTATGGACTTGTTGATAGATAATAAGCTGATACCACAGTTTCGAGAAAAGGATCGTCTGCTAATAAAACTGCGGCGTAGCGTTTACGATATTTTGGCAGCATAGTTATTTCCTAACGCAACAAGAAACTATTCAAGTTGTTCGTAAGTTGAAAGTTCTTTCTTATATCATACTAGCTGATCCCCGCGACTTCGTCCGCGTCAATTTCTGTTATTATGACAGCGATTAAGAAGTTTAAAAAAAAAAGTATTTCTGCGTAAATGATAATTTTAGTTAATATTATGTTGATAAAACTCTGTAGCAAATAATTGGCAATAATGCATTAATTTCGACCAAATGATTACCTTAAAAAAGGTTATAGTGAGTCAATCTTAAAAGATAGACATATACTGACGCAGACATTTTTTTAGATCATTTAAAGAGGAACAATTCTTTCAGACATATATATTTTGGGTAACTCGAACCGTTTACGCAGCGCACGCAACGGAAGCTTTCAAGTATGAATATTTTTCCCCGTTTTTGTGACATTTTTCACTGCTGCTTCGCTCCTATTGGTCGCAGCGTAATGTTATATATCCTAAAGCCTTCCTCGATAAATGGACTATCTATCACAAAAAGATTTTTTCAATTCTAACCAGTAGTTCCCGAGATTAGCGCGTTCAACCAAACAAACAAACAAACAAACTCTTCAGCTTTATAATATTAGTATAGATTTTTGGGGCATGGTAAGTACCTAAGACATTACGGTTGTGTTATTTACATTTTCTTGTTTTCTTTTCATAAATATGCTCATATATAAATCTTTATGTATTATTGTCTCGATCAACAATATCACCTTGTTTGCTCAACTATCTTTGAGCAAACAAACCAAATGCAACAAAGCTAACAGTTTTTGACTACATTGTATTAATTTAATATACAATTTATATACACAGAGGCCAGATAGGCTTTGAATTCGAGTTTAGGAGGCTTGTGGGCGAATAGCGGCCATATTGAAAGCTATCCAAGTATTTGGCGTAGGTGAGACTTTTAAATTAACACGACTAGTGCCATTTACGCTTGCTTATTTTATAACTGCATACCTACTGTACATGGTCTAGGTACCTACTATACCTACCTAGTATCATTTTGTAGTAGGTATGGTACCTACTCTGTTTTGAATGGAGTTATTATTCAATAATTTCTTATTATGTTCGATTACTTAAGTCTTATGTATGCATGGCGTAAGATATCACAATACTATTCATAGTATTACAATGACGTTAAAGTAAACGTTAATCACTTGGGGTTGGTTTTTTTGTAACCACAACAACAGGATAATAATAATTGTCATCCATTGTTGACCTATGACCATATTCATTCATGCTTAGGTTTAGGTCTCGCGAATCGGGAATTTACGTGGTACCTACACATTTACTCAGTTCTCCTAAAAATAAATGGATTGAAACCACAATAAATTTTTGTAAGTCTTTTTTTTTTGCGACTCTCCAGTTTCTTTAAGTCTAGGCTCTATTTTTAACAATATCTTTTTCAAAATGTCTTTCTATATTCAAAGGGATAATAAAGCATGAGACGTAAAAATAAATAATTCTTCGCTATTTAATCACTATCTAAACGTCTTCATTTTAAAATATCTTGAACACATTATTGATAGGTAGTTCACCTGCACGAGTGGGCAAAAAACCCAAGTCCACGCGGCATAAACGGCCGCGAAGGACGCGTTGCGTACGCGCATTTCACCTCTCACTCTTACGTATACCGCCATCTCTTTCCCTTTACTCGTTAATCAGACAGGTATTGCTTTTATTACTATCTGGACCAGTCAGCAAAACTGGCTTCTGAATGATGAATTTTACGAATATTAAGTATATGATAATTTTTCCATTTTACTGACCATTGCTCCTTTGAATTGGTAATATAAATTTGCCCTAAATTGATAGAGAAATGTATCAAAAACAGAAATAGATTACCCAATGATTCTCGTCACAATAATTCATAGATAAAGACAAATCTATGTAAATGTTCTGGTTATATGTTAAGTCTTTGCCCAATAAAAAACTGAGAATAACAGAAGAACAGGGACATATAGTTTAGTCTAACATGTAAATTACAAGTGTTTAGTATAATTTTATGCTGGAAAATAACAAGAAGGTGGAAATAAAAATTGCCTAAAATTTAGAGACCCAACTCTGTCTCAAATTACAATTTTTTTCTTATCTATTTTGAAACAACTTAACTTTAGTCACATTACTCAATTAATGCACCGGTGTACAATATTGTACATATTATTTAAGATGATTTTATCCCAGTAGTATTTACTTTACTTAATATTATAATTTCAGACAGTAAAGTTGAAATCAAAAGTTTTATCTTACAAAACAAAAAATTGTAATAATAAATATAATTTAATAATAATAATAATATTGTCCCGGAAAATTATTATTATTAAAACAAAAATAAATAAACAGGTAGATAGATAGGTTCACATAATGACTCTTTGACCCACCTTACTTACAATTAACCTTTTCTCAGAATAAAATGATTTGGTAATGTGATGACTAAATAAATTGATCATACCACGCTACAGACTTAATATAATTTTCTCATACAAATCCTTGTGGACTTTGGACCTACCCACATTCCATCCAGATTCTCTTTCACTGAAATCCTTCATTCAATATATATACAGAAGGTACCTAAGTATAAAGAAAATATGAGGTACTATGAAAAAAAATGGGATGACATCGATCGCTTCTTAAGTGATTGGTGTCATGTGGCTCGAGACAGGCATGTCTGGAGTCAGTCGGGGGAGACCTTTGCCCAGCAGTGGGACACTTAAAAGGTTATAAAAAAAAAAAATGAAAAAAAAAAGTAAGAAATAATGATAAATATTTTCCTAAGCAAGCCTTGCTATGCATGCAAGTTTAAGCTCAGCAATTTTTTGGGATAATTGTGTCCTATATGTTTATTGGCTCCTAATTTTGTACACTCAAAGAGTAAAAAAAGAATTGTTAGAAGAAAACAATAGAGCAGTATGGTCTGATACATGAATACTGCTAGAAATTATTGTGTGTATTTAATTGAAAAAAAAAAGTTAATAAACATAACTAAAATGTTGTGCTATAATAAATAAAAACCAAAGTTGATATCTCTGTTCCAAAGATAAACAAATAGTACTAGTATTATATTATACAAAGATTATACCAAACAAATTCAAGGCCAACTCAAAATACAGATGAGTCAACATTCAAATAAAACTACTTAAAAATAAACTAGCTCGTTTATTCAGTCTTCCTACAGTAAAAAATAAGTAAGGAAAGTCTTAAGAAGTAGATAATGTTTAAATAAACAATATTTTTGTGTACTAACCGAAGCTTTCTGTCAGTTTTAGCATAACCCCCCCAATGTGCATGTCTCCTTTCACGACCATGGTCCGTCTTTCGTTCAGGTCTGTGACGTAGATCGTGAGGTTCCACGACCCATCGCCGACAACTTCACCGTCCGCCAACATGTTCACAAGTTCTTTATCACTTCACAATATAAATGTCACTTCCGAAGGAGCATCGCGAGTCGCGACCAGTGTTTAAAAATTACTTGCACACGTCCGACGAGCGCGCCAGACTTCATAAACTAACTGGGCTAGTGATGCGTAGAATAGAAATGTCAAATGACTAAATACTTTCATGGTGTTGTTACTAAGAGGGGAATTTATTGTGGACGATATAAGTCGATTGATACACTTATTAAATTATACAATTTACACAATTAATCTATGTTACTTTTAACTGTAAAGTTGTGATTGATTGATGTTTTTGGTGCGGACAATACAATTTGTAAAAGGAAACATGGCTTATTAATTATATAAAATGTATTTTTTTAATATTATTCCAATAATAGTACTTATTGTGCGTATTTCAAGTTGGTATTCATTAAGTAAATAAATATAGTTATGTTGTTATGTTGTTGAGGCACAAAGATTAAAATCGACTAACGTCATTTCGATTTTGGAAATGCACACCGTATTTAGAATAGTCGGTATTATATACACATGGAACTTAGAATATAGAAACAAGAGGAGCTGCTCCACTAACATTATCCACAATTATTTAATTTTATTAAATTGATATAGAAGCAATAATTAATGTATACTCTGTGTCTTATTAACTGATTTGCGTCATTTGTGATTAAGTGTGGTGAAAGAAATTACGCACTACTACTATATGCTATTTGTTCTATATACTCTGCAAAGCAATATTAACATAATTATTTCTGACAGCTATACCGGAGGTCGTGGGTTCGATTCCCACCCAGGACAAATCTAATAATATTCCGGGACAACTCACACACGGTTATCTGATCCCAAGCTAAGCAGAGCTTGTGTTATGGTAACCAGACAACTGATAAACATACTTATATATTTCTAAATACATACATATTATAGATAAATTACACCCAGACAACCAGAACAAATGATCGTGCTCATCACACAAACATTTGTCCTGGGTGGGAATCGAACCCACGACCTCCGGTATAGCAGTCAGGGTCACTAACCACTAGGCCAACAGGCTCGTCGTAGGACAAATCTTTGTGTGATAATCACGATCATTTGTTCTGTGTCTGGGTGTAATTTATCTATAATATGAATGTATTTAGAAATATATAAGTATGTTTATCAGTAGTCTAGTTACCATAACACAAGCTCTCTTAGCTTGGGATCAGATAACCGTGTATGAGTTGTCCCGGAATATTATTTCGTCCTCACAACAACAACTGCATCCCTATTAAATGTGGCCATGTTTAGGGCCCGCGGTCTTGTATACACGCCAATACTATAGGTATGGGCGGTCCATATTGTGATGATTAGATTTTTCAGATCTTTGACATGGGTTGTTGAAGTTTGTCGTTAAATATTGACATAACAGAATTGATATTAATAAATAACAAAAACGAATAAATACCTAAAATAATTTGTGTTCAATGAAGTAAATTTGACTTGAAATAAAGAAATCAAATTACAGAGTTTAAATAATAGTGTTTTAATTGAATGTAACCTGTTGACATAGTAAAAATAGAATAGATTTTAAAAGCAGTGTTTAATTTTGATCTTAAAAAAATAAGAAAGTGTAGAAAGCAAGAGTGTTTCACAAGTAAAATAAATAGTGAAAATAACTACATGTGGAATATAAAAATAACGTTTGGAATTTAAAATGAAATATTTTGAACTCTGGCAACGGCAGTTGTCTGACTGACGTCTTGTTTGAGTTTGACAATGTCAACTTCGCTCACTAAAAGTTTGGGTGAGATTCGCAATCGCATGATATTGTTGTACTTATTTACTTTATGCTGTATTGTTTCATAAATTACTAAATGTTGGATGAAATCATATACGTAACAAGGCATCTTAGAACTTACATTGATCCTTATGAACAAAAACAATACAAAATCAAAAGAAATGGTTGCGACGAAACATAAAAGTAAAGGTATGTTAATATTATCAACAAATTGTTTTGAGTAGTACTGTCGCATATGTATGTATCTATCATAATTGTATATATACGACCTTGAAGTGATTTATATTTATTTAGTTCGATGATAAGACCTTCTGGGAAGTTTGAAATAAGTTTCTATAACAAGTGGTTTGCTTTCAGTACCACCTTGTTCAACACCTGAACATCGCGCAGAGTCCCCGTCACGGGACAGTGATTCGTTATGTGACTCGGAGGCAGCAAGCCCAGTCCCATTCTTCTGTACACAAGATGGGGCTGAAGGAGAAACAGATGTGGTCTGGAATTTTTACACACCAAAATCAGAACAAACCCATAAATCACGGTTCAAAAACTCAACACCAGTCAGCCGTAAATCAAAAAGAGTTATAAAACCTAAAATAACAGAAAAACTACCCCCAAGACGCAGACCACTGAAAGCAACACACAAAAAAACTGAATTATTCCAGGAATTAATAGAACTTAATCAAAATTTACATGAACTTATGACCCAGAAACCGAAAAGCTTAGCCACTGAGAAATTAAATTCTGGAAGTGAAGATGATATTTTTAATGAATCACCGGAGTTCTCCCCTAAAAGTAGAGTAAGGAGTAATTCACGATGCTTAAGAAGAAATGTATTAAGCTCTAATTTTGTAAAACCTGATCCAGAAACTGCATTGGAATCAGATGATTCTATGAATGAATGTTTAATAAAGGCTAGTCAGGTTGTAGAGGAAAACATTTTAAATGAAGCACCGGCAGTCAAAAGGCCTTGCTATGAACATATTAAAAACAAATTATATACCTCAGATAGAAATTTCAAAATGGACCAAGATTCTATGGATGCTATACTGAACAGTATAAAATTGGAATCCCCAATTGTCCACAGAGCAAAACAAATGAGTTCCCCTCAGATGAATAATGATTCATTTGACAGTTTGGTTGGCAATCTTAATGATAGTGCTCTAGAAAGACTTACGCAGATGCCAGCAAAAATAGACACATCAAAAAGAAAAAGTAGACTAAATGAATCTAAATCTGATGGCAGTAATTGGATAATAAAAGAGTTAATTGTTCATGAAAGTAGTCCATCATCAAAATCTTTATTTAGTCGCCATAACTCAATGCCGGTGTCGCCAACAGTAACAAATCCAAATAAACCATCCACTAGTGGAATGGCATTTGGAAGATATAATTCAATGCCTTTCGGAAAGGATGCAGATGCCACTATAGGTAAGATAATATACTATTTTCTAGCATTTTTTGAATTATGGAAAAGAGAATATTAAAATTTATTAATTTTTAATTAATTTCAGTTCCAGGTGATTCTCCCATTAGATGTACTCCAGAAGAAATAAAAAAGAAGCATCAGCTAGCTAGAGAAAGATTGTTGGCAAAGAGGCTCCTACCATTTACAGCTTCACAGAAATCAACACAAAGTAGCAATTCTGGTAGTTCCACACAAATGACCCAACAACCAATTACAAAGATAATTGATGAAAAAGTTGCACCTATTAAAAATTCTGAACCACTTATGCCAAAAAAAGTACTGTTTCAACCTAAAGTTGCCAGTAGTGCTGCAACTATGCAAAATAAACTGAATAGTATGAACTCCCAATCAAAATCCAGTAACAGCTCTGAGAATTTAAAAATGTTGATTGAAAAGAAACGACAAGAAGCATTAATGAAATTAAGACGCCGACAAATTCAAAGCAAAATCATTTAATTACGTTGTTTGATTTTAAGATTGTAATAAAAATTATGATTGTTTGATTTATTTATAAATTAGTCTTTGAGATCATTTATATTTACCGCATGGTTTAAGAAATAATTATTAACTTACGAGTATATGTATATTTAAATAAGATATTGCAAGCTACATTAGCACCATTTCCTTGCATCTGATTGAGATGAAAGTTTGCATACTATGTACTTATTAGTTTGGTGCCAATACAATAAGATAACCAAGGTACAATGTTCAAAAATAAATCTTAGCGTGTTGATAAATTATTATACATTTAATGTTCTTGGTATATCGATCGAATCTAGTTGACGGGAGGTCCTATTATAATACATATAAAAGCCTATTACCTTTTTTTATATATTGTTGAATCCAAAATGCTGTGGGTCAGAACCACTAAATATCATAAAATGGCATGTAACTGTCTAATGCTACTATTGCTATAATAGTTTGCCTTTGTGCCAAGCGTGAGCAGTGATCACTTTTTTGGCTGTATCTGGTACATTCGTTTACTGATTTAAGTTATTTTTCGCGCAACGACAGACTTATATGCGAAAATATCGATGGTTTTGACATTGTTAGGATAATATTAGGGTTTTAGATAGTCTTATTAAAACGGCGCACTTCGTCTTGATACAATATTTACTACAAAACTAGTTCATACTAGTGCTTACGATTCATACCCTGATAGGCTCACTCTTTAGTTTCTTATGTATACTCTAAGGTCTAAACTCTAATGTCACAGTAATGTCATGTCATCATTTCATCAAAAGTCATTGTCAAAATAGTTTTCTAGATTGTGATGTGAATTGGCAAAATAAATAGAAAATCTCAACTATTTGTGTTAGTAACGTCGAAAAAACGATAAATAAACGAAAAACCGACCTACAATATCTAATCTAATATATAATCCATTCGACTATATATTTCAAATAGTGAACTAGGTTAACTAAAAAAAATATTTTGAAAATGGCACTGAATTACGTTCGGCAAATAGCAAGAGTGGTTTGTACTGTGGGCCCTCAAAGGTCTAATAATGTCCAGCGATTGATAAGTACCAGTGGACCGCTAAGGCTCGGCATGATACCGATTGTTGTGGAACAGACGGGTAGAGGCGAGCGCGCCTACGACATATACTCCAGACTTCTGCGCGAACGCATCATCTGTCTAATGGGTCCTATAAACGACGAAATAAGTTCCCTGATCGTTGCTCAGCTGTTGTTTCTCCAGTCAGAATCTAGCAAAAAACCCGTCCATCTTTACATAAACTCTCCCGGTGGCAATGTCACTGCTGGACTGGGTATATATGATACAATGCAATACATAACACCTCCGGTAGCTACTTGGTGTGTGGGACAAGCCTGCAGCATGGCGTCTCTACTCCTGGCTGCTGGGGCCACTGGGATGCGCCACGCACTTCCAAACTCCCGTATTATGATTCACCAGCCCTCTGGTGGGGTGAGAGGCCAGGCTACCGATATTCAGATACAAGCAGAGGAGATATTGAAGCTCAAGGCTCAGATCAATTCTCTATATGTGAGACATACTGGTCTGCCTGTGGAGAAAGTGCAGTCTTCCATGGAGCGGGACTACTTCATGTCTCCAACTGAAGCAAAGGGCTTTGGATTGATTGACAATGTTCTGGAACATCCACCATCTCATGCTATGGAGCAACAGTGTGCTGCTGGAGCTGCTCCCAGCCCTACTGCCGCCTGAAGCTCTTAAGACTGGACAAATGACTTTTACCTTGGCTGCTGTACTGAAGGATTTTCTTAGGCAATACAGTGCTAAACATATGTGATAATAATTACAGATTACTCATTGTTATGATAGTAAATTGTATTTTTATTAGATGGTAATATTATTTATTCATTTAACTGTGCCTTTTAATTTTTGTATTCAACTTTATTATATTCATCACACCAAATTTTCTCTCAAAAATATTACAGAAAAAATCTTGACAACAACATAAGTCCAGATAATTGAAACATATGCCTCTCACTAATCCATTCACATAGTTTTGAATTCCTTACAAAATTCTTACACTTTTACAATTGTAAATTAAACATAAATGAACACTATTAATAGACTATTATAAAAAGTTAGAGCTTAGAGGAAATCATTTCAAACTTGGCAGTACATTATTCTAGCATTTTTCTTTATCCAGTTGTAGTAGTATGTGATATTTGTGTAGACCATTAATGCTGGCAAACGTCGTGATCTGAATGACACCAGTCCAAGTTGAACATAATCCTTTGTCACAAGAGCACTTCCAGAGTCCCCACTGTAATAAAAAATAACTGTTTAAGTGCATTAAGATAATTAAATAGAAGCTTGAGTTTAGCTGTGCTATAAAACTTAATTGCCAAAACTTTCGCTGTCTGGTCAATTGAGTTCAATGTGTAAAACTATATGTTTATTAATTTATTAGGGGTTGATTGAGGTACAAACATCACTAACATGTTCAGAATATTTAAAGGGAAATAAATAATTATTGCATCCAGAATAATATACTGACACAATTAGCATAATATCATTTAGCATTACGCATTTAAATGACTTTGCACAGCTGCATAGCCAAACATTTCTCATGTCCTAAAAAGTTATAGAAATGCTGGTAAAATGTAGTGTTTATATACTTTTTGGGTACTGGCACAGACCACGAGAGAGCCTGCTATGATATTACTTAGTAGGTACTTATGTTTCACTATGTCTGAACACGACTTAATAATATAAATAGTGATAAAATCAAGCAAACTGAACTTTAATGAAACACCAACTTACTCGGCTGGATGTTGCCCCTCATCTTTTGTGCTCCCAGCACAAAACATTCCGGGGTGTAACACCCCTATTCGCGAACAAACCCTTTGCGACCTTATCCTTTGAGTAACGGCTTTGAGAAACGTTCCTGCATCTTCTGTTTCGTCCTAGGAAATAGTAAATATTAATAATTGTATATGGAACAGCAGACAGATACGTTGCGTTCGTTCGCAATTCGCAGGCATGCTGGCCGAATTACATTAGGCCCACCCCATCAAATTATTTGAAATAAAAAAAAAAAAAATTATAGGCTTTGGGAAAATATAGGCATTCGCTCGCCTGATGTAAATCTGCTTTAAGCCGATACTTGACGATTTTAGTACCTATCTAAGCAACTCCCGTGATACATACATAGGCACGCGTCGTTGAAGACTTAGGTACCTAAGTCGTTGGGTATCGGAGATCGCGCTCGTTAACGAACGGGCTAAGTATATACAACTGTCTAAAGACCCCTTTACGCTATACCTAATTTAATTAATTGGATAAAAAAAGAAATATCGAAAGATATAATGGATTGCAGAAAATTGTTAAATAAACCACTTCAGTTAAATAAAAAAAACTACTGGATCGATTTTGATGTCATTTTAAATATGGGACCGACAACTTCTGAGTTATCGATTAAAATTAAAATTCCTCATTTGAAGTAGGTTTGAAAAAAAAAAATATTTCATAAGTATGAAAGATTTTTTTTTTTCAAACCTACTTCATAAAGAGGAGTTTTTAATTGTAAAGATCAATTTTAACCGCTAAATGTATTTTCCCTTTACTTATGACGTTACGGATAGCATCATACCAGACACGATTCCATTTTCTTTTTGGTGGTACGGAACCTTACAAAATTCCTGACTCAGACTCGTTACCGCATTTTATTTGTGTCCTGAAATCTTATGTGAAAATGGCTTTAGGCGTCGACAGGTAATCGTTTATGCCAGTGATTTTTGGCACAATCAAAATTACCACTGACAAACTGTTGAAAATACATATTTACTATAACCAGGGGCGGGCTTTCCTAACGTAAGATCATTTTATCTAAGGAAGAATTTTGTTATTTTTTTCAGTTCCTTTATATAAAATATGTGTATGTAAATTTATCACTCGAATAAAAATAATTTGGTATTGGAAAAACTGGCCCTTAGAAAACTTGGTATGTAAGTAGGTATATTTTTAGGGTGCTTCCCGTAAAATTTGAAAATTATTCCCTGATCCCGTGACGCCTCTATAATTTACTTACATTTACAATTCCCCAGCCCGCCACATCCGCTCTCTGTACGTTAGGGAAACGTGGATTTATGGTAACCCTCTTTATATTCTCTCCTAAGTATAACCTCCTCTTCAGTGCGACCAGCGCTATGTCGTTGGCAGTTGTTTGTTCGTCGTAATTCTCGTGCACTTTTATTGCGCCGACTTCTCTTTTAGATCTCACCTGGAATGGTAAATAAATACCTGTATGTTTGTTTAATGCTGATCTTCATTATCACTTAGTTAATCACTACCCAACTCAGAACTAGAGTCCGTGTTAAAAATAAGGATAATATTTATTTCCACACAATAAGTATTAAAATATTTGATAGGAAGCAATAGACATTTTTTTTTTAATATGTCTTTACAGAATTATATTAGTATTTATATAATTATCTGCCTTCAATTTTCAAAGACCATGTACCTACCTGACGATTTATATTCGGTCTAAAAGCTTGTACAAATATACGAGAAGCCATAAAACTACTGACCTTTTCCAAGTTTTCGTGTCCCGCAAAAGCTTCTACTAAATGGTCTTTATGGTTCGTTTTACACACAGAAACACAATGAGCCGCAGTGATAAGCAAATTTTGGTTGAGTATCGAAGCACCGCAGATCCATTGCCTAGTACAATCTATGGCCAAATATACACAGTGAGGGTATTCCCTTATTGTAGTGTATGCCCCACCAACCACAAACGGCTCCATTACTGACAGACAGCTTCGAACCCAACACGTTAAAGAAAACACTAAAAGGAACATATGTAAAAAAGTCATTGTTTGGATAGAGTTATGTAGATTAGGTCATTAAACTTTATTGCTTTTAATTTTCCATTTACGAGCGTCGTCATTTTGACGTTCGCGTATTAGTGGCACATCAAAGTACTGCATGCGATCTGATTGGATTTTTATGACTTAGATTCGATGTGCGGAAAAATTCTTGATTTTGAGTGAATTGTGAAAAGTGTAGCACTCATATATTGGCATGCGAAACGTTGTATACAATTGAAGGCTCCTGTTGTAATGTGTGAAGTTATGTCGAGTGAAAACGTTTTTTTTTCTGTCTTACTGTAGGTAGGTACATAACATATGTTGTATATAATTATACTTGATTTTACATTCAACATAAACAGTAAAGATTTAGGTACTGACTGAGCAATTAAATAACTTATTTACAAGTTTTAATATCGGTAGCCTCGGTTCAAAAGCTGTCAGCTGAAATATAAGAGATAAATCAAGTGCGTCTGTTTTTCGCGCTCTGTGTTCTGTAGGTACCTACTAATTATATTTTCAGTTATACAAATATTTGGATTAAGTTTTATTTTTTAAATAGTTAAATTATTATGCGGGATAGGTTACCTACCTATTTTCGTTAAGACTACATAAATAAAATTATATCTGACCCATCTGCTGAAGTATCTACTAGCTACTGTAGGTTGTTTGTATTTTTTTTTGTAGCTATATGTCATGTTATCGCCAAACTAAAGGTAAACCTACAAGTAAATACTTGAACCAACACTAGATTCACTTACCGTTAGTCGTTTTTACGGCTTGCACGAGGAATACTAAAAATGCTTTGAACTTGCTTATCGCAGCTTCACAAGAAACGTTTATATACATTTACAAGAGCCATCTATCAAGTTAATTAACTGACGAATCTTCGTCAAGATTAGAAAAGTTTAATTCGTCTCTGCAAAGACAAGTTTTCCCATGAGCAAACACTTTCAAAGATTGTGGTTATCTTCAAAGTATACACACAAGTCCAATAATATAATACGAAATTCGTTAAATACAATTTTACTTTTGCTACGAGAAATATTTTATTCTTCAGTTTGTTTACAAAGCTTTTAGGTAACACTTATCGCAAAGCCGAGACGGCTTCTAATGTAAATTACAGCTCGAAGCCTTATTACCGCGAACAAGGTCGGCTCTAAGATTGGGTCGCTGTATAAGGAACAGCACGAATCTAGGTTGTTTCATCCAAAACAATGGCGTGGTGTGGCGGCGCGAGGCGGGCCTTTCATACTCTGTGAAAAGGTTCGGACTTGGCCGAGTAGAGGAGCGTGTGCTTGAATGGTCGGGGTGGCGCATGCGTCCGGCGCGGGTCGATACGTGGTGACGTCAGCGACAGTCAGGCTCAGGCTCAGTCAGCCGCCGACGGCCACAGCGCGAACATGTGGCTGCAATGCTTGGCTGCTACGTTGTTCATCGCCGCTGCCGCGTCCCGCGAGGTCTTCACCAACAGCTTCCTGGTGCGCTTCAAGCGCTCGGTGCAGCACGACGAGGCGCACCAGCTGGCGCTGCGCCACGGCTTCGACAGCCTCGGACCGGTAAGTGCCGACCACGTGATTATACGTAAACATACCCATAGACGTGCCGCTCATTTTTGCGCTCGTATAACTTGATTTACGTCCAGAGAAATGTCCTGAATTACGGCAAATCGCTCAAATTGTGTTGCGGTTTGGGGTTCTAAATTGATAGCTCGACTAATAACTATTATGTTGGAGGTTGTATCGTGTCGTGTTGATTATTATGGCTTCGGCTGAAGTAGACACGTTAATTGAAAAAGTTTTAGCTTTTATTTATGGTCTATAGTTAATTTAGATAGCTACAAATGGAGTGTCTTTTTAGTTATAAGTACAATATTATAGATGGAAAATAATGTCTTTAATAAATTCGCGCGCTATTTCGCGTGGCGGATACTTCGTTATCTGCGATGACATTTATGATGGTGTCGTGGGCAGATTGCTACGGCCAGTGTTGGTTAAACAACAAGTTGGTTACTTCATAGTCATTTGTTTGTTTCTGCTGGTATCGCGCGCCACTCAACTTGCACGTAAACATATCGGCGTTAAAAGTTCATGTCAGTATTGGAAAATAGTTACAACCAATTTTACTTTTATTTCTCAATTTTAGCGGCTCTTGCTGTTCTCTTTAAAAGAAAATTGTAGTACGTATCGAGTACATATTGTATTATAATTCACATTCGAAAAATATTGGAGTAATTTTTGGTGGAGTTAATTTAACCCACACGAGAAATTCTATACGATTTTTCGTTTATGTAATGGGTCTGTTATGCTTTGGCTTTCAGAAAGTTTTTAGAAACCTTAAAATCCAAAAAAGTGGCTAGTCAATTTCCAAATTGGGGAACGTACAGGTTTACAAAAGTCATAGGCAACATTTTTCGCTTCCTTTAATTTATTTATGTTCGCACATCTCACATGCAGGTTCACACGGGTATTTGTTCCGAGAATCGAACCCATTACAAACGACGTAAAAAGGCTTACTATGGTCATCAAGTCTTTACACCACTAAAACGTTTTTGGTCGATATTGTTAGCTAAACTGAAACTAAATTGAAATACAGAGTACGTTTCGCATAGTAACATAAATGACTTCATGACCCAACATAAGCAATCCAATAGTAACCAATCTCCTGTTATCGTTTCAATAAAACCCACACAGATTACCTAATACTCAGTTTATGGAGCAACCGGGTCACGTGAACAGTTCGTGATAAACGCCTTGTCATCACAGCCCGGCTTTGTCTTAGATATGTTAAGATAAACGAGGTCGCTTCCCGTTTGTTCCATATTAAGTATTCAGTTTAAATTGCCTAGTAACACGAGCGTTGTTATGGTGGTATAAAGATGGCGCCACTATAGCTTGAGACTTACAAACGTTTGGGCTTCCGCTACTTCTATATCTATACATAATGTAAAATAGATTCCTGCCACGTCTGTCTGTCTCAACGCGATTAACTCAAAAACCTCGGCACGTATTTTCGTGTAGTTTTCACCAATGCATAGGGTAGGTAATTAGAGGATGTTTTGTGTGAATAAAAGTCTACCCGTGCGAAGCCGGGCGGGTCGCTAGTTATGAATATTTATGGGGAACAAACCAAGTAACTTTCACGAGTATGTACAAAAAGTTAGTTATGTTACACTTGGAGATAATAGAAAAGCTAAAATATATTAAGAAGTACTTCATTTCGTATGAAAATAAGCCTTTGCTCACACATTTCCAACTGAAAAACCTTTTTACATTCGTAAAATGTCACAATGTGAAACTTCCAACACATACCAAAGTGAGAAAGGGTTGCGACAGATGGATGACCAACTTGGTTCTATGTCGTACGTGTTCCATACCATTATTTTTTTACTCCAAACCATTTTTATAAAATGGTTATATATAATTTATATTTTTACATAGTATAAAACAAAGTCGCTCCAGTTGTTTGTACGCTTAGATCTTTAAAATATGCAACTATACGAATACGATTTTAACGTTAACTTTTAAACTATCGCTGCATGTTTATAGTAATATGATTCACGGGAATAATCGCGTACATGCATAAACATCTTTTTTGGGCTCGACGTTTCGACGTGTGTAACCCACACAGGCTGTGGTCGCAAGTAGACTGATGCATGTACGCGCTTATTCCCGGGAATTATATTACTATAAACGTTTTCAACGCAATTCTCAGCAATAGATAGAGTGATTCAAGCATATGTATTATAGTACATGGCACCCTTGTGAAGCTAAAATAAGCCAAATAGCTGTTTTTCTTCACTAAATTATGCTAGTTCTTCTTGGTAGCATTTAACTTGCCCGATTCTTTCAATCAAAAAACCTTTATCATTATTATCTCAGAGTCATTATCTCGATGGTACTATCCTACCTATCCAAACATAATCCGTCAATCAACACTTACACCCACGAAGTGTATATTGTGTATAGGAGTGGTTTAATCTTTGCAACGTAATACGCCTACATGGACTGCGTATCACACGAAACAAAACGACAGTTATTAGCCCGTAAAACTTTTTTAAAACATCGCGAATTGTTTTTCGCAAAAGATTAAAGTAAATGTTGTGAGTCACTATTTTGGTTTTGCGTAACTATTTCCGAAATTTAGAGATATCAATTTTTATTTTTTCATTATAAGCAGAAAGCAGTAGTTTAAAAATATTTCGATTACATTCGAAGCTCGTAAAGTGTTTTCATAAAACCAAGTTTTATTTGATAGTTGTCAAATCCCTATTTTCACACTGTTAGGCCTACCTAACAGTGTAAATTAGGTACAGGACCTTTCCTGTACCTCATTTAATTCACAATAACCGACACCAACAGATTTCTGCCAACCAAAAATATTTCGTACGATTTAAATAGACTTTTATCTTTAGAGATCACAGCCTCGCAAAAGCAGATGTTCAGTACATATTATGTAAATTATGTGACTCGGCATTATGTATTCTGTTTGCCGACATAACGTACCAAAATAGGTACAAATCTGACATAAAAATAAAAGAGCTCTGGGGATCGCGCGTATCACGATTCTGCGTTATTTTTTGAGCGCCACTTGCTTTTTTGTTTAGGTATTTAGGCTCTAGATTGCATGGTTCACCTGTTGAGGATTATTTTGCTATCCATCCATGTATTTGGATAGTAACCTGTTGTGCAGTTCAAAATAAATATGAATGTATAGAGTTTTTTTATTTGTATTGTTGAAGTTTTCATGTGTGGTTTTAAACCTATTAAAAGTAGATATAGGTAGATGAAAATAAAGATCTAGATCGAAGACAGGAAAATTAAATAAAAATTCTTGGATTTCTGAAATTGTTATACGAATACTTGGCCATTGATACTACAGCGTTAAGATTGCTCAACAACAATAGGGGTCAAACACAATTGAGCTTCAACGCCTTGGCTTTCAGAAGATTGACGTATGTTGAGATATGGGACAAAGGCAGATTCAATCTGCTATCGGCCATTGAAGGCTGCCTATTCAAAGTACCAAGTCGGTTTATCAGCTATGAATGGATATAGAGCAACTGTACCTTGTTCAGGTATATCTCTGAATTCTAACTGAATTCCATCACAATTTAATTTTGTCTAGATAACAAATACCTAGAAATATTTGAAAAACGATAACTTAAAAATAGGCAGGAGTTAGTCCTAGCATATAAGTGAAAAGAGAAAAGAGAGGCTAACAGCTCTTAATAATAATAATATTATGTGACAAGTATGTACTTAAAACTTTGCATCATTTTCTTTGAAAAAATATATTATAGAAGTGGCAAAACTCTTTAATTCAATGGCAAGGTCCCGTATCGATAAACTGTGTTTAGCTGACAGACAGATGTTATCAGATCTAACTATGATGGTATCATCATGCGGGTTGGTTCATTGTCCTGAAGAGAATACTTTCTACTTTTTTACACGTAGCTGATCTTATGGTAAATAAATAGCTTAGCGTCAAAACTAATTGAAGTGCTTGGTTTTAAGTGACCATAAGATTTGTATGCAAGAATACCTGTGTTGGAATGAAGTGTCCGAAGAAGGTTTGCATTATGAAAATTTATTTTTGTTATGTATATTATGAAAGATATTACAAATATTGAGCCCTTATTCATTCATGGTTTCAGAACCTCGTGGGAACCGCGCGGGTCTTATTTATAATATAAATCTTCTTCTTCTCGAGTCAATGATCGCTAAACTCTGTTTGACCAGAAAGTCGCCACTTGAATGGCTTTGTCGTTAGCTTCCATAATATAAATATAGATATTATTTCAGATATTAAAACGCGGTCATTCATAACTTATTCCATAACGCACGTTTCTTTAACGCACGTGCCTGAATAACTGCCCTTATTTTTAGTGACTTATGAAATTGACTATTTAAGTAGGGCTGTATATACGTTCCAACATACTAAACAGTAAGAAATAATAGTTTCTAAGTATTACGTGATATTCGCAATTTCTAGCTGTGTTAAATTATTCATAATGTTTACCATTATCATACCACGGGTTTAACTGTAAAGGGAATCGGACTTTTATCTATTTTAGTACCTACAGTATCGTTCAAAAGTGCTCTAAATTATTATATGGTTATTTTTTTTTTCAACACATGTTGTTTTTAATAAATAATTATTATATAATTATTATTTAATGTGCAACTGGAAGGTTGCTGGTACTTATAGCACAGGATATCCTATTTTAAGTACCAGCAGAACATTAAAATTAAGATTATTTTGTACCTATTATTAGTTTCCGAATACTATGTGCCTACTTGTATTTTGTGCCAATAAATAAATTATTATTACTATTATTATTATTATTAAATGTTCATTACCCTTTTAATATTTGTAACTATTACGCATAAATAAGTTGCTTATATGCGTAATAAGCAATAAGAATGCGCCAACTCCCAAATCTTGCATGATATCCCATAGTTCACGACATTCAAGTTAATAGACCATAAAAATAATTCGTGAAAACGTTACGCAGATAAAAATAAACGTATTCATACATTTGACGAAATTAACACTAAAATTAAGCTGTGTCATAAAACCCACGTATGTTATATTGTGTAATATCCGTGTTGAAAGATTTTATTGTTGCAAACATGCACAGTACAAAATAACAATAAAAGGGACCTTTATTACACTTGACAGTTTTATAAAGGGTTCCGTAATATTACATTTGAAAATGTAAGCAAAATTCTTGCACATTTCATACATATTTAACACAAATATTTCATATGTATGTGTATTTTATACCCATAATAGGATAAAATATCATTATTTTGGCGCCGCCTGATAGCTACGTCTGAGTAACAAATTAGGGTATTCTACGTAATGCGTAGCCGGTCAAGCGTCGTGCGTAGACGGTTGCTACGGGCTACGTACTACGCCGTAGCGAGATGAGTCTTTATGTAATAATATTTTGCAACTTTTGTCACGAATATGAATGCTTAAATATTTAGATAGAAAACTCGAAAAAAAAGCTTTCGTTCTTGTGAACATATAAAATATTAAATTAAAGATTACATTTTCTGCTTAATCATCAGTCACAAGCTCAGATTACACAAGATTTTCCTAACATCTTGTAAGCCATACACAAAACATGAGCATTTTAATGTATATCCTAAAAGCTTTCAAAACAGCCTGTTTCACCCCGCGGGGTTGCCTATTATAATTTACATAGCGTATAGTCATGTATAACAAAGCTAGTGAAGGCAGTATTAAATGAACAGGGGTTAATAAGGCTTCTCTTAAGCGTAGCATTAAATGTAATGTATGCCGAAAGTTTTGGTGTTCGAGTGGGTAAGGTATTATATTTTATATTAAACCTATTATTAAGATTACTAAGGCTATATTGTACCTTCACAGATCGAAAATAAAAACAAAATTCAATTTTTCACAGTGACACAAAAGACAAAACACTTAAACAAATTCTTAGAAATGTTTGGTTTTTAGCTGTAACTTTAAAAACATTTTTTTTTTTTTTGAAGTATGCAAATCTGTCCTTTCTACACCTTTTTGTCCTTAATTTTGTACTTGAAGCAAGGGCAATTAATCACAACGTTTGCAGAAGACATTCTGACATCCAAACAATAATTAATTTACCATAATAATTGAAGCACCCTCGAATTTCCAAATAATTCTGACCTTATCGTATGGCGAGGCTTCTATTGTAGGCTTTTGTTTAGCCGGAACGTATAACAAAAGGTCTTTGTGTGGAATTTTCCTCAATCAATTTTATTGTAATTAGACGAAATTGGCCGAATATAATGATGGGTATGCCTTTCTTAATATTGGATTTTCCAAGAAAGTTACATTTGATTGGAAAAAAATGTACTCATTCGACATATTTTCCTTTTTATGAAAAATTCCGGTTTTTTTTTTTAATTTTCCTTTCCGTATTTTGTATAAATATAGACGCTGCACGTGTTTTATTTATATTATTCTTTTTCCGTAATTTAATATCATTCAATACAGAAACTAGACAAAAATACTTTTAAATATACTTCAGACTAACTGAACGTATATTTAACACATACGATATAATTAAAAATATGCAAATTACTCGAATAATGAGAGCGCTCTTTGACGCGGTTTTCGAGAATGTTAATAATTTCACAGTTGCGTCCCGGGTAAAAGCGAAATTTAAACTTCTACAGCATGTCCTTATTTGCGGCATGGTTTTAAATAATTTATATGTAATCTGATGGACACACATTTGGGAGGTTCAACGAGGTAAAGAGTAAATAGATTACTGACCTTTATCAAACATATTAAATCCATTTTACGCTTATTCGAAGTGTTAAATACATCGATAAAAATCGGATAGATTTAGAAGAGTTTCTATAGTAATATAAAACCTAGTTCAAAAACTATCCGCTTCTTTATATCAACTTGATTACACCACCGTTATTTACAAAATTATCTGAAAAAGTACTGCTATTTAAAATTTGCAATATTATAAATAACAGCCTGTAAATCTACCGCCTCGACAACATTATTTATTTAATTATCTGCGGCTATAAAATTACCCGTTGAACTTCGTAAGCAAGGCCTCTTTTGGCATTTGACATTTGGGGACAGCACGCTTACCACGAGCTCTTAAAGCAGGAGTAATCCGTTGAGTAAGCGAGACAGCTCTATGTGCAGTGTATGGCGCCGTCTCGTTTTCTCAATCGCAACAGTACTGCTACGTACAGGTTATCCGTTCTTTTGGAGCGAGAACCCCAAATTAGTCGGCGTCCACTCCAGTGGCTATCATGGCTATTTTATTTGCATTTCATTTTAAAGTAGAACCTTTTGAGGCGGTCTGTGCTTAATTTTCGTGGAGATAGCTTGAACCGTGTAAAGGTAGATTGGTGTTAAAACTTTTTTAAAGAGTTTTATGGAATAGCAGGCGAGATTTTTTATGAGCTCCTATCTATGTAACGTTTACTTTATAGTTAAATTGGTAAAGAACAAAATGAATTGAAAAGAAGCTATTGGCATAGACAATTTAACTTTTTTTTATAGTAAACTAGCTGTACCCGGCATGCGTTACAATGCAATTTTTTCTACCTAGCACCTGCCTACTACCTACCTACTACCTGCCTACTACCACTTAGGGGTATGAAAAATAGATAGTAGCCGATTCTCAGACCTACTGAATATGCATATAAAATTTCATAAAAATCGGTCAAGCCGTTTCGGGGGAGTATGGTAACTAACATTGTGACACGAGAATTTTATATATAAGATAACATTAGTTGTACATACTGATGTTTCGGTTTTTATTTATAGTTCTACAAAATTGTAAGTTTGCATTTCTCATTCTTCAATTTTAACAAAAGTGTCTTTCAGAAATGTTTTGTGTTGTAAATATAATAATTTAACTTCGCAGTCTTCTCCGTTCAAAGCTTGAAAAAAAATAACAAAGGGAAATTCTTAGGAATACTTTCTACAGAGGTATTCAACATTGAAATTAGTTCCGAGCGCGTTACACCAAAGACTTGTAAAATGTTTTTGCTCTGTGAATATTTCAACGGCGGACCCTTCATTTCTTGTTGTCGACTTTAACTCAGTATTATTGTTAAAGTAATATTTCTGTTTTTGTTTATTCTTAAGCTAAGATTTTTTTACTTAGGTGGGTTTTAATTTTATGTTAAAATTTGATTTTTCGTCTTATTCCATGAGTTTTTTTTGTTGTGTTTGCTCTTTGCGTAAAGTATGATTTGATGAAAGTAGCTTTTGTCTCAGACTCATGCTGGCCTGAATATGTTATCGATCTCTATTTTGTATATAAAACATAATACTATGCTTAGTATGAAATAAATGTTAGTACTAAGTCCAGGTAATCCTTCTACAAAAGATTTTTGGAAATTATGAATTGATAAATATTTATGAAACCAAAACTCACAGTGATTATTCGGTAGCCATCAAACCCACCATCAAAATGATTAACTTATTGTCAGATGCTATTTAAACATAGGTTAAAATTAACTTCGGTTCCACCCACATGGTCTTTTATGGTGATTCCAATGGGTTATGTGGGAGGCTTCAATCCATTGATAAGTAAACAACATGTCATTTAGATGACCTTAGACTTACATTTGACGTGACCATGATACACCTATAACTCCTACGGTAAATAAACAATATTAATAGACGGTATAAATTATGCTAATATTAATGACGTTATTGTTATTCAATCGAGAAAATACAGGTTAAGATAATGAGGTTATTTATAGGGGTTTATTACGTCATAGATATGGGACGCATCTTTTCATTAACATATCATTAAAATTCAAGGTTCTGTTAGGTTGTCTGAAATTCAGTAGGTGGTCTATTTGTAGATTGGATTTACATACCTTTTATGGCTAATGAACATTATTCAAATTTGTATTTATTAGGGACAACGCCTTCTTGTTACACATCATTAATTATTTTAAATCTGCGCATTGCAATGATTAATGATGAAAAACATTATCAGTTTTCAAATTCTATTATATCTATATGTTAAGAAAACCCTGTCCGATCCGCAAAGGTTTTGTTGGGTATCGATACCTGATTACAAAAAAGTAAAAAAAATAGAAAAAGAAAAAATATTACCATTTTTTTTTCTCAATAGGCGAGAGAGAGTCGTCGTCGTCACAGGGGATGCCAAATGATCAAACAAAAAGCCTGTAAAAATACCGACGAAAATAGTATTGTAATCTTTGATTTAATCTCAAATTTAGGGAATTTCGTGGCAAAAAATGGTTATTTTAAAATTCATTATTATTGTTACTATCATGAATATTCCAAATTCAATATTTTATTTGAGCATGTGATTGTGAAACCTATATCACCCTTTCGGGGTCACACAGGTCCCTGTATTAACAGTTTATATAACACTGTCATGGAATTTTTCAGGTCGAAGTTTCTTTAATTAATTGTCGTAACAGGCAATTGTTTTTTATTACTTCAATTGTAACTTGATAACGACATTAAAGAAACAAATAATAGTAGTTTGTAGAGTAAATAACTTATTGATAACAATTAACAATTCATAAAATTTGCTTAATTATAACGTAATATTTTTTTGGTAGCTTTAATATAGTAACTTATCGGTTATTGCAGAATTACCTACCATATTAATTTATTGAATTCAGGTTATATATATCTAGTTACTTATTTTCTATTCCCAACAAAAGTAATTGCTTCGACATTTACATAGCTTACATAAGTATAAACATACTTAAGTTTGTCATCACAAAAAATAAAGCGAGTCTAATAATAATAATCCAGCCTATAAACGTCCCACTGCTGGGCACAGGCCTCTTCCCATATAGAGAAGGCACGAGCATTGATCACCACGCTTGCTCTCTGCGGGTTGGCGATTTCAGATCCTAAATTTTGGAATCCAGGTTTCCTCACGATGTTTTCCTTCACCGTTTGTCAGAAGTGTCTTAGAATAATTAAGAAAGTACATATAACTTGGAAAGTTACATTGGTACTTGCCCGGGTTCGAACCTGCAACCTCGTGCATACAAATCCGTTTATTGAACCGCTAGGCCACCACGACATCAATAGTCTAATAATAACAAATATTATTTATTACATTATAGCAAACACAGATTCTATTAAAAATCAGAAATAATCTAGGATCTAAATCAACAAATTGCTCAAGGTAACAAAATTTTGAATAAAGAATTTTCGATTTTGTTTTTTCTATGTTAAGATTTAATAAAAGGCTGGCAAGAAAAATGGAATCTGAAGTTTTCCTTAGCTTGGTGAATTCTTTTAGTTAACATTTTACGTAAGATACACAAGCTTTATTTATCATTAAACAGCTGAAAATACAATACGAAGGCTTATGAAAATCAGCAAAGCTCGTACTTTACCAAAGAGTGATGATAATTAAAGTAAAGTGGTGGTTTGTGAGGCTCTTGAATAGATGATAATTATACAAACATTGAGTATGAGTGTATGAGTGGCCTGGCTGCGAGAGCTGAATTCTAATTATTAGTTTGTGGTGTAAATGAATTAGGTCTGAAACTACTAATATAGCATATCTCAGTGTTTCATCTACTTTACGGATCTACTTTTAGGAGAAAGAGTCATTTTTTTTTTTTTTTTTGTAGTCCTTGTTTCTTTAAATGCCTTATAACTTATTTTATACAGCGTCTTATAAGTAATGTTTTTACGCTGGATTTAAAATATATCTCTTCAGCGGTCTTATTGGTTGTCACTGTTGACAACTTAAGCGATGACCATTGCAGATGGAAAATTTTAACGCCAGTGATCAACAAGGTTGAAATATATTTATTATTATATAATCTCGCCAATACGCCTTCAGGGAATTATGTGAAGTAATTGTTAACGGGTGTATGTATTTCATCTTCAGCTGTTAATATCCCAAAAACCGTTTTGACGTTTCGATTTAATTGGACGGCTCTATCAAAAATTAATAAATACGGAATAGTTATGTAATTAAGTATTTAAACAAGTATTCATACATGTTTGATTAAGTTTCAATACTCATTGTCTGTCTCATACATCAATGTCTGTTTCATACATCATGTGTAATATTTATAGAGTAGACTAAATATAATATGTAGCTAAAGTGGGTTAAGCAAATATTAGGCTTCTTTGTAGGAAATTATATGTCATGAACGAATTTTCTTAGAATTAATATAAGGCTAGATACGGTTAGATAAACATGTATAACCTAAATAGGTTTTACTTAGAACCCTGAGGCCTTTACCTCCGTATAGTAATGTGAAGTATGCTTCTGAATAGAATTTCACGTTTTTACGGTATTTGTTATACTTTTACAAATACCGTAAAAACGGTTTTTCTATGAAATTCTCAGTAGCAGGTCGGAGTTTGGATTTGTGCCAATAGGTTAGTGGCAATAGGCTCGCCCCTATTACATGGGACCTAAACATACCGGCGAACTGTGGGTGTACCAATGTACACCCACAGTATGAGAGATGTACCAATGTACACCTCTGCCTAACCCTTCGGGGATACAGGCGTGATGGTATGTTATATGTTTTGTTTTACTTTTGTATCCATGTTTGCTCGGTTGATGATATTCATTGTGTTATGTGCGTACCCGCTAAAATTATTTTTCTGTATTTAAACATAAAATGTAAATCTTTTTTCTCAGTAAGTGAATTATTGTTATTCTAATGAGGAAATAAAGTTCTTAAACCATAAACCATATTTTTAAATATATATATCTCTCACCGCAACTTGCAACGACAACTTTTTAAAGAAATAAATGTACCTTAGGAAACTTTTGACGACCTCCGTAGTCGAGTGGCGTACGCACCGGCTTTCAAGGTGTCGCAAGCTCTGAGGTCCCGGGTCCGATCCCCGGACGGGTCAATGTAGAAAACCACTTTTCTACATTGTCCCGGGTCTGGGTGTTTGTGGTACCTTCGTTGTTTCTGAATTCCATAACACAAGTGCTTTAGCAACTTACTTTGGGTTCAGAGCAATGTATGTGATGTTGTCCGCATTTATTTATTATTTATTTAACTTAAAGTTGTAGTTAACCCTAAGGTAACAAAGTTTCGAGTACACTTTAATCAAGATCCTACTTAGTATTGTCACTTAAAACTAAGCCAGGGGCAAGGAGCCTTCTCGGAGCGTGTGTGTAGAATATATTATTAATTCGCGAATGCCTTCAGGGCCGTCCGTAATTTAATAATAATATACCTTCGTGTTATTACAGTCACCTGTGCTGGTTACGTGAAATTATATTAATTTTTTTTGTAGTTTTCTGACATTAATTTTTATGGAAAAATTTATAGGTAGTTTTTTTTGTTGTTACAAGATCAGACTTTTTAATTGGTCTGTAAAACGGTTGAAATTACACCTGAACTTTTAGCCGCGACGAATATAGTTTTAACTACAATATTTTATTCTGTAAATAAAATGGGTTGTAATAATTTGCCGAAAACTAGTTTACCCGACCATTGCAACCCATGTTAAAAAGGCTAAAAATATTGCCACTTACATATAAAAACGACTATTTATATAAGATTCACTTTCAAAGGGACAATTCACCGAAGGTCCATGTTTACATACATCAATCTTCAGTAACTAGTGTCTTACTGAGAACAAATGACTGTAGGGACTGACAAATATTTGTCTCCAGTTAGCGGACCCTTGGCGAAGGCTTTTGTTTCAATGGTTAACGTAACTCTTGTTTATTATGTTTGTTGATGCTTAAGGTAGCTATTAAGTTGTATTTTAGGTTTATTTTTCTTCAGATATTAAAAGATTATGTCTTTAGTGTAGTGTTAAAAAGATATCATTTTTATTGATAGCAAAATAACGAATGAGTTGATGTCTAATTTGTGTAGTTTTTAAAATTTTATTGTTTTTTCAAATAGTAGCAAGCGTTTCCTATTTCATTACTAAGAAACGTAAAAATGATTTTCTGAAACATAAGCCAAATAAAACTACAATAACGTGGGAAGAAGTTTCATCAGTTCGTCTAGGTCATATAAGTATGTTCCTACAATAAGTACACCAAATACTTACGTAATATAAACTATGCTTACTTTTAAAATATTCCTACAAATGTTAGGCAATCTTAAAGGGTCAAATCAATTTAAAATTAGTTATCCTGTGGGAAATTTTCCCAAGCATAGGACGTGTTAGCATAACTGTCCAACCACTCAGGCGCTAACGAAGTTGACCTAACTTTAAGATGGCTTTTCTGAACCAACATTGATACGGCCTCAATTGGCTATTAAAATTTAATTATTGTTACCAAACTTTACCGAATAGTTCGTAAACATCACTGTAAATATAGGTATAAAATATTTTCATGTTCACTTATGTTAACCGATATTTTTGAAATAAACATCAGCTGCGTGTCGGTTTTCGTAGTGGGATTCTACGGAATGTAGCGATCGTAGCGTTAAGTGTGCTACGAGAAGCTACGATCTACGAATTCCTTTGAAGCTACGACTACGCATTTTTATGATACTGAAATATTTTTATGTATAAAAACGTCTTTCTTAATACCATCTAGCTACAGTTTCAACTTTTTAATAGCCTGCCAGCATTGTACAAACACGTATGAACTTCTAATATTTTAAAAATCTTCATCTCCATACATAATACTCTTGCATAATGGATGCTAGCCAACGGAAGCCGCTAAAGTAACAAGAACCATAATTTTCTTATATCTTATAATATTGAATAATCTAACTCATATTTTTTCATTATTTCCTCGCAGCGGTTGACGTTGAAGTTTGAAATTAACAAAGTTTGTGACAAGTTCCGCATGTAAAGTGGTCAACAGATAGGATAAGCGCTGGCATTTTGTTACGGAACCCTAAATTGACGCATTGTTTACTGTGGGACTGTGGAACAAATCCCTTTATCCTATCAGACCGTAAGTAGATTTGGGTTGAAAACTTTCATAACAGAACTGTTCATAGAAAATATATTTTTTATGTCTAACGGATTTTGCAAATGCGGCTTTTGGGATCACACGATAAAAGAATCATAAGTTGACGCGATGGTTTTGCGATTTAATAAGTAACGATAAAAATATTTGAAATATGTAGTAATATCATAATATAAATAAATAAATAATGTCTTATATCCATCTTAAAATAATTACTTTAGCATATTATCCTATCTTGAATATATTCTTTATTATAACGCTTCAATAAACCTTTGACAAATTGGTGAAGGTATTATGTAACTTACAATGTAAAGATTGGGCTCATTACTTCGACGAAATTCCTTCATCTTGAAAATCATGTAAGGCGATACATTACTGAATCTTTTATATTTTAGGAATAATTATATAATCGTAGATAGGATTCAATAAATGTGTGGTTTACAGGAAATGGGGTAGACTTGCATTTTATACCTCTTTTAGAAGTGCATAATCAAAGTGAATATATAATATATGCTTGTTCGATTAAGATTATATACCATGTTCACAATTAAAAATATACCCTAAATATGTTTATTTAATAACTAGCTGACCCAGCAGACTTCGTACTGCGCCAATTGATAAATAAAAGTTTTTTTATTTAATTCCGAGCATTTTCATATTTATTCACCTTTTAAACCTTCCCTGGGCTTCCACAAATAATTCAAGATCAAAATTAGACAAATCGGTTCAGCCGTTCTCGAGTTTTAGCGAGACTAACGAACAGCAATTCATTTTTACATATATATAGCATAACATAACATAAACATACCATCACGCCTGTATCCCCTAAGGGTTAGGCAGAGGTGTACCAATGTACACCCACAGTTCGCCGGTATACATGGGACCTAAACATATATATAGATTACATAATTATGTATTAATTTTTTATATATAAACTTCAAACGGTTTTATTAATCTGCTTTACAGCACCTAATTTAGTAGCTATGTTTTTACTAACATCTTTTAATCCTTAGAAAATTATTCAAAATGTTAAATTATACGATGTTTTATGCAGATTTTATGGAGAATTATTTTAATTTTAAGGTCGTAAAGTATTTATTATTAAGGCACATAGACTTGATTCATTAGACGGTTGATAGATTGCAAATGGTTTAGTAGTTATATATATATCTATACTTATAATAAATCTGTAGAAAGGTCAATTCTGTACATTAAATATATTTTCAAAATAACTTTCAGGGGGTGATTAGTGATCGATACTGATGCCAAAAATGCAATCAGTAAAATTTTTGTCTGTCTGTCTGTCTGTCTGTATGTTCCTTATAGAAACAAAAACTACTCCACGGATTTTAACGAAACTTGGTACAATTATTCTTCATACTCCTGGGCAGGTTATAGTATACTTCTCATCACGCTACAATCAAAAGGAGCAGAGCAGTGAAGGGAAATGTTGGGAAAACGGGAAAAGTTACTTAATTTTTTAAGCTTCCGTCGCGTGTGCTGCCTTAATGGTTAAAGACTCATTGATAAGCTTCGTCATCCACGCGAACAAAGTTGCAGGCACAGCTAGTCTTTACTAAGATAATTTATCACATGATTTTACATACTAAAATTAGCCAATATCTATGTTATTTTCATCACTAAGATTTTCAACGAAGTCTAAACTCTAACCTTAATACACTAAAGGCTAAAAGCTCCTTATTTTACCTTCTATCCCTGATTGCTGGGGCAACTAAGACGCTTCCAATTTATCTTTTGAATGACCTAATCTGGCGCCTGCCTCAAACGAGACGTTCTTACGAAGCGGCTCTCAAAACCAGACCAAAAAGTCTATCAGGACAAATAAATGGTATATGTTTATGTTCAGGATATATTTTACTTAGAATTTTTTATTTAGAATATTGATTACACATAATCGTAAAAAAGAAGCGGCTTCTATGTGACTAACTGTAACCTATTGATAACAAGAAGTTTTTTTGAAATCGATTTATAGTTACTGGAGACACCGCGTGACAAACATACAAAAAAAACCTAAAGTCAAATTGAGAATCCTTTGGAAGTCAGTCAAAAAAAGGGACCAGATGTGAAGCCTTGGCATTATAAATGTAATTTTTGTGATCCCTTAAGGCTGTGCTGTAATCGTATCTTCGTGCCAATTACGATTTATGTTAGGCCCCATGTGGTACGAGAAAGTGAAGTGAAAATCTTTTATAGATATCACACTTTTATATCTTTAAATATATTTACTTATACAAAACGTAATTGTGTAGGTTTTACATATTTAGGGGAAAGTAAAATATATTCAATCAAATTGAAAAAAAAATTGACTCTTTATTTGTGTTTCAAGTAACACTTTAGTAATAAATATTACTTATAAAATAAAAGAAATGTCGTGGTGGCCTAGCGGTTCATTGAACGGATTTGTATGCACAAGGTTGCAGGTTCGAACCCAGGCAAGTACCAATGTGGCTTTTCAAAGTTATATGTACTTTCTTAATTATTCTAAGACACTTCTGACAAACGGTGAAGGAAAACATCGTGAGGAAACCTGGATTCCAAAATTTGGGATCTGAAATCGCCAATCCGCAGAGAGCAAGCGTGGTGATCAATGCTCGTGCCTTCTCTATTTTGGAAGAGGCCTGTGCCCAGCAGTGGGACGTTTAAAGGCTGGATTATTATTATTATAAAAGAAATATGTATTAAACATCTCATTTTATTACATTAGTTACTTGAATTTAATTAAATACTAAGAGTAACGGTAATAACGTATGATACTAAAATTCTGAGACCATTGTAGAAATGTGAACACAATACATTTAGCTACTCGTATATTATTTTATGGTACAATAACAGTCCCATATTATCCCTTTGATATGCCGAAGGTCGCTGGTTACACTCATATTGTTATTATCTCTTGGGAACAAGAAACAATTTCCATTCATACCGAATTTTATATTAGGTGTATGGTGTGTGAGAAAATATAATATAATTATATGAGATTTGGTTTTAGGTGTTAAAGGTTATTTACCTGTAAACAGTTACTTCAGAAATTTTTGTAAAAAATTTTGTTTAATAAGTAAAATAAAAAATGTTAAATTTAGCGTATTTAGATCCTATATTTCAAGGGTAACATTTATTGATGAAATTAAACTTAAAATATTTACAATATTATAAAAACTAAAGAGAACAAGAAATAAGAAGAATTATAAACTAAATGAAACTAAGAACTAAAACAAGGCATCAAAAAATTCATCCCCATCGCTGTCGACTGGGAGTGTGCCCAAAAGGCTGGCAGCATTGCCACGTTGTATGGCAATGCTTATTCGCTGACCTAGGTAGAAGCCAGCCTTTGGGATGAATTTTTTGATGCCTTGTTTTAGTTCTTAGTTTTATTTAGTTTATGATCCTATATTACATTATAAGTGTACATTGCTAAAGAGTAGACACTCTCAGTACACACTTACACGTAAGTGATCAAAGTTCGTTTCTATTAGACTAAACCACATTTAACCTGCTATTTACCGTCATGGCACCTACCTACCTATAAACGAATAAACACCTCCAAAATAGAATTACACATTTAATTAAAGCGTGAATATCACGAGCTGAATTTAAACATGAACTGTAAATAACACTGAAAACAAACTACATTATAAAGCTGTGGACACACAAACCGCGATCGTATTAAGCACGCTTCCGGCAATAAACGTGCAGTTTCGACCTATAAACGGCTAGAGTACAACGGCGAAAACCGCAGCCTATACTGTACTGGCGGCAAATACAGTTTGGGTGCATTATCAGATTTACAAGGTACCTGAATAAATTTAAATGCACTGAAGTGAGATTTTTTTACGTATATTATGTTTTTCGCCGTTAATTATTTTAATGTTTCTAAGGGCTGGTTCGGGCTGGCGCGGTACAAAGATATATAGAAGGATTCAGGGGTGGCCTTTGCCCAGCGCGTGCAACGGTGGGATAGCACAGGCTAAATAAAAAACAACTAATTTAACACTTATTTGAATAAATGTTAAAACGGTAAATGTTTTCGCGTAAACTTCAGACGTTATTACAACAAACTGCTGTACCTATTTAGCTATGATAGATACCTTATCATTAATCGTATAATATCAAATTCTTGAATTTATTGCATTCGCAAATTTTGTTATGCTTTGTTTTGCATATCAACTTTTGTTCCTAACAGTACATCAGTAGTTACACTAAAAGCGCTTCTATATTAAGGTCTTAAGGTCGAGTTTCGTATACTATTAACAAGCGATCAACCAGACATCGGTTTACCATTATCGCAGTACATTCATTTGAAATTGTGTGTTCAATATTTGTGGCTCGTGTGGGTTTTGATAGCAATAGGGATAATTTTAGGTTTGTATTTAAATTACATATTAGATTGATATTAATGAATTTAGATAGAGATTGTGTAGTTTAGTTGCATAAATATTATTTAAGGTTATAAGGGATTTATTTGATGTAACATTGGAGGTCGTACTTGAAATCCTTTTTACACATTATGTTTTTATAATATACTGGAAAGAAGTAACATTATATCTTGATTAGAGAATAAATTTAAGGGTGTACTTACAATAAAGAATATTCTATCTATCCATCAGTAGCAAAATCATTTTTTACTATAGTAAAATGTCATTGTTATAGGAAGATAAATACTATACAGTAGCGAATACTACACATTGAAGTAAAACTTCTTTAATAAATGATTAAATTCAAAAGCCTATATTTTAGGTAAATTTTTGACCTTTGTTTTATTTTCAATTTATTTCAGCATAACATAATATGTTGTCCCATAATATGTTATTATGATATCACCATTTGTTTTGCAAATACAGTTATTTTATTATAAAAACTCTGAAAAATAATTTCCATAACTCATTGCAAATCTGATACCAATTACAAACTTCGCGTAAACAAATAAAAAACGGTTGTATCAAATTAAATTGGCTTATACACGTGTTCTTCTAACTTTGACGTAAATGTACGCAATGAGTTTAATGAAAAGCCTTGAGATTGTGTATGGCATGTTTTTATGTTACAGAAATTTCTTTATCCTTGATATCCATGATATTAGCTTCGGCACAAAATGATCGCGGAAGCAATTTCTGAGGTCTTTGAAGTAGAAATGATTGCTTTGTAAGTGCTTTTAGGATGAAAAATATCTTAGGAATGAAATTTCTTAGGTTACGAGTTTAAGATTTTGATATTTGGACTTTCAAAACTAGCTTTTTACGACGTAACTTTAATATAATTTTATTGGCTAAGAAGTGTAAGCAAATACCTAAAAAAAATGGGCGTTCAATTTAAGTAGTCAAATGCTGAGAAGTGAAAAGTGTCCTGATTTTGGACACCAAGGTTATTCAATTGTTTTTGGACAATTGGTAGTTGGCAACTGACAGAAATCTTACATTGTCTTTGAATCGTCATTCTTTGCACACTTCTACTAGCAAAACACATAAAACAATACTGTGTATTACCATAATTAGAACCGTATTTGAAACTGGCCACTAACAACATGTAGTACTATTTAACCATGCCGTCCCCAGGGCAAGGTAACCTAACGTAGGAGGCATCCGTTGCTCAGCCACATTTCGCAGATATTACTGGGTCCCATGTGCGCTTCGTTCATTTATTATTGGAAACCATTTTGAATATTGCCTTGTTAAGGTATTTAAACGGAAAAATTCCATGGCATACGTATTGAATGAGTATGTTATTCATATTATATTTGTTTTGCTGAAGGAGAATAGAATAGAATATTATTTATTGTACACCATTAGTGTTACATTGTTAAAATAATAAAGACAGTGCAAGCGTTATGGTAACCAGACAACCGATAAATATACTTATATAATTCTAAATACATAAATATTATTATAGATAAATTACACCCAGACACAGAACAAATGATCGTGCTCATCACACAAAGATTTGTCCTGGGTGGGAATCGAACCCACGACCTCCGGTATAGCAGCCAGGGTCACTAACCACTATGCCAACAGGCCCGTCGAACTATTTATATACCTATATAATCTATTGAACATCCTTATACTTATCTTTCTTATCATATGTTTTGTTATATATTTCTTATGTTATCAGACCAGTAGCGATATCATACTATTAAAAAATAAATACTCAAATTTCATAGCTAAGAAAGTCTTTTTGTCTGTTCTTCCACACACAAAGTAAAAGTACAAAACACACCGATATTTACAGAAATGGCCTCATTTGTCAAACTAGATGATATATGAGTAAAAAGCTCGTGTATACGTGATAACAATGATACAGTATTGCACTCAAACAATAATACTTTAGTGAGATAAACTGCTGCTTGTGACGTTATTCCTAATCAGAATATCATTGGTATGTGACGCACGAGCATAGATAAAACTTAGCAAATACTTTGTACAAATAGGACTTATGTTTGGTCAATAAATGTGAATTGAACGCATTCTGTTATTTCATGGTCTATGTGTTGTTTTGTTTTTTTTATACTTTGTTTACTTCGCGCTTTGAGGGGCTCGTGGCAAGTGTAAGCCGTACGGTTTGACCGATAATACAGTTTAAGCTGCGCTCGCCGCGGTTGGTCCGTGGATGGGTGACCATTTATAATATACCGAGACCCCTCCGTGTTTCGGAAAGCACGTTAAACAGTAGGTCCCGGCTGTCATACATAGATCTTTAGCAGTCGTTAAGTCAATTCTGACAACCAGTCTTACTATGGGATACTGTGTTTCCCAGTAAAATGAGTTGTGGAGGTCAGATAGGCAGTCGCTCCATGTAAAATACGGTATTCAGCTGAATCCGATAAGACTGGTAGCCGACCCCAACATAGTTGGCTCGGGAGATTCGGGAGTTCACTTCGCGCTTTAGTACCTATAAACATAATTTGATGACGACCTCCGTGGTCAAGTGGCGTACGCACCGGTTTTCAAGGTGTCGCTAGCTCTGAGGTTCCTGGTTCGATCCCCGGACGGGTCAATGTAGAAAACCACTTTTCTACAATGTCCCGGGTCTGGGTGTTCGTGGTACCTTCGTTGTTTCTGAATTTTATAACACAAGTGCTTAGCTAAAGCACTAGCTAAGTTACTTACCTTAGGTTCAGAGCAATGTATGTGATGTTGTCCGCATTTATATATTTATATTTTTTTGTGTCTAATATTTTGTTGTGTCATAATATCTTGTGTAATAAATAAATATTTATGAATTTGAACCGGTAACTAAAACATAAGAACAAGTACTGGAGAAATTGTATCCAACTATTACAAAAAAAACATAGTTGCTTAACGATTTTTAGAAAATTGATGTATAGGTAGGTATATAGCATGAAACACGAAATACATGATTACAATGTTTAGGTATAAAATCGCTTTTCTGTGTAACACTGTAAAAGTCGGCAAGGACTTAGTAGGCTTACATAAGTCTGGCTGGACAAAGACCCGGCTAGCCAAACACCCTTGAAACTCTTTGTTCAAGACAAAGAAGCAAAGCCTTTGTAGGGTTTACGTCACGCGTAGGGATTTTATAACGTATGTTTAATGAGCCCTTAAACTTTCTGAGGACTGATAAGTGGGTCCAGTTAATGCCACTCTCTTTGCAATAAAGGTAAACGATAATGAGTCTTACTGCTTTGCTATAAAGACGATTTCAAAACGAAGAATTGGTGTGTGGTCGACTGTTCTCAACACGAAAAATATCAAGTCCCTTTGAATGTCATTTGTGTTTTACTGTTAAAATGAATGTTACATGTGCCATCTGTTTGAAGAATATTACATGTTAAACAAAAAATATTTTGGATTTCATTTGGGTTGGTAGTCGTGAAAGAATCAGATTGTTTGAAGTTTTTGCTGAGGCTCATATGAGGTTATAGGACATATGTTCCCAGAAATGTTATTACTTTGTTTGAAACCGTTCCTAGTGAACAAAATGTGATAAGGGAGAGTGGATAGAGCTTTCCAAATACTGGGTAAATATAAATAACTATTATTAATGTTTTGAACTACTGTTGTCAAGACTTGTGCCATTTTTCTTCAGCAAAAATAAAAATATTGATCCATGTCATATAAAACTGACTTTAAGGCTACCTCTAACTAACTTAAAAAAAAACTACGCTGCAGAAAAATGCGCACAGTCTTTAATTTTTCACATTCTATATCAAGCATGTAGTTACATTTTAAACCAACTTCCTCAAGGATCCGCTTAACTTGATCTTGCTGTTAATATCGTTAGAAGGCTCTATTTGTTTAGCCGGCGGCCTTAACCATCCGCCAGTGACACGTGCCGCCATCTTCAAAAAAAATATAAGTAGGATATTCGGGCTAGAATTAACGTTATTTAGTTTATATCTACTTTGATTTTGTTGAATGAAAAGTAGAATATTAAAGGAAAAAAAATGCAAGTTAGTCACTAAGCAATAAAGTTACGTGTACTACGAACTAAATAAACAATCCATGTTTTTTTTTAAGATTAAACACTGTTTTCACCACAAAACCAAAAAATGCGATACTTTTCTGTAGTTTTAGGATAGCTAAGTGCCAAAGGTTTATGTTTATACATACTTTTATAAGTAACTAATGTTAAAAACAATTATCAAGCTATTATGTGTACGGTGTACCCAACAGTATATGATATATATGTATATTGACCTACCTGGTTTGATATTGGGTAAATTTACACACTAGTGGGTTTTCCATTTGCCTAAATGAAAGCAAACGGTATTGAAGGCTGAAATCAATCTTTGAACCAATTTGTATCAAATGTATAGATTTCTCGTTAGCTAATTTATTTGTGTTCACATAATATAAGTATTGTATATTTAACATTAATAGATAATTATGAAAAAATGATTAATTATAAACCAAACATCAAATTCTCCGTTTTTTTATTTGGTTTCTGTCGCCTCTCAATACCAAAAGAAGTAATTTCTGAAAATATCCGACTTTAGTCTAATTAATTAGTAGTGATTTATTTTCAATACAATCTTGAAAGCAACGGATGTAATTTAGATTTTTTGTTTTGTTTTTGATGACTTAATTTAAATATATCCAATCCAATAAAAATAAGTATTGATTTTGATTAAAAATTAATTTCTTGGAAATAAATATAGAAGAACGTTTTTACATATATAATATAAAAACATACTATACTTAGTATACTTTACACATGTATTGTATACGTTTGCTAAAATACTGTGTTTACTTAAATAAAATACCCTAAAATTTGCATGAAAAATGAAAGCATATATCACAATAAAAAGTTATGCGTTGCTTAAATTAAGCAACAAATAATAAATGCTACGAGTTAGGCCAGTTTATCTGAATAAATAATTTGGGCGTCCCTGGACCATACTTTTGTTGTTACTCTTGTGTGTACAACTGTACATGCTTTTGTTTTGTTACCAGACCAGAGTCTACTTATGTAGATTCCATGTTTTGTTAAAACGTTTCTTTTTATGTAGGAATGACTGCCTCGTTGGCCTAGTGGTTCTAAGCGCGACTGCTACGCTGGAGGTCTTGGGTTCGATTCCCAAGTCGACCAAGGTGTTATTGGGTTTTTCTATGAAATTCTCAGTAGCAGGTCGGAGTTTGGATTTGTGCCCGGTTAGTAGCAATAGGCTCGCCCCCAATTACATGGGACCCAAATATACCGGCGAACTGTGGGTGTAAATTGGTACACCTCTGCCTAACCCTTCGGGGATACAGGCGTGATGGTATGTTATGTTATGTGTTTTATGTAGTAACTGAAAAAATAACAAGAGAATAAGAGGTATACTGGAACATCATTGTAATTTGTGTAAGTCGATGATGTTTCTTTGAGTGGTAATAGTCGCATTGGTATTTAAATAAATGTATTCTTCAATGATGGTAAAAAGAGATTTATATTACGTCGATAGCAAAACTATCTAAACTAAAATAACGTATGGGGTAAAAATAATAACTTATTAAAATGCTTTCTTAATCTTAGCCGGCAGACGGCGAAAAAAACTTCAATGAAGGATGATATTTATCCGTCTATTTTTTTATATTGATTTATTATACGCCTTAAATCTACCTTGCCTTATCTTTATACAAATAAATGCGTTTTTCCCTCCATTTAAAACCACAACAAATAGCACATGTTTTCAGCGAGAACCTTCTAGATTTACGAAGACAATCCGCATAAGTTTCGAACAATACGTTAGGAATATTTATCGGATAGAGTTGTTTTATCGTCGACATGTTCCAAACACTATGAAACTCGAGGATATTTGGCGATAGTTTTCTTTTACTATCAAAGGATATTGGACATATCTTTGTCTCTATCTCTAAATTGCTTTTGTACGTTTCTCTTTATTCGAATACAGTTTTATTTCAATGTTGTGGACACTTGAAGGAAAATAAAACAACGCATTATATGGCATCTTAAATGTTATATGTGGTCTATTCTTATGTGGTGTAATTTAAAATGTACGGTCGATTGATTAATCATTGTTTTCAACCGATTTAAAGAAAGGAGGTTCTCAATTCGTTCTTTTTTCTAAGTTATGCGGTATCTACGGCAACTATGGATTGATTTCAATATTTTTTATCGCACCTCAGAGTTGGTCCCATATTTTTTTATAAAAATTTATCCAGCCTTTTTATTGTTCAATACAAATCTGCTTTTTTAACATTAATGTGCAATAAATTATTATCGATGAACAATTCACACCCACCAAAAAACCCATCCATCCATCAATTCTGGTAAAACTTTCGTCCTTACCACAAATTAATGACTCAGAAAGAAATAAGATAAAGATAATACATATAAGTCCTGTCTCAAGGGATTTTGGTTGATATAAAAGTAATCTACGTTCAATGCGGAGTGTTAACTAAGGCAGGAGATTTACTCGCTAATGCCTCCGAGAAAAATGAGGTCCGTAATTCATAAATTTATATTTATTTATAGAGAGAGTTATAGGTTTAGTGGCTTTCTTATCTATATAAATATATAAAAATGAATTGCTGTTCGTTAGTCTCGCTAAAACTCGAGAACGGCTGGACCGATTTGGCTAATTTTAGTATAGAATGATTTGTTGAAGTCCAGATAAGATGAATAAATATGAAAATGATTGGAATTAAAAAAAAAAACAAGAGGCTAACGAACAGCAATTCATTTTTATATTATGTAGATTGAGGCAGTACGAAGTCTGCCGGGTCAGCTAGTTGATTATATTTTACTTAATTTTTTTTTTTTTTATTTATTTATTTATTTATTTATTTATCATTAACACACAAATACATTTTACATTATGTTGCTGCAAACATAAACTCATTAGAGTTTTACCGTGCACCAAAATCATCGACCACATAATTTAGACATAGACAAAATGAAGCGGGTAGCTACTTAAACCACATATGAATCCAATATAAGTACATAACATCGAGGGTATATGTGAAATAACTTAGTATTGTGCGAACGTCGGTGACCCATCTGCCAGTCATTATAAACAAAAGTAGGTAGTTGAGGAATGCGATACGGCTCGATACAGGACGCTCCCATTCTATGAATGTTATTATTTTTTAGTTAATATTTAATTAATTTATTTATGGTCAATTAATGTTAATTAACTGTTGTTTTATTGTTATTGTTAATATTATTATTTTTGTTTTAATTATTTTAAATATTAGTTTTTTAATGTTTCTAAGAAATAATGCTTAAGTTTATATTTTATGTTTTTGTATGTTAGTTTGTCCCTCAATGTGATGGGTAGTTTATTAATAAGATAAGGTATTATATAACTTAATGATCTCTTGCCATGTAAATTTCTGTACGATGGAAGTAACAACTCGGCATTGATGACACTACGAGTATTAATTTCATTACTATTGACAATTTTAGTTTTCTTTAGATTTTTGTTAAAGAATTCCTCTTTTAGTAGTGTATATTTAATTTTTTCATGTATAGGTAATATTTTACAGAATTCAAATAATTTACTGTAATCATGTTTGAACTTCTTCTTAATATTATGCGGGACAATAACTTTTAATATTCTGAGCTGAAGAGCGTAAATCATATCTAGGTGAGACTTATAAGTCCTACCATAGCTGGATAGGCCATAGGATATTGTTGATTCAGCCAGACTGTTGTAAAGCATTAACAGGGTTTTATAAGGTATTTTACTTTTTAATAGAAAGAATTTGGCTAAAATACATCTTAACCTATCACATACCCCGTTAATGTGATCCTTCCAATTCAGTCGGCTATCAACAGTTAGTCCAAGGTAGGTTTGGCTCTCCACAAACTCTATAGGGTCACAGTTACAAGGTTTCGCTACCTGACTATCGCAGTTATCATGCAAACACTCATGACAGTGAGCGGTTAGCTTAGGCAAGGAATGGCTTCTATTTTGACCGGAGCTGATGTACATTAGTTTGGTCTTACTAGCATTTAATACTAAACCAGCGTCATGTGACCATTTAGTCAGCAAATTGAAGTCTTCCTGTAATTGCTTTTGGGCCTCACTAACACTCTGTCCGGCGGCTATGAGGCAGGTATCATCAGCGAATTGATAAACCTCGCACTTTTTTATCACATTAACCAGGCTATCAACATAAGTGAGGTAATGCAGTGGTCCAAGTACCGAGCCTTGCGCCGTTCCTTCCGTTACGATTACAGGTTCACTAATCGCATCACTGACTTTGACCATGTATTTTCTGTCATCAAGGTAGTTTTTGCACCAGTCAAGAAGTTTCCCCCTAATCCCGCTGTCATGAAGACACTCAAGTAACCGGTCATGTCTGAGAGTATCAAATGCCTTGCTGTAATCTATAAATACTACTAGAATGTGCTTTTTTTCATCTAAATGTTTCTGGATGCGGTCTGTGAACGTTGACAATAGCTGCGTGGTATTCTTTTTCGGTTGAAAGCCGTATTGTTTTTCTGTAAGTATTTTATTTTTTTCATAGAAATCGTGTATTTCTTTACAGATGAATTTTTCTATTATTTTATCTATTGTAGGTAATATAGTAATAGGTCTATAGTTATTATAATCCATCCTACTTCCTTTTTTATGAATCGGTCTGACAATTCCGGCTTTAAGTGTAGATGGATACTTGCCAGTTTGTATGCATAAATTGATTAATTTCGAAATTAAAGAGCTGATTGTCGTACACAGCATTTTGATGTCTACGGCTCTAATTCCATCTATTCCTGGAGCTTTATTATTATTCAAAGACAAGATAATTTTTTTAACTGAGCTAGGCGTCGCAGACTTTATACGCATCGTAACGTTAGCAGGACGCGTATATTCTGTTTTCTTTAGTAGAGGTTTTGAGCACTTAGGAATAATTAGCTTCACGCTTTTATTAAACGTGTGCGCAAAGTTATTAGCAATGTCTTTAAAAGTTACATTATTTTTATTAAATGAATTCTGGATAGCATCATCAATGGATGTCTTCACTCTCCCTGTAAGTCGATTAAGAATTTGCCACAGCTGCCTAATATTATCCTTACTTGATAAGATTTCCGACTTAATATTAATGTTTTTTGTTTTATATATTAACTTATTTGCATAATTTCTAGATTTATTATATTGTTGCTTTAATACAACGTTATTAGGGTCTTTTATCCATTTCATGAATAATTTATCCCGATGTTCACAGGCACTGATAATTTTTTTAGTTACCCATTCATTTATACTGCGTGATGATCTACCTTTAACTTTAATTTTATATTCTGATTTTGTATAACACTCCTTAAACTGGGAATGCATGAAGTTATATAAGATTATAGGGCATTCAATATCCCTAGATTTATCCCATTGAATTTCATTTAAATATTTACTGAGTTGGTGGTTATTTATGCAAGTTTTAAATTTAGGAACATCCTGTATTCGCGCGCCGGAACATGCGAGCATTACTGCGCGATGGTCAGCCAGTGTGGTACCGAGTGTCGCCGTGTATAGGTCTTGTGAACGGGATCGCACATATATGTGATCAATACAGGATTTGCTAACTTTGCCGTCACATGTTGCTATTTAGAAAGTTTGTTTTCGGATTTAAAAACAAAAGCAATATGTTTAGTTACAGTAATACATCATTAGTAACATGTAATTAATAATATTGCTAACGTCAGGTAGTCAAAGGTGGTAATTGCATCATGTACGGTAATCGTTTCGGTACAGTTACAATTATTTGTTTTTTATTTGTATACTTGCTAGATTCGTATGTCATGACATTTTTGGCTAAAAGTACCTAATTATCGGTTCAAAACCGTCGAAAAATGTAAGAAATGTTAATAAAAATAGCACAAAAAGATAAGACAAGATTAACAAAAAAGGGAATGGGATAATATTTCAGACAGATGTCTTTAAGAATCAACAAAATCGAAAGGTAAATGACAAAACATCCTTTGAAATCCAGACGCCAATCTCACGTGTTTCAATATAAATATGACTTTGTAAATACATGATATTACTTGACATTTGGCAATAAGAATATTTAGAGATCTTTGATGTCTAAAGTGACATGAAACAAATATAGACTGTATGTGACGTGCGTCTGCTTGATTTTTTATGTAAAAAAGTAATGAGATACTTCGATAAAGAAATTTGACATATTATTTATCTACCAATTTATTATATGCTACTACCAATTTATTTTTATTGGTAGGAAACTTTCCCACCTGGTGGCATCAATAAAATCCAAGCCGCATATTGCCGTGTTTATAATTTTGTGCTTTAGACCAATAAATAATAATAATCTTTATTGATAAAACACATTATTTTACAGACATTTTGAAGCCCTGACTCCCGTGCTAGGTTGAATACCTGTGTAACGGGAATCATTGTCTTCGCCGCTTATGTTACATTACAAAAATAAAAATTTCTTGTAGATTAGAATAAATTAAAATTTCATTAAAATTTCATTAAATTAGGATAATAATTCTTTTTTTTTATCGTGCTTATCATATTGGACTTTTGGTCACAGTTATTTATGAGAAAGACTACTTTTTTTTAATTTTCTTTCTTTATCTATTCCTATTCTATGGTACCTATTACCCACAGCAATATAAATATTTACAAAACTAAGTAAATAAACAGAACTGAACGAATATTTCAACTGTATAATATGGATTGCAAAATTTCAAATGATTAAACCCACTGACGACAAATAACTTGGTATGATAAACAAAACCTTTTATTGATAGAAGCCTTAAAAACGATAGCCACAGATCGCTGAGCGTCAAATATCTATGAAGGTTACATCGGTCGAAAACGACTGGTTGGTTCAACCACCCGCCGTCTGGCATATATTGGCAACATCAAACGATTCGTATCCATAAAGCACATTATATCAACTCTATTAGACCTAATTACCACGCAATCTAGTTTGATGACATACAATATTGTACCTATTAAGATACAATGTATTTGATGTATATTCGTAGACACACAGTTGTGTGTGGAAAATATCGTTATATGGAACTGCCACTAAATTTGTGTTCTTAAAGATTTAAGAATATACATAAAAATTAACAGACAATATTATATATATTGTCTGTCAATTTTTAGAAAATTTAAGTTTTTTTTTTGTAAATATAGTTTTGTTGGACATTGTATGATTCCTAAGATGAACCTTATTAAATAAATCTATATATATAAAAATGAATTGCTGTTCGTTAGTCTCGCTAAAACTCGAGAACGGCTGGACAGATTTGGCTAATTTTGGTATTTAATTATTTGTGGAAATCCAGAGAACGTTTGAAAGGTGAAAAAATAAGAAAATGTTCGGAATTAAATAAAAAATAAAACAAGTTTATTTTATACAAAAGTTTAGGCGTTTTATCGATTGAGACAGTACGAAGTCTTTCGGGTCAGCTAGTAACAAATAAAATTATAATCTTTATAAATAATGTAAAAAACATGATTTTCGATTTTATTATGTGATGAAGCTAGAAACATTAGCCCTATATTACTAAAGACATGATTAGCAACAAATTCTATACGGCATACGAGTAAATAGCTCTAAACGTTTCTTCCCTTACTTTATTCCGGGCAGGATCACTATATGTCTTGAGTTCAGAGTTACAAAAGCTTTTTTTTTTTGCTTGAAACATACATCTTTGTTTCACTGGAAGCGCAATATAAAACTATGACCATGTGATGCAGAAAACGCAAGGAAAAGTACCTAAATTTACGATCAAATGATAAATAGTTTAGACTGATAGCACGTCCAATTCGTACGACGTCAATAAAAGGTATTTTTTCAGTCTTGCTCACATTGTATTAACAGATCACATTACAGTCTCTGCATCCTAACTGCTATTACTTAATTTTATATCAAACTTATTTGTTAATACTTAAATCTAATACAAGAACAAACACTTACAACTACACTAAAATTAAATCTTATCTATACTTATAATAAATCTGTAGAAGTGAAAATTCTGTACATTGAAAATATCGAAAAAATGAATGGCGGGTGGTGTTACTAGACCAGCACCGAACCGAAAAGTGTGAAAAAAAAATTTTGTCTGTCTGTCTGTCTGTTTGTTCAGGTATCACGCAAAAACTACCGGTTCGATTACGATGAAACTTGGTATAATTAATCTTTATTATTCTGGGCAGCACACTGGGTAGTTTTTATCCCGGAAAAGTATAAACAATAAAAAACAAACTTAATTTTACGGTTAAAAACTCATTAATAAGTTTCGTCATCCACGCGAACGAAGTCGCAGGCACAGCTAGTATAAATAAATAAAACTTTATTAATTTTATATCTAATAGCACACAAATTCACTTGCGGTTATTACACTACATTTCAGTGGTCTCCTTTTACATGACAGTTTGGGAATACGCTTCCAGTCTAACATACTTCATGGTTAGGAACTTGTTCAAACATCTATCGCAAAGTTTAGCACAGCTTCGCAAGTTTGCTATCGAGAACCTATCATGTCTGATCTATATTCCGTTTGAATTCAAATCGTTTATAGTCTGAATGGTGCTGTATTCATTTGTAATATGTCGTTTGATGTCTGATGTGTATTTGAAACCATTTGTAATGGATTTGTGCGTATACCAACATTTATATTTGTCGAGTATTTTTGTCCTTGAAAATAACTGTCCAAGGATTTCCACTGATACAATGTACGAATTATTATTTTGCTGTATAGACTATGTGCTATTGAATGCACTTTTCCTGTGTATTGGTTTTTGAACAGTGTTAAAGTTTTTCAAATATCTATTCAGAACCAAATAAGCGTAAGTATAGGCTTTACAAGACTGAAGATCGCTACAATCACACATATAGATACAGTAAATCTTAATCCTCTTTGATATATGAATTAAACCTCCTTAGAGGTAATTCCAACTTAATACACTTAATAATCTTAGTGTAGATCAAGTATATTAATTTGCGTTACACAATACACATTATTGAAGCATTGTTCTATACTGATACTGAACTATGTTATGTTTATATATGCTCTTATATCAAAAGCATTTGCATTTAAAGAGAAAGTCAAAGTATACTGTATCATTGATTGAATGGATAATTATTATGTTTCAATTGACACATATAAAAGGTAAGTTTTGTAAAGATAAACAGTTACTAGGTATTTTTAAAAGGCACATATATAGTTTCGGTTTGACATATAAGATCTTATTTATATAAGCTTGATGTTGTTTAGCAAATACTGAGCAGGTTTTAAATTCCAATTCTGTATAGAAAAATTATATAGTGTTAAAAGTTGAAAAACACTTTAGGAAAACACTGCTAGTCTTTTAGGCGTCGATAAAATCTTAATATTCTAGTTAAAAGTCAATACACCGATGTCATTCACTACAGTATCGAATTGTCCTCGTTAAACGAGTTTCGATTGCACCATTGTTTTATTAGATTTTTCCCACTTGTGCTGTTAAAACGAGATAGGAGTCAGCGATTCACACGTCCGATAGATTAAATTGTTATTCGCCGTGTGAATGGGCAGATGGTATTCGTTGACCAGTTGACGCTAACAATAAAAAATGGGAGTTTTATCGTTTATAAAAAATATAACGCTGTGTTGAAAAATATCAGGTTTTATACCTGATATTTTGTTTTACTTTTTATCGGATTGTTTTCTTTTCAAGTTGCGTTGATTACATTATTGTAGTCTGTGCTTTTTCAGTTTGGTTATCATATTTTTAGCTGTAGTTGATTTGATTATTATAGATTCAGATATGAAATAATAGGATTAAAGTTAATAAAGGTTACTTTAGAGGTCATTTTTAATGTTAACATTGCAGTATAATTTCATTCCATTTTGTAACATGACAAAAATCACACCTTTAGTACATTTTACATATTAAATCTTAATATATATAAATCTCGTGTCACAATGTTTGTCCTCAATGGACTCCTAAACCACTTAACCGATTATAATAAAATTCGCACACCATGTGCAGTTCGATCCAACTTAAGAGATAGGATAGTTTAAATCTCAAATTATAGTCGCAATTTTAATTTATTGCTAATTATTTGTCTGTTATTATATACAAAGGCACCGGGAACGGGACCTAGGTATTCACGCGGGTGAAACCGCGGGACACAACTAGTACCTTATAAAAATAAACATAAAGTTCAATAATCTTGAGTCTTAACTCAAACACATCTGTATACGTAAAAAAATCACTACGTCTGCGAGTACTACGTCCATTAGTTGTACAAATACGCTTGCAAGAATTGTAATAGGGTGTTCAGTGCCAAATCTCTACAATAAAATAGTGAAGTCTTGTAAGTATTTGAACTTAAGTTTGTATTGGTTCACGGTTGCGACAGCGTGTGTATTATCGTGTGTGTAATATTAAGGACTAATATGTAAAGTTACGGAAAGTACTGGTGACGAAAATTCCGCTTAAAAATTCAATTTTCAAGAAGATCAAAAAGAATAGTACCACTGTACAAACTCCTTTTATTCACATTGGTATATTTATTTATTCCTATCTTTAACACATAAAATATTTTTTATTATAAGACTCTGACCATTTCACAATATACATACCTAAAATGATAACTCTAATGTAGTCTGTAAGTGGCTATAGATAGTTAGGTACTTAGGAAACTAAATTAATTTGCACATAACATACATAAAATGTAAAAAAACCCATTTGCAAGTAAAACTACAAGTTACGAAAAGAAAGCTGTAGCAATTCTATAAAAAGATATAACCACTGTACAATCTTCTTATTTTACAAACACTGGTATTTAATTATTCATATCCTATACCTATAACTCTGTTATTCATAATATACATAGCTAAAGCAGTAACACCGGTAGGCAATAGGTGGCTATAGGTGGCTATAGATAGTCAGGTACTCAGGAAACTCAATTGATTGTGCCATACAAGCCCTTATCTAGATTATGCAATTGAGTAGCGTACAGTGTATAGATACCGATACATCCGCCCAATTGATACACACTGACAGTGTAAGCTGCAGATGTCATATTACCTGAATATATTAGAACTAGATATCTAATAATTATGTAATTTGAGGGTTGTCAGTAAAATGATTAGTATGGTAGAAAGTTTTGGCTACATACAATAAAGAATTTTAAATTTAGTATCAAGCTATCAAAAAACATATGACATAACATAACATACCATCACGCCTGTAACCCCGAAGGGTTAGGCAGAGGTGTACCAATGTACACCCACAGTTCGCCGGTATGTTTAGGTCCCATGTAATAGGGGGCGAGCCTATTGCCACTAACCGGGCACAAAACAAATCCAAACAAAACCTGCTACTGAGAATTTCATAGAAAAACCCAACAACATTTTGGTCGACTTGGGAATCGAACCCAAGACCTCTAGCGTAGCAGTCGCGCTTAGCGCCACTAGGCCAACGAGGCAGTTTCATCAAGCTATCAAAATTACATAATATTAGTCAAAGTTGAAAACGAATAGAACTCCCATAAATTGATATTGTATTACAATGAAGAACTATAAATTGAGATTTAACAATTTTAATTTTCGTCTTTACCTAAATGTCCCTTATATTTTCCATTGGGCCAAGGTTTTCTAATATAAAACTTTCATGTCAATGGAAACTACGTCATTTCACACATCAAAATTAAATACAGTAAGCCTCAAGGGTTTTGTAAACATAATATAAAAATAAACTTTATCCATTCATTACATGCCAGTAAGGGATTATTTGAGATTTTATATAATCTGTGACCTTGTCGTTCGCGGATTCAGTATCTGTGCAATGATTTATTATCTGTTTTTTTGGCGGTAATCAAATATGGCTGCCTGCCGCCTCACTGTTTTTACACCTTTTTTTGTGAAAGAAACAAAAATACATGTTGTTTTGGAATACCATTGTTAAATGTTGGATTTTTCATACAGAGGGAAATAAACGAAATCTTTATTAATTTACTATATAAAAACAGTAGGTATTCGTCTATAATAATTATGTAGTGTGCCTTTAGTTTCGAACAAGGTCATAAATAAAATATTAAGACATTGTTTCAGTTCAGTTTTTTTTGAGCTTAAAAAATTTATTACGATGCCTCAGAATGTCTACAGTTCTTAAGCAGGAAGCTGGTCAGTGGGTCATCTTAGAAGCTGCTTTACTAGTCAAAAAATATTGTACGTAGGACGTAGGTATAGTTTTTACTAAAGTCATTTACGTCAGAAGTAGCAGTGTAACTTGAGAAGTGAGTTTTAATTAATTTTATCTATTGTCTAGTTTGATTTCGAGTGGGAGCAAACAAAACCTACACCTACCCATCTTTCTAACAAAATAATATATCTTATAAAACAAGTTTACCTAAAAATGTAAATGTTTATTTTCAGACAAAGAAAATTTTCGAAACAGGTGGGCATTATCTATTGAAATGTTTACTGGATCGTAATTTGCGAGTCCATTGTGTGTGTTTGCTATTCACTCGAGGGCTTGTTTATTTAGTGGAAAACAATAGGTGGCGGCATTTAGAGCAAATATTTTATGTTGCAGCAATGGCGCTTAATGTGCTGAAATATGGTTAATACATAATGTGTTACTTTACTAGCATCATTAAAGCATTCTATACTTATATGGTATGGTAAAATGTTGGTAAAATTAACAATCGTTTACAAAGTTTGTCATCTCTCTTTTTACTGATAAGTGCGTGGGTAAATACTACATTGCCTATGTATTTGAAGATGAAATGTGTTAGACATAATTTGCTACATGTATGTTATAGTGTTAGTAATTACAAAGCGCCACATAAGTAAAACGTTTCGTGAGTTTTATTTTTGAAATTAACAACTGCTTTTTTGTTCGACTTTAAGAATTATTGTTTTTTTTTTTCTTAACCTATTCCCACTGCTGGGCAAAGGCCTCCTCTAATTCCTTCCATACTACCTTATCCCGAATTATTGCTAGCCTTAATTAATTTAGTTGAAATCATATAACCCTTTGTATCTCAAACTTTTTGTCTATACCCATTACAGATATCTCTTTTATCTCAAAATAGTCAGTATTCGTAATTACCGATAACAAAATGCAATAACGAATAACTTAAAATTTGAAATGGGCCATTAGTCAAGAATTCTATGAATAATTAGATCCATTAGAGGCATAGTAATTAAGCATTGCCAAGATATTTATTTCACCTGGCTTCATTTATGTCTGTTAATGAGAGACTCGAGTTAATAAAAGAACCGCAATGAATGGCTTTCACGTTAGAACAAAGAATAATGGCGGCTTGTCCTTTATTCTTGTTTAGAATTCTTATTAGAATGTATAATAGTTCGTAATGGATCTTGTGTTCTGAAGTACCTTTTATTGTATAGAACATTAGTTGCTAGTCGGAGTACTCGGAGTTATAATTTACTTTGTGTGTTTTGATTGGAGTCTAGAGTCTGTGCCCATGTTGTATTTATGACGATTATGTAGTTTAGACAGGTTGGATAGTAGGTACGTTGAAGGTGTACTTAAGAAAAATCTTCAATATTCATCACCGTCTTCCTTAACTCCGCTAGTGGAACTAATGGTACTAGACAGACTAGACTCCGCCCCTAAGATGACCTACTGACCAGGATTTCCCTTTTCGCCCCTCCCCTTTGTTACAAGCTTAATTTCTGACTTATAAACTTTGAAATTAAATTAATCATTTATTGAGCAATAACTTCCAGTCGTTTAACAATCTATTTCCGAAAATTGTGAAGCTTTTTTCAGTTCAGTAACTGTGCCGTCAATCGTAATACATATTAAAATGGCCGATCGTGTGAGTTCCCGCCTGAACTTGACATCGAGTGCGCCGAATATTAAACGCGTCGGAGGGAAATTGTCGGCGAATTTCAATATTTATGCCATATACTGAATATTGAAGCCGCAAGGAATTCTCACATTTGAGTTTGGTTGGAATATCAATCTATACTAATATTATAAAGAGGTAAAGTTTGTGTGTTTGTTAAATTGTCAGGGGTAATCTCGGAATCTACTGCACCGATTTTAAAAATTCTTTCACTAATAGAAAGCCACATTATCGCTGAGTGTCATAGGCTATATAAAAAAATTTTTCGGTACATTAAAAAAAAAATCTTTTATGTTTATAAAATTATCCTGCGACTTGGACCTCATGGAATTCGTTAATCGGAATCTCGGGAATCTTCTTTCACGAATAGAAAGACACATTATTGCTGAGTGTCATAGGTTATACATATAAAAAACCGAAAAATAAAAAGGCTTTTACATGGTAGTCCGTTTTGCAAAGTAAATCGGCGAAAAAACATTCGAATGAAAACGTTTCTTACGAACGCTGCCTTAACTATGAAAGATATTATATATTTTTGAACATTATGCCCAACGAAGTGGGCACGGGTCAGCTAGTGTCGTATAAAGTCAGCTATGTGGTCTCAAAGTACTTACATTAGAGAAGTCTTCATATGTATTTAATGTACAAGACGTGACGAAAAATAGAAAGAGAATATTATTTTTTTTGGGTATGTAGAAAAGATATATGATTTATTTTTGGAACCTAAATTGATAATGAAAGAAATAAACTTCTGCAAAAACAGAACGTTTCTTATCAAGTTACCTAATGATTTTCTGAACACTAACCCCATCTGTGGTACATTTGAAATTGTTGAACATTGATAATATAAGTGTCTAAACTCCGAAATTAAGGTATGTAAGGGTTAGGTACATAAAAAAGGCAAGATTAGGTATTTGCCAATCCTCTCTTATTTAATCCTTTCCAAGTCAAGGGTCTTAAAATACACCTCTAAATCGTTCCAAATTGCGTAATCACATAAAACAAAATTACGTTTAAAGTAATTACGATTTGTTTAATTAACTCTGAGATAAAGCTTTCGAAAGTTACTTGAAGACGAAACTTTAATTAAAGGAATTTTCTTTCGATCGAAGTGTCTAATAAATTGATCGTATTTCATAGGCTAGTCACACTTAAACTTTGTTATATAAGTTAAATAAGCAAAATTATAGGTTTTTGGTGTCTGTAATTTCTTCTCGCTCTTTGGTTAAAGATTTCTTAAGCACTAATGAATCAAAGGGTTTCTAGCCCTCAAATTTACGGACAATCGAAATCGAAGCAAGGATAAAGCGTGGGGTGTAAATAATGGTTCATTGAATAATTATCACTTCAGAAATTTACTTACTCCGATTAAGAAATGTGGGTTGGTTTTTATGCTTCTGAACATTTTTTTCTAATCTGCTAGTGGCAGAGATGTCACTTAATGCAGCGCGTCCCTATTTTAAAGACGGACGTAGCTTGTGAAGAGTAGGTATATCTTACTTAGGGTAAATCATCAGGGCATTTAATGATGGTGGCATAATGATTTGTATAAATATAGGCAAACTATTTTATGAAATTGAAGTTATATTTTAATATGATTCTGCTCATATTCTGTCCGTATATAATTCACTTTACTGTTTTATAGCCACCACTTTACCAAAGGAAATTACCTCCTATTGATATTACACATTTAAAAAAGTCATAGTGGCCTAGCGGTTCAATAAACTGATTTGTATGCACAAGGTTGCAGGTCCGAACCCAGGCAGGTACCAATGTGGCTTTTTCAAAGTTATATGTACTTTCTTAATTATTCTGAGACATTTCGGACAAACGGTGAAGGAAACATCGTGAGGAAACCTGGATTCCAAAATTTGGGATCTGAAATCGCCAATCCGCAGAGAGCAAGCGTGGTGATCAATGCTCGTAAGGCACGAGCATTGATCACCACCAGCTCTATATGGGAAGAGGCCTGTGCCCAGCAGTGGGACGTTTATAGGCTGGATTATTCTTATTATTATATTTCACAATTTACATAAAGTATAAATACTTCATAATTTCCATATAATCACAACACTTATTTTATTATACCTTAGCTTTATACGCGATACGATAGACTTGTGTGTTCTATAACACAGGGTAGGGGTATGCTCTGACCTGGTATAGGCCAGGTCACTGCATTACCTAATGGCAAACTCATAACTTAATTGCACTTGAAGAAGTGGATTGGCAGTGCCAGTTTTGTTGATCTATTTACTCGCTTAGTGTCCTAATTTTGTTGTTAAGTAAACACATAGATAAATGTGCACAACGTATGTATATATTCGATAATAGACACTATTAAATTGATTAATAAGATTCAACAATAAATTGAAAAAACACTCCTTTTTGGGCAGTCGTGTAATAATATCTACTTATAAAGATCCTGAAATAATACTAAGTAAACAATCCAAAATCAGGAAAAGAAATATACCTATGTCCCGAAATTATCATACTGGTTATAAAATTGGCCAATTATGTCCTGTGATCAATATTTTTCTGCAAAGATTGTACTGTGATCTAATAGGGATGATGACTAATTTTTATTTTTATGTCCATCTTTTAGATAAGAACAAAATATTAGACACGTATTTTTTGTTTAGTCCCGTAAACAAAGAATTACGAAGATACAGCGAGTACAATTCTTGCGTGACGTCACGTTTGAGTACAAATTGTACATAGCCGTGACGTCACAAGCCCCCACTCCTGAACTTTACAGCGGTTTATCTTCGTGTTTTGTAATTTATTTGAGAAAAGAAAAAAATATGTGTCTATTATATTTTGATTATCTAAATGGCGGACTAAATAAATTTTGACTTTTCATACCTAGTCATCTACCCTATTTCTGTAAACAATCTGTCCACAAAAGAGTTGTATAAATGTACTTTTTGCAGGTACGAGATAAGCAAAAACATAAAAAATGTATGCGAACATTATGTAAGAGATAAAGCAAAACCACGGAGACTCGAGTTAAAGGTCACGTTTGATATTTGTATTCAGGCTGTGCCGGAAGACACGGTATTTACATAATCAGGCTTCACACAAAATAGGCCGGTTTTACAAGTGATGTTGATGGATTTGAAACGTTTTGTCAGCAGTATAATTTAGGTGATTAATACCAGTTGTTTAGTTTAAACTCGAGAACCTTCAGGGAAGTTTACGGTTATTGTTTATTTTTATGTGATAATATTTAACAGCCATATGATTCGGTATGACATATAAAAGAGATAGTTCGTTAAATAATTTGAGGTTCGTTAAAAAAAGTATGTATCTATAGAATTGAAAAACAACGATGAACTAAATTCATACGTGTGTCCTTACTTCCCGCGTCTTAACTAAGAGCTGTTGCCGATGTGGAAGCGAGACGTCGCTCTACACAGCGTAGAGTGCCATCTCGCTTCTACAACAGCGACAGTCTTTGTTTAAAATATTATGGTACAGGTTCTGATAACACAAAATCTTTGCTAAATAAATTTATACGGACAATATACAATTAAAGTTTCAGCGTTCCTAAAGTCCTTTATAACCCGAAGAAGGCCTTCGTTCTGTTAATATTTAGTTAGCTGTATTAAAAGATAGAGGCTGTAAAGAGACCTCTATCCCTTTGTTTAGATACCTTTGTTTTCACAGGAGTAAAGGAACTTCTAACAAGTCAAACTACAAAGGCAGTGTTTTTAGTATCCAGTGTGTAGGCGAACTTACTTGTAAACACGGCATGCTATTCATCAGAATAGATATAAGTTAAAAAAAAAAACTAGTAACCATGTTTTACTAAATGAATTTGTCACCTTGTCTACAGATTAAAAAAGAGTTTTTTTTTTTTTTAGTAATTATATGACATACAAATCGGATTATGGCAGTTATTCCGTTAACTTCATGAAACAGTTTATCGCGCTTGGAAATAGATACATATGGAAGAAAACTAGTAATCGTTAGAGGTCAGCCAAAATATCCACTACCATATGAAGCTAAGGTTTCATTAGGCTTCCACTTATGAAACCGCCTACACAAGTATAATACTATCGTACTAATTGATTGGTTTTTAGACTATATAGCTTTGAATTCATTGGCTACTTCACATGTAGATTCTATCTTGAATATTGATTGGTTTCGGGTAACGCCTTTTTAATGTCCTGTTTAATGGCATGAATAAAATTTAGGATTGTAGGATTTCGTTGAAAAACAAATATAAATTGAAAAAATCTGTTAATTGAATGATGAATTGTAATACATATATTTGATCTGTACTGAAATCTAATTTAAAATTTTACTTCTCACATATTTCGACGTATATAATTGATTGATAGAAATCAGTGAAGTTATATGTAAATATACTGCCGAAAAAGAAATCTCTTTTTATTTTCCTGTTTAAGATTGACTCACATTTTATTCTGTTTCAGTTTTACGCCTACCTTTCTCAAATAGCGGGATTTTCCATCACACGTTTGTTGCATCTCTTTTACGTCTTTACTCGACTCTAGCTTAGCGAGTCCCGTTTTCCCGTAATCGGCTTAAAATCCGCTCATCCATCTATCTAGAGAGTAGGTGGGACATGCTCGGAATAGTATTACAAAGACCTGAGAAGTAAACGTAGTATAGATTGAACGTAGTCAGTTATACGTACGTTTCCTATAGTACGATGTTAAGTATAGGAAAGGATGATAGTATTTGTATATAGTATATTTACCTATCGTGGTGGCCTAGCGGTTCAATGAACGGATTTGTATGCACGAGGTTGCAGGTTCGAACCCGGGCAAGTACCAATGTAACTTTTCAAAGTTATATGTACTTTCTTAATTATTCTAAGACACTTCTGACAAACGGTGAAGGAAAACATCGTGAGGAAACCTGGATTCCAAAATTGGGGATCTGAAATCGCCAACCCGCAGAGAGAGAGCAAGCGTAGTGATCAATGCTCGTGCCTTCTCTATATGGGAAGAGGCCTGTGCCCAGCAGTGGGACGTTTATAGGCTGGATTATTATTATTATTATTATAATTAAAAAGAATATAAGAAAATAAAAGCAACTACTTACTAGCCATGTTATGTCAAATGACAAAACTTAAATTTCTGGGCCACATATGATGAGCAATAAAACAATTTCTATCGCTAAACTATTCCCTAACCCTTTTAAGTTAACCCACGGCTCGAAATACCAACTACAGGTAGACCACATAAACTAGTGTAACTACACATATAACTAACTCTTTGAAGTAGGCAAGCATTGTGAGCAATAGAGTGTAACTACTTATGAATTCTACTCGATGCCTGCGAGCGGCGGAGTCTTGTTATCCTCCGTTAACTTTTACTACAAGAAGAATGGTAGTTATAGTGTACTGCATTGTTAGATGGACCTTTTTGTTTATCCTCGTAGTTTTCAATGGGAACAAAAATGATATATTATTATTTAAGTTATTTTTATTGTAAGCTAAAACTCGTCCACTTTATTTTCCGCTTTTCACTCTTTTCCTACCCCTATCGAGATCAATATGTATGTTTGTTTTAAGGCCAGGTTATAATTTTAATGCGTGTCTAATAAGCTTAGTGCAAATGCGTTGATGTCAAGAGAGCAAAAAAAACTGCAATAACTGTAAAATTGTGTATGCTAACTAGACAATTCTATTTCTAAAATTGTCAAAATAAAAAGTTATGAAGTAACCAAGAAATTCGTAACTTGTGATCCTATTAATGTTTTAAGTTTCATTGTTTCAACGGTGAAATGCCAAAGAAACTGAAATTGAACTTAGCAATATTTTACGACGAACGTTCGCAAGTCGAATGACGTACTGTATTCCAAAAATAACAAGAAAAAGTATCCCATAGCTATTAATAGCAACATTTTGTAAATACGATAGCAAAAATGATGTCATGATACAAAATAAATACGTTTTATCAGAGTTTACAAATATAGATCCTTCCTACATACAATAAATAGATTCATTTGTTCATATCAGCGGAGTGACGTCAGTGTGATAGCATGTGGGTTCGATCGTTTACCTTCGTATTTTTACTCCTTGCAATTCGAATTAAAAGGTTATTTTATCATTCATTAAAACAGCTGCATTTTCGTATAGCTTAAAATAATATGAAATAATATACCTGTCAGTTATGCGGGTCGCACGTGGCCAGAAATCGCAATAGATAGACAGGTTTGGAAGACGGAGGGGGAGGCATTTGCCCGTTACGTAGGCTAAAAAAAAACATATACCTATGGTTAATTGAACTAACTAAAAGTTATTGTTTCTACATTAAATCTCGTTTATAGTCTACCTAATTTTTTAACGAGAAACTACACTAAAAGGTTAATTATAGCGTGTACATAATAGCTTACAGTATGTAGGTATGTATTCGAAAAGTGTCGCTATACCAATTAGTCTTTCCACTGTAACATTATTTCGTACACGTAAAAACAACATCAATTGGCAGAGTATTGGCTGTTAAAGGTAATAGCCACTTGGACTTTATTCTTTACGCAATAAAGTTTGTTTTCATTTACAGCCAGCCGTGGGGCGTTAAGGCATTGTGCGTGGCTAATAAATCCGAGCAAATTACGTCAAGTGTACAAGAAAGAGTAATCATAAATGTAGTGAAGGGGATATAAAATTAAATTGTTTTTCCAGATACGAGATTTGGTAGAAACCTACTTTGATGAACAAAGAAAATAATCATGAATAAAAATTTTGTTTAGCAGATTCTATTAATAAAAATTAATTAAAAAAAATGCTTAACATCGTCAACACTTTTATAAATAAGGCCCATTGTCATCGCTTTTTTTGGAATCTGGAATTCGAAATTTGAATTTAATCAGCAACAAAAACTTTTTACGTCAAACTTTTTTGCACATTTGTTTTTGTTTTTAAATTGTTGGCAGATGTTTTTTTTTTTACAAAATGGCGGAATGTGTTTTTAATCTGCGTTTCTAGAAACAATTTCCATTTTAACTCAAGATAAGTTAACTGTGACGAAAGTAAGTTTTAACAAACACAATGTTTCTTGTTGGGTTTTGTGTAGTTGGTAAAAGTTAGTTGAACTTTAATTAAGGTTCGCTACACAAATGTTTGTTGGAAAACTGCTGAGTTTGTAGATCTATACACTAGAGTTTTTATTTTAGTAGTGCAGTGCTGTTATCTTTGTAATTAAACTTTTTTCTTGAGGATTACACTGCAATTGTTTAAAAATGGTCTGTTTTGTGTTATAAAAAAAAGGTTTACGTTCTTGTTTCGGTTATCTATTTGGATTTTGTTTTCTTCTATACTTCTATGACTATGACAGCGCATTTAAACTTCTTCTTGGTAGTTCTTTATAATAACCTAATCTAGATGATGGTCTTACAAACTAAAAAAAAAAATGGTTAAAACATTGATTATGTTTTTTTCAGATATTGAAATGTGTCAAGCGTCGAGATAAGGATATAACTTAAATAAAGTTAAAAATTTCCTTATAAATGGGTCAAATTAATGTCAAGTATTTAGATAAGAGTTATCAACTTTAATTAAATGGAATGGAATTAAAAACAAATAATTAGAAGTCTCACTCACTTACACTTTTATCAACTTTCTTTTAGTCATAATTTTATTTTAGTGGTAATTTAATAGCGACTTCTTTTTACAATGAAATATGATAACACTTTAAAAAATTCTTAAAATACTTTACCATTAAAATGTTACTGGCTTCATTTTATTACGTAAATAAACGTGCAGTCATTTTTATTTAAAGAAATTAACGACTTGGCAATTAAAGTGTCTGGGGCTGATATTGCGGGATTAATTTGTTTTAGCTTTTGAATGGAATGGATAGCCTCTAGAAAAATAAAGTACCTAGGTTCAATTTATCAAAAAGCATTTGTTTGATGAATGACAGAATATAAGAAGATATAAGTAGTATATGTAAAATATAGTTCCTCTATATTATCTTACATAAAAGGTAAGGATTAAAAGGTTTGACAAAAATCGAATCAAGACAAAAAGACAAAAAAAACCAGCAATCCTGTGTTAAAATGTTTATAATATCGATAACGCTTACATAAATGTTTTTAAACGTTTAGCGAAAGTTTTTGAAGCAATTCGCGCTTGACTTGAGCAAATATTTACATTATAAACGCAAGCTTTGCAGTATTGAAATCCACGCGAATATAACATAATTTCCAATAGAATTGCCACCCTGGAATGTGAGCGGCAAAACGTATTTCTCGGCAATTCTCGGCATTTCTCGGTATTTCTCGGTATTTGCTCTCGTTCAGTTTCGTTTTATTGCAGACTTTATAAAGTCTATAAACTCTGGGTAAAGAACGTTTGGATTCGCTCTTTACTGCCTCCATTCCAATTTGTTTACACACACGTTTCTCTTAGGGTATGCAAATACAAATACTCCGAAAACTGTTTCAAGGAATAGTTCTCACAAATGGAATGAAATGAGTTTGCTTTGCGATCGCTGTTTGTTTCCATTTCATGGTAAAGAGTTTGGTTTCTAAAGAGTTTTCGTATATATTGGGACTGAAGGTTTTTATGTAGATAGTATTTTCTTGTCAGAACTTTGTGCGAAGTAACAACGCTGTCTCTTTATGTGCACTGTGTCTATATAAAATAGATCAGAACTCCTTTAATAAGATATTGGCTAGGCACATTACGTTATGTGGAATGTAAAATGAATTTTCAAAGGATCTTAATTGAAAATAAATCATAGAAAAGGAGTATCTATTCAGGATTTTCCTAACTGCAACACATGAAATCGGTCAAAGAGATAATAGAATTCGTATACTCAAGCTGTTACTAGCCTCACTACCCTGACTAATAATATAGTATATTTACTTGTGAACTTTTATATATCCTTTTTATTATGATTAAATGTTATGTTATATTGTCCACCAGGTACTGGGCTCTGACACAGAATGGCACTTCGCTCACCGAGGGCTGCCGCACGCGCGCCCGCGACGATCCATCGCGCACACGCGCCTGCTCAAACAACACCCACTTGTGAGTACCACTTTATTTTAAGTTTACTTTAAATACACGACTATTCTCTTCACATATGTATTGGTAAGTCAAGTAGAAAGAGAATCGTTTGGTTCGATCGTATAACCATACGATGCTAAATGGGTTTCCTTTATGCACATGAGTCAATTTGCATTCTAATTAAACTACCTTTATCAGTTGCTAGAAAAAGCATTTTGGTAACTATAAACATCAGATTTATTTACTGTGTTAATATTATTTCAAAATGCAATTTGATTTTTCGCTTAAATTACTCAAGCAGCTAAGAACCACTAACCGTTAAGAAAACGCTTTTATATCTAATTTTATTTCAAAGTCAACGAAAAGGAAAAGCACTAAGATAAAATATAATAGTACTCATAAAACCGTATCGAGAACACGACTGCAAATGAGGTTATCCTGCCGGTCATATTATGTCCACTTCATTAACCCGGATAGAAACGGATTAAAAAAGGCCACGAGCGGTTTACTACTAGTGTTTTTTTTTATGTAGTTTTATCGTAATAGTATTAAATGATATTGACATAAATAACTCTTAACCATGAACTATAAAAACGTGAGCTATAAAGTAAGTTTGAGTCCGTCTAAGATTAGTAGAGTAGTAGTAAATTATGTGTCAATTTATTTTTTAACTACAAACTCTTTCTATGATTAGGAAAAAAGGTCAAATCCTGTGATGAGTCCGTAAAAAAACTTCATGTCATTTTAAGATAATGATAATGTATGCCTATGATTACAACGCACTTAAAATACGTGCTAATAGTATAATGCATTCCATGTTTTTACATGGCCTTTAATCAACTTTTAAGAGCTTTAACCTATTATAATCTCTCATTTCCTATTTGGATGAACTCATTCCAAATTTTCGAAACATGCTACATGCAAAAATGACACGTAACTATTTCAGGACAAATAAAAATTTACTAGATCGCTGTCTACATTTTTTCTCGCTATGTGATATCAATTTGAGCAAACCACAACTTTTTACATAAAAATATATTTTTAGAACCGCATGTAAATGTAGGTTTATTTTTAGAAGAATGGATACTGTCCCCGGTATTACAATGGATAAAGGTATTTTTAGCGGTAAATATGCGGCGATGGAGAATAAATCCCCTTTTGTAAAGGTATTGTGAATGAGGTTTCTTACATCTTATTTTTCCATTAGGTAAGACTTGCATTACGTCACCGACCACCTGGTATACTTCCGGCTATTGTTTAAGATTTTCTTTTATAATGTTACTATGGAAAATAAATAAATTTAGCACAGGTGGTTTCCTTTTGATTGGTTGTTTTAATAGTTTATTTTCACTATGACAGTTAGATTCTGATATCTGTACGCAAATGTTGTTCCATATATTCTGGGAAATCGATAAATGGGTATGTTGGGTGCTATGACGTGTTAAAATGAGTACCTGGCAGACAAAAACATAAGTTTCACTACATTGTGCGTGAAATCATAACTTCACAAAGTTTGCAAGAAATAGTCGCTCGACGTACATATTCGTTTTTTTTTCTTATTTAACGTGCTTTCAAATGCGTATGAAACGTATTTACTCCATCCATACTTACCACGAGAATTCATACCATAAGTCGTTTAAAAGTACAACCAAACAAAATCACTCGTAGTAGTTATTAATATCTAAGCAGATAGAGCTTATCGATTACAGTAGTACTTACAAATGATTGATAGCCATTTCTCCTCAAGACACAAGTGTCTCATCTTGGTATAGTCTAGATTACTCTAGATTTCCAGCAGATTTCAGTCAGACCGTAATTCATCATTCGGTAATCTCTTCACAGCTTGTCACGCCATCTGGTGACATACCCTTAGATTTATCGTCTTCGGGATTATATCAGTTAATACGACACTGTAAATGGCTATATTAAGGCACTTATATTTTTTTCATAAGTTATATTTTATCAGAATTTCTTGTCTTTTGAGCGTGGGACTTTCATTCCTTTTCTTATTATGTAGCGTATATGTCTCATTTTGGATGCCATAGATGTGTTACCTTGAATTTAGTAGACATTACTTTATGTTTTGTTACGATTAACCTTGTACAAAGCTTGTACAAACCAAGGAAAATGATTTAACCCATTTCCCGAAGCCATGCAGGTGTAAAATAAAGGTAGCAATTTTCGCTCACAAAATTCACACCCTTATTTGCAATTTTGTGGAAATAATCATCCACAGTTACAAAGATTGAGGAAATGGTTCAAGGTAAAAGAAACCGACAGGCATTTTACATTACTTACAAACGTTTCAAATTGTAGACTTGCACTTAAATTACATAGCAAAGTATTTCTGTGGTCAGATTGTTTAGAAAAGGCCAGTCGTAGCTGATTACGTAACTTAATAATGCTTAAGACTTACGTAAATAAAAAACGTGTTATTTTGCCGAGCTAAGAAAATGAAATTACCTGCAATCTACGGATCTACCTCAATTACGAAAAGTGGAGTGCTCTCATGTTTTATTTCAGTGCTGTAAGAGTTTTTACGTACACGGAAAATGGCTTAAAGAATACTTTCAGTAGTCACGGTTTTTCTTCCTTAAATAATAAGGAAATGTTTCGTTATAGTCTACTGCAAAAACGTACGTAAGTAATTTTTTTTTCGAATATAATTCTATATATTTCCTACCGTTGTCTGTAAAATTATAAAGACTAATTGTTATAGACTTTAAATTTTGTATATTAAGATTTAGTACATTTTTCTTTCCCTCCCAACAACAGAAATATCATATTAGGTATAAGGTATAATCATTTATTTAGGTATAATATATTATAATCTTTAAATTATATATGAACACATTAAACGGTATAAATTATATATTATATATCATATTGCATAACAAAACTAAATTAATCTAGAATAATATTATGAAACAAACTATTTATGTTATAACCTTAGGCAATCGTTACGTGGGTAATATAACAATGTGATGTAAACCCAAACATAAGAACGTGTATATTTACCTTAAATAAGCTTAATATGTTATTTCGATGTTACTAGGAATTTTGTCTAGCTATTACGTCTTTGTCTTATTCTAATAGGTTCTAGAGAACTGTACTGTTATTTAATAAATAAAAATCTTTATGTTCTGTCCCAATTACTTGAGCTTTTAGCTACTATTTGTTTAATTTCCATTCTAGTATTATACACATATTTAAATTTATATACTTTATGTTAGTATTGCGGCAGTATTCACTCATTCTTTGGTGTTCATTATATCGTTTGATAAGAACTTTGAGTCTTGCCTGTATTTTCTCTGAATATTCAAGTTCAAACGTTGTCAAACTAGTCGTCAAAAGGCCTAAGTAATTTAAGTTTTGACATGGCTTTAATATTGAGTAGCGCTGTGTTTGACGCTAAATGTTGAGAAGATAGAACTTAAGACTCAACGGAAAAGCTGTACAATTTGATCACTTGTTACTTACATATGAGGAGACAGAAAAACTTCTTAATAAACAAAAATACATTTAAAAACTAACGTATATCCACTCACACACCCATAAACACACACACCCACACACCCTTGCACACATATTCATACACACACACACACACACACACACACATGCACACGCGCGACATTAATTTCTCATCTAGCACACTCCCTGTTTGAAATGTTGATATTTATATCATGTTGTTAATTTGTTCTTTGCTGTGTCTGGGTTAAGGTGGCCAGGAGACCTATAACACAAGTTTAACTTAGTATGGGCTCCTGTCTCCCTACCTATAATAATATTATAATAACATTTTTGATGTATCTTTCTTGTGGGAGAAAATAAACAAATTTTTATTTATTATTATTACTTGTCAAATGAATATGTACTTGTGGAGGATTTGACATAATATTTAGATATCTGTATGTTTTTGCAAGTTAATGATTATTTTTTAAAACCGGAAGTACGCCAAGATATAAATCCGAATATATTCAACAGTTGTCAACTATACAATAGTCTGTATCATCATAAATTACGTCGTCATGTGTTTTAGTACCAGCGTTTGAAGTTACGTAGTTTGCCCTAAGGGCGTGTACATCATTTAGTATTCAGTCGAAGTATCATGATTCGTCCATTTTAGTATTACATTTACTAATAAATATAGGCCAGGCTGTGTAACAGAATACTGAAATGAATAGTTATTAATTTATATCTTCGTCTTTTTTTGCTGTTATCGGAATTCTTATATTTTATTCCGTTTAGCTTTATATTTTGAATTGATTGAAGCTGTTGTAAAGTCACAACGACCTTTTTTAAGTGAAATTTGTATATATGGACATGACATGAATGTATGGACATGACATGAATGTATGGACGTCTGTATTAGGATTTTTTAATTTGATTGCCAACGGTAGGACCTAAAACTTTTTGATACAGGTAACAGAATTTTCAAAACCTTATTAGGGACAGATAGACGAACCCTTATCGTCCCTTATCCGTCACGTACCTACTTAAGGCAAGGACTTTCCGAACATTCCTACAAATACAAAGGGCCCTTTGTAATTTTGGCACAACGTTTTATCTTAAAGGCTCTGTTTATGTCGAGAATTAGGAACTGGCTCCCGTCGCTATGTTTATGTCACAATCATTTATTATTAAACGGTTGAAGATGATAAGACAAAGACCTTTGCGATTTTCAAGGTTTACGAAGTATAAAATTTAAACTGAATGGTTATAGAAGTTTAAATTATATAATAGCTGTAGACTTAAGTATAAATTTTGATGTTAACTCTTTTATATATTTACTAGGTACTAGTTTTTCATGATTTGTAAACAAATTTAGAAAATTAAACACAATAAAAACGGTGAAACCAATGTCTTGATAATAAAATACTTATTTGGACCCATGACACGTGTTTTACGGCGTCTCTTGAGAATATTAGCAAGATTATTTTAAAAGAAAAAGCGATAGATATTGTCAATTTCTTAACGTTTATGTAGCTCAATTGAACGCCTTTGGACAACGACTTGTATTTCCCGAGGTGATACAAAATCTTACGCTGGCCTGACAAATATTATTTGATATTTTGTAGAATTTCATGAGTTACGTAAAAGGATTTTTTTGAGACTCGAAAATGTTGTATTTATCACGTTACCACTATATATACCCATCTGATAAAGCTATCTATGTTGATACTCCTTACTAAACGTGAGAGAAAAACATAATCCCCCTTATTACAAAAGATGGTCTAAGAAAAACCGAGGTTTTAGAATAGCCCCGTCTCTTTTTGTTATATGACATAAGAAAGTGATGGGTATATTTTAAACCTGGGTTTACCTTAGACTTGGTTTAAACCATCTTTTGTAATAAGGCCCAATAAGTTTAGTTGACGTTGCATACTTTATGTCTCAAACTTTTAGTTTAAACTACAATAGTAAAGAAAATACTAACTTGTAACTTGAATTAGCTTTTCCAGAATTTGAATGAAACTGTAAAGTTATTCAAGTGATTTTTACATTTCTAGAACAAAATATATAAACGATACAGTTTAACAAATGCGAACATGACACAAAATTTCAACCAAAGTCATGTAAATAATTGAGTAAAATGCCTAAACTTTTGGAAATGCCTAACATGATTGATACTCTAAATAAATTACTATATGAATATGCTCATAAACCCAGGTCGGGAGGCGCGCAGATCATAATAAATTATTTTATATTACAATCCAATGTGTGACCTTTTGCGCTAAAGGCACTTTGTCACTGTCTATTAAACTTTTAAATTATGTTAGTCGGATAGGATTTATAGAGAATTCACATACTAGCTGAAAGCCTTTATTATACGATATTATGTTGGCAAAAGTTAATGGGCATAGAGTAAGTATATATAATAAAAATGCATAGTGAAGGCAACTAAATCTTTCATGAAAATATTTTATCCGATAAGGTCCTTTCAAACTTCTATTTAAAATAAAACTTTTATGATGGCAAGGGTTGTGGTGGCTTGAAATATCACATGCATTTTCATTTTTTGGGCTTGAATTTAATATTTGCGAATGCCACAAATATTCACGCAGGCTTGTATCGCTGGCTATGAGAAAATTTAATAAGAGAGAAAATATAGATTTTACCAAAATATATTTTTATATGTAAAACTAGCTGTGCCTGCGACTTCGTACGCGTGGATGACGGAACTTATCAATGAGTTTTTAACCGCTAAATTAAGTTAGTTTTTTATTGTTTATAATTTTCCGGGATAAAAACTACCCAGTGTGGTGCCCAGGATAATAAAGAATAATTATACCAAGTTTCATCGTAATCAAACCGGTAGTTTTTGCGTGATACCTGAACAAACAGACAGACAGACAATTTTTTTTTTCAATGTACAGAATTTTCACTTCTACAGATTTATTATAAGTATAGATATTTTAGAATCGATAATTCAATGAGTTTTTCTACAACAGTGCTTTTGCTATACCAATGTGATAAGGCCCCTGCCCAATTTTTAAGCCCCAATGCAAAAAGAGGTATGTTGTTAGATTGTTCAGCGTTTTGTTTATCAGCTTTATTCTCTTTGTCGGGTATTTCTTAACTTTTTAAGTTATATTTGTAAATTATTCATTTTAATACATTAGGCTCATAAGCTTGATTAATGTGTTACATTCTCAAGTATACACAATTTGGACAAAATAAATGGCATTTACTTCACAAGTTAATTTACTCGAGAAATCTGAGCAAGTTTGCGAACTTACACAATAGCTTTACTAACTTGGATATGAATGTGTATCGCTTAAATTTAATTTGTTAACACAAGTTTACGAACATAAGTTAGCTCTGCGCTCGTAGATAAATAACATTGTGCAGAAAATGGTTTGTTCGTTTATTGTTGCTGGCATTTAAAGTTTGTCTCTGTTAATATGAAATGTTTGTCTTTCGGCAACTTTAATTGCTTTAAATAAGGATTGCATAGTGATGTATACGATTAGGAGTATGTAGGTATAAGAGAAAGGTTAAGTACGAGTTTGATGTACTGAATTATTTATATCTTTTTGATAAATAGGTGTGATGATGCCACTGTAAAGTTGATTTTAAATCAAAATAAAACAGAATACTAGTCTTAATATTCTGTTTTATTTACACGCAGAAACGTGTCCTATTCAATACGGCGAAATTTAGGTAGGAAATTAAATAAACGCCTTTTTTCCTACTGATTTATTATGATTTTCATTCGTCGGTTTTATTCGGTAAGCAACCGCGACACGAAGTTTCTGACAAGCCAATTTTGTTTACCACACAGCCTTAGATTGGATTTCGCAGATGTCGGCTTCGATTATGTATATTGGTACATAAGCGTTGGCAAAGTTTGAAATTACATACTTACTTAGATTTCATCACGATATGTAAAGTATTATGTAATTATATATTTTATCGGGAGACAGATGTTGGTTACTGGTATCTTAGAATAGCGAATATCTATACTTATAATAAATCTGTAAAAGTGAAAATTCTGTACATTGAAAATATCAAAAAAATAAATGGCGGGGGGTATTACTAGACCGACACCGAACCCAAAAGTGTAAAAAAAAAAAATTTGTCTGTCTGTCTGTCTGTTTGTTCAGGTATCACGCAAAAACTACCGGTTCGATTACGATGAAACTTGGTATAATTATTCTTTATTATCCTGGGCACCACACTGGGTAGTTTTTATCGCGGAAAAGTATAGATATAAAATAAAAAACAAACTTAATTTTGCGGTTAAAAACTCATTGATAAGTTTCGTCATCCACGCGAAGGAAGTCGCAGGCACAGCTAGTAAGTAATAAAACTAGAAAGCATCCTTTAAATAATGTTTGTTCATTTTGATGAACATAATTGTCCTTCTAAGCCACAATGTTATTACAAAGCATTAGGCCGGTAAAATTAGCAGTGATTGAGTGTCTCCCACAATTTATAACAATATTTTAGTGCTCCTTTAATATTCAAGTCAAGTTAAAGTAACATTTATCAGTTTTTCGAAAACCTTTTATCCAGTATTCGGCTGTAGCATACTAATATTTACTTTTTCGGGATTTGAAACCATTAACGTACGGGTTACATGAAAATAAAACCCGTATGAAAATAGCCGTGAAACGTGAACGTTTTTGTTCAACCGTGACCTTTAGAATACAAATGTAACTGATGCTCAACAATGCATAAACAAGCTCAAGTTGTGTAAGGTACGAGAAAGAATGAAACATAATAGAAATTCCTACGTCACAGTGTATTTTGTACCCTTTTTTGTTCGCGTAACAAAGATTAAAGATCGGGGCCTTAATTGTTTTTGTATACAATAATGCCACAATTACTTAAAAATAACAAAAGTATGTAAGTCATGAAGAAAAATGGGAAAAAAGTCTGCAAATGCAAACGTGCAATCTCAATCACTACGTTACCGTAGCGCCGTAGCGATGTCTACGTGCGTAGCGCTCGTAGCACCATACACCAACTAACTCAACGAGGTCAAAGAAAAAGACGTCAAAACCTTGAACCGCTACATGACATTTCGCGTAAAGTATATACGAGATATGAAACATCCCCGAGGATAAACAACCTCCTTATTTATTTCCTTATTCATGTAAATAATATACCTATATCTTACTTGAGTTTCAAGTGTGAGAGTTCATCTGTTTGTGTGTGTATGTTTTGTATTTGTTACATCTTTGACGGGCCTGTTGGTCTAGTGGTTAGTGACCCTTACTGCTATACCGGAGGTCGTGGGCTCGATTCCCACCCAGGACAAATGTTTGTGTGATGACCACGATCATTTGTTCTGTGTCTGGGTGTAATTTATTTATCTATAATATGTATGTATTTAGAAATATATAAGTATGTTTATCAGTTGTCTGGTTACCATAACACAAGCTCTGCTTAGCTTGGGATCAGATGACCGTGTGTGAGATGTCCCGGAATATTTATTTATTATCTTATTTATCTTTATGTAAAAACAACTTTACGGATTTTGATGTAATTTTGACACAGATAGCTCATAGCCTGAATATAAGAGACTTTTACCACAACTATGTATCTATGGTATTGTTTGGAGGCAAAAAAATCGTTGGCATAAGCTTGTATACCATATTTAAAAACGTAACGTACTTATCTGTGACGTATCATAAAACTTTACCGTTTAATATGCTCGTGTGTCAACATAAAAATAAACACTAAACCACTTATCTTGGTGTGTTTATATTTACTATAGCTTTTAAGAGAGGAATAACGATTTACAAATATCTTTTAACGCATAAATTCAGTGTTGTAAAAAAGAGTTTCATGTTAGTGTATAGTTTTTATGCTAGTAAGGATGTAAGTAAATATACCAGCCATTAAAAAACAAGTTAACAATACCTAATGTCATATGGTCGGTTATCCTTTGTCACAAATTGTTTGACCGAGATTTACACAGTTATAACATTATTACATAGTTTGATGCAGTATATATATTGATTGACAAGTAAACATAATAATACAGCCTTTAAACGTCCTACTGCTTGGCACAGGCCTCTTCCCATATAGAGCAGGCACGAGCATTGATCACCACGCTCTCTGCGGATTGGCGATTTCAGATCCCAAATTTTGGAATCCAGGTTTCCTCACGATGTTTTCCTTCACCGTTTGTCAGAAGTGTCTTAGAATAATTAAGAAAGTACATAATTATAACTTTGAAAAAGCCACATTGGTACTTGCCTGGGTTCGAACCTGCAACCTTGTGCATACGAATCCGTTCATTGAACCGCTAGGCCACCACGACCGCTGACAAGTAAACATAAATTAAATACATAAAAAATAAACCCAACTAAACCCATTTTTATGTCATACAGCAAACAGAATGTCACAACATTGTATATTGGATATCCGAATAGTGGTAGCTTTTAAATAGTCCATAATGAACTTCCCGCTACTCAACAAGTCGCTTTAAACTAGCTCCTAGTTATGGCCGCATAACTAAGTGACTAACGACACGTGTACATTAAGATGTATTAGTGCTACTTAGATACATCACAGCCTAAGTGGTTGACCTTTACGCACCACTTAGACTTGATCTCTTACTGGGCAGATGAAATTTCATGTTTATGTGTTTAAGCCTTACGCATACTACGTGTATATGGGTAAGTTCGACTAATTTCGGACATAACCATCGTATAAGAGATGATTGTTGGATTAACTGAAGGTCAGTCTCGAAAGGTATTCGCAATTAAAAACTGCTTGATAACATTCGTCTTGTTTATTTTTGAATTACAACAGGTGTGAAATATAGTCATATAGATGAAGTATTTTAACTTAAAAAAATAAGACCTTTTTTATGTACTTTCATGATTTGAATGTATGAGAAACCCCGAGCTAAGGGGAGTTTTGCCCAATATGTTATGTATTCCATGTGATCGCCAAACGCCTAAGATTTATTTTATTCTTGTCCACAGGTACACACGGCGATCCAGCAGACTGGTTTTAAAAGAGTAAAGCGGGGTTTCCGGCCCCTCCGGTTACCGGAGCCTGCGCTAGCGCCGGTGGCTGAGCCACGCGACCCCTACTTCCCCTTACAATGGTACTTGAAGAACACCGGCCAGAACGGCGGGAAACCCAAGCTGGATCTTAACGTGGAAGCGGCCTGGGCGCTAGGGTACACTGGGGTTAATGTAACCACTGCTATCATGGATGATGGTAAGTTAAAAATAATTTAACTAAAAGACTATTTAATTGAGTTAGTGTATTGCATAAAAGATGCTTGCAAAAAAAGACAGTAACTTCAGATACCTAAAAATGAAACGTGAAACAGAATGTGCTTGTTACTTTTACGTTAAAAGTAAAAATTAAACTAAGTTACTAGCTAAAACTGCCTAAAAAAATGTTATCTTATTTTTCTCCCGACCAAAACTCAGATTTACTCCCATTCTTAATGAGAACATAATTTAATTTCTTATAACACTGTCTCAGTGAATTAAAAAAGTAATTTGTTATCGCCTACCAGCTACCTGCCGACGACGAATATTAATTAGGAAAACACAATTAGTTAGTCTTATCACAAAATAAATTTATCTTAAAGTAAACAGCTGAGGATCTACTTAAATGGTTTAGAGAAGCTAATCCTAGTGCTATTTATTATAGCTAGAGATTCAGCAACAGCCTATCGTAATTTTTTTTGGGTATAGAATAATAATCATTCATGCTATTTGTTTTCTTTTTCTGGCATTATTTGACTTTGAAGAAACCGTATATGTGATTCACGTTTATCTGACTAGTTGTTTATAAACGTTTTCAAATGTTTTGACGCAAATTCTATGTAATATGTTAAACCTATCTAATATGTTACTTACAACAAAAAAAATATATATCTTTTTAATTAAGATTCATGATATTATGTTTGTTACAGGCGTCGACTATATGCACCCGGATTTAAAGTATAACTATGTAAGTATCAATCCCATAAGATTAAAACAACCACACTTTTCTAGAGATAACAAAAAAATCTTACTCGCGAAAAAATATCTTAACATTTAAATAATAAACATTATACTTTATCGCCCTTTCCAACCAAGTAATAAGCAAGATTTGTTCCACGGTTAAATTTTAAACAAACACCTTCGTAAACATCTTTAAATATTTAAAAGGTTGGGTTGAAATAATGCGGTATTCTGAATGTTAATCTGACCTTTAAAATAATAATGAATAATGGTAAGAACAAGTAAGAACGTGTTTTGTAAATATTACAGTACTTATAGTGTATTGTTTTTGTTGTTATGTAGTATTGCATTAGTTTAACTCATTTTTTTAATTTACACATAATATACCCTTTGTGTCTTAGGTATAACAAAAAGGGTACATACTTTATTGTAGATTAAATTTATTTATTCAGTCATTTAAAATTCAGATGTTATTTTATGTTTTTGGATGAATAGAATGACGTAGACAAAAGTTTTTGGATGTATAAGACATAAGACAGCTCTTAAACCAAAGTGTGTATAATCTTTTAAAAGCCTTTCCAAAAGATTTAGAAGGAGAAAGTTAAGATCTTAAACTTAATGTTAACACTATTTTGTAGATACTTTCTGTTAATACAAACGTACGTAGATAACATTGTTAAAGTTTTAAAAAACTAATGAACTATCTTCGTGAACTCTAAATTTGATTTGATCTGATTGTGAAAAGATTTATATTCATCTAGTTTTCGATAATGTTCGGTTGTATTTTTGACCATTAAAAACCGATTCTCAATATGGTTTTAAATAAAGTTTAGGATCGAAAATAAATATAAACAAAAGTTAAACGTATTAGGAAATTCATTGTTTCATTAATAAGACAATGTTTTTTTTTTATTATTTAGTTTTAATAGTGGTCCTCGTATAATAAGGTTTTTTCGTAATATCATTGCAAGGATATAGGTAGCTACCTTATATTATTATCTACTGATATTGTTATACCTTGAGCTCAAATAATGTTATTTTAATAATGGAAATAGTCATTTATGAGTTATGTGACTATATGTACTATATATATACTATGAGAATTGCGAATCTCTACTTTTTTCTAAGCTATTACACGCAACATTAGCTTGTACAGCATTATATTAGCTGAAACTGACACGAAGAAGCTAATGCCGGTCATTAAGTATTAAGTTAATTAATCTTAATTACGTTTCAGGCTCAGTTTGACTGCTCGTCCAAATTCATAGGGATTAGGCACGGATTTCGTGTAATTACCATTACTCGCTCAATTGCTTGAGGCCTGAGATTAGCCTGTATCTGAATTACTGGTTCGTATTGTTTACTAAACATCTTATTTACGCAAACAGTAATTTAGATTGAGTATAAATTGATTTTGGTAAAGCAATAAACTTAAAGGTCAAATCTATAATTTGGAATCGTTGTATACCAAATATTTAGACAAAATTTAGCAAATACATGAAAATAATTACACCAACGTATCTAATTATAGTAATTATACATGGGCTTTGTACGCAGTTTTGTGATTACATTGGAATTTTGACAAACTTCATTATATCAGAATTGACACCTATCTCACTGAAAGATAGATTTGTCAACTTGTGTAGAGTATGGTACGAAAAAAAATGTGATACATCATCTACAAAATTCATGAAAAACACATAACAATTATCTGTATGTTGTTTATTTTCTTTTTAACGTCTATCCTGTGGTGTTATCGTGTCTAGCTCGACATGTCATTCTTCTTTTATTGCCGCTAAATGTGTACTTTAGTAGTGAAGGTTATTTCGGAAATGGATGTGTCAATACAATTAGTGTCTTTTCGCTGTTGTTGATTTACCATTAAGAGGTATAAGAATTTGGGACTTTGGGTTTGGGAAAAACAAAACGTTCAATAATAGAAATAGATACTTTGCATGATGTAAAAGTTTTCTGTTTATTTGAAATTGTTTAACCTTACGCCTTTTACCTTACGTTGTACATATAGAAGATGGGTAGAATAGAAACAAAAGTTAAGCTAACAGAATGAGCTCAGTCTGCACAAGGAATTTAATAATAATAATAATAATCAATCAATCAGCTTCGCTCCCACAGTTCTTGACTACAGGATCTACCCATCTGCTCCACAAAACAGGTAGTGCTACGGATCCAAAGAATTATAGACCAATTACGTGTTTACCAACAGTCTATAAGCTCCTTACGTCCATTTTGAGGGCAAAAATTAACAAGCATGTTGATAGTTTCTCCATTATGTCTGCCTCTCAAAATGGATGTAGGAGTGGATCTCGTGGCACTAAGGAGCTACTCCTTATTGACACGGCTATTTGCCAACAGGTTCGCCGCTCTAAAAAAGATCTGTCGACATGCTGGATAGACTATAAGAAGGCCTACGATTCGGTACCGCATACATGGCTCATGAGGGTGCTGGAGTTGTATAAAATTAATACAACTCTACGCGCCTTCTTGATGTCATGTATGGGGCAATGGAGTACCGTTCTTCACTATCCAGGATGTCGAGATATCCAACAGGGTGGGGAACCAATTAGGATTGAGCGGGGAATATTCCAGGGCGACAGTCTGAGTCCCCTGTGGTTCTGCTTGGCCTTGAATCCTCTAAGCACTTTGCTTGAGAATTCGGGGCTGGGCTATTCGTTGAGGAGAGGGAGCCAGGTAATCTCCCACTTGCTATACATGGATGACCTTAAGCTCTTTGCCACCAGCGGATTGCAGCTGATGAAGTTACTGAAGATCACTGAAAGCTTCAGTAATTCCATCAGCATGGAATTCGGTGTTGACAAATGTGCGGTCATGCATGTAAAGCGAGGTGGGATTGTGGAATCCCAGGGTATACAGCTCTCGGATTCCATAAACCTAAGGTCTCTCTCTGCAACGGAGACCTACAAATACTTGGGTATGTCAGAGGCGTTAGGTATCAACGTTGCTGATGTGAAACAATCATTGCAGGCACGTTTCTTTGGCCGCTTGAACAAAGTACTAAAAAGTGTTTTGTCAGGCGGCAACAAGGTGCGTGCCTTTAATGGTTGGGTCATGCCAGTGTTGATGTACTCCTTTGGTGTACTCAAGTGGACTCAGACTGAGTTAGACGCCTTGGATAGGAGAGTCCGAACACTACTAACCGCAAATCGAATGCATCACCCACGCTCTTCAGTAATGAGGTTATATATCCCGCGAAAATGCGGGGGTCGAGGCTTTCTAAATGCTAAGACCCTCCATAATCGCGAGGTATGTAACCTCAGGGAGTATTTTCTCGAAGTCGACGTGGGGATGCATCGAGATATGGTGGTAGTGGATAAGGGCCTCACACCGCTCTCCTTGGGCAAAGAGAACTGGCACAAACCTGTCGTACTGAGCGTCAAGGACCGCAAGGATGTATGGCAAAGCAAGGAGCTCCACGGGCGCTACTACCGGACCCTTCATGGGCCCGATGTAGATTTCTTAGCGTCCGTAGCCTGGCTACGCTTCGGTGATCTTTTTGGAGAAACCGAAGGGTTTGTATGTGCAATTATGGACGAAGTTATCATGACGAATAACTATCGGAAATATATCATAAAGGACGGTACAGTTGACATATGTCGGGCATGTCACTGTCCAGGTGAGTCCTTAAGACATATAATTTCGGGTTGTTCTCGTCTTGCTAACGGCGAATACTTGCACAGGCATAACCAAGTAGCCAGGATTATCCACCAGCAGCTTGCTTTGAGATACAAACTTGTGGAATCCGAGGTGCCGTACTACAGGTATGTGCCCGACCCAGTTCTCGAAAGTGGTCGTGTCACACTGTACTGGGACCGATCTATCATCACTGACAGGACTATTATAGCAAATAAACCTGACATAGTGGTGATAGATCGATCGGAGCGTCGGGCAATCATTGTTGATATCACAATTCCTCATGACGAGAACCTCGTGAAAGCTGAAAAAGAAAAACAACTAAAATATTTGGATTTAGCGCACGAGGTTGTCGACATGTGGGAGGTGGACTCAGCAATGATTGTCCCGATAGTCGTTACAGCCAACGGCATAATAGCCAAGAGCCTCGACCAACACCTTAAGAGGCTCTCGCTAGGTGCCTGGGTCAAGGGTTTGATTCAGAAAGCGGTACTTCTCGACACGGCGCGTATTGTGAGGAGGTTCCTCTCTCTGGAGTCCTAACCACCGGCAGCTTGGACCCCGTCCCGAGGCCGGTTGGAAGCTACATTTTATATTTTTAAATGTATATTTTTAGTTTTTATTGTATATATTTAAAAATGTATTTTGTATGTATTTAAAGAAATAAAAAGAATAATAATAATATTCCGGGACAACTCACACACGGTTAACTGATCCCAAGCTAAGCAGAGCTTGTGTTATGGTAACCAGACAACTGATAAACATACTTATATATTTCTAAATACATACATATTATAGATAAATTACACCCAGACAACCAGAACAAATGATCGTGCTCATCACACAAACATTTGTCCTGGGTGGGAATCGAACCCACGACCTCCGGTATAGCAGTCAGGGTCACTAACCACTAGACCAACAGGCCCGTAATTTATTTTTATATAATTTATTATTTTCATAAACTAAACGTGCAATAAACTTAATTTTGCTTTTTTGGATACCTAAATTAAAAGAATCGACTGGTATTTTGTTGAAATTAAAGACAGATCCTTTCTAAATTTTAGTGATAGTAAAATGAGCACCTAACAATAACTGAATTTCATTCATTTAAACTCTAGTAACAAAGTGTCATGTATCTATTAAATTTGATTTTACGTTCTGAATTTATGTATGTAGTTGTAGGCGTGTAAACCTTTAATCATAAACCTAAAACTTTATGTATTACCAAAGGTTTATTTCCGATATTTATCTTGTGTTACTTGTTGGTTATTATACGAAGTAACAATGTATACGCACGATTATGTTTGTAATTCAAATTTTGAGCAAATATTGCGAGCCTTTGTAATGGTTAAGGCTTTGAGTCCCTTTTGTAAACACAATTAAAATGGTTTATTCCTGCTTTGAATTTATTTTATGGGGACGTAAGCGCCGTATTACATATTCACATTCGTATCAGAAAATGCTTTCAACCTTAAATTTTACGTACTGAACATAAATATTTTGTATTAGGTATATAATTTTTAAGATTTATCATAACTTTGCATGAAGACTTATTATATAAAGAAATAAAAATTAACAAAATACATACAGAATCAGAAAAGTAAAAATTTATCTCCAAAATGTACACATATCTTTTCTCGAGACAATTCAATAATAAATGTTATATTTCTTTGTTCTATTCTAATGATGTTTTTTCTTGCAGAACGCGGAGGCTTCGTATGACTTTAGCAGTAATGACCCATTCCCGTACCCAAGATATACAGACGACTGGTTTAATAGGTAAGTCTAAACAAACATACACATTATATTAGAAAGATTTTGTTTTTTGTACTATAGTTATACTACCAAGCGCAAAACAAACATAATATTTCAATAAAACAAACGACTAGCGGTAAACGTTTCTCTCAACATAAAATTCTTGGGATAAAATTTTCAGTGGCACCGTAATCGCACTTAAAATTCAGAATATATTAACTCCCTAACGTACCTATGTACACATAAGATTAGGATAAATATGGAATGAATAACTATTACTGTTATCTCATATTAGGATATTTTTCTGCTTATTATTTACCATTGACTCTATGCACCTATACAAAACAGCAAAACAAAAAGAAGTTACTTTTGCAAAAAATCCCAATTACCGCTACAGCCCTACAGCATACAAAAAGGTGATATTTATTCGCTCAAAATATTTATCTCGAACTTTAAAATAAAATCCGTTGCCACCTCTTAACGCTGTTGGCGCACCCGGGCTTTAATTATTTCGGTCATTAAATTGCATGATAAAATTGCCGTTCACCTTCATTTTAAAACGAGATGAATATTTTATCCGGGACCATTTGCAAATGCCAAATGAACAAATCTCGTAAAAATAAAATAGGATTGTTTTGTGAAATATACTTCTTTTAAATTTTACTTTCAGTAATTATGATAATAGTACCTATATAATATATATTACTATCCGTATATATCGTATATTTAGAGCTGTTTTAGTTCTTGCAAACGAGCATGCCATTTTAAAATAGATATTTAATGAACCGATCATTTGTTATCATTTATAACAAGTACACAAGTACAAGTTTATTATAGTGTAAGTAACTTGAAATATGTTTTTTATCCATTTTGTCAAGCCAGTAACGCGTCACGCCAGTAACGCGTCACAAATTCTTTGCGCGAAGTTCCACTTAAACAACTGTCTGATGAGCAAAACTTGTTGAAGCCTTAGGAGTAAAGCTGTGGTTATAGTTGATAGCGGGTAGCGATTAGCGAGCTTGAGCTGTTACAGGAGATTTTAAAGGATACTTTAAAAATATAGCTATCTTTAAAGTAATATAAAATGCAAAAGCTCTTTATTACATACAGCTTTTTAAAAACCAACTTCCAGTATTAATAAAATAGCTTTCACGCTATGTTAAATTTCATTCTAATGTTATTAGATTCGAAGCGGTGTTAATAAGTAATTGTACAGGCTAGGTAACACGGATCTAAGAGAATATAAAAATAATAAATTTACATGGTTCGCATTCTAAAAGATGAACTCATACTCGCATGAGACAGTTTTGTTTAAAATGTACACACAAATATAGGAACGCACAACTTTGGAAATTCGCAGACTTGTTCTGCTTTCCGCTAACATCGACACCTAAGCCCTAGCAGAGAAAATAAGCAAAATGTCATCAGACAAACTTCTAGATTGTCCCCTGCCCTTGAGAAAGTTCCACTCGTATCTCATCTACTATATATAATATGTTTAAGCTAGAACCACGCAATACACTTGACTACACGAAACATAAAGCAATTAAAACTATTACGTTTATAAATACAGTGGTTATATTTGTAATAGGTGTTGTGTAGTGTAATTAGAAGTTAGGTTTGACTGTTTTATACTTGTTTAGCTAGTCATTCATATCTTCATTTCTCAAATATTTAATGAAAATTCCCGGCGCTGCTGCTGGAGCTGCGGAGACCCTTAAACGGCGAAAGTATAATAACCTAATGGGTAATTATATTATCGAGCCGTTTGGGGTTGAAACGCTCGGGTCATGGGCTCCGAGTGCACGAAATCTTTTTAAAGAACTGTCACAACGTTTAGTAGACTCTACTCGTGATCAAAGAGCTGGTTTGTTCCTTGCACAGAGAATCGGCATAGCCATTCAACGTGGCAATGCTGCCAGCCTTCTGGGCACGTTTCCCGCCATTGACAAGGATGACGATGAGTTTTTTGACGCGTGTTAGTTTTATTTATTTATATAAGATTTAATTTTAGTTCTTGTATTAGATTTAAAGAAAGGTTTTCTATATTCACGTTACCAATGTATTTAGGATACATAATCCCAATACAGACTTGTAAACTGGGAGGGCTCAGGCTAGGCTATAAATAAAGGCTATAAATCATATTTCATCCAAACAAAAAAAATACATGGAACTTATCTTTTGTTGTAAATATGTGTTTAGGAAAACATGACGTGAAGATAAAATGGTTAATCTGATTCTAGAAGCCAATCTTATTTCGATTGGATGCCATCTTTGTTGAAATGAGAAATCAATGTTATCTACTTAATTTGTTTACAAAGTGATGACTCAGTTAACAGAGTATTAAAATTGATGATTACTTAACTAACAAAACTTAATATCTTTGATATCTTGAACAAATTTACTTTACCTGTTTAATACTGTTATTGTTCCGGTAAACGTTTATACTGAGAAGAAAATCTATTTCTATATAAAGATGATGTTTACTTTGTGTTATTTACACTTGATCGGGCGAAATGTGTTTTAATATTACATAAAAGGTTTCATATTAGATTATATTACGGTTCTATTTATAGTACAAGACTTTATCAATGCATGTATTATTATATTCATAACATTATTTAATGTTTATGAGATTACTTATTAAACAATGACATTGATACTTTGATTTTACTGGAATAGAATTTAAAGTCACTCGATTAATACACTTTTGAGTAAATAAACCGAACTAAAAAGATACGCACATTATGATAAAAAATAAACGTATAAAATTTGCTAACACTAAAGAATATCATATCGAGTTTAAGTTTAATTGTATGTCGGTATTAATTGATTTTAAGTAACATCTATGTGACTGCTTATAAAATCACCAATCCATTTCCAAATCGAGAGTCATAAAAACTGTTATATTAATATATTTTAAACTTTGTCACAGCCACGGGACGAGGTGCGCGGGAGAGGTGGCCGCGGCCAGGGATAATGGAGTCTGCGGCGTCGGTGTGGCCTACCACTCCAAAGTGGCTGGTAAGTTGTCACAATATTAACTAAAAGCTATTGTTTTATAAATATTTATCTTATTGAAGTTTGGAAGTTTAAAGATGATAAGGTGATGTGCGTATGAGTGTGAGTAGGAAAGGGGTTAATGCTGAGATGACAAGAGGAAAACACATTGAGCCGACTGTCATGGAGAAGGAGAAAAGGAGAAAGATGTGCTTCATATTTATTTTAAATCAGTATTCGAATAGTGGCATTTTAAAACTAGCTAAATAAATAAACGTTGCGAAACAGTATTTCGGAAATGTACTGTTGAAGCAAAATACTCAAACCTTATACACATATTTATCGTATATATTTACATACTTGACTGTTACTATCCGAAATCTAAGGGAAAGTTTCCAGGAACTAAATTTACGCTTCAACGTACAGAGTACTTATAAATATTTATTGTGTAGCAACGTTGTGGTGACGTCACACACGCCGTAGCATTCGTAGCTCGTAGCTACTCGTAGGACTTTCTTAAGTAGGCCGTTGAATCCCTTGCGGTTTTGCTTAAGGCTGTAGTTTATTATTTTTCGTAGCATAGAAAAAGTTGTGAAGGGACCATAATATTATTATATGGATGAACGAGTCAGTGCTAATAAGAATAACTTTGGTATTATTTTGATGTCTTTAGAAAAATAAGGATCTACCCTAGTAAAAAACTAACCTAGGTATGTACGAACTGAACAATAACAAAAAGAGCCAAACTGTTATAAGTAAATTCCCAGAGTGATGATCATAAAATACAGTTTTTTTTGCACTTGAACTAGTATTTGTTCTTGAATATAACATTACTATAATGAACTACTTTCCAATCATCTCATCTTTCTATTTCTTCCACGCAATTTGATCCTCCCTATCCTATAACCTCTATAGAAGGTTAGCCAACTAGGGATTATTAGAGGGTGTCTTGTTATAATTATCTTGATTGTCAGCTGGACCAACTGATGCTATTAGATCCCGGGGGATGACATCAGCTCAGTAACCCGATATGAAGCATCGATTTTCATGTGTATTTAGTACGTAATAGTGATATTTTGTTGTTTGTTTATGGAAAGAAATCTATGAAGCAGTTTATAATTGATTGATATTTGAGCATACAACAATAACTTATACAAACACTTTGATTGGATCTTAGGAATACCTGCTTCCACCTTCATCTTCCATCTTCCCTGCCTTGCTATATTCCAAATTTTTAATTCGACTCGGATAAGAGTTTTTTTTTGTATGTTGGTACGCGATATTTTTGATAATAAATGGGAAACGATTTCAAAAATCCTTTGCTTCGGCAGGTTATTTCCTAATTGAAATTGTTCAATCTTATATTCATTTCAAATTGTTATTTTTTGTACCGTTATGTGTTGTCAATTATAATACCTAACTTGTTTTATATCGTGAATCTAAAACTAGCTTTCTAATAGGTGTTTCATGGTGCGATTTGTTAGATATTTTAGAGAGATTTATTACATAGAGATACATACATCTCTATCTCATAAAACCTATTTAGTATCTGTCGTCCCCACTTCGTCCTTGCGGTCTCGGGTGACAGACCACAAGCTGATGGAAATGAATTGGAAACTTTTATAGCACTATAAATAGAAGGTTATGATAGAAACACATTTCAGAGCTATTCTCATGTTAGATTGGATTTTTAGCATTTAAATTGGATAAATATTACGTTTTAATCTTGGTCACAAGGTAGTGGAAATATTGTTAAATACTTATTATACTATACAATATAATACCTATGACTTTGCCGCGCAATTGCTCGTTTTATTTGATACACAATTTTATTTGACTGTTGTTGTTAGCGAACATTTTGGCTGTTTGTATCATATCCAATCAACATCCATGTGGTACGTATACCTACATATTAACCTTAGATATATAATAATAATAATAATAATAATAATCTTTATTTACTAAAAGAACACGAACTGTTCACAAATCAAAAATTCAATTATAATATTTACAAACATTGTAACCTCTGCTCCCAAACTAGGTATTCCTGTATTTTGGGAGTCAGTGATCCTCCGTAGTAAATAAGTTTTACAATTTTCAGGTAGGCATTCTAATAGTTGACATAAAAATTAAAAAGTTTTAAAAAGAAAACAAGGAAAAAATAATAAACTAATTACATAAAAAAACAAAATGGTGTGTTTGGTTATGTAAGGTTGTGTGTGAAGGTTGTGTGCGAAGGTTGTGTGTGAAGGTTGTGTGTGAAGGTTGTGTGTGTAGTGGTGGGGGTGTATTAGGGTGTGTGTGTATGTGTGTGTCTGTAATGTGGGATGTGTGAGGTTGAAATTGTGAAAATTTTTGAGGCGCATTAGATCATCCTGAGTAGCAAATTTTCCGTATCTGTATAGCTTAGTGTTTGAAGCCATCCAGTTATTTTCTGTTTGACTTCTCTTGTACATAACGGATATATATTATTGATTTTATTAACTTTATTATAAATTCGTGAGCTCATCACAGTGTATTGGCGACCAGCTGAGGCTGTGTTATGTGGTGCAATGTTACACACTGGTTTCAGTGTTCGATTTTTCTTTGCCCATACAGCGTCATAAGTGATTGAGTTGTGCTTCCTTAAAATAGTGCGAAGAATGTAGAGCTGCCTAACTGTGAGAACTTTACATTCGCTATAAAGGTCATTTGTAGAATATCTAAATGGTTTCCTTGTCATAACCTTTAATACTGCTCGTTGTGCTCTCTCCAATTCCAAGAAGGCAGTTTTGGACGCTCCACCCCAGGCAGTCACACAATAGCTCAGAAGAGACTGGCATAGAGCAACGTAGACTAATTTTAGAATGTCACTGTCAGCAGATAGATATATGTAATGTAGCCTGTTGTTCTGTTTTCTAGACGCAACAAAATGACCGCAATACAGTTAATTTTAAACCATGACATTTCTACCATTAGCATTTACGCGAATTTTAGATGTAGTACTACGTTAACATAGTATTAATATTACCCTCAAGAGTATATAATATATAACGTATATATTTAGAAGGTGACTGACAAGGGTGCAATTAGAGAGACTTGTCGAGTGACGTACGTAGGACGCGCCTTCAAATGTCAACCCTGTTGTCCTTGTTGACTGGCCGATCTCGACCATAATCTATTTAATAACACCCTGTGTTTCTATAGAGGCAATTAACTTGATTTGACTATTGGCCAATTCAAGTCAAATTGCTATAGTATGGTTAAAGCTTTTGACTACATTACTTTGCTAATGATGTCATCTGACTATAAAAATGTCACCTCTGAATTATCGTACGGAAATATACTTGGACAAAAAGTAGCTTAGGTATGGAAAAATATATTCGAAATTCTTTCAGGCTATAATATATCTGTGAACCATCAATGGGTATTTCTTTATTATCCATTGAGTACTTTTCAAGTGAAGAGATAACAGACATACAAGCACACATGCAATCTCGGAATTTTTGTTTTGTAAGTAAGAAGAAGAAATTCCGTAGGTTATAAACCAATGTTTTTTTTACCTAGGTTATAGAATTTTTTAGTATTTCAATCTCTGAGAGATATTTTATGGTATATGTGTTTATTATTCAAAACCGACTCAATGAAGAATAAGGAACAGTCTATACCATAGTCACACTTTCATTTCTAAAGTGTCATCAAGTACATTACGAGTTAATAGGTATCGGAATCCGGTGGCCTCGGCCGACACGTGTCCCTTCCCCACAGACATTACTCGCGCTCCGTCAGACCGTATGATTATCACATTTTGGAAGCCCGCCCTTTGATACTTACGGTACCTTCCAACTGGTCGGTATTAGGATGGCTTTTAAATTTTGAAAATGTTCTGATTTTTGGGTTGCTAAATGTGCAATGGTGTAAATATTTTTAATTGTTATTCTAAATAACGTCACATTAATCTTTCTAAGACAACACCTGAAAAAGGTTTTGCAGATAGGGAAGATAGGTTTTTAAGAATATTATATTTATGTGTTTAGACGAAGACTTTTGTTCCACACAAAAACTCAACGAAAGGCAACAGAAGACTTACCAAATCCAACCATTAAAATAACTAACCAGACCGATAGGCACCTAACAATTAAAACTTATCCACACAGTCTAAAATAACAAAAAGCTGCCGCCACAGAAATACCTTCATTATTTATTTATAAGGGTTTATAAATATATAGAGGGTTGTTGAAATAAACCTCCCAGTCCGTTTTACTGTCCTATATAAACAAACGTTTCTCTTAATATGTCTCTTTGCTGATTTAAATTATCATATGTTACTGAAATGAAGCTCTTTTTGGGCTTACTTTAGAAAGTAATATACTATTTTACGCAAGGTATTATATACAGGGTGTGCCAGAAAGTATGTACGAGCAAGAGTCCAGTTGTAGATGACACTAAGGGTACTAGAATTATACCCCATAACTAACGTACTAATGTTCTTACTTATAATAAGCTAAGTAATTTACTGTACACCAAACTAAATAATAAAGCTATTATGAAGTTCAATTTTTTTTTAATTTTATAATTTTTAAATTGAATTCTTTCACTACAATTTTCCCAAAAATGTCGTAATGTATTACACTTTCACCTTAAGATAGTTTCTACGGAACATAAGTCGATCTCTCAATAACAAGAGAAACATTTGCAAACAGTTCGAGTTACAGAAATAAAAGAAAATCGACGATGTGGAAAATGACAGACCTTTTTCAATTTCGCCTCGAATTTCTGTTATATTGAGGGTCTTATTGTAAGTGTTTCTGAATTGTTTAAGACAACAATAGAAATATGGAAGAAGCTAAAGATACAGAAAAATATAGGAAAAGACAATGGTAGATAATTACTCTAAGTACTCGTATTTGCTTTCTTTTACTTATATAAATAACTAGCTGTACCCGGCATGCGTTGCAATGCAATTTTTTCTACCTACTACCTACCTACTACCTACCTACTACCTACCTACTACCTACCTACTACCTACCTACTACCTACCTACTACCTACCTACTACCTACCTACTACCTACCTACTACCTACCTACTACCTACCTACTACCTACCTACTACCTACCTACTACCTACCTACTACCTACCTACTACCTACCTACTACCTACCTACTACCTACCTACTACCTACCTACTACCTACCTACTACCTACCTACTACCTACCTACTACCTACCTACTACCTACCTACTACCTACCTACTACCTACCTACTACCTACCTACTACCTACCTACTACCTACCTACTACCTACCTACTACCTACCTACTACCTACCTACTACCTACCTACTACCTACCTACTACCTACCTACTACCTACCTACTACCTACCTACTACCTACCTACTACCTACCTACTACCTACCTACTACCTACCTACTACCTACCTACTACCTACCTACTACCTACCTACTACCTACCTACTACCTACCTACTACCTACCTACTACCTACCTACTACCTACCTACTACCTACCTACTACCTACCTACTACCTACCTACTACCTACCTACTACCTACCTACTACCTACCTACTACCTACCTACTACCTACCTACTACCTACCTACCTACTACCTACCTACTACCTACCTACTACCTACCTAACTACTACCTACCTACTACCTACCTACTACCTACCTACTACCTACCTACTACCTACCTACTACCTACCTACTACCTACCTACTACCTACCTACCTACTACTTACCTACCTACTACCTACCTACCTACTACCTACCTACCTACCTACCTACTACCTACCTACCTACTACCTACCTACCTACTACCTACCTACCTACCTACCTACTACCTACCTACCTACTACCTACCTACCTACCTACTACCTACCTACCTACTACCTACCTACCTACTACCTAATTGTTTTTTTTTTTTTTTAAATGTACAAAAGTATCCTATGTCCGTCTCCTGGCTCTAAGCTACCTCCCCACCAATTTTCAGCCATATCGGTCCAGCCGTTCTTTAGTTATAAATGGTGTAACTAACACGACTTTCTTTTATATATATAGAAGATTTAAGTGTTTGACATAATATTCACTCTGATTCATAAAAATCTTCGTTGTTTAGCAACTTAGCAGGCAAATTCTGTGCAGAAAAAAAAAACATTATAATCTAAGCAAATAATTACGATTAAACTGTATATTTCGCATACTAAAAACAAACACATGTGTCTTATGTTTTCTACATTATTTCATTCTTATAAGGGAATGTGACAAAGAGATGTAATAATATATTTTTTACCAAAAATTTTATTATTTTCAGTCCACAGTAATTAGTTCTAATTCCGTAGACTCAAAGAGTGACCTTCCTTCTGATAAATTAATCTGAGATTACGTACGACGGACGCAGGCCTCAAAATTGCGTTGTATTTAGTCCAAGCGTGGATGAGGCTTTCCGAGACCGTAAGACCCTTTTTGAGATTATGTTCTATACTGGTCCATATTATGTTTGTGTTGGTAAAAGTCCGGTGAAGCAGCCTGCGCCCAGACTAACTGCGGTAGACTTCTTTAAAATTAATTTAAATTTTCTTTTTGTTAGTAGGTAAACCAAAAAATCTTTAGAATTGGTTACAAGTTTAAAAACTTTACATATGAATAAGCCGTTGTATAAATGTTATAGAGTACATTATAAACGCCACTTATTTCTTGAATTTGCGTCAAAACTGAAGGAAAAATTGGTACATAGGGTGATTTTGTATAAAAATAAATTGGATATTTACCTATATATTTTTTTGTGTTTGTTATTTAAGGTGCATCTATTCATATATTTCTATCCGATTTCATTCTAGTAAATATCCGTTTAACGTTTAGTGTTGCTTTAATCGCGCCATAGCGTTTAACTCACTTCTATATTTAAAATCAATAAATATGACCTGTTAGAGGTCCATAAAAGCCCTGACTTTTAAAAGGTGTTTAAAATTTAATGTCTTAGTCGATTTTACGATTCTAATCAGAAAATGATATCAAATAGTTATGTACGCTGGTAGTACATAGGATTAATTAAATAAATAGTTATCTTCAAATACCTTTATTTAATGTTATAGTAATGTGTAAACTAGATATGAGCAGTATACGTTTTATGTATATTATGCGACCAGTATATACCAGATGCATGCAGTTTTTGGAATGATCCGACTAAAGAAGTTTGAATCATACACTCAATACTCACCCTTATTTATATAATACCTTTTGTAGCTTTTAGCGGCCTGTCAGCTATTGGTCAAGATGCCAGTTTAATCCGTAACCTGTAGAGCATAATCACAAATTCGCATTAACCCAATCGTACATACACGAACATTCAACTCAATGTAACACACAACGAAAACATTATTTCATTTACTTCAGATACTATTTCAATGAAATAGGAACAATAATGTAACAGTCAGTAAATTATTTCAGTTTATACAAATTCTATTCTGTTTTTCTTTCATCAAGACGTTACAAAGGATATTAAGAATTTAAATATAGGTACCAAGTATTGTGAATTTAATGACCTTTTGATCTCAAATGTAACTGGAGAACTCAGTTATCTACAGAAAATTGAATTGCTTTGTTGAATACAACAATCGTTGATATTATTTTGTCATTTGCTAAAGGGCAAAATAAATGTCTTAATAGAACCCGGCATTTTAATTTATTTTAAATATTAGAACATAACTTTCATGATCAACATTATATTATTTTCCTTATAATCTTATATATAAAATTCTCGTGTCACAATGTTAGTTACCATACTCCTCCGAAACGGCTTGACCGATTTTTATGAAATTTTATATGCATATTCAGTAGGTCTGAGAATCGGCTACTATCTATTCTTCATACCCCTAAGTGGTAGTAGGTAGGTAGTAGGCAGGTGCTAGGTAGAAAAAATTGCATTGCAACGCATGCCGGGTACAGCTAGTATAATATAAAACGTCGAACTAAATTTGTTTTGAAGGATACTAGCTTTTATTTTGCAATTACTACGTAAAATTAACCTTTCATGACAAGTAACATGATAATAAAAATAGATATGTAGAACATCGTTTTAAAAGCCATAAATAGTCGCTTCATCATAATAAAATACAAATGATTTCATTAAACAACCTGAAATACGTCACAATAAACGCATGAACCGATGCATGTTACAAAGGCTAATATAAAATTGATTGCGATATAAAAAGCCGCCTTTTAAGTACTGCATCTGTTATCACGTAAATTGCCGTTATCAGTCAAGCATCGTTGAAGCCGACCAACATAACTTGGCATGTCAAAAAAGAGCTAGAAGATAATATAAGCGAGATGCAAATACACATGCACGGCGTGTCAGACAGAGACAGCGATATCTTGTAGCACTTTCGAGATGTGCCATATATATGACGCATTGTACGTAACGTTTGACGCATAGAACGGGGATTTGCGGCTTCCCAAACTGATTGCCGGCTTTACGTTCCCTTTGCAAGCTAAATTGGGGATTATAACTGTTGAATCATATTGTTTCGAGGTAATTTTAGACTTTTGGTCTGTTGTAAGATCGCTTTGAGTCTACCAAGATGAAGTTTCATTAATATTTTTGGGGTACCGTAACTTCAATTCGGTTGTACCAATCAATCAACTCAGCCTAGGTCCGCTGATTGAATACCTGTATTACTTCCGAAAAATATTGATGAAAATTTTAAGCCTTTAAGTTTCTGAAACTAAGTAAACAAATCTTCTATTTAGTTGTGTACTTTATTATTTTAGTAAAAAATATTTGGGGTCTGTGTTAAATTCATACTAAATTTTTGTAGTTTGTTTATGTGAATATTGTTTTTTTTTACATAAATTTAGCTATTGCTTGATTACGTTAAAGCAATAAGAAGTTATATACAAATGATTTTCAAAGCTTTAAAATAATGCCTTAAATTAAATTTGAAATTATTTTCTTTACATAAACATCAACAATTAAACCTGAGAGTTGGCAATAAGCAAGGTTTTCTTTTAAAACGTTTATTTAATCACTTTTTCAAGCGTTCTTAGAGGTAAAGTAGAGATTTACGGTTATTTTCGTACCGAAGTGGGTTTCCACGAGTGACAGTAGGGGCGACAGTTTTAAAAATTATGCAAATTTAAATAAAGTTGACGTTTTTTACGTAGGCTCACTTTTGCGGCGTCACTTAACACTTATAAATTTTAAGTCAAAGAAAAGTTAGTAGTTTACCGTTGGTACTGTTTTTAATATTACAACATTATTCCAAAATTATTTATCCTAATGTGTAAGGCGAAGCTATTTCGAGGCACATTTACTAGAGCCTGATACAGTTAAATATATCGCTATTGTTTTGCTCATTATTTCTAAACAAAACTGCATTCTCCATTAATTAAAACTTTATTTAATAATCTAATCTTTTGTCTCTAGGTATTAGAATGTTGGACCAGCCGTACATGACGGATCTGATTGAGGCCAACTCAATGGGTCACGAGCCTCACAAGATCCACATCTACAGCGCGTCGTGGGGACCCACTGACGATGGCAGGACAGTTGACGGACCGAGAAACGCTACTATGAGGGCTATTGTCCGAGGAGTTAATGAGGTGAGTTCACTAGCAATATAATTTAAAGACAATGTTTTTTTTAGCCTGTACTATATTCTCCAGCTGCACAAAGGGGACGTCCAGGTCCTTCCATAAAACTTAGACCCGCACCATCTTGAGTGAAACTATAAGAGTAGTCGATGTATAATATGATGAATATTTTGCATTGTGCATTACAGACAGGGTTGAATTGGTAACTTTCTTCTTTGAAAATAAATGCTTAAAGGTATTCGATAACCCTATTTTTTTTCTGAAAGTTTGGGTCTGGGCCACAAGGAAAGTATGTAGGTTAAAACCGTTTATATATAGGTAAATCAATTGAATATAAATTAAGTAGGTAATAGCGACGATTCGGCACAAAACTCAGGTCCCTCGTATATTTCTTTCCTATCTAAAGGACCAATCTCTTATTCGTTACAAACAAGTTTTTGATCCGAATGTTTGTCTAATAATCTAGATCAATCGTTTGTCATTTCACTAACAGCTTCCTGTTGACGTTTTGAGCAGGTAGCTTTTAAATTCAGTCTATCTAAAATAAACTGGGATAGTTTATTTTAGGAAACTGGAAATAGAATTGCGATGGAGAGTTTGGATATGTATTAAATATTGGATTGTGTGGAATAGGATATAGATATTTGCTTTTCCATAATATATATGTGGGTTTAAATTGACGTAGTATGTATCCACAGTTTTTTAGTGCCATATACCTAACCTCTTAGTTTTCATATAAGTAAAATAAGATGTAAAATCTCCTAAATATTAATGATCTTTAGTTTCTTATAAGTATAACTTAGCATATAAATTAGGAATAATATAAAGTTACGATAGACTAACACCAGATAATTAGGGACGATGAAATAATATTTCATGAATAGTTTTAGCTACAATTATAAAAACAATTTTAATAACATTAGCGCATAAGATATAGTGTCTGAATTATATTAATCTATTTAAAATCATCACCAACCTGTCATTACTTATGTTAAAGCAAGTGTTTTAATTAGTGCACTACAGCCCTGCCCCTTGCAATCGAACACCAAATGAATGAGTAGCGCAACAGGTGTCCCTACTCATCCATAAATTACACGCCCCATGCTTTTGAAACAATCCCCTATTAACCTTTTAGACCCTAATAAAAATAAACAAAAGAATCTTGAAGAAATCTCACAAAAGTAACATGTTAAGAGCTTCGTTATTTATTCACACTATATTAAACACCAAAGAGGTTTTATACGGATGAAACCTTGGCTTGGATGAAACTTTTATAATATGCAAATAAGCACTCACTGGCCTGTCTTACTTAAATAGGATATAGAGATAAACCGAGATTTTTTTCTTTTGCAAGAAAAGTTGTTGGACGATAATAATAGAACTTGTTTTTATTGTTAAACCTTGTAGTATAATGTGAAGAACCCTGCTTAGGATTAATTTAAAAAATTCTAGAATGTTCTGTAATTCTATTAAACTTAAGAAGAGGACAGCACAGCTGCTTAGTTTTCGAACAACATTTCTAAGTAAACATAGGTACTTATAAAGTCTGGAAAGTTATTTTGCATTTAACCAGACTGACTAAAACTAAAAAAACATTTTTGTATTTTATGCTGAGTTATCAATCTAAACTCGTTCTACATATTACGATACTATTTACTATGTAGTACTGTACTTAGAAATTATTATCCATATACCCTTTGTATATGGATAATAATTTCTAAGTTTGACCTTAGCGTCTTTAACAGACAAATAAGTATGATATAATGTGGGATCCACTTTTGTGTAAATCATTGTCTTGGTTTTAGCAGGTACTTACTCGACCTTGTATTTGTATCGTTTTTATTAAAAAACAACATTTCGCAGGAAAATGTTATCCACTTCTCTGTAATGTAGGTATATTAGTTAACATTTTAATATATTAAAGATACATTTACTTTAGATAAAGTGTGTTAAAATCGCAAAAGACAACACGGAACATTTTTTTTACAATATAGTAAAATAAATACCTTAGTAAAAAACCAGTCACTTTAAACCGGCTTTATGTAGTTACTGAAAGGTTTTAGCTTCTACAAAGGGATGAGAACGGTCACCTGGCTAAATTGAACCGTCGCGTCGCCGCGTCGTCTTTGATATTTTTTCTGTCATTTATCTTAATGGAAGTTCTTAAGGATGGGGTTTGAGAGGCGACGTGTAGTTGCTGAAAATGTTTTCTCATTTCTCGTAGTATGTAGGAAAAATCCCATCGCTTTAGAGCGATATTGCCTTTCATTATAAAATCGTTTTTTTTAAGGTGTTAGGTGGTAGTGTCCTTAGGTTTTTTAGATCGAATGTATGTCAAATGAATTAGAACACCAGTCGATGCAAATTTTAGTATTTTTCATTATATTCTCTTTTTTTTTAGGGTTCCGTACCCAAAGGGTAAAACGGGACCCTATTACTAAGACTTCATTGTCTGTCCATCTGTCTGTCTCCAGGCTGTATCTCATAAACCGTGATAGCTAGAAAGCTGAAATTTTCACAAATGATGTATTTCCGTTGCCGCTATAACAACAAATACTAAAAACCACATAAAATGAATATTTAAGGGGGGCTCTCATACGACGGTGGTACGGAACCCTTCGTGCGCGAGTCCGACTGGCACTTGGCCAGTTTTTTTTATTATTATCGCTGTAGGTTTACACATTAAAATATCAAATGTATTATAAATATACAACCTATTTCAAGAAATCGTGTTTTATTTAAAGATTCTCCTCTACCTTTACAAAGATTTTTCCTTAAAGGATTAAACAAGATTTCTTCTACCGACCCTTACCTTAAAAACCTTTCGTTCTGACAAGATTCCGATTTGTCACTACAATGGAAGGAGGTTTCGAATCTGATCCTTTGTCATTGAAATATAAAGCCTTTGTTGGCGGCTCTGACTTCTTGTTTATGTAATAGATACCCATTTAAAGCTAAAAAGCGTGTTTTACGATAATTTGCAATTCCATTATAAAACGTTCTTGGATTTTGCGACGGAAATAGATTATTTTTTTTATACTTGTTAGGTACAATCTCTAAATCAATCTCTCAATCTCAAAGGTTACCTGTACAATAATAATATTAGGAATTTCTTAGTTTCATAGATAAGTGTTATTTTTTTGCATTTTATTTTATGTATTCTGTAATTTTTTGTATTAATTTCTACTTTTATCTAAGTTAGGTAACAAATTCTTATGCCAATTAAAAAGATTGATGTCAACATAAACTTTTAAGTTTATTTCCCTTCAAATCCTAAAAACCCCTGTAAATAGGTAATTAACAAATAATGGGTTTAAAGCAATCACCATAACTTTTCTGAAAGCTCCATTACTCCGATCGTCGCTTAGCCGTACACAGTACATACATAGCTCATTAAAAGAGGCTTCATTTCCTTCAGTCTACTACGTCATTTCCTCCGCACGGAAAGCTGAAAGGGGAACGATTCAGTTGAAAAAGGAACGCGACAACACTTCCTGTGCTTAACTAGGGAGAGTAGCTCTAGACTAGGGAAGCTAGCACTAGCCTAGAATGGCAAGGAGCTATTATTTATTTATTTATTTATTTAATTCTTTCTGTACACTATTGCACAAAGGCGGACTTAATGCCATAAGGCATTCTCTGCCAGTCAACCTTAGGGTGATGCAGAAACAAATCGTGGCAGATGCACAAGTACAAAATAAATTTTGTATACTTAAGACAAAAAAATACATACAAATAAATAACATACAAGAAATATATATAAATGTATATATAAATATATATATAAAGACTTCTAATAAATAGTAAAAACGGCTAAGTAGCCAGGTTAATTGATGGAAGCAGAAGGGATTTTTTTAAATAAAACCGCTAAGTTGATTCTGCCAGAGTTTGTTCGAGAAAATAGTCACGAATCCTCTTCTTAAATAAATAGCGGCTCGATGCCATCCTGATCTCCGTAGGAAGCGAATTCCAAAGAAGTATAGATTGGACAAAGAAGGTAGAGTGGAGAAAGTCAGAGCGGTGGGAAGGGCATAGTAGCAGTCGATTGTTAGAAGAACGAAGACATTTAGAGTGGTTAGAAGACAAGAATTTGAAGTGAGAAGTTAAGTAAGAAGGACAGTTAGGAGAGTAAAGCAAAGTAAACAAATACGTCAGGGCCCGCACACAACGGCGCTGCCTTATAGGTAACCATTGTAACAGTGACCTGTGGGCGGAAACGTGGTCATATTTGCGAGTGTTGAAAACGAATCGAATGCAGTTATTCAGAAGCCGGTCGAGTTTGTTAAGGAGATCTGCATTCAGGTCATAGTAACACACATCACCATAGTCAATTATGGGAAATATTAAGGATTGCACCAGCATTGCCTTCGTTGCGGATGGTAAGAAATTTTTAAGGCGATACAGTACCCGCAACGTTCCTGTTACTTTCTGGTTGACATTTGCAACCTGTGTCTGCCAGCCCAGCGTAGAATCGATGAGTAAACCGAGGTCCTTAACACTAGAGCTTAGTGGAATGACTGTACCGTCGAAAATAACTGGCGGAATGATGACACCACTTAACTTGTTAATACCACGATGACTGCCCAATATCAATGCTTGGCATTTACATGGGTTTACAGCCACACCAAAAGCCTTCGACCAGCTGTTAATAGCGTCAAGGTCACGATTCACTCTGCCGACAGCATCGGAGATATCATCCACGCTGGACTGGGAGTACAGTTGCAAATCGTCAGCGTAAAGATGATACGAACACTGAAGATTGTAAGTAATGAGATTAATAAAAATAGAAAAAAGAAGAGGAGAAAGAATACCGCCTTGTGGGACGCCACATTCCAGTTTGCTCCATGCTGAAGAGGAATCCCCAACACGGACGGACTGCTGGCGGTCCCGAAGATAAGAAGAAAACCAATCCAGCGCTTGTTGAGAGATCATAAGATAGGACAGGATAGAAGAAAGGATATTGTGATTGACGGCGTTGAAGGCATTTGAAAAGTCAATTAAGACTAAAACAGAAAGCTTGGAGTCCTCCATACCCGACCTAACATCGCCAATCACTTTGAGGAGGGTGGAAACTGTGCTGTGTCCAGGTCTAAATCCAGATTGGAAACGGCTAAGGAGATTGTTTTTGTAAATGAAGGCCGACAACTGCTTATGGACACAGGCCTCAAGGGTTTTGGATAGAAAAGGAAGGATAGAAATTGGACGGAAGTGGTTGGGGAGAGAGGGATTAGGGATCTTAGGTAAAGGCCGAACAAGGGTATTAAACACTCCGATTGTTTTACAGCTTAACCTAAATGTGTCGAAGATCTAGATTGATGATTTTTTTTATCAAATGTCAAGCAGTGAATTGCAGTGCGTTTCGTGCTGATATGTACAGTATTACTTCGATATGGAATTTATTGTTCAAACATAGCAATACTTTTACCATGCACGAGTGCTTCCTGGAAGAGCTCTCTTTAAACATTGCACAACATAAAATGTTCTTCACAATGTTCTAGAAAAACACGGTTAAAAATATTCTTTGAACTCTTTTGTATTCCGTTACAACAATAGCCGTCTATTCCGCGTTCCATATAAGTGTACATCTATTTCGACCTCGTTTATAGCCCACCTTTATATTTGATCGAGATTTTCTTCTATTATAACTCCCCTTTACTCCATTTTATGTCCACAGCGTAATCGATTCAATACCCTCTTAGTAAACTGGTATGTTTTCAACCCACGCGAGTATTTTCTATCAACTAAACTTAAATTCCAAGATCATTTCAAAGGAATGTTCTTGTAAAATACTATATTATGAACTTTGTTGGTTAGAAATAAAGATGAAAGACGAGTTCTTAGTTGTCAGGGTTGAATTGTTGGTTTATTGTAATACATTGGTCTTATTAAACTATACATGAGAAACTCGGTAATGGAGTTCAGTCTCCAGGCCAGTCGTTTGTCTCTCATAAGTGGAGAATGACAGGTAGACCTCATGCGATTCTAGCAAACCGACATGATTTTTGACTCGTAATAACCCCTATTGTATGTGAAGCAACGGTATAAGTTTAGGCAACCGGTTAATTACTGAACAGAGAGTAATATGGGTATGAATATTTTAGTAATTGACCTTGAAATGCTTTCAAGCTGTTAGTCATTAACATATTCCTGTTAATAATTCCATAGTATGAAACAATTTGGTTTGTTACTATGGAACAATGTGGTTTGGTTCATATTCCTGAGAACGCCTTACATACCCGTAATGGCTCCTACACACAGTGCCGGCGGCAGTGCCGCCGGGCGAGCCGCCGCCGGCCAAGCCGTCGCGCGTCGTCACACAAACAAATGCCGGCGGCTCCTTTGTGCGGCTTTGAATGCCGCCGGGCGCACGGCGGCTTGGCCGGCGGCTCGCCCGGCGGCACTGCCGCCGGCACTGTGTGTAGGAGCCATAAGGGGTTCTGAGGAATTACATACACACATGTATTGTGAGGCTCAAAGTTGAAATGTTATAAAAGGGTATGGTAAACTTAACTTTAGTTAGTCATGTTAAGGGTGTGATTTATGTAGTTGACAATTATTAACGAAATAGTATCATCATTCACAATGTTGTATGGCCCAGTTTAAATTACTTTACACGCTAAATTTTGCCATTTAAGTTAGATAATGTTTAAAATATGCTTGTTATTTTAGGCATTGAGAATAAAGTCCTTAGTATTAGGTATAATACTAGCAAAAGAAGAATGCACAGCAAGGCCTAGTTTCTGTCTTTCCAGAGTCTGTTAAGAACCTTTTATTCACATTTAAGTTGGCACTAAAAGAATACAAAGGCTATAAATACGCTTAATTCAGCAATTTAAATGTATAGACTGAGTCAGAGTTACTTCATCCTAGAATTTCTTAAAGCTTTCATTTAAATAAGATGTTTTTAAATTTAGTCGAGTCGAGTCGGAGGGGCTCGTGGCTAAGTGTTAGCCGTACGGTTTGACCGATAATACAGGTTAAGCCGCGCTCGCCGCGGTTGGTCCGTGGATGGGGTGACTATTTATAACATAGCGAGACTCCTCCGTGCCTCGGATAGCACGTTAAGCCGTAGGTCCCGACTGTCATACTATGATCTTTGGCAGTCGTAAAGTCAATTCTGACAACCAGTCTTACCATGGGATACTGTATTTCCCAGGTAAATGGGTTGTGGAGGTCAGATAGGCAGTCGCTCCATGGAAAATACGGTATTCAGCCGAACCCGGTGAGACTGGAAGCCGACCCCAACATAGTTGGGAAAAGGCTCGGGAGATGTTTTTAAATTGAGTCGTGATCGCACAACCCACGCTTTGTAAGATGGCATCACTATTATATTTCCATTCCGTATAAAAGATGGAACAGTAGTTTTTTTTTTACTTTTTTAACTACAAGGTAATGTTCTAGCAAAGACATGGTATTCTTCTGATGCATTTTCGAGCCACCCGGTGATCTTTTTGGTCAGATAAAGTTTGAAAGTTGGATATTTGACTCGAAAAGAAGAAGAAGAGTGCATATATTTGAGTTATATTTTAGTTTTGACGTTGGCTTGATTTTTAGGGACTACTTTACTAGGGATTCAAATCAAAAGTCATCGTTTCTGAAATTGGGACAAAAATATGATTAAAGATACATTTATTTACAATTCAATACTTAAATCTATTACAAGAACAAAGACTAAAATTAAATCTTATTTAAATAAATAAAACTAACACGCGTCAAAAAACTCATCGTCATCCTTGTCAATGGCGGGAAACGGGAAACGATCCTTGCACAGAGAATCGGCATAGCCATTCAACGTGGCAATGCTGCCAGCCTTCTGGGCACGTTTCCCGCCATTGACAAAGATACATTTATTGATTCTTATACATATTATATGGTGTTCGAATGCAAATATGTACATTCATAACATAAATACACTAAACCATGTAAATATATGACTGTAACATAGGCCGCTTAATATCAAAAAGAAATAAGTAATTCTGTTAATACAGATATTTACCTCGGTCACAGGAACCATGTAAACTGGTTCAAAACGTCGTACAGTACCCGTCACGAGAAGCTATAAATTTTGTAAACACACATTCAGGGGTTTGCAATCTTTGGGTAGAATAAAATAAAAACAGTTTTGTACTATTTTATTACAGGGATATAATTATATTAACACACACATCTAATTACTGTCTTCAGACGATTCTGAATATTCTTTTCATAAAATTCATACACTCGAAAAACCATTACTCTCTTTTTGACGCAATCAGTCAAATAAACACATACCTTTTAAGGTTCTTTTCGTGGCGAAATAATTTCCTTGGACGTACTGGGTCCTGGATCCATTATAGGTAGTAAAAAAATAACAATTCCATATACAATAATTAACAATAACAAACAATATAACCTAATCCGCGAAAACACCACAAACAAACAGACGCATTCGAAACTCGAAAGAGACAACGTCAGCGTGAACTTACTTCAAAATCTTGGCCCAAATGTTAACGTTCCATGAATCAGATGCGTTCCAGTTCCACAAAACCTTAGACGACAGCGCTTTATATCGCTAAAATATAACCCGATCAAGTGAAATTGCTCATTAGTTTCGTATAACACGTACGTCATTTTGACATTATTGAATTTGGGATTATTGGTTGTTGATTAAATTGTCGCTACGTAACTTGGTAGAAGTTCTTTATTTACAAAAATTATAGCTTCTCGTGGCGGGCACAATAGTAATATAGTTTTCAGCTTTTTCAATTGTTATTTTGTATATAGGGACGCAACGGCTTAGGCAACATCTATGTATGGGCGAGCGGCGATGGCGGAGAGGACGACGACTGCAACTGCGATGGCTACGCAGCCTCCATGTGGACCGTATCAATCAACAGGTGGGTAACACGGTTAATTGATATTGAACCTTATGGCAATAGATATACATTTCATTTTAGGAGTTCGTTTACGTTACTATACATACAACTATGTGATGCAAGTGTACATAGCGCTATCACATATCAAGGTTACATAGGTGGACCGCTACAATAAGTGAGAGTGAGAAAGCGTTTTGATTGCATTTTTATGAATAATAACTGCACTATAGTTTTACATAAGACAGTGATTTATAAATAACTACTTACTTACTTAACTTTAAATGTTTTGTAAGAAAAGATGACACATTTAAATTTTGTGACAGAATTGGGTCACAATAAGCCCAGCCGGTTTATTTAAAAACAAAATGTCATTTATCAGGATTGACCTAGTTTTACAACTTATATATTCAAACAAAGTTCAATTCTAAGTATCCTGATAATTAATTATTGAAACTTTATCAATAACAATAAATAATACTTTTCATTTATTAATTCGTAATTTGTAATTTGTTTGAGGGCCCAATGAATAAATTGGTAACATTCATTTATTCTTTAAAAGTTGTTTAACTGTTAACCTTTTGAGAACTTTTGAGGCGAAAATCATTTTATTGAATTTCCTAATTCTGTTGAAGGCAACTGTTTCAAAATAAACCTCGTTTTACGATTCGTTACCCTAAAAGTGGCACCTTGCTAATCAATTTTACTTTTCGGATTTTGACTTTGAAATAAAATATTGGAATGGTTCGTTTAAATTTTTCCGTGACTTGGGTCATGAATTGGCGGTTGTCGGTAATGATCATGCTCTGATTGATTTGACTTTAGTTAATGACGATTTCGATATTTACCTACACAAAGCCAAGTCTTGTCTACTTCACTTTTAAATGTTATATTCTTAGACATAAAAAGGTCTGAGATTTATTTAACTCAAAGAGACAACCAGATTTTGTATTCCAAGAAAATGTAGTAGCTTTTATTCTACCCTTTTTTCTACATTACTTTTAAGAAATCCTCTTTTTTTATCTAAGTGGTCACTTTTAGTTTGAAATTAATGTACATTTTTTCTTTCTTTATACCGTTTTTAAAGTTTTCAATTTTACGATTTATCTTATTTATTAAATAATTTATGTGCAACACATGTAATATCACGGATGTACAAAGGTACTGCTAATTTTTCACAACTCACTTTGTATAGGTAGGTAACAGTAGGTATACTGATTTTAACACCACAAAATATTCTCCAGCGCAATAAACGACGGTCAGAACGCTCACTACGATGAGTCCTGTTCCTCAACACTAGCGAGCACGTTCAGCAACGGCGCGCGGGACCCCAGCACCGGCGTCGCTACCACCGACCTCTATGGGAAGTGCACCGCCACTCACTCGGGAACCTCGGCCGCTGCGCCTGAAGCCGCTGGTGTGTTCGCACTGGCTTTACATGCTAAGTAAGTATTTAATAATAATTCGTTAATCTCGTAGATTTCTGGGCGATGGTTAATAGGTGAAAAACCTTGAGAAAATTTGGATGTTCTTGTTGGTAGCAGAAGAAATAATTCACAAGGCTAAATTCTGGAGGATTATTTTTAAAGAGGAAGGCTCTTATTCAAAGTGTTATATTTTTCGAAGTATTCAATGTCATCAACTCTTCATACTTGCAAGTATTTAGGTCAAATGATTGGTACTTTTGACTTATTTATAGGGTTATTCAGAATCAGTTGTATACGGAGTATCGTAAGAATAAATCGAATGTTGTGTGAAAAGACTGCTCACCTTAATAAAGGTAAATGTAAAGTCACATCGAAGTGGCTGACAAAATTGTGGCAACGGAATGAGACGCCGAGGCTTCGGAACTGCATCAAGGTTTTGTAAGTCATGTAAGTAGAAAATAATTTAAAGTATGTTAAAAGTTAGGAAATTATATACTTTACTAGCTGTACCCGGCATGCGTTGCAAGGCAATTTTTTCTACCTAGCACCTGCCTACTACCTACCTACTACCTGCCTACTACCACTTAGGGGTATGAAAAATAGATAGTAGCCGATTCTCAGACCTACTGAATATGCATATAAAATTTCATAAAAATCGGTTAAGCCGTTTCGGAGGAGTATGGTAACTAACATTGTGACACGAGAATTTTATATACATAAGATGTAGCATAAACTCGATATCACAAGCAATCATAATCATAAACCCATTTCTCACACGACAAGTCACTCGAAGATCCAATCAGATTCTAAATCCAAGTTGTAACATGTATGGATTTAAGATCAAAGTGCTTCGGGAAGCGTCTTGCAACTTCGTTACTTACGAAGTGGTCGTGTTAAATTGTTGGGTTCATACAGCCTTGTGATCTATTTAACATAGTTATAAGGCAGAAACTAAGACGCGTTCAACGAATACGCTTAACCAAAGCATTCACCGGAAAATACTGCAGTTCTGGGAAACGATTGTCCCTTTTAAGGTGTAAGTAATAGGATCCTTTTTTTCTTTTCAGTCCTAGCTTAACCTGGCGAGACATCCAGCATTTGACTGTACTGACTTCAAAAAGAAATTCTCTATATGATGCTAAGGTATGTTATTTACGTACTTTCTAAGTAATGTATTGTTTAATATGAATCGAACGGAGACAATAAAGTTAAATTTGGTATTTGCGAACAAATTTAATTGAAAGGTGAACTAAGGTGACTTTGACGTAGGTAAATCATGTAAGACTTCATTTGTCTACAAATTAAGGAAGTTTCCAGGTTTAATGTCAAGGACAAATAAAATGAAATATCAGATAGGTCTTCACAGAATATGACGAAATGAAGATTCTTTCTATCTCGTTTCCAAAACTTGGTTCAAAAGTTTGTTATATAAATTGGAGAGCGCCTTATGTCGATTCCAAATTGATATTCAACTCATAATCGAGTTTATATCGCAGTGTTGAAAAGTTTGACGTTTTCCTGTCGAAGTTTCTAGATCAAGTCGGATTTTAGAATTGGAATTTTTGGGTACACGGTTCTATTAAGTTTGTTTGTGTGAATACGAAATGTAATTCAGAGAGACAGATTTTAGACTCGGAACGTCTAAACGTCGGTCAATCACATTGAATAAGTTTGCTGTTTGAAGTGAATTATGAGGCGTTAATAATTAGGTGTAGGACTGTAGGTACCTATTCGTACCTACAGTCGCCGACTAATTTGAAATTGCAAGACGTAAACATTGTTAATGTTTCCAGGGCCGTTTCCACTGGACGATGAACGGCGTTGGCCTGGAGTTCAACCACCTGTTCGGGTTCGGCGTGCTGGACGCGGGCGCCATGACCGCGCTGTCCGCCAACTGGCGCTCCGTGCCGCCGCGCTACCACTGCGAGGCCGGCTCTGTTAATACTCACACGTGAGTTTATCTTGATAAAGATACTTATACATACATACATACATACATACCATCACGCCTGTATACCCGAAGGGTTAGGCAGAGGTGTACCAATGAACACCCACAGTTCGCCGGTATGTTTAGGTCCCATGTAATAGGGGGTGAGCCTATTGCCACTAACCGGGCACAAATCCAAACTCCGACCTGCTACTGAGAATTTCATAGAAAAACCCAATAACACCTTGGTCGACTTGGGATCGAACCCAAGACCTCTAGCGTAGAGGTCGCGCTTAGAACCACTAGGCCAACGAGACAGTTTTCAAAGATATTTATCTCTTATTATTTATTATACATATAGGCTTTTTTAGACATAAGACGTTAGGCCTTGTTTTCACAGTGTTGTTGCTTTAAGCTCTTTATATTTATCATATGTTCTTTGACGGAAAGTATGAATTTACTCTTCGACAATTTTACCTTTTATTTATTATCAGGTTGCTTTTCAAAATCGTTCACATTTTACATAGATATACGAAGATAAAGGTGTAATGGTTTTACTAGGAAGAGTTCGAAAGGAAGCCTCACAATATTCTAAGCGGATAAACTGGCACCCAAGTTAGCCGTGTCTTCGCCACTTATAGTCTTACTGCAATTGCGTGTACAATTATGCATTGAAGCGGAAGGAATACCAACTTACATAATAATACTATTATAAATTACATCATGGTGCTATAAATACTAGCTGGTCCCCATGTTTTTACTTACCTCCTAAAGATCGCAACGTGCTATTAAATGGCCTATCTTTAATCGAAATAAGCTCATGGATTAGCTATCAATCGTTTGAACATAATGCAAATCAAAATAATCCGACAGGTAGTTAAGCTATACGATCACTGTCATTGCTCTTCCAAACGGTATCGTATGATTTTTTATCTGGATATTCTCTGGCCAAAGAATGGATCCTGTACTTATTATTCTTACCCTCTTAAACTGCCTACACTTTGTTTCGGGTTTAAAAGCTTATGACTTCAACCCACGCAGAGGGAACGGCGTGGGGACATGTCGTACTTTCATCGACTAAAAAAAGAAGGGACTTCGGTTCCTTCTCTGCCTTGGTCGGAACCACGGGTTCGCTCGCGCACTCGCTGCGCTATTCCGACGGGCCGTCTATCCTGCCTCCCAGAAGAATAAATAGATATCTATATTCTCATTAATTTATTATCTTTCTTTATTTCCAGTGAAATAGCGGCGGAAGGCATGCTGACCCTGAAGATCGAGACCACAGCGTGCGCGGGCACGGCCAGCGAGGTGCGCTACCTGGAGCACGTGCAGGCCGTCGTCAGCGCCAACGCCAGCCGCCGCGGAGACCTCGAGCTCTTCCTCACCAGCCCCATGGGAACCAGGTAGGAATCCTTTGATCCACTTCATTAATATCAGCAATTAATGTTGTTTTTTCTTGCTTTCATAAAAGCTAGCAAACGGGCCTAAAACCTGGTTGCATATAGAACAGCCACTCAACACTAATGCGGAAAGGTTTTGAAGATGCATTGCATACCTTTAAAACGAGTTTGGCCTTAGCGATCTACCACAAAGTCTAATACGGGGTGGCGTCGACTAGCATCGGTATTATGTCAGAAAGTGGCCTTCCCAAGTGCTCCAGCCACATAATTTTTGAGCCCTAGCATGACCACGGCCTCATGTTGGGAAGGAAGAACAGATTGAGGTGAAGACCAGTACTTTACTTGAAATTTTCTTATTAGGTATATTCTTGTGTATTCCAGATCAATGATCCTGAGCCGGCGCGCGAACGACGACGACTCCCGTGACGGTTTCACCAAGTGGCCCTTCATGACGACGCACACCTGGGGCGAGTACCCTCAGGGCACGTGGACCTTAGAGGTAAACAATTTACAGTGATTACGAACCTTTTTTTTTGACCCGGTGGAAATCTTTCATGGACTACCTCCGCCTTGGGGAAAACGGGGCCACGTGACGGACCTCTACCGGCTAAAACCACCGGAGTGCTTTTCCGTTTTCTATTGCCGGGGTGTGTTACATACTTAAGCTAACCTAATTGTTCTTGTTCTGTTTGATTGCAATAACCAAGACATGATTGGAATTTGGTATTGCGAACAAAAGAATTTCTGATCTGAGTTTTTTTTTTGGAATACCTTATTTTAGGATAGGGGACACGATTTACAGGTTTCTGTTCTGCATGTTATTTTTTATATATTGTTCAAAAAAGACAATGGCTTTCAAAAAGCTCTCTTGCATGATGGTTAGTTTTCACCTATATCCAGAACAGGAGACATTTAGCATAGTCTAAGCCAAAAAATAGCCTTATAATGGCGAATAAGGAACAAAATGAATAGGATTTGAAAAAGGGGATAAACAACCGTTGGCACAAATTTAAAACCAAAATCCTGCTACGAGTAACCAAAGTGCCATGCATTAAACAGTGATGATGTTTTAGGCTCGGTACAACAGCGGCGGCAGCACTGCGGAGTGGTCCGGCTTCGTGCGCGGCTGGTCGCTGGTGCTGCACGGGTCGCGCGCGCCGCCGTACGCCGCGCTCACGCCGCAGGACCCGCACTCCAAGCTCGCCGTCGTCAAGAAGGCGCACGAGGACCGCCTCCTAGACTAACTCGCTAGGTACGTGCCTGCTTGATATTGGTTGCATAGTGCATATACACTAAACATTTTTAGGTTTCCTCAAAAAAAAACAAAATCTAGTAAATTTTGCATATATACCAAAGATTTTTTAATTACCTCAAAAAACCGAAAAATCACTTACTAAATTTTTTTTTCGCTCGCTCAAGATTGATAAAGAGACCAAATATTAAAAAGTATCCACAAAAACGCTCCTAAAGACCCGGGAAGTATATATTTTCTCAAAACATTTAAAACATTTAAAGAGAAAATTCATTTAACAAAAAAAAAATATCCACCCAGCGTAATATTCCAGTCAGATTGGTTTGATACAATGTCGAGAAATACAAAATCAAATAAAAAACGCTTTTTACAGTAATATTATCATGTGTATAAACTATAGGGCTGTCACACTGCCAAAACTTATAGAAAGAATTCAGAGGTGTTCAAAGTTGGAATTGCAATTATTAACTCAATGGCTTATAGAAAGAAACAAGAAAGACAATTCATTTTAACTTGTAGTAGTAAAAATATTAAACCAATATCAATCAGTCATTCTAAAACCTGGCAAGAACGAAAATAGCATAACATTTACAACCGAGACACTGTAAAAGAAAAAATAATAGATTTTCTAAAATTCTCTATCTATCTTCCATTCCAAAAATAAAAAAAATATTTATCTCTGTCATCGGTCGTATTTGTTATGTTATCCAAAGATCCCGTGCGCCTGTAAAAACCTATGTATTTTTGTACATAATTTCGGCAGAAGGTATTTTTTATTATTATTTATTTTTTTTAACGGTTTTATTTATCTTTAAAGGTTTTTCATTCCAATTATGGCTTTGCAATTATTTTTTTCCAATAAAATTTATTTTAAAGTGTCAAAATAAAATGGCGGTAAAAATCTAAAAATCGTTAATTGCTTGCATCTAAGTGGGAATTAATAGGTTGGATTAATTCCTAACGACTTTCTATTTGATTTGTATTTTTTTCTTTCTCTACTGAAACTTAAAGAAAAATCCTCATCATTTACTGGAATTAATATAAATATTTGATTGCATTTACCTAAATAATATTGTTGATCTTAAAACTAGTCATTAATTTTGATAGATTTATTTGTCAAACTGTTTTCTAGTCTCTGTTAACATACTTTAGAATTTTATTTGTACAAAAAAAATATTTGTATCTTTTCTTGGATACGTGTAGCCAAACAAAAATGAACCTTGTATTCTTAAAACGGACGATCTAATAATGTAATGTATGTCACCTAGAAGTACAGTAATAATCAAAAGTGAATAAAAAAATTAAATTTATTTTTCCAACATGTAATATAACATTATTTTTGTATCAAGTCGTTAGAGTAATATTTATTTAATATGAATTTTGTTCATCTTCCTTATAAATATAGAAGATACATAAACAGACGGACATATCAGGTAACGTCATAGTGTGCCGAACTTTGATACACAAATATAAAACTATTTATTTTATAATTCACGAAGTTGAACAAAATTTATTATTTTATATTTTTTTTTATTGTATTTTTTTTTTATAAATTATTTAAAATTTATTGAATGAGTAGTTAAGTTTGTATTTATATTTGTTGTTTTATTTTTAATTCAAATGGCCTTCATTTAACCCAGCTAAATGAAGCTTATTTGAATAAATTACGTTTCATAATACTATGTATCGTAAGATACGTACGTTAGAGTATTTACAAAGAATATATTAGAAAATTATCTTTATCGATTAAGATATAATAAAGCTATTTATATAACATTACAGAACTTCCTTATGGGGCCCACTAACAATGATTTATCTACAGCCTCTTTGCATCTATTTTCTTAAAGAATAAATTTTATTATTAAAATAAAAATTTCAAGCGTTTTCACTTCCATATTAACCAAGTAACATTATGTATTTTACATTTAAAGTTGTACGGCATTACTGTAGGTTTATTACAAAATCCTTAGGATAATGGTTGAAAAAACATATAAAGAAAAATATATTATGTACTATTATTATAGAAAATATAATGTGATTTGGTGTTGTATTTGAATTAAATGACGTTTTTGTAATTGCTACTCCTTTCCCTTTAGTTGTTTTACTGTGAGGCTTTTTGGTTTACATTTTACCAATTTACATTCACTCACATATTCAGAGTAAAACGCTACCTTTCGGAATTATTTTCTAAACTACGAGCATAGGTATATGACAAGACTAAAAAAAAAAAGGCAACAAAAAAAAACATTATTATGTATTAACATTTTATTTTCATTAACAAATGTATCGGGCAGTTTGTTTATCTTAACCTACATACTTTACACAAGGGTATTGAAATAAGTACAAAACTATTTGTTACACTATATACAAATAAGAAACATATTTTCAACATCCTGTATTGAAAGTTTATCGAACCCGAAAATTATAATCGTATGCAAACTTTAAGGCTGGCCCGCCCACGTCCGATAATCGGTGACCGATTTTTTGTAGGAGACAAATACTCACTGATAGCAATAGTGCAACGCACATGTCCTACAAAAAGTAGGTCAGAATTCGGTACTAAGAATCGGCGGAAAAATCGGCCCGATTATCTGACCTACAAAAAGTCTGACGTGGGCGGGCAGCGTTAAGAAGATTGTGAATATTTTTATTACAGGCTGTCTTTTATACTGAAGGTAAGATTGATTATATAGTGTTCTCCAAGTTAAATCACTTTAAGATGTTCTCAATAGTTCTGTCGCTATATTACACAAAAGAGTGACAGAGACGGTATGATATAGTCATTAGTACAATAATTATTTTATGCTAGTGGCATAAAAATGGAGCTTGACTGAAAGATGGTCATAATTTTCACAACTGATAAAATTATAAATAAGAAAATGTGAGCCAAGTTCAGTAACAATGTATGGGTGTCTTTTCGAAATTCGATTTTGGCTAAAACTTTTATGCTTATGTAACAGTAATTAAAATAAATGATAAATGAAATTCCTTATTTTCTTACAGGATATCACATCAGTTAATTCATATATAATTTGTGTATGAATACAATGTTTACAGGATAAACAAACTTAGCTAATGCAACATTAAGTAATAGATCTATAAATGTTGAAATATTTTTTTTATCAGAGCAAATGACAAAGAAATTGTCTATATTTCAAACTGTATGTATAATTATAGTCTTTCACACATTTAATAAACCAATATCGCATTATAAAATGCAGGATAAATCCGTTTAAATATCGCAAGGCAAAGGGAAAGAAGAACAATAACTTCAACAATTTTATCCCACGATATTGATCTAGGCAATAGATTAAAAAAATGAAGAACATAATGAATGAAATTAAAATTAAATTAAGCTACAAATACATAACTTAACCTAAATTTAAAAATACAAATACATACACGTAAGTTCACCTTTTCACTATATCTCACTGTTTTTTTAACAGTCACACATTTTTGTATGGTCTCATACATAGTCATGCAATTTGTATGACCTCATACACTTTGTCAAAACATGATTCTTGTAGTCCGTATCAGTTCTTAGGCGGATTTTGTCATACAATCCGTTTTATTTTTTTGTATGGAGCTCATACACCCATCTCGTTGTATGGCCTGCCGTTATGCATCTCTACATCAACGCCGCGTTCCGAGATCCCGTTGAGCCCATTAATGTGCCCACGGGAACTTAACTGTCAGAGATCTGTAACAAAGAAATAAGCTGTAGTAGTCTGAATTTCAAGAATCGGCTTGGCATTAGGTTACTTAGGTATTATTTAGTAGGATACATAAGCCGACCCGCGACACCACCACTGCTTCAGCTCATGATTAAAGCACCCTATTAAGAATGTAGGTACATAGTCGGGCTATCCCAGGAATACACATGCGGTAAGTGTTATGCCTAAATAATTATGAATACCTACGTCTCGCGAAAGTTGTTATAGAAGGACGACAACAAGAATCAGATTATTTCTCGCTTAGATCCATATATGCTGCGGTGGCGGTGGACAAACGGCGCAGAGTTTACCTACGGTAAGATTTAATCAAGACTTGAGTGTGACTTACCCATGGTTTCCTGCTGTAACTCTAGTTTGTACGCTGGGTTGTCATATGGCGGGAGTGACGACTCCCGAGGGGCGGATGGCACTGCTTTTAAGAAAAAAAATCATTTTATTACTACTTTTCATAGCTGACTCGTCTATCATCATCATGCTCTTATGCTCTACGCTTATGTTCCAAATTATGGGATATGTTGATAGTCAGCATTTATTACATAGGCGGCATGTAACACATAAGTCAGTAGGTATTACACAAGGCAGAGTAGTATCGTATTTCTATCTATTGAAAGTCCTCGATATAGAATGTATCTATTACATTTTATTCAAATCTTGAAGGTAAGAAATGGCTAAACAAAAGGGTTTATACCTAACATACAAAAACTTTTACAGCCTGATGGGCCCCTAATAAACATCTAATAGGTAGGTAAGACTCACTAGTGATAGGCACGGATCTCGGCCGGTGCCTCCTGAGCACGACGAGCAGCAGCAGCAGTGACGTCAGAGCGCCGAGCGCGGCCACCGCCCCCACCCCCACCAGCGCGCCGTAGTAGTCGCCGCGGTGGTGGCTCGCCACCGATGATGCTTCGATCTCGTCTGAAGATACACATATGATAATTTAATTATTGATAACACTTACCTAAACGTAAGAACAACAGACTTTAAAAAAAAAATGGCAACGTACTATAAATTCACGGTCACAGCAATTGCTGCCAGACGCCAGTGTCGTGTAGTGACTACACATGGCAAATTTTAAGGCACTAGTTACATTTAAAAATACTTGATTTAATTATGCACTTACGGCATTTACTTACTGGGTTTAACGGGTTGTATAATATGTTTATTCATACAAAAAGTAGGTTGAATATTAAATTATAGTGCAGTTAGAAATGATGTTATAGAGTTATGAAGAAGAAGTAGGGATAAAAGTAAAAAATACGTACTGTCGACAGGTTCTGGAGAATCCAGTGATTTTGTGTTGATCTCCAACACGTTACTAGTTTTCACTTTTCCGTTAGTAAGGAACAGTTCCAGCCACACACGGCATCTGTTAAACAAATAATATTAGCATGTTAGCAACATAATGACAACATAACAGTGATTATAGTATGTAGCGAGATTGCCAACCGGAGTCAGTTCACAATCAAATTAGGACGGCAGGCAAGTCCAACTCACTGTACACTATTGTTTATTTATCAGCTTTTAGCTTGCCTGTTTATACCATTTTATATAAGGAACACTTCTTTTTTAATTTACGTTTAGATTGCGATTTGGAATTATTGAAATAGTGCATAAAAAATTAATACGAAACAGCGTGCATTGCACAGCCTAAAGCTAAAGCTTCAGGAAACAGCGAATTGCAGTAGAAGTCGTCACAAAATTTAACACAAAATAATTCAAATCATACTTAGTATTAGGCTGCAGCCCGCTAAGCGTAATCGCCGGCGGTAGATCCCTAGCCGCCAGCCTGAAGGCGTCCTTCTCGCGTCCGCCGGCACATGCGTGTGCGCCGCGGAACACGCGCACCCAGCGCTCGGCCGGGGCCGGCGGGCCGCGCCACCACACCTCGGCTGCTTCGGATCCTACCGCACGAGCCTCGATGGTCACCGTGAAGTTATAGGGATCTGGAAATATGATATATAAATATATATAAGCTACTTTTGGTATTTTTTTTATGTCTTATATGTTAGCATCGTCCCGTGATCCTGTCTGATTTTCTCGCCAGCGGATGTTAATTTCGGTCGTCGCTAATGCATGTACTACTCTTGGTACATTATGGTAAAAATACCTACTATTTTATGTATTTTCTTAGAACTTGCTTAGGTATTGTCGTTACCTTTTCAAAATCTAATTTAAATTACTACTAACAGTCGTTTGTGTTCCACAACTTCATATGTATCTATTATAATAACATCTACGTATTCCGTGTCTGAAAACATGCTTCGTTTAAATCAAAGAATGTAAAGCACATAAAACTTTGAATTTAAATATGTTTAACTACTACTTGACAACCGGCCAAATTAATCAACAAACAAAATAATAGACTTTTGGGGATTAATGGTATCTTACCAAGGTAAGGTGCAGTAACAAACTCGATTCTGCCCGGGTCTGTGAGCTCGGTGGTGGCTTTGGGTGGCGGCACCAGCACCAGCGACGCCTCATACCGGCTGCCAGGGCGCAGGTCATGCAGCTCTGCCGTCGACCGGCTGTGGTGGAGCAGCTCTGTCATGCTGTAGATCGGGGTTCCCTTTGGACGGTATCTGAAAAATCATGGTTGGAATTAGTTTGGAAGAAAAAAAAATACATTTTGAGAAAGATGACGGGACATGCAGAGTGATAACAAAAAAATATTTAATAAAATAAGATAATAAATTAAAAGAAAAACAAAGGGAAATTAGAGAGCTTTGAGAGACTATCTGGGACAAAAAGGGGTTATTTCCTTGATATCTTTTTGTGCCGCCGGAAACAGCAAAATATATATATTTAGTGAACGCATATTCATACATATAAGTTTAGCGGCAACTCTTTCTATAATTCACTCATTAGTATACTCATGTACCCTTCGGGAGCACTATATGAAATCACTTCACCCACAAAAAAATGTATCGTAAAATCTCTCATAACTTTTCTCACCTGACTTGTATAGCATCTATGAACTGCAACTCGTCTTCATCGAAGCGTCTCCAGCTGACATGCGCCGTCGTGTCATTCACGTCCACCACAGTCAAGTGGCTATCTATCTCTCGTCGCTTTTCTTCTATTGACGGTTGTATCTGGAGAGAAATATAAATCAGAATTTGGTATATACGGAAGATGTCGGTACACAACTACATACCTACTATGCTACCTAATTGCACCCTTGAATAAAGGAAAATATATTTTTTTATAACTCTTGCGAGACATATTAGGTAAGACAGTCAATCCTTTACTTACGAGGTATCAATACTCAATTAAAAATATATTCATCTTAATCGACCATGTACCTACAACCATGCACTTATTACTCCTACTGAGTTTTATCTATTATTTTCTGGTACTTACCGGTGCTGTTTCTAAAGTGCGTATAGTATAAATCTCGCTTTCCGGCTCCACAGGCAGGTTGTGTAGAAACAGCTTCCCTCGGATCTTGTACGTGGTGCCGGGCTTCAGACCTGTCAGTCGGAACTCCAAGCGAGGGGTGGTTAGCACCTCATCAGCCGGCGCGAACACTTGAGAGTACCAGTGGGATACATCTTCATCGCTGAGGAAGAGAAAAGTTACATAAATATTTTCAAATGCGTTTTATACATAATTTATCTCATCGTTCCCAGGGTCCCAATGTTTTAATATTTAATTTCGAAGAAGTAAAATCTGTCTCAATTCCTTTTTATTATTTGAATTTTATTCATTGTATACTTACGCTTTATCAGTATATCTCAAGTCGACGCTACCCCTCAACCCAACCAAAACTGGTGGTAGACCAAACAGCATTTTAACACTAGTCGCTGAGTCAGCTTGGAGTGAAATAACTGTCAGCTTCTTGTTCGAATCTCCGTAAGGCGCAGGCAGGTTCAGCCCTGGAGGTAGACCTTGCAGGGCAGGCTCCCCTGGACCGGGCCTATGAATGTTGTTCTGGTCGTAATCTGGAATATCTTCTTGAGGGTAATGGATTTCGGGAGGAATTGTGGGCAAGAAGGACTGGTGAGGAGAACCGTCTGATGATTGACCTGGAAAATACAAATTTCATGAATTTTGTATCTTTTTGGTACAGTGGCGTGTAAAGGTGTTTGAAGAAGGTTCGTAATTGTCTGATGTAAATGACACAATGCATTTTGTTTACAAAGGGTATGAGTTAGTACAATGAGGTGATGTAATGATGAATAATAGTTTGAGTTATGATGACAAAAGTAAAGTTACAAGTATAATGCAATAGTGGATATTCATATGCGAATAAAATAGATCGTAATTTTTAACAATACCCAATTGTTAAAAGAATGATTGTGGTTTCTATTCGTCCATGTATGCTTAAGTTAAATAACAATGAATATTTTCGCAGTCCCAAAACTATAAATAAGGATAAAGTGTAAGTATAATGTACAAAAGACCAATAAATGTCAGTCGAAAGTAGAAAGTCAGTCATGAGTATGTACATACAAGGAGACAATTAAGCTAACACCAAGGCGAGGTAACAAACCTGCCGCGGCGTCGGGGCCCTTGTCTGCGGACCGTCCCAGGTTCTTATTCACTACAGACTCCACTTCCATCTGATTTAACAAATGCTCTAGATCCAATGCTGTGTATGTCTTGCCACCAACGTGGGCGGACTTTTGACTGTATGATGAATCAACTTTAGGGTTAGATACAGGTCTTAGTAGCACAGTCTCGTAAGGATTAGGCTCTTTAGTCAATACATGCGTTTTCGAGTCGTCGTCCCACAATACGTCATGGTACATTTCTGTCGGCTTCAGACCCTTCATATCTTTAGTTTTCAGTATCGTTACGTGTTTTCTAATAGAAGTTTGGTCACGGTTGCTACTTTGCGGAAGGATAACTCTAGGGACGTGATAGTCAGCTGATTTATTGTGTAATACAGGTTCGAATAGGTTGTGCATGTGTTTAGGCAAGTCAGGAATAGTATTAAGTTTATTTTCATGAATTTTAGAATACGCTAATTCAGATATCGGTCTTCTTTCAAGAGAAGGTAAGAAGAAATTCAAATTGTCAATTTTAGATATAGGGATTTTTCGGACGTGCTCAAACACAGGTTTTAATGGGACTTTTTGGGAATCCTTAGACTGTTGTTGCTGTGGAGTTACCTGCTTATTTTCAATCGTTGACGGTGGTCTTTGAAAGAACTCATGCATTTTTTTGTCTGTGTTTATTAAATTAATGTGTTTTTCAGGATGTGAGTGCGTAGCTTGATTGAAAGACGTGTGAGACTTTCGGAACGGATCTACCAACTTCGGTGGCTCTGTTTTACGGTGTTGTAACTCCCAGTTATCATGGGATCCCACTAGAGGTGGTTCTGGGTGAATAGTTTTGAAAGGAGCGTCGATATCATCAAGAGTGAAAACGGTTATATTGTCCCCTGGTGTATGAGGAGCACTTGAAGATACTTCCGGTACAAATTGTACAACAGTTACCGGAGAGGGAAAAACTGTTTTAAGGTACTTTGGAAGTGATTTAACTGGACTTAGGTGTCTATAAAAGTCTATGGGATCAGTCGTGATGGGGGGAGGAGTAGGAAGAACAGGTGGTATACTCGGTAAGTCAGGTGCCACTGGCGTCACGTAATTCATGACTTCACCAAGAACTGGCATGTTGTAAGTCTGAAAAGTCGTTCCATTTCCAGCTGCAAGCAATAATGTGTAGATGAGTGACATGCGTGAAATAGTGAATAAAGCATATATTATTTTTGTAGTAATGATATTTTATGAATTATGAATGGCATGATATGAGTTCATAATTATTTGGTGGTGATTGTTTCTGACAATACCATGTTTTTCTGATACTCTACCATCTTTTAATTCTTATAGTCCCCGAAAGCCGTATCACTTACCATGGGGCACACATCCCCACTGCTTGCAGCAGTCTTCATCAGATATGTTAACAGCGCCTGGTCGATGGTTAGGAGGGCAGCGCAGTGACTGAGGGGGTATGGGAGGCAGTGGCGAGCACACTTCCTGGCAATCAAGGTCACCGTTCTCGCAGAAGCAGCGTTGTTCACAACCGGTTAAGGCTATTGGTACTTCGCTCCAGTTTGGTACTCTAGAAAGTTTTGTACATAAGTAACTATATAGTTAAGTTCCAAGGAGGATGTAAACAGTTCTGTATGTAGGATGGTAGAATGTTACTTACGGGATTCCTTTATAGTGGCAGGTACCATCGCTAAGGCATCTGGCAGATCGAGGGCAGCAGTTTGGCGGAGTGGCTGGTGGGGAAGGTGCCCAGCGAACGCAGCCTTTGGACACCAGTTCCAAACCCACATGGGAAGGACATACTAACGCTGCACATTCTCTTGTATCCTGACCGGTACATTCACATAGCTCTGTGCAACCGATGTGGAACTCGTCACCTAAACAAAAACAATAAAAATATAAAACACTTTGTAGCTGAAAAGGAAATTATTTCTATTAATGTGATGTAAAGTTTGCTTACCAACAGCATAAAACTGTCCTTCATGGAAGCATCCGACCTTCGACACATTATGCAGATCTTCATTTGGTACTTCATTAACTCCATTATCAGACGTTGTTATCGTGAAATTAAACTTGGTACCAGTCTCCTTTGTCTTGAGGATATAATCTCTCCCGCCTTCCAAATTAAGAATCAGGTTTGAATACTTTAGTTCTACGTCACTGAATGACTTCCCTCCGTCGTTGCTAAGTAGAAGATGGATTGGGTCTTCGCTTTGGTTCAAATGCATAAGGTTAACTTGGACTGAGTTGTTTTGAAGAACCTTCACAGAACCAATAGGCTCAGTTAACACAAGAGGTCTGCGAACTTGTTCTGATTGTTCTTCATAGTCTTCGAAGCCTTTGATTAACTGCCGGGAAAACAATAATACGTATAAAAAAATAAGTAGACTCTTATTTAATTCAAAATTTATATTTTATTATACCGCTGAATGTAACAATTATTTCGAAATGTTTTAGAGATAGATGACCTTTTAGTGCTACATGTTCCATAGTATTTCGCTTTTAAGAGTATAATAGGTCAGGTTCATACCTCAGTGGTGCTGGTAGTGGATGTGGTAACATTTTCAGGTTCCTCATGCGCGTCATGGCTGACGTCACAGACCTGCACCTCGCAGCAAGCATCGTTTGGATCCTGCACGTTGATGCACTTGTCGGAGATCGGTAAGGGACTACATCTGTAGGAAAAAGGTATTGTTTTTAAAATGTACTAGTTTTATCAGTCCGCTTGAATGTCAGTTATTGGTGCAAAATTATTACACTACAAAATATTAAAATCCTCATGTGGTTTAGTCTTAAAAACGTGAAACACAAACAGAAGCCTTTTTGCCTTTTTTAATATTGGTATGTAATGATGATAATAAAATGGGTACTTTGAGAAATATACTTCACTAAAAGATCTGAGCGTTATGTTATATTTATGTTATTGTTTCTAAATAATCACATAGTTAAGACAAAACCTTTGAAGAAGTTACCTTGGTTTGCAGGTCACTACAAAGTTACTTTCACAGGAACAGGTCTGCTCACAGCCGATGTGCCATTTGGAGCCCACGGGATGTGTCTCGTTGCCGTATCGACACACTTCCAGCTTCTTCTTCAGATTATCTAAAAGTTAATTTGATTTTTGGGTGTTAACAGATATTGCCATTATAGATACATTTATTTATATTGAAAGGGACTTTCACTCATAACATACTTATGTTTGATATAACATTTCATTGATTAATAAAAATGACTTTATAGTAAACACTAGCGAAGCTACCTATATCTCATTAGCCATTGCCATAATATAACCTACTTGATATCTCAAAGTTTACACATCAGTACACACCTGCGATCGAAAAATAAAAAATCTACCGTGAGAAGATTTCTTGTTATTATTTGAACAGATTTTATGCCTAGACCGCAGACACAATAGTTAAACAATTGATAGTCCCATGTGACTCAAGACTGGTAAAGGTAAATAATATTAATATAAGAACGACATATGGATTAATGTTACTTTGTTTAACCAGGTGTACTAATTAGGTGTTATTGTTTTACATCTCTTATTTCTTGGAAAGATTTTAACTAGACGTCAACCTTCATGAAATACGTCGTCTTGTTTGTTATAATTTGGTAATTGGAAACATTGAAACTTTAACAGATGTGTTATTAGTTTCTTAGTTAGGGTTCCCACACCATAACTGCGAATTCGCATCTCATCTTAAATATCTGCGAACTCGCGTTTCATTTTGAACTTTATTTAAATAGAAGTTCCTGCGAAGCCCCGTCACATCACATGGCATCGCATGGCAGTTGGTGGGGGAGCCCAATGATTTTTTTTTTAATATCTGTCAATATATTATTAAAGTACCGAATGAAATTGATTGAATTACGTTTTGTCTGTCCTTACCTCCATTACCAGTAGCACAGGCGATGATGGAGCAGCACTCGTCGACCGGGGACTCGAAGCAAAGAGGATCGTTCAGACGTCTGCCGCGGCGGATGTAAGGATGCTTGCAGCGCGGGGAACAATCAAACAGTCCACCCGATAAGCACTCGCACGTCTCTTCACAACCACGGTCCATTCGCTCGCCGATCTGGTGAAAATATGGAAATGATTATGTACTTCTTGAATGCGTAGGTATTATATAAGTAAACAAGCTGTGATGTTTTTTACTACATATTATCCTAACAATTCTGTGTTGAACTAATTACGTGTAATGTGTGCGCGTTAGATCGGAAAAAGATACAAAAAGAAGAATTTGGGATTTTAGGTATAAATGTGGAATTTATATGGATGGTATATTGTTTCAGAGTTTAGTAAAAGCTTTACAGTGAAGTTGTTAAGGTTTTATTAACAATAACTTCTATTAATGTTCACAAACAGTAAATTTAAAAAAATATATTTTTAATTAGGTACTTACTTTATAAGTGACCTCATTCTCTTTACAAGTATCCATCTCCTCAGACCCTCGTTCCGCCGTCATCAATGGATGGAAAGGTGCTTGAAGGTTAGCGTAGAACTTCTCCGGCATATCCTTATGCTTGGACTCCACCGGCAGCATCCGAGGCTCTTCATCATCATCAACATCCAAATTAACATCACTTAAATCCGACAGATGCTTCTTCTGATTTTTTGCATTTGTTTCATTATGGAGAGCTATCGCAAAATTCTGTAGCTCATCAACATTTAGGTTCAGAAGTCTTCCTCTTGGTTTTATTTCTGCAGTAGTGACTTCTTGTACTTCTGGTGCTGATGTTGCTTCTACCTCTGGTTCAGTTCTGTTCTCTGATGTTACATGTAGTTTGGGAGTGGTGATCGGGGGAAGGGTTGTTTTGTGTGAGGCGTCGGTTGTGGCCTCGCGTTGTGCTGATCTGTGAGCGAGCGCGTCATCTTCTTCTCCTGTTATTTTGCCTGAAAACAAAACGTTTATTAAGTTGACGTTGATAATTAATATTATGTATTTAGAGTATTTTAGAGAATTAGATCGTTTTGTCGGACTTCACTAATCACATAGTTCTGAGATCAAAAACAATCTTTAATATCGTTATTAGATGAATCGTGTCGGGTGATTCTGATCAGTACAGTCTGAAGAGATTGCTTGACTCAAAAACGTGTGCAATTATCATATACTAACGTAAATCGGTAAATTATACACCAAAATGTATAATAATGCATAGTAATGGATGTAAGTTAATCTCAATCAGGAAACATTGATCTGTATCAACAAAAACAAGAGCGTAACTGGTCTGAACTGGGACAGGGTCAGTAGGCGATTTACTGGTCACACCATTAGTCTCATGGTACACATAACTCGTTACGCAAAAATCAATCTTACTGCCCCGCTATAAGATCTCTATCTAATTGATCTAGAACGGAAATCGGAACCACTTGTAAACGACCTGTCGATCGAATCAATGTAACTGTCAACGAACATCGGTTACGATAAAGCAATTTATAGTGCTTAAAACTGATTAATGTATTTTAAACTTTATTCCTGTAAACATAAGTGTTTATTTGTTGTGTGTTTTTGCTAAGTTTTGGGATGGACTTAAGACGGTTTGGTTTTGAGATGATGATTGTTGAACGTGAGAAAGTATTGTGATTGTTATAAATAAACGATGATTGTTGAGCTCGTTCCTTCAAATTATTGAGTATGAAACGTGTGACCTATTAGCGATGTGAAAGATGAAACTTCGCACGTTTCTCTTAATTCCTATCTTCCAATGACCGTTAAAATTACTTCGATGAGAGAATTCCAATAAGTTATAAGTTGGTTGATATCTTTTTTTCTTGTATCCTATATATGATGTATATATATGAGTTTTAGGTATAAGAAAATAACAAAGATACGAAGAAAACTAAAATTAGTTAATAGATAGCTAAGCCCTAAATATGTTCCCTAACTTTTATTTGAAAATTGGTGTTTTGATTGTGTCCATACAATGTTTGCAAGGACTTAAAAATATCGACAAAAATAAATAACCAAACTATTATTTTTACATGTTGAATGGTTTGCATATACTATGTTTAAAATTACATACTCGCAGTGACGGATTAAGACTACTTGATGCCCTAAGCAATCAACGTCTGTGGGGCCCCCCTATCCGTTTTTCAACTAGTACTACAGTCATTTGGTACTAAAAAAGAGGGTTACCTGGAAAGTTTTCCGGGAGATTGAAAATTGGTGATTTTATAGTTTTCGTTGTGCTCTTTTCATATTTTCGCTTTGCCACCTCGTATCTTTGCCACTCGCGCCCCATATGGGAAAAATGGCGCTCAAAAACAGTTTTTTGGCAACAATTCCTTTCTGGATTATTCGGAAAAATAGTTATGTAATTAATTAAACTAGAAAAAAATTCCTACCTTATCTATGTATTAACCTTTTTTTGTAGAATCAATTTTAGCGAAGGAGCGCCGCAAAGTCAATAATTAGTTTAGTCGTAATTTCTGCACCACCATGAGGTGGAGTAAAAGGCTTGTTTTTTTTTTTGTTATCGCCAGTAAGCCTAATCTAGGGTCACTACCGTGCCTGCAGATTAGGCTTACCAGAAAAAAAAAGTTTTATTTGGCCAAAAGCGTGTAGAAGTGGACTTTGCGGTGCTCGTACGCTAAAACTATTGATACTACAAAAAAGGTTACTACATAAATTGTAAGAAATTTTGACTAGTTAAATTTTTTACTAATTATTTTAATCGTTAAATGAGCCGGAAAGCAGTTATTGTCAAAAAACTGTTTTGGAGCGAGTCTGCAAACGTTCTCCGACAGTCGTTTCTCCTTTGGACTGATCACCGACAGGACGTTTCGTTTTTGAGACATTCGTCGATAGATCATTTCACTTATGCATGTTTCACCGAAAGTCCTGTCGCCGAAACGTATGTTATATGTTCATTTGATATGTATACTTCAAATTTCATTCAATCTGAACCAGTAGTTTAAGAATCATAACTAGTCAAAGTTTGTCAATTACGTCACTCTCTCACTTACTGACTGACCGATCATCTTAACTCTAAGACACAATCCTTTTTTCGGTGTAGTTTTTGTGACGTGAGAGTGAGACGTAATGCCCTAAGGCGCTGGCCACACAGAAGAGACGTAAGACGCAGACGGGGCGCGGACATTTGTCTTTACCGCGACGCTTTCATACAAAATGTATAGAAGCGTCGCGACGCAAAACATACAGAAGAGACGAGGCGCGGGCGCGACGGTTCTATACATTTTGTATAGAAGCGTATTATGTCCGCGCCCCGTCTGCGTCTTACGTCTCTTCTGTGTGGCCAGCACCTAAGGACGGATTTTTTTTTGCGTCTTCTGGTGCCCCCTCAGACGTGATGCCCTAGGCAATTGCTTAATTTGATTAAGGGTTAATCCGTCACTGCATACTCGGCCTTAGGTTAAGCTCTTCACATAACTTAGCTCATATAACCTAGATTCCTTATAAGTCTCTACCCACGCCTACAGACTTAAAATCAGTACCACTGCAACAAATAACCCAAGTCCAGCATACATTATAAATGTCAAACATTAGATAAACGACGTGTAATGCGAGGGAATGGGAACCTTGTACACCTGCAGGCCACATTACCATACTACATGTACGCTGCGATATGTCAGCCAAAGCTTCGAAAAGGCGTACAACTTAGAGAATAAATAATAAACTACAGAGTGCGCATATCAAGGTATGATCCGTGAGCTAGTGTGAACTAGTTTCGTGGTAAAAATAGTATTAAAACAGAGCGCGCAGTTTTTATAAACAATATCTCAAACTCTAATATTATCCGTATGACATCGGAACCATCGATATTTTTGCATAAACGTCTGTCTTTTCGCGGAAAATAACTTAAATCAGTAAACGAATGTAATACCTACAGCCAAAAATGTGCATGCGCTCGGCGAAATGGGCTTTTACGCTACTCGCACTCTATGCTTTTAACTTTTTTAAACTCTATGGTGTACAATGTACATTCAGGTACATTCAAAGGCATTTGACATTGATAACGCCTTTCTTGCCAAATGGACGTCAAATAAGGAGGTTATCCTACCGACATTCAAATGTGATGTTCTGAGAGTTAAATCATAGTCTTTTAGAGCTTCTAAACAAATAGACAAAAAAAAATATAGTTGTACGTATTGTTTGTTTGTGATTTTATTGCTAATATATTAATGTTTATCTGAAATTCTCCATAATTTGTTTAGGTATCTTCTGTACAAAATCATGAATGACTCCTGTGTTAAGCCAGTTACAAAAACATAAACTACTATAAAATATACACTACTAAATTATATACCACATTATTATTCACACAAGTGTTTTTTGCCCAATATCTTTTAGCGTAGTAACTATTATAATACTACTGATGTATATAATTATGCATTGTGTTTTCGCAATTTTTCTTACCAGTATGTCAACTGTACCTACGTCAGAGAAACTAATGGCACAGTGATGGTATGTTAGAAAGTATTGCGGTTTGATTCTCGAGGAATGTTGGCTGCATTTCAGCTGGTAGGTATTTAGGTTTACTATGCACTTCATATTCTAGCACACTGTCACAATCATCATTGGAAATGTTTTTACCGCATATTTAACTGAAATACCAATACCTGTGCCAATACTATTCCCTGAATTTCACAATATTAAAAAAGCTATTTATTTTAAGAAACAAACAGCAAGAGGTTTTAAGATTGATATAGGCGGCATCGACAGCTTGATGATTACTTACGTTATTAAGAAGGAGGAAAGGTAACCGTGGTCAGGCTAAATATAATTTAATAAAATCGAACACGAATCAAGGAAAAACACTTTAAACACAGGTAGGTATCTTTATTTACCAAGTTGCCAACAGGAAGCAAATTCCGTATTACATAAAGCTTAATCGATGAAGTATAAAATCGATCGATTACGCACGGATATCCTGTCATGAGTGATGGTCGCGAGTCGACCTCACTGCGATGTAGGTTAGGCAAAGGACGCGGCGCGACCGGTTGCGCGCGCATGACGCGAAGCTGTCTGGCGGACGCTGTTTACGTTGCATCGGGAGATATAATATGTATAGAGCTTAAATATCGTATTGTAAAAAGTTAGCAAACAATATCCTTATTATTAAAATCAGTATTAGTGTCGTTTTTGAAGTTAGTGTAGTACTTTTATTTAAGTAACTATTTCTTCATTAACTTTTAATTAATATCAATGGGAAATTGTGTATTAAAGGTATTTACCGGTCCAGATACACACACTAGAAACTTTTTAACCTTTTACAATATTGTAGTTTTTACTTTTATAAAATACACTTGATAAGATATACGTGATTTCTGTAACTTATATTAGCTACTATAACTATTTTTAACCGACTTTAAAAAAAAGGAGGAGGTTCTCAATTCGGATGTTTGTATGTTTTTTTTTTTTTTTTTTTGAACAAAAACCTTGATTTGAAGTTATTTCAAAGCACATAAAATATTGTATCTTTCAGTAACATGTTCTGACAGCAAAATACCATTGATTTACGAGCTTTTACAAAGTCCTGACTTGACAAGTTTGGTCTATAATACTTAGAAACACTACCCACAGTTAACTAAATAAGTAAAAATAAGTTGGCTAAAAGCTGGTTTATAAGCTTGCCATATACTTCAAAGAAAATCATAATTTGTGATTGTGACTTCAATGCTATGAGAAATATGTTTTATATAAATATAATCTTGGCCTCAATATGAGGCACTAGTATAAACTAGAATTGTAAATAAAGTTAATATTAAAGTTTAATTATAATTGAACGATTTGAATGAAGATATGAAGCATTTTTCCTTTGGAGAAAAAAAAAAAACTATAACTTTTACGATAAAATTCTTGGACCAAGGATAATACCTCATGGATTTAGGAATCACAGGACTTTTTAGGGGCTGTAAAATATATGTAAAGTAACTTTAATGGGTCGTGTTCATAATAATTTATTTGTAAAACACTTGACTGACCCTTGGAGTTCGCAATAAATACGGCTTTTCCGATCAGTTTCGATGAGTATACAGCGAACTTTTGTAGACAGTAATATTACATACACTTGGCTGGAACTCTTTGTTTTCAAAGCTAATATTACATGATAATACAAAGACTAAAACTAATTAGTAATTAGGTTCGTCGATCATCTGCGAACAAATCTCAAGTTTCTCAGTATTTTCTCCAGAATGTACTGTTATTAGTTCCCATTGCCGCTTTCTTTGTTATTAAGAGTTAATTATAGGATTATTAGCCAGTCATTGTTCAAATAACAATTAATTTTATACATTACTAGACTAATCAATTTTAATACTAAATATTGTTTTGAGGTTAAGTTTCTTTCTCCTTTATTTTATGATTTTCTTGTTATTGTATCTTATGAAATTATGCTGCATATACTAACGATTCCTAAATCTTGAAGCACAAAGCTTATACGTAGATTTGAAGTAAACTATTAAACTTATTGTTCCCTAGTATTGCAAGCGTGGTCAAGTTTTTTAAACATCGGGTAAAAAAGCACTAAAAGCTACGTATTTTTATCCAACTTCCAGAAAGATGGAGGTTGTATCTTTTGTTTTACTTATAACGGACTAGTTATAAGTTCCAACTAATTTATCATAATGTTTCCATACTATCAATTAGTCATGAGTGACTAAACAAAAAGTCCACATAACATTACCCAAGAGTTTGCAAATAAATGTCCTCTGGGTTCGAACCCGCAACCTTGTGCATACAAATCCGCCACAAAAATATCCGGGTCAGCGACAATATATTCAAAAGACATTCACGCTCATTGTGAATGTTTGAAGACATTGCATAATATTAAAGAGGTATGTGATGTGATTGGAATGTGTGTATTTATATTTTAAATTTACAGCAAGTTTAAAGTTATTCGAGATAACTGTACTTTGTAGTTTTCTATAGCAAGTCTGCTATAGCACGGTCAAAAGCGTAAAAGTTATAATATGCAGTTACGAAAATAAAACGGTTTTGAAGTAAGGCGTTTATGTATCAAGTAGTATCAACGATCAAGATTAGGTTTATCAAGAATAAATAAATAATAAATAAATGCGGACAACATCACATACATTGCTCTGAACCCAAAGTAAGCAGCTGTTAAGCACTTGTGTTATGGAATTCAGAAACAACGAAGGTACCACAAACACCCGGACCCGAGACAATGTAGAAAAGTGTTTCTACATGGACCCGTCCGGGGATCGAGCCCGGGACCTCAGAGCTAGCGACACCTTGAAAACCGGTGCGTACGCCACTCGACCACGGAGTCTCGTTAATGTGTCATCCGATTGTACTCATGTCTATTATCTTACGAGCATCTAAAGATAAATAGATTTATTAAATAAGGTATGAAATTAAGAAGTTAAAGGTACTTATTTACAAGAAATGTTTTATTTTACTAGCCTATTTTAGTCCCACAGCTGGGCAACGGCCTCCTCCAAGTATGTAAATGAATTCTGATATCGGAAATGCTGTTTTTAAATGCTGTGTTACAGAGTCCAAAAAGGACATTGATGCAAATTAATATCTGCTTTATTTAATACAATGTTTACAAGCTCGTATGCTAAATGGTTTCTTGTTAATTTATTACTTAATGCTGTTTCAAGGTTTATTTCCGAAAAATACTTATCTCTGACATATCTGTCGAATTGATTTGCCATATTTCCTTTAATCGATACTTAGTCTGCCCACGTACGTTATTTATGCGTTATTTATGTAAGTTTAACATTCATAACATTGTCTACCGTTATGTTGAGTTTGTATGGTTAACAACAAATAACTTTACCATTGACTTTGTTGTCAAAGCATTTCGGCTAAGATTCGCAATTCATTGTTACATCTCATGCGCGTCTTAGAAAAAAACATATAAAATCGGTTATTTGAAATAGAATCGTTCGTATTGAGAAGGTGTAATCGCATTCAGTCTTCTTAAATAAAGCTTCTTAGTTGACTGAATTAGGAAGCTTGACCACTCATTTCATCTGCCGTACCGTCACAACATATGTCGTTAATTTTACGAAATTACATTTAATCCTGAGTCTTCGCAACCTCGTGGAAAACCTTGAATGCGAAAACGTCACTTAATCATTTTCAAACATCGTCCCACACTTGCACATTCATATTAGTGCGAAAAATAAACCTGCATAACAGTTACCAAGAAAGTAAGTATGCCGCGCTACTTCACGCATACCGAAAATGCAACACGAAATTCCAATGACTAAGTCGCAACTTCGCAAGTGTGTCCGTAGCCTAAAGCGTTGCGTAAATCACGGACATCACGGAGCATCCGCCTCTGTAAGGGTGACGACACATTGACGCGGCGACGCGGCGAGATGACGCGACAATGTGCGACAACGTCAAGTCGCGAATAGCCTGCTAATGAACTGCCGCGTCGAATTCTGAATTTAAGATTAAATTATGCGTTAGGTAGTTGGTGAGTTTGGGTTCAATATACTTTGAAGTTTAAGTTTAGTATTTATTTATCGACGTGTAGTTTGTCGAGGCTAATGTTAATGCAACAATACTGTCCCAATACAGGGAAAATGTCTTCTCACATGGAAAGAGCTATTGTGAAGATCAATACTTAATGTTTATAATTACAGAGGATTTTAGTTATACCTAGCGCCCTACCCCGGCTTAACATTTTAGACATCGCATGATACAGCTAATCACGTCTTAAACCGCTATATCTACTGGTAAAATCCATATAAAAATGCGCAGTTTTTGAGTTTTTTATATACAGAAGATGCGTAATAGTTATTTAATAAGATAAAGTTGATGTAATGTATAGCACGATTTTCTTAAGGTCTGACGCGTATGATGGATGTGCTCACGACTGTTCTTCAATGCGTGTTTATTATGTACGAAGGGCAGCATCTATCACGACTGCTGTGCGGAGTTGTTAAACTGCGTTAAATAGGTACGTTTAGATTAAGTTTGTGTTATTGGATTAATATTGAATGAAGATTATGATCATTATATGTATCGTAAATATATACCTATCATTGTTTAAACGTCAATTGAATACAACTTTTAAAAATCACGCAGGTAAATTCGAAAACGTGTCAGGCTGATTTCTTCCTTTGCAGTGAATATACAGATTTAGTAAAAAAATCGAGACTTCAACATAAAAAAAAATCCCACACTTAATCTCGCCTACCTACGGATTTTTTATTCAATTCCGCATCAATATGCTTAAGCCCTTAACACGCACGTCCGTCCGGATATTTGTTTATCCGTTCAATGAGTCGATCTCCGCAGAAGCCGGACATCTTACGCTTGAATGGGAGCACCTGTACGAGACAACCGGTCGGTCGGAAATGTTTTAAAACAACCTTCAACTTGATTAAACATTACTTACTTCACATGATACTAAGTGAGGAAGTTGATTTTGCTGATATTTTAATAAGTAAATGATAATTATGTAGTTTCCTTTCGTTGGTAATTGTAGAATATTAATAAATTGCTCATAACTTATAAGTTACTAGCTGTACCCGGCATGCGTTGCAATGCAATTTTTTCTACCTAGCACCTGCCTACTACCTACCTACTACCACTTAGGGGTATGAAAAATAGATAGTAGCCGATTCTCAGACCTACTGAATATGCATATAAAATTTCATAAAAATCGGTCAAGCCGTTTCGGAGGAGTATGGTAACTAACATTGTGACACGAGAATTTTATTATAAGATAACAATACGTGAAGGTGTGCCGAAAATTAAGAAAGAGTTTGAGTAACTTTCTAAATAACAAATAATTTTATATGCAAAAACTTATGTTATTCCCAATTTTCATACATATTGGATCACTAATCATAGTTATCTAACAAACATACTTACAGATAGACAAAAATATTTTTGCAATTCTTGTACGTCATATCATGAAAAATATTTAAATAAACATAAATAACAGTAAAATCAATAGACCTTCCATGCTTTTAAATAACTTAACTTCAAATAAATCAGTTGAAGGGAAGAGAAGGGAGGTCCTACCGTAAACAAAACAAAGGTGAACTAGATGCACCAAAACACCAATACTATGTATACCGATCACGATAACAGAAGGTCGGAGTTAAATAACAACCCAAAAGTAGTTCGCTAAGGTCGAGTCTTATTGATTACGTACACTGTTTACTGTCGAACGAAGAAGTGGAAAAGATATGACATATAATAATATTTCATACATACGTCAGTCATAATATGACTATATAAGGAGCATGTCAGCGTCAACTAGACAGTGACATACCTAATCTTGAAGAAAGTATTAAAATTGAAAGTAGCAAAACAATTGTCAAGTACCAAAAAAAAACAAAATGTTATGAGTATGACTGTGAATGGATTCATACAGAGGAAACCCAAGAAGAAATGGATGGATGAAGTGAAAGTTTTTTATCAGAAAGAAAGTAGTAAATACTGAGACGATGAGTAGTAAAGATGAATGGAAGCTAAAATCTAAATACGCCGTCTCTAAATATTTGGAAATGAGGCAAGGAGATGATGGCATAGTAAGATAGTAACCTCCACACCAAAATCACCAGCTGGATATGACGTCATCGTCATTTCATAACAATTTCTCTTAACACAGCAGCTGCTCTTTATAAGGCACATCCTTGTTCCAACACAGTTGTAAGTGTTAGGTGTAGTCAGTGTCATAGAAAAGCGATGTGTCATATACAAGGTCACTTTCTCTGTGTCCTGGATGATATCAGCATCACGGACAAGGTCGTCGAACTGATTGTATGACTGATATGCGTTTTGCGACGACAGACTAAAACTACTTAAATTTTCGTGCAAAATTTTAATTTCCATGGAGTGTGCAAGACTGAAACAATAGTAGATCTTCTAAAGCTAACAATTTATATTTTAGTATCTTTAGTACTCCTTTACTGAAGTTTAAACTTCAGGCAAAATCTTCCAAAAATTGTTTATGTTACCAAAAAGGGCAAGACACGATGGATTCGAAAATTAAACAGCAAATTATCACGCTACCATAAGGATTACATAACTATTGATTACTAAAATAAAAATAAAGCAAACATCTTTAAAGAAAATTCCTAGACACTTTATAGGTCTTAGAAACCACCAACTGAAACTACTTTTTATAAATCTGACACTAATATTGCGTCATGAATAATTACCACACAATGCTATTGGTATCGACCCTTATTGCTATTACAATAAGGTTGAATTTCGCGTAGTTTTGCTAACTTTCCCGCAACGCTGCGCAGGCGCACGGCAGCGTCGCGCATGACGGCAGCCTGTTATGTCAACGTTACGTGTCTTCCTATGCACTACCGAGTTCGTTATTAAACTTTGTTTCTGTTAATTGGTTTGTAATTAGTTGCATGTTTGTTGTCTTCGGAAGTTTGTACAGTTGACCGCACAAAGTACACTTTATTTTTGTTTTTATCTTTAACTCAACGCCGTGCATTATACTTTGAAAGGGTAATTTCCGTGGTTCGGAGTCATTACTGACGGGTGTATCCAAAGTTTTGTAGTCCTAATAAGCGTTAGCGTAGATATCTTATATCAATAAGAAATAGATAAAAATATAGTAGTTTTTAGACCCTAATTTGCTTGTATTTTTCATAAATTGATATTCACTTAAACTAAAAGCATTACTTAATAGATATCTAGTCACAAACGATGAAGGTAAATATAGCGACAACACCGATCTAGGCATAACAGTTTACAGACCTATCAAAGGGTAATCATAAAGTTTCTATTATACCCAACACATAATACCTCTACCTACTCCCTTAGGAATAAAGGCGTGATGAACAATGATACACAGTTTACGCAACAAACATTCACTGCAGTAAACCTGTCAATTACTGCACTGAGCTATCACGGAGGGAAATTGCCATAATACGCCTTTGTATAGCTCACGCCGCAAATTGCACACGATTCGCAGTGGCTAAATTATCTTGTCAACGGGATTTTGAAGGACTACACTTACATAGATACAGCAGAAAAATTAAAATTTAAGCTAGATGGAATAGTTATTATAAGTTAAAGAAAAAAATGCGTTTATATTTTTTGCGAAAATCATCTGGAAAATGTCGTGGGCATGTCGTGGTGGCCTAGCGGTTCAATGAACGGAATTGTATGCACAAGGTTGCAGGTTCGAACCCAGGCAAGTACCAATGTGGCTTTTTCAAAGTTATATGTACTTTCTTAATTATTCTAAGACACTTCTGACAAACGGTGAAGGAAAAACATCGTGAGGAAACCTGGATTCCAAAATTTGGGATCTGAAATCGCCAATCCGCAGAGAGCAAGCGTGGTGATCAATGCTCGTGCTTTCTCTATATGGGAAGAGGCCTGTGCCCAGCAGTGGGACGTTTATAGGCTGGATTATTATTTATCTGGAAAATAGCAAGAAAACTAATCAGTTAGTAAGATTTTAACTATTTATGACCCAGTAATTTATGTCTATAATTAATACATGCACGTTTTGTTTCAACCTCCTATGAATTTCCAAAAAACCTCCACCCTATACAAGACGTGAATAGTAGAGTTAAGGAATTAAAATTAGCCCTAACCTGATAAACTTACTGTACATAACTAAAATACACATAGAAGATACTGCGAACAACAATTATAATTATAAACAAAACAAAAAGCTTTCACACTATTTCGTTATTTATCTCAAAACCAACTTCAAACAATTAGCGTATCTTTACGACGCTATTATTGAAGGTGTTAAAATTTCAAGCCTTTTATGGGAAAAGAGGCTGTGTTTGTGCATCTGTGGACCAATGCTTATTCGAGGTGTGAAACAGACCAGAAATTGTGGTACAGACAATTGCTAGTTTAGACCGTATACATAAATAAATATTACTTAGGTAGGTACTTTCTTCGTCCTATTTACATATATTACAAATAATTAATTACGTTTCGGTACATACTAGTATATCACAGATATAAAGTAGTGATTTATGTGTCTTTTTTAGGGTTCCGTACCCAAAGGGTAAAACGGGACCCTATTACTAAGACTCCGCTGTCTGTCTGTCCGTCTGTCTGTCTTCAGGCTGTATCTCATAAACCGTGATAGCTAGAAAGCTGAAATTTTCACAAATGATGTATTTCCGTTGCCGCTATAACAACAAATACTAAAAACCACATAAAATGAATATTTAAGGGGGGCTCTCATACGACGGTTTTAGGAACCCCTTCGTGCGCGAGTCCGACTCGCACTTGGCCAGTTTTTTTGTTATAATTTCCAAGGTGAATGACAGTCTCTTCTTTACATGAAAAAAGCCTATGATGAGCAGTGGGATATTTATGTTATAGTTTCTGAAATTTTAACAAACGCAAAGTAGTTATTTACCAAAAACATGGATTTTTTATCTGCTTGAGAGACGAGATGAACTAGTTTTAAGATTTGATTGCGATAATATAAAACTAGATTTAGGATAAAACAAATGTCGAAATAGTCTGAGGTGAGTGATGAAACAATAATATTGTACAATATAACTGGATCTTAACAATAGATAGATAACTGGTTTTGTAAGATTTAGGCATTTATTTGGTCATTATTGGTCATTTCGTAACGGTATTTTTTGTTAAGGTTTTGTCTACACTGGTTTTTCTTCTAAATAGTATCTTTACAATGGTAGATATTTTGTGTGACTTTAATCTCTTTCTTTCTACGCCTGCCTTCAATATTGCGAACACATTAAAGATTTTACTATGATTATTTCTATAATTGAAATTAAATATAAAAATTAAGGAAAACATCGTGAGGAAACCTGGATTCCAAAATTGGGGTCTGAAATCGCCAATCCGCAACTGAGCAAGCGTGGTGATCAACGCTCGTACCTTCTCTACGTGGGAAGAGGCCTGTGCCCAGCATTAGGACGTTTATAGGCTGGAATTATTATTTTTATTTCTATAATTGTATTTCGAACCAAATTACGGGTATTTACTTTTTGGCGTAATAACCGACATCCGGGCGGAGCCGTGCACAAAAGCTAGTATACCTAAACAGTCGAAAGAGATAAACATTATATAAGCCTTAAACCTCTTGAAATAAAGGACTCATCTCGTCGTCAAGGTTATTTCATTAATTAAAGTTTTTTCTAAAGAATTAATTATAAATGTTGCTGTCGCTGGTTATTTTATTACGATAACGCGCAAGTAAGGTTAGGTTTTACAATTCTTTTGTAAGATGATACGCCTTTTCTAAGAGAATTAATGAAACGACTTAAATTGTATCAAATTTTATCAAAATATCCACGCTGCTATTGTATTTATAAGGATAAAAAAAGCGAGTGCAACCAAGAGGCACAGCCATTTTATTAAAATATCCTAACGAGTGAAAATATTACTAAACCTAAGTTTATCGACATCAAGTTTAAGTTCAAGGTTAAAAAGCTTTAAACGAATATCTATGTTCTACGGAAATGTTAAGTTGAAACACGAAGTTTTAAGTAACTTTAACGCTTAAAATTCACGCTTCAAGAGTTCTACAAGCCGTCCCATTTTCTTGAATAATTTATATTCAAGGTTACCAATATAAAAAAGAAACATCACATAATGTATATAAGTAGCTTACGTTAAGTATGCTATTAACTCCTTTGTAACCATATAATACTAGGCCAAAACAAATAAACCACTTTAGTTAGATACAAATTAACTTTAAAAAAACCTTTGTACATAAAACATTGCCAAAAAGAAACTATCATGTGCCTATGTTAAACATATCGTTAGCATTTGGTGTTGTTCATATTTTCAATTTAAACGTTGTTAATTCTCTTCATATTGTATACCTATATTTATAGTTACATACCTACTTGTAGAAATAAGAGGAAACTTGTACCAAGCTCTGTAATATATATATTCGGGTAAGATCTTATTTTGTATAAAAAGAGTTAAGACCCTTTATTACAAAACAAGAGGCATACGTCTAACTTAGGGAACCCCAGAAAAAACCGTACCCCGATACACACGAAGCCGCGACGCAAGCTTGCTTAGTGTGTTACTAGTACCAGTATAAACCAAAATGGCACTAACAGTAGGTATATTTTAAACGTTTATATTTTCATTATATTAATACACGAAATTTCGAACTACAATGCAAATAATGTATTTTTAATACATACATTTTTCAAATTCAAACCTTTCACGAATAACAATACACCTGATAAACAAGTCAACGACATCAAATCTCAATCATTCCAGCAAAGAGGTGGGTTAGAAAAAGAGCAAGAGCAAAGAATGTCGGGCTCCTAAAAAGGAGGTCGGAGTCACGACTATCCGCCGCCATGTTTAAGAGCCCGTTACCAATTGGGAGGGCATGCCTTAATAGACACCTGACTCATTGTCTTTTTATAAATAAAGTTTTAGGAAGATATGGTATTTTTGTAGATTTTTAATTCGTTGGAATACTGAGTAGACAGTAGTACTGTAGAGACAATTTTATAATTTATAAAATTAATAACAAATCACCTCGTCTACTCTGTCATCGATAATTATTTATCGATGGTTTTCAAGCAGCCCCCTACCTTGTTTAGTAATATCATTTTAACGTATGTACACACAACAGAGCTGTAGGTATTTGATTTAATTTAAAACTTTAAGTCACAATATTTTCGTTTAATTTACTCATTTCGGTAAACAAACTTGTCATTAAACTAGTCATGAACCCGTTTTACAACACGCGTAATATGTATTAAGTATGACTCTTTAATAATAAAGAATATTGACACGTAAATAACCACTTCATTATAATTATCAAACCAACATAACTTAAATCTATTAATTTTTTGTAGTTTGTTATTCGCAATGAAGACAATTTGAATAAACTGAAATAACATATACCTACTAATTAATATACCTAATTAACTAATAATATCAAGTTATAGATTCGCCAAGTTTTGTTAATTTTTAAAACATTTTACTTACTAGCAAATATACACTTTTAAAAAATAAATACATTTTGCAATAATTAATAGGTTTCCTTGGAACGTCTCGTAACTGAGCAAAACCGGTCATTATTAATAGTTTTATATCCGTAAAGGCTGTGGGACATAAAACGATACCTCTAAGGTAACGGTGCTATATAAACCGTGAAACAACATTAACGTGCAAATAATTTGTTAAACAAATGCCTATAATGTTTGATTACTTTCGTAGTAAAGTTTATATTCAAAGAAGCGTTTATTTTGTGGCTCAAAGTAAGTATAAAGTAGTCGACGTTTTGCACTAAACAAATGAAAAACAAGCTCGCATCTGTAGCTGAGTTATTTTTTCTTGCCAGTATTATCAAAGAAATAATCATTTATAAAAGCGATTCAAAAATCAATGATGTCACCAGTTTTACCACATGAGGTTTCTTATGTAGACTTGGAGCACGAGGAAAGCTCGTAGTACCATATTTCATATCGAAATAATTTTAATTGATCCCTACATGTTCATGCAAGACAATTATAACAATTTCAACATTCAAAATACGAGATTAGGCTAAACGCGAATCCATCATCAAAAGAAAAATGTTGAAATACGAATTACCTACTTCTACAATTTTTTTATCACTTTATTATATATAATTATATAACACATGTTTTTTTTTTATCTACATCTTGTCATGTGTCTACGGTAGTCTGCTAGCGGATCTCACAAACCATTGCTAATCGATGTTACGTTTATAGGCCGTCTAATTAAGCTTATTCCGAGGTACCGTAATTTAATTATTCGCCAATTTATTTATTAGTTCGTTACTTAACGCTTGCAATGTATTTTTTTTTGGAATACGGGTCAGTGGGTCGTCTTAGGGAGGTTCCTAGACGCAATTTAAATCCAATTTTAACGACTTATTCGATAACTAGGAGTTTTTAGTATTAATGAATTTATTTTCAAAGACCGTTAACAATAGTTTCTTGATGTTTTGACTACACGAACATTGGTTTCGGTCTAGTTGATTGTACATCGTTTTATCTTATAAAAATACATTTTATATTTGTAGACACGGAATATAAATAAAAGGCTTGAATCGTTTCATAATAATGAGCATAAGAAATCCATATGATATTGCTTCATATGGATTTGCTGAGATAAGATTTACGTAGTATAAACATTTTTGTACAGACTCTTCAGGTACCCGATAAGAGAGTGGGGCCTCCCCAATCAATAGGGCTGCCAAGTTCTGAGCGCATAAAATGAATATTGAAATCAAGAAGTTGTGTTCAACATTCACATCTAGGGTACTAAGTTTTATGAACTTCACAATCCAAATTACTATTGGTTAGCTATGTCCAGTTCCGTTATAATTAATTGCCTAATGCTCAATACATGACATAGGAATCTGTTTCTTACAGTCTAATTAATATTAATAAATGTATTTATGTATGGCATGTGTGTTATGTATGTAATATGATGGATCTTTCAATCAAACAGCGTACAGTTTCGTGCGATAAGTGTTTGTAGAGCGGTTGAATAGACCATGACTAGCTAAATATTTTGTTATGAGCGTTTAAACGTATTTTGTAATATTGGTAGAAACGTACAGTTTTTATATGTTAAAGGTCAATCTTTAATTCATTTCTATTACAATACAATAGCAAGCAAAGTTTAACTTTTAATTAAAAAACGCGATTAAGTAATCTTAAAAAAAATGTCTCTGTTTTGATTCCAGTCCTCTTTCAGCACATAATGTAACAACAATTTAAAGTTCATATTCAGCTCAAGAGAACGAAACAAACCCCAATGTCAATCGGACGGAATTAATTTAAAGAATTACCTCCTGTAAAGAGTTTAACTGTTATTTCCAACAGTCTTGCCTATAATTTGAAGTAAGTACTTATAGCATAAATTAAGAACATTATCTTCAAGACAATTACTAAGAACTTAGTGACCATTGTTCGGTTAATTCTTTGAGATGAGGTCTTTGTTCCATAATGCGATAGTTAAAGACATGTTTATTGCGCCGGTAAGATTGGAAAGCTATAGTTTGTCACACCATTTCCTGGTCACATGGCTATTAAGGATTGATGCGAAGATGTAAAATAGATTGAAAGATTATAAGTATTACCGTTTTTTTTTTTTGCTGGGTGAAAATCTAATGCGTTCGACCTACGTCGAGGGCACGACGTGGGGATATGTCGGACTTGCACCGACCAAAAACACCCCGGTCCCCTTCTTGCCTTTGCTGGAGCCGCGGGATCGCTAAGCATTCTCAGCGCAGCTCCGGCAGGAAGATTATATTACCTACCTAGCATTTTGTTGATATGTAAAAAATAAGTTTTAGGGAGCCTACTTTCCCGCTGTTGGTGTATTTAATGTTGAAACTCAGTTGACAGTTTTGCAGAAGTTAGATCACGTTTATGTGTAGTCTTATGTACCTGTAATACAATCAATAGTTAATAAAATAAAAAAAACAGCCTTTTTATTAAGTATAAGATTGATGCTGTTTTAAATTAATTCATAAAAGTATTTAAATACCGTTGCAGATACAATGAACTGATAAATTCGTCTGTCGTAATTAGTTGGGATTAATATCAGATTGACATGCTTAGTTCAGATCAATGACTCGTATTATTCTTGCTACCGTATAGTCACTATGGAAAAAATATATTTGAAACAATAATTTTAATAATGTTGGTTTCATATTAGCCTTCTTAGCTGAGTGTCATTCCTAAACACGTTGATAGAAAATATCAAAACTATATTTACATATGAAATTCCTGAACATTTCAGCATTAAAGACAGGTAATTCTGAAATCCAAATCAACATAAATTGCTACAAAATTGCACCTCTAATAGCAACACACGAGACCATGTGTGGTCCTTTGTTAAGGTAGTCCATTCGTTGTTTAGTATACCGGAACCGGTTGTAAGCGGTTATAACCGGTTGTTACGTCATAACACTGACCTTAGGTCACGATGTAGATGTTCGGAGAATCCTTTGTGAGTCAGTAATATGCTTTTAGCTTATTGTTATGTTCATAACTGTCTAGATTATGACGGTAATGAAGTGTTGGGTAATGAGGTAACTGTTGATGGATTGGTCTTTCAAGTTAAACTGGCGAGTATAGTCGAAGTTATTGAGACTTTAAGTGGGAAATTATTATAACTTAGAGTGAGTAGAATATGATATTTTGGTTAGTTTAGCATCAGTAAAATAAGAGTTTTACTATTATGTACTACGGATAACTTAAAAGTTATTCTGAAGGTAGGAATGCAAGTAGAGTTTTAGATAATAATATACTTTATTGACTTTACTTGCACATTCATATTTTTGAGCAGCCCTTACAGTACAAAACTGTGACTCTTCAAAACCATAAATAAATATCAACCTTTTTTAACCTGCCCATATATTTGACTGGCCGTTTGGTCTAGTTGGGTTCGATTCCCACCCAGGACAAACCTTTGTGTGATGAACACGATCATTTGTTTTGTGTCTGGGTGTTATTTATCTATAATATGTATGTATTTAGAAATATTTAAGTATGTTTATCAGTTGTCTGGTTACCATAAACGGGCTCTGCTTACTTTGGGATCAGATGACCGTGTGTAAGTTGTCCCAGGATATTATATATGAACCAACCTATTAATTCTTGTTAATAAAATATATAATATATTTGATGTAGAGTCAATCACCAGTAAATTTCTTTTGCGGATTTATATTATCAATATGTTAGCTTTTTGTACGTACTCAGTTCGGTGTCACAGTCGGTGTACTCGTGGTTGCAGTCGACGGTGTAAGCGGCGGCGCGGGCGCTCGCCGCGACCACCAGCGCGCACCACAGCGCCACTGCGCGTGCGCACATCTTCGGTCACCGTAGCGCCATCTATAAATAATAATGTTGTTGGTTATTATAATAACATTACACAGGTAGTAGATAATATGCATGTGCTTATAAAAGAAAGGAATATATATCTTCAAAAGAAATACAGTTAAATCTAGTGAAAATGAAACACGTTCTCCAAAAGAGGAGCTTTTTCAATGTTAGAAAGGCAAAGAGTATTTATGAATCGCGCATAGGGCGAATGAGAAATTTCAATATATTTATGAGACTAAATAATTCGCCTCGAATAGAGTTATTGTACCTTCCCAAACACGATTATAGAAAGCAATTACTTAAGTGAAGTAAGGTTTTAAGAACAATCTCCTTTATTTGTAATAATATTATTATGAAGACACTCTTCTAACATTTTGTCATAATTCAACTCTACAATTCGCTCTTAGTGACGAGACATCAATTATAATTATAATCGCTAAAATTGTTTTAATCTAAATATATACAATTCGCTAAAAGTGTCGAGACAGTAATTAAAATCACTGAAATTGGTTTTAATCTAAATATAATTAGAAACATAACTGAGTAACATTATTAGTACTGTGTAGGCTTTCTGAAGTCGAAAGAATTTTGTTTACACTTTAAGTAAAAAGTAAAGGTATTACAAAAAATAAAGTAGTGTAAGTTTTATTATATAATAATTAATTAATTAAATATTTTTATAATAATTATGCTCTAACGTTTTACACACATCAATTTATGGAGCAGTGTTCGCCATTGTGCCATAATTATAATAATTAGAACATTTCTTGAAAAACATGTGATCTAGCCTAGCTATTCTAAGATACCACTGACTGAAAAAGCAGACAAAATTGTTATCTTGAAAGATACTTATGAACATCATAGCATTATACTGTTTTATCATTTTATGAATCACCTTAAGAATAAGTAGTTTAACAGCTGTAATAGTCACTATTTAATTGTAAGTAAATATAGAACTTTGCCATTTTTGTATAAGATTTTTGTGGATGGTTATGGATGGACCTTAAATATTGTACACTTAATGGCTTTTCCAAACTATTAGCTTCCAGCTTCATTGGTTTTATGTGAAATCCAGTATTTTGAGTAGAGCGACTCTCTATTGGACCCGCAAAACGCATTTACCGAATAAAGCCTTTCTTCTCATGGATTGGATTTCAAAATTATTTAAAAACTAGCTGTGCCAGCGACTTCATTCGCGTGGATGACGAAACGTTTTTTATGTAAAGTGCTATTTGTGTAGAAATTTATCTATCGAGCATACCTCTGGGTAGTCTCATTTGCCTAGCGTGACTCGATGTAGCAGAAAGAGATGGTCTCTTTCTGGAACGCATTGTGTTATAAGTATATCAAATAAACTAATAAGCACGGTTTGTTAATATCAATTAGGTAAACTAAAATATTCTAATAGAATTATACCCAGAAAGCTTAAAAAATGGAGTAACTTTTCCCGTTTTCCCAACATTTCCCTTCACTGCTCTGCTCCTATTGATTGTAGCGTGATGAAAAGTATACTATAACCTGCCCAGGAGTATGAAGAATAATTGTACTAAGTTTCGTTAAAATCCGTCGAGTAGTTTTTGTTTCTATAAGGAACATACAGACAGACAGACAGATAGACAAAAATTTTACTGATTGCATTTTTGGCATCAGTATCGATCGCTAATCACCCCCTGATAGTTATTTTGAAAATATATTTCATGTACAGAATTGGCCTCTCTACAGATTTATTATAAGTAGGTATAGATAATTTTCAAACCCAAGGATCCTGTCATCGCTTAGGTACGTCAGGACTTACGGCTAAATGAACCAAATATAAACAAACCTTTATGGTATTCAGAAATACCTATACAAAGCATATAAATTCTTCAGAACACAAGAAACAAAAGAAAGCTTATTCAATTATAACATAACAATACAAATATTCAATTAATTTCAATTGAAATGGTTAGCTTCGTTGAAATCGCTTTTAAATAGAATTAGAATTAATTGCATTATTCAATTCCATTGTTTTGTGCAATCGGATCTTAAGTTTGATATTTTATTTGTGGTGGTATTCACCGTTGTTTAAAACAATCGGCACCTGTATTGAATGTTGACCGAACTGCGGTTTGTTTTGCGGTTTAAATTAGGTGAAAGATATATATTTGTTCATGGTCTCATTGTTGAAGAAATTTGATAGTAGATAAAGTTTATTATATTTCTCTCTCTAATGGTCAAGTACTTAAATACCTTCAAATTTTAAGTCGCCATTAAGAGACAAACTATCTCAGGACGGTTTAATGTAGCAGAAATATTTTTAAGAGCATCTTTAAGTTTCGCTTAAGTGCATAGGAGAATCTGGGTTAATAAGATGCATGTTAAGCTTTAAAGTAGAGAGCGCAATAAATGTTATCAAGCGAATCTCGATTCGATTCAATATTTTCTCACACATGTTTATAATAACATTGTATCTAATTACTAATGAAAAAGATTATTGAAAAAATCATGTACTTCCTCGTTCGCTCGTGTGAATAGGAGCATCGTTTTACAAGTACATTTATTATAATAATATCCTAATTTATTTTGGGTTATGTTTTTTTTTTAACACAATTTCCTCATCCCATAAGCACGACTAACAAGCTTTACCTAGTAAGTAGAGTGGTGATCAATGTTTAGGGGACACACGGAGACACACGGAGACACACGCCGGCCGTGAGAATGCCATGAAATCGTTTAACATTTCATCGCATTCTCATACTTTTCGAACCAGTGATTCATTACCCAAAAATGTCTTAAATAGTTTGTTAATTCAATTAATAGTTTGTCAGCTGTTATATACAAACAAAATAACTTAGAAATATCCTTTCCAATATAATCTGTGACCTTAATATTAATACCAATACGAAAACAAAAACAAGATCACATTGTTGCATAAAATAAATTCGAATGTTAATATATTCTGCCCCCAGCTGCTAAACTAATCTTCATGAACGTCGCGGCTATTGTTAAGGTCTATGTAGACGGGCCACATAAGCTTTTTGAAGAGGTCTGTTCGAACTATTAGACGCTACATACATGTAGCGTCTTTAAGACTCAGAAGACTGTACAAAACCACACCACTGTTAAGATTCAGGTTTAAGGACAACTTGGCGTGCATCTTTAAGACGCCATTGGCAATTTTAGTGGTTAATCTTTTTTAATTATCATTTTTTATATAGATATGAGGAATCGGAATAAAACAATAGAATAACACCGTCTCTTTCTCACACACAGTTGATGAGTACTTGCGTCTCGCTCTAACTAGTATCTCTTTATAGACTTGCTAAACGAAATCGCACCGTACGTAGTACACGAAAATTGCAGTCCGCAGTTCAGTGGTTAGTTATGGTGCATGGACCGTGTGTGCCGACCTTAAGACTTATTTATATTATTTTATTATGACATCACAGTAGTGATTCACTTACGCCCACTTAGTGAACCTATTGTTCACGTGTTGGTTCAATTATTGTATTAAAATTAGTTTTCACTTTCGTACAAGGTTGTAATAACAAATAATTGGGACATCGACTCTTGTAGGACGCTAACCGAAAGGAAAAGGGAGATGTTTTTATTTGAATATTTCTACAATACTAGGTAGACATTTGTTTTAAAAATGTAATTGTATATTGTATTTTCTAGATTAAAAATGAGCTAAATATAACCTCATTAACTATTCACGCCATGACTACATTTTAAGTAACACACTGTGAATTTAATATCATAAGTAGATATTGACGGGCCTGTTGGTCTAGTGGTTAGTGACCCTGACTGCTATACCGGAGGCCGTAGTTTCAATTCCCACCCAGGACAAATGTTGTGTGATGAGCATGATCATTTGTTCTGTGTCTGGGTGTAATTTATCTATAATATGTATGTATTTAGAAATATATAAGTATGTTTATCAGTTGTCTGGTTACCATAACACAATAGGATATTATTATTATTATATTATATGCAAGCAAATGCTTTCATTTTTTATTTTATCGATAACACTATTTAGGGAGGACCAATAACTACTCTCACATTAATAACACCAGTGCATAGGTATCTTTTTCGTATTATATTATACATATTAACTTAACCATATACAGTACATTAGTACATAATTCTCCATTCCTAAGCAAACAGTTTTCAAGAGGTTTCTCGTTTCTCACCGCTCGATGATATTAAGGTCGCTTTCTTCAAGACCGAGCAAGTGCAAGAGATGGCTAAATAACGGGGGTTTGTACACACTTGTAGAATGTTCGTGTTATTCGCAATTATGATTAAAATGTCAATGGAAAATATTGGGCTTAATATTACTAAATAGGTACTAAAGAATAATGTGAGTATACTTGCTACAATGATTATAATTTTTTAAATGATTATAATAAAAAAAAAATATTTCGGGACATGTCACACACGGTTATCTGATCCCAAGCTAAGCAGAGCTTGTGTTATGGTAACCAGACAACTGATAAACATACTTATATATTTCTGAATACATACATATTATAGATAAATTACACCCAGACCAGAACAAATGATCGTGCTCATCACACAAACATTTGTCCTGGGTGGGAATCGAACGGCCTCCGGTATAGCAGTCAGGGTCACTAACCACTAGACCAAAGGGCCCGTCATGAAGTCTCAAATTATGAGATTAGTTTATTCCTTTAATTCAGGCAACTAGGGCCCATAGATTTGAATCGCTAAGTACGAATTGTTACGGATTCGGCATACTGGGAAAACCTACAACATAGGAATTGAGGAATACAAAATAGGAATTAGTTAATTTAAAAAATATTTACATACGAGGGAAATAAGAAGACCCGATACTTGTTTAAAAATAAAAAAGACGACTTAGGACAATATTACTTAAAAACAATAATTAATAAATGTCCAAATAATCTTGTTATTTCAATTGTTCTCTATTATTAGTAACTAATTACCATTAAATTATCTTTATCCTGCTAGTTAACTATTTTTACGTCAATAATAATAATCTAATCAAGAGAAAAACAACTAAAATAAATAAGGATAGCGTTAGATAAAATTAATAAATAGCCTATGAGTTATTTTCCCATTTTAGAATTATTTGCAATGTTCAAAACATTTCAAACAACATCATCTCCCGAGCCTTTTTCCCAACTATGTTGGGGTCGGCTACCAGCCATACCGGATTCAGCTGAATACCGTATTTTACATGGAGCGACTGCCTATCTGACCTCCACAACCCATTTTACTGGGAAACACAGTATCCCATAGCAAGACTGGTTGTCAGAATTGACTTAACGACTGCCAACGATCTATGTATGACAGCCGGGACCTACTGTTTAACGTGCTTTGCGAAACACGGAGGGGTCTCGGTAGGTATGTTATAAATGGTCACCCATCTACGGACCAACCGCGGCGAGCGCGGCTTAACCTGTATTATCGGTCAAACCGTACGGCTTACACTTAGCCACGAGCCCCTCTAAAAAAAAGAGGAAAACATTTCAAACAACATTATAAAATAATTAAGATACTGCACAAAACTACGATTATATAAAAATTCTAAAGCTCCATTGTTTAGACGAACAAAAGACAACTGTTTCTTTTTGTATGTATTTAAACTGCAAAAGTTAAAAAAGATAAAAAATACCTTTGTACCGTTCTTCACATTAGTTGCTGTCGCATTGGAACAAGTGTTGGGCATAAATATCTTATTAAGGCGAAAGAAAGTTTGTGAAGTCATTGACATTGTGGAATGAAGGATTGCAGGCGAGGCCGCGGGTTTTTGTTAAAGTAATCATCTTGTTCTCGGACCTTCTCTGTGAAGTAAGGTTGGTAGTGTGAAATTTTGATTTTATTTTGTAGGTCGATTATGAAGGTAATTTTGTGCAAGTTTAATTTATGGTTAGGAAAAAACCTAATCAGTGTAAATGAGAATAATAATAATAATATCTTGGGACAACTCACACACGGTTATCTGATCCCAAGCTAAGCAGAGCTTGTGTTATGGTAACCAGACAACTGATAAACTTACTTATATACTTCTAAATACATACATATTACAGATAAATTACACCCAGACACGAGAACAAATGATCATGCTCATCACACAACATTTGTCCTGGGCGGGAATCGAACCCACGACCTCCGGAATAGCAGTCAGGGTCACTAACCACTAGACCAACAGGCCCGTCAAGAAAATGTAGGTAATATGATTAAGATATGGCGATTATTTTATTTAACTTAATTGCCGCTCATCTTAAATAATATTTAAAAAAAATTAAAGCCTTGTCAAATATTTGACCGATTACGTGCAAGTTTTTACGTCTATCGCTACGCTTATTGAAGCGGGAAAATATTGATCTAACAAAGCTTAATTTTGTTTAATAATTTAAACAATATACAGTTTTATCGTCCCACTCTTAGGTAAAGCTCTCTGTTACTGACTCCAGACTCTTTTGCTACTTAGCCACCGTCTACCTTACGGCGGTACTACCTAGTTACGTTAATATAATTACATGATTACTCGTTAACCAATTGTTTGAACCTGGCACAAAGTGTACGGGTTACGAGGCGGTGATGTCATTGTTTTCATTTCCAACACAAAAGCCGTTACCACATGCATTAAAAAAGTGTAAAAAATATCCTTCAGATTACGTTTAAGAGGATTTAACAAATTTATCATTTTTTTGCGGTTCTTTGAATGGATTTTATAAATATTTCATAAAAAAGGTTTTTTGAATTCATTCTGATGCCTTAATAATGTTTATGTTTTTGACTGCTTGACTCTTATTTATTTCAAAAAGTAATTTAATACGGCACACACAATATTAACAAATTATGAGCCTATCCTCATACGATAAAGAAATGCTTGTAAAGGTCATGACTTAATATAGTGACCAATATTTAGTCACACGATTTGGAAAAGACATACACTATCATGTTTTATAAGTGTAGTACCTATAGTTCTTAACACAAACAAAACTTGCACCTCTTATGTGTAAGAAAAAACTTAAACTTTATTATTACAACTATTACCAATATATATAATAGTAACACCAAAACAGTCAATAAAAAAAAACCTTACACAACCACCATATCTTACAAATATAAAAATGAATCCCTATTTCCCTTGGTCACGGCATCACGCGTGAACCGATTTTGCTAATTCTTTTTTTGTTGTGTTTGTTATTGTCAGGAGAAGGTTCTTATTAAAGAAAAAGTTTGCAAAATTGCGCTGAAAATTAGGAAATTGAAGAATACTCAACCACCAAATTTAGTAATCCTGACTTTTGTTACGATAGTGATTTGTTGGATTCATCTCCACCCCTAATAATACAAAGGCACCGGGAACGGGACCTAGGTATTCACGCGGGTGAAACCGCGGGGCACAGCTAGTCTAATATAAAGATTGGCCTAAAAGATTACCCACATTGCGATACGTACAGTACACATTGGTATTGCATTCACATACATGCCTAGCTAGCACATACCACTGTGGGTAGATTAGATGGTGGCTTGCATCATCCGGGTCATGTCGGCCTGTCACAGCTGTTACTTTGATTTACTTGGGAATTTACTTATTGGAGATTCCATGAACTTAATTTTGCTATACTTATCAGTAGATTCGGAGTAAATAAGAAAAACACTGAATTAGTTAAAATGTCAATGTCATTCATGTACCTACGTAATATGTAAGTACCTACTTTCTCAGTACATTAAGAAGGTACCTAATATTTAGAGCACAATAAACAATTATAATCAGTGGTTTTTGTACATGGTGACTGGTGAGGTAGTTAAGATTTTGGTTCACTTCTAGCACTTGATTGCTCCTTTCTCCTTTTTCCTTTCTGTTAAATTCACATACTCGCAAAACATTTGACCCTCACAAGAATAGATCTATCAATCATACCTTAGCCAAACATTAAAGTTAACAAAAGGGCCCAAATAATTGTTCTAACATTATTCTCTAAAAACTGAGCGTGCTTTATCTATCATTGTTATTACGGATTACATTACACGCGTGATCTCGTATAGCGGCGCAGGCGCATCGGACCGAGCCGATTTCTTCACATCTTCCCATAGAGAACAGAGTATTAACACACGAAACTGCCATTGTCTCCCAGACACTTATAAAGTACCGCGAAGTACCATAGACATTAACTAACAAGATTTATACAGCCTATTCATAAAGTAAATAGCTTAAAACTTCTTTAAATAAGGCTTTTACGCATTTAGATTTATAAAATTGGTTGTTTATCAACGGGTTACAACCTACTGTTATTTAAAATTAAGTTATTTTGAATTAGTAAATCAATTAACACATTTATTTATTCCATAATGTACCTAATCTAGGTATGGTTGAGAAAATTTCCTTGGGATTTTCGAGCTTATCATTGAAAAACCTCAAGGGAACTGTAAATAAAATAATTATAAGATATTTAAAAACTTTAAGCAAGTTAAATCGCAGTTAGTTAATTACGTCATCCCATTGCAAGACAAACCTACGCTTAAATCGTGTGAAAATACATTAAATACTAGTAGATGGTTAAACAAATAGTTTTAAAGAAACAAACTGCAATTATGTAGGTAACATTAGAGTTAAACACAAATCACGACGCAACAAGTAATTAAGTAAGAATTCGTTAGCTCACAGTAATCATGTAATTTGCTAACTTTAGGGCGCAGACACACACTAAAGCATTACGAAGCAGAAGAATAGAATAGAATAGAAAAACATTTATTTAGCACATTACACAAGACAACACAAAGAAAATAAACACAAACAAACAAGACAAATCAAAAATAATTAAAAAATATAAATACTCAATACTAGAAGCTCAGCATATACTAGGTGTGTGTACACAGTACCTACATTAATAAACTTTTTTTTCTCCTGGTTCTATTTTTTTTTTGTTCGGGGATACCTTTATTCCTTCGCCCGCCATGGGTAAAATAAGTTATGGATAAAAAGCTGAACAAGAACTTTTTCTTCCTTGGTCTAGCTTGCCCCTAAACTTTAAAACCTAAGTTTTGATATTTTGTACCTACTTCTAAAAATCATTCTCCACATCTTATGCTATGTCTACTACAAAACACAAAAGTGTTACCATGAAGGGTTCCTTCTTACGTGATTTTTTATGATGCTAACTGTGTTGAACATATTTTATGTGCTGGTATAATTAAGAAAAAATATATTTTAAAATTTACAGTGTACCTAAATTCTTCGCGTCTAATTGTACAGATTTCAAGATAACGCCATTTATAAGGTTTCATCAATCCTAGATTGATGATTATTGCGTTACTACCTGATTGAAGTAATCATTGTTACTACTACACTAACTAATTAACAACAGTAAATGAACGTGAATAATAAACTAGGACATTGACAGTTTAGTTTCATTTTCAACTGGGCTTGTCACTTTAAGATCTACCTTTAAATTTCAATACTAGGTACTAAGTAACATAAAAGAGAGATTAAGGACGAAAATTTTAAGATTTATTATTTATTTTAAAGAAAAATGAAGGCTTATTTAATTTACATATGTTTACGATAGATGGCGCTATTTCATGTTATTACTTTTTAGGATATGTCTAGTTTAGCATACAACTCTCTCCTTAGGATTGGCCGTAAGTATACGTTGACATTACCATACCGGCTTAGTTAGTTGTGACGGATGTAAATAGCTAGGTCTACAGCAATCACCTAGGCAATCAGTCAAAACACCCGTGATTATAATTTTTCTAGATGATGACTATTATTTATCTTTCTCCAGGCGTTTGACGGCTCTCTTTTCTTAAGACTTCATTTCAACTAGTAACACGTAATGCTTGAAAGATCGTTTCTAAAAAAATATTCAATATTAGACTTGGTAAAAACACTAAAAACCTTAAAGATACTATTTTTATCAAGGTGCCACTTTAGATAGAGATCCCTAAAATAGAGAGTTCGCCTATCACCTACTTAAAAAAACATTTTCAAAGGCTTAGGTTTGTTTTAGTAACTAATAATGTTTATTAGATTATATACCTACAATTTATTAGTATAACTATAAGTACCTAAGTACTTGGTAAAGGGTTTGTGATACTCTTGGCTCATGATCTCCTATTCACCTTTGACACCAGCCAACAGGTTTGTGTAAGGCTACAAGGTTCGATCCAGTACAAAACACAACTAAACTTGTAAGCATAAAGTAGGTACTGGAATAATAAGCTACAAACTATTGGGTCGAAGCAGGATTTTTACCATAAGCTTTCGTAGCCTGAAGTGATAAAGCAATAGGTACTGTTTTTGGGAACGAACTTTAGTCCATACATATAAAAAAAACTGTGATCGACAGCCTAAGCGACAGAAGGAAAAAAAGGCATGACTCCTGCAACCACGATTGGTGTACATAAACTTACACCATACTTGAAAACAATTTGTATTGTAACTTTATTAGACCTGGGTTCGAATCTGAGCCAGCTTAATTGATGAGACTGATAGACGAATCCAACATGATTTAGGAAAGGCTACACAAGGAGAAAAAGCTGTATTTGTTACATAACATAATTAATACCTATGTGACTAAAAGTAATTTAAATGTGTTCCCAATATGTCTGCATCTTTACAAGCATTGCCTAACGCTGCGTATTCCCACGTACAGTAAAACAATAGTTTAACACACGCGGTTTTTCTCTCCTAATCGGCCATTCGTTTCGTAACATATTGTATGCACTACACACAGGTATTCGTGTAAGAAAAGTGCATTGTTTGATCATAAACATTCGATATGTATGGTTTAGCAGCAAATTAGTAATAGTAGCCGAAATGCATTCATTGCATTGTTGTCTTACAACGATTGTTGATGCTTACGTACCTAGCTGTTATAATGCATTATGATAATCATATCATTGTTTAGTCATACGACTTTGACTAGAGATGTCTGGCAAGCTCGGTCGATTTACGCACTAGTCCTTTACGTTATATCCTAAACTGTTCCAAGTAGATTTTCTTAATTTAAAGAGGTAAAAATATAGCACTTGCTTTATAAATTTAGAATAAGGATTTAGCGGTTCCTTTTAGAAAAGGAGTACCCAATTTGACATCGTTATTTTTATTGGAAAAGGAAATGAGCATGTTTAGTACCTTTATGTTTGTAGGTATTGATGAAGGTCGAAGATATCTTTGAATGAAATGTCTGTATAAACATAAATATTGATGTTTTTGTACAAAAAGAAGCATACAGCGCGCATCATACATAAATAACCTACTTAAAGTGGAATCAACAATTTACGAGACATTTATCATCAAGAATGTATAGAATTCTCATTATTCCTGTGATTGGCTGCGGCTTCGAGAGTCCAGGGCTTGATTCACATGTCGGGCCCAACGTTAATATGTATGTTACTGAGAATTTATAACGTTTCCTGATAGACATTCCTAGTAGCGAGGTCGGAATAGTAGCCTCTATTACATGGTATGTAGTAAATACCGCTATCTAAATATATATAGACTGGAAAACTACCTAAGCTAAAAGTATTTAGGTATGACAAACATGGATGCATTCTAGGTAAAATAAAAATAAAAACATTGATGTTAACAAAATATTGATACGCAAGTTCTTCTTTTTCTAATACTTTCCAAAGACTACTTACATACAGAAACTTAATGCTTTCAGGTACATTAAACTTCTTTTAACTCTTATATAATTATCAAACAAAAGTTTTTTTAGTTTATTAATAAAAACAGAAATTATTACACATTGGATTAGCAAGAAACATACCGTCAAAAACCATCGAAACACTGCCTTAATTTAAAAAGAGTTTCATCAGAACCAATAACTTTTCATACACTAACATGAGTCATGGAGTACACTAATACAGCCACGTATGACGTCAGAGAAAGTGTATTACACCTTCGGCAATTTATTGCGACATTATGAGTTATGGCACGTGACGTAGTACCAACCTCGTATGGAGGGCCATTTGATACTCCGAAATTGGTGATGGCAGTCCATAAAGGGTATAGCATAACTAAATAAGTGAAAAGATATTTTTTTAATTGCGTACTTAGACTTGAAAGGAAAATGAGTTATTTAATTGAAATTATTTAAATAGTGGAAGTAAAATGCGTGTTATTTGAGTATTTCTACCAAGGATCGAGAACTTGCTTGGAGTTAGGGTTATTGAACTTTGGTTGTAATGTATTAATAACATAATCATTTGCTATGACTTTCAGCTCAATTAATCGCGATAACATATAAATTATTAAGACTCAAAAAAATACTACAAGAACATTTGGTAGTCTTCGAATTATCTAATAGGTACGTAATTTATTTATTTCTTCTTAAGATGCTAAGCAAAAAATAACTTTTCTGATTCGCGCCATAACACTTTCAGTCTTTTTTACTAGAACATCGTAGACAAAGAGGCAAAGGCAAGCACATAATGCCAGACCTGTCAAAAACGTCAAGATCTCTTATCTATGGTACGGGAGGATAAACGGAGCGCAACCAGTTCTCAGTTATTTGCAAAATCATGTTATCTTACGTATTTTTACTTTTTATTATGTTCTCAACACTTGTATTTAAAGGCTGAATTATTGTACAACAAAAAAAAGTATGAACAAAACGTTTATACAATAAAACAGGGATGTTCAATGTGTTAGTTAAATGTAGTTTATAGTAACGGTACTTGGTCTTAGTAACGTTTAAGTAAACAAACAAATACTCGCAAATACTATTTAAAATTTACCTAAGGCCCTATATTTGGGTTTCCGTTACTGCATAAACAAATGACTCTTATTTATAATGATGAGTCATAAGTTTCCCACTGCAGGGCAAAGGAATGCAATCCCCTCTTTCCATCTATTTCGGTCTTTTTGGTCTAAACCCCTTCCCAATATGAAATGACCGTTACATTATTTAATAAGGTTAGCATTCAAAATATACTACAATGGAAATGAAAGAATTTATTTGAGAACCGTCAAAGGTTAAACTCCTCAAAGTAATTACATGGGAAACTCAGTTCACAAGCACGTTATCGAAATAAAATTCCGAAAATATTTATTAATGCATAATTGTTCTGTGAATTGTAATTGAATGGTCGATTATAACAAAATGTTCCCATGTAGCTTGTGCAAGCTGACCTTGTGTTCAGTCGCACGAAGGGGTCATGTTCACAGCTTTTGGCGGGAGATTTTGTAAATACTTGGGTCTTAAACGTGTTTTGTTGTTGATTCTGCGTGTGTATATGTACCTATATGTACCCGTATATACACTGTATATTACAATAAAATGACGCTGAATTGGTCGGTTATGCTTTTAAGGGTACTTTGACCTGATTTCTGTTAAAGGTAACAACAAGACGGAACCAATTTTCGAGCAAAATTAAAAACGTAAATGACAGCCAAATAGCCGCTGTTGCTAATATTCGCGATAATATTATAATAGAGGTAGTATCTAGTAATAGAAAATAAGCCTGAAATAAAATCGATGGGATGCGAGGTAAGAGTTTGATTAATTAAACTTTGCAATGAGAATTTGTGATAACTTTAAACAAATAACTGATATCTTGAGGATTTCTGATTACTGTTTATAGCAACGCTAATGCTTCAATGATGATAGTTGTGCACGATGATTTATGATCTAAATTTCTTTTTTTTACAACCTGTATCTGTAATTAATAAGCAATTTCGGAATAAATTGTCGATTCGGACGTTTTCCTCATAACGAAATGTCGTTCACATGCAAAGTGAAAGCATTTCGCCGATTTTACAAGTTAACATACAATTCACAACAATTATAGCGAATAAAAGTTAAAATTAATTATCTTAGCTTCGAAGTATTATTTTAATGATCACATTCCTTATTTGGAATGTAAACTTTATTAATTTTGCTGATATTTAGGCCATAAATAATTTGCAGAACAATATTTCGAAATATCATTAGTCTTTTGTTTTGTTTTTATGGCTTACCTACCTAATACTATTCATACTATATAAATAAGTAAATAATAGTATTTAAATGATCTTAAACAAAATTTAAGACAGAACTTTGCCGTAAATTGGTAGAACTCACAATCAGTCGACCAAAAAACATTTTTGAATTGACTCTACAAAGTTTACTAACATAAATAAAGATCTAAAAACGATTTTGTGCACTTAACAGTTCTTTCTCATAACATAGATTAGACGTAATAATTACCTTTTCATTAACTTAGTTAATTACTGCGTAGAGCAGCTGAGCAAGATTACCGTTTCGGAGAAAACTTAGAAACTGGAGCGTCGCGTCGGTTGCTATATTTTCTTGTTGTTTCAGCTAAACAAACAAAACATTTGAAGAATTTGTTCTGTTATTGATAGCTGTGGCGTGTGCCTAATTATGCAATACTTGTTATGTTATGCTTGAGTTTACAGATTGTTTTAGTGTTTAGGAGGATATTCGGTTTGGGCTGTAACAGTGCAAACCAAACAGAGTTAGGTACTAACCTACTTTATGAGGCGTGGAAAGAGAGAAAATTCAAGAATCTGTTTATTTTCGGCCATTTTAAATAACGTAGTTGTAGCCTACTAGAGATAGAAATTTGATTTAAAGCGCTATACGAATTATGTCAATTTTGTATCTCTAGTAGGAAAAATGATCGTTGGATATGTAATTAAAATTGACTATTAATGAAAGATAGTCGAACTAAAATGTAAGTATCGTAAAATAAGATTTACCCATATTGTTGCAAACCGTTTCACTGTATGGTTTACTTTAACAAACACACATACATAGATATCTCGCTTGAAGGTAAGATTCACATACATTTTTTTCATCATTTAGAAGACTAAATATTTTGTATAATGCGGATAAAAGGACCATCTTTACGAAATTTTTCCCTACCAGCATGTGGGACAGTTACTACAGCATTAAAGCCATCTAGGTAGGTACACTAACAGATGTCTCGTAGAATCGCGGTATTATGTCATACAAGCTCTTGTGAGAACTAGGCCGAACACTAGGAATTCCTGTGACAGCTAATCCGTAACAACTGTCAGAAAATTGTTGGAACAGTCAGAAGTGCAAATTATGTTTATATCCTGAAATATTATTATACTTAACTTACTTAAGAGGGATTAATGTTTACTAAAGTATTCCTATTATCGATTTAAGTAACCCAATCTTAGACTTTATGTTAGGCCATTTGATATTTTCCTGCATTTTAGAATATTTTTGTGGTTTGATGGTAATTTTCCAGTCTTAATAAAGTAGCTATTGTGGGTGGCCAAAATCGTTTCATTTATATCCTGAAGCATCGAGCCGTTTTTAGTCTAGTCGACTAGAACCCAACTTATAAAACTCATGTTGGTAAGCGACTTCAAAGAACTAATCAAGTTGCATCATACATACTAACTCGTAGGTTGAACTATGTCACCCCAATTACCTATTATAGCCGCCTAGCCGGGCCTACGTTCGATGACCGGTTTCGAAAAAATCTTAAACGATTCGAATACCTTTCGAATCGATTACAGAAAATACTTTATTTGGGCGTTAACTTAACCTAAAATGATTTGGCGTTTCGAGTTATTCACAAAAAACGCGGCTTTTGAAACAAAGAACTGTGAATACAAAAACTGAGGTACCTACCTGAGTTATATAAGCCTACCGACCCCTAGGGGCATGCTATAACCTCGCAACCTTGACAGGGCAGATGTTAGTTGACCTTCAAAAGTGATTGGCTCGCACATTCATACATTTGGACGAATAAATTGAACTTATCTGCGTGAATAAGTTTAATTAAATTTGTTATCGTCATTATAATATAAATTTACAAAAAACAAGTTCCTATTTATGTTACTGAGATTGTAAAAGTTAGTAAGATTGGTATTAATTAGGAAATATTATTACGGGAAACTGTTAGTAATGTAGTAAATGTGAATGGACATTTGTCGTAGCATTGCATTAAGCGTTTTGGTGCCCATTATGTAGAGAATATAACGATCTAAATTACCCACCGTAGAATACTTATTACTTTGGTATTTTTTCATGTTTTAACAATAACAAATAATAATAATAATATCCTATAATATCCTGGGACAACTCACACACGGTTATCTGATCCCCACCTAAGCAGAGCTTGTGTTATGGTAACCAGACAACTGATAAACCTACTTATATATTTTTAAATACATACATATTATATATAAATTAGACCCAGACACCAGAACAAATAATCATGCTCATCACACAACATTAAGTCCTGGACGGGAATCGAACCCACGACCTCCGGTTTAGCAGTCAGGGTCACTAACTACTAGACCAACAGTTCCGTCATAAATAAAAGATAAAACATAAGTACTATACTACCGAATAACACCGGAAAACTTCTCTTATTTTCTGGGCCAGTCAGAACCGTATTTGAAAACTAAAGCTAACCCGTCACAAACTACAGAATTCTGTCCAGTCTTAAATGGCAATACAATAAAGCCTTTAAAGATTTATATCTAGGTAAGTAGCTGTTGTCTCGTCGCGTTTTGTCTCACCAAAGTGTGTCGTAAAGTCTGAATTAGGAAACTAAAATGTGATTGCTTGTATTTTTTAAGCGATTAGAACTCCGATTAAGATGACCTCAATGTGTCTTTCGAAGAATTCTTAATAGCCTTGAATTCCTTTATCAGTAGTCTGTAGTGCAAAATAAAGATTAAATTAAGTATCTGTTTTACTAATAACTTATAAATGCGTAAAGAGATGGAGAGTTGTAGTTTAATTTAATCGTAACTAAAACTTCTTCGAAATTCGAAAAAACGATCTTCGAAAAAACTTTTTCGAAAATCTTTTAGAACAGAACCTTTAACAATATCATATCTTAATCGTACCTACTTTACATACCTACAAAGCATACGTGCTATAAATTCAAACTAAAAACCCACTAAACAATCCATCGATCAAAACTATCGCCGCGAACATGCTTTTCTTGAAAGTCTAATCACATGGTTAGCACTGGTCCTCATACTCCTTATACGTCAACTCGACAGGACCGCGGTCCTTCGAGTCAAACGCATTAGACGCAATTTCGCACCCAACACATTTACATGTAAATCAGGCAGTCGCGGTCGCAAGGAACCGTCGTGTGCTAGCAGAATATTGATGTTATGGATTTAGGGCTGAGCCTGATGGAAATTGTAACTGGTTTTATAGGTCCTTCTTGTCATGTAACTTTCTTGTTATTTATTAGTTATATTCTATGCACAAAACGATTTTCTTCTCGATTATCAAAATTCAACGTTTACCTACAGTAGTGCTATTCTGTAACATTATTTTCATGTCTCAACAGCGGAATCCGCGGTGAGATGTCAAATACGTATTCTCGAGTTTGAATTCTAAATCAAGGCCAATTGGGTTCACTTTTGAAGTGAGCTTTATTGTCACTCAGATGAAGCTCGATACCGAAATTATTTACAGAATAGACATACAGACTGTTCAAGAAAATATCACCGAGAGTCGTAACTAAATAACATGATGTCATACCTATAACTAAAAAGTTAATTTTGGTCCTAGTCAAGTTAAACCTTTAACTTTCAGTCAGTAAAATTGAATAGTAGTCTCGGGCTTATAGATATAAACAAAATCTTATATTTTCTGTACTTGAGCTCATTCTAAAATGCCCTCTTTACTCAAGTGTTGAACGAAACAGCGGCGCCGAGTCTAGATAATTTGATCCGAAGAAAGTAAGAAAGCTGTGAAGGCAAAACAGCGTGTATCTATTGGCTAGTTTAGAAAGATCTAGTCTAAAAAATAACTACTAACGCTAAAGCTATTGAATAGACCCGGAAATCTAAATTTAAGTCCTTTCACGCAAATGCTGTGAATAATGATAATGATTGAGACAGAATAAAAGGTAACAACAATGGTCAATGGTATTACAATTAACTACATAATACAACTTTAATTTATAGAACAATGCTTATAATATCAATTTATTACACACTTAAAGTCGACTCTACAAAATAATTTCAGAATATATGCAACTTTAAATTAATTTTGCACTTATTAATAATGTAATAAAGTTATTATATTAATGTATTTATGTATATATAAACGGAATCCTGTAACCGAACCCCGTGATAACCCTACCGCGGCAATCGACCGGTACATTTTACACGATAGCATTTCTCCCACGTTATACAAGCGCCGACTGAGCCTTGTAAAACAATCACACTTCAACTACGTATATTTTTATGCGGCTCCAAAAAAGGAGGTGGTGTTAATTCGACCTGTATGTATGTAATGTTGCGTAAGTTTCGCAATATTGGTATATGTCTATGTAGGCTTATGTGGGCATCTAAGTACCTATATATGCTATTTTTCCGCGTGTTTTTATGTGTGTATGTTTGTCCACGTATTTCTCAGGAACTAGAAATCAAAATAGAATCACTATTTTTTATTAAATGAAGTCAACAATCTTTACACTTATATAACAATGTAAGTTTTATCAAAATCAGTTTAGTAGTTTTTAAGGTACAGGCTGTTGTGTACCCCAATCATTTGAATGAAGTCAGTATCACCTATCATCTATGTGTTGTTCAAACAAAAAATCGTGTATATTAATAAAATGGCGCGTGTTAAAAAGTAATATGTTCGCGGTAGGTTAACGTACTTCAATAGGAAATGGGAAAAAGTAATGCATGCGCATGAGTTAACTGCTGTTATTGTTCTTCACAATTTGTGTTGATAGACCTGCTTTCGCTTTTTTCTAGTAATCAAGTAGGTTAATGTATGTGTGGTATATTTTTGTCAGTGATTGTACCATTCTAAATGTAAGTAACATAATAATTATGTTATTTTTTTCTCTTTTTTTAGTAAGTCGTTAAACTCTATTGTATGACGCTACATTACAATTTCTAGATCAGAATTTATGTTTAATAATTTTGTCAGTGATGATCAAAAGACCTAAACATTTTATCAACAAGTGTACCTACTTAGTTGAAAATTCCTAGTTTAAGAATGCTGGCTGTTTACAACAGTATACGAATTAACAGATCATCGTGTTCAAAAGCTTAGCATCCGCATTATAACTGGCCGAAGCGACTAAAAAGGCTCTCTTTAGTAATGGAAAGTTTCTTGTATTTCCGATTGTAAGAGGTAAAGATGCGGCTTAAGACGGCGTTAGACGCATTGTATTTAAGGCATGCGTCCCTAAATTTTAATATTAACGCTATTACACGCTTAAAACTTCAAACAACATACCGGTAGACTATAGAAAAACACTCCAAGCAGGTAGGCACACTTTCTAACAAAAAAAAATACAGTTCGTTCACATTCACAATTATTATTTACACTTCACTAGGATAAAAAAAAAACTTTAGGAGAGATAACTTAAGATTTTGTAAAGGGTTCGTTGAGAAATGTTTGATGTCACGAGTAGTGATGTTTTATGCGCGTGCGCCGGGCCGCGCATGCGTGTTAGAGTGTTGACGCGGTGCGCGGGACTGGCGCGATGCGCGGGCGCCGCTGACCGGTCGAGATTTCTCCCCGTAAACAACGAAAGCGAGCCTCCAAGCCTTTCTTCGAGTCGTGGCGAAACGTGATGGAGTTCCTACTATGGTGTCCCGAATAACGGGTGAGAATTCTGTGTGTTTTGTTCGAGTGCTCTACATTGAATTTCTATGAGTATTTTTTCGGGATATCGCGCAACCCTGTTATGTAGGTATGTGTATTTATTTTAGTTCTTCTACTATTTGTAGTCCAAGTTTTAATTTTATTTCGACCATACCCTATTTATAATAAGGTGTAGTAATCATTGATTTCGACAATCAAATCAAATAAAAATGGCGTAGGATTTTATGATTATTACTTTTTTTTAAAGAGGCGATTAAATTCATGTATTTACCATATGAGATGGTAATGTAATCTATACTTATAATAAATCTGTAGAAGTGAAAATTCTGTACATTGAAAATATCAAAAAAATAAATGGCGGGGGATGTTACTAGACCGACAACGAACCCAAAAGTGTGAAAAAAAAATTTTTTGTCTGTCTGTTTGTTCAGGTATCACGCAAAAACTACCGGTTCGATTACGATGAAACTTAATATGATTATTCTTTATTATCCTGGGCACCACACTGGGTAGTTTTTATCCCGGAAAACAAACTGAATTTTGCGGTTAAAAACGCATTGATAAGTTTCGGCATCCACGCGAACGAAGTCGCAGGCACAGCTAGTATTATTATATATAAACGTGATTCATGTTTTTTAATGTTCCGTATGTATTTAATAACCAGTACCTAACGCTATTTGGCAAGAGTAGGATAAAAACGATGAGCGAAGTGAAAACTTAGCTCTACATCTAAAACATAAAATCAATAGGTTATTAAAATTTGCAATTCTGAAATTCGCGAGAGCAAAACATATCCAAGACGTAAACGTCTCCTGGCTAAAACGTTGCCTTAAGTAAGTAGTTTACTACTTTAGATAATAATTTCAAAGTGATCTCACTTTCGTATTTCAAAAGTGAGATATAAAAAAACAAACAAATGGTAGTGGTCGCCCGGCTTTCGTTGGAGTCACAACATTCAATGACGCGACGCAGTCAGGATCTACAGATTCGGTCAAGGTGCAATCGACACAACCACAACCTCCTTTTCCGAAGTCGGTTAAAAACCCGCTGCCATCTTCGCACTTTAATTTACATGTTGCACCACCTACGTTTACCGTCATTTATTCTTTACGAGAATTTTTGAGATACGAAATATAAAATCGGGTTTTTATTGAATCATCCGTGGCATTTTGAGATTTTTGTGTTCCGTAATCTTTTTATTAGTGTCAGAATCCTACATATTAATCTTATTTATAAGGCGCTACAGGTAAAGGAGGCGAGAGGAGGCGTCTAATTTGAGGTCATTTCCGTTAGGTCTTAGCAATTTTTTCGTTTTCTTACAATGTATTTGATGTTTTTAAACGGAGTAGTTACCTATATTGCTTTAACTCTTTTTATTGCAATAACACAAATACTTCAAATTTTTAATCTACTTCGGCTGCGGATAAAGTTCGTTTTCTAAGTATCAATTTTCTTCCTAAGGTTACGGAAATATGGTTTAAAATAAAATGTAAACATTATTGTTTGAATAAGCATAGGGTACCTATGTAAAACTACCTACGTGAAAGACGCTGATGCAATAAGCTTGACCATTGTCACGTACCTAGTCACGATTCAAAGTCACGGGTAATCAACGTCAAAAAGAATCAGACTTAGTAATAGACCAGTCAATACCTGACCATTTAAGATACGTTTAATAAGTTAGTCTGGTGTTAAAGCGCGTCACTTTCTAAACTTTCGCGCTAAAACCTGAGTGTTAGTGTTTTGATGAATGACTGGCGATGGAAGTTCATTGACCGATTTAGATACTAGCTTTGTTGTAAGAGTAGGTATCGTAAGTTCTTCTGCTTACTGTACAAAACATTTACTTTTTGTTGGGACGTTTTTTAAGGTTATTTCCTTATTACACGACTGGCCAAAAAGGAGTGTTATATTTTTAGTATGTTTTCGCCCGGTGTCCGGTAAAAGCACCCTAGTGGTTTTAGCTGATAAGTGTTCGTTTTTTCCTAGCAGAAAAGGAGTTTACCCGCATTTATGTAACTAACAAACCCACGACTTTACCCAGGAACATTTATTTTAACTGTTGCATGACGTCGCGATGTCGTACTTTTTGTCCAAGATCGGGGATCGAACCCGCACCACGTCTCGTACCTACTGACATTTGGTGTGGTGACCTATTTTAAAACAACTAGGCAGCCATTGTCAAAACTGTAGTCACATCTTTTTTTGGTTATCTACACTAATATTATAATCTACATCTACACTAATATTATAAAGAGGAAAACTTTGTTTGTTTGTAATGAATAGGCTCAAAAACTACTGGACCGATTTTAAAAATTCTTTCACCATTCGAAAGCTACATTATCCACGAGTAACATAGGCTAAATTCTATTTTGAAAAATAATAGGGTTCCGTAAGATATTTGGGTTTTTCGGACACAAGGTGTAAAAAATCAACCAGAATAGTTACTTATTTTGCGTACGCTGCCTAAACTATAATAGATAGAACCATAAAATGTTCTAATTAATTGTAGATCTTATAAATATCTACAAAAAAGTCCGCGACACACTATACCTATCTATGTCGAGTGAGGCACAACAACCATTTTTTTATCTTGAATTTCTTTTGGACTACATTTAAACGCATTTATTTTACTCATGCCACAATCCTTATCAAAATAAATTATTTCATCACTAAGTACAGTTTACGTAGATAATATTTGGTCTTTGAATGATTAAAATTGGACGTTTTGTTTTGAACTTATGGCGAATAATTAGTAGGAATTGATTTACAAAAATGATGTTTTACGCATGGGCAACTTTACGTTGCCCTATCACGGTTCGGGGCTCCCGACCATCAGTATATTTTGTTACCTGAAAATAATTTAACGTCAAATGTATTATAGAGAAGCTCTACAATAATCGCTTTAGTTATCTATCCTAAAACAACGAGTTGCACTCCGGGACTGCCGGCAGAAGTGAAAACTTAGATATTTTCATCATTAACAACTTTAACATCCATATAAAGACAATCTATGCATCCTGCGGATAATGACTGCGTCGTCGATGTTAGTGTCGGTGTCTGTGAATTGACCTGAGAATCATTTTGCTGACCGTGTCTTTCCTGGGTAGGCTTTTTGCAGCGGTAACCGACATCCACGCGGGCGGAGCCGCGGGCGACCGCTAGTATATATTATAATTCAAAAGGCAGACCGCATTAGACTAAAGTTATTCTCAACGGGGACTTCATATTATGTATAATCAGAGGTACATATTATGTACCAAACTTGTATATTAAAGACTATATAGCCAGCCAGACTAAAGAAGATTAACATCAAAAGTACCTAGTCCGAGTTCCGATAAGACCATCGATGTCAACTGCATAATTGTGTGGACCAGACCCCCTAAATATTTTCCACACTAAGGTATAATATTTGTTACATCATTCATAACATGGCTATTGTCAATAAAGTCATACACACAACGAAATTCTTTCCTAAAACAATCGCCGGAAAAAATCAAAATCTCTTCATTCCAAGAAAATCAATAAAATTGCTTACAAACAGTGTTTGTAAACCATTGATGATTAATGAAATGTTACATGGCAAAAAGCCAACGGCACGCGGTGTTCCCAAGCGGTCACCCATCTAAGTACTGACCGCGCCCGACGTTGCTTAACTTCGGTGATCGGACGAGAACCGGTGTTTTCAACGTGGTATGGACGTTGGTGTGTGGTAGTGCGAAATAGAAATTTACTTGTTTAAAACCTTATGTTTCTTATTTTCTTTTGAAGCATGTGTATTGTAAGGGCACGTCCGAGTAGGTGCAACATATTCAAAATATAGCCTTTGCCCAGCAGTAGGAAAAAACTGTACCAGGACACCAAATGTCCAATGGCGATTTATACTTTTTTGTTTAGTCGTTGACAAAAAATTGGTAGGTATGGACAGAGGTACAGTTTTAATAATTTTCTAAATGTATATACAGGAATAAGTAAAAAAAAAAGAGATGGATGGAAAGTGTGAAAGATGATATGAGAAAGAAAGAAGTGAATGCTGAGATGACGAGTTGTAGAGATGAATCGAAGCTGAATACGCATTGGGCGGACCCCAAATATTTGGGGACAGGGCAGGGAGATGGTAATGATAAAGGTATTTATAAGTCAATAAGAACATGAAATTTACTATAAATATTTATTCGGAGCTCTACTCCATCAATTTATAAAACAAAAGTGTCATTATCAGACTGGATTTTGCGCACACAACACATCGAGGTGCGAAAATACCCAGTCAAAAGTAAAATAAAATTTTAAATTACGTCAATACATTTAACACCTAATTTAGATTACAATAAAGTTAGACAAGATGTTATGTTTAAAATATAGAGGCACTTTAATTTTGTATTAATGTATAAGTGTTAAATTATGCATTAATTAGTTACTTGCTATGTTTTCTAGTTCCAATTCAGTCTGAAAAAAAAAGAATAACGTATTAATAAACGTGATAAATTGTATTTAATAAACAAAAGGGTTTGTTTTTTTTTGGTAAATATTATTTGAGATTTTTAGGAAATAAATTAATTTTAAGAATTATAAGCTTTTATTTACCTTTACTTCAACAACATTTTAAAACAGTTTTAGAACAACATGAATACATAAATATTATTGTAAATTGCCGCGAATTAACCAAGTAGGGCTTATCAGAACAGTAATAATTATATAGAAAAATTGGGTTTACTTTGACTGGGTAATAAGCTTTAATTAAATAAGGAATTCTAATGCTGTATTGTTACTAAATAGACACAAAATTATCGTGATTACCATTAACATTAATGCTAATTGAAAATGTAATTTACCTTTATTGCATTAGGGTCGCTATTTCCCTGATCATGGGGGAAAAAGTAGCTCTTCTTCTTCTTAACGTATGTTGCATCAAGGTGACCTCTGTAAATAAACAATACGTTATTACACGTCAGTTACAATGAGTAGTTATTTATTCAATGAGTGGTCTTATATATCGGCCATTTAAAATTGTAATGTCTTTGATTACTGCAGAATAGGAGACATATGTAATGTTATAGATAATCACAAAATTCAACCTTATACACGTTACGAGAAGGTTTAACTTGCACTGGCAACCATTCTATAGGGCACCAGTAACATGTAACTGAGATGTAATTTGAGATAGAAATACTTGACGATTTATTTTAACGCAGTGGACCACCTGGGTATATAGATATGTTCTGGATTTGGAACGAACAGAATGAAGTTTAAAATACCCACCTAAATACTAGTACATAATAAATTAGGCTACAATTTTGATTTACCACAAGAATAAGGCCGCGAACACACGGACTGCTTGAAACACTTCGACTGTGATTTTGACTGTTTTAAAAAAGCAAGGGGTGAGAGGCGCTAGTTAAGCGTAAGAGAGGTCGACAGCTCGTGCAGTCCGTGTGCGTTGATTACTAACTGCTATCCATATACGGGCGGCCTAAGACATTTAAAGTACATAGTTCTGCACATAATCAAAAAAATCATAGTCCCTATTACATTACTACCGTTTTTTGAATACTCAAAGCGTTCTACATAAGTACACGACTGAAAATATTATATAATATCTCTACTTTATATTTCTAACACAAATCTAGAACAATCTACGCATTGCAGAACTATGCACTTACGGAGAAACTGTAGTGGGTTTTAAAGCGTATCCCTCCTCTTAAAAATGTGCCAAATTCCGGAAATGTTTTTATAAAACGAATACTTCTTAGTGTGCCTAAGAACAAGAAAAGAGGCCGTTAAATTATGAAAGGGTTTCCTGCGTAAGAGCATAGTTCGCAACTTTGTTACGATGGTTTTGGCCTGACGTATATTATGTACTTATCGATTTCTGTTATACAATTATAAATTTTATAAAAAGTGTTTAGATGTATATATTTTTTTAATGAATAGTATATTTACACCGCTATACGATACTCACTTTTCAAATGCTAACAATGAGTAAGAATTCGCTGTAAAGTGCATTCAATTCTAAGAAATTAAATCCTTTGTTCATTGGTCAACAATCATTGAATTGATTGATATTTACGTTGATCGACCTAACGCCAAGACATAAACAGTGGATGAACTACGTAAACCGTTACTCAGCATTTGAGCTACAAAAATACTATAGAAACTGTACCTAAAAGGTTAAAAGAGTAAATATACGTCAGCTCATTGTATGGTACAGGCAGTAACCTCTCGCATCAGGTACTTGAAGATGTTAGATATAACATTGTACTTCGCGACGTCCATCCCGTACTGTAGTATATTATTCGCGCAATACGACGACATCGGGGCCACGCAAGTGTTATATACAAGGAGCGCAAACATCCATTTCTGTGTAGTATTCGTGACTATAGGGCGCAATGGACGCGGCGTGCGACGGACTGGCGTTAACGTCGCACTACCGGGCAGTATGTTTTCTGAAGTGATTGCCTCGTCTAATTCTTCTGTCGTTTCAAATCTGAAGACACGGGATGGTTAGAACAGGGCGGGAGGGGTGGGGTTGGGTTTTGAACGGGACCTTACCGTTTGTCAAAATATGATGGCGGTGTTCTGTCTAATGCTGAGTGTTCTGTGCTTGACGGCTGTAACAATAACAAAAACCTTTAATAAAATGCGAAGTACATGGCTTAATTGAGAACTCAAAGAATCGCGGAGCCGTAAGTAGCTTTCTGCTAACGTTGTTTAAGTGTCATTTAACAAGGTGCCAATTTATTGATTTGTTACAAAACATTTAAATGCTAATGACATGTTTTTTCTTTATTTCAAAAACAAATTCTCTTTGCCTTTAAGCCAAGTAAATGTTTCTATGCTTGAGACATTATGTAGCTGAACACAGGTTCAAAACTTATTTAACTCACGATATAATAAAAGGGACTGCAAAAATAACCTTTAAGTTACATTTACAGTATAAGGGAGATAGTATTTTAAGTTGTTTGCTATATAATCTGACCTGATTCTCCTTATCCTCGCTATCGGACGACACCCTCCTGTTCTTGCAGAGCTCGGGCTGGCACCTGCACATGCCCCCGCAGCCCTTCTCTGACTTGACGCAGCCGCATATCTTGGTGGAGCAGCTGCCGCGGCACGTGCAGTGTGCTGCGCCGTCGCTGCCGCGCTTCACCGCGCGGACGGAGGTCTCCGCGGCCGACACGTCCGCTTGCGTGAAGTTCATGGTGAGCCGGGAACGCTGGGCCTGTGGATGGAGCGGTTACAGTAAATACGTATATTAGATATCGTATTTTTTTCTATGTGACATAGATATACATAATATACAATGTTTTAAGAAAACTCCGTCCGACCTCAAAGGGTGATATAGGGTTCACAATCACATGGCCAAATAAAATACGAAACTTGAAATATTCGTGACAGTGACAATAACAATGAAAATTTAAATAACTATTTTTTGCCGCGGGCTTCCCCAAAAACACTTCTAAAACAATGCCATTTGTTTTTGGATCCTTAGGCGCCACCTGTGACGACGCCGATTCACTCTCTCTCCTTTTGAGAATCATTTTTTCATCCTGCTTTTTTGTACATCAATAAAATCAGACATCGATACCTAACAATACCTTCACGGATCGGACGGGGTTTTCTTATCATATTGTATATATTATAGGATAGGCATTAACCTTTCCGAGAGCCTTTCGCATAGTCGACAGGATTTAGTTTCAGTATATTCTGCTTTTGGGTATAGACGCTTGACAGAGATGTTTGAAGATTTTTATAAGCATTAGAAAAGGCTCGAAAATTACTAAAAGAGATACAATAAAACACTGAAAAAAAAAAAACAAAAAGAAGATAAACGGTAAACGTAATGGGATCCAACTAAATAGTAGTGAGTAACGATCGCGCTAGCTAATGTCTTCGTAACACTCTCGCTTTAATATACCAGAGACATCTAAGAAACAACACTGCAGTCTATTATTCAAATTATCTGCCAATATACATTATGAACCGGCCCCTGAGAGAATGCGTTCCTGACACATGTCAGTTGGTCTTGATTTGTATGGAGAAATAAAAAAATGTGTAACATTATTCATTGCCACCTGGCAAAATGAATAGTTTTGAATTACATTATTTGCTTCTCCTAGTGGCCGAACCATAATAATCAAAATCTCTTATATTTAACAAATGGCCTGTCTTATGCCTCCTCTACAATGTCCTACACAACCCGACATATCCCTCTTATCTGCGCGAACGCTTTACTTTTACCCGTCCTCCTAATGTCCCTTGCAGAACGCAAATAAAATCCTTGTTACACTTCCAATCCCACTCCACTGACTTCTATTCCTACTCCTTTACCGTTCACGCAGTAAGACTTTGGAACTCGCTTCCGCCTAACATCCGTGATTCCAAATATCTCTCTATTTTTAAGAAACGCATAAAAGAGCACTATCTCTCCTTGTAATTGAGTAATTATATATATTCTTATTATATTTATTTATATATAGTATTTGTGTATATTTATTTATGTACGTGTATGTATGTTGTTTATGACTATTTTATAATTGTAGTTAATTGAGTCACACACAATGACTGCCAATATTCACGACTTCTCCTTTCGCGGGTCTGCTGGCAGAGATTTCTTAAGAAATAAGCGGCACCTTTGTACATCATCTATAAATATGTAATTATTGTCCTTTTAACTTCTGTGTGTGTACATAAATTATTAAATAAATAAATAAAAATAAAATACCTGTATACGCTTAAACAGTGGCGTGGCCCTCCAGTCGGGATCCTTGTCCCTATCCTCAAACTCGTCCTCTTCCTCATCAGACGGCATCACATATTCCACCTTCTTGGGAACCTCTCCTTCTTGCTCCTTCTTTGGCCGCTTCTTAGCCTTCGTGCCTGCTGAACGCAGTTGTTCTAACTCATCTACTAACTTTTTCTGTAGATGAGACAATATAATATATAGATATTTGGAGAGTTTTAGAGTTAAATATGTAAAGTTTCACATACATTTTAACCTTTGAGACTGAAACGCATACAAGATTATTTTTAGTATGTACGGAACCTGAAAATGGCAGAGAATTTGCAACAGAATCAATTGTAATTCTAATGTAATTTTATAAAATTTTGTCGACATGCGCACGCGACTAATAACTTTGCGAGTTATAACAAAACGTTTTTTTTTTTAATTTATCAATATTATACGTTATTAAAATTGACGGATGAATCGGCTTCAGTATGTACTAAAAATAACGTAGTATATGTTTAAACAATTTCATCCGTATAACAAATCTATCTACGACATAAAAGGCTGGTCTCATCTAAACTGATCTTTAATGTCATAGATATAGGGTTGACAGTCAGGTGGGCCATACATTTTCCTCCTCGACTTGCTCCAGGCGCTCCTGCTGGTATTGTATGACGTTCTGCAGATGCTTGCAGGCCTCGCTCTTGTCGCCTTTACCGACCACGCCGCGTTGGAGAGCTACTAGTGCTGACAACTGGAATAAACGACAATAAATAATTTAATTAATAAATCAAAATTGACATAATTTAATTAATAAATCAAATAAACGACATGACCATTGTAAATAGTACATTGTAATTAATGAATAAATGTAGACAACATCACATACTTCTTCGTTCTTTGCCCAAAGTAACTAGCTAAAGCACTTGTGTTATCCAAGGAATTCATTTTAAACCTTCTGTAAAAGTTTTATGTGTAATTTAGTAAGAACAATATTCATAAATAGTTATAACTGAAGATGTGATCAAGACTAAGTAAACATTTAAATTATAAGTCCATCGAACATTCTTATATGCCAGTATAACCTCAGCATCATGTATAGACAATTTAACAAATGTTCTATCTATTCTAGACCCTAAACAATCCTTCTTTTCATGTCGATAGTAAAAAGGTGTTATAAAATATGGCCATTATAACATGGTGCTATAAAATATGTACAAATAACTAAAAACATATCACATAACATGAATAACTCAACCAATTTACAAATAAAATACAAGATACCTTCTGTTCACTCTGTAACTTGACTAACGCCAGCTGCCTTTCGAACTCTGCCTTACTGTTCTCGAAGTCCATAGCGAGCCTATCGTGAGCCTCCTTGATCTCCTCATACCGGGACTGGAAGCCTTTCTCGCTTTGGTTCTGCATTTCCCGCTTAGCGTCGACGAGTAATTCAAACAGGCATTTGAGAGCCACTTTAGCTTCTAACATCGATTGGATGTTATCCCATTGCGTGCGTGATTTGTTTTCTGTAATGAATGTTTATTTTAGTAATCATTTTATTACTTTTACGTGATTAGGTGAGGATTTTACCTTTTCGAAAACTCGTATTATTAACAAACAAACAAAGAAATGTTAGGATTAATCTATATATATAAAAGAAAGTCGTGTTAGTTACACCATTTATAACTAAAGAACGGCTGGACCGATATGGCTGAAAATTGGTGGGGAGGTAGCTTAGAGCCAGGAGACGGACATAGGATACTTTTGTACATTAAAAAAAAAAAAAAACAATTAGGTAGTAGGTAGGTAGTAGGTAGGTAGGTAGTAGGTAGGTAGTAGGTAGGTAGTAGGTAGGTAGTAGGTAGGTAGTAGGTAGGTAGTAGGTAGGTAGTAGGTAGGTAGTAGGTAGGTAGGTAGTAGGTAGGTAGTAGGTAGGTAGTAGGTAGGTAGTAGGTAGGTAGTAGGTAGTAGGTAGGTAGTAGGTAGGTAGGTAGTAGGTAGGTAGTAGGTAGGTAGTAGGTAGGTAGTAGGTAGGTAGTAGGTAGGAAGTAGGTTGGTAGTAGGTAGGTAGTAGGTAGGTAGTAGGTAGGTAGTAGGTAGGTAGTAGGTAGGTAGTAGGTAGGTAGTAGGTAGGTAGTAGGTAGGTAGTAGGTAGGTAGTAGGTAGGTAGTAGGTAGAAAAAATTGCATTGCAACGCATGCCGGGTACAGCTAGTAATAAATAATAAGAATTTCGCAATAACCATCATACTGTAGGCAGGAATGTGGATGAGTTCTCTAACAGACAAAAAAATAAGGATGCCTTAAAATTAAACATTCTAAGAAACATTCTTTTCTTTTGGGAACATAACTTGCCGTTCGAGCAATCGCCTCTATAAGCGTTCCCCTCTATTTTTGGACCTTACAGAATAAACTTTTATTGTACTTATAGAAACATTTCATCTACCACTATGCAGGCTGTTACCGAAAAGCTATATCTACCCAAAAGAGGGTGAAGAGCACATCTGACAAAGTTAGTTTATATTAGTCACCTTGATCAGCCGTTAATATCTTCTGCTGCAGGTCAGATATCTGCGCCTTCCGCAGCGCGAGGTCGTCCTCTAGCTCAGCGATCTTCTTCCTGTTCACCTCGTCGTCCGTGCTGTTGCGGAGATTCTCTATCTGTTCAGTTATCCAGGCCCTGAAAGTAACACATATTGTTAATATTTATTAGAAAAGATTGATTAATAGTATAATACAAAAAACTTGGCTGTCTAAAAATAGTGCACAGCAAGGCATTTTTGTGTTCACAGTCATATTCTACAAATTCTTATAATAGGGGTACAATTTCTATGTTTAAAATCCAAAATTAGTTCTTTTTTAGCACATAAAGAACTTGACAGAAAATTTAAATATACCTATCTGAATACTGAATTAAAGTTAGCTATTTCATAGTGATAGTAAGAAGCTCAATGTGCGTACATCATGAGTGGCTCTGAGAGTGTTACATGGTAGGGTCAGGTTACATAGGCTGTTCATACATAACTAAGTTTAGCTGAACTTGTTCTTTACCTGTATTCCATGAGTTCCTCCAGCGACTTCTCAGCCTCCACAATGCTGAGGTGCACCTCCAGCTCCTGCTCGATGTACTGCTGCACGGCGCCGGCCTTCACGCTGCCTTTAGCGTTGCGCTTCATGTGTGACAGCTTCTGTCTCTCTAAGGCTTCCTGTGGCACGGGAAATAACAGTCAAAGTAAATACTGAGTTCTTTGCGTAAAGATTTAAAAAAAAATAGTCTGTTTTTTGTTTTCCGATGTTTTTCGGGATGGTGCCGAATCTAACAGATGAAAGAATATGAAAATTAGTCCTCTGGTCTGAGCTATAAATGGTGTAACTAATCAAGACTTTTTTATATAAAAGGCGAATAATACCTCGCGATTCCCCCCGCGATTTACCTAATCCCCATTCTCATTTTTTCTATAGTTATTATGTTATTCGTGGTGGTTGTGAATCCAACAAATCAATGATCATGAAAATCCACCAACATCCACTCGCTTTTATTTGTTGCACACTCCACTTTGTTTATTACTTTGTACTAGTGTAAACAATTGTTGGTGAACCAAATAAAATAAATAAATAAAAATAAATTACAATTTAAAGATATACCTATAGAAGAAGAAGATTTCAAACAATTATCTTTTTTTCTTACCTTGAGCCTCTTATTAACAGCGACGGCCTCCTCCATCTTGCGCTTGAGCACGTTCTGCTGCTTGGCGTGCAGCGACTCCATCTTGGCCATGGCGGTGGCTCGCTTGCGGTCCTCGTTGCGGAGCCGCAGCATCGCGCGCTCGTTGTCCGCCTTCCATTTGCGGAACTTCTCGCTCTCTTCACGCATTTGTTTTATTATTTTCACCTGGTAATGTGATGAGTTCAGTAGTTGATGTATAAGACAACTGTTACACGACATATGGTTGAAAGGCTTTTACGGATTATAGGAAAATCCGCGATAAAATCCGTAAGTAGTAGTTTTATTTTTTTAGTTTATTAGAACCCAAAGTAAGTATCTGAAGCACTTGTATTATGGAATTCAGAGACAACGAAGGTACCACAAACACCCAGACCCAAGATAAGTAGAAAATACATTTTCAACATTGTCCCATCTGGGGATTGAACTCGGGACCTCAGAGCAAGCGACACCTTGAAAACCGGTGTGTACGCCACTCGACCACGTAGGTCGTCAAATAACATATGTACTTAATAACAGTATCTTCAGTTACCACATACCTTAGTGACTTTCATGGCTTGTAACTCTGCATTGAGTGAGGCAATCTTGGCCTCATTCTTCTCCTTAGTCTTGATTATGTGAGCCTGTTGCTGGCAAGTCTTCTTGAGGTCCGAAATCTCGTGTTCGAGACTCGATACTTTAGTGCGGCGCTCCTCATGCGTCGGGTCTTTACTCTGGTGGAAATAAATAAGATTTTAAACCAAAATCATTCACCTTTTACATGAGTCTAATTTGTTTATACAATTGAAATATAACTACTTTTTACGGATTTTGTCGCGGTTTATTTTATATTATAGGTCCTGTCGCCAGTGTGCCACTGCAAAGGTGTCGAAACGTCGGGACATAAAATCTAAAAATAAAGCGCGACAAAATCCGTAAATCCAAGTTTTATTACAAAGTTGACTTGTTGACTGAATTTTTTAACTGGAATAACATCAATTGGCACAAGAATTTAAACAATAGCATCTCCTACCTTAGTTTGTTTCAACTGCTGTAACAGCTCGTCTCTCTCCTTCTCCAAGTGTGCGATCCTCTCCTCATTTTCCCTGAGGTTCTTGTGACCTTCCAGCATGTCTTTATTGCTGGCGAGAATCGCTTGCACCACGGACGCCTTGATCGCCATCGCGCGATTTAATTCTTGTAGCTCTTGGTTGAGCGCCACCTGGTAAATTGTTAGAATGGTTATTTAAAAATGTATGTGCAAAATGCGTCCTGCCCACTATGACCTACGGTGCCGAGACTTGGACGCTCACACATGAGGCTATGCATAAGATTAAAGTAGCACAGAGAGCCATGGAGCGCGCTATGCTCGGCATCAATCTTCAAAACCGAGTCCGTAATGTGGATATCCGAAAACGAACCAAAGTTCGAGACATCGGTACCACAATAAAGAGGCTGAAATGGACCATTTGGCCAGACGAAGTGACTGTAGGTGGACTAAGGCGGTGACAGAATGGTGGCCAAGGCAAGGCAAAAGAAGCGTCGGTCGTCCGGGAGCAAGATGGGTCGACGACATAGTTAAAGTCTCGGGTCGAGTCTGGATGAGGCTGGCACAGGACTGTAGAAAATGGCACGAAAAAGGGGAGGCTATGCCCAGCAGTGGGAGGACAAGGGCTGTGGATGATAATGATGAGCAAAAAGAAGTAAAAAATAAAGATTAACCATATAACAATGTATATATATTAATGAGGGATAAATAATATGTTTTTACTTGAAAAGTGATGAAGTTCAAGGGTTTATCGAAAACAGATAATTGGACAAAGTAACGTAATTTTTTTGCAACTTTTCCTGCAATGTAGTTATTCAGTCTATTTAGGTGTCGAAGTTTGAGTAAGCCAATTGAATGAATAACGCGCGCGAATGTTATAGACAGGACTTAAATAGCCGAAAAACTAAATAAAGCTGAAGAATATAATTATGGTTCCAATAAACTTTTGGCGTATTTCACCAATAAAAGACATACAAAAAACCCTTTACTAGATAATTACACTAAAGCTATCTAACCTGTCCCATTGCCCTCTTCTCTTCTTCCAAGACCGCCTGATCCTCATTCAGCATCACCTCATCATCTCCCTTCTCCTGATCATTCTCATTAACAAACGACAGTTTAATCTCATGATCTATTAACTCCTCATTACTCTTTAGATTAACCGACTGCAGGTCTTCCAACCTCGTTTTAATCTCCTTCAGATAATCTACGACTGTCGTCTTCTGGTGATCATCATCTTTCTCAGTTGTATTAAGATTTTCGATGGTCTGATTACACTGTTCCGTTAACTCGTTCAGTTTTCTCTCTATTTTGTCTTTCGCGGCTTCAGCTAGCAATGCTTTCTCGCATAGATTTGTGTTTTCTATTAACATGTTGCTTAGATGTTCAGTGACTTGTTTGTGCTTCTTTAATAGCTCTGCGTATCTCGCTTTTTCTCTTTCTAGGTCTTCTTGCAGCTGTTCGTTGTTTTGTTCGCTGATTGTCGGCAATTTGCCTATCAGTTGCAGTCTTAGTTCATTTACTAAGTTATTTAACCTAAAGGAAATAATTAAGTTAGTTATGTTGTGTTGTGTTGGATTGTAACTAACAATGTTCAATCAATAGGATTAGGCTATTTGATCAATTGTTGATTTATCACCATAATGTGTCAATATTAGAATTTTGGATTTAGGAATTTGAATGTTTGATACAAGCTCTTATTATGGAAATACAGATGGCATCTTTTTTTTGCCTATTTACGGACCGGAGGTCATTTATCGCGTAAGAAAAGGAACTTTATTTAAAAACCTTTAACGTTATGTTGAATATCAACTCTATTAAAATATCCCTAAGGTTCAGTCTTACCTAACGATCTCCGCAGCCTTAGCGTCCTGGTTAATGATGGGCTTGTTACGGATACGGCGGGCGCGGTCAGCGTACCGCAGCGTGGACACCGTCTCGTCTAGGTTGTAGTCGGCTGGACTCACACACGCCACCATTAGAGTTAAAGAGTTGCCTCCTAAACTGTCTGTAAAATATGAAAACTATCAGTAAAATATTCAAATTTACCTTTGATTGGTGCAGTGGTTAAGTCGTCGCCTTTCATTAGCCTAATTCCTTTCAAGATTGTAGGTTTACATTCATTAACACATAAGCCTTTTATTTGTAAGGCACACACACGAGAATGTTTGAATTGTCCACTGTTTCTTCATATTTACTACTGTAACTCTCAGGGTTTTAAAGAAAGAAAATTCTATTTATCTACCCTAACAATCCTTTGAAAAGCAACTTTTAATATCTTACAATAGTTGCAATACAAATGACATTACAGTATGTGAATATACTGAATATATATGTTTCTCTCACCTTGCAGCAGCCTCGTAAGTTTGCTGTCCCTATAACTGATGAAGCTCCTATTAGTCCCGTCTCCTAACGCCGATATCACGTTACCGAGCGCCAACAGGCCCTGGTTGATCTTCACACCTTCCTTCAGACGCTCCCCACTTGCCTTCGTCTTCTTAATACGCTCGGATCCCGCGAGATCTACGAGGTGGAACTTTGATGTTGTTGCTAGGTTCCTGTGGAAATTAAGAAGAATTTAATTTAGATAATGGTACTGACTTTAAAAACGTAAATGAAGGCAGGACTTGAACAGCAATTAGGCCTATTGTGTACTTGTGCAGTCAAATTACAAGCTCCAAAAGGGTAAAAAGATACATTAAGAATCATTTTTTGTCTAAGTTGTAATGTTTATTTTTATTTTATTTATTTAGGAAAATAAACAGTTACACACTACAGTAATTTACAAACATTTCATACAGAGTGAGCAAGTGTATAACCCACGACATTTTCCACAGATTATAAAAAAAAAAAAAAACTATTTTCAATGTACGTAGTGCGATTGCAATTAATACTTATATAATATTATCGTGAATAATGTGCTTAAATATGTAACTAAAACTAAATATGCGTGCAATACAAAAAATAAACATCATTATGCTGATACAAACAAAAATCATTGAATTTCTGAAATTTTTCTGTTGATTAGGTTTCGGAATTTACAAGTATGCACAGCGAAGATATCAATATTGTTAAAAATATTATTAAATTGAGCAGTAAGGCGACGTAAGGGTGCGCGCAAGCCAGCATTCGTACGAGTTGTTTTGCCTTTTTGTGGAGACCATAAATGTACACTATATAACAAATACTTACCTACCTTTTTGCTGAACTTAGTAGTAGTATGACAATGCAAGAGCAAAAAATCTACGTAATAATATAAAAACAAACAAATGTAACTGGTATTTCCAGTATATGAATATTGCATTAAAACAAACACATCAGTTCTTAACATACAACTAACAAACTTACTTATCAGTCCGGCTCTCCTTGCATATGATAATGGTGAAGACAGCATGACTCCTACTGGAGGCCTGGTTCATGGCTGTGGAGCCAGTCACGCGACCTGATGACCCTCGCTCTAGCACCATCATAGTCTCCATGGTTGAAGTTACCGGCAACTCTGTTATACCTAAAATTAAGAATATATGTCTGATATTACAACTGGTTCTTTTTAGGATATCTAGTAATATACTGTTTTTGTAATATACATGTACATTTTTTGATAACACACATAGTCACATTATGTAGGTAGTTAGGCAGTAAACAGTAGGAAAAAATTAAGTGACTGATTAAGGTTTTAATAAGTATTATTATCCAACATTTATTTTAAGTCTAATTGTAAATAATTTTAATTGGCTCAATATACAGGAGCCTACTTAAAGAAATAATCAGCAGTGCTATTCAGTGCTTTTTGAAATAAATGTATGTACAAATTCAAACATGAAATTGTTTTTAACAACTTTTATACAACACAATTATATTGAACAATAATTTACCTGGTAAAATAACTCCCTTGTTAATATCCTCTCTAATCTCTATAATACTGTGTCCTCTCTCTTTCCCCGAGAGGAGATCATAGCACTGCTCCTGGTACAGTTCCATGAAAGAGACATTCACCTTGAATATAAACTTATCCTCGTGTGTCTCTATGAAGTCAAATATGTCTGCCACTGCTTGAGGGATTACACCTGTGGAGAAAGGATAAATAAGACTAGCTAATTTACATTATTTTAAGTGTGAACACACAACTGCAATATTTCAAAAGTATTGTATTTTTTGCTGTGTCCATTATCCAGTTGCCTAGCTTTTCTCCCAAGGCAAGTAATGTGACATCTCTGACAACTGTGAAACTAACTAGTTACAGAGATCATTGTGTGCAAACAACTACTGAGCTGTACTAAAGTATATACTGGGATTACAATAAAAAATTGCTCAATCATTATTTGACAAAATCAAGGCCACCTAAAATGGTATAAATATTAGATTGAAAAATCAAGGCCGCGTGGAAGACCCAGGCGGAGATGGAGGGATGAACTAGACATACAAAAAGGAGTGGCAACAAGTAGCAAACAATAGAGACCTGTGGAAGGAAGGAAGGGAGGCCTTTGCCCTGCAGTGGGACAGTTCAGGCTTTAAATAAATAAATAAAGGCCACATAAAAAGCAGACACATAGGATATACATTCCTTACATATAATAAATATATGTGAAGAATAGGCCACTGACCGGTATATAATAATCCGGCCTATAAACGTCCCACTGCTGGGCACAGGCCTCTTCCCATATAGAGAAGGCACGAGCATTGATCACCACGCTTGCTCTCTGCGGATAGGCGATTTAAGATCCCAAGTTTTTGGTATCCAGGTTTCCTCACGATGTTTTCCTTCACCGTTTGTCAGAGGTGTCTTAGAGTAATTAAGAAAGTACATATAACTTTGAAAAAGCCACATTGGTACTTGCCTGGGTTCGAACCTGCAACCTTGTGCATACAAATCCGTTCATTGAACTGCTAGGCCACCACGACATCATACCGGTATAGTACAATCAAATTTTAAGTATGAAAATGTGATAAATTACATTCAATGTGTATGTTATTTAATATACACAAAACATATAAATAAAATAGTAAATAGCCATACATATCCTAGATAAATAAGTACTCTTGATTTATACATAAAAGATTGTTAAAACCCAAGTTCGAATAATTTATTTTCCTGTAACCAAACTATTAGATTCTTATCACCTTGCACCAGTCATAACTTTGAAATTGTTTTAAATTATATTTTAGCATTTCAGTTGATACTAATAACAACACATAATTTTACAATTTACATACAATACAAAACTTTCTTAGGAAGTTAGTTAAAGATTTAAATAATAAATGTATATCTAATACATACCAAGTTTTGTGGAGTCACCATCAGAACCAGAATAGTTAGTTCCCATTGTGTAGGTCTTACCAGACCCTGTCTGACCGTATGCCAATATTGTTACATTGTACCCTGAAAGTACCATAAAATAAAATGCTTTTATGTAGGAATAAAAGGATTTGAAGTTCCTCAAATGGTGAAATGAAAAAAGTGCTTTTTGAGTTCATAAGTGTTAGATTAAAATTACATAAATAAGTTCAACATGAAATAGAAAACATCCACATACTTAATATCAATTAGTACTTAACTACTTTTGGTATAACTATTATTATTGATATATATTTTCAGATTTGTTAAAACACTGTTTAAGGATTTTGATTTCAAAAGTGTAAAATGCTTGCTGCATACCTAAATGAGTAAGTTTACTTTAAGACTTAGACTTATTTACTTTTAAATATATTATTTAACCAATTGGAAAGATGAAACCTTATTTAGCAAACAATAAACAGAATGGATTAAAAATCGTTAAAAATATTTACATACTTATAAAATGTTACAAACCTTGAAAGAGTTTTCCTATAAGACCTTTCACTGCAGTATCATAAAATTCTTGCTGTGTTATGTGTTGGGGGAAAACAAAATTATATGTGAATGCCAAGTCTTTGATCTGCACCTGAGGCTGCCCAGCCACCACGTCAATACACTCATCGCATCCTCGATCTGTCTCCAGTTGCATCAAGGGCCTGATCCGGAGTGCCACTTGCACTGTATCTATCGTACCTTTGCTATCTCCTTCCACCATTTTGGTAAATTATAGTATATTTAACAATAAAAAACTCCTCCTCTCTCCTAGTCCACCAGGAAAGCTCTCATGTCCTATAATTTCAGGTTTTCTGGATGATCAGGGATTGTCAGTTGTCAGGATTTTTTTTCAGTATGGAGTAATTTGTCGGGCCTGACATTCGTGTCAATTTCTGTAAGGTTTTATGCAAGTTAATTACAAACGCTTTCGAAATATACTATAGGCACTATAAAGTGTTGATATGAGATTTTTTTACACAAGACAGCTGTACTCTAATATGAAGATTTGTATTAGAAAAGTTTGGTTTCAATTCCTTGCAACTAAGATCACCAACAAGTTCATTTAATACATGTTCTCGCTTCTTGATAACTTACCGTATAACTTAACACTAAAGTATCAAATATGAATACAGCGAATATAGTTTAAAAGGTAATTCAAACAACTTTCTGCCGTCAGCCAGCATAAATCACGACAATAAACGTTTAAAAATACAACGGCCTCAGATCAACGACATATTCAAATTTAGGGTTGCTACAAACAATAAAAAATGAAACTGAAATGAATGAATGTAAAACCATAAACACAAAAGATTACAAAAGGCTGAATAGTGAATACTGTGAATGTGACAAGCTTGATTCAACAGTCTGGTAATATTTGTGAGAAAAACAAATAAATTCTCGAAACGCTATTTATTTGTTGAAGGTAAATTATATTTATAGTTTTATTTTGAATATTAAAAAATTAATAGTGTTATTGTTATGTATTGATGTGTTATTGTAATTTGTGCACAGGGCCAAGTAGACTCAAATTATGAAGCTTTTATGAAAGAAGTCTTGGAACACTTGGAGTATAAAAGTAGAAAACTGTTTTCAGCTAAAATTGAAAAAAAATCCTTGTATTCTAAATATACCTAGGTTATTATTATTTTTCATTAATAAAATAGTATCCATTCATTAAATAAAAATATTTTTATTATTATACTATATTGCTATTTTGAAATAGTATTATTTTTGAATAAAAAAACAAAAGTGTACTAAAACCTTATAACAAAATAACAAAGAAAACATACTATCATCATTTGTCTATTCCAGCTAGTTGTCAAATTAAAGTTGTCAAAAAAACGAGCGAAAACTAAAGGAAAGTTTTAGCATCGCAGGTTATTTATTGTTTTTTATATGTTTATGTGATAAAATTCAATTGAAAACAGTGCTGAAAGTGCGTCAATCACACATATAAGTGGATCAAATGTTTCAATGTGATGAAAATCAAAGTGTAAGATTTGTTATTGCGAAGCGTCATGCCACCGCGAATTAGATCTAGAGCTTGCAAAGCTTTGAAGGAAAACATTGATGTCACTGAAAACAAGTCGAAACCTGTTAAAAGTACCACGAAGATTCCGAGAAAGGCTTTAGCCGATAAGACAAATTCCGCTTCAGATGACACGTCTATAGAAATTCCGAAGCCCAAGAAAACAATCACAAAAAGCTCGAAGGCACTAAAACAAAATTCTGAAAACAAACAGAATAAAAACTCTAAACAGAATACACAAGTGAAAACAACTGCAAAATCTAAAAATGTAGGGCAAACAGAAAATTCTGTACCAGTTAATGAGGCAAGACCACGACGCGATAGACGTATACCCACTCGGTTTGTGGAAAACCCTGTATTAAATAATTTATCAAACAGTAGAGACAGTTTAAACATCTCACAAAATAGCTCTATACCGGATAATAAAGCTAAGAATACTCCTGTATTAACTGAAGTTTCACCAAAAAATGATGATCCTGAACCCTCCCCCTTTAAAACACCGTCCAAACCTGATAGTAGCATATTAGCTTGCCGGCCAAGAAGAATCTGCCGCTTGCCATCTCGATTTGAAGACCATTCTATTAGTCCTAATAAGTATATACCTATACAGCCTGCTAATGCAAGTACACCTATTCAACAGAAGAAAACTAAACCTATTCAGTCTTTAAACGATAAAGAAAATGTCAAACAAAACAATAAAGAACATACTACTAAAGTAGTAAATAAAATAGACAATTATCTAATACCACAAGTTAAGCTAACAAGATCGGCAAGAATTGATGCAAAACTTGTTAAAACAAGTGATGGTTCATCTAATAACAGTAGCCCAGATAGCAATAACAATGCTAAAGGCAGATCAACAAGGGCTAAGAAAAATACTCAGGTAAAGTCAAATGTAAATACAGTAAATACAAAAGTTGTTAAAACAAAAAAGGTAATTTCACCTGCAAAGAAAGTTCTGTTACCATCAAAAAGGGTTCGGTCACCATCAAAAAGGGTTCTGTCACCATCAAAAAGTACTATTTCACCTCCAAAACGGGTTCTATCACCAACAAAGAAGAATTTGTCACCAACTAAAAAAGCTGAACCATCAATAATTGTAATTGATTCCCCATCAAAGAAAGCAAGTCCAAAAAAGACTGCAAATGGTAGAGCTAACAAGAACCTATCATTCCAATTGTTAGGCAGCAAGAAATCTTCTCAGAAAAATGATAAAAATGACCTAGATATATATGAGTTTACTTTTGATCCAAATGAAGAACCGCAACCGCAGAAAAAGAAGCGTAAAAGAGTTGTTAATAAGAAGCCTAGCCAGCCTAAGAAAGTGACATACAAGAGTAGTTATGATCAGAATATTTCAAAAGCTTTATCTGCCCTTAAAAAAGCTGTAAAACCTGGTAAAACTGGTGATGTTCCTAAGTTAGATCAGATAGCAGAAACTGCTGATGATGAAGAAGCAGTAAATGTTCAACAAAATATGACCAACAACGAAGTACAATTGTCTGTGACCAATCACAATAATGTAGTTTTCAATGACACTGGTAAGGCTTCTGTACATGAATGCAACTATCCCTCAATAAGGGTGGAAGATATAGCAGCCGATATTGAACCAAGTATGGATCATCATGATGACATTAATTACTCACCAGTCACCACACCAAGACCTCATGGTTCAGCAACTCCTAATGCCTCTGTAAACTTTAGGACCAGTCCAGTAAGACAAGAGAGACCTGTACTCAATAATGATCCTTTGAATTTACAAGAGGAACTTAGCTTCTTTGATGACCATCCTGTTGCTAGCAGTAGCATGAACATGTCTGTGAGACATCCCTTGGCCAGTCCTTGGAGAGTAGAATTTGGTAGTCTACCAATAAAATGGCCAGTCAACACATATATGAAGCCTAACATGACACCAGCAGTGGAAAGCTCATTCATCAGTGCTGAAGAGTCAATAAAAAAGAAACATGTTTATACTAATCTGTTTCTACCTGCAAATGATGCACCAGAACTTGTTAATACTACTCCCAACTATAAACAAACCAGTATAATATCGTTTATTAAAGAAATGGCTGAGAAGAGTGCTAAAAAGAAAAGTGGTAAGTCTATGTCACCAACAAAAGCTGTGTATGTAGAAGTATTTGACAAAAATGCTCCCAAAAATAGAAAAAAGAAAAGTTCTAAGATGAATAGCAGTAAGGAAGCTATCCCAGCAGAAAATACATCTGAAGAACAATCTAATAACAGTATTGAAACATCAAGTGAGAAGGAAAATTCTAAAGAAGAGAAAAGAACTAGAAAGCGTAAGAATGATGGTAATATTTGTGAGTTACCTGCCAAATCTCCTCGAAAGAAAAATGGTGACTGTACATTTTTTGGTTTTGATGATAGTGAAAATCCTGATCTAGAGAATGTATCACCCATCAAAATAAGTAACAAAAAAGGCAGATCTATGAGAACACGGTCCAGGGCTGTGCTTCAAGAAATCAATGGCCCCACTAGAGCTGATCTACCGGTTGCTGCTAAAACTAAGATAGCAACCAGTTCAGATATTGTTAACAAGGTTTATGAGGAATTAAAGTCAGCTGCTGATGCACCAGTGTTTCCAGAGAAGGATATTAATATCAATGATAATGCAACAAATATTGAGGAATTGGATTTTAATGAGGATTCACAGTCTGTCCATTTGTTTGAAGATATTGAAGTTGTACATCATTTGAAGGTCATTATTGTTTTCCATAATTTTAGTCCAGTCTGTCTTGCATATTTTTTAGACTACCTACATTAGCCTACAACTTGTTAAACCTTAGATTTCCTGACACAAATTGTATACATATAAAGGTTAAACTTTATGTTTTTCGTAACATTTCAGCCGACACGCAAAAGCTATGGTAAAGCTAAGAAGGTCACATTCCGCACACATTCATCATCTGACAATGAATCAAACATCGGAGTACCAGGCAATCAGAATGATTCGAGTGATTATGACGATCTTGGCGACTTAACATTCGAAATTCCTGATGTCAAAGAGAAGAAGACAATAAAAAAGAAGAGGCCTAAGAAAATGATGTCTAAGAAAGAGGTAAATATAAAAACACTGAAAATATTATATATACAAATTATTTACTTTTAAAACAATTTGGTTATACCTGTAAAACCGAGTTTAAACAAAATGTTGTAAAGATATATTGAAACATAATGGTATTCTTCTTAGATTCTTGTTAGGCCTTCTGATTTAATCCACCTGTCCATTATGTTTTTTTTGTTTATATTTAAACGGCTAATATTCCATCCAAAACTTCATGTAACCATTGTATATCAATGAGGCTAACGTATTGCGCTCACCAGTTGGCGCCACTGCCGTGTAAGCTGTCGAAGCCCTTTTTTTTATTCCGTTATATTAGAATTTTACATTTTGGACATCACTTGCGATTAGTACCTCTAGTGGATGGTGGCCGCTATTGCAAACATTTTTATATTGTTTATAATATTATATTTAATAATTAATATTTATATTTATTTTACAGGAAAAGGAAGCTGAAGCCTGGGCAGCCAATTTTAATTCTATGTGTGAGGACATAGAGGATTTCCCCTTACTTATAGAGTAATCATGACATTAAATTACACTAGGTTTAATTATTAGTAAGCTAAACTTAGAAAATACTCAAATTATGACCAAGTATTTTAAATGAACAAAACTTTCTCAAAAAATCTTAATTTACAATTATATTTTATAATTATAATTATTTCAATCTGAAATTCGTGGCATTTTGTATATAAATAATGTGCATTTAATTTATATAACAGTATAGGTTAGGTTTTAATGATTATGATTTTAATATGCCTCAGTTCAGTACAATTTCTAATCATGAATGTTTTTGTGGCCATGCATTTGCCATTTTATTTTACTTAACATGACAATTTCATGAAGTTTTAAGTAGAGTAAGTTAATTTGAGTGTACTTTTAATTTATTTTGTCAATTTTGGTTTATACATTTTACTAACGTACGTTTGAGCTACAATTCTGTTTTTTATCGTAGGAGTGTGATAAGTTTGATATTTGCACTAAAAGGATGACAATTATTAATCGTGAATTGGTACTAAATAGCTCTTTGCCTCTTCACTTTGACAGTTATTTGCGTACTATAGAAGTTCTGTATTTGTTTTCAACTTCAAAATAATCAGCCAAAATTGACAATTATGATTAAGAATTAATGCTACTAAGGGGCCATAATTAAGTAAATGCGTTTTAAGTAATTAAGAACAAGTTTTACCTCGAATTATTTTGAATCTAACTTAATTTTATATAAACAAAACTAGATCTTAAAAATAATCTGATAAGTTCTTCCTTGCGTTTAAGAGAAAAGATTAAGTTAAGTTTTTTATTTTGGGTTTTAATCTCGTGGGCATTTAATTTTAAGTTAATATTATTTGTGTTATTTTGTGGGTCAATATTCTAATTTTGGACCTCACCTTGTAGTTTTCTGTTGTTCAGATTTTTATTTTTGCGACACGAGACGCAATGCTGGCTGTTTTGCATCTCATTTTGTTTTAATTCTATGGACACAATTTTAATTTAAATAAATAAGGATTTTAACATCAATAATAAATTGTTTTATTAATTATGTTAAGTTTGAAAACTATTGTAGCTGTGGGCAGCGTAGATAACTGCTGGAGTTCTAAAAAGTCGTAGATTCGGTTTATTTTAACTAGGTGGCGCTGTTAAGGATTTGACGTGGCAAGTAGACCGCACAGTGATTCCGCTACTAAATCATAGGTGGCAGCAGCTGTATTACCAAGACTTGCAAACTGATAATTTTAATATTGCCATATTATTATTTTATTTACCAACATTTTATGGATACAACTTTTTAAGGGAATTATTATTTACCTCGCAAGGTATTTTATTTTTGTTATCTTAATGAATGTCTTATTTAGACAACTCGTATTCTTATTCTCATCTTACTGGTTTTTTGGCACAATTGCGTTTGTAACAAAATTATTAAATATTTATATGTGAACAGAGTTTGCCTTCATACTTGTTATGGTAGTCCTTAGTAGTACCTACTCTTCTATCGGGCGCTAAACTTTTATCTATCGTTTTCAGTAAAACATTTACCTACTTTCTTGATACGATTTTCACTTTGTTCTTAAGTTGTGTAGCACTATACTTCAACATACTATAAAGGCTCTAATGCCCCTAATGCCCTTAGATTTTATTATTTTGTAGTGTTTTTGAATAAGATTTAGGTAAATTATAAGTGTGCTTTTATTGAGGCGCATTGACCACTTGCCGTCTTGTTACAATTTAATTAATTCTGTAATCTGTAAGTACATATTACTATTCTAATCATTAGAATCCATCTTACAATAGCAGTGAATAAGTCCATGCATCAAAAAGTAGCAGCGGTGAATTAGAGGAAGAACCATTACTAAATATTTTAAATTAATTCATCCAACAAAGTAAGTATCCACTCAACCCTAATGTGATGCCTGACGATATTAAAATGATTGCTCTTTGGCAAATATGGCGGCCGGCTGAATTATACAGCGGAAGCAAATATTACCCTTGCAAACATACGTCCCGAGAGAGCGAGCTAGTTCGCGCACTCAAAATTAAAAGCACACAATGAAAATAGCCCCTACTCGGATACCTATGTCGCGAAAAGTAAGTGCCTACTCCAACCATCGCTCTTAACACTATGCGTGGAGTGGCCCACGCATTGTTGTCAATGAAAACAGTCGCCGCTAGAGTGTTTTTTTGTTTATAGACTCTTCGATGTTGCCACTCGAAAATAAATAGCCGCGCCGTAACGAGCAATATGGGCCTAACAAGCTGTAACGATGTTTTGTCTTTACAATCGATTCGCGATTGTTTGTTATTGTTTCATCTCGCCACTCTCGCCGCGATAACAACTGAGTTTGGTGTTCGTTCCCAAGCAAATTGAAAAATAACGAGTTTATTGGAACAATAATGAATGCTGGAGCTGAGACAGCGATAAAAATGAGTTGATAGACGCTATATTCACATAATGAATTTGTATCTAAACCACGCAATTGCTTAAAAGACTTAAACAGTTTGCTAGTTCTAAGCTCTCTCCCACTATTATTTAAAGTGTATAGAACTCAAATATTCGTTTAGTAGGTACTGGAATGAAACAATGGTTCCGATCTCGTAGTATTAATAATTAAACACCTCATAATAATATTCAATCCAAGAGTAGACTTATAAATTAACAATTAGACTATTTCAGTCATTTAATTAAAGGGTGGCCGCGCACAGCTAGGTTGTTCGGATCGGGAATATTAACCGCAATTCTCGGTCAACATTCACAAAATTGACACGTCAAATATTTGTAACTTCGTCCTGGGACCACGTTAGACTGCAAACAGAATCGTGTCTGGTCCTCCCTTAATTTCCGATGTTTCTACACCATCGGCGCTTTGTCCCAATATGATTCTAAGTGGACTGGTTTTACGGTTAATTTTGGTGTGCTCCGCGTTTGTCGAGATAGCCGCTTGTCAAAACAAAATGGCGCTGACTGTGTTTGAATTGGGCCGTATCAGTCGCAAGCGGAGATTCATTTTGTCACGTTGCTTAAGATCGTAGTAGAGTCTCCTACATATTGTCTCTGTACACAAGGTGAGTGTGTGCCCGCGTGTTAGGCTTGCATTTAAAGCTAGCTACAAATTTGTTGTTTCAGTACAAATACTACGATGATATTGTTTGCAGTTTGACTTTGCGTTCGATCGAGGAGTTTGTTTGGCAGCCCAGTGCCGACGTCGTAATAAGTCAACTCTTGTATATTGATTATTGTGATCATTTGGCTACTGTCTATTTTTTTTAGTAGTCACTAGATGCAACATTATCATTCTCAGGTGCATAACAACTAACTTTATTTATTAGAACGGAAGAGCAAAATGAAAATACCTTCTTCTTAAATTAGTCTTTCTTGTTTAAGATTATCTAATAAGATTCTTAAATATTTGAGAATCTTCTTAAATAATTAGACTGTTATAAGATTTACATATCGTAATTGGACCAAATATTAAAAAGGTAAATACAAAGTTTGCCACCTGCAAAGAACCCAATAGGTATTAAATCAAATCAACAATTCAATCTCGCCTATTTATGTTTAGTCTTCAAATTTACCTATGATTAAAAACCACATGTTTGGAGTAAACACTAACTTTCAAAAGAGGAGCATACTTAACAAATATTATATTGTAAACTTTACATTGGCATGGTAAATATTAAATAATATGTGTACAGGTAAATAATATTGTCGCTAGTCCGCGAGTGGAGTCTACCTGCCGCTCTCAGTGTTGCCATTATCATAAACCAAACACGTCAATATTTACCCACACAAACAAGGGCGTAATTTTTAAATAAATTGTGGCATTTCGCGAAATTGCTTCCGCAAATAGAATTGTGGACAAGAGCCGGCGCGAATGTGTGCGCAACTTTTTTCGGGTCGTTATTCGACCATGAGCTTTGTCGCTTTAATGGGATGCTCAACGTGATTTTGAAAGCAGTAAAACATAATTATCTTTTGTAAGCTTAACATTATACGTATGCACATACAACATACCATTATTCTAATTTCTAATACTTACTTGTGTACACGACGATACAAACCTATTTTGTTTACTCGATAATAGATGGCGCTTACGTACTTTCATTTTGTAAAATACCTACCCGAGCGAGGTGCCATATTATGCAGGGCAATTATTTACCTTTACAGATAAATCTAAAATCTAGTATCTTACGAACTACCTCTGCTACAATAATACTTAAATAAAGACTAATTGCTAAATAAATATTAAAATTAAATTGGAAAATACTTCACAAATAAATTCTCATTACAAATTAGGTATTCAATTATAAATTATAACACCCAAGTAGGTACCTACCTAATATTCTTTATCCATGTAATCACTATACTTAAAACTTACGGCCTGTTTGTTATGTTACTATCTACCGCTTGTTGCTCGCCGGTCGTTTTAAGATAATTAAAGACTATTAAAGCCGGGCTAAGTGTATTAATGAAAGCAATATCACAAGCGGGGCCGGCCGCCATCTTGTCTTGGATTTCCCGCCATTACCTACTTTGGGGCACCGTACCGTACAAGAAAGATAATCCTTGGATTGGTCAGAGTAAATGCGAAGTAACTTGGGGTGGAAGAAGGTATCCAATTTCGTGTGGCTACTTATATACGTGCAGGAATTATGGACGAGCATTATTCAAAGCTGTATAAATTCTGTAATATTATAGTTACTTAAGAAATGTTGAATATTTGTCGAGCGAGATGTGCAGCGTTAACATTGATATGAATTACTCAAAGGCGCTTTTTTAGAAACCTATATATTGCCAAACTGCTGCGAAGAGGCGCTTAAAGATTACAATTAAAATTAAGACACTTAACGTTTGCTAGGTACAGCAAAGCAGTTCCCGACGGCTAACACGTACCTAGCAAAGCGTTTGCCAAAAACGCCTATTTCTTGTAAATAATTTTGTTTTGTAGACATTTTTATAGGCGTTTAGCTTACTTATACCTACCTAAATAATTAAACTAAAGGTAAAAAATAGACAAATAAACAACATACAAACGATTTCTCCATAATAGTTAGGTATCTTTTAGTAGGTATCAAACGATTAATATAGATTATTTGCGGATGGAGATATCAAACCAATCTATCTACTTATTTTCTCTTTAGATTTACAAAATCCTTATTGCAACACGAAAATAGTTTGCAGCGTTGCTTGCACAGTATCTATCAAGAAATACCGTATAACTTGGTTCGATAGATTACATAGGGGCGGTAAGAGCAGATGCGTTAAGTTTCCATATTTACTTAGGCTGCGTGGCCCGTTTTATCAGAACGGTGCATGTAAGGGGAACCTTTGATCACGCATCACGGAATAATTGAAAGCTTGGCGCACCTAATATTGATGGTTTGTCGTAAATAACAGATTTGGGGATTATAGTTTGTAAGCGAATGTGATATCGATCTAGTTTTTTTAGTTGTTACTAAGCAAAACGTCTTTAAGATACTATAAGGTATAAAATTACATTAACTGTAGGTATAATTGACGGAACCGGACTTGATCTATACCTACATAGGTCTTTTGAGATAAACTGCATGTCAAAAATAAACGATATTACAAAAAACAAGCTTACCCATTTAAAAGTGCTAGATTAGAGTGTCCGAAAATATGATTTTGTTTATCACGATCTCAATATTTCGTAGTATCTTTTATACCGGACAAATACTTAAGTAGTCTTTAAAGGGAGAAGGTTCTTATGTAAATGTAATGTACCTAACAGAACAGTCTTTCAGTCACTGAATTGGTACCTATATAAGTAAGTATACCTCCTTAATAGATACCAAAGCTTATCATCTAATCAATACAAGAAACAAACTTTACCCAACAATTCTAATTTATTACTTTATTTAAGTTCCATCTGCGCCTTCGTGCACGATTTCATTAATTTACGAAACTTAAGTAAGTCGGGAGGCCTTAAGCGCCGAATCTACAATTTATGTAAAACGGGCCCGCCGATGTTCAAACACACTAGTTTGTAATACTCGGTAACTGTGAGCTGTACACTAAGTAGATTAAGTATGTAACTACTTACTTTGCCTTTGTGGGAACACCTATTCATCTCAGTTTTCGATTGAAGAAAATCTGTGAAATGTTGGCACGTTAATTGCCCATTAGATTTTAAAACCACCTCAGATTTTAAAATTGTAATATATCATAAAATATTCAACAATATCTTAAAGCATACTAAATAAAAAAATGTTATTATAGCATTGAGGAGTATATCAAAGACAAAAGTAATAAGTAATGTGTCTTATGCATATAAAATAATAGTCTGTAATAATGTGTGTATTTTGTTTTCCTACAATTTTGTTCGTTATTGTGTTTTCGAATTTTCTACACAAATGTAAGTTTGTTATGAAATAAATGTCTTATGTCTTATTAGCTTCTTTTTAAACGCTTTTAAACAGCATCGTTGTTACCTTAACTGCAATCAAAAACAATATCATATACAGCGTGTTAGCATTATTATACATACTTAGGTAAAGAAATAACAGAAAAAAGAACAGTTAATCCAACGCCTAGTCCCCATAACACCTAATCAACATCGTATACCATAAAATCCAGAAAAAATCGCAGCTAATACCTTTGTCCGTATAACACAGCGAATTAATTCCCTGACGTTCCCACCGGCCATAAATAAAGGCCTCGCTCGCAAACACACGGAAAGTGCGCAAACAACATAAAACACGGAATGATTGCAATTAAAAACGCATTGCGAGGTCACGTGACCCCGGCGGCCATTGCCGGTGGTGCCAATGTTGATTATGAATTAGGTATGGGTTGTGTATTGAATTTGTTAGTTTAGTTTCATAATTGGACTGAATTTTGTGGTTGATTGAAGGACCAAAAAGTGTCAATCTTTAGAGGAGAATTAGTCAAAAATTAATGAAAAAATACTTAATTGATGACATGATTTTTTTAGCCTAGGTATAACTTTACAGTGAAATACAGTTTTTTTTATAAATAATAATTTTTATTTGCCTTAAAACAATAGAATTTAGTATGTACGGATTTTTCCTTTTGAAGACAGGGTTGCTTTACTAACTACGTACCTATACATAGTTATACTCGTAGATCTTTAAGATTTTTAGCAGATACACTAACTAAAAACTGCACTTTGCATACCTATATCACACACACGAATTACAAAATAAAGACAGCCCAAAAAGTATGAAACGCGACCGGAATTCTGGGATTTGCAGCAGTGTTTGGAAACGAACTAGCGATTAAAGTAAATACAGAATGAAGTGGAGTATGCACACTATGCACCCAGTCGGCCTGTCGATGGAAGCCGATAGATTCCCTATAGATACTCGGTTTGAGTAGGTCAAGCTAAAACTTTTCGACCTATTTTGGGTGCTATCCGATTTTTTTATTTATTTTGTTCGAAGTCTTTGATAGAGTTATTTTTTAGTCTTGGGTAAGTATGAGAATGATTGGTTTGGTTGCTTTGTTAATTGTCGTTTTTCTGGATAGAGGGTTGAGGGCAAATCGTGGCAATTTTTGGAACAATAGGTCCATAGGTTAAGTTACAATGAAACTTATTATATGCAGCGTCTCCTAGATAACAACAAAACATCTTAAGTATACTTACCTACCCCATATACAATTAAGATCTTCATTGCAACCTTTATTATTATTTCCGGATCGTCTATGTACAAAAGACCTTTAAATCTCCCTTAAAATTACAAAAAAAAAGAATCATATATTATGCCGGAACCCGCCCTAGAGATTGTAATAAGTATTTTTTTATTTATAGGCCCTTATTGCCCGCGGTGCTAATATCGAGTAAGATCGCGGATCATCCCGAGTTTAGGGAGCGACGCCGGGGGGCTACACTAGCGATTTTATGCACCACATCGTTTATACGACTTTTATTGAGTAACGCTCTATTTAAGCGAAAATTGTTATCGTTTGAATGTTTTGTATTCTAAAACATAACATAACATAACATCACGCCTGTATCCCCGAAGGGTTAGGCAGAGGTGTACCAATGTACACCCACAGTTCGCCGGTATGATTAGGTCCCATGTAATAGGGGGCGAGCCTATTGCCACTAACCGGGCACAAATCCAAACTCCGACCTGCTACTGAGAATTTCATAGAAAAACCCAATAACACCTTGGTCGACTTGGGAATCGAACCCAAGACCTCTAGCTTAGCAGTCGCGGTTAGCGCCACTAGGCCAACGAGGCAGTTTGTATTCTTGTAATGTATTTAAGCTTTTTGTATGTATAAAATTGATAAAATACGGTATTCAGCTGAATCCGGTAAGACTGGTAGCCGACCCCAACATAGCTTGGGAAAAAGGCTCGGGAGATGATGTATGTATAAAATTGATAAAGATATCAGGTAACCTATGTTGGGATAATTTGTATTGATTGATTGAAGTTAAGTATGGACATAATAAGAATACATTACATCCTTACTTATGTATGGATGTTTGTTACTCTTTCACGCAAAAACTACTCAATGGATTTTAATGAAACTCTATAATAATGTAGCTTATACATCCGAATAACACATAGGCTATAATTTATAAAGATAGTGTATGATTTGTCATTCACGCGGGTGAAACCGCGGGGCACAGCTAGTCGGTTATAAAATAAAATGTCATATTTTGATTCCTGTAGTTTTTCACTTAAGAATAAGTAAGTATTTCAGAAGAGCACCAAAAAACCACTTTGAATAGTAATACCTTGCTTCAGGATAAGATTAAAGACATCGGTAGCTCTACATATTCACATGACACAATAATCTGCAAGAACCTATATAAAATTCAGAAGGTAGTTTTTCATTTGTCAAAGTTTGTATCCTAAGTTAGTGTGGCAACACCATAAATTATGGCGAGGGTAACGTTTTTAGACTTATCTGTATTTCTTAGAATGTCTTACGATAGTCAGTATATGGAAATATTTTAAGATACAGCGAGCAGTTTGTTTAGTGAGATAAGCGAAGTAGCGGATGCCGGCTTGTTTACTTTTATATAATGTACAGTAATACAGGCTCGGCTGTTGCGAGGAGCATGCTTGTAAATAATACAGTAATAATATTAGCTGGAATATATAGTTATATAACTTTTAAGTAAGGCAAATACTCAGATGCACATATGTACTTCGTTTAGACGTTTCACGTTGAATAATGTGTGCTTAATTCTGCAGTATAATAAAAAAAAACCGTTAATTCGTTGATATTTAATAACCATAATAATAATTATTACAAAATCAGCTAAAACTGCCTTGACTCTAGTACTTAGGTAGCTTCACAATTGTCGATGTAACAATTCCAAACGCTCTACAATTTAAGACAGGAAATCTCCTTTTTCAGTATTTATTAATAATATTAAGATACTTTATGCAAATCATGTATCTTAGCATGAACTTTTAAGTAAAAATTCGATATTACATACATAGTTTTAATCACAGAAAAGAACAAACACGACCTCAAACAAAGAACTAAGTCTATTTAAGACATAGGTAATATTTTCTCACAGAATTTTCTACAAACCTAGATTATATCAAAAGATCCTGATTATCCAAAACTACTGCGACATGTAATATGAATTATGTATGGATTGTTCGTAAGCACACACTAAGTGCTACTGATGGCAGTGATGGCTTACCTTGTTTTCTGTTCCCATATTTGAGGCGTGGTATACCTACGTGAATTTAAATGATATTTACTATGACCGGTTATCTTAGCGTAGCGAACGTTTTATTTGGTACCAGAAGCAATTGTGTATGATATTACAGGTTTCTTAATTTTAAAATGATGGTTTTTCAGACTGTTTCTTTATAGTAATAATTTAGATTAAATTTTAATGTACGTGAATCAGGTGAACGCTTGAACAGTCAATTTTTGATGGTAGAGTTATTTTGTTTGTGACTGATTTTCTTTTTGATAACTGGAGGAAAATTAAAGCCTTACTGAAACCTAAAAATCTCCTTGTCCAACTAGGTAACTAACAATGTCACTGTGTGGTAGATTTTTGAGGTCAATATTTTACCTTAAAAATTATATGATAAGGGTAGATTAATTTAATAAATGGCAAACGTAGCGAATAAATTAGTTTATCTTCATATGATTTTAGTTATTCTTTCAGGGTTATTTAATAACTATTTTTATTAGGTAGGTACAAATAAAAGGTGAGAACTCTAGTCCTTCCTTTCTTTTGTACAAGAGCGAGTAGATGAGAGTACCTTCGGGCTAAATAATGATATATTTAGTCGTAGCTAGAAAGGTTTAATAAGGCTGATTGCTCACTTAAACCTGAGACTTAAATATATAGGTAACTACTGAAAATATAAGACTTGTCGAAGATTTGATTTTTCTTCACGTTTAGTTTACCTAATTAAGAAAAAGTAGTTGAATGATGGCTTTTTTCAGGATACATAATAAGACCAAAGCTTCCTATTTGTTTAGTCAATCAAAGCCTCACGTCGCCATTTTTAGACACAATTTTTTTTATAGCCTGTCCTTCAACTCGCAATCAAAATACTTTCCAAGTTGCGTAAAAGACGTTTTGAGTTGATCGGCCGCTCGAACGACCAGACAAGCCTGTGTCAACATACAGGGAATTAGTCCAAATTATGTGCGCCTCCACTACCCCTCCTGAAGCCTCGGGTACTCCCACCCTCCTCCGAATCAATATTTGTTGTCCGTACTCTTCTACTTTAATACACGCACAATGCTCACTCAAAACCCCATTCAAAAATCAACCAAAAACCAACAGCGTATAGTCTCTTTTTGACGTTTCTTCGCTTGGGAAGTTAAGTCGTTTGGTTTTCGAATGGTATGGACTCATCCCCAGTTGTTGCTTTCTCGTCCAACGTAATGCGGTCTCTTTCTAACGCTGTTTTCCACGAGATGCGTGGAGCATTGGTATGTGGATTTGGTTGTACAAATCATATATAATGTACCATTTTCTTATCGGAAAAATGGATTATGTTAACGAGTTCTGTTTTGTCTGAGATAACTGGTTCGGTGGTTAGGAAAAGGTTTGGTTAGATTTGAGCTTGGTTTTATTATTGGATTAGGCTTGGTTTTGCATATTGACCGTTCAGTTTAGTATCTACACTTGAGTAGCCACCTAGTTTTAGTATAGAAAAAGGCTCAACTGTAATTTATCAGTACGAGATTAACGAGGACTTTAGTAGTATAAAATATTTTTGCACGTGGATTCGGTTCTACGTGTACAGATAACATGTTTAAAAGCCTCTACAAGTCAGCTATAAAATTATAACCCACAATAAAATGTGGTTTACGTCGAATGTTAACAGTAAACACACAAAAGTGGCCCACAAAAGCCATTTTCGTGTAAGTTACACATCAATTAATATAAAAACTCGCATCTCGACTCTTGTTGAATATTCATAAAGAGCTGTTAATTGCACAAGTCGGCAAATACGAGGAGAGAGCGACTCCACGGTTCCTAGTAAGGCATGGCCCCTTGCTCCCCTCCCTGCGCACCTCCCCCCTCCGTCGCAAAAGGCCAACCCTACACACACATACATAGGACTCGCACACAGACGCGAGTGGCGCGCGCAACTGGGAAAACTACGGCCTTTTACGTACGTATTGTGTACAAGAACGCGATTACAGTATATTTTATAAAAAATATGATTATTGTTCAATAAATGCTTTTATTCTGTACTATCATAAAACGGTTCTATAAGTAAATATAAGGTTTAATTTTTTTTTTTGATACCGTTGTTTTTCTTGATGTATCGTTTAGTCTTAGTTCTTGAATATGACAAACTTAATATTTTTCTTGTTTTCCTCAATCTAAACAATGTTTCGGCAAACTAAACATACTTATAAATCTCTGAAAAAAAAAAACACTTGATTTTTTTCCATACAAGCATGAACCATGTAAACCTGTTTTTGACAAATAAGGCCACAACTTTCATTTCCATATTTATCTGTTTGTTTCTCATATACTGCGCAGAAAACGCGTGTTGGGTGTGTGCGCATCTATTTACGCGACGAGTAAATATGTACCCTCGCCGTTTGTGGAGGCTGCATTAATAATTCAATTGGTTGGCCCGCTCAGGTAGCATTTAAACGATTTTTAACTTGCCGCCAAACAGATTAATCGAACCCAGAAGCGACCGGAAGAACGAACGAAGAATTCGGAAGTGTTCGATGTTTGAATTTTATATTTAATCGACTCCGAATACTTTTTAATTATCGTAATTTGATTGTTTTTTTTTTCTTTTCTTTTCTTTAACTTTCCGATCATTATGAGCTTTTAGCGGATAAACAGATTAACGGTATTTAAGGGCACGATCTGAATAATTTGTACGTTTTCTTGAATATTTAGAGGACTCGTTTTTAATGCGAAGTACGAACTAAGGAAAACCTGTTTCCTTTCCTCTTCTTTCGTTTATGCCTAAGAGCATAGATATATCTTAATGAATATTTGTGACTTGTACTTATAGATTTCCACGTAATACATAATATTTTGTACTTCCTATTATGTACTCTTGGGTACAATTCTCAGAAACGAATGCCTTACAATCTTTCTGTAGATCTCGGTACATGATAAAACTTAACCTTTATTTAACCTTAAAAACGTAATGTTAGTTACTGCTTGTCTAGTACAGGTAAGTCAGTCAATTGGTCCTTTACAACTTTTTAACAAAGCATCATTAATCCCATCTTTCCATACTATAACTCCATTAAAGACCCAGGATAATATAGTCTGCGCTAACAGCTAGTGGATTGGGGTCGTGTCAAACAAACGAACGGACAAACGCCGGCCGGCCGCGGCTTGATTTCTTTGCCAAACACTAATATTTGAAAACCAAGCTCGACACGATTACAGTGTGATCTTGGTGGAGTTCTGCGCATGCGCGGAGGGGTGCATGGGTGACGGTGCCCGCATCGATGGACGACTATTTTTAATCTTTACTTGTTGAATAAAGGATGAGATTGGGATTTGTCAACACCCATTAAAATCAGATCTAATAACTGTTATAGAATACTTAACAACTGTATTCGTAGTATTATCACTGGTACTAAGTCTGATAACTGATATTAAACAAACGTCTGTCTACATTGTAGGCTATGGGAGATCCCCGACTAGTTTTAAGTTAAACTGGAGTCCTGAATCGTAAGACATGTTGTGGTTTTTGATGTACTAAAGCAAATGAACAACTTCTGGAGTTAACATTAATTATTTGGGACTAAGGCATACAATGCCTTCGGTAGCCAAAAAGAGAAAAATCGAAGAAAGCACAATAAAAAAACAGCAATTAATATGATCTCGCGATAATTAAATTTAAAAAAAAATCGTTCTCGAACTTTCTCATTAATGTAATGATGTACATTTACGTGTATAAAGGTACATTAAAATACAATATTTCATCCGTATACTTATACAGAGCATATGTGCAAACATTACCGGTTCTGTAGCAATTTCAATCTATTGTGTACGGGATAAAATTATTTATTGTTCGCTTGTTTAATTATTAAATGTAAAATGATGTTCCGATAATAAAGAACGAAAACAATGTTCTTGTAGTTATTTGTTCATTTAGAAATGAGAACAGTTTTGTTTGATGGTTTTTGTGTCCTCATTGATCATGTCAATGAAAATATGAGTAGTGTAAGGTAAGTAGAAAAGACTTAAAATATCTATAGATGAAAGAAATTACCTGATGCGCGGAAAGTTTTTGGTTGGTAAGACTAAGTTCTGCTAAGGCTAAGCCAAAATGTTGATATCAGTATTACTGAAAATATAAAGTAGAATTTTATATGGACTGACTGGGTAACTGAGTTTCACAACCCATTTACCATAAAGGACTGGCTGTCAGAATTAGTATTATTTATTTTCAGTCCGTATTGAAAAAACGTTTAACCGCTACCTTTGTAGTTGAACCAAATTAAGATATCGTGCCAAAACAAACCAACAAAACGGTTAAAGTCCATTCCCAATCCGCGCAAAGTCAAACCACGTAACGACGTTGCGAAACCATTTGAGTCATAATCGCAATTAAAACAGTCACATATTATTATGACGCGAAGTCCTAAGCCGTGTGTAGTGGGATAGTTAAGTTAGAGTTGAGCGCCCCTGCTGTATCTTTGTTGAAATATTTGCTGTGTAAGCGGTGACTGTGAGATAGGGTGCGTCTACATGCAGTGACGTGGTATGTGGTTCTTTGGGCGAGTTTTTCTGATATCCTGGTACCTACCATAGATAGGATTTTGGAATGCGGGAAGCGGTGATAATTTGTTTGTGTTATTTATTGGTGGATGTAGGAGCACTAGGAGCAGTATCCCCTGAAAATTAGGTAGGTTAGTCCACATTAATTCACCTTGCTGTACACTCCATCAGTACATCTCCAGAAGTTTTTCAGAGACAGGAAAACACTATGTCCTAACGAAATATACGTCAACGCATTATTAAAATACAATATATTTACGAAGATTGAAATTGCACCTTATGCAAAACTGAAATCTGGATAAAAGGTAACATTTTCAAGCCTAAACTCGAAGTCACTTCAAATTCGTTGGAAACGTCGCCAGATATGTCTGCACCCTTATGCATATACCGATGTTAGGTGCCGGTTGATTGTTGGCACAGTAAATTTGTTCTCCCCCCACCCCGCGCCCGGATTAGCCTGTTTTTCTACTAAACACAACAGTTTTATCTCATTGTAGTTAATTGTGCATGTTTGCGTTGACAAACTGACGCACGCAGTACATTTGAAGCGCTTTCTTAAGACGGCTTGTTTGATTTGCTAATTATAATTGTTGCTAGCCTGCTTATTTAGTTAGTATGAGTTGAACAAAGTATGATAGAATAAGTCAAATAAACTTTATCTTTCAGAAAAGTTACAGAGTTTGTATTGCAAGTACTTCTTTGTACCTTAATCATAACATACATGTGTTTGTAAGATAGTTGAGATTTACGGAATAGATCGAGAAACATTATTCACAATATATGCTTCGTAGCGATTCTTTCCCTGAAGGGATCAGCAAAATCCAAGTCAGTTACTCATGCGATATCATAAAAAGCCGGTAAATATCAAATCCTGTCAGTAAAATCAAGATACCTACAATTTTCTTCTGAACCATGCCAAATGAAGGTTACAAAAGACAAACGCAAATAAAAATGATTTAATGAACGGAGAGACAAAAACGGTAGTAATAAAATAATAATTTTAAATTTCCAGTGTGTTTAACCTCGATAAAAGCAAGATGGCGTCGCGTTATCGCCGCCATATTGTTTGCAGAGCGGCCGGCGCAAGCTGCGCAAGAGTTTGTTTTCTGGAGACCTGTTTTACAAAGACGTTTATAATTCGAGAATTTTAATGAGGAGGACATTGGGAGTTTGTTTTACTTGCATATTTTTTTTTATACATTTAGTTTGTGTTAAGTTTGTATAGGGTTATTTTAAGGTGACAGATTCGAAGGCGTTAGGTACGTTTGAAAACAAATATATCGGGTGGGTGGCACCTTGAATTTTGATTAGTTGCCTATAGTTTTCTTTTGCGTATTGCAAAATTATATCGATGATAACTTATTAATTTAAATAAATTAAATGTAAATTAGGTGAACACAATTGGATAATGCTTATTTATAACATAGGTAAGTAGCTAGTATTATTGTGTCTTGTGTAGAGTAAGATCTTTTTTGTTATTATTAAACTTTGAAACTTTACAAATAGGTTGAAGAAAACAGCTTTTGACTAAACCTGGGCTTCAAAACTATTAAACCAAAATACAAACAGTATATTTTGAAAAAAAATAATTAAATTAACGAAAAACATTCCACCCGATTACCACAAAAACATTTCCGCAATTTCCAAAATGACACAATACCTTCCAAGTAATTAAAAAAATTGCTCAAAAGTTACAAGGCAAACTTAGTTTCGTGTAAGGCCAAGGGGCCTTGTATTGGGCCCAGTTAAATATGTGCTCCTCACACAACACACAATATGTGCTCAGCAAGCTTGCATAGAAAATATTTGGTAACAGCCAATGTAATCCAAAGCGTTTGTCGTGATAAATTAAAGATAGAGATAGTTTTGTTGGAAAACAATGGATTTAGAAAGTAAGAGCTGTTGGTTTTATAACAGAATAAAGAATAATGCCCAAAAGTAATCAATTTTAGTATTTAGTTTCAAGGATAATAAAGTTAGTCTACGGCGTAGCGATTTTTGTTTTTTTTTATGCTTCGTAGTTCGAAGTTTTATTTTCGCAGGCTTTGGCAGGACGTGGAGTTTAGATTAGATTAGTTAAGAACTATTTACTTAAAATTTATTTTGCTAAGAACTACGTACCTTAGTTATCAATATGTTTTTGAGAGTTTAGCAATTTGCATATGTGAAATAATTACAGATGAGCAGTCAATACTAACGCAAGAAGAGCTTATTTTCATCGTGTCTTTGTTAGTCATAAACTGCAGCTTCAATTGAATCGACCATCCCTACGATAAATATCACAACGTAGGGTCTAAGATCACTAACAACGTGGAAGATCTCGAGGACCTCTTGAAGATATAACTGAAGTAAAAATATCTAAATATCTTCAGAAAAGTCCAAGAAACACCTCCCAATTCACACACCAAAAAATTCCTCCAAAGGTGTCAACATAGAAAACACATCAAAATATTGACAGTGTAAATGTAAACCGTTTGACCTTGACCGTGACCTTGGCAGTCGGGTTCAGCCGCGGACGATAACTAGAGTTAATATTGGCACCGTACACTGAACTGTTTGACAAACGCTCTACTCTATCAATATATAAACACAATATTTATATATGAAGCGCTTTTGGTTCGCTTACAAGCAGTTGTGTAATTTGCCTCTGAAACTGATAATCTGTGTGTCTATGTACATTTGTGTGACGTAAATTTGTTCTTTGGTTTATTGGGTGTAATGAGGGCTTCTTGCTCTATATTTGAGGATCTGTGATAATTTTGTTAAGGATTTTGAAAATGCTTTAGGCGGATTGCTTGAACATGCAATTTGAAGAGAATCAAGACTGATTTTAAATTCTAATCTCTGTAAAATTTGTTGATATTTGTTAAGTCGAAAAATGAGTAAACCAAAGTCTACTTACAACTCAAATGAAATAAAATCATTTTTTTTTATTTCAAATTTTAAGCTCTTTTAAAACGTTAAATTACTGACTCTAGTTGCAGGTTTCAAATTGTCACTCCAATGGAGAAGAACCTCAAGAAACTCCATAGGCTACTCTGTAAACCAAAGTCAAAGTCAAACACGTGTAAATTTTACACTAACGACTAAAATTGCTAGATAATTAGATATGCTATTAAGTGTGTTATACTGGACAAAATACAGTAATACTAGAAAAAACTCTTATTCTTCTCAACATGTTTGGATCCACTGCCTGTTGCTGGCTCCAAGATATGATTGATGTCTTGAGAACATTATTTACCTGAATCTTTGACTCATAGTGCAGTTCCATTATCAAAGGAAGACAATTAAATTAACAGAGTGATATTTGAAAATGTGAACGTTGACGTTTAATGACATTGCCGAATAAAGTTCATTGAACGTTTTCTGTCTGTCCTTGTGTATTGATTTAGCGTCGTATTTAGACAGTATTTTAACCCTTTGATTGGTATTATGAAGCTGCGGAATAAGTCTAAAAATAAGATTAATGAATTAAGGAAGATTCCCTTAGGGCAACGACTTGTGTAACATGAATGAACATAATTCATTAATGAATTTATATGTAAAGTAGTTGTTATACAATCATGTTGGCACATGATTGTATGTTTAATACAGGCCAGTATAAAAGTTACTTATATGACATTTCTTTATTATTCTAAGACACGATTGATAATTGTTGAAAATGAAAACAAACATAGAAAGGAAGCCTGGATAAATGGATCCTAATAGCGCCAGTCCGCAAGTGAACAAGCATGGTGATCAAAGCCCATGCTTTTTCTATATTGTAAGAGGGCTTTGTCCAGCTATAGGATATTTACAGCTGGTATTATTTATATCAATATGAACATATTAAAAAAAAAAAAGTCCCGTCCCGTGCCGGACATAAAGAATAGCACCACCCCATCTCTTCCCCTGGGTGTCGTAAAAGGCGACTAAGGGATTCACTAGAGAATGGGCAGCAGCGTTCTCTGAGTACTTTAACAACCATACTGCGATCGCCAACCCGCCTGCCAAGCGTGGCGATTATGGCAAACCCCCCCTTCTTGGGGGAGGCCTATGTCCAGCCAGTGGACGTCTTTCGGCTGAATGATGAACATATTTATTTTAAATAAATAAGAATAGTTTTTTAACTGAAATGATCTGAACACAGATCTCTACAAGTAATAAATAAACTGATTCTCGTATTAATAATTCAGTACAGAAGCAGACATTGTCGGTTACATCTACATAGAGTTAAAACTCAGGTCATCACAACAGAAGCTAATATAATCATAATAAAGACACACGTCTTGAGCTGAAACAAACTTATAATTTACATCAAAGCATGTTTTTATACCTAAGCTGAATTTATTTCCAAAACATTTTTTTTATCCTTGCTGCCCCACAGCTCGTCAAAGGCTTCCCCGAAACTATTATACTCAGCATATATCATTTTGTGGAAGTATCAGTTAGGTAACAGAGGTGCGCGGGCGTTTCACACAGGTTATGGCATTCTCTCATCTCGTGTGCTAATGAGATGAGCGGCGGGTCCGGACTGCACAAATTATCGGCTGCACTGTAATGTGAGTAATGTGACCCGAACGTACCCTTTTAGGTGCTGTGCCTCGTTTGGTATGTTGAAGGTATCTACCATGAATAGATTGAGCGTGGTAGTTTGTAGTGCGAAGGAAAAGCTTGATTAATTATTAGTGTGTTTTGAAGATGTTTTTCAAGGTAGAGAAGAGAAAAGAAAATAAATGTTATAGTTTACCATGATTAAATATCATGGTTTTTGCTAAATGTTTTATTTATTGATACCTCTATGTTTTAAAATAGGGATATTCTTTAACATATAGGTAGGTATTGATTGTGCTTTATACTTCACTTAATACCTATGCTGTAAAATTTAATGAGTATTTTTTATGTGAATAATAATGTACCTATTCCAAGAACCTAAAGCATACCTACTATTATTTTTTTCAAACAAAAAAATCCTTTGATAGGTTTATGTAGCATAGCTACTAGCACCAGTAACTGTCCACTAAAACCCGCTCAAACGGACCTCGGTCTCCAAAAGCGCAAGTCTCAGTGTTTGCGCTAACAATTCCGACGCAGATTCGTATACCTCTGGCTAACGCGTATTTATTTAGCGATATATATGTAATTGATAGCCGCGACCGAATGTCGAACACCCATGCTAATTTACAACCTCACTGTGGAAGTTCCTTTAAAAAAGGTTTCGACCACGTGCCAACCAGTATTCTATATAAGTACTAGCTATACCCGGCATGCGTTGCAATGCAATTTTTTCTACCTAGCACCTGCCTACTACCTACCTACTACCATTTAGTGGTATGAAAAATAGATAGTAGCCGATTCTCAGACCTACTGAATATGCATATAAAAATTCATAAAAATCGGTCAAGCCGTTTCGGAGGAGTATGGTAACTAACATTGTGACACGAGAATTTTATATATAAGATAAAATACATATATATTTTTTTAAATAATATGTCGCAATATAAATTAATAATCCTTCCAAAGATTATGGTTTTGGAATCATCTAATTATAAGGAGTATTTGTGCTACTAAGTATCTGTATAAAAGGCATTAATCAAGAATATTTAATTACATTTAACTTTGATCACATCACCAAAGTTTTTCAGTATTCTACACTAGATTTTGTGCTTTTCAGTAAACTTTTTTTGGTCACTAAAAGCTGCCAGCCTTCTGGGCACGTTTCCTGCCATTGACAAGGATGACGATGAGTATTTTGACGCGTGTTAGTTTTATTTATTTATATAAGATTTAATTTTAGTCTTTGTTTGTTCTTGTATTAGATTTAAGTATTGAATTGTAAATAAAGAATTGTTCGTTACTAAAATAATTTTTAAATAATATTATCTTTTGAAGAACCCTAATGCTGCTACTTGTTACGATATTCCGTCGTCTATAAGAATATTCTCATCACTTTATCCTTATCAGCAACTCAATGACATGTAGTTAAGAAGGCTGTATGTTTAAAATGTGTCGTGAGTTGTAATTTACGTGAAGGTTGGGCAATAACGCGTAGGCGCATGCGATGACATCATGCGTTCAGTTGCTTTTCAGCGTAGTATGTTTATAAGACGCGTTTTTCCCATGACTTTGTGTGCATTTAAAGTAATTTGTTTATCATATACCTACTATGAAAAAAGGGTGTAATGTTTTTAAAATATGCTTTTAAATATTAATCTCGATATTTTATTTTACTTTTACAAACTTTATCTTATAAGAGAATTTAAAGACTATCAATTTATTCATTTACTTAACTAATATTTAACAACCTAGTTACACTCCGACACTTAGTTTGAACGACAACATTCTTCTAACACTTACTGTATTACTATTTATATAATTATAGTAAATATGTCAAGATAATTATAGCCACACCTTAATATAGACGTTTAAACGAAACACTTTTATACACGTCAATAGTTAGGTACATCTATAAATAAAACATTACATCACATGACGAGATATTTACTAAAAAAATAAAAGATAAATACTTATATAAATATAAACAAGTATGTATGTAAGTACTAAGCGTTGAAAAACATTGGAAATCAATTCATTTTATACTAAATAGCTGTGACAATATGAGAATTGTAACCAAGTCGTGTATGCCAATAAGTTAAGTCAAATAGTAGTGGACGTGCGACTTCCAATAATTATGTTTGCAGAAATCGTTAGGAGCGACGCGAGCCGCCATCTTGTACGGCTATGGAAAATCACGGACAACTCAAATATTACGTGTACAATAGTAATATAATTGTCACTGAGAGGGAAAAAGAAAAAAAATACTGTGTGTTTATTAAGAAGTACTTAGTGGCGGTCTTTGTTTGTAGGTATTTTTGTTTGTGTGTGTGGTGACTATAAAATATTTCATACAAATCGAAAAGGACTGTAAAATAACATACTACTTATTTGGTACAACAAATACGCCTAAAGAATAATTGCTAAGCAAAATCTAGATTGTCTCTAAACACCGAACAAAAAGTCAAAAAGTATGTAGTTTTCTGCATAGAAATATGCAGAAAACATATTTCTCCTTATTCCCCATTTGTGGTTTTTACGCCTGCTTTTACATAGTAAAACATGAACCAGAATGTTCTACTTATACTAGTTTTCTTTTGCTTAACATTTTCCCAAGCTATCTTATAATTTCCCAGTTAAACCGGTTCCAGCTGAATTAAGTATGTAAGTACTTACTTTAGTTACTTCTTATATAAAATTCTCGTGTCACAATGTTAGTTACCGTACTCCTCCGAAACTGCTTGACCGATTTTAATGAAATTTTATATTCATATTCAGTAGGTCTGAGAATCGGCTACTATCTATTTTTCATACCCCTAATAGTAGTAGGTACTAGGTTGGTAGTAGGCAGGTGCTAGGTAGAAAAAATTGCATTGCAACGCATGGGTACAGGGTACAGGGTACAGGGTACAGGGTCCAAGATCTGAAACAAAGGAGAGTAAATTATGTTGTATGATATTTACGTTTATTATATTATTGCATTGGGTTATTTAGAGGTTGACTTCCTTTTCAGATTCCATACACAACCCTATAACATGTTTATATCACTCAAACGGAACAGATTGCACAATATAGTGACATCTACAGTATGCTAATCAAATTGTCAGTAGTTACGTCAACTACGACAACTACGACCGTTGCATGACAAACAGTCAATATTTGTATCAACTAATATTGTCATATTTTACTTCAATTGGCTTTTATTATCAGGACTCAATTTAAGTAACATTATAAATTAATTTACTTAAGACTAAGGAATTATTTTGCCAGTAAACAGATCTCGTTAATTGATGTAAATATTTAATATTTGATTCGTGTAAATGTCTTTTATTATGGTTAGGAATTGTATACTTTTTTTAGAATTTGACCGATAAGTTATGGTAAATATTTGTGGCGTTTTGACTGCGTTCATTGTTTTCATTTTGGGGTTAATGTGACCGTCGGAATTTTAATCCAGTGTTCTTTGGCCAAAATATTGAAAGACGCAATTTTTTTGTTTTGTTGTTTCATATAAAATATCTTACGATACTCAAAATAATATACCCATCTTCATTACAGAGTTAGGTTAAAATCTACTTAGGTATATAAAAACACAAAGTACGAACTTTACGAACCTTTCAAGCTTGCTAACTTATGTGGGCGACAGAATGCATTCACATGCACACTTTAAATTTTGACCTCCATTAGTCATTTGAAATCTCGGTGTGAAGTCATAATTGTAGCCGCTGTATATGACAACACGTATATGTGCACTTGCTACAATTTTTTGGAAAGACAAAGCGGTATCAGTAAAATCGTTTATTCTGTGGCCTGCACGCACCAATATTTAGAACATTTAGAAGTTTCCTACCTATTAACAAAAAAAAAACACAGTCAAAAAGTTTTTATTTCAGTTATGTAAGCCCTTTTCAAACGTTAAAGGCGCCACGGTCTCATAAAGAAATGACATTCTCGTATGTACCCACCTAGTTCGGGATCTGACAAACAACTTCGAGACGTGATTACTATCAAACTGAATTTCCATGTGAGGCTCCATTTTCCTACTAAATAATTCAGTATAATATTTCCACATATCTTCAGAAAATACTGAACAGCGTAATGACGACATCATCAAAACTATTTGTTTGTAGATCATATGACTTATCTCGACATACGAGACGTTAATGAGTAATTAAAAGAAAATTTTCCACGATCATAATTACGGGTGATAAAATTACCAGTGATAACAGTGGCCTGTCATTTATTAGATTGACGGCAACATTCTTTGTTTCATGAGAACATAATTATAAATTAATGCTTGATAAGATTTCCTATGTTTGAGCAGAAAGAGCGGTAGATGATTAAATAAGTGACATTGCATATAGTTACGAGCAATATACAGACATAGAATAAAATGAGGAGAAGGAAAAAAATAACAAAAAATATTCACTCAGAAGTTGTAGTGTGAAATAATTATAAATGCTCGAGAAACTTTACAATGGTTTATTTTATGTAAAATAACAACTTTTTTTTGTCTGTATGCTATTTGAAACATAAAAAAATACTGGTTAGGTTATTGAGTTATAATATAAATAAAAAAAAAAAAAAAAATGTTTATTGCATAAGCTTGTTAATATAGGCTGGTTAAGAATGATTTATGTAATCATTCTTAAGGTTTCGAAATTAAGGATATCAGACGCTCTGGGTAAGGCTTTTCCACAAGGATTAACGCAAATCAAAGCGCTCAAATGTATGGAAATTACAAGTCTATGTGACTTAGACTTGTAATTTCCATACATTGTAATTTCAAAATACATACGACTTATCGAAAAGAAAATTAAATGTCTCTTTTTTTGAAGTTTCAATTTTTTATTTAATACAAGTTCTACACTTACAACTATACTAAAATTAAATCTTATATAAATAAATAAAACTAACACGCATCAAAAATTCATCATCCTCCTTGTCAATGGCGGGAAACGTGCCCAGAAGGCTGCACGGCACGTTGAATGGCTACGCCGATTCTCTGTGCAAGGAACAAACCAGCTCTCTGATCACGAGTAGAGTCTACCAAACGTCTCTATTATATATTTAGTGTATATAATTAAAGCTATTTCTATCATAGCCAACATTTGAGAGGCTTAGGGGCTGATTAAGTTATTTTCCAAAAATTTCATTTGCTCACTTATCGTACGATATGATATTATGAAATGTAGTTTACATTTACTTACACGGTATTAAAAATAGAATGATAATGGCAAAAATAACCCGAAAGCGGGGTGTGTTAAGTTTACTTATTTGTAAGAATAATATTATTTTAATGAAAAATCTGACTTATTTCTACAGAAAATGATTTAATTTGCATTACAGAAGGTTTTAAATTATTATAAGTTGTTGTCTCTCTCTTGTTAGTTATACATGGAATAAGTATTTCGTCGGGTGAAGAAAATAACCGTTTTTTAGCAAGATTATTAACGATTTTCTGCCTTTCTTGCCGCCTACTGAGAGACACAAATGCCACATTAGTAAGGCACATACAAAAAGCTAGTTTAAAGCCACAGAGGACATTATTTGATTAACACTAATTAGTGTGAACCGGCTTTGCCTCATCCGCCGGCAAGCAAAGAAAGCGCGGCATCCCATACAAACTTACCAAAAATCTAGCATTTGTAACTAACACTCTTATTGTCCTAACAATAGAGATCAATTTTCATTTTCAAAAACGTAATATAATACGTGTTTTAAACCCAATTTGTATGATGGTGAAAGTAACTTTCTACACGTCCATATTTTGTCATAATTTAAATTTATTGCAGAATTGGCTTTCGATTCAGTTCAAGATGTTCAATTGTTCTGATTTCACATTGATAGCAATGATAAGATCATAAATAAATTATGAAAAACTTAAGTTCCTAAAAATGGTATTAAGTACCAACTTCGTCTTGCCACAGTAGGCCTAGTACCTAGGTTTCTAAGTAGGTATAGAAATACAAAGCAAAATTAAATTACAAATACCCGTTCAATATAACGTCGTCATCGTTACACGAAAACATATTGTGCCTATAACTACAATCGTATCAAGTCCCCAACCCCAGTAATTAGTAAAATCATCAAACATTTAGCGCGACAGGATTCCCACCATACAATATATCCATACATCTCGACCGATTTCACGGACAATCCCACACAAAAGGTACAAGTCAAACGGTGTGACAAAGGCCATTCATTTTAAACGGGACCCCTAACAACATTATACCGATGTAATACATATTTCATTATTAATTTCCACCTTTTATGGTCCTTAATTTTATTACTGTAGCAACCCCGGACGTTATTTTTTTTTAAGGCAGCGGAACGATGCTACAATGCCAGCCCGTTTAACAATAGGGGGCGTTGTATTGTTGTACAATACTTTTTTCTGTTGATAGATAGTTTTATAATCATGTACGGTTTGACTAACAATTCGAATTTAAAAGTAGAGATTTAGTAATAAGTTTTAATTAACATACAGAGTAAATTAGTATGTACTGTGTGACATATATAAGCACACGATTGATATAGCATGTTTTTGGAAAAAAGGTTTTTCCTCTATATCTATTATATCTATAATCTATCGATTCTATTTTCACAAGGCGTAAAGTAGACCATAGTTAGATATTTCTTTTATTCCACTCGAACTACACAGGATCTGACATAAAAAAATCGTCAACAGAACGCAGTTTCAGCGAGCTTTGAAAGTTCGCTCTGGCTGCCATTCTTTTGCTGACTGTAAGTGTTCCGATATATCCACAGAGACCCACAGTTCCTGAACACGATCAGGCTCGTCCTATTCACAAGGAGACACCGTTCGCTTCCGGTTGCCCTTTCATTGTGCAAGTCGGCGAGCCAGATCGCGCGCCGCCGGCCATGCGCAACAATGGAACGATTCAAAAATCGAATTCGCGATTCAAAAGCGCATCGTTGAGGTTTATTGGCTTATCGCTTGATTGATTGTGCGAACGCCGACGCAATTTTTTTTCTTTCAATGTTGCCTGTTTTTATTATCGAATAACTCGATAATATATTTTGATTTGGGCGTGTCGAATTTGTCGATTCCCTTTGTCGGTTACAGGAAGTTTTAAGCTACGTTTTCTATGTCCTGTAACAGGTACATTTGTATGGAATGTATGATGTTTAGTACACTTGTGTTTGCGTTACGCCTATTAGGGCTTTCATTTAAAGTAAAGAGGCACGCATTGTACCCGTTTACTGTGCTGAAATGGTTTATATTTGTTAATAAATTATGTTCAATGCCGATTCGCTTCGACGTAGCTTGTTTCTTTGCATATTCTATAACATTTCAATGGCTATGAGTATTCTGAAGCAATTATTATGATCTTACTTGTTGCTTACAGCTAATATCTATTTGTTGACAAATATTTGAACTGACAGTCTTCTTATAGAATTTTCATAGCAGTTTAGTAAGTTTTATTTCAAATAGGAGTATGATCTCGCAAATCAAACTCACTGGATGAGTCAAACAACTGTTTTTATAAATAAATATGAAATGTTTATGTTTATGGGGTTTATGATCTTTCACCTAAACAGACAAGCAGTAAATCCCCGATGACCATGTATAAGCAGTAAATCCCCGATGACCATGTATAAAACTAACTCATGCCGTAGCACCTTCTGAAAAACCGACTTTGTGTACATACGTTTAGTATGTTATTGTAAACACAAATATTTGTCCATAAGTAGCCCCAAAACAAGTCTATTATCCACTGATTTCAGTGCAAATGTAATACACACGTACAATTAGTCATGTCTTCAAAGCGGATTCGACCAACCTTCAAACTGGCTGAAATACATGAATCAATGTCCACGTCACCGGGAATTCCATTAAAAATAGAAAAAAAAATAACAAAGTATATTAGCATAACCGAAGAACAAAACATTTGGTTTCCACTCACGCGCAAAGATCCTATTGGGCAACGAAACCTCATCCGTGTAAGACAAACATCAAATGCACTTTTTTCTACCAGCATAAGGTGCATTTTCCTTTGCATTTGTTATTTGAATACTAAACTAGTATTGTTCAAAGGACCGTGACATATTTGTGCTACCGTGGATAAACGGACAGACAGACACTGCGTTGAATATGCACAGTGATAAATACACAATCAGATGAAGCCTATTTTTTAAAGCATTTTTCTGTTGCTCTACAATGTTGATTGTGTATTGTTCGCGTGATGAATAATAACTAATTAATAGTTTGTCTGTTGAACGTAAAAAAAAAATGCTTTTATTTTATTTTAGACAATAGATACAGTATCTACCAACAAACCTATCTACATTATATGACTTTTTGTCAATGAAAGTGTCCCAAAATATGGGTTCAATTCCAGTTCTATGGATCGTATTCTAATCTAAAACGAGTACTCTTGATATATGATACAGGGTTAATTTAAAACCAATCAAATACCTACCAACATTATGAGGAACACGCGAACAACAGTATTTGTCCGTCAGTCCGGCTATTCATCAAAAAGGCCATTAGATAACCATTATGAATGTTATTTTACGTATGACAACACTCAACAATACTAGGTATTTACATTCGATGTCAGTTTGTTTTACATCCGAAATACACATTGAATAAACGCGTAACATATTTCTTCCAACATTCTCTGTTCTTTTATGCTTTGAACATAATGTCACGCATTACAAGAGGGCCATAGTTCCGTGGACCAGCCATTGTCCGCACAAAGAAAGGTGAATGAAGAACAGAATAATAATAACACATGTTTGCCGGTAGGAATCGAGAAAGAAAAAAGTTTTAAGATATGACAACACCGCCACGTGTTTCGAACACAATAGGATTTCGAATTTGAAAATAGTATTCTTTTTTTGTTGTCATTAATACTGGCCTGATGTAAAAATATATTTTAAATAAAACCTATATAGAGTATGTATATCGCTTTCGCGCGTAATTCGCGTTATCATAGACGATATATCAAAAGGGCGTTGTGTTTTTAAGCGCGTGTGACATGTGATAATTTACGTATTATATGTACGTATGTGCTCAGTGGGCTCATAAATTTGCAAGCCCGTGATTTATATGAGGATTAGAGCGTGTTATCATTACATAACTGTGTGGTGGCTTAAAGATACATATCACAGGTATATTAGTGTAATATTTCACTATTATATGTTAAGTTTGAGCAAAAATTAAATTATCATTAAACATAAACATGTATATGTCAACCTACATAGATACAGTTTTAAAATATTATTTTATACACATTTATAATAAGTTATATTCTTCTATTCATGAATCACCCTACAAAAAAGACTGCCAAAAACAAAATCCTATAAAAATAAAGACATAAAAGCATGCATTTGATTCTCAGGCACAATCACTCGATGTCTTTGCCATGTCATGTGTTGCTAGCATCAAGAGCCCTTGAAAATGGCGCGCAAACTGACGGCTCCTAGCAAAATTAACAAACAAAATGGTTGAGGATTATACCTTAACCGCTTTTATTAAATGTTCCCGTCTGAATTTGAAGTATGTATGAGAGATTTTTGTTTGTATAAAGCTATTCATGTGACAATATCACATTTTGCAAATAATATGGATTAAGGATCTGTGGTTTGCTATGATGGCTCTGCATTTCATATTATTTTTTATACACAAATATCCGACTTTTTCCATTTAAGAATATCAATAATTATGTGGTGATATAACCGCGCCGATTGTTGAATCCTTAGATTTTTTTTAGGAGATGCCTGATGTCGTTTTAAATGAATTATTTTCGTTACCTCAAAAACATATGTTACATACAACAGAATTCTGAGAAATTGAGACACCATATAAAGATTATTTCACAAAAAATTACAGTGCCTATTAAAACTAAATTACGTAGTTACATTACGTTAATACTTCCCTCGTTCCACGAACTCGCTAAAATTGTTAGGAATATTCTGCGAAGCAATTTAATTAATTAACGAACAAGAAAGTTCTGTCGGCCTTCGGAAAACGGTAATCTTGCTGCCAGTGTAAAATTCACAAAAACTTTAAGCCCCGCATAGCGGCAGTAGTTTGAGTAGCGAACTTGTAATAGGTTTAAACTTTGAATATTTAAATTGTCTACAGTGTAATTTTGAAATCACAATCGGTCCAACGGTTATTAATGTTTGTGTTCCTTTTGTTTTAATTGAACGGCTACAGACGTTTACATTCGCTGGCGTGGGAGTATCTAATAGGGATATTAATTTTATTGAGTCCAATGTGTACTATCATGATTTATTCCTTGCTTCCATTTACTAGCAAAAGTTCAATTCAGCCCATAGGTGAGCATATATTTATACAGAATAAATTCTAAATCATTTGGTCATTGAAAATAGATTCAGCTGCCAGTGTCCAAATTTTCCACTATGGCAAAAATAAAAGCCTTTTCAGTACATTCAGTGTAGTGGTTCACTCATAATGTGGTTTTTTTCTTTATATAATTCCAAAATACCGATCTCCCACCCCTTCAGTTATAAGCTAACCGGTATTTCTAAAGAAACCTATTTCTTATCGCTTTGTTTTCCTAAACATTCTTGTGAAGTAGTAAGACAGCTTGGGGTGGGGAGATAAATATTTACAGTATTTTCCATGTGGCAACACCGGGGCGGCTGTAAACAATATTTTTAATCGACTCGGCAAACTGTGTCGCTTACACTTAGCGAAACTCGACGCGAAATAAAAACAAACCAAATAAATTTCTTAGACGTGTTGCGAATAAGTCGATACCTACTGTATTTAAAGATGTCTTTCATATAACTTACGTAACTATTGTTATTTATGTAGTATAGCTCTCATAAAAGGATTCTGAAGAATTTGTGTAGTCGTTTTCAAAATAACTTTCATAAAACCGTATCACAAAGGCCCAAGTAACAAATCCAACGACTATATTTCATTTAATAATTCGGAAAAGCAACGCCGTACTTAGACGTTTGCACAGTGTTTTAATTAAAATAATTTAAAATATAATCGCTTTAAAGCTGGAGTTGGTAACAAGGGAAGTTGAGAATTTCCGAAACGGGAATAACAAGACAAAATAATAAAATATTAATAAACGCCCGTAGACGGTGGAAAAGTTTCATCGAGGCCAAATATTTGTGTTTCAAATAAAGCGAGCTTGCGATACGATGGGGTTACCGGCGCGGACTCGAACCCGCTACCCTTATTGTCGGCACATTCAGTTTTGCTTACAGCACTTTTACGTTGTATTTTATGTGTATGGACCGTTCGTAATTTTGTTTCTTGTGGGAGCAGCAGGATACACAATAATGTTGGGATTACTTAGCTATCTTAGGAATTATTGGTTTGACTGCTTGCCTTGCTTTTTAAGAACGTGTTAGCTAATTCCATAATTATCTTGATATAATATTGTATAGGTATAAGTAACATTGTTTGGGTAATAACGGGCAGTAAACTAATAAGTAAATATTAGATTGAAAATTACAGGTAAAATTAACATTAACGAACACAAAAAATGGTATTTAATAGAACAGATAAGGAATAGAATAAAGGTACCTAGTATTAAACTGAGTAACAAAACATAAGTAGAAACTATAAAAATCAAATCAAATACAGGTTCAGATAGCAAACAGTACTCGCATTCAATGCAATACAAATTCTAAAACAAAAACCATTTAGCAAAATTGAATTGTTCGTTCCCTGAAAGTCAAATTGTGAATGCTAACTACAATAAAAACGGTACACTCAAAGCTATTAGAACGAGTGCCTAGTTGTAATGTAATATTAAAATAGTTGGGTGGTTGGCCCCGGGCCTCGCTGGAAATAAATCAAATAGAGGTATGACTAACTTGTTAAAACACTGTCCGTGTTCCGTCGATTGTTGAATGGCATTTGATATGCATTTGTGTTGGAAATTTTTAGGTTATTCTAGTAATTGTCGTGGAACTAGTAAAATGCATGATTTATTCAGTAACGACATTATGTATACTTGTGTCCGCAGAATTAAGGGTTTTAGTTGTGATTTCAGGATTTTTAAAATCCTTAACAATCAAATTATATTTATAGTTAACGTAGCTTTGTAATAACTAAATTTAATTTCTTTTTTACACCTTTTATAATTATTTTATGTCGTTCCTTTGTTCTCGTTTCTAGCCCTGCACTATGTATGAGCTTTTGTGTTTTGTCTGATTCGAGTCAGATTTTATTTCAGACATGGTTGGTTATACGATGACCACTAAAATCTTCTAAATCACTGATGACTCTAAGAAACATTAAGGTATGGCAAGTTATAATTATGAAGGTTTAAAGACGCTGTTCTCATGGTTAGCTAATGTCCCTAGAATCTTTCCACAAAGCAAGAAAGATTTCCAATACATAAAATAGAGTCTGCAAGTCCATTTCGCAGGTGAATATTCACGTATCTCCATATAAAGGACTAGTAAGTAGGTATCCGACAATCAGTGAACTGAGTGATTGGCGGGACGCCCGGACGGTACTGCGGCTTATCACGGATATAGCACATGTTACAGATATGACAACTTCGGATATTCGCAACGGATATGAACTATTAACCTTGTGTTTTAGATAGGGTTATGTTATTGGATGAAATTGCATTGCATTGATGTATGGTGCTATTAATTCGGAACTTACAGCTTTAATACTGATGTAAAATTTTGAATTTCTACACCACAATAAATTGAAAGTTCTTGGAGATAATTAGGTTTCCGAATGACTATCGATGACAAAATCTTTTTTGAAATTGATCTACAATTGCCAAGCTTCACATTGAGAACCTAGTCCTTTTGAAGTCGGTTTAAAAACTTAACATGTTACATACTTCTTTCCTCTTTTTATATGTCTTTGTACTTCTTTATTTTTTCATGTCTTTGTAAAAAAATAGTTCAATTTCTAGTAAGGCTTGTTTGAAATAGCCAACCAAACCACCCCAATTAAAGTCCCCACTTAAAACTGAGCACAGATATAGCAGAAGACTCACGTATATTGTGCTACGTGATTTATTTAAAGTTTGTATATCTGTGAGGCCGATGTATTGGATGGCCGACGAGGCGGGGTGTGTAATTGAAAGCAAACATGCATTGTTGCTGCCCGTATCAATCAGGAATGAACGGCCCAATAGTTTTCCGCGGATCAAACATTAGGGGGGCCGTTACTGTACAGAAATGTTACATTTTCGGTTTAGTGACAGTTTTTTGATTTAAATGTAGAGGTATTTTTATTTTATTGGTAATTAAATTGAGCAACATTAAAATTAAATACGTTAGGTATATTTTATATAATGTATGCTAGTTCCATAATGTTCATTTGTTTATTGTTATTATATGACGAGTAAGTGGGGATCATAATTTTAATTTGACAATGAATTTGAAGAAACATTGTAAAATATATATTTCAGGCTTTGAAACAAATATTTTCTTTTAGGAATGAACTGACAGAGGTGCTATCTAGTCAAAACCATACTAGTCAAACCCAGTATGGTGTTGGAAACCTTCATAATTCCCACATTGGCACATATAACAAATGTCTTACTAAAACTATTTTCCAACACCACACAAAATTAAATCCCAAATTACCAATACCTTGTTCTAATAAACTCGCACAAATCGAAATGAGCAAAGGATGTATAATACAATAGTGTGACATCCACCCTCATTACGGGGGTTTGAAACGTCGGGATTGTTGGTCGAGCCCTCCACGCGCCGCGTGCACTGCGCGTGTCGCAAACACTAGCGCGTGCGCACGCAACGCGCACCGATATTAAAAGGAATATGTTAATAAATGATAGTGTAAAGCGTGTTCTAAAAATTTGAAATAATTTTCTGAGAAAAATTTAGTTTTTCTGGAACTTTAAAATGAAGTTTAAATCGCTCAAATGCTTCAATTTGACATCCAGGAAGGAAAACAATATGCGCTGTTAGCCGACTACGGCAAAGGGTCAAAAAACGAAGAATTTTTATAATACCTAGACAATGGACATTCTTAAATTTCACTTTTGCATACATATTATTTTTTAATATAAACACACATAAGTTAAAACAATCAAATTATATACACTTTGATTCACTTAACATTGCGGTTTTTGCATCAACGTTGGTCACAATACAATATTTTTTTATGCTACGGTCTTTTCTTCACATTAAAGTGTGTTGAAATATACAAAAAGTAACTAAGTATACCGAGATTAATATAGCTCTTCTTCATAGGTTTTAATTATTGCCCAACACATCACCCTGTGTTATTCCCTCTGGTTCCTCTACCCCGCGGCTGCCTTCTCCAGATATGCTCCACATTGTTATTCGTGTAACATTCGACCACTTAACGTCATCCAGGCTGACGGACCACCCTTCATGGTGTGAAACTGTCGCCTCAAAATCACTGCTCAAATGATAATCTCTGGATCAACACCTAATGTATTCGGTAGTTAGTTCTTTGTGTTTCAACCTTTTTATTTCGTTTTGAGGATTTAGAGCAAAGGGAAAGCAAGGGAAAACGGCTAAGATTAGTGTCAATTTTTATTTAGAATGTTTGTTGTTGTTGTTGTAATTAAGGTTTGGTATGTTTTCAACAGCATTTTATGTATTAGCACTGAAAGATTCTGAAGGACAATATTACCTACATAGACTGCACCTAGAGTTGCCCGTCTCAAACCTATCTCAGCTCTTTTACAGAGAAGAAGTTATGGTGAAAAGAATACGGGCCTGTTGGTCTAGTGGTTAGTGACCCTGACTGCTATACCGGAGGTCGTGGGTTCGATTCCCGCCCAGGACAAATGTTGTGTGATGAGCATGATCATTTGTTCTGGTGTCTGGGTGTAATTTATCTATAATATGTATGTATTTAGAAATATATAAGTAAGTTTATCAGTTGTCTGGTGACCATAACACAAGCTCTGCTTAGCTTGGGATCAGATAACCGTGTGTGAGTTGTCCCAGGATATTATTATATTATTACTAGCTGTGTCCCGCGGTTTCACCCGCGTGAATACCTAGGTCCCGTTCCCGGTGCCTTTGTATATAATAACAGACAAATAATTAGCAATAAATTAAAATTGCGACTATAATTTGAGATTTAAACTATCCTATCTCTCAAGTTGGATCGAACTGCACATGGTGTGCGAATTTTATTATAATCGGTTAAGTGGTTTAGGAGTCCATTGAGGACAAACATTGTGACACGAGATTTATATATATTAAGATTATAATACCTTAGAAGAAAAACAAAAATGGATATGTAATAGATACCTTTACAGCTACTTACTAGCTCAGTACATAAAACCTTGCTGTACGTTGCCTGAACGAAAAAAAAAGTAATTTTTAGACTGCATCGGATACTATTTTTTGCTACAAACTCTAAGTACATTATACATATATTATAGCCATTATAAATTAAAGATGGGCAATCTTCGTCATGCTCTTATAAAGTTGGGGTCTTGGTACCAGCGTAATCCGGCGGCGCGGCGGCCGGGCACGGCGGCGCTATCGCGGTACCACAGCCGCATCTTAATAGATATAAGCCTACTTATATGTGTATTTTGAAGGGAATTTCGAAGTTTCCGTGGAACTGCTTGTAAGAACTGCTCGGCTACAGGATCTTTGGTTTCTTTATCAAGTGAAGAAGTTTGAAGGTAGGTTAAACCCTTTGAAAAATTGATGAGATTGAACCAGGTCTTGAAAACGTAGTTTAATTGCATGTGACCAATGTCTGCTAGAGTACCTTTGGGAAAGCATTATCTCCTCATTAGGGATAGTAGACAAGGTTGGGTAGGTAAATCATTGAAAAAAAAAAAGGAGATAACATATGGGTTTGGTTACATTACACATAAATCGTTAATTTTCTAAAAGGTAGATGATACATATTGCTTGTCAGGCCAGCAATGATACAAAACATATCACAGGTAATTTTCCAGGCTCCCAAGACGTGATAATGATGACCATATTTTTTCGTCTAAATATTTGTTCAAAAAATACAAATAAATTAATACAGAGCGATCTAGACAACTGTATCAATAGGAAATTGTATGTAGGACAAATATGCAATTTAATTGTCCAAATTTTTGTTTCCAGGAGATACATATTACTTACAATAAAAATATTTTTGAGAATGTTTGAAGAGGAAAGAGAATTTTCAGCTGAATTTGCCGAAGGATAAGTAATACCTACTCTTTAATGTGTATGTATGTCGTATGTTTCGCAAATAAAGGTACACGTGTAAGTTAAGTAAATGGCTATGAATTATCCAAAGCTTTTTGTTTTTTCTTAGTCTGTTTGAAAAGGGATGTAAATAAATGTAGCTATGAGGCATCTAATGAAAGTATTACAGAAAATTTTAGTACTTACAACCATTAAAAGGATGATGAGATCAAAAATGCATTTTATCCAGAAACCAGTCTACCTTTTTCGTGCGCTATATCTAAACAAATAAATGTATGATTTGGGAATCAAATAGACAATCAAAAGCGAAAGTTTGACCATAAGGTCTTTAACCAACAAAAACAAAAAACGTTTCAAATTACACAATCATCGCGCCATTTAATTACAACAGCAGCAACGTTTCTCAACAAATTTACTTTTCCGCTGATAATTTATTTGTTTTTCCCGAAAGAAGGAGGCAATAAAAAAAATTAATTAGCGTCCAAGTATTTACTAAGAGCGACTCACAATTATGAAGAGGGCTCACTGAGATACATGATAGCATAGATAACGTTAAATTTTGTTTCCCGTTGTTTTATAAGAGAAATTAACCCGTTTTTAGTGGAGGGTGTACATTAATAATAAGGGGATCGGCCTGACTCGATGTCTATGTAACGGGGAGATTAGTATGTAAATGAATATTGTTATAAACGTCATAAATATAAGTACGTTGCTGTTTAAGCGGATAAAGATTTAGGAAGGGATGCGGAATGGCAGCTTACATATCAAGCAAGCGTAAAATGTTCAATTCAAATTATTTTATTTGAAGAACATAGGTAATACAAAGATGTTTCAATAAAAAAGAGCGCTATGTCTTGCCGTTGAAGGCGTACAAACATTAGTTAAAACTAATTGTCTATAATTAAGGATATAAAGAAAGTTTAATAAACAGAAATAATAATAATAATAACTTAAAAAATTAAACGAAAATAACACATTTTTGTACACACAACCCATATAAATTACAATTTACTGTTTGTTACTTATTTTAACAATAATTACATCAACTTACCTGTAGTATTTTATATCCACTTCTCATTAATTATTCTGATCTACTTATCTATTAAACTCGCAACTATTCTAGTTGATTAATAATGTGCATCCGCAGTGTGGTTTCAAAATGAACAATTTGTTTTTAGGGTTCCGTACCCAAAGGGTAAAACGGGACCCTATTACTAAGACTCCGCTGTCTGTCTATCTCCAGGCTGTATCTCATAAACCGTGATAGCTAGAAAGCTGAAATTTTCACAAAATAATGATGTATTTCCGTTGCCGCTATAACAACAAATACTAAAAACCACATAAAATGAATATTTAAGGGGGGCTCTCATACGACGGTAGTACGGAACCCTTCGTGCGCGAGTCCGACTAGCACTTGGCCAGTTTTTTTTTATCTTCTGATCCTTTTCATTTGTGATACACATTCAACTTAGATAGCTATAGGCTTTTTGTATCCATATATCTAGAAAAACATATCTATTTGGTTAAGTCAAGAATACACATTAACAAAAAGAAAACGTACATAAATATATTAACTAAGTAATACATATTTCCTGGATTTGGCTAACATCTAGATCAACATTACATGAATTTCCTGGTATCTGAGTAAATAAGATCCTATCTAGGGATATTTGACAAACTATTTACTGAGTACTGTTTTGTAAATATTTATGAAGCTAAGGACACAGTAATAGTGTTTTCTTTGAATAGAACCAATAAAAGTGAAATGTTTCGGTAATTCAGGAAATAATAACTAACATCCTGATCATATCTATAAAGCCTTGAGATTATTCTCAAAAGGAATATTATCTCGTTACAGTGTTAATTATAATTAATGAATTAAAACAACTGACTGCCTCGTTGGCCTAGTGGGTCTAAGCGCGACTGCTACGCTAGAGGTCTTGGGTTCGATTCCCAAGTCGACCAAGGTGTTATTGGGTTTTCTATGAAATTCTCAGTAGCAGGTCGGAGTTTGGATTTGTGCCCGGTTAGTGGCAATAGGCTCGCCCCCTATTACATGGGACCTAAACATACCGGCGAACTGTGGGTGTACATTGATTCACCTCTGCCTAACCCTTCGGGGATACAGGCGTGATGGTATGTTATGTTATGTTATTAAAACAAAATTAAAAAAGGCTTACGTGTCTTTTTTCATTTTACACATTTTTAAACGAAATCGTAAGTTTTTTTTTTTCAAATTTTCATAATTCTCTTCCTATTTATGAAGCTGTAGATAGGAAAAACAGTTTTTCTTTATTGAATTCCTTTATTTTGTGGCAGCTTTACAACAACCTCCAAGGACTTTTTATTTTTCTATATATGTATATTAAAAAATAAAACACCTTTTAATGTCAACAAAATTATAATCATAATTCCTCCACTAATTAACAAATACAGTATACCAAAACAATAGTTATAATTAGAAGGCTGTGTGTACGCGCGGTTTCCGACAGAGTCATTAATTGCAGCCGCATCACGCTGGTGCAACCGCACGCACACACCCTGTATATACGACATGACGTAATGAAAACACATTTTGACACAATTACTGGGTTATTTATTTAGTTGAATTTTGAATATTTTGTTAAGTAAAACTGTATTTATTGAGTAAGTGTTGTTAACACTAACTTATATATATGTTTTTTGCTATTTTAAGTACCTAAATGGAATATTATGACATTCTGTAATTGTTTATATGATTTTATTTTATTTTTATTTTTTATTTTTATTTTATTTGGGAAACAAACAGATACTACATAGCACATAATACAAACATAGTAAACTATAAATAATCCAAAACAGTTTCCACATTAAAAGCTAAACATTTGCGCCAAATTAGAAAGAAAACTAAATGAGAATAAACAAACAATAAACAATTAAAAACGTGAACAAAAATAGCATTAGGTACTAATCTAATGCATACATAATGACTTAGCATCAATTACTCGGAGTTGGGAGGAACCAAATAGTTGTGAACGGTGATGATGTTTTGAGTTTGTTAACCCTATTTATTGCCTATTACTTTCATTTATCACCTTTTTTTTGTTGTTTCTGTTACAAATAGGAATGAAGTGAAAAGAGTTTCTTTTCATAAACAAACTATTAAGACAAGAATAAGAATACGATTTGATAATGCAGCCCAGTGTTTAAAACATTCAGAAACAAGACAAGAACCACACAAGGATTTTAATTAATTTAAGCATACAGACATTGATAAAAATAGGATGACTGATAACAAGGAAATCCTAGGACGTGCTTTATCATCAGGTAAACGTACTACAATTTAATCCTTATAACGTCATCATGATTCACAGCTGATTCACACGTGTAATGCAATAAACTCTAATGACCCGGTGATTAACACCCCAACTATTTATTATTCTAAATCGTCGCATTTGTATCAGAGTTTGTCAGTGACGTCATAGTTTCGTTGTAAGTGTTGTAACAATTAATGTTGTAAATTTTAATGTTAACTGTACAACGTTTGTGAGGGTGGTTATGTACTTATGATCAATTAGAATTGGGCGGATAGTTGTCAAAGGTTGCTTAGTAGGGTGACCATAATAATATTGTACAACATACATAGAAATAGTCTTTAAAAAGAACCTCTGCTTTAAATTGTGCTATGCAGCACCTACACTTACTTCTAATATATCATAATAATTCTATCATTTCCGATTTCTAAGATTTCATTCAATTTAATTTATGAAATATTAACAATGGTAAATAAGCAAAATTTTCAGCTCTCTTAGCTCAACCGCAAGCACCTAGACCGTACTTATTCCTAGTTTAAAACAAGAAAACAGTGGACAACGGACAACAAAATTAAGCACACAAGACAACACCGTTTATTTATAGGTTTCTACTTCTATCTCGTTAAAATACCTACCTTTTTTGTGATACAAGTTACACCATCTGAATCCGACTCCATCAAACCTAAGAAGACTAAGCAGAAATTCCAGAATCGGTACAGTATTTAAATCGTCGTCCTCCAAATTCTCGAAGCCATAGCCACCCTCCTCTCACCCTGGCTGTTAATCTTTATTAAAGGGCATTATATGTGCATTCGTCGATCTCTGCGATTCGGCGCAGGATTTGTACCAGATTTATGTGCCAGACGGTCTCGTTCTATGGTCACAATTTATTATACCGATAAAAATTGGGAGAATTGGTCAGTAATGATAACTGTTGTGTTGGAGGTCAGTTTTAAGTAATTGATGAAATTGTTACAAGGTATCAGATTAATTATTGATTATTCTTTTTCAAAAGTTGATAATTTAAATATTTACACAAATAAACGAAACCTAATTAGATTATTATGTTAGATATTGACTTTTTTTACTTCCTTCTGATGATTTTTTTCCTCTTGAACCACTTCTTCACTCTGAACTTTTTCGCTGGAAATTACCGTTTCTATGGAGCAACGGTTGATGATTTTGGAACCCGCAACAAATTAGGTAAAACGTTTTTTCCGACTTGCTCAAAACAATTCTAATTATTTTACATGTGAAATGAGCGTTGAAGTTTCACAAAAACATAACTTCTATAATCAACTTATTCAGTTGCGAAATATATACGTAATACTATATATCCAGTCACTTTTATGAACACATTTTCCGTCACACCGCACAAAATAGCCTAAATCGCTGACGTCATCAAAATCACAACTCACCAATATTTTCTTATACTATTGTATTTTGATTTAGCTACGCTACCTACACAAAAACTTCAACCAAAATTGTTTCTTATGGTATTGAAGTTATGTGTCAAAATCCGATGAACATATTTTCCCATCCGTTGCAATGTGGAAATCGTAACAATCAAACGCATAGTTAGGGGCTATGGAGGGTTTATTTATTTTTTATGGTCGAACAAATTCGCGGGGTTTAGTCTGCGGGGGTGGAATGGGGACATCTTAATGAGATGCGGCGTAAACATACTATTCCTTGGGGTAAACCCACCCTTCTTTATAAGCGACTGTTATTTACACACTATCTTTTAATTGTTATTTGTTTATATGGTTCCAAAAAAATGTAAACCCGCTCTTGAAAAAAATGTAGAGTCCATATATTTAATTACTTCGTCGATTATTTACTCAATGATTGCATCAAAATATACCCAAGAACTTTATATTATCTGTTATACTATGTTTGAACTTTTAATTTTGATTTTGCTAACGTCTTTCCAAAAAATATTGTATTACTCCCTTATGTGGGTTTAAAAGTTAGATAAGTAGTCGTTTTATGTAAAATACGTAGATCTGTTTGACTGGATTTATCTGAATTCATTAATACTGGAAGCCAACCCCAATACATTTTAGAAAAAGGCTCAGTTTATGAAACTTAAAGAACAAGAAAAGCAATAAAAAAGGGAGTCTATATTTTCTCTTTCCTAACTACAAAATCGTTTCTTCCTTTCGTATTTCTTAAGACCATCTTACTATAACCATAACAATCTACGACCTATTCGGCCTATTCGGACCTAGAGTCTACGACTACAACTAAGCTCATTAACTTAACAATTAAAGAATCTTCATAAATAATTTGTTGATAACTCGCACACTATCAGACATGTCGGTCGTGTTGAGCGCACGCGACGGCAATACTTTTAATTATTCATTGAGTGTTTGTGCAGGTGCCCGGCGCCCTACATTCTGAATGTCTCTACAAGACAGTTTTTTTTTTTTATTTTGGATTAATATTTTTGTAAGACAGGATATTTACCAAAATAGAAAGAGAGGTACTTCGGTGATTGAGACCATAATGAAGCTTTCCTATGGTAGAGTGAATTAATTACAGTATTTTCCTAGGTAAAAAGATGATATAGAAAAACTATATAAAGTGTCAAGTTTGGAGCATGCATTCAGCAGTAGCATACATTGTATCTGCTCTGTAGTAAGACTGTTTATGTTCTTTGAAGAGGTTCTACCGCAGTTAGCCTGAGTACAGGCTTTGACTGCCTTACCGGACTAAGTGTGCTTATGGTATTCTAGTAACTATGGACGGGACTACATGTAAAAGGTTTTTTCAAAGGCAGTGTAGCTGGAAATACAAATCATTTGTTATCATACGCAGATCATTATAATGAGGAGTTTTATTATTTATTTTGACATTATTTATACCTAACCGGATAACGGTGCTAAATGCAATACTAAACGACACAACGAAGACTCTACATTTATTATACAAGTGCGAAGTACGTTTCATAAAATTAGTTCACCAGAACTTGCAAGTAAACACTAAGCACGCAGCCTAACAATGGCATCTCTCCTATCACCTGCATTTCGGTGTTCTTGTATTTATTCGCGAGGTCACACGTTACCCGCTAGCTAGCTAACTCGCGCCCGTGTTTGCTTGCGACACTCACATCTATTCGTTATCGCTCGGCAAACATCGGCAAACATCGGCCGTTCCATTAGTCCAGTTCTTTATTCAAATTCTGTTTGCTCATTGGTCGGTCCTCAGATAAAATCAACAGATAGGTACGAGGTAGAGTTTGCTTATAAATTTTAATTGTGACCTAATGACATAGTTGTACGATGGTCAATTATTGTTTTATAATTGTTGGGGAGTTTTTCCATAGAAATCTGTTGTTTGTTTACCATACCATATGCAGTTTTAATGCATTGATTCTAGCAAAACATAATATCTCCAGCATATGGTTAAGTTATGCATATTTAGGTACGTCAAATAATATTTTTTTTTAAGTTGTTTTTTTATTCCTATCGGCATTCCCTAGAAAATAATCTCAAAGGTCCAAAACTCCAAGAGGTCTTAAACCATTTTTTTTCTCAGCCGTTCCTGTTCCACTGCGGGGCAAAGGCCTCCCTATCCTACTTCTCTCTCTAAAACCCTTGCAAAACCTAAAACCATGAAATAAACTAAAACCCAGCTTTATTTCCCCATCTTAAAGCTATCCTTAGTACTTATAGGTAGATAAGATAAAGTTGAGCTGCAACTTTTTATTACACGTCTCGTGCGCCTTAAGACGGAAGTCTCATCTCGCGAAATTAAATTTCAAATATTAAATTCGCGTTTATGAAAAAGATACACCCTCCCCTCTTGAGAGTTAGCCAACGCTGAAAAATGTACTGAATTTTATTATTTAAGGACTGTATATACGTAGGGGTATAAGTTTTAAAACGGTTTGTTAAGACTCAATGGAAGAAGTACTTAGAACCGATTACTTATCTAAAAGGATTCATGGTCAATATCCAATATATAACTATTAGTATAAAGAAGAGTTAATACTATAGGTTCTTAGAGCAGATAATCAAGGGATATAAAATTATTAATACAATAACACGTCTTTCGTTGGTTTGAAAGATTTAATTTTTACTTTTATTTTAATAATTTATTTTTCTGATTAAGTTGGTCATAGATAATATTGACACATCCAGAACATACTATATTGCTTACATAGCTATACGGACTAGAATTAGTATGTAGTTAATAATAATTATTGTTTTCAACACTAATTAAATCTCTAGTAACCTTACCTGTAGGATAGCAATCTTTAAGACGACCGACGGGAAGGGTACAAGAAGAAGTTACGTGACGAGTAATTATAAAATACCAAGGCTTAAAACAGCCTTGGTATCTTAAAATTTAATTTTTCTTTAGTTTTTAGTAACTTAGAGCTTGATGTATGAAACTTAAATGCTGTTTGGGTAATTACCAAGGGTTTAAGTATAGTTGGTTTGGTTTTAGTTTGATTTAAAATGTAAGGAACTGTTTTAAGGAATACCAGTATTTTACATGGAGTATTAACTAAATAATATATTCCTTGAGTAGACTGACTGCTTAAATTGTCTGTATCGATGAATAAATTAAAACTCCTTTACCCTGAACTGATTTATTAAATACTTATCGACACGTATCTTCATGGAACAGTGTTATGCTTACAAAACTCTAATTAAAGCTGTACCACCCCCTAAATTCATTTAATTGTAACACCACGTTTATGCAATAAAAATACAATGTTCGTTTGCAGCCCTCGGCTCATTGTCGGAATCAGTGCAATAGAAATCACGCCGCGACCAGTGGAGAATCAGGGAGAAATGGATGATAAAGTTATAACAGAAGGTTTACAGGAAGCGTAAATAAAAGGTTACCGTGTTATACCTACTAAAAGCAATAAAGTGCATGTAAGATGGCAGAATTTAAATTAATTTACAATTTTTTTACCTTTATTATATATCTTATGGTAAAGTAAGCTTTATGTGAAGTAGTATGGGTAATATACGCAAAATGTCAAGACTAATTTACTGTAAAAGTTCAATCAAGTTGGGCTCTAAAAGAACCAAACATATTTTCTCACAAAGCAGACAAGTAAAATATAACAATCAAATACAATACTCAAAAACAATAATCAAATTAATTCGAATACCGTATTTCAAAAATATAATACCTAATATTCTTCTGTCGTCTATTTCCAATAAACATGTGAAGTTAACCTACTGCACATATATATTTACAGTGGTAAGGGGTACAGTCCCAGGATTATCTCTCATTAGCAGGAGGAGCGCGCGTCCGTGCGTGACGATCCCGGAGTGACGCGCTGAGGGTGACGACTGTACCTCGCTGACGTCACTCGGTACAGTCGAAAATTATAATTTAACACTGTTAGAGAAGAGAATTGCAAGGATTTTTAGTTAAAGCTTCAGATTTCCAGAATTTCATGGTTTGGCTATACTGTCAATGGATATAGTTTTTTCAATTTAAATATGTAGGTATATGCTAGCTATAAATATTGTAAATCGCAGTAAATATTGAGTATTGACTAGTATTGAGTAATTTATTTTAATTTATAATATATACCTTCTGTTACAGGTACTTATATTATATTATTATAATTATCTTCAATTCAAACGAGTTCGAAAAAAAACAGTCTTTGATTACTGTACACAGGATACGACGACTGCACATGGTTTTCTTTCTCTATACATTATATTTAACCATTTACAGCATCACAAATTCCAGTGAATATTAATACAAACCGACAAAATAAAGAGCTCACCGATAGCATCAACGACACCGATTTCAATCAAACAATAAAACAATTACAATCGTCACCCACGCCAAAGAACGGCGAAACATTTAACCCCAGTATAAGCCAGCTAAGTACCCTCCAACATTTGTGCGTTTTGTCGCGACAATACGCTACTAATCGCACGACAAAGGCTCGGTTTAGATATAAATACAAATCGTGTTGTTTTCGGTCGCACCCCTGCAGTTCTGCAGATCTGCGCGACCCCTGGAGGGGTGATGGTGTTATTTTGAACTGTGAAATTTGTGCTGAAATATTGAGCTTTACTTATGTATTCGTTTTAGAACTGTGTTCTTATACGTATTCTATTAAATATTTTCTCGGTGAAGCAGTTAGGCAAACTGAGGCCGACGTTAAAAAATAATATTTAAAACTTTTTTGTAAATAGCAATAATGTTGAATTTATTTATGACTCCATATTTTTTTGTAAAGAGAAATGCCTCACTCCACACATGCAGACTAAGCTTCAGTTGAATATAACCTGCTCTCACTCTCAAGTTTTTTTTTGCAAAACTTATTTTTAAGGATTTTTTAAATAAACAGTATGACGTCTTAAATCTTCATAATAAATAATAAATAAATAATAATAAATGCGGACAACATCACATACATTGCTCTGAACCCAAAGTAAGTAGCTATTTAGCACTTGTGTTATGGAATTCAGAAACAACGAAGGTACCACAAACACCCAGACCCGAGGCAATGTAGAAAAGTGAGTTTCTACATTGACCCGTCCGGGGATCGAACCCGGGACCTCAGAGCTAGCGACACCTTGAAAACCGGTGCGTACGCCACTCGACCACGGAGGTCGTCGCGTACGAAAATGTAAGTCTTAAAATTCAATCAACAGTCGAAATACAAGAACCATATCAAACTAAACGTTTAATAACTCTCATAAAGACCTCTGTATCGTAAAGAGTGCAGAGGGTGCTACCGAGTATTGTTCACATGTTCAAAGGGATTACCGCGATATAACCGAATAAATTATCCTTATTTTATTCGCAGATCAGAAAAAAAGACGGACGCAAACAAAAGCTACGAATGAAGAGAAGCTGATAGAATGAGAATAACAAAAAAATATACATTTTCTATACTCGAAAACGCAAGTCGACGATTAAATCTTTGCCGACTCATTTTAAATTCATTACAAACTGCAATAAACGTAATTCTATTTAGTTTATACTTTATACACTGTGAGGTACATAAGTGAACTCTGTGCCAGAATGTATTCCCTACCAGTTAGTTGATCTTAATGTGATGCAGACACAGAATGTTATATGTGTATGTAAAGTTCTACGGGTCAAATCTTAAAAAAATAACAGAAGGCTGAGAACCTTTTCTGCCTACCTATTCTTTGAAGATTGGTAACATACATATATACACATTGTTCATGTTTAAAAGCTTGCTATTTCTGTGATATTTTTATAACGTGTCTATTAATTAAATACATCAGACTATAATCGAATAGTTTTTATTTAGGGTTGTAACTGTTGATGGCGTAAGGGTGGTTTCCTTGGGGTATTGTAGGCGCCATATGTGACAGATACTGTTTATTTTTAATTTTATTGAGTTAGTGTTTGATTGTTAATCTGATTACGTGATAGATCAATTGAGAAGGAGTGAGTTGTGTTTTACGAATAAATATAATTTAAGTATGTGTTTTTAAATATAATGAATAAATATTTAATATCTAGAAACTGCTGTGTTTTGGAATCTCTAGCTTTTGTATAAAAATCCAGCTTATTTACCACACAATGAAAAGGTATATTAAATAAAAAATAATATTTAATTCACATAAAATTGGTTGCGTAAACCTTTTCATGATAAACATTACACGTTAAATATCAAAAGTACAATAGCTCAATTATGATTCATATCATATCAAACTTCAAAATATCTATAATAATTAACCGAAGCGAATAAAATCAAAACAAACCGCGTACCATGGAATTTCACGCGCAACTAAATCAATTATTCGTGGGTACAACATTGGGGGATGAATCGACTCCTGCGCAGGGCGGGACACAATGGACGACAGCTAAACGCCTGCGGTATTCAGCTTATTGATGTTAATACAGGGGGTTGGGAATATGTCGGAAGCAATTTGTCGTGATTTCTTTATTAAATGACGCCAAGTAATGGTATCACATTACTAGTTGAGTTTTTAAATTTTTGTGCGATTCAGTTTTAGTTGCCTACATAATGTTTACTATGGTGCACATCAAAATAGGTGTATTTTTAATTTGGGCTAGGTATCAAATGCCATTTATTTGCTATGGGCCGAATTTTCAGATATTTTTATGCAATTTAAAACTTGTTGCAAAGCTTGCTTTAATCTATATAGTATTCATCTTTAGTAAAATGCTGCTTTCTTCGCACAAATTTATTTATTTAATGTTACGATTTCTGGATAAAAACGTAAAAGCCTACTAAAACGCAATACTCAAATCTTGTCTTCCCAAACGCTTACACGATCACAATCTTATATAGCAAGCCAACTCTCATCCCTCACTTCCTTTAGCTCTCGAGTGCGAAGTGATATAATTTTCCTAACGAAGTGTTATCGACCCACAATTAGCGGTCATACGGGCTTTTAGTGAGATTAGCAGGAATTAGCTACAACAGGCAGGGTTCGAAGGCAGAAAGTACGTAATTATTTCTAATATATTTATAGCTCCGTAACTTGTATTAGGTATATTGTAACTAAAACTGTTTTACAACAATAAAAAAGAAGGAAAAGTAGGTTCAAATACAAGAAAACAAAATTTTATTGTAACGATATAATAAATAAAATAAATAAATAAATAAAAAGACATTTATTGCTACTAAACAAAATAAACAAAGTAACAGAGAACAGTTTTACAGAAGAATAAAGTATTAACAAATAATAATAATAATAATAATAATTATAATTTAAGCAATCATGAAGTAACAAACGATTTTCATCACTATTGCCTTTTTCAACTCGGAAATGTCCTGTGCTAGACATAGGTCTCTTCCAGTCATATTTTTAATACAACCAAACTATTTATATTTTCTTCTCTTCAAGAAGAAACCTATTCTATCCTAATATGACATTCTAAACAGTAGGTACAGTTCTAACAATATTTTATACAAAAATATATTTGAAATCTGCTTACAATTAACAACAGCCTGTATACATTTAAGCCGGCCCGAGGCGCGTCTACACAGCTAATACTCAAAATTGAGTGACAGCCAGAGTTAATAAAAGCTGGCCATAAAGTTGGGCATAACGTTGGCATAATGTTGGCCATATGTCCGCACCCTTACGATACAACTGTTTAGCGCTGATTTCTGATCGACGTTAATGATATTAATAAAAAATCTGGATTAATTGTATTTGAAAATAATGTTGGGTAATGACGCACTGGCCTATGTATGGCAACGGCAAGTTTGTATGAAAATATCTTGTACGCTTTACTGTTGATGTACTTCATTATTATGTAATTTAAATAGTGTACAATAAAGAATATTCTATCTATCTATCTTAGTGATTTAACATGCACGTCACATTGAATTTCTTATATGTTTAAAAAAACGGACTTTAATTAACTACTATAAAAATATGTATTACATACACATGGAAATAAAAAAAAACAACTTAGAAGTGTAGATACGTAATCAAACAGGCAGAGTAAAAGATAACTTTTGAAAAGAATTTGAAATCTGCAAAGTAACGCTATCTTTTTAGATTTCTTCAACGAAAAGTTCGTCAAATTCAACAAATTGAGTACAACGAAGCAATTTAAAATGAACAGACAATTTTTGAGGCAAGTACAAATTAATAAAATATTCAATTAGTGTGTCAAAGCCGCGGGGTCTAACATACCCTATCCTCTGGGGCGCTACGGGGTGCACGCGACCCCACTGGGGCCACTTGAGCCAGTACCAACCAGTGGTGGGTTAACATCGTAATGATTATTTTGGCGATAAAAGCAGTTTATGAGCATATTATCACGAAAATGTATTTTTGGTATGCACGCGAGAAAATGACATTTGAACAATATGTGTTGGTAAAAAGTTGGTCTAATTAAAAATAAATAATAAACGGCTGTAGCAAAACTTCACCTATGCGGGAGCTATATAAAACGTGTTCTAACCTATTCATTCTATAAAGTCTGAAATCATCATCTCCTGAGCCTTTTTCTCAACTATGTTGGGGTCAGCTACCAGTCTTACCGTCTTATAGATTCAGCTGAATACCGTATTTTACATGGAGCGACTGCCTATCTGACCTCCACAACCCATTTTACTGGGAAACGCAGTATCCCATAGTAAGACTGGTTGTCAGAATTGACGCCGGGACCTACTGTTTAACGTGCTCTCCGAAACACGGAGGGGTCTCGGTATGTTATAAATGGTCACCCATCCACGGACCAACCGCGGCGAGCGCGGCTTAACCTGTATTATCGGTCAAACCGTGCGGCTTATACTTAGCCACGAGCCCCTCTATATCTCTATAAAGTCTGAAATATTAAGAAATGTATCAATTATTTTCCAACACTGGGCCTCTCAATTTTTTTTATGGCAGGAACAGGTTCTTATTAGGTATATAGCTAGCATAAATATAAGAATGCCAATACTTAGACCTGTGTCTGCGCCTGCTTTTTCCTTCTGTGATTTACGTGTAGTACCTAAGTATCTCAACACTATTCAAGCTGCTGTTCCAGCAGAAGAACCAAGAACCATATCTACTCAGGTCGATCACGATAATAGACTGAATAAATAGCCTGAAATTAAAGAATATAGTATCATTTAGAAAATAAGATCAAACATTTCACTGCTGCTAATAAGATTTAGAAATTTCGTTTTGCTTCTATTTACTACATTATGGCGCAAATAAGTACGTCTAGAAAACACCACCGTTTACAAAACAAAACAAAGCTAATACAAGACTCACGCTATGCAATATATACCTCGCTCGAGTGCTCGAGTGGTGTGACAGCTATAAAATTCGCCATGTTTTTGCACCAGTCGCTCCTTGAAGCTGTCAATTACTTCTCCCCAGCAAGACAAGTTGCACGCACTATAGTATAACGTGACCCCTTTAATTACAGCGCTTTGGCGTTGGAAGTGCGTGTAATCGATGCATGTTGATTGATTTTTTTGCTAGTTTAAAGAATTGTTTACGTTAATCGCAAGGTTTCTAACAGTTTAAAAACACTATAATAAATCGTTGGCGTAGCAAACAGCTTTATTTAATTTCGTAGTTATTTTATCTCCGACGAAATAACAGTTACAAATCAGTATATTATTATAAAAAATAAACTTAAAGGTAATTAAGTAAGATCTGAGGCATAAAGAAATCTTTTATGACTTATTATTTTATCCATACTACCACTTTTATTTGATAAAACCATTTATACTCAACGAATAATTTTCAAGTCCATCCATACTCAATGCATTGCAATTGGTGTAGTCACTTAACAGTGGGGCGACAAGACCTCGGTATTGGGCAAAGCCCGCCAGATGGCGTAGTGTTTACTCTGCCTGTTTGAGTACAACTTTGAATTTTGAACTATTAGCCGTACCCACACCTGTCGATGTTTGCGACTACCCTCAATAACTTACAGATAAACTTCTACGTGAAACAAGTTGACTGTGCTCCAATTGGTTTGGTATACACTTCCGTGGTTCGCTCATGTGGAATACTGATAAGATTTTAATTAAGTTAATTTTAGAATACATACTACAGCTAAGTCATAACATTTTGTAAAGTAAAACCTTACCCTCAATCGAATACGTAATAAACTCAGGAATAAAGTATTTCTTTTTGACGACCTCCGTGGTCGAGTGGCGTACGCACCGGTTTCAAGGTGTCGCTAGCTCTGAGGTCCCGGGTTCGATCCCCGGACGGGTCAATGTAGAAACCAAAAATGTTCTACATTGCCTCGGGTCTGGGTGTTTGTGGTACCTTCGTTGCTTCTGAATTCCATAACACAAGTGCTTTAGCTAATTACTTTGGGTTCAGAGCAATGTATGTGATGTTGTCCGCATTTATTTATTTATTTATGTAAGTGTTTTAAAAGAAACAGGCTCTCCTTTATAACTAATATTATAAAGTGATTTATAGAGTACAATATTTTATTGTTTTTTAGTCAAAAATATATTTTATGTAGACATGTAATCAAACATGGGTCAGTGCAATTTGAGCCATGGTTATAATATACTATACGTAAGTACGTAAACGATCGTGCTCATCACACAAACATTTGTCCTGGGTGGGAATCGAACCCACGACCTCCGGTATAGCAGTCAGGGTCACTAACCACTAGACCAACAGGCCCGTCAGTTTTTTTATTGATATTAGTTATAAAGGAGAGCCTGTTTCTTTTAAAACACTTACATAAAAATAAATTCTCTTTATTATATACTTATACAGGGTGTCCGGTAAATAGTCCGACAAACTGTGGTGGCTGATACCTTAGGTCAGGTCCTATCAAATGAACACAACATATGTTCCCCGAAAAGTTACAGGTTTCGAGTTACAATCGATTTTCGGAAATTTTAGAATTTTCTACCTTGCATCAGACTTTTCCATTTTTCTTGCTGATTAATATCTTTCGTAATACTTTTTGTACATCAAATTAATCTTGAATAATTACTTTACGCTTTAGTAAGTCTCATATTTATCTAAAAGAAGAATATATTGTCGAAAACGCCATTCGTTTAACAATTTTCACTTTTCGTTTTTCTTACTGTTGAACTTTGAACTGCAGTGGTGAAAAATAAATGTATGTAGGAGTTTTGTACAACAATCTTAAAAACTTGCTTGAATATTGGTGATTTTGGCAAGGTACAACACTTGCGTATTTTCTTTACAAAATTTGACAAAACAAGCTGCTGAAGTACAAATGGGCTTATTTGTTGAAATATTACTCATGTAAATCTGAGGAAAAATGAGACGTAACTTAACGCGGATCGTCATTGTCCAGTGAAATAAGGTATTTTCTTCTAGCGACTAACTAGTTACACAAAATAATTGTGGCCAATTTTAATTTGGAAAATATGGAAATAAAAAAAAATGCTCTGTAAAATTTTTTGCAAAGTTACGGAAGCCTTCGTTAGCATGTCAATGTCCAACTTGACCGCTTTCTTAGAAGACCCACTCTTCGTAAATACATTCTAGGTAAGTTGAACGATACAATATGGTTTGGGGAAATGGGTGCTAAGTGCAGTATGGGAATGAAGTAAGAGCCTCCTCTAATGAGAGATACCAGGGCAGATGGATTGGGCGTCCAAAACCAGCTATTTCATTGTTGTTGCATAAAAAATAAAGCGTTATAAAATAGATTCATCTAGTAAGAAAGTACTGAAGGAAAAGGTAAATTTACACTAAAACGTGTTTTAATCTGGCATAGAGAGTTAATGGCGAGAAGAAAATACCTAATTTCATTGTAAAATGACGATCCGCGTTAAGTTACGTCTCATTTTTCCTCAGATTTATATTAGTAATATTTCAACAAATAAGCCAATGTGTACTTCAGCAGCTTGTTTTGCCAAATTTTGTAAAGAAAATACGCAAGTGTTGTACCTTGCCAAAATCACCAATATTCAAGCAAGTTTTTAAGATTGTTGTACAAAACTCCTACATACATTTATTTTTCACCACTACAGTTCAAAGTTAAGCAGTAAGAAAAACGAAAAGTGAAAATTGTTAAACGAATGGCGTTTTCGACAATATATTCTTCTTTTAGATAAATATGAGACTTACTAAAGCGTAGAGTAACTATTCAAGATTAATTTGATGTACAACAAGTATTACGAAAGCTATTTATCAGCAAGAAAAATGGAAATGTCTAATGCAAGGTAGATAATTCTAAAATTTCCGAAAATCGATTGTAACTCGAAACCTGTAACTTTTCGGGGAACATATGTTGTGTTCATTTGATAGGACCTGACCTAAGGTATCAGCCACCACAGTTTGTCGGACTATTTACCGGACACCCTGTATATTTAGTAATTTAAATAGTAGTAGTAGTTAATATTATTTTTTACGTGCATTTAATTCAGATTTTTACACACAGAAGTCTTTACTACGAGGTCAGACACGCGATGCCCAGTGCCGCCGATAGCAATCAGCTAGTAATTGTGCATGACCCACTGTTTGCCCATAGTTATTATATAACTGCTGGGTTCACTGTAGTCTTTATCCTGAATTAAACTAACAAAACTTTGAATGGTTTAATCGTAATTTTGATTTGTACACTGGTTTAATGTAATCTTTTGTTATTATTATTTTTTTCTATGTGTAATTTAACTATAGTAAATGAATGTATTTAGAAGTATGTTTCTGAATTGTCTGATTATCTGATTACCATTGGCTCTGCCTAGTTTGGGATCAGACGGCCGTGTGTGAGTTGTCCCAAGATATTACATTACGCGAACCGGAAGACGCAGCGTTGGCAGGCCTCCCACCAGGTGGACCGACGATATCGTCAAAGTTGCGGGCACCCGGTGGATGCAATTGGCGAGTTGTCGTTCATTGTGGCGTTCTAGGGAGGAGGCCTTTGTTCAGCAGTGGACGTCTTCCGGCTGATGATGATGATGATTACATTACGCTATACGCTAACTCATTAACGCGATTACAGACACTATTTATTAACTTAAAATAGTAACTGCCTCGTTGGCCTAGTGGTTCTAAGCGCGACTGCTACGCTAGAGGTCTTGGGTTCGATTACCAAGTCGACCAAGGTGTTATTGGGTTTTTCTATGAAATTCTCTGTAGCAGTCGTAGTTTGGATTTGTGCCCGGTTAGTGGCAATAGGCTCGCCCCCTGTTACATGGGACCTAAACATACCGGCGAACAGTGGGTGTATATTGGTACACCTCTGCCTAATCCTTCGGGGATACAGGCGTGATGGTATGTTATGTTATGTAATTAACCTCGCGTTTACCAATGCTCATCGTTTCTCGGCGAAAATAGACCATACTATATTATTAACTGACTTTAAGCTTCACATTTCCCTGCATAGAACAATTGCATACCATATTACTCTACAATACAGGTAAAACAGTAGACTTATAAAACAAAGTACAAAATTACATAAATAGTTATTGCAAGAGTACATATTGCAGAGTAGATATGATGAAGAGTCCGCCGTCTGAATCTCAATAATAGCAGTGGAGGACCCTCCGCCAGCCTCCCTGGAAAGCGATGCCACAGAGCACTTGGATACAGAGGTTACAGGTGCTATTTATTGTGTATTAAAACTGTGTGATAAGGTGGTAAAGTATTTGTTTGTAATTTAAAAATAACTCATATATTCAAAAATATTTAAAAGCATAGTCAAGATATAAATATAGTGTATCTCTACGCTCAATAATAACATAGTATCCTTGTTCCTTGTAATCACGAGGAAACCTCGCTAAAATAAAGTTAATTTAAAATGCAATATTCAAATTTTTGATTAATTTAAATGTTTCCAAAATGCTACGAAATTTCGTAGCAACTACGACGCCTGTTTTGAAATTGAAATTGATACAAACTGATACTAAATACCTTATTAAATTATGTTTTTATTCGTGCGTTAATAATATTAATATCAAAATAATAACAGTATAGCTAAATAAGTATCAGTAGTTACTTAAGAATTTTATTCACCTTGATAATGTTTTCGTGTAATTTAACTTTCTATACTCCTACACTACTCTGTACCTTGAAGCAGTAGCCGGGGGGTTTAATATTAAAAATAAAATGGAAAAGAGCGATCTCTGTGTAGTGGCTCGGTATTGTGTGCTTTTTAATAAATGCCCAAATCACCACGAGAGAGCGTTGTTTGCGTTCACTGCACCCACGCCGCTACTTCTAAGGGTAGATTACGTTATGCGTAGGTATTCGATCTATTTACAGATCCGCTTATTTATTCATAGTTTTTTATAAGGATGTAAGCTGAAACTAATTAGTCCTATAGGTTATGGTGCTGTTGTTCCAAATTAAACGAAAAAATTGGCACTGGAACTTGTTGTACAGATATATTTTTCAGTATCATTGTTGGATACTAAAACTTCGATAAACACGAAAAAATACTTAATTTAAACTCAGCTGCCTAACATGGCTACATCCAGTATTAAAGTCATCATATTAGATATTGTTACAAAAAAAAATGAATATCTTTCTTTCCGAAAATATTTAAGGTTCTTTTAGTTTCACATGAAAGACAAACAGTCCTACAAAACAAAAATCTGACTTTCATATCAGAAGAACTTCCCTACATATCATGCTTAACATAGAGGCTCTATTTTATAAGTCAGGCAGGTCCTTGTATATTTTATAGGCACATTACAATCACAAAGGCAGCCACAACAGGGCAGGCTGGAGTGGCGTATCAAAAACTGCACTACTGTAGACAATTCCCATCAAAGCATCATACGTAGCACTTTGTCTGAGGTCGTAAGACAAGTGAATGTGCTGTTGGGGTCAGAAGACTTACTTGGTTATCTAGTTTGTTTATCTAGTTTGTTTACTTGACTAAAAGCTAGACTGTTAACTTATCCAATATTATACGCACAGGTAATATTTAATTCAGGATTATCTACGTAATGCAAAAAAGTACTAATTTGACTAAAATTAATTTTGCATAAATATATTCGTAAAGAGACCAAACTCTGCTGCTGAGCTGATAAGTAAAACATAGTTACCAGTATATATATAGCAAAAAAAAAAACTGAAATGATATTCACGATATTTTTATAGTTTAAATTATGAAATACAAATGATATATAGATTTCTCATGTTGTTTTATAAAAAAATAACTGATTTAAAAAACCATTAATTAAAATAGACATGCCTTTTTGTGGAAATGACAAGTTCCAGTATTTTACCACACTAGTCCATTGAGGATGACAGGCAAAATTATGTTTAATAATATCTTTGAAAATTTCAATTAATTTATCTAAGTGCTAACCTTCTGTCTCCATTCTATAGTCCCTTAACAAGTGGCGAACGGCCGGGCGTGATCAAAGGGCGACTCCGTACGACCACGCTGTTTGTGTGCTGTCGGCATCCTCTGAACATATAGCTCTCTATATATGTATGTACGATACATGGAAACGGAATTAGGTTAATTAAGGAGATTGTAGCGGGATCTTGTTGAATATCATGTCCAAGGAATATGTTTTAGAGGAATTAGATGGACGGAAATTATAGTGAACTAGACTGAAACCGAATTAAAAATGAGGAAGTTTTCATTCGACTGCGTTTTTATATTTGTGAAACGATTTTAAAATTCTTATGATTTAAGGCATTGTAGGGGTACCATCTGTTTCGTGCATGTTTTTGCAGTCAATCGCGATTTATTGCATGGTTTAATTGGACCAAACAAAACAGACACTACGTAACCTAAGTTCCAAGCAAAAAAACTCCCTTATCTTTTGGTTATGAACTGAAATACCAAAGTAACCGAATGATACCCGTTCGAGGAAAATATTTCTGGCCTTACCATAAATATTTTCAATACTTCCATCTACTCACCAATTCCGAAATATATGCTTAACAGGCTATCTCATTAACTCTTAACTTCGACAAAGGCTCGTAACATCAAGGCTACATACTAATAACCAATATCGTATGCGAAGTGTCTCTGCCAGAGTGGGCCACTCACGCGCACTCGCTTTGTGAACGATTAGCGTCGTCTCATTAGTCGACCGCTTAGCACCTCGTTGCATTCACTCGTTCACTTTGGATCGTGATCGAAAATGGTCACTTGATGAAAGTCTTATTTTAAGGGACATTAGGAGGTCATATGATAAGGCTTTTAAGAGTACCATGCATTCATCTTAGTATGTAATATTAGGTGCCAAATTGTCAAAAAACTTTCAGTTTCAGCTTTACTTTCTTTTGTTATTTATTACTTTTTGGGTAAGTATTTAAGAATTTAATTATTTCTTAAAAATAGATAGGTTTCTAAAGCACGCGCTAAAGGCTGAGTATATTGTTTGAGTATATTCTAATGTGTTTTTGGATTGTATTTCTAATATTTTCTGTTTATGGGTGTGTTTAGGGTGCGTCATGGTTAAATTTAATTTCCCATAAACGACAACATCTTCCAAAATCTCCAAGATTGCTGAATCGAAAAAACAAGAATGTAACAACGAATAGTGAGGGGGGCAATACCAATAGTGTTGTATTACACGGAGCGGGCCAGGTCGCGCATCGTCCGAGCAAATAGCGAGATTACACGAGAACGTCCGCCCGGACAAACACACAAACACAACACGGTCGGACCTTCATTGGAAATTCTCAAAAACCACGCCGTTGTCTCGCTTCCATCAATATTGACACTGGCCAGTTATTGGCGGGTACATTCAAGTGCAGCTTGTAATTCAAAAAGGAACGGTTGTTTGGCGGTGACATTAGAGACGAAAAGACTGAAAAAAATCTGGCTCTTGTTTTGTCCGTCGGGCTTGTCTGAATTTTAATGTTGTGATGCCAGAATCTTTGACTCGTAGAAGTTAAAAAAAACCCCTTAAACTAATCTTATTTAAGTAAATTCGCTATCGTCACTTTCCGTCTAGCTATGTAAAACATGATGCATGCGTCGCATCTCTAGATTTCATATTCAGTAATCATGGCGTGAACATAAACATACCATAACATACCATCACGCCTGTATCCCCGAAGGGTTAGGCAGAGGTGTACCAATGTACACCCACAGTTCGCCGGTATGTTTAGGTCCCATGTAATAGGGGGCGAGCCTATTGCCACTAACCGGGCACAAATCCAAACTCCGACCTGCTACTGAGAATTTCATAGAAAAACCCAATAACACCTTGGCCGACTTGGGAATCGAACCCAAGACCTCTAGCGTAGCAGTCGCGCTTAGCGCCACTAGGCCAACGAGGCAGTCATTAACATAAACACATAACAAAGATTGATTGTTTTCCTACAAATATGAAATACAATTTCTGAAAATAAATATTATTTCCGATTAACATAAGTTTACCACTTCTGTGTACGATTGTACGTCGGTTCTTTTTCGCTACGTGAGACTCCGCGGTCGGTCAAGAGATATCCTATAAACTTTACCTGAATCCGAAGTTCAGTATCTATTACATACTTGTCTGTATATCATATCACAATTCATTGTAAGAAGAGGTGTGCTTTAGGAGGTACCTTCTTGCAAAAGACTTGTCAGAATTCATCTAAACGACCTATCAATTTGAACTGTTACTTTTGTACGATTCAATATTTATGAATAGTAGTAAAAGTCGTTGCCATAGTAACTAGATGTTATTAGATCTTTGTTTATACAGTGCATTGCTTTAGTAATTACTCTAAGCAGTGCATAGCCATGCATTACATACTTGGACCTCGAATTAAAGTCGAAAAAACCTGGTGTGCAACAATTACTTCCTGGACGGATATTACGAAAATATTTGAAGTATGTGATAGTTATATTTGATATAATGTATCCTAAATACTTATAATTAAATATGATAGCAATGAATTCTTAATTTTTAACAAACGATCTTCTTCAAGATTTCCTTACACTGTTAATCTGTGATAAAAGCAGTAAAGCTCATTCCCAAAACTCAAACCCACCAAAATCATATCCACGTGTGAAATTCCTTGGTTTTAGCTAAAGTAGAACCTTTGCTTGATTCTCGGTATATGGGGTATGTAAATAGAGGTACGTATGTATATATGTATGTGTGTAATGTCCAAACACGACGATCACGTAGAGGTTTCCCCGAAGCATCGTTAGCGGCTGCATGCGAGCGAACCTCGTTTGTAAGTGGACAGTTTTACTTAAAAATATAACTTGCTTAGATGTTAGATGTTGAGGGTCAGCTCTGGGTTGGAAACTGAGGTTTTGGTGTATTTTTTGCCCTATTTTTTATAAGAAAAATCTTAGCTAATGCGCGTGGCGGATCATCAAACTAGGTATTTCGAAAATGTTTTTGTTTTATGTTCTACTACAAAAACGCTGCATAATATATTTGAAATTAGTACCTACTTAAATTAAAACTATATTAATCGCTGGGTAAACAATCCATAATATGAAAATATATCTTAGACTAAAAAACTTTATCTTTCACAAAAGTCGTAAGACTTCTGTCATTTATCAGCCAAGGAATCAGAAGGCCCGATAAACATAAAAACTAGTTATCATCTGTAAAACCTTAAGTCTTTTGGCCAACCAATCAAGTTGATATTAGGTGCATTTCGGAACTGACGAAATCGAACAGCCTTTTACGTTAATGTCATCTAAACACGACATCGGGAGGTATTTAAACATGCTCCGTCCACTTAATCATTAAGTATTCCAAAACTAGTCGACATCAAAGCTCTTGTGGGGTGTAATCTCGGCCGCTACTCGCTCTTGGCTTTGAATTGAGCCATCTAATATTCCCTATGTCTCTGCTCTGTCTTGGGGGACTATTCTCGGAAAGTAGTAGAGTATTTTGGAAGTGATGATATGTAGCTGCAGTTTTTGGTAGAAAAGTTTAATTTAAGAATAGAGGAGAAACGGTCATGCACTCCACAGATTTACAAATTCTACAAAGAGCTCCTGTAACACGGATTTAGGTATATTAATTCAGTTATAGATTCCAACCTTGCAAAGAAGTTTTTAAATGAATAGGTTCTAGATACTAGACCCAATTATGTAAAACATATACCAAGTGTTTTCATGGAAAACGGTAGTCTGAAGATATCACAATATACTATTCTTTACTATTCATATTCTCTAAAGGATATATGTAAATATATCCACAGGTATAAATGCGACATTTCGAGAACATTATACGTTTTTCAGTGCAATGTTATTTATTATTTCAGTAAGCTTTTCCTGAAACTTTAAATTCCAAAATGCACGATAAATAAATTTTAAATAGCGCTTCGATAATATGTTCCCCGGTCGGTCAGTCGGCTCCTTTGATCCGGCACACTAGGCGCGCCGCACGGGCCCGCCCGCATCCACTTAACGGAAATTAAAATAACATGAGCAATACCGCCGACTATTAGCAGTTTTTCCCATGTGTAAACACCATTACAGTGTTTTAAAGTTGCGTGCCTTCAAAGGTATACCAAATAAGGTATGAATGGTAGGGTTTAAGTACAGAGTTAAATGTAACTGGGATTTAAAGCCCCTTCCACATTTAGGTTATTGCATTTGCATATATAGATAAAAGATATGAATAAATAACAAACGCAACAGATAGATTTAGTTGTTAAAAGTGGAAATCTTCTTCTAGGTATAAGAAACTCTCTGCTACCTTACGACTATTCTTACATAACACGAACTACAGTTTTGTAATATCGATCCTCAAGACTGCTGGTCACAAGGAATATCAGTTTACAGTGTTTATCAATTCAGGGAAAGTCATATTTCAAGTTGCGTATCAGGACCTGGCACCAATCGTAAATATTTATTCTTAATAAATATAGTTTAATAAACTAAAAAACACGCTTTTAAAGTACACGCTTTCTAACTTAAAAAAGTGAAAAATAATTCCTAATGTAAGCTGGAATTAGTAATGAACAAAAAACACTAGTATTATTGTGAAAAAGCGTGGGTTGCTCGATAGACGAAAAATATGGCACAGAGCGCCCCACGCTTTTTCACAATACTACTGTTTTACTTACTGTTTACTAGTGTTTTTTGTTCATTACCAATTTCAGCTTACATTAGGAATTATTTTTCACTTTTTTAGTTAGAAGTACTTTAAAAGCGTGTTTTTTAGTTTTTTTAAACTATATTATTATTCACTTTTTACTTTTTAGTCCTAGCAGCAATATGTGTTGTCTGAATTCAAACGTATTGCTTCGTGGACTTAATTTTTTTTTTTTGTTTTTTTTTTTTGTTTATTTAATCCTGGTGATCCTAATCAGGATAATGAGATAAACCTATGAAATTATTATATTGTCGCTGATTCTTGATAAGTGTACAAAGTTTGAATTAAATCTGCCCGTTTAAAGTGGGTCAAAATCGAGTCCAAAGGAGTCGGTTACATACATACATACATACATACAAGTGAAGCTAATAAAAGCGTGTTAATAAAAACTGTCCAAAGTAATGATTCTCTGCTCTAAATACATTATATTAGGCACCTCATACTATCTTGAAATTATTCAGTAGCTATAAAAAACTTATCATACACAGAAGAAGCATTAATCGCTGCACTATTAAGATACAAAACTTTCCCAATCTTTCCTTCCAATAATTCCGTCAAATAATCTGATAGTAGATTTAATTATAACGGCAGTCAGTGTCACCGCTATCAATTGTGCAATGCGTATCGGGCATCGAACCCGCGCCCTATCGAAGTTTACTACCAAGGTGCCTACTGCACTTCAAATTATCTTACGGTCGTTTATCTGTCTGGGCGGTGTTTGCTCTGCACTCTATGGTGCAAATATGGCGAATTATTAAGCTTTTGATTTTGTAGGCTGGAGATTGATCGTAAATTGTCTTAGAGGTATAAATTTATATTAGTTCTTACGTGAAAATATGTTGTTACGTGAGCCAGAATGCACTTTTTTACAATGGATTTCAGCCATTCTTACAACGGAATAAATCAAAATATAAACAACTAGCGGTCGCCCGCGGCTCCGCCCGCATGGATGTCGGTTACCGCTGCAAAAAGCCTACCCAGGAAAGACACGGTATTTTTCTAGAATAAAATTTAGCCTATGTTACTCGTGGATAATGTAGCTTTCGAATGGTGAAAGAATTTTTAAAATCGGTCCAGTAGTTTTTGAGCCTATTCATTACAAACAAACAAAGTTTTCCTCTTTATAATATTAGTGTAGATAGTGTAGATAATTTTAACCCATGCTTTAATCGAATTCTAATGTACTACATTTGCTTAGTCTAGTGATAAACAGGCAAAACTATATATTTTATGAGGACATGTATATTTTACATTATAATTTAAATAGGGGGAATTTACCTTTTATTAAATTATAATTATTAAACTTAAAATATTTACAATAATATAAAAACTAAGCCTACACAATAAACAAGAAAAATTATAAACTAAATAAAACTAAGAACTAAAATAAGGCATCAAAAAATTTAAATTCATTATGAAGTAAGATGGCTGATACGGTAAACTAAATGAGTCAACTCACAAATAATTTCGCAATTTTAAAATACCATTTAAATGATCCATTGCGTTTCGAAATTAACTGATGCCAAACCTTGTATTAAGGCTAACTTAACCTTCAAAAACGCAAGCGATTTTGTACTTTATGGCGCATATGTTAATGATTATTTTAATTTAAAAGGTTGTATAGGTAAGTCGGTATTACCGTGTACACAAAAAGGCCATTTTGTGATTCGGTGTGTTGCTTGAAGCGTACACTTGGATTGTTTGTACAACTGAGATGGCGAACAGAGAAAAAACGCTGAAACCGGCTCGACCGACGATTTCGAAAATATTTCTTATGATATACCTTGTAGTGGTTGCAAAATAATATTAATTGTGGTTTTAATACTTATTAGTAAATGTGTGTTGAGTCTATAATTCAAGGAATGCTCGTCCTTGGATACCTAGAGGTGGGCGGTAATGGCAACAAGCTAATATGTGCGTTGTCATAAATGAAACTTTTGCGTGACAACAAATCATATTTCAATATAGATTTCAATCAAATAAAGATTTTTATGAATAACTATATAATCACTTTTAAACTAGCGAGCAATTAGCTGATTAATAGTACAGTTGAAAGTGCTATCAATATCTTAAGCGAATGTAACCACTGAAATGCAGTTAAATCTTTAATGCGCCACCGAAACATTACTGTTAGCTGAAATTAGTTATATATTTCTAAATATGTAAGGACAATTTCATGTAGACAAAATAAATCATCTTGTACCGTACACTTCTGCTGCTGTCTGTACTTATGCAAGATGGCGGCGATGCATTGGTGCGGAACCGCTCCGTCGACTGGTTACAGACATTCCCATTTGTTATATACCTAAGATATACATAGTTTAGTTATGTACTACCATTTAATAATAAGTTATGAGAACGCTTTATGTGAACGAAGCATGACACTTGCGTAGTACAATTCAAACTCATAAAATAATAATGCTCTTGCAATAATATTTTTTGGTATTGCGTGGCACAGAATACATAATATTCTAAGAATTCCAAGTTAGTTCAGGATATTCAACAATATGCTAAAGATATCGTCGTTAAAACTGTTATCTTACAAAAAGTAAAGTAAAGAAGAACTTCGGTCGTTACAACCTCTGCCTTTCCCAGCACAAGGAAAGTAAATATGAAATTGCCCCCTAAATTTTAAACGAAGATTATTCTACCATCTTATAAAAATACAAATTACCCAAAAAAAAACGTTTATAATCTGCCTGATCGCCATTGCAACCTAACTGAAACAATTAAGACAATAATTCGTACCATAATGAAGTTATATCAGAACATTCTCAATTTTTCCATTAGCATCTTATTATTCCTTAGAGCCCAGTAATCCCTCGGCTGCGCGTGCGTCCCTTTCCCCAAGATAAGCGTGTTTGCTCGTCGGTTCCGGGATGTCGCCGGCCTTATCTAATGAGAACTGATAACATGGTATGTGGTATAACGCGGGTTTTCTTGTACTAGTAGATGAGGGTTTTTACCTAAAACGTGTGAGATTTATTTTCGAGAAAAAAGAACGTTTAAATGTGTCTAAGGTTATTTAGCATTTGGTGGCGCTGTTTTTGTTTACAAAAAAATACTCAATAGCGGATGAAATACTTGAATCCACCTAAACGCGTCAACCCTATTGATCACAGGAATATTTTTTGAAATCAATTTACTATTTCCGAAGGTATCGCAAAAGGAATACGAAGTCCTTTTAAAGTCAGTAAAAAGTGTTATAACAGTAGATTATAAAGGTATTCTTATTTCTTGGATAAATGGTAAAAATACTTTTGGTTCTTAACTATTTGCTATTTAAAGTGACATTTAGGTATTTCATTATCTTGAACTCCCTATTTGTCACTTTAGTAGGTGCTGGTATAAAAGCGGAAACTTTTACACTCTCGAATCTCTTCTTAAAATAAAACCTTTTCTAACAGGAAGTAACTTACCTATGTTATCAATAAATCAAGGTAATCTTGAGATTTTTAACAAACCCAACTGAATTTTCCATTCTCGGAAAGTAATTAAGAAAACAAAATTAAAGCATAATCTAATAATGTAACTTTAACAATCCGATTGAATCCCAAAGTTTAAATAAACATTAATCCATAGTACTCCATTAAACTGACATCGGGGTTAAAATTTAAAGAAAAAATTTCAACAAAATTACCGTTCTTCGGGACTCTCTTTTAAATAAAGGAGAAATTTTTAAATTCAACCTTAATTGTTACGTGAAAGACTTTCGACGAAAGTGAAGCAAGAATTATAATATCCGTTGCTATTATGTATTTTTTTTTGTTCAAAATATTTTGTTGTTTACTGGAATATTATACATTTGAAACACTATTTATTTATCATCTAAACTTAAAACATAACTAGTAAAATTTAAAAAAAGAGTATATTTATGATAAGTATGAAGTTCTCCTCAATCGAGCTAGTAAGGAAAAAGTTAAAGTAATTAATCACAGGATTGCTAATGTTTTTATATTACAAACAAAAATAAGATTAAGAAATCTTAGATTCCATATTTTTTTTTATCTTTAAGTTTTCAGCCTTTTCACCCATCATCAACAGTTTTAATAGCAGCGATGAGATCATCTTATTTTTACCTTCCTTATACCTACAGCTACGTCACTGCTCACTAGATATGAAATAGATGCTGACGCATTTAGAATAAGCTCCGCAAATAAGGATAACAAGATTTTTATTCTGAGAAAACTCTACATTAAATCCAGTTTTATTATGAAAACAGTGAACAAAGGAAGAACGATGACTTCATAAATTTAATCATCATAAAACATATTTTTTTAGATGTAAACGTAGACCTGTGACCGGTGCAGTTGTAAAAATATATATCATGAAATTTTGTTGTTGTAATAAAATTACGTTATTTAGAAACAGAGATTTTATGAATATCAAATCAAACAATAATACAAATTGAGGATAAAATTATTATAGGCAAATAAACAAATAGCTTGTTCATTTATACCTTTAAAAAAACATAGGTGATAAAAACTACCATAATTTAGTAACAAGTATTACTGTCAACTTAACTGAAATAAAATAAAACCACCTACTTTTACGGATTTTATAGCAGTTTGTATTTAGATTTTAGTTCCCGACGTTTTGACACCTTTGCAGGTATCATGGTCAATTGGTCTCTGACAGTCTGCCCGTAAAAAAAAAACATACAAACAACCGAATTGAGAACCTCCTCCTTTTTTTTAAAGTCGGTTAAAAACGTAAAAAAGTAGTTTTATTTCAATGTCTAACATTCGCGTAAACCTCAGAACTCAATATGTCCCACTTAACTGGTTTTTTATAATATTTTTCTCAGTTTTTAATCCAAGTTTGTAAGACTGTTTCCCTCTCACATAAACCAAAGCCCCGTTGTGATTAGTCTCCAGCGATTTTTTCCGTTCAATTGAACTTATGAAGTGCCCGCGCCGGATAGCACCGGATCGCACCGGGTACTACCGGACGCCGGCCGTCTACTAATCATTGTTTGATCTCATTACTGCGAAAAAATTGTCCTTTTAATGTATTCTGTACTCTTAATCAAGTGCTATTTTCAGTATTTTTGACTTTATTTGGGTTTGTAATGTTTTTGTGTCTGGATTTAGATAAGTAGCAGATAGGTAATTAGTACCTAAGTTCAGTCATTGCTAGTTTTCGTTCATAAATCACAAAACAAATATTCAAATAAAATGCTTTCGTAAACAAAGATTTTTAAATTGAAATAAAACTACTTTTACGGATTTTATCGCCGTTTGTATTAAGATTTTAGGTCCCGACGGTTTGACACCTTTGCCGTAAAAGTTGTTTTATTTCAATGTCTAACATTCGCGTAAACTTCAAAAATCAAAGATTATTAAAATTGACTACTAATTTATCTATATTACGACGACCATAGCTTCAATATAGTTTTTAACTTAGTGTCTTGTCTTTGTCCAAGAGACAAAGTTTTTTTGTCATACCACACAAACCTAAAGTACCCTGTTCATACAAAGTGGTGATGACAATACGACAATAAATGAAAACAGGGACAGTACTTAGTTCATAAGAATAATCCTAAACGGTAAAAAAACACGTGACACGATATTTTACAAATGGTGTTCTCCTGCGTTTCCAATTTTATGCGATTTAGTTTGTTTCAAATTTTTTTTTTTTTATTTTTGATGCTACGGTTTATTTACCGTATAGGATTATTCTTATGAACTAGTAATGTCCGTGTTTTCATTTAGTGTCGTATTGTCATCACCACTTTGTATACCAGTCCAAAAAACATTAAACGGTTTAAATATAAAATGGGAAACGAATAACAAATGAAAAAAAAACAAGTTACTGCAAAAAATCAGCTAATATTAAATCCCAGTTAAGCTCGGACGGTCTTAAACAATAATGAGCCAACAAACCTTGTTAGCTTTGCGACGTCTACGGACAAGGAAGGCTTATATGACGATGAAATTTTACACAAAAAGGTAGGATTTCAAAGACATGTCAAAGTATTTTTTAAAGGAAGATTAGGTCTTCTATGATTGTCTCTAAAATGATTTTCTTATTAGATCGTTAATTAAATCCAATCAGACCATTATTCAATGTCTATGCTATTACATAGACATTGAATAATGGTCTAATGTAATAAAAAAGACTATCCCTTAGTTGGATAATCTTCGAAGTCTGTCTATGAAGATATAGGTAGGTTATTTATTTATTTTCGTCATACAAAATCAGGTGCCTTATTAAGATTGTTAGCAACGCATTAAGTCGAGATCCGAACCCCGCAGGGGGTGCTCTTAGTGGACGTTGCTGACGTAGTTAGTTTTTCCTATTGCTCTGGCTGGAGGCCTTAAGGTCCTCATCAAAAGTCCGGTGAAGCAGTCAAAGCCTGTGCTCAAACTAACTGCAAAGATCTCTACAAAAAAAAACGACATCAGGAGATGATAATGATGTGATTTACAATAAAATAAAACTACTCTATGTATGTGTAGCCATCGTAGAGAAGTTTATCCCTAATGCTTTATTGTAAGTTGTAAGTCAGCAAAATGTATCCATGTAAACCCAGCTCGACCCTGTATATCTGTGCGGGTAATTAAAGTGACACATTGTATAGACCATACATTTTCATCGGTGTACAATGTTACAGGTTTATCCTAATATCGGTTGTCTCTAAGCGCAGTACCTAGATTAAATTGTAGCCTCTGCAAGCTCGAAAATCAACGTTTTAAAATGTTTTGATAAATTATTTAATTTTATTATAGGTCATTTTTGTTTTTGTTTGATTGTACATTATTGGTGTATTTATATAAACTATTAGGTAAGTATTATTAGGCAACTATATTAAGAAACTTGCTAGAAACTTACTTAACAAGAACAAGAATATAACAAGAAACCGATTGCATAAATAATAACGATTCCTGTACCTATAAACCTATGTACTTGAGTAAACCAAAATAATACAATATTTTAATAATAAAATAGCTATATAATGAACGTTATAGCGTCCATCGTCGTACGGATGAGAGCAAATAAACAGGAGGTATTGCCCCGCGCCACCAGATGGCGTTACCGTCACGTTTCACGATAAAAATAAATAAAACCGACACTTATACGTGACGCTAATACCACAATATAGATACACTCTTATGTTGGGATAGATTGTCATAAATACAATGAAAGTATACGCGATTCGCAGAAATAACTATCACGTGATCTAATTATATTCTTTCAATTATTGTGTTAGTTGTTTAATATTTAAAATTAATTAGCTAGACGTATGGAGTAGAATCTTACGACAAAATATGAGATTGGACTTAAATAGTCACTGAGTGAAAAAAAAGAGATAGGGTTGGCCTTTGTTTTGCTGTGGGATTTGGGAAGTTTGGGTTCATCGTTATAACAGATACATATTATAAGATTTTTAATTCATACAACAATCAACCATGTATATACATAACATACACAGTAGCGGGTGCCTGTTTTATTTATTTTAAGTAGATAATTGATAACCTAACTTTTAGCTGGTATTTTAGGTCTATAATAGTCCTGCTAAGCAGATAAAATGTGCGGCAGGCCAGTAGAAAGACAGCCAATTTGTCTGAACACGCATAGATCAAAGCGTATAAATTCCTTCAGGCCTTTTCCCTTCAGTGAAACTAAATTACAGGCCGTATATTCAATACTAAACACCATATCGCTTACAGCCGTTAGTTTTGAGCTGAACTCCCAAAGGTGTTTCATTATTCGGCGTGCGGAACCAAACAGCCGACATAGCGACATAGCGCGGAGCTCGGGGTAGAAACACGCACCCTGTAGTATTGACTGTGCCGAATGCGCATGCCTACACCCAACGGGTTTAGAATACAGATATAGGGTGGCTGGATAAGGTTTGGGCGTAGATGGAAGGCGTATAACGTTATCAAGAGGAAATGTAGAGAGGAGGTCTAAGCAACTATGCAATGTGATTGTATGAAGGTATTTGTATCTACTCTGAGCGTTGCAGTTATAGTTTTGTTGTATCACTTATTGATCACTTATTATTTTTCTAGATGATTTCATTAAATAAATTAATAATTGCGGACAACATCACATGCATTACTCTGAACCCAAAGTAAGTAGCTAAAGCACTTGTGTTATGGAATTCAGAAACAACGAAGGTACCACAAACACCCAGACCCGAGGCAATGTAGAAAATTTTTGGTTTCTACATTGACCTGTCCGGGGATCGAACCCGGGACCTCAGAGCTAGCGACACCTTGAAACCGGTGCGTACGCCACTCGACCACGGAGGTCGTCATTATGTTACTTGTAGGTCACACATCACAATAAATATTTAGAAAGATTTTTGGTGCCAATACACTTGCCGGTCTTAAGTTTGCCAGTGAAGACTCTAGCAGCAATGCCGGGACTACCGCCTTTGACTACTATCAAAGAAATTCAAAACATATTTTCAAGAACAAGTATTTGGTGGTTATTGGATACAGTGACTAATAAAGTATGGTATTATAACGACTTGTCCGTTAACTTACTTACTTGCTTGCTTAATAATGAACTTACTGCCAAAGTAAGTCATATGGGCCACATCTAGATACTTTACATCTCTGTCTAAACTCTACAGTCGACAATATTACACGAAACGAGAGTTAAATGGTATAAATATACAGGTTAACTTAAAATATATGAAATAAAATAAGTATCTACATTATCATTACCCGTCGGGTGCGCTTAGTTAGTCGCCGGACATATTTTGGCTGATATGTCTGTGGCTTAGTACTACTTACCTATAATAAATATTGAATGATTAAAAACCCTATTTCCATGTGACTACTGTGAGAAGGCTAATACATAAAGCTACGATACCTCCGAAACACTACAATTAATGGAACGGCATATAAAGGTCCATAGATCATCAGCCTCGCTAATTTTGTGGATATTCCATAGCGTTGTCATGGTTAAACCTCACTTACTATTTTATGTTAGTAAATGATACCTACGTTTTCAAAGATTTTATCGATAGTTTACAAATAAATTCTACTTACTACCTATCTGTTTTTCATATTTTTCCTTCTTGCAGAAATTCCAAAGTCGGTAGAAGCCCTTCTCTGGGGATTGTGGAGTAGCCATTGGATATTGAAGCCAAGAGCTAAACCCAGATAATGTAAAAACATTTAAAACTAGAAAAACGCCAAACCATAACTGTTCTATGAACAAAGAAAACTCAAGAAAACTATGCAGCGTTTATTCATCATCGATATAATCTATGGCATTATAGAGCAAACACAAAACTGTAACAACGGCAGTTAAAAACAACGCGCCGCCAAAAAAAGAAACAATACATAAATTAAAATGAAGAACAATCCATTAACTCGATCTACAATAAAAAAAGAAAACAGCTCGAGTTGTGATTGGCCGCCCGGTTGGCGGGAGAATGTGATTGGCTGCGCGCAGACGCGGTGCGTTCCGAAACTCGATACTTTTTAATAATGGCTCCTTTGGATAATGCGATCGGCTTTTATATTACATGGAGGTATTTTATTACCAAAATGCGGTCTTGAGTGGCCGCTTCGTGGGAAAGGGGGCCGGCCGGCAGTTCTTGCGGCGCGATTACCCTGCCTCATGTGGAGATTTGGGCCTCGTTTTATTGTTTGATTTGTTTTAAGCTTAGGATAATTTGGTAACTAAATTATTTTGTTACCGCATAAGTTAGAAATATTGCTTACCTTTGGATTATGGTAATCCGAATAGTTAGCTGCAATTTTCGGGTCACGTACCTAATCTATAAAACACATATCAGATAACAGACTAAATTAACATAATAAAAGTTAAAGCCATGAACGTAACAGGAGGGAGTGTAAAATAATATTAATTCATCATTGATAATGTGAAAGTAAACATTACAAATCGCGGCAATCAAGCTCTAATAGATAGAACAAAAAACTCATGAACGCAATCTAGAGGGCCGAGACTAATCACAGTGCAAGCACTGTAAAGCGTTATCAAACAAGTTATTGCTCAAATACGCAAGATACACTCGAGCCTCTCTCATTGATGGGCCTGTGCAAACAAATATATCGACTATTCGATAACGGGGAACGACGCGAATCGATACTGACCCGATACCGCGACGATCAGCAAATAAAGTACGGTCTACCACGCATTAGAAGTTACAACAAATAACAATATTATCAACCTTACTACATTGACATAAAGATGATATTGACACCGCAATGTGCGGTAGACTGTACATGATAAAATCCGAACGCACCTTGTGCCCGTGACGAAGACACTGCATGTTCTTATTTTGAAATTTCAATGACATTTGGGTCGTTGAGGACGTTGTTTATTGAATCTGTAATAATAATAAATGCCTTCTACAATCTATGGTACAGGTATTTTTTTTGTTAGGTATTTACCCACTGTAGTGCAAATCTAAAAAATATTCCGTTGGTAGTTAACAGATATTAAAAATTTGTTTAGGTAAAATTCTATGGGATAGAGATAAATTGATAGTGTTTATAGATTTTAACTTCTGTACATTTAAGAAGCCAGTGTAAACACATAAATATCTTGCAAGTATATAGCACAGTGTTGATTAAATACAAATAACTACTTATTCTTTGTATTCATTACAGCACTAATTATTCAGGTGTAGGAAAATTTACAAGGTTATATTTTGACAGATTACCATGAGGCAACGACAAAACACAGCGCCTACATTAAATAAAAAGTACAGAAAATTACAGCGAAAAGATCCTAAATAGATGATATAAATTAAAATTATTTGCGTCGACATTAAAATCTAATCGTACCATAGTGTACTACGCCGCCATTTTTTTTACAAAAGGCGCGAAACGTTGAATGAATGTCAAATAGATACGCACTTACATAACTTTATCGAGTTTTGTTTGCTTATGTTATCGATTCAAATTCTTGTATTTAACCTTCGCTGCTGACATTAGTTCGATGATTCTAAGTTTTGTATGTCTGTCTAATTGATTCTAATCAGCAGCACAAATATCTGTTACAGCATAACTTGTTCTTTTAAAAGCGATGTTTATGACCGTAATGCCGCCACTGCTAATGTTTTAAGTTTATGTACATAACATAAAAAATATATTTTGTTTAAATATCTAAATATTTATAAAAAATAATAATAAATAAATGTGGGCAATATTAGGTACTTACGCTGATCTGAACCCAAAATCAGTAGCTAAAGCACTTACGCTATGAAATCAGAGACAACAAAGGCATAGAAAACACCCATACACCGAGATAGACCCAGCCCGAGAATTGAACCCTGGATCTCACACCTGGCGACAACTTGAACACTGATAATTTTTGAGATGAAAAGACTTAGCTTTTATCACTAGCCGCAATTTATGATAGGTAGTAGAAATGCCTGGGCCTCGATTCAGCTATTTTAAATGCATGTCAGTGTACTTTCATTGTGCGTATGATATGCATTCAGATAAGCCTACAATAAAATCTCATTGAACTCTCGAAGAGAATGATCGTAATGACCAATTAATGATCGTAATGCCAGTTAGCAGAATGCCAATTATCGTAAAAATGACCAAATGAAGCAGTTCATTCGGTCAATTTAAGCAACTCCTAAATAGCTGAATCGAAGCCCTGCAATCTATTTGCTATTAACGTACTTACTTTCTGAATCAAAGATAGGTGAGTACATAAACAAAGGATATTGAGTAGATATGTAACGCAGTCGTAAAAGTTCTTGTAAAACGAACACCCTTGAAATATCTGTGTAATCTAATCTAAAACCAACAAACAGACAACTTTAACTTCAGTATTTTTAGCCTTCAACGTTGCGTATCACACCTTGTAGCTTGAAGAATGTGTTTTTTTAATCCTCCATGACGTTTATTTCCTTTTATTGTAGGTAAATGGTCCTTATACTTCATAGGTTTAACAAGTTTTAAATAGTATTTAATTTATCTTCAAGAAAAGACAAGTAAAATACGGATAATGCTTTAAAATAATTTTAATTGAGATATCAAAATCAAAATTGGGAATATAAAAAAAAACTAGTATCAACGACAAACCACTATCTTAAGCGTGAGCTAATAAAAGTACTTTAGGACAATGTTTGTAAGTTAAATTGTCAATAAAGGTCTAATAAACCATTTTACCTAAAGAAGGACTACATATTTATATCATCTGGGGGAAAATTCAGGATGTACCTAAGCTTATATTTTGTTGCAATATACAAATATTAATTCAACATACAGGGTGTTAAGAAAACCCTGTCCGACTCAGTCATGAGAGAATCAATCTGCTTTACTATCAAGCAAAACGTACTGAACATAAATGGTAGGCAATAACGAGTGTTTATTAGTAGGCATCTATTAAAGCGCTTAGCCAGAGCGTCATGATGCAATAATTAGAGACTTCACAAAATGGCTGCGCGGGTCAGTGCACCCGCGCCATTTGCAATTAGCCATAAACTGATTCTTAGAACAATAAAATTTACTTACGACTATTTTTTGTCTTTTTTCAGTTTTTTTGCTGTGTCATACGCTTTAAACTTTTTCTTTTTTATTAATACTGAAATATGAACTACAAAACCTGACATCCACAAAGTGTATAGATTTTACAAACCATATCACAGAAGTACTAATAAATATTAAATGTTCCAAAACATATGTTTTATTTTGCATAATTGCAGTGGGAAGATGAGGCGGTTAGGTAGATAATTGCAATACATGCTACTCGTAAATAAATTTAGTTGAGACATCGATACAGTGATCAATAAGCAAAAATTGAGAGGTTACTGTATTATTTAACAGCATCCATACTTTTAAGCAAAGAGCTTCGATTCTCGTACTCCCACTCTCATGTAGTCTACCGAAACTAAAATTAAAATAATATAAGAAAATCAATCTATAACTGCTAACCTTAAAAGTTGGAGAACAAAAAGGTTTTACCCCATTACAGATAGAAAGTTTGTGAGCAATTCATCTTACGTGGAGACAGATTGTCGCCAAGATCAGGATTCCTCATAAATCATAAGTGGCCAACCGCTATGATTGGAACATGCTGCTTCACGGATTTTATCTCAGAAAACTTGATGTATATACTATCGAATTTTTAAGAAACTGTTTGTCTGTCTTGTTGTCATTTTGACCTAAGGAATATGAATTATTGGGTAAGTATAAGTAAGTTTATTCATTTTATTTTGGTCTAGAGCTTAAAACATTTAATAAGCTTTTCAATTTGCAAGACAATAACTTAACGTTTATTGATAATCGTTTTATTTGTCCAAATATCAACAGTTTATTGTCAAAGCTGGGTAACTAACTAAAAAGAGTCGACCAGGTTAAAACAAGAGCAAATACACATACGGTACAACAACAGTCTAACATTGATAACAGTGCAATATTTTTATTTAAACGCTGCCTGCTACATTGATATATTTACCATATCTTAAAACTGCGTTTACTCCAAACTAATTAGGTATAGTAATATCTATAGCAACTTATGTAAAACAACAATAACCGTTACTATCATAACAGTATTATATACTTACTTTTAACTAAGCAGTGCCTTCATCCTCTCTCCTACTTAATTTAATTTATGCTATGCCCGACAGGGTGTACAATTGCGACTATTATTTACTTCCCTACCAACTATGTATACATTATGGTACACAATAAAGAATTGAGATCATATTTCTTTTAAATAGTGGAGGACACACCCTAACATAAATAATATACCTCAATAATTCCATTACCGAAATGAGTAAAACTTGTGAAGCTGGCCACTTTCTTAGCCCTATTCGTTCCGGCAATGCGATGTGACGTCACATGATGGATGGCGTTTGTTCGGCAAATAGTTTTCAATTTTACGTGGTCGCCGCGCCCGCACCGCTCCCGAACTGCGAGATATTAGGTTCTGTTCCCTTGAAATATTCGAATTACCTAAATTATGCTGGCTATATGTTGCCGGAAAATAGCAAAAAGAAAAACAAATCCTTTAGATAATTGTGACCGGTATTTTTCTTTCGTAAAAAAAAAATATAGTTAAAAATTATTAAAAAACACGCCTGCCATGTCAAAAAAATAAAAAAACAAGTCAAATATTTGCAGTCGGGGTCGGTTACTTGGAACAATTCATTACAGGTCCCCCGACTGCAAATATTTGACTTGTTTTTTTATTTTTTTGACATGGCAGGCGTGATTTTTAATAATTTTTAATTATATTTTTTTTATTTAATACCTTTTAGTAAACAACAAAAAAATACATGACACAACACAAAAAAATATATCGTTCGGAACACTTTGCAGGCGATTACGACTCACACTTGACCATTTTTTATTGTCCACATAGCCTATGTCACTCGGGATAACTCAAAGCTTCTAATGATACCACAAACATTGAAATCGGTCAAGCCTTTTAGAAGTTATGGTGGAATAAAGAAACTCACAAACATACATACATACATACATACATACATACATACATACATACATACATGAACCCTGAAAACATAACACTCCTTTTTGGGCAGTCGTGTAAAAATAATAATAATTAAAAAATATGTTGCCATTTGTTTTTATTTTAAACCAGTGATAGCCTTAAATACTCGCCGGTATTTATCACTCATGAGGAATTATAAAAAAAATCGTTTAAATTATAAGTGGAACTGCTAAGTATATCATGAAAGTTGTCTTCCAAAATTAAATAATTATACAAAACTTACGCATTAATATTTTTTAATTTTATTTTGATATGCTCGTTCCTGCTTCTAGCAGTAAGACGTTTATAGGCTGTTATTATTATTATATTACTTATGTTCTTATTCCGTAGTTTGATAATTAAGTAATTAGGGTGTAGTTGATTTAATATAGGCCTGTCTATCGCTATAGACAATACAAGCTTTATTGCTACTCTACGTTCATTCACATAGAATCAGCTGATCACGACTATTCACAACTAAGCAAACTGCACTTGTTACAAAACTTTCTAATGCCGTTAACGCTGTCACATTATTTACACAAGTGCAGAATCTATTCTAATGCGTCCAACTGTTACATCGATATCGATAAACAATATTATGTTACATTATGTAATAAATTTACATAAATACTGGCCAAGTGTGGTGATCGATTATCGATGCTCATTTGTTCTCTGTGTGAGGCTTTTGCCCAGCAGTGGGGTTGTTACTGGCTGGTATTATTTACAGTTAGAACGAAAATAAGGATTTTGTCAAAGTTGTTCAACACAGATAAGATAATTTGAGATCAGTTTTAATCCCTTTAGTTTAAGGTGGTATTAAAGTATGCTATAAATAAGTAGGGCGCTATATGAAGTAATCTTAGGATTAATTCACATTTATATCTAAAGGGAAAAACACATTGGTACTTATACATCATATTAAGTTATTACTTACTAAATTATGTTCAGTTTTGAAGATATTGAATTGCTGACCATCAAATGTCTAAAATATTACTTACTGGCTAGGTATAAACAGCTTTTAGACGCCAATTTACTATTGATAGAAATGGATGTAGGTAACAATTTATTGGCATACTAGCTGTGCCTGCGACTTCGTTCGCGTGCATGACGAAACTTATCAATGAGTTTTTAAAAGCAAAATTAAGTTTGTTTTTTAATTGTTTATACTTTCCGGGATAAAAACTACCCAGTGTGGTGCCCAGGATAATAAAGAATAATTATACCAAGTTTCATCGTAATCGAACCGGTAGTTTTTGCGTGATACCTGAACAAACAGACAGACAGACAGACAACATTTTTTTTTTCACACTTTTGGGTTCGGTTTCGGTCTAGTAACACCCCCCACCATTAATTTTTTTGATGTTTTCAATGTACAGAATTTTCACTTTTACAGATTTATTATAAGTATATAAGTATAGATTAACTTTGAATAGTTTTTTTACCCCGTTGCAAGTTCTAACGGAGATCAATCCATGTTTGCATATTTGGGCCTATTTGTATCTACATGTTTATAAAACCAAATAATTAAATTAAAACCTATTTCAAATATCCTTCTTTGATGACTTATCACAAAAAAACCTTAATAAACCTACTCTTTTGAATTAACGAGATGACGCTGTATCATGATAGTTTGAAATCACAGGTGTCATTGTGAAACACCACGAATACGTCAAAAGTGGCAGAGTGGTTACGTAATATACGAGTATCAGAGATGGCACTAGACAGACTGACCGCATCGGTTTAAGATGATAGTTGAATTACTTCACTTGGATATTATACAACATACATGGACACATCGACACATCATTCTATTCATTTGTGCCTCCACAAATGCCTAAATGTAATATAAAGTAGTACATTGAGAAGTAAAATATTTTAGGGTTTTAAAAAGACAGTACGTTTTTTTAAGAGGTCGACCAGAGTAAGCCTGCGGGGCTTGTAGCTAAGTGTAAGTCGTACGGTTTGACCGATAATACAGGTTAAGCCGCGCTCGCCGCGGTTGGTCCGTGGATGGGTGACCATTTATAACACACCGAGACCCCACCGTGCCTCGGAAAGCACGTTAAGCCGTAGGTCCCGGCTGTCATACATAGATCTTTGGCAGTCGTTAAGTCAATTCTGACAACCAGTCTTACTATGGGATACTATGTTTCCGAGTAAAATGGGTTGTGGAGGTCAGATAGGCAGTCGCTCCATGTAAAATACGGTATTCAGCTAGGAAAATTTGGTAGGACTGGTAGCCGACCCCAACATAACTTGGAAAAAGGCTAGGCAGATGATGACCACAGAACGCCTGAGCGCAGGCTTTGACTGACTTTGAAGATTGCAGGTTGAATCTCTGGAAATAAAGTCTAGTCTAGTATTAGCTTTTTTTTTATTAAAATGCTTGATACCTTTGTTACTTTTTGTTACTTTTTTTAGATCCACCCGTGCAACGAACCAGCACTGCTGGCTGAGCGTAGAAATTCGTCTAAGTGGTAGTAACCTACTTATCTATAACTCAAGTGTCTTAACTAATTAAACATTTAAATAAGTAAAAGGGAATCTCTTTTTACCATAGTCTGAGAGACTGAGTACATCAAAACCAGTCAAGCAACTTTTCCACAGAGACAAAGAGACAAGCTTTTTATCAAACACAAATAATTGTGTGACGTCACACCGCGTGATAACATAAAACCTCCACGGTATAGAGGTTAGGTGGCAATGGTTTTCAAAAACATACCTTATGGTACTATCTTTATGGTGTATAATCGATTGATTTTTAAATGACCTTACGAATAAGTGATCAGAAATTGAATGGCTCATGTCAATGATGTATGGTACTTAAAATAATCGATTATATTATTCGATTTGTTAAATGTAGACGAGATTTCATTGAATTTGTTACTATAATGCCTTTTTAGATTTCCGAGTAGGTACAGTCGTGATATTTATATATGAAGGACACAAAACAATCTTACCGATTTAAGAAAACCTCTTGTTAAGGTAAATTGTTGCAGTTAATTAGTGGTTCAGTTCAGTGTACGTACAGTAACTGCGTGTCTGTACCGTTGTCACAGTTAAACCACTGAACTGGCTCAAATTTGCATACAAAAGAGGCCACTTTTTAAACCAGAAAACACCGGAAATTTTACATGTGGAAAACCTTGCGTGGGATAAATAATAAATGTATAGTTTATAGTATTACTATATTACTACTATGTAATACTACCTATGTGGTACATTATGGAGCAAGGGATACTACATTTTTATAAGTTTGACGTGTCCGAAAACACCTATGACTCTTAGATATACTATAATCCTTACTAATATTATAAATGCGAAAGTTTGTTTGGATGTGTGGATGTTTGTTACATTTTCACGCAAAAACTACTGAATGGATTTTAATTAAACTTTACAATAATGTAGCTTATACATCGGAATAACACATAGGTTATAATTTATAAAGATAATGTAATAATTGTCAATCGCGTGGGTGTAACCACGGGGCACAGCTAGTTTATTATAAGTCATTTCGTATTCCGGTGAACATCTGAATTATAAAGCGTTATACTGAAATCTTAAAGTTATCGTTTTCCGACGGTATTAATTAGAGGTATCTAAGAGCCTACATTTACCTTTTTATTTATAAAAATCTATTTATCTTTAGTATTAGTTGTTAGTTAACTCGAGTGATAGCCAATTCAAGCTAAAATAAAGAATGCCACTTTATGACATAAGCCACAAAATATTTAAATTATATTTTTTATACAGTACATGTTAATTAATGTAAAACCTAGTTTAATTCTTTTACTTTTTAAAAGATAAAGAAATATCTTGCGTCTCCACTTCAAAATTCTCGGAAGAGGTGAGCGGAAAGTACGTCCTACTTAACATACTAATTTTGTTGCTAATTATATAAAATATGAAATTTATTTCTGAGCAAATTCACGACAAAATGTAGTAAAAAAACTTTGACATCTAGGAATAACAAATATCTGTCCACCGATACTTTGTAAACGCAAATATTAACAAAAAATATAGCTCTTTCATAGACATGTACTAGGTTACGCAGAAAAGATAATTACAATAATTATTCACACGTATTTCTAGAAACATAAAATAATATCATTTGTTACATTATCTGTGCAACGGTCACAAGATAGCCGAGTTATCCTTTTTAACTATAATCCAAAAGATTCATGAGCTTAAGAATCTTACAAAATCCATTTTAAATAAAGTGCTTTTGGTGATTCTCATTCCACAAAAAAACTCAAGATTTAATATGTAAGTCTCATATAACTCAAGACATTTATAATCAAACAAATTCCCACAAAACATGATATTAATTCCATCCAAAACAAACACCGTTAGTCAGACAAAGAAGGTGTTTATTGTCACAAACGGACCCACAGACATAATACCAAACGTATTCAAATAAAAATGTTACAACAAAACCAAAACATTCAGGTCCGAGCAAAAAACCTGGACCTCAAGTGATTCACTATAAACTCTCAAACATACCAACAAGTATCTACTGATATCAAAAACCAATCAATTGAAAATAGAGCTTATTACTTGTGACATAAAGTTGTGATTCCTAATTAAGTGAAAATTCAGTTTATAATAAATTTTGTTGTGTAGTGATGACTTGTAAGGCTGTCGAATGGTTATCAAAGCATTGGAGGTGGGTAGCGCAGTAGCCTGCAAGTAACAAAATGAATGGAATGACAATTGGAATTAAAAGATGAATAAATAAAAAACGCCCACACAATGTGAGACGTGTGTCCGTTCTGAAGGATAGAAGATTATTGGGATTATATCACCGATCATGTAAGGTTATTTTATTTAATAACGTTTAAAGAGTTTGGATTTAGACATTAAAAGCTGTAAAAAAAACTCTTTTCTGAGTTAGTTCGTTCCTGTTTATATGTCGTTTTAATAAGGTACACTGTTGTTTCACCTTTTGTATTACAAAGAATTAAGATGATAATGAAACATAAAATCAAAAGAAAGTAAGTATGCCTATTTCTTTGATGATATGTTGTATTGTCATGGCTTAACCACTGAACAAATCTTGAAAGATAATGTCATGATTTCTTTTACTTAGAATTGCAAATTAAAATACCTATGCTACTTTTAAAAACTGCAGATTGAGCTGAGTGCGAAAATTTGTTAATAAGTCTTTATAAAATTTGCTCATAAAATCTTAATTGTATCTTTCAACATCAAAAGCTACATCTCTTTATGTGACCATCATAACTGCAAAAAATCTTATTACTACATAAGTAATAGGTACACCTATCAATCAAAACGTACTTTTATTAAAATAAACATAAAGCAATAAGTGTAGTAGTCAGTGTTACCACATATAAAAAGGTCGCCGAATAAGTGCTACTTATGTTATAATGTAACACAAATATTGTACAATCATAATTTAATTTAAGAAAACATATAATATTTAATTTGTTGGTTTGGATAATGTTTCAATGATTATTATATTTTATTGGGTTAAGTCCTATATTACGCGCATAATCGTGTCTGTAAATATGCTGATTATATTATTAAAGAGTGCCGTAAATACTAATAAATAAATATTTTGTCATGTACTAAGAAAAAATAAAGACTCCAATGAATCTGTCTGTAACTCGTATAAGGAGGTTTTTTTTTAGTATGTATTCTGTGAATATTTGAAATAAATCAGTTATAGACTCGATCTACATGCGTAAAATAATGAATTTGATGTTATAAATCCCACTTAAATAAGAAGCTCTTAGCATACAGATAATAGTAGGGCATATTTTTATTTGATCCTCCATTGAATTGAAACCAATAAGTATTTTCCTAACCCTTTAATCTGTCTAGCCTAGTTTTAAATTATGGGCTGTCTTTTCTTTTATACGGGTGACATCAAAAACATTTTGTCCGTCAACACTTTTACCCAAACAAGAAAATTGTACAAAAAAACTATTTTCGTAAAAAAAGGCAAAACATTCGTACCGTACAACAGTGGATACAATTCACGCCTTTGTCCCCATCAGTGGGTCAGCAGTGCTGTGGTTAGTTTTATGGCAGCAATATACCACCCGCAGCGTCCCGCCTTCGACTCTCGGGCGCTAAATAATTGTAATGTAAGAAACGATTCACCAATTATTAACTATTAAATGGTATTCTTTGGTTTACGAATAGTTATGGTAGAGAAAGTGAATGAGTTTGTTTACTATTAGGTAGCTTAGATTGTGAAGTTTGTATTGAAGCTATTAAATACATGAAAAAAAAATTAAGATAGAATTTACTTAGTTGTAAAAACTAGCTGAAATGTAAACTTAAAATGAATCTTACAAAAAAAAACGACTTCAAAATAAACTCTTATATGGTTTTCTTATGGATCCCACTATCATAACTGGACCAAAATAAAATGGAAACACACGGAAAGCACAAAATTTCAAATAAAAAAAGATTCATCAAAATCAGTTCACCCAGTCGAAAGTTCTAAGGTAACAAACATAAAAAAAATACAGTCGAATTGAGTACCTCCTCCTTTTTGAAGTCGGTTCAAAAAATACTCTAAAATATTCACTTACCTACTCGTTCAAGTCTTAGTTAATCTTGAACACACTTAACATTACACTGTCGTCTACAAAACTGTACAAGAAAAACAAAATATTAGTAACTCCGCCGTACATTGCAAATGCAAACTTTGTGTTCACACAGTGAAACTTTGTCTCATTGACCATTTCATTCAACACTTTTTTCTCGATTCATTTTTGCCGATTTCTCAAACAAATTAACACCGACATCCACGTGTTAACCCTTTTGTGTACTTTTATGGCTTTATTGTGGGTCTTTGTCGTGATAACCCGTTCGCTGCAGAGACTTGCGCAAGCCGACAAAAGTGAAAATATCCGGCAGTAAAAGTTGCGATAAGTAATTTTTTAACAAGTTTATTGCGTTTCCTTTGTTTGCAAAGAAAGGGTTAGGGTTTTAGTGGAGTGTATCAGATAGTGTTGTTTCAAGTAAGGAACTGCGATAGTGTAAGTTATTTTAAGGCTGGTGTAGTTTTAACAGCCTTAACATTAGGGTGTTGATTTCTTGATATTCTACTTTATTTGACACTCTTGGTCGAGTTTCAACACTGATCTAAATGTTTAATTTGTAGTTTAGAGAATCATAATACTTGATTATAATTCTTTCAAATTTGAAACACTGATGTCTGTATTTTATACGCCTTGAATATCTTAACGTTCGTATGTATTTCAATCACCAATGTAGGTAAGGTGTTTGGATCGCAAATGTATGAGTAAATAAAAAAAACAAATGAGAATTGTAAATACTTAATTTTATTAATTCTGAATCTAACAGATGATATATAAGTATCCTATCTAGATTCGAGTAATACAACATAAATATTTATTTATAAAAACAAGAATTAATTTAGCAAAAGTTTACTATGAAATATGTAATAAATCGCAATATTGGAAAGCGTGTGAGTTGACACTGAAAATATACCCTTAAAAAACTAATAAACCTAATGATATAAACTTATTGAGCAATGCATAATTTTAAAAGTAATATAATTCAAAATATTTAAAATAAAAATATATTTTTATACATTAGATAAAGATTATAAATAAATATTTTGTTAAATTTATTTTTTACAAAAGAATAATGAAGAAATTTGAAGACCTATTAATTGTATAGGTCTTTATTTAAGACTCAATTTATTGAGCACTTACTCATACAACTAAAAAAATAAGGTTGCACAAAATTACACTTTAAACATTTTCATAAGTTTTTTGAGTAAACCCTAAAATCTCTTGTTGAGTACATTTTTGTGTAGCTTACATATTTAAATAATTAAAACGCAAAAGGCCATTGCAGTACTTATCTGCCTTTCTCTATGTGCGTATAAACTACGCACTTAAGGCTTCGTATGACAAACTAGACAAAGGTTATGTTCAAGGCTTTCGATCTAAATCGGAGCGTCCAAGGCAAACATGATTATGTCAATTTTAACAGCCTCCGATGTCATATTATTGAGAAAATCCTTGCCAAGTGTCAAAAGAGACTTCATAATCTAAGTAACATTTAGAACATAACATAACATTCATTTGTTAATTATTGCGTTCTGTATGACTTCGTATTGAGTTTTTTGAGATTAGAGATTTATGTAGGTATAGGATTCTTGAAGGTTTTCTTTTAATTCTATAGTAATTCAGTTTATTCTTTATGTTTTGATTTACAACATTGTTTGATTTCAAAAAGATTTACATGAATGCTTAAATAGCAAGAAGTTAGACAAAAACTATGACCTTTTGAACAATTTAATGATTTAAATTTTGCGTAACACATTATAGAACAAGTACTCGTTGAATTTGAGTCGGTGTAATATCAAAATATTTATTTAAATGAGTAAGCAATTTAAAATAAGTTTTCAAGAAAAAATAAACACGGAAAAATCTACTTAACCCTGTATCCGCAATGGAAAAGAAATATTTCATAAAAACTTTTTTTGTAAGTTTAAAATAAATCAGATATTTTACTGTTAAGTTAAAAAAAATACGTGTAAAACTCACCCACACGCTTGCCAATAGTTCCCGTTGACATAAATGCTAAATTGACGCTTGTATATAAATATATATTCGAATGGAATGTGCAGAAGCCGAGATAGGTACCTATCTTACACCAAACACCGTTATTTAGTTATAATTAACTTATGAGTATATATACAAAACTTATCTACACTCCTATGATCGATAGAACTGATTCCATTTCGCCTAGCTAATTTCTTTTTCCTTTTAATATATATTGTAGGATAATTTTATACACAATTTGTTACACAGACATTGCACAGTTCAACCGTCCACGATATGACGTCACTTGTCGTTCCGTCGTATACCAACACTTAAATAGATTTTTATTTTTATTGATTCGACCTTTTTTTGTAGAGCCAATTAGATTTTTATGTGAAACATAACATGTATTCGGTTTTGTGTTATATTTTTTCACTGGGCTTCAGCTTTTCGGAAGTGAAGCAAGGTTTATTTTTCAGTTAAAAGTAATGATTTTAAAATTTACGCTTTTCCGATCAATTTGATTATAATTATATACAACTTAATCCACGGCAAGCAAAAGACATCAACGCGTTACACAAACAATATTATTTATCTAAACAAGTATAGATAAACAAAGTGATAACACCGTATTGATCGCGCATTTTCACGTTTTTATCTAACTAGAGTGCGCTGACTTAGGCGGGCAAAGCTTTCGCCTAATAATCTTTTAATGTGATACAGAATATTTGCATTAGGAGTTGGTATACAAGGGGGAGACGATTATAATGACTATAAAGGACACTTTCTCAGAAGTTCCACAAAAACAATTTTAGGCCTAACTTCGCGCGGCCGCCGCCCGCCCCGACACATCCCACATCGTCCACAGTGCACTAAACATCTATTCCCTACTAATAAAACGCACACAAAATGGACTGAAAATAATCGCAAATATTTACACAAATTTACAACCGTAACGAGGGGGCGGGCGCAGCAGGCGCGGTAATATCACCAGAACACGAAACGCTCACTCGGAGTCCAATATCAAGGTTGAGAGATGCTGACACAGGCTGTGCCAGCGGCGTGAGGCGGCGTGAGGCGGCGCGGGCGCTAGGGCGCGGCGGGATCCAGCGGCACGTACCAGGCGGGCGCGCGCCGGCCTGCCTACGCCAGGGGGTACTGTCACAAGGGCGGCTGCGCGTGCGCGTGGTGGTGGTGGTACAGCGGCGACTGGTAGTAGTTGTCCGCAGGCGAGTGCCCGTATCCGTAGTTCACATCGTACATCTTCAGGTCGGCCTTGGTGTCGGCGCCCGGCAGCAGCCGCGTGATGCTGAAGGGGTGCTGCGCCGGCGCGTAGCCGGTGGGCTCCTGCTTCAGCTGCGCGTAGTGCTCGAGCGCGAGCGGCGTGTGCTCGGGCAGGCACAGCTCGGGCGCCGCGTGCAGCTGCGCCAGGAGCTCGTCGCGCATCTCCTTATCCTCGCCGGGCGCGCCGCCCGCCACGCCGCCCTTCTCATGCGAGTGCTCGCTGCGCTTCTCATGTGACCCGCCATGGTGGCCGTGACCAGTGTGCGCTTTCTGTGCTTGCCTTATAGACTCTTTCTTTTCGTCTTTGAACCTCTTCTGCCGCCGCAGGAAGCAGCCGTTTTCAAACATGTTCCCACTGTCTGGGTGCAGCGTCCAGAACGAGCCCTTGCCCGGCTTGTCGGGTGTCCGAGGCACTTTGACGAAACAGTCGTTGAACGACAGCGAGTGTCGGATGGAGTTTTGCCAGCGCTGCTGGTTCTGTCTGTAGAACGGGAACAAGTCCATGATGAACTGGTAGATCTCGGAGAGCGTGAGCATGCGCGAGGGGTTGTTCTGGATGGCCATAGTGATCAGCGAGATGTAGGAGTACGGCGGCTTGGCGTGCGTGTAGGAGCGACGGTAGGTCTTGTCGTTGCGCGCGCGCTGCAGCGCCGAGGTGGGCGAGGCGGCCTCCTGCTCGCGCGGCAGCGAGCCGTACGGCACGGCACCGCCGCCGCCCATGCAGGACGCCATGGTGCTGGGCGGCGAGTAGCCCACGCCCGGGGAGCCCATGCACGAGCTGCCCGCCACCATGTTGTTAGAGTACAGGTTCGGGTACGGCTGGGCAGGCATGCAGCCCATGCCGTTCACGTATGGGGGCGCGAGGCCCGGCGACAACGAGGACAGCGACGCGGACGTCGGCACGTCGCCGTACGACAGCTTCTGCGAGATCATGGCTAGCGCATCACCCGCGCGTGCACGCCGGCCAGGGGCAAACACTCGCACTGATTGAAAGAGTAAATAGAGGCCGGGGGCCCGCGCTCCCCTCCACTGTGCCGCGGATTGGCGCGCCGCGGGGCGGGGTCAGGCTGGCCCGCCCCTGCGCCCCGTGCCGCGCGCCCCCACGAGCCCCGCGCCCTGCCACCGCGCCCCGCGCCCCGCGCGGCCGCGCTCTCCGCATTGCGCCGCCGCCGTGCGCGACCCGCCGCTAATAATACCGCAGCTCCAAACGATAAAACCATGGAATTATCATAAGTGTTTGGGCAGGAATGTGTGCTTGTGACGACCGTTGTAACACACCATATATGGCTCTACAAGTATTCACAAACGGTTTGGTTATATCCGCTTTCTTAGAAAATGATTTCAGAGATAAGTATGTAGCGAGCGTGAATTACGACGTAAACGGTCCTGACGCGTAGGTACGCCACATAAGTGACTTCTATTATTGTAATTTTATAGACAATTTTAATTTAAAGTGCGCAATTCAAACCCATTTAAAATTGTTTTTATCTATTCTCATTGTAGCTTCGTATACCTACTTGTATTCTAACGTTACTTACAACGATAGCTGTAGTATCGTTATTATTGTTTTGATTAAAAGACGATTTTAAAAATAACTGACAAAAGATTGGCTTTCAAAGTCATATCGTAGATAGTAAAAAAAGCGTAGATAACTTTATAGATAATCTAATATATTTAACTGCAAACCAACGTAGAGCTACGCGGCTACGCGACGCTACGAGCTGATAAAACAATGTAGGTATAATAATGTCATTTAAATAAATTACAAGTTAGTAATTATAATAATATAAAATTATTATAATTATATGCGCACAATAAATTACATTCAGCGATAATAGGTAGAGACAAGCATGTGAAGTTTTAATTGTTTTATAAAATATAAATTATTTAATAAGTAAGGAAACATGTGGGGCATCGTGATAAAAGTTTTGTTTTTAAGAGTTGTTATTAATTTATATATTACAAAAAAAAAATCATGAATTTTAGACGTCGTACATGGAAATATGATTACCATGTAGTCAAATGTCATCATTGGCAAATCACTAGCAGGAAAAACGTACTTTTTAGAAATATAATGTCCCCTTGTATTTAACAGATATAGATACAACATGTTTATAAATCATATATTTGATATACGTTAGGTATACAAAGTTATATCGTTATGTACACTCATCCAAATAAATGAAAACTTAGGACTGTTAATTCAATAACATTGGCAGTTTTACTCGCCCTTTATAGATAAAACTATCAATAACGATATGTTAGTGGTCGTACTACAGAACTACCACAAAAAGAGATTTCTAAGTTCCTTAGTAATTATAGTTATTGTTCGAATAAGGTACTTCGACATTTTTAACCTTTTTTCAGTGTTCTCTTTAACAAGTTCAACTAATACAGAAAACAATGGGACATCCATTTAATTCTTTCACATTTTAACGTTAAAGACGTCTTTTACTTATTAATGTAGGTATTATTTGCTAAATAAAATTTCTAATGTTAAACTTTGATACCACTAACCGAGTTATCAGATGTAATAACAGAACTACGATAGGGATGCGACGCGCCGACGGACACTATTCAAACAAACTGGTTACTAGGGTTATTTTACATTTGAAATAGGAGTACACAGGAATCAATACTTATTTCCATTAGAAGTGAGAGTATACGAAGTGAAACTGTGTAATGACACTGAATAAGTCATTTAGCTACACTTATTTAATCATCAACTGACTTTTCGCTCACATACTTGAAAATATTGCTTTAAGTTGTTTAAAATAAAACAAAATGGTTTAACTATCTTCCTTCTTACGATTAAAGATGAAATGTTAATACATGTATAAGCGAAACATAAAACAACAAAAATATAGCCAACTTAGGCTCATTACGAACAGTTAAACAAAGCGACACCCATTGATCCATCCTTTCTGAACATTATCTTCAATGAACAACCTTACCTACAAACTTATTTTAGGAAATAAAATAGTCAGACAACAAGAACGACAGAATATCTATATAATAACATGTACTTAAGACAAATTTCACCCCTGTAATAAACCTATCATAATATCATACCATACAAAAACCGACTCACAAACACAATCATTAATGTATGATCCCAAGACCACAATGTTTATCTGAATACGCGACGAACAAACATACAAACAGACAAACATATTAGCAAACGATACGTTATTAGCTAAGTGACTGATGAGCTGTTGTTGTTTATTTCTTAATTAACAGACTTAACTATGCCTTTAATTATGGTTAGACTTATCTGTAGAAACTTTGAAAGGATTTCTATTATAGGTATATAATTAAGATTTTAAACCGACTTCCAATAAGGAGTGGTTCTTTGTTTGACTATATGTATCTTTTTTTATACTCTAATGTGAAACTTGAATTGATTTCGATATAAAGCAACTTAAACTGAATTTCAGTTGAACATTAGTTCCATTTTGCCTGTTCGATTATTCGGTGTTCAGTTACGAAAAGTAAATATAATAAAATATGACCCAAATAAGTTACAGTTGCAGATGTTATTTATCTAGTTAATTCGATTAGAGCTCTTTATTAAGATAGCTAGGAAAATTACCTACATCAGTTTTGTCCCTAGTCCAAGCATCTTGTAGCTATTTCTGTTAAAAAATATAATTATAGTGACTAAGACAACGATTTATGGTAGTTTTATTGTCGATTAGTGGTATGTTTAGACTATGACACTATACACGGTACACTCGGTGTATACATCAAAGTGTCTCTGTATGAACACGAGTGTCTCCGATTGCAAAACAGAGACACTCGTGTTCATACATATAGTTATTAGAGAGATAGCATCATAATATCATTTGTTAATTTTTGTCACTTATTTGAAGTTTGAGGTCCAGCCTAAGACTTACAACACACCAAGCCTTATATTATGTATTAGTATAGAGTTTACTGCGCAATGTTAGCTAGTCGTAAAATAAGAAATAGCTATGTGTTATTAAACGCGAGTTTTTTGTTTTATGGCCGCCATTATGTCATGGTGTGGACAGTTTACATAAGTTTATGGTCCCTGCATGCATTACGAAGAATCAGGAAGTTTGGTTATTAATGTCTGGCAGTACATGTTTTGTAATACCAACATAAAGTCTAATCTACCTCGCATAGTCGATTGGATCAGATTGATCAAATATTATATTATGTCTAAAAACACACTTAATATTAGAAATATTTTCAAAAATTGAGTGTCATTAAAACAAAAATAGATACAGGATTTAACATTTTTAATCTATTTTCCATTGCTTTAAAAACGAAATTTTGTTTGTATGTCAAAACATAAAACTCATTATGATTTAAATTTGTTTTATTATGTAAAAGAAACTCACCCTAGATACAATAGTGCCCCTCTCACATTTACAAATAAATATATTAAGTGACTGTTACCAAGTAGCACATTGGAGAGATTATGTTACGGGCAGCTGATGGCGCCAATAGGAATTATTATTTAACCCAGCAACAGTAGGCAGAATTTATTTATAAATCTTTCATACATAACAAAATGGACTGAGTTAAATATCGTTGGGAAATTGAAAGTTATCAGGACTTTATCTCTTTTAATTAGAGATGTCCATTTACGCGATTATAATTTTGATTTTCCTGTTTTTATGGATATTATATATTTTTGGTGTTGTTGGAGGGGCTCGTGGCTAAGTGTAAGCCGTACGGTTTGACCGATAATACAGGTTAAGCCGCGCTCGCCGCGGTTGGTCCGTGGATGGGTGACCATTTATAACATACCGAGACCCCTCCGTGTTTCGGAAAGCAAACACGGAGTAAGTCCCGGCTGTCATACATAGATCTTTGGCAGTCGTTAAGTCAATCTAACAACCTGTCTTACTATGGGATACGGTGTTTCCCAGTAAAATGGGTTGTGGAGGTCAGATAGGCAGTCGCTCCATGTAAAATACAGTATTCAGCTGAATCCGGTAAGAGTGGTAGCCGACCCCAACATAGTTGGGAAAAGGCTCGGATGATGATGATATATTTTTGGTGTTCTGTGACAAGACGAAAATGTTTCGTTTATATACTGCGGTTGGACAGCTCAGGCCTGAAGTAAACAAATAAACGTTCTGTGTAACTAAATATGCAGAAAATATATAAAATGTAGCAAGAACAATAGAATCATTGGTTATTCTAAGTAAATTAGTTTAAAAGAGTACTTTCAGTCAGTCGTCAGTGTTCAAGAATTTGAAAAATAAATTTTATGTTTATTAAATGAACACAAGTAAAATAAATGAACTTTTGTCATATGATTCAAATGATAGATAAATAAATAAGTAATGATACTGTACTGGTTACTTTTAAGGTACGGAACACTCAAATACTTTTCGTACCGTCGTAGTTGACTATAATATACCTACTGTATACTGTACAGTGTACATGATATATTCACCGTTGGATATAAGGGAGAGCCTGTATCGTATGAGCAATAATGTAAAGTAAATGGAATGGAAAAGAGATAATGTTACGTCGACCGCGCGGGCGGCCCGTGGAGCCAATATATAGGTGTGTTCCACCGTGCTCTCGTGGTTCATACCAACTTCCAAGTGATCTTATTAATCGGAAAATGTTGGCGCAAAATAAGATGAATACAGAAAAATTCCTTGAAACTACTACTTTAACTTATGCAGTCTTTAATCCTTCTTCTTAGCAAAGTAAATAAAAAAGTAATTTTATTTTCCTATATTTAGTACGGGATTATAATATTCTTTGATGTTTAATTATTATCATGTAATTGTTCTTTATGTTAAACAAATTAAATATGTCTGAAATTGCAATCGTTTCGGCCTTTTAATTAATTTAATCCACTTCCATTTTCATGAAATTCAGAATCAGTTTACTGCACAACTACTATCTTCTTCTTTTCTGGCCAGTCCTAATTATAATAATATTTTGTGTGCTTTTCCCAAATGCTTCCCAATGTTTGTAGCGATACACAATAATATATATTTTACTATTTTTCATTGTATTTTATAATTAAGTATGTATAACCAATTTTTTAGATTTTAATAACGTATCATTTTCTTATTTTGTACAGTGCACAGTGATTTCTATTAGATATTCTGTAACATTGTGCGCTACAATGTAATAAATAAATATTATTATTTTTAAACTATAACTTTGTCTTACAACGCAAGACAGGACGTACACTAGGTAACAAGAGGAACATGCTTAGTGTGTGCAACTCGATACCGGATCCCCGTTAATGGTGGATGCGTGTCGCCCTCCGCGGCCTTACGTGTACGACATACCATATTTATACACTTTTATATAAAATTATCATGTATTCTTACTGTAGGTATCGGGTTATTTAGCTGTTTATTGTAATTGATTAATTTTAAATATGATAAAATAATTGAGTCGTCTCTTTTAATCGTAGGGACAGACAGAGCTCGATAATAGAAAATAAAACGTGCCTAAAACAATTATAAATAATATTTAATAAATAATAAACAAAAAAATATCAAGTGCCTTCTAATAAATATTTTAGGTGTTTTAAAAAGGTATGGTTTTATTGTAAAGTTCACAAACCCTTGATATTTTCGTTACTTAAAACAGTTTTGAAGATGGCGGGACGAGCTGGACTCTTTTGAATAAAATTGGTTACTCAACAGTTCTAACTAGAGACAAAGAAGTAAGATAGAGAGGCATTTGCCATACAGGGAAATGGAGGTGAATTGAGACAAAAAAAATACACTTTGAGTTCACAATTTTTAAAGGCACGAGTACCATAACAAAAAAGAGTGATCTTTGTTACAAAAAAAATAACAGCAAAGACACAACAGGTAAACCTAGTATCTTAAATAATATAATAGTATTTGTCAGTGCGGTGTAGCCCTATGTATAATTACGTTAGGCTGTAGTTTCACCATAAACATGTCGCGCTAATTGGACACTACCGTTCGCTTCTTGACGCAAAACACACTGTTATGTTGTTAACTTGCTATAATGTTATATTCATTGAAAAGGACTGGATTTCAAAACATGATGGAGAAAGGAGAATTTTAAAATATAATTTTCTGTAGATTTCTTGACGACCTCCGTGGTCGAGTGGCGTACGCACCGGTTTCAAGGTGTCGCTAGCTCTCTAGAGGTCTCGGGTTCGATCCCCGGACTGGTCAATGTAGAAAATCACTTTTCTACATCGTCTCGGGTCTGGGTGTTTGTGGTACCTTCGTTGTATCTGAATTCCATAACACAAGTGCTTTAGCAACTTACTTTGGGTTCAGAACAATGTATGTGATGTTGTCCGCATTCATTTATTATTTATTCTTTTTTTTTATATATATTATATTTTCTACCATTGCTGGCGAATACATCGATTTCGCGAGCTTGTGGCCAAAACGAAATCAACGTTACTAAATCTAAAGTTAACTAAACTAAGCTTGTATGGATAAGAATTTACGGACTAATCTACATGTGTTAAGAATGGCAGCTTTTTGGATGAGGATGTATGTGAGGGGATGAATCTTTAGTATTTTAAGGCTATTGTGTAGTTTTAGGTATCACGCCAGTTGACGATATAACAATCGGTACTGTGCGGACATCATCTACGCGCCACTGAGTTTTTAATTCAATGGCTAGGTCTGTATACTTATTTAGCATTTTTTTCAGTAAATGTTGTTTGCAAGTTATGTGTGTTCGGAACTGCGATATCTTTGGAACATGGAACTATTGGAACTGGTTTCTTTAAATAGTGTATAGTAATAAGTAGTAAAAGAAAATAGAAATAGAGGGATGAGCTATGATGGTTGACCTACAAAAAATAAAACTTTTAACACATCATCTTTATAAATAATATTGTGTACTAAATTATTTTAGCTAACTCAAGATAAAGAAGAACGTCCAGTACTAGATATCAGTAATTAAAGCTTGGTCTGAACTTTGTTGTTTGTTCGCGATTATAACGAGCTAATTAGTGTGTTTGTTCCTTAATGCCTACGCTTGTTTACTCAATTAATGTTATGTTTATCATTATTATAATGTATCATTGTGTCGCGCATTAGTGGTCACGTTTTGACGTTAATGACGCCTTTATTCTTAAAGTAGAAAGGTTTGTTTTCCAGATCGTTAGTACCAGAACTTTGATGTCTAAAGTTCTTAATGAGTCAATAAGGACTTAAAAATATAGAAAATTTTAATACATTGCTGCAAAGTAATAAAAAACAAGTTCAATAAGTCTAGAAGTGTAGATAGGAAAGTTATTAGTACAAAAATTTAATAATCAATACACAATCAATCTAAAGAGAAAAATAATTGACTTTAACAGTCGGGACCCATTAAATAAGCTAGACTAAAATCATTCATTATGGGTCCCGACTGTGACAGTCAATTATGTTTCTCATTAGATTGATTGTGTATTGATTATTAAATTTTTGTACTTATAACATTGCTATCTACACTTCTAGACTTATTGAACTTGTTTTTTATTACTTTTCAGTTTTTATTTAAAGTGTTTTTTATGCAGTCGGGTTTTTTTATTTTTTAAATTTAACTATTTATTTTTTATAGTTATTGTTAATCGAGTCGCACTCTATGACTGCCAATATTGATAACTTCTCCTTTCGCAGGTCCGAGGGCAGAGATTTCTTAAGAAATAAGTGGCAACTTTGTACATCATTTATAAATATGTAAAAAATATTTTAACAATTGTGTGTGTACATAAATTTTATTGAATAAAATAAACAAATGCATAAAATAATGACATTTAATATTATGTTTTTTTTTTTTCTATTTATTTTTATTTACAATTAAATACTTAAATGTTAAATAACAACATTGACATAATAACATTGTTTTTCATCTCGAATTTTATTCATATCCTCATGTTTTAAATAAATTATGATCTTATATCTTGTACCTAGGTATACCTAATGTTATTAAAGAGAAATAGTCTAAACACAGCATCTCCAATCAGGCCGTTAAAACTTCATTCATAAATTCCCAATCAAAATCACGCAATCACAAAAAGTACTCCTTCATGAATTCTTCATTGTTATACTTAACACAAAGCTGACCAAAGTCGAACCTTATGTCAAAAACAGATAATCTCACAAAAGGATAGGCGATAGACAATAGCTGTGATTGCATTACCTCAGATAACGTGAACGGCAGGTAGAGTAAGCCAGAACCACACAATATTATCACGTATTACTACAGAATCCTTTTCTTTGGCTAATGTGTCATAAATGACACTAAACTATGGCCTATTGTGGTATGATCGAGTTGAAATTGACGTGAGAATTTTGAGTTAGATGCATTTTGGAGACATCCTTTTTCTTGATAAGAATTTGTAGACCTCCTGTGGAGGCTGTGAGAATATTTTGGATGTAAGTACATAATATGCTTAATAATTGATCTACATTTTAATGCCTATATAACACAGACACATAATTAGTTTTTTTTAAGATTATTTTTATATCGGTTGACTGTATTCTTGTACTCGTAACGCCATCTCTTGGAAATTGCCGGAACAATGAGACTGATAAAGCAAGATGTTGTAGAGCGACGTAAATCAAGGTGTATTGTATTAAAATTAATGTCGTTTAAATGCATTTTTAGGTGGTTTAATAAAATATATACTTGTCATCAAATATACATGTCTACGTCGATGCAACAGAATCTTTCTTTAGCAGGCAAATCGTAATGTTAACTTCCGGTAGTACTATGTTAGGGTATAAAAGTGATGAGAGTTTATAATTCGAAAGTGATCTTACGAGGAATTTGCAATTTATTTAGTAGGCATATTATGTTCTTATATCGGAAACAAATATTTATCTTTTTGACGACCTCCGTGGTCGAGTGGCGTACGCACCGGTTTCAAGGTGTCGCTAGCTCAGAGGTCCCGGGGTCGATCCCCGAACGAGTCAATGTAGAAACAAACTTTTCTTCATTGTCTCTGGTCTGGGTGTTTGTGGTACCTTCGTTGATTCTGAATTCCATAACACAAGTGCTTTAGCTACTTACTTTGGGTTCAGAGCAATGTATGTGATGTTGTCCCCATTTATTATTATTATTATCTTCCCCAACTAATAATCCCTTTTGTGAATGATATCTATTTATAATTTATTGCAGATATTATTATATCTACCATACTATCTAGTAAAATAAATCTAATATATGAGACCTAAAAGTTTTGTGTTAATTCCCACAATATTTTGTCGTATAGCCGTGACCCGGGGTTCTAATGGTCCCGGGTTTGGTGTTAATATAGTTTGCTAGCCCATGGTAGTTTTGGGAAATTTCACCTCATATGTAACCACCTAATGTAGGGTCGGGAGAGGTGGGTTAATCCTGTTGTATTGCAGCATGTTTTATTGTTTGTGAATTTGAGATATTAAAATATTATCAAAGTATTTCTGTTTTTGTTACTTTATGATGAGAACTCATTGGTTCGTAGCAAAGACATGTTTCCATATGTGGATTTTTATTTTGTTCACAAAAAGAGTCGGTACGATAATTAGTTTACAAGGAAAAGATTGTACCTAAGTATTTAAATAAGCCAAAGTGTCAGTAACTTATATTTTTTGATCAAGTCAGGTCAAAAAAACATGCAATGGGTACCCCAAGTACAGTACGTACGTACGTATATGACTTGTGGCATGATTATGACAATAGACAGTGATGCCTCCAACGCTAAGTATTTAGAGACCGTCACTGCAGTACACATCCAACATTATAAAAACAAATGCCTACCTCACACTCAATCTCACCACACAGCCTTGCCCGGTAGCTGTCTCAACAATCCAACATTTACATACTAGTCTACAGCAGTGGCCCACTCGTACTCTGTACATACTTCATACAAGGACCACTCGCATCTGAATAATAAAAATCATACACACAGCGTTGCGATATCAATGAGGTAATGCACAAAAAATATGTTTGACATTCAAGCATTCAATATTTTAGATAGTTTATTTTTGCACTGGTTTGGTTTTATCAAAAAGTCTTATATAAAGAGCTGTGCCCTGCGTTAAGGCCATTTATGTTATTTTAAATAGCCTATTTGACCTTCCTCGAAAATTGGGCTATCAAATGAAAAAAAAAAAAATCGACTGGTAGTGTCAGTGATTAGTTTGTTTAAACACAAAATATTATTTAGATTTATTACACTATACATACAAGTAATGTTAGTAGCATAGCAGCTAGTAGCAGTAGCAAGTGGAGAGAAGTGGTCTCTGCCTACCCTTACAAGGGCAAAGAGGCGTGATTATATGTATGTAAAAGTAATGTACCTAATAGTATAGATTGGGGTATTCAGTTTAAATAGTATTTTTTTGATAAGTCGTAATTGGGAATTACTTTTTTGTATTCTAATTGTTACGTACTTAAACCAAGGTATTATTTTTCTGACCAAGTTTTAACGATTCAAAAACAGGATAAAAAGAATCTTGAATTAGAATGACGCTTCCTCAAAAGCCTTAAGAATTTTGAAGAGGTCTTAGAATTTGTAAATTGATTAGACAAAAAATTACTACTGCGCAAATAAATAAAAAATCACTTATGTACATGGACAACGCCTCAGGCGTAGTTAGGTCATCATAGAATCAATTGAAGATATTTAGCTGTAAAAACATATTATGTTTATTTAAATTAATAAATTACTGAATAAACCTTTATAATAACAGTTTTTGAATACTTACTGACTGGTCTAGACACTCTTCTTTATATTTTTTTCATAATACACGAGTTATGTGTTACAAAAACTTGTTACGATAGGTTTTTGTTTGTGATTACGGCAATCACACGTACGCAAATACAAATGATTTATTGAATAATATGTTAAGAAGCCGTTTAAATTGTTTTGATACTAAATAACAAATATTAAATTTAGTTGTTGAGGTGATTGGACGTCATAACTTTTTGTAACGGGACTAAATATGCATTGTAGTGTAGAGGCTGCCTCTATTTGATGGTATCTAATACGAAAGACTAATTCTACCTATATTTGGCCACATTATTAATTTTTGCTTCTATTTGAAAAACTTTGTTGAGAGCAGCTTGCGTTGTAGTTATCAGAGAATAGATCTTCTAAAGATCATTAGATCATGGGCGTTATTTTACCAAATATCACAATTAAAGCGTTTCATAGCTACTCAAAGCATTATTAATACAGTTTAAAAATATTCTTATATGCGACCCCGCAATAACTTCCATAAGAAAATAAGTTCGCGCCTCAACGAAGACCAATAATTTGGCCACTGCTCAGTGCGCCAATAGGGTTCTATCTTATGCAGTAAAAACAAAAAGCTACTAATCATTTTATGTCACTGCAGTGAAGGTTTTTCGTCCTGATCACGGTGGGTGGTCCGCATCACGCCACTTAGCGCATCACTCAAAAAATCACAACGAAAAAATATGAAAATATCACACTCATAACAGGTAAGGAATAGTAGGGATGTGACCTGTCTAATGAGCTTCAGCAAAATTCTCGCCGCAAAGAAAGGCAATAGGCTTGCCATAAGAATGCTGAATAGCGAACTGTGAGTATATAATAGAAACAAGTGCTATGTTTAAAAAGCAGATAAATTTGAATTAATTAAGTAAAACTTAAGTACAAAGACGTTGAACCTACGTCCATGCGTAATATAAGTAGGTAAGTCACTGGACTGGACCACTAAGACACAAAGTCGAACAAAACCACAAACTGCAATCACAAATTTGACATCACTATAACACTAAGTATTAGTTTAAAAGTTTATATCTTTATTAATATTTATACAGGGAATATCCACACAAATTCCCTTCACCGCCATGTTTGTTTTCCTAGGTCAGGTAGGATGCGCGGGCGCACAGGTATGGCCCATCCGCTCAAGAGCTTGTTTCCTCTCCCTTTTCACACGATAATGAAAGAACAACTATTCCAAAACTTGGCTAAAACGTGCCTAAAGACTTATACTCAAAGTTGAAAGACAGCTACGTGTTGTGATTAGATACGGGATTCTTAAATAAATAAATACTTGAGGTGTGTGCTAAACTGATTTGTAAATGTCCAGTTTGCAGTTTTTTTTTCTAGTGGATATTTTTTATATAGTAAAAGTTGACTTTTTAAACTTGTAGGCTGATTATATTGGATCAAGTAATAGGCATCGGTGGAAAGGTGAAAATAAGACCAAAATATTTATTCTCATCTAATATTCGAATCAGCAACACTAATGCTGAAACATATTTCCTAACAAGGTAGTGTAAAATAAGTGTAAATAGCGTAGTGTACACATTTGTATAGAAATACTGATCTCGTGTACCTTGCCTTGCTGTTGATAATTCCTTAATATTGCAAAGTTTTGGCTGTATGTTGTGCAAAGCGATTACACTACCGAATAAGGTATTACAAAATCTTATCATTTTCATATAGGATACTATTATTTGATGCCTAATAGATAAAGGAAATACTCTAGGTATAAAGATTCATTGGAAATTCAATAAAAACAACAGCCTAGAGTCAATAATGAGGCCCAGAAGTGAGACTGTTATGTACATTTTCAACAGCACAAGTGGGACAGTTCCATTGGATATACAATTTTGCTACTTTTTGTATATCTACTACGCTTATTAACATACCTCCTAGTTTCACTTAAGGGTATTTTAATACCAACATTCCTACACCTCTACATTTCTACCACAGTACCCAATATTCCCATCGCACAGTTTGAAGTTTTCACTTGATATTCACAACATGTGAAGCACACTCAAATGCCGTTTATCAGAGGACCATAGAGTCTTAGGTTCGCATCCCACGCTCCCCTACTCGCTTAAAAAACAATTAAAGTTATGCCACAAACTATACGTAAGAGGGGGCTTATATGATGATAAAAAGGGGCTTGTTTTGAATAATATTAGCTGGTATTTTCAACAATAAATAGTAGACATTTTACCTTTAACTCCAGGATTTTTTTGGTATATCAAGATTTATTTTTCTTAACGTATAATTTCTTAAGGGTTTCAAAGTGATTGTTTTTCCTCATACATAATATGGCACATAATGAAACATGTTTTTGTCTCGTTTTTCCTAATCTGTCTTTATATAGGTACCTGAAAACATGCTTCTTTACCTATAATAAACTTCATTGATATCTTAGAAAGACATATTATATGAGACATCCAATAACAAATCGCCACAACTTCGTTATTTCCAACGTAAAGTATTATTATTATTATTCTCCTCGCAAAACTTTTTTAGCAATTCAAATAAACGCCATATAAACCAAGCGGCTCTCGATAGGCCTCGATATCGCGATTCCCGGGCATATCCCGCGGCCGTCGCGGCCCTAATCCCGGAGTAATCCCGGACAAGTGGCCGCCTCCGGGGACCGCCGGGAAATTTATTACGGCCCTGATTACGCATGTACCCGCGGTTTAGCCTCGCAAGGGCCACTCGATTATTTAACAGTCGTAATAAGGAATTAATTTGACCTCCCCTGTCTTACTGTATTAAAGTTCTAGAAGCGAAAAACGACCCTTTTATTGTTTTGGGTTCTGAAATGTGGGAACTTGTGAGCCAATGAATTTTATTTAATGAACTCTAAAGAAAACCACATTTGGGGTTGTAAATATGGCGCCTTTTTCGTTTTGACAGACATGTACATATTGGCAGGTTTGCGAATTCTTGGAAATCGAAATTACTATTGAGATGATACAACTAAGTACGGTCTATATTAGTAAGTACATTTGTGGAAGCATGTAGGTTCGTTGTGGTAAACCGCAAATCGCTAATTATACTGCACATAAGTGCTCGTAATAGGCTGAGAACAAAGCTCAGTAAGACACCTGTCATTGTAATCGCGATCAATCAATGACGATGTGTTCTTTGAAAGCTTACGTTTATTAGTTTAGGTACAGAGATTAAACATTACGAAATAAAGTGCAAAGCATTTTAATGTTTGATGGCTATATTCTTGTTTGAAAGATCAGCTTTGCCAAAACTCAAATAAATCCATGTCCATCTCTTCAATTAGTAAAAATAATTTTATAATTGATATTAAATCAATTATTATCCTGCAATAAACATTTATAAACTACATCATAACCATCTAAACAATTAGTTAAAAGCCTATCACACTATCCCACGTTGAACACCTCGTTAGCACGCACTGAAATAAAAACATCGTCTACGTGGTGCATCTAATTAAAGGGAGGGGGGGGGGTTGATGACGCGGGAGGGGGGAGCACACGGTAGCCATGGCGGGCGTTAAGTGGCTCCCGCAGTAAAACCATCATAAACTTGTGTCTTCGCCATAACTGGTACAGGGGAACGACATACTGGAGACTTTCGTTTGTTTATAAAAATAAAAGTTTTAGATGAAACACAGGCTAATAAGATCATTTAAGAGTTCATTAAAAAAAGCTGGAATTGCCCCATGTTCGAACGTGGAATATATAGATCATGAAATAATAAAGCAGCTACGAGAAACACTGCTAATTTTCTTCTTTTCAATTTTGCATAGGTTACCTATTGCCTATGTTTCGATCTCGTTGTAACAAGAATATATAAAAAAATAATTTCAAATGCAAACAAATATAACTTCAAAATCAAGCTTACCTTAAAACTTTCACGTACGTCCAGTCTGTCGTGTGTGTGTACAGGACCACCCGTGTTCAAGCACTCTTGAGCGACTAGTCGTGTCCTGGGGATTCACCCGCGCTGGGAGGCGACTGCACAGACAGACCACTAACACATACTAAATACACTATAGACCTCATCATTTTGTCTGATAGCCTTTGACGTATTGACTGTATTCGCAAAGAAAAATTGTCTAGTGATTTGAGACACTCATAATATACTAACTAGCCTTTAAACTATATTAAAACACGTTTACAATTTTAGGTAACGGGAATTACCGCGAATATGCTTAAATACCTTTAAGCTTGACGTTTTGACCAGGATACGCCGGCCATGGACGCGAACAAACTGGAGGCGGTGTTAGCGCTCCATATGTGAAGAAGAAAATTTTTCATCTACCTCCAGATCTTCAACTTATTTCATACACAACACTTATTATTTCTTTTAGTACTTAGTACAGCGAAATATTGTTTAGGATTTACATTTTACATGATTACATGTAGAATAGGATTAATAATATGCAGTAAATAACGCAGGTACATAATAATATTAATGCCTATCTGGTCCGCGTAAGGGTCGAGTTTGAAACCTAAGCGAAGAAATCCAGCTATGTACGGATTGTTAGATATTGTACACATAGCTTATTTTGCATTTTTTACCGTTTATGCTGAGTTGCCTTGAATATTACATTTTGGTAATTTGCCTGACAGTTTTCAAAAAAAAATGCTAGATCAATGCTGCAGTTTTCATTTCATAACGCGCCTACAAAATTCTTCGCCACAGATTGCCGTCTAAACCTCTCTTTTTTCTAAATCTATAACAGATCCCTATTCTAGTCTTTAAGTAGAATGCGATCTAAGAACTGAACAGGGTATCTTAATGTTTGTCCAGACAATTAAACAGGGGCATAGACAAACAGAACGTGGGTGGCCTCGGACGCTCAAATCAAATGACTTCGCGTTTTCTTATAAGCGTGTTATATTTTTTTCAAGTTGTTGAAAATTGTGAGTTATGTCAATACAAGTTTGTTGAAAAGTTTAACGTTTTTATTAGATATTTTGCTGTATTTTATTTACTTGTATTAGGTGTATGTTTGACGTTAGCACTATTAAATAACAATTCTTAGATAATTATTACTCAGGTACTCCTAAACCATTCTTTATTTACAACTTTATGCGATTTCTACACAGTAGAGATAAACACATAAAAGAATAGTAATAATACAAATAAAAATATCAGCCGAATTCACAACCGTATTCATTCCCATAAACAATCTAAATTAAGAACCGCACTTCAGTCAAAATAAATCCATGCAAAGAACAATATTTCTCATATCAAAATCCCCAAAGATTCGTCACAAGTATAATCAAATTATTTAAATATAAATAATAAAAAATTGACGCGTGTCCGACTGTGTGCACCCACTTTAACCGACGCGGATGACCGAATCCTAAACGAAAAGCGCGCGTAAAGTTCCCGCGCAAAAATATTTTTTAACAACACTATTTCAACTTAACCACCAACTGATTATAAGTCTTATGTCCTAAAGGTAAGGGTCAAAATCGCGATTTGGTATCTATTCACACGCATAAAGTAATTGTGGTCAGAATGAACGATGCATTTAAAAAAATAACCTCAAAAGGGTCACACACTTCGTGTAATTGAAGAACAATTTTGTTTATTTTATGGTCTGTTATAGATAATGATCGCATGAACAATGTACTGTGGCTGAGATTAAATAAAACAGTTTTAAAAACGAGTGCTTTAGTCAATATTAGTGATGAACTAATAAGTATAGTTGAGAGATAGGTATAGGTCACAATCACGCTAATTTAGGTGTAGGTACACGACGTGCTACGGGTTCGATTACCGTATGGGACAAACATTTGTGTGATCCACAAATCCTTGCTCCAAGTCTGGCTATTTCATGAGATTTGAATATTTGTAAAACCCCGCAACACACATTTTTAATTCCATAGCGCTAAAGTTTAACGAAAAAAAAACTAAATCGTAATGATCCTGACTTATTAACCTCACAATCAGTACGTCACATGCCATTAGTTCCGTCTATTGTGCATCCCACACGTCAATGGGCACCTGGTTTTCACGCATCAAACTAACGCAAAGCACATTAAACTCATCCCTTAACACACCCCATACCTGGGACCCTCTTCACTCCGGTCCCACGGACCCTCCCTATGCAATAAAACTTGTGAAAATATAATTATAATATGATTATAATCATATGCATGTTAGGGCTTCCGCTTTGTGATTGGGACGTCATTTGGAGTTCGGTAAGTTTTGTCTTCATTGCGATTTAATCTTTTATTGGTCGTTTAGGTAATTAAACACCTAATATCACAAATAACAATAGGCACACACAGACAATTTCGCAGTTTTTTTTTAGTCACTTTGGCCAGATTCTTCTAGCAGGCCAAAGTCGCTGCGTTTGGACATAAAATCATTAAATTACGCTATTTTCCGATACATAAATATAAGGGAAGCTGAAACTATTTTTTATTCTTACTGTACCTACGGAACTGACCCAATCAACAATATTGATTGATCAGAAACAATGTAGATTGTAGATCGGTGACCGTCAGTTTGACAGCGCGCGCTTTTTTAGTATTGCCATTGCATGTTGCATACTTAATATGTAATTTGTAGGGATGGGACCCGCGATAAGCATTAGGGTGGCTGATTGATTAAATACGCGTGCGCCGGACAGATAACTGGTAGTTAAACGTGTTCAAATGATATGGAGGGAAATTATGCGTGTAGACGAATAAGATGCTATCTGTACAATAAAGTAGAACAAGTGTGTGATTAGACATTAATGTGTAAATGTAAAGATAAAGCACGACTATGTAGTACATGGGCCGTTCTGGTGTAGTATAGTTTTTTTTTCCTGTAGGTTAATACTATGTAAATTCAGTTGAGAATTCAGAGTTTAAACGACCGCCAATGGCAGCGTCCTAACTTTGACAAAAACAAAAGAATGGAGAGAAAATCTGCCAAAAGTAGTCGATACCAACTTCAGAATCATGTATATGGTAGGGAAGGTAAAACTATAGACAGGTGTGCCGCAGTCACGTGCCATATTGCACAAAACGCACTCTCACGTCCGACACACCGGTAATTTAATTATATTCGAATCAAATTACTATTGCAACAACTATGAAAGGTACACATTAATTTTTGATCCCTTCACTAATTTGTCTAATTGGTGATGAAGCTTTTGAAGCCGTTATCGGTCTACCTTGGCTAGAATGTTTTCACTAGATAGGATTCTAATCATACTTAGTATAAAAAAAAACGTTTCTGCTCAATTTAAGATTGGTGGCTACGTCTAGGTTACAAAAGACAACTAACAGTGTTACCATTAAATTTTCAGTATTATTTTCAGTATTAATGGTTGGCTATTTAGAATAGATACCAAAAAAAATAATAAACTTAAGAAAAAAGGTAAAAAATAGACAAACTTTTTGTTTTTCCATAACTTCATGGCGTAGCAACGTCAATAATTAAAATCAAAATCTTATTTTTATGGAAAAACTAGCTGTACCCGCGACGATGTTCGCGTTCATATCAGTCATCTGTGCGAATAAATATAAATTAGACTGTGGTATAGAGGGTCACCATCACGAACTACCTAGACACCGGCTTCAGAATGTTCTTTTTATATATTTAAAAATTTACAAAACACATGAACACTTCAATGTTATCTTGTTTCGCTAGATGAATGTTTCTAAGTAGTCTGCTATACGCAAAATGTATCAGATGTGGAACCTAGAGTTTTGTCACAAATATTGCTTGACACGTGCCAAAAAAAACAATTTAACGCTTTTTTTCTTTTGCAATAGTATTTCGTTGGTACAGCAGTCCCTAGTAAGACTACCGAGATCGGGGTTTTGGTTCGAAACCCCGAAATTCGAAATACTGAACTACGCAGTCTTCTCATCTCTGCTTTGGTGAAGTCCGGTTTTAAGACTAAGGTAGTGTTCTCATCTTAGTTAATAGCTACCAGATGTCAGTGCGGTGCCTAAGCCTAGAGTATATGTGGAAATAAGTTAAGGAACTTAGCAGCTAGGAACTATGTGGTCTGGTAATGGTGGCTGCTAATGAAAGGCAAAAGAGTGTGCGAGTGTGTTGTTTTTAAAGGGATGAACGACTGAGATAATCAGGCTCCATTTTAATAAGGTATTTACCTGAGACCCGTGAAACTGAAAGAAAACGTTGACAATAGAGAGGCGCAGGATCAGAACTACCAAAACTGTGGTTAAAATTATTTATGACTGGAAACTAAGTAATAGACCAAGGACAACCGCATTCTACCCTGATCAAAGCCTTGGACTGGGGCTGTATCCTTTACAATAAAGTCGCTTTATGCTGCCCAGACGAAATGACGGCAGGTGGACTAAGACGGTGACAGAATGGTGGCCAAGGCATGGCAAAAGAAGCGTCGGTCGTCCGGGAACAAGATGGGTCGATGACATAGTTAAAGTCTCGGGTCGAGTCTGAATGAGGCTGGCACAGGACCGTAGAAAATGGCACGAAAAAGGGGAGAACTATGCCCAACAGTGGGAGGAAAAGTTCTGTGGATGATACTGCCCAGCATAAGGTGCTGAGGTCAAATGATGCAATATTAATTTTAAAATGTAGAGAATGCGATAGAAAGTTTATTTTATTTTAGTTTTTGGGCCAAACTTCCAGTAAATAGGTACACAAACTAAATGAAATTTGTAAACGAAAAAATAGAAGATTTATCTGGATCAACGCATTAAAACCCGTGTAGCAAGCTACCTTAAAATGAATATTAAAGAGTAAGTACTTACTAAAAAATTATATCATAAAAGATCATTGGGTTTTGAGTTAAAACAATAAAAATTTACAAATACAAAAAAAAACTTGTCCATGGAATTCTATAGATGACCAACAGAAAACATTACACATTACTTTGATGAAATAATTTAAAAAAGTTACTCCTGAATTGAAAAATAAGATTCTTCATAGATTACAACTATAAAATGATCTATGAGGAATCTTATTTTTCAATTCAGGAGTAAATGTCGGTGCCATAGATTTATATCTATGGTCAGGGCATTTACGCCAGACGTTCTTTACAGCATATGACATGCTTGATCTGCAATGAGCAACACACTTAAAATTTAAAATACAAACATAATAATTTTGAGCTTATGCATCGGTCTAGTAAAAAATGCACGACATAAAGTTGTTGCTCATTGCGAAAGAAACAACAAAATGATACAAAGATTTAAACTAATAAAAGTTAACCTAATAGAACACAAAAAGTGTTAGCTCGACTGAGACTTGAACTTGAGTAACAAAACATTCAAACGTATGTAACAAAAAGGACTCAAGAACAAAAATACAATCATTAACAACTGGATTTGAACCTGCAGCATGGACATCCATTTCCAATCCAACCACCAAGCTGTTTACTACGACAGCTAGTTTTCCAAAAAGTATACTTCAATCACAATGAAGAATGGTCGCTATGGCTACCGTAGCCTGCCATAGTTACCTCTTGTTTATATGTCAATAATGCCAATTTACGTGTGCAGATGAGAAAATGAATTTGGAAATTTAAAGCTCCACCCCGTATTACCTAGATATAGTAGCGTGTTTAAAAATAGCTAACAACCGTCTACGATTTACCAAAAACATTCTCTCAATTTTTTACTGCTATCAATTCAGTAGTTCATAATTGATACTGTAACATGATATCTGACCCCCGGCAAAAGAATGTTGTAATTTACTGTTTTATTAGATGTATAGAAGAAAATGCGCAACTCCATCTATGAATTTAAAAACCACCTATTAACTATTAACCTCGCCAACATGATCAAATTTAAATTATTTATATCCAAAAAGTAGTACTAATAGAATTATCTATACTCCGTTAGAGCATTTTCTTTGTACTAAAAGTTGTATTATATTATATTTTCATACCTTTTTACTATTTATTTACATTTTTCCGATGAATTTTCAGTACTGAATTGATGCCGACGCTTGACCAATAGATGGCGCTGTATGTCCGGAATAAATTTTATTTTTTATTTTATTTTTTGTAATAAAAACTATCCTATGTCCTTTCTCAAGTTCCAAACTATGTCTGTACCAAATTACACACAAATCGGTTCAGTAGTTTAGGCGTGAAGCAAAGACAGACAGACAGACAGACAGACAGACAGAGTTACTTTCGCATTTATAATATTAGTTTGGATAAGCTGACATAGAAACTGAAAACTGGAGATACAAAAATAAATTCATAGTTAAGTTAAATAACGTTTCCGACATAGCTTTAGCAGGACGGACGGTAGAAACGTTGAAGCTCCCTACGACAGGTGGGGTTTAATCAAATTATACAAATTGCAACATACAATATTCATTGCGATAGGGACGCGACGAGCTCTCAGAATTTGAGTTTCGGTTAAATGCTGGGGTAGTTTGAATTTACGTGAATAAATGAAATTAAATAGGGTACTACCTATTTAATTCTTATGAAATTCAGAAATAAGTATTTCCTGTTTTGCAGTTTGAAATTGAGTATATACTTTACCTACATAAGTATTTTTTTTTTGTTGTTAAGAGTCCAACTATTTCCTTCTAATATACTAAATATCTTATTTATATGTTTTGAATTTGAACACGTATGCCTAAGGCAGTGTATCATTTTAAATATATTTACACTCATGAAAAGCGTTAGTTTTTATTTATTTACTCTATCAGATAATACAAACTTTCAGATGATTTTTACAATAATTAAAGACAAACATATACCTATCGATATAAATACTGCCCATCCCTTAAAACAATCGACAAGTGTGATTAATTCATGTACAATAATGATGTGGAGGCTTCGTCGGTGCGGTTCGGTGGCGGGCGATTGATTCGTGCCCAATTTGTCGATCCCGTGCTATTTGACCGCCGCGTCTGGCCACACCGCAGCTCAAATATTCATTGTCATAATAGCGGGCAATCATGCGTAAATGTATTAAATAATCATAATAATATTACATGAAAAACGGACTGTAGTTAGTTGTTATTTATTCAGCGGTTAATTGGGAATAATGTAGCGTTTTTACCTTTAAATACCTGATGAGTGTGTTTGACGAATTAATAAACGGTTTTATTTCAAAGCGCCTCTTAGCATCGACCAAAAATTATACACACTACAAAAGCTGGTTTAGCACATTTTCTGTAGGTACAATTTTTTTCCATGCTGAATTCAAAGTACCTCCTTAAAACGACTTTCCCACAGGTCATAACGAATGACAACCCGTCCATTCGATCAAAATTACAGATACAAACGAGCACTTCAGTACAAGTATACCTTCAACCATATAATTACTTGTAACGAGCATCGCACCTCCAATATTTCCCACAATGACGTATCATCCGGAAGTTCCCACCCATCGCGCAAGATGGCGCTGGCACGTGGACGCCACGCGCGCAGCGTGTGCGCCGAACCCCGCACGCTCCAATATTTTCATTGGAAACGATCAAAAATAATAGAAACAATACTGTGTTGGTTCGCTCTCGAATAAATTAGTTCCGGAAGGGTGAGGTTAAAACGCAATTGAACTCATTATTAACGCATAAAGAGTATAAAGACATGAATGAGATTGATTGCTGGCGAGACACTTACAATTTGTGATAGACAAGTCGAGGTATTTGTTGCGGTTTTTTTAATATACCATTAGCAACGTATAATTTTGATTACATTGGTTTATTTAAATAAACTGGACTGCCCCGTTGGCCTAGTGGTACTAAGCGCGACTGCTACGCTAGAGGTCTTGGGTTCGATTCCCAAGTCGACCAAGGTGTTATTGGGTTTTTCTATGAAATTCTCAGTAGCAGGTCGGAGTTTGGATTTGTGCCCGGTTAGTGGCAATAGGCTCGCCCCCTATTACATGGGACCTAAACATACCGGCAAACTGTGGGTGTACATTGGTACACCTCTGCCTAACCCTTCGGGGATACAGGCGTGATGGTATGTTATGTTATGTTTATTTAAATAAAAAAATATATTCTAATTAAACACTTTAATCAATTAGGTATCTAACTCTGTAAAAGAAAGCCCTAAATCTAGGAAGAGTCACATTAAAACACTAACATTCGGTAATATTATATAATTTATTGAAACCCCATACAATCAATAACTATTACAAATGTAGGCAATATTTGTGTATAAGAAAATGAGTTTATAGCACTGAAACGAGTATTACGGTATATCACAACTGGGCAGTAGGAATACAATTGCGAGCAGAAAAATGGCAATACAAATTCTTAAAGAAATAAAAAAAAACCTGTTGTATTTTTAATTATATTTGGTCATACTATTGATTGTAGTATATAGTGTAGGCATATTTTTATGGTAAATTTAGTTCTACATACCTACTTGATATTTTTATACCTACATAAAGACGATACAAGTCTCATATTATTTAATAGCACGATATATCTTATACAACCCCTTATAAATGAACTTTACTAAAATAATTAAATATTAACGTATCTGTAATTTTCTCAATCTTATTGATTTAAACCTTTTCTGTATTCAGTTGAATCCGGTAAGAATGGAAACACCGATCCCAACACAGCTTCGGGAAAAGTCTACATTCACAAGAATAATTAAGTTCCAGCTTTTTCATACCAGCTAATAATTAAAATTTTCAAGTAAAGTTTATAATAAGGGGTGATACGGAAAGATATTAGCAGAACAAACAGTAAATACAGCGCAATATAAAATAACTTTCAATATTCACAACACTAAGGGATATGAGAAGCAGTGTTGCCAGTACGATGGCACAGTACAACAGTAATACAACATATAATATGCTATGGGCGGATTATGTTACGTATAAGGCACCATTTTATTTATTATGGCTCGTTTTAAAGTTAACCAAGTACATACATACATACATATAATTAATTGAGAAAAAAGAACTTAATATATGATTATTCATTGAGTTATTCTGTACTAATAAATTGGTAATATTTGCAACACATTTTTTTTGGCCTGCAGCATAGTTTAATAATTGCAGATATGTAAAACAGACAAATTATCTTTTCATATATTCATTATAAATCAAAATATATCAGAAAAAAATATTTAGATTTACTATAAAACGAGCCATTTTTATCCTAGTGTTAATTACATAGTATGAATATTTTCTATAATATTACAATTTAGCTAACATTGAAATATACAAGGCCTTATTAAGTCTGAACTACAGTTTGATACAATTTATTATACTTTTTTGCTCGAAACTTTATTTATATAGTAAATTCTATGTTTTATTGTTCGCATATATATTGGTACCTGTAGGCATGTATGCATTTAACATAATATATTCTTATTAAAGACAAAATGAAGCACTATAAAATCAAAATTATTTGCTTTATTTAATATCTTTTTTTTGGGAAAATACCCGTTTATTTTTATTTTTTAATTACGGCAACATTTTGGCTGTTTCTTCATAACCTGAGTTAATAATTATATTTTTACTTGTATGTTACACGCCAAACCGCAGGCAGTGAGCGTGGTGATCAATGCTCGTGCCTTCTCTATATGGGAAGAGGCCTGTGCCCAGCAGTGGGACGTTTATAGGCTGGATTATTATTATTATTACATGTTATACTATATTATATGCATACAAATCCTTATGACCATTAAATAAAAAGCTAAGTTTAAATACATTAACAGCTACAATATTACCGATCCTAATTAATCTCGAATTTGGTATGTGTCTTAGTAGTTAATAAAATAATAAATTAGTAATATCAGTCTAATGGGATGAAATCGGTGGTTAGTGGGACAAGAGGGTATCAAATAAATGAATTCAATGAACCTATTTTTATAATATTTAAAGAGTATTTTGACAGTAAGAAATATTGTTTTGTTATAAAAACTTTTCTGTACCTACCTAATTACCTACATAGTAGCTTTTTTATCTATTACTAGCGGCCCGTCCCGGCTTCGCACGGGTATTTAACACATTATTAAAAAGTTAGGATTGAAGGTTTCTGTGTTATTAATATCTACTACGCTCTTTATAATATTAGTATAGACACTCCCGTACCTTAGTGATGCTTAAATCGCATAGTTAGCCGAGCAGAGTGAGCGACAATCACGCGACTTTTTTCTAATTCTTATATTTTAAACTCGTGATATCTTTCGAAGGGAAAGTCCAAAGTGAATAATTCAAAAAGTTACATAAAGGTATTGAAGCAGTCTTGACTATGAAGTAATTTATTTTGATAAGGATCAATACCAAGTAACAAATAAAGAGCCTTTTCTAGCGGCGTCCTTTCAATAATATTTTTTTTAATAAAATATCTCTTATTGTGACCTAACTGTAATAGTTAGACATATGCTATCGCGACACTTTTTGTAGATAATTATATGTTCTACAAAGACGTAGTACATTATTTAGTTCTATAAACAATAGTTTTCGCAGCGCACGCGATGCAAGAAAGTTTTTTGGTAATTTTTTCACACCTTGGTTTACATTATTGAGGTTTTAGTATGGACCCCTAACTTTTTTAAAAATTTTATATAGCCTATGTTCACCGGAGATAGTGTAGCTTCCCAACAGTGAAATAATTTTTCAAATCGGTCAAGTAGTTTCGGAGCCTATTCATTTCAAACAAACAAACAAACAAACAAACAAACAATCAAATCTTTCCTCTTTATAATATTAGTGTAGATATCCGAGTACAATGATTTTGAGTTATTTTTATGTTATGTTTCTTCTTCTTTGTCGGGATCACTCTTGACAGAGTGGTCGTGGTCATCACCTGGGGCCCGAGTCTGCTATTTACACTCCGTGTTAGTGTGCTCATAGTGGGACGATTCGGGCGCGTCCGGCGGCGCTCGGGCCGGCTCGGGCGCGCTCGGGCAGGCTCGGGCCGGAATAGAATGCCAATTATCGTAAAATCGTCCCACTATGAGCCAACTATGAGCACACTGACACGGAGTGTAAATAGCAGACTCGGGCCCCAGGTTATGTTACATGACTGTATTAATTTCTACTTTTACAATGTAGAGTTCTAAAACTATTATAACTACAATATACAATTTCACTACAGAAAATTTAGTTGCGGACTCCAATATATAAATTAGTTACCAATTAATGTATTAATTTTAATTTCTCTCGTGATTACAACTCGAAACATGATTTTAGAGAGCAAAGTACAATAACACACAAAACTCTTAGCTAAAGAATTAAATTCGTTAAATAAAAATAATAACACAATCATTACAATCACACGACACTTACCTTGTAATTCAAAATTATTATTAATAAAAATATTAATTGAAAAATCTTTGTTAGTTTTTGCCTCATCTGAGTATTATATTGAAATTAGTCTTGTGTGATATTTATCAATATTTATTTTAAATGAGCATAAATATAATACGCAATTTTATTGAGCAAAGCTATCGATTAATTTAAACAGCTATTTGTTTCCAATTTTATTTGACAATGACTTAGCTAGTCTATGACTTTTAGTAAACTTGAATCGCGAACTATTTGTTGTTATCCAACAAAACAAAATTGTGTGATATAGACACAAAATATTCACAGGGAGTTCTAATCAATCAATTAATTATCACATTATAAACAAACAAAATAACGTATGTTACCTAACACTTGGATTTTCAACTACTCTCTTACGAAAAGTTTTGTGACAAAAATTATAACGCAGTTTCATATAAGTAAGGTTATATGTTAATGTTAAATGTATATTTCAGTTAAACAACGCTTTGATTATAAATGATAGTTTCCACTTGTACAGAGATATTTGTAAAACCGAAAAATTTACAAAAAAAAACTGTAATTAAATAACATTTTTTCCTGTGAAAATTCGGTTCAGTATTGTGAAGTGATCTATCCATCTGTTTTACAAATAACCCTGTATAACTGGTTATATATAAAGATTTTAGTTTCACATGACATGTACATAAAGCATCCACTTAAACAAACGTAAAACTGAGAAAAACATTAGCACAGACAATAATGCTGACTTACAGCAAACATTAAAACACTTTAATGTAAAGGTGTGAAAAGGCAATTGGACGAAAACATCAAACACATACAAGTCATACAACCGTGCATAGTTAGTCAATAGCTAAGTAAATGATATTATAAATGTATGTAATAATGCAAACAATCAATTATTGCCATAGTCCGGTAATCTGTTGGACAAATTGACTAAATTTTATTGGTTTGTCTGGTTAGATTTAAACTAGTATTGTAACAGCAGTGGCAAAAATATTAAACGTAAAATACAAAATTTAATAATTTACTTCAAATATTAAAAAACAATTTTAATGTATTTTTTTTAACTAACACTTTGTTGACGACTGTACGAACCTTTTTTTAGTTGTTCAACGACTATCACAACAATAATACTTAGATGAACATAGAACCACGAAATATCCTAAAATAATGTAAATTTTGAGTCAAAACAATCACAATAGTTACCAAAATGAGCAAACGTTTATAATTTTAAGTACAAGTTAGTCAAAGTTTCATGTAGTAATAATATGTGATGTACAGAAATAATAACATGATAAAGTGATAATAAGCACCAGCATAATTGTTTATATTCTTCTTGAGTTTGACCTATATTCATGTGTTCGTGTAGGCTCGTTTAATTCCGTCTACAGTCGGGTTTTTGTTAAGCTTCTTATTGGTCAGTTGGGAGCGCGTTACATGCGTCAAAACCCGAAAGATGTTAATAAAAATTGTCTTATTAATTGCAAGCAAATGTCATGTGGCTCTGAATTTTTGTCTAGATTTATTTATTGATTGTAAAATTAATTGTACCTAAGTAAGTTATTAAACACACGGAACACTAACACATATAGCATAGTTACACTGCACTTTTAGGAAAATGTACTTGTATTAATTGGGCGAACAGATAGTAACAATTTTCTCGGCTTTTAGAGAATGCAGGATATAAAATGTAACTTAATTTATCAATTCCATCGAATGAGATTCATCGACAAAAACGAACGTGCACCAAATAGACACTTATTCTTAGGTAAACCGAACACTACAATGACTAATCAATTTATAACGAGATGAAATCACAAACTACACCAAGTCTTCAAGAAAACTTATCCAATATAGACCAGAATAGATCAGCGGCGAGTCCAATGGCCGCATTAGCGATTTCCATTCGCTACAAATCAGTAACAGGGCCGAAAACGACAGTTGAATTGTTCGCAGAGTTGACGCTCGTTCTGCGCGCGCGCACGCTCGTCTCGTGTTCGGCATCGCTCGGCAGCGAATCGGGCCCGTTCGTCAGTTGGAGCCCGTTGAATTTGGAACGTAGCTGTGTAACAAGACGTTCGAGTCTGCAACACGATTTCACTTTACACTATGTGAAGGTGCTGGGTCAATTTACTAATAGCCGTAGTGCTGTAACGCCTACTAAAATATAATACATAATAGTTAATAAGCATTCAAATAAATATATAAAACAAAAACCGGCAGCCCAAACAACAAAACATTAATATTAATAATATGTACAAATAATACCGACACCCAATATTTACAAAGCACTAAGTAGCAAAAAATCTAAGAAATCCTACAAAACTAAAAATTAAAAATTACAGGTATCTTCCGATAGTTTTACTTACAAGAAGGCTCTTAAACAAACGAAGAAAGTGTAGATGGACTATAAATTATAAATCTAAGTTATAATAATGCATCTACTACCTACCTACATACATAAAATATTCCAAAACTATCATGGTGCTGCTTTAAACTAGTGTCTAGGATCTGTTGCTGTCACAATTAGTATTTAAAAGTAAAAAAAATATAAATATTGGATGGATCGATTGAAAATCTGACTTTAGAAATGTTTGCCATAGGGCAAATTTTTAACCTACTTCAAAAGAAGGAGCTTCTCAATTAGATGGTATGGTTTTCTTTTGTTTTTATCGCGATATTTTCGGCAGTCGTAGATCCATCTCATAAATACCTGAGATGTGGATCTTTGATGACGGTTACATTTCTCAATTTCTGTGTAATCAATAATTATAACATATTTACTTCCGATGTTTAACCATGCAATTTGTTTTAATCATATTGTAAGAGAGTGACAGCAACAAATTATAATTCTAACTCTACATTTCATTCTACCCTCTCCATTGACATGTTAAACTTACTTAAGAGAATGATCCTCGGCGTTTTGTTTCGCCTTGCGCATGTCGGCGAGCTCTCTGCGCAGGCGCATGCGCTCGGCGTCCGCGTCTTCCACGTTGCCGTTCGAAATTTTATGTTCGTTGGACTCCATACTGTTTTGAGAGACGCGCTTTTAAAATGTGTATGAAATGGGTTTATGATATAGTACCATTTATAGGTTAGAAATAAACTACTTAATAAGTAGTTTTCGAGGACATTATTTTAACCAAAATATTATTCCAATCTCCATCTTGGATTTAGTTTGACAGTTGTACGACAATGACAGCACTATGGCCAACATGCCTTAATATAGGTACAGCAATTACAAGCTTTATAAAAACCGTAAAGGATTACATAACTAACACAATAAATAACATAACATCAGTAGCAACATAACCATAAAGAAAAAAAAATTATTCTTAAATTCTTTGTGCAATAGTTAACAATGAAAATGTGAGTGGCATGCAATTACTCAAGGAAAAGGAAAAATAAACAAAATAACTAAAAGTTTACTCTAAATTATTCACAATTTAATAAATTAGATATACACATCGACTAACCCGTTGGTCAGTCTTAGCACTCGCAATTCGTCTTCAAGTTTAACGATACGATCCATCATACGACGCTTGTCAGCTTCCGAAGCCCGCAGAGAACTCTGCAACAAGACAATAGTGGATTACTGATAGATCCATATTAGGAAATTCAAGTAGACTTTATGTCAATGTGGTAAGGTTGGTTTTAAGTCGAAAAGCCCGCAGAACTCTGCAATCAGATAATGCTATGTCTCTGATAGATCCAGGACCAAATGACGGGGAATCAAAGTAGACTTTATTTCGATGTGGTGAGGTTGATTTTTAAACGGAAGTCGGGAGTAAAAATCGACCATACTAAATTGTGTAGGGTCAACGAAATGCTTCTCTGTTTACATAGGAGTTTAGTAGTAATATTAATCAATGAACTTATGGACAACTGTTAAAATTGCATGTAAGTTTTGTTGACCAAAACATTTTAAAATTAAAGACAATCAAGAGTAATGCGCTTTTTGTACTACCAAGAATTTAGTGTTCCAAATGAAATCCTTCCTGAATTTAGGATATGCAGTCTCAATAAATAACAAACCAAATGTTTAGCCTTTAGCATCCTGATTCTGTGGCTGAATTAGGATGAAATTAAGGATGGTGAATATTTATTATAATATTCACCATCCTTTCATAATTAGGTGATCACAAGGTACGACACGTTTTTCAAAGTTTCATATGCAAGAAATATCAACCAATGTTACTAAGAAGTATAAAATGATTTTTTTTAACAAGAATCATGTGAAGCTCCTGAAACAGACATGGCCACACAGCCTTGTATCCAGATTCCCGGGGTATATTTCACGACCGAGTGCAGCTCGCGTTTGGCTCGCGGTAATGTATTCCTGGGCACGGCGCGCTGACCACGCGGCTTTGAGGGTAGCCGTAAAATGCTGCGGTACGTTTTAGGATACAGGGAGTAAGTTTTTATTTATTAAATCATTTATATCTACTAAGAAAATATGAAGTTTGTCAGTACTATGTAGCATGATATGTTTTATATAATAATTAGGATTGTGTCTATAATTAATTGTGCTTTGTATTTTTACCCGACCGCGCCCGAAAGAGGGTTATTTATTGAGTTATTATTTGGGTATGAATACCGGAGAGGAACTCTATCGGCGAAAACTTCGTACCTATTGGTTAATGTTGTTTGCGAAGCTTTAGCTATACACTTTATTAATGGCTTTCAAAGTAACAAAAAGTGGAAAATAAAATGGTTCCAATCAAGATACGATATAAGTAAATGCGGTGAAAATTGTCACTTTCTGTCTGTCTTCTAAACATAAGTCATCTTTTATGTTGCTGATCTTATTTATGTAACTACAAGTAAAAGAAAATCTTGATCTAAAAATATATGTTAGCAACATTTTAGCGCTGCAACTTTCTCGCCCCACGCCGTGTTCCGTGGGAGCCGTTAACGCCGAAATTGCCTCTATCTCTTACACCGGAACCATCTACAAAGTGTATACTGACACTGTGGAAGTGGCTAACGTGAAAATAATATCCCTTCAGATTTTTACAGATTTTTTTTACAAATTTTTGATTTTCTGCCCGAAAAATGTGCTGTTTACCAGATGGAAAGTGGAACTGCTGCCTATTTCGAATTCTAGGGGTATTTATTTTTTCGGTGTTTTTAAATGAGTTTTTTTTTAAAGCAGTTAGGTTATTCAAGAATCAGTCTAAACCATACATGTTTTAGACTGATCCTTGTATTATTACCTAAATGGTAAGCGAAAACTACTTTGAACTTAAATAGGGCGTATTGTGTTAGTTTGCTTTATGACTCCGTTCAGATTCAAATATGGTTGATTAGTTCCCATCAAGTACATAAAGAAAAATATAATCAGATTATGAAATCCCTAGCAAATTCAGCGCTAGATTGGCATCAACACATGAATTCCTGAATCTCCTACTCTCGCTCATTGCCTAAAGCTCGCCCGCTGGTTACGGCGCTAAGTAAGATTACACTGCTCAGTCTATACGCCAGACAAACACACAGACAGCCGGCGGACCAGCTAATTTTGTTTGTTCCGTCCGTTCCCCGAAGATACATTGATATGAGATACGTTGACAGGTGGGACTGTCGCCTGTCTGACACTCAGCTATTGATATATAATATCTCTATTAAGCTGTAATATTTGGAGCCGACCAGAGTTTTTAAATATGCCCATGGATTTTACGTGTTCCATACCTACTTATAAAATTAAACAGCACTAAGCAAGTATAGAGGATGATAGATAGTACACTGAAATGTATCCCATCAGGTTTTTGTGATCCAAAATACCATTGAGAACTGTTCCCATTGTCAAAAGAATAGGAAAACCTTACAGCCTAAGTAATCAACCAATAATTAAAAGGGAAGAAAAGAAAATCCCTTACAACATCAACCATGTGATTTGTTCCATGTACATTTATTTCTCACAGTGCAGTTTCCAGGATTTCCCCGTACGAAACAGGACATGTATCATGTGAGCTTGCATAATCTCACAGACACTTCTCAGAATTTATGTATGAGCATATAACAAATATCCGTTTAGGATGTACAATGTACATCCCTACTGAAAATTCAGGAATTAGGGTATAAACCATGACTGATATCGGCTTAAATCACATTAATAAAATTATCGTATCGTTATGTAGCGTGTGTTTTAAAGAGTTAGAATCAAGTTTCAATAAAACACATTCTGATTCATTATTCAATTTCAGTTAGGAAACATCATGGCTCGAAATCTAAATGGCGATATTTATTTATGTACACAAAACATGGTCGAATCAAGTGCATCTAAGTTCTTATTTTTGTTTTCTCTGTGTAATAAAAAATACTCTACAGGGTAACTACAGTTGCAGGCTTAATTTCCAACCCCTTTCATACCCACTTAGCAAAACCAGTCATAACTACAATCCTACTATAGCAGTATTCAAGCATTCCTCGCAGTTATTTAGCGACTACAGTGACGCATTAACCCATCCATGTTAATCGCGAGTTGCTGACGTTTTTGCACTTCAATTAACTTATTAAGAGGCGAGTGCCGCTAATGAGACGGACAAACGGACGCACGGTCCCGTGCGTACAACCTACGTACATTTATGTAGGTATGTTGAGTACTTATTGTATCCATAAATGGTGAAGAAGATGGCTGTTTAAAAAACAGTGATAAGATACCTATTTACTTTATTCGTTTTTTTTTAATAATTTTTACTATTTTTTTTAGATATGCCAGATAAGCATTTTTTTAAAACTATTATTTTTTGAAATATAACAATGCATTGAGTAACATTTATTTATATAATATATATAATGATGTGTGTGTATCTGTACTTATTAAATGCTTAGTAGGAAGTAGCAAAATTAATAAATTCCTCAAAAATTACAATAATTATTTAAATCCCCAATAACCCAACAATTACACACCATAAAACAACAGCGAAGCCAATAACAGCATAATTATGATTGCTATTAAATATGTACATCGGTCGTGTATAGTGACGTCACGCGTTGTCACGTGACGCAGCGCAAGGGCGGCGGCGGCGCCTCGCTGCACCGCCATCCACTTACATCTGCCAATATTTGCTCAAGCCCCCCCGCCCTCCCTCTCCTCCCCTGCCGTGCCCTGCCCCGCTACATACCCCGCGCGACCCCTCACACGCACCACCCGTTCATATTTCAAATGCTATGATGTGGGGTGACACTAAACACTACAAAATACAAAGTTACTGGTGATGTTTTTACACCGTTGTGTAATTGTAGAGAAGCTTTGCCGGTCGTAATGTAATTTAAAAACGTATATAAAGTAGACTAGAGTAATCCCTTGCTCTGCAGAGACAGAAATTACTAGGGATAAGGGATCTTCAAAAAAAATACGTGCTTAAAAATGTAGGTATAGAGGCTACAGAGAGCTGACGAAATGGCCTACATGTTTACTACGAGGCCTTGTGTTGCGTAGTAGAACTATGGAAGAACTTAAAAGAAAGCACTGAAAACATGACTTTTTATTAATGTAATTTATTACTTATAGGCTACCAGTGTGTTGTAAATATCACATTATAGCAAGCCACTCGCCATAAAATCCCTTATTAACAGCGAACGGTTACACTTCGGTGTGACACGCGGCCGCATTAAACCGTTGAATGTGCGAAGTCGCGGCGTTCAGTTAAATCGATGCGTTCCGTTTCATTCGGCCGCGCTGATTTTATAATCCCCACGTGTGCATACGGGTATGAAAATCAAACGGTTCGGGATATTCTCCCTTTTTCGTTTTCAAGTCGGTTTAAAATATTCATGTTACATATGTTACGGTTGGTAGTTTTAAATCGGAAATGTTAGGATGACATGATGGTTTTCTTTTTACCGTTCACCTTTTTTATTCGTTTTTATTTATCCAACTAGCTGACCCGGCAGACTTCGTACTGCCTCAATCGAAGGAAAAACATTTTTTTATTTCTTTATATCCGAGCATTTTCATATTTATTCACCTTTTAAACCTTCTCTGGACTTTCACAAATAATTCAATACAAAAATTAGCCAAATCGGTTCAGCCGTTTTCGAGTTTTAGCGAAACTAACGAACAGCAATTCATTTTTATATATATAAAGATATACCAGCCCTTAAAGGGCCGAATCAGAAAATATATCCAAATCTAAGCATATGGAATCGTATTCAGTTTTTAAAACAAAATCTTATTTGTCTTGCCTTTTTAGAACAATATCTTAAAAAATATACACCATACACATGTAGTAGGACTTCCAAATATAATCAAAACACTATTATAATTGAAAACATGCATAGAATTATAAAATAGACAAAATAGTGACGTAAAGCTAACACAGAGTTATTTGCGAAGTCACCTTGCACCCGTAGGCGTTTCGCATCAACAATAACGATTGAAGAGACAAGTGTTAGACAGTAATAGTATCGCCACTGTATAGGTATATCAGAAGTTGTACTATACAAAACATTTAAAGATCGAAAGAGGAATAGTACTGAATGTCGAGTATTTTGAAGAAGTTCTACAAGTTTTGATTATAACACATCTTCAAGTGTCGCCACAAAGAGGGTGTTATAAATGTATCCTGTATTTCTATTTATTTGTCTGTAGCATCATAGATCCCAAACAGATGAACCGAGTTTGATGTGCTGTTTGAAAGTTGACGTGGTCGAGATTGGTAACACTATACTTAAAAAAATCTGTAGGACAGTAGTTTAAATAGTCAGGTTTTTTTTTTATAATTGACTTTTTTAACGGGCACATTATTATAACAATTTCATACAAACATTTAGGTAACATTTAGGAATTCACACAAAGCATGTGTATGTTTCTATTTAACTACGTATTTTTGTACGTAATACTTTTGTGTTTACCTGTGTAGTGGCACTACGTTAGTGCTCCGTGAAGGCGTGAAGAGCACTCCACGGACCACCCAACTCGCACAGCAAATAACGCTTAATAGCACCGAATTGAGGTGAAAACGAAAAAAACACTAACTCAAGGAAAAAACCTTGTGAAATATGAAAAAATGTATGTTGGTTTTATAATTCCTTGAGGTTTTATGCAAAGGAGTTCGAGTGAGTAAATAATGTTAGGTTTATACTAACACGCAGCCATGTCTCTTTATTTGGTGTTGTTGAGATAGGTCTATGCAATATACAACTACGTCGATAAAATCATATAATTAATGATGAGACCTTATAATTAACGATAACTTCCAAATAATACCTTATTTCAACTTTATATCCTATGACTATATTTATTTCATTAATTGAACAAGTTTCTGCAAATTTAATACTTTAGTTAAAATTTGAACACTATAAACAATGTAATGACGTGCACTAAGTAAAATCTTTAATCTAATATGAAACTTATTTTATGATTTTAGCATAATTTTGCATAATTGAAGTATCGTTTATAAAAAGTATTAAAAGCATTAAAATTTGTTATGGTCCGCGCCATCTCTACGCCACCCTGTGAACTACAACAAATCACACAAACCATTTATTCACGCGCCGCGCCGTCTAGTCCTCTTACCGCGCTCTTGATTAACGCTACAAAACATAGATGGCGTTGACTACTCATAAACGAACTACGATCGCATTTTAAAATAATAACTAAAAATAGATAAGAAAAGCATACCTTGATCTCTTCAAGAGCTTTCTCCGTAAACTTAGTTTCCGAAGACGTCAACCCGTTCTGTAACGAAATAAAAAAAAGTTTTAAAACTATGGCAATTAGTATCGTTCTTATTGTTCTGAATTCCTTGTACGCACTGAGGCCGTTACTATCGACCTAGATTCATTGATCGATTAAGTGCTGTTACATTGATAATAAGTAAAGAAGTGCATCTGCGTCAATGGGTCCACATGTCCTAGATTTTAATAAACGCGTCACGCTCTTGATAATGACATGGTAGGCTGTTTGTGCGATTCCGTTGCCCAAGGCCCGTATTAGGTAGAAATGGTCCGTGACTTTCCATATCGATACCTTAATTGGCAAACCAGCTAACTCCTTATGAGCAAATTTTTCAGGAGACACTTAAAACTCTATAATAATTTTTGTAGACTACTTATAAAGAAATCTAAAATCCCGTTGGTAGATATTAACCTAAATTCTTATTTTTTATACTGTCAGATCGTTTTTGTAAATAAAGCCGTATTTTTGTTGCTTACTAACTAAACAAAAAAAAAAATTTTTGTCGAAATATGGAGTTGGCTGGTTTGACGATTAAGGTATCGATATGTGAATTACGGTAGGACGGTTATTAATTGAGTAACGAAAACATTTGAACAAATTTACAAGATATTTTTGTACCTACGGCTGCTTTATGACATTCTCTATGTTTTAATCAATGATTCTAAGTAAACAAAGTCGATACGCTAAGACGAAGTATAGACAGATGTTTTTGTTTTCTACCGTAATAATAATATTAACTGTTACACTGTATATGTAACAATAAATTGTTTCGAAGTGTTCTCTAAATTCTTAATTTCTCAAAATTTTCTACTTGTGTTACAATTCCTATTTATAATCTGCAAATATTTCATGCATTACTAAATAACATAAATAACACAAAATAACACAGCACAAACATAAATAACACAGCCAACATAGCAATATAATCCTTAATCTCAAGTACATAGATACTAGGTAAAAACGAAATAGGAAAGGAAGTAGGTAATAAGTATTTATTACTCTCGATTAGTTATCGGCCGCTACAAAAATATCTTTATCACTAACTAAACAACTTCAAACGTGTAAATACCTATCTAATACCTTTGCCTTATTAGATTATCTGTGATAATCATACAATACTCTATGGCCTTATAAGTTTATCTTTCCAAATTCGAAATATTAGAATTTATTTTGTGACTAAATGTTATGCAATGATATGAGCAAAAAGGTTTGGCAGTAATAGAAACCTCATTTGAGCAAAAATAGGTTTGTAAAAAAAAAATGCAGTAAGTATTAAATTGGTGCGTAAAATAGCACATATTATTTACATAAGTGACAAAAGTTGGGTATATCAGATAGTGATCTGTGAGTCGTTAATCAGTTACAATCTTTTATTAGTTAGACTAATGTTAGTCACTACTACCTACGAGCTACGACTAAATAGGTATAAGAATAAATTCTGATACCATAACATACCATCACGCCTGTATCCCCGAAGGGTTAGGCAGAGGTGTACCAATGTACACTCACAGTTCGCCGGTATGTTTAGGTCCCATGTAATAGGGGGCGAGCCTATTGCCACTAACCGGGCACAAATCCAAACTCCGACCTGCTACTGAGAAATTCATAGAAAAACCCAATAACACCTTGGTCGACTTGGGAATCGAACCCAAGACCTCTAGCGTAGCAGTCCCGCATAGAACCACTAGGCCAACGAGGCAGTCAGGCAAATTTTGATACCGACTCAAATAATAACGTGCCAACTAAGACAATATACAGTAAGTCAAGGCCTAATGTATATTAAAACAACAATGGATGAATAAACTCGCCCCAGAAACGTTAAATACTGAATAGAATTCATAATGCCTAATAAAAGTAAAATGAACACAACTTAATTAACTAAGATATTACTTTGTTCCCACGAAAAGATATAAAGGTAACTATTATTAGGCGCTTTTACTCTTTCATAAAATAATAAGCTGCTTCATGTTGCCAAGAGAAAATAAAATCGTGATATTTTTTCACATAGATAATAAATTGAAAGAATATTATGTTTTTTTTTGCGTTATGTTAACAGGATATTTATTCTTTGTATTCGTAAACGTCTTGTCTTTAGAAACAACACAAGGACATTACAAGCATTAAAAACTAATTAACGAAATCAGGGAATTCAATTAACCTTCGATACTTAATTACTCATAAGAATAAGAGTGAAATCAAACGTCAGATTCTATTGGGTTTTTCAGTTTTCTTAATGAATAAAACATGTAACAAGCACTAGAAACCTATTTATTTGGTCCGACAAGGACCTCTAATAAAAACAAATCGATTTGAAACTCTTTATTTTTTTCATATGTTTAGATAAATAGATAATGTAGGCACGCTTTTGTCCAATTTACTCTTAAAATCCCCTAAAATAAGTACATAATACATGTATTCCGCTGTAATAATACCTGAATTACTTTCATAATTCAGATCTTAGCAATTTTTGCAGATCAATTTTGCACTACCGTTTCTAAGGTCTATTAGCCTTATTTTTAAACTACCTATATAATAGAGTGTATAGGTAATACCGATGCCATAATGACTTACAGTATTATCTCAGGTTATTGACCTGGAAGCCGACACCGCGCTGATTTGGACGTTTTTGGAGAGGAGCCAAGACGATTTGGAAATGTCAAGTCCAGTCTGGACAAACGCACTATGTAGACTGAAATATTTATTTAACTATGCGGTGAACACCTGGGAGAGTTTTCTTCCGCATCCTACATACATACAAATTATGTAAAACAAGGATGTAATGATGAGGAAACCTGGGTTCTCATAACTGGAATCTAAAATCGACATCCCGCAATGCATGAGCAAGCGTTGCGATTAATTCTCGTTCCTTTTTACATAACAAGAATCGTGACCAGTAGTAGGAAATTTGCCTTAGGCCATAATGAAAGAAGCTATAATAATGAAAATCGGAAAGGTGTCTAAATTTATCAATAGATGTTCGGTTTCACACAAAAATATGAAGTTAGCTTTCAGGTATTTAAAACCTCAAGCAAAATCGATGTATGCAATCACAGAATGAGGCAATGACATTATCCCTTATAAGTCTGAGCGTAGGTTTCATAATGTGGCACTAAACTCTTAAATTAATGTTAATGGTGACTAATTTTCTAGTTCTTTAGGAAGTCGGTCTCGTAAAGTGCAGAATGTTAATATTGCAATAATCTGCAGAGCAAATGGTTCTTCTCTTACTAAATAGGAACGGGCAGTGATCAACACGCGTGCTTACTTACGGATTAGCGATTTGATATTCGGGTTTATGAAACGGGTTTATTTAATGAAGAAACATTAAAGTAAATATAATTTAATATGGTACATATACTACATTAGGGTTATCATCTTGGGTTTGAATAATTGCTAATCGAGAATTCGAGACTATAACAAAAGAAAAACAATAATGATTATGATTAGCAACGTTCCACGAAGATAAAATTTCAGTAATGTATGTATTTACAATTCATTCGTTAGTTATAACAAATGGAGTAAAGACCTATTAAATTACAAACTAAAAATCGGTTCAGCCAAACGCGGGATAATCGCGGACAAACATACCTACATAAAGGTCAAACTGAGAACCTCCTTTTTTTGAAGTCGGTTAAAAAGGTCTCGGCCTTATTATTATAGATAGTAAAGATGCAAGTAGAAAGTACATTTGTTTGGATTGACGTAACTGAATAGTTGAAAGAAATTGTTGGCAATCTAGACGCTTTTAACAAACTTGCATTTACGAATAACATTCTCAAGCCAGATGATCTTCTATAACCTTGAATTATTTTGAGTTTCTTTGGTAGTGAAAACGTATTATATATAGTGTAAAGAGCCACAAAACTGAATAGATTCTATGAAATTGGTTACCTATTAAAATTTGTTTAGTAATTTGAATAATGTAATTTGTTCAGCTGTTGCTTTTTTGTATCTAATAATACGTGTAATTACTTGTTTTAATCAGAAATTTCCGTTTAAATAGCTTAAACATACCTGTTTTAACGTGCTTGTTATTCCAGAAAATTAATTTTTTTCTTGAAATATTACCACAACGATTCATAATTTCATTTCTTTAGAAAAAAACTCTATTTTAACAATCGTTTCTTAGTTTTACAATGAAATATATCTGTTTAACAAGGAAGGGATGCTTGTTTAATGCAGTGTGACATAAATTCCGTTACGCATCGATTATAACTTGCCGATTTAACCATTCCGTATCTAATCCAATATTTCATAGTTGACTCATACCGTTTTTAAGCAATCTAATTTTGTAAATCCGGTAGTCTTAGATCCAAAGGATACCGTTAGTGTAATCAATAGCACTTATTTGAAAATCTATATAATCTTGGTTGACTAATAACATCAGAACCATAAAATGAATATTACAATGCTGATGAAAAACGTACAAGAGAAGAAACACATAATTCGGAATCTCTGAAAGGCTGCAAATGAGAAATTACTATTTCTCTAACAGGACCAAGTTTTATATTTAAAGACATTTCCATCCATTTATTATAACTAGTCCTTAAATTATGTAACACAGACTATCTACCTACGTTTTCTTTCGTTAAGAGTTCAATAGATATTTTGACTTTGGCGCCAACTAACCAGTCAGGGAGAGATAGCCTAAGATAAACAATGAAGGAGTTGATATAACACTGACTATTATCCAGCAAGTGTTGTTCGATTTGACACATGTTATGTCAACAGTTCATCACCAGGTTTCCGGAGACTATCCAGCATGTCACTAAAGATATTAATTATATTATCTATGATCATAACGTATCTATTCAAATGTTGAATGAAAATTGATATGAAATAATAAAAAAATAATAAATGCGGACAACATCACATACATTGCTCTGCACTTGTGTAATGGAATTCAGAGACAACGAAGGTACCACAAACACCCAGACCCGGGTCAATGTAGAAAAGTTGGTTTCTACATTGACCCGTCCGGGGATCGAACCCGGGACCTCAGAGCTAGCGACACCTTGAGACCGGTGCGTACGCCACTCGACCACGGAGGTCGTCAAAATTGAAGTTATAGCACATAAGCCTTTGCCCGAGGCTTTCGTAGCGTTCTCATGAAAGACAAAACAATCTGTATGTTGAACAGACCTATAAACTAACTCCTTGAAATACTGTGCTTTTCTACCAGACATGTAGTTTCTTTTTAAAGCAGATCATGAAACTTTTTGGTCAAAACGAAAATAAGGATATTATAGACTCGACGAAAAAGGAGATCCAATGTCTACCATACGCTTTTAACAAACAATTTTACCTCTTCAATTAAAATATAGAAGTATAAATTACTATAATCAATGACTGCTTTGTTCAAGGTCGCCAGTACCTCAACGTTGACCGTCTCGTGCCATCCAGTGCCGGGTGGTATCGATTATAATGAATGATTGAAAGAAAAAATAATTGTGAACGCTTAAGGACAATGTTGCTTTCGCCTATAAAAACACATATTAGGAATTGAGAAAGCTGAGGTTAGAAACCTAGGGTTTATACTTGCTTACTAGATGTTTATAGCTGCTTTCAAGTAATATACGTGTAACGGACAACCAAGTTAACACTTATCGTAAAAAACTTAATGTCAATTTTTTTATTAGCCTACCGGAACAGCAGAGGGCTTGGAAAGCCTTTGCCATCCATCTTTACTATCCATCAGCCATCACGGGTCTACATGTTTTTATTTTACTTATTATAGGTACCTTAAATTCGTTCTAAACGGATAGTCTCAAAAACAATCTGGTACTTAAAGGCACGAAGGGACCCTCAAAATATTATTAATGTGAAAAACCTTAGTTAAAACAAACATCTATTTAAGTAGGTATATTATCTGAGACAGTAACAAGCCTCTCTTCTAGCAAGTAAGCATTCTCAATACTCACATCGTTTCTCTCGACGACCATGGCGCGGACGCGCGAGTAGAGCGCATCCTCGCGCATGCGCGCCGCGTCCCGGATCTCGCGTACCAAGTCGGTCAGGAAGCCTGGCGCGTATTGCCCTGTTACGTACACTGGAAATAATTAAATATTATGTTAATTTTGATATAGTTAATAACAAAATTAAAATTTGATTTGACGCATTTATCAACTCATAGACCTCTCCTAAGTTACGCCAAAGTACTTAGTCTTCCCCCTTTCGGGTTTGCATCCAGCCCAATCCAGCTATTAATTTGAGCTCTTATGTGCTGTGCCAAATAAATGTATTTGTATCTCTATTTTTACAGGACTCGAAACATCTTATTCTACTGAACGTGAATGACATACAACCATAGCATCTATGCTATGGTTGTATATCTGGATCATTCTAGACCAAACTGATAAATTATTCAAGAGCTGAAGAGCTAATCTCCTAAAGCTGGTTAATAAAACACTGTTGCTAGGCTGGTATCATCCGATGTTTATTAACCTAACTATTGGATGATATCTAGCTTTCTCCCGCTTTCTTCGCACATCAATCAAAGACATCTCTAGGATATAAATTATATTATGCAGTTAATAATATGGAAGTTTGATTCACTCAAAATCGAATCAGAATCTGGTAATTGGTTGAGCTATGACAATCGGAGTAACTTTCGCAAAGTATGGATGTTTATTTTTTAAATGAAACGCTTCATTGTAATTTTTTGTAGTTTCAAACAAAACCGAGCATACCTAATTTGGTTCGGCAAGTTGGTACACGAAAACAATCCGTCATTATATAAATAACTGGCTTTCTATTTAAGGGTAAGACTTCCGTTCTTATTGAATAAAAATAAAAAACTTTTTTAATGTCTATGTTACCGGCCAAACCCGATTTCAGGACAAACTAGTTTTGTCTAGGCTAAACTAGTTCTTCCTATACGCGATAGGATTAACTAGTATAGCCTAGATCAAACTAATTTGTCCTAAGCCCGATAGGATAGACCAGTTTAGGCTAGGCCAAACTAGTTGATCCTGATATAAATATGCACACTCTAGAATAAACTAATATAGCCTAGTCTAAACAGTAAAAAAAATTGCCGAGTCGAAAGCTTTGATTATATAATGTCTAGATGGACTGTCAAGTGCGCGCAGACGTATCAAAATATTGCAATTGCAAATTACGCGGTATAAGGAATAACCACATAACAGCGATAAAATGACAGTATGCGTTTTTAAAGTGTGCTTGAATTATAAAGGAAGGGTAACAAAATGCCAAGCACATAACCTATCATCGATAAGTAGGTAACCAAGAAACTTCAATTTTATTTACCATGTAAAACCATGTAAAAATAAATAACAATTTTAATAATTGACATATTTAATTTGATTATTGTTTCTTATAAAAAACAGTAGTATTTGTTATAGGATGATTGTTCCTTTTAACAACGAATCATTATAGTTTAATATAAATGATTATTTTTCCAATTACGGAGTTTTTTATTCCAGTTTGTCTATTTATTTTGACTTTCTAGGTATATTAGAATGTTTAGACTAGGCCATACCAGTTCATCATAGAGTGTGTGTATTTATATCAGGATCAACTAGTTTGGCCTAGCCTAAACTGGTTTATCCTATCGGACTTAGGACAAATTAGTTTGAACTAGGCTATACTAGTTAATCCTATCGCGTATAGGAAGAACTAGTTTAGCCTAGGCAAAACTAGTTTATCCTAAAATCGGGTTTGGCCGGTAACATCTACAATAGTTTTTATTACATTTCAACTTGAAGTTTCCACAAAAAAAAAAACAGAAAATTATTCGTAAATTTTTAATCGTTAGGTAAAATTCGGTAAAATAAGCTGTAAAAAGTAAAATACAATTGCATACAGACATAACATCGCAATCGAAATATTAGATAGTAGCATTACAGTAACACATAATTCTTAGCAGTAAATAATTTTCTTTCATGATTGATCGCTTATTGCTGCTCGTATTACACGCAAACTAAGTCTAATAGCCATAATTCAAAATTATATCATGTAAAAAAATGATGTGGAAGTTGTTAGTATAATCATGTTATACAATAGCTGTTATTAAATAGCGTTTTAATTAAATGTGAGTAATTGTAATATTTTATCAGTTTTTTTTTTGTTTTATTTCTTGTATGATACATACGTAAAAATGATTTTTTTACTGGTAAATAAATTCAATTCTTTTATATTCTAATTAAGAATATAATAACATTCTATCCGTGCCTCGGATAGCACGTTAAGCCGTAGGTCCCGACTGTCATACGTTGATCTTCGACAGTCGTTAAGTCAATTCTGACAACCAGTCTTACCATGGGATACTGGATTACCCATTAAAATGGGTTGGATAGGCAGTCGCTCCATGTAAAATACGGTATTCAGCTGAATCCAGTAAGGCTGGTAGCCGACCCCAACACAGTGTGGGAAAAGGCTCGGGAGATGATACGAATATAGGTAATAACATTTATGCCAGAAGTCGGACAAAAATGCCATCAAATAAATACAAATAATTAGTTCATCGTTAAAATTTTCAACTGTTCCTTCTCTAACATTTTTTTCCATATTTTATTTACGGACGAGTGCCACAGTATAATGCCCGACGACATCGCGGCAGACCAAGAAAAAGGTGGAGAGACCAACTAGACTCCTACCGACAGACTGACCCATCCTACTAGCTCAGGACAGAAGTACATGGGAGAGGGAGGCCTCTGCCCTGCCGTGGGACAAGACTGGCTTAATAGATAGATAGATTTTATTTACACATTCGTGCATCTCTCTTTTGGATGTTTTAACTAGTTGGCTGTCTTAAATCATTCGTTGAAGTAAAAAAGTATACGCACCGAAAAAATAATGTGAAAAATAAAATTCAAGCATATTTTTCGTTGATCAAAAGCAACTCCCCTTAAGTATCGGCAATAAAATTCTTTCAGTTAAATAGCTTTATAGTTCAGTACGTCTGCCGCAAGGCCGTTAGCAACTGGGTAGAGTTAGCTCAGAGACCAACTTACCTAATGTCAATGTTAGTTCAACACGCGACATGCTAAAATACTGCTATCAAAATTTTCTGTCTAACTTGAACGAGGTGAATTTAGAACACATTGCTTTTTTTGTAGTCCATAATGCATATCAGACTTTGTCAGTTATTCTACCAGCTACATATTCTACAATTAGAAGAAATAAGTCGTCATCGACTCATCATCGTAACTGCCTCGTTGGCCTAGTGGTGCTAAGCGGGACTGCTACGCTAGAGGTCTTGGGTTCGATTCCCAAGTCGACCAAGGTGTTATTGGGTTTTTCTATGAAATTCTCAGTAGCAGGTCAGTTTGGATTTGTGCCCGGTTAGTGGCAATAGGCTCGCCCCCTATTACATGGGACCTAAACATACCGGCGAACTGTGGGTGTACATTGGTACACCTCTGCCTAACCCTTCGGGGACACAGGCGTGATGGTATGTTATGTTATGTAAGTCGTCATCGTAAATTCAGTATTTTCGTGATAGTATAAGATCCCGTTAAGAACGACCTTCACCGAGATGCTTATTTAATGAAACGTATTTTATATTTAATTTAATATGTCAATAAATATAATGCATATGGGTTGCCTAGCAAATTTCAGTCCAGAGTATATTTAATTAATAATTAAAAAAAAAATTTTTTTTAGACATTTCACCGGTATGATTATTAGATAAATTCTATACCAATAGAAAGTATGAAGCCCATAGAATAAGCAAACGTTAGGTTGCCTATTCTTTTCCGGTCACAACTATAGACTCGTAGATACTATGGCAACCCTATAGTTGTGACCTGAATGTCTAAAAAAAATTTTTTTTTTAATTTTTATTTAAATATACCTACTCTGGACTGAAATTTGCTAGGCAACCCATATGCATTATATTTATTGACATATTAAATTAAATATAAAATACGTTTCATTAAATAAGCATCTCGGTGAAGGTTGGTCTTAACGGGATCTTAGACTATGACTAAATTGTCGTTGCTAAAGATTACTTACTATTTGGTTTCGTGGTCTGCATTTTGAGCTTGTGAGAACAGAAGATAGTATGTTATTATGAGTTTCGTTTCTTTCGATATACTGTCATCAGAAATTTTCAGTCTTTATTTAAAACAACATAGATATTTAGTTACCAACTAGCTGTGCCCCGCGGTTTCACCCGCGTGAATGACAATTCATACACTATGTTTATAAATTGTAGCCTATGTGTTATTCCGATGTATAAGCTACATTATTGTAAAGTTTCATTAAAATCCATTCAGTAGTTTTTGCGTGAAAGAGTTACAAACATCCAAACAAACTTTCACATTTATAATATTAGTAAGGATATGTAAACTTTACTTACATAAATAATAACAATAAGTATCGATCAGATAACATTAGTTAGAGCTGAATGAATACAAGTTATTTCTGCGCAAGCAACGCAGTGTTGACCTGCATAATACGATTAGTGCGAGATAAGGCTTAACCACGTATAGTGGTGTAAATGGTTCCGAGCATTTCTAAGTTAGTTGTTATAACTTACAAAAACTAGGCTTGTTGTAAACTGAACTCTGAAGCTTTTTAATATATTGGTTTCTTAGGATGCGCCTAGATCTGACAAACGAGCATTACACGAGCAGCTCGCGAGTTGCTCGTGTAATGCTCGTAGATCGACGAGATCTGGACGCACCCTTAGATTTACGCGAATGTTAGACTTCGAAATAAAATTACTTTTTACGGATTATGTCGCGATTTATTTTAGATCCCGAGTCCCGACGTTTCTGGCTGAAACGTTATAAATAAATTATAGTTTAAATAACGCTTTTTATAATTTAAAAGGGGTTGTCAAAGTACCTGGTTTAAAGTTTGCTTTGATGCTGATAAGGACGTTCGTATCTGTTGTCAAATATTTGATTTTTACCTAGCGAAGGTGTCAAGGTTTTTTCTATTTTTACGATAACTTTTACGTAATATTAGAAGCTCATTATTCTTCCTTAGGTTTAGTTACAAGATTTAAAAAAGAACTTACTAATTTGCAACACGAGTCTTATGAACTATCTCAAACGAGAGAGAGGTATATGCCGACTAGAAGTAATTTAAAAACATTTTGATTAGATGGATTATTGAAGTTAACCTTTTACAAAACATTAAATAACTGGTACAGTGAAGAAAATATTTTACCGTTGAATTCGTCTAATGTATCCCACAAAAGTTACAAAACAGTCAAGCTTTAGGTCACGTAACTCACGCGATTTCGCCTGCTCTGTGCTACACCCGTTTTATTTCTACTAATGTATTTTGTCTGATCTACATTCAACACGAAAGGGTTAGACAATTTGCCAACTATCCCAGTTATGAGACGAACAATATCTAGATGACCCCGGCCATTTGATGAGAAAGAAACACGTGTGAACAATACAGGCTTCATAATCGTGGACTTAAGAAAAGTGAAGAAACAATATTTAGAATTTCGTTATGAACTACTTTTAATGTGGAGTTAGGACTAAAACAAAACATGAAGCTCAAAAGTGAAGACACCAAAGGTCATATAGAGATGTATCTTTTATTCTGTCAATGGATTAATTGGTTGACTATCTAGTAAAATAAGAGCAATAAAATAAGAGCAAAACAATAACAGACAAAATACATAATACTCTTGAATACAAGTACATAAAAGCCCAATATATAATACATAACTAGAATAAGGAAATTAAAAGAAAAAAACTTTCCACGTAAAACGAAAAGTACCTATGAAGCGAAAGTGGTAAATCAGGAATAACAGGACTGCATAAGGAAAAGGTAAATGGACTATTACTATTATAATTACAGAGAAAACTTGTAACGCCAACAAACAAGATAGCTAAATGACAAACATTTAAAACTGTAAGTTGAAAGCTAACTTATTCAGATAACTTCTAACTGGTGGTTAAAGTCATTACAGTTAAAAGCCCCGTGGACGATCATTAACTGTACTTCAATAGTGCAGCCATAGAATCTATTAGTGTCCAATTTCATTTTACATTTAAAGCATTAAGTGGCTTCTGTAAAGGACACGTGTAAGCCATTCAAAATAACGGATTTCTCTTCACTTACTTCAAAAAGAACGTGTACAAAATAATAATTGTGAAGTCCACGACATTTAACATTCACATTGGCTGGTCTGCGATCGAATTTGGTAATAATTAAGTAATGTTTCTCACTTTCTCGATGAAAGTAAATCGTACCTACCTGTTTTTGTGAAGACTTTTTATCGAGCGAATTAATTGTGTAAATAATGGTTCCGCCATTTTCAATTTTGGGAGAGATCGGATATTGATTTTGCTTGTAATCATGACATGATAAAAAATATAGCGACTATCGAAGTAGAGATGAACAGAGATATTACGATCATACATCTCTGGCGATATATCGTGCCCAATGGAGTCTACAGGAATTTCTCGGGCACGATTCCAAACTCCGCACTGCATCCGTGAATTTCCAAATTTACACCTGAGAATTCTATCGCGATACCAAACGGACAGTCAAATACGGATGAGCAAGTACTGTGAAAGTATCGAACAAAAACGATTTCAAAAGTAAAATTTCATACAATTTGTGTGAGCATAGCCGCGTTTGTTTTGTCCTGCTTTGTTTAGACTGGTCATAGACTCATCGTACCAAATAATATCACGCGCCGTTTTAACAATGTGTCCTGGTTTTCATGTGAATATGACATACTAAGTTCGTTTGTATTGTGTATTGATGTGGATTAGCTTTAGACTTGACATCTATTTTTATATAAATTTTCGTGTAGTTAATGAGTAGGTAACCTTGGTGAGGCGGTTTCGTGGTTATTTATCAAACTGGATATTTAAATATACGAGCCTCTTCAAAGGGACTTCGGACACATGATTATTAAAAACTTTCAAATGTATGTATCATGGATTAAATGCTTAACCTTTTATCAGTCTTAGTCTTTTTATAACCACAATGTCGAATAAAAATAAAGACAAGTACATTAACCATTTTATTATTTTGGCCGAGTGACAACGCAAGTAGTATATTAGGCCAAATAGAGAGAGCTGTAGGCACGAAATAGCTTGATTTGAAACCATCAGGGAACTCAATTAAATACAAATTCTGAAAAAATTGGAACTTAATTAATGGCAAGAAATCTTGAATATTGTTTCTGTTTTCTTTAAGATACTTGATATCTCGTTTCGTAGATTCACGAATATTTGAAATGACTTTAGTGAAGAAATATGTCTGCTGTAAGCGAATTATTGATAAAATATAAGTTTTTATAACAACAGGGCATAGTTTATCTACGAACTTCACAGATCAACAACTTATTTATTTAAGTGAATGAATTAATTGTTCTTTAACACTTTGGATAAGTAGGTTTTATTATTGTATATAACATATATATATATTTGGATATGAATAATATTATAATGCAGCCTGGCGAATTGTTAATTATTATATGAATTGGAAAGCCTAAATTTTGATAAAGGACCTTTAAAAAGAGGTAAAATTATTTTAAAATTCTGAGTATAACATAATTTAGCAGAAATAAAATAGCATTAATGACCATGTCAATATATTCTCCAAACAAATAAAAAAATTGTAGCTATGCAAATTGCTTTTGTAGATAAGATATGATAGAGGAAAGTATTTGACATAGTTTTGCCAGATAAAGCACTTGATTGATGCAAAATATTACATTTTTTTCTAACAGAAATAAATTACGAGATACCACAAACATAATTAATCCAGCCTATAAACGTCCCACTGCTGGGCACAGGCCTCTTCCCATATAGAGAAGGCACGAGCATTGACCACCACGCTTGCTCTCTGCGGATTGGCGATTTCAGATCCCAAATTTTGGAATCCAGTTTTCCTCACGATGTTTTCCTTCACCGTTTGTCAGTAGTGTCTTAGAATAATTAAGAAAGTACATATAACTTTGAAAAAGCCACACTGGTACTTGCCTGGGTTCGAACCTGCAACCTTGTGCATACAAATCCGTTCATTGAACCGCTAGGCCACCACGACCAAACATAATTATTTCGTATAAATTAGACGTTGGTAACAACGTAAGACAATGAAAGTAAGAAAACTGTAGACTATAATAAATTTCATTGAACAACACTTGTACTGAACTTGCTATAATTTATATCGTAAACAATTTATCTCAACTGGCCTATGCATTATTTATTAACCGAGTTACCCGTCCCCTTGGTCTAACAAGGTCATGACGTAAACCGTTTTATCTACGCCTAACGTGCATCATATATACAAACATCGAGATTATGGTCTACGGATAAGCGTTCGACACGTTATCAGTATAAAAAAATCTTCTTTCCTTAATATAGAAATGCAAGGGCATGTGATGAAAAACACTGCTTAATCAATTGTTTACTGTGTCATACTGGTCGCGACGAATAATTAATCAATCTTTTTAGACACATACAAAGATTTTTCATAAGTACTCCTACAGGGGTCAATCTTGGGACAAACTAAACCACCGGATTTTTTTATAATTTGGACGTACGAACTATGGTAAAATGCTATCCAATTGTAATATTGATAAAATTTCAATATTTAAATGTATTTGAACACGAAACATTCAATAGGTAATATAATAGTGATAATCGTGTTTATCTAATTACATGAACTAAGACTATTACTGCTCTTATTTATGTAACGTTGTTTCATTATTCAATCGTTAAACAGCGAGGGACAATAATACAAACTAACAGTTTAACTAAAATACTGGCAGACGCAATATGTCTGATTCTAATTTGAGAACAACAGATTTTGTAATGAGTCCATTGTACTATACTTTTTGTCTGTTTCATAGAAACAATAGGGATATTCAATTCAAATATCATCTTATCAAGATCAATCTATTTTGCTACTGGCAAGCTTCAGTTTTTGGGAATTTCCATTAGGTGATGGATATTCATGAAGTGATGAAATGATCATATGATGATTCATTTCTATCACATCATCACATGTAAATATTAAAAGTCTGAAATTGAGTTTTCTTTGAAGATGTCTATCAATATAATTTTTTTATAGACTTTTCACCAAATACTCCTGTACTACCTGTGAGATGTTCTAACATAGTATTTTATGTTCCTAATTTTATATCTTCATATTTATAAACCCTCAATTCTGAAGATTTTTGTCACAATTTTCTCGTAATAAAGTTAACTAAACAATTAAGCTAACTTACCATTATCATTAAGGGAGTGATTAGGCGTTGGACCAATACTTGAGCTGGAACCCTTCAATATGGCATTGTGCTGCCGTAAGTTCTCCAATTCCACTGTAAACAAGTCGTGAACGCTAAAGGAAAATCGTTATGAATAATGAACGCATTGTAATCACTAATTACTGCAAAAACAAGCTAACCATTCTTGATAAGTGGTTGAAAACATTATGGATTTCAATATTGACTGAATTGCTAATAATAATTGTTCTTACTGGAATCAATTACTCAATTGTTTATTTTTGTTGCGACTGTTATTTCACAAGTATTTTTTTTTTATTTGATCAAATTCTTTCATACATACTTTACACTACTACAAAATGAGTAGGATCTTTTATTAATAAAACTTTATTAAAAAGTGATGACTGAAGTCTTATAAGGGTATTGGCATCTGGCATAAATCATGTTTGAAGATGGGCAACCATTAATTATGTATTTGTGAAATCAAACTTATTATTTATGCAAGATTCAAAGTAGATCACAGCATGTATCATAATTCTAATTATGATTTTAAAATATAGTGCTGTTGCACTTTAATATGAAATAAGGAAACATATTAAGGGCTACATAATTATGTAATTTTAGCTCCAGGACATATAATAAATGAATGATTGTAAACATTTTAAATTAAAGAATTACAGCTGGTATAAAAACTGAACTTAGTCAAATTTCTCTTTAGTGGTTAACTACTTGGATATAGACACAAGTCTATCATAAAAATATTTGTTACTAGTCTCAATTTACCATTTAATATTGCATCTCACATTAAACACCAATTTATGAACTCAGTAATATTAATAATAAGTATATGCTCTCAAGACAATCCTTGACACAACACATTGAGTGGGTTACTCTCATGTAGGTGTACTGGTTTGAAAGGTTTAACCAAAATCTTTGGAAGGTTGCATTCTTCATGCACATTCAAGGCCACTTTTTGAAATATATTATGCAGAAGATACAGTTCTAATTATAGTGCAGTTTAAGCTGATAATAGATGACTCACCTTTACTATCCATTAAGTCTTTAGTCAGTCTTTCATTTGCCATTTTCAGTGATGATATCTGGTCCAGCAGACATGTTAAGAGCCGGCTACCCACTTGACTGCCAGACATGTCTGAACTGGCCTCAGAGCCTGTCTCCACATCCCCGTTAGCAGGCCTTGCTACATCAGGCAAGCCTCTCACACAAGGGTCACTGTACCTCCTCGCATTACCACCTTCATCCTTGTCATTCCCATTCATGTCACTATTAGAATTCGTATCAACTACAGAGGTCACAATTGGAGGCAAACTAGCAAAGTCCTGGCTGTCTGATAAGTTCTTTGGTTGTAAATAGTTGGTTTGGTGGGTATGGGTCGGCGTCACGTTCCTGGAGGTGTTGTTCGACTCTTCTACTTTATTGTCGCTGCGGCGCCGCACTCTCGGCCTTTGCACTTGGATGCTTTTGTTTACACTCTGCACGTACCGGTACTCGGGCCCGTAGAGCTGCATCATCGGTGGGTTGCAGTACGTAGGCAGCGTGGGCAGAGACATCGGCTCAGGTGCAATACCATACATGTGTCGGTAAGGATCGAAACCGGGCGCGAACTGAGAACTACCCATCGGATAATTCATGTTGGGGTTGACGAAAGTATCATACGTGTCCATACTAGGCGTCGCTTCCTGGATGTGGTGCATTGTCTTATCTAACCATTTCGACAGGTACGAGCCTCTGCTCCCACGAGATTTCTTCCGCTTTCCCAAGGAGCCGTTACTATTCGACGGTTTGCCGTTCACTTGTTTTGGTGTAGAAGCCATGAATGTCACTATATTGCACTCGTACACAAGCAAGAAAATCACTTCAGCTTCAACTTCCCACTATCAAGACACTATTATTTTCCATTTACGCTGAATTATTAATTACGCGCACAAAAATAACTTAATTCAATTCGACCGACTTGGGCAATGAATTATGAATGACATCTGCTGTCATTTTGTTTTGTAATTTCTATAGCTGCGTTCCGCTTCACATAAAACTAAATAAGATGTTTTGTTGCATTTTTATACCATTAATTTTTGTACATAGTTTAAAAATAATGTATAAACAAATCCGTATTTTTTTTTAACATTATGTAAACTTATTTACATTAAATTGGTCAGACGTGCAACGCCATCTATTGCTGCTTGGTAAGACTACTTCAAATGTTAACTTTCCTTGTTTTGTCATAATTTAACTAGATGGCGTTATACGCCAAAATCGACGACTTTAACTTTGTAGTAACAGTCACTTTTATTGTTTACTTTATTAATATATAAGATAATCGCTATTATCAGCGGCAGGAAAAGTGCATTGATCTTGATTTACTTAGTCCCACCCATCATCTACGCATTACTATACTTTTTGGCTGTGTGTTAAGAGTTATTAATCTACTTCCCCACCAAACCTTTTGTGCCGTACTCTTTAGGAAATGAGGGCAAACGGCTATAGTCTTGTAGTACTTATAAGTAGGTACGTACAGGCATGTCTTTTTCAGCATAACGTTTTCCTGGCTTGTTGCCAACCAGGGTTGCTTTAATGTTTATGTTACAAGAGCAATACTTAATTGTAATTGACGGTGGACAGGCGTTAACTTTGTTGTTTTATATATATTTATATATTTTTTAACTATTTCAATGATTTTTAAGTCAATCCAAATAAAAAAAAACATTAAATAAAACCATTTCTTTTTAAATCAGTATTTAAGTATTTATAATCTAGATACCTATGTCTAATACATAGGTAGTCATTAAGTATTCAATTCAATTAATTACCTACCAACCGGCAACCTGACCAGAAATATCTGCGAACAGACATCTGCTTCGTCAGCCCCACTTCTGGCGTCCAATAGTCCTTCAAAAAGTAGAATCAATAGTTTTTGTATGTCTACTTATTCCTATAGGTAACATTTATTCTATAAATTAGTGCTAATTGGGTAGTACTTAATGATAGATAGATTTCTTTTGAACTTCAATTAAGTTTTGAAATTAGATCCCATGAATAAATTACTAACGGCCAAATTCAATATCATATCCGTAGACAGGTTTGCCTACTAGAGATAGGAATCTGATGTGACAAATTCTATGTCTATAATTCGGCTGCTCAGAGAATGAGTTCCTAACACATATCAGTTGTTCTTGATTTGTATGGAAAAAGAAAAAATCGTATTTATTAATGCTTCTATTCCCTCTTTTTTTTGGTAGAGGTCTTTGCAGTTAGCCTGAGCGCAGGCTTTGACTACTTCACCGGACTTTTGGCGAGGACCTTAAGGCCTCCACTTACATCAATAGGAAAAACTAACTACGTCAGCAATGTCCACTAAGGGCACCCCTTGCGGGGTTCGGACCTCGATCACCTCGACTTAGTGCGTTGCTAATAATCTTAATAAGACAAAACAACAAGGGATGGCTTGATCTAAGTTTTTATTATTTAGGGACATGTTTTTATTGCTAGTTTAGCCGGCTCGGGCCATCTTGGTCAGGACGGGAGGAAAACAGGGTTTAAAAAAACACGGCTGGCCAGGAAAATGATGTACTTAAGGATATAATATAGAAATTGGTCGAATATCGTTCCATGCGGGGATTGAACCCGTCACAGTGACAATTGGCGAATGTAGTTACACTTATACTTACGACGATCAACGCAGTCTTGTCATCATATTAATCTACCGCAATGTCAATCTAAATCTTCCTCTTTTGCTCGCCAACCCGGTACCACATCATAAGATACTCATTGCATTAGTTCAATAAAATTGGAATAGGTCCCAATAATAATTACGACTTTTAGAGTCCAATTCTGCCTGTCAGAGACTTTAACAGAGCAAAAGGTCTTGTTTTATAACAATATAGAAAATTTTACATTAAGTTTAGATTAGTTACAAGGTTAACAAAACTCCATAGACAATGAACAACATAAATATAGTTGTATAAATTCATAATAGAAGTGCTAATGCTAAACCAACATTTACTTTTGTAGAAAATATAAATCCCACCAAAAACATTCAATGTAAAAAAAAGCCAAGTCTCTCTATGCAATTCTTCCATCGTAAAAAGTTTTGAGATCGCATAGGAGCCAAGTCCTGTTCAACTTAATTTGTAATAATAAATCAATATTATCTGACTATATCAATAGTTTTGTTTACATTACAATAACAGTGACTTGGCCATGAGCACAAGTTAAAGGTCGTTTGCTCCTTGTAATTACGTGCAAATACCGTTGAATTTATATATTATATATATTATGGACATGATTATGTAACTGATTGGAATTTGAGATCACTATGGACTAAACATGCGCCATAGTGCATGTGCAGTTCACTGATCTTGGATGATACCGACTGTCGGTTAAGGTGTCCTGATATTATTTATTATTTACTTGCAACTCCTCCAAATATGCCGTTTTATATTTGTATCTTATTGTGCTCATGGCCAAGTCACTATTATTGTAATGTAAACAAAACTATTGATATAGTCAGATAATATTGATTTATTATTACAAATTAAGTTGAACAGGACTTGGCTCCTATGCGATCTCAAAACTTTTTACGATGGAAGAATTGCATAGAGAGACTTGGCTTTTTTTTACATTGAATGTTTTTGGTGGGATCTCATTTATTTTTTGTAGGTCTCTTTCTTTTCTTTTTATAAATAAACAAAATTGCTATAAAACATATTTGCTTTTTGTACATAAACAAAGAACAAAGTTAACAATGCAGTCAAAATTCATATACCATGTTCTTGTAAAACCGCAAATATAAATTTGTTTCATATTATTTACATATATATAATGTATTACCGTTTTTATAATTTTCCCTTTACATGTAGCTAAAAACCTATCTTGGTGCCAAATTTGAAGGTTCTAAGTTTGCTAGAAGTACCTTAGATTTTTGATGATCGGTCAGTGAGTGAGTCAGTGAGTGACAAAATGGTGTAACTTTGATCGCTCATAACTCGTAAAGTATTGGTTCAAATGTCATGTAATTTTGAGGCTGAGCTTGTTTTAATACTTACTCTAGGTCATCGAAAACCTAAACCCCTAGCTTTGTCCCTATCGATGATACAGGGGGGGTGAAATAGCCGCGAAACGCTTCGAGAAAAGAATGGTACGGCCGTGCCCGTTTTGCTCGAGACTTGGCTGGGGCACTGCCGTGCCCCCAGATAATCGCCTTTTAATGGCCGTTATTTGCCTGTTTACTTTACCAGACTTTAATTGTTAAGAACCAGAATACATAAGTATTTTTTAAAAATGATTGAATCATGCACTTTCTCTGTGGAGCTTGACCTACATATTAATTCAATAGTTGTGTTATCAAGCCAAGGTGCTTGTGATGTGTTTACCTACATTTACATGCATCACAAAAAATACCAGTAGTAGCAATACCAAACTAAGTAGGTACCTACATAATGTTTATTAAAGTCATAGAACTCTACTTTTCTCTCCCCAAAATTTGTTTAACGTGTGATATCAGTAAGTTATTAGTTGTTTTCTAGATTACAAGTAAAACAAGAATGCATTCAATGACAGAAATTTATTCTCTAAATATATAAAACAATTTGATTTATATTTACAATTTAAATTTCTTAATACAATAATTGGTGTAATGTTCACGAGATGAATTACAGCGTATTATGAAAGACAGCTAAGAATTCATAAACAATTTACAAATTCTATGGCACAATATTTGAACAAGAAATAATTATACAGAAAAGAACATGAAAATTGGCAGTAAGTTACTTAAAATATAAAACTAAAATTACTAATAACCAAGCTACTCGAAATAATTAGTGTTAACAAATTGCATAAATCTTTTGAATTTAAATTATTGGTTTTTTATATATTCTTTAAAAATCTATACTTACCTAGCCTCGATCTTTAACAATCCCATCTTTATAACTAAATGTGTAAATAATCTATCGAGATTTAAATTATAAGAAAATAATTGCATTATCGATCTATTGATAGAGGATTTACTGATTGTACTTAGAATGTACGGCATGTGATGCAAACATTACGTTTGCTACAAACGTATAACACGAGTTTACCTCACAAGGTAAATTATATTTTAACTGTCTAAAGGAAAACTAATTGTTGGCTGTGCTCTATTTGCTGACTAAAATAATTACTATACAGGATGTTACGAAACCCCTGTCCGATCCGTTAAGGTGTTGTTAAGTATCAATATCTGATTACAAAAATGTGGAAATAAAATGGAAAAAAAAGAAAAGAAAATTATAACCTAAATTTTTTTTTTTCTCAAATGTCGAGAGAGTGTCGGCGTTGTCACAGATGATACCTAATTACCAAACAAAAGGCCCCCAAAAATACCGACGAAATTGGTGTAGTAGTTTTTGTTTTATTCTCAAATTTAGGGAATTTCGGGGCAAAAAATGGCTATTTCAAAATCCATTATTATTGTTTCTGTCATGAATTTTCCAAATTTGATATTTTATTTGGGCATGTGATTGTGAACCCTCTATGACCCTTTCGGGTCGGACAGGGTTTCTTAACACCCTGTATATTGTAAGAATAAAGTAATAAGGTAGGTAGGTATATGATAGCTCATTTATAGTTTAGTATAAGGTTGAATCCAAATTATAATACCTATATTACATCCCAAAGAACACAAAAGTAGAAGTTTGTAAAAACGTTCTAAACAATGATATTGCCAAATAGTTGTATTCATTTATAGTTAATAATAATTGTACATTTTAAACCTAAAATAATGCAAAGAGTCATCAATATTATTTTTCTTGTTTCATGTTGTACCACACCTACAAAAGAATGGAAACAAAGCACCAAAATAAGTTTTCTCAGAAAACTTATTTATTACCAACCCTAATGGAAGACAAAAAGTCAGAAATAGAGCCAAGCCAACGTGTCTCGCTTACTTTATTTGTCATAAAACAAACATATAAATATAGTTATTCGAGTGTGCGTATCTATTTGACATCTATAGAACAGAGAACCTCCTCCATTTTAAAGGTCGGTTAACAATAATAAGACATCAAACTTGCCTTAAATGTGACGCAAAGGCAGTGTTAGCGAATAAATAAATACATTTGTTAAATGAGGGACAAAAGAGAATTATAAAACATTATGATCACTTAATTACTAAATGAGTATACGATTTGATCATACAATAGTCAATAAAACTTAAATAAAACCTTTACTTACGCCGTAAAGAAACTCCTTTGAGAATTGTTTTGAATAGTATTTTTTAATGAATAACATGCCAATTAATACAAAATCTAAATGATACTTAATCGAATACCGTAATCCAATTGTATAGATAGGCAGGACCTATCTAGCATCTAATACGAGATAAAACAAGGCAGAAATATAGTGACAGAAAAAAATGAAAATATTCATCTAATATGTTTAAAAATCTAACAACATGTTACTTTTCGTATACCTAAACGTTAATAGATAAAGCTATCTTCACAAAATCCCATTAAATTCTGTCTTGTTTCATTAACGCTTACTACATAGAAGTTGTTACACAAACTATGATCAACACACATCAACATACATACTAACAGACATACAAAATACATGGTAGGCATATCAAAATGTCGTACACAATATAAAATATCTGTTAATCTAAGTCACATCGTTCATTACCTAGGATTCCAAGCTAAACACTCCCACAGGAGTATTAAAAATGCGAAACTCTTATTTTAACCCCCTTTTACGACTAATTTATTTTGATTTAATATTTGGTAAAGAAAGAGGTAACTTGAAATACAGAGAATTATAATTGATATTTATATTCTTTATTTGTAAAAAATTCTGTTCGAACAAGTCAAGTCGTTTCGTCGAACATAGGCACCTTGTTCGACGACACTACTTTCCGCCTCGCTGCTGCTCTACGCCTAGGGGCTTCGAGTTGTACCCCGCATCGCTGTCACTGTGGCGAAGTTGTCAACAGCCTCGGACACCACGGCCTATCATGTAGCCGTAGCGCGGGCCGCATGGCGCGGCATGCGAATATAAATGACATTATTCGACGAGCTCTTGTCGCCGTCGGCGTTCCGGCTGTACTCGAACCTAATGGCCTGGCACGCGACGACGGCAAGAGACCGGACGGCATGTCTTTGTTCCCGTGGAAGGTGGGTAGGCCTTTAGTGTGGGACGCTACTTGCGTCGATACTCTTGCGCCATCCCATCTTCCTAGTACGTCGTGCTGTGCTGGCGCTGCTGCTACGGCTGCTGAGAACCTCAAGCGGCGGAAATATACCAACCTAGTTGGAAGTTATATATTCGAGCCGTTTGGGGTTGAGACCCTTGGTCCGTGGGGCCCGAGTGCACACAGATTTTTTAAAGATTTATCCAAACGCCTGGTTGACACTTCGCGTGACCCAAAGGCTGGCTTCTATCTAGGTCAGCGAATAAGCATTGCCATACAACGTGGCAATGCTGCCAGCCTTTTGGGCACACTCCCAGTCGACAGCGATGTGGATGAATTTTTTGATGCCTTGTTTTAGTTCTTAGTTTCATTTAGTTTATAATTCTTTTTATTTCTTGCGTAGGCTTAGTTTTTATAAAATTGTAAATATTTTAAGTTTAATTTCATTAAATTATAATTATATAGTCGTTTCCAATTTTTTTATGTCTGCACATTTCTGCAAACTAGTTGAAATGAATAAAAAGTTTAACATGATACCGACACGGTTGTATGTCGGGGCACGACGAAAAAATCGCATGGAATCCCTTTGGCTTTTATTGTTTTCTACCCTTTGCGACCCTGCATTCATTCGAGTGATTTCAATAGAATAAAACTTTGACTAAGGCAACAATTTACATATTTGATTCAAGTGTGAAGGTCTGAATACTCGAGCATATTTTAACGGTAGTTATAAACAGAAATGCTTCAACAGTATTAATTACTATTAACAGTTTCATACAAAAGAAATCACTCTACATTCACCAGTTCACTCTTGATTCTTTTCTTACAGACTAAACTAGCTTAACGTCATCTAAGGCTGTGAGCAGGTCGCTGGTGCCCTGCAGCATGTCGGGTTCGGTCCAGAAGTCCGTGGCGAGTGGCACGCTGGACTCCAGCATGATGTCCGGGGTCTGTAGCGTGAAGCCCGGGCTCGCCTGCATCTTGTTCGTGAGGTAAGGGTCGCAGCCCTTCATCGCGCCAACTGGTGACATCAGCCTGCTACCGGGGCTGTACTGTTGGAACTTCCCGACTGGCGATAGGGATTGTGTGGAGTAAGGACTCATGACGCGCTCGCGTTGAGCGGGACTCATCGCTGGACTGAAGCTGTTTGGACTTGAGGGTAAGGAGCACATCGGGCTGACGTTGAGACTTAGCGGGGACATGGGGCTGCTGATGTTGCTGCGGATCACGTTCATTGGCGTGTTCGCGTGCAGCATTTGCTTCGGCATGCCTTGTAATAATACAGGGAGGGGGATGTTGTTCATGCTCGTGTTCTGCATGATCGGTTGTTGGTTCCTAACCATTTGGAAGTTGGGTTGGATTTGTGGGTTTGGTTGTGGTAGTTGCTGCTGCAAGTCCTGTAAACACACAGAAGAATATATTAGTTACGATACTTTAGATACAAAAACAACAGTAAGTGGTATAAAAAGTTGAAGCAAAAAGGTGCACGTTGTTACAAATCGTAGCTATTATTAAAGGATAGAGTATCAGCTTTAGCCTTGACTTTGGAACCGTTAGCCGAAACAAATGCCTCACGATATTTACATAATCCCGCCGGTAAATAAGTTAAGTTCAGACAAATCCGCTATTACGCATACATTTTGCTTTCATCAAACGCGATGAACCATTTCTGACCACATGGATGAGCTACTAACTAAATTCTCATCACCTTATTAAACATATCTGATATAAACACAGATTATCAAAGATCGTGTTACTGCCTTTAATAAAGATGTTTGGCTTTATCTTCTACGACCGTATGGTGTGCTGTGTGCCAAATTCAACGAATCATGTTTACTTTGATATTATTAGCAGTAGGATACTAAATAAGGACTGCAATTATAATTCAATAACGCAAATCAAAGATCAAAAATCAAAAGTTTTTATCTAACTTAAAAACTTAAGGTAAATAAATTAATTTTGTGTATCATCTTTATATATTGTTGTGTTTGTTTTCATCAATAGGCGTATCAATTTTGTTGAGTGTCTATTTTATTGTTTAAATTTTAAACTTCGCTACGTTTGAAGTGTTTAAACTTAATACACTTTAACAAACTTTGGTTAATTTTCCATTTGCCAACTTTAATAGTCGATATGAACGTTAATTAGTACACTTGGGACAAAACAAAATATCAAACATTTTAAAAGTCTTATCGAATGAAATCTAGGTTCAACAAAACTCAAATTAGGTCAAAAACTACGGTAAAAAGAGAAAACAAAAATTGTCCGTTTTCATATTTCATGTCAGCGTATAATTTAAAGTGTTCAGTATAATTTGATGTTAGCTGTTATGGTGCAATGCAGTTTCTATAGCGTGGACTGTTGATCGATAAACATTAATATTAACTCACAAACATGACTGCAGTCTTGTTCACTGTTATGTGATTTTAATATTACGTATAACTTGTAGAATGAAGCGCTATTCTGTGAAAAGTATTTATTACAGTTTGTAGGGAAGAACTTTGCTGTAGGTACTGAGAGAGAATTTGAATCAAGACAGCTCATAGAAATAAAATAAATAAATGCGGACAACATCACATACATTGCTCTGAACCCAAAGTAAGTTACTAAAGCACTTGTGTTATGGAACTCAGAAACATTATCATTACAGGTCCCCCGACTGCAAATATTTGACTTGTTTTTAATTTTTTTTACATGGCAGGCGTGTTTTTTAATTTTTAATTATATTTTTTTTATTTAATACCTTTTTTTTTTTTTTTTTTTTTTTTTCTAGTACCTCCAACATGATCGGAGTCCTTTCTAACATTGAGCCTGATTCATACTAGTTCTCGCTATTATTCCTCTCGCACTTTCATTCCTCATACTTACTCTTGCATACGTCATCTTTTGTGCTAGTTACGGGTGGGGATGCCCGACTATTTCGTTATGAGCTAACTACTTATTTATTGTTTTTATTACTTCTAAATATGTGCTTAGGGTAGGTAAATGTTTAATACCTTTTAGTGAACAACAAAAAAGCATGACACAACACAAAAAAAAATTTCGTTCGGAACCCTTTGCAGGCGATTTCGACTCACACTTGACCATTTTTTAATGTCCACATAGCCTATGTCACTCGGGATAACTCAAAGCTTCTAATGATACCACAAACATTGAAATCGGTCAAGCCTTTTAGAAGTTATGGTGGAATAAAGAAACTCACAAACATACATACATACATACATACCTACATACATACATACATGAACCCTGAAAACATAACACTCCTTTTTGGGCAGTCGTGTAATAAGTCTGCTAAAATAAAGCTACTTATTTCTTGTTGTTCATATTTTTGTATAGTAATAATAAATAATTTCCATCTCAAACACCACACATCGTAATATCTCGTCATAGATTTAACCCGTCTACAACAGCTTTTTATCAAAACGTATTTCGATTTTATCATAGTCACATACGATATTATCACGCGATAGTGTACCTATGTCACGGTCTTTAGATGACATCATAAAGTATTTAAAGTTTTATCTAAGTACTTCAATTCTAAATTGCTGTCATCATAAATTTAGCCCAACAATATTTACGATAAAAACTTTTCCATGTGATAATTTTATTTACCGATCACAATATTTTTAAATCAATCAAAAGTTAAATAGTTTTTAATTTGATAGGGGTTGTTTTGATTTATTATGTCAACAGTTGATGTATGTTAAAGCTAAATTAGGAAAAATATACCTATCCGCAATTGAGCAAGCGTGGTGATCAATGCTCGTGCCTTCTCTTTATGGGAAGAGGCCCGTGCCCAGCAGTGGGACGTATATAGGCTGGAATTATTATTATACTATACCTAGTTGTGAAAACCATAAATACAGTACCTACCTCTATTTATCTTGTTTACGTATATTTATGGTTTTAAAAAACGTGACCAGTTTATCTTACGTACCGACAGATTTACTCATTTATTTATCAAGTAACTTGCATCATTAATAACAATCAAGTAGACAACACTTGGGTAAGAGATTAACCCTCACTATTCATAATTGAAGCTTCCGTTGCTTTGTCGGGTTTCATCCTATCATTCCTTGCGATAGCAAGACAATGGATTTTGATGGTGAAAAATTTACAATTAATCATGTATAAATTGCAATTTGTATGACGGGAGTAAAAAGGATGATAATTTTGATAGCACTAATTGTAAAAATTTTTGCTGGAAAATTCATAAGTTTTGGGCTATGTTTAGAGTTTGGACCCTATACTTATGGATTCCAAATTCTTAAACGTACTCGTAGTAGTGGTAGCGACAATATGGGAATAGCCCTTAATTTATTTAAATATTTTTAATTTTAATAAGTCTAGTAAAACCTTGTTTTCACAACTACATTATGACTTTAACCCTAAAAAACGGTCTCGATAAACTATAATATAACTAAACCTCATTGATAATGATCTCGATAGCCGCGACGGAATTGCAGTTCTGACTACACGCTATTCATATCGTTAGATAATTCTCGTTAGGGTTGGAATTGTGCCCAATATATTACTATAGGCACACCCCCTGTTACGTAGAACTAGCTAGGTACCACATGTATGAGGTAACAACTCATTACGAAAAGTCTAATAAGGTGGATGAATGGGTATAAAAGACGAAATGTATTTAGTCCGTCAGTATTAAAAAACATTCTACACGTAGGTAATTCGTTATTTTTCAAAATAGAAAAATTCCAAGTAGAGAAAGCGCATCAAAGTTCAGGAGTGGAGCGTAAGGAAGTCATGCCTTTGCACAAAATGTACAAAATTGTAAAGTCACGCAACATTTTAAATCAATACCGTCGTTAGTTTTGGGTAAAGTAAAGCAAGAAAAAATACGTGTCCAATAGTTTGTTTTTACTACATTTAAGACGATCTTTATAAAAACTGACATCTACCATTGCTTTAGATACAGACGTTAAAGTATACTTGTAAGCAGTCTTTATAGATGCGTAAATACGCACAACGCTAGCTTAACCTTCAGGGAATAAGACGCGTAAAAAGTTACAACGTTATACTACAGCCCCCTAGAGTACCTACATACGTCCTTGACCTTATAAGTTTCAATGCTTTGATACAAAAGACGAGACCCAAACATTGGACCCTAACACCATTTTTACTGCAAGCTATCTACGGTCTTCACAACGCTTCGGGGCACGGCTTAAAAGGATCTTCCATACTTATTGCCTTAAAGGCGTCCACAAACAATTCCTTTTATTCTTGAAACTTATTCAGAACAATTTAACTTGAGAGAACGGATTTGAGATATAAATTGTGGATCTTCAGGGAAATGAGGCCTTTATTAATAATGTTGACGAAATAAGATTGACGACCTCCGTGGTCGAGTGGCGTACGCACCGGTTTTCAAGGTGTCGCTTGCTCTGAGGTCCCGGGTTCGATCCCCGGACGGGACAATGTTGAAAATCACTTTTCTACATTGCCTCGGTTCTGGGTGTATGTGGTACCTTCGTTGTCTCTGAATTCCATAACACAAGTGCTTAAGCTACTTACATTGGGTTCAGAGCAATGTATGTGATGTTGACCATATTTATAATTCTGTTAGACTGTTTTTTGTGTAGCTAGTTTTTTGGCTCTGATGTGTTGTAGGAATTTTCCCACTTATTATATGATTACATACTTTAAGAAATAGATGTTAACAAATAACAAGTATGTTTACATTGAACTAAAGAATAGTATCAAATCGGAAGATTTTTATTTTTAGTACGAAAAACAAAATTACCGGTATCGAAATAACTATTGAGTTATCACTTTAAAAACATTATGTGGATCGAACAAACAATTAGAAACTATTTACGAGTGTTTGATTTGCTTTAAATATTCACTATGTACTTAATGATAAATTCTCATTGATTTTCTGTTAAAAATTCGAAGATTATGAACTACTAGCTGTGTCCCGCGGTTTCACCCGCGTGAATACCTAGGTCCCGTTCCCGGTGCCTTCGTATATAATAACAGACAAATAATTAGCAATAAATTAAAATTGCGACTATATTTGAGATTTAAACTATCCTATCTCTCAAGTTGGATCGAACTGCACATGGTGTGCGAATTTTATTATAATCGGTTAAGTGGTTTAGGAGTCCATTGAGGACAAACATTGTGACACGAGATTTATATATATTAAGATGATAAAGTTCTAATATATATTATCAGAGTTAACAAGGGTCCTGTAGACCTGTTTCAAGCACTTCTCTATACGATTTTTTTGTTACAAAAATATTAGTACATAATATCTAAAATACCGTTTAAAAACGCTGATTTAAAATTTGTTTTATATTATGACAGTGCTGATCAGCTGATAGCCTTAAAGTGGGTGTGTCAGCTCGTATTGATTACGTCAATACATTTTGATGTGTCATACACATTATCTTTTAAAACGTTTCGTCATGGTTACCTAAATATTGTTCTGATAAATGTGTTGCTACAGATTGTATCTAGTACTCATAGTAGACTGAATTAATTATAGGGATTAATTATGTAAGTGTTTACTGTCAGACTAGGCTATTAAAGGTCTTTTATGTTCCTATAACATGTATCTGTGTAGATAGAATATTAATTAATATAAATATATGGGACTTTGCTTTTTTTGTATGTACGCGCTAATTTCTGTCAAAAACAGTCAGATGAAAAAACGAATTTTGCATTCGGCTCAAGTCTTAAGAAAGGTTAATGGGAATATCATTGATATGGGAAGTGGGAACTAATAATAGTTATTTTCAGTGTGTGAATTAACTATATTATACTCCTTGCATATCTTTGCATTTTAATTACGTCATCATCTAATGACACCTAACTACATAGTGTATTGTTGTTAATTTTGTCTTGGGAAATAAAATTACTCCCCTCGCCTAATAATGGAATGTTGTAGTCAATTTTATTCCAAAAACCGGTTAATCAGTAATAACCAGGGTCTTAAAAAGTAGTCGTGATGGCCTTGAGTTTGGTCTATGGTACCTACATAAACAATTTTCTTTTTAAATGTTAATTAGGTCTAACTAGCACACTGGTTCTGTTTATTATTCAAGATGTCTGTGTAGACCACGTGTAGACATAGCTTTGTTTGATGTTTTACATTTTTCGCTTATTATGTTCATTAGAATTCTTTAGTCGTTTAAAGTTCGATGTTTTTAAGTCTAGTTTATAAAAATCCAGTTTATTGTTGGAAAAACTTGTAAAAAATATATGTATCTATTTAATAAACAAGTCGGATAATATGTGTTTATTTTTAGTTTTGAACTAAAATTATTTTCCTTCAATAGGATATCTTCTCCAAGCAAATCTCGTTCAAATGCATAATATACCTAGCTTCATTAACCGAGTGATAACACTCAAGATAATAATTATTGATAATAAATGAATAGTACAAACAATCTTGTTACGTAGTCAGTTAAAGCCGATACTCTGATGGGAAGTCAAGGATAGGACACAGGGCAATAAAAGAATCAACGTGCACCATTTTACCAGAACTATTTTTTGTCTCTTTTATTATCAGATATTTTCTGTCAACAGCACAATATTTATTTCTCTCCAGAAAAATAAATAGTTATAAATATTCTCTAGTTACACATCATCATACACACTATAAATTTATTAAAATAACAACGACGATAATATGATATCTATATGTTTACGTCTTTTAAATTTTGATTAATATTCATACTGCGATAACAATCGCCAAGCGCTTTATTATCTAGATTTCGAGTATCTCGTGATTGCTTAGAATATAATTAGTTCATCGTTGTAGACGTTACCAAGTCACACATGCATGCTCACTGTAAAGGTTAAGGCATCCAAATGTTCCGTATAAGACGAACGTAAACCGTAACAACACAAGTATACTCTGTTAACTTGTACTTTGTATCATTTGGCAGTGGAAACTGTTTGGACAACCGCCGTCCAACAACTGCCCGGGACTACAACGCGCGCTACAATAAACTCTTAACAATATACATAACGATCTGAACAATACTTCGAAAATATGCTCTGACTATAGTCGAACACTAACTCTATGTCGATGTGAAAAATAACATTAGACGCTGTCGACTAAACGTAACTTACAGTAACGAATAAATAGCGATAACCTCTGCGTACAAGGTTGATATTATAACTATTAATATTGACTCGGTTCCAGCTACGAACATAAGACGCAGTGCGCGGCGGCCCGCACACCGGCGCGCGGCGGGGCTCTCGGTAACTAAGTAACCTAGGAACGATACCGATACATCACATAACCAACACGATATGCACGTTCAACTTAACCACTAACTCAACATAACGATCGATCGCATCCAAATATACACCATTACAACTAAAGAGTAGGTATGTTACAGCTAAACATCTAAAACTAATCCTGTCCGCGTCGCGGCGCAAGCGAGATGCTGATTGTGGAAGATTATCTAAACTAACCAGCCCTAGCACTAAGTCCCCTCGACCGGCCGACTGACGGTTAAATTGCCTCGCCTTACTAGACTTTAATCTGGCTCGTACCGACGCTTATTGTCTCATAGGACTCCGATTACAATGCGACTTTCAGTCAGATACTGGTACAATATGTATACGGTAATATCACAAGTATCGACGGCACTGTATTAACCATTAATTCGTATATTCCGACCAGAGTAAAGTTTGAGATAGCACTGGTTTGCAGGCGATATAGTTTGAACACTGGACGCGCATTATCACAGTTTATTTAGAGTGGTGGAGGCTGTGGCCTCAGGCTTTTGCTTTATGTCTTGGCCGGCACTGCACCATGCAGATGTACCCGGCGTCGACGTCGCAGCCGCTCACCAGGAGGTTCATGAGGACGCTGGAAGAGGCCGCGGGCTTCGCGACCTGCGCCGGCGACGGGCTGCGCTTCACACGCTTCGCACATGGCTCCTGCTCTTGCTTCATTACTCTCTTGACGCCCGTATCCCATGACGCTACACTTCTGCTTGGTATTAAACCTGTTGGCCAAAGAATCGTAATGTAATAATTACGAACAGAGGATACTTCACATAAGTCACCAAATAGAACTGTATATACCTTGGTCGGAGTATATATTGGTTATGAGATCTTGTGGTGGGGGTCCAGTGGTGGTCGCCGTTAATAAACGCTGTAGCGCTGGTGCTGGCGACGTGGTCTGCATCTCTGTGGGCTGTGGCCTGGCCATACTGACGCTGTCGGGCAGAGCCCCCCACATCACCGCCGGCTCAAGGACCGGCAGCTCGTCACTAGTGGGGATGAACGGCGAGTTTCCGTCATCAATGTCATTATCTGACCTATTGCTGTCGAAGGCGTCTAGTGACAATTCTGTTAATAAGGACGACTGTTCGCATGACGATTCATTTTCCTGAAATAATATTTAATTTAGATTAGTGTTGAAATTGAAAGCGAAAACTAATAGTGGTATTGATTTTCAAAAAATATTTAGATTTTTACCTGAGGTTCCGGCGAAGACAACAGCAAAGAATCCGGCGTTAGGGAGTCTACTGGTGATCCGTTGGCCAAATCATCTCCCAGCAGACTGCAGTAATTATCGCTCAGAATGAATTCGTCGAACATGTCGAAAGGACTATTCTCTAGAGGGATACAAGCATCGCCAGCGGTAGGAGCCAAGTGTGTCAGATCTTCCGGCTCGTCTTTAAGCACTGTAAACAACACCGACATTATAGTGAGGGAATCCTTGCAATATGATAGAAATTCAATAAAGCAACTACGGATACCTAAGCTGTGGAAGTTCGAGTGCCACTCACTTGTAAGTCCCTCGTCTTGGGAGAACATGAGAAAGCCTTTGTTCATTTCTTTCTTTCGCGGAGCGAATATAAGCTCAGTGACGGGTATAGGGCGTTCCTCTTCGGGCGGTATAATGGCTACGATGGCGCCGTTTGCGGCAGGTTCAGGAGCGACCTTGGCCAGCACGGGCTTCAGATCGGCGTGGTGCACCTGGTGGGCGGCAAACACCTCATCTTTGCACTCGATGCCACTGTGAACACGACAAACACATGATAACACAACGAAGCCCCTACAGGGCAGATCGACTTATGCCGTAATGCATTAAGTGTCGTGGTCTACCGCCAACACGTACACATAAATCAGATGTACGTCATACAAGTGCCTCCGTATAATGGACTATAATGTAAACTGCACGCTCATTAGTCAAGAGAGAATCAAACATTCCAGTCTTAATCGGTTTTGTATACGTGTGAAGAAGCGGGCGGGGAGTGTGAATAGTGTCTACATAGGAACACTAGTTAGAGCATATTGTCGTCGCAATGTAAGATATACAATAGCGGGTAATCAGTCGACAATCAACAACACTCAAGGCTACACTATACACAAGTTCGATACTATGCATGTGCGTTATGGAACAGATGTCACACTCGTTTTATGTTTTACGTCTAGTCCGGTCTACGCTAATTTACATAAATACGTATAATGACGGATTTCTGCATACACAAATTAGACATAACCACAAATAAGGAAACAGTCAGTAGAATAAATTCACAATAACACATTGCATTGACTCAGTAAGGTGAGGAAAATTCATCAGCTAATATTAAGTAGGCATACTTAGTAGCCAAAGAACAAACATTATTAAAAACGATAAGAAACCGTGAAATTTTAGCAAAGAAATTATGAGGAAAATGAGTTAATTAAAAATAATACTTAAATGTCAACGCTAAAATAAGTTGAAATAATTTGTCCGTACCTTATTTCAAAGTAAATAGGAAACCATTCAAATAATTCGAAGTTCTAAAAGAGACGAAGAATTACTAATTGAAATATAGCAAGTTTTTGTTAACACAACAATATACACTCAAGCAAACGAAAACTAAATAGACAGACAGACATGAATAAACGCGTGCGCACTGTATCACAGTTGGCTCCCGTTTGACCAAACTAAAGCAATACCTGATAACGAGATAACTAGAACTTTATTGCAGCACTCATTACTATACTCAACATATTAGGATTAATTAATGAACATCCCATCATCAGATAACCTAAGGATTGGCCCTGTGGGAGACATTTGCGTCAATAATATCAAAATCAACATTGATAACTGATAAACAAATACTAAAGATAAAATGTTGTTGACAATAGTTACGGTTCAAGTTTTCATTGACACTGTATTAAACGCCTGCGATGGAAAATTACATATAAAACACTAATTAGCGATAGAACTAAACTAAAACATCCAAGTCAAAGCTGAACATATAAGAGACAGGCAGACGCAAACAACGCGACTTTTTACGATGTTTGTTTATTTCAGTTACGCTACATTTGGACGTTTATCATGACGTTCCTAACTTATCTGTATCGACCAGTTACGTGTAGTTATTATCGTAACAATACAATATAAGAACACTTGAAGCAGGCTATTCATAGCAGGCCAGACATAAGGCATACGCAGGGTGTGATTTGGTCGAGGCTGCATTTACGCAATGTTTTTGAAAGTGAATTTGTTAAAGCGAGACGCGTAGATGGGCTATATGAATAGAAGAAAGAGATATATTATGGTAGTAAGTGCGGCCTTGCTAACGACCTTGCACGTCGCACCCCTCTGCCATCCCCTTTCTTTTCTCCAGACTGGCCATTCACCAGGAGCGCGGGAGGGAAAGATGCGCGCGCATTTGAGCCACGAGGTATCCCTATCGATTTAGGGCTTTGGGTTCTGATCCATCGCCTTACGGCAATTAGATGCCTCTAAATTGCCACCACTTTACGCATGCACGTAGATGAAAAAATCTAATGACTAACATGAAAACCTCATTTTAGGAAGTTTATAAATTATTGATTTTTTGATATGAAAATATTGAAGTGAGTAACAAAAAAAATATTATGTTACGAAATGATTTCAAGTAACACATATACCTAAGAAAATATAACGTTGTTTTAACAATGACACTATTTTATTTTAATTTACAGTGTAGGTCAAGGTTCAGGTTACATGAAACACTAAGACTCTTTTTATTTCTCAATTAGCTATCTAGTCAAAATATAATGTGAAGGGAAAACTCTACTTATTATAATTAAATCGAGTAACAAAAATACATAGGCATAAGAAAGCGCCTAGGCCTATATTTTATTAATTGAATTAACGGGGACCTGACCAAAACAATCCCAACTAGTAAAAACAAGGCAGTATTTTCTGCGTGTATCCATCAGCTGACAGCGTAATAACGCCTAGACGCTTTGGCATGTACAAAAATAAAACCACCATAGATAAACACGATAACGATAAGTCAGGCGTAGATGCGCAACTAAAAGAATTGGATACGAAAGAAATAGAGAACAGCTGCGAACCGACCTTGGCCGTGATACCGCTCAATGGGCAACGCAATTCAACAATTACATCTTCCACGGTCGAGGTCATGACGTCACACATCAGCCACATTGGACATCAATTGTCTTAAATACGGAGTTACTGTATTATATAGGTATAGCATGACACAATGGAAAATTCTAAGTAAACAAATAGTATGAAGACGCATACGTTCTACCATTCACGTGGAAGACGTAATTACAAATTTATTATTTGTAAGGCGTATGGGTTAACGGGAGTTTTATAATTCACAAGGCTAATTACTCATATCTGAAGTAGACGATAGACGGCATTCCATAAACATGTGGTTATTATTCGAAGGTCGATAGAGATAAGATTAGATATTTTTTCAATTTTGTTATTTTGACAAACTTTCTACGCGACATGAACTTGATGGATAAGACGATGGAAAATTTATAATGAACGCACTATTGATAGGTGCGTAATCTAGCAATTTTGTATCGGGCGATAGCGTCGTGGGAGGGTCATAAAATTACTATGGCACGTAGCACCATGCTCGCGGCTAACTAAAAATGCGAGCTTCGAACAATGAGCACTAAAACTGCAAGTCATCAGGCGGCAGTTCACTTCACTGTGTAAACTCCACTTAAGAAACCAAATAGAATTCCAACCAGTCGCAAGTTCAGTTTAAATAGATATTGAATAGCAAAACGTGCTCTATGATACGACAATGAACGGATTGCAGCTAGCGGTTCATGATTTAACAATGCAAGTTATCAATTTTGTAATTTATAGATCTCGGCCGTTGAAATCAAGTAGGAGAATCAGCAGATCGCTTTGCCAATCGAGAGGCGAGTGTTGCGCGGGAGTCAAGGCCGGCTCGGTGGCGTGGTTATGTAAGAGCCGCGGGCTGCGGGGGACGGGGTCGCTAATTTTAGCGGGTCTCACACAAACAACACACTGACACGGCGCATCACTCGCAAACGCACTCAAACAGACGCTCCAAGAATGCATCGTATAAAAATACAGAGTTATATGCATTAACACTTGCAGAACCAAGTTTCACTTATCGCAAAGAGCACAAATAAACACTAGACTGCGGCGACCCACATGTGTTTCTCCGAAACAATCGATTGTCACAAAATGAAGGTAGGAAATTGTAGGAATCAATATTATGTAAGTAGAATGTTTAGTGACCATTGAATGCAAGAATATAGACGTCACCGTACTTAATGGAAAAGTTTCGCTTTAAATGCAATCGATTGAAGACTCGAATACTATTTATTTATCGTACTGACACAATTTTATAGCACAATCATGGCGACCGCTGAACATTTCTGCTATAACAGCCGTTTCAAATTGGTTCACAAACAAGTAAACAGGCACTAGTATGAATGCACATCCACTATTTTATACACTATTCACAGACACTAAATATCGCACTGATCCTTACCATGATGCGATACGTCGTAGGATGTGTTGTCAAACAAGTTAGTCTATGTTGGGGTACGGCGGTGTGCGTGTTATTCAATATACACCGAACAGCTGATCGGGAGCGCGAGTTTGTCGGGGGCGGTAGGGTGGCCGCGTGGGGTGTACGTTTGCGTCGAAGTCTGTAGCACGAATGATACGCGCGGCGGCGGCGGCGGCGCACTCGTGACGCGGCCCACCTAAACACATACATTACACAGTCGCGCGATACCAACTGATGATAAATTTTTGAGGATAGCCGGTGCGTTCAGTCGGCAGCCACGCGACTAGTAATCGAGTTCACGATCCACCGGTGATCTAGCGCGGTGCCGATCACGAACAGGTTTATGAGATATCACTTATTAAAGTGTGATATTCACGTACACGAGATCTTTATTAGGGCCCCGATAATATAATTATTTATATCCATTCATAAAACAACTGATAAGGAACTCGTCAACAAAATTGTAAAACTACATGAAAAATCTTAACCTCCAATGCAAGTTTTAGTTACCTACTGAAAGCAAGTTATTTACCAGAAGTTTAATTGTCTAATGCTCACTGAAACCTTAGAAATATGATATAGAGTATATGTACTGTATTGTATAAGTCCAGTGGGACTAATTTTAGGAACAATGGCACCCGGACAGTCCGACGAACCGTAACACATTTGGACGACCACAATTTCCTGCTTTGACAGAAAACAAGAGTTTTCAATGACATAATCCTCATCATTACAAGTGATCATTGTGTCAGCTAGTAATAACACATCGTTATCTTCGTTAACTTTATCTTTACTATCTTTACAATGCAGTTATGACAGTACACAGCTATTTGTAGTTGAACAATATACTCAATACTACTGGTATTTTATCAAGTGACTAATATAATTCAAAACTCATCACAGATATTTATTTAACAATTCACAAGTCGGTACTAATGGTAAACACTAAAGAATGTGACAAATAAATGACATCTGAATTTATGCGGTATGAAACGTAACATAAAAAAAAAAACAATGACTTTGGGGCTGCTTATCTTTAGTTAAGAAATTTTTAACTACGAGAGTCCTATTAAAAATCTCTCAAATATTGCGTCAAAAATTCAAGCCTGCAAAATGTTTTATTCAATCTTACGAACATGCGATTGGCCTGAATGGAACTATAATATTCTAGGTAAATCTATTTGTGTCTGAATGTTATCACGTTATTTAATCATAGACAAGCTAAATAGCTGAACAAACTGAATAGAAATGTTTTCCACAAACCACTTACATAAACATGATCAAATAGAAGAAATTGAAAATGTAGCACGCGATATATTTCAATTAGTTTTCGAGTTTCGTCAATCAGAGACACAAAAGGTGAACAATAGGATTGATATGAGCACGTGGAGCACTTGCCTTAATTAAGATGTTCGTTGATAATGAATAGGTTCGGTTTGCCAATCCATCAAGCGGTGCAGAGGCGTCACTCGATACGTTTGGACGTAGCCGCGTTGTTCCACAATTTAGACGTGTAACCCAACACCCAGCTCTAATGGAGCCTGACGATGACAACAACTGAGAACCGGTGACAATATCAGCTAGCAAATAATTTATTGCATTTTAAAATCTTGTTTCGGTGCTAGATGCAATTGTTTTTATTGCGAAACTTTAAATGATTTCGTAGACGATCACTACAGAATTGCTTGTCTATCTATCACAGCAATTGTTAGTATAGACCCAAGTACTGCACTCTATGAAGTGTTTGTAAGTTATGAGTCTCCTGTCCGAGGAACGTGAATTTGAATGAACGAGCATGCGCGAACGCGATGACTACACCATTTTACAACTATCGCAATCAACTGATGAAATATGCGGAAATTAAGATTAAATAAAACAAAATCTGACAATACATATTTTACAAATAATACAACAAAAATGTTTTATTCCCCTGATGTCAATGATTAATTATTATGTGCATTATCATATCCACTGCATATTGAAATAGTGTTGCGTTATGTGATTTATAATTAACTCAGCGTGGTATAAATAGCTTTGAATACTAAAACCTGTTTTTTCCTGATATAATTTAGCACCTCCTATAGAAATACTAGTGTTACTTCCACCGTATTAGATTCGTCATAAGATTTTTCGGAATACTTGTGCCTACGTGATACGAGAAACGTTTTCACATTGATTCGGTTGCTAACGTGAGACTAGTCAACTTTCGAAATTGTTTGATACGTGACAGGAAGCGATCGGGGTACAAGTTAAACTTTTTGTTAAAGTTTACTCATATCAGAGAAACTTATGCAATATCCGATGTGACGAAATTGTCGGAATATGGAGACAATTTGACTGAAATTGAGATGGTAAAGCTAAATTGTGGAAAATTTAAGACCGTGTCGTTAATGGGCCGTGAGTAATAAGTTAGTTGCATTTCATGATATTTGCCGTGCGTTTCGCGAGCTGCAAGCTATTGTGTAATTAGGGCCAAAGGAGTACGTTGGCCGTCGACCCCGCCCCCTCCTTCCCTACTTCGGCAAGTTCTGACGGGCTACGTGACTCGGATGCCGTTGCCCACACCTTGTATTACATCTTTCCGAGATATCTGGCGTCCAAAATATAACGAAAGTGTAAGTAACAGAACTTGATTCGAAAACGTGAATTGATATTACTCAACTACCACTAGTACATTACATAAAATGTTTTTGTTTAATCTATAAAGACCTTTGAGCAAGTGAATGCATGTATAATGATTTCCATTTACATAAGTACTTGTAACTTATGTAATTTGTAATCATCACGGAGCAAATGCAAAACACTGCACATTATGTTATAGCAACAAGTAATAATAAGATGCTGTATGTATTACTATGGAACGGTATTTTATGTTGTACATGTAATATGCATAAATCGATTGCTCTATTAAGTACATAACATGGATTGGTAGCAGATTTTTGCACCACTGACATCGAGTATTGACAATCGGAAACTTTTTAATTGAACAACGGTTCGCTTCCATTTCGGATGTCAAGCTCGAACTTTAAAATGACAGAACGAGGGCAGAGTCAATACTACAAACAGACGGTACAATCATTGATGTATATGTACCTACATCAAAAAAGTAAATTCCCTGAACGTATTGAACAATAAATTACTATCAGATGCACAAACTGGACAGGAAGCGACAGATATAAATTTTCTAGGAACAGACAATGTAGAAAAAAATAATCTCTCAACAGTGTAGTCCACAAATATCTGTCAAAAATAAATCAAACGATTCATACAAAACTGGGTAATCTATTCATACGATGAGATTTATAAAGGTTTTATGATAAATCGATATGGAAAACAAAATAAAACGCTACTAGACGTTGATGGAGAATGTTGGGGTCCAATAAAAATACGGCTCACGAATAGTTTGTAGAAGATAGTATCATGTATTATTATGAGTCAGTGTCATAAAAACTGTAACTGTATCGAGTAGTGCCAGTTAAGGTGTGTGGACTGTTATCACGATAACAACTGCTACTAATATAGTTTTCTTGAGTGAGGTGATTGCAAAAAGTCGAACGTTAGGAACAAACAAATTTAAGTCACATTAGTCTCATGTCACATGAGTTCGTATAATTACGACGTTTAACCACTGTATTTTTATTTTCCTAATTACCAAATTTGTTTTTCAGAGCGTTGTAATAATAAATCTACATCGAATTATGTAATCACTCTTGAAAGTGTTACGCACGACAAAGTCAATGACCTTACTTATTAATATTAATACCTTTATTGTGGCCAGGTGTTAAGACGTTTATTGGAAATCAAAATATAAATATATATTAGGTTAAATGACACGTGCATTGCGTTCGAATGCTCCTGATTAATAAAACATCTAGTGTCGTGTGCATCCATTTTACGCTGAAACCATCCATGAAGGTCAGTGTTTTTAACTTTGATTGTATGAAAAACAAACGTATTATCCTAGATTATTTGTTTAACATTGTATGCTATGTACTACAAATATGTACCATAAGAGTACGACGCAGATACCAAGCAAAAACCGGTTACATAATGTCAGAACTTATTATTAAGATTGAAACATCATTTTAAATTACACTGGCATGTAAGCGCACATGCTTGTAATAAAATCAATATACAGTATTTTTGAATTAGGCCAAACGACCTGGATACGGGTCTGCATATTGTTAGGATGTTGTGTGCCGCTGCAAATTTGGTTTTATTACAATGAGAAAAAGATTGGGATTGCAATGAGAACACTTTAAATTATACCATGGATCGAGAAGGTGATTTAACAGCAGCTGATGTAAAGCAATCGATTTGTATTTTTTTTCTCACTTTAAATATCTCAATAAACGTTCAAAAACTGTTTACGTAGGACTATAAAGGGTATGATCTATGATTGACATCACACGCAGAGCTTTATAATTCATTCGTATTACATTAGTTGGTCGCGAAATTAAATAAAAAATCAAAGCATAAAAATATAAAAAAGGCTCTGCTAAAGATTTTACGGGCGAACTTAAAAAAACATTAAAGAAGTGTAACAAAAACTGAAAATTCGTGAGAGTCGCTAAAAATACAGGGCATAAGAAAGTATTTCGAGAAGTTTCAGTCAAAAGCTTGAAGAAACGGCAAGCGGGACACCCACGCGCCCCATTCAAGCTGAACTGAAACTAAAATTGCAGCACCTATCTATGTACGAAACTACGAAGTTGGTAGTAGGAAGGTGGGGTGAACGACCTGGGGTGGGACTGTGGGAGGTGGCGTTGCATCGCCCGAGTTGCATAAACCGACCGACGACCGCAGAGCTCCGCATATCCCGCCAATATTACATTGAATTTCACATGAACACCAAAAACAACCTTCCCGGACATTTTATTTAAGTACTTTTTCTCTATAACCTGTAAACTTTTTTTTAACGTCTTATTTGCGAATATAATGACTACAAAATCTAGGAATCAAAGATAAGATTCAATGGTAAGTGATTCTGATTAACATGAATAATGATGTAATATTTGTTAGTATTGTGTATTAAATACACAGATTTAAGAGGATACCGTGTGTATTAACATGTTGAATAACGTGTGTAAAGCTCAAAGAGCGGAGCAAACAAGTTTTTTGAATCAAAATTATTGACGAAAAGCAATAAATTCAAATAGTAACTAAGTTAGTACACCACTGTATTGTGTATCAATACTATAAATAGTTTCTATTTTTGTACATAACATAATTGATTACACATACAAGTGAGAAAATAAAAATAGCTACTGAATTGATTTTGATGTTAATTTGGGATCACATCTGTGGTCATACACTATTGATTAAAGTCGACTTATAAAACTACTTAGTTGTTTCTTAATTGTAGCCTCTACCAATCAGAACTAACCTATAAAAGAACTTATCATATAACTGAACAAATTTGGTAAGACACGGAAAAGTTTCAATTTACATTTTATTCCTAATGCGGTATGCATGTACTGTGTATGCGGGTCGCAAATGTATTTAAGTAAAAAATATAATAATAATAATAATATTCCGGGACAATTCACACACGGTTATCTGATCCCAAGCTAAGCAGAGCTTGTGTTATGGTAACCAGATAACTGATAAACATACTTATATATTTCTAAATACATACATATCTATATATATAAAAGAAAGTCGTGTTAGTTACACTATTTATAACTAAAGAACGGCTGGACCGATATGGCTGAAAATTGGTGGGGAGGTAGCTTAGAGCCAGGAGACGGACATAGGATACTTTTGTACATTTAAAAAAAAAAAAAAACAATTAGGTAGTAGGTAGGTAGTAGGTAGGTAGTAGGTAGGTAGTAGGTAGGTAGTAGGTAGGTAGTAGGTAGTAGGTAGGTAGTAGGTAGGTAGTAGGTAGGTAGTAGGTAGGTAGTAGGTAGGTAGTAGGTAGGTAGTAGGTAGTAGGTAGGTAGTAGGTAGGTAGTAGGTAGGTAGTAGGTAGGTAGTAGGTAGAAAAAATTGCATTGCAACGCATGCCGGTTACAGCTAGTTATAGATAAATTACACCCAGACACAGAACAAATGATCGTGCTCATCACACAAACACTTGTCCTGGGTGGGAATCGAACCCACGACCTCCGGTATAGCAGTCAGGGTCACTAACCACTAGACCAACAAGCCCGTAAAATATGTTAAATGTAGTTTTCTTTTCCTTTTAAGTCTTGTACCTAACAGACGACCAAGACACAATTATATTCTAATTATAGAAAAAATCTAGGCGTGTCTTTGCAATGGATATAGTTACGTTGTCGCATTGACCTACATGTGTGAAAATAAATTGCGGTGCAACACTACACAAAGACATTAAGTCATGTGAATGTCCAGGTGTTGCCGTGTACCCGATTTCAAAGATAAGGGGCCGTTAAGTCACTTTACTCGATCGAATTAACATTAAATTGTAAATCTCATTTAACAGACAGGTTCAGTTTACTACCCTACTGCTTTATGAGATGCTTCTGAGAAAAGAAATGGCGATGTGTCGGTTAAATGGCGATTTAATTTAATGATGTACTCGTTAAACGAAACAGTAATATGTACCTTTATAGCTGCAGTTCTTACACTATCAATATAGCAGTAGAATATACTGAGAATAAAAGCCAATCCCAACATTGTTAGGGTGAAAGCTAGGCAGAAGAAGACAACAAAAAAAAAAGAATAATTATTTAATATATTCAGGTCATTAAAACGCCACAATATCATGCTAAAAGGCATTGACGTAATTTCAGATCCTTAAACACAAGTTCACATTGACAATGATCTAGCACATATCCTTTAAGCCTGTAATACTTAGCATATAGTCACGTCTAACACAACAGGTGGACCCTTCACTTCACCTCTAAAACCAACTTGACATAATTCTACATATTTAATAATCCTTCTACATGTGTAACAAGATTATAATAATTGACAAAGGTAGGTGTAGTAATTAGCATACCCTAAATAAACAAAAGACGAATGCTTAGCATAGTCACTTGAATTGAAAAGCTTAAATGGGGTGGGTATAAGGATACGGTTGGGTGTTGTTGTGAAACTACGATTATATTATCAGTAGGAGATAAGTGAATAGAAAATAGTACATGGAGCATAGCAACGAAGTAGTGATAACCCCAAACGCATCTGATGCTGATGCAGGCCTCATATCATCTGCACTCAACGCGATAAGATAAATTTTCCATCGAAGTTGTTAAACATACCTAATAATAAGTCAATTTTAATTTAGTGCTCACCAATTTAATTATAGGTGATAAATACAGCCAATTAATGAGAACATATTAATTTACGATATGTTTAGGTTTTATATTGGTTACATTGGTTAGATTGCAATTTCTAATCTAAGAGGTAGGTTAAGAATGTTTTGGAAACATGGGTATCTAGGCAGTACGAAACGTAAACGTTTTAATTAAAGTGATTTAGACACGCACTATTACGTAAGTAATCGATAGTAGGGAGTGTACTATCACATGATCACGCGTAAGTTGATCTGTGATCGCTAGTTACTGCAAAGATCAAGATTGTTACGTAGTTTTAATTAGAAGGATAGTATAGCAAATGGCGTAGTATTTTCTACGAGTATAATGATAAGGCGATAAATGTTTTGCTTAGATATGAAAGCAAAAAGTACGGTCAAATTATATATTGTTTTTTGCTAATACACTGCTTAATTTTGGTAAAAACAGGTAGATACATAATGACGATTATTATATGCTTAGTTGGGGATTCTAGTTTCATTACCAAGTGCTGCGGTTGTCTTTTGATTTCCCCTTTTTTGAGTTAGGTCATATTACGTGGTTTCCATTACTATGATATAAATCTAATCATACACACAATTGTGTAATTCCTTTTTATGTAGGTATATTTAATTGGGATAAAATCGAAGTACAACTGTTTAAAATGTCTTTAAAAGAAAAATAAACTAATTCTTAATTCTGAACGGTAATGACACGGGTAATGATGTAACGAAGATATATTGTTAATTACACCTTTTAATTGCATTCTTTGAAATTTTTCTTATATTCAACAGTGTCGAGCAAATTAAAAAATACCTTTCGCAACAGGTTACAATTAAGAAAATTTTAACATCGACCTTTTCGTTTCAAGCTTATTCTAAGTTAAATTCGATTGTAAAATTATTTTAACATTAATAGTTTTAAGGTTAGTGTTACCTTAAATGTTGAAAAAAATTTGATAAGTGGTTTTTAATTTATGAAATAATGCCTTAAGTTACGTACTTACTTAGTATGAAGCCTTATATAAGGTGCTATAAAAACATCTGCCACGGCTTTAATGGGAGGTAGTATTGTGTTTATAGATTACAATAGTATAGATAAATTATTGATTATTTATCATATTTTTTTTCATACAAAAAAAATAACGTATAAATTTGAATTGATTTATTAGTATAAAACCATCCCGTGTCCTAAGCTGTTGCCGCTCCGCACCGAATTCACGTAACTTGTGAACCACGTTACGCAGAATAGAGTCAATGTTAATTTAACAATTTTATTTTCTAAAATTTAATTAACTGTTCCGGGGTACGAAAGTTCTTCACTATTGTAATCTATAAACACAATACTACCTCCCATTAAAGCCGTGGCAGATATTTTTATAGCACCTTATATAAACAAACGTAGTACGCAAGGTTCGGTACTGATAAGAATATGTTATTGTAATTAGATGCTCTATTAATTACAAATAACACATCATGTGACTAATTTATTAATAGCATAAATGCTGACTGACCTATTCACAATATACCTATTCATGTAGTGTGTTGAGGAAGGTGAACGTTATTTCTGTATTAATAATAATAGATTATTGTTATTAAATAAACACTTTGCTATAGCTAGAGAGGAAAATACATCTGGTATAATCTGGTTAAAAAAGGCCATTTCCAGGACATACTATCTTTTCTTTTGATTATCTCCAGTACCTAATTGAAAATAGAAACTTGTAACGTTAGTTTAGTAACTTAACGTTTCAAGTAAAAATCATATCATCATAGGAAATAATTAACCAAGATCAAAGAAACGAAAAGTAGCGAGATTGAACACCAACGAACGCCTACCTACCGCCTACCTTTTTTATTTTTGTTTCGTCAAACTATTTATCACGTTTGAGTGGAAAGCTAACAAGATTTCTACAAAAACGACGGAAGACAGCTTTACCTTGAACTTGTGAACTTAAAGATAGCCTGGTGATGACATAGCCATATGTACAACGTTTTATCTTTCATACTCAAATGCTTTTACCTAACAATCACAATATTTCTGATGAAATGTATGTTATTGAAATCTTCAAAACAACTAAAAATAAATAGTACCAAGTTAAACAGAAATAGGTATGTATAAAAACTTCTTTCATGTATAGGGTTGGGGTTCATAAACAATATGAATGTTACTTAAGTAAAGAAAAACCAACCAAGAAAGTTTCAAAAGCCCGAAATAAAGTAACGACAGTAGTCGAGAATTTTATGACCCTCAAAGAAAAAAGGAAAGGTTTGCAATATTTGGACGAAAACCATTAACATGGCGGTGACATTTGGTGAGAATATTGTCATGTTTGAAATAGAACTGAGTCGAGAAATAAATTTATAGCCGAAAGAGACGAGATCGTAAAACAAAATGAAATGTTCTGTCTCCTATGGTGGATGTTCATAAAAATAATTGGATTTCAGTGGTGATAGTAGCATCTTAGATTAAGAGTTTCAATTTTAAGAAGATATTTAGGGAAATGTTGATTTAAGACGTTGCGATTTAATCCCGCAAGTCAAATATCAGTCAATCGCCGAAGTAGCTATCGGAAAATTCTTCTTTACGGACAATTTCACATCGCTGAAATACTCTAGATGGCTTTTACAAGATTAAAGATTTAAGATGGAACGAAAAATGGACAGAGAAAATTAGGCACATTTGTAACTGTTTGAATAATGTATTAAATCAATGTTTCGAGAGAAAATAAACTTGATGAAGTAACATAAAACATTTGAGTTCCGAACACAATGTTGCTTTAACAGGAGAACTATGAAAATTGCTATAATCATCATTTATAAAATAATATATTCATATTAAATAAGTTATGGTCCTCACTTTCGAATAAGATTTAAGACAGGACATGTAACATGGAGTGGAAAATAACAAGAACACCATATAACACCGCAGTGTTACATAATTTTGTAATGGGTTAATTAGTGTTGGGACAGAGTGGATTGGGAAAGTAAAGACGCTTGTATACTTAGTAGTTAGCAAGACGAAAACAAACCCAAGTTATCTCAAGTTCAATCAAACTTTGATTTCGGAACAAACAATTATTAGATTCAACAACTTGATGGAAATAGACATAAAACATCTATTGACAATCTTCACGAGTCACAGATCAAGGAGACGGCACAATGTAAAACGATGATAACTGGTTGATTAATTATCTATTTGTATAGCAATTAACAATAGAACACAGAGTAAATACTGACAAAATGTTCGTAGTAATTTTATCTTTCCGTATTTATTTACAGATGTTGTCCAAATCAGAGTGGTGGATGTAACGTTTCTGAGATGTGCCAAGTATTGTATAGGTGATATGGATGCCAAACAGTTGTCCCTGACACGCAGCTAATAACACAGGTGTTTGTTGGTTACAACAATACAAATGAAAAACATATTACCGTTCCTACCAAACATACCGATCCATTTACAAAAGAAGGAAATTCATATGGAGCAAATGTATAGACTCCATTCCTAACGTAGAACGTAAACAACATGGGATTTCCATAAAACAACAATTTACTATTGCTGACAAATTAACTCGTCAATTTGTAACGTGGACGAACAGAATACCGCAATAATATTGAAACTAATTGCGCGAACCTATAGATACAACATTGTCAATTTCAATTGATGAGGTCATTAGACTGATCTAAAATTAAATAGTATGGATATTGGCCGTATTGAGTTCCCAATATCTAATAACAATGATTTAGTTTTTAAACTTGTTTCAAAACTTAATAAAGCTACTACAAAAACGGTGGATGAAAATGATTCGAACACTCTCTATCGTATTACAAACGGTATCAGATTTCAAAGACATGCTCGAAGTTTTATTGAATACCCAAAATGCCAACAAACCAAAATTCCACGCATAAACGCGTGTACCCTAAAAGGATTTATCAGTAATCGTATTTGTTACAAAAGTAACGCAATAAGAATTGGATCGGCTGGATCTGGTTGATAAGCCAATATCGAAATGTGGGGCTCTTCACAATGGAAGAAATAGCTTTCATGTGGGTCAGGGTAATGAAATAGAAAATACTAAGCGCATGATCAAAGGCTTTGTTCCTTATGTTATCGGCTCTCGTTCTTATCGTGAAGATTCCGGTTTATCTGACAGGGATATTGTTGTGGCGGAAATTGGAGTTATGTATGAGAAAGCTAAGACGTACACTAAAGGTACTGTGTTATGACAAGATATCAAATTCAACCTCATTTAATTGAACGCTTTCCTGATGAGACGATACGAGGTACTTATAAATATTAAGGTAATTAATAATATAATAATAATAATATTCCGGGACAACTCACACACGGTTATCTGATCCCAAGCTAAGCAGAGCTTGTGTTATGGTAACCAGACAACTGATAAACATACTTATATATTTCTAAATACATACATATTATAGATAAATTACACCCAGACAACCAGAACAAATGATCGTGCTCATCACACAAACATTTGTCCTGGGTGGGAATCGAACCCACGACCTCCGGTATAGCAGTCAGGGTCACTAACCACTAGACCAACAGGCCCGTCAATTGATACACTTTACATACTTGTTCACGTTTGTACGTCAAATGAGCTTTTCCTCACAAAGTTTATACATTGTTTTTGAGGATGGAGAGTATTGGAGAGCTTTACCGTACCTCTATTTTGTTAATAGAACGAACTAATTTACTTAGAAGCACAATCAAATGAAGTGCTTTGATGAGGCAAACGCCAGCAATATACTTTTACGCAGAATAAATTGTTGCTTTTCACACAAATATTACGTCCACTATACGCAGTTTTAACTTTATGGCGGTAGACCGTAGATTATGGCTTATAAAATCATATTATTATACAAAACAGTAATAAAGGAAACATAACTTACCTTGAATATTTCAAAAAACTTTTCGAGAAAATTCATATTTCTTACATTAACGTTTAAAAAACTAAAATGTATCCTGTAAATCACACACATGGCAGAAATCACAAAAATAATATCAAAACGGGCGCGTTTTTCTTACATCTAGACCTACCTGATGACGTAATTGACGCAGACGACGCTGATTGGCTTCTGCTGCTTGTCGGTGATGACCGTGGCCTGGGTTTGGACCCAGGCATAGCCCCCGGTCTTGGCGAGGAAGCGGTAGCGCCCGGTCTCGCATTGCCCCTTCGAGAATACTGGAAAGACAACACTTATTTAGCAAACGAAACATCTAAAATAAACTTTTTTGATGGCCTAACTTAAAAGTACTAGGTTCGGAAGAATATGAGGTACGAAAATATTAGTTGCGACCTTAATCCTCGGATATTAAAAATCAATCGTAAAAGCAATCGGCATTGCTATCAGATTTCTAGAGGGATTTTAGAACGTATGTTATAGTGAAATAGTCGTAATTTTAATTATGCAACATACATAGCACCTCTTTTATCTGTTCTGTGAATATAGCAATCAAGCACATTAGGATTTTATATCGCAGATATTTAACTGATAATATAATATAATGAATAAATGCCATTTCACCGTAAGAGTAGAGCAGTTAATAAATCTATTAATTTTATTGGCACTCAATTTATTCTAAGTGGTTATTTCAAAGCAACAAATACTTGGCGTCCGTAAAACATATTAATATTATCGTCAATAAAATACTTGTTAAATACAATGTAACTATCGCTCTCGGAAATATGATATTATATGAAGGCAGATAAAAAATTAGATGATATTTATCTTGTGAAACAAGATGTAATGGAATATGTTCGTCGCAGGAATGAGGATAAATAGACAGTTAATTGTTCAAATATGACTTCATTTTCTTGTAATATTATGTTAGTATACGTTTGTATATCATTTAAGGAGAATGTTTGGACACTAAACGAGAAGAAAATAATATATTAAGTTCTTGATATATAAGGAATCAGTATTATTGTATTTACAAGCTGTCATGGGCATTTTATTGAAAACAGGGCTCCAAATTGTAAACAGCATAAATAATTCTGCACCTAGACTTGAGAGGCGCAATAAGAATACGCCTCGAGCCATATAATCTGATCGATCCAATTGCGTTTTAAATTGAGTAAAGTCGGCGTTCACGCAGCAATTGGACATTAATAAATAACCTGTCTATTTATCAAAGTTAGAACCCAATAATAGGAAGCAAAACAGCTAAATAAATCACATTTATAAGGTCCCAGAGGGCTAGGTCGCCAGAAGAGATTGTTATCGAAAAAACTTTTCCTTTAGTTTAGACATAAGCTCGAATGAAGTAGCAAAAATAAATTGAATGTTTTTACTAACATCTTTTAGTGCTACAATCCACATTAATTTGATCACGACATACAAAATTCTTCACGCTTAAACCAGAACTAAATTAATCACGAGAATATAATTCAATTTGAGCTTACAAATAAATAATATTAAATTATACTCCGAGCATTGCATGGCAACAATTCGAAGTGACAAAATTACGATAGGACGAAAACCGTAACATTTATTACGGTTCCTAAAGCATCCAAATCATACGGCACGAAATCAGTAAGACCATTTTACCTGCAATTTATGTCAGCGTATCTTTCAGGGTTATACACAAAATCAATATAAAGAAAGTACCTCTGCCTACCGATATTCAATATGGTTGGTTTCCCACACTGTTCATAATAAAGATTAATAGTCTCAGCACTCGGCAAGGATCGTAATAAGATTATTCTGAAGGGACGTTAATTCCCTCTTTGTATATTAAGCTAAACACATTATTCGATGTAACCGTTACAGAGTACAGATTAATAGTTCACTTTATATCCCACTGCGCGCATTAACATATTTAAATTATTGATCGTAAGCTTTCTAAACGTTGAAAATGGTCGATAAATTGACCTCGAAATGTAGTTTTAAATCTACTCGTAATATCTATAGAGAGGGTCATGGTTACTTAATTTAATATTGCTTCTTATCTTCGGTAAGGTTCTAAGGGCGCCTCTAGTAGGACTACGATGCTTTGGACTGAAGTTTAGCTGACAAGGAGGTTGAGTAAATCCTTGGCAGCTCACGAGAACAAAAACATAGTTTAAAGTAAAAGTGGAGAACCATCTCCATGACCGAGGTATATGTACCATATAAATTTTCGTATAGTTACAGTACTGACAGTGATTTGAAAAGCGTGAAATTGGATGATATGACGCAATGAGGGCTACCGTTTTTGTGCTCACCAGTTGGCGCCACTGGCGAGTGAGGTCCCGATCTAAAGATCTAAAGTCTGTAAAAAATGAAAAATATAGCTGTAAACTCGGTAAAGAAGCTTAATTTCGACAAAATATTTTGTTTGTAAACAGTAAACAAACCTCTGAATTAGCTGTTCTTTCAGTCCGCTTAACTTTGCACCTCTTTTTCTTAGTTCCACTTTTAAAGCATTGACATTCATTGACCCGTAACTCGTATTTGCCATAATAAGGATGTTTTAAATTAAATATTTTGTAATACCTCAAAATGAAATAAATAAAACCGCGCAGCCCAGCCCACCCATTAAAGTGACATGACAAGTGGCATTTTGGAGACCTCACGCTACACTAGCGCCTCTAGCGGCGAATTCACACGCTTTAGCCCTCATTGAATAGTAATCGGTTAGTGACAATAGATAATCAATTTCAAATTGCTTATTTGATACAGCAAATTATAGATACCTATAATTTTCCTAACCCAATTGTTATCGTCACCTTTCGCAATGACGTCCTATTATATCAAGTATCTTTACCCAGTATCTAGACAAAACAATTTTATTTGTGCAACTGTAAGTCTGCTTTACACGAGGCAACGCAAGGCTCCGCTACCAGACGACTGTAAATTATATCGACGCGTGCCTTAGTACTAAACCTGAACCTAAAACGAGAATTGGTTGCTTGGAAAATAAAAACGTCGAATAGCGGAGACTTGTGTTGCCTCGTGTACAAACGGCCTAAGAAAACAGATGTATAGAATATCAAGCAGAATAAATCGAATCACTTTATATCAAAATATTTGTTACAGAAATAGTTTTATAGATTCCACACGTTTTTTTGTGACGTGCATGCGAACAGCTTTGTTATTCAGTGGAATCTTTCTACTATTTTATTAAAAATCATTCCGAATTTTCGCACACATATAAACAGGTTAGAAGCTTATTCGATGGTAAGTGTATACCACAGCCTATAGTGCCCATTAAGTAATTTATTGTTATATCCAAAAGCCCTGAGGGATGGATTTTCAGTTCCTAGAGAGGAAACGGGCATAATGCCAAAATAAATTTTATAATAATGTGAAGTAAACGATACTAAACGATTACGATAAATAATATTGTTATCGAGTGATACGGTATTACATTTTGTTTGTGTTTATCGACGATCACACTTGAAACTATTATACCTATTTGATAATACCGATAAAATAGTTTCCTTATTTTAGAATTGAATAGAAAGTATTTTTTCTTCTTAACGTAAACCAGTACCTTTATTATTATTTTAAATATCATCAACTCATTAAATGTAGACGCTAAAGTCAAAACACCCACTTGGAGTTGTAATTTGACGTAGAAATCCATAGGTATCTCCCAAAAATGGTACTGGATTTACGGGAAAATATTCACATTTCTAAACTAGACAAAACTTTATAAACAACATTTTCCGTTTATAAAACTAAAAATAAAAGTATCCATACACAACAAAAGTAATACAGCTATAAAATAAACAAAAGCTGTTTCCCGTTCAATTTTAATTCGCATTTCATTTAACCATATGCCAACAAACGAACTGTATTATTTACCGAACACAAACTAGAACAAAAACATAGGACACTACAAAATAAACAAATAACAAACAATCCAGTAAATGGTAGCAATCGGGCAGAGAATATCCCAATTTTCAATATTGTGTGGACCCGGATCATCAGAGGGTTAACAAAAACGATTTGGTCAAGAATGTGTTCCTTGAAACGGGTGGCGTGAGTTCCCTACGTAACCGCAAACGAAGTCACGCGATACACATAGTATTTATACAGACAGACAAAAGATCAACGGCTGATTGCCTTATCGGGAACGAAATTTTGTAATACTTAATCTACTACACAGTACACAGTTTAAACGTACGTTTTTATTGCATTGATAAGATTAATATATCGATAATATGGGTTATAACATATTATGTGACGCACCGATTGTTGAAAGGGCTTATTATATTTGTATTGCTTATCTTTGAGAAAAATTGCCGTTTGCAAAACTGTTTAAAAAAACTATTATGTCAAAACTTTTAGTTCCAGAAACAGGATAAATATAGAAACAATGATCACAGTCCTCTTTGAAACCTAAACTTCATTCCACAAGACTAAATAAACTATTCCTGAAGAGAAACCACTGCAAAAGGTAAATGAAATCAAAATCCTGGCTCTTGAAATGCAAAGAGCGAACTTAAGACAAGTAATTAAGAACTTAAGTCGAAATTCAGATGTACGTAAAACTACGCACGAAATATTTGGAACCCAGCCAGTGTGCAGATAGCAACAGCTCTTAAAAACAAAGGAATAAATTTTATTGCATTTGATGTGTGTAAGTGCATTATATAATTAACGAACAAATTGTTGCAAGTGTCCTGTGTTTAATACAGTTGGCGCCATAGGTGACGTCTCAAAGGGCAATCGATCTGGCCATATTTTGGACAGGTCAATTCTGAAAACTATCGACACGAAAGAAGAAGAATACCATTGAGCTTTGCATTTAAGGAATCCATCGAACGAAAAGCAAAATAAGTTGTTAGAATCTATAATGCTTAGCGATAAGGTCGCAAACAATTCTATTATAGAAATGAAACGTTTCATTCAATGGAACATGAAAATTAAATGGATGTTACGATCGGAGCAGTTAAGGCTGTAATAAACATGGCAGTGCACTTTAGAGGGGAACAACCCTTACTTAGCCCAGTTAGTATCAAGAGGTGAACTACGATTACTAGCGTCACGCGACTGACTGAGTTCAAAGCTAACAAACAATAAAAAGAATTGTACTTAAACGTGTTTAAATGTATACTAGGGCATCGTTTATGTAATAAAGTTACAGTTGTGCTGCAAATTAAAACAAACTCCTGAAAAATTTCGTGTTACTACGATAACTTAACAAGTAACAGTTCCTAGAATACTCGGCGGTACTAGGTAAGTGGTCTTTAACTTCACAGTAGTTGAAATACTTGAACCAAATAAGCTACATATGACTGAAAATTTATCAACAAAAATTAATTGAATCCTGGAGAAATAAAAACCGTTTTATTTTCAGTACTAAAGATAAAAGGAAAACTTGTTACAAAGGGATAGTGCAGGCAAAGTCCAATGGAGCCATAAATTGCGAATACCAGACCGGAGTCGTTGACCTCTAGGCTTGTAATGCGAGCTCGCCTGATAGTGACGCCCGTTGACTAGAGGCTTTAACTATAGGGATATAGTAACCCTAGTGTTGATACTAAAGTTTTATGTACGAGTAGCAGTTGCCCGCAGATTCTCTTAAGTGGTATTGTTGTTTTACGATGATCTTGATTTGGGATAAAAGCTAGGTTTAGCGGCGTAAAATGACTTTACTGCTTCAGTATTTAATTATTAGTTAATATACTTTACATTATAAACACTATGAGATACAATATGAGAGGGGGGCTCGTGGCTAAGTGTAAGCCACGCTCGCCGCGGTTGGTCCGTGGATGGGTGACCATTTATAAACATACCGAGACCCCTCCGTGCCTCGGATAGCACGTTAAGCCGTAGGTCCCGACTGTCATACGTTGATCTTTGGCAGTCGTTAAGTCAATTCTGCCAACCAGTCTTATTATGGGATACTGTGTTCCCCAGTAAAATGGGTTGTGGAGGTCAGATAGCCAGTTGCTCCATGTAAAATACGGTATTCAGCTGAATCCGGTAAAGACTGGTAGCCGACCCCAACATACTTGGGAAAAGGCTCACACATGAATGTGTGGTATATGGAATATTTTTGGCCTCTTCGAAAAATAATGGCCTATTTTCCAAACGGAGTTCCACTTTCCCAAATCCTAACATACCTCGCCATCTCTTCATTCGCTTTAGCTTTTATTTGTTTTGATATACATTTGTCCAACAGGCTCACATGAACTCACATCATCGTGAGCGAGCAACAACCAAACATATTTTTTTGCACCACGTTAATTTGTTTTTAAGAAACTTTTTTGTGTCATTCATTTTATCGTGGGATAATGGTCGCAGTTTAATGACACGACTAATCTATTTAGCTTAACATATTACAAGGTTTCTTTAGATGCATTATTTAAGTTGTCAACAGATCGAATCATTTCAGCCTTGTCACCAATGGGAACATTTTAATTACTTTTTCCTCTCACGTCAGCTTAAGATGCTCGTACCTTGATTTTATATTCATGAGGTTGAAATTGAAGCTTAATTTCACTAATCGCTTGCCTATCTGAACCAGTTTTAAAGTTAATATGAAGGAGGTTATTTTAGAGATCTATTAGCATAATGAGATGGTGCTGTGATTTGTATAGATTTACTATATGGTTATCTCGCATCAGTTTATTCGTTGTGAGATAAGATTGTGATTATTAAAATAGATGTTAGCGTATATGGCTTCTGTAGTAGTTAAGCATATATTAAAAGGTTGGCTGTACAATTTCATGGGCATTTACAAAAACGAGAGCTAGGCCGAATACCCATAGACTTGATTGTGTGAAGAAAACTGTGAATTTAAGGGGCTGGGATGACGAACGGAACTGATGCAAGGAAGATACATGGCACAGACACCAATCAGAGGGAAAAATAATTGAATTATAATTAACAATAGTAAACATACGATCGCCACGTGCTGTATGCACAGCTATTTCGTAATAGCAAATATACATGGTGTATTTTTAAAACAAGACATCACTTAGCTCTTACATTTGGTAATAACACTCCTAATATGGGTTTCCGAGAAGCAAAATTAGCGACTAACTGCCAAAACAAATGAATGAACGTACCATTCTTTAAAAGAACCACAACGTAACCACTGTTTTTTACGCTATTTAAACATCGTTCATTATAAGACTTGAAGACACTAATGAACATAGGGCTACTCAATATAGTACATACCTTGAAAGAAGAACAAAATTACGACTTTCTTGAAGACTAGATAATTTCTAGACTATGATTTACCTGCTTACAGCTCACCACAACAAACACTGACAGCTATACCCTCATCCGATATCAAAGAAACTAATTTAAGACTTGTTCACACTTGAGATGCATGGCGATGGCAACTATGATGGCGTGTTATCGTCGTGACCTTATCTCTATTTACTTATCTATGAGAAAACAAAAATATTTATAAATTAATTACAGAAAGTTATCGATTGTGCATGACCTGTGCGTGGTCGGGTGCTGCGCTTCCGTGTAAGATAACTCGTAACTTGTTAACAAGCGAGAGAGATTGTTTAGACAACCTCTTAGTTTCTCTAAACAAGATAGTTGTAGTTAAGATAAGTCCTATTAAGTTTAGTAAAGGCTAGAATCTAATAGAAGAAATCTTATATTAATTTATAAGGTTATCATTATCGTCTTCAGATTTGAAAAGCCTTAGTTGTGCTTCAGTTCTAATTAAGTCCCAGTCAAGTCACATCAGCCTGTATTTATTACTTGGCAGTTAATCTTATTTTACTTATTTCATCCCGCAAGTACTAATATTCTAGTAACATTATTAGCTGGTGTTGAAACAGTCGTGTGAACTTAAATCACCCAATTAAGTATAATGAAAAACAACCTAAAGGACAATACAGAACACGTTAAGTCCGTGATTAAGTTCCTCATTAAAAAGCACTAAAAAGTATACAGAAATGAGGTTCAGACTATAAAAATGTTTTTGCCCCGCAGTGAATTATAATATGAGCACATTGAGCACTTTCATTTCATTAAGTGGGACAGGAAAATAAAGCTGAGACAGGAGTCAACGTTCTTGGAATGAGTGAAATAATGAAAATTTCAGCGAGTACCTCTGTTCCATATTATTCATGAAACTCCGCTAGTCCATATCTGATTCGTTTTATTTCGACTTTACTAAACGTACGTAGACAGTTTAGATAATAGCGCAATTTGCATGAATCATGGAGTGGAATAATATGATGGCATAATAATTGTTATGTGGGTTCTTTATTTGCCGGGTGGTCCAGAGTAGAAAGGCTTTTAGGTTGTGTGCGCTGTGACACAATTATTTAAAACAGAAATTATATCTGATGGTGGAAAGATTGATGATAGATGAACAGACAAATCATGACCCACCCGTTGGGTCGATGACATCGCCAAAGTGGCAGGAAAGGGCTGGATGCGATTGGCACGGAACCGCAATACTTGGCGTGCTCATGAAGAGGCCTATACCCGACTATGGGTGACTACAGGCTGAAGAAGAAGAAGAAGGAGAACAGACAAATAAATAAATTAGATTTATGCTCTTGAAACAGAATCAGCAAATACATGTTAAGACAAACTTAACAATACGTAACAAGTTAGGTATATAAGTGAATTCTTAGCATTAAAACCTGAGACGAACAAGGCATGTTTGCGACGAATCTCAGAAAACAGTAGTATACTGTATTACGACAGGAGTAAATAAACAATGTTTACTGGGCGAAGCTGTGCCAAGCTATAACTTCAAGCAACGTTTACGACCTCAGAAGTCTGACGACTTAGACATCAATGTCTCAGTTGAGGCGTTAGGAATTCGTACGTAAATTACATTATAGTTATGTATTATTCGGAATAAGGGTTTTAGAATACACTTCTATTACTCCTGAACTACATTACTTAGAAATTTACATACCAATTGCGTTACAGCAACTTACTGTTAGAAATTCCCACCGACTCTAACTAATGTAATAGTTTTCTTAAATATTTACTAAGTAAATTCGACTTTTGTAATAAATTATATCAAATCTGTTCAGCACCTGCTTTTAGATATTATGAAGAAATGATATTTGTCAAAATATAAGGTTTTCACGAATTGGGTTACTAAAATTAAGTTCTCAGTCACATTTTCATTTGGAGCATTTAAATAACATGTTTATGAGTTAATTCGATAACTCAACGCTCGGTTAGAGTGAAAGCGAAAATTAGTAAATTAAGGACAATGTAATAACTTTTAAACAGCATTTATAGGAGGGTACGTAAATAAACTTTAAGTAAACAAAACAGTACACAATGCTCACTAACAAGATTCAAGCAATATTAGTAATTGAAGTCAGAGCATAAAATGCAAAAGGTTCCAGAACTGTAATTGTCGCCATGTAATGGCCGACCGCAATAATCGTAACTATAAACGGTTTCAGAAACAATACTGGCCGAGATTACAGTTGCTTTAACATCAACCAAAGAGGTTAGAAATATCATTAAGAAAAAGTATTGACTCTGATTAAATCTTGGTTACATTTAAAGTACATGAAATATGAAGGTTATTGCCCTCTGGCAATAAACCGCAAAGGACGTTATCGAACATAAATAGAAACGTAGATTTTATAAATACGATATCATCTGGCGAAGACTCTACCAACTACAACTAGCTGAAATCAGTCGTAAAATTTAAAACTGGCTCTAGAAAAATCCAGTGAGCACTAGTAAAACATAAATATACCCGGGGCGACATAATACAATTCTGGACACTCGTAAAATTTGTTGCCGCTTGTTATCTCGTGCTGTAGCAAAATGAGAAACTGCCAAACAAGCCGTCGACGGCTGGATAGTTGATACACTGGATAACAATAAAATGAAAATATATTCTGTAGACTTAGCTCAGCGTAAATTGGATCTTGATAACATTTGAGACCTAGAGATCGTGAAAACTGTATCTGAAACTTTACGCCTGAATAGCGAACGCTTTTGATATTCTGTTAGACGTAGGAAACTTACAGTGCATGTCGAGTAATGGAATACACCCAATTCCATCTAAACCTTTTCAATGTGCCGAGACAATTTCATGGGTCGATGATTCAATTGTGAAGCTTGTAGGAATGCAATTTACATTGTCCTTACAATACCTACTGGCATACGATTTTTTTGAAACCGACATGACCTTTTTAATTATTAAAATAAGCAATGATAACGTTGTTATGTTTGACTTAAATAAAAACCTGTGCATGGAAATTTCTGAAAATTCGTTTTGCTTAACAACGTTAGGTACAACAACAAGTTTTATGTTTTTATTATATCTAATCATTATTATGATATAGAGCCAGTTTATACCAGTTGTGTAATTCAAGATTCTAGGCTTTATCTTTTTATTATAATACCTAGTACAGTACATACATTTTAATTTAAACACGAAATGTGTATGTAGAAAGGGTCAAGCAAGAATCCTGTGATTTGAATAACCCTGATGTAACAAAAACTAAGATAATACGGCATTTGTACGTTGAGGCACGTATATGTAATATTAAAAACTCCATGTCCAACATAATAGGGACAAATGGAAATAGAATGGACGTTTACATATCGATTGCATAATTAAGTTTAATCTGGCACAAATATTTTACATAAAAGTATCACGTTTGCGAAAGATGACACAGAATTAGTCCTAATAATGGACGAATGTACAATAGATTGTGGACTTCAAATATGGACGGTATTGAATTTCCCACAAAACCGTAGCTCGCGTGTTATTCTATACTTAACACGAGAATATGTAATGGAAAAGTCAAAGACCGATAGCATCTTACCAGAGCCTTATTAGAACAATCGTGTTAAACCATTACCTTAAAGATTTTTGTTATTTTAAACAATACAAATTACAAACAAACATTACCTAACTTTGGAAGGTAAGTAAATCTATTCCCGATTGTTTGCGAATTCTTTCCTTATCACGCTATTGTGTGGTGGCACGTTTACGTGACGTATACGTTACGTCTAAACGGTATTTTTATCGCCGCCTCGACCTCTCATAGATGCCCGAAGGTCTGGTGGCTTCATTCTAGAGATGTTTTTGACTGTCAAAACGCTGAATGCCAACACGTGTAAAGAACAACAAAAAAAACTTGAGAAAAAGTGGAATAAACAGATTTCCTGGTTCGTTTTTTTGGCTTGTTGCTGCTGAAAAGTGGCCAAAATTAGTTCGCGGATTCATAATAGACTTGAAGCTAAATGGAAGCTTTACATAATTTATCTAGTACCGATCGTGACATTATGTTTCATGTACAGAGTAACTGCAGTTTTAATAGATTGTTTAACAAACGATTACGTGTCCAATAGTAGGTAATTGAGCCAAGGCGGTATTAATTTTAGTTCGTTACCGATCTCAGTCACCTTAGAGCCGTCTATCTTGTTTACTACAAAAAAAAGTCTTAAGAACTATGCTGTAATTCACAACTGGGAATAATCCCAAGAATATGTGAAAGTTCTATCGTTAGATATGTTACATAAAAGTTGAAAGGCGAATGTTGGCGCGGGCGCCAGAATATATAAAAAATGTTTTTATTTCTCGTGCAAGTTCAAGGTCAAAGTCATTCGAGTCGTGATCAACACGTGATCAAATCTCTATTTCATTATCATCTGCATTATTGTTAATTAATCATATTGCTTGTTTACAACTTCAGATGAAACTAGAATTTAGCGTGATTTACGATGTTTAAAACGAATACATGTTTAGCATGTGATGTGATTATTTCGGCTCAGCTTTTTGCATCTTGTAACAAACAAACGTTGGCGAGCGATCCAGTTATGCGACTTGCGAGTCGTCATACCGCGTTTATTTCAACTAAATCATGTGACTGGGAGTTTAACAGGGGGAGTTATCTATACTAAAGCCAATCTGGAAAGAGAATTAAACGTTATTACTAATTACGCAATTATCAACTTTGACAACATGTGTTTAAGTTCATTTTAGAATGACAAATATTACCGAAAAAGGCCTAAAAGTAATTTGAATGTGATGGAAATTGAACTGTTAGTCAAAGGGTTAAGGTTCATAATCCCAAAGCACGGTCATTATTTCTTTAAAGTGGCTGATGTATAGGCTCATTTTGTTATTGTCCACTTAAAGGATGAAATAAGATTTATTAGTCCTCAATTGGATAAACTTTAGGATTTATTTTGGCACTTCTGTATTTTTTTAGGTGTTTTTTTTTCGTTTTCTGACTAAGTGTTTACTAATGACGTGGTCGTAGGTGGGTATATTATCTATCACGCGGTGTTCACATGTTGGGTACGTGTTTGCCGCGTTTTAATCACCGATATTGATCAGCTGTTGCTGTGGTGCGAATACTGACGAACGGCCGTGACCCGTCCAGTGGCGCTCAAAACACCGGCTGTGTTAATTGTCTTTTGAGACCTGCTTTATAAGTTCGAGCAAGTTAGTACCGCGAGGAAAATTAAGGTAAGTAGGTGCTTAAAAAATTGCCAGTTCTAGGTACTAATAAATAACATATACTTCTAACCACATTGGACCTTCTATCGTTTTCTATTTGTTTTGCTAGATTTTATATTTCCTTTAGGTACCTATAACAATGTGTCAAGACAAGTATTAAAACTATGTTCCAAATACTACCGTAGTCTATAAAATACAGCCTTTAAGCGTTATCTTGATGTCATAAATAAAAATAACTGTAGTTAGGTTGGCAAAACCTCATTTCACCTAGGTTGTTTGCTATCGAATATCGAGCTTAGACATCGGATATTCGGACCTTTGGAAAAATATTTGAGTAAAATGTAGTAATGTGAAAAATTTCTTTAGTAGTACATAGTAGTAAAATATATGAGCAATAAAAAACACCTATAAATCCATATTAATATTATAAATGCAAGTTTGTTTATCTGTTACACTTTCACGGTAAAAGCGCTTAACAGATTTCCGTAAAATTTGGTATGGAGTGAGTTTTGATCCCAAGGAAGGATACCGACTACTTTTTACCGAGATATCAACGCAAGCGAAGTTGCGGTCAAAATTCTATAAAATAATATTTACACATGTACCTATTATGTTTTGATCCCAAGGAATGATACCGACTACTTTTTACCGAGATATCAACGCGAGCGAAGTTGCGCTCAAAATTCCATAAAATTATATCTATACTCAATACTCAATATCTTTATTGCATTCCAAAATGTAGGTACATATATATGTAAGTTTACATTAGCTGGTGGGTTGTAATATAGACACAATTTTGGACCCTGTCGGGCACAGCATAGCATAATTATGGAAGAGAGGAGGAACAGCACTAATTATCTAACATGTAGGTATCATTACCAAAGCATTCGCTTAAAAAATCGACCTTTATCAGTGTCAACGAGCATGATGAACCAACCTAAATAACTTTTATTTTAGCCGAACACATGCTAAAAACAACGCATTTTTGCGTAAAAATATATCGCGTTGTTTACGTAACACTCACTTTATAAGCGCCAGTTTTAAATAATAATATAATTATGTAACTATGTATATTATACAATGTGGTTTATTTAAATTGTATTTATAAATAGATTTTATGTATCTATGTCATTGTCATTGCTAGCAAGGGAAAATAGCTGTTTCTGTGTTTTACAAGAACTTTCTTCATTCTCGGATCTTATTTAGCATTTTGAATGCTAATTATTATGATAGTAGCATCATGGAATAATTATGATAACGAATTACTTTAAATTAATGAATCCAGTGAAAACAACTAACTTATTTGTACAATTGTCCGCAAAAATATAAGGAAATCAAAAAGGTCTCTTTTTTATTTAATTTAGAAATAGGAAATCCAATACAAAATTCAGTGTTTTAATCAGAATTTAGCCAAGATTTTAAATAAACGTATATTTTAGGTGAGTGTACACTGTAGTGTATTGTGTAGCTCTGTTTTTACATAAAACCATTTACAGACCCTCGGGCATCATGACGTTTAATTTAATTTCGCCAACCAAGTTCAGTATTACAAAACAATATCGACCCCAGCGTAGCAACACGAATGCTTATTAATATGAATGAGTTCTTCGTGCTAAGGCATTCACATCATAAATTATGTACCTAGGTATTGACGTTTGATAGTATTATGCAGTATACAAAAGCTAGTACTCATAGTACCAGCTTTTGTCCCTGGTTTTCGTGTGGATGAAATATGAATGAAATGGTAGTAAGCTCTCCAAAACGCAATGATTTTAGTACTCTCATCAGTACTCTTTTATTCTGTCTCGTAAATTTTATATGAGAATAATTTTCCTTGTAATTAAAGTAAGAAAATATTTAAGGAAAAAGGTGAAGAGGAAAAATATAGTAGTTTTATAACACAGCAGTATGATTTCATTTCAGCGTCACGTGTTAACCGCACACAAGTGAAACATAAATAAGTCATTTAATTTGAAATTACGAAACAGTAAGTATTGTGAAACCTTTCACTAAACAAACAGTAAGCAAGAACGAGCATTCCAACGATTTAAACGGAATTTAAATAATAATTACGATTTAATTAAAACAGTTGAAGTTCTTAGAACGCGAATCTATGTTAAGATTGTACTTGTTGTGCGAAGTAAATAAGTATTACTTACTTATTAAGTACCTACTTTCAAAACCTGTTTACTTGTCAGTGCATAACAACCAAAACACATACTAAAAGACATTTAAGATTAGCTATCAATGTATCAGCTAAGGTTAAATCGTTAATCTGTCAAGTGTCATTCTATGCTACAGTATGACATTTAAAAATGACATTCCGTTACACGACTGGTCTATAACTAAGATGGGAACCGCATGAATATTTAATACACAGCGTGATATCTTGATAAAGTATCGTTTGAAACAGTTGCAATGCACCATTAGTCCACTTTCTTAAATTTATGGTCCAGAGACTGACAAATAACTATTATTTCACCTTGTCATTTTTATATGATCGTTTATTAATTACCGACAATATTGAAACTGTACATAGTAGAGAGCATCGAAAGTCAGATAATGAGGACCGTTACTGTGCTGACCAGTTGGCGCCACAGGCGCGTAAGCTGTTACAGGGTAGGTATGAACCGTGAGAACTAGCACGTTATAGCACGATGTGCGCAAAAATAGTAGGTACAGAGCGCGCCGTTTTAATAAAAACTTTCTCAATACATACATACATACATATAATCACGCCTGTTTCCCGTAGGGGTAGGCAGAGACCACTTCTTTCCACTTGCTACGATCCTTACATACTTGTTTCGCTTCGTCCACTTTCATTATTCCCTTCATACATGCTCTTCGGTTTAGGTTTAACTTTCTCAAACCCTAATAATATCGGAACCATCGATATTCACGCGAAATATACCTCTGTCGTTGCTCGGAAAATAACTTAAATCAGTACAAGAATGTATCTACTACATACAGCCAAACATTTTCTTACGCTCGGCACAATGGGTGCGATACTCGCGCTCTAGTTTTATTTTTTAACTCTTTGCATTAAAAAAAAAAAAATTAACATAATGTATAGTTAATAAAAATAAAATTTATAAAATCGTCGTCGCCCTTAATGACCAAGTGGGGTTTGTCTGTGTGATTATAATCCTGGTTTGATTATGAGCTATTCGACGAGATAGGTTGGCGTTGTTTTATATAATTATGTATAGATATTTTTATAAAGTTGTCCTTTTCCTCTTTTACGCCATTTAATAGCATAGCACGTGCTTTAAAAATTCTACTACGCTATTTGTCATGCCAGTTGCCTCATAGACTACCTCTTACGACTTGACTTCAATCTTAAAACTGGTTTAACAGTTACAAAATGTTACAATCAATCAAAAGGGCAAAATCTCGTCTGACTGGATTCTCTGGATGGCAACTTATAAAACAAGCTCTATACTTCTGCTATGAAAAAATATTTTTGTAGGCAATAGGTAACCTTACGATTGCAGATTTTACACGTATATTTTATTAATATTATCTGGAAGGTACACCTAATTACCTACATAATTATGTATATCACAAATGCCATATATGGCATTCGTGATTTCTATTGTATTACGTACCTATAGCTACGATCTACAAATATATGTACCAGTCAAACATTACCTTTTTACGATTAAAAGTTTGACGGATCGCCTGTTCATAAATAAACACGTGTTCGTGACGGACTGAGGGAGGAATATAACGGATGCTATTCACTGGCCCAATAGGAACAAGTACCTACCTGTGTGAAATGTTTGCAGCGAATTGTAAACGACCGCGTCCAACCGGTTCCCGCTCCAAAATACATTGGTAGGTAACTAGGTACTTAAGTTTTGTTATAGGATCACAAACAACACGTGGCCACGCTATAAATTTGATTTTTGTTCTAGTTAACAATAGTATCTATCTACCTACATAGTAAATTCTAAATATAAGACGAAAATTTTACAAAAAACTCTACAATCTATAATATACCTTATATAATATACCTTCGCTTACAACTAAACATTTAAATATTGTCAACATTGTCAACTGACAACCAAACCATCACAACAAAATTACGATGTAACAAACAATGACTGCCCAGAGAATTATTCATAAGAAGAGTAGAGTACGGATACAGATCACAACGGTTGAGTGAGCAGGATAGAAAGAGTAGTCCGTAAGTTAAAATGGCGCCGTTTCGTTCGGGAGCGCTCGGCACAACGAACGGCGCGGCGGCGGCCGGCGAGTGCCGATCACCGAGCCGCGGCAGTCAGGCGATCGGCGTCTACGACGTATTATATCGTGCTTCAAGTACTTATATAGTTTTAAAATGGTTCAGTGTGTAGTTAAAGGTTGCAGCTCACGATCTGATGTTCATACTAGCCTAGACAACAAGTTTACTTTACACACGTAAGTTAATGTTACATGTAAAGTAGGAGGATTGATAATTTACTTAACTAAAGGAACTCCGCGTCATTTCTCCGCCATATGCGTCAGGGCCGAACTTAAAAACAAACAACTTTTTGTTTTTCAAATTGTCAAAAGCCTTCAGATTGTGGAGTTGAAAAGAAAATAACTTTAATGTTAACAGTTTTAGGGTTGATGATTGATAAGTTATCAATTAAAGGAACTTCGTAACCTTTCTCCGCCACATTTACCAGGGCCAAACATTAAAATATTTTTTTTTTTTTGTTACAGATTGTCGAAAGACCTTACAAATAATGAACAGATGAAAGCAATATTTAAGACTAAAAGAATTACCAGATACACAAGAATATGTTCAAAACATTTTACAGAAAATAATTTTTACTTTACAAGTACAGGTAAAAAAAGGCTAAAAACTGATGCTATACCGGATATCAACATTCAATTATCAGCTGAAAATTGTAGCGAATCACTTCCTGTCCAAAGGCTTAAAAGGAAAATCGTACCTCAGGCAAATTTGGTAAGAAAAATACTGTTTTTTTTTAAATTAAATCCGTTAGGGATTCTTGTGATTCGCGAATCTAACTGAATCTGTATTATTATACAGATTCACGTACACATTATCTTTTATTTCGTTAGCTATGGTCAACTAGAAGCCCATATTTTAATTAAATAAATTATTTTCTAGACCTCAGATGAAAATATGTTAAAAGAATCAAGCAATCAGCAAACGGACGAGTGTAGCTTCCAAGTATATACACAAATGAAAATAAAAACAGAACCTAATGTTTTATCGCATATTCCTGTCAAACCACTAAGCAATGGACAAACAGCACGTGAGAAGGAATTACAAGTTGAAGTGAAAAAACTTAAATTATTATGTAATAAAAGGCTGAATGTGATTAAATCATTGCGGCTCCAAAATACAGAGTTATTGCAGAAAATTGCTAGTCTTGAAAACGCTCTTAAATAATTTCAGTAGAAGTAAGCACTTACTAGTTTTAATCGAAAGTAAAAAAGTAAACAGACTTAAGTGAGCAAATTTACTTGAAAGTATGTTTTTATGTTTTGTTCCTGTAAGAATAGAGTTTAATTGCAGTTTTTGCATCGTGCCGCGTGCCAAAGACGTGTTTTTTTTTTTTTGCAAATTACAAGTATTAGCATTACATAGTTTGTAAGTTTTTATTTAACTTTAAATTTGAAACATTTCATTTACAACTTATGTAAATGATGATCATTTGTGTTAGTTAATTTAAAAATGTTAATTAATTTCTTGAGCATGAAAAAGGCCAATTAAAATATAATGTTTTTTTTTCCTAAAATCATACTGTTTTTTTTTATACTATGTATATCCTAAGACTATCTCATAAGTACATATAGAACTCGTCTTTTATGATCATTAAAAAAAAAAAAAAAAGATTGCATGTTTGATTGCCCAGAATAAAGAAGTCCTAAATACATCCCTGCTATATCAACTGCTATATCAAATGACAATCCTTGCGTGTATGATTAAAAGCGTTTAGTGCTGCTATCTATGTCCATACATTGAAACTAATTTATAACGGCAACGACAATCAGTTTTTTCAAAGCGTTGAGAGATGGCGCTGTTATAAGTATTGTTCAATAAACTACGGCTATAGTCAATTGTTTTGCTGCATATGAATGAATGATTACTTACATGATTTGAATTGCTGGACCAAAGAGCCGGTGTCGGCTGCGTGATGATACTCGTATACGGAACGGCCGACCAGTTCGTCTGGCTCGAATCCGAGCGTGTTCATCAATCTGTAAAGAATTAATAATTTAATTACGATGAAAAAATGGTAACAAGTAAACTTTAAACGCCTTAAATTTTTATTGAAGCTTTCTAATTCCTTAAAATTGTACCTATACTTTGATAAGATTATTTTTTTAATTAGTTTTTAACTTTGTTTTTATTTAGCTTGTAACTTGATAAGTTTGTTTGGTTTATAAATATTATTTTATCCAATAATAAGTTTGAAAGGCTAAACTTTTAACTTTATTTTATGGTGTAATAAAAGCACAGGAATTTTTAATATTTCAAAGGTCACCTCTAATATGACCTGTAATTCCCATGCTCAGGACATGCTTGCCGGTACACCTACATAGTTAACCTTGAATGACCTACCGCCACTCCCATTGATAAACTACTAAAATCATTATCATAGGACGTATACATGATAAAAACATTACTTAACAACATATTTACTTCTAAAACATCGCGTCTTTTGTTTAAAAACTACTTACAGCTGTGAAATTTAAAAATCCCGCCATTCCAGAACCGAAATTCACTGAATTATCAACTATTTTAAAACACAAACACTGCATACGCTTTCACAAAAAACACACACACTTCACTTTCACATAGAACATCGAATACTGAACAATTTCCACGTAAGTTTATCGTGTACAAAACCGCGAAATCGCATCATGTTTAACCTACAAAATACATTTGAAGGTGATATTTTTGTTGATATTACACGGCTGAATAGAGTGGGGAGTTGTAAACACTACAACACAATAGGTAGCGGACTACCTAAATTCGGTCAAGTAATGCGGGTGAACTGTTTGGTAACAACGCCATCTCTTGGGAAAACCGAAAAGCACAACGTCTGAATGTCCTACACTTTTCTAGATTGATCCTATTTTTGCCTGACTAGTGCATGTTTATACAACAACTAGTCTAAGTTGGTTTCACTTAATGAACAAAAATAGTAATAAACAATACTTTTTTTATTGGATCCGAATAGTTCCACTGAAGAGAAATAATAACAAGGTTTCATTTAGGCTTTGGGCTTGAAGACCGATCAACGTATTATTACGGCTAATTATTTAATTTATATTCCTAATCCTTTTGGTGAATACTATTATTTTAATTGACATTAGATTCGAGAAAAGTAGAAAACATATAGGTACAGTTTTTTAGAATCTCAAAGGTACAAAAGGTACAAGGACGAAAGCAAATTCTCTAGATAGTCCTTATCTATCGCAATTAGTACCTACTAGACTTTAACCCCCAAAAGAAGATGTGTGTATTTATTTGTCAATCTTTCCCAATGGTCACACGATCACATCAGAGTTGAATATGATTAAAAACTAATTGTTTGTGTCTAAATTCTGTATAATGTGGGGACTAGGGATGCCAGGATAAATAGTTTAAATTTTTGTAATAATTAAAGTAAGCCGCGCACACACGGACTGCTTTTGTTTATTTTTCACAAGCAGGGAACTTCATACGGTCTTAGCGATAAAGTGGCGCGCGAAAACGTTCGACATTTCGCACAGTACGTAAGTTGATTTACTTACTACTCGAGCAGTTCGTGATCTAGGGCTTTTAACTGTGCAGCAATATGAAAAATATAGCGTTTTTCATATCAAAGTAAACGCATGGGACACGAAAAAAGGCCAGGCAAGAATCCTATTCCAAGTTTGCTATTCAGAGTGGCATACATTTTCACCACTTTCTCATCAAATGTATTTTTTTTGAGCCGGTACTGTCCCACGTCAGGGCTTTCCACAGGTTTCTATTGAATTCTACTGTACATATTATATATATAAAAAAGTACTTACGCTTCATCCACATACGTAAACTTCATATCGAGACTATGTTTTGAGAGGAAAGTCTTGCTGTCAAGGGGTATCTCGATGTTCGAGGGATGTGGAATCGGCCTGCCCACGGCCACAAGGGACCCGTTCTTAGTGGGCAACTTCTTGTCGTCGCCATCTTGTTTCTTCTCATCGTTGTTGTTGCGCTCAGTATTCTCTTCAGGCATCAGCATGTGGCCTGTTATGTGGATCACCTGTACAGAAAAAGAGTTTTGTTATTGTTTTCAGTTTTATTTCGAGAGACTTGTAATTTGCATGACTATTAAAAGTTGGCACTATTCTGGCTGGCTGGTGGTATTTATTTACTTTATTTAGAAGTATTTTATAGTAATTATATATATTGAAGCATATTGGTAAGCCTTTTACAGTACATAAAAAGAACGAATAGAAGTGTATCTATACTTTGATACTCTAAGATTAAATTTTTCATCATTTGATCGGTGCTAGGATAAATAATAAATAACAAAACATTTTTTTTTAAATTACCGTACATAAAGGTAACAAAACATTTTTTTTATTACCGTACATAAAGGTTTCCTTGGATTTAAATAAAAAATAATTTAATATCATACTTATTTCAGCGTTAAATAATAAGTAAAATAAATATCGCTCAAGGTTGCTGATAAGAAATAGTTAGTAGAATAAAATACTTTATCTAGCGTACGTTGTTTCTATCAAGTATAGTCTAGTTGACATCCAAGAGATTTCGTAACAGGGGCCCGATGCCGCTATTTTAAGTCAGTGAGTGGTGGGTTAATAAACGTTCCAGTTTACTTGTTATTGTGCGTAATTTTTGTATTCAGATAATTTTAGTTCAATGACAAATGTATACCTGCTTGCCACTGTTGTCATTGTAGGATTGCAAGGGACTGTTCTTATCTGAATACAAAAATTAGGCACAATAACAAGTACACTAGAACGTTTTTTTAACCTGCCACTCACTGACTTAAAATAGCGGCATCGGGCCCCAGGTGGATTTTCTTTCATTCTGCCGCCGATAGGAAGTTAATCCGTAAATCTTGAGCAATATATACTTCAATTTAAATGTAAGAATACTTTTAATGTTTGTCACGTGATGAAGATATTTTCTAGACCACATAGGGCGTTGCCCTTGTTAGTAATGTTCCCACAATAATTTATATTTTATTAGGGTTAAACATGACAATTATTTAGGTACTTTTACAATTATAGCTGTACTGCTAAAATATAATTATTTTTTCTTATTTATACGAAAAGTAAAAACAATAGATTTACAATAAAAACGAGTGTATTATAAAATGAAATATTATTATGGCAACATTTTATTTGTTTATTATTACTGTGGTGACATGGTTAAATTAAAGAATAATATTTTTAGGATGTGGACAAAGATAGTAATGTCTACCTAGACATCTCTTAATACTGCTACAACAAATTATCTTAAAATGAGTTCATAACATTAAATAAAAATAAATCTTTATATTCCCATGAATTAAAACTGAAGGCAATTATGACTTCATGGCGTAAAATGTGTTTTATTTCGTGAGTAATATTATAACAGAAGTAACACTAATTTTGCTTTTAAGTTACATGTGGAAATACCGAGGCTAGGCGAGGATACTGATGAGATGTCGTGGTTGCCTAGCGGTTCAATGAACGGATTTGTATGCACAAGGTTGCAGGTTTGAACCCAGGCAAGTACCAATGTGGCTTTTTCAAAGTTATATGCACTTTCTTAATTATTCTAAGACACTTCTGACAAACGGTGAAGGAAAACATCGTGAGGAAACCTGGATTCCAAAATTGGGATCTGAAATCGCCAATCCGCAGAGAGCAAGCGTGGTGATCAATGCTCGTGCCTTCTCTATATGGGAAGAGGCCTGTGCCCAGCAGTGGGACGTTTATAGGCTGTATTATATAGAAGAATGATAAACTTTATAAATATTAAACTAGCTTTTTAATCTTTGCAATTTGCGTGATTGCGCCTTTAGCTGTCTAATCAAAATTAAATAATTAAACTGCGTACATATATTTTTGTAGTGCTGACTAGTTTTTTGACACAATGTTATATTTTCAATTGCATTAAAAATATGTCATATCTATCATAACAAATTAATGCATAGCATTGAGAAATAATAGGAATGTTAATAAATGCTTATTAAACAAATGTTTTACATACTTATTAGCAGTTTTTTTAATAGGCTTTCGTTTTTAGTGTATACGTGCGCCGTGCATGTAGTCTAAAATATTTTAATTAAGTTTGTTTTTGCGATAGAAAGTGATGAAATATTAGGTATATTACATCACTTTCTATTGAAAAAACAACATTTTAAACACTTCAAGTTATATGCTATTTAAATCCATACTAATTTATAGTTATATTTTTTTTTTAAAGATTTTTTCTATAAATCTATGTCAGATTTGAATTTTTTTTTTCATTTGGTAGCCCATTTCTCGGGGAAGATAAAGAGGAAAGGGGAGCGGAGAGACTTTTGAAAATTCGGTTTTTGAAGAAAGTATTGCTGTCTCTCTAATTCCCCCCGCCCTCTAATTCGTGCGATAAGGACAACTGCAGCTCAGACCGAAAAACTGACGAAAAATCGAGGTTCGGCTCTCGTCTATTTTCTCCCCCAATTCTTGACCAATTTTAAAGATATTTCATATACTGCATAAGAAAAGAATAATCTGTGCCTCTATTTTTTCCTTATTTCAATAATCGTTGCCAAATTTGAAAAAAAAAACGCCTCTGAAAACTGCGGTCAAAATCGGCACTTTTTAGAAGGTTCTAGTTTCTTTAAATATAACTTATTTTAAGGAAAAAATAGGGGCATAGATCTAATTCATATTTATATTACTGCAAAAAATCATAGCCCAAGTTCAGAAACCAGCGAGAAAACAGACGAGAGCGTTTGTATGTTCTAGTCAAAAACAAAGTCACAGCTGATCTTTGATGTTTAGATTCCGTTTTATTGTAATCTTATCACTTTTCCTCTTACTTTCTTCACGTTAGAATCAGGATTAATGATTTAAGATCACTGTTTCACATTATCATGGCATCAGGTGATAGATAACAATACTTTCAGTTGTCAATACTTATCACTCAAGGAAACCAATCAAACATAGATATAGAAGCTTAAGTAAAGGTTTGGTCTTTGGAAGGTTTTGTTTGTACTTCAAAATTATCCGCAATTGAGCATTAATCTTAGTTTACCGGGTAACATAAATACATAGAAGTAGATTGTTTCTATTACCAGTTAGTGGTTCAATAATTTCAATAAATCACTTCCTCTGTTTCCTAAGACTACGGAATCTTCTCAATAATTTAGTAGATAAGTTCAATATACGATTATAATACGATGGATTTTTATTTACTTAGGGCTCGCACACATAACTGCGAATTCGCATCGCATCGCAAAATTCTGCGTGCTCGCGTTCCATTTTGAACTTTATTTACTAGAAGTTCCTGCGATGCGAATTCGCATCGCATCGCATCGCAGTTTTGAGTGCGAGCCCTTAGGGCCGATATTTCGAACGCCCGATAATTTTATCTAAAGTTAAATTTTGAATTTTGACAGGTCTTCAATACATAATATGTAGGACGTGAATTTTATTTCTTGAATAAAAATTTTCTGGTGTTGGACAAATGGACAAGCAGGCTTTTAATGTGTTTAAAGACTTAGTATTATTTAAATTTTGTTATTTTACTAAGTATTTAGTTACACAAATTATATTCTTTAGACTTATTTTTATAATTAAATGTAACTAAAGTAAGATTATAACGTTAAAGTAAAAAAAAAACAGTTCACAGTCCAAGGTTTGTTAATTAATATCCCGCATTAACTGGTTCAGAGGAATCTATTAAGTTATATTACACAATATTTCGTTATACATAGAGGTATTAATTTTAGTTTTATAGGACAAGTGGCTTACAAGTTACATTTAAAGTACTTATATTCGCTAATTACTAATAGGCAAGTATTGCGAAACTACAAATAAAATGTTTTTTTTAAAATCATGCTACACTGTATCACTCGTTCAGAACGACGCCGACGCGACGGTTGAATTATTTCATTTTATAAGATTCTACGAAACAGTTACGACAACATCCAGGGCCCTTTAACTATACTATATAAGGACTTTTCCCAGATGTTTCATGGACTTTACTCAATAATTCACAATAGTAAGACACTCCCAACTACTACCTACACTTGTTTACGTATTTTTATATGAATGATTCATCATTTATCTTATTGCGGAAGTCCGATTTTTAACCATAGTAAACAAACTCCTGTATTAACTATATTTGTCCACGAGTATCATAAATGAAAGATAAGTTATTTTTCTTGAAGGTATGTAACTAATTTTTGACATTGAATGGTATAAGATAACATTAAAATTCAAAGTCAGCGTGATGAAGAAAATTTCTCTTGCCTTATTTGTCGTATCTATAAGGCGATAATTGTGTGGATTTCCGATATTTAGCGGTTTCGATGTCGGTCTATGGGCTAATGTTCGATGATGCAGAAGCTTTTATTAGATATAGTCCTGATTACAAATACTGATTAGGAATAACATTTAATAGGACGTGATTAATTTTATTGTGAACTTACGTGCTGAAGAAATTATTTCCTACGCAGCATTCAGTTTGTTTTGAAGATTGAAGGACAACTTTTAACACGTTTTTGCATATTTAGGTATAGTGGGAGGCATTTGTAAGTGGTGTCTAGAACTCTAGACGCTATCGTGAAAAGAAGTGATCAGATACGAAATCTCTTCACATATTTTATAATAGCTTACTTCATCAGTCGCGGACGCCAACCAAACTACATGCTTAACACAAAAATCTTTCTAAACCCTAAGTATTACTAATAGGTTTTGTCTCTACCCTGAGTAAGTAAATGCATGTGAACAACTTGAAGGTAACAGTACTATTAATTGCAGTTCCGATAACATAAGGTACCAATATCTAACCTTGTAGGAGGCAGACTTGAGATGCACGTTCCTGCCCTTACTGGTGAGGGTACACTTGAGACGCAGCAGCAGGTCGCGGCGCCCCGCGCTGTTCGAGCGCAGAGCGTCGCGGATCTCATCGTGATCGCACGGGTGACTGAACTCAAACACGCTTTGCCCCATTATCTCCATCTGAAATTAAAGAAATAAAAGAAATTGATTAAGAAACAAAGAGAAGAACTGTGGAGAAATAGACAAAGTAAGCTGATTAACTCCTAGCAATTTAACAACTTAACGACGCAAGTAAACCTTACAATGTTGAATTTTATTTTAGGTTCATTGCTCACCTATTTGTATGTAAATTTGTAGGTAAAATCATAACAATTATTTGGTAAGTTACTGTAATTTATCTTAAGGTTAATAAGGGAATTAATAAGGTTAATCCTAGATTGATAAACACAGTATTTTCTTTCTGGCATTTCACTGTATATCACGCGATCTTTGTTGAAACAGCACAAATCATATTCTACACCAAAACCAGACCAGAACATGTGATAATTTGATTAGCAATGCATTTTTACAATTCCACGAAAAGGCTTGTTTTTCCATAAAACATCGAACCATGTAAGTGCTGATTTCCTTATAAAAACAATTCTAAGAATGAATGCAGTAAGTAGTCACCATGCGTACAAATCTAGGCGCCTCTGCGTCATCGATTTACATTGTATGCAAATGTATATTACATTAATTATGTGTGTACATAAAGTATGTATTGAAATATTAATAGTTAGCAGGGAATCATGGTGTAGTGGTTGGATGGGAGAATTCATAGTGTAAGTTCAGAGTTCGATTATCAGGTCGACACATACCGCCTTCTGTTTAGAAATGAATTAAAAATCTGTTTGTGGCGACAAAAAATTTAAAAACAATAATAAATTGATTCTACTGCGGAAAATTGCCGCAAATGCAGGCCTGAATTTATATTTTGAATGACTGAATACAATGTGCGTGCAAGATCGATTGTCAATAGTTATGTTTCCACAAGACAAGTAAGTTAAGTCTGTAATGTTCACATGAATGAAAAACTGCGTGCTTCACACATATTGAGGTGTAAAATGAACGTAAGCATAAATACATTTTGCTATTTGTTTAAACAAAAACACGTTCGTATATTTAGTTTCATACATAGTAATACAGGTCAAGGTTTAACGTAACGAAAATCTTAACATGTAGGTACTTCAAATGTATATAAGGTGCTATAAAAATATCTGCCACGGCTTTAATGGGAGGTAGTATTGTGTTTATAGATTACAATAGTGAAGAACTTTCGTACCCCAGAACAGTTAATTAAATTTGAGAGAATAAAATAGTTAAATTAACATTGACTCTATTCTGCGTAACGTGGTTCACAAGGTTGAGCGGAGCGGCAACAGCTTATGACACGGGATGGTTTTATACTAATAAATCAATTCAAATTTATACGTTATTTTTTTTGTATGAAAAAAAATATGATAAATAATCAATAATTTATCTTTACTATTGTAATCTATAAACTCAATACTACCTCCCATTAAAGCCGTGGCAGATGTTTTTATAGCACCTTATATACGAAGATTATAAATACTCTAGTACAAAACAATTGATATCTATATACAGTATGTTACCCATATAACCCAAGGTTTGAGTAACGCGTTTAAAAAATGTTTCCATTCGTGTGACGTATATCGTGGCGACGACCTATATGCGCCCGCGCGTCTCAACCGAACGCGTGTCCCACCATGTGTTATTTATTACTTATCAAACTACTTCGAAAATCACCTTTATTACTCAGAAATTAAAGGTGGTGATCAAAAAATAGACGTTTTGAATTACATCACTGATAACTTTGATACGCCGCTCAATGGCAAAGTGATTTTTCTATAGATAGCTAATCCGTGTAATAGCTGAAATATGTACATGTATTTTTAATCTTTTACAATTATCATTCCATTAATGGTTTGTTTGTAAAACTTAGGAAATTCAACCGCACCTCGTCCGAAGTGCGTCCGACTCTTCTATACGATTCCTTCAACTTAAATCTGGTCGTGTTTTTTGTTGACATCTATTAGCCCAGCCTTATATTAGAAATAGAATAAAAACGTCATTCAACTTAGTTACGGTAATAGACGTCCGGATTAAAATGCTTCTGACACGTACAAATGAAGGTTTTATCGACAAACAGGTCGAACGAGTTTGAATAACACTATTGTGCCATGACATTGGGTCGTTACTTGTCGTGCTTTTGTTTTGGTCCTATGAGTTACTACTTCGATTAGGAATTGGTACTTTCGATTCGTACGAGCTCCCGCATCAGGACTTTGATTCGTCTGTACAATGGAGTGTTTTGTCCTGCTTATTATTACAAAAGATAGAGACATAAAATCTTACATCGACTAAATACAATTCAAAATCTACATATTACTAGCTGTACCCGGTATGCGTTGCAATGCAATGTTTTCTACCTACTACCTACCTACTTCCTGAATTTTCTTTACTATAAACCTCACGGAGCCCGAGACCTTTCCAACGAATGCAAAACCGTGGATATCGGTTCGTGCGTTCAGGAGTTATAGCGTCAGGAAGGAAAACCCGACTTATTTTTATATAGTAGATTATGATGCCTTAAAGAAAGTTATCAAGTTGATAATACAGAACTCATTTCATTCACCCTGATGTTTATCTATGAGTTTCATTATTATTTTATTATATGAAGAAAGTTACCGTATTTGGGTAATTGTCCTTATTTACAGTTATTTGATAGTACATAATATAAGGTCTACGTTCAGTAGGTAAACTGAATTGATTGAACTAAATATATTCTTTGTTTTATTATCCTTATCATTGTTGCATAATTGACAAATAATATAAGCATGAATGATGATGAATGATGGCTAGTGCAAAGTCCATGTACTATCAAAATAAAATATGAGTAAAATTCGAATGCGTCGAATGCCATAATCAAAAAAAATGATATAGTATAAACGTTAGTGTCTCTTCATCATCATCATCATCCACAGCCCTTGTCCTCCCACTGCTGGGCATAGGCCTCCCCTTTTTCGTGCCATATTCTACGGTCCTGTGCCAGCCTCATCCAGACTCGACCCGAGACTTGAATTATGCCGTCGACCTTTCTTGCTCCCGGACGACCGACGCTTCTTTTGCCATGCCTTGGCCACCATTCTGTCACCGTGTCTAGTGTCTCTTACATAAACTAAATTATAGCTATCTTTTTAATAACCGATATTATTTCATTTCTATTTCCGATAGGACTAAGGAAGCTTCCTTTGACTATCCGTCAATAAACTTGATAGCTAAAGGAATGCTTTAATCAGAGAGCTTTTAGTCTAATGCCAAGTCTATTGACATTGAGCAAATCAATCAAAATGATGACGATTCGTTTACACAAAAACCAACGCAGCAATAAAAAAAGAGCATTCGGTACAGCACTGAACAAAAACGAAAAGAATATTATGAAGTTTAGAAGTTCATGGGTTTATTTATTGAAATACGCTACTGTTTTGCTACGAAACAAAATATTTAAAACAAACATTCTACTAAATACGTGCTAATGAGTGGTTTAAACCAGTTTATTGAAAAAATCTGTCACAAAATCTTGTCTGACATGTTGCTCAACTAATGTTTGGAGATGTTTTATGTTTAAATATTTATGTGGGAATATGTTTGTTATTTATTCGTACGACATTTTTGTTTACAAGTATAATATACTGGTCTGGGCACAACGAGAAATTAAAAGCATGAAATATCGAATTTTTAATGGTGTAAAATACTAGTGTTAAACTAAAAGATGGAAACTGCAACATCGTTTGAGAAATTCTAAGCAGAAGACATAAATACCGAATTTGTAACTACAATATCACATTAAGTTAAAAATCCTGAAACAAATAATTGAAAAATGGAAAACAAATATAAACAAATCGAGACATTATTGAGACTGATTGTCTACCAATACTTAAAGCTACTATTGATAAGTATGGCCGTATACGACATTAAGTGACACAACGTTCTATTAACGAATCAGTTTTGATTAAGCTTACGTAAGTAAGACTTAAGTGGTTACTAGGGTATCCTACTCAACAAAATTGTAATTATTTGAAGTAATTGAAGTATGTTTTAGATAAGTATTAAATGATAAGATATAAGTATGTTGATGTAATATGATCGTGGTTTCAGATTAAAAATGGACTCATGTTATCATACTTAATAATATTTTGTAAGGAAATATGAAGGCATAAAATTAAAAACTTCATAATTTTAACTGGACACATTCACACATGGACTTAAAAGAATACAGTCAAATAAAGAGTAGGTCTTGAAATATAAAAAAAAACGTCGGATCTTAAACAGTAGATAATTTTAGTCTAAACTAAAATTAATGTCACTCTATATTCCTTTAATAAAAGCTCGAGCTATTTATGTAGACATATTTATAACAAAATTTCAGCTTTATCATCACAATATATGTCATTGAATAATTTCATCCTGTTGCCATACACAATTAAATATGGAGTGCAACTACAATAAACGGTCATTGCCCTTTGTTATTTACGGGCTAAACTTTTGCTACCTATGTAATTCATATTATAATAGGTACCAACTGGAATTTCTAACAATTACCTTTTCATTGTTTTGATACATACATTTCAGCCTTCTAAGGTTTTCTCAAATTATTGTGTTGTAAAGCATGACAATGCCTAAGACGAAAATCAATAACATCTCAGATTACCACTGATAGAGATTTATGGAAGAAAAACACATAATAATAATATATTGCCTTGACCACAAATAAAATGAGATGATGGGCATATAATACTTCCTACATATAATATGTTTTCCAGTCTAGTTCGAGCTTAATTTCTAAGAAGCAATCATAACAAAACTAGGAACTAAGTCCCTTATTTTCCACCACAAATCACGCCATTTACATACGTCAATTGACCTTCTTTACTCACAGTAGTCACAGTAAGTACCCTGATCATTGCCACTCCCGAATGCACATTGCACATGCAGAAATAAACATATGTTCTGTAATGAAAACACCTTTTTGCCCTGACATGGTGTAAATATGTTTTTGGTGTTGATTTCCTTAAGTATTTCCATTTACAGCTGATACGATGGTAATAAATTTAAATTGAGTAATACATTTGTTACAACGATATTGTTTTTGACACGCCTAGCTACGTTAATAGTTGTTCGATTGTTTTTCTGTGCACGACCTGAGCAAAACATGCCATAAGCCATGATAATGCCAAGTATGCGATAATGCGACTAGAAAACAATATTTTTTCTCTCGATTCTGCTAAGAATATATTAAAGTACAATAACGACCGATTTGATACAATCCAACAATATCAACTTAATATACAACATAATATTTAACCCATTCGCTATTGAAATAAATTCGTAAGACACAATTTTATCACACCAAGCATGGATCTCTTTCGCATACTATCGGTGCGCTTACTATGAGCTTTTAAAGCAGGACTATTGTTGTCGTGCAAGTGAGACGCTGCTACATGCAGTGTAGTCCACCGTCTCGCTTTCACACGAGAAAAGATGTCGTGAGGTGACAATGGAGAGCCGTATCAAAACCATTTTTCATCCGTTTTTGTTCTCTAGACATAAAATGTATCAATTTAATCTTACCTGTGAGACCCCAAGGTGATCAGCAATATTCTCGCTGCAGTACACGATGTCTCCTTGCTGGGACAGCACCAGGACGAAGCCGTCTAAAGCCTTCATGTACGAGAGCTCTGTAGACAGCTCATCCATGTCCTTAGGGTTCGGGATCTTGGGGTGATCCGACTCCGATTCAGGGACTGAAATAGGGAATATTGTTATTTTTTTAAAGTTAGGAATTTCTTTTGTTGCGGAAGCAATGGTACAGGTAACAAACCAGTCAAAATATAATTCAAGTTGTTGTAACTTCAATCAAATTATTCGTGCGTAAATGTATTAGAATTGGTAATTGCAGGGTCTGCAAGTTTATCCAGCATATTTTCTGGTTACTGACACTTTAAGAGAGAATTATGAAAGCTGATACTTTTGTTTTTTCAGGATTTAATTTCACACTTAGAATAGTTGATTATTTCACAAAATCAATTACTTTGCAAGTTATACGGTTCTCGCGCTTGAATTTCAATTGTTAAACGTAAATACAGTATTATATATAAATGACGCCGTTAAACACAAAATTACACGTATAATTGTAGCCGCATCATTTTACAGTACAAATTACATGTGCCACAGCACAAAATTACAATGCAAATAAATCACGTGTATGTGACCGAAGTACAATTAACTTAAATCTGCCATATTTTCCACATGTTGGATGATGAAGCTTTTCGTATTTATGTGTATTGTATGAATAAACAAAACTGTTTTAATTTCGAATGGCAGCCGTTAATCCGTCTCGGCTCTGTACTAAAATAGCAAGCATTCAAGCGAGTATTATTTCTGAATACGTTTTTTTGATAGGCAGCATCCAACGAGTTTCTAAAAATATTCCATAATAATACAAATAATTTAGTGTGAAATGATATAGTTAAAATAAATATATCGCTTATGCGAAGGCTGCTATCAGCTTGTACTTTAGTAAGATAAAAAAAAAATACTTGACTTGTATGAAAAGGGGTAAGATCGTTCTTAAATCCAGTGACATATTGATTAGAAACAAACAAAGTTACGGATACCGATTAAGGCGCTGTGAATAGCCAGCATTGATGTAATTTAGGAGTGAAGCGGACGGGTGCGGGACGGAGTAGCCCCGCCCCTACTGCTCGAATTTTTCCGAATTTGTCCGATGCGTGACGTTGTTATAATATTAAAGCGTTATTTCACAAATTGTTTTAGATGTAAGTTTAGCCCTGCGTAACAATGTTTACTTTTGAGCTGCGCTCTCGCGGCGAACAGTAGGTTCGAATCCCGATAAGATCATACATTTTTGGATTATTATTTTTAAAGTATTATGCACCTACTACATTATTATCGTGTTTTTACTTTTAAAACATGTATATAATGTTGTTGATTTATTTTTCGAATAATTATTCAAATATTTTTCTGAAAAACAAAATATAAAAATTAAAAAACCTGAACAATATATTTTATGCCGATCTATATTTTTCTTCAGTATCAAGAGTAAAATTATAAAAAAAAAACGTACGCCAAGCTTGATGGTTGAGTCTGGAGAAAAATATGGAGATACAGCGTGTTTCAAATGAGTTGTAACGAAAATTATTATTTTTTAGTGAATAGAGTTTTTTAGTATATAAAGTCAAACGGTCTTTTGTAAAACTTGTATATTTATAGGAATATTTTTTTTATGGGTGAACGAAAAGAAAAGATTGATAATCTTAAAAAAAAAAAAAAATTTTTAATTATTTTTAACAAACTTAATCTATATGGATGTTTTTTTATGTATAATAATAATAATAATCAAAATTTCTTTATTATTCAGATTTCAATACTGCAATCTAATAAAACAACAAACACTTAACTATACTAAAATTAAAACTTATATATGTAAATAAATAAAACTAACACGCGTTAAAAAAAATCATCGTCACCCTTGTCAATGGCGGGAAACGTGCCTCAAGGCTGGCAGCATTGCCACATTGAATGGCAATGCCGATTCTTTGTGCAAGGAACAAACCAGCCCTCTGATAACGAGCAACCAAAATGTTTGTTTTTCATCCAATTTTTTTTTATCTAGACACGCGGCAGCGTGACAAGCCAAGTTCAAGCAAAGGAACTGGCTAGCCAGAACCAAGTGTAATATTACACGAAGCACTTGGAGCCACTTTTGACCCATCTATAACTCAAAACCGTAACAAACATGGTATAAAATAAAATTCAAAAGAAATTGAACTTTTTTTTTTTTTTTTAGATACACTTTTTAATTAATCGGTAAATTAATACAATTTGTGACCGCTTTTGTTTTTTGTCGGCAACGATATTTTTATTAAATTTATTAGCTTGTTTATTATTAATTTGGGAAAAGGGCAGGAAGAAGAAGAAGAAGTTTATCTGATCCTGCGGTAATCGCTCCTAATGTAATTTTGACAAGTCTTTCAGTTGTTGAGTTGTCGACTCTCCGTTCAAGTTCTCTAAAACCCATCTCTGGAACATGCCCCATGTGTGCTTGATGGTATTGAGGTCGGGCGATCATGCAGGCCACGGTAATAACCGCAGGTTTTTCATTGCCAAGTAATTTCTGGTCCTTCGAGCTGAATGCGAACAGGCATTGTCATGCATCAGCTTAAAATCTGGGCAAAAACTTTGTACAAATAGGTGAAAATAAGACCACAGAACGTCCTAAACATGCTTTACAGCGTTCAAATTGCCATTTACAAAATCGAGCTCAGTTCTTCTAATCGTCATAATACCCGCCAATACCATCATTTTTGAGCCACTGTACGGGTGCAGTTCCTGGCCGCATCTCAGGCGTTTAGCATTTTCGGGATGATGATACGCTTCTACCCTTTTCGTATCGGGCATAAAGTATCAATGAGTAAAGCATGTAGATTCGGTAAATTATGCGTGTTGCTTAGACTATTTTGATGTGTGTATTTATGAAAATATTAAACAGTCACAATTCTTTGAAATTAAGTGTTCTACTACAACACGGGACGTTTTCTTTTTTTGTCGTCACTTAATGTGACTACCAAAGACGATTCTTTTTCTCGCAATGGCATCCCCCGCGCTCGACGAGAATCGACTATTTCAGGCATAATCCAGTCAATGAAAAACGACACAAGCTTAGTGGCTTGCTTTTACCACTCCACACTGCAAACAAGCACTTTTCCCTACGTGTTTTATGAAGTTGCCCTTGAATTTGATGGTACCAATTACTGTTTTTGTTCACTTCAATCTGTCCACTATTTTTATTATATTTCCACATCTGTATCTTGTTTTCCATTATACATACTTCTATGCCCTTTTTGAATGCCACTAAAGGACATTTTATTTCCACTACTGTGTCTTCACCTATCAAACCATCGGGCGATGCTCCAATAAAAGGAAACTCATGATCCACGAACAACCCGCACGGCCACACCTGAGGTAAAAAAGGCCCAGGGGGTAATAAGGCCCATATTTCAAATTTCGCGGAATAACATTTCTATGACACTTCACTGTTTACGCACGCGTGCACAATGTCGGTGTGAATGTTTCCGTATTTGTCTGCAGTCGCTAGCGCCGCCATCGTGCTAGTGACGTGCGATGCGTTGATGAAGTGACTGGCAACTGTGCAATTTTATAATTTTACATTTAAAAATAAATATAAAAGTAATTACATTGTTTTGTTTAATAAGAAGAGAACAGATTATTTAAGTTTTCAAAGTAACAGAACATGTTGTGATTGTACTAAGTACCTTAGTTAAGACCACTAGTTCCTTGAAACTAAATTGTATACGATTAATATTTAGAGGACGATTAAATAAATAAAAAAACAACAATTTATTTTTATTTAAACATATTCCTTGGTAAATTTAGGACGATTTACTATAAAAATAAAGCAAATTTTTATATGGGCTTTAATGTACTACCGTAGTATAATAAGATCCCTGAGAAGGGGTTATTTTTAGGGGTTTACTTCATTACTAGACATTACGTTACTGTAATTATTATAACCGTTATTGCGTTCAATACCACCTTTTGGCATTACTAGTTACCTCAATATTGTACACCATGTATAAGCTTAGTACTACTCCTACCTACTCATGAAAAAATTGTCCGATGATTCATTGATTCGTGATCAGTTGACTTGTTCGCCAACCGTTTATTTTTACCATTAAAAGAAAACAATAAAATTTAATTAAAATAATTTTAATAATGAAAAATTTAACGAAAAAAATAAATACAAAAATATATTTCTTATTAGAAATCAATTATTACAAATATAAGAATAATTAATAAAAATAACACATAAAGTAAAAAAAAAACATCAAAGAAAAAAACAACAAAAGCAAAATAATAGAAACTTGTAGCAAGGTTCGAACCTGCGGTCGGCCATAGCATCGCAACGTTAGATAGGCACGCGACCGCTAGACCAATCTAGCTTCATTTCACTTTTTCAAATTACGCCTTTATAGATGATCAATACAAAAGAAAAGTATTTAGGTACTTTACAAATTCCATTATGTGTTTTTGTTTGACATTTATTAAATTATTTTTGATTTGTCATGTTTTTACATCTGTCAATCGGAAAAAAGGGTAACAGGTCCATCTAGCACCGCGCCTCAGCGCACACTGTCCGTCCGCGTACGAATGAAAGAGAAGCGAACAAAACGCCATATTTAGTTTGTCAGGATCGTGTTATTTTTCATTAAATATATGAATATTTGTTAATATATTATCTTAATTGAAAAACTAAAACAAAGGTTATCTTCATTATTAGTTATTACGTAACTGTTAATAATTTTATCAAGATTGGTTCATAAATAACACCGGAAAACTTTTTTGAAAATCCATTTTAGTGGTTTGTTTACGATTTTTTTTTATCGAGAAAAATTACTGAAATCGTGTTTTGAAAACAAAGGTTATCTCACAAATATGATGAAGATTAACATATATTTTTTTAGCTGCTCTGACATCTATACATTTTGCTAAAAAACTGTTTGAAAAAGCCCATTTTTACTATTCACAGCGCCTTAAGAAAAACCAGCTTCCGTATATGGAAGGCTACTCATCACTCATAACATATGCAACCAGGATAATGTAAAAAAAAACGCATTAATAAACTGAATTAAAATGGACACTGGATAGTGACGTCAATGCGGTTTCTAACGCGTGGCATAAAACTAAACTCGCGCCGACTCGCGCGTGTCAAACTTACTAATAAATCGGAAATTTGCGGTCATGCGTGCCGAGAATCTGCTTTGACTTTTAGGGTTCCGTACCTCAAAAGGAAAAAACGGAACCCTTATAGGATCACTTCGTTGTCCGACCGTTTTTCTCAGGAACTCGTGGAGGTATCAAACTGATATTTATATCTAATACTTAGGTCTACTGTCCCTTGGAGGTGTGACAAAATCAAACTTCTAAGCCAAAGCAATCAAAAGATACAGCCGTTTATGCCGCAAAGGGGAATGACGAATCTAGGCCCAGAATTGCACAAGAGATTCGTTTTACAAAAAAAATATGTTGGTATTTTTTAAATGTCTGCCACGTATTCATTAGTCTGTGCATGTCGGTAACATTTTTTCATAAATATTAAACATTATAACGACTAAACTAACGAAACTTGAACATAACATGAGTTTCAAATGTTCCCTTTACAAAAAAATGTTGGCAGGTAACTAATCAGAATAATTATTTTTCGTTTATTATTAAAAACCGTTCATTTTCTTCCCAGCAAACATACATTATACCTATCTAATTCCTTAAAATATCTTTTAATAATAATTATTATACCAATTATTAATAAAAAAATATATCTATAAATCGACCTTTTCAAAAAAATATATCTATCTATAAAAACTTTTTATGGCAACTTCCTATTGCTATGTCAAAGTTTTACTTGTCACTGTCAGTTGCCGAAATACGTAATTGTCAAAATCATTGCTTCTAGCAACTCCATTGCGGTTACTTGCTTAAGTTTATTGCGGTTTAAATTGACTACTTTTCGCTATAAATACTGACTCTGACGATTCTCCTATACCTGACGACCACGGCCTGATTATGGATTCTGTTCCCGCTACTCATGACGACACTGGCGACATAAACTGCAGTATATAAGATGGACTATAAGAATCTTAAATAACTTTGAAATGCTAATTAATTCTTTGTAAATCATTTCTATTACTAATTAATTGTTAGAATTGCTCCCTATTATTATTATTATTTTATATTTGTGTGCACAGAGGGCCTAAATTACTATGGCGACTTGGCATTCCCCTTTTCGAAACTCCCACGGGAATCAAAACCTACAGGGTACTTCCCGTGAACTTAGAATCTTGAAATTTGGTACGAAGTAACGTCTTATAGAACAGATAAAGGAAAAATTGTGAAAACTGTAAATTTTAAGTGACATCATATATATTTTTTTTTTTTTTGAAAATTTCAAAGTTACTATTTCTTTTCTCATATTAAATTGAAATTCATATCGAATACTCAGGTCTATAATACCTTTAAGCTGTAACAAAATCAAACTTTTATGTTACCGTAATCAAAGAAATAGATACCTACAGGTTTGTACGGAACCCTCGGTGCGCGAGTCCGACTCGCACTTGGCCGGTTTTTTTTTTGTCTAACAGGAAATGTATTCAAACATGCTTTTTAATAATTAAAATGTTGTTATCTGCGGACTATGTCATTGTTTGTCTATAGTATTCTGGACGTAAAGAAACTCAGTCTGCGAAGTGTAATGTGTATCACTCAGTATCACACAATAAAAACAGGGACCAAATTCTTGCTCTTAAAATTGAATCTTAAAACTATAGCCTAGACGGAGATGATATAGAAAAAAAATTACTACCAATTCTTATTTAGTAACTAACCCAGAATTGCTCTAGATTTTACATAGACATAAATATGTTGAGTGTTGTAACTGTAAAAATGATTAATATTAACTACTCTGTTTTTACAGTATGATTAATTATTATAGGTACTTTTGGCAACACTGGCGTTAATGATTTAAGTACCTATTCAACATGTTGGCAACATTAAGGCATACAAAATTATGCGTTTGTCACTTTTGAAGTTTTCTTTTTATTGTGTAATAAATTGAATGGAAAGTTTTATCAAATTAATTAATACAAGTTGGTGGGATTTAGATACACAATCAATGTAATATAATATATAATTTGCAGACATATTTACAGCTCAATCAGCTTATAAAGACGGACTAAAACTGCATAGTGCAGTAGATAGATATAAAACTGATCTCCATTGGCATATTTCGATATCTTTAAACGATAAGAAATTGCATGAAGATTGTGATTCATGTAATTATTGTAATTTCCAAAACAAAGTCTGAAAGCTACTAAATTAATAAAAGCGTTTAACATAATATTTTTATTAAAAGATTTATTTTTTTATCACTGCAATTTTGCTCAATATAACGTAATTGGGATTTATGTAATTCATCGAACTTTCGAGGCAGTATTAGATCCGTTTTATTGGCGAATGGATAGAGTTAGACAAATATACATTTCCTATTAAAATACCTACATATATCATAAGTACTTTACAATCGTTCACGCTTGCAGAAACGTCACTGGGCTACAAGGGTTAGTCTACTCGCGAATTTAATGTAACCTGAATCCCTGTCTCCAACATTTTTATTTTATTTTTTATCGGGTTGGGGATATTTCAGACTTTTAGCGACTAAAATCACCCCAATCCTGTCCCTGCCGGAGTCTCAGGTACGCAGTTTCTGCACGGCTTCGGTCTTTTGGACCACTTCCAGAGGGATATTTCATACCCTAACCTAATACTACATAGGTAGGTAATACTCACGTAAGGTGACGACGTCTCGGACCTTCAGATAAGAGATGGCGAGACGCATGACAGAGGCCTTGTCGAGCTGCTCCACATCCTCTTTCCTGGCGGGCAGCGCTGCTGTTAATTCGGCGAAAATCTGCATCTCCTTCGTCCGGCGACATCGGGCCGCAACCCGAGACTTCTCCTTGCGTTTTTCATTGTTCCTGACAAAAAATATTCAGTGTTAAGGAAGTATAGGTTTATAATTATGTACTTGGTTTTCTGAGACACGAAAACGATGGACAAAGTATGTCATACTATCATAATTCGTAGGGAAAAGGAACCGGTTTGTGATGTTTACTTGAATGTTTATTAATATTTTTTGTAGTTGGACCTGGTATGATCCAATTTTGATAAAAATGTAAGAATATTTTTTTTCATTATATTTTATTGCAATTTTACTAGTTGATTCATTAAGTTCAGATGAAGTTCAATATTTAAGGTTACACCATATCGTTTGTATGTTATATAAAAAAATATTTCAACAGAATTGCGCAACTCCACAAAAAAAAATAGTGCTGCTTAAATAACAATTGTTTTTATTTAATTAAGGGCAAAAGAGTTATTCATTTCTAAAATCAAGCCAAATACATGCAAATGAAACTGACACCATAAAGAAATCAAAACTTCAATCGATATTTCTGGAAATCTGTAAAACGTTCTGAATAGAGAATTACCTCTTTTTTATCGCGCAAAGCTTTTCTCTAACATCTAGGGCATCCGAAGCACCAGGTATACACATTTTGGTACCAAATGGCACTGACCATTAATTTCACAAATTTAACTAAAAATAGTATCAGGAGAAAAGTTGACACAATGTTACAAGACAATAGTACGCCAGACAACTAACTATGTTCGATAATTTTAACTTTATCCCATTAATTTGTCATTAGTACGGTCGTCAATTTTATCGCTTGTTCCAAATAAATCATATTTAAGAAATGCGTCACTGATGCACTTTAAAACTTGTTTTGACCATTTGCTTAGGTAGTTCTTAATGAGCGTCGCGCGTTTACATTTTAACGTGTTTTTAATTTAAGGTTAGGCCCGCCTCTTTGTTTTAACGGGGTTTCATATGAATTGGTTTAATTCGGAACGCTTTTTTACGTATAGAAGAAAAACCGTCTTTTTTTCTAATAAAGTAAAGTTTTTGGGCGTATTTTTTTTTATTACTGCACTAGATCTTCTAACTTTTTGTTTAATGAATATGCAAGTAACTTTTGAGACTATTTGTAGTATTCCAATGGAAGCACAAGCTAGAGACACAAACAAATCAGCCTTGATTTTAAATTTCAATAAATATATAAATATCCTACTGCACATTGTAACTATCGTTAAGTCAGCGCTATCATAGTTACATGCTACTTATAAAATACATTGCGCCATGTTTTTTTTTTTTTTTTTTTTTTTTTTTTTTCTAGTACCTCCAACATGATCGGAGTCCTTTCTAACATTGAGCCTGATTCATACTAGTTCTCGCTATTATTCCTCTCGCACTTTCATTCCTCATACTTACTCTTGCATACGTCATCTTTTGTGCTAGTTACGGGTGGGGATGCCCGACTATTTCGTTATGAGCTAACTACTTATTTATTGTTTTTATTACTTCTAAATATGTGCTTAGTTAGGGTAGGTAAATGAATTGACATATCTGTTTTTTTTTTTTTTATTCTTACTTAAATTATTGCTTACATTATCTTAATTTTAATGTTTACTTATTTTAACATTATCAACTTATACTAATGTTATTCATAATCTATTAGCTATACTGGTTATTCTTAGTTGCTATAGTTACATTTCATGCATATGGTGAGCTACAATATGGACAATATTGTGCCACCATATTATTTATTTCGATTTCTTTTATTTACTAAGTTTACAATTTTTGTGCAGTATCTCATAAACTCAGTGTTGCCTTTTGATTTTATTATGGATGCTAAATTTTCTTTTGATACCCTACAATCAATATACGACTCTATTTCAAGCCTTTGCCTGCCAAATGCCGGACATTCTGTCAATATATGTGGCACGGTTTCATCGACTTCAGGATCACATTGACATGATGGACTCGCTCCACACTTAAAACGATGAAGATATTCCGCGAATCCACCATGCCCCGTCAGTATCTGGGTCCCTGTAAAAGATATTTCCATTTTCCGGATCGTGCTGTACGCAAGCGTTGCCGAAGGGAAAAACAGTTTTGTTATTTTCGCGGTTTCGCCCTCGCGGTACCTCTGGTCCCACTCCTGAATCGTCTTTTCACGTAACTTTCTCTTGACGTACGAGACCGGGCACAGATCGTAGTCTGGTTTCTTTTTGGAGCCTACAGCAGCCTCCTTTGCTAAGAAATCTGCCCTCTCATTACCCTCCATTCCAGCGTGTGCCTTAATCCAGAATAATTGGATGGACTTATTCTGTTGAGAAGCTTTATTCATGTTTCTCCTAGTCTCAACTGCTAGTGGGTGGAGGGAGTTAAGGTTAGTAATGGTTTGGAGGGCTGACATGGAGTCGCTGTAGACCCCAAATGTGTCCGCCTTTGTGGCTGCGATTTTCCTGCTTGCCTCACACACCGCCAGCAGCTCTGCCTGATAAACTGTGCAGTATGACGGCAGGCTAAGTTTGACTGGCCTGGCCTCCACTCCGTGTATCCATATTGCTAGTGCTGCTCCCACTCTGCCGTCAAGCTTGCTGCCGTCTGTAAATATCTTTGCCTGTGAGTTTGAGTTGGCTTGCAGTTGTTCTTCATCCGCTAAACTTGTAAAGTGAAGATCTTTGTGCTCGGCGGGGTGAGGAGCTTCTATCGCTGGAGCCATACACTCGATCTCCCTATCACCCAGCCCAGGTAGCGGCGCCCCCCTCTTAGCCTCGTACAACGATGACATCTCCTGTATGCGAAGGTCGAGGGGCAGCAAACCAGCCAACAACAGTGCTGAGTGCAGGGAGACCGTGCGATACGACTTGCAGATTTTCTGGGCGAAACCGCGTTGCACCGTGTTCAGTTTCTTCTTAATGCACTGCTTCTTAGCTGCCGGTGCCCAAACACTGGCTGCGTACAGCAAGATCGGTTCCACCGTTGCCACATATATTGTCCGGATAATTTCCGGGCTCAAGCCCCAACTTGCCCTAGCGGCTCTGGTGAGTCTATTATAGATTCCGGTGACTTTCCGGCATTGGTTAGCAATATGCTTATTAAATGTTAGTTTACTGTCTATGGTTACCCCCAGTAGTTTTATTTCCCCTACCATGACTATATCGTGACCCCCCATGTTAAGTCGTGGATTATCATACTTTCGTTTGTTCGTAATAACCATGGCATTTGTTTTATGAGCGGCAAATTTAAGTTTGTTGTTCGTTCCCCACAACTCTACCCTCTGAAGAGCCTCATTCGCCTTCCTCTCAATATCTAGGGCCTCCTTACCCTGGAAGATGAGCACCACATCATCCGCGAAAGCCTGGCAATGGATGCCTTGATGCTGTAATTCGTTAAGGAGTGGGTCAAGTAAGAGGTTCCATAGCGTGGGGCCTGCAATGGACCCTTGTATGCATCCTTTTGTGGTTTCATTAACGGCTTCTGTTCCCCCATACCTAACCCTCACTGTCCTGTCCATAAGGTAGTTGTCTACAACTTTCCTTATTTTAACGGGGCACTGCTCTTCTTTAAGCCTCAATCTTAGCGCTGGCCACCAGGCGTTATCGAAGGCTCCCTCTATGTCCAGTGACACTATGGTGAGTATGTCCTTCTCATTTAGTCCCTTTTTTATGCATCGCATTAGGGCATAGAGGGAGTCCTCGGTACTTTTTTGAGGCATGAATCCATATTGGTGGCCGTTCGTCCTTGGTAGTAGTAGGTGGCGCAGTCTGTATACCAGCATTTTTTCATATATTTTTCCCAGAATGGGAAGAAGCCCTATCGGTATATATGATTTGGGTTCTGTATAGTTAGCCTTTCCGGGTTTTCTTAACACCACCACTACAGCTTCCTTCCAGGCCTTCGGGAAGTAGTGCTTTTCAAGGCATTTGTTATAGAGGGAGAGGAAAAGATGCTGCTCATTATTTATGGCGGCGAGACATATGTCAGCCGTGAAGCCATCTCCACCTGGCGCTTTCTTCGGGTTGAAAGACGTGCTAGCTCTAGTTAGTTCCGTGATCGTGAATGGGGGCTCTGAGAAGTCATCTTCATCGGTCCCATTCATCTCCTCCACCATCTTCCGGACTCTCTTGTGGTGGTCGGTGTCCATCTCGGCGGAGTCCTTCGGGAAGAATGACTCTGCCAGTAGTTTGGCCGATTCTATGGCATTTAAGATTTTTCCTCCTTCCTCGAGCGGCACGTCCTCTTCCCTTTTTGTGGTCCTGCCGATGACCCTATATATTCCGTCCCACACGCTCTCTCTGTCTTGTTTCGTACAGAACTCTTTCCAACTTTGGACTTGTGCTTCGTTGGCTTTCGTCTCATATTCTGTTTTCTTTTTTAGGTACTCTTCCACTACAGCCGGTCTGCGGATGGGCGCTGCACAGCGGATTCGGCGCTTCCTAGTCGCGACTTCGGACTTCATTGCAGCGAGTTCCTCGGACCACCATGGTAAGTTGATTTTTTCTGTATTTTTCTTTTTAGGGATGGCATGATTACATGCCTCGGTTATAATTTCGGTGATGTCTTTTACTACTAAATCTATACTATTCCCATCTTTTAATTTATTAATTTCTGCCCAACTTAATTTGTATTCTATTTTTAATTGGTCCAGTTTAATATTAAACTGCGACCAATTTGCTTTTTTTTAGTTATAGGTCCTTGTGGTTCTTTGAATTTGCAGTGCTTTTGATTTTTTAATGTTTATGCTAAAAATAATACCATTGTGGTCCGAGCTCGTGAGGTCCTCAACAACGTTCCAGTCTACAATGCGATCCATGATACCCACCGTGCAAGCCGTCACGTCTACGTGACTCTTGTAGTGTACTCTTCCCCTGATGGTGTCGAATGTTGGTAGCACACCGTCGTTGAGTACGTGCAGGTCCAGTTCGTACAGGGTCCCGGCAAAGTCTTCGCCTCTTCGGTCGGTTATAGTACTGCCCCACCAATTACTCTTGGCGTTGGAGTCGCCTCCTAATATTACATCCGCCTTGAGCGCCTTGACTGTCTGCGTCAATTGGTCCAGGTACGGTTCGATCGGGCTGTTTGGTTCGAAGTAAAAGGAGATTAGCGCTATCCTCCAGGCTTCGGTCCGGATCTCGATTACCACTATATTAGTGGTGGTCAACTCGGGGTGCTGGATTACGTTCAGGTCCGAGTTGAACACCACTATTGCAGCCTTTACCACACCCTCCTCCGACTCCGAGGTCTGGAAGACTCGCGCTCCCCTGTAACTCCGCATCCTGTTCGAATTGCCCACGTAAGGCTCCTGGACCAATGCCGCCACTATGCCCCGTTTCCCAGCTTCTATGAGCAGCTCTTGTGTTGCCAGTTTCTTTCTCTGTAGGTTGCTTTGGGCGATTTTATAGGGGGTTTTCATACCGTGGGTGCCCTTAGCAATACGCTACCGTTGAGCGAGCCAGTGCATCCCATTTTCGTCTTATTGGACAAGACGAGTCGAAGGCGTTATGCTCCGTGCTGTTATACTTGGCCTTGTCACAATTTCTACATCTCGGCGGTATTCCTGAGACGAAATCAGGGCAGTCTGCTTTTATATGCGGGCCGCCGCAGTGGCTACAAACGTCCGCCGGGTCAGTGCAGAAACGCTTACTGTGGCCGTAGCCTAAGCAGCGAGAGCACTGGACCAGCGGTGTCTGATCTTCCACTCTAACCGGCTGTAGATCTATCTGTACTAGTTTTTTCCCGACCGCCCTTTGCCAGATGGTAGGCGAAACACTAATCACTGCATGACAGGTATGGGGATTCCGGGCTCTCCTCCTGTATCGGAATTCGACCCTATCGTCCTCTTTGTCGAGGCCATGAAAGAGGTCCCTGTTCTGGTTCCTCAGGGCCTTCAAAATATCTTCATCAGTGTGCACTTTGAGCACTCCCCGAAGAACCAGAAGAGGATCCCGGTTCTTGACCTCCTCAACAGTTAACTGTCCTTCTGCAGCTTTAAGTTTGGTCGTCAACTTTTTGCGCTCCGCCTTCGAGCTCAGTCCTATTATGACCTTCCTGTCTTTGGCCTTTCTGACATTTCGGACCTCAATCCACCCCTCTTTGGCTTCTACTGCGTCCCTTATCTTCTCCAGTACCCTCTCTCCAGAGTCCTGGTCGTCTGTTGAGGTGACAATGACGGAGTGGAGCGTTTCCCTGCTTCTTTGCGTGCTCCCGCTCTGTACCGACGAGTTTGCGGTTACACTCGCGTCTGTTGCTGTTGTCACCTTCTCCAGTAGCTCATTGTGTCTGCGCATTTCGTCCTTGAGTTCGGCTATCATGAGGCCGTTTTCCCGGAGTAGCTTCACATGCTCCCCAATCTGGGAAGCCTGTGGAGACACCTCGAGAGTCGCGCCCAATGCGTCCACCTGCTCTCCTTGGTTCGACGACAAGCCTTTGAGTTCAGCCTCGATACCTTTGATCAAGGAAAAGAGTTTTGTCAAGGCTGACAGGACCTCCTCCTTGATCTCTCTTTTCAAGTTATAGGCTTTGTTAAGGTGCAGTTTGGCTCGCGCTATACACTCCCTGGCCTCAATGGTTTTGTTTTTTACCTGCCTAGGGGGTTGGTTTACGGTTGTAATTTGTGGTGGAGTTCTTGCTATTTGCGGAGTAGGATGTCTGTTCGAGGGGCTTAGGTTGGTTCCTGCCCTGGCCGCCTCCCAGTCGTCGATCCTATCTCCGATACTTCTCCGTTCTGTAGCCCCCAACTCAGGTTTCTTAGGTGAGGGTTTTACCACCTTTTGCGGAGGGGTCCTGATGCCCGACATCATCTCGGTTGGTGGTACGCGTCAATCAATTTAGAAAAATATAATGTAAAGCCGGAAAAATGTGTAAATTTAACCTAATGCAGCAACACTAAACAGTTGCTGCATGAACACAATAATATAAAAAAAAAATACAAAACTGTCAAAATTTTTGTCTACCTTATATAGACTTGTCTGGGTGGTCAACACCAGTGGCGTGCATTGGTTTTCGGCCATGGTAGGCACTCGTACATGGAGCAACTTTACCGTAAATACGCAAATGAACTCCCAAAAAATGGAACAAGCATTATTTTTGTGGATCACAAGGTGCGTTCAGGTCTGACGAACGCGCACCGAATGCGCTGCTCGCGCCTGCAGTTAGGTACTGCAATATGTTAGTGCGCCTCCTCCGCGAAACTCTCGCAAAGGTCGATGGTGCAAATAACGCCGTCTCCGAACTGTTCGCGAGCAGTACGCGCGCTGCAAGATACAATTTAAAATGCACGCGCGCAGCTCGCGACCAATTTCTGATTGAATCTCTATTTCAACTTGTTGGTATAAGTTTGTATAAAATAATCTTAGTAAAGCTAACTGCGAACAGCAGCCGACTCCGCGACTCGGGACTCGCGACGAGCAAACGGTCAGCTTATGATTGAGGACTTTTATTTGTGTATTATTCTTAATAAGGGTTCGAAACCGAACCTAAATAATAGTAAATATATTGAGCCATAGTCAATATGACCGTTCGAGATCAAAATTTTTCTTACCTACCTTATGTATTACATAGACAAAAAAAGAATCAGACGTATTATTGAATGTGCCAACATATACTATTATCTTGTATGTTTAATTTACTCCCATTTTTACTAAGATTTTAACTAAAAACAATCACTTAATATCATCATCCACAACAACAATATGTTTTCGTCGTAGAACAACTACGACGCGCGACGGTACGGACGTAGGTATCAATTCACACAACAATTTCGTATTTAACAATCAAGAAACGACGAATAACACAAAAAGAACAGTTCGTCCAGCAGCACACCGCTAGTCAGGCGATAGTTTCTAACATTTTGAGTTAATATTATTATGAGCCTTACCTTTAAAGTTTTGTCAACAAACCCCATCTGATGGGTTTGTATTGTAAGTTTGTAATTACGCACGTATGCTATCCAAACATATTTCATTTTCGCCACAATCTTAACATCGGTTTATTAATGCTCCTTTTTCTTAAACTACAGCCACTTCACAAAATCACAATAAATAGAAACTAGTTACGAAAGACAAGACGAAAACGCGCGCGAACTATCAAAAACTTAATAAACAATCTGCCACAGATAATAAATATCGAAAAACGACTAAGTTGCAACACAGAAGTAAAACAATAAAAATGTTAATTGAAACTAAATATAATAAACATCAATAAGTAACTAAATAATATTGTGATAATTAATTTACAAGTTATTAGTATTTTAAAACGCAAGTTTCACTTAAAATACACTAATAACTGGAATAAGAATTGACAAGTTCGATGAACGACCCAAAAGACTATTGCTCCAAAACGGATATGAGAGTAGAATGAATGGGAGAAAGAAATAATCTTGTTTATTGGCAGGTAAGCATGCTTACTGTAGGTGTAAAAAATTACGAATGTCAAATGTCAGAGCATTACGCTTTGCAAAAAGAGGTTTTCGTTTTTGTCGTATAATAAAAACTCAAGATGGCGGTGTATTATTTTCTGTTTTTGAAGTGTGCGTGCGTATATGGATAAGGAGATTTTGTTTGAATGTGTAAGTGGAAACTAGGCAGTTTTTGAATAGCCTACTTCGTCGTTGAGTATTGAATGAATTTGAATGTGACATATGTGACGTCATTATTGATTTGTTTGTTATTGAAATGTTTGGATACACATACAAGTTTTATTATCTGTAATTTAATGATTATGTATGATGAGTGTTGACTGATTTATTTTATATAAATTGTTATATTTAAAGATAGTTAGTTGGGATTTTGTAGGTAGGCACTGCCTTTTTGCCTATATGCTATGCACGCCACTGGTCAACACTGAGTCTATGCGGTCCAGTGGTGTCGATAAACACAGATATACAAATACAAAATAAAAAAAAAAAAAAAAAAATAAAAAAAAAAAAATCTGTAGCTTCGTAAGTTTAAATGATAAAAAAAAAAAAATAAGAAAAAACCTGTTAGATTAGCAGAAATAAAAGGTCTAAAAACCTGTATACTAGCAATTTTAAATTTTGAAAAAAATGCTTAACAAATTTTGAAGAAAACAAAAAATTTCTTAATTTACTAATTATATCTATAATTTAAAAGCTAAAATTTTTCTTTTGCTTGCGATGTGTTCTTCAAAGAAGCGCGCACCGGCCGGCAGCAAAAAATTGTAGGGTCCTGGATCTGGTTTAGGAGCTACAGGCCCCCAAACTTCAGGTTTTTTATTGCTTGTAACTCAGGCTTCCAATGTGATAAAAATCTGAAGTAAGCGGTTTCGTGCTTCTTCTACGAGCGCCTAACTGCCCACACAGTTTCAGCAGCGTCACTTCACTAGTTCGAGTACCTCGTGTCAGATTGAGGTTAAGAAAATTTTCTTAACTGGTGTTTTTCTCGGTTTTCCCTCAACCGATTTAGGTCAGAGAGGGGTCAAAAGTTGCGCCTCGTAAAGCCCCACAACTTGATAAACAAAAAGTTTGGGGTCGTCACTTCAGTTTTAAAGTTATTGCATAAAAAGCACTTTGTCACTTTCACAAAACACGTGTCTTTATAGTTTATCAGTGATTGCGACTTTTCCTGGTTTTTCCGGGTAAAATAAATTTATCCACCAGATGCGCGGCACAATTACAAAACTTTTGGTATATAGCACGACACTGTACGTTACAAAAAACCAATTATTTTGAATTTTTATCTGAGGACTTAGTAATTTTACAACTGTTTCGGCCCGCGTTTTTACGCATCTCCCATTGCGCCATGTTAGGGATGTCACACGAGACACAATATGCTTTAATTACAATGTAAATTATCAATTATGGCATCTAAATACTTCAGCACTCCACAATTAAGGACATCGCAAATCAGGATAATATTAAATTATTTCTTTCATTCATGAGTCAATGGCAAGTTATGTCTTTCAAGAAATAAGTTCCAATGCGTAAGTACATTCAGTAGCCCCAATTTACTTCCAGTATTTAAGATTAGCGATTCCAAAAATAGAATTAGTGAGAGTAAAAAAACATGCATTGACAGTTGAAAAATGAAGTCTACGACGCGAATTTCAAATTCTTGCAATCGATTGTTGTTGTCCCATACATCTTATACAGTGTAATGAATGGGACAACCCTAGCCTATTAAATTGAATTGACTCCGCTAGTGACGCGAGTAAAGTCTTTGTACGTGCTCAGAATTGATGAACGAATACAGAACATACTAAACACAATTTATTTGTTAAATGTACGCGTTTCTTGAAGCCTCGTTTATAGGAACAAAAATACTCTTTCTTGCTCACGAACTTTATTTAGGTACATAATATTTTGACTTACTATAGTTTATTTATAATTTATTCGAACGATCTTGAGCTACGTTTGTTTGTCATTATTATAATATTTTCCACTATCTCCCTCTGCTGCCTTTTCTAAAACTATGATTGGGTCTGCTTCCATTCTCAACGAATTTATCCATTGTTGAGAAAGAAGGTGGATAGAGATAGTGCGACTGCCTATCTCCGAAGGACGCAGCCCGCAGGGAACTACATTTGCACTCTATAATAATATGAAGAAAAAAACATAATTTTCCCAAACATAATGTAGATTAGGGAATGATTAAGAGTCATGATGATCATGCATTATATCGTATTTTTTTATTACCTATAGGTATTATCTTAGTAACATGTGGAACCTCTTGAATTATTTATAACAATATCAGATGCAACACGCCACCAAGTCAAAGAAGTCATATGTTAAATACAAGGACTTTGAGCGTACAAAAAATACTGATGACGTAAACGATTTATACTGCACTTGCTTCTAAGAACATCAATATTCACGATGGTTTGTGTCTTTACGGAATATAAAGGAGTAAAATATTAAGTTGAAAGAAATCTTTCCTCAAAAGGAAAATGGCCAAACATATTATGTATGCAAAATGGTTAAAAAAGAACTAGGTAATTCCGTACATTACCTCTCTAAAATACCGAGAATACATTGAACTGTACTAAATTTAACAGATCTGAAAAAATAATAAGAACACAGTATGACTTTCATACCAAAACTTCAATCTTATAATCATAAAGATTACCGAGACGCCCGAAGTCTGATCACTAAAGTGCTTTAAGGCGATTAGGTGTGATAATAAAACTAATAGCCATATAACTATAGCACATAAGTAATTATGGCTATTGGACTCTTGTGAAGCCGTCATTAATCTAACGACGGCTTAACAGTCAACCAACTTAAATCTAATTTAAGTAAATTGGTATGATGACAGGTACTTCAATTATTAATCATGATTTTAATCAAACAACCTAAGTAACGTACGTAGTTTTAAGATTAAATAAGGAAATATGTATGCAGTTACATCGGTAGAACGAAAAAAAAGCAGACAACAGTATTGTACAGACGGCAACGATAAACCCGAATTCGGTTTCGATTGATAACGTAGACAAACATTAGAGTGCAATGGATTGAGGAAAAATAGTTGAACACTGGAATTTAGACGCAACGAGCCATAAACAACTGCAAAAGAGTTATTAATAAACATATTTCTAAGTAACACGAGCGATACATAAATTAAACATGGTAGCAAACCTCTTAAAAAGCGTGTTTGTTCTAACTGAGCAACGCTAAATTGCGAGTGATTGAGCGATGACTTTCCTCTACAAAAATTCAAATAAAACGTAAAAATGCAAAGTATCTTTATCAACATTATGGATATGATAATATTGAGTGATCTTTAAATTGTTGCTAAGAGCAGATAATACTAGTAAACGATTGAATAGTAGAAATGTTCAATGGAATTTCCCAAACTAGATAAACTTTGTACAAGTTTACTTTACTATTTAGAGATTGAATAGTTTCGGTTAGTTTGGATAATTTGGTTATAGTATGGTGAAGAAGAAATATAGGATGAAGACATTCTTTTACAATTACTTGTGATAAAATCGAAATACTTGAGTGCATAAAAATGAAATGGGAGAAAACAGAAACATATCATTATTTGCTTGTTACGTTTTCATTTTTCGAGCAGGAGTTATTTCTAAATTGTTTCCTCATTGTAACGTGAACTCGGATGGGATAAAGGAAGTCAAAGTTAGATGTTCCACAGAGCTTCCGTTTTATCTCTTTTTAATCCACACGTGTATATCATTCAGAACGTTCATGTCGAGCATTTCAGAGAACCGTCCGTTTTACCATCTAATAGAGGTGCAACTACGTAAGCGGCAGACAATTGGCGCTGATTGCAAAAATAATAGCGTGTCCGTCTACCAATTGAGGGTCTGTGACGCGGGTCCTGCAATCAGCGGGCTGACAGACGCCAGAACCGATTTGTCTATAGTCACGCACGCTAGACGTATGTGTTATGCATGCAGCAATAAAGACAAATACAATAACTTTTAAGGATTAAGGATGTAGTAGTCATAGTTAATGTGCTTTCAGACGTAGTTAGAGGTCATGGTTTTTTTTTAACAATATTTATATATGTCAGGGAAAATTTGATTTCCTTGTATGACAGACAAGAGACTACATATGAATAAAATTTTCACTTCATTGACGCATACTTTATCTATTGAATAAAAAATATTTTTACTTCAAAAACTAAACCCGATTGATCACAATAATGCATTTTATCTGATACTGGGTAAATGCAAGCAACCGACTTATCTTCTGGAAATACATCTTGATAAAACAAAGGAACGATCAATATTGTAACTGACCCACTCAACGCCCGTTATTTACTGAAAGACAAAAATAGGTAACTAAAAGTGCTTATATTTTTATAATAATAACAAATCACCATGATAGTATATCACCATGTTATAATTTCCGTGATAAATAAATAAACAGGTTATTGTAATAAATAAGGAATCGGTATAACCAAAATATCAATCGCAATTTATCCGCATATCAAGGAAGTTGTTTACAAATAAATTGGGTCGGTAAAAAATTTGTCTGACCGATACTTGGATCTGTTTAAAAGCTCTTGTCAGATGAAGTTTTAATTAAATTTACTCAATTTATCATGTGGAATGTATAAATAAAACTTACTATGGAAGTAAATCTAATCTTCTTCACCATGTTGCTACAAGAGAGATCATTGATACTTTTAAAATGGTTGTCTTGAAGATTGGGATACTGTCTGTAATATTTAATAGGTACTCTGTCTTTAATATATATATTGTAGGTATATTCAATTAGGACAGAGGCCACATTAATGTACATTTAGGAAGTTTTGATTTTATAGTGAAAAATCTAATTTTTTCAAAGTTTATTGCTGTAATATGGCTCAACAATACAGCGAAGTAGTGTAAAATTTATACATAAAGCGAAAAAAAAAATGCCTGTGTCGCCCGCAACCTTGACTTTTTAATAAATTCAACTAAACAAACATCAATAAAAACCATTCTGCTATAAACCAAGAGCAAAATTCTAAGGACACAGAACTAGTCGTTACAAAACAACAACAAAAATCGTATTTTATATAAATAAACAAAAAATTATATTCTCAACATTTTCCTCAATCAGGTATCTACGTTGTCTCAAAAACAATTATAATGTGATTAAAAAGTGATTAATCTCATTGGAAACGTGAAGTGTGTGTGCAACGTGTTGGGCGCCATTTTTCTAAAATGACGTGACTTCAACAGTCGCGACGATAACTAATACATTTATAGTTAGATTATAGGTCAGATTTATTAATATAGATTAAGTTGTTTATCGCGTATAATATCACGACACTATGTACAAGGAGAGACTGGAATAACAAACGATTTAATGTAAAAAAAGGTGTTTCTTAACTCAAGCTCCCCTTTTTTAGGTTGCGTTGTTAGGGATTTTTGTCTAAACATACAAATGCTTTATTGGAGATATAATATAACTCGAGTACCGGGGCTTTAGTCAAAGACTACCGCCTGATCAACTGATTAAAGAATCGACGTCAAGATTTGTCAAGTGCATTTCGAACTTTCGAGTCACCGACGAAATGGTACCGCTTGGAGGATGCAATCATGAAAGTATCACCACCTACAGACGGTAAAGTACGTGATAGTATTTATCATAGTTATCAAGTAGACTGTTGATACCTTAATGCAGGGGTCACTCGGGGAAAGGTTACCGTTATCTGTATTATCGGGGCACAGGCTCGTGGCTACATACCACGGTTAGATGTTCGTGTTCCAAATTGCAAGCTCTAACAGGATAGTGGGGATAATCCGCTAATAAAGTAAATGCTAATATAAAGGCTATAACAATTTTCGTTATTATGGCAAATCTGGATGGATTTGGATGCAAATTGACTGCGTTTTAGAACATATTTACCAGCTTATTGAGTGGAAGTCATTATTATTCTGTTGTGATGAGATGGTTAGTGTAATTATTGTTCTAAATCGTCATGAAATGAGTGATAGGGATAAAAGCTACTAATAATTAATTTTCTTACCACTTGATTAAAAAACAAGTTTAGACAAGTATGTAATTCACAAAGATAACTTTAACATTTAATTATCTTTGAACTGTGATGAATAATGAAAACATTGTCATTTGTAATAATTATTTATTTTCTGTGCCAAAAGTCATTACATTTCTTAATCGCTCATATATGGTGTGGGATACCATGACACATCATATAACATTTTCATGTGACTTCGACAGTTTAAAACAGTATTTTTAGTACGCAAATCACGAGGTTTTAGTATCTGAGAAAGCTGTATAACAGGAAAATTTGTGTGGAAACATATCACGAGGTTAAATCAGCTGATCTTCATCTTTGGCATACATCCACGAATTTCTTCAACAATTATCATTTATTTACTGTGCACCATGTGGAGAAACCACCATGATGATGAAATTGCCCATGCATTATCATTTATCTCAATACAATTTCGACCTTATGACGGACGATACAAGTCCAATATTCAGTTTACGATCAGATAAGACTCAAAACAATACAGGGTGACTGGTAATTAGTGACCGATACTTAAACACTTGATTGTACTCATGATTACAAACAACTTTCCCAAAGAAACTTTTTTTGTATACTCATTAGTTTTCTTTTTATCGTTATAACAAAATTGCTGACGCGCGTGCAAAGTTCAAACTTCGCGCGCGCGCCGTCGCCCGATCGGCTGTTAGCGGCGAGGCCCCGCGCCCGCGTTGTCGATGACACAGGCAATGTACCTACATGTTAAATAATATTATTAAATTGTTACTGACTACTGAGCCCTCTTTCTCTCTCCTAATGTTGCTGTGCCCGACAGAGTTCTTATTGAACTTTTACCTTGTTATGTAATAGATAAGGAATGCAATAAAGACTTAGTATTATGTTTCGATAAAATAATATCCGAGACTAGTATTTTGGTACTTTACGCGTGCGCGCTACTACAATAAATACATAATCTTTATAACTTACACTCCACTTTAAAAACTAACTACGACTACTTATAAACCAACTTCAGGCGTTTGTTTTTATTACTTTTACGATGGATGTTTAGAAACGATTTGAAAGATACCACTACATTATTAACTGATTTGATACTTACTCGACACTGGGCATGATTCAATTTATTCCAAGTTTCCTATCACACTTATCTAGGCTTTGGACTAGCAGTCTAAAGCAAAACGTAGGTATTTTATAATTAGTCTCGTTGCTAAACTTCGCATTAGACTGGAGTGTTTAAAAAATTGGAATCAACTTGGCTATTTACAACGATAAATTATTACTTAATCAGATACTTATGATTTTAATCAACTAAGTTTTAACTCACATTAATTGTTGGATGTGTCCACCTTGCACTTCAACACACTTATTCGCACGTTTTATAATGTGAGCCTGCACTCGCCACAGAGTGTTAGTGTCACTTTTCACTATTGCGAAACAGTTTTCGATCCTAGTTTTTAGTTCATCGGAAGTATTGACTGGCCCATCACGATACACTAGGTTTTTCACTTGCCCCCACAAAAAAAAGTCCAGCGGTGTTTAATGTGCAGCGCGTAAAAATGTTTTTGGGGTTGGGAGAGTTCTTGTTGGGTACAAAAGATGATACAATCGTCTTGTTGCTTCACCATTACCCCCTTCCGAATAGTAGCACATCACCATATCACTGTACTCACTCGCGGTGTAGTTGTACGGCATAGTGCGCGCGGGCGGGGCGGCAAAAAATAAACAAACAATGCGCATGCGACACGCTTCCCGGAGCAACTGTTTTTTATACCTACGTCACTACTGCATGGCAAGGGGCGCGGTGCAGGCGGGGGAAAATGGCTTCTACATTGCCGGCGGCATCGACAAAGCGGGCGCGGGGCCTCGTCGCTAACAGCTGATCGGGCGACGGCGCGCGCGCGAAGTTTGAATTTTGCACGCGCGCGAGCAATTTTGTTATAGTGATAAAAAGAAAACTAATGAGTATACAAAAAAAGTTTCTTTGGGAAAGTTGTTTGTAATCATGAGTACAATCAAGTGTTTAAGTATCGGTCACTAATTACCAGTCACCCTATATAAGTAGACCATAGAAGATTCGAGTTCGAGGTTTAGGTTAATACTAGGAAATAAACGATGTGCAAAGAAAAAGCGGTATTACTGCTCAGCCAGTAACTAGGCTATTCGTCACGTATCTCTCAGCTCTTCTGAGAATAATTAACTTTATGTGGGTTTATAACCGTTATTTATAAACATAGTTGTAAATCAAAGGACCCATCAAAAAGTCAAACCATCTATAAAATGTTTTTGCCTATTAACAGGTTGAACGAACGCTGTAGCAAACTACACATTCATCACGTAGTATTTTGAATTAAGTTATTAGAGCTTGTTTTAGCCACTAATTGGGCCACTTTGAAATCGAACACGCACGTCGTTCAAAAGCTTTGAGCGTGAAGTAGAAGAAAAATTATGTCATTGTAATTAGTCTTAAAAATGTTAATGCATTCCGAAATAAAAACATATAAAAATAATAAATGATCGCTCTGAAACTATAAAAATAGGAGCAATAAAAGATTAGCAGACTCCACAAAAACATCTGGGAAACTTACATAAAATCTTCCAAATCCACAACCGTGGTATATTGGCAAGGTTGGCCATCCACATCGAAGCACATGTTGTTGTAATCCCATGGTTGTTGTTGATGGCAAGGCAAGTTCTGTATGGGGAGCGGTGGAACATAAGCCACTGGTGGTTGGTACACTTCCTGAGTCGGATAATATGGATACACATTTTCATGACCATAAGGAACAAAGGGAGCATTCCTGTAACACTGCACTGATGGACTTTTAAAGTTCGGATTGTAATTACTATAACCGCACTGACTTGTGTCTATTTGTCTAGACCACTGACCAGCCATAGGGCACTGTAAATTCCATCCCCCGTCTTCGTAACCCCTCACAGGGCACTCCTGCGGGAACTGCTCGCCTAAACCGTTTACGAGCATTTTGGAATCCGAAACCTCGCATTCGTTTTACAGGGAACAACAAAACAGTCCATCGAGGTACAAAAACAGCGAGCTACTGATAGCAGCAAAGATGTTCTTATCTGTACTGAGGATAAAAGCCATAGTAGCAAAAACTTGATAATAATAAAATTATTAGATAACATTGAATTATTCGACCCTGTCAAGTCTAGCATATGGTTGATATCAAACTTCTTATCAAGTATTTTTGTGGATTGTAAAAATTCATATTTTAAGAAAATTGTTTATTTATCAAATACATGCAAAAGTAAAATTATTGCGCTTTAACATTTTCATCGCTGAAAGAACAATTTTATTTGCTGTAATGGTTGTATTTTTTTAAGAGTCCACGAAGTTCTCCAATTCTTAGATTACTACGTTTTCTAGGAATACATAATAAACTTACGACATTTTCTAGTAATTAAACATTGATAATGCGTCATTTAATGATTTTGCTTAAAGCTGTCCCCATCTTTAATTACTTGTTCAAAGGTCTCGGATAATTCCGTAGACTAATTAAATTATTTGCTATCAGTCTGGAACCATGTTTACAAAGTTACAAATATTTACTTAACATAGTTTAAATAAAATCATAATGTACCATAAAATATATTGAATCTATTAAAGTTGTATACAAGTGCTTATGTATCCTTATTCTGGAATCAAATAATTAAATAGGCGGAGCTACAATCAAAAACTTAAGGCGCAACATTTACTAAAACGATGCAGAAAATCTACAGAAACGACTACTTGAGCCATCAGTATATAAACGACATTTTAGCCATTACTACCCAGGAAGGCTAAATATGTACCAACACTTGCTTGTAAAATATTAACAGTATAAGGCATCAAATACTGTAAACGAGGTTTCATCTTGCCAATTACTATGTATGGTATCTTTCTTCACTCAGTAGAGGTTTTAAAATAAGCCGGTTAAGTCGACACCGACAGGATGTGTACGCCCTTTGGTATAATGAGCCAAGACACTGGATTCCCTTCAAATACCAATGTATTGCATTTGTATCTGATGTAAAGTTTTTCTGATCATGTTATTAGAATTTTGTGTCATCTTTCTCTCATGGTGAATGTTTATTAGTAGTCCTGTGCCTCTATCTGTTTCACACCTCTGCCAAAAAGAAATATATTTGTGCTCTCATAATTGTAAATGTAATTAGCATACAACATGAGCGACTAATTCGGGAAATAAAAATTGAACGCGGGGTATAACTAAGCAAAGAAATAACGTGGAATTATCGAGCTACCTTCAGTCACCCAAAAATACCTTTACATCGACTTCTGCGCCGTGAAGGTTTTACGAGGTTTTGTGTGCAGATATCATACATTGTAAAGGCACTTACGTGAAGAAAAGCAATTTAGTTATTTATATGGCAGGAAGTCAGTGCTCCAATGCTCCCGTTTAATCTCAATTCGGAGGGCACCGGTCATGCAGAAGCTGTATGCAATCATGTCGTGCGAGTCAGAACTGACCTAAATGTGCATATCGTTGAGCGTAATTGTTGAACATGGTCAACTATGTTATGTAACTCGAAAGATTCAAAATTTGCTTGAGCATTGCTCCTTTTGGTAGTATGTTTTCCTTAAAAAAATCTAAGGTTAAATAAAGTAATTTGTTCTCCATTAAACTTTTTTGGATAAAGGAATTTCAATACATTATAGCCCTAATAGTTTCACTGAATATTCAGATTAACTGGACAGGGCTGCTAAGGACAAGGGAGGTTGGAATCCTATTGAAGAAAAGTTTGTGCTTAGCTGTGGGAAATAACCACAGTATGGAAAAAAATGCGGTTTGTATGGATGATTCCAGAAAAGTCGTCGAAAGAGAAGAAAGTTAACCAATTTCTATCTTACACCATCAATTCGTTTGACTTTCTCGACACTTCCAAATGGGCCGCTTACATACATAAATATCATTGCGTGGCTTATCGTGTCGGTAGCAACTTATAGATATTCAACACAACGCATTTGTAGGACGCACCAGGCGCCCCATTTGAAACAAAGGTTTAATTTAAACATGTTTATCTGTCTGTACTGTCGAACCCCACGTTATTGGTAACAATTAATTATGAAAAGCAACTTTATTGCTTTGAAATAAAGCATATATTTTACGTCGAAGTGTTATAACTGGTGTGAAATCGACTGTACATCTGACTGTTATAATTATATTTTATAATATGTATATTCTGATAGCGGTCAGAATTAAATAAACAGAAGTAACTGTTAACTAACGTGTCTAATGTTTAATACAAGCTAATATTGTGTAAATAGCAAATGGTAGCATATTTAACATCTTGGTAACTCAATGTTTACTGAAAACGATTACTTTGAGTCTTTTGTTATTTGCTCTTTATAATGATTTACAAACATAGAATTAAGTATATGTATATCATGGCTGCATCCTTGAAGGGGTAAACAGGCTTCTTTCCACGTGTACTTAGGAAAAAATAAGTTGATGTTCAACAAGAAATTGCTACATTTCCCTGGGTTCGAACCAAGGTGGAATAGAAGTGATCCTATCGTTACTGGAATACTAATTGGATGTTTTAAACATAGTTTATCGGAATATTGGAGTTTGCTACGGCAGGTCCCCAATACGGCGATAGGCAGTAACATGTTCGTAAGTTAGCAACTTAGTACTTTTAGTATTTTCTGGCTCGACTCCGATATAAAATCAGATTGAAAAACTTTTGGAACCAAAATCAGAACTGGAGGTGAACATAAATGTATTTTAAGTTTCAAACTTTCGAAGTAGGTGCCTAGTTCAGTAATTTGTTTAAAGCCACCGAATAAAGTGTTTTTCTCTGTTTTCAGTGTTTCTCTTACAGTTCTCTCCCTACTCATCATCTCAGCGTTCACTCCTTTCTTTCGAATACCAATTAGCACACAATCCATCTACCTCTTTTTCGGTCTTTTTCTGCATTTATCCCTCTATTTCATAATTAAATTCTAGTTCTCGGTTATGAACTCATAAAAATCCGGTACAAACTGGAAAGACATAATCAGTTGACGCATCATTTCCTTTGGTGTTGTTACACACACCTTTTTGAATCGATAAGTAAAAAACAAAATATCTTCATTAATTAAAATAATAAGTCCGATAATGGATATAAATAATTAAAACACCGATTTACCGATAGATTAAGATATTCTACGTCAATTAGCAACAGTCCATTTTCAGACATGTGATTCGCACGCAAACATATTTTGAAAGATAAATAAATATAAGTTATTCACATTTATTTATTACTATATACTGCTAATTCAGAAGCAATAATGTTTATATTAAAAAAAGCCGCGTGTCTACCGCAAGCCGGCATGTCATCGCGTCATCCCGATCTCGACAACAAATAAAGTGTTCATTGACGGCCACACTGGACAACCGCCCTTATTTTTTTATTATTTCAATTATTAAATAACATACAACATGGCACGAGTAATAGTGACATCATACTAAACATAAAGTAGTTTCTTTTTTATCTATCTTATCACTGACGTCAAACGCATGATAAAAGAACAAACGAGTTTTTAACTAAGCTAGGTTGGATAATGAAGCCTTCAATTTTGGGTACCTTGTAATATTTCTTAGAAATTCTTAGTAAATTGCTAAGTACAAATAAAATAATGAGAAACGTCGCAGTTTCAGGTGTGGCCAAGCGGTTCACAGAAAGCATTTGGGGCCCAAGATTGCCGGTTAATGAAATCTTTTCTAAGTTTCACATATGTGTACAATGTACATTATGAATAGTGTTAAGACACCACTGAAAATCTGTGAAAAAGAAAGTTAGCAGAAAACGTGGTGATAAATTGCTATTCGTTGCGATTTGTTTCTTTATACAAAAAAGGTCTTAGCCCAGCAGTGGGACGATTACAAGCTGTTATTATTATTATATAGAATTCAGTTCGATGCGTCCGATGTCTTATTTTGTAAGCATACAACTGCTAGTTTCAGTTTCTTATCATATCCGTTTTATGCAAAAATTTGGCAAGTCACACATGATAATATAAAGATACGGAACGTTAGGCGTCGTATTTAAATTCGCAAGACAGATTTCACTTCTGATATAAAAACAAATATTAAATTTATAGGAGCTTCAGATAAAATTATGTAGCATTTCAGTTGAGTTTTAAAACATTGTAGGAGTTAAACTGATTTGTATGAAGATCAAAAATGGTTTGTTTAGTCTGTTTCTTGGTTTTAATGTGGTGTGTAATTTATTTTATGGTCGTGAAGCTTAAATGTTTGAGGAAAAAAATATAACAAATTAGAAACTTTGTAGCTCATAAAACATTATTACCAAAAAAGGAACGTGAGTGTATTACGTGGTAAATAACTAAGGGTCAACAAACTAAAAGGCTTTTTGGAAGGTCCTTTCAACTACAAATAAGGAAATATTTTTATATGTTAAAAACAAACGTTCTTTTCGAATGTTAAGTGAGTTATAAAAGCTGAGATGAGTAGCAGATTGCCTTCTTCTTAATTAAGAATTCATAATTAAGTAAGTATTAAGGAAAGTCGAAAATTCAAAGCATTTTGTTCTTTACTCAGGCTTTAGTTCAGGCTTAAATTTACTATACTAGTAGGCATGTAAAGCTTTTTATAACGTTGCAACACTAAAAAATAAAAGAATGCATATGAGTTTACTTGCAATTGCACCAGCGTGCAGTAACACATTATTAGAGTAATTTGCTATAGAATATAATAATATAGTGTACACTGAATGGGTAGTTACGTACTGTATCATTTTATAGACATTATATTATAATTGGTTTGGAAATTACGGAAAAATACTATTCGATTAATTACTCTGTTTCTTCTTCGAATAGCTAGATATTATTTTAAACCATCAAATGAGTTAATTAGTAAGGATTGTCGTTACGCAGTATGTAGGTATGTATTTTTTGTAAATATATTTTGATACTAAACAGGCATCTCCATGTTCATTATACTTTGGAGCAATATTGGTCACTATATTCTAACAGAGTAAGACTGATTTAGGTTCAATATTAGGAACGGTTTTCCCATTTTTAGGGTTCCGTACCCAAAGGGTAAAACGGGACCCTATTACTAAGACTCCGCTGTCTGTCTGTCTCCAGGCTGTATCTCGTAAACCGTAATAGCTAGAAAGCTGAAATTTTCACAAATGATGTATTTCCGTTGCCGCTATAACAACAAATACTAAAAACCACATTAAATGAATATTTAAGGGGGGCTCTCATACGACGGTGGTGGAACTCTTCGTGCGCGAGTCCGACTCGCACTTGGCCAGTTTTTTATTCTCAAAGTCAACTAAATTCGTAAGTAATTTATCCCACTCTACATTATGTTTTCTAAAGATCTGACATGAAACGACCTTAACGATATTTATTAAATAAAAAAAAAAAAAAACTAGAACGGATTATGATGTGAAAAGTTACCTTATAAAAACAAATTGCTGAATCATTTTAATAACTACAAAAATAGCCTCCAATTATTGTAACCAGACTAATTTGATTTAAGTGTAACAATAATAGCTATTGTAGAATTGAAACCTAGTACTACGAAATTAGCGAAAAAACTATAAAAAAAACATGTATTCTCGTGTCTTCAGTTCAAGGCTAGCGCAGCACGAGTCTACACGAAACAGATAGACGACGTAAACAAATAGTTTCTTATGATAAATTATACGCGATAAGTTACTAATTTACCGTGTTTAAATTATTATGAAATTATTATGCGTAACTCAATACGCAGTTTATTATATTAAATAAAAACATTAAAGGCAATAAAATTATTGCCAAGAATATGACAATGATAGCACCTTTATTTCAAAGATGTAAAGTCACTTTTTAACTTTCTAGTTGTCCATCGTATACCAAAGCACAGATTACTAAATAGTTACTACGTGTAGCACTGCAACATATTTGAAATAAAAATAATTAACGTATATTGTAACAATCATGAAATAATAGTAAGTTAAATCTAACAGTACATTTTATTAATGCGGCTATTTTCCGAAAAAAAAGAATACTATGAAATGCTTTTAGGACAACGTTGGCGGGAAAATGTTGGAAAAACTATTTCTGCATTGACCTATTCTAATAAACTGTTGGCTGGACAGTTATGCAACAATAGGTCGTAAAGTTATTTGTTTACTGTTGTGCGACCCACAGAGCAAAAGCTAATTTTAATTGAACCGAAATACAGACTAAAATTTAAGCAAAAACAAATTCCTATTTCACAAAAAACAACAGAATGCTAACACAGTAATGCTAACCCCGGCAGTTACAGAGAGGAAATAAAAAAATATAATTAAAAAAAATAAAAAATTTGTTTTTATTTTTTTTTGACATGGCAGGCGTGTTTTTTATTTTTTTAAATTATATTTTTTTATTTATTACCTTTTAGTGAACAACAAAAAAACATGATACAACACAAAAAAAAATATAGTTCGGAACCCTTTGCAGGCGATTTCGACTCACACTTGACCATTTTTTAATGTCCACATAGCCTATGTCACTCGGGATAACTCAAAGCTTCTAATGATACCACAAACATTGAAATCGGTCAAGCCTTTTAGAAGTTATGGTGGAATAAAGAAACTCACAAACATACATACATACATACATGTATACATACATGAACCCTGAAAACATAATATTCCTTTTTGGGCAGTCGTGTAAAAACAATTTGACGTATCTAGTATTCCAAATTCAAATTGAACCATAGATAAGAATTATGAATGTGAAGGTGACTAATAGACAGCGAAAATGAATAATGACCTCTTTAGAAACAAAGACTTTACGATGGCTGTTGAGATTCATTTTGACAGATTTTGTTAAGATTATGCGTAGTAAGATAATATATTAAACTATTGAATCCAATAACAAGCAATAAGATAACCAATTTTTAAAGGCTAAACGGGTACTGCATATTGCATATTGGGGATTAAATAGACAATGATGAACTATCTACAATCCAAGGAATCTTGCCAGCAATCAGAACTTTATACGAAGAAAGGATAAAAACATAATCTAAACAAGTAAACATTACATACGTCATGTTCTGTAAATAAAACAAGATGATAATCTATTGCTGCATCCGTGAAAAGTATTACGTAAAACGACTAACAACTTCAAAATATTTGAATGGGATTGCTATAAGTCCGGGAATTACCTCTTCCAAAGTGCAATGACGTTTTACATATTGATAACTTCAAGGAACTCATGTTACTGAGAATTAATTAAATTTCAATATTAATAACATTATACTTAACCGTAGATAAAAAAGCTGCATCTACAATACTGGTAATTAACCTATTAGTCTGATAACCTTTTCTAAAATACTAAGGAGGGAGAAATTCGCATAAAGTATGATTCGCTTTTATTCTTGCATGAAGAACATTTAGACTAAAACTAAATGATTAGATAATACTGTTCCTCCTCCTGAAATCTTCTTACCTGCTAATAATAGGTAACTAACAAATAAATATTATTTGCATAATTATGGAATGATGATTGGAAGAGATTGCCCATCCTTAAGAGAGCTCAAGTTTTAAGTCAGGACTTCAGGAGTTAAGTTTTACTTATAAACATAATTCAGGCAGTTTTATGAGACTGTAACTCCTGTTAACTCAAAGAAACTTTAACTTTAAGACGTCCTCTTAAGTCTATTATTATCTTGCAACATTCCAAAACGACAGATTAAACGAGACGAAACGGCGACTAATAAAATTGAGTGACGTTCTTTTCGACCAAGAGACTGCGAGATTAAAATTTCTTATTTTTCAGAGATAAGTCACATGACAATTCTCCGTATCTATTACTGCAAATAAATCAATTCGTTCCAATGCTTAGAATAACACAAAGGAAGGAAAAAATAATTACCTTTTCACAATATTATATTTAGAATATCCTTGCTATTTGTTACTACATTAATTTTAATAATTTAATTAAGATACACTGTAATTTATGTAATTAGTATAGAAAATATATGATATACAACTAGGTTATATTAAACGTGTTTCACAAAAGTTGAGCTTTTTTCTGTATCACATTATAGTATTGCCCCTTTTGAAGATCAGAAATCTGTGTAGAAGTATTAATGGGGTTAGTTACCTTACAAAAATTCTCTTAAGAATAAATATTTTCAAGAGCTTGTAGTAGTAATCTTTTTTACCTCATTACGTCATCGATTCGGAGTACTGTACTATCAATGATTCTATGCTATTAGCATTAAGCTTTGTTATGCAAATGTTTACTTATCAATACCGATGTCGGAAGCGGAAATACGTAATTAACGTAGTTAAGTAGTTCCTTCGTGTAAAGCTTCTAAGAACCTAGACTTTGTTTGTGCTTTTGTTTTTAAAAATATCTTTCTATAAACACAAATATTATAATTCAAAGACTTACCTAGTAAACATGGGTAGAAGATGTAACTAATATAACCACGAGGATTGAGCAGAAAGTATTGAAACACTATTATTGATGTATTAGAAGTCCAATCAATCACACTCAAGTTGTATTCTGGGGTCAGATGGGATGCGAGAAATGGTTCTCATTGGATAGTTTGTGTCACGTTATGTGACTCACATATAACACGATATAATATATGATGAACATAGCAGTATACGATACACAATACAGGCAATATTTTAGTAGTCAGCTTTTAAAACTGACACCTTATCACGCCATTTACTAATGAAAAGAACATGCAGAAAAATACTTCTGAAAAGCAAAGATGGATGTTTCCAATGAGTATGATACAGCAAAGGCAGTAAGTAAATCCTAAATACGTTCGATAGAGTTTTGCCTCCACATAAATTAATTGGAATGATGATGCACTAAAATACAAAAATTGATGCAACTATCAACCATGCAATTAAACCTTCCGAATGCTGGGCGAAGATCCGTAAAGTCCAGAATTTGACTTTGATAATGACTTTAGATGAGTTAAAAATATATATATTTCCAGCAGTTATAAGCATAATATGCGAGCATCATTCTGCGCAATAGCAACACAAATCTGCCTGAGGTGCATTGGTAATTGAGATATTATTTCCCCCCCGTCAAGTGGCCATGAAAGTTAATATATCGCAAACATTAGGTAAATATCGAGAAGAATGACAAACGAATCGGAGGTACTTATAAATACTTAGTTATAATCGATTTTCAATGAGAAATTACTTCAAAGGGATATAAAAAGCAATTTAATAAAACACCTATATAGTAAATAAATACATAATATGCGTGAAATCAAAATACAAAACGAATAATTTAATACCAATGTATGTGTTTTGTTGTATGTTAATTAAATAATGTATGTAATTCCATAATTTATGATCTGAAATCGCCAATCCGCAGAGAGAAAGCGTGGTGATCAATGCTCGTGCCTTCTCTATATGGGAAGAGGCCTGTGCCCAGCAGTGGGACGTTTATAGGCTGGATTTTTTTTTATATATTGTGTTTTGTACGTTTTATCGTTAATTGTAAGGTAGGGTCTGCCATTATTGTAACTGTATATTGCGAATCACTTCGAATGTAATAATACCTACTTATAACCAGTTTTCGAGTTGTGTTGAAGCAAATAAACTGTTTTAATAGGGTAACCAGGCAGCTGCTAGTAATTCCGTTAAGAGGAAAGGGGAGCGGCCATTTTTCCATACAAACGCTCTCGTCTCTTTTCTCACTGGTTTCTGAACTTAGGGCTATGATTTTTTGCAGTAATATTAATATGAACTAGATCTATGCCCCTATTTTTTCCTTTTTTAAGATAATTTTTATTTAAAGGAACTAGAACCTTCTAAAAAGTGCTTATTTTGACCGCAGATTATTTTCAGACGCGTTTTTTTTCGAATTTGACAACAATAATCGAAAAAAGGAAAAAATAGAGGCACAGATTATTCTTTTCTCATGCAGTATATGAAATATCTTTAAAATTGGTTAAGAATTGGGGGAGAAAATAGACGAGAGCCAAACCTCGATTTTTCGTCAGTTTTTCGGTCTGAGCTGCAGTTGTCCTTATCGCACGAATTAGAGGGCGGGGGGAATTAGAGCGACAGCAATACTTTCTTCAAAAACAAAAATGTCCGCTCCCCTTTCCTCTTAATGTTTCGTATATTTTATTAAATAAATTAACTATAAATTTTACCGTTTTTTTATTGTACCTTATTGAAAGTCTTGCTATAAGGCTATTTTTCCACAACAGACAACATATTGAATAATTTTTGTGAAGTGTGTCGGTTCTAGTTTATGTTTTATGATTTATAAGCCACAACAATGTTTTAGGGTTTAAATTAAATAATAACGAAAAAATATAATGTTTTGCAGCTAATTTTAATATTGTAGTTTATGTATGGTTTTAATATACAATCAGCAAAATATACAAGCAAAAGTTTTGAAAGTGACTGAATACTTTGGAACCGCAGCCAAATTTTAAGCTCACACAAGTTTAACTTGTAAATTGCTCATCAATCATAAATAAAACATTACATTGAGAAGAAAAATATTCAAGTAATCAAAGTCCGTATCTATGTATTGAATAAACAAAGGCAATTAATTTATTACTAAGAAATCTTGGCTTGCCTTGTTTCTTATTATTTTATTGAGGAAACTTTTAAGTTTATTTACAATCTAAACTGCAATAACTGTTTTAATATGATAAATATTTATAGTAGGTGTTATATCTGATTTTCTTCCCGCTAAATGCTATTGAAGTCATTGACCTCAGAAATTAAGTTAACAATAGATTTTATGCATGTAACTTCAAATTAAGAATAAATTGATTTTTCTGATAACATTTTCACTGACTAGTGACAATTTATTACTTTTTAAGAAGAAGAATTTCGAGTTTCAAGATTTTTTTAAGAAGAATTGCGATGGATAATGTTTACTATTTCATATTTTATATAAACTAGTATACTTTAATAAATCTAGCAAGACCAAAATTATATTCTAGGTATATTTTTGTCCATATAACATGACATTTTTGAACAGAGAAAGTTTTTCAAATACACTACTTGTACACCTGAACATTAGACACAACCATCTCGGAAATATATCATAGGCCTTTTCAAACCGACATTGAATCAATATAAACGTATTAACAAAGTAGGTAATATTTTTAGTTATTGTATTTACCTACTATTTCTTACTTTAATATACTTAATACCTTTCAAAAATAATTTTATAACAATAAATGATATTAAGTGAAATAAGTATTATATTATTTAATTTAATAAATAAATTCCTGCTTGCATTAATTTTAAATTATTTATGGTGTAGTATGAAACATTTTATAGGTATCAAAATGTGTCATTTTAGCGTTTTTTGCTTCATAGCTATTTTTTTGGGTAATGGGACAAATTGAATTCAGTTAGGTATGTTGGTCTAGTGGTTAGTGCCCCTGACTGTTATACCGGAGGTCGTGGGTTCGATTCCCACTCAGGACAAATCTTTGTGTGATGAGCACGATCATTTGATCTGTGTCTGGGTGTAATTTATCTATAATATGTATGTACTTAGAAATATATTATCAGTTGTCTGGTTACCATAACACAAGCTCTGCTTAGTTTGGGATCAGATAACCGTGTGTGAGTTGTCCCGGAATAGTATTATTATTAATTCAATTAGGTATGTTGTGTACCATATCACCTTCAAAGGCTAAATGTATGAGTGCATTTGGATACTAACCAACAAATCGCCGAAAAATAAAATTAATGTATTAAGTATCTGACAGTATGTTTTAGAAAATTAATTATTATAAGGATGGTAATAAGGTACACTGGTATTATATTTTACTCTGTTCATCATGATACACAAAATATGATGCAATAATATAAGAAGTAAATGAAAAATATAGTTTTCAGCAGACATGAAATAAATAATTGTTTACACGATAAGTGAATCTAGTAATTACATTGATTTGATTTATTCATAAATCTGTTAGCTGTTATGTGTGGTACTGGTAGTCCATTTTGATTTGAATTGTTTGCTTATCAACCTAATAATTTAATAGACAAGCAACAGTTGACACAAACATTATAAAGAAGCTTTGTTATGGTGTTCTATAAAAACCTTGAATGATAAAACAATGAAAACAACTTGATATTATTTGTTAACACAACCAACATAATTTGTTTACAATATAGTCAAATTTTAACCAATTATCTATAACCTTCGAGTAATGACAGAAATGTAAAACTAAACCAAAAAAAAGAGGTATACACTAATAGTTATAAAGGTTCTTTGGGTCCCGTTATGATTACCTGCGTAGTAAACTTGTACAACTTCTTAATTGTCTCGACAAGACTCACATACCCTCTGTGATGATATAATCTGATCAAATACTCAAAAATAATAAAGAGAAAGTTTATGTTTAAGGTGACACTTGGCTATCAAGTTAACAGGAAAACTAGGATATCAAGAATTACGAAAGTATTAGAACAAACACAGACCACAACTCATAGGTTAGAATGCACAAAACACCAAAATAATTATCGTCACTCACCTCCTTTTCTGATTAGCTGGTTTTGAAGACATTTCGGTTTTTATCATACAGACACTATTATGAAACTTCGCGATACGAACACAATCTTAGAACACTGCCAAGGAGAGTATCATATCGCTTTCCACGATATCCTTTTTGATTTGTTTGGTCATACACCACAATTAAGTTTCACTAATCACAATTTAGGTCATTTTACAATGCACTACACATAAAAATGCACTTTGTTATCGTGAACTTGCACAGTAGAAACACGAGATCGAAAACGAAGTTACAGTAGTTTGTTCTATACACAATTATTGTATTATGTTGTTCACCGAATAATTGAGGAGTATCATTGGTTAGAAGAACACACTTCTACATAAACACCAATCGTATTTTGGCTACGGTGTCATACAAACAAACTTACGTGTCACAATACAGCATGAGAACAGCATACATAGATGGCGTTAGTTGCGATATTCGGAGTTGTCTCAATAATAACGTAAGATGTCGTTACTGAAATCACATGTGTTTATTAATGTCAAAGTACTCCGTGATTAATGTTCATTTTGTGAACACAGTAATTTATAGATTAATTGTTTCAATGAAAAAAATAATGTTTTTGACAGCATACTGTTTACAAGAAAGAAATAACTTTCCTTTTTTTAAGTCTGTTCCATGAAGATCAAGAATGTCTATGTTAAAGCAGTATCTTTGTAGAATAAAAGGTGGCAGCACTAGCCAGTTTGATTTTAGTTTTAATTGATTGATATTTGATTAGGTTAGATACCGGTAAACGCGTACAGAATTAGTGTAAAGAAAATATAATACACTTTATAAAATAGTGATTTCCACAATAATATGCTTTCCTAGATTTTTACAAATTTTAATAAATAAGAAAAGGCTTCGGTTGGGGTCAATTAATAGCAAGGTACACAGAGACAGACCACCGAAAGTCTTAAGGGTAGGTATCTAGGTATGTATGTAAATAGTATAATTATAACATAAAAACATTCATTAAGTTACCTACATACCTAACTGTATCCGATTTAATTACCAACAGTTTACGGACCTACTTAATTATAATTACACACTTACTCAATTTGATAACAAATAGGTAGCTACTTACAATCAAAGTACAATAGCGTGTTCCTACTTAGAGCGGAGGTATAGTCCATGTATAGTCCATTGATGATGTTGATATCCTAAGTAATTACCTACCTAAGGTAATGAGGAGAATAGGTAGAACAATCAGCAACGATTAATTTGCATCGACAGTCAGTTATCGAGGTAGGTACTTGTATTATTCTGTTATCAAGGTGTGAATGAAGTTGATAAGAATAGACGTTAAATTAAATAGGTAGGTAAGTAAAAGATGACCCACTGACCATATCAGTCAGAGGCCTTTCTGGTTACCTTCCCTGGGTACCCTCCTTACATTTCTTTCTGGTTAGAGCTGCCTCGTTGGCCTAGTGGGTCTAAGCGCGACTGCTACGCTAGAGGTCTTGGGTTCGATTCCCAAGTCGACCAAGGTGTTATTGGGTTTTTCATGAAATTCTCAGTAGCAGGTCGGAGTTTGGATTTGTGCCCGGTTAGTGGCAATAGGCTCGCCCCCTATTACATGGGACCTAAACATACCGGCGAACTGTGGGTGTACATTGGTACACCTCTGCCTAACCCTTCGGGGATACAGGCGTGATGGTATGTTATGTTATGTTATGTTAGAGCTGTGGTGAACCACTCTTTATCAAAGATGTCCAGCTCGTCCCGCCATCTTCGATCTATGGCCTATGGGCCAGCAGAACTAATTTACCGAAGAAAATATTTTAAAAACTTACCTAAATATACACAGTGTTATGATAAGTAAACCTAACTATGTGGGTATTATACAAATCATACCCAGGGCCCAGGTGCTATTTATCACATTCCTTACTTTGTGTGATCGATGAGAGTTCAGCGCAATGAGTTTCAATAGGAAAATAAATATCTAATTATTCAGATTTCTGTAGCTGGTATGCCGACACCAATATATTGTTTTGTGGGTCATTACTTAAGAGATTGAGATCTTTATGGTGCATTTGCGTCTGGTCTCTCGTTGGCCCATTGATCAAATTGTCTTCATACTAAACATTGACAAATAGGTCATTATAGTGAAGAGAAAGATTGTAACAGTTATAATGATTAAATGATTTAAGTTAAATTATTAGATAAGATCTTAAAACTGAGTCTAAATAGTAAGGTAGGTAGTGTACCTAGTTGATTTACTCAACCCTTTATTTTTTCGATAACGTAAGTAGGTAGAGGTATATTGGTAGGTTGGATACATGGCTACCAATATGTGTTTTTGAAAAACCCCAAGATAGCTTTCTTTTTTTTTAAATGTTTTAAGAAACAATTATACTCCGTTAGTTAGATACCTAAAGCAAAATCTCTATACATACCTACACACCTACATAATATTATGTATACCTAGTGATAAGATAAAAAACGAAAAAATTGTCTATCAATGTCTATGCCTTGGTCGTGAGTCAGACTATGATAAACAACTTTTTTTTTTACTGAACTGATGATAAGAAATTGTAAATAAGTGATTTTACACAAATTGCTATACATGATGTTTCACCGGTCATATACTTACGCCATAACATGAAAAAAAAAAACAAAATAAAATATCAAGGTGTGAAAATAAGGAAAGCAATCTTGAAACACAAAATGATAATATTAATAACTCAAGTAAGCATCACTTTTGTTTGCGTCCACGTTTTTGGAATGTAATAAAACAACCTTTGTTACTCCAAAGATTATACAACGTTAATAAATTATATATTCAGCTATTCATTATTTTTATTAACAAATTGCACCATTGAGGTAGATAAATCTCGAGATAATTGCATTGGTGCTAGAGCTGCGCGGGTTCTAATGAACGCCATTAATTATTTTATTTGAAGGGCACGTCGGGCCTGTCAAGATGAACTGAATAAAAAATAAACCTTAAAATTAGATTTAAAGGTAGATACCTGCCTCTATTGGTGTAATAGCTATTTCATTGTTGGTTAGTTTCGTTACATTATATTAAAATCCAACTGTTACGTTGGATAAGCAAGACTAACACTAATTAACACTAATTACGTAAATGACTGTGCGTAATTAGTGTTAGTTATATAGTATGTAACAAATAAAAACCGACACATTTATTTTATAATTTTACTATCTAGAGAATTTCAGAATTAGCTAACGTAGACTCTTGTCTGATATGATAAAAGCGCCTGCAAATAACACGTTAGCAAATTCTCATTTAGTTATGACAGATTGCTAACGTCTTTGTAGTTGCGAACACGTCGTAACTTCAGTCTGTATTCATTTAGACTTTACAAGCAGCAATTGGCGTCTTTGTGTAATCACTTGTTATGACGTAACATACCAGGGCTTTATTTAGGTCTAGTATTAGACCAGACGTTAGACGGGAATATTTCCATCATACTTGGCAAATGGCCGCCTCTTTGGCGCCTTCCAATAATACTGTTTCCACCTATCCCGTCTACTGGCCGTTTGAAATTCTAGTGCAATTTTGTTCTTAATTGAGGAATATTTATATTTATTAGTCTCCTGTTGTCCGTAGAACGGTGATCTAATTGTAAAGGGTATGCAGATTTTGTAGTTATTTGGTACAGAAATCTTTCTATGTTTAAGCTTTCATTTTTTGTACATAAATAAAAATACCGGATAATCCATTAACGTGTAATGCAGTATACCGCATTTCATTCCAATTTTATGGTTGAAAAGTTAATCATGAATGTCTTAATTTCATTTTATAGCGATATAACGTCAGCTGGTAATTAAAAGCGAGAATTAAAAATAATGACTTCGTAATAAACGATCACTTATATAAAGTAATCATTTAAACGTACCTTGAAAAAATACTTATGTGTTATTTAAGTTATTTATTATGTGGTTTAACCATTTTATGATAATATGCTATCTTTTAATGATCTGTATAATATGCTGATGACTACATTAGGACTTAATTAAAACTTAGAAAATGAAGTGGAAGCATGACTCTAAATTTACTTTTATGTATAGATAGACTACATAACAATATGACAAGTGCTATACCAGCAGATGACAGTATCTATTGCATGCTCAGGCTTACGTACAACTTAGATACTCAATAGTTTTAAGCCAGATTATTGGAAGAGTGAATTACTTTTTTGTTGCCTGTGTGTACCACATATAGGTAAATAAAAATGTTTGTACTACGTGTATGCAAATTGTATTGATATTTATTGATACGATCTTCTTATTAAGACTGTGGGGATTACCAGCCTAAATAAATAACAATTTGTAGAGTGGCAACATTAAAATCAGGCCAGGTGCACCTAGTTACCATTCTATCAAATGAATGCTTAGCAGGTAGGTACAGTAAGTTTACATATCTATACATATTATACATACATGTTTAAACATAAGAACATAATGTACCTAGCTGTATTTATATTGCTATTTACTTACAGGCTGAGGCAATAAAATGTATCGTAGTACACAATCAACTTATCTGTAATTCAATTACCTGTTTAAACGGTACATCAGTACAAACTTACCCTAATTGCTTGTCGGATATATTTATAGCTCTTTAACTTAATCAGATCTATATCTCTTAGCTTTATTATTTCCGGTGCCACATTACTCTTTGTAATAATCGTTTTTATGTAATGAGTGGAGCTTTTAATGTACAGTCAGCAACAGAAATCGTTGAACATAATCTGTTTCCAATATTTCCTAATCATTATTATTTACCATAAATTATTGATTAAGGTAATCTACAAAACTAATTGTCATAACAAAACTACAAAAGTAGCTGAACTCAGTTAAACCATTAATTGCTAAACATTATTAGCGACAAAATTATATGATCACAAAAGATACAAAAGTCGCTGAACATTGCTAATTTCATGTATTTCTAGTCGTTAAACCCAGAACCGTTTGCTTCAAGGCTCTCATCTGGCGAAGCGCAGCGCACTGCATTTTTCATTATATTGTCAAAACATTTCCGAATAAACACAACAGTTCAGAGTATCAATCAAATATTATTTATATAAATATTTGTATGATCTACAGATAGTTGTTTCGGGTCTGGGCGTTTGTGTATGTGAATATTCGTGTTTGTAAACGCACCCACGACACAGGAATTATTCCTAGAGTGGGGCAATGTTTTATAAAAAAAAAATATATTTAATATTAATATTTTTAATAATAACATTGAAATTAAAAACATTTTTTTTTTCAAGTAGGTATTTATGGACCACAAACAACATGCACATGTAGGTATACGTTAATGTTTAAAACATACATAAGTACCGCGATATTAAGCTATGGCGAGCTAACTGTAGCTCAGAATAATGCATTATTTATGTAACACTGGTTAAATGGTTTTATAATTACTAATGTGATCTTCTGCCTATTGTGCTGTGATGACGATAACGGAGTTTAGTAGTTGTATTTTTCTTGAGTAATGGTAGAAAAGAGGAAACATGAAGAAAATCATTTACAAATAACTACAATTGTCTTAGAAATTAATAAACAATATTTTGTATTTAAATTAGGCTTATAACCAATGTAAGTATAATATAATAAAAACTTTTTAGATTAGATTTGATTATCACTGGCATAAAGTAATTTTAAAAACAAATAAAGACTTACGGCACGCCGCCGCGCCGTAACATTTGCTGTAATAATGTTGTTTAGCGACTTATAGCATAATAATGCTTAGCGTTTTTGCAACATTGAGATGATAGCCTTATTCTGTACTCTACTTTGGTAAGTGATTTTTGGTCCGTTTTAGTGTTCAGGTGTTTTGTAAATTAGTATCTGTTCATTGACTTTTGTTGCTGACTGTACCACGTTCTTAAAGTCTTGATCTGACGTGGAACTATAGAACGTCGAATAATGGGACGTGTAGTGTTTTGTCTATTAGAAAAGATTACGGCGTAAAGAAAAATAATTAAATAATACTTAAAGGGGAATGACGAGTCTAGGCCCAGAATTGCACAAGAGATTCGTTTTACAAAAAAAATATGTTGGTATTTTTCAAATGTCTGCCACGTATTCATTAGTCTGTGCATGTCGGTAACATTTTTTCATAAATATTAAACATTATAACGACTAAACGGACTAAACTAACGGAACTTGAACATAACATGAGTTTCAAATGTTGCCTTTACAAAAAAATGTTGGCAGGTAACTAATCAGAATAATAAGTTTTCGTTTATTATTAAAAACCGTTCATTTTCTTCCCAGCAAACATACATTATACCTATCTAATTCCTTAAAATATCTTTTAAGAATAATTATTATACCAATTATTAATTAAAAAATATATCTATAAATCGACCTTTTCAAAAAATATATCTATCTATGAAAACTTTTTTATGGCAACTTCCTATTGCTATGTCAAAGTTTTACTTGTCACTGTCAGTTGCCGAAAAACATAATATCAAAATCATTGCTTCTAGCCTAGCAACCCCATTGCGGTTACTTGCTTATGTTTATTGCGGTTTAAATTGACTACTTTTCGCTATAAATACTGACTCTGACGATTCTCCTATACCTGACGACCACGGCCTGATTATGGATTCTGTTCCCGCTACTCATGACGACACTGGCGACATAAACTGCAGTATATAAGATGGAATATAAGAATCTTAAATAACTTTGAAATGCTAAGTTCTTTGTAAATCATTTCTATTACTAATTAATTGTTAGAATTGTTCCCTATTATTATTATTATTTTATATTTGTGTGCACAGAGGGCCTAAATTACTATGGCGACTTGGCATTCCCCTTTAAATGTTAATACAACCATTTTATATATGATGTCTTCCTAATATTCTTGCCTGGATAAAACCCCTAAGGTAATTAAATTAGATTCTGTACCCGTTTGTATGGAAAACATTTTAAGGACGACCCTTAGATCTAAAGATAGTGTATTGATTTAATTACATTTATTATGCAAATCGATGACTTCTAATCTAAGCAGATATCTAGGAAACGGAATATTACTTTGTAACTTGTTTTGCGTAAATATAACGTAGAGATAAACTCCATAGAAAGATAATGCGTAAGTAGGTTCGTTGGATTACCTACGTCTCGTGTTTATTTCTCTGAGTAGGTACTGGCATCTTATACATTTATAACTAGCTGTACCCGGCATGCGTTGCAATGCAATTTTTTCTACCTACTACCTACCTACTACCTACCTACTACCTACCTACTACCTACCTACTACCTACCTACTACCTACCTACTACCTACCTACTACCTACCTACTACCTACCCACTACCTACCCACTACCTACCTACTACCTACCTACTACCTACCTACTACCTACCTACTACCTACCTACTACCTACCTACTACCTACCTACTACCTACCTACTACCTACCTACTACCTACCTACCTACTACCTACCTACTACCTACCTACTACCTACCTACTACCTACTACCTACCTACTACCTACTACCTACCTACTACCTACCTACCTACTACCTACCTACTACCTACCTACTACCTACCTACCTACTACCTACCTACCTACTACCTACCTACCTACCTACCTACTACCTACCTACCTACTACCTACCTACCTACTACCTACCTACCTACTACCTACCTACCTACCTACCTACTACCTACCTACTACCTACCTACCTACTACCTACCTACCTACTACCTACCTACCTACTACCTAATTGTTTTTTTTTTTTTTAAATGTACAAAAGTATCCTATGTCCGTCTCCTGGCTCTAAGCTACCTCCCCACCAATTTTCAGCCATATCGGTCCAGCCGTTCTTTAGTTATAAATGGTGTAACTAACACGACTTTCTTTTATATATATAGATTAACTATCTGCGTCAATAGTAGATATATCGAAATTCGAACTACCTGTGGGTCAAATCTTATTCAAAACCTTTGAGCAATTTTTGCATGAAAAGTTCAATATTTAATGTTCCTCTATATATCCATTATGTAGGTAAATTCGACCACATGCATTTGGTAACTATAAAGAATTAACACTTCGTTCATTTGAAATACAGATGTTGTTATTGTCAAAAGTCCACAGATTCACAGTTGAATGTACTCAGCAATGCATACGAGTATGCGACAACCGTAAGGAAATGCTATTGAATTTCAACTGGTAACATCAATGCATGTAATTAAATATTAATAGTACAGCTAGAGGTTCCTAGAATCCTGTTCATCCTCGTTTGAATACTACATTCTGTGACAAGCAATATGTATTTGAAAGTGCCATAAACTCAAAGGGACTACTCAGAAGTAAAGCCAGATAATATGTTTGACCAACACTAGATCTACAGAAACCCTGGCTTGTATTAATATGGAATGAACAGGAAAAGCATGCATAGTTATTCTAAGACATCGCTAGCTATGAAGCGTACCTAAACGGATTTGTAAAACCACCCATGCAGCAAGCAGCGTCGAACGTAGCGCCGAGTCAGTGACGAATGCAAAGTCGAATTCGACGACAAAATGTATTTATTTTTTATTTTTTTCGGAATGGTTTTGACATTTGGTAGAGTTGCGTTTGATCCTGAATATTTAGTTTCGAGATCAGACTCCAAATTGTACTTTTCGTTTTTCTGAATTTTGGGAAGGGATAAGCACCTTAGACTTCGGTTTAGGCTTGTTTACCAGCCATGACTATCCGGGTATGCCCTTTCCTTATGGTGGAAGAAGCATGAATGCAGTTGCAGTCTACCTGGGGATGGAATCCGTCCAACAAAGTGTGTGGGTTCGGTTCTCCGATGTGAGAAAAGACCTTTGACCTGTTGAAAATTGTTACAGGGCTCATATTAATATTTACATACAAATTCTGTGGGAAAACTCGTCTTGTTGAACGTATGTTCTTCAAGATATGAATAATAGATACATCGATTCTCAATGATAATCATCTCAAAAGCTATACAAAAATGAATAGTACCTATTTCGTTTGTCTTGTACAAATTATTTATGATTATTTACGTCTCCCACTGAGAACCCTTTTTTTTTAAGCTATTTTCACCAACTAAAATATCCTAAGATAAAATATCTTCTATTCTATACTTCTATTTCTTAGTATAAAACATTTCTTCCTTATCTGTCCACGACTTTTGAACGAGGACGAACTCCATGTACATGATTGTGATAAAAGACAACAATGTACATGTAAAACATTGTCATTTACGACGGATTTGGACGGATTTGGACGACCTCCGTGGTCGAGTGGCGTACGCACCGGTTTCAAGGTGTCGCTAGCTCTGAGGTCCCGGGTTCGATCCCCGGTCAATGTAGAAAATCACATTTCTACATTGTTTCGGGTCTGGGTGTTTGTGGTACCTTCGTTGTATCTGAATTCCATAACACAAGTGCTTTAGCAACTTACTTTGGGTTCAGAACAATGAATGTGATGTTGTCCGCATTTATTATTTATTATTATTTATTATCTAAAACAATGCGTTTTTTACTGACTGTTGTCATTTATCTCGTAACATAGCTCACTACGCCGCTTCTGTACACGCACACACCATACCAGATAAAAAATGAAATATAAACTCGTGGACACAATATCAACAAAATGAATGGAGCACTTTACAAACGAACCATACGTGATAAGGTAGCGACACACGATCAATATTTAAGAGAAAATTGAACTGTTACAATGAAATATAATAGAAACAATGACAAAGAATGTTTTCGCGTGTGATGTGAGTCACGCGACGTACGAGAGAGGAACATTTTGTGAACGTGTTGCCCGTGTTGCCATGTAACGGGTAGCTCACACTAACGGGTGAGCTAACTTTGTTTAGCTTAATTTTGTTTTGGAATTTTCATAGCTGGCTGTTTTGGTATACATAGCGACATGCTGCAGGTCAGACCCTGGTGCGAGCCATAGCTATATAGGATCTATGCTTCACAAATAAAAGTCTGATTCTGATTCTGATTCTGATTCTATAATGTAATTATATTGTTTGCGTCATATGATTAAAAAATAAAGGCATGTTCTTTGTGATGATTGTCGCGTCACATTCCTCCATTATGTTCAGTTTTTCAGGAGCAATGTATAACAAATATGTCTTAATTGCTAACGCACTTAGTTGCGTTTTTTCCATACTTTACTTCACACTTTGATCTAAGCCAAGCTATGCTGGATTCCTCAGCTAGTGTATTTTGGCCTTTTTCTTTATAGTCTTTAGCCAATATATTACTGTCACAAAGACTATCGACGTGGCCAAACAAACTGAGTCGTTTCGTTTCATTACTGAACCGCTTATTTAAACTGGAGTCTTGTCAGTAAAAAAACATACAGATAAAATTAATAACCTCCTCTTATTGAAGTCGGTTTAAGATTACACTTCTCTATCCCTTTCCATACATATAAATAGGATGTTGGCTGTTGGTTGTGTTGTGAAATAAAATGTATTGTATTGAGTGTTAAATCTATACTAATATTATAAAGCTGAAGAGTTTGTTTGTTTGTTTGGTTGAACGCGCTAATCTCAGGAACTACTGGTTAGAATTGAAAAAATCTTTTTGTGTTAGATAGTCCATTTATCGAGGAAGGCTTTAGGATATATAACATTACGCTGCGACCAATAGGAGCGAAGCAGCAGTAAAAAATGTCACAAAAACGGGGAAAAATATTCATACTTGAAAGCTTCCGTTGCGTGCGCTGCGTAAACGGTTCGAGTTACCAAAATATATGTATGAAAGCATTGTTCCTCTTTAAATGATCTAAAAAAATGTCTGCGACAGTATATGTCTATCTTTTAAGATTGACTCACTATAACCTTTTTTAAGGTAATCATTTGGTCGAAATTAATGCATTATTGCCAATTATTTGCTACAGAGTTTTATCAATATAATATTAACTAAAATTATCATTTACGCAGAAATACTTTTTTTTTAACTTCTGAATCGCGGTCATTATAACAGAAATTGACGCGGACGAAGTCGCGGGAATCAGCTAGTGAGTACTAAAATTGCAGAGGTTTCAGGCGCGTGTTTGCTCAGGGGCCCGATGCCGCTATTTTAAGTCAGTGAGTGGCGGGTTAATAAACGTCCCAGTGTACTTGTTTTTGCCTAATTTTCGTATTCAGATAAGAACAGTCACTTTCAATCCTACAATGACAACAGTGGCAAGTAGGTGTACATTTGTCATTAACTAAAATTACCTGATACGAAATTAGGCATAATAACAAGTACACTGGAACGTTTATTAACCCGCCACTCACTGACTTAAAATAGCGGCATCGGGCCCCAGCTATTAAGACTTATTTCATTAGAGGGGCTCGTGGCTAAGTGTTAGCCGTACGGTTTGACGAATAATAAAGGTTAAGCGTAGTAACTATTTAGTAATCTGTGGTTAAGCCGCGCTCGCCGCGGTTGGTCCGGATGGATGGATGGGAGATCATTTCTAAAACATACCGAGACCCCTCCGTGCCTCGGATAGCACGTTTAGCCGTAGGTCTCGACTGTCATACGTTGATCTGGACAGTCGTTAAGTCGATTCTAACAACCAGTCTTACTATGGGATACCTACTGTATTACTCCGTTACATGGGTTGTGGAAGTCAGATAGGCAGTCGCTCCATGTAAAATACGGTATTCAGCTGAATCCGGTAAGACTGGAAGCCAACCCCAACATAGTTGGGAAAAGGCTAGGCAGATAATTAAGACTTATGTCATTAAATACCAAGTGTTTATTATGTTTTTTTTGTATATGATAGCTTTACTTTCCCGCTGCTGAACAAATGCCTCCACCCCCCATACTCTTCTCGAATCCAGCCTACGCGTTTTTTTTTTTGGTAGAGATCTTTGTTAGCCTGAGCGCAGGCTTTGACTGCTTCACCGGACTTTCAGTCTACGCGGTTGCCGTCCTTGTTATATTAGAAGTTTTTTTTTTCTACAAATCTCTATCAACAAAGGAATGTGTAAGTAGGTGAAAAAGTCTCATAAAAATATCAAAGCTATATTTTCAGTGTCCATTTCATTCCATTTATTGCTCATTATTATTATTATTCGAAGATGCAATTCATGTTTGTTTCATATATGTAGTATACTAGTAATGTAGCCAAATGAATGATTAATAACGTACCTACAGGTCAAAGTGCTTCAATGCATTTCTGATACCGTTGGCTTTAGAAATTCGTACTATACTTAGTTTACCTACTTTGTTTACCTAGCTAGACTTGTTTACCTTTTGCTAATAGAAGTTCATACTAACGTTACCTATACTATACCTAGGTATGCCTAGATATGCCTTTCGTATCGTGATAAACTGATAACCCAGCTAATAAACGAGATATAAAATGCATACCATATTATAGTATTCGTTTGTTGATTCCTACGTTTTAACCGTATTTGCACTTTCTGACGATCATCATCATCATCTCGCCTTGTTCCCAATTATTTGGGGTCGGCGCAATGCGTATTAATTTTCTGATGATATGTCTAGCAAATTCAAATGATGTAAGTGATGCATTAACGACCTCCGTGGTCGAGTGGCGTACGCACCGGTTTCAAGGTGTCGCTAGCTCTGAGGTTCCGGGTTCGATCCCCGGTCGGGTCAATGTAGAAATCATCATTCTACATTGCCTCGGGTCTGGGTGTTTGTGGTACCTACGTTGTTTCTGAATTCCATAACACAAGTGCTTTAGCCACTTACTTTGGGTTCAGAGCAATGTATGTGATGTTGTCCGCATTTATTATTATTATTATTTATTATTAAAGTACGTTCATAGTCTTCTTGTGTATTATTTTGCTAAATTCGATTGTGATAAAATGAATATAGGTTATGACATCGGTATATAATGAAACAGATGTAAAGGTGGTCTTCCCAATGGTGAAAGATGGCTGATAGTTATAGGGAAGGATATAAAATACAGTCTGCAATGTGGGGTTCGTATACACACAAGTAATAAAAAAATATCAGTTTGATTCCAATCCATAGAAATTGACAATATTTTTTGGTAATTAAGTGTATAATTGTGTATTGCGAATTGAATGTATGCCTACCAGTATTTCCAACGTCGATAGTCAGATTACATAAATGTTATAAGTATGCAAATAGGAAAAAATCTTTATTCAAGCATAAGCTTTGAGGAATATTATCACAAAGAAAATATTTTTCTAATATAAAAGATCAAAAGCAATAATAAATAAGCTACTTATATTAAACCTTACATGTTGTACAACCAAATTTTATGTCTGCCACAGCAAAATAGACTTTATCGACATTTAAATGTGTAAAAGGGTAAAATGTAAACAGTATTTAGTATTAGGTAGCAACGAACAAAGGTCGTTCAAATAACTGAATAGGTACTTGAAATAGTCGAGTTTGCTTTGTCACAGTTTTAACTATTCTCACTTTTAAACCATCCCTTGGGTTTTGTTGAATTCAGACAGAATTACTGGAACAAAACTATTTTTGTTAGCATCAGAATGGCTGATTACTATATTCAAGAATTGCTACCCAATTGCTTATATTTGCTACATTTCGTCAATAATTGCTACAATCATGCGATGCATTCAGAGAAGTATGAATATTTTTTGACCAGCCATTCTGACATCAGGATGGATAGTCGCCTCCGTGTTCAGCAAGAAGGACGCAGAATTTCTAAAAGTTGGTTGTATCAATAATTGCTTACTAATTCCTACTTTCACTAATTTAAGTTTAAACTTCATATGTATATGAAAAAAAATAAAAAAGCCCTTTATTTCTACTACTTCCAAGGCATGGCAAAAGAAGCGTCGGTCGTCCGGGAGCAAGATGGGTCGACGACATAATTAAAGTCTCGGGTCGAGTCTGGATGAGGCTGGCACAGGACCGTAGAATATGGCACGAAAAAGGGGAGGCCTATTCCCAGCAGTAAGAGGACAAGGGCTGTGGATGATGATGATGATGATAAACTTATTTAACAATTTAATACTTATTTTGTACATCTAATATAGGTAACTAAAAATCACTAATATTTAACAACTTATTTTGATTGTAGTCTTATATGTATTTAATGATTTACACACTAGCTAGTAGTAGTCGCCTCTGAGGTGTAGGCCTCCCCTGAATCATTCCAAATTTTTCTGTCTCGCGCTTTTTGCATCCAATTGGTTCCACACTTTAGAGTTAATATGTCTCGCCATCTTTTCCTTTGTCTTCCTTGTTTTCTTTTGCCATCTCGAGGTATCCATTCATACTTCATACATACATTAGGTAAAAAAAAAAGGAATTTATTAATTTTTTACGAAGAAGTGCCTAATAATTTGGAAAGGCAACAGTCTTTTTACTACAGCGCGCGTAATTTTACATAAGCAGTATGACGTATTACATAAGGGGTATGTATCACATAAGGCAGTAAGTATTCATAAGGGGTATCGCTTTTATTACAAAGCACTAAAGTTGTTTTTCGTAAATCATTTTAACCTATAACATTCGGTAGACCGTATAGATCGGCTAGTAATGCCAACAGAAAATAAACCAGTGGGTCATAGGTAATTATTTTTAATTACACCATGCGATCGTAAGTGTTGATATTTGGGAACATAATTATGGCCCCCGTGGGCGGATGAGCAATATAATTATATGGTATGTGACCATGAGCGTTTTTAGATACTGATCCCTTATTGCATTGCTTTAAAAAAGGAGTTGAATGCAGGTGCAACCCTTTTAAATTGATTTTATGCTTGGGTGCGTTATTAAGATGTTTTTGTTTGGGTAACGGTTTCTTTAGTAAAAGTAAATGTATTTGTTGTAATGTAGAAAATTTCATTTTTGGAATATTTTTTTTCCTAAATAAGAGCCCGACACTAATGTGATACATACCTTCCTATGTTATACATCATACTGCCTCATGTAATACACACCCTCTTCGCCCGATTATTATACAAATATTTCAAAACTAATAATTTTAACACACACACACACAGACACCTTTATTTTGCGGTGGGTTTTAAAAAAAGAGTACATTATAAACAAAGTTTGGATTGAAAGTTTTTCTTGTTATTATTGCCTATAATTTTCTTTTGTTATTTTTAAACATTTACACGTACTGTTGATTACGGAAGGGTCATCGCATAGTTAGCTGAGCGGAGCTTGCGGCACCAAGGTACAAATAAAGAGCCTTTGCCAGCGGCGTCATTTCCATTAATTTTTTTTTAAATAAAACAACACTTATTGTGACCTAACTATAATAGTTAGATAATTATGTGTTCTGCAAAGCCTTAGTACATTATTTTTTACTATCATCATCAGTTTTAGCAGAGCACGGGTTGTAAGGATTTTTTTACACCTTGCGTTGCATTATTGGAGTTTGAGTAAGGGTTTCTAACTTTTTTGAAAATATAATATAGCCTATGTCACTCAGGGATAGTGTAGCTTCTCAACAGTGAAATAATTTTTCAAATCGGTCTAGTAGTTTCGGAGCCTATTCGATACAAACCATCAAACAATCAAATCTTTCCTCTTTATAATTTTAGTATAAAGTATAGATATAGATTACACGTATGACTGAGACATTTATTACAATACCGCCGGTATTTTGTAGTAACGTTTCTAGCATTTTCCTACAAAATAATTCGTTAGTATTTAGTTAATTTATTAATTAAATAACTCTTTAAAAGAACTGGTACGTAGACCACAAAGGTTCACTACCCCACTATGCTTGTATGGTGTAAGTAAAGATAGAATATTTTATTCAGATAAGATGAAGAGGTGACGGATATAAAGGATGAATGGAAGAAATACGCATTGCGCCGACTCTCAAATGACTACGAGCATTTCAGGAAAAACGTTTATTCAAATCCAGACTATAAAATCAACAAGGTCGGCGAAAGCTAAGTAGGACATAGGTACAACTTCAGTAGTAACTAACAATTTTTAACCGACTTCAAAAAAGAGGGAGGTACTCAATTCGAATGTATTTTTTTATGTTTGTTACCGCATAACTTTTGACTGGGTAAACCGATTTTATGATTCTTTTTTTATTTGAAAGCTGGTGCTTCCTGTGTGGTCCCATTTTATTTTAGTCCACAGTTGGTTGACAGCGGGATCCATATGAAATAAATATTTAATAAGACTTATTATGAAGTCGGTTTTTTTTTGTAAGAATTATCATTTATTTTATTGATCACAGGCCATAAAAGTAGAAGAGAAATATTTTATGACATTAAAACGGAACCGTGTTATAAAAGCAACAGAAAAAAAAATGCGGCGTGTGTAAATTTAAATAGAATACCTTAAAAAAAATAGGAAATGACAATGTACAGTCACAAGCAAAAATATGTAACACTCTACAATGTTTCACTAATTTTCTCTTTAATTCTAGATTGGTATTGTAAAACGTGTTATGAAGTAATTGTTGAAAACAGTTCATTAATCATGTACATTTTTTTTCTTTTTGAGTTTCAACAAAAAAATCTGGGTGAATTTGTTTTACAATCTCGCTATGTGTATACATAGGTATACATATTTTTGCTCGTATATGAATTTTGAACTCTGAAAATATATATTTAAAAGTGTTGACATTCGATAAATGTCTATAATGTTTGTTATACAACAGTTTGTTATACAAGGCTCATGAATTGAGTAGGTTTAACCGTTTATAGAATAGCGTCAAAAACAACAATGAAACAATTTTCAATAAGAGACTACACAAAAGAAATTGTAACATGATTCTAATAAAACGTATAATAAAATACTGAGATTCCTTCAAGGTTTCTCTCCAGAATATTTCACATTATTTTGTTGGTTCACAAATCTAAGCAGCCAAGGAATACTGAGCTGAAAAATAGATAAACACTAACTGTGCTCCGCTGTTTCACTTGCCTGGCTTTTCTCCCCATGCAAGTGACGTATTAAAAAGCCGTAAAATATCCTTCCTTGAGAAACGGTGCAACAAACTCCCCAGCAACACGCTGAATTTACAATAATAATGAACATCATTAAGGGAACGCGCCAAAAACACTCATGTAAACACAGTACAAACATACATCAAGCGCGAATAACATAGTTATAATACATATCTATTCATTTAATTTACAGAACACCAGTTTCCACAAACGAGAAAATCATAGTGTTAGGCAAGATTTACGAAAATCAAATAAATGTTTTTTAAAGGCTTGGGCACACCAAACGCGGGACAGGCGCAGCACCTGAGCAGGGCAGGTCAGTTGCGCCGCGGTTGATGTCACACCAGAAACATGAGCAGTCGGAAAGCAGTTTGAAGGCGGGCCTGCTTTCAAACTGCGTTATGTGTGTCGTATCGATAGCCACACTCAGTACACTTCAAGATGTTGAACGGTTCTGACTCTGACGAAGAGGAGCTATTGTTAGTTCTAGCTTTAGATAAAAAAAAAAGAATATGGGTTCACGATGTAAATAAGAGAAGAGAAGAATATGGGGAGTACCATCGTCTATGTCGGGAATTAGAATCTTCTGAAGATAGGTTCTATACTTATTTTCGGATGTCAAAGTAAACCGTAAACCTGTAAACCGTATTTCTATAATATCTGTCCTTTAAATCATATTATTATAAACATTTATATTTCCTCACTAACTCAATCAATTTTTCATTCGTTTCCATGATAAAGTTGTAAAAAATCACAACCGTTTACGACCCGCGCTGCGTCTGTCCCGCTCAACTGCTTTGGTGTGACTAGTCAATATGGCGGACATAGTAATACAACGCGTAGTTACTGCGGCCGCCCCGCGCCTGCGCTGCCACCGCCCCGCGCCTGCGCTGCTCACGTCCGAAAGTTTTGTAGAAGAGCAGTGCGTGCGCGGCGCAGTGGCGGAGCAGGTTGGATCAGCGGGCCCGCGTTTGTTCAGTGTGTCATCCCTCATATAACTACATGAATTACAAACGTAGACGCACTGCTACCGCACCGCAACTGCTTTTGGTGTGCCCAGGCCTTAAATGTCTTGACGGACAAGATTCAGAGAAAGTCCATTAGCGGTTCACAACGAAACGATTTAAATATTATAATATATTTTAAATGTTATTAATGATAATGGTTATTTCTTCCGCGCTAACCTCAAGCGTCAGGAAATGACGTATAAATCATATTGGGAACCTCTTCGAAAATAACTAATAATCGATAAACGTTGAACTAAAATTAGAAGAGTTTAGTAATCGGTTAAGAGTCATCTGAGGATATTTTTAAGTATTACTTAGCTATAATAGTTAAAATCGGAGGGGCTCATGGCTAAGTGTAAGCCGTACGGTTTGACCGATAATACAGGTTAAGCCACGCTCGCCGCGGTTGGTCCATGGATGGGTGACCATTTATAACATACCGAGACCCCTCCGTGTTTCGGAAAGCACGTTAAGCCGTAGGTCCCGACTGTCATACGTACATCTTTAGCAGTCGTTAAGTCAATTCTGACAACCAGTCTTGCAGTAAAATGGGTTGTCGAGATCAGATAGGCAGTCGCTCCATGTAAAACACGGTATTCAGCTGAATCCGGCAAAACTGGTAGCCGACCCCAACATCATCATCATCGGCCGGAAGACGTCCACTGCTGAACAAAGGCCTCCCCCTAGACCTAGACCCCAACATAGCTTGGGAAAAAAGGCTAGGTAGATGATGATGACTTACAATAGTTATAATCAGGTATTTGGAGTTCATTTACAAACTAGACTCCAGTCTCATTATAATCTGTGAATATCTCTCTACTTACATATGGTTTATGAAATGCGACACTGACTGATAGAATGACGGACGGACAGTACAGTATTGAATATAGTTATAGAGGCATCAGCTTTAAACAAAAGTTTTTAGTCTTGAAACTTTTAGTCGATAAGTTAATCCGGGCCTGTTGGTCTAGTGGTTAGTGACCCTGACTGCTATACCGGAGGTCGTGGGTTCGATTCCCACCCAGGACAAATCTTTGTGTGATGAGCACGATCATTTGTTCTGTGTCTGGGTGTAATTTATCTACATATAATATATATGTATTTAGAAATATATAAGTATGTTTATCAGTTGTCTGGTTACCATAACACAAGCTCTGCTTAGCTTGGGATCAGATAACCGTGTGTGAGTTGTCCCGGAATATTAATATTATTATATTATTATTATCCTAGCAAATTTAATTTAAAATTAAATACTTAAGAAACCCCCCAAAATGCTTATACTTTTAATATACTTCACAGATTTTTGTTTAGGAGCTATGGTGCCACAGACACACACACAGACAGACACGACAAAATTGTAGCACCCCGTCGTTTCTGCGTCGGGTTTTAAAAACCTAAACATATAAATGCAATTAAATTCACACACGGGAGTGTTACAATCAGACAAGAGATTTTACATCAAGATTGATGTTACTCATTCAACGTGCGTGAGAAAACCTTGACCAAAGTGCATTATCTTTAAATTGAACTTGGCAAATTGTTATTTAAAGTAAATGTATTTGAGATGAAACATCTAGATAGAAGAAATACAGGGTAGATAGTCATCGGGCGATCCAACTTGTAAGTGAATGGAGCAATTGAATTACTTAGATTGACTAAGGACTTGGACGATGTCTGTTCACGATATTGGAAATTAACTTAGTTCTTCATCGAAAGTGTATTTCTTGTAGAATTGTTTTATTATTATCCTTTATTTTATATGTGTAGCCGATTGCCCATTATTTTATATTTTGTCGTCCCATTAAAGTTTTGATTAACCATCTCTTATGATATTTAATTTTACATACCCTTATAAACACAAAAAGTTGTCAGACCTGCCCATTTCCCAAATATTTGGGGTATCCGTAAGGCGTCCTTACTTCCATTCTCAATTCTACTAATCGTCATCTCAGCATTTACTCCTATCTTCTCATTGTACGTGACCTCCGTGGTCGACTGGCGTACGCAACGGTTTCAAGGTGTCGCTAGCTCTGAGGTCCCGGGTTCGATCCCCGGACGGGTCAATGTAGAAACCAAATTTTCTACATTGCCTTGGGTCTGGGTGATTTTTGTACCTTCGTTGTTTCTAACTTCCATAACACAAGTGCTTTAGCTACTTACTTTGGGTTCAGAGCAATGTATGTGATGTTGCCCGCATTTATTTATTATTAAAAAGAAGACACTCTTAAAGGCAATAACTCCCATTATATTTCCCAATTAAACCGCAATAAGCTAATTCATGTTAGTCTAGTATGTAATCCGAGGCCTTGTCACAATACCAATACAAGTGTTAATGGTAACTAGTAACTACACATGCTATATGGTATGATATGACGTTCGTCATTGTCACTTCAAACGTATTATAAAAGTTCGTTTTCAAATGACCTGCATGTATGGTATTATTACTTATCATCTATCAAATACATTTAATGAGAGGGGCTCGTGGCTAAGTGTAAGCCGTACGGTTTGACCGATCCCAAAGTCCTTGAGCATTGAACGTGAAACAATCTGTGTGGCCGCGAGCGCCGGGCGCGAATGTAATAATATGGTATTGTTGATTTAACGGCACGTAAGTAATAATTTTGTAAAGTTTTGACCTTAAATTTAATATAGCATTAAATTGTTTATGATTGTGTGAAAAAAATATTTAAATCGCTTCAGTTGTTTGAGAGCAGTAAGCAAATTATTGCAAATTTAAAGAGGATATATTCGATTTTTTTACGACAAAAGTATGAACAATAATAAAAAAACTAAACTTAAAATTTAAAGTCAAATATGTTATGCGTATTAGGGTTTTTTTTTTTAATATATATGGTCTATCCGTCTAGTAGTAGTAGTCCTTCAAAGAGAGGTCTATTTTGTAGTTTGGCCTATCCTTTCACCTCGCCGCGTTTGTCCGTGGATGGGTGACCATTTACAACATACCGAGACCCCTCCGTGTTTCGGAAAGCACGTTAAACAGTAGGTCCCGGCTGTCATACATAGATCTTTGGCAGTCGTTAAGTCAATTCTGACAACCAGTCTTACTATGAGATACTGTGTTTCCCAGTAAAATGGGTTGTGGAGGTAGCAATAAGCAATAAGCAGTCGCTCCATTTAAAATACGGTATTCAGCTGAATCCGGTAGGACTGGTAGCCGACCCCAACATAGTTGAGAAAAGGCTCAGGAGATGAGATCTATCAAATATATTTAATGTTATTCATCTTGTGATTACTTGTTCTATTATATTTATATGTTATATATACACAACACACGCATAATAAAACTTCTTTTATTATTACCTATAAATAATTACTTTTTTTTAAACATTTGTCTACTATATCAATACTTAATAACTTTTAAACTATCGCGCTGCATGTTTATAGTAATATTATAAAACGGGGATTAGCGCGTACATGCATAGGTAAATATCTTTGCTTTGGGGGTAGATGAAAAATCATCTACTTCGTGCACGGAGCAATGACACCGCATCTCCAGTCTGCTTGCGACCACGGCCTGTGTAACCCGGTCGAAACGTCAAGCCCTAAAGGTATTTATGCATTTACGCGCTAATCCCCGTTTTATAATATTACTACTATATCAATACTTGTTTACGTCTCACTATACCCAACAAAGAATGTAATTCAATGTACCTTCCACACTCCGGCCCCCAAGATACAAATAAATGAATGCGGACAACATCACATACATTGCTCTGAACCCAAAGTAAGTAGCTGAAGCACTTGTGTCATGGAATTCAGAAACAACGAAGGTACCACAAACACCCAGACCCGGGACAATGTAGAAAAGTTGGTTTCTACATTGACCCGTCCGGGGATCGAACCCGGGACCTCAGAGCTAGCGACACCTTGAAACCGGTGCGTACGCCACTCGACCACGGAGGTCGTCAAAATGTCAAATCGTACTCTTTGGTTTAATCGAATAATTAATGCAAGATATATTGTACAGATATTTGCAATGTACCAACTGTGGAAATAGTATTGTGTACCCCATAAAGTTTTAAATTTGTCACTGAATAAATAAATACCTTAAAAAATAAAAACATGAGACGAAAATGTAGGTCAAGTAAATATTCTTTATGAAAATTCATTTCAATTGTAACTTGACTACGGTAACAGGAAACATTTGTATTACTGTCACTTATTGATATTTTTGCTTTCTAAATATTTTCCTCCTTCATTTGATATGCCACTCAAAATGTAAATATAAAACATTTCAGCAACCATTTTTTAGTAACATCCATCATTTTTGATTTTGTCCGTGTAAAATATAACCTATGTCACTTGTCCCATAAAAAGGAAACGTTTGAGACCTCATAGATCAAAATTGGGTCAGTGGTTTAGACGCTAAGGTAAAACATACGTAAATAAATACAAACATATACAAGGACTTCTAAAATTGTAACTCTTTTATTTCTTCTCCGCATAGCTAAATAATTGTCATTGTCATGTAATAAATTAATGTCGTGGTGGCCTAGCGGTTCAATGAACGGATTTGTATGCACAAGGTTACAGGTTCGAACCCAGGCAAGTACCAATGTGAATTATTCTAAGACACTTCTGACAAACGGTGAAGGAAAACATCGTGAGGAAACCTGGATTCCAAAATTGGGATCTGAAATCGCCAATCCGCAGAGAGCAAGCGTGGTGATCAATGCTGAAGAGGCCTGTGCCCAGCAGTGGGACGTTTATAGGCTGGATTATTATTATTATAGCTAAACATAAATTCAAACCTCAGTCAATATAACAAAGAACAGACTAAGCAACTAAAATAATAATCCTATATACAAAGTAAATAAATAACTCAGATTTACCTCAAAACCAACTATAGTTAGTTCCTAAAACTAATAATTATGTAGCAATAAAATAAAAAAGGAAACATAAAAACGTTAATTACCGGCCGGTAAAGTACACAAATTAAGAAGAAGCCTAGCGTCCATGGTTCCAGTGAGCCATAATTAATTTTTAATTATTATAAGTGATGATAAGTGTTGATGCTTTGGAATTTAATTATAAAGGTCCCTACGCTGTAATTATGTATGCTTGATAGGGTTGTCCGAATTCCCCATTTTTGTTTATCTATTATGTTGTAAACAAGAAAGTTACTGTTTGTTACGCTCTCTTGGTCAACACATCAGATTTTGATCTATTCTGGCTGGAGGCGTATTAGTAATGTCTCGCCAACTTAGTCCGGTAAAGCAGTAAAAGCATCCACGGGGCTAACTGCGGCAGCTCTCCACAAAAAAAAAAAAATTGGTATGTTGGTAGTTTGAGTTTTGAGAAAGGACGTAGGGTAATGTTTGCCGTGATAATTCGATCTTTTTAATTTTAATTTTGATTTTATTTTGCATTTATTTTGTTTTTATTTTATTTTGTGTATTTGTGTACCTTGTTGTTTTTTATGGGTTAATACATGACAATAAACGAATTTGAATTTCAATAAAGACAATATTTTTTGGTACCTACCTACAGCTATTTACAGCTCTATTATTTTCTTTTTATTCAGGCTACCCATGGTACACATACTACTAAACTGACTGTGTATTTATTGAAGTCTAAAAAAGCCTTAACAATCATATGACTTAACACAGCGTTGGCGTATGGTGGGCACAATAGTAACAGTGAATTGCGAAAATAATATTTATTGCTTTGACACAAAGGCGCTGTCAATGTGGGCGACTGCTATTGATATTTGGTCAAATTCTTCAAATCCTCTCTCTGAAGGAACGTTTAGTGAAATAAAAACACATTAATCTCTTATGCTTTTATATCTTAGTACAAGTTGTTTCTTAGAATGGCAATTTTTTATTTTATATTCCTTATTGACCATGTCGAGAGAATTAATGAAGAACGATTGACGAAGAAAGAGTATAAGGCGAGTGTGAATAAAAAAAAGGCCAGGTCAAGAGTACCCTAAACCGAAGAGCATGTATGAAGGGAATAATGAAAGTGGACGAAGCGAAACAAGTGTGTAAGGATCGTAGCAAGTGAAAAGAAGTGTTCTCTGCCTACCCCTTCAAGGGAAAAAGGCGTGATTATATGTATGTATGTATGTATGTACATTCCTTATTCCTGGTGTTGCAAAGTTCTATGAACTGTGCCTGTAGCATGAGCTCTCAAAGCAGGACTATTCCCATCGTGGGAGAGAGACAGTGCATCACATTACGAATAGCGGCGTCTCGTTCTACAATGTAAACTGACCTTCTTTAAGAGCTCATGGTAAGCGTGATGAAGATCATTTTAAAGCGTAGACCAAGTATGTCACTGTTTTTTACAATAAATATGACATTTATTTAGTTACTGTCTTGGTATTGTCCAAACAGAAATGGTCATCAGATGGAAATTCCAAGGCATACCCCACCAACCTAGATACTGTTTAGATACTACATACATCGAAGTACCTACATTTATTTTATGTTACACTAGCGGTCGCCTGCGGCTCCGCCCGCGTGGATGTCGGTTACCGCTGCAAAAAGCCTATCCAGGAAAGACACGGTCCCCTATTTTTTTTCCAAAATAAAATTTAGCCTATGTTACTCGTGGATAATGTAGCTTTCGAATGGTGAAAGAATTTTTAAAATCGGTCCAGTAGTTTTTGAGCCTATTCATTACAAACAAACAAAGTTTTCCTCTTTATAATATTAGTGTAGAAAAACCTCAGTAAACTTTAGTACGGACAAACATTTTTTCTTTTCAGATCCTAGACATGTCCATTCGAAAATAGGCTATATATTCTAGTTTACGCGACCCTGGCAACCCTGTCTCAACGCACATCGAAGCAACGAGTCATCTCAATTTGTGGTCTTATTTATTTTTACTGGCAACCCAACCGCATTGCCGAGATCCTTCGCCTAACGAATGTAATTATTAATTATTTAAAATGTAATCCTATTTCATACGTATTGTATGAAATATTTTGGTTAAATAGTTTAATAAAATTAAATACGCCTGTTAAATCATAACTGCGTTTGATCTCTATAATTTACGATAGTTAATTGCCATTAATATGAAATATAGCTTAATATTTAAATTTTGATCGTAAAACGTCATTTAAATTAATTGGCTATACATTTGCATAATGTAGTTATATAGGATCTGCATCAAAATGGTTGAACTATGATTACACAGTTCATATGTTAATTCACTCGTTTAGGGCCGCGTTTTGATAACTTTCGCTGATTAATTTCTTTGAATGAACATTTTGATAACCGAAATCTTTTAGGGCTATCATAAATGCGCGGTAATGTGAGGTTTTTGGGCATCGGGAATAGGTTAATGGTAGTTATATCTTGGTTTCGTCGCTATTTGAGCAGCTCATCTCAACGCCATGAGAATATAGGAATAAATAGTGCCCAGGTATATAGTGGCCATATCTTCACGTTTCATGTTTCATGTACTACATACCTTTTTGTTTTTTTTTAAGCCGTCGGAAATCCTCCATGGACTACCTCTCCCTTAGGGAAGACGGAGGGGCGTGCCGGACTCCTACCAGCTAAAACCTCCGGAGTGCTTCACTGTTCCCTATTGTCGGGGATCGGGCAGGAACGCATTGCGCAATACTACCGCGACATGTTTAATGTACCTAGTCCAAGTTCTGATTTGTTTGTAGTAGAATGGCAGTTAATTGTAAGAATGCCTGAAGTACTGTGAGAATTGTTTATGACGGTTGTTCTATGTTATGTTATTGCTCTACCTAGACTAGACGGGCCTGTTGGTCTAGTGGTTAGTGACCCTGACTGCTATACCGGAGGTCGTGGGTTCGATTCCCACCCAGGACAAATGTTTGTGTGATGAGCACGATCATTTGTTCTGGTTGTCTGGGTGTAATTTATCTATAATATGTATGTATTTAGAAATATATAAGTATGTTTATCAGTTGCCTGGTTACCATAACACAAGCTCTGCTTAGCTTGGGATCAGTAACCGTGTGTGAGTTGTCCCGGAATATTATTATTATTATTACCCTTCATTCATGTTATCTTGTTTACATATTTCTATATATATTTTTCATTTTAATTATTTTCCTTTCTTAATAACGTTATTCTGAAATCCGTGCTAATAAATAAATTAGGTCATAGAATATTAAAATCTTTACTAAGCACAACGGTCTACCAAACTCCAGCCGGGAAAAAACACTATAAAAGGTATTGGTCTTCAAATTTCAAGACCTATAATTTAGCATTCCCGCTTACAAAACACTACCCCGAAAAAACAACCTTCACTTTTACAGCGGTATTTATTATAATGAAAGTAATATCGTAAAAGAATATTTTTCCGGCGTCAAGTATAAAAATCCTAATGCGGCTAAGCTTGGTAATGATTCCTCAAAAATTTCAAGACGCATGGAAAGAGGGTACCTATTGTTATTATAGCAGAAATTTTGGCTTTCGGCAACTTTGGGTATCTAGCTGAAATAAACTGGTCAAGAGCGAATCTGATTCACACCTGAAGGATTCCGTAGCATCGTAAAGTTGTAACGTAACGAACTTTTTATTATTATACGCATTTTTTATTTTATTTAGTAAGTTATGTAAACATTGTACACACACAAAATCATAGAAACAACATAATGTGATAGGTGTATAAAGGGTGTAGTTAAAGCTACAATACCGCTCAGTTTAAATTTTTAATTATTTATCTCTTAAGGTTTGGACAGATGAGTATACAAGTGAACAGCGAAGGCTTGCTACCATTCTGGTACGGAACCCTAAAAATGTAAAAAACGTCCCTATCAGTGCAAAAATTTTGCGTTTTTCAGTTTGAATTTTGTGACAATTAAGCAAAATAGTTAAGTTAGTATTTGGGTGACGAGCGTTACTGCTGAGCGAAGCTTCGCAGGATTCTGTGATTAAATTATTTGATAACCGCAAAGGTTTTAATTATTCAATGCGTACCTTTGTGGACTTCTTTTTCTTCTTTTAATTTTTGTGTTTTGAATCTTTTGTGTCCACTTATTTTTATATCTGTTCTTTTTTTTTCTCATATTGTAAATAACCTGTGTCTTGTTTTGTACTGAATAAAAGCTTTATCTATCCATCTATCTTTCTACCTATAAATTATAAGGATTTGGGTTTTGCGAACTCCAAGTCATATTTTCTGTAAGTTACCTAACGTCTTGAATGATAGGCGCTATTTCTTTTAGATTCATTGTCTCATAATGTTTAAGAAATTGATCCGTGATATTGTATGTGATCACTAAAATTTGCATTATCTATAAAAAGCTATAACCAATTATGTTTTAAGTATACTGTCGATACCGTGGTGGCAAACGTTTTGTCCTTTCGCTTGCAAATATAATATATAAAACAATTACATACACCCGTAATAAAACATTCGACATGCAAAAGAACCAGATATTTCTTGTTTTCTTCATTCAAACCGAAACAAAACATGAGGTATTTAAATACCTACCTTATAACTTATTTTATGATAATTATTGATAATACACTGATGAACTTTGTTAATTAAAAAAACACGTTGCTTTTCATACGGTTATGCAAAGTTTAAGATAATATTCCAATAAATTTTAGGTAGAGAACACGTTCATTGTGCACTTTTCCCTGCATATAATTATTATATTGCAATGTTTCAGAGTTATTTAGAAATTATCTAGAAGGTACCACCTAATTTTAATAAAATATCGATGTTTCAAAACAAGAGCTTCCTAGTTTTAAGTACCGAGGGAAAAAAAAGGAATATTTTGTATAAATATTTACACAAACCTTGTTCAATGCAAATATAAATCTCAGAGAAGCAACTCAAACAAAATAAAGCAACAACTACTGCATCTGATAAATTATCTGCAGAAACAGAGAAACTCCGACTTAAGCACTTGTTTAGTTGCAATGGTCGCGACATAAACAAAACTCGTTCAATAAAGCTTCTCATTAATATCTCTTATCAAGAACACTGATAAACCAAATTAAAACAATTTAAAGTTGAACGGAGCTGCGTTAATTCAATGGAATTCTTTGAGATACCGCTATCATGGCGTATCCGTTGCGTTGTGGAATGAATCTGCTGATAACACCATCACCTATGGTGTTCCAATTCCCCATAGACAAGGTAACATGAAATGGTAATAGAGTTAAACATGATGGCGGGTATGGTCACACAGTTATATCAGATAAAGCCATTTAGTTTGGATGACTTCTATGGAGGAAGCCCATGCTTTTTAGTGTCTATTGGACTGACGATCAATAATACAAATATGATAGAGATTTTCCTTCAAAAAACAACTTTTGTGTATATGTTTCTGCGTATGAGGTAGTTTTTTTAACTTTAACAAGGTGCCTCTCTCGTGTAAAGTTTATTGCACGGCAGTTTTATTTGGTTTCGACAAGCTATTGCTTATTGTCGCTAATGGATAATTTTGTAAATAGACGCTTATTTATTAACCCTACATGTTAGACTCGATGAGAAAAATACTTAATTTGAGCTAATTCATAACATCACTTCGCACAACTTTCTATCCAGGCAGCAATTGCTGGGTAATTTAAACTTGAGGTTAAAAAGAAACTGCAATTGAAAAAGACACGTCAACACGTGGCAAGAATAGGTCGCCTAAATCTTCCTCTATTTTAGAACATGACCTAAAAAATCAGGATTCTAGGAGAACCTTTTTTCAAAATCAGTTTTTCAAGCTGTGAGAAACAGCATATTCGGGGATTTAAAAGTACCTGAGCTTTCAAAAAGAATATACAATAGGACTTCAATGCACTCGAGTCACGTAAAGAGTTATAGGTACTGCTGTGAATTTATCCTAACTGCAGTATATCTATCGTGTTTTTGTTATCGGTGTGTTTGAACGGTGATTCAGATAGAATATGTTCTTCACTGAGTTGTATATAGTATATTTGTTTATTTAATGATTAGTGTAGACTGTAGGTGCCATATACTTAATTAGGGTAGGTACTATTACTAATGTTTTAATAAAAAAAATACTTTACTTAACGTAAATAAATAATTTATTTACTGGACTGTGTGTGATCGTAAAGGTTATTTGAAAGTTACGAAAAAGCACATTCGTTTTTAGGTCTTAAGTTTTGGAAAAGGGGAACACAACATTTATTGCAATGTCCTAGTACCCCATACTTAGTTAATAAGTATTATTGTGCGCCTTTTCGTCCACAAACTGTGAAAACAGATTTGTGTTTTAAGGATAACTGTAAAATACTCAGTAAATTCATACAAAATAATTCATTAACTTTTAACCTTGAAATCCAACCACAAATAAACACAATAAAAATCGAAGTAACAGTACAAAAATAGCCTCATCAATCCCTCTAAACTAATAAGTGTGGCGACCCGACCCTATCCTCAACATCCATTCACTGTAGTATCGAACGACTTTCTAAACTATTCGGAGACTCGCTCGTAAAATAGACCGGCCACTTTGATGGATGAAGAAGGGTCAAACAAATATATTACTAACCATATTATATGGGTTTTTAAGTAAAATGTTATAGTGTAAGTGATTCTTATCTGGTTTTTGAATTTTGATGAGTATTTTGCGATCAGAGATTCGGAACGTTCCACCTCGCTCTAACTGTCATAACATAGGGAGTGTTTTATTCATCGGAGGCAAAATATTACCTCTAGAATAGCAAACTATGAAACTTTCTAATTAATCAAAGATTTTTATTATTTTCCAAATTTTTTCTTTAGCGCGCAATCAAACAAGTTCAATTGGATTAAACATTTGATTTTATTCTAAGAAACATACTGTTTCTTTATTATCAAGATAACTCAGTGTGTATTCAGCTTTTCGCAGCCAGGAAGTGTAATATTCTTTACACAATATATATTTCTGAAACAAGACAGTATGATAAATCTGTCCCGGCGTTCATGCATCATCTAAGATAATTTCTACTCTCCAGGAACAAACCTATGTCTTATTCATGAAATTTTGAATGGGACTGAACATAATTCAGCTAACTTTTACACGTATTATTAAAGATAGGCACCGAAAAAAAATCCTTTAAATAAAGCAAAACTGATAATTTCTTAAAAATGTAAAAGAAAAAATGGCATAAAAAAAATGATTTACAAATTTATTATTTCACTAGCTGTGCCTGCGACTTCGTTCGCGTGGATGACGAAACTTATCAATGAGTTTTTAACCGCAAAATTAAGTTTGTTTTTTTTTTTTTTTTAACTTTTCCGGGATAAAAACTACCCAGTGTGGTGCCCAGAATAATAAAGAATAATTATACCAAGTTTCATCGTAATCGAACCGGTAGTTTTCGCGTGATACCTGAACAAACAGACAAAAATATATTTTTTCACACTTTTGTGTTCGGTGTCGGTCTAGTAACACCCATCCATTTATTACAGCCATTAATTTTTTTGATATTTTCAATGTACAGAATTTTCACTCCTACAGATTTATTATAAGTACTAGCTGTGTCCCGCGGTTTCACCCGCGTGAATACCTAGGTCCCGTTCCCGGTGCCTTTGTATATAATAACAGACAAATAATTAGCAATAAATTAAAATTGCGACTATAATTTGAGATTTAAACTATCCTATCTCTCAAGTTGGATCGAACTGCACATGGTGTGCGAATTTTATTATAATCGGTTAAGTGGTTTAGGAGTCCATTGAGGACAAACATTGTGACACGAGATTTATATATATTAAGATAGATATAGATGTATATTATACACAATCTACACTTAAATCCAATACCTAGCACGTGCATATTTAAAACAATTAATTTACAATCAAGTCTAACCTTTTAGCCTTACACATTAAGTTTCAATTTAGTTTGAACTTAATCCACACTGGCACACTAAAGTGTTAATTATCCTCCACATTATAATGTTCGTTTAACTGCTCTATCAAGTTCTAATCACTTAATTTCTGTCACCTATGAAACTTGTATTAATAACCTTGTAAGTAATTGAAGTGATTCAATGAAATTTCGTGTCTTTATTAAACAGTTACGACCACAGCCATATGAACTTTACGAAACCTGGCGCTTTTCAAAACGACCTCACAAACTCACAATACACCCAGCCCTTAAACACGAACAATACAATTTGAAACATATGTTGAAGGCGACAAGGTCTAGAATGACATGTTTATTAATTACAAGAATTATTGGCGTTACCAGTTAGTTGGTAATGGTAATCGGAAAGCGATAATATGCTACCGGCGACAAATAAAACAGTGCTTAGGAATACTGGCTCTAATTAAAGTCGCCGACTTTACTGCCTTCAGGACAATCGTGATAGTTGACACTTCATTCTCTAGTTGTTTTGTTACATCATTAACGAGTTTTAAACTTGGTGACACACTGTTCACTAGCCTGACATAGGTTAAATTATCTTATTTAGCCTTCTGTAATCTTACAGAAGGTTAGATGAATGGGTATAAAAAGCCTTCCATTTATGTCTTCAGTTAGTTAATAAAAATATATAAGGGTGCGTCCCTATCTAGCGAGCGCGCACCGAACGAGCATTACACGAACAACTCGCGAGCTGCTCGTGAGCCACTCGCGAGCGGCGTGCTCACGTCTGTCGGACGGCGTTTTTGACACTAGTGCGTTCGCGGCATGCTCGCGAACAACTCGCGAGCAGCACGCGAACTGTTCGTGTAATGCTCGTTCGGTGCGCGTTCGCCAGATGGGGACGCACCCTTAGACATGTAGACATTTTCTGTTTTTTGAATAAGGAAGCTATGTAGATAATGCGATTCAAAGTTTTATAGTGGGGCTAATTAGGTGATGCTTGTATACAAAATCGTAAATTAATTCTACATTATACATCTATACTTGCATTATGTATCTTACTCAACAAATGACATCGCTATTGCCTACTTAAAAACCAAATACTTATTATTTAATCATTCAAATCAAATCAAAATCTAATCATTTATGCATGAATATGTTACAATAGGTCTATATAGCTCTTCTTATAATAGCTCTTCCGACGTATTGGGCCATAATATGGCGTACAAACAGTTTATACACATTTTAGACAAATTCAGTAGGCATTTTAATAATAGAACTTAGAGATACTTAATTTTTTTCTGATTTTATCTTTTTCATTCCTCAGTATTATCCTAGGATTACTAGGCATCTTTTAAACCGTCATAAACTCACTCGTTATAAAGCTTGCGGTCGTCCCGAATGCGGTGTAAAGACCGATGTAAATAAGCCAGTATTATGACTGAAATGTGTGAATCTTTTGTCTTGCAAGTCTTTTAGCGCTATACCGTACATTTTATTTGAAGGTAAAATAACTTTACTTTAATGGAGGTACATGTGGAGAATCACGTGCATCGTAGCATACTTATTATGGACCGCTTGTCACGCTAAATCCTTCACAAGGGGATACCCGGATACCCGGTTTTCAGTAGGCTTTTAGAGTGTCACGGACTCTTTGTAGAATTTCAAATATAAAAGAGAATTGGACAGTGGGTGTATGTTACCTATCTACAACTAATATGGAACTTTAAAGTGTTGATGCTCTATTTTAGGCTAACAAGTAGCTTATGAACCAAAAAGAGGTCTGTTACGCGATATTATAGGCAATAGTGGTGAATAATAAGTTGTCACTCAAATTTACCCATATAGACATTAGTCTGTTTCTGTTAACATCTGTATTCAATAACTTATGTATGTTTATTATCGTTATTTTGCCACTCTCATTTGTTTTAATGCACTTTTGCAAATAAATGACGAACACAAACTATTTACTTAACTCAAATGAAGACACAGATGTTTTATGTGGTTGCTGTAGAGCTTACGAAAGATATCTGAAGAAATGATAATAAAAACCAATAAATGTAAGAACATTTTACGGCTAATGATAAAACTAAAGTCAAAGTCAAGATATAAAATTCAAAGTTCTTAAAACCGTTCACAGCCGAATGATTGCACTTCGAAACTTATCCAAGTTGAATAGCTATATAATTGGTACCTACGAACAAATTTCGGAGATTTTATTGAAGATAATGATCACTTAGGTGTTCATTGAAATATATTGCCTTCAGCTATCCCTAACAAGTTGCTATAACAAGTAATAAGCAAGAAACCTGTCATTGAAAGAAAATTGTGTTAATGAGAAACTAACTTGAAATAATAATATCGTAATAATAGACTCACATTTCACTTGTAGCCCTGGGACTTGTGAAATGAACGAATGAATGAAAATAAATGAACTAAAAAGTAAAACTCGTAAGACTAAATGGAAATTTTATTCTGAAATAGGAAAAGATTGGGTCAAATGTAGGTTACATTGCATTTATACGTATTCAGAAAAGATCTCTAAGGCGCTGGCCAGACAGAAGAGACGTAAGACGCAGACGGGGCGCGGACATAATACGCTTCTATACAAAATGTATAGAACCGTCGCGCCCGCGCCCCGTCTCTTCTGTATGTTTTGCGTCGCGACGCTTCTATACATTTTGTATGAAAGCGTCGCGGTAAAGACAAATGTCCGCGCCCCGTCTGCGTCTTACGTCTCTTCTGTCTGGCCAGCGCCTAAGATTAATCCGTTTTATAGAAAACCTAGGATACTAAAGCTAAATAAAAATAAGTAATGAAAATTGCTTGGAACTCTTTGGATTTAGTTGGTTACTTACTTATTATTTCCGAGAAATTCTAGTCAACTATTAGTTTTAGCAAATGCCCTAGATAGCTATGATTAAATCGAATACCTACTCAGTTCAAGTTAAAAGTAACTATTGATTAGGTATATACTGTCGATCAATGGGGATTTTAACATCATTATTGAAATAGTTTAGCAACTAACGAGTTTAAAACAAGGCAAATCCATAGAGTATCGCTAAAAGCCCATTGCACCGACCGTAAGCATAGTTTTCGCTGTATGTAGTACATTCACTGATTTTAGTTATTTTTGACAGATGCGATTTATGCGACAATATCGATAGTTCCTATATTATTAGAGTAATATTAGATTTTTTTTCCGATAATACAGGTTAAGCCGCGCTCGCCGCGGTTGGTCCGTGGATGGGTGACCATTTATAACATACCGAGACCCCTCCGTGTTTCGGAAAGCACGTTAAACAGTAGGTCCCGGCTGTCATACATAGATCTTTGGTCGTCGTTAAGTCAATTCTGACAACCAGTCTTACTATGGGATACCTACTGTTTCCCAGTAAAATGGGTTGTGGAGGTCAGAGCAGTCGCTCCATGTAAAATACGGTATTCAGCTGAATCCGGGAAGACTGATATGACCCCAACATAGTTGGGAAAAGGCTCGGGAGATGATGATTAGATTTTTCGATAGTTTTATTAACACTTTGCATTTTGTTTTCATACTTTTTTACGACGAAACTAGTTCACACTAGTGCTCACGGTTCATACTCTGATATATGCACTCTGTACTTCTTATTTATCCTCTAAATCAGCCACATATTAATTGACAGCTGTCAATCGAAACATGGATCTGGAAACCCACTCTCGATTATAGCAGGATAAATCAGTTGATGGCCGATCAATTTACCTGCATTGTGTAAACATAAACTCATTTAATTCTAAATAATGATTTTACTAATGCCCGGATTTAATTTCCTCGTCATTCAATCATGAGTGCTTGTTTGGTTCGGTAAAATAGATGCAGAATATTCTAGTGGTTGTTGTATTCGATTTTCAAATTGTGATGACTTTTCTAATTATTTTTAATTTATTTATGTGTTTCATGGGTTTTTGTATCGTCATTATTTTAGTGATAAGTATAATATTTTCACATTAGATAGTTTACTATAAAATGTTTTATTTTTAAGATAATTACATAGCCTGCATTGGACAAAGAAACAATCCATTCTAAGATTTCATTTTTGAGTGTCCAGGGCCTCGATTCAGCTATTTTAAATGCAAATCAGTGGTCGGTCAGTGTACTTGTCATTGTGCGTAATTTTCGTATTAGATAAGCCTACAATAAAATATTATTGAAACCTCGAAGAGAATCACCAGTGATCGTAATAACCAATTAATGATCGTAATGACAGTTTGCCAATTATCGTTAAAAGGACCAAATGAAGCAGGTCATTCAGTAAATTCAAGCAACTCTTAAATAGCTAAATGGAGGCCCTGGTCCTTCGAAAAAACAAAAAAAAAACTATAAATCTATTATTTCTCGTATCTTTAGTGTTTTATGGTTAATCTTACACAACGATATACCTTCGTGAACGATGTGAAAGCTTGATATCTTTTACTTTCGGATAACGACTGGTATTCTAACAACGTGCCCTGAATTTAGAATGTTTAATTATCTGCATTTAATCTCAGAATTTAGGTTACTTAAGGTTTTAAATTAGTTCGAGTTTACAACATTTTGTGAATATTTGTTAAGTAATTGATTTTTGTTGGCGATTAGCTAACGGTTAATTAAACAACGGATGTTACAAAATTTTAGGTGTTAGATGCCAATGTAACGAGAAGCATTTATTTAATTTGGAATGTGCATGTCGGCGACCACTTTACTCAAATACTACTGGACTGTTTTTTTTTCTTTTCCACTAACCATTTTTTTCCCATTGCAGGGCAAAGGTCTTTCTACCCTCCCTCCATTTCTCTCTGGTTAGGGCCGTGGTCATCCATTCCTTATCAAAGGAGTCCGGCTCGTCCCGCCATCTCCGTCTGGGCCTACCGCGATGTCTCTTGCCACTGGACTGATATTAATGGGTTAATGTTATGCTTTCGTACTTTATGTAGACATTCCTGTTTCTTCAAAGAAAATACTCGAAAGGGGTTATGAAGGTCATAATATCAAAATAATTTGAGTAAAAATAATGTTTAAACTGACTACAAATTCAAATATTAACTAGCTTAAGTAGCGATTAGCCAATAGTTGCCAATATTTCTTGTGTTGTTGAATGTTCTTACATGAGTGAAATATTTGGAAACTTTTAATAGGTACATTCAGCTATAATTACATCACATCGATCTCGCTAATGTATTTGCTAAAGTGCCGTCAAATCATAACATTACACGTCTAATTACCGGCTATAGATCACGTCAGTAAAGGTACTTATTAAGACCATACCATATTTGACGGGCCTGTGGGTCTAGTGGTTAGTGACCCTGACTGCTATACAGGAGGTCGTGGGTTCGATTCCCACCCAGGACAAATGTTTGTGTGATGAGCATGATCATTTGTTCTGGTTGTCTGGGTGTAATTTATCTATAATATGTATGTATTTAGAAATATATAAGTATGTTTATCAGTTATCTGGTTACCATAACACAAGCTTTGCTTAGCTTGGGATCAGATAACCGTGTGTGAGTTGTCCCGGAATATTATGTTATTATTATTATACATAAAACAAATTAGGTACATGAGTAGTATCGTTATTAAAACTTGGGATGTATGCGATAAAAACTTTATGGTCATCTAACTTACTCCATTAACAGGACCTCGATTCAGCTATTTAAGAGTTGCTTGAATAGACCGAATGACCTGCTTCATTTGGTTATTTTTACGATAATTCGCATTCTGCTAACTGTCATTACGATCATTAATTGGTCATTACGATCATTCTCTTCGAGAGTTGAATGAGATTTTATTGTAGGCTTATCGGAATACGAAAAGGACATCATCCACTCTATACATTTTTGGTCCAAATTCGAAAGTGCCGGCCAACAAAAAAAAATATGATATTCTGACAGAACTTGACCTCCTAAGCATTTCTTACTATGGCACCAAAGCTGTAGCACCGCTGCACGTCATTTTATCCAGGGCTTAAAACTGGATAAAATCGCGTGAAGCGGTGCTACAGCTTTGGTCCCATATTAAGAAATGCTAAGGAGGCCAAGCTCTGTCCTCTTAGAAATTCATTTAATCGATAATATCGTGGTATGTGATCGAAAAATGTATGAAAATTCAGAATTTAAACCCTGGATAAAATGACGTGCAGCGGTGCTACAGCTTTAGTGCCATAGTAAGAAATGCTTAGGAGGACCAGCTCTGTCAGAATATCACATTTTTTTTTGTTGGCCGGCACTTTCGAATTTGGACCAAAATGGATGATGTCCTATGACACATTTGACAAGTACATACACTGTCCGCCCACTGACATGCATTTAAAATAGCGGAATGAGGTCCCTGATATTGAGGGTGGTATAGGGACACTATACAGGGAACATGTAAATTGTCTTATATTACAGTATTGAAGATTTTGACACACTATAATATATAATATATAAATATTTTAGTTAGGGATTGATGCTCCTCTCTCTGTTATTAACTTAATAAGATCGGCGAAAACGTTTTGAAATGTCCATAAATTAGTGATCGGCTGATCGGATAGTTTATTTGAAAAAATATTTTTTCTTTTTTGATATTTATTTATTTATTTATTTATTTATCAGGAACAATTTACATTGTATTTGATACATTTCACACATAATAAATAATAACATTAATATAAATTCTAAATTGAACAGACATAGATAAAAATTCAAACAAATAAAAAAAACAAAAATTAACACAACTTAACTAGATTAATTTACAGTTCGTCTATTGAGTATAAGTTTCTATCCAACAGAAATGCTCTGAGCTTAGCCTTAAAAGAGCTAGTGTATAACAAAATTTTCAAATCTGCTGGCAGTCTATTAAATAATTGTACAGCTTGGTAATGAGGGCTATGCTTAACAATGTTGAAATTTGGTATAACTCTATTTTTAAAATCCTTTCTCCGAGTGTTTTCCCTCACTATTCTTTCTTCCCAGACTCATATTCGTAGACATATTTCTTAAAATTAACTAACAACACAAGTATGTGTAAGCTGGGCAGTGTTAAAATATTTAAATGTTTAAAATGAGGTCGACAGCTTTGTCTTTGTGTGATTCTGACAATTGTACGTATTGCTCTTTTTTGGAGGATGAAGGCTCGCTGAAAATTGTAACCATAGCTTTTCCCCCAGAACTGTATACTGTATCGAAGTCTGGACTCAACTAGTGCATAATACACTAACTTCAATTGTTCCGTATTTATTTTTATTATTTTTATTATTATTGACAGGCCTGTTGGTCTAGTGGTTAGTGACCCTGACTGCTATACCGGAGGTCGTGGGTTCGATTCCCACCCAGGACAAATGTTTGTGTGATGAGCACGATCATTTGTTCTGGTTGTCTGGGTGTAATTTATCTATAATATGTATGTATTTAGAAATATATAAGTATGTTTATCAGTTGCCTGGTTACCATAACACAAGCTCTGCTTAGCTTGGGATCAGATAACCGTGTGTGAGTTGTCCCGGAATATTATTATATTATTATTATATTTCCTCTCTCAATGTTCTCAACGCATAACACGCAGAAGATATAGTGGAGTCTACGTGTGCTAGTTCTTTTTTCCAGTTTAGCAAATCATCCAACTGAATACCTAGGAATTTGACTTCTCTCACTAATTCAATACCTTCATTGTTTAGGGTTATATACATATCATCTTTATTTCCTGCAGTGGTGCGAAATATCATAATGTTAGTTTTTTTAATATTTATTATTAATTTATTTGTATTGAACCAGAAATGAAAAGCTTCCATCGAAATATTGACCTTCTCTGTCAGTTCACTAATGCTTTTCGCTCCAACTACAGCGTTTGTATCATCAGCAAAAACTACGAGATTAATGTCTGGAGAGATCATTTTAATAAAATTTATCAAATCATTCGTGAACATAATAAACAGGATAGGACCCAATATGGAGCCTTGCGGTACGCCAGTTGTAATATTAATCATGGATGATTGGTGCGTTTTACGTTGTCCATTATGTTCTATCGTGCTGGTTTCTACATACATTTTCCTGTTTCTTAAATACGATGTAAACAAATGAAGAGCTTTGCCTCTGACACCATAATAATTTAGTTTAGTAATAAGTAGATTGTGATCAATAGTATCAAATGCGGAAGATAAATCTAGAAAAATACCTGCTACCTTTAATTTTTGATTTATTTTGCTAGTCACATCCTCTAAGAGTTTTTAAATGGCATCCCCAGTGCCAATTCCTTTCTGATAACCGAACTGTTTTTTATGTAGAACTTTATTTAAACGAAGATGATAACTATTAGTAACATAACATACCATCACGCCTGTATCCCCGAAGGGTTAGGCAGAGGTGTACTAATGTACACCCACAGTTCGCCGGTATGTTTAGGTACCATGTAATAGGGGGCGAGCCTATTGCCACTAACCGGGCACAAATCCAAACTCCGACCTGCTACTGAGAATTTCTTAGAAAAACACAATAACACTTTGGTCGACTTGGGAATCGAACCCAAGACCTCTAGCGTAGCAGTCGCGCTTAGAACCACTAGGCCAACGAGGCAGTTAGGCACCTATTAGTCCCATAGTAAATATTACTTATACTGATGTTAACCGCCCAAGTATTTTTGGTTATTTCTGTAACACTCTGTACATAGTGTTACGGGTTCACCCTTCATCTGATTGTGGTCGGAATATCAATGACAACCACATTGCGACCTTTTTGTGGTTTACACAAGGATATTTTGAGTAGGTAAACAGTATAATATGTTCAAATATTACTTACTTTAGTTTTATTTAGGTTTTGAGCAATGATCCTAAATTACACCGCAAAATCCATATTGTGTGGTAAGGAAGGACCTATTATATTTATATAAGGAAAGTTCGATAGGCAATCGTTTTACTTGCATTATCAAATATTGACTATGTTATAATATTAAATATGTACTACCATCATTATCATCATCCACAGCCCTCGTCCTCCCAGTGCTGGGCATAGGCCTCACCTTTTTCGTGCCATTTTCTACGGTCCTGTGCCACCCTCATTAAGACTCGACCCGAGACTATTTTATTTAGGATATACCTACATATTTTTATGTCGATATATAAAAAACTAGCTGATCCCCGCGACTTAGTCCGCGTCAATTTCTGTTATTATGACAGCGATTAAGAAGTTTAAAAAAAAAGTATTTCTGCGTAAATGATAATTTTAGTTAATATTATGTTGATAAAACTCTGTAGCATATAATTGGCAATAAAGCATTAATTTCGACCAAATGATTACCTTAAAAAAGGTTATAGTGAGTCAATCTTAAAAGATAGACATATACTGTCAGTGTCATTTTTTTAGATCATTTAAAGAGGAACAATTCTTTCATACATATATTTTTTGTAACTCGAACCTTTTACGCAGCGCACGCAACGGAAGCTTTCAAGTATGAATATTTTTCCCCGTTTTTGTGACATTTTTCACTGCTGCTTCGCTCCTATTGGTCGCAGCGTAATGTTATATATCCTAAAGCCTTCCTCGATAAATGGACTATCTAACACAAAAAGATTTTTTCAATTCTAACCAGTAGTTCCTGAGATTAGCGCGTTCAACCAAACAAACAAACAAACTCTTCAGCTTTATAATATTAGTATAGATTAGATAGGCCCATTTTTTTTATATTTACCATCCATACGTTTTTTTACTGGATTTACTTCAACAGTCCGTGTGTCCCAAACATTAAATTTTTACTTCCGAGGCCTTTGTAGGTACCTAATGACATTTTAATGACTGGGACGCTGTTTCAAGTTTTTAACGCCGTCGGCTATTCCAATCGGCTAAGACTAAACAAACTAAATCGGCATTAACACGCTAGAGGGCACTACTTTCCATTTATTCATTGATGGTAGTAAGAATTACACTAGTCAAAGACTAATAAAAATGTAGAGGCACACGGACTGCTTGAAGCTGTGATTGCATGGTTAACTATACATTTCTATGAACAACTACACACATAGGTAGTAAGTTCACGAACTGCTTGGAGCGGTCGACAAAACAAAAAGCTAGCGGCTGGATGACGCTTGTGACGCGTGAGAGCTGTCTACTTCAGCAGTCCGTGTATGTTGATCACTGGTTACTTCTAAATTATTTATTTAAGTATTTTTGTAGAATAATTGATAATACATAATAGGAAACCGTCTTCTATAAAATATAATATTTGTACCATAAAATCTAAAATTTCTGACAAAAAACATACAATCGAATTAAGAACGACCGCCATTCGAAGTTGTTTAAAAATATATCTTAACTTTAAATATATTTGACGTAACATCATAAAACACTTGTTTGAGAATGCTGTCGACAATTTATGTAGTCTGTGGCCCCAGCATCATTAACTTATTTCGGATGGAATTTGTAATTGATTTCTAATTTAGTTCAAATAGAAGTTAGTTTGATTACTTTCGTATTTGTGTTATGGACAAACGTTCCCTATTAAATAAACATTGTATGTTAGTAAAGGTTACCTAAATAATTATAATGTTTTCGTCATTATGACATTATTTTGGTGTTTGGAAAATTGCTTTGACGCCTACATAGTCTACATACATTAATTTCTACGTGGGCAGAAAATTACGATGGGCAGCAGCTCAATTGTAAATAATAAGCTAAAATCCACCTTACCGCCTTGAAATAAGGGTGTAACTAGCGTCTAAGTACAACCGCAGATATGTGAGCTACAGTACCGACATTGCTTCAGAAACAAAAATATACAATATTTATCATAAACAGAATGATTACATGTAATGACGTCAATTACAATGCTTTTTGTGTCTGAATAACTTACATAGCGATTTGGAAAATAAATAAAAAAAAAACCGACTTCAAAATAAGTCATATGGTTTTCTTATGGATTAAAACCAAATTAAAATGGGACCACACAGGAAGCATCACCTTTCAAATAAAAAAGAATCATCAGAATCAGTTCACCCAGTCGAGAGTTCTGAGGTAACAAACAAAAAAAACAGTCGAATTGAGTACCTCCTCCTTTTTGAAGTTGGTTAAAAAGACTGTGGTGACACGGCACGAGGTTAATAGATTTATTTTCGTAATTAAGATTAGTTTGGAAATGATCACAATGCAACTTGAGTAGTGAAATCTATCTTTCCAATAACAACCACTTTTGTAACAAGAACTATGTTTAGTATTCTGTAATCTGAGTCTAGGTTTAATTTTAAACCTATTATAAACTTAACGCTGTCAAAACCATAGCTATACCTACAGCGTTTTTTATTGATCAACCTTTGTTTTACAGAGTTGCAGTTAAATAAAACTATGTACCGACCGGTTGCATTACGAAGCATTGGTCTGACTGCCACAAACATAAATATAGGTAGGTACGTGTGATTCCCTGAAATTCCATTTTACGAGATATGCAATTTTTTACCTCAGGTACTCTCTATATAAAACCAATATCAAGAGTAACGTTTGAAATAGATTAAATAAAAACAGAAACCAAATCAAATGTGAAAAAGGTTTGTTCCGCAAATATACGCTTTTTCTAAAAAAAAATAACTTTGCTTACTCACCTTTTTGGTTTTCATCAGCAACAGTTTCCGTGAATTCTATTCCGGACTAATACAGAAATAAACTATTCAATTATATCATAATCCAAAAATTATGCAAAGCGGGAGTGAACAGTTAACACAAAAGTTTACGAAGGGACCAAAGTGCTGTCAGAGTCCGCAACCCGACCGTAATAACTTGACAGGGCTTGATATGACAAATTAGTGAATACACTGAAACGCCATTTTGGTTTTGATACAGTTCCGAGAAAGAACTAATATCAAAATTAGAAAATGTGACTGGCTGTACAAATAAATAAATAAAACAAAACAAAATGTCAGGTCATACTGCAGCTATAAAAACGATTAAAAAAAGAAACATTTCGCAATATTTGAAAATAGAACGCACCTTGAATTTGGTTTAATAACAAAAAGGTTTTATCATCAGAATCTGTAGAAAGAATATGAATTTTGAAAATAGAACTCACACAGTTATTATCTCTCTTCTATTCTAATTTAGTGACATGACATGAGACGTGTCAAAGAGAACTATTTCTATTTTGTTTTCAAAAAGTGTTTTTAATGTGTTGTGAGAAAAGTATCTACGCAATTCAATTTTCACTTGGACTTTGGTAAGTACCTAGACCGTAATTTGATTGTAATAAATAACTAACTAGTTTCTAGTTACCGAGTAAATGAGTTCATATAGTTTTGATTAGCACTAATAGGCTGTTAATGAAACACGTCGAGCGTATTAGCAAATTCATAGCTTAGATAATCGTTTTCATTATCTCGTTAAGTTCTAACAACCATTATTGAAACTCAATTAACTTGTATAAACCTAGTTATACCTGTATGTTATACATTTTTTCCCGTTATGTACTTATTTGTTACTTTAAACGCAATGCAATGAAAGAGGTATAATAAGAGGCACAATTATCATTTTGGTACCTAATACAGAATTGGTAAATAATCCTCAATTCTCAACTTCGAATAAGTTTATTCTAGACAACTCAAGCCGATAATAGTATTTAAATTAGCTTTGGGAAACTATTCATTACACCCAACGTTTAATAGCCTATTAACCTTTGAATACGTCAGACCTGCTACTGTCATCGAATTACGACGGTTAAAATGGTTAACCCTCAGCTGCTGAGATTACATTAGTGTACTGGTTACGTCGAAACACTTAACCCTCTCGACGCTATCTCAGCAATCACCGACAAAGTAACTAAAGTCGTAAGAATCGTAGTAAAATGTAATGATGTTGTTTGGCAATTGGGAAATTGATTGCCGGTGCCAAAAGAGGGTTTAAGCAATAAATCTAGAGACTGTTAACAAAGCACTTACAGGTTGGGTAGGCTTAAAGTCGACCGCGGCGAATCTTTTGTACGTTATTATACTCGTATCTTATTAATTCTGAGACATTTCGAAAGTAAAATTATCGGAGGTGGTATTACCGGTAAAGCCATAAAAGAATACCTTTAGGAAATCGAATTAGAATAATACCAATAAAATGTATTAATCTAGATTACGTTTTACACCTACATCGTTTTTCTTAGAGGAATAGTAAAAGCATTCCTTAACGAGAAGCGATTTAATATTAATGTGGAACAACGAAATTTGTAGGCGATTGCATTTTAATTTAGTGAAGTGTTTACATAATGTCACGTTCATGATTCCCTTGATACTTTAATGGGGGTGTAACTCGCATCGGCTTGGAATACTTACACTTTGACCTAGTTTAGAAATATTCTTTAAGTATTACTTAGGGTATTAAAAAGAACGGTGTTTTTTCGACAAAAGTTTAACCAAGTAGAAAAGTCATGTGCTATAAAAAAATTATAAAGCCTATTAAATTATAGGACCTAAAATATAAAGAGGTTTACAAAGAGATATTATTTGTCCCACACATTGGGATTTTCCAAAATAAGTTCAAACCGGAAAAAACAGAAAGTCTTATTCTTGCTTTTTGACACTAATGTGTCTTAGTACTTAATAGTGGAATACGCAAATAAACATTTTAGGTACTGCAAGTTGCTTAATTATGACATAAATACATACATTAAAACCCTTTATTATCCGAACTTGGCTTGACACACTGGCGTACCAGATATATGGCCACTATTCTGATATAACCGACACCCATGTCAAAACATGTCGCAACTTGTTATATAACAGATGTCGTTGAGATAGCGACATTAATTCGTGGGTATATTCCACTGTGTTCACCTAGGTGATATCACCCAATCGCGGTAGTTTGCATTGGTTTCTCGCCTGGTCTTCAGCATAAGGGAAGGGTCAAGCACTCCGGTGGTTTTAGCCGGTAAGAGTAGCGCATACCCCCCCGCTTCCCCAGGGCGGGGAAAGTCCATGAAGATTTCCCAGGGTAAAAAAAAGGTGATATCTGCCAGGTGAACAGAGTAGGTTTTTGTGTCTACTTTTTCACCTCGGACACAATTAACCCATGACAATAGTGTATTTTGTTCGCCTTGCAACTATATCACCCAGGTGAACAACTGCGACTTTTTGGATTATTCAAGTGGGCTTTTATAAGCCGGGCACAAAATGCTAAAAAGTCAAGTAAATTTTATTAAAATTTATTTTTGTTTTACGTCAATCAATAACCAATGTGGAATATACCAATTCGTGGGCCGATCAATTTTCCGGACATAACAGTTGTGAAAAATAACATTATTATGTGATAAAGTTTTGTTTATCTCAAAAGTAAATCTGACGTAGGTATTAATTGGCTCTCGTTTACTTTTATTTAATCTTAAAGTAATATCTTAAATACGGCTATTTATTACTTGAATGTATGTCTTATAAATTCGACACTTGAGAAAAGATAACTTTCGATTTTGATTTCGATTGTTTTATGAAAATCGGCTCAGTAATTTTCAATCTCTATAAATTAATGTAGGTACTTGATGCTTAACAGTATAGACTGTTAAGCATCAAGTACCTACATTAAAATCGATTATTTTTGCAATTAAAATTAAAGCTAAATGAAAATTTATGTGTCGACATTACAGCTACCTTTATAGAAAAGAAAACCGTTTGAAACATAGTTTGAAGTGTAATTAACATCAACATTAATTGATGTGTAATCAACTACAAAGTAAAGCATATTTATCACAACGCACCGCTAGCTATGCGCCATAACGACGGTAATACAACAATTTTACTATTAATAAAGCCATCAATATAAATATGTAAGTCGTAACATAAAGGTACAGTCAGCAGAAACGTAGGTGAGTTTGATTTTAAAATATTTTTCTGCTTACTTGTGCCTTTATTGTTTTAGAAAAAACAGCCATTTCAAGGTATCAAAAGACTGGATAACTGTTTTTTTTTTTGGGAATATTGAAAATTTCTCTATATGGGAAGTGGCCTGTGCCCAGCAGTGGGACGTTTATAGGCTGGTATTGTTTATTATTTATTGAAAATTTGAAATTTTAACACTTTTTTTATACTTTTGTATATCTTCACTGTTTTTCATTTTTCACTTCTGGGTCTCCATGTCCGAAAATTGCCTTCCAAATACAATGTACAGGAACATATTTCTCATTTGTCCTTTTGAAAATAGTAACGTCAGTCATTTTATTTACAAAAAATGTGAAAATACAAGGTACTCAACTTACCGTTTAGGTGTCCTTGTAGGACACCTAAACGGTCTTTGTTACCAGAAAGCTTGCCTCAATATGCAGCTAGAGGTTCAAATAAAACTTACAGATCCACAAATAAGAGTCATCTAATTGTTCATCTTAGTTCAAATATAATATTTACTTGAAATTCTTCCTAATACATGTAAAACTAGCCCTTTTATTTCGTTATCTATCTCGCCGTTACCTTGCCATTGCTATCTCTACAACACAAGGCCCTTCGGTTCGATCACACATACCTAAGTAAGTATTACTTTCACTTAAAGTGCATGATAAATCTGTTATTGTTGCGCGTGCGCAGCCACAGCCTTGTCAAGTGTTTGAAACGAGCTTACGAGTATCATTATAATATAATACTGTACATATAAATACATTGACACTATACATTGAGCAGGTATGCTACGCAGTGATAATATTTGTATTCTAATCGATTGTGAAGCAGAAATAAAATGATGTACTAGGTATGTGCAGAGCTCAACCAAGTTACACATGCGGTCTGATTTGCCTTTTGTAGCGAAAACGTAAATGACCAAAAAATAAGAAAACAATAAAATAAAAAATATCGAAAGTTTAATTTCTCTAACGACGACCGAGAGCACGTTGGGTTGACGACGTAGCCAAGGTAATGGGAACCACCTGGATAATGAACGCGCAAGACAGAGAACAATGGCAGAAACAAGGGGAGGCCTTTACCCAGCAGTGGCTGATTCCGGGCTGATATGATGAGTGAGATGATGAATTTCTCTACTAAATAAAAGTCAAGCATGCAACCTGAACCACGTTTTAGGATGTGTAAGCCAACATACAGAGTGTTGTACAGATATACAAAACCAATTAATGAGGTACAAACAAAAATATTTAACGTATAAAAAAGAGGGGTAAAGAGTACCCTTTGGTACGTTCAGCTCTTAATATTGATTAAAAGATGACAGCCAGCTCCCTTTGGACTTGATAACTGCAATATCTATGTAGGTAATGATTTAAAAAAGTATTCTCAAAGGTCAGGGCCCAGTTTTCTATTCCCTAGCGTCCCACAGAGAGTTGAATTTATGATTTGCTGTCGTGGTATCTTTCCGATAAAGTGTATTGCGAAATTCAGCTTCGTATACAATTTGATACAAAAAGGCTGTAATGTAATGACTTCTGCCACGTTTTTCTTTAAAAGAACGTACTTTTTTTTTATTTTCGCGTAGGAACACTATCATGTTATAAAAACCATTTAAAGAAGAAGCAAAATCCAATATATATCAACACAAAAAATCGTAGTAAACGTTAAAAATACACATTATTTTAGGTTATCTTCAATGCTAGTAATATCTTCCTGCTAAGTCATTCATATTTTTAGTATAATATATAATCAATTATAATGTAAGTAACTATGTGTGTATTTTCAAGCGAATTAAAATTGTTGAGTTCTGAGGTTTACGCAAATGTTAGACATTGAAATAAAACTACTTTTACAGATCTTATCGCGATAAAATCCATAAAAGTAGTTTTCTTTCAACAATTAAAATTAATAAAAAATATTAATTATTCAGTATCAGCTTATACATACGTAATAGGTCAACAGTCGTGACTTATACGACTGAGTTATCACGATAATTTATTACAGTTTAAATTAATTGCCTATCTGATATATCATCTACATTAACTTTCTAATATGTTAACCGAGTTTCTTTGAGTCCCTTGTAGGGAATATCTATAATCTTTCTTCATGATTCTTGTGCGACATCAGCTTGCTTTTGCCATCACGCACTTTTCATCCCTGAATAAAAAGGTAGCAACGAGAGATGTGGTTTATCTATAATATGTATGTATTTATAAATATATAAGTATGTTTATCAGTTGTGTGGTTACCATAACACAAGCTCTGCTTAGCTTGGGATCAGATAACTGTGTGTGAGTTGTCCCTAAATTTTTTACGGTCTAATTTTAATAAATTTTATTAAAAGGGCTTGCAAATATAGATAAATGAAGTAAATAACACATCACATTTATGGATTAGTATAGTATATTGTATTAGTTTATGTTTGCACTTTTAAGCATGTAGTCTGGGTTAACATCGCAAGATAAACAAACCTCAAAGTTGCAATCAATATATATATTATTTTTCTTTTTCCTCCGTATTTATAATATATTTTCTTAATTCTTTATTTTAAAAGAATTATGTTCTTGTCTTTTTGACTGATTAACAACAATGACGGACAACGATAAAATACGGAGATATTTTATTTAAGTATCTCCAATTCATACTATTTCATCAGTTTCACAATCAAACTAGTTTCTCAGCATTTCTCAACATGCGTTATAGAGCGGAAAAATTACTATGCCATCAGTCAATTTGTACTAATAGCCGTTATATCTGATCTTCCTAAGAAATAAACGGGATTCAGGGCATCTGGATATCTCAATTGAAGGCAATTGTTCCTGGTACAGTAATCCGCAAGTACAGTATAAACGAATAAGGAAAGTCGTCCTTATTGCTTTGAAAATAAGGTCGCAGTCAACGGCAGAGTCTGGGACATGATGTGGGGTAGACTGTTTTTATGTACTGCATTTAGTTGCTAATCTTTTTGTTGCGTAATGTAGCGATTCATTAAAGCAGAGGTTTCAATGTAAGCGGTTAGCGGTTTGTAAAATATGTTAAATTGATTTATAATAGCTCTACTTCACGAATAGTTAAATAAAACACGCTAAGGTAGATAAGTGAATAATTATTCACTTATCTATTTATATTTGCCATTTAGGTACACGTACAGGTTCTATTTCAACAAATATTATAATTATAATTTGCCTTGTTTTTTTTTGTATGCATGTCTGTAAACTCTTAATCTACAAGATGATTTGTTATCAAAAGATACCTAAAACACCATTCAAATAAAAACAATACGACTTATGTCCTGTTTATAGGTTTTGAAAACACGTTTTTCAATTGAACCATACATACGCTATATCAAACAACATATCTACAACGACGAAACAAAACTAAAGTAAAAATATTTTCAAAGATTTCCACCCTCTCCTGAATGCTGTCGCTTTCGACCCCGGAGTCAGGAAGTTACCATCTTTTGACCTTACGCAATAAAGCTTTAACCGTACTTTCTGAAAATTGTCAAAAGCATTCCTCGTAAGGAAACTGATAACGGTTTATTCGACGTATACTATTAAAACAACCTAAAATACACTCTTTTGTTGACCGACAATCTGTAATCAATTATCTCAAAGCAAACTTGTAATTCCATAGATTAACTAACATGTTCAAATAAATTCTACAATTTTTATGTTAAATAAAGAAAATTAATTGAATATTAAAACAGAAGCCGTTAATTAACATACAAAATAAATAAGTACAACATGCTAAATCACATCATATGTTAATTAGACAAACATTATTAAGAGAACAAGAAATAAAATACTCAAGCAAACTAATAGGATTGAAGCTTAGAGAATAGATAAAAAACTACAGAGTGCACTATTCAGGGTAAGAACCGTGAGCACTAGTATGAACTAGTTTCGTCGCAAAAATAGTATCAAATCAGACCAAGCTGTAATAAACTATCTCATTACCAAATAATATCGGGACAATCAATATTTTCGCATAAACGTCCATCCTTGCACGGAATATAACTTAAATCGGTAAACAAATAATAATATAGTACAATATACAGCAAAAAAAAATTTTTCGCTCGGCACAATGTTTTAAGCGATTGTGCACTCTATAGCTCTTACTTTTTTACTCCATGGATTGAGGTATGTGTTAATTGAATTAGTCGGGTCCCAAACCATTGAGGAAGCTTTTTATCTAATGCATTAGAATGTAGATATAATTTAATTAAATTGAAAACTTACGTATAATAGATATTTTGAACCGTTTGTGGGAAAATTTTAGGTTACATTTAAACTATAAGCTTGTTTTATTTAAACTATTGTCAGTTGTTTAAGAAAATACGTGAAACTTTGAACTTGCTGCCTCATTCCGCTATTTAAGAGTTGCTTGAAATGACCGAATAATTGGCATTCTGCTAACTGTCATTATAATCATTAATGTTCGTTACCTACGATCATTCGAATACGAAAATTAGGCACAATGACAAGTACACTGACCGACCACTGACATGCATTTAAAATAGCTGTATCGAGGCCCTGGTCCACAATATCATCGTAATAGACACGATCAAATCAAGTGTTATTAACACCTAATCACTTGACTGATACCCAAATAACTATGCTTGAAATGCGGTGATAATATATTGCTAAATAACTCTGTTCTACAAATGTAGTGTTTACTAGGTTATTTAGAACTCAACTCTATTAATAAATTCAATTGGCGAAAACTAAAAAACTTGGATGTTTTGGTACCTGTAAGGGTACGTCCAAATCTGACGAATGAGCACCGAACGAGCATTACACGAGCAGCTCGCGAGCTGCTGTTCGTCAGATTTGGGCGCACCATTATATTATTAAAATTTATGAGAATACTAAACATTTTCAGAGCAATAAAATCACATAATTGAAAACTTAAATGATATCGATCGAGTTACAAGTTAAAAAACTCTGAAAAATAGCTTTTTCCTCATAATCTTGGATACCATTTAAACTAGGTGAGTCTAAGGTGAAATAGATAATGGTTGCGCCATTATCTATTTCACCTTAGACGCATATCTTTCCCTTTAATCCTTACTAATATTATAAACGCGAAAGTTTGTTTGTATGTATGAATGTTTGTTACTCTTTCACGCAAAAACTACTGAATGGATTTTAATTAAACTTTACAATAATGTAGCTTATACATCGGAATAACACATAGGCTATAATTTATAAATATATTGTATGAATTGTCCAAAATATAGCGATATGAGTATTCACGCGGGTGAAACCGCGAGGCACAGCTAGTATAACCATAAATATGTATATTTAAATGAAAGTAAAATCTTTATTATCGATCAAACCAACGCCCATTCCTCCCATATTTACTTAATACCATAAAGAACTAAAAAAATAAAATCGTGTGCTAACATTTCAAATCAAAATATTACTAACATAATATTTGTTTAACAATAAATAACTCGTAATTACACTGATGTAATCCTCCAATGAAAGCTCGTTATACATTCATTAATATTATTATTTGTTAGGACTGTGGATCCCAAAGTTATATGAAAATTATTGACCGTGACTCAGCTAAAACAAAAACCGCTTCATCATTATTCTCGTTTAACTTTTAATCACATTAACTTGTTAGGCTATCTTTAAAATATCACATAAGGGTAAAGTTTGACCTTGCACTTTTGTGGCACTCTTCTCATACAGTCACAAAAATCTCTTCATTTATTTTAAACCGACTTCTAAAAAGGGAGAGCTTCCATATTTCACTATAATATGCATGTTTATTCACTTATGTTTGAGTGTATCAGACTTCAAACTGCATGTTTTAAGTATGTGCTAAGACGATTATATATTACGACTAGACTATCCCGAAGGCACAAACCGAACCGAACTGTGATTCTAAGGGCCTTATTACAAAAGATGGTTTAAACCAAGACTAAGGTAAACCCAGGTTTAAATAAAAATAATTATTATTAAAAATTAAAAAACACGCCTGCCACGGTTTTACTTGGAACAATTCATTACAGGTCCCCCGACTGCAAATATTTGACTTGTTTTTATTTTCTTTTACATGGCAGGCGTGTTTTTTAATTTTTAATAATAATTATTTTTATTTAATACCTTTTTTGTAAACAACATAAAAGCATGACACAACACAAAAAAAAATTTCGTTCGGAACCCTTTGCAGGCGATTTCGACTCACACTTGACCATTTTTTAATGTCCACATAGCCTATGTCACTCGGGATAACTCAAAGCTTCTAATGATACCACAAACATTAAAATCGGGTAAGCCTTTTAGAAGTTATGGTGGAATAAAGAAACTCACAAACATACATACATACATACATACCTACATACATGAACCCTGAAAACATAACACTCCTTTTTGGGCAGTCGTGTAAATACACCCATCACTTTCTTATGTCATATAACAAAAAGAGACGGGGCTATTCTAAAACCTCGGTTTTTCTTAGACCATCTTTTGTAATAAGGGGGTAAAAGTTTAGGTAGGTAGGATATTGCCTACCTAAACTTTTAGAACCACAGTTCGACCATATCTATACAGAATGAAATTCTGTGTTTTAAATGTTATGACCACGAACAATTAACGAACTCACTCACTGGCTATTTATGTGCCAGTCGTGAGTTTACTAGGAGGTACAATTTAGTCATTTATTTCTAATTATAATTGGAATTGGTTCTCCATGGAGTTGAAACGGAAAGATAATATGGAAATTGTTGGTTTTAGTCATACTCGGTATTTTTGAGGCTTTTGTTTTGTTTTTAAGTATTAGCCTTGTAGTTAAGGTAAAGAATCAGTAGTTTAGCTTGTTTGATGATTGTAGAGTAAATAATAATAATAATATTCCGGGACAACTCACAAACGCTTATCTGATCCAAAGCTAAGCAGATTAGGCTTGTGTTATGGTATCCAAATAACTGATAAACATACTTATAATTATATTTCTAAATACATAAATATAATAGATAAATTACACCCAGACACAGAACAAATGATTGTGCTCATCACACAAAGATTTCTCCTGAGTGGGAATCGAACCCACGACCTCCGGTATAGCAGCCAGGGTCACTAACCACTAGACCAACAGGCCCGTCAAAGTAAATAAAACTGTAGTGCATAATGTGTTCAAAATATAAACAGCGGGTTAATTTGAATGGAAGCCACATCCAAATTGGCTCACCTGTTTACAATTGACGTGTAATGACGATATTCCTCTGGTTAAATTAATTAATTATTTTCAACTAAGTTAGTTTAATTGGAGATTATCCTTAAAGTGATGTCTGGTAAGTTTGATAAAGGCACTGCATCATCTGCATGCTTCTCATACTGTATTATGTCTTTACTTTCAACATATATTTCAGATGTAAGATGGAACCTAAAGAGCGAACACTGTTAGAAAGAGATGGAGCTATACAAACGAATAGTATCATCTCTCTTTCACAACGGAACTTCATTTAATAATAAGCTTCGGTAAGCCACAGTTATGTCATTATGGAACTGAACATATTTTATGCATTCTCAATACAAGATATTTATCACAACGAAAGGCTAAACGCATTCGCTGGTCATAAATAAATAATGACATATTATGGAAATTAAAATTAACATACAATCATATATCAGTGATAGGTGTGGCCAGAGTTATCGTAGCTCTTTTAAAAGAAAGTAAAAGGTTTGCTCAAATAAACTAAAGTCCAATAAGTTGCACTTGGCTTGCCTGCTCTTCGGAGTTATAAAGTACAAAGAGCCATCCTACTTGTACAACAAACTAAGCTGGATTGCTAGTAAGAGTGAACGGCCAGTGAGACAATGCTCACAGCAGCTCTCCACGGAACCACACAGTTCTGCGGCCTTCAGAGGCAGTTTTAGGTACGCTGCTACAAAATGTTGGAACAATATTCCCCCGCCAATAAGAAATATCAAGAATCTTGGTACCTTCAGAACGCACTTACGAAAGTTTCTGATTGAGTCGCAAAAAAAACTCGGTATGACGATTTCAAACACGTCCATAATATAGGGATAGCAGGTACCTGCCGTGATGGTGAGCTTCTTTGTTTGTTGGTTCATTTGTCGTCAGTAGTCTGAAATAAAAAATATAAAACCATGTAAGCTTCCACAAAAACACAAAATACACATTACTCACCCTTAATTGTTAATATTTAAACACAATACATAATACATTGAACACTTATTTTTATTTATTCTTCCTAACACTTACCTTGTTATAACTGCACACAGCACTGAGCACTATTACGCCATAATATTCACATTGGTTTACTCGACGTCCGTACGTCATTGCTGGGATCCAGCAGAATACCAGCGTCAGGTATTCTATCTGACACATGCTGAGCTGGACTCCCATTCGGTGCAAACTTAAGACACACTGCACCACACCGTCATTTTATTTTTCTTTACTTTCTGCCGCAGAGAAAAGTATTATGTACTACCGACAAGTTTGTCATGAGTTTGTCACTTTATAAATATGTCACCTACCCTACTTATTACTTTTCTCTATGATGTTACTTCATATGTCTCATTTTTTTTATTCGTTTATATTGTGGACTTCTTTTTCTTCTTTTATTTTTTTGTGTTTTGAATCTTTTGTGTCCACTTATTTTTATTTTTTCTTTTTCTCTAATTGTAAATAACCTGTGTCTTGTTTTGTACTGAATAAAAGCTTTATCTATCTATCTATCTTATCAATAAAGGTTTGAAAAAAACATGATGTAGAATTAGATTCAGTTTCGATTCAAACAGAATACTTACCGTAATAATTTTAAAGCTCTATGGTAATAATAGTTTTTATTTAATAAATCAATACAACCTAAGTTTGAAGTTACAATAAGATACCAACAATAATATATACATATAAACATATTGTCCCATTTATTAGAAGACAGTAGGCATGTATATTTTTTTTATATATATTACGTTTTTAGCTAATTTTATGCATAAAACAATTTAAACTCTTTCAAAATTTTGACATTGATGCTTCCGGTCCCTAGTCGGTCCCTAGCTTAATTACGACCAAAAACCAAAGAACCCATTTCCCCTGAAACACAAGAAACCCATTGAAGAGAGATGTCCTTGTAAACACGTAATGAACCCTTTGACGTCCATTTTAATTCCCATGAAAATCAATGGAGCCTTCACCCTTCTCTTGAATAAAAAATACGATTTAAGGATCCCATCTTGTAATTAAAACTATGTAATTAATGTTTCCTTTCTCGCTTTTAGAGTAAATTGGTGTCGAAATGGTGTGTTCTAGTTTAAAATTAAGTTAGTGAGAAGACAAACTTTTTGTCTTTTTTAGTGATTGTGAAGATCTACATATAAATACTTGATTATAAGCATTTTTCTAAAATTCAATACTTAAATCTAATACAAGAACAAACACTTACAACTATACTAAAATTAAATTTTATATAAATAAATAAATATAACACGCGTCAAAAAACTCATCGTCATCCTTGTCAATGCAATGGCGGGAAACGTGCCCAGAAGGCTGGCAGCATTGCCACGTTGAATGGCTATCATTCTCTGTGCAAGGAACAAACCAGCTTTTTCTAAATGTTTTTTTTTTTATTGATGTTACAATTCTAGGTACTCTAAAGGCATGCTTGCCAAGACTTTCTTGATATACATAGAACAACATAATTCTATTTTAATTAGTATTTTTGTTGATTGTATTTAAAAACTAATATAGTTATATAAAGCCAGAAATGTATAGTGTGTAAATAGATCAGGGAAAATTGTAGTTGATAAAGAAAAATAAAGAGCAAAAACTGGGTAACTCTCGCAATAACGCCTACGCTTATAATAATACGTTTTTACGGTTTCAGTAGATATAAATCTGAATAAATAAATAAAAAGTTTATTTTACTTTTCATTCTTTATAGTCTCTTAAATATACTGATGTTAGTAACAAATCGTTTTTGAATTAAATTTACATAATAACGATCCGTTTTGTTGTTCGTGGAACTTAAGTTTTTTATGGCTAAATAAAAAGGTTTTAACATAAAATAAATTGTTTGTAGTATATGAGGTGAAAAAAACATCGTTTGGAACTTATCACAAATTGTTTTTATTTATTTAACTTTATTTACGTTTATAGCATTAAAATTTATAAATACTCCGCCATAGATATTCGAAAAACTTATTTAAATGTTAGGATTTACATAATTACAAAAATATATACCAACATTTAGAAAAATAAACGTTATGATATTTCGTAAAATACGTAAAAAATCCGCTTTGAAATCCTTGATTTGAATGTATACTTCACAGCCTATTTTCGCCCTAAATAAGACGAACTTATTTAAATAAAAGTATATTCTTAGCTGCAGTTATGCGAACGATAAAACGTTAAGAGAATCATAGATGTTTTTCAGATTTTTATTATAATAGAAATGATAATATTCCGGGACAACTCACACACGGATATCTGATCCCAAGCTAAGCAGGGCTTGTGTTATGGTAACCAGACAACTGATAAACATACTTATATATTTCTAAATACACACATATTATAGATAAATTACACCCAGACACAGTACAAATGATCGTGCTCATCACACTAAGAATTGTCCTGGGTGGGAATCGAACCCACGACCTCCGGTATAGCAGTCAGGGTCACTAACCAATAGACCAACAGGCCCGTCATCATAATAGAAATGATAATAAGCATCTCATTTTTCACACACGAACATTTCACAAACTCATAAATAATCTGTTTACGAATTAACAATGTATTTAAAAGCCGTGATAACATTATTTATAACTGTCACAATCTGGGATTATTTTAACCTGTACGTTACAAAGTGATTATAATCAACAGTGGTTAAATTAATGTTATTTAACATAAAAGTTAAAAGCATTGCGGCTTGTGTAATTGGTTATAAACAGCGTTCGTACAATTATTATTAATGGCGTTTCACAAATGTATGTTATTTTGAAACGGTAAACAAAAGGCACATTGCTTTTAAACTTTTTAAGGCACATTGCCAGTGCTTTTACACGGGGACTCTTTGGGTCAACTATACCAAAAGAACGCTGGAGGACCTACGCGTACTATATATCAATATGTTTAGGATGCTGTTGGGACTGCCACGATGGTGCAGCGCTTCTGCCATGTTTGCGCAAAACCGAACTGACGGCTTCCACGCCGTCATTCGCAAGAAGACTGCGTCGCTTTTGTCAAGGGTGCGGGCGAGTGGCAACAGCGTCCTAAAAACTGTGGCGGAGAGCATCGACTCTCCGATTATTACAAGTTTTGTGGGAAGGACAATCACTAAGCATTAAGTTGGGGATGTCCATTCCACAATACTAGGTATTGTGCTTAGTTTCCCTCTCTATTATTATATAATTTTTAACTAACACTAGTAATAAGAAGTTTGTTTTACTAACACGCTGGATCACTGTTATCCGTAAATAAAGAATTATTATTATTATTATTATTAAAAGGAGGATATTTTTTGTATGTTCGTTACGAGACATTCTTGTACGGAAATCGTGTATCGATTTCGAAAAATCTCTTAATTATGGATTGTGAAAAATACCATGAATGTCAAAACAATTTAAAAAATAATTTTGTACTTTCTACTAATTTCTCATCTTCCGTCATTGGTTGACTACCATAATATAATTATGTATAATAGTCAGAAACTAGAAGAAATAAAAGTTTTATTATTGATGCATGCATAAGAAAACATCACGGACAATCGCGGTTGTTTATTTACTGCATTACATTGTATTTCATTTTACATTTAAATGTATATCACAAATTTTGTAAATCTTAATACCCCTAGTATTGAAAGAGAAGAGTGACGCGCGAGACTGACAACAATGGCAGAAAAAGGGGAAGCCTATACCCAGCAGTGGGTGATTCCGGGCTGATATGATGATGATGATGAATACCCCTAGTCCTTAAACCTATAAGTTTAAATCCTTACTTTGTAAATAACGAACACGTACTAAATAGACACACAAAATGAACATCTAAACACCAAATATTATATACCACAAAACCAAAATCTACAGAGAGATATATATTGTATCATTTTGAGACTTTATGCCTAGTTTATAACTATACAATAATTATTCATGACCACAAAAGCTCGTTTACTATGAATCAAAGGCCCGCTAATGACTGCCTTAATGAATTTATTGACATGAAACAAAGTTGCCTATTTATATTGGGCAATTAATATCCTTAATGCCGACATTACACTCGCCGCTTGTATTTACGCTTTCAGCACTGGAAATATTAATTTTATGAGACTTGTTAAAATTATGAATATGCACAACGTAGACCAGGTACATATTAATCATAAAAGTTCGCAAACAAAAAAAAAATTAAAGTTTTCCCACAGTTCAGTTATTGGTGCACACTTATCATACCATACATCTTGTATGCTATTTAATGAGCAGAAATTCCCTGGGTTAAAACATAGGTACTAACTATTGCAATAAAAAAAAAAAAATAGGAGAAGGTATTTCTAAAAAATTTATACGATTATCAATGATTTTTTTTTTGTTTGTACCTAAAGCTAAAAAATTATAATTAAATTAATATATGTTTAGAATAATAAAATTCTTAGAATTAGTTAAACACACCACCGTTTTCAGGAGTGCTTGCATATTTATTATTTAAGTGAATTAAACAATTCCTTTAACTAAAATGTAAGTTACAATCAAATAAACCGCTTAACCAGAATTACACCAACTTACTCAAACAACTTGTTCTAAAACTTTCCAAATATTAAATTACCCCTTAATTTCTTCTTCAATAAATTACAACATAATATTGCAGGAAAGTTATGGATTAGGCCGGGTACACACGGGCAGGGCCTCGATTCAGCTATTTTAAATGTATGTCAGTGGTCGGTCAGTGTACTTGTCATTGTGCCTAAAATTCGTATTCAGATATGCTTACAATAAAATCTCATTGAACTCTCGAAGAGAATGATCGTAATGACCAATAAATGATCGTAATGACAGTTAGCAGAATGCCAATTATCGTAAAAATGACCAAAAGAAGCAGTTCATTCGGTCAATTCAAGCAACTCTTAAATAGAATCAATCAGGGAATCTGAATCAAGGCCCTGTTTGACTGCTTCAGCTGAGACAGTATAGTGAGCTATGTAGCCTTATGGCTCAATGTCGCTAGTCCTTAGTGCCCGCATACAGGGAAAGATTCCTAGAAAGCATGTCACAGAGACCGCTTGCAGTTAACGTTCCCACTGGTCGTTAGGGCTTGTATACGGGGAGCAGGAGATTTTGTTCAAGCTCCAACCGATGACTTTCATTGGTTACCAGCACGCGCGCGTGGCATTCATTGCTAAGTTCTTGACGTGCGCAATTTCACTAGTCGTTATCCTGTACACGAAAATATGCCGCCTGCTTTATTACTACAAAAAATGAGCCAAACCCACACACGGACGCGCAAACCGTGTGCGTTTATCACTGACTCTGCTCGAGCAGTTCGTGTACGTACAGCCTTAGGTCTGCACGGTGTAGTGAGCTTTCGTCTTTATTCCCAAAGGAGTAGAATAAACCCTTTTTGGATGGAGCCTACGTCATGCCCTTTACGGAGATAAGGGTTGTGTTAAAGAAGTCGGCTTTATGATATTGTTTCACATAACGGTTTAGTTATGTCTAGGAATATTGTTCAATCACTGTATTTTTTAGACTTGAAAAAGGATTTTTAGCCCTTTTTTTTTCTCTTAGACATAGAAGTTATCTTCACAATTTTAACACAAGTGTATATTGTCAGATACGGGATAATATTCACCATAATTTTTTCATGCCTTTTATGTGGGCCATACCTACCTTAAAGACTAAATATAAACGACGTAACATCATCTGGGTCTAGAGTGAGAATGGGGGTGCCTCAAGGTTCAATCCTTGGCCCTTTTCTCTTCTTGGCATATATTAATGACCTTCCCTATATGATGGCTAATTTATCTAATATTATATTATTCGCGGACGATACCTCACTTATTTTTAAAATTAATAGAAAATTACCAGATTTAACGAACTTTAATAATGCCCTTAATGTTCTTTCCGATTGGTTTTCTACTAATAACTTGCTTCTCAATGCAAGTAAAACTAAATGTCTAAAGTTTTCGCTTTCCAATGTTCATACAAAATCAGAATTAGATTTGATGCTTGATGGCGACCAGCTCGAATTAATAAATGAAACCGTATTTCTGGGAATAACGATTGACTCTAGGTTGCAGTGGGGGCCACACATCTCGGCACTGTCGTCTAGGTCAAGTTCGGCTGCATTCGCGGTTAGGAAAATTCGGCAGCTTACTGATATACCCACTGCTAGATTAGTTTATTTCGCTTATTTTCACAGCTTGATGTCTTACGGTATTCTATTATGGGGGTCCGCGGCCGATGTAGATTCCATTTTCATCTTGCAGAAACGGGCAATTCGCTCAATATATGGCATGGGCCCTCGAGAGTCATTAAGAGAAAAGTTTAAAGAAATTAACATTCTAACCTTGCCTTCCTTATACATTTTCGAAAATATTATGTATGTGCGTAAAAATCTTTCTAGTTTTAGAGTTAAAAGTGATTATCACAATATTAATACTAGGAATAAGAATAAGTTAGTAGTTCCTAAATTCCGGCTTACTAAAACAAACTCAAAATCATTTCTAGGGAATTCAATACGCTTTTATAATAAACTACCAGAGGCCATTACTGATCTGCCTGGTAAGAAATTCAAATCTTGTGTAAAATCTATTCTTTTAAGGAAAGCGTATTATAAAGTTAAGGACTACGTGGAAGACAAAAGGGCGTGGAGTGTTTAATATCTGCACATGTGGCTTCCCTGGCGGTCCTCAAGATTTGCTTGTTTACTTTAAATGAGTTCTTAAGCCGCCTGTATTTCCTGAAGGCACTTGACATGCCTTGACATTCCTGTTAGGGTATTTCTTTTTTTTTTGTGACTACATATGTATTGTATGTAAAATTGTTTTACCTTTTAATAATATTACTTTTTTATTTTTATTTTTTACTTTTTAAATTTTCATATTTTGTACTTTGTTTTTTATGTGAATGCGTCAACAGCGTAGTTTTTATTAATCACTATTTAACAGATTGGTTTCTTTGACTTCTTCGGTTGTCAGAGTGATCAGTGATCATTCTATTACAGATTAAATTATTTTAAATTTTCTTTTTTATAACGTAGTTTGTACTGCGTTTTTGACGCAAATATTTTAACAATAATGTACAAATAATTGTAACAATTATTATTTTTTAAAAGAGTAACCTATGGAGTTTCTTGCCGGCTCTTCTCCATAGGAAGGACACTTTGGAACCGAGCAACTAGAGTCAGTAGTTTATAACGTAACGTTTCTTAAGCGCCTTTTTTTTTTGGTTTACAAGAAATAAAAACTTTTTGATTTTGATTTTGATTTTAAAATTTATAAGAAAAATTAAGCTTTAAAATCCTTTCTCCAGCTTCCGAATTTCTTCATTTTTACTTACTCAACAAAACGCACTACCGCCTGCTAGCACAGTTCAGACATTTATGATAATTTTAAACATTGTCCTCCCCCCCACCACCGGGCCACGTTAGCGAATAAACAGGTACATATTATGCTCTTAGATCTTGAAAATTTATATTAATAGAAAGCATTACCTGCAGATTCGCTCTGAAACTAGATATTAAATATTTAAAGTCTCACCAGCAACGTCGCTAAGTAAATGCTTAAAATGAAGTTCGTTTGGCAACCATGTTACTTAAGTTAAGTTTGCTTTAACAAAATATATAAATTTAAAGCTTTAATTAAAGAACCGTGGTTTACTATTTTATATAAAGTAAGTGGGTTAGTGTGCATAACATTAGTTTAATAAATATAGGAACAGCGTAAATGCATTTGAATGCATGCATGCATTGACTGCCTCGTTGGCCTAGTGGCGCTAAGCGCGACTGCTACGCTAGAGGTCTTGGGTTCGATTCCCAAGTCGACCAAGATGTTATTGGGTTTTTCTACGAAATTCTCAGTAGCAGGTCGGAGTTTGGATTTGTGCCCGGTTAGTGGCAATAGGCTCGCCCCCTATTACATGGGACTTAAACATACCGGCGAACCCCTTCGGGGATACAGGCGTGATGGTATGTTATGTTATATGTTATGTAAATGCATTTAAAGTTTACGTCTGTCTGTAAAAAAAATTGTACAGCACAAACAAAACCATTGAATTGTTTTTCCTAATTAAGTAACAGATATCAGTAATTTTGCTTTAATTCCATTTTTATATATTTTTTAACTAGCTGTACCCGCGACGATGTTCACGTTCATATCAGTCATCTGTGCGAATAAATATAAATTAGACTGTGGTATAGAGGGTCACCATCACGAACTACCTAGACACCGGCTTCAGAATGTTCTTTTTATATATTTAAAAATTTACAAAACACATGAACACTTCAATATTATCTTGTTTCGCTAGATGAATGTTTCTAAGTAGTCTGCTATACGCAAAATGTATCAGCTGATGTGGACCCTAGAGTTTTGTCACAAATATTGCTTGACACGTGCCAAAAAAAACAATTTACCGCTTTTTTTCTTTTGCAATAGTATTTCGTTGGTACAGCAGTCCCTAGTAAGACTACCGAGATCGGGGTTTTGGTTCGAAACCCCGAAATTCGAAATACTGAACTACGCAGTAAAATTTAAAGTAGATATCAATATTATTTACGCTCCGCTCTTCTCATCTCTGCTTTGGTGAAGTCCGGTTTTAAGACTAAGGTAGTGTTCTCATCTTAGTTAATAGCTACCAGATGTCAGTGCGGTGCCTAAGCCTAGAGTATATGTGGAAATAAGTTAAGGAACTTAGCAGCTAGGAACTATGTGGTCTGGTAATGGTGGCTGCTAATGAAAGGCAAAAGAGTGTGCGAGTGTGTTGTTTTTAAAGGGATGAACGACTGAGATAAGCAGGCTCCATTTTAATAAGGTATTTACCTGAGACCCGTGAAACTGAAAGAAAACGTTGACAATAGAGAGGCGCAGGATCAGAACTACCAAAACTGTGGTTAAAATTATTTATGACTGGAAACTAAGTAATAGACCAAGGACAACCGCATTCTACCCTGATCAAAGCCTTGGACTGGGGCTGTATCCTTTACAATAAAGTCGCTTTATGCTGCCCAGACGAAATGACGGCAGGTGGACTAAGACGGTGACAGAATGGTGGCCAAGGCATGGCAAAAGAAGCGTCGGTCGTCCGGGAGCAAGATGGGTCGATGACATAGTTAAAGTCTCGGGTCGAGTCTGAATGAGGCTGGCACAGGACCGTAGAAAATGGCACGAAAAAGGGGAGAACTATGCCCAACAGTGGGAGGAAAAGTTCTGTGGATGATGATGATACTGCCCAGCATAAGGTGCTGAGCTCAAATGATGCAATATTAATTTTAAAATGTAGAGAATGCGATAGAAAGTTTATTTTATTTTAGTTTTTGGGCCAAACTTCCAGTAAATAGGTACACAAACTAAATGAAATTTGTAAACGAAAAAATAGAAGATTTACCTGGATCAACGCATTAAAACCCGTGTAGCAAGCTACCTTAAAATGAATATTAAAGAGTAAGTACTTACTAAAAAATTATATCATAAAAGATCATTGGGTTTTGAGTTAAAACAATAAAAATTTACAAATACAAAAAACAACTTGTCCATGGAATTCTATAGATGACCAACAGAAAACATTACACATTACTTTGATGAAATAATTTAAAAAAGTTACTCCTGAATTGAAAAATAAGATTCCTCATAGATCACAACTATAAAATGATCTATGAGGAATCTTATTTTTCAATTCAGGAGTAAATGTCGGTGCCATAGATTTATATCTATGGTCAGGGCATTTACGCCAGACGTTCTTTACAGCATATGACATGCTTGACCTTCTAATGTTTAGAATAAGTCGTGCTGAGTCCAAATAAAATGTTCTCTTTCTTTCTTTCTTTCTTTCTTTCACACTTAAAATTTAAAATACAAACATAATAATTTTGAGCTTATGCATCGGTCTAGTAAAAAATGCACGACATAAAGTTGTTGCTCATTGCGAAAGAAACAACAAAATGATACAAAGATTTAAACTAATAAAAGTTAACCTAATAGAACACAAAAAGTGTTAGCTCGACTGAGACTTGAACTTGAGTAACAAAACATTCAAACGTATGTAACAAAAAGGACTCAAGAACAAAAATACAATCATTAACAACTGGTTTTGAACCTGCAGCATGGACATCCATTTCCAATCCTACAACCACCAAGCTGTTTACTACAACAGCTAGTTTTCCAAAAAGTATACTTCAATCACAATGAAGAATGGTCGCTATGGCTACCGTAGCCTGCCATAGTTACCTCTTGTTTATATGTCAATAATGCCAATTTACGTGTGCAGATGAGAAAATGAATTTGGAAATTTAAAGCTCCACCCCGTATTACCTAGATATAATTGCGTGTTTAAAAATAGCTAACAACCGTCTACGATTTACCAAAAACATTCTCTCAATTTTTTACTGCTATCAATTCAGTAGTTCATAATTGATACTGTAACATGGAATCTGACCCCCGGCAAAAGAATGTTGTAATTTACTGTTTTATTAGATGTATAGAAGAAAATGCGCAACTCCATCTATGAATTTTAAAAACAACTATTAACCTCTATTAACCTCGCCAACATGATCAAATTTAAATTATTTATATCCTAAAAGGGCTTACACATATAGTACTAATAGAATTATCTATACTCCGTTAGAGCATTTTCTTTGTACTAAAACTTGTATTATATTATATTTTCATACCTTTTTACTATTTATTTACATTTTTCCGATGAATTTTCAGTACTGAATTGATGCCGACGCTTGACCAATAGATGGCGCTGTATGTCCGGAATAAATTTTATTTTTTATTTTATTTTTTGTAATAAAAACTATCCTATGTCCTTTCTCAAGTTCCAAACTATGTCTGTACCAAATTTCACACAAATCGGTTCAGTAGTTTAGGCGTGAAGCAAAGACAGACAGACAGACAGACAGAGTTACTTTCGCATTTATAATATTAGTTTGGATAAACTTTGTAGACATTAATTAAAGTAATAACTGTTTATTTCACCAGTTACTGAACCTCAAATCAAACAACCCCACTCTTGTGCTTACTGTATGTGTCACTTTATAATAAATGCGGACAACATCACATACATTGCTCTGAACCCAAACTAAGTAGCACTTGTGTTATGGAATTCAGAAACAACGAAGGTACCACATACACCCAGACCCGAGGCAATGTAGAAAAGTTGGTTTCTACATTGACCCGTCCGGGGATCGAACCCGGGACCTCAGAGCTTGCGACACCTTGAAACTGGTGCGTACGCCACTCGACCACGGAGGTCGTCAAATATAATAATATAAAGAGTCCTTTCCTTAGACTATAGATAACTATAGACCGATAGTATCGCTAGTTTTCCTTCGTGCCAAGCGAGAGCACTTTTTGTCTGTATCTAGTACATTCGTTTACTGATTTAAAGTTATTTTTCGCGCAACGGCAGACTTATATGCGAAAATATCGATGGTTTCGACATTGTTAGGATAATATTAGGGTTTTAGATAGTTTTATTAAAACGGCGCGCTCCGTCTTGATACAAAATTTACGATAAAACTAGTTCATACTAGTGCTCACGGTTCATACACTGATAGGCTCACTCTTTAGTTTCTTATCTATACTCTAAGGTCCTTTCTCATTGTTTTTACGGTAGAACAAACTCCGTAAATACTTCAAGGTTGAAGGATAACACAAAATAATGATCTAACAATGTTTCCTGGTACCCAGAAATCAACAATTCATTCTTAGAATCTTTTATTAGAGAAACAGATTTACTTGATTACAAGTTATAGCCCTAGGGACGGAACGCTGATTGTTCAAAAGTTACATTGTTAACCCTTGCATCTCTTGCTGTGGCCAAAAATACTGTTTTGGTAATGTTAAAATCAGTGTTGTTATGGATATCCATATCCGTAACCGAAACTATCGGATATCCGAAATAAAAAAATATCCGTAACCGTAACCGAATCCGAAATAAAAGTTTCGGATAGTTTCGGATAGGGCGGAGTCTAACTGAATACTACACTCGTACGAATTAACTGTGCACTCCGCTGGAATGCGACACCTCTTCCGCTCTACCTAATGACGTCACAGCGCGAGGTGCACACTTGCACAGCTATTCGTACTTACAGTTCCTTAAAAAAATAATATCCGTAACCGAAACTATCGGATAATCCGAAATAATTTAATATCCATAACCGTAACCGAAACCGATATTATATTTTATCAATATCCATATCCGTATCCGGATCCGAAATTATATATCCATAACATCCTTGGTTAAAATGCTAACTCGGAAAAGTAAAGAGGATTATTTTAAAAGAAAGTTAGCTATTATAATGCTGACCATTTCAGGCATTTCTGATGTGTGATCTGTGTGTGGTGTGATATATTATTATAAGGTGTTATTTAGATTTGTTTTTCAAAAATAGGGATCTGAAATCGCCAATCCGCAAATGAGCAAGTGTGGTGATCAATGCTCGTGTCTTCTCTATATGGGAAGAGGCGTGTGCCTAGCAGTGGGACGTTTATAGGCTGGAATTATTATTATTATTTAGATTTGCAGTATGGTTTGGTTGTAGTTATAAGGTGTTATTTCTCTGTCGGTGACCCTTTTTTTTAAAATAAATAAATATATTTGGAAGATCGGAACTATAAAGTAAAAATCGGACAATGTTAAGGGAAAAACAATTAGGAAATAACCAAAAAAATATTATTTAAAAAGTACGCAATAAAAGGTATTAAGCTATAGCCGTATTAAATACTGTCGTTTAACGTCTTTTTTAGGGTTCCGTACCCAAAGGGTAAAACGGGACCCTATTATTAAGACTCCGCTGTCTGTCTGTCCGTCTGTCTGTCTCCAGGCTGTATCTCATAAACCGTGATAGCTAGAAAGCTGAAATTTTCACAATTTATGTATTTCCGTTGCCGCTATAACAACAAATACTAAAAACCACATAAAATGAATATTTAAGGGGGGCTCTCATACGACGGTGGTACGGAACCCTTCGTGCGCGAGTCCGACTCGCACTTGGCCAGTTTTATTTATAAATGGAATGAACTGAAGTTTATAAATAGGTATAGGTATAGATTCTGAACATTCGAGTTACTCTGATATGAATGACGATAAACATCTAGCCAATCTTGCGACATAAATAAAAGCAATCTGCGTAATAATACATCTGTATGATGCGTAAGCGCCGGTTTCTTTATCACGTTTATTGTACTTAATTGTCCATCCTTGTAATTGCTATTGGTGTAGTACATAGTACTTATTTCGCGCCAACATCTGTGCTATTTATGTAGTACTTGTTTTTAAAAACAAATGAGTTTGGTTTTTAACCGACGTCAAAAAAAGAGGAGATACTCAATTCGACTGTATATTTTTTTAAGTATTTACCGCAGAACTTTTGTCTGGGTGAACCGATTTTGATGATTCTTTGTTTTATTTGAAAGCTGGTGCTTCCCGTGTGGTCTCATTTCATTTTGGTCTAGTTTTGACAACGGTATCCATAAGAAAAAACTAATTTTGAAGTCGGTTCTTTTTCGTAAGATGATCGCTTTTTTTTAAATAATATCTTACCTGTTTGTTACCCGACTGTAAATGGAGGGTTGTATATATTTATCATTCATGGGCTTTATAAATCAAATGGTAGGTAATGTATGTTTTCCATCTTAATTTTACCTTGTAAAATACATCTTAATTTTTGTGAAAATGTTTTTTTGCTTCTTTAGGTTACCCTTTTTCATCCTACCAACAATGTGTTTAAATAATAATAACCATGTCTCTTGCAAGAGATGAGTACGAGCAAAAATTATGAATTATATCTTCTTTTCTTTTCTGTAAGCACCGTCATGTCAGATCTTACGGGGTTTTGACATTCCACTTACGACGTCTATCATCTGACATTTGAAATGACAGCTAGGTACTGGAAATTCTGTCTGATGATATCTTTGAACAAATAACGGATCAAACAGATATGAATCAGATAACTAAACGAATCAATGCTGAAAAACAACTTTAAGACCGGTGCGAAGACTTTTCGAGTCAAGTAGGTAGGTATGATTCGATCGACGAATTCTTTGCTCAAAAGTATCATATGTAGTATTTGTGTGTATGTCTATTAGTTTGTTGTACACTTCTGTCTGCCTCACAACTTGTTTGAAATCTCAAATTTTCACTTTCACTCAAAGGTTTGCTGGAAGAAAACTCAATTTTGAGTTAAGCTCGCCTCTGTACATCGACTTTTACTAATGTATATCTTTTTAAAATGTTTATGTGTACAATAAAGAATTAAGAATTAAGAATAACGTTGTTCAATTTAATTAACGACTAAACGCCTCAAACCCCTCTATAGTTTATTTCTTTAATAGAGTCAGGAATTTCATATTATTTGCAAGTACGCAATTCATATAATTGTGAACAAGGGCTCAAGTTTAAAGTAATAAAAACGACTCATTTACTTAACGCCCTTGGAGAAGGATAATAACTGAAGACATTTGTTTTATTTTTATATGATTAATGTGTTTGTACTTAGGACGCCTTGTGTGGTCCCGTCATTAAGTGCAATCGTCTTTCAAATTGATTAACTCTAGAAAAAGGAGCTTAATATTTTATACTAGCTGTGCCAGCGACTTCGTTCGCGTGGATGACGAAACTTATCAATGAATGACGAACTTATTACTATTGATTGTAGCGTGATGAAAAGTATACTATAACCTGCCCAGGAGTATGAAGAATAATTGTACCAAGTTTCGTTAAAATCCGTCGAGTAGTTTTTGTTCCTATAAGGAACATACAGACAGACAGACAGACAAAAATTTTACTGATTGCATTTTTGGCATCAGTATCGATCACTAATCACCCCCTGATAGTTATTTTGAAAATATATTTCATGTACAGAATTGACCTCTCTACAGATTTATTATAAGTATAGATTTACATTATTATGGATCAAAGACTGTTTGCTAAAAGAATTGATATTTGTAATTGGCTTTCTTTGTTTCTCTCAAGCGCGTTTTTATTTAAGTTTCATACAATATAATAATATCCCAGGACAACTCACACACAGTTATCTGATCCTAAACTAAGCAGAGCTTGTGTTATGGTAACCAGACAACTGATAAACATACTTATATATTTCTAAATACATACATATAATAGATAAATTACACCCAGACACAGGACAAATGATCGTGCTCATCACACAAACATTCGTCCTGGGTGGGAATCGAACCCACGACCTCTGGTATAGCAGTCAGGGTCACTAACCACTAGACCAACAGGCCGGTCATCAGTTTCAAGTAGCAGTAAACACTTTTACTTTATTTGGTCAAAGTTTGGAATCCTCCAAAAATCCGTAATAATACACAAAACTTAAGAGGAAAATCTTATTATTGGGCGAGTTACGTTTTCCTGAATTATATTCTAAAAATATATTAATCTGAGTTTGTCAGGATTCGCAAGTCGAGTTAACGGAAGTAAACCAATTTAAAGTTACGTTCATCGCAATTTGGTGATCATTCAATCTTACTGAGAGTTTCGGTAATCAGGCCAATAAACATTTTTGGATATACGAGTTATAAAAACCTATAGGTAAACTCTTTGGTACAAATAAAACAGTTTTTATTTACTCTTACTTCTCTTCTCTTCTTTTTATTTACACTTACCCTTGCTTCTCCTAGATTACGCGATATTCAGTCTCGATTTGCTAGCAGACTACTACATTATACGTCTTGAATATCGTATGCTAACTCATTCGTACCTACCCCTTCAATACAATGACAGCTGCCGTTAGTAATTTTGCCGCCGAAGAAGCTGGTCGCAAGTCACGTCCGAAATGTCAAGGTGGGATTTGACATCTGACGCGCCAGTGGCGCCAACTGGTTAGCGCAATAACAGTAGCCTGCAGTAGCCCTTATTGACTTTGACAAGTGCGGCTCTATTAGAGACAGCATGTCTCATATTTTTCAACATCCTCACAATAGTCTTTATAGTCCATCAAACTTTTGCAACATCATCAAACCATTTTACGACCTCAAGATCATGAAACATTGTGATCAAATCTAAGGGAGCGCACATAAAGCTTATGATTTAATAAAAATATACTTTATTCGTTTCACCGAATTCGTTGGCTTCGAATCCGCATCCCCCAATAAGTTGGAATATCGCTGACGCATCATGGATTGATTCCAATTCGTTTTGTTTGCCTTGTTATAAAGGATTTTTGTTTAGATAAGGATGTACCTATATCGTTTGGTTATATTGATAATTAATGGTAAATGTGAGTGAATGTAACAGTTTTAGCTGAATTTCTATGAACAGTTTAATGGTATTGTTAACTTTATTTAACAGGTAACTAAGCTAAGGGCTATGAACCAAAACAGGCTGTTATATCTTTCATGTGCGTAATTCAATATTATTATAATAATATATATTTAAGAATACCCTAAACCGAAGAGCATGTATGAAGGAAATAATGAAAGTAGACGAAGCAAAACAAGTGTGTAAGGAACGTAGCAAGTGGAAAGAAGTGGTGTCTGCCTATCCCTACAAGGGAAAGAGGTGTGATTATATGTATGTATGTATTTATAATTTATTATGATGCTCTTATGCTACGATTAAATGTATGACTTCGAATGTTGAATGTTACGTCTAAACTTTACTGCACAAAATGATAAAGTGATGCAAAGTTTTACTAAAGAAACTTTCAGTAATCTATATGAAAGAAAAGTACTTTATGTGGTAATTGAGAGAGCTAATACGTAACATACTTTATTTTTACGTGCATACGTGGAAAGCAGGTATATATATATATTATGTCATACGTAGAAATTCAAATAGAAAACATCCACTTGATAATGAAACCTAGACGTATTTGTCACAAAAAAATTAATAAGATATAAATTTAAATAAATACCTAAAACTTGAATTACTCTTCTAGAGTCGTGCATTTGTTGGGTTCCTTTTCTTTGAGTTGTCTTTGCTCTTATTTTGTTACAAATGTCAGGTGATATTATTGTAATTTATACAACTCAGTAATAATATTTTTCGACATTAGAAAAGCTCCCTCCTTGTTAAAAATAAAAATAGAATAAATATTAAACTGAATCTTAATTAACACACAATTGCCTTTTAATCAAAGTACTACTGCCTTTGTAAATTCAACAGGGATTAGGGTGGAAGGAGCGGCAATAACCCAATTATTAGTTGTTTAAGAAATACAGGAAAGGCCAGTCAAATTTTCCTCTCCTTATTTATGTAATTTTCTGAAGTCATGAACTAGGCAATTATAAAAAAAAATACTGCACACATAATTTCTTAAATACATCGGTACTTTCTGCTAGTTAGTGATGTAATAAAGATTTAAATAATTGGTAGATTAACACCAATTTTTTGAGGTGGACGGTAACTAAGTCTCACATTGATGTGTTTGGTTTTGGCATTGAATTAAATTGGAGAATTTAAGTCTGGTAGATACTACATGAGTCTGAAATCTTCAGATGATTTCAAGCACCGTCAACATTAGTACCTACCTAATGAAAATTTGTTTCCTTATCATATAACTACACATAAGGACATATAGAAGGATTTGGGGGAAGCCTTTGCCCAGCAGTGAGACGGAACAGGCTAAGAAAAAAATATCATATAACTATTACAACTCAAAATATGAATAACCACATAACCTTATTTAAATAAACGAAAGCATCCCACAATTTATGGTAACAAGACTTTAAGTTTTATAACCTAACTCGTATGCAGTCGTATGCAGTCGTATGCACTTGATACCCAGTTAAATGTTGTTAGCCAGTTTATCCTTATTACAAACTCATTTTGTTAGTGGTTTACCGTAACTTGACTAGTATATTACATCCAAAGTTAACGTAAATATGCGTTGAACCAACGAGCCTTTAAGAGATGTATTTTGTTTACTATAATATATGCATTTTCTCATAAAATTTATGAAGAGGGAGAAAACAATAACAGTCAGAAATTGGAAGAGCAGCATTAAAAGAGCAGTTTAAAGTGAATTACGGACATTTTATTTGTTTTTTTTTGGTGTTATTGTTTTTTGATATAAATAATTAACAATCATATTTGTTCGGAATCTTTAAATTTTATGATCTTCTATTCCGAAATAGATTACTTAACGGGCGCAGTCAAGTAAATAAAATACTAAATAGGAGTACTATTTATTATTCTGTGATAAGAGCATAGTAGCAGTAGTTTTAATTATATCTTTGGTATATGGCCAATTGGGTATATTATGTATGGCTCTCCTATTTGTGTTATTTTTACAATTTTAACCAGACCAAATATTAGCACTTTATCTATAAGATAAATATATCAAAGAGTAAATCAAGTTATTTACAAGTAGTTGAGTACCGCAACCACCTTCCATTCAATATACCCGATCTTTAAAACACCAAACGACATTAATACATGCCTTTAAGCGTCACTTACCATCTAATGGCTTACCTAACTGACCAATCACCACTAAATTTACTCTACGGCATGCATTTCAATCCATACCACCACAAATTCAAATCATTTCGGCCTCAAAACCGCTAACTACCGAAAGACGATACCAAAATTATAGATAGTACACCGATTTTAAGGAATTCAAACTTTATTTTAATTGAACTAAGGTACATTTTACTGTGCAGGCAGTTTTAAGAGCTTTATTAGTCTTGATAAGGCAGTGACTTCAAGTTACGTGTGGTAGCAATCGGGAAGTGTAGATTTGACACCGATTTCGTGTGGGAACCATTAAGTATGTGTTTTAATAATTATCTTCAACGAAACACTTGTTTTAGAGAATTATTTGTTCCGTTAGTTAAAGCTTATTTTTTTTATTATTATTATTTATGCTTTCCAATCGTTATTTTTTATTGGAAATATATTTAGTATTGGAAATTGGTTTAATAAAATGATCATTTTGATTAACATTTTTGCATAATACACCTATATAATATACGTAAGTATTTATTTATTTATGCAGCGTTATTGATATTACAATGAATTGGTTATACCGCTGCACCTTATTAGTTTGACATGCTATATTGTGTTGTTGCATATAAAAGATTTTGAATAACAAATATTTTTTTAACAACATTGTATTTTGAAATAAAACTACTTTTACGGATTTTATCGCGGTTTTTATTTAGATTTTAGGTCCCGACGTTCCAGTCTGCCCGTGACCATGATAGCTGCAAAGGTGTCGAAACGTCGGGACCTAAAATCTAAATACAGACTGCGATAAAATACGTAAAAGTAATTTTATTTCATTGTCTAACATTCGCGTAAACCTCAGAACTAAACATTGAATTTCACCTTTTTTAAAACAACGAAAATAAATCATTATTTTGATAAAATGGGATAGGATGTAATAAGATTAATTAGATTTAAAAATATCGAAAACAAAAAGTGTTTCAAACAATTTCATAAGACTTTAATTAATATATTAATGAAATAACATTCTCGGTCAATCTAGATGTGATTTAATTACGTTTCTTTAAGGTTTCCCGCATTTAATTATCTCTGTAACACGAGAAGCCAAACTGTCCCCTATAATTTATCGTAACACGCAACTATACGCACTTGGTATTCGCCTCAACATGTACCAAATCATTATTTTTTCTACGTAACTTCGACCTTATGGCGTACAGAATAAGGGATTGTAATACGCTCAAATCTAATTACTATGGTAAAGATAAGTCGAGTTAACTAGGTGATAAAGTCAGTCCCCATAAGTTTATGTTCCATTGCGTTTGTAGCGTAACTTATGGGTGTATGGGACTCTATTTTATCTAAATATTCTCGGATCGTGGAACTCAATGACTATAATCCTTTTGAAGAGGGTTTATATTTTCCATAAAAAGATGATACACAACTAGTTTAATGCGGTTGTTGTATTTAAATGACATAATTTACGCTGACCGGGGGCCCGATTCCGCTATTTTAAAGTCATTGGGTGGCAGGTTAATTAACGTTTCAGTGTACTTGTTATTGTGCCTAATTTTCGTATTCACATAAGCGTACAATGAACAGTCAGTGGCAATCCTACATTGAAAACAGTGGCAAGTAGGTGTACATTTGTCATTAAACTAAAATTATCTGAATACGAAAATTAGGTACAATGACAAGTACACTGGAACGTTCATCAACCTGCCACCAACTGACTTTAAAATAGCGGAATTCGGCCTCGGGTTATTCGCTGGAGGTCTGAACTGTCAAATAATAGAAAAGAGTAACAACGACATAATTTAATAACGGGATCATAAAGTTGTTACCTGTTTAAGTTATTCAAAAGTTTAACTCTATTATGATATTTTTGATGGGTTCGTGGCGGTAAAAATAATAACTAGGATAGGAATAAAAAATGTTTTTTAGTATACAGTTTACCGTAAATAAATTATAGTTCCAATGACAAAATAAAAATGAGAAAAATGCCTAAATAAATTAAAACGTTGATTAATTTAAGACAATAACTTTATGAAATGAATGGACAATTATAAATAAAAAAAAAATATACTAATAATAAATGTTACGATGAAAAAAACATACACGACAACTTGTATTTAAAATCCTACATATAATATAGTATTGAATCAAAATGGAAAACTAAAAGAATGCAGGTGTTTTATTTTCCCACGGCACGTGAAAGCAATTAGGAAAACATCGCTGTACTAGTGGGCAATTGAAGACCACTTGTGGGCCTGAAGACTCTTATGAGTTTTATAACTATGGACATTGCATTAAATGTAAGCAAAACTACTGTTGGTTAAGTTCTGAGTCAGTGTACCGTGTTTTATGTAATTAAGTATTATGTAAAATGATAATATTGTGTTTCATAGATATCTTTTGTTGTCATATTGTCATTAAATTGTAATATTTTACCATTTTCTTGTTCTTTGTCAGCTCTTATGTATTAAACAATTTCGCCATTTTTGATGAGGCATAGGAACAACACCATAGACAACTAATTTTTTTTCTTAGCCTATCCTATTGTCCCACAGCTGGGCAAATGCCTCCCCCAAGTCCTTCCACTGGTCCTTTTCTCGCGCCTCGCCTCCTTTTCCACCTTTACCTTTACCATATTTGTCATTATTAAGACAACTTTCCCGCCAGTAGACAGAATAGTTAAAAAATAGGAATTGTCATATGTGACGCACTGGACAGGGAAACACACAACTCATGCAGATATTTTTTTATCTAAGCTAACAGTTATATTTTCAAGCACAAAGTCAATGCCAGTCAATGAAGCCGGATAACCTGTCTAAAGTTCTGTAGGCGCCGCGCCGCCATAACACTGCATGCGCGCGCGCACCTCCCCATTTTAAGCCTATAAATATTCAGCCAAGGAATGTATTTACAGTTGAAAGTTAAACAAGCCGACATTGTTCATTCGCTACACTAACTTTACAAAAAGTACGTTTCTTATTCTTACTTCCTCTATATTTCTTATTTTAGGAGGACGTCGGACGGGCTGTTTGTGGTATATGCATTTAAAATATTTTTGTTACAATACAATGTATCAACAAACCTTTTAAACATTTGGCAGCAACAACTGGCCTGTTGGTCTAGTGGTTAGTGACCCTGACTGCTATGCCGGAGGTCGTGGGTTCGATTCCCACCCAGGACAAATCTTTGAGTGATGAGCACGATCATTTGTTCTGTGGCTGGATGTAATTTATCTATAAAATGTATATTTTTAGAAATATATAAGTATGTTTATCAGTTGTCTGGTTACCATAACACTAGCTCTGCTTAGCTTGGGATCAGATAACCGTGTGTGAGTTGTCCCGGAATATTATTATTGTTGTTTATCGATTGCCTAAAATGTAACATAAAATGCGTTTACCAAGTCAATTACCAAAAAAAAAAAAAAAATACAAACATCCGAATTGAGAACCTCCTCCTTTTTTTTAAAGTCGGTTAAAAACAGATAGAGCTGTTTATTTCTATAGTTCCTTTCCTTTATCCATCCTTTATTAGGGTTCCGTACCCAAAGGGAAAAACGGGAACCCTATTACTAAGACTCCGTTGTCTGTCCGTCTGTCTGTCTCCAGGCTGTATCTCATAAACCGTGATAGCTAGAAAGCTGAAATTTTCACAAATGATGTATTTCCGTTGCCGCTATAACAACAAATACTATAAAAACCACATAAAATGAATATTTAAGGGGGGCTCTCATACGACGGTGGTACGGAACCCTTCGTGCGCGAGTCCGACTCGCACTCGGCCAGTTTTGTTTTATAGCTTTGAGTATATTTAAATAATCTTCTATCAAAAATCTAGAATAATAGGTGTAATAATATCTAAGAATTCTGAAACTCAAAGATAATAAAGATTTTAAGCTAAAACTAAACTTCAAGATGTCTTAGATAAAAACAGATAAACACAACTAAGAAGTGTCGTAAAAACTTCTGGAGAAATCTTTGTCGCCTATCTAAGTTATATTTTATTTAACTTAACAATAGAAACTGGTTGAGAACTTCTAAATAAGTTAATTTTACTAGACCGTAATAATTTACTTAATTTAATGACGACTATTAAAATCTTTTGAATCAAAAGCCGACAGATTTTTCGGTAAACGACTTTTAGTACGAAGTTGACTTACTTACTTTAATATATACCTACTATATTTAAGTAAGTCAACTTCCAGAAGTCTCAGGTATTGCTCTGAGTCTCTCTGTTGTCCCTGAGTACGGCAGTAAAAGTATATTCTTTGCGGGTATCAAACCTGTTATACTTTAACACAATCGGTTTACAAACTAAAAAGTTTTTGAAGTGGCGTCCTTTATATATTATTTAAACTCCTTTTCATGAAAATATGGTACTCTTTAAAAATAAAATGAAGTCTAAACAGTCGCCGTTTCACGTATGAGGCGTCAAATTCTCCCCGACCAGTTAACTGTGACGACAAACAGACGGCAAGAACAAACAACTTGACCTGCGCACGCGCACACGCGCCGGCACATGAGTAGATAAACGGAACAGAGGCAAAGCTTCGAACAACCGCGCGAATCGGTTGCACAACTACAAGCGCGCGGGGCATGTGTGCGTGACCACTGGCCGCCTGTCGCATACGCGGCGAGACTGGAAAAAACCAGTTTACGCTGGCACAGCCAGTGTACAATCTAAGGGTCAGTCCGACGCACGCTGTTTGTTTTGTTAGTTGCAAGTTTAAGTTTTTATAAGTTTAGTTGTAAAAACGTGGTATTATATTAATAATAATGGTTGTTTATTGTACCGTGTGTATGAATAATAATAGAAAAAACAAAAATATATCATACTACTATCCCAAGGAGTACAATAGGTACCTAAGTAAATATTTGGTTATTACTTTTTCAAGCAAGTACCTTTATTTTATTGTATGATCCTCTTTATAATAAGAATACAACACAAAAAAAAATACAAAGAATTACAATTGGGTTTTTTAATTATACCTCCTGATAATTTTGTCACATTTGTTGAATTGCTCGAGCAAAAGTTTCGCGAATATTTCGATCTTGAAATAAATATTGTCAATGTTGGCAACGAAATACTTAAACGTATTAAAGATAGTAAATTTGATATGCCATGTGAGTTTCCCGTTAGATTACTTGAAAAAACTTTATGTTAGATTCAGAATTTACCACACCATTAAAAGAAACAATAAATTTTTAAAAAACAAAAATTATAAAAAGAAAATTCTTAGAGTAAGTAATTTGTAAACTATTCTATCATACTGACTTAAACTATTTAAAAACGTTTTGTTTGATTTGTCTTCACCTATTGTGACAACCCTAACAAAATAGGTAACAATTTTGCACGTTCTTAAGAAGCTTTGCCTCTGTTCCGTTTATCTACTCATGTGCGCGCCGGCTCCAATACTTTAAATAATAATGTCCTAACTGTTTATTTGATAAAACAAATAATTGTACATGTCCAAGGATAATTTATTTATGTATGTACATATTATTGTAGTCTTGTTTTACCAATACAAAGCTAATTTAATAAAGTACATAATATCACAAATATTAATCTTGCTGTAATTTCCGAGTAATACCTAGCTTATTTATTTCAGCGATATTTTTAATACTACCAAGATAGAGTTAAGTAGGTCTGGTATAAAAATAATTATTCCCCCCTATTTACGTGCAATATGTATCTCCTTAGTTAATAAGGAAAAACCTTCACGAAGTCATAAAATTATACGATTATGGAGCTAAGCTATTATCATTACGGTATGCCTAAGATCCTGAAACCGCAATAATAATATCCTTCGAAGTACGTGCTAAAATACTTCAATACAATTTACTAGTCTATCCTCTGGTTACTGAACCGTTGATCAAAACAAAAATTAGTTGATCACCTGTCTAATCTCATGTCAAGCGCTGTGGTTGGTTGTGAGCTTAGAGTATAGATAAGAAACTAAAGAGTGAGCCTATCAGTGTATGAACCGTGAGCACTAGTATGAACTAGTTTTATCGTAAATTTTGTATCAAGACGGAGCGCGCCGTTTTAATAAAACTATCTAAAACCCTAATATTGTCCTAACAATGTCGAAACCATCGATATTTTCGCATATAAGTCTGTCGTTGCGCGAAAAATAACTTTAAATCAGTAAACGAATGTACTAGATACAGACAAAAAATGCTCTCGCTTGGCACGAAGGAAAACTAGCGATACTATCGGTCTATAGTTATCTTTAGTCTAAGGTTGTGAGTCTTTTGGTCAACCAATCACAGTTTTAATCAATTTTTTGCCAACAGATTAAGATGATCAGCCTTTCAGAAACATATATAGTATGTACATAACATACCATCACGCCTGTATCCCCGAAGGGTTAGGCAGAGGTGTACCAATGTACACCCACAGTTCGCCGGTATGTTTAGGTCCCATGTAATAGGGGGCGAGCCTATTGCCACTGTGTGGAATATTCACGATAGTAACAATAATAATGAAGCTTGAAATAACCATTTTTTGCCGCGAAATTCCCTAAATTTTAGGTTAAAAAAAAAGTTACAACACCATTTTCGGTGGTATTTGGCGCCTGTGACGACACCGACTCTCTCTTTCTTTCTCTCTTGCATTTTAAGAAAAAAAAAAGTTTTTTTTTTCTAAATTTTTTTTTACATTAATGGAATCAGACATCGATACCTAACAATACCTTAGCGGATAGAACAGGGTTTTCTAAACACCCTGTATAGTAAGTATAAGGCGTAGTTCGAAACAAAATTAACTGTTATTTATTGAGTGCAAGTCGCAGGCGTTTGCAGTAAATCAAAACGTCCATTTGTCGTACGTAAACTGAGTATATTCTACCAAATAGCGTGTTGTATGGTTTAAAATCACGAAGTTAACAGGCACTACACTTGAATAGTACTTGCTTTTCAAAGTACGGTAGCTATAAAAAGTTGTTAGGGTGATGGATGTATTTATGTAGGCAAGAACAACGTTTTAAAATAATTATTTTAAGGAACAATTTTGGTTAGTAAATACAATTTAAACAAACGTTTGAAAACTGTCAGTAACCGCAAATATTTACTTATTAACTTACCTTTTCTTAAGCACTTATTGTACTTAAGTTTAAAAAATCTTTTAAGTACCGTACACATCATGGTTTTATGTTAGTTTTATTTAAAAGAAACATTAGATAAATGTATGCAGTTGTAATGTTATGCTAATCATTCATTCATTTTATAATGGTTGTACAAAAATTTTTGAATAGCATTCCTTGCTAGATTCGTGAAAATAAAAAACACTGTCTCATAAAATACAAAGCCGAAACTTCACCAAACAATTAAATTGTCAGAACTCCAAAACAGATGTAGGTTGGTCCTTTTTTGCGTACCAGCATCCATTGTCCCATGCACACGACTTCCCATCTCGCAATGAAAGTAAACGCGTTTTATGGGTTCACAAATCATCTCCCATGTGTGTGGATAACGTTTACATACATGCATAAGTAATGTGTAGTCAGCTACAAAGGTATATGAACACAATCCGATTTAAAAATGAACTCAACACAGTCTTTGTGTATAGCAATAAGTATTATGTGTGCATAGGAAACAAAATACTTATTATAATAAAAATAGTCCATATTATATGGCAATTAAAATATTTAACAAGCTACCAATAGACATTAAAAAATCAAGAATACTTATTAGCATTCCAGAGAAAACTAAAAAATTATTTAATTCAGAATTGCTACTACTCCATAAAGGAATATTTAGAAAATAAGAATATTCAACCTACATAAATAGGAACAATAAATTACAAAAAAATTATCAATAGAGTTACATACATATGAATATATAAATTATATATATATATATATATATATAGTTATTCTTTTATATCCCTTCTGCAGCTATGTTTAAAATAATACCTAACTATAAGTACCTAGAATATACTCTTTGTTTTGTGTTAGTTGATAAGTATGTAAATTATATAGAGTCATTAAATTAGATATAATAGAAAACCAAAAAGTGTTGTTATAACTGTATATGTACATGATAAATAGAATAAATTATTAGATGTTTATTGTTTTAGAATTATTGTTAGATTTGTATGTAAGGTATTAATAATATTGCTATGCTTGTAAAAGGCAACTAAGTAAAAAGTCCCACATATTTTTATAACATCAAATGTACATAAGCTCGCCTCTGTACATCAACGGATTCTAATAAATGTAATGTATATCAAGTATTTGTGTACAAGAAAGAATTAAGAACTCATAAATAAAATTCTGTTCTTTTTATTATTTTGACGACCTCCGTGGTCGAGTGGCGTACGCACCGGTTTCAAGGTGTCGCTAGCTCTGAGGTCCCGGGTTCGATCCCCGGACGAGTCAATGTAGAAACAAACTTTTCTACATTGTCTCGGGTCTGGGTGTTTGTGGTACCTTCGTTGTTTCTGAATTCCATAACACAAGTGCTTTAGCTACTTACTTTGGATTCAGAGCAATGTATGTGATGTTGTCCGCATTTATTTATATTATATTTATTTATATTTACACTTAGTATGCAATAAAACTTTGACTTTGACTTTGACCACTTTTCTAAAAGACGGTTTACACTATGGCAATCATAATGGTCAACTTATTGAGTTATGGCGTTTTGTAAATCTGATTTTATTTATCAACTTTTGTAGCCCACTGTACAGTAGCTTACAGTAAACCAAACAGCCTGCAGTGTTATATTAAAAATGCATATCACCTTACGCTACAGGAATAAGGTAGAGTTTTCAATTCTTAGTTGCCACATGCGTGTTTCATTGTACATATTCCGGTATTTTGTACGGCCGAATTTATGGCCTTACCGACCGAGTCGCTGCCAGCTGTTAGTTTAAAAATAATATTTGATTGTGGAATTAATCGGGGCAATTAATAAAACCTGAAAATTTGTAACATTTATGTTTTTAGTGAATGAATTTGGTAAATGCACTTACATTTTGAGCTGAGTGCATGCTAGCTAGGTGCATTCATGTATTTTAAGTTTAAAGCATTATAAACGTGTGTGAGTCTGAATATAAAAAAACACACTTTTTCTTTTAGTATCCTTTGGTGTTTTTATAAACATTCCAGAGGAATAGATGTTTATTTAGGATAATTAGGAAACTATATTCAGCTCCTTTTTAAATAATACTTAAATAGGGCGACACCTTAAACTTTCGTAACACTATTCTAATAATAATCAAAGAACGGTTTTAGATCAAAATGCGTTCCACTTTCAATGTGTACGTTTATTTTAACTGCTGCTATCTCGTAAACAAGAAATACAGGTAAACAGCGATTGTAATGGCCGATGAGAGATCTCTATTACGAAACACCCTTTTTATACTCAACAAAAGGTGAAAGCAAAAACAGGCGAACACACTTTATTTTATCGAACATTTTCCCAATCGGAATAAGAGGGTATTATTGTAATTATGCGCGTAAAACTCGCTTGTATAAAACAGTATCGAATTTATTAAGCTTTGCTGATTTTATTGTTTAGATTTTCGTATCATCCCATATGACTTAAGCGAGTCTTTTTAATGAAAAAGGCGAATTATGATATAAATCTGTGGCAAAACTCACCTTTACCCTTTTCTTAGATACCTATTCAAGTATCCTGAAATTAATTAAGTCTAAATGAAAAATAATGCTTAATATAGGTACTTTAAATTTGACATTTCGAAAATCACGTGCAAATAGGCCTGGCGGATTTTTTTTAATGATAGCTCCATTGTATATTTAATAATTAATCTACAAAGTAGATCCCGCATTAGTTACGACATTCTGACCTTAATATTTTTATTTGTAAAAAAAATATTTATTTACAGTACAAAAAGCCAAAAAACTCTGAAGCATCACATTCATATGCAATTTGTACTATATTGAAATCATAACTTTTAAACTATCGCGCTGCATGTTTATAGTAATATTTTATAAAACGGGGATTAGCGCGTACATGCATAAATACCTTTAGGGCTTGACGTTTCGACCGGGTTACACGGCCGTTTTATAAAATATTACTATATTGAAATCATCTCCGAGATGAAAATCGCTATCTACATAGTTCACATATTTATCCATAACTCATAAAATAAAGACCAAATATCTCATACCAAACAAATATTTTTATATCACAACATTAATTTTTTGACCTCCAATACAATATTCTAATAATTGTGTCAATAGTTTATAGTAGTCTATGTCCGCTCTTGGGATCCAAGCCTAACCCAGACCCAATGTCACCAAGTGAAAGCGTAAAAGACAGACAAGAATTACTTTGTAAATAAGCTTAAAATTTACTGCTAGGTATTCCATTGACATATTATTATTTGTTTGTGATTTAATAGTTCGACGATAACTTATACATACAGAGTCCTTTACTCTTCACAGATATAGCTTTAACCTATTTTTCACAACGAAGCGATAATTGCTTAAACATTACATAAATCATCACCTATACTACTTATAAGTGACAATAAAACAACATCTGTATCTACGATCTTTCTTTTTATTGCTCATATGTTTTGCAGTTCAGTTTTTGACCTAACAACCTAAAATAATAGCTATTAAGTAAATCCCTATTATAAAAAGAACAGAATTTTATTTAAGAGTTAGTTAAAATATTTATTTACTGCAGACACGACTACTTCCATCTATCGTTTATTTATGGCACAAACAATATTGTAGTAGATACAATAGAACCTCCAGAGAGTCGACAATATAATCTCCTTTTTGGAAGTTGGTAAAAATGCCAAAATTCTGAGAATCTCTATTTCATTAACAGTTTCTAGAGGTTTTTGCTATCATAAGGTCATTTATTAATAACATTTTAAGAGTACCACACATGCAATTCACACAGTATTAAAATATCTCGCCATATCATCTCATGGCAATAATAATAGTAATTACGGTCAGCCATTACACTAATAGACATCTTGGATGCAACGCTGATTGTCTCTTATACTCGCAAGTCAATTGTGATTCGTCTCGCGTTTTTCAGATCATAGTGATTAGAGACCGGTTTCTATTCAATTTAATAAGTCACCATGAATGTGGCTGTTCCGTCACTTTGATGTAATTAGGCAAATAGGCATGTTATGAGAACATGTTTTTTTAACGACAACGGACATTTTTCTAGCAATTTATTGAAAGAGCTTTGTATACGTAAAGCTGTTATCTTTTTTACTATATCTCTATATGAATGTAGGTACTCCTTAATTCCAAAACGTTAATATTAAAATGTGCAAAATAATTTGCATCTTATATCACAACTCTCAAAAGGACCCTAACTTTTTAAACTATGTGGAACAATCTACTTATAAAACTTCAAGAAAGTTAAAAGGATGAAACACATTAAAAACGAACATTTCATGCCCATAAATAATTTCACGGTCACATAAAAGTCAACATCAATATTTGTACCTATCATAAAAACTACGAAGAGGGAAAAAATCATATTCAAAATAAAGCTAAAGGGATATTTACGGCTGCCCCTTCGTCTTACATCGTAAAACTTGATACAGGTCGGACCACGCCAAATTATATGGATCAACTAAGTTGATATTAAAAAAAAGGCATTTTTTTATAATCATCCGTTTTATTATTCCGGGAAAAGAGGAAAAACCAAGCCTTTGTTTAATAATTCAGCCTATAAACATCCCACTGCTGGGCACAGGCCTCTTCCCATATAGAGAAGGCAAGAGCATTGATCACCACGCTTACTATCTGCGGATTGGCGATTTCAGATCCCAAATTTTGGAATCCAGGTTTCCTCACGATGTTTTCCTTCACCGTTTGTCAGAAGTGTCTTAGAATAATTAAGAAAGTTTTGGTACTTGCCTGGGTTCGAACCTGCAACCTCGTGTATACAATTCCGTTCATTGAACCGCTATGCCACTGCGACAATCAGCATTCAGTCAGCAATCAGCACTTTTTTAATTGAAATCAATTTCAGAGAAAAACTGATTACCTTAGATTAATTGAGAAATATTTCAATTAAAAAGACTCAGACAAAGTCTGAGAAAACGGAATTTATTAATCTAGAGAAATTATTGAAAACTATTTTTACCCGACTGCCAAGTGTGGTTTTTCGGGCGTATCTTGTACATATCTTATATATAAAATTCTCGTGTCACAATGTTAGTTACTCGGAAACGGCGTGACCGATTTGTATGAAATTTTATATGCATATTCAGTAGGTCTGAGAATCGGCTACTACCTATTTTTCATACCCCTAAGTGGTAGTAGGTAGGCGCTAGGTAGAAAAAATTGCATTGCAACGCATGCACAGCTAGTATGTATATAGAAGTATACGAATACGTGTAGGTCTTAGAGTATAGATAAGAAACTAAAGAGTGAGCCTATCAGTGTATGAACCGTGAGCACTAGTATGAACTAGTTTTATCGTAAATTTTGTATCAAGACGGAGCGCGCCGTTTTAATAAAACTATCTAAAACCCTAATATTATCCTAACAATTTCGAAACCATCGATATTTTCGCATATAAGTCTGTCGTTGCGCGAAAAATAACTTTAAATCAGTAAACGAATGTACATATGAAGGAAAACTAGCGATACTAGCGGTCTATAGTATATCTAAAGTCTATGGTGTAGGTATACAAGCACGTATGTTTTTATATATCCATTGTATTTTTTATTTAATCGTTTACGCATGTAATTGTAAAATACGAAATATAATCAGATAATATGTAGGTACAAACAAAGGCACTTGTTTCATAAGAAATTATTATAATTATTTTTATTGCCTCTTTATAAATCATTAATGAATGTGACAAATTAACCAGTTGCTTTAACAGGGTCTTCGTTTCGCTGTTCAACAGTAGTAAAGCGACATTGCATTTATACACAAAAAAATATTATGATACATAAGGATGCCGTCAAGAATCTCAGTAAACGGGTTGTTGAGAGTCCTTCGTTGATATTAAACCTATCTTGATACAATCTCGGTTTACGATACTCCCGAGAAAGGAACTTGAAATAAATCCATCTCTCTTAATATATACATGTTCATGGAAATCGATGGTATAAATGCGTGGTCATAGAAAATTTATGAAATATTGCAATTAAATGTCGCAAATCTGCCTCTTCACGGGAATACTCTTAACAGAAGGATGGGCACCATTTTGTAATTTTTTAAGTGTTCTTTTTCACTCTCTCGAATACAGGAGTCTAAATATATTTACAAAATGAAGATGTGCAATAGAAAACACTTTGAGAATAATGAGCGACTCGTTTTGTCTATTTACTTCTATAAAAACCCTTTAATCACTAACAATAGAACTTCAATTTTATCCATAACAAGGTAAACAAAAATCGATAACCAGAAAAAAATGCAACCCTTATTAATAGAAGCCGGATGCTAAAAAAACTAATAAAGCCAAGTTGCAAGCAAAGTTTATTACAAAATGGGAAAAATAAACGGCCATTGTGCAGTAATAGAGGAGTCGGGTGGAATAAAGCAATTAGATCGTTTGATACCATTTAGTAGGCTCGTAAAATGCAACCAATTTAACATGTTTATGAGCTAGGAGATGATGAAGAATGGACGCTAACCACTTAATTATGTAAGATTGCTGGAGACTAAAGCGTCAGACAAGGCCAGAAATATCGTTCTATTTGCGGTACATTGCTGGGCCGCCGGGCTATGGTGTCATAAGTGATCCGTCAGAGACAGCAATGTACTGCGACCAGATCGATATTTCAAGCATCGTTTAAAACAGTCATAATAGACGTAGTTGTGGGAGGGTAATCTGTCTTGAATAGAAACGTGTCGAAGCTGTAAGGTTCAGTTCAGGACAGTTATGGTGCTTATAAAAACCTTCAGTTTATCCCAGCAGTTTTTATTCTATTTTTTAACAATGAGAGTTCATGAAACAAACCTGATGCAAAAATCAATGTTGCCATCATTGACAAGTCATCATCATCATATCAGCCCGGTATCACCCACTGCTGGGTATAGGCCTCCCCTTTTTTCTGCCATTGTTCTCTGTCTTGCGCGTCCCAAATCCAGGTGGTTCCCATTACCTTGGCTATGTCGTCAACCCAACGTGCTCGCGGTCGTCCCCGCCTGACTTCTTCGCCCTGTCCTTGGCCACCATTCTGTCAGAATTCTACTCCATCGACTGTCAGTACGTCTAGCTAGGTGTCCTGCCCAACTCCATTTGAGTCGTATCGCCCGGTCCCCTACGTCGAACACTTTTTTGACAAGTAGTGACTATGAAATCAACATCTGCCGTGTTCATTTTATTTGTTCAGAATTATTTTCTCATATTACAACAAGATTTCTATTCTTTGCTTAACAAACACAGTCAACATTACGGTGATACAACCCCGACAACTGACCAAAAGTTGCATGTAATTATGTTTACCCTCCAATATCAAATGTCAAATAAAATAGAGACCGATTACCATACCAATACGTGATTAGGCTAAAGTGCAAACATTTGGAAATCGAACCTTACGTCTGTATAGCTAAAGTTGAAAATGCCTTAAAAATTAGATTACAAATCTTTGTTCTAGGCATAACTACCGTCTATAATTTGAACAATAAGAGTATTTGCCAATTTAGCACAAATATAAGAAGTCTCGTGTTCGCTTTCAAGTAGCGTGTGATTACGTATGTGAGATTTAAATAAATATTTACAGTTATATTTTCACAGAGAAACCATGGAAATCGTTAAATAAAGTTTCATCATTATTTGTGTTGCAAAGCACGAATGTGTTTAGGGATGATCGATGTAAATTTTGTTTTATATTCGTGTTAACAGACTCTTCCGTATGTTTGATAATTTTATGTTTAATTAATCTCTATGGCACAGCTTTAGAAACGCTTTCATAAATGAACGCATATGTGAATGTTCATTGAAGTAATACACGAACGGTATTGCACTGAACCACGATGGAAGATAAACACGTCGGATTTAATATTGCAACCGAGCTCGATGAATTGAGTTACATTCGATGCGGTGACCAGCACTTGTACCATGAACTCTTAAAGCAATACTAACACCGTTGCGGGAGCGAGACGGTGCTCTACACTGCGCATAGCGGGTTCTTGCTCTTACAACCGCAGTAAGGGCTCGTGGTAAGCGCGCTGATTGAGTAGTCCATTGAGATTCTTGGGTTGATGTCACCACTACCTAAGTGTAAGGGATTTACATCTTGATTAAATATAGGTTTCTGTCGACGTGCAACCGGTACAAGATACATGCGAATACATTGAATGGATAATAGAAACATGGAGCTAGGTACTAAGTATAAATATGATGATAGCAGGTATTGAAACCAGTCAACTCATAGCAAAACTGTTTACGTTGAATATGTTAAATAGATATGCAAAGTTTCAGACACTCTTACTTTTTTGTTTGTAAGTTTTGATTTTTGTATGACTATTTCCACATCAAAGGTTATTTTACTGACGGATGTTAATATTGTCAAATGGCAGGTGCTATTTTAGAGGGGCTTAGAGGGGCTCATGGCTAAGTCTAAGCCGTACGGTTTGACTAATAATACAGTTCAGTTAATACGGTTAAGCCGCGCTCGCCGCGGTTGGTCCATGGATGGGTGACAATTTCTAAACAAACTGAGACCCCTCCGTGCTTCGGATAGCACGTTAAGCCGTAGGTCCCGACTGTCATACTACGATCTTTGGCAGTCGTTAAGTCAATTCTGACAACCATGGGAGACTGTGTTACCCAGTAAAATGGGTTGTGAAGGTCAGATAGGCAGTCGCTCCATGTAAAATACGGTATTCTGCTGAATCCGGTAAGACTGGAAGCCGACCACAACATAGTTGGGAAAAGGCTCGGAAGATGATGATGACATCAGATACTATTTTATGTTGCAAGTAGATATCCATGCAGGCAAAGCTGCGTTCAGAAACTAGTGTATTATGAAGACTATGAACTTGACTTAAATTTTATTTCTAGTGGACGGTTTTCGTAGTTCAACAGACGATACTTTTCTGTCGTTACGTTAAAGAATAAATTGGTGCTTTACTTCTTAAGCTCTCTTGAACTTCATAAGTTTATCAATCTAACTTTTAGCCTGATATCTTTAAAGTTTAAGTAGATTTATAATACAACTCAAATATTTTAGTAATTGCATAATAACACTGGTCTTGTCAGTTCCTACGAAGGAGGCAACAAAAACTATACATTGTTGAGACCAGATCGTAACATAACACTCGGGTCATCAAAATGTAATTTGGAAATTCCAAGAATTGTGTTATTGTAGAGCAGAGAGCTAAGTACCTTTATTGATGGTTGGTCTAGTGGTTAGTGACCCTGACTGCTATACCGGAGGTCGTGGGTTCGATTCCCACCCAGGACAAATCTTTGTGTGAGAGCTATGTCTGGGTGTAATTTATCTATACTATGTATGTATTTAGACATATATAAGTATGTTTATCAGTTGTCTGGTTACCATAGTACAAGCTCTGCTTAGTTTGGGATCAGATGGCCATGTGTGAGTTGTCTCAGGATATTTATTTATTGTATTGAGAATGATTTAGATATAATCCAGAAGGCTTGTGACATTGTAAATCGATTTGTTCCTGTTTCGCCCCACAGGTTTCGCCTCACATAAAAAAATCCTTTTTCGCCCTAGATTTTGTTCCTGTTTCGTCTCGAAATAATAATTTATTATTTCATTCTTGTTTTGCCCCATTTTTTGTTCCTGTTTCGTCTCGCATAGTAATTTATGTACTTTTTAGCATGTTTTGTACAGACAGCATCAAAATCAAAATATTTTATCTAATTTTATTTTTAATAACAAATTTGCAATTCAATATTTTAGTAGCTACTTAATACCATTAAAGGTAATAGGATCATCTTTGCACCTGACTACCTACTTTGGAATAACTGTTAAAGGCATAATACTTTTGCGGATTCTTATAGTCAAACTGTAATAGTAATGTTATGTAAAACTCTTAGATATAATTTAGTCTATATTCATTTGATCTAACTTTAAATAACACTAATTTATAAATTACTAAATACTATCACCACTTGTAATGAAAATATATTGGTTTTAAAACTATCTTAAAAAACGTTAAAAAGTGTGTTCGGTAGAGACGCAGGTAATGTCATAAAACTGAAACAATAGGATTTGCGAGCCGCTACCCTTTGAGTTCAAGCCCAACGAACTAACCAATCCTGTCATCGAATTATCGTTTTTAGAAACAACGGTGACGAGGATTAGCCAGAATCAGAAGAATCAGTATAGAGTAGTGAGAATCAGTATTTTTAGCTTTAGTAATGTAAGTGATCTGTGATTCTGATTTAGAAAGTAATTATTGACTGTGATTCAAGTTGTGATTTATTAATAAATACTCTTTGTTTAATCTTGATATAGAATTTTATTTATGAATCCAATCCTATCATTTATCTGCCCTACCCTACTTATTACTTTGCTCTATGCATTCCACCATTTAGTCAGGTATACTGTTCTTACATGTATATTAGGATATCGTTGCAAATAACTTTTTTTTCCGACTGTACACAAAATTAACATTTTATTAAGTGAGGCGAAACAGGAATAAAAAATAAAGTGAGGCGAAACAGGAATTTTGTGGAATGTGGGGCGAAAATCCGGGGCGAAACAGGAACAAATCTGTAAATCATGACGTTTCCTTAAGCAAAGTACAAACTAAATTGTGTTTTTAATCTCTCTGTTTTTTCGCCTATTAACGTAGTTTCAAATACTTTGAACGTGTTTATAATGCGTTTATAATAAATACCTTTGTATCCATTAAAATAAAGTATAAGAGAGTCATTAAACGTAGCTCTATTTTAATCATGTTTAAAAAAAAATAAACTCCTTTAATCAAGCATAATCAAAAACAAACATAATATCATTTTACAACAAAAATAAGATCAGTCTGAACGAGAACAAAATAACTTTAAGGTTTGAATTAATAATAACAACAACCAATAGATCGACTAAGAAACATTATAATTAATCCATAATAGCAAAGTTTGTTTCAATAGCAGACATTAAAATCAATAATCAGAAGACCCTTCAATTACAGGCTGGTTATAAATATCTATTATAGCTTTAAATTAATTATACGGCAGCTGCTCATGGACCATTCCGACGGTTTTTTAGTTCTTGTGAAGAATTCTCTTGCTGAGTAAAAACTTATTATAACACCGCTGAGGAATAAGGATGTGTTTTTGATCTCATATATATTTGGGTCGTTAGATTCTATAATTGTGATTGATTTCTGACTTGGGTTTTTGTGCCATATTTTCAGGTAATAAGGTAGGAAAATCTTGCTGATTGTTCACCATGTATTAGTTTCACCACAATTTATAAACGCAAGTTGACTAGGTATAATCAACTTGCATTTATAAATTGATATCGCCTCGTCGATCTTTTCTCCTGTACATACTTTTTTATTCAATTATCATTTTATGTTATTTTCAACAAACCCAATAATATAAATAATCAACTCTTTTAACAAAACTCATCTTAGATAATGGTAACACAAAAAAATGGTGTCAAAAAAATAATCGACGTCGCTGTCGACTTGAAGTGGGCCCAAAAGCTTGGCGACATTGCCACGTTGTATGGCAATGCTAGGTCCATGGTAAAGGCCAGCCCATTATCAACAAGACGCATTGCCAGATCTCGTATGTACATACAGCATTTTTTATAGGAGAGGTATAAACTAAATTGAGTCAGCTATTTATAAAACTAATTAAGAAATCTCTTGCCACAGTCTTCAAAAACTTGGTAGTTGTTACCTGTAGCCCTCCTGAAGATTATATGCCACAGACGATAAATTCTCTAAGGAGCAGAAAATAATGATATTATAATCAGAATTCGCGTACTTGTTGTTAAGTGGAACATAATATTAAAGTTTACGCTTTGTTACGAAGTTCCCAACTTAGACGAACGATTTACGAATGAAAGCGTAATTTCTGAACAAGTAAGTTTTCGTTTTATTTTATGAGTGTATTTCAAGCTGCTTATTTACTTTTCCAACGAATTGTACCGAACAAAAATATAGTACCTGGGGTTAATGAAATTATGTTTTTAGACCAAATCGAAGACATTCTGTCTGACAATGAAAATTATTAATTGCTGGAGCGAAATTTCTTGGAAAGCAAGTCAGAATCATGAATAGGAATAAAACCCTAGGTATTTTTAGCTGACCTTCAAAGAAATGGGCTTGATTCCATGTTATATGTAAGTTCTACACTTGTACACGTATACGTGACCGCCCAGAGGCTTAACTTGCTCCAATATTTTAGTCAAGCGTCCTTCTCAGAACAAATTAATTTTCACGGAAGATAGGAACAACAGTTTCGAATTAAACCTTCACATAACATGGTACTTGGTTAATGATCATCCTTTAAAAAGGTCTGCTTATCTGCACCCGTCAATATCTCCCGGACCCCCCATTAGTTTGAGGTCGTTAACCCTGTAATACCGGGGCTGTTATTATTTCAATTACTCAGCCGATTCTGGCGCGCCAACTACTGCCGTTCTGTTTTATTATCACCACATTGTATCGAAAAGTATAGTCGAGGATAGCAGTAAAACAGAACAGAGAATATAGTCTCTTTTGTGAAACACAATAAGGAATATTTACTAATATTGTAATGTAACTGCGAATATGTTTACTTGTGCTAACTATATGTAACCCCTTGACACGAAAACGTCTGGATAGATTTATAAATTTGTAAAGCAGAGGTAAATCTGCTTACCTTATATAAGTCCTATTTGGAGCCAGTTCAGGCTTCCAACTATAGAACAATAAAAAGTAGAGTTTTATTCCGATTCAAACGTTAAGGGTTCTTATTGTTTAATTATTCCTGGCCACAACCAATCGAAAACGTCACAAAAACGACCAAAAAGCCAATGCACCGTTTTCGGAACAACTAAATCCACAGCAGAAATATATCATTCAATCCGTTAACCTGTCTCTACGAACGGGCCTATCACGGCAGTTTTTTTACCCCCTATCTACTAATCAAGGCACCAGACAGGCCCATCCGCTGTTTTTAGTCACAACGGAAACTAAACCGAAACTAGAAAGTCAAATTCAAGTTACAAACCTGTGCTATAAGCCACACGATAACAAAATATTTATACATAATTATGTAATAATACGTCTCTATTATTGTTCGGTATTCTATAAAAAGAGAAAACACGTTAACAGCGAGCTATAATGAACAGCGTATGGTAATGCACCGTGACAAACGAAACTTAATTTACACTCTAATTTTAAAGGTGTAAAGTTCAAAATTCTTGTGAAGGGATTTTGTGGGCGAGTGTACAAAACATCATCACCTGTCAATATAATTAAAAAGACAGCATTTCACGGACGATGCCAGATGAAAGAGCTTGTTAACCTGCCGGCTGGGCTCATTATAACGATATTTTATCGTAACGAGGCCGGGACGTAAAGACCGGCTAAATATAAGGTCTATGGATTGTTACGAAGGTTAATATTTTGACACGGCTTAAAGTACATGGTGTGGAAAAGAAAATTGTTTTGAATCATCTCTTTAATGAAGATTATAGGTACAGGGTGCTATTTTGATGCACGAGCCGATAGTTGCTTCTGATCTAGGTCTGTAGCTACTATTATTACGTTAATCATGGTAGTTCAATTTACAATTAGACGCTGTAGAGTTCAGTAAGTTCATGGATTTGAACCGATATATCTATAAAGTTTAGTTTGTAGGACTGGAATGCAGTTCTTTTTATAAGACGTATATAATTACGGTACATAATATTAACCGACAAGAAAAAAAGTCCTCAACTCTATTCTCAATTTTTCGGTATGTGTCCACTAATGTACGTTCCGTTGACGCCTAGACCAATGTGGATTTTTTTTTTATTTATCGTCTTTACTTTTCAGGTAGTTCATCCATCATCAAGTCAGGACCTGATGATGGCATTCCGAAATCGAGGGCCACGCGAGGTACGTATTTTTTTTACAAAAAAATCTTATCAATGTCTTTTTTATAGTAATATAATTCACGGGAATAAGCGCGTACATGAATAGATACCTTTTTTGGGCTTGACGTTTCCACCGGGTTACACCGGCCGTGGTCGCAAGCAGGTATTTATGCATGAACGCGCTTATTCCCGTGAATTACATTATTATAAACATGCAGCACGATAGTTTAAAAGTTAGTCATGTCTTTTTTAGCTTTCATGTCTTCTAGCTATAGAGTAATGCCTGCCAAGTTCCGGAAGAGAAATGAGAACGGAAAATGGCCACCTGATCGCTAACATAAAAATAAATGTGTGCATTAAGTTGTAAATTACTTAAAATGCCAGAAAATACCTCAAAGGTTAAAGTCATCATAATATGAACCTATTAAATAAATTGGTCAAACCAATGTTAACATTTTTATTGATTAACAGATATAGACCGTATAATTTGTAGGTTAGAGTAGAAACTGCAATGAATAACAATCTAATTGATTAATTAATAATTTATATCACAAATTAAGCGCGTGGTAATTAAAGACGTCAAAGATTTTAAAATCATGCATGTATTTTTTATATATTTTATAGAAACATGGTGCTAATCAGTTACAAATTTTGTTACACCTGCTAAATAGTGACATTTACTTTAACCATGGCTCTACCATTTCTAGATTTCAATTAAAACTAACATCGTATACGGTAAAATCCATATTGAAAACCGAAATTAGAATCTACTAATACATCGCGTCACTATTACGGGAATAACGAGCAACACTATTCGATCACGATTCGATTTTCGTTGTAGTAGTCTGTTGTATTATATAAATTAATAATAATCATTATGTCGTCACTGGCCTTTAAAAATATTGTATTTTTTTTTTAATATATTGTTTGAATGGCGAGTCCCGTAAAAGTCAGTTAAAGGCCTTACAGTAACGGAAGAATTTTATGTGCATTCTACTAGGTTATAGATCACACTTCTAACTTACAATAAAAGTACCTAAAATTCATTGTTATGTATTTATAAATAACAAACATGAACACCGAGGCACATTATAGTATTCAACCACATTCATGTTTTTGGATTCAAAAAATGGAAAAAAATAAAATATATTTATCATCGTTCTGTTTGTATTCGCATGTGATTTATTATGGTGTTGCTATGACCCAAATCCATGGCACGTTCGTCATCATTCATCGTCCATCATGGGGTGTAATGATAAAAACAACATTTAATTTATAGCCCACATTCCTAAAATAAAGACACAACTCTCGTTTGGGTAAACAACAAAACACCTGGAGTATTAATCAGACAAACATTTTTTACTCGTGATCTTTTGTCTGTTAATATTCAGACTTTTTTTGTTCTTATTAATAAGTTAATGAAAATAAAATCGAAAAATAGAGGACACATTTTTTCCAAGTTTCATAAAAACCGTCATCATCGCTGATAGAATTTGTCACGAAGTATAGTTTACTTACAAATAAGAGATATTACGAGTATTGTATATAGTACTGATACAAAAAACTGGCCAAGTGCGAGTCGGACTCGCGCACGAAGGGTTCCGTACCACCGTCGTATGAGAGCCCCCCTTAAATATTAATTTTATGTGGTTTTTAGTATTTGTTGTTATAGCGGCAACGGAAATACATCATTTGTGAAAATTTCAGCTTTCTAGCTATCACGGTTTATGAGATACAGCCTGGAGACAGACAGACGGACAGACAGACAGCGGAGTCTTAGTAATAGTGTCCCGTTTTACCCTTTGGGTACGGAACCCTAAAAATGAGGAAATTTAATAATTAGACGGCATTGTTCTTCAAGGAATTTCTTCGCGGCATACGTTTCCTGCAGTGCACTAAAGAATTTCTTAATTCTCTACTTTATAATGCTTGAAATTCAAGTACGATATAACTCAAGACAAAGCTACGAAGAAGAATAAGCCTGCGAACGTAATTACCGCCCATTTAATTCCTTGCAGCGAGCTTTCACTAACTTATAAAATACGACTAATTTTAGTAAGCCCGTCTGAAGTTAACCAGACATTCTCCATCTCTCTCCAACCTTACCGTTAACGTTCTTTCATCTCACTCATACAATGCACTGCCTAACAAAAAAGGTCTATACTAAAGCCAATATGGAAAGAGAATTAAACGTTATTACTAATTACGCAATTATCAACTTTGACAACATGTGTTTAAGTTAATTTTAGAATGACAAATATTACCGAAAAGAGCCTAAAAGTAATTTGAATGTGATGGAAACTGAACTATAAGTCATTGAATTAAGGTTCATAATCCCAAATCACGTTCATTATTTCTTTAAAGTGGCTGATGTATAGTTACATGCTTTTTTACATTGCTCAAAGTCTACCCGCGCTCTCTAACATATTCATACTCCAATGAAACACCATAATTCACATTCCTGTGTAGGATGCTAAACTTTCACTACAATCGAGTGTTGATACAATTTTGTTTGTTCCACAATTCTATTAACATTTCAACCAACTTTATGTTTATTTAGATTTTACGAATTAAGTACACAAAAAGCTGTAACACAATGCAGGTATTATGATAGATGTTTGTATTTTAGACAGACATCGTGGGCGAGGGCAGACAGGCTATTTTAAACTATAAAAGCCTTTAGAAGAAAGCGTTTTATGAAATTTTAAAACGGGAATATTTTAATTAAAGAATGGAAGTTTTTAAATTGAGATTCTTTTAAAAATCCCTGTCTGTAGCTGTACTTACCTTCTTTATAAGGGTTCAGATTACTATTTACAAGGTCTGCATACTACAAGGTCTAGATAACTACAAGGGCTATATATAAATAAAAGGTCTAGACAACATGATAATAAAGTTACTTAGGCAGATATTTATTTAAAAACTAGCTGTGCCTGCGACTTCGTTCGCGTGGATGACGAAACTTATCAATGAGTTTTAACCGCAAAATTAAGTTTGTTTTTTATTGTTTATACTTTTCCGGGATACAAACTACCCAGTGTGGTGCCCAGGATAATAAAGAATAATTATACCAAGTTTCATCGTAATCGAACCGGTAGTTTTTGCGTGATACCTGAACAAACAGACAGACAGACAGACAAAAATTTTTGTTTTCACACTTTTGCGTTAGGTGTCGGTCTAGTAACACCCACCGCCATTTATTTTTTTGATATTTTCAATGTACAGAATTTTTACTTCTACAGATTTATTATAAGTAGGTTTTAATAGATCTTCATACTTAATATGAATGTTACTTATTTGTGTTTATAAAACAATTAAATTACACTCAAAATAATTTGTCAGTAACCAAATAACTATTGGAAAAAACGGCAATTTAAAGATCAAAAGTAAGAGTTAACATTCCGGACTGGGAACCATTAATTGTATAAACGACTCGGTTATATCCCAGTGGATGGATGGATTGCTGTTGGGTCCAGAATTCAGATCCAGAGATAAAAAGATATTTTGTAATTTATACGGTACATTACGCTCCGGATTTTAGACGAAGTTTCGACAAAAGGAGCGGAGTGAACGATCTCTTTCCTAATGCTTTTTTATTAAGTACTTTGAATTGTTTATTATTATATGTTCATTTTGGTCCAGTAGGTATATTAATAGACGATTTCTATGTTACTGGCCTTTAATATACTATAGAGTATTTGATCGGTAGGTTAATTATTAAATGTATTTAATTACCAAGTAATAAAAAAATATATTTTACTAACTTGGTAATTATGTAATCAACATTATAATAATAAATAAAAAAATAAAATAAATTAGGGGATCGTGGCTAAGTGTAAGCCGTACGGTTTGACCGATTATACAGGTTAAGCCGCGCTCGCCGCGGTTGTTCCGTGGATGGGTGACCATTTATGACATACCGAGACCCCTCCGTGTTTCGGAAATCACGTTAAACAGTAGGTCCCGGCTGTCATACATACATCTTTGGCTGTCGTTAAGTCAATTTTGATAACCAGTTCTACTATGGGATACTGTGTTTCCCAGTAAAATGGGTTGTGGAGGTCAGATAGGCAGTCGCTCCAAGTAAAATACGGTATTCAGCTGAATCCGGTATGACTGGTAGCCGACCCCAACATAGTTGGAAAAAAGGTTACGGAGATGGTAATTATGTAATTATGTAATATACACCCCTTATGTAATACATACTACCTTATGGGATACATACCCTCTATGTAATACATACTCCCTTATATGATACATACCCCTCATATGTAATACATACTGCCTTATGTGATACATAGCCTAGTTTTTGCCATTTGGCTAAAGAACCCTAAAAAACTCAAACGATAGGGTTACCCAGCTTTAACATTTCGAACTATAGTTTTTCAAATAAACACTTAACATTGTCCTATATTGTAAAGTCTAGATTATCTTGTATTGAATCCCTGGAGTGCCGAAGCACGTCTTACTAAGGATGGGGGAGGGGGGGTTGTATCATAGTGATCTACGCAGCAGCAGCACGTGCTTACATCGTGCTAGAAATCTAGATTCTAATCAAATTTATTGATCTGCAACTGATGCTGTAGTGCATAGTGCATATTTTGTAAACCATGTAACTATGCACTAATATGTCCGAAAACTTTCATGAGATATAAAAGCAGTTAAAATCGCTTACAACTACTAACTTTTAAAGTATTGCGCTGCATGTTTATAGTAATATAATTCAACATGAATAAGCGCGTACATGCATAAATGCACGTGCTCCGTTTTTGTCATTTGTTTAAGTTATATTCATCTTTTACACCAAGCTAATAATTATATCTATTTCTTTTAGTTTTTCTTTATATTTATGTGATAAACTTGCTCCAAGATGACACCAACTACTATTTCCAGTAGTCGAAAGTGCGTAATGCGATTCTGAGCCTCGGTTCAGCTATTTAAAAGTTGCTTGAATTGACTGAATGACCTGCTACATTTGGTCATTTTTACGATAAATGGCATTCTGCTAACTGTCATTACGATCATTCTCTTCGAGAGTTCAATTAGATTTTATTGTAGGCTTATCTGAATACGAAAATTAGGCACAATAACAAGTACACTGACCGACCACTGACATTCATTTAAAACAGCTGAATCGGGGCTCTGATCACTTACCAGATCTTATATCAAGTACCTTCTTCTAATTAATGTACCTTCAAAGAAGTAATCGTGACTACAACCCACGAAAATAACGGTCCAGACATGATCCGTCCAAATATTATTCCAGATTAATTTGTTTAATTCAATAAAATGCATTATACAATAATTAAATCGGCCATGATTGATGTCAATGGTGGGATTAAGTTAAGCCGACCGAACTAAGCATTTCATTCATTAGGTTTCGACATGTTTATGATATATGTAGATGAATTTTTTATATTTATTTATATTGACCGTTGGTTCGGAAATCGATTCTAGCTTTTCCGTCAATTATAAAATATTTAAATGGGTTTATATGGCGCAGTAAGTTATGTAATGATATGAAAACAGTACAATACTACTACAGTGCTTTTTGTTACGTGACCAACTCTTAGATATTTAAGCATTGCCTTACATTAATCAGTTAAAAGGATTACTTTGTTGTTGTGTTTGACGAACTCAGAAATTATGAATTCGAGTACACAGAGTGTACGTGTGTGTCAGAAGTCTCTGATTATGTGACATTAATCGCAATACTCAGACACCACACAGATAAACAAAGCGTAGTACTTAGTAATAATTAACGGAAAAGATAGCCGATGGCATTGGCATGTTAACTGCCACTACACTATATGATACAGCTTCGATCCCCGTATTCCACAAATAATTGATAGGAAAAATTTAATATCATTTATTAAATTTACGCATTTTGAGCTGAAATTTTGTAAACTGAATGTATACCAGGGGCCCGAGTCTGCTATTTACACTCCGTGTCAGTGTGATCATAGTGGGATGATAGTGTCAACCCAATATGTGCCTAATTTTCGTATTCAGTTAAGCCAACAACAATCAGTCATGAGTGGCATGAGTGGGACGCGGTGTTGTCAATTTAAATTAAAAATAAAAGTATCAAACATTTTGTAATTATTAATAGGCAACACCGATTGGCACTAATTATTAATAATCGTTTCTTATGTTGCAAAAAATTGTATTAATTGTTTTTTGAATACTAATTAATTGTAAAAGCCCATACAATATGTAATTTCTATTAAAAACTTGTAAATAAGGATAATTATGTTTTAAAAAAGGAAAGTTTTCGTTGAAATTGACACATTGTCTATGAAAAATAAAAATGTTTAGCCATAGATATGATGCAACTGCTGTCAAAAAATAGCGGAATACGAAATTGTACCGGCCATCGGTCATATTCACTCAACTCGCGGCTCAATCGTTCCAATGGCCAATTGTGACGTTTTGACAGTTAGTAGAATGCCAATTATCGTAAAATGGTCCCACTAACCCCACCCACTCAGACGATTCAAGCAAATGTAAATAGCAGACTCGGGCCCCAGATGCACTCTTAAGCCCTTTTGGATAGATATACCCTTTTGGTGACACCCTGTATAGTTCTTCTTCTTATCGAGTCAGAGATCCAAACTTTCAAATTCTGTCTGACCAAAAAGTTGCAACCTGGATGGCTCGGTCGCTGGCCTCCATCACGTCCTGGAGAGTAGTGCCTGTATAGTGGTTAAAACACATACACATAAATGATTGAAATGTCTGTAAAATCCCCTATGACAAAAGTATTCCCTAACGTGGGAGTCGTTTTTAGAAGTCACAATATTTTTTTAAGCGATCTTAATTCATCTTAAGCGATTTTATTAATCCAGGAGCTTTTTTCCACCTATATATATATCGATTTAATTTTATAAAGCAATAAATCTCCTCAATAAAAACTCAAAAACGTTTTTTTTTATTTTTTATTAATTATTAATCAACGTTCTCTAATAACACCATAAATTTTATAGAACTTTATATTTAGGATAAAAATGTAGCAAATAATTGATTGATAAAATATTCTTGGAATAATCTTTTATAAAAATAATAATTCAAAAAGATCCGAGCGACGCTACACTTAGGAGCTATAATAATGTTTTTTTTTTTTAAATATGTATGGAATAGGGAAGATGACTAATTTTTTGTCCATCTTTTAGATAATAAAAAAATATTAGACACGTATTTTTTGTTTTTTCCCGTAAACAAAGAATTATGAAGATACAGCTAGTACAATTCTTGCGTGACGTCACGTCCAAGCACAAATTGTACCTAGCCGTGACGTCACAAGCCCCTCCTGAACTTTAAAGCGGTTTATCTTCGTATTTTTTTATTGATTCGATAAAAGAAAAAATACGTGTCTATTATATTTTGATTTTCTAAATGGCGGACTAAATAAATTTTGACTCTTCATACCTAGTCATCTACCCTATTCTTACGAATATACTCGTACCAACTGATATTGCAATGGTATTTCAGTTATTTCCATATATGTGTAGATCTATTAAACTAAAACAGGGGGAACTGTAATGAATTAATTCCGAACATAACTTTGATAATTAATTAGATTCGCTATTACATGATAATTTAATGTGGTATTTGACAGTGTTCAAATACTATTTAACTTGTGCCAATACGATTAATTATTTAGTAAATTAGTGCCAACCTGATAATTTTAATGATGTTTGAGTGTTTTGCTAATGAATTCATCTTTAGGGATTTAGTATAGAGGAGATAATCCTTTCATCGCAAGGTCCTACAGCTAACATCGGTATATTCTGTACCTGTACCATGAAATGTTATAGCAGTTCTGTGGTCGTTGTGGAAGCGAGAAAGCGCATCATTGCGCGTAGCGGCGTCTCACTTTTACCTCGGCAATGCGCTGATCATAAAAATTATAGGATTTCTCTTATCTAACCTATTATATATTTCGATATATCTATTAGGTATTTAATGTGTAACGTTGTGCATTAAATACAGCGTGGAACATTTGTTTAAAATTTGTTATTTAGCTCTTTGAGAAAGATATGCTGCAAATTCGTTTATGTTATTATTTGCTTAAATAACATTGCTGTCTGAGGTTTACGCGAATATAATATAAACCGCGGTTAATCCGTAAACAGTAGTTTTATTTAATTAAATATCATATGTGACTCTATAATTAAGAAGATCAATAAACCCTAAATCGTATTCTACTCCCTAAATACCTACTGAATGTATTATGATGTTCAAACTAGGCGTGCCTGTGATCTGTGTCACACGTCATTTGGGTTAGTTAGTGTTGGCCTACTGAATATTAACGTAAGCACAGTGAACCAAAGTGTCAAGCTTGTATCGTGTCTCTACCTAGAATTATGTTCAAATTAGTAGATGAGAACAAGTCAATCAAGGTATTTCACACTTCTTTTACTATGCACATTTTCGTGTTCCATCCATCCATCCATCATTTAAGAGCTAGGCCCTTGTCGGTGTAGCAATTTCCATCTTTCTCTGTCCAGAGCCAATATTTTGACCAAAATTGTTTGCATAGACGATAGAAATCTGCTATCAATGAAAATCAGTGTCTATCCTTTACTATAGAAATTCTGGGATTAGTAATAATTAATAGGGATTGAGTATTAACTTCTCAATTCTGAGAATTACATGAACAAACATGAACGCAATCTACATACATTCATTACAGACATTGGTACACCTGTTTAGAAGCTCACACATACTGATCTGAATATAGTTTAATTTCTACAGTATACATAACACAAATAGGTGTTTAATTGATAGCCATTATTATTAAAAAAAAACATAGCTTCACTGAAGTCTTTTGAAAAATTGTGTAGCTTTCTGTAAGAGTGAAGTTAGATGAAATACTGGAGATTTTGCCAAAGGCATTAAGATCTACGAAAAAGTTTTAGTTGCTACTACAGACCGAGGTCAGTTTAAAAGAAGTTGCTTCTGCTTCAATGTGCAATTTAGAGACTAAAGTAACCTCGGGGCAGTGCAATTAATTAACTTTTGCAATGCTGGTTAAGAGTACACCCTGTAGGGTTAAAATGTCACGTCCACTGTTTTACAAGCCTACTGGGCCTCGATTCAGCTTTTTAAGAGTTGCTTGAATTGACTGAATGACCTGCTTTATTTGGTAATTTTTAAGATAATTGGCATTCTGCTAACTGTCATTATGATCATTAATTGGTCATTACGATCATTCTCTTCGAGAGTTCAATGTGATTTTATTGTAGGCTTATCTGAATACGAAAATTAGGCACAATGACAAGTACACTGACCGACCACTGACATGCATTTAAAATAGCTGAATCGGGCCCCTGGGACATCGCAGAACATATGTATAAAGATTGGATTGTTTAGGTATCTCGACTGTTACCAAGGGTCCAATTAATAGATTTACGGGATAGTCCCCACTGGTGAAGTAGGTTTTATTGACCGGTCTGGATAGAAAAAAGATTGCTTATGTTGCTAATAATACATTTAAATATACTATTAAATAAAACACAGTGCGGCAAGGATAACAGAGTCCAAGCTTTTAGTGTTAAGAGCTTCAGAGAGGAACGTCCTCACGCGAAGTACCGCTTAAACAAATAAGACATGTTTTCATTTTAAAGTAACGAACTTAATGATTAACGATATCTCACTAACGCCCAAACATAATAAAGAATTCAATGGTTAGACATCCTGTCCTATTCTAGGTACAGCTCAATATACAACGGACATTACACAGGCTTTGCGGCAAGACGTAACGGTAGGCTTTCACGCCGTCTCATTGCGTGGCGACACATGGTGAGGCAATCAGGACACAAGCAAGCTATAGGCTGTCTTGCTTCATCTCATTTGAATATAGGACCTGCAAAGCTGCTTATGTACCCGAGTGCGGTAAACCTAGTGCCACCGTTACTTAAATTACCATGAGATTTGATTCCGTTATCGGTGGAAAGGAATTCATTTGCATGATTTGGGTTGAGAAATATTTAAATTTATGTAGTTGTAATAGCAATAAAAGAGCTTTTGATTAGCGGAATAACAATTAAAAAAAATTGCTTATTTCTTAGCACGTATAATGAGGTCTATGCAGGATCGTTTTATCCGGTGTTTATTATAAGTATATTAAATGAGCTTTTTCTCAGCAGTAAGGCTAAATCATCGTAACATATCAACGATATTTTTCGATATATTAACGATAGATAGGTTCTCACCACTAAAACAATCACTCTTATTAACACATTTCCAAATTATTCCACTGACTATATTACCTAACCTCAAAGAATATCTATCAATCATTGATCTACTGTTTATTAATCTACCTAACCTATATTATATCCTAATCTTACATAAGATATAATTCAATCTGAAGACTTTCAAAGCCTACTGTCCGGGCTATAGGTAATTCCTAAGACTTCCCATTGTTGGCTCGCCTTGGTAACAATTGCTATCGGATCCACGTCTATTGTAACCATAATATTGTATTTTGCTTCGGTTATTGTTAGATAAAGTAAAAGGTGTCGTTTCTACCTGTTTTTGTATGTCATTTGTTTTTGAGAGTATTGGTTTTTTTTTGATTAATGTGTTCTTGTATTAAGTATTATCAGAAAATTTGGATTAAAGCTTGAGTATTCTGGGATGCTGGTTTAACCTCTCGTATGCCGGCAATAAATAAGACAATAGAATTCAATTGTGTCTCGCGTAGATCTGCGCTTCCGGCATACAACAGGTTAAAATGATTATACTCCATTCTTTCACATTTTTTTTTAGACAAACAACAAATTTTAAAAGTAGAAGTAAATACGGTGCAAAATTGAATGATTTTTTATGCACATACAATAGATACTTAATTATAAATCGTCAGTTTTGGGGAAGCATGTTGTAGTTCTCAGAATTATTCACTCCTTAGGCAATAACGAAGCCATACAATAATCACTATCACTATATCTATACTAATATTATAAAGCTGAAGAGTTTGTTTGTTTGTTTGTTTGTTTGTTTGTTTGGTTGAACGCGCTAATCTCAGGAAGTAGTGGTTAGAATTGAAAAAATCTTTTTGTGTTAGATAGTCCATTTATCGAGGAAGGCTTTAGGATATATAACATCACGCTGCGACCAATAGGAGCGAAGCAGCAGTGAAAAATGTCACAAAAACGGGGGAAAATATTCATACTTGAAAGCTTCCGTTGCGTGCGCTGCGTAAACGGTTCGAGTTACCCAAAATATATGTATGAAAGAATTGTTCCTCTTTGAATGATCTAAAAAAATGTCTGCGACAGTATATGTCTATCTTTTAAAATTGACTCACTATAACCTTTTTTAAGGTAATCATTTGGTCGAAATTAATGCATTATCTATACTATACTAATATTATAAAGCTGAAGAGTTTGTTTGTTTGTTTGGTTGAACGCGCTAATCTCAGGAAGTAGTGGTTAGAATTGAAAAAATCTTTTTGTGTTAGATAGTCCATTTATCGAGGAAGGCTTTAGGATATATAACATCACGCTGCGACCAATAGGAGCGAAGCAGCAGTGAAAAATGTCACAAAAACGGGGGAAAATATTCATACTTGAAAGCTTCCGTTGCGTGCGCTGCGTAAACGGTTCGAGTTACCCAAAATATATGTATGAAAGAATTGTTCCTCTTTGAATGATCTAAAAAAATGTCTGCGACAGTATATGTCTATCTTTTAAAATTGACTCACTATAACGTTTTTTAAGGTAATCATTTGGTCGAAATTAATGCATTATTGCCAATTATTTGCTACAGAGTTTTATCAACATAATCTATACTAATTATATATAATTATATCATTTACGCAGAAATACTTTTTTTTTAACTTCTTAATCGTGGTCATAATAACAGAAATTGACGCGGACGAAGTCGCGGGGATCAGCTAGTATATATATATATACATAGTATAAAACAAAGTCGCTTCCCGCTGTCTGTCCCTATGTATGCTTAGATCTTTAAAACTAGGCAACGGATTTTGATGCGGTTTTTTTTAATAGATAGAGTGATTCAAGAGGAAGGTTTATATGTATAATACATGCATAATATAGTAGAGAAACACTGATAATCTTAGAGTTTTTTATGTGAGGTCGTAAATGAACACACTTTTTTGCGCTTACATTGCAAACGCTGGCTGAACCCTACGAGATAGATCAAAGTAATGTACTACAGTATTGTACACCTTAAAAAGGTCTACAAAAAAGTCCGCGATGGTATATGTCTATCTCTTGAGGATAACCCACAATAACCATTTTTATCCTTTATTTATTACTATACATTGTGCATGTAATAAAGATCAATATGGCCCGTTACAGCATGTAATTTAAATGAATATTTTCGAAGATATTACAGATTTAAAATGCAGGGACATAGCGGTTGCGGCGGTACCGGCCGGGGGGCCGGGGAGCGCGTGCCTATACCAAATAGTGCGTCGAAGGCCGCGCTTCGCCCTACAACACTTTATGATTATGCAGTATATTTATTATCAGCAATGCACCCGTGCAAAGCCGGGGCGGGTCGCTAGTAGTTTATATGATAGTGAAACCTGTAATGAAAACCTCTATGAAAACCAATAAGTTTCACTCAAGAAATTCTTGTACGTGTAGAAAGACTTATAGAAATAGAGACCGCAAAGTGTCCAAACTAATACGGAGTGTGCTAGGAATTTATATATTACAAAGAGATATATATTAAACACGCCTTTTAACTAAGAGAAAAAACATGCAGTAATGAACGACATATATAACCTTTACCGTTTTGGTAGATAGAACAAAACCATTGTCCTAGTAGCTGGCTGAATTGAAACTTGAATCATACAAGTTTATAGTAGGTAATAATACTAGCTTTTCTGCGTATAAATACTAATATAATAAAGTACCTAACCAAGTAAAAAATAAATGCCTTTAATCATCCCAAAATGCACCTCGCCTACCACCTAATTGGCATTTAATAAATCTTTCAAACAAAGACTTTTTAAGTGGATGAAAGCTCAAGTGTCGAAGTCTTCAAAAATATTGACTGGCTTCTGTCAACAAATTAGGCTGTGGGCGTTGTGTCAACGTCATTTTAATGATGGGAGGATCCATAAATAGACTATATAGGCTCACTTAGGGCCGGACTCCACCAAAGCGGAGAGGATCAGAGCGGAGCGGAGAAATATATCCTATGTTTGTTCTGGGACAACTCACACACGGTCATCTGATTTCAAAGTAAGCAGAGCTTGTACTATGGTAACCAGACAACTGATAAACATACTTATATATTCCAAAATACATATATGATACATAATACAGATAAATTGCACCCAGATACAGAACAAATGATCGTGCTCATCACAAAAAGATTTTCTGGGTGGGGATCGAACCCACAACCTCCGGTATAGCAGTCAGTGTCACTAACCACAAGACCAACAAGCCAGTCAGTTAATAAGTTTTTTTACACAACCAATATGAATTCATTATACACACATGGCTGTGGAGTCGGGCCTGAAAACTACTCCGCTCCGCTCAGCTCGTCTCCGCTTTGGTGGAGTCCGGCCCATAGCCTGCCCTGAATTTGTGGCCTCCAAAAACTAATCAATTAGCTCTCCATAATTTATTAGCTGATATTATGTTGTATAGGTTGTCACAAAGTTTGCTGTAAGTTTAACTAGTATTATTTTAGATATTTATAAGTTATACGTCATGGTAGGGCTTTTATTTGACTTGTAAAGTTTTGGGGAACTCATTTGGTAATTATATTTTGAATATCTATTTTAACGACTATTTCATTGATTTAGTAATATTTAATAATATTAAATAAAAAAAAAACCAATGTTAATAAATGGGAAGAAGCGCGAATATGCATGCATTAGCGGATCAGGATCTACTTGCGACCGCGGCCGGTGTAAACTGGTCGAATCGTCAAATCTCAAAAAGGTATTTATTAAATGCATGTTTGCGTTAACTCCCAGTAATTAAGAAAACTATAAACATACAACGCTATAGTTAAAAAGTTTATTATACATGGATTTATTTCATATTATGTAATTTTACTCAATTTAAATATATTTTTTTACTGAACATAATAAAATCAGAAACTATTTTCCCAGCAAAACTATACCTACCAATATTTGTGTAATCGATTCTTAAATGAAAATGAATAAACAAACCGTTTTGCATTATTAATTGAACCTTGCATAGTAAACTAAGTTGTTTCAATAAATACATATTCAGGAGTTTACTAGCACCAGCGCAACTAAAATACAAGACTAGCTACAACTTAATGATCTACTACCTAACATTACCTTAAGATAATTAATTAATTTCGAGGAAGTTTGGTACATCGTGTAGTTTTGTTTACATGGCTTGTTTTATACTAATATTGTGCATAATAATATAATGTATCTAGATATTGCAAAAGACAGACAGGTTTGGAGGATGTAGGGGGAGGCCTTGGCCCAGCAGTGGGATCTAATGACTTAAATATAAAAAAAATTAGACGACCTCCGTGGTCGAGTGGCGTACGCACCGGTTTCAAGGTGTCGCTAGCTCTGAGGTCCCGGGTTCGATCCCCGGACGGGTCAATGTAGAAACCATCTTTTCTACATTGTCCCGGGTCTGGGTGTTTGTGGTACCTTCGTTGTTTCTGAATTCCATAACACAAGTGCTTCAGCTACTTACTTTGGGTTCAGAGCAATGTATGTGATGTTGTCCGCATTTATTTATTTTATTTAATATCATACAAAACTGTATCGTTATGCCAGGTAACAAAGAATAATATAATACGGCTTTTTATTTCCCCATACAAATCAAGAACTGACAAGTGTCAGGAACGTATTCTCTCAGCAGCCGAACTATACCCTTAATATAGTAGTGAATTGTAAATGTACTACACAAGGTCCCAAGTTAGAATTTCGGGTCAAAGTTGTTTGTTATTATTGGGCTGCCTTGGCAATAAATTCTCAGTAATAGAGTAAGGAAGTTAGAAGCATAATGAAATAACACCTCAGAAATCATATAAAGTTTAGCGAGAATGTACTCCGTTTGTTTGTGTGACATAGATAATTAAGCAAATAATTCACAAGAACTCAAAAATTAACACCTACTTTTAATGCCAGAAATCGATTCAGAAGCCTATTCTGAACCAACTACTTTCAGGAATTGCGTTTATTCTGTTACACTTTGTATTTATCACCATTTGGACTTTTTAAGTACGGTTATTATTAACTACTAGTACAAAGAAGTAAACAAAAGTCAGGATGGAATTGTATTATTATTAATGATGAATGATTTCTGCTATGCTAACTGCATACAGGGTGTTAAGAAACCCCTGTCCGACCCGAAAGGGTGTTATAGGGTTCACAATCACATGCCCAAATAAAATATCATATTTGGAAAATTCATGATAGAAACAATAAAAATGGATTTTGAAATGACCATTTTTTGCCCCGAAATTCCCTAAATTTGAGATTAAAACAAAAACTACTACACCAATTTCGTCGGTATTTTTGGGGGTCTTTTGTTTGATAATTAGGAAGCATCTGTGACGAAGCCGACTCTCACTCTCAACTTTTGAGAAAAAAATTTTTTTTTGGTAAATTTTTTTTGGTAATTTTTTTTTCTTTTTTTTCCATTTTTTTCACATTTTTGTAATCAGATATCGATACCTAATAACACCTTCACGGGTCGGACAGGGGTTTCTTAACACCCTGTATAATCTTTACTAATTCCTTCTTTATAAGAGCCTCGGCAATTACGATATTTGTAATAATAAATGTAGTATATAAAAAGACGGTATTTTGAAGTACGTATTAAGGGCACACATTGCTAGAAACATAATAATATAATCAAATCAGAAATCACGAATGCGACCATCCGACATTTAACATATTTAAGAAAATGTCTCTCATTTCTTATAAAAATCTAATTTCCGGCACTCTTATATATATATATATAGGCAAAACCCTCGCTTTAGCAGAATATATTAAAACAGTGTGTCTACATAGACATTTAATTTAAACAAGAGCAAAAACTTTATATGAAAATGAGTTTTCGAGTGAAACAACTGGTCTGTTTTTGACATTGTTTCTGACAAAAGAAAGATACATTTCATTATGTTTTTGTTAAGTTAAGATGGAAGCTATCTTAACTAGATAAAAGATTAAATTGGATGCTTAGGGAAAGGGTGAACTTGTTCCAAAATCTTGTTAAGTGACAGGGCCTCGATTCAGCTATTTTAAATGCATGTCAGTGGTCGGTTAGTGTACTTGTCATTGTGCCTAATTTTCGTATTCAGATAGCCCTACAATAAAATCTCATTGAACTTTAGAAGAGAAGAAGAAGACTAATTAATGATCGTAATGACAGTTAGCAGAATGCCAATTATCGTAAAAATGACCAAATGAAGCAGGTCATACGGTCAATTCAAGCAACTCTTAAATAGCTGAATCGAGGGTCAGGTTTATATTAGCTATAAAGTAGGTATGTTTTCTAACTAAAGGTATAGCATATTACTAAAGGTATTTTAAAAAATATTACAGAAAGCGGTTATAAAACTGTTCTATTTATTTCCTTAATTTAGTTTCGTAATTGGGAAGCCAAAATGTGATAGCTTTTGATTTGTTCGAATTGAAAGACTAAATACCTTCATAAATTCAGGAAAGTCTGTATTATTATTAAATAATTAATTAAAATTCTTAACTTAAGATATACATACATATAACTAGTGTTAGTGTTTATTTTAGTACTTTTTGGTTTAATACATGTTTTTGGTTTAACAGGACAATGAGTATATTATTATCTATGTCTGTATCATATTCTACATCTATACTTATAATAAATCTGTAGAAAGGTCAATTCTGTACATTAAATATATTTTCAAAATAACTATCAGGGGGTGATTAGTGATCGATACTGATGCCAAAAATGCAATCAGTAAAATTATTGTCTGTCTGTCTGTCTGTCTGTCTGTCTGTCTGTCTGTATGTTCCTTATAGAAACAAAAACTACTCAACGGATGTTAACGAAACTTGGGACAATTATTCTTCATACTCCTGGGCAGGTTATAGTATACTGTTCATCACGCTACAATCAATAGGAGCAGAGCAGTGAAGGGAAATGTTGGGAAAACGGGAGAAGTTACTCAATTTTTTAAGCTTCCGTCGCGTGTGCAGCCTTAATGGTTAAAAACTCATTGATAACCTTCGTCATCCACGCGAACGAAGTTACAGGCACAGCTAGTTTTAAATAAAACTAGAACATAGTATTTTAATTTAACTTATACCCTTTGCGTAGCCATTTTATAACATTACTGAAGTTGGCTCATAGTCTCGTCGGATAGTGCTAAATATTTATTTTACATAGAGTTTTTTTTGAGCGAGTTTTAATAGCTATTTTGCATAGAATGAACGAAAAAAAATCGTAGTTGCCCAGCGGTATATTGACTGAGAATGTGTACTCCGGTCACAGACTCGAACTCAGGCTCGTAATTTGAAATTTATTTGTTCCTTCTTAGCTGTTCCAAGACTTCATTGACAATTGGCAGAACCTGTAAACCTCCCATAGTTGAAAACTGACATCGTCATCCCCTAAGCTTGATAATACTCCTTTGTCACAAAAGGTCTTTGTAAAGCAGTGTGTTATAGGCCGCCAAGCTGTCATTTATGTTTGTACGTAACAAAATCAATACATACAACGATTATATCCGTAACTTAGCAATACAAAAAAGTGATACGAAACCAGTTGTTAAGAAATTACTCAGCTTGCCAGCGACATTTGTCACTTTAGTATTCCACATTTGCCGCAGTCGTGTACAACACTATACCATCTCGATATCGATTATCGATTGAACGTCGCAGCGTCGATAATATATAGCAGGTCAGCTTCCCAGCATTAACCTATCAGTTCCGAGCCGCGGGTGTAAAGGTTGGTGACCACTGAAAGCTAAGCGAGCTGTAGCAGTAATTTCTGTCAATCTGAATAAATAAGATGCAATTATGTCCTACTTTCTTATGTTTTCCATATCAGTGAATACATAGCTTAAAATATTTTAATTCCTTTTTGTCAATTTTTACACCGTTTGGTTATTCAGTATCTTTTTAATATCACGTACATGATTTACTTCGTGGTGTATACCTAGAGACAACTGACTTTGTTACAAAGCTGAAGATGGAGTTAATTCGAGCTAAAAAGACACGTAAACATGTTTTAAAGCTAGAATAGCTACTATTATAAAAAAAATATATTGGAAAGGCAAAAGCGAGCTAAAAACAATCTATAGCTACGCTTACAATACGATGCCATCCTATCAGCGTAGTTTATTACAGCTCATACACGCTTCGTAATTTGAATGGGGTTGTGTGAGTTATTTATGGCTTTATTTTATGTTCCATTCAGCTCTTTTAGTCGTCCCATAATCCTATAGTACTTTAATCTTCAAATCTTCAAAACATTTGTTAGAAATTGTACGTAGATTTCAAAATATCGTTATTTTGCAATTCCTGTTGGAAAAGCGTAAGTAATCCGTTATTTTCTACCATTTATCTAGTTTCAATAGATTTTACATGTTTAAGGAAACCATGAGAATGTAATTTGAATCTTATTTGTTTGTATTCAATGCTGCTTTTCATGTACTTTACATAGATGTACAGTTGCTCATTGCTTTACAGCCAAACAGCCCAGCCCAGCCCAGACCCTTATTACAAAAAGTGGTCTAAGAAAAACCGAGGTTTTAGAATAGCCCCGTCTCTTTTTGTTATATGACATAAGAAAGTGATGGGTATATTTTAAACCTGGGTTTACACCTGGTCTTGGTTTAAACCATCTTTTGTAATAAGGCCCAAAGAGTTTAAAGCACTTCTTTGGGCACAGTAACCATTAGTCTTGCCTAAGCATTTTCTGTTGTTAGAAACGTTTTGAAAAGGAATATACATTTAAAAAAACATATTTAAAATGTGTTTAGGTTTTGTATATATATGTGAAACATATACATCCTTATCTCCTTATTCTTTTTTTTTATTTCTGAAATGATGGCCAAAAATTTTGTTAATTACGTCATACATTTTGCTTAGTGCTCTGATTGGTGGCTTCTTTTTTCATCATATAATCACGGATGACATTCAATTGTATAGCAAATTAAAAAGCTATCTGAAAACTAGAGTTAGTGCTTAACTAGCTCAAACTTCAGCTTGATGATGCTTCGTAGGTTTATCTAAGTTATATATGAGAATGAGCAAGAAACTCTAGTTACTGTTCTAAGAAATACTAATGTAACACTCACCTAGCTTCTTCATTTTAATTAGCAGCGCACAGTCGCATACAGAACCATAAAGTTTCAAAGAAGTTGAAACTTGCACACACTCACGAACAAAGCGACAAAATCTTCAAAATGTTGATTAAAATTTTACCGTATCTCTCTTCTTACGTATTTTAATTTTGTTGTTTTATACGTACATAACTACATACATACATACATATAATCTATACATACTCTTTCCCTTGTAGGTGTAGGCAGAGACCACTTCTTTCCACTTGCTACGATCCTTACACACTTGTTTCGCTTCGTCCACTTTCATTATGCCCTTCATACATGCTCTTCGGTTTAGGGTACTCTTGACCTGGCCTTTTTTCATTCACTCACCTTATACACTTTTTTCGTCGATCGTTCTTTATTCATTCTCTCGACAAGGCCAAACCATCTCAGCATACCTTTCTTTTTTTTTTACGTGTCTGTACTTAACGTTTTAAAACTATACCTGGAGCATCTCTCTTAAGTGCATAGACCGCAGCTTTGCAACGTTTTAAGAACTCGCGTTGTCTTATTTTTATAACAAATACTTGCTTCTAACCTACTTCGGGAAAGCTTACCTTTATGTTTCTTTTAGGTTTTGGTGTAACAAAATGTTTCATTTAAAAGTTATTACTTTTGGTATTTGTATGTTGATAATTACAATGGTTTAGTTAAGTTTAGTATTTCTTATTACTAGTTATTACTCATAGTATTTAGTTGTGATGAGTTTAGCGAACACTTAAAATCGCAATATCTCCTGTAATCAAGTAACCGTGGTACTTTAAAAAAAATCATTTTAACGATACGTCGAAATTCATTCGTTTATATTTAATTTTACATTAATCCTTCATAAATCCTTTCTCTTGCCCTTGCCCTAATCCACTACTCGACCATAATTTCTACCTATATCCTAGCATTTTAGGTAAATAAGTCGTTAGCCTAAATAGGCTAAACCGGCTACCTTAGGCAGGTACATAAGCGAGATTGATAGGCAGTGCAATAGGACTAAACGCAGAGGATTGGCCTGACCTCAACAAAGGCAGCTTTGCCGCGAACAGCCACTCTATCATGACGAACGCTAGTAAGAGGTAAATCGAAAACGGGTATTTACGAAGAGTTTTAACGTTCAACTGTTTTAACGTTTGAAACTCCTCTAATACCTAAAACATGAACTCTGTACAGGTTCAATTATAAAAACGTGTAACTAACAAGCAATCATAATAATAATAATAATAAATAATATTCCGGGACAACTCACACACGGTTAACTGATCCCAAGCTAAGCAGAGCTTGTGTTATGGTAACCAGACAACTGATAAACATACTTATATATTTCTAAATACATACATATTATAGATAATTTACACCCAGACAACCAGAACAAATGATCATGCTCATCACACAAACATTTGTCCTGGGTGGGAATCGAACCCACGACCTACGGTATAGCAGTCAGGGTCACTAACCACTAGACCAACAGGCCCGTCACGTCGTAATGTCGTGTCTCATCACGTCATCAAATCATGTAAGTAACTATCAATTAGATACATTATCTTTTACAGTTTCCACATACATTTTAGATCCTACAATGAACGATGTTACCTATATTGTAGATTAAGTTCAATTTCAAAAGTATCGTAAGTATTTTTGACTGTAGAATAAACAAGAATACCCACTGTATATTTGAGTGTTGACGAAACAATTTCGTGATAATCTATATTGTACAGATTCCTATTCCAGTCGGTTTTGACAGCTGACAGTTAGGTAGGTATTGCCAAATTTAGTTAGTTACAACCTGAGTGATCTATTGTTATACAATAGGGTAGATGACTAGGTATGAAAAGTCAAAATTTATTTAGTCCGCCATTTAGATAATTAAAATATAGCAGACACGTATTTTTTCTTTTAATATATCAATAAAAAAAAATCGAAGATAAACCGCTATAAAGTTCAGGAGTGCGGTTTTGTGACGTCACGGGTAGGTACAATTTTCGCTGTATCTTCATAATTCTTTGTTTACGGGACAAAAGAAAAAATACGTGTCTAATAATTTTTTTTATCTCAAAGATGGACAAAAAAATAAAAATGAGTCGTCTTCCCTATTCTTAGGATTCACGTTTTTCCAACAATGACTATAAATAGATACTAAGATTATGTGGTATCTAATAATGATAGTGATAATACGGTTATTTCCGTATCTAACTCAATAACAATTATACGTAGGTGTATGCATTAAAACAGAATTAAAGTACTTAGCATCAATCCGCGATCGATCGGGAAGTTTAAATGTTCCATTAACAAGTCACCAAGTTGGGCACTATAAGGCCATATTGCGTCTCGAATATATTTACGTTGAAGTTGCCAAACTTTAACTTTGTTTACTGTGAGCTTGATTTGAGATTCGGTGAATAATTCAGACCTTTTTGATTTTCTTTGTCATTGTAATTAGTTGTTTAAGTTCGAACGTAGGGAGGCTGTGCCTTTTATTTATTTGAATTACTAAACATAGGCCTCTCCAAATGAACGCCACTTAGTGGTATCCTCGGCTTCTGGCACCATGCCTGCGGGCAAATCGTAACTTCACCTTGCCTGGGGGCAAATCGTCACTTCACCTTCCCCGTACGCGGTCTCCACTCCAGAACTCGTTAACCCCAACGGTTGTCGGTTCTGCGATTGATATGTGCAATTGGCGAGCCGCGAGGCTTATGGCCAGCAGTGGACTGCTATAGGCTGACATTGATGATGACTAAACATAGTTGTCACTTAAATATATATTATCATTATTAATAAGCGCACTATATGTATAGATGGCCGCACCTAGAAATGGAAATATTCATGTGTAGCAGGGGATTTCAAGAGCATTTACTTAAACTACTACTCCCTAGTTAGGTACAAAATAATCTTTTAGTATCGAAGCTTAACTACTACCTTGCAATAAATAATCACAATGACTTGTACATGTGTGCAATACATTGAAAAAATTTAATGAGTTATTTAACTCATTAAATTTTTAGTATTAAGTTAACACTTTGGTTAACACGATTTGGTATCAAACTCCATCGTCAAGATCATCATTCATCATCAAGAGCATTCATTGACAATTTGACATCCACACCGCATACAGTGCGGCCGACGTAACTTGGCACTTCTGAAAAGAGCTATAAAAGATCACCGTCTCTGTCTCACACACCACGCATGTATATTGCACTTCGCTAAAACTATCTTTTGTCTCTTTTTAGACGCGCCAAGTTATATTGACCGTACTGTACCTGTATACACTTAAGTAGATACTTATACGTATAGATATACTTAATATTATCAAAATGTATTGTAACCACGTCGAGCCTGTAATTCAAGTCGGACTCGACAGATGGCACTTACTGGCGCCCTTACCAACTCATTACACACGTTTTGAATTAATTACTGAACGTGCTTGTCACAACGCTGCCTTCCTCGCTTTTTTTTCTTGCTTTGTCACCGCTATGAATTTAAATGTTAGTCTTTCGTGACGATATTAGCGTATGTTGTTGTGACTTCTATTAATTGTTACGATTATAGTACATGAAAAATGAGCTGATATTTGTATGTAATTTAGTGGTCAGTCTGGTCGGGTTGAATGAAGAAATCTTTTACCTGTACTAAGTTTAATAGACTCGATCTATAACTGTACTGAACGGAAAAACGTAAAACTAGTAAAAAAGCAAGAAAGTTTAAGTTGTAAAATAGATAATAAAAAATGAAATTCCTTAACAATGATACAAAGAATCATCACTCCTAAGTCATCACTTAACACAAGTCTTCATGTTACACCTCCCACATAAGACAAAAGGCTGTACTTGACCACATACATTAGAAGATGACCCAAAAAAAATTAAGCCACTTCAAAAGAGTACCGTAGAAATAGAAAAAGAAAACGAGCCGAGCGTACAATAAAATAAAAACCGGTTAAGGGCGAGTCGGACTTGTACTCAAAGGGTTCCGTACCATCGCACCTGCAGTTAACAACACTATGTAATTTTCACTAGGCAATCGAAATACACACTATAACATTTTTAAATCTTCACCTATTACGGTTCATGAGATATAGCCCGCTTACTGATGAATGACGGAGGAGACACGGAAATAAAAGCAAAGCAAAAAATATTTTATTCAAAACCGGATACCACTGCTGTAGTTTATCCATTTATCTAAGATTATTATTACATGTACTATCTTATACTAAAAATGGTTCACCCACCGTTCACAGATTTCTAAGTGCTAGAACCGTGTCTGTGACAAAAAAAAAATACTGCAAACGGGTTAAACAATACAAAATTAAACAACTCACGGTCCTCGGCCAGTCTTCAACTAACGGGACCCTAAAAACATTAAGTAAGTTACTCGCTAGGTGGTCATCAAGTAAAAAATTAATGAATGGTTAATGAATGGTGGTCCCAGTACATCTGTCGCCGAAACTAATGGGAATAGACTTTATGCTCTAGTTTGTGGGATATGTCACTTTAATAGTGTAGAGGTACTTCGGTTCCAAATTGGATTGTCTTGGCCTTGCAAGGATTTTTATGTTGTAAGTTCGGATGTAAACCGAGTATGGTCAATGTATATTGTTGTATTGTGGGTTTACGAAAGATGTGTGTTGTTGATGCTCTTTTGTTTGAAAATGTGTTACCGATGATGAAAACAAATATGTAATGCATATTATTATCCCTTGAAGTAAAACTGAGTTTTAGTTATACATTGCGCCAGATTGGAAAAAAATAAACTATGCTAATATGTTGTTGTATGATAATGTGTTACTTGTATGATGCACTCTTTATTTTTAAGTTATTCTGTATAACTGCATTGCTTGCACTCAAAGCTTTGTTAAGTACATCTTCATTATTTTGATACTTTTTTCTTTCTTTTGTGTTTGGAAACGTTGTCCTATAGCTTTTATTTTGGTTGTGATTAATTAGATTTAGATATTTCGGTACTTAATTTGTCTGGGATTAGTCTTTAAATGTTAAAAGTCAGAGGTACTCAATACAAATAAATAAAACTGGCTGTTTGCTATACACGTGGCTTAAAACTAGTAAAACGGAAAGAAAGCACTCGAAAACACGAGGATTAGCTAATGTATAGTTGTCTTACAAATTTACAATATATTTTCGGATATGTGACAGAGAAGCTTTTCACAGCATAACCAAAACACCCTTTCTTTCTCTGGAATAAACTAAGTAATATTTTGTTAATAACCTTTACCTTACTGAAATAATAGTGTATATTTATTAGATTTTTAACTACAAAAGTATGACATATTTAACTTAAATCTGTAACCTGCCTCCTAAACCCTTTTCAGTAGGTTTATCGAGGTGGTAATAAATTGAAATCATTTTTAATCATACCTATAATACAAAAACAATTCTTTGAAGATTATTACATTGTTTACAACAATATTATTTTTCTTTTACTTTGTCAATATTTATTGGAAATAAACGTAATACATCGACAATACATTTCGCATCACTGGAAGGCTCGGAGGTTAACAAGTGTGATAGATTTGATAGATCGTAAACAATAGATATATAGAGATCGCTATCAAGAGCACTTGGGCAGATGTACGATTGTATATCTCTATCTAGAGCAAATATGTTTGGCTTGTAAGTTATCGCAATATTATGTAAGATGTATTAAAATAAACATGTTATGTCGTCAAGTGTCACATTAATCAATAGTTAAATTGTTAGGCTTTTGTTAAAATCGTGGATTTTCATTTTATATTAAGTTCGTAAGTTAGTGTATATATTATGTTGTTGTGTGTATGTGTGTAAACAAATATCTTTCTTTCTTTGACATCTTTCTTTCTCAGTCTAAGCCAGAATTTGTCGATCAATGTCTAACTGGTTTTATATATATATTGACGGGCCTGTTGGTCTAGTGGTTAGTGACCCTGACTGCTATACCAGAGGTCGTGGGTTCGATTCCCACCCAGGACAAATGTTTGTGTGATTAGCACGATCATTTGTTCTGGTTGTCTGGGTGTAATTTATCTATAATATGTATGTATTTAGAAATATATAAGTATGTTTATCAGTTGTCTGGTTACCATAACACAAGCTCTGCTTAGCTTGGGATCAGATAACCGTGTGTGAGTTGTCCCGGAATATTATTATTATTATTATTATATACATATAATTTAGCTTGTTTGTAACCTTTAGGTATCCGTTATTAAACACACAACATTTATTGTGCTTTAAAGAGAATAAAATTGATATTAATATGAGGCTAGATAATACCGTCCATTTAGGTTTACATCTAAATCTCATCAGACATCAAACTACTTATCCCCGAATAGACTATAAGCATTATTTACTATATTTGGTTACATTAACTTTAATGTGACATTATCTTTCCCAAAACAATATCAGGATTATTAATACAGTATACTAGCCTTTTCCAGCGATTTTGCCCGTACGAATTACCGAAACGTCTCACGATCACATACAACTGGGAAAAAAAGTATCCTATGTATTAATCCATCGTCCGTCGAACGAAAAATCACTAAAACATCCCATGGTACCATACAACTATTATAAAAAGAAGCCAACATGTTAATCCAGATTATAAACTTTTTCTATGCAAAATTTTATTAAATTCTGATAAGTATTTTTCGACTGAAGATGTAACAAACACACAAACTTTGTCTTTTTTTATTGTAAGTAGGATTAACCAAATGGCTTTGGAAGATGGGATTGTTAAAACAAATAATGTAGTTTGCATTACGACCTTCTTTATATTCCGTTTCAAATACATATAATAGTATATTAGGATATCCATTAGTCTGTTTATGTATTTAAAGGATTTTATTAATGTTTTTCTCTTATCTACTAAGGGACAAAAGGTCAGCAAATAGTGGTTATCAAAGACAGCGTGACTCAAACTAAAATAAACTTCTTTTGGATGCGGTTGTATTTTAAATCAAACTTTATGCTAACTATGTTTTAAGTACGGTATTTAAATTGTGGTTTTCAAATAACTTTTTTATATTTAGGTACTTTATCTTTGAGCTATATGTTTACCATACTACTTAGGTATACAATGATTACGCTATAGTAAACGAAAACTTTAACATTTCCATTCGTTTCAAAAACGATAAATAAAAAATCTCGAATGTCAGTAATTTACCTAACCATAAGACTACATACATAATATGTATTTTATTGGTTTTATACATAGATATTTCACGTCATAAGATACCGAGTTGAAATTCAGCAAACCAGCGATATATTGTGGTTTTGGATGGGGCTTCATCACCAAATGCAGAAAGCATCCGGTCAACACACTGTTTTTGTGTTAAACCGCTTCGAAAGTCATAATAAATCATCGCTCTTGAATTTTCTCGAGTCAATTCCATTTTCTCAACGACTAAACAAGTTTGACAAGACCTTGTGACAAGACCGAGAATCTTTTTTTAATAAATAAATGGTATTCGATTTTTAAAACCAAAGAGTTTTTAATTAAAAAGATTTTAATATGACAGGAATAGTGGAATTATTCCATTCCCGATACGTTTAGTGCAGCTATGTAATAAAATATACAATAATCTATTGTTCTCTAGACCAGCTGTTTCGTAATAAAATACAATTTATTATTATTTTTTGTCTCATAGATAGGTTTGATTTGGATGAAGTCTAACAGATGGCTCACAATAATTACTTCTACTCAATATCTTATTTACAAAACTCTACAGTTCATTAATTCGTGCAAAGCATTTTATAGTTATCAAAGTCAAGGGCCATTAGTCTCACGATTTGTTTACTTTCCTAATTAACTATAATATATCCATTCTGAGTTATTTTATTGAACTTTTTTATGGTAACAGCCTTATTACGTGTACTCATTAACGCATAGTTTCTATGTTATTAGAGACCAATGTCTATGTGGCGCAGAGTCGATCATAAAAACGTTTTCTATATTATAATGTGTGAATACAGTTGTAAAGGTCGTTGAAACAAACTTTAATTATGTTAAAAGTCGTAGGAATTTACCTTATTACGAAGACGATAAATTAGGGTACTCATTCTAATAAGGAAACCACAAGAGGCTGGTACTTCAATTTCTTGATTACAACTCACTGGGCTGTGTTCTGGGCTATGATTTTTAATTTTCTTTCTTATTATATACTTCTTTTTATAATATTTTGTAGGTTTAATTTCTAGATCACATAAGAAATTAAATTAAAAACCTGGATTTAAATTATTTCTTTGTGATACAAATTTTTTCAATAATTTAAATTTTGTATCTTCCTGTAGTCACTACCCACACAAAATTAGTAAAAGAGAATAGGGATTCTCTTTAACTAATTTGGTGTTTGATAAAATTACTTTAATGTTACTAAATAGGTTATTAAAAATTACTTTTTAAATCTGTTTCTGATAAACATCAGATACAGAATTTAAAAGTCTACACTTAATTAATTGTAGGCGTAGCAGGTAGCCTAAAGGTAAAACGATTGTATTTAGAGGTATGTAGCAGGGATGTTAGGGAGCTCCGTAACCGTAACCGAAACTATCGGATATCCGATATAAAATAATATCCATAACCGTAACCGAATCCGAAATTAAAGTTTCAGATAATATAGGATAGGGGCGGAGCCTAATTGCGACAACTGATGACAGGTTATTTTGTTGATCGGCCGGGCAGCGACCGACACACGCGCGCATTGTTTGTTTTCTTCTGTTGTCGTCTTATCATACTTGTAACGTAACTAACTTGTATTGTGAGATTATATTTTACTTCTGAAATTCCTCAAAAAATTCATATCCGTAACCGAAATTATCCGAAACTAACAGATAATCAGAAATAGTTTCATATCCGTATCCGTGTCCGTATCCGGTATAAAAATCATTTCTATATCCGTATCCAATCCGTATCCGATAATTCATAATCCATAGTATGTAGGATCCAAAACAGTACGATTTTTTTTATTTCTCATCAATTCATAAATGCTGAATCCGGTGAGACTTTAAGTCCGACCCTAACATAGTTTGGGTAAAGGCATAACAACAATAGTCATATTATAACTGGACTACGAAAACACTTCGTCGAGAATATAATTGGGCAGTAGTATTATGTATGTCGCAAAAGCAAAGTGAATACAAAATGTAAATAATTAATGTCTTCTAAATGATAATTCTTGTTACGCCATGATGTCAAAGAAATTACTAGTTTGACAGCAAACAATTTTCTCTAGTTAATTCTCTTGCCTTACTTTTGTAAGATACGATAAAATACCGCATCCGATTCAAACAATGGATTATGTAGGTACGCTGTATCACTCCATTAATAATTGCGACAAGCGAAATTCGACCTTACTGTCTTGACTTAAAACTGATGTGTCCGTAAAAATATCACAAGACGAACCATTAACACGATTACTTCCCAAAAATAAATTGAAACCATAATCACGCCCTCTTTAGGGAAAACCTAATTTACTTTTTACAGTTATTACATGAAATTACATAAAATATAACAAGATTGATTCAAGTAGGCGGTTTACTTGAAAAGTAAAGGGAGGCATAATCTACGTAGACACTATAACTTGAAACCCCTGGGTTTTGAAACCCTTTTTATCCACAAGCTATGCTAAGATCGGTTTCTAGTCATACCGGATCCAGCTGTATACCGTTTTTTCATAAAACGACTGCTTATATAATAATATAATAATAATAATAATAATCATTTATTCAGATAAGTTTTCTAAAAAACACAATTTCGTTGAGTCACAAACTAAGTTACACTTGTATCTTGTGACTCTAGTTATCGTTACAAAAACTAGTTACATATAATCACAGTGATAAAATTTAAATGATTACAAATATAAAACAAAACATTAGAAATTTAAATTTAAAAGCAATGAAATTAAAACTAAATAACACTAACTTTAAAAGATGGGCTCTTGAGTATTTGTGACATTGCGTGTGAGAGTGTGTGTGTGTGAGTTTGTTTGTTTGTGTGTGTGCGTTTGTAAGAGTGTGTGTGTGTGGGTGTTTAGATGGTGCGTCCTATAACAGGGATTCCGTGTCTAAATATGAAAGAGGTATCAGAAATTTGGTAAGTTGTATCTTACAGTCTTTAAGTGAGCAGTCTCCTAAATAACAGACTTTATAAACTTTGTTGTAAATGTTGGGAATTGTGTAAGTTGTGCAGCGTCTTGAAAGTTCAGAGGTAAAAGATGGTAGAGGTATTCTGAAGACTCGTTTATTCATAATGTTCTCGTAATCAGGTCGATTTTTAATAGTTGCGTGCATTCTAAGCGTTGCTTTCAGTATGAAAAGCTGGCGTACCCTCAAAACTTGAAACTCCTGGTACACAAGATCTGTAGGGTACCTGTAGGGTCTTCTGAGAGCGACCTTTATCACCGCGCGTTGAGCCCTTTCTATATTTATGAAAACGCTCTTACTAGCACCTCCCCAGATGAGGATACAATATTGTAAAAGGGATTGACACAGTCCATAGTAAACTTTGCGTAAAATGTCTAAAGGGCAGCAACTTCTGAGTTTTTTCATGATGTGAATTATTTTTCGGACTCTAGTGGACATGAAACAAATTTGATCTGAGAAGGTTAGATTATTGTCTAAATTTATACCTAAATATTTTATACTATCTGTACGGGCGAGTGCTTCGCATGTACAGTTATTTACCTGTAAACAAGTATGCATTTTTAGGGACAGAGAATGGGGAGGACTCGAAGCTTTAGTTTTGGAAAATGCAATATATTTGGTTTTTTCGACGTTAAGCGTTAATAGGTTTTGATCGAGAGTCTTCGCTAACTGAATAAGTTCTTGTTCCGCAAGGTGATATAACCGGTCCCAAGATTTATTGTGAAACAAGACGACTGTATCATCAGCATACGATATTATTTCTGCATTGTTTAGGTGCAGATTAACTATATCATTAATGTATAGGGTGAACAGAGTTGGACCGAGTATACTGCCTTGAGGAACGCCGAAAGAAATTGGAAGAGATCCACTGCGATGGTTTTCTACTTTTATGAATTGGAAACGCGATGTCAGATAACTCTGAAACCACTGCAGAGGGTTTCCCCTTATGCCCGCAAACTCTAATTTTTTTAGCAGAAGCCCTGTCGACACTGTGTCAAATGCTTTAGCCAAGTCAAGAAAGACGCCGAGACAACAGTCACCATTTTCTATATGTTTAGCAATTTGATTGGTTACAAGTGACACAGCGTCTTCGGTAGATTTGCCTCGCCGGAAACCGAACTGTTTGTTTGAGATAACATTATTTTTATCCAGAAAGCTAACTAACCTATTATTTACAATTTTTTCCAAAACTTTTGATACTATGCTGAGCAGTGCGATAGGACGATAGTTTTCCGGTTTGTCTTTAGGACCATTTTTGAAGATAGGTGATACTGCTGCAGTTTTCCAATCATCTGGGAATACACCAGATTCTAAACTAAGATTAAAAATGTGTGTCAAAGGACCCACAATACTTTTTAGGCATTTAATAAGTATTGTAACTGTCATCTGATCTGGCCCTGGAGCACTACTTTTATTTATACTATAGATTGTGTTGGTTACTTCTTGTGCATCAGTTGGAAGCAAGCAAAATGAATTTAAAACAGAAAACGGCGATTTATATGATTCTACTAAACTATGTTGAGTGGTATTAAGCTGGTTAAGAATTTTAGCTGCCAACTTTTCTCCTACTGATACAAAGTGTCGGTTACATTGGTCAAGACATGTTTCTGGAGACTCTCCAGAGGCAATCAACTGTGAAGCTGAGCTACGAGTACCGTTATTTCCACAAATGTCTTTTACGGTGGACCAGAGCATTTTTGGGTTATCCTTACTTCGTTCAATCTCTTTGCTATTATATTGTGTCTTAAGTTTCTGTAGTAAATTGATTAAAAAGTTTCTGTATCTAGTGTATATAATATGTTTTGTGTTGTTGTTGGGGTTAGCTTTGCTATCAAGGTGGAGCTTGTCCCGATGTTTTATACACTTGATTAGACCAGGAGTAATCCAGGGTTTTATTGTTGCCATTCTACGACTAACTTTTATTTTTTGCGTATGTTTAGAAAAGGCAGATGTAACAATACTGTTGAAATGTTGTACTGCAGAATTTACACAAAGAGAATCAGTTACCGAGTCCCAACTTGTTTTATTTAGCTCTTCTATAACGGAGTCCCAGTCAGTTCTCGTAGTCCAGCGATTAATTTTAGTTAATCGTTGAGGTTTACGGGGAAAGCTACAAACTGCTAAATCATGATCCGTAATAGAAATATTGCATACAAGACCAAGCGGTTTGGTCTTCGTTTTTATGAAAATATGATCTATACACGTGCTTGATCTGGTCGGCATAGTAATCGCCGGTAGTAACTCATGCGACGCCATTAGGCACATGTAGTTAGCTACTTGGTTGTTATAGACGTCGTTAATATTGATATTCATATCTCCAGCTACAATTAATGTCTGCATATTTTTCAAATCTAAGAGGGCAGAATCTAGTGAATTTAGGAATTTTTCGGAGTTGGAGAAGGACGGAGAACGATATATACCCAAGAGAGCTAAATCATTGTTAATTTTTATAAGCATGCTATCAGAATCTTCAAGATTGGGTTCTATTACGATAAGTTGTGGATTCCAGTCAGATCTGGCATAGATAACGACGCCTCCATTTTTATTTACTTGAGTTGTTGTTTTATGTGCACAATACCCTGGTAATTCTTCTATTATAACACCGTTAGTTAGCCAACACTCAGTAAGTACAATGAAATCTAAATTGGAGTCAAGTCGTTTTAAAGCGACCGTAAACTCTTCAAAGTTTTTTTGGTAACTTCGTATGTTATAGGTGAGCACCTTAATATTCTGTTTGGAAGCATTTAAAATAGTCTTGCATGTTTCTAAGGATTCGACGGACTGACATTCTACAGAGAAGGATGAGTCTATATCATTTGTCACGCTAAGTAAAGCCATTTTTAATTACAATATATAAATGTAGACTTAAATTAAACATGGTAATTTTTAGAAAGTTAGTCCGTGCGATAATTTTCGTAAGAAATATGTTAAAATTGCAAGAGCTTCCAAACATTGAAGTGTGTGAGTGATTTTGTGTAGCGTAGAGAGTTACATTGTGAAGTGATTTTGAGATGCGTGAATGTTGGTGAGTGAGTCCATCTATATATAGGAACAAATTGAGCATATAAAAGTTAAAAATTATATAAAAATAGAACCGTAGACATGTAATAAGCAAACATAATAAATACCTAAGTGAGGTAGGCCAGACACATAAGTCAGCACAAAGCGCTGAGTTAGACTTCTGCGTCAGAGTTCGTAGGCTGACAGTGGCGCAGCAGATCTTCCATACTCTTAATGGTGACTGATGGGTATCCCTCCTGTTTGCGTATGTTAACGGACCCGTTTTTGACCCAACAGTACTTATAACCTGATTCTTTGACTCGTTGTTTTGCAGCTCGAAATAACAAGCGGTTTTCTTTTGTCAGCCGTTCATTGAATATATGATATGCCTGCCCATTTATCTAGGTATCACAGTATCCCATGGCAAGACTATTTATCAGACTTGAAATGACAAATTTCTGCCAAAGATCAACGTATGACAGTAGGGAACTATATTTTTCAATGTGTAGATATTATAGCGACAGTTACCTAATACGAATTGTGATTTTTACAAATTATATTATCGCTCTCAAACCCTATCGCTTTGCTATCGCAAGTTAGGTAATACCACAGTACCTTGATAATTAAGTAATGTAGGAATTTTGCTGAAATTTCTTGCTTTGTATGCAAAGGTTTAATTGAATGTCAGTCATACTCCGCGATTTGTCTTCTCAGACAAATGTTATTTGAATTTTCCAAGTAAATAACTTGGTTATACAAGTGTGTTTAATTGTGTTTCAGTTACCGACGCCATATACATTTAATTATATCATACATTAATTGCCTGTTTTGTGCTGCTGTGCTTAAAGAAGTCAAAACGGTACACAAATTAACGAATGAATATAGCAACAAGGCTGTTTGTCCACTGTCATCACTGATTATTTCTGGATGAGATAATAATAGGTGTATGTTTGCTTTAACACAACAGCATGTATGAAGGGAATTATGAAAGTGGACAAAGCGAAACAAGTGTGTAAGGATCATAGCAAGTGGAAAGAAGTGGTCTCTGCCTACCCCTACAGGGAAAGAGGCGTGATTATAATGTATGTATGTATGTATGTTTGCTTTTATAAAGGCATGTTAGATGTAAAATATCGATATGACCAAGGACGTCTAAGGTATCGATAACTTATACTGTTGTAATCGATCCAGATTTTCTGGAGACATCGCGTAAAAATCAGACAGATTTGTTAGATTTTTCAATTTTCTGTTTAGTTCTAAAAGATTTTTGTACTTAATTCATTTCTTCAATCAAATCGACAATATTAAAGAAACCAAAGTAAAACAAATAAGACAATAGTAGAAAATACAATCCATTGTTTGTGAGTCCCCATTAATGGTCTGTGGCTGTCATATTTGTCAATAATAATGCCGTGCGTACGTTCTTATCAGCCACCCTTATCTCCGTGACTCATTGTTTTAGGGCAGGGCCAGGCAATTGTTTTGATACACCTGGAAAATCTGTACAAAGCTTTATCGATTTTTTATATATTTCTTTGTGTAGCTCACGTGATATGTATCGTCATTTCAATCTTAAGTAGACGACGCTGACGTGGTTTCTTTTTTTCATTGATAGCATTGTTACTAAAATCGATATAAATCCATACAGAGAGCACATGCATCTAATATTATGAAAAACTAATGAATCTACGTCAAGAATTTTGTTCAAAGAACATTGAAGGTGTAACCTAGGTAGTTTAAAACTGGTGACCTATTCATTAGAGTGGCATCTAAGTCCAAGGCACTATTATGTATACTGACTTTAAAAGAACGCGGTATTAAGTATAATGTATGCTATCAAATTATATGCGTACCTGCTCTTCAGGTATCTAATCTACACTTCACTATTTACTGTATGAACAATAAATAATTAATGATGGTAATTACATGACTGATCGTTGTAGACGCCGCTGTAGGTATGACAGTTGGTTCCATTCATCTTCTTAACATCATTTGCTTCATTCTCAGTCCATGTCATAGAAATATTCCCATAGGGAAACAATTTGGAAAATAACGATAGGTATACCGTATACGAAGTGACGGCAGATGGACTAAGGCGGTGACAGAATGGTGGCCAAGGCATGGCAAAAGAAGCGTCGGTCGTCCGGGAGCAAGATGGGTCGACGACATAATTAAAGTCTCGGGTCGAGTCTGGATGAGGCTGGCACAGGACCGTAGAATATGGCACGAAAAAGGGGAGGCCTATGCCCAGCAGTGGGAGGACAAGGGCTGTGGATGATGATGATGATGATACCGTATACAAGGGTCCGATTCAGCTATTTAAGAGTTGCTTGAATTGACTGAATGATCTGCTTTATTTGGTCATTTTTACGATAATCGGCATTCTGCTAACTGTCATTACGATCATTAATTGGTCATTACGATCATTCTCTTAGGCTTATCTGAATACGAAAATAAGGCACATTGACAACTACACTCAACGTCCACTGACATGCATTTGAAATAGCTGAATTGAGGCCCTGCTGTTTACCTAGCTGACTACGTAGTAAGGGTAGTCCACCCCTTAAACAAATAATAATGTGTAAGTGAAAAGTAATATTCAGTTCAGGATAGTAAGTAACCGAGTTTTGTATGTTTTTATTTATATTTATTGCATGTAGTTGCTCCGCGGTTTTACTCGAATTGTTTCTTACCTTTCTAGAGAAAATGCTTTTGAATGCGAATTATTTCAAATCGGACTGGTATTTTCCGAGATCAGCGAGTTCAATCAAAATGTTTAGCTTTATTTAATAAAATGTTAGTACCTACTTTAGATAAGTATAGCTTGTGTCTACAAAAACAGAGTACAGACATAATTCATACCAAAATAACACATAAGTGAAGGTTCCAAATTTCTAATTGGGTATTTTAAAGTCTAATATAGCCCATAATAGGCATTATTAGAGTCAGTCCATACATCATTATGTCAAAAAGATTATATTGTTATCTGTTTTGTATTGTTGTGACCACGGTGGCCTGCGTGATATGAAAAGTATTGCGGTTCACAGATTTAGGAAGGTTATTTTAAAATTAATCAAGTGCGCAGATAATATAGAATAATAGTTTTTTGTGACCTCCCTTTCCGACTATTCAAATCGCATTATCGTACTCTCTCTGCGTAAATTTTAAATTCTTTAAATTTTTTATTTGACAGCTTGTAAAGTTTTTGAATAAAAACGGTAAACCTTAGCTTACCTTGATTTACACATTTATAAAAATAATTGATACTAAATGCACTTTTGAACTGTTTTATAATTTGTGACTTATGAAACATAGTTACTTTGTATTCGCTATGGTTTAGGTTATAGGGATCATAGCTTAAAAATATTTGCTAAAACCACCGGAGTTTATCTGTTTCAAAACGAATCTAAACACTTGGCGAATATAAATTATACCGGATATCATCTTTCTAGCCTTTCCCCAAACTATATTTTGACAGTAATATTATAAAACGGGGATTAGCGCGTACATACATAAATACCTCAGAGCTAGCGGCACCTTGAAAACCGGTGCGTACGCCACTCGACCACGGAGGTCGTCGAATAGGTTTGGATGAAGCTCGAATACCTACAGAATTTAAGAATATGTTTTGAATTAACCCATTAAAGGGTTTGATGGTAAATATTAAATATGCGTGGACTAATAATGCTTTGAACTTCAAGTAACCATCTTGAGGTGCTTCCCAAGAAAGCTTAATCTTATAGATCACTCTTTTAAAGGTGATGACGTCATACAAACCCTTGTATAGTACATAATATATTCAGCCTATTATTGTTACTTGTTAATGATCTTCAGAGAGCCACATTAATTTACTGTCATGTTACTCGCACAGGAGGACTTAAGCGCATATACACTACGTGATATTAGACGGGCCTGTTGGTCTAGTGGTTAGTGACCCTGACTGCTATACCGGAGGTCGTGAATTCGATTCCCACCCAGGACAAATCTTTGTGTGATGAGCACGATCATTTGTTCTGTGTCTGGGTGTAATTTATCTATAATATGTATGTATTAGAAATATATAAGTTTGTATGTTTATCAGTTGTCTGGTCACCATAGTACAAGCTTTGCTTAGTTTGGGATCAGATGGCCGTGTGTGAGTTGTCCCAGGATATTATTATTATTATAATCAGTAAGAACTAAGACAACGCGTTGTGTAAGAAGAGTAAAAAATTTAGGCAAGATAGGCTGTAATAGTGCGTTCAGTGACTTACCGAAGGCTTACCGCATTGTGTATAAGAGAAAGATCGTTCGCCGCGTTCAGTCAGCACGTATAACGAACCGACAAATTGTACAGAAAATTCCTGGGTTTTTATTAGGTTTTACTTGATTAAAAAAAAAACAAATAAAATTAGTTAACATTATCAAAGTTTTAATATTTTTGTCACTTTGATCACTGTGATTTTTGTTGTATGGTTGTTGTATGGTTTCGCTTTTATTTTATTTTCTTATTTTCATTGTCATTTTCACTCTCGTATATTTTTTTTTGTTGTTTTTTTATTTTTAATTGTATTTGGATTCATATTAGATTAAATTACGATCTATCAAACTGGTTGTACCAACCTAGTTATTAGTGAATGATGTGGCCGCCTATAATTGGAAGCGCACACTAGTATTGTACGTGTTCTCATGTTAATATGACGTATGTAATTGTGTAGCCTCTGTTGGCGATCCAATAAATAAATATATAAATAAACATGTGAGATTCAGCATGGTGTAAAAGCGAGTTTGCTTGATGCCAGTAACATCTACTAGTTAGTCTATTCAGAATATCGCGTACCTAGTGTAATAGGCGCTGAAATGGACACGGCGAGTGCCAATGCAGGCAGTGCGGCAACTGATACTAGATTAACTATCTCGTTTATCTATGTGACGTATTGGAACCTGTTCTCTGTAGCGTCATAGTAGGGAAACTTGAAAGGCGCGATATATTGAATAAGATAGATAAAATAGCCCGGCTAGATTTCGTCGTAGTAATGAGGATGAAAAGGTATATTCCACTTTGTTCATCTGAGGATATCACCTGGGTGAACAAATGAGACTTTTTGGATTATTCGAGTAGAATTATATCACCTATATACAAAATTATATAAACATAGAAATTGAAGTATTTTAAAAGAAACAGTTAAGTGTAAATCAGGCGTACATACTATTTGTAAAAACAGTAATAATTTTAAGTAAAAGACGTGTAATGTAGTAAAATACTTCAATCTCCAGGTGATATATCCAGGTGAACAAAGTGGAATATACCGATGAAAAGGTATACATACATGATGAAAACAAAATTGAAATAAGAAAAATATTTTCCACATACCTAATAACTTGATGTTTTTAACTCTTTTTGATCTGCAGCAAATATATTTAACGAGTGCCTAGATCCCACAAAATCTTTTCCCCCTGTCGCAATGCCGTCGTCTTATACCGAAGTTCTTTGAACTAGTGAGCAATGAAATATTTAACGTAAAATATCTAAAAACACACACTATATTATACTCTGTATAATATTTCAACATTTTAATTAAAACTTTCAAAGAAAACCGCTTTTATTTTCGAATTTCGCAAACCGCACACGTGACTGTACACGTGATTGCGAAAATTCGCTGAATTTGTAGATTTTCCTTCGTTTGAAGTTAACTGCTTACATCAGCCGGTATTTCTAATTTAATTGGTGATATTAATAATTGAAGGGAAAAAACCTCTCCGTTTGAATTGGGTAAACAAAGGGACCGTACAAAACACAGAAAATGAGATAAAGCAATTACGTCAATTGAGTCTTGTTATACGGAATATTGCGCCATTAAGTGCATTATCTGTCTGTGCAATACTGGGTCATTTATTGACATTTAATATAAATAGGCAGTAAACTAGTGGGAACTAGTTCTCGTGTCGAGAAAATTACGTGTAATATATGGGAAGCTCGAGTCGCGGGCAAAATATGAGACTGTCAGAAAAGTAGATAACAGTATTAACAGTCCACGATATATCTACAATTTAAATGAAAGTAGTTTTAAGATATTACCCTTCGTGTTCATGCTAATAAATGCACTGAAATTGAAAATTGATTGATCGATATCCGAGCTCCTTAAACCATTGTTATCAAAAATAAAACTTAATAAGTTACGATATTCATCTTAAACGATGGGTGAGAGTGGAACGAATTATACTACATAAATATATATTTTTTTTATTTTTAACTTTTACCCTTCATATTTTAGGGTTTAAAATGTGAGTGAACATTATAACCTCAAATGATACGGAGCTTCGAGGTACTGTATCGACATTGTAGTTTATTCAAAGTCATTGGCTGAAAGCCTGCAGTACTAGGTATTGTGTAAAGCTGCGCTTACACAGTTACCTAATTCCATTATGACTTCACGATGAAAATACTACAACAGATGCCATAGCAATATGGCATTACAATGCATAGAGACATCATTGATCATAGTATTAAGAGATGTAATAACCGACTAATAAACAGTCATTCATTACAGCTACTTTGTAAACAGTCGATTATTTAAAAAGCTCACATTAAATTACCCCCCACCAATTGGAGCAGAATGATTTCTTTCTGTTGACGGACTAAACAGCTTTAAACTGGGTCGCGTATCGCACCTTTAGTCAAGCTAGTCAGGTCACGCTTTCTCGAAGTATCAGCTGTGTAATTGCTACATTGTGTCACCAACTCCCCACTATCGACTGCGTGACGGAACTACTCACTATCTCTTAATGAATGGACACCATACTTTACTAATTAGGAAATTTAAATGACTGATATACTTCCGTAACCCTTAGCTTATAATCATGTAGTAATAACGTCTTGCTTCAACTCCTACACGGCCATCTGATCACTAAAATAGGTAGGGTCAGACAACTGATGATCATACTTATATATTTCTAAATACATACAACTAGTTTAATTATACCCAGACACAGAAAAAATGATCAAGCTTTGGAAAAAAAAGTCTTCAGACTTTTTTAATTGCTGTAGGCTTCCGAAGCAACACGGGACAATCGCAATGCCACTGAAATGCAATTTACGAAGCCTTTGTCTGTAAGGTTTAAAAGATATTATATGTATGCTTATAATATAATTCGATGGTCGGTATAAATAAGGTACGTGATCTATACCGCCGCATTTACGGATTCCCTATTTTCTTCTAGGCTAAAGTATTTTTTCCACTATTTAAAATCCACATGTTAGCTGAATGAGGACTTGCCTTGAATATTTACATAACATAACATACCATCACGCCTGTATCCCCGAAGGGTTAGGCATAGGTGTACCAATGTACACCCACAGTTTGCCGGTATGTTTAGGTCCCATGTAATAGGGGGCGAGCCTATTACCACTAACCGGAAATCCAAAAATCCACAAATCCAAACTCCGACCTGCTACTAAGAATTTCATAGAAAAACCCAATAACACCTTGGTCGACTTGGGAATCGAACCCAAGACCTTTAGCGCAGCAGTCGCGCTTCGCACCAGTAGGCCAACGAGGCAGTCCTTGAATATTTAAAACCTTAAAAACAGACCTGCATTCGATGCACAGTTAAAGCCCATTTTAATCCGTCTGAATTCTATTTACAACTTTAGTGGAAGGTAATTAAATAAAAGTAAATTTAGGCGGGATAGACTAATAAAATAGGATTTAAACTTTAGTATTTAGCAAATTTTGTTTGATAACTAATATTTAAATTACTTTGACTTAATTTGATTTAGATTTTGATAGCGTAGGCCTTTGCTGGGTCATTTACCTATCTATCTTGTAAATATAAAATATCTTGCTTACTTTGTGTTTCGTTTCTTGTCAGCCGCTTATTTGCGAATATACCTACTCTGCGCAAATCGGTTGTTTTTAAAGTTAATAAGAGAAAGTATAAAAAGGCCATGTCTGTCGCAGAACCGACGAGAGGTGGAGCAGGAAGGTTCTCGAATGGAGACCACGCTTAGGCAAACGTAGTGTAGCACGCCCCTCCGCTAGATGGCCCGATGACCTGAAGAAGGCAGCTGGCAGTGACTGTATGCAAAGGGCGGGAGATCGTGCGCTGTGGCGTTCCTTGGGGGAGGTCTATGTCCAGCAGTGGACTGCAACAGGCTGATATGATGATGATGAAGAGGAAGTAGGGTTATTTTATAGTTTTTAAGTGGAAGGCGTTACATTTCAACGGGGTGTCTAGTTTTAACTTATGTCTTAGGATTTAGTTATTTTTACTTTTTTAAATTTAAGTACTATTTTGTTTATTGTGGTATCTTACGTGGCTGTTTTGGCGTACCAGCGCAAAAAGCCTCATCAAATAAATGATATAAAAAAAATCAGTTCTTAATTAATAATAATAACTTATCGGCTAAAACAATTAAACTCTTTCTCTCGCTTTCATAACAATAGCTAAATTATATTATTAGTTTTTATTTTCAAACAAACGAGTACCTAAGTATATGTATTGCCTATTCCTGTTTTTTGTTTGGAATACAAAACTTTACTGTTATTTTTTATAACTGTGTTTAATAACTGTTAGCAATCTAAAACAAATAACAAATTTTTAAAGAACTGTCAAAACGTTTGGTAAACTCTACTCGTGATCAGAGAGCTGGTTTGTTCCTTGCACAGAGAATCGGCATAGCCATTCAACGTGGCAATGCTGCCAGCCTTCTGGGCACGTTTCCCGCCATTGACAAGGATGACGATGAGGTCTTTGACGCGTGTTAGTTTTATTTATTTACATATAATATTTAATTTTAGTATAGTTGTAGGTAAGTGTAATTTGTTCTTGTATTAGATTTAAGTATTGAATTGTAAATAAATAACAAATGCTAGCTCTGACATTTGATTTCCTGATGTTAACTTCAAACAAAGAATATATTCGCAAAGTAATTTTTGCTTCACCTAGTGACAGGGACCTGAAATGCTTTCAGCCTTTCAGCTATATTTACATCAGGCACGTGTCATGGTAAAACGGTGTTTAACGTCAAAAAGTAAATACACGTGCCTATTACTGAACTCAAATGAACCCCGGGTAATTTTGAGTGTTATAATATTCCTTCATTCGTTCATTTTGCGAAGCGATGTTTGTATTTCTACTCAAAGAGGAGAGTGACAGGAAGGGTTCGCTTTACGAGTGTATTAAACTGTTTTTATTTTATCGCTGAATGAAAATGAATTTTGAATTGTAATTAAAATGAAACGACTTTTGTTTTGGTAACTAATGTGACATGTAATGCTATCAAAATAAATTGTGGGTTCTGTATGTCTATTCTGTAAATAATTTCGGTATCGAACTTCACCTGAGTGACAATAAAGCTCACTTCAAAAGTGAACCCACTTGGCCTTGATTTAGAATTCAAATTCGGGAATACGTATTTGACATCTCACCGCGGATTCCGCTGTCGAGACATGAAAATAATGTTACAGAATAGCACTACAGTTCTGCGATAGGTGTATTTATTTATTTATTTAATAATTTATGTACAATAGTTTATAGAAAAAAGATATTAAATATTTACAAATGATGTACAAAGGTACTGCTTATTTCTTAAGAAATTTCTGCCAGCAGACCCGCGAAAGGAGATGTCGTCAATATTGGCAGTCAGTGTGCGACTCAATTTATAAAAACTACAAATTATAAAACATACATATATTAATACACAAATACTAAAAACTTATAACGTATATATATATATATACGTTATAAGTAAATAAATAAATAATATATATAATAACTCAATTATAAGGAGAGATAATGTGTATGTATACTTTGTTTGACTTTTTTATTTTATTTTCTGTAATAATTGATCAATACGTCTTTAAATTATATGGGAAACAGCCTTTGCAAAAGACACATACACCTTACACGCATTTACTGCTCGTTCCTTCACTATATGGGAGGCCTTTAACTAGCACAATTAAGAAACAGATATAAAAAAAATAACTTAATTATATAACTTACTAAGTTCATAATTCCTATTTATGACAGGGGCAGATTGTTTATCATCTAAAATAAGTCAGTCAGTCAAGAATATTTCAAAATAAATCATGCTTTAGTAGAAAAGTTTAAGTACTAAAATAATACTTCTAAAGCTTCAGTGTTATTATTTCTCAACAGTTTTGCTTAACAATAACACTGTAGTTGAAAACTCTACAGATTTAAATGACCAACAAAAAAATGTTGTAGTTTTTTTTTTATTCCGGGACATTTCACACACGGTTATCTGATCCCAAGCTAAGCAGAGCTTGTGTTATGGTAACCAGACAACTGATAAACTTACTTATATATTTCTAAATACATACATATTATAGATAAATTACACCCAGACACAGAACAAATGATCGTGCTCATTACACAAACATCTGTCCTGGGTGGGAATCGAATCCACGACCTCCGGTATAGCAGTCAGGGTCACAAACCACTAGACCAACAGGCCAGTCAAGTTAAATACTTACAAAAAGTTCCTAATTTAAACTTTACTGTCATAGACAACATAGCCTCAGTTCTTCAGCGCTAATGGCACATAATTACAGCACAAAATCGCACCATTCTGCCTTTTTATTACCGAATGGTATTGTTATGCAAAACAGCTAGGCATTTATAGAATGAATGAATTAAAATTCTGGCTGCAACATAGGCGTAAAAAAAGTTATCTTGGCGGTTGGTTTGCCAATTTTAATATCCGACCACTACATTTGGGATGTACGTATAACATGAATTTATGACATGCGCAGTTGCAATTTTATTTTTAAATGCCGATGCTAGTAGGTATATACAGGGTGTTAAGAAATCCCTGTCCGACCCGAAAGGGTGATATAGGGTTCACAATCACATGCCCAAATAAAATATCAGATAGAATCAATAATAATGGATTTTGAAATGACCATTTTTCGCCCCGAAATTCCCTAAATTTGAGATTAAAACAAAAACTACTACACCAATGTCGTCGGTATTTTTGGGGGTCTTTTGTTTGGTAATTAGGTAGCATCTGTGACGACGCCTACTTTCTCTCTCAACTTTTGCGAAAAAAAATATTTTTAGGTTATTATATTTTTCTTTTTTTTTTCATTTTTTTTCCACATTTTTATAATCTGATATCGATACCTAATAACACCTTCACGGCTTGGACAGGGGTTTCTTAACACCCTGTATTTATAGTTTCTGTTTGTTGGGAGTGTTTTCAACCTCAATAAGGTATGATGAAACATGCCTTCTGCCGTACAGTTTTCTCGATCTACATTATTTTCTTATTTCAGATTTCTAGTCGCCAAGACTTGTTGCAACTGCATTGGTACATTAAATTATTTACTAACACTTTATGTCCTTAGTACACAAACACTGACTTCTGTCTGCGATCTAGATAGTGTTAAAAGAAAACCACTGATTCTTTAAATTTTACAATATATTATCATAAGAATGGATTCAACGTTACAATTACAATACTTTTAAAGGTACAATACTAATAATGATTATTATTAATTTATATAATGCAACAGACTACAACAGCGAGAATCGCACGGCGCACTCTAGTGTTGTTCGTTATTCCGCTAATAGTGACGCGACGTATTAGTCGATTCTAATTTCGGTTATCAATAGATAGATAGATACATAATAAATAAAAAAAAATACACTTACATAGGTATGTAAGTTAGTTTTGTTATTATTGTGTTTTTCTAGTAAGTATTGTATAAAATATTGCTGGCGGATTCTTTAGAATAACCTGTATTGCAGGCTTTTGAATCGAGTACGTGTTAGTCCTACACTCACTTAATAACATAAAACCACAACGATCTCTGACACAAATATTAAACAAATTCTGTACGAGCTTCAAAGAAATTTGGTACATAAACAGACAAATATGTGTCATGTATCTCTATACATGTAAATATATATACAGGGTGTTAAGAAACCCCTGTCCGATCCGTTAACGAGTTGTTAGGTATCGATATCTCATTACAAAAATGTGGAAAAAAAATGAAAAAAAAAGAAAAAAAAATTATAACCCAATTTTTTTTTCTCAAATGTTGAGAGAGAGCATCGGCGTCGCCACAGATGTTACCTTATTACCAAACAAAAGGCCCCCAAAAATACCGACGAAATTGGTGTTATAGTTTTTGTTTTATTCTCAAATTTAGGGAATTTCGGGGCAAAAAATGGTTATTTCGAAATCCATTAATATTATTGTTTCTATCATGAATTTTCCAAATTTGATATTTTATTTGGGCATGTGATTGTGAACCCTCTATCACCCTTTCGGGTCGGACAGGGGTTTCTTAACACCCTGTATATAAGTTCTCGTGTATAGCATTAACATTCAACGAACGTTCTCCTTTCGTGTTACTACTTAAGTTAGAATTGTATTTTTAAAAACTATCTATTTGTCTGAAAACAAAAGTCCGTAAACTTTTGTAGATATAAAGCCTTCCAATATTGATTTATTTGTATTAAATGCGAGCTTATAAATTGTGTAAATATGATATTTCAGATATTTCAGAGCAATCATTGCTCTGAAACCAAAGTAAGTAGCTAAAGCACTTGAGTTATGGAACTCAGAAACAACGACGGTAATAATAAAAAATAAATATTTACACAATTTATAAGCTCGCATTTGATACAAATAAATCAATATTGGAAGGCTTTATATCTACAAAAGTTTTAAATAAATGCGGACAACATCACATACATTGCTCAGCAATGTATGTGATGTTGTCCGCATTTATTTATTTATTTTATGACAATTTTGAAACAATTTTGAGTGTTTACGTTTGTATGACAACAGAAAATTACGTTGATATTATCGGAATAATGACCCGGTATTCAAATGAAGGACTAATACGTTACGTAATATGGAATACGTATACATTTATACATTTTAGGCTGTGTATGTAGGTCTAATAAAAACGATAGAAGGCAGCTGTGCTGACGAGAAATGTCTTGAATTAATATACAGGGTGTCCGGTAAATAGTCCGACAAACTGTGGTGGCTGATACCTTAGGTTAGGTCTTATCAAATGGTTTTATTTCAATGACTAGCAACTATTAGTTAAATACATTCTAAGAAAATATAGAACTTAAGCCTGCAATATGTTGAGCTGCGCCAATACCCGTCGCCGTCATAAACGAGATCGTCCCAGCCTCCGCTATCGCACAACTTACTGTGTCCACACTGAAACATATTGAGATAAGTTGACGACTACTTCGTAATAACTTGTCCACATAATCGCGCCCAACTCCTAGCTAAGCCCGATTTTATTATAAAACTTTTTTCTATTACTCAACTTGAAACATTAAAAGGAAAACTTCTATATTCTGGCAATAACTATTTCTCCCGCACCAGGTGACGCTGAATCATTTATACAGATCTTGGAATCTAATAAAACGAGCTGTCTTTCCGGCATTAAGTTACCTTTATAAAAGCATAAATTGGTGGGATAGCTTCGTAAAGCTGTCTGGGCCTCATTTCATCAGTTTATCTTTCCCAGCTGTCCCACATTCCCAATAGGAATTCCCGAAGCGAACGTTTCAGAAACACTTCATTCATTACCAGCCCACCCTCTTTTGTCTTATTGAGTTTCACGACGATCTATAGAATACGGAAGCGGCAGGATACACCGCGAAATAGGTAACCGAAACCGCAAACGAAATTTAAATACAATAGAATTATTTTGTTTTGGTAATTTTTAATTATTATATTTAGAATTTTATAAAATGTAATTTTGTTATGAATCATATTTATAGTTGGGCTATGTGCTGTGTAGTAAAGTATTTTTGAAATAAAAAATTGTTACCAGTTATTTTTTTAAATGAAATTCATAATTTTCTTAACTAATGTGTAGCTATAATAATAAAACATGTATTCTTGTCCTAACAGTTTACGTTTTAATTGTATTTAAACAAAATACTTTAGTTTACTTATCTAGATCAAAATTATATTTTTTGTGTTTATGTTTTAAATATATTTAAGCAAAACAAATGTCTTTTTTTTTTTCGATTATGCAAGGCTGGTGCTGAAAAACTGTTGCAAACGAAGCTGAAAGCCCAGTGACTCCCAAAGGTCCTTTGTAACCATTATTATAACTTACACATGCATTTCTCTCTGCAATAATATCAAAAATGCAAATCTATTCACAAGGTAAATTAATGCAAGGCTTTTTATGCCTCATTTGTTTATTTAATGTAACATGATAACAAAACCAATGACATTAATAAAATAAATATATACAAATATACAACAAAAAGTTCATACGATATAGAGCAGAACTAAATAAAACTAACAAAAATACTAATTAAAAAAAAACTCTGTTTTAAATTATTTTTGTAGGTACTAGTTGTCCTCCGTGACTTTAGTTACATTGGTTTTTCATGTTTTGCACGAAACCTTACATCTTCTTCTAAATAAAAAACTCGCCTATTCTATTCTTCAAAAATCAGGTTATCATACACACAAAGTTTTTTTCCAACCCGACTGTTAATTTAAGATTATATCAAATCTCTTTCGCTTTATAAGTATAGATTTGATTGCCCGTACTATACAGAGGATAGTTCAGTCCATTTAACTGAAGATGGAACTCTAATGGGTTTGGAATGAGTTACAACTTACCCACTGTTCTTGCTATACTTGAATCTAAACTTTTTATATTGCGTCCAACTTCTGCAGACTTCATAGAAATTCTTATGAAGCTAAAATATATCTTTCTTTATTTTATAGCCTTTAAGTAGAGATATAATACTTTTATGTATAATAATCCAGCCTATAAACGTCCCACTGCTGGGCACAGGCCTCTTCCCATATAGAGAAGGCATGAGCATTGATCACCACGCTTGCTCTCTGTGGATTGGCGATTTCAGATCCCAAATTTTGGAATCCAGGTTTCCTCACGATGTTTTCCTTCATCGTTTGTCAGAAGTGTCTTAGAATAATGAAGAAAGTACATATAACTTTGAAAAAGCCACATTGTTACTTGCCTGGGTTCGAACCTGCAACCTTGTGCATACAAATCCTTTCATTGAACCGCTAGGCCACCACGACTTTTTTTATGTATAAAATTAAAGAATTAGGATTAAGTTGTTTTAAAAAGTGTAGATAGTGACAATAATGAGCTTTTAATTTTGACTTAAAACAATCAGTCGTTCAATTTACTGTTTTTATAAATAACAATTCTGGCAGTAAATCCAATATAATGATTTTATTATTACCATTACACAATATTTTAATTTCTACGTATTACAAAAGAGTGCAATTCAGCATTTGCCATACCAATTTTAACAACTGCACTGAACTGAAATAGCACGCATTGTAAGGCACTTCGTTAAATGACTGAAGCATCATAAATCGCATAATAACCTCAAACAGGACGTTATTTATGTAGGTATAATATATTTTAGAAGGGGCAATTAAACATACTTACTTTAAAAACCAGTCTCAGTCAGTCATTGCTTAAAATAAGCTTCATTTTAGGGTTCCGTACCCAAAGGGTAAAACGGGACCCTATTACTAAGACTCCGCTGTCTGTCTGTCCGTCTGTCTGTCTCCAGGCTGTATCTCATAAACCGTGATAGCTAGAAAGCTGAAATTTTCACAAATGATGTATTTCCGTTGCCGCTCTAACAACAAATACTAAAAACCACATAAAATGAATATTTAAGGGGGGCTCTCATACGACGGTGGTACGGAACCCTTCGTGCGCGAGTCCGACTCGCACTTGGCTAGTTTTTTTTCTTATACCTCAATAATGTTCTAAGATTGTTTTCGCAATTTATGAAGAAAAGTAACTTCTTTATCTCGTCTTAATTACCTACTTACTAGTAAATAAATTACAATCTTGTGCTTAGCTTTATGACTTGTATGCTTGTTTCGAGATAGAGAGTATCTAGGAGTGCACATACCTACTACTTTAACCTCGCATTTATGGATTTCTCATAAAGATATAAATGTATATAAATCGATGTAATAGCTTGAAAAAAATCAAGGCAAAAGAAGTTAATATAAGTATCCTATATGTTGACAGTCAAGGTATAGGTAACTGTCGTCAAATATTGTGCTCAAACATTTATATCAACGAATTTATCTAATTGAGTACCTAGGTACTCATAAAATAGATATTAAAAAACTCACTTAGGTTCTGAGATTACAAGAAGGTAATATTAATAAACTTTTACCAGGGGCCAACAATTCCAAATATAAAATCCAATAAAGTATGTCTTATTTTCTCGATTAGATGATTGGGTTTGTACAAGTAGAAAGAGTTGTTACTTAGTTAAAATCAAAATTTTGACGACCTCCGTGGTCGAGTGGCGTACGCACCGGTTTTCAAGGTGTCGCCAGCTCTGAGTTCCCGGGTTCGATCCCCGGACGGGTCAATGTAGAAAACCACTTTTCTACATTGTCCCGGGTCTGGGTTTTGTGGTACCTTCGTTGTTTCTGAATTCCATAACACAAGTGCTTTATCAACTTACTTTGGGTTCAGAGCAATGTATGTGAAGTTGTCCGCATTTATAGAATAAAAAAAAAAAATCCTTCTTTAAGTTTAAATTTTTTACTTGATAAAAAAAGAATTCAATGTGCTTGTAAGTAATTAATTTAATATCAAAAATATATATACATTACAGAACTTTAGTACAATAATGATAAGATTCGTAATTCACACTTTTAATTTAAAATAAACGCTTTGAACATTATTTTGTAAAACTATTTTAATTCCTAATTCTTTATTATACACGAAACAGATTAGCAAATACATATTAAAATAATATATTTAAATGTTTCGAATTTCAAACCAAATGAAGTCATAAATAAATTAATAATCTGTGACAACATGTCGTATCACTAACGCATTAATATTATACAGCCAGTATTGTTATCACGATAATTGGCCTCCTTGTAACCTATTCATAATTTTAATGAAGCAATTACTAACTTTAAATGTTGTTCAATTATGCACAACATTGTATTTTAGAAATCTACATTGTTACTACAAGTTATTGCTCTTTGTTTTTTTAATAACTTTATTTGCTTGCCGTCACGTAAGAAAACACAGTATACATCAATTAGGCAATCAACAATTTTATGTATTTACTATTTAGTGAATAAGTAATTTAAAAATGGCTTGATATTTATAAATATTAGATTTGATACGATACGTAACAAAGACAGCAAAGGTAAAAAAATGGAGTTTAGAAGGGAAAATTACATTTTTTTTTGTTTTACCTAACCTTCGTTTCTACCTTTGTATCGGGCAAACTGCCATTGTTAACAATAAATCATTAATATTCTATCCCTTATAGCAAAACATGATGAATTAACCTTCCTTCACCCAATTCTCGATCAAACATATAACTGACACAGCTAATAATTTCCACATTCAATATTCAGCATTCTCACTATTTCTATTCACAAGTAGTTCGTGACTAGGCAAAGGCGGCTAAGTCGAAAACCGTGAATTTAATGATGCGTACAACTGTAAAAGTTGTTCTGTCATCATTGGGAATGATAATGGAAAAGGATGCAATGATAAAAGATGAGGAAGCAAGAACTAAAGTCTGGTGAAGCAGTTAAAGCTTTTTTTGGAAAAGTTCTACTCAGTCAGTACTGTGTAGATTTCTTGCAGAAAAATATGAATTAACGGTCTTAATTAATCCGTTTTGCACCCACTATATTATTCTCTGACCGAATACCATCTCAAAGTAGCTGTTCTCACAAAATGCAGTCATATGTATAAACTCACTTTGATTCTTTAACTAAAGTTACATGATAGCTTCGCATGAAACATAATATAAAGTCCTGTGATCGCAGACGAACTTAGACTTCTATAACACAAATCGAATCGATTGACATAGTTTCGTCTATCACATCCTCGCTCGATCTCGATTTAAACCTCCTTACTTACGGAATCCTCATTAAACGCTCCACAAATCTGGCCAGCATTAATTAGGGTCTTCCACATGATACTGTTGAGTTTTTATTTTTACGCCCTGTTGCGCATGGCCGCTAATTGATCAAAAGATACAGTTCAACGAAACTCGCTCGTGAAAATTGACCGATTTTTAATTGGTCGCGCTTATCGCTTTTTAGCCCTGTGATTGGTACTTTTATTTCAGTTTTGTTTTTTTAAATTTTGATATATTTTTAATAAGAAAAATTTAGAAACTTATTGCTATATTGCGATCCATTACATTCCAAAAAATTGGGTCGAGCTTCAAAAAATCGTTTCACTAGTTATCTTACTGACTAACATAGAACCATAAAACATAAAAGTTTACTACATTATTATGAATGAAAAAGTTAGCAATTTAAATCCACCTTAATCTATTCATACAATATAATCCTCAAGAACATTCTACAAGTTTTAAATTCAAATCCACAGAAAGCCAGTGTATTTCCCCAGACTGAACTATCTACAAGAAATTCGCTACAAAAATACCTAGAAAACAGATATTTTAGCATTTACTTTTCTCTGAAACTAGCTATGAAAACGATTCTTTATATTTTATTACCACATCTAGTTGAAAAGAATCCGCGACATCTTATTAGGGTGACAATGAGCCACAGTGACAAAAGACAATTCCCGTTTCCGAATGATAAATAACTGGCAGCGTAAATACATCGGCGCTCCTAAGTTCACGCGGTGCGGTAAGCGACAGTTTGTCACCCAACCTTATTGGCTATTTATTTTATAGCCATTAGACCTGATTGTAACGCAATATTCGGTAATAGATTGTACATAACTGTCACATTTGAAATAACGCAGCTGTGACAGTAACGATTTTAGTTCGTGTCCTACATCTTAATATTAACTGTGATCTCTTTGTTCGGTCTCCAATTGTCATTTGGAGCACAATTCCAATCTTAATATTTTTTTACGGAATGACCCAATTGTTTCCTCCGCGTCTAGGTACTTAGGAATACTAGTTGTTACTTACCGTTACTAAGCAATGAGGCGCGAACCAAATACTAATTGGGACTGTTGTTACTATTTAATGCCGCCCTCAATATAGACTAATTGGTTATTATTTGAATAAGGCTTGCAGGTTGATTACTCGGAAACAAATAAAGCCCTCAGGGCTTTGCGAGAGGATTTACATTTGATATAAGTATTTTCGTATTAATTCCTGGCAGCCATTTTTAATAAGAATTTTTAAATATCATTCGAATGTTGTTCCAATAGTGAAAAAAAGCGTTTTATTTTTAATTGAATTCGAATTTTCAAACCGGCCAGTACCGATGGGCACTTGATCACGTTTCCATTGCTCCAAAAAAAGTTGTTAAATCTGACGGGCGACCATTTATGATTTGACAATCATAATGAGACTGATGTAGAACGTTATAAAAATTTTTGCACACCGATCTACCTGTAAAAACAGGTATTATAATAACGGTTAAATAATACGACAACTTTATGATCTAACCAAATAAAGTATAAGGTTACGTCAATCAATTTGTTTTTGCTTTGGAATCCAGTTTCATTGACTCTATGTTAAGTTATAGGCGCGAGGACATACATATTATATGATAAAGTCCCATGACCACCTTGATGATCTTTAAGACTGTTATTTAAGATGTTCTGACCTTCGACATACCCTTCACGTGACAGCTATTAGAACAACTTAATTAAACATACATCAAACAATCTTCTTCCATTAAAGTTTATAGGATTTATTTTAAATTACTTTGTGTGTTTTTTTTTATTTTGTAGATGGTTTGGTAGTCTAGAATTTTTTTCAATTAGGTATCAAAAAATACTTGGAATTTTTATGATAAATAACATAAATTTAATTTATTCTCGGAATGCGAAACGGAGCATGTAAGTAGTTAACGATTATACCGGTCTAGGTAAACATAAACATGTTAAAACAAGTTGTTTGTATACAAATAAACTTATTACACACCCACATTTAATATCGCAATATAAACCAAGGTTTATTATTGATTTTAGGACTTTAAAACAGAAATCCTAAACCAGTTTTCATTATACATGCTTTTTGCTAAAAATTCATAGAACAATAATCTTCTGCCCCAAAATCTGAGAGTTTCCCAAAACATTTCAGTCTTCCCAAGAAAGTTAAGAAAATAAAAACTTCGCTCTCCAAGAAACGGAACGCGAATAAAAATTTTAACATTAACAGAATATTTTGTGTAGCCGAGCTAATAGCGCGGTCTTTCGCCTCCAGGATTACATTCTCGCATTCATTTTGAGAGCTAACTCTTATATGTAAGATATATTATGTAAGATCTCTTTTGAACGCTCTACGAGGTGGCTTAGGTGTAATAAACAGCGGGATTTATACATAAACCTAACAATTTCCAACGTCTAAGAATTCCTAAATAAAATTTCTAAAAATGCTTTTTGGGTATCAGAAATCTTAACAGCTTTAGAAGGTTTACTACCCAATAACATTCCTTTCTTAACATCATAAAAATACTTCGCACATAACCTCCGTATCCTGACTGAAGCCTTATTTATGCTTCAACCACTTTCCGGTATGCAAATAAGTAAAATAATAAAACCGACACGCCTAAGGACAGGTTTCCACCAGCCCGTCACAAACTCATCTGGACCACAAATCTATTAAAATAATGGCCGTCTCATTCAATTCCATCGCTCTCATCCTGTAATGAGTGAGTTGAGCAGGCCACACTTGAAACGCCGGACAGTCCGAAGCCGACTTCGGTGAGAGAAGCACGCGTGTCGCGCTGCGTACCCCGCGACGCGTGTTTTACGAAATACGAACATCGCGTTCTGAATTTAAATACATAACAGTACGAAATAATTTCAGTGAGCCTTTCGTTGTGGAAACGTACAATTAAATTTGGAATGTGTGTGGAATTACTAAAATTAGTTTTTCTTGTTCTGGTTCAATGAATTGTGAAGCTGTTTTTTCTGTTTGAATAAACTTTGTGAATTATTGGTGTAGTTCACCTTGGCCGGTGTCAATCTTGCTACTACAATATTTTGTAAGTAGTTTTGTAATTTTTCTGACCTTTGAATATTGTTAAGCTGTGTAGCAATTATTAATAATTAGGTGTAACGTTTTGATTTCGGCACGTTTCGTTGAATAATGTTCTCGGATAATATTTGTTTAGGCATTAGGTTTATATACGCTTGTGCCTTTATTAACAATTTTGTGAGACGAAAAATGTACCTGAATTCTAAATAGGTAATTGTGCCTTAGTTGCTACGGTAACACATTATTCTGCGAAAATTCTATTTTAACGATTCTTCACGGGCATTAAGCTCTTTGACGTGAACGGAAATAAAAGCTCTCTGTTGTTGTAAGGATTACAGGTTTGATTTCTGAGTGGAATTAATAAGTTTGTACAAATACGACGATATATTCAATAATATTTTTTAGGTGAAACATGTTTACTTAAAAAAAAAATATTAACTGGTTTATAAAACCCCTAAAAATATAATTAAAAGTAAACATGAGTTAACGTGGATTTGTAAAAAAAACATGAACATAAACAATTGCGATCTCTTTTCTCCAACCTGTTTTTATTAGTGAGGGAAAACCCGAGAGATTGAAGATTTTCCATTCATATTTATTAACGTACCAACATCTACATATTACCATCTTTAATAAATATGAAGACGTATATACAATATACATAAGCAAATTTATTTAATACATAGGTACATAATACTGGCAGGTATAAATTGACCGTGACTTATGATTTGATTTCCAAACTCGTTTGTCAAAGCAACAGCTCAATATGGAACACTATGGCAACTTGAAATAAACTAATCCCATTTTCTTTTATGTCTAACTTAGTTTCGTAGTTTTCCAGTAGTTTCTTAGTACCATTGTCAACATTACAGACATCCTGACAGTTGGACTAGGACTCCCTCATTGTGTATTCATACGCTTGCTTCGACATTTGAAATTATAACGTGTTTTTGTCTGCCTTATCTGTGTTAGGTACGAATTCAAAATTGGATCTTCTTTAAAAATGGAACGCTGTTTTATTTTTTATGCTGTGTTCCAAGGTTTGAAATAAAGAGCAGAATAAAACCTTATTTTGCTATCGTTTGTAAACGTGGCCAAATGTATTTTCTCTTTTCTTTGTAATGGGTAATTTAAATCGAACAATCATTAATTATTAATTAAGGTAAAAAATCATTAGTGTATGGAAGCATTCGGTAAATCCACCGTCGAAGCGGAAATTGGGGTTGGGTTCGTATTTGCAGTTTGTGTGCTCACCACTCAAAATACTACGTGCAACTGGTAAAGTTCCAAGTGTTAGAGTAAAACCTCCTTGGCTATCAAGCCTTTATTCCCTAAAGAGGAAGGCAGAATGACGTTTTGCTATCGAAACTGAAGACGGATTTACTGCAATTTTCCACGCTTATATCCAAGCTACTGAGAATTGAAGCTGAAATATTAAAATAGAAAATTTAGAAAAACTCTTAGAAAATTTTACAAATAGGTTTTAAGGGAAAATATATTTCACGATTATTTGGAATATTATAAAAAAAGACATTAAAAAAAGAGAATGAACGTCATTTCCGAAATTTACATAATTAAGGATGATTTAATGTCAAAACGTGGCATAAAATTACATCAAGTAGGTACAGTCAACTTTTATATACAACGGTTGCTATGTGGCTCAAAACCCTGAGTAAACACTGATGTCCACACGAACTTATGACAGCTGACACCAGGTATCCCTCAAAAAAAAATAACGAAATAACAAAAGGGGTACGCATTCTATTTTCCTTTCATCCCTTAATTAGCATATATACATTTCCCTCGCTCACACGGAATGTTGAAACTAAAGTCATTGTTGATGAATTTAGTTGGACAATAGACATTTGCATACGTTTTGAAGACAAAATTTAGTCTATTTTATTAGTCTTGACGTTGAATTCTGAAACGTCAATCAGTTTGAAGCCGCCATTAAGCTGCCTCTGTCACTTCTTCGTCTCAGCTTATCGATGGCTATTGATCTATACAGTGTCGGCCCAGAATTCTGCAACGAGAATTAAGTTGTCAGTAGCTGTCATTAAATCATCCATCCTTGGGCCCAATTCCGCTATTTTAAAGTCAGTGGGTGACAGGTTAATGAACGTTCTAGAGTACTTGTTATTGTGCCTAATTGTCGTATTCAGATAAGCCTACAATGAACAGTCAGTGACACAGACACTTTAAAATAGCGGAATCAGGCCCCTGTATGCTATGTTGTTATCTTGTACATCTTAACCTTCGTGCCCCTACGGCACGATAGATAAGGTAATAGGTGATACCACATCTGCAACGTAGGTTAGTTGTGTCTATGTCTCCCCACCTAGACCTGTTATCTTCACTTTGGCCAACCTGAGTCCGAAGTCGGTTCAGAGACGTGTAGGTTTGTCAAGGTACCTATATAATCACTGCCAGGTGGAAAAAGCGACAGATTATGACATTTAAGAACGTGTTAGCGAATGATAAGTAATTTTCAAATACGAATTCCAGTTTTATTGATGCTTCTAGTATTATAATAGTGAACATAAAACTATAATATATAGTTTATGTTTTATATATTTATTGATTTTAAATTTATAAATTATTTTAAATCTAGACTTCTACTACTACCTGCTGTTTTATGCCTTTAAAATTGTGATTCACTCTAATCAATTAATTGTGAACAGGTCCGCAGTTGGACATTAGTCTTAAGTACGTATACAAAATACCTATCTCTTAGAAAATACTTAGACCAACACCTGAGCCATAAATTATTCAGTCTACCTAGTCTCATGAAGAAAATCTTTGAGTAAAATGTACCTAACACTTAGATCCTCTGTCTGCATAATTATGCTTTCAGTGAAATTATGATACCTATGAAGCTACGTAGGTATAACAAATGGCGCAGATTTTCACCATTTCAAGATAAAGTTTTATCTTTTATTCAGAGAGGCGTTATCTTTTCTCTTTTGCCATCGGCCTCCATTCACTTCGGCTGTGACCGGTGGACTGGCGACAACTTTAAATTTTCCACTTTATTATTTTTATCAAACGAAGACTTTATTTTATTTAAAATATTTTCGGCAGCGATAAGTTTGTCTGAAAATATTTTCTATTCGTGATTTCGGTATTTTTTGGTTTGCGTTTTTATTTAAAAACGTGTAAAGGTTTGTGGTGGTTACTTCTGCGTATTCGTTAGGCTTAATTTTATTTATTATCAATAAGGTTTTATTTGTTAGCAGCAGAAATAATTCTTATTCATAAATAAATTTTAGGAATTTTCATAAATATTATTAGTTTCCTACCTACATACATACTTAAATCCGTAAGTGAACACTTATATTACCTTCTTACCTTAAAATAAACCTCTCCAAGCAAAGAGTCTTTTTACCTTTACAACCTCATCACTATCCAATATCTATATAACTTCGTGAGCTATGCATTTCTATATGCCTATAACCCCATTACTTCTACTTCTTCATCATCATCATCTCCCGAGCCTTTTCCCAACTATGTTGGGGTCGGCTACCATTCTTACAAGATTCAGCTGAATACCGTATTTTACATAGAGCGACTGCCTATCTGACCTCCACAACCCATTTTACTGGGGAACACAGTATTCCATACTAAGACTGGTGGTCATCCTTGCAAATAAATGTTCTGCCTTTGACTTGAGGCGTTGTCCCAGATCCTCACAGCAAACGACATAAAAAAGCCTAATCAAAGCGCAATCGATCTGTTTGAGATGATCATAATATCTGAAAAGAAAACTATCGACACGAAATAAGAACACACAAACTTTACTACCCGCTTTATATTTCAATCGACGTGAGTTGTTAATAAAGCTTCCATATAACAGTATTCATACAGATCCTGATATACCATTCTACGGATCTGGATATGTCATTCAACGGATCCGGATTTCAAACGATATTTTCTCAAGGGTTGTCGCAAAAATCCGGATGTATCAGCTGTCGTGTGTTGCTACTGAAATTGGGTCAGTCTCTAAACCAGTGACCTATTGAGTCTGCAGTGCTTATGATTGAAATCCTTTACCCTATCGTCAGAAAATAATATAGTTTAAAAAAACTAAAAAACTCGCTTTTAAAGTACTTCTAACTAAAAAAGTGAAAAATAATTCCTAATGTAAGCTGAAATTGGTAATAAACAAAAAACACTAGTATTATTGTGAAAAAGCGTGGGTTGCTCGATAGACGAAAAATATGGCACAGAGCGCCCCACGCTTTTTCACAATAATACTAGTGTACATACATACATACATACATACATACATACATACCTACATACATACATACAAGTGAAGCTAATAAAAGCGTGTTAAAAATATATCCATATCGTTTTCTCTACCAGATTTCCCATAGAATTAAGCTCTATGTTTATAACCACTGTATTTTCCCCACTTAGATGAAATTTGTTTTTTTTTTGTCAGTAGGAAAAACCATCGGTCGATCTTAATATGTCATTAATATGGCACTTATGGGAAATTCGAGTTTTATGTAGGAAAAACCAAAGTTGGACAGTTTATATTTTACTTATTTCGTTCTACATAATAATAATAATAATATTAAATACGGACAACATCACATACATTGCTCTGAACCCAAAGTAAGTAGCTGAAGAACTTGTGTTATGGAATTCAGAAACAACGAAGGTACCACAAACACCCAGACCCGGGACAATGTAGAAAAGTTGGTTTCTACATTGACCCGTCCGGGGATCGAACCCGACCTCAGAGCTAGCGACACCTTGAAACCGGTGCGTACGCCACTCGACCACGGAGGTCGTCGATATGTATTTGTATAAGTATATATACTACATACTGACTACACTGGCGGACAAAATCGATGGGCCTTTCATTAGCCACTGGGCAGGTAGGTATGTGCGTACTGGCGTACATGTCGCCAATTAATTTAAAACTTTTGTTTTTTATGTAGGTACTAACAATAGGTTAAGATTTTACTAACACTGTATGGATCTGAAATAAATAAATTATTATTATTATTATATAGGATAAGTATATTATTATAAATAGGTATCTAAGTAAATTGAGTATTTTCCTTAATCTATCTTACGAAGGTTTTCTTATACAATGTTGTGAATTTTCATTTGTTTTGTTGCTGTTAGTTGCAAGTATGCTACATTGTATGGACAAGATAGCCAAAAAGTGCCCCAATTTTGTTTAAAAAGGGGTTACAAAGATAAAGTTCATTCCGTTTTATTAACTAAGTAAATACATACTATTGTGTGTATGTTTAATACTATTATTATTTGCTGTATTGAATAAATATATAAATACGCAAATGCATGTATAAATAATCTAAAGTAAGCATATTTGCATTTAAGAGATAAAACGTGAACCCGGCCCATGCCGGAGAGTTTCTAATTACAACAAAGTTTAAAAAACAAGTTTTAATTAATTGTAGCAGCACTTAATAAGTACTTGAAACTCCCAGTTTAAACAGCTTACGTTAGTTAACGAGAATATTCCGCTGACAAAAATAAACAAACAGATTTTAATTTTCACTGTAAACACGAATCTCTCAATAATTGACTGATATCATGTATGTTTTTCATTTATTAATCAATTTGTTTGGGTATTGCTGAACATGCTTTATCTATACTTATAATAAATCTGTAGAAGTGAAAATTCTGTACATTGAAAATATCGAAAAAATAAATGGCGGGGGGTGTTACTAGACCGACACCGAACCAAAAAGTGTGAAAAATAAATTTTTTGTCTGTCTGTCTGTTTGTTCAGGTATCACGCAAAAACTACCGGTTCGATTATGATGAAACTTGGTATAGTTATTCTTTAATATCCTGGGCACCACACTGGGTAGTATTTATCCCGGAAAAATATAAACAATAAAAAACAAACTTAATTTTGCGGTTAAAAACTCATTGATAACTTTCGTCATCCACGCGAACGAAGTCGCAGGCACAGCTAGTTTTTAATAAAAACCTATTTTGAAGGCTGAGTTTTAAGGTGTAGAACTATTACAGAATCAATAGCCGAGTGGTATATTTGTCATGAAGTCAACTACCACAGCTCTATATGCTGCGGGTTTGATTACCCGCATTTCATTTGTTCGATCCACAACTTGTTTTATGTTTGTTTTTCTTTGTGTATGAGGATTAAAAACATCCAACATAGTTCAGTTAATTATACGGAGATTAAATCCCAAGTAAGACTTATAAAAAACAAAGCAACAAAAGAGTAGTACATAGTTTATAAACAGACAGATATCTAAATCTTTGCCCACAGATAAAAGGTAGCTTATAAGAATATGGGCACCACACTGGCCGGTTTACCGAACAAATCCGAAAATAGAATTCCAATTTGAAAAATGTTTGGAATTCGAAAGTGACAGTTGAAAATTGGTCCGTTTCGCCGCCATTGTGTAAAATTTTCTTATTTCCTTTCCAGCTCACTTAAAATCAGCATGTTCTATATTCGTTCCGTCCTTTCCTGTTTAGGCGATACATCATTTGAGCGCTGCTTAAAATACTTTTCGTGTTAAATCTGCAAGTAAAAGCAAGAGAAATATACACTTAACACGTCTTACATTATTTAATATAAAAACGACTACAAAGTTACTAAACAATTTACTTATTACTATTTAATTTTAAACTAAAAAAAATACTAGTGTTATACGTATTTCATTTGAGATTTACGTTAAAAAGAATCATCAATACCCATACACAACCGTGAAAATATCGCTTAAAATACACGTAATATTAACTCCACCTTTTCGAAGTCGGTTAAAAGTAATCTCGGTACTTAGCGTAGTCTATAATTACGGTATCCAAATAACAGGTCTACAATCGCACGAAACAAAAGCTACATATACCTACGTATACATATAATAGTAGTTTGATTAGGTAGAGCTCGCCTGATCATAAATTATTCAAAACAAATCGCTTTGTGCACCTAATTAACTAATTAAGGACAAAAGCAGGAGTACAAATTAACTGAAACTAAGTCTATAAAATATTTATCAGCGTTTTTATTTGTTTGTTTAATACATTTCTTTTTTTTTTAAATTAAACTGGAGAGTAGTAACTGTTGTAAGGTTAATGATTCAAGTGCGGTTATGAAAATAGTAGGAAAGCTTTTAGTAGTTTAATGTATTCTTATTATTTAGATATATTTTAGAGAGTGTAATAATTACTTATATACGATGAACAGGGACGAATGGAAAAAAAATAGTTGTCTAATTTATTGGGAAGATGGCTTCTAGAATACGACCATTGCAAAAACAAACCGAATGAATAAAGGGCCTTTTATTTATTTTTCGAAAGAGGAAGCTCTACTATACCGTAACTATAATGTAAACTTAATTAAGTAAAACTCTACACAAAATAAAGTAACTAAACGTAGAGTGCATACTTAACTTTATGCGACCGTACTTTTAAGAGCATACGCTAGTTTTTAATACATGTTTGCAGGTTAACGCATGGCTAATATCAGCTCTCAGTTACTTTACTCTTAGCTAAGCACGTATAAGACACATTAAATTATTCAGTGCCGAAGTTTCCGATCAGGCTCGCGGTAAGCTCAGAAATTATATTTAAAACATTTTAAGGTAGCTCTACACTTAATCGGCTTCGATCGAAAGCCGTATGCTTCGCGGCTTCAAGCCGTGTTCGAAGATTTTTGCTGGCTTCAACGTATATTGCGAAATCGTTTTTAAGAACGAATTCGAGATTGGAGAGTTTTTGCTTAACCTAACGGTTTTGAGTTAGCTGCGAATTTGCTTACCTGATTTCTGATGCTGTTCGATTTAATCTTATACATACATATAATCACGCCTCTTTCCCTTATAGGAGTAGGCAGAGACCACTTTTTTCCACTTGCTACGATCCTTACACACTTGTTTCGCTTCGTCCACTTTCATTATTCCCTTCATACATGCTCTTCGGTTTATGGTTCTCTTGACCTGGCCTTTTTTCATTCACACTCGCCTTTTCTCGATTGTCAACTTATGTAGTTGGGTAATAAAAATACTACTCACTTACACAACTTTTGACTTAAGAGGAGACATATACTAAGCCAAACTAATGTTAATATTGATTAACCTTTCAGAAGCTGGGCTTAAGTGTATTCGCCTTAAGTAATATCGGCGTATTTGTGGTTATAGGATAACACCGCTTTCGAGGTGCTAAGTGTTTCAAGTTTAGAAATGTGTAATTTGAGTTCTTCGCAAAATATTAGGTGAGTCAAAGGGAGGAGTGATCCTGAAAATATCAAATTCGGCTTTTCAATTTTGTATAAATAATACTCACGAAGTATGTAGGTTTATGGAAACAAGATGTATATAAGTCGTTGTTATATAATCCCTTAAGTTTGCTTGAAATGACTTATAGGGTGGGGTTTGTTGTCATTTATCAAATAAATATTTCTTAAAGGTTTGTAATGTTAGCGATTGTATCTCTATGCTCTAAAATACCTATTTAAGTACCTACTATTCAAAAGTCTCTTTGACATCAAGTTCAAAGTTGTCGCACTTCGATTAAAAGTTGTGTTTGATCCAACAAAATTACGTTAAATACCTAAACGAAGTTTATGCCTATTAGATCTTATATAATTAGCATTTCAGTAGGTACGAAAATCACGGCGTTTCCGAGTGACATCGTTACGCAAGCAACTCAATTTGGAACTCATTATAGGCATGAATTAACAATGTAATATAATAGTATTATTGCGCGGTGAAATCATTAGCAAGTAGAAGTGACGAGCTGTGACATTCATGACATTTTGGGTATTAGTCCATTTGACCTTAGAGTAAAAATAAGAATGCATAGAGGGTGCGTATGACTTATAGCCCGTCGTCGTGCCGAGCGTAAGCAAATTTTTACATGTACCTAATTACTAGGCTCGTTTACTGATTGAAGTGATTTTCCCTGTGACAACGATACACGTTTATTCACAAATATCGATGATTTCGGTTCAATGTTATGGTATATAGGGTAGTGTATTATATAGTTTTGAGATAATATTACTAAAACAGCGCGCTCTGTTTTGACACTAATTTGATAACGACGCTTGTTCATATTGTTGCTCACAGTTCATACTTCATTAGGCGCACTATATAATTTATTTATACTCTAAGTCCATGACATTCAAGGTATTAGTCCATTAGGGACTTGCGGTATTAACGGAGTGTCACGAGACCGCGACACCGAGACACCGCGATACCGGGACACTGAGACACCGCAGTCTCGGTCGTGGTCGCGGTCACCGAGGCTTACTAGACTATCTCTTACTTAATAATTCATGAATAAAGCTTGCTTTTTCTCTAGAAATTGCTCGTCGTTCGTTTACTAGCTTTGAATTAACTGGCAATGTGAATGTATGCAGCAAACTGTGTGCAACAAACTGAATGTATGTTTGTTTCGATCAAATCTTCCAAACTAACTAAAAATCTTTTTTGGAGATTTGACGGACATTAAATATTAGATAGTTGGGCAAATTCGGTGAAAATAAAAATTATGGTACTTTCAAGCAGGTTTGATGATAGAGCCGGAAAGTAGTCATTGTAACTATCTACGTATAGATATAAAATGAATTGCTGTTCGTTAGTCTCGCTAAAACTCGAGAACGCCTGGACCGATTTGGCTAATTTTGGTATTATTTGTGGAAGTCCAGAGAAGGTTTAAAAAGATTGAATGAATAAATATGAAAAATCTCGGAATTAAATTAAAAAAAAAACAATTACAAAAGTATAAAGTTTATTTATCGATTGAGGCAGTACGAAGTCTGCCGGGACAGCTAGTTTTTAATATAAATCTATAAACATTCTAAGAAATCCTGTTATTATATTTTGTTAGCACAATTTTTATAATACCAAACATACAAGCATAGTAGAAATAAAGGATCGGAATTCCGTCATATTTTACCAAACTAAATAACCAAATGATTGATTAACCATTCAAATACCTTTCAATTTAGCATTAGAAAGGCACTAACATCGAAAACCCTAGCATTTGTAGAATACCTCCGAATTCTTTACACAGCTTAGCACGGCTATCAAAAATGTATTAGGGAAATGTTCATAGAAAATGTAATCTGCACTTTTAAGGTAGACCGCACCTGTAGCCAATGGGTTCAATAATCCGTAATACTGAATTATATTAAACTATGATAAGACTGTAACCGCTCTCTCGAGGGGTTGGGGTCACTTTTATTGAATGAACTTTGATAGCTTTGATAACTGAGTTCAGAATCGGAAAAAATTAGGAGCTTTTTTTTAAAATGTTTTTTATTTTCATTTACGTTTTAGGTTAGGTTTATATTGCTTCGATGAATTCTCATATTATATTTTATGTGTGATGTAGTGCTTGTATTTGCACACCGTATGCCTCCTCTTTATATCACCCTTTTTTTTGTTTTGTGTGTGATCGAAGTCGATTATACCAACAATGTTTTTGTTGAAACTAGTTTGTAAAAAGGGGTATAGATATAGGTACTTAAGAAAAGTTTGATAATTATTAGTTTAGTTTATAAACACTCAAACAGAATAAGTACGGAGTAGCGTGCTAGTGAATTCGGTCATTGAACCCGGTATTATACAATTACTACATGTATTTTATACAAAACATTATTAGTAGTTCCGTCAAATATTCGGATGTATAAAATCCTCATGTTAAATCGGGCCAGTGGTTTATAATATTGGATAAAATATTTATAAGTTTAACTTTTCATTTTCACCAACTGAACTTCGGTATTTAAGAATCCACTAACTGAAAAATAAAAGAAACATATTTCGTTTAGTATGAAAAGCCCTCTTATCTTGCAATAGGTTAGCTCCAGGCTACTTTACAGCGTATTGAGTACTACTTGTCTACTTTAGGTACCCTTAAGTACCAACTCGAAACGCTTTAAGAACATAATATGATATAAATAAATAGAACAGATAATATTTATTGTACCATTTTTTTTATAAAAAAATATCAGTCCATCGACAATAATTTCTAAATCCGTCCACAAAACAATAATCTCATCATACCACAAAAGCTTAACTAAACCAGAAATCGATGGAACACAACTAAACACATTTACCACATTCTGTACACAGCCCGCCATTTGTCAATATATCCCACTATACAACCTAAATAATTAAAATGGCTGAATTCATATAGTAATTTAGTTTAATGCTAGTGGAAATGTAACTCTATGTAAATAAAATATTTCAAATTGGAATGTAAGTGAGCTATAGGTACTGTCATTTAGTTAACTAGCTGTTCCCCGTGGCTCTGTTTGCGTGGATTTCGTTAACACTACAAAATCCTTTCTTGAATTCCAAGCTTTCCTCATACTAAGTTTCACCAAATTAGGTTTCGTGGTTTAGCTATGAGAACGCAATAGACATACTGACACTAATTTCTCATTTAAGATACTTATATCTTAATCACCAAAATTCATATTTCTATACTTATATAGAAATATGAATTTTGTTGATTATGTGTTTGTAAATATCATGTTCAGATTTTAATAATAGAAAACTTTAAAGCTTATTTACCAACGATATGTCTAAGCTTAGAAATACACTGACATGTACAGTAGGGTAATACGAGTAAATTAATATATTAAGGTTTCAATCAAATTATAACATTCAATTGAACCTTGTATGCTGTAGTACCATTAAAAGCTGGCTAAACAATACAGTACGTAAAGGCAAGATCAAACACAAAGGCAGCTAATACATGCCGTCACTATTCTAGGACATTGACGGCCCTGTTGGTCTAGTGGTTAGTGACCCTGACTGCTATACCGGAGGTCGTGGGTTCGATTCCCATCCAGGACAAATGTTGTGTGATGAGCACGATCATTTGTTCTGTGTCTGGGTGTAATTTATCTATAATATGTATGTATTTAGAAATATATAAGTATGTTTATCAGTTATATGGTTACCATAACACAAGCTCTGCTTAGCTTGGGATCTTATGACAGACACGGTTGTGAATTGTCCCGATATATTATTAATATTACATTAGACTATGTATTTAACTATAAATGCATGTTATGAAATACTTATTGCAGTTAATAGTCAGTTACGCACTACTAAGGAAAAATAATCGGAATTGCGTTAAAAGTTTTCCATCGTCTGACAATAGACGATGTCTAGATTTTAAACTCGTATGAAGGTTAAGAGTTACAGAAAACTATCATTTGTCAAAATAATTGCATTTGTTTTTTTTTTGTTTGAAATAGCCAAGTAAACAAGATAAATGCTGATCGTACCTTTCTGTGTCTAAAATCTATATTGTCAGTATTGTTACTTCATTCAGAACTACTAATTTTCATAAACATAAGAAAAATAAATATTAATTACACTTTTAATTGATCTCAAACAATCAATTTCATTTAACCCTTCAATTAAATCTTAAGGCGTCTTAATTACTTCACGTACGACTACAATGCACTACAATTTACTGGTGTTGTCGCCTACCGCAAGCATGGCGGCATAGCTACACGATCATTCAATCAATCGCACGCGTCTTACAACCGGTCTACCGTGCAACTATACTAAAGCCAATCTGGAAAGAGAATTAAACGTTATTACTAATTACGCAATTATCAACTTTGACAACATGTGTTTAAGTTCATTTTAGAATGACAAATATTACCGAAAAGGGCCTAAAAGTAATTTGAATGTGATGGAATCTGAACTTTTAGGCATTGAATTAAGGTTCATAATCCCAAAGCACGTTCATTATTTCTTTAAAGTGGCTGATGTTTAGTAAGGATGCTGTTAGAATGGAAGACTAGTGGCACTAGTCAATAGTGTGATAATGTGATAGTGTCAAAGACAAAGGGAAGATGACTAGGTATGAAAAGTCAAAATTGATTTAGTCCGTAAATATAATGGACACGTATTTTTTCTTTTATCAAATTAATAAAAGAATACGAAGATAAACCGCTTTAAAGTTCAGGAGTGGGGGCTTGTGATGTCACGGGTAGGAACAATTTTTGCTTAGACGTGACGTCACGCAAGTAAAATACGTGTCTAATATTTTTTTATTATCTAAAAGATGGACAATTGGACATTAAAATAAAAATTAGTCATCATCCCTATTATTGGCCGTAGTCCAAGATCGGATCAAGAAGTCTAGTCGAACTAGTTTGGTTTGTATTTCAATAGATTACAAATATACGTTTAGATATCCCACATAGTTGGCTCAAAATGACATTAAAAATTTAGTATCATTGTGCCCTCACGTCTTTAATCTGAATGATGTTTCTCTTCCTTTGACACTCTTTTACCGAAGTGACTGATGTGCAGATTTTTTTACGTCAGATTTTATGACATGGAATCATTTCTCCATAAATAATCTGGGATACATTTTTGTTTACATAGAGTATCTTACCTATTAACGTCTGTCTTCGTTTTCGGGAGCGTTTTCCTTACTTCCTGTCAACGATTAAAGTTCATAAGATCATTCCTTAATTATTTTCGACATTGCATAGCTAGCTATAAATAATACCGTGGATTTGTTTCATTATTGGATAGAGAAGGCTGTGTAAAATTAAGTGGGTTAACAAAATACATACACAAGTATAAATAGCTAGTTAATAGCTTTCATTTGACTGCGCCTTAATTACCCACGAAATAAAGCGGCGTAACTGGATACTGGCATTATACTAAACAATATACTAAATAATACGACGGCTCATTTTAATTAGGATGACTAATTAGATGTATAAAACATTCGCGAATCGAATTTCGCTGCCGATGCGTTTTAAATGATACAGTTGTGCTCAAAATGTTTTGGAGCAAATATACAAACATTAATGAATAAATACACAGTAGCGAGTTATAAATTAGTGGAACAGTAAGCAAATTGTGAAAAACATTCGATTTATTTATTTATTTAATTCGATGATACATTGTATTTCATTTAAAGTACTTATATCTTTGATGCTATATGCGCTCTTAAATCGTAAACAACTGAAACGATTATGATGAAACTTGTATTATTTAGTCGGTTGAAAGAAAATAAGGAAGGAAAGAGAAGCAAGCCGTAGTTTCAGTGGGATGTTTGGGAAAACGTTTAATTAAAAGTAGACAAAAAGTTATTGTTTGGAAGCCTAACGAATAATCACAATATTGAAGTTCCAATAATATCACATGCATTCGCATCAAACTGAACCTCTTTTTTTAAATGGTTTAATTAATTACTCTTAAGAAATGTATAGAACAATTCTTTGTATTTACTTTAACATTCGTAAAATTTCATTAACGGTACCATTTTTATAAACACTGGTATATCCATTTGTACTCAGCTCAGTTAATGCCGAAGAAAAGTTTGTTATTCAATAATCGCTTACGGGAATAAGCCGGGACTTTTGTTAACGTTATTTCCCAGATTTTGTACGTGTTTCAGGTATTTATTATTGAACAACTTTTGTGCACGGCTTTACTCTGCCAAGTTGTGATATTAATTTAATATTGTGAGCTAATTTTATTTATTTACTAGCTGTGCCTGCGACTTCGTTCGCGTGGATGACGAAACTTATCAATGAGTTTTTAACTGCAAAATTAAGTTTGTTTTTTATTGTTTATACTTTTCCGGGATAAAAACTACCCAGTGTGGTGCCCAGGATAATAAAGAATACTTATACCAATTTTCATCGTAATCGAACCGGTAGTTTTTGCGTAATACCTGAACAAACAGACAGACAGAAAGCCAAAATTTTTTTTTTTCACACTTTTGGTTTCATTGTCGGTCTAGTAACACCCCCCGCCATTTATTTTTTTGATATTTTCAATGTACAGAATTTTCACTTCTACAGATTTATTATAAGTATGGATTAGCGTGAAGTTAAATACTTTTTTGTCAACGGATACTTTTTATAGTATTTTTATGTATTGTAGTAGTGTTATAGGTGTTATAGTGTGCCTAGCGGTTCAATGAACAGATTTGTATGCACAAGGTTGCAGGTTCGAACCCAGGCAAGTACCAATGTGGCTTTTTCAAAGTTATATGTACTTTCTTCATTATTCTAAGATACTTCTGACAAACGGTGAAGGAAAACATCGTGAGGAAACCTGGATTCCAAAATTTGGGATCTGGAATCGCCAATCCGCAGAGAGCAAGCGTGGTGATCAATGCTCGTGCCTTCTCTATATGGGAAGAGGCCTGTGCCCAGCAGTGGGACGTTTATAGGCTGGATTATTATTATTATATGTATTGTAGAGTACCTACAGGATACATTGTGTGTATCATTAGACATAATAATAAACAGCATTGTTTTGTTTATTTTTTCCTGTCGTTCTTCTTCTGCTCGACCTTTTCCTAAGCTATGTTGAGGTCGGTTTCCAGTTTTACTGAAATTATCTGTCATTTCATAAAATTAACTATTTTTTTACATTTTTACAAAGGAAATAATTAAATACTAAATAAAGATACATCATCATCTCCCGAGCCTTTTCCCAACTATGTTGGGGTCGGCTACCAGTCTTACCGAAATCAGCTGAATACCGTATTTTACATGGAGCGACTGCCTATCTGACCTCCACAACACATTTTACTGAGAAACACAGTATCCCATAGTAAGACTGGTTGTCAGAATAAAGATCTATGTATGACAGCCGGGACCTACTGTTTAACGTGCTTTCCGAAACACGAATTACGTTCTTTTATTTCCATTCTTTATTTAGTATTTAAATACTAAATAAAGATACGAAGAATGGAAATAAAAGAACGTAATTCTAAAAAAAATACTACCTATTGAGGTCAAAGATTTTTATTCTTGTAAGCCATTAGCTCTGATGAATACTAAGAACTACGTGCAATTAAAGTGCTGCCTTATTTTTTTGTTGCGTCAATTTTAAACGTATTAGCACGGCCGTCGTAATTTCAAGATTTTGTCACCAATCTAGGTTACTATTGTTGATTAAGATTAATTCCGTCCATACAGAGAAATGTGAATTAACTGCAAGGTAACATTTACAACACTTACCTATGTACTAAAAAACATTAAAAAAACATCGGTTTATAATCAAATGTCTAAATAGATTAATCATGGCACAATTTTAATACAAAACAATAAATTCAGTTGTAAAAATAATGGACAAAATACAAAAAATAATTACAAAACAATACAATTTGAAAAAAGAACTTGGAAAGCGATATTGTTTTATTCCTTCGAGGTTATAACATAAAGCCATTCATTTAAAAAAAGGAATCCCGTCATACGAATGTCAAAAACGCTGTAAATATTTTATCATTGTGCTAATTTCTGAACGTGTCATGCCAGCCAACTGTCAGTGGTTGAATTTCGAGAATTATTACTGGACGATAACAGGTTTTGAAATTAAAATTATTAATACTTTTGGTTTCTCAATTTTTTTAAATATCGGGTTAATGACGTATGTATTTTAAATCGGAACAGATATTCCTTTTTATTTTTAATTGTATTTTTTTAAATATTTTACTATAGTGTTTAAGTGTAATTTTTTTTTCTATTCTAGTTTATTAGCTGTTTTAAATTATGTATACATGTGTATATTGTGTATTATAAGTATATTTTTGTTATTATTTGATATAATCATAAGAATTAGTACTCATGGCATCGCTTTGGTGTATACTGTTAATGTTGTTGAATAAATAAATATCTTTTTTATAAAAATATATAGTTTATTTAATATTTTGAATAAACCTTATAGCACTCACTACTTTAAATTTTGAACAGAAGATATTTATAACCTTGCAGTACTGAAAATACAAGCTTTGTAATTTAGTTTCAAAGTTTTTACTATTAATTCAATTCACATAACAATCATAATTTTTACTCCTTTTTTACTATTTCTAAATATAGAAATATTTGAATATTTAATATATGACGGTTATATAGGCAGGAAAATATAAGAATAACGTTTCCCCTAAAGAAAACTAGTGTTGGGACATAAAAACAGATCGGTCTAATAATATCCGTGTTACAACCCTACGGGCAATGCTAGTTTAATTATGTATGATCGCAATGGACGTCGACGGATAATCGGAAATACGGATTAACTCGGAAATCCTAGAAAGCTCGCAAACAATGCATTATTTGGATGCTTTTCTACAATTGTTAATTAATTGTTTTCTAGAATTATACAAATGACATTTGTATAATTCTAGAAATACGCAAATATTAATGACATTATTCGTCGTGCTCTTGTCATTGCCGGTGTACCAGCTGTTTTGGAACCCAATGGTTTGGTGCGCAGCGATGGTAAGAGACCTGACGGTATGTCATTGTTGCCTTGGAAATTGGGTCGGCCTTTGGTGTGGGACGCAACGTGCGTCGACACCCTTGCGCCATCCCACGTTCTAAGTTCGGCGGCCTCTCCTGGAGCTGCTGCTGGAGCAGCGGAGACCCTTAAACGGCGGAAGTATAATAACCTAATGGGTAATTATATTTTCGAGCCGTTTGGGGTTGAAACGCTCGGGTCATGGGGTCCGAGTGCACGAAATCTTTTTAAAGAACTGTCAAAACGTTTGGTGGACTCTACTCGTGATCAGAGAGCTGGTTTGTTCCTTGCACAGAGAATCGGCATAGCCATTCAACGTGGCAATGCTGCCAGCCTTCTGGGCACGTTTCCCGCCATTGACAGGGATGACGATGAGTATTTTGACGCGTGTTAGTTTTATTTATCTATATAAGATTTAATTTTAGTCTTTGTTTGTTCTTGTATTAGATTTAATGACATTTTAATATTCAGAAACAAGTAAAAATAAACAGTAACGTGTAAAAATCTTTTTATTGAATACGACACATTTTCCTCATTTCCTAATCTTTATAAAGATTATCTCAATAATCCATTTCTTCTGATTTTCCTGCAACAAAGTAGGGTACAATAAACCACACATCCAAAGTAATATTTTAGATTGAACCGTCTTTATTCCAATGCAGTAAGGTTGAGTATTGTGTATTAACTTTAGCAATGACGAGTGTTCTTTTGTACCGTAGGATTTACCGCGGTATTTCCTTATACTACCTAATCAACCGCCATCAGTGTACTTATCCAAGCGATATGTTTGGAAGAAAATTAATCGACACAAACAGGATAAACGTAGGTAGAAGCTTGGGCAAACAAGCGTTTTGTTGTTTTTTTTTAATACTTTTATACATTCAAATAAAACACTTTAATAAAGACCCGACAGGAACGCAATGGACAATCATAAAAATAATTTAATTATCCAAAATGGCGGCGATGTGGTTCGCCACCCATCACGTCTCGTTTCTCACGGGGGCGAAAAGTGGCCCACGGAGAGCAGCTTCACTACGTTGAATGTAAGAGGAGGAATGGATGGTAAGGTGGATGAAGTATGTCAGATGATGGATGTTGAGACAAAAATTAAGAAAGGTATGCTGAGATGGTTTGGCTATGTCGAGAGAATGAATGAAGAGCGATTGACGAAAAAAGTGTATAAGGCGAGTGTGAATGAAAAAAAGGCCAGGTCAAGAGTACCATAACCGCACAGCATGTATGAAGGGAATAATGAAAGTGGACAAAGCGAAACAAGTGTGTAGGGATCGTAGCAAGTGGAAAGAAGTGGTCTCTGCCTACCCCTACAAGGGAAAGAGGCGTGATTATGTGTTTGTATGTATGTAATAAAGACTAATAAATATAAAAACAAAATATAGAAAAATAAAGCTATCTAAAATCTTATTGAACCACCTTATTTCATAACCAACCTCATTATATTTTATAACTTAATTCCAGCAAAAAATTCGAGGTAAAAAAAGGTAAATTGATTTCACGCTTTCATTTTAAAACCGTATCAAATTTCAGGGTTGTCGCTCACCCAAGCCATTGCGCATAAACAAACGGTTTCGTAACACCCCACTTTGCCTGTCTGCCCTCCGACCTAGAGGCAACCCTATTTATAGAGTACGATTAAATTTGAAACACGAAAGCACAATTTTCTTCACACTGAGTTTATCGTGTTCTAGTATTTTCGCGCCCTAAAATGTGGTGTGCATCCCTAATGTAGTAGGTTTTGAATGTAGAAGACATTTTTTGACGGGCAGAAGATTGATAGAAAATTATTTGTAAGAAAGGCTTCCTCCAATCCTGTTGTTATTAATATACAACTTATGTATAAAATTTATTAAAATTATTTTGTCATTATTCACTTGGAGAAAGACTATGTGGCCACAGCTTAGTTACTTTTTCTGTCTGCGGCTACCAAACATACTTAAATTATGTACCGCTTGAGCTTACAAAACCTGTATTGAAATGATCATACACTATAACATTGAAGTTCATAAATATGCACAAAAACTAAATATTAATAACCAAAAAATGTCGGTACATCTTCAAATCCGGTTGTATTTTGTATAAATACCTACCTACTTGATAAACTAGTGTCCCGAGGCAATATTTGGAATTTGACAAAAAAACACCTAACAATTTTGACGTCTCATCATTTTGACAGCTCACATGCGAAGTATTTACCAACCGGATATGATTCATATAGTAGGTTTCCATCTAGCGAACATTCGGCAGGCAATCGGCAAATCATTATCCTTTGGTAGAAATAGCGATTTTCTCAAAGGAGGTTCTAGTCATCGTTTGATGTTTGTACCTGGCAGATTGCATGCTAAAACAACACGTCGATTGCTTTCCTATTTCGTTGATAACACCAGATGGTAACGCAGGCCTTTGATCCACATTTGCAAGAGAGTTCTCGCATCGCAGGCATTTCAAAATTCCAAACCCTAATATAGTATGAGTCTATTTTAGGACATTTCACTTAATATAATTTTAGCCCGAAGTTACTCAGTAGACATTTGGTTCCTCTATTTAAACCAAGACTAAGAGTAATTGTATAGGTATATTCCTCAGAATTCTGCCATTATTCAACAGCTCTATCTTAATAAATTAATGTAAATAAAGGACATAGTATTCTATTAGGTATTTCGCGGCACAAATGTCTCCATAAGTTATCCTAATGCCCTGAAGATCGCGGCTTTGTACGTCGTGTCGTTAAGCTCAATGAAATATAACTCAGTTACTAAAGACTGATATCTGTTAGCATTTACGTCTTTATATAGTCTAGACTCTATACAGGCTTTTTATTATTTAATAGACTTTAAAAGACCTTGACTTTTGATCTTGGTTTTAAGTGTTAAGGCCATTCGTGTGAGAAAGCAAATTATCATCATGGGCCTTTTGATTAACAATAAATGGTATTATGTGTCCAGTTATTAAATACATTTGAACTCGCAACTGTACCTAAGTAAATAGGTATGGTTTAATGAAACACGTGTATTGATCGCGCACTTCGTATGATTAAGTGTAAACTATTAATACACTATCATAGTTACTCATTCTCGAAGGGTTAAAGTTACAGATTTTTTTCTTCCACCTCTCTTTTCCTCCAAACTACGTTGGGGTCACCATCCAGTCTTACTGCATTCAGCTGAGTCTCGTATTTTATATGCAGCGACTGCCTATCTGATCTCTATAAATCATTTCATTGGGTAATAAAGTACCCCGTACTATTTTAAGACAAATTGTCAGAACTGTAATTACTTAACGAATGTCAAAGATCAATGTATGACAGTCGAGACCAATGGCTGAAAGTCAAAGACTAAATTAAATGTAAGTAAACTTTACTAAATGGGTTTTCCTAGTACTTGAATGAATAGGAGACTCTTGCAGCACAAATGTTTTTATTTTTCTTACTACTTCAATTAAAAGTTGCATTATAACTTTCGCAACAACAAATACCTACAGCGAAAAAGTATAAAGAAGTTTTGCGGTTTGAAATAAATGATGCCATTCAGAAAATTAGCAAACATACTTGAAATGTTTAAATTATAGTCGACATGAAACTGTGTATGGTTACTTGCAGATTTTTTAGAAGGTTTTTTATAACAGCTAATCAAAGAGGTCATGCTTAATCACGGGCAGTAAAAAAAGTTTAATGCTTTTTTTTTAAACTGCCGCAACTTGTTTGCCTGTTTACATTGGTATTTTATAATGACACCTGCTTAAGTGTGTAATTTGCCAGCATTATGCAAGTAATGTTTTTTTAATGTAAGAATATCTTGTAAAATATTGACCTTTAAATATATGCAAATGCAACATACTTACATATATTTATGTAGTTTAAAAAGTAGGTACCTATAGCCGCGAGTATTTACAAACCGCTTATATTAGTCAACTATAAAATATAATATAATAATAATATAATATTCCGGGACTATTCACACACGGTTATCTGATCCCAAGCTAAGCAGAGCTTGTGTTATGGTAACCAGACAACTGATAAACATACTTATATATTTCTAAATACATACATATTATAGATAAATTACACCCAGACACAGAACAAATGATCATGCTCATCACACAAAGATTTGTCGTGGGTGGGAATCGAACCCACGACCTCCGGTATAGCAGACAGGGTCACTAACCACTAGACCAACACCCAGTCAACTAATTGTCATGTCCGAAGAAGAACTACTAATTTTAATTATATTCTAAAGTTAATAGGGTTAGGTCCTTCAAATATTTATTTCCTCTCTTAAATTAAGCCGTCTTCATTTTGTGCCTTTCCCTAAGTAAAATAATTAACGAACAGGCCCCAAAAAGATATAATTAGGTATTTTGTTTTGGCAAGATCCGTCACAGAAATAATTAATGAGCGTCAAAGTTAATTAAACAATCATTAAATATGGCTACAGTGGAATAAAAGATGTGGCTAAATGCCTTAAGCTTTTTATTATACAGACAAAGTGGTATATTAAATCCAGTTTCTCAAAGAATTCTTTTATGAAGTGCCTACATAATATTTCTGTATGAGAAAATGTCTTTGCTTATAGATAAGGTATGAGAAACATGATTTATTGTCTGCTATATAAAAAGCTATCGTGTTACACTGTTTTTCTTGCTGGTGGCATTCTGTGAAGTAAGATAGTGAAGGGCAGAGGTCAACTATATGACTGTATTGTATTAAAATCTATACTAATAGAGAGTTAAAAAGCTACATAGAGTTTGGTTGAATGCGCTAATCGGTGAAATTGTCAGTCAGATTCGAAATAAATCTAACTGATTTAAGGAAAAGCTATACTTTTTATTATTTAAAATATAGAGCTAGAGTTTTTTTTTTGTTATTTTTTCAAGTTTTTTTTTTTTAGTTTTTTTCAAGTTTTTTTTTTGCCGGAAAGCTCTTATCTCTAAAACTACCAGTCGGATTTGAAAATCTTTTTCCATTGGATAACTCAATTCTCGAGGTCGTTTATTGACTATTTAACATGGTTACTTGCCTTGGAAAAAAAGCAAGGCAAGTGAAACCACAGAACTCAGCTAGTATAATATAAATAATATTTGATCCATAACTTATTTTACAACGTCCTTTGAAATTCTCAATGGAAATCTGTTTCTTTAGTATTTATTTAAAATATTTATTATTCAGTAAACCTAAGGACTCAGTACAAAAGGTTTGTAGGTCACATATTTTGTACGGTATTTGGTATTTTTGCTCTGGATTCTTTTAATATTGAATATAGACTCGCGCCGCCGCCGGTGCACTCGTCTCTCAGAATTCCGTATGATGTGATTTTATTATATGTTATAACTCTATACGGAATTGCATTTTGTAGTCATGACCAACCTTGTAATAAATAAAATAACATAACTACTACATAGGCAGTCTACACGTAGCCATGACACCTGCAAAGATGTTGAAACGTTGGAAACTAAAATCTAAAATAAACCGCGATATAATCCGTGAAAAATGTTTTATCTTCTTATCTTATATATAAAATTCTCGTGTCACAATGTTAGTTACCATACTCCTCCGAAACGGCTTGAGAGATTTTTATGATATTATATATGCATATTCAGTAGGTCTGAGAATCGGCTACTATCTATTTTTCATACCCCTAAGTGGTAGTAGGTAGGTACTAGGTAGGTAGTAGGCAGGTAGGTAGGTAGTAGGCAGGTGCTAGGTAAAAAAAATTGCATTGCATCACATGCCAGGTACAACTAATTATGTCTAACATTCGCGTAAATCTTGGAAAGAAATTAATAGATAATCCTTATTTATCTTATTTATAATAGGTAAATCCATGTTAAACAAGAAAACAGGGAGCAAGGTTTGAAAAAATAAGGTTACAATTATTTTTTAATTATGTTCTTAATTTTCAAAGTTCGTTATCGCAATTTTAATTCGTTAATTTCACGTAGATAATTAATTTAAATTTTAATCTGCCTGTAAACAGGAGTAATAATCAACAACATATTTTATGGATAGGTTTTTTTAAATAGATATTTTTTTAATTAATCAATGAATACGTGTTTATAAGGATAAGGAGTGGATGACCAGGGCCCTAACCAGAGAGAAATGGAAGGAGGGTAGAGAGGCGTTTGCCATGCAGTGGGACAGAAATGGCTAGGAAAAAAACATGTTTGGCATAGACATATTTCAGTTTTTTTTTCCCTCTTTCATTTGTCAGCTTGCTGGTTATAAGTTGGAAACTGATATACCGGCTACTTCAAATAGCAGATACGTCTACCAAATGAAATGTACTGAAATCTGAATTTAAAACAATGTTATTGAAACAACAGAATATCTACTTTTTTGCTTTTGTTCGTCGAATCAATGAGAGCTGGTATACAGATTTTCGAATATATAAAAATACATTGTATCAATGTTTGTTTAATTCTTGATACAAGTTTGTTTTGTTAGCGGATTATTAATTGGACTAGGCAAAGATTTTGTTGTGTATTAAGGTTTTACCTGAAAATAATAATGTGTAGGTACCTATAGACATGAAATAGGTATACCTACACGATGCAGCGATGTATCTACCTATGTCTTATGAGGCCATCTGGGTAGTAAGTAAGAGGGTATGTAGCAATGAACTCTCGTTCTTTACATTTAAAGGATAAATGGTTATAAACTGTTATAAAAAAGATAAAAACATACCATCACGCCTGTATCCCCGAAGGGTTAGGCAGAGGTGTACCAACAACCAACAGAGGTGTACACCCACAGTTCACCGGTATGTTTAGGTACCATGTAATAGGGGCGAGCCTATTGCCACTAACCGGGCACAAATCCAAACTCCGACCTGCTTGCTACTGAGAATTTCATAGAAAACCCCAATAACACCTTGGTCGACTTGGGAATCGAACCCAAGACCTCTAGCGTAGCAGTCGCGCTTAGAACCACTAGGCCAACGAGGCAGTCTAAACTGTTATATAATAGTATTTCTAGTGTCTTTTAAAAGTGACATTAAACTTTCAAAACATAAACCATTAGTCTTCCGCGACTTCGTCCGCGTGTTTTAGTTTCATGTCTTTTCTTTATTTTGCTCGGATATAATTCTCTTTGTAAAATAAAACTGGCTAAGCTTAAAAGATTAAATAAATCTTTTTACAAAATATGTTATCATTCATGAATCAATCCTTTTCAATCTAAGTGGTAGTTTCATTCATAAGCGCTAGTTTAAACAATCAAAAATCTTCCTTTTCATTCAATTAGTATTAAAGAATAAACATAATATTATTATCCTAATGATCACTAATGATTATGTAGTGTCATTTTTATATGCATTTCTTGCTACCAACTGAAACCGAATCACCTATGTCGTAACACCACCAATAATGATTATATAAACTTCCAACCTGACTTTACCTGACGAATTAATTATAAATTTGGAAGCTCATCACACAAAAAGATGTTCGCCGCTTTGATTTGGACCAGACCCTTTGATCTTAGACCGAGGCGTCGGCATCAAGATTAATGACGTAACACTTCGTATAAATCACTTAACACGTTTTTTGAGTCGAATAAAATGTCTTAACTAAATCGAGGTGGTATCGATTATTGAGGAATAGGTTTAGGAATCGATTAGGAGGTTCTATCTTGACACATTTCTTGATATTTTTCGATAATATTTCTTTTGGCTAGCACGATAAGTTAGCTCTAGAAATTGTACTCTTTAAGCTATGTATTTATTTAGGTACTAGCTGACCCGGCAGACTTCGTACTGCCTCAATCTATATATACCTATATAAAATTGAACTGCTGTTCGTTAGTGCATAGTTTTTTTTTACTTAATTCCGAGCATTTTCATATTTATTCACCTTTTAAACCTTCTCTGGACTTCCACAAATAATTAAATACCAAAATTAGCCAAATCGGTCTAGCCGTTCTCGAGTTTTAGCGAGACTAAGGAACAACAAATTCATATAATATAATATATTATAAATATATAGATAGATCAACAGCAATACATATATTGTGTACAAAATGCATACAGTAATAACATCATTTCTCATGTGCATGCCTATAATAATAATAATATAATAATATTCCGGGACAACTCACACACGGTTAACTGATCCCAAGCTAAGCAGAGCTTGTGTTATGGGTAACCAGACAACTGATAAACATACTTATATATTTCTAAATACATACATATTATAGATAAATTACACCCAGACAACCAGAACAAATGATCGTGCTCATCACACAAACATTTGTCCTGGGTGGGAATCGAACCCACGACCTCCGGTATAGCAGTCAGGGTCACTAACCACTAGACCAACAGGCCCGTCCTATCATAGTTACATACCCACAGCATAAATAAAGTTTTTTCAACATCCAACTGTTAGTTTCCAGACATTAGTTATTTAACACAAAAAGCTCTTTTGCTTTAGTATACATAAAAAATATATATACTTCTACAGGTGTCTAGATAACATTATTTACATAGACTAAAATAAATCGGTCACCAAGGTTATAGCTTCATTAATCAAGCACTAATAAAACACACTTACAACACTATATTGACATTTACTTCTACAGGGTGTTTCCGAAAGGGCAAATATAATAATTGACGCAAAAAAATTAGGTATCAATTATTTATCTTACTCATTTTGATCTGAAATTTTGTAAACTTACTCTATACGAGATGTACTTTTCACCCCCTTTGTATTGACATACCCTTTCGGTAACACCCTGTATGTAAAAGTTTTCTAGTCTTTGAATATTATATTATTTTCTCTTGGCTAACACGATAAGATCGGACCATCATTGGTTAAGCAATGTTTGTTGTTTGTGTGTAAAAGTGGCATTCCGGCCTTGATTTCGAATTGTGTAACCTAACAACCTCAATCCATGCGATTGTCGTCAGGAAACCTATATTTATTTGACGTTGTTTCCTACTTGAAAAATATGATCAATGGTGGCTACTGTTTTTTATTTATGTTTGGTCGTCTTTCCACGTGTCTCTGGGTATTAAAAGAGCTATGCTATTTATTTTACAGATTTTTTTCCCGATTCTACCCAATACCCACTTACAAGTACGTCCAGTGCACCATTGATATTCCACTCCATAGGTTACATAGGTAAAATCCTTTTCATAAAATTTTAAACTGGAAAGTGTGAGAATTTTCTCATGACAAATTAAACCTTGTAGAGCTTATTCCAAATATTCCTCACAATATTCGAACAGATCAAGACAAACTACTTTACATGTAGATTGTAGCGTAATAATTAAGTTTGTGTCGTACGGCTTAATAGTTGTACATATAATTTCATTGTTGTCGTTGTATTATGTACGTATTGTACGTAAGTATTCGTTTTTGAGTCGTTTCCCACATCATTAAGTCCTAAGGAACGAAACAGAATTGTAGTCATTAACTCGGCAACCCTCACCATATAATTTCGTTTCATTGTTAAGGAATCGGTCAAGAACGAAACGATTTAAAGCTAGAATAATTAACATCTAGAAATTACTTCACTGTATTATCAAGTTGTCAAAGTATCTTCATTATTCTTGATAGACAAATCGCAGTTCGAAAGGTTAATGGTTCCATCTATAATCTTAAATTGTTTTTAATTAAATTAATTGAAAACCATGTGTATTACATGTTGCCTTATCAGCAAAACCTGTTTCTTTTAATAAGGCTAATAAACACACCCATTTTAATTTATTTGTTATTTTTTTCCGGCGTATACTGGTTTCGAGATTTTATGTACTTGTAAACAGAACTTGAAGGTGTTAATAAATACCAAGTCACTAGAACGTTACTTATGTCAAGTCAAAATGTTCAATCTAAGAATATTTTTTCTTTAACTTTGAGTTGCGGCCTGCTTACACCACAAATCAAATCTCAGATTTAGCTAAATCGCGATTGAACTTGACGTAATCAATACTTTTGTGTAAGACCTTTCCGCTTTCACTCTTTATTGATCGAAGGTGTGTTTTGTTGAGCGAACCTATTTATATTTAAAAAGTTCTTTTCTTCGACGAATTCAAAGAAATAAGCTTTGAACTGTCTTTATGATGGAATCTGAGACTTTTATACGAGAAAATTATATCATGTACCTACATAACTGTATGTACTAAAACTCTTATAGGATTTTTATCTTTTCTGATGCCTGTTTTTTCCCAAGCTATGCTTTCATTCCTAATGATTTCAGCTGAATACCTACCGAATTGTACGTACCGCATTTCACTTGGAGCGATTGCCTAAATTGTATTATTCACAACCCGTTTTACTAGATAAATCGGTATCCCAGAGTGAGACTAGTTAATAGAACTATATTGACGACTGTGGTACTCTAATCGAGATTAACAAATACAAGGTTAGTGGGTGCAATTTGACGTCAAAACTTTATATAACACTGCTTATAACTGAAGAGTTGCCATCTCGAAAAAAGTTGCGTCGTTGAACTTTTGATGTTACGTCATTAGATCTCACGAAAACCATTGACTTAACTATGAAAGGTTACTTAAACTTCCTCCTACATACTAATATATTAGACATTTGTCAAATTCTTTCGATTCATGACATTAAAAGGCTTTTATAAATGGAGTCTATTTTGTTTTTAATAACAAAGGCAAAGACTCCTTTGACGCTTTGTCTGATATTCGTTTTCTATTTTATCGAATTGAAAGGTTCGATTTTCGAGATTTTTTTAGCTATGATTTTGTTTGTTGGCGAGGAGCTTTAGAAAACATGTTACCTTAATGACCTTAAGCTACCTGATGGTTACGTACTAAGTTACAAATTCTTCATAAAATGAGTCAAATAATTAAAAATGTTTTCTTATTTCATAAGCATATTATTATACGATTTGCTGTGCCCACTTAACACTAAGTGCCTAAGTGTTATTATACATACAGTATAGTGAAATTAAATGGTATAAACGAACTTTTGTTTAAAATTGTCATGATACAGACTTTCTGCAAACGTCTGATATAACGGTTTATCTACAAAATAGTTCAGCAATTTTAATTAAAATTTGAAGAGAAAATCTAATTAGAATTTCGCATGACTGTCAGACTATAATGTTCTCGCGTATCGTTGCTGCAACGTTTTGCATTCTCCACAATATTTATTTGTGCAAAACACAATTTATTTCTGGATGTTTACCTACACAGCATATCATTAAATTGTAGATTAAACAAATATTTGTATGCAATTAGGGTGTTCGCGATTAAACTAATCTGCTATTGGCTATTTTCGCATATATTGTGGTCTATTTGTCAATTTTGGCCAATGAAAGACAAGCTACTGACTCGTGATTGGTGGAAATTGACGGATAGACCACATGTGAGACTGACGAACCTTAGAGGATAGATAAGTAACTAAAGAGTGCGCATATCAGGGTATGAATAGTGAGCACTAGTGTGAACAAGTTTCGTCGTAAAAATAGTATCAAAACCGAGCTCGCCGTATTAATAAAACTATCTCAAACCCTAAAAATATCGGAACCATTTATATTTTCGCATCAACGTTTGTTGTTGCAAGGAAAATAACTTATATTAGTAAATGAATGTACTACCAAAAACGTGCTTATGCTTGGCGCAATATCCTTTAGCTATACCTGAACTCCATAGTTTTAACGTTTGTAAACTCTTTGCCAGTGCCTATTTTAAATTTAGAATACAAAATTAATTGTTTAAATATGCCAGTTATAAGTAAGTTCGGCTGAATCAATAATTCCATTGCTTCAATGTCAAACAGGTCCATGATTGGTCATATTCTCAATATTGATCAATGACAACGACACAACTTACATTTGGTATAACTTGATAAACTAAGTTAGTTGTCGAATATGCAACATTCTGAGATAGTTCGGCTTTCCCCCAGGCATTTAGTTATTGCGGCTGTATGATGTGTTTCCAATTGCATGACAATTATATTCAACTAATATTCTGAATATCAAACGTTAAAGGTTCAGCACTGTTAGTCAATTGACGTATAAGAGAAACTTTGTATTGATCCAGTTCATTAAAGATTTACCATTCGGTAGGCTTTTAACGGTAATGACTAAAAGTTAACAGAATAAGGTAATTTTTTTATGGGAGATTAAAATTTGCGAGAATAATTTGGATAATTACTTAAGGTACAGTTTACAGTGAGATTTATTATCATTTGTAGTAATATTTTAAAACGGGGATTAACGCGTACATGCATAAATACCTTTAGGGCTTGACGTTTCGACCGAGTTACACAGGCCGTGGTCGCAAGCAGACTAAAGATGCGGTGTCATTGCTCCGTGGACGAAGTAGATGATTTTTCATCTACCCCCTGTTCTTCAAGTACCCTACACACTACACTGACCGTGTCCGTATTCTGTTCACTAATCGACTTAAGGGAATCACTGGATACCAAGATTTAGTGGTCTGCCGGTTCTTAAATCGGCAATAGCTGATCACGTACTATAGGTAGTACAAGTTATTATATCATTTGATTGTATAGGTAACTATTGATTCAAATGCGACAATCAATTTCCTTTATAACACATTTTTTCCCCCTTTATACCCTGTTTTTCTAGGCAATATTTTACTCTAATAAATTTCATCACACCATATTTTACACAAAAATCGATGTAGGAAAAATAATAATAATAATCCGGGACAACTCACACACGGTCATCTGATCCCAAGCTAAGCAGAGCTTGTGTTATGGTAACCAGACAACTGATAAACATACTTATATATTTCTAAATACATACATATTATAGATAAATTACACCCAGACACAGAACAAATGATCGTGCTCATCACACAAACATTTGTCCTGGGTGGGAATCGAACCCACAACCTCCGGTATAGCAGTCAGGGGCACTAACCACTAGACCAACAGGCCAGTCTTACTTAAGTAACGAGCTACGTGACAGAAACTATTAAAATATACTGTTGTACCTAATTATATAGAAAAAAACTGGCCAAGTGCGAGTCGGACTCGCACACGAAGGGTTCCGTACCGCCGTCGTATGAGAGCCCCCCTTAAATATTCATTTTATGTGGTTTTTACGGAAATACATCATTTGTGAAAATTTCAGCTTTCTAGCTATCACGGTTTATGAGATACAGCCTGGAGACAGACAGACGGACAGACAACGGAGTCTTAGTAATAGGGTCCCGTTTTACCCTTTGGGTACGGAACCCTAAAAATATATCGCCTGACTATTTGAGTAACCATTTACATAACGAACTAAAGACATTATTTTATTTATCAGTGAATTTTATGAATCAATAATAGAATGAACAGCTGTTTAGATAAATGTATAGACGGACAAGTAGTTACAGCAAACAGAACTATGAATGAAGAGTTTAATAAGTAATTGAATTAATATATTACCTAATTGAGGTCAGTTACCTTGGTGTTGACATTTAAATGTAAAATATGGTAATGGAGCAGTATCTATACAAATAAATAATATTGAAGTGTCTGTTTGTAGTTTCAAATTAACAGCTTTTCACAAGGCATATACGCGGACAAAAGAAAAATAAATATTGTTTATTAAATTTGTCTGTCTGATTGTTCCGGCTAATCTTTGAAACAGCTGGACTGATTTTGACAGGACTTTCATTTTCAAATAGCTAATGCTAGAAGGGGTCTACTAGAGCTACTTATATTTTATAAATTGTATTTATTTTAAAAGGGGATTAGGTACTAAAGCGGGTGAAACCGCGAGGCACAGCTAGTCTACAATATAAGCGGTAAGACTAGAGTAATATCGTAAGAAACATTCCGGTTTCTGAACAACATTAAGTAAGAGACTTGCTTTAAAGTTTTCTCATATGGATTCATAACAAAAGTATGTAGATCTTGTCTTGTTCTTTCTTTTAAAATATGATATTGCTTTGGATCTGGGTTAGTTAACCCGAGTGCAACACAAATAAGGTTATTTTTTTGAAAAGAGGATACTATTTTAATCTTTGCGTTTCGATCTCTTTGGACAGTATGTTATTTAAAACAACTTTTGGTGAGAATGAACTTTATTCGAAGGTTTTTTTATTACCTAAACTGTAGATATATATTTTTTCAAATTTAGATGTATGCTTGTGTATTTCTTTATGTAATATGACATCCTGAACTCGATGGCGAGGAACATCTTCTGTAGATTTTATCTTATAATTTTCTGACCTTGGCTTACATAGTAATGGATGCGGATGTCTACGCTTCCTAACTTTGCATAAAGACACCAATATATTCAGTACTAAAACCTAACAACAAGTATAAAGACTACAAAACACAAAGACTCATAAAAATCGGTCGAGTTTCAGTAAAACTGGCAAACATAACGTCGGGACATATGGGTCAAACACTGAAACTGCTTTTTTGAAGTTGTTATACATGTAAAGCGCAGGCCACACCGCCAGCTAGCGGGCGGGCGGGCTAGGCGGGTGGGCGAAGCGAACGAAGGAAACTATACAAACTACGCGAAATATTGGCGAGCTAAACTATGGGGTTCACACCGAAAACTGACAGACGAGCGACGGGCGGAGCGGGCGAAGCGGGCGAAGCGGGCGAAGCGGATGGGAGAGCGAGAGGTTAGCGTTCTATAGAACTTTCGTCGATATATGACATATTCATCGTTCACAAACGTAAACACTACACTGCTATTCGAAAGACGAGCGTCGACTAGTCTACTCGAAACGGGGAGGACGGACGAACGAACCGGGCGAGCGGGCTGGCGGGCGAGCTAAGCTAGCGAAGCGCGGGCGCGCCAACGAGGTGAACGAGTAGCTTCGCTGGAATCGTCGGATATTTCGTTAGCTTAGCTCGTTAGGTTAGTCGGTAGCTCGCCGTGTGAACCGGAGTATGTAAAGAGGTGAAACGATGTTCGCCCGCCTAGCCCGCCCGCCCGCTAGCTGGCGGTGTGGCCTGCGCTTAAGTTGCAATACTTGCACAACGACTCTTTGAGATAGGTTAGAAGTTAAAATACGTTGTTACTTTTTGCGATAACAAGCTTTAAGGTGGAAAGAGAAGAGAAAACACTATCAGTCTTATCTTTGGAATTCTAAGGGTGCGTCCAGATCTGATGAAGGAGCAGTACACGAGCAGCTCGCGAGCATGCCGCGAATGCACTAGTGTCAGCAACGCTGTCTGCCAGACGTGCGCGCACCGCTCGTGAACAGCTCGTGTAATGCTCGTTCGGTGCGCGTTCGTCAGATTTGGATGCACCCTTACAAGATTTCCGACCAGAAAATACCAGAATCATCCGTCAAAACAAGTTACGATTTAAATTATACCAAAATTTCGTTAAAACAATTCCGAAAACTTCCAAAACATTAACTCAAGTGTCAAGAACTTGTCATATTAGGAGACAGTCGTTCATAACGTTTAGAAGTAACACATACCAAAGAAATTTGTTGTGAATTACTTTTACAAGTCGTATGTTGAGTTTGGACTAATTAGGGGCACTTTCTACAGTTCTCTTAAGTAAACAAACTTGGGAACGTAGCTTCGTATTCTCCGAGCCGTTTCCCGCCTCTTATTTTGAATTTTTAATTTGTGAGCGCGCTTCTGCACCTAAGTGTTTCATGTCAACGACATTGCAAGCCCGTTCCGTATAATTAGTTGGCGAGTCATAATCTACAACCATGGCAAAATGGTTCCCAGCATTCATAAACTTTAAGAAACTTGTTAAAAGTTTATCACCGTACTCATTGTTCAGTTGTTATGTTTCCTTAATTTTTTGCGTTATTTCAGGTTTGAGTTTCGAAACTTTATATTAATTGTTTCGTATCTTTATTTGATTTCAGAAATTTAATCTACGGGAAAAAGGTTTAATCTCATTTTTAAATAAAACTTTATTTTATTTGTTTGATGTAAAACAAATCTCGCACTAGGGTTGCGAAGAATCAACTTATCTAGAATTTAAAGCACACCTATACTTCAAACACGTTTTCGGGATCAGAGTAATTTCCGTCTAGCGTGGAGATCAATTTCACAGCACTTTGTGCAGCGTCAGTTGGCGTAGTGACCTATACGACTGCACCATCCATGCAGTCAATCCACTTCTTTCCTCTTATAACCAATAAAGCTATAAACAAACTGGAACACGTACTAGAACCTGTAAATTCGTAACCAGGTGAAATAAACCTCGCTTAGATACATAACAAAATTTTTCTGATTTTCTTACGACCACCCTAGAGACTCCTCACGGTCTTAAATCTATCTTAAGGTCGGATTTGACTTCTAATTTTGAGTTATTCATGTTTGAATGGGGGTTCCCACATCCCTTTTGTGATCAATGAAAAATTCTGAGAATACGGAGTGAAAGAAATTTTGGGGAAACAATTTCCTGCTGTGAAAACAATTTGGTCTTTGTAAAATATTTGTTGGTGAATGGAGTTAAACAGTCAGAGGGTTGGCGGGTTACAGCAGAATTTTAAGTTAGTTGTGGGACATTTAGAATACCTCTACGTCCTACGGAAAGGGTTTATAGGTTTCCAAAGGCCTCTTGTTCATGAATTTAGGTCATAAAATTGAATTCGGATGTTTCCTATCTGTAAAGATTTCGTTATGTCCGCAATAGACCCGGTTACAGTCATAACTTTTTGAAAGTAGGAGTAGTCTTGTAAATAATTTAAGCAACTGGAGAGTTCGCCCTGCTTTCTTGAATGTAAGACTAAAACTGACTAAGAGCGCAATATCTTGAAAGTACATATTGAAACTATCAATAGTACTGTCGAATGTTATATTTTTTACATAATGGTCTATTTAACAAAACATAAAATCTTCAAAAACATCACTACCCTCTTCTCTACTTAAGAAGCAATAGCTTCCTTTGTTTTTAGTATCCAAGGTCGATCTACTAAGATAGTACGCAAGTCAATGTCAACCCTTTTTATTTTCCACAAATCCATCATGGCCACCGCACTGCTGTCAGCCATAATTTTTCAGCGACTATGACATATGACGGTAGATTTATTTTCATACGCGAATTCTCCTCAATGTACAAAAAACCATTATCTTACATCATATTTTAAGCAAATAGAGATTTATTTTTAGTTTTTCCACAAAGCTATTTATGTTGTTTTTAATATTGTTGGTACATCATGTGGAATGATTTGATCACGGTGATTTTGGTGTGTCGGAATTTTCCCTTATATTTCATCTGTTTACGTATAGTATTATTTCATGTAAAAATTTAGAGTATTTGTTAACAGGTGCGTTACTGTTAAAAACAGTTCTGTATATCTTTAGGTATAACATTAATGTAAATATTGCTTTCTTAGGTTTAGGTACGCGAGTGTTAGACATTGAAATAAAACTACTTTTTATCGACGTAAAATCTTAAATAAATCGCGACAAAATCCGTAAAAAGCAGTCCGTAAAATCCAAGTTTCAATAAATTTTATTTGGTTTTACCTTAGATATTTTCACTTAACCTTTAAAAGCACGATTGATAGACTTTTTAAAGAAAAGTTAATAAAAGCTTAAACAGCAAACACTTTGAAAAGAAAATGAATAAACTTCAGCGGGAAAATATGCGAGATGCAATAAAAGCTGAAAATCAACATCGAATATACCTTGAAAAATATTAAAGTTGAGTTGAAAACTATTTGAAATATGAAATGTTCTAACAAAGTCACTGGAAAGGTGATTGCATGCTAATATTTGTTTTTCTTAGGTACAGTCGAGCACATATCTCCAAAAAAAAACTTTAGCAAACAAAGAAACTTTAAAGTTCACACAACACATTACACAAAAACATTTTAGGTAAAGTTGTCAAAATATAAAAGGTCCGTTTTGACATTTGTCATCGCGACGTAACTAGTAATGTAGTTTCGTTCCAAGTTACATTCTAGGGTCTTTCTCAAATGTCAAAACGGACCTTTTATATTTTGACAACTATAGTCTTATTAATTATTTGAGCCAGGTCTATGAAACATTTGTCTGTAATTTTAATTGTTTTGATAAAATTAGGTCTAGGGTTAGTTGAAAAGTGGCTTAGCCGCTAATTATTTATTTAAGTATTATAAATAAGTTGTATGTTGTGGGCAGGTATGCAAAACAATTCTCAGCAATATAAATAGGAAAAGGAAATTTTGATATTACATTCGACGTTACTCACGTAGATCTGAATATCTGTCTTAAAGGCAAGGTTTTAGGGTTCATTTTTGCGACTCGCGGTAACCATTGACATACGACTGTGCTATACCATATAGCATGTGAAAGATAGTTGTAAGTTTGTTCAACTGGGGCATGAAATCGATCATCGAGCCCGAGGAAACTTTAAAATCCATTTAACTTTTCCATGTCCACACTGTTCTTGCTGTCACAATATCGAAAATGGTCGCAGCTATGCGAAAGATAACCAACCTTGCAACATTTTATTGGAGAAAAAATTAGGTTAACAAAATATATAGCTTTTGAAATTACAAGTTAGGTAAGTACTTATATTGTGAAAATTAATTAACTAAGATTTTTGAAATCTTATGTTTTTTGGACTGTTTTTATATTTAGGTGAAGTTTTTATAATTTTACATTACAGATTTTGTTTCATATACTTTAAAACTTTCTTGTTACCGTTGGGTCTATTTAGCATAACCACATCCGGACGTAAAAGTTCAAATAGCATTCTCTATTGACAGAGCCCATTAATCACAGCCAAAGAAGATTGTATTGACGGCAATTAAATTGGCTTTAGTACATTGAGGACAAGTACAAATTAATGGCGCTACAAAACATTCACCAAATTAAATATAATTCTATCCAGATTATGCTAATGCTGTCAGTTTTCCAAACGTTTATAATCATGAAAAATAAATTAGCATTAATTCGCTAGATGAATACATTGTTCCATTTTTGAATGTACGACTTTACGAGTTATAGAAATACCCTCTTTTCATAGTATGCAAATTAAAATGTTCTATGAAAATTCCTTCGTCATATTTGGAAAATACCATTGTAGTTGAGCAAGTTTTATTAAAATGAAACGTTTTACGATGGTAATTCAATGATGTATTTTTTGACAAGTTTTACATAATATTTTCGTTGGTAGATACAATTTTTACTAAAACTTGTTATAACCAGTTTTAGTAAAAATTGCATAAATTATTGTTGTTTGACAATTTGAGGTTTATTTTTCTTAAAATTAAAATTGTTAGATACATTATAACAATTTTTTTATAGCAAAGTTTTCTCTGCTGTCGTTTTGCAATACTTACAATTAAGAAAAAGGCTAGGAAAATTATGATGAGAAGGAATTTTACATAGCCTAATCATAAATTAAATAGGTTACAATTAACTTTATAATTCACATTAAAATAATTTACTTCTTAAGGACGTTTAAGTAGGCTGTTCATGTTAGGTTAGGTCAATTTGAAAGAGGGTATGTTAAAGCAAAGTTTCTGGGTTAGGTAAACTAACAGCAAGACTTGCATTATATGCAATGTACTGACTGTAGGAAATGAAAAATGTTATGTTATAAAAGATAGCTAAATATAAGATGGATTAAGTTTTAATATAAGTATTACGTGAGTCATGTCTTCGCGATAAAATACGAATTTCATGATACTTTTGCCACCCCCTCTTACTGCCTTTGTTTTTTTTACACAGGATTGGCCTATCTACTATTTTTATATGCTAATTGGCCTACACTTACTGTCTTAAAGGTAGTGTGCCAAGTCATTTGTTTGCCACTCACAACAAACAACACGTTTGCTTATACAACCATTAAATAAGATAAATAAATACAACCCTACCTACTTCCTCAAAGGTGTTCCAGGTAATGTGTTTACCACACACAACAGGCAACAGGCTAATAAAATATAATATATCAACCTCTCCACACAGCTAAATAACTATAACCTCAAGTTTAATATAATAATTATTAATAATAATAATAATTCCAGCCTACAAACGTCCCACTGCTGGGCACAGGCCTCTTCCCATATAGAGAAGGCACGAGCATTGATCACAAGTTTAATATAACCTTCTAATATAAAACCTCACTGAATATACGTACCACATGCAAATACATACCGCTAAATTGCATTAATAAAATTACTTCAGATCGATCAAAATATCACTAGAATTATTTTTTCCGATAATCAAGAATATCATATTACAGTCCAATCGTCTACACAAGGTGGCATTTAATAAATTGATGTACAAGGTTGATTAATATTGCCTACTAGGACACAAGTGTAAGGATAATTAATATTTATTACTCGCTGTATATTAATTTTCTTATAATATTGCTCTATTGGCAACACTGATATTAATAAAAAGATTTTATGACACTGGCAACATTTGAAATAACTGTCAGAGCAGGTGGTTTAATTTTCTATTTCTAAAAGTGAAGCGTTAAAATATCGTATTTTTTTTTAAAGATTAATCAAATTAATTTATTTTCAAAATACAAATTTTGTAACCTATACGTATTCATTAACAGCAGACGAGACAGTAGAAAGGTTATAAAAAAACTAAAACCTTATTGAATTTTGGTTAATGTACCTACATAATACTAAATATTTTATAAGTGAACCAACTAGAGGTCGTTGGGAAGATATCGCTTTTAACGATAAAACCGCCATTGTACCTTTTCACTGCTATGTATTATTTAAATGTTGCAACTTTTGTGGTCTACAATAGAAAATATTCTTTTCTATTATATTTTATGCCACTCTACCTTTAATTGATATAACTTCGAAGTATTTGGGGTAAGTGCGTTAAGTTCAAAAAAATAACTAAAAGATGGTCACACGCAACTAGCAGTATATTAATTTTGTGTAAAAATATTCCGCTATAAAAACGTCTACAAGCCTTTTTATTAAAATCAATGAACGAATACTGTCTCGAAAATATGAACAAAAACGGCAGGTTTTTTACAACAGTTTAAACGGCTTATGAACCCGTTAAATAAGGTCTTATGACGCTGTTCCCTGCCGTATGCCGTATGAAAATGACCGTAACGTTTACAACTTTTCCTTAAATTAAAATTAAAGTTTAGTCCGGAATTCTAGGCAATTTGTTCAAATTGTTTTTCACAGAAAACATTTCATTAAACTTTTATTTTATGAACAACATAATTTTGCCAATTGGGACCGGACTTTGACTTTCCTTGTTCGAATGATAGATTGTTATTAACCTTTTGGAATAGAACCTCATTATTGGGACTTCTTTATTATAGGTTAGGCTCAAATCGCGGCAACCAATTGAAAATTGATGAGATCCTATCAGGTTATTTTTTTTTTCTATTTGATAATATTCGTGTATTAAAACTGTCAACTAACACAAGATTTGATTGAAAATAAGGAAATATCAGATTAAGAACAAGATTTTGGTATTTCCCCCACTTTCCCATTGATTCAACATTGGCATACCATAAAAGTGATAATCCCAGCAGGGTTTTACTAAATATCATAAAATCCCCAATACGATTATCTAATCCATCGGAAATACCGGTGTTATAATAAATATTCAAATTTTGACAAGGTGACTAAACTGATGCGAGCAAAAAATCCGTTAATTCAAGGAGTACTTATCACGAACTGACGCCCACAAGTCTGATCATTAATTCTTTAGAAATAGAATTATGTCATGGTTTTATAACTTTAAGGATTATATTTTTTATTCTAGTGCTATATGAAGTGTCATATCAAGAGATAGAAGAATTTCCTTTTCTCGGAAATGGAAAAATGACGTCATCAAAATTATAAAGAACGATTAATATAGTGTGATTCAAACTTTTTGGCGGCTGTGAAGTGCGCTACACGCTGCGCAGTACCCCGCCCCGCACCCCCGCTAGCGCATGAATTTGTTACTGCGCAGTGACTCGCCTCGTGTTCAGAGCCGCCATTAAGTTAAAATCTACCTATACTAAAGCTTTTTAGAACAACCATGGTGGTAATTCGTGGAAGTGTTCTAACTTAAAATTGACCGCAAAATAACTAGGAAAATCCTAGCTAGATTAAATAAATCAATATCTAGATTAGGTCAATAACAATCAAGAGACACATTAAGGTAGATATTGTTATACAACACTAAATTACTAAAATGGGAGGATCTAGGGAAGAGCTAGGTACTTAATCATGAGCTCATAATTAGGAATAAAGTATTAAATTGGTACTAGATTGTTACATCGAAATTCTGATTATTTTGGTGGCAATACCTGATACCGACCAAGTCACGGTAAAACAGTCTTCTGTCTGTTCCGTTTTTAATGTAATTTGGTTTGGCGAGAGTTGGTACCTTGGGGAATAGGCCACTTTTTATCGCGGAAAAAAGGCGAAGTTTTCTACCTATATCAACACAAAGGTACTACTGCCATTTTGATCAAATAATCTCGTGACTTCATATTTTTTTTGGTAAGTGTCACTTTTGTAAGTAAACTTTGAATTGAAGTAGGCTGTTATCAAAATGTTAAAGGTAGCTATTTATGTCACATTATATCGATTCCTGTATCAAAAGGTCTGGACAAAAAACAACATCTAGTGTTGAAAATGTAATTTGAAACAGCAAAATTTCGTAAAACCAAAACCAACAGATAACATACGAATATAATAATATTCAATACCTCATCTCTTACACAAGATTACAGTTTTTTGTTGTCACTTTTTAGACCATACACATATTCATTTCTTATGATAAAACCATTTGTCGGAAGGTGGTATTTTAGTCAAATATGTTCAGCAAATATTGTAGGAAATTATGTAATTATGTTATGTTACCCTTTAACCAATGTAGATGACACACATGCAGAAGTCAAGTAATTAACTAAAGTGTTTGTTTAACCCAACCATATTAAAGTGGACAGTCCCACTTCTGAAACAGGTGACCGCACCGTTTCATGTATATTACAACCTTTTAGTACCATACTGCAGTATATGTCCCTAATTATTCGTTTGTTCCGTACCTAAAGAGTATCAGACTAAGCCATAACTAAGGCTCTTGTAACTTAACAGCTGTCTAATTTTGACAGTTGCTGTCACTATGACTGATAATAATACCAAGATGGCGGAATTCAAGATGGTTGCCATAAAAAATATTCAATCCAGCTAAAGGCTGATACATAAATATTCATAATCCCGATGAAAATTCAATTTATAAAGTGTCGGATTGTATAGTGATACGTAAAACTCGTTGTAAAACTGCCTCGTATTCGGCAGGCAGTATTTCGCCTAGCCTTTTCCAAACTGTGTTTGGGTCGGCTTTTAGCCTGTACAGCTGAACGCCAGTATTTAACATAGAGTGACTGCCTGTCTGTCTTCCACAATCCATTTAAGGGGCTATATATATGCGTGAAGATCAATTTACAGGGTGTTACAAAAAGAGGCTGAAGAATACATCCGCATAACCAGACACCTATTTTGTGTCTAGTTAGGATTGTGCTATATTACTATAACCTGTAATGATAATAATAATTAATTGGTGTCAAAAAACAGTTGCGATTTGTTGGATTTTAATTATTTAAGTTTATCATATTGAGCTTAAATTTTTGAATCTGACTCTATGCTATACAGGGTGTTAAGAAAACCCTGTCCGACCCGAAAGGGTGATATAGGGCTCATAATCACATGCCCAAATAAAATATTAAATTTGGAATATTTTTGAAAGTAACAATAATAATTAATGAATGTTAAAATAAACATTTTTGGCCGCAAACATCCCTAAATTTGAGATTAAAACAAAAATTACAACTCCATTTTCGTCGGTATTATTGGCGGCCTTTTATTTTGATCATTTGGCAGCACCTGTGACGACGCCGAATCTATCTCTCGACTTTTGAGGAAAAAAATTGTTTTTTAGTATAATTTTCATTTTTTTTTTTTACTTTAATTAGATATCGATACCTAACAACACCTTAACGGGTCGGATAGGGTTTTTTTAACACCCTGTTTGTACCTTTCATCCATTTTGGAAAGATACACCCTTTCGGTAACACCCTGTATTATATACGTGGGTATATAAATGTAGCCATTGAAGGACACCATGTGTGTCCTTACAAAAAGTTCAATATGGTCGACATGAATATATTGACAATATTGCCTATAAATCATGTGATTTGAGGAAATTGTGTAGCCCATCAATCAACTACAATATATTGAATTGCATAAGAAATAAAACGTCCTGCTTATTTTCTAAGGGGACCAGTAAGGGTTCCAGTGTTGTATGACACAAATAAGTAACTACATTCAAATAAAACATATTTAAAAATTATAAAGGTTGTAGAGAAAGAAGTTCACAGTGTCCAGTAGGTAGTAGTTTTTTTTAAGTATCGTTGAGATTGAAAGTTATTCCCAATTCTTGCGACCTCACACGGAATAAAAGAGAAGATATGAATCAATATTACATGCTTACCTACACACATATACTGTTATTATATAGTGTACCTATTTATAGCCATGTAAAACCGTGGCTAAACCGTCTGAAATTCAAACACAAACAGTTCGAATGCAATATCCTGACTATTACTCTCCGCTTATTGATACGAGCACACTTACACACCTATATTGCGCATTGATATATCAACCGGAAACTGTTTCCTACCGGCTCTATAATCCTTTAAATCGTATTGCAATATATTGTTGCCACAGAGCAGTGAATTTATAGAGGTTCACCTTTATTAATACTCCGTGCCTCAGAACGTTAATCCTTAGTTCCCGACTGTCATACGTTGATCTTTGGCAGTTTTTGAGTCAATTCTGACAACCAGTCATGGGATTTTCTTTGTTACCCAGTAAAATGGGTTGTGGAGGTCAGATAGGCAGTCGCTTCATGTAAAATACGGTATTCCGCTGAATCCGGTAAATACTAATCTTTTAACCGTATAAAATATAATAATAAAACCGACCCTATATTATCCGGGAACAATAGTTTAAGTAACTAAGTGCGTATATAAAAATATATGTCGAAAAAGAATGGCAATAATAGAGAGGGGTTTATGTTATTTGACAGGCTTGACAGCTGTCAACTTATTGTCATCGAGTGTTTAGTTGGACTGTCCAACTTGGACATGGTCATTGGACGCCATACGAGTCGGACGTGCAATTTATCTGTTTCTGCTTGTCGATTCTGTAAAATTCACACAACAACTCGCAACTCACTTCACTCTCACACTCACTTCGAATCTGACCTTCTGTGCTATTCTGTAACATTATTTTCATGTCTCGACAGCGGAATCCGCGGTGAGATGTCAAATACGTATTCTCGAATTTGAATTCTAAATCAAGGCCAATTGGGTTCACTTTTGAAGTGAGCTTTATTGTCACTTCACTGTCACTTCACTTTCACCTGTCACCGAAATTATTAACAGAATAGACACAATCGTCTTATCATTTACGTTCTTGTTATTGTACCTATAAGTAAGCAGGTACTATACCTAAGTAGGTACCTATTTCGTTGTTTATAGGACAACATAACGCTGTTGCTCGGAAAAGACTTGTAAAACCGCTGGCACATAAGAATAAATGGTACACGCCGCTGGGTAGAGCTTGTGATTCTATTCAAACGCGTATAGAATTTCTTGTTTTAATAAAGACCTTGTTTCCGAAAACCTAATCTAGACCTGATATAATCTAAAGCCTGACTCATTTAATCTAGATTAAGATTACATAAGCATCTAAAACCTATCTAACATTATATCCTTTTACTTTTTATAATGCGACCCAGTGAACGTTCTTTTGTTTTCCTTTGAACACAGTCACTTGAAATGTTAATAAAAACAAGGTTTTTACGTGGAAGAGTAAGTAACCTTTTACAGAGTTTTTCTATCGGGATCTGTGGCAAAAACCTGTTTACACTAGGGTTAGCTGCCTTAACTTATTTCTAGTGATAATACTTTTAAAAGTTTAGCTTTTGCTGGATTTTTGTAGCTTTTATTTTATTTGATGTTTTAGTGGCAAAGGTCTCTGATGGCAGAAAGTTGTTGGGAACTTTAAAGTTTAGATAGAAAATTCTTTAACTACAAAGTTTTAGGTTTTTTCTCTATTATTTTACGTTTTATTTCGAGCCTTAACATCATCTAAACAATATGCGATTTTTTAAATCTTAAACTTCAATAAACCTGTATTTTCGGTTTAAAGATTTTTATTCTCAATAAAAGAAATACAAGTTCACTTACTTGAGAACAACATAATATCATCTTAATTAATTATTACAATTCGTCGTTTCTTTAATACACATCTAATGTATTCATGTATGAGGAGACTTATTGTTTGCAATTACAAATTGAGCTAATTGAGTTTTGAATACATTTTCAATTCTGATGTTTAGATTTAAGGCCATTTTCCTATTAATTTACACCTACCTAAAACTATGTATTTCGGAAACTCGCCACGTCGCGTCTTTTAGATTCACAACTCTACACAAAATCACTTGATGACTAACTTGTCTTTACGACAGTAGCTATTGCTTCTGCGTAAGACAGGCTTTGATGGCAGTGTGATATGTTATCAGCTACCTGAGGCAACTACTTACCATAACCGGAGTTAACCTATACAGTAAGATTGAACTGTTCCGTAGATCGAGTTTAGAGTTCCACGTTTGTTATACCAGTAAAGTATTATAACATCATACTGTATACAAATAGCTTCGAATTTCATTGCTTCTGTATTTTTACTCAACTATAGTGAAGTCTAGAAGGAGGGCTATGTGTTTGACCTGAATATATAGTATACAGGTCAATAACCGTATAATTTTTTTTAACCGTTTGCAATTTTTAATCTAAAAAGTCAGTCTTCTGCTAAGTCTTAACTGAATGTTCGAATACTATGGACTTTTATTTTATTTTAGTTCTTGAAATGAATCGAATAAAAAAACACGGTTCTCTATTCATCGAATTGTTTGTTTTTATGGACGTTTATTTAAAAAAAAATATCCTTTGTGGGCCTTTCTTAAACGAAATGATTTCTTCTTTTGTCTTGATCCAAAATGGATTGACGAATCAAAAGATAGATGAAAGAAAACCTTATTGCCGCTTCTAACAAATATCCAAATTTGATTTTCTAACAATATTGAAGTCTAGGAATATCTAGGAATCCTACCGACCCGAGCAATGCGGTTTTCGCTATTAACATAACCTAACCTAAATCCCTTCTTGATACCAAATATCGGAACCTTTGCAATTGCCGCAGGCTTTCACAATGATATGTTCAGAATGACCTGAATTCTTGATTTTTGGGAGGTTTTTGTATTTGCGTTATTTGATAAAAATATATCAGTTATATTACTTTATAGCACTGTAAGCTCAATGTATCTTTGATGGTCAAATTCACATATCTTGCTATAGGTACCACTACTGGATACAATAATTTATTTATTTTATATTTTCATTAAATTATTTTTTTCTACTTTTTATTATATTACTTAAATTATTTTGAAGAATCTGAGCTAATCTTAATAAAACTTTCAGTGGATATATGCCTGCACTACTACATGACCTAATTTCATTCGCAACTAGCTGTGCGCCGCGGTTTCAACCGAGTAAGTCAGTAAGTAATTCCAGTTCCTGTGAGACATTTCTTTTATACTGTTGCTAGTTATTCTGCTATTCGAGCAGAGTCGAATCCATAAAATCAAAAACCATGTAAATCGATCTACCTATCCGTTCTTGAGTTGCAAATGGTGTAACGTACCCGACTCTGCTTTAATTATAGAAAGAAGATTAGCTTATATACTCATTTATTATACAAACCAATTGTGTCAAAACATATTTAACTGAGTGTATACTTTGAACACCAAATATAGTGCTTAACTTAAGTACTAAATACACTAAGTTAGCACTTTACTGTGTATTTAAGACCTAAATTGCGTTAGTAGGACTAACCGAGGCAACACAAACAACCTCGTGTTTATTTATTTAGGAACGTAACATCTAAGTAATAGACGTTCAGTATCTTTATTTCATTGCAAACTATTTATTAAAACAACAATATATTTTCATCATTGTGAGAAAAGAATGCTTTTAACAAACATTTTCTGAAATGCTAGAGATTTCTGTTATAGATTTTATTATAAAACTCAGTTAAGTGTCCTTTGGAAAATAACTCTTATTTATTGGTATTTTATATACCAATACATAAGGTCTTTTAAGGAGATATTCTTGGTCGTGTCAGCCAGTCATTTGTTAGGCAATAGGTAATAAATGATAATAATTAATACTGTCCCAATTATAAAAATTAAGTAATATTATGTTAGGCTAATTTGTATTTTTAAAGCCCTTCAACCATTACATTTTTCTATACTAACAAAGTTCAATATTATAAATGTCCAACACACCCCTGACAGATGAAACCATTATGTACGATGACTGGTCATTTTTTACCACGCCATGTCGTATGGCTCATGTCAATTGTCAACATCAGCGCAAAATGAAGTAATTACCTTAGACAAAAAACAAACATGTTTTGCCGAAATACGACACGTTAAACACAATAAAATAAAACTAATTGCTTTTATTAAGCAGAAATTAAGCTTTAATGTAAAGCAGAAAGAAAAACAAATGAAAAAATTTCCTATTTGGAAAACCGTTTTGTAAAAAAAAAGCGGGCTGCGAACCTAAACTCATATTACAGACTAAATTTAAAAAGATTGTGACGCAATAGCTTTAGGCTAATACCTAAAGGTGCGTACAGACTATTATAATATAACATGTTATACAAATTGCCATATAACATGTTTCAGATAATGTGGACACTAAATGTTATAAAACATTTTATTCTAAAGTACAATATTGTTTTATGTTGCAATGAATAACAAGGTTACATAATGTGGACGTATTATAAAACACAAGTTATATTATATGTTACATAGTATGTACGCACCTTTAAACGTTCAAACGTTACATAAAAACGACCCAATATTTTGTGATACGTTGTGTTGGTTTAACGTTTAGCTACAGGGAATTTTTAAAAGAATTCCTAAAAAGGAATCCAAAAAAATCTCTAAATGAAATGTAGATTGAAATTGTTTTGCGATACGTTCAACCAAAGTTCATCTATATACCTCTACAAACTGAATAACACATAAACTAATTTATTGCTTTAACTAATTAAAAATGACTTATCAACTTCAACTTTTTTTACACGACAATCAAAATTACAACAAGGTTCAAATCAGGCATGATATTGTAGCTCTAAAAAACTTATACCGTCGAGTCCAATAGCAATAAAAAAAGTGGCAAAAAGTATATCAACAGACCATGTAATTGGCGCGAAAGATCTGTTTGATTACAATAATGTAATCCTTCCGAATATGTCATTAGTTACAGCAATGTTGGATATTTGGTATCCAATGTTGGCCGTAGGTATATATTTTTTCCAGCTTTTTCGCAAGTTATTTTGGATTCGAATTGTCAAATGTTTGCCAAATAACAAGTAGGGGGACACTTAAATACAAATAGGATAAAAAATATTACTTTCATAACTAAAATCAAATAACGGTTGAGGAATGATCTTCTAGAAAATGTTTTAAGAAAATAATATGATGTAACAGCTAAATATAGTTTCTCGCCCTTATTGCAGGAGATGAAACCCCGAATACTTAAGAGCGATTGAACTATAACACATAATTAAACGACTATATATCGCTACCTACTTTACACATTAAGGTGTCAGAGACAGTAAGACTTAACGGCGATTTAAATCTGATTGAAGTATTAATATTCGGCCATTACTCAAGTAAAATTTTCGTAAACAACACCTTATCCATAACCAAAGGTGTGAAATTATATTAGTATCCACAATGTTCCTTAATCTCATTGTTTTAGAGTGTTTTAACCGTAATAAATAGAGTATACGCAGCGAAATTCAATTCCATTCGATATTGGTTTTTCTTAGTGCTTAGTAACGATCCGATTTGCCTCAGCTAAGTGCTTGTTTTCAGTTATAAATATTTATGTTCTTCTCGTAGTCATTTCAGCGTTCTTGCATATAAGAAACTCACAATGGAAGATAAAATTCAAGTACTATAATGTACGGGTTATACATTGTATGAGTGGTTTATAGATCAAAAAACAACAATATTTATTTACGATCTCGGCCATGTTTAATAGATGTTTTGTTAACACAGATTGAATGACTAACAGCCGTTCTTAGAACCGAAGGAAAACAAATTGACAATACTTTTTAAGTGCAGCCTTTGTATTTTTAACTTGAGTGTTTGTCAATTATGGGGTAAAAAAACACAGGGTTGCTGAAACAACAGTTGATGAGGTCCTCTGTTCGCATAATTTGACTTCACAAACACACGTACATCCGTATCTTATGGATATATTTAGCATTTTATAAAGTAATTTTCTGCAAAATATTTAACAATACTTTACGACTAAGTTCAACATGTACAGGATGTGAGATATTTTTGTTGAAACTCATAAAGAAAATACCTACATGGTATACGTACATTTCTTCATAACATGTCTACCAATACCAATCTTGAAATTAGGAAAAAAGCATTATTTTAGTGTAAACGTTTTTTTGCTTGTTACTATAACTATATAAATTCAGTAGTTCAGTGTTATTGATTATGTACAACAAACTACGATTAATATAGACTACATTTACGACAAAATTTAAGTCAGCAGAAACAGCACAATTCTGCGAACTTTGTTTAACTTCGAAGCACGAAAATTCCAACTTTTGTGCGATGACAGCACTTTCCTAGGTTTAATTCTAGATCAGCTACATAGCCTATTTTAGAAACTAGGTAACAGATATCAATAGGTGCAAACCTACAACAAAAACAGAGACACAATAATCCAAGGTGAAACAAATTGATACAATATTCTCAGCCCACCTTGTCCCGCTCAGTTAACTTAGAAAACTTGTGTGGAATGATAAACAGGTAATACCTTCATTATGTTATTTTCTTTTATCTTTGAATCAGCTGAAAATGTATCTTTCTTATTTGTTAGATAAAAGATATATCGGTGCAAACACAGGATACAATGTTTTTATTCCTTTACTTTTCCTCGTGTTCGATATAAGCTGTAACTGTAGTTGTTAGTCAGTGGCAAAAACATAATTTGACTACCATCCTTCTTTCTACTCTTCATTTAGTTCTTTGGTTGCACATCTAATTTAGTTATATGCATCCCCAAACGGGTATGACTGATGACAGAAATTGCTGTTGATTACAAAAATATATCCAAAACAGTTATTCCAAAGAATCAAAAGGGTATAAGCCAGAAGAATTCTAATCGGGCTCCTCTAAAATCTTTACGTGAGTGCAGTCAGTTTACTAATTTTACAATAGAACAATACAATTCTGTCTTAACCCTTAAACAAGACATTTTCTGGAGAGTACTTGTAACCGTCAAATACCGATCATCAGTATTCCTTGAGTGGCACATCACTATCTTACCCGTGCGTCCTACTTTACGACGTCTGATATTAACCCAGGACATGTCTCAGATTGAAAAAGGACCGGACTTTAGAACACATATCTCACGATGTTTTACTGCGTCTTAGGGCTTGAACGCCGCGACGAATGGCACAGGAAGAATAAACCATCGATCAGAGTAATGTAATACTTATGTTATACAAATAGAGTACATATTTCATTGAGATTGAGAAGAAACTTCAAAGCATCAAGCGCGCTGCAAATTTCCGTTTATTTATTCGAGCATTGAAATGCAAACTACATTTCGATATACATAGGATTCAATTCTCCTTTTCAGATGTCTTTAAACTTAAAGCTTGTTCTTGGTCTATTCCGAGTAGGTTCCTTGTTCCAACATTTTTGTTAGAAAGCAAATTAAATTACAATAACGAAACTGTTCTGCACCACAATCTAGAACAAGACTGCATCTGTTTCGCCCGCAAATGTGCTCTAGCCTTAGTCGCCTATTCATTCAGCTTTAGCTAGAAGATTTTATTAGGTCTTTATGAAAATAGCACAAGACTGCTATTTGGCAACAGTTTCTGGCAAATTACTCTACATTTATATAGCAGAAAAACATAATTACCATATTGACCTCACTTAGCATATAATTATTTGTAATCGTGAAACCTGTGGACTGCACGAAAATCGGAAAAATTTGTTGCAAAACTCAACCTTACTCCTTCGAAATAAGGATGCTATCCATGTCAAAAGGTCACTACTGATGTTTTTGACTGTACATAATTTGGACCTGCTTATTGCCCTTGGAAACGTGTTATAGTAAAGTGTAGCAGTACTTAGTTGATAAACAATTCTTAGAATGATATTTCTCGATGAGACTTAAGTCTTATAGTTAAAAATAGGCTAAGGTATCGTTGTTTTATTCCTGAATAATTATTTAATGAATATCATCTCCCATCATCTCCCGAGCCTTTTCCCAACTATGTTGGGGTCGGCTACCAGTCTTACCGGATTCAGCTATACCGTATTTTACATGGAGCGACTGCCTATCTGACCTCCACAACCCATTTTACTGGGTAATCCAGTATCCCATAGTAAGACTGGTTGTCAGAATTGACTTAACGACTGTCAAAGATCAACGTATGACAGTCGGGACCTACGGCTTAACGTGCTATCCGAGGCACGGAGGGGTCTCGGTATGTTTAGAAAACGGTCACCCATTCAGTATTGTTTAATGAATACAGCTTCATATTTTTTTATCATTTATACATAACCTTTTCATGTTTCTATGTGCTCTGTTCTCTTCGCATTCTCATAAGAATTTCGCTCAGATAGTGTTTTATTTTTAAGAGTTTTCATTAAACAATATTAATAAATAATAATAAATAAATGTGGACAACATCACATACCACTGCTCTGAACACAAAGTAAGTAGCTGTAAAGCACTTGTGTTATGGAATTCAGAAACAACGAAGGTACCACAAACAGCCAGGCCCGAGGCAATGTAGAAAAGTGAGTTTCTACATTGACCCGTCCGGGGATCGAACCCGGGACCTCAGAGCTAGCGACACCTTGAAAACCGGTGCGTACGCCACTCGACCACGGAGGTCGTCAAATTGGTGTAATCATTTGTTTGTACATATTAGCAAATAGCTCTTTAGTAAACATAGGCTTCTTGATAAGGTTTTAGTAGTATAATTTACTGAACGTTATATTACCGTATAGTTTTATACATGTGTATGATATGGCCTTAGGAAGTAGGCTTACATGTTTTGTTTGAATTAACAACTTATTTGTCTGAAACGTGTAACTCGGCACTACTAGTGAAGTTCTGTTTTAGACATAAATACCCTTAGGATAAACGTTCTGATAATTAGTTTTGCTTCCTGTTTGTTTCATCAGCGGATATAAAAAAATATCTTTCTCTATATAATCTAATCTCAACTTAACAGTCAACAAAGCCACACAAAAAGAAATTTAAATAACTTACAAATCATTTGATTGTAACATCTAAAATTGCCCATCTCATTTCTCGGCAACAAACGACTTGTTGGGCCAACATGCCCAACACGACACATATTGGCCCAGTATGTGGTCGCCAACATTAACATAATGCTTACCAAGATTTATTGTTTTCCAGACGCTGACTCAGCGACGCTTTCTTCGGCTGTAGTTATAAGGTAATAATTTATAAACTATTTTTATACGTTTTTATTAAGTCCCGAGTAGTCCCGACGCAAAAACGGTGTTAAAAGTTTGACGTGTCTGTCTGAAACAGCGTAAGTCCTAAACTAATGCAGCGATTGTAATGCGGTTTTTTTGTCTGAAAGCTGGCGTAATCGTGATAGTTCTTAGATTTGAAAGTTATTAGCAATTTTCTAAAATTTGTCGGGGTTTCTTAAATTTATGTTTATACATAGTATAAACATTTATGACTTTTAGGTGTGCTCAGATTTTGCTAATAATTTACAGCTTAAGCTGTCAGATTCGCCCGTGTGACTGTCAGTTATCGCAAGTGAAACTTATATGCTTAACTTACATACTTAGAACAGAGATAAGCCTCACTGCTCACGACGAACACTAAGTAGGTACTAGAAATTCTATTAAAATCTGCCAAGTTGTTAGACCATAAAATGAAACTGTAATTAATAATATTCCGGGACAACTCACACACGGTCATCTGATCCCAAGCTAAGCAGAGCTTGTGTTATGGTAACCAGACAACTGATAAACATACTTATATATTTCTAAATACATACATATTATAGATAAATTACACCCAGACAACCAAAACAAATGATCGTGCTCATCAGGACAAATGTTTGTGTGATGAGCACGATCATTTGTTCTGGTTGTGTTGTTGTCTGATCGTGGATTCGATTCCCAAGTCGACTAAGGTGTTATTGGGTTTTTCTATTAAATTTTCAGTAGCAGGTCGGAGTTTGGATTTGTGCCCGGTTAGTGGCAATTGGCTCGCCCCCTGTTACATGGGACCTAAACATACCGGCAAACTGTGGGTGTACATTGGTACACCTCTGCCTAACCCTTCGGGTATACATGCGTGATGGTATGTTATGTTATGTCTAACATTCGCTTAAACCTATGAAACCAACACACTTACCTAGTTTAACTTTCCTTATACGTGATATACAGAGAGACGTGGCTCTCTTGATATATATTGTTCTTTAAACCTAGTTTTAGACCAGTAGTGCTATTCTGTAACATTATTTTCATGTCTCGACAGCGGAATCCGCGGTGAGATGTCAAATACGTATTCTCGAATTTGAATTCTAAATCAAGGCCAGTTGGGTTCACTTTTGAAGTGAGCTTTATTGTCACTCAGGTGAAGCTCGATACCGAAATTATTTACAGAATAGACATAGTACAGAAACATTAACGTTCTAGAAATAGTCGACAACCGCTGTGCCTGAAATAAAACAACTTTACGGATTATTCCGCTGTTTGTTTTAGTATTTTATTTACTGCCTCAAAATGCAGGTTTTAAAGTCGCAATAGTAAATGTTTATAGTTAACTTTAACTCTACGGCTTAATAGAGGTGGATCGTTGTTTTATTGATTTATCTCTATTGCAATTTGAATTCTATATTCTGTTAGATAAAGTTTAATATCATTTATGTACGGTACTTATGACTATTATTATGTAAGAAGTGCGAGTCGGATTTGCGCATGAAGAGGTCCATACCACCCTGGTATCAGAGCCCCCGTAAATACTTTTAATTTGAATACCAATTAGTTGTTATAGCATCAATAGAAATACATCATTTGTGAAAATTTCAATTATGTAGCTATCGCGATTCTTGAGATACAGCCTGGACACAAACGGACGGACAGCGAAGAAGGGTCCCGTTTTTACCCTTTCTTTGGGTACGGACTACGGAACCCTAAAAATGAGTTTCTCTACAGGATTATAGAGTGCATTCAATACTTATTTTCTAATCCAACTGATACTTTTTAGAAATATTCCCTTACTCAGAATAACATTACATTTATGTGCATTGAAAACGAAGAATATAACAAGCAGTTCTAGGTACCCAAACCAAAACAATATCTTATGTTTAACTAAATCATAAGACTTAAATTAAACTACTTTGATGTAAATCAAATTAAAATTAAATTAATTAAGTCTAATATCAAACTAAAATAATATTAATACCCAAATATTTCCAAGATTAAATACTTGATAACTCAAACTAAAAATATAAATTAATATCCTAGTGTTACTTGAGCCAAAAGTTGGACTTAATGAAATATACCTTGCTCTCATAAATATCGTCAGAACTTCGACTTGAAAACTTTAATGAAACAAAGCTGAAAATAATTGTATGATTATTTATTTCTCCTTTAATTTAAGATTTTGAGGCATTTCAAAGAAAGGCGGTTAGAGTAGATTGCAATCATAATCTCTTGGTATATGCAGTCCTTTGAAGATAGTAGGCAAATTGGCTAGCGGTTTATACATTCTAAGGCGCATTCGCCACCAGTGCGCAACTCGCGAACCGTGAGCCGCTCGCGACCTGCGTGCGTGCATTTCAAGTTCCAGATCTGGGAATTGCACCACGAATGCACAGCTCCCGTGAAGATTCGGCGCGCGTTCGCCAGACCTGGACGCACCCTAATATGCCATCGCTGCCCAAAAACAAATATATCGGCCTTCAACCTGCTTATTGCCCCAAAAACGTATGTTACATAAATGAGAAGATAAATATGTTTTCTTTTGTATTTCTTATGTACTTGATAGACCACAGAAAGACAACACCGATACACATATTTACTGCTTTCCATTCCAGCCGTCTTTCTACTTAAACAGGTCATCGATCTGTGCTGAATAAATAACAGGTAAATGATTTATGGAAAAAGCACAAAAAAAAATAACAAAACTAGTTATTTGATAAAACTGACATTAAATAAACAAATCTCATGTATGCGAAAATAACTTAGAAAACAATTTACTTTTAGACAAATATTCAGACACTCAAAGAAACAATGTAGTAGCGTAGTGGCACCAGTGACCGACAAGGACCAGTAATCGACACTTTATTTTTTTTATTCAATAAAATAAGAGTAGGAAACCGATTTCTTAATATGACGACACTGTAACATAGAAAGCACACTTTTGACTGGCTCCCATTGACATTTGAGAAATATTTAACTGTTTTATTTTGAAAGTAGCGGTGTGACACCTGATTGTGGCTGGAGTACCGGTGAAAAAAACAACATTTCTTACTGGAATCGTTAAGGAAGTGAGTACATTTCTTTGTTAATTATGCTAATGTATTGTAAGTGATTTGAATTTTATGAGTTTTACGGGTTTTTATAAGAACTATAGGGTGGAATTTTGTTATCACGCAAGTTTAAGATTATTTTGATATTAGTAAAATGTTGGTGTCGATCACTGGTTCTCACAAACTGACTTTTCCAGTAATCGACACGTGTCGATAGTAATTTTTTGATACATTCTTTTTATTTGACAAGCGAGTATAGCTCTTCTTACTTTGCTTCTCGGTAGATATTTGAAGTAAACTAATCAAAGTCGAGCTACCAGTAATCGACAAGTGACGATTATCTATACTTATAATAACAATCTGTAGAAGTGAAAATTCTGTACGTTGAAAATATCAAAAAAAAAAATGGCGGGGGATGTTACTAGACCGACACCGAACCCAAAAGTGTGAAAAAAAAAAATTTTGTCGGTCTGTCTGTCTGTTTGTTCAGGTATCACGCAAAAACTACCGGTTCGATTACGATGAAACTTGGTATAATTATTCTTTATTATCCTGGGCACTACACTGGGTAGTTTTTATCCCGGAAAAGTATAAAAAAATAAAAAACAAACTTAATTTTGCGGTTAAAAACTCATTGATATGTTTCGTCATCCACGCGAACGAAGTCGCAGGTACAGCTAGTTGGGGAATAATATGTGTCGATGATTGGTTTTACAGATGGCTCCGAGAAAAAATTATACTCCCGACCAGTAAGAAAAAGCAGCAGCAGCTGTAAAAAAATAGCGAAAAGATTTTTAATCAGGTCACGTGTCCTGACGCAACTTTAACATTTCTTACCCAACAAAAAAAGTGTACAACGCCGCTAAAGCAGTTTTCACTTAAAAAAATATAATTGATCAAAACAGACTCAAAGAGTGCTAGTCATTTTGTCAATATCTTCTGTCTTGTATTTATACAGGGTGTTAAGAAAACCCTGTCCGACCCGAAAGGGTGTTAAAAGGTTCACAATCACAAGCCCAAATAAAATATCAAATTTGGAATATTCATGATAAAAATAATAATAATGGATTTCGAAATGGCTTATTTTTGCCCCGAAATTCCCTAAATTTGAGATTAAAACAAAAACTATAAAACCAATTTCGTCGGTATTTTTGGGGGCCTTTTGTTTAGTAAATAGGTAGCATCTGTTCTTTTGAGAAAAAAAATATTTTTGAGGTTATAATATTTTTTTCTTTTTTTTCAATTTTTTCCACATTTTTGTAATTAGATATCGATACCTAACAACACCTTCACGGGTCGGACAGGGTTTTCTTAACACCCTGTATAATTTATACACATTATAAAGAGAAATATGGTTATTGTACAGTGGACAATAAATGCATACTTATTAAACAGGTAATTTTATTTTAAAGATCCACTAATGGGGTGATGATTTGGCAGATACGCTTTATAGATAATAGTCGATAACTGGGGTGTCGGTAACTGGTAACTGTCGATAACTGGGGTGTCGGTAACTGGTAACTGTCGATAACTGGGGTGTCGGTAACTGGTAACTGTCGATGACTGGGTGTCGATTACTGGAGATTCGGTGTCGAAGACTGGAGATTTGTACACTTTTTCCTATTTTTGATTTTTTTTCTAGTCTGTGTATAGTAAATAAAAATAATACATTCTATTCTTATCTCAAGAATATACCTTACCATACTCAATTGTTACTTTTGGTTTAGAGGTGACTAATTGACCTTTAATTTAATAAAGAAGCCCACTATCTCCTTAAAGTGTCGATCACTGGTGCCACTACGCTAATTTGTTTCTTCTTTCAAGAACAATATTTGAAATGTAATTAAACCGAATAGTATACGAGATTGTACAAAGAGCTGGCACTGGCTTTTTATTTCACAATTGTTACTATTAGGAAATACCAGCCAAGTAGAAACCTGGTTCACGTGCCAAGGGCTTTGTACCATCATACTGAATCATACTGTCAGACAAAATTAGGGAAGTTATAAGTTTGTCGTCTTGGACTGTGTGGCTGTCTGTGACAACGTAGCTCCTAAACGAATGGACCGATTGTGAGGGGTTTTTTTTGTTTGAAAGTTGACACAATCGTCATGGTTTGTAGCTATAATTTATTTATTTATTTATTTATTTATTTATTCAATTAAACATAAGTTAACAGCACAGGGCCAAAACACTTACATTTTAGATTTACACAAAGTCCACATGAAAACGTACTTACACATTTCTATGGCACATTAAGAAAATTACAAATACACACTTAGTAAATAATAGCAACAGGTGAAGACTCCTACATGCTACATAACATTTGATAAATACACACTTTTATACTATTTAATCTATCATTGAATATGTCGAGATTTGGATACTGAGAGAGCAATGAATTGAGAAGTGCGATAGCTCTAGGCGTAGGTGCCGCTGCCGCTCGTCGCGTGCGCACTCCTTTGGGTTCTGCGAACAACTTTCTTCGTCGCCGAATATCTATACCCTCCCCAGATATCAAGAAACGTGACGGGATACCCGCTATACCCACCCTTTCCAAGGTGCAGGGGTTGTCCACCTTATTATGTAATAAATGGGAGTAGTGTACCAACAGGAGAAATTTGCGCCTTAGTTCAAGCGAGTCTAAGCCTACCATTCCTATAACAAACATAGACGGGTACAAGAAAGGATAGTATCCATGCATTTTTTTATATATAAATCTTGCAAATTTTCTTTGGATACGCTCAATCATTAGGTTGTACTTGGCTTCGTGTGGATCCCATACTATAGCATTATATTCAAGCCTACTGCGTACATATGCTTTGTATAAAATCATAGCGGCACGAGTCCCTTTGAATGTGTATGAGACTCTCATCACGAAGCCAAGCATTTTACTTGCTGACTGACATGCCTGTGTCATATGCTCTCTAAAGTTTAATCTTGAGTCCATGGTAAGCCCAAGGTCTCGTAGTTGATTGACTCGAGTTAACGGAGTGTCGGATAGGTAGTAATTAAATAAGATAGGATTGCGTGCACGGGTATAGTTAATCACATTGCATTTGGATACATTGAAATGTAGCCTATGGTTTTCACTCCACTTAGCCACCGCATTTATGTCCTGTTGGAACCTTATACAGTCATTTGTGTCTACTATGTCGCAATATAGCTTCAAGTCGTCAGCAAATAACAGACATTTAGCGGTGCTGACGGCTGACGGCAAGTCATTGATCATTATTAAAAACAGAGTAGGACCAAGGGTACTGCCCTGACTAACTCCAGATCTGGTGTAGTAGCTATCTGAGTCGTATCCTGCTAGACGTACAAATTGGGTCCGGCTTTGCAGATAAGACGCAAAGAAATATAGCAAATTGGGAGCAAAACCCATTGAAGACATTTTGGCCAAAAGTATGTCATTATCAACAAGATCGAATGCTTTTTGGAAGTCGAAATATGCGGTATCTATCTGCTTACCTAAGTCCATTTGTACTGTAGAGTAATCTATAAAGTTTATATGACTTGTTGCTGTTGAGCGACGTGCTCTAAAACCATGTTGCTCGTCAGCAAACCGACCCCCAATCTGTTGCCTAATGCGATAGTCAATAATTGATTCAAGTGCCTTGCCGAAAACCGACAGCACCGCTATTGGTCTGTACTTGGTTATATCCTTTTTAGCTTCGCCCTTTGGTACTGGGGTAACGCGTGAAACTTTCCACCTTGAGGGATATTTCGACACTTTAAGTGATAAGTTAAAGATGTAAAGAAGTGGTTGCTCGAGTACTGAGAGGCAGTCTTTTAGCAAAAACGGTGGAATCATGTCTGGTCCAGCAGCAGAGTGGGATTTGAGCCTCCGGACAGCACGTTTAATTTCAGGTGGGGAGATTGTAGTTACATCAATACGGGCTGCATCTGACGCATTTACACACAAATTGCTATGTTGAGCAGCCTCTACGTCCAAGGTGGGTATGTCTTTGTGAAAGATTGAGCTGAAATAAGTGGCAAATGCGTCTGCAGCTTCCTGTCCTGTAACAGTTTTGTCTGAGTATTCATATTCGTGACATTTTTTCCGCTGACTACGCTTGTCCTTGGTGTAATTCCAAAAACATTTTGGATCTTTTATAATGCTGTCCTCGACTCTCTTGATATGTTCATCATACGCTTTTTTTATTAAGAATTTTACGTGAGACCTGTAATATTTGTATAGTTGTAGATTGAAATCTTTACCATCATTTTTATATTTGACCAAATTAAGATATTTGTTTTTGATATTTTTAATAATTTCTGAGGTATACCATGTAGGATATTTGTACTGTTGGTTCATAGGTCTGATAGGTTTTAAAGGGGCAAAGTTACTTATGCAGGTATTTAACTTTGCATAGAACTGTTCAACGGCTTCGTCGACATTACCTTCTTCGTAAAGAGAAGTCCAATCTAAGTTTGCTATAGCTACATAAAGAGACTGAAAATCGGCTTTGCGTAAGTCCCAATCAGGGGCAGAGGATGGGTTGCGACGTGGAGGACTCTGTGCTGGTAATATGGGTCCGGACCCTCGCGGCATATCTAAAATTATAGAGAGAGGAGGATGATAAGCATCGGGTACGACAAGAGCATCGTCACTTGTGGCTACATGAACCGCTTTATGTTCGAGCCCACTCAGTACCAAATCCAATGTACTATTATGTGCATTAACTATTGTGTTATATTGTTTACATTTACAAAAATTTAAAAAGGAGTTAAAATACGTTTTAGTATTTGCTGAAGCAGAATTTAAGTTAAAATCACCAAATATAACAAAATCTAAACTAGAGTATTTACAAATGGCATTTTCAATACAAGACAATACATTTAAATACTGTTCATCTTTATAACTTGGCGGTAAATATACAACACAGCATAGAAACTTAACATTCTTCAAGGAGATTAAGGCGAATACAATTTCTTTATCATCTGTCAGTTCCGGCACATCTAACAGTAAAGTCACAGTAAAAGTATTTCTTACCGCTAGCAACACTCCTCCCCACCCTGTGTCACCCGCGCGGTCCTTTCTTAAGACGGTATACTCATCAGTAAACAGTTCTCCATCACACACTGAACTGTTTAGAAAGGTTTCAGTGAGAGCTACTATATCTGCATCAATTAAAGGCATATTTCTTCGCACCGCAGAAGTCTTGGACCGTAAACCTCTGACATTCTGATAGTAGCAATTAATAATCTTTGTTGTCTGTTTTTGTTTCTTTTTCGTTACTTTTGGAACGAAAATTCTGTCTCCAGTGTTTTATACAAAGATCTTCAGCCCAATTTTCTGGGTTTAACACTTGCTCTGAGAGCTTTGCGGGTACGCCAATCTTAAAAGACGCATACGGCCCTCGTGCTTTAAGTGTCTCAACAGAACAGTCTTCTGTGTCACCTAGTATTATTTTCAAATGGTCCAGCACTTGGCTCTCAGGAGTACCCATCTTAACAAAATACAGATGTAGGTAAGTCCGTTTGCTAGATGCTTGCAGGCCGGTAGATCCAGGGGCAGCTGTACCACGTAGAACATTTGAATTTCTATTACGTGATCGCTTGTGGGTTACTTCAGTCCACTCATGAGTCTCATTGTCAGATGCGGAGGATTGTGCCTTCGTGGCCTTATGAGCACCCAGGTCAGGAGTCACAGTTGAGACCATATTGGAGACAGAAGCCGCAGATGGGTCTGTGCGAACCCCGAGAGATTTGGCGTGTTGTCGTGGTTTCGGTTTAGTAATAGGCTTATTGTTTGAAGCTGGTTTATTTTCAGGAGTTGGACAAGTTGGGGTACTGTCTGACGTTAAGGTTTTGGGTAATGACGTTGTTTGGGTAGTCTTAATTATGCTTGATTTATATTGTTCTTCTAATTGTAAGACCTTGTTTGTGATCAAATTAATCTTATCCATTAAATCATTTTTAAATGCCAAAAATTGGTCAATAAGCAATTTATTAATTTTACTGACAAGCTGCGCTTCAAAATCCACTTGTAGGTTTTTTAATTCCTGCACAACAATATCCTTCAAATTATTTAGCGAAGTATTGTCGCCTATGTTGCCGCTAACAGACTGCATACACCGTGATTTAGCGCGCACGGTCACATTATCAGGAGTCTGCATAGACATGTCGAGGCAATCGCTAGTCGTTTGTAGATCTTGCAAAAGGTGTTGCTGACGCACTGGAGTATGCGAATTATCACGCCTTGGCTGTCTACTACGACATTCCAGACAGATCCAGGACAACTTAAATTCCACGGATAAAGTGTTAAAAACATCAGTAGAAACATTTGCACAAAGAATATCAAAAATCTTCTTACATTTTGCACATTTCATATACGGGCCGTCTTCACTTACTTCGCCGCGGCAGCCCGCGCACGGAGCTGTCCTAGATGTCATCTTTTTGCGGTCCGCAGTAGGTAGATATTGCAATGCCGCACTCAGCGTTGATCGGTAGCGAGCGCGGTGACGATGACTCACAGCAGTCGCTAGCGGCGCGCGGGTTGTCGTAGGTCAGGGTTCGAGACGGTTAACAAATATTTTTAAAATGTTTTTGCTGATATCTCTGGTGTTATTTGTTGGAATTGAATTTTAATTTCACCACTAGATTTGTCACTCAAGTAGCTTTGGGAACTATATACACACAACTTTAGGGATCAACTTTAAACACGAATTATAGCAATTATTTACGGAGCAAACTTGCACTGATGTTGTCTCAACAGAGGTCACCGACCTATGTTATGAAAATCTGTTAGAATTTTAAATGTTTGAATAATTCAGAATGTTTTCGGGGCTTCTTACATTTTTACTTAACAGCTTTACTAGTAGCATTTTCTCCAGTAATATAAGAAGGTACATATTAGTTATGAAGTTTTAGTTAAGTCGCATATTTTTTCCTTTATGTGGCAGACATCTTGAAATCCGCCATCTTGTTTATTTATTATTTGAAACATGAGTGAAACACCTACACTATAATAACAGACATACTGTCAACATTCCAACCGGCTATTTTAAGCGGTTTCAAAGAGACAGCCGTGTCTAACCCTTACGCGTCCCCTTTGGGTACGGAACTCTTAAAAGATAAGTCATACAAAATAGGCTATTAGGCAAAAATTTGCAGCTCCCAAATACGTCCATTTTCCGATTTAGAGAAATATTTTTTTCGTTGAATATGGTGTACCTACTTCTCAAAAGGTCCCATGGTCATTAGGTCAGGATCTGATGATGGGATTCAAGGGAAATCGAGGGCAACGCTCAATTTTTATACACACGTATTATGTGTTGCAAGTTTTTCATTGATTCTCTTATTTTCTTAAAGGTTTATAATCAACTAGAATAAGATATATAAAAATAAGTACTTTGAAATCGTTTTTTTACATTTGTGTGTAATCCATTACAAATAGATCATCAACGGTCTAGCTATTCCATTGATAAAATGTTTTATTTTCGTGAATAGATTCAGCAAACAATTTCGAGGCCCTACTTAGGTTTATCCAATTTATTATTTATAAAACCTTCAGTCGTAATGACTTTACACAACAACTTTAACAAACGTTATAAATAGGCGTCTGAAAGTATTTTTTGTTGTTGTTTACAGTGCTTTAGAACTACGAACTTTTGAACTAAGCTTGAAGTTGCGTAGTTTATGCATATTTATTTATCTCATTATGATACCCTAACGGGCAAACAGCCCTTAAGCACTTATTCCAAACTCTTAAAAAAGATGATTTTATTTTTGTTCGAGATGGTTCACGTTTCTACTTTTCCAAACTGTAATACGTTACTTTGTGCTGTGTACTGAAAACTTAGAATAAAAGCTACAGAAAGGATTTTTTATTGTATAGTAGTGGTGCCCCGCGGTTTTACCTGCGTGAGTAACCGTTAGAAATATTTAGAATATATATATTTATCGGCGCTGCGATATTTTTAGTGTTAAGAAACGGCGGAAAAGCGGGTTGACGTTTCTTGACACTGACACAACTCCGGGCTCTTTTGCTCGCGGCCGTCGGATAAAGAGGAATCCGCTGGCTCCGCATTGAAGCAAGACGTGTTCGGTGGAGTGTCGCTGTTCTTAATTCTCCTCGCCCGCCTACCCACGATAGCTCGGCGATCGCAATGAACGATGATGATAAAAAAGTACCTATATATTTTTTAATGTTTTTATTTATACTATACTTTGTATTTATCCTGCTATTTGGGATAGAGACGAATCCTACTAATCAATGATACGAAAATCGGTCCATCCTATCTTGAGTTATGAATGGACTTACTAAAGATTTCGTTTTATGTAACAAGAAGATTTGTTCAATAATATCGAACAGTTGGTTTTCTACTTGGTGGATTATCTATGAGGTTAATAAATAAGCGCCTCACTTCACTTTCTACACACAGTATGGTTCAAACCGCGGCAATAACTCAAACATTAACATATTCTCACGCTCCTACGAGGCTTGTCCTCGCGTATCCGATTTCCTCGCGCCGGCCTTCTATTAGGGATATGTGGCCTATCCGGTTACAGAACAACCACTGGACGCTTCCTTTACAGAAGCCATTAATGGAAAACTTATTGTTATTCTCCTTATATGGTGGTATTTATAGATTTTGTGTGTAATATTAATGGTCAGATAGACCTTTTTACTATTGGACTGCAGGGTAGAGTTTCCTCCCATTTGTAAAACAGTGATTTATGCTTTGTATCAGCAGAGATTAAAAAAAGAGCAAAAAATGCTTTATGAACTAAAAGATCCAGAGTTGACTCACAGTTTTTCTTAGTTATTCATATGAGTCCCAGAAGCAAAAAAGTTAACATTTTAAATAAAACTTTTAATTTTTAGTATCCATTTCTATCTAAACATATTATAAAAAAAACTACCGTGTGTCTGTTTGATAGCAATCGACTCTAAAACTACCGGACGATTTTTATATAAAATTGGAGGATGGAATGATTTAAGAATAACGTTTGTGTGTCTAAATCTTTTGTCTTTACATGCAAAGCCGGGATGAATTGCAAGTGCATGTATAAAATATAGCTAAAATAAAAATAACTTTAAATTCACTTTATTTCACGGAACACTTAGTACATCTTAAATGTCAATCAAAATCGATTCACTAACTCCTAGATGGAACTGGTCGTGTGAAAAGCCGATAGCTAAGTCTTAGACTAAGCTGTTTGAGTCTATTGTATAATGTCGGCAACTCTGAGACGCCCAGCTTGGGGTAAATACTCAAGTTATGGTACTTAGTGCATAAACCTTGAAAAAAGTAACAACTCGTCTTGTGCGTTGAAGTATGAATAGGAAAAGGAGTATGCAAAGAATTTGATGTAAATGAAAATAAATATAAATTTGAGTTTGAGCATCATTTGAATATTTAGAATCAGGCGTTTTTGATAAATGTTAAACGATTTGGTTTTTTTTTTTATAAGTTCCCACGAACAAAACCCTAACTTCCCATTTTCAATCGACTTAAAAAAGGAGGAGGTTCTCAATTCGACTGTATTTTTTTGATGTTTGTTACCGCAGCACTTTTGACTGGGTGAACCGATTTTAATGATTCTTTTTTTATTTGAAAGCTGGTGCTTCCCTTGTGGTCCCATTTTGGTTCAGTTTTGACAGTGGGTTCCATAAGAAATAAATACGCGACTTATTTTTAAGTCAGTTTTTTTTTTGTTAGAATTATTGCTTTTCACTATCGGGAAAACTCTACTAAGGCACTTCCTGTTTTAAAATGTTTAAAGCCATTTAGTAAAATACCTTTACTAATTAACATTTTCATTCACACAGTAATTTTATTTTATTGTGTAAGTCTATTAATAGTTCTCATAGTAAACATTTAATTTTATGTTCCCGAATCAGCTGCCAGTTGTCAATTAAACACAGCTAGTAAATATTATACGTTTGTTACTGTCATAAAAAGGTTATAATATTTCGACTGTGAACAACAAAACTACAGGTTAACAGGTACGATAAAAAGTTATTTTACTTAACAAATGTATATTTTAATATGTGTAACGTAAGCATTTTTTTAAACGCTGTAGTTTATTAAACTTTTGATATCATTGTACTGTGCTCTGGGTACGATATTTAGAATATAGTTTATTTGTTTTAACTAGCTTTTCAGTGCGGTTTCATCCACATTCATCCTTAGACACTTGGCTATACCTACCTATCAATAACAAATCTTTTGAAATCGTTCAGTTAATTTCAGGCCCTTTTACATTCAAAGTAACAAACCAGACCATAATGATATTGCAGATTTAATATTATCTACAAAACAAATAGATTATTTTTGACATTGACAGGCCTGTTGGTCTAGTGGTTAGTGACCCTGACTGCTATACCGGAGGTCGTGGGTTCGATTTCCACTCAGGACAAATCTTTGTGTGATGAGCACGATCATTTTGTTCTGTGTCTGGGTGTAATTTATCTATAATATGTATTGTATTTAGAAATATATAAGTATGTTTATCAGTTGTCTGGTTACCATAACACAAGCTCTGCTTAGCTTGGGATCATATAACCAGTGGCGTGCATAGCATATAGGCAAAAAGGCAGTGCCTACCTACAAAATCCCAACTAACTATCTTTAAATATAACAATTTATATAAAATAAATCAGTCAACACTCATCATACATAATCATTAAATTACAGATAATAAAACTTGTATGTGTATCCAAACATTTCAATAACAAACAAATTTATAATGACGTCACATATGTCACATTCAAATTCATTCAATACCTGTGTTCAATACTCAACGGCGAAGTAGGCTATTCAAAAACTGCCTAGTTTCCACTCACACATTCAAACAAAATCTCCTTATCCATATACGCACGCACACTTCAAAAACAGAAAATAATACACCGCCATCTTGAGTTTTTATTATACGACAAAAACGAAAACCTCTTTTTGCAAAGCGTAATGCTCTGACATTTGACATTCGTAATTTTTTACACCTACATTATGCATGCTTACCTGCCAATAAACAAGATTCTTTCTTTCTCCCATTCATTCTACTCTCATATCCGTTTTGGAGCAAAAGTCTTTTGGGTCGTTCATCGAACTTGTCAATTCTTATTCCAGTTATTAGTGTATTTTAAATGAAACTTGCGTTTTAAAATACTAATAACTTGTAAATTAATTATCACAATATTATTTAGTTACTTATTGATGTTTATTATATTTAGTTTCAATTAACATTTTTATTGTTTTACTTCTGTGTTGCAACTTAGTCGTTTTTCGATATTTATTATCTGTGGCAGATTGTTTATTAAGTTTTTGATAGTTCGCGCGCGTGTTTTCGTCTTATCTTTCGTAACTAGTTTCTATTTATTGTGATTTTGTGAAGTGGCTGTAGTTTAAGAAACAGGAGCATTAATAAACCGCTATGTGTATGAATGTTAAGATTGTGGCGAAAATGAAATATGTTTGGATAGCATACGTGCGTAATTACAAACTTACAATACAAACCCATCAGATGGGGTTTGTTGACAAAACTTTAAAGGTAAGGCTCATAATAATATTAACTCAAAATGTTAGAAACTATCGCCTGACTAGCGGTGTGCTGCTGGACGAACTGTTCTTTTTGTGTTATTCGTCGTTTCTTGATTGTTAAATACGAAATTGTTGTGTGAATTGATACCTACGTCCGTACCGTCGTAGTTGTTCTACGACGAAAACATATTGTTGTTGTGGATGATGATATTAAGTGATTGGTCAGTGGGTCATCTTAGCGATTGTTTTTAGTTAAAATCTTAGTAAAAATGGGAGTAAATTAAACATACAAGATAATAGTATATGTTGGCACATTCAATAATACGTCTGATTCTTTTTTTGTCTATGTAATACAAGGTAGGTAAGAAAAATGTTGATCTCGAATGGTCATATTGACTATGGCTCAATATATTTATTATTATTTAGGTTCGGTTTCGAACCCTTATTAAGAATATCTTGTCCTGTTTGTGTACATAAATTGTTAAATAAATAAATAAATAAATAAATAATACACAAATAAAAGTCCTCAATCATAAGCTGACCGTTTGCTCGTCGCGAGTCCCGAGTCGCGGAGTCGGCTGCTGTTCGCAGTTAGCTTTACTAAGATTATTTTATACAAACTTATACCAACAAGTTGAAATAGTGATTCAATCAGAAATAGGTCGCGAGCTGCGCGCGTGCATTTTAAATTGTATCTTGCAGCGCGCGTACTGCTCGCGAACAGTTCGGAGACGGCGTTATTTGCACCATCGACCTTTGCGAGAGTTTCGCGGAGGAGGCGCACTAACATATTGCAGTACCTAACTGCAGGCGCGAGCAGCGCATTCGGTGCGCGTTTGTCAGACCTGAACGCACCTTGTGATCCACAAAAATAATGCTTGTTCCATTTTTTGGGAGTTCATTTGCGTATTTACGGTAAAGTTGCTCCATGTACGAGTGCCTACCATGGCCGAAAACCAATGCACGCCACTGCATATAACCGTGTGTGAGTTGTCCCGGAATATTATTATATTATTATTTTTGTGAAAGAAAATACATTGCTTCCAATTTTAAATTCATATAGGTACATGTATTTGATCTCATAATTATTTTTAAACTTCTATGAATGCTTTCCATGCACAAAACGCGGTCTAAGCGTACCATCTGCGCTCTATAACTTATTTATACTTAAGTTTATTATGAAGTAAAACATGTACCAAACAGTACTGAGAAGTCCGGTGAAATACAAAGCCGGTCCGTTTACGGTTTACGACCGGCCATTACGTTTGTCTGCCATACCCGCTAAACCTAACTTCAATAATTAATTTTATTTTCTTCGCTTACGTAATTATAGGTTAGTACGTTTCCTTTTTTACTACGTGTGCAGATAAATAATGGAACCCTATTGTACCTGTAGTATGTTAAGGAAATGCGGTTAAATTTGACATACTGCTTTTGCCTATACAAATAAAAGTAACCGATTTTAAAAACCAGCTGGGGTCGTCACCCTTGTATCAGGTCTATCTGTCAGTCTCCAACCAATGATAGGCAAACTACTGGTCGTTAATTGACAGATAGTATTCACTTGACATTAACTACCAAAGCGAATTTTTAAAATCGTATTCTTCTTTGATATTTTTTTTAACATGTCCATTTATGGCAAGCACTGAAATTATATAAAGATAAAAACAAAAAAGAATTCATATTTTTTTTAAATACCTCTAAGGAAGAAATGTAATCTTAAGTCTGCAGTGCTTAAATCACGTTACATAGTTCCTAATCCTATTGTAACAAACAAAAACATGTCAATTTACTTGTTATCAATTTTGAAAACTACTTCAGGAAACCTGTAGTTTGTAAAACAAGGCATGCGTGTTGGAAATTGAAGGTCTGCCTCGCGAGAGTCAAAGTTGCGATCTACGCCGACTGACTCCATAATAAGCAAGGCATATACACTTCTATACAATATATTATGTACACTTATAGATACATATATGCTTTATACAATAATTGTATACAGAGAAAAATGTATAGTCTTGATTCTTGATATGGGTGATTAATATGTTCCCTAAAAGATAATTAATTATTTTTTAACGATAGGAATCGCATTGTGTTCATTACTTTAATATGTTTTTACCATGCTTTTAAATAGGATAAGTCATTATCGAATAAATACGATGTTTGGATGTTTCTCTTTCAGTATAAAAGCGTAAAATTAAAATTTATAGAACAATATACCTGCTTACTCCACGATTGCATTTTTATAGCCTTGTACACAGTTAAAGTTTCCCTCGAGATTAACTGAGAAAGAACTTTAAAGAATGCAGCAAAGATTAATATTATTCCATTTAAAAATAACTTAGTTTCGCATTTTCCATATAAGGTTCGAATGCCATATTGGGCACACCTTACATTTTTATGAAAAATACATATTTACGTTATTTATTACTAAAAAACTAATAAACTAATAAAGGTACCTATAATAAATTCAACCAGACAATATTTAATACAAAAGGCCAATAGTGTGTGACATACCTATAATCAACAAGTTTTAAATCTTGGTAGTCAATTAATAGTCACATTCTTAGATCATGGTTTTTGTGAAGTCAAGATTAATTTATAATTTCGTTCCGTTTTAGAAATCTAGGAATTTAAGGCAGTTTCGGAGAGATTACCAATTCTTTTCAACATAGATGTTTCCTAACGTTGGCTTTCACTTTTCAGTCTTACCTGATACAGGCAAATTCGTAAAACTCCACAAGCACTTTAAACCTTATTTCAAACTAGCTGTGCCTGCGACTTCGTTCGCGTGGATGACGAAACTTATCAATGAGTTTTTAACCGCAAAATCAAGTTTGTTTTTTATTGTTTATATTTTTCCGGGATAAAAACTACCCAGTGTGGTGCCCAGGATAATAAAGAATAATTATACCAAGTTTCATCGTAATCGAACCGGTAGTTTTTGCGTGATACCTGAACAAACAGACAGACAAAAAAATTTTTTTCACACTTTTGGGTTCTGTGTCGGTCTAGTAACACTCCCCGCCATTTATTTTTTTGATATTTTCAATGTACAGAATTTTCACTTCTACAGATTTATTATAAGTATAGATTAGAAAATACACAAGGTTTTTTACTTTAGACATACCATTCCAAATTAATTATATATAATGTGTTCTTCAAGTATTTCCTTTGAGACTGCTTCAGGTGCTATTCAATTTAAAAATAATTTACAAACACGTAATATGAAGTAAATTGTGAAAGGAATGCCATCCATCTTGGTAACTTGGCACTCAATGTGCACCCACCGTGAGGGATGGTATTACCTTTCGCCTTCCACAATTTATATTCCGAGAGAGATTCTCTAGGACCTTAAAAACATTTGTATGTAAAGAAGAAATATGCCAACTGTAAGGGGATTGCAACGCCGCGCCGCTTCGTCTGTCAATTCATATCTTATATATAAAAATCACAATGTTAGTTACCATACTCCTCCGAAACGGCTTGACCGATTTTTATGAAGTTTTATATGCATATTCAGTAGGTCTGAGAATCGGGTACTGTCTATTTTTCTCATACCCCTGAGTGGTAGTAGGTAGGTAGTAGGCAGGTGCTAGGTAGAAAAAATTGCATTGCAACGCATGCCTGGTACAGCTAGTATATTATATAAAACAAAGTCCCTCGTCATGTCTGTCTGACTGTATGTATGTCCAAATTCTTTAACTACCTAACGAATTTTTATACGGTTTTCACCCAAAAATTAAAAATAATAATATCCTAAGACAACTCTCAAACTGCCATCCGATCCCAAACTATGGTAACCAGGCAACTGTTAAACATACTTATATATTATTTCTAAATACATTCATATTATAAATAAATTACACCCAGACACAGAACAAATGATCATTCCATCACACAACGATTTGTCCAGGATAGGTATCGAACCCTTAACCTCCGTCTTAGCATGGGTCACTTACCACTAGACTAACAGGCCAGTCAATGGATAGAATGACTCTATTCATTGTTGAAACCATGAGAAACTCAACTAAGAATAGGGTTGTGTATATAAAACATTATTGTTTTGTCTTACCATGCGAAGCCGGGGTGGGTGGCTAGTCCATTGATAAAACACACAGACCCCCATAGTCTATCTCTCTTTTGATGTAACAGAAATACGCCGATATTGGTACAGTAAAGTTTTTTTAAAACAATAGGTAGTTGAAGGAATTGTTGATTGGAAATATTTGCTTGTTCCGCAGATTGGTAGATCTCTTCATGGTTGTGTTTGATTTATTTGCACTGGTTCAAAAAACAATACTAAGAGGTATTGTAGAAAACACATAAACTTTAGGTATAGGGCAACAAACAATGAAGCTATCTCGAATCGACAAGTTTCTATCAAATCCGAAATCGAGTTTATATTGCCGACAGCAATAAAATTAGGAAGCTGGCCTATCCCGACCTTTTCACCCACGGATTTACTAAATTCCGACCTCTAATGTGAGAACAGTTAACATCATAAACTTTATACAAACATTGATCCACAATACCAATGAATCCTTCCTTAATTAAGGTGGTAATACACGATCCTTCCAACCGAACAATGACTGAAACCGCTTTCCAAAATTTCTCCTTCTGTTCTCAAAATCAAAATCAAAATATTTTTATTTCTAGCAGGCCTTTTTAAGCTCTTTTAAAACGTTAAATTACTGACTCTAGTTGCAGGTTCCAAAATGTCATTCCAATGGAGAAGAACCGACAAGAAACTCCATAGGTTACTCTTTTAAAAAAAAAAGGTTAACATCAATGTAACAAATACAACTATGTATATAAAAAAAAAACTATACAAATATGCGACAACAGCGTAAATAGCAAAATGTTTAGTTTATTGTAAACGATAACATCCAAAATGGAAGAAAAATGAAATGGGACACGCGACGACACACGACACACGACTTCTCAGCGCGACGTCCACAGCCGAATTTACGTCCGTTTGGACGTACCGTCTAAGCCGATCTTAATGGTAGCGTGAATCGTGTCCATTGTCCAAGTAAATATTATCTGTTAATATTTACATAATGGAGTTTACATTTAGATAATATATCACGCACATCTGTAGCTACAAACACATCTGGATCGATGTTTATAAAATCTATATTCGATTGGAAAATATTTTGTGTAAATGTGTACAGTGACGAGTTTGGGGTTGACTAAAAGACGTATTGTGGTATAGTCGAGATTATATCCCTTTGTACATAGGATAGCAAGTTATGCTGTTCTTCTTCTTATCGTGTCAAAGCTGTTAGTAATTAATTTTATTATAATTGATAGGGCTTTGACAGTCGTTAATAAAATCAATCACTTTTACTATCAGGTTACGGCGTGAATTATGTAATTGAGTTCATCTAGTGTAGCATTATGTGGTACCTAACCATTTAAGACATGTTATAACAATTTTATAAATAAGTTACCTTTAAATGTAAATATTTTGGGGACAAGCTAGATAAAACATGCGGAATTTGAATACTAATAAATAACCGAGTCTATAATAATATAATAATAATAATATTCCGGGACAACTCACACACGGTTATCTGATCCCAAGCTAAGCAGAGCTTGTGTTATGGTAACCAGACAACTGATAAACATACTTATATATTTCTAAATACATACATATTATAGATAAATTACACCCAGGCACAGAACAAATGATTGTGCTCATCACACAAAGATTTGTCCTGAGTGGGAATCGAACCCACGACCTCCGGTATAGTAGTCAGGGTCACTAACCACTAGACCAACAGGCCTGTCAAATGTCTATGAAAGCAGGTTAGCTATCAAGCTTAAAGTACATTTTTGTGTAGACATTAGTCATTTGTCACCACTCAACTTAAAAAAATGTGAGATTTGGCATCTCGTTTGAATTAATTAAACGTCAAAGATAATGGTCAAGTGGAATTAATTGATTGCTCATTGTAGATTGTTTAATTATGTTCATCCTTAGTCTGAGAAGGTTTTCTATAGTTAAATGACTTTAATTAGTTGGTATAGAGAGATACTTTTTAACCGGCTCCAAAAAAGGAGGAGGTACTCAATTCGACTGTATTTTTTTTACGTTTGTTAAGACAGAACTTTAGACTGGGTGAACCGGGAAACACCAGCTTTCAAATAAAAAAAGAATCATCAAAATCGGTTTACCCAGTAAAAAGTACATTCAAATTGAGTACCTCCTCCTTTTTTGAAGTCGGTTAAAAATACTCGATGATGCCATTAAGTCTATGTCTTAATTCAGTTCTTATAAAAATTAAAAACATTGCAAACAGGTACTTAAATTATGTGGCAAGGACCTTTCGTAACAGCCTTGACCGAGTGACCTCTGAAGGTCACTAGAAAACATTTAAGTCACCAAGTTGGACATTACAGTGTTAAGCGATGCTAAGTGTTTATGGAAATTATTACGGTTACATTTGCAAATTTTTGCATAAATAAATATGTTGCTAAATCACTTTGCTGCGTGAATGTACTAATTACTACTGTGGACTAAGTACCTACTATTAAATTATTCTTCTACAATTAATTTTGGCATATAGGTATTTTGTACATACTGCCATATTTTACATATCAGTCAGCTCGTTGGAAGTAGATGTCACCAATAAAACTGAGAAAAAAAGGCGTAATCATTTATACCAAAACATAGATACCAATGTATTTAAAAGAAGATATCATGTCATGTCATCTAGATACATTAGATGAGAAATGAAAAAAAAATCATAAATTAATACAACTTAAAAAAAACTTGTGATTACGATTACACAGTTCCAAAACATAATTTTCTCCGAGTACAACTTAAAAACACACTATAGTCACCAAACTATAAAAAAACTGGCCAAGTGCGAGTCGGACTCGCGCACGAAGGGTTCCGTACCACCGTCGTATGAGAGCCCCCCTTAAATATTAATTTTATGTGGTTTTTGGTATTTGTTGTTATAGCGGCAACGGAAATACATCATTTTTGAAAATTTCAGCTTTCTAGCTATCATGGTTTATGAGATACAGCCTGGAGACAGACAGACGGACAGACAGACAGCGGAGTCTTAGTAATAGGGTCCCGTTTTACCCTTTGGGTACGGAACCCTAAAAAGCGCCTGCTTCCCCACAAACTACTTCAAACCGCATAAAATTAAATTGTCATATAATATCTTTAGTTTGTTCCGGATGAATACATAACCCTGTTTCACGCGTGTTTTGGATATGACACAATGGCTTCTGACGGGCCCAGCTTACCCCTAAGTGATTACTTGAACTAACGTAAAATGCGGTCCGAGATGACATGGAGAGGGTTGGAAATTGTAAGCTTAGAACACTATCTCATTATATTACAGTACTTTTAACCTAAGCTTCGTAAGTTATTTATTTAATGAGGACAACTAAAACAATAATTTCCTATTTAACAGTGTTTTTTGGATTGGTTTCCAGTTTTACTGGATATATAGACTGTATCACTGTAAGACCTATGCAACATTGTCTTCAATATTTTTGAAAAAGATCAGTAGGTATAAGTAACAATTTTGAGAGTTTTTTAAAAAAGTTTAGTCTTTTCGCAACTAATTTTATTATTTAAAAAACTAGTAAACCTACATTATTTTTAACAATTGCAATACCACTTCTTTTTAATACTGATCACTATCATAACCATTAAAGCAAACTACATCAATCGTCCGATTACTTTGCTAATGTCCTGTGTCTTACTAAGTAGTTACCTCCTCCAAACAAACCTATATTTATTGTTTTAAATAAGGCAATACTGTAATGTAATATTTAACACAATAAACAAAAATACAATATTGATTTACACCTCCCTTTGTCATCGCATTACATTTATAATGTAATAAGTCGTACAAAATTAAGAATTATTACTCCAAAAATTCGGCCCCGCAGTATAGCCGAAATTGAACCTTAAAGCCTTGGAATAAAGGTGTTTATTTGGTCGAACTGTTACTTACATACGTCCAGTAAACGGTATAAATGATTTCGTGAAATGATAATTTAATTAACGAATCATAAAGGTTCATTATTTATTACAAAACGTCAGGTATTTAATTCATTCGTTTTATCGAGAACTGATGCTTGATAGAATGGAAATTATAAATTATGCTTATTACGTTTAATGTTAATTATTTATTATGAGACATCCTAATAATATTATAAATGTGAAAGTTTGTGAGAATGGATGTGTGGATGTTTGTTACTCTTTCACGGAAAAACTACTGAATGGATTTTATTGAAACTTTCCAATATTGTAGCTTATACATCGGAATAACACATAAGCCATAATTTATAAAGATAGTGTAAGAATTGTCATTCACGCGGGTGAATCCGCGGGGCACAGCTAGTCATACATATATTTGTTCTACAACATATAATTTTTAGCTCTTTAGCTTATACATATTCTGAACCTTTGATCTTTAGAAATGTTATACATATTTTAATGCAAAATTTAGCGCTGGTCCAATGTTCTTTTACCAAATATTCAAGAAGGTTTCAATATATTTTAAGAAATAAACAACAAGTCCTCCTTTGACTTTTTCTTTTCAACAAGCAAACTTTATAACGAGAAATATATTTCTGACTTTATAATAGAAGCTCTATATATATAAAAGGAGAAAGCGAGCCTGCATTTTCGACCCAGTGTTCTACAAAAACCCTTTTTTCAAAACGTTTACAGAAAACGCAAACATCTTCACCTCGCCAATTTCGTGATTATCTTACGCAACGAAATAGAAGATTTCCTATACAAATGTAGATACTTATCTCCGTCAGTTTGAGATCGAATCGCCTGATAAACCGTGAAGTTGGCTCTGCATTACGGAGCCTGTCTAATCAAAGTTTTTGTTAGCGAAATAAGTACAAATCGCAACTGTCGAATTAGATTGATTTCTTGATTTTCTTAAGGTTGATTGGGAAAGCCGTAGCGCCTGTAGTTTCTTATTGAGTCTGGAGAAGGGCGAGTATGACTCGCGTAAATTTCTCAACATGGCTGGTTCTCCAAAAACTAAATGCAAAACACTGTGCGGTTGAAAAGGAAAGGACAACAAGGGAGCCTAAATTGGGTTTCTTCTCGGTTACGGAACCCTAAAAATACTCTAAGTTAAGACTTGTTGTACTGTTCTAACGCGTCTGGCGTAAGTTTTTCTGATTTACAGTTTGAAGTTATGAATTATTTATAGGCTTTCTAGCTTAAATTTTCTGTAGCCGTTTGGGGTTCGTTTTTTTGTAAACCGTACTTAATTGTTCTAAACTAAACTAGTTCTCTTTACAGCCTCAATGATGATATTATTATAAAACCCAACATATTAATATTGGGTTATCCGTAGAAACTATACTGAACCATAGATCTATGTATAAATGTAGTGTCTATAGTTATTAAGGTATTTATTACCTTAAACTTTAATTCCAGTATCGATGTTACAGCAATCTGCGCAGAAAATGTTTCTCCGTAAGTTTCTTGTTTAAAACTTGTAAGACAAAAACATTGGCACTCTGCAAAGCAGAAGAAACCTTTAAAGTAAATAAGACAAAGCGACTGTTTTTATTTAAGTTCAAGCACTAAACGATCAGCACGCTTACCAAGCAAGACTGTGGCCGTTGAGTAAGCGAGACAGCGCTATGCGGAGTGTAGTGCTCCGTCTCGCTTCCACAACCACAACAGTACTGTTTTAAGAGATCATGGTACAGGTACTGGTCTAAGAATTTTGTTACTAAACTGCTGAACTATTAATAGGAAAACTGTCTTTAAAACAATCTGTTATCGACAGAATTTAATTTATCAAGTTTGTCGCTTGATTATTTTAGTAATGTACTGACAGCAGCATATTGCTAATTTAAATACAAATTATCACAAAGTAATAACACAGTAGTTAACTTAAAATATTAAGGCATTATAATACTAATACATAATAATAGACTTTCCCACTTTTAGGCACAGGTCGGTTCTCATTTATAAAAGAAACGAGTACTGATTGTCACACTTGCTTACGCGAAATTAAAATTGAACATTAAATAATTGTCGAAATAAAATAAACTGACACGACGTGACATAATAATTAAAAATCCATTTAAATACTAAAAAGATTTTTCCAATATCCATTTTGAAATATAAACAAAGCTACTTTATTCGAGAAACAGTGGTCCACGAAAATTATTAAGCGTACCGGGATAAAAAGGTTACGGTTTGACCAGATTTCGAGGCCCACGTACAATATCGAGCCTTAAGATAAGCGAGATACATAGACGTAATTTACTGTAGTAATTCTCATTATTTATATTAATATTATTTGTTTCTCTGATTTTTGATAATCTCTGTAGTTATACAAGGGATTTTTGGTCTGAAAAATTCGAATTAGATGGCAATTAGTAGGTAATTACAATTAAAATGGAAATTGAGACTACTTTATAAATTCCGTGTTATATTTTTCATAAAAAAAATTTTGCACACAAAAACATACATACGAATTTGAGAACCTCCACTTCCTGAAATCGGTTGAAAAGGACTGTTGTGTGAAGGTAGCTACCCTACTAAGCCTTGACATCAAACTAACCAAGTAAATAAGTTTACCATTCAAACAATATCAACTGTTTCAATGGCGTTCGCTGAAATTACACACATTACATTCACATTAAAGTTTGTGGGTTGTTCGCAAGAATGCAAATGGTTCCTTTGCGTAAATGTCGCAGGGCCATTACGCACCAAACCGATATTGTTTTTGAATGGTTAAGTGCTGATTACACGACAGACCCTTAAAATGGAACCACGATACTTCGCCTGACAGATCGCACGTTTTCCTATTGTGCTATTGTTTTCTTAGATTGGTTCCTACTGAAAATAAAAATTGTACTAAAAGTAATTTTTAGTTGGTTCTTTGGAAGTCTCTTGTGCTTTCAATACCGCCACTTTAGATCAACATAATTAAATTAAATGGTTTAAAATATTATTTTTAGAATTTACGCCATAGAGAGCCGGAGATACCTATAGTTCCAAATAAAAAAAAATAGGACAGTTAACCTTTTATAAGATAAAATCAGAAGAACTTTCTGAATCGAATGCTAGAGCTACTGTTTCTGCAATCCAAAACGGAAACAACAGAACTCAAAGACAAACTTTGTTTTCAGAAGTTTATAATAGTGTATTTTCTTTGTTGTAACTTTAACGTAACAACACAATTTACGTACAATTCATAATATCTTTGTAGTACGGTATTTAACCTTCATTCATGAATAAAATGAATAATGAATAAATAATTTATTTTCCTATTTCAGAACTAGCATGCCCGAATAAGGATATAATTAGGTATGAATAACTTTAACTTGTAGGACTAGTTAATGTATTAATGTTCTAGTGTTATTTGTTCTTTCAATTTGTTTGTTATATATACGTTATACGGATTTAGTTACGGCAATGTTTCTTATTGACTTACGCAAAAGATGGTCATCATAACTATTTTTATATAATTTCTCACCATTCGTATTTTGAATATGTTATAAGATTTTTTCTGATAATGTCAAGTACCTAATATGTGAGGGCTATGTCAAAGGTTTTTTCAAGTAATTTGTATTATGTTACTATTGATCATTTTACAACAAGTTTAAAGTAATACGTATCTCTAATAAAAATCTATATTTTCCGATTTAACAAACAAATAAATCCTAAAAACAACATATAATAAACACTAATTTTATTTCAGAAAACATAAACCACAAAAGTGTCACATACCATATTGATTATCTACGTAAATAACCACATTGTATAAAACTGGTTACAAAATGACTATGCAAATGACATGGTTTGATTGACCTTCGTACTATAGGCAAGATTATTATGACATTAAGAGGACCCACTGGGAAATAATATACAATTCCAATCAACAAAGATGACTCAATACATTGCTAGAATCTATTTTGGTGGACAATCGCAGATATTTTTAAATTGTCATAAACTAATGTCGTGTTAAAGAAGCGACTGGTTCGGTTAGTCGGTGACTAAGAGGTGTTAAGTCATATTTATTAGTTATGATAATATACACAGTTTTAACATATTAAACTTCGCTACTAACTTTTATCGGTGTCAAAAACTACAGTCCTATGTCTTTTTTTGGGATCCAAACTGGCCTCTTACCAAGTTTCATTCAAATCGGTTCAGCAGGTAAGACATGAAAATGTAACAGACCAAAATACAGTCAAAGTTACTTTTGCAATTAAAATATGAACATGGATAATTTTGTACCTACCTACCTACTCTTCTCTGTCGAAGAACAGAGAGACGAACACTCTCTCACTCTCTCACTCGACACTGAGATTCGAAAACAGTAAATTAGCGGTTTTTTTTTTAATTCCTTTACAATAATCTTTGCTTATGTTCGATTTATCACGAAGAAAATATATAGATCCATGTGCCAGACCACCTTATTTGACGAGTCACATAAATCTATAATTATTTAACTCCAACCGCCAGTTCCGTGGCCCTACCATTAATAATACCGTGAACCGCAAGACGCGCCGGAACCGCAATGACCCTCGCCTTAGCATTTCCGTCCAATTACCTGGATCTTGTTCGATGCTAATCTAATCATTAATTCTGTTTATGTAAAGATAGATCACTATTTTTTCTCTTTTTTTTGAGATTTAGGGATTTGCATATGGTACGTTTGTAGTACTGTAATCTTCACGCAAGGACCTGTAAATACATTGCCACTGATAATGCTGTCCACGTAGCTAAGTTATAGGAAAAAAAAAAATATTGAATGTTAATAATCAACACGCTATGATTGCTATCATTTTCTGTCAATATTTATAGTAAACTAGCTGTGCCCCGCGGTTTCACCCGCGTGAATACCTAGGTCCCGTTCCCGGTGCCTTTGTATTATTAGGGGTGGAGATGAATCCAACAAATCACTATCGTAACAAAAGTCAGGATTACTTAATTTGGTGGTTAAGTATTCTTGAATTTTCTAATTGTCCGCGCAGATGTCCAATGTTTTTCTTTCATAATAACCTTCCCCTGTCAATAACAAACACAACAAAAAAATAATTAGCAAAATCGGTCCAGCCGTTCACTCGTGATGCCGTGACCAAGGGAAATAGGGATTCATTTATATATATACTAGCTGTACTCCCACCCCAAAAATGCCGGCTGTATGCGTTGCAATTAGAGGATTCGATCCCGGTCGATTTTTCTAGTCCCGGGATTTCGGGATTATCAACAGTTAATACCGGGATCCCGGGATAGTCCCGGGATGGTATTGGTAATAGAAAGTGGTAGCAAAAAGAAAGTAAAACATATCAAAATCAACCTTTTATTTTAAATCGTTACTTAAATCTTCAAAAACAAAACAAAATTATAATTTCTTTTAATAAAATTAACAAAATAGGTCCTTCTAAAATAGTTTAATGAGTTATTGCTTAGTTTGTTTATTTTATTTTACAATAAACTTAAAAAAATCAACTTCTTAAAATTTGTCAAAAGAGATCAATGTTATTAGGACTCACATTTTAAATCAAATAGACCAGAAACTATAATTTACTTATTTAAGCCACGAAAATAAAATCTAAGAAATAACAACGCATCCAACGTCTCATCCGAAAGCATACTTCTTAATTTGTTGCACAAATATGAAGCAGCGGAAAACGCGCGTTCAGGATCGATGGAAGTTGGAGGAATCGTCAATATTTTTTTATAAGCCTTCTCCAAATTATAACCTCGTGTGGAACTAGCCTCATAAAGATTCATTTCTTGTTTAATGATCTTAGTAAGATCAGTTTCTTTATATGCTTCAGGATTTATAGTTTTCATACTGTTTTCTATTTCGTCTTGAAGCTTTTCTTTTAATGTTAAATCAGTTTTACTAGTTGTCTGCGTCGGTTCAATGTTCATGTCATTTTCTTCATTATCACTATTTTCAATTTTCCCAGTTAACAAAATTATCTGTTTTTTTTTTATAGTCATCTTGCATGGACTTGAAAACAACTCCTTTTTATTGACTTATATAAAAAATATATAAGTCCCGAAAATCCCGGGATTTATTGAATTTAATCCCGAAAATTTCGGGACTAAAATATGATCGGGATCCCGGGATCCCGGTCTTCGGGATCCCGGGATCGAATCCTCTAGTTGCAATGCAATTTTTCTACCTAGCACCTGCCTACTACCTACTACCTACCTACTACCACTTAGGGGTATGAAAAATAGATAGTAGCCGATTCTCAGACCTACTGAATATGCATATAAAATATAATAAAAATCAGTCAAGCCGTTTCGGAGGAGTATGGTAACTAACATTGTGACACAACAATTTTATATATAAGAATAGATTTAAATAATTGATTTGTTTGAACGCGTTTATCTCTGAAAATACCAATCGGATTTGAAATATTATGTTTGTATTGGATAGACCACTTCACGAAAAAGGTTATATGCTATTTTAGATCCCGTTACTTGCAGCTTCACACAAACATCTAGTTGTAACATATGAGGCCTATAATTTACAATTAATTAAAGTTATAACAGTTCTTTTTAATCGATAGTGTCATGTGATTGAAATAACACAGCTAATAAAATTCTTAATTGCTAACTAACCCTAGGTCACTAACTCATCTAAAAGTTGACGAAAAAACCTTCTGGAACCGGTTTATCATGATTGACGGTTCGGCTATATAAACTTGACCTAGAAAGGTCATACAATACTTTTATTCATATAGAATTAATGTTTTTCATACTATGTGAATGACCTTGCGAGCAAAAAGTAGTTGTACCTATTATATTTTTGTTATGATTGATTGATTGATTCTTCATCAATAATAGGGTATTATTACGTTTTTATAATCTTTAATTAATTGCATACTTTATAAAATAACATTGTGCTCATTGATTAATAATTGTAAAAAGCAAAAAATAGAGAGTCAGCGCTTAAATTAATTCTTTACAGTTTTGTAGAAATTCCTGTTACACGTGTAATTCGTTTTACAATCTGTTTTTGGGTATTTCATACTTTTAGAAAAAAAAAAATCGCTACTTAGGTAATAATAGTAGTAGTAGTACATAGTAATAAAAGATGTTCTTTTTTTTGACTCGGTGAAAATCTTTTTTGTTTTCTTCCGTACATAGGAAGAAGGAGGTTTGTTCCGGACTCGCTCAAATAGTTAGGCAGTGATCGAAGTGATCAACGTAAACGCACTGTGCGAGCTGTTAACCTCTTTTGCGCGTCACGTGTGCCTCCTGCCAGCTTGATTTTTCAAGTCAGTAGGTCGTGAGTGCGCGGTCTAACAGACTAAAACTGGAGCTTTTCTCTTCTTTACTTCTAAACTTTATCAGTCCATGATTGTGCAGGTGGTAGAGGAAGACAGGGAAAACTGAAGATGCAAACGAACGAGGTTATAAGTGCATGATAGATCGATCATTCCCCACATGCTTAATGTGACTAATGTAGGTATAGAGCACGAAAATACCACTCTAGATCCAAATATATATTTCCTTATTTCCAGCCAACCATTTTTATTTATCTTGGAATTCGTAAATGACCTTCGTCAAAACTGTCGCGACGAATCACAAACAAAATCACAACTAATGAAGGGCTTTGTGAGCGCCTCTTTCTCAATTGTATCTCATTGATTTAAGTAAGCCTCCAAAAAGCTATCGAATTTATTAGAAAGCCTGCCCAATAAATTGGTATACCTGGACTTATAGAATTCTCGGAATTGTTTAGTATTACGTTTGATTGTATTTGTATTTTATTATCAAACTGTTCGCGTAACTAGTTGTACCTCGCTGTTTTATTCGCCTTTTTAGCATTGGTTCCTATAAATCGTAAAATGTTACTAAATAATCTTTCTCGATAATTGGACTATTGTATGGAAATAAAACGTGACTTATCCCGAGAATAGCTTTAAAGTAATATAATTCACGGGAATAAGCGCGTACATGCATAAATACCTTTTTTGGGGCTTGACGTTTCGACCGGGTTACACCGGCCGTGGTCGCAAGCAGACTGACGCTGAAGCAGTCTATAAACAATCTATACCTAAACATGCAGCGCGATAGTTTAAAAGTTTATAATAGCTTTAAAAATAATTGTCAATCTACATTTAAAATATCGAAAACCCCGAGTGGGCAGGAAGAAGATTGCACCCGTAATATTTGCGAACAATCCTATGTTTATAAAGACAACTATGTATATCTATGTATTATACCATGTCTTCTTAACTTTCTAACCCATATCCTCCCCCATACTTAATCCTCTTATAGTCTTAAACTATCTTAACCAACAAATTACATAACCAAGTTATAACTTCATTGAACACAAGGAAAGCTAATAAACAACCTCTGTAAGCACAACTTAGCTACTCAAAGTTCACGCGAACAAAATTAATATTCTTTGACCGCTCCCCTAAAGATGTTATTAAAAAAGTATCCGCCATTTTGGCAATGTGCATGATAATAAGTGAAAATAACTACTTATGAAGTTTCTTTATTGTAAATTATTGGTTACGGAGGCCCGTGAATTTATGACGTATCTAAAGTTCTCTGAAGATGAGGTAATAAAAGATTTTTTTGTTTGCACTTATATTTAATGTTGATTTAGATGTGGAATTTTTTTGGTTGTTAATGTTTAAACTTTTTGTTTAAGGGTTTTAAAGACTATCTCTAAAAATAAACCTATGGCTATCCGCTATACTTAATTTAAAATTTTGTTGAGATTTTATCGAATATAATAAGTCCTAGAAAGTCTGTCAATCAGCGCCCTATGTTCCATCAATATTTTAAAATGAAACTTTTTAAATATATGATCAATTATTTTTTCTTAATATTAAATATTATCTATTCAATACCCTCCTTTAAAGGAATTTATTTGAATACCGATTCCCTTTTTTCTTTGTGTTATTATCTCCTCATTAATCATAATCGTTTAGTAAAATAAATATAATTATCACCACCCTCATCATTCACGCTGTGTTCACAGCTGACCAAAGACGTCTGCCCAAATATACAATTGTATACCAAACATAAATTACTGAAGAAACAACTAACTCAATTGTAATGTACTGGAGAAACGAGCTAAACAAAAATAAACTCACCTACTGTACAGTCACGAACAAAAATAGGTATACACATATCGAAATTATAAAACAAATTTAGCGAGATTTTTGAGTTGAAACCAAAAAAGGAAAAATATGTGCATGACAAAGGAACTGTTTTCAATAATTTCTTCATAACACGTTAAACAATATCAATCTAGAATTGAAGTAAAAATTAATAGAACATTGGAGAGTGTATACATATTTTTGCTCGTGACTGTAGGTACCTACCTTTTATATGTAGCGAAATTAAATGCATGTAGCTTTTCGTTTTGTTAACTAGTGCAAACGTTTTTCGAGCAATGTTTCCAAATATGAGAACAAAGATAGTTTTATTTATTGCCAGAAAATGTATTACATTTCTGAACTGTTTTTGTTTGTAAAATATGAAACAGTTTAAAAAAAACGCAGTTCCCGATTGTATTTTTTTTTTTTTTAAGTTTGAATATCAAACCTCGTTTTACAAACTAGATATGCAAACAATCAGAGTGTTACCTCACTCATTAAGAAACCAAATCATTACCAACTTACGAACATTTGAAAATATTTACGTAGGTACCTAACTACTATCTACACTCGAGAGCAATGAATCCGGGTCACTTAAAGAATGTTAAAAATCTCGGAAACTAAAAATGATAGGTTAATGCAATAAATTGTATTTAATAGACAATGTAATAGTCCTTAAATGAAAGTAAAAAAAATATGAGTCACCATACATTTTATTAACACAAAATTACATAAAGAAAAAAACTGCTGATCTGTATGTCTATTCTGTTAATAATTTCGGTGACAGGTGAGAGTGAAGTGACAATAAAGCTCACTTCAAAAGTGAACCCAATTGGCCTTGATTTAGAATTCAAATTCGAGAATACGTATTTGACATCTCACCGCGGATTCCGCGCGGATTCCGCTGTCGAGACATGAAAATAATGTTACAGAATAGCACGGCAGTCCAAAAGTGCCCGACAAAATAGTAAATTTACTGGAATATTGGTATGCAAATCAGGTTAATCAAGTAAGATGGGACAAATCCCTATCAGACACTTACAAACTGAGCTGTGGGGTAAGGCAGGGGGGTTTGACATCACCAGTTCTTTTTAATCTTTATGTAAACGACTTGATCGAGGAGCTGAGCAGCGCCAGAGTCGGATGTCGAATTGGAGGTGTTAGCCTAAACAATCTTAGTTACGCGGACGACATGGTGTTGCTGAGCCCCTCGGTCAACGGCCTTAGGAAACTGATTACAATATGCGAGAAATATGCTGCCGAACACCAATTGACTTATAATGTGGCTAAAACTGAAATAGTCATATTTAAGAGTGGAAAAGGTCCCGATACCGTACTGCCTATTAATCTCTGTGGGTTACCGATTAAGATAGTTAGTCAATTTAAATACTTAGGACACATAATAAAAGAAAACCTAGTCGACGATGAAGACCTTGAAAGGCAGAGACGAAGTATTGCTAGTCGTAGCAATATGCTGGCACGTCGCTTCTACCATTGCTCAAAACAGGTAAAGATTACCCTGTTCAAGGCCTACTGTCAGTCTTTCTACACCAGCCAACTTTGGGGCAAGCACACGAAGAGTGCTTACAACACTCTTCGTGTTCAATACAACAATGCGTTTAGGGCCATGCTCAACCTGCCCTGGCGGTGTAGCGCGACTGATATGTTTGCTGAGAGCGGGGTAGCGGACTTCTTTACCATAATGACGAGGCTTAAAGACTCATTTTTTAAAAGAGTGAGTACTACAAGTAACACCTTGGTAGAAGTCGTGTATAAGACTGTTTACCTATATAAAAACATAAGATAAATGTTTATAAAAATAGTTATAATGTTATAAAAGTTGTTTTTGTTTTGTTTATAATGTTTTATATGTCTATGTGTTCCTTAGTTTTATTTATTTTTGTTTTTGTTTTTATTTTTGTTTTGATGAGTAATTGTATGTCATTACGTGTAACTATGGGTGTATACCTGAAAATAAACGTATTTTAATTTAATTTAATTTAATTTAATTTAAAACAAAAATAGGAAACATGAAATTTTTGAACTTTATTACGATTTTCTTGAATTTTAATACTTCGTATTGCCTCCTCGTGCTTCCATTACTGCGTTTACGCGGTTTGGCATGCTGTACACCAAGTTCCTTATACGATTTTGGGGAATATTCTCCCATTCCTCTGTGAGAGCAATTTTGAGCTCACGAAGCGTGATTGGGGGAGGGTTTCGTTGTTTTACGCATCTGCCTAGCTTGTCCCAAGCATGCTCGATCGGGTTGATATCCGGGCTGCGCGCTGGCCACTCCATACGAGTAATGTTCATCTCTTGAAGGTAGTCATTCACAATCCTACCTGTATGAGGTCGGGCATTGTCATGCATAAATATAGCATCCTCACCTAAATTGACCATAAATGGACCAACGTGATCATTGAGGATTTCTTCCACATATCTTTCGCTAGTTAAAGAGCCGTTTTCTATGATCACCAGCTCTGTGCGACTTTCAGAAGAAATTCCGGCCCACACAAGTACAGACCCACCACCGTAGGCTACTTTTTCTTCGATGCATGCTTGCTTGAATCTTTCCCCTGGTCTTCGATACACTCTGTGTCTTCCATCGTGCTTGTAGAGCATAAATTTTGATTCGTCGGAGAACATAACTTTTGACCAATCTTCAATACTCCAATTTACGTGGCTCTGGGCATATCTTAGTCTTGAAATACGATGCCCACGCTCCAGTTTAGGGCCCTTTGCAGGTCTAAGGGGTTTTAAGTTAGATTCAGCAAGCCGACGTCTTACTGTCCATGCACTTGGGTTACTTCCTCCGAGGCGTCGAAACTGATTTGTGAGTTCAGTTCCTGTGAGAAAGCGATTTCGAAGCATGGTGTTCACCAAGTATCGGTCTTCTCGTGCTGTGGTACACCTGGTTCTGCCCGTTCCTGGTCTGCGTAGGTTAGAACCAGTTTCTTCGTAACGTCGGAGAACTCTTTGTACTGTTGACAGCGACACACCGACAGTCCTGGCTGTATCGCGCTGACTCCGGCCGGTTTCCAGCATTGTAAGTATTCTGGTGCATTCTTCAGGCGTAAGCGACATAATTTCAGCTTGAATAATGAATATAGAGCACTATCAACATGGTTTATGTACCCACATAAATGACAGATTACAAACAAAAGCAAAACCAAATGCTGTAATTTCGTAGTTCCATCTTCGAAAGTGGCCCTTTTTCAAATTTGATTTTTTTATGATATAACTTTACAATAACTAAGAAGTTTTAATACCTTCATTTAAGGAGTATTACATTGTCTATTAAATACAATTTATTGCATTAACCTAGCATTTTTAGTTTCCGAGATTTTTAGGATTCTTTAAGTGACCCGGAATCATTGCTCTCGAGTGTATAATGTAATCAAAGGTACCGCCTACTACATAAAGGGCAGATTAAGCATCTCCTTATATCAGCATAAGTGCTCAGAAAATTCCTTAAAAGGTGTTCGAGGTACTTTAGAAAGTTCATCAAAGTGGTCGCAGCTTGGGTTAAGAGGATTTCAATCTAGCCGCCGCGAAATTCTTACTAAGCCTTTGATCTAGTAAAAAGTTTGTTACAGGTCTCGTAGTAACTCCCCTTTAAATATCTTCAAGCCACATTCTTGGCTTATTTTAACATCAATACAGTGTGAAACTCTTTGAGTATGTATAAGCAAGCTTAAAGAGCGCATTGCTAGTGGTCCGTTGTGCCGATCGTAAATTTTCGCTATAAATACGCGCTCGTTTAGTGGTTTTCCGTGCGAAGATAGACGTTCACGCAAAAATTTCGATGGTTCTAATTTTAATAAAATAATAAAGTAAATAGATATTTGGTTTTGAAATAGTATTCATAAGTAAAACGGCTCTATATTGAAACTAACTTGACGTGACCTTGAAAGACGACGCATAATCTAACTTGTGCGAACTGTTCATACTCCGTGAGGCACTCTATAGTTTACTTATTCATACTCTGAGTTAAAACCTTAGTTCGTACCAAAGCTTTTCGTAGTTACATCCAGGATTTCCCTTCCCCGATAAACAAGTATGTTATACGGTTATGTTTATTTTATGTTGTACACGATACTGTTTCCATTACACGTGTGTGCTTTACATCAATGCGTTTTGTTTGAATTTTATTTCTTTCATAAAACGAGGGTGGTTCGGGGATATGGCACTATGATATCAGGGATTTTGTAGTTTATTGTTTACTGAATTTCGCGTCTTTGTTTAGTTACGAATATATTCGCTTCAGTTCCCTCGTTAGTGTTACTACGTGCATACGAATATCATTATCTTCTCTTTGATCAGATATCATTAAGTTTACGCGACGCAACTTGTAAAATTAAGCAACGTATTTCATCTACTTTTACTGGAAAATCGGTAACAAATTGTAACAAGTTATATATTATATAGTATAGGCATATATGTTAGTTACATATAGTAGTTGTGTATATATATGTATGTTTTATAATTTCTAGTTTTTATTTATTGAGTCGCACACTATGACTGCTAATATTGACGACTTCTCCTTTCGCGGGTCTGCTGTCAGAAATTTCTTAAGACATAAGCAGCACCTTAGTACATCATTTATAAATATGTAATATATATTTTTTTAATTTTTGTGTGTGTACATAAATTATTAAATAAATAAAAGTTTGTAACTTCAATTATTCATTTTTTTTAAGTAAAATTTAAGGTACATTATTTAGTTTCAGAAGATTCAAAATCGATAAAATTTAAGGCTTAACTTGACTAATATATATTTGAGATCGACTCATTTTGAATTTCTATTTAAGTAATCGGAATAACATAACATATAACATACCATCACGCCTGTAGGTATCCCCGAAGAGTTAGGCAGAGGCGTACCAATGTACACCCACAGTTCGCCGGTATGTTTAGGTCCCATGAAATAGGGGGCGAGCCTATTGCCACTAACCGGGCACAAATCCAAACTCCGACCTGCTACTGAGAATTTCATAGAAAACCCAATATCACCTTGGTCGACTTGGGAGTCGAACCCAAGACCTCTAGCGTAGCAGTCGCGTTTAGACCCACTAGGCCATCGAGGCAGTAATCGGAATTATCTATGTTAATCGCCTATATTCAACGCTTTGATAGTGTATAACTATCTTTATACATAAATCCTTAAACATAATTTGTAACCATTGTCACTGAGAACATTAATTAGTTAATCAAGTTAATCAGCTTAAGATAATATCCGTGTATTGTGTACGACACGATTAATCAAACGAATGAATTTTGATAGAAACCTAATTGTGCGTGAATTAGACAATAGTAAGGTAAATTAGTTAGTTTAGTCAGTTAGCCGACTATCACTTATAAGAAGTTGTTTGTTATGATTGTTAATATTCTTCAAAATTTATACAAAATAATATTGAAATACCTAAGTCGCAATTTCTCTTAATTGTATTAAATTTTCTTTGTCCAGATATTAGGCTTATAAATATTATTTATTATTAATTTAAAATGTAATAATTAAATATTAATTATTTAGAGAACGTAGCGCTAAGTGGCTTAATATAGATTTTAAGATACAGACTCTTGACGACGTTGGAAGCTTGTTTTAATAAATACATAATTTAACAAGATTTTTGACTATAACGTAAAATGCCAGTCGATAGATACTTAATAATTATAATACTGAATTTTGATGTTTCTTTTGTAATGCCATTATTAATAAAGAGTATTTTATCGCAGATTGACGAAAAATAATACAAAAAAAAAATGATTTGTGAGGACCTGAATAACAAAAATTTGACACGGGTCGTCAGATTTTTATATAAGTAATAAAAACAGCTATTTTTATTATCTTAAGAAACAATAACTAAAACATTTACATACTACCTATTAATGTTCCTTTTAAGGAACTTTATGTCAATGACCCTACTCCATAATTTAATGTAAAATCCAAATGTGTTAAAACTAAAAATTAAAATGTATGAAGCAAATTACGTCTTAATGGGGCAATAAATAAATGTATCTGGTGTTCTACATATAATAAATTGTTTTCCTATGTAATAAACATTTAAATTCTAAGATAAATAAACTACCTTTTTTTACTATACCTAACCGCTACCTCGTATGCACATGAAGATTAGGATTCCAAGTAGTGATAAAATCGCGTGATTATTTAACCGACTTCAAACGAAGAAGGTTCTCTATTGAATCGTAGTTTTTTTGTATGTTTGGAATGGGATATCTCCGGTAATTGTGGATGGATTTTAGGTATCTTTTCGAAAGGTTATACTTAAAATGTAACCGCATTTAACAATGTAGTCAGTTCTTTTTTACATTCATGTGCAATCAGTTAATTTGATATTTTTTTACCTTTTTTTTTAATGCTTGTGACCTGCATGAAAGTTAACATAGTGTCACATTATTTAGTATCCTAGATGCACTAACTTCTATCTCCATTGTTCTAAGCGCCAGTATAAGCAATTTTTCATAGCAATAAAAATAAAACAAAATCGTTGCGTGGTATAGAGATTGGCTAGTCAACAACAATGGCAGCTACGTTAGCTCTTACGGGATTAACTAGCTAGTTATTACGAATTTATTAAATAAACAAAAAAATATAAATGAAAAGACCTGGTGAAATACTCATGACATTGTGTCATTTGAAATGGCGCAGGTTGCAGGTTCAAACCCCTTACAGGCAAGTACAATTGCGACTTTTCGAAATTAAAAATTATGGAGGTACTATCTTCATTATTAGGTACCGGAGGTCGTGGGTTCGGTTCCCACCCAGGACAAATGTTTGTGTGATGAGCACGATCATTTGTTCTGGTTGTAATTTATCTATAATATGTATGTATTTAGAAATATATAAGTATGTTTATCAGTTGCCTGATTACCATAACACAAGCTCTGCTTAGCTTGGGATCAGATAACCGTGTGTGAGTTGTCCCGGAATATTATTATTATTATTTTAAAACATTTGACAGTCGGTGGATAAAAATCGGCTGGAAACGTGGACTCTAATAATTGGAATCTAAAATCGCCAAAACACAATGAGTAAGTGTCTATCAATGCTCGTTCCTTCTCTACATGAGAAGAGACCTTTGCACATCAGTTGGTCATCAAAAGGTTACATAAACAAAATGATTATTTATTTTCATGAAAAGGCTTACTTAAAAAATCAACAAACCGCCTCAAATAAATGTAAGTAATTTTGTATTTGAAATATCGTCTTCCTACCGTTTACGCCAAAAGATTTATTACGCCAGCTAATCCAAACATTAATCCGATTAGATTCTGAAACAAGTACAGCAATATTTCTCTTTTTTTTATTATTTGGCAATCCTATAAATCTCGAGTGCCTAGATTAATGTTTTTTCTTGGGTTCCGTGAGTAATTAGCAATCAAATAGGCAGTTAGAAGATTGTAAGGGACTGGATGCGACCTGAATTTAATTAACTTATCTTTTAAGGAAAGGATATAAATAAAACCACTTTTATTATTTATGTAACTTGTTTTAGGAATTATGTAAGTTTTTACAATAGATGATGTATTTTTTAAATCCTTGCCCCGCGGTTTCACCCGCGTGAATGACAATTCATTCACTATCTTTATAAATCATAGCCTATGTGTTATTCTGATGTATAAGCTGCATTATTGTTAAGTTTCATTGAAATCCATTTAGACATTTTTGCGTGAAAGAGTAACAAACATTCATACATCCAAATAAACTTTCGCATTTATAATATTAGTAGACATGTTAAATTCTTTTCAACCTCATACTACTATAAAGTTTTATATATCTACTAATAGATAACATATTATAGTGACTATATAAATTACGGCTTATTTTAGAGATACTTAATACTTACTAGTATAAAATATCTTATAAGTATTATTATTCTTAACTTTGTTCATCATCAATTTTATTATTTAAACGATAGGCTATATGCCTAGGCTATAATAAAAACCAGTTTGACTTCTTTTATTAACAATTCATTATCTTATAGAAATTCCTTTCGATTAGGCATCCTTTTCTGAGCCTCAGATCTAAAAATTTCAAAACTGCTGATTAATAATACTTTAATTTGACTTATGGGCGCAGTTGAAGGTCAAAACTACATATATTTACAAAAAAAAATGAATATTTAATAAGTATATTCAAACACATAATTCACAGGTTTTTTGTTTGAAATATGATACACAGGAAATAGTTCTGTGTGGACATGGGTCCACACAGAACACACAATACTTTTAATATTATCTTAGGTATGGACCTAAGATAATATTAAAAGTATTTAATAACCTAGTATCCTCATTTTAAAAAGCATAGGTAATGATATAATTAGCAATTGCATAAAATACAGCTACTAGCTAGGGTCGCCAATATCTTTCAAGTTAAATATGCAGTACAAAAATGTTTATAATTATTATTATTTTACTGTATACTTTATTCAGTTCTTACACATTCAGTGCCTACATCCTTACTAATAATAATAAAGTTTGTTTGGATGTATGGATGTTTGTTACTCTTTAACGCAAAAACTACTGAATGGAATTTAATGAAACTTTACAGTAATGTAGCTTATACATTGGAAAAACACATAGGCTATAATTTATAAAGATAGTGTATGAATTGTCATTCACGCGGGTGAAACCGCGGGGCACAGCTAGTAACATTATATGTAACATAATATCTTTGTTGCTAAATATTAAAAACTAGTTTCTAAGTTATTTCAGATTCTCGTTCAATGAACGTGAAATATGGTAACGTTTGTATAACGGTTCTTGAAAATGGCTTTGTCATAAAAGTTATTTTAAAATCAATCTACATTTTTACGATTTTAGGAATCGATATTATTTGGCACTATCAGCATTTCTTGATATTCCAAATCCGTAAAATATAAATTATTCATGTATATTTAATATGATAAATTTTACAAAATCTTACATACTTACTAATTATTTCTAGTATTAATGAAACTAAAGCTTAATGTTTAAACGAAAATTTGTTTCTAATATTGTAATACCTACCATATTTAATGTAAATAAACCTTTAGTAGATAGTAGACACTTGAAAACAGATTAACAGGCATTAATTTAACACTCTTAACATAACAAAAGACGTTCTACAAAAAAATAGTTGTGAAAACATGTTCGTCATTAAACAGACATAAAGCACTTACGACAGAAATTGATTTCGCGGTTTTTATTAATATATAAATCATTATCGGCCGCCCACGCTAAAACCTTGATTGAACTTCGATCAAAAACTTATGTTATATAACTAAATTGTAGTTTAGTACGGTCTACCACACAGGAGTATCAACGGAATTGGAAAAATGAACTTTAAGACTGTGGCATAAGGGCGGTGTTTAGTACTGTAAAAGCTGTGTGATCAACTGTACCAGAGGCCCACCATAAGCTTATAGTAATCGGAAATTAAACGTGATTTAAAGTTTGTTTATGTACCATTGCTGGCGTTAACCTTTTGAATAAAGAATGTAAGCTTTCATAGTACGCAATGGTTATGTAAATGTCATAATGCCGGCTAAGTACACCGTTCTATATGATTAGTGTTGTATTGGGAAATTCTAAACGTAATGATTCAGTTTAGTTTGAGTGAAGGCAACATTTATCATGTTGACTGGTAAAATATGCGCTGATGAACGCATAACAAACGATAATGAAGTGTGGCAACACTGTGTTTGACAATTAACGTCATTTGGAACCGCAATTCGAAGTCAGTGTTGCTACATGCAAATATTCACTTGTAATATCGTCAGTGATTAATTATTCTCATCACGAAATGTTAATTGCCAATTCTTATACTTTTGAATTTACGAACTAACTCACGTCAATTAAATAATTGCCTTAATAAAAAAAAATATCTGAATGACTGTTTTTAACACTTAATGTATTTATGACTTTATTTACTAGCTCAGAGTCGTTAAATAAGGAATTCCAAGTTAAAGTGACTTACTTAAATCGATTCAAGGACTTCCTTAGTTCCGATTTAAGTATGTCAACTCTCACTAATTACTTAATTGATTTAACAACTGCTAATAAATAATGTTTGTAGATGATCTAACACTCCCTGACTTAGTTGATTAGATTTACCTGCACAGACCGCCGAGTAGTAAATATCACGCCAATTATCACAACGAGAACAACGGAATCGATCGAATTGCCATACAGACAAACATTTGTGCAATGCAATGATAGATCCAGGTCTTGATGTTTAGTATCTAAGTTCTACGGGATCGATCGAATGTTTGACATTCGGGACAAACATTTGTGCAATGCAATGTATGATCCAGGTCTTGATGTTATTTGAGTATCTAAGTTCTTCGGGATCGATCGAATGTTTGACATTCGGGACAAACATTTGTGCCATGCAATGTTTGATGCAGATCTTAATGTTGTGTATGTGAGTCAAATGTTTGTGGAACCTTGGCAATACAGGGATTAAATTCCCTAGTGAGAATGTTGAAAATATTGTCCCAAGCTGCCCCGTATGGTATTTCTAAACTATTTTCTGAATGGGAACTATGTTTAAATGAACGCACATTCTACTTTGTTGTTGTAAATTACTAGTACTAGTTACTGACATAATTGTGTATGTGTGTCTGGGCTTATTTGCATATTGCCTGCATAGCCACGTGGAAAGCTCTGACTCATTATCATATATGAGAGAGAATTTTAGCGAACTGATAACTAGAGTAAGGACAAGTACGTCCTACTTAAATCATAAAATATGAACCTATCTTCCTACTTAAGGCACATAGAAATGACTACCGATACGTTGTTGTCGCAAATTTTAAAATAATTATATAATAAGTAAACATTGCTCTAAACCTATTTCTAAAAGAGTAACCTATGTCTTGTCTTATCGGTTCTTCTTCATAGGAATGATATTTTGGAACCTGCAACTACAGTTAGTAATTTAACGTTTTAAAAGAGCTTAAAAAGGCGTTCTTATACAAAATTATTTGTTTATTTAATATTGTTTCTGACACAGGAAAAGCTGAATTATATAATCATGTTGTGACGTATCGTATCGCGACAGAAATATATCGAAAAAAAACCTTATTTTATCATACCTAGATTTATTTTACATGTATAACGAGAATTACATTATTTACGAGCCGCGTGTTGTCGCCCTTCATACTACTGCCGCGACACAACACGCCCTGCCGCAATCATATAATCCCGGCTTAACGGTACATCAAAAAAAGCTCTTAGTATGTTACACAGACTCTTAGAATATCATATCAATAAGACTATATACAAAAATGATATAGATACCTTACCGATTGCTCTTTACAGCTATATGAAGCTTTATGAAAAAAGCAAATGTGAACGCTATAACGCGCCGATAGTAAGTTTCCTTAAAATATTAATGAATATAAACGTGATTTTATAAATCAAAACAATCATTAGAAACTCAACGCCTAGCCTAGCTGTTATCGGTACAATTTTACCATAAACAGTTCCGAAATTAAAACATAAATTGCCTCCATTGTATGTAGTGGAGACATACCTCAACAACCACAATGATATGGTAAGTTCTTAATACATTTAACCATACATAATAAATAAGCTTGACTTATAAAGCACGTGCTCAGATTGTCATCTAGTTTCCATCTTGATACGACAGCCCATTGTATGTAGAAATTAAAAATTACCGGCGATAACAAAACGTTATGTTATTATCTAAAATACATCAAAACACGCTATGTATTGTTTTACAAACAATAATAAAACGTGACTGTTTAATGTTATCTCATCTTACAGAAATCTATAATTTAATATTTATTAGCTTATGACCTTATTTGAACTCATATTTTGTCAATTTATTGAAATGTTTCTTTATAAACTACAGAATCAGAACATTGACCATTTATTAGTATTAAGATTTTAAGAATTAATTTTGTTATCTATAGGGTAGGTAAATACCGTATATTATACCTTAGAGGTGGTCCCATATTTTCATAGTCTGTTCTTATGGCATTCTTGTGACATTAATTATACATCATTTAGCTTACTTCTAAATAAAGCTTTTCCAAATATTTCTCTCATTACAGTAACAATGGCACTTCAAAAAAATCTAATTAAGATTTTCTGCAGCAAAAAATCTAGGTCTCATTCCGAATTGGAACTCTTCCAGTAAATTGCAATAGACTAAAACATTGGACTAATAACACGTCGCGTTCAAACCAGAACCACTTTAGGAAATACTAGATCGACATGTTGTAAACCCTACAAAGTTTGGAATATTAAATGTTAATATAGCGAATGACCAAATTCAGAAAGTTTTGTCGTTGGGTTAAGGGAATTTGGACAGTAGTGCTGGACCAAAGGGTCAGAAGCTTTTTAGAGAAAGTTGGGGAAGTTGTAAACAGTACATTAGCAAGACTATAGAATGGGCAATAATTTTATAGATGAAAGCCGAAATATTTAAAACAAATTACAGGCCGAGACGTCCTTGTTTTTGGCGTTTCATATTTCACATCACTCGACTTATGATTAAGGAATCCTTTCGAATCCAAAACTATTCAAATTATTCCGAAAAATCAATCTTCATGTCCAATAGACGAGCAACTCAGCGAACTTGTGCGCTAAAAATAGTGCAGAGACTTTGAGGCCGAATGTTCCGACGAAAGCCGAAAATCGTCGTCTGTATCGGCTTTAGCTGTCAAACTAACTTCTCGGCCGGACAATACTGGTGGCCTAACTTAATACTTTAGTCGTACAGGTACCTAACAGTGCCGGCGGCAAGGGACCTTAACTTTCACACGTAAATGTTACATTAAATTTAATGTTCTGCGCCAACGAAGGGAAGTTGGGACAAAAATCGTGAATTCGTGAGTAAATCTTGCCTATTGTAGGCGGTGTTAAACAAAAGAAAAGTTTGTAGGTATTACATGTATTATTCAACACAAAACACACACATTAAATGTCTTGTTACAAAGAGATTTTTATTGATTACCTCAACCAATTACGTTGACTTGTTTTTAAGCTCTATGTCAGTATAATGAGTACTTATATACACCTGCATAAAAAATTAAGGCTTACAAGTTCATTTACAAGTTGTTAACATTTTTTTAGATGTTTTGTGAAGGCTGTACATACAAAAAGTTGTTCGCAAAAAAACTAAATTATTTAATTATCATGTATTTAGTATAGACGTATCGCAAACTGATTATCGGATCAGTCCTGCGGATTTCTGCGTCGCAACACGCCAGCTACATACCGTACCACGCCTAAACGAGTTGATTAACATTGACACCAATTAGCACGTCACAATGAACTGTTTTGGCACTTTATAAAGATTTATATCTACAGTCTGTTACCGAATGGGTATATCAATCCAAAGGGGGTGAAGAATACCTTTGGTACAAGTAATAAAAATAAAAAATTCATGTCACATATTAAATTAACTAATTTTGCGCTGAATTTTTGTAAACTGACTCGTATACCAGATATACTCTTCAACCATTTTGGATAGATATACCCTTTCGATAACATCCTGTATACATAAGACATCTAACACCATTCACTAATTGACGGCTTAACTTATGTAATTTGAATTTAAAAGGGAACAAAAGTTTTCTGATCAATATTGAATGTTTACGCTCAAGAAACGTATCGATTTCCTAAGAATTAATTAATCGGCTTGAGTTGCGTTTATTTAGAAGAGTTATAATATGGAATAGAGGCTGCTACTATCAATTATATAAAGGTAAAGTTGTCAATTCCTGTAAAATATCTACTATGTAATATAATAATAATATAATAATAATAAATAATAATAGATAAAGATTCCTAATAATATAATTATGCAAAAGAACTAAAGCCGTGCTCCCACATTTAAACCACTGAACTGGTTTTGTGGGATATTGTATTGTACAACAAACTATGTAATGTTTTTAAAATAAATAAATAATAATAATACTATGCCACTCAGCCACTATAGCCAAGTGACATTTCTACAAGCATTAACGATGATATAAATCTCTTACATGACATTAAATGAAGGTAAAAGAAGCGTCTGTCTTCCGGACGCAAGATGTGTCGAAGACATCCTAAAAGTTTCGGGTCGAGTCTGGATTAGACTGACACAGGAGTCAGGACCGTAAAGAATGGCACGACAAAAGAGAGGCAGTGGGATGACAAGGGCTGTGGATGATGATGATGACATTAAATGTATAGGAATTACATTTCATTTTTTGAAGTCGCATAACTTAGACCTCTATACTTCGCTCTTATGTATTGAAAGAGTAATAAGTATAGATTCCACAAATTGGCGTACAGAAGGAACTAGGCGGTTGCTTTTGCGTTTAGGCATTGGAATTTGGTTTCCGTTTCTCGTCCATCACAGTGAACCGCAGTCGTCACAGTTCATTGCTATCTAGAACAACGTAGTATTTGATTGAACCAATTAATATAAGTCTAGATTTTTGCTAATGATGTCACAACTTAGTACAATGACCTTATATCGCAAAAAAACTGTCTTTTAAAACAATTTAGTAAATGTTTGAGCAATTTAATCTGAAGGACAATATTAAAATAAACGAAAAAATTGGGCTACTCACTCAAGCAGAAAGAGTTAATTAAAGTGAGACTCAAAGTTTTTATAAAATCTAATCAAATTATTTACTAATTACAAATACCCTACTGTTTGTAATTACATCCCAAAAAGTATTTTAAAATTATTATAACCTGAAAATTTGTCACTTAAATCAATATTATGTATAGTATAGATAAACAAACCACTGATGACATTTTGTAACTGTATTTATTTAGCAAACATATAATAAAATGAAAAAATAATTACGAGTAAAGTATAAAAGTAGTGAAGAATTATTTATCCTGTGTAGAGTCAGTTTAAATTTCAGCTTTGAATGAGTATATTTAGTTACTGGTATGGAATTATTTGTATCAATTATTAGACACGAAAAATCATAATAAACGTGTCACTGCATGGCTAAAACTAAAAACTTATGATGACATTGAATCATTGCTGCAAGCACCATTAATATGAGTTAAAAATACACACACTCACCATCAAACAGTATACACCCTAGCACACACACACACACACACACAATTGACACATTCACGCATGGCACACCACACACACATAACACTCCACACACAAAATATCACACATGAACCACACAATATGCAAATATAGAATACAATTAAGTTCTTTATTTTTGTTTAATTTTAACTATATTTTAATTACTTTCTAACTTTCTATGAGTACACCACTGTTACCATTTACTTGAATTGGCATATTATTATAAGAGCGGGACCTCCTATCACAAGTATATACTTTACTTAAAAGGAGGTCTTTATGTAAGTTGTACTGTAAAGTTATCCAAGCTTATGTTAAGAGACATTGCTTCAGAAATAACGTTATGATTTTTTTGGTGTCGAATATATTAATGCGTACAATTGGATGTCAATTATTTAAATACTTCATTTTGAGCTGGAATTTTGTAAATAGACTCTATACTATATGTACTCTTCACCCCTTTTGGATAGATATACCCTTTCGGTAACACCCTGTATTTACATAATATATTAATCACGAATGTACTAAATATAGTTCAACTATAAATACTTAAGACGGGCCTATTGGTCTAGTGGTTAGTGAACCTGACCGCTATACCGGAGGTCGTGGGTTCGATTCCCACCCAGGACAAATCTTTGTATGATGAGCACGATCATTTATTCTATGTCTGGGTGTAATTTATCTATAATATTATGTATGTATTTATAAATATGTAAGTATGTTTATCAGTTGTCTGGTTACCATAACACAAGCTTAATCTGCTTAGCTTGGGATCAGATAACCGTGTGTGAGTTGTCTCGGAATATTATTATTATTAGATTATTATTATTAAATACGAGCATAAATACCATTGAGTTATTAGTTCAGTTCGCGCAATTCACAATTATCCTACAGTGTTATCAAAGACTGTTGACAAAGAGCTTAATTTATCAATTAAGTTTAATTAACAGCCTAATGTTTACAATTGCCTTGTTAATCTTGAAACGTTGACTGTGCTATTTGTCCCTTGGACGGTGTTATTCCGTTGAGAAGGGCCCTTAATTGCTATTTTATGTTAATGTAATTTATTTATTTGTATAGGAAATTATTTTGTTGTTATAATCAAGATCTCTTGTTTGATTAGCTTTATTAAGAATCAGTAACAGGAAAGGGTCGGCATTATATTCAAATACTGAGTAAAATTAGTAAGAATTAAACAGAAGTATAGTAATTTTGTGAGTATTCATGATGAAATATATAAAATTACTCTTAAATCCTATGTGCAGAATCTTATTCTTTTGAAATTACACTGTCAAGTGCTACCCTTATAAAAACCACTCATCATCTCCCGAGCCTTTTCCCAACTATGTTGGGGTCGGCTACCAGTCTTACCGAATTCAGCTGAATACCATATTTTACTTACATGGAGCGACTGCCTATCTGACCTCCACAACCCATTTTACTGGGAAACACAGTATCCCATGACTGATTGTCAGAATTGACTTAACGACTGCCAAAGATATATGTATGAGAGCCGGGACGTACTTTTTAACGTGCTGTCCGAAACACGGAGGGGTCTCGGTATGTTATAAATGGTCACCCATCCACGGACCAACCGCGGCGAGCGCGGCTTAACCTGTTTTATCGGTCAAACCGTACGGCTTACACTTAGCCACGAGCCCCTCTTAAAACCACTACACCCTTAAAAAATGTGTAACATACTAAAATCCCTTGAAAATCACCACTGTCAAACTTGCCGTTTATTTTTGAGCGTCACCACATATACTGTTCTAACAATAAACAGAAAACAATCGATTGAAATACAAAAGTAGAGCATATTTCCCAACTAGTGCTACTCAGCCATGTTTCCAGCCTAATTTAACTCCTAGCCTAGCAGTTTATACTGTATTAAGCCGTCATTCGAAACAGTTTCGCCGGACGAAGTTATACAGTAGAGAACCAAATTTTCTATTTAATTTCACAATACAGTGACACTCATCTCTTGCATAACACCGTCCAACTATAATTCGTGATTTAGTGTCCAGTGTTCCCATTATATGACTCAGTGACTTGTTTGAGAAACTTTTCCATTTGTCAGTTACGATTGTTCAATGCGACCGTGTCAGAATGCTCTGAAAGTATACAATAATATACATTTAGTTCAGAACAGAAATTGCTTTTAGTTACGAATGCAAAATATGTACTCATGACGGTCTTTTTTAGGTTGCAGATTTTTTCGGCCGTATGAAATACAACATTAGAAAAATGTTGTCTTTTCTAGAGTTAGAAAAAACAGCATCTTTTTAATTATAAAGCAGTGTGCTAAAACAGCATATTTTTTTATTATAAAGCTGTGTGCTGCTTTGTTTTATTTTTTCGCGTTTTAGTGCATTTGAACGTATTGGTAACTTTTAATTAACTCAGCACTATCTAAACCTAGAGTAAAAATGATTTATTTACAAAATATACCTATTCTACATACCTATGTAATACACATAATCTTTAATCTGAATAGAAGAATTTATTTATTTGCTTGAAATATGGTCTTTACAGGACTTACAAATTAGTACAGTTCTTCATATTTCGCCTACTTAGTTTAACAAAGTATAACAAACATCTTATGTTAAATTATAAAACAAAAACAATATTATACAAACACTGCAATTTACTTAGCAGTCTACTTAACTGACTTCAGTAACTAAAACATTACAGACTAAATCAGACTAACGAGTTTTAGTGCCCCGTACATTGGTACCAATATATCTTGATGGGGTATTCAAATGGACAGATAGAGAATTGATGATCGTACTGAAGGGTACAAGCATTCCTTACTCAGTACTACAATATAGCTCTAGTAATCAGAGCTAAAGTGTCTTGAAAACCAAACCTACCAAACATTAATAGCCACACATACAATATTCCGTCAAGTCCGGTAACGTAAATATTTTAATGCAAGGATCTATTTTTGTCCATGTTGTTTTTCAATGAATCGCTAAACTGAAAAATTAACTTTGATTAAATATCGGTCTCATTTTAACTTTAACTTAGTGGAAGCTTGGGTACATTTAAAAATAAAAAAAATTTTAACACAATTTTCTTTCTATTTCAGATATCTGCAATGAGCCGTTTACACAGATGATGCGGTGCAAGTAGTGGCGGATGCGCGACAGCAGCGCTTCCCTCGACCAATGAGAGCGCAGCGCGGTAGCATGGATGGGCCGTAGGATGCGCCTCACTCCGGCGCCGCTATACATATTCCTTCTCATCTGCACCTGTGGCTATGCCTTTATACCCGGCGTCGATGGTAATTATCCCCAAGATAATACCCAAATCAAAGTCCGGAACAGATCCCCATTTAAAGCAACCCCCTAGAGCAAAGCCCGAAGTTTTACACCCCTATTTGTTTGTTCTCAAAAGCCTTGTAGCTTATTTTTGCATCCAAACGCGCCTTTTGGAGCGAAAAAGATAAAAAACTGAAAAATATCGAAATATAAACCAACAATTTGAACTGTACCGAAACAGATTTATAGGTTAATAATTCTTTCTGATGTCAACCGAATACAGGATTTTAAATAGGCGTGACTGTTACTTAGATTGATAGGACAGCCTAGGATTTACGGCTGGCTGGAAAATGACGCAATCTAAATCCAATATTAGCGTGTAAATGTTAGCAGCTGTAGAAGGGTGGTTCGATACAGCGCTATCTGTGATATAAGTCGTAAAGAAATATTGCCATATCCTGCGGCTTGGCGCGGAGATAAGGATGTTTTTATGCTACAAAAGGAAACATGGAGAAACATTCAAGGGAAATTTGAGCAACCCCTTTAAGACACCATTGTTACAGAGTTTCTCAGAATCGTTCATGTGTTTACAAGCTTAATCGCATATGCAGAACAAACATAGTTAAAGGAATGTTTGTGTTTGTCTTAGAGAAAATAAATAACAATTTACGCATGTGTAGTGTGTACTACTTGTGATTTCGGCATATAACTATATGCTAGAAAAAAACGTTTGACAAACAATAACGTGCCATGGAAATTCTCTTTCTTGAATGCAATTAAACATTGAATGCATTTTGGAAAAGTAGGCTGAGGGTTCTTTGGGCATTCTCGTTTTCTAAAACTAAATTAAAAATTTCACCTTTAAAAAAATATTATTATACAGCTTTATTTATTGTATTTCACATGTCATTTATTTGTCCAGGTCCCGTATCGAACGTGGAGGCGTTGGAAGGCGGCAATGTCACCCTGTTCTGTGACTCCACCCCTGACTCCTCCGATGACGAGTTTATGATATTAGTCTGGTACAAGAGCAATATGCCCATTTACAGGTAAGAAAATAAACCCAAAATATGAAAGATGTATATTTAAAATTCGTGGTCTTCCTTGACCAAACGAAAAGTTTCGCTGACCAATATTTTGACACCTAGATGGCTCGATCGTTGCTCTCCACCCGTCCTGAAGAGTGCGCTCACCGCATTAATTTAAAATTGATCGAAAAAATAATTAAATTTTATATTACCTCCATTATGGTATTGAGAAAACTGGAAAAATTACACAATAATCGGAACCTGACAGGTTATGACGAGTTTACAGTACAACAACTGTTAATGAAAAATATTATATAGGCACGTGTACAAACATAAATCTGTACGCGACATTTTTGACACCTGACAAGACAATCCGAAATCACTCAGGATAAAATATTTCACATAAATATTATTTTATTTGTTTCGACGTTTGAGTATTCTTTTAACTTCCCGAGTGTCGTCAGTGGGTTAACAATAATGACGCTGATTATTTTGTCTTTTGTACTCATAATAAGTTCGGAAATAAAAATTCAATAGTGTTCCTTTCTTTTATGACACATCTTTAAGGTAAAAATATCTCTAAGATATATGAATCCTCTAATTAGACCTTAGAATTAAAAGCTGAAGTTTTTGAACATAACAATATCTTGAAGACATTAACAGAAATATCCTAGGTATTCTGATAATAGTATGATATACAATTCAATCAAGTATTGACTTTACATTAGTGTAGTTTACAAGCATCGCTGCGACCAGGTCGAGCAAATTGTTAATGGGTTTTTCAATTAGGAAATTCTCATTAGCAACTTTGAGGTTTGGAATTGTGCCCGGAAAGGCAATAAAGGCTACTACATGATGCTTAATACCTTCAGCTAAACGTGAGTCAACTAGAACACGTACGATCAAATAGACTAGTCTTTTTAACTCTTAAATAAAAAAAAGATTGAGACCTTTAACAAGTCGTGGAACTGTATGTCTATTCTGTAAATAATTTCGGTATCAAGCTTCACCTGAGTGACAATAAAGCTCACTTCAAAAGTGAACCCAATTGGCCTTGAAATAGAATTCAAATTCGAGAATACGTATTTGACATCTCACCGCGGATTCCGCTGTCGAGACATGAAAATAATGTTACAGAATAGCACCACTGGTCAGAAAAAATCTATGACCGAAACTACGATCATTCTAAAAGTATATTAATCCATTCAAAGAATCTTAAAATAACTGTACAGTGAATCATGTTTTATTTTAAGACACAACAAGACTTTATAAACATTATTATTTATAAACTGAAATGAAAGGTATTTAACCGTTGATTCATAGAACGAGAAAAATTCTAAAATAAACGTTCTAAAATCTCATTTAAGAACAACGAACTCACACCTATCATTTCATCCCACACAATTTAATGAAACTGTACAGAGCCATAGACACAAATTGAAAAAGTAGTAGGTAGTGGAATAGAAAACAATATAAGAGGTCATAAACAATGATTCATTCTTTAAATAAACTTTGCAAGATAAACTGGAGTGTTCTTAATTTAAAATGTAAAGTTAATGTTCTTTTAAGCAACTTCATTTGTTTTTTGCATATTGGCTAAAATGGTATGGCACATATTTTATGAAAGAAAGGCCTAGAAAAAAGAAAATCAATAAATTACTATGAGTTAAAAAACCAATCAAGGCATGCGGTAGCGTGTCAAGCCAAGTTCAAGTATTAACTTAATACAATAACTAGATTCAGTGGAATTTGTACATATTTTAGCCAAGCAATATATAACTGTATTGCTAACACTTAATACATTCTTTAATCTATATCTAGATCTAGTAAGACTAAAAGAAAAAGACCCCAATCCCAAACCCCACCATCGCTTGGGAAAAGCTGGACTTCATTTTATTAAGCGCCCCTTCGTCTTGGTATTTAACTTCTTAAAACATTTAATCTTATTTCCACCAGCTTCGAGATCCCCAACAAGCAATGGTCGGAGCCCTCCTTCAACACAACCTCGCGACTCCACGCCGACATCCGCGCCCAACCCACTGCCGTCACCATATCGTCGCTGACAGAGGACGACCAGGCCATGTACCACTGTCGCGTGGACTTCCGACTGTCACCCACCAGGAATGTTGGCATCAATGTCACTGTTGTTGGTAAGTTGAATGACCTCTTACGCTATAAGGGCTGTTATTTAATGTGTCTGGTGTTGAGGCTATCGAATGAATAAACCGACTTTGATCATATTATGCAGTGATTTAAAAAAGGACGTGGCTTAAAACTAATTTTATTGATTCCTTAGTTAGTGACTATTGACTGGCCTGTTGGTCTAGTGGTTAGTGACCCTGACTGCTATACCGGAGGTCGTGGGTTCGATTCCCACCCAGGACAAATGTTTGTGCGAAGAGCACGATCATTTGTTCTGTGTCTGGGTGTAATTTATCTATAATATGTATGTATTTAGAAATATATAAGTAAGTTTATCAGTTGGTTACTATAACACAAGCTCTGCTTAGCTTGGGATCAGATAACCGTGTGTGAGATGTCCCGGAATATTATTATGATATCTATTATTAGTGACTCGAAAAAATCTTACCGCAAGCCAGGTTGAAAGGTACCTAAAGAATTTTATTAACCACTACTAAAATGAAAAAAGGATACGAAATTACATATCAAATTTTCAGGCATAACTATGAAGTCGTTTATAAATTATGGTTGTTATTCTGAATTTTATCTTTCAATCTTACTCAACACGGGATAAAATAATTAACAAAAAAATACTACGCCAAGCCTTTTTCAATGTATCTTTTAATTACGAACGACGAATACTGAGAATTCTCTATCAAAACATTCCCCGTTGAAATTCATTCTACAAAAATAAATTGGAATCCATGTAAAATAATTAAGAGCTTGGGGAATTGATTAATAAAATACATTTTAAATTTCTATATTTGTATACATTCTCGTTAAACCCGGACTAAAAAAAACACCCTGTATATTTTTCACGTGGATGAATTCCACAGTTATGACCCCTAGGAATATCAGACAGAGTTCAAGGTCACTTTCAAAGTTCAAGCATACATTATGTAATGTGCGAAAGACAAGGTCCCTTTGAGGATTCTAGCAGGTTTAAGTTTGCCCCAACAGGCACCACCCATGTATCAGTCATAGCAAAACTTCAACCTGTATGTAAAGTTCAACGACCGACTCGAAGGAATTTTCGTCTTTGGAACTTGGAAAGATTATCCTTGCTATAAACGTTTAGTTAACAAAATATATACTGAACAAGTATTTTAATAAATGTTTGATACACCATTTATGATACTTATAAATACAAAATTAACACATTTGATTCAGCAAATGAAAATAGCAGTTGCAAATATCCGAAAATAGAACTACGATGAATAAATACAAATAATATTAAACATAAATAAAAACAAAATTTGACTCATATAAAATGTAAATAAATAATTTTAATTTAGTATTGTAAATATTTTTGGTGTACTCAATTTATTTGTTTGTTTAAATATTGTGGTGTACTTTATGTTAACTGCGAATCAAATGGTCTGCAATAAATATTTATTATTACTGTTACCTAAACACTCGATATTTAATATTATTTACTACTCTTTAATAATTATATCGCGGTTTATTTTATTTTAGTTTTTTTTTTCAATGTCTAACATTCGCGTAAACCTAAGAACGCAATATTAGTAACTAGCAAATTCCACAAACATACCGTATATATTCTGAATCACCGCCTTTGTACTTCGTTTATTTGAACTCAGTACAAGCAAAATTTACTGATGAGTCCGAGGTCCGAATTCCGATTGTAACCACAAAATGGCGTGCGGTTACATCGACTGCATTACCGTAGAATTGATTTACCGATAATGATGATGTTTCCTACATTTAAATTGATTAAAACACTTACCTAAAGGAAATGAGAGGTGTTAAAGACGAGAAAACGATGTGGAAAACCAATCGTAAAACTAAAGCTTGCTAGCTGGACAATTAAAAAAATAATAACTTTTAAATTATCAGTCGGATCGGTCGAATCGTCAAGCCCTAAAGGTGTTTAAGCATGTACGCGCTAATCCCCGTTCTATCAAAATTAAATAAATATTTTATGACTTAAAAACGAAAAGGTTCTCAAATGTGAATAATATTGATTAAAGAAATGTTTGTGATATGATAAGTAATTTTATAGCATAATTTATATAGTTGGTATTATAAAAACCCGCAAATATTTTCACTAATAAAAGTTAATCCGTGTGAGAACATCAAATAAACGTCGGTATTTCATCAAAATCTTAATAAATTAAATCTAAAAAAACCATGAATGGCTTCCAAATAAATATTTAATAACATAAAAAGTTTATGGTCGTTTTCAAAATTATAGCTCGAAAAACGTTTTAGCCATTCAGCTATAAAACATAAGTTTGGAAATTGGATGGAAATGGTGAATATTAGTCAATTTTAATTCTTGTGCCAATTGATGTTATTTTCACTTTAGCAAACATCAACTTTATGCAGGTGTAAATAAAGATCATTTTCGCCTGAGTAGTACTGTTGAAAAAGGTCATATATATTTTCTTTATTGTATTGTAAACTGGACCTTATCTTTGAGCATTAAAGTTGTTTATCCTAAAACTTGTGACGGCTTACAGGTTTGGCATATAAATTATAGTATACAGAATGAATAACGAGTAATGGCGGACAGTCTGACCACCTGTGCGACATAGTTTGAACTCGAAGTTACGAGATGGAACGGATACCATGTTTAACTTTACGCGCTAATGCGACTGGAAATGTAAGTTATTTAATGGAACCCTAAGTAATGTGGTACAAATGGGTTGTGACCTAAAAAGGAGGTTAGGTTTTGCGGAAAACTGCGAGTAACAGTTGCATTACTAACACAGAAAATAGCATATTCTTATTTGTGTCTCTTGGTCGTATAATTCATTTTTCTTTAACATGTTTTTTATATGTCGTGGTGGCCTAGCTGTTCAATGAACGGATTTGTATGCACAAGGTTGCAGGCAAGTCGAACCCAGGCAAGTACCAATGGGGCTTTTTCAAAGTTAAATATACTTTATTAATTATTCTAAGACACTTCTGACAAACGGCGAAGGAGAAGATCGTGAGGAAACCTGGATTCCAAAATTGGGATATGAAATGGCCAATCCGCAGAGAGCAAGCGTGGTGATCAATGCTCGTGCCTTCTCTATATGGGGAGAGGCCTGTGCCAAGCAGTGGGACGTTTATAGACTGGATTATTATTATTTATATTTTTGTAATAAATGTTTTGTATTCCCCATAATAGGATCTCTTAGAGAAGCTGAAAACTAAAATGAAACAACACTAGTACATTAATAAAACTTAATGAATGCAAGCAGATTGGTGTACCAAACCTAAAAAAATCTAACAAAAAGTCTAAAATAAAAAGGTTTGAGGACGATAAATTGAAAATTGCTAGGATCAATACTGGATGTTACTGACAGGAAACAAAGGAAAGTGGCCACAATGGGAAGCCTCAACCCAGGTGTGACCTATTCATAGGCTAGACAATCAATAGGATAGGTTGGATAACAATTGATATAAAAAGAACCATTTTATAGCCCCTGTACCACTTTACGCTACTGTAAATACACTGGCTGTGTCGTGCGGTTTCTGTCGCTATTTAATTTAAATAAATCTCATTAATAGCATCGCGAACCTGCACTGTTCCTTCGATTTCACTTGGCTCTTACTCGTCTCTTGCGGTGTAGTTTAAACTTAATATTAATATATTAATATTGTATTATAAACTTCCTTAATAATTAATCTAATTAATGCAAATAGATTTTCTGAAGTTCGAATGGTTTTTTAGTAATTATCTCGGTCTAACAAACAAGCAAACTTTAAAAGATTTTAGTATAGTATTATAGATAAAGTCACAAGAATAAACATTAATGTATTATTAAATCCCATCAAAAACATAAATGTGAAAGGCTGCCAAGTTCGATACTATGGGAATGCTTCGCCTATAAAAGAAGTGAGATCTGAATAAGTACCAAGTTCCATAAAAATACCTCAAATCATAAATAGTTATAGGAATGCACACTTGATTTCCAGCAGTTTTTAAGGTACATTTTGAATAAGTATCACGTTACATAGAAATACCTAAAATTATAATAGTCAGAGAAACGCACACCGGTTTTTTTAGCAGTTTCCTGATAACATTTATTATTTTCAGCACTTTTTAATTATGTTACTTGACAAGTTTTTACACACCACACACCTTTTCAATGCAATGAATCGACACCTTTGGACTGCAATGTGTCAAGTATATAATTTTATATTAAGACTTGCCAAGTTACATCATTAAAAAGTACTGAAAATAATAAATGTTATCAGGAAACTGCTAAAAAAACCGGTGTGCGTTTCTCTGACTATTATAATTTTAGGTATTTCTATGTAACGTGATACTTATTCAAAATGTACCTTAAAAACTGCTGGAAATCAAGTGTGCATTCCTATAACTATTTATGATTTGAGGTATTTTTATGGAACTTGGTACTTATTCAGATCTCACTTCTTTTATAGGCGAAGCATTCCCATAGTATCGAACTTGGCAGCCTTTCACATTTATGTTTTTGATGGGATTTCATTTATTTTTGTTAGGTGTAGGTTCTTTATTATTTTTTTATCATTTTTGCTTTAGGAAATGTCTCATTCCACTTAGTTGTAAAATTAGAAATTATTTAGACTATGCGAGAAAAAATAGTCTTTTCATTTTTGTTTGACTGATTTAGCGCACCTAGTGTACCTGGCTAGTGACCTGCTTTGCACTTCGTAAATCATGGGTTCGGTTCCCGCAACAGACACACACGGAGTGGTGAACAATTTTATTGTTCTTGTCTTTAAGACAAACATGTATAGTCTTAAATTGGTATGTATCTAAATTTAAATAAGTCTTATCCCATTTCCACTCCATACCTACTTATAGTAGAACAAAATTACACATTCGTTGTTTTCGAAACTGACTCACACTTGGCCGTTTTCAGATTTTTACTTTATTTCGTCCTAAAGACAAACCTTCGAGCCAAATTTCAGGTCGGTACGACCATTGGAAGATAGACCCATTTAGTTCATTATGACTTCATAGTAGAACAAAGTTACACCTTCGCTATTTTTAAAACTAACTCACATTTGGCCGTTTTCAGATTTTTCCCTTTACTTTGACCTTAAGACCTATCTCCATGCCAAATTTCAAGTCAGTACGACCATTGGAAGTGGTCTAGGTTTTTGATGAGTCAGTGAGTCAGTGAGTGTATAGTAAAAATAGCGATTTTCTGACGTCAATATCTCAAGAACTGCTATAGGTAGAATAATGAAATTTTGTATTCTAGACAATTAAGGGGATGTCAACAGACACTCGAAATTTCATATGCGTAGATAAAATATGTTTTGAGTTATAGGGTGGTCGAAATTGGCCCGAAATGGTTCGTGTAATATAACCCACGGCCGGTGTGTCGCCTTTTTTTGCTCGAACTTGGCGGACACACTGCCGTGTGTCTAGATATTCCTACCGGGGCCTTGATTCAGCCTTTTAAGAGTTGCTTGAATTGACCGAATGACCTGCTTTATTTGGTAATTTTTACGATAACTGGCATTCTGCTCACTGTCATTACGATCATTAATTGGTCATTACGATCATTCTCATCGAGAGTTCAATGAAATTTTATTGTAGGCATATCTGAATACGAAAATTAGGCACGATGACAAGTACACTGACCTACCAGTGACATGCATTTAAAATAGCTGAATCGAGGCCCAGGATTCAAACGATTAGCCAAAGTGCCAATCAAGTGGCTAAAGTACCTAGTTCTGGAATAATTTCCTTAATCTTGTTGCTGACATTAACCACTAGTATTAGTATCAAGAAGGCGCGAAAACTTGTTTCTTGGTACTTAACGCCTATCATATACATACATTAGCTTTTTGCCTTCGTAATTTGTAACGACATAGCTATCAACGTGGAATATTCAAATTAGATAATTTTACATCAAGATGTAATTGTATAGTTGTATAGATAAGTGTAATGTCTATAAAATGTACGATTGCATTTTGTTCACACATACACACTGGTACATAGATACAGTAGATTTCATATTAGTAGTATCACTATGACCTTAAACCAAGGCATTGAGTGTTTTTTTACCAATGACGCGTCAATGGTCACCACAGGTAGGTACTATGACTTATTTAAAAGTAGGCAGGTTTCACAAGAAACACAATATTTTGTTTTTTTTTTTTTTTTTGGTGTTACAAAACTCTAAATACTTTTGAATGCCATAATATTAGGCAGCATGTACATTATTTAATAATTAGGTAAAGCAAATGATAAAATCAAGAAACAAAAATAGAATTTGACATTTTCAAAGTACGATTATGTTCTCGAAGTATTAAGTATACAATATCGGTAATCTGTTTCTGATTAGTTTGGCATCACAAACTTCAAATTATAAAGTGAATACGATCGGTGGTAAGAACCTCACGTACGCCATTACACAATATTGTTGTTACATTACCTTGTATATTTAGAAATCAAACCTATTGTTAGGAAATTATAAACTTGACATTCGAGGTAGAATCCTTACGTGTTTAATGGGACTCCAATTTCTATAACACTCATTTACTCAACCCTTGTGGACAGTTGCCCATTTACCCAACTACAGCAAAGCCAAACAAAGCAAATATAAGTACATTTTTTCATAAAAGTAAAGGTTGACAGTTAATGTACCTATTGACACTCAAGATCAAAGAAATTCGCAAAGATCGTCGTCACATATTCTACTTTCATAGGTTTATTTTACACTAGCTGTGCCTGCGACTTCGTTCGCGTGGATGACGAAACTTATCAATGAGTTTTAACCGCAAAATTAAGTTTGTTTTTTTATTGTTTATACTTTTCCGGGATAAAAACTACCCAGTGTGGTGCCCTGGAGAATAAATAATAATTATACCAAGTTTCATCGTAATCGAACCGGTAGTTTTTGCGTGATACCTGAACAAACAGACAGACAGACAGACAAAATTTTTTTTTTCACACTTTTGGATTCGGTGTCGGTCTAGTAACACCCCCCGCCATTTATTTTTTTTATATTTTCAGTGTACAGAATTTTCACTTCTACAGATTTATTATAAGTAAAGATATTTTACGGATGACGATCCGTAAGGGACGTATAGTACGTAGTAACTATTTAGTAATCTGTGGTATAGTCAACAGGAAAATTTTTACGAAGTACTTCAAGTCTCTTCATGAATTTCAATTCGATTCTGAGAAACCCACAAAACTTAACGCGTTTGACATCTGAAAAAACAGGCTGAATTATAGAATGCCTTGCCCGGCCTTTCTTGACGCGTGATCCGTAACGTAGCATCAAAAGAACTTGAGTTTTCACTTAGCGCAAAAATCTGTACTTAAAAAACTCCCAAGTTCTGACAATGAGGAATATAGGTCACTTGTCACCCGGAATTACTAGAACTTTTTACACAATCTTACTAACGATATGAACTTGTTATATGCTTCCTATCATTGCTTGTATTTATTCTGTGAAAGTGTACCTAAAAGGAACGGCTGATGATGTTATTACACATGACCTCTTTATAAACTCTGGTTCAAAATTTAATGAAAAAAACTACCTTTGGCTGACCGTGTCGTTATTACACATAACATAAACTCTATATAAATTCTGGTTCAAAATTTATTGAAAAAAACTACTTGCCAATCCTAAACTAACATCATTCTGTCTCGTCCATACACTGTAGAATGATGTCATCAAATCTGTCCCATCATATCATTTGCGGTTGTCATATTCATGAACAAACAGAATAATTTGTGTGAATTTCAAACGTTTGTGGTCCTTTGGTCAGAATTACTCATGAGCAGTTTTATCATATATGACGAGTCTGTAATCTGGACGGCTACTTAGATTTGTAACAAAAGTCTCTATTTACAGAACGAAATATAATTTAATAATCCATATTGATATAAATAAACATTTATATCAAAGATTTATTGGTAAAGTTCTTGCCCTTTATTTTTTGTAATGAGTCGTGAACTCGTGACACTACTTTCAACATTGAATTGAGACTTTCTCAACCAACTCATCAACCACACGATTATAAGAAGTTTTTATTTAAAGTATTCTCGTCAATAATTTAACTGTGTTGTTTCTAGTTCCCTTACTCGAATCCTGATACGAATTTTGATAATGCATCTTACTGCAAACTTATATAACTTAGTACGCCATATATCACACAGCAATATTTACTACAACAAGTAAAGTGCAATTTAAAAGCAATATATCTAGGAAAATTGTCAGGCATTAAGGCAAAATAAAAGGTCTCCCTTTTGCTGAAAGCGAACAAGAAAATGTACAACATCCAGGTTTACTAATATTGATCACCAGGTTTAATAAATCTTTAGGGATGTAATGAAAGCTCCTATCTTCAACCTACATACCTACTGTAAAAAATTACTTGAAAAGTAAAGCAATCAGTTATCTAGTGACGGGTGCTCACACTAAGCGGAGCTGAAAATTGAATACATGAACGTTTTTTGTTTTCGCTGTAGTAACCCTACATTGCTTTTTTAATACGAAAAAAGATTTATTTTCATTCGTTTTTACGAACATTCTCTTGTTTTTGGGAATACAGTTCAGTGGCCACGTAGTTCAGTGGCTTGGTTGGTTGTATTGTAAGGGTTCCACAGGGACCTATCTTGGGACCCATCTGATGATTACATGGGATCTTCAGTTTTAAAAACACATACATAGATATTTACAAGTCAAGTCTGTTTGACGGCAAAGCCCATGTGTGTGATGTGTATAGCTGTCCTGTTATGACACTAGCAGGGCTAAGATTTAAATGAGAGAGAGAAATTAATGTTCAACATTTTATTGGGAACTAACAGACAAATTATGCTATGTATAGTATTGTTGGACATTGTACACGTAATGTAACTTACCCTGCACCCTCTATAAGAAAATAAATAATTTGTATGTCAAGATTATGTTGGACTTAGAATGTTTTGGCATTTATTTAAATATATACTACTTATAAGACAACATTACAGATGGCAGCTACAACTGGTGCAATTTCTGACTTTGAGATCTTACCACGAAAAATAGTTACAATACATATAACGCAGTGATATACAGGGTGTTAAGAAACCCCTGTCCGAAAGGGTCATAGAGGGTTCACAACCACCAGCCCAAATAAAATATCAAATTTGGAAAATTCAGGACAGAAACAATAATAATGGATTTTGAAATAACCATTTTTGCCCCGAAAATAACTAAATTTTAGAATAAAACAAAAACTACAACACCAATTTCGCCGGTATTTTTGGGGGCCTTTTGTTTGGTAATTAGGTATCATCTGTGACAACCCCGACACTCTCTCTCGACTTTTGAGAAAAAAAAATATGTAGGTTATAATTTTTTTTTCTTTTTTTTCCATTTTTTCCATTTTTTTTCACATTTTTGAAATTAGATATCGATACCTAACAACACCTTAACGGATCGGACAGGGGTTTCTTAACACCCTGTATTATTGTATTTTAACAATAACATTACTTGAAAGGCTACACAATTGATCTAGCTTGACAGTGGCGCAATGGCCCTCCTCTCGGCTTACCGTGATAAGGGTCGTGGGTTTGTTTCGCATAATAAAGATAACTTAACTTTCTAACGTGCAGACATTTGTATTACGCTTTGAGATTGAACAAAGTTTGTTGTTTGTAGATTTGTTTTTATTATATCTACATCAAGATCTTGTTTATTTAACGGTCAATTTATAATAGGAGATTATTTAGGTCAATGATTAATACTTAAAAAATGCCCTGATACCGTAAAAAACTATCATCAGCTGATTGATATTTAAAAGGATAGTCCCAATTATTTTTTTGATTTAGCTATTGCTTTCTTAGAGAGTTCATTGCTATGGGGAGAAGCAGTATTTCAAATATGACCACGCACTTGCTATACACCATGTATATTAAAAAAAAAACCTTTGTAAAGGGAAATATTTTGTAACTTTATCCTTGTCGTACATGTCGGTATGTCTCCCAAAAATAATACTTTATTTCCTCGCACGTCTCAACCTGGTTCACTCTGGGGAAATAAGTTATTACGACAAGTAATTGATAAAACATCGACGAAAGTTTTCTTTAGTTTTACAAACAAAAAGATTTATGTATTTTATAAATTCTTAGTTCGTAACATGGAGAGTCCCGCGACCTTCTTCTCGAGTTTAGTTTCATGAGTTTTTAATTTTTTTTTAGATTATTTTTTCTGTTTTTAATTAATTTAATATGATAGCCTTCCAGTTATCTGCCAGTAAAAGTCCCTGTAAAATTAATCTGAAAGTTGTGCAGATTAGCGCGCATAAACCAACCAAAAAATTCTTACACATTATTACTCATATCCATTGTGTTCCCCAGTAAAATGGGTTGTGGTGGTCAGATAGGCAGTCGCTCCATGGGGATCCCCCCAAGCGCTTACGTCCACGATCGTGATCCCTGGAAACGCTGTCCTCTGACACTTCGGTAACGCAGAAGCAGAGGACACGCGGCTAAAGTGCGCTTGAATTTTTGGAATCGAATCTATTATTATGATACGATATTTGGATGACGGAAAAGGTCCTTCTCAGGACCAGGGGGAGAGTCCCACCTCCCAGCCCGTTGAGCGGTTAGCTCCGGGTCTGGTAAGGGGGGACACTCGCCCGGAGGAGATTTGCGATGAGAAGAGGTTGTCCGGCTCCCTTTCGGTTGAGCGTGACGCCTCGAAGGATCGCGGTACTGAGGGTGCGGGTTTCACACCCGGTACAACCCTGGTTGGCATGCGAAGGACTTCGGTTCGCCTTGCGCGTCCAGACGCTGAGGTGTTCAAGCGTCCTTCGAGCCGCAACTCTTGCTCTTCGTTTTCGGGGAGCAAGTTTTTCAAACCGACCCCGGGATGTTTGTCCTCGGACGAGGAGGGTACGCTTACCGATGCGTCGGTAGCGAGCTCGGTGGGAGGCTTGAGCGAGACAGGCAAACTCTTTGTTAAACCGTCGCGCAAGCGCTCCCTCAAATCAGCGGGTGCCGAGGGGTCCAGCTCGGACGCTCCCTCTGTTAAGAGTACCAAATCGGCCTCTAGCAAACGTGGCCGCCCCCGGAAGCCACCACCAACTACGGGCCATTGTGTTGGTTTGGCGGAAGCCCAAAGAGAGGCCAATAGACTGAAGAGAGAGGCGCTCACTCAAGAGCGAGGCGAAGATTGCGGCGCAGGAGCGTCAGGCCAATCTCGCACGGGCCAAACATGGCTACGGCGCCTCCCTCTGGTCCGACTACTCGGACAAGACGGTAGCCGAGCTGGAGTCCCTTCATGATGTTGACATGGGCAGCATCGTCGAAATTGCTAGAAAGTCTAGCAACATGAAGGGAACCCTGCAAAAGGCTCTACGAGACCACGCAGAGAACGCCAAGAGGATCTTGGCATCGATGGCAACACGTTCGGCCACAGAGGAGGTGCAGCGACTCCAGGCGACTGTAAACCGCCTGGAAGAGGAGAAGCTGCAACAGAACCGGCGTATTGAGGAATTAGAGGCCAAGATTGCCGAGCTGGAGGGCGTCACTCCACATAGCCGAGTGGAATTGGTCAATTCGCCGATGGACCTGGCCCCCTTCTTGAACACGGCGGATTCCGCAACTTCTCTTCGCGTTGTATTAGAGGAAATGCTCCTCAAACATGCCGCGGAGACGAAAGTTTTTGTGCGGTCATGTTTCGCGGGAATTGAGGACCGTCTCAATCCTCCCAAGATCGTTCGTCCACCCTTAGCGGCGGACAAACAACAGAAGGTGATTGGCGAGCAACCGGCCCCTAAACTCGTAAAGGGGAAAGGCGTCGGTAAAAAGTCGGCCCCTAAGGTTTCGGCGCCCTCGGCGGATCCCGAGGCCTCAGCGTCTTATGCGTTGGTGGCCTCCACGGCTGCACCTGCTAAGAGAGTAAACTCTGGACCGTCCAAGGCCAAACCGGGCCTAAAAAAGGACTCTCGCTCGAAAGCAACCACATGCAGCCCACATGAGGCCGCAAATTCAGGGCCATCAAGGCTCCCGGCGCCTGTCTGTCTAGCTGACACAGACGGCATGCTTCCCGCAACCACAGCCGCTAACGAGTGGCAGGTCGCCGGGAACAAGAGGAAAAAGGGTCATAAGAAGAAGGTGAAGGCTTCCACTACTACTGCCCCCTCATTGACGCCTAAAATAAAGTCCTCAAAAAAGGGGAAAAGTGGCAAGGCCAAAAAGACCCCTAAACTGGTTCCCCCCAAATCCGCAGCAGTGGTGTTAACCATCACGCCAGAGGCTGTGGAGAAGGGGGTCTCTTACGAGGAGGTACTGACCAAGGCCCGCCGGTCAGTTAAACCGAGAGAAATGGGCATCGAGGAGGTCAAGTGCCGGCAAACGCAGACCGGGGCTCGATTATTCGAGTTTTCGGGAGCGAGCCGTGACACAAACGCTGACCTCTTCGCGACAGCTCTACAGGCTGCAGTCTCTGGTTTGGCAGTGGTGGGCAGGCCAACCAAGTCTACGTCCTTGGTGATCTCCGAGCTTGATGACTCAGTCACCAGGGACGAGGTGGTAGAGGCGATAGCGGCTGTAGGTGGATGCAGTCCCGATGCCATTAAGGCCGGAGAGGTCCGGCCTGGCCGTCGTGGTATCGGCGAGATACGCCTATCATGCCCAGTAGCGGCTGCGGAGGCCCTTATCAAAAAAGGGCATCTGTCGATTGGGTTCAGTTCGGGTGTAGTCCGGGCACTTGAGGACCAGCCTATGCGCTGCTTCAGGTGTTTCTCACTCGGACACACTCGAGCCCGCTGCCCGTCGCCCGAGGACCGGTCGGCTCTTTGTCGCCGTTGTGGCAAAGCGGACCACAAGGCGAACGCCTGCAACAGCAAGCCGCACTGTTCCGTATGTGCGGCAAGCGGCAAGACGGCGAACCATACCATGGGAGGTGCCAAGTGCAACCCCCCTTCAAAACGAGGCATAGCACAGGTCCAGGCCAGGCCTGTCAACGCCACCACCACTAAGCCGGTGGCAGAGGGTACCCTACACAATCAGAAAATACTCCTCCAGGGGAATCTCAACCATTGTCGGGCGGCACAAGATCTGGTTGCTCAGACATTGGCCGAATGGGGTTCCGATGCGGGGGTGGTCGCGGAGCCCTACTTCGTGCCCCCGAATTGGCTCGGAGATTTGGATGGTTTGGTGGCCATAATTCCACGACCCTCTATCGACGTCAGGGGAAGGGGGACTCCCTTCCCCTGACGTCCTTGGAAAGGGGGACGGGCTTTGTCGCCGCCGCTTGGGGAGAGAATGCGCTCTTAGGCGTATACTTCTCTCCTAACCGCTCACTGGCGGAATTCGAGCGATTTTTGGCTGCCCTCTCGGGGGTTTTGGTGCGTTTGGCACCGAGGCAGGTGGTCGTCCTCGGCGACTTTAATGCGAAGTCAGTGGCGTGGGGCAATCCGTCCAACGACGCACGAGGCCGTGCTTTGGAAGCGTGGGCGGTTTCAGCCAACCTCTCCCTCCTCAATAGAGGGACAACGCACACGTGTGTGAGGCAGCACGGAGGGTCCGTGGTGGACTTAACCTTCGCCACCCCTGCACTTGCCGCAACCGTCGCGTCATGGCAGGTCGAGCTCATGGAGACCCTATCCGACCACCGCTACATACGGATAGGGTTCTCTTCCCAGCGAGCACAGGGCACACAAGGGTGCACACCGTTCCCGAGGTGGGCTATTACCCACCTGGACCGCCAGATGGCAGGCGAGGTTGCCTTAGTGCAGGACTGGTTCTGTCCACCAACCAGTTCTGATGTGGACGCAGCGGCATTTCACATGCGGGACTTGTTGACCGAGGTGTGTGATGCGTCCATGCCTCGGTCTCGCCGGCCCCCGACTAGGAAGGCGGTTTACTGGTGGTCTGCAGAGTTGGCCGATCTGCGACAGGCCTGCACGGCTGCTAGAAGAAGATATCAACGCCTCCGTCGACGTCGCCAGAACCGGGATCTTCAGGGCGAGGCCCGGTACTTCCTGCAATGGCAGGAGGCGAAGAAGGCGCTGAAGGTCGCCATTGGGGCGGCGAAAGACGCCGCGAGGGAAGAGATGTTGGAGGGTCTCAACGCCGATCCTTGGGGAAGACCGTACAAAATGGTACGTGACAAGCTTCGCCCTATTGGTCCCCCACTCACGGAGACCCTGCCGACTGATCTTTTGGGCAGGGTGGTTCAGGCGTTGTTTCCGAGCGCCGCCAACGTCACTCCACCCATAATGAATCCCCCGTACGGGATGGGCCCATCGGAGGCCATTCCCCCGCTGACCTCAGAGGAGTTTGCGGACGCGGTGTCCTGCCTGAGTGGCAAAAAGACTGCCCCTGGCCCTGATGGCGTACCCGCGCGGGTTATGGAGATCGCCACTTCCCGTTTGGAGGAACGGTTTCGGGACCTCTTTAACCGGTGTCTTTCTATTGGACGGTTCCCGAAGCCGTGGAAGGAGGGCTTGTTGGTCCTCCTTCGAAAGGATGGGCGCCCGGCCGATTCCCCGTCGGGATATCGGCCTATCGTCCTTTTGGATGAGGCGGGCAAGACTCAAGGATCATCTAGCGGGGACCGGCCCGGACCTATCTGAGGCCCAATTCGGGTTTCGTGAGGGTCGGTCCACCATAGACGCAATCCAGGGCCTAAAAGTCCAGTGCGCAGAGGCAAAAGAGAGAGGGCAGGGAGTGGTGGCGCTATCTTTTGATATCGCTAACGCGTTCAACTCCCTGCCTCACGCAGTAATATTGGAGGCCCTGAGGTACCACAGAGTACCACAGTACCTGGCGGCGCTTCTGGCTGACTACCTACGAGACCGCGAGGTAATGTTTAAAAGTAGGACCGGCAGCATCGAGCGCCACCGGGTGGACACCGGAGTTCCACAAGGGTCGGTCCTTGGGCCACTCCTGTGGAACATAGGTTATAACTGGGTGCTTCGGGGCGCCCTCCTCTCAGACATGGGTATCTTCTGCTATGCAGACGATACCCTAGTCACTGCCCGAGGAAGGACATATGGGGAAGCGGCGCGCCTGGCTTCTGCTGGCGGCACGCTGGTTGCCAACAGAATGGGACGTTTGGGGCTAAAAGTGGCCCTGGAAAAGACAGAGGCTATATATTTTCCGGGGCCTCGTCAGCGCAAGCCTCCTGATGCGCACGTTGTGGTAGCTGGCGTCAGGATCGATGTGAAGGCCAGGATGAAATACCTGGGCCTGATCCTGGACGCCAAGTGGGAGTTTGGCCCCCACTTTCAAGGTCTTGCTACGCGCCTCCTTAAAGCGGCTAACGCCTTTTCGTGGCTCCTTCCTAACTTGAGGGGGCCACGGACTAGTTGCCGCCGCCTCTATGCCGGAGTCTTGCGCTCTATGGCGCTTTATGGAGCGCCAATATGGGCGGACTCCCTTTTTAGAAGGGAAAACGTGGCGTTCCTGCGCAGGCCTCAACGGGCAATCGCGCAACGCATTGGGAGGGCCTACTGCACAGTGGGGCACGCAGCAGCATGCGTCCTTGCCGGTACTCCCCCCTGGGAGCTAGAAGCTAGGGTCCTGGCCGCCGTATACCACCAGACGGCGGCTCGGAAAGCGCTCGGGGAGCGCCTTGCCCCAGAAGAACGTAGTGCCGTGCGGCGCGAGGCCTACGACGAAATGGTCCTCCGTTGGCAGTTGGATCTCGCCAGCGCCCGCTACGGACGCCGCGTCACGGAAGTTGTGGGTCCGCTCTTGGACCCATGGCTGGAGCGACGCCACGGTTTCCTCACGTTCCGTTTGGTGCAGGTGCTGTCCGGGCACGGGTGCTTCGGATCGTACCTGCACCGGATTGGGCGAGAGGAGTCCCCTTCGTGCCACCATTGTGGCGCACTGGAAGACACGGCGCAGCACACACTCGAGGTCTGCACTGGCTTCGAAACTGAGCGCCGTGTCCTACGTGGAGTTGCTGGCCCGGACCTTTCGCTCGCGGGTGTGGTTAATGCCATGCTCGCGGACGATCGCGTCTGGCGGGCAGTGTCTCATTTCTGCGAGATTGTCATTTCGCAGAAAGAGACCTCGGAGCGCGAGCGGGAGGCTGACCCTTCCGCTCCATTGCTCCGCCGACGGCGGGTGGGTAGGGCGCGGACAAGAACCGCTATAGCCAGACCTGCCCTGCGGGGGACGCAGAGGGCGGGGACGGGGGTCCCTCAGCCTTCTTTGCACGCGTCTCCTTCTTTGCTGGGTGGGGGTGGTGTAGTGCCATACACTGCCCCCGCTGTCCTCCCTCCGACATAGGAGGGGGGTCATGTCGGGCCCGCCACTAAGCGGGCAGTCACCGGCGGCGTTATGGTGCAAAGACTTCGGTTGGTCCCGTAACGCCGCCACTAAGGCGAAAGATGGCACCAGGTGTTTTGCCGGAGTAGTCGGAGCCTTTTTCAAGGCTCTGGAAGCCCGGACTCTTGCATCCCCACCCCCCATGGAGATGCAAGGCTGGCTCATAAATGAGTTTCACCTGTATAAAAAAAAAAAAAAAGGCAGTCGCTCCATGTAAAATACGGTATTCAGCTGAATCCGGTAAGACTGGTAGCCGACCCCAACATAGTTTGGGAAAAAGGCTAAGCAGATGATGAGCAGATGATGATTACTCATATTATTATAGATTTATTTACGGATTCTTACAAAATTGCTACAGAATATTTTATTGAATTCCCAACAAATTTAAAAAACTAGTTTTCAATGTAAACATAATATTTTCCAACATCATTAAAACAAAAAGCAGTGCTATGCTAATAATAGGTCACACATGTATTCTAAGTTAAAATAAAGAAACAAAACAAAAGAACAAACAAACTGTACATTCCATAAACGTTGGAAATATCATTTCGACAGCTGTTTATTTTGATTCAAACGTACTACAAATACACGCTGAATGAAACTGTCAGCAAGCATTAGCATAGAAAAAACCTCTCTTCTCTTAATCGACCGTAAATACAGACAACTAATTCAACAGGGCTGCCCTTTAACAGGATTAAACGTCGAATTAAAACAATTTAGAACCTAAAATATGGCAAGGTCCAAACATGCATTAATTACGCAACAACGATTTATAAAAAAATATGAATATTAATTTGTTATTCTGAATAATTATTTAATTATTTCAACACTTAATATACCTTCATGTGTCATAACAGTTTAGAATTAATCACTGATTTCTTATTTAAAATTCATTTATGCATATTTATTATCGAACGCTAATTAAGATTTAAACTCAAAATCAAAAAATCAAAAATCATTTATTGGAACAAAAAACAAGATAAGTAACATTAATTGTGCGTTAACAGCTACATTAGTTTAGAAAAAAAAAACTGTGTCGCAACTGTTAGCGCCCACCTCCAGGACGGGGACAGCAGTGTTCCACATTTAAAAATTTATATAAACTTAACTTATTGCTTAACTTATACTAAGGTTATTATTAGTTATAAAATAATGAGATCTTAATAAAATAATTAAAATTATGTGTGATGTGTTTGTGAAAGTATGTGTGTGTGTGTAGTGCGTATTGTTTGTATGGTGTGAAGATAAGGTACTAAAAATATTGTTCACATTGTTCACAACAAAAATAACACAATACCAAACAAAAAAGGCACCGCAAGAAAAAGAAGAAACAAAATGTCAAACAAAAAAAAAACTAAGTTCGAATTTTAAATAAAACATGTAGGTACCTTATTTCTTTTTTCGACTATTAACTTTTGTGGCCAGCCCTAGCTTACACAATGGGATACATTAGTTCTATTTATAAAAAACCTTTCAAAGCTATCTTGAACCTTTGATATGCACAAAGGAATAAGCATTCAAGTAACTGAGTTGAGCATAGAGTTTAAAAAGTTGGACTGTAGAGTGCGAGTATCGCTAAAAGCCCATTTAGCCGAGCGTAAGCACATTTTTGTCGTGTGTAGTACATTCGATTACTGATTTAAGTTATTTTCCGATCAACGACAGAGGTATATGCAAAACAAAAACGAAATAAGACTTATATGGTTTTCTTATGGATGCCATTGTTAGAACTGGACCAAATTGAAATGTGACCACACGGTAAGCTTTCAAATATGAATATTATGACGATAATATTGGGGTTTGAGACACTTTTATTAAAACGCCGCGCTCTGTTTTGATACTATTTTTACGATAAAACTAGTTCATACTAGTGCTCACGGTTCATACCCTGATATGCGCGCTCTATAGTTTCTTATCTATCCTCTAAGGAGATGAGCCTTTCATCCGGAAAGAGCGAGTGCACAGGAAATGACAACTTGGATTTGTACGTGAATGCTAATCTAGGGATTTGAGGGATGAAACATATTGAAGAGATGAAGGAAATGTTATGAAAACTAGAATTCTCTTTTATATTTATTGAAATGTCAATAGTGACTTACTGACATGTCTTATAACTGATGTGCGGGTGAGCTTTGTGAAGTATAGTCTGAATATTCGTCTGAATCATAACTTTGATCGCCTTGTTGCTATAAATGACAGCTTATTACCTGCTTCTGCTGTGGTTATTTAGGTACTATTTAATAAATCAATTGGCTTTACAATTCATTTAAAAATCGCAATAACTTTGACTAACTTTGAGGTCGTTTTTAAAAATACCTTAAAAGGGAACGTTTAATTTCTGAGTTATGCATATAGTAGAATAGTTACAGGTTTAAATTATTACGAAAAAGAACTTACAATAGAACCTCTTTTATTAAATAAAATTATGAGTCTGAAAAACGCTTTAACTGGATCAACGTGCAAGAATCTCTTTTAAAAGGGGTAGATTACAAAGTATGAATTATTTTCATCCGCATTCTAATGGGTCTGGAGCCGGACCATAAACAATATTTTCTATGCTAATCTTAGAGTGATAAATACTTGGAGATATGAAGAACAAATTACGGTACTTTAAATCTTGGTATTTTTATGGCTAGCGGAAATGTAAATGTGCGTCATACAGTTAGTAATTTCATATATAATATAATAATCTAGCCTATAAACGTCCCACTGCTGGGCACAGGCCTCTTCCCATGTAGAGAAGGCACGAGCACTGATCACCACACTTGCTCTCTGCGGATTGGCGATTTCAGATCCCAAATTTTGGAATTCAGGTTTCCTCACTATGTTTCTCCACTGTTTGTCAGAAGCGTCTTAGAATAATTAAGAAAGTACATATAACTTTGACAAAGCCACATTGGTAATTTCATATAGTATATAGACAATGTAATTCTAATAGTAATTTCAGCCCGAAATTCCTCATAAATACATATCAATGTAAATTTCGGTATTCAGCTCATTAGTGATAATAGTAATAGCCAGTTAGTTAAATTCTCATCAATTTATCGAATACCGATTAGAATTCTAAATATACAACCAAATAATTAACGCTATGATGGTACATGGAAACAATATATAATTTAGGTTGAACTAAAATAACTCAATTTACAAATGTTCTCTATAATTAATATTACACGGATACACCGTGTAATATAATTACAGAGTGCTATTAATAGATAACCTTCTCCTGAATTATTTCCATTACTATTTTTCTCTTTCGTTCTTAACCGCTACCAGTTTGAAAGAAAGAGACAAAAATAATAATATGTCAGTTGAGCTGTCATTACCGCATAAACAGTGGAACAACTCCAACTCCATACAATCTCATGGGTGCCATGACACCTAATGGTTATTACTTAGAAACCCTTACCATTTTTACCCAATACAATAATCTTAAACACGCAATTTTACGATTTGTTTAGCCATGCCTTTGTCTAGAAATATTATTGTGAAGTATTTTTCCGCTTTACCCTTAAATAGAGACTTTTGAGGGGCCCATGAGGGGCTCGTGGTTAAGTGAAAGCCGTAAGGTTTGACCGATAATACAGGTTAAACCGCGCTCGCCGCGGTTGGTCCGTGGATGGGTGACCATTTATAACTTACCAAGACCCCTCCGTGTTTCGGAAAGCACGTTAAACAGTAGGTCCCGGCTGTCATACATAGATCTTTGGCAGTCGTTAAGTCAATTCTGACAGCCAGTCTTACTACGGGACACTGTGTTCCCCAGTAAAATGGTTTGTGGAGGTCAGATAGGCAGTCGCTCCATGTAAAATACGATGTTTAGCTGAATCCGGTAAGACTGGTAGCCGACCCCAACATAGTTTGGGAAAAAGGCTAGGTTAGATGATGATGACCCTTAAATACAGACTTTTGTTTATTATAAGTTGAATGTAACAGCAAATTACTGGAATAATTAACATAACATCATTACACGGCCACCAAGCAAAATACCCTGCTAATGTTCTGTAATGGTAGATATTCGTCCAGTACCAAAATACAGCTATATGATGAGTGATTCATGCGTGCCATCTGTCGGGATAAATGGACCCAATCCTCGGCCCTTCCCTCTGAAGGGCAATACAAACGTTCATTATATCGCTCCCAAATAATATCGAATCATAAGAAATGGCCGGACAACTCGACTCAATCCTATTTCGATCTTTTCTCGGAAGACCAATGGCGATGGTTCTATATTACACTCATGTTATATAGAAGTAAGTATGTCAGGTTCCAAATTCAAAAAGGATAGGGTTTGAGATTCGTTTCAAATTGTTTTTTTTTTAAGATTAAAAATATGGTATTATTATTTGAGAAAATAACGTTTTATTATTCGTCTGAATGCGTTCCTGACACATGTCAGTTGGTCTTAATTTGTTAGGGGAAATAAAAAACCGTTTTATAACACTCATTATAAACTGGCATAATAATAGACTGATAGTTTTAAACAAATAAGTGATAGTAATTTATTTGTAGTAAATTCTTAGCCACATTAACGTTATATTTTCCTATTGACCACCTGTCAGGAACGCATTCTCTCAGCGGCCGTACTGTAAATGGTTTTTAGCGGCCAGTACGCTATTTGTTCATTCTAAACGTCATTTCAATAAAGAAAGGAACTTGGCGACTGTTTTTAAATCTCCATATTTTACAATATGTATGAGAGGGTAGTAGGGAATAAATCACGTAAGAATTTCTGCACCGCATATATTATTGTGATGAAGAGAGAATTCGTTGGACAAACTAAACTTCTATGTATTATTAAATGTATACTTTTACTAGAAAAAATATACATTTCGATAATTGTTGCTTAGTGTATGTTACGACTCGTTTGGTGCAGACGTCATTAGTTTCCTACAGTAAGGGTTCCATATTAATTTCATGACAAATGATTGTGTTCTCCGCAGACATTTTTTCCTTTCTTGCTCATAAATATTTTTATAATTGAACCTGATTTTCGAGACAACCTTCTTCGCCTGTTCTCTTCTAAATAATTGATTTTCCATTGTGCTTAGCTTAGCTTAGCATCCCGTGTTTATAATTACCAATTTTTGTTAAGTTTTTTTTGTATTTATTTTAACTTTGTTTTCTTTATTCCAGTGCTTCCGAGTCCTCCGTTTTTCATGGACGAGATGAGCAACAAGGTGACCGGCAGAGTGGGGCCCTACCACGACGGAGACACCTTGGTCCTGCGATGTCTTGTTATTGGAGGTTAGTATTATATATTGGTAGTATGGACTGTATAGTAATATTGGAGTAGTCTTGCTTTAGGATAAAACAATCACTTACAATCTGTAACAAAAGAAAAGCGTCACCTAATCGTGGCTACATTTTGTTTAATAATTGTCATCATCGTCATCATCTACAGACCTTATCATCCCACTACTGGGCATAGGCTATATTTCTACAGATTTTTGCTAATATCACCCAACCAAAGATTCAACCACGAAACTTTTGTTATATGATACGATGAACAATACATTTTCTATTATATCTATTCAGTGCCATTCATGAACCTACAAAGTCAAACATAAAAGCTAGTATTATCAAAAAACATGCCTAAGCGTCAAGTTTAAAATTAACATAGTATTTTAAAAGTACGTAAAGCGTACTTAATTCTGGCCAATTATGTTTATGCGACCCGAGAAAAATGGATTAACTCAACGCTTTTGAGTTTTGCATAATACTCGTACCTTTTTTGTTAAAACCTATTTTAAAACATGTAGGTATTAAGTATAGGTGTAGGTAGGTATTAGAATAAAGCTGGTATTTAAAAGCTAATGTGGTCATTAAAAAATTGTTCATGCCGCAGTTTGCTTCGTAAACTGAGAACTTATGACTGTTTAGATGATGGAAATAATGCGCAAGTTGCAGTACATCTTCGTCTATGATCGATCACTTACGAAACCATAGCTGGGCGGCCCCGCAATGTACTGTAAATCACACGAGATTTCTTAAATCGTCTTAAGCAGGCCTTATCGTTACAATGAGGAACTATCGCTGTTCAGTACTGAAAAAGAAAAATCTGAGCTAAAGGCTTCGTCATCAAGACTTGTCAATAAAAGTTTTAATTGGAATAGAAAACCAATGACTAGAAAAATATCAGAAAAGGAACACGAAGCTCTAAAACTTGAGCCAATTCGAAGTTGCCCAAAAAAAATCATCTATTTATCATTCAAATTCAAAACTCATCGCAAGATCGCTTATTGGAACTTCAATTTATTTTTATTATGTTAATTACTTATATAAAATTGAACCAAATTTCTGTCAGTGTATTGTCATCATCTATCGCTCACCCTATTTATTCTAGTTTGATTCCAAAAATTTAGCTACATTAATCAGCAATTAAATTAACCTAACAAGGTAATTAGAGCAATAAAGTAACAGACTATCAAATACTTCAGTTCCAAAATTGTCTAAAATATTCTACATGAGCCGCAACCCGCCCACGCCACATTAGCCTGTTGGATATATGTCTACATATTCCTTTGGGGAACAGGAGTAGGGCTTAAACACACATTACTCTAGTTCCCAGGATAACAAGGAATAATGTATTGTTACCAGAAGTGTAAAAATTTAAGGGTTAACGTACTCTGGTTAATCCGTTTAAGTAATTGTGAGTTGAAGTTGCGTATGTTAGATTGTAGGAATAGCTCGTAGACACGCATTTTAGGCGTTAACTGATGTTGTAGATTAGTTGAATAAGCGCCTTTTTACGGATAGCTGTGTACAGGTCAGTTCGATTCCCAATTGAGACAAACATTTGTGGATCAAACAAAAAAACCTACAATTCAGCCCTTTGGTTTATAGTTAATTACCATGCTGTTACTTGGCATATTGGTCCAAATAATGTCGTATATGTGTAAACGAAACTATTATTTTATTTTATTTATTAGGGACAAAAAACAGTTTTCGTTACAGTAAATCTTAAAAACTAGTTATACAACTAAAAAATGCACAACCCACACTATTGTCCATTATGGTGTACAATACTCCCCCCGTACTATATTGTGATGTATCTTGCCCACTCGACGTATTATACGATCATTGGTCAAATAATAAACATCGTTCATATGGAACACCAATCCCATAACTACAGTAGATATATCTTATTTCTCATCACAAAAAATTTTGATTGCTATCATGCAAAAAAAAAACACAAAAATTTGCGGAAAGATCAGACACCATAAAAAATATAGCAAAATTTCTTCAATTTTAAAGCATGTTATAAAAACATCTATAAAAAAGAGCGGGCCCGTCAAAACAAGAATATAAAACACCCTGTAAAGTTTATAGGACGTAATACAAATGTAAGGTAACCTTCGGCCTGGAATTATAATAAAAAGCAACGGCTTTAGTCCACTATTAGACTAGAAAACTAGGCAGACAGAACTAGACAGACTCGCATCTACTGCGCGTAACTAAGTAACGAAATACAACCTTATTAAATCGCAAGGAAGCCTATTTCTAATTAAATTTAAAACGACCTCGACTATATAATATCTACACAATTGTATACAAAAAAAAAACAAAACAAACTTTTAACTAATGTACATACTTATCTACTCTTATTTTGTAGATAATTAAAATATGTATGTCTTCTCGGGTAGTTCAAAACCTAACTAAACTAATGGAATCTTAATCTAGTCTCATAAACTATATTTAGTTGTAAAGTCTATGTATGCACCTATAGTTCTAGGTACTATTGGTATTTGAATAGTTAAACAGCACTAAACTTAGTAGATAGTTGGTACATGTTTGTGTAATCTAAACCATCACACAACATATTGATATGGGTCTAGTAGACCTACAGGGTTATTTGCAAAACAAATCAAAACATAAATAAAGTTGCAAGACTAGTATGTTAAACAACGTTGTTATAGGTAGAGTTAATAAATATATCAGCAGCTTTTTTTTATTTCACTTTCTCCGAGATGGTTGAATTTAAACATGTAGATTTTGTATGTTACACAAATCTTTTATACAAGCTAAGTAAGCGATCAAAATGGTTTAAAATAAAAACAATAAAATTACAATTACGGTTGAATTTGGACCTAAAATATTTATTTTTCTTTTAATTCCAACGGCTTTTTCTTGTAACTGGATTAAATCGTTAAGCCGTCTCCATTTTCAAAACATTTTTAACGCAATCTTCAAACTTCATCAAAGAAAACGATACACGTAAAAAAAATATTATGTAATAAGTAAGTTCTGGGTTAAAATACATAATGTCATACGTTTACGTGACAGATAGATACCTAATATCTCTATTAAAATTGATTAATATAAAAGCTACAATCTTCATGATAATTCGACATTACTTTCGATATTAATTTAATGTGACAAAATGTTTACTGATCCGTAATAAATAAATGTGGTCAACACTACATACAACACTATATAATTTAATTAACATAATTATTTTTTGATTACTTTCACACGCGGCCGGTAAAAAACTTGTTTTCCACATGAAACCAACCTTTGACATTATAACGTAGCTATTTTTCATATTATTAATAATATTTTTTCGGTCAGGTATTTCATATGTAAAGCGAAGTATTAATAAATAATAATAATAATATAATATTCCGGGACAACTCACACACGGTTATCTGATCCCAAGCTAAGCAGAGCTTGTGCTATGGTAATCAGACAACTGACAAACATACTTATATATTTCTAAATACATACATATTATAGATAAATTCAACCCAGACAACCAGAACAAATGATCGTGCTCATCACACAAACATTTGTCCTGGGTGGGCATCGAACCCACGACCTCCGGTATAGCAGTCAGGGTCACTAACCACTAGACCAACAGGCCCGTCTAGTAATATTTTTTAAGCTATTTGTAATAAATTAAGAAAGATTATTATAACTATTCCATCTATTTAGTCCGTCAGTTAGATAATAAAAAAAATAGAACGAATTTTTATTTTCTGAAAATAAGCAAAATATTTCATAGATAAAGTGATCAAAGCTTATGAATAGTTGGTAATGACGTCATACTGTCGCCCAAAAATGTACAAAATCGTAACTGCCTGCGACAGTTCAAATCAATTTGTTTTCCGAATCGTCGGTGAAAAAACGTGACAATTAGGTTTTAGGGTTCCGTACCCAAAGGGTAAAACGGGACCCTATTACTAAGACTCCGCTGTCTGTCTGTCCGTCTGTCTGTCTCCAGGCTGTATCTCATAAACAGTGATAGCTAGAAAGCTGAAATTTTCACAAATGATGTATTTCCGTTGCCGCTATAATGGCTCCTCCCACACAGTGCCGGCGGCAGTGCCGCCGGGTTTATGCCGAGCGGCTATGCCGCCGGCACAGGCTGCGCAAAGCCGCCAAGCATCATTCATATTTACACAGACGTCACACAAACAAACCGCAGTAGTGGTGACAATGGCAAATGAAATGACGCCGGCAAGCCGCGTAACCGGCCGGCACAGCCCGGCGGCCATGCCGGCGGCTCCAATGTGCGGCAAAGCCGGCGGCTTTGAATGCCGCCGGGCGCACGGCGGCTTGGACGGCGCGCGGCGGCTCGCCCGGCGGCACTGCCGCCGGCACTGTGTGTAGGAGCCATTACAACAAATACTAAAAACCACATAAAATGAATATTTAAGGGGGGCTCTCATACGACGGTGGTACGGAACCCTTCGTGCGCGAGTCCGACTCGCACTTGGCCAGTTTTTTTACGTATCAATCAGGCGGGCCTTTAAAAGAAATTGTCATCCCCATTGTAAGTCAGAATACAGTTGCTTGGACTTATCTCGCAGTAATTAACCCAATTAAGGCATAACGAAGCCAAGAACTCTAAACGATTTAAAAAGTCCAACTTTCCAGTCAAGATCGACTAAGTGAATAAAGTTATTTCAATTGCATCCTATCATTTATTCATCCTGCCAACCAAACTACCATCATTAACCCTCTTTTCCAAGAATAAGTAAATTTAAAAAACAATTTTAAAATCGTAAATCGTTCTATTGCAATGCCCAGCAGGTTCTCAATTACAAATAATTCGCTTTTTACTTAAAGCTGTCATTGTATAAAAATACTACATGCATTTTTATTCTGGAATAAGCATGCTTTTTCTACACTAGCGTCGATAACACAAATTATCGAATGCCACTTCATTTTGTCTCTATAATATTTTCGTAGTAAAATATAAACACATCTTTATTTTCACTATTCACTAAAGGTTTATTTCAGCGAGCAACAAAATTACCTGTGATTTACTCAGAAAGAAATATGTTCTAGAAAGTGGAGTAATGTCTGAAATCTCCACGCAACAAGCGGTAAACTAGCGCGGTAATAAATTATAGTTTCTTTGCTAGAAAGGTTGCAGAGCTCGGTACTGGGACTAGCAAACTGATAATATGATTTATTATGTTTATACACATAGAAAATTGGATAACACATTACCCAGAAAGTATCAGAGAATCTTTGAACACTTACTTAAATATTTATTGGAAAACATAGAGAATAAAAACATCTATAAACCCATAATTCACTTCTACACTCAATTTCATACCGATTCGGAAGTATCTGTCATCCTCAAAAATTTCAGGCTGCAGGAACAATATCTATAAATAACAAAACATCACTTTTGACAGCAAAGACCAACACTCGAAATTTCCATTTGATTAACCTAACCCGAACGTTGATCTATCAAACTACACATTATTAACATTCCTACTTGAAACATTAGTTTAAAGGGCTTCGTCCGTAGAGAATAAATAAGTAAACTATAGAGTGCTCCTAAGAAAGCATGAACAAGCGTTGTCGTCAGAATGTCAAAACAGAGCACACATTTTTATTGACACTATCTCAAATCCTAATATAACCCTTATTATTTACATCGATATTTTCGCATAAATGTCTGTCGTCGCAGGAAAAATCTTAAATGAGTAAACTACATACACCTAAAAGGGGAACAACGGGCTACTAGGATGCACTCTGTTTTTTTTTTTTTGAGAGATCTACGAAGTTAATCTTAGCGCAAGCTTTGACAGCTTCACCGGACCTGTACACTCTATACTAGCTTTTTAATACTCTTGGGCTTCGCCACAATAACTCACAGGGTAGACCCAACCCTTTACTACTCTACTCAACATTCCCTGCCTGTTATCGCTTCATTTTTCCCAACTACCCTTTGTTTCTGTTGTAACCGCGGCCAAACTGATGTTTTATGAGTTTGGGACCAGACTTTGTTAGTTACTCGCTTTGCCTACTCAATTTACTTTAGAAGCTAGGATTACGTTATCATCTGTGCCACGTGTATGTTAGTTTGTAGTTAGTAAGAAGGCCTAAGCAGACGAAGTATTTCGGTGTGGTATAAAAGTTAGACGCTACAATATGCTTGATCTCTTCATCAATAAATTAAGACTGAGCTTAAAAACAGTACTACCTATTATTATTATTGTCCATCAATGCTGTCCCACTGCTTTGCAATGGCCTCCCTCCCTTTCTTCCATCCTTCTCTATTAAGAGCAAACGACGACCAGTCTTTTTAGTACTACCTATTTTTTCTGATAGAAATTATAAAGGCAAGTTTTTTAGAAAACCTTCGGAAGTTTTTTTTTGATCGTACTTATATTAAGACTTGTATAAAAATCACAATATGTAATTTACTCGGGCCACTCTGGATGCGACAGCTAGATACAAATAAAACTACCGGAAAACCAAACTAACAAACACTAATAAACAACCCTTGTCATCTCAGTGGTGAAGAGTCACACAAATAAAAGTCTCATGTATAGTACCGAATACGAGTTTTAGAAAAACCTACCGTAATGCTTACACATAAGGTTTAATTTGCGTTACAATTGATTTTTTTTATGACTTTTTTAAAAGTACTAGTCAGCCTAAAATAAACTTTATCGACACTTTCATAAAGTTGATGATTGTTTAAAAGGAAATAACATCAATTGGCACAAGAATTTAAATAGACTAGCTATTGCTGTTCCTTTTTCTCTCAAATTTCCTAATTACCTGTATAAATACATACTTAAACCACCCTTATCTCAATTTAATCTTAAACCATAATAATATGTACTAATTACTCTCATTAAGTGGCATCTTAAGAGCTTAAATACTCAACAAAGAGGGCGTTAAGGGCAATTTAAATATACAACAAAATGAGAAAGGCATCCGGCTACATTTAAGTATAAAGTCACTATTTCTGTATTGTTATTATTAGAATAAAAATTGTTAAAATCACTATTAAAAGTAATGTTTTTTTTTTTAATTTTTGGATAGCATTTGAACCATCCGTCAATCTGTATGTCAACGGGTTGTATCTCATAAAACCTAATAAGTAGACAGTTGAAATATTTATAGAGTTTGTATTTCAATAGCTGATAGCCCCCCAGATTATAACAAAATTTAAAAAAAAAAAAAAAAAAATATGTGGACTCTCCAATTAGAATCGTGTTTTTCTTTACGGTATAAAACTTGTACGATGGTGCGGAACCTTCCATGCGCTAGTCCGACCCGCACTTGGCCGGTTTGCGATATTTCAACCTGTTCCAATTCCACTTTGGAACGTCAAGAACCTCGTTTTACTTTGATTTTTAGAGCAAACTCGGGGCACCTTCTCCCTCCCTCCTTCTCCCTCCCTCCTTCTCCCTCCCTCCCTCTATACCTAGGTACCTACCTATAAAAAAAAAACTGCGAATTACCTATTTCTTTTTGCCCCTAGGTCATCCACCACCCCGTATAAGCTGGTACTCCGGCGACACGCTGGTGGACGCGTCAGACGGAGACAGCGAGATCCCAGCAGTGAGAGAAAACGAGCTCTACCTTCCTCTAACAAGAGACAACGCTGCAGCACTGTCCTGTCGAGCCTCCAATACACATCTCGCGCCGCCTATAGTCGCTGTACTGGAAATTGAGCTCTATTGTAAGTAACTAAAGTGTTTTTTTTTTGTAAATAACAGACTATTAGTGTGATAACTTTTTTTAAGCTTGTTTACTTTGATCATTTACAGCAAGTTAAATATTCAGTCACAAAAACATATTATAATTGCACTAGTTGTTTATGGTAGTGAAAATAGATTGGACGTATAAGTTTTGGCAGTTTGGACAGCGAGACACTTGCCCTGCAATGCACCAGTAATAACTAAATTCGCGCAGTATATTCCCAAAATGAAATGCAATAAAATGAAGACTCATGAGTCATGAGCAAATTCGAGACAGAAATTCATGTTATAAATGTCAAAAATGGTATAACCTCAACTCATTTCTGGAATTCTGACCGTGAGCGAGTCGTTCCGCAAAAGTTAGGATATGTGTGGTTTTACTCTCGAGCATATTTCGAGTGCACTTGACCGAGCCGAACTTGTGACCTCGATATTTGAAGAGCTGCAATCGTGTCCGAAAATACTCGGAATTTTCCGAAACATGCTCGCATACGAGAGTATTGTAGAGGAACAGAGTTTTATAACCAAACCTAAAAATAACTGTACGATTTGGGAACGTAAAATAAATCTCTCCTTTTCGGAATTCAATATTGTGGTCGTTTTACCTAAAAAACAGTGGCACAATTAATAGCTACGTATTTGTTAACAAAAAAACCTTACTAACAGATATTGACATCACTTTTCCAAAGCACACAATAACTGTCAACAGTACACTTTTTATTACGATGATAACAAAACAGGCTGGTATAATGTTATGCACATTTCTGTACACATTACTACTCTGATGTAATTCCTATAAAAAAGTCATTAGTACTTACACAAAACATAAAGTCTAAGTCTATCCAAACTAATCTATACTATATCTATACTAATATTATAAAGCTGAAGAGTTTGTTTGTTTGTTTGGTTGAACGCGCTAATCTCAGGAAGTACTGGTTAGAATTGAATAAATCTTTTTGTGTTAGATAGTCCATTTATCGAGGAAGGCTTTAGGATATATAACATTACGCTGCGACCAATAGGAGCGAAGCAGCAGTGAAAAATGTCACAAAAACGGGGAAAAATATTCATACTTGAAACCTTCCGTTGCGTGCGCTGCGTAAACGGTTCGAGTTACCCAAAATATATGTATGAAAGAATTGTTCCTCTTTAAATTATCTAAAATAAAAAACTAATAATTAAAAAAATTAAAAAACACGCCTGCCATGACAAAAAAGTGAACTAAAAAATTAAAAACAAGTCAAATATTTGCAGTCGGGGCCCCTGTAATGAATTGTTCCAAGTAACCGTCCCCCGACTGCAAATATTTGACTTGTTTTTAATTTTTTAGTTCACTTTTTTGTCATGGCAGGCGTGTTTTTTAATTTTTTTAATTATTAGTTTTTTATTTCATACCTTTCAGTGACATAATGACCAATATTGCGCAAAAAAAAAATCGTTCGGAACCCTTTGCAGGCGATTTCGACTCACACTTGACCATTTTTTAATGTCCACATAGCCTATGTCACTCGGGATAACTCAAAGCTTCTAATGATACCACAAACATTGAAATCGGTCAAGCCTTTTAGAAGTTAAGGTGGAATAAAGAAACTCACAAACATACATACATACATACATACATACATACATACATACATACATACATACATGAACCCTGAAAACATAACACTCCTTTTTGGGCAGTCGTGTAAAAATGTCTGCGACAGTATATGTCTATCTTTTAAGATTGACTCACTATAACCTTTTTTAAGGTAATCATTTGGTCGAAATTAATGCATTATTGCCAATTATTTGCTACAGAGTTTTATCAACATAATATTAACTAAAATTATCATTTACGCAGAAATACTTTTTTTTTAAACTTCTTAATCGCGGTCATAATAACAGAAATTGACGCGGACGAAGTCGCGGGGATCAGCTAGTATTATATAACTTAAAATTACTCTGTCTGCCTGTTACGCTTTCACTGAACAAATTATGTTAAACTTTGTATGGGATAAGTTTGGATGCCAAAAAAGCACCGGGCTTCTTTTTGGCTCAATTACCGACTCACACGCCGGCTAATCCTTAGGCAACAGCTAGTGTAAAATACATAATACATGCATTATATTTCCACAGTGCCCGCATACAACGTGTCAATTCACTGGGTGCGCGGCACGGTGGGCGATGCCCTGCGCGCCGGCAGCCCTGCGCTCGCGCACTGCACGGCGCGCGGCTCCTACCCGCAGCCCGAGCTGTCCTGGTGGCTGGACCGCAAGCACCTCACACATCATAGCAACCAGGTAAGTCTTATTATAATGATATCATCCCAGTGCCCGCAATAACGTGTCAATCCAATCAGGTACGTCATATCATCTCCCGAGCCTTTTCCCAACTATGTTGGGGTCGGCTACCAGTCTTACCGGATTCAGCTGAATACCGTATTTTACATGGAACGACTGCCTATCTGACCTCCCCAACACATTTAACTGGGAAACACAGTATCCCATAGTAAGACTGGTTGTCAGAATTGACTTAACGACTGCCAAAGATCTATGTTTGACAGCCGGGACCTACTGTTTAACGTGCTTTCCGAAACACGGAGGGGTCTCGGTATATTATAAATGGTCACCCATCCACGGACCAACCGCGGCGAGCGCGGCTTAACCTGTATTATTGGTCAAACCGTACGGCTTACACTTAGCCACGAGCCCCTCTTCAACAGTCCTCCCTCCTCAACCCTCTTCAATCAGGTACGTCATAATAAAGATATAAAGTTTAAAAATGTTAAACGTTCAAATATAACCATTTTGAACGGATTCTGAAATCGGAAAAATTTTCCGTAAAGAAAATGTTTGTCGACGTAAATGAAGGCTTTTTATCAAAAACTTTACTATTCGTAATAATTAAAAACAGCTATATGTCACTTAAAAATACCTATTGCACAATACAATTTTAGCTTGAAATCGTAAAAAGATTGAACACATGCACCTGTATACACGTGTTTAATACCTCTGTAAGCTTCAATAAATTAATCCGCACTTCACTGCAATCAATATCCTGAATCGCCCGTATGTACCATTTACTACGTTTTTCTTTCATCCCGTTCTTCGGCTGATAATGGTCAGACATTTTTCATTTGTCAAGCTTGTTCAAATTAATAGTTGCAAAGGTAAGCTGTCTTTAAGACTATCAGCATTTTTAATCTATTGTAAAATCTATTGAAGGGTAGATAGATAGGCAATTGTGAATGTACTGCCTAAAATATTATTTCCTCATATTTTTGCACGAGCTTGTAGCAAATAGTTGGTTTTTTATGACAGTATAAATTAATGTTAGGAAGTAGTGATTTATGATCGAAAAACAGTTTCTGAAGACTACTAACAACGCTTTTAGCCAAAAAACTTATACCTACCCTAAAAACTTTAGTAAAAGATATTTTCTATCTAAAACATGTTTTAAAAACAACTCTGAAATAAATTACCATGTGTAAACGTGAAATTAATTGGCGTAGCTGAAACGATTGTTTTCATATCAAAAAGTTTCACAATACAGTTTCGCGTACCCTGATAAAATTGGACAACTTTTGCTATTAAATATTTACTTTTTCATATGTTATCACTAAATAAGTTTGAATAGGTTTTTAGAACTATTACTTTCAGCGCTAAAAATCCATTTGAACAAAGTAATAACAATAGTTAATAATATATTTTTTAATAAGATTCCGGGACAACTCACACACGGTTATCTGATCCCAAGCTAAGCAGAGCTTGTGTTATGGTAACCAGACAACTGATAAACATACTTATATATTTCTAAATACATACATAATATTATAGATAAATTACACCCAGACACAGAACAAATGATCGTGCTCATCACACAAACATTTGTCCTGGGTGGGAATCTAACCCACGACCTCCGGTATAGCAGTCAGGGTTACTAACCACTAGACCAACAGGCCGTCAAAAATAGTGAATGGAACAAAAATAAAAACTATGTATAGCTCTTAAATTACTTTAGTCTGCATGAATAAAAAATATAGTCTGCTTAAATTAAGTTCGTAGATAAAATGAGGTCAGAAGGACTATGATCAATGATCATATAAAGGATTAAATATATTGAGTACTTGGTATGAAAATAAGTGTCAAGATGGTATATTTAATTATCTCATGATAGTAAGTTTTCCGAGGTTGACACACATTTTGAGATTCCACCTAATAAGGGTTAGTTTTCAATGATTTTTAAAGAGGCAAACATAAGTGCTTGCAGATGGTTAATTTTTTTTAATATTTCCTTGCTCCAAAGTACATCTGCACTCTGTAAATGAGAATTAAAAATTGAGTTCAATTTCATTCACTATCACTCTACTCAACAAGTAAGGACATATTTACACACCACATTATCTAAAAATAAAAGACGAGACTATTATAATTCACCAAAATCACATCGCGTGTCCACCACCCGTCAATCTTCCCAAACCACACAAAAACAATCCATAACGGAAGCACAAGCTCACCATCCCTTCATTATGACACAAAAAGCGAACGAAGCTAATAGCAAGAAAATCAATTAACCAAGACCCAGGTAATTACTGGACGTCAATCATTTTGGATGCTGCTCGAGATTACGCTGCAACTCCGAACGTTAATGAACAGGAGTCGCTCTCGTACTCATCTCGACGAACAAAAGGATGGAAATGGCGCTTCTTCAGTTTTGCCATTTTCATGGTAATTGGGTTGGAAGAAAGGGTTCTGTTAGTGCCTTTTTTATCCGACTTGAAATGCAAGAGGTTCTCAATTCGACGGCGTTTTTCTTGTCATCAATGTGTATAATAACTCAGAGGAGTGATAATAACTTTAAAACTATCGCGCTGCATGTTTATAGTAGTACTAGCTGATCCCCGCGACTTCGTCCGCGTCAATTTCTGTTATTATGACCACGATTAAGAAGTTAAAAAAAAAAGTATTTCTGCGTAAATGATAATTATATATAATTAGTATAGATTATGTTGATAAAACTCTGTAGCAAATAATTGGCAATAATGCATTAATTTCGACCAAATGATTACCTTAAAAAAGGTTATAGTGAGTCAATTTTAAAAGATAGACATATACTGTCGCAGACATTTTTTTAGATCATTCAAAGCGGAACAATTCTTTCATGAATACATATATTTTGGGTAACTCGAACCGTTTACGCAGCGCACGCAACGGAAGCTTTCAAGTATGAATATTTTCCCCCGTTTTTGTGACATTTTTCACTGCTGCTTCGCTCCTATTGGTCGCAGCGTGATGTTATATATCCTAAAGCCTTCCTCGATAAATGGACTATCTAACACAAAAAGATTTTTTCAATTCTAACCAGTACTTCCTGAGATTAGCGCGTTCAACCAAACAAACAAACTCTTCAGCTTTATAATATTAGTATAGATAATGCATTAATTTCGACCAAATGATTACCTTAAAAAAGGTTATAGTGAGTCAATTTTAAAAGATAGACATATACTGTCGCAGACATTTTTTTAGATCATTCAAAGAGGAACAATTCTTTCATACATATATTTTGGGTAACTCGAACCATTTACGCAGCGCACGCAACGGAAGCTTTCAAGTATGAATATTTTCCCCGTTTTTGTGACATTTTTCACTGCTGCTTCGCTCCTATTGGTCGCAGCGTGATGTTATATATCCTAAAGCCTTCCTCGATAAATGGACTATCTAACACAAAAAGATTTTTTCAATTCTAACCAGTACTTCCTGAGATTAGCGCGTTCAACCAAACAAACAAACAAACTCTTCAGCTTTATAATATTAGTATAGATTATAAAACGGGGATTAGCGCGTACAGAGCGTTCAGAGGAGTGGCCATATAAATTGGATTCAAGGCTCCATTTTACATTTATATGTGATCAATTATTTAATTATCCTTGAATGAAGCTCGAACTTGCAGGTGAATTAAGTATATTTTATATTATAATGCTTTATACTTATAGGGTCATTTATCTTATGATTATTTAAGATCATAAAATAGAAATCACCAAAAATCGTAGCACCCGTGTCACCGCACCACAAGCGTATTTCATTACTGTATATCCCTTCAGCAGGCTAATTACTTTAGGTAACACCCCGAATAAAGCTAGAACATAGTTTAATGATATTAAACTGATAACTTATCACTCTAAACAAAAATCTATCTAAATACAACAACAGCCATGTAAACCAGCTCCCATACAGCAGTAATACCAAACTTTAGCTTCACCAAACTTACCACGGAATAAAGATACTTTGATGGGTCGACGAGGGTCTGTTTGTAGTTATTCATAATTAATCACTAATTCTGTAGCGACCTACTTTAGTATATATACATATATATAATATAGACAGTGTTTGTCTTAGTTGTGAAGGATACCTCTTGGAGTAATGATTAATCAATCAGGTGTCATGTTTGGCCGGTATGATATTTTTGGCTATTTATTTAAGTACTAGCAAAGCTACGACGTTTGAACCTCGTAAGAACCTTTCTAAAATAAAACTAAGTTACTCCTTATAGCATAAGCTATCTGCGAGTGAATGTCCCGTCAAAATTGGTTCAGCTGTTTCAGAGATTAGCCGAAACAAACAGAAAGACAGACAAATTTATTGAAAACTTATTTTTTGTTGTATGTACCGAATATACTTTCATATAAATTAAGTGAAAAGCAGTTAATTTGAAATTACAAACATACAGTTCAGTTTCATTTATTTATATTGCGACCAGTTTTACTACTTTACTTTACTTTTTCTTTAAAAGCCGATTTTAGGTATAATTTAACTAATGGAATTACAAATTGCAGGGTTGAGTTAAGAGTTTAAAAGTTCAATAATAATTGAACTTTTAAACTTTCAAATTTTTTATCTTTCTAATTTATTTTCGATACATTAGTTCAAATTCAATAAGGCTTCTGTACATTTTTTTGATCAGTTTAAATACTACTATATATTTTTAACTAGAGCATACTCAACATAAATAGACAATGTGGTAAGTAACAAATGGTACTGGTACCGCATGATAAAGTATCTGCCTGAGAGAAATAGCCAGGTTCCTCACGTGAACAGCTGATCGGTTCACATTACTTCTAAACCACACAAACACATACAATACCGTTTACTATTTTAAGTACAGATTAATATATTGCTACGCTACTACGCTACGCTACTACTGCTACGCTAGAGGTCTTGGGTTCGATTCCCAAGTCGACCAAGGTGTTATTGGGTTTTCTATGAAATTCTCAGTAGCAGGTCGGAGTTTGGATTTGTGCCCGGTTGGTGGCCTGGCAATAGGCTCGCCCCCTATTACATGGGACCTAAACATACCGGCAAACTGTGGGTGTACATTGGTACACCTCTGCCTAACCCTTCGGGGATAAATGCGTGATGGTATGTTATGTTATTAATATGTTTCACAAAACAGATTTTTACTTAACATTGTAGGTACCTGTAGGTACCTGTAAACACATAAAAAAGCCCTGTGCAGCAATGGACGAAAAGTGATTTTTATTTATTGAACAGAAAAATCTTGAATATTTATGTTGATACATGACCATCATTCAAATTAGTAGGACATTGATGTCAAAGTAAATAATAATGAAGAAGTTTAAATTTTCACTTTAGTATAAAACGCCCATTAGTAAAATAAAAAGATAACCTTAAAATCATATTAAAGACAACTTGTCCACCAGCCTTATTTGTACAAACCCATAATCATTCACATACAATGTTTTAGTGTCAGTATTTTCCTAGAAAATAATAATATAATAATAATAATAATATTTATTTCATAAAAACATGAGCACATTGCACTGTTAACATTGCACGCCATTAATATTACATTTGTAACAATTAGCACAAGTATATTGACTCTCATCCCTTAAACTAGGTCTTGCCTGTATCTTAAGAGATAGGTTTCCGCCTTATAGGTAGTATTATTAATAATTACAACAAGTAAACGAGTGAAACAGTGTTGATGTTACATAAACCAATGTTATCCTATGAAATTAGTGTAGGTAGGTAGCTAAGTGTGATGTGTATGTGAGTGAGAGTTAGTGTATATGCGTGTTGGCGTGGATGCGTATGTGTGTGAGTGTGTGTGCGTGCATATTTGTTTATGATTGTATATATATATGCATAGATGTGAGAGTATAATAGTAACAAAAATTTTATTTGTTTTCTAACATAACTATTTTCTTTTCAGAGTTGGTTCAATTCGTCTCTCACGGCGATATCGTACTTAGAGCTGAACCCCGCGGTGGTCGACAACGGCGCGACGCTCGCGTGCGTGGCCACCAATCCCGTGATGGCGCCCAACAGGGGCTCCAATGCTGATGTCATTACATTGAATGTTACATGTAAGTCACAAGTTATAATATCTTTGGTTTATAATTAAGTTGAGTTAATATGTATTTGCTTAGAAAATAGTGGGCTCTTGAATAAAGAAAACAAAAAAATAACGCATGATTGTAATCACAGTATTTTGTTTTATATTTAAAAGCTACATATTTTCTTAAAATAAGCGTCGTGTTACTAATAGGTGACTGATTAGGTATATGGTAAAAGTTTGTTCTGTGCCTATGTTATTACTTATTTTCAGTTTCACTTCATAGTTTTTGCCGCAAGGGAAATTCGTTTAGGAGCCGTAATTATTCAATTTTCGTTTGTATAACTTAGTTTTGAGTTCAATTTAGGCGAAATAAATGGGTTATTAATTTAATAAATAAAGTTTTATTAATGGATCAAATGCTTCGTTATATAAATAAAGCGTTCAAGTGTAACAGTTCAATAACCTTAAAAATAGAAAATAAAGTTTTGTAGAAATCTTCATTATTTTTCTTTATTTATTCGACTGATTGACGACTGTTTAGACATATTTAGTCTAGACAAAAAAAATAGGCGATTTGACCGTCAAACGAAAAGGTTTTTAGCCTTTGATAAGTAAAAATGTTTTTAAAACTAATTGCCTTAAAAAATATCGAAAATTTTCTCAAGCTCAAACAAAATCATTGAATCAAGATACTTTAACTAGTAAAGTTACTTTTCATATTATTTTTAAACATTTCTTTTAACGTTTGACTGAACAGTCGTTAGACTGATTTTAATAAGACTCAGAAGATAGTGAAAAGGCTCGAGTCCAAAACTGTTCTCAAGTTTCAAAACTAAATTGTATACCATTATTATTACCTCTTCTCTCGAGTAGAATATAGCATACTTCACTGCACTTGCTTACTTGTCGTGTCGGTCTATTAGAAACCTATTTAGAATTTATATACCACAACATAAAAACACTCATAGACACATGTCCTCTTGGGACTACTCGCACACGGCCATCAGATCCCAAAATAGGCAAAACCTGTATGGCAACCAAACTGATCAGACAACTGATGAAAACATACTTCTATATTCCTAAATACATACATAATATAGATAATCTACACCCAGCCACAGAAAGAATGATCAAGCTCAACATGCAAAGATTTATCATAACATAACATACCATCACGCCTGTATCCCCGAAGGGTTAGGCAGAGGTGTACCGATGTACACCCACAGTTCGCCGTCATGTTTAGGTCCCATGTAATAGGGGGCGAGCCTATTGCCACAAACCGGGCACAAATCCAAATTCCGACCTGCTACTGAGAATTTCATAGAAAAACCCAATAACACCCTGGTCGACTTGGGAATCGAACCAAAGACCTCTAGCGTAGCAGTCGCGCTTAGCGCCACTAGGCCAACGAGGCAGATTTATCCTGGAGGGTAATCTAAGAAAATATGGACGGACTTTGGGGAGGTCTTTGCCTAGCAGTCAAACATTATACCTACACTATAAAATAACCAGGCACATGTACAAATGTATGTTTGTTTTCAGATAGTCCGATGGTGGATATAGTGAAGCTGGGCGACGGCAAGCTGAACGACGTGGTGGAGCTGGACCCGCTGCAGCTGCGGTGCGATGTCAAGGCCAACCCGCCGCTTGAGAGGATCAGATGGTATTTTAATGTGAGTCTCGGTATATTAAAAAAATATAAGATAAAATACTTGAGACTACGGGGTATGAGAGAATATGAAAATAAAAACCTATTTCTTTCTTTTATCGAATCAATCCAAAATAACTAAAATATTGCACTTTAAAATTCAGGAGCGCTTAGCTTTTGGCGTCTTAGCACAAAATTTACAAAGGAGTGACGTCAAGCGAAATCGTTGGCTTACCTAAAAAACCTAGTTAGTGAAAATATAATCATCTTGTACTCAGTGAAACTCGAGTAAAGTTCCTCACCCATATACCTAACCTAACACATTTATGACCGCCTTATTGATAACACTATGCAACTATACACTCTATACAATCTTACTACTACTTCTCTCTATTTTCCAGGACATAGAAATAAGGCCTGGTGGCATATGGGGAGACGATACTTCCTCGGACAAACTACTCGTAGAAGAGGCGACGCGTGCGCACGCGGGGCGGTACTCCTGCGCAGCGGAGAATGCGATGGGAGATACTAGATCCGACACCATTGTTATTACTGTGTTCTGTAAGTAATCTATTCTATCTAACTTTATTCTACTTCCCAAGAGGATGCCGATTTAATCAACTTTGATAGACGCTTACAGCCTAAAAAATCTATTTATATTTTATGTTAATAGTAACACACACAGAGATACTTGTATATATATAGGTATGTATAGTGATAAGGCACTTCCATTGTCATAAACATAGGAGAATATTAAAGAATACTTTCCAAAGGCTATCAGTTCAAGGTCTATTTTTATTTGAAATTATGTACCAGTTTTAGGGTTTCGTACCTCAAAAGGAAAAAACGGAACCCTTATAGGATCACTTCGTTGTCCGTCCGTCCGTCTGTCAAGACTGTTTTTCTCAGGAACGCGTCGAGGTATCAAACTGAAATTTATATCTAATACTCAAGTCTACTGTCCCTTGGAGCTGTGAAAAAATCAAACTTCTAAGCCAAAGCAATCAAAAGATACAGCCGTTTATGCCGCAAATTTTCGAAATTCGCACGGGAGTCAAAACCTACAGGGTACTTCCCGTGAACTTAGAATCTTGAAATTTGGTACGTTGCCGCGTTGTAACGTCTCATAGTACAAATAAAGGAAAAATTGCGAAAATCGTAAATTAAAAAAAAAAAAAAAAAAAGTTACTACTACTTTTCTCATGAATGCGTAGAGGTTTAAAATTGAAATTCATATCAAATACTCAGGTCTATAATACCTTTCAGCTGTAACAAAATCAAACTTTTATGTCAACGCAATCAAAAGAAATAGATACCTACAGGTTTGTACGGAACCCTCGGTGCGCGAGTCCGACTCGCACTTGGCTGGTTTTTTAACTTTATATTATGTTAAGAGAATTGTGTGTAGAACTAAAATTGTTATGTTCCCTTCTAGATCCACCAGAATGTACCGGCCACGGCATCAGGCTAGTCAAGGAGACACTCCATTGCTACGTCAAAGCCTTACCTACCCCCGACACATTCTTCTGGCACCTACAGCCTTCAGGCTTCGAAGTCCAGCACCTGACCACAGGATCGCCTATCCTGCCTCTGGACCAAATCACAGGGCCATTAGGAGACTCATTAAGAGCCAGTTGTGAGGCCAACAATGACGTGGCCTCGCAGGAAGAGGCCTGTGATAGAACCTTTACATTTGAACATCTGAGGCCGCAGCAGCCTCAGCAGTGTGATATAGCCTATGAGTTTGGAGAGTTCCAAATGAGATGTGTTCCAGGTAAATTTACGAGATGTTTTTTTTTTACCCTGTTTATTTCATTTTAGTTAGTGACATTTAAAACAGCTACTATATGTTATTATTTTTTTTTCTTGGAGGAAACTCGAGATTACGCGATATTTCCGAGAGATGTCAATCTATTCCAAAAAATGGTCCCATTCCCATATAAACCTTATTAAAGTCGTTTCGTATACATTATATGTCATAAAAATTGTGCGTTTTATATAGGAATGATTTATTAATAAACCACTATTTTATTTCCAGTGGAAAACGCAACATACTACGAAGTATCAGTATGGCGGATGTCGGAAAGCAACGCATCGCTCGTCCTCGAGCGTCGAGCTAGCATGGGGTTCGGCGGGGGGCGCGCGCTGGCGGCCGGGGGCGCGGGGGGCGCGGCAGGCGGGGCGCGCGGGGGGCGCGGGCCGGCTCCGCGCGCCGCGCTGGGCCGCGTGCGACGCGGCGATGAAGCTGGTGCGAGGGCCTGCAACCGGTATGGATGCTCACGGCCCCTGCTGCTCAGGCCCTCGGATACGCTGCTGCGAGCGGCGGATCCTCCGTGGTGGCATGGTGAGGGTTATTTTTGTTCTAATTAAATATTATTTATGGTTTGTAACGTGGGTGGTATCTACGATATAGAGAAGTGGCCAAAAGTCACTTTTTGAACCTATCTATCTAAATAGAGTTTTAAACCTTATAAAAAAACTTTTCACAATATTTATTGTAACTACTTCTTCTGTCTCAAAATGTAAAAAAAAAACTCAAAAGTGCCCTTATATAATATGTGGCCCTTGTATAAAATAAAGCAAGCACGTACTTCAATATTTGTATCTAGATTAAATCTTAACTTATCTCCTAATGTCAACTCGTATACCGAACACATGCAAAAACATTCTAAGTTGGATGTGCTGCGTGAATCTAAATAGCCATATTTCCACCCTTCGGTGGTAGGTCGAGCCACCTAGCGGAAATCGTGTGAACCACTTCTAGGTGAACTTATGTGCCTACGTAATAGATGGCGCTACTTATACCTTTTTTAAATTGTGAAATTTACCCAAATTTCGTAAATAACCTTATTTAAAATAAACAATATAGACGTAAATAAGAGAGAGAATAGAAATATTTTTTATTCTGACTTCTTCCTTTTTTAGCGCAAAGAATCAATGACAAAATATTCGTGGGTGTGTTGTCGCATTAGTCGCATATACATATACGGGAATAGTCAAATACCTCTCTTTGATGATCAAATCCTACCTACCTATCCTATCCACCTATACTCTATAATAATTATGTCTTATATAATATGTTGTTCAGAAATTCAATACAACTTATTCATTGTTCCAGTTTTCCTAGAAAAAGACGTGGGCATATCAATAGGGGCCGTCATCCTAGTGGCAGTGTTCGTGATATCATCAGTACTGCTGCTGCGGATCGCGCGCCGGCCGCGCCGCAAGCCGCCCGTCATACAGGTGCTGCAGCTCGACGATGTCGCCAGGAACTACCTAGATAATATCGCAGGTATACACTTTGTTCTAAAGTCTACCTACTTCCGAGGACACGTTAGGATTTGGCATGCAGTGACTAAAAATACCCGGGTTGTTCTACCTGGCGGAATCTTTCCGGTGTATCTCACCATTATTACATGTTTACATATCATCCATTTCTAAATTAATATAAAAACTAAGAAACTACATAACTTGGTAAAATAAATAGATCAAATAAATATTAGGACCTCAATCATTCTAATTGCAAACATCCATTGTTGGCTTTGCCATTTGCATCGTACCTACACAGAATTCAAAAAATCCCAGGTGTTTTCTTACAAGTTTATATGGACTGCTTCCATTCCTCATTTGCGAGTGAAAACAATATCCTTACTTTCTTCAAAGCAGTCAGCTACAAAAAGATTTTTACTAATGTATACTTTTTTTAGACCACAAGGTCCGTGCATCCTGCAGCCTGCGGTCGTGCAGCAGCGGCTACTCGGACGCGTCCGTGGAGTCGCGCCGCAAGCCCTGGGAGCGCTGGGAGCCGCCGCCGCCCGACGTCACGCTCACGCTGCACCGCGAGAGCGCTGTCTGACTGTAACAGTACTGGGTACTGGGTACTGGACTACATATCAACATGTACATAAGTGATGAAGGACAATGCTGTATGGAATGTGGACTGTAAGCAGTCTGCACCCACTTTTTCAATATTTTTCAGCATAACAACGATGACATGGGTTATCTTCTCTGTTGTTCTAAGGTCGCAAGTCCGAATCCAGTGATGTATTTTTTAGCTGTCAAGGAATTAAATCAAGCACTCTTCAAGGGCTTTCTTTGGTGTGGATCTGATTGCTGCATATTTAATATTGAAAAAGTAGGTGCAAAATGCTCATCGTCACCATTAAAGTTGAATGAAAAGCAAGTTGGTTGCAACTGGCCTAACTAAACTATGACAGAAATCACCAAACTTGACCCAGAAACATAAAATGTGAATTTCAATGTTACAGGTTTCAGAGTCTTACTTATTCTGAATTCAGGAAAAAATAAATAAATTCAGGAGAAAATAAATATATAAATGTCGATAGGAGTAATCTGTTGTAAAATAATCGGTAATCTAATTACACTGCCACGTTGTACAGTTCATTAAAGTTTCAATCAAGATAATCTGTTATTATAGTTCATTCAATCACATAGATTTAAATAAGTAAAATCTGAGGACAAAACTGCGCTCTGTAACTAAAAGCTTCGCAAATCCTTGTTGAAACCTACTTCACTATATTTCAAGGTTTAAAAAACCTACTATGAATGCTTTTAAAGGATCGCATTATACTTAAATTTGACTGAAAGTACGTGAAACAGATTATATTAATTAAACAATACATGCTAAAAGCACCTATATTGTTTGTACCTGATAATGATAATGCGATCAAATGCTACTCTATATTTTTTCTGTTGAATCATTTACGTGCAAAGAGGATATGTGCACGGAAAATATTTCCTACTTTGCCAATTTTGAAACCATGTGATGCATAGTCTTTATATTATTAATACCGATGTTAATGAATACTGTCCTTTGCCGTTGAGATGAAGTCTCAGCCTTGTGTTAAGCAAAAGTGTCTCCTTGAATAGTTACATAGACAAATGCATTTATTACTTTATGTATTATATTACGCTACACACATTGTTACAACCAAATCACATACAATGAAACATCTGTGCCATGAAACCCCGAAAGGCTCCAACGAATAAAAACAGGCTTTAAATTATATGATTGTTTATTACTTAAAGCTTATATTTAGACATGTAATTAAGTAAATCTAATAATAAATATTTAAAACTAATTGTGTACTTATTATTGTTCATCTGGAATGTCACCTCTGTTTTTGGAATTACTGTTACCGGTGTATCCTTCCTCTCTTATTGGTTCATTTCCTGAATTATTTTGATTATCTGTACTATTATCATTTATTTTGTCTGTAATGTGAGGTTTTTCATTTGTTTTCCACTCATTTTCTTTTAATTTATTCTCATCAAATTCCGTTGCAGGTTCTTCATTATTTCCAGCATTCTTTGCAACTTTGTTAGTATGTAATGTATTGGCATTCATTATTGATTTGAATGCATCTGTCTCGAAGATAGGTAAATGCATATATTTAGGTTGATGTGATCCAATAGAGTGGCTGTGATGACCTCTATGATGGTGATGTCGGTGTCTTCTTGACGGATGCCTTGATCTGTGATGATGGTGAACATTCTTTGATCGTTTAGGTGTCAAATCATCTTGATCCACAGTTTCTACCTTATCATTTGTCATTGGATTATGTAAGTCACTTTGTTCAGCGGTTTCGCTTGGGACAGTATTTTCTTTTTCTTCAAACGCTTTATTAGTTTCTGTGCTATCAGATACTGGAGGAGCATAATTATCGGTGGCGTTAACATCAGTCTCATTGTTTATCTGTACATTTGTCTTTAAATCGTCTCCAAATCTCTGTAAGGGAACTTCATCTGGCTTACTGTCTTCGGAGGCCATTCCATTGCCATTTCCTTCATAATCAGAATTTTCATTTAAACCAAGAGTTTCGGGGATATGAAAATGTATAGGATGAGGGTTTATAGCGTGGTGATGACGGTGGTGAGGATGATGATGATGTCTTCTGGGTGGATGTCCTCTATGATGATGACCATGAATTTTCCTTGATCTTTCCGGTATCAATCGATCTTCAATTCTTATCCCTTCCGTCGACGTTGTAGAATTCTCACTATTTTGGTCTGCTGTTACGTTTTCCGAAGCATGATGTTTTACTTCAGATTCTTCATCCTTTGAGTCGGTAACTGGAGAACTGATATTTGTATTTTGTTCCTTAGTATTAGTATGATTATTAGTCTTCAACTTATCCTCGAATGTCACCATTTTGAGATTATCTTGGTTCCTATAAACATATTGACTGGAGCCATAGTTAGCAGCAGTTGGGTTATTGGCATTATATTCTCCCGTACCATTTGATTGATTTGCCTGAACCGTTTGACCTGTGTTTATTCCTTGAAAAGTTTCAGTATTGGTAAGTCGAGACACGAATTGAACTCTGTAATTGAGTGGGTCTTCTGTTGTAGATGCTTCAGGTTTTGAGGACGATGGCGTTGAGCCCTCGATTTCGTCATTGGAAATAGTCCCATTACTTGCTGGTGAAGTTTCATTTAATTTTGTATGTTCATGATGATGGGGCCTGTGGTGGTGATGATGGTGTGGCCGTTGGTGATGAGAATGATGGTGACTATGGTGGTGATGTCTTGGATGCTTGTGATGGTCATGATGATGCCTCTCTGTTTTCTTTGGAGGATCTAAAGGGTTCTGAACATTTTGGTCAGCAGGAACGTTTGGATAGAAGACATTGACAAATGCAGGTCCAGGATACGTTTCTGGTGCAGGTTCAACTTGATATTGGTCGGCTGGTAATAAAATGCCGGTGTCAACCCTCAGCTGATCACAGTTGGGCAGATCAGAATTTGCTTCAATTGTTTCCGGATCTCTTTGTTCTCTTTGACCTGAGTACATCATTGGTTGTTCTTCATTTTGCGGTTTTTCATAATTAATTCGCTCAACTGGTTCTTCATATCCCTGTATCTCGTCCAAAGGATCAGTTTCTCCTGTATATTCAGCTTCTCCCATGTTAGGCGCTGAGTCACTTTTTATTTCTTGTTTATTAGATTCAGATTCGTCACTACTATTAGGAAACAACGGTCCAAAAGATCCTTTTAGAACTTGATCATGGTTTTCGTTCAAAATGCCTGATGATACTAAATTGTTCACATTTCTCAAGGCATGGAAGGTGTGACCAGGTGTTTTCGTGCCTACAGTAGCCCCAAAAGCATTTAGGTTAACTGGTACCTCATTATTGGTTTGTAAATAATCAACGGGAACTTTAATTAAAACGTCGTCATACCCAGGTAGTTCATACAGTCTAAACTTGCCTGTTTCTTTTGGTTTTTCTTCAGAAGATGGATCAAATTCAATATTAATTTCATTCTTTCCATAAAGTATCTTTTGCATTAAGTCCTTGAGAAACGTAAAGTCTCTTTTGTTTCTTCCATTTGGTAAAGCTGCAGCTAAACTCGCTAGTAGCAAACACTGAAAAGAAACACAGTTTATTAGTCTATGAAATATAAATCATTCAAAAATATAACTGAAATGGGACAAATCGAATAAGAAAAATCTAAAAACTGCATTCATCTTACGTCAACCTAAAAACCAAACGTCCAATAGACACAGCTGTGTCATACCTTAGGTCCACATAAATTAAAATAAACAAACAAATAATGACGAAGATAGGAAACAAAAATAAAATACTTACGTTTATTAAAATCCCACGCATATTGATAATCAAACAATTCACAACTCACTAAACATCACTCAGTTATGTCCAAGTAAATACTAATATCTAATTGAAAATGTCCTGGGTTTTATAGCCACGGGATAAAGAAAACATTAAGGAATATGATTCATAAGTATTTACTTAATTAATCAGTCACAAAATACGACAAATCAATTATCCTGGTAAGGAATTTCCTAAATGATTATCACGCAATGAATACATGACCTAATTATCATTAGTAGGGATTTGTATTAATGACGTAAGTATCTTTGGATAATAAAATTGTTTAAGACTATGCTAAAGGTAAGGTGAGAAAGAAAAACAACAATTCGTTCAAAGGAAATGTGATTCTAAAATGTTTAATTACAAATCTAGTTAATATGCTTAGTTACACTTTCTTGTAATCACAATCTCATAAAGATTAAGGGTATCAATAAGAAAAAACTGGCCAAGTGCGAGTCGGACTCGCGCACGAAGGGTTCCGTACCACCGTCGTGTGAGAGCCCCCCTTAAATATATTAATTTTATGTGGTTTTCAGTATTTGTTGTTATAGTGGCAACGGAAATACATCATTTGTGAAAATTTCAGCTTTCTAGCTATCACGGTTTATGAGATACAGCCTGGAGACAGACAGACGGACAGACAGACAGCGGAGTCTTAGTAATAGGGTCCCGTTTTACCCTTTGGGTACGGAACCCTAAAAAAGACTTACAAATCAGCAGCAAATCTCTTCGTTCCTAATTATTTCCTTCGAAGTAGAACATAGACACATTCTGTTGCACTTTGGGTGAATTTACCTATATAATTTGCTATGGCAAAAACATGGTTCTTTTTAAAAAAATTAAGTGTGCTACAATATCGCATTGGGATTAGCCTGTAAGGATATTTGTATGTGAATAATGAAAATAGATAAATAAGTAAATCTAAGGCACTTAATAATATTTGACGGGCCTGCTGGTCTAGTGGTTAGTGACCCTGACTGCTATACCGGAGATCGTGGGCTCGATTCCCGCCCAGGACAAATGTTGTGTGATGAGCATGATCATTTGTTCTGGTGTCTGGGTGTAATTTATCTATAATATGTATGTATTTAGAAATATATAAGTAAGTTTATCAGTTGTCTGGTTACCATAACACAAGCTCTGCTTAGCTTGGGATCAGATAACCGTGTGTGAGTTGTTCCAGGATATTATTATTATTATTAATAACAGCATCAGTAGACTAGATCATTTAGATCTACGGAATGGTCAGTTACTACTTATTCCTCAGAAAAGGGTTTTGTAGGTAAATAAAAGACATATGTATTTTGGCATTAATATAATGTTTCATTAAAACTAATGGAAGACAAGAGTTACAATTTGTTATATTAATTATTTCCCCTTTACTGCCAGAGTTTCTACTATAATAACTTATGAGTATAATTAATTCAATTTTACACAGTTAAAATTCTTATTTGGTACTTAAATAATAGGCTTACCATACAATTGGCATCACGTATCAAGATATTATGATTTAAAACAATGTAGTTATTGGCTAAAAAACATATAAAATAAAATGACTAGAAATTAGGAACAAACCACGTAAAACTAAAATAGTTGTAACATATGATGTAGGTATCTATGGATAGGTGACAACAGAACTTCATGATGTTTTAATTGTTTTACTTATGATCTAGTTACAAGATATTTAAAAAAAAGTGTCCCTCATAAGATTGGTAAGTAAACCACATTTAAATTAGCTTTACATAGACATCAGAACAATCTCTCAATAAAATAATGTCACGTCACCGACAAAACTTGCAAAATCAGCAAAAAAAAATAGTTTTTATGCGAGTGCGACCTTTAAGTTAAAACAAAAGTCGACTTACACATTACATACACACATAGGTGGTATTCGTTTTGACAGTAGACGTTGCTCGTTCTACCTTCATTATTTTTATTACACCATAGTCACCCGTGATTATGACACATAGAAAGGCGTTGAATCTGTTTCAAAACATTCGTTAAACTCAGAAATCAAGCAATCATGAAAAACTGCAAAAAATATCGTGTTTGCAAAACCAAAATTAAATAATTTAAGTTTAGTTTAACAAATTCACGAAGACTTATGAGATTCGCACTCGTTTAGGCTTCATTTATACAGCTCGGTGCTCCATATATGTGCTGATCTTCATCATAGTAACACATGCCCAAGTTAAGCGCACCAGGGTACTTCAGCATCAAACACGTGCCTTGAGGAGTGGATGGCGTGCGGCGCGTGGTGCGGCTGCGGGGACCCGTGCAGCAGCTCGCACATGAAGCTGATGTAGGTGATGGCCAGGCGGAGAGTCTCAATGCGGGAGAGACGCTTCTCGTATGCAAAGGTTGGTACCTGCATGTTATATTACAATTAAGGATTTTATTTAAAAACCTTTACAAAATAATGGACCACAAAGTCCTTATCATGAGTCAAACGAGCCAAAACTTGAAGGGGTTGTGTCTTGTGTCGTTGTATTTACATTCTCAATGACCACCTTCTCGCTGTATCATCTGATCATATATCTATCCAATAATTGTAATTTATATACATACACTTTACAAAGTATAATTATTTTTCCGCGTTGTAGATCTATTACGAACCTTCCGCCGCAGCTTATCGAAGGCTTCGTTGAGGTTGAACATGCGGCGTCTCTCGCGGATGTTGGCGGCGCGGCGCTGCGCCACCGAGGCCACCCGGCGACGCGGCTTCTTGCCACCGGACGGCACGCGAGAGCCGCCGCGACCGCCGCATCCCGCTGACCACACTGCACGTTAACAATATTATTTGTAAACATCCAGCTCCTTTGAAGGCCTTTTAAACGATCAAGCTACTTGTTTTTTGCAATTCCATTGTCTTCAGCTTTTCCTGACGCGTTTGTCAAACACCTACTTGCTTAACAAGGTGAATATAGAATATAATCTTGCTTAATAGCCAGCTTCACGGTTTTTGTCAAGCAATGCGTAAACGATCAACGTTTACGCATTGCTTGACAAAAACCGTGAAGCTTAACAAGCCGTCAAGCAAAACATTTATCATTTACCGGGCGCTGAATATAAATAAAAACAGAAAATGAACAAGAGACAAGGGAATCAAAGTAACATCATCACGATCCTGTTGATTGTTATCTTTATTCGTAGATTTATAGTACAGAGGTTTCGATTTTCCTCCTACCGTATAATTCTTTCAAGAGACAATGTAAAATGAATTATACAGAAAGTTATTCACTTCAAAGAGTATATCAAGGAATTGGTGTAGCATCTCGATTGACAGCGCCTGCTATGTCCCTATAGGATTTTCTATATAGACGCAATAAAATAATAAATAATTTCTCATTCGGAGGTACATAAAACTAATTACCTAAAGTTAAATCATTATTTGATTAGTATTTACCCAGGTCAGCCGGCGGGAACGCCAGGATATCGGGGTACGGCACGGGGGCCGGCGGCGCGTCCCACAGTGGCCCGTACGGAGACACCTCGCTGCCCTGCGCGACCACACATTACAATTAGTCTTTATTTTATTATAGGCTAAAATTATAAAAATACCTATGTATCAGTACCTAAGATTTTTATTACATTGCAGTACTTAATCTTGAAAGAAATTGCGCAATTCATGAACCCGTAAAGCACGTTGATTCATAACTGAGTCTAAGTACTCCAATGGAACTTTAATATCTTCATACATTCCCTATTTTTGAAGATTATAAATCTACACTGGTACGTCTGCCTTATCAAAATCCGATACATTATAAACCCAATACCTAAGATTCTCGGGTGTGGCTGAGTAAAATTTAGTCACACATAGGTTCATAGGTTCATCCATTTAATGTGAATATTTTCAGAAGAGCGGATTTAAGATTTGATGTTGACCGATGTGAACTTCAATTATTATTGCTACACAGGACTGTTGGGAGCCAAAAAAGTCTTCCGTTTAACCAATAAGGCTTCCATTTTCCCTGTCGTATAGTCTAGCTATTCCAAGACCAACAAATAACTAACTGCAGACACAGATAGTTAACACTGGATGCTATATGATTGACGGGACATAGAAAGTCCAAATTTTCTTGCCAAGATGACCATACGTACTGCAGAGCTGCTCCAAACGTGCGGCGTCTCGCTGCCGTAGGACATCAGCGGGAAATGAATCTTGATACCTTTGCACACACTGCCGGACGAAACACACCACCACCACCCAGGCAGGCACTGACCGATGAGACTCAGAGCACAGACACCACCGACCAGACGCAAGTATCAAAATGAACTAAATCAAATTATTATATCTTCACGCTATACCCAAATCTGAACATCGCAGTTTTATTAATAGCCCCTGCTAACCAAATTTCCACCCAGAACTCTGCATCACAAAGACCAATTTCCTTTTTACTCATCTCAATTTCACCCCTAACAGTGCTACCGTCAGTCTTCACGCCTCTGATTGGCTAGTTGAGGGGTGAGCTAAGGGTGGTCGGCTGTGATTGGTCGCAGCAGGTGCAGTAGGCGGGCAGTATCGACTTCTTGTTTCAGAATTTTACTGCAAAATTGCCGTTTTCGTGTAAACTATCTTCATGTTAGGCTTTGTAAACCTGTTTTTAATGTTATCTATAGGTGTTCATGTATGAAAAGTGGAAAAACTTCTAAAATAAACTTGTTTTAATTTAACCAAACGGTTCATCATCATTAAATAGAAAAACTCTTGAGTGCTGGTTTAGGCTGTCATTGAGAAAGGTAGGGTCAAGCTTTCATTAAAAATAATATTTTGTTGAATTGAGTAATTCCCTTTAAGTTATGGTAAAAACTTTCAATGGTATATACTAATTTCATGTATTAATTATATTATCAATCTGCCTTTTATGTCAGTTCTTCGGCTTTTAATGACAATGTTTCATTCTAATCCGAAGTAGTTGAACAGGCACAACCAAAGAATAATTCCAATACCTCATACCATCACAGGTACGTTAACACCAATAATAATGTTTTAGTTGTGTCTTTCCTGTACTGTTTTTTTACCCCATTTTTAACCACACATAACATTGTAATAAAAAAATGACATTTTAACTTTCGCAATCAAAGGCGTTTTAATTACAATTTTCAGGTATTATTATTTTATAAACTGTTATTAACATCATACAATACAAAATCTCGCCAACCTAGTTACCTTTAGCTGCAGTCTAGATAAACAACATTATATTGAAAAAAAAAAAATACAAAAAAAATCCTATTTTTATATTATCATTTTATTTATATTTAGAAAATCAAGGTTATTTACAATAATATAAAAAATTAATATATAAGGTGCTATAAAAACATCTGCCACGGCTTTAATGGGAGGTAGTATTGTGTTTATAGATTACAATAGTATAGATAAATTATTGATTATTTATCATATTTTTTTTCATACAAAAAAAATAACGTATAAATTTGAATTGATTTATTAGTATAAAACCATCCCGTGTCCTAAGCAGTTGCCGCTCCGCACCGAATTTACGTAATTTGTGAACCACGTTACGCAGAATAGAGTCAATGTTAATTTAACAATTTTATTTTCTAAAATTTAATTAACTGTTCCGGGGTACGAAAGTTCTTCACTATTGTAATCTATAAACACAATACTACCTCCCATTAAAGCCGTGGCAGATATTTTTATAGCACCTTATATATACACTAAAACAAAAGAAAATAAAAACTAAATAAAAACTAAAATTATATTTAATCATTTCATTTTATTAATACTACCCACACCCACCGAGTATTAAACCCGTCAGTCGTAATGTGCATTCGGTAACGGCGTGATGTTTATATCAAACTGCATTTTTGCTGCATTTGAATCGTTCTTGTAGTTTAATTGTAAAATTAATCCACTACGTCTATAATGAACTTAAATCCAGCCATCTCTTGTTGTTTTGCCCTTATTAAGATTGTTAGCAACGCACTAAGTCGAGGTCCGAACCCCGCAGGGGGTGCCTTAGTGGACGTTGCTGACGTAGTTAGTTTTTCCTATTGCTCTGACTGGAGGTCTTAAGGTCCTCGCCAAAAGTCCAGTGAAGCAGTCAAAGCCTGCGCTCAGGCTAACTGCAAAGATCTCTACCGAAAACAAAAAGTCTATAATGACCAGTGTTGAGATAGTGACTCTTAGCGTGGTGCACCGAATAGTGACTCTAAAAAGCGGTGTCTAGATGGTGAGTCCATTTCCATATTTATTTTATTTCTATACCTATTGTGTTTAAAATTGACAAAATCTTGTTGTTAGTAAAATCTTAATATCAGATAGAGTACTATGCGATCCAAATAAGAATAGGAATGTCAATAACCTCTATCTGTCAAATGTCACTTGAAAAGTACGGTTTGCAAAAAAACTTATTTGCATCAATAATAATAGTCTTGCATCAAATTTAAATAAAAACGTTAAATAGTAGTAAATTACCTAAATATAATATTTAATTATTTAAAGTTTATAATATTTAATTTAATTATTACGAGAGACGATTGGAAGAAAGAAATAAATCACGTAAAACGTATAGAAAATTAGTACTGGCAAAGAGAAATATTTGAAGACGATGATAACTAGTTTTATTATAAATACAGGTAACAGAATGCCCATTTTATTATTTTAAATAACAGTTGGTGTAATAAATTTAAAAAACCTACAATAATCCATTTTATTTTAATGTGGAAAGCGGCAGTGATGATGATGGTGATGACGACGGCGATGACTACTCGGACAGTAATACAGAGATGAGCGAAATTGAAGAACTGGATTCCGATTTATTATTTTTTCACTCGAATCTTAAATATTGAAAAAAATCTTGTTTTGCTCACCCTACCTAACTGGTTAGAATTGACAGCTATGACGTCACAATATGGCGCAAAGTCGATCCTATTCTTATTTGAATCGCATAGTAACTAGAATATTTGGTTTGATGTAGTTGGTACGGATCTCCATACAAGAGGGGTCTTTGGCATCCATTCCATGCAAGGAATCTCCAAATATTAGATATAAAAAAATATAATATATGGATAGAATGAATAATATAGATCACGCGTGGGAGTCGGGATCGGGACTAACTAACAGCATGTCCTTTCAAAATTTTCGATATGATAAAAACTTAGTAGATAGGTAGGTACACAACACCCTTAATAAAAATCTTCACATTCTGAGATTTTCACATTCTCTGTAGAAAATTTGAATTTAATATTTGCTAAACGGTAGCTCGAAATCATAGGTGAAAGTGATATGTAGATTATTTTGGTCACATAATTATTTAAGTGAACATTTTAAGGCATCGTCCACTTCTCCTCGGAAATTAATGAAACTGTGACCACAAACCTATTTAGCGACACAAAACAACCAAATCTCATTCCTCTCCCATTTTATTCTTAGTTACAATGCACCTGCACCAAATAAAAGTAATTCGAATCGCATTTGCTAATCTGCTATTGATCATATGATCGTATGACGGGCGTGACGTAGACAGATGGCAGATTGGTCATGGCGGCATTGTCCAACGCCGAAATTGAGCTTATTTGTCAAATCTGACGCGAAATTGGCGCGGATGGGGTAAAGCAGGGCAGTATTACTTATCACTTGTCAGTACTGAGGGGTTTTAGTGAAATGTTTATTTAGTTTACGAGCGGTGATACGCTTTGGTTTTTGCTTTAGTTGTTTTCGTTTTAGTAGGGTACGTGATTTTGTGTTGCAGTTTAGGTGGTACTTTTAATTGAAAAAAAACCTTATGTCGGTAGTCTGAGCTGTCGAACTTAAACCGTCAAAATAGTTCATTACATCAGACCTATCTTTCTTATGAGCAACTTTATTTATTGATTTATTAGGTAACTACCTATACCAACAGCATAAGATATATTGTATACAAAATTAAAACAGGAATAACAACACTTCTTATAGGTATGTATGACTATAAGGTATTACTTCATTGACTTTTTTATGGTTATTTGCAGGTACATGAAACCTTATAATAAAAACTGGACCTCTGCACAATGCACATACGCGGATAGAACACACCACAGCCCCAACGACTGATGGAGCTTCGAGCATATTCCTCGGCACCTTCACATCATGATTTAATATCCTTCTCCTCATCAATGTTGAGAGGTAAGATCTTTTGTTTTTAATGTATATTATTTATTTGCTTAATTGGTCCCTACATAAGGTGTTACAGCATAGGTAGGTATTTTATCTATGAAAGGTGTGCAAATTAACAATACTTACAGTTTACTGTAGTTAGCATGTTTGGTACTTACTATCTAAGTTTATGCTTGTAATTATCTGTTACACTTATTGCGTAGGTACCAGTTGTATGTTAAAAATTATGGATCAGATGTATAAAAATATTATAAGTGTAACTATGCGTCTAGGCCATCTAAGTACCTAAATAAACTCAACAAACAAGTAGATCAGCAAAACTCAAATCTTAAAAATCAATTCCTAACAAGGGGACATATCCGTGTCAAATTATGAGATTTAGCAAAACATGTCGAGAAATTACACGCTTCAATTACGAGCAGAAAGGGATGATATTAAAACAGGGGTGGCCACACGTGGTGTAGGGGACAAAATATGTTTTGATATGATAACTAATGCTTCATATTGTGATCTAATTGTTGTGGGGTCCTGCCTTGTTACGCAAGTGTACGATATTGTTTTTGTCATTTAAATTTGTGTTTTTCCTTCTTTTGGACTGTGTTTTGTTGAATTGTAGAAAGTAAATGAAAGCAGGTGCACAAATACTTAGTTTCTATCCTTTACATAAATGTAACTCAGGTACTTATAGCCTTTGCGTCTCCGTCATGTATGAAAATAGTTACTTATGTTGCTAGTAGAACTCCAATGTAGTTTTGCCTATAGGATCATGGGTTGGGAGTACCAGATTGTCTTTTAGGTCCCTCACTTCATTAGCTTCGAAATAAATGCAGAATAGATAGGAAAGAAAACATTTAAGGATGCTTATTTAAAAATGCTCCAATGACTTTATTTTTAATATAAAAGCAATTTTCATTCCACATTAATGGGCGCACGAGCGTACAATCGGCTTTTGACGCAAATGCGATAATATGATTTTAATAACTCGGAACCGTAGATAATGCCCGCGTTTGGACACACTTCCACGTGGCGCGAGGATTGCACCGCAGGGGGCCAAATATAGGGAACTATTTTACGGAATAATATGCGATGGAAAATTCTAAAATAGCAAATAGCATTTTTACTAAAAGTACTTAGATAGCACTAGCTTTTTTAGTTTTAGTAGTAGTGATATAATTCCTTCAAAATCTGTATTTTTCCGTAATTTCTTTATTTTTTTTGGCTGGATTCTGTTTTTTTTGCAGAAAATAATTATTTTGCCTAATTTTGTTCCTTATCCATTTTGTCTACCAGTAAAATCTATATAATATCGGTTAGCCGGAAGATTACCCGAAACACACAACTAATTACCTAAAAAATAAGTGAACATAAATTATGAGCTTAAAAAAATATAATCTTGTTATTTTAACAGACACTTATTAGCTATATATTTATTTGTATTTATGATTTGACTGATATTGATGATGTAGTAAAATGTAGCGTAAATTAGTTTAGACTATTGCATTGCATATAACCCACATTAATTCTGAAGATTTTAAATTTAGAATTAAACATTCGCTAACGATATTATGATTGATCTATCGATTGAAGTAGCGATAAATGTAGGTTTTTTTTGGATTTTTGTCCGTTCTATTTTCCGGTCTGGCAAGTATACTTTGCAAATGCATTTAGTTTCTTTTTTTAACATAGATTAGTATTTTCTTAGGCCCAATTTACACCGCGGCGGAATGAATCGGAAACGAAAAATATAGACGCGCGTCTTCCGCGGAATCCTCGCGCATTCTCCAATTTTTGGCTCGTATTTAATTTGTTTCTTATGCAATTGACATAAAGTTCATAATGCTATATACAATTTCGTTGCAAAAGGCGCTGCCGTTCAATTCCCCCGTGGTGTAAATTAAGCTTAAGGGTAGAATTGTCTCATTATCATCATCATCTCCAGTATTTAGAGGTAATAGGTTTTAGTATATAAATATTTATTTATTTTATTTTATACATATAATATTTATTTTACGTGTAGGTACTTTGTCTATGTGTAAAGTTGTCTATGTGTAAAGTTTGTGCCCTCACCGGACGGAAAAGGATAAATAACAAAAACAAATATTACGAATTAAGTTTATTAATTTACTATCTTAAATATATTTATTATATACATCTATGAGAGGGTTCCATTAGTAGTCTGCGAGTCGTAGGACTCGGAGCTGGGCATGGTGTCGCCGTTCTCACGGCTGGGCGCCGAATGTCAGGAACCGTCCTTGACCTTCCCGTTCTCAGTGGCTTTAGTTGTGATCCTCTCCATGACTTCGTGGTTGTATGTGGAGTGGAGCATCAGGCCGAGTACTCCCGCTCTGTAGGGAGAAACAGGTGTTTGTTAGAAGATTTTTATCTTTATTGTTATTGTTGCAGAAAAGGCGATGGTCAAAAGAACGGATAGTAATCGGTGTGGAAGCTGCCGTCGAAAGCCCCAGCTATTGCAGTAGTGGAAATCCCGAAGAAACGAAAAGTGACTACGTCAGGTAGGCAGCGTAAATTAGGGCCACCCGAACACGAACTGCTTTTGCAGGGGATGACGCGGGGCCGATACACATGTCTTCGCGTCGTCGTCTTGCCAGTGCCCCCATAACGTCGACGATATGCCAACGCTAAGCGGCTTACGGCCGTACGGTTAAGGCTGCGTTTCCACTAAGGCGGAGCGTAGCAGAACGGAGACGAGCTGTGCCGCGATTCACCAATCACATGGCTTGAAATCCACATCTCTTACACTCCGCTTCAATGTGATTGGTGAATCGCGGCACAGCTAGTCTCCGTTCTGCACCGCTCCGCCTCAGTGAAACCGCAGCCTTACGCAGCAGCGGCAAGACGACAACGCTAGAAAGACGCTTGTGTGTACCACCCAAACCCTCTCCTCCTAATACATATATATTTCATAGTATAGTAGTTAATAAAAGTTGGGATGAGACTTATGTCACAGACACAATAAATTTTAATACATACCTAGACGCCATAGCTAATCTGATGCTCCTCTCCTGTTCCACCAGCTCATCTAACTTCAGCCACTGCCTGACTCTCTCCATGTCAATCTCTGCTCTTCTCAACTTCTCCCACTGGTAGTGCTTCAAGCAGGATTTCTTGGGGGCTCGGCAGAACTCTCCGGTCGGCTTGAAGACCTTGCGGACTAAAGGACAGCCGCACACGTCCTGGTCGCCGACCTTAGGGTCTTTGAAGTGTTCTGGACACATTACCTGGTGGGCAAGAGTAAGTGATAAATAGTGTATTTAAATCGTCCAAATTAATATTTTTTTATTTTATTTCAATTTTTTTAGTTTTATTCACTGCAATGTTCGTGCTACTAGCAAGTGAGGTTTTTTATATTATTTTGGTCTTTTTGAATATTATAAACCAGAGTATATGGCCATTCAATCTATCTAATAGCTCTTACACATGAGCGTAAGATATTTGCTTACAGGTAAATAATCTTACAGTATAGTTTGATAATTTTCTCTGGGACGTCACATGTTGCCAAAGGCAGAGGTAACTAACTGCAGCCGTCGACATTTGAACTTCGCTGATCTTCAAACTTGAAATGTCAACGGCTGCCGTCGACGTGTCAACGCATGCCGACGACGCGTCGATGGCTACAGTTAGAGCTCTTATACACGAACGGCATGTTGCCAACGGCAGAGGAAACTGCAGCCGTCGACACGTGTCAGTGGCATCCGTTGACGCGTGTCGACGGCTGCAGCTGTAAGAACTCTTAATTATAGGTTATTATCATAGTTTGTAACTAAGGTATGTACTCACCCTCAATCTCTTGCAGTAGGTAGCGTTGATGGGGTTGTAGTAGTCACAGAACATGCTCTGTCCGTCGATGCGCGTGCGATGCCGGCTGCCGAACGACGCCTGCGCCTCGTACTTCACGAAGCACTTCTCCATGTGTTTGACGGCGGTCCGCGAGTGTATCTCGTGACCGCATGTTATGCAGTACATTGAGGTTTCGTCGTCAGCATCCTGTATAAAGAAACAATCAATAAATTACTATTTGAATTCATTTATAAGTATTGGATGTGCAGGCGATTATGGCTTATAAATAAATGGTACATAATAAAAAGATTTTTATTTATCTACCTTATGTACTTCTGTGTATATCACAGAATAGTTAAAGTTGTATGGTAATAAAATTCTATCTTAACCGTAACTGTATACAAGCATAATTACGAAAAAAAAAACAATACTTAAGGGCAAATATTATTTTTTAGATATTTCTTGTACTTCTTTATAACATAGTAGAAAGATTTTAAAACAAATTAAATTTAACATCATTTCAACTGGACGCACAACCTGTATATAATCAAAATACTACCTCAAATTCGAATCCCTTATAGAAGGTATATAAAAATAACAAAATAGTAGACGTACCTTATCATCGGTATGCACAATGGTAGCATTCTTCGCTCTAGCAACGATCGCATCTAGGTCAGAATGCTGCGTATCGAGAGCGCGGAGTGCAGCCTGCGCCCGCGCAAGCCCGCCGCGAACCACCTCTAATGCTTTGCGGTTCTTTTGCTCGGCTACGCAGGATGATAGAGACCATTCTTGTATGCGTTGGGGTAGCACCTGGATGGAAAATAATAATTAGTATGACATGGATTAGTGTACCTTGTTTTTTTCCAGCTATGTAAGAACTGGTAGACATCATCACCTCCCGAGCCTTTTCCCAATTATGTTGGGGTCGGCTTCCAGTCTTACTGGATTCAGAATACAGTATTTTACATGGTGCGACTGCTTATCTGACCTCCACAACCCATTTTACTGTATAACACAGTATCCCATAGTAGGACTGGATGTCAGAATTGACTAAACAACTGCCAAAGATCATAGTATGACAGTCGGGACCTACGGCTTAACGTGCTATCCGAGGCACGGAGGGGTCTCGGTATGTTTAGAAATGGTCACCCATCAATGGTCCAACCGCGGCGAGCGCGGCTTAACCTGTATTATCAGTTAAACCTTACACAGGCTTACACTTAGCCACGAGCCTCTCCGTGCGGGATGAGGCCACCTGCAGGGGCAGGTCAAAAAACCACAACCCACGGACCACAGAGCGAGGAAAGGGAGGCCTCCCTTTCCTCGCGCCTCCGTGGTCTGCAGGTGAGCTAGAGACTCTTCTGACTCGTGCTGCTCGCGCTACCTACCTAGGTACCTTCTGTATATATGACACTCGCCTGGTATATCCTAGCCGTGGCCAGCCTCATCCCGCACTGCGCGGAACAGTACTTGGAGGCGAACTGCGCGGCGCGCGTGCACTGCGGCCCGTAGCACTGTCGCGCCTCCGCGGTCTGCAGGTGCGCGAGCGACTCTTCCGGCTCGTGCTGCTCGCGCTCGTGGTGCTTCTTCTTCACTCTGTTGCTGCTGCTGTGGAATTAATACAAATAAACATATAAATTAAAATGGAAATACCTCAGGCCTGAAAGTAGCCATTTCTGTAAATAAATGTGTAATAAAATTGGATGCCAATAACAAAAATTAAATGATGTGAAACTGCCAAAAGGTTAAACACTTTAACTAAACCATAATTATGTATATTGATCAGCCTCTTAGAAACAGGGATTATTTATTAGATAAGGGCTGATATTTATAGCTTATTTAGTCACCTAATATTAATAGCCAATAAAAAAATCCATAGAACAAATTAAAAGTACATATGTGCATCAACATAACTATTAGAAGATAACCAATTAATATTAACATACCTGGATTGTCTAGAAGTCTTTTTACTCTTGATGCAAAGCCTCATTTTACACTTGAGTTTCAATTTATTGCTGCTCCCATACTTGTACATGTCCTCGCAAGCTTCGCAGCTGAAAGGAAATAATCTTATTGTTAACACTTGACAAAAGAGTTCCACTTCATAATATTGAGAGAGGTTGTAATAATATTTATATGTAAAGGGTAAGCAAACTACTGTCCCTTCTTGTTATGATAATCTTTCTTTATTGTCTCTATATTTACTAGGTTAGTGGTACTACAGACTGGTGGTATTGTGTGCCTAACTGGTGGGTTGACCTATATTTGTTATAAAGGTAAAATAAAGGTAAATAAGGTAAGCTGTTATTATTAAAAAAAATCTAGACTATGCAATAGTGAAATACAAATATGTAGCAGAATCTCACTTTCCAGAATATTTAAAGTAGTTTACAGCCTGGTACATACCTAAGTGCGCCACTGATAGAAGCCAGTGTACAACACAAAACAATATATTTACAACACATTAACTATCTGATCTATTGGATATGAATTTCACTCAATTTTGATTATTAATAAGTTGCATCTGCTGAGCTAAGAAACCAACCTCTACGTAGCTGTTAAATGATTAATACAACAAGAAAGTGTCTACTCTTTCTCATTTTAAGGGTATATAAAAAAAAATACTAACTGTCCACAATCATTAAGCTGTAAGCATCCCGGGCAGTCTCCACAGCCATCCTTAGTGCTTGGTCTTTTGGATGACTTGTTCTCAGAGTGGTCTTTCTCCTTCCGCTTCTTTTTCCTATCATCTCGACCTAAAGAAACAGTCAGAATATAAAGTGATGCTTTAACAACATAAGTAAACTAATGAATGCAGGTTATTATCACCAAAAATTTGGTATGTATCTTTTATCTCTTATTTTTCATAGGTTATCCTCAGTAATGTGAAAGGCCTATGTAGGGACACAGTTCCAATATGCAGTGGCCGAGTTGAAAAATTTACTCTTAGATGAAATAGGGCAGTAAAATCAACCCGGTGTGCACTATTTATTATTCTCATACTTTATTAGATCAAAACCAGTATTCAATCTCCATTGTATAGCTGTACATCTATACTAATATTATAAAGCTAAAGAGTTTGTTTGTTTGTTTGTTTGTTTGGTTGAACGCGCTAATCTCAGGAACTACTGGTTAGAATTGAAAAAATCTTTTTGTGTTAGATAGTCCATTTATCGAGGAAGGCTTTAGGATATATTACATTACGCTGCGACCAATAGGAGCGAAGCAGCAGTGAAAAATGTCACAAAAACGGGGAAAAATATTCATACTTGAAAGCTTCCGTTGCGTGCGCTGCGTAAACGGTTCGAGTTACCCAAAATATATGTATGAACGAATTGTTCCTCTAAAATGATCTAAAAAAATGTCTGCGACAGTATATGTCTATCTTTTAAGATTGACTCACTATAACCTTTTTTAAGGTAATCATTTGGTCGAAATTAATGCATTATTGCCAATTAGGTATATGCTACAGAGTTTTATCAACATAATATTAACTAAAATTATCATTTACGCAGAAATACTTTTTTTTTTAAACTTCTTAATCGCTGTCATATTAACAGAAATTTACGCGGACGAAGTCGCGGGGATCAGCTAGTAGTTTGATATGTGTAAGAAATTTAATATAAAAGGTGTGAATATTATTGCACATACCAACATCTCCATCATTTTCTCTCTTCTGAGGTCTAAACCTGGTCTTAAGGGTAGGATCCTCTTCACGACAGCGGTCACAAAAATAGTTCTTTATGTACTTTGCTTCTCTCTCTGATATGTTTATACAATCACCGTGATACCATTCCTCACACGAGTCACAGGCTCTAAACAAACAAATATTATCTTTACATGAGAAAAACTATTGCATATCAACACTAGTCTCTATTAGAAGACGATCTAAGCTACGTATTCTAAGTATAAAGTGTTAAAAACAATATTTAGTGTGTAGCGGGTAGCCAGTAATGAACAACAAAACTTACATCATAAACCGGGAGCTATCTGATGACCGACATATGCAGTAAGCTTGACCAGCTTGATTTAACAATGTTGTAATCTTAGATTGCCGCTCCGGTAGATCGAATTGCTTTGCAATATCTGCTTTCTGTAAAAAAAACTAGTGTTAGCTAAACCACCTACAAAAAAAACTGAATAGGTGTTTGTAAGTAAACTATACTTACGCTCTGCTTGTATTTTTTATCGCCCATGATGTGGTTTAATAAATTGTACGTATGTAACCTAAATAATTGCTCGAATTGTTAAATTTGGTCACAATTTTACATTTGTCTGACAGCGATGAAAACAACTATTAATATGTCCGATGTCGTCGACTCGTCGTGGGTCGTCCATATTACCACAGACAATAAAAAAATCACAGATAGTCTTGAAAAAAAATTAGATGTTTAGTATTTAGTAAGTTGTACTTATTTACCTCAACTTAAATTTTGTTAGCATATTATTTATTCCAAAAATTTGGAAAGCTTACTCAGATATCCGTAGACACAGACAGAATTTAGACACGCGGCCGCGTATCAAGCCAAGTTCAAGCAAAGGAAATGGCTAGCCAGCGCCGAGTGTAATGTAAAGGCAGAAACATACTTACGTGTCGTGGCGTGGCGTGACGCGCCAGAAGCATATCGGTTTCATACATTTAATATGGTTAGAAACATACTTACGTGTCGTGTCGTGTCGCGACACGTTCTACCGTGGCGCCGACTGCTCGCCACCGATTGCGCCAGAGCGGTGGTGGGGGCTGTGACGCGACACGACACGACAGGCAAATGTGTTTCTATAGCGGCGCGTGGCATTACTACTGTTTTATCTGTGCGCGTGGCTCGTGGCGCGAACATCTAGCGGGTACATTTTAATTAATTATGTCTTGTCTCCCTCTGTTTATAGGGTGAACCTAGTATCTTCTTTTCTTTTTTTTGCTCTTATAAAGTTTCATTGCTAAGAGAAATTGAAGGTCATCATCCAAATCACTATCCGAATCAAGAATCTATCAGAATCGAAGAAAACATTATGTATGTTTAAACGCTGCGAACGTTCGTTAAATACTGTTCAGAAATAACGCCAGAGTACGCTACGCCACGACACGTAAATGTGCACACACACCGTCACGACATACAGTAAGCGTCACGCCACGCCACGACACGTAAGTATGTTTCCGCCTTTAGACGTACCACTGGTGCCACTTTTGACCCTTCTATAATTAATAATTACATTACATATTACATAAATAGCAAAAATAACAGTCATTTAAACAACACTCAGTGATTAGTAGCAAGTCTGTTCACCGTCCCTATAGGAAGAAACTGATTAATGCTGCTTGTCTGGTATTTACAGGTTACAGTACGACATATTTACCGTCATTTTTTATTCAGCAGAGTATTATTTTCTCAAAAAGTTTGTCTAAAACACAATTTTCTTGAAATTCATTTATTTTTGTTCTTAATTAGAACACTAAAATGTACATTAGAAGTTAAGTAAAGGATACATCTAATATTCCTTGAATTCAAACGTACAAAACACCACTCTTTTATTAATGAATTCTAGTCAAATTAAATTCATATTTCATACGATACATTTATTAAGTTGCGTGTCCACTTGATTATGCTGTGTTTTAATTTTCACTTGAAATGTTTCGTTCAACTTATAAGAAAAACTAATATTATAAAAAGTATGAAAAAACTAGTCTATCCTATCTTTAATGACCTTGATGTGAAAGGGTATATTTATTTAATGATTAATTACTGCATTATCTTTTTCAGAAAAGCTTGGTAATTGAACAAAGCAGACAACAAAATATAATTAGAATAGCTCTAATTTATGAGTCCTCTAAAAACTATTTTCCGTTTCCAAACGTTAGGTATATTCTAAGTTTGACGCAAACTGTCACGCACAGCACAATATGTCAATATCACCTGTTACCATAGCAACTACAATGTTTATCTTTATTTCTTGAGGTTAAGACTTAAATTAAGCACATTAACTAAGTATTGGATAACTATGGAACAATTAGATACTCCTCAGATAATAACGCACATTGAACATAATATCAACCATTCTATTTTCGATTGTAAATGGATTCCGTGTTCGGCAAAGTTTGTTGTTATCGGTTCTTTGCCCAAAGGTACTGGCACCATAGATGTATTTGAAATAAATTCTGGGGAGATACGTAAAATAAAAGAAATAGAAAGACCGAATGCATTCAAATGTGGTACGTTTGGTGCCAGTAGTGATGTTGAGAGAAGACTAGCAACTGGTGATTTTAAAGGTACTCTTGAAATATGGTAAGTTTTTAGTACACGGTTAAATTCTAATTAGAAATCTGAGGTTTTTATACACATCGACGGAAATAAGCTCTTTTGTTCATGAACTTTGCTGAAAGAACTCTTAAGCAAAAATAGCCTGGTTCCATACCAATAATGGATTATACTGAGAGTAACAACAGTTAATTAAAAAAAAATTACAGCAATAATGTGGTCAGTTACAGGTTTGTTCTGACAAATTTACACTGAAAGTACTTTAGTATGTTGTTTTAAAAGTTACTACATAAATGTAATTTCAAAAACTCACAAGTACCTACCCCCCAGTTTGAAATTACCTTAGATATTTAAGACTTAGTATTGTTTACAGGGACCTAGAGAAAAGCACTCAAGTATACATAACAAAGGAACATACAGATATAATTAATTCTATAGATGGACTGGGAGGTAATATAGTCAACTGCGGTGCTCCTGAAATTGTAACTGGGAGCCGGGATGGTAAATATACCTAAAGTTCCTTTAATCTAAAACTAAAAGTTAACTTATCTAACAGGTTTACAAATTGTGAAGAAATTAAATAAAGGACATCATCCATTTTGGTCCAAATTCGAAAGTGCCGGCCAACAAAAAAAAATGTGATATTCTGACAGAGCTTGTCCTCCTAAGCATTTCTTACTATGGCACTAAAGCTGTAGCACCGCTGCACGTCATTTTATCCAGGGTTTAAAATTCTGAATTTTCATACATTTTTCGATCACATACCACGATATTATCGATTAAATGAATTTCTAAGAGGACAGAGCTTGACCTCTTTAGCATTTCTTAATATGGCACCAAAGCTGTAGCTTCACTCCATTTGAATTTATGCAGGGTTAAAAATTCTGAATTTTCATACATTTTTTGATCAAATACCATGATATTATTCATTAAATGAATTACTAAACACAAATGAAATGTTCTGTTATGGATGCTAGCTCATAGTTAATGATTGGGGGTAGTAATAAATTCAGGGATTTTTGTAGGTTTTTAATGTATTTTATCGTCGAAAATGTCTTGCGTAAAAATTATATACTGTAATCCTAAAGCTGGTGGTTATATTTTGTAAATGTAGTGCATAGCTCACATAATAATATGCACATTACATGAGATGATGATAAAATACATTAAAAACCTACAAAAATCCCTGAATTTATTACTACCCCCAATCATTAACTATGAGCTAGCATCCATAACAGAACATTTCATTTGTGTTTAGTAATTCATTTAATGGATAATATCATGGTATTTGATCGAAAAATGTATGAAAATTCAGAATTTTTAACCCTGGATAAATTCAAATGGAGTGGAGCTACAGCTTTGGTGCCATATTAAAAAATGCTTAAGAGGACAAGCTCTGTCTTCCTAGTAATTCATTTTATCGATAATATCGTGGCATGTGATCGAAAAATTGTATGAAAATTCAGAATTTTTAACCCTGGATAAAATCGCGTGAAGCGGTGCTACAGCTTTGGTCCCATATTAAGAAATGCTAAGGAGGTCAAGCTCTGTCCTCTTAGAAATTCATTTAATCGATAATATCGTGGTATGTGATCGAAAAATGTATGAAAATTCAGAGTTTTAAACCCTGGATAAAATGACGTGCAGCGGTGCTACAGCTTTGGTGCCATAGTAAGAAATGCTTAGGAGGACAAGTTCTGTCAGAATATCACATTTTTTTTTGTTGGCTTCGCCACTTTCGAATTTGGACCAAAAATGTATAGAGAGTGGATGATGTCCTTTATGCAGTGCTTCGTACCTTATTTCTTGCAAAAAAAAAAGGACTACATTTTATTAAGAGATATAAGTACTATGTATTTTTTTTTCTTAAGTTTGTACCTTATTTATACACAATTTTTAACAAATTCATTACGATTATGTCCAGGCACAGTTAAGGTATGGGATCCTCGTCAAAGAGGAAAGCCAGTTGCCAACATGCAGCCAATGAAGGGAGAATCAAAACGTGACTGTTGGGCCGTCTCCTTTGGAAACTCTTTTAATGATGCCGAGAGGATTGTGGTGGCTGGCTATGATAATGGTGACCTTAAAATGTTTGATTTGCGCACCATGTCACTTAGATGGGAGTGCAATTTGAAAAATGGGGTGTGTTATTTTAATTTATACACACTACACAACTTTCGTTTGCACAACTAAAATACAACACACAGAACTACAACTAGGTATTAATAGGGCTAAATAGGGCAAGTATGATACTTACAGAATTCCACTCTGCCTCAAATCACTGTCTTCTTTACTGTCTTTGATTTAAATGAGGGCAAAATGGTGCTGTTCAAATCTAATTTAAATCTGCCTACCCTAAAAAATAATGTAGTCAGTACAATTCATTTATTGTGTATTGTTATTTACGTTGTTAGTTACGTGTTTGTTTAAATTAATTTTAAATAAAGAAAATTAAAGCCATTTTGTTTTACAGGTATGCTGCGCTGAATTCGATCGAAAAGATATTCCAATGAATAAGTTAGTTGCAACCACTTTAGAAGGGAAATTCCACGTATTTGATGTGAGAACTCAGAATCCTACCAAAGGATTTGCTCAAGTAAGAAAATAACATTCAAAATACATATTGAGATTTAATAACTCAGTAATCGTTCTGATAATATTTATTAAACTATTTTTTAAGGTTCTGGACAACTCAAGCAAAAGTGGGACTATATGGGTAGCACGTCATCTTCCTCAGAATAGAGACATATTCCTTACTTGCGCTGGTAACGGTCAAGTATCTTTATGGAAATAGTAAGTATTAATATCTACTAAAATCAAAGTTAAATTTATATTAAATAGATATGTTTATATCATTGAAATACAGACTTTACTGCTTTGCATTAAGCTTTTAAATACAACACTAACAAAAACTTACTATCTTCGATTCCGTAAAGTAGCGCTAGAGTAACTAATTTATCATCATCATCTCCCTGCCCTGTTCCCAATTATTTGGGGTCGGTGCAATGCGTATTCAGCTTGCATTCATCTCTACAACTTGTCATCTCAGTATTCACTCCTTTCTTTCTCATATCATCTTTTACACAATCCATCCATCTCTTTTTTGGTCTTCCTCTGCATGTATATCCATCCACATTCATACTCATAACTCGTCTAGTTACGTGACTTTCATCCCTCCTCATCACATGCATGTCCATACCACGACAAACGGTGACCTCTCATCTTTTCATTCACGGGCGCTACTTTCAAGCTTCCTCTAATATACTCATTTCTTATCCTATCCAATCTATCCTAGAGTAACTAATTTATATTATTATGGTGATAAATAGAGAGAGAGATAGTATTAAATAAAACTAATTATTTATGAGAGTAATTAAAAGAAGATTTATAAGTTGATTATGTTTTTTCTATCTTTATATATTTATTGATCTATAGCAAGAACTAATAGCAGACCGGAAAATATAAGATTTCTGAGCAAGTACATACAAGGACTCATAGTGGGAGAACTGAATGTAACAACTTTATCCTCATTTTCAGTGAATATCCCGAACACCGATATCAGGTAGACCACCAGGGCGTGTCCAGCGGTGTCCCAGGGAAGTTGCAGCGGTTACAGCGCATGGTGATCAGCACTCAGCCAATAAACGCGTTGGAATGGAACCGCGACCATATTGGCCTAGCTGTCGCCACTGCCTACGACCAATATGTCAGAATTCTAGTCACTACTAAACTTAATTTGCAATAATTTAGAATTTGTGTGATATTTGTTTCGTATTGTGCAAGCAAGCAAGCACAAGCAAAAGCACCTTTCATTATTTATTGATCACGTTCTGGTTCCCAAAATAGTGATGGTTAATTTGTTATTACTCACGGATAAAACTATGCACATGCGAGGTCTGGACAAGTTCTGGCACTTATTTTGGTTTCTCTGAAAGCCTTATAATACGTAATGAAATATTAGAAATATATCTATTATTAAGTATGTTTTGTTTAAGTTCTTAACCCTCCTAATTTATAGAACTAACTTCCCTATTAAGTGTAGTAAACAAAATTACTTAATGATTAACAGGTAAATAAAACAACATGTCAATTTTCTAACTAAAAAGAGCGATTTATTGTTAGCCCTAGTACTTAGGTACACATTATAAATAAAATAAACGCTAGCATTCAGTTCTTATGACCACTAATAATTTTCAAGTTGAATGATCGTAACTCCATTCTAAAGTCGTACAGGGCTCATTTCACTGCGCAGTTATGAAGGAATTCAACAACTTGCATTGATAAATGAAGAATGTCCTTATCTGTTCGTGTCCCCGACTTTGGAATGTCGCAACGATTAGTCGACAAAGCGTGACTGACTACACTCTTCACAATCTTCATTCTAGTTAAAATAAGTCTAATTAATTCAAAATCTTATTAAGGAAACGCAATATTTAACACAGATATTATTATCATTGCTACAAAGATAAACTGTATGGTCCAATATTTCCGTAGCTTTATGGTTCTAAATTATGCAACCATGCTAATGAAATTAATTATAAATCATCCTTCATATCATAGCTGACAACATTCCTACGCTGATTTAAACGACTACATTATATCGACTCTTTAAATAAGCATTCATTTTTTACCAAAATCTTATGTATAGTCTAAAACATGTGCAATCCACTTGCATTACATTATGTTGTTGGTACCATATTTTATTCGGACAACACGTCTGTAGTTGTTTTGTATTTCATCACTCGAAGGCATAAATGTTACGTGTAACCTAACTAGTGAATTCGAATTGTACAAAAACTAAATTTTCATACTCCGTAAGCTATTCACTACTTCTATAAAACTTACATTATTTTTACACTCTCATGTATGATGGACTTATTTAAATTTCGATTTGTTTTTTTTTTTATGTCAGATTTAGGTTCAGGATACCTGAGATCGCATTCGAGAACGTCATTTTAATCGTTTGTTACAGAAGTTATCTCGATGCTCATGACAATAGATTGTATATTCGATTTCGGCAAAATCCAACATACAATGTATAGGAACTGACATTTGTAGGTAAGGCAGATAACACACAGCAAAGCTAGGCTGTCACAGTTAAATCGATCAACTAAATTAAACACTGAACTAACTTACTGCGTTACCTGCCAATGGCCACCAATTGCATCCAATATAAAAATCCAACCGTCTAATATATAATTAGTCATGCATGGTGTTTAGTCATTAAATCAAGCAGGTTCTCGACAACATTCCGCCATGACTACACCAATTATTGACAGCAAGTTACTATCGAAATCACCAAATATTGACATTTTATAATATAACAGCCAGTTAAACATACAACATGTCCCAACGCGAGTCGCACCTAAGTATAACAAACCACTGTATACTATACTAAAAGACGACACTTATAACTGAACATCAAATTAAAAAAATAACTGCTTTATCTCTACTTTAGTTGTATATATTTTTTTGCATAAATGATAATGTCAAGAAATGAGACCATATTGTATCTTATTAAACATAATTATATCAACTTTTGGATAGAAGCTAACACAGGTTAGCGATATAATTCTACCGTTAAAAGGCTGGCTCATACTTAACTATTAAACATTTCACACGCTAGGGAAAAACCAACATAAATTACTTAACTACCATGTTAGAAATGAACGTACATTGAATATTTACATTTACCTTATTTTATTAATAGGGCTGGTACTACACTAGCAACACATGTTTACAACCATAGAACAATGCTTGTATGTCACAGAACATGGTGACCGAAGTCACTTGGTAGTGTAGTACCTGATAAAAAGCACAGGTGGATCCATAAAAATATCGAGAGGCATGTGCAATCCAAAATTATTATACTCTAGATAAGTTTCAAACGAAACCTCTAATAATTAAATAATTCAGTTCATTCATAATTACAACAATTATAATTATTTTTATATAATAAAATCAGCACAGCAATATACAAAGCTTTAAATATTTTTTGCAATTTCTTGAATTTTCTCTTCACCGTATCTTACATGTTGAGTTCAACAAATAAATATTAATAGTTTATCGCAAATGTATAATTATTAATCTTAATTTAAACATACAGACACCGTAAACATAGATTTATGAAAATAACACATTTTGCATACATATGCAATTATAAATATTTCGCAATACATAAATTATCAATTAATATTCGATGAAATGAATTATTTTATTGAAAATTGCGAAATAAGTTATAATAAATAATTAAAATGTTAGGGATAATTGGGTATTATTGTTTTAAATATATTGTCTAACTGTTTAGTCGATCACATGATGCAAATGTAACGTTTGGTGAAGCCACAGTGTAGTGAGATTCCGTGCTGCGTGCTGGCTAGCCAGTAACGCAGTCAGTAAGAGTTACCGACGTAGTCATGTGAGCCCTCACCGCGGTGAGGAGCGCCATAACTAGGTTACAGGGGTTACAACGATACCGCAGCGGAAGCTTAGTGTTCGTCGTCACGAGCTCGAAGCATTATGGCATACCGTCATGTAATACGTCCGTTAATGCACTTTGTACGCACACGTCATATAGCCGCCGGCGACCTGCAACAATATTCACATTTTACAACATACATATTTTATGGTGTACCACCAAATAAGGACACTTATCTTTAAAGACTGAGACTAAATTAACATACATTAATTGTTACTTTTTGTAATTAGATTGAAATCTTAACTACGCTTTAGAGTAGTGATAAAGGCAATTAGCTAATGTGGCATTTAAATCGTCACTATATAGCGTTTTGCTGCTTTAGCCTTGATATTATGGAAAATACTTTCAAGTCATAATAAGGAATCTGATATATATTATAAAAGACGCTTGAACATTGATTACTTCAATCTGTATATATATTTATAATCTGTATAAGAATTGAACGTATTATTTCAAAAGCTTTTGTTACTATTCTCTTGTTAGAAATATGACGTCTACTGAAGATACCTAGTTTTACGGCACGCGAAGTTATAAGGAAATGCTAGTATTACGTTACTATGGCAATATAAATAAAACTTTACTATAAAAACCTGTTAGGTAGTAGACTTTATTTATTGCCGTTAGTATTTTTTTTATTCATTTACCGCGATAGCATCTGCTTCCGTTTGAATGTTCAACCTTTATGAATTATTTATGTGATTCAATGGCGATTTGTTTATTCTGGCTGTATCCTGAAGCCTTTGAGAACAATTAATACCGTTCTACCCGTCGGTCATTGTTTTCATAGCATTGGAAGGTCATATATTATGTATACCTATTATAATTATCTTACTGTCTTCATCGAACCTTTTCTCGTTGAAGATTAAAGTGTCAGCAACAGAAGTCGTTAGGAGATGTGTAATTGAAAAGCTACCAGAAATGTTTAGTCACAGAACATAAATACTCTAGGCGAGTGTTTCGTAAGTGTTCAGTCTGGTGATAAGGCTATTTTTCCCTAATCGCTACAACAACCTATTGTATTTATAGACATGTTGCTGACTGCACATAAGTGTTAAGGAGTTTGTACGTACCTGACTTTTGTTGCGGTATGTCTATGTACAGTACGCAACATAAGTCATAGTGTGGGAGGTATATGTGTATAGGAGTTACATACCTGTGCGAGTGTAGCGAGATTCAGTCAAGATTGTCCTGAAAGATGAGCCGCACGTATCCGGGCGAGCCCTGCAGCGGCGACGCGCAGAACGGACAGATCGCGTGGAAGCCGTTCGTGCCGTGCGGGATGTCCACACTCGCCCAGTACCTGAGAATCACATAATATGTTTATTAGTTCAACTGTAAACACATTATATCTGAATGTCTGACCAAATTTGGACGCCACGGCTTCGCCCGACAGCAGTAGCCTATTGCAATATCTTCCGCGCTGATATAAGCTGACGTGCGTGTGCGCTTATGTATATGCGAAACTTATATTTATTTTTGAGGACGTCCGAAATGGTATGGAAGCTGAATACGCATTCCGGCGACGCCAAATAAATGGGAACAGGGCAAGGAGATGATGATGATGATATTTATTTTTCTATATAGAAAAGCCCAGTAACTATTTCGGTCTGACCCGTGAACCTAAATTATGAGTATGCCGAACAAAAATGGTTGCGTTTTTCTAGTGGTCAGAAAAAAATACTAACAGACAGCTTGCCGTCGTATACTAGGTGAGACCACTATAAAATTTGGTTTAGGTATTATTAGGTAATAAATAAGGCATAAACATTTACATGGTGGGATTTATGACTCTTTGTGATGATAAATCATGAAATGAATTCATCATCATCATCATCATCAGCCGGAAGACGTTTACTGCTGAACAAAGGCCTCCCCCCTAGAACGCCTAAAATATTATTATTTTATTTATATATTATTATATTTTTATTATATTATTACATGAATTCACACGTCCTAAAATATTTACAAGGAGTGGTCTTTATGAGCCAAAACCCACATAAATAGGTACTATATATTCATTTTGAACTGTTTGCAAAATAACCGAGTTATTCATATATGGGACATTATCAACCGCAATAGGAATGTAGTTCTTAAAATTATTCTTTTTACTTTCGTCAGTATATTATTCGTTCTTCGTTATGTGTTCGATTTGATTGTATCTATTCGAACCGATTTATATTTTTATTTGAAATGAAAGAGAACATAAATCTAACTTTAGGCATATGTCCCATTGCGGGCGATGAGCGAGTACCGAGTATAGCAAGTATCGCTCAGCGAGTATATTTTTGATAGTTCTAGTCGCCGCAACAAACAAATGCTGAACAAATGCTCCGGCCAGTGCGAACATTCAGCGAGTAACTCAAGTAATTCTTTATATATTTATCTCTTTATCTTGTTGTAAGTTTCTTGAGCGATAAATTAGTCGACAGTTACTCGTTTTCGCCCGCAATGAGACAAGTGCCTTATGTTTATTTTTTTTTTGTGGTTAGGGATTTATGCGTTTACTTGCGGAACTTGGGTTCATATGGTAACCGCGTAGTTCCCGTTCCCACCAATATGTATAAAGCAGTATGTATCTATGTGTTAATGAAGGTTATAAAGTAAGTATGTGTATTATGAACAGGCCGCTGAGAGAAAGGGTTCCTGACATGTGGTGGTCAACAGGAAAATATGAGTTTAATGTGGCTAAGAATTTCCAAAATCGAATTTACTATCATTTTATCATAATACGTTGGGGTTTTTACTACCCCATACGAATAAAGACCAACTGACATTTCTCAGCAGCGCATTCTCTCGGCGGCCGGACCATAGTACCAATTAACAATCTCCATAAACTGTAGTAAAGTAAAGTAATATAATTCAACGGGAATTGGCGCAAGACATGCATAAATATATTTCTGGGATCATTTCGACCAGTTACACCGGCTGCGGTCGCAAGCTGATTGTAGTAAGGTATACTAACATGACAGTCCTCTCGGAGTTATAAACTAAGTATGTGTAAGTATTATTTATCCATCTCACTACTGTATTAAGGTACATATACTAACTTGACAGTCCTCTCCGAGGCCATGTGTCCGCAGGGGTTGAAGGCGTATGTGGGCGGGCCGGCGTCGACGTAGAAGGCGGGCTCGATGCCCATGCACACGCGCACGACGGGCCCGGCCGTCAGACACATCGGGCAGCGACGCGCGCCTGACTCGCTGCCGTCCGCGCCCCATGAGTGCTCGCCTGGTACACATAAAAAAATTATTAACTTATCAAGCCTTGATATAAACAAATATATAATAAGGTAATAAGGTCTAACTGCCTCGTTGGCCTAGTGGTGCTAAGCGCGACTGCTACGCTAGAGGTCTTGGGTTCGATTCCCAAGTCGACCAAAGTGTTATTGGGTTTTCTATGAAATTCTCAGTAGCAGGTCGGAGTTTGGATTTGTGCCCGGTTAATGGCAATAGGCTCGCCCCCTATTACATGGGACCTAAACATACCGGCGAACTGTGGGTGTACATTGGTACACCTCACCTCTGCCTAACCCTTCGGGGATACAGGCGTGATGGTATGTTATGTTTATAATAAGGTCTTATGTGTTATTTAGCCCGAAAAAAAAATTGTTTTAAGTGTAAAATTGATTGTGGCTTATTTAGGTAAAAAGTTGTGGTTTTTACACGGAATTATCATATTTCCCAATTAATTTACTGAATTGTATTATTTCTGTTAGTGATTGATAACGCACAGTACTACTTTGGTCTAAACAAGATAAGCTGTATGTATGTATGAGACATGTAATTACTACTGTAATTTGGTATTAAGTAAAGCTTACTTAAAACACCTCCAAGATCAATTCTAGGGTTTCAAATTCTGTTTTTTTTAGTCATAGACGGCCATTTTTTGACCTAGTTCGTATTTGATGGTTACCTTGCACATGTCCGCAGTTAAGATACACGTAGGGCTGGTTGAGGTCCTGGTGCGCGGTGGACAGCTTGCGCGGGATCACGAGCGTGTTCAGTCCCACGGGACACTGCGGCCGGCCTGCATTCAGTTCGTCTACCAAAGTTTCAAGATCGCGTTTTGTCTGGAAATATTAATGAACAATGTTATAAAATAAAGTTGATAAATAAACGGGAATATATTAATATATTCACTCTCTTGACATAATAATTAATTAAAAGTTTTGTGATCTAGTAGACTAGAATTGTGTTCCTAACATCATAAACATGAAATAGCTTGAGAAAATACGTAAACCATATTTTTGCTCTGTGAACATATTAGTAGCATGTATAACTATAATATATTTTTGTGAAATAATATTTTTGTCCTTATTTTTTTTTAGGTATGCTAGAGATGCTAGAGACCTAGTGAAATGCCAGAAAGTTATTCAATTTCATCAAAGAATATCCAGCCAAATCATTAAGTCGGTGAAGACTAGGGATACATATAAGAATGTTGGTGAATGTTTATGAAGCACAATTATTATTTAATTTAAAATACATACCGGTGAATTTTTAAGTCCTTCAGCGCTCCTCCAGAGCAGTGTCGCGCCACATAAGTCTATCATCGTTCCGTCTCTGAGGACGTTTGTCTCTGCTTGACAGGGTAGGCCCTAAACATAAACAAGACCATGACTGTGTGACTTGCGTCGCAGCGTATAGAATACGTAAATATCGAAGAATGTGTTCCCACGCGCGCTTTATATTCTAGATGGAATCCAAGAAAACAGTCTGTTAGTGTTTTATTCATAAAATTTTTTAATATCGCCGCTAAAGTTAAGGCTCTCCATGTCTCTAAGCGACAAGCTATAAATATTTGCTATGGTTCTTATATCTAGCATTTATAGAGTACTAGCTGTGCCCCGCGGTTTCACCCGCGTGAATACCTAGGTCCCATTCCCGGTGCCTTTGTATTATTAGGGGTGGAGATGAATCCAACAAATCACTATCGTATCATAAGTCAGGATTAGGTAGGTACTTAATTTGGTGGTTGAGTATTCTTCAATTTCCTAATTTCAGCGCAATTTTGCAAACTTTTTCTTTAATAAGAACCTTCTCCTGACAATAACAAACACAACAAAAAAAGAATTAGCGAAATCGGTCCAGCCGTTCACGCGTGATGCCGTGACCAAGGGAAATAGGGATTCATCTTTATATATATGTATATAAGATAAGATGTGTAGACAGGCAAGTAGTTATAACAAGTCACTTAAACCTAGTCTTACTTAAATTCTTACGTCGATTAATTTTAAATACTAATTAATCTACATACGTTTTGACGAGACCAGAATAAAGACTTCATTTAGGAAACTAAATGCCGATGTAATACAGATGTCCCTTCTGTTACACAACTGGCTTGATCTGGTTAGACAACTGGCGATTTAGGTAACATTAAATTTTCAAACAGCTGTTGCTTTTTGTTTGACCTACACCAGCACGTGGTTATAAGTTTTCATTCCATATGTTATTGCACGAACAGATTTGGAGATATTTTTTGGTATATAAGTTAGAACATAATTTAACGCTATATTAGGTAGTAGGAATTTAATTGTGTTCTGTGAATGTTTTATTTTTTATTTTTATTTATTTATTTATTTTCAATCTTCACATACAAATATCCTTACAGGCTAAACCCAATGCGATATTGTAGCACACTTAAAATTTTTAAGAAAATCCACGGTTTTTGCCATAGCAAATTATATAGGTTGCTGTTTTTGTAAATTCACCCAAAGCGCAACAGAATATGTCTATGTTATCAGCAATGAGGTTGAGAGTGCGGAGCGCGCTCGCGAGCGGCGTCACGCGCAGCATGTTATGGAAACGCCAGGCGTTCGTAAATAAGGTAAACTTTAATAAGTTTCATAGTAGACAGGTGTTAAACAGATATACGAGCCAATTTAATAAATACCACAAACAATCTCTTGGCATTTAGAATTTAAGTTCCACATTATTGTTTTTATTTTTATAGTGATGCGACATCTGCCTTGAAACCTCGTTTTATTATGATAATCAATGATACTATTGCGTGTTGATTACTGTTGATGCACATTACACTATATCATACACTAATTGCAAAGGTTACAGCGAGCAAATAACAAATACATATAAATGTTATTTAAGGTCGATACGCCTGCTTCTTATAAATTAAGCGTCTATTCGTTCTGTCCTGACGTCTGGCATATTAGTCCATATCTACTAATAATATAAACGCAAAAATATTTTCATCTGAATATTACGCTTAAACTGCTAAACCGCACAACCAATGTTGATAAAATTTTTGTATCGAGTAAGCGTGAATTTAAAAGAAAAAGCAGTAAGTAAATTTTTGCTGCGGGGAACCAGCACCCAAGGTCAAAGCTTCCTGTCGTGTTCCCAACCTCATCTGAGTGTCGAGGTTTGTAACAAAGCGACACGTGTCTTGGTCCTACTAACCTTCTGTTGTGCAGAGCGGCTCTCCCTGAGCGAGAACACAGCGCCCCCGACAGATGTCTCGCGCCACGGCCCGCAGGTGGCGCTTCCTCCGCAGAAATCTCCGCGCGGATGCATTATCAACACGCCATTTGTCGTGAGCCCGTCTATTTCGTGGTTCTCTGTCCATTTTGTGGCTTTTTCCTGGAAATCATTATAGAATTGGGTTATTTCGACCGTTAAAAAAACCCACGGCTTCAGTGGTGACTGAATGGTGACTAATTTGAATTTAAAACAGTATTTTTACATTTCTGTTCTAATTCATTTCAATTAAACTATTGATAGGTACAAAACCAGATACATAATATTATTATGTTTTCTTAAAATTATGCTATCATGAATATGAGAACAATTTTCTATGAAACGAGATTAATTGGACACTACAGCATTCACTTAATAAAGTAGGGAAATCCTAACGGGAATTCTGTGACTGAAATTCCCCTTTACTAATAGTATCTATATATAAGGTGCTATAAAAATATCTGCCACGGCTTTAATGGGAGGTAGTATTGTGTTTATAGATATATGTGCCTATTTAGATTACTGACTATAAGTACTTGAAAAAATGACAACGACTAGTAGCTTGATAATATTATTGATTGATATTCAACATAAATTACATGAGTCAGCAAAATTTCCTCTATTAACGATAGAATTCTGTCATCATTAGCAATCGATAGAAAACTGTGGGTGTATGAAATGTTATTACTTGTGAGGTACCAACCTCCACATCCTTTCTAAACATAATTTACCTCATTAGCAGAAGTATAGTATGTTTAATGCACGGTTTATATACTTTCGGGTAGTTAAATGGTTTCAGATTCTAAAAAATAGCTACGAAAGCACGGTAATATGAATAGTTTGAGCACCAGCCTTTAAATTGTGCATACTATTACCAAAGTATAAACATAATACGGATGTCTTCGGTACTGTTTAAATGTGAATACGTTCTACAAGTCGTGAATACCTAACAGTATGAGCGCAGTTAGCTAAGCGGCAACTCAGTACATTCAGAGTAAATGCCAAGTAAATCGTTGGCATTTGGCATTCATTTACGTGACGAGGCCGACGTCACAGCCGCCTACATACGACGTCAAAACCCTCGAATTTATTACAATATTACGGACATATATCAAAACACTTCAGCCTAGTATTAAAATAACTGAATAAATAAGTGCCCATCGTTTCCTCGAAGGTACTTCTTCTTCTATACTTCTTTGGAATAACGAACTTATTGTTCTCCATGTTCCGGAATACTATGCCGATATGGCTTATACCTTTGGCATGCATGTAGCTAACAGTACATAACAATATATTTTGACAACTACTTCTTTTAAGCCTTTGTTGGATAGCGAGATCCAACTAGGTAGTTTTTCTATTGCTCTGGCTGGAAGCCCTTATGATTTCGCCAAAAGTCCAATGAAACAGCCTAAAAGTGCGCTCACGCTAACTGCGGTAGCACCCGAAAGAGAAGTATATAAATTGTATACAGTAGAATGAGCCACTTACCCCTAAAAATATATTTCTGGAAGAGTCGAAACCAGCAGCGTATATGCGGCAGTCATTGACGTCGGTGCGATCAGCTATGATGCGACAGGCGAACCGCGATATTGTGCTCTGCAGCACTTTGGTATCACCAGTCTTGTCGCCAGCCACTGTGTCCATCACCACGAAATCTATCGGCGATTCCGAAGATCTACCGATCTGTTGACAATAATTATTCCTTTAAATATTGTTTTTCTATGTCTTATTAAGAGTATTGGAGAAGTTAGATAATGGAACCCACATTCAATCCATTATTTTATTGTTGAGTGAACAGCAAGTAGGGAAATGTAAATATTGAACGGTATGATTTACTCAAACAATCAATTGTAGTATGCAATGCACTGCCAAGCAAGATCTACCTTCAACCATCGTGTGCCTTCTAAGTGGGAGTTGAATAACATCATTTCAAATTGATGTAGTTATTCAATAAGATAATAAAAGAATATCATGTTTTATTATTTTTGTACTGTGATAAGAATTAGAGATACTCTTTTTAATATTCGTAATGGGGAAAACCAGTCACTTAAAAACACTTGATAAAAAATAATAATATTTTGCTTACGGGATTGGAAATCCCAATAAATTCAATCGTAGATAGGAAGACATGTACGTTATTTAATATTTTGTGATTGCCAGGTAACTCTATCTAACGTATCCGCATTATTAACCTTAATTTTATAGCTTAGTAACAAAGTCCTTCAGGCTTAGCAAGAGTATAATATAATTTTCTTATAGTACAAAAACCAGTCTATAATGACAAAGTTTTTGTGATTGATTTGTACGTGATTATCGGGTAAATCATCAGCAACAGCGACTATGCATCAGTCGAGGAGTGTGAAGGCTGCCTTACGTCACCCGTTCCAAAGAGTGGACGTAGCGCTCTGATTGTCAATGGCGAGATTCGCGAGCCTTCTGTCAAATGCTCCTCCAAATGCATAGAGGCCGAAGGAAGTCGTTAATATCTTAAATCTTAATATTTTAATGGTTACGTAATCGACTTAATTTCGTCTGATAAATTACGGAGATAATTCCGTTTTTATAAACATTCTCAAGAGTGCCTTGTTGGCCCATTTGTCGTTTGGCAATCATACGCCTTATTTTGTGAGCCAACTGGGACGTCAGCATCATTTTATTTTTACATCAACACCGGGCATTGTATTAAAACGTTCGAGTTTAAGCGTTTGAGGTTACCTTCAAAACGGAAAACGTTCAAGTGATTCGTAATTAACGCTTGTTTACACAGTTCGTTCTCGAAGCAACCTTTTAATTCCCAATTACGAATCTCGAAATTCAATTTCACCCGATGTTAGGTAAGATTGAGTTCAATTAACTTATAATAACTTGAGGAGTTTATGAGCATAACGATACGACGGAAACACGTAGGAACCGTGGCACTCATTTAGATTATTGCTTGGTTACATTACAAATAGGTAAGATAAGCGTTGAAGTGTAATAATTTAAATTAGAGAATTATCGGCGTGTTCACATGCGTGATCACGCACATCATGTTCAATAAGTTAGTGGTGTGAAGACAAAGGTACCAGACAGGCATCGGTAAGTCGTCATCGGAATTTGTTGCGTTGAATGAGTTGTTTGGTGTGTTTGCAATATTGTACCTAGTGGTTGTAGATGCACTAGGCATAAGAATGCAGATTAGCGTGATCGACGCCGCATTGCCGATGTTGGGTAACTTGAGGCAGTCGACGAGGCGTTTGCGTCACGAGGCTGACGCGGCACCGACCCGAGCCGTCTGCATTACGAGCACACGCTGCCCTGCACTATGCACTTGCGTAATTAACTTTATGACAATCGATCGGCCTACCTCTTTTCAAGGCTGAATAGGTCATGTGGAAACTTCTTTGAACTTGTAGGGTGTCCTTCCGGAAGGCATAAATATTAAAGTAGCCTTATTAAAAGCCATTTAAACATACTTGGCAATGTACTTTACTGGGTAAAACATGTATACCCTTTGATTAGAAAAAGATATAACGGCATAGAGTACACGTATATATTTCTTGAGTTCTATTTCATTCGAGATACTGTTTAGAATATATCATCACTCCAATTTATCAAGTCAAATTTCAATCAGAGTGGCACTAAATCTACTCCGCGACGACAGCTGCGTCTAGGTTTCAATTGAGCAACTCTGAATTGTATTTTTTCCTGCAAAACCACAGAATTGGATCAGCGGGCGTGACGAAAGAATGAAGATGGTGGAGATTAAATGTTATCCGGTTACCTTTCCGTTAGGAACCGTCGTTAGCGTTTAGTGCGTTAGAACCTTTACACCAAGACCAATCCAATCTGGCCACGGTCTAATATTAAGCAAAACAATCGATTATTACATCTTGTGCAAAGAGATAAGAACCCTGTCACGCACGGGTATCGGGCGTGTTTCGAATGGGTATTGTTCTCTAACAGCCTTTAATTGCGTATCCTTTTCAAATTTATGTTCAACACTTACTATTACTTTTAACCCACGGTTTAGTAAAAGTGGCCGTTTATATATCTAAACATTTTTAATTTTATTGTAGATACATGCAGGTCACCGCTGCAAATGAATATCAAATCCGAAAGTAACTGATGCGTTTATAGAACATACACAAAGCTTCTTACGCATATTTTTTGAATGGATTATATTCTTACATTGACGACAATTGTACATTGATACGGCGGACGCAAGAAATTAGACACATGCATTATTTATTACAATCAGGTGTAATAAGAGACGTCTGGGCTGTGACATGTTAGGCATACTATGGTTAGGCTGACTATCGTTAAGGTAACGCAGTGGCCAACGTAACTGATATCAGCCGACCGCAGCTAGATAAGTAAGAAGAACCTACATTACGAAACCGCAGTTATATTACAAAAGAGCTTATAATTAAAAATAAAAGACTGTTGTCCAACAAAGGAAATAGTCTAAACAGTTAAAAAATAATTAAGAAGAGTTCATAAATTTTCCATTATACGCTTCACTGCTGATTGTTCGCCTACAAAAGTAGTCAAGTAGAATTAAAATTGTACGTGGTTCAATTGGCGCACTCGTAAGAAAAGATCCTTTTGACCCGTTTAGTCCTTTAAGGTCCATTGTGTCTGGCGCGTGCTGCATCTTCAAGATTGCCATTTGGAAAGGAAATTCGATTTGCTTCTTCTCTAGCTATTTCCTCCATTATTTTTGTAGGTGCTGTCGGTTACGTCCGGCTTCAGCTCTCTTGTAAAGAGAAATTTCCTTCGGGCGGGGAAGTGAATTTTTATTTGCTTTATTGAATAGACTTTACTGCCATAAATAATTGAATTTATTGTTTTCAATAATGTAGTCGTAAAATGGAGACAATTAATATCCCCGTCTTAGAACATTGATAGCTACCGCAGGTGTGAGCAGTTAAAGCAAGGGCTGTTTCGAACCCCGCCTGGCAACTGAAGCCCCTACTCGAAGGCAATTTCCTTTACATTAACTCGATACTGACGTTATCACCACGCTCCGCTTGCTTCACAATCTAATTTGACAAGGCAGCGCATGAAATGCACACCATTTGTCTGTCTAAAAATGGTAGCTGATGCATTAATAGTTGTAATAAATAGATGTCTACATTTGTCACATCAATACCGAGAAGAGTTTTATAAATTCCGCAAACAAATTCTTATTTAGCCTTACATTAATAATTCTTTAGAAAGTACCATCAGGCATACAGGCGGCGCCATTTACCTGACTGTGCATTCATCTGCTTCCTGTTATTCGGATCAGAACGGCGATAAAAACGCAGGTACTGCAGAATACTACTAAACGCACTATTCAAGTATTTAAGTCACGTTATTTTTTCAAAGAACCAAGTAGGTTTTGTGTTACCTGTCGAGCTGTCCAGTCATATGAGACGTATGTTCTTTGCGGACGCCCAAGTAATTTGTGAATAGTGTTGTTTGATCGCTCAGCCTTATTGAAAACGGATACCTACTAGTCAGCCAGGCATAGGAAAGATAATATGACCGTAGATGTGATGTTCAAGTCAACATTAATACAAGATTGATCCGTGTATGTAGTCTCTGGTTCAGTATGATTTAATAAAACAAAGATAAGATTTCAACGATTATTAATATACAAACCCCTCAGAAACGTAAATATTACTGATAATAAATAATGTACAGTAAGAAGTAAATGAACAGTTACAAATATATCTTTGACGTCAAAATTAACATTAAAGAATACCGTTATGCTATTGAGTTGAACAGTAATTGAAAATAGCCCAAAATGAAACATTTAAGTTACTGAGACCACAAAACCCAAGTGGATTTGTCGTGACAGCGATTGGAGACTGAGCATTCAATTATTGTTTATCGTAGGCGGCATGTAGGCGAAAATACGGGGGCTACACACGGCTATCTCCAAAACATACGGTATACATAATTAAACAGCATTAACTGAACAATGAACCATAAGTATATCAGAGCGATCAAATTAGGTTCGTGACGAAAGGTTTAGTTCTTTGATGACATAGTCCTCTTCTTGTCCTATACTGTCTTTTGCTGTTAGAGTGGAAATAACAGTTTAGAAAATGGATATACATTACCCTAGCAAGTTGACCGTCGCGATATCCTTACTTCAATAAATGATAGCATCAACCGCATGACAGGAAAAAAAAACATTTGCGACTGTTTTATTTCCCGTTCAAATAGAAGGGCGTGGCAGAAGTCGGCCCTTTTATGTCTATTTACGCCAAGGCAATATATTATTTCTATAATATCTAGAAATATCAATAGCCTTGTCACTTGTCACGAATATAACCAAACATAGCCCAGTAAGCATTTGTGGCCCACTTCCTCACATGTCATAAGCATTTTGGAGCACATGTTCCGACGTACGTACGCGTCGATATACGAATGTTACATAAATTTGGCTACCTGGAATTTCATGAAGTCCTTGGTATTCGATTTCGTTACCTAAAGCTTTCGCCATAAGGTCTATTGTATAAAACCGAGGGTTGATATGAAATGTGAAAGGAGGGAAATTGGCTGGAGGTCCTGTCTCGTTGTTGGCGAGACATACTGCTGGATGGCTGTCAACTGCCAATAGACGGCATCCTTTACACCGGAAAATATCAATGGGTACTCAATAACGAGAGAGAGGAGAGTGGCAGTCGTAAAATACACTGTAAGTATATTATTACGAGAAAAAACACTGTGACTTAAATGTTTTAAAAATTGGATAGAATACCGTGCCTGATGGTTTACAGTTTCAGACTAATGACATTTTGCTGTTATCATTTGGAGTTTTACAAAGTTAAGAAATGTTACGTTAATTAAATACGCAACGGGTGTAAAACCCTCGCACTGATTATAATCATTTGCATGACCCGCTAATGATAATGGGTTTTCGTGCATTAGACATGAGTTCATGATGATATATTATGTATGTGTGCAACCTTTGATAATGAAAGCATGAACTTCTTATAATTTGAATTCAACAATAACCAAAATATTAACTTACACAATTTTCTTTTTTCTGAACATCATTTTTATGCAAAAATTGCCAAATTATGAATATAATTTTATGAGAAACATGAATCCTTGAAACAATCTTAAGTCTGCAGAGGTTCACATGCATTTCAATAAAGTCCCGTACAATTTAGGACCTGTAGGTAAGGCTAATGCCAATTGTATGCTGCCTACACACACATTACGACGCATTGGAATGGAACATTCGCCATCCAAACAACCACTAATCACATACAATACATAACTGCAACAGCTAAGTATAGTACAAGGAGTACAAGTAAATATAGTACAAGAGACTACCTGGTGAGTGATGGATTTCTGGGCTAATGATCATAGGTTAAAAACCTCTACTCCTTTCTTCTTAATAATATATTTTTTCTTTAAAAAATATTCACAGCTTTTAGAATTGATGTAAGGTTAAGTGACAACTCAAATTGAAATCCTTGGTTCCATTTTAATTCAAATAAAAGCGAACAGTAGCGAAAACTGAGAGAAAGCAAACAACCGTTTTAATTAAACTTTTCCCGACTGTGGATGGCTGCGACAAATGTAAACATATGGATTCATGAGTACATGGTAGACCTACACGAACACTCCTAGACTTCATACAGTAGAACGTAATTACAGAAACACTTCAAACCTAAACAGTAGTATGAACATAATGTTGTATCAATATACTGGCTGTTTTAGGGTGTGTGTAAATTACAAACAGGTTTTTGGGATGCTTCTACATCATGATTTATATATATTTCACATTCATCTTGGTCACATTTCCAAAAATATTGGTCAAGAAAAATTGCAAGAAATTTTCGGGAACATTAAAATATCAATAGATACATTAAAGATACGTAAATGTTGGTCAAAAGATTGTGTCATAGTACAAAACAGTAGCCATTACAGGTTCAGATAGATATTGGACGAATTCCGGCGTACAATGAGGCCGTCCCACGCAAAATGGCGCGAAATGGGACATCCTTCGTTCTAGTTGCATGCGTTGCATTGTTCTTTCGCAAGCTAGCGCACTGTAGAGCATTAATTAATCTAATTTGTTTACACAATCAGCTTTATAACTGTAGCATCGCCTAGAATTATTTTCTAATTGAAAGATTATCATGGTGTTAAAAAAATAATAATTATATATATAGTTAAATCTAGGAAGAATCCTAGACATAATTTATTTTGCCACTAGAAAGTGTTCAAAGTTTTAAAATAGGCATTCGGTGCAAACTTGTAAAAGAAATGCGAACAAATTTACAAACCGGTTATAATTAGTTTTTATCCGGTTTTTCCTTTTGATTGCATTTTTATACTAGTTTATTACATATTTAGCCTCAAAATTTTACCTAGTTAAATAAAATAATAAAGAAAAAAGTTACGTACAGGAACACGTGCAATGTGCATGTCAGACTAACACTAAAAATATTTTATATACCTAATTAAAGCCACTCGTTCATGCACGTTGCACATTATCAAGAAAAATAATAAATTTCACGGCACACTTGACATTTTAATCGTACCTATGTATGAACCGAAACATAATATTATATAAGAAGCACAAGTATTTCATGGAGATATTGTTAATTTTTTGTTAAAATAAAACATGCTGGGATATTATCAGCGAAATTAAGGAAAATTAGGGATTATTATGATGACAATTTTTTTTTAAATTATTATGAGGAAATTCTATCACAGTTAAGCAGCTATTAGACGAGACGATTTCAGTCTGTCTTAATAAGACAACTCAACGTGTAATAAGAGTAAGCCAGCAAGCACGCTAACTAGCGTGCTTCCTCAGTGCGATCGCTAGCTCACCGGTTTGTTCAGTCTAGTGTCGTCAACTATCGATATTTGCTTTGTCGATACTATACTGAAGTGAAAGTATATATACAAACAACACAAAGCATATATACCCTTAAAATATTTACAGGAAAGCTTATAGCGCTGCGGCGGCGCACGGCGCCGAACGGTTCTCGTATTGAATGTTTATACGCGTGATTACTAAGAAATTAATTATCTAATACTAGCGACCCGCCCCGGCTTTGCACGGGTGCAATGCTGATACTAAATATACTACATAAACATAAAGTGCTGTAGCGCGAAGCGCGGCCTTCGACGCACTATTTGGTATAGGCACGCGCCCCCGGCCCCCGGCTGGGCCGGGGGGCCGGTACCGCCGCAACCGCCATGTCCCTGCATTTTAAATCTTCGAAAATATTCATTTAAATTACATGCTGTAAAGGGCCATATAATAATTGGATAAGAATTAATGCTGTAGTGCTCTAAATCGTTTTTTCGAAAATAATTTATAAGTAAAGGATAAAAAAATGGTTATTGTGGGTTAACCCCAAGAGATAGACATATACCATCGCGGACTTTTTTTAAGAACTTTTTAAGGTGCACAATATTGTAGTACATTATTTTGATCTAACTCGTAGGGTTCAGCCAGCGTTTGCAATGTAAGCGCAAAAAATGTGTTTAGTTACGACCTTACATTAAAAACCTCTAGGATTATCTGTGTTTCTCTACTATATTATGCATGTATTATACATATAATATAAACCTTCCTCTTGAATCACTCTATCTATTAAAAAACCCCGCATCAAAATCCGTTTCGTTGTTTTAAAGATCTAAGCATACAAACAAGGACAGACAGACAGCGGGAAGCGACTTTGCTTTATACTATGTAGTGATAGTGATAATAATATCCTATTTGAAAGTAAGTACCTACTAAACACTATTTCACTGCTTCATAAATACTCTTTATAACAAAACTGTTAATTTAAATAAGATTTAATACTAAGATACGAATTTATCAAAGTTCTGTTTCTACCGGCGATCTAATTACATATTTTAGGAACACGAAGGATACTATTATGACTTAACATAGCTAGATATAGTACCTCGCGGACTTATTTGTAGGTAGGAATGAGTACTTTAATCACGTAGAACATATTTTTTATATATCATTAATAGTTTTCTCAGCGCACACCAAATAATGAATTTCCAGTACTATCGAAACCTTTAAACTTGGTATAAAAAAAACCCTTTCCTGTTAATCATATTAGTATCGACAGTAATGTGTAAAAAAAGATGTGGAGTGGTTTATAAATGGTAACTCTACACCACGCAGCTAGCACGCAGAAAGTCTCTGTAGACTTTCTCGAAAACCAGCAAGCACGCTGCCGCACTGTTTAACCTTGTAAGCACGCGATTTGACCTCTACGGGCCGCCCGACGAATACACCTAGGGTTGCGATCTTTACGTAAGACAAGTGCAGTAAACTATTTCATGCAATTGTTAATAATAGGATAAAATTACAATATACCTTGATTACTTTTCTATTTCATATTTTGGATTTTGCGATTTGACTTTTGAAACTTATTATTTTTTTAGTACTTCGTTTTAACTTCTCGATTGATATCTGCTATTGAAAAGCATTTATCGCTATTCAGTAGTTTTTTTTGAGACTAAAATATCTATTATTTGCTTATCTTTTATATGATTTTGTTAACTAAAAGTAATTAATTAAATTTATTGAAACTAAGCATTGCCATGAATGTCTTATATATTACCTTAGTGCAAAGATTCCAGTATATTTTTAAATATTTGAAAATAAAAATGTGCTACAGTTGATTGACCGTTGAAAATGTAGTACCAATTTTTCGTACCATATTATTTTCCTATTATATATATTACAATTTACTGTATTATAATGAACATAGTACGATACTATATAATAAATTGCAGGAGGCAACCCTACACCACGCAGCTAGCCCGCAGAAAGTCTCGACTAGACTTTCTCGCGACGAGCAAGCACGCTGCCGCACTTTTTAACCTTGTAAGCACGCGATTTGACCTCTACCGACCGCCCGACGGATACACCTAGGGTTGCACAATCTTTACGTAAGACATGTGCAGTTTCAAAACTGCTAAAATAATTCACATGTGGAAAAATAGGATGAAATATAATATACACTATTTAGGATTTTGCGTTGATTGCACCTTCGAAACTCATTATTTTTATAATTCTAATGGTTATTTTTTTTAACTTGTCAATTCATCTCCACTATTGAAAAACATTTGTAACTATTCAGTAGATTTTAGACTAGACATCTATTATTCGCGTACCTTTTATTTGATTTTATTTTCTGTACTTAATTTTGTATGTGTTTATAAAACAAATAATTTTTCATAATGCGAATACAACATAATATTACTTAAAACTAAATCTTTGTCTATACGTTAAGTATGTGTAAAAATGTTGGTAAACCTAAATTTATTAAAAAATAATAACTTATTAGCGCATTACTAAAAATATCGATATCGACATCGTCCACCTTGTTTACCTGACGACCAACACCAAAAACTTCACACTGGCGATTGAGTAGCATGCGATATTAAGTCCGGTGTAATAACAAGCAGGCTAGTTAGTCTGTCAGCCAGGCTAGCTAGTCTTGACTGGAAATTGTCTCGTGTAATTGCCCCTTAAAACTGAGTGTGACAAAAACTTATAATTTTGAATCATCAACTATGATTTATTATTAATTTCGATGCGATGGTCAAAATATGTAAAGTATATTATGTATGCTGACTTGTGGAATTTATTCGCATATTGCCTCCGGGATAACGTCAGGGAAATTCCAACATGCTTGGCTATTCTTAATATTATTACAAACCGTTTAGCTTTCAAGAAAACTCCACAACCCATGTTAAGATTAAGAATTTTTAACATGTAAGGGAATTTGTGTAATCTAAAATATGTTTTGTTTAGTTATAAACGTCAATTGCCTGTACTTCATTAAATTGTCATTAAGGTAAAAGCATCCTAACTGTAAATTCAGAATTCACGACGACACAGCACGTTTATTCTACAATCAGTTGTAATTTTAACTTGTTTGCAAGCTAAATTTTCACAGCATTGTTTTGAACAACTTGACCTTAAAATGCTGACGGTCAGTGCGTAAATTACCGAACAACGTCTATTCAGTGGAAAAACATACGGTGTAAGTACAATGCAACAAAACAAATGTCCTACAGAAACAAAAATTATCACTACAATGATTCGTAATGAGTAGCCTATTGTTTCCCATTGTCCACATATTCGCACATGTTCTCGTCAGGCCATCCCAATTCTCGGCACCATTGTCCTACAGACAAAGGCCATATTCCAAGATGGACGGCAAGTACAATCTTATCCACATCCTTACCTTGTGGTCTTTAAAAAATGAAATGGCCTGTCGCACGCCAGCAGTTCTAAAGATGGCCCAATTTGGAGAGTCCCCAAGGCACCAAATTGTTCCTTTTACGAAGCTGGCGTTCGCGTTTCAAGCCGTGAAAGTATACTGTGATTGCGTTTAAGTTCCGCTATACACAAGTATTATGTGTAATGTTATGCTTTTAATTAAATTGAAACGAGGATGTGGCTATCAATTTACTGCAATGTTTGTATCGTTGTTTTGTGTTAAAAAATCTACAAGAACCAGCAGAATTAACCATTCTAATTTGTTAAATAAACCTCACAATATAAATAAACGTGCTGAGCTATTTTAGTGCACGTGCACTCGTAAACCAGTGCGCTCCTTTTGGTAAAACCTATGTGTAGCGATCTATTGGGAAGTTGATTCGTGTGTCAAGCGGTTTTACTGCCGACCCACAAGGAGGTCAAATGCACAAACCTAACGGTTCCGTTATAATAGTCTTCGTGTGGCGAATGAATTATGGACTGCTTCGTTTTTCACGCTACATCGTCCTTAAAACAATATATTCGGATCAATACTGTATAATTCCGCGTTGTTTCCAATTCCTTACCATTCTAAGATAATGAATTCTATTGGCTTGTTTATTAAAATACTTTTTTGTTTTAAAAAGTTAATAGAATTCATTATTAATAAAAAGTGTCAATAACAGATTTTAAGAATCGCTGTTATTTTCGACTTAATTATTATTTTAATAACTTTAAGTTCACAACCAAACACGTTCCATTGACATTCAATAACGGTTTCTCGATTGAAAGAAAAACATGATTACATAACATTTAAAAATACATTTGAAGAGGTTTTTTTCTGTCTATATCCGTATGAACATTTCCAAGATAATACTGTTTGATCTACTGTCGAGACAGTGAACTTATTTGAAATGTGCTCTAGACTATCTAAGTATACCTCTATTGCTGATTAGAAGACAGGAGACAACCCTATATGATTACTAACAATCTCAATTAATGATCTGGACGGACGACCCTGTTACCAGATCAACAGCATCTTTCGTCTAGACGTACGAGGGATAATAATGAGCGCTGAGCGTCGACTCCATCTTCTAGGGTCCGATGAACCGTCTCGCCGCACCCCCGCCTCCCCAACCCTATGTAGGACCGATCTACAAAACATTAGAAATTCGATGTCTGTAGATATGTTGCATGATTTGTTTGTTTAATTATTCCTAGATATGTGAATTATATTGTTCTATTTTGTTGGTGTATGTAACAAGTTTTTGGTTAAATAACGTTCAGGCCATGTCAAAATGCAAAATAAGCGACCGATCTCCAAAAAAATTTGCGTTCGCTGTCTAAAATGCAATTAATGTCTTCAGATTACCTATTCCTAGTTTTATATTTAATTTTCCTAACAATATGTTCTTTGTGTTTAGACCACAATGAAGATGTTCAAAGCATGTGCAATAAGTTACCCTGAAAACGAATACCACAACAGACGTACATACAAGACTTATTAATTGTTTTAACTGCAGCGTTTGTTTACACAATCTAAAGACTTTGATCGTAATTTAAAAAGTTTTAGTTTGAAGGCGTATATAAGACCTTTGTAAGCGGTTCGAGAGCGTTTCAGAGTGAAACACTTCATTAAAAGATAAAAGGGAAACTTAAGACTTAAAAGTACTTTGTTATAAATAAAGTTCCGTTGTTAGAACAATATCGAAACAGCCTTCTAACTTCCTGTGAGTGAAGTATGGCTTTAATTTTAGACTATAGGCAAGTTCTGCGGTTTTCCCTTTAGTATAGAGACAGTATAAGGTATTAAGTTTGAGACGACTGATAACCGCATTTATGGCAACCATTATTTAATGCTAGTCAATTCCAGTAGCGAGTTATTTTAATTTCTTTTTAATTTTAATGCAAGTGTGTTTACTGATTACGTTAACACGAAACGTGAAAATGTTACTATGTAACAACGTTACGTTAACACTTATGGCCTGTATTTTTAATGCAGCACTTACACTGATATTATTGTAACTGTGAAAGGCTATCCAAAAGGAATACTTTCACCAGTAAAAGCGGGATATTTCCTGGACACCGGCCAAGGCTACACTCTCGACAATAAAGCCAGAGATTTCCGCAGAGTGCTATTTCGAACTGTGATTAAGTTTCATTGAATTATCTTTTAATCATCGAAAGTGTGTAAAGAATACACTTAATAAGTCATACAAACACATTAACATTCAGTTGTGGTGGCAGGTGAGTGAAGTATGGTATGGGACGTGTTAATTGTCAGGCTAAGTTGATCGACCATCCATCGTTCGGTGAAAGACAGAACTATAATAATAAATTGTACAAATTAACGTGACATAATATAGGGTAAATTTATGAGAACAAAAACCAGTTTCTCCGTTCGTGATCTTGAAGGCTGCACAGAGATAAAACACTAGTGAAAGTAAGTTAACCAGGGCGGGGTGAACACGTAGCAAATCTGCTCCATGTAATATACATGAGATGGTGCACGACCGTTAGACAAATAACCCAAGCTCGACATGATTTTGCAGGGAACCCTAATAAAAACTAACATCTACTGACATAATTCAACCCAAATGTGCGCTAAAGAAAACCTTTCCATCTAATATGCATATTATTGCAATAATACTGGGATTTGCTACGAATAAGCAAACGAGTTCATTTGTACAGACTAGTTTAATACCTATAAAATTAAAAATATCTTGTGCAAATGTTCCGGTTTCATCTTGGTGGCGATGGCGCCTGGGTGCTAAGTAATGCTCGTTTAAAAGTGTTAATAATAAACTCAATAAATTGTTGTTGTTAGCAAAGCTGGTCACATTGCAAGGTTAATTTGAATAACGGATCATGACACACAATCTCTCTTCTATTAAGAAATCGTTCTATTACACTCGGTAATGTTGTCTTTCTAATGAAAGCATATTGACATGTTCAAGACTTCTAGGGTTATTTTAGGAGCTAGGTAATTTGTTTATCTTGATGTTAGGATAGGCAGTTCATTGCAGATCGCGGTTGTCAAGTCGCGGTATCGATTGCGGCGGGTGTTGCGCGCCGGTCGGCCCGGCGACGTCCTTGGCCCGACCACGCCGTCTCTTACTCCCACCCCTAGTCTGACGTCACGCCCTACCCTCGTTGACATGCAGATCGGGTCATCTGTGACGTCACGTGTCACCCCGTTAACGGTATAACCGTGAAACATCATTGAATTTTTATGATTACTGCCGGTGATGGCGCTTCGTGGTCGGATTTTTTAAGCATTTATACGATTTTGTTGACGAGTTGGAATGAAAGCTGTTATTTTTGAGGCACGAATAATATAACAGTGTTTATGAGCAGAGGCTCCAGAGAATTTAAGTATGAGTATAAAAAAATTAAGTTCTTAGGTCCATCTGCCAACTCTAAAATACTAGAAACGTGTAGATATTTTTTACGTTTATGTATGAACGTTAATACAAGGAATTTAGTATATTTAAATATTTAGAACACAATATTTTGTGATGATTTGACACTCATAATTAGCGTGTGAAAATTGAAATCAAGATAAAAATACTGTACCTATAATTTTGTTTCTAAAACAGGTAATTTTAATAGACGTAAAGCAATATAATGAGACTAAAGTTGTCTAAAGTTGACTAAAGTTGACTAAAGTTGTGGGTCATTTGGTCATTAAACCTGTATATTGGAGAGGCGTGGCACTATCGCTAAAAGAAGCGACGTCGTGCACCGTTCACCTCGAACCCATTATAAAGAAAACATTAGCATATTTATAAAAACTAGACCTATATCTCAAGCCAACGAACTCGAAGAAAATTGCAGTAAATACAGCATTCAGTGGAACACGGTCAATGACTGATTAATCATGGCTGCCTACCCCGGTAGAGATGTAAAGTGAAGATTACTTCAAGTTTATGATGTGAACACCCTCCATGTATGTTGGTACAATGTAAACTTTTGGTGATTGTAACCAAACAATATAATAGATTTTATCTACATGATTTACTGAGCCAGCATGGCCTTGTCCAAATCGGTCAATGCTCACAGCTCGGTAGAACGTAGATAAAAACAAAGGCCTAGACAGCAAAGCGTTAGTGTGGAAGGCGCGAATACCGGCTGTAATGCTAACATCGTTTTTTGTCGTAAACATGTTTTGATAGATGGCTCCGAATAAATATTTGATGTAGATGAAATCCGTTGCGGGAAAATATGTGAACTAATACTTGGCACCCATAACGAGAATCAAGTGAATTTTAGGCTGGAGTATGAATGAGATATCATTCATGACTTCGTATCTAGCCGTAAACAATGACGCGATGTATGCTAATGTTTGGGGCGCTTCCGGTAGACACTGTGCCACTCCAAGTGGAATAAATATTGATTTGGGCGTTCGTATAGGATTTTACGGCAAGTTTGCGATGTGTTAGCAACAATGGAAATGGCTTTCAATCAAATGAACAGGATGTGGTAAAGTGCGTCGACCGCGACGGCAACGAACTTGACGCTCCATAGAAATTAGTAAGAGTGTCGGTTACCTTAACTGTTCAATTACATTAAAGTTATATCCAAATAAATAAACTCGATAATGTATCTTCTAAGTTCTTATATGAACGTAATTAATAGTATTTTTCCGGTTGAGTTGTGGCATTACAGCAAGATCCGCAAACAAAGGCAAATATTCTCAGATCGACCTGTCGTATGTCTAATCAGCTATTTACTAGTGGAAAACCAATACTATGTATGATTAAGAACAATACTAAAGTAATGAGAAACCATATCATAAATATTCGATACAACTAATATACTGAGTGTTATCATAAAAACAAGTGTTTTTAAATGATCTGATAAGGCGATTGTGGCTCCACATGCGGTCAGCACATCAATGACTTGTAGGGACCAACGCATTGTTCTCCCGGGGGGCACTAACCCATATGCGCCGATTAGATATGAGAGACGCCACGACACGCCGCCGCCGGGTAAACACTCCTCACGCACAACACAAAACGTAAACAAAACGATTTATAACAACAGACTGACGGTTTGCATGTAACTCGTATGAATAAAGTATGGACTATTCTGTTACCCTAATTTCGCAGATCGATTTAAATCATGCAAGAATGTTGCGTTAAATAAAGCCGACCTCAGCTTTTTTTTTTGGCAGCAAACCAACGTTTTTGTGTTTGTATAATAACCTTTTAATCGTAACATTCCTTGTGGCAAAGTGTCACGCTTTTATTTGCGCATTGCGAATTTTTGAAAGCGTTTCCGTACCGAGGGTTGTATTTGTATCCATACCGGTGAAATACGTGTCCCCATTTAGCAATCGTGTATCAAGGCCCATTGTTTGTGCTCGTATAGCACATTGTTCTGATGTTTTGTAGAGCAAACAGACAACGTCTGGTGCCCGATAAGAGGACCCGATGCGAGGGGATCTTGTGATATCATTTCGAAAACCATAAAGCTTTTTTGTTCTCCCATGATGTGGCAATGACTATTCAAATATTTAAGTGTACGTAGGTGCGTCGCCATTCACAGTAGTAGAAAGTATTGTCGACATATAACTAGTTAGGTATTAAAAAATAAGACCAAACAATTAAAGGTTTTCTGCGCAGTAAAAACTGTCAGCCTGCTCTGTTTAATAAGCAAGAACTGTTTACCTCAAGATTAACTTGGAAAAACCATACCTTGAAACCGGACAAACATAAATCCTGTTAATATTTCTTTACACACGTGTCTTATGTGTGTCACAACAAAGAGAGAGCGTTATGTGTAAATTAAAATAAAACCAAATAAATTTTATTTGGCCTCCCATATTATATTAATAACAGGGCCAAAGGTCAAACAGACGCGGGTCCGGCACTTTCCTCTTTAAAACATTAATGTTGGGTGTATCCGGAGGACACACTGAAACATTGGTGGCTTCATAAATTCGTTAGTTATTAAAAACAGCCCACGTATTCATGTCATTGTTTTCCACAAGCGAAAACAGAAACACATGTTCTAGGAATCAAAGCTGTTACCGTCTGTGATATAAATTGTGTGGCTTACCTGGAACATATCCGTGTCGGAGTCTTCTGTGTATTCGACGATGACCGCTTGGCTGCGGCTGAGTGTGTAGGAGATGGAGTGCTGGCTGGCGTCTAGGATGGCCTTGCTGCTGTGCGGCGTCTTGACCACGTAGTGCTTGGACCGCCTGACGCCGTTTGCCTGTGGTCGCCGGTATAGCACAAATTTGCTGCGGCGCCGACCCCGCTCTCCCGCTGGCAGGTATCCGTTGTATCTGAAATAAATTCGTTAATTTAACTCCTGGGTCTTATTTTTAACTAATCACGAATTATATGCACTTCTCATTAAGGTCAAATGATAATATCAGAGAATATTATTGAAACTTCGAAACATGACACGATAAAATATTTAAGTGTTCTCTCTCATCACTTTTCAAATAATGATAGAAATCAGAACAAAAACTAAGCAAATGTAAATGATGTATCTGAGACGATCTTGAGTAAAATCTACACATATTTATAATATGAAGTAAGACGACTGTCGAGATTACACGAAACCAAACAATTTGTCATTGAATGCAGAACCTCAAGATAAATAGTGAATGTGAGAAGCATACTCATGATGAATGGTATAATATTTCACATTCTACGACAGTCCTCCAAAATACAAAGATATTATCAGCTTAGTCCTAGGTCTCGACCGCCACAATTACAACAATAAGTGATTAGTACTTAGTTATAGCCATTATGCATTAATCGTCGATGGGAAAGGTTAAACTTCCGTGAGAATTTAAATCGAACAATCGACTTATAACGACTCGTATCTTTCGGCTCTATTCCCACAGCTTAGCTACTAAATATAAACATGGATATAATCATGGTAATTTAAATATCGTAGTTACATAAATTATTTTATTACCTACTTAATTAAGTAATTTGAGTTATGAATAACAAAACTGCGTATTGCGTTAATGAGTTCAGGTTCACAGCTCGACGCGAAATTCAAGTTCACGTCATTTAAACACTAAAATGACGTCAAGCGTCGTGTTAAATCATCAAACATTTCATAACTTACATACGTCAGTAATTCAATTTGAGTAGTTTACACCGGTAAAGTATTTTTATGAAAAGGCAAGAAATCAGACAATGTTGACGGCTCGACGCATGGGAAGCTGCACAAGTGCAAACCTTTTGTGTGATCTTATATAAGTCGGCGTAACACACTGTCTGACATAAGATGTTTTTGTTGAAAAGTTTAGTATCGCGGATTCCCATCAGATGAACGTTTCCGCACGGCCATGTTATTTTCACTGCTATGCTAAAGTTCTAATGTTATTTGACGAACCTTCCAAAATACAAACAAAAATAGTTTAATGGCGAAGATCAGTGAATATGTTATTCACTGATTTTATGTTACTATGCTATTCAATTACATTTTGTAAATTATTATAATTTAAAAGGAAATTCAAATATTGACTATTTTACCAAATGGTGAAATGTCTAAGAAAAACCATTCGACGTAGGTATACTTTCTTTGATCAACAGTCAGTCACCTTTAGGATCAAAACATAGGCAATCAAAACTTCTCCGACCTACGCATCACCCCGGGCAGCTATTGTAAAGGAAAATCGTTTCAACTCATATTCAATATAATTAACCGCATTAACTCCAATAAAGGTCGGGAGCCTACAATTTGTGGTTGCCTGGTCACCGAATATAGAATAGGTAGACGGCGTACACGAGCACAATAACATAGCTATTATATTAATGTGTTAGAAAAACAACTTGGAAATAGCCGAAGAGAAAGCAATGAATTACGTTCAAGCAATAAAACGGTTAAATTGAGTAAAAGCACTATTGTTTCCGTTAACAGCATAGCCCAACCATAAATCTGTAGGCTTATATAATAGTTAATACACCCCATAAGTTTGTATTATCCTTATTGCATGTTTAATCGATAGTTACTCAAACAATAATGAAAACACTTTACGTGTTTTTAAATAGAATAAATGGTATTTACATCGGTAGGGCCTCGTACGACGTTGGAAAATCCTATTAGAAATAAATCGATCATTGCCGACACATGAGTCCCGGGCTCCCCCGTAGGCAAACGATTATACTTTAAGCGGTAGGTAAGAAAATAGGGATAAGTTTCAGTATAATGGAATTAGTGCGGTTGCACACAAGTTATGCAACTAACTTGAGACGTCCGTACCAGGAGTATTGAATAATACATCTTAATGATATACACATAGTTTGCTGTAGCTCGAAATAGACTTCATATAAACATAATACCAGCACTGCAGCATGTTAGCAGAAACAGTTTACTTCATACAAACGCATCGCGTTTCACTATGCTTGGCATTTGGTTTGACACGCTATAAAAAAGCTTGACATAATAGAACTAAGTATTTGTTAATTAATCCTTGAAGTGAACTGGCATTGCATGAAAATACCTTTACTTCACGCACTATGTTGCACGATACGACAAAAAGGTTAGTACATACTTTGTGTACATCGTCGCAGATTTTAGATCAACAAAGGGTAAATCCCTATTGATTCCCGCAAGTTACGAGTTCCTTGACGGATTACGGATCATGATGTATCGTTTTCGAAGTCCTCATACCCTTCCCTGCATATCAACCCGAGTTATGAAATTTTATTACAAGAATCTGGTAGGGTATTAGGTACGAGCCCACAAGGGGAATGATATATTGAAGCGTGTGCTTTATTTTATTTGCTAGTCACAGCTATATTTTTGCTCAGCGAAGGAGATTGGAGTGGTTATGATTTCGATTGGAGCTTTTAACTAAAATCTTACATGCTGAACATCACGATGCACCGATAGTGAGACACTTTGTGCGGTTGCTCGTGCAGCAGGGATGAAAATAATTGTATGTATCCACATAGTTAAAAATTACTAACACATCGTTGATAAGTTTGTTTGTGTACTAACCAGTGGATCAATGTTGTCAAATTAAATAAATATATTATTATTACATATTATTTAGGAAAAAAAATTGACATAACAATTTTGTGGCACTAAATGTTAACAGGTTAGGCTTACTGACCTCAGCTTTAATCATTCTAATGAAAATTAAAAAAAAGTGACAGATGTTAAAAAACCACATACACAATTCAACCTTGTTTTCAGCTATCCATTTTACTTTTATTACCTTATGCGTTTCTGAATCCATGCTATCATTACATCGGTATTCTATGAATTAGAGAAGCTAAGTGCTTAATTAACAAGGATCAGACCGGGCGGTAATCGATCAGTACTAGAGATGGAAGACTCTTCATAATCACAATTAACTATACAAAGCCTTCAGATAATACGTAAATTAACTAATTATTCTTTAATAAACTATACTTTAGTTATTGGTTGGGTAATTGAGCCAAATGTACCGTATTGATTTCACAAATATTTCGTTTTATAAATTCGTTGCAGATTACAAAGTATTTCATTGCCATTACGGGAAAGTAATTTCACGCTCGTGTTATTTCATTTAAAGGTTAATAGACACTTTCAAATTTCCTTTTAATTTTTGCATACAAGTAAGTATGCGATTTACCCTCTTTAATCACCGCACACGGTACCGCTGAAAAAGAACTTAGAGAGAATTTTAATAATTTAGTCAGTCTACGTTCGCTAAAGTAAATAGCTTTGTACAATCAGCCCCACATTTTAAATTTTATGTACATATTCTTTTATTTAATGCCACCGGCACCTGCTGATAAAATATAATACCTACATTCTACAATATAAATATTTTCATTATTTCACAAGTAGCAGGCCAAATAGTCTGCACGTTTTGCGTATCGTGAAAAAACTTGCGCTCCACGCACGTGACCGAATGTTAACTGTGTCCAAATAACTGAAAACAAAGGCCACATTAGCACAAACCATGTGAATTTGTTCGACCTTAGCTCTCAATCAAAACAAGTCGAACACCCACACTTTCTAGAAAGTTACTTCGGCACTTTGTATTTCAAAACTTCAAACGATACTCGAAGTACAATTAATAGAAATCAAGAAGTCTTTGAAATTAATGATTTCGTCAAAGTGAAGCAATTAAGCTTCCGTTAGCTAAAATTGAATTAGAAAATGTATTTTTTGCGCAAGTATTGTATGTATTTACGTGCCAGCGGAATATTAATAGGCTAGACAGTAAACGGTTATACACGAGCACTGCTAGTACAAGCACACAGAGAAATAAATAAAGTTATTCGGTATGCATGACGGCCGGCTAAATAGAGATGCCGATCAGATATCTAATTTACCGACGAGAATATTTTTGGCGGAAATCTTTAATATGCATGCTCGTTACGTATTTTATTGCAAGGGTGTATGGTTACGCATTTAAAATTGCCAGTCACTCGTAATGCCGTCTGGAGGGCAAACATGTGATTTGACACGACTAGATAACTGGTACTTTTCTTATTCAGTTATTTAAATGTTATTTTATGTAGATTGTAAAAATATGTTAACAGTATTTTGTTCGCCCTCATATCCAATCGAAAGGTGGAAGCACTGTATAACAGAATGAACAAGGAACATATTCAGCTTGTTATGATTTTAACGTATGGTTAAAGTTATTTTGGCATCCTCGGGCGCCCGCGCAGACTTCCGCAGCAGATTGTATCTTTGTTTGAATCCCTGACACCAAACAATTTCGAAACGCATTAAAATTACGTTACATTCGTTGTAAAACCCGAACCTACGGTAAACATAACGTAATCCGGTTTATCTTCTAATATTATAGAAGCAGCTAGTTGCGCCGTTTTTACAGATACATTAGAAACATTAAAACCCGACATACTGACCTATTAATTTAATCTTCTTTTTTGTGAATAGCTGATATTCTATAGGCGTTGTCCGATGATGTAATAGTATCATTCAAATTTTGAATAGACAAGCGAAATTTCACTATCATTGAGGTATTTATACGTGTTCTTTATAATATGACTATTCATGCCCATGATGCTACAATCAGACGAAAAATAGATTTTGGAATTTTAACTAAGCAAGAAATACTACCGAGTCCAATTTTGTCTGTGCCTTTGCGACTATACGTTTGTTGTTTAAAACTCGAAAGAGAATTTAAGTAAAAAAGGAAAATATTGAGATAAAATATACAAATACGCAACACGAGAAACCCAGTTTGCGGTCAGCTGGTCTTGAACTCGATTTACTTCTAACAATTATTATGAATTCATGTCATGACCGTGATTATGAGAATCCACATGCGTGCTGTATGTAGATTACAGAAACTAAGTACTGTTTGTTTTGATCACGATGCTACGATTTTTTTGCTCTTTTGACAGAGCTTATATGATGTTTATAGCTTTTTGAGGTTGGCGAAAACATAGTTATCATATCTTTTGCCATAAGGAATGTTTTATCAAACGGGACGATCAAGGACCTCATAAATTTTAACCGGCAACTGGTACCTAATAACCGTCAGTAGCATACCTGGTATAAATTAATGTTTTTTATTTTAGGTAGTGAGGACGTGTTTATCCAAAGTCAGACTTTCAAAAACAAATAACCTTAGTAGCAATATTAAATAATATTTTCCCTTGTTTACGAACCTATTGATGTTTTCGTTAGCTATATTTTCCAACTGATTGGTAAAGGTCCTAGTTTCCAGAGTAAGGTGCCTCTTCACGATTCTAATTCTCAAGTACTTGTCTATCCTAATTTTTATCTTCAAAAACCTCTACGTCTCTCATCTAAAGGCTTATCTCACAAGATTAGTTTACATAAGTTGCTGTCTAGAATTAGATGTATTCTGATCACAGCGAAAGCTCCTAAACTACATAAAACACAGTTAAGAAGAAATTGAAAGTGATACCCTAGTGGTGTTCGCGATAAAGCAAACATGCCTCTTAAGGCGTGCTCGACTAGCTAAGTCCATAAAGAAAAGACAACACTAAACACTGCCAGTGATGTCATCTAGCCATCCTGCGCATTGCTCAGTACTACGACTGATTGGTTTTATAACCAGATACAACTTGTATTGAAAGCTTAATGTTTTACTTGTACTGTTAAAATTGTCTGTGAACATGTTTCCACATTAAGGAATACTGTTTGTTTTTTTTTTTACAATATTTGTAGAGGTAGTAAATAAAGAGGAAAAAAAAGCAAAACGTACGTTTACTACAGGACATCATAATTTTATCGCTCAATGACCTACTTCCCAATAACAATGTCAAACCTAAGAGCAAGATAAAGAAAAACAAATAACTTCGTAGTTCGTCTAGAAACTACAAAAACAAAGGTAAATACGTAGTATTGGAATGATAACATAAATCATTCTGTTTAAATCAACACGGAAGAAAAATATTACGTAGCATGTCTACATCTACACCAATTCTATTATTGTTTTCTTGTACGTGTTACTCTTTTAGTTTAAGGTACGCAGAACGAAATAAAGAACATGATGAATTATGCTCTATCTAAAACTACGCAGCAATTCTAATTTCTGTAAGTTCCATATATCTAGCTACCTAGTTTCCGACAAATTATTTATTGAAATTGTCTTTATCCTCAGAGGGTCATTATAATTAATAAACAAAGGATTTTTGTGTCAACATAAATATTATTTATCATTTCCCTTTATCTTTTAATGTCAACAGACAAATAATCTCTTATGAGAATTATTTACGTACGTTTTCTTTACGACTAAATTTCAATTCTAATTACGTGCCTACATTATTTACCTAGGACCTTCAATTTGTCTTTAAATTGGCAACCATTTTGTAAGACAATTTGCGCAGTGCCATAAAATTTATGTTTATTTGCTTTGTCTTGTTTTATGAGGACAGATTTCTTGACTTTCTCTACGCATTGAGAAATTGAGGAAAGTATAAAATTATTTACAACAAATGTACTTGTAATATCAGTAAATATGTGTTGTTCGATTGCGTTACGTGTATACTACGTTCTTTTAAAGCAGGACATTTTAAAATAGTTTTGAAATCTATCTAGATCAGGCGTGGCTAATAAAATTATATTTCCGCCTAGTTATAATTACAAAACGGATATCATAACAATTTCGAACTAAAACGTAGTTGTCGGCCATAAAATTCGTTCAGCTGATGTAATGAAACGAACATGGTCCATTATTGTTATTGATCACGATGTATTGTGTGATTGATACTGTCTGTCTTCTGGTAAAAGGCTTTTAGAGGGTGACGTTCATAGAAGGCTAGCTCTTAGAGAAAATGTCATATCTTTTTCAATAAATATTTCTACCATTGGAGTAGATTGATACAATACCATATTGGTCTATTGGTAACATCTTACATGCGGATATTTTAAAAATCCTGTATTCTATACTCATATTTTTACAAAAAAAAAGCAAAAAAGTCTTTGTTACAAAGTATATTTAAAAATTCTATGATAATAAACATATTTTTTTGATTATACTTAATTTTACTCTTGATTATAAGTCTCCATTGGTTTACAGGAAAATTGTATAACATGTATTCTAATATCCGTTTTATTAAATTAATAAACATTCAACAGACAAGTATGGGGCATTCAGTTGAGTTTCCTGAACGATACTATTCAATCACATAATACAATGGTCAGGGAATAAATGGCTTCCGTAGCAGATCGATTCATTAGCTTTAGGTCTGGTATGCCTGAATGAACTGTTTTTACTTCGCCTCTCAATGCCTACGTCGAGGTAAGCCTTCTGAGCCTTTATACACATGACTTAAACTGTAACATTGTAGTAGGCTCAGACTATGCCTCCTAGAATTATTAGTACTTAGTCGTTCTAGTTCATATTGGTGTTTGTGTATGTGAGATTCATGTCTGTGGGACGTGGGTGAGTTCACACGGCTCAAAACTAACTGCAAACACTGTTTGTTGAGTAAATAAATAAAAAATTTAAGAGCAGGATCTCCAGATTATGAGGAGATGTGTGATAATTTTATAGTGAACCCTAATAATTTTAGAATGTATTTCAACACTTATTTATACGTAGCATGTCCCACAGCTGGGCAAAAGCCTTACTCCATTCTTTCAGCGTTCCTTTTCTGTCGTACATTTTTGTCAACTCTTCCGCAGCTTAATTCTTAACAGCTTAACTCTAATGTAGAAAACATTGGACCAGTAATAAACATTGCATGAAAAAACATTAGTTATAAAACAAGCACTCTGAACGAACACATACTTCATCGCAGTTTTTACACGAGGATCTAGATCAAATATGCAATGCTTTCAAAAGAGCTATACAAGTGTAAAAAACTATTGTACAGAAAAATATCTCGTTAAATGTTGCATTGTGATCTCCCATTGTTTACTAGGGAAACCGAAGTGAAGAAACTGAAGTATGTAAAAGACTCTGCATGTAAACGATTACACATGTATTTATACAATGGGGTAGGCAATGGGCTATTCTATTATATATTGCATTACATATTGGTTCTTGCCTAGGGTTTCGATAAGCAAACTTCTGAGGAACCACAAAATCTCTCTCCTTGATGTTCAGAAAAAACAATATATTAAAAACTTTTTGAATAACTGGCAAAGTGTAATGATAATCCAGTCTCCTTACTCTATCTATCTTTCAGTTTTACGGGTAGATTACTAGACAAATAATAATAAGCTGCATGTACCTACTGATATATGATAAAGGAAAAATACAAATCTTGGGTAATTTTGAACCATATTTCAGGCAAGTATCTTATACAATGTACAAAATACGTTAAGGACCATATTTTTTCAACATGCAAGGCCCAAGAATGATGCGTAACGATCGCAACCACATCTAAAATGGATTTAATTGGAGTTCGATTAAAATAGACTTCTTCCTGATATTGTATTCCGATTTCTGTGAAGTGATTAGTTCTCCTTATTGGGTAGCTGGTTGCATGTTACGACACGATATTTATCTTTTCCTTATCAAGCGGTCTTTTACGAGACGGAACTCTCAAAGAGCCTACTATACTGACTAAAAGAGTTCGTTGCCTTTTACGATCTGATTGGCATCTTTCAATATATTCTGATACGGTTGTACAAAAAGGACATTTATTTTGTTTACGGTGTAAGTTACGTACAAACACGAACGTTTCTAAAAGAAACAGTCTTTGTCTGACTTGAGAATATTGCATACAGCAATACTAAACATGTAAGTTTTTACAGCGCCTAACAGGTTGTTTGTCAACAGGAGACAATGCTTACCCGAGTATAACGAGTTCTCCATATTTGACGAGTGGCTTTGGCTTCTGTTCCGAGCCGCTCTCGCCGGCTTCCTCCAGTATTGGTGAGTCCGCACTGTCCGCAGCACTGCAACAACAAATAAAACATGTTTAAATAACAATACTCCCAAGAAGTAAAAAAAAGTAATGATTAATCAGCTGTGTGTAATATATGCAACAACGAAAACAATCAGATCAAACGGAACATATCATGTTCTAGTAAGGGTGCTTTGTCGGGATCATTATCGGTTTGGTTACCACCCACAAATTTTATTTAATACCTTTGTACTTCCGCCCAAGTGAGATTTTATTGATATGACGGGTCAAACCTTTAGATCAAAGCGAGAAACTGGTCCAAGACAGCTGTGGGTCAAGATTAGTAGTAAATTATGACCACGCCCGCCGGAACCGGTTGCGGCCGATGCACCGACGCTTACGCAAGCAACATAAACCTAACATTTATAAGTGCTTCAGTTATTAAACAATAACTCGTTCATAACCCTCTACATCTATACATAAAGTAATTAAGCGACAAGAACCTAACGTTACGAAAACATTAGATTTACTTTGTTCTCTGGCCTAAAGGCAACTTATTGCTTTGAGTGCTTTATCGATCGCAACGACGATAACTTATCGGTGCCCGTCTGCGAACTAGGCCACTCTATCTCTAAACATACTTAAAGCGTCGAAGTACCTGAGGATGGCACAATTTAATCATCGCTTTTGTTGTGACCGATTAGATATTGATTGATCATATTTTGTAATACAGGGCATACAAAGGAAATTATCAGATGACGTTTATAAAAAAGCTGGTAATTGAAAGAGACAGAGGAAAGCAAGGACAACGCCGGCCAGAGCGGCCCTGATTACGGGCACGGGGTCAAAGCCCTCTGCCTCCCGCCGCCACCCCTTCTCTCCCGACTCGACGATAGGACACTCTGCTAAAGCCGACCCACAATTACTGACGGCTAACATTAAAATAATATTCTTCGGACGGTCCATTCTCGATATGGAATGTTAAATAATTAATTTTAACTAACGCGAGATGAGTATAAAATAATATACGTATGATATGAATCTTTAATTACTCAGCTAGACTATCTTAACTAGTTGGCATGTGTTCCTTGTTTCAGGTATTACATAAAAACATGGCAGTAGTTGCCGTGACACCAACAATTAACATCATTTGCATGTCTGACTGTAATATTTTCCGCACGATTCTTCCGCTTGTCTCACCTTTGTCTAGTGTTACCATTTTTAATCTGACAATAACTAGGATTTAGTGACTGCAGGAAATTATTTAGCCGCAGACACGTCACTTGAATTGCAAATGTGTAATCGTAGTGATAATTCCGAGAATTACTACAGAAGTGAATCAGCTCGTCATAAGGGTGACGCCGGCCTGGCGAACTGACTGTTCGGCACACCAAGCACGTGGCGATAAAAGGCTACGCTGCATCCGGTTTTGTCGCAACACACCAAATGCGGCGAATGTGGGAACGCCGGAAGTTTACGAAGAATCACTCCTACACGACGAGAATTCCTTTGGCTCATTTCTTTAAAGACAAACGATGATGTAGCTGGCAATGTGATACAGTACATACACCTACGCAGTGGTCTCTATCACGAGCCTCAAACCAGTTTCGTCCCGAACCGTCTACAGATAAATTCATTGAAGTAAGACTCCAGACAACGAAAATAACATAAATTGTTATAAAATGTGTTATTGAATCCCTTGCGCCTGTACTTTCACCGCTCGCTCAGTCACGATCTCAAGCCTAAGCTCTCATGAAGACTAAAAACACTTTCTATCTCGACCGCCCGCTAGGCTTAGCTATTGATTAGTTTATAAGTAATTTAAGTTATATTAAAGAAAATCTTTCTCATATACGAGTGTAAAAATATATAATTCGATAAATTTTTATGTTTATTTTTATTGCATTTCAATTCAGTTAAAATTCTTCTTAGTGCCATGCAAGGGAGAATGGCAGTCATAAAAGTACAATAAAAACCTTTTGTGCATCGTTTTGCGGAGCAGATTGTGATATAAAGGACATTAAATTGACAAGTATCCTCTCTATATGAATGCTAATATCAATACAAGTGACTATAAAGGATAAAAAACGTAGGCAAACGTATTAAAAGTGTAGTGTAATCAACTGGCAATCGGCAACGGACGGCGATCCAACGGTCATTTTTTACAAGATGCGGAAATTACTTTGATTCAACGCTCCATCCGGACTCGAAGCGATTTATGTCTGCCTCGGATTTGACGACATAATTTACGATGGACATCTTCCAAAATATTTACAAACAGCTGTTTAGCGATAGCTCTGTTTGTTACTTAAGAGGTCCTAAATTAGTACCTTATTACTACCGTTCAAAGCATTTTAAAAGCCTGAGTTGAAAAAGCTTTTAGAATTGGGTTTTAGCAGTTCCCACAGTTTACAGCCAATTTAATAATTATGATCAAGTTCTAACCAGTTTTAGATAAATTTGATAACTATGATTCATTTATTAGAGGACTACTTAACAGTCATACATAGGCTGATACTGGGCGTATTACCGATAAATAAGGCTCTTCCTACACTTGGTTATCGAAGCCTTATGTGTACACGTGAAGAAAGCCCTTATTCATTGCTAATACTACTAGTGTCTGCCTATATAATATACGACCGTTATAATTAAATCAAAAGCTTGACATTAAATCAGAAGTTTGACTTTTATATCGTTAATTCTATTGTCAGTTTGCTGCTCTATCCCATTTTATATTTGGTCAGCTTACCTGTTTCTCGTCTATTATATTCATCTTTATTATTCCTCAGTCCGAAAGCTATATACTTATCTATACAAGATAATAAATCTGTAGAAGTGAAAATTCTGTACATTGAAAATATCAAAAAAATAAATGGCGGGGGGTGTTACTAGATCGACAAGGAACGCAAAATTGTGAAAAAAAAATTTTTGTCTGTCTGTCTGTTTGTTCATGTATCACGCAAAAACTACCGGTTCGATTACGATGAAACTTGGTATAATTATTCTTTATCATCCTGGGCACCACACTGGGTAGTTTTTATCCCGGAAAAGTATAAACAATAAAGACAAACTTAATTTTGCGGTTAAAAAATCATTGATAAGTTTCGTCATCCACGCGAACGAAGTCGCAGGCACAGCTAGTATAGGATAAATCTATATATAAAAAGAGCTACAACCTTCTTAATCAAATTAAGGTTCAAGTCAGTATATCAAATAAATAATTCCGTCTTATGTTGAAACTTTAAAAATAAACCATTTTTCAATAACAGGATTGGTATGGAAACCTATAAACTGATAAGGATTACGATGACATCACAAATCCTTTGAAACATAATATTAGCTTGGTGGTATAAGAAAGCTGGTTGGTTCGTTGTGGTGTACCACCCATATTTTTAAGTGGGTGTCGTAAGACGCGACCAAGGGATTACTTAGAGTACATGTTGTGGTTGTTTGTTTTTAGGCATTGTCCTACTCTTCGATTCTTGTTAGATAGAATTATCTGAAGAACATTTTACATCGTGAGCATTTTGTTTAAAATATTGTCATTATTTAGAATGTCTTAGACTCGAATAGAATCGAACATTCGGTTACAGTTCCTTTTTTTAAGTTTTTCTTTCGTATGAAAACGAGTGAAAAATATTGCTAACATACGACATAACAAAGCAAAAAATTTGCGTGGCCTCAAAGGCCTATTGGTTTCAGATGCCGGTTAATTAAAATGTAACATATTCATTAAATGCATGTATATTTATGGAATTGTAAACAATGGATAAATAATTCAGTCAAACTTTTACAGGTCGTCAATCGCAAATGCTGTCTTGCAATATGTATAATACAGGAATGGAGGATTTTAACATTGTGAACCATTTTACAGAGGCATTTAGTGCATTATACGTAGTTACATACTTCTATCTCAAACCTGATCATCATCTCCCGAGCCTTTTCCCAACTATGTTGGGGTCGGCTACCAGTCTTACCGGATTCAGCTGAATACCGTATATTACATGGAGCGACTGCCTATCTGACCTCCACAACCCATTTTACTGGGAAACACAGTATCCCATAATAAGACTGGTTGTCAGAATTGATTTAACGACTGCCAAAGATCTATGTATGACAGCCGGGACCTACTGTTTAACGTGCTTTCCGAAACACGGAGGGGTCTCGTTATGTTATAAATGGTCACCCATCCATGGACCAACCGCAGCGAGCGCGGCTTAACCTGTATTATCGGTCAAACCGTACGGCTTACACTTAGCCACGAGCCCCCCTCAAACCGTACGGCTTACACTTAGCCACGAGCCCCCCCATCTCAAACCTGATCTAGCAAATAAATAAAAAAGTATCTAAAGTATAAAATGTTTTCCTGGATAATGATTAATTAATATTAATTATCATTGGGGCATGGTCTTTCTTCGGCACATTCAACGTACAGATTGGAATCAATACCGCCGATCGAGTTTATAATAAGATATTTACGAAATTGAATATTTATGATTTGACTAATTGACTTACGGACAAGACTTGACAAAAAATGGCAACTCTATGCATCGAACTGCCTAAGGAGGCCAAGTGATGCCATGCGGTCAGCGAACCGTAACATGTCGGCACTCGCATCGCATGCGTCCATGCGCAATCGCCGCATTCGGAGGGGTGACCTTCCGAGCATCCAACCAATTTGAATAGTCTGACCACATAAAATTGACTTCCAAATTTGATAGGATTAAGATCACGGCACGTGCTCATCTTGAATATTATAATAGAGGGGTGCACTAAATCATTCGACTTATTAAATTCTCGGAGCAGATAGCTGTTTTAGTAGACTCGAGTTTCGAAACTCGGAAATAGCACTTTCCTGATCGGAATTACTTAAAGGAGGGACTTTCTATGACAAGATAAACACATCTGTCGGGCAGGTGTGGGCCATAGCCAACACCCGCGTTCCTTTTAGAGGCAGGTGTCGAACTGCCGGCGGCCTATAATTGTTTAGGCGACCCATTAGATATAGGTTTTTTTCTTTATTATGTTGAAATACAAAAGGGCATAACTTTACATTCTTTTTCATAAGAGAGTTTGTAACCTGCGAAAAAAAAACAACTTCTTGGAATTGAATGTTTTAAGTAAGTAATTTACACAATAACCGCTTTCTAGTTTTACATTTAGCAGTTCTTCAAAGAAGTGACCTTATTTTGACAAGATTTACAGTTTTCCTTTTCTTATTGAATAACTTGTAACCGTTATCTGAGTGACAGGCGAACAGAGGGGTTTTACGCGTAAACTACTGTGACTAAGCATTAAACCACAATTATATTTTAGACTATTTCCATAAATCTATACTAATATAATATTAATAAATGGCTTTATTTAGAGTTTGTTTGAACGCGCCAATTTCTTAAACTACCAGACAGGTTTGCAAAAACTTTTATAACGTTACTAAAAGACCTACCCGTGAAAAAAGCAAGTGGAATGAAATTGCGGGGCACAGATAGTGTTTAATATTTCCGACTAGCTGTGCCTGCGACTTCGTTCGCGTGGATGACGAAACTTATTAATAAGTTTTTAACCGCAACATTAAGTTTGTTTTTTATTGTTTATTCTTTTTTGGGATAAAAACTACCCAGTGTGGTGCCCAGGATAACAAAGAATAATTATACCAAGTTTCATCGTAATCGAACCGTTAGTTTTTGCGTGATACCTGAACAAACAGACAGACAGACAGACAAAAATATTTTTTTTCACACTTTTGGGTTCTGTTTCGGTGTAGTAACACCCCCCGCCATTTATTTTTTTGATATTTTCAATGTACAGAATTTTCACTTCTACAGATTTATTATAAGTATATAGATTAAATTAGGTTGTATAATAATACATTCAACTTCATTGTAATTACGTAGTCAAGACACGATGCCTGTAGATAGTAATTGTTATCATAGAAATATCAACATCAAAGGCAACCGTAATTTCTATACATATATTATTATTATTACGATAAATACCTGACCTATATTTTAATGAGGACATTTTTTTATCATAAATCTTATTTCGATTTACCGGTTTTTTCAACTCACGTTTAAATGGAAAGAGATTACCGTAACTTTATAAGAATCAGTGGAAAGTCAGTGACGTGTCGTACACCTATGGAGTATAATAACTACTGTTATTGTCACTTCTCAGAATTTTTATCAATTTACTGACATACAAAGCAGTGTCACGATAATAAATTACTTCCGTAAAATTTACATTACTCATAACATCTTGTTGCAAAATATTATTTACATGAAACCGGAAAAAAATGACTCAAACTGTTTAGGATATAATAGGTACAAACATCAAAGTTTAATCACCTCGTAACCCTTATTTGCATTTAGTGTATAGACATTTTAAGAAATTTTACAAATTGCTGTGTTTGTAAATAAACTCTAAAATTTTAAAATCAATGAAAATTAAAAATTTGCAGGGTCGACGTAATATGAGACGGACGTAATGTTTTATTACGTTGTAAAAATTATTCTGCGACACTTTTACGCAATCTAAGCAAAAGGACGGACGCAGCACAGCCCTACCAAGATGAAACATTAATGAGCGAGGGTTCGAAGAGGGCTTTACGCAGACGTCACAGCTTTGTTCATTGTACAGGTTCCGTTAAAAATAAAACTCAAGTGTCTTTTAAACGTCATACTTCAAGTACCTGAACCTCAAATGTGTTTAAGGCGAATAAACGTAAACAAACAAATTTACTGACGGTTGAACGAAGTAACTTTTGAGGAGTTTGGATGTGCATTCCTTTGTTTGAATATGGACCATAAAAGTGGACGCGAGCACTCAGTGTGCCTGAGGTCGTCGACAGGCTGAGATAACAACGTAAGAATAACATTAATGGCGGTCTGTACTCTGTACTTGAATGCTCGCGAAGTGCGATGCAATAAAGGCATGCAAGGTCGCAAGTTAGATTACAAGGATCAACGCATAATTTTATAAGTTCCTAAATACGTATTGTTATTGAGGAAGTCTTACAATACGATATTATAATCACGTATTTATGTTTAAGTATTACAAACAATTAAGTATTTTGTTTGTAACTTTAGTTTATGAGTATAATTAGTATCTAAGCAATTTACAATGTAAACAAGGAAGGTCATTACATTAAATCACTTTTATGGTTAAACAAAATAAAATACAGTAGGTACCTTAAAAGTTTATTTACTATAATTATAATATTTATTCTTAGTTCCTTGGACTTGGTGTAGTTTTTTAAAAGATAGGCCCAGTTAGGAAAACGTTATGTGATGCGTAATTAACCTAAAGCTCATGAATAATACAAAACAAATCACGCGTTTACATACACCATCTGCAACCTATCTAAGACATTAATACGCAGTTTTTATTATCAATCAGGAATGATTGACACAGATTATCATACTGTCTGGCCTCGACCCTGGCATGACGAAATAAGTATCTACAATACGGTAAATCGTAAGATGAAATCTACCTAGATTTAAGATACGATAAAAAGATTTAATGAAACCTGACATTTTGGTATTAAATTGACAGAGAAAGTAGGTAGGAGTCGGCACTGAAATTAAGGTGAAAAGCAGTTTTGATTGATTCGAAATTTAATTATATTTTCATGTTAGTTTTATTCCTTAGTGCTAGTGTTAAAAATAAATGTTTTTACGGCACGTCAATGTATTTATGTCATAAAGTATTTACGTCGAGATTTTAATTTTAGGCATTTTTAGGTGGGTTTAAAAATATCTCAGACTACGGCAGTACGGCTACTGCGCGCGATTTTATATACCGCAATATTTTATCCGAGATTATCTCACGTATTTTTTTAATTATTACGCACGTAATAAAAACTATTAAAATCGTTATATTATAATTATTATACTTATGTTAAGTAAGGACAGGAAAAAATATAACAACCATTACAATTTGTAGTGATTACAATTATTATTGTTACCTCAATCTAATTAGTTTTTTTTGGTTGAACAAAATTGTATCCTGTTTTGAGGTCATTCTATAAGGATTTCCTTTTAATGTGAGTCTATAAAATTTGATTTCTGTATCAAAACTTTGATTATGTGCATTAAAATTTAAAATTCTAATAATGATCTTTGTCTCGCTAAAATGTACTCCATAAATATTTAAGTAACTTATTGAACATTTATTAAAAGATCTTGACTTGAACCTTTGGTAAATGATTCAGGTATAATAGCGTTTATTGAAAAAAAAATGCTTTAAATATTACACAGATATTTACTCTAACAGCAAATAGTTCTTTGAATGCTATATTTCTAGATATCATGATATGTATGCACATAACAGCAGTTAAACAACTTATTTGCTAATCTTGCACCACATTTTTCTTATTTTCTTAACAATTTTAGTAATAGTGGTTATTTATTTAATTCATTAAAACAATTGGTGCTCGTAAATTTAGGATCCCTTTGATGTTAATTTCTTCTGTACTTCGCTATAAAGGTTGTTTTTTTTTTACTGTAGCTATCAAAGCTACAGTAAAAAAAAAACATTGAACTGAAATAAAGGACTATTATTTGTTTTATAAACAAAGAACAAGGTGCCTTTTGTTCAATTTATTATTTAAGTTAGAAAATAAAAAAAACTTATTGTCTAGTCCAATGGGTAATTGTAACAGAAACCTGAATACTGATACCATTGCCCAGTGACTAGTCAGATACAGTTATTCATGTTAATTTCCTGTTATGTACTTTTTCCATAATAAATTGAAAACCATGACAGTGTCAATGTCTTGATAAATTATTTTCACACAGTTTACAAAAGATATTTGTAAAAAATATATATAATATAGTTAGGCATGTAAATAAAAATAAAACGTAGGTAGTAGAGTAGTAGATTATACAGTGTAACTGTTGCCTGGTATGCCAACACAGATTCTCATAAATGTAAAAACAGCTGTGCACCGAAATTAAAACTATGGACTAAAATTCAAAATTAGAACAAGATACTTTTAATGTTTTGAAAATCTTGTCAAACGTTAATTGTTTTTTGTAATCGATTACTCGGACAAAAACACATCGTTAGCGTGTTAAACATGTGAATACGTGCAATAAAGCGCATGGCTACCACTACTTTACGAAGCAACTTTATATTAATGCAAAGAAATTTCATAAGCTTGTTATTCTACGAATTGCTATCAAACATAAACAAACAAAAATATCTATCTATGCGACTACTATTGCCTATAACACACTTTGGGACTACTATGTCGAACGTTACATCCACCCATGAAACAAAGCATTATAACATTAGCGTTTTTGTGGCTGGATTCTACCCTCTTATTTGGAATATACTAGTGAATCACGATATTAATGAATCCTTACCGTTTTACGACCATGATAGAATCCGTCTCCTCGTTTGTGGACCCTATGATTCGAACTATACTTTACAAACTGCACTAACAATATCGGCAACACCATGAATTTTATTATATCACTATCAATTCAATTTATCAAAATCACACATCGCTAAAAAGCGATCAACACACTTTTCTTCATATTTTCACAAACTTCGAATAATACGCACTCCACTTTGGTGAACATTGAATCTCATAAACACAAACTAAAACTAAAATGTGTTTTTAGATTACATACACACAACAGCACGAACTTCACGACAGTATGCGTTCCGAACAGAGCGAAGTGCGAAGAAAACATTACAGTGTGGCCAATATACCGGAATCGAAAAAAGTTAAGTTCTACTAAAACGAATAAATAATATGTTTAAAAATTAAAAACTGACCTTTAATTAACACATAAGTAATCACATAAAAATAAATGACTATATTTCTTTAATGAAGCCTTTTTTCACATTGTTTGGCGTTTTAACTTATACAAATTTAAAAAGCGTGCCTACAATGCAGCCAACATACAAAATTAACATGGGTTGCCAATGCTCGGTTGTTATTCTCGGTGCAGTAAATGGTATTATTTTAACATAAATTGCATTTCTTACTATAAATTCAACAAAAATAACAATAAGTGTTTTTTTGTTTATTTAAGTTTTTTACTAGGAAAAAATTACTAACTTATGAAAGACTATTTTTGGTTTGTGAATGATTTTCTGAAGAGTATCGAGAATGTCACCAATCTCACACTCAATTTCAATTTTCAATACGTTGGATCAACCGATCTGCGCATTTAGTAAGAAGAGCGCGTATTTCAAATAAACATAATTGTGTCAGTCAACAGTGTTTTGTTTCTATTATGCCTAATAAGTTGCTTATTTTGTGAGTTCTATTATATAAAACACCTGGAAAACATAAAAATACTAACAGAGAGTCTTTTTACAGGTAGGTATTTTATTTAGGTAACTAAAAAGAAAGACTAATATAATGTTGTTCTTACGACGCACGGCTAGACTTTCTCTATGTTTAATGACACTGAGACATACATGGTTATCTTTTTAAAATTTAAAAGTAGCTTCTTAGGACATTATATAATTAAAGCTTCGTATATTCATATTCTTTAGCATTACATGTTACATTTTTGGAAAGCCTATTAGTTCTTGAATTGGAATAAAAACTGTTAAAAATAATTCTAATGAACAGGTTAAAACAATAATAATATGCTAGCGAAATCACTTACCGTTTCAATCGGATCCGCGTACTTTGATCCATCAAATAACGTAAATAAATAGAATTTATTATAATACTGCCGTGTCTTGTATTCAAACAAACATATTTAGCAGTCTCCTTTCTCTTGATAAGTTTCCTTTTACAATACTTTTTAATTCTTCGTTCTTGAAATTGACAATATAAACCCATGATAAAATAATTTAAAATATATTAATTTGATTTAAATTATGACTAGAAGGGATTTAATACCTTATGTTCACTAGACGCTGTTTAGGCGCGGAATAAATTTTGTCGGAAAGCTTGTCGCGTAGTATCCGCGTGGAACAACAGGGAGGCGCGGTCGTGTAGCGACTTGTCGCTGTCTGTAGTGCTGTTCAATATGCAACCACTACATAGTACAATGTATGCTGCGATAATGCAAATCGACATTGAACAACATAATCATTTAGGTATGTAGGTACAGTAATTTCTTTTGGTACTAGGGTGCACTTAGTACCTACGTCTATCTAATAAAAATGTTCTGAACCTTAACTTAAGCCCTTATTAGCTTCAGTCAATCATTCGACGACCTCCGTGGTCGAGTGGCGTACGCACCGGTTTCAAGGTGTCGTTAGCTCTGAGGTCCCGGGTTCGATCCCCGGACGGGTCAATGTAGAAACTAACTTTTCTACATTGTCCCGGGTCTGGGTGTTTGTGGTACCTTCGTTGTTTCTGAGTTCCATAACACAAGTGCTTCAGCTACTTACTTTGGGTTCAGAGCAATGTATGTGATGTTGTCCGCATTTATTATTATTATTATTATTAACCTTTTGAGCAAAGGGGCCGCTTACTCACCGGTTTTACCCTTATTTAATTACTAGATAAACTAAAAAAGCATTGTAATAGGTAGGTATTCTTTTAATCACTGATACTGTAAGAAATTGCGTTAGTTTTGGAGATAAAGGATTTATATTTTGATAAATTTGTATATTGACATCGTTCCGAAAGTTTACATCATTGATTGATAACTTTAATGAACTGACGTGGTATACTTGCATGAATTCATCAAGGTTGCAACAATAATTCTAATGTCAAGGTTAAAAGTGACTGAACTGGCTCACAATAAACAAACACCAAAATATTTACTCATTAAAAAAAGCCAAGAGATCTCAGTAGGTATTTGACTATAGAACACAGTTGTTTTTTTTTGGGATAGCTTACTTTACATAATGATACAATCAATGTCAAGTTCATAAAAAGCAAAAAAGAAAATTATGTCACAGCAATTAAAGATTACTATTTTGAGATGAGACCGGAAAAGTCTAGAGTCACATAGGGTAGACCTCGTCCCGACAACAGGCAATTTCGTAACTCTATTCTGAAACAATATAAAAACAACTAAACATATACCTAGCATCATCTGCTTCCAAGCATCTTTACAAAACTCTCAAAGAAATCCCAAAACATTAAGAACAGCACTAATGTTTGCAATGCCCTATGCACTTCACCGCTTGAGAGTTCCAAAGCTAGACACACAGTTGCACTGTGTAGGTACATAGTCACCACTAGTCACTATGACGCACTGCGCTTAGTCATTCAAAAGCAGTCGTCAGTCAACACAAAGAGGCACGGCAGCGCAGTGGGAAAACAGTATTCTATGCAGGTTTCGACAAGTCGATATGTTTGCTTTATCATTGCGGTTCCGAAGCTGTGACAGCTGTGATGTAATCAGAGATATATATTGATAATGACCGCACCGCATTCCGATAAATTTTGTTAAGATAATTGACAAGTTCTTGTGAAATTTGGTTAATCTCTGTCTGTAGGAAGTCTCATAAATTATGCATAACATAACATACCATCATGCCTGTATCCCCGAAGGGTTAGGCAGAGGTGTACCAATGTATGTACACCCACAGTTTGCCGGTATGTTTTAGGTCCCATGTAATAGGGGGCGAGCCTATTGCCACTAACCGAGCACAAATCCAAACTCCGACCTGCTACTGAGAATTTCATAGAAAACCCCAATAACACCTTGGTCGACTTGGGAATCGAACCCAAGACCTCTAGCGTAGCAGTCCCACTTAGAACCACTAGGCCAACGAGGCAGTTTTTCGGGGCGATAAATTATGAGTAATAAAGAAACTTAAACAAATAGGTGCGGTCCTAGAAAAAAAGGACTAAGATCTAAGCGTTGCTTAGAATCAAAAGCTACTCAATAATCATTCCATTATTTAACCTTCTGTTGTACCTACATGTTTATTCGTTTTGTATCGTATGTGTAGGCTTTTCCAATAAATAAAAATAATTAATTTAAAAACAAGTCCTTTATTGCTTTATTTAAATATACACTGTTATATCTCATAACTTAACAATATTGTTTGTTTTCAGGCTTATCATCTGGTGTCTAAGGCTGGTATCATAAGGCTATTGGTGTACAACTTCAATCAACTTTAACAAGTAAATAATTATTTTAATTTTGTAGGTTTGTTGAGCATTCCAGTAATACAAAATCTGAAGTAATAACGATTCATCTCTGCCCAGGACAAAGTATTATTGAATAAATTCCTTAACAGTAAATAATTTACATACAACTTAAAATTTAAATTTTCTCACCTCTATTTTTTTAGGAAAAATTATAGTTTATATTGTAGGTTATTTTTAGTAAAGGCTTAAGATCATTGAAAAAATTTGTTAACGGATTCTTCATCTAATGATTTTTATCTGTCTCTATCATAGTTTTTATGCGTTATGTATATTACAGCCTCGGGATCACATGACTGCGAATCACTATTTACGACAATCAGTTATTGCGTATTAACGAATTCAAGTTAAGAAGCATCTATCGATAATACTATTACACAATGTGGTGAAAACCCTATCTTATCATTTTCTTTGTCATCACATTTATTTTTGGGAAATTCTGTTATTTAATCTCAATACAGCTTTATAATTTAAAGATACATAAAATAGTACTATGTTCTGAGCAGGTACGTCATCTTACCTAAACTGTTCAGATATTTTCAAAGCTAGTTATCAAACACGCGACAACACCTACCTACACTACACATCTACACTCGTTTCTCTATACTATATATTTTATCTATTTCTAAAAAGCCTAATACATGATTTGCCTAAGCCTAAACCAGACTAAAAACATATGCATTTTAAAACTAACTACAGTTATTTAGTTTTAATTCACTATAAATCCTTACATATGACTTAGCACGGGATGTATTCTGAAATACCCAACTGGGGATGAAACGCTGCTAGTTAATAAGAGTACATACTCGATACTTACATTCGATACCTAGTACTTTTTGGTATCGATACTTTTGTATCGATCATGTACTGAGTAGGTATCGGTTAAAAGTAATATCTGTACTTATGGTAAACTTGCGCTAAGGTAGATAAAAGCAGCTAGCGGTGGATCAAAATCTAATACATTTCCAGTTTTGATTTTAAAAGTAACAATGATAAAAGTAAGTAAATCCCACCAGAAAAGCCACATGTAAAGATTTTTTCTAAACTCATCACGAACAATACATAGACCTTAAAACTTAACATACAAACTAGCGAGCTAAATCGCGATAAATTCAATAAATTAATTAAAATCAGTCAAACAACATGTAAACACGTCTATTTTCTATTTCACACGTTTAGCTAAAATTCCTTGATATTGGCAACACTATTTTCAAGATTTTAACAATTGCAGTTGCTTAATTTAACATGAATATAATTTGAACCTTATAATCAATGCAACTGAGGTCGGTTTATATAACAATGTGTATTCGGTTTTATAAATACGAAGTCATCACGAAATACAACAACTACAATTTATCACAATAAGTATAATGCTTAAAATTAGTTTAAAACCTTATCGGCGATACCACAAAACGGTGTTTAAATTTATACCGTCCATTATTTGCCTATATGTAAGTTTGGATGTATTATTTATTATTATTTAGATCCTAAACTGTCCCACTGCAGGGCAAAGGCCTCCCTTCCTTCTTTCCACAGGTCTCTATTGTTTGCTATTTGTTGCCACTCCTTTTTGTATGCGTCTAGTTCATCCTTCCGCCTGGGTCTTCCACGCGGCCTTCGTCTATTAGGAACCCAATTTGTAGAGGCTTTCGTCCACGGTCCTTCTGACATTCGGCACTCGTGTCTGGCCCAGTCCCATTTCAATTTGGATGTATAAGTAAATTATATTATTTTTGTCAAATATTACTTTTCGTATTCCTATTAAAAAGTTGTTAACGCGGGCGAAACTGCAGACAAAATCTAGTTAAGACTGAAAAGTTCGAAGAAAAGATATTATCGTTATAGCTTTCCATATCACCACATTACGTCACCACTATTCCGAGGTAACGCCGAATTTAATTAGAGCTAAAATAAATCTAAATATAATGAAGGAGTAATGAGATCTAAAATATGCATTTTGATTCAGACCTAATATTAGATGCGATTAACGTTTTAACATAACTTTTTTTTATAGTAGGTAAAATACTTCGAAAACTTATCTTGATTAAATTTTAAATAGCAATTTAAATGTTAGTTTTGTATTTGCTGTCTCTCAGTACTCTTTTACTGACATAAAAGACCTTTAAGCAAAAATTCATTTTAAAGAGATGCTTTTTCTTCACTTTTTAATAATCGCTTATATTTTGTTTTATATTAAGGTTTGTTTATTATCACCAGGGTTTATACCTACACCTAAGAACTTTTAAAGGAATTCTTTGCTTAGTTAGTTATTTAAGTTTTTTTTTTCAAACATTAACACACACTTTTATAACTTTATCCAATTTGTACTAATAATCTCTCTCGGTCTGCAAGCAGATGTCAATAAGCGTTTTCGCGATTAAAAAATCCGCTAGGTTAATTAGTCTCGCATATTGTTCATTTGCGAATTTCCACCAGTAACGAGCCAGTATGTAATCCTTCATTGGTAGAACTTGTCAGATGTGAGACTAGCGGAGCTCGCGGATTAGTTTAATCGCAAAATCATTCATATGAGTATGAAATGCGATGGAATATTTGGTTTTCAGAATACTATTCTATAGCTAAGATTCTAAGCTAAGCCAGCTGAGGAAGCTCTACTTCTTCTACTTTATAGCTTATTCAGGGATTCTATTAAACTCACTAAGTAAGCGATAGGAAGTCCAACGCAAGAGGAAATTTATTCTGCCACTCACATTCACCCGAATACTAAGAGGGAAGACAAATGATTTTAGGAAGATTTTGAGATAGGGAGACAATTGCAAATGATTTTAGGAAGATTTTGAGATAGGGAGACAATTGCAAATGATTTTAGGAAGATTTTGAGATAGGGAGACAATTGCAAATGATTTTAGGAAGATTTTGAGTGAATGTAAGTGGCCCGCAGCGATATTACGTATCTTGCAAAAGGAAAGCGACAGAAAAATATGCACAATGATTTCTGACAATATTATAATTCCTCTAACGTTTCTCTCGTCATACAAATTATAAATTTGACAGCAATAATAGTACAATTTTCGCTTTACTTTTGTTAGATACGTAAGGGTGCGTCCACATCTGACGAACGAGCACTACACGAGCCGCTCGCGAGCCGTTCGCAAACCGCTCGTGGCGTGCTCGTTCGTCAGATGTGGACGCACCCTTATACCGCTGCGGGGCCATCGCTACCGTCCAGCAGGTCTAAGTATGTATCAATATTCCTCATAATCATAGTAGTCGTCGTCTTGACCGTTCTGCAACATGGCGGCCAGGGATAGCTCGCCAGTTATGTCTATTGGTTCTGCTTCTATTTCATCATCGTAGTCGTCTACGTTATCTGTGGGATTACAAAATGTAATTTAAAATTTTGACTATAAACTAAATATCCAAAACAATTGCGAAGTTAGGTTGAAGCAATGTAGGGTTAAATATTGCGGAATACACGCACAAAATGTAATAACAAGCAAAAATATATAATTCTAACAGCATAACAATTAAAATGACTGAATTAAAATATAAATTATCATCTCTTCTATATGTAAAATCGTTGAAAATATATTTTAAACAAAGTCAAACCGACTTTGTTTGAGATATATTTTAAACGATTTACACCCTCTATTACTTAAGAACAGTTCAACCGATTTCCATGATGTTGGAAACTAATATTGGATGCAAAATAACTATAAAAACTTCGAGAAAGTCACATTATTTTCTGGTGGCGGCACTTCTTTCGCAGATGAAACCGCGGGGCACACATATTAGTATCATATAGTACTGACCAACAACAGCAGGCGTACTGGGAGCTTGCGGCGTGCGGGGCGCGGGCGAGGGCGGGGCGGGCGAGGCGGGGGGCGCGGGGTTCTTCTTCTTGCGCTTGCGCGGCACGGGCGACGCGGCCACCGGGGACGCGGGGACCGCTGGCTTTGGTGTTGGGGGCTTTTTCCTGTAACATAACGATGTTTAAATAAGAAATGTAACATTATGTCTGTGTAACACTATCTATTCAATATTCTATTACAGAAGTAGCATTAGTAATAAAGTTAAGTGTCCAAACACGTGATTCCTAGGTGTATTATATCAATATGTTATAATCACAGAATACGATTTTGCTATATAATTTTAAAATTGGCATTGACAAAAGTATGCGTTTTCTTTAATCACTAAATAACACATGAATTACTTTAAACTATTACATATAAATTTACATAGATTAGAACATAAAACCACCTGCTTTTAGAAAGTCAAGTGCAATTTCAAGCTATGAATACGTCAATAGACATATAAAGCGAACACAAATGACTTGGAACAAGCCAAAAAGAAGGCCAAAATTAGAACCCATATAAAACCTTATGTACTTACTCAGGGACAGCAGTTTCTTTAGGCGCCGGTGGCAACGGCGTGCCCGGAAGGTCTAAGCTCTTCAGAATATCATAGTTTATCTTGGAGCTAATCTTCTTTTCTGCTATCATCTTCTCGATAGCTTCCCCAGCGGTAGCAGCGTTACATGGAGTCCTCTTCTTGTAGGAACCACGTAGTTTCTTCTTCTTGTCCTTGTTTTCTTCCCTTTCTTTAGCACGAAGCTCTTCTTTTACTTAAACATTTAAACTATAAATAAGTTGTTTTTACATAATATGATTTTAAGAAACTTTTGTAGATTGTAATTCAAAGTTTTACTCACGAAAATGTTAATCCCAAGACCTAATATCAGTGTAGAAAATAAAAAAAAATATAATTAAAAATTAAAAAACACGCCTGCCATGTAAAAAAAATTAAAAACAAGTCAAATATTTGCAGTCGGGGTCGGTTACTTGGAACAATTCATTACAGGTCCCCCGACTGCAAATATTTGACTTGTTTTTAATTTTTTTTACATGGCAGGCGTGTTTTTTAATTTTTAATTATATTTTTTTTATTTAATACCTTTTAGTGAACAACAAAAAAGCATGACACAACACAAAAAAAAATTTCGTTCGGAACCCTTTGCAGGCGATTTCGACTCACACTTGACCATTTTTTAATGTCCACATAGCCTATGTCACTCGGGATAACTCAAAGCTTCTAATGATACCACAAACATTGAAATCGGTCAAGCCTTTTAGAAGTTATGGTGGAATAAAGAAACTCACAAACATACATACATACATACATACATACATACCTACATACATACATACATGAACCCTGAAAACATAACACTCCTTTTTGGGCAGTCGTGTAAAAAGTGTACGTTATTTTCAAATGTTTAATATTTAGGTACTGTTTTTAGCTTGTTGTATGTCATGCTTTTGTCGAAAAAACAAACAATATTTTTAAGTACATAGCATACTTGAGGAATAAAATATGACTTTAGATGTCATTCTTATTCAGTACACATAATTATTAATTTATTTCAAGGTTTAGAGATTGAATATGGCGCCATATCGATTCAATTATAGATTCACGAAAAAAAATACTTACTCTTCTGTTCCCTCAAGTACCCAGCATTAATCTTATTCCACAGCATCGCTTTATGCCGAACCTCCTCTGCAGACATGATGAGTGAGCTGATGTAAGCCTCGTCCTTTTCCTCAAGGACCAGCTCCTCAGCCGTGGTCAGGTCCTTGCTGAACTGCTTGGGTTCTGGTCTCACGAACTTATCGCTGTCGTCTTGTCGGCTACTCTCGCCGAGACCTATTACGGCTAAGTCGGGGCCTAAAACGGGATTGAAGTAAAAATTTTACTAAATATGTCCGTTGATTAATAAATTTTTAATCTTGTGTTTTTTATACGAATATAAACAGGAACTCTCTTCTATTTAAACTCATTATAAACGCCGTTCAGTTTGATAATCTATATAATCTTTATAATTTCTAAAACTACGTGAGTTTTACTTAGCAAGTAGTTAAGTAAATCTCACGTATTCAAATTCACAGTACGTATTGCAGTTACTGCAACAATAATTCCCCATATAATCAATGTGGGACGCATTAGTATAACTATATATTTACAAAATACTAACCAAGTCCCTTCTCAATCTTCATTTTTTCACTTCTAACAGCACCTTCTTCTTTCGAGGGTATGTCTTCTACATCTTTAGCTATTTCTCCGATGCGATCCAATGTGTCTTCTACAGCAAACCTTGACGCCTCAGCATCTTCTGAACACGTTTCATCTGAAAAAGAAGATAACTTTATAATGAGATATAAAGAAAGTAGATAGAGATATAAATTATTTACTTTTGTAGGTAGGTATGTTGTTATAAATGTGGTAGGTAGGTAAGGTGTATCATATAAATATTGAATTTACATAATATACTAAGAGGCATAAAATCTTATGATTTTCTGTGAAGCAGCAATGCGAAAACAAAAGAAAATTATAAAAGTATTGCAAAACCCTGTTTATAGCAACCTGTTGAACGTAGTTAATTATTTCCAGAAACCATCAACATTATTACATAAACAAACAATTAAATAATATGCATACGGAAAAGCACATACATTTTCTCATTGCTTATCTTTATAAACATAAACATATCATCACGCCTGTATCCCCGAAGGTTTAGGCAGAGGTGTACCAATGTACACCCACAGTTCGCCGGTATGTTTAGGTCCCATGTAATAGGTGGTGAGCCTATTGCCACTAACCGGGCACAAATCCAAACTCCGACCTGCTACTGAGAATTTCATAGAAAAACCCAATAACACCTTGGTCGACTTGTGAATCGAACCCAAGACCTCTAGCGTAGCAGTCGCGTTGCGAACCACTAAGCCAACGAGGCGAGCTTATCTTTATTTTAAGAATATGTGCATTTCCATTTATTCTGGTCCATAACATACAAAATATCCATCGTGTTTAACTTTTAACCTTCTTCTGTTTAACAAGCTACGCAAACGTATACTGAGATAATTAAATTTCAAATAAGCACGACTTAAAGTCCAAGTAGTCTTCCATTGAGAATGCATAATCACGATTTATATGTGCCGTTTATATGTGTGTATACATTAATTAAAATATATAACATTAGTGTATGTATTACAAAACATACCAGTTTGCAAGTCAATCAGATTTATAATTTCATAATTTTTTTTTTGTGGTATCCTGTTATATTCATTGCTAAACTGATTAAGTGATAATTAAATATCTCAATGCTACCTATTAAATCGTAACTTATCACCTGCAGTAACTTTTAATTGCATTTCGGTAAATTATTTGATACAAATAAATACTATGCCTACAAAATTATTTAGACAAATTTTTTTATATTCGCATCCTCACATAGTGGTTCTTTTTCTAAACTGGTATATAATAATATAAATAATCCAGCCTATAAACGTCCCTCTGCTGGGCACAGGCCTCTTCCCATATAGAGAAGGCACGAGCATTGATCACCACGCTTGCTCTCTGCGGATTGGCTATTTCAGATCCCAAATTATGGAATCCAGGTGTCCTCACGATGTTTTCCTTCACTGTTTGTCAGAAGTGTCTTAGAATAATAGAAGACTTACCGATTCCCAGGACAGCTGTGGAGTTGCCAATAACTGCGGCCACCTTTTTTCTTTTGTTGCCATCTCTTTCTAGCTGAGCTTCTATCTCCTTCTGCAGATCTGTCAGCTCCTTTTCGCCATCTTCTTCTTCCATTAACTAGAAATTAAATGGTGTGAAGCATTTTATTTTACGTATTTCGAAAAGATAGTCAGACAAAAACTTCCAACCCTGCCCTATTTATTCAAGTTATAAATTGGGATGTTTTAATTTATTAGAAAGGTTTAAGCAGAGACCAATATAGCTTGATTCAAATGATCATTAATCAAAGTTATGCCATCGTAATAAACCAAACTTAAGATCAATCCTAAAAATCGATCAGTAAAAATATTTTTATAAAAGTTAATAGTTAAGAATCTGCACTCTTGTGAAATTACAGACTGCCATAGACATGCAGACATAAATATTGCACATACATTAATTTAAATAAATTTGCAATATTTCTACTAAACTATAGCTATAACTATATAATATAACTAAAACTATACCTAGTGTTTGCCTTGAACGCGGTAATGTCTGAAACTACCCGTCGAAACCAACAAACTATAGAATTTGACATTTCGGACATTAAAATCAAAAAGTTTTTATTTTTTCCAAGATTTGCTTCAGATTTGCATCACGAGCAACCCCCCCCGCCCCTTTAAATTTCATCGCCAGGGGCGCTACCCTGACTAAATTGAAAGGGTACCTCTTGCCGGTGCCCTTTAATGTAGGTTTTTCCTTTACAAAACATCTCGACTAACCCAAACTCGTTCTCCTCTTTACTGTTTTTATCATGCAGATATAATTCTATCCAACAATTTCCGTGTTACGTTTAAAATATTTGCATGGAATACTAAATCACTTTGATGTCGTAAACGCGACGTACGGCCGTGACCCCGACAAAATATATTATGATTTCGCAGTAATATCCAAACAAAAAATATTAATATGTTGAAAACATAAGTAGTTGTATGTAGGCTATAGGTAATTTTTAAGGTTTTTATCTGGTCCTAAACGCATCAATTGATTCCGATTATGAATTGTTTTTTTATAATTAATTCTCACTATGATGATCCAAAACGTATTTTTTTGCAAACTCGCACACATTATTTTAAAAAATGTTTGTTTAATTTTATTAATATCGACATTAATTTTAGTACTATATTTCAAACGTTCGGGTATTTCCTCTTATTCGAAGTTTCGTTTACGCAGCGCTGATTAATAACAAGGAAGCATCATTCAACCGGTTTCTGACTGCGAATCTATTTGTAGGAAAGCAATGTTTTGATAATCGTTACGAACTACGGATATATTATACGAATACGATTGTTCGTATTATTACATCCATATGGATACACTTTCAGGGTTTAAATACATTCAGCTGACCAAATCGAAGCTAATCGACCGATTATTAAATATTTCAGCCAGTGCGCAATGGAGTAGAATGACAATCGCCAATCGGAAATACAACTATGAACTGCAGCAGCAACGGCAGTTACCGAATAAATCGTTAAATAATCCAATAATTGTTAAATTCGCACTTTCATGTTTCTTTATAATGTTGTGTCAGTCAAAAGTGTATTTTTTTGCTGCCGAGTATTAAATGATGTTCGACAATCATTTTGCCTTTTTTCCTCGCTATGATGGGGTCGGCTTTCAGTCTTACATGATACAGCTGAATATGTATAATATGCTCTTTTTTATCGAGCGACTGGCATCCTGAACTCAACAGCCTATTCTACTGGGTACCACTTGTTTAACAGCACATACAATAAAAAAATCAAAATGTATCTCCATACCTTCTGTAGCCTCTCTTTATCCCTCTTCCTAGCTGCTCTGAAAGCCGGTGGATCCTGTTCCTCTTCCAAGTCCACTGTCATGAACTCCTCAAGAGTCAGGGCACTGGATGGCGTGTCCCCAAACTCCAGGAGCCGCTTCCGTAGGGTTGACTCATGCACTTTGACTATTCGTACCACATCGGATGGTGTTCGGTTGAATTCGTGGAGACGAGCTGCTATTAACAAAGCTGTAGAGAGCAGAAAAAAAGTGCGTTATATAATTGTCTTTGTTATTTACTTTGATGTTTAAAGAAAAAGTTACAGGTAAAAAAATTAAGAATCTATTATTATTTTGAGCTGATTTTAAGATAGACAATTTTGCAAGGATATGAGTAGAAATTTTTTCCATACATGGGACAGTTAATTAAAACTACTTTTACGGATTTTGTCGCGGTTTATATTTAGGTTTAAGGTCCCAACGTTTCGATACCTTTGCAGGTGTCATGGTCACAGGCAAATATAAACCGCGATAAAATCCGTAAAAGTAGTTTTATGTCAATGCCTAACATAGGCGTTAACCTCAGAAATCAATAAGTAAATTAAATTATTAAATGTACGATTATCATCACAACCTGTTCTTTTTTTTGATAATAAAAGGACCCTTGTAAAAAAATACAATCATATTAGAAGCTTTAATTATGTTTTTTGCACTATCATTGTATGTTGTAAAACGTATCTACTACTCTATTATTCTTAGGTATCGATGCGGAAATACTAATGTCAACAAAATATTCATACCTGCACGTCAGGCAAAGGAAATCAAATTCGCCAAGATCACGGTCAATGGTCCGGTTAGTTCACATCCGCACAATATATTACTCATTGGAATTTAGCGAACAAAGAAGTATTTATTTAAGAAGATTATGTAATTATCTGTCCTACTAGATGTCCACTCGCCATTGCGAGTAATGCCATTGCATTGCAGAATACATTAAACTTGCTATTTGCAAGGTTAAGTAAAAGTTGTAAATTAGACGATAGAAGTCATGTTCCAAATGGCAAATGGCTCTTTAGAAAATATAGTAGTTTATCTGTAGTTTATATTAAATGTGTTATAATTATCCATCCTAAAAAAACAATATAAAATAAGAAATAATATATAGACTGGTTTTTAATTTAACGTAAACAATACTATTTTTGCTCTTTTGATTTAAAGATACAGCTTAAAATAATGCCGTAAAAGAGTTTTAAATAAACAACCTTTGAGGTCAGATTGTGTATTGTTGGTACAAAGAGAAACTTTCTGGAAACAGGTTATACCAGAGTATAATAATGATAATATAAGAACAACACCCGTAGTGCAATTATTTTATTTTGTAGAATTTCAGTACAGGATTATTTGGGTATTATATGAGAATATTAATTTGAAGATGCAAAATGATAAGTTTTATATTTTGTCACTTTTGTAACCTATAGAATGCGAATTTAATGAGTTGTTGGTATTTAGCCATGGAAATAAAGCCTCAGATATTTAAGTGCATTATTAGTTAATAATTTATTTAGTAACCAATTTATACTTACAGAATAATTCTACTAACTTGTATATAACTTAGATTGATGAGATTATGTTTGAATATTTTTTCATAGCTCATGGATTGGCAGGCAGGGAGGAAAGTATACCTCAACCAATGAATTTAGGCCGTCTTTTATAGTACACTGATAAAAAATTTAATAAATATAACTCCTATTTTACTATTTTTAAAGACTATGTTTCAAACCCCAACTCACCGGCTCCACAAATGCCTGAAGGTCTTCGTCCAGAGTGTATGGAGTCCCTCTTCATCCTCTGCACAAGACGCAGGGCTGTCATGCTGACCTCGTGCGACTTCTCGCCGAACTGCAGCTGAGAGGAGAACCGGAGGATGTATAGACATGGATCTGTAAGAGAAAATGGTTAGATGAGGACAATATCCTGATAACAACAAATCAATTAATCGTTTTATAAAAATTGCTCATTTCATAGACCATGTAACTAAGACTGTAGGTGGCATTTTTCATTGCACAGTAAGCCAGTAGGTCCTTTCAGGAAAACAGGTACTATACATTAAACTATTTACGTAAAAAAAACACAGAACGCATTTAATTCAAAATTACTAAGATATAATTTGAGTATTTTAGACTTCTGAATTACAAAACCTCGATTTTCTGCAAAATGAACATATTAAGGTAATGCACAGTTGTTGTTTGATATATGTGTTGTACATAAACAGTTTACACTAGTGAGGTAAGAGATCTTGCGTTGTAATTTTCTTAATGGTATAAAATCGTGTGATTTCAACAATCATTTCTGCAACAGCAAATAGTGTGCAGATTGTTACAGAAAAGCAACTATGTATAAAAAATGTATTTCCTCTATTTTATTTAGGTCACTGTAGTAACCTTATTAGGCTCAAATATTAAACGGCCAGAAATCGCACTAGACAGGTTTGAAAGAAAGTTGAGGCCATTACCGAGGAAATAGGCTAAAAAGTAATATTCGCATTTTTAGATAAGGAATACCATTGAGTTCAATATAAACTCATACTTTATTTTAAGCAACCGATCACGACACGCTTTTACAGTTATGCTAACATAAATACATTATCAATATTGTTGTTTTACGTAATCGTGTGTATTTCGAACATAAAACAGCTGACTCCCGTAGCGTAGGTAGTAATGGTAACCCACTACAATCTGGTGGGTGTTGACTTACCGTAAAGCCTAACAAGGATATCCGTATCCGATAATGAATGGCCTCCTTAAAGATTAAGGTGATAACTTGTAACGTTGTAACACACGCTTAGTCAATAAGCTTATTTCAAAACGAAGAAAAAAATCACGCGTTACCGTAATATCAATTGAAAAAATATTACAGACAGACATTTTTGAAAGGAACTCTTTACCGACTTAAAAAAAAATCAAGGTTTCTATTGTCTCGTCTTATGAAATAATAATTACTTGAAGTCGCTTTTGTACATTGATGAGTAATCAATTACTTAATTGATCGAATCTAGCTTAAGCATTAGCTAAACCAATAACATTTTAGACGTTTTTAATCTTCAAACAACTATGTCAACAATCCGTGCTAGTTTACTAAAGAATTCATTAAAAAAATACGAGTAAATTAATATTTGAAATGCTTAAAATTTTTCACAAACCACAAGGTGGTTTCCTTATTTCATGCACATTTAGAAGCGTTGACTAACATCATTAAAGTGATGTAAAAGACAGCAATATTCGTTCAACTGATTTATTTATTTATTTTTATGGATCACCAACAAAGAATACACCTTACATGCTATACAAGAAGAAAAAATAAAGTTACAGAGTTCTTGTGCTTCCTTAATTACAGGTGACCACATCATGCAAAATAAGCCTTGTAAGCTTTAAAAAAAACGTGGTAACACATACAAAAGATGAAAATTAAAATTAAAAGTAAAAATAAAAAATATGCAGTTGACATAATACGTACGGAGGTACGTCAATAAGTTAATAAAATGAAAAAAACAATAATTTAGTTTTAATTTAATTGTTCACTTATTAGTTTTCTGAATACACCAATAGAATTATAAAAGATGTCTATGTCTTCCGAAGCGACTGTCACGGTGTTGTACTGGTAAGCTAATCTCACTGTAGGAGAATGTTTCCCTAAGTTGGTACGGAACTGTGGAGCTTTAAGCAACGAACATGAATAGCGAGGAAGTCTAGAAGGGACATTGATGTTGATGTTGCTTAGGAGTTCTGGACAGTCAATGTGGTTATTAAGCAGCTTATACAAAAAGACAAGATCGGAAATCGTGCGACGATTTTTAAGTGATTTGAGTTGAAATGTTTTTAGTCTGATGTAAGTCTGATGTAAGTGGACCAATACAAACGTCTATTTAAATATTAGAGGTAATAATCTAGACGGTAAATATAGACATATTGCATACGATGCATTTAAATTGCAGACAAACTGTTATTAAAACAGTGATTTATTCTGTTATAAATATTATGTATTTATGTTAATAATAAACGTTAAATTATCTAGACGAGCGCTAGACTGCTGTTGCAATCTTATACAGGGTGTTAAGAAAACCCTGTCCGATACGTTAGGGTATTGTTAGGTATCGATAACTGATACCATTAATGTAGAAAATAAATGGAAAATAGGAAAAAAAAAATTATAACCTAAAAGTTTTTTTTCTCTCAATATGCGAGTGAGAGAGTCACAGGTGCTGCCAAATGATCAAACAAAAGGCCGCCGAATAATACCTACCGACGAAAATGGTGTTGTAATTATTGCTTTAATCTAAAATTTAGGGAATTTCGTGTCAAAAAATCGTTATTTCAAAGTTCATTATTATTGAAACTATTATTAATATTTCGAATTTAATATTTTATTTGGGCATGTGATTGTGACACCTATATCACCCTTTCAGGTCGGACAGGGTTTTCTTAACACCCTGTATGTAGGTATGTTATTTTATCCGAACCATGTATAGAGTAGTTACTGGCTGAAGTTGCTAAATGCGAAGAACACAAAATAAAAAGAGAACGAAATATATATTAAAAAAAACATCAAAATAAGGTTTTTCTATAAGTTTGTTCTTCGAACAACTGAGTAAGTATTTTAATTCGTTTTTTTTAGATCCTGTTTTAAAAACTACCTAAATAAGTATAGTATGGCATACAGGTATTCATAATGAACGGACGACGACCTCAAGGAAGAAGTGTAATGTTAATAATTTATAATCTAAATTATTATTAAGATTTTTTGCCGAATTAGGTACGGTACTTGACGAGGTCAAAAAAAAATGGCCAAGCAAAAAAGAACCTGGTAGAATCACCAACTCAATTTTAATTCAAGAAGCATGCATTTTATTGCAATTATGCATCTAAATGATTAAATAATGATCTAAAATAAAATAAAGGAAACAGTTAAGAATACATTATTTAAAATATTTTTAACTACAGAATACCTGCTACAGAAATAAATATTTATGAAATATTAACACTTTAGTTACCTAAGATAAGATTGTCAATGTCTTAAAACTTGTATATAATTTATTATAATAATGAAAATAAGTGCCATTATATATTTTAATCATACATTGCAAGCAGTCTGCATGTCTTAATTTTGTATGCAAATATTTTGCTACCCGGTAACAAATAAAACTTATTTTTTACTAACTGTAATTGAGTTTTCAAATTAAAATAAACATTTACTTATCAGATTACTAATAAAACCTATTTACTTGAATTTAATATAAAAATATTGACTTAACCTTTATTAAAAGACTCGGGTGAAGTATTTCAATACCTAACAAGAAACTAACAATAGCTGTGGACATTAATAGAATAAGAACAAAAAAGCTTAGACACAGTTAGTAAAATTAAACAAAGGCAACAAATAAAGATAAACAAAACAATAAATAATTACTTCACGAAGGTTTTACTTGAGAACATTGTCGACGGGTTAAATTGATGGTTCATGTTTTTGCTTTGTAGTTAGGTACCTACTCACCTTAAAAGGTCTTTTCAAAGTGTTAATGAACCGAGTTCAAAAGCTTTTTTATCTTCAAGTTAGAAATAATTAAAAGTCGTTTCCGACAACTTATAGGGTAAAACTAGGTAATACGCCCCACTTTTTTTTGAACACTAACTGAAATAAAACTAATCAAAGTTATAATCAAATCTTTATTTAATAACATTATTTATTTATTTTAGGACATTATGGCACATGTTACAAATATTTAAGTTGTAAGAAAATAGAGTAATAATCATTTAAAAAAAAATCTACAGTGGGGCGTTTTGTCATGTGCCATTGCATAATATGCCTCGCCTCCATTATAAAATGCCCCACTTTTTTTAATCGCCTTTAAGTCGTTGAATGTCGATGATTATGTAACAATAGATAAAACTAATAACAATTTTTATGAAAACATAACAATTAAACAAAACACTTATCATTACAGTAATTATTACAAGGCTGAAACCCAACAAATTCGCAATTTTAAAATTACAGAAAAAATAAACATAAAGTATCTTCTTACATGTCTATAATAACAGATTATTAAAAATCAAAAAACATAATTCAGTCCTTTCGTTACATCTTGATCAGTCTCAAAAAATAATAATCATTTTCATCAACACTGGAGGCTTCATTGACACCCATAGTCTTGCTTTTTACCTTTCCATTGCTTCTTCTAAATTTTCTGGCGACCATGATGCTCGCAGTGTTTTTTTATTATACTTCCGAGACATTTTCTGAAACATTTATAAACTATTGTAACACATTTATGCGAATCAAATAGTAGGGCGTTTTACGTACCGAGCCATGGGGCATATTGTAAAATACACTATTTAAAACGCCCTACTGCAATTTAATCAACAAACTCAAGGTTATAACGTTCGCCACATTGAAAACATAAAGGTTGGTTTATACATTTTACCATGAATTGAACAAAATTGTCATAAAAAACAAATCATTAAAGTTATAAAAATTCATATGATACTTACCACAAATTGTTTGATCACTATAAAATTAAATTTTCGAATATTTCATAAACGAACAATAATTATAACGCGTAATCGGCAGTCATGTTGTCGTCCGACTGGCGCCTACGCGTGCAAGTAGTTATGCGCTGCGAAAATGTGTTAGTGTGAGCGACAAACGACTGGGGCGTTTTGTCAACTGGGGCGTATTACAGAGTTTTACCCTATTACCATTCAGAAAACTTATTCAAGGCAGTTTTACGCAACCTTCTAAAAAGTGCTAGGGAACCACTTTAAATGGTTGGCAGAAGTCATATAGTCTGAAAAACGAACTGAAGAATATCAGATCCCAGTCAATTTATCTAACTGTTGTCAATTTATCTAAATGTTTAGCTAAACAGAATTTCACGAACAAGTGATTAAACCAACAACGCAGGGTCAAAACCTATCTAAGTGCATGCAACAAGCAAAGTTGACATTAAAACGCATCTTAATCGCCAATATAAATACTAAACACGTAATCAACCGTACCTAACACATTATTTAAATAAATAGCAATTGTTTTATTCATATTGCGAAACTAACAATTGGCGCCAAATAAGGCAAAATTTAATGCGTTTTTAATTGCAATTGACTGAAGGCTGAATTTTTATTCGATGCCTAAAGGCCAGTGCGTGCTTTTACGAATACAATACGCGTTACTTAAAACAACATGAGTAATCGAGGTGCTGTAAGAAATTTCTCCATCTTATCTTATAGTTCAAGAACTTATAACCGAGGTTAACAACAATATGTAGGTAATACATACCTACAACAAACTAAAGTAACACTTATGAAAATAATATCCTAGAACCTTAAAAATATGTTCAAAAGGATAAATAATTAAATCCATAGCATATCTAGCTGATGTTGTAAAAAATAAACATGTTCTGTCATTGTGTAGGTACTTTCTAATACCAATGAAAAAGAAACATGCAGCAAGCACTTCCGACGTCCGGGCGTCCTTGGCATAGAAACCAGATAATTTCTATGTTAATGTAAATTCTATAACGTAAGAGGAAATACAGTTAGCTACTTAGTACTAGCCTAGAAAGGTAAATATGTAAGTGCTGCCACACATAGCTGCGGATTCGCATCGCATCGCAAATATCTGCAAACTCGCGTCCCATTGTGAATTCTATTTAACTAGGAGTTCCTGCGATGCGGCGTCGTAAAGCATCGTCTCGCAGCAGTGGAGTACAACCTTCACCTTACACGGACGTTTCCGACACGAACCATAGCTGATGCATAGCTGATTAACTGCGATCCGGAACAAGCACGGAACTTTACACTCTAGTGAGGCGAACACGATGCAGTATGCAGTGTTTGTGTAAGTTGGTTATACAACTACAACGGAATTGTTATACCGCGATACTGGATTTATTTCGGTATTTTAACAAGATAACTACTTTCAGGGTTTCCTATCCCAAGGGAGCCAACGGGACCCTACCTTCTAACCCTTCGTTTTCCGTCGGACCTTCCGTCTATCAGAATTCTATATCTCCACTCCAGCACCTTTATATGTATACAGTTGAAGCTTTCACGAGAGTGTTTATTTCTGTTGCCTCAATAACAACAAATCGGCAACAATTTATCCAAAACATTGGGACCAATAAATACATAGTTGATTCACAAAGCCTGTAGTACATAATTCTAGTTTTTTAATAACTAGTTTAAAACTAGGACAGTTATGTTGCTGATTGCACCATAACTAAACTAGCAACGTCATCTACAGGTGTAACCTAGACCACTGAAAACTATCATTAAGCCATAATTACAGCATCTCAATGACCTTATGAACAAGTCTGTTAAGCAAATTATCTCCTTCGGAATTTACATAATTTTCTACGTCTGCATTTCGCCATTTTAATCAATCGTAGTTAACATAAAGGTCAGGTAAATTTCCACGATACTGACTATACAAATATTATCAATTTTTGACAGTTCACGGTTGTTGACACACATGATCAACGGATAACTTCAGCACGGTAATTTATTAAAATATTAGAAAAATATTGCAACAAAAACAAAAAAGGATACAGTTGGATTAAGAACATACTGCTTTTGAAGACAGTTAACATACTTGCACAGTTAGCTATCGACAAAACTACTTATTTGTTACTTAAATGCTCCCATTGGTAGGCACTTAATATTACGATAATTGTTAGTAAATAGTACCTTATATACTTTACCTTTCGACCTTAACAGAACATAAGAAATACATGGATTCACATCATTTGCGTAACAATTGTACACAACTCCAAGGTGGATGGGTAAAATTCGTGGCAAATTAATTAGCATCGGCTGTATTGCGTAACAGCCTTTCACAAGATCCATTGCCTTAGACCCCCCATACTCTATTACAAGGAAAAGCATTATCAAGGATAACGCACAGAACCGCTCACCGTTGATAGCATGACGATATCAATACATGCAGATAATATATTCAAACTGTTTCCTGATTCGATTTCCTTAGTCTTTCGTACCGTTTATTCGAAACGAGATTTAGTTTTTCTATCACACATTAATGTAAATGGCTAAATAGCTATAATTCTCATTAAGAAAATAGGAAAGAAGAAAAAATAGAAACAATATATTGACATTATCATTTTGTATTCATTCCTATCGTACAAAATAGATGAGTATGAGATTGAAAGACAAACAATTAATTTTAAAGTGGAGAATAGCCCATTGTATTTCCACCATCCTCAATTAAAGACAATTTAATTTAAGGAAAAATAAACTCATCTATTCTAGTAACGGTGACGCACCGACCTCTGTTTGGAATACTTTTCAGTTTTCCTATAGCATTTTGATTACCGTGGCACTTTAAGATATTATGTTGAAGTTTTCAGGAATAAAAAAAAAACACCGAGAATCTTTCAAAAACAGTGGAATAGTTCCACAGAAGAATGCTTTCATAAAATAAGCCTATTTCAAAGAATGTTTTAATTAGCAAGAGTCTAATACTAACTTATATTAGGGCTTAGATACAGTTAGGTGATTGCTAAACGGGATTTTGAACAAATAACCCAAATACCGGTTATGTTTACCATTAGATATAGTCGTAAAACCATTATAAGAGGGGAAAAATTTACAGAAAATAAGAAAACTACCAGATCAATCGACGAAGCATGTATTAAAACCTGATCTCCAACTAGCCTAACGGCATTCACGTCTGCACCACCAAACGTGTTTGTTCGAAAACAAAGGCGATCTCGCTCAGCAATAGCATGTATATGGTCTGCTTACAGAGTGCGCGTGCGCGGCTTGAATGCCGATGCCACCATATGCCACCCGCGGTAACCTCATTCGTCGTATGAATATGAACGGATAATTAAATAAACATATAATTGAAAATTCACCACCTTAAGTGATGAAGGGGGTCCTTGACTTGTTTTCAGAATAAAACAAGATTCTGGAAGTCAAGGTCAAGAGTGAAGAAGTTTAAAAGTATTATAACTGAAGAAACTTGTCACTAGCGAGCAGGGATGATAAATATACTGGGAACTGACTTTATTAATAACAAACTGGTAGATAAGATTTATTTTAACACAGGCCACCGAAAGCCTGTTTGAGTTTACATAGCATTAGGAACAGCAAACAATTTGAATATACGAGCCATCACGTACATTACCAATTTATTGATGCATTATCTAGGCTTATTTTACAAAATAAATATGTGATCAAACCAGGACCATATAGTTTACTTTTTAAATTAAACATCTAGATTTAATGAATACTTAACCTAATCCCATAGATTTTGAAGGCTGATAAAAGAGCGTACTATGCACAGACACACCTTACCAACAGGTTAGGATACAAAATATAGTAAACGTCAGCATGACCAGTTATTCCAACGAATATCATATTCACGAGCATGACGATCAGAAATTAACCAGCATCTTCCGTATTAAGATTAGTCATAAAATTACTAACTAATGGTTAGAACGGTTTTTGACCTATGACTACGCTAAGTGATCATACACCATTAGGTATCACTTATTTTCTTGGCGGTTCTGAAGAGCACAATACCACTTAACCATAAAATAAGTAGCTTAATTTTATGGGTACACTCTGCGCAGTATTTTATGTGTTTTTGGTTCTATACAAGCCTTGCCTATCCTATCATCTACTCCATCGCAAAGATTGATTAGACACCAATCATTAATTCTTAAGGGCCATGACCCTAAGGTCAAACAAAAGTTGCACCAATACTTGAGCTTATCACCAGTTGATATTAACACTATTAAGGGGTCAAACATTAGCTGAATCATGCCAGAGACTGCAATAAGACAAACACGTCGTAATATTGCGAAAATATTTTTTTTCGCAGTCAGAGTTGACGATCAAGTGAACTTTTGTTTTGTGAATGTCGTAACATATTCACACGATACGGATACATAACGAAACTGTTTAGACAAGATCGTGTGAGACATTATCTAGATTTTAACTACTTATGGCGGATATTTCAATGCAAACTATCTAATAAAAAGTTCAGAACAGCATTGTAAGCAGACTCAGACGTCATTTGGCTTTAACAAGATTTTCTGGCCAAGTACGTTCTTCTGAGATATGTACGTGATCATTTTAAAATTTGAATCTGAGATCTGAAACATAAGCAATTTGATGACTTACGCGCGGAGGTTCCAAATAACTGAAAAACTGTCTTATCTACATTTGGCAATCAGATTTGATAATTGCAAATCGTTAGCTTAAACTGCATTATACGAATTGCATTGATAACATGACATCATCTACTTTCTCGGTCCAAGTCTGCACTGGAAGCAGGTGTCCCTAGTGGCCTTGCGCAAGAGTGGGCCGGAGCACCGCGCGGTGATCGTTCGCCGCGCCGCGATTCCAACCGCAGTCGCTCCAGCGCATCGGCGCGCGCGCATACATCCACGAGAATACGATACTGTAACCGTTCATTCAATCGATCGTAAATAAAATTATTAGTTCGTTAACCCGTGTTTTGCTAGTGAACTAGCATAGTGTGTGTCAATTGTTTGGTATATGGTTACGCCAGTGGTCATGGTGTTAGGACACGCGGGGTGTTCTGAAGGAATGAAATGAAGGGGAGGATCTCCAGGGCGCCTACTAAGCTTCCAGTCGTGGTGGGGAAAGTACTCCTGCGCTGGCTCTTCACCAAAGCCGACCTAGTCTTCTTTGTTTACCGGTTTGTTATCACGTGTAACATTGTGTTTGTAAACACCGACATTTTATACATAATTTATGTTTTATTTAAATTAAATAGGTAGTTTCCTAGATTTATGGATGTGTGATGTTTTGTTCAGAAACTTCTGGTTTACCTACTGATTTATAAATAAATTATAGACGTCTCTACGATAATGTCCTTATTATCATATCCTATAGACGCCTATATCACATGTTAAAACACCAAATAATTTAAATTACTTGTTTGGTGTGTTTGTTGTGCTTGTTTGGTTGGTTTTCCAACTATTCGTTTACAGTTTGATAAACAAGACATGATTGAAATATTTGTATCTCATTCTTATCCGAGACAAACATCTCAAAATGTGTTGTTTTTTGTTCGTAAATAATCATTACGTAGAAGAGTAACTTTAGTTAAATAGTTCATCCGCAAATGACGACCTCCGTGGTCGAGTGGCATACGCACCGGTTTCAAGGTGTCGCTAGCTCTGAGGTCCCGGGTTCGATCCCCGGACGGGTCAATATAGAAATCATCATTCTACATTGCCTCGGGTCTGGGTGTTTGTGGTACCTTCGTTGTTTCTGAATTCCATAACACAAGTGCTTTAGCTACTTACTTTGGGTTCAGAGCAATGTATGTGATGATGTCCGCATTTATTATTATTATTATTAAATTATGAAATTAAAAATGAGACACGGGAACACAAAGCCTAAATAAAAAATATAAAATGAGTCTCAGCTACGGCCAGAATACCAAAGCTTTCATCACAATCCTTTCGAGTAATTTATATATAAGTATATCGTAAAGAGGCAACAAACAAACAATAACGTACATTTAATTTATTAATAGGAATTAAAATAAGTCATATTACTTAACAAAAACTTCACGAACAATCTGGAAGTATTTACGTCAAGTGACCATAACATACCAAATCGTGTTTCCCCATCTGATCATAAAAATATATAAAGTAGACGTGATTAACGTGTAGGAGTTTTTTTTTATCTCGGAATCCATTACAAGAAGACAAAATTACAGTTCTCTTAAAAATCTTGTTTTCTGATAGCGGTCGTTGAATATTAAACAGTTTTACGAAATATTTGAAGCTTAGAAAAGTCTTTAATACGATTGAATGTTTATAAACATATTATTGTTTCCCATGGAAGTATAAAAAAATAAAATAAATTAAGTTTAAGAACCAGTGTCATTTTCTTGCAAAATGTCACGCATTACTTTGTATTTCATGTTTAAGAGGCCTTTGTACATTCTACAATCAGTAAAACCTTGAAGTAGGTACTTACTAATGTAACTTACAGGAAAAAAATCACAGGATTGATATCTGTAAATTGCTAATTTCAGAAACCCCCGACACATTTTCTAATATTGTACATAATTTTTAAAATACTCACCCAACTTTTACAAATTATGGCTAAGAGCCTTCTCGATTACGTCAGCTTTCAAAACAAAATAAACCGCATCGCAATCGGTTCACTCGTTTAGGAGCAACAAAGCCACAGACAGACAGATAGACACGTCAAATTTATAACACCCCATCGTTTGTGCGTCGGGGGTAAAAAATAAGCACGAGAACTGAAATGTTACATGAATTGAGTCCAGTTTTTCGGTCGGTTGGTTGTAAATTGCAATAAACCACAAGTTGCATACACGGAACAGAATTAAATATTTCTAACAGTCAAAGTTCGTTGTTTAATATCTGATAACATCAGTGGGCGAAGCGGTTTTATTTGAATTTTATAGTTTACTATAACGGTCCAGTGATCCCAAATGTTGCTGTTTCACGGTTTGATACCAAAGAAGGTGTTATTAAAGTATTTCGTTGGATATTAGTAGTAGTTAATAGCCTTAGATTTGTATTTATGTCCGGTTAATTGCTTTACACTCGCCCACAACTGTAGGATTGTCTTGCGAAGTGCTATTGACCCAGTTCCGATCTCTAGCAAGTGAGAAGGGGAAAATCTAGTCTTAAACACTTACCGAGGTTTCTGAATGGCTCTTCAATTGAATCTGTTGTCATAATATAAAATTGATTTATTGATGATTATAATATCAATATACTACTAACCAATCATAGCACTTGACGTTTGATAGATGATTAACCACTTTATTATGTGGCACGGCCTTAAGAAAAAACTGGTGAAATATTAAAAGATAAAAAATGATGTCGACCTATGGTTGTAAAGCTAAGGATGTGCTTGAATATAAAAAGACATAACATAACATAACATACCATCACGCCTGTATCCCCGAAGGGTTAGGCAGAGGTGTACCAATGTACACCCACAGTTCGCCGGTATGTTTAGGTCCCATGTAATAGGGGGCGAGCCTATTGCCACTAACCCGGCACAAATCCAAACTTCGACCTGCTACTGAGAATTTCATAGAAAAACCCAATAACACCTTGGTCGACTTGGGAATCGAACCCAAGACCTCTAGCGTAGCAGTCGCGCTTAGCGCCACTAGGCCAACAAGGCAGTTCATATAAAAAGAACAAGTTGTTATTATCATCAAGAGTTGAAGACATCAGCCAGTAAAGTCACTGTGATGGCTTAAAAACTAGTTAATCTTAATAAATACAAAAATTAGTTAATCACAAGTTCAATTAATTGTTTGTTTTTTGATCAACCAATCACTGTCGTGGTCAGCAGAAACCGGGGGTAAAAGTCACATTGGCACTTCAGGTTTTGAGTCAGCAACCTTGTGATAAGAACCGGTATGGAAACCTCCAGGGCACCAACAATTGTGTAAGCCAATGAATAAAAAATTGCAGTTAAAATAAAATGGGGTCAAACTTCATACTAAGAATGAGTTCATTGATTCTTAAATGTCGAATCTAATTAAAGACTCAGGTTACTAATTAGTATAATCATCATTATATGAAGATGCAGCTGGATAAAAAGTAAACAATAAACAAAGAAGAAAACTTGAGTACGTTAGAATTTAGGAAAAATATAATATTTTTGTGACTGTGTTCGTCAAATTCCAGTATATCCAGATATTTTTTGAGCCTGGTATTTGATCTATCAGGCATTGATCCCATACTACAGAAGTATTTATTTTCTAAACCTTCAACGAGCTCCGTCATCGAGTTGTGGCGTACTCACCGATTTTCAAGGTATCGCTAGCTCTGAGGTCCCAAATTCGATCCCCGGATAGGTCAATGTGGGGATGGGTCAACTAATTACTATTCAAATATATACAATTGATGCTTACGAAAAAATATTACATTAATGAAGAAGCGGCACAAATGAAGTTCTTTGTATTGCATTATTTATATTATTTTTTATGGCATTAAATGGAATTAAAATTAAAGTTACGAGCCGTGCTACCTATATTAAATTTAATTACATCCATTCTGAATAATACATATCCATAATTTTAAAATTATGTTAAAAGTCTCGTACGATTTTTTTTCTTAAAGAATTGTTCAAGATTAACTTAGGTTTGAGAATCAAAAAACAAAATTAAACAATAAGCCATGTCATGCAACACTCGCTTAAACTACAGACACTGTAGTTCTATATATACTACAAATAGAAACTTGACATGAGCTTTATCAAAAATATACATAGTTAAAAAACCTCCCCAAAATAAAAGCTTCTGTTTTAAGATACGGCCTTTATATCGTTGTCCATCGTCAGACAAGCGATGTCACCTCATTTTTTTTGCAGGGTACCTATATTTTGTCCAGCCTGAAGTATTTTAATTGGATTTTTAATTTTATCTTTGGCCACCATAAACCTTCCGAGCCGCCGCCATAAAATCGTGACGGTTTCTTAATCGTTGAATTGCTTCATCGCGAGCAATATTTCAGGCAATTTGTATTCAATGCCCGATGTCCTCTTCACAATATGGAAGGTAACGCGAAGGTTCTATTCAATAGTAAGCAAAATAAACACAACTTGTTTCAAAACAATATATACTTAATTTGTTAGATATAGGTACAATAAAACGGTGTAAAACAATAAGTTATATTACATACAATAAATAAATAAAAATGAAGGCTTGACTGAGATTTGAGTTTCCATACAGCTACAGCTACGATTTTTAGAGTTCCACTCCACTCAAAAGTAGGCAATTGGCAAAGAAAAAACAAACTATATACTTTCTAAGATATGATACTTATGATCTTAATAATCTTATAACAATGGGCTAAAATTACCACCGAATGGTTCCCAACACACATTAGGCGTCAGCGAGGCAGACCCAGGCGGTCAGCCGCGGCTCTTGAGAGAGATAAATGGAGGGAGAGTGGGGAGGCCTTTGCCCAGCAGTGGGACATTTCAGGCTCTTAATAATAATTAATAATAATAATCTTATAGATAGTAATATTTATCTACAAAAACTATCAAACAATTCGAACATTCCTCCATGGATAACTGGACATTGATCTATGAACATTGATCTTATTTAGCGTTTCTTGGATGAGGTAATTATAAACTGCGTGATATCAACCGTAAGTCTTAGTCATGACTTCTTGCGAGATATTCCGAAAAAAGTTGCATAAGTAATTAATCATCAAAATCCCATAAAAAAAACTACATTAGGTACATACAGACTATCAAATCCAAAGCCCTGTTATTTTCAGCAGTATACATAAATAGCAAAATATAGATAGTTGGGAAAAAGGCTAGGCAGATGATGATGATGGATGATACATAGATAGCAAATCACCATCTAAACGTGTAATAAAGCTGACGCGTTTTTATACATTGGCTGACTTCTGGTTGCTAACTATCAGGAAGATTTAAAAAAAACCTTTTGCACACACTCCAATTTTTAAAGAAGATTTTTCTGATTTGATGTCACTATTTGAAACAAAAAAACGCGGGTAAAACCATAGGCATAGGCAGTTTAACTATAAATTCTATGAGCAATTGTGTACTTAACCTTGCAGGATCGGGATCCCCAGTTGCGAGGGTCAGGTCGCCGTTTAAACTCATCCGCTATGAGTAACTATATATTAGCTGTTCAGTTCACGGCCACTGTCCTTTTATATCCTATAGAGTATTACTGAATATCGTTAACCAGAAGCCAACTAATCAAAAAGATATATATACTTTATATGCTTAGAACAACAACCTGTTGATTCTTTAGTCGGGTTTAACGTGTCATTAAACGAAACGACGTATTTTAGTAAATTGGCTTTATAATAAAAGTAATTGAATAAAAGTGTTTATTAACCACCGAAATCAGGTGGCCTTAAATCTTCCGTCTCGACAAAAAAAAATAGATACCTAAAAAGGTAATTTAATAAAAAAATATAATAAAGTCGTAAAAATACGACTTTATTAAATAAGTTCTTAAGAAAATATTATGACGAAATCTAATTTATACGGTATTCCCATAGCGGTATCCAAATTGACAGCTCAGGTCAAGCTCGTTAACGCAAATCAAAATATTGAATACAAAATTGTTAAACGGTAAACTGCAGTACTTCAGTAAGTAAAAAGTTATTTGCTAATGAATGGCAATAAGTTGCTTACTTTGGCAGGAAGATACCGACATTTCCTTGAAAACATTCGCGTGATTTCTCGGTTCCATCATTATTACGGGATGGCCTTAATAGTTTTCGCTTCAATGTTAAGAAAGGACAAAAACTGCAGCATACACGCATGTAAATATTTGATGTAATAAATGACTTGGGAATTAACTTTTTATAAATACCACAGTAGATTGCTAAAGTGTTCCTTTCAGGTTATCAGTTTATAAAAGGGGAAAACAATCCGATTCTTTAAGCTTGTAAGAGTTCAACACACCGCTTAGTCTTCAATTCTTCATAAGGGTAGACGAATGTACATGTACGCGCTAATCCCCGTTCTATAATATTACTATAAACATGCAGCGCGATAGTTTAAAAGTTATTAGGGTAGACGAAGTCCTTGAGGCAACCAGAAGGAAAGTGTCAACAAACATAATATAATACGGATTTTAAGTTTAAGTCTTTGCCTATATTGGGGTCGGCTTCCAGTCTTACCGGATTTAGCTGAATAGTGAATACCGTATTTTACTGGCATTAATATCTCAATACAAAAAGACGACATCATGCATAGAATTTGCATGTTCAATGTATAAGGTCTTCATAATCCGTCATACTTGTGAACACTAAAATGAAAGCCCTAGCTTTCACTATAAGCCCTAGAACTTTCACCTGATAACAAGAATACATCGTTAATATTGACAAATACTTCACGTACAATAGACTATAGAAATTGACTCAATACTGCTTATTTCAATAGCTGTGATTCAAATAATGTAGTCGAGACAAATGCCACACTGTTGTGAAAAAATATATACACATTTTTATATTTTATTCATAATCTTGCTCTTCTTTTTTAGTATGTTTTACATCCGCAGTCAAAAAACGAATATCTTATCGAATCAATTTGAAGGAAAATGTTTAAGTGAAATAATAAGGGAAACAATTGGCCCTATCGGATAAAATAACCTTCGTTATGGTAACCTTCAATAAATTCGATGTATTGTTGTAGTAATTAGTTAGGTAACCGTCTATAATGAACCTTCACGAAAAAGACAATTACCTTCCCATGTTCCCGATGATCATTTTCCCATATAAAAGACATAAAAAAACTAGCCTTGTATGAGCTGTCGGACAGTTAAGGTGGGTACAGATTGGTGCAATGCAACATGTAATGCAACATGCAATGCAAGAATTTGAGGTCCACATTGCTGCAATGTATCATGTAATGTAACAGGATTCCCATAGTGTGGACGCCTCGCGCGCACGAACTGCGCCTGGGTCGCGCACGCTCCGAGCGTTACAACTCATGCGCGGCTCGATCCGAGATTTGTCGGTTTTTAGTACGAACACAAAGGGGCGCGCAGTGTGCGCAGGACTCAGCCGTGGACGGTCGTTCGTTTCGTTCGCATGCGCAACGATCATGGCGGTGAAAGAGGGTGCATGGAGTGATGACGAGTCACTTTTATTGATAGAGGAATACAGAACAAGAGAAGTTTTATGGAACCCTCAAAATCTCCGTTTATTTATTTGGCGTTTTTTTAAAGTTGATGAATGATTAACAATGAAGCACTGATAATCGTCAGAGCAAGAAGGCTGTCTTCAGACTCCATGATTCGTGTATATCGACTTAAGTAGTGATGTGGGCAAAGAAAAGAACACGTGTGACGAGGGCTAGTGTTTGTAACGAAATGCGGGAACAGATGTTCTCGAATGATTCGTAGTCAATGCGCGTACCGCGCGCGCCACACGTCCAAGGCAGCAGGGAACATGCAATGTAAGGCAGAATATTACATTACATGTTGCATTGCACCAATCTGTACCCACCAGCATCCGCGACTTTATTATTGTATAAAATATTATTTTACAAAATGAAAGCCTGATAATAAAAAAAAATATCTGCGCAGTTTTGGCAAGACCTGTATTTTTTTCTAAGCTGCACGGGCCGAGGACGTCTATTAGACTGTAAACCGGCGAAAAAAAATGCAGTTATACAGACAACTTTAATAAACTGTGTGTTTTATTTATTGTCTTCTTTAAAAATATATCTTTCTTATTTTCAGTTTCATTTGGTATGCGTGTCATTTGCACGTGCGATCCTCGATGAATAGCAGCGTGGATTTCTTTGAAAGTCTTATCGACGAGGATGGGCGCTTCGCCGAATTAAATAATTGCCAAGAGCCGCGGGAGCGAGGCTACAGGTCACGTCCAAGACAACTAGCTCAAGGTACATAACATTTTCAAATATTCTTATGGTAAGGTGAACGCACCAAATGTCATTTCACTTACGAGAAGTACTTGGAAGTGCATATTTATTTTTCCGCAATTCGCATGCGCCGCGCCGTGACCTCCTCTTTGAATAAGTGTTGCCTTATTAAAAAGACAATAGAAATGGTATTTTTATGATTATGATTAATTAACTAAAAAAATTGTAATTATTTTACACAATTGACCATTATTAAGAACATTTCTTACAGTTATTAATAGGTGTTTTAATTTTTTTAGTACAATGCAAAATATTTTACTTATAGGTACCAGTGAGAATTGAAATAACAATAGTAAGTTAAAGTAATTTTAAATTCATGTTTTTTGGTTATAATATAAAAACATTATTGTATAGTTTTATGTACAATGTATAATGTTCTAATAAGTACCTAAAACGAAACAAAAATTCAGAACAAGCAAACCGAATTTAAAGGACTTTTTTTGTGTCAAGAGCTGACAACATTGTTGAACATTGACTTTTCCGCCCGCTCGCTAGCAAAAACAAAATGGCTGACGTTTCTGCTTGAAGCTCGCGGCCTAAATGTTTGCGATAGAATTTTAAAAATATTGTGAGGTCACATATTCAGTATGTCGAATTTGTGTTCTAGAATCGTGTCAAAACCTCCGAAAAGGTTACAGGATAGTATGTCTGTTGCTCAAACGAACGCTTGGATGAATGGTGAGCTCGTGAAGCATTGTAAATATTGATTTATTTATGTGTCAATTGAAATAAGTGTTTAAAGACGTTGAAAAGGTCAACAAATAGGTTAATTACGGTTGTTTGGCTTAACGAATACAATTCTGTGTCATGGTTCGCGACATTTAATTTAGCCGACGACCTGAATACAGTTACATTGGTTGTATTTTTAACTTGGAGATAATGTCATTTACGAATATGGTGTATTGGTCGTTTACAGCTGAAAATATCAACAATGGTGGTGGATTATCGTTGTCACCACCGCACACGGTGTCGCAGCGTGAGACTGGTACGCAGGTGTCTCAGTGCTACAGCGGGCCGCCGTCCCCCTGCGGGTCGACGAGCGCGACTCCTTCCCCAACGACCTCCCCGGCCCCGCCGCCCGGCACTGCCACTTTAGACCCTAATTGGCAAGCCACTAAACCCACTGTACGGGAGAGAAACGCAGCTATGTTCAATAACCAACTCATGTCAGATATAACCTTTATAGTTGGAGGACCCGGTATGTATTATTTCCTTAATCTGTTATCAGTAAACAGTATTTGTTTGTATACAAGGTTTTGTTTATCCTTTCTGTTACATAATACTATGTTTGTTATTTAGTTTTTATGTGTATAAAATAGTGTGTTTCTTCAGGAGTTTTCACCTATGTATATAATTATGTTTTCAGGCCACACACAAGTGATTCCTGCCCACAAATATGTATTAGCCACTGCCAGCTCTGTGTTCTATGCCATGTTTTATGGTGGATTAGCAGAATGTAAGCTAGAGATTGAAGTTCCTGATGTTGAACCATCCGCTTTTCTTACTCTTTTAAAGTGAGTTTTTGTTTGTTTACTCCATAAATATGTACTGCAGTCAATTACTTTTATAATTAATTTATTGTTTTATTTCTTTTTAGGTACATTTACTGTGATGAAATACAGCTAGAAGCAGATACAGTGCTATCAACACTATATGTTGCCAAAAAATACATTGTCCCACATTTGGCCAAAGCTTGTGTCAATTATTTGGAAACTAGTCTTACAGCTAAAAATGCATGTCTACTCCTCAGCCAGTCCCGTTTATTTGAGGAACCAGAACTGATGCAAAGGTGCTGGGAAGTGATTGATGCGCAGGTATGTGAATCAACAGAGAATCTCGCCACTATGTGTCTTGAACACTCATCATCATACAGCAGTCTTATGTTGGAATTATCGGATTCATCCAGTCGAATGTTCTCTAGTCCAGAAAGCATGGAGAATGTCCATATTTATAATTAAGAACAACAATTTTTAGGCTAATATACTCTAATATTTAAATTATTGACTGATCTTGTATCCAACAAACTAATTCACAAAGCTACTATATTCAAGTTAGAACAAAGACTATCTTCAACGGTAGAAGTTTTTCTATTATGTAATGTATTCATAGTTATTTCAGTGTTGTGTCATAATTATCAAAGTTAACTATAATTAATAATTTATGTGCCACATAAGTAATTCATTCGTATACTCAATTTTAGGTTGTGATATAGGTTTAAGATATGCCAGACATAACATTCCAATAAGCTCTCTTATGCATCTCTAGTCATAATCATAATTATGTGATTTTAGATTAACTGCAATACAGTTTGCTTGAATAAATATGCAATGGTGTGTTAGTCATACATTATGAATGTTGTGTAATGCATGTAATTGTTAAATTACAATTTTGTAACACATTTAATGTAATGAATATAGATATTAATAAACTATTGAACAAATTGTATTGCAGTTTCAATATTCCTTCACCTACAATAACACAAATTGTTTTCTTTTAGGCAGAGATGGCCCTGACTTCAGATGGCTTTGTTGACATAGATGTATCGACATTAGAATCAGTATTAGCCAGAGAAACACTTAATTGCAAGGAAATAAACTTATTTGAGGCAGCTTTAGCTTGGGCGCATGCTGAATGTGTGCGAAGGGAAATTGATCCCACTCCTACAAACAAAAGGGCCATGCTTGGAGGTGCCATATACTTGATAAGATTTCCTACTATGTCATTAGAAGAATTTGCTAACAGTGCAGCTCAGATTGGCATCTTAACTCCACAAGAGACTATAGATATATTTTTGCATTTTACTGCATCAAGCAAACCACAATTATCTTATCCTATAAAATCAAGAGCAGGACTCAAAGCTCAGGTAATTATTACAGTGTAATACACACTTGCTTTATATTGATTTTATTGAAATATTCAATGTTTATAAATATTCATTATTTTGCAGATTTGCCATAGGTTCCAGTCCTGTGCCTACAGAAGCAATCAATGGCGGTATCGCGGACGATGCGATTCCATACAGTTTTGCGTGGACAAGAGAATATTCGTCGTCGGATTTGGTCTTTATGGATCCTCTAATGGAGCAGCTGATTATAATGTTAAGATTGAATTAAAGCGCTTAGGCAGAGTGCTAGCTGAGAACAACACAAAGTTCTTCTCAGATGGATCAAGTAACACATTCCATGTGTACTTTGAAAACCCCATACAAATAGAACCAGAGTGTTTCTATACTGCTTCAGCTATACTAGATGGGAGTGAACTAAGTTATTTTGGACAAGAAGGACTGAGTGAGGTGTACATGGGAACTGTGACTTTCCAGTTCCACTGTTCATCAGAGAGTACTAATGGCACCGGAGTACAAGGAGGGCAGATCCCAGAACTTATTTATTACGGACCTACAGTCAACACTTCAATGGCCAACACAACTACTAATGAGGACTGACAATTGACTAGATCTCGCCCCTTCAATTATTATTCCGTATAATTAAAACGGAAAGCTTAGTACTCTTAATATTTGGACAAATCTCAATTTAAAATTTATTATAGGTACTTATCCATTCCCAAATGTTAAATTGTTAAGTTGGAAAACTTTAAAGTTCTTGTGTATAGTGTTGAACATGGATAGAAATAAGATACGTACCTTAAGAATGTGATATGGGTGTCGTAAAAGCTCTCTATAAATCCATAGGTTCTAGACCTATTATGATACAAATTCATTGCAATATATTATAGATATAATTATTAATTTGAAAGTTGTTTATTTTTTCCTTTCAGTACCTTAATAATTTGTACTTTATAAGACAATCCGTAAGATACATAATATGAATGATAAATGTTCTTGGATAAGGCATTTTCTGTGCTTGAGGCCTACGTCATTTCTAGTATAGCTTATTCAGATATCCATACTTTCAGTACCTTCTTGTAAGGGAGTGAGATCGTAACAGAAAAATGCAAACAGGTTCAGCTCGCGAGTCACGTAATAAGTCATAAATATAAAATCTATGCGAGATACGGACACTTGCAGCAGTTTTCAGAGGCATGGGGAACTTGCCTTGCCACAAAAGCGTGAATTGTGGGCAATCGTAAACTCGCCTCGCATTTCCCATCAATCGCATCCATCCTTCACTTATGCCTCTTACGTCTAGTGCCTAGAATCAAATCTCATAAACATATAGAATAAAAATAGACTCACCAGTAGGAGGAATATTGATGCACAGTGCTCTTGAGAGCTTGAAATAGGTCCGGCCAAGTTGATAACAGCAGATTGGGACAGCATCACTCACATCAATGAGTAAATCTGATACATGCAGTTGAGGAAATAAAAAAGAGATTTCAAATTTGTGAATGCTATATAGACTTAAAAAATTATGATCCTAATTAAGTTATTCAGCATTTCTTTAACTTATTTAAACTTCTTGATAGTCATGTTTTTTTAAATAGGTATCTTCATTTCACTTTATCTCACATTTACTAAGTACCTATTATATTTTCCAGTATATATTCAGTATTATTCTCTAGTATATGTTCTACAAATCAAAAACTTCACAGAATTAGATAGGTTGCAAGTTCTTAATTTTACTCATGATCACTATGCTCAGGATACAAAAGTTATGTAGAGTATAGTTTTTTTATACAGTTTTTTAAAAGGATACGGGCTGTGCCTTCAGTTCTGCATGTCATATAAACACAAGCTGCCTGTGTGTGGCTCGAAGGTCTTCCAATAGTGAGGTGACGCGACAGAGCCATCTTGTAAAAGTTACAGGCAATGTCTATGCACTGCTGGTTGAGGCGTAGCTGCTGACAGAGTGCTGTGATTCCTTCTCTAGCCTTTCTTAATGTCACCTCCCTGGATTCCTGGCCAATACCAGCATTAAATGCTGTAATATAAATGGTAAGTATTAATGTAACATAAATAATGATGATTACAGTAAGTATATGCAGAGAAATTTAAAATAAATATTATGTCTTAAGTATGAAATGAAAGGACTGCAGTAAATTGTGCATTGAAAATAATTCTAATTTCTACACTAGCTGTTGTTAAAGAGCACCAGTGATTTAGTGCAATATTGAAATAAATAATAATTGACTACATAAAAATTCGAATATGCAAATCTAGATACTGAAGTTACATTTTTAAAACAGCTTATATTCTGACCGCTGAAACAAGGCGTTCCTAACAAGTCGCGATCAACAAGACGAAATAACTTTGATGTAGTGAAGATCTTACGATAAGATATTTTATTTATTTGACCTATTATTGAATAACTTCATTCATAACTATATTATTATGTCAAATTAAAATTAATTTTAATGTTCAATGATTTAGAAAATAACATTATTTAAAATACGTACTACACTGTTACAATGTTACGTTGAATGGTTATTTTTGTAGTGATGGGTTGAAAAGAACTAGGCATTCTGTACTTCATTTGGTGTTATACCATGAATTAATTTAACAATTATAGGGTGAGATATATATATATAATTATGTATGCCTGGCCTGGTGCTAATAGGGCCAAAATACTTTTTTGTGAGAAGTGTACCTAATTGTGGCCTATAAAATACATTTTTCATATTTACTAATATAAAAACACGAAATAAATTAAAACTATTGTTTATTATTATTGCTTTGTAAGATAACTTTACATATATTTTTTTTAATATCATTATTTCACCAAAGCAATTTTATGTACTTACACAACTTATATGCATTAAAAAATCAAAAGTCAGACTACATAGCATAAACAAACTCATTATGTAGCATAATATGCAATTTTTATAATGAGTTCTAAAAATTAAATAACATTATTTAATTCCCTTTACTAGTCAACACTAACTGACATGTGTCAGCAAAATATTGTTTCAGCGGCCAAGGTAGTTTATATCAGTCACCATTGCTCTCAGTTGGACTATTACAGGCAGTTAATCTAACTAATTTTATTAACATTATATAGATTACCTCGCCCAAAACCTGTAGCTCCTCCTTTAGACTCTGCTGACACAAACTGTCCTATTGTAGAAGCACCACCATGAGCATTTTCTTGAAACTCAATTTCTGCTACGATAATATTATCTTCTAGTACAGAACCACAGTTCGTACATACTGCGTCACCACGGGCTGGGTCCACCTCGATGTCCGAGGACCCACAGTGCTTGCATTTCTTCCCAGACATTTTTCTGTAGGAAAAAAACTAAACGTAAACATTGAACTAGGTTATGTAGACGAAAGTAAGTTTTCAGAGTTCTATGAAACTTCTTATCAAGAGTAATTAAGGTTTATGTTTTAGTCTATGTGTTTTACAAAAATATATACTAAATTGTAAACGAATATAAAGCAAAAACTAAAATATTTGCTGTGCAGATGGCTGACCAACACGAATAAACGTAAACGTAGTAGAATTGCAGTATAAACTAAGGTTAAACGTTCACCTTAAGTGGACAAAAGTGTATCCAATGTAAAGAAATATATGTCCATGGAAATTTCACAGAATTCAAGACCGATACTTTATCAGACGGTGCTAAAATACAAAATTATCCAAGTTAATTGCATTGCATCCTCTTTGACAAATAGAGGAACACTCAACACAATGTTGACAGCAAATCTGAATGACATTTGTAGTGAAGCGAAACCTCAAAATATTACTAAGTAGGTGAGAGACCAAAAAGTTGATTGCATTTGAAAATCCAAAATATCTAAGAAATTTGCATGATTTGTATTTTTGTTGCTGTTGTGTTATATAATTTTTAAAACCTAGAATATCATTAGACCTAGGCCTAGATAATATCCGTAAAACATCCGTGTAACTAATTTGTTTAAGCATGTAGCTTTAATATATTTTGATCATTCAATAGATCTAGAATAGAGCCTAAAAAAGCCTTACAATATTATCATATAAGAATAGTATGGATCATTAACGTTACCTGAAATTTACTTTATTTATATTCTTGCCTAAGATATTAGTAGAGTTTTTATTACATTATTCAGATCGTAAAATGCATTTATTAATTCAAATATTACGAAAAGAAGTAAAGTTACATTGAACTCAAATTTGTATGAACAAAAACATTATTTTAAAAGTTAGTTTCTTTTCTGGTCGGAAAGATTTACAGCGGTTTTTCTTACTTTCAAAAGTGTATATTTCTAAAAAGGTTTTGAAAACTGGACTTGCTTAATTAACAGCAATTTATTTTTTTATTATTTTGGTGTTTGCGTTAAACGTGATAAGCAAATGAGTTTTTATGGTATAAAAAACAAAAACCATGGTACAAACTTCTTCGTAGTTCGTCGTATTGTCGAATTCATTGTGACGTCATTGGAATAAGCTTCTGCTATTGGCTGAATATCACGCCAGTTCCTATTTTTAGACGGTGAGATCACCCTTCAATTTCGTTCAGACTGAAGTATGACAATACTTCCAAAAAGTAACTTTGTTATGATAAAAGTTGGCGCATAAGTCGTTTCGTTTTGGAACGTCACAAATTCTTAGGAGAGAAGGGCATCCCCAAAGCGACGACGGGCTACGTCATCGTTTATATTCGTTTGTGTGTGCAAACTGCAATGATGAGTCATCATTGTTGTGTTCTCGTTGGATAATCTTTTTCAATAATCAAGGCGCCTTATTTTGATTCGGCTGCTGTCATTAGTGAACTGTCACAAGAAACTTCGCAGTATATTTGATAGTTCGCAAGTTCGCGGAACTAAACTTTGTTTGAAGTTCTAGATCGCATTGATAATACGCGTTGTTTGTCGAACAAATTACGTAAATCTTATTTTTTGTTGTGTCTTGGACTAAGTGAATCTGAACTGATGACGATGAAGCTAGAAATCAGTGATAGTCAATCGAACCAGTCTGACATTTCCTGCGACAGTCAATCATCCCAAGGATCCTCCACAAATGACTTCGTTTCTTCAGTACCGACCTCTCGATCCTTGCTCACGGTAAGTCAACTATAGGAAGTCCAAATTCCTCTTAATTTTACGTGAATATAAGTCGTTATCACAACATCTAACATTTATAAAAGTTTTGAACATCTTTGCAATGTTTATGTTGTGGTCTGTGCCTACCGAATGGAAAATTTAATAACAGTGGGGCCTAAAATCTCAGACCATCATCCGTAAACAAGATGTTGATCATCAAAACTTTTAAAACACAGATATTTAAGACTTCCTGCTTTAGCCTCATGAATAAAGATGTGTGGTCAAACATAAATTCTGAATTCTGAACATTGAATTTTATATTTGTAATGTATTTTTGGTAGATTTTAGGTTGTATGTAACGATAAGGTAGAACATTTTAGATAAACCTTCTTAGAATGACAACAAACAAGCAATTACCTACTGAACATAATAATTATTATGTTGTTGTTAGAGAAACAATAAGGAAAAACTAAACATGTTCTCAATTTGAAATCATAATCATTATATAATAAAAGTTTTGGTAGGTACTGGCATTACGCAACAATGAAGTTATTGTTTTTCTAAAAAACCTATTAGTAAATATATTTAATTGCATTTGCAGTAAATTTATAAGTATTATAAATAGCCAGTAACATTTTGTATTCTTTATTTAAAAACAAATATTATTTAACATCACTTATTAAAACAAAATAAAACGAGTGGATTACCTACATACCTACATGATTATTTATTTAATATTTATACTAGGTATATTAGCATAATGATAAGAATGTCATGTGAGGTAACATCATGACTTGACAGTAATAACAGTGATCTCGTACTTATAATTTCTTCAATATATAAATGGCATTTACGTGTAATAAATAAGTTATATTGTCATACAATTCGAAAAACATACTGATATAATTCATGTTGACTGATAAGAAAGCTTATCAGCTATCTTCTGATATAATGAATTACTCACTATTGGGTATTTTTAGCTACTATGTCATAGTAAACAAATAACAAGTGTAATCTGATAAAGTTCTTGGAATTTTCTACAAAGTTTACTGTACATTGAGTACTTACTTTACAGTATTTACCTTAAAAATCAACTTACTCTAATCCGCATAGAACCTTCTGGAAAAAGTTTAATTGATTTAACTAAACTAAGGGTATACAGAATATGTGGGATTAAATTATTCTTTTTAGTTTTCACTGTCATCCCACTGCGCAAAAAAGATCGCTTGGTCATACCATTTGAACACAAATACATTTATGCGAAGTGATATTGTAATGATAGATGGATAGCAAAAACACAAACACATACGATACAGGAAGCTAATCAACAAAGGCATTTTACTTATTTGATCTGCCTTGAGAAGAAATGTCAATGTTACTAGGTCAACAAATAATTTAGGTCTATGAAGCGATGATAAAATTTAGCAATTTAATTAAACATACAGAAGAAATTTATTACGTAATTTAAATTACAAAAAAACATTAGAAGTACTAGTACATTGATTGCCAAGAAAACTATGAACAACGAAATTTTTTTTTTAGTTTTACGTGGTTATCCCTGAAGCATTTGATTAAATGAATGTAGTCATGTAGACATGTTATTGACATAAATTAATTTATTTTATTAACATATAGATTTTATTAAGGTAAAGTTCTAAACCTTTAGAGTACTGACAAGTTAAACCTAAAACAATACAAAAATATGATTGTAAAACATTTTCAAGAGGCTCCCTGTGTTATAATTATTGTATGGTGTACCACAAGGTAGAATTATGGGCCAATTACTCTTTGAACATTTACATTATTACCAAAAATTACCCATGGAATAACAAGTTTTTGTTTGTTATTTTAAGCACAAATTAGCATCACATGGTTTACGCCTTTTGTTTCTGCTGTAAAAAGGCCATTTTTTGACAATACCATTTTATGTAAAAGTAACCAGGGGGTCTACTCTGAAATTACGAAAGCGAAAGTTCCGACTGTCGAAATCACGACCGAAATACGCAACAGTGTCCTACTCTGAAAATTGTTCGGATTCATAAAGTTCGTCCCGTGCCATAGGCAATGTTCGGAAGATGGTCGGATCGAATGAAATGTAGTGCTAGAGTTGAACGTTTTATCGATACATTATTTATGGTAATTAGTAATAATTTTGATCCACTTTAACTAGTGAATTACGGACTAAAAAAAATCTTTATAACAAGAAGAGATAACTTTGCTTTTAATTTAATATTTATACCTACGAATATTGTAATATTTCTTAAAATAACAACAATAAATTCAAAACTGATATTCAGACTCCTTTCTTCGATTGTCAAAATCTCTTTTTGACAATCGAAGAAAAACAAATTGAATAAGTCAAAGGATGACAAGTAAACAATCTTTAATTGAGTTTATTATTACTGCAAAATCCAATCGTCATGCGTCCTAGTCTTTTCCGACTAAAGTGTAAGAAGTTCAAGTGATAAAATAACAACAAAAAACAAGTTAATTATACCAAATATGCAGTCACGTGCTGCTGCAGTTCAGATTGTTGAGATTTTTAAGTGCTCCGAGCATGTTTCCACCTACAGATGGATTTTACGCCTTTTTACTAAGGAACACGATGTGCGTTCTTACCCAGAAGTATCAAGTCTAGCCACAACTGCAAAATTAAAGTATTCGTTTATAGATGAGACTCCACTGCTTAGCCATTAAATACGCACACAGCGCAATGATAAAGTTTCATCGTCTTCCTATTATATAAGTTTTTATTGTTTATAATTGTATGTCGTTAATGGTCGTGTTCATGTTTTGTTGAGTTTTGTTTTATTCTATTTGAAATAAATATTTACTAAATATACGTTGTTAATATTATTTAACTGCCCCTTGGGTTTATCGTTCTCTCATGTCTATGCTTTGGAAGTTTGTAGACTGTAAATAAAATTTTAAAGGTGCGTATAAGCTTACAAGCCGAGGATGAGCAGAGCACAAGCCGCGCACGAATTCGTGTAGTGTGGACTTACTAACGAAACTCGAAAGAGCAGGCGCCGTGTGTTCGGCTCGTTCTCCACTGTGCTTCCCTATTGTACGCTTTTTGAAAAAAACTAAGGCGGAAAGCTATGTTCGAGGACAGTGATCATTGGCGACTCTTTTACGTCCACACTTGAAGCCGCGAACGACAACGAGCAGAACGGCTCTCTGGTTTGGCTCCTATGCGTCTACAAGATATTTATATTATTAGAATTTTGAGGAAAATTATGTCCCTAATAAATGGAATATCTGAGTACTCCGGGTGTATTCATTACTAATGAGAAGTCTACTGTACTCCATGATTCAGTCATGTGAAATAATGAATCTTATATAGCGCTTGTAGTTTCCGTTTATTATTTCACAATAAAGGATATGAAATCTAACTAACACTCAAAGGAGAGTAATGAAATAGCGTCAAGTCGATAAATAGGCAGTAAACTATTGTAAAATAGGTTTAAAACTCAAGATAATGGTAACAATTCGTCAAATTTAATATTTACGATACTCAATAAGTAGCTATTTTGGTGTCGTAAATTTTGACATAAATTTCACGATGCAACTCTTGTCAAAATCGAATTTTCGGTCGGATTTTGTGTTTCGGAGTAGGGTTTACGATACAACAAACGTCAAAATATATGTTCAGTCGGACCGAAAACGACGGAACGAAAAATAATGTGTTCGGAGTAGGAAACGACATTTCATCGGCCGAAACTTCGGTTTTTACCACTTCGGAGTAGGCCCACAGTTTTATATTTTCGTTTATTTAACACACTTAGAATAACACTACATTGAATGTCAAAGAAAAACTTACGTAAATAAACATTTTGGAACCTGCGACTAGAGTCAGTAACATGTTTTAAAAGAGCTTGGAAAGGCCTATTTGAAATAAAAATATTTTGGTTTTGATTGTATATTTATTTATTATTTTTAGCCATTTTCGTCCCACTGCAAGGCAAAGGCTTCCCTTAGTTCTTCCAATTCTCCCGGTCCTGGGCTATTGTTGATTTTGTATAATTGATTTAAATACAAAATACGAAACTGCGATAAAATTAGTGCGTAATTATAATTACATATTGTGATTGTTATTTCATTTGCAGTGTTTTTGTAAAGGTAACACGTGTAGGTAAGTGTACCATATACCAACTTAAACAAAAGAGTTATGATAACAATTTTGTTTTGAACAATGGTGTTTCCTTAATTGCGTAACAACGGATTTAATTTTCCAATATGTAAATCTCTGTATCCTTAATTATAATTTATATTATATGGGAAGAAGGATATTTTTGCGTTATTAAAAGCTATATTTATGTTTAGCAATTGGGTACAGTTAAATCATATGTTACTAAGTTAGTAGGCTGTAACAGGCCTGTTGGTCTAGTGGTTAGTGACCCTGACTGCTATACCGGAGGTCGTGGGTTCGATTCCCACCCAGGACAAATGTTGTGTGATGAGCATTATCATTTGTTCTGTGTCTGGGTGTAATTTATTTATAATATGTATGTATTTATAAATATATAAGTATGTTTATCAGTTGTCTGGTTACCATAACACAAGCTCTGCTTAGCTTGGGATCAGATAACCGTGTGTGAGTTGTCACAGGATATTATTTATTTATTATTTATTTAAGGCTAATAAATTTAGTTTTGATTGTTAAATTTAGATCCCAGATATACCTTTTTACCCCAGATTAAATTACCGTCTAAATCGTGACAAGAAGTAAAACGCAGTAAATGAAACTTAACAAGTATTTTTTTGCGTTAGGGTTTGGATTCATTAGCAAAACTCAAATTCTGTCGAATTAATATCGTAGGTACATAAGCCTTCAGCCTTTGGTACAAATTCGTACTTGCAAATAGGTACCTACCTATTACCCTGGCCTTATCCGCTCTACATTGTTTGTTAGTCTTATTGTGGTTTCGTCTTTAACCATTGTGGTAAGATAGGAAATATAACATTAAATTAATTAATATTTTATTTTTTAGGCTTTGTTTAACGTATCGACGTTCAACCGGGAATTCACTATAGAAATATTTGTGGCACTGCCCAAGAACATCATATTATGAATACATTATGCCAATAAGAACTGTTTCGAAGACCAAGCTTGAAATCCAACTTGTCTTCCTAAAGTATCAAAAACTCGAATTTCAATACCGCTTCTACTTGATCAGAACAAACTGTAATATTGCAACTACCCAATGTTTTGTCCGGTTTTGAACCCCAATATTCTTAACATGAAATACCTCTTAGAAGCTACACATTAAGGTAAATTATAGACACATAACTAATTAAATAACTGCTTTATAAACCACATTTGCCGCTATGTGCTTAAGGTTAAAGCAGGAAAACATCGATGAGTGGCGATGACCGCGCCGATGACGTCATTACTTCGAGGAAAAGTCGGGTCTCGGGCCCACGCGCCTCGAGCGTTTGTCTGCGAACCAACAACATCTAACAAACGAACACACATGTGGAACATAAAGTATTTAATACACATCAAACTACTACTTATTTACTCTAGAACTTCATTCTTTAGTATAAAGAACTTAATAAAATACGTCAGCAGAATTCGTTTCTACGGTTTTGCTCAAAGACCTTGAGTAGTGACATGTGGAACGGCTCAAGGCAATTTAGTATAAACTAGCAGCGAAACGAAACAAATTATGTTAGCAGTTTACTTGTTTTGATCTGGAAAAGTACATAATATGTATGCATACACTAGATGTCCACTGATTAGAATATAAAAGCTGATAAAAGCGACGGAAAACTGTACAGTTCCAATATATCGTCAAAATAATAGATAGTATTTTACGATAGGTCTGAACTTACACTTAATAAATATTGATACTACATTTATTTTGATTCGAATATCTTTTGCCTCCAATTAACAACTGCAGCATGTGTTCTATATCATATTTACATAATAAAATATCGTATATACATAGACGATAATGTTTTAATTACGTTCGAGGCTAAATGACCCACTTATCTATTGGTCTCGTAACTTTATTGCTTGGTATTTGTACAGCGACGTGATTCAAAATTTTAGTTAATCCCTACAACATTATATTCTCTGTTTACCGGCAAACAACTTGACCTAAATGCGCGGTACTCAGAAATGTTTGCAGAGACGTAAAAATCGACTCCTGCGCAGTCAAGGTCTTCTATCAAGAAGTTTGCCGATAATAATACCTACATGCTGGAGTTTTTATAATTAAATAATTAGTATTAATTATTTTCATAATGTCTATTACAAACAATTATTGTTATTTACCGTATCATCTTGACCTCTATTTTGTCCGCACTAGTTTCGTTTAGTCGAAAATGGGTTGTTTTCCTGTTTAATAGGAATTCAGTATCGAATTGTATCGCATTAGTGGTCCGTGCGCAAACATTAATTAGCAAGTCAATTAACGCGGGTTCAGGTTGGGCAAGAACCTCACACCTCCAGTCTCAGATTTATTGTTACTGTAAAGTGATTCTAAGATAGTCTAAATAGATAGCAGAATTTACTTACTTTCGGTTATTAGCGATATTATCTATTAGTATTGAAGTTTGCCAGCACAAGTTATCGTTAACGATTGCATCGTATTAAAAAAGCAAGTCAATTTAAAGTTACTTCGTCATGACGTTTATATCGTTTTTTCATCACCTGTCATTTGATGACTTGTAATCATTATACCACACTGAGCTATTTTTGTGCGATCTTACAACTCATGCCGAATAGTTAAGAATAATATTATGTTACGTCATAATGTGATAACATTACAAAACTAGTACTGGATATGTAGATAGACAAAGGTGTGTGGTTGCACGCCCACATATCGCCAAAGACGGTATTAATTAAGTACTTTGTAAAGGGCGGGGATCACATTAATCGGGTACGAAGCCGACCCTGACAGAAATGAATGGAAAACACTAATAACACTTGGTTCTTCCGGATTAAATCAAGTCCAATAATTGGCAATAGCAGTAGCGCTTGCGGTATTAATGAGGTATTTTTCTTTCGGAATTGAATATTAAGTGATGCTTAAACAATTTGAAAGTCCTAACTTTTAGAAACAATTGTGATTCTGTTATCCTAGCATCAGACTGTAGAGTATAATTTAGAAAACAACACTAGATACGAATAATATGAATACATTTAAACAGCTAAACGTAACAGCACAAAAAAAAATACGTATTACGAATTTCATGATATAATGTATTTTTTAGAGCTGACATCAATTAATGATAATGTATTTTTATATTATAAATAATTAAATTATAATCGTAAAAGACAAACAAAGGAAGGCTTATGCCCAGCGAAGGGTTCTACAAGGTTGAAGATGCTCATTATGATAGAAATTGGCATTCGCCTGTTTTGTCTTGGACAAAGTGTCAATGCTGCCTACATACTATTAACATTGTAAATTAAATGCAATGTAACCCTGCGTCCTATGCAAATGATGTACTTAAAAAGCATAATAATATATTAAATATGTATGGTATATTACACATATCGGACTGTTTACAATTCGTAAAACATTATTCCTTTTTGTTTTTCTTGCAAGGAGACCCTGTCCTCTGATCTGTTTCAAGTGCCCAAAACATGCTTTAGTTAATTGTTGAATTTGTCACAGTGACCTCAATTATTCGTTATTTTTCATTAATATTACCTAGTAATCTGAACTAATCAGAAGAAATTCAAATGAAAATGTTAGATTACACGAATTTTACTATAATACATTAGTGAAATAGTCGGTATCGATACAATCAAAATGAGACCATATTTATTCCCAACTATGACAGCACCGACGGTTTTCGTGGAAAACTGTGTTGAACTCGTGGAAGCATTTGTTCGCGTGACTGCCTAGTCAAGGGCCCGTCCTTGAACTGTGACGTGAAGTTGAACGACTCTCGTTCTTTGTTAACGATCTAACCGTCAATTGTCCTGTTGGTAATGATATTTTGATTGATAGCTCGTTTAACATGACAACATCATTTCAATCAATCTTCTGTCTCTATGCTGGTCCATTTTTAACCAGGGCTCGTGCAATTGGTGCTGTAATAGTCGATTTTCCATTTTCTGCATTCAGGTCGACTCAACTACACTTTTCAAGACTTCCGTTATATAAACCAAAAATATTTGTCAGAACTGCTCGATATAATTCCACCCCGTATTATTTATTCTGTAAAGAGTCAAAATTGGTTCATCTTCGTTAGTTCCTTTGCGTCAGTACTCCCACATAATGTTGTTTAGTAAGAAACTTTTACACTAAGACCTTGACCACCGCGGTTGTTTTGTAGTTTATTCTCAGAGCCAACCATTCCGGAAATGCCTTACCTATCAACATTTCATAGTAATGTGTATGTTTGACAAATGATATTTACTGAAAATAAAGTCATTTAACTAGGCACGCAGTTTCATACTTCTTCGAGTAAATTGCTTTTACAAGAACATCTAATACTCGGCCAAGAAATTAATGCGTAGATTTTTGTATGAGTTATTCTCGAATTTTGGCGCGTTAGTAGTAGTTAGAAGTTACTATTGTTTGTGCCTTTTAACCAGTGAGGGTTGGAAAGCAGGTCAACGAGGCGGCCTTGATGTGAAATATGTTAAATCATATAGGTATTATGCTATTAGTCACTCTTTGGCTTTCGTAATACAATAGTATCATACAGTAAAGATATGGTAGGTACATAAGAATCTTTAAATCTTGTCTCTGCACGTGCTTGAATGACTTGTCAAAAACCCATTTTTCTTATGTACGCCTCATAAATGCGTAAAAATTTATTTGTCACTGTAGTAACTTTCAGCTTATCCCAATGTAAACTAAAACTCAAACATCCGTTATGCCAAATGATTGTAAATTATAAAAGCTTTTCGTCGAATTTAATGTAGTTCCAGTTATAAAGGAAAATGAGGCATGTTATCAAGTGTTTCATATTTCTTGATTTGTGACCGCCACGATTTACCGTGAAAATGATAAGAGGTGCGCGTGTTTCTGTTAGAACTGACGTAATGACGTAATGTTTATATCGGTTCCATCTTATGCAATGACCAATCGTGTGGTTATCAGACGGCGTGGTTCCTTCCGTACGGTAGTTAGTACACTGTTATGTTGTGTCATAAATTATTATATCTTGAGCATTCATTTGTTTTAGTCTATTGTGACACGTGCACTTTGCCTGTGGGGCGCAATTATCATAATAGGTTATTAGCTCGTTATAATCAGATTTATAACACCTTGTTTGATGTTAATATTGATTTTATATCTATTGGATATAAGCACAAAAAAGTACTCATTTAGATCCAGCACTGAGTCCACTAACGCAATACGAAGAAAAGTTTAGTCCTAGACCTTTTCATATATCGTAATCACACGTAAATCGTTATCTTCGATTTGAAGTTCAAAGTCTAAAGTACAAACCATCGTACTATGATGACTAATAATAACATAGGTATACGTGACAAAAACCTCGTTGAAAGACTTTCAAAATGACCCCTACAAACATGAAAAGAAAGTTAGCATGGCAGTCAAAACAGGAGTCGCTTATATTGATTAAAATTTAGATTCGACCGATTTACTAAATCATTATTTAATGATACGTTTATTTATTTTATTTGTTTGGTCAACGGTAGTCTAATTCAAATACTGGTTTTTCATGATACTCAGTATTTCTATTAACAAATCCCGTTCTAAATATCTAGCAGCGAATCGATTCGAACCTCGGATAAGTTATTTATTGCTTCAGACAGCTGCAGTTTGCCGCGTACACCAACCTCATTATTTCTGATAGACATTATTGAATTAAGGGGATTTACTAACATAACATCTATCCTTATTCCAGACTAGTTACTCAATATGTTTTCAGAAATACAACCAACAACTATTCTAAATTAATAAATGTAATAGTTATAAAATATAGTTGCAATTTGTTTTGTTTTGTTCGATGATTCATTATTGTAATTATTGTCAATTGTAGCATTAAACCACTTGGTGCCTACACTTTGTTTGCTATTCATATTACCTACTTACTATCTAGGGATAGTAAATGACCTAGTTAACCATGTTCGTGCTGTGTCAACTATCAACTTTTGTTTATGTTTGAGTTACAGCGCGTAGAGTTTCATCGGCTTGTTTTGCGTTTATTTCAGTTTCTTACTAACGATAACGATAAAAAGATGGAAATACCAAATGGTGTTGTCACCTTTCCCAAAGTTTGTATCTCGTGCCAACTGATACAGTTTAATTGCATAAAAATATTTACTTCCACTGTCATGGAAGAGCTATTCATTGAATCATTGGAACCAAACTAACTTCATTCAAAGAACCGTAAAAAAATGTATTTGGCTCGGTTAGCGAATTGTTGAAATGCTTGGACATAAGCCGTTTCGGTTCCGAGGCGTTGTTTGCGCGTGCGCCGTGCGGCCGCTTGGTATCATACAAAACCGGCCACAAGCGCGCCAACTGACTCAGTCTGATATAAAACATTCTAGCTACGCGTACGTCTACAGTTTGTAGAAGCCTTCACATGACTCATGCTCTTATCATATTGTGAATTGACACGCTGTGAATTTCGCGAACTTTTTCAATTGTGATTTTACTATTGGAGCCCTTAGTGGATAGTTAGTTTGGACTATTTTTGTGGAAAGTTGTCTTCATGTCTCAGCAGGTGCCTTATCACCTCCACAGCAGCGAACAAGACGATAGTCTGATGTTCGCAACGATGTTTGATTACCAGGCAGACGAATACAAGAAGCCAATGGTGAGTTTTGAACTAGCAATATTTTAATTTCTGGTTAAAGTCCAAAGTTTGCGCGTCACTTCGTGAATTGACTTCGTAAACAACTTTCTCAAGTTAGGGGACAGTTAGTATTATGCGTGTGTGGTGCAATCCTTAACTTGTTATCTTTAGTTTAAAACTTTCTTAATAAATATATCACTATCTAATTTATTATCGACCTTGGGATATAGTTTGTCATAATGATTCCTATTCTTAAAATTGTTTGTCCAAAGTTGTCTATCAGATTAGCATTTTATTGCATGATTTAACAAATATTTAAGTTTTACGCATTAACGTGTATTACGTGTAAGACAATACTGGTACTGTTGTGACACCAATAATAGGGTCTCCTGTCACTCTGAACTCGCTAAGAGGCGATTGGTTTGTTGATTGTGCGAAAAGGACAAACTAACAAAGACTAGAAACAACGAGACAAGAATCTAGTTTTATATTATATTCAGGTTTTTCAAAATTACTTAAAATATTATTTTGTTGCGTAGTCTTTATTTTTATTTCTATTGTCTATCACTATTTTTGTAATACGTTCTACAATTTGTTAGTTAGTTCTTCAGACAACAATCTGTTAAATAATAGCTACACACGCTTTAACAATAATTTAGCCTAACGTCATTAGCATTTCCAGGAGTTGTTTGTCTGATATTCGTATGTGTTACAATAATTTATTCCTAATAATAGAACATGACGTAAGCTACCGCACTAGTCAGTAATAATTAATATTGCTGTAATTTTTACATTACCGCCTATAACAGTTCCCTTCGCTGATAACAGATGGCGCTACTAACAGCAAACTTCGAAACTTTTTATCATTGTTGAGAAAACACGAGTTGCGATAAAATAGATAAAGCTGACAATATTAATTTGACTCAAGAATGCTATATATTAATCTTATGAACAAGTAAATAAGACTTTCAAAAATTTGTTTAACTCTCGCTTACTATTTTCACTATCGTGACTGGATTTTCTTCTTATCACTGCGCGCCTGACGTCACACATGGTCCGACGGGTGACGTCATCAGGTGACGTCACTCTTGCCCCACTGCGCAGTGCGCGCCGTCTTGAGAAGTTCCACGAATTGGTAACGCTACCTGAACCATTATTATTATAATGTAACGACTGTACAGTTTTTATATTATTTTATTGATCACTTACTGTGATTATTACGGCGATAAAACATACGGAGGTGCCTCGTTTTGTTTTTGAAATATGACCTTTTCAGTATTAAGGATACCTACCGAAGATATCGTTTTGGAATTTACCTCGTTCGATGTCTTCCCTGAGACTGGTCACGTATTACCGCGGTAAACGTAGGCGCCTACGCGTGTTTTGTAACCTCAATTAAATTTCTTTTCCAATAGTGACGCATAATTCAATAGCACGTACTTAACTGGGTAAAGGTATTTCTTTATCTTGCGTAAGAAAATCTTGTTTAAACAAGTCTATTTAGTTTCCGTGGATTTATGCGTGTTGATGAATTAAAATTCCCAATGCAAAAACAGGACAATACATTAAAAACATAGTAAATCAATGACGTCATAACGCTAGACTTGTTTACTTTCAACATGAATGAAAACCTTGGATTTCCCCAATAACTTATTTTACCACAATGTGCATTACCTACAAACAAATCGTAGGTACAAACGATTTACAACCTGCCTATTAAGTAACGCCAATTAATAATGCTATATTGTAATCTATGCCATGTCTTGCGTGAGATTATCAATATAGGCGTGGCAGAACTAAGGTGGGGATAAGATAGTCGGTAACCCCTCCTCTTTCTACCAAAGCCTCCTATTTGTACTCCTGAAGAATATTTAAATCCTTTTCCGCAAAGAACAACAGATCTTTTAGGATTCGATAAACGAGACTATCAGTTGCGCAATCGCAACCGGATTTGCCGGGCGGCAGCGCAGGCGCAGTGGTGATGGTAACCTTTGCGAAGCGAAAACGTCAAGTCCGGCTGACTTGACCTACTTCGGCTCGCTTGTGAAATTTCTCCTGCGCCTGACTGCTTCCAAGAACACGCCCGTGGTTGGGGAATCCCCACACGCTAGAACGCAATACGCTACCATTTACCTGCCTTACACAAGTTTTAATATAATTACAGCATGTTCCGTTACTCTATGATTAAACAGAACGATCGACCTTTAATTGGTGACCTATTTCTTTGACGTAATCGTATCGTTACTCGGACCGATTATACAAACGTAACAGATGCATTGTCTATTGTAATATAAACAGATTTTAAATAACTAATGACCTTGTTTTGCTGAGCAGATGTATTTTATTGACGGACACCTATTAAACCGTTGTAGTCAATACGGGCCGGATGTGGACAATTTGTTTTAATTGTAATGAACTCGAAATCAACCTTAGTTGAATATTGTCAAGGAAAACCACTGTCTGGGCTTTCTCAATTGTCTTAATATTATCAACTCACTTAAGCCCAGTACTTTTATTTCACTGTTTAATTATTAATTATGTCATCATTTATTCCTATGGCACTTGCAAAAAAAGGATGTATTTTAAGTCTATGCCAATGTCCAGAGTGTAAAACCTGTTTGACATATATTAGTTTCTTTTTATGCAAAGGTATGCGTAGAACAGCCTATTAGCTAGTTCGTCGTAATGTAGCAGCCTGTTAAAGATATCGTAGTGTAACTACGGATTAGATAATCTTCGTTATACAAGTTGAGTATTCCTAGAATTGTGTGAATCATCGGAAGTAGGTAAAGCCATATTTTTAATACGGACATGATAAATACTTGTCCCATTACTACTTGGCAATAACTGTGATATATTTTAAAGCTTTTAACGCTTGAGAAAAAGAAAACATAGTATTATTTTTATGAAAACTGGATGAGCGAATGTGTGAGTCTCGCTGTATCAACATAATTAGTTTTTAATGGAAAACATACTAAAATTGTATCTTATGAATATGTATTTAATTCCCCGCATAATGTTAATAGCGTCATCTATTTCAGCGAAATGACTTACATAACGACATTATAACTGCTTTTACGAATCAATCTATCGATATTTATCGAAAATTAATTGACCCATCAGCGTCTGCCGTATCCGATGGATTAAATATACTTTTTGTCCCTTTTTTGTGAGTCTGGGAATCTATTTTATGTTTCTTTGTTATGTAATGTGTTGTTATGTTCTTTACTGCAATGTTCTGATGCAATTCTTGAAGTAAGTAAAAAATTCGCGGGCTGCACACCTGCGACTAGCGAATGACGTCATCTATAAAGCACGCGGTGGTACCGTCCCGTGTCTTTGAAACTTATTGTCTATGTGCAACAATTTTAATAGAAAATTACCTTATTAAGACACGTTTATTTTTCCTTTTCTTGGCTTTAAATCCGTAGGTACTGCAGTTAACATTCCAGTCATATTCTGTCTTGGTTCTCAACATAAAAAATATGCTTTACCTTTTTATAGCAGTTCTTGTTTATTCTCACATTGCATGGCAAAGACAATAAGATATAACCAAGTGTTAGCTGGTTGCTGTACTACTACTACAAAACGAGCTTTTATGCAGTTGCACAAGTAGCCACCATAAACTCCGAAGCTGACTTCTTTATTACCTTTAAAAGATAACACGGCCAACGTTATCTATTTTGACCCATTACATAAAGTGTTTTCCATTGTCCCCTGGCTTTCATTGCTTTCGAACTATGCTGTTTACAAATCTTACAAAGGGAACAATGTACAGATAGTATAAACGACGCCCTGGATTGCGGTCTCTACAAATTGGTTTTTGCTTTTTAACTTTAGACTCTTAGATAAGTTGCGTGTTTCTGGGATTTATTTTCTCTGTACTTTCTCTTGACCAAGCCCTTCCATACATCCTTATTCTGCGCTACCCCGAACTAGTTCTCGCAAACTTAATTTATATCTTAGATCTCTGTCCAATATCGAAATCATCTTCGTTAACTAAAAGTACTTATTGATGAAAAGGTCTACACGATAAATTGCAGATATTGTAATGACTGGCAAATATAGCCGTAAAGTAGAAGCATGATTTTATAAGCCAAGGTGACTTTACAATAAATGAATGTAGGTTTTATCGTGATAGCTTTTGAAATGATATTGTTTCCACTTAATACAAAGTTAAATTGCTTTATTATTTAATAAGTTTCTTTATACAATGTTTGTTTTATTGATTCTTATTCAGGTTCAGCAACTTTTTCATTCACAATGGCATAATTCTAGGTTTCGATGCTAATTGAATTTGAGTATGTATTGTTCTTAGGTGACAATTAATAAATTTTATTTTCTTTGTAAATATTGAAAGGTGTGCAATAATTAACTAATGCATGTGGCACGTTATAACTATTTCTTTTTTTTCTAAAATATAATTTTCTTCGATACAAAAAACCTGTCAATTTAAGCCGAGTATGCACTCTCCATATATTAGGATTAAGCAGCTTATTTTACCTCTAAAAGTTTCTTATCTTACAACTTTACACCATATATCCCACAAAATGGTTCTCTTCTAATCGATTACCTATCTCGGACACATTAAGTTGTTGGAGCATGGTAGCTGTCACCTCGGCCCTAGGCCCTGTCGCGCCATAACCCACCTCCCACGTCGCTCGATGTCATGTTGACGTTTATCCATATCAAAAGCCTCGTAAACTCTAATATTTGTCTCCAATACAATTGTAGAATGTTGTCCCGTGAAATATTGCTTGTAACTGTGGTAAAGTGATTTTAGACTTACCGCAAGGTTTCTACTTAAAGATAAGCAACAGTTTTCAAAACTTACAAGTTGACAGATAGTAATTAAGTATTTACAATGTGATAATATTTGTGTAAGATGTGCCTACAAAATGACTTGCACGACAAGTAATCAGCTATAATGGGTTTATCCTGAACTTTTGACACAAGTACACAACCCCAAGAATGTGCGATAAATATATATTCCGGGAATTATCAGAAAACGGTACTTACATAATGAACTGCAAGTCTCATGAGAAAGAATGTGCAAGGCCGCAAATATCGGTAGTTCAGACGTCGGTCGCTTTACGTTTTTCTACTAATTAGCATAGATTATGATTGCATTGTTAAATAGTTTGTGATAATCGGGAACACTGTTATACAATATAGCTACGAAATGGTGCTTGTTCGTCCAAAAAGATTGTGGGGCCGATAAGACAACCTAAGACTATTGTTTTCACAACAATATCTATGTGCTCGACTTGTAGCTAACTCAAGAATTGTAAAAAACTTAAGTTTGATATTTACATCCGCACGTAATGACTTTAATTGTTTCAGTTTTTGTGCAAAAAACGTAGTAAGTTTCCTACGCTCCGAATTCAAAATAACTTTTCGGATAGCATATTAAACACATAATAAACCAGTTATTTACTAAAATAGTCTATTTATAAATAAACAATCGAAGTCAAACGTCCAAAGCTTAACAGGAAAACGTTTTTGTCTTTAATAGTAATTGCAAATAAGTAGATACAAATAAAGTTATTTTAGTTACAGACATAAATGTTATTATCCGTTTGATATTGAAATTTCCTGTTTATGCTCATCGTTATTATGAAAATGTGATATCGAAAGAACCTTCGTATTGTTGTGTTACTTGACATCCTTTATGGTCCAATAAAACCTTTTTAGTTTGTCAGAACCTTTTCTATCTTTGAATTACAACTTTTTAGTCATGTTTTATTTTGATTTAGGTACATTTTGACAAGAATTTATTGTTAACGTAAATAATGCTCCAAATAAGTGACGCTTATTAATGTCTAACACATTCCTAATGTAAATGAATTTTTGAGTCGCGGTTGATTAATGCGCCCCATCGCGCCTTTGGTTACGGCTACTTATGGTTGAAAAACCCGAGCACGCAACCTTACACAATAAAAGAAAGAAGACCATAGACTCCCGCAGCTTTGTTCTACTCTCGACTTCCAATGTATTGTTTACGGTAACTGGCGGGTTTGTCCTGCCATAAAGCTTTTATCGAACACAATCACATGACAATGAGGTGCCATAAAAATTTAAGATGACTATTTACAAATAATGCCGCAAAGGCCTACCACTTGAACTGTTCCTCAGAACTGTTTTAGGGTGATATTGTAACGGTGCGCTGCAACAATGTAATTGCATCGAATTCTGTTTCACCGGGATCCGTTAGCGGTAGGTAAGGATCCCGGCTGTTGACCACGGGGACCAGTGAGTCACCCGCTCGGCCCGCACGGCATTCCGCCGGACATTCTGACCATACCGTTTATTTATCTTGATGGCGGGATTATGAGGCTAGCTTGCCTCTACAATTAAACATTTACATAAGTGCAATAAGGTTAGTTATAAATTCTAAACAAAGGAATCCCTGTATAAATTAGCGAGCTTAATTTTCTTTGTTTCACGAAGCAATAATAATTACGTCACAATAATAAGCATGGAGCTGATATTTACAACAGCTGTGGAGTCCTTGTTCCGATTATGGGCAAGAATCGTGCTTACCGCCTCGTAGATTACTGACATTTTCCACGTTTCCGCCTCGAGTGCTTTATTAAAAGATGTCATACTTATCGCAGGCTAACTAATTGCATTAGATCATTGTCATAAATATTTACACAAGATTTGTCCATAAACATTACCATTTACGGTTCAGAAATTATTTATGATTGATGGAATTATGACGTATGTGAGACACCGTGGGACAAATGATCTTAGCGGAAATGTACGAGACTTGCACCACCTACGTCCTACATGCGTGCATAAGTTCCGATGAATACCGACAGTTTGTTATTACAAAGAGGCATAAATTTAATATAATTATATCGCCAGGTTAATGTTTTTACTTGAAACTAAAAACAATAGACTTCCAGGTAGAGCTATTTTGCTAAGCACCATATCAAAATGCGAAACATATCGCGAGGCGGTTGCATACCATTTATGATTATGAAGCTATCTATATTTGCGATTAAAGATAGCTTCATCTACGAGAATATCTATTTCAACCCTCGAAGTCTCGTCGAATAATAGGGCTATGAATTGTAAGCAGTCAGCTCACGCCCACAACGAAATTCGTGATAGACGGCACAATAGGTGCACAACCAATACGGACGCCATTATTTAATGAACCCTCGTCAGATGAAAAGGTCAAATTATTTGAAAAGATTAATCTCGTAATTTATGTTGGCCTAACGCGTCCCGACAGATTCCTCGAGATGGACATAGTTATATGACATTGATTTTATATTTTACGTAACGCACAATGAAATATGGGACTCGAATTTTAAGGATCCATGGATGCCTATTAACCCTTATAATATTACCTCGATATATAAAAAATCAGAGATCCATCTTTCATCTGTTCCTATCAAATGTATTGGATCCAAAAATCTAAGATTTTAGGGAATTATTTGTTGCTTTGACGGAACTACGCTCGGAAAATATTTTTAAAACACTTGACATCCATTTTTTCTACGCGTGTCCTACAATCGTGTTTGTCACGGAATAGTTTTTTGTGCTCTCAATATTTTGATCGCTATTGTTTTGCTTTCTCGACGTATCGTGCTGAACTGCCCGGGTTAATATTAATCAAAGAACGTAATTCTCCAATGTGGTATAAATTGTCGGTCCGATAATTTGCACGGGCATGCCAGTTTACCGAGAGTAATGTACTCGTAAATGTTTACGACTGTGGCTGCGTTTTCAATGTTATTTAAATCATTTTTTTGAGATTCCTCCGCCGCTGTTGTATAGGTTTGCCATTACGGATTATCGATGATAAATATTTTACTTTTATGGCATTCCATTGAATTTGTGCGAAAACTTTATCGTCTTGACCTTGCCAGCGTGTTAATGTTGCACACTTTATGAAAGTGGATGGATCTTAAAATGTATTTTTATGATTAGTTAAAAAGTCGAACATATTTTTTCCGAAATTGTCGTATTTCAATTGTTATTATTTCAGTCACTCAATTCGCTGAACTCGTTGAGCTTGAGCGCTAATCCAATAAATAAAATTGTTTTCATAATATGGGGTGTCGGTAAATAACTGAATTAATGGGTTTCGAATGGCTGTCTGCTTGCCGCAATTCTTCGAATCCAATTTTGTATTTTACTACACCTACACAGTTCTTAATTCTGCATTTACAGAAGGTCACGTGTCATGTTGTTACTGAATTCAGCTTCTTTATTGGTTTTTTTTTGTCAATTGCGCATGGTGGTGTAATGGTGTATTGTTGCGCTGTTGAATGTTTATTGCTAAATTTGTTGAAACGTGTCGCAAATGATCATATTATTTTGTTTAGAACGTTTTTCTCTTTGTTATGAATACTAACGACGTAGGTAGTACACGTATTTACGTCGTTATGTATACTATATATATATTGTGATAGATACTATGAAAAAATTGAGATCATTGACCTCATAGGTGATCAAACTGAATACTTTTAATCCTCATGACCTTAACCGATCACCTTGAACAAGATCAAATTATCTATTTCCTTTGAATCAATTTTAAACAAAGTTATTACATTAAAGTTATTTTGAACAAAGTTAGTACAAAACAAAAATAAGTTTTTCTTCAATATCTCTTCGTCCTAAATTTAAAAATCGTTTATTAAAGGTCTTTAAAAAGTTATGAACCTTTCCTGTAATTAATTTCAGCACAATTTCGACTTGAATTTTGGTCAGACAATGGAAAGGTCAACTCTCTTTCAGATTGGATTTTGAGAGTTATCCACTTCTTGTCTTTGTTCCTGTTAGATACTGATACAGTCATAATCTTTTCAGCAACGCTTCTAAAATTTCATCATTGATTTGCCCAAAATTAGCCCAGATCTAAGTCTTATCTAATAAAATCATCATCATCTGCCTAGCCCTTTTCCCAAGCTATGGTGGATGGATTCAGCTGGATACCGTATTTTACATGGAGCGACTGCCTATCTGACCTCCACAACCCATTTTTACTGGTTAACACAGTATCCCATAGTAAGACTGGTTGTCAGAATTGACTTAACGACTGCCAAAGATGTTCGTATGACAGTCGGGACCTACGGTTTAACGTGCTCTCCGAAACACGGAGGGGTCTCGGTATGTTATAAATGGTCACCCATCCACGGACCAACCGCGGCGAGCGCGGCTTAACCTGTATAATCGGTCAAACCGTACGGCTTACACTTAGCCACGAGCCCCTCTTTATCTAATAAAATCATGGTGTTGATTTGTTCATATTAGAACCATAAGGAACAGTAGTAGCCAATTGGCGGCTGGTCGGCTGCTCGTGCTCAACATGTTTGCACTAATTCAATTATTCCGTTTATGTAGCGCGCCGATCGCGTTGCATATTGAATTTCTGGCCGACGCACCTCCAGCCCAATTAGGAGGACACTAAAAAGGTTCTGCGTTTGTTTGTGCCTCATTGTTCTCATCGGTATCTGGGCTGCCGCCATAGTTTCGCAACTGACAAGTCTCTGTTTCCTCGTCTTTTTAAGGAAACGAAAGTTGTTGATTTTCTGCAACGCGCCTCGGTACCTTGCAGTTGTGAAATTGTGCGTAGGTGCGGTGCATAATGCGCGGGGGCCCGTCTGGCCGGTGGCGGGCTGGCGGCGGTGGCTGCGTCGCCGGTGCCGGGTGCCGAGGGGCGGCCGGTGGTGTTTACGATGCACTGGTGCGACGGCGCCGAGTGGGGCGTAGGCGTCGCCGGGGGGCGTCGCGCCAGGCTTATCAGACGGTGGCGGGGCCGGCGTGCGAGCCTCACTCCACGTTCTGCCGCTGACCGCGCGTGTCGTGCACGCTCGCTGACACCGGTTTTAGATAACAAAAACCTTTGTCCAGCCGAGGCAATAATATTTACACACTGCGTGCTTTGCGCCGCGTAGTTTCTGAGGGGTTTTCCGACGCCGGCCGACAACTGTCAGTCGATTGTTTTCGTTGCGCGCACGCGGGAATCGCGCTTGCTTATATCAAGTTACGACAAGTTTTTTGAAGTTTTTAATGAAGTTTCCTGTTGCATTGTGAAGTGCGTTATTTGGATTGCAGTTAAAGGAAATCGGTAAGTTGTAATCTGTTTTTATCAAATATATCATTGTTCAGCAGGGAAATTCCTTAAATTATGCATTTACCACAAACATGATTATTGTTTGGTTTCTTATCAACGTTTTAATGATCGGTTTTGCATTATCATCAAAAACACCACTAATCGACGATGCATGTTATGAACACTGGCCAACAGTCGGCTCGTTATGATGTCCTCGTGGTCTCGCGTACCACTTGTTAATCTGGAGGTAGGATCGATGTCGAGATGGTTGTCGCAGCATGTTGGCGGTGGCCGGCGCGAGCGCGCATGTGACGCCGCGACGCTGCGCGCGCGCACCGTGTCATCGCTCGCGGTCAGTTGAACGAACCCTCCGCCGACCGACGTCAACCTTGCCATAATCGCGATTATTTGCATCGCCATTGTACCCACTGTGGGTTGTAAGTGAGCCTCTAATTGTCTCACCGCGTGTGCGGATGAACCCTGAAGCATCAGATCAATAAGGAATACATTACCCCGCATGGTTGTTGACATTGCAATATTTTCAGTTTGACGTTTGACTAGCGTAAATAAGGTCGTATTACGATCATGATAAGAATACTGTGGAACATTGTTTGCTTTCTATTTTATCAGCTCATCGGCTGATATTTTTATATTATTAATGCCTATCGTCTCTAGTTACGTCGTAGTTTTTAGAATTCTGTAATAATAAAAGTAGCCTGATAATATCTTCTTTCAGGACATTATTTACTACTGAGGATTTTTTTTTAAGTATTTATTACGTGCAATATTTACACTTTTAATATTTTTGAAATATGTATTACGTTTAAAACATAGTTTTAAGTGCACATTTTAATTAATTAATTTTATTTAAGTAACAATAAATCTCATGTTATTAGATTATTGTTAATGATTAAACGCTTATCAATGTATTGTATTGCTATTCAGACGACGACATACCTACCTTAACATTTATGATTATGATAAGATAAAACACTAGGAAATAAGGTCGAATCTATTGACAATATCGATAGTCACGTCTGTATACATAGTTCAGGTCTGTGGAATATTTTTATAAAAAAAGATTATCCTTAACAGATAAATAGAAAATCACAAACTCAATATCAGAATAACTTAAAAGGTTTTATGTGTTAAGGAAACCTTGATTGAGTACAATCTATTAACATAAAATAAATATTTATTAAAGTAATTTGAGACAAATGTACGTATATAATACAGCGCATCCTGTTGCGCTATTCAAATTAGTCTTATACAGGAGGCATTATTCTCGCTGCTGCCATAAAAATGTATAAAAATCTATTTTATGCGGGCTTATTATTCGTCGTGTGTCGTTTAAATGCGCCTTGCCTTGATGAAGACTATAAAGAATATCTACAGTTACATGTTGGCCAACTTTTATTACTTTGCTGCAAAGCGAAATTTTTATGTTGCCAGATGAGGGTAGTTTCAAGTTCAAAACAGTAACATGTACGAAAATTTTGATAAAGTTTCACGAAGTAAATGGTTTAGGACAAAGAGTTCTTGCACTCTGTTAAGTGTTAATTAGTTCTTGGATATTTTTGCAAACGGATACAGTCGGATATAGAAAATTCAGATGTTTAATCAATTCCCATCACAACTAGCAATGAAGTGTTACCACTACTGGCTGTTTTGAAGAATTTAGGCAGAAAATTAGATAATTGCTCATTAAAGTCTAAACAGATTTCTCAGACAAACAGAAAGCGTTGAACAGGAATTATGACATACTAATCGGTTAACTGCATTGATACACGGATATGAAGTACGTTTGACAAAACCTTGGGCTTCTGCCAAGCTGATGTCAGTGATGGCGGTGATGCCAGTTACACGATAGTACTTGAACATGTATTGTAAGCGGTAACTGGTATCTACACTACATCTGTAATTATATCTTTCTTGTTTATGTACTAAACAGAAGTAATGAGGAATGTTGATATAGACGTATTTTCCTAATATGTATTTTATTGTTTTGCGTCAATATCTTTTGCTAGCTATTGATAGTACTTGGATTTTCAAGACTTGAAAATGATGTTCTTTTTTAATGACAAATATGTCTGTATTACTTTCCTTTATAATCTGTCCACCTGTGAGATATCTTGAACAATGTTCCACGAACTATTAGTGATATGATAAGAAGTACTTCTTATTTCTAAGTAAGTATGTGAACTTCCTGTTCATCCAATCACAGGAATTAAATATGTTATATATTATACCGAGAATAGCATCAGAAAAACGTCCATATAACAAATACCAGTCGGTTGCCTGACTGATGCAAAAATGCGACAGACGTAACCCTATTTGTGTAGAACAGCAATTGTGAAATATTTAGCGATAAGTGCAAGTGTTTGTGCAGCTAAGTGTTCGTGGAAGGGCGATAAGCATAGTGGCCGGTGTAGGCAAGCGATTGGGATGCCGCTATCTGCGCTGATAAAGCCGAGCTGGGAATTGAGACACAACCAAACACTGTCCAGTGCTGACATTGTAGCCAATACCATAAAGGAGTAATTTGTATGTTAGTAGACAGTATTACTTATTTAAATTGATCGGTTTTTCCTTACCCTAATGGCTAATTTATGCATACTGTCAGCAATTACTGATGTTGTTATAAACGTTAACATATGACGATTTCAGAATTTTCACCGCAGAAGGATGTAAGATTTTTTTCAGTGTTACACACCTTTGTGTGTCGAAACATAAAAACGCGTTTTTCCTTGAACGCAACAAAATACGTTGTGACGTCATATGATGGGCGTACAATTATCTCGTGCTCTCGGGTGGTGCTAGGCGGTGCCAGGGCCACAGCGAAGTGGCGGCCTTTCCGCACCCAACTGATAAACCGAAATGCTTTCAACTGCGCACGCGCAGCTGAGGCCATTTTGTATCAGATTAACGGGATCTCCCGACGCCTGTTTTAATGCAGAGATTTCAGTTGCATCATTGTATCATTATGTTCAGTTTATTAAGTAGGTACTTGCTTTAATTTTTCATTATATTGCGAAACTAACTACTGCGAACGAAGATAACTGAACAGTGCTTACTCTAAATGCTACTGCTAGTATTTATGTATGTACTTCAGGCATTTAATCTTTATTGCGATCCGTTGTTTGGCCATGCAATGTCTTTGTTAACATATTGCAGGTAATAAAGCATTTTGTTAGTCCGCAATGGAAGGCCAGAGTACCTCAAAAGAAATTAGCATAAGTGCCGCCAAACACAGCAAGCGCCGAGACAATGGCTTTGTCTGTCTATCCGTCCGTACGTCGCCTACTATAACTGTTTCGTTATGTTTTACGATGTTATTTTAAATGTGCACCGACAAAGTAAATTAGTCGCTTAACACTCGTGATGCGATTCCAAAAACGCTCAGTATGTCGTTAAACGTTGAGAATGGTGTAAACTTTACTCTCGACGGCTGCCGGAGCTGCAGCACGTTCATTACTGACCGCTTACCAGTTGAAAGTTAATGCCTCTGAGTTCATACTCTTTATCTGCTTCACCTAACCTTTTAGTATACATTTTATTTTAAATGCCATACCCACATAAGGAGTTACTTTATTATCGCGTTCCGAATCTTTAATTCTGTGCTTGTATCGTGTTGTTTCCATGATCCGGGTCGAAACGTTTTAATAATGAGAATTTCTGCTGCATCGACACTTGAGTGTGCCGAATATGCCAACTTTTATTGTACTGCGGATAAAATTTATTGTAACGAGAGAATAAATGTTATTGAACCTTTGAATTACTTAAGTAATTCAACGACGATCTCTTTGATGGCAATGTAGGCGACGCAATTAAAAAATGAATAAAACAAGGATTCCGCGCGCGTAGGCGTCGTCAGTCCAAGTCGGCAGTCGAGAGTGTCGCGACGACCGGCGGACGGTTACCGACGATCCTGCACTAATAATACCACGCACACATTTAATTAACCACTTTATTAAAACCACCAACATACAATTTCCATACAGTATTTATTATTGTTAAAATCCTGTTATCTATACAAACTTATTGTAAATACATTCCAAATATGCTGATAACGGCTAAATGAAATACAAATGACACGCTAAAGCGATTTACCTATCAGGATGTTTATCTAACCAACCAAAATTATAATAAGCCGGAATAACGTTTGATTTAGTCGGCCATTTGCATTTATTTAGTTATTGCGTCATTACTTCCAGCTAATTAATTCGAGATAATGCACATAAGTGTGGGTTATGTTACCGCGCGAAGAGTCACTGTTAACATTAGCGCTGCGATATAATTTGCATTGCCATTTAACGCGTTAGGATTATACCTCTTTGTTCTACCGCGTTCGTGCAGCTGCCTGTTCCTTATCGGCGTAGAACAATAAATACCGATTTAAAACAGTTCTCACTGTAGATAACCCGTTATGCCCTTCTGCAATATTCAATAATTATTTAGCTAGTCTTTGTCCAAAATACAGAGAAATAAACGATGACCTGAAAATCTGAGAAGTTACCGAATATAATTTAGTAATGGGAACACAGTAATTTAGTACCGTGTATTCATAATAAAAAAGCGTAAGTAAGTTTTTTCGACAAGTGTGCGGTTAGCGGCCGGCGCGCCGCGCGGAATGTTTGCCATTTCCGGACGATATCCGGTCCTTGGTTCGGCGCCATACGTAGCGCTTTAGATAAAACTTATCTTATGTATAAACAATTGTGTGACGAATTTATAATTATACTTCTACAAGTGATTCTATAAATAGACTTTATGATAAAGTTCATAGTTTTGATAAGTTTGTCAGTTAGCTGCGATTTTCGTTAACAGTCTTTGCAGTTTTGCGACGCATACACCGCTGCATTAGCTAAAGAGTTTACATCACACAAACCTATTACACACGTGATATCCATAACACGATTCTGGAAATCCATATTTTGTAACATTTATATTTTTTTTATTTTCTCCAATGTCGCGCGATGATTCATAGTTCAGAATGAATCATTCTACGTAATCGAGTTTTTGAATTGAGCCGACGACGTCGAATGTAAATACGCGATCGTAGTGACCCGCGATAGAGAGCGAGTGACGGTGAGTCACGCGGGTTTTCCGAGAAACACAGAATGGAACAGTTTTCGTGAAAACGAAGGTCGACTCCGGTCGAGCAGTCGCTTTAATGACCACCTCTTTTGTGCCAACTAACAATTTTCTTTGTCCGTACGACTTTGTAAAGTATTGGATATAAGTTCCCGTTAATGTTACTTGTAACCCTTTGTCCTTTAAAGTCCGAAGGGTATGTACGAAGGGTGCACATGAAAAGCGACAGTGCATCGATCGCGCCGTACCAAACGCTAATTTTTTGCTGCAAACTAGTGTTCTGTACATTGCTGCCTAGGCTCTGTTTAACGTTCCGTGCCTGGAGCGTCTGCGGCAATGGTTCTCGCTTGAGCGTTAGTTTCGTGCAATAAAGGTAAAGTGAAGGGACTCTGGCGCGGTGCCAGGGCGTCGATTTATTTTATTATTCGCTCGGTGGCGGTCAATGTCGCGACAGCCCGTCGTCGGCGGCGCCATACATCGGTTGCATGTGTTGCTCTTATTATTTTTACAGTTTAAACTTTGTTACTGGTTTGATGTCTATAATGTTTGCATTAATCAATCCGGTGTTGTCAAAGATTTTTTATTGTTAATATGTACCGATTTACCCGCTTCGCGTTTGATGCTAGGTAATTGTGAAATATCTAAGCCACGTGCAGCAAGGCTTGGTTGATCTCGTAGTTTATAAGCCATAATAAGCTTGTTATTAACTCCAATAATGATCTAATAGAACCTTGATTCGTACCTTTCCTTTCCGGACGAACAATTCATCAAGGATATTTGATTTTTATTTGCCACTTTTCAGCTGAATAGTGGCATTAAGGTCCTAACTAATTGAAATTTCGTAATTTAATTTCCAAGATACTTTGTTCGTGTAACTACGGACAATTATTAATTTGTTAAAGGTCCATGCATTTAATTTTATATGCACTTAAAATTATGACCATCATACAGTAACGCAACACAGGCAGTTCTTTATTTTATTAAGAATCAGTTCATGGAATTTTCTAACTCGTCGAGCGTCGCTATTAGTATGAGCAATTAGCGTTCCGTTAATGAGTTCCCCGACAACCGACCAGATTGAAGTAGACGGCTGCAGCAACAGATCCTGACGGCTGGCCGAACATTACACTTTATGGGGTAATAGGCTGGGAGTACTTCATAACCCGCGGTCCATGCTAATACCTTCCGTATCTCCATAGAATTGAGGTCACTTTTCAAATAGCACGATATATCACACTAGCATTTTCACAAGCGGTTCTCCTGTGCACTATGTTCCCGTAACTATTGGCTAGAACGCAGACATTGTCTATTGTTTGCGCCGCTATTTACTTTTATCTAGCTGTTTCGACTTTACGTCACTGATTAACTTTTGCGTCTGCCAACATTGTAATCTTTTGTTTACTTTTTGGATTAAGGATATAATTTCCATGGCATTACTGCAATTCAAAATAATGTACGTGCCAAAAGAATTTCCATGAACTTCGATTTCCCGAAAAGACGATTTTGGAAACAGCTGTAGCCTCGATAACATTGATGACCAAATATTGTGTGCGGTGGGCGTGCCTCACCTGTCGTATCACGCGGCCGCCACGTGCGCGCGCGCATGTTCTATGTACGCGACGCGCATGCCGATCCCTAGCCTCGTAGTGGCGGATTTACGTTATATAGGCCAAGATTTTGCAGCCTCACACGATGCAGTACAAATCTACTATTATTTACATTGATCTTGTTCCGAAAATTCTGTGATGAATTAGATATTATCATACGTAGATCAAAATATTCGAGAGGCAGAATGCCGTACTATCTTTACAAGAATTTGTCCGTCTAGAAAAGTCATATCAGTAAACTAATCACGTTATCAAACAATATTATCTATGGGGAAATCTAACTCGTAAGGACACCATCACACTAAAACAACAATACCCACCTATCAGAAGGCGGTACCGTTTATGTTGGACACGAATGGTGTCCGAATACTAATTTCGTACTTCTAACGGGTCATACACCTCGGCTTTATTATTGTCAAAAATATTGTTTATATGGATATATGCGTCTTATTGAAAAACGTTTGCCATTCGTGGATGTTTTTCTAAATATTTCTATTTTTAAATTGCATACTTTGTATCTTGTTTGTCTGATTTTTATTCAGTTTCCGTTCCACTTTGTTTAGGTCTCAGTTTTTTAACTTAATTTCGTTAGTCTTCTCATGTTTTAGGTTCATTTCAAACACATGGCCAACGTTACATCTTTTTAATCGCTTTTGTTGTCTTAACAGAAGCGAACTGTTTCCAGTCGATTACTTTATACGATTACCAAATCATGTTTTTATTTGTTTTGCACAGTAAAATGTGAAACAGTGTGCAGATGTAGTATCGGGCAACGTTCCCGGAAAGCTGGGACTCGCCTCGCCTCTGATACGAAGCTAAATAAAACTGTGACGACACACGCCTGATCGCTTCGGGAAACATCGCGACACTACACTTTCAATTGAGGAAAATATAAACAAAAATTAATAATAACCTTTCGCAAAAAAGTGGGAATGATAGTAGCGATAACTACGATACGTAATAATATTATATCTATAAGGAAAATGATAATGATAGGTCGAGCCTCGATGATTTTGCTAATTCAACTGAGTTGTAAAAACTTTAATCTCTAAATTCAATTACTTTTCATAATATGAAACTTAATTTAACAAGCCTGAACACAGTTGCGAAAACCGTAAAAGAAATTAGCTTGATAAGTATCGTAAAACCAGACTCTGCAGATAATTAGACTGGTAAGAAATAATGTATTTTGTATTGAGGTCATTGTGCTGGACAGTTTTCCGTAGAACATTGAACGTTACACAAACGATTAGATATATTGCATTACGTGGGCGAGCACACGTGCGGATAACGGGTTGTCTTATCAGCCATGCTTGCGAACCTCGCCCAGATGTGAAACAAAAGAAAATCCCAGTGTCGCAACACTTGCAGCCGATAGTGTCGACATATGACTATAGACAATGATTCTCAGAACCATTAGGCAGTCATGAACTTGATGACTTCAGATTTGTTCGAACTATAACTAGTACGAACTCTGGACGCAAATTCGTGCCATTGAAATAATGGTTGAAGTGTAACAAAACAAAACATTGGTGAAGCGTTGTACGTCGATACGTCACAACTAGATATAGTGGTGATCTCATAGCGTGGTAGCGCTGGTAGCACGATAGCGTGTGCTACGCGCTGCCCTCAAGGGCTACGCGCAACGTACGTACAACGCTTCCAAGAAAATTTGACTGAGCCCCAGTTAAATACGCGCAGCTATGACGCACTCCACTCTATGGGTCAAGGTAAATTTCTTTATGTGACTCCAATATATAATTGGAGGTCTCAAGTCTTTGGTAGAAATCTTGGGGTTTCCCAAAGTAGGCAAGTACTAAGAGCTGAATTTGGTTTAAGTCTAGGCATGTGTATGAGAAGATGTCGGAGACTAAAGTTAATATAATGAACATTACATTTCAAATAACGTTCATGGAAAATTTCCGTTAAAAACGAATTGTTTCACTAGAGACAAAGGCTGAAAACCTAAATTCTAGAAAAAGTAATGCTAACAAGGATCTCGCTCCCAAATAACACATTACTAAGACTAACAAGCAAGAATGTGATAATAAAGCGTTGGTTAATTGTTAGGTAAAGCACCGTGACCAATTAACGTACATGTTACCAGCAGCTATACAATGCGCGCGCGCATTTGAGACGAATTTCATTTAAGCAATTGTAGTAATTGACCGGGCAGAGCGCCTTCCGGAGCAGTGCCGCCTGCTTTGTCTCCTCACTACTTGCACTGATGCACGAGGTCGGGATCCTGCTATACTTCGACTTTTGTACTATTCATATTTGATAATCAAAGCGCGTAGCGGATCTTGCGACGCGAATTTAAATAATCTAATGACTATATTTGGTAACTAATAACAGGACACGTTTTAAATGATTTCTGCACTTTTACAAGACGTACACCATATAAGGTAGTACTGAGGCGCGTCTATGGCTGTAATGAGCGTCGCCCACGGGTCCGCGCGTCCTTGCGACAAGGTCCGACAAGCCTCCCGCCCACCGGCGTGGCGGCGTCATCGGGCTCGCGTTATAAATCTACCAGTTAATCGATACTATATTAAGCCCTGAATACCGTACTAGTAACTGTCGGTCAACATGAGATTCAGTTATTTAAAATTAGAACTTTAGCAAGGTCCCTCAGATAGTTCCAATGCTTTGTTCTAGAGCTGTTCCGACGCCGCTGAGGGCTTTGTTTTGTGTATAAAACGTTACCTCAGATAAGTAACCATCACCGCGTGCGATGCGAAATGATGCGAAATATTTCCGGAGTTAGAGGAGTATTCTATTAATAAATGATTCGACGTCGCTCGTGGGCGAAGATTTCGGGCGAGTGTGCGCGGGCGCGGCGTTCAGTAGCGCGCGATCCGCCGCGGCCGGCCGCCGTACGCGCGCGCAACGAACGAACGACCCGCGCTTTCCGCGCACACGATACTCCACGCGATACTTCGCGACATACGACCTACGATCCGCCCCTAGTCATACGTGAGCGCCAACCCCTACACGAAAATCCTGTAATATCGAATCTCGGTGGTGCATCGACGGATCGACCTCACGTAGTTAATACCCACTGCACTTTTGCGAGGGCGGATTATAACGAACAAATCGACTAACAAACTCGAACCGCACGAAGGTGTCGCGTCGCAAAAAGCGCAACACAATAGAGTAAGCGTCTAATTATAACCGTGGTTGAGTTAGCACCGCAAGATGCAGAACATTGATCCTCTGGAGATCGCCAACATCCTCGCCACGGAGCTGTGGTGCCAGCAGGTATACCGCCCACTATGACCTAAAGTATCAAGTACTCTGTACTAGCGATTAGCGAACTGTGCTCCATATCTCAAAATGCTTTGGTTTCAAAACCCATTTGGCTTATGCTCCATTTTAAGGTGACAAGTGTTGACTAAAGGTGTCTGTCTGCATTGAAACCCACACTGATATTTTACGATAAAATTAAGTACAACTAGAACGACGGTAATTTATGTTCATAAATCCTTATCACAAGTAATTTGCAACGCGAGTAACGAGACTAGTACGTCCTCACTAGAGCATCAGCTTCTAGGTGACAGATTTATTGGTTCGCTTTCAACGCACATGCCATTAACGTACACATTTTACCAACTTACACTAACTCTTGAGATAAACAAAGCCAAGGATTATAAAGGAGCATTAATTTATTTTTAATTGCGGAAGAATGTTAAAAAATAATATGTAAACAAAATTGTTATTTTGTTATGTTGTGCGAGACATGTGTTGTGAAAATATTTTGCTGATAAAATGCGATCGGAATGTGGAAGCAACCGATCGATCATAACAATAAATATTGCATAACAAATATAATAATTTCACAATGAAATATTACAAACTTGCAATACTATCAGTCGATATTAATTATATGAGTAAATAGTAAGTTGACATACTGTAATTAGGTTGCTGGGTTCATATTCTGATGACGATGCTGTGTCTAATGCACAACCAGTTGCTAAATTTGAATTCGGACAAGTTGTGACAGGTTGACACCTTCTTACATTTGTTATCGTATATCTCAATTAACATCAATGCTGAATGATGCTGATAACGCTAAAGCTCCAGCTCGTATTTTCTGCTCATAGCCTTTTAAGGATTGTAACTGAACGATAGCCCTATTTAGGTGTTAAAATTATTTTCAATCATTCGATGTCCGATTTCAGAACTTTTTCGAAATCAAAAGTTTTTGGAGCTTTCATTTCGTACTCTAGATCGGAAAGATTGTATTTACATGACTTGAGACAAAGTACTTATAGTGTTATTGTATTGTTTCAGTTGGCAAACCTCGAGGGCCTCCAGTCGGGGGTCCCGACCCGCACCACGGCCACCATCACGCCCACCCAGCTGCGGAACTTCGAGCAGACATACATCGAGCTGACGAACTGCCGCAGCGAGCCCACCACTCACGCCGGCTTCGTACCACCTTCAGTCACGCACGCCAACAACTACGGTAAATATAAATAACGCTTTTTAAATTATAATATGGTAAAAAAAGGTTGAATCTTTATTTAAAACACAAATCAATAGTAGTAAGTTTTCGATATCAGATTTTTTAATTAATTTTAAACTTTTAATCTAAGCATAAATAAAAATGTATTGTTTCGTATTCCAGGCATCCTGAATCAGGTGGGGTATTGCGATTCGGGCCCGACGACGGCGCTGCACGTGTCGCCGGGCCCGCTCTCCGCCAGCGGCGACAGCAGCAGCAGTCCCGGCCTACCCACTCCCAAGCGGCGCAATATGGGCGGCAGGAGACCCACCAAGACCCCCACTGATATATCCCCAGAAGAGGAAGAACGAAGAAAGATCAGGAGAGAACGGAACAAAATGGCCGCCGCTCGCTGCCGTAAGCGCAGGCTCGACCACACGAACGAGCTGCAGGAGGAGACGGATAAGCTTGAGGAGAAGAAACAGTCACTGCAGGAGGAGATCCGCAAGTTGAACCACGACCGGGAACAGTTGGAAGCCATCCTGCAGAGCCACATGCTGTCGTGTCCGCTGGGCAAGCGGTCCACGAGCCCGCCCGACGTGAAGCCCTTCCAGGAGTACTCGTACCCCGAGCTGCCAGAGGACGGCGTCAGGGTCAAGGTCGAGGTCGTGGAGCCCGTCGTCGACCCCGTCTTAGTGTTGGACAATATATTTACTTCGCCGGCGAACGATAGAAAGTAAGTAAAAGCTCATTAATTTTTCAAGAATATTGATAGCTTTTTGGAACCTGTCTTGATAAATAAACTACATTTCTTGTGATTTTAACAGTTTATTGAGAGTTTTACAGTTAATTTAAGAGTCACTTTTTAGGGCTACTTAAAAATACTTAATAACCTAATTATTTCATTTAAAAACACTAGTTACGTTTTCAATATTTATTATCTAGTTTAAAATTCAATTTCGAACATAAAACTAACAGTACATTATGTAATTTTCTAGAATAATGCTGTCGGCGGCCAACCCAGCCGTGGTGACGAGCGCTGCGCACGCGACACTAGACACGCCCCCCGTGCTCTCGCGCCCCAACCGACCCAACTCCCTCCAAGTTCCACTAAGCCTCACACCAGCACAGGTAATTACAACATATATTACTTTATAGCATATTTAATTAGCCTACTCAAAATGTCCTGTTAAAAGGGAAAGCCTCTCTCAACAGGAATAGCATTTTATCTTATCTACTGTTGTTTCCTCTATTGATCCGCTTTAGACTTCTAAGTAAATCATTTAAGCTTTTTATTTATTTCTTGATGTTTTCTTAGATTTTATTTTATCGTTATTTTGGGAGAAATATTTTTTTCGCCTATTTCGTTTTTCAGTTATTTATATTTTTTGACGCAGTATTGGTATATATAGAAATTTTAATAAAGGACATTCGTTCATTCCAGATGCACAATAACAAAGCGCTGGGCAACAACAACAAAATAGCGGGCATAGAGATAAGCACGCCTAGCAACGGCATCCCGTTCAACTTCGACAGCCTGATGGAGGGCGGCACGGGGCTGACGCCGGTGCACCCGCACCCGCACCCCTGCAGCCAGCAGACGCGCGCCGCGCCCGACGCCGCCTCGCCCGACACGCACGCCAGCCTCGTCAGCCTCTAGCCCTGCCAGAGCTCCGTGCCAGTGAGTGACGTCACGTACCCAGAAGACTACGACACTATCTATCCATGTCTCTCGGCCGCGCCGAACATCGTCTTCACGCCTGTCTCTACTCTACCGTTCGGTCTACTCTAAGGCGATCGAATTTCTGATTCTCCTTATTTATTGAGAGCTATATTTAAGTAACATACTTGCTCATTTGTGCTTTGTATTTATATCGTAGTCTTGTAATTAGTGACGGCCTAGCGTCGCCGGCCTACTCGAGTCAATTTACGAGCTGTTTTATAAACATTCTAAAGAAATGAATATTTTTATAAATAGATGTGTATTTCCGCAGAAATAATAATTGTGATCGAAAAAAATAAAACAGAGTTTTATTTGAAGCATTTCAGGGATTTATTTCGTGTTGTGCTTTATGTCTAGCGAGGCTAGAATACTCGGTGCGTTTTGTATTGTAAGGTTATTTGTAAAAGATCTCTTTTACACTGTTCACTTGGAAATATTTCGGCACAAAATGTATTTATTGAACGATCCTCAAAGTATCTTGTCATAATAAACCTCGTGCCATTAACTACGTCTACTCTCAGGAATACAATAATTACGAGTACGAAATATTTAGTTAACCATAAACTAACAGCAATATTACTTAAAGAATAATTAATATATTGAATGTAAGTTAGCTCAATGTTGATGTAACGTCTTACCGTTCCATTGGATTAGGTACTGGTAGTGTAAAATTATTGTTAAGCCTTTTGTGATACGTCCAGTGATTGTAGCGGCCGCCCGCGGCGAGTGTATTGTAGACTCATGCCAACACCAGATATCTTGAACGTACATACATGTTGCACTGACTGCATTTTTATACTCACATTGTCTAATGTTAACTACATTTAAAATGATATGTCCTAATTACAGTAATTATATTGTTAAAGCAAATATTGAAGTCAATTGAATTAATGTAATATTTATGCTAAGATAATATTGATCCGTGGCATGAGTTTTAGAATGTTTTTTATTGGTATGGTTATACCGCTGGAATAAAAAATAAATTAGTTTAAGGCAATAATTAGTGTAAGATCACTTAACGATTTAATTATATATTTTATGCATAACTTAGACCAAATTATTACTTCATGTGCTTTATCGTAGTTGTAATTAAAATCTAAGCCAAATATTGAGTTTATTTCGTTACTTTAGGTTTAGTTATTCCCGTTAAAGTATTATTGTACGCGCCGAGAGCGGAGAGTATTTATTTAGTACCTACGACTTATTGTATAAACCATCACGGATTATATTTAGTGCAATAGTGCGATACGTTGCCTAAGGTTTTATAAGCGACATTTTTGCTATGAACTTATTACTCATTCGAAATATTATTACGCATAATATGAACATCTAGGATTAATAAGAGATGTAATTTTTTCTAGACGATTTTTCTTAACGCAATTGTAGAATACTTTTGTATTTTTTCATGGAATTAGCAAAGCAATATGTTTGATAAAATTATTGGAATTTATAAGCAGATGTAGGAAAATATATATGTAAATCAGAAAATATAAATTTGTTTACATACACCTGAACTTTGTTTTTTATTGTTTTTATAGACACCAAATACCCTCCTACAAAAATCTACTACTTACCAGTGGCGATATTATTCTCGAAAAGAAATGTTCTCAATGGATTATATATAATCATCACATCGGTATATCCTAGGACTAAAAATAAATCATGCTCTTGGTCTTTATTTAGCATCAACTCATCAGCTACCCACTCTATTGAGCATTTAGTCATCATACAAGAAAAACAATCTTATAAGTCACCATTATTTATTTACTAAATATATAATAATAATTAAAAATAACAAATGCAAACTCATAAGTTTTACAAACACATAAATCTTTAGTAACCGTAAATAAATATATCTTAATAAATATCTATTAATGATGATGTATGTATGATATCTAATGAATGCTTTCTTAAAGGTGCTAAATTAAATTTATTATTAAGAACACTAGTACAACAAATAAAGCTGAAAATACCTTAAATATTATTGACGTTTCATCCTTTAGTCGGATCGTCGCGGTCGTTTCAGACGGTTCTTAATCGCCAGGTAGATGTAGAAGAATATTTCCAGCACGCTCATGACACTGCATCCCATAAACAGACCAAACACACCGCCCAGGTTTGCTGAAATTATACATTTCAGATATGAACATGGAAGCATGTTAAATTGTCGTGAATAAAGAAAAATACATAGACTACTAAACCGAAGACAGCGCGTATAGCAAATGATTTTGTGCTTATGTATTGTGTTCACAATCCAGAGATGGAATGATAGTTATTTGACTGGCCTGATATTTTAGTGGTATTCTAGTGGGGCTCGTGGCTAAGTGTGAGCCGTACGGTTTGACCGATAATACAGGTTAAGCCGCGCTCGCCGCGGTTGGTCCGTGGATGGGTGACCATTTAAAACATACCGAGACCCCTCCGTGTTACGGAAAGCACGTTAAACAGTTGGTCCCGGCTGTCACACATAGATCTTTGGCAGTCGTTAAGTCAATTCTGACAACCAGTCTTACTATGGGATACTGTGTTTCCCAGTAAAATGGGTTGTGGAGGTCAGATAGGCAGTCGCTCCATGTAAAATACGGTATTCAGCTGAATCCGGTAAGACTGGTAGTCGACCCCAACATAACATATTGGGAAAAGGCCCGAGAGAAAAAAAAAAAGGATCCTGACTGCTTAACTGGAGGTCGTAGGTTCGATTCCCACTCAGGACAAATCTTTGTGTGATTAGTATGATCATTTGTCCTGTGTATGTGTGTAATTCTATAATATGTATGTATTAAAAAATATTTAAGTACGTTTACCTGTTGTTTGGTTACCATAGTACAAGCTCTGCTTAGTTCGATCAGATGGCCGCGTATGAATACCATATTTAGTTTGCAACAGCTTATTTTGAAAAAGCGAAGTATGTTAGTTAAGGGAAAATAAGTACCTAAAGCACTTACATACTAAACTGATGATGGACATAACAGTTTCCTGCTTCAGCTTCGTATACACTGGCCTAGAGAAGAAGAAATGCATCACGCTTGTACTCGTGTTGAGGACTAAACCAGCGCTGTAAGGGGAAAAAATATTTTTATTATGCAATTTACTTAGAAATATTGTATATACCTAAGTATTTTATCAGTTGTCTGGTTACAATAGTCAGGCTTTGCCTGTTTTGGGATCACATAACGGAGTCCTCGGGAGTGTGAGTTGTCCCGCGATATTATTATTATTAATTCAAATGCCGACTCTTTATGTATTTGGTATTCTTAAAGGTTTTTTATAATATCAATATTTTTGTTTGTTGGATCTGAATGACTAAGTAAGTACCTACTTACTTGGAAATAAATAAGTTTTTACATTAAGATATCTCCTAGCTTAGAAAATCAATATAATTTTCATTGTAGAAAATTAAATGAAATCAATGCCAGAAAAATCCACAAAAGGACCTACCTATAGGTAGGTTCTTTTGTGGATTAAAATTTTGCTTAATGAAACATCGATGCCTTATAAGGTAGCTTAGTCAAAAGCTAATATCTAAGCACAACATCTAGATAAATAAAAGTTTAAATCAGGTACTAACTACGGGTTCCTGATCATGTACGGTATAGCATTGAAGTTGCCCACAATGACCTCCGCCCGGTAGCGACGCGAGACGCAGTCACGGGGACAGTTGCACTGCTGAGCTGATAGCCAGTTAAACATTTCCTCTGTAACGAAAACAAAACAGGTTAAGTGCGAGACGGACACGAATGGTTCCGTATCATCTTACAAATGATATAACAGAACTACCGGCCTATGAACGACCTACTGCTTGGCACAGGCCACTTGCCATGTAGAGAAGGAACGATATTGATCACCACACTTCTAATATGACAACATGTACTTTATAATTATTTGTTGTTTTGAGTATAGGTAGGTACACTCGGTAAAAATGTCAACTGTGTACCTATTATGGTTCAAGAGATACAGACTGTTGCCTGGCAGACCGGCGAACAGCGGAGACTTAGAAATAGTGAGCGTCAAGATGAAGGGCCAAAATCTACAATATAAAGGTAGAATGAAGGTACTATAACACCAAGTAGGTAGAACATTCCAGGCAGTAGTCTATCAGTTTGGTCCCTCCAACTGATATCATGAGGGACCAAGTATTTTGTTAAAATATTATGTAAATGATGAATTTATAGCAAAGGTAGGTAATAGTAGATTAATGCTATTATTTATTTATATATGTATGACAGACATTGGAGACTTGGTCCCTTCATCTTGACGCTCACTTGAAATAGGGTCCCATGGGCACCTTTTGGGTACGGAACCTAAACAAGGTAATATGCCATATAACCAGGATGAAAAAGGCAAACGGGAAAAAGTGCATTTCATTGACTCCACATTATTTTTAGTATAGTCGATAAGATATATTTTGTGACCTCATAATCTATTAATATCTTGCTTGTTTGATTGTATGAGGTCGAGGGCCATGAAGGATCATTCTCCTGTCGGTCAACGACTTCCACCATGACTTAACATTTCATAATATTGAGCAACACGGAGCAACTCGTGACGTGCACGATAAATCGCTCAAGGTCTAATAAACATTACTTTAGCAATTATTGCAAATTTTTAAGTAAATATATTGTCTAGATATTTAGATAAATAATAAGTAGATTTTATATGTTTACTAAAGCCCTCATGAGATCGTCATTTCCAATTTCATAAATAACTCTGACCTAATAATTTTTAAACATAGGTACCTACGTCCGCAGTTACATTTTTAGTTCAAAACTGCGGTCTGCTGTATTTTTTATGTTCTGATTCTTATTTGTTTCTTAGTATATATACAGGGTATCCAAAATCTAGTAAGTAAGGTTCTCTAGAAACAAAGAAGCAAGGAAATATAATTTTTTGCTACTTCTTATTTTACTTTCTTCTTAAATGTAATTTTGTCTCCATCGTTTCGACTAAATTTCTTGGTCTTTATTAAGTACATAGCAGATGTATCTATCTACTACCTTACTTATCAAATCTATAGGACCATACTTGTAAGCATCTATGTGAAGATGTACTTACTCTTCACACTTATAATACAGGGTATGCTGGTGATCCTGCAAGCCGCGTCGGACCTGATGTTGGGCAGGAAGGAGAGGTAGCAGCCGCAAGCCTTGCGCACTGCCAGCAGGTAGCACGTGTGGTCGCAGTCCGAGTTGTGGTACTTCCTGAAGAACGGCAGGTGGTGCTCGTCCTCGAAGTAGCAGTTGCGGCTTGAAGAAAGGTGATGGTGCTTTAAGGGACTTAAATACTAAAATGGTTGGTAGATTTCGGAGCACGTGTTTTTATTAACAGTTTTCACTCATGACACATGCCTAGGTAGATATAAGGTGTAGAAAAGTTTGACTAAATTTGCACGGCAGTGGAATATTGTCTAGGTAGGAACGACTACACTGCAGTGAATTAAAAGGGGCGATAGACAACTGATAATTTAGTTCTCTATAGTGCTTTTATTGGGTAAGTTAATTTATAAACCAACTAAGAGCGTATTGACCTAAGTCCTTACGGTTTATTTTTGGTTGTATTTACCTCCATACAGGCAGAGTTTGCACTTCCTCTGAGCAGTATGTGTACGTCGTGTGTAGTATGTGGTAGGATTCGCCGTTCGGGTCCACAATGCTGGTCTCATCATCCGCTGGGAACTCCGTCCAATCAGTGTACATTACCTAAAACCGTTAGTAAAGCTTACATTTTTCTTCTAAACTGATTTTATAAGCAAAAACTAAAGGATGTTCTAAGTATGAAAACTAATATATTTATTTGTTTTAATTTCTGCTTGAACTCTGACTACAATATGTCAATTATTTTTATAGTCTTTTACCGTTATCATTTAGGGGTGCGTTTACTGCTGTAATAGACTAATTAAGACTGTATGTAGGTACGTTTATATAAAGGTCTTTATGTACGTCTTACCCGAATAGCTCCACCGTTGAGGAGAGTGCCGGCTATAGCATCCTCTGGGTCATAATCCGTGACCACAGTCAGCGCGTTAAACACTCCGAAGGCATTTATAGTGTGGTTATCGAATTTGGGATTTATCATGTTTCTGCAATGTGTTAAAATATGGTATATAGTTATAATAAAAATTATTGAAGTATTATTTTTGGTAGCATAAAGAAACTCCCCCATTCAACATTTATAACAATAAACGATGAATGAAGGAGTTTCTTTAACCGATTACTCTAATTATTTGGCTAATCTCCTTTTATAATTCTCAGTGCCAATAGGTATATCCAGAGACTACCACAAGTCTCTCTACACACAGGATTTTCTATACCTACAATTATTATATTATCTACACAACACCCAAATTTTACAGAGGTGGCACAATAACTAATAACATAGTCAGGACCTCAGATCGTACCTACCTAAGCTACAAACAACATAGGTACTTACATATTACTATGTACCTACTATATATTCTTTACTTACCACCTATTAAAACCATTGTGGAAAGCAAATAAAAGTTTTGAGTTTGAGTTAATTAAACAAAAGAGTACCTATTAATATACCTTCTGCCATTATAGTAATACACATTATTGAATGTGCAGCAAAATCCATGCGGAGTGAGGATAGGTTTGAAGAGTTCAGAACAGTCTGGGTAAAGCTTATTCTCTAGGTAGCAACGCTTCAGAAAATCATCGCAGCCCTGCGGCAATGTAGCTAGCACATCAGGTACCTGTTGGGAAAAATAACTAGGTCAGTAACAAAAACAAATAGTAATAATAAATCATAACAAATGCGTCACTGCTACAAGGATCAATATCTTATTGCCTCACTTGTAAACTGTTAAGTTTAATCTCTTTAGAGGAGACTGGTTCTGATTTTTAGTGTCAAATAAAATTGATGCGAAAAATTGGAAATCAATTAATTAATTAACTCATTTTGAGCTGAAATTTTGTAAACTAAATGTATACCAGATGTACTCTTCACCCCTTTCGGATAGATATACCCTTACGGTAACACCCTGTATAAAAAACCTCGGATAGATATACCATTTCCTAAGACCCTTACCGTAACACGCTGTATAAAAAACCAAACCTCGGATAGATGTACCATTAAAATTTCCTAGGTCCCTTACTTACGGTAACACCCTGTATAAAAACCTCAACAATATAGACCGCCTTTAGGTATTATTACATGTATGTACCACCTTTTTATCAATGGCAATTAATCGTGTGCCAAATGGACCCAACATGACCCGAAAAACCGAAACTTATAATTTCGTCGAGTCATCGTCCTCTCCGATGACCCGAGGAAACAACTTTATGCTTAGTCATTTTGCCAGCCTTCGGAAACGATATACCGTACGTAACAAAGAAGACTACTTAAACATGATTGATTGATACAAACTGAGTATCATTCAGTATTCAGTCCTCGAGATTAATTTTATTATAAGCTTTTCTTGATCATGCAATGTAGATTTATATGTAAGTATTAGGTATGTATGTATGTTTGTTTTTGTCAAGATTGGTGATTAATAATAATTGCAAGATTGCAAGTTTGGCTACAAAAATATTTGGTTTTGGTACTTATTTCAAGGTATGATGATGGAGCCAGAAGTACCTAGGTGCACTGCAACGAAACGACACAATTTGCTTGTTTACTTAGTCTTTACTATTAGTTACTTTGTATATAGCTGATTTATAAGCTTGTATTTAAAATAGTTTTTCAACTAAAACTCTTAGTTATATTATTGCTGTAATAAATTAATGTGAAATGTTTTAGTAGGTATTGATAACTTACTGTATACCGATTTATTTCCAGTAGATCCTGCAAGTGCTTGAGGCGTTCGGCATCTAACTCGTTCATTATTTCATAGAAGCCTAACACCATTGGCAGGGTTACTTTCAAGTCAATTGTTAAGTTGCCGTCTCTGAAACACCAATATAGGTACCTAATTGATTTTTTAATAAAGCACAACCAGTACCTAAGCGAAGATTGTTAATTAAAGGTATCCCGCGTTGATAAAGTGTATTTATACCTATTCAGGTAGTTAAAGAAATGCGTGGTACTTTTGTAATACTGTTTCACCTCTTAGAAATGAACAATGCGTTTCCGTAACATTCTGTATAACCTTTTATTCCGCTCAAAAGTCATACACGCCGTTTTTCAACCGAATGGTCCTATGTTCCTAAAAAGGGCCGTCCAAAATTGACCTTAAATACCCGTCTGTAACACTATAGGTATAATAACCGTTTATGACTATAAATAAATAAACTTACACAAGACTCCTATTAAAATATTTCATCGCAGTTATAGTCATCTGGTTTGGCGAGCACAGCGTGATGGAAGGATACGGGAGGTGCTTCAGCGACTCAAACTGGCTCTCGATAGTCACCCGGGTCGGCATCTCCGCGAACCGGTTGTATAAAAGCAGGGTAAGCATAAACGACATAGCTAGCACTGTTATCAAGTTTACCGCCCAAAAGCATCTGTAATACGTGGAAGAAATATAATGACAATTGACTAACGTATTCCAAATTTCAAATGAACATAACCTAAAATATCAGAAGCAAATGGTAAGCTAAGTTGGTACAAAGATTAATACATACTTTGAAATATTTTGCTTTATAAGTGATCTGTTTTGTATATGAAGCATATACAAAACAGATCAGATACAAAACCAGCATTTAATCGGGGGATCAAACCAGCTTTGTCCGTCGCAGAAATTCTGTTCGCTTAGAACCAAAGGGTTTTTTTTTTTCTTAGCCTATAGGTACTGTCCCTCTGCTAGGCAAAGGCCTCCCCCAAAAGTATTACTCCAGATTAATGAAATCCTTACTAATTTACTTACTGTTTTTTTTAAAAGATCTTGAAATCTAGAAAAATAATTATTTACCTTGATAAGATATCTGGATACAAGTAGAAGTACTTCAGTCCTACTATTGTGCTCTGCAAGCAATATTTTTTTAAAAGCCGCTTGCAATTTTCCATTGCTGACGCATAAAATATTGAACTTTACTTAATAACTGAAACTATATATTTTATAAACTGTTAAATCTATTTATATATACTTCGCTTTTATTTCTGTAATTAAAATATCAAATATTAATTTGTAAAACAACGTCGGATATTTCGAAAGTCCGCAGACTGTCACGATATGCTAATTAATATGAATAATTAAACATTGTAATCTAATAAATCTACAGTGAACAACAGCTGCATTCATTGTTTTGTGCAATTTGAATGCACGTTTCAGATTATCAAGAGTTAGTACCTCCTAGGTAAGTTAGAATGAGGAAGATGTAAATAAAAAAAAAACGCATTTTTATTGGCTTATCAAAAAATTTAGGTGAATAAAAAAATAACTGCGAAAAAATTATGTCGATATCTCCAGTAGTTAATTTTTTATAAATTTTTCAATTTCGTATCCCCCGATAACTTTTTGAGCCGGCCGAGAACCTGTCGTGACGTCACGCCGCAGTACCGCAGGCGACGGGCGCTCGGGCCGGCCGGTGGTTATTTTAAAATTATGATACCTCCTAAGATGTTGATGGAAATCAAGTAATGTCAAAGACAATTTTGTTCACAATTAAATACTTGTGATTAATATCACATTTATTTAGATAAGGATTAGTATAATTTTGACAAAACGCCTTCGCAAATAATTCATAATTTAAAACAAAGTTGATTTCCATAAAAATGCGGTTATAGTATTAAATCTTGAAAGATAGCCATATGTTGTCGCTGACTTTTTTTTTGAACTTTTAAAGAGGAACAATTTCGTCATACATGAATTTTGCCTAACTTCAACCGTTTACGCTGCGCACGCAACGGAAGTTCACAAATAGGGATATTTTTCCGTTTTTGTTACATTTTCCATTGATGCTTCGCCCTATTGGGTGCAGCGTAGTGTTATAAAGTCTGAATCAGTAGTTCCTAAGATTAGCAAGTTCAAGCAAACAAACATACTCTTTAGCTTTATAATATCAGTATAGATAGGTAGATTTCTATGTTGAACATTTTACTCATGTTTGAGAACATGAAAAGCAGCGGAATGCTAAATATTCAGTAGTATATGTGCCCCAATGTTTCACAAAATCCCCTTTTAAAATAAATAAAATTTAAACTTCCTATTGCATTATCTATCTGTGACTGAAAGTTCTGTCAAAATTGGTCCAGCCGTTTCAGAGATTTCGTTTCAGAGCCAAACAAAAAAATTAAAACATGTTTTTTTACCTAAGTATGTACCGTATTTGTAGTTAGTGTAATGCTGTTAACCTAAAGTGTGTTTGTAATTTCATATTAAGATATCTATGATAATATAAAAAAGAGGCAAGATTTGATTGATTGTTTCTTTGATTGCATTTTGAATAGGCTACGAAATTATTATACCTATTTAAAAAAATCTTTCATTGTTGATTAGCTACACTATCGTAGCGTGAAGTAGCCTATATTATATTAAAATAATAATAGGAATCCTTACTAAAACTCCAATAATGCAACAAGTATTCTTTCATTAAAAAAAAAATACAATGACGTCGCTGTAAATGGCGACCTTGTGTTTGACCTTGGTAGTAATCCTTATCAAAATAATTTGCTTTATATTTAAGACTGCTTTAATACCATTATATCATCATCATCATATCAGCCCGGAATCACCTACTGCTGGGTATAGGCCTCTCCTTTTTTCTGCTATTGTTATCTGTCCTGCTCGTAATATAATACATTATATTATATATTATTATTATATTAATACATTATATTAATTCAAGTTATATAATACCATTATATAACTTGAATTTTTCAATTTGGACATTACATTCGAAAGATAACACGAGTTCAAAAGTGTAAATATTAGAAAAAAGTCGCTTGGTTAATGGTGGCCGCTCTCTCCGCTCGGCTAACTATGCGATGTAGACGTCACTGGAGTACGGGAGGGGAGTAAACTAAAATAAAATATAAAATGTAATAGAAAGATTCATAAACAATAATAAAAAAAGAAATAACAATCCAATTTTCTTTATAATGAAATTTAATGTACCTACTCTTTTTTTGTACCCCATTCAAAAACGTGTTTGTGTGAGTGTTTATTAAAATTAATATATTTTAAAATGTTTGTTAAATACTCGTGCGAAGCCGGGACGGGCCGCTATGGATAGAAATAAAGTTTTAGCATTATTTTTCACATTGAAACGATCTTTTCAAGAATGACGACTTGTTCTTCCTTTTCATTAATTTACGACAATATAATACACGAGCGCATACTTTTTTTTGTCATTTCGGGCACAAATCAGTTTTCAGTTTCTAATATAAATTAATTTTAAACACAAGCTTCAAATTTAACTAAGCTCACAGCAAAAGTGTAGACTTATCAAACAAGCCCAAACGCGATGCGATTACGTCATTTAGTTAGAGAGTTCCTCGGGCCACCTTCTGGCGCCATCATCAGATCAGCTCGAAAGTACTATAAAATTATATTGTCATCCAAACTTAACAGATATACAAAATTTCAGCTCAATCAGTTAAAGATATCTGTTTCAAAATTAAGTTGCAAGATTCCACTCGTAGCTGTAGGTACAAACGTATACATTGAATGTTAAATACAAGCTTGTAAAGATATATTTTTTGGCGTGCTAACTGTTGTATTAGTACAAAGAAACCTATTCAGTAACTTTACGCTACTCTTTTTTCCATATTTAGCAAAATCTAGAAAAATATGCGAGTAACATAAAAATACTGCACGAGATCGTATGTACGGGAGCGGAGGACGGGCGTTGTGACGTCACGCGTTGATCGGGCGAACCAAAACTAAATTTAAGAATGCCCGACTTTAAAAATTCGTAAAAAATAGAGTTTTTGAGATATCGCAAAAATTTTTTCACCATTGTTTTTCTAATTTTTAGTTTGATTTTTCTAGATGATAAAAAAAACATGCTCATCTTCCTCATTAATATAGGTATGAACAATATAGGGAACAATAAATAAAATAATGTGTAGGAAAAATGTATAAAGTGATTTTATTGAGAAATTCTCATTACATATATTTCGTAATAAGTAACAATGTTCTAAGGTTTTTGTGTAATTTTCAAACAATGTATATCGTACAGATTATAATTATCATAGCATAGGTGATGCATTTCATTAATTATGGAAATAAACATACAGAAAAAAGATGTTATTTATAACATTAGTTTATATGCATACTGTAGAATAGAATTACAATATTACTTTGAAATAGGTATAACAGGCCAGGGCCTCGATTCAGGTATTTTAAATGCATGTCAGTGGTCGGTCAGTGTACTAGTTATTGTGCCTAATTTTCGTATTCAGATAAGCCTACAATAAAATCTCATTGAACTCTCGAAGAGAATGATCGTGATGACCAATTAATGATCGTAATGACAGTTAGCAGAATGCCAATAGGGATGATGACTAATTTTTATTTTTATGTCCATCTTTTAGATAAGAAAAAAATATAAGACACGTATTTTTTGTTTAGTCCCGTAAACAAAGAATTACGAAGATACAGCGAGTACAATTCTTGCGTGACGTCACGTTTGAGTACAAATTGTACCTAGCCGTGACGTCACAAGCCCCCACTCCTGAACTTTACAGCGGTTTATCTTCGTATTTTGTAATTTATTTGAGAAAAGAAAAATATGTGTCTATAATATTTTGATTATCTAAATGGCGGACTAAATAAATTTTGACTTTTCATACCTAGTCATCTACCCTATTATCGTAAAAATTACCAAATGAAGCAGGTCATTCAGTCAATTCAAGCAACTCTTAAATAGCTGAATCGAGGCCCAGTTGTTGCGATGCGATGGACTATCGGCCCTACAATAAATATAAGAAATATTAAGTTATCGAAATCTAAATACCTAAACATTCAATGATGTTATTTAATAAATGAAGTAAACTTTATACGTTATAAATCCCACAAATCGTGGTGTGCGACATTTACAAAGACACACTTAAAACACTCAGAATTTCTTCACACATGATTATTGGATAATATAGTGTATTCAATACCGCCTCATTTTATTAAAATCTAGGTAAAATAATTTAAATAAATAAAAATACATTCCTTTCTTTTCTTTTTGAAAAAATTAAATTGAAATTGCAAAATTAAGGTCGTTCCGATTAACGCATGATTATTCAAATCGATAAACTTTAAGTTTCTATTTAACACATAAACTAAGAACGGTATTTAATTTAATTATCTACTAGGATAGTAGTTTTTTTGCCAATTATATAAGCGTACCTATGTGAGTCACAGTTTTTAAGCTAAGGACTCTGTAGCTTACAAATAGCCGTGTACCACAATACTAAAGGTTTTATACATTAAGCGGCACTTGAAAAAGGTCCTCACACTCAATTTTGGGAACGAACTATCTAATGTTTACTATGCCACACTTTTTGGACCAAACATCGTTTATGCGTTTATAAATAAATATTATCATTCCTAAACAATTGAGATTCATTCGCGAAAACTAGGCGAAAATGATTCATTGGAACATAGCGGGTCCATAATTATAAGTACAATGTAAATATATAAGATTTTAATTATTTTATGATCAGTAAACACACTAATCGCACCGACATTTTGTCGAGAAACTCAATATATATATTAATAACATTCATATGGCGCTTATCGCATTTCGCAAAATATCTATCTACATAATTGTATTGTGTAAATACATGATTATTTTTTATACTTATATAAAACTATATTATTATTATTTCATAAAAGGGAGCAGGTACTATTTTGGCTTTCATGAAGAAATAACTATTATCTGATAAGTATGTCACAATTAATAGCGTTGGAATGCGGTTTTCAAGTGTTTTATAATAAAAAATAAATATAGGATATACATATAAAATAATATACATATTATTATGTGTAGCTCCGGTATATAATCCCATGTAAAGAGGTGCGTGTTGCAGAAAGTGCGAGTGTGCTTCATGTATATTACCAGAAGCATTTAATATATTATAATAAATATTTAATTGTACGGTCGCAGTAATTCCTAATGCAAACCACATATTCAATTTACATTTTACTGAATAAATGTATCTTGAATCCGCACTCCCACGCTACAGCGAGCATTTAAATAATCCAAGTCCTTTGAATTTCTTAAAATAATAAAAAAAATAGTAACATCCAAGAATTTCACATGAAACATAAAAGCAATGATACATTCCATAAAACTACAATTTTTTTCGCCAAATTTTACTTATTTTTGTTCTAATTTTTTAACAAATTCAAATGACACAGATTATACCTATTAATAATTTACAAAAGTCTGAGTATGAATAATTTTAAATGTAGTCAGCTAAAGAGTGATGTCTATAAATTGGTCGTCTTAAAGCCTATATTGAAGCTTAATGATAAAACCAATGGATTTTAATTTAGAAATTTGAGCTCCAAAAACTGAGCATCTCGTACATAATCGGGCACATCAATAAGTTAAATTCTAATACATATCAATATGTTTAAATAATTTTACATCGTGTTTTAAAAAACACATTTATTTGTTGAATTATGTATAAGAGATGGTGGCATATTATGTCTGTATAACTCTATTTCTTTTGATAATGGAAGCAAAGAGGTTTTAAACATCATATGTATTTAAGAGATCATTCGATCAAAATATCTGATATTCTCTGGCTACATTCATTTCATATTTTTCTATAAATATATACATATGGTGTTTACATAAATGTATTCTCTGTTGCATTTAAATAACTAATAATTTTCAGCTTATATGTATTACTAACTAAGAAAACTCACTGGGAATTAGTCACTTCCAGAATATAAACCTTTCATTTCACGTTATTACATAGGTTTCACTTTTTTTAAACATTCAGTTCAGAAATACAATTTATCGGCGTTTTCCACAGATTTTCTGCAAAAAATGTACGCTTTAATTTAATGAATACACTTCATTTTCAAAATTAATTAAGCACAATATGTTTTATCATCGTCCTTATTGCGATGGCATAGATTCTACAATTAACGAGCATTGTTTATAGTAGCACAGATTTTTTTTTTCTCTTACTTGAGGAGATTTTTCTCTAAACAGTCAGAAACATGCACGAATTAGCCTGTATTCGAAATACACAGTGACAAACGTGCCAACATTCAAGCCAAAAACATTAGTGGGACAATCCGCTTTAGCCCAAACGGCACAAAATATCGTAATACATAAATATCACTCATTAAATTTTAATTCTCCATAATACAATAAAAGCGAACTACGGATTTTCACTTCCCTATTTGAAACCCCAAATGGGAGAAATCTTCTTACCGAAGTCTTACAAATATCCTCAAAAGGGACTATACATGAACCTTCCTTCAAAATGACTAAATAATCTAGGTATATAAACTTTTCACCTATCTACTCAGCTGAACCTCTTTTCAAGACAGTATTCAATAACCTAGAGGCAAATGGAAAACTTTCCAATTAACAACAGTGTATAGAGTTCGTTTCTCACTTTCAATTACATCAAAGTTATAATTTTGAATATCTTAACTACTTATACCCGTATAAAAAGACTCTCACAGAACATACCAAATTGGTGTTATCCCAATATATTTTATAAATATGTACATCTATAATTGTTCCGCATTTAAGCAAATATTTCATCTATTTGCCTACGACTATAAATTAATGACTGTAGTTTTTTACTACATAGATTACAACATACAAACATGCATACAGGCATTTCATTTAATATAATATATTTCAAGATACATATAATTTATATATTCTTTTTATATTTGTGTATCTGCTTAACGTAATAAATATTTTTTTAAGTAAGTTTTTTAAAATTAAAGAATGTTTATCATACATATTTAGTTTCAATTGACGATTTCAATTTGAATGAAGTTAAAAATTAATATTATCATTGTAGTAAAAAAATGTTTATTATAAATCAATTATTTGATGAAGTATATAGTGTGTGAAAAACTGTAATTGTAAATACTTTTAACATACATAGTCTACGAGAAATATTAACTGTTAATATTTATTTATCGTTGAAGTTTTAAAGAGTTAATTGAAAAATAAATAATTTATTTCTGTATAAACTTGCACAAAGCTATTTTAATAAGTAATGTTTTGAGATTCTGAGTAACTACCTATGTAATGAGTATTATTGAATGGTAAAAATTCATATTGATTCAAATCGACGAGCGAACTATGGCTTCATATCAATCACGTTACAAAATTGTTAGTTTTCTTACAAATATATATAAAGAGTATATTTGAGACATACTAGAATAAATGTCTATATATATTGTAAGGGTATAATATATGAATATTCAATAAATATCCGTTCTACTATCGTTATTCTATCTCACATGTATTGTGCGCTCCAAGTCTTCAACATCATTATAAATACTACAAAACGACAACGTTCAAACTTTTGAAAACGATAAATAAATTCCTTAAATACCATCAAAAACAAGCATAAATAAATAAGTATAGAAGAAAAAGTTGCCATTTAAAAAAATCGTATCCAAACGTACAATTCCCGTTCAACTTACATAACATGGGTCGTATAATATAAGCTTGGTAATATAGTAATGGATTAAGTACATTTGAGTTTGAGATTCGATCTCCGGGTACCCTCTTAGTGTCGTCTCGGTCGGTAGTGCGGGCCCCACGCGGCCCACGTGTCCCACGTGGCGTGCTGACAAGGAGAGCGACACGCAGCAGACATGAAGGGAAGGCACGCGGCGTGCGCGGCGTGCGGACAGGCGGGCTCAGGGCGCGTCCACCGCGCACTACGTCACCGACCGTCAGGAGTCCAGCAGCACGTGCCACCGCTGCACCTGGGTGTCAGACAGATACCGTATAAGGCCATTTCCTTCATAAGTGTACATGACATATAACATACAGTTCTATGCATTTTAACTTAATTTTACGGATTTGTACCGTCTTCCCACCCCAGTTCGTAGTTCCAGCCTGTTAAAGCCAGCAAACTGAGTAACAAATATCACGTAAATAATCGTGGCTTATGCCATCATTGTTAAACACAGACGAGGCGTGATATGACAGCAGGTAGTCCTATTGAAGTCAGTTATAGGTTTGCCCTAGTATCTAGAGCCTAATATGAAAAGACCGAACGACTAGACTACATCGAGGCCCTTTCCGTATGTACAAATATAACTCTAAAGTGTCTAAAGCAGTAAATCTGTTATGTTGATCTGGAACAAGTACCTGTTCGCCTTGTCGGTCGCAGAGCTCCTGCCAGTGGCGCTCCTCGTCGCGGCCGGAGGGGCTGTGTCCGAGCGAGAACCAGCCCACCATCTCGTTGCGCTTCACGCTGCGCCGCCACCACACCGACACCATCAGCGTCACCTCCGTCAGTTGGAACAGAGCTACCTGCAGATATCACATCAGAATTACAATTGAACACCAAGACACAACTGGTTGAAAAATCGCGAGGAAAACTGAATACCAGAAAAAAATACTTTTAAAGCGACAACCCGCAAGAGAGCAAGCGTGGAGTGACCACTACTGAAAAAAAAATACTGCAGAGGGAAAAGTACAGGCTTGTAGAACGATTATATCCAAATTCGCTGACTGAATAGTTGTTGGACGTTGGGAAATTTAATGCCTAAGAAATACTAAGAATGGACAACACTCTCATACTACGTCTCATACTGCCTCGTCGTTTCGATATAATAATCACTTAAGACCATCTTAAAGTTAATTTGCGTTTGAGTAGTCTTAGATATGCTAGGAAATGATGAAAGAAGAAATAGAGGATGTCCAATTATATCCGTATCTTAGGGCAATATTCTTATGTACGACGTCAACAAGGCGATATTTTGGTCAAAATGAAGTTAAGAGTCATTGGCACGGAAAGAAGAGCATACCTGAAATATGAAGAGCTCCTTGTAAAGCGGGTTGGACTGCGCGCGACGCGTGGTGGACTTGCAGCGGCCCATCTCCATGCCCAGCGAGCTGATGAGGCAGAGCTTCACGTACGTGTCCGGCGCCTTGTTCGGGGACAGCTTGCGGAAGTGCGTGCCTTTTATTACCTGTGGATACAGAATGGATGAATTAAGAGTTTGAGCGGTGGGGGCTAGAATTTTGTTTTGAAAGTGCTGTAATTTAAGATTTGACCACGATACATAATACTGCTTGCTATTTTATATTATAACTGATTGAAATTTATCAAGTGGAATTTGCATGATAAATAATATAAATAATGATGTATTGGTAAAGTATGATTATATAATTTTCTATGGATATGGCACGGAATTTTTAATACGTATTCTGTGGCCATAGCATTAGTTTTACCTTGATGAAAATCGGCTACTTTAAATGGATTTTAGACTTTACTAGCATCTATCTGGTTTTAGAAATGAGATAGCTTCAAATATAATATATGTTCTATCTGGATAGACAGCCACTTCCACCTTTCAAAAGCCACAGTTAAGGTGACGATTGAAACATAAAACTGCAACTTAATGCACTCTTCTCGTAGTCCCAACATACCTCCACAGACAGATGTCCGGTAGTGGAGTTATACTGCAAGCCGAGCAGCAGTTCTGGCGCGGACCGGGCGCTGCAGCACGACGAAGCGGAGTCCGAGCGCGCCTCGCCGGGCGCGCTGCCAGGTGTCGTCACTGTTGCTATAGACGACGGGCTCGCCAGCTCACCCATGAAAATGTGCGTTTTCCGCTTGACCCGCCACCCGCTCCCGCTTCCCGCCCCGCGCCACTGTAATCTTACACTAACAGTCCCAACCTACCTCCACAGACAGATGTCCAGTAGTAGAGTTATACTGCAAGCCGAGCAGCAGTTCGGGCGCGGACCTGGCGCTGCAGCACGACGAGGCAGAGTCCGAGCGCGCGAGACTGCTCGCCTCGCCGGGCGCGCCGCCAGGCGTCGTCACTGTCGCTATGGACGACGGGCTCGCCAGCACGCCCGACATCGAGTGGTTCAGCTCTAACTTCGGAAGCTGGTCGAGATTTACGATTAGTTATGGTTGTGAGGGGAATTAAAGTAGTACTTTAAAGCAAATCTAGTGACTAATTTTGAGAGTTTCACCTGACAAAAAAAAAAGTTAGAAATCTCCAAACATAAAAATAATAATAACTATACACTGTTGAATGAACAAACTAACTTAATTACATCACCTCTTTTAAGTATGATTGCAGGTAGGTCGATACAGACGTCTTTGCGACGTTTGTATCGAACGTTGACAATGCGTCATCATTGCGCTATATAAAGGGGCGAGAGCCGTACAACTGGCTCATTCGCGCCCGAGCGGTTGTCGAGTCAACATCTCCTGAGGATGCCCCGTGGAGGGGCGAAACACGTGTCGAGTATTGGTTTGGTTGCATGGCATGCTACCCCCCTTTTGTCTCACTTTTCGTGTATTTTTGCATATGCATGAGGGCGGGAGGGTGGGCTTTCCTGCATGCGCATATTGCATGAGGGTGGGACTGCATCCTGCTTCCAAGCTTGGATTTTGGTAGCGGAATTAAAGCTATCTTTCATAACATTTAATGTCATGGATTTCCGCAAAGTAACGCCTGATTCTATAAAAACACCTAGAGCTCTTTTCACGTCTTATCATTGTCAGTATACCTTATTTACCTGCAAGCTAGGCTGATGATGCTGCCTCGGCATCAGCTGGAGCCACAGGCTGTTCTCCAGCTCGAGGTTGAGCGTGGCGAAGCTGACAGCCGCCTCGCCCAGCAGCCGCTGTCGCCGCATGCGCTCGCACCCGTATATGCGGATGCGTAGGCCGAGGCCGTATACGTCCTCTGGTGGCGGAGTTGAGAAGTTATTAAGTATATGTTTATGGTAAACAGGTGGTTATGGGTTCAATGATCAATGGTGTGTGGTGTGGTTATGTATAATTTGTATGTATTTAGAAATATACAAGTATGTTTATCAGTTGTCTTGTTGCTGTAATACATGCTGGGTCCAGTTTGGGATCAGATAGCCATTATGAGATGCTTGAATGCAATATAATTCGGGTAAAGGATGGGGAGAAGAAAAACTCGTAATAGGAACAGAATGGTTAAATATCAGTACATAAATTACGTTAAACAGAATGAAAGTAAATAAATGAATAATTTTAGGTGTGTGTGTTGCTATCGAAAAATGTTATTTTGAAGAAGAATCAAAAGCAATTTTGTTGATTATTTTTAGTCCAAATGTAAGCATTATTTTAGCTAAAAATAATTTAAGCAATTTAATATTTGGATGCTCGTAAACTTGTATATGGAAGGGTTAGTTAGTTATTGTATAGATACTGCAATCGTGCTTTAAATAGATGTTTAACAGAGCATTGCCAATAATAGAATCTATTTACAAGTTCATGGAAACGTACTTAATTCCCAATATATTCCAATATCGTGTAATAATCCTAACAATGTGACGTAAGTACGTATGTACTTACCTGGATTTATCTTGTGGAACACAAAGCTTTCCATGTATTGAGGATTTTCACCATTCCTTATTTTCGACTTGTATTTTTGCTTTTTCATCGGCAATAGAACTACTCGAACCTGTAAATACAATACAAGAAATGACATCAAAGAATCATTCAAAAAAAAAGGTAATTTTTGCCCTATTTTTACACGACTGCCCAAAAAGGAGTGTTATGTTTACTTTTGGATAAAGGACAAGAGAGACGTGGTGGTCTCTCCTACATCGGTCCACTCTTTCTTACTGTTGTTGGCCGACTTATAAAAGAGGCCTATATTCGGATCTTTTTTCAAGTTATTTGACGGCACGTCAGTAGTTATCTGTTACTAGTCTTTATGTCGGTGCAATAAGGATGATTTTGTCATACCACAGACTGGTACACGTTATTATGTGTACCTGGCTTTGAAGTATTTGCCCCTGACTCCTCAGCGGCAGGGTCCTGGCCTGCAGGATGTGCACGGTCATGCTCCTCACGGGCGCGTCATACAGCAGCGTCAGTTCCAAAGAGCCGCGCTCTTGAGAACTGCTGCTTTCTCCACATAGCAGTGACGTATCCTAGAGACAAACACACAAACGGTACAAAAAAAAGGTAGAGGTTATCTAGTCGAGAACTGAGCTTATAAATGTTGAACTTGGTGCCTAGTGTAGCTTGTACTATTTTATGAGGGGTATCTTGAGCATCGCGATCACAAAGGCGTTCCTGCCTGGTCCATGTATAGGAAAGGACCTAGGAGTTAGCGAGTAAAGGAAAAAAAAACAAAGAAACCCGTTCCATCGAGAGAAGGTCTTCAGGAATATCCCCTCCCATCCCCCAAAGGATAGGCAAAAGCAAACTATTAAAATACAAGGTCTTATAATATATGCTTTTACTAACAAACGGACACGCACGCAAGGTAAACGCGTCATACCGAACAATTATTAGCAGAATGTTAATTCTCATAGTTAAAAATTTACATCGCGTGTCGCCAGTAAGCTGACACGCTTAATATTAAATCAGGCAAAATATACACGTCAGACTTTCGTAATTATAACACATTGTAGCCGTCACACTAATTATGCATAGAATGTTTAAATGGGCTTATTTAATAATATTGTGTAGTGAATTTCGGTAAATTATATGCAAGAGTTTTCTTTAATCGAGAATTTCTACGAATACAACTTTCAGCCTTCACTGAAATGATCAATAGTAGTGACCTTCGATTTCGTCACAGAATATATCACAAAATTTCTACTTTCATATAGGGCAAATAAGCGTTCTGAGAAAGCTTAACTATTGGGAACTTTTGTAGACTTGCAGACCTGATACTTTGTGCCTGTTATCTGCCCGCAAACATCTCCGTTCTTCGATGACGGATCAAAGGACCACAATCTCTACCAGAACTAAAATAATTATAAAGAACTCACATTATGCGCAATAACATCACTATCGACGCTGCTCTGCGCCTCCAGCGTGTGTATGTACTCTGCCCGCTGCGGCACCACCTCATCAATCCTGGTCTCCCTGAGGGTCGTCTCCCGCAGCTTCGACTCTACCAGCTCCACGTCCAGCTTCGGTACGGACGCGTTCTCGTTCTTCTCCTCATAGTGGCATTCCACCTCCTCTTTATCCTGAGGTTTTAAGGGTTTAAAGAGCCGTCGGAAGAAACACGACATGAGAACACTAATTTTGGTGAATCGTGACGGTTTTTGATCGGAATGATGGAGTTGTAGGAAACTTATACTCAACTTTGGCCAACTTTGGCACCATATAACAATGGGCAATGAAAGATTGCTTAGTCCAAACTTTTGTTCAGACGGTACTTATAGAAATTCATGAATTCTCTTATCACCTGATATGTTTTACATTAACCGATCCTTCTCAAATGAAACACAAACAGTTACAAAGAAATGCAAAGAAACTAATAAGTGAAGAAGATAAGTAAAAATGAGAAACAATTTCACATGCTTGAATGAATAAACTAAAATTCTAACTAGTAAATTTAAAGAGACTAGTCTCTACAGCGCATATCAAGATGGTAATCAACAAATGAATATTTAATTTGCAATTCATGAGCGCGCAAGTGGTTAGAGAACTTTTCTCATCTTAACTATTTCACCTGGGACCACCGTTTCGATACGAGCTTTGGTTAATACTGAGGAAATGGTAATGCACTGTTTTCCAAGTAAACGTCGCCGTTATATCGTCCGACTGTTTTTGCTCAAATAACAAATATGCATGTGGGCTGTATTTATAGTCCAGACATTGAAATTTCACACATTCAGTGCCGATGCAGTCAGGATATCAGGATATTGCGCAGTTGGATGTTAAATTATGTAAATTATTGTAATCTCTTGATATATCCGGTAGCTGAGATGTGGATTTTAGATTTCGATTTTCCGGAATACTATATCGATATAAATGTTGACTGGTATAATATTAATCGTTATCCTTTTCATGATTTGTGTTGTAAAGCTGGGGAAGGGCTCATTAATTTCACATCCTAAATATGGATTACAAAAATTAAGCGTGACACTAGCCATATTAGCGGAAGATAATATAAATTAAATGTCGAACGGTCTACTGTCTCACCTGTTGGATGCGCAAACGCAGCTCTTCATCCGAGTCGGACGCCTCGAACGTGAATATTCGTTCAGGGTAATGGTTCGGTTTCGACAAAGCATCTATAACAACACAGACGTACGGACAACGTCAATCGATATATAATATTGCCCTAACCAACTAAACTACCAAACTAACTGTCGTTACTACTAGCGTATACCGTCCTCTACATTTCTATGTGTGTAAACAAACACCTATTAAACAAATAATAAAGAAAGTTTAATACGAGACCTTCATGACGCACTCGACGCCCTTGACGGTACATTAAACACTAAAATGAATGTAAGGTAACTTCTATTCTACACAATGACGCTTTCACAAATGACTTCGCTCTATAACGAAATCGAAATGTTAATAATTAATCACAAAATCAATAGCATAGGTTTATTTATAAAGGTGAAGGATACCATGTCTATGCATACAACTCATAAAGTAGGTATTAAATATTGTGAACGTTTTAACATCTAAGTATTGTGTTAGCAACAAAGAATACTGTAGAACCGTACTAATGAAAAGTGACTCGGACATACAATAGCTTATCAACACATAAGCAAAACAAAGGGGTTGTTCTTACCAAACTGAGCATTGTCGAGCGGCAAGCAGGGTACGGCGATGCGAGGGTTAACGGCGTGGATGTCGTCGCAGAACTTGCGGCTGAACACCGCCGAGTAGCACCAGCGGCGACCGAGGAACAGCAGCAACACCAGCACCACGGCCGCGAACGCCGCTACCGCGCTTATGTACGCTGTCGCCTCCACTGTACCACAAACAAACACTCTAATCTCCAGTACACAACCCCAAACACAACCTAGTGACAAAGATGTTTACCATTAGAAGGGTTGATGACGCCGATGTTGGCCACCATCCTCGCTCACTGCGAGCCCGTGGGGCATCGCTGCGCGCCTTTATAACACACTTATGCTATTACCCTTATAACTCCCTCCAACACCCCACAAACATACAACGTTTAATATCTTCGTTGAATATGCGACAATAAAGCGAACTGAAGAAAATAATTGGGACGTGTTGGCACGGTCGGGCTGTCAAAGCTCCGCACATGCGCGGTGCGCGAGGGGCACGACGGGGCGTGAGGAATATTCTGCGCGGCTATAGGACGAACTACGAAGGACCTCGCTCACAGGTGTAGCTATGGCGCTACATATATACCTTCGTATAGCAGAAGCCTGTCGTCAAGGCCGAGGGTGGCACGTGCCCACACCGACCCTTCCCCTACATTTATAGAACTATACCTTCACATAGGTACTGAGAGAATTATGCCGATGTCTTTATGGGCAGTTAACATTGCGTGAGTGATCTTGATAGGAATTAATTAATTACTACGAACATAACAACGACTAGCTCGAAAAAAAACCGCGTTTGGTACTTAGAGCTATGTTGCAGAAATACCAACATCGTTGAAGCGCTCGTTGAAGGAACCAACGTCGTTGAAGGAAATAAAATTAAATAATATTCCCGCTAAACACGTGCGGTTAGTTGCATTACAGCAATATTGCAATTAGGACATTGGAGACGTGCCAACGCCTAGCGACTGCGGAGCGATACGTCAACCCCACTTAAACTAAGGATTTGTAAATATAACTACACGGGACTCATATTGTATTCAGGCTTTTAGTAAATTACACATTACCCGAGGTTTATTTTATTCCTTGAATAGATATTTATTGGATAATATACGTCTTACGCCCGTACGGTGTAGAAATAATAAATATGTATGAAGGGAAGATTAATGAGAGATTCTCGGACACGTTTCGCTGTAGATATATTTATTTCATTCTATCAACCAGAACATATTTCCGGGCATCAAATGGAAGATAGGATTTAAAAACAAGTTGAACTAAATATAAGGTTGATGTCTATTAAGAGGAAAGGGGAGTGGACTTTTCTCCATACAAACGTTCTCGTCTGTTTTCTCGCTGGTTTCTGAACTTAGGGCTATGATTTTTTGCAGTAATATAAATAAGAACTAGATCTATGCCCCTATTTTCAAAATAAGTTATATTTAAAGCAACTAGAACCTTCTAAAAAGTGCCGATTTTGACCGCAGTTTTCAGAGGCGTTTTTTTTTCAAATTTGGCAACGATTATTGATTGATACGAAAGGAAAAAAAAAAGGCACAGATTATTCTTTTCTTATGTAGTATATGAAATATCTTTAAAATTGGTTAAGAATTGGGGGAGAAAATAGACGAGAGCCAACCCTCGATTTTTCGTCAGATTTTCGGTCTGAGCTGCAGTTGTCCTTATCGCACGAATTTGAGGGCGGGGGGAATTAGAGCGACAGCAATACTTTCTTCAAAAACCGAATTTTCAAAAGTCTCTCCGCTCCCCTTTCCTCTTAAACAAAACAATATCGTTTTTAAAATCTCTGAGCTTTTGGCTAGGCTTTATAATTATATACCTAGGTACCGATTATATTACTCTATTCAATTTTATTAAATATTGTCACAGGAGATCAAGCAAAGATATTATTAGAAATTAGAGATTATTAGAAAAAAAAACATATATATATATTAAGAAATATGAATTTCTCTGTATTATTTGCCAAATTCGAAAGAATTTGAACCTAATCAAAAGATCGAAACGATCCTTTCAATTTCAAATATTTTTTCTTAATCTTTATTTGATTATAATTATTAGTTTAGATGATATTGCTTGAGCTGTTCAAGCACAATCTACAAATGTTTAACTTTTTTGTTTCTAAATAGAGTTTTTTTATTCATTATATTCAATTAGATTTTCTTTCTTTCTTGATACAGGTATTTTAGACTATATGATATAATATTTGCATTACAAACGTTACCTTAACTCTGTTTTTAAGTCTAGTTTAAGATACCAGTTCATATCCTATTAGTTTTAATGGCCATTTTGAGACTTAACTTCTTGATTTATTCTTAATCTTAATTGAAATATGTCTAATTTTTAACAACACTGTGTGTGTTCAAAATTGATCTGCAGTCGGTGTATTTCGACATTAAAAAATGTAGGGCGAAATAAAAATAAGAAAATAACAATGAAACAACCCATTAATATTTTGAAAATGTTTTTTTTATTAACACTTACATTTTTACAGCGCTCCTAGCCAACAGAGTAATACTATAAAATGAATTGGTGTAAAGAACTGTCGAACGCAAAACAATGTTAGTTCTACAGTGTACGATAAATAAACCGCTTACAAAGATCAGATCATTACAATAATATCATCAACGACTATTGTCAGTGAGATGTACATCGTTCTCATCAAACAAGCACAGAAGGTCACCCTAAAGAAACGAACTTCATTTAAATCTATAAACATTTCATATAATTTAGATTTTATTAGTCGCTATAATGTTATATTTTACTTTTGTAACCATTATTATAATGTTATATGTATTCGTTACGAAAAATTGAAATGATCGCTCCACTTGGTCCTTGGCGGGAGCGGAATGCCGTCGCCTGGGCGTGCGCTCGCGCTGGCCCCGCCGCGGTCGGAGCCGGCGGGGCCAGCTGCCAATCTAGCCGCGCCGCTCAAGGGCCAAGTGGCGACTAAAACAAGATGACTCTATCATAACTGTATAATTTTAAAAATTTCTAATTACGCATCCCTACGTTTGTTATTATCTTTTAATTAAGAAATAAAATCTTACGTAATTACCATGAGCAGCCTATTTTAATAAATTTGACGAAATTCGCTAATAATCTGATTATTTTAGAAAAGAAAGGCGTCGGTTGAGGGCCGGGCGGCCGGCCGACTGACGAGAGACGAACGAACAATAGTCGACGGCAGTGCTGTATGAACGTGTCGGCGGTGCTGCGCGCGCACCGCCCCCCGCGCCTCGAAGCGATCGCGACTGTGTATGCTTTATTTATCTACTTTTACAATTGAAAATACGGCATCAAAATTTCAACTACCTACCTAACAGTAAGCAGTAGTACACTAAAACTCAGGCACTCCACATCGACCTCTCATACACCATGCACCCGATCGAATAGACAACTAAACTTTTTTTCACTCGAAAAATTCAACTTAAATCTAATTCACTTAAAATATAATAATCATAATGGCTTCTTAACTGTTAATTTTACAACAAATGCGTTTCGTTGGCCGCCGAGCAAGGAGCGCGGCGGGCGTCATACTTTCTGCCCACTCGATTCACGAACGATGAACTACCGCTAAACGATAATTTATTACTTATTACATAAGTATGTGAAAAACAATTTATTAGTATTACGTTTAATCTATCTTATAATGTCATCAGTGTCACTGAGGGCGTACTACTGTAACATGAAATCCGAGTCGGCGGCCGCTTGCGCGTGACGGTGAGTCGAGCCGCGAGCCGGCCCGAGCCGACCGCGGCCGGCCGGCGGCGCGCTGGCGCGGCAGACAGAGATTCAACTAATATTCGAAGAGATTCATCAGATTGTCGCATGACACTCGAGATATTCGAACGTTTTAAACGATCTCGATACAAAAATAACATGATTCACGATTTAAATAATATGTGTATAATCTTTTTTATATCATCACAAATATCAAACTCTCCACAGTGCATATATACATACATAGTTCATTAGAAACAATTATAGTGAATGTGCGGTGGCGAGGGGCGGGCGCGGGCCCGACCGGCGCCAGCGCAGCCGCATCCTCTCGGTCACGTTACGCAATGAAACGAACATCATAATATATATAACACTCGACAGGTACATACACAGGTGCCCCTGTGCGGAGCGATGCGGTAACAAGCGGTGAGAAGCGTACACGACAGCGATTACACATATACCGGAATGGCACCGCAAACCTCTGTCAGTCTGATATAAGAACACAAATGAACTTTATGTACGCAGTAACTAACTGATGCACGACGGTGTGGACAGTGGTCGGTGCTGTTTAGTAGTAAGTCTCTTGTTCGAGCCAGCCGCCGGGGTTGCGGCGCAGGTAGAAGCGTCGGATCTCGTCGTAGATGAAGATCGACAGCATGAATGGAATGGCAGGCAGCCACCACACGAACCTGCACACAAGTGTTCCAGTCAAAACACAACGAAAATGTGTCATATCAAACTAATATCTGATAATTTTCACATATCATATGTTACTAGTCTTTTATACTCACTTGAGAGGGTACATCCTCAATCCCTTGTCCATTCCAGGGGTGTAGGATAGGAACGCAGCGAGGGCAGTTTCGAAGATGAGGCCGAAGTTGAGAGCCCAGTTGCGCATGCCCTGGTGGATGATGGAATTACGGCGCGTCTTGCAGATGATCAGATCAGCCCATTGCACGACCACGATGGACACGAAGAAAGCGGTGTGGCAAGTGAACTCGAGAGCCTTGCGGTCGCGGTAGGTCTGGAACATACCCAAGTTAGATTAGGAATTAATTGGTTACAAATAGTTATCAAGAAGAAAAGGAAGTTGAAATAGAGAGCCTTCTGACGATATAATAAAACAACGATCAACGAAGCATTTCTTCGTCATTGATCAGCATCCAATATCATTTTTCTTTCAGAAGAGAAACAGTAAATAAAAATTGGGCATCTTCAGCTAGTTACCTATTAAAAAGAAATAATTCAATATTTTAAGTAAACGCACCCATTCCTGTCCATAGGAGTCAGTCAGATCGTTGATGGCCTTGGAGTCCCACTGCTTCCTGATGCCGAAGAGATGCATTGGCAGGAAGCCGTTCTCAGCCATGATCACGAAGTACACGAAGAAGCCGGCGGCGGCTTGGATCATGCCAATCTGGCCGTACGCCATCGAGATAAGCCTGTATACACCCGGGTTTTATGTCACTATATGACCTCATAAAGCACCTGTATTGAAGTTACTTTCAAAGTTAAATACTGAATAGAATTCTTTTTCAATTTTTATTTTTACCTTTATGTTTGATATTAAGGCATTTTTTTTACTTTTTAAATTTGGGCATCAAATGTTTTTCAAGGCATTCTATATAAGCAGTTATGCCTATTTCGACGAGCTTAAGCATGACAAATAAGACCTTGGTAATACATTTTTGAAACACTATATTTTAGATAAATATCTATTATATTTCAGTGAGAATGCACAATGCATTTACTGATACTTAAGTTTGTAGGGCTCTTGAAGGTAAAGTCTTATTTGCCAAAAGTTAGTCATTAATCGATCACTCCTTTAAAAACCAGAATATCTAGCACAATAATGTACGTACTGAAGGTAAATATGTTCATGCATTACATTCTGTTTTTTAACCATTAATTATATCTAATGTTAAGAGGTTAGGGGTAGCACAAAAAACATCGAAGAATCACCACAAACATGCAAGTTGTTAAAACTCAATGGCGAAGAAAGCTTAGCAAACCCTAATTTTAATGTGTTAAAAAATTGATGTAGAAAAATAAGCGAGAATATAAGAAAATAAATAAAATAAAGGTATAGATAGCAGAACAAAACTGCCTAACCATGGTGTGGTACGTAGTGGAGCTCGGAAGCGCTATTAGCAGTGTGATCTTTGCAGAGCAACGTGCTACAACTATGTAGAATATATTACATAAACATAAAATACAACAGGAAAATATAATAAAAATATATGTTACAATATAACGCTCCATGTCGCCTACGACATTCCTTTAAAAAAATAAAATAATATCGTTTAAAATATTAGTCATGAATCATTCGACCACCACTATGATCTACTATGGCTACACGTAAACTGACACACAATAACCACTAGTGTGCTCTCTATGACAGAGACTAATACATTTCTCTAATTTTGTTACTAAACGTGCATCTTTTCGACACAGCATTGCATCGCTAACTTGAATAATTGAATTTCTAATATTGAAATATGGAAGAGTGAAGATTATAGAGATGTAGAAAGTACTATTTCGGCTAGTTCTAGAGACTTCTAAGAATTGTATAGATCTAGATAATTAAAAAAATAGGATTTAGAAATTTACATTTTTCTATAAAAATTCGGTATATTTATTTTGTATACTGTACTCAAAAGCGTGGTATCTATTTTTCCTATTGGTACCGGGGAACTAATTTTGATAACTTGGGGTTGTCAGCCAATTACATTACGATGGACAAGGGACAGAGTGGGGGGGATCGGGTATTCATAATCACTCTTCCACATCCAGTTACAAATGGTACTGTTGAACCACAAGTAGCCGCACCACTCTAATAGTTTAATCTCACCATACGTGTAGTTGGTTTGCACAATTAATATCGGTGGGCTAGTCGTTGTGTTAACACCCAAATGAGAATCTAGTAAGCGTCGGCGACCGCGGTTAGGCGGCGGCCGGTGGCGGGGCGGGTGCGGGGCCAACCTTCTGTTGACGAGGTTGTCGCGGTAAGGGTCCCGGGGCTGCCGCTTCATGATATCGGACTCGGGCGCCTCGTACGCCAATGATATAGCAGGCACCTTCGGTAACACAAGCAATCAGGACAAACCAACACTCGCGCGACGAGCACGCATTCACTTATACATAATAAATATACGTACACACACCCCTCGGCTACGCCGCAACCTATATCTACAGCTAGCATTATTAGAAATATAATTATCAAAAAATTACATAAAACTATTTATTTTATACTTAAAATAGTACGCATAAATTAGCTAGTAAATATAAAAGTGGAAAAATTGGCGTGATTAGAATTCAAAAAGTACTGTAGTCGGTACTATCCTTGAGGAGACAAAATATAATTAGAAATACTACGCTAGTGAGAGAAGTTACAAATATAAGCCCTAGCAGCATGTTGATATATTTATATCATGTAAGTATAATACAAGTGTTGCGCTACCTGAGGGTATATAGATACGTAGACGTTTGTGTGAGTTATGCAGTGTGATGAAGCTGTTGCGTACGTGTGAGAAGAATACCGAATGGAACGATGTCACTTGTGATATAGATACCGTGTCATGAGATCATGAGAGGTAACAAATGAGAAAGTCAAAATACAATAAAATATATAGAATAAATAGATAGTCAGTATATTGTAAAGACGTCAAGGTGTGTTCAACATGCACGATAGACAAATGACAGAGACAGGGAGACACCAAACTTACCTTAGCACGTGACAACAATAATTAGCAGAAAATATTAATAAAACGACAACTCAACAATGGAACAATGCGTTTGGCTAATGAGCACGACGCGATGTGTCGAAACACGTTATTCCATCACCACATCAAGCTACATAGTTAAAGAAAGTAGGAGATACGTTAGTAGAGAAAAATGTATAAAAAGACATCGCAAGGCATACATTAGGAGCGGTGCGACTGTCGCCTTCAATATCCACACACAGAGAGTTCTAGAATCGTGTACCTACAGGATAGAGTCCACACACTGCAGGCAACAACCAAACCTTAATATTGAAGACTATCGTACACGTGGTAGCAAGCAAGTAGCGGATAGAATAATATCTTTGAACGAGTCACGTCACTCGTTATATTTTACCTCTCGTTAACGAGTTTATCAGTGAAAGGGTTACGCGGCTGTCGCTTCATAATGTCAGATTCGGCCTCCTCGTAAGCCAGGGAAATGGCGGGCACCTACACAAACACTAGCGATGTGAGCGACGGCGAGCCGAGCGCGAGCCGAGCGGAGCCGACGCGGCCGCACGACCGCGCCCGAGCCGCGCTCACGCACTCGCAAGAAAGCGTGGTGCATCATTGTCACATGTGTACAACATCGAACATATAGCAACAGCATTACAATCAGACGCCACTGCTGCACCTGCCTCGTCACAACGTGCCGACACGAAGCCCGTAGCGTATGCTTGCAACTACTTGTCACGCTTATAACTAACACAAAAAATAATATAACACAAAAATGTAGATCATGAGATGACTTCAGACGGGGTCTTTTGTAAATTAAAATGTCATAAATAAACCGAATGTACATGGAATGGTATATGAGTTGTGTTTTATATCACAATGTCGGATGATGTTTAACGAATTGATTTGATGAGATGGAGTGAAATGACGATGACTGTGGTAACATCAGTGTGTTGTGTTTGTCTTAGCTGTAGACCATTTACTCGGAGATCAATACTTTCCGTCATAGGCTTGTCACGACTAGTATTTTGCGAACATCACTCTTGGTTTAGTGACTGTATTTAGTAGTTCAACACAAAACAGAACACATCTACATTATCATCCCCTCATTCCTACCGAGACTCTCGGCGCATTCCTAACAGCAACATGACAGACAACATGTATTAGTACATAGCTTTACTGGGTTCATAGCCTATTAGTCCGTCTGCTTCGTATTAGTAGAATCATGCATGACTCTACATTTTTATAGCACCACATTGTCATTTACGCAACCATAACGTACGAAATTGAGAAAATATAATTACAAAGTGTACAGTTACTTGAATAATATGATAAGAATTTGTATCGTTATGATTACGTGAATAATATACACATTAGATAAACACCCACTCGTCACGATATCGAGACAACAGCGACGTTATTAGCTGAAAACCAGTTAGGAGTTATATGGCAACACAAGTATGTAACTTAATAAAGACCTCTCATTGACTAGTTTGTCGCAAAATGGGTTCCTAGGTGGACGTTTCATAATGTCTGCTTCAGCCGCCTCGTAAGCCAGCGCGATCGCTGGGACCTATGTCAATCACTTATTTAAAATAACAGTTACATAAATACCAGCTCCTTATCTTCTGCTGAAATATCTAAGTAAAATATATCTATGTATTATTTAACAGTCCTTCCTCAATATTACCAATATTAATAGAAGAAATATTATTTATGCATTTTTTTCTTGAAGAAGAACTGTTAATTCATTTTATAAATAACAGTTATATAATAATAGGTATAAAATAGGTAGTATTCTTTGCTACATTGTATGACCGTTGTTTTATTTATAAATCAGTCTCCCTGTAACATTGCAACCAACTTCTAGTGAAAATACAAACAAAACAACATCAACCATCATACAATGTAGCACCTAGTACAAATTAGATTGTAATACTCTAGTAATAAGGTCGAACTTACCATGTCAGTTCCCAGATCGATGCAAAGGATGGTAACAGTGCCAAGTGGCAGTGGGATGTCGCACAGGATGAAGGCAAGGAAGGGAGAGATCTCGGGAATGTTCGAGGTCAAGGTGTACGCGATAGATTTCTTCAAGTTGTCGAAGATCAGACGGCCTTCTTCTACTCCGGTGACGATGGACGCGAAGTTGTCGTCGAGAAGGATCATGTCGGCGGCCTACAAATAATCGGCATTTCAGACATCTATTTTAAACTCAAAACAAAGGTTGAGACAAGATTAACACTGCAGCATCGGAGCTCCAAAGTAAACGAATCGATTATTTTCTTGTATGCTTAGGAAAAAAAAACATAGAAGATAATCTAGTTTTTCCGCCATTTTCTTTGTATGTTTTGTTTATCGTGTTTAGTTAATGTATTTTAACCTGTAACAATTTTCGTACTTACTTGCTTAGACACGTCAGATCCAGCAATACCCATAGCAACTCCGATATCAGCTTTCTTAAGGGCGGGCGAGTCGTTCACACCGTCACCAGTCACGGCCACAATGGCTCCGAGACGCTGGCAACCCTCGACGATAATCAGCTTCTGCTGCGGCGAGGTACGGGCGAACACAATCTCCGTGTGGAATCTAGGGAAGACTCAGGCTGGTAAGAACTGAGTTTGTATGAAACCACCAGAAATAATGTAGACGAGGCATAGTGTTCCAAACATGAATGGAAAATAGATGCCGATCGCATCGCATTACACGGCCTCGTTTTTCATATGCTACTGTTTTATATTCAAATTTATACGCGTATAACATATTCAGTAGTTCTTTTTTCTCGCGATTAGAAATGTACTTGTATTTGCTCCGTCTATTATTTTCTTGTCCTAGTTTGAAATTTGAATTCGTATATAACGTAAATGCAAAAATAATGTATTATTATTTTATGGTACTTACTTCAGAATTTCGTCAAGTTGATCAGAGTTAAGTTCCCTAAGCTCAGTTCCGTGGACGACGGCAGCCTTAGCCTCGCGGGGGTTCACTTCAGACACAGGAATGTTAAGACGAGCAGCAATATCCTCGACGGTCTCGTTGCCTTCAGAAATGATTCCTACAGACTTGGCAATAGCCTTGGCAGTGATGGGGTGGTCACCAGTTACCATGATAACCTGGAAAATCGATAAATTTAAAAGGCTGTTCTAAAGACACTTTAGTTTATATAATGTGATGATTGGATAGGTGTCCCATACCTTAATACCAGCAGATCGGCACTTAGCAACAGCGTCGGGTACGGCAGCACGGGGAGGATCAATCATACTCATCAGACCAACGAAGCGGAGGTTCTCCAATGGGAAGTTAGGGTCATCAGTGTTGAACTTGTAGCCAATGGGGTACTTGTCAGATGGCAGCTGGAGATCGCAGAAACCGAGCACACGTTCGCCAAGACCACCGAGTTCCAGGTAAGCGTTGTTGAAAGCCTCCTTCATTTCCTCGTCCAAAACCTAAATTAACATAAATCAATGTATTAATAACGGCTTATGGAGACGCTACTATTTATCTCATGTAAATAATTCCTAGATGTATCACCTTTTCCTTTCCACCAATGAAGATAGTGCTGCAACGTTCCAGAATCCTTTCGGGGGCGCCCTTCATGACAAGCAGATGGCGAGGGTCGCTGGGGTCGTCGCTCTCGTGAATGGACACCTGGTACTTGTTGGTTGAGTTGAAGGGAATCTCGCAAGCCTTCTTGTTACGCTTCCTGATTGACAGTACATCTCCAAGAGCCAGTTCCATACACTTGAGCAGAGCCGCTTCTGAAGCATCACCGGCCACTTCCTTCTTCAGAATTGGGACACCATCCTGACCACCCTTGAATTCAGCTCGGTTGCAAAGAGTAGCGATTTTAGCGAGAGCCTTGAATCCGGGGCTGGTGCGGTCTAAAGCAGAAAAACAAATATTTGAAGTACATGTTCAATAGTAATGTGAATGTATTTTTGTATGTTTTAAGAACATACCATATTGAACTCCAGACTGATCTTCGGTGGTGTCAGCTTCAATGATCTGGTTGTCGAACCACATGTGGGCCACAGTCATCCTGTTCTGTGTCAATGTTCCGGTCTTGTCAGAGCAGATGGTTGAAGTAGATCCGAGGGTCTCGACGGCCTCCAGATTCTTAACCAGGCAGTTCTTGGAAGCCATTCGCTTGGCAGTCAAAGTCAGACATACGGTTACCGTGGCCAGTAGACCTTCAGGTACGTTGGCGACGATGATACCTAAAGAAAGAACATGGTTTAGATTCTAGTACCTAAGATGAACACACAAGGAAAAATATAGCTTCTGTTTTCTTGTACTTACCAATAAGGAAGATAACAGCATCCAGCCAGTGGTAGCCAAGGATGAAGGCAATTACGAAGAAGGTGACGCCAAGGAACACAGCTACGCCGGTAATCAAGTGGATGAAATGGTGGATTTCCTTTGCAATCGGGGTCTCGCCAGTGTCCAATCCCGAAGCCAGACCAGCGATACGACCCATCACCTTCAAACACAAGTCAATTTAGAAACGAATTCCTAAAGGAGTACATACAAAAAAATGCATTTCAGTTTGTTCTTATCAGCAATTCTGATCCTGGAAAACTATGATATGCCAATATAGTTCTCATATATCAATTAACTCACGGTATTATCACCACAGCAGATGACAACGCCCTTCGCCGTTCCTTCGACCGCATTAGTAGAGAAGAAAGCCAAGTTCTTGGTTTCCAATGGATTTTCATGAGTAAAGTCTGATCCACGTGACTGGGGTTCAGATTCACCAGTTAAGCTTGAGTTGTCGACTTTGAAGCCTCGGGCCTCGATGATACGAATATCAGCAGGGATTCGGTCACCGAATTTAACCTGCGGATTGAATAGACGTTAATTATGTAGTTAAGATGTTTTGTGATGGGTATGTGCTAAGTTTTTCAGAATGATACGAACCTCAACGATATCGCCAAGCACCAAGTCTTCAGCACGCAGTGTCAACTTCTCGCCTTCACGAATGACGGTAGCGAACTGGGGTACCATGTTCTTAAATGATTCCATGATTTTGGATGACTTGCTTTCCTGATAGTATGAGAAAATACCCGTAACGATCACGACAGCCGCCAATACAATGCCGAGGTACAAGTTGTCATCTGCAGGTTCTTCAACAGTACTAGCCTAGGGGATTAAATAAGCCAGTGTTAAAACATATATCTCCACTAAATATTTGTTTAGTGTTTCCATGTTTCTAACTGACCTGAATTCCGTAGGCAATAAAGCAAAGAATAGCACCAATCCACAATAATAACGCGAAACCTCCGAACAGATTTTTACAAAACTTCACCCATTCAGGAGTCTGTTTTGGCGGCGTAAGTGCGTTTGGACCATCTCTTTCAAGATTTTCTTTCGCTTTCGCGTGACTAAGGCCCTGGAAATAGAGAAGAAATGTAATAGTGTTCAATATATAACGAGTTAAGACATCAGTAATACCTATGATCTTTAAACAAGTTCCTTACATTTTCTGGGTGTGTCTGAAATCTTTGGTAGAGCTCTTCCGGTGTTACTTTGTGAAAATCGATATCCAACTCCTGTTTGAGATCATCTAGGTCTCCTGCTTTCCGTTTCTTCGCGGGTGGTTTCCGGCGTGTCTGAAATATTCATGAATAAGAGAATATTAATATATGGTATTAGTAGTCGACGAAACTATAATAAAACACTGTCTTTAAATAAAATTAATGTTTCGCTTTTAAATTACAAAGGAAACGACAAAATCAAAATGCAATGCGATATAAAGATGCATTGAAAACCATGCAATACATTAGAGTTGACAGCTGCTTGTCTTGCGACTGCTGGCGTCATTGGTCACTTAGAAAGATTAAATGAAAGATGGTAATGTAAATAAAAACCTTGTACTGTCCGTCAGCGGTTCTATTATCGTCCTTAATGGGTCCAATGGTGGCGACGCGGTACGAGTCGGTACGGCCATGCTGCAAACACAACTAGGGGCTAGACACATTCTACAAGGCGGCCCTATGGGCCATGCACTCATGGATGAAAGGTGGCAGTGACAAGTGACGATATCGAATGTGACTGTCAAACATGTATTGTTGACTTTATGAAATGGTTCCAGAAATACATGTAAACTGATACATGCAATATCGACACAGGAACAAAACATGTATAAAATTTTGAAAAAGCGAGTGGATTGTAGAACTAAATCGAATCCAGACACTTTAAGTACAAAACAAATCATAATGAAAATATACAAGTTGATGTTAAAGGACAAAGGTAGCACTAACAAATTGCATCTAAAGATGATTGTGCTGAGTATGATGTCACAAACTACAAATTGTAAGGGTGTGTTGATAATAATTCAATAGAAGTACGTCTCCATTTGAAAAGCGTTGAATAGCAAAGCATTACAGAGCTACATGTGTAGCATAACCTTGCCGAACATGTACTCTATAGAGTTAGGGACCAACGGCTCAATGGCACTCAATTGGTCAGAACTAGTTGCGCGTGCGAACCTGAGCGCAAATGTAAGGACACCACACAAGCGTACGCCTCTATGCATGGATGACTCCATACAACATCTCAACAACTAAAGTGTTATACAACGCGATTATTTTGTGCTACAGCTGATACTCACATTGGCCATGGTGTTCCAAGTGTGTTTAACACTTCAGGAAACTCAGTCTTTTATCACTATTATTTATTGCAAACTGTTAAAAATAGAGGAGTGGTTATCCACTTGACAATAGTCGACCTCAAAGTTTATAAATTGCCTGGATATGGGCTCTTACGTAAGCAACGAGTGTGCTATATGCGCTAAAGGGGAGTAATGTCACAGAGTCTAAATGCGTCCGCGGTGCCGTAAACAAGCCAGCCGTCGCCGTCGATAATTGATGAACGTTTTCATAGCAAGCCTCATTAAACCGCGCCCTGAATTCCCATGAAGGTTATCGAGAATAACTAGCACAACAGGCAGTGAAATGCACTCGTGCCGTGAAAATCGGGGAGTAATAGCTTATTAAATTAAGGAAATTTAAGTAAACCGTGACATGTTACTTCGGATCAGAATGGACAATGACTGATGAAGTATGTAAGGGTTTCACTTGATGTTAACAAAAGACTATCTTAATATAACAGATGTTGGGACATACTATTCGAAAAAAAAAACCGTTTTTTTATCAAGATATTTGAGCTTGCTCTTGCCTCTCACCGCATGGTGCAAGGCAGGAGCCACACTGAACTGACATGCGGCAACGCGACGACGGCGGTGCGGCGGCGTGTCCCGAGTTACATAAGCGCCGCGCACATCGGGCATGCGCACTGCGGACCAACCCCTCTCGCTACCCTCGACATAAATAGCTAAAAGACAAGGTTGCCACCCCGGGGCCCCGTCGACCGCATTTATAATAATCTCTATAAAGGTTAAACCGGAATATCTGATGAAAAATCGAAACTGGTTCTAACAAGAATAACGGGAACAGTCTGCAAAATGCAGAGGGAAGAATAACCCACTTAAAAAGGACAATTTAGGAGAGTAGGTTAAGTATATTGTATTGTAAGGGACTCAAACTTATGAGCGGCGCGGAACATCAGTAATATAGATCTGTCAAAATGCGATGCGTTTTATTTTGATTTAAGTTTATTAACACTTGCACTTTGACTTCCGAGATAAAATGAAATAATGTATCAAAACAAACACGAAATTAAGGCGATAGAGAATCTGAACGAATGCCACACAAATGTCATGTCATGTGTCAGCCGCCGGGAGATTCATTGCCACGGCCGCTAAACTGCTTTACACCGAAAATTTGTGGTTACTACCGTAGTAGATGCGTGACTGGTGAATGAGACAATTATTTTTAACATTAATGAAGCGAAGCTATGTGACGCGCCTCCGGATCTCCGTGACGCCGCGCGTGTGCCAGACGTTGCCAAAACACTATTATTATCTAAATCCCACTTTCGCGCGGATGGTCTAGAGATCTAACATAGGAACAATAACTAGGGAGCGTGGGCGCGTCCAACTAACGATGAATTCCAAAGAACTCTAAAAAAGAAATAGTGCCCCATTTATTTTATCGTTGTGCATTAGCAGCACTAGTGTTTGATTGATTGTAATACCAGAAACCATATTTCTTAAAATTTCATGGGAAAGATACGCAAAAATACTTTAGGTGCGAAACAAATTTTATTCGAATAGCTAAGCTACCCTGCACATTTGTGAATGCTGGTTTATCACAATCCAATTGGAATACGGAGATATGCACAAGTTTTGCAAGTGTTTAAATTACTTGACTATGTGAGTTCATTTGTAAAAAAAGTATTATGATTTATTGTTATTGATATTTGTTAAAACAAATAATCACAATAACATTGCACGAAAGATTGTTGTCTAAAAATTGTTCCAGTGATAAAGTTTGAAGTTAAACCTAGTGACCTGTCTGATACTGAACTGTCCAAACGAATTAAATAAGTCGCATTTTAAAGTGAATTCCGTTTAAAAAAAAGCTGCTTCAGCCACGGAAGCACGATGAAGACTAAACACTTGAAAGTGCAGTAGGAGGAACTGCAGTAGTGCAAAGTCCGGTTACGTAATACCTAGGTCCTCACACGACAAAGGATCGAGTCGGTTTGCTGAGAGCTGGAGTGGAACTGTAGAAGTGAACAATTTGAATGACCACCAAGGATGCCAATGGTTCCGTAATTGCGTAATGCTCTACTACGACTGCGACCGTGGCAACGCGAAATGGATCGTTATCATGGCGTCGATCTGATGCAGAGTGCATGCGTCCGCTTGGCACGTTTTTGTTCTACATAATAAACGTATTAAGTACGGCTCCAGTCTTAATTGACTAATTTCTCCAATATGATTACTATATTACTCTGAGCCATTGTATAATATCGACTCTATTTTAAAATTTTAAGACATTTAATCCCATCAAAACTATTTAATTGGTCCATTGTACCCGCTAATTGGTAAAATATTTTATCAAAATGTCAGCCCGGATTATGACAGCGCGAACTCGATAGCTAGGAAGCCATTGTTTGGACTTCAATTTACGCGAGAGCTTCTGCCGGCTCTAATGAAATTTCAATGAGAACGTTCGAGATGCCTTAAGACATAAGTTTAAAGCATTAGGAAACACCTTCAGGGACTACGTCTAGCATCCTAATTGATGCATGCTGTCGTCATAAAGGATAAAGGAAATACTCCAATAGAGCGACGGTACTCTATGCGATTTAAATGACATAATGACGAGGCAATTTTCTAATAAACCTTCGGTACTCTTATAGTTGTCGTGTCCGAAGCACGGTTGGCTCCCGCGACAACCTGTTAGCCACTTCCTTCAGAACACCTAGAGAGGAATGGTCTTTTTGCCTTGGCAATATTAGATCACGCGATCTAGGCATGTTGTTTCCTAGGGACTCAGAGCGGTTTTTGTAATATGACATAATGGTTAGATCGAGATTCATGTCAATTCAAATATAATTTGTCTTCTATAGATATTTGACAGAAATAAAACGAAATCTTTGCAGTATTTTGTGAAAACGCGGATGCGCAATATATTAATGGTTTCTTAATGATTGATAAGTTTCAAATAACGGATTTATTCCGAAACACTTTCGTTATTTCATTTCGAAACGCTTTTCGCTTGTCAGTAATTTTATGTTCAAGATTATTGATCAAAATAACTGATCTAAAAAATCGATATTCATGTAACAAAGAAACCTTTCGAATACTTGACAAACATTTAAACTGCGAATACAGGATGGCACAGCAAACTTCTTAATTTTGACTTTCAAGTAGGATTGTCAGATAACATAAATCTTTAGTTTAAATATATGCTTCTAAGTCAAGTTGCAGATGTATAGAAACGAATCGGAAAATAAAATTTTGAAAATAAATCAGGATGTACGAAGGAAATGGTTCGGTACTGGCATATGAGGGACTGAGCGGAGTGTCCCGCTCTTCGCACAGATCGATACGGCCAGTTACGCAACCCGACCGGCGCCGTCTCCGATACATTGCTCTCCTTCGGTCGTCCGAACTTTGTAATTAATTACATCCCTAAATAAATGATTAAGAAAAATACAATAACTACGTAGTAAAATTACCAGTACATACATACTTATACTTAAAATGAACAAAGGATTCTAAGCACTTGCAATGAGAAAATAAAATTTTGACTGCTACGTGCACAGGATAATGAGCCGGTTGATATTTTCTAGAGGAACAAAGGCGATGGAACGTGCAATTGCATTTCAGTGAGACTGTACAAGGACTTGATACGAGGATCGCAAGCACTGTCCTCAAGCGGGCGGGCGCCGCGCTAGCAGCCAGGGGCGCCTTCGTTACCTTTCCGCACTCACTGTCTGCGACATGCACTTACACCTTCACGAAAGCACTGTCTCGCTGACTCGGCACGCTACTGTAAAGGCTAAGGCAAGCACTACTGCAAGCACCGCACTCACCTCGCCCATTTTCGCTAGTCTTTATGAAAGGCGGATAAAAAGGAACAAGCCGCCTCTTGGTCTCGCCTCTGTCCCTCAACGGAATGGGGTGGGTCGTCGCTAGTTCTGCAACAACGGGGACCGTTACGGTTTCCGCGTTTCAACGAAAAAACTTAAAAAGTGTGCGCTTCAATAGTCTTGTCGCACGGCACTGGCTATGTCATCTTTGTACGAAACTAAAACCCGGTATGAAAGAGGTGCGCGGATGGCGGAGGCGCGTAGGGCGCGACGTTCGGCGGCCTGCTTCGGGCGGCGACTGACGGTGGGGCCGGCGCGTATCGAGCCGACGGCGCACTGACGTCACACTGCGTCACGACGCCAGCGCCGCCGCTGCCCAGCGTCGCGCGCAACCCGCTGTGCGCGGCGCCCTCTTCCGCCGCCACCGCCCCTCTCGTAACCTTCCACAACCGGTACGTTGACAGCCCTACAGATCGACAAGCTTTCCGTACAAGTACCATTTTATCTACCAAATATTTGTCCGTTTCCTAAACTGCTAATATTACTTAGTCAAAATTCCGCGTTACCATGTACCTTTTACGTAAGCTGGCCCGTGTAATAGCCACTACATGGAAGTTCTTATGCACGCTGTAATAAATTTTTATGAGTATTTGTTGGTAGGGCGGCGAGCGGAGGCGGATAGAAGGCCGTCTCGGCGGGCGGCGCGCCCTGCCCTAATACTATATTGAGTACTTATTGACAAACGGTCTTATCTCGAGAACGATTTCTTAACGGGATTACGAATATCATCTAAAGAATATAGTTGCAATTAGAACATATAACACGAGGATATATATTTGATCAAGACTTTTATAGTTTTCAATACACATACACCCAAATATTATTTTGGTTGCCAATAAAATTTATAGCGAGTGAATACATTTGCGTCCAGTTTATTGCATTCGTATTATGATAATGTCATAACCTCCGCACATAAATAAATGGTAGACGTAAATGTTTTATAGGAGGCACGTTCTACTGTCCCTATTGAACTAAATCCGATTATAGCATATATTATTCAAGTGAAAGACGAGTTGTACGAAAATTGTCGCCTTCTGAACTGGTTCTTTATTAATCATTACATATTCCCGACTACATATTTTTTTGCAACGTACTAATTTTTAATAATAGTTCTTAACGTTTACTAGAACAAAGAACCGACGTATTGCATTTTTTATAAACTGCGGCGACGAACGTAAACGTGAAAACTTTATTGGTAGCGAACAACTACGATGCATTCACGAAGCTAATTTTAGATAATCGATAAAGTAAATTGCCCTCTTTGCCGCATATTCGTTATATCGTATGCAAGTACTGATCGATTCCATGCGACTTGGAAACCAGGACGAGTCATGAATAACGCAGTTTCAACGAACTAGCTTTGAAGCTTCTATAAATAAAATAGATATTGTATATAAATCAACTGAAACCGATGTATGGAAGATCAAAAATTTATATCGCAGTTCATAAAAGTAGATAGATAGAGCTTTTATTAATAAAATATTTTGGGATTCTCTAAACATACGATTTGTCCACGTGTCAGCGATTTCTTATGATTTATTTGTTTTTTTTTTTTCAAATATATATTGTTTTAGAATAAAGGTTTTCAGAATTTAACTCTTGTCATGAAAATAACTAGCAACGGCTTCAGTATTTAGACCATAGAATTCTTAATCAGGTTCTCAATTTATCCTACCGGAGTATGAATATAAAAGTAGCGAATAACATTTTGGTTAACATACATAACGTCACGCAGGATACGTCCTACGTTATAAATTACTATATAACCGCTTATGTAATGGGAACCATCCTATATTGTTTTTGTGCTACTCACTCCACATCAATCATTCGTCTGTCATCTACGGCAATACCATTATACTACAATATTCAATATTCTGATATTTTGAAGTGGGTACCAATGTTGCTACACAGGTATTTTTTACCTGTTTTATGAAATTATAAAAAGGGACAGACAATTTAATTATGGATATCCCCATATTCTTACTCACGTGCTAATGACTAGGTACTCTTTCGAAACCCTAGAGAATATTGCTAACATTAGAAGTAACAAAGTATTTCAGCAATCTAGGATCATAATGGACATAAAAATAATAAGCCAAATAGAGTTAAACGGTAAGAGAAGTTTCTATTTCAGCGTAACCAAGCCTACGCTACTTAAAAATAGATAATGAACATAGTTTAGAAGAAAGAACTTTGCTGAAGTACACTTTTAGCAACATAATTATAAAATATGAATTTTGTACAGACATGTTTCTCTTTGAACAAAAAGTTTTATTTACTTACTTTTCCGATAGCTAAACAATCTCGAAACAAATTGTACTACGAATTGGAATTCACATTACGTGGCAGTTCTAGTGATTTTCAATTACTGATTTGCAACAATGAAACTTTTCTTATCAAGGTAAATAGTATGAAACAGTTCTTCTAATCATAAAATGTACGAACGGCTAAATACTAACCTAAACCGAATTACGCATCGTTACGTCACTATCTACGATTACACGATGGCCGTCATTAACAATTCATTCATTTTCTATGCTACGACTCATTTTATAAGGGTTCCCGACTTAGACACGCCAATATAATTACGCTCTTACGTGCGTTACTACTCTAGCGCCATAACATGTAAAATATTGTTCTAGCTTCGCTTTCCACGCTGGCAATAAAGTAAATTTATAATGTGTAGACTGAAAAATACTTTTCTAATATGCGCCGTACGCACGTACTTTCTAGGTGGAAAACGCAAACATTTTATTGTGAAGTGGAGTGGCCGCGGAATACGTTTCCGCTGGTCCGAGGGCGCCACCTGTCAGATATTAATTTCCGGCACTTGACGCTGCTTGCCCTGGCGTAATTTCACGTCAGCAAATATAGACACATCGCCGTTGCTACATAGCCAGCGACCAGCCCCAACACCCCCACTTGAGCACGCTATAGCCCTCAGACGTGATTAGCTTTTTATTATAATGAAGCGAATTTTCAACTTCGTAATAAGCATGGCTTGACCTACGACACAGTAAATGGCCATACTAACTTTCCATCAAGATCCATTTTACTACAAAATTTTCTTTTGTATCCAGACGACCGCAATAAATGGAATTTTAGTTGCAGTTCTCGAGAAACTTTGATTGCAAAAAAAAGACATTTATCTGAAGCCATCGCAGATAGGTACAATTTATTCGCAATCTCCTGCAGTCTATGCGTTTTATTGTAACAGGGAGGCCTGCTACAATAAAACGCAAAGTTGCACACTTTTCAATTTCAGCGTCCGTCGTGCCCCGCCTGTGCGCGTATTTTTCATTTTACTAGCTTTGGACTGGGATGTGAAACAAAAAGACTTTTCTGCTCATTGTTTCAGTTGATCTAGAATTGTAAGCATTTCAACTGTTTTTATGCGTAATTGCCGAGGATTAATTAAATCCCAAGGAGTTCAAGTATAATACAAAAATGTAAGCTTGATTAACTAAAGCTTTTTGTAATAATACCCTTTAATTTAGAATACTTTAAATTACGTAATACGTTAGGTTGCGCTACATTGTGGACGTTAGCAACATATTCAGGTGAAATGTAGAGCCGATCAATATAATTGCAATGTGTCAGCTGAATAATACAGTACGCATGCACCGCCCGGGCGGGAGGCACCCAGGCATAGGTCAGTTACCCACTCCGTGCCTTTCCGTCACGCCACGCCACGGCAAGGGGTCGTATTAATTTATAATGCACTTTCAACCATTTTCTTTGTTACTTACATAACAAACGACGTTTGTAAGTTTATTTCTATTTTCATCACGTATTTGTTGAAAGCAAGAAAAATTTGATGTTAGTAGATGTTAGCGACATGAATTCAGCTTTTGGTTATAACGTCTTATGTTCTATTCATAAAGTAACTATTAATTAAAAGTTTTAGTAACACTCTGCATTTAAAATCTGGAAAGTCTAGAGCAAAGGATAAAATTGGAGTTCAAAAGTCATGTGGTCACCGCGACCTACATTAAATATGCTTTCATTATTTTATTATTTTTTTTTATTATACTAAAATAAAATAATGTAAAAGAAAGGGGTACCTAAATCACTATTTAGACTATTGTGTAACTTGACAACTATATATTAATACATTATGAATCGACAAAACTATTCTTAAAATGTCAAAACCGACAGAAATTCTGAGGCGTAGATATAATTCAAGGGCGTTTAAGATGTATATATAGCATTAGTATTTAAGTAGGGCTGGCAGGCTATTCCTTGGTCGTGAAGGACCGGCTGATATGAAAATTCGCCGTGGAGCGGTCGGCGGGCGGGTGTCGGCGAGGGGTGCGAGGGCTGCGGGGGCGCGGGGCGGGGGTACACGGAGGCTCTATTTGGGTCACCCCGGGCGTCATTCTCCACGATCAATAGTGGAGTCGGCGCGCGCCGTCTCCCCTCTCGCTCGCGCGCCGCCGGTTACCTAACGCCTCTCGCACACTGCCCCACCAACATTAATTATTTTCCAAATCGCCTATATATGGGAACTATTTAGATAATCCTAAAGACCACCAATATTACAATGACAGTATGCCCGATTACTATCAGAAATACATAAGCACATATGTACTCCCACAACACAAGTATATGAGAATGTACTAACATCTCATGTCTAGTACTTTCCACCAGTTTCAGCTCGGTTACGTAACTCAGGATACAATGTAGAAAATGTTGTATCTACAGGATACAGGACTACAGTAAAGATTTTATCAGGTGATGGCGGTCTTAAAACGAGCACTTTCAAGATTTTCAGTGGCCATCTTGAAGAAGGCAAGATGATACAATAAATTGCCAGTCAGCGCTATCACAAATGGCTCATAATTTTAAAACTACGCTGAAAGCTTATAATGAGGCGTTCCTAGTCGAGAAGCGAGCTAAAGTGGGCACATAAATAATACTGACGAGTTCACCCGATGAAGCGGGGAATGCTAACTAGTAATAAGATGTTCATCTCCGGTGAGAAAATTGAACCCTCTGCGCGAATATCGAGTTTTGTATGTCGACTTACGTAATTCTATACGAGAGCGTAATGTATTGATAGGAAGAAAAAACGTTTCTATATTTAGTAAGTAGGTATCTAGTTCCTCTCAAATATAATGGACAAACAAACTTATATAGGGACATAAAGGTACGCCGCAGAGTGATAAGCATTTGCATTTTGACTGGATTATTGGAAAAACTTTTTACATTAAGCTCAGATGGTAAACTTTTCCATTGTTGGATCGGTACTAAACATTTAATTCTCGTGCGTTCTAAGGGTTTTGAAATCAATCATAAAGCTGAAATGACTTATAATATTTTCATATCTTGAGGCAACATATCCTTCACGAACATAGTAAATCATCTATTGTTAGGCAAAATACCTAGACCGCAATCCGCATTTCAGAAATAGCTCGGCTGAGAGTAGGTACGTCGGGATATGAGGTAAACTTTCGACTATAGGTAACAAGGTGACGTATGCCGTCAAATATATTCCGCGGCCAAATGCGCCCATAAAACCCCTAAAGTTATTGTAAACCACAGACTGAATCTGAAGAGATTGTGGTTAACGGGACTTCAAGGCGAAACTTTGAACTACAAACATCTCTAAAATGTAAATTGTGCGCAATGATCTGATGTTATGCAACGTTTAATATGACAGCTCGTAACGTTAACTAGAGCATTTTGCTGTACAGAACGAATATTCTGTATCTATATGGATGCATTTACATGAATCCCACATGTACAACTACCCAGTTACGAGGTATTGAACTTCTGTTACATAAACATATAACATTGATTTTACTACTGATGTGTGTCGTAGTAAAGGATTATAAAGTATGAGTGTGTAACAAAATAACATCGATATAAAGTAATTTAGCTAAACATCATTCGAATAAAGAAGTCCATTCAATTTTCTCTTCACCTCGTACAGTCCATTACAAACATAAGTAAAAACAAACATCTCACTAAAAGATCTGTTTCTTACTAAATACATGAAATGTTTATTTTCCCACTCAACTGAAGCTATGATAGTTAACACAAATGAGATCTTACAAAAAAAGTATTTACTCCTCCCCAAATTACTCGAACATTTAACAGTATGCAGTATTTCCCATCGTATTGATTAGCTAAGTTATATTTTGTTAGTAAAAGTGGTAATTCAATTTGAAGTAGTTTAAATAACAAATCAGTGAATACTACTAACAGAAAAAAACGTCAAAATGTATGAGTACTACTCATACATTTGACGTTTTTTTCTGTTATTCATTCATTCGATTATTTTTTTACAATTGATATCGAAATCAGTACTTCATCTCATAAGTAATAAACCAATAAAATGTAGGTGTGTACCTTATATAATAAGCTCATAGAAGATCAAACCATGATATTTACATCTAGGGTAAGATTTTTAAAACCATTTCAGTACTAGATAACCAGCCTAAAAATAAACCTGCCCTAAGACAGGGTAACTCTATAGCTTTTAACTTGGAAACTAAAGAGGAAATCCTTAAACCTGAGCAGGCAATATACTAGAATTAAGCTGACAAATATTGACGACGAAATACTCGCTTGAGAGAGAAACGTGGTACTTCTTTGTACGCTTAGAATAAAATATATACAATGTGTATAAACCACATTTAGTAGTGCATGTGAAGACACATTTAAGGTTACGCGAAACAATAACAATTTGTAATACATGAATACTTGAATAAACTGAGATTTCAGTTTTGATTCTATTACAAACATCCGCACACTGCCAGTTGCATTACGTTTCCATTGACAAGCTGACGAAATTACCACAAATACATTATTTCATAAAAAATCGAAACTAAGAACGAAGAGCGATTGGCTATTGATCACAAAAGTCCTGGATTGTCTAGATTCCTGTGCAAAACTTTGAAATGCATCAAGGATTGGAATTAATGAGGGCTAAAACCGCTCCTATGAATATGTGCAATCGATAACTGCACCTTGCCGTAGCAAACTCAACATTTTTCAATATTCAATTTCTATACAAAGCCTGTGTGCAGAATAAAGTAACGCATTTATTACGACAACGTGACTCTCTACAATTCACACATTATAAAGTCGTTAGCGATATCACGAGATGCAAACTTCAAAAAACAACATACATTTAAAACACGTATTATTCGCATTAATATTGTTACAGAAAATATATTGAAAGATAAGAGTTTCATAACCGCTTCGAACAGCAAAATATTTGAAACTGTATTAAAACGTGAAAAGCGGTGAGAAAATCTTAATTCGTTATCGCAACGAAGTGGGCTAATAGTTTTACCTTGCCTCCAATCGAGTCAGGACGAGGTCAAAATGAATAAACCGTCGAGTCTAGTCAATTTCCGATATTAGATTTGCCTACAGGCAGCAGTAAGGCGACGGTATTCCAAGTCTGCTTTATCTTAGCAAGAGCATTCGTTGAATGGCGTTTTCAATCAAGTTGGCATCCTGATCGATACGACCAACATTGATTGAATCTCGAAGATATATTTTTATCTTGAAGAACAATTTTATAGAATCTGAACAATATATAGAATCTGAAAATGTTTTTAAAACGATTATGTCGATTCCAAAAGAATCACAATAGGAAAACTACAATCTTTTCTTATATTTTATCACTTATGGACAAAGAAATATACTCGTTATCTGAGATAGATAATACTGGGAGGTTGGAACCGTAAACCATCAACAGGAAAATTCTATGTACACCACCATTCTTTCTATAGAAGTTGATACGAGACATAAGCACAGCGCCTCTACAAAATCATAATCCTTTGTCAATTGCCGAGAAAGGCACATAAAACTCAATAAATAAAGTCCTGGATCACGTTATATCCCCAAAGAAGGTCTCGTAAAAATATTCAAAACTCGAAGCAAGCAACATTCGCTCGGAGAAAGGGAAATTATAATATGATTGAATTAGATTGATGTAGGATGATTTTGGCTTACATTTGTTCCGGATACATAGAAATATATGAAACTACGTCAAAGGACGGGGCTCTGATTAGTAAAATATGTATTCCAAGAAATACAGTCAATGAAATTATTGTAAATATTATATGAGCTAGTATAAACATCGAACGTCACAGTCGTTGCTACGGCCGTGCTGTTGATTCACGCGGCTCAGCGTACGGGCTGAAGGTGAAGACGAAGGAAGTTTATTGCAATATGTACTAGATAATATTTATAGTTCTCTGTAACCATTCTAAAAATTGCACACGTCTCGACTCCACTCACCATTGGTTTGCTTTGAAGAGCAACATTTGAACAAGGTTCATTGGTGGTATTTTAGTAGCATGATAAACGCAATATTTACAGAAACAGCAGATTTATTTAGATCGTAAATTAAAAACGACCGCTGATATTTGAAATATTGGTTACATAGACCAGTTTTAGTACTACATGGCTCCGTCAATCGGCTTTCGCCTTTTGTATGACTAGTAATGTCCATGGAACTATGTACTCAATATGTTGGTTAACAATAAGTAAGGCAAAGGATTATCTAACCACGAAGCCGGTAAACTGTTGAAATTGAATTGTTTTATGTTACAATACATTGGGTGACATTTGAGAACTGCGGCAGGACGGCTGGGCTGCATTAACATTCAGTGGATTAGTAAGCGGGAGACTCGCAGACAAAACCTTTTTAGAACCAGAACAAAATATAAGGACTATTGCGTAATGTCTTACTGTAATCTGCAAATTTTATGTGGAAGGAACATTTAGAAGCGCAAATGTTTGCTGAACGCTAATCTTTTGTGATGATATCTGTAGACTTCTTTTCTTTTATTTGGATAGTTGAGAGTTGTTTTGCATAAGACGCTTACGACTTACTAACCATTTGAGAAGAATTTCAAAGTGAGTGAAAAAGCCAACCTCATGAATTCATAACATGAATATTACACATGCGAAAGTTGGCATGTAACGTTACAAACAACAAACAGATCATGTACTTTTATCGAGCTCAGTTCCCTAACCAGATATTAAACGTTGAAAACTACGCTCTTCTAGGCCATTAACTTTAATGAACGGTACGTACCAGCAGTTATATTGTGGTTTTAGTAACTGTATGGTTTCTTCAAAGTACATGCAATACTGTTCGTCCTTTCAGCAGAATAAAAGCTAGCTCAGATTAATAATCAAGTTTTCATATTATGTTAATACAAATCTTATCTTTGCATTCGTCTTGATAAGCTGACGTGCATCAAAGATCTGAACCAGATGACATAACAGTTTCATATCCCCGTGTTACCAGTATTGACATCGCTCTAATTAACTAATCCTGGCATTGGCGACAGGGTCGGGAGTGTGCTAAACTACCTCCATGGTGTTTCACGAATCACTCGGTGTTAAGTGCACGTGAGAATTGCCGCGCTCCATATAACTCAATTATGAGCTTGACGGCACCTTATAGGCACATTAGCTTTATATTGAAGTAACATCATTACTTTATATTGCATAGTATAATCGTTTGGAGGAAAAGTTTATGGTTATAATGTCGGTAAAAAATAAGTGTTACGATAGTGATGTTAATCACATTAGAGTCGGGCATAAAGAGTTCATAGACAAGATTTACATAAAGACAAAACATATGCAAATATGGTGGCTCTTCAAAGGAGTTTAGACTGTGTGCGAATCCGTCATAAATCTCTAATCTACTATACAATTCATTGCTTTGAACTGTAAATGGTTTTGAAAAGGACTCAAGGGGATAGCTGTGTGCATATGAGAGTATTAGCCGAATCTAAGCGATTATCCTTTGACCGTTACTGGCTAATGCCGGTGAGATCCGCTCGAGGCGGTCCGCACCGGTGGGTCTGGTCAGTCCCCGCGCGACTTCCGTTCACTACTCCACTTACATCAGTTCAATGCACCACGTTTTAGAAACACGATCAATACTGTTACTACATATAATATTTTGTTAGAATAAGTAATCCCGTCATAAGATACATTACATACATGTGAAATTGTATTAATCTGAAACGTAATCTCTAATCCAAAAATTACGTTGTGATTGGATTTATCTTTAGATTATTCTTAAGCCTCTCATCCGTAGAACGTGGGTACAGCATACTAATGTCGGCACTGAAGGATCTTCTACAAGGCCAAGTAAGAGACAAAAGTGTTGATTTTTTCAACAATATATTATAAGTCACTAGAATAAAAAGTATTACGTAATGAATAAATGAACTGAATGACGTTGCATTACTATACTGAAGTCCGAAATACTCTGAGGCAATACCTAACTACTACGGAATCGTTCTAAATTCGAGTCTGTGAAATTATTCCCTATGGGAAACGAATAGTTTCGTACGAATTGACGCTTTTATGCCGATTAAACATTTAGAATTACATTTACAAGAATTCAACAAGAAACAAATAAAACGATTAGATTAATAAAATATATTGCAAAATCAAAAGACCTGATTCGAAACGAACGATTAATGAGAGATATTAAACGAAAACTTTAGTTATATAACGTAAAAGTTTCAGGTAAGTTCGTAACCAATTATTGTATAATCTAGTGCTGGCCCAATTGGGCGTGGGCGTAGCGTGTGAATGAATTTCACGCGGCACTCAGACCTAACGTGATCATTGGTGCTTGTGCACTGGATTTTATTAGTAATTCAGTTAAAGCAGAACCTGCTGGACCGTATCATTTTGAAGCGTCTGCTGGCTAATTATCTTAATGCAAACTGGAAGTACTGCTTTTATAAAAGTTTTGAAACTTACTCAGAACTGTAAGACTGTTCCATTTAAATACAAGTTTTTCAGTTGTTTGTATGAAAGTTGCAAGTAATTACGTCTTTTTCAGTGACATAGCATTAACTAGAAAAGCATTCAAGTCAGTAGTGCAACGAATGGAATTAGTATTCGCTTTGTGGATGGAAGTCAAATGACTAATAGATTTTCCTGACAATTTTGATAAACATTTTGAAATGAAAACCAGATGGAATACGTCAATTAATTAGCAAAACGTTCATCAAAGCGAATACCAGTGCAAGTAGATGAGATTTATGAAAAGCTCCTTAACTGCTCTGCTGAATTGCAGATTTAATTTTTCGTAGAGCTTTGCTGCATTCCCAGCGGATTTTAAATGAGTGAAATAAAAAAAACATATTACTAACGCGGGTAACTCTATGATTACGTTTATCACTACCGTATTTAATCATTGAAGCCTGTTATGTTCATAACTGTAGATCTTTTTATAATTGAGAGGTCACAAGATCAAGACATTTATTGTTTTAAAAAAACATCAATTTGATCAGCATACTACCGGCTTGGCTTCGTTGGAGTACTAAAGCTGTCAAATGATAGAACGAATAGATAAAAGTGGCAGGTGTTTATTTGCCAGTCATTTGTGTAATAGCACAGTATGTTTTTTAGCACCCTTAGAGTCACGCAAACTCGTAATCAGTTAATCCATTTATTGTACTACTATTGTAGTACACTTTTTTTAGTTATGTACTCTGTTAGTATTTAACCGGCAGTTATTTTACGTTAGATGTTGATTTTAAATAAAGGTTTTAAAATTAAATATGTTTTTGATATATGTAATATAAATTTGCGCATACAATTATGATCTTACGATATGAACCATCGAGCTTTACATGATCCTGCTTTGGCTACAGATTCACTTTAGTGTTTAGCAACTTTTGGAAGTAATCCCGCAATTTACCCACCGGATATCCAGCTGTACATCCACATTTTATCATCGCACATTTCAGGCGCATATCCGGACACATCACATTGTAAGTAGCGTCACTTCTTACAAAGTAAATTTACCAGTTCCTTTCTTACTAAGGAAGCTACAATGTTTTTCTGTATTACTCTTTTATAGGCAAGAGCGCTACAATTTCAAACACGTCTGCGCTTTCAGTCAAGTAAAGCTGCGGTCAAAAGTTCTATTTTATATCGGGTACAGGTCTTTCAGCGATAAAAATAAAAAGAAACCTCACATAAGCGCTGTTCTATTTATGGATAACACAACCTACTTCTCTTTACTTTTTAAATTTTCTCATAAGCTACCGATTTTCATATAAATAATTATTTACAAGGAAGGATGGCCGAGTTTCTATTGTTTCGTTATACAATATACCTACACGTTTGTTCGTGCTTTTATGTTACGTGAAACTACTTTTATAATTCATTATAAACATTATTCTCACTTTAAGAAGGTAGTCTGGTAAAAGGAGAAATAAGCAGACTCGTATAAAAACTTACTGTCACGCTAAATGATTTAGGTATCATTATGAGCCGCACCGCCGGGATAGCAACGTTTGCGAGAAATTGGATGTGGGCGTCGTAAAGCGCTAGTTGTATGGCCCGTTATCTCTCTGCTTTTAAATTAATTAATCCGTGTAACAATGAACTTCCACTAATAAATCTAAAGGACGGAAAATTTCCACATTCTCTGTCATGAGTGTGCAGTAATTTTAAGTGTAACCAATGATAAATTACAGACACTTTCAGTTTCGGAAACTTTCATTTTCCATATGTTTACGTTGTAACCGAATAATGTAAACATAAACATTACATAACAACGATAAATCTCGTAACACAATGCGAGTTTGCATTGAAGCATCACAATAAAGCGGCTTTACATTCGTTGTCAGACACACGCATTAGTCACACAATCGCAAGACTGGATGGCGAGCACACTGCAGTTAAAGCTGGATTTAATTTTGGCCTTTGAACCTATTCAATGGGGTAATCTGCGTACCTAGACTGAGTCAGAGGAAAAGAACTGTTTAGGTTTGTTAATTTAAATTAGCCGAATTATCTAGTGAGGATGAGATGCAGACGACCTTTGAAACTTGTCACGAACGTTGAATTAACCTGAATGGACTAGAAAAATAAACGTAATGGTTATCCTTAGAACTAGATTATGAAAGTAGTCAAGAAGCATAGAAATTGTAATAATACATTGCTATTGCGTAGGATTAGGTACGGAGTGAAAATATCTGAATATTGAAGGAAACTTCAGAAACAAAATAAAATAAATCTAAACAGAACAAGTTTCACTATTTATTAGCATGTTTCGTCCAAAAAGAAGAGAAAATATTACCCAAAGAAGGTAAAAGACATTGCATATTTTGTAGATCATCTGTCGTATGATTAATTACTACAAAATGAATTTGCAATGCCAAGAGCAAATACGTTTCTATATTTAAGTAATGAGTTCCAGCGTTAGTTTAACGTTTAAACGAACATAAAACTGACGACTTTCAATACACATACATAAATTATAGAAACGCCTGGATAAACGACCGTCACAAGGACATTTTAGAATAAGGAAGGCGTCACAACCGACTGAAAAACTAGAAACCAAGTTTATAATTTAAAAATCACATAATAAGAAGATCTATCAACAAGTACATTTTTATTATTATTTAAGTATATTTGATACATATTGTATTCTATTAAGAAACAAAAGTAGTACACTGAAAAAAATATACTCCAACTAAGTAGTGTTTTCTCTTAGTTGGCGCCAAAATATTTGGAATGACGCTAGTAATGATTACTAAAAACAAGATGCAGTTGTTGCAATAGCAAGCTGAATTTGTTTGAAAGACAACATAAGTAAATTGTTAATTCAATATTCGTTCATTATAAAATCTACTACAAAATCTTTGAATTTATACCTAATCCCTGTTAAATCAATTAGTGTATTTTATTTAGACTTATAAAGAACCTGTGTGTGCATTAGCTATAAGTGTTTATTATTATAACAAAGTGCAATGTTGTTTCAGTCATTGAATACGTTACATGAAACTAGCTAAATTGTTGAATTAAACAAGCTAAAAAGTAAAATCTACAGTATTCTGTGATAGCATCAACGATTTTTTAAAAGTTGAAGCAATTAACTTACTTATTTGTTGCAGTAATGATTGCGTTATATTAAACATTAAACTAAGCTAAATCAAAAAAAATAAATTTTTTGCTTCTATGAAAATAATGATCATTTTATCAATTTAAACTATTAGTTGTTACAAGTTTCTTCTTAGTAGATTCAATAGGGCATACAAATTGATCGAAGTACGATGATCGTTCGCGTGACTATGTACACAGTACACACCCGCGTGCCCTCCCACCCCGCGCCACGACTAATATTTTACAAGTTTTGACCTGTCCGTACTCCGTGTCCTTTTGCTTCCTGCTTGCGGAGGGTGCGATGTGCGTGCGCGCGGGAGCAGCCATTGCCATTTTTTTTTCTGCAATATATTCGCGTGGGACAATACGGGCTTATAATAAATAATTCGCAGATTTCGTTGTTGTTTTTAAAAAGTAGTGAAACAGTGCTTTGTGGACATGGACGATGTGGCAGAACTTTTGAAAACCTGGGAACTTCCCAACCTTATACCTGTATTTGAAGGTGAGTATGAAATATAATAGAGTGTGAATAATATATTTTTTTATACATAGAGGTTTATTTGATCAGAGATAAACATTATTTCATTCTGTACGTACATAGCCAGTAGCCATTTAGTAATAGGCAATAGGCATCATGCTGGGGGCCGCCATTTGGGGAAGTCCCTACCTACCACACCTTTGCCAGGTATTCTGCCGTCAATCGTTTGTGTGCAAACATTACTGTGTTCCGGTTTGAAGGGCAATGTTACCTGAGCTACCATCTTATATCTCAACAAGGTGACGATCGCAGAGTGCAGTGTCGTTTAAAATCCTGGTCGCAAGATCAAACATCTGACGCTGTTACTGTTAAAACCAGGCGTTTCACTACTTTCACTTACCATCAGGTGTACCTACTTTAGTTTAATTTCGTCATCGTTACATAAAAAAAACAAAATTAAGGTTTTATATACCTACTTAGCGTGTATGTTGCATGCGCTCATGGAACTGTTCCAGATCCGTTATTGATGTAGGTTGTAGGTTTCAAGAGATTGTTTTATTTTTTTAGAACAGCAGATAACAGTCCAGGCCTTATCAGCCCTTACACACGAAGACCTGAAGGATCTAATCCCCCAAACAGGACCAAGGGTTCTATTTACAAGGTGTTGGCGTACCTGGAAGAAAGAGTTTTTACCAACAGGCAGCGACAGCACCTACAATATATCATCTTTATCGGTAAGCTTTTAATGTACCTACCTCCTATTACCAATAATAATGACAGCAAAAGTGTTAGGTTAGGGTATAATCATATAGCGTATGAGTCTACTATTACTACTAATACTTTCAGTATTCTGAGACTTATACGTAATATAAAAAATATTAATAATATTAGATAGTGTGATGGAATCTTGTGTGTGTTGCTGTTTTCAGGGCCTCGACTTTTCAAATGTACAGTTTGATCTGGATTTGCAAAATGAATGTGAAAGTGATCCCAAAGACTCTTGCCAACTAGTTGTGATACCGTTGAAGGACTGCGAGTCTGAGACACAAATAGGAAAAGAAAATGCACCAGTAACACTGCAAAACGAAAATAACAATGAAACAGTGTCAACTTTAAATTCTCAGAGCGGTGTAAGTTAAATATTATAAATATGTAGACTTACTAGCTGCACCCCACTGTTTCACCTGCATAAACCCAGATTAAAAGTAACCTGTGTGGTCTAATCAACCTCCTGGTAGGTAGGTAAGGTATTTTTTAATCACATATTCAATATGATTTTAACTTTTGTTTCAGATACTTGAGAACTTACTAAAGCAATCCCTCGAGACTTGTTCACTCTTAATTTATAAGGGTGGTGCCTTAGACGGTGATGCTACTCGTAATTTATTAGCATCTGTGATTGCTAAAGAAATCTTAAATGAATACAGAAATTCACCAATAGTTGGACAAATATATTTCAAGTGGACAAAATGGATCAATGAACTTTTTCCTGGTGAACGGACAACAACATATTATATCCCTGCATGTACAACAGCGACTGGAGTGATATTGCAAGCACGTGGTAAACTTGTACACCAAGTATTGAACAAGAGGCGACGTCTGCAACAATTAGGGACTTTGACCACTAAAAAAAGGAACAGAGAAGGAAGTTCTGGGCCATCCTCTTCTTCCCCGAGACCATTGCCTGACAGTATTAATAATACAAGTGATTTTCTATTTAAAAATGTGGAAGAAGATTTATTGTGGTTAAAAAATTCCACTCAACCTTGGAACTTAGTAGAGAAAAAATGGAAAGGGACAGCCAAACAACGAATTCGTAACTTACATCATAATCAGGACAATCAACACACAGTTGAATCTTACATAAACACATACCCCGCTTTAAGGACTCCGCAAGGATATACCCTAGTAAGTTTTTTTTTATATTACTAAGCTGGCAAACAAGCATACGGCCCACCTGATGGAAAGTAGTTATCGTGGCCTATGTACTCCTGCACTGCAACACCAGGGGTCCCTGAACTCCTGAAGTAGAGATTTTTTTTATGGACACATCAATACAACGGTGATGGGCTCATCACCTTTACTTCACTCTTGATAGGTATAATTTTTTGGACTGAATTTAGATCAATCTAGATTGTATTCCTTATGAATCCGACAGTCTCTAGCTAGTCATGAGCATATGTATGTAGGTACCTATCTTCCTCCTCATCCTCCTATCTGTAATGTACACATTGAGGAAGCAATAAAGAGTATTGAGTATGTATTAGTTTGGATAATTAATATTGCAGTACTTATGTTTTTAATTTCATTTAACCAAGTTTTTTTTTAACACTAGACAAAATCATAGTGTGTGAAATTTCAAATCTTTCAGTGTTTATTTTCTTTAGTACCATTTATTTAATATTTTTTGATTTTCCAGCTGATAATTGACTTCCACGAAATCTACGAAGACCACTCCAACAATTTGTTTGCCTTCTTTCCATTAGCAAGAATAAAGATTATGGAAATATTACAAAAACGAAATTCGAAAGACGGTTTTTGTCAAGAACTTATTTGCCTTTGTGAATGTAAGTGCCACTGATAGTAATATAGAATAATCATAATAATAATTTTACTAGCTTTCGCCTGCAGATTCGTTTATCGCGGCTCCCATGAGAAACTTAAACTTAATAAAAACTACTGTTAATCTATTTTAGAGTCATCTTTTCAACATTTTCTTTTAATTTACTGCTTTGGTACTTTTTATTTGTTATGTTTATAACTCTATATAATATTGAGTTACTTGGAAGAAATTGCATTCAGCGATAAGGCCGCCTTTTACAATTGAATTTTTAAAATTTGTATGTTTAAGCATGTAGGTATGTATTTCTTTCTTCAAAACGTTTTATCTATTGCAGCTTCTGAAGAAGAAAAAAAAAATCTTGGAGCTTTGCTGGCCATTCCACATCTTCTAAACACAACTACAATCAAGCAGAACAAAAAAAAAAAAGGAAAACAGGCAGCCGGATGCAGCTGGAAGCCATCTAAAGCAGAAACACGTGATGCCTTTATTAAGCATGTAAGATCAGATGCAGAAATTTGTCAGGCAATAGAACTTCGGCTGAAAACGCTAAAGGATAAAGGAGTCACACCCCAGCCTTATGTGATGATAGTTGGTGAGTCACTGGCAGAAATCAAAACGATTTTTGTTATTGTAAATGCATCAGTCATATACCAAATGACCAATATTTTGCAAGCTATAGACACATGCTACAAGGCTATTTGGTCGTTAAACCTGGAGTATGGGAGTGACTCCTATGCTGTGTGGTACTTTTTACAACGAGGTCTATATAAAATGACCTCTAAATTTGACAGGGGCTCTACCACGGCTGAATCCCTCTTGACAGATTGTAATTTTTAGCGTTCTCTTCCTAGGAACCTTTGTTTATATGTGAGGATGGATAGCTACATAATCATATTAATCAGTTAGTGTGTTACCAACTTGAAATATTTGTATAGACTTTTTTTAATTCTTAAAATTTAAAAATATTAATAGTTATACCAAGTTTAAAGGTACTTAAGTGTATAATAATATGTAACATTTTTATCTTTAAGTGTTGATTGTTTGAAAAAGAAACTTAAAGTTTGATCTTAGTAGGTAGAAGATACCTTCTCGGTCGTAGACCGAGAAGGTATCTAATGTTGAATAGTTATGCAATAAAATAGGTACCTGCATAAATAATATAATTACTAAGTTGATCTCTATACTTACTTTATCCAAAGTGGTTATGTTGTAGTATTGAAAATATTTGTTTCTAATTGTTTTTTTTTCCTAATTTTACTGAGATGTTGACTTGTTTTGTATGCAGACTGCAGTTACCAAATATTAAAATTCTTAGGTCGCACTTTGCATTGTTGCATAGCCCTGAAGAATTACGGATATATATGTGTATTGAAGATGGTTGTAATCGTCAATTTCAATTGTTTAATTCTTTTAGAAGGCATATTGTGCGTGAGCATTTTTCTAACATTACTAACGATGTTGTATTACAGTCATCTAACATGGTAGATTTGAATACTAGCTGTACACCTGTAAGTTATGTTAGCGAGCAGCAACTGATGCCTTATTGTTCTAGTGCCTTAACACCTTCAGGGCCTTCTACATGTAATGAGATAGTTGAGAACGGACTTTCAATGTTTATAGCAAATTTGTACGCCAACCAATCTTTGCCAAGAAATGTTGTTCAAACTGTGGTCAGTGGATTTACTCAATTTATGGTCAATCCTTTAACATTAGCCATAAAAATGCAACTTCAAAATCTAGCATCAAATAATATTATCGCACAAGATAGCCTTAACACAGTTATAAATGAAATTGAACCTCTGTTAACAAATACCTTAAGTCAACTAAACACTGAGCATAAAAGATTAGAATACTTTAAAAACAAAAAGACATTAATTCAACCGGAAGCAATGGTAATAGGTGAGAGATTAGAAAAAGTTAAAAGATTAGGTATCACCCGCCTACAACCTATTACATGTGAGCAGCATTTTATACCTCTTCGCAAAGTATTAAAATCATTTTTTTCCCTCGGAAATATCCTATCTGAAACTCTAGACTACATGATTATTCTAAATAGATCGGGTGAAAATATTGCTATTGAAAACTTTATTCAGGGGACATTTTGGCGGAGTAAAATATGTCAACGACAAGGAAAAACGGTTATTCCAATTTTCATATTTTTTGACGACTATGAGACCGGAAACGCATTAGGTTCTAGAGCAGGGCAACACAAGTTAGGCGCAGTATACGCTTCTATTCCCTGTTTACCGCCTTGTCGTGCCTCTGCGCTCAGAAACATTTTTCTACTTCTTTTATTTCATTCAACTGATAGAATCTTGTTTGGGAACAAAGTTATCTTTCGATGTGTGATTGACGAGCTCAACTATCTCAGTGAACATGGCATTGAATTTAATCTGCCCGATTTCAAAGGTGTCATTCATTTTGAACTTGGCTTAATTTTGGGAGACAATCTAGGTATCCATTCTGTAACAGGTTTTGTAGAAAGTTTTTCAGCAAATTATTCCTGCAGAGTTTGTAAAGTCTCAAAACAAGTTATGAAAACTCAATGCGCTGAATACAAAGAAATTTTGCGGAATTCACAAAATTATGCAAACGACTTAAGCCTTAGAAATCCCTCAGAAACGGGTATTAAAGAAAAATGTGTTTGGCTTGATGTAACTGATTTTGATTTATTTAATCAAGTTGGTGTCGATAGCATGCATGACATATTAGAAGGAGTTGCTAAGTATGTAATGCAATTTGTTTTAATCCAGTGTATAAGACATTTTAAATTTTTTACATTAACGGAACTCAATAACAAAATTCATGCTTTTGAATATGGCCCTGATTGTAGAAATCAACCTTGTACTTTTTCTATAGAACATCTGATTCAGGGAAATGTACGCCAATCATCATCAGAAATGCTTACTCTTTTACGATATTTTAGTTTATTGGTAGGGGAATATGTGCCTAGAGGCAATGAAATTTGGAAGTTGTATCAGAAATTAAGAACTGTTTTAGAAATAACTCTGTCTTCAGCTTTTGCTAAAGGAACTGAGGAATTGTTACAGCAAGCGGTGACGGAGCTTAACACTTTATATCTATCATTAACTAAAGATTCCTTGAAACCTAAATTTCATAACTTAGTTCACTATCACAGTGCGTTAGAAAAATATGGTCCAATTGTTTCTTTGTGGTCTATGCGTTTTGAAGCCAAACATAGGGTTTTTAAAATGGCCTCAAATGTTTCATGCAACAGAAAAAACATTACACTGACTTTAACATTAAAACACCAACTACAGCTAAATGAAATGTTTCTTAAAGGTAAATTGCCTGATACTCTTAGGACAGGTCCTACTGTTCGTATAACTTGCGATATTTCTAAACAATTTGTACAATCTAGTTTACAATTATGTCAAAATAAGCCACTAGTACATATTACTTGGGCCACTGTGTCTACTACGCGTTATGTTAAAGATACACTCTTAATCTATGATACAAGTTCTAATGATTCATTGCCTACGTTTTTTAAAGTGCAAAATGTCTACTTGTATGACTTAAATAATTTGATTTTTATGGGAACATTAATGCAAACTTTGGTATATGATGAACATTTTTTTGCCTACGAAGTCGCAGAAACAGAAGCAAAAGAAAATGTTGTTAGATATTACAAAAATTTAGTGTCTCCTATTCCATGTCACATTAGTATTCTTAGTAATGGTAAAAAATATGTTACATTGCGTAGTTCTTTATAAAAATAAACGTTTAAATGTACATATCTATATTTTATTTACACCTACAAATGCTTCCTATATAATACATAGATAGACAGTTGTAGGTATACATGATAAATTGTCTTATTGTCCTAGTCGATACCAATTCAAGTATTGTACGTAGTAGCGCCAACATGTATCTATAATATGTTAATACTATTGTAATTCCAGATCAAATTACATGTACTGCATCTTTCTTGAATTTATTACAAAGTTATTCAAATTAGTTTTATCAACGCATTCGATGCGTCAGGTATAAAAAATGTGAATAATTTTGTAATTCATTCAAGAACGATGCAGTACCTATGCATAATATGATCTTGAATTACAAAAGTATTAACATAGATACATGTTAGCGCAACTATGTACATTACTTGAATTGGTATCTACACTCAGTTAATACGACGAATAATCAAGTGTAAGATGAAAAAAGATCTTATTTGAATGTATTTACCTACCATGACTACTTCAACAACCTTTCTTAGTAGATACAATAATTAGTTTTGTCGAATGGACCTAGATCTTAGTTGTATGAAGTAGAAGATATTATCTGTTCTAGAGAAGACTTAATCTAAAATTAATAATTTCCATTGCTCAGTCAACTTTTATCTTAGTTGATATAGCATGGGATCTTGAGTTGATTTTATAATAGAACTTTGTTGTTTTAGTAGGGGATCATGTTTGCACTGAACAAGATATAATCAAGATGACTAAGTTGTCTTTACCAGGCCAGTAAAGAATTAGTTAGACGTAACGTAGCGCGTTGTTTGCATGAAGTAATCTATTCATAAAGCTAGTAAAGAATTAGTTTGACGCAACTAAACGCCATGGTTGAATGCACTATTATATTCTTTGATCTAAAGTAGTATAATAATTACATTGAACATGAATAAGTTGCTAGCAACTATTATCTTAATTAATACTACTGTGAGATTACTTGAATTTACAATCGAACTTTAATAATGCACTAATGTTTCATGTTCGCACTGGACAATTTATGAATCAAACTAAATAACTAGTCTTTATAAAGGCAATACAGTACTTGACTGACAGAAATAAGAGAAATTTAACAAATTTGTCTTAGTCACAGAAATCATGATCTTGACAGGCTCATATGGAGTCATGATGTATGATTACAGTTAACAATATCTTGATTAAAGTAATCATATTTTTTTTTCAGTGTAGTAAAACCAAATTAAAGTATAAGTTGGCACTGCCTACGCTTTTTCCAGCTAAAAAGGAGACAGAAATGCATATAAAAATTTATAAGACCATTATGCACGAAATGAATCAAAATTTTATGACACAGACGCAATTAAATGACATACAGATGCATATTGTATGAGTTTCAACTGGTGCACACATCGGAATCCAGGCAGCAATAACCGGAGCGAATAAATAAAATGGCTATTTAAACGAGATTGAATTCATTTTCTTGCGCGGTGCAGTTAAATCTAGACGAAACTGATGTTTCATCAGTAAGGGCCATTTAACTTTGTTATCTTAAATGTTCTTCCGTGTCAGGCAAAAAGAAACCTTGATACTTTCACATAGGCGCAAATTGCGCAAAATAAAATTCGTAGAAAAAATAAATAAATTTAAAAAATAAAAAAACCCGACTGCATAAAAAACACTAAATAAAAACTGAAAAGTAAAAAACAAGTTCAATAAGTCTAGAAGTGTAGATAGCAATGTTACTGTCACAGTCGGGACCCATAATGAATGATTTTAGTCTAGCTTATTTAATGGGTCCCGACTGTTACAGTAACATTGCTATCTACACTTCTAGACTTATTGAACTTGTTTTTTACTTTTCAGTTTTTATTTAGTGTTTTTTATGCAGTCGGGTTTTTTTATTTTTTAAATTTATTTATTTTTTATTTAACACTTTTTAGTTAAAATCATAATAAATTCACCTAGCGTACGGCATTCGAGTATGTATTTAGTTTGGATAAAGAACAATTTTTCACATAGTATTTTTTTTTATACGTTAATGATATACCATTTTGGAATCCTCGTTACAAGCCCTTTAATTTGATACCCATATTGTAGCAAACAAATTTTTTTTATTTTTTTTTACCTCAATCTATGGCACCTCGTGGCCGCCATGTTGGTTTTTGTTTGGCGTGACATATCTAAGAACACTTGGGTAATCGATACGAATCCAACGATACCCTAATTATCGAAATCCATTCGACCGTTTCGAAGATATGAGGTAATAAAGAATATTACACACATACATACATACATACATACATACAAGATACGCGCGAAAAACATAACCCTTCTTGGCAGTCGGGTAAAAAACGAAATACAATTTAAATTGGTATCGCCTTGAAAGAACTGAAAATTTAACTATGTTGTGTTCGCCCGAATTTCACTGCTACTTAGTACATTTAAATAAATATTTCAATGAATATGTATGTATGTATATTAAACAATGTAGCTAATTTCGTCTAAAAGCTCACTGAAATGAACCATAGAAACCCATTAATATAAACTTCCTAACTAAATTTATATGTCTAGTTCTTAGAAGTTCTTTGAACGCATGGTTCGTTTACTTGCATGTCAATCAATAATGTGGATAAACTCAAAATAGAATATCTGTTTTTCATATTATCCTAAAAGCAACTGGGGTAGGAGTATGGGTCCGTTTCCTTTTCCATTTTCATTTTGGAAAGTAGTTCGTGGTTCTTTTGTGATGGTATTACATTAATATAAACAGGTATGTTTCATTTTACAGAGCCCACAAAAGCTCAAAACCTTCATTAATCTATGCAACGCAGACATGTATATTCTTCATAGGTAATGCTCGATATTAATTTTCGAAGAATCAAGATTATCTCTAGTAAAATGAAGTGTCATTTTCGCGAATTTCGTATGACGAAACAGAAGGTGTATGCCTTGCTGAACGTGCATACATAATTCTGTCTCCCACACGACCCAGGGTAAACATAATTACTTAGACTGTTGACTTTTGACGTTTACTTGGTAAATTACTTAAACTAAGAAGAGTAATGCATGTATTTTTTGGCGTTGACTGAACTGCTTTACAAAGTTCTTCAAAATTAAATTTGTTTGGAAAGATAGAAATGTGACGAGGCAATTTACTTTTGATTAATTTCAATTTTTCGTTTTAATACTTTTATATTTAACGGAGATTTACGAAGATTTGATCAGAAGGTTCGTAGAGAGACATACTTTTTTGAATATGAAACATAACATTAAAAAAAAACTTACAGAACTTTTTCCACTTCCACAATACCTACAAACGCAAAACGCTTTCAGATCTAAGAAATAAAAAGAACCGTTGTGAACGTTTCTAGTTTCAATATCTTGTTAATAAAAATAGCGATATTGCGACATCTCAATTGTATTCTGAACCTGCACAATAAAATGAGAGTAGGGATACCGTTACACTACTATGCAATATAGAATAGTGAAAAATTTATCAAACTGACAATGTTTCTGCTTACTTCTCATATGTACCTACATACGTACCCATACTTTTGTTTTATACATTCGTATACAGATTTTACACGTACATACGTGCATCTGTAAATAAACATCTTAATATATATAAATCTCGTGTCACAATGTTTGTCCTCAATGGACTCCTAAACCACTTAACCGATTATAATAAAATTCGCACACCATGTGCAGTTCGATCCAATTTGAGAGATAGGATAGTTTAAATCTCAAATTATAGTCGCAATTTTAAGAAATTGACGCGGACAAAGTCGCGGGAATCAGCTAGTATTATTATAAGATTTACTTGAAGGTGGTGAAAATTCCGGAACGTTTCTTAGTATTGATATTGATGAGAAATGTTGTATTGTAATACATACATTATATTCAATAGTTTAAGAAACGCCTTGGCCTATATCGCACAGTCGCATTTCCAATCCCTGCGGTACCCCTTTTGCAACGTTGTCTCGAACAAATTGAATTACTATCGCCATCTTCTATATGTTCCTTTTCTCGAGAACATTTTCAGCATATATTCCATTTACTGTTATTGCAATTGTGCGGAACACGACGTGTGGGCGTCACGTCAGGGTATCACGTCACTTAATTCCGTAATGGATGTACTGAGTGGCTCTTTATATTCAATTTTCCATTTTAAATGAAAGCATGAAACCTTACAAGGTCTCAAATGTTTATTGTTGTGGCAATGTATTCATTTATGTCGTGGATAACGTTATAATGGCAATGTCTCGATTTTATTGTAATTTTATACTTATAACTACCCCTAAATTAAAAAACATTTATCCATAAATTTTGACAAGCAATGTTACTAATTTGGTTATTGTTATGCTTTCAAATGTCTACTATAGAACCTTTATCTGTAGCGGTAATTTCCAACCCAAGTATATAATTCAATAGAAACCTTAAGTTACGTCCATAACATTATTTATTAAAACAGTACGAGTTAGCATTTGTTTCAATTCGAGGAATAAGCCACGTACTACATAATTTAAGCAAGCGATCAGTGGAATCGTGGGGACGTTCTATAAAATTACATACCAACCCTCGTTCAAAGCATTTATAATAGGGGCTTTCGTTTAAAGCAGACTTACTGGCGCGTAACTAACATAGACATAGGGACTAGGGTACATGTTCTACGAAAATTAAAACATGTATTTTTTAACCTAATTAATCATTTTTTTTTTATTTATATTAGGTTACGTGACCGCATTTAAAAGCTTTGAAAAACACACTGTTTACTGTACCTAAAGAACAGTATCAGTAAGGTAAATTTTAATTTAACATCCATCTAAAAACCTTGAAGAACAATTACAATCACGAAGAAAGTCTAGGTGTGGCGGAATTTACTTTAATAATGTTAAAAGCTTATCAGGAACGATAGCTACTACTGATGGTGTTGGTAATTAGTAGTTAGTCATGCTTCAGCTAAAAGTACCATTAAGTTGAACTATTTCCTTTCAAAGATTCAAAGGAAGATAACCTTAATGGCATACACATTCATCATGTTCGACAACAAATGAAAGATATGGAATAATTTTAGCAAGGGTATACAAATAGATTTGCGTTTTGGTTACAAACACAATCATTAGTATCTACAAATGATTTCCTCGAAACTTATTTTAATTAATGTGTGTTAAAAATTTTGAGAATGTTTTACTATCTACGGTAAACAGCAAAATCGAAAAGGAATCAATTTACGTAACGCCTAAGTATGTCGTGTCGCAGTACGCAGCAATTTTTGTACCCTCTCTACAGAAGGTCGATAAAGTTTTCGAAACCAATATAGAAGTATAATCAATGTAGTCTTGCAGTCTACGAGTCTGCGGGCGCGTCGCGTAGTTATATAACATTCAGCAGTCCTGTCTAATCAATACGGCGCGAGCACTTGATGCTAGGGCCAATGTACGGGGAAACTCGAGGCGCTCTACTCTACGATATCTTGGCTACCATCTTGGCACAGGCTCTGCCTGACGTTAGCGTTCCCCTTTTGACGTTTAAACTTCATATGACACGTGTAAATGTGTTTAGATACGAGATTTCGATATCGGAAATTGATTTCGGTGGCGGCGACGAATGTTGGTTTCTAAACATTTTGATAATGTTGCCTATCTTTAGTCAAAATATGTGCCAAATACTTTTGTTAAGTGTCTTCGTTGCTAATACAAACGTTACCAAAAAATAACTGAACAGCCCTTTTTTTCCTCGTCTAAAAAAATAAGATTACCTCTCCCAAGGAAGCAAAATGTTGCCATTGGGTTATATCTCGAGAAGAGTAAAAAAAATCGACTATACTAAATACCTATCTTTTGGAGTTCAAGGAGAGGAAATAGGGCCGCGCCCACAAGTTTTACAATGTGAATAAAATACCTACTATAGCCTATTAAATCCTACGGTGGGCACGGTATGGTACTAAAGGAGATAGGATTGTTCGCGAACTGCTAGTTCAGCGCGTTACGATTTGAATAAAAACCTATTAGCCAACTGAATAAATACATTGTCTAAATACGTCTTAGTTACATTGAAATAGGTATTTTTAGGGAAATATGATCATTGTCCAGCCGATTTAAGAACATATTGTGCATTAGGAAATGGGGATCCTTGTAATACGGGGCAACGTTCGGATGAAACATTTCGTAGTATCCACATTTTATTACTTGGCATTACTTCCTTGGCACAAATAGGCTACAAATCACATTCATATTTTTTGTGACAGAAGAAAATGTAAAATTGGTATTAAATTTGTTAATGGTATAAGCAGGGCGCCATAAAAAAAATCAGACAATTATAGCAGTGATTTAGTATAACTGCCCCTAAATCAATTTTATAAGGCCTACATATAGATTGTTGCGAGTAGCAGCACTTAACGATTCAAGAGATAAGTAAGAACTCCAGCCGCCACACCCAGTTATGTAAGAAGGAGTATTGCAAGGACCTAGACTATCTAGTACCTAGTAGCAATTACAGGCTTAGCCAAATATTAAAAAAAAAAACATACAAAAACAAGGTACCCTACCTTGTACATAATGTTATTGCATTATATGGCTGTCTGCACGTTTCTAAAAGTTTCAGTCCATATTAGATTTGGTCTGAAACTCCTTTTGAAATGAGATAATCCTCACTTTTCAGTTTACCTTATCTTTTTATTTTCAGCAACTCGAAAGACAACTTACGATAATGTAAAAAGCCAGACCAGAATCTTGTACAAACATACATAACTTGCTGATAAGCTCACATAGTTTTTGCAAGTAAGGCGGACTCTGGCAGATGGCCAGCAAAAAGGTAGGACGAAAAATAAAAACCTACCTTTACATATATTGCCTTTCTGCGTATGTTAACATGATGAAACCAAGACAGTCTGGTAAATTGAACTACAAATAAGTGTGTCAATGACTGGCACGCACGTGAGCAGAAAAGTCCATTGCTAAGGATACCCTGAATTTCGTTTCAAGGACTTTCTTTCTACCTCCGTCATAAACACAAGTTCATTAGAATGCCGTCACGCAACTACCCACATGACCTTTCTTGGGACTTATAATTTTTTTACATAACAAACCAGGTGTCAGGACTGTTATTCAAATTGAATTATTTTAACCTCCGTTTATTTGCCACGACGACGATCGCTTTTGGATATAGGAAAATCATTACGCACTTGAAAATTAATATCTGAAGTAAGCTAAAATAGAAAATGTCGATCACTAGAACTCTTAACACGGCCAGTGTTCATTTACATATAAATTGAGAATTATGCCACTTTAATACATTTACTTAGACAGGCCCATGTCAATCCTTGTTAGTGTTAAGCTATAATTACGTTATAGATATTTAAGTCAGAGTAAATATAGGATAGATCAATAAACTAAAGGAGTTCAGCATGATTTTTTCACTGTGAAGACAAAAAATTCTCATGACAATTTGTACTATTTGCTTAGTCTTCTAAATGTAAGCCGCCTTCGTCGCACAGTCTGTCATATAAAAGGGTTTGTGTGTCTGAGGAACAAACAGACAGAGCTGAGGTCATTGTGTAAGAGTTCCGTTTTACCAACCTTGCTACGGAATACAAAAAATACTGTCCATTTCACGCTAGGAGTATCCTCGAACCCGTATAATCTGATAATAAAAATGTTTGCCGAAATAGAAAGACGAAATGGTCCCAATGGTATGTAGGAAACGTAATCCCATCTGATTTATACATACATACCGTAATATATTTTACACTAAATTTCAATCGGAAAGAGAAACATAAAAGCTTTGGCCAAATATCGTTTGATTACAATCAATTTCTAGGGCTGTATGCCAAGGCCGCAAGAAATGGGCCTTAAATTTGGAATTTTGGCCTAGACGATCTAAAAATATAGCAATATGATTCATGCGATATGAATTTTGTAAGTCCTGAGTAATTGGACGTATAACCAACGTAAAGCAAAGGCATTGTAGGCATCGAGTTGCGCCGTTTTTACCTTACCGAGTTTATGGACGAAATGAATTACGTACATTGTACGAACAAACGCAATGCGACTTATTCGGTACGCGAAGGGAATCTCCCTCATAAAACCTGTAATAGTTACTACGTGGACTATGAGCATTTTGTATAATTCGAACTACTTAAGGACATAATGTAAAACAAAATTTCCTGATAGCTCTTCAGCTACAAAAACACAAATTTCCATTCAGACTCTTACTCAAATAATGATATTCATGTAAGTAAAAAACACACGACGAAATAACGGCACTGTCATTCATAGAGAAAACTACTGAATGTTTCATGTGGAACTTGTACAGTTTATCCATAGGGGTTATTTCTACGTGCAAGCATGACAACGTATGCGAGAGCTACTTGCATAATGAAATCGTAACATTTGAATAACATCGTCGAGTCTCTCAGCCCTACCAGGGGAACTGAGAAACTCCCTAGAGAAGAACATTCTAGAACAAACGTAATTTGGAATACTGCACGGCTTAGGCGTTACAAATAAGATTATATAACTTCATACGAGCTTTTCATGATCTAACTTCCAGTGTCTTGGTTTAACTAATACAATTGGGATGTTTAAGACTGTTGGAAAATGTATGGAAGTTAGTGTCCCCTCATTCACCGCTAACAAGACGCTGCTCGACAAGTTTCCAATTAAATGTTTTCTCGACGAGAATTTTGTGCAACACTTGACTTCAGAAGAGCCGTTGTTAACAATAGATGAGGATAGCGTAGTTCTAAAGCCCCACTAACACTATTGTGCTCCAAGAAATATTATGAGGACAATACATACTTGCCAGTTGTTACCTTGCGATCTAAGCTTTTAGGTACCTAGATACAATGTATTTTTGTTTTTCTAAAAAGACCAAGGTACGCTTGTTTTTAAAAAATTAAATAAAAAAAAAATTTATATTTATATATATTTTTCCTATAGGTTTTTCTATTATCCTATTGCAGGGCAAGCCTCTCTCTACACGTTAATGGTTGAAAATTTTATAGAAGAAAACGATTAAAATTAATTAGTATAATGAAAGCTTAACGGGATCAGCTAATAATTGGAGATGATACCTATTAATAGCTCACTTTATGTCGGCACTCCCTGAGAAAAATTAATCGGGAAAGTAAACTGACCTTCACGCGCTTAATTGGTTCCGCTTTTCCACCACGATGAGCTATTTAATCTTCGTAAACAGAACCTTAATTGAAGCCAGTTTTACGATATGTGATTTCATGTAATGTTGTCGAATGGTAGGTAAACATGTCCACTTCCAGGTCTATATTTAGATAGAATAGGCATAAAATAGTCCGAATTTAGGAACAATGCCTACTTCTCATCCAAATATTATGTACCTTCCTTTCTAAAGCCTAGCTTGGTGAAAGAGATTTCGGTAAAGTCTGGGTATATTTATTGTGATAAGTTTTTTATATCTTCAATCCAGGCATCGAGCGTGTTTCAAATAACTATTCCACTGGATACTTCAATTAAAATGTTAAAAGATTAACATAGACTAGCACTAGTACCAATTCTAGTCCAAATTAAACAATAAAATGTTACTACCTAGTATAAAGGCGATGAGAAGGAGCCGCTGTAGAATTTACAACGTAATAATGAAGATAACTCTTTATTCAAGACTTTATTAAGTTCTCTATACTTTAAAACATATCATAATGCTACTATTGTGAGGTGTATGGAATGTCAACTGCGCTGTGATGTTGGCCAGTCCGATCCATCTCATTCGACTTATTGATCCGGAGACAGGGTGGCTAGTTTTGCTTGAGAAAAAGGTGACCTATTTTAACGAGTTTTAACACAACTAGACAGACGCTTTAAAGTGGCGAGGAAATTGGATTGAGGTCTTAGGTTACATGTACTAGTAGAGGAACTCGGGCTTATTACGTATCGTACGTATGAAGAATACAAGATGTATTATTTCATTCCTTGTTAAATAAGTCGTGACAAACATATTTCAGCTCAGAAAAAGGTTTTTCATAAGGCAGCACATGGTTGCAAAAACCATTCTAGAAAAAAAAAGAGAGCAAGAAGAAGAAGATTACAGAACTGGATCAGGTCATGACTAGCGGATATTTTTTTTAAAACTTCACTACGATACCTTAAGTGCATAATGTCGCGTGCCAGACACTGAACACAGTCAATTTGCAGTAAATCACCCAAGAGGTCAGGAGTGACGTGAATCGCGCTACATGAACGATGCTCTGGAATCTAAGGTCTCATATATGCCTTTATTATACCTACATACATCTAGCATCAGCATGTAGTCTTATTTTTTATCCAACAAAATCTGTGTAAGCTAAATGCGAGGCTTAAAAGCCGACTGACACAAATTAAAATCACGAGCGGCTAACGAACTGAAAGAATCGATCCATGCGCGCTCAGTTCTGTATTTGGCTAATTGATTTAACTTTTCAGACTGCCTCAAACATTGAACGACCGACGTCATACATATCACACTATTAATAACACCATAATTACCAAGTGTAATCTCTTGTTAAAAACTATGTCTGATAAATGAATCGCCACTACCGTAATTCAAGATTAACTTACACTAATGCTTTATTTACACTGACATTTCTTTGGCTTTTTGCCAGAATCTGCGTCACGTAACGGAACTGATCGTGCACTTATTAGATAACGCATGTCGATTCGCCACTCAAGTACTCAGCAAAATTACTATAACCAACTGATAGTAAATTTATAATACAAGTTCCTTTTAAAAAATGCACTTTAGTTCTTATTGCAATATTTTTACTATCTTTCTGCCTTAATTATATAAAATGTCTATCTATTAATCTTAAATAGGAAGCACATAAACCGCTGTTACACTTTGCTAAGTAGGTTAACAATGGATAAATAAAATTTTCGCCACCCCAAAAAATATAGATAAGGGTGCCCGACGACACAATTCCGTCATAATAATTGATGACAGTCATAAAAGTTGGAAACAGTTCCAACGTAGTTATTTGTACGGCTCAGTTTTTGAATCGCGTAAACAGAAATCGGTAACAATTTGGCGCCAGTGCATCTAAGTTATGAAACTTGCAGCGCGACCTGACCCGATCGATGGCGACCTCTTTAGCGACCAATGCACCAAGTTAACTGCCCGGGAAAACCGTAGCGTGTGCTTTGTTACATTACAAAAATAAGTTGCCTCGATTTAAATCGTGCTGTAAATGCATCGTTGATCTAGTTTTAAAACTACTTTTAACTGCCTACAGAATTGTATGAAAATACAATGTTATGCCAGTTGAAATGTGAGAAAAATTGCAGGCGTTCTGGAAATATACGGACAGATACGGGCCACGCCCAGTTTTAAGATATTTTCCGAGTATATTAGTGATACGTGATATTCACTAACATAAATTCGATTCTAACTATCGCTCATCGCTGTTTCATGTACTCTTTTACATAGGTACATAGTACTTATGTCTAGTTTAATTTATTTTGAAGACAATTTTTGTACAAGTGCTAAAACCTAAATCTCTCTCTGTTTTCCCTTATATTTTCGGAGTAAGTACGAGTTCCAATTACACAAAATGTCAAAAGAATCTATATAATAATGACTGTCGTTTATATAAATACGAGCATTTTCCTCTAGCTCAGCCGTATGAAATAAAAAACCCTTGAGAAATTTCCGGACGAGACTTATCGTTGTAATCCTATACAAAGTCAAGCTAGATGGATGAAGACTTCGTCATTTCGCAAAGTAGAGAAACGAATATCACAAGATAGAAAAATAAATAAACTACGTAGAATGTTTGGCACTTTCAGTAAAAGCATTTGTTCTGTTTAAAGATGGATAGCATTACTTGCAAATATTATCAGATCAATAAATAGTAAGTTGGCCATGGATGCGAATATTTATACACAAGATATATCTGAAATATCAGTTCTGCCAAGTGTAAGCTCAAGAAATAATCTATTTGATTTCTAGATAAATTAAGGCTACAATAAAACGTCACTTCTATCAATCAATATCAATGAATCTTCAGAAGCTTACATCAGAAAGCATAACAAATTTAACACAAAAAACATTTTAAATGTGAATAAATAAATATTCGATGCTTGAATATTGACGATGTAAATAATGCTTTCTTATTCATATATACAGGTATGTGAAAGATATGAGTAGATCCAACCCTTCTAGAACGATTTGTACGACGCCATTACTGGCAAAAGACGGTTGCTTCCGCAGTCCATATCTCAACTCTAACAAAAGGTGTAATTCCAGACTTTATGAGGTACTCTCACAATACATTTTATCTCAGGTATTACGCACATTTTCTGGGAAATTTTATATCGGCCATTCCTAGAACAACATACATTTTTTAGTTACTAAACCTTACTATATATAGTGTTTTTTTCAGATTACACAGTAAAACTGCCAAGTTTCTATTAGGTAGTAGTACTACTTATAACTGGAGATAAAAAATCAGCTATTTATTTTACATTTTATTTTATAGTTATAGTGCTTTAAAGTTGTATTCGATAGAAAGCACTAATGACTACATATCACGAACATTCTCACCGTCAACATAGCCTACTTCACGTACGAGCTCAGGCCTTGAAGATATCGAACAAGCAATAAACATTGGATATTGATACCTTAACGGAGTCGAACAGAAGAAAATATTAGATCAAAAGACAACACGAATTCTAAGTAATAAAAGTACTTTTTACGACACAAGTTGAGCCATATTTTTCCGTAGACATGCTAACTGTACGTACCTAATACTAATATAAATATGTAGTATAGACAAGCAATAACTACAAAGAATTATTACTTATGTATGTGGTAAGTAGATCGTTGACCTATCTATAAAATAATCCGAGCAATGTTTAATTAAAATGGGCAGGTGTGGAAGTTCGAGTGCAATTCATTATTTTGCTCGCGTTCACTATTGTATTTGGAATTACATAGATAAATTCATTGAATCTCGGATAGCTTTAATTAACAATAGTACCTGATAAAATTGTAGAGTAGAAATATCCTATTTCCAAATACAATGCTTCTCCAGAGTACTTTCAAGCACGAAACCTTGTTGCTAGGCAGACGATAACTATCGGGTTTTCTAGATCCCTATCTGTCATAACGAGGCACTACCTGCTGGGTACCCATCCCATTACGTGCTTATTTCTCAAGCAGTGGTCTCAGTTCATTTTCGCAAAATATTCTTTGTTGTCAAGAACCTTGGCAAAGTTGATGCACGCAATGTTTTCAACTAAGAGATTTCACCCTAAAGTGGCTATCATTATGTTGCCAGTAACAATGTTCGACGGGTCTCGAGCCGAAATAAATATTCACGCCTCGCTTGCGATATTCTGAAGTCGACAACGCTCAGGGTAGTCCTCAGGCAATGTACGAATGAGAAATAATAAGCAGCGAATATTTTTGTGTATATCTCAATTTACTGAACAATAGGCGAAGCCTTCTAGCTCTCTTTCTTAGTAAGGTATGTGGAGCAGCAATTTAATATCGACCAGTTAAGTTGACAAACGGAACTTCAGCGTTGGTCACTTTTAAACTTATAGATATAAACAGATTAAATGTTTAATTTAATTAAACATTCTAGAAATATAATATACTATTTAAGACTGGCTTTTGGATTTACTATAATTACTGAAATCCTCTAAGATGATAATTATAGCTCAATGTTCGTTTAATCTGTATAAAGCTATACAATATGTAACACCAACAGATGATTTAATTAATGGCACAATCTGTCTGTTGTTTCGTCGGGCACTAACGAGGTGGCCGCCGACAGCGGTGTAATTAAAACGCTTCAAAAGGCGCGCGACGTTACTCAGCTAACATTTAGATACTTCTGAATAATATCCTCATTAGAACAAGGAGTTACACAACGTCTGCGACAATCGCCACCCACGACAGCGCAAGAGTTATGAGGACACGCTCTCATTCCCGACATCCTGTGGGAAGTGCGGCTACTTGCGTCAGCATCGAGCAGGACCTTAGCCTAACTCTTGTAGTTAGCCTGTTCTAGACGATCTCTCAGACGATCACAAGTGTGATATATGACATAGTCTTAAGCTAACCCCTATTGCCCATCAAACACTTAAGATCCCATAGGCTAGAATATGTGACCAACTAAAAATTCATTTCATTCTATATCTTATATATAAAATTCTCATGTCACAATGTTAGTTACCATACTCCTCCGAAACGGCTTGACCGATTTTTATGAAATTTTATATGCATATTCAGTAGGTCTGAGAATCGGCTACTATCTATTTTTCATACCCCTAAGTGGTTGTATGTAGGTAGTAGGCAGGTGCTAGGTAGAAGAAATTGCATTGCAACGCAAGCCGGGAACAGCTAGTTAAATCTATATTTCTCACGTAACATGCAAGTCACACAGACTGAAAGTAGGTTTGCATCTAATGAATTTACCCTAGAGATCTCTGTGAATTGAATCGAGTTATCTCTAAAAGGGTTACCGTTTTGACGTGCCCCATATTCGCAAGGCTGTTTTCTAATTTCACAGCCGACTGCCTATTACGGGAGCTAAAAGATACGAGTTCTGTGTTATATGTGAGGCAAGAAAAGTTTCCCAAATTAGCAGAAACTGATTCGCTAACAGGAATGGAGTGGAATGGAGTACAATGGATTACATAAACTAAGTTCGCGGATAAAGTTACTGGAATGGAAACGTATTTTCAGTACCACTGAGCATTACGTAGTGTGTGGAAAAATCTTTTGAATAGGCGAATACGTCCACTAATGATGTTAAAAAATGAGACGCATGGACTATTGAGGCGTACTCATTCAGGCTATAATGCGAATGGCACAATGTTGAAATGGGTGCGGAAGGTCAACTATTCATGTGTTAGCCGGCAATCCCAACCGGTTGGCATCCATCAATTCATTCACATGAGGAAGATGTTACTTTGCAATTTGCTAATTTCGTAGTAGTGAATGATTATGCTCATTACTTGTGTTACCACGTTAGATCGCCGCCGCCGCGTTCTAGGTAGGTAATCCGGAAAATAAAGCAAGATCTCTATTTCTTATCACGTAGGTTTACAACAATACCGAAGGCTAATCTGCTCTGTAAACGATCGATTGGGATTTATGAGCAACGTATGAGCAACATTTAGGCGACACAAAGATTTGGTCTGTAATTTTCCGCTATAAAAGCTAGCGTACGTGGGTATCCATTGGAGTATTCTGCCTACGGATGTGTTGGTAACCTTGGTCGAAGATGAGCTCGTCTTGGAGCGCGTGCTGTGTCCTTTGACACAAATGCGGATGCGCTCAATTGGCGCGGCGGCCGCTATCGAACCGCGTTAAACACCACGCAAGGCTGCACTCCCTCACTTTTGCGATGTTTCACTAAATCGATGGTGGGAACACCAGAAGCAATAAAGGGGTGGCTTGGTCGATGATTTAATGTTATTGTTTAGGTTTTTATTAGTTACAAATCGATATAAGGGATTTTCAAAATTATTACGTCATGTTTATTTACTTTAATCTATATTAAAGCGCACGTAAAATTTTTGTATGGGTTTGAAGATCTACAAATTAATGTCAAAAAAAAATCTACAAATAAATCATAACTTTGTCTTAATTTTCTTAGTAATAAACGTAAAGACCTAACAATACTAAGTAAGAATTAGTTTTTATTATATGTTGGATTTAGAAAATGGTGATCTATTTTAAAACCATAGAATCATTTATACTACCATATAGTATTATGTATAACTTGTGCCTAAAATATTACAGCATACATTTTTAAATAATTTAAACTACATTAGAACAAACTTAAACTGGAACTTCCTAATAATAACTATAATCCATGTTAATTCAATTGGCGCAGGAGCCACTAGAACAACACTTGGCTTATGGCCCAGTACAATCCCCGGTAACAAAATATTGTAAAGGCCTGTACTGTAGGCCAACTATTTGTGCTGAGTCTGTCTTTGCACATAGAATTCTAACCTACCTATTGAAAACAATTTAGATACAATCAGACAATTGTGACTTGAATGAAAATTATTTATTTATATTTAAATTACAAGTATTCAGTATTTTTTTTTTGTAATATTTTAACCTTCATATTCTATGTTAGTCACAGGTAGTTTTCAAGATAGATTTAGGCATTTTCATTAAAACTTTGGATGTATGAGAGCAATCAGGAACAAAAAAATATGTTGACCACACCCTAGATTTTGTTAGGTAAGTGTCACCTGTACCAGTTTGTGATGTTTTTAATTATTTATTTGTTACATCAGTATTACCTGCATCACCAGTGTTGTTAATGTATATTGATTCATCTATAACATTAACATATTCGAAATATCTTTGGATAATGAGGTTGTTTGCGGTTTGTTATGACTTCTAAGATTCCAATTTGAAATTTCACCTAATACTTTAGGATTATCAAAGGGTTTTAACATTATACAAGATTTTAGAAAGATAATATAATTAATTTATATATCATACATTATAACAATTTAAAGTAAAAATTATATTCCTTTTCATGAGCACCTGCGTCATTACTTAACAGTAATTTTATACATTTAGTTTGAGATGTGCTCACATAAAAATATTATTTAAAGGCTTCAAAATCTTTGAAATACTTTTAATTTATGCATTCTTAAATTTCCTTTTTTATGTATAGGTTTCCAATCGAAGATGATCTAGTGGCTCTTTTATTTTATAAGCTTCATTAATTAGTGTCAGGACTGATGTTGCTTTGAAGATTATGAGGAGTATAATTTAAAGTGAAAATAATAGTTTATTTATTACATCAAAATTTCCAAAATCGGTCAAATTTCTTTGAGGTGGATGCTATACATTTACATTCTAAGGTTTATATGTTTCTTCTTATTAGAACGTATTTTTTTTATGTCACGTCATCAGTTTAATGTATTTAAATTTGATTATACTGTTAAACTTAGTAATAGAAACAGTTTTCTTTCATTAATTATGCCGGTAGGTATAGTTCCCGGTTCGCTTAAAAACTTTAAATAGTTCATGAATTAAAATGTCGTAACATGTATTATAAAAACTTTACATGAAGGGCAGATAAAGCAAACCCTACAATCAGAAGTATTTAATTGAGTTTTAATTCAAAACGTAATGAGAAACTTCGAAATTTTGATTTAACAAAACCCAACGGCTGGGCGTGGTCTTCTCCGGTAATTTGTAACGTGTAAAACAAAAGTTAAGGCCCAACAATGAGTGGATAACATACTCCAGTGTCTAAAATGTTCACACAATGTAAAAAGATGCAAGAAAGAGGCGTTTATCTAGAGAAATAACAAAATACTTACGTCCAGGGACTCCTTTGACGCCATCTTTCACACACAAACAAATTAATTTGACGTTTCTCCTAAAATCGATAACAAGACTCCGAGTTTCGTTCGGATACGCGGTTATTTAAACATGAATAACATCAAAAGGTTCAATTATTCATTATTCAACCAACAGCATTTCGAGACTGCTTAAATCGTATTTTTTTTTTATAATTATGATCTTGGAAAAGAAAATAAATGAACTCAATAAAAATATTTAACAATTCATTCATCTGAAGGTTAAAATAATATACGTAGGTACATTGTAAGTGATTCTAAGTGAAATAACGAAATTACCAAGTATTTTCAAATGAAAGTTATTGGTATTTCATTGTTATATTTAGAGTTTATTATTATTTTTATTAAGTGTATATAAAGACACATTTTCCACAAATTTAACTTATTGTACGGCTGTATTTAATAACACGAAGTTAAAACATCTACGCAACATATTATAGTATTTTATTATTAATAAATGGGTTAAAAACACGAAATTTAGCTCATATCTTAGAAGCATATAAAGCAAAGAGTATAATAATGTAACGGGAAATATAAAGGCAATTTGATGTCAACTATGCTTCGTGTTAACCAGTGTACACAGGCGGGTTTCGGAAATATGTATAGTAGTAGTTCCGGTTCGAGTCCTGCCTTATGTTCTATGTTTTTCTTTCTAAAACATAATACCTATTTGTTTTTAACTCATGCAATCATAAAATAACAGGGCGTCATTAATAATGACCTCAAAATTCTTTCTGATTCTGCTCTTTTCCTTACGCGCCTATAATAGGTACTGAAAAAACAGTCCCACATTCTAGATATCGATCATTTCATAGTGGAACTATCTAGACACTGAGTCTTCGGTTCTTTATTAACTTGTTTTTATTTTCTCAACAAATTCAAAGTATTTCATGCATAAGAATGTACCTACACAATCTTTAGAGATTTAATGAGGAAAATTTATAACAATCAATATTAAATTACACAATACTTAAAATTAGCCAGACTTTAACAACGAAGCCTATTTGAACGCCAAATTACAATATTAGGCTTTTTCTAGCTATTTTAACCTAAATGACTAAAGATTTCCACGAAGACAGGCGTTGGAAACCGGAAACCTACAAATCAATAAAAGGTCATGCACCTTTCGTTCCGAGAGAGTAGGAAAGTATCACGTTAAATATATTGCATGGTTGATATATTAGTTATATAATATATAACTAAATAAAATGGATTGAAAAGGCAACTTGTATTTTCCATAAAAATAATTTTAAGTTGGCTATTAGTAAAGTTTCGTAAAGTGTTTTTTCCTTCTTAGTAGTGCCCGTAGTAGTAAGTTCAACTAAATGTAGTTTTTGTGATAGCTTAATACATTTTTGTAATATTGTTTGAGTATGGAGGATTAAAACTATGTTTTTTAGATGTTATAAGACACGATAAAATAATCGTATTTAATAAAACATCATGTTAATTTTAAATAGGTCAACACTGCCCACCGTTATCAACAAAATGAACAAACGTCAATCGTCATTTCGTCAAATGTCAGACAACATAACAAATAGGTACAAAGTATACCTATACTTATTGTAAGCGGTAAATAATTATGTATTCGTGTCATAAAAAAAACTAAACTAAAACTGTGATAAAGTGGTAAATATGTTTAATACATTGAAGTTGTTTACAGTACACTACTACCAATCATTAACCGGCATTCCTGCCTTGAAAATATCCTTGACGCTTCACGTTTCTTCGATATTCGGTCAAAACTACTCTTCAATAGTTCAATATTATTTTTACTTGTAATTTTCTTAAATATTTTTGTTATTCTTATTGTACATACATTTGTTTGAATAATTAAAACCTATACCCGCCTGCAGTAAATTAGATACGCTTCTTCAAGGAAAAAAAAACATCAATAAAGTGCTGAGAGCGATCTAGGTACATTATTTATTTGTTTCTTTTTTTATAGCAGGTTTCATTATGAGGATCAGGCGGTTGTCGGCTGTGTTTTGGACAACATGCATAATAGCATTCGTATTTATACTCTATGTTGTGACTGATTTAAGTTTTAAACTGCCAAGTATAAAACCAGCAGTACAAGAGTTTGATGATGTAAGTAACAATTTGTTTGATCAAACTCACAAATGCATGAAACCATTTTTTTACATTTAATTTGTGCTGTTCACACTAATCTTAAATTACCTTTACCTTACTTTATTTTAAAATAGATGAAAAGAAGAATGAGAGTGAGTTTATAATTTAATTTCTAGCTGATTGTTTTTATGTAGTTGATTAAAATAATTAATGTAAAATATATACCAAATAACATTGTTAATTTAGATAGTGTAGTTTATGAATATTGCTTCTAATTAGTTCTAATGTTAAATTAAAGAAAAAATAGAAACAAACTGTGTAAAATATCACATTATTTTAATTTAACACAAATACTTTCCTTATCACTGGAATATAAAAAGTTTAACACTGCTTATTAATAGCCGTGACTTTTCTAGCTTTTATAACAACTTGCCTCTATCTGTTTACCATATTTTTATTTGCATGTTTATACAATGCCATATTATGATTTTCCTTAACATTAAGTCAACAAAAACTTTTTACATGTAAGTATCTATTTATAATAAATAAAATTACTTATTTTTCATAACACAGAAGGTATAGCTTCACATAATTTTCAGACTAAATGGTCATCTTTTGAATCCAAGTTGCGGCACATTGAAAATGAGTTGAATCAGCATCATGCGGTGGTTGGTGAGATCAAGTCTGCCATGGACCAGATTGTGGAACAGTCCCAGGAGTACCATCCTCCACAAAAGAGGCCGAAGGATGTATATACTGAACCGAGGGTGAAGGAAGTTAAAACTGTTGGTGAAGAGCCTCCTAAGATGCGTATTCCATTCAACCAGTCTACTTGTCCGATACAGAAACAGACAGTCCCTAAAACTGATATACAGGTTAGTGCTCATTGAATCTTTCATTATATTTAGTCTTTTTAAAAACAGAATAATCTCATGTGTGTATGTATTTTTAGTAAATGTTTTGGTCTTTTTAAATTGATAAATAGCAGGTGAGTTTCCCCTTCAAAATGATTAGAAAAGATAAATATCTGATGACTTTCCTATTTTTTTTTATATTATACCTGTTTCCTATTTAATTAGTATTAGTATTATAAATATTGAAATGATAATTGCAGAAGCAAATTGCTATCTATGTGGAAATCAGTTTATCTGTTAAAAATTGTTTGAGTACATCCTGAAATGTATCAAGAAAGTCTATCTGCCTAAATTATTCATAGCTTACAAAAAATCAGGCAGTTCTTCTGTCTTTTTTGTGATTTATTGTAAGAGTTGTCTTGGGATTAAAGTTTTGGACTTGTTTAGAATGCTCTTAGGGTGCGTCTAGATCTGAACAGCTTGCGAGCTGCTCGCGAGCGGCGCGCGCACGGCTGGCGGACGGCGTAATTGACACTAGTGCGTTCGCGCCGTGCTCGCGAGCTGTTCGTGTAATGTTCGTTTAATGTTCGTTCAGTGCGCGTTTGTCAGGTCTGGACGCATCCTGCATTTTGTAGATTTTATTTTCTTGTCATTTTCTTCATCTTATTCTTGGGTTAAAATATGAATAACTCATTATGTGAATAACTTCAGTACTTATATTGTAGATGCTTTCAATGTATGAGAGAATACTATTTGAAGACATAGATGGTGGAGTCTGGAAGCAGGGCTGGGAAATTGAATACAAGGAGAACCAATGGAGTCAAAAGAATAAACTTAAAGTATTTATAGTGCCTCACTCTCACAATGACCCAGGTAAGGTATTAACTTAAACCTCTAAAATATACAGGGTGTTTAACAGTAAATGCCCGCCCACTTGACCAGTCAGAGATAGAGCAAAAGCATTATGATAGGTATTTAACATGTATTTTGGTAGTTTTAGAGCTTTTGGATTTTTCCATGTTCGTTAACCAACCAACTTTTATTAAATTCCTGAATAACGAAGTAGCTAGTTGATATAAAATCGCCCTATGTTTTGATACAAGTCCTAAAAACATTTTTTTCTACTACAGATCGTTAAAAATATAGGCGTGTTTTTCCGTTCATATAATGACAGTTTTGATACCTAAGGATTTAGCAATTTTATGCATCTTATTCTAATCAATGCAACATAAGTACATATACTATTTCTATTTTCTCTATATTTGTAATCGTTTAACATCGAAGGACACTGCTTATCACGCTACCGGTACTATGTAATGATTACGAGTTTACGATCAATGTTCTTATGATATGTAACTGACGCTTTCAATATTTACTCGCTAATCAAAGGCGGTGAAACAACGTCACGTTTTTCTTTAAACATGAATTTGTCTCGAATTTTATGTAAAGCAAAGGACCTAAAGTTATTTTAGCAACAACGAACTTGAAACTCTATCTCTGTTCTATCAGTGATATCCAATCAAAATAACCCATTAACTAACAAATTAGACTACAGAAAATTACGCCTATTTATCCCCTTTGATTATGTTGGTGTTAAATTACGTAGATATTATGTACAGACACAAGCAAAAATATAAATACACATAGCGAAATTGTAAAACAACATTTAGCGAAATTTTAATAAAAATATGTTCATGAATAAAATTGAGTGTCTAATGAGTGAAAAAATGAAAAGTGAAAAAATGTCGTGGTGGCCTAGCGGTTCAATGAACGGATTTGTATGCACAAGGTTCGAACCCAGGCAAGTACCAATGTGGCTTTTTCAAAGTTATATGTACTTTCTTAATCATTCTAAGACACTTCTGACAAACGGTGAAGGAAAACATCGTGAGGAAACCTGGATTCCAAAATTGGGATCTGAAATCGCCAACCCGCAGAGAGCAAGCGTGGTGATCAATGCTCGTGCCTTCTCTATATGAGAAGAGGCCTGTGCCCAGCAGTGGGACGTTTATAGGCTGGATTATAAGTGTAATGAGTGTATACATATTTTTGCTCGTAACTTGAAGCAATATTTATCAATAACACTAACTCAATCTTTGGTTCAAATCGGCAACTTCTGTTTACGATTAACATTCAACAAGGCAAGCTACAGAAAAATAATATTAATCAAAAAGAATTATAATCAGCCCAATGTTTTCCTTGTTTCCACGGCATGTTTGTATTTTACCAATACTGATATGAATGTATTACTGATATTTTTAATCATTTCTTATTTTGAGTGAGAGAACACGTTTCGTACTATCTTGAACCGGATTATTATAATAATAATCTATTAACATTTTATATAGCAAATCACAATTTAATCAGAGGATTGACGTTATTTTTTTTAGATTTTGATCTTAATATGGGGAAACCCCCTATCCATTTATCGTGATGGAATCTCTTTTACTGACAATTTCACCCGATTCTGTTTCTATAAACGTTTGGAAAAATGCTAGACCTAAACTTCGGTTCACGCCGCTTAATATACCTAAAAATAAGGTGCATTTCCATTTAATACCCTAAGGCCTGATTTAGACGATGCGAGAAATGTCGCGCGAGTTGCGGTACATTGCGGGGCCGCGCGGCTATGGTGTCATAAGAGATGGATCGTAGACGGCAATGTACCGCAACTCGCACGCTATTTCTTGCACCGTCTAAATAAGCTCGTAAAGTGTTAATCCCGGTGTTGTCTTAGTTCTGTAACTTCTGGTTCAGAGGGTCTACATGTATTACACTCTTAAATTCTTGTACATTGTGGCCTTGTCCTGGCGTGTTTAATTGGGAACCTTTCTCTTGTGTAACTGTACATATAACAATGTTTTTGTTTTTGCCTTACTTAAGTTAAAAACAAAGCTTATACACTGTTTAATATTTACTTATAACATAGTGAAAAATAGTAAATATAGTTAATCGATAACATTTCATTAAGGTAACCAACCTTTTAACAATGTTTGACCTCACAATTTAAAAACATTACCGTTTAACAATGATAAAATACCTATAAATCCAAACAAATATTCATGTAATATTTTCTGAACGCATTCTGCACATACATTTGTGTGTATTGACGAATAAAAATCCCGCGAATCTGAGTTCATCTCAAGTTATGTTGTCATAACATTGCAGGATGGATCAAAACGTTTGAGAACTACTACAAGAGTCAAACGCGCGCGATATTCAACAATATGGTTGAGAAACTGTCGGAAGGTATCGGTAGGAAGTTCATTTGGGCCGAGATCAGTTATCTGTCGCTGTGGTGGAACAGCGATGCCACTGATAAGGAGAAGGCGGCCTTCCAGAAGTAAGTTGGCAGAGTTATTAGTTATCCTACAAATCTTAATATCATCATGCATACAAAAGAGTTCGGTTAGTTATACACCATTTATAACTCCTTCACGAAAGAAGAAAGAAAGAAGAACTCCTTAACAGATGTACCGTTACTTGGTTTTGTCTCCGCCCCGAAGAAAAAATAACTTTAAATTATTGGGTACGGGGACTATGTCCTCAAGCGGGTAAAACCGCAAGGCTTATATAGTTCTTACTAGATATAGTTAGAAGTAGGAAGATAGGTAGTTCAGCGTAACCCGGTCCACTACTGTTCCTAGCTCTCTCCCAAGTTGTGTGGTCAATTATCTGACTCACCTTCGTCTGAATCCATTCCATCGCAGCCACCTTTTTTGGTCTTCGAACCCTTAAATTTGGAGAAAGGAGTATTTTAATACATACCTTATAATACAGTGGAGTTATTTACATCTACCTGAAACAATTTATATATCAAAATGGTATTATAATAATGTGCTGCTTACGCATGTAGATATGTCACCTAGACACGCGATATATATATAATTTATGAGCTAACAATTTTGTTTACGTTTGTCAACTTGATTGATTGAATGCACATTTGAACGAGCTCATTCTATACAGTATAGGCCCACGAATATATATTTATTTTTTGCAAGTTTTATACTACTAGAGAGCCTAGGTAGATGAATATTCAAAAAAAAAAGTCTATGTATTTACCAATATAAAATTTTCAGCCTTCTTAAAACAGGAAAAATAGAAATAGTAACTGGCGGTTGGGTTATGAATGACGAAGCGAACTCCCATTGGCTGTCGACCATTCAACAACTGACGACTGGGCACCAATGGCTGATTGAGAACCTGGGTTACATACCTAAGAACTCCTGGTCTATAGATCCTTTCGGACATTCGAGTTCACAACCCTATTTGTTAAAGCTAGCTGGCTTTGACAACTCCGTCATACAAAGAGTCCATTATAGAGTGAAAAAAGAACTAGCTTCTAACAAACAGCTGGAGTTCAAATGGCGACAACTATGGGGTAATTTCTTTATATTTGTTTAATACAAAAATTACATAATGTTTACATTCTTTTCATGCAAGAAAATTAATTATTTCTGCGCAAGAACACAGTTTATTGTCTTATTTCCGTATATTGAAGCGTGAACGGCAAACAATGAAGAACAGTTTTGAATGAGAAACCGTATCCTTTTTATTTTTAAATATTTTCCGTAAAAGTATTTTGTGTACAATTAACTGTAGAAGTGTAGAAGTCATAACATTTCGTAACCGTATTTTGTGTGACAAAGGAGAATGAATATTAAGGCTTTCTTGTTTTGTAGATGGTGTCGGCAAAACAGACATGTTTACTCATATGATGCCGTTTTATTCATATGATGTTCCTCACTCCTGTGGGCCGGATCCGAAGGTAAATATGAAATCATCACTGAAAACCAGGCAACGCTAAGAAGTATATTGACTCGTAACTTTTTTGTCTTTGTCTCTTTGTGTGTATTTGCGTCGCATGTGTCAAATTGTTTGTTCCTTGCTTTCTTTCTTTTGTTTTATGTACAAGAAATAGAAATACTCATATAATATAACCTTCATAAAAAAATATTGTCGTATGACAACCTCCTCCTTTTAAAGTAGCTTAACAGACATAAATAAAATGGCCAAGTTTACAACTAAAGTGTTTTTTTTAGATATGCTGTCAATTTGACTTCAAGAGGTTACCAGGTAATGGAGTGACCTGCCCATGGGGTGTCGCACCGCGAAAGATCATAGAGAAAAACATTAGAGAGAGGTGAGATTATATAGTATTCATTCTATTTAAAACATTGGTTTAAACTGAATGCATTGAGATGCCTATCTTGCTATATTTTTAAAGTTACGATGCAAGTGGCAAGTTGTTAGTTGCTCTGAACAAGTCCAGTCTTCAAAATAAATAATATAACACATCAACAATTATAGAGATCCGTATGACCTTGCAGTATATTAAATTCTAAGCTAATTAAGAAGTTTGTATCTTATTTACTCCAGTTTACCTAATATACATTGCCAATAACCCCTATATTTCTATTGTCTATATGTATATATAACAGATTTTTTGTTATCTAGGGCATCAATGATCCTCGACCAATGGCGCAAGAAGGCGCAGCTCTACCGCTCTAACGTAGTGATGTTCCCGCTCGGTGACGATTTCCGGTACGACCGCGCGAACGAGTGGGACAACCAGTATCAGAACTACGAGATACTTATCGATTATATCAATAATAATGATGCGTGGAATGCTGAGGTGAGGACAGTTAAATAGCTTTTTATTTAAAAGTTAACATTGACACGGGAATCAGTTGAGGAAAGCATTGTAAGTAGACATGAATTCCAAATTTTTTAATTAATAGTCGTCAATCCGCATGTGAACAAACAAGCGAGGTGTTAATACTCCTTCCGTCTTGGACAAGTAAATTTGGCCTAACAGTGGGACAATGACGGGTCAAGAGAAAGTCTAAAACCGCCCTTATTAAGGTCTATATCTTGCTGAAACAGACAGTTAAGTAATTCACAGTCCAAAATGTTTACTAATAAATGACGTCATCACAACACTATTTACGTCACTTATTTACATTATCGCTTGTATTGACGATAATCTTGTTGATTAATTACGTCATTTCGTTTGCTAATTAGACCGCTACGATCAACATGTCTTAATTCTACGCTTAGCATTAGAGTGTTGTTATACTAACTAGAATTAGTCTTTAATTTACTTGTATGGCTTCTTTAGTATGGGAATAACAGCGGTCAAGCGCAAGTCAGATTCGCACACGAATGGTTCCGTACCTTTTGGCGATATACTCATCTAAGATTCCTATTTTTGTAGACACAAAAATGAATGTGAAATCGCCAGCCTGCAGTGAAGCATTTTAAATACACCATCTACACACAAGCATGTTTCCAGGTACAATTCGGCACCCTCCAAGACTACTTCAAGGCTGTCCACGCGGAGGTGAAGCTGGCTGACTTCCCGGTGCTGTCGGGCGACTTCTTCACGTACGCCGACAGGAACCAGCACTACTGGAGCGGGTACTACACCTCGCGCCCCTTCTACAAGAACATGGATAGGGTGCTGCTGGCTTATGTTAGGTAAAGGATATTTATTTTCACTTAGACGACAGACTTTTTGCATCTAAGGTCGCGTACAGATTGGTTAAAACAGTTGGCATGATTCGAGTGGTCAACAAAACAAAAAACAATCGGACGGGTGACACTTTTAAACACACATTTTTTTGTCATTTTTAAATTGCATGCCGACAGGCGAAACATAGCGCACTTTTTTATGTATGCTTCATCATGTACTTATTACCTATGTTTGCAATAAATAATTTTGACTTTTGACTTTTGACACACGTGACGGGCGAGAGTGGTCGACAGCTGTTATCTTTTTCGAGTAAAAATCGTCTATACATATTATACAATAAAGTTCTCTGTGCGCTGTGAAGCCTGGTGATTCAAGAGAAAGGTTTACCTATGTACCCATGCGATGCTGGGGTAGGTTACTAGTAGTATTTATATTATTAATAGTAACTTAACTCTAAACTTTCCCCATCCAAATTGTTTCTAAATTTACGTTTTTCGTTAACAGGGCAGCAGAAATAATAACCGGCCAGGCCGTGTCATCGCGCTCCGTGACCAACATAATGTCGCTGCAGCTGCGCGACCGCGTGGAGCAGGCGCGCCGCACGCTGGCTCTGTTCCAGCATCACGACGGTATCACCGGTACCTCCAGAGACGAGGTCCGGGAGGACTATGCTAAGAAGTAAGTACAGTTCAATGGGTGCCATATTTTGTGCCTTATGAGGGTAAGAATAAGGTTCATAAGAGACTGCGTTCCCACCTGATCCGCGGCAAAAGGGATCAGGCGGGAACGGCTGTTAGTTTTTAACCGGAAGGAGTCCGGCACGCCCTTTCGTTTTCTCCAAGGCGGACCCCATACCCATTCAACTCATTAACGTATGTGAATTATATACTAACACAACAAGGAAATTACCATATCCTCATTATTACAGGATGTTAACAGCTATCAAGTACAGTCAATCCGCAATCCAGCAAGCAGCCTACTACCTGCTCAAACAGCCCGCCATTCTGGACCAACTACAGGAAGACATATACTTCGACGTGGACGACATCTGGCGGACGCACGACGAGATACCGACGCGGATCACGATAGCCTTGGACGCGGTGTCACCTTCTAGAAAGATCGTCCTGTATAACGCGCTTGTGTTCAGACGACACGAGATACTGACTGTGTTGGTGTCTTCACCGCATGTTGAGGTTAGTTAAGGATGTATTTTGACCAGAAACGCAAAAATATGGTGTTGGTTTTTCTGTTAGTTTTATAACAAACTACATAACTGTTAAAACGGAATACGCGGTCGACAGCCTTAGATGCTCCTCATACAGGGTAATCTGATCTTGGAATGAATATGTGACACATTTTTCTTCTTTATATTTGATTCTGTCCCATTGCAGGGCTAACGCTAAAAGATTCTCCTTCGGCAAAACAAGGGTATTATAAAATTATTATTTTCCAGGTATTTGACCCCGAAGGCAATCCCATGATGGCTCAGATCTCGCCCGTAGTGGCTGGCGACAAGCGACTCGCGTTCGCGGCGAACAAGTACCAGCTGTCGTTCCCAGTGGCCGTCGACCCGCTCGCTCTTACAGTGTACACCGTGTCGCTGAGGGATAATATGAGTATTAACAAGTAAGTATTGCTTTCTATTGATAGGAATTACAGGTTTTTACTGCCTATAGTTAAGTTCTACGAGTATATTTTCTGCTTTTGTCCAAAATTTTGACTTGAACGTCCGAATAAATTATAATTTCAATTAATTGTAGAAAATCAAGGTCACTACCAAACAAAAACAATAGAAACGTCAAAAATTGTCTTGATAAAATGTTCTAGGCCTGATCATACTAGTACTAATAGACACTATTAATTATCCTCCAGATACACATCCTACTCCCGAATTCGCGTCTACAACGCCGACTACTGGACCGTAGACCTGCCTAAGATGTTCCCAGTCGAGCAGCCGACAGCCCGCCTCACCGAGGACATCAGCATACAAGCCGGCAACAGCACGCGCGTCGTCACCAACCTCAACGGCCACATCAAGGCTGTAGTCTCGCCAGATGGCACCACTGTCCCCGTACATATGGACTTTGCTCAGTAAGTGGTAATTACATAAAAAAATGGGGCTACTAAAGTGCTTAGACTGAATGGGCGTATGTACTAATTTATTGGGTATTTTCCTAGTTACCGCCGGGCGCATTTTTACCGTATACAATTTTTTTTCGCCTTAATGATGTGGCTAAAATAACCGTATCACCTCAGGTACGACAGTCAACGCGGCAAGGACAACAACAGCGGTGCGTACCTGTTCATCCCGTCGGGCCCGGCCACGGACTACCGGCCCGAGCCCTTCCCCGAGCTGGTCGTCACGGAGGGCATGTACAAGGCCACGCTCTACACCGCGCTCAACTCGCCCAAAGCCGCCGATCTCGTTGTAGCGGTGAGTATTGTGTATACTGGGATAATAGAAAACTAGCATAAATGACAAACAATTTGTTTCTTTCTCGCGTCACTAAACAACAAAACTTGGATCACCGTCGCCAAAACCTGTGAAAACTGTACATGTGGGTGAAAAACTATATAACGCATGTCGACGTCGTCCTGCAAGCTCAATAATGAGACGCAAAGGTCAATGTACTCCCTAGTTCCAAAATAAGTGAATAATTTTATGAATTGTCCTTATATTTTCAGATAACCGTCCACAACAACCCTACCTTACCGCACAGCGAGGTGGAGATCAGCAACACGCTGATGATAGACCCGCAGGTGGATGACATGGAGCTCGCGCTCAGGTTCCGCACCGCCGTCAACAACGGAGACGTCTTCTACACTGACATTAATGGCATGCAGGTGAGATTAGTGATGTGTCGACTCGGTTTGCCTAACCGGTTCAATTCGGATAGAGGGCAACTCGCATCAAACCGAGCTACGGTCTATCCAATTCGGTTTGAACCGTAACGTCAACTCGTATAAGTTCGAGCGAGTAAGAATGCGATGCGATGCAAGGAAGGAACGCTCCGCCCGAAACGAACGGAACCGAATTGTTCGGAAAGAAGTTGCAGACACCCGCCGCCGACGAGGCGACGCGACGACTTCCTTGTTTGTTGTGGAACTTTAAATGGCGCCAAATTTGCTTACGATTTGTTAACGTTTATATTTTAAGTTTTAAAAAATTATATTATTTATAAGTTATAAAATTAACTAGGTATTCCTGAAAGTGTGTTGTGTTTTTTTAATAATAAATGGTAAGAAAATTGTTATTTATTATACTTTTTTTGGTTTTTAACGGTTCGTTTTGATTGACAGTACTGGCTGATTCGGTTTGTTGCTTAACCCGGTTTGTAACCGGTTAGAGCAAAATTTTGATTCGGTTTAACCGGTTTGAAAAAAATACGGTTTGACCCATCTCTAGGTGAGATAGACATGTTTTTAACACTCCTAGTCATACATTCGAAAAACATAATCCTTCTTCTGGCGCACCGTGCAGTCGGTTAAAATACCTAGTAGAACCAGTGCGATTAGACGTCTACGCGAAGCGAAAATGATTTCGCACGCACACACTGACAACTTACAAACACATGGATACAGCATGCGGCTGAGCAACAGTAATACTGTCTTCTCATACTGAATTTTCAAAGTCTTCCTCGCCAGCCTTTCCTCAAAATTATTTCGTAATTCATTTTGAGCTGATATTTTAATACCTAGCTCTATATCAAATGTACAACTTCTTAATCTTTTTTGGATGTATACATCCTTTCAACAACGCCTTGTTGTATACATTACCCAAATATATATTTGTTGTCAGATGATAAAACGGCGTTACTTCGACAAGATCCCTCTGCAAGCGAACTTCTATCCCTTACCGGCGGCGACATACATCGAAGATGATAACATTCGTTTCACACTACTGACTTCGACCCCGCTCGGTATGGCCGCCTTGCAACCGGGTCAAATTGAGGTACGTACACTTTTGAAGCTTTGTCTTAAACTCCAGCTATCAGCTTACGAATTTATTTCTAATAATAAGCTAATATGACGCATAATACCCTAAAGGCTAACTAAACTAACCCAGTATTTTTTTTCTACTGAGCTTCAACTTTGAATAATCACAGGAATTTTTGACAGAGACACAGATATTTTGTTATATTGTGAAGTTTCATGCTGTTAGTTTGAATAGGTAAAAGTAATGCTATTTATCGACCATTTCTATAACTTAATCCTTATAAGTCCATGGAAAGGGCTTGGGTTTAAAACATACTCTATTGTATTATAGGTGATGCAAGACAGAAGACTGAGCCGGGATGACAACAGGGGGCTCGTGCAAGGTGTTCTAGACAACATACGGACACGACACACGTTCAAGATCATTATAGAGAAGGCTAAGAAGGGTTGTACTGTAAGTAATATTTATTATACATACCTATGAATCGTACAGCAAACACAAATAAATAACTTAGATCGGAAATGGTTTAAATGAAAACGTTTTGTATACAGGATGTTAACGATAGGTTATATCTATTCAAAAGGAGTTTACTCCTTAGAGTACCTACGTCTTTTTCTACTACTACTACCTACTTTAGAGTACATCTGGTATAGAGTTAGTTTACTAAATTTCAATTCAAAACGAGTTCGGTAACACTGAAGATCATAAGATCTTATTTAAATTGATAAACCAAATTACGAAGTTATTTTTCTTTTATTAAATAAATTGAAATAACTTGTAAATAAAACTCTTATTTTTGACAAGATCTACAATCATTTATTAACCTTTCCATCACAGAAGCCGCCAGCAGAGCACCCATCAGGCCAGCTAACACTCGGCGCTCACGTGTCTCAGCAACTGCTGCTGCAGCCGCTGATCGCCATGCACTACACGTCGCGGGAGGACACCACGCACACCGGATACTCTAGGGTCAACGTTAATCATGCGGATTTAGTGCTCGCGTCGTATCACTCGCATATATCTGCTAAGGTAACTAATTATTTGAAATACCAGTTTATTAGACATCGGATGACAAAGAAAGTACTTGAATTTAACACCCGTAATTGTATTGAAACAGTGGTGGTCAAGTAGTACCAAACTACTGACTGTGCAAGGTTGTACTGGAATGTGTAATACGCATTATATTGATCAAAACTTAACTCCATATAGCTGAGGAATGGTATGAAAAAAAAAAACATGATTGCAACCCTTGATCAACACGCAAAAAAGATCAAATCTTACCGGTTGACAGTTAGGGTGCGCGTAAAGTCAAAGTATCGTACGCAAAAAAAAAATAGGCAAATGGATTCGCATACATTTGCACTTAAGATACAGACTTTGTAAGTATATAATGGCATAAAGACAATATGTTTTTGCTCAGGTTAAAATAATGTTTCGTTCTGTAATCCCCCACTTTTTAAACAGAACAAGGACGGTGGTCTAATGCGTGGCATGGGCCTCACGCTGCAGCGAGTGTACCTCGACACGTGCTACGGCAACCAGGACATCAGGAAGTGGTACCATCTGGGAGATGGACAGGTTAGTTTATACAAGGATTGACTATGAACAGAATAGAAAGCTTTATTTGTTTTGAATGTTTGTACAATAATGTGTTACATTTAAAAATGAATTCTTATTTGCCAATTATTCTGTTTCATCATCTCCCGAGCCTTTTCCCAACTATGTTGGGGTCGGCTACCAGTCTTACCGGATTCAGCTGAATACCGTATTTTACATGGAGCGACTGCCCATCTGACCTCCACAACTCTTTTTATTGGGAAACACAGTATCCCATAGTAAGACTGGTTGTCAGAATTGACTTAACGACTGCCAAAGATCTATGTGTGACAGCCGGGACCTACTGTTTAACGTGCTTTCCGAAACACGGAGGGGTCTCGGTATGTTATAAATGGTCACCCATCCACGGACCAACCGCGGCGAGCGCGGCTTAACCTGTATTATCGGTCAAACCGTACGGCTTACACTTAGCCACGAGCCCCTCCCCTGTTTGTAAATCAATATATTGTAATAAATTTGACTCACTGCTGAGAAGGGTCTTCCTTATTTGGGATTGAGCTTTTAGATAATGAACTTGCTGTTCTTGTAGTTATCAGTTATATTGAGTTGTTTGCACCTTCTTAGATAGGGTGATCTTACCAGCTTAGTTTTGTTTCTGTCTGTATCTAAATATATAGCAAAATAGTGTTATTTGAAACCTATTTCGACATTTGCCGGATTTAAAATGTCGTACATTTATGCTATATTTTGTATATGAAAGGATGAGTGATGATGTCTTAGAATTTTTAAGACATTGAAATTGTACTAAGCTTGGTACAGTTGTAGTAACTAGTGTACATAGTTTAGTTTAAGAACATCGGAATCATCACAATATATTAATCACGTAATTTCATTACAGATTCCTATATCGGACTTAGTAGACGCCGCAACTGACAAAGTATACGACAGCTCCCTAACGTTTGTGAACGTACGGAACCAGCTGCCCAGCGGAGTGCTCACTCTTTGCCCCATGGAAGTCAGATCCGTGTTCATTAACGATACTCTTAAGAAATTTAAGTATTAATTTGTTACGGCCATAGATCAGGAGAAAAAGTACGCAACTAAAAACCTTTGATAGAATTCGTTTTTTAAACACGTATAATGAAAAAAGAAATCAAAATAACTCGATCGGTATAGAAAATGTAACTGGTCTATGGGCATTTGGAAATTTAGTCCGTTCTTTCTTAAGGTCGGTAGAGGTATGTGATCATTTTGTTTATGTTACAATATGAGTAGTCTATGGTCTACTATCACGATTTAGAACGGTTTGACTTGTAAAGGACCATTAAAAGAATTTTAGGATGAAATATGGCCAAATACGATGTTTGAGAGATTATGCAAGAATGCATGAATTCTTTGAATTTGAATCTTATGTCAATGTCATAAATGTCTTTTTGGCCAAATGAAATCCATTTGTTACACTAATGCCAATAAGTGTAATTTCGTGACAAGTAATTAGAAATATTATATGAATTATTTTGCAACTTGTCGCATGTGAGTGTGGTGCCCCATCGCAGGACATGGCACACCTTTTGTCCTGCCCGTCCTGCACTACCACCTGCACTCTCCAGGACGTGATGGAGGCCAGCGACCGAGCCATCCAGGTTGCAACTTTTTGGTCAGGCAGAATTTGAAAGTTGGATCTTTGACTCTATAAGAAGAAGAAGAAAAATTTTGCAACTTATGCACAAAAGTTTTATTTTAAGACCAATTTGAGTTAAATTTACGGCATCTTTTAATGTCTATATAATAATGCGATATGTGGCCATTCGTGTAAGCCACTGACTGAGTAAGCACTAGTTAGATGTGTTACTTTTGTGGGGATTATAAATATAGTTATACATTATACAATAGAAAAACCGATTAAGTTTATTTATTTAAGTTACATTAATTAATTGTTTTTAAATGATGTGTGTTATTTTATTAATTGAGAGTATCTTAAATATTAAAATGTATTTATTTATGTAGCGATCACAATTTAACTGCCAATGTGTAAGTTATTTCAATGTTCAGCATTTTACTAAACAGTTACTATTAGAAAAGTTTCTAGGATAAGTATTGTATATATTTGCACATGAATACTTAAATGTCTTCACTTAAAATACATTTATAATAATCATGTATATCGGAATAATAATTATTAATAGGGGTAGTGAGTTAATCAGGATTGTTTGTTCAATAATAATGTGATTATGTTTCTGAGATACTTTCCTTGTTACTGAAATATAATGGAGGTTGTTTGCAATATTAAAATAGGTTTGATATTATTTAATTATAATATGGCTTCCTTCTTAGTTTAGACTCGTTTATCATTGCTTATCATAGCATTGTTAATATCTTCGAATTTATTGAAATAATAATATCTTAAAAGCATAATTTAACGTGTTTAATTCATTCAAGGTTGAGTATCTAATAAATATATACATTTAATAAGTTTTCTGCTAATAATATATGCCGTCTAATATAATAATAACGCCGTCATCATTGCATCGAGATCTCAATATTTAAATTCAACGGTTTATTTATTTAAGAGTTAAGATGTCACAGTTGTTTTTATATTATTTAAACGTATGTACCACATGTATTTAAAATTCCTCTGATCATTTACCTATGTAAAATATTAGTGAGATTTGTATTATAATGTTTTATTATACATGTACATTTATTTCTGAAGTTGTAAATATAGGAGATTGTGTTAAAAATGTAGGTTTTGTTTTATTTTCTCCAGCATTGATTATGATAATTTATTACCGTACAAATGTGACAGAAAATTGTGGTATTAATTTGACTTATAGCAATCCGGTCGGTCGACGGTCTTTGGACAAACCTTCAACCAAAACTTAATTTGATGTTGAAGGGTGCTCAATATCAAACAAACGAAATATTTAATTACGAGGTTATTTATTCAAAACTTAACATGGTAACAATATTTTGTCGTTACTATCACAAACATAAAATTAACAACTTAATTAAACAGTTACAATATAAATAATAGGCTTGTATACAAAAAATAATTGCGAATAAAAGCAACACTACCTATAATTGGCAGATACGAGACAATAAGCATTTTTTCCCCAGGGTTTGAGGTAATTAGGCTATCGGGAATCAAAAATCGGTCGCTAGTGTTCTGTCATTCTCTACCAATGAGAGACAAGCTGGCCTGTGATTGGTGAAAAGTGTCAGAGAGCCCTGACGCAAGACTAGTGAACCTAGCGGATTTTATGGGTTCCGGTTAGATTTTCCGGGTTACGGACTGAACGCAAGTTAATACTGACAAACGTTTCATATTAAAGCGAACAGATGACAAGTAGTAATTTACTTAATTTCAGATATTTCTGTGTGATACATTTTAAAGCACAAATACATATAAATTTTAAAATATAATGCCAAAAAGTTTATTTTCAGAAAGTTAACAATCTCTTTAGTAAATTTTTATTCTAAGTTAATTGAAATAGTTACTGTGTTCAAAAAATGATTTTGAATTAAAAAACAGTTCATTCGTCATGTCGTCGTTCATGTCGTAATATCGTGCAGAATTAAAGTTAAAACCTTGTTCCAAACCTAAATAGTACTTTTGTTACCATTACTGACATTAATCAAGTTCATGAATATGACATTGTGTTTTAAGATGGCAACACTCACAATTTTCTATGGCAACATTTACTCACAATTGACTTTTTTTTCTCAACTTTCCAGTTTTTGACATCTAGTTCCATTCACCTTGGTAATGATATTTACAAGCAATGTTCAATGGAATTGGCAATTTCATATCACAATTTACGTATAAAATACTTAATATAATACTTAACTAGTGCATAATATTCAATGATCACCACAAAGTAACTTTGACGAATACAGATTTTGTTTCAAGCATAAAATCTTGTGTTTTTATTCAATCATTTTTGTCTCAAAACATCCGTCGGCGCGTCGTGGCACAAACGCTATCAAAAAAGTATTTATATTGATAAGTCTTAATTAGTAATATATTTTTCGTCTAGATAGATGTCAGAACCAAAAACGATAATTACAACAGCGATTTTAAATTCTAATGACGTCAACATTTTTTACGCTAGGTCCTGAGACTTTCGCAAAGAATACTTTATCAAACAGATGGACTAAATCGATTTTGGCTTTTCATATCCAGTCATCTACCCTGATCATCTATCTTGATTACGATACTTATACTTTATCGATAGTATTCGTGCCAAGACCTTAGTCCACAGTAGACTCTATATTCTTGAGCTAATATCTAAGCTAGGTTTACTCTAAATACATTTAAAACTTCTACAAAACAGTCACACGATTGGTCATGGATCACATACATTTCGTATTTACCTGTCAAATATTATGATCAAAGATACCAAGATATCATTTCATGTCTTAATATTATGCTTTATGTTGTTATATTCGGAATTACAATATAATAAGTACATAAGTGTTATCTGACTGTTGTTAATACTTGTAATTTCATATTTCAATATTTTATAGCTGTACTTCACATTATTATGTTCTATTCATACAACGAATATTATTATGTGACGTAGAGTATAATATAAATATATAGCTTGCCTAAATATTAAATGTAATCGACATATAATTCAAATGCACACTCTTACAGTTGGCATTTTTGTGACGAAAAAATACGATTATCATATCTCTAAGGGTGCGTCCACATCTGGCACTAGTGCGTTCGCGCGCCGCTCGCGAGGTGTACGTTTAATGCTCATTCGATGCGCGTTCGCCAGATCTGGACGCACCCTAAAAGCGCTCGGTAAACGATTAATCTGCTTGTCAAACAACACGTTTTTTAAGCAATTTGATTTGTATTTTATTCATAAATACCGTATTTATTTTTATACAAAGAATTTGAATGCCTGCATAAGATCAAGTTAAATATAACATAATCATGAACACTCAGACAGCATCAATTTATTGAAAAGTATTTGTATTTTTGAGCTAAAATATTAGATAATCCTAAAACCACATTAATCTTTCATATTATTATATTAATTTTATGTAAGTGCATTCTACTAATCTAATAAATAAATGACTTATGATAATTATTATGAATACAATCACATACAAATTTAGAATAAAAATGGAATTATACATATAAAATTTCACTAACAATTTGACCTTTCGATGATCGTAAAAACCCTATTTAATATATATTTAAGTAAATATTCGTGACTTACCACTTATAGTCTAGATATCGCTTTATCGTCTACAACGACGAAGTTGTTCGCGAAATCGACGCTCAATGAGGGTAGAATTGACTTGACTAGAATATGACACTCCTTCATTATGTTCGGTACCACTTCGTATGCTATGTCTTGCTCTCTGAAACAAACAAAAACCGTTATTTTTAATATAGACATATTGTAATACATTATGTAGTGTACTTAGTATTATTTATGTAGTCTGTCTTTAAAGATGTGGTCCTACACATATTCTTGTTATCCGGTCTTATATGGATAGCATTTTATTTGGGAATTATGCCCATTAACAAGTATCCTATTTCTGCAGATGGTTTACCCTACCACAAATACTATGTCAAATGTGGTTAAACAAAAATAGTCACTAATGTGAATATTTTAAAATTACTGATCATAAAAAGCAGAATAATTTATATACACAAGGATTTTAACTTATGCTACATGTCCACCAGATCTAATAATGGATTAATGACTAGTTTAAATTAAAAGTATCCTCACCCTTTATGCTTGACCAGTGCCCCGGCGGTGACGAGCCCGTGCACGCAGTTGGCGACGGCTTCCAGACTCAGGCAGTAGGGGTGCACGCGCTCAGACTCTACACGCTGTTGGATAAGTTTCAGTGCTTGCTTGTGGCCGCAGCGAGATTGCTGAGGGAATAATACGTTGTTTTGGTTTAACAAGTTATACTCAAAAATAATAAGCCCCTGATAATAATTCAACTTTGAGTTTTATTTTTAACTTATTGGTCTCAGATATTAATACAAGTTATATTGGCCTAGGTGAAAATCTCGGAAATTAAATTGATATATGTCAAGCACACTTTTGGACGTGCACCACGCAATAAAAGTTACGTAAGTTGCTCTGCTTGTTTGCTTTTACATTTAATGAGAACATACTATCAGTTGTAGATATCAAAACTAGTCTAGCAACCCTAAACAGTTAGATATAGCAAAATTTGTTTATTTTTTTCCTTTGTTAAACTAGTGTCTATAATGTTACTGTTTAGATTTTGAACCACGACGAAAGAAACTGGCATCCACGACACAGGGAATCCTAGTAGGGACCAGTGATTTATCTAATCAAATTATGTATTTTTCTGAACAATAAAGATCTACGTTCTAAAAATAAAATACCTCAGTCAAAACTTCAGCGCACTTGAGCAACGTGGTGAGCGCGGGCCACACCGCCCACCGCAGTAGATACTGCAGCTTCGTGCCTTCGCCCAGCGAATATGATTCTCCGTTGTATGAGATCACGCGGTTTTCTATGCAATAGTCGAGAGCCTTGTTGAATGTCTGGAATGAATGGAATTTTATTATTTTTAGGATAGAAGACAAGATACTATTAAGTAGTGTGAAAAATCCCAGGGTTATATTTTCATCTGTATTGAAGACTGAAATTTAAATAATATAAGGCGGTGGACAATAACATTGTACATAAGTACAAAGTTACAAAAATGAATAAAATTAAATAATGATTGTAACTATACTTACATTAATCTCATCTTTTTCTAAATGGAAGAACTCATGGCTGAGCAGTTTCCGGACACGATGATAATCTGCTTGTAGTTTATCTGAAAGACAAAAGAGTTACAATTTTCTTTTTGAGGACTTTCTTAAGTGCACAAAGTTAGGATAAACGCTCGTGGTTAAAAAAACATTGACGATACCTCACTTTCGTAAATTGATTTCTGAGCTGCTTGCTCTAGCCTTAACAGGAAACTATATAGGAAAATATTGTGTTACCTTTAGGCACGGGCTGTCGCTGCACTATGAGGTATAAGACAGCGGGCGGCACGATATAATGCAGCACGGGATTCACGTACAGTTGCAGCTGAACTATAGGCACTGCTACCACCATGGTTTCCGCTTGCAATATATGACCTGGAAGACATAGTTATTATTATAATATTATAAATCATCAATTTGAAAATGGAATGTATAAGTGAAAACAGTTTTATTATTTGCTCAGTAAATGGTATATTCCATTTTGTTCACCTGGGTGATATAACCCTTCTCACCCACCCACTAAATACTAGGTAGGTAGGCAGCAGATTATTTATATACGTAACTTGAGAACATTTGCAATTCAATTGTTTATTTACAATAAAATTAAAATCAGACTTTCGTGGAGTACCTCCACGCAAGTCTCATTTTCTCATGCATTTGTATTTTACAAAAATATGCCTTTCACGCAAGTTGTCATGGACACAGCTTATAAATTTGTGATAAGCATGTGCACCAGATTGCATTAAAAATGCATATTTCTTATCCTTATTAATGCATGAATATGATTGTTGATAACTAAATGCTCATAAGTCACTGTAATTGTCAGATTAAAGTTATGTTGTTGGTCTCTTTTAAAATCTTCTCCTGAATAAGGAGGAATTTTATTTATTGAGAGTTCTCTTAATAAATGTACGCGATGTTATGTTTTTTTTTCTTTTAAATTAATCATAAGGACCCTCATTTTTAGGATTCCGTACTCAAAGAGTAAAAAAGAACCCTATTACTAAGACTTCGCTGTCTATCCGCCCGTCTGTCACCAGGCTCACGCTGTATCTCAAGAACCACGATAGCTAGACGGTTGAAATTTTCACAAATTATGTATTTCTGTTGCCGATATAAAAACAAATACTAAAAACAAAATTTAAAAAAATAAGGAGGGACTATCATACAACGATGGTACGGAACCCTAAGTGCGCGAATCCGACTTACACTTGGCCGCTTTGTTTTGCTCTATTTACATACATAAATAATACGTCAATATTAGGAAGAGCCATGAAATTAAATTCAGTAGGTATATTACCTAACACATTTCGTTATTATTTAAGGCCACAGTTGAATCAGGCCAGGGGCCCGAGTCCGCTATTTTAAGTCAGTGAGTGGTGGATTAATAAACGTTCCAGTGTACTTATTTTTGTGCCTAATTTTCGTATTCAGATAATTTTAGTTTAATGACAAATGTACACCTACTTGCCACTGTTGTCATTGTAGGATTGCAAGGGACTGTTCTTATCTGCATACGAAAATTAGGCACAATAACAAGTACACTGGAACTTTTATTAACCCGCCACTCACTGACTTAAAATAGCGGACTCGGGCCCCTGGTTGAATTCCTATTTCGTTACATTTTAACTACAGTAATGTATAATTACCCATTGTTTTACTGACTGGCATCAAATTACAGTCGTAAATTATATAATTAATCAAAAGGTTATTATAATTAGCAGATGTTATAAATCAAAAGCGATATTACAAGAAAAATGTAGTTATAATGTTGCCCGTATTTGTTTGTTTTTCTGCGTTCTAGACGTATTAAACCGGTTTCGTTATATTTTGATCAAGTAATGTTTGTTGTTACTGGCTTCGTTTAATTTCATATGTTTTTCTACACAAAAATATACTCAAAAGGCGAAATCTTAACAATCCGGACATTGTTTTCTGGATTTATATCGCTGCATTTAGGTTAAATAAAATGTTACTAAAAAGAAAATCACAATACATTACCTTTCATTTTCTTCTTATCCTCATTAGTTAGATCAGTCCGTACTGCGGATATGAGTCTCAGTCTCCTGTCTTTATCTAGCCTCATCATTTTCCTGTGCACCACGAGGATTCTGTCCACACTGCTCCTCACATCATTCTCGAAGACCGTAGCTCCTAAGTTCCTCAACTCCTGCACCATCCAGCCAACTTCTTGTATTACTTCTTCATACTCTAGAAGTTGGTTCTTCATCACACTTTGCATGAGAACTAAGGAGAGAAGATTCGAGATGGTTGCTACTGTATTCTTTTGTTGTAAAGTGATGACGTAATCAGCTATGTTCTGGACCTTTTTAAACTGGTCGGGGGTCAGTTGTTGAAGGTCGAGAGGTTTGAGCGTCTCCTTGGAATGTGACGTGTCGTTGTGTAGGTACTCTTTCAAGGACAGGGGGTCTCCGAGGTTGATGTAAATGTTGCCGAAGTGGTCGTTTAAATTGTGTAAGGCTTTTAGGAAACCCTGGAAAGAAAAATATTTTTTGTTTTTTAAGGCAGAGGACTGGGTGTCGTGGCGCGACTTATCAGAGGCCTATGTACAGCAGTGGACTGCAAAAAGCGGAGTAGATTGATTGATATTACATTTTGAGAGAATATTGATTTTGGAAGCTATGGTGAAAAAAGTGTAGAGAGATCTTTACATTGCATTGGGTCAGAAATATATCGAGTATCATTATTATCTGCGTAGAGCTTAAGTCTATATTTAAAGCGACATGTATTGAAGACGAAGATAACATTGGAAACGATGTATTGAGAAATATTTTAAAACTTGACTAAAACCGTAGATGTTTGTAAGAGCCTACTAAGATTAACAACACAGTGTTTGTAAGTTCTTAGTGTCCTTCACATACACATGTTAAGTCAGTCATCAAGATGTGTTTGAATTTAGGAAACCGCTAATTTTTTAAGTAAATAATGGGTATTCATGATAGTTTCCTATTGTATGCTCAATTTTATAACTTCAGGATTATACAAAATATAACCCATACACTTAGGTGATTATTTTTTATAAAAAAGCTAACAATATTTGTCATGTTTTTTCTCAATGACTATTTCAGGTTTTATATTTTGTTAACATGGGTAAATACATGTCTCCGTATATAGTGTAATAAAAATTATATAGTAGGTGTATATTTAGGTATGTGTCTACTATGTAAGTTAATTCTTGCTTTATCGCGTAATCTCCCACAATCTTGTTGGTAGGCTAATTTTATATTCATATGTGATAATTTCTATGAATACAATGTAACTACGCATTTGTAGGCACGTAAAAAACACTTGCGCACACGCGGACTTTTTTCGCCTATTCCTATTTATAAGAACTATAACTGGACATAATGTACTATTTTAGAGCAAACTTTTAACAGTTTTAACTGAACAAAAAAAATTACCTACTTCGCTAGCCAAATGTTCTTTATGACGTGACGTGACTAAAGTTTGTGAAGAGAGATCTCAATAAGTACTAAATAGATTAGAATGAAATTTGGCATTACGATAGTTTAAACTGTATCATATAGGATACTTTTAATTTATTGGTTTACAGTGTAGGTACCTACATATCCTATTTAAGGCGTGAACTAAGCGCGTAAAATCGCGGACCGGGTGCATTAACACACGCGGTTTTCCCAGCTGAGATATTTTTATTATACTTCAATAGTATACTAAGGAATGAAATCTTTATATCAAACATATAATATTTATTCAGATGCGAGGAAATTGGATTATGCAAGTAGGTCGGCAATTAGAAATGTGTGTCATAGACGCGTCAATGTAGAATTCCGTGTCTATTGCATAACCGACAGGTTTATGTTATGTAACTGTTTAAACTTTTGCTTGGCAGCTTAGGAATTTCATTGATCGTTATTCACTTTACTTCGTATCAAATGTCTAATGAAAATATAATAAAAAGGGGAGTGATATGAAGATTCGAATGACGTTATTGCGACGCACGCTATTTCGAAAAAAAATAAGAGTGGTACGCCAGTTCGAAAACACATTAAGTCGAAATCCGCTATATCGAATGACGTTGTCGCGAACACGCTGATTCGAAAAACTGTTTGAATGGTATGCTAGTACAAAACTCTTGGTATCAAAATCCACTATTGCGAATAGCATATTCCAATCTGAATTTGTCTGGGGTTCTTAGCCTTATATGTAGGTATTTGTATTGGGTTTGGGAAACAAGAGCAATGAGAAGTATTATTTTAAGTTAACTTTATAATTTCCAGTAAGTATAGTAATCAACAAAGAAGTCAACAAATCAAAATTAAAGGTGTACTCATTACTAATAATAACAATACTATCACATTGATGACAAAATGGAAGATTCAATCAACTCAATATAGACTAGTTTTGAAAGCTACAGCTGTTACAAATTCAATAGTGCACATTGTATTTTTCTTTTGTAAAATCCCTGCGATAGCATGTCATTTCATTTTCATTTTTTTTTTGCTGGCGTTTGTGGGATATATTATAAGCCAAAATACTCTTAATTTTGTGGGTGGTTGTATTCTGTTCGTCAATGGGCGTTTGATGATATGCGAGATTTTAATCGGCCCAGAACGTAATATTCTTCGAAATATTTATCGCATTTTCAAGGCGAACTCACTGTCTGTGCCATATCCCTCACTGAGCCCACTCCCTTGTATCTTTCTCCAAATGTTTTGCCCCATGTGGAATAAGCAACCGGACTGGATTGTGGCGGGAAATTCTATTCTGACTGCATTTATTATCGGACATTATTTGTTCTCTATTTATTAACTGGTAATGAGTACACCACCTATAATTTTGATTTGTTGACTTCTTTGTTGATTACTATACTTACTGGAAATTATAAAGTTAACTTAAAATAATACTTCTCATTGCACTTGTTTCCCAAACCCAATACAAATACATATAAGGCTAAGAACCCCAGACAAATTCAGATTGGAATATGCTATTCCCAATAGTGGATTTTGATACCAAGAGTTTTGTACTAGCATACCATTCAAACAGTTTTTCGAATCAGCGTGTTCGCGACAACGTCATTCGATATAGCGGATTTCGACTTAATGTATTTTCGAACTGGCGTACCACTCTTAATGTTTTTCGAAATAGCGTGCGTCGCAATAACGTCATTCGAATCTTCATATCACTCCCAATAAAAAGACAACAGATGCCGAGGTCAACCGTTGTCATGGCTAAGATTTTTCATAGATTTATTTGCGTAGGTACCTAAGTAGGTAGGTACTAATAACTGCAAGCGAAAATTTGTAATTTAATTATTCTTTTATATTACCGTCTCAGACCAGAAAAAGATAAAGAGTACGCAAACAAATATGGCGATCGCCGTAGACGTGAAGCAGCCTCTCCCCCTGAGACTTTTCCCAACTACTTATGTTGGGGTCGGCTACCAGTCTTACCGGATTCAGCTGAATACCGTATTTTACATGGAGCGACTACCTATCTGCACTGCTTATCCCATAGTAAGACTGGTTGTCAGAATTGACTTAACGTCTGCCAAAGATCTATGTATGACAGCCGTGAAGCAGCCGATGGAACATAAAAATCTATGATATTACGCGATTATTTTGGGTTAATGATTGCTATATGTTTGGGTAGACTTTGGAATTCGGACTTAGTTCTGTAAAATACTTAATATAATGATAATGTTGATAATATTTTGACAAAAATGCGTTTGTCTACAATCTAAGATAGATAAGAAGATTTGCATATTATTATGTGACCAACCGTATTAAATGACGTCAACTTAGTTACCTACTTTGATATTTAAAAGGAAAAAAAAAATAAAATCAATACCTACATTATAGACTTTTTTATTTGTCTCTTCAAATCTTTTAGTTCTGTATACTATTTAAGTTAGACCCTATATGTTTTATTTACATGTTAATTTAGTTCCTTGACCTTGCAGTCATAAATATTCACGTTGGTTTTCAGCAACTAAATTGAATGGCCCGGAAACGTTCTAAATTCATTTACCAATCGTCATATTTTCAAGGAACATGTTTTTTTGGAACATGGTAAATGAAAAAAATGTGGAAAGGAGAAAAAATGTGTGAAAGCATATTTTAGGACAAAAACTTAGTAAAAGTTAATCTGCATATCGGATAAACTATTCGATACATGCTACCTAATTAATACTATCCAATAATAAATATTAATTTTTTTTATTATTTTGGCCCAGTTACCGCTCGCGGCCTGGCTGATACTTATCGATTTTACCTTAAATAGATTGTAACATGCAGGTCGAATTTATAAATAAGAGAAAACTCTATAATTTACAGTAAATTCAAAATAAGGGGGGTAAAATGTATTTTTTGTCATTACTTTTTGCTGATAAACTATCGAAATGTATATCACTAGTAAGAGATGGTGTATTGAAAAGTGATAACCTTAAGGCGGCCTGTTTTACCCGGGGGCCGGGTGACATGGTTTAAATCCTCCATGGACTACCTCCACCTTGGGAGAGAAGGAGCGGGGCGTGCCGGTCTCTTACCGGTTAAAACCACCGAAGTGCATCTCCACTCCCTTAAGCTGAGGACCAGGCGGGAACGCTATTTACAATACTACCGCGATTACATAAAGGCGGCCTATGCCAACAAATTCTGTTTCCGGCTGGCTTAGCTAAAGCTTATAAAACGATAGTAAAGATAAACTATCTCTACATAATCCTAATTGAATTAAGTAAATATTAATAGATTCTATAAATTACCTACATTATGAATTATCATCATTACATTGTTTTATGCTAATTTATTACTTACTACAAAAAAATGTGTGTCTATGTATAAGACGATATGAAACAATGTTTGAACTTTGTACATCATCATCATACAGGTGGTAATCTATAGATAAAGGTACATATCGAGTGATTGATAACACCTCATTTTCCGAACATGCGTGAATACACGCCTATTTAATTTGTTGTTATCGCTTACCGGGTCAAGGTACTGTCGTGTAATGATGCCGAATTATTTGAAATCACTTCTTGGGGCCCGATGCCGCTATTTTAAGTCAGTGAGTGGCGGGTTAAAAAAACGTTCCAGTGTACTTTTTATTGTGCCCAATTTTCGTATTCAGATAAGAACAGTCACTTGCAATCCTACAATGACAACAGTGGCAAGCAGGTGTACATTTGTCATTGAACTAAAATTATCTGAATACGAAAATTACAAGTACACTGGAACGTTTATTAACCCACCACTCACTGACTTAAAATAGCGGCATCCGGACCCTGGCCTTACATTACAATTATGTTAATGTTTTGATAGATGATTACATAAATATTTGTTTTACTATTAAACAATGAGGCTCTAAAAGCTTTATAGTAGGCATGTATAACATAGCTGCTTACCTTGAAGACTAATTACGTTATTAAGTCTTTTATTCTCTTTCACCTAGGATCTTTCACCAGAGATCCTTATCATCCTAATGTTGACTAGGTTTCTCATTTATGTGTTTAGAACAATAGAGGAATTTACAATTAACAATTTACAATTTACATGGTTCGCTAGTCTCGCATCAAGTCTGCCTGATAATTTCCACCAATCACAAGCAACTTGTCACTCATTCGTGGAGAATGACAGATACACTTATACGAGACTAAAAACCCTAAAAAATATCTGAATTTCAATAAAACTCATTGAAAAATATAATAAGGTACGTACATAGCTCAAGGTAAATCAATACGTTGATTACTACACGTTTGAATTTAATCTTCTCCTAATTATCGAAATTTTGCAGTTGCAGTAAGGAGTTCAGAATGCCCTTTCATCGGGATCGACATCTCTACGAACCATTCTCCCACTTTAAAAACTTAGTTTGGACTAGGTTGGTGATTATGCCGAGATTGATTACCCCTGTCCTAGTTTGACATTAGTAGGAATTTATTTAAGTGGGTCCATAGCGCCACTCAACCGGATCTATTAATTACATAACTTGTATCACACAGAATTGCTAAACGAATGAAAAACATTGTTCTAAGCCGAATAATATTTATCGGGCATTAATACCAAACTTACCTAACTAAACAATATACTAAATTTGCGTGTTTATGAAATATATTCCCAAGATTATAGCAAAAACAAACCTCTCGTTATTTATCGCTTTGCCGGTGAGCAAAGTGTAAAGGTTGAACTATTTTTCCAAGGCAATGTAACCACGATAAGACAAAACATATTTTTTTGTTGACTTAGGACATGGTCTGTGTGAGAAATAGCGGATATTATTACAAAATACGGCATTTATGATGCGTATCAGAGGTATTAAGCCTAAATGCGTAAGTCTGTTCGTTACGCACACTGTTAACTACTGAACTAACCTTGATGAAATCGTCGGAGCAAGTTTGAATAACAAACTTTTTGACTTTATTTTTAATCGGTCAAAATGTGACACATCTCCAAGAATGGCCTCGGCTTGAGTTAAAGTCATTAGCTTTTAAACACGTAAAGAACAGTGCGATGTTTCTGTATTTCGAGCTGAGTAAGTGTTTCTATCTCGCAGCTGGACAAGGATGTTTTTAGTGGGTATGACACATCCCCACGGCGTGCTGAGCTTTTAAACTCGTTAAAGAAAAGCGCCTGTTCGAATAATACTCGGCTGGCCCGTGAATAAAATATAATATTAGGAACATAAACTCACCCCCGTGGATTCCTTAGGTTTGGGCACACCAAGATGCTCGTACGCAAAGAGGGAATGTTCCATAAGCCGGTCGTAGCTGATGTTCACAGGGACTATGGTGATGTCGTTGACCTCATGCGCGAAGAATGGCATCAGGGTCATGGATAACATACCTGGTGATAAAAATAGGACGATTTAGAAGGAACGAATAACCTAAGAAAGGAGAATATAATTTGACAAAAAAAATATCTGAACAATATTTTTGCATGCCATAACTGGCAGTATATGAACTAGCAGTATATGGCTCAGTTAAGCCTTTTTTTCATTAAGAACTCATCCCATTTCCCGCAAATAAAAGTATTCTTACATATAAGAATTTTTCAAAAAATCAATGGATAATCACGAACTTTTCAACATACTGCAGGACGCCTACTGCTAGCACATATCGCAACATACAACTACAGTTAACAAAATGAAATTAAAACGAAAAACTAACGCTTCATGCATAACGACCGACCGACGGGCCTGTTGGTCTAGTGGTTAGTGACCCTGACTGCTATACCGGAGGTCGTGGGTTCGATTCCCACACACGACAAATGTTTGTGTGATGAGCACGATCATTTGTTCTGTCTAGGTTTAATTTATCTATGATAAGTAAGTATGTATTTAGAAATATATAAGTATGTTTATCAGTTGTCTGGTTACCATAACACAAGCTCTGCTTAGCTTGGGATCAGATAACCGTGTGTGAGTTGTCCCGGAATATTATTATTATTATTATAATTAATGCAAGCAACCACAACTGCATCATAAAAAAAATAGCACCTAGCATAATTGATCTGATATAATTATAATAACTGGGATTCATTTGAGAACGTAGGTATATATTAAGCAATTTTATTTTTGCTTTTGTTAAATTTCATTTATTTTTGTTACATTATAAGAAAAAGACAAATAATTACTATAGGTATACATACAAATAATTAATTTAGATTCTCTTTGTTCGGCCTCGTTTATGTTAAATTAAGCTACCTATTATAAATGTATGTGTTTAATTAAAGTAATAAGTTAAATTATTATGTTATTATGACAATGTATATTTATTTCATTGACGTTTATTTACTTAAGTACATAACTTCAAATAAAAGGTAATATGATGTATTACATTGATACTTTATTGTTACTATTTTAATTTATTTTTGTTTTATTGATCTTTTTTGCATGTTAAACATGTGTTCCTTGGGGGAGGCCTATGTCCAGCAGTGGACTGCAACAGGCTGATATGATGATGATGATGATGAAACATGTGTATCTGTCAAAATAAATTATGATGATTGATTTACGAAACCGAATTTTTATGTTCGTGTAGGTATTAAATTTATTTCAAAGCTTAAAACATAACGCTTATTTATATAAATAACTAGTTAAGTCAGTTAATTCACGTTTATTTAGCCTAAACATAACAATATTATAGACAAATACACATATTAGTTACCACAATTTATGATAATAGTGCAAGCAAACAGTGCATTATGCAGTTATTTAGCTAACATAAACAAGACTTGTAGGATTCTAACTATTGTGTGCGAACAAATGGTAAATGCATTTAAGTTCTCGAAATGTCAGACTAGGTATATTGCCTTGATTGAAGTGTTGCAAATAAGATGTATGTAAACAAACAACAATGGCGTGGTATTACGTTCTCGAAAGTAGGTACCTAGGTACTAGTATTTTGTTTTAATGACTGTTTCTCGTCGTATAGTTAAATGCACATGAGTAGTAAAACAAAACAACATTTTCCATTGGCATGCTCTGTAGTCTTAACACTTGATGGATATTATAATAATAATAATAATATTCCGGGACAACTCACACACGGTTATCTGATCCCAAGCTAAGCAGAGCTTGTGTTATGGTATCCAGACAACTTATAGACATACTTATATATTTCTAAATATATACACATTATAGATAAATTACACCCAGACAACCAGAACAAATGATCGTGCTCATCATCATCATATTAGCTTGATAGATGCCGGTTTATTTCTTTGAATTGTGACTTGTGAGTGACAGGGTATATATTATTTTTGTTTAGCTTTTGAAGATTCAAGGTTTGTTAATTAAATAATTTACTTGTTAGGTATTTTGTCATCTCCCTTAGGCTTCTTTTTTCACGTGCCGGCAGATCTTGCTCCCGGACAGGCAACAATTCTTTCGCCATGCTTTGGCTAGGTACTACTTTAAACCTGCCTTACTCAACCTACCGTCACGTCGTCTTGCCAAGTGGCCTATTACACTTACCATACTTCGGCGGCATGCTCTTATTGCTCCTACTTCTTGTTCCTTCCAGAAAGAATTCGATAGGCGAGCTGTGTTTGGCCACCACTGTCCTCACGTACTGCTTGAGCGTGGCCGCGTACAGCGGGTCGCCGGCCAGCGTGCGACGGATGTAGAACGCACACGTCTCTCTCATCCGACGACCTAGTACCGCCATTGAGTAGAAATCTGAAAATAGGTCTGCTAAGTAAAATTGTTTATTTCAAAATGTTACGTAGTTTCAAGTTATATGTTGTTATATTTGATGAATTGAACTATGAAAATGCATCTACATCCAGTCACTCAATGTATTGACATCACATAAAAGTATGGGATATACCAGATATATATATTTAATAGAACCTAGTCGATTAAATTTTGAAAAGATGAAATTCAGCATCCGAGGAGAGGTTTAAGACTTTCTTAGTGCAGGTGAGAAGTCTATATGCCTAATTTAGAACCCAGTATTCGTGTCTCGTGTCTAAAGGCACCCTAATTATATAATATAAAACCATAGATACATTATTGTCTGCACTTTTTTTCATTGATTGAATTTATCCTCCAATTAACAGTCTTCCAAATAGGCAGAGGTTCTCTGTTTATATCCCTTTTGGTAAATGTTCATATAACATAGTGTTCTTCGCTAGATTAAACGCTATATTTATAAAATATACAACAACATACCCATGCCAGCAGCCACAGCAGGGAAGTCTATATCAAAGTGGTAGCACAGGTAGGTCATGAGGCAGAAGTCTGCATAGCTTCTGTGTGTGGGCAGGAATAACACTGGATTCTTTCCCATTTTTGATTTAAGCTACAATACAACATTTATTTTATATAAATACTTTATTAATTATTAATTTATCTATAATATGTATGTATTTAGAAATATATAAGTAGGTTTATCAGTTGTCTGTTTACCATAACACAAGCTCTGCTTAGCTTGGGATCAGATAACCGTGTGTGAGTTGTCCCAGGATATTATTATTATTATTCATATTACATTGTCTCACATACATAATCCTACTTAATACCTACATCTACATAATAAATCGTTTTTTTAAATTATGTTGCATAGTAAAATTGTATTATATTACTTGTAAATCTTTTAGTGCAGAGCAAAAGATCATACAGTGAAGAATAAAGGACGAAAACGTTTTTCAAATGCTAATGCTTTTAATATAATCTCTTACATTAAATGCAGCAGCCTCATTAACAAACATCTTAATCTTCATCATGAAGGATATTTTCAGGAAGATGACTCCCATCCATCGGATGACATGCACCTTCTTATCAAGGCCCATCTCCTCGAGGTAGCTTCTTACATCTTGATGTAACTTCTCCTTGCTTGCACCTGTTCTAGAACATTCCTAAAAGGTAAGAAAAAAGGTTTTATTAATTTGTTAAGTGTTAATTTATGCCCAACATGTAATAATGCTCTATTGAGCTTATAATTTTGAGTTATTTACCACATTGCGTATTGCAAATAAACATTTAATATCAAATGACACTAGTTTTTTTTTTCTACATTTACCTGACCATATAATAATAATAATAAATAAATAAATGCGGACAACATCACATACATTGCTCTGAACCCAAAGTAAGTAGCTGAAGCATTTGTGTTATGGAATTCAGAAACAACGAAGGTACCACAAACACCCAGACCCAGGACAATGTAGAAAAGTTGGTTTCTACATTGACCCGTCCGGGGATCGAACCCGGGACCTCAGAGCTAGCGACACCTTGAAACCGGTGCGTACGCCACTCGACCACGGAGGTCGTCGAAATATGATGTTGAATTGTATTTGGTCAGGGCTAACAGGTAATTATTATTAACTTCTCGATAACTTGTATGTGTAGAATTATTCTGTAAGTATAGCTTTGTTACTAAGTATATAAATAAAAATAAATAAATTACCAATACCTAAAGAATGTTTCATTCATGACTGTAACCGATTAAATTATAAGTACATTATTTTAATAAGAATTTGATTGCCATGGAAATATACTTTTTTATTTATTTTTCCTAATCTTTTCTACTTGTCAACCTAATCTGCTAACAGCTGATAACTTGTATTGCAAATTGAAAGAGGCATTTTAGACTGTAGCTGTACTAGAATGAAATCAGGACATCGGTAACAGTGAAATAAGGCCAGTTATGCGGAAGAAGTTAATAATAATAGTTATAAGTCATTCTACCTAATTTGAAAAATATGTCCTGTAATATTCTTCTAGTTATTTGTCTACTATTGAGGTATATTATTGCTACTAGTATTGAATGGTATTAAATATACTTACCGCTTCTATAATAGAGTCCAAATAAACGGAACTTGCAACTATATCTTTCAAGTCCTGAGGTGTGCAATATTTATCCATAACCATAGTTCGTTGAGGGTACCAATTACGAGACATAAAGCTAAAAATACCCGACTGAGTCCTCCTCGGCTCCAAGATATCAACAAAGTTTACTTGTTCACTCATTTTTGCAAATATTTTTAAAATATTAGCACAAATTCAACACATTCTCCGGCTAAAAATCTAACACAATATTGTTGTATTGCGAGTAGCGTAATAATCTTAAATAGCTCCCATTATTATTTGTTTGCTGTTGTTTTTTTCTTTTAAATGATATTATTTAATATTTTAAAATTAAAACGCTTCGACCACACACAACTCAACTATCTACTGCAATGACATAATCACTGACAGTCCTGACAGAACGTCAATGGACAGAACTGACAACTGACACTAAGCAACACTAGTCATGTAGTGAGCGTTGTGACTAGAAACCGTTTTAAATAAACTATAAACGAGTTATAAATATATTAACAGGCTAAAACAGTTTTTGTTGCGCAAAACAATTTTCGAACTGAATTGAACTGCATGAAAGGATTTATTTTAACTTTGAAAAAATACTGTTGATATTGATATTAGATGGAAGTCTGAATGTCTGGGACCCGAGTCTGCTATTTACACTCCGTGCCACTATGCCAACAGTTGCATCGTCCGGCGGCGCTCGGGCGCGACTCGTGCGCACTCGGGCGGCCCGAACGCGCACGAGTCGCGCCCGAACCGGCCCAAGGGCACCCGAGAGGGCCCGAGCGCCGCCGGACGATGCAACTGTTGGCATAGTGGCACGGAGTGTAAATAGCAGACTCGGGCCCCTGATCTAACTACTACTCATTGCAGCAAGTTTTCTACGATTTCATCGTCTTTCAATACATTTTTTAAATAAACAGTATTTTTTTAATGAAATGCTGTCAAAAATTGGCTATCATTTCCCTTTCCTGTCGTTGCAATACTGAAACAGTTTTTGAAAATAGTTGCAAAGACAACAGTTTTCTTCATAGCGAGAACGGTTCAGTTTCGGTTCTCAAAAATACTACAGCAACCCACCACTACTGAGACTGTCAGGTTTGACATTAAAAAAAAAAAAATTGCGACGTTTTGTTGTTTGTGTAAATTGGTTTTACACAAACAACGTTTAATATTTAAATGGTTTTGCCTGGATTTCTGTGGTATTTTTGTAGACACCTAATTTGTTAGTATTTATTATTGTAGAGTTGAAATGTCTATGCTTATAAGCGTAAGAAAATATTTTGTATCAATTCAAATCAAATCCAATCGTTTATTGCAATCCATAATGTACACTCACAGGTGGTAAAATAAAATATAAAAAGACATAGAAACAGTTATGGACCCTGTCGAGCACAGCAAATTTTAAATAATCGGAGGGAGGAAAGCGCTTAATTTTCCTGTTATTAGTTACATTTATTTTATATTTCCGTTCCGTAAATTAATATTTATTCATTAACTATCTATTAATTATCGCTTATTTGTTTACTCGCTTTAAAATTGTTCATAATTATAATAAGTACTTATAATATAAACAATGATTTTTTGTTTGCTTGTCGAATATTTGTTTTTCATAATTATGCATTTTTAATGAATTTATCTGTTAGATATTCTTGTAAATATCTTTGATACTCGTTCTACAAAATATTGTCTAACGTATTTTTTCGGCGACACCAAACATTCGGATATAAAACGCAAGCCTTCGTATTTAAATAAAGCACGCAGCTTACTAACGTCGGCAAGGGTCAGAAAGGATATGGAAAGAAAATAAATCTAGGTTTCTTTTCATGTAGAAATTTATTCAAAGTCTTACATTTACTTATACATTTAGCACCAAGATTTTCAATAATTGATCTCCAAAATTGATCAAAAAAATATTGTACTTAGTAAAATATAATCTGTTTTCTTTCTAAATTAAATATTCCAAAACATGATTATGGCACTCAAAAGAATAGAATTTGTAAAATAATATATAATACTAATTTAGAAAAACATAAAAACATTGCCAATTCATAATAGCCTATAAAACATTTTCATTTTCTTAGGAGAATATATAGAAAAATCTTGGTTTAGTGTTTTATCCCTGTAAACACATCAGACAAAACAAATATGTATTCGTCAATACTTTGCACCTGCCTGTAAACATGTTAACATCTACAATAGTTCTCAACTTATCTCTTAACCTAGTGCGAAAATTATTAATTTCGTCTTAATAAGAACATTTATTTAAATCAGCAAATTAAATATCACAATTGTCAGCAACATAAAATCTTACGAGAGTTGGTACAACATCTGTTGCCAGTGTTGTCTACGAAAACCATCTATAGAAATAGAACAAACATCTATTATTTCTTATAGTATATCCTACCATGAACGTCATTTTTTTTTTTGGTTGAAATTTTGCAGCCTGAGTCTGAGTGAGAGGCCTGAGTTCCGGCTTGGACTGCTTCACCGGACTTTAATGAACGTCATTATGTCTTTAAAACTAATACAAGGTCTTTGGTTGCAAAGACTCGTTGTTCTTAATAGCTACGAATACCTAAACATGTGCTTGGCCAATATTTTGGCGTTTGCCTCCTAATGAGATTCTTAAAACTAGACGGAAACAAGTCATAAATTAAAATTTAATACTTTAGAGCAAATAAACTGGAGTTATCATAACATTTGTGCCTTTTACAAAGATTGACTTTCAAAATAACGCACCCAAACGAGAAACATAGTGCCCGCTACAAAAACGCTTACAATAAAAATATAATTACGTAATACTTAGATTTTATAACAAAAATAAACTTTAGGTTACGTTTATTTTCGAAAAATAGTTTTTTCTATGGTTTTATAAATGAGATCTAGAAAAATATACCTAAAATAGTGTCTACTACTGTTCGTGTACTTGTTGAGTTTTGACTTTTGGTGGGAAGTTCTTTTATTAGGCACATCCTAATTTTATGTTTTAATTGACGCTTAAGTGCTGATCTATACGACCGGCACAAAATACTTTTACATGTTAACTCCTTTTTAATTGCTCTATGGTCCAAGAGTGAGATAACACGTACTATAAAAATATCACATTCATGAGACATCACATGGACAAAAATATAGGGCTAGCACGTTTGCTGCCGAATTACAAATACTTTGAGACAGTGCTCGCTTTATATAATAACATTAATACACTACAATATGACCAAAAATACCAAATACTCATTCATCTCCGCAATAATAGAATCGCGACACAGGTAAGTGCGAAATTCTTCATAGGTGAACTTTCCATTGCATTGTCCGTTTTAAGCTACGTTCGCCGAATACGGCATAATACATTTTAGGCGGAATCGAACGTGTTGCGGGATGAAACAACACAATGTTTGGACACCTACAATACGAAGTGGAATGTTTCCATTGCATCGATTTCATCGACACTACAATACTACAAAAAATATAATTAAATTCATAAGCAACTGCTGGCTCTCCTCACCGTCTGCAATATGTAAGTATTTCAGGAGAGCCGTTAACACCATGCTAGATAGGCGGGTTGGTGATCGCAGTTGCTAATATTAAAATATACTTAGTAAATGCGCAGATTATCTTAGCCCAAAGGGCGATTATTACCTATAAGTAAGTTTAATGTTCTTTAATATTGTTGATGTTTTAACTTCATAAAAAATATCCTTTTGATACGTAGGGAAGTTAGGTTGGTTTCTTTTGTTTCGTGCTCGTGCTTCCCTTAGACTTGTCAGACTTCTTTTTTTTTGGTTTTTTAGCCTCGTTTGAGGTTTTTAGCTTCGCCAGCATTGGTGTGATGCTATCGACTATTTCCCTGCACCTCTCGTCGTCAACTTCCTGTGAGTTGAACCCATGGTAAGTGCCAAGTTCGCGGCACTTCTGTATGTACATTTGCCATTTGTTATCTCTCTCCAGGCATAATGGGTTGCCTATGATTATCACTTTTGCTTTGGCTCGGGTTATGGCGACGTTGAAACGCTAAAAAACAAAGCAAAAGGTGAGTACATATTCAATTTGTATGTAAATACAGTAAGAATATGTCTTTTAGATATACAAAAATAATACAAAATATAAAAGAGCATATGACAAGAAAATTTGTTCAATACAACTTATTTTGTACTATACTTTATTTTTTAAGGGTGTTTATACATAAAACTATCACTTAAATAAAAGTTCCATTTACATCAGAAAGTACTTTTGAAAAAGGTCATAAAACATATTGTGAAGGTCTAACTCAAACCGAACCTTATATCAAAGCATTACAGTTGCATTTCCCAAAACTCTTTATTTACATGTTTGTACAGTATACATACTTTATGATCCACAAGAAATCCGAGCTGGAACTTAGCGTCATGGTCGAGCAGGTTGCAGTTGGCGCGGACTGTGGATATTATGATGATCCTCTTCTCCTTTCCCTGGTAGGCCTCCACTGTGCCCACCTCGATCTTGTCGTAGCCGATGTCTTTGAGGGACTTCTTTATTTGGTACACCTGGGAAAATCATATAAATAAAGCATATTATATGGCCAGGAATATGATGTAAGAAAAGTTACCTAGTTTTGTATACTATTTAATGATTATTTGTTATTTACTAGGAAGGCTTTCGTAAAAAATCCGCTAGGTTCGCTAGTGACTCATGAGGTCTATTTTCTTTTTTCAAGGTTTCATGTGAATTTACACAAATGTAAGACAATTTTCTGGCTCTTGATTGGTAGAAATTGACAGATGGACCTTATGAAACACTAGCGCACTTCGCAGTTTAGTTTAATCGCTTTTTTTTTTTTTTTTTTTTTTTCCTTAGCCTATACTGTCCCACTGCTGGGCAAAGGCCTCCCCCAATTCCTTCCATACTACCTTATCCCGCGCCTCCTCGAACCAGCCCTCGCGGTATGCGACTAAGTCATCCCGCCACCTCTTCCTGGGCCGGCCTCGGCGACGCCGTCCATCTGTTGGCTCCCATTGTGTACAGACCCTTGCCCAGCGGTCACTTTGCATGCGACTGACGTGACCCGCCCAATCCCATTTAAGCCTGGCTGCCTTTTTGCCAACGTCGGTTATCCCAGTTCTGGAACGCAGCGTGGTGTTCCGGATTCGGTCTTGTCTCTTAACACCGAGAATGCTGCGTTCCATAGCTCTTTGGCAAACTCCAAGGCGAAACTTTTGCGAATCGGTGAGTGACCAGGTTTGAGCACCGTAGGTTAGGATGGGCAGGATACACATGTCGATGAGCTTCCGCTTCAGGGAGATCGGTAGATCACCCTTCATTAGCGTCTTCATGGACCAGTAGCTTTTCCAGGCGTTTTCGATACGCCGATCGATTTCCATCTCTTGCCTGTTTTCGAAAGATACTAACTGGCCCAAGTAGATATAGTCATCAACATATTGTATTTCCTGCCCATCTACCTCGACCCTACGCTTCTTGCTGTTAGTCATTAATTTGGTCTTAGACCGATTCATCGAAAGCCCCACCCTGAAGCTTGCCGTGCTCAGTTCTTGGAGCATAATCTGAAGTTCAAGAGCTGTGGGGGCAAAGAGGAGAATGTCGTCGGCAAACCGGAGGTTTGACAGTCTACTCGTGCCGACTTCGATGCCCTTGGTGTTCCATGAGGCAGCCAGTGACTTGAATACCTCCTCGAGGGCGCTTGTAAATAATTTAGGGGAGAGCGGGTCACCCTGTTTGACGCCCTTGTGTATTTTAAATGAAGGTCCTGCGGTATTAAGCTTAAGATTTGCTGAACTATTGCTATAGATGTTTTTTAATATTTCAATATATGGTTTATCTACTTTTTGACTTTCTAATGCTTTAAAAATTTCGGAGTGTATAATGCTATCGAATGCTTTTGTATAATCTACAAAAGCTAGATATAATGGTTTGTTAAATTCAGAATATTTTTCAATGATCTGGTTCAGGGTCTGAAGGTGGTCGGTAGTTGAGAAACTTGGGCGGAATCCGGCTTGTTCTGGGGGCTGATGTTTATCCAGTATACTATCGATACGGTTGTGTATGACCTTAATAAATGTTTTATATATATGTGATGTCAAACTTATCGGACGGTAATTGCCGATTTCGCTTTTGTCGCCTTTTTTATGAAGAAGGACTATGTTTGAATGGCACATTTTGCTAGGTACTTTTCCTGATTTTAGTATTGTGTTAAATAGAATAGAGAATCGCTTTTACCGTGCATCTATTTATTATTGCAGGTTGCAGTAGATTTTAGCATGGTAGATGACATTATTTAACGAAGTTACTTAGTTTACGAAGCCCACATGTCGTGTAGCATTGTGTAACTAACAACAAACTAGTATGTATAGAGTTTTTGTTTGTTCTTGCTCACCTGTCTGATATAAGGAGTGACGATGCCGATGTCCTGCATCAGCACGTTGTGTACCATCACCAGACGCTTCACGTACAGCTGCACTATCTCACACTCCATCATGTTAAAGAAACTAACATAAACACAGATGAATTAGTATTTAATAATAGCATATCAAATATTGTGTTAAAAACCTTTGCTTTTAATTATTAGGATTACTGCAAATTTGGACACATTAATAGCAATTTAGGCAACCACACCAAATGAAATCTTATTTAACAGTATATAATTTTCCTCACCTTGGTGATTTACCAATCTTCTGTTCTTTGGACAGAACGCCGTGGAATACCACAGCGCGGCTGTGTAGGTGCTCTCCTAGTATGTCGATGTTACTGATAGAGTCTTCTTTGGCTAGAGCCTGTAATACAAATTACTAACAATAAATAAGAACTTGGGTTATATAAAAATATCTTGGTCTTGGCGTTCTTTGACTAGAGCAGGAATTTATTTCTGCCATTTTCAAATATATTGTCTACATTATATCCCAACATTCAAGTTAAATTTTGTAATTACAAAAATGGACCTTACTGACTTGAAATGAAGCCGTCAAAAAGAGCTTTTTTATACGAAGTGCTTGTAAAAACCAAAACAATAAAAATACATGTTCAGTTGCGAAGCAAGAACTTTCCCCGTTTCTTGCTAATATTTTTTACATAGTATTTGTTACTTACCCTGAGCTGGCCTTTATAGAACAGTTTATCAGGTATGTCGATAATATCGGGGTTGGAGCGGAAGTTGTTCCGCAGCATCACCACGTAGTTGGGGTCGTTGCGGATGTCGCTGTACAGAGGCGACGCCGACTTTTTCAAGCGCTCCATTAGTGAGATACCTGTGAAACGTAGAAGTATTATTAATAAATAATATTCTTTATCAATCTCCCGTCGGGCACTATTCACAGCTTATTAGTTTCACTCCACAGTTTACGTGGGTTCGGCTGACGGCTCCCGGGCCGAATGACAATAGGTGAGAAGACCTGTTTGTTTCTCGCGATTTGAATCTTCTGTACTAAGTATTTTTATTATTCTGTAGGTGAGCGCATATATGTTACGTGTATTACCTAGGCCTTGCTTGGCGGTGTGGCTGGAGATGACGACGGGGCCGAGCTGCTGCGGGTCGCCGGCCAGCACCAGCGTGCCGACGGGGGTAAGCAGGCCGCAGACGGGGATGAGGCAGGAGGGCTCGCTAGCCTGAGCCGCTTCGTCGATGAACAGGTGCGTGATATGGCGCGCTATATTCTTTATCGCCATCACCCTACACATACAATATGTCAAGTCTATAGTATCGGTGAGCGAGTAAGAGCAAGAATCGGTAAGCAAGAGAGTAAAATACAAGGTGAGTAACTGTTTTCCAAAGAATAATAACTGGAATATTTATAGTCTAATAATCTTACCTTGCAAACTTCGCAGCATGTGACAGTGTGGTGATGACGATATTGTACGACATGAAGTCTTCGATTTCCACGTTCTCAAAGTCTTGGCGACACGTGCCGTTCGAGAACTGGGTCAGACATTCAGGTAATGTGTCCCTAAAATGTGAATGATATTTTACACAACAGTCATATACGGAAATCATATTTTTTAGTACGTCATATTGTTGCCGCCAGTGGGATAAAAAAATACGTAAAAAAACAAATAAAAATATTTGGGTGTTTCTTCTTCAATCTTCATCAAAATTCAAAAACCAAGTAAGAAATCCCTATTTTTTTAATTATACATACCAATTCCTGAACTTGGAGCTGGCGCGTAGAATGAATTTTTCGCCGAACATGTGTGAGTATCTGATGATCATTGTGGCCACATGGTCCGCAGCCATGTTAGAATCAGTGCATACCATGATGCGGTTGTTTTTATTTTTATATACCAACTGAAAGATGTAGAGTGAATTAAGAATAGTTTCGATAAAGAAAAAAGATTAAGATTGATTTAAACGCCGTTTTGGTCACCGGTGACCGATCGAACAATCAATTTTGAACCTATGTATGTTCAGGTGTTAAGAAAGCCCTGTCCGATCCGAAAGGGTGATATAGGTATCACTATCACATGCCCAAATAAAGTATTAAGTTCATGATAGTAACAATAATAATGAATTTTGAAATAACCATTTTTAGCGCGAAATTCACTAAATTTTAGTATAAATTGGCGGCCTTTTGTTTGATTATTAGGCCAGCACCTGTGACGACGTCGACTCTCTCTCTCTCGCCTTTTGAGAAATATTTTTTTTAGATAATAATATTTTTTCCAATTATTACATTAATGGAATCAGATATCGATACCTTCACGGATCGGACAAGGTTTTGTTAACACCCTGTATGTGTGCATTTGCTCACATTCTCATTTCATTTCAGGGTCGACACATAATGTTGACTAAATAAGGGCATTTACAGTACCTGCAGTATGGCCTCGACGATGGTGACGGTCTTGCCGGTGCCGGGCGGGCCGTGCAGCAGGTAGGGCGCGGTGCCCGACGTTCCCGACACGATGCGCTCCACCGCGCACCGCTGCTCCAGGTTGCCTTCCACCAGCAGGTTGAAGAAGCTAACGGGTAAGGACTTTTGTAAGTTTTTAAAGCCCAGAGATTAATAAAGGACGCACAAATAATTACATCTTTTTTTAAATCCGACTAGCAATTTAATAGAGTTTAAGGCGTTTAAACAAATAACCTTTAAAATTTAAAATTATTATAGTACCTGCAACATATAAAAACCACACTCCTCCTTACCTAACACCTAACACACAAAATCATACACATAAATACATAAAGAATATAAAAATATATAAATGCAACTTACCTAGTTATAAAAATTACTACAACCTAATAAGATAAAATTTAATTTTACGAGCACAACAATAACAACATTGTACCTATTTTTAAAAGCGGTGAAATAGCCACTGTGTCATGGGCCTTAATAAACCCGCATTAGCGATGCGCATAAGATGTCGTGCACATTACTACAATTACCCTACCTTCCTTTTTTTTACGAGTCTACAAATCTGTTACGAACTGATGTTATTGACTTATTGTACCAATCCACTACGCAAATTGGCCTCATGTATTTATAAATTATAATATTGTATTTTCTCTTAAGTGATTATTTAAATCTTTTGAGAAAATAAATGTCTAAAACCGTAAAACCGTACCTTTAGCTTTATTTCACGACAAAGGGATTGCGCTTAAAATTTTTAACTGAATTCTTTCGGATATTTGGAAATCGTCTTATAGTATAAATAAATAAATATGGATAACATCACATACATTGTTCTGAACCCAAAGTAGGTAGCTACAGCACTTGTGTTATGGAACTCATACAAAACGAAGTTACCACAAACACCCAGACCTGAGACAATGTAGAAAAGTGATTTTCTACAATGACTCGTCCGGGGATCGAACCCGGGACCTCAGAGCTAGCGAGACCTTGAAACCGTTGCGTACGCCACTCGACCACGGAGGTCAGTATCGAGAAATTTTAGGTCAATATCATTTAACCCTTTTTGATCAGAAATTTTGTAAACTGACTATACTAGATTTACTGTTCATCCCTTTTGGATAGCGACCTATAACGACCATAGTGGTCTGAGAACCTACAATTATAAATATAGAGAAGTAACACTCACTTGATGATCGGCTCCACAGTGCACATCCTCTTGTTCTCATGCGGGAAGATCCTGGAGTCCTGCCCACTCTGCTTGATGTTGTGGACGGCGTGGTGCATGCGCTCTAGCGGGATCCGAGACATGAAGAAGCGGATGTCGAACAACTCTTTGGGACCGTAGTGGCCTAAGAACCTAGAATTAAACATGATGGTTATATAAGCATAGAAAATCATTGATATATATTGTCTTAAATACCCTATCCTATAATAATATTTTCTTTATGTATAATATAATATACTGGGACAACTCACACACGCTCATCTGATCCCAAACTAAGCAGAGCTTGTGCTATTTATTTATTTTACGTTTTCGGAAAACTTACAGCTAGGCAGACACCAATGTAGAAGGTAATAACATGATGATGGCCAATTACAAGTTTTCACAGTCAACATGGAAACAAATTAGAACAAATGAAAATTAGGTAGTAGACAGCGTTACCTTCGCGTTTTCCATGTTATTAAGTAGATTATGATTAACTATTATTATACAATGCAAGTTCTACTTTATGCTATGGTAGCGAGATAACTGATAAACATACCTACTTATATATTTCTAAATACATACATATTATAGATAAATTACATTCTTTATTTACAGCATGTAAATAAAGAGTGTAGATCTTAACCTGTCACACCTTAGTTATGTCACTATTAAAAGGCAGCGCAGCTAGATATGGAATTTTTTCCTACTTGTCTCCAACTTATTTATAAGTGTAAATACTTCGGGTAACAGTCATAGCAAGCAGAAAGCAAACTATAAAGTTGATTTTGGAATATAAGGAAAATCAACCTTACTACATTGAAATAAAGACCACGTTTTATTCCTGTTACGTGAAATCTTGTTTGAGTAAAACTTACACAGTGTTTAATCCCCCAATCAGAGCCACGTTTTCATTGATCTCCTTGACAACAGCTTCAAACATAAATTCGTTGTGGTTATGTGGCTTCACGAACAACAAGTCCCCTGCAAGAAGCCGCAAAATATATAAACTTTTAAACGTGAATAGAAGTTATCTAGCAATTGTAGTACCTATATGTTATGTCAATAGTGTTCATATTCGTATGACAGGAAATCGACACCAAAAAATCGTGCCAGCCTTCTGGACACTTTTCCCGCCATTGACAAGGATGACGATGAACTTTTTGACGCGTGTTAGTTTTATTTATTTATATAAGTTTTAATTTTAGTATAGTTGTGTTTGTTGTCATATCAGACACAGTTATGATACGTGAATTTTAAAAAGTCTTAGAGAAAGACCTGGTGATATTAATACATACCGATCATTAAAGAAGGTCTCTTTTCCCCAAGGCCTGGCACCACCAACGCGTAACAGGTCCCATAGGCCAAATGCCGTTGTTGTTTGATAGTTACACCGGACATGTTGTAATTCTGTGGGCATATCGATGTTGCATTATTTATTCCTAGGAAATAATAATTTCTAAAGTTATATAAGGTTGGAAGTTTTCAAGAAAGAAATATAAAAGTTAACATATGGTTATAATCAACAAGCAACTCGAACGTGCAAGGACGCGAAACGGCCTTCGGCCCCACTAGTTTAAGTGTGTAAATATAGCAAAATCAAAATGTTTTTATTTCTCATAAACCAAAAAGGCGCTTAAGAAAAGTTACGTTAAAATCTACTGACTCTAGTTGCTCGGTTCCAAAGTTTCTTACCGGCTCTTCTCCATAGGAATGACTCCTATGGAGAAGAGCCGGCAAGAAACTCCAATATGAAACACTTAACAAAGTTAGAGACCTAATATTAAAGATAATACTAACCTTTAGATTCTGTCGGATGATAGTTTCCTCGAACCACAGTAAATTGTGGAAGTATTTTGTGTAATTATTTTGGGTAATACCCGTGGCGAATATTTGTCTGAAAACAGTTTGTATTTAGTTTTTACACATAACAAATGCGACACGATACTGCCAGCTATATTTCACAAACACGAGAGATTCCAACAACTACTTAAAGGCTCCCCCACACAGGCGCGTTATTACCGGTCGATAATATCGCATGCGTTATTGCGATATCTGTTTTCAGTACATTTTGTATTAGGATGGTCATGTAGTTACACACTGCTGCGATAATAACGCTGCGATAATAACGACGCGTTGGAAGTAGGACGCTGCGTTTCTGCGTCCTGCGATATTCCGATATGAGTTCTAGAAGATACATTCATACCCGAGAGAGATGGTATAATAGTGCCGTCGCGGCCGGCGCGGCGCTCTCTCGTAAGAAATATCGGACGATAAAAACGCAGCTGTGTGCAAGGAATCGGGACGCATTATCGCAATACCGCATGCGATATTATCGACCGGTAATAACGCGTCTGTGTGGGGGAGCCTTAAAATTAACGAATCAGGCTTGTAAAAAAAAAGTTTTTTTTTTCAAAAGCAGTGATTGCGTTATCTTAGTGGGAAAATAACCGGAATTCCGAAAATAAGTCTGAAAATATTTGAACCCTGTAAATTTCCAATCTGTTCATTGCTTGGTTTTTCTACAACCGGAGTCGCGTTGACCATGTGCAAGTCTCCTCGCGGGTCCGGCAAGGTAAAGGAAGGGACCAGGGTTGTTTTATTTATTGACAGTCCGACATATGCCATTGGTGTGCGAAAAGTGTGCGTATAAGCTTTTGACCAAGGAACAGAAAAGGTATTTAACTTACTTACTTTTTAACTATCGCGCTGCATGTTTATAGTAATATTATATTATAACGGGAATTAGCGCGTACATGCCTAAATACCTTTAGGGCTAACCACGGTTAACCCGTTCGAAACGTCAAGCCGGAAACCCTAAAGGTATTTGAGCATGTACGCGTTAATTCCCGTTATATAATATAAGGTATTTAACTCGATACTTACTTGATGTCAGCCAGCAGATCCTTATCCATTTGGTCGTGATTTTCCGGCAGTTTCAACTGGTTAATGAAGAGATTTTTGCTTTTCTTTGGCACAAGGAACACGTCTGTGCTCCGCCTGACAATAAAACATAATTATTCAATCATACTATAATAATAGGGATAATTTGGAAATGATTAATAGACTGTGCTCAATATTTGGTAAACATGAGATAGTGTTTCAATCGTCTTTGAATTAATGTCTCTAAACTGAACAAGAAACTCTGTTTAATTTCTGTACTGTTTATTTTTTTTAATAATAAAACGCCAAGCAATAATCTAGTCTACGCGCAGTCAAAGAGGGCATGTAAAGCCCACTATAATAAAAGGGAAATGCACTTTATTCTAATGTCATAAGGTTGATTTTGCAATACATGTACTATCACAATTATTAAAAATAAAGAAATATTTGAAACTTACTCGACCATATTGGATGGGTAGATCTTCTTAGCCCAAACTTGCTTCCTTGCGTACGGACTTATTTCTGGGTTGTGCTGTGTTTGGGTTCCCTCGACGAATACCACCTGAACATAATGCACACATTAAAGAAATTAGACTCTTCCACTATAATAAGGGGAAAACATATAGGTACGGCGAATTGCGGGTGTGGCATCCCTATATTTATATTTAGTTGATATTGGTGTGATAGTATCCAAGTGCGAGTCGGACTTGCGCACCGAGGGTTCCGTATAAACCTGTGTGTGAGTGATGTAACTAAAAATTCAAAGTTTTCGGAATTTTTCCTTTATATGTGCTATTAAACATTGCTTCATGCCAAATTTCAAGATTCTAGATCGACTGAAAGTACCCTTTAGGTTTTGATTCCCTCGCGAGTAGTTGCGAGTTTGAAAATATGCGGCTTAAATTGCTATATCTTTTGATTGTGTTGACATAAAAGTTTGATTTTATTACAGCTTAAAGGTATTATAGACCTGAATATTTGATATGAATTTCAATTTAATACCTTTAAGCGTTCATGAGAAAAGAAGTAGTAACTTTAAAATTTTCAAAAATATTTTTTATTATATGATGTAACTAAAAATTTACGGTTTTCGCAATTTTTACTTTATCTGTACTATAAGACGTTACTTTGTACCAAATTTCAAGATTCTAAATTCACGGGAAGTACCCTGTAGTTTTGATTCCCGTGCGAGTTTCAAAAATTTGCGGAAATTTGCAGCATAAACGGCTGTATCTTTTGATTGCTTTGGCTTAGAAGTTTGATTTTATCACAGCTCTAAGGGACAGTAGACATGAGTATTAAATATAAATTTCAGTTTGATACCTCCACGCGTTCCTGAGAAAAATGGTCTTGACAGACGGACGGACGGACGGACAACGAAGTGATCTTATAAGGGTTCCGTTTTTTCCTTTTGAGGTACGGAACCCTATAAGAATTTGGTAACGTAAAATAAGAAAATGACGCACTTAGATCAGATATATGAAATTCATAAAAAATATTTCACATTAACCTTTTACAAAAACATAGTGTAATAGGAAGTACGAGACCTGTCTTGATAATTAAGAACTTGTTGTAAGTCACCATATTAACATACTTACATCAACATTGTACAGCTACTGCAAAAAGTAGATAAATAAAGAATATATAGAAAGTATATAATAATATATAATAACCTAATGAGTAATTATATTTTCGAGCCGTTTGGGGTTGAAACGCTCGGGTTGAAATGGGGACCGAGTGCACGAAATCTTTTTTAACCCTTTAACCGCCCGAGTCGTATATATATGCGACAAATATTTCCGTGCCCCTCAGTGGCGTAACTATACCATCTGGGGCCCGTGGAAAATTCTTTTGATGGGGCCCTGTTATAATTTTTTTTACGTTTTACTTAGTTAAATTTTAATAAACTACTAAAGTAGTTCTCCAACACTAATAACAATATAATTTCCAAGAGCTTGGGTTTACCCCTATATTACTGTGCTTTTTTTTTATCCTATCAGATCATATTTTTGGTCTAGAACACGGGAAGTACAGTTAAACTGAAAAAAAAAACTAATAGTAGTAAGTGTTTGGGCTATTTTTTTTACTTATTATTATTATGTTAACATGGTTTTTAGACTAATTACATTAACACACACAGCACACCTAAAATAAGCATACAAAAGTAAAAAAAAAATCGAGGAAATGGTAAAACGGTCACAAATACCACTTCTTTGTCTTCATCTTTATTTTGTACTTTCCCAGGAATGAGTCGAGCAAGTCGACTCTACCATATGCTGATTGTAATTGCGTATAATTTGATCCCTCAAATTATACGCAATTACAATCAGCATATGGTAGAGTCGACTTGCTCGACTGAAGTCGATATCATATTTTTCTTTTGTTTCTTTACAAAACCTCCTTTCGTTTTGAATGAGGAAGAGGAAGATTTATATTTAAGTAGGAGCGAGAAACGAAAGAGAAATCTTTCGTTTCTCGCTCCCACTTAAATATTTTCTGGAACTAGACATTATATCTAACTTTCACAATCAACTTTACTTTAAAAGTACTTACTTTCTTTCTTTAAATCAAATACGAAAAATCAAAGATACAAATAATGAACATCGTTTAGGATATTGTGTTGAAATGCTTAACCAAATTTGAAATAGTGTTATGGTCTTTAGTTTAATGGCTAAGCAGAACGTTTTCATGTAAAATAAAAATAGGGGCTTAGCTACCGCCGCATATGCCTATCAATTATACGGGGCCATGGGCTACGGGGGCCTCCGACGTGCGTAAGCAAAAAATTAATTATGAAAAAAAAAAAAATTAAAATGAAATAAAACTGATAAAAAATATATCATTTTTAACTTTAATGGGACATGAACGCCAAACAGACCTGTGAATATTGTCCATAGAGGCAGAAGCTTTAGAAAAACTGAAGTCATCATCAGCTATAAATGATTTAATAAATAAGTTTGCCGAAAAAAGGCAAGGATGTGTTACATATTTAATTTGACTTGCATGTAAAATTTTTGGAAAAGAGACAGAAAATTATGATAAATACGTATTTCTTTTAATTTTATGCAATTTTTACTTTCTTTTGTGAGAATTATTTACCCTTCATAAGGGCCCCCAAATAATAAAATACTCATGTATATATAAAATTAAAAAAAATCTGAGCTCACGGCCTCTTGGTCCGGGGCCCTCTTGGGTCGGGGGCCCGTGGCATTTTGCCAGTCCTGCCACCCTATAGTTACGCCACTACCGCCCGTGTCGTAGGTATTTACGCGACAGAGAATATTCACGATTTTTGTTGTTTTGTTCGATTTTATTGCATCTATTGTATATCTATTTATATAGATAGACAGATATAATACTTTTTATTGTACACCATGATATTTTACAATTCGGAGCTTAAGAGGAGCAGAAAGAGAGGAGTTTTATTTCACCGATTCGTAGCCGGGCGCTAGGGGCACGGCAATTGATATTTAGCCAAGCGCTTAAAAGGTTAAAGAATTATCAAAACGTTTGGTAGACTCTACTCGTGATCAGAGGGCTGGTTTGTTCCTTGCACAGAGAATCGGCATAGCCATTCAATTCAACGTGGCAATGCTGCCAGCCTTCTGGCACGTTTCCCGCCATTAACAAGGATGAATGTGAATTTTATGACGCGTGTTTGTTTTATTTCTTTATATAACTTTTAATATTAGTATAGTTGTAAGTGTTTATTGTAATATTAGATTTAAGTATCGAATTGAAAAAAAATAAAATGATATATCATGTAAAGTAAAGCAATTTGCTATACTAAGCTATCGATTGTGTTATCTTTGTAACTAAGGTCAATAACTCATTACTTATTTAAACGTCATAACGTCTAGATGCATTTCAAGCCTAATATCGATTGAATAAACAGCTTCAGAAAATAGAAAAGATACATGGTTCAATTAGTTTATGTTTTAATTTTTTTTTTGTTCCAAATCCTATAACTTAACAAGCATGAATATGTTAGATAAAGATATGTTTTTAATGTAATGTCTTTATTTAATGTTCCTTGCACAGAGAATCGGCATAGCCATTCAACGTGGCAATGCTGCCAGCCTTCTGGGCACGTTTCCCGCCATTGACAAGGATGACGATGAGTTTTTTGACGCGTGTTAGTTTTATTTATGTATATAAGATGTAATTTTAGTATTTGTTTGTTCTTGTATTAGATTTAAGTATTGAATTGTAAATAAAGAATTAGAAATTTATCTTATATCTAAAAAATGTCTTTATAATCAAAATCTGTAATGTATAAGAAACTGTTATTTTTAATCACCCTATTATTTCATTCATGAAGGATTTATACAAAAAACGTACGTACGTAAGTTACTTGCAAACCTTGGTTTTATTGATCAGTTAGGTACATATAGGTGCCCTAGCTTTTAGTTACTATGGTACCCAGATCGATACCCTATTACTTATTCAACTCCTTGGTGCATACGACATCGAGAAAGTACGTATCGACAGTTAAAACGTAGCGTTATTTTATCAAGTGCTGACTGCGAGGGATCGGGTTTCTAAGTGTTTATTTATGTATATGTTCGATAGCTCTATTAATAGCGAAAAAATGTTTAGGATTTTATTTATAAAGCTACACCCTGTAGGTACTACAGTGTATTGTTAAACAACCAATAATAATATTAATGTAACGGCTGTGTATACACTAAAATGAAACGCATCATTAAGTGCACTCAAAAGTTCTTTTACATTTTGTGAATCTAGTTTTGAATAAATACTTAATAATAGCCTTAGTACAATACTGCAAAAAACTTAAGCATAAACCCTTTGTGTGATTTAACCCCTATGTAACCAAATGAATGAAATAATATGCTTCATTGTGAACTCAACAATGGGTCACCATTATAAAATAAAATTCGAAAGTGGCGTGCATTTGCAGACATTATATCCATGCAAAATTTATTGGGAAATAAAAGGTCTTGCTGGACAAACCAGTCGAACAAGATTATCTGCTTCCAAAATTGCAGGAACATTGTGGCTATTATGTGGATATTGAAAGGGTGACCCCTACAAAGTGAAGCGGTAATCCATTGACCAGTTAGGGTTGGCTCCGAATGCAGGAGCATCGATGCGCAGCTTTTTGATACAAAAAATTACAGACAGGAAAAAAGAAATAAAAAAATCAATATTTAAAACTGGGGTGCCATGAGCAACCGCGCCTAATTCCAGCAACTAATTTATTGTAAGTTCCTAAAATAAATAGACCTTCCAAAATATATATTAAAGGAAAAAGCTTCATAACGTAAACCGATTCAGTTGTATTTTTAAATTTGATTTAGTGTTTGTAGTTATTCAATAAAACCCATTAAACCGTCCGAATAACATCAGCTCTTTTATAGAAAATTATGACAGCATTTTATTAATTAGTTTTTTCTTGCGTCAAAAAGCTGCTGTATTCTTATTAATTTTCTTTGGGTGTCGACCCTTACACTTAGGTCAGGACGCCGCCGGAACTTAGCAAATCAAATCTGCAATTACTGTCCTCTCACTCGCTCGTCGAGCTATACTAGAATATGCGACTTTGTATAGGAGCAACGATGCATTCTTGAGGAAATCTGTTAACGAGCGATAACGTACTGAATTGACCCTTTGTTGTCCCGTTGCTTTGAAATATTTTGTACCAGCTAAAGTTGACCGAACTCCTTGGTTAACAGTTACGTCAACAGCGTCTTTATTTCCAAAAGTTTTAAAGTTAATTTTTTTGGCCTTTGTTACCACTTACGTCCCATATAATTACGTAAACATAAGATTTGTTTATATTTTATAGGTATATTTACGATATAATTTACTTGTGGTCCATTCTCAAAGAAATTATTGTTACATTTAATTAAACAGGTGTTTTGTATTCTGAGAGGAAGTTCGTTGCTAAATTAATTGTATTGTAGTCAATTAGACTAGTACTTGTATTGAACAACACTTGACAAATATATCATTAGTCAGAACTTATAAAAACGAAGTGCAAATCTAAACGCCTTTTTAATTGTGAGAGACTCGGAGGAAGGTAATGGCCCTGCCCTTGCATACCGCTCGTAAATAACATTATGTGGACATTTAAAACAAAAAGTACAAAGGAAAACTTTCCAAATGGTAATTTTCAAGAATTTATTCGGGTCTAGTGGCTATAACTAATATCGTATTTACCTCTGCAGCCTTGTCACCTAGTCCCAGCATCTCAACATTCACAAGTGCCACTTATCACACATCAAACAGCATACGGACAGACGGACTCACTTGGACTAGTAGATCATTCCCGGGGACGGATGCCACACAACTAAGTACCACGGACCGTCCTTGGGTTACCTACCTGCTACCCAACCATAACCTTTTTTTCCTCCTACGATAGGTTTATAACATCACGTGGTACTTTTAGAAAGATGTTATAATTTCACTTTCCGAAACTGCTCTGTTGTGTGTGTCTAAGGTTTTCTTTAATTTTGTTCGTTCTAACCGATAGAGGTATTTGGATTGAAATCTTCATGCTACAATCTACATGCATAAATTGGACGAGAAGGCAATACAAGAAAGTTATAGAAGGTGATGATGATCAACCCGGAATGTGTCCATATAAAAAATATGGAAAGAAACGAATACATCAAGTTTTTGGTGAGTTTAATTTACCTTCATAAAGTCCTTCATCCTAAACGTTGCCAGAGAGAATTTTTTATCCAATGCCTATTTTTACATAAGTTTATTTATTTAAGAGCGGTCGACTAACTGCTCGAGCAGTTCATATACGAGCCTTTTACAAGAAGTAGTAAAAGGGCTATTCGACAAAAGCTGTTAGAAAGACTTGGCGCTCTGTACAGACTACAGAAAAGCAATGAAATATGAGCCATGTATTTGTTATGTAAACAATTCTAACCGTATATTACTAGAGCAAATTATACTTGAGACGTTTCTAGGAAAAGTCTGAGAATAACTATCGACTTGGGCCACTCATGTCTTAAATTACAGCATTGTCAAGGGTATATATTTCAAGTGGTTGTTGCCGATAATAAGCTGGACAACATAAGTTTTTTGAGTCGGATTATCAAATGGTAGACGCGTAAATAAATCCATATCAATATTATTAAGTGAATCGTTCTGTCTAACTACACTAAAGAGATTGTGATAAAAATCGGTATGGGGTAAGCCTGGGACATGGGCAATTTTTTGCGATAACCAACACTCACATAAGCAAGTCTGGGGGCAAAAGCTAATAAACTATAATAATAACGTTATTTCTGATAATCACGCGAATAAGTATATCACATTATAATAACTTTATTGTTTACTACTACGAAATTGCAGTACATAATTGTTCTTTGTGTATCAAACGAGTCGAGTGATTATAAGTTGAATCCGGTGCAACTGAAGGGATGTAAAACATCAATGTTTTATTTATCTACTAGCTTTTCGCGTTAATAATAGATTAACGCGAAAAGCTAGTAACTAGCTATATAATAATAAGGTAGCTTCTACCAGTTTTTAAGAATTATCACCCTGGACAGCCATCAATGAGGTTGTATATCAAGAACTTGGCTAAATCAGTGACAGAACAAGATGTAACCAGGATCTACAAGCGCTATTTTGAAGGTCTGACAGACGAGGAGCTGACGGGCTTTGATGTGAGAGTCATGCAGGAGGGACGGATGAAAGGACAGGCTTTTGTGACTTTCCCCAAAGTTAGGATAGCTGAAACTGCCCTGAATGAGACTAATGGGTACCTGCTTAAAGAGAAACCGATGGTGGTACAGTTTGCTAGAGTTAGAGATTAATAGAATAACACGGGATCCGTACAATTCCCGGTCTAAACAGTAGCCTCCCTTGTGCTATTCTATGTAGTATCTAAAATATAAATGTGTGAAATTAATTTTAAACGCGTTCTGGCGTAATCAAGTAACATCCTTCCATCCGAGCTTTCGAATTTATAATATTTTTACTGGTAGAGATAATAACTTTATTGTTATTTATTACTTAAAACTACGTAAAATACACTGTTCTTTGTTTTTTACAGAGGTTCCTACCTATAGACTAGGCGAATCCGATGCAACCGTAGGGATTTAGAAAAAGTCCTTTGTACATTAAATAAAAATGATGTTTCCCGAAGTTATGCTACTTGAGTACGTCTGTGAAATGACACGTACGTAATGACAAGATACAACTTAAAAGATAAAGTATTCAAATATTTTTCACTATAACACCTAAGCTAGTGAGCAGATGTTGATAAATCAGGTGTCAATCGCTTTACATTTATTATTTTGATATTACTGCTTGAATAGGCTACATTTCGACCAAACTAATACAACACTGAATAAACCAAAGACGTTTTTTTACTTAACTATCTACATAGTAACAGTAAGTATGAATTCAAATAAAGAGTTTGATGAACAAGTTCTTATTTGCTAATTAAGGCAATGCACTAACTACAAAAAAAACTACTACAACTTACCATTTCTCTCATTATCACAATGTGTTGATTAGTATCTTTAATGTGGAAGAAGAATATAACTGGTGTCTCATATTGACCGATTTCTGGAGAACTGAATGTCACAGTTATTTCCTCTGCGAGTTTATTTCCTGTAGGACAAATAAGTCAAACATTTCCTTTATGATTGATTTTAGGGAAATCTAATAAGATTCTTGTTAGAACTTATAAAACTAGATGTTATTGTGTTGAAATAGATACTTTACATACTAAAGCATCTATTACAAAACCACACAGTTATATGGAATGAGCATTTTACTCGAGATTTCAAGCGGACCCAAGGTCCGGTGTCAATAATCCTGCATCCGACACAAGCCTGGGTTGAATAAACTGTACAATTTACATTTATGGTATTAACAGAAACACAACAGTAAATACCACGAAGAATATTATACATTATGGAGTATTATTAAATAACTTACTTGGTGGCAGAGCCCTTGCAATACATCCCGTCTCAAAACTATGTCGGTTCATAACAAAATTGAACTGTGAGTGGACCAGTTTGATGAAAGCTATACTTATATAGCTCTTATGACTGTCATTACAAATATTGAATTTGAAAATGACTTCTTCATCGGGCTTTGCCTGTTAAAATTTTCAATTTTTTAATAAATTTATTTTAATTTAATAAATTTTAATATTTTTAATAAATTTATTATTTAACAAATTTAAAAAGAATCAATTGTTTTTTAATTAAATGAAAAATTGAGTGGTATGATTTGCATTTAATAGAAGTAAGGGCAAGAGTTTGAACCTGCTTCTATATATAAGAAAAATATTTTTAATCATACTGGTTTAAAAAGATAATAATTATAAGATAATTAAATTCACTTACTGATATATTAATTTTGCCTTCTTTGTGGTCAACGACACTCGAGAAACTTGATTTTACATCGCATGACACTGTTGCTAATCCTTTTTTTAAGTTCACAAAATGTGATCTAGTAAATAAATATTCAAATTAATTAAATTGAATATACGGAATTCCAATCGTAACAATAATATTTACTAACTCCATATCAAAGAAAGTAGTTCGACCGGCAAGGTAGCCATCGAAGATTCATCAATCAACACATAACATTAATGAAAACAAACAAAAATATTATGACTTACTTGTTCTCTGCAAATTCTCTTAGATATTTGTTTTTTATGTGCTTTTCAGAGTTTGCATGCTCCGGCGGACATTCTTTGATACTACACACATCGCAATCCATTTTGATTGACTTTGTTTTAAATCAACTTGTTATTATCGGTAACAATCAGTTTTCGGCGCTTTTTATCGTTATGTATTGAAAGTAAGCTAGCTTTATTAACTCCGCTACACGAAATGGACTAAATTCTTAAAATTTTATAAAGTACACCGTATATCCAAGGGTTAATAGTGAGCCCATAATGAAATAAAGGTTTAAAAACAAAATAATGGAGAAACGAACTCAAGCTTGCCTTGCTTGATAATAATATACCTACTGATAGGAGGCAACTGAAACAGTGAAAGTGTTCTGTGATAGGCCCATACTGAGGCTTAGTGTTGCCAGTGTGTAAATTGTCAGGGGCTACCAGATACTTGCTGTGATTGTCGCAATAAAATTGTTAAATGGCACCAGTAATTACTTAACTTAATTAATAATATGTTTAAATTATGTACATTTTCTCTTAGATTATTGTATTTTAAAACTGCCTTCTTATCTTTGTCATTGTTCCCTTTCACTTTTGAGTATTATTTAAATGCTGCGCAGTAAAATATTATTTTACTCTTTTATTATTCTAAACATACAAAATAACGGTTAGCATAAAATCATGTGAGTAATCTAATAAGATTTTTCAATATCGATTTTTACCAGTGTCTTTTTTTATTAAGATTGGTAGAAAATATTTTTGCACTGGTATACTTTTCTATTTTATTGATCTAGTGACTCTAGATCGCAAGTTTAATTGTCTTTGGACGGGAGTTTCCAATACAGTTTTAGTTTAATTAATCTTAATTAAATTTTAAATATGTATATTTTATAGTAGATATAAATAAATGTCTTATAATAACAGTAGCGTAAGATGTAAAATGGGAAGATAATGGCTAAAAATAAATAATACTATGTAAAGCATGGTCATTGGTCACGCATCTAAAAAAATAAGCTGAAACTTAGGTATATAGGAAGATAATCTTCACACCAACGTGAGATGTCCTAGAGCGGTCCTAGCGCTTACAAAGGTGTCACTTAATTGTATTATGCAATATTCAGCCACATTTAAATATTTACGTTTGATCCGAAGGCGAATAGACTCCGGGGTAGTTGCGTAGAAACGATATGGATAGACGATGTTTATTGTTGTTTTTAATTTGAAGTACCCAAAATCTTGAACCTAAATGCCACAAACCCGCAGATCACCAGATTTTTTTATATGGATCAAGTTGTAAAAATATAATGTTACGTGTACACTACGACACCATAAGTTCAACGTACCACAGCGAGTGTAGAGAGAGTAGGTATGTGAAATTGAAACATTTTATAAAAAATAGGTGGTGAAAAGTCATGAAATACAATGTGTATGCCACATTTGTAATTAGAACTAAGATTGAACTTACCTCGTCCATCTTTTTGATAGAACTGCGTTGTGGTTTCTAATAAATAATAATGTTATGTTTTGTTTAACCAAAGGTCTTAACCGAATGCATGAATGTATTTCGTTTTGATTGCAGCGATGCAAGCGCGCGCACTGACTGGGCATTGGATAAACGCAACTTATATAGCACTTTAAAATGTGATTAGGTACAATATAGAAAAATGTGTTTCATTTGTTTAGATTAGATAAAAGGGACGTAACCTAAACGACAGGGTTACTAGTTTAGAATAAATTGTAGTAAAGTAGGTACTTTTAAAGCTAGGTATAACTCCCGGCAAATAACTTGGCAAGAGTCGTTAGATGCGCAGAAATCGTTTTTTAGGTCTATTTGGTGGTCAAGCGGGACGCGGGGTATGCGGTAGCGCCGATCCGAGCGCGCGATTGGTGCGTTAGTCGACCGAGTCGCCGATCCGAGCGCGCGATTGGTGCGTGCGTCGACCGAGTCGATTAGAGATTGGTGAGTTATTCGAATATGCGCGGGTTTACCCCCACTACGTCAAAATCTTGCCAAGTTATTTGCCGGGAGTTATACTAGAGTACCTGTAAGAAGTTTCACGGGATTTTCCGGTTTTGAACTATAAATAACTATGAGTAGATATCTAATTATTAAATTATTTATTTTACGTAATTTATACCTACCTAGGTTCTCTACATATGCGAGTTACCGCGTTGCGACCAAACTAAAATGTTTGTACATATTAGGTACCTATATCTATAATCTGGTCTTGATTCCACCCAGGACTGCTCTTCGTGTTATGAGAAGTGATTCATGGTCATGTTTTTTTGTGTCTGAGTCTAATTTATTTAGTATGTAAGTATGTTTATAGATGTCTGGTTAGCATAGTCAGGTTCTGCCTAATTTGGGATCAGATGGCCGTGTGTGAGTTGTCCCGAGGTGTTTTATCGTATCATATTATTATAAAAAGCCGTATAGGCAGGATTTGACTAAGTAATCGTCGACCTTCACCCATCTGTCGTCTGACGAATAGGTAGTACATCCAGAAAAAACGCAATAAAACTCCAAAAGTCCAGAATGCTCTTAAACTATATATTTCATTTTCGTACAAAATTATTATAAACTGAGATCAGTATAGGAATGTCGATCAATAATAAATGCTTAGTAAAATTATGACTAGAAATGAGATCATGAAGTTCAGGTAGTCTAAAGAGGTTAAAATACTACCTGTATTTCAACCTCTTTAGACTACCTGTTGCTAGCCGCTAGCTGCGAGAATTAGTTTCGGACTCCTTCGAAGGTGAACTTGGTGTCATCGGGCTGGGCTTTGAGTTCGCTGCGGCGGCCGGTGAAGGGGATGAGCTGCCACTGCCAGTTGCTGTCCAGGCGGAACTCGGGGCCGGTGCAGACGCCAGCCCACTTGTGGCAGTAGTAGCCGGGGGCGCACTTCTTACCGTACATGTCGAATTCGCGCTTTACGGTGCATTGTTCACGGGGACCCTGGAAGAAGAAGTGATAGTTCATAATGATATAAGTAAGAAATTTAATAAAATACTGGTCTGTAAATGTCACACTGCTGATCCAAAGCCTAAAAACAAAGTGGATGTCTTCTGGCTGCTGAATGATGATTAATTGATTTTATACAATATTAAGAACCTTCAATCTTCATGCTTATATTTATTTTGAGTTAAGACCAAAGTTTGTGTATGTAAGAATGTTAACCTACCCTGTAGCAGTCAGGTCGTTTGCCGCAGACTTCGTTAGTGTAAGTGCCGAACTTGCAAATCTTGTAGCTCTTGTTGCCCTTCCTTATAGGGCAATCCTCGTTGCTCGCCATCCAGTGGTCTGAGTCCTCGCAGACTGGGCACTCGATAAGGACTCTATAAGGTAGGAAAAATAATTTGTATTAATAGTGATAGGTTATTTCTCTAAAGCTAAGAACGAAGAATACGAAAGATATATCTATATATCTTTCGTATATATCTTTCGTAATGGTAAAGTATCATGGCAGTTCAAATCATCGCGAAGAATTTAAATCTGTTAACATCGACCTAAAAGTAGGAAGTTGCTATTTCAAAATCTTCTGTTTTGTGAAGTGCTGTTGATTCTCTATTTAGTGCAGATTGCTCAAAGAATTTGGAAGCTTGTAATATAACAATATTTCGTACCCTTCAACGGCCGACGGTTCCTCTCTAACCACGAAGTTTCTGCTGTCTGAAGTGCCTCTGTAATGCGCCAGGCACGAGGTAAAGGCGATGAGCAGGAAGTACACCAACGAATGCATTGTAGGAGAGTTCTGGAAACAATTGAATGATAAGGTACTTGGAACAGTTTCAGATAAACTTCTTTAAAACCTACTTCTGTAGCTAGACGTGTTGAACTAAGTTTAATTTAATAAATCCGAAAACATGGGTGAAATCATTTCATGGAAATTGTGGGTAAGTATATAAGGATAAAATGCAATGACAAAATATAATTAGGTACATACAGTCGTACATGAATTCAAAACGGATTTACCAATATTGGTGATGCCTTTTTGGGGGAATTTTATGAAATACATTGGTGAAATGTCCATAGTTTTTAATGACGACTATTTTTATGGGTTAATAGTCTCATTTAATTAATTTGGGGTTAATTACCAACTTGTGTTATTTAAAATTATGGCACTTTCTGATTAAATGTGCCTATTACCTAATCACCAGCAAAATGCTATTTAAGAAACGTAGAATTTATTAATGTTTAATTTTAATAAATATAGTTTAAAAAAACTAAAAAACACGCTTTTAAAGTACTTCTAACTAAAAAAGTGAAAAATAATTCCTAATGTAGAAATTGGTAATGAACAAAAAACACTAGTATTAGGTATTGTGAAAAAGCGTGGGTTGCTCGATAGACGAAAAATATGGCACAGAGCGCCCCACGCTTTTTCACAATAATACTAGTGTAAAAAGCGTGTTAAAAAGAGGCATCTACTTTCTGCCTTGGCTACAACCTATAGGGTTATGCATCCTCAGTTGAAAATATTTTAATTACGAATGTGATTCAGATCAACGGTCTTCAAAAAATTCTTACTCCAACTCTTATTGATTATGAGAAACATTCCAAAAATACGAAATGAATTATTGTTGTTCCATGAGCGCCACATGACTCGTAAACATTTATATTAACTTACAAAGAAATTAATCATTGTCTATTAGTGAAGCCATTAGTTATTTTTATAAATCTCGTGCTTGTATGAATGGATAATGACGCAGTCTTCTAGTAGAAATAGAGTATTGAGAATACACGTAGACACGCCGTGGGCGATTCCGTCTGGCCCAGAAAGGTGTAAAATTTGAGAATGATTAAAGTACAATGCATATTGGTTATGAATAAGATGTGGAGCTACTTTCAAAACATGTAATAGTAAATGTACGAATTGAAACGAATAGTAAATGCACCAATTTTACGCAATTTATGCTAACTGCAGTGGAATATATATTTCAAACTGAACATTTTCTGAAATTCACTGAAATCCTTGGTAAGATACGAGTATTGAGGTAGCTTTTAATAATGTCGATTCAGTACCATGATTCTTTAACTGAAACAGATTTATAGAACAGACAAGACGCGACAGTATTTTTGCACGTAGACAAGAACTCTAAGCTGATATTTAATGTACCTATCACTATAGATATTTTCCTTGGTGTTACAAGAAGCTTCAATAACCTATTTAAGAATGTAATTAATAATGCAAGCTATATGATCAGCTGGTAACAAGTACACACCCTATTTATTTTCAGCCATCTCACCGCGAAGATATTCGTGAATAATTTCGAGCCGAATTTGTAGGAATGCACCTACCTACGTGCTTCCTACAGTTCCCACTTATTTCATGATTAAAATTATGTGATAGTCACGTGTTTTCGTTACATATTATATAGTGATATCGTGACCATTCTCACGTACCTTTCTATAAAAGTTTGTTGTCAGAGACTTAGTAATTTGGTACATTGTAGGAGAACTTCAATAAATTTATCTGTGTCTGACGGGTGGTAAAAACTTTATTGTGGGACCAAATAGATCATTTTTGTGATGTAACTTAGGTACAGTTAATAATGCTTTTCCGCACTGGCCATCCTTATATAAAGAGTAGTTAGATATAATTTGAAAGAGGTTGAATATACCCATTCAAAAATTTGCTGGAATAATATTTTTCGATTTAAAATTTAGATCAAAACATATATAATTTCAAATTCACGAGTCAGTGACATAGAATTAAATTTAAATATAAGCGTCATTGCAGTATGACGTTGGTGCAATTTAAATCGTGAGTTCTGAGCAAATATTTGTGTTACCATACATTACTGGTTATGTATTACAGAACGCTGTACTGCAGTATATGAAGAAAGCAATGTATGTGGCGTTGTGTTTTCGTGTTTTAGAGTCGTTTGGTGTCTTGGTAGAGTTAGGTGTGCGCGTGCGCCGCCCGCCCTAACGTCCGGCGTCCGCTTACTAAATGCGCATTCATGTGACACACTTCGAAGAATACAGAAGCTACTCGGCCAATCTAAATAATATTTCGCTGAAAATAATCGACGACGGACTTTGAATTCTAATAAAACTGTGGTGATTTAAAAACTTTGTGCTTGTTCGGATATTTTGTTGAATTTTAGTTAAAATGGGCATGATATCGCGTGTGCGAGGTCGTATTCGTAGTGATTCTTTCTCGAAGATTCACACGATCAAATCTCAGGACAAACTTGCCAATATCGGTGAGTAGAAAAGTTTTTTGTTATTCTTTACTGTTCAATATCTAAGTAAAAGTAGCTGTGTAACTTTTTTAATACATAACATGAGTTCGATAGAATTTGAAGACTAGAAATTGAGAATCTAGGAAATATTCAAACAGGACATGACTACTAAGGCATTTAGGTAAAAGTATGTTTTAACTAGCTGCAGGAATCAACTTTGATTTAATTAGACGCAAGTTTTAACATTTAGAGGTAAATCGCCCCAAAGTTGAGGTTTTGTGTCTCTAACACAAAACCTCAACGTGGTTAAAAAATAACAATTATTTATTTTTGTTTATTTCGTGAGTCATTTGTTTATTGTTAAAGCAAAGTATTTAACATACAGAGCAAATGTGCGAGGGTTGCGGTGGCGCATCTTGAACTGTCACATATCACACATTTAAATCATGTTTTTCCTCGAACGATCTTGAAGATAGATCCAAAAGTTTGAACACAGAAATATATACCTATTATGATGATTTAAATAATACGTATTATAATTTTAAAATTCAGACAAAGGAATTGAAGTAGCAGGTGACGGAGTTGAAGCAGCTGCGCCTGCGCTTGAAATGATGATAATGTTTTGTTGTACCTACATTTCGACTAAGTATAAAGCTAAAATATTTAGTAAAATGTCAAATACAGTAAAGTACCTACAATGACAGTTGTTAATTTTATGTATTTTTTTCGGTTATACCCTGATAGTAGTAACTGCTACTACCAATGCAAAGAAGTACTAAAATCGCCTAGTCTCTGGTTCATAATTTGGAGAAACATTCTAAAAGAGCTTTAACAATTTCAGTTCTATTTCATGTTTTACAAAATGGCATTTTTAACATAACTTCTGTTTATATTTCCCAAAATTTTTGAATTCTAAAATAATAACTATAACTCTATAACTGAGCTACGAATTGAGATCTCCTTATAATTAAATCTGAATCACTATCATAACTAACCATTTAAGCCATGAGACAGATATTTTGGTCGTATCAGTGATGCAGTCGCGTTACAGAATTAGATCCTAAACAAAAACATTGACCTACTAATAGTAAACAGATCTCTTGTTTATATTATAATGACGTCGGCCGGGAAATTCTCGGAAAATGTATTGAATCAGAGTACCGACTAAATGCTAGTAGTTAGGAAATAATAATTAATATTTTGGCCTGCTTGGTACATAAAGATCTTTTCTATCAATATTTTCGTACAAGGGTATTCGTTAATAATCTTTATGAAAGGAAAAAATACTTAAGCCAGATTAATTTTGACGATTGCTTGTAGGTTTACTTTTCTTTAATATCGTCTCTTTAGTCGGTCTAACCTACGCAATTCGATCGTAATTGCCAATTAATTGGAATTTCAATGTATTCGTCTGGTTCGTCAACCTAAATCTCTTTTATAAATAACAAATTTCAAACAAATCAAAGCAAATGATATTGGTATTTTCGTCTAACATTAAAGACTCCCAAATACCCAATCATACCAAAATTATGTTCCTGCGTACTTTATAACCATAATTAATCTCCAACATTCACATTATATTAGACAGTACAAGTTAAATAACATTTTTGTACGATTTCGCTACCGTTTGAGTAAAATAAGAAATGGAACAAGGTGATTCGAATGGCGCCGCTGTGCGTAAGACAGATGTTGAGTTAAACTCATTTTTCGAATATCCCGTGACTTTAAAGCTTTAAATTCGATCATTAAATGTCTCAATAAATAAATGTAACTTTAAATATCGTGCAATGACCGAGTGTTGTGGCTTGTTCATGACCGCTCGTCCGGTGACCGCAAGGGGTGTGTGCCCGTACGCATGCGTCACACCGATACTTGATATTTTCATTAATTGAAACTGAATTTTCTTCCGAAAGTAAGCTACAAAGATTTCAGTAGCTTTATTTTTTATTATGTATAAACAATTAGGTATGGCTCATCTTTTTTGAAATTCTATACATTGTGTTTAGCTTCTCTCCTGTCCTCTATACTGTAATGAAGTCTAATTCAAAATGTAAACTTAAATCCTCTAATTACATAATTAACTTATTGCTACAGATTTAGTTACCTTGTATAAACGATTAAAATTAAACTGAAAACAACAACAACGTAATTAGTTAGCTACGTCATTTAAATTTCATTTTCTATTACACAATTTGAATGAATTTTACATCAAAGTAGCTATTTCTGGAATAATTCTCGCACGTATACCTTTCCTTAGAGGGGGCTTTAACAAAGTGTTCTGACGCAAAACGTTATGAACGCCTAACTTCGGAAGCTCTTCAAGAAAAATATTTCAAAACGCCTTTTTCGCAGTGGCGTCAATACTTTCTTATTTTTAGAACGGGAATAATAATATTGTTTACTGGGTACTTACTGGCTTATATTTCGTGTTTTTCTACGATGTTTGTTTACGGCTTAGTCTCAATAATTTAGGTACATTTTCGCCTTGAGATAAAATAATAAAAAATATTGTTTTCGTCTATTTATCAAGGACTTTAATTCGCCTACATAAATATTTGTCCTTCTATAACTAAAACATCGGGAACAATCACCCGTCTGAAGAGTTTAATGATCTAAGTAGTCTTCAAATACTTTTCTTTGTCTAGCCCGTTTATATGGAATCTTCTCAATATTAATTCTATCTGATATGTTTGTATTAAAATTAACAAGGACATGTTTTTTTTCGTTCAAAAAATGCCCTTTGCATTAGTCGAGTACTTATACTAAGTATTGTTTTGTGATATTTACGACTATTCTCTGTTATGATGAAACTTTCATGAAAAAACTTAGGTGCCTCCCTATTTAAAATGCCAACAGAATTATAAAAATTTAGTATCATTTCATATTACTTCAATGCTGTACTATACAACATTTTAGAAGCCATTAATATAAATATATGTGTCCCTGTGATGAATAATGGCAAATAAATAATAGTCTAATCTATTATTTTTTTATATGTTTTAACCCGTGATTTGATATAATTATTTTTGAAATAAAACTACTTTTTACGGATTTTGTCGCAGTTCATCAAAATCAAAATAAACCGCGACAAATCCGTAAAAAAGTAGTTTTATTTCAATGTCTAACATTCGCGTAAACCTAAGAAACCAATAATTTTTTTTTTATATTTTTAACATTTCATTCCACAGTATGGCTGTTATCACTGGTCCTGCTGCTCCCATACTGGGCGCCCCGGGGCCTGCTGGTGGCCCTCGGAGGAGCATGGCTCATGGCTGCCTACACCTGCTTCGTCGTGCCAGTCCTCATCTCAGCCAACTACAAGTACCCCGCGAGCTGGTATCCTGCTGTGGTCAAACTCGCTCAAGGTACCATTACCCAAGATTCTATTTCATACAAAATTAGCATTATTTTGATTAGAGGAGATAAGAAAACGCGTTGAATTGCATATTGTTCGCATATGCAAGACAAAGAGAAGTTCACTGAACATATCTCTCGAACCATCTCATCCCATATTTATTTGTGCAGTTTTATAGGTAGTATGGCTTAAAAATGCATTACACGTGAGTGTCCGCCCAAAAATAAACGAGACGCAGATAAAAAGCAAACAAAATACTACATAAAGATTGCAATAACATTACACACAAATCATTTTAGTCTTGGTAGTGATGTTCTGAATTCTAAGGTTAGGCCTAGAGTCGAGGAAAGTAAACAGAGATCTGTAGCGCATTTATTTTGGCATAAACATCGGGGTGTGCCAATCTCCCGACCTATGCCCCGCCCACGCTCTATCCCAAGTTCTTAACACTCGTCAATGACAGTACAGACAGATCCACATTCCAAAACTAAATGACGTTGGAAATGCTCAATGTGATGCAATTATGTCTCTTGATAGTTCCAAACATTAAAACTCCAAATTTGCTAACAGATAGACTTTAAGATAAAATAGATGAATGAAGAAGTCAACCATCAACCGCAAAAATTGTAATAATTCATCTTATACATTTGAAATTGATCCACCTTCTTATTATGCTTGCATTAAAACATAATAAGAGACACTCTTCTCCATTATCTAATCATTTAGGAACGTTCGAGAAAACTGTTCTTTAACTTTTTAGAGCAATGGGGAAAAATAGAAAAATATTTAATGCTTCGAAGATATGCAGACTTGTTTTATAGATCTGTTTACTCAAATTTTAGAGAGTTACAATGACGTTATCCGATCAGTAGTTTAAATCCGGATAAGAGTTATATTTATCTCAATGATAATATTGTTGGTGAAGCAGAGTTTGTAGTGTTATTGTTGTAGTCTTGAGTTTATATTTATGTAGGAAAGTCAGGTCATTGTCGAGAAGAAGCTGAATGGGTCGACGGAAGCTGGCCGGCGTCCAGTGCGCGTGCGTCATCATCGTTTACTTGTATTTTCTGCGTCTAAACAAGAACACATGTCTTGTGTACAGACGCTCCACAATTATATTAAACACACCAAAGAAAGTCAGGTTGCTTCGGCCTTCTGTCTGAGATATTGTTGCTATCATTCGTCTACGTCACACGTGGTAGAGCACTTTGTGTGCACTTTTTATTCAGTGAAAGTTATGACTGAAATTAGGTGCAACCTTTTTGAATAATTAGTGTCTGTCATTTTAATATTTTCTTTGTTCTAAATATTTTCAAGGTAGATAGTTGTACTTATGATGTTAAAAGCAGTAGTTAAGAAAGCTTTGAGTTCTTCCAAATAAAAACATGAAGTGGGTGTTCCAACTGATCTTTTTAAATTATCTTGTAAAATTTTACAATATGAATTCATCGCACCTTTCAAACTTTGCGTCGCATAAACAAACAAATATCAACAATATCAACATGTTTATTATTTACGAATTTTAAATACGAAATATGTTTTGGAAGAAACATGTGGTGCGCATAAGATGAACCGATATGTGTACAGATATATTATTTTTGTTTTAGTTAATCTAAACGTATAACACACGCTCTGAATAACTAAGATGACTTGCCAAATGTAATTTTTATAGAGGCATCCAAAATAATTGAAATAAACCTTTATATGGGCCGTTCCAAGTCCCATAAAGACTCATTACCATATTTTTTAGTCGAGTTTATTACAAATTTGTATGAACACGTGAAGAGACACAACTATTCAAAACCGTTTATGGATAGACAGAAATGATTCGATGTTTACAAACAATAGAGAAAGCATGTTTTTGCTGCAATGCACATGTCGATTGATATCAATGTATGATATTTATGACGCTCAATTTCTTATTTATTTATAGCGAGTTCTTTGATATTGTAGAATACGAACCAACGTATGGTTATAAGACATGTGCTTTTATAATAGAAAATTTGCTGTTCTTGAGCGACAGATACTTGTACTGTTTCCCAACCTATATTAGAATCGGCATCCAGTCTCACCGGATTCAGCTGAATACTGTATTTTACATGGAGCGACTGCCTATTTGACCTACACAGCCCATTTTAAGGGGTTGTGGATTTATTCAGTTATGATTATATGAAATCTTTGTTAAGTACAAATAAGGTAAAATAATAAGGTACTTCTAAAACATTGAAATGAAGGTACCTATTATAAGTATTTTAGGCGATTACTTGCTGGTTACATCAACTTTGAAGTAGGCATAAACGGTTTCCGAGATCTAGGAAGTTGGATCGAAAAACTTTTCTGATGATTGATGAAATAGAATTTCCATATGTAGACCAAGGATATGTATGTGACTCGGAAATTTCACTAACAGGATAGTAATAAGGAAATATCCAACACTGAATGACTCCAGGCTGAAATGATGATAATGATCATGATTATAATACAAGTACTAAGAGAACTTTTAGAATCTTAAAAGATTCAAAGTTTAGTAAAATTAAAATTTAGTTAAATGAAGCTTTACTTACCAGATTCCTTTTGGTTAGAAGGTGGATGTACTGGATGAAGCGATGCTCTGAACTGACCACCATGGTTCCATGGGGGTCCTTTTATACTGCTCATCTTTCTATCCACTGGATCTGAGGATAGTTTCATACTAAAATAACCAACAAATGTATTAATTTTATTTACTTAAGTTAGGCTAAAAACCCATTAACGGAATAACAGTTTTGGTAGCAAAAAAGTGACTTTTGTTGTAACCAAAAGTTGATCAACCAAAATAATACCACGTCTCTTGAAAATGTAAAAAACACATCCTATTTACTGTAGGAAATAAAATATTTTACATTATTAATTAAACATTTCTTGGCAACGTCTTCTATCTTCCGTCCATATTTTATAAATTTCTCTTGAAATTAGTAGTAAATATAGAATACTTAAAGAAAAAATATGCAAATGAGGGAAATATTCCCGATACAGTCAGGCGCACGTTGGCGCGGAAAATAAGATGTGACAGGCTTCGGACAATGGACACCCTCCCACGCTAACTTGACAAAATGTTTGTTGCTAAGGATAATTATTTTTAATACCTAAGTAAGAGGTACTTACATTAAAATATTTGAGGAAATAGTGTTCAGGAAAAGGGTTGCTTCTTAGAAGGTTGTTATTTATCATATGAATCATATATTTATATCTGTATAATCATTTGGCTGGTTAAAGAATTCCTTGTTATGATACCTGCATAAATAAAGATATTTTTTGGAATAAAAAAGGAAACACATCGGATTTGTTGGCTAAATAAAATAAATTAAGAGAATGTAATCTAAGTAAGAGTGTAAGTAATTTAAGTTTTCTTCAATGTTATCAGGAACTTTTCTTGCTTTCAGAATTGGCGAAGAAACTAAAGGCGCCTGTGTCGCGAGGCATGGGCGTAGTAAAAGCTGTGTACGCGCCGGTTGAACGCGCTGAGAAACTCTTTTTGCAGATGAACAATCTATCAACTATGATTGGACAGGTAGGCAATAATATTAAGAGGCTTTATGGACACCAATATCTAACGGTATCCTCCCAAGTCCAAGGATAGACTTAGATAAAACCTACATCCCACAGTACACAGCACAGTAGTTTTCACATCGGATTTAATTATAAATACTTAAACAGACACTTCCAACCGTAATGTGTCAAGCTACAAAACGTCATAAAATGTTTTTTTTTTTTTCCAGTTGCTGATGTTCACAGCATGTGACCGCTTACTGGTCTCTGAAGGCCGGCTGACCTGTCTGTACTCCTTGATGTTCTACAACGTGGTCACCTACTCCGTCAGCTACGTGCGCGAGATCTGCACCAAGGAAGACTGGTCGCCCTACGTCAACGTCACCCGTCATTCCCGCGTCAAGCACCTCGCCATGTCCGCCACCAAAATAGTACTGGAGTGGACGAAAGCAGTCACTTTTATCGTCACCATAACGTTTGTACTCCTCGCTCTTGGATTAGAACAAGGATTGGAACATTACAAACCCACAGCTCTATACACAGCTATAACTGGCACGTACTATCTCTTAACGGAAAGAACTTTCTTGGAACTCTGGCCTATTGGGCTAGCAGCCTTGAAATTTGAGAGATTAGAAGGTATGGAGGCACTGTATTTCGGGGCCTGCGCGAGAGCTATAGTCACAGCCTTAGCCCTGCCCTTAGTGCCGGCTCTAGTGTGGTACGAACGGTGGAGACTAGCCGCTCTACTCATGTACGTGTGTGTCTTCATCCATGGAAGACATAGGCTGATGGAAGCCCTTAACAAGCTGCAGGAGGCTCGAGGCTCCCTGGCCAAGTTCCGGCGAGCCACGCCGGAGGAGTTGGCGACTCTCGAGGACGTGTGTGCCGTGTGTCTGGGCACCATGAAGTCGGCTCGAGTCACGCCGTGCGCCCACTTCTTTCACGCAGACTGTTTAAGGAAATGCCTTGCGGCTTCAGACAGGTGTCCAATATGTGTCAGAACATATGTTTTCTGTTGACCATGGACTTGTGACATTCGGATAAGACTGCTAGAAACGAAATTATATACATCACCATTTCTTTTTCGGGGATCTGGGAATGTTTCGATTACTATGGTGATATTTAAGAAAAATAAGAATTAAGTAAATAATTTTAGGGAATAGGTAGTCGGTCTACAAAGAGACCGCCGTTGTCGTGGAATTTATATTACTGTATTGTAATATTTACAAAAGACCTAACTTTAGGCACACTATCGTAATATTATACCCCATCTGTTGTTGCATTACTTAAGAAAATTAAGAAAAATATTTTGTTGTCCAGAGAGTTTTCCATTTGTAAATTATGTTTAAAGAAAAAATCGCTGTGTAGGATTATAGGACGTCATGTGCTCTCTCTAGTTGTCTCCAAAGTTGATGGTCGTTCTAAATTGCGTTAGTTGCTGCGCAGTACAACTTTTCACTCTTACATTACTGCGTAACGATTCGCCACGTGTTCAGAGCGGCCATAGATTTTGGCAAGTAGGTACCTAATGTGTTGTTTAATTGTTGTCGCTTATTGCTCTACGGGTTCCAACTGTTCCACGAGTTAGCTTTGCTAGCGAGGAGACTAAATAGGTATAAAGGATAGACGATGCTGAACCTTTAATGTTAAATGTCGAAAAATGTTGGCTCACAGAAAGCGCCTCCAGTAGCTAGTAGGTGTTTAGTTAGCTACCCACGCATTCTTTGGGTCCAAGTTTGTATTAATGTTTTTTACAATAAAGTTCAATAAACTGAAGTTCGATGTGATGTGCCGTTTTTATTTCAAACGTATTTTTTTATCTACATACTGTTGTCTTAGGACAGATGAATACTTAAAAGTAAAGATCTGGTCTTAATTAAAAAATACAATATCAGAGTAAAGTAAATAATGTCTTACGAAACAGTATAAAACCTAATCGGTTTGACGTTGGGAATTAAAAATTCACTTCCGTACGTAAAAACAAATAAAAAGCCGGTTACATTTCCACACATACGCATGGATACAAGAGCTCTTCCATGGTAGGATAGGTGTAAGGAAATAAAGGACATCTTTTCATGATCCTAGTCCTCTTTCACCTATACAAAGATAACTGAGTTAAATCAATAAAGATACTAAATACTTGAAAAAGCTTTCCATAAATAAGTAAATACATAAGAAATTCTGGAAGTTGAATTGAAGAAGGTGCTTCAGAAGTTATTACTTGAAAACTATCCATATATACTTATGTTCCGCTTAAGACGAGACTTAGGTTAATTAGTTCACTTCGGTATCCTAGCAACCGACAGTGCAATGTACCAGCATCCCTTTGGCGCAATGCGACTATCCTTTTCACAGGTAGGTAATGAAAGAGACAACGAGTACAAACATACTCAGCAAAAAGGCTTCCGAGGCAGCCTTATTGCTTCTCTCTCTAACTCAATTTACTGGGGCCCGAGTCCGCTATTTTAAGTCAGTGAGTGGCGGGTTAATAAACGTTCCAGTGTACTTGTTATTGTGCCTAATTTTCGTATTCAGAAAATTTTAGTTTAATGACAAATGTACACCTACTTGCCACTGTTGTCATTGTAGGATTGCAAGGGACTGTTCTTATCTGAATACGAAAATTAGGCACAATAACAAGTACACTGGAACGTTTATTAACTCGCCACTCACTGACTTTAAATAGCGGACTCGGGCCCCTGACGTTCGGAAAGGGTTAACTATTTTCTAATACCCCTTCAGTTTTGCAATGCTACCCTTGAAAAGATTGAAAGGAAAACCCCAAAATTTGACTATATCTATATAAATGTATAAACTTATAGATACTAAGTAAATTAAGACTCAGTTACCAGAACTTTAGATCCAAAATAAACGATATCCATAAGTGGCTTAGTTCTATTTATGTAGGAGCTTCCAAGTGCAATAATACTTATTTCTTAAGTCTTTTAATAACCACATAATGCCATTTATTAAAGGCGAATTTCGTTTTTATTCAATAAAAGTATTTTTCGATTGAGAGAGAGAGCTTTAACTCAACCGGACATATTTGTAACAAATACTTCCACTATGATTTTTCTCAAAGACTTTCATGGATTATGTAACGCCCTTACTTGGAAAACCAGTCTACTGAAAATCAGTCCTTTGTTGGGCTACGAATTGGTTGAATGGAATAGGATTATTTATAGCAACAGGAAAATATTTTACAATAGTAATATGTCCGTATATTTGAATATCCCTGAAATCATTCGTAGATACATGAAAGGATCGACGATTACATTCGTACATGATCAAGGCGTTTACAGGCTGTTACTTAACGACTATTTAACGCGAGCATTAAAATTTGATCCGTAAACTCTGAGCTATTTCGGAAGCCGTGTGTATAAAACAAAACACCCGCTAAAACCGAGATCAAGTACCAAATGGATGGCGGACCGCAGCACCGTTGCCATGACATCATACGCTTACGTCACGTAAACAAAACTGTCAAACGCGGAGGTTACACAGTCGGAGTCCACCACATACAGCCGTCTCTTTTACATATAGGTGTAATCGTGTATGTTTTCCTGTTGTCTCTTTTCAGCCTGCGCACCGAAAATTCCAAATCCAAAATGGCTTATCTCATAGAATTGTATGTGAGCCGGAGTCAGTCAGCGCGGCATGCGTGGTTGATTACCGTGTTGTGTTCGCTCCTACGAAGTTTCATATGTATTTTATACAATAAAATATTTTTATCAATGAAAATGTGAATGGTTCGGTAACTACATACTTGAAACGTCTTCGAACGGATATAATTGCGGATAAGGTAGGCTCAAATTTCCAAATAATATATTTTTCAACGTGGGTATAAGGATAAACACATTGTTATGTGATGTAAAAAAATAAGAGCAATAGAAAATGATGGGACTACAAAATTTAGTTCCATTTTTGATTTTGCTTTATTTATAAATATCAAATTTAAATAAAATACTCTAGCGAGCTATGGGTTCCTAAGGGCTAAGCTTATGCTTTATTAATTTTTCTGGTCTAGAAATAAACATTGAAACAAAAAATAAATAAAAAAAATTGAGGAAAAATTTGTTTTCGATCGACGCGCGACGGTTGAACTTTTCCACGACTTCTTTCTTTATATTTTCTCCATTATTTTTCCTTGAAGTACAAAATGTCCGTGGGTCCTTGTGTTATCCTTGACCTCGGGGCTCTGGCGTCGGCGAGTCGCACCGAGAGCCTGACGTAATGTTATTAAGGCTCATCTTGAAGCATGGTATTGATTAGCGAAAGGAGGTTTAAATTTATCAGCCGGGAAGATTCTTCGTATGTTGGACTTCGCTATCTCTTGGAGCTATCAGCCATTGCAGAACAGCATTAGTTCATACCAATGTTGTTATGCAAACCTGCTGCATATATATGACAGAATCACTTAACATTTAATTTAAACTTAAAAATGACGCAAATTCTTAAATGTGTTTGTGCTAATTTAGACTAAGGAGGAAAATAAGTCATTGTTTTGCACTTGCTCTATTACTTTTAAATAAAGTATGACATAGTCTGAAACAAAACAATTGAATAATAAAAATACATTGTTAGGCTTTCCTCCATAATGTTATAATTTCTATCCCACTTCAAAAGGAAGAGGTTGTCCATCAGACGGCACGTTTTATATTTATTGCAGTCGGTTCTTTTTTCAATCATGTGTAGTCAATTATATATCTAAATAAATAGTAAGTGAGTCCATTAAGACTTGTATTAACTAGGTCATCAAATGATTGCAATTATATGTAAAAAAATATTGTGGTTATCCTTAACCCTAAAGAAAGCAAACAGGACAATAACTTTGGCTTCATTTATTATCGATTTGACCTTAATAAAAAAAACTACAGTATCATTGCAACTACATTTGGAAGTTTATTTTTTAAATGTTTTAAACGGTGCTATCAAACAGCATGCACAACACATTTTATCTTATCTATCGTTGTAGCAACTACGGCGAGGTACTTGATCAACCGTGCCCTAGTACATTTATTTTTATACCACTGATACTATAGGATACAGTTAAATAATATTATAAATAACGCAGGAAACGTGCTCCTGCGCCGTAACACAAGGTGTGTATAAAAACAGAATATTAAATGGGAGCATTACGTCATGCCCATAACAAGATTACGAGACGAGATTACTATGTTCTCTATTGAAATTTTCTTTGTTGTTGTTTTTTATTAATGTCATTTTGTAATTTTATGTCATAAAAAGAAAGGCACACAACCTCTTTAGAATGTCATCATCATCATCATCATCATCATCAGCCGGAAGACGTCCACTGCTGAACAAAGGCCTCTCCCCTTTAGAATGTACGACGATTCATTTCCTACCATTGAGTTTTTAACTACATTTCAGAATTAGTTTGAAAACAAACGCATGATCTAGTAAAACCTCTTTGGATTTAATTCTTCTCATAGCCTTTTCCCCATTGGTATTCTATTTTCCAACCAGTCAGGATAAATGCACGGACTGTAAATTGCAATTTATGTCTGCTGTCAGTTACTTCGTCACATTCGCAACGCTAATGGAATGTATTTCTGATCGCAACGTATGAGAATGACTTATACTTCGTAGATCGCGAGTCGTTATGGTTGACTGGCGTCATCAATCCGATTGGGTATATTTTTGAGCACCTGCACTGTCAGGTTTACTCAAGACTATTCTTATCAGAGAATTAATTAAGGGACTTACCTATATTGTATTTTGATATTAGAAGGTTAATACTAAGGTAAGGTACGTATTGTTTCATTTAAGGGTAGGTCATGCAAGATTTGGATTCTCGAAAAACCACTGATAATAATTAAGTCGATCATAATAAGTTTCTGCATTATTCATTTAGTCAACACCCATGAGCTCACAAGAGCTCTTTTGCGAATAGTATCAATACTTTCTATTATAATGAAGAAGATTATCAAATTAGGAAATTAAAGTCGTTAAATTGAATAATTATCCGGTTGGCGGATAATGTCTTCATGTCCTATTTACATAGTGTTTAGTTAGTATAATCCATTCGATGATGTCATAATTCACACATCGAGGTTGTCGAAAATATACGTGGCTATGAATAAGATCATAAATATTCAAGTTTAATGCAGTCTGTGAACGAATCTATTGATGTACGGTGATCGGGCTCCGTAGCTGTCTGTCTGTTTGGAAATGTAGATATAGATAGAAATGAAATGGATTCAGCTTTGTGTGTAAAACTGATTGGTGATAGGTCATTGGTCAATAATATCGAGTTGCATCCAAGAACTGTATTAATTTCACCGCTATTCAAAATTCTTAAGCTAAAACTGATTTTTAAACATTTGAAAGATAACATCGCATTTTTTAATTACCATACATACCTACAGCAAGCAAATTCTGTCGTGAAGGATTTTTTTTTGCCTGGTACTAACTAACAAACTAACTACGTAGGCTAAATAGAAAAATGTATAAACACGTGCTACCATAACACAAGTCATCGACCCGCTTGTTTTTTTGTGCAGGTACCTAAATTGAATAGATGTTAAAAGGCATTCCCTTATTTTCTGTTAAAATGTATAATGTTTTTGCAAGTTAATCTTCATCTTTTATTTACTTGAATGAATTTCCCGGACTACAATTTTACACGAAGTCACGAACAATGCAGTACAGATTTCAAATGTTTATATTATGTAATCCGGAAACAAACCGCTGTTCAGAAACATATAATTCCTAGGTTTCGTAATCTTTTATAATGAAATGGAGCCATTTAATTGAACTTCTGCCAGCATGCTACTTAGGTACATACAGTTTGTATAGTAGTCCTAAAGGTGTACAGTCACGAGCAAGAATATGCATAGGTACACTAAGCAATTTCTAATTGATTCTTTCGTTAATTTTTAAACCGTTCGATTCCTTAAATTTGTTTGACAATTTCGCTGTGCGTATACATATTTTTGCTTGTGAGTGTACCTAGTCCTACCTAATCAACAACACACATCCAGTAAAACATAGGTTCCCTCACTAATAAAACTCATAATAGCAAATGAAATAATGCGGCCTTGAATGACATAATGCATGTTTATTCTCACCTACATTTCAGTTGTTATTGCCACCTCGTGGGAAATCATTCAATATTAACACTATTGCGTTTAAATTATTGTAATGAGTTTGATCATGATGTTTCTACCTGTCACGCATCAATTCCCTCAAGGAATGGGCAGGGTACCTATACCTTGGCATGACAGGAACCGCGGTAGGTTACTATGAGTTCCCACATGGTCATAGGTTCTTAGCAGAAGATAATGGCTTTTTATAAAATTTTGAACTATTTTTTAATGATCCCACAGATTCGAAGCATCCCGATGGATTCACCCGTTAGCCCCGGGGAGAAGAAAGTCCAAAGGTTTTCTATAGGGTTAAAAAGTCTTGTGTCTTACACGGTGCTTATGTCTAAACACGAAATTCCGAAATGATTGATTACTTAATAATGTCTTAGTTTCGATTGTTTAAAGGTGTTATTGTTACTTCATACCCAATAAGTCTACGTAATTCTTAAATATAGATTTGATATTAATGTTTACTGCGTCAAGAGTGCCATAGTAACGAAATCCACTACATCCGAAGTAGGTGACCTCGCGAGTATTGAACCAAGGCGGCAAATCACAACTAAAGATCAAAAGTCTACTAAGCTTTTATAGGAGGTTATTACCCACTGCAATGGCTTAGAAGGACCATTTAATAACTTCTATAGACTAGTATAGACCCTGTCCTTAGTTATGTACCTAATTAAAGAAAAGTAGGTATAAGCGTAACTTACTGTTTTTCCTGGAAAAATCCTTATGTAATTCCTCCGCCCCGATAAAAGCGGAGGTGTATAATACCGGACTCCTAACAGCTAAAACCAACGCGCTTCGTTATTTTTTTGAACAAATCGAGATTTCTTCGTTAATTCTTCTTTGAAAGATGATAACGCACCTTCGTTTGTATGTAAGTAGTTTTAAATAATTATATTAGGACCTTCGTAAACCAATAAGTTTCAACGGTGATTCATAACATGTTTATATTTAAACTCCAACGGACATGAAAATCATAACTAAACATAATAAGCAAATATCTTAGACGCTAATAATAATTATAGTTAATTAGAATACCTAGTTGCGGAGTTAACACAAAATTACAAATAAGCTTTAGACGGGGGAGAACTGTAGTTTTTAATTTACATAGCTTCTTAACTATGTTTCAAAGTCAGACAATTTTCGGTTTTGTATTTACGTAGCTTGCCCAACAGTGTTTTTATATGTTTTCCGTGAATTCACTAATAATATGTTGTCGCCTAGTCCCACAGTTATTTCCTGTAGCTATTTCTGGTATCTACATATAAACATATTGCCCTGTGACGACACAGATCTGTCCTTCTGCGCCCTTGGATCTTACGCTATAAAAATAATAATAATAATATTCCGGAACAACTCACACACGGTTATCTGATCCCAAGCTAAGCAGAGCTTGTGTTATGGTGACCAGGCAACTGATAAACATACTTATATATTTCTAAATACATACATATTATAGATAAATTACACCCAGACAACCAGAACAAATGATCGTGCTCATCACACAAACATTTGTCCTGGGCGGGAATCGAACCCACGACCTCCGGTATAGCAGTCAGGGTCACTAACCACTAGACCAACTGGCCCGTCAAAATGTTTCTGTCATCTGACGAATGGTCAATTGAATTAGTTACAGTTCATGTACCTTGTGCTAATGGAAGCTTAGAACAAGAAATATTATGTATCGACATCAAATGATCATTATCCATCAGACAAGACCCATAACTGTCATTGATATGCTTGTAAGGCAGTTTAGCTAATTTCTTGTGCAAAAATTTCTCGTAAGCTTATAAAGAAAATTAAAAATAACCAATGCTACTTGCAATCAACAAGGTAAATAAATGACTTCTTCCTTGTTCCAGTAAGTTAATTCGGTGGTTTGTTACCTTATGAAACACATTTTATTGTGCTAATAAATTATACTGTTCAGGGACTCCCGAATCCAATATACTAATTGACCTGTATCGGTTCTGATAAATGGCCGATCTACATAATTAACAAATTAGTTTGTGTAATATCTGTCCGAGTCCATATCTTTATAAGCAGGTTTATGTAGTTATGGTGGTCTATAAACAACATGAAAACGTCTATCCGTGAGCTACGTCATCTTATGGAAATTTGATTAAAATCTGAGTATCTGCAATGAACTATTTGCAGCACTTATATGCACCTTAATCTTACGGATACTACGTTCATAGCCAGCTGCCTTTCTTCCTTGGACTATCAGAAACTTTCGAGCATTTATATTATAAGAACTCAAATCAATCATTCAATCACTTGTTTATTTCAGATCTGATTTGACCATGGAGTGAAGAAAACATGACGATCCTTTTGTACGACTACTTTGATTTGGAGGAGACGTCTTCCAAAAGCCTTAGTGTGTGGAAAGGTATGCCAACATTTATATCTATGTAGTAAATGGTTCCTGACATACAGGTACTACATCACCCTAAGGTAATTTTTTGGGTACCTAGTACCTAAAACATTGTCTACTGTGATGTTGGGCTTGCCAACCTTCCGACAGGCAGGGTCCTCAGGTGGTAATGAGGGGTAGACGCATCAATAAAATACAGAACTTCATGTCGAGGTATAGTTGAGGTAACTAATACCTAGTAAGAAGAGATCCCTTTAAATAAATTAATGATCCCTTTAATTTTATTAATTAATTTTTATTAAATAATAAAAATTAAAGAAGTGGTTATAATCGCTCAGACGGCAGCAGGAGGATTAAATACCGCGACGGTGACACGAAGCATTGTAGTATCTTTATTGTGTGGCTTACCTAGAATCAAGGACAATTTGGAAGTTAATTTAAAATCCAATTGATAATTGAATCTAGATTAACCAATTTCGATGAATCGTTTTAAACTCAATGACGGAATATGTACAAAGCCGCTATAGGATTCGTATTATTGCGCTCAAAATGAGCCTATTAATCGGAAAGTCAACGAACCGGCAAACAAGTGCGTCAAGTATGTACTCATCGTTTATCGTTTGGTCTGTCACTATGACCTCACACTAAACAGCCACACCTTTTGAATTTTAAACACTTCAAAACTCTGTTATCTTTTGCTAACCTTGCGTTTAAAAACTGTTTAAACTTACATGTAAGGATATATCTTGCATCTCTCGTTCTCTTGCTAAACAGGGGCAATCAGAATTTAGGTCCGGTATACAAGACTTAGTTATTTTGCAGGAGATCAAAAATAGGTCCTTCAAACCACAATAATTGAAACCTCTTATAAAAAAAACCAGTGATTGAAATTAAAATGAAATGAAATTATTTCAGAACTTATACAACTTTATTTTTTCTTTTCAGCATTCCATTTAATATTATACGTATTCGCAGCCATTTTTGGCATCGTGAACTATGTGTTCCTGCAACAGACAATGGAATTGGTTAACCACAACTGCGTGTTATTTCCTCGTGAATTGGAGTTTCATACGGTGGAGCTAATTGACTTTTCTGAAATGCAAAATGAGATGCAAGAGTTTAAAAATATGACTGACGATGCTCAATCTAATGATAATGGAAATAATGATGACCAAGAGAGTGTTAAAGAAAAGAGAGAAGTTAATAATAATGTAACGCTTGACTATAATGAGACTTCGCCAGATGGCAACATGACCTTTTTTGGTAAGTTTGGTGAAGAACCTAGACATCACACTTATATAACGCTGAAAACTTAAACTGTATACATATTGCTATCAACAATCCAAATGTCCACATAAATTACACAATTTAAACTACTCTACTTTAATTAGGATTATTTCAAGATCATATATCACTCATCAGTCTTACCATGTGTTACCCATCAAGAATGGGTTGTAGAGGTCAGTTAAGCAGTCGCTCCATGTGAAATAGGGTTTTCAGCTGAATCAGGTATGACTGGCAGCCGACCCCAACATAGTTGAGAAAAAGCTAGGTAGATGATGATTTCAAGATCATATATGTATAATTGCCAAATAAAATCAAATAGCAATTAGGACTAGTCTACTGTTGACATTGTTTAAACAATCAGAAATAGGTTCTTTATTAATCTGAAATTGATTAAAATTAAATGCGATGCATCGTATCGCTAATGGGTATAGTAATTGAATGGCAAATTAAGATATAATATGTCTGCGACACAAACATAAAGCAGTTTTATGTCGTTCTGGTCCATATCTCAGCAGTAAAAATCTAGTGAACACATCTTGAAACAATAGAATTAAATCCGAGGCAGTTGTACCTATTGCAAATGTATTTGCTTATACCACACGAGTTCTTATTATTGGTTAAAGTTGCATTTTCTTCTGCATAAACGTTACTTTGGACATTTTGTTAAACGATTTCTAAATCCGATAAAATATATAACCTCTTTCTTTCTTTATAAGGTTGATTTCTTTCCTTAAAAGGTATAATATACAAATTAAGTAAGTTTACCTTTCACATTTTGTCCAGGCCCTACGAAACATCTACCCAGCGAACCTTGGATAACTTTCTTCTCAATAACCATATATTCGAGAAAACCAAAACGTAATGAGTTGAGCTACTGTTTGATTGATTTCCAATACTTACTTTCTGAATTGTGAAATGTTTGATTGATTTGAAATACTTACTGAATTGTTTACTAACCGTGAGGCGAAATTTACTAAAGTGTGATTAGCATTGCAAAAGTCTTTTAGACCAAACATTGATTTCGAGTTAAAATTAACAAAATTTTGCATGGATATATTTACATAAACAAAGTGACTATGATGTGGTCAACCTAAAGCTTAATTTATTTATTTCTTACCGTCTCTTAATTCCGAAAATATGTTTCCAGGTAACAAAACCCATCGCTTAGCATTGGACACGTTCAGGACCCTGTTCGAAGCCAACAGTGACTGCCAGTTTGCAGAGTACATGCCGCTGATGTCAACCGTGTTTTCTGCAGTGTGGCTGACTATGTTCACCATGTGTCCCCGAGGAGGACGCGCTAGGGCCGGGTAAGGAGATATAAAACTTAATAAATGGCGTAAAAAAGATTGAACAGTAGGAAAATCTACGTTTATTGCCTAGCCTAGACAGTTTTTGTCTGATAAATAACAATCACCTCGCTCAAACATTGCTCTGTTGCGGTTTTGACGTTGTAAGTAGGTAAATGGAGGGCCAGGACAAATGTTGTGTGATGAGCATGATCATTTGTTCTGGTGTCTGGGTGTAATTTATCTATAATATGTATGTATTTAGAAATATATAATGTATGATGCTTCAAGTATTATGAGAGCTGAATTGACAGCTATTGTTGAAGCTTTGTCTTACATTCAATCTTTGCCGTGCACAGATGTAGTGATATTGTCAGACTCAAATAGTGCTCTTCAACACTTGATGCGCTGTGTATCGGGAGTTCGAGGTATGCCTGTAGCTTATGATGCGCTTAAGATTATTCACATTTTGCAGAACGAGAAAGTAAATATAAAGCTTCAGTGGATTACTTCGCATATGTAGGTATTTTTGGAAATGAAGTGGCGGATAAGTTAGCTGTAGAAGCTATCACGGACGGCATAATTATTCCAAGTAATCCTTATTTTACGGAGCTTATTCCTAGCATGAGAGAGTTTTGTTTTGAGATGTGGAAAAACCACTTCAATATTATAACTGCGGGAAAGGGTTTGTGGTATAGAACTATCCAACAGAAGCTGCCTCGAATTCCTTGGTTTGACGTAGTTAGCTGTTTTTGTAGGCACTATCAGTTTTTTACATTTGATGGGTGTAAGTCCATCCCCTCTTTGTCATTTTTGTTTAAATAAATTGGATGATTTGTATCACATTTTGTTGGAGTGTAGCGCTTTCGATGATTCGAGGCGATTCTTGGGGGGGGATGCTCCGTGGCGATGTGTATAGTGGTGGGATTAATATTTTGCTTGGGAGGCCTTTTTCGGAACAGAGTATTGAAATTTATAAATTTGTAAGGGGAGTGTTTTCAAGGAGGGATACGTAATTTTTTTTTAGTTTTTATTCGGACGTAGGGTCTGTGGTGTTCTAGCCTGTGACCCGTAGAAGGCGCTACATTCCAACGGGGTGTCTAGTTTTAAGTTATCTTTAAGTCTTAGGATTAGATTATTTTTACTTTTGTTAATTTATTATTTAATTTATTGTGTTACCTTACGAGGCTGTCTTGGCGCACCAGCGCAAAAAGCCTCATCAAATAAATGATAAAAAAAAATATATATATATATATAAGTAAGTTTATCAGTTGTCTGGTTACCATAACACAAGCTCTGCTTAGCTTGGGATCAGATAACCGTGTGTGAGTTGTCCCAGGAATTTATTATTATTATTAATTAGAAAATCTTTGTGCAAATTGTACTTAGATATAAACCTAAAGCAACTGTACCTAACGTAGATTCCAAAGATTATTTACAAACATCCTGTCGATTGGTTAACGATACCATAAAAAATAAGAGGAAATGATTTTAAACAAGACGTCGTAAAATCCTTGAGACGAAATCTAATTAATTACTTAACAAAACAAATGCGTTGGGAACTGCACTAGTTGGCAAGACTCCAACGAGGTTACAATGTGGAATATTTCAAACTTCTTGTAAACGTTGGCATTTATTAATTAGGGTGCTGATTAGTTAAGTTTGGGACTGCCTCGGAACTACGGTTAATAAATCCAAGACCCTCATTAAGTCCGCGACACACGGATGAAAGGCCTTAGTGCGGAAGTAATTTAAAAAATATATTGAAAAAGAAAGTTGTATCTTTAAATTAGCGCTAATATGCGTCACTCGGCTCGCAACCACGACTGGTGGAACCTGATCGAAACGTCAAGCCCCATAAAGGTATTTATGCTTGTTGGCGCTGAATTCGTATTTTAGTATAGTATTGTATACCTATATTTATATGGGCCTTGATGCCTGAAATAAATGGATTATTAATTCCTGTTCAGTAATATTACTGTCTTTAAATTAACGCGTTAACCGCATTGTTATTTCCACCAGTCTTCTTCAACCATGGCGCATCCTGGCTCCGGCATTGGTCTTCGCTCTAGTCATGGTGGGCCTCACCGGGCACAGCTTCACCCTCACCAACGGTGGTCTTCACGCGTTTTGTGCTGCCTTCTCTGACGTCACAAATTCTACCACGTAAGATTTGTAGATCTTATGTTTTTTATTTTAAATTTACTTTTTTTCTGAAGTTGTTATATTCCAAGGCGGAATCAGATCAACCTTTTTTGGATTTAAAAACTCTGTTTTTCTTAGCAGCCTGTTTCTGAGATGCATTTTAAGTTTTAAATTAAATTATATTTATTATAAACGCTACTTACTTATAGCAATAATAAGATAAACAGTTTAATCTAAAAACCATATACCTATGTACAGCTGCTCCTCTGTGGACCCTTTACTGGAACTCGGGTGGAACTCTACGTGGACATTCGGCGGCCGCGTGGCGGCGACTCGCGCGACCTGCGCAGGAGTGCTGGCCAGCTGGGCCTGCGCCGCCGCTCTGCTGATTGCACGCTGCCTGACTGCTCCCGACTTTGTGGTCAAACGCACTGATGTGTGCCTCGCTAGGGATCCCCAACAGGTACTAATTATTAGTTGGAAATCAGGCGAATGGATGGGACGACTCCTTTGGCGACATTAAAAATCTATATAAATATAAAAAATATATAAAATATTTCTCTTATTTTCTAGAAAGTCATCCCTCACCTCTTGAAGTCACCAAAATATCATCAGCGGTCCAACCAAAGTTCCCCAAGTAAACGTGACAACGCATCGCTGAGGTCAGACCCGACGATCACCACAGAACTGGTGACGGCATCCGTCGAGCAAGGACAAGACTCCGTGCCTACCTCACTGCTGGTCACGCCTGTCAAGTCGCCGCGCAACACCGAAGACATAGAAATGACGTATACGTCACAAGAACGTATCGATCACCAATAAAATTATAAATATTAAAAATATTTACCTATAAATCGATAAGGATACTTCCAGAAATTATTGTGTTTTTTTTTTACATAAAGACTTGAAAGATGGTGTTCGATTTTGCCTCATTCTGTGTGTTACCACTTTTTGCTGTACAATCGATAGCACATATTGCAAATGGAAGTATTTGATAACTTTGCAGTTGGGAAAATCAGTTAGTTTGCTAGCTAGGCTAACATTTGATTAGCAATTTAGCACTGCCTCGCTTGATGGACGATGGATCACTTTCTATTGCATGGATAGAAAGAGACAGAAAAGGCTCAACAGTTTCACATTAATACTTAAATATTGTTTAATATTTAAGTAGCTATGTGAAAAATAAAAGATATTATATTTGACATCTCGTTATATCTATTCGGAGTATATTTTAACGAAAAAAGGTTGCATTTTACATTGTATGTTAATCAATAACAGTTATGAAATAAATATAAGTACAAAATTAATAAGTGTATTTAAACTTATCCCCGACCTTTGCCGGAGCCACGGGATATCGGTAGGTACTCGGCGCGGCTCCGGCAAGAATTACATACCCGCTAATAATTATCGAATGTATAAATATTCTTTGAAACTGTACTGACTCCTTGTACCCAATCAGATTGCGGGAGTGAGCCGTAACCGTAACCTATCACTAAAATTTACCAACAAGAGTACCTACTTACTTACCTATATTGTAGACTAGACTATCAATCTTTTCTTCAACTTAAAGGTAGAAAGAATTAACACTATGATAGCATTAAAAAGAATCATAAAACAATTAATATCCATAATATAATTCCGCATCTGAAAATATAATATCTAACATGATATTATATAATAAATATCCAGATTTTACAGCTGTAATATTATAACGTTACAGTGTTTATAACTTAACATATAAGTACCTACGGTAATTAAAGACAGCAGCGCCCTAATTTTATGACGATTCACTTTCCGCAGCCGCACTCTCTTTCTACATTTACTTAGTAGGTAGGTACCTACTTACAGTTAGGAAATAAACCATAAACTTATTTGCATTAGAATAAAAGACACATCTTACTACGAACAGGTAAAAGGAAACCCATCCCGGTTTCGCACAATATCTCAAAATTCTCGTCTTTTCTATACTATAATATTATTTGATATTATTATGTATGTTTTATACATAAAAAAACCTTCCTCTTGAAGTACTCTGTCTATTGCTGACAACTGTATTAAAATCTGTTAATTAGTTTTACAGATGTGAGCGAACAGACAGCGTACCTAAGCCTCTTAATTTTATACTATGTAAAGAGGTGGCGAAGACAGAGTTTATAAACTTGCAATACCATATGATCATGGCTGAAAATAAATAAATGTTTGGAACTGTCAAAGTCAAACCACATTATTACAGAAATTTATTAAATGTCACATAGAACATAAAATTAAAACCCACCATCTGATGATGTAAAAAAAAAACAAAAATTCGGAAGTGAAAAAAAAAATCGTAAATAAAAATTATTTCGAGTTGAATTAAATACTAGGAAAATGTTTATGTGTAAGGTAAAAGGACTTTTATGCAAATCATATTTTATAAAACCTTCAGTAAGAAATTATGCTCACGATGATTATACGAAGGTGCTCTATCCTTTACATAGTAGAAAGTTATTAAAAATTGGCGGCGTAGAATCTGCAGAGTTCCTTCAGGGCCTCGTCACCAACGACATGAACCACTTCGCTGAGGGAGCCCGGTCCATGTACGCCATGTTCCTGAACACCAAAGGTAGAATTCTATACGACACCCTTATTCACAAATGGATGGACGAAAACGTTTTCATGATTGAATGCGATCAAAGCGTCATTAACTTATTAAAGAAACATTTGCAAACATATAAGTTAAAAAGAAAGGTTGAAATAGGGGACATAAGTTCTCTTTTCCATGTATGGGCATTGGCAGTACCTCCAAACACAGATCTTGAATGTACAGCTGACATTCATAATAACATAAGTATTTTCAAGGATCCGCGTCTAGAGGACTTGGGCTATAGAGTCATTACTACCACACAAGTAGATAACTTTGACTTGAAAGAAGTGCTCGGAAAGGACACAGTCATGGAAAATAATGAAACAGGGTATAGATATTTGAGATACAAGTTAGGAGTAAGTGAAGGTTCTGATGACCTATTTCCTGGGGCTAGTTTACCACTAGAAGCTAACTGTGACTATCTCCATGGAGTAAGTTTTCATAAGGGGTGCTATATTGGTCAAGAATTGCTAGCTCGTGTACATCATACTGGTGTTGTAAGAAAAAGAATAATGCCAATAAAATTTAAGGATGTAGACAAAGTGGAGGAAACCCTTGAGAAAGACGCTGAGATAATATCTGTTGATGATGGAACTTCAAATGTTGGAAAGTTGAAAAGTTATGCGTATAATTGTGGGTTAGGTTTAGTGAGAATAAGAGAGGCTCTTGGCGCCCAATCTCTTTGTATTGGTCCTTACACTGTTGAAATTATAAAGCCAGCTTGGTGGCCTGCCGAAGCTCCGAAAGAAAAGATTAGAGTAATGACTCCCGCAGCTGAAGAAGTCTATAATGAAAATGTATATGTATAACATTTTATATCTATGTTACAAAATAACTATTGAATTTGTCGTAAAAGATGAGACCCATTATAACAAACTCAAATTAGTGCAACATTGCATTGTTCAATCACTAAATACAAGAGTACATAAAATTTTGTAAAATGGGAAGGAAAAGAATTCTTGTGGTAATTTTCCATAAATGTCATTGTCTTACAATTATTTAGTGTTCATTATGTTTTTACCAATTAAATTTTGTTTCAGTGAAATGACGGAAGATACGAAAGCAAAAGAAGAGGTGGTGCAGTTGGTTTACGACTTTAAATGTTCTTGTTGCGGGATGGAAGAGAAAGCTCACTACAAAGGCAAAAATCCCCCTTTTTCCCGCAATTTGTCACTAAAGTATACCAGCTATGTAATGAAAGACCCCTTTAGTCCACCTGGTAGAGGCGAAATTTTGGTCCTTGGATCTGATTGTGCAGGATGTGGAATATTAGTTTGTATTAATAAAGAGTGTAGTTTCTTTTATTTAAAAATGTATTGTATTCCATGTGCTGTTAAATTAAATGAAACATTTCCGGTTGAAGTGAAAAGTAAATTATTGCAAATAAAAAAGTAATATTAATATGTGGTTTTTATTATTCTTGCTCAAAAATGTCTTGAATGACTATTACACACATTCATAGAAAAGAAGGAAAATGTAATTAGATTTAAAAATTGAGTTGTCACCTCTCTGGCTTTAGTTTTTGTCTTCACTATTTATATTATATTCATACGGTTTATTTTGAGGTCATATTTGGCTACTCTTGGCGGCCAGGATTGGAAAAACAAAACTTAAAAAAATTACGGCGATTCTTTCCGTGTGCACAGCTTTGCGGCGCCGCTCGAGCAGGTACTCTTTGGTATTTGGACTATTTGGTACCATTTAGTAGCTACTCAGTCCCTTACATTTTAAGCCTGAACTCTACTGCATGCAATGCTACACCCGTAAACTATGGAACTTCAAAATATGTAAAATTATGTTTATGTAAAACGTTTTTGTAGGTAGGTATAGATGTGTATGAAATAAAAGGCTTGCATATCAAATACTGTTTACTTTGGCTTTCCAGTCCGATTTACAGTATTTTTTATTAATTTTCACAAATTGTATTCAATAACACAGTTATATTCGACCGAAACTCTAGTTTCAGTAACACATTTTATTATAATACACAAATTCAAAGCCATAAACGAAATGGGGTACAATGTGACCACAGTAAGTACCACAAAACGCTTGCGATCTCACGCCACACCACGTTACAAACAAATTATAATCTTAAAATTAATAAAGATAATTACAGCATAGTTATATTAAGTTGTATATATTAATAAGCTCTAAAAACGGGACAAACTTAAATACACGTTTTGTCTTATGTTCCAGTCACTTCAATCAGATAGATAGCACCACATTACTTTCATACCCCCTTATAAACTGTCCAGTGACTGTCCATCTCATGCTCGCCAGTGCGGTCTCGTAAACACAATACGTCAGATATCAAATCTATAACAATTATAGGTACACCAATAAAATACAAATTATTATGAAAAAATGAGACATACCTACTCTATTGAATAATTATTATTATTTAGTCGAATATTATTGCTTTCTTTCGTTAGCGATCACGTGCGAGTGGCACGCGTTGGGAATATGATATTCGAGAGATTACATGGGTGAGTTACATACAACATTTATTTTCACGTAAATATTCTAGACAACTAGTTTGTGATGGACTATATAGCGTAAATATGTCATGCTAATGTGTACTATATAAAGATATAAAATGGACAGGTTCCTTCGTAACGTCTGCAAGTAAACTGTTGTTATATACATCTATATGAACCGCAATTTCTACGTATTGTGACACTGATTTACATTTATTAATTACTAAAATGTTTATCGAACTGGGCAGTGTATGTGATTCTGTGTTGCCACCTACAAGAATACAATGTAAGTATACATAAAATTACATATGATAGCAGTTAAAATTGAATATTTTTAGAAGTTTATACTTTACAGAAATATATATTTGACATAAAACGTTTTTTACAGACATTAGAGTAGAGGGGATTTGTAGATCCGACTATCAAATTATACTGGCCTAATTTTGAAGATCTGCCAAACAAAATAAAAGTACGCGCCTTGGACGGGTAATTTTGATCATTATGTCGTTCAGCATTTTCATACTTAGACACTATAAGCGGGGTGGAGTATTCATTTTTACTTATTAGATTACAATATTTAAGATAAATTAACGCGATGTTCACAGCCTAAATGTACATACTTATAATTTTGACATACAAATACAATTTTGCGACAGTCATACACATAGATACAATAGTACAGATACAGACACTTAGTTAGAAATGCACGTCAGTAGAAAGCTATAAGTCTACGAGCTTCAAGACAGAAGACTTGATGTACCAAAGTGCAAGTACATAAACTTCACCCAGTCATGAGCGCAGACGTTAACATTTAATACATATTGAAACTGGAGGATGTGGAAAATAATATAGCTTTATGAAGAACGACCTTTATTTTAAGAGTTATAGATAGATTAAAGGAATGTCTCCAACAAGCTATCCATCGGAAATTAATCGATTTAACCATAGTAGATAGAAATAGGTATTTTTGAAGATTTAAAATAAGAGACGGCGCCGCAATACTAGAAGATTTTTGACCGTAAGATTCCTAATTTTGCTATCAAAAACATTAAGTATTTTGGATAAATATTAAAATAGGAATACTACAATCTTTTACCTATAAGCCGCTTAGGAGCGGGTAGAACCTTACAAATTAAATAAATAAAAGCACAGGCGCCATTTTAGTAATTCATCAAAACACATTTTTGCTTTGACGAAAAACTATTGTGCTACTAAAGTGCCGACACAGTCATTTAAATTTAATAAAAAAAATACAAAAGTCATGCATACCATTCAAACTTCAGCATACTTGACAGACTATAAATCGAGCGATTATAAATGTATGATTTATCGTCGATAAGCATTGTCTATGGTCGCACTATTTGAAACATAACATATACTAATACCAGTGCGATTACGCAATAGAAAGATCGGTAACAAAATGTTCAGTCCATGTCATGAGCAATCAACATGAAACCAAGCTTAAGGTTCATTGATTACTCTTTAGGCTCACAAATGTTGGCGCTCTGAACATTGAGTAACGATATTTCTTATGCGAGTGCATCTATTATAGTCTAGTCTACATCAGCCTGTATGAGACACTTATAGAAAAAACTAGAGGCTGACGGAGAGCAGACGCGTCAAGTACTCCCTCACACACTGATAACACGAGTCCTAGTTTGTGATGATACGTTTGGAATGTACTAAACATCGATGTTTGATACCAACAAACTCTATACCTACATGTAACGCAAGACAGAAGACAATCAAGTCACTGTATTCTTTCCAATTCCTAACTAAATAAAATTATACAATATACTTACTGAAACGCAACGATCACAAAACTATGTATATATACATTTAACTTACACATAATATTAGAAACAACCGAAATATTTAAAAAAAACCTCATATCATTTGCACATTCAAATCAAATGAGATGTCAATTTTAAATTATACATATATTTATAAGACAGTCTATGCAACGTATTCAAGGAAATACATATGTATACACGTTATAAATGTGTAAAGTAATTATATTATGTGATATTATTCCCGTGGGGATCCTTCTGCAAAGGTCTATCAATTAGCCATTACTTGAATCTGTTTTTGTGTGATTGCATTGTCCCGCGACGGATAAAGCAAAGAGAAGCAGAAACAATGTTGCTGTCTACAGTTAAAATGATAATAAAAAGTAAAAAATTCATGAGATAGACATAAGCTATAGAAATTGAGGGTAGCTTATGGCAGTCTCATTAGTATTGAACTGTAGAACGCAACACTGTCCAACCCAAAATCAAAGTTTTGCTTAACGTAAGGGCGCGCGTTCCTAGGTTACATTATAAACACGAATTTCGCACAGTTTGTTATAAACATCAACGCCTAAAATAAATTATGTGTCCCAAGCTCACCTAGATTTGTCAAGAGAATTGATTTGAACGCGATCGTTTGACTTTTCGCGACAAGTTCATAACATAGGGTCGGAGCCCGGAGACAGTTTGTAGAGTGATGGCGGTTAGGTCTCTGCGGGCGGGAGCGGGGCGAGCGGGGGCGCGGCGGCGGCGGTGGCGAGCGCGTCCAGCGCGTCCAGCGCGTGCGCCAGGTGCGTGAGCGCGGGCGCGCGCGGCGAGGCCGCCTCGTCCGGCTCGGAGTCGGGCTCGGCCGCCTCCGACGCCGCGTCCGACCCGGAGCTGCCCGACCCGGACGCGCCGCGGGTGCTGGCGCTCGCCCCGCCCGCGCACCCGCTCTCCGGCTCGGAGCTTTCTTCTTCTGTAAAGAGAAATAAGGTATTAAAACAATTGTGCTTTACTCCAATTACAACGATAAACTATTTTACTTACATATTCTAGAACTTCATTAGATATAAAGGTGGAATACAAAGCCCTCAGGGTAAAAAAGGACTTAAATATATAGGGAATGCTAAGACTACATTTTTAATCTTTTCAAGTCTTCATTTTAACGAATGCTTTTAGCAAGCTAGTCACAAATGTATAAGTAGTAATGCTACCGGTGGCGTGCTGCAGGCGCTGGCGGATGTTCCGTGTGGCGCGCAGCAGGTCCCTTGCGAGCGGCGGCGGCAGCGGCGCGCGCGCGGCCAGCAGCAGCAGCGCGCGCGCCGGCGCCAGCAGCGCCCGCAGCGGCGCGCGCCCGCCGCCGCACAGCGCGCCCGCCAGCGCCTCCGCCGCGCCCGCGCCGCTGCTGCCGCTGCTCCCGCCGCCACCCAGCTACACACACACGATGCACATTATATTACAAAATCTTACTCAATAAAATGGAGAGCTTCCAAAAATTATCTATATTACAATCACTACCAGCACACACCTACCATGTAAACAGTACATACCTTAGGATAGTAATGCTGCATGAACTGGTAGATGACGGGGTCCTCCAGCGACTCGCGCTCGTCCAACAGCACGGCGTCCACGTACTCCGTCGCCACGCTGCACTCCAACAACATTTCCTCTAGCTTGGAGTCAGCCTACAAACAACATTATTATGATTTTCATTATGTATTGTAACATCTATGTACGAAGCTTTGTTTTTGACGGTACATTTTTCCATACATATTAAGGCCTATATGCGGCGGAGGATAGGCTATATAACCATTAACTTAATGGTTACATAGCCTATTTAAATTCTTAAGCCAATTTATATTATTTAACACTTACACAAACATCAACCCTCTACAAGTGTTAATAAAGTTCCTTTTACAACGACATGTTAGAAAAAGTCTTAAAATATGAAGTTGTAGTGCAAACTGTACCTTATACGTAAGCATTACAGTCGTTATTCCTAAACTTCATGTTATATACATGAAGACGAACACGGCGCCGACAGCAGCACCAGCTGCTCCGACATGCAGCGCTGGCTGCGCGCCACGCGGCAACACGTGTCTGCAAGGTGTATATACATACCGGCGAGGCGGCCACGTCCCGCCAGAAGGCGGCGAAGTAGTTGAACCGCAGCGGCACGGCCTCCAGCGCGCACAGCGCCGACAGCAGCACCAGCTGCTCCGACATGCAGCGCTGGCTGCGCGCCACGCGGCAACACGTGTCTGCAAGGTGTATATACATACCGGCGAGGCGGCCACGTCCCGCCAGAAGGCGGCGAAGTAGTTGAACCGCAGCGGCACGGCCTCCAGCGCGCACAGCGCCGACAGCAGCACCAGCTGCTCCGACATGCAGCGCTGGCTGCGCGCCACGCGGCAACACGTGTCTGCAAGGTGTATATACATACCGGCGAGGCGGCCACGTCCCGCCAGAAGGCGGCGAAGTAGTTGAACCGCAGCGGCACGGCCTCCAGCGCGCACAGCGCCGACAGCAGCACCAGCTGCTCCGACATGCAGCGCTGGCTGCGCGCCACGCGGCAACACGTGTCTGCAAGGTGTATATACATACCGGCGAGGCGGCCACGTCCCGCCAGAAGGCGGCGAAGTAGTTGAACCGCAGCGGCACGGCCTCCAGCGCGCACAGCGCCGACAGCAGCACCAGCTGCTCCGACATGCAGCGCTGGCTGCGCGCCACGCGGCAACACGTGTCTGCAAGGTGTATATACATACCGGCGAGGCGGCCACGTCCCGCCAGAAGGCGGCGAAGTAGTTGAACCGCAGCGGCACGGCCTCCAGCGCGCACAGCGCCGACAGCAGCACCAGCTGCTCCGACATGCAGCGCTGGCTGCGCGCCACACGGCAACACGTGTCTGCAAGGTGCGAACATGTGTAGGCAAGATGCTAAGTTAAAGTTTAGGTTATGTATTTATATTTAAAGGGATATTTACTTAAGTTCGTATTTGCTGCAGAAAATTAGCGAGTAAAGTTAGCTGTTTGTCGCGCGACATTATTTGACAAATAAAACGTATATGTATTGTGCTTTCGTTTTATGCTACAACTCGCACCTGGTATCACAGATTTAAGTTATATGATTTTCTTACCGATAAACTTATGGTAGGGGCGGTAAGCAGCAGCCAGTCTTAGTGCAGCGGCGCGAGCCCCACACGCGTGCGCCGGGCGAGCGCGCGCCCCGCACTGCGCGCCCGCAGCCAGCGGCACCAGCGCGCCCAGCGCCGCGCCGCCGCCGATCGTCAGGATCTCGCGTAGGACACCTGTACATTTATGCAGGTTTGTTTAAGTTGAAGTTTGCTATATCTATCTATATAAAGGTTATACCGCATTCAAATATTTACAACAATCAGAACCAGACGGTTGAAGAGATGCATCTTAACATTTAGCAATTGATTTTTGATGCAATTGATACATCAAATTGGAATTTCTACTTTATTTATTTTGAGCTGAAATCTTGTAAATTGACTCTATACCAGATGTACTCTTCACCCCTTTTGGATAGATATACCCTTTCGTTTACACCTTGTATCTCGAGCTCGAGTACGGAGTATGTAGGGTATGTTAGGTAGGGTACTGACCTAGCGCGGCGTCTCGCAGATGGTTGTGTCGGTGGTGCAGGTTGAGCATGGTGAGCAGGCGGCGCGCGCACTCGGGCCAGTCCTTGCAGGCCAGCAGCAGCGCGCGCGCCTCCTTGGCGTCGCGGCGCGTGCGCAGCGTGCGGCACAGCGCGCGCGCCCAGCGCAGCGCCGCCGTCAGCTCCGCGCGCACCGCGCCGCCCGCGCCCCCGCCCGCCCCGCCCGCGCCCCCGCCCTCCACGTACACCGCGTGCAGGCTGTGCAGCGCCTAAGCACGGGAGATATACAACATTATATCACTGCACAGACAGCTGAATGGTCATTGATAGCGCCGTCTTTTAATGCCGGCGATATTATATGCAAACGATGCAACTCGATTTTCTTCGCGCGGCCTCCTCGCTTCTTGCTCTAACCATTTCCGTACGATTGGTTACGTCGCGACTGCCCGGAACTTTACGATTAAGATTAATAACCTAAAACTGCGTTTAATAAGCGAGCGCAAGCGCACCATTTGTACTACCAATTTGGACAGCAGCTCACAGGTTTTCAATTAACCCAGAGCATAACGTTGCTCCAGGCAAAGTTCCTCCGCATGTTTTACTTTTATCAGACTGTACATTATTTTAACAAGTCTCTTCTGTCTACTACAAATGATACTTACTTCAAAAGTCATCTGCAGACCGCCATTATACACGACGTACAACCTATCGTCCTCATTCTCGACGAGCGTGCAGAACGCAGATATTAAGGTCGTCCAACACGTCCTGCCGTTAAGACCTGCGGACGCGTAAGAAACGTGACAGAATAAATACTTTTATAAATAAAAAACAAATAAAAACATAAAGAAACAAATAAAAAATATTTAAAAGCAGGTTATGTTATTTCTTAATTTTCAAGAATAGCCATCGTTTGATCAACATAAAAGAAAACAAACATAAAGTAATTAATATAGAGCACCCTCTTACATACACATACTGTATGGACTAGAATCTTCTTCTAATTTACACTAAATTGGGCAAGCTTCATCCCAGCAACCAGAACTCAATATATGAACATACAGTTCGATCTTAATATCAAAGCCGTAAGTTCGACTCTGCGAAATATAGTACCTCTAATGAAAATCTAGTCCAATAGTTTATGTACATGTAAGAGTGGTGCAAGTGTAGTCAAACTGTCAAGATACCTATGTGCTCACCCTGTAAATAAGCGGAGAGCGTGCTCCGCCTGAAGGCGGCGGCCTCGCGACCGTCGGCGGACTCGCTGCCGCTGCTGGCGCCGTTGCCGCTGCCGTTGCCGCTGCTCGTGCTGCCGTTGTTGCCGTTGCCGCCGCGAGCGGCAAGGATGCGAGCGAGTCTGCGACAAACATGTTATTGTTTTATTGTTGTGGATTACAGTATCTGGTAATGTTCTTATGTTAGTTTCTTTAACAGTGAAATAATTTTTCGATAATGTAGATAATAAATAATTAGATACAAACTAATTTATTTCTTTTTTGCATTATATTTTCTTACAAGTTTAATGATCACAAAATCATGTAAAACCATGTTATGTGTCCACGAAGTAAAGTATGTTTAAAATGCACACTTGATAGAATAAAGATTGGTCTTAAATTGATTTACTAAATAAGTTTCACAAAGCTATCATTGATATTCAGTTTTACTGTCGCAGGAATTTCTTTGAAATGTTAGAAACTTACCTATGTACGTCCGTTTAAAAAACAAATGATCTAATAACTATGTAACAGTGTTTTCCACAAACCTGAGCAGCTCATCAGCAGCACCGGGATAGAGATGAGCGTGTGGCGCGATGTTGCGGAAGGCCCAGTGTATGTTCTGGTGCTGCGCCAGCGTGCGCGCGAAGGCGCTGGAGCGGCGGCAGCACAGCCGCAGGAGCGCGTAGTAAGGAGGGAGCATGGCGCGGTTGTAGGCTACCACCTCGCCGTCTTCGTGGTCAGCTCTGTGGTAGATATGTAAAATAGTTCGCAATTTATATTGATAAAAGAAAAGTTTATTTATCTATACGACGCGCGACGTACTATTTCAAGGTCCAAATTCTATCTTCCAAGAAGAAGGTCCAAATGACATTTACAAGAATATGAAGGTTTTATAATTTTTAGATTTTGTTTATAGTGTCTTTTATTTTTCTTTTATCTAAAGAAAAGTTTTTCTCGAAAATTGTTACTTCGTACTTTAATTGTATTATACATTGCTATTGTTTACTATAATATATAAAACCACCAACAACAATTAAAACTGTAAAAAATAACATAAATACATTTATTATAGCTAAAGATTACTAATTTTAAGATAACATTTTACTATATAAAAAGAACAACTTAAATACAAGTTTGACGTGATAATCATTATAATAAATTAAGTACAAAATCACAATTCCATAAATTGGCAAAATAAAACACAAAAAGAGATACTCAGGGGACACCCGGGTTTGAACCGGGGACCTCTCGATCTGCAGTCGAATGCTCTACCACTGAGCTATATCCCCGTTGACTTTCACAGCGAAATTTCTTATCAGTTCATTTAGCAAGATAATTAGCCAAATGCATAGCTAATCAATGTTCATGTTTAAGAAAGTTACTTGATTGTAATCCCTAATTACTTATCGAATAATTTGTGATTAATATGGAATGTCTTGAAGTATTTTTGCACATTTCATTCTTTAAATTATTGCGCTATCTTTGCGCTTGATCGCGTCGCTAAAAGCAATCATGACGGATAGGCACTGTATTTAATAAAATGTAATTTAAACACCTGTGTAAAATTTTATAAACAAAAAACATTCATTTTAAAATACAAACATTGAAACCATCTGCTGATTTTGACAGTGGAAAGAATATAGCTGGGTCGGATTAGATCTAAAAGACGAAGAGCCGGTGTTATAACGAAAACTGAGCGACTCTTATTTTTAGTAGTTTTGGTCCACTAAGGCTCACTTGACCAACTAAAATCTCTACTACAAACAAAGTAAATACTCACAGTATATAATTAAAAGCGATATGTTTGATCAGACGTTGATTAGCGACTGCTAGCTGCACGTTCTCGGGACAGTCGACGGAGACGGCGTGCCAGAAGGTAAGGAGCGCCTGCTTGTTGGGGTGCACCGCTACGGATGGCTCCGAGATGGCAGGGTGGTACAGGTCCCAGAGATCGTTGAAGTATTGACCGAACTAGGGGATAGAGGAATAAATTATATAGTTATTTATTGGTGTTGTATGAAAAATATTTGTAAAGTAAAAAAACTTTTATTTTATATAAAATAATAACGGCCAAGTTATGTAAAAAACTAAACTAAATTAACTGTAAGTCGCGTCAATTAGATACTGGTGTATAACGTGAACATGGACGTTGTTTAGTTAAGGTATTATGTACCCAAAAAATAAATCAGTTAGTTTACCAGATTTTTCATTTATATTATTTGCAGTTTTAAAGTAAATTGAAATAATTGGTTGCTTCAATTCTTAAAAAAATTTTTTGCTTCAATTCTTATATTTTTTAAATTTTGAACAATAATATGTTTGATAATTTCTAATTTTTTTATGAACTCACCATAAGCTTCTCAACCCTGCTGACCACACAATACGACATGACCCCGAAGTACGCCGTCAACTTCATAGTGCCGTGTACCGCGATGTCTGTGTATTTGCGCGCCGCTTTCAACTTGCCCAGTAGCATTGTGTACACCTGTCAAGATGGAATTAGTTCCTATAATATTTGTTCGGATAAATACGTAGTAAAGTTTATAACATTTGCAAATAAACATTTTTGACATGTGTTAGCTTAAACTCCTGTGATATTTTATATATCATTTCTATTGTTCTAAAATGACATTCTTACGAAACAGATCCGAGACCAAATATTTGAATACTACGACATAGTTCAAGAACAATATAGACTATCAAGTTGAGAAAGCTCGTTTGGATTTAACACGAAAAAAATGTGTAATTTAAATCACCAAGTTAACGCATACAAGTAATTTTCAGCAGTACCAACAACTCTTTAAGTATTACATACCTGATGTAGCGTATGATGCGCCGTATCCGGCAGCTTAGCATGGTTGGCGTGTGGCGCGTGCGGCGCGTGTGCGTGCGGCGGCGGCGCGGGCGCGGCGGGGCGGGCGCGTGAGTAGCCGGCGCGGAAGTGCTGCGACGGCACCAGCGCTACTAATAGCAACGCTGCTGCTGCCCGGACACGCGCTGCTGAGGCGCCTAGGAGCTGGGCCTCTACCCAGCGCTCGGCTGTCCGTAGTGCCCACGCGTGAGCTGCCTTGTTGCGTGGGACCTATAAATACAAGTTTACATTAGTCTTAACCAAATTATATCTATTTCTTATGTAAGAAACGTAATAATCTTTACACCTTATTGTAAATACCTACATTCCGAGCAAATAAATGAATATTATTATTATATTATACCATTTATATTTTAAAGAAACGGGCGGATCGATGTTCATTATCTTTGGTTTGTCGGTTTCGTCTCAGTCCTGAACAGCGCAATAACTATAAAAACATCGGGATTTCCTGCCTAGGCATTTACACGGGTAAAACCGCAGGTCAAAACTAGTATTATGTAATCGAAATTTCCATACTCAAGAAACTCAGCATGGTTATAGTGTAGTAAGATTACCTGCAGAGCCAGCCACTCGAGCGCGGCGTGCGGGCACACGTCGGCCACGTCCCACAGTCGCGCCAGCACCAGCTGCGTGAAGCACGGCAGCCCGCCAGCCGCGCCCGCGCCCCCGCCGCTACCCTCCACCAGCAGCGTCAGTAGTTTAAAAAATGGACCACAACTCTGAAAAAGACATTAAAATGTAAATTATTTATATATTCTCTTGCACAGAGAATCGGCATTGCCAATCAACGTGGCAGTGTTGCCAGCCTTCTAGGCACGTTTCCCGTAATTGGCAAGGATAACGATGAATTGTTTGACGCCTGTTAGTTATATTTATTTATATAAGTTTTAATTTTAGTATAGTTGTAAGGCTTTCATATGTTAATTTTACTAAATGTTATAACTCCCGGCAAATAACTTGGCAAGAGTCGTTAGATGCGCAGAAATAGTTTTTTAGGTCTATTTGGTGGTCAAGCGGGACGCGGGGTATGCGGTAGCGCCGGTCCGAGCGCGCGATTGGTGCGTTAGTCGACCGAGTCGCCGATCCGAGCGCGCGATTGGTGCGTTCGTCGACCGAGTCGATTAGAGATTGGTGAGTTAGTCGAATATGCGCGGGTTTACCCCCACTACGTCAAAATCTTGCCAAGTTATTTGCCGCGAGTTATACACATATTGATTGTACATTATCTGAAACAGCGCGGGTAAGTTACCTCTAGCTAAATGAAGGAACACTTTTCACTTACCTCGGAATGCTTAGCTATGGCCTGAAAGATCACGTTGACGATTTTCTGCGCGAGCGGCTCGTTCCACCGACACAGCGCGAATATTAGAGAGCGCGTCTGTTGCAGGTTCAGGCAGTCCCGCGTCTGCTGGTAGATGAACGGGAACCCCTGTGTATACGTAAAAATGAAGGATCTATTATTAAGGCGTTCCACCAGGCCAGTCATCAGCGCCACCATTATCGCCGTATGCAGGTGGTGGTTTTACTATGGAGTAAAACCAGTATTGCTAAAACATAACCCTTCTTGGCAGTCGGGTAAAAAGCCCATTGTGCCGAGCGTAAATAAGCAGTATGTAGCACATTCATTCTCTGATATAAATTATTTTACGTACGACAGAAGTTTATGCAAAAATATCGATAGTTCCGATATTAGGAATAAGTACTATTAGGTTTTGAGTTTTGATACTGTTCTAACGACAAAACTAGTTCATACTACTGCTCACGGTTTATACCCTGATATGCGCAGTCTCTAGTCACTATCTAACCTTAGCATGCAGCAGCGCCCTGGCGTCGGGCTCCAGCAGCGCGAGGTGTCCGGCCGCGTCGCGCGAGCGCTCCACCAGCCCGGCCACCAGCGCCACCATCTTGTCCAGCGCTCCGGGCCGCAGCTTGTCGCCAGCACTGTCGGCGGGCCCGCTGCCACTGCCGCTGCCGCCAGCCTCCTCCGTTGGAGACTCCGTCTGCAACAAAAACTACGATAAGTCTACTATATACCGGACTAGCGGCCGCTAAACTTGTGTAGTTCCAGTCTCCAAAGACATCCAGGTTAAGAACGACGCAAGCGTCATTTCATCAACGTGCGGCGTGCGCTGTGCACACGCTGCACGCTGGTAGAAAGCGGCGCGCACGAGATCTTCGGCGCTCTATGAACGCGCGCCCAATGTGGAGTAGGCCTTAATCAGCAAGGCTTAAAAAGGGGGCGTTTAATCCACTCCCCATTGATGTTGCGGCTCTTGGCAAGCAAGCGGCCCTGCCGGGGACCGTACTCCCGAGAAATAAAAGGTATGTTTTGCTCCATATGCCACATATACTTAAATGCAACCTATCTTGAACACATTCTAAAACGTATTTCAGTCGCTATTTACACCTTAATGTGGCGGAGACCGTATGAGATTAACAAGAAAAGTAACAATATAAGTCAACGTCGTTGACTCATATTACTGTAAACAAGCATCGAGATAGTTTAAAAGTTACTCTTTTGCTATTCTAGCCTAAACCACAAACACAATACATGTTCTTAGTAAAATGTAAATATCAACAAGATATTTCCTTATTTCCACGCCAGACAACAACCCCATCGTAATAGCTCAGATAAATCACATTTATCTGCAATCAAGTCAGTGGCTTACCGTAGTAGCATTCTGTCCTAAATAGAAGTTGACCATGCTGGAGATGGCGTTGATCCTCAGCATGAACTTGCCCTCCTCCTCGCCCATCTTGCTGAACTCGTACAGCAGGCTGAAGTACTCCGTCAGGTGGCGCAGGTGCGAGCGAGCGCCGTTCTCCATCTGAAACCGTGGGACGTTTGAATAACTGCTGCGTTGGTAGTGAATATGGGCTAAAAGGTACCTCAAATTACAGGTGCAGTATACCATTTATAGATTCTTGCACTTGGCTTTTCAGTACAAGTTTAAAAATACATTTTATTATGATTAACTAACTTTGCATTAAAATTTATACACTTATAAACATATTTAGAGATTCATCGATTACAAATCAAATTTTTGCGCAACGTTTAGAAACATGGTATAAAAAATCAATGATTTGAATAATTATTTTTACGACTAACCAAAATAAACAATGACGTCATATTATGTAAATGATGAACATACCAATGATAATAACATCCTTATAAACCTAGTAACACAACTTGCTTCGCCCAACTTGCTATTATCCTCGCCTTCCTCCATACCTTGCAGGTATAAGGCACAATGACTAGATCTACAACAAAACAAAACATTATTATATATCCTAGCAGGAAATTATTTGAAAGCTTAGAAATAATAGTTATTGTAACATACCTGAGTCTCTGTATAACGTGCATACAAAGTCTTTGAAACATTTGCCGGACCATCTGATTCGGGCATTTTATTAATACCTAAAACAAAAACAAAGATTTAATACCTAATCACACAGAATAACATAATAACGTCATTCATATAAACAATTACCGACAGAGCTATTTAGTTAGGTAGCTATGTCGGTAAAATAGTTCAAGCTTATATCAACACTCACTTGCATCGGCCACCACGTGTCATCGGCCATATGGCCTAGGAACCATTCTGAAGCTGCCGCAGATGCATTGAACTGCTTTGTCACTAACTCCACCCATGATACCATTGTTGGCTGTAAATAACATAATCCAAATAAACATACAGTGCCATACATACATACATACCAAAGACCTTACTTGCAAATGTTATTAGACAGATTACTGTTGAAAAATTAAGTCTTATAATTTTTAAGACATATTTGTTATGTAAAAAAGAACGATACTATATTTTGCTTGCTAAAAGTAAGGATGTTATTATACCTTTTCTTTAGCGTGGATGAAAGTTTCTATAAAGAATGACGTAGAAAGCCTGGCGGCGACCTCCGTGACCTCCGGCCTTAGAGTCATCAGTGACTGCGGCACTGAGCTGCACATCTGACCCATGAATCTGTGAGAACATTAAATGATCATTAAAAGTCAAATCTAAAAATATTGCAAGTTATTTATTGAACAAATAAATTGCAGAGATTTAACATTATAACTTGTACAATGTTTGAGCACATACAATGATGATGACTATACGTATTTATGGGCAAATTACCTAAGTAAAACACTACAATGCTGTCGTGGTTCCTACTAATGTAAAATCAAGGTTATATTTCAGGAAGTTTGCCGGAGACTATTATTATCAAGAGCTTAAATCGTTATACTGCTAGACAGGGGTGTCGCTACCCTCTTCCTTAAATTCTACCATTATACAGTACACATACGTGAAATAAGCATGCTGGAATATATTCTTGTCGTGCAGGAACTGCATGTTGTCGTCCCATATCCACTTGAGCAGGTCTGGCGGCAGTCGCACCGCCGGCGACGCGTCGCTGCTGCGGCGGTCCACTGACGAGCTGGGGCTAGCCTCTTCTGCTGTTGATGACTGTGACATAAATGTGTTAAATGTTATACGAATTGTTTACTGGACTTGTAAATAAATTATGTAGTTTCAAATTATATGGGAGAAATGTAATACATTTTGCAATCTATTTTAAGTATATTTTTGTCGTATAATAACTTTATATTACTGTTTTTTTTCCAGTCAAATCCTGCAACCAATATGATACGTGCTAAATCAAACAATCTCATGATTTTTTTGCAGGTGATTAATTATTATGTTGAATTGTATTGAATTTTATTGAAATAACACTTGGTCTGTTTTAATCAAAGACCATCATAATTATTACTCTAGACAGATAATTCTTACTTTTTCACATACAAATCTTGTGTTAGGTGCCGACTTTGATAAAGTTTATAGAGTTTATTTAACTGAAAGAGTTTCACATACTGGACCTGGTTACTATTTTCTATTGATTAATATTGTATCTTTCTAACATACCTGTGCCTCTTCCTGTTGTCCGCAGTCTGATCCACGCTGGCTGCGCGGCGGGCTCCACTCGTAGAACAGCATGTACGCGCTGTTCGTCTTCTCGAACGAAAAGTCCATGAACTTGTCCGTCACCGAGTCGTACGTTTTACTCTGGATGGAATAAATGGAAATGATTAAGAAATATTTAACATAATATGAATACCTCTACAATTTGGAGGGGTTTTCAACAACATGTAAACCTAGTAATTAATATTCTTTTGACAAATAGTATTGGTGATTTTCAAAGGTCCACTCAGTAAAAATCAAGGACATCACATGTAGGTATGTTGGACGATTTGAAAGTATACTGAGGAAGAAATTAAAATCTTTAACCTGATTCATTTGAATGTAATTATAGTAAAATCAACTCTACATATCCTGTCACACTGTGAAAGCACCTTCACATCAAAGCAATAAGGTTTATTTTCTAATGACACAATGTTAGAGCTATATAAATAAGTACATGTACATACGGTCATCTCCCCGCCGAAGCACTCGGCGGCGATGTGCGCGGGGTCGAAGGGCTTGACCTCGGCGTCGTTGAACAGCAGCCAGCGGTCGTGGTGCTCGTGCTCGCGGTCGCGGATGAACGAGTAGTAGTGCCCGCCGTCCGCCGTGCCCGTGTGTACCGTTACGCCTATTAGCTCGTATCTAGGAATGCATAGGAAATTAACATTTTGCAGGTGAATATTTGGCCGCGCCCACATAGACTTTTTGAAGTTAATAGCTTGAGCAGTCCGTGCACGTTGGGCACTGACTAACTGTGAGAGTAGTTCGCGGCCTTAGTAAAAGACAGTATTGTTAATATTTCGGTCTAGCTTATATACTAATACAAGTAAAGCAATGGAATAACAAAGGATTATACCTAATAAGGTATTCAAAATATCTTACTCATAATGCTCCTCAAATTCTGAGTTGTCTTCAACTTCAGCCGTGGGGCTAGCGTCACCTTCCTTCTTTTCAGCTATTTTCTTTTTCTCCTCTGTTAAAATAAATTACACATTTAATTCGCTAGTTATACATAAGAAAAATATAAATAACCTAGTTAGTCGATTTGGCGCACATACATTCAGTCCGAGATGAAGAGTCAAAGGAAATTCAACTACTTGTGTCTTCTTCTATAAGGTCAACTTCAAGTAATAAAAGTCGACGAGTAATTGAACCTTCATCTGTTTTTGGCGACTCGGAACAGTAGGTAATATATTTCTATCCTACTCTAATCTGCATGATTAGAGTAGGACAGATAGTCTATATAGTAGACATACCTTGATACTGCGCCGGCATGAGATGCTTCTCGACGTAGCCCGACATGTCGAGCCGCATGGGGAACGAGAAGTGCGTGTTCACCTTCTCTTTGAGCATGGTCAGCATGTTAAATGTATACCGCATCGTGTTGAAGCATAAGATGCGAGGGAGTTTCTTGAAACACGCTCTGTAATCATGAAAGACCATGTATTAACTTGATGTTTATTTGTAGTAAAGCCATGAAATACTAAATTAATTTTTGCAATTTTACTAGGCTTTTTTATAGTTGTTTTGGTATATTATATCCTTCCAAACTTCGCCGTTTCAAGTAGAAAATGGTTGACTTGTGGACACAGAAAAGTGGTTTATGCTTGAAAAGCCAGTAACTAGCAAACCTCAATTGCATGTGTATCGATTATATTAATTACTATCGATATGTATAGCATACATTTTTAAAACTGTATCTAAACTTGTTCTAAATTGTACATATTTTAACAACAAGCTCTATTAGAAAGCAAGTTCAGGAATATCACGTTCCACCTAATCATATTTATTACTTTGGATACAATTGAATTATGTCTATAATATAATTAATCAAAAATACTTTTGCAAAAGAATTCTATTACCCAGTAAAATGGGTTGTGGAGGTCAGATAGGCAGTCGCTCCATGTAAAATACGGTATTCAGCTGAATCCGGTAAGACTGGCAGCCGACCCCAACATAGTTGGGAAAAGGCTAGGCAGATGACTTTTGCAAGTGAATAAAAGATCACACATAAGTACAGTATACATAAATAGAAGCATTGTATGTCGTACCGTTTCTCAGCGCGCACTTTATTAGAGCAGTGCGAGCAGGTGTAGCAGTTGTCTCCCTCCAGCGTGTCCTTGACGGTGACCTCGTCGAGGCTCTGGTGTAAGTTGCGCATGTCGGCCACCTGGCACCGCACCGTGTAGAACTCTTCGAGGGTACGGGACACGTGGGGACAGTCCTGTGGGGAAATTGTTGGTTGGTTGTTGTATTGATGTAGATTGGGGTCTAAAAAGGTTAGATTAGCAAAGCAGGAGGCAAATATAACTTAAATGACATTTATTTAGGCTATTTCATGATCATCTTGAGATTGCTTGACTATAGATCTTCTATACACATTATAAAAGAAATTCCCCGCTCCCCGCCCGCACCTACCAAACGGTTTTTATATGGTCACCACCAATTGATAGTGATTCAAAGGGAAGGTTCGTGTATAACCCGTAATTTTTTGTCTACTCGTACGAAGCCGGGCCGAATAATAATCAGTTATTAGTAAATAAATACCAATGTACTGTTTTTTACAACATATTTTTAAACCACCAGTCTATCCTTCTAAGTATTCATAAATAAATAATAGCAACATTTCTCACCAGCGACACAACATTATTGCTAAGCACTCCGCAGAATAGCGTCTTCACGAGCTTCTTGAGCTCGGGCGTCATCTCCTCGAGCTTGGAGACCAGGTCTATGAAGAACTCTGCCATGTCCTTCTGTTCGCCAGTGTTTAGCGGCTGGTGGTCCATCTGGTAGACTTTACAGAAGCTGCGCGGGTTGTATGCTTTGCGCTCACTTTCCTATAAATTAAGTTGAAAATTAGGTATTTTATAATAGTTCTTTTAGGTGCTTGTCACCCCATGTTTTTCCAAGCAATGTGTTCAAATATGGCGTAAAATGTGCGAAGACAATGTTTATGCAAAAACATTTGATGGTTTCGTTATTATTAGGGTAATATTAGGTTTTGAGTGATTTTACTGAAGGCGTGCTCTGATTTCTCACAAAATTTTTGATTACGCTTGTTCAGACATGTTAGGCACACTCTATAGTTTACATGGATATTCTAAGGTATGAACACTATAGGGCAATAAGGGTCCTACCATGAGGTAAGCGAACATCCTCTGCATCTCGTGCAGCGTGGGCGCGTGCCTGCTGGCGGCGGGGTCGGCACTCAGCAGCGCGGCGCGGGCTTGCGGCATCATGTACAGGTGCTGCATGCACGACGCCATGTAGCACGTCGCGCCCAGGTTCGTCAGCCCCACGTAGCCGCACTCCGAGCGCGACTCCTCCGCCGGCCAGTAGTCCCAAGGGTATGACGATTGGGGACCTAAACATACCCACAAGTCTCTTATACATTTAACCACAAAATCTGCTTATTGACATAGAAAAAATTTAACACCTGATGCCTAATTTAGCCGATACTAAAATATATTGTGCGAGAGACTACATTGCCGTCCATAATCGATCACTTATCACACCATATCTGCGCGGCCCCGCAATCTACCGCAACTCACACGATATTTACATAGTCAACATACCTGGTTTATGGTGTTCCATGAGCTTATTGTGCAGCACCATGTAGTTGTCGGGCGCTCCCCGCACCAGCTCGACCAGCAGGTCGTACGCCGCCGCGCGAGACTTCTGCGATTTGCACTTGGGGAGGTTGCGGTTGTCAGGGTTGGGCACGTCGAATAGGAAGCCGAATACCTGGATAAGAGATATTTTATAAATACATAAGCTCGTTAAATACGCATTTTCTCATGTTTCAATGACAGAAGGTTTGACATTTTGAAACCGATCAACTAGAGTCGTTTGCACTGCTAAGTCAATATTTCAATATGATTTATACAAAACAGAGCGGAATGGATTAACCCCGCAGTTGAGTATGCAATAACATGTAAAAAATAGCAAAAATTATGTACTAATCAGGTAAACAAAACGTGTTGTGACAAGAACAACTGTAATGCTGAGGTACATATAACGATCAATTTGCGCTACAGTCTTCATTTGTTTCACGGCTCTTTCAACAGTACTTGTCTAATCTAAAATTTACACTAGAATAAAGCTAAAGTTTGTTTGACATCAATTGCTCATGTTTTTTTAATAATATTTACGAACATATTTTTCATGTTGCACTAATATAGAGGATATTCAAAGATATTTTAAGACTAAAATTCCTATAAAACTAAGTAAACTCACCATTTCCAGCGTCCTAGTCCCTTGCTCCGACATCTTGAACTGTAGAGGGTGTTTCACTAGATGTGTCAACAAACTGAGCTGGCCGTAGAGCCCGTCGTCAGGGGAACATGGCTCCGTCCTACGCTCTATAATCTCTCGCTTTTCTAGAGACGTGTGGATCTGTTCGCAGAGCTCGTTCAGGTCGGGGGCGCCACTGTCTTCTGATGTTGCACCCTCTAAGTAATAAGAGTTTATTAATATAAGATACTAAATATATTTGAGATAGTTAAAATTGGACTAAAGATTTAAAATCATGTTTAAGCCATGAGAATGTTATAACTTTAGTAAGAAAGGCTTACCTTTGAAGAAGTCTTCCGGTAAGCCGTCTATAAGCCGACAAACAAGCCAGAAGTAATCTCGACACGCTGGCCCATATGGTTCCTTGCCTTCTTCTGCGTGATGATGGACAACCTGTAAAATATACACGTTTAATCTTTCTTCATGTACCGTAGTTATAGCTAGGTCTTTTTATGCGAACATGGCTACGTCATCGTTTATCGTTGTAATTAAGATTATCCTTAGGCCATCCTTAGACAAACTGATCTCAGAGTTAGTGATCAATCGCACGGACTATGCGAGCTGTCAACCACTCTCATGCATTACGTGCGACTCCCGCTTCTTGCTGTTTGTAAACAGTCGAAACAAAAGCAGTCGGACTGCTTCAAATAGTCCGTGTGCGCACGTTATGGTAATGTATCAATATATGACAATACAAATCGTGACGTAGTTATATGGCATCGCGACGTCATCGTTTTATGTACAGCGTTACATACGTCATGGTGATGGTGATGGTGGTGGTGGTGGTGCGGGCGCATGTCGGCGGCGCGGGGCAGGTGCTCGAGCAGCAGCTGCAGCAGCGGCGCCAGCACGGCCACCTCGCCGCCCGCGCACAGCCGGTACAGCGCGCTGCCCGCCTCGCGCCGGACCTGCACAACCATACATATACTACTCCACTTCCCTGTCTGTCACCGTATAGACACAATACAATGGAAGTCTAAACTAACACCGCGATAGAATCCCTTCAAAAATAATTTGATATTAACAATGGAAAGAATATATTTCACTCAGGGGCAGGGAAATAATATAAACAGTTAAAAGACGGTAAACAAATCCGTGTCTACACGGATTTGTTTACCGTCGATTCGATTTTCCGAAAATAGCCCCAAACAATCGTGAATCTTATAGACAAAATAAGGGACCTATTCATCACTCTCTAACTCACAAATAAAACAAAGTTATAATGCATAAAGAAACGCTACCTATTACGAATTATAGAAAGTCAACTATTTACGAGTCCACTTCGAACAATTTTCGACATCATATTTTATATTCGGGTCCAGTCAAGTACACCCATTTGGGTAATCACCTTTATTCTAAATTCTACATTATTATCACAAAATTTGCGCTACTCTAAAAGTATATTAGCAAAGTAAAACTGACCGCTGGATCAGCATCGTCGAGCAGCAGCCGTGGCGCGGCGCGACGCAGTGACCACGCTAATGCTACAGCATCACCGCCGCCGCGCGCCCACCACACGCACATACGCATGGCGTGCTGTACCACCTGTATATAATACTAGCGGTTACATAGTATTCAGAGAAGTTATAATATTCCTTATGTAGATCGATAGATATGAGACGTGTATAACGGCAGTACTGGTTTTTTTAAATTAGATTAAACACCTCGTAAAAGGTGAGAACAAAAAAATAGATTAAAAGGCCAGTTACATTCTTACATAGCTAAAAACTATTTAAAATATATTTTTTCCTATATAAATACATCAACAGAGGACCACAACTAAAAGATGGAAATTTCTTGATTCTTGGTTGGTATATCCAAGATTTTTTTTCTACCTATTAAAAAGACATAAATTTATTATAAGCCTAAAAATAAGCAAGCCACATACCTGTGCTCGTCCCCAGAATCCAGTTTTGTAAGTAGTGGGTTCCTTCAGCGTAGCGGCCTCACAGAGGATCGATATCAATCGCTCGGTAGTCTCCTCCACGCTCATCAAGGATAGCAGTGACTGCAAATATATTGTTACATGAAATAATTGTGTTAAGATTTTTTGATATGGCTATAATATTAGTTTTTGGTAGATTATTTCTTAGTATTTATCATGACTACGATATTTATCATGACGACGATTCATAAAATACGAAGAATCGAAAATATCATAAAACATTTATTTTAATGTTGCATATTTAATGCTGCATTACATGCTTATGTTAAACATTTCATCATCACATTTCATGATGAAATACAAAGTAACAGTATCACATAAAACTAACCCAACATGTCATAATTTTTACAATTGCTCATTTAATCAAGTTTGTTTTCATCAAGTGTCATTAACCAACAAATTGTCAAGTGTCATATTATTGCTGAAAAATGGGTAGTTTTTTAGCCAGTTAATTACTAAATAAAGTCGTATAGATTATAAAGTTAGTCTTACCGGGTGCAACTTGGGCGTCAACGCGGGGTCGGTGGACGGCAGCGTGCCTATCCTGCACAGTAGCTGCAGTAGTAACGCGAGGCAGTCCTGACGCCACTCGCTGTCGTCATTCCTTTGTAGTACACCTGAAATATAAAGATATTGTAATATGAGGTGATAAATAACATTTGTTCATAGGTATATACCTATTGCCCCTTATACGAGTTGCTGAAATTATTGAATATTTTTTTAAACATTGCCTGCGGTTACCGTCTTAATATAAAAAGGTTTACAATCTCTGGTTGGAATCTAGCAACATTAAATGTTCCGTAGAGATTTCATAATTAACTAAAAGAACTCATATTACAAAGATAAAAAAGTGTACATAGAATAAATACATGTTAATTGATATAGCTCACCTGACATCATGATATCATATAACAGTCTTAGACCTCCTTTCTTAATAAACAATTCATTCCAATTCTCTACCGCCGCCTTTTCTTCCTCACTCTTTTCATTAGTCACCAGAGGGCTTAACGTGCTAACCGTATTCTCCTTAACGTTAGGAGGACCAGAGTTACTTGAGCTCAGCTTATCAATTATATGTAAGGAGTACATGAGTTTCTGCGGACTGGTCGGGTCTAGTAGCTCTGGTAGCTTGCTTTCCGTAGGGTTCTGGAAGGCTTCTAGCATAGTTGGGTTTAATGGCACGGCTTGGAGAATGTCCCATACGCGACGGGATAAGAGTTGAGCTTTTGTGTGAGCTACTGGTTCCTGTGGATTAAAGTATAGTTTATAGATTTTTAATTTTATATGATGAAGATTGTTGAACACAATATTATGATAGAAGTTACGTGGACGATCATTTGTATGTATCCAGGAATAACCTAAGCTTGATCAATATCAAGAACTTTAGGCTTCATTGCACTCTGCGATTGCATTGACTGCGACAACTAGCAGTCAAACTTGATCATTTCTAAAAATATGTATTATCCGCAAAGTTCCTAAGAACTCATCAAAACTATTTCATAGGAAAAAATCTAGTTTTATCTTGCATACATCATGTAAACCTAATATTGGTGTTAAATGTCCTGAACGAAGTATGTAACAAATATTCATAAATCCTCACCCTATTGGCCCCGGGTTCCTTCATCTGTCCTAACGCCTGCATGAGCGTGAAGAGTTGGTGGAAGTAGGTGGGGTCCAGCAGCAGCAGCGTGGGAAGGCGAGCGCGGGCGGGGGCGGGCTGCGCGGACGGCCACTCCGCCCACGCGCCCCGCCCGCCCACACCCACGGACACGAACACCAGCTGTGACAACGGATCTTATTAATATCGAAGGTAAAGATGTTCCAAGATTATATACATGAAATATATCGGAAAAAGTATTTACGATTTAAAATAGAAATATTGTATGGAAGCTTAATTTAACATGATTATGCTTACATAAATTCTGTCTATTTGGTTCTAGTTTTAGGTCGAAATTTATTTGCAGTGAATAAAGAGAAGTGGCCAAACCATCGATTTAAGGCCAATGCTAATCATTAATGTTATCTATGTAATTGTTATTATAACATTAATAATGTATTTACACTATACCTGATTGTCCTTGAAACCCATGTCATACAAGGTCCTCTCGTCATAGTCTATGGTCAGTTCTTGTCCTTGCGTGATCATGCGCAACGGTCCATCCGTCGACAGCGAAGTCACACCTTCTTCACCTTGTATCTGTAAAAATATATAAACTTGTAGTAAAAATAAATAAAATTAGAAAGATACCCGATATGTGACATTGACCGACATTCAGATTTTTTCTGGTGAGGCTGGAAGACGACGATGTAGTTGGGCAAAGTCTAATAAAATGGCCATACCGAATAGTGAAAATATGGTTTATTGGTATGGTGGCCCATTAACTTACTGTGCATTGCCATAAGAAGTCATAGCTGCGGTCTCCCATGGCATTTTACGACAGAGAATTGACGGGCTATTTCTATGTACCCATGTAGAGTCGATGGTGTGTTACCTGCTTCTCCCACCAGACATGCACGTGCGCGCGCAGATGCGCGACGAGGTCGGAGTGGTGCAGCGCGAGCGAGGCGCGCGGGCCGGCGCCGGCGGGCTGCAGCGTCACGCGCACCGAGCCCGCGCCCGCGCCCCCGCCCTCCCACGCCCCCGACTCCGCCAGCGCCCAGCGACGCAGGTGGTACGCGTATCTGCATGTACACACACACTTAATAGCATTCAAATATTCTGAATATGATGGCACGCTACCCAACGGTTTTAAAGACAATGAAACGATGTGTAATGCCACAATCAGAATTATTAAACGGTATGAGATGACATTCCCGCATAATTAAAAATAGTATAGCTAATAATAAAAAGTCATAAGACATGTAGACAGGACCCAGATCGGCACACTTTTCACCATCAAACGATAAACAACTGAGCTGTAACACAGTGGGCAATAGAGCGTTGCAAAATGATAGGTACCAAGCCAAAAGTAAATAATATTTATTTACTCGTTCTTAAACTTAACTTTAAATAACATTTATTTATATTACTGACCTCCTTTTAAAAGTATCAAGATGAGTTTTCAGCAACAGCAACGCCCTCTGTATGCACTGCAGCGCTGCCTCTTCAGTCATATGCTCGTAGATATTCTGTTTATCAACAGTCTTTTCCTCCTTAACGTCTTGTTCGCACGTCATCTGGGAAGACGAGGTGCCCTCGCCATCTTTCTTCTTAGTGATCAGCCTTTCAGCGGCGGAGGACAGGTGGAACATGCATTTAGCTACGAAGTCGTCTTCTTGTTGTAGTTGCTGCCCCATGTAGTAGCTGTTTAGGTACTGTATGGCGCCCATTGACACGTCTTCAATAGAAAAAAATACAAAATAATAGTCATTAGAACGGAGAAAATATTATATTTACACGAAGCATTCCTTTCGTTCTTCTTTTATCTATTTTCCTACGTATAAATACTGCTTATACTAATGTTTTAGTAGAAAGACCTGACTGCAATATAACAGATATTTCCCCTACCCAAAATACTCCTGTTTATATAATATCTATGTAATTAATTAATTATTGTGTATAAGTGCATCAAAAGTACAGATAAGCCTATACATCAACAGCTTGATGTTCCCGCAGTTTTCCTCGATTTGCTTTTCTCCCAAAGCAAACATTAGATATTTAATATTAAATAGTCTTCAAGTCGATAAATGGGCTAGTTGTTTCAGATATTGGCGCGTTCAAACAAAAAAGGACAAAGATAAATAACTTTATGATTTCTGTCCTTTTTAATAGCTCCTGTAAAATCATGCACTTGGATATAAGCTGAATGTTGTATTACAAACATCACTTATAAAGAAAAAACACAAATTAAGACGGGAAGTCCATACCAGTGCTGTTAGCTCTGAGCGCAATCTTCCACAGATGGTCCATGGCCAGCGTGTGCGGGTGCGCGGCGTCGCGCGAGTCGCCCGTGCCCAGCGCCATGCGGGCAAGGTTGCATAGTTGCTGGTACAGGCTGAGGCCCATTATGCTGATGGTCTGCGAACAATATGAGAAGAATTTCAAGAAAAACATTTTTTGACATAGATAATATATGACCACAGGACTTGGTATTCTGAAATGATTCGGACTATTTCTGCTCTCTTTGATCACTGAACCCAGTTTTCCTCCCCTCTAGTTTATGTCGTTTTGAGCCTAGAATATTTAGACTCAAACAATAACATGCTTTCAAGATTTTTTCATGAGACACAGCAGTCCAAGCAGTCAGTCATTTACAGAGCAGTATTTAGCATACATTTACTATACTAACTGAGGTGATATTTTAGTACTTAACTTCATATTCTGATTTGGTACAAAGTAAAAATACAAATATGATCAAGAACATCAGACTTAATCAAGTTTCATATTTTAAATCATAATATCCTACACACTATGAGATATTTGGTCAAATTAATATTTTTATTATTATGTAGCTCACCTCAGGATCCAGCGTAGGCATTTTCTCGACGTACAGAAACCGCAACGCATCGAGTCCTAGCGCATGTTGATCAGGCGACTTAGTATGTGACAACAGCCAGGAGTACAGGCAGTCCGCGCACTCGCTGCTGCCGCGCACCACCAGACACTGCCACAGTTCTTCCACTTGCTCCACCGTTAGTCTAGACCAGACATCAGAAGTTAGATATATTATTATAGAAATAAATAATATTTCCAGAGCACGAATATTTCTATATCTGAATTTTAAAACAAATATTTGCATTGTTTACGGACAGTTGCGGACATTTTCTTAGTAACACGAAGTAAATTCTACAGTCAAGCCAGTTAAAAAATTTGACTCATAGAAATTCTCTTGGGAACTCCAAGCAGGGGATGATGGAGAGGCGTGTTTAACTCCTATAGACTAAAACCACAGGGGTGCTTCTCCGTTTTTTTTTTTCGGCGACCAGGATGCATGTATTGCCTACCTGAAGTGCTGCGGGGAGCCGACGGGCGAGAAGATGGCGGTGAGGAAGTGCAGGCGCACGGTGAGCTCGGTGATGTGCGCGTAGTGCGGCGCGTCGCCCGCCGGCCGCGCGCACGCCGTGTAGTGGCGCAGGTCCTCCAGGAACAGCCGCATCATGCCGCGCTCGCGCTCCGCCCACATCACCACCTGCACGACACACCACCTTCGTACTCAGTACACTGTACTTGACTATATAAAAAAGAGCATATAGCGCTCATGAAGTGTGTAACGGCCATGTACACAATGCCATGGCCGCTCCGACAGCGCACCGCCACCACACCGCTGACGCGCCGCCGATGCACCCCCGTTGAATGATTTTATCATTCAATTGACGGTCGTCAGTAATTATACATGAGTAGCTACGTTCTTTGGCGTCGCGGTAGCGGTACTGATGTGATGCGATACTTTTGTGTTCACTGGTACGTATTATTTATTACCGGCGCACAGTGGTACGATTTCATACAAGCGGTTTGCCTGAATTTATTTACCCGTAGTTTTAAAAGATCTAAGTATAAATATACTTTTTTTATAGGAGCCAAGAAAAATGTCGAAAAACAACTACGTCCTGTTCTACAAAATTACTACGCGATTTTAGATTTAGTAGATTAGTAGAAGAGAGCAAACAAAATATTACTGACGTAGATTCAAGATTTCATCGAGACACCTGGAAAAGTTCAGTGAAGATATTTAACCAGGAAAAAGGAATAAAATTACCTGATGCATATCCATACCGCGTAACTGTTGAAAAGACGAGAATAACTTCGGTAATAACCGAAGAGAGACCGCTACAGATCTGAGGGCAAAACAAATGAGGGTTAGAGGATTCCATACATTTCCACAAAGTATTCTAAAATGTGAATCTTACCTGTGATTGGCAAGATTGTCAAGACATCCTTCAATGAACTTTATCCTTATGAACTTGTCAGTGCTGAAACACAGCAATGCGCAAAGTGCCTTCTCTGCTTCAAGCGCTAAGCCCTCACCCAGTTGTTCCTATGTAACAAATTGTTTTTGTTATAAATCATGTTAAATGCATTCAAATATTGGCTGACAAATTAATAAAGTGTACACAGCGGAGTAACGTGTGAATTAGATACGTAGAATATGCATTATTTAGGCCAAATCTAATGCCTACAGGCAGCCTAAGGGCATTAGATTTCGATGTAAATAAATAGATTCGTAATGTTATCAAACCTTGGATCGGATGGATAGTTTGCTGGATTGGATTGTTTGATCCATATTATCGTCGTCGACCGACTGCATGAATCGCTGATAAAATCGATTAATCCATACTGTAGAAGCCGTTGACTGGCGTCTTCAACTGTTTCTATATGCCTTCGAAGTCACCCAGGCCATCCTTGCTGGCTGAGTGCACAGGTGTTCCAGCAGCTAGTATATATGATGTCTCTTATCCCTACGTCATACAACTCACAATAGCGCCGTCCTGCAGCAGGTCCCACAGCAGCGTGTTGCCGGGCCGGCACACGTCGTCCACGTCGCAGGCGGGCGCGGGCGAGGCGCGGGCTCGCTTGCCGCCCGCCGCTGCCGCCGCGCCCTGGTACTCCGTCAAGCACTGCGCCTTCAAGCAACACACCACCACCATCAGTATTGTTGCAGAACATAACAAATAAAAAATATATATAATCATCATCTCATCCGTACAAAAGAACAGAAATACGGTCTCCGCGTACCGCTTTACGGAAAATTTGAAGGCGTCCTTCATACTAACAAATTAGCCAACAGTTCACAAAAATTAACATCGATGTAAAGTGGACATAGCAAATGTAAAGACGCGCCAATTACACGGTCGAATCGGAATCGGGACATGTGAAATATTTAGATAAAAGTTGCTACAAAGGTGTCGACACATCGGGTCCTAAAATCTCAAATAAACTTCGACATAATCCGTAAAAAGTAGTTTTATTTCAATATTTAGATATTATTACGCTTTAAACAAAGAAAAGGGAGTGGTTAATGTATATGTTACCTGCGCAGCAAGCCTGGCCAGCTCCTCCTCGCAGGCGGAGTCGTCCTCGTCCAGGTCGGCCAGGTGCGGGTGCGAGTGCGGCGACAGCGCTGACGACGCACTGCCCTCCTCTTCCTCGCCCGCGCCGCCGCGACGCTTGTAGCTCTCCATTAGACGCAGCTCCATTAGGCGCCTAGTTATCGAGAAACATATCGATATCTAAACGATTTGGTTTAGGAGCTGAATCTAACTCAGAAATGTAAATAAGTTTAATGCTAGAAAAGGTTTTATATCCGTGTAACAAAAAACACAGTTTTGTCATTTGTTTTATGAATTATGAACATATTAAAGTTGGGCGATGTTTTTAGATTTTATTTATGTAACACAAGTGCAAGTCGGAATAATTTATTGACATCATCTGTCTAATTAATATCAGAAACATTAGACATTATAAATAGAGGTGGTCTACCGGCTCTATTGAAAAATACTAAGTTAGAAAGTTGTATACCCAAAGAAACATTTCCCTCTATTTCTTCCTCTTGAGCTTTGAACTTCATATAAAAGCAGTCTTGGCTTTATGAGAAGTTAAGAAAAATCAAGTTTGTAATAAAAAAAACACAGGTAAATGACAAAAATCGGCCATTACTTTGGTTTATGTTAAAAAAAACTCACCTAGCATCAACGTTGTCACAAATGAGCTGACAATGAGCGGTATCACTGCCGGACGACTCTTCCTCCACCTCGGACACCGACTCGGCCAGGTCGGCGGTCTTCAGCTGCGTCGCTGCTAAACAATACAGACGAATATGCACCTTATTTTAAGTACACAGAGTGTGTATTACCATGCCATTGTTTTTTATGTACCTTACTTTTTTACTTAATTTACATGTTACATGTCTAAATCAAGGGTGTATGGTCCTTATCTTGTGACAATAGGCTAGATAATTTAATTCAACACAATTTGAACAGTTAACTATCTTATTTAATAAACCTCACCACGAAACAAAGAGAACTTGTATGAAACAAAAATAAAAAACAAACCTTTGAATATTGTATAATAAGTTATATAAAAATGTATGTTTGTATGGACCATCCACTCACGGAAATGCTTGGGTTTGCCTGGCTTGTGTCGCTTCTTGTAGAACTTCTTCTTGCGCGGGCGCAGCAGCTCCTCCGCGCCGCTGCTAGCACTCCCGCTGCTGCCCGCGCGTTTGTTGCGTCTGACGTCATAACAAACTCATCATAAAGAAATAAAGTTTACAAGTAGATATGTGTATACGAGCTGCAATTACTAAGTATAGGTAAGGTACATGATAAAAAATCCTTATTATTTATATAGAGTAAGGTAAAGTATACCAGTGACGAACAGGTATGCAGGTAATAAGACAGTGTTATTTTCTTCTTTTACAATAAAGTTTCTTTGACAATAAAGCCTTGGGCACACGGACTGCTGAAGCTGCGACTGCATGGTGTAGTAGACTCCCACCTGCACACGGACTGCTTTTGTTCGACTGTTTTCAAAAAGCAAGGACGCGACTGACACACGACTAACACGCGCTTAAAATCGCGCAGTCCGTGTACGTTTGTTAACTTTATATCAGTAATTTGAAAAATGACACCTACTTTTGGCAAGACTTGAGAGTCGGACATTCCTTCTTAGTGAGCTCTTCTCCCTCGCGAAGCCACTCTTGTTCAGCTGCAAGAGAACATTAAGATTGTATACAGCATTTGGTTAAGCAACGTCATAATATTAGAGGTATATGTTTACCAGTCAGGTCACGCTGATGTTTACTTTGTTTGCGCGGCGTCGGTCCCGCCTCCTCGCCTGATGTGCTCAGTTCCTCGCACTGAGGACAAATACATTTTAGTGAAAACTTGAGAAGTATGTATGGCAGTGAGTTTAGTTAAGAGACATCGGTTGAGATAATTTTATTTTTTATATAAACATTAAGCCTACATGTTGAACTTGGGGTTAGGTTTCGGTAGGTCTCATGGAATTTAAGCGCAAAGCGTTTTTAAACTTAAAATGTTTTTACATAATAAAAAAAAAAATTGACCTGAGATGTAAATTTCCTATTTATATAACCTAGTATTTAGTTTAGCAAGCTGGTTAGGCTAGTTAATGTGATATTTCGCATAATGCGCACAGCAAAGTTCTAATTTGTGTGTTAAAAGCATAAGATGATCACTGAATCTATGATCTTAAGTAACTAAGCTTGAATTTATTTATCATTAAGAGCATAAGTTTGCACAGCGAACTTCATGTTCAAGTAAAGATAAGTAAGTTTATAGTTAGCTTGGGTGGGGTGTATCTCTTCCAAAGTTTCCTAAAAAATAATTTGTGAGCCTCTTTCCAACAGAAATGATAGTTTACAACTTGTACTAATGTAATGATAGTATATTATATACTTGTGTGATGTACACACTCAAGTTACTACAAAATTCGCCGAGTCTTGGCTAGAGCTGTTAAGTGTATGGTATATCTTACAGGGTCGTCATCGGAGTTGGTCTGGTCCATGCTGACGCTGGCCTCGGAGGAGGAGTTGTGGTGCGGCTTGCAGGAGGGCTGCGGCGGGCGCAGCGGCGCGTCGTCCGCCGGCGCCGGCGTGCCCGCGCCCGCGCCCGCGCCCGCCCCGCGCGACCACAGCGCACGCATTAGTGCTGACGCCAGGTACAGGCTCTATACCACAAGGAATAAACATTACTTATTTATTAAAATACTAGCTGTGCCCCGCGGTTTCACCCAAGTGAATACCTAAGTTCCGTTCCCTATAACTTTATAGTTATTCTGTCAGTCGGGACTCTATTTTTTTGGCGGTAAGAACCTTCCTCGTACTTCAAACAATATTATAAAAATGGAATTAGCGAAATCGGTTCAGCTACAACTCTCGAGATTTGCGTTTAGCAACACATTCAGCAATTCATTTTTATATTATAGATAAGTTCAGTAAATAACAGTGCCTGAGACCAAAACAATGTGGCATGGACATAATATCATATTCTTGGTAATGTTTGTAAGTTAGACCTCGAACTTTTTGGTGCATTGAGACACATGCACACAAACATAAATTAAAATAAATAGATGCACAACTTATGGTCCAAAACATGTTAATAAATTGATAACAAAAGATTAAAAACTTGTGGATTTATAGGTGTTTGTTACTGGACAGGTCAGGATTGGAATTTCATATAGAATTTTTAACTTGTAGGTAATTAATAATGAAGATAAACTATATTGTTTATGGAGTTGTTTGTACCTGTTCAGTGTGGTCCTTGGGCGGCAGCGCGCACAGCAGACTGTAGAGATGCGCGCAGGGCTTGGGCGCGAGCGCGCGGATGAAGCCCGGCAGCAGGTCGTACACCTGCCGCCCGCAGTGCTTCAGCTGCGCCGCCGCCCACACCAGCTCCAAGTGCTCCGGCGTCACGCGCCCCTCCATCGCCAGGAACTTCAGGATCATATGAGATTGCTTTATCACCTGCAGACAAATATAAATGATTAGCTGATATTCCAAATAAGTTTTACATGGATCATAACATTACTCTTCTGTGGTCTTACTAGAACAAAGGTATACAATCCAATAACTATTATCTGCTAAGAAAATAACCTCCACATGTAAATTAGGCCCAAACAGGTGTTCAATAATATTATTGTTGGTCAGCCAGGTCGCCAGCTGCTGTCCCGCCACCTCGGCGTCAGCGGCCGGCTCGCCCGCGCACAGCTCGTTGTGCGCCGCGATGTGCGCGTTGATCTGCGCCACGCCCGCCAGCCGCATCGTCAGGGTACTGCTGTTGAAGTACTTGAAGGCTAGAGCTAGCCCGTCCGCGTCAAACGCCAGTGGCGCGTCTAGTGGCTCCTTTGCTGCTCCCCACATGAAATCTGTATAACAAAGAACATTGATAAGTGTGATGAAAGTAAAATATAACTATAAAACAGTTACTGCATTAATAAATCAGTTACTAACCTGCCATTGACTTGACTGCTGGCACTCTTAGATCCTTGTCCTCTAAGCTGCACATGTACTTTAATATCTTGCTCCTCAATGGCATGAAGAGTTGTGCCACTGCCCTGAAGTTCAACCAGAGCTTTAAGTTGCCAACTGCAGCCACAATAGCATGAGCCATTGACAATGGCAGGCTCCCCGGTGTAGCACTTTCAAACACAGATGTCATGGCACAAACTCCCCCCAACTTGCAGAATAAGCTCACATTGCGAAGTAAGTAAGCAGGTATCTCAGTGTCATGCAGGTCACAGTATGAACTCAGATTTGATATCTCTTGAGCAGATAGGTCATCTAATCGACTCAATGCAGAGTGTTTACATGCTAAGTATAGGGGGAAGTTAAGAAGGAATACTTTAGACACAATGTGCATGAGCTTCTCTTTTTGCTGCATGGACCATACTTCAGTGTCTTCAGTTGGAGGAGAAGGTGTCTCAGCATGTTTGGACTCCTCTGCAGTGTCAGGTACGGGGGGAAGATCATCAGGTTCGGCTGGAGATTCCTTCTCTTCATTTTTCTTTTCTTCAGCAACAGTGGTAGGTGTTTCAGCCTCAGGTTTTTGTTTTTCTTGTGCATTCTCAGGTGCTGGTGCGGTTTTAGCTGCCTCTATTAGTTCATCTTTGAGCTGTTTCAGTTGACACACAGACAGGCATAGTATACTCTGCACTACAAGATAAAACCTTTCGAAGTTCTTCACATCTCGATAGCAACACATACATTGCCTAAAACAAAATACAAAATACTGTATACTCACTAAATAACACAAAGAGAACATGCTCTATGTTTTTTCCATATATTTTGGGCATTGTTTAAATGAAATACACATTAATATCAATATTCTATATTCGTGTTAGTATACAAAAGCCAATCTCACTTGTAAAACTTGTAATCAATGAAAGATATTGTAAGGGACCAAACAAAGCACAGTAGTTTACCCACTTTGATTGTCAAATCCCTAACAGCTGTAAGAGATAAAATCTATTCATGTAAATAAATATAACGTAAAATTTACCTTTGTGGCCATGAAAGAATATAGTTTAGCACTGTCTCGAGCTCAGATTGACTGATTGTTGGATACTGGGATACATCGTCGGTCAGTCTGGATTCACCTAAAATCACAGTCGGACGATATCATAGCTGCTCACCATAACTAAGATTTAATTTGTATACAGAATTTACCACCGTAAGTACTATATTTTCAAAGAAAAAGCAAATATGGAACACACAAATGGACTGCTAAATTTCGAAACAATGTAACTTACAATTTACTAAAAGCTGTGAAAACTCCGAACAAACATCACACATTCTTAATGTTTTATGTCAAGATTGAGCGAAATATTATTGCAATATAATCGCAAAGGTTATTTCAAGTGAATTATTGATCATTATTGATATTTTTCGTATCAGAAAACGAATACTGCCATAAAATGTCACGGTATCCGTTCCACCATTGTTGACGATTGTTGTCAAAACTACGTTTGGTTGTATTTGCAATAAATTTCAATTTTTAATTGTGATTTATAGTTAATTCATTCATTGTATCTATTTAACTAGGTATGCTAATACAAACACATAGATTTTTCTGAATTCTTAAGATATTCTGTAAATCTATGAATCTGATAAATTTAACGTTTTATTATTTTGTGTTAAAGATGTTCCCAAATTGATAATCGACTAAATAAATAAATAAACGTGTGTTCTAATGTTCTTGTTAGTCTTGCCATGTCAGATGTGAATGACATTCATTTTAAGTTGAAATGACATTAAATTAGACAGACGTCATCTGATTATTGTTTGAGTTCCAGATCGAGCAATGGGTTGATGCGGTGTTGTTGTTTATAATATTAAAGAAATGGTTCAGTTACTGTACATTGTTGCTAGCTTACATGTGTTGCTATGTCCGTTCACAAAAGTAGAAGAAAGTTTCAACATTCAAGCCACACACGATATTTTATATCATCGCTATAACCTCTCACAGGTGTCTAGTAGTTCTAATTTTGGATACATGTCGCTTCCTATAGTGTACATTAACTATAATTTTTATTTCCAGTACGATCACAATGAGTTCCCGGGAGTTGTACCGCGCACATTTGTCGGACCGCTAGTAATTTCGGCTCTTTCAGCGCCTTTAGTGTCAATATTACATCTGACTGGAATAAACAAATTTTGGATGCAATATGTAGGTTAGTGGGCATTAGTAATTTTAGATCTTATGCTAATGATGTTCTGTTTCTAAATGCGAAATAGTGTAAAGATTGATTGACTTTTGCTTTAAGTACTTTACATCAACATAGAGGAAGTCTAATTGCTTTGTAAATACCAAGTTCTGTGCCAAATTTCATCACATAAATAATGGCTAGTCTGTTCATAACTAACCTTGTCCTTTTCGTATTCTTCTGTAACAGATATGAGTTTAGCAACAGAAAAAATTTTTTTTTTTTCATCTTTATGTATCAATTTAGTATATTGTAATGTTTTCCAGTGCGTCTAACACTAGCAGTATCAGTGATTGGAGCATGGAGCCGCGTGAGGAATGCCCTGCAGAAGCAGTTTGGCAGCACCTATGCCTGGTGGTACACCCTCATCACTGTCACTCAGTACCACTTCATGTTCTACATGAGCCGGCCACTACCTAACATTATGGTGTTACCTCTTGGTAAGATGTAAATATATTTATGATAGCATTTTTTTGTTTACAGTCTTTTTACGATCTTGCCTATGATTTTCTAAATGAGAGCCAAAGTTTGTACAACAGTTGGCTTAGAAAATGTTTAATATTAGATTTAGTTTCAATATATTTCTTTTTTTAATGATGTAGAAAAGTATTTATATATTAAGTTTTTTTACAATAATTTACAAAAAATATAAACAATGATTACAAATTAAAATAAAATCTCAAGAAAATAAACAATTTAAACTATGTATATTATGTATAAATCTTATGTTTCAGTACTCCTAGCATTTGAGGGCTGGATATCAGGCAAACACAAGCAGTTCTTGTGGACGGCGGGTGCTTCAATAGTCATCTTCAGAGCAGAACTGGCCATGCTGTTTGGATTGTTTCTTATTATAGACTTATATTTTAAGAAGATTGACTTTAAAACGTAAGTTCATACCACTACACTAACAAAAATATATAATTATTTTCAGCACCAACATACATAATAGAAAAGATAAATTTGAATGAGCAAACCTTTAAGTAAATAAGTAGTAAATATTGGCAGTATTTATGTCCAAATATGATTTAAATCTTGATAGATTTGTTTAAAATACCCCAATAATATAACAGGCGCAATATTTTAAAAATTAGAATATGGGACTGCAATATGTATATTTCAGATCAACACGTTTATATTAAAACTAGCTGTACCCGGCATGCGTTGCAATGCAATTTTTTCTACCTAGCACCTGCCTACTACCTACCTACTACCACTTAGGGGTATGAAAAATAGATAGTAGCCGATTGTCAGACCTACTGAATATGCATATAAAATTTCATAAAAATCGGTCAAGCCGTTTCGGAGGAGTATGGTAACTAACATTGTAACACGAGAATTTTATATATAAGATAACTAAATGAACAATATCAAATTAGAAAAAATATGGTATATGAATTAATTTTATACTCTTTTTTCCAGGCTATTCAAGATAGTGATACCTGCAGGTGTAGGGCTAGTGGCCCTCACTGTGACTGTGGACTCTATATTCTGGCGCCGGCTGCTGTGGCCGGAAGCTGAGGTCTTCTGGTTCAACACTATCATGAACAAGAGCTCTGCCTGGGGTGTATCCTTTTTAAACAAAAATTATACTTACATGCAGAATTTTCATAAATGATCTGTATACTACGGAAATATTTTCCATGTTAATACCCTTAAGTTGCATATATATGGCCATAATATACCTCAACTGCAATAAAATTAGGTTGGTACTATAACCTATTGTAGTATAGTATAGGTTGTAGGTTGTGGATAATTATTTTCATTGTAAATCAATGAAATCTGGTGATCATCATGATTCAATCATACAATTGAGACTAATAATATAAGAACCAGTTTTTCTTCATAGATACAAAATGCAAAGTTTCTTATATAGTATGTACCAATGCATTCATATTTATGCACAACAATGCTATAAATATAAGCCAACAAAGAAACCAAACAATATCCTTAACTCCAACACAGACATCACCATTTCTCTGGTACTTCTACTCAGCACTCCCGCGCGGTCTAGGCCCCAGTCTAGTCCTCATCCCGGTGGGCCTGTACCTGGACCGGCGGCTGCTGCAGTACGCCGCGCCCGCCTTCGTCTACATCATACTGTACTCCTTCCTGCCGCATAAGGAGCTGCGGTTCATTATCTATGTCTTCCCCTTGCTCAATATGGCGTCTGCTGCCGCCTGTGCCTATATGTAAGTAGAACTTTATTATTGCTAAAAAAACAAGTGAAATGATACAATACATACATGAAAGGTTTAAAACAAGTATTTATTTAACACAACTTAAAATTATTAAGGACATTATTTATTCACATAATATGTATAGCTCAGTTACATACCTGTAGACAGATATATGATTTAGGTATGTCATGTAAAATTTTAAATACATAATAGCAATAATTGAAATAAAACTACTTTTTTACGGATTTTTTCGCGGTTTATTTTAATTTTAGGTCCCGACGTTTCGACACCTTCAAAATAAACCGCGACAAAATCCGTAAAAAAGTAGTTTTATTTCAATGTCTAACAATCGCGTAAACCTAAGAAATCAATAATAGCTATAAATTCTTAACATCATCATCATCATAAATTTAAATAAAAACAATGTAAATAACTCAGCTGCTCGACTCGTATTTTAGCCCCTCATTTTGTATTCAGAACATATCTATATCTTATTGATGCACATATGTTCATAGTACAAAGATTTTAGGTAATTATTAATTTTAGTTTATTTTCCTCTCTTTCAGTTACGTAAGACGAACGAAATCACCTATTTACGAGTTGCTGTTTTGGGGATCAATTATTGTGATCCTCGGTAATATTCTCATATCGTTAGCGTTTGTATTGGTGGCCATGACCAACTACCCAGGAGGAGTGGCGATCACTAGGTATTTATATAAATATCCATGATTCTCATTAAACAAAAAATCATCGTAATTTATTTACAGTTATTATTTTATGTTTCGTATTCCAGGTTCCACAAACTGTTGCGTGATGAACCCTTCGTCCATGTCCATATCTGTAATTTGGCTGCACAAACTGGCGTCACTCGATACACACAAATCAATGAGGGTTGGATGTACAGTAAAAACGAATCCTTGCCACCAGATCTACTTCAAGACTATACCCATCTTCTTGTTGAAGCCAAAAGCAAATACTCATCAAACCTGAAATCTTTTGCACAGACCCACGTCATCTTAGATAGTATAGAATCGTTCTCCCAAATAGCCATGAATTATAGACTCATGCCTCCAGTCAAAATAAAAACAAAGCCAGCTCTTTTCATACTAGAAAGAAAAGACTTCCGTGAGTTTCCACATGGGCATAAGTTGAGCGTTTCTGACAGATCTGCCTTACAAACTGAAGAATCAGTATTGAGTGATGAAACGCTTATCAACATTATAAATTATGATAACTTCGAAGAAAATGGATCAAAAGAAACAGAGGAATCTCCTACAAGTACTGAGAAAGAAGAAGAAAATAACTTAAATGTACCAGAAAAGGAGAACACAGTCTTAGATAATACTGAGCCTATTAAAGAAGAAATCGAGATACCTACTGATGAAATAATCGTTGAAGAAAAAGAACCAATCGTCCAAGAAGAAATCACAAATGAAGTCGATAAAACCCCGAAATTACCAAAAGCCAAGAAGGCCTTTGACGAACTAAAAACACTTCGAAGTGAAAGAAAAAAGAAAGCTATAGAAAAAATAAAATCTGAAACTAGAAAAGAAGTTGTAGAATCCGCAAAAGAAAAACTTAAAGAAATAATGAAACGCCATAAAAATATAGCTGAAGAGCTGTCGGAAAGTATCATGTCTGATATAACAGAAGAATTAGAACAAAAGGATGGAAGAGGAGACATACCGGACAGTGAATTTGTACCTGAAGTGACTCAAGCCGAAGTTGGAAACGGAGCTCAAATCAAAGAAATGGAAAATGTAGAGAATATTGGGGACACATTAAACATCGATATAACAAGTCGTAGTAATGAAACAATTGATTCTATCGTTGACGAAGTAATCTTAAGACTAATAGATAGAAAAATATATGACGATAAAACTAAGCCTGAGGATATTAAGCCGGAAGACAGGCTGATGATACAAAAAATAGTCGAAGAAGTTGTGTCTGAGAAAATGAATTTCTCAAACACTGAAAATAAGTGAGTGTGGTTTATTTATATTTCATTGTGTTTTGTTTGAACTTGATCTCGTGTTTTGGAGGGATAACCACCAGTGGCTGGTATATACAGGATGTTGTGCCTTGAATATCGTTACATATTATTTATTCTTGTTGTATGTCGGATACTTGCATTTGTTGTTTTGTCGTAAGTGATTATGCTGCATTTCTTTTGTATTGTTGACAATTGTTTCCCCATTTATTCTAGTCAGATTAGGAAACACTGAAAAATAATCCATAGTACTTATTCATGACAGGGATTGTATAACATTTAAAATAATAATTATATATGTTTTTATAGTAATATGAATATCGTATTAAAATCCAAATGATGTTTATTATTTTGTTGGAAATCAGAGTGTTTGTGGTAAATAAATTATAAATAATAATTTTATTTTGTTATTTCATACTTTGAATAAGTGAGAAACTAAAGATGTTTTTAAATCGTCTCATTTAGCTATGAAAGTAAACTAGACTTAATCCTAAAGGAACAGATAAGAAGAAACCACGATTATTATACTTTATTTAAGACATTTTATTTACCTAGATTCACATAGGTACAAATATAATCAACATTAATACGAGTGTATTGAACATATATCTAGTCAGTCTAATAAGGCATACAAAGTAAACACAGACCACTAAAATACACAGGTACCGATGAAGTACAGGAGTACATAGAATACAAAACATATGTACAATCGTAGCGAAGGTGCAATAAGCGCTCGTAATCATAAATTACACCAGATATGCAGTTATGATGATTAGCTACAGGTCGATTGTGGTCTGTCACGGACATTACCTATCGTTTATGTCTTTCACAACCACAAATCAAACTATCACCACAATAACGCGGGTTTTCAAAACCAAAATCAATTTATTGGACGTCTATTTTTTTAGTATAAGAAAAAAGTGGAGGAACTATTATTTTGTTATACACATTTTGTAATCACAGAAGTTTTAATTTAGTTTCATATCTAGGTATTATAATTATAACTGCTAAGAAATATGCGACCTGTATGCCTATTCTGTAAACATAGTACTAACTCCGCCTTAATAGAAATCTAACAAACATTCCACCGGTGTCGATGGATATAAATTATTATAGAATATGGATTTATCTTGAAATCTAAACAGGAATCATGTTCACTTAGGTTTATTACCTTAAAAATAGACGATTATTTAATACATGTATGTTCTGATATCACATAACAGGAATGTTTTATAGTTACCTGTAGGATCGAACTTTATACTTAGACACATAAAAATCATAACACAATGTTTTGTCAATGATTTTTCACACATTACGTACTAAACATACAAAGCATTCTTACATCTATAGGACATTTATCAAAAAAATAGAAGAAAATTTAAAATAAGGAATATTGTCATAAAAAAATAGCTGTTTCGAATATTTGCATTTGGTCATAGATGAAGAGTAAAGTAGTAGTAAGATGAATTATAAAATAACTTAAGTACATGTAGTACTATTATGTTCAGTGACAAGCACAAACAGACTACAGTCAGTCATTCTAATGAATATGAACCCTGACTGGTAGATCAGTAATATTGTGAAAGATCTTTATAAAAACTTGATATCCAAGTCCGACAATTCTTTTTATAATTAGCACACGAGCTACATAATTATTACACTTTTAAACTACTTTATAGTAGTCATTCTACATGAGCCTTAATACAAAAACCTACAAAACTTAGTTATTTATAAATAAGCACCGTCATTGTGATAGACAATTTATTTTATTTAAATCATTTTTCCTCGAATCTCTAAACAATTGAATACAAGCTCACGATGACATAGCGTTACAAAATGTGTCACATTTCTGACGCTTATCAAATCTGATAAATCGAAAAGCAATGTCAGTACACTTTTTAAAATTTTCTGTTCATAACACAAACGCAACTTAGGTAAGTTTAAGATTTTCTTAAACGCTATTCGTCGCTACCTTACACCTTAAAGTGATAGATTCAGCATGAAGCATGATATAAAAAGGCGACATAAAATTTTGCGTGAGTATTAGGCCTTGAAAGTGCAGACCAAATGCAATACCTAGACAAAATATTGATGAATATATATCACATATTGTATGCTTTAAGCATCGAGCAGCATCCTCCAGTCGAAGCGTCCGGAGCTGGAGTTGATGGAGGGCGGGCAGGGCGGGCACACCACCTGCCAGGGCTGGTCGCGCACGGCACCCAGCGCGCAGTACGGCACGCGCAGCAGGTTGTTGTGGATGTTGTACGGCGGGTAGCTCGTCTTGTTCTCGTTGAGCCGCTTCAGAGCGATCGCCATCACGTCCAACGTAGCGGCGTGGCCCACGAATATTACGTTGCCACCTGTAAATTGTTTTGATTTTGATTTGATTTTTGACTTCTTATTTTTGTACTCATAATGGGAATAAACTCTTAACTCAATATTAAGTACCAATGTAAATTGTACACAAGCCTATTTACTATTAAGGACTTAATCTTTTCAAACTTTAAAACAAACCAATCTGTTTACCCCCTTGAAATACACGCGAGCACTCATGCGCATGTCACGAGGATCAATAATAAATGTTGACAAGTTTTATCAAGTACCAATGTGTATTGCCCTAGACTAGAGTCATAACGCATTGTAGTCTGGTAGGCATAAGATATTATCTATCTTATGCACGTAATCTAATCTATCCACCTTCGCTCTCAGTGTCCTTGACAGCAGACTGCACGACCAGCTCGCCGCGCTTGTAGTACTCCTCCAAAGTCTCGTTGCAAGTGATATCCAAGTCCACATAGGGCTTGTACCTGGAAATAAATAGTTATAAAGTAAAGTAATCTTTATTGCTGCGTTATATTACATTCTTATACCGAAACGTAGGCGTAGGCGTGTCTCGAGATCATTTTTTTTATTAGTTGATGCTTTGAACTATGATGGTTCCAACATTCTGTATTATATATATACTTGTTTATGTAAAAATAGCAAAACTTTAAATAGAATGTGTCGATTCTGATTCACAAGAAAAATAAACAACTACATTATATCGATATAAGAACATATTATGTAAACAAACACTCACTTACAATCAATTTAGAGGTCATCATATATAAACATTTTCATTTGACCCAATAATAAATGTAACTGAACTTGAACGTGAACTTACTGGAGGTCGACGTTGAGACCAGCCTTGTAGAGCTCGATGGGGGTCATAAAGGGCGCCATGCCCTTCGCCATGTGCCACATTTTGTACTCGAACAGTCCCGGCTCAACCTTCACTTTTATCGAGGGGTCCGCTTGGAGACCTGAAAAAATTTTGACACTCAATTTCGACTTCCAGTATGCTATGTACTTTAATTTTTATATTTTTGATGTCAAACAAGTGTATTTATAACGTAGACACTACATCGTATGCATCTCCCTAAAAATATAAAGTTTTATATACTACAAGTATCTTTAAATCTTGATACAAAACAAACAAGATAGTTCCGAAATTGATTCCAGAGACTAAAGAAGCAGAAGACAGTCATTAAAGTTATAAATTTTGTAAAGTTGAATATTAATAAGTATACTTGAATAACTTGAATTCGCAGAGCTTTTTAAAATCATGTAAACAATTACATAGATCCCAGAAGTTTTATATAAAAATCGATATTTTTTGTAGAAAGGAGACTTAAATCAGTTTTGATTAGTGTACCTTCAAGGAACGCGTGCGCGGTCTCGACGCAGCGCAGCGCCGCAGACGCGTACACGTGCGTGACGGGCACGCCCGCCAGCCGCAGCCCCTCGCCCACCAGCTGCGCCTGCAGCCGCCCCACGCGCGTCAGCGGCGTGTCTTTCAGGTAGGAGTCCTTGCCTCCAACCCTGAAAAATAAACTAAGTTAATCCTCGTTCTGCCTAGTCTATTACCACGCTATGGTTTGGTCGGTTTCCTATCTTACTGGATTTAGTTGAATGAATTTTACATAGAGCGACTGCTTATCTGACCTTCAAAACCCATTTTACTGGGTATCACATCTATGGTAGGGACGAATGGGTAAGAAATACTTATTTAATGCGATGTTCTTCTGACAGTGTCTCGTGGACAAGTTGATCGACGATCAAGGTTTAACCACCCTTGCTTTGACTGGTCTGATATATGAAACTGTTTCTGACTGTCAAGAATTGCACATTTTGTTATTATTTAACAGTCGTTAAGTCCTTAAAATATAACCAAAACACACTATACCATTTTTTTTTTTTTTTTTTTCAAGTGAAACTCATTTATGAGCCAGCCTTGCATCCCCAGGGGGTTGAGGATGCAAGAGTCCGGGCTTCCAGAGCCTTGAGAACGGCTCCGACTACTCCGGCAAAACACCTGGTGCCATCCTTCGCCTTAGTAGCGGCGTTACGGGTCCAACCGAAGTCTTAGCACCGTAACGCCCCCGGCGACTGCCCGCTTAGCGGCGGGCCCGACATGACCTCCGTCCTATGTAGGAGGGAGGACAGCGTGGGCAGTGCATGGCACTACACCACCCCCGCCCGGCAAGGAAAGAGACGCGTGCAATGAAGGCTGAGGGACCCCCGTCCCCGCCCTCTGCATCCCCCTAAAAAAACACACTATACCAAGGATTACCGTTTTAACTACCCAGTATTTGTGTTTTAAATAATTGGAATAGGCAGCCTGTCCAAAAAAAAAGAAAAAAATCTTTTTTTTACGAGCGGAAGGTTTCTGTCTAAATCAAATAGTCAAATATAATAAGAAGAATAAATTTATTCATTGTACCATGTATGTCAGCTGTATACTTTCGTATCGCAGATATTGACCACTTTTATTTGTTCCTAATAAATAATGCAATCAAAACCCAAATTATTTAGAAACAATAAACGTTATCAAGCCATTTATTTAATTGGTTATGTATACCTCTATATTGTTGTACCTACATATGCTTGGTAATAATATTCCGAGGAAAAAAAGGTAAAATTTAAAGTGAATACTATACCTACAAAATAGTGAGTGTCATTCAAACATTCAAATAGTTGATACTCAACCCTTTTACTACATAAACAAAAACAGTGTCAGCAAGAAAAACTCTTGTTATTTTGTCCTACAAGTTTGATTTACAAATGCGCGATGCAAATGCGTATTTTACATTCATGTAATGCTCTCGCAATATAAATAGAATCATTAAAGAGAGACACATTCTATTATCAGGTGTTTTATTTTTAAACGCTAATAGCTCTAGTATACAGTCGAATTCATGACTGTGCTCAATCCATGGAATATAAATATAACCGCGTTAATAATTATGTCAAATTAATTTTTATTGTAGGACGTAAGATAATTATATTATATTTAGTATCTGACCTATTTATTTGTGCAATAAATATTATTATTCACAATTTTATTATTACTTATATTTATTTTAATTATACTATAAAAACAATTGCAAGCTTGTATGCCATTTATTTCAACGTCTAACATTTTATGATGTTATAGCAATAATAAAAGTAATAGTAAATACGACGATAAGACACACACACAGGGTTAATATTAATCGTTTCTTAATAATAGGCAGACATAACTTTTATAAAGTTATTATATTTGCAGAACATTGTCTGTTGTCATGGACTATTTGTTTCATTATGTTATGCTATTTGTTTGACGACCTCCGTGGTCGAGTGGCGTACGCACCGGTTTCAAGGTGTCGCTAGCTCTGAGGTCCCGGGTTCGATCCCCGGACGGGTCAGTGTGGAAAAACCACTTTTCTACATTGTCCCGGGTCTGGGTGTTTGTGGTACCTTCGTTGTTTCTGAATTCCATAACACAAGTGCTTTAGCTACTTACTTTGGGTTCAGAGCAATGTATGTGATGTTGTCCGCATTTATTTATTTATTTATGTACGTGCTTGAGAATTTTTCCAAGGCCAGGTTTTTGAACTGAATGACACACAGACATTTAAAAAAGTTTTAACGTTTTTGGCTCAACAATTGGAGCTATTAATATATAGGTTACATGACCTTTTCTATTAACATAGCATTTACATTTTCTGTAAGGTCATCGGGTAAATGTGTCACGGGTCAAGTGGTTTAGTATGCCGTACTTTTTAACAGTTTTAAAATAATTCCCAAAAGTTACACTGTCATTAAAACACGTACGAATAAATGTTCCTTGCTGAAGTAGCTCATCAAATTGTTAATTGTAAACAAGAAACATGATTCTTCGAAACTAACTGAGTTTTAAATTACGTAGGTATGCAAATAATTATAATAACTTATGAAATATTAAAAGCCAAGGCCACGAAAGTACAATCACTCCACGTAAATATATTCTGTTTTAAAATATGATTATTAGACTTCATACTGCATACTGCCAGCAGATTTTTTAGCTTGCCTTTAGCCGTCCCAAAAAAAACAACTACTTAAATTGATTTTGGCTTAATAAAGCAGTTGCTGTGCAAAATAAAGCTAAAAATATGCAGGAGCTAGAGTTGTGCATCAGTAGTAGGTTTTTTTCGTAGTGTAGGAAAAATCTCTTCCTTATGTGACTTGAGACTCTCTATATATTTAACATAATATAAATACACTGTACCTTTCTCCTAACTTGAGGGGCAGGTTCAAGTCCTTGCGGATGTATTTGCCGTTGTCGTCGAAACAGAATGGCACCCACTGTCCGTACGTCAGGTCCACGCGCTCGCCGTGACGCATCGCGAATATCCAGCGACGGCCCTTCTCCTTCGCTATCTTACCCTGGAATAATCTTATTATTTACGAAAATGTTTAAGTTTAAGCTGTTTAAATCTTTTTGTATGGGGTGTGTTTCTGTTGTTCTGGTTGGAGGCCCTTAAAGTTCTCGCCAAAAGTCCGGTGAAGGAGTCAGAGACTGCATTCAGATTAAGGCTCTTCCAAATTAAAGCTCTTGTTTGTGTAATGTGTTTGGTTTCGTAGTAACTCTCTCTCTAGGTTAGACATACTTTTTACGTTGTAAGATGAACAACTGACATTCTGCAACAATTACTAAAAGGATGCATATTCCATGTCTGGCTACCCTCTTATCTCGAAAACATAGCTTACGTTAATGACTTAACTACTTTCTAACGTGGCGTTGAAAGGCTTTTAGGGTAGAAAATTTAAAATCGCAAAATTGCTTTAAATAATTTATAAACATTGCATAAGAATTATTTTCATCATTATATTCAGAACTGTCTCGTTGATAAACACAAGTCACATTGTTTGTGATTTATCAAGAAAGCTATATCTCTCCTTTATCTATTTGCAAGACTTGTGATTATTTATCTATGCTATCAAAACAATTTAAATTCACAAACCTGAAATTATGTACTTTCACATTATTTTATATACAGCACATAAATAATAAACTTCTGAATCACTAAACATGGGAATAACTTAACAACTCGGAGTTAAAACGTCCAGAGCACATAGGTTTGTTATCTGTATTTGTCTACGACATTAGGTAGTAAATAATTATCAGCAGACCAGTAGCATTATGTTAACGAATATGTAACCCAGTCGATCGTAACGGCCCACTGGTCGCAGACCTTATCCATACAGGAAATAGGGCTGCCACTACCATGCACTTTATATTCAAGGAAAGTTTTAAAAAATAATCATTAAACCAGTGTCATCTTTGTAACGAGTTATGCAAATGAAAGTAACTGGGTGGTTATACAGGGTGTTAAGAAAACCGGGTCCGATCCGTTAAGGTATTGTTAGGTATCCATATCTGATTCCATTAATGTAAAAAATAATTGGAAAAAAAAATTATAACCTAAAAAAATATTTTTTCTTAAAAAGCAAGTGAGAGAGTCGGCGTCGTTACAGGTGCTGTCAATTGATCATACAAAAGGCCTCCAATAATACCGACGAAAATGGTGGTGTAACTTTTGTTTAAACCTCAAATTTAGGGAATTTTGCGGCAAAAAATGGTTATTTCAAACTTCATTATTATTATTACTATCATGAATATTCCAAATTTAATATTTTATTTGGGCATTTGATTGTGAACCCTACCTATATCACCCTTTCGGGTCGGACAGGGTATTCTTAACACCCTGTATAGGCAGTACGTAAAAGAAATGGACATCTTGTGTGACATGTAAATATAGATATGATAAGTACTAGCCAAGGGATATTTCTACAAGCGCTGATTGAATTTGCTCAAATGTACAGAAGCGACAAATATAAGAAAAGTGACTTTTCGTAATTGTATACCAATATCATACATTTAATGTTATTTAAGCGATTTCTATCATCGTTAACGCGTGTAGCAACAAAAGTTGTTTAGTAGCAGCCCTATTTCGGACTTTGTAATGATACAAACATTGCCCTTGACCCATTGGAACTTAGGGGCGACGTGCAGTGAGTCATAAATAAGCCCGGGTAATGGCTTCCCCTAGCCTTAAAAACGAAGGGTGATAGAAAAGCTACACGTTGAAAGCTCTTTCTAATTCAAACTTTTCTCAATATGGACAAAAAATCAAAGAATTTTCGGATTTACTTCATTCATATGATATTTATGTAATTGCGACTATTTATATTTAAATAAATAAATAAATAAATAAATGCGGACAACGTCACATACATTGCTCTGAACCCAAAGTAAGTAGCTAAAGCACTTGTGTTATGGAATTCAGAAACAACGAAGGTACCACATACACCCAGACCCAAGGCAATGTAGAAAAGTTGGTTTCTACATTGACCCGTCCGGGGATCGAACCCAGGACCTCAGGAGCTAGCGACATCTTGAAACCGGTGCGTACGCCACTCGACCACGAAGGTCGTCAAAAATTTGGTGATGTTATATGCAGTAGTATATATATGCAATAGTGTTATTTAGTCATATTAAAAATAATTTTATTATCAGGTTTTAATATAAAAATATAATATTCATAATTCTTACCTCAGGAACATTATTCAAATTATTGGTGGCCTTCCAATCAATGGCGTGTCCTAAAAAAAGTATATTTTAAAAATACAAAAGAAAAGTTATTTAAGTACCTATATTTTAAGTTATTAAACACTGTAAATTATAAACCTTTTGATTTTTATAGCACCTACATTTACCAAAGGTTTCGTTATGGTGCCATCAATTTGGAAAAAATGAGTATTTTTGTCAAAACTTCGTTATTCATTTCTATTGGTACATAATCTATTATTTTATCTATATACCTATATCGATTGATAAGGCTGTCTATTGTGATTAGATCTCGCTTCCGACGAAATAAATGATAAAAGCAATCAGTATTGGAAAATCTTAACGATGTTAATATTTTAATAATTATGTCAAAGAATTTTGGGTTTTACTTAATCCAAATTCAGAGGAAGTTAATAGCATAGTTGTTTGCTTGACTAAAATACTCGACTCTTATATCGAGGCACTCGATATTTCCTATAATTTGTGATAACTTTAGGTTCTTCTAACCAGGATATTTCAAAACAAAAAGCTAACAAATTTGATGCACAAAAGAAATGAGATTCTATTTCAGGTGTCCAATATTGACGATCCCTGTCCAAAGCAAGCAAACATTTAAAGACCATAATAAGGTGACTAACCTTGCGTTACATTTAGGATGCTGTCAGTCTTGTCAGTCTGCACGGTGGTCCAGTACTTGCTCCACTCCTGGTACGTTTCCTCCGACTTCTCGTGGCCGAGCTGCGTCGCGTCCTCGTGCGGGTAGTTCGTCGCCATCTCTCCGTCCGTATTCGAATCCGACTCAGACTTACTATCCGAACCTAAGACACATATAAATAATAATAATATGAAGTATAAACGTCTCCAGTCAAACATTGTCTCTTGCCGCCACAACCGTGCGGAACGCTCTTATATTCAAAACAAACTCTCAGTTTGGCTCTCATTTTATAAATAGACGCGGTGTTTATAAGCTTTTACGGTATTATTTGAAATAGGATAGCAATAGAAACAATATTTGATAAAGATGTCGTGGAGGTACAGTCGGCGCCACGGTTTGTTAGTGTTTAGAGTTCAGCGAGAGCGCAGGCACTTAGCGGTGGTCAAAAACAGACAACGTATGATAATAAGTGCATAAAGTGCTAGTTTTAATTGATCTACATTTTCCTACATCGACTTAAGTTGACTTGAACCACTAACGCTGCATTCCTTGTCTTGGTATGTTAAGTAATTATATTTTCCTTCCTGGCATAGGCAGTGTGGCATAAGACCGTCGCTGCGTCGTTCGTAAAAAACAATAAGAACCGGTTTATAAAATGTTTTTTTATTATATTATTTGCGGGGCAATGACACCATTTATTATAGAGATTTTCTTCATTCTGTTTGTAGAATGGCTATGTATAAATAATGTATATAATATGTAGATAACAACAAAGATTTTTTTAAGTCAAACACCTTATTTTATGTTATTGACCTATAGTATACGGTATCATTTGCCGCAAGTTCGTACACTCACCTAACGAGACTCGCCGGTAAAATTATAGAAAACAATGTGTGACACTTTTATGAACGATATTACACGAAGGGCCTAACAAATACTTTTACGAAAAGTCGTGTAGACGCACACAACGTCAATAAACCAAACATTTTTGATTGTCAGGAGGCTGTGGCGCATCCAATTGGGGTTGGGGTAGAGCACCCACAAAAAATACTAGATGCAAAAAAAAATTTGAGCGTCGATACGCAACGAACTATAGTTGAGGTAATTTCAACCCTATGTTGTTTAGTAAATTTTAAACTCACGATGATTTATTTATTTATTTGGTTTACCATTCCTATGATTAAAGATATAAGTTTCAAAATAAGAGCTTAATTTGTTTTTTTATTACTGTAATAGATTTTCGGCACTGTAGGTCTATTGTAATGAACCACTTTATCTTATAAGTAAAATTCATGTAAATGATTGTTTGATGCCAAAATAAAGGAAAAAAAAAATAAGTTACCTAAGACAGTAAAACTAGAATGCACGTTAGTGTTTACAATAAATACTATCTTGTGTCACTTAATAAATTCAATTTTATACTGCTTAATAATAAACAACGCAACATGTGCGTTAGAATTGAACAGTTAACTTCCTTTGTTTAGTAACTTATCAGGCACAGTAGTAAATAATAGTAAATAGTACATGACTGTAATAAGTCAGTATCAATTAATTGGACTCACTGTTGTTGCCAAGTGAAATGGCGCGGTGTAGAGTCCAAGCGTCGGACTCGGCGGTACGTCGCGTAAACACGGCCGGCAAGTAACCACTGACTCCTAAAACAAATCACAAACGCAAATGGCGTCACAGTTTAGCACAGAACATGTGTACAAGACGCGAGCCGTTACGATACGAAATCATAGAAACAGCTGAGTTAAGCGGAGCTCACTCGACGCTGACGCGAATTGTTGTAATGCTGTAGATATGCGTAACGTCGAGCTTTATAAACTCGCCTTAGGTACCTGCTGTTTGTAGAGAATAGGGTTTTACAAGCTGTAATTAAAGTTTATCCTCAAGTAACATAAAAACATAATACAATGCGATGACAAAGAAACTAAACTCTTGTATGCTTTCAAACGTTACTTTCGTTTTCGACGACCCTGTTATGTTTATACAAGCAATATCGATTTAGTTTTAATCCCCACTATATTAGAGTTTGATTTCTCTGTGTGGACTTTATTGTGGGCCCTTATAACATTCAGAATTGATAAACATAATGTAGACCCTTATACATTTTCTAGTAGAGTCATAACAACGAGAATTTATCGATTATATCTACATCCTGCATTACATTACATTATCACTATTCCATTTTCCTAATAACGTAAATTATCAACTGTTTACATTTCGTGAAACAAAACGCAAGATCAATAACCTTGTCCCTGTCACTATTTTTTTTACACTAAAATTAATCAATTCTAGTGAGTCAAAAACTATGTCTGAATACAGTTTACTATTAAAAGCAGCTTATTAAATAAAAATCGTTTTAAAAAAAAAATATCCAGCGTACAATTATAAAATATGGTTTAAACTTAACGATACCAGCACAAAATGTAAACAGTATCACAAGAGAAGCATAATTGACAATGACCTCTCACGACGCTTGTTACGCACGATAGCACAGTACACCACTAACCTCCAACTTTCAAGTTCAACAATCGCACACTCTTGATTATATTCATCGTGACGTGATAACCGATAACACTAATCAATCAGATTGTGGTGACTAGCGAGGCTGCCTCTACCCAAGCTAAACACACGCAACCTTAAATTCTATTTGTAGCACAGTGGGGCCACCAAACAACCCCACACTGTTTTCCCAAACAGCTGACAGCGCTTGCACACTATTGGCCGACCAACCGCTATCGAGGTGCTCTATTTTAGCATATTTTAGGGCGCGAACACAAAGAGCTTGTTAAAGGTGCGTTTAAAACCGTAACACTATTAACTCGATTTAATATCGCGAGTGCTATTACGAGCGTTGCCAATTCGTAAACGATGATGTAATACGACTGCTATTGATAAACGAACTACCTTTTCCTAGATGTATCAACAGCCTCAGTGACACAGTTACATACAAATATTGACTAGAATTTGCAGAGGAAACAGATAAGTAGATAGTTGTATCAAGACTTGGCATCTATTTAAAATATTCATCATCGGTAAGTTCTCGTTGAAATGAATGAGGTCAGTACGAGAATGTATTGAGTAAGTATGTGGATAACAATGGGAGGTTTCAGCTTGCCACCGACCTGTGAGCCACGAGGTGCCGAGCACCCAGCCGTCGGATGAGCTGTCGAATTCTTTCTCCTCTATGTAAATGTAATCGCCGAGCACCAACTCCAGCTCATCGCACGCTTTCGGTGCGTAACCCTGCGTCACTTTGTGAACCTAGCGACAACAGATCACGTGTTAATAACAAGGATTATAGCACGATTTTATTATAGTTTTATCGATTCCTTTTATGTATTTGTTAGTTTAACACAACAACTAATTAAACAGTCAACACTCATCGAATGTTTAATAGACAACACTGATATTTATTGTAAAAACAAGATAAATTTTATTGAACAATATACTTAATACTATTATAAATAGGTACATTACATATTTATATTAGATGTATCCAACATTTATTGTTATATAAAAACAAACAGTAAATCAGTTTCTTTAGAAAGAAATGTTGTTAAATTAAATTTATTAACCATCTACAAATTTTAGACCTGACTGATCTTTTTGTCATCATCATTAATGTCGTAAGTAAATACTGTATTTTCAATATTTCTGTTTTATACTAATAACTTTTAAACATGTCCATGCCATTGATCTCACATGCATACTTATGCGCCTTATTTACTATTTACCTGATGATTCGCAAACCGTGGATCCCGCGAGTAAAGCCTTAGCTCCCAGCTGGGGTGATCTGACGGCTGCATGTCGTCCACCAGACTCCTGAGCTCCTCGTATGCCGCCACGTCGAAGTGGTACGCCAGCGTTATGTGCAGGGACTTCACGTGAGCTTCCAGGTTTATCGCTGTGTGACCAACAAGCGTGTGAGTTACGGCCCTAGGTAAATAGTAACCGAATATAGGTCATGTATAAAAGCAGTAGACCTGCTTTTATTTTTAAACCTAGCAGAAAGAGAATAATACATAAGGGTAGAATATAAACCACAACCATAGAAAACATAGAAGAAATAGTTTAGCCTTAACCAAAATATAAGGTGGCTAGTCGTAATACGAAAATAGGCTAAGTACAATAAGCTTCTATAGGTACATGCGGATTTCTTGAAATAATACAGTGTAACTATCCTAACTCAACAGCGTTTTAAAGACGAAAGATTTTTATTTAAGACTCTCAAACTTTACACGGATTCCTGAAACTAAAAAACTTTAATAAAAAGCTTAACAAAAGTATATTAACTCATAAAAGTACCTCGTACTAAAATGCGATCGGCATGCGAAAACAACAAACCCAATAAATGCTTCTCATTTATCAACATTATTGAATTATTTTCTGTGATTTGGCTTATAACCTGTTTTATGGGTATTTAACGTTATTATTAACTTATTAGGCAGTTCCAGAACCATTTCTTATCTATATTATTGCTTGGCACAATCCCATGTATTGAAAAAATGCATACGGTTAAATGGAAGACTTGAATTGCTTCATCAAAATTGATTTATTTGACCTCGTTAAGAAAGGACTTAGAATTGCGTGCTTCCGTTGCACTAAGTCGCATTGCACTAATGCTTTTTAAAATTAAAAGTGGTGTATTCTGATCAATGCTCGCGCCTTCTCTATATGGGAAGAGTCCTGTGCCCAGCAGTGGGACGTTGATAGGCTGGATTATTAATTTTATTTTATTCCAATTTAAGGTCACATTTATTACTGAGGCAGACAAGCATCTCTTTCGGCAACTGAATAAAAATGACACCAGTGTCATCATAAGTGCAGTTCTCATATATCATGTATAATGCAGGTATTGTAGGTATGCAAACATTCCTAAATAGTTATGGAAGACATTTTAATGTGAAAAAATCAGAGCTCCCTTCGTTGTCATATTGTTGTTAAATATATGATTTTTATTAGATACCCAAATACAACGTGTAAGTAGCTATAAAACATATTTTCAGTTACTCAAATTCGGAATCATGATTCGTGCGTAAAAATTAAGCCACTTTTGTGTTATTTATTATGGATCTGGGAGCGTGCAATGCAGACGAATTTCTCGTAACACTGAAGAATAAACTTTAACACTTTGATCGTAAAATAAATAATCGTTTCAACAGCGATTAATTGTCTCAGGTATGCGCTACTACCTCAGTCTGCACCGATCCTTAGAATAACATGCAATCCGATTATAATTTTGAATGCATCAGAGACTTTAAGCGAGTCATAGTTCTTTTTTAAACAAAGGATGTTTCACTATGCGACCATATTTAAATACAAGTAGTAAGTAAACGGGCAACGAAACACTTATCTAGGGTAAAAATTTTAATACTATCACCTATAAAATAAGTATTTATTGTCCCAAAAATATGACCAACAGAATAAGTATTTATTTATTCTCCGAAAAACATTATTTAAATACTATCTACATAAAACAGCCGTTTTTAAGATCGTAATATATATTTTCAGTTCTCCTGCATTTTGGACACCCAAAATTTAATATCGTTTTAGGGTTTTAGTTTTCTCTACCAGTTTCTCACAGCAGTCACATTTCTCTAAATCTATCAGCGCATTATTCATGGTCACGGTCTGAACCTTGTATGTTGTAAGGCTATGTCGTAAATTTAATTACAATACTTGGTGCGCGCGAAAGAAGCCCCTCTGAGCGAATTACTGTAGTCTGTATTTATATCCCGGTGCGTCCCTGAGAAATCAATACCTGCTATTGCAAGCTGATTAGCTAATCCATTGGTGTTAGTGCAATGGTCATAGTTGCAACGATTTATGTGGCTTTATATTATTTTATCTTATATCTAAACTTATGAAATAAAGTTAAAAAGTTTTCTTGTTTGTTTAAACGCGCTAATATCTGAAACCACCAGTCTAAGTTAACTTAATACGTTTTGCATTTGATAGGCCATTTCTAGAGGCTATTTAACATTACGGTTTTGGCCTCGGAAGAAACGTAAGGTGAGTGAAACTGCGGGGTACAGCTATATTTCTAAAAGAACCGATACCAACAGGAATAAATTAAAACTACATGATTAACTACTACTTCCACAACAACCTGTTATTTACAATAAATAATGTTATAGCTTAAAATAAAAATTGCATAAAATAAATAATTACCTTTAAAAAGCGCGTGGGGCATGCTTAAGGGTGTCTTCTACTTCTCTAGCCTACAAATAGGTGATGAATAAAATATTAAAATAATATGGTATAAAGAAAACAACAGAATGAAGTAATCTAAAACCAAGGAAGAATGTGATATTAGCATTAAAAGAAAATTAGAATAACTAAATCACCTCAAAGAATATTAAAAAACTTTATGCCTATGAATATATTGCTTATTCAAAATTTTTAAAAATATATATGAGCAGGCTATATAATATTCGAAACAATAATTTAATAAAAAAAACATGTTGAAAAGAAAAAGTAAGCTTGACAATAAGCAAGCTCAAATCGAAATAATTTTGCTATTACACAAGTTTTGGGTTGTAGACAGTAAATATAGACATTGAATTTTGCAAATAAAAAGCATACTACAACACCATTGAATATGCTACATATAGTTTGGTCCCTCTCTTACATTTGATAGGTTTCTCTTGAGGCATGGTACACCATGGGAAACATGTTCCCAATGCATCCAGATGTTCATAAGTATCCACCATTACACCCACTATAAAATAATTGTATGCTGTTACACTACTTACTGATCTAAGAGGGATAACAGGGAAGTGCTTGGTGATGCGTATAGGTATCAAAACAGGGTAATGGGACAATATACTCTGCTTTACCGAATACTAGATGTGTTGCATGTAAAAATATGTACAGATCAAAGTTAGTAACTAATTCTACTACAGACTTTTATGAACATAGTTGGGCATACAGTTGATGCAATAATACACAAAATTTACAACAACATAATACATAGTTTTACATGAAACTGTAATCCTCTAAAACCTTTATACTGATATTTTTTTTAAATACTTACGGACTGAGGACACTTGCTTAACATACTGCACGGCAATTCTCTTTAAGTAGTCCGCATGTTCGTCAGAGACAAACAGTGCCATGAAGTTATGTGATACATAGGGCTCTAACTTTAAAGGGCAGTTGGGAGGGTCCCCTACGCTCTCCACAACATGCTTCACTACTTTACCTAGTTGCAGTGAAGTCTCGTCTGGAGCCTGAAATCAATATACATTTGTATTTTTGTTCTTGTTGAATGGGGTGGAGTTTGTGGTAAATATTAAAGCTTAAAGTTAAAACATCTGTTCTTAAAGGAAGGCTTTTTTACTTATGTATAAAACAAACATCTTAAAAATTTAATCTATCATATATCATATCTATAAAACTGATGACTAAACTTATTCATATTTGACGGACAATTTTGTTTAAATTATAATAAAAATACCTTAAAAAATGAAACTAAAGTTATGTGAGGAGGAAAGTTATGGGCTCCATTCCAGCCAGATATAGCCTTAGATTTATCCCAAAACTCAAGGAGTTGGCTGAGTAATGGCCCAGTAGGACTGGCATAGAAGATATACTCTCTAGGCTCATCAGCATCTATATAGGCATCATTCACATGAGTCAGAAGCCAATCAGATGCTAATTGGACACTCCGGTTACCAGTAGCAGCTAGCGCTTTGAGTCTGTGAATAAACACATGAAGAATTAAATCAAAGTTGAGATAACAATGCGAATAAAAACAAAACATTAATAAAATAGTGAGCAATTTTAGTATAATTACGAATTCAAGAAATGATTGAGATCTTGTTTATCAACTTTAATATTTAAGCTTTTAGCAAGCACATAAATACAACTATTTTTATTAACGAATAATAGAATATTATGAATAATTCATATAATAAATAACACGTAGGAAAATTAACTTACGCCCGGTGTCTCGGAAATCCCATTTGCAAAAGTATTTGAAGTGGAGAGGCATCTTGTTTTACTCTACTTGAAGAAGATACTTTTCGTGGAGGAATATTTGCCATTTTTACAAAATGACTTTGAAAACTACAACAAAATCGCCGCATAAAAACAATCCATGAAAACAGAAATTTGTCAAATAAATAACAAATTGCCACAAAAAAAAATATCCAATCGCATCAAGAAAAAGACCGATCAAAATTGACGTCTACCCTACTTATTTATTACTTTTCTCATGATTGACATTTGACGTCTTGAGAAAATTCAGGGAGACCAGGAATAAAAATATAATATATTTTTTGATCATATTTTTTCCAACTATTCTAAGAGGAACTTACAACGTTAGCATTTGCTAAAAAAGGATCAAGATTTTGCGATGCGACTAATTACGTAATAAATACTCATCATAATTATTAAAAAGAGCAGACAAAAGTTTAAGACAACAAGAGCTTGAGACAAAATGGGCAAAGGCCCATTTTCAAGATAAATTAATTTTGAGTATTTAGCATTTAGCTGTCTTGAGTAGGCAGACATTCTCAATTTCTGAATTTCTGAAGTAGTAAAGTCATAAAAGCTTCACTAAATAGTCCCTAATTAAAACAAACATGGTAGCACATGGATGAAAAGACTGCGTGCGTTCGACAAATCGACACTTTCTTAATGTCAAAACACTTTGACATTTGCAAGCATAGTTTAGCATAGAGAAAAGCATAGAGAAAAGTAATTAATGAGTAGAGTAGGGACGCGTGTGCGGTGTGATTGCTATTTTGTTGCGGCGTTACTATCATCATAACGAAAGTCATCAACTAAAAGAATATCATTGATTACACTTAATTTTTGCTGTAATTTAACTGTTGCTACAATGTATCTGAGATACTATTTAAACGAAAATGGGGACAGGCAGTACACATTAGCGGTAAATAGTCAATTTTCATGTTTATAACCTATATCTCACGTGTTTGTTTACCAGTATGAATTCCAGTTTTAAATAGCACATTACTTAAGTATTTTTAAATTAATTAAATGCTGTTATTAAATTATATGTTTACAATTAAGGCGACCAAAATCTCTGTCTTGACAAACTTTCATATTTACAAATTACCTCAAGTGTAGCTTACAGGTCTACAATTTATTAACTGCTTATTTTTTTTTTTAATTTTCAGACTATTGATCCATATGGAAAGCCTACAATATCAGCACATCCAGGTAAATTGATTGTCAAACATAGTCCATGTTCAAATCATTCAGCAACTTTTACCATCTACTATTGGGTTAGCCTGTACCAAGTAGCGCCACACCACCTGAATATATATATATATTTTTTATGTGCTATTGGTGTCCCACTTTAGAGAAAAGGCCTCCATTTACTTCTTTCTAAGGCTACCAAACCAATAATGCATTAAACAATGTAATGAAATCACACATGCAGTAAATATTGTTACATCACATTGAATATAATGACCCTAATAAAAAATAAATACGATTTTATGGCACCTGAATTAAGTTATATATACATTTTCTTTACTTTCAGCTCGCTTCTCCCCTGAAGACAAGTATTCCAGACACAGGATTATTATCAAGAAACGATTTGGACTTCTCCTTACACAACAACCAGAACCTATACTATAAGAAAAATGTTTTTTTAGCTTAAGTTTAATTATAAGATTACTATAATATTATGTTCTAGTTTTATTTATTATTTTCCCATAAATTTCCACATTCCTTTGCCCAGTTGTTCTGCTATATTCTGCCGTATACGAAAAAACATTGTAGTATAAATAACAAATTGAAATTGGCTAAAGATACTATGTTATTCTGGTTATTCTCTAGATATTTTTCATTTAAGGCTCAGTACAGCTAAATATAGTACTTATGGCATGTGAGTCTGCTTGCGAACACGCCTGCACAGAACCTATATACTCCTGTGTAACCCGCTCGAAACGTCAAGCCTGAAGCCCTAAAGGTATTTAAGCATGTACCTACGCGCTAATCCCCATTCTATAATATTACTATAAATATAAACATGCAGCGCGATAGTTTAAAAGTAATTATGTATATTATTATTTTGCTGATTACATTTGATATACACTCGACTAATCATGTAGGTATATAATAATATATATTTAATGAGAACAAAAGTTGACAAAACTACTTAGTTTTTTTACATGGATTTAACGTTGATTACGTTAAATCCATGTAAAAAAACTAAGTCAAGGAACATAATACTCTCTGACGAGAGTTTTGTTGTTTACTACTTGTGTAGGTACTGTTTGTCTAAAAATTGCAACTGTTGACAAGTACACTCGAGAGCAATGAATCCGGGTCACTTAAAGAATGTTAAAAATCTCGGAAACTAAAAATGATAGGTTAATGCAATAAATTGTATTTAATAGACAATGTAATGTAATACTCCTTAAATGAAAGTAAAAAAAATATGAGTCACCATACATTTTATTAACACAAAATTACATAAAGAAAAAAACTGCTGATCTCTCCTTAAAACAAAAATAGGAAACATGAAATTTTTGAACTTTATTACGATTTTCTTGAATTTTAATACTTCGTATTGCCTCCATTACTGCGTTTACGCGGTTTGGCATGCTGTACACCAAGTTCCTTATACGATTTTGGGGAATATTCTCCCATTCCTCTGTGAGAGCAATTTTGAGCTCACGAAGCGTGATTGGGGGAGGGTTTCGTTGTTTTACGCATCTGCCTAGCTCGTCCCAAGCATGCTCGATCGGGTTGATATCCGGGCTGCGCGCTGGCTTGAATCTTTCCCCTGGTCTTCGATACACTCTGTGTCTTCCATCGTGCTTGTAGAGCATAAATTTTGATTCGTCGGAGAACATAACTTTTGACCAATCTTCAATACTCCAATTTACGTGGCTCTGGGCATATCTTAGTCTTGAAATACGATGCCCACGCTCCAGTTTAGGGCCGTTTGCAGGTCTAAGGGGTTTTAAGTTAGATTCAGCAAGCCGACGTCTTACTGTCCATGCACTTGGGTTACTTCCTCCGAGGCGTCGAAACTGATTTGTGAGTTCAGTTCCTGTGAGAAAGCGATTTCGAAGCATGGTGTTCACCAAGTATCGGTCTTCTCGTGCTGTGGTACACCTGGTTCTGCCCGTTCCTGGTCTGCGTAGGTTAGAACCAGTTTCTTCGTAACGTCGGAGAACTCTTTGTACTGTTGACAGCGACACACCGACAGTCCTGGCTGTATCGCGCTGACTCCGGCCGGTTTCCAGCATTGTAAGTATTCTGGTGCATTCTTCAGGCGTAAGCGACATAATTTCAGCTTGAATAATGAATATAGAGCACTATCAACATGGTTTATGTACCCACATCACGTCAGAGAGTATTATGTTCCTTGACCCACATAAATGACAGATTACAAACAAAAGCAAAACCAAATGCTGTAATTTCGTAGTTCCATCTTCGAAAGTGGCCCTTTTTCAAATTTGATTTTTTTATGATATAACTTTACAATAACCAAGAAGTTTTAATACCTTCATTTAAGGAGTATTACATTGTCTATTAAATACAATTTATTGCATTAACCTAGCATTTTTAGTTTCCGAGATTTTTAGGATTCTTTAAGTGACCCGGATTCATTGCTCTCGAGTGTATTTCCATTATTTAAGGAAATCTCCAATTAGAACATTAACATATAATAGTGATATGTATATCAATCAATACACTTTCTGAAATTAAATTCAATATAGAAGTTTTGTGATTACGTTTCGATATAATTATAATATCTCATCCCAGTCCCACATCGTAAATTTTGAACATTGCTAGCTCAACGCCTCAACTGTCAATGTCAATTGTCATCTGAACTGAAACTGTCAAGATTTCTGATTGTTGTTGTATGTAATTTCAGTGTGTTTTTGGAAGTAAATAACCATTTTACCATAATAACTATTGGGTAATAAAACTCCTAATAAGATATGTCGTATAAAAAAGAAGACTTAAAGGTCTACTGGAGTAAAATTAACTATGCATTCCCCATCCTCAATGATACAATCTTCAGTGAGTGCAGCAACACGGAGTACGATGAGATCCAACAAATTATCGTCGGTCTCGGCCTTCAAATCAAAATACGAGATCTCGTTCTAGTCCACATTGAGAAGTATCTTCGGCAGCATGTAGCTCCCTCGTTTTGGTCAAAATTTGTTAAAGTGGAAGAGGATGTTAAAGGCTTTCAACTGTTCAAGTCCGCCGTGAACGACCTTTACGACTCTGTAACGAATTTCTCAGGGATGCTACAAAGATTAACCATACTAAATAACAGTTGTAGTGATAACAAACCTATATATGGTGAGAAAGATATTGTTTCTGGGTTTAAACAACTAGTGAGGGCAACACTTCTATCTCAGTTACCATTAGATTTCCAAGTGATCATTCACAGCTTCTACAAAGTATCTTTTAATGTTTTCGATAATGAATATGAAAGCTCTGACATGGGTGAAGATGTCATGTGTTCAGGATGCTTGAATGAGTGTTCAGACTGCAACTGTATGTATATAGTGAAGGTGTTTCATGATACTAACAGGAAACTCATGGAACTGCAACTACTTGAAAGACTGACTGGGCAAGTTTTAACTAATTTCATACAAATGAGAATAGAATCTCACATACAGAAGGTTTGCACTGGAACATTTGATGTATCCCATATAGGATTCTTAGAAAACTGGCTTGAAACCACTGTCATGTCATGGCTAACTAGAATATATTGTGGGGGATCATCAAAACCATCCCCTGATGATAAAAATACTCTGAATGCTATATCTAAGTTTAAACAAAAACTTAGTTATTTCCTTTATCACAGCTATACCAAACTGAGAATTGATCAGTTGTTTAATATTATAATAGAATACCCAGACTCACAGCCTGCTGTTGATGATATAAAACTATGTTTGGAGAAAACTGATCTCAGATCCACTTTATGTAAGAACTTACAAGGTGCTCTGGAAACAAGACTGTTACATCCTGGTGTGAACACACCTGATATATTGACTGCCTATGTAACTACTATAAGGGCGCTGAGACATCTTGACCCGTCTGGAGTTATTCTTGAAACTGTAACTAAACCTGTAAGAAATTATTTGAGGAATAGAGATGATACAGTGCGCAGTGTAGTCAGCAGTTTGACTGAGGAAGGTGCAGGCAGCGAGTTGGCAGAGGAACTGGTGAAGTTTGCGGCAGAAGCTGATGGAGACTGTGACAAGGATGAGGCATGGGATGAATGGAACCCTGACCCTGTTGATGCAGATCCCACTGTTGACTCTAGCGACAGAAGAGCTAATGATATTATTTCAATGCTAGTTAATGTTTATGGTAGCAAAGAACTGTTTGTGAATGAATATAGGACTCTTTTGGCTGACAGGCTATTGGCACAAAATGCCATCAACACTGAGAAAGAAATAAGGTACCTAGAGTTATTGAAGTTGAGATTTGGAGAGTCACAACTGCATTTCTGTGAAGTAATGCTTAAAGATATATCAGATTCTAAAAGAATTAATGCTCTTATTCAACAAGACAAGGAAATTGAAATCTTGAACAAGAAGTTTACTTCAAATGCTATGATATTATCTGCACAGTTTTGGCCCCCATTTAAAGATGAGAGTTTAGAATTACCAGAGGAAATTAAACACCATTTAGAGGCATATACAAAATCATTTGAGGCTTTGAAAGGAAACAGGACTTTAAGTTGGAAACCACATCTTGGTAATGTGAATATTGAAATAGAAATTGGAGAGAAGAAATTGGATTTGACAGTTTCACCATTCAATGCTACACTTATAATGCACTTCCAGAATAAGCCAGAATGGACTATAGAAGAACTACATCAGGTAATGAAGGTACCTGTGACTATATTGAGAAGAAAGATAACATACTGGCACTCTATGGGTCTTATAACTGAGAAGAGTCCAGATCTCTTTGTTTTAGTAGATGGTGCAGATGGAAATAAGGCTAATGTAGCAACTAATCAGGTTCAGGAGATGATATGTGAAGATGACGAGACAGAGAGTGTGATGGCGTCGGCACATGACCAGAGGGAGGGGGAACTGCAAGTGTTCTGGTCTTACATATTTGGGATGCTCACAAACTTGGACAGCCTTCCATTGGACCGTATTCACCAGATGTTGAAGATGTTCGCGTCACAGGCTCCCGGCACTGAGTGCAGTCTTCAGGAACTCCGACAGTTCTTAGATACCAAAGTAAGAACACATCAGCTTGTCTTACATGGTGGCATGTATAAATTACCTAAGACTTAATTACTTTAAGAAAATAAACCTTGTAATCGAATTTAGGCTTTTATTTTTCTGTTACTTTTATGTTAGGTATTATTAATAAACAATAAATAAACAATTTAGGAAAGTTTAACAAAACTTTATTTTTACATAAATTTAAATATAAAAATTTGGTTACATTATATAATGTCTGTGGGTTAATATCTGGATTACTTATCATAAGTGACAATTCTTGAAGCTATTTCAATCAACAAATACTAGCAAAAATAAATTAGCTGAAATAAGTTATAAGTAATACCACCACATTGTAAATATAACATTTTAATACTTAGTGTTTGCAATATATAATCTTGTGTCAGTCTTAACAACTACAAAAATACTGTTTATAATTAAAAAGTGGAAATAATCATTCAGATTAATAAATAATAACTATTACAATGAAATTAAACTAAGAGATACTGAGAAACAATACAGATTCATCAAAAAATATTTTGAATGGAATGCATCAGATTATTTGATGTGTGAGTACCACAGGTAAACCATAAATGCATGTCGATTGTTACACAATATTATCACCACAATATCTCAATATTAACATGATTATATATTATTAAAAAAAAGGTCAATTTTGCTTTCAAATAAAACAATGGAATGTAGGCACGTTTACATTTTATCAATTAACAATCTCCGAAGGCTTTATAAAGAACAAAATAAAAACAACAATCAAGACCAATATATACAAGGGTAGGGAAATAATTTATTATGTTGTTCTTAATATTTAATGCTCCAAACTATAATTGGAGCATAGCTGAGCATTAAATATGATATATTGTGGAATAACGACGTAAGACTGTATGCCTGGATCAAATAACCTGGTACTACGTTTGTATACATTTTGGTCTGATATACGTCCTCTCCACATAGAAAATAAATAATAACAACGAATGGGACTCGATTTAAATATCAATTATGCAAATAAATAAAAATGTATAAACAAACCTACAACAGTTAAAGCTCTACGTCTAGTTTACATATGTACAGAAACATCAATGTAATGTCGAATGGTTGCTGATTACTGTTTTTATTTATAATATATGATGAAAACATTTACATAAAGATATGCGTTAAAACGTTTTAAACATTCCAACTCTACAGTCTGCGCAATACTTGAAGCTAACAGCAAGCATGTACATTACATTTTAAATGCAAGACTCTACAGATATTAAAAGCTTATAAAATATTAAGTACATGAAAATTCCTTTAAGTCTGTTAAGTAGTGCTATAATCTCTCGATGGACGAATTAACTTAAGATACAGAGCGGAGACGTTCACAGAACACTTCACTGCGGCCGGCAGAGGTCGGGCCGCTGTTCCTCAGCACATGACACAGCCGGCACCGACCATAATTAATTATCACGATTATTGGTAAAAATAAATACTTGCAACTTATATTACATCCAAATGCTCCCCTTGTCGGAATGAGGGTTAATTTTCAATTTGAATCGATCTACAAGAATAAGTCAGGTAAAGAAACAGATCAAGTTGAACTTCTTACTGTATACGTAATACTAGATTTAATTGTTATGCACCATATTAGCATTTAGCGACCGGATACAAAATAATTATTACGCGTACGGCGCCCGCGTATTAATTTTCCGCGGTAGGGCACTTACTACATATATATAAGGCATCATAGCCAGCTTCAACTGTAACATGTGTAGCAATGGCTACACTTAGCGGGGTCTACGAAGGAACATCATTGCGCAATCTGTACGTTAAGAATATGCGCAATGACTGTTGGCGGTATGATAAATATTCGCTGGAGTTCGGTTAGTGGCTGACATACTGCAACATTGCAGCTTACACTATAGTGGGTGGAGGGGGGGAGTGTGGCGGAGCTCACCGGTGTCGGCGCGGCGCGGGGGCGAGCGCGGGGAGCGCGGGGAGGGGCGCGGGCAGGGGGGGGGGGGCGCGGCGGGGCGCCAGCACGCGCTTGCCGGGGCGCGGCGACGCGGCGTGCGGCCCGCCCGCGCCCGCCCACACGCCCTGCGCCGCGCTCGCCCCCGCCCACGAGCTCGCGCCGTGGTCCAGCAGCGCCGCCGCCAAGCGCCCGGTGCCTTGATCTGTAATAACATTTTACAATAAGTAAATGAATAATTGTTTATTATAATAAAAACTATCTAATAGAAGGAAGTCCGGTTAGTACGAAATATATACAAAAAAATTACTCGTAACAAAAACTGGCAGACGTGTCTTCCAGTAACATAAAAAACCAAAAAGAAGCACCTAGGCTATGTATCCGGGGAATGTTTAGCACGCGCGCGGCGGAGAGGCCGTGCGGGCGGCGGGGCGCTATGGTTACCGTGGGGCGCGGAGGGCGCGGAGGGCGCGGGCTCGCGCAGGCGCTCCACGAAGGCCTCGAAGGTGGTGGGCAGCGTGTGCTGCAGCACGAGCGCGTCCAGGCTGCGCGCGCGCTCGGCGTAGGCGTGCTGGTACAGCGGCATGGTGGCCCGCACCGCGCGCCCGCCCGCCACCGCCGCCGCGCGCACCAGCGCCGCGCACCCGCGCAGCCCCACCAGGCACTCCTCCCACAGCGGACCGAACACGCACACCTGCACAAACAAAGCGCCATCATTACATACACATAATCATATACCATTTACGGTAGCATAGCATATTTTTTACGTATTTATACAGTCTAGTTTCGGCTAAATACTGACACAAATGACATACCTAACATATGCGTCTAGTTTTCGTTTATACATAGTTGTATTGTAACGTTTATCCCTACTCACATCAGGTTTCCTGGACACGGTGCACCTTAGCAACCCGCCGGGCAGCGGGTACAGCACGATGAGCACGTCGCAGAACTGCGTGGGCAGCGTGTCGCGCTTGTACGGCCGCCAGTGCTCGCTCCACACCACGTGCACCTCGTCGTTACCCAAGTGCCGCGTCTATGTTACAAAATGATTTATTATGTGAAATATGTATATACACAGTGTAATTATATAAGTATATTATTATTAGATATAAGGTATGTACTTAAAATCGATTAAAACTATAAATATTCTCAAAACAAGTTAACTAATCATTATAAAAATATCCTGATAAGAAACTTCATTTTTTATTTCTCCTTCTTATAGCTAATTCATTGCTTATCAAGTGATCTCCAATAACATGTACAGAAATGCATTTTAAAATTGAAATAAAAAAAAAATCTGTTGATTTTATTCGACCCCACGAAAGAAATAGACAAAGACTACATAATGCTTAGACATAATGTCAAGTCTTGGATGACGGCGGCTCGCAATCGTTCTTGAGAAATTGTCAGATTTATGCGAATAGCGAGGGTTCATGGTGACATTTGCACTCAAAAGCCGAGAAAGGGGTGATATTATAATATTCTTAGCTTACCTTGTTGAGTATAGCGTCAGGCGAGTCGGCCGGCATGCGCGTGGCGACGTGGAACAATGCTTCGAGCGTGAGCGCAGCGAGGTAGGGAGCCGACACGCCGCCGCCGCCGCCGCCGCGCAGCCCGCCCGTGAAGCCCACGTGGCTCTCTAGCTCCACCTAGCGATACAATATAGCATTACAAAACTGCTTATAGTACAATACTTTCGGAAAGTCTACAATTTAAGGAAAATATAATACAATCCACGCGGTAATCCAAGAACGATAAGAATAATACTGTTAGGGTGCGTCCACATCTGACGAACGAGCACTACACGAGCAGGTCGCGAGCCGTTCGCGAACCGCTCGTGGCGTGCTCACGAGCCGCTCGCGAGCATGCCGCTCGCGGCGCGCGCACGTCTGTCAGATGACGTAATTGACATAAGTGCGTTCGCGGCATGCTCGCGAGCACGCCACGAGCGGTTCGCGAACGGCTCGCGAGCTGCTCGTGTAGTGCTCGTTCGTCAGATGTGGACGCACCCTTACAACACAACCTACAATATAAAGCATTTACCCAGACGTACATCGAAAAACCTAGGATATAAACACAAAAAAGTACGGGTTTTTTTAGTTTTTAACCAAAATTGTCTAAATATATATTATGTAGCAGTGCGACCTATACTACCACCTGCAACCTCGAGGACAACATTTTGGTCCAAACGAATTTAAAGGTCATTGACACCAAAAGAAGATTTACTTGACATGTGTTTACCTATGTAATAAAACGAATGACTATAACAATGGAATAAGAATAAATTCCAGTACCTCCCAAGCCAGAGCTGCCAAGAACGCTTCGTACGCGGGGCTGCCGCAGCGATTTGAGAGGATTTCGTTACGATTCTCTTGTCCCTTGCCTACGTATATCACTGCAACCTTATGCGTTTCTCGACACCTGTTGAATATAAATCAAACCTGTAGAATTTAAAATTACATGATACGCTAAAACATAGGCTATATTGTGAAACCTAAACCATTTCAGCAGATATCTAGGGTTAAAATTAAAGTTGCATTATGTTTGTTGAGTCACGTTTCTGTTTACATTACTTGTCAATTTATGTACACGAGAAATAAGTACTGTAAAAAAGGTACTGCTTATTTCTTATAGAATTATCTTCCAGAATACCTGCCAAAGAAGAAAGTCATTACATATGTAGACAATAGTGTACAAAAGTAACAGGAAATAACCGAATCACCTCTGCGCATCCAAGTTCCTTAGCTCTCGCAATAACCTATCGGTACGTCGTAATAGGTGCGCGTGAGTGCGTCGCGAAGGCGCGAGCGTGCCCAGCTGAGCGGCTAACGCCCGACACACGCCGAAAGGTGGCGCTGGCGGCTTCGAACTGCATATCGGGATCTCTTCTTCTTCCGTACTGGAAAAATATATTGTTATGTTAGTATTTAGAATTCAAAAAGAAGCTGGCTAGCTTCTTACTATGTTATCTATCTCTGGCAGTTTTGTGGCAAAGCCAAGAAGATTTTGGTGATGATTTTAACCGTTTATAATTATATATATAAGTAGGTTATTTGTATTTTTACATATAGTTTTTAACTGCAGGCATGGGCCGGCCTACCCTACTTCCATCTCTTTCAGATTAGAGTTGTGGTGAACCATTTATTATCAAAGGAGTGAACTCCTTTGATAATAAATGGTAAATAAATGGTGTAGCTGAAGCTAGTCCCGCCATCTCTGTCTGGGACTACCGCGAAGACTCTTGCCATTTCGAGGGCCCCATTTGGTTGTTACCTTGGCCCAATGATCAGCCTATTTAAGTTTAGCCAATAGCACTTATAAAAAACATATGAGTTATTAATTCCGGTAGTCCGGTATGTATGAGGTTAGTCACCTATCCCTGGTGGCGAGGTAGTGTCGCTCGTGGTTGCGGTGCGCGACGAGCGTGGCGACCAGCTCGTCCTCGGCGCCGGCCGGCAGCGGCGACGCGCCCGCCTCGTCCAGCCGCCGCCCGCACACCACCTCCGGGGACGTGTGCCCGATGTACGCTAGCACCTGTATAATAATATAATATAATATTCCGGGACAACTCACACACGGTTATCTGATCCCAAGCTAAGCAGAGCTTGTGTTATGATAACCAGACAACTGATAAACATACTTATATATTTCTAAATACATACATATTATAGATAAATTACACCCAGACAACCAGAACAAATGATCGTGCTCATCACACAAACATTTGTCCTGGGTGGGAATCGAACCCACGACCTCCGGTATAGCAGTCAGGGTCACTAACCACTAGACCAACAGGCCCGTCATATGTAATATGACGGGCCGTATGTAATATTTACATAAGATAATTTACAAAAGGGGCTCGTGGCTAAGTAAAAAATACAGTACCTGAAAGTGAATAGAAGAAGATTAAAAAAAACAGGCCCATTAGTGCCTTGGCAAGTATTTAATGCGGCAGTCTTGAGTCGGTCATTTTTAAATTTCCGTCCCAATGGCCTATGGGAGTGAGGCAATAGAGAATGTAACTCTGAGTAACTGGAAATTTGTTGCGCATATATGGCATTGTCTGTTGGCTAAAAGCCGATCGTGTACAAAATACTTTAAGAAGTTATTATGATTATAATTTCTAGAAAGACGCGAGCGGTGCGACACCCTTCAGCATAAAAGAAAATTACCGCTCTAACGTTGCAATAAGTAACAATAACGATAAGTCAGGTGTGTGTGTCTGTGTGATTTTATGCCGATTATTATTATTTTTCTTACATGATCCAGTTGATGTTTATCCGGCGGGCAGTTCTTGTAGTCCGGTAGCAGGTCGGGCGGCAGCGGCGGCGGAAGCGATGACAACGTGTTGTCTCTCGGACATTCCGCACTAAATAATATACAACAATTAGATATAATTAATAAGTGTTAGATGATACGAATAAATAAACTGAAATTAAGGTGAGAATTAAAAAATATTTTTCTGAAACCCATTTTAGTGTAATAATTGGTTTAAGTGGCATTATGTTTTAACTTCTATAAAAGTATACAGTCTTAGGGCACATGGTTTATTGATTATCTCAATTTATATGGTTTAAAAGTAATAACACAGAAGTCAACCATTTAGAACATTACTACCATCATATACTTTATGCAAATCAATCTCAATAATTTACAACTGCTTTTGAAATCGTACCTGTCCGGTAATTGCAGAGGCTCGACCGTCTCAGAGGAGGCGACGGAGGGGTCGTAGTAGAGAGCGGACGCGTCCCAACACGCCTTGCCCGCGATGTCGCGCAGTAGCACCCTCACTTGACGGTCTGACGTCATCAGACCTGTATGATTGACATGACTATTATGTAAGATGATGGAGACTAAATTCTGTATGATATTTGTTTTGTATACGATTAAACCAACTCTATCATAAATACGTAATTACAAATATTCGCTCCACATGCGTTGATGCTGATGAATAGTAGTGTTGTAATTGATATTTTGAATACGTTTGAAAAGTCGTATTTACTAGTTCTTTATATGCCTTAAATATAATGGGTAGAAATATATTATATGTACGACAGACACAGTAAGGACTCTATTGTTAGTGGGTTACTATTCATCGATTAGGAATTTAAAGGGCTGATCTCATAAATGCATCAATGAGGTCCAACTTCCGAATATTTTTAATTCTTACATGCAGTATATTTGCCTGAAATAGAATTACGTACAGTATTGTTATATTTATATCAACATAAATATATTTTACCTGGCGTAGTAGCAGCAGGCATATCAAGCGCGGGCAGCTCAATAAACGACGCGAGCGTAGAATCACTCAACCTCAACATCTGCACGTGCGGCGCGGACAACACTGCCGGCCCCAACTCGCCGCCCAACGCGGGGCTGTCGTGTTGCTCGCACACGGACGACGACACTTGCCAGCCGTTCCATAGCGGCCAGTGACCAAGGAAGAGTACTAGTTGGGTGCATATCTGAGGAATAATGTTCATGATTTTATATTGTAAACAAAATATTTGACAAAATACTTCTAAAAACCCAAAGACCTACGTATTTTTTTGCTGGGCTAGTGTGTTCCACTGCTAGGCAACCATTTATATTTTTATACCCTTGCAGTACGATTCAAAATTGTTTTTGGTATATTTTCTACAGCTTTTATAACTGTACTTCAAGGTATACAATGGTACGGTTTTATTCCAAGTTTTTATTACTCTACAATTTAATAATTCTAGGCTGTTTATTAAATATCCTAAATTTATTAAATATCCTAAACTTTTTTACCTACCTATCTGTAACTTGGCATTTGACAAGCTACTATGTAACTTTGGCATTACTACGTAAAGGCAACTCACCGTCTGCGCCCAAAGTTTGACGTCGATTGTAGAGGCCGGTGATGTCTTTGGTCCCAAGTTGTCTAGTTGTATGTTAGGGTCGAAGTCCTCATCGACAGGCAGCGATAGGCCTTCGATGTCCGTTCCGTTGGTGCCTTTCATTACAGCGTATAACACCTGAAAACAGGTCAGAGTTTAAATGTGCCCCATATTTAATTATACACTTAATGAAGTCCTGGGGATCATAGGACCATTAACTTAAATTAACTTTTGGTTATCTATGAAGGAAATTGGCCTTATAGTTCCTAGCTAATTAATGTTCATCATTTACTGTACCTATACCAAAATGTAATATTTTCCATCCAAGTTCTATAATAGGTCAAATAATTTATATAAATCCGTAAAAGATTGTCTTGCAACATTTTGTAAGATCTAACAGGCGTTGTGTAATAGCTGTAAGACTTCAGTTTTCTAGGACCAAATTTTATTAAATTAACACCATGTTACATGTGAACGTGCGAGATAGTGTTGTCATCGGTAAAAGTTTTCATTTAAAACGGCGAAGTGCGCTGAAATCTGCAGTTAGCAGCTGGTTTCAGTCGTATTCATTTACTTCAGAACAACCTAAACTTCTTCAAAATGCATAAGCTCGTGAGTACATGTTTTTATCTTCAAATTTTATTTTTAAAGCGAAATGTGATGTTTATTTATTTTGAAAAGACATACCTAATCGTTACACCTAATGCTAAACAGTGCGAAATTTGGTCTAATTATGGTGTCTGGGATCAAAAAATAAAAATAAAACGTGACGTTTGAACATTATGCAGTTTCAGTTTTCTAATTAACGATAAATAATATAACTTTGTTTAATATTTTTCTATGTGTATTTCAGATGATTGTCGCCCTTGCCCTGTTCGCCTTGGCCGCGGCCGCACCTCAACAGGCGCCCGCTGACAACCCTGTGTACATCCTGAAGCATGACTCAGAAATCACGCCTGAAGGCTACTCTTTCGAGTAAGTTATCTTCTCTTGTTAAATATCCATAAAATTTAGGTCAGAATAATTCTGGTATATGTCGATCTTATTTATCTTAAAAAATTAAACCAACTTTCTGAGATTGTTAAAATAAAAAGCCAAGTCTCGAAATCTTAAAAAAAGTGATATCATAAAGTGAAGTGGATAAATACTAATCATTTTTTATAATGTTTCATGTTAAGATCGCGATGTTGCATTATGCAAACATGAACCCACGTCAAAGAAAACTTTTTGCTATATTATTTGAGAAATTCTCCTCTTTCCTTATTATTTGAGAAATCCTACAACTACATAACTTGTTCTACAACTAATCTAAATTCTCTCTACAGTTTCGAGACAAGCGATGGCACATCTCGTCAGGAGAAGGGTACTCTTAAGCAGCTGGACGCTGATCACCAGGCTCTGGAAGTCAGCGGCAGTTACAAGTACGTAGGAACCGACGGCCTGACCTACGCCGTGACCTTCGTCGCTGATGAGCACGGTTTCCAACCCCAAGAGCACGTCGAACACCAGCAGTAAACACCAACATTTACTAACTTGTGAGCAAATGTTTGACCAAACTTTTTTTACTTTGGAAATGTTTGGTCAAACATTTGTGAATATAGGCAAATGTTTGATCAGACAGCATACTTATTAAAGGGATAACGTTTGATCAATTTATGCACTATTTCCAAATTACAGTATGTTATGTAGGTTTTACTACATTATACTGTCTTTTTACTACTTCGTATCTTTATCTAGTAACTTTTTTCTATACATTTCTTATGAACATTTTTTGTACCTAATAAAGATATTTTAATTAAATTTTCTTTTATTCGAAGGTGTGGCCCACGTAAAGAGAAACTCTTCGTCCGATTTGACAATCTTCAAATGTTTGACTGTGTTTAGAGAAGTTTTTCGACATATAACTTACAATATATTTTTTTACAGCTCATTATATTTAACTAGGTAAATTATGTATTTAAAAAATTCAGATACCCCCAACTAACTTATTTAAAATTCCGATAACTTTCAAGATACCGAATATATTTTCAAAATAGTAGCTCAAACGAAAAAAAACTGCATCACAATCAACACATTCTTTTAGGAGCTACGATGCCACAGACAAAACGATCAAACTTATAACTACTCTCTTTTTACGTCGGGGCCTAAGAACTGACCTTAAATATCATAAGCAGTAACGTCTGCTCGCCATCCTTCTCCTGCATGAGGTAGTTGGGCCCGCACCTCACGGCGAACTCCGCGAGGCACAGCAGCAGCGAGCCCGCTAGAGGCTTGACGGAATCACGCGAACTGCTCGGCGATATCTGAGCCAGGCAGGCGCATATCCACTTAATTATTTTACCTGTTAGAATATTTAAATTAATTAGTACGTGTCTTTTAGTTCGACTTGCCTTCTGGCATATAGACTATGATTTTTAATGTTTCCAATACTCCATACTTGTTGGTCTCAGAATCAGACTGCAATAGCGCCATCTCTGAGAGCCTTTTGCCCAGTGGGTATGTACCGATATAGGCCAAGTTGATTAGTACATATGTTCAATTTTATTAGTTTTATGGATAGAAATTCAATGGTTAGTGTTATGTAAGGTCACCCTAATAAATACACATCTCAAGTCCTCAAGAAATGATGTATATGAGACAAGATGTATAGACAATACTATTTCGAAGGTGAGTAGAGTTCTTACCAGCCAGTCCTGGATATAGCTCGACGATACGGTCCGTGTAGTCCGCTAGCACCAAGACGCAGTCGCTCACTACTTTCGCTATATTTTTGTTCTTCATCTGCAATAAAGGTATGACATAAGTGGCCGTTGCGATTTCGGTTTTAAATTATAGAGTATGTGAGCATTGGTGTTAAATTTGCTCCATGATAATGCGTCGCCCTTCATATTTAGAGCTTTGCCATCAACCCCTGCAATCCCTCTTATTGTCAGTACAGCCCAACAGTTGTACGCACCGCGCAGCGCATGTGAGTTTACTCTAATAAACTTCAACGCATAGGACCTATAATCCGTCGTCAGTTATCAGCTGACATTTTAGTGATTTATAATTGCCAGGCCATCGACTCGAACCTGCTAACTTTCTCCTCTGATCGGACCTGCAGGAAGACTTGATCAACTAGTAGGTACATACCATGAGCATCTGCAGCAGGCACGTAACATACGCCGGCAGTCGGTCGCAGGCGGTGCGTGTGGCCAGCAGGTGCGCGACGTGCGCGGTGAGGGCACACGCGCCCGCACACCGCGCCGCCGCCGCGCCCTCGCGCCGACACACGCGGACCACTATGTTCAGCACATGCTCCTGTATAACAACATAACTTGCTATAGAAAAGTACGTCAAAAGGTCTTGTTTTGCAGTAAGTAAAACCGCCCATAGGATGCTTCCATATCTGGGGAACGCGCACCGAATGAGCATTACACGAACAGCTCGCGAGCTATCTAAGAGATATCTAAGGGTTGCACCCTTAGATGTCTTTAACACCAAAGCCAGTTGAAAATAAGTAACTAGTATAGAAATCGGTTGTGATATTACCGTCAATGCATATAATGGTGTAATACATGTCGACAACGCAGAGACGCGACCCTAAACGCCCATGTGCCAATGAAAAGACATTGTAATCCTTGCGTTGTCTTGACGAAGCACCGATGTGCATTGGCTGTTAAGTCTTGTTGAAATATAGAACGTTTACTTTCCCCTAGGTTATAGTACTACGTAAAAGTTAATCTGTTTAACGTATATTATGTATAGCATACCTTAAGGTCAGGACAGGACACAGTGTTGTACTGGTGTGGGTAGGGCTGCAGCATGGGTGCGTTCATGAGGCCATCGGGGAGTGCGAGCAATGATCCCAGAAAAGTCACCGCTGCTGTGCGGGGACACTGGAACAAAAGATGATGTTAAACCAGCTCCAAATAAGAGGAACTCTTTCTTTCTCGTTTGGTTATTTATATATTTCGTACTTTTATTGACTCTTATGTGCAATCTATTACTACAAATATAGTGGTTTTTTTTATTTAAAAACGTAGATAACAATTAAATTTTAAAGAAATTGTTATGTTTATAACACATGACATAGCTTTTTAGTATCCGGTAACTCACGGAAGGTCCCATATCGGAGGAGTTGAGCACCACGGTGGAGGCGTGCACGAAGTCGAGCAGCAGCAGCGAGTAGCCGTCCAGCGCCAAAGACAGGTACCGCGGCGCCGCGTGCTCCACCAGCACGTCTACCACTGAGCGATCCTCGCCGGTCAGACCTGGACGAAGGTAATATTAGAAGTGTTTTTATTGAGGTATATTAACAGTATTACATATGAAACTAGATGCTTAAGGAATGTCGAAGAAAATGATTTGTCTTATATATGCAAGAGGCATGTATAAGGGTGCGTCCAGATCTGGCGAACACGCACCGAAGGAAGGATTACATTCATCATTACAGCTCGCGAGCTGTTCGTGTAAGACATTATAGGCAAATTCAGTGGACGAAAAAAAAAATATATATAGGAGATAACACTTTTTCTGTGACAATAGAATTAATCGCTGATATTTGAGATGAAAAGGTTATTCTTAAAACAGACAAAAAAGAAAAAGTATTTGTAAGACCCAGATTTAGTATAGAATCCCAAAACATCCTCAATATCTTAAAGATATTGGGGTTACCTAAGACACCATATTTGAAAAAATTACAAAAAAAAGCTAAAAAAAACAAAATTAATACAATAGGCTGAACTTTTTGTTCCATAGGTTATGCAGCGAAATAGTTTGGTTTTGCATAAAATAAGACGAAACATACTGTACGTATTAACACACTATATTATATATAGTGTTCTGAAGTGGGAAGGTGAGAAATATAGATACAAAGCTGATCGCCAACCTGAGCAAAATTTTCATAAAGCCACTATAAAAACCAACATACCATGGTGCAACGCTCGCTGGTACAGATGCAGATGTGCGAGATGCAGGCGGTTGTTGCAGGAGGACGGCGCGCCCGGGCCCTGCGCCTGCGTCGACTCGCACAGCAGCCGCAGCGCGAGCAGCTTGCCCGCCCTAAGGAACACCATGACCAAATAAATAATAAGAAACGTTACACGAAACGACACACAAAATAAATAATAGTTACTAATAATAATTAACAAAACTATTAAACAACTAATAAAAAAACCGAAATACTAATAAACACCCAGTCCTGAGACAATGTAATAAAGTGATTTTCTACATTCACACCTCCGGGGATCAAACCCGAAACAATACATATAAGAGTAAATCTATGCATGTATGGTCAGTTCCATAAGGATCTCCACATCAAAGTATACACGCTACCCAGGTAAATACAAACGGAGTTAAGCGATCCTCTTTTTTGCGTCCCCATTCCATCTTCAAGTCGACACACAGATCACATCACCGAGAGTAATAAGTTACTGAACGAAAACTAATCCTCTGTTGATTTCATCAATTTCGTAACTTCATAACGATAGTGTAATAGCGCTTGTCACCGGTCCATTGAACGCTTGCTTCATTAGATTTCACAATGTTATTTTGGCTAATCGAATGTTTGAAATTAGATTAGAGTCATAACACTAAACAAAGGTATAAACAATAATCTCGTTGGATGTAAACAATGGCGGACCTGTGCGAGGGCGGCAGCGCCTCCGCCTCCAGGCACCAGCCCGCCACCAGGTTGAACGGCACATGGATCTCCGTGTTCCCATTTAGCGTCTGATTCGCACTTATCTGCAATAAAAACATCATGTCACCACAAAACTTCACAAACACTTCCCTATTATACATCTACGTTTGATATAAACTAATCGTGCCTCAAGAGTGTTATCTTCAAAAGACTTCTGGTGCGGATCGTTGTTGTTATTAAGAATTTTATCATCATTTTTAAACACCATATTAAAATATTATTGTTTTACAGCTTTATTTCACAAAACATCAAGTTGACGTTTCGTGAGAATCAAAACAAACGTTAAAGTTAAACATTTTACATAAAAATACCCTCATCATTAGTGATAAAAATATTGTATTTTTGTACACAATGACCTCTTTTTTCCTGATCCTTCTCAGGAGTCTTCTTTTTCCTGCTCTTCTTTCGCATTGGCAGTCCTTAAAAACTTTCGATTTGGACAACAGTTCGCACAAACTAAATAAAACCATTCACGGAACACGGCACTAAGCGACCGCTTAGAAAACATGCAGATGGCACAATAAACTTTATTTATGAAAACAATAACAAATCATACAATAGCAGAGATGAATGTGGATGATTTTTCTATTGCACCATCTGCCAAACATTGACAGATATCGAGTGATAAGTTACTCCAGCGAGCCTGTATTTGTGATAAACATTAACAGATGGCTAGTTGGCTTCGGACTAACATGATTTCATTACATAAGTGTTTACTCAAGGTACCGGTTCAATTTGAGCGTATTAAATGTGTTCAATTCCAGGTAAATATTGTTTGTTGGCGACGTGGGTGGGTGTTAGGTAAACGAACTCGAATTAGCAGATTTTTGCACAAGTACTTGTCTTGACATATACCTAAGTATCAGAACGGTGTGGAAAATTGTATACAGATGTGTGATAGAATTACATTGTTATCATTTAGGAGTAATTTAATATTTATGTATCGGTTTATAATAGATGCGTTAGTAAATGTATGTCAGTAACACGTTGTTAATTATTATGATAATTTAGGACATGACTAATCTTTAAAAATAGTCATTTAAAAGGTCCACTAACAAAAAGTTACGAAATATTAATTATAAGACAAAGAGGAAAATTATATACCTAGGGATTTTTCTACAATAATTTAAAACACTAACCGTATCGTCCCAATCCCAAACAATGTCCATGACTGAACTCGTTTTAAATTGACTAGGATAATAAAGAGGATATATTGAACATTTCAATATAAAATGTGTCATTAGATAAACTACACTTGTCAGGGAAATGTTTGCGGAAAGCCTAATTCTAAAAATAACGAAATACGGATCGCCAAAGTATTAAAATTGATATTTTTTTGATTAACAAGTATTTATTTGTTAGTCCTATCTATAGAAATAAAGTAGGTACGTTACAAAGTTAAGTTTGAAATGAATAGGATTACGTTTATGTGAAGCCATTTAAAAAGAACTGTTATATTGAAAATCTGTTAGTTATTTAAAACAAAAAGTGAGTTAACTCTTAATATGTACGAAAAAACACACCACAGAACTTGCAAACATAAAAAAAGTTATATTGTTTAGATTGGTCTTCTGGACAATACTAGAATCCGATCACTATTAATACGTTGTTTAGTCAAAGATACACAATCACAATTTAATCTACCCAATAACGACACTGAATTATATTGTGACCGTTTCTCTCCCGAAAGTAATTCGTCAAGGTCGTTCTAAAGCTGAAATCAGGAAAATAACAAAGAAGTAGCGAAAGCAATGTGACGTCACAAGTGGTCATTTATATTCAATAGACCATGGTAGTATTGATGGGTGTTAAAGAAAAGAATTATTCTTACTTCTGGATTAGGGATTCTGTGCATGGTTGCAAGAAACGTTAATATGATGGCTATAACTACATACTTTCAATCATATTTTCAACTTTCAAACTTTCAAATTCAAACATTCAACAATACTAGTTTATTTATACAGAAGACGCAAACATATATCTAACAAGGATTGAACAACACTTTGAAGATTGTAAAGGGTGCATCATAAAACACCATAGGCAAGGAAAAATACTGAAAATATTGTAAAGCAAGAAATAAAACAAAATACTTGATAAATATTTGTTGTTTACATGACTCATTTGTTTAAGCGATTTTTTATTTAAGATAATAGAGATGCGGCTTAGAACATAGATAAACATGTCTGAGAATTTGATTAAACAGGTGCGTGTCGGACGTCTACTAGGTAAAAAATAATGGCGCGTTCACACACAAGGGCCTCGATTCAGCTATTTTAAATGCATGCCAGTAGTCATGTGCCGACAGTGGTCGGTCAGTGTACTTGTCATTGTACCTAATTTTCGTATTCAGATAAGCCTACAATAAAATCTCATTGAACTCTCGAAGAGAATGATCGTAATGACCAATTAATGATCGTAATGACAGTTAGCAGAATGCCAATTACGCATTACGTATTAATATACCCTTTTACGAGCTGATTTTACTATATGAATTTTATTTCGGCCATTGCCTGTATTACGGACTACTGTGTGAACGCAGCCTTACAGTAGCAAATGCTTTTGCATACAACCACTGTCATCGGATGGATAGCTGAAAATCACCTCTGTGACGGGTCATGCTTATCCTGATATAGCATTAGCCACTTCCTTTTTTTATTCTGAGATGTACTGTATTTTTTTTAGGAATAAATTTATTTTTCACCACAAAAAGTTTCCTGAGATAACTCATGCGGACGCAGATACATATTTATGTATTTTTAGTGCTCTCATAACATAACTTATAATAGTTATGTTGCTGTTGCTTGCTCCTTTCATCTTTCGTCATTAACGGAGGTGTTCGCACACACATTTTATTTTTTTATTTAAACGCCTTAAACTATCATTTCGGGTTTATAACCTAATGCAATAGCCAAGTAACTCATACAAAATTAAAGCATCCATTACATCTCAAGATTGATTGTAACAAAGTTTCAATATGTCACCCCAGTGACATGTAAATATATCAATTTCGAACTGAATGTAATTACATACATGTATATAGTGCGGGTAGTAGTTGGTCTTACCTTGAGCAGCGTGGTGTTGAGGTGTATGAGATAGTTGTAGAGGTTGGCGTGCGCGTGCGGGTCGCGCAGCAGGTTGGGGTCGCCGAGCGCGGCCAGCATGCGGCGCCACAGCGCGGCCGCCACGTCCGGCAGCCAGCCGCGCGCTCGCCCGCCCATTACCACGCCCACGCCCTCCCCGCCCATGCCCCCACCCAGCGTCTCGCACGACTCGTTCTCCGTCCATTCTGGTATACCGATATCCAATGATCCTACTATCTCTTTATTTATTAATCTAGGACATATAGGCAGTGTATTACAATTATTAGTTTGCCGCCACTGCGTCAATAAGACTGCTTTTGTATGAGAATTTAAAGATTTGAAATTAAAAATAAGAAGAAGAGTTCAAATTAAAAACAAATAACAAATTAAAAAACTGTCTTCGAGAAATTATGTTTTTTTTGTGAAACCCATTATAGTAACCTCATAAGAAAGCAGCCTTTATTGCTAATAGCTCCTAACTCTTGCGAAAGTTTTGTTAACAAGTAAAAGTAAACAAGTCTAGATAGACATTTCTGTAACTGGGCATGAGTGAAGAGCTATTAAAAGACGATCACAAAATATAAATAAGTGTACATACCAACATTCCCTCCGTCAGAAGCCAGATCGATCTGTAAAGGCGAGTCCTTGATGGAACTACTCTCTACACCGCTAGATGGAGCCGGCGACGGTGACCGAGAACCTGAAATTATGCCTATATTTATAACAGATCTTGACATACCAAATTATATAATTATAAGCTAATAGAGCTGAAAAACATACCACTAGCTGAGTCTCTCTCTTCGTGTTGCGATGAATTCCGTAACGAATCTAAAGAATACCATCTCCTTGGCTTGTCATTGACAGGTTCTTTGGTATCTGTTCATGAAAAATAATATATTTGAAAACTCTCAAAAATGTGATTTAGAAGCATGGATGTATAAGGGGTAAAGCATGTTAGACTTACCCGTATGCGCTTGAGCATGTTTCGTTAAATGGGGGTCACTGCGACACCTAGTGAGTTGTCGTCTTGTGCTGCCGGTGTCCTTGCGGGGATGAGCTTCATGACCAGATTTTGGTGATTTTCCTGAAAGTTAATAAACTGTAAGGAACTGTGCTCTAACTGCCCGTTGGCGGCAGTGTAGGAAATTGACTAAAAAACATCATTGACATGGCAATATTATTGGGTTTTTTTGGTTTGGATTTTAAAACCCCCCGCTATGCATACCAGGTGTCCTAGTGGCGTGGTGTGCGAGCGCGGCAGCGTGGTGCGGCAGCGCGGGGCGGGGCAGCGGCGCTGGAACAGCAGCCACCCGCCGCCCTCCCCGCCCCCGCTCCCCGCTCACACTCTCCGACAGGTCCAGAGAGTATACGTGTCGGGCAAGCACGCGGGTCAAGGTTTCCATTGTTTTCTGTAAGAAAATTACGCTATAAAAACAGACTAAACAGCTCCTCCATATAGCTAGCCAAAGAACACGGCTACCGACGTACACGAAACGAACGGCTCGGCCAGTTAGCATGAGCATATAAGCGGACTGCTCGAGTCCGGTAAAGCAGTAAAAGCCTCCATCAGGCTAACAGCGGCAGCTCTCCACAAAAAAAAAAAAAGCAGTAAATGTCAATTGGTTGACAAAACCAAAGCGGGCGGGTGGGACGTGTATGCCTGCGGCAAAGCAATAGTAGCCGACCGCTCAAAAGAATTGAACATCATCCGTCCGTGTATATGTGTAAATAAAAGACTCGAAATATGTATTGCCAGCTTAAATGATGCAAAATAAAAGGCCCTACACACAGTCAATTGCGACGCGTAGATTCTCAACGTCTCGCGGCAGATACGCATTGTTGGTATATAAAGCAAGACGACAATTTTTTTTTTCATTTAATACGTCCACCGTCCACGTGCATACAAGCACTTCCAATATAATATTGCCTTACCGCCCATTCCTTAATAAGATCCTCCCAGTGCGTGAGCCTGGACAGCAGTTCCATAAAGTTCTGCCAGAGCTCCGGCTTCACCGCCACGTTCAAGTTCGCCTTTATCCACGTCACTATGAGGGTTTGGAACAGCGCTGGCGCCAGAAAACCCCCTACAAATAATACGATATTATTTACACTTTAGGTTTAAAAATATTGGACATGTACTTTTGTTATGTTGCATGACGGTTTGGTTCAAAATTGTCTAATAATATTTTTGTATATATCTGACATACTGTTATAAATACATTTCCCTATTCATACTGCTGGACTACTAGGGTAGATAAGAAACGCGTTCCCATCTAGTCCTCCATAAAAGGATAGATAAACTGCGGTGGTTTTAATTCTTCTACGGCGGAAAGGTTTAAGAGAATTACCGTTGGTTCAAAAAACAAGGTTGTTTATTAAATAGTTAGAGTATAATTTCTTACCTAAAGATTCTTGTTTCCGTTTCGGCGGTACTTTGGTTAGTACCAACGATGTGATTTGTAGTAACACTAGCAGCAGTTGTTCCCTGTTGAAACGATATTAGTTAGAAAACAGCTCTATATTATTGTCAGTGGCAATAACAGTGGAAGAAACCTGGCTGACTGGCTACCTACAAAAGGTAGCTAGGCATTAATTTAAAAGTTTCCTGACATCCTGTAAACTGACTCTATATCAGATCTACTCTTTGCCCTTTTACTGTATGTATACTCTTTCGTTATCACCTTGTATACTTTGAAGCAAAAATATTTATCATCAAAATTTCAACAATTAAAAACCTTGTCCCGTCCAAAAACATGCTTACCAAGTATTAGCATCCATAGCGACATGCATGACCATATATCTGTAAATGTTGAGCACGCGCTTGCAGGTGTCGGTCTGTTCCTCCAGCAGCTGTTGCTGGCTGAGCGCGCCGGGCGGCGCCACCGGCGACGCTGACGCCAGGAACACGTTCGCCGCTTGCGTCATGAAGATTTGTAGCACGTTCTAAGACAAGAAGATTTATTTATTTCAGTTAAAGTTGCTGGGTATTGTTGGATGTTTCATGATTCATAATGAACGAGAAGAATGCCGAAGAAAATATAAATTATAATATCAAATAAAAATATATTAATTGTTTGAGAGATCATATGACTTTGAACACAGTAGAATGGCATAATATGTAAAATATTTTGTCAGAAATTTGAGTATTACATGACGTGAGTTTAAAAAAAAACATGATTTGAACAGATTATAACAACATTGATATTTTCTACAACTTAAAAATCCAACCAAACTCCTCTTGTGCAGCCATGGACTTTGACAATTATTGGTAAAAATATTTTACCCTTACCCATATCTATCATAGCGAAGTTAACGCGAAGGGTTAAGGCATTTAATAACTTCGCTTTGATAGATACTCTTTATTAAAGAAAGTATTTTTAAATAGCATTTATAGAACAAAAAAATCTAGATGTATGTTATTACACTTGTAAAATATTCCATAGACAACTTATTGTTTACCTGCAACCCAGCTCGCACCATAACGTTATCCCGTCCCACAGCGCCGAGGTAAGAGTCGTTGCGCAGACGCCGCGGGGGCGCAGCGGGCTCGCCGGCTCCTTGCTGCTCGAATGTATTCTCTACGAGAAATGGCGGGATTTCTGCCACCTATGCAAATAATAATTAGGTATATATTATGCAACTTCCAAATCTGCATCTATTTGTATTAGAAGTACAAACATTAAGTTATATATTTTTAACACTATTATTATACATATTACTTTTAATTTTGCTGTTTATTGCCCGTTTCTAAGTATACAATTAAACTGATCTCTTTTCTTGCTATAGATTTTGTTGTGCCAAGTGTTTTTTCTATGATATCATCAAATATATATATATATTTTTTTTTTATTGGATTATGAAGAAAGTAATATTATTTAATTTCAAAATGATGCACATTAAAAAAAAAATTTTTTTGGGTTATGTATGTCTTAACCATATATTATTATTACTACACATATCATAAACGTATTCAGTAGTCTATAACGTTATCACAGTATATTATCACACGCGTTCCCGCCGGGTGTCATTAGCGGGCTTCGTTCACTAGAAATCGAGTCAGCCAAGCATGTGACTACGCTAATGTGCCATGAGATCGTCCGCAAACTGTTTCTTACTGTTAACTATCACATATACCTTTTACGCTAGTTGACATTAAGTAAAGATTCATTGAACCTAAATGGGAAGCATTTTTTTTTTGTAACAAACAATACTATTCAAATTATTTTTCTCTTCATAACATTTACATTAATTCCTCTTCTTAATTACTTCTAAGCAGGAGCTGACTTACGTTTTTATTCTATAGGCCATAGACATAATTGAATAATCATCTACTTGGGTCTATGCATGCAGATTCTATACCTGTTTCTCGAACATCTTACATGCGGATATTGTAAAAATCCTGTATTGTATACTCTTGTTTTTACCAAATAAATGTCTTACTCTATATTGATATATTTCTCTAAAAACCGAAAAATACCTAAGCCTAAAGTAAGTTAATCAACAACTCAGCAATAGGAATGTATTACTTACATTCATTTGTATCCAGTCCTTATACAGTGCGATGACTCGTCTCACAGCCGCCGCGTGAGAGAAAGGCAATAGGAAGGCCTGTCGAAGTACTTCTATTGTAAAGTCCACGTGTTCGCGGGACGAACAGCACAGCACGTCGCGTACTACCATCTCAGAACTCAACTCCTCAAATACCCCTGTTCCTGAGAATAAAAGTATATTATATTGATTTTAACGGCTGTCGCTTTATGTAAAGTACGGTATTCAGCTGAATCCGGTTAGACTGGAGGCCGACCAAAAGATAGCTTGGAAAAAGGCCAGGTAGTTTTATAGTTATTTTTATTATGGTGAACTAAACTAAAGGCTTGTTGCAACATAATAACATAATTGCACCAAACCTTAATACTTATACATCTTAGAATATTTTATAAAAATCAGGACAAATATACCCCCCTTGCCACCATCGCTTCCTAAACTTATAATTAGCTTATTTCGGTTTTTTTTTAGGAATACTACGTTCCGAGAACACGCAACCAAAGTCTCACATACACATGTACTAAAATGTTATTGTAGATATCCTCAAGCTTAAATCCCTTATCTACATAAACATACCTGATTCTAAGCTCGGATGCGGAGTATTAGACGCAGAATCATGCGAGGAAGCCCTACTGGAGTCAGACGGGTGTCCCACAGTGAAGGATGTCTCCTCCTCGTGGTGCAGCGAGGCGGCCGGTGTGGGCGTGTTGGAGTGCGGCAGGTGAGAGCCCGTGCTCGTCATAGACGACGGCTGGCCTCCGTCGCTACCCTGCTTCTTCATGAAGTGTGCGTAGCTTGCCACCCATTTTATTAATGTAACGCGACATAGGACGTAGTCGTCTTCTAGTATGTTGTGTTGGACTGGTAGTTCTGTAAGTTTGGAGGTGGAAGTTTTAAGTGTAAAAAGGACGACAATACTTAATTATGTACCTATGTATAACTTATTAATGTAGAAGATACTGGACAAAATTAGGAAAACCTTGGCCCAGCACTGGGAGAACTAACAAGTTACAATATATATATGATATATCTATTTCTTGTATAGTTTATTTTCAAAGCTAGTTAGTAAACGTTAATGGTTATAAAACAATTAATCGGTTACCAATCAGCATAAATAAAATCAAAATCAAGTTTACGAAACAAATCTGCGACATTGTTGAGATAATCAAATAAGTCTTGTTATTGTTTTGTAAATTGGATTTGTTTGTTGGATTAGATAAGTCAATAATATATTTAGACAGCTGCATACATACCTAGATTAGGTTTATACAATGAGTTCTTAACATTGTACTGAGGACAGATAACAGGCAAATAATAAATCTTGAATTTCTCGAGTAGAAATGCGAAACATCTCATTGCCTTCGTGTGAGATCTGTCTCTCCATTGTATCTTCGTAACAGACGTGGCCATTCCGTCGAGAAGTATTTCAAAGAAATATTTAGTCTCATTGTCAACGGCCTTTTCGTTAGCAGTTGGTGGTAGCAGCGGCTGGATCTCCACACTCTGTACTGGGTTCAAAGCATTCGTGTCGTGGAATATGGATGCCGACACGTTGGCTATTTTCCCCATTATACCAGTTGGTGTTTGTTCGACTACAACTTTTTTTGCATTATCTACAGCTGAATTGAAATTTGGATGGTGCATAATGTCCTCTATACTAAAATCGCCGGAGCCCTTATTTTCGTTGGCTGCTAATTCGAAAGCTTTTGGTTTGAGTGGAGACCCACTGGGCAGTATCGTCGGCTCCGGCATGCCCGGCACCAGCGTCGCAAACATCCTGTGAACTTCACTCGGAGCATTGTCACCCAAAGCTTGATACCACAGCAAGAAGTATCTAAAGAAATAAAGATTACATAAATATCATGTAATTATTTTAGCTTTTTTATTTAGCTTTTTTATAAAAATAAATTTTATTTTTGTTCATACTCATACCTTATAGCCTCTGCTCTTAATTTTTGTGAATTCCCACTATGGAGGAGTTTTGAAAATATCCTCGTCAATGAGTGTAACTGCCATCTTTTCCCGATTAGCTCCGGCAGAAGACATAATACTTTGTCTAGAAGGGACAAAGCCCCTTCTAATTCTTCTCTGCCTGCTTTGTGGACTAGAACACATAAGATGTATTATTAAATGTATGCAAATGAGGTTGTGTAAGGTTAACATGAGTGTTAAATGAAGCCGGAAACAATGCTGTTTAATATGGTCATTAAGAAACTATTACATTCCACTATTGTTCAACCCATTAGCGGCATAGTGGTTAGACTGACTCAGACCTTTGTTATAGAGTTTAACTTTTCATTGTATAAATATAATCTTGGTTAAAATTCTTTTCTGGTTAGTAAATGTTATATTTTCGAGCAATACAGCATTGTTTACTACTAAAAAGTTTTAATAGGTGGTGGTCAATCCTCGGTTTACTATTGTTATCATCCCAAGGTCAGGAGTTTCAATGCTCAATGATAAGCTGATGGTAATCTAGTGAGATAAGATAATGACTTCTACCAGGAACAATGAAACACCAAATTCAAGGCACATGACATGATTAACAGTTTAGTTAAATAATGTTATTAAGCATTAGGTTTCCTAAACCTTCCAAAACATTAGAAAAATACATAAGATTTCAGCTATCTTGTGTGATTCAAGTAGATCTATAATTATTTATTTCTTAACAATATATAATATCTTCTATTAAATGTAAACATTATTTAACTAGTATATAGGTTGCTAAGACTGATATGTGGCACATGACTGATTTTCTGATGAAACAAAACACCCAAAACTCACCGAGATGAAATGGAAGTTCTGTACCGCAAAAACAGAAAAATAATATATAAATATGTGTATCTACACACTATAAAATTTAACAGCTATATATGTTCACTACTTTATGTTTTGTGTTCTCTTTTAAATTTTATTTAAATCTTTATACTTATTCCAATTCTTAATGTCATAATTCTTGTTAAATGGGAGTACAGACACAATAATTAAATATTATCCTAAATAACTTCACAACACAAAAGCAATTTTTCGAGTATCTCAGTGTATTATTTACAACATTTTGTTCAAAAAGTTTATATATCTCATAGTTACCTCTTTGTCGCAGATTGTTCTCAGCTTGTATGAAATTATCATACAATATGAAGTAGACATGGCTAAAGTTACCGTCAAAGTAGTTCTTGGCTTCATCGGCGTCAAAGTGTTCTAAAACAAAATATTACTTAGGTGTATACTAATATTACACATTGAAATAAACCATGGTTTAAACATGAAAAATTTACAAGCTGATTCGCAAACTTGAACTTGTCTCAACAAAAAACACTTCAGGCTATCTATAATTATGATCTCTGTGAATCAAAATGTTTACTATTAAAAACTTAGTGAAAAGGCGATTAATCTGTATGAGATAAGAGACTAAATATTTGTATGAAAGTAATTAAGTGAATCACATAAAATGTTATTGACCTACATTCTTTACACATAAATACAACATTGTATTGTCATTATTATTCTATTTAATATCATAGAATATTATATAATGGTATAGCATTGGTATAAAAGTGACTTTATATACATAAGGAGTTATAATTAGAAGTAGCCTTAAGTTGTGATGCAAATCATTATGAGCTTTGAATGTGTTGTTTAACACTGACATGTGAATCCATAAACGTTTCTGTAATTGTATTCAAACCATAGTTAATAAATAATAGTCATTAACCTAAAATAAAGACTGTGATACATGTAAATTATAACTGTAATTACACATGAGCATTATTTGAGACAATACAATTAAAGTACTGTAATTGAAAGGCATAGAAGGAAGGTTCAGTTATTTATAATCACAATAAACTTAAAGAGTAACTACAATACTACTTTCTCGATACAATAAACAGTTGTAAGTTGAGGAGCATCAACTACAGTTATTCTCAGCTAATTAGCATGTATGGAATGCGATAGGTGTCGATATTGCTAAGGCTTTATAACACATCCTATAATCTTCAAAACATTGCTAGCAGCCCTGAGAACATGAATAAACACATTATTTGCTTACCTAAAACGATTTTTAAGTGTTTTAGTCGGGTTGCTGAATCCTTTTTGGAGTCTTGTATTTTAACAGTGGATTTCTTAACATCCTGATGAGATTTCTTAGTAAACATTTCGGACGTGGTTTTAAAGGGTCATTACGTAGATTCTTTTCATTCTCAGAATAAAAAATACAGTAATTTCACATTGTTTTCTTTACGTTTTCACTCCCATTTTGACATTTTACTTACATAAAAATCTCGGTTGACGTAAACACTACGAGTGTGTTCGTTTTACGGTGAATCTAAAAAGTACCGTTGTTTTGACATTCATTTTAGTAAGAAAATTTCAATCTTTATATCATTAGTTTCTTTTAATAACAACAAATAAACATTGGTAACGATGTTGAAAAAATATTAGAAAACTATGTAAATTTAATTCATTATGCATAACCTATACACTGAGCTAAATTTCAGTGAAATGAACAAGCGTTCCTTTTTTTATTCTTGTCAAAGGAATTCATTGAAAATGCTATAGTACCTATATTATAACATTACTCAATCTTCTTTGTTTAATATGGCTATAATATGATTGATTTAATTAATTTTAGTTTATATATTAACTAGGTTTTGTTCCGTAAGTAGGTAGAAAAATATGACAGACATCTCAAGCAATAAGTACCTACATTATAAAAAATAAAAAATCATATTGCTTCAGAAAATTGCATGTTAAAAATATATCTATACGTATATGAATACCTAGCCATGCAAGCAACTGGGCATTCTTGGGAAAACTCACATCACCATCTAATTATAGACCGAGAAGAGCCTGTACTATGGTAACCAGAAAGCTGATAAACACATCACACATGTATTTCTCAAAAACACACCTACATATTATAGATTAATTAGGTACAGAATGAACCCAGAACAAATGATCATGCCCATCACAGAAATTTGTCCTGGGTGGGAATCAAACCCACGACCTCTGGTTTAGCACATTCACATAATTCTACTGTGAGAACAAACCTAAATCCTGAGAAAGGGCTCCTCTTTTTTCTTAGATTCCCGACATCCAGCTTCCAAGCGGCCAGTCACGAATGGGAACTAGTTTCTAATATTCGATTAACTTATAACCCAGGAAAAACCCAACTCCTAACGAGTACCATTAAATCAGAAGATATAAATAACTTTTTACAATATTTATCAGTGGTTTGAAAGGTTACGTCAATTATTATTTATAATATTCTGAAGGGACTGGGTATTCCCTACCTAAGATAACATTGTGTTAGTGAGGTAGATACCTAAATCGGTACCCATATGAACCCATTTAACCATTACTGTTTTGAAGTGATTAGATAGTATTGCAGAAAACATGAGTTTTTCAGATAAGTATTATATATCTACTTACTAGCTGTACCCGGCATGCGTTGCAATGCAATTTTTTCTACCTAGCACCTGCCTACTACCTACCTACTACCACTTAGGGGTATGAAAAATAGATAGTAGCCGATTCTCAGACCTACTGAATATGCATATAAAATTTCATAAAAATCGGTCAAGCCCTTTCGGAGGAGTATGGTAACTAACATTGTGACACGAGAATTTTATATATAAGATAATAAATCTGTAGAAGTAAAAATTCTGTACATTGAAAATATCAAAAAAAAATATTGCGGGGCGTGTTACTAGACCGACACCGAACCCAAAAATGTGATTATTTTTTTTTTGTTTGTCTGTCTGTTTGTTCAGGTATCACGCAAAAACTACCGGTTCGATTACGATGAAACTTGGTATAATTATTTTTTAATATCCTGGGCACCACACTGGGTAGTTTTTATCCCGGAAAAGTATAAACAATAAAAAACAAACTTAATTTTGCGGTTAAAAACTCATTGATAAGTTTCGTCATCCACGCGAACGAAGTCGCAGGCACAGCTAGTACTTATATATTTCTAAATATATACATATTATAGATAAATTACACCCAGACTCAGAACAAATGATCGTGTGCTCATCACACAAAGATTTGTCCTGGGTGGGAATCGAACCCACGACCTCCGGTATAGCAGTCAGGATCACTAACCACTAGACCAACAGGCCAGTCAACAGTAGATTATAAGTATTATTTTCAGAAGGCTTCTTGAAAGATCCTGTTCAGCATTATATTTCCGATAATGGCCATGAGTAATAATTTACATAACTTTGGAATACCAAAGTTTCTTCCGGACCTGGACAAAACAGGAAAAAATTTCTATTAACAAGAACCTCTCGTAAATTTGATTTATGTAATTCTTGGAAAAAGATTATAAGTTATATATAAAATATAATATATTCTCAAAAATATGTAAAGTAGCTATGCAGACAATTATCTAGACATAAACTAAGAGTTTATTTACCTATTCCAGAACGGGTCAAATAACGGGTTTTACCAGTATTTAGATAAAATATGATTTATGCCATGCAGTATGCGGTATATTGACAATACACGAAGACTTTCAGAAACTGAGTTATAAGTAAAGTGGCCGCAATAATGATGATGCTTCTGAGAGAGAATACAAAAAGTTTTAAGTTTGATGGAATAGCTTCAATTGAGAATCTAGGGGAATCCCGTCTGGCCACCTACATGGTAAGGTAAATATTAGTTAAAATCAATTAAACCATTTTAACCATATATAACCATATATTTAGAATCGTTAACTAAAAGCAAATATTATTCATTCAGTGAAATATTTCTTGAGAGAATGATTTACAATAAACACGTTATTGGAGTCATGGCGTAATCTTTGGACTTCAATTCAAACCCAAAAATAATAATGTAGGGTTTCCCCGTTTCTGATGTGGGGAAACCAGCACCTATTTGGCTCTTATCGTTTTGTAGAAGCTGAGCTCAAAGTTGGGCTTGACTTAGGGTGTCCAATGTGTCCATAATTATTTATTCACAGAGAGAAGTCTTAGAAAATTTTCTGACACGGAAAACTCTTTGGTGATAAGCGACGGCAATGTGCTGTAGATATACTTATATCGTACAATTTACGAAGTGATGACATGTTCTTGCTTCTTCTGATTTTGATAGTTTCGCTGTTTACGATGCACACTAGACCAACTAGTGCGAATGTGAACAAACAAATCTATGCGTAACAAATCGTGAAATTGGTGGTGTTTTGCAAATTACGTCGCTCACAAACCGGTCATGTCATAGTTGTTAACCTGTGGCCATTAAACATCACTCCTATGATTGAGTTGGGTGTAATCTCGGCTGTTATAATCATAATAAACATAAACTTCGATTTCAAACAGTTTTTGGGATTAGTAGAAAAAGAAACCTCTCATGCCATACCTAATTAAAAAAATACAAACTAAAGTATAATGTGGGAAGAATGTAAATATTTTTGTTCTGTCTATGTGAAACCGTTCCTGTAAAAGAATAAATATATTTCATATAGTTTCTATATTTCAGGCGACAATTAAAACGTTATTTATAGACAATAGGACATTAATCAATAAAATCGTAATTTATAACTAGTTTTTTTAAATATAATACGTCTATAATTATGTCTAAATTATATATTAAACATTATAACTAGAATTTACGGCTGTTTAATTAAAAAAAAACAAAATTAGGAAATTTATATTTTTGTATAATTGTTTAAGTAGTTAAAGATAAAGATAAAGATAAAGATATTTATTCGCCAAGGATATGGTACAAAAGTTGGTAACATAACAAGTATAGTTCTTAAACACATCCGCCTCTGTAAGAGGCATACGAATATTTGTACATTGTTTTATAATTATAACTTATAATAACATACTTTTACAATTATAACTTAGAATGAAATCATAATATAATCATTTATTTAAGTACACTTAGTTTTTTACTTTTTTTACAATATTTTATTTTGATATGTATACATAAATTTTATTACTCATGAATGGATCATGTTTAATATGACATTTTCCTATTTCTATTGCATTTATAATCAAAAAATTCCTTTATATTATAAAAGTTTTTTTCAAGCAACCATTCCTTTAACAATTTTCTAAATAACTTCAATGGTTGTTCTCTTATAAATTTTGGGATATTGTTGTAGACCTTTATGGACATCATGTAGCTATTTCTATAGTGAAGGGTTGTTCTACAGAGCTCATTTTTTAATTTTGTGGGATCCCTTTTTAAAAACTTACTATTTTCACTAACTTTAGAATAGAATTGTTCGTGTTTTCTGACAAACATACCGATTTCCATTATGTATAGTGAAACTAGTGTCAAAACGTTAAGTCTTTTAAAGATCGGTTTACAGCTTTCAAGTGGATGTGTATTAGTTACTGCTCTTATGCATTTCTTCTGTACTATGAAGACCCTCTGGATATGTGTGGAGTTTCCCCATAAAAGTATTCCATATCTCAGGACAGATCCCACGTAACCATGATAAGCGCTGAGCGCCGTGTTTTCATTAGCTGCGTTGCGCAATTGTTTTAGCGCGTACACGAATCTATTTAGTTTATTGCATATATTATCAATGTGTATTCTCCAGTTACAGTTATTATCTAATGCTAGGCCTAAGAATTTCATAGTGTTTTCTCTATTAATTGTTTCATTATTGTATTTTAAATTAATATTGGGGGGGTTTTGTTTATGATTAGAAAATTGGACATATTTAGTTTTGGTTAAATTGATTTTTAAGTTATTATTTATTAACCAGCCTATGATACTATTAATAGTTGTATCTACTTCCTGCTGGTGTGTTATTTTATTGCTTTCAGGTATAACCACTGACACGTCATCAGCAAAAAGTACACATTTATGTTCCGTAGTATTTGGCAAGTCGTTAATATATAAGAGAAAAAGAAGGGGACCAAGTTAGCTACATGGTTTATATATGTTTAAGTTTTTCTCTTAAATAAACAAATGTAAAAGTTATTTCTGGCAAAATAGGAGTCAACGAATTTGGAAAGTAATTGAACCTGCCCAAAAAGATATCGTAATGTTTCGCGGATCTTGTGGAGTTTACGTTGATACGTTTTATTTTTTTTATCGAAGTAAACCCGTTTTAATTTGTACGCATGACGTTCGATTATTTGTATATAGCTCCGAACAGTATCTCCGTGCGACCTAGTCGCTCCCCGGCTGTGTATTTAAGAGCATCGCATTTAAATTATAAATTCCGTGTTGATAGTGATTTACTCTAGTCAATCCGTGTAACTACATATACTGATTTAATAGTGGCAGTGGTTTGAGAGATTAAAATGTGTTCGTTTAATGTTTTGATTTTCACGTGTTTATTATTTAGTTTAGCAATAGCAAATAAGATGCCAAAAGGATCGATTGGTTTTCCCGAACCTGAAGAAGATCCGAATTTAGTAAATAAAGATGTAAGTACAAGACGTAGGTACCAGTATTTGGTTGGACACCTACAATGATCTACAAACTTAGCTTCTTTAAAAATATATCGGACTTTTGATAAAATACAAGTTTTATGATTCTATATAATCGCTTGGAGTAGGTAAAATTTTGTGATTTTCCTTGTATCAAACATGTTTTTTGCCCCTACAATGTTTTTTTTGTTAGTTTGTTACAAGTTACAAGTTACATCGTTCATTTGAATGGTTGGAAGCTGTGTGTATGAGATAATTGTTTTTATCTATAAATGTGTCTGTGTTGGTCGTTTGGGTAAACACAAGCGACCTCCCAGCCGTGACCAGCGCTAGGTCATGGGTCTTTATTTGATTTTAATAATAATGCCCGTTGTTTAGTAGCTTTAATCACATAAACTACAGATTTTAACGTACGATTACTATAGCATGTTTCATAACAATAAATAATGTGGAGGTACCTGTGTTGACCTTTCATATTTGTTGGGTTAAGTTTGGTGCTATTATAATTTAATTCTCTTCATGTTGTTTTTTACACGTAACGAATCAAGTCGGCTTCAAAGATGTTATACGGTATCAAATACAAGTTTCTCAGAATCTATATCGAAACTATTAGGGAAAATAAACAATCTAAGTAGGTGTGTATCTTTAATTATGTAGGTAGGTACCTACTTTATAAATGTATACAAACAAACGGGTTTTCTATAAATCTAGATTTTATAATAATTATATATCAATTTAATGCATATTATGATATAAAATTTGGTACTAGCATATACAGCCTACCTATACATATATTATAGAATCTTGGGTTAATTTGATACGAATGTCGAAACATCCTTAAATTTTTGTTTGACAATCTTCGGCATGTCAGTGATAAAGCTTTGACGTTGACTTACGTACCTAATTCGTTTTAACTGTACTTACATAAATTATTATAAATTAAAAAACCCCCGAAAAAATTTTTGTTAGATGCTGATAACTTTTAAAAAGCTAAACAGGTATTCGTAAATTATAAATAAAAAACATCTTAATCACGTTAGCTTTCAAACAAAATAACCAGATAATAATCTGCCTATGTGTTTAGGAGCTACGATGTCACAGACAGACCAGAGCGCCACGTCAAAACTACAGCACCCCATTTTATGTCGGGAATTAAAAATACTTAGTTAATTTTTAATACGTTACCGAAACACAATATTTATTAGGTCGAATAACATACAAAAGCAAATAGGCTCGATCACAATTTATAATATCGATTCTTTCATCTTGCAATATCCTCGTAACATACATTTCAAGTACACATACTTAAATTTTATTCCTTAAATAATCTCAAGTTTTTACTTGGTGTAGGTAGAGTATACCACACTACACAGTCAGAATAACAACATTTCCCCTGGCTTGTTAGCACATTACACTATCCTGTTTTTAATATAAATGTTTTTATAAACCTGAAGTGAAATGACGTAACAATTTCACATAATAGCTTTCACGTCCGCCCCGTTTGCCGTCCCAATGGAAAGAAAGAATACAGCAGCTCGTCTGACACACATCTACCGTCATTTTGTACTCAGCTCAGCAATGTTTACTTGTAACATTATAATAACAATCCATGCAGGCGTTACTAGGTACAGGTTGCATAAATTCGATGTAGATAACATATTTTCTGGTCGATTTTGTACAATAAGTATTATTTTCTATTTCAGAACCGTCAACCGGTGTTCATTCCTGCTATGTGCCCCGAAAACGAACTATACTACCCAGGGGACCAGAAAGATGACTGGATATGCGACTGTAGACCAGGTAAGCTATAGATACAAGACTTTAATAACCAGATGTATCTCAGTTTTATGTAGGAAAACCTTAATAAAGTTGACGTCATTCCTCAGTCAGACGACCAAAGCATAAATGCATAAATAAGTACTAAAACATGCAATACACTATGGGACGTGTCCAGTCCATAAAACTCCTATATCCAAGGAAGAGTCTGTTCGTGTTTCTTTTTTATTTTGAGACACTATCTAATTTATGAATTATTCATAATTTTCAGCATATCTATACCACCCGAAATCAGACGCGTGTTGGCCAGCTTATCGGAAGGGACCCTGTGACGACGGACATTACATGGTCCTGAAGCCAGATTCAGCGATCCCGGTGTGCGAGAAGAACCCTTGCTCCATCGACTCTTACGTGCTGTACAACGGTCGGTGCGAGCAGCTGGCGGGCGTGACGGCATGCCGGCACCTGTGGCCCGTGCCCGCCACGCTCGTGGTCAACGCCACCAGCCTCACCGTCGCCTGCCAGACTCATCTCAATTTCCCCTCCAGATTCGGCAATGACCATCTCGTCGTGCCAACAATATGCCCGCCAGGTTGCAAACGAAGCATCAACGGCAAATGTGTTCCTATTGCTGCATAAATTATAATCTAATGTAATATAAGCATAAATAACTTTACGTAATTATGTGTACTTATTTTACAACGTCTAACAATTAGACACAATAATCAACTACAATTTTCTAATCATGCGGGCACTTGTCACGCTCAATTCAAAGCTACTTATAGAGTTTCCATGAGCGTGTTAGTGTAAAACATGCGAGTAAGTTTAGTAAAGCGATATAAAATGTAAAATTTATATTCGTTTCGATAATTAAGTCACAAATCCCCTAAACTGGTAGACTTGGTAATAATAGCGGGTTAGCCTTGCACAGTATGGCACGACGCAAGCCGTCGGCTATGGCAACGGTCGCGTCCCCTGTGTCGTCATGGCGACTCCGCCGACTCCGTGCCACACCATGCCCCTGTCATCAGCGTTTATTTACCAATTACCACAATGGACATCGACGTGGCTGTCTGCACGCACGATTATCGACGACCCTCACGATAAAATCAGTCCCGAAATACTGTTCAAGTTCATTATGGCGTAGTGCTTAGTCGCTGCAGTATTATCGAGGTGGCATGGTGCTTTGGAAGTTAAAGTTTGATTGGCAGCTCGGTGGAAAGTTTAAAGCATTTCCCAAGTGAAAAGTGCACGTTTTTACAAAAGCAATCCTCGAAGACATGCTGTTGAAATGTGGTAAGTATAATAAGCATAGTATAAGTATTATAGGGTCACTGACATTTTGCACTGTAGAAGACCATTGAATAATACAAGTAAGCAAGATTTATTAGACTTGTAAACCAAGTAACTAATCTAAGCTACCCTTAAGTGTTAACCCAGTAAGTCGTCTAGCTTCAGTGGGGTGCACGGCGACTGATCGTTTAATTTCCATATAATCGCAAATGGAGTCGAGCTTGCTCCTATCGCGATTGATCGCTGACCCATATTCCCCGCCGGCTGACCACTGACCACCACAACATACCCCTTACTTCCATTAGTCGACGCGACCTTCGCCGATTTTTATTATGCCAGCCAACCGTAATATTATTTCCTCTCACTCTTAATTTTTGTTGGTTACTTATATCATTAAGGGAAAGGTAATAGAAAAAATATTAAATATGTGATTAATGTAAGTAAATGGTGAGGAGGTCATTTCCTTAGATGTGGTGTGGTTTCATTGGGTCTAATAATACTACTCATTATTTCCACGTTGAGCACTATTTCGTGATTTGGTGGTCACGCACCAATCCGGTCCCAGCTGTTATCAAATATTATAAGCAGTCATAGCCGCCACACAGTCCAGTCAAATCTGGAGCCTTTAAGTGACCTAAACAACTTTGGGTCTTGGCATGTCGATGGCTAATTATGACTGAGTTATTCCTCAAATCATACGATTACTAGGATAAAGATCCTGATACCAAATACTATTTGGGATCGACGCAATGCGCTTGATTATATTTTCTTTACTAGCCTTAAAAAGAAAAGTAAAAAGCTCCATGAGTTTTCAGTTTCCCTAGCCATAATACTAATCATACACGACGCGTTGTTTAAAAGTTTCAAACCATTTTCTATATTTTTTAGCACCTCGTTATATCGTATGTTTGGTAGTTTTATGATTCTTACCTAGTTACCTGCGCCGGTAGCACGCTCAGTACGTGTTAGTTTCGTGACTAACATGGCTAGCTTACCACAATCGTTGCGAATTCAAACTTTAAAGTCCATGTTTTTTAATTTACATAATTAATCGATTAAGACTCAGCTTTTAAATGTATAATTATATGTTCTCATGAAATACGGGAAGTTATACCGTAAGTTATTAGTGTTGCGAAATAATATGAGTTATTATAACTCTACCTACCATATTTCATGCTATACATACAGTTTTTTAGATTTTTTTTATGACAACCGGAAAATACACGTAAGGCAATAAAATAAGCTACGACTTACCTGCGATAGGTCAACGTTTCAGTGATTACCGATCATACGTTCATTTTAACATAATTATTCAAGATTTATAAAACATAGCGACATCAAATTGCGCGATAGCATGTTATTTTAAAGCGTAGGCGTACTTTGTTCATGATAAATTACTCGTTCACTGCAGCTGTAAGTACCCGCACTTTCTACTGGACGCGTCAAATACTTGACAGTTAGTACACGAAGGGAAAAGTAAATATCGTGAGGATAAAACCAGGTCGACACACGGCCTACTTTGCAATAAGTATATATGCCCTTGTGTACATATACACACTTAATCATTATATTATGTGAGAAACAGTTATGAAAGTGGATGGATACACAGTTAGAGAAGACTGAAAAAGATATGGATGGATTGTGTGAAACATGATATGAAAAAGAAAGGAGTGAATGTTGAAATGACGAAAGAAAAGCGCACATAATGCCGGCCCCAAATAATTGGGAACAAGGCAGGGAGAAGAAGAAGAATAATTGGAAATGTTCTGTAGAACATTACAGTACAGTGTGTGTAGTTCTATATATATAATAGATTCCAGTACTTACCTATAGTTTAATAACTATTAATGTACATAAACATGAGTTATGATAAGTTGCTAAAAGGCAAAACGTTCGTATTGTTGTCGCCTCGAAGACGGACATGCAGACTTTTGCGTAAAATTTGTCGTTTTGATTATGATTCCATTATTAGTGATTTATTTGTTAAAATCATACTATATAAGGTGCTATAAAAACATCTGCCACGGCTTTAATGGGAGGTAGTATTGAGTTTATAGATTACAATAGTAAAGATAAATTATTGATTATTTATCATATTTTTTTTCATACAAAAAAAATAACGTATAAATTTGAATTGATTTATTAGTATAAAACCATCCCGTGTCATAAGCTGTTGCCGCTCCGCTCAACCTTGTGAACCACGTTACGCAGAATAGAGTCAATGTTAATTTAACTATTTTATTCTCTCAAATTTAATTAACTGTTCCGGGGTACAAAAGTTCCTCACTATTGTAATCTATAAACACATTACTACCTCCCATTAAAGCCGTGGCAGATATTTATATAGCACCTTATATTATATTTTTTTTTGTTAATTAAATTGATTTACCTATTAAAAGTCAAGAACATGATTTATTAAATATTTAAGTTCGCAGCACTGGTGTCGCGCTGTTATTGGTCTTTTGTAAACTTCCGGTCAATGGCAGGGCGACACATCACCCTACCCTCCCGTCCCTAGACCAAGCTGGCCCGAGCCGGCCAAACTAGCAATAAAAATATGTCCCTAAATAATAAAAACTTAGATCCAGCCATCCCTTGTTGTTTTCCTTTATTAAGATTGTTAGCAACGCACTAAGTCGAGGTCCGAACCCCGCAGGGGGTGCCCTTAGTGGACGTTGCTGACGTAGTTAGTTTTTCCTATTGCTCTGGCTGGAGGCCTTAAGGTCCTCGCCAAAAGTCCGGTGAAGCAGTCAAAGCCTGCGCTCAGGCTAACTGCAAAGATCTCTACCAAAAAAAAAAAAAAAAAAAAAAAACATCACCCTACCCTACTTATTACTTTGCTCTGTGAACGAACCGGCGCGGCCGGCGGGCGGCGGCCAGTTGGTAAGCGAACGCAGTGCAAGTAACGTCTCTCCAATAGTTATAAAATAGTTTGATTTTAACAAATAAATCACTAATAATGAAATCATAATCAAAACGACAAATTTTACGCAAAAGTCTGCATGTCCGTCTTCGAGGCGACAACAGTATTTTCCTTAGCAGCAGAATTGATTGACCTAAAAAACTAAAAGATTAACGACGTCCTCATCTTGTGGTTCTTATGGTCTTGTCACGTGGGTCTTAAAGTACCAATGTGAGCACGGACAAAACGTGATACCTGATAACTTTCTGACTCATATACCTACTATTTCAAATTATTATTTGTCTGTAGCAAATGCAAAACAACAACTTCCCTAAGGTAATTTACCTTATATTTTTATACCTGGTTCTATTTCAGTCTAAATCAGGATAACAATATTTTATAGTAACGGCCTGGTAAATCCTATTGCAATAGGTATTATATTTCATTGCTGTAGAGCACGTAGGTTCAGCACGTAAATAGGTTTACGGTGTAGTCTGGCTCGTTATAAATAAAATTGTAGGCATTGCTTAATTATTAGCCAGGAGCTCAGAACTGAAATTTTTACAACATCGTTGGCCCTTTTCTTTGTTATCGGGGTCAGTGGGTCAACTCTACTTCAGATCTACATGAAACTACGGAAAAGCATGAGAATGATTTTATTTTCAAATAGGTAAGTCCTTGAGGGTTGCGTGAGACTGTAAGCTACTGCCATAACTTACATTTTGCGTGTAATTTAGGCGTCAAGAATGTTTTTATTCGATCAAGTATTTGTACACATGTCAAGAATGTTAATAACAGCATTAGTACCGAAGCAATTAGTTTCCATTGAATATGTGATGATAACACCTTGCGGTCGTGTTAATTTCCTGTTTGTTTCATATCAATTAGTTGAGAGGACAAAAACAATTTCAATACGTCATCAAAGTAGGTATCTTATAAAGTTATTAGTAGGTCTCAACAATGTCCTGTTATTGCTAGACATGATTGATTGAATACACCAGACCAGAGAAAGAAGAGCCTTTTGAATAATTTGAGGGCGGAACCCTCAAATTATTCAAAAGGCTCTTCTTTCTCTACTATACCATATGTACCGTGGTTGCTATCGGGGCCCTATAACTGAGCCTCCGCTTTCCGTACATCCGTCTGTCTGTCAGCGAGCTATATCTCATGTACCTTAGTTTTCAGTATTTCTTTTGCCAGTAGAACAACAAATGATAAAAAGTACTATTGTCTTTTAACTACCTAGTACGGTAACTTTAATAATATATAATAATAATATATAATAATAGTAAGTAGTTAATTATTTTTTTCTATTTGATCCTAACAGAATTCTAGATAATTAAACAATGAGGTTACCTAGGGTTTAAAAGAAAACGGTAAATACTCAATTTGTCCTTGAACGAATATTAATTTTAATATTATCCTGAATAACATTTCAGGATATATGCTTGAAAAATGTACTTTGGTGGGTTCTGGTCCCAAACCCAATGAAACCCTCCGAAAACTTGGCAAACCAGATAAAATATCTAATTTATTGATGAAGAAAGGAAGTTCCTTGAAAGTTTTATCAGAAGTGTATCACAGGCCAAATCATCAGTAACTCGTAACGTAAATTATGTTAGTGCGATTAGATCAGCTCGCGGCCACGGCGGGCGGCGTGCTGCGGTGCGGGCGGCGTGCGGCGGTGTTGGGCGGTGGCGTGCCAGCCTTACGTCACGCGTCACGGCTTGAGAACAGCTACTTACTGACTTACACCCTCTCCACTCTATACCGCAAACTTTTCTAGACATAGACACGAGCGTACATAAGCTGTGTCTATTCGATCTACAAAGGAATCTTTTAAGCACGCTGAAAGACTTTCGTCTTCACAATAAAAAAACATTTAGCATAGTTCTTGTTACACTGGTTTCGTACTGTATCGGTCCAAATTGTGTTTATCTGAATTCTTGACAATTATATGCCCATAATCTACAATACTGTGGTTACTAATGACTCATGAGCCACACGCAATATTTGTATTTTGCGCCCAGTTCACGGTCAGAATGATTCAGATCTTGAAGAGCATAAAGCTATAATCTATACTAATATTATAAAGCTGAAGAGTTTGTTTGTTTGGTTGGTTGAACGCGCTAATCTCAAGAACTACTGGTTCAAATTGAAAAATTATTTTTGTGTTTAATAGTCCTTTTATCGAGGAAAGTTATAGGCCATATAACATCACGCTACGACCAATAGGAGCGGAGCATCAATGAAAAATGTTGCATAAACTGAGAAAAATATTCCTTTTGAGAGCTTCCGTTGCCTGCGATGCGTTGATATAAATACTGCTAATTAAATTATATAAATAGCCATAGAATATTATTACATATCCACATTTTATAACCCCCCAGTACTTTTTCCCAGCGTTCTTTTGTTATTCCTATTCCCGTGACATTTTTTACTATAGTTCAACTCTTACTGATCAACAGCGTGATGTATAAAATCGCTTTGAGTGATCTTTCATTTTAATTTTGTCTGTGTTTGATGGGTATCGTGATCTTATTATATTCAGAATCAATAATTATTCAAATAATAATAATAATTATAATAAAACTCAAGCATCCGAACTCCACGCGGACGAAGTCGCGGGCACAGCTAGTATAATAATATATTATTACAAGGTTGTTTTGTAGGTACTATTCCTACCTAGGTATAGCAACTTACACTTATTAGCCTGATGATGATTTACTTACTCCTTCACTTTATAGTCTGAAAGAATGGCCTTTAGTTGAAACTTAAGAAGGGGGAATGTGCAACCAAAGACAATACATAATAATAATGTAATTATGTACTTAAAAATTACCTTTGATTTTTGACTCCTAAAGTCGTTCGGAGAATGCCTTTTATTAAACGTTTTTCACTTAACTTTATTGATAAATGGTAGTAAGTAGCACAAACCAAATGATGACGATAACATCTAAGTTGACCGCTATGCATCGATTTAAAGACACCGTGTGTAAGTCTACATACGTTTCGTCTAAGACTATACAGTTGGTAAACGGTGACCTGCTTTAAGCATGTTAATAGATTAGGTGTTGGGCGGGCGGCGTGGCGGCGTGGCGGCAGGCGGGCGGTGCGTGGCGCCCACCGCCCAGCCGCCTCTGTCCGAGCAGCGGGCAGCGCGCGCGGCCAGTCTGAGGCACGCGCCCTCCGCGCCCGCCCGCGACCACTCGCCGCCGCTCGCCCGGCACACATGGCGCGGAGCCTTCGCTAACCCTTCTGTTATGGACAAGCGCGCGACCAGCGGCCGGGGCGAGCCCATCCCAAGCATCCTCAAGAAACCTAAGAGCCGACACAAGGGCGATCTCCTGGACAAGAGCTCAAAGATCAAGCGAGAGAAGGTGGAAGGTGCGAAGAAGGCAGGAGACGTGGGCGCACCGCTACAGCAGGGGTGCTCCCCGCTCATGTATGCCTGCCAGCAGGCTGACTACAAGGCGGTCGTCGATATACTCAACAAAGACGTGAGTTTATCGACAACGGTCCATTTGGAGAACAGCAATGCACATTGAGGACATAACATTACCAAAAAGATCAAAATACATACTATCGTCGCTTTGCGGGACTAGAAACATTAGTCACTTCATCGCTTCTTCTTCTCTATCGATCATAAAACATACATTTTTGGTCAGTAAATTAAGAGTTGATTGACATGAAACGGGAAAGCGCTGTAAGTAGTACACGCGATGTTAGTTGTTCGTCGATCGCTTCCCTCCTTGTCTGTAAACAACCCTTGCCGCTTGACGCTGGCTTCCTCGGCACTACATTGTTATTCACAATTTCTTTCACGTTTTAGCGCTAATTTTGTTAAGACGCTGTATCATTATAAGCCCATTAGGGAAATTATTTTAGTAATTTAAAGAATCACGTGATATTAATTATTTTAGTTACTTTATTGTAAAGTTAATTACTTAATTAATTTAAATTTAAACTGACTGAATGTAAATGAATTTCGTTGCATGAGTGCTGAGGTAGTTGGAATTTTGTAACAAGCTTGGGCAAACTTTCGTTTGTATTAAATGATGTCTGTGTTATCAAACTGAAAAGCTTCGAAGGAAATGCACTAGCACGCGGCGAGCCGGGGGTGAGGGGCAGTAGTCAATCAATAGGTTTAGAATTGGCTGGCACAATAGAAGGGAAAGTTCTCACATGCACGGCATTGGCGTGACGATTACAAACACGGTTGTCAAGAGCCGCGACACGTGGCGTAACCTGTTCCCCTTGAAACTGACACAACCTAAACCTTCATTATTTATTAACCAAACGCCCTATAACTGCTAGTACAATTTCACCCTAATGTTACCTTTTGATCCAGAGGCATATAAAACTATCTAATAATGTATTGTCATTTGATTGACTCGAATTATTTTCACGTTGTTGTTTCATATTATTTAATGTTTTTAATATGTTATGGCATAACACGAATTAGGAATATTCATTGATTTTAATTAAGGTTTTGTGTCCACAACGATTATCAAAGGATATAAGTCGTAGTAATTTCATAATTCTCACACTTAGTAGAAAAACAAGTCGTACGGTTTGTCAACTTATTTTTAAAATCTTTACGACTGACACCTAATTAAGATAGCAAGCAATTATTATACTGTGTATCTGTTTTGCGTAAAATATACATGTTCACAACTTCTCATATGAAGTAACTTACTGGTTACATAAGCCACATGTAAAGGTACTGAGAAGAGAAGAGAAGAGAGAGACATAGCTATGGCTGCGAATGGCAATGTCTTTATCATCCATTCGCGGTACTTATCGATGAAGCAGTAAAAGCCTGCGATTACGCAGACCAGACCACAGCAGACCTCTTCCATAAATAAAAAATATCCATGCACTGAGACATTTTCTCACGATGGCTTTATAGGGTGAAAAGCAAAGGATTTAAAGGAGTTTATGATTGAGATGTCTATTTTCTTGATTTGAATAAATTTCTGAAGATAATGGAATCTGTCCATGATACAGCCAGCATCTGTGCGCGTCCGTGACCGCGGCTTGCGTTGCGCGCTGCACTACTGCGCGTCGAGCGGGGCGGGCGCGAGCCAGGCGGCGCGCGCGGCCTGTGCTGACCGCGTGCTGATGGCTGCGCCGGCGCTGGCTAATACGCGGGATGCCGACGGTCTGACTCCTCTCCACCTGGCCGTGGTGCACGGAAACGTACCGTTAGTGCAGACTCTACTCGCTGCCGGCGCTGACGTCAACGCTAGAGACGATGAGCATCATACTGTTGTGCATTGGGCCACTGGTGAGTTTTTAAGGGAACAGTAAACTTACAGCAATGTTTTACTAATTTTATAGCTCTACATGCAATTGTCACCTATTTTATAAAAAAGTAATACAATCATCATGTCGAAAATTTATCTGTATAAAAAGCAAGCGTAAATAATGTTGAAAGAGCGCTTAAAGTTGCCACAGCCATTAGTTCGTTGGTTGGCGACTATCAAACTTAGAATCATTCAGTTCGTTGGGGTGTTGCCCTAGGCGCTGGTGTGACGGTAACAGATGGATCGGAGTGAGTCGTTATCTAACCGGTGTCACTCGCGGTGCGGCGCAGCGAGCCTCCGCGGTTATCACCAGGCAGGGCTGACGGCGAGGTGCACGCGAACCAATTAGATATTCACCGCACACGTCTATCATATGCCTTTTATGAACTTATTTGAAGGTGCTCCACTCAAAATGATTCTGCTGCACATAATAGGCTCATTATGTACTTGTTGAAAATATGTAATGTATTAAAGAATTTAGAACTTAGAATCTAGGTTTATACATAGGTCAAGATTAGTGCCTATCTATTAAAGTTATTAAGTATAGTTTATGACTTTCGATCTAAGTGATTACAATTATGAGTATGCGCTTTCTATAAGGCTGTTTCCGCAATCGTAAAATATATTAGAAATGCCCATTTACATCAAACAAGTAATCCTGGAGTGACAAACGAATTCCAAAATGACCCCGAGCGACAGAATCCAAAAAAGCGTGGATATCATCACCTCCTTTCTTTCTCATATCATCTTTCACACAATCCATCAATCTCTTTTTTGGTGTTCCGTCTAGTTACATGACTTTCATCCCTCCTCATCACATGTCCATACCACGACAAACGGTGATCTTTTCATTCACGGGCGCTACTTTCAAGCTTCCTCCAAAAAAGCGTGTAAATCCCATCTATATCGGGCCCTTGCCAGTAACTTGTTAAGTGGAGTGATGACCTTCCGCGTAAGTGGGCTCAGTTGTAATCGTCTCAAGATTATTGACATACGGAAATTGTTTAGTTCACCTTTAGTTTATCTACTTTATTTGTAGATTTTGGAGTTCAGAGTTCAGAGGACGTAGTAGTTACTTAATTTTCAGGAGAGCAAGACTTCACAAATATTTTACGCTAGGTTGTTAGAATAATGCAATGTATAAGTTGTTTCTAATCTTTATATAGAACTGACAATTCGGAAGGAAATCGTAACAAACCAAGATATGCTAATGTAATGTACACAGGAATTTAATGTTCCCCGCCAAGGTGAAACAATAAGCGAAGAACACAGGCCTGTTATAAATAGTGTTACGCCACAAGGCTGCAGAAGATGGCTGGTATAATGCAATACGTCAGATCATGGCGACATGCAACGTGCTGGAGGTCACGCTTGCTTCCGTTTTGTGTGAGTTGTGTGACGAGCTCAAACGGACTTCCGACGGAACACCTAGCTGCTACTCATACATTTCCTCAAGAAGTAAAAATACTTAGGTAAATGCAGAGAAAAAGTTTATAGACACTTCTTAACATTTCAAAGCCTTCACAAAATATATTTTCGAATTTGACGAACATGTTGAATGATAAATGCTCATTGTATTTGTAATGCTGACATTAAGAATACGCCAACTCCATTGCCAGACCGTTTAGCAGCATACCTACCGTGTGGGAATGCCGCAATGTAGCAAGTCATCGTTATAAATGTGTTGCGGTGCTGGAGGTGGCTAGTCTGTATTTTAGGGGGATGTGGGGTTGTCCGGTGCGATGTTATTGAGCGGCTAGCAAGGTCGGGCCCTTGAACTCTTACGGACCGCAATCTAGGACTAGGTTTTTCACAGAATTCGTAATCTGAAAGGTCGAGTTTGACTGACAAGGAAACTTTTTATACGGGTCGCTTGATGTATAAGGTCGAAGTTAGGTGTTTCTTATCAGCATTTGAAATAATTCAAAGGTATTTACTGACAACTCTGGAATTTAGGTATTGAGTACAACCTTATTTACGTACGTATTATCATTGAATTTTAATTCTATTTACTTTAATAAATTCATCGTTAAATTAGCCACGACTAAAAATATTTTACGTTGAATAGGCCACTACGTAGGGAATAAAGTTTTATGCAACTATACTAGAATAAAATTTAGTTTTTTTGACTACCATTTATTTTTTCTTTAAAATAGTATGTGGTGAAGTCGGTGCACTAAGAGCTGTGCTAGCAGCCGGCGCTGACGCGGCTACCTCAGACCAGCACGGCGGGTATCCCCTGCACTACGCGGCGCAAATGTGCGGCGCACCCGCTGCCACCGATCACCAGGTATCATATTAAATACCATTTACTTAATAAACCAGTAATGCTTTATGATGATAAAACATAATTGGTTGAGAACATAATATGATTTTTGCTCAATCACGATCAAGGATCATCGATTTAAAATATGTATCAAAAAACTGGTAACGCAAAATTTACCCAAATCTAAATTATTTCATGGTGCAGAGCAGAGGTGCAGCTCTAGAAGTATTGCGCGCTCTAGTGAAGGAGGGAGGAGCCAGCGTAGACGTTAGAGATGCTGATGGTCGGACACCACTACTCTGGGCAGCGTCAGCCGGCTCAGCAGCGGCTGTGCTGGCACTACACCAAGCCGGATCAAAAGTCGACGACGCTGACAGGTACCAATTACGTTATGTTAACTAAAACAAGCATCAGGAATACACGATGTTTGATTTATTGTTGATTGTTTTCCAGAGATGGGTTAACAGCTTTACACTGTGCTGCTGCTAGAGGCCACACCGAAGCCCTTGAAACGTTAGTTGGCTTATGTGGCGCCCGTGTGGATGTAGCGGACTCTCATGGTTGTACTCCACTGCATTATGCTGCTGCATTGGGTCATGCCGACTCAACATCCGCTTTATTACAACATGGAGCTGATTCTCATCGTCAAGATAGAAGGGGACGCAGCCCTGCTCACACAGCAGCAGCTAAGGGACAGATTGAAACTGTGCGAATACTCGGTTCGTATAGATCTTTTTTATTTAAAAACAAAAGGTTTTTAAGATATTATATTATTATTGGCGTTTTCAGGTGCTAGAGGAGCTAATTTGTGGTTACGCAATTCTAAGGGCGATTTACCTTTACATGAAGCTGTCGCTTCAGGGAGGCGAGAGTTAGTTAAATGGCTTTTAGATGGAAGGCCCTCCCAGGTCAATGCTACGAACCATGAAGGTCGAACACCATTGCATATAGCAGCAGCTACAGATAACGCAGATTTATGCCGTTTATTATTTGACAGAGGTGCTGAAGTTAATCCAGTTGCAAGATCATCAAAAAATGAACCACTTACTCCCTTAGATTGCGCAACGACCCGGGGCCATCGATCTACTGCTAAATATTTGCAAATGCATGGTGGTTTGCCTGCCTCAAAGCTAGCTAACACAGATTTTGTAATAGATGGTGCTCCAATAACTGCATTACCAACCCGAAAAGTAACCAGTACGAAAATTGATGTACACGATAGAATAAGAATAGAAAAAAGAGAGGTAGTTGAATTATCTAGCCCAGTTCAAGACAGACGACGAATTAAAAATAGAAACGACAGTGATTCATCAAATGAATCTTATACTAATAATAGACATCGTAAAAAATCTGACTCGCATAGATATAGGGATAATAATCATAAAGAGAGAAGAAAAAGACTAATGCATACTCAAAAAAGCTTTAGTGATGGTTATGATAGTGAATTTGAAGGCTATGAACGAGAAGATTCCCGTGACAATAAAAATAAGTCTTCTAAAAAAAATCGATCAAAAAGTGAACCTTCACGACGCCATAAACGTAGTGCTAAGCCACGCCAACGTTACAGATCTCGTTCTGATAGTTCTTCAGATTCGGATAGCTATTCAGAGAAAAGAAGAAGTAGAAGACATCATAGACGTAGCAAACGAAAATCAAGCTCTCCTTCAGAAAGTAGTAGCTCGGAGTCTAGCGAACGACGGAGCACAAAACGTAAAGGAAAAAAAACTTCAATTCATATTGAAAATGACGACCGGAAACAAAGTGTTAATATAGTCAAGTACAATACCACCGAAAATGTACAGGGTAATGAAAAAAACGAGAATCCTGTAATTGATACCGAAACTAAAATTGAGGGTACAAAATCGGAACCAGAAAAAGAAGAAAATATATTAATAAGGAATGTGGCACATAGTGAGACCGAAACAGATACTTTGTCAGTTAAAACAAACATGATTATAACAGAAGCTCAAATCCATATGGAAAGACAGTCAAGCCAGCATGGAAATTCTGAACTCAATGTTACTGTGGATTCCAGTAATAACGTATCTATTGAGACATCAAACTTATCCGTGACTCACAAAGATTTAAAAGAAGAAACAAAACAAGATACTACCTCAGCTGCTCTTGAAATTCAGGATAGTGAAAAAGAAGCCATCCCGGAACCAGCCGTTGAAATTCCAAGTAACGAAACACAAACAGCACCATCTGGTTCTACCAACGATTCTGGTAGTACAGATAAACAAAAAATATTGAATGAGGGCAATAAAACGCAAGATTCACATGTAAGTGAAAATGACAAAAACCAAGACAAAACGTCCGATAACCAGGTGAAAACTCCAACTGAGGAGGAAAAAACTGCAGACGAGTCAAATATAAATAAAACAGAAGGTTCGGAAAATTTAGTACCTGAACAGACTAGCAAAGAACCTAGTCAAGTCTCTAACGATAGTATAAAAACAACCAGTCCTGAACGAGAGCTAACACGGAGAAAATCTTTTCAGGTGCTATCAGGACCGGGCGAAAAATTAACGCTTAGTAAAGATATATCCGGAGACCTAAAAACAAGTTGTGATATACCTAGTATTGAGCAAACAGAAACCCAGGAGAAAAGTAATTCTCCTGTGGTTTCATTTTCAAATAAAGATGAGATTATAGAAAGTAAAGAATCCAATAACAAGGCTGAACATTTGATGGGAGAATCAGTCGATCATAGTTTGGATCCTGAAACTGACAAACAAATTCAAGATAGTATTTTACAAAAAGATAGCAGTGAAAGTAACATAATGAGTTCAGACGAAAGGCGAAAGGAGTTTACTTCTACTACAGGCAGTAGTACTGAGAATCAGAACTATGACAAGGGGCTTGTTTCTGTGCTCGATGATAATCTCTCAAGTAATCGTGCAGTCCAACAAGTTGTCTTAGAAAACTTGTCTGAAGAGTTTGACGTTAATTTATCATTGCCACAGACCTCGCCAAAGAGGATAAGAAAGACTTCGAAAGAAAGTCTAGGTAGCAGTCGGAAAAGTAGCATTTATGAAACCGAGAGTTATAAAGTGCTTTCAGATATTGCTAGTGCACCTGATGTTACAACTGGGATTCTGAAAAAAACCTCTATTAAATTAGATGAAGGTTCCTTGGAGGGTGATGGAGAATTATTTGATGTCGATAAACCCACCAAAGAGGGGTATATGGGTCGAGTTCCAAGTGTTAGCGATAATGAACTATATAGTCACAGTGAAGCCAATGGCCGAAGAAAACGTTTTCGTAAGAAGGGTAGGACAAAAAGTAGATCAACCATTCGGTCGAAAAGTGAAAACTCTGAAAGAGGTTACGAATCCAGTGGGCTAATGGATTCGGGTTTTGAACCCAGTCCGAGAGCTATTCAACGACAAATAACAAGCCCTCGTCTAGCAGCATATTATAAGCAAAGAAATGCTAGTGGTAGGTATTCCGGAAAATCTGATAGTAGGATTCCTGTGCGGAAACCAGGGGATAAAAATGCTGTTGATATGAAGTCAGTCACTCAGAGAATCCAAACCAACATGAGACGGTAGGTGTTTAACAAATATATTATCATTTAATTTTTTTCTTGTATATACAAATATGAAAATGAATAATTAAAATGTTTACAGATATTACTGCGAAAGAAAAATCTTTCAACACTTATTAGAGCTTAAACGTTTACAAATAAGAACAAGCAAGACAAATGAGGCTGTCCTGGTGAAAAGAGCTATTGAGGAATATAATAAATCTAGTTTAGCTAACGTGGGTTTAGGACCATATAATACTCCTGATTATTCATTCAGCAGTTTCGAAAAGTTTCTTTATGAAAGTTTGAGGAAGTTACAAAAAAGTGGGAAGAAACATTTGGACAAGTTGCCAGAGAGGCCTATCGACTTCGACTACGGAGAGAGTGAGTTGTACAAGATGAGTGCGATTCCTGATAACCCTTGCCTCTGTACCAGCAAAACTCACCGATGTTTCCATGCTGTGCATGCATACACTGGTATACCGTGCTCTGCGTACAGTAAGTAAAATCCTTGCTTTTTAAATTCATATTTAAAACGTTTCATTCAATTTTCTATTTGTAAATGTTTGCTTAATAACTAAAAAATATTTAACTTTACAGTACCTTACCGTTGGAACCATCACACAATGCCAAAGCCAGCTACTGCAGGAGGCGCCAAGTCAAAGGGATTTCTGCCGAAGATTAATTCCAAGCCTCCTTCTGGTACAGCCAAGGCACATGTCACGTTAGAAGTCTCCCACGGCACTGAGAAACAATTGATAGCGCTGCCAGCAGAAAAACTGGATAAAAATAAACGATATTACGTCACGTTTACAGTAAAGGGCTCTGAACCAACATCAGATAACGACAATTCTTCTCCGAGCGCCACTTTGAACACGAAGAGTGTGCGAACAGGCTAATCGTGGTATTATGTAGTTTATTGAAAACCCGTGCTAATCACTGCCAGTGTCGAAGTACTAAAACAAGATATAAAGAGCTGAGCAATATATATTTATTTATGTGATTAGACTGATTGAAACCGTCCATTGAAAAGAAAAAAGGGTATATTTATTTTTATAAATTTTAAGTGACAATGATAAATATGTATATGTAACAGAGTCCCTATTGTATGTAAGTAAATGTTGTGTAGTCTTCCTGTTAACACGTTGTGATGCACAGAATAAAACATATAAAAGTTGTATGTAATAAGTTCGACGATTGTTGTGTGCACTAAATATTTTTGTCAAAATACTCAAAAAGTAATAAATAATTATAGTAAGAGATTCACACGACTTTTAATATTATTCTGTAATTATTATTTTGATCGCTAATTTGCTATATACATATAACATACCGTGTTTAATTAAAATGATGACACAATAATCTGTTGAAAAGAAAAGACAAAAATAATTTCGTAATAATCATTTATTTACCTATTAAAATTATTAAAAAGCAGAAATAACATTTTTTACATATAAATTATACTAAGAAAAAAAAAGTATACAAGACTAGAAAGGCGTGAGGTTTAGGTCCTATGTACCGCTAGACCTAGGTAGAACCTAGGTAGGCTAGACGCCGAGCAGCAAGGCCACGCCGGCGAGGGTCCAGCGAGTTGGCTTGTCCCTGGTCTTCAAGTTGAAAGTCCATACGAAAGTGGGGCCACGCATACTATAGAAATTATTTAGGTTAGTATTTATGCTTGATGTATCCCATTTTTTTCAAGACGAAGAAGATTAAATTGAACAGCTTTCCAGAATACGTCAGTGACGCCGTTAATTATTAATTTAAGTCAAAGTTGTCTCGAAATTGCCATGACACTATTTAAACAATTTTTTTTTTTCATAATAAAGCATTTTCTAACATTCAGCACATAAATCCTATGTATCAAAACTCACCGGATCTTATAGACGGGGCATTCGTACACGTTGCGAGTGTCCTGCTTGTCCTGGGTCACGGCCTTGATGAAGATAACGGGCATCATGGGGAAGAGGTCCATCATGCGCGACTCCACGATGCCGCCCGTCATGGTGTCCCAGCGCGCGCCCTCCATGTATAGCCCGTGGATGTTGGCGCCTTCGCGTGGCGGGGCGCTGGTACGAAAAGATTATAGTGTGCAATCCATGTAATAAGGTGTAAAGTAAAAAGAAACCTTTTTCAATTGTATAATTTTCTTGAAAGTTAAGATGGAAGTGTACCTATTACTATATTGGAACGGTATATTCCACTCTGTTTATCTGGGTGATATAACCTAGGTGAACAAAGTGGAATATACCATTTGAGCGGGTATATAAAACTTCTACCTAAGCGTGGGTGGACAATATTTTTAAATATCCCTGGTAAGTTGGTGAGCCTTAGATCACGAAACAGAAGATATCCTAATACGTCGCTTATATTGATAGAAATAATTTCAATAGATAAATATAGTTTTAAAAACACTATACATACTTGAAGTCCTGCCTACTCTTCTTGGTCACGTCACAGTTGAGACACATCTTGTCAAGCGGCCACTCGTTCTTGCGGGCCGTCTGCTGCATGATTGCTGTCAGGAACGACTGGGGGTTGAAGAACCCAGCCAGCCAGACAGCTGGCGGCAACTATAAGGAATGTCATTTAAAGAAGAAAGGCAGCTAAGAATAAATATGGTAATGCTACGAGACATCGTCACGGTAATATTGTCTATCGTAATATGTAAAGTAAATTCATTAAATAATGTTTTCCAACGAAGAATAAAGGGACCATGTAATATAAATATACATTTCATTTATATTTAGACCGCTCAATATCTAATCCTAACACAGTGTAAAATGAAGTCCCTTTCGCTGTCTGTTCGCTTAGATCTTTTCAACTGCTCAACAGATTTCAATCCAGTTTTCAGCAATAGATAAAGTAATTCAGGAAGGTTTATATGCATAATACATGAATATTATTGTATATAGAAATGCCGTGAAATTCCGGGCTACTTTGCGTAGCCGGGACATGATGTTGGTTTAAAATAAATAAAAAAAAAATGAGTTGGAAGATAAGTAGTAAGAAGTAGATGTGAGTAAACATACGTTAAAGTCACCAGTCCAGTTTTCGAGTTCAGTCAACCGCATGCAGAGGTCTGAGAACCAAGCAGCCAGACCCAGGAGGCTGGGGTATGCGAGGTTGCTCCACGAGTCGGGCACTTTGTCCATGAATAGAGAATCCATCAGCTTTTCCATGTCATTGCTGATTGTCAGCTCACCCTGGGTAATATGAGTGCAAAATTAAATTAATATATACAAGTATATTGGAGCCTTATGTTTTCATCAAAAGTTTCTAATTTTCTTTAAAATGTAGGCTATCATAAACTGGCCCTAATAATTCCTGACTGTTACTTTTCTGCTACAGTGAAATAATTTTTCTCAATACTCAATACTTAATATTTATTGCACTCCATGTTACTTAAGGTGGTGGTTACATTAAAGGGTCGGTACAAAATATGGACCCTGTAGGGCACGGCAACATACAATGTAATTTATATAAACTAAAAATACTAAACTACTTATCAACTATTTTACAAAAAAAAGGCTTAACTTATATTTAATTTTATTTAGACATATTAATAAACCAGAAGATATTATTCATTTTAAATTCACATCTTCCATATAATATTATTTAATACTATAATAGGCTTTAGTTAATAGCATTTTTTTTACTTCATTCACAAATTTTGTATTATTATGTTCATTTTGTATGCTTTCTGGGAGCTTGTTATAATATATTTTAATACACATTACATAAGGGCTAGTAGAGTGTAGAGTCATGTTAGATGAAGGCAGCAGTAATTTGTTTGTGTACCTAAGTGACCTATTCGTATGTTTGTCGCTACGACTTGTAGAAAAAAAATATTATAGTTTCTGACAAATTTGCTTACTTCTAATATATACATGCATGGTAAGGTGAGTATATAATGTTTTTTAAAGAAGGGTTTACAACTGTCGGTTTGGTCTATGTGTGTTATAATACAAATTATTTTTTTCTGTAAAGTGAAAAGGGTAGGTGCGTTAGTACTATTTCCCCACATAATAATCCCGTACCTTAGCCAGGCATGAGCGTAGACATAATATGTAGTAAGTGCTGTTTTAAGATCAGTCGTTTTTTTAACTTCACGAAGTGCGTAGCTGCATCTTGAAAGTTTTGACCTAATTTTGTCTATATGTGTTTTCCACGAGACATGTGTGTCTACAGTAAGGCCTAATAGTGTGAAATCTTTTACTACTTCAATGTTTATACCGTTTGTTGTAAAATTAAGTGATAGGGGGGATTTTTGATAGGGGTAAAAAGTTATTAATTTAGTTTCTTTATAATTTATCTCAAGGCTGTGCTCATTCTTCCATTCAGTTGTTTTGTTTCTGTCTGTATCATATCTGTAACTTACAATTAATTTGAATATAGCCCCTCTATCTGTCTATCTATCTATTAAGCGCGTCTTATCTCGCTGCAGGACAAATGCCTCCCTCTCCCTCTTCCACGTACTTATGTCTTGAGCTAGGTTTTCATAACGTGACTCGTTACTTCTTACTTTTTAGATAAAGAGCTTCTAGTACACAAACCTTAAGACCCAACTCCAGTTCTTTCAAGGACCTTCGAATTTCTCCCATGAGGCGATTCATTCGCTCGCACTCTTGCAAGGCTACAATAATGAAGGGAGTCAACTCCTCCAACTTGCCCATTAGTTCTGCCAGGTTAAATGCTTCTGGAACTCGATCTAAAATATCTTCTAGCATCATTCGTACCTGTTGATGGTAAATAATATGAACAGATTAGACAGAAAGTTTTTTTTTGTATTTTCTTGTATAGATACGTAGTTAAATATAAAAACTTAAAGAACAAAAAAGAAGCGTTTTACCAATTCATCTTTGCTAGTCCCGCCTCCTGCTTGTGCACCCGTGTCTCTCGGTTGCATTTCGAACACCACCTAAATTTTTATTATTTTAATAAATTTTTGTGATCACACACATCTTTATTTAAACAATTAAGGCCGAAGTGAGTTATTTATTACAATTTATTTTGGTAACTACTAACCCTGAATAATCTTTCAGAGACAGTGGTCAAATATCCGATCTCGGCATTAGGATGCAATCCATACAAGTAAGGTGTCTCGTCTGGCAAGAAGTCGTCGATATAAGCGTGGTAGCCAACGTAGTCTGAATTAGGCGGTGATATGAAACCAGGAGCAAGCTGAAGTTCACCGTCAACCTGAAATCATTGCCAACTAAACGTATTACAAAGAACTTCTTGTGAATGTGAAGTTTCTACAAATGATGACCTTGTTATTATTTAAGTCAGAAACACATAGCGCAGTGGGTAACAATTGTAACTAACACAGAAAGCCATAATAGCCATATGTACTCAGGCCCAACAACCTTTGTTGTACACATACCAATTCCGCTTGCATGTATTCAAGCAGGAAAGTCCGGCAGAGTCGCCTGTCCCAGTCGTCTGTAATGTGCCCTCCGTACATGATCTCGCCGAAGAGATACCGTAGATCCTCCCAGGGCACTCGAGGATTCGCCTCCAAGTAGTTATATAGTACGTACACGCAAATAGTCAGGTCGCCAAAATTGAATGGATATACTCTGCAAAGAATACGAATTTAAATAGTTGCAAGATGGACATTATATAAGAATTTATTTAATTTAATGTTCGTTTTAACATATTTTTGCTTTTCAAATCCATTTTGAACCTGGAGTAGGAGATGGCCATGAATTACTTAATGTTCATTACCTGAGCCACTTGATCATAAGTATAATGTTGTTTACCTGTTCCAGCCTTGTGGACCGAATTTACGCCTCTCAGCCACGACGGCGTGGAAGTAGCACAAGGCAAACAAAACCGCTTTAAATTCCGCCTCCTTGCTGCACATCTCCAGGGTTTCCTGACTGAAGTTATCAAGAGACTGTGGGCCAAAGATATTAACAATTTTTATTTAATTAAACTGCGTATACTGAAATGAATATACGCAAAATAAAGTAATGTATCGTCATAAGAGTATATTGGAAGCATAGTTGCCAAAACCACTATAAATTAAAAAAAAACGGCTGTCGGCACACTACATACCTTATGCAAGTTGGCCCACATTCCAATAGGAGGCTCATTTGTTATTTTAATGGAAGACTCCAAAATTCCTTGTGGAATGATGTGGTACATTGGGTCTCCGGCAGGCTCAGCGCTCAAGTACAGTCTAGAACAATCACACTCTTGTTGTAACATGTAAGAAAACCAATTAAAATCTAAGGTTTTAATTATTGGTCCCTTTTACAAATAAGTAACATTTTTTAAAACGTTGCTCGCTATTTTTCGGTCGTAACTCCTAGCAATTGTTTAACAAATAGCTTATTGACAACATATGCACAAAAGTTATCGCATAATCACAAGTAACAGAGGGAATCCTAGTCCAAAATGCAGTCCGATTCATACCTATAATTCTCAAGAGGGTTTTCAAAGCACTCCTCCATTTTCTTTTCGAGCGCGGCGAGCCACTTAGCAACCAAGTGAATGTTTTGTAAGATGACCCAGTGACCGTGAGCAGAAGCAACATTCATGGCCTCTTCTGCCACTACTTCTTGACCCTGTCCCAACGACACGATATGGAAATTCTTCTTGTCAGGAGAAAAGCCCATTTTGCGTCCCAACTTTTCTAGATCCTAAAGATTTTGAAAGTTAAGATAAGAAAATGTATTTTAATATTTAACAAACTACATGTTAAGAAAATGACAACAGTACCTACATATTTACACATGATTCCATTAACTTAAACTATGTACAAATTTACAACTAAGACAAGTAAAACTAAAGTATCTACTACCTACAGGTACCATTGCATAGCTCTACTGAAGTTACCTTCAAGGGATCGACACCAGGTGACAGAATAAAGAACATGGCTGTACTAGAATTGCTTTCTTGGAATGACTTATCCAACGGAGGAGTACGTGCTTCCACATATTTTGTACCAAGATTTTCTTCGCAAAATGCTCTAAAGTGGAAAAAAGAAATTGAATGCTGAAGATAACGTTTAAAAATATTTAACTAAAACTTATATTGTTTATTGATATTGTTCTCATTTCGCATAGTTTGCCTAATTTGATCAAAATAAATTAACAAAGCAAGCTTACCCCGATGCGTAGGACATTCTGTCGGGCCGGAGTGCTCTCATAATGCACAGCCTCTGCAATGAGGACTTGTTTTTCCATTCACCTGGTAACTTGTCTCTTTCGGGAGCCTCGCCTTCAGTGTACTTTTGCCATCTAGAAGAATGTTTATGGTAAATAAAATGAATGAATGAATTCTGGGAGTATTGTTCTAGTTTCAGAAAAAAATGGAACAGCATAATTTGAAATCAAACCATAGCAATAAAGACAAAGCGAACTTGTATCACGATACCTTTTGGCTGCTCCTTCAATGTCCTTGTCGAGGTTTTCAAAGGCATCCATCTTGGAAAGCGCAATGATGCCACCCCAGCAGATGTTGGACAACCAGCTGTACGGTGAATGCTCCGGAGCCACTGCGTACTTTAGAAGGAAGTCTAACTCCTTGGCATCCACTTTACCTTCCACTTGCAAAACCTAATTAAATAGTTTTTGTCGTGATTAAAGCAGTAATAGCAGTTTATATACTGATTTGATAATAAAAATAGAAGTATATTAGTCCAACTGGAATATTTAGGCAAGTTTCTGAGGTAAATCTGGAGTTTAAAAACCGCAATGAACAAACCTGTAACGTGATAAGAAACAGGAACACAAGCTTGTCTCTCTCAAACAACCCTCGGCTGGTGTATACGAAGACGGCAAAGGTGATGCTATCTAGTAAGTTGTGGACGCGGCCTTCCAGGTCGTCGGCGTGGTCGGCCTTCATCAGCGCGTCCTTGAACACGACGCTGTACGCCTTCAGCGAGAACTGGTACATCGGGTTGATCTTGTACAGATCGTTGAGGATAAAGTATAGCAGAGACGCCCGAGTTGCTGCGCGTCTGTTGGGATAGAAATTTCAATAGTTGTGTAAAAAGAGGAATAATATATACTGTAGGTATATTCTATTATTTTATTGTAACTTTCTGAGCGAATTACACAAAATTACTTTTATCAGCTCCTCTAACTGTGTTCTACTTATTCAGATAATTTATAATAATAATTGTTTTTAACAATACTCAGTATATTTATTCAGTTAAGGTAATAAATTTGAATATACAATATAAAAAACTGGTTTACTTACCGATACCTCTCCCTAGCTTCATCAATCTTGACGGCAGTAATTTTACCTTCCTCGACTTTTATTTCAATATCTGCAGCCGTTTTCTTCGTAGTTTCCAAATTAATGACAAGTGCAGAATCACTTAAGATGTCAGGTCCGGCAGACGACAAACGTTTTAGTAAATCATCTTCCAGTGTTTTCAATGTGATCTTGAAGTCATTCTGTTGTTTCGTAAGTCCAGAGCGCAGAGCTTCTAAATCTGGGCGTTCGGCTTTGACTACTTCACCTAGCAACTGCTCTTCTAACCTGTAATTTAAAATTATTTCCTAACCATGATTTGACACCATTCCACCATTCACCAGTATTAAAAGTATTTGGCTATCTTGACGCAAATATGTAATTATTGATAAACTATTAGAACAAGAATGGCCTACATAAATAAAACGGCGGTTTATTTAACTTACCCATCCCTTGTTACAGTGAAATTGATAAGAGTACATTGCGCTTGCATCTCAGGCTGGTAGTGAGGGTTGGCTAGTTTAGTTTGAAGAATAAAATGGAAATTTGGGTGGTAATCGATCTCTCTGTCTCCAATCTGAAATTAAAAGACTCGGTATAATAACAAAATAAGGTTGGTTTATATGTGATTTTGGTTGTAAATAACGCTACTACAATCGTGCAACATAACAAAGACCTAGGTAAATAAAACCAACCTCAACCTAGCATTATTTTAAGCCCTATATTGCACTTATATTCTGCTAGACGTGCAACAATGAGTAAGCACAAGCATGTATGAGGTCATAGAAAGTTGAACTTTATACAATATACTTAATGTATAAATTACCTTGAGCACTTTCCCTTTGCGTATAAGCACTCTGCCGAGCAACGGCTCCAGTACTGCATCAACCGTCTCCCCGATATTCTCGAGGATTACAACTTCTCCGTTGCTCACTCCTCGCTCGATGCGGTCTAAGTAGTTACGCTGTGTCAAACGTACCACTACGAGCGCATCCCCGTACTTTGATTTAATCCATTTTATTCCTTGCCTGCAAAATTACATCATAAACCTCCTAAATACATAGGTCAATGGGAAAATTGACAGCCTTTTTTTTACAGACAATCATTTAGTTTACTATCCAAAATTAACCCAACCTTATGATTTATTTAATAGCAGAATGTTTCTTCCGGGCCTAGGAAAAATCTATCTCTATTTGGAAATTTTTATTGATCAAATCTGTTACTGGTAATTAGGTATATTTGGGCCGTAATTTGAAACACAATACAGAGGTAATATAATCGGTCTACTGTTGAGCCATATGCATACTTCAGCTTCACTTTAGTGCATTTAAAAACCGGTTTTATCCCTGATCAATTTATCATCATACCTATTTATGTAACTCACAGTTGTGGATCAATCATGAGCGGCCATCGCGCGGAGTTGGTGAGTATGGTGGCGTTCTCCGTGCTCATCGTGTCGGTGGGCAGGCCCTCGTTGTTCCACGACGCTACTTGCGCGTCATCCGTCAACATCGACAGCGGGTCCAGGCCCTCCGTCGTCTCGATTTTGGGCTACCATTTTAAATAGTTCATCAGTAATAACAAAAATGGACTACATTACATGAGTTTCCTGATTTAATTTCATATCTTTTCTACATCATGTATGGGTTAGGATTACATAAAAGTTTACAAAACTTTTTAGATATTTACAATTACTACTTGTTTATTCGTCTCTTAATTATTAAAACTGTTTCTTTTACACATAAATTAAAAACTATAAAAAGGGTTTTGTACAAGCTATGTCTTTAAAATTCTATGTATTTTTATCATTCATAATTCTTTCTTATGATTGACATAAAATACACCTTGCAGTAATTTATGTACTCAGTGAAAGTTAATTACATTAGACTTAGCGAGGGTCGGCACCCAGTCCTCGTTGATGAGTTGCTGGCGGTACTGGCGCATGAAGCAGCCCACGTAGGAGATGAAGGCGGTGATGAGCAGCACGTCGCCCGGCAACATCACGCCCGACTCCTTCAGGTTTACCACAGTCGCTGACCATCTGGATAGAAATAAATATAGAACTTTTTTATTTAATCTTGCTACTGCTTGGTAAATCCTTACATAAAAAGCTAAGCCAAAATGTTTATTTTCAAGATTTCCATATTACCTTTTAATATATTTGTGCATCTACCATATTTAGTCTCTTCATCCTTATAAAGTTGACTGGCAGAGAATTCCTTCAGGCGTTAACTCCGCCTTTGTGCAACAATGTAAAATGAAGAGCAGAAAGGTAACTGTACCTGATTTTCTCGGAAGCAAGTCCGTTGACCAATCTGTTTGCCAGATCAATAGTAGCATTAGTGGCATCGGCTTCGGCCTGACATTTCATCTTTTCATTTACTGCTTCTTGGAATGCTTTGAGCAAACCTTCCAATTTCTCTTCTAGATCCTGTCATTTAAAGCTTTCATTATTAGTAATTAATGTATCTACTTGTAGTGCAAAACTAGTTATTCGAATTTCATGAAGTTACTGTTGTATGTTGAGATGCTAAACACGGGTCGGATATTAGGTAGCAAAGTAAGATTTCTTTATATAAACAATCATTTATTCCTATTTTATTTTGTTAAAGTTACCAATCATTGTGTAAGCCGTGACTGGAATAGAGATAAGAGTAACGTATGAAATAGAAATGTGTATTACAGTAATCTGGTCCGTCAAGAAGGAGAGCTTGTCCCTGGCGGCCTGCAGCTCGGCGTTGGCAGCGTTGAGGGCGCGGCGCTTGGGCTCCACCACTACGTACACTTCGTAGAACTTCACGATGTTGATCACCCACGCGCACAAGCCGGCCGCAGCAGCTGACTTCGACATTATAAACTCTGCATTGAACTCGGGATTCCTAATGTAAGGTTGTACTGCCTGAGAATAAAGATGATCAATCTGATGATGACTCCAGAAATAAGTTAATTGAACAAGGATTCAGAACACTAAAATAGTTACGTACCTTAACCACGTCGGGATGAATGTTTTCTTTGTCGTAATACACTAAATCGTTCAAAAATTGATCCACTTTAGCCATCATTAGCTGGAAACAATAATAGATAATGAAAACAATTGATCAGCATTGTTAGAAGAATTTATTTAAATTGGTGTGGCTGAAATTACTTTTTTACTATAATTCCAAGTTCATAAGGATAATTCTCTTGTTAATCGTTTCACAAAAATTACCTTGCATCCCTTCCACGACCTATCTTTCGGCAACTTGCCCTTCTTGGAGAACAGCACAAGCACAGCTGCACAGACGTTGACGACGGCATCGGGCGGCGAACCGAAAGACTTGAGCTCAGTCAAGTTGTTCTTGTTCAGTGTGTTGAGCGCCTCTTGGGCCGCAATCAGCGCAGGCTCGGCTTTAGCCAAGTCATCAGCGCAAATTTTAGCCTTTATCGTTACGTCTTCTTCAATCACCTTTACTTTCTTTTCCTCTTCGGCAGCTATTTGTTGGTTGGGAAAACTAATGAGTATTTACGAGTTAAAATAATACTGAGATCAATTATAGACATGTCTATAATTGTGATGTGGCCAGTTATATTATGAAATTGTTGATATTTAAATGCAGAGTTTGTTAATTTAGTCTTTCCATCATAAAAATACTTAAAATTATTATAAATAATACATTACCAAATGCCTTTTCTTTAGATACTTTTTCACTTTCAGCACCCACAACTTCAATGAGCGCTTCCGCGGCTTTGTTTTTCTCTTTTAATATTATCTCTTGTTCTGCTAGTGTAACCTGCACGAAGCCCCAAAAGTCATCACAACAAAAACGGATTAAACATGTAATAATAAACTTGGGTTTATTCCTTGTTTTACATAACCTTTAACACCGCTACGTCACCAGCGCATGAGGCCAACTTCTCCAAACCATTTTCCAGTCTTATAATCATCATCTTCAGATTCCTTGTCTTCTCATTGAGCAGTTTGCTGTAGAGAGCGATCTGTTCGAGGAAAGTCTTTGGCGTCGTGTAGTTGTAACGCCTCTCGTTTTGGAAGTACACTTCTGACATGTGGTTTACACTTTGATGCACATGAGACATAAACATGGACACCGGATCAACAAGGAACTCCTGCAAACGAGACAAGAAAAGAATATTATATAATTTAAGGCTTCTTGAAAGAAATTAATAGAAATGTGGCATAGAACCTTCAAAATTCTTAACAATTAATGTGTGTCGTAATAATCTCGTCGTCGTCGAAATCATACTAATAAACAATATGTGTCATCTCTTCAATAAATATTGTTGTTGTTGTTGTGGTCCTAAGGCACCCCGCTGGTGCAGAGGGCCCCAACAAGTTTTCTCCAAGCCGGCCGGTCCCGCGCGTTCAATAAATATTGAATCTGTATAATTACCGGTAAGGACTCTACTTCTGCGATGAATCGCTTGGACACGGAGCGCAAGGCCTCATGCGGCCATGCATGGAACCAATCAATAGACGTGCAGTTGACCAATGAGGGGAACTTGCGCGCTCGCACACGCAGCGTCGCACCCACCGGTGAGAAGCACAATACCACCTGAAACCAATTCCTTAAGTGCACAATCCTTTTAATATAAATACATGTTTATTTGGACAATCAGTAACTAACCTTCAGCATTGTTCGGACACGATTAATGAAGAACCTCCAGCAATTCTCTCGCGTGTCAGGTATTCCAGTTGCTTTAGTCTACGAAATTATTTAAAAGTAAAAATTTTAAAAGTGCATATATGATTGAGAGATAGTCTGCTTAATTAAAGAAAAACCTATAAACACAAAAACACGCATATCTCAGGAATCGCGTCACATAAGGAATTTTAATTAAACTATGAACAATAGCAAATATTCCTTTCGGTTCCTTTCCGTACATGGTATGGTATGGTAGGGGAACCAAACATGTTTAAAGTCTAATTCATCAGATTCATAACCCTGTCGGAATAAATAAAAGAGAATACATGAATATAATAATACCTCTCCTCTGACACCGTTGATAATATTTTCGAGTTCATCGTCTGCGAACAGGTCAGGGATTTCCCCAGAGGCCAGTAAATCATTGATGAGCACCAGGAATCTCTCCTCCGCCACCTGCGCGTCCGTCATCAGGAACATGCAACCTATGTTCTTCAAGCCTGACTTCAAGTTCAGACCAGCTGGGGACATCACATATTATTTGTGTGTAGTATATACATTTGAAAATCATATTAGACAATATAAGTAGCAGAAATATGGCAATAGGAATAGTTTAATTATCCAAAACTACTAATATTTTTATTATGAAATATTTGTTAGAATAAAATATAGTAAAATTTGAATAATGTATAATGCTGATACTTACCCAAATCGACTTTGAGATCATTAATACTGTATCCCTTTCTGAGCTGTATCTGAAACACTTCGAGCGACGAGATGAAGGAGGACAAGCGCGATAAAGACTGCTTGCCGGACCCTCCGACGCCAACTAGCAAGGCATTTCCTCGGGGAGCCTCCAGTATCCGATTAATCCTAAAAAACATTAAATTATTTGTTATGAATTTCACTGCTTAAACTGTGCTTGGTTTGCCTACACCGGCCCATATCACCACTACCAAAGTTGTAGCAAATACAAATAATGTTGAGAATTTCAGTGTGTAATTACCTGCAAATGTGGTACATGGCGTCTTCAAAAAGCACCAGGTTCATGGAGGCCACCAGGTCGTTGTACGCTGACAGCGATTCGTCCAGAAGCTTTTTGATCTGGTTCCAGTCTCTGATGGGGAAATATTTCGGATCCCCCACGCCTTCCGCGAAGTGACAGTAGATAAGAGGTTTTTCTAAAACTACGTTCTCGTCATAGTCCTAAAAGGAAAATTGGTGATTTGATATCCGGTCGAGCATTAATATAAGTACTTTAACTCAGTCGTGTATATCTCGAACCAAAAAATATAACAGTATTTTAAAACATTACCCTCCTTCGGGTAGTCAGTCAGACCAGTTGGTTAAAAAATTTAAACTCTTCTGGATATGGGCCAAAACAAAAAATCATTAGATTTTAGGTAGTCGATTAGATATTTTTCAGAAATAGCAAAAATGTAGTGAGGCACCTTATTAAACTCACCTCGCAATGCTTCTTAATCATTTCTATAATAAGCTTTGCGAACACGTCGTTGTCGGAGGAGTCCACTAACTTGTCGGAGTACACTCGTGTCGCCTCGTGCATCCACAGCCTAATGAGTTCAGACGGCGTTTTGATCGCGTCACCCGTTGTAAATAACATCCCCTAATGTACAAAAAGATGAAATAATTAATAGACGTTGCGACTTACATAAGATTCCCAATCTTTTACATTCGTACAAAATAATATTATTATTTTATCTTTACGTTAACTGGACACCTGTACGATACCTACTTAGTCATGGTTATTTACTTAAATTTTTCACCCGAAACCGAAGGATTTGTGACGAATAAGAGCAAAAAATCAATGTAGAAAGGGTAAAAAAATAATGATGCCTTTTCAATTAATATACTTACCTGGAATATATTAGAAAGATCCCTCAAGTTGAATATGTAGTGGAACTTGATAGCCGTGGGCAGGAATGTGCTGGACAACTTGCTATGTAGCGCCAGGGCTACACCCACAACAGTCTCGGCGTACCGCTGGACAGGGACTAAGAACTTGTTTGCTGTATGCCCCATATGCTGCGATAGGATCTGCTTGTAGATGTGATGACACGCGTCGTGCCCTGGAAAACTATATATATATTTCATGTAAATATAATTTGCTCTGAACCCAAAGTTCGCAGCTTAGTTTGCCACCACTATCAACTTTACTTGTCTATCTATAAACACACTAAACTACAAATTATCTATTAACAAAATATATAATATTAATAATATAAAATACTTTCCTTTCTACTTAGGGGCCGTTCAAGTATTACGTAAGCACTATGAGGGGGTGGGGGGGGTCTTTGTTTTGCTTATTTTGGATGACATGGGGGGTAGGGGAGTCTAGATGATGATTATGTTGAATAGCTCGATGAGAGCGACGTAGACATTCCAAAATCGGATGGAAGTGAGCAGGCTCAAAACACTGAGCAGCAATCCAAGCAATCCAATGTCATCGAAAACTTAGAATCATGGATTCGGGTTTCATGGACTGAATGAAGACTGTTAATTTGAATTTAATATGTGTACCAAAATTTTTAAATAAGTTTGTTATGTTCGTAAGATTATAATATTTTTGTCCCTTACTCTATGTTGAATACTGTATCAGTAAATCTAATCTCTACCCTAAATCTTCTTATTTTTTTAAATTATAATAGGGTAGATGACTAGGTATGAAAAGTCAAAATTTATTTAGTCCGCCATTTAGATAATCAAAATATAATAGACACATATTTTTTCTTTTCTCAAATAAATTACAAAATACGAAGATAAACCGCTGTAAAGTTCAGGAGTGGGGCCTTGTGACGTCACGGCTAGGTACAATTTGTACTCAAACGTGACGTCACGCAAGAATTGTACTCGCTGTATCTTCGTAATTCTTTGTTTACGGGACTAAACAAAAAATACGTGTCTAATATTTTTTTCTTATCTAAAAGAAAAATAAAAATTAGTCATCATCCCTATTATAATAATAATAATAATAATATTATACTTTTATTTCGGGTGGCATAGACCCATAGAAAAAACTTAACCTAGCACACATTAAAAAATAAATAACTAATATAAGTGTCTGGAATCGAACCTCACACTATCCACGCAGTATATAACACACATTCGTGGAAGTATGAAGTCCTATCCAGTGACGCAGCATTGGACAATCCCACCTACCGCACAACGCGCTCAGGATACCGTGGGAGCTGGCACGCAATCGCTGCAGGATTGAGGCAGACCGCTTTCGAATGATGGCATGAAAGCCATCAACTCTCGCCTCAGCAAACATCGCCGATGCGCTACAAAACCGCGGCAACCCCGCCAGCATCCTGAACGCATTGTTATACTGCACACGCAGGGCGTTGTATGACCTTTGCGTATATCTAACCCACAGACTGCAGGCGTAGAATGATTGACAGTACGCTCTGAAGAGTGTCATTTTAACTTTCTTGCTACACCGTGCAAATCTGCGGATCAGCATATTACATCGGACAGCCAACGCCCTGCGTTCTCTCTCTATATCCAGGTCATCACTCAAGTCGTCAGTGACCCAGTGACCCAGGTATTTAAACTGCGTGACTCTGTTTAGGGGAGTACCACTGATAGTTACTTGTGGCACGTTGGTGTAACACTTGCCACCTGCTTTAAACACTAGTAACTCACTCTTATTAGCATTATACCTGAGTCCCTGAGCCACTGCATACTCGTCACATACCTGCAGAAGATGCCTAAGAGCGCTGATCGATGGACTCAGCAACACCATGTCGTCTGCGTAACTGATATTATTAAAACAAATCCCGTCAATGTGACAACCGACATTAGTGTTGCCGAGCTCAACGATCAGCTGATTAATATACAGATTAAAGAGGCGAGGCGAAGTTATCCCCCCTTGCCTCACCCCGCACTTCAACCGATATTCATCCGACAGCACCCCAGCCCACTTTACACAATTTGTCTGGTTTTGATACCAGAACCTAAGCAAAGAAGTTACTGTCTTATCAACTTCCGTTTCCCGATACAACTTCTCCCACAAGATGTCGTAGGACACCAGGTCAAATGCCTTCGATAAATCGAGGAAGCAAGCATTGACTGGTGTCCTCCTATTTGTGTAATACTGAACCGTCCGCTTGAGACACAAAATGGCAGTCTCTGTCGATAGACCAGGCCTAAAGCCAAATTGTGCGTCATGTAATTTTATACGGCTGGCCATGTGTGAATCAAGGAGACAGTCCAGTACTTTTGCTATAACAGTAGCCAGGGAAATCGGCCTGTAATTAGAGGGATCTGCCAGATCCCCCGTCTTATTTTTAACTAATGGGACAACTATAGTCTTCATAAGGTCATTCGGTAGGTAGGAGTGACCCATGCACAATGTATAAAACATTGCCAATACCCTTGGCAGGTGCACCCCCGCATACCGTAGGTGCTCAACGCTGAGGTGATCATGTCCCGGGGACTTGCCCCTTACCATATTTTTGATGACATTAGCAACTTCCATGGCAGAGAACTTTAATAAGGACTTCCTCTCAGCGCTAGGCACACACGTCGATGCAGTCGAAGCTAAATTCACAGGTGGATCAACTCTGAATTGATTCATGAACATATTCGCTATAGACGATGGGTTGCACCTACCTGCCACACTCACAGGGACGCCCTGCCTGGGGTTCATTGCATTGGTATTTTTCCAAAACTTACTAAAATCTTTTTTGTTATGATGTTCAGCTAAAATGTCCATCTTGATTTGAACTTGGTTTTTACGACACCATTTCAATTTAGATTTAAATACTTTTCTAGTTTCACACATTTTATCAAAGGTACTTCCTGATGTTGGATTACCAAACAAATTCCACAATTGAAACGTAAAATATAACATTATAATTATAATATAAAAAAAAATACATTTATAATTGAAAAATGTTTACGTAAGAATGGGGGGAGGTGGTGAGACCTTTGCTTACTTTTGCTGACAAGGGGGATGGGGGGGTAAATAATTGTAATAAATCTGCTTACGTTATATTTGAACGGCCCCTTAAATATCTTTTTTTTTATATTTAGAATTAAGACGAAATAAGCATTACCTGACAGCAAATGTGCAGAAATGCCGCTGTAACCGAGAGTCAATCGTAAATGAACCAGCCGTTGGATTCATGCAAGCTACGAACATGCAGTTCGAAATATCCTTCAGTGACAATTTTTGTCTGTCGTACCTGAAATTAATTTTCCATTAATTATGGGTATCCAAACCACTGTGGCCTAAAGTGACTTGAAATATCAAACGTTGGCGTTTAAATGACGTGGTGAGTTTTAAGCCCCGCTATTTAATGTTTTTTTTTTTTTAATAAAACCAATTTCATATAAAAGCCAACCACATCGTAAAATGTTTTGTCAATTTTGTTCTAAATAATTCTGAATTATATTATACTAGGTATACAACATATTTTAGATGTAATTTAAATATTTACCAGTGCTTATAGTCCATAAATTGTCTGATCAAGGTGTGTGGTTGCACAGTGCCGTATGTGTCTACTTCTGGCATATTCATGTCGTCCACAAAGTATATCATGAACTTGCTGCCAGGTGGGCCGAAGTTTCGCCCCGATTTTTTCTCCAGAGGTTTCTCTAACACTTTTTGTAACATTTCTGCAATAACATTTTAGAATGACAATGAGACTATAAATAAACAATGTGTTATGATTTGATATTATATTCTTGAACAGGTTACTCATTTTTATAAATTAATGTAGAGTACCCGTCACGAGAAGCTATAAATTTTGTAAACACACATTCAGGGGTTTGCAATCTTTGGGTAGAATAAAATAAAAACAGTTTTGTACTATTTTTTTACAGGGATTTAATTATATTAACACACACATCTTATTACTGTCTTTAGACGATTCAGAATATTCTGTTCATAAATTTCATACACTCGAAAAACCTTTACTCTCTTTTTGACGCAATCAGTCAAATAAACACATACCTTTTGAGGTTCTTTTCGTGGCGAAATAATTTTCTTGGACGTACTGGGTCCTGGATCCATTATGTAGTAAAAAAATAACAATTCCTTATACAATAATTAACAATATAACCTAATCCGCGAAAACACCACAAACAAACAGACGCATTCGAAACTCGAAAGAGACAACGTCAGCGTGAACTTACTTCAATGTTTGCTTCTATGGCTTGAAGTAAATAACTTATGTGTAAATTTAACAAAAACTAAATATATAAAATTTTCTAACTACAAAATGATTAATGAAGAATTTAAAGTTGTTGGACGAGATAGTGAAATAGAAGAAGTTAATTCTACTAAGTTCTTGGGAATTATACTTGACAAAAATTGTAACTGGAAAGAACATATTAGTAATTTATGCAATAAATTAAACAGATTCGCATTTGCATTAAGAAACCTTAGGAAAACAGTAGGAGTAAATGCCGCCCTTTTGGCTTACCATGGCTATGTATCATCCATTCTAAGATACGGGATTATTATTTGGGGTAATTCAACTGACTTCAATAGAGCGTTTATTGTGCAAAAAAAATGCGTCAGATCAGTTTTTGGAATAGAACCTCTAGACTCATGTAAACCATGGTTCAAAAAACATGAGCTGCTAACATTAGTAGCTATTTACATCCTGGAAATAGGAGGTTTTGTAAAAAAAAATCTAAACTTATTTTTAAAAACTAATGATAATAAAAATAAAAAATTATCAAGAGATCCTACAAAATTAGATGTTCCAACTTGCAGTACAACTTTTTGCCACAGAAATAGTAGCATTATGGCAGTAAAGATTTTTAATTCAATACCTAAAAACATTAGAGAGCTACCAACTAAATACTTTCAGAAAGAATTAAAAAAATGGCTTAGTGAAAATTGTTTCTATACAATAAATGATTTTTTGAATTATAAAATAAGTAAAAAGTTAGAATTTAATTGATTCACTATTTAATTGTTTAAAGATTTAGTTTTTATATAAAATATTTTAATAATGTTATATAATAGATTCCTAGACATATTCTTTTAGTTTCCAATAATTTGAAATTGTATTTAATATATATATTTAGTAAAAAAAAAAAATAATAAATGTTAAAAATAAAACTATTTTATTTAAAAATTTAAGTAGACTCGTAAGTAAATTGCAGTGTATGTTTTTTGTTTTGTAATTTAACTTAACATGTTGTTATAAATTTGATTTTGTTTTGTAATTTAACTTAACATGTTGTTATAAATTTGCATGCCGAACTAAGTAGGCGAAATATGAAGTTCTGTATTAATTTGTAAGACCTGTAAACACCATATTTCAAGCAAATAAATATATTCTATTCTATTCTATTCTATTCTATTCAAAATCTTGGCCCAAATGTTAACGTTCCATGAATCAGATGCGTTCCAGTACCACAAAACCTTAGACGACAGCGCTTTATATCGCTAAAACATAACCCGATCAAGTGAAATTGCTCATTAGTTTCGTATAACACGTACGTCACTTTGACATTATTGAATTTGGGATTATTGGTTGTTGATTAAATTGTCGCTACGTAACTTGGTAGAAGTTCTTTATTTACAAAAATTATAGCTTCTCGTGGCGGGCACTTTAGTTATATAACTCTATAGAGAAATAACATTCGTCCGTGCGTTTTTCCGATAACCTTTCTTGGAAAAAAATGTTGGGCTATAAAGAATTGTCTTATTTTTCCCAAGATACCAATCAATATGGCATAATAATATTATATAATAGCATATATTATATGCCAATGTTTATTTCATACCTGATGTAGTGTAGAAGTTGAGTGGCACATTGGTAATAGCATAAGTGTCTGGCAGTGCGTTGAGTTTGGCCGCCACACTTACTGTCTTGCCACTTCCAGCACTGCCCACTAACATCACAGGCTTAGTCTTCGCTATCAACATATCCATGAAGAACCTCGTACGAGTTGTTTCCGATGTCGATACTAAGCAAGACTAAGAACAATGAACAGACAATTTAAATATCACATAAACAATCAGCGAAACAAGACTGTTTAAAACTTTACACAAACTCACCTGCAGAGGTAAGTCTGGATCCAGTTCAAAATTTTCTACTTTCTCTGACCATGGCATAAACTTTTTAGTTTCTGGGTCTATAAAAAAACTGAACACATTGCCCGTGGATGGGAATTTAATAGATTTAAACTCATTACAGAACCATTTACTAAACTCATTACGCCAGTCAACCAATTGATCTTGAAATAGAGCAGATCCAAAACCCCACACCACCGAAAAGACAAAGTATGTTTCGTACCTGAATGGTAAAAATATAAATATATAATTTGGCGGTATAAATATCATAGTTTACAAATGGGATTTAAAACTTACCATTCCTTAGGACAATCACTAGGCAACAAAGTCTTATTTAAGAAGCACTCGAGCAGATAGCAACTCAGCTGTATTTGCTGCAGCTCCGTAAGCGGTGTAATCCGTTTGTACTTTTTACAAGATTCCAATAACGACGGTATATACTTGTCAAACATGACTGTTAACATTGCCTTCTCTGATTCATCGTCCCGAGTCGTGTCTATCCATGATGCTACAAACCTATTAAAAATATTATATTTTAACATTTAAGGCGGTATGAGGAATGGTCACCATTGAGATTACTTACGGATTCCAGCCCAAATCCTGAGGATTGATGTATAAGATACCAGCCCGAGACACCGTAGCTGGCGTGGCTGTCCTTAAGTTGGATATCTCCATGAGCAGTCGCATTGACTTGGTCAAGGCGATACGTTCGTTACTCGCCAGTGTCAATACCTTAAAATAGTATTTTTTATGAGCATATAAGAACCTATAAGAAATTTTGTCCATTTAAATTAACTAGTTTTGTATTTACTTTATTGTCATCCATCAAAGTGTTTAAGCTTTCAATCCACATAGGATCAATATCGCCGTCGAGTACAATCCACTTCGGCCCATCTCCCGGCATATTGGCCATGTCACGCATGATAGTTGAGAACAATCCATCCTTCCATTCTCGTGTTGCAGGGTTAATGATACCGAATAATTCATCATTCGTCACAGCCTTGGGATCTAGGTCATTGTAAAACGGTTTCTGCTTTAAAAGGTAGTAAGTCCTATTAAGGCACTGCCAGACCATAGATTTTCCAGTCCCCGCAAATCCAACGATGAAGACTGAATGTCTTACGGCAAATAATTCCACTAGTTGCACCATCTAAAATTAAACATGTATAAAAAATATTAAATAAACTCCTAATTATTTCGGACAGTAAATAGCAAGTAACCTTTAATATGAAACCAGGTTCAGGTTGCAGTTTCATTGAAATTGCACCATCTATCAAATGTTTCTCGAAGTCCATGTCCCGTTTCCTAGGTACGTCGAGGGCAGGAAACAAGTCACCGATCAGTCCCATAAATACTGGGGTATCATCTGTCACGATTTTAGGAATGTTAAAATCTCTCAGCGCTCTCATCAACACTTGATCTTCCGGTCTTTGCCGATCACTTCGCTGAAATATTATTTAAGACCGTAGAATTAAAATGTTAAGTTTATCAATGGAAAAGCAGCAACTATAAAAAGTTTAAAAAGAGTCAGTTTACCTTCAGGGAGCCAGCGACAACCAAGACAGATTTGATGGCCCTGAGACCCCAATCGTAGTGGTCTTGTTTGGACAGCAGCTCGCGACACAACGTGTACAAGGTAATGAACTTGCGCGCCAATAGACGAGCGTCTTGGAACCCTTCTGCCACTAACATGATCTCGCAAATCAACTCGAAATCGGGCACCACCATAGCACAAGGCCTGTTTAAAATTAAGTTCAAAATGGAAATTATCAAAGGTATGACAATACAGTAAGTATATTGTAACGTATAACGTTTCTTAAGTATTCTAAAGCAGACACTCACCTAAAAAGAGCTTTCAAGTTCTCGGGTAGCTCGGTTCTCCCCGCATATCCGGGGTTCATGGTGATGAACATACCGATCGTTGGGATGAGAGTAATGTACTCTCCCATGAAATCGAACTTCTTCTTCTTGGCTTTGATAGCATCTAACACACTTTTGACCTGCACTGACACGACGGACAACACCTCCACTGAGATTCTGTTGAACTCGTCGAAGCAGCCCCAGGCTCCAGTTTGACATAGACCTTTGTTAATATAAATAACATTATTACTAATACTTTTATTTCCAACCAGGTTTATGAGCGAAAAAGAATAAGTTTTAATACCTTTGTAAATGTTGCCGCAAGACTTGTAGTCCATCTGCTCGGAGCAATTGAACACGTATACCATGATGCCAAGTGCTCTGCCCAAGTCTTTCGTAGTCTCTGTCTTACCAGTACCGGCCGGCCCGGCGGGAGCACCACCCATAATTAAATGCAAACTCTGAATAGAAGAGGCAATATATATCGTCAGTACCTACATACTTTTGGAAGCTGTCGGGAGAGACACGTTAAAATAGTTATAATACCTGTGTTAACGTAATATAACAGCGATCAGTTAATGGAGTAATCACAAGTCGAGGCGTATTTCCCAAATACTCGTAGTCATATAGAAATTGTGCATCACAAATGTTGGCGAAACAGTTACCCACAGATGTATCCCAGCGATGTCTGCAACAGTAGCGTAGGATTAAAAACATGTTCTTTGGGAGCTAATATAAAGGACTTAATGATTAGTTTTATTTTCATCTCCAAGGGCTTTTAATGGATTAGGAAGTGACAAAAACATATATAGATATAAAGTGGTCACTATTGCGAACGTTGCTAATTCCTAAATTACCTTAACTGACTCTGCCACTGAAAGGCGTTGGAAGTCTCAACTTTAGCAACGATAAGTTTGGCGACAACGTCTCGCGAGTGGACATCGATGGTACAGATAGTCATGATCTTTTGTCGGTCGCCCACTGTCAGGTCCCCCAGTAACAACATAATCAGAGCACTCAATTGAGAAATTTGCTTCTTTTGGTAATCTTTTAATGCATTTTCATAACCTGTAATTTTTTATTAAGTTATTTATGGATTAGATTTCAAAGGACAATGGGAAATACATCCACAACACTAACATACTTACATATAACAGATGTCATTTGGAGCGTATCGTGAATTAGACGTTTTCTTACTACGGTGACAAACCTCAAATATGGAGCTTACGAATGGGGCGGGGTTTAGGATATCTAAGAAATTAAAAACTGTAGTAGCTAAGTACCTTCTTCAAGCTTTTCGAAGGCCTGATTAGTTTCGGAAGTCCACCAGATCTGTGTGCCCACAAGGGCGGGTTGTGCAGGCCAGTCGAACACCCACTCATCACGAGGTTTGTCCTCGTACGACTTTACGGAGTGCTCGAAAATATCACGTAACGTGTACCTCATGCAGTCCGTAACTCTGTTCAACCACGTTTCAACCTGTAGGTGTTTATATAACTTATTAGTTTTAAATATACATTACAGAGTAAATCTTTAATCTCTACCAGCCGAATTAGCGATGGGAATGAAAGTATTTTTCAATTGAACCCTGGGGTAGTTCTTCTTTTGATTTTCAGGAACAGGCAAGAACTACATCTAATTGGTCTCTAACGCGATAGATAGAAAGATTCTGAGCATTTAGTTCTTTACAATTCACCTTTCCAGAACAATCGCAGCAGGGTGCTTTGAAAGGAACGTGTTCTTCGTTCTCCTTGGATATCATCTCGAAGGCTTGCTTGCTGGTCTCGTTGGGAAACACAAGCTTCGCGAGGTTGTCGTAGAGTTTGGTCAAGTGACGGCATACCGCGGGAGGATTGTTTCCGTTTGACAGAATATCTGAGGGGGCACATATGAGAATATCACAGAAAGCTTTGAAATTTGCATCACTTGTAAAGTTTAAAGACCTCAATAAACATAAGGAATAAATGTAAAACTTAACACATAATGCGTTATAATCCGTTTTGTATTTTTTTTAAATCTAAGGGTACGAAATGTGGGAGCGACTTTGTATTATCTATACTTATAATAAATCTGTAGAAGTGAAAATGCTGTACATTGAAAATATCGAAAAAATAAATGGCGGGGGGTGTTACTAGACCGACACCGAACACAAAAGTGTGAAAAAAAAAAGTTTTGTCTGTCTGTCTGTCTGTTTGTTCAGGTATCACGCAAAAACTACCGGTTCGATTAATATGAAACTTGGTATAATTATTCTTTATTATCCTGGGCACCTCACTGGGTAGTTTTTATCCCGGAAAAGTATAAACAATAAAAAATAAACTTAATTTTGCGGTTAAAAACTCATTGAAAAGTTTCGTCATCCACGCGAACGAAGTCGCAGGCACAGCTAGTACTATATAAAGATTATCAAAATTGCAACTGTAAAGAGTTTAAATTAGAACGTAGTTCAAATTTTTTCTAGAGTTGCACGTGAGATTTAATGAAGGAACATGTAATTACCGAGCAAATCCGCAGAAGATACGAAATAAAAGCGTGGGTAAGCCAATCTCTTCGTCTCAAGATAATCGTTGAGCGCCTTTTCACAGAGATTCAGTGCTCCCATTAGCTCTTCGAGATTCTCCAATAGACCTGGCTTGTTGGTCGCTTGAATTACGTTTGGAGTTGTTCCGATATCTTTCAGTAATTCCTGTAACACAATTCTCGCACAATGTTAGAATCATAATCATAATCATAATCATTTTATTATTTGTAAAACATAGGTAGGCAACAAAAATACAGATCTTACAAATAGGTTTACAGAGCGCTATGTTTTGTCTATGGTGAGACATACAAATATTAAAGTAGTGGAATTTAAACAAAAAACAACAAAGTTTAATACAAAATTATACAATATAGCTGATCCCCGCGACTTCGTCCGCGTCAATTTCTGTTATTATGACCGCGATTAAGAAGTTAAAAAAAAAAAGGATTTCTGCGTCAATGATAATTTTAGTTAATATTATGTTGATAAAACTCTGTAGCAAATAATTGGCAATAATGAATTAATTTCGACCAAATGATTAAAAAAGGTTATAGCGAGTCAATTTTAAAAGATAGACATATACTGTCGCAGACATTTTTTTAGATCATTTAAAGAGGAACAATTCTTTCATACACATATTTTGGGTAACTCGAACCGTTTACGCAGCGCACGCAACGGAAGCTTTCAAGTATGAATATTTTTCCCCGTTTTTGTGACATTTTTCACTGCTGCTTCGCTCCTATTGGTCGCAGCGTAATGTTATATATCCTAAAGCCTTCCTCGATAAATGGACTATCTAACACAAAAAGATTTTTTCAATTCTATCCAGTAGTTCCCGAGATTAGCGCGTTCAACCAAACAAACAAACAAACAAACAAACAAACTCTTCAGCTTTATAATATTAGTATAGATTGGAAAAATTATAACATTAATATAACAAAAAAATAAAATTAAACAATATTTAAGAACTTGGAATATTACTAGTACAACATTTTAAATTTAACAATATTTGGGAAATCGTAAGATTATTTAGAAAATGTTTTCTGTTTAGTCATTAAGGAACTCGTCAACTGTGTAGTAACATTATCGGTGAAACATAATCATAGATCATACATAATCGGTGAAACATAATTATGTAGGTACAGGACGTAAGGACTATAGAATATGTTAGTCTAGCTAGGGCGGAAAGACAACTCACTTTAAATGTTTTATCAACAGAGTCAAATCTTTTCGAATCCTCAGGCAATTGCGAGCGAATATCATCGGATCCTACAAAAATACTCTCCAAGTACTGCCATTTGCGCTGCACCTCAAACCAAAGCGATATAACTGCATCTGCAGTGCCAAGCTTCTTCTGCCAGTCTGTTACCTCCATTTCAAAGAACCCGACGTACTTAGACGACATCATGTTTTGTACTTGGTTCTGAAATGAGAAAAACCAAACATTAACCACCGATTTCTTAAAGGTTGATAAAATAAATATGTTGACAAATAAAACACAGCGCATGACATAAGTTTAAATAGATAATGTTTTTGTTGATCTGCTTTTCAGAATCCTAATGTTAAAGTAGTAGTGAAAATCCATGCTAAAATAAAAATACAGTTTTTATTTCAACAGGTAAACAGGATTATCGCTGTAGATTATTTTTAAAAAACATGATACATAACCTGATTATCTTCCAGAGTTTCCACAAGTTCTTCACTAGCTCTCGGAAGTTTAATTCCAGTTCTAGCATGTGGCATGTAATTGAACTCCATGACAGACCAGGTAGCCGCCAACTCCCTTAAAAACATTAAGTTAAAGTTATAAGAAATTGGAGGGAAATAATGTAAAAAAAAAAGGGGAAAATGACATCTTCAAATCGTAACAAGCATTATGTAAATGTAGTAAATAAGACCGAAATACTAATTTGTAAATAGGAAAAATTCGGTTATATCATACCACTTTTTTCCTCAAGCATCAATACTAAATTTACAAAGGAATAGATTAAGAAAGATTTCTAAAGAAACCTGTAAATAAATTAAATTATTATGAATACAGCTTACTTGAGAGTTTTCTCCATAGCGGCTTCTTTAACAGACTTGTCAACAATAGTTTTAACTTCCTCTTCATACTTGTGAAGGTTCAGAGCAAGCAAGTCGGCTAGTGTTGTATCATCGTCGATATGGAATTTAACCTAAAATATACTTATTTTGTACAATTCAAAGCCAAATAAATGCATTAATAGTGACGATAATATTTCAAATTTAAAAGATTTAAACTGTGTATCTTACCTTAACATAATTATTGTTTTAGAATATTCAAAATATCGCTACACTATTTACAATGAGCTATATATACATTAATCTACAAAATAAATTCCGATAATATTATTGGGTGATGCGGTTTTAGTTGATGCTGCGAATTCCCATCCGACTTTAGGTGAAAACCTACTTGCTTAATCTCTTCCCTTGTATATGATCTATTAAATCTAAAGGTACTCGTTTTATTTCCTTCTTGTAATTTCGGTCTTCGGAAGTCTTGAATTTGGAGGTACTTTTCATAATCAGCTCTCAGTGCTTTATTGATTGGTGATTTATTATTCTCTACGTCTATATTTACAGGTAATTCGTCTAATGATTTGATTTCATTCAAGAAATCATCTCTAATTCTACTGGATACATTATCTTTATTGAATGGATGTTTGTGATTCGTATTGACGGTCATGATGTGCGAGTGAACTGTTAACTAAATAAAATGGTAACATTAATAAAATAGATATAATAACCCAGCCTAACAACATCCCACTGCTGGGCACAGGCCTCTTCCCATATAGAGAAGGCACGAGCATTGATCACCACGCTTGCTCTCTGCGAATTGGCGATTTCAGATCCAAAATTTTTGGAATCTAGGTTTCCTCACGATGTTTTCCTTCACCGTTTGTCAGAAGTGTCTTAGAGTAATTAAGACAGTACATATAACTTTGAAAAGCCACATTGGTACTTGCCTGGGTTCGAACCTGCAACCTTGTGCATACAAATCCGTTCTTTGAACCGCTAGGCCACCACGACATTTATAATAAAATAGATACTTAGACAAAAATATAAATATTTATTAATTTCATCTTACCTTGGTCGCCATCATTAGCTCTAACCAATGCCTATCCTTGATGGCTGGATTCTGTAGATCAGTAACGGCTCGTAACGATGTCATCAAATTCTTTATCGTTGATTCAATTACACCGTATGGCTCCCTAGAACACACAAGTTAGTTTAATCACTTCTACTCGCTTTGTCTACGTACAATCTAACCCTTCTCCAACGGCGAATACATGCTTAATTTTTGTACCCAGGTTGTCGATTCCTGTAAGGGTAAGTCTCAAAACGATTTGACATACCATGCTCTCATATCCTTGTCGAGCTGTCGCAGGTCCTTGGTGAACCTCTTGCATTCTTGATCCATTCCATCCGCATCGATCTTCTTCCACGGTGATTTCTTCCAGAACTCGATAGCTCCCATCACCAAGTAGTAGTAATCCCACAGTTGCTAATAAATAAAGATGTTAAGTAAACATATAATCATTTTGAATTGTAAGAAAATCAACCAAACAATAGAAGTGCTTACCTTACAAAGTTTCAATTCACGGCGACATTGTTTAAGATTCTTCTCATCAGGAGGCTGTATGTCAAACAGACCGCATGACTTTTTCAAGCCGTCCAACAGTTCTTCAAATCCTAACAGCTCTTGATGAACTTTGTCGATACTTCTGTATGGCTCTTTGCAGGTCATCAAGAACATCTAGAATTTAAAGTGTGCAACTGAAACGAGTGGGTACAATCGGGTACATACACCGTGTATGTTAGCAAATATATTGAGTAGAACATACTTATTTAATCTCTAAGAGCAATGACAAAGGATGTTAATAAAGGCGTACGGATTGGCCCTGTTGTAATCTACAATACAGAATAAATAATGGTTTACTTACTTTTTCAGTTTAAAAACTATTGCTAGGTTCTATTTTACATTACAACAAAATTTTAGAGGGTACCCTCCATTATTTTGATAAATGAATTAAAATAGAAGTATATTGCAGAAACGTACTTCTTTATTCTTGAACTGTTCCCTGTACATGCTAAGTCGCAGATTGATGAGAGCGACCCTCTTGGCGATGAGCGCTGCTTGTGCAGCCTGCAACGGAGCTACTGTGTTCTTCATGACCGTCGCTTGCTTCACTAGGTTACGCCATTTCTCAGGTAACACGTCCAGCTAAATTAAATGTCATTATTTAAGCACCAGATTATTACGTGATTCATTTTACTGCAATATCAAGAAGAAGGTACTTATGAAGCTCTTATAATACAATACAGTTTTAATTTAACTTCAACTGAATTAACATTGTTCATGAAAAGTGAAAATTGCAAAACATTGTAATATCCAAATGAAATACTTTCTCACCAATGTGTGAACAGAGTATTGATGTTCCGTCTCGTTCTGATAAAAGGCAGCGTTAAAAAGTCAAACAAAAAACGATCAATTTAAACAAATACATAGAAATCAATAAAAACCAGCCAGATGGAAATTACAAAATTGAAGTCTGGTTGCTTCCTTTCCATCAACTCCGCCTTTCTAATGCCAGTTAGAACTATTCAACTTGATGCACGTTTCGCACCTGTTCATAAGTCTCTTCAGGGAAGTCGACGCCATACTCCTTGAGCACATCGATGATATCCCGCAGTGGCTCAAACATTTGTTCGGTGCCGGAATCCATCTTGGCGCGCACTTCGTTCAACACGCCCATCACCTTCAACAGGCCGTCGTAATCGTCCTCTCCTAGTTCCACTGACAGCTCTTTTGTTGCATATGCAATGAACTTCTCGAGATCGTCCAAGCTAAAATGAAAAATATATTACTTATAATAGATAAGTGAATTACACTTAATTAATACACTGCAACACAAATTAAATTAAAATAGGGAAAAGAAAATACGTACTAACATCCATAAAAGTACGAAGAGATAATATTGGTACCTTTAGCAAACTTTAAAGTTATAGAGTTAAAGAAACAATAACGAACCTTTTCTGCACATGGTCTTTCAAGTTTTCCTTGTAGAGGTTACTCCATTTGCAAATGATATTCATTATCGCTTGGTTCAGACGCTTAAGATCTAGCCTTAACCAGCCGTTGCAAAGATATTCGGAAGGCAGCGCTGCCACTTCATCATACAATGCGTTATATTTGTCAATCTATAAAAGGATTCAATTTAATTCTTGATTATGTTTATATTGTTTGATGATTTTTGATGAATTGACTATCTGATCTTACCTCAGCTTGATACTGTTCCAGTGTTGGTTTAACTTCGGGAGGATCACATCCGTTCTCATACTTGTACTTATCAAACTCCTCAGGTGGTATAAAACGACCATATTTCAAAAATGCTGATAAGACCTCCTGTCGGTCTTCATGCCACAAGTGTGTATACTTTTCATATTTCTAAATAATAGGAACATATTACATAAACTAGCTGTGCCTGCGACTTCGTTCGCGTGGATGACGAAACTTATCAATGAGTTTTAACCGCAAAATTAAGTTTGTTTTTTATTTTTTATACTTTTCCGGGATAAAAACTACCCAGTGTGGTGCCCAGGATAATAAAGAATAATTATATCAAGTTTCATCGTAATCGAACCGGTAGTTTTTGCGTGATACCTGAACAAACAGACAGACAGACAGACAAAAAATTTTTTTTTCACCCTTTTGGGTTCGCTGTCGGTCTAGTAACACCCCCCGCCATTTATTTTTTTGATATTTTCAATGTACAGAATTTTCACTTCTACAGATTTATTATAAGTATATAGATTAACTGATGATAATGAAAGGGATGATAAAGGGAAGACAATAATTTATTAAACTTTTACAGATCGGTTTTTTACTTACTGACGAATACTGTGCTATGTCGTTTATACTATTTTCGATCCGCTTTAAAATCTCATGATACAGATCAATCATAGAATCTTCAGCCACCAAATCGTCTACAAATTATAATGTGGGGTTAGTCAATTGATACAAAATGCAACTATTCATATTTTTAGGTTCAAATAACTAGAATAGTAAATTAAAAAAAAAAAATCACTTAATTGGCAAAATAAATATATTACTTTTTTAAATGTCTTACCTTCGTAAGAAGCAATAGGAACGATTGGGTCTATCCTGGGGAACAATGTTGCCTGGAGGAACATATCTTTCATCATTTCCTTTAGAGTATCGTATAATCCGTCTTTTTCTTCCACATCCAACGATGGAGTGAAGAATATATCTGGAAACGATTTATAAATAAAAACGTAGGTACTCAGTAAACGTATTTACTTTGCAGAGTGTAATCACTAACATACCATCACGCCTATATCCCCGAAGGGTTAGGCAGAGGTGTACCAATGTACACCCACAGTTCGCCGGTATGTTTAGGTTCCATGTAATAGGGGGCGAGCCTATTGGTGTGCGTTGCCAGCGGAAAAAGTTCGAATTTCATAATTTGAGTTTAACAGATTTTCAGTGTATGACGTCGTGTCTGGTGTGTGTATGGTAAGTAAAAATTTGTGTATCCAACCATTAGGGAGTTATTCATCAAAAACTGTTTCTAGCGTAGCAGTCGTGCTTAGACCCACTAGGCCAACGAGGCAGGTAGTTTAGAGTGTAATTACTAGTTAGTTGGAATAAGATACCTGGATCTTTAAGTTCTGCTATAACTTCCATGAACGCTACTCTTGGACCCTTCTCCAAGTCAGTCTGTCTCTCGAACAAATCTATACTTGATTGAACAGCTTTCATCACTTGACGAGAAACCTACAAAACCAAGAACATTTTTTAATCTCTAATACTGGCACTACTGGCATATTTTTCACAATATCTCGGTTGAATTTCGGCACTAAAGACATAATTAACATTCTCAGAAACTGTTTTTGTATATACTTATAATAAGTGATTACCAGTGAGTCAACGTATTTCACATAGGCGGGCCATCGCTCAGCCCTAAAAGCCTCTATTTCTAGTTCGGCTCTCTCCTGTTCTATGTCCGCAAGTTCCTCCGGGTCCGTAACTTCCTCAACTTCCTCCGCTGGAGATTCCACATCTTCCCCTGGTTATAAAAAGGTTTATATAAATTAGGAATCTAAATATATTAAGCCGATTTACTATTCGTAAGTAAATCTATTATTCAGCGTGTAGGTACATAGGTATTTTGAGATGTTTTGAACTAAGTAAAAAGGGAATTTCATATAAAAATCATATAATAATATGTGAAACCTAATTCTCGACGCGCTTGCCGCTCTGCCTTTTCTGCTGCTTTAATTTCTCTCTTCAGTCTTCTTGCTTCCCGCCTTTGGTGCTTAATCTCATCTTGTTCTGCCTTTATCTTCTCCCTCTCTTCTCGAGCCAAACGTTTCTCTTCATGATGCTGTTTAATTTCTGCAAGCTTCTGTGCACGTACGGCCTTTTCTTCTTCGTCTAGAGTAGCTTCATCTACTTCTTCTAACACCTCATCCTCGGATTGATCCTATGATATCAAATATGTATAAGTTGATAGCATTTACAATTATATCAATTAAAGTTAATTATCTTAATTTAATTGTATTACTACCTCTGCCTCGTCATGTATATTGAAGAATAGTTTATAGTTATCTTCCAATATATCCTTAAATTCCTCGTGACTTTTCATGATCTTGTTTCGCCTAAAACATATAAGGCGGTTTTATTATAACTTCAAAGTATTGTTTTATATAATATCTATAAATCCGTGATGGTACCGTGCAACAAATCTAGGGTGTCTTTCATGAACGGCCAGTAGTTCGAGTTTGTCGGGGTTCTCTTTGCGGTTGTGCAACGGGATGTCGCCCCAGGCCGCGATGTTCGCGAGCCCACGCTTCACATTGTTCTGAGCTGTCAGCACGCGCTCCTGCAGTGTGTTGATGGCAGTGTACACCTCCGCCATCCAATCCGTAACTAACGAAATAAAGAGTTATATAAGGTGCTATAAAAACATCTGCCACGGCTTTAATGGGAGGTAGTATTGTGTTTATAGATTACAATAGTATAGATAAATTATTGATTATTTATCATATATTTTTTCATACAAAAAAAATTACGTATAAATTTGAATTGATTTATTAGTATAAAACCATCCCGTGTCCTAAGCTGTTGCCGCTCCGCACCGAATTCACGTAATTTGTGAACCACGTTACGCAGAATAGAGTCAATGTTAATTTAACAATTTTATTTTCTAAAATTAAATTAACTGTTCCGGGGTACGAAAGTTCTTCACTATTGTAATCTATAAACACAATACTACCTCCCATTAAAGCCGTGGCAGATATTTTTATAGCACCTTATAGATAAACCTTACTAGTCTAGCAAATAACATATAAATGATACTGACCCATGTACTCTATTTTTGTGAATTCTAATCGTATTGTCCATGAAACATGCACAGGTCATAGTCAAAAAAAAAGAAAATAGACGTCATCAAAAAAATTTAAAACCAGCACATAAAGCAAAAAAAAACAATCGACTGTAGCAGAAAATTTATTACAAGCACTTCATAATTTAGACACCATGAGTGATAGTAATATGTATGTACCCAGTATAGGCTAAGTAGTTTATTTACACTCGGCTCATAAGTTGTTCAATGCGGTTCTATTCTTGAGATTACTTGTTAAATTTAGAAGATGTTGCACATATAGACTTAGAGATATAGTCTTACAGTCGTCATTCCATGTTAGTTCTTCAACACCTCGTCCGAGCAGCTTGTCAATAGCAGAGATTTCTTTCTCGATGAGCGCCACCTCGGTCTCGTGGCTGCCTTCGCGAATTTCGTTGTACCATGCGATGGCTCGGTTCAGCCGGTTCATATCGTACTGTATTTATAATAAATGGGATCAATTATTATATTTCCAAACAATTTCAATTCCAATGTTTAAAAAAAGATGAAGAACGTTTTTTAGAATTACGGTCTAACTAGTTACCTGTAGCTTTTCATTTCTTGCGTACAAATCAAGCCCATCTTGCGGAATACCTTGCTTGTCCAGATATTTCATGTAGCGTATTTCGCGTAGCAACATCGTTAACTAGAAAAATATAAACTTTACTGATATAGGGTAGATGACGACACCTGGAGAGAAAGTCCTGGAATTAGCAAATTCTACTCAAAGAAATGTTTTCATTGAGTAAAGCTCAGTTGGAAAAGCGACTGGTGAGCCTAATTAATAATCGCGAATTTGAGTCCTGCCCGAGGGTCAAACTTTTCCTTTCCTACTATTCGTATATGAAAACTTCAGAGGACATATACATAAACTGAAATATAATTAAATACCTTTCCGAAAACAGGATTAAGATAACTTACTTCAGGGCTGAAATTGTTTCTAACAAAAGGCGGGTCTCTGTATATAAGGTTCTTAGCCAGATGCGTCTTGCAGATAGCGGGAACAGTGGTGCACCATGCCTTGAACTGCTTATCTTCTACCACATTCAGGTAGCCCAACATCTCGTTAGTTTTTTGTTTCATATACATGGCGTACTCCGATTCTATTATACTGCAAGATACAAATTAACAATATTAACTAATTAAGTTAGGGCTCCTTAAAATATTTAGTTACTTTTATTACGTACAGAGTTAGTTTTAAGCTGGTTAAAATTCGTATTATATATAAATGGTGTATTAAATTGTGACTTACGGATCTTCAAACATGATGAAATCTTCCATAGGAGCTTGGATCCTCCTGCGCAACTTATGGAGCCACCATATCATGCCGGCAACAGGCGGAAGGTATGGATCTACCATTGGTCTCTCGGGCCCTTTGGTTATTTTCTATACAAAATAAAAAATAGATGAAACAAAAATGACAACGGAGTTGTTATACATAATAAATAATAATAATACAAATAGTATTAGTTAAATGATTAGATCAGATCTCTTACCGCCATCTCTTCGTCAAATATTTCCTTTACGGCATCCAAATTGGCATGCATGAAATCCAGTAACCGGGGCAGCTTTGGTTTCAATTCAGCTTTTATAATTGGTCGATGAAAAAGATCTCCTATGATTTGGAAAAACTGCAAAGCAAAACAATAAGTAGAATCTACAACTGTGACGCCAAAATTAAATGCCTATTCGATCTTTAACCAGTAAGGGTGCGTCCACATCTGACGAATGAGCATTACACGAGCAGCTGCTCGGGAGCCGTTCGCGAGCCGCTCGCAAGCACGCCGCGAACGCACTAAAGTGCCCGCCACGAGAAGCTATAATTTTTGTAAATAAAGAACTTCTACCAAGTTACGTAGCGACAATTTAATCAACAACCAATAATCCCAAATTCAATAATGTCAAAGTGACGTAAGTGTTATACGAAACTAATGGGCAATTTCACTTGATCGGGTTATGTTTTAGCGATATAAAGCGCTGTCGTCTAAGGTTTTGTGGTACTGGAACGCATCTGATTCATGGAACGTTAACATTTGGGCCAAGATTTTGAAGTAAGTTCACGCTGACGTTGTCTCTTTCGAGTTTCGAATGCGTCTGTTTGTTTGTGGTGTTTTCGCGGATTAGGTTATATTGTTTGTTATTGTTAATTATTGTATAAGGAATTGTTATTTTTTTACTACCTATAATGGATCCAGGACCCAGTACGTCCAAGGAAATTATTTCGCCACGAAAAGAACCTCAAAAGGTATGTGTTTATTTGACTGATTGAGTCAAAAAGAGAGTAATGGTTTTTCGAGTGTATGAATTTTATGAACAGAATATTCAGAATCGTCTGAAGACAGTAATTAGATGTGTGTGTTAATATAATTATATCCCTGTAAAAAAATAGTACAAAACTGTTTTTATTTTATTCTACCCAAAGATTGCAAACCCCAGAATGTGTGTTGACAAAATTTATAGCTTCTCGTGACGGGTACTCTAGTGTCAATTACGCCGTCTGACAGACGAGCGCGCGCCGTTCGCGAGCAGCTCGCGAGCTGCTCGTGTAATGCTCGTTCGTCAGATGTGGACGCTCCTTAACGTGTATGAAACATTTAACATACCTTAAAGAAGTGTTCCAAATTATGGCACTCGTCCAGACCTTGTGCGAAAAGTGAAGCAAGACGACGATCCGTGTCCTCAAGGACCCCCATGTGCTTGTTATAGTCTTGTATGAAAGAGTCGTCCTCTGGGTCGGCTGGGTCATATGCGATGTTACCTAGGTTGTTGTACTGCATAGAATAGTCGTCTAAAACCTGGTAAATAAGTTGATTTTATTTAAAGTATTCATACCGACTTCTTTGTAAGTCAAATCAAATCTAAATATTTTTATTTTAAGTAGTCCATTTAAAGTTCTTTTAAAACTTTAAATGACTCTAGTTGCAGGTTCTAAAATGGCATTCCTATAGAGAAGAACCTGCAAGAAGCTCCATAGGTTACTCTTTAAAAAGGTTAACATCTATGTTTATAATTGTTTTCAGATGATATTTTTTTTGTACACACCTTCATACATTCAGTGCTCAATATCTTGCCTCTCAACCCACAAAACTCTACTTTCTCTAGCTTCATGATTTCGACAGTGGACTCCAGTATGGACTCGAGCATCTTGAGGCGGTGCATGTAGACGTTGAAGCGCATGAACACGCGATCGAAGTCGAAGGACCAGTGCACCGGCATGACGCCGCTCGGGAAGAACGTGTGCACCTTATCACGGTTCAACTCGTATGTCTCACTGCAAAATATGAAACAAATCGGAAAAATCCATAGCATCCCAAACTTGCCAATGTTATAGTCATACAAAAAAAAACTCACTAACTCTATATATATTGGCTTATCCACCTACATCTTAGTTGAGAACAATCAATTAAAACCACGGAACAAATACAAAGTATACTTTGAATTTGTTCCGTGATTACAACTGATCTGCTTGAAAGATTGCATGTTATGAAATAAAACTTACATGAAATGATTCAATATATTCAAGGACTTCCTTATTTTCAACAGTTGTTCATCAGGCTCGCCTTGGAATATAGAGGCAGGGTCGATGCAGTTCGTGCTCTGTACAATTACTAAATTGCACACTTCTCGCAACAAAGCTAAAACGCACAAAATTATAAACATTCATTATTGAAATACATATTCATTTTAACCAACCATAAATCTACAAGATCTACAACACCCATCGTACTCGTCAATTTTTAAACAGCGTCGTGGCAGTCGGTACCCCTAATTCCAGAAATCACGGAACAGCAGTTATTATTTTGATCATGAATCCAATAAATGTTGTGAAAATAAGCTTAATACTTACGGATAAGTTTTTCGACGCTACAAAAGTATCTCGAGTTCCCCCAAAGTAAACCGATGCAGTGCAACATAGGTCTGATAAAGTTTTTGGCTTCTACAAATTCTGTACCCTCAAAAGCTTCAAAATGGGGTACTAAAGGTTTCTGGTATACGTAAATATCTCGACATTCCACAATAGCTGAAAAGGAAGAAATTACTTAGAAACATGTATATTATATATTATAGTACTAGCTGTGCCAGCGACTTCGTTCGCGTGGATGACGAAACTTATCAATAAGTTTTTAACCACAAAATTAAGTTTGTTTTTTTCGGGATAAAAACTACCCAGTGTTGTGCCCAGGATAATAAAGAATAATTATACCAAGTTTCATCGTAATCGAACCGGTAGTTTTTGCGTGATACCTGAACAAACAGACAGACAGACAGACAAAAATTTTTTTTTTTACTCTTTTGGTTTCGTTGTCGGTCTAGTAACACCCCTCGCCATTTATTTTTTTTATATTTTCAATGTACAGAATTTTCACTTCTACAGATTTATTTTATATATTATATTATAAGTATAGATTAGTCAAAGTAATATAAATGTAAATATAAAACCAATAGTGTAAGTCAAAGTTGCGTCTAAAGTTATACTTATCACACAAAATATAATAATAGAAAATATGGTACTTAGTAATAAGTTCCAGTCGAAACTAGAGACACTAGCGTATTTTTAAAAACGGTAGCTCTCATTATCACCTATGTTCTCTGAACATTTAAACGTTGCATTACCTATCAAGATAATTAATATGACTTAACCTGCAATGCGAATCCATCCGTTGCCGAGTTTATATTACAAATAACTTTAACATTAACGTTCCTGACCCTTATTATCTGCAATGAACTACATTACATGTTTAGGGAGAGTAATATTTTTTTTAATCCGTGGTGTCGCTAACTTCAAGTGAAGTCTAACATCATTTTCCACAAATCACAAGCTATAGCTGGTCTCTCGTTGGTGGATCTGTACTGTCAGACTAGTATAGGTACACAATACACTAGTTATACTAGATCAAAGCTCACCAGCCACAACATTGGTCAGCATGGTTTTAAAGCAGCTGAGGTAGACGCTGTGTGTGTCCTCCAGGTAGTGTGCCATTCTCTTGACGCGAGGGTCTCGCAGCTGAGAGTAGATACCCTCTAGATTCTTCAGCCGCTGGGCATAGAAGTTTATATCCGCGGTAGGCAACGGGAACTGGGTCCTCTTGAATGCTGAATGTTAATAAGACAAGGAATCTAAGTCAAAATATGAAATCTATGTTTGGATTGGTTTAATATACTAATGAATTTAAAGGCACAAATTGGAAGGGGCCAAGGTTGGCAGTAAATAAGCTAAGCTGATAGGATCATCGACCGAAGTCTCTTTTTGCCTTTTCAAACCCTTTATGTATGCAAATAAAATTGACGTAATTTAAAAACATTTATTATACCTAAATATGAATCCTCTGCCAATAGATCATGAACTTGCTGAGCCCACTTAATAACCGCTCCTTCTATATTAGTTTTCAGATACAAATCCACGTCTTCCCCATCACTGAAATATAAACGCAGTTATTAAGGCAGGTCTAACTACATAAAAAATCGACGTATTGAGACTATCATACCTTTCCTTTAGCTTGTTTTCTGCATGAAATATGTTCTCTACGCCGGCTGGCATCGGCAACATGACTTGACTAGCCATTTCGCCTTTTAACTGCAAAATATTAAACATGGAAAGTATAGTAATAAATCTTACAGTTTTTGATTGTACATTATAGGTATGCCTTTGAGTTTGTTATTATCCGACTTCTAAAAATGAGGAGGTTTATGTTCGAAAGTATAATATGTACTTCAATTATCTTATACCCTACAAAATAGCAGGAGGCATGTAATAAATGGTTAACTTACTCTTAAATCTTACCAACCTGATGCATCAAATTCCTCAATTCAATTACGTGTCTCTTCATATCGTTTTGTACTATCTTAGGCCAACCCTTTTGATTTTCTGGATTGCACAAAAGAGGTCCGATCACCTCGTCTGCCATCACGCTTAGATCCATCAAAATATTGCCGGATACTTCACCCATAGTTACAGCCTGCATAAGAGACATACTTAAATACTTAAATAAACCTGCAGTTCGGTGAAGCAGTCAACCTGTGCTCTGTGGTCAGGCTACTGGGTAGATCTTTTCCAAAAAAAAAGTTAAAAACCACACACATATCATATCTACTTATTTATCATGCTGAATTATACCGAACCAAACATGTTCATCAACACACCTAGGTATTATATGTATAATAAAATGCAGACAACATCACATATACTGCTCTAAATCCAAAGTAAGTAGCTAAAGCACTTGTGTTATGGAATAAAAAAAAATATAGTTTAAAAAAACTAAAAAACACGCTTAGTACTTCTAACTAAAAAAAGTGAAAAATTATTCCTAATGTAAGCTGAAATTGGTAATGAACAAAAAACACTAGTATTGTTGTGAAAAAGCGTGGGGCGCTCTGTGCCATATTTTTCGTCTATCGAGCAACCCACACTTTTTAGTCCTAGCAGCAATACGTGTTGTCTGAATTCAAACGTATTGCTTTGTGGACTTGAATTTTTTTTTATTTATTTAATCCTGGTGATCCTAATCAGGATAATGAGATAAACCTATGAAATTATTATATTGTCGCTGATTCTTGATAAGTGTACAAAGTTTGAATTAAATCTGTCCGTTTAAAGTGGGTCAAAATCGAGTCCAGAGGAGTCGGTTACATACATACATACATACAAGTGAAGCTAATAAAAGCGTGTTAAAAAAAGAAGGTATCGAGACAATGAAGAAAAGTTGGTTTTTACATTGACCTATCCGGAGATCGAACCCGGGACCTCAGAGATAGCCACACCTTGCAACCGGCGCGTACGCCACTCGACCACGGAGGTCGTCATAACTATACTTTTTCTTTTTTTTTTGCGGGGGGATTCCTTCAAACGGCACCCGGCCTTATGGAGATATGCCATCAACAATACTTGCTTAACAGAACTCTGTAGGTACCATACCCGTGTATCCTCATATATTAATAAACTATGTACCTGGCGAAAATTAGCCTGCGTTATTTTCTCATCCAGGTTCCTGAGAAAGTAGACCACTTTACCCCTACTTATTGGTGGAAACGATGTGGAGCATGTTATCATTCCAGCTGTGTTCATACGAAACACAAGGATTTCAAACTTCGGCGTGTCGAAAAATCTAAACAAAATGTGCTGTAACAATCAACATTTTATTAGAAGGATAGTATATTATATTAACTAAAAAAATGTTCATTTTTAATTCAATATTATAAATGTTGTCTTACTCTTTCATCGCCAGTAATAAACTTAGCCCATTTCTCTATTTTCTGTTTGAGTGTCTTTAATAAGTATTCGCTTATAAACTCAAGTCGAGTATCGACGTCCTCTTTTTGCTGAAAAGCGATACAAAACGTTGTGTATTAATAGTATGAAAAAATACAAAGGTTCCAGCCCCGGGAGTATTCACTCCGTTTTGAACATAAAGATACATACTTATATTTGAATATAACCGTTTATTCTCTGCTTTTACCCAGCACCGTAGTACCTAGGTACCTACTACAACCTTTGCACGGTATGGAATATTTACCACTGTCTTAGTCTTTATAAGGCTTATTACATATTGGACATACATTATTTTTAATGTAACTACCCTAATACAACTAATAGCTTCTTTAAACAGTTGACACATTATTTTTGGGCCAACGCAAGACATTTATTTATAAGCTTTATAGCTATTATACAGTAATGTTGGTAGGTACTTACATCACCCATGGTGTTTGTTTCAACTCACAATATCTTTATATATGTTAAATTAAAAATCAAACCATTGTTTTTTGAATAAAAAAGTAACAATATTTATTGTAAGTAATTGTTAGTTCACGAAGTAAAATTGTTTACTATACGCAAAACAGTTGTCATAGCAACCGCAGCTTATGATTATTTGAATTTAGAATGTCTCATCATAATTGTGAGAATTATTCTCTTAACTTTGTCCAATTTAGAATATGCATAAGAGTAATTCTTTGATAGGATAAAATAATTAATCGAAATCAAATTATTATGTAGTCATGAAGCCATTGCGAATAATTAACCACACCGTAGCTTAACGAAACGCAACCGTCAAGCAGTGGATAATGAATTATTGACAACTTTGACAAGTTTTAAGTTTACCGGATTTCGCGCCAAATTCCGGCGGCATCGTAAGAAAGAAAACGTTGTTTTTAAGCTACTAAAGCTACTGTTATTACTTGAATTGTGCTACAAATTCGTTACAAACAAACATATATTTCTTTAAAACCATTGTTAATAAAGTGTAGAAATGGAAGGGTTTGATGATCCCGGTGTGTTCTTTTCCGACAATTTCGGTGTTGAGGAAAATGAATCGCAAGACCAAATTAACCTACAAGCTGTGAAGAAGAAGTTTAAAGAATTCATTCGACAGTTCCACTCAGGAAACTTTAATTACAAATACAGGTAAATTATAATTTTAAATAGGTGATGTTAATTGAATGTGCTTGAAATATAACATCATCTACAGGCCAATTTGTAACTGTGAACCGGTACAGGTTGAGTCGATTGATATCAATCGTACATTTTCAGGGATGCTCTAAAGCGTAATTACAACTTAAGTAACTTTTGGGTTGAAATAAACATCGAAGATTTATCTAGTTTTGACGAAGTTTTAGCTGAAAAACTGTACAAGAAACCCACGGAACATTTGCCGATACTTGAAGAAGCAGCAAAAGAGGTATAGTACTTAATTATCTATTATTATATCACTCTCTCTTATGCTCTATACATACATACTGTGCTTGCTGTTAGCTTTATGTAGGCCATATTCAGCAATGAAGTCTAAACAAAAACAAAGGAAGCTAGCCCCTTCATTCATATTTGTTGGCCTGTCATGTATGCAGCATAAGACAGCTCTGAGTTTCATCTCACATCGTCAAGTCGGTATTCAAGTAGTAAAATAGGCTTGTTAATTATTTTGTATTTCTTACCCTGTAGCTTGCTGATGAGCTGACAGCACCCAGACCAGAGGGAGAGGAGAAAGTCGAGGACATACAGGTGTTACTAACTTCAGATGCTCATGCCGCCAATTTAAGGGAACTCAAAGTATGTAATTTCTTTAGAACTCATAATAGTTTCATATCTACTTAGTTTGTCATAAAAATTCAAATATTTTGCAAAAAAAAATTATGCTGCTATGTTTTTTTTTTAATTTTAGTTTATTCCTTGTGAAACTGTGGAGTCCTTAATTATAATTTCCTATTACTTAAAATAGATGAATAAATAACAGCAGATGAGATGAGAGACTGTGACTATAGTTTGTAATATGTATTCAAATACAAAATGCAAATATTTTTATTTCAAATACAAAGTACAAGATTATTCATTTTGTATTGAATCAAGCTTAAGACATGAGCTTATTTCTTGAGCATCTTTAAAATCACCTTAATTACAGACCTCCAAGGAAAATGTTTAGTCTCAATAACAACTTATTATTTCTTCAGTCTGAAACAGTATCCCGGCTCGTGAAAATTCCTGGCATTGTAATCTCTGCCTCTGGAATCAAAGCAAAGGCTACGAAAATATCAATTCAATGTCGATCATGCCGCAACATTATTCCCAACTTGCCAGTCAAGCCCGGACTGGAAGGATATGTGATGCCCAGGAAATGCAACACGTAAGTGTATCTACAAAATATAGTTAAACAAAATATTGTGGGTCATGCAAACATTTGTACCATAGGAGGTTGAACATGTAACCACTGCACTATTTGGTAATTAGTGCTTGTGAACAGTCTTTGCCGCCGCCTCTTTCGTGTGTTCCTCATATTGTTATACCATTACCTACGGCCAATGCACCTACCTACCTATCGCACATACATGTAGCTAACGATGTATAACAAATAACTATAAAATGAATCATAAAAACAAATGACGGCTTTTGATTCTTCTTTTATATAACTGCTTAACTGTAACAATAACTTTTTACAGGGAACAAGCTGGAAGACCAAAGTGTCCCTTAGACCCATATTTCATCATTCCAGACAAGTGCAAGTGCATTGACTATCAGGTAACCAATAGTAATATAATTTATTGCAATGAACATAGTATCATTCTACTGTAACTATTTAATTCTAAAATCCCATAAGCTTGGTATATATAAAGAGTACTATGCCTAATTGTGCTTTTAGGTACTAAAACTCCAAGAAGCTCCAGAGAGTATACCGCAGGGTGAGATGCCGCGCCATTTGACAGTGTACTGCGAGCGCGTGCTGTGCGAGCGCGTGGCCCCCGGTGCCAGGGTGACTGTGCTCGGCATTTACTCCATAAAGAAAATTGCTAAAATTGGTGTATGTATACTATACCTTATTTTAAATCAGGCTAACTCGCCTAGAACATATACACAATAATTTGTTCTATTATATTTTTTCTGTATGTAAGTACATAATAATGATGTAAAATTGTAAGTATACATAATTAAAACACATCTTCAAGCCCCAATAACAAAAAACGTTTGCACCTATTACTGCTGTTGCAACAACCCAAAAATAATACATTTCAACACTATTACTGTTGTTACAACAACCCAAAAATAATGTATTTCAACCCCATACCATTTACAGAGAGAAGGTCGCGACAAGGGTTCAGTGGGCGTACGTTCATCTTACCTCCGCGCGGTGGGCCTGACCGCCGAGGAGGGCGTGACGGGCGGGCTGCGGCCCTTCACTGCTGAGGAGGAGGAGCAGTTCCGCAGGCTCGCGGCCTCGTCGGACATATACGACCGCATAGCCAAGTCCATAGCCCCCAGTGTGTTTGGCGCCATTGATATGAAGAAAGCTATTGCCTGCCTCTTGTTTGGTGGTCAGTACTTTTTGACTTGTAAAATTAGTCCTTATTGCAAGAAGGATAAAGTCTACTTTCTTATGGCACCTTTAATGAACTCTAATTTTTTTTTATAGTTATATGTAGTAAAAGTATCTGTTTCTTTTAGGTTCTCGCAAGAGATTACCAGATGGTCTAACCCGCCGAGGAGACATCAACATTCTGCTATTGGGTGACCCTGGTACAGCTAAGTCGCAACTGCTGAAGTTCGTGGAGAAAGTCTCTCCAATCGGTGTGTACACCTCGGGCAAGGGTTCCAGTGCAGCTGGTCTCACGGCTTCCGTCATCAGAGATCCCGGCAGCGTAAGTTACTTTACGTGTACAAATCATGTAATTCATAATTTGACTTGGAAGTATAGTTGAAAAATTTTGTTTCCCAACGAAAGCTTTTGTTGTTCTCCACTATACTCTCCTATTTAAAATTCATTAAAATATTGAACATACATTTATATATTTTTATGAATATTGCAGCGTAACTTTGTGATGGAAGGTGGCGCGATGGTGCTAGCTGATGGCGGCGTCGTATGCATCGATGAGTTTGACAAAATGCGTGAAGACGACCGAGTCGCCATCCACGAAGCCATGGAGCAACAAACTATATCCATTGCTAAGGTATATTTACGTTAGCGACGAAGAAAATAAGATATATACCTCTTCTTATTTGCAAAATGTTTTTTTTTTATTTACACCTATTTTTTAATCTACTTTTTCAGGCTGGCATAACTACAACTTTGAATTCTCGTTGCTCAGTACTTGCAGCCGCTAACTCAGTATTCGGGCGATGGGATGACACGAAAGCTGACGATAATATTGACTTTATGCCAACTATTTTATCGAGATTCGACATGATCTTCATTGTTAAAGATGAGCATGATCAAAACAGGGATATCGTAAGTATTTATTAAGGATTTAAGACCTGAAGCTTGGTTAAATAAGATTGTATAGAAAACGTAAAAATGTTCTTCTTTTTCTACTTTTTTTAGACACTAGCTAAGCACATAATATCGGTGCACATGGGTGGCGACAGCGTGGAGCGTGAGACAGCAGCAGGCGAGCTGCCGCTGGCGCTGCTGCGGCGCTACTCGGCGTACTGCCGCGCGCGCTGCGGCCCGCGCCTGTCCGCGTCGGCCGCCGAGCGACTGCGCGCGCGCTACGTGCTCATGCGCACCGGCGCCTCGCAGCACGAGAGACAAGTCGACAAACGACTTTCCATTCCCATCACAGTGAGGTAAACAATATTCAACTATAATATAATAATAATCCAGCCTATAAACATCCCACTGCTGGGCACAGGCCTCTTAGAGAAGGCACGAGCACTGATCACCACGCTTGCTCTCTGCGGATTGGCGATTTCAGATGTTTTCCTTCACCGTTTGTCAGAAGTGTCTTAGAATAATTAAGAAAGTACATATAAGTTTGAATAAGCCACATTGGTACTTGCCTGGGTTCGAACCTGCAACCTTGTGCATACAAATCCGTTCATTGAACCGCTAGGCCACCACAACTATAAATTCAACTATAAAGGGTCCTTTCACACAGACCGGCTCGGAGAGCATCGGCGCGCATTTTTCTTTTCACACAGACCGGATCGTATACGCTTGGAGTTGGTCGGAGCGGAGCCGCCAACTATTTCACACAGACCGGCTGGAAGCGGATGCGCATGCGAAGAGCACGCAATCGGAGCCGATCGGCTGCGCGCGAGCGCGAAAGAGCATGCAATCGGAGCCGAACGGCTCCTCTTATTATTTCACACCAAGCGCGTTCAAGCATTCTTAATGTCAAAAGCAGTGCACACGTAAAAATAAACCTTACTACAAATACTAAAAACTCTGTTTTCAATGTGATAAGAATCTGCTCTCCTCTCCGAGCCGGTCTGTGTGAAAGGACCCTAAATTCCTTTTATTACGAGAGGCAAATATAAAGCCCATTTCGACGTATTATACGAAATAAAAAACATTTCACCATAGGAAAACCTAAAAAGACTATTTAACTTTACATTGCAGGCAATTAGAAGCTGTCGTTCGTATATCAGAATCTCTAGCCAAGATGCAGCTGCAACCATTTGCAACAGAATCGCACGTTACGGAGTCACTCCGTTTATTCCAAGTCTCGACATTAGACGCTGCCATGACGGGCAGCTTAGCTGGTAAGCAAAATACCTTCACTTTAATGCTTATAATATATAAGTAAATGGCGGGATAGAAAGTAATAAATTTTATTATTAAAATTTCAGGTGCAGAAGGTTTCACATCAGAGGAAGACCACGAAATGCTGTCACGCATTGAAAAGCAGCTTAAGCGCAGGTTCGCAGTTGGTTCACAAGTCTCTGAACAAACTATTATTCACGATTTCCTCAAACAAAAATACCCTGAAAGGGCCATACTCAAAGTAATACACACCATGATTAGGCGTGGAGAACTACAACATAGACTGCAAAGAAAAATGCTTTACAGGCTATCATAACCTGCCTTGCTACTTCTATTTTATACTATAAGAGTTAGCCTCATAAGTCCTTTGTGTTATCGAGATCGACGCCGCTTCTGTCTGTCTGGACAGAAGCCAGGCTATGGTCGATCTTCACGCGGAAGATCAGTCGCCTGACTATCGACCATCGGTTCGTTGTACGCGGAACACGCTTCATTCACCAATCTGACCAATATGTTCTAGTTTCTTTCTGAAATGTAGTTTCCTCGCCAAATTCGGTTATATTTTTTTTCTCATTTACTGTTTAAAACCATTTCGAAGGTCAGATAATTAAATCTACACCGAATTAATTTTCGCTATAGACATTTTTTGTCTATTATACACTTGACGCGTTATAATTATGATATCCAGTAACTACATTTTTTTTGTGAGAAAATAATTGTGTTTCACCATTCTTTGTTTGTTAGTAACCTGATAATCTGATTACTTGTTATTATTAAGTTTTGTAGCTTAACAGTTAATTTCAACAGAAATAAAAAAAGTAAGTTTGTAATTTTATTTGTTTTTATTTTATTACCAGAGATCACACTTGCTTTAAGCAATATAAGGTAATCAGTTTCACTGTGTTAAAGCTGAGTGTTTGCTATAGCACTTCAGTGTCCGTACATAATTAATAAATAAATAATTACACTATCGTCAACTAAGGCGTGATATTGACTTAAAAACTCAGGAGGTAATGCTTGACTAGAATAGTTGATTAATTAAAATTATTTGTAGCTTTTGTTTTTAAATTTTATCTGAAGCAACTTCCGTCAAATGCTTGAATGGATATTCAGGATGATTCTCAACTCCTTTCCAAAAAAGAAAGTTGAAAATTCTTCCCTTTTCACCTTTATCTAACTTGCATAAAGTTTCCATATCCTCTTTCGTTATCTCAAAGTCGTAAATGTCTATGTTTTCCTGCAACCAAAAAACTTATTTTGAGTGAAGCAATGTTGTGCTCAACATAAAAATGCTGTATTTTAATTTCCTCATGTACAATATGAAATGCAAATCCTGTCCGATCCGTGATGGTATTGTTAGGTATCGATGTCTGATCCTGTTAATGTAAAAATACCTCCCAAAAAAAAACGCAAACGGATAAAGATAGAATTCAGCGCAGTACGGCGTCGTCACAACTGCAATAAAATATATCAAAAGAATATGAATTATTACCTTGATCCTATCAGCTTTAGTACTCTTTGGTATCACAACAATTTTTTGTTGAACTAAAAAGTGAAGTAACACTTGAGCAGTAGTTTTTCCATACTTCTTTGCCATGGTTTTTATTGCTGGCAATGAGAATAAATCTGGAAATGTTTCAGGGCTGAAAACAAAAACTAGCTTTAAATTTAAGAAACAGTTAACAATGATATGTTCAGTCAGGGTTTTTTTTTAAATACCTATATTTGTACTTGTTTACGAAATGATCCTTTGCTCCTGGACTACCAAGGGGAGCATAAGCCGTCAATATAATATCATGTTTGGCGCAATATTTACGCAGTTCAAATTGCTGGAAATAAGCATGCAGCTCAACTTGCAACACTTGTGGTTTAATTGTGGCAGATTGTATAATTTTTTCTATTTGTTTCTCATTGAAATTAGATAATCCAATGTTACGAATAAGTCCTGATTTTTGGCATTCTTCCAGTTTCTAGAAAAAAATAATAAGATTAATAAAACCTACTGAAATTTACTTTATAGTACCAGAATATAAATATATATTTTTTTAATATGTATTAAAAAGTATCAATGTCTACCTTCCATATTGCCACATGATTTGTTTCCATGTCTAGTTCATATTCTCCATTTTGCTTCACAACTGGAGTAAGTGTCACAGAGTTACATTTGAATGCAAAAGGTACATGTATTAAGTATAGGTCTATATAGCTCAATTGGAGCCTAGCAAGTTGCATTTTTAGAAATGTGTTGACATCTGAAGCTCTGTTTCCAACATGTGGCAACTGTAACAATTCATTATAAGTTTAATTGGCGTTTGTTATTCAATAAATACTTATTCAAGTGAACATGCTCACCTTGGTTGTAATAAACAAATCAGATCTGGAACCTTTCCCATCATCAATCCACTTGGCAATTGCTTTGCCAATTGATTCTTCATTATTGTAATTAAATGCTGTATCAATGTGTCTGTATCCTAGTTCTAAAGCTCTATAAACGGCGAACTCTACGATGGTCGATGGTTCAGCCTAAAATGTACAAGTTACCTAATTATGTTTAACAATTATGTACTGGGGAACACATAGTTAATGACACAGGAAAAAGTACAGTACCTGCCATGTTCCTAGACCAACGGTTGGCATTATATCGTTCGTTTGTGATAACTTAACAAACTGCATGTTTCTGATGGTGTTATGATAGTATTGGCAACTAACTGTAGCTCTAAAAATCGAGCGCGCTCGGACCGCACCGATCATATACCTATTGAAACTGAAACTACTTTGACAGATGTAAAATTGGCAGTGAGCCAGAAAATTAAATTGTTAAACTTTTCAGGACTCCACGTGTTATGTTAGAATTAACCTGACTAAAATTAACAACACATTCTCTAGTACTATTCTAATAATAGACTTTGTTCGTAGTAAACCGTACTCTAAATCCAGGGTAATCGGCGTATTGATTTTTCTTTCACGTAATGGTTTATTTATTTTCAAATTTGCCGGCCAGGAACATTTGGATGAGTGAGGTTGCCATATAAATAAATGCATAAACGCCGAATTTTATAATATCTAAGACACGGTCTTTATTTTTATTTTTCTGCATTCAAACCATTACAAAGCATCAATAATCTATAATAAAATAAATTCGCTTACCGAAATAGTTTTATTACATGGCTTTATGGGTCAAAGCAAATCATCATCATCAACCGGAAGACGTCCACTGCTGAACAAAGGCCTCCCCCCTGGAACGCCACGACAACTCGCCAATTGAATCCACCGGGTGCCCGCAACTTTGACGATATCGTCGGTCCACCTGGTGGGAGGCCTGCCAACGCTGCGTCTTCCGGTTCGTGGTCGCCACTCGAGAACCTTTCTTCCCCAGCGGTTATCGGTTCTTCCAGCGATATGGCCTGCCCATTGCCACTTCAACTTGCATATTCTTCGAGCTATGTCGGTGACTCTAGTTCTTTGGCGAATTTCCGTATTCCGGATCCTGTCGCGCAAAGAAACCCCGAGCATAGCTCCTCCATAGCTCGTTGAGTGACTCTGAGCCTCTCCAAAATGCAACCGTTAGCGACCACGTCTCAGAGTATAGATAGTAATCACTGGCAACACACACTGGTCAAAGACCTGCGTCTTAAGACACTGCGGAATTTTGGACGAAAAGATGTCGCTTAGTTTTCCGAACGCTGCCCTGGGTCAAAGCAAATAAAATTATTAAATTGATTATGATTATGGACCCCTTGAAAATAAATATTTTATTTACGTAATATGTTTTTCTTATTATTCATAAATGATGTCATAAAGCTCGTTAAAGCACAAGCTGATACTGACTTACCACTGTGGACCACCGCGCCGGTTCGAGCGAACACGTCGGGATGCTCATGTAAGACAGAGTAAGACTGTAAGTTAGTGAGGTTTATCCAAACGCATTTGCGCTTAACCGCGTTTGCGGAGACGGCACATGTTGGGGCGTAAAATGGCGCTCACATTATGATAATATTAAACCATTCAATAAAATCAATCAATCGCACTGATTCTAGACTCTACTTACAATACTTGGAGTGCTACGCCTACAACCGTAGACAGATTCTCCGTCGACGGCCACAATATGACGTTCCTTTACCACAATTCATGGCAACGGGATTTGGCTGATTTTGCATAGGTACTCTGTGTTGCTGTTGCTGTCTGACGTGTCTGACTTGACAATGACATATATTCTGTCAAAAATTGTACCGCGCTACGCTAAAGATAACAAACGCGGCTAGTTGCCGCCGAAAATTATAAATAAACCAATCTTTTTTAAAACTTAACTAGCTTTTTCAATCAGTGATTAGTTTGCAGTCGAAAATGGGAGTGAGTATTTAAAATAATTATCGTAATAACGAAAGTCTTATTTATGTCATACAACTGTTGTCATACTGTTACTGTTATTGTTTGTAATTTTCAGAAGAAAACGCAAGATAATGCTAACAAGAGTAAAGAAAAACGCCAGGCAAGAAAGCTGGAGCAACGTCGAATTGCAGATGGAATGTCACACGTGACTAACGCTAATAAACTGAAAGACATGGCTTCCTTATGTAAAGAACTTTTAGTTTACCAAAACAATGATCTGGAAGTAGAAATGTACATTCAACGCATCACTGACCTCGACAAGAACGTGCTGCAGTGGGCGATCGACTTGACTGAGAGGAACATGAAGAAACTGTGAGTATAAATATTTACTAGTCTCCAATCATATTATGGACTACTAGTATTACATATTATTGTGTCCATATAACAGAGTTTATTAGAAGTAGTAATGTAGGCTATGCTATAAATGCAAACTTTTAGATTTGAATTTAAACTAGGTACTTTAACTAATCTGACATATTAAGTAGTTACTTTTGATATGTTAAACAATATGACTTTTCTGATTATTTACTTATCACATTAATAAAAACATAAATACTCCTTGAAGCTCACTCCATCATAATAATAATTCTAGAAATAATTATTATAAAGGAGAGTGAGCATTTTCTAGATAGTTGTCCATCATATGAGTAAAACGTTTATTTCAGGTATGAGACCTGTGCTTGGGGTTGGAACAAAGATAGAAAGGTAGAAGAGATGACAGACGACGGGGCTTGGTACCTCATCGCCAGAGACAAAACAGGCACTCTACTTGCATTCTCACACTTCCGATTTGACATGGATTTCGGTGACCCAGTACTGTATTGGTAAGTGGAACATTAAAGTATTCTAAATTATATACTACACATTTACTTTGACAATTATTAAATAGCTCATGTATCATGGCATGTTTGTGGCTTGCTAGTCTATGTAACATCGCACAACCAACATCCTCCTATTTATGTATGCAGTCACAAATCATTCACAATGGCCTAATTAAGAGGCTAAATATGAAAAAACCCAATAAAAATAAACTGTGCAGTCTCACATTTTCATCCTTTAGAAAGCAGAGGGACAATAAATATTATTTATAAAGAGGGAGAGAGTTTTTAATATTTATAAAATATTAAAAATATATTATGCATACAAATATTTAAGTAAAGATATTAAATCAAGATGAATACTATCATGTACCATGTTGATCAACGGAATCCTGTTTGTGGCATATTCTGCGACATGACCCAGGCGTTCGACTATGTACATCATGCTACTCTATTAGATAAACTCGAATCCTACGGGATAAGGGGCAATGTCCTTAATTTATTTAATTCGTACCTACAAAACAGAAAACAAATAACTGAAGTCAATAAAATTAATATGGTTAGTAAGCGTGAAGAGATATTCCGGTCTTCGGAGCGTACAGTATTATTTGGGGTACCACAAGGGAGTGTTGTAGGTCCCTTTGCTTTTATTTTATACATAAATGACCTACCGAAATCTATTGAACGACCCATAACACTATTTGCGGACGACAGTACGATCACAATAGCTTGCAAAAATATAGATACTTATGAGAATGAAATTAATAATAGTTTAAAACAGATGGTAAACTGGCTAGATGCAAATAATTTAAAAATAAATTTGAGTAAAACTAAAGTTATCCATTTTAGACAACAGACCTCTTCTATTAACTTAAATATACAATATAATAATGATACGATAGGAGAAGTTGAAACTACAAAATTCCTGGGTCTCGAAATAGATGAAAAGCTAAATTGGAAATCACACGTTGTTATTTTATGCAAGAAAATTAGTAAGGCTGCTTACGCTCTACACTCACTATCGCCTATATTGAACACGGATGCTCTTCTGACCGCCTATTATGGGATAGCAGAATCTCATTTACGGTATGGGGTCATATTTTGGGGAAATTCTACTGACAGAGAGACCGCTTTCAAGGCACAAAAAAGATGTGTTAGAGCGATGTTTAAACTTATACCCACTGACAGTTGTGAACCGTACTTTAGAAATTACAAAATATTAACATTGCCTTGTCTGTACGTATTTGAAGTAGCTGTGTTTGTAAAGACAAATCCAAGTCGATTTAGACGACTATCAGATGTAGCACCGCGCAATAGACGCGATAATAGTGTGCTATGTTTGGAGCCAGCCAAGACTGCACTTATGCACAAAAGTGTCTACTGCATGGCACCAGTCATTTATAACAAATTGCCTAAGACTTGGAAAGAGCTTCCGCTTTCATTATTTAAAAAGAGACTCCGAAGCTTTTTAGTGGCGAAAGCATACTATAATATTAAGGAGTTCCTAATTGAAAAAGATTTTTTAAGCTAGTCTAGTGCATAATTTATGTATAATTAATAATAATATTTTAAAATTGTAATTAGATATTAAGTTTTTAAATCTTTTGCATGCCTACATGGTAAAATATGGCTGTACTATTTATGTTTTTTTTGTCATCGTTTGTCATCACCCATATTTGCAAAATAAAAATTATCTTTATCTTTATCTTTATCTTTACCCTCAGGTTCAGTTTCCTATGTTGTAGTATGAAAATCTTGGTAATCAATAAAAAGGTTTTTACAGAAGGGAAAAATGATCTTTACTACTTTTATATGAAATAGCTTCTCAGTTTATTTATTTCATGTATCAAAGTAACATTTATTGTTATACCCTGATAATAATAATCATTCTTACAAGTCTTAAAACTTTACAGTAATCAATAAACAGTAGAAATTCATTTATAAATATCTTACATAATAATATTTACACCTATATAATACGTTGAGTTCTTTCAATCACTCGTAACACTGTTTAATTAGGTTTCACTTTATACTTCCAGAGTATACAAAGAAAAAAGCTAATATTTCGTTTGAGTAGTCTTTTTTCGAAGACTAATTTTTCTTTTGGCCACCATTTGATACACCTTGTGCAAAGGTATCGAAATAGCTTGTGTAGTATGAAGATGGTTAGCAGGGCGATGACCGTACTCAGTGCTACGACGTCTAGGAGCAGGTACTGCGGTAGACTGAGGTCGAGCGCCGGCGACCGCAAGTGCTGCGCGCCTTTGTGCCTGAGTACATACTCTATCCAGTACACTCCCGTATCCAATGGCTTCATAGGTCGATCCATGAATATGTTTCTTAATTCTATAGCATTTGTTTTGTATCTGAAACAGAAATTATTAAATTAGTCCTATTGTACTGCCGTGTTAACTCCGACGCATAATGCGGGGTGTTATAAGTATGTTTGAGGTGCCTGTCTGTGTTTCTATATATCTGTCTGTGTCATCGAAACTCCTAAACGAATGAATCCATTGCGATGCTATTTTCTTCATTACGACCCATCATGATTACGTCATCGACGTACTCTAGATGTTTCTTAGTTAAATTTATGAAGATCTTTTTAGCATTTTTAAAGTTACACAGGTTGATAAAAAGTTAAAATTTGATGTTTGCAAAAAAAATCTAGGTAGGATACGAGTTGCTTGGAACAATGCCTATATGGCTGGTTGAAAAGTCAATGATAATGTACGTAGTCTGGGCAATTATATGCATATCACATTATGTCAGTGGAGGTTATCTAGCCAGACATGCACGCCATTGTCTCGCACCGTCGAAGCCTCGCATCTAATATCATTATAAAACAATATTGTAAATGACTAATAAAGTCCATGATACATTGTATGCTGATTAAGATAATATTTAATTGTATCTGAAAACTTGGAATTACTCGTGTTTAAGAAATTACAGAGAATCTTCTAGTAGCGTGGAATTTCCATAAAAAAAACCTAAGTCATTTCTTTGACCTCTGGTGACAAAAAGTACATACATACAATCGCGCCTCTTTCCCTTGTAGGGGTAGGTAGAGACCACTTCTTTCTACTTGCTACAATCCTTACACACTTGTTTCGCTTTGTCCATTTTCATTATTCCCTTCATATATGCTGTTCGGTTTATGGTACTCTTGACCTGGCCTTTTTTCATTCACACTCGCCGTATACACTTTTTTCGTCAATCGTTCTTCATTCATTCTCTCGACATAACCCGTATAAAATGTTTTATATAAATTACAGCATACTCTATTATTTTTCGTTAGCTATTTTAAATAAACAAATCAATCTATATTGCTAAATCTGTGTCTTTCATCATTCAAGAAGTCAATAAAATAGTGAATGAACCTAATCTGGGGATATTGATATTTGCCAGTACCTAATCGATTTTCGGAGGTCAAATAACACACACTGTATAACGAATTTAGGGCGAAGTTGTCTGATAAAGCATGAACCAACTAAAATACTACGTACTGTTGATCTGTGAGCAAAGCTCGGAGATGACTTCTCCACGTGTCCTTGTCCGTTTCTTTGAGTTGGATTATTTCCGCCACGCCACGGTCGGCCATCGCCCTCGCATTCAGCGCCTGGTCAGCATACAGCGGCACCATCAACATTGGTACAGCACAAGCCACCGCCTCTTGTGTACCGAGCAGGCCACCGTGCGATATAAACAACTTCACGTTCGGGTGACCTGTGATATAATAATTATTATTGATTGATAACGCAAGTCACAGTGAAAGTGTTCTCAGTGATTTGTGTAAATGTTTGTTGACACACCAGACGAAAAACAAGACCCAAGGGTCGCATAGTGACATTGATTGTACAGTATCGTAAATGCGAATGAATAACATGATTTATTGGGGTTGATGAATCGAAAAGTTCGATGATTAATTTGGGCCCAACAAGTGAACTCATTATGAGTTCAAATTCTCAGGTTGTTAACAGATTAGAATTTGTACTTACACAACGTTGCATATTGTGGTATCCAGTCCATAGTGTAAACGTTCTCTGGCACGGTGAGGTTCTGGGCGAGCATGCGGCGGTCCATCTTGATGAGCACGGTCTGTGGCAGCTCCGATAGCACATGGAATATCTTAGAGAGTGTGGCAGTTGGTATGGTTTCGATCCTGGACATTGATCCGAAGCTCCAGTAGATAACTCCCTCCGTAGCTGCGTCTAACAGTTTCTGCATGTTCTGATGAACAAAAACAATGAATTGTGAACTTTATGTACATACATACTAATTAACATATTATAATTCTTAAATTGAATTTCTCTTTTAAACATCTTTATTTACCAGTTTTTTAAAACCACAATATAAAAAAGACCATCCAAAACATTGCAACACGCCAAACGATTCATTTAAATATAACATTATTACATCCAAATCTGCCGATAATTTTTAACTTTATGCGTGTAATTTGACAACAACTGTAATATAACTGTAGTGTTAATGAATCATCTTTTTGACACTATCTTGTTGTCTTAAGGGTCTTAGGTCCTAGGTCGGGCAGATAGTCGGTTTCCCTATTATGAAATGTAGGTTATGTTATTTGTCCTGCCGAAGTTCAGTTTTGTAAAGCAATTGAACCATATTTGTAGGTATTTAAAAACATTTAATTAACCATGTAATTAACCTGAACTTTCTTAACAATCGTAGTATCGATAAGTTATCTAAAATTATCTGTTTACTTGTTTATGCTGTTTTTCTGACATCATTTTATTATTCCTGTCGTTAATTACGTTGATATATATTGTGTCTGATTTATTCCTGATTATGTTTTTAATGAAGTAGGAATTCTCAGTAGTCTGTAGGCTTCTGACTGTAGTTGAGTTTTTGGATCACGCAAATAACCGATTTCAGCCATTTGTAACATGTTGCTTTTGAATAGCGTGTACAAAATTGCTATTTATCGCACTTACTGTAAACGTAGCGTTAGTCAAATTTCCTGATCACAATAGCGCAGAAATTAAAAAAGAAGAAAGTAATTGAAATATTTACAGCTTATAGTCACGGGCAGACTGGACCGTCTGCTCGTGACCATGACACGTGCAAAGGTGTTGAAACGTCGCGCGTCGGGAACAAAATGTAAAATAAACCGCGATATAATCCGTAAAAGGTAGTTTCATTTCAATGTCTAACATGGAACGCGTAAATCTCGAAAGCAGGAAGTACAATATATATCTCTGTAGTGCTTCTAATTTATTCCAATTGATTTTGCCTTTCATTGAACCTTTATGACCGAAGTGCACCAGACATTATAGACGCAACCATTAAATTCTCAGAAGATCGTTTGCTAACATTTAAGTGCATTAACAATAACAATTCCGATAAGTGTGTGGACACGCGGTCTGAGTGACCCAGTGACTTGGGTATGATACGTTCGCCTACCGCACGCCGGCTACTGATACGGACAATGATAAAACTAGCATTAGAGGTGATTTAATAGCCTGATCAATCGCTACTCAGATAAACGTATTGATTTATTTACTCATTATAATACAATTTGCCGAGTATAGATAAATATTAAATACTCACGCGGGGAAGCACGGGGGTGTCGTCCAAGTGCAGACCCCCGACCTCGACGAGCGCGGGCACTAGGGGGCGGACCTCGTTTATGCTGAAGTGACTGTTCGACAGCACCAAACTGTAATTCTGAGCCAATGCCTCCAACTTGGGACCAGGACCAAAGAGCCGATCCGCTATTACCTAGAAATATAGTTATTTATCAATATAATGCTATTTATTTGCAAAAATAACGTTGTTCTAATTCGAGCTTTACAGACCTGTGATGGGACTTGCGATTTATATTTGTATAAAAGCTTCGCTGCGATAACCGCCATTGTGTTTGCAAATCTTTCCCATAGCGTCATCCTTTGACCGTACCCGACCATGTACGATGGAACATATGCCGTGGCTTCTGGGTTGCCGAGCTGTTCATTAACCCACGGTAGTGGAACACTCGATAGGAATCCAACCACGGGAGCTCCATACTTCTTGCCGAGAGGTAGAAAACAATCGCTTCCGAAAACTTCCACAATGATCAGGTCAAAGGCCTCCGTCGAATTGAATAATGTTTTGACAGCAGGCACTCGAGAAACAGTTTCACACGCATCTACGCATTCTTTCATTATCTGTTCCAAGTTCGTGATAAAGTCCGGTTTCATGGAGTTGTGTTGTTTGGTGAGATTGTTCGTGATTTCGGGTATACTTCCTGCTAAGCTTATTTGTTGAACGTTGGGTAGCGGATTTTTCTGTAAAGAGATATAATGAAACATCGAATTAATCTTATTTTGTTCAGTTATAACAAAAGAGCTTTTTTGGGGGTATTTTTACAATGTAATTTGTTTACAGTAAGCGCAGAATTATCTTCCGTTTACGTTGTAGACACGCGCCCCGCGACCCGGTAGCGTATACCGATATCACTCGATAATTCTTACGACAGACAGACGAGAAACAACACTGTTCAAACAATAATAAATGAAGATTATCTAATTTATTATCTCATACTAAAAAAACGATCAGAAAGTTTTGGTTTCTAGAGCTTTTTGTTGTTGACATTCGTTTTTGTTTTCGTTATCTGGATGAGATATCGGCCATTCACGATTGCAATAAGTGTTTGTTAGCCAAATATTTCCAAACTATTTAGATAATATTCTATGATGGCTGCTCAACACGAAAATTCAGGAATAGTCACGGTATCTTTGAAAATCATTCCTTTTTTTAAGGAGTTTTGTCCAAGATCAATAAATCTTTGGAGACAGTTACCCACCCTCATAAATTCTGATTCATGGCTTGCTTTCTTTGTTTTTTAAGTACCTAGTCTGCTATCATCATAACCTAATTCATTTGGCCAAAACGAAGATGGAGAAACCAACTAGACTTCTATTGTTAACACTGGGGCAGGACAGAAGAAAACGACGAAAAATGAAGAGGGTCTTGCCCTGCAGAGGTATAAAACTTTTTGGTTACGATATTAATTTGACTTAGGGACAGTTTTCGCTATCCTTGCATTTATATTATTTTTTTAATGAAATTTTCATAAAAAAGGTAAAGATAATTTAATGTTAAGACTCATGAACATGTAATTAAGTGATTGTGTTTGCATTTTAGTGATGTCTTGCGCCGGATAGGGCAAAAGTCATTTCTTTTTATAAACATTTCTATTATCTTTGTCCCCAAACTCACCTACCTCGAGACCGAATCCGTATTCTTACAATGACCGTGCGTAGTTCATCTTAATTATTTTGAATGCACTCGATATCTACTTGACCGATTGTTAACTCTTTCATGTTGCGAATACTTATCAGTTTGGAGATATCACTAAGTGAACATTGACCCATAGCATTAAAAATCCTAGAGAAATAATTTAATTATCATCCTGGTTGGGAGTGATTGAGAAATAGAAAAAGTAACTAGGCAAGTGTCGGTTTTGTAAAGTTAATACCTAGGTGCATATATTTATCTAATCTTTCCCATGATAAGGGTTAATTGCAAGAAGCTTTTTTCCAATGTTTTATCTCTATTAACCCATACTTGCCATTTTGTTTGTGTTAGTAACCGGCCACTATTTTGGATACAAATGACAAAATTAGGGCTACAATTTTGGCGTTGATTATGTGAGCCATAAGTTAAATTTTATTGAAAACTAGCTGTGCCTGCAACTTTGTTCGCGTGGATGACGAAGCTTATCAATGAGTCTTTAACCATTAAGACTGCACACGCGACGGAAGCTTAAAAAATTGAGTAACTTCTCCCGTTTTCCCAACATTTCCCTTCACTGCTCTGCTCCTATTGATTGTAGCGTGATGAAAAGTATACTATGCTGTGTGTGTGTGTGTGATATAAGTATACCTGCCCAGGAGTATGAAGAATAATTGTACCAAGTTTCGTTAAAATCCGTCGAGTAGTTTTTGTTTCTATAAGGAACATACAAACAGACAGACAGACAAAAATTTTACTGATTGCATTTTTGGCATCAGTATCGATCACTAATCACCCCTGATAGTTATTTTGAAAATATATTTAATGTACAGAATTGACCTTTCTACAGATTTATTATAAGTATAGATTGAAGCAGTTATGTCCGTAGTTTTAAAACCTACGTATTTTGCTACAGAACCTAAGTTATAACAAAACAGATCGGTATTTATCATTGTAAAAAATATGAATCGAGCGTTATAATAAAGATTTATTACAAGAATGCCATAAGGAAAACGAGTTGCTATGGATGCTAATATATTGCATATAATTGATAGCAAATACATTGCAAATATATTAAACTTACATAATACGCATTCAGACGGACTGTTTCGGAATTTGTATACAGTTACTGTTTATCTTAATCTGCCAAATACACATGTATTAAATTCATTATTTGATTTTCTGAATTTATTTTCTGTGATTTAGGTACTTTACCACTTATAAGCTCTGAGCGAAACTATCATGTGAGATTTAATGTGGTATTTTTTAAATGTCAGTAAGTGCTTACTACCTACGATATAAGTAGAAATGGTGATTCTCAAAAACATAATACCTAGATTTAAATAATAAGTACCTCAGTAAATATATTTAAATCGACATACAAAAAAAAAATCTAAAATTATTTGTTTAACTTAGGCTACAAAGTAGTAGGTACTTATCAAACGTCAAAATTATTACAAAAAGGACAGCACCCTAGGGGTCGGTTCATATCCGGCGGAAAAGGCAGCGCGCAACATCGGCCGCGCAACGCCAGAACGTTTCATTTGTAGGTCCTATATTTTGTTTTTTTTTTTAATGTGTGTGAACTAATATTAAGTCTTTAGGGGTAGCAAAGGGTTGTGAGGACATAGTAAACTTGTTTTTCTTTTAAAGGTATTATTTCAAACGTAATTTAAATAAGTATATGTTAATAAGTACGTACCATGGGGAAATGCGTGATGACAGTAAGTTGGTGGTCCCTCCTTGCGAGCGCGTCAAGCAGGCGGCCGTACATGGCGTGGTGGCTCTTGGTGTTGGTGGGCAGCACGGCCAGCAGGCGGGCGGCGCGTGCCGACGCCGCCAGCACGAACAGCACGAGCACCAGGCAAAGCAGCCGCGCCCTCATCTCTCTACTGCTCGACTCGGATTGCGCCCCGTCTAGCCTGAAACCGCCGAACTCCCTACTATACTGACACACGCTGACGTCACCGCCTGATAACAGCCACGGCTATCTCCTATCTGCCAGCCACGCTCCTAGGCGCTGCCCTCTTCCTTAGGAAACTTTCTTTCACTAACACTCTCATTATATATTCGATTTCCGGCGAATAAGTCATCTACGGTCACTTTGAAATGAGCTTCTTTCAAATGATATGTGCCCCATAGTGAATACTACAAAATGTGTACATACATACAGTTCTAAAGTGATCATTAATATGAGTGTGATATATAGGCATAGGAACATGTTCAAGTTAGGTATAGTGCATTATTTCATAAAACTTTTAGTTGTCTGCATTTAATTGATTAGTGAATGTCCATCGCTACGGACAGGTCACAGGTACATTTACATTATGTTTATTAATTATTATCGTGGTGCATTGTGTCTTATTTGTGTTACTAGTGCGTCAGTTAAGGGTTAACTATACACCTTCTATACTCCATCATACGGGACGATACGGGACCCCGATGCGTTAGATTCTGACGAAATCAAATAACACATGAATTGTGAAGGTAACCTTGTAATATTTTCTATTTTTTTATCCATATGCATTATGCAACTTTCATTAAACTTGATTGAAACTTTTGTATGTGTGAGTAACATGTTATCAACTTCCGTTTTATCTCATTTCTTTTGTTTTGGTTATAACTAGTATTTATGGTAGTAGCCATCTGAGTAGATTTGTAACATCATTTGAATAGATACACGTTTATAAATATAATTTAATGAATAATGGAACATTAAATCAACTATCATAAAAATATCTAAATATTTTATATTGTCATTTCCAAAACGGCCATAAATGAATCATAATCATCATAAACTGTGATGGATCACAGAATTAGGAGAGCTAATTAAATAAATATTCGCTTTTTTATTATCGTTTAAATATACCGAAAAAGCGAATATTAAAATTTTATTATTAAAATTATTTTTACAATAAATGAGCAACTACTGACTAATCGTTCTGCTATGTATACTTAACTAAACAAAAATGTTTACTAGAAGACTTAGTCATTGGAACGTCCGCGTCAGTTCGTAGCAGCGTTCGTAGTAATTGCCTACACCGGCTACATCTCTACTACAAGTCATTTATATAATATTATATCTTTCAATCTAAAAGCAGGTGATCAATTTCAAGTATGTTTGCTTTAATCCAGATCATCGCGAATCATGTTTAACCATCACCTGACTACAGTTCGTTTCATCAGAATAGTTCTGCAGTACTGCGTTATGTTTTCCCCTTGTGTGCTTTATAGTATTGCCTACATAACACAAGATGAAGCGCACTCTAGTTAAAATTTACGTGACTGACGTGGCAGACTTGGACAACCTCCATGGTCGAGTGGCGTACACACCGGTTTTCAAAGTGTCGAACCCGAGACCTCTGAGCTAGACCTCTGAAATCCCGGGTCGGGTCCCGATCCCGGGAAAGTGAATTTAGAAAATCACTTTTCTACATTGTCCCGTGTCTGGGTGTTTGTTGTTCCTTCGTTGTTTCTGAATTCCATCCACAAGTGCTTTAGCTTCTTATTTTGGGTTCAGATGATGATCAGGTCATGTTGTCCACATTTATTTTATTTATTAAGACTGTTCATAATGTCTACGATTCTGATCCTTAGGTGCGGAAGTATATATATACTTGCGAACTCAAAGCATTGCCTCGCGCATAGGTCCATATTTTTAAATATGGCTAGTCGCTGATATTAGGAGCAGCTCATCCAATGGCTGACTCGAACCTCTTTTTCTAATCCCGTTTCCGAAAATAGTTCTTTATTCAATTTCCGTGTCAGCTGAACAGATTTTTAAATTGTACCCCGCACTGTATGACAATAAAAATAAATATTCTGTCCGGATAGATGTTCATTCACGCAAGCTTTTCTTTGGTTTCCATTACGTGTGGTGCTGATGACAGCAAAGCTTCTTTAATATAGCGTATTGTATTCTTGTATACAATTCAATGCATACATGTTAATCAGATTTCAATTATTTCTACGAGTGTAATAGGTGCCACAGAAAAGATGATATTTAAATAATTGCTCGATTGCCCAAAAGCTTTCATATTTTCAGAGATTGGTAGATTCCATCTTGTCAAATCCAAGAAAAGATATGATATCGAGTTTTGTCTGGTTTTCCTTAAACTAGTGTGGTAGGCACTACGAGTATGGACAATCCAGTAAAGTAGAAAGATTATAATCACGCGTTTAAAATGTGCATTCATTAAAAAACAAGTGACATGTTATCAACGCACTGTAGAATTGCAATTAAAATTTTATTATGTAACCATTCAAATTAAGCAATGCGGTGAGATTCTTTATCAAAGGTGATCATTATTTTTCTTTGTGTAGTCTTTATTAATCGGTATTGTCAAAGAACGCATAAACTTTATCTGTTTATTGACCACATAGTAGGTATGAGAGGGATGTTACATTCGAGACACTGTGTAAGGTCACCCAGCAGTGGTGCCATTGATACGGCGAATTGTTGAGAACATATTAATCCGATCACTCGACGTCGAAGTGATTTATTTATCTTGAGTCTGGATTTGACGTATGCAATTATAATCACTTGTGCTTCATTTTTCATTGCGTAATAGTTAATTATGTCACTCACTGCCACTGTACGCCTATCCTGATAGGTAAACGAATTATTTTAATTCCCAATCTGTCTAGATGTTTGGGTGGAAACAATTTTTTGTATTGCTGAATAATAAGACATTGTTAAGATCATACATAATTAATAATGATATAAATATTTAATTTTTATAATTATATATAATTAATTAAACATATTCTGAATTTCCACAAACTTAACAAAAGTGTCCTTACATATAGACCTCTGAAACATTTAACCCAGGAGAAAAGAGGAGGCTATATTATTGTATAGGTATATATTTATGTACCTATATTAAGCAGGTAAATAAATGCAATGTTTTCTGTTATTCGAACCCGTTTTACGAAATTGGAATATCTCTACCACTTTAAATTGGCACATCTTAAATCCTTAAAACTTATCCTTACTACTACCTTATACTGACAAATTGTTTCAGTTACGAGGTGCAGGTGGAAGCGGGCGGGCGACGACAAGGGCTGGGCGCGCGCGTGCTGCGCGTGCTGGAGCGGCTCGCGCGCGCCACGCGCATGCGCTGCGTGCGTCTCACCGCGCTCACGCATAACCCCTCCGCCTCCGCGTTCTTCAGGGCTTGCGGGTATGTTGTAGCCTGACGATGCTATTGAATAAGTCAACAACAATTAAAAAATAAGCCTATTAGTTTATTTCAGGAGTAAATTTTCGTTTTGCCATTTTTCTCCCACTGCAGGTTTCAAGCCCTCTTCCTAATCTTCCAATTTTTCCATATGTACAGTCTGTTGCTAAGTCCTGCAAATTTTTGTGTGGGTATCCAATTCCCCCCGGTGTCTCATTTTGAGCCTTTCTTGCCCTGGAGTAGATAACAAAAATGGCTGTCACTCACAAATTAACTCTTGTATAAGACTTAAATGTCGACTAAATGTAAATAGAGCCAACAGTTATTCTCAGTCCTCGAACTAATATGCTGTATATCACTAACAGGTACAGTTTAGACGAGACCAGTCCATCACAAGAAGACGCAGCACATTACGAGATCCTCAGCAAGTCCACAGATGACAAAGAAGGGGAATCGTCTCCCGCAGACCCATGCCCACTGAGCGACGGCATGCGGGCTGTACAAGTGGTTAACTCACAATGACACCGTACCTTTACAGTAGTGCAATCTGTAGAAACAGTTTGACATTTGGACGTCTGCATTTTTAATGCAGTAAGGTCGATTTTCGTAATTTATGTTTTCGTAATATTCGTGATGGGTAAAATGACCCAGCACATAAACTTGCCAAAATGTATTGATACCAAACAATTGAAAATCGTCTTTATTCGTACTGAGCGAAGAGTAATTTTATTATGTAACCCTGTATGTTCTTCTATATTTGTGCGATTTTGGCTTAATTATGATCTGTACAAAACACCTCACTTAATAATATAAATGGCCTCAAATACCGCAACAGCATGCTGAGCAAGCGTTATTTTTAAATACAGCTTTACAGTTTAAATACCTCAGGCCATGCTACGATGCGTGAGAGCCATCATTGTTCGCCTATGAGAATGAGATGCTGCTATTAATTTGTATAGCTCTGTGCTTGTCTGCCATAGTAACAATTATGGTTCAGCAAGCAATAAAGAATTTGGTATAAGCTAGCAATAATCTTAAAAAACAGCTTTTAAATTATATAAAAAAATATATAATAATCCAGCCTATAAACGTCCCACTGCTGGGCACAGGCCTCTTCCCATATAGAGAAGGCACGAGCATTGATCACCACGCTTGCTCTCTGCGGATTGGCGATTTCAGATCCCAAATTTTGGAATCCAGGTTTCCTCACGATGTTTTCCTTCACTGTTTGGCAGAAGTGTCTTAGAATAATTAAGAAAGTACATATAACTTTGAAAAAGCCACATTGGTACTTGCCTGGGTTCGAACCTGCAACCTCGTGCATACAATTCCATTCATTAAACCGCTAGGCCACCACGACATCTTTTAAATTAATGATTAATAAATAACATATGATTTTAAATTTGGTATGTTATTTTGTAAATAAGTACTGTATTATGTATGTGTGAGTGGATTAGTAGTAACTAAGCATCAATTTGTGTGAAAAAAAAAACATATAAATGCTCTGATATTAAATATAGCCAATTAGTAAAACATGATTGCAGGAATAATTAGTTCATAGATATAACCCAAAAATAATTTTACTCAAAGTACCACCAGTTAAATTCAAGTTTATAAAGCGAAAAAAGATTAATTATTATGATTAACGGTTATTGTTCCAACAATATAAATCCACTTCTGGCAAAATAAAGAAAAAAAAGTATTGTAGTAAAATTTCAACTTATTTTAATTATTTACTTATAGGTTATACTATGGACTGGCTACATTATGAAATGAAGCGTCCTATTTTTGTTCACCGCAGAGAATTAGCTTATTGCTATAACCATTACGTTACGGATGAATAGATAAGGTAAATTAATAAAAATATGTAAACGTGTCATTAAAGGTCATAGTTGTACGTACGTTGGCCACCTTATCACGTAGATAGTACTACGACAACATACATGATTAAGGAGTAATCAATAAACAAAAGGTCAAGAGGTTTTTAAACTTGCATCCGTGTGAAGAACGAAGTTTATGCTGAAGTGCAAATGCATTTTCAGTTCTTTTTTTACGTTCTTTTGAACTACTTTCATATGGAACCTTCAGACTGTGCCGTTGTAAAATGAACCTTACGGGTGTATTATTTGAATTTATATATGAATGATTTTTTAAATGAAATGAGTAAGATTAATATTAGGTTATATATATTATTACTAGCTGATCCCCGCGACTTCGTCCGCGTCAATTTCTGTTATTATAACCGCGATTAAGAAGTTTAAAAAAAAAGTATTTCTGCGTAAATGATAATTTTAGTTAATATTATGTTGATAAAACTCTGTAGCAAATAATTGACAATAATGCATTAATTTCGACCAAATGATTACCTTAAAAAAGGTTATAGTGAGTCAATCTTAAAAGATAGACATATACTGTCGCAGACATTTTTTTAGATCATTTAAAGAGTAACAATTCTTTCATTTATATATTTTGGGTAACTCGAACCGTTTACACAGCGCACGCAACGGAAGCTTTCAAGGAATGTTTTTCCCCGTTTTTGTGACATTTTTCACTGCTGCTTAGCTCCTATTGGTCGCAGCGTAATGTTATATATCCTAAAGCCTTCCTCGATAAATGGACTATCTAACACAAAAAGGTTTTTTCAATTCTAACCAGTAGTTCCTGAGATTAGCGCGTTCAACCAAACAAACAAACAAACAAACTCTTCAGCTTTATTATATTAGTATAGATACTAGCTGTGCCAGCGACTTCGTTCGCGTGGATGACAAAACTTATCAATGAATGACGAACTTATTACTATTGATTGTAGCGTGATGAAAAGTATACTATAACCTGCCCAGGAGTATGAAGAATAATTGTACCTACCAAGTTTCGTTAAAATCCGTCGAGTAGTTTTTGTTTCTATAAGGAACATACAGACAGACAAAAATTTTACTGATTGCATTTTTGGCATCAGTATCGATCACTAATCACCCCCTGATAGTTATTTTGAAAATATATTTTATGTACAGAATTGACCTCTCTACAGATTTATTAAAAGTATAGATTATTGATATCAAAAGATAAATTATAAATCTCCTCTATATTATCTACTCTACAATACCTATTATATAATTAAGTATTGTAAATGCAAAGAATATAGTTCTCTACCGTGAGCGTAAATGGTAGCTTTAGATATATATCTATAATTTATTTGTACGAATATGACAGCTACAGTAAACTTGTAATATTTGGACCAATAAGTTAATATTCACCTGATCGATCGAAATAAATGCCTTAATTTGTGAAAACTAGGAATCTACTGCAATAGATGCTCAAGGTTATCATTGATACTCAGATATTTTTACCTAATAAAACATTGATGAGGAACTCGTATTTTATTTCCCAACCCTTTATTTAGTTTTAAGCATCAGAAAGATCAAGTTTTGCGTTAAGTTGTTTAAACAGTATGTGTGGATGCAACTTCCTTTTAAATGTAATTTGTTAATATCAGGCCGGCCTTGCCCGACGGGTTCGTCTTAGGTGTGACAGCTATATTGACCAAACGCTGTATCTCGACGGGGTTTCCCACTGTTGAAGGTTATATTTAACTGATGATGAAGACCTAAGAAATTACTGGTTAAGAATTTTATAAACTGCCTCGTTGGCCTAGTGGTTCTAAGCGGGACTGCTACGCTAGAGGTCTTGGGTTCGATTCCCAAGTCGACCAAGGTGTTATTGGGTTTTTCTATGAAATTCTCAGTAGCAGGTCGGAGTTTGGATTTGTGCCCGGTTAGTGGCAATATCGCTCCCTATTATATGGGACCTAAACATACCGGCGAACTGTGGGTGTACATTGGTACACCTCTGCCTAACCCTTCGGGGATACAGGCGTGATGGTATGTTATATGTTATGTTTATGAATTTTATTATGTTCTTACATTAGTACCTTTAACTTTATTGTTACATAACAAAACCATTAAATACATAATGTAGTTTGTTCCTATAAGAAAGGTTTACTTATGTATCACGCACCTATACGATGTGTCTTTGAAAGTAGTAAAAAAATATAAAAAAACAGTGTAAAAACGGTCAATAGCATACTTAATTAAGTGAATGGGACAGCTCAGTAACTCCATTGTTTTCATTTTCCCATGCAGTCACTCACCTGCGAATAACATAATAAGATGCAGCCTAATTAGGTAGACAACAATAATAAAAACATTGTTAATTAAAATATTTTATAATTTACATTATCTTTAAGTACATAATTTATGTCATATTGTGTTTCCATCACAGTATATCGTGGCTTGATTGTATTTATTAGGTACATAGCTATCGGGCAGATCATAAAATAATTAGTCTTCAATAGATTCTATGTCCAAGGGAGAGTCTGGTCTCTCTTCGTCAGTTGATTCACTATGAGATGAAACTTCAGACCCAAAACTTCTCTCTCTCACACACATTCCATTTCCATTTATGTTTCCATCACTGTTATGATTTGTCAAGTTAAAGGGTCTATGTATGTCGTTATGTATAGGAGTCCAAGAACAGTCGGTGGATATTAAGGACACATGTGCTGATGTGGTAGCCGGCAACGTCACAGCTACTGGCGGCGTTATATTCACACATTTCTCTCTCCGCTCTCTAGCACGACGATTTTGGAACCAGATTTTTATCTGAAAACAAATTTATGATGATTTTTATTAATATTTGCATGGTAAATTATAATACAGTGTCGTTTAAATAAGTTAAGATGGGATGATGGGAATCCGTTGAAATTACGCATGTAGGTTCTTAGGTTAATTATTTGCATACAATGGAAAAGCGTCTTCTTTAAAAATAACCTCTCTCTCTCTTTAGAAATAAAATTGTATGAGGGTACGAAACAATACACCTATGCCGACAGTTCACATAAAACTCACAAAAAAGTCATAATAAAGAAATTACTAATAAAAACTTATAGTTAGATACAAATAACGATAAATACGCGATAGGTACTAATAATCTGAACGCCAACTGCAATGGAATATGCCGTAAAGGCAACAACCATTGAGCAACCTGCAGCAGGTTCGATTCCCGCATGATACAAAATAAAAATGTTAATTTTGTGATCCTCCTTGCTTTTTTTGCATGTGATTTGTACGCTTGTGGACTTAGGGCTCTCGCACAACTGCCATACTACGAAGTAACCATCATAGTAAACTAAATACTTCAAAGCAAAAAAAATGGAGAAAATAAAGCTTACTCTATCGTCACGTAGTTGCAAGGCAGCAGCCAGAGCGCGCAACGCTGGCGGCGCGAGGTACGGCGCGCGCGCGTACGCGGCCTCCAACGCCGCCGCCTGCGCCGCCGTGAACGGGACACGGGCGTGACGGCCCGACCGCCGCGCGCGACCTCCGCTCACTGCACCTAACATAAAAAATACAATCATGAAGTAGTCACACATCAATGATTGCTTAGTTACCGAAGATTAAAATGTCATTATAAGATCTAAATCATGCATACATATGGAATTAATAAACCCCTTTAGTTGATCAACAGTCATCATCCTAACAAATAAAATGCATCGCTAACTTTTTGATACGATGCACCGCAATAAAATAGTTGCTATCTAACCGTATGTACTATGTAGCCAGTTTCTAAAATCATAGATATTTTACGAAATAACTAAATAGTTTCTTAAAATTTAGTTTTATACCTACTTATTTCTCCAACAAAAGTGAATGTAAGGTAAGTGCTTACAATAGTTTATTTTTAAATCAATTGATACGGAAATCATATTATGTATTCCAATAACATTATTTACAATCACACAGTAGATACGGAAATTACCTATGTATCTATTTGCAATAAGGAAGACAACGTTCATTTTGAAACAACTTAATGCGTAATACTTTATATAATCAGTATAATAAGTACCTAGATGATTACTAGATCATTTTTTTTATGTCTGGTGCCTATGGCTAGTTATAGGTACCGTTGATCTAAAACAATGTAAGATGAAGGTACTATCGCGAGCAAACCAATCAAACCGTTACGATAATATAAAACCAAATACATACGAGGCAGTCGCGGAGGTCTATATCGTGTGCAGCACAACCAGTCCGGTACATCAGCAGTATCACTCCTACTTCTGCTGTCACTACTCAATATCCGCTCTATACTGAAATCAGAGCCACACTTTGAACTCGGCTGTACCGGGGAGGTATCCATGACGAATGATCACTGAATCTGAATGAAAATAAATTATGTTGCTAAACCGCTACCCCTAAATATATCGCATACAATGGGGGGTGGGGTTTGGGATAGACACGCCCTAATACCATGGTCCTGACGGAATGGATGGGCAATATGGGGATAGCTGATGTTATCAGTGACCGCGGTCTACGGCTCACGCACCGCTGCCCCCACGAGTGTTGTGACGTTAGTTCATTCATACGTTTTGCAAATTGAATGGTAAAGAGATACTGTTTGCACACAAAAGGATGATATTACTTTAAGGGTTTGTGGGAAAATTAATTTGTATTTCTATTATATTGCCTTTGTAAAAATTAATCGACTTGTAATATGATATTATAACATAATAGCTTATTAATATTAATTACTTGTTGTGAATGCATCATGTGCTTTTTGACTCCTGTTTATTAATTCTAGTAATGAGTTTTGAAATATCTCTTTATTCATAACAAATGTTAATATGATTACATCCCTTTTTTATACAATAACTAACGCGAGACATATTATACTCGTAGTTTATACGTTAAACCAATGCTGTACAGTCCCTGATAGCTACTTAGACCTTTTTTTTGTATGATCAATTATAATTATCTAGTAATCGTATGGCGCGTGAAGCTATCGGACCAACTTGCTGCTATATATGCAGTATCATTTAGGTACAAAGTTAGGTACCTATGATAATATATATATTTTGCGCAGGTAGGTAAACTAATAAAAAGTTCCAAAGTTATGGCATCCAAATGCGCATTCCTGACCTTAGGTATAGCAGATCACCTTCGGGATCCGAGTAGATACGAAAAAAGTCGAATTACCTAAGTATCTAGCTACCAAGATAGCATGGTTTTCGAGAAATCAAATCAAGAAAACCTCTTTCAGGAGCTTATAAAATATTAAATGACACATTTTATGTAAACAAATAGATACCAATAGGATTAAAAAAGTACATAAGCAGCGACCTAGATATAACTGTAAAACTGCACTGGATCGTAACAAAAGGATAAACCCACAAGTAGATGCTAGTTTAACAACCATTATCAATGATTTGTCAACATTGTGATAAAGTGCGTTGACATCTAAAGCAAATACGCTCAAGTACCACATTATATTATTGTTAAACAGAAACAGAATTGTATAATACCACCAATTATTGTGTAACCACTTGTGAACGCAACAGAGGGATTTGTCAAAGATCCACCGCAATGATAAAGGACATTGGGCGCAGATGTTTTAAACCAATTCTCTATAGACGCAAAAAAAATAACAAAGATTGTTTTGGTAATGTTACATAATTGGATCATGGTTGTAGTGTCTGTCCTATGCAGCATTTTTTATTCCAAATTGGTTCGGAAACAAATTAAGTGTATTCTTAAAAACACTGACTAAAAATTTGTTTAGAATATTAGCTTGAGATATTGCGTAACATGTTAATAGTTGCAGTGGTAAAATCTATCGGAACCTCAATTCTTGTTGCAGTTCATGCATTGCATGCAATGAAGATTGTAAAGGTGGTCGAGGTCTTCCTCGATTATAGTTTTTTTCACTACACAAATTTAAAAAAAAAAACTTTAAAACTTGCCTATTATTGTCCTACGGTTAGGCAAAGGCATTGCTTGCCTGTTGTGAGTTGGTGAATTTAGGTTCTCATTCCAGAAGCCAGGTTTCAAAGATGTCCTTATATGAGAATAAAAAGTACCTTGAAAAATAAATGTTACCGGTCTGGGTTCAAACCTGTTAACTTTGTGCATACGAATTCGGTCATTGAACCGCTGTTTAAAATGCTTCACAGAGGATTAGTTATTGCACTTTGCATGCGTACCTAATGGTGTAAAGAGAGCTTTAGTAACTGCTTAATGGACGAATGCACGTAATCTTTGGCAAACCGGTACCTACCGGCGCCGCTAACTGTTGGAGTAATCAAGGCTGCCCACGGCACGAACCGCTGCGCGCGCCTCTCACTCGCATTGTGTTTTGATTCTCTGACGTATTAACACATACTTGCATTCAGAAAATAAATATACAAACTTAAAAACATAAACTCTAATCATTTATTGCAGAAATATGTCTATTTCTGAGTATTTTGAGTTGGAGGGAGGTGACCGAATGCCGAGAATTGGATTTGGTACATGGCAAGTAAGTTGTGCATTATACTGAAATACATTTAAATGATTGTCCCACAATTATATTTGTCGGTGTTCAATTAGTTTACCGATCATTAAATTAAATCACGTGCATGATTATGCCGGCTAATAGCAGTTTTATTATGTTAGTTTTCCAGAATTTTATATAAATAAATTCACATTGGTTTTAGTAATGTTTTGAATACATTAGAGCTCTGAATTATATTGTATTTTAGTTTTGAAAATAAAGATAAATTTGATGGTAGGTACATATATTATTTTAATTTTCATATTTCAAATAAACGAACAGAACTATAAACTTAATTAAACTGAAGTAGAACGTTTTGTGTGTGCTAGTCAGCCTTACTTTCGGGGCTGTCTTTTACGTGTTGGTCTGTGCTGATTTTGACTTTCTTAGCTTTTTTGCGTTTCCGTTTTTTCCTGTAATTAAGGTACTTTTTGAAGAGGTTCCACTTGGTCTTATGTAGTTGTGTGGAAGAGTCGGCAATCAAGCAGGGTATCTCGCAGTACTCCTGGAAGTACATGTTGTGGGAGGCGCAGGAGCACTTGCCGCTGCAGAACGAGATGGTCTCGCTGCCGTCGCAGTCGCCGGAGGAGTGCGAGAGACCGCGCGAGGTGGACGCACGGCACGCGTTCGTGTCCTGCGACCACTTCTCCTGCACGCCGTGCTCACTGTCGCGACACACATCCGGCCCTATGGAAGACATCACTCAGTGTCCGCTCGGAAGACACCGTCGCAATGTCTTGACAATTTTGATTACCCATTTGGTGCTATAATTGGTTTACGCATCGTTTTATTTAACACATGCAATTTGGATCACAAATTGTTATGAAACATTGATAATTTAATAAATATTATGAATAGGTTTGTCAAAACCTAGAAAGTCTATTTGACAAACTGCGCATGTCAGCCAAAAGGCTCTTTGGCCAAGATAAAACTTTTATCAACATCGTCATGGAAAAGGTTGTTAACAAAAATAAAAGTAGTTTAATTTAAAATATGTAGATAAACCTATCCAAGAGAATACGTTTTGTTAAAGAAGCTTCTACAGACTACAGACTAGTCATATAACCGGAAAACTCACGCAATAATAACAGGAAGTTCCCAACAAATGAATGACCGATAAATACTTATAGTTACACAAAACTAGAAACTAATATTACCAAAACATGTGTTGCACATTCTAACAGCTTCTCTTGCCTGATGTCTGCTGTCGTCTCTGATGGAAAATATCGAATAACATCATATATACATATAATACCTTAGTTATTTATATGCTATATTTTGTAATTTATTTTCTGCATGCAATAATTTCTTAAATAATGTGAAATTAACCATTATTAGCTTAGTTGGTAGAGAATATGCAATCATTCGAAGCAAAGGATCAAAGGATGCATTTGAACACGCCATACAACCTTAAAAATGTAAACTAGACTTTAAATTATTCTGTTTATGCTCTAACGATTAACTCAAGACTGATACGAACTAGCTTTACATAATGTTGTATTGTGTAGGCTTCAGATGAGGTGCTGGAGAAAGCAGTGGACGCGGCGCTGGAGGCCGGGTACCGGCACTTCGACACGGCGCGCGCTTATGAGAACGAGCCGGCTCTGGGCCGCGCGCTCAACCGCTGGATAGCAGGCGACGCCGGGAGGAGGAAGCAGTTATTTGTCACCACCAAACTGCCACCTGGAGGTCAGTTGGCCCGCCTCGCAATTAAAGATCTGCATATTAACTCGTGGCCGCTGAGCAGCCCACGAACATTTTGTCCGCTGATGGCAATTTTCAAATTTTACAGAAGCTGTCTATTGTCTTTAGTTCACTCGTATTCACTTATGATTTTAATATAGGTACTAGAAAAAGGAGAAAGGTTTCCATATATGAAGTTTAAGATTAATCTATAACTAACATCTTTTAATTGCGTTGTAACAGGCAATAGACCAGAATTGGTCCAGGAGTATTTTGACGCTTCGCTTCGAGATCTCAACCTGGAGTATGTGGACCTGTACTTGATACACACTCCCTTCGCGTTCCAACATGTCCCCGGCGACCTGCATCCGAAGAACCCTGATGGCAGCATGAAGGTCGACCACTCAACCAACCTACTCGAACTATGGAAAGTAAGTACAGTACACACTAACAGACTTTATGTTAGCATTAGTTAGCAACCTCAAACGATACAAAAAATTGCCATTTCATGACACTGACAACACATCATGGCTAACTTGAAACTTACCGTCAACATAAATTTTATGCGTAAAATTAACCCCAAATTAACCTTATAATTATTTAACATCTAATATCTTGTGAAATATTCAATAAACAACTTCTAGCATGGGTGTTTCATACACTGAAAATTGTATCACTTGTCCCAACAAACAAGTTCAAGACAGAAATATAAGTGAAGTAAACATCAGGGCAATCTACCGCAGTGATGAAATATACAAAGAGTGCAGCTATCAGCTACCCACCATCAACCATTTTAAGACTAAGAAACAGAAAATAGTAACGAATTCTATGCTACAGTCGCAAGATATGAATAGAGAGCCATCAAGAGCTAAACAGAACCTTAATACGCAGTACTACTGGTCGAAAGTGTATCCCTCCCCCGTCATAGAAAGACAATGCAAAGAGAGATCATTTCAACATAACATTAGCCGACACTCGTTTGATTCCAAATTTGATACAACTCAGTTTGAACAGCTTGAAATCATTCCTAATAGAACCCATGCATATCACATATCTACCGAGAATGTGGGAACATCGGTAGCTACCTTCCTTAGATCTAGGCAGTCTTTATCGACGAAGGTAAAGGCCTGGTACAAGGTCACTTTCCCTAAGCTGGTGTGCCCATGTTGTACTGGTGGGAGTGACGGCGTGGCACCATACAACGCCCAAAGCATAGGTGGATCTTACGAAAGCATTGATTTAAGAGCATGTTCCAATAACGCCCTTCATTCCTTAAACTTGGACGCATCCCTGATGAGCATTATACATTTGCATAGAAGTATGAACCCCAAAAAGACGCCTAAAGTATATGCAAAGATATTACAAGGCTTAGTCCGCAATACTTATAGAAATGCAGTGTGCCTCATAAATTCTCACTATAAGTAATACCATAATGGTACAATAAGAAAAAAGGCTTTGCCACTACCAAAATGCATAAAAAAGTAAGATGACAAGCAAGATTTTATAACGTCAAAAATGACATGCTTGCACAAAATAATAAAATAACGCGTCGTAAACCAGATTTCGCTAAACAATATTGTGTGATTAATTTTAATTCAAGCCAAAGCCAGCAGTGTCAGTTAAGTTACAAGTGGAAATGTGTCCCTCAGTTTTAATTAATCCCTCACAATGAACATCATTTTCAATAAATGTCCTTACAACGGACAAAATATTCCATACGTAAAAATATGAATTCCTAAGATTTAAAATGACGGTGAGCCCGTCCAATCGAAACTCCCTAACTAACAGAGCCGGAAACTCAGCCAATCGAAACTCAGTGACTAACAACAACGCTTCTAACAACGCTAATAACAGAGTAGGTAACAACAACGTTGCTAACAGAGTAACTAGCAACGTAACGAACAGAGTTGGTAACAACAACGTTGCTAACAGAGTAACTAGCAACGTTTCGAACAGAGTTGGTAGCAACAACGTTGCTAACAGAGTAACTAGCAACGTTACGAACAGAGTTAACAACAACGTTGTTAATAACGTTACGAACCGGGTAGCTAATAACAACGTTGCTAACAACGTTACTAATAGAGTAGCTAACAACAACGTTGCTAACAACGTTACAAACAGAGTAGCTAACAACAACGTCGCTAACAATGTTACTAACAACGTAACGAATAGAGTAGCTAACAACAACGTTGCTAACAACGTTACAAACAGAGTAGCTAACAACAACGTAGCTAACAATGTTACTAACAATGTTGCAAACAGAGTAACTAGCAACGTTACTAACAGAGCAAACAGCAATGTCGCCAACAGAATAAATAACTCTGCCAAACGTAACTCGCTTACGAATAGATTAGGTAACACACCTAATCGCAACTCGATCACTAAAGGATTACCTAACGCTCCTAATAATAGAAGACCTAACAGTCCTACTCGAAATAACGTCGCAGGCAACGTAGGGAAAGCCGCTGCCCAACACCCCGCAACTAACAAAGCCGTCAGATCTTACAACAAAGCTAAAAAACCAACGCTAAAGGATAAATGTAAAAGCTTATTTCAAAACATATTTTGTTGTAAATTTTGTATAAACAAATGTAAACGCGGTAAATCTAAACGGCCTGGAACAGGAAGAAGACGATCCTCTGATTATGGAAGACGTACCTCTGATAATGGAAGACGTAAGGGCAAAAGAAGGAAAATGTTTAGAAGACCACCAGAACCAATAGATGTAGTAGTATCTGAAACAGATTGCAATGATTATGAAGCCAAAATATATTACTGCAATGTGACATCAAATTTTGAACCAAAAAGTCCCAAAAATGCTCCTATAATGAGCTCAAGTGAAATAGCAGATCTTATGAAAGTAGGAAAACCTCAGCCGTCGTTGCAATGTATCTACTTACACGAAGACCGCCCACCTTCTATGGATAGTGATTACTACAAAGTATTCGGCGCGACTAACAACACCACTCGCACATTTGGTCAGTGCTATGCAGCGCCTTTGAATGAAATACCTGCGACCTCAACAGGAAATAATACGAAAAATACACTTTTTTCAAAGGTTTTCTGCTCTTTGAAGAGAAAGAATAATAAAGTTGCTAACCCAATAAAAAACCATGTACCAAACACAACATTATGTGACACTGCAGCCCGGTCAACCGCGTCTACACCAGTTGCGCAGCGTAGCACACATGTGATAAATCTATTTAATAGAAATACATTCGACTTCGGCTGCCAATATAGTTTGCAATCCAATCACAGCCTTGAAATAACCTCTCAGTTACTGACCAGATCTGTTTCCCAAATATCATCTACAGAAACTGTTTACAGTACAAAAGTTCGCAATCAAATACAACGACATAAGAAGCAACCGAGCGCACTACAAGTTTTGATGTACGCTTTTACCAAAATATTTAAAGAAAAGCATGCTAAAGTCCCAATAAGAAATAAAAAGCATAATGTAGTAGTACTGCGTGTGCCAAAAAGATTTAGCAATACTTCGACAACGAACACAGTTTCCACCGCGCGGAATAGCACGAAGTTTGAAAAGCCTGTCATAATTAGAGATACCTCGTCGCTTCACCAACTCAGTACTGTCCGTGTCGTCGGTTCTCAAACTAAAATATGGGGTCCGGGAGAAGTTCTTCTTAAATAGATGTAAGAGGACGTACGATAAAATTTTCTTTCTTTCGTTATGTTTACCAGAATTTGTTTTAAGAATATTGATGTTATTGTTTGCAGACAGTGCTGAAATTGAAGGAGTCCGGTCGTGTCCGTCACGTGGGAGTATCGAACCTGAATGCGGAGCAGTTGTCCCGCGTGTGCAGCGTGGCCAAGCCCGCGTGCCTGCAGGTAGAGGTGCACGCGCTGTGCCAGCAACCGGCGCTGGTGGCGGCCGCCGGGAAGCTGGGCGTGCCCATCGTCGCATACTCACCACTCGGATCCAAAGCACTTGCTGATTCTTTGTCAGCTAAAACAGGGTAATTATTTATACCATAATATTGCTTCACACTGTCGAAGTCGCGATTTCGGGCCGTGTTCCCAGATCACAATTTTAATGTTAAGCGTCCTTTTGGAATAAATACTCGTAACCTTTTTTAAAAAAAAACGTATATCATATATAAAGGGAAGGGTAGAAACCTGGAGTAGTTAAAATTCCATTACCATAATTGTTTGTTTGCAGACGCGAGTACCCAGACTTACTGCAACTGCCGACGGTAACCCGCATCGCGCAAGCGCACAGCCGCACTCCTGCGCAGATCTTGCTGCGACACACGCTGCAGCGGGGTTTGGCTGCCATCCCTAAGAGCACGAACCCAGCCCGCATCAAACAGGTAGCTTATACTACAAAGATTAAATATTAGGTATATCATGCACAATTAAAATTATGTAATAGTATATACCGTTGCGATTCTAGCTTTCAGTTACACCCGCGGCTTTGACCGCGTGTATTTCAGTTATCAGAACAAAAGTACCCAATGTCCTTTCTCGGTTTTCGAGCCTATTCCATTCAACAGAATCGTGATTTAGCCGTATCAGCGTAACGGACATGCAGAGTTACTTTCACGTTATTTATGTTGGAATGGGAACCTCCGCAAAGGAAAATAATTTTGTGTCTTAAATATAAATTAATCAACTCGTATATAAAATATCTACCTACTTCGTGTAAATAAAGTGCCGTAAAACACTAAACTATGTATTGGTATGCAATAGGTTGAGACGACTAAATCTATAAATTCAGTCTTAAGACACCTTTGACTGTGCATGTTGAATGTGCACTTCCCAATTTGTTATGGTCTTGATGTTTTAAAAGTGTAACCTAGGTAAAGAAAAATGCAGTTTACTATCATATTTAAACAAATATTTGTTTATTCACAGAATATTTCAGTGTGGGACTTTGTGCTGAGTGAACAGGAGCTGAGCGATCTGGCCGCGCTGGACCGAGGCGAGAATGGACGCATCTGTGACTTTACCTTCTTTGGCGGCATTGAGGACCACCCCGAATTCCCTTTTAAGAAATAAACTTGTACTTTTAATCATATTTAAATCATATCAAAATATTAAGATTAAAAAAAAAGAACAAACCCAATCACGTATTTTTATTCATGCTGGCTTCCTTGTATTGAACTCACTCAGTACCTGGGTATTTATCAGTTTATTTATATATATATTATATCGTCTTAGAAAAATACCAATAAGGAAAACAATTAGTAGTTTGTGAACTATTGCGAACAGCTAAACAATTTAATTAGATCCAACTCTAACACATTGATACTAGGCTGGGTACCTTGTGTACACGAATCCGGTCATTGAAGCGGTAGGCCAATAGGCATGTAAGTGATAAGGATTTAGAATGACTGTCCTTTAGGGCTACCCCTCATGATTTCGGGCGTAATTTTTAATAGTCTTACGGTGCATCTACATCTGACGAACGCGCATTAGGTACACGAGCAGCACGCATGCCGCCAATGCACTAGCACGGCACTAGTGTCAATAACGCCGTCCGCCAAACGAGCGCCCGCCGCTCGCGCCATGCTCGCGAGCTGCTCGTGTAATGCTCGTTCGTCAGATGTGGACGCAACCTTATAGATTTTGCTAAATAACTAGGTATATCACAAACACTCTACACACAAGGGGAAATCCGTATGGAATCCCAAAAACACCGTTTTGTTTTTGTTTTTTTTTTGTCCGTGCGTATGACATTCACTGAATACCTTACGACATCTATTTACAGTACCTATCTAGTATAATTAAAAACACATCCTACGTAGTAGTAGTTATTATTTTTTTAAAGTTGTTCTCTGACTTCCAACGACTGAGGTTTTTAACAAATCGTAAATAACCTTACGATGTATTTTGTTTAAATAATGCATTTAATAACATAAAAGTAGATGTCGGTTAGTAAAAACGAGAAAAAAATGCATATTGTGTTGTTTTTTACCTCTATATAGACGTAATTTAAAGATTTGATTGTCAACATTATTAACGTTTATAATAGGGTTTTTCGCTTACCAGCGAATAATAATTAGAGAGAACATATTCATGCCGGTTTTTCTTAAGGTTTTTAATATAATAAATAGGTATGTATTTCCTAAACTACAGAGCTAGTTCCTAATTATTTAAGGGCTGGTTTTTCAACACCCGATATTTTTTATTCGAGAGATAAATTCACTTCTCAGATATTTTGCATTGAAGAACTTTAAAAAATTCAAAATTTATTCTCAGGTAAAATTATCTGGCGTTTGAAAATCCGGCCCTAAGAATAATAATAGCTTTGACAAGTTATTTTTAAATTCCAATTAAACCCTTTAGCTTGCAAATAGCCTTATTTAACGGTACCTACTTTCAGTTATTTTCAACACCTTGTAAGTAGTAATGGATAAGTATTCCTTAAGTACACAAGACCTTGCAGGAATGAACTTTGGAAGCGATAGACATTCAGTACCTGTGTGCTCACCCATTTGACCCGTTCTTTACGATATACTTAACACTATACATTTAATACATTAAACTTGTAACTAGTGATGTCCGGTTGTTTCGTGTAATATTTTCAAAACTATTTACTTTAAAGTACTCCTGCCATTATCGATGTACTTAAATAAGAAACCTCAGTACTTACAGAAATATCTAAATAGCTCAAGCCACATTGTTTTATAATAAACTTTTTCTCTGCCTTCACACAGCCTATGCGTGCAGTGTTAAATAAATTAGGTAGGTAGCTAAGGTTTACGCACTAGCCAATTAAGGGCACACTTAGGTGCACACAATAAATATGACCACCAATTTCAGTTACACCCTGTATAGATAAAGTTAGGTGAAACAAAGACTTCTTATTGATCTGCAATCAAAAACACGCCTTGATTTCCGTCATCATTACTTTGCTCTGTGTCTGTCATATTTTGAAATATTTTGTTAATTACTTTTCTCTATGATATTTTGTGTCTGCTTTTGAAAGGTCTATTTATTTATTATTTTTACGTTATTTTCTTCCTGACGAAAATTATATAAATGAAACCACGTGCTCAAGCTAGTTAATAATAACAGCAATAAATGCAAAAAACTATTTAGAATTAATGAATAAATTTACCGTAGGCGCTTCATGAAAACATTACAGTGTGTCCCTGTAAAGTATCGAGTCATGCTGTAACTGTGACAACTATGATAGCAGCTAATAATTAACCGTGATCGTGCAAACAATTAAAATAACGCCTTAATTAATCAAAAATTGTAACTAGTTAAAAGTGAAATTATGTCGGTTATTTTGGGAGGAGCAGTGAAATTATATTACTACTTAAATGAAGATATTTCAGGTATACCTGCTTTTAACACTATGTAGGCAAGTGGTGTTTTCCATTTCAATAAACCCCCGACGCAAATAGAGGAGTGTTATAAGTTTGACGTACCGGTCTGTCTGTGTGTCTGTATGTGGCTTCGAAGCTCCTAAACGAATGGATCGATTGTGATGCAGTATTTTGTCTAAGAGCTGATGTTCTTAACTATAATTTATAAAAATCTATTAACTACTTTGAAAGTCATAAGCAGTTCTCTAAAATTTGTCGCGTGATTAAATTTCCTATTTATAATTATTTAACATTTTATGGTCTAAGATCCGAGGACGCAGGACTGGTTCCTGATCAAGTCGCCATGGCCGGGCCTGGGCATCATGTGCCTGTACCTGGCGCTGGTGTACAAATGGCTGCCAGCCTTCATGAGCTCGCGGCCCGCCTACAGTCTGAGGAAGACTATAGCAGCGTATAATGCCATACAAATTGCGGGATGTGCGTATATTACTTATAAAGTGAGTACCTACTTATCTAATACAAAAATAATTATGTAATTAAAACTAAAACTCTTTGTTAACTAAACGAAGGAAGCAAGAAACTGTTAAGTTAGTTATAATACCAATACAAAACTAAAATACTAAGTTTTTAAGTAAGCAACCTAAGTAATGTAGCTCATTACTTATGGTACCTATGTATGTAGTACATACATACCATAAGTACATACTATGTACATACATACTATGTACTTATGTGCTTATTCCAAAATATTTCTTTTTTTACGTTGACATTCCTAGAAGCTTGATTTTTTATTGCATCAAGAGTTCGCAGACCTGAGATATTTTTTTCGGGTTACTAACAATAGTCAAACTTTTGTCTTTTTTCAGAGTCTATCCCTAGGTTGGTTGAATCATTACTCCCTGGTATGCCAAGGCACCGACGAAGGCCCGAATGGGGTTGAATACGCGTGGAACGTCTGCTACGGGTATTTTGTTATGAAGCTTGTTGATCTTCTAGACACGGTAAGACTCATTACTTACTTCTATTTGACTTTATTAATCTATATATTGAATTCCATCATCTGATTTCCATATAATACTTTTATTGGGGTTTACAATTATTAAACTTAAAATATTTACAATAAAATAAAAACTAAGCCTACACAATAAATAAGAAAAATTATAAACTAAATAAAACTAAGAACTAAAATACCTAAGGCATCAAAAAATTTATCTACATCGCTGTCGACTGGGAGTGTGCCCAAAAGGCTGGCAGCATTGCCACGTTGTATGGCAATCCTTATTCGCTGACCTAGGTAGAAGCCAGCCTTTGGGTCACGCGAAGTGTCAACCAGGCGTTTGGACAAATCTTTAAAAAATCTGTGTGCACTCGGACCCCACGGACCAAGGGTCTCAACCCCAAACGGCTCGAATATATAACTTCCAACTAGGTTGGTATATTTCCGCCGCTTGAGGTTCTCAGCAGCCGTAGCAGCAGCGCCAGCACAGCACGACGTACTAGGAAGATGGGATGGCGCAAGAGTATCGACGCAAGTAACATCCCACACTAAAGGCCTACCCAACTTCCACGGGAACAAAGACATGCCGTCCGGTCTCTTGCCATCGTTGCGTGCCAGGCCATTGGGTTCGAGTACAGCCGGAACGCCGACGGCAACAAGAGCTCGTCGAAAAATGTCGTTTATATTCGCATGCCGCGCCATATTAATAATCATCTGATGTAATGTAAAAGAGTTAAGATAATTGAGTGAATTTAGGTTAACTTATTTACCTACAGGCATGTATATTAGATACCATTTCGTGTTGCTTATTTTTATAAGATAGGTATCCAATTCCTACTTTTGTACTTTTAGGTGTTCTTCGTTTTAAGAAAAAAGCAAAATCAAGTAACGTTTCTACATGTTTATCACCACTTTGGGATGGTCGGTGTGGCGTGGGGCATGGTCAAGTGGATTCCAGGTAACTTATATGACAAATTATACCTGATAATTCAAACAATTACTTATACAGTTTAAGTAGATGTAATGCGGGATGCCCTCCGCCTTGTGTAAGACTGTGGAGTGCTCTTTTCACCATAACAATAACAGTTGTACGGTCAATTTATATTAGTTACCTACCTGTTTAAAATAAAACAGGTTAAGTTGAATCGGACTCGCACACGAAGGGTTCCGTATCATCCTACAAGATATGCGAAATACTAAGCGGCCATTTTGAAATTCTCCATACTTTGGTGACCCTATGTTTCACCCCGCCATCCTTGCGGTCTGCATACATAGCTAGTAGTAGTGAAGGGATGTTAAAACAAGTTTTATTTCCCCTAGGTGGTCATGTAACAATGCTGGTGACACTAAATTGTATAGTACACATGATTATGTATGGGTACTACCTGCTGACAATATGGGATGACTCCTACAAACAATCTATTTGGTGGAAGAAATACGTCACGCAAATACAGATAGTAAGTTGTTTCGTTTTATAATAATGTTCGGTAATTTGTATACATATAGGGCAACAGTTTGACATTAATTTAAATTCAAGTATGACGTGTTAACCCAGTGATTTAGTGACCTCGATTGTATTCACAAGGTTGTTGTTTGAATACGACAGTTACAATATTATAATTATGTAGGTATAGACCATGTCTTACATTGTTGAAAGTACTTAAGTTATTATTGTTGAAAGTACTTAAGTTATTAAAATATAGATTTAACGATCTAGAATTACCTTCGCATGTGAAACTACCGCATGTTGGTTTCATCTGAAGATATAGCCTTGGCAGTTGGCACTGCAATTATAATACTTATTTATTACGCAACAAATATTTGTGAGAACCGAAAGCGCTAATATTAAAGATATAGTATGAAATAACCCTTAAATACAGTTGTGTAGACAACAAATAAAATATAGTCTGGTGTTAAAATATTAATTACTCGCGACCTGCCCCGACACGGATAGCAAATTAGCCTAGATAATTAAGAATACCAATGGTGAAACAATTGTTGAAATTGGACCAGTATTTTTTTAAGGATACCTAATCATTACAAACCTACAAAGGGACAAATCTTTCCACTTTATTATATTACTAGTATAGATTCACGAGAGAAATTATATATGTGAGATATCTTTTAGACAAGTATGTTTAGCTTTGTGATATGAGTAGATATTATTTCATTTGTGATATAAGTATAATTCTAATATGTGATTTGTGTGTATTCCAGCTGCAGTTCACGCTCCTTTTAATTCACTTCGTGGCGCTAGCAGTGTCCCGGGAGTGCAACTTCCCTCGCGTGCCCGCGTACATCCTCATCCCACAGAACCTGTTCATGGTCATACTCTTCTCGGACTTCTATTATCGATCTTATATCAAGGCTAAGAAGGCATAATTTAAAATATGTACTTAAATATTTTTTTGTCTTTTTTTTATTACCTACCTTTTCGTGTACTTGTGTATAGTTTAAATTGCAAACGGTAGGTATGGACCGAAAAGACGCTGCCAAGATGATGGTTATTTTTAAACCCCCGACGCAAGAATAAGGTGTAATGTACGGTTTACGTACAGGCGAGTAATACATACATGTAAAAAGTTTTACGTATCGGTCTGTTTGACGATCTGTCTGCCCGTAGATCTGTCTATGGCATCATAGTTCTTAAATGAATAACCCGATTATAATGCGTTTTTGGTTGAATGCTGTTGTGATCAAGATGGTTCTTAGCTATAACGATAGAAAATCTGAACAGCGTTTAAAAGTTATACAGCATTATGATATAATATAATAATATGATATAATATTCCGGGACAACTCACACACGGTTATCTGATCCCAAGCTAAGCAGAGGTTGTGTTATGGTAACCAGACAACTGATAAGCATACTTATATATTTCTAAATACATACATATTATAGATAATTTACACCCAGACACAGAAGAAATGATCGTGCTCATCACACAAAGATTTGTCCTAGGTGGGAATCGAACCCACAACCTCCGGTATAGCAGTCAGCGTCACTAACCACTAGACCAACTGGCTCGTCGAATTATGCAAAAAAAATGTCGGGAGCTTCTCAATTTTTTATCAATAGATTAGATATCAGAGTACTGGATGGAAGAGGCAGAAATATATTAAAATACAATGTTATTAAAATTATCATTTTTATTTCTATTTCCATGAAACAGATGACAAATTGTAGTAAATCGTATTCAATACAATAATTAGGTATTATCACAATACAAAAATTCTTAGTCTTACTAATTTACTTATCCAATGATTGCAAAAAAAATGTCATACAAAAAATTAAATACCTCCATTTTCTTTCATGAAACATGTAGATCATCTGAAAATCTAACTTTTAAATCCTTATTGTGAAATATAGCTTTTTGTGAAACTATGCGATAAGACTAGAGAATATTGGGAGATTATTAAGTTGTATGTTAAATATACCACAGAATAACCTATATGTACTTAGAGATCATAACTTTCCTACCCTTAATCCTTATTTTTCATTTTGCTGTCCTATGTTAACAGAATTATGTATGTGATAAATCAGCATTAACTTTTTATGGTAATTTATTTGTGACTTATTTGACAACGTCGAGTAAATAAAGTTAAAAATCAAAACAAATAATACAATTTAGGCTAAGGCCGCACTACGGTTTTTTTTCCGCAAGCGGTAAACCGTGAAACCGCAAAACCGCCCGAGACGCACACACCGGTTAAAAACCGGGAAAGTAGCCACGAATAAGCCAGTACTACAAATTATGACGCGGTTTTTCCCCGCTAGCAATTCTGTCACAAATATAATAATAATCCAGCCTTTTAAACGTCCCACTGCTGGGCACAGGCCTCTTCCCATATAGAGAAGGCACGAGCATTGATCATCACGCTTGCTCTATGCGGATTGGCGATTTCAGATCCCAATTTTGGAATCCAGGTTTCCTCACGATGTTTTCCTTCACCGTTTGTCGGAAGTTTCTTAGAATAATTAAGAAAGTACATATAACTTTGAAAAAGCCACATTGGTACTTGCCTGGGTTCGAACCTGCGTCACAAAAGCGGTTTTAAAATCAGTCGCGGAAAAAAACCGTCAGTGCGGACGCTTCACAAAATAAGTCGGTTAAAATCCGCGGCGGTTTAGCCGTAGTGCGGCCTTAGCCTTACGCAGTTTACGCAGTACGTTTGCCAATTTACGCACTGGCTTAGTCCCATACTTTGACGCTGTGCGTTTATAGCGTGGCTTGAAATCTAAAAACGAAAGAATAAAATCAATTCTAGGCAATACATTTCAATTAAGTAGATACCTACATCAAAATTTTATTACTAAGTAATCTTTCAAGTTTATGAAACTTAATATGTGGCCGCTGAGTACTCTAAGTAGTCAATTATTCATGCGCCAATAATTTAATTTTATAGATTCAATCACAAAATTAGTTTAGTCTCGGTTTCAAATTCAAATTCAAATTCAAATTCTTTATTTGCGAATTATGGGTTTACAAAAGGATGTTATTATAATAAATGGTATCACCATATTCTGCCTTTCAGCATGCAAATGTTACATGTTCCTTACATACATTTTTTTTAAAAGAGAAAAACAAATAAAGGTTATATATCCATAACAATAACTATAAAATAATAAACTAAAAAAACTCAAATTATTAAACAATATACAATCTTATACATTAAAATAATAATAATAATAACAACTTACATGTCAATCAAATCAGTAGATATAAAAACAAAAGCCTATCTATGCTATATAATACTATCTTCCATAAATTCAGTAACTGAGTAATACGTTTTTTCTATTAGTAATTGCCTAAGTTTTCTTTTAAAAATAACAAATTTTTTTTCTTCATGTAAGTAGGATGGGAGCTTGTTATAAAGTTTAGGGCCCATGCAAAATATACTTTTGTGTAACAGTGCAGTTTTAGAGGGACGAATACATAATTTAGTATCATGACGTTTTTCCAAATACGTATAAAATTATATTTCAATGTAAATGTACTTGCTTACATTTTATCGATGTTTTAAATCACTTTTCGCTCCTTTTGTAAAAGTTTAAGAAGAGTAAGTAGGAAACGATTTAATTATGGTCTATCGCTAAACTTCGTTTTTCGAAAGCACCGTTTACTTACACAAAGGTTGTATTTGTATGGACATCAGTCCACGGTCAGTACTTGTACTTGGACTTTTCTAGTCTTCGTAAAAAAGTTATTTCAAACGAGCAAATAAATTCTGCTTAACAAGTTCAATAACATTATTGTCACTGTAAGCATTGATCACCGCTTTAGTTAGACAAAGCGGGCTAGTTGTACCGTCTATCTCTTCATCACAGAGAGGACGGTCTTTATTCACGAATTCGTCAACATTTTGCTTCACTAACTTGACCAATTCCTCCCCAGTTACAGTCGGTAATTCTTCTAGATTATTCGCTTTATTTTCTAGTAAAGCTTTTAAATCGTATGTCACAGGTGTGTCATCAGGCTCTTCTTCACATGTTTTCTGTCGTTTCGCGCGTCGAAGCTTCCGCTTTTTGTCAAGATGAGCGTTCGCGACTGTTTCCAATTGCAGAAATAGTACTGACAACGGCGTGTCCGCTATGTCATCCTGCAAATTATTAACTAATTAGAATGCTATATCTACAAAAATATAATAAAGTAGTATAAAATATTACACACAACAGGAAGAGTTATTTCCTTTACGCTGACAAAAATAAAGAGTATGCTAATTTTGTAGATAATTTATAAAATATAGGTATGTGTATGCATAAAAATTACTGCATAAAACAAGAAAATTTATCCTTCCTAGGTACTAATATTCAGTGCTGTTTGGAGTTTCGTTTTTTTATTGCGATGACCTTTAAATATGATGTCAGTTCACAACTCCACATAAATGTAATAAGTATTTAATGAACGCTTGCTATGTTTCAACAACTAGGAGCGGCAAGGTATGTGTCATGCACATAATTATCTTGGCAAGATGAGCGGATTTCCTTCAATCATCGCCAGGAATCGTATGAATTCTTCTGGTGACGTCATGACGTGATGTCACTGTTCTGACCCTGACTTAGTAAGATGTTATTAATAAATACCATTGCAGCGGTCAAGGGTATTCATATGTATGTAGGTAAGTATACTATAAGTAAGTATTAGTCGCAGTTTTGCCAAAATTGTAAATATTTCAAGAACGTAATGTGAGGAAGGTAAAAGTTCGACAATCTCAGTAACATTAACATCAGATAGTGTATTATGTTGTATTCGTGCTAATCTATCTATATATATAAAAAGGAATTGCTGTTCGTTAGTCTTGCTAAAACTCGAGAACGGGTGGACCGATTTGGCTAATTTTGGTATTGAATTATTTGAGAAAGCCCAGGGAAGGTTTAAAAGGTGAATAAATATGAAAATGATTGGAATTGAATAATAAAAGAAACAATTTGTTTTAGGTTTATTTTATACAAAAGATTAGGCTTTTATTTATCGATTGAGGGGCAGTACGAAGTCTGCCGAGTCAGCTAGAAGGGTAAAAAAAATAAGAAAAAAAATACTAGGTACACTATATTTATGAAAACGAGAACCAAATTTCCCATTACTTATGTTTCTACATAAAATGTAAGCGCTTTTACTCTGAATCTAGTGAAATAGAGGAGATACAAAACACTTACTTCATTTGGATTCACAATTAATTTAGCAGTTTCCTGTGGTAAATCCTTGCATATTTGTGCAACAAATAATTTGATTAGGGCCTCTGACACTCTTGCCGAACTATCTTGATCCTGTAAACAATATTACGTCTCGCTATAATAAACATTGAATAGAAGCGTTAAAACACGGAAGCATTTAATGAAGGGAAGCTTGAACAATTTTATGCATTATAATTTTTTAATTAAATAATACCTAAACAATAGGATCATACTCATAATTCAAGGTTTCAATCCTATTTCCGTCTTTATACTGAAACCGAAAAAAGCATTTAAGTACGAAAAAAACCCTGCCACATGTAATAAGTATATTTTAACCTTGTCTACGATATATTGGATATATTTTTCCATGACTATTTTCATTAAAATTTGTTTATTTATTTTAATAACATTAAAATCGTTTTGTGTTACATACAAACATGCACATTAAGTAGAAGAAACACATTTCTCACCATAAGCTGTCTGCATACTTCAGGTAACCAGACATTTAGGGAGATATTGAGTGGCTCTACATTCTGCACATAATGCCACCACCTCCATGGCATTATCAGGACGTCACCGGCGTGAAGCTCCACAACACGACCTCCTTTCAATCCTAGAATGTTACCAATATTATGTATATTATGTTATAAAACGCATAAAAATTACAAATTATGCAATTTATAAAAAAAGTATGGCAAATTTTTTAAAGTTTATTATTTGCCAGCATGTAGATAAGATTTTTTATGTTTATTAAATTTTTATATAATTTGATTCTTGTAAAAAGTAATTGATATCTAGCAGAACAAGTATTTTTCAAAAAACTAACTACTTAATGACAAGATGACAAAATTCCTATGTCTCAACAAAGGAATTTTGCCATCCTATATTTGTTTTATGTTGGCAATATAGACATTATAACTATTGTGTATATAAAAATGGGAATAAACTGTAACTTACCACTAAAAACATCTAGGTTGCTGGGACAGAAGAAATTAACTTCACTGTATATACTGGACTCTTCATAGGGTACTCTGGTAGGTTTCAAACCTTCCGTTCCTGGGGGAAATATAATCCAACGCTTCCTAAAAATAGTATAAAATTAACTTGTTATGCTATGTACTACGTTGCGAAAAACATTTTAAAACCACATTAGATTGGTCCTTAAAAATGCCAAAGATTCATCAATTAAAAAAAAAACTATGGGAGTTTATGTTATGTAAATGAGTTGGAAACAAGTAATAAAACATAACATTAAATCCCATTTCATAATTTAACCTATCACAAAAGACACAAGGAATATAGCTATGGTGTTGTATACTAAAGAGAAACTTACATGCCATATAACTGTGTCACAATGTTGACCCCATATGTGTCTATATGAGCAGGTGTGTGAGCACCTTTACTGCCCACCCACAGAGTCGCATCTGAAGCACCTTTCTCAGGGAATCCGAACTCTTTCCAAGAAATACCCTGAAAGGACCAACTATTTATATTACTTTTGTTATTACAATCTTATGAATAAAACAGGATATTAAAAATACCTTGTATAGTTCATCCTCCCCATTAAACCACTGATAAACATATTTATAGTCAAAATACATCCACTCATCCCCTGTCGCTGACTTATCCACAAACTCCTTGAAAGTCATATATTTTTTGTTGCACCTTCGCTCCCAACATGGTTCATCAGATAAAAAATCTTTTTTCATGCACCGTAATGGTATTTGTTTCTCTCCGAAAATTGAAGTCCACTTTTCGACACTCCATTGGCATATTGACCAATTCTTCACAAAACCGCGAAATACTAAAGGCACAGAAGCGTTACTTATAACAGAGCGAAGAACTTCTTCGTTTAATGACGACATTTAATATTTCTATGCACAGTCACTTTTAGCTTCAAGACTTGACTACAATTGCACTCTAATTTTGACGAAGAATTATTTACCTCAATTATCAGATAAATAAGAAAAGTGTAAACAAACGTTCGATCTTCATTTGACATAACTTCACATAACTTGTTATGACATACTTGACAGTGACATATTGGCAAATGGCACTGTAACAAATTACCCCCACCTGCCCCCCCACCAATAGCATTTCAGTTATTTAATATTCCATAAATCGACTATGTTTTTCCTTTAAGTCGACTCTTTTTATTTTCATTTATCACACTCTGCCACAATATTTTTGTGGCATGTACCACAAAAAAAAAATATAATAGTACTTTGTAAGTTTTTGTATGGAAAAATTGCTTTAAATAGTGTATTACCACGTTTAAGACTTTATATCCTAATAATTCTACGGATAACAGGAACATAGACTATGAAACGCTGTTCCGTTGATTCATAACCAAAACAAATATCTTTATATTTACATTTTATTGATAAGTTAGAATACGGTTAGAATGTAAAATGAGAAAAAGATTCCTGCTCTTTATTCCTGAGTCCTGGCAGCCCTGGAGGATTACGTCATTTGCAACTTTGTAGTTTGTTATCAAAGAGCACAGACTACCCGATATATAAGATATATTACTTTCCTCTATGGCACAGACGTACTAGAGATGCTACGTCAAAGAGTAAAGTAATTGTTTGTTATCATCAGTGTTATCATTGACGCTTGAAGTATTGTTGGTACGCCTACACTTTGTTATGGTTTGAATTTGAATAGTTTCTGCAAACTTGGAATAACATTTAGCTTTATTCAATTGTGATATTTTGTTTATGTGTGATATTACTAATACTTTGAGTTAAATATTGTTCAGTAAGTGGTGTAAAAATTGCGTGTATGATAGCGATAAAATTGATACTAAAATTTGAAATCTTGTAAAAATGTCTGAAGAAGTAGTATCATCCTTTTTCTTTCATTCAAGAGATTCCACTAGTGTTGAGTGTGATGACTTAAGTGAAGACTTTCTCAATTTATCAGATGAATTAAATTTATCTCTCGAACAATTTGAAATGCCTAAAAAAGTATTTTGTGTCTACAATCCTACAATTTATGCTAGGCATACATTCGAAATGTATATTCATAAATATTGCAACACAAAAAAGAAAATAGTGTACTTTGGTATGAATCCTGGACCATGGGGAATGTCTCAGACAGGAGTAAGGAAACAAAATTATCTAATTTGGAAAAAAAAAATGCTGTTTCTAGTAAATAGATATTAAAAAGAAAAAAATTAGGTAATAATGTACCATTTAGCAATGGTAGTAAAACAAACTTTAGTCCATATATAACAGTATAAGAATAAATTATTAATTTGTTTTTCTAACAGGTGCCTTTTGGTGAAATAAGTTCAATAAGAGATTGGCTGGGAATAAGTGGACCTGTAGGGAAACCCCCTTGTGAAGTCCCAGCCCGTCCAGTCTTAGGCTTTGAATGCACCAGGACCGAAGTAAGTATTAAAGAATATGAAAGAGACTTTGAAATATTGCAAAATAAACATTTTGGCAATACTTTACTGACCTACTAATGACTACTGATAAGTGATAACTGTATTGATTAGAGATATAAAGATAAAATAAAATACCTAACTTCACAGAATATAAAAAAGAGATTAGGTCCAATAAGTGCCAAAACCTACAGATGATTTTTAAACAAAATCAAATATTTCAGGTCAGCGGTAAAAGGTTTTGGGGTTTATTTAAATCTCTATGTGGAACACCTGAAAAATTCTTTGAATCAAGTTTTGTCTATAATTACTTGCCCCAACAATGGTTGACTAATTCAGGGTGTAATTTAACACCACAAGAATTTAAAGTGAGTATAAATGGAAATAAAGATTATTGAATACCTACATATAAATTGAATGTATCAATTCAATTGTAATTAAAAAAAAACAGGCTTCAATTCATAAAAAGCTATTGTAAGGGTTCATACGCACTATGCGGTTACCCGCAATGCGGCTAGCCGTCCGGCTGACCGTCGCAGTGCGCGTAGAAATGAATATTACGTACATAAATGTGCTTGCGGTCAGCCGGACGGCTAGCCGCATTGCGGGTAACCGCATAGTGCGTATGAACGCCAAGGCTATTGCATAAAAGTACAAAACATGCAATTTTGTTTTGACAATCAAGGTAATTATTTTCCAAATATTTTGATATTAGAACCAAACTACTAAATATTTTTTTTATTGATAAAATTTATATGGGACTACCTCTGAACTATAAACTCTACTGATTTGCAGAAGATAGACTTTTGAAATCATTTAAGCTGGATGTAAATAGTAGAAGTAGTTTAAAAGTGGAATACATAATATATCATACTTACTTATTTTCAGAAAAGTGAAGTACAAGATTTGTATAAAATCTGTGACCCAATATTTAGTAAAATTCTCGAACTTTATGAAGTGGAAATAATTGTAGCAATAGGGAAATTCTGTGAAACAAGAGCAAAGGAGATATTAAAACGACACACTTCTGCAAGACCAATCCAGGTACGATTTTCTAACGTTTTCTATCATGTTTAAAATATTACATCTGAAAATAATTAAATTTACTTACTTCGAGTCTTTGTTTCAGATATTATATTTGCCTCATCCAAGTCCCAGGGCAGTAAATAATAATAATTGGGATCAGACTGCAACTGAATTTCTACAAAATAATAATTTGCTACAATATTATACCAACAATATTTAAGAAACTAAATGGTAATTTAAAATTAAGTAAAATGGTTGATTTTATGAAAAGAGCTCTTGAGTTGGCATCAGAAGCTCTATTAGCTCAAGAAGTACCAGTTGGCTGTGTGTTTACTATTAATTCAGAGATCATTGCAGAATCTAGGAATAGTGTAAATGCTACACATAATCCTACGAGGCATGCAGAAATCAACTGTATTGATACTGTCATAGAATACTGTAAAGCAAATCACATTGATTGCAAAATGTATTTTAAGAATGTTACTGTCTATGTCACAGTGGAGCCATGTATAATGTGCGCTGCAGCACTTAGTAATTTATGTGTAAAAGAGGTAATTTATGGTTGCGCCAATGATAGATTTGGTGGCAAAACAGTGTTAGATATAAGTAAATTTTATGAATATAATTATAATTTAACTGGAAACTTAATGGCTAATGAAGCTATGGCTCTACTAAAACAATTTTATAAGGGCACAAATCCCAATGCTCCAGAACCAAAGTCAAAGAAATAAAAACCAATAGCTAGTACATACTATCTTTACTAAACTAGTATAATAAAATGTAATTCATATTCAAAAACTAAAATATATTTCGAAAACAATCGCAACAGAAAGAAAAAGATATAGGTACATAAAGCAATATAAAACTTTGTTTTAAAATGAATTATTGATTGCACAGGTGCAATCTTGGGATCAGTATTTAGGAAGAAAACTAAAAGAAAAACATAGTGGTCCGAAGAGTAGATTCATAAAAAATAATTAACATGCATACCTAATAACTAAGTATTTTGAAATTGAAAGATCAGTATAGTTTATACTCAAATTAAACAGGGTATTCATAATATATTTTTAATTTATAGCCATATTTTATACTTGTTTTTATTGTTTCGATTATTTTTTAAATACATACTTAATAACAATTAAACACTAATTGTTATTATGTAACTGGACTAATAGATTTATCCTTTTCTTATCCCATCATCATTACTTTCTACCACCTACAAGTTGTTCTAAGTGAATGTGAAATGCTAAATACATTTATTTCAAATGAGGTTACTGATAAGGTAGTATTTTTATAAAACTCTAATAGGGTAGGAGTGAAGTAATTGAGATTAATAAACATTTTTAACTATAAAGTATACATATATTTTACTGTTTTCTTATTCCATCCAAAAACTATGTTTCTAGGTCCACTAAGGTAAATAATATTAGAGTGTACATAAGGATTTTCACAGCTGAGTGCATGTGGCTGACAAATAACATACTTACATAATAATATAAAATTTCTTGACTTATTACACAGTATTTAATGGCGCAGCAGAACATAAAAATTACATCTGTTTTAATATAATATAAAATATTTCTACAAGTACTTGACACAATTGAGTTTATTACATAAAAAAGAACACCTATTCATAACAAGATCAAAGCCAACCATAAAATATAAGATTACAATAATAATTAAAAATAAATTATACTCAATACACTACAACATTTTCACTTAGATCTAGCCTACATTATATCCCACTGTATAAACATAAAAGTGAGATCTATTTGGAAACAACAATATTTTTACATTAATTAATCACTACCAATAAAATATCCACAAGGATATCACAGAAATTTTTCACTAAATCTAAAATATTATGATCTCACTATTACATTTCCACAATGTTGAGGGAATTTGTACAGTCCACTACACAAAGACGCAATTAAATAAATGCATGTCATGTAAATTCACACATTACACCATGAAATATACTTGTCCCACTGTAACTTAGGAATAAGCAGAATAAAATACTAAATACTGTTTCACAATTTCGACAGCATGTAGCTATTTACCAATGAATGTTCAGAAACTTAGTCATTTGAATCATGACAGCCATTAACCATAGGGTATGTAACTTCGGAACTTTCAGTCTCTTCATTTTGGCCATTAACATGAACATGATTTTCAATGGATAAATTATTGCAGTTTTCTAGAACTGGCTCAGCTACAGGACTTGCACTGCGGCTAGACGTGCTGTCGCTGTCTGATGTTGATGAACTATCACTTTCAGAGTCTGCACTTGATGAGTCCTGGGAACGCTGACGTAAATGTTCATTTTCAAGCCGTAATTTTTCGTTATCCAGCTGTAGCGAATGTATTTGTTCTTCTTGTTCCTTCATACGCTGCATTATCTCACTTAACGACTGTTCATCTACCACACTGGATCCTATAGATGTTCCTGAAGTATCTCTATCAGTCACCATACTGTCTCTATCCGTAATTGAAGCATCTTTGTCAGTGTTGGTGATTTCTTTGTCCTCATCTACGCACTTTGCTTTTGAACGTTCTGTTCTTTTGACGAGATTCTCATATTTAGCTTCCAATAGTAAATACTCCTGTATAAGGTCATCTTTCGTCATATTTGACAATCTTTCACTTTGTGCGTCTTCGTAAACACTTGAAAATTCTTTTGTTAGATATTCCTCTTCATCTTCGGGTAGAGAAAAAAAGTAATTTTCTTCAGAATCCACGCTAAAACTCGAATCGCGAGTGCGAGCTGAAGGTGTCCTTAAGAGATGAAATGAATTTTCTGGTTCTGGTTTATGAATTTCCATTAAAAATTGATTGTTATTAAATGGCGCATGTGTATTAGCTAATACTATCTTCCGGAATCTATTATTCCTCTTTGATTTGTCATTTTTTCTCCTATCTTGCCATGGTATCTTCGAAAACGGTTTCATTATTTTTCGTTTAGATTTCCCGCGCCTCCTTTTTTTTCTCAGAACTCCAAATTTTTGTTTCGGTACATCCACGGTAGGTGGCGCCTCTATAGCAGCAGGGCGCGTCTGATCGCCATCTTTTACAGCGATAATGTTATTTCCGTCCATTTGCGATAAACTGACACTTACTCCAAAATATATACTGAATGTTAATCAAAATAATTCACAATAACACTTCTAATACAAATTAACTCCACAGCAGCTTTACGAAATTTTCAATGTACCACGAAGCTCTGCATGGAAGACGCAGTCCGCCATCTTTATTTATTTATTTATTGTTATATTTTTTACTACTTTGTCGTTAGGGTTGCCTATTATGACATCAAAATTATTGCGACTGTTGCGACATAGTGACGAATGTTGCAATGTTTCGAATACATGCATGTCGTTTATTAATGACCATATAACGAAGTTAAAGAATGGTTAAAAGATACCTTTAAATAGGATGCGACCTATTTATATTCTTCCTTCGCCCTAAATTATAAGTCACGGTTAATACGACTTGAGCCCTTAGGGCAGTTGCACATGCAGCAAGCGTCCGATCCGAGTCCGTGCAAAAACGTTCCGAAGCAGTCATAGAATTATTTGTATGCTAGTTTACGCACTAGATACACATTCCGTCATCTGTAAAACCTAGTTCGGAGCAAAATATTGACGGACCGAAGTAGTCACAGTTTCATGGCGATAAGCTGAGCAAGTAGATGTTCTAATGAAAAATATGATTATGATTATGCAAGTAATGTATAGTCGATTGGCGTAATGGCCAACGCAGATCTGATTATAATAATAATAATAACCACCTTGGGCCGTTAATGTCTGTTCTCCAATAGGGCAGGGGTGAATGGCCCTCGATAGATGCCCCATCCCATATTAGAGTAAATTTCTCAACAAGGCCGCTGCGTGTTGGACCCACGTAAGCCTTTCAAAGAACCGGGTATTCTCATTGCTGAGGATAACCCGTGAAAGATAAGAGATACAAATATAATAATCAATGTCATTAAAAATAATTATTATTATAATAACATTGATTAGAATTAAAGTATTTGGTTTATTCTCACGGTAGTTATGTACAAATACATAAACCTCACTATCTACAAACAATATTAGCGGATATATAATGAGAAAATTTGATAAACACATATATTCCATCGAAAAAAATTAATACACCATCGTCTAAAGAAACTTTAGGTCGAACTTGAGCCAGCAGATTATTAAGATTTATTTAAGCAATTATTAATATGTCGGCACTTATTTTTTAGATAATTATATAGTTGATCTATGCTTATTCTTAATTACCTGTTTAACAGTTTATATTGATCAGTAAATATACAACATTAAAATTCAATTCAATTATTATTAAATGAAGCCATGGACGACCGAGCTTGGGCTCAGGCCACTCTTCCCATCCGTATGGGCGGGCTCGGCGTCCGCAAAATTACAAGTATCAGTTTACCGGCTTTCATATCCTCGGTCCACGGCACTGATAAATTAATCAGGAATATTCTTAGTTCCACACTGATTAATTTTGAGGTGCCGTGCTTCACCGAGGCTGTGGATGCCTGGAAAATTGCCTGCCCGAATTCAAATACTCCTGTCCACCCATCTTCCCAGAGACAGTGGGACGAGCCGCTCTGCAGAGTAGTTAAGGAAAATCTAATCTCATCTTCCAATACTACTGCTGACCGTGCGCGCTTACTGGCTGTGGGAGAGTGGGAGTCAGGCCTTTGGCTTCAAGCATTGCCTTCGTTGAACATAGGCACCTTGTTCTTTCCGCCTCGCTGCTGCTCTACGCCTAGGGGCTTCGAGTTGTACCCCGCATCGCTGTCACTGTGGCGAAGTTGTCAACAGCCTCGGACACCACGGCCTATCATGTAGCCGTAGCGCGGGCCGCATGGCGCGGCATGCGAATATAAATGACATTATTCGACGAGCTCTTGTCGCCGTCGGCGTTCCGGCTGTACTCGAACCTAATGGCCTGGCACGCGACGACGGCAAGAGACCGGACGGCATGTCTTTGTTCCCGTGGAAGGTGGGTAGGCCTTTAGTGTGGGACGCTACTTGCGTCGATACTCTTGCGCCATCCCATCTTCCTAGTACGTCGTGCTGTGCTGGCGCTGCTGCTACGGCTGCTGAGAACCTCAAGCGGCGGAAATATACCAACCTAGTTGGAAGTTATTTATTCGAGCCGTTTGGGGTTGAGACCCTTGGTCCGTGTGCACACAGATTTTTTAAAGATTTATCCAAACGCCTGGTTGACACTTCGCGTGACCCAAAGGCTGGCTTCTACCTAGGTCAGCGAATAAGCATTGCCATACAACGTGGCAATGCTGCCAGCCTTTTGGGCACACTCCCAGTCGACAGCGATGTGGATGAATTTTTTGATGCCTTGTTTTAGTTCTTAGTTTCATTTAGTTTATAATTCTTCGGCTTAGTTTTTATAATATTGTAAATATTTTAAGTTTAATTCCATTAATAAAGAAAATTACACTTATTTAAAAAAAAAAATATTATTATTATGACAACTGACAACGACAGGTTAAATTGTCAACAAGACTAATGTCAAATTGTCAATGTCAAACTTTTGCTTGTCTTGTTGTGCTTATTAAAAATAAAATCCGAGTAAAATAATTTGCAATACATTATAAAGTATAGAACATTTTAAAGTCAAAAGTTTTTTCATATTAAATAATAAAAAAAACTAATACCTAAATATATAATTGCGTTAATCTAGCAGCGCAACTATGGCTGACGATATAGTGTTTGAATTACTGCATTCCGAAATAATTAACTATTCTTTAGAGCAATCAAAAGACAGTACCAATGATAAAAAGGTGATAGTAAATATTCTTTTTACAAAACAAGTATTCGAATGGTAATAAGCAAAGAAATTGAAATATTATGTTGCCTTTATTTTAGGAGGTGGATCTTTCTGTGGTCGAGTATATAGGTTTTGCTGCTGGTTATAAAATAATGGAGAGGTTGACAAGAGAGTGGCCTAGATTTAAAGACGAACTAGATACTATGAAGTTTATATGCACAGACTTCTGGACTTGTATCTATAAGAAACAAATTGATAACTTACGGACAAATCATCAAGGTGTTTATGTTTTGCAAGATAATGCTTTCCGATTCTTGACCAACTTCTCGAATGGCCATCAGTACCTGGAATTTGCTCCAAGAGTAAGTATCTTTACGTAGTAAGTTTCTTTCTTTCTAAGTTTATAGCACATGATTTAGAAAGATTATGTATGCTGACTGTCTCTGCTCAGGTAGTTGATTGCATGATATTTAAAAACAAAACATACTTTGATTTCACAACTGCATGTGTTTATCTGGAAACAAATCATATTGGATTTAGATTTAATGCAATGTTCCCCTTTTTTTACTTGGACTAATATAAAATATCTTTCCTGAGCTATCAGAGCTTAGGACAGAAACATGTGTAAAAGGGAGTAAGAGGCCTTTGCTTTGCCATGGAATAAAACAGGCTTAGGATTCAAATATAAAACTAAACTTTTTGAAATGTATTTTTTTTACATATATAATTATTTTATAACATTTTGGTTTTCTTTTTCAGTATGTTGCATACACCTGTGGATTGATTAGAGGGGGCTTGGCTAACTTGTGCATTAACAGTGTGGTCACGGCGGAAGTTCAAGCTATGCCATCTTGCAAGTTTCACATACATGTTCAAAGAGCATGAAATAACTAAATATTATAATAAAACTATTTAATCTTCTGTATATAATTTGTATATCAAGAATCTGGTAAATGTTATTGCTGTCTATTAGTTAAAAAAATACATAAATGCACCAGCAATATTGCATTTTGATTCAACTAGTTCCAAACCATTTACTTAATTTTTTTTAATTTCCTTCTGTATTTTGAATTTTTTCAAAGGTATCTCTAAGATTATTATAAAATTTACTGATTTACTGTGGTTACCTGGCAGTAGAAACAACAGTTAAATGATAGGAATTATTTCAGCCTCCAGTTATTTTAAATATAACTGATCAAAATACCTACTTCTTTACATTTTCGACTGTCTGCCTAATTATAATGATATTGGGTGTAATCTTGAAAATTGCTGAACAAATTATCATAGGACTTTACTGACAGGTAGCTGACTGCTTAAGGAGTAACAAGTTTTGGCAAAAAAAATGTTTGGGCAGGAAATAAAAAATAATGAAATTACACATAATCAGTTATTGATCGATAAGAACGCGGTTTAAACTGCGAGGATCATCTTATTAATTAAAAATACCAAAATGTATAATCCTGACCTTATTATCTATATTTTGCAAGCTAGATTTGATACAATCCAAAGTGTCGGTCTGTGAGGTCACATCCTACTCTATGTGTGGGGTCTGTGCGGAAAGAGAACGGTCGTTGGATTGATTGAGGGCGCTGCTGTGCTACATTACCGTATATTTTAAGATAAAGCAATGTTGCGTTATTATTAATAACCTTTTAATAACTTATTAAAAGGTAATCGACGGTAAATTTGAATATTTATAAAATTATAGTAGACCTTAATATTTTCAGATGCTGTTTTCACAATTGTTTTATGAAATTATTTTATGTTATTATAATGTTAGTTCAGTTTTACGTCACAACGGTTCTCTTTCATAGAGTTCTACTTCAGAATAATGACTATCATCCTTACTCTGAGGAGTCTAGCACATTATTGCATAGGATTATTGAGCTGCGTACATAAGGCCCACAAACGCAAGCGAGTGGTATTTGACGTTGGTTATCGTATGTAAAAAAACCTGTAGGAAAAGGTCGTTTGATTCCTGCTATTTTTGGATGCGACGATGCAGATGACCAACCTTCCTTAACGAATGATCGTTGGCGTTGGCTAAGCTGACTAGACAGGCACTGCCATGTAGGTAAAACTGCAGGAAACAGAATTGAATACAAGTAGCTCCTGCAAAATAAAAGCTAAAATTATTTTACCTACTAAATGCTCAAAAGAATGCTGAACCAAGTTGAGTATTTTTCCTTCTAAACCAGTGTAAGTTTTGATTTTGATATGAAATATTATTACAAAATAAACGACTTTATTATTATTTAAAGATATGTATTAATAAATAAAATAAATAAATTGAGTTGCTTATGTTGCCATAAAAATAGTGATAAAATATAAAAGTTTTTAGATATTATCTGTGGTAAAAACTTTGACGAAACACACGCAAACTTTTTGATTGGCGTTGGCGCTCTTTTGCTTCCTTTCCTTTCATTCGCTCTTTCATTTCAATTTACAGAAAATGGCTTCCGAAGAATTGGTGACTGAGCAATTTCAATTTTTTGGTATAGATGTGCCTAAAGAAGTCATAAGTAAATGTGAGTACTCATTACATTCGCGATATGTAATAAACTTGTGGATCTATCTCTTCAACAACTTTATTAAAAGTTTTGGGTGTAACTTAGACCGTTTCAAAATGAATGTTCAAGGTTGTTCCATTATTCACTTCTTTTCTAAGGCGTAAGTTTATGCGAAGAATACAACATCGATGCTGAATCTTTTATCGAACAATGGATGGCCTTCAGTTTAAACAACTTAAACGGTTCATCGCCGAATTTGGACAACTTGGATATATTTGTGAGAAAGGAATTTTTCAAGCGATCGGCGAATCGTTCCAATGCAACCGCTACAGAAAATGGACAATCGGTTACCGGCAGTGGTTTGACGGTTTACGGGGCAGGGGCTCCTGTTTCAAATCAGTATCCTTTTAATGCGCATGCTCCACGTGTTCAATATTTACTAAAGTATTTGTAAAAAGTTGTTTGAAACTTGTCAGTTTAGCTGCCGCTTGGGATGATTAACGGTTTATTGGCAATCCTTTTATGTTAGCCGTACTTCATCAGCGATTCTATTCCTTAGCGAACATACAGATCAGAAAATGAAGTTTTATCAAATTATATGGCAACTACACCAAAGGTATTTATTATTTCATAGCTTTGTTGGTTACCTACCTGTTATTATTTAGAATATTAGGATGACATCTAAGGTAAAACTATTTTCTCAACTATTTACTTTTTATTATTGTGTACCTTCACTTTTATTTAGATGTTCCTGCTGTTGTCATAGAAGAAAGAAGTTAGAAATACCTAATTGTTCTTAATGGGTATATTTCTAGTAACACAGTGAATTATGTCTGTGACTAGATCTACACTCATTGAGTACTTTTAGGAAGATCATCACCTACAACTTACAACACTTACAAGCCTTAACTTTGAATGAAGAACTGAAATTGCTTAAAATATAATTTTAGTATTTTTTTTTCTTTTTAAACATGAGAATGTTAAGAAATATCATTATAATAATTATTACCAAGTATGATAATCTGTTTTTGTAAATAAATATTATGCAGAACTTGGTTTAACTTGAAGGTTGTTTTACAAATCACTGTCTAAGTAATAGCACAGCAATAAAATCTTTGTGTAAAAATTAAACTTTGTTCCTTTAGATTATAGGAACTGTCCTTAATGTTTTCTTGTGTGTAAATTTTGGCAATAATCACCATCTACAATATAACTTGATGATATTTGTGGGCGAGTTTGCTTCTGGTTCATGTTCTTTATTAATCATGACTAGATCCATACTCGTCTGCAGCCATCAACTTAATCTACATTTCATTTCGTTTTATAAAAAAAAAAGAATATTTTTCTTAAAATATACATTATAAATTTGTATAGTTCTGGACACTGTTATTATCCCTCACAGACTGTATAAATTTTATTTCACACATTTTCAGAGGGTTAAAATTGAAATTGAATCAACAAATCATCCAAATGACCTGTGCCCAGCCAGTTACTCACCTACAGTGTAAGTTTAGGAAACTCTCCCTAACTAATATTTGAGGTATAGTTCCTATCAGTGACAGAAGTTAACTCAAATATTTATTTCCTTATCCCATTTTGGGGATTGGTCCAGTATTCCAGTTTGTTCTCTTAGTATTTAAAATTTATCACGGCTGAGATTTCATTCCAAATATTATTATTTAAATTAAAAAACTTGTCATTACTAACAGCAATTTCTGCAATTTGCCTATTTATCAGTAAGTGGAGCAATAATATAGATTTGTGCTAAGCTACAAGTATATGTTCCCAAATATTTCAAAGAAATTGTAGAAGTGGATTACTTAGGCCTGATGGGATAACTTTGTTCCAAACTGGAACAAAGTTTCAATCACCTCGCTATTATGAGAGTACTTTTAAACTTAGATAAATGTTCACTCTTACAATTCTAACAGGCTACGATGTGTAAAGTTTTTACTGGTTTGGTAAAGTTACCCTTCAGGGCCAATATTAACCATGTTTTACGAATCAAATTTATTTGTGTTATCTTTAATAAAGCATTATGGTTAATTCCAGTGGGTCAGCCAAATATGCTTCAAGAACTAATCCAGGTGCTGTCGTACATTCATATGGTGATGAGCAATTATTACAGAGTATTGCAGAACCATGTGGTCCCACTGACTTTATAAATCTGAAAATAGCACAGGTACCTAACGAGGATGGTGACACATATACTAAAGCAATGTAAGTTACTCCAACCTTGAAGATAAAACTAATCAATTGTCATTTAAATCAAAGCATCAAGTTTAGAATGACCAAAATTGATGTGTTGAGAATAATCCTATATCCTGTATTTAATAGTTTAGTTGTTCACAAACATAAGAATTAACCAGACTGCAAAAAATGTTGCATAACACAAACTTGTCTTATGCAGCATCAATCCTAGATACAGTGAAACAGCCTTAGGGATAGGGAGGTCTCTTCCATTCTTGCAGTCATGAGTTTTGTCTATTATTCCAAATTTTCATTTTAGGTTTGGCTTTGAACTGCTCCATGAGAAAGCTAGTATGTTCGACAACAACATTCGGTATTTATCCCAATGCATAATGAAAAAGCATGGAGTATCAGAAGTTACTTCTGTTAGGTGCAAAACACAGGTACCTAGCCTACATAGCCATTTAGCATGAACTTCTATCTACTTAGCGCTCGGGCAAACGACTCCGTCGTTTCTTTTTGTTACACCATTACCAGCTGCCAACAAACATAGCTATCAACGTACGACAGCGTCGAGTGCTCGAGCGCTTAAGGATTTTCAAAATTGAAGTTTTGGATAAATGTGATGGTATTGCAGGCAGAAGTATCGGTAGCAGGTCGCATTGAGTGTGATGCCGATGCCAGGCTCAACCCTAAGAGCGTAGTGCTTCAAGGAACATGGGAGCATTCACTCAGTCAAACGGTGCCAGTGGACCTAGATAAGTCTGTATATTTAGTAATATTATTATGGAGGTATATTTTTATATCAGTGGCTTTATTGTTGCGTTGAATTGAAATGCGACTTTATAAAAAAGAGGTCTTTGCGTCCATTAAATTTATATGCCCACGATTGTTTTATGGCATATACCTATTATGTATTTATTGAAATGTGTGCAAAATAATTCTGAAAGCAAACTATTTGAATTATACCTTCATAAATATCTTATCTATTTCTGTACAATTATTCAACGATATAATCTATAGTCGTATTGTTTTCTGAATAGCGTGAAGCACTATTCATTGTTCCCTGGTCAGACGGTTGTGATGCGGGGTGTGAACCCTCGCGGCGACAAGTTCGTTGCACACGAGGTGTTCTGCGACGCTACATTGCCGGTCGCAGACCATAAGGCTGATATGATGAACACTTTGAATGGTAAGTATTATGTGCAAGGCAATATTTGTTTTTTGACTCTTTTAAATCATTTATGCAGCTATAGAACTTAATTTACTTGTTTACCATTTTGTAGGTAAACTGTCAACGGTTATAGCAGCTGGACCATACACGACGTCAGATAACATGGCTTATGAACCCTTAAAAGACTTTGTTTCCTACATAGCAACACATAGACCTCATGTAGTTATAATGACGGGACCATTCCTAGACAGTGAACATACCAAAGTCAAAGACAATACAATGGCTGAAACATTCAAATCATTTTTCGACAAACTTATAGATACTTTAGGTGATTTAAATAATTCAAGGTAAGCTAGAAAGCTACGGAACCATAATCAGATCTTTTTACCAGAACACTAATTAATGATTTTCTTTTTCAGTCCAAACACAAAAATCTACATAGTTTCCAGCAATAAGGACGCATTCCATGTGAACATTTACCCGACGCCAGCTTATCCGAGCAAACGGAAACATTCAAACATTCACTTTGTACCTGATCCTTGCACACTCAACATCAATGGAATAGTTATTGGAGTCACCAGTACTGATATCCTAATGCACATCAGTCAAGAAGAAATATCCTTGTAAATACTATTTTACTTTCACCTTATTTAAAAATTTGAATTTTGATTGTGTTAATGCTATCAATTAAAGCTAAGATTTAAATAGTGATTTCAATTCTATTTGTCAATATATAATAGCTTACTTAAATATTCGTGGAATAAGACTTTATTTTTTTTTATTTAAAAATATTTATGTTATAGGGGAATGAGCGGCGACAAGTTATCACGACTAGCGGGGCATGTCATGCAGCAACAGTCATACTACCCACTGTGGCCCGCGGCTTCAGGGCTGGCTGTAGACGCCGCGCTATGGTCGGCGCACGCGCAGCTCGCCGTCACGCCGCATGTATTAGTGCTGCCATCTAACTTCAGATACTTTGTCAAGGTAAAAAAGCCGAAATAATAAATAAAAAGTCTTGAATACAGTAAAACAAAATATTAAAATTTATTTACGTAACTAATAAAATGTAAATAAGTAACAAAATCAATTTCTTGCAGGATGTAAACGGCTGCGTTGTGCTGAATCCAGAGCATTTAACAAAGGGAACAGGGGGAGGCACATTCGCGCGGTTACTTATATCCAGTGACAGCAATGATAAAAAAATATCAGCCCAAATTTTGCGCATTTAAGTTATTAATATAAACCTTTTCTTACACTTGTATCTCTTATTTCTATTAAAATTATAAACCTTATGCTACGTAAATAGGATCGTTGAGTGACACGACGCCACCGGGTCCACTGCGAAGCGCCATTTGTACGCCCATGCGTGGGGAAGAGCCCGCTGTCTTGCGGGCAATAGGGTCTTCAATTTGTCTGTAACTGTTTCAAAAGTTATAGGTGAAATTGAAGTTTTAGCTAACACCAATAAAATGTTTCCTGAATTACAAGATCTGAAATAATTTTTCATCATTAGGCTTAATCGTTTTCATCATTAGAGACGCCTTGCGCAATAAATAGAGTGTATGAAATATGTACCTTTTCAAAGTTTCCAATGGTTCCGTTTTTGAGTAACGAACACCGGTCTCTGGATCGATAGTAGTTAAAATGCACCTGAAAAAAGTTTTGGTAATAAAGCAAGCAATACGTAGAGATCTCATCATGTCCATTTATAAAAGTACCTATAATTTACCTTGTACACGGTTTTATTATTTCAAAAATGTTATCTCCTATCTTAACGAACTTCCAATCGTCTTCTGCGTAAGCTTTAGCTCCAGTTAACACGAAGTTGGGTCTGAAGTTCCTCTCAGTAACCTGGCAGTCTGTCAGACGCGTGTTCAAATCCTCCACTGAAGCCTCGTTGATGAGATTGAAGGGTACTTCATCAGGCAGCGCACCCTGGAAATAACATTTGTATTTGTAAAGCGTGTAGGTAATGTAGTTTGTTTCGGCTATTGAGAGTGGTGTCCTTAAGGTAAAACAAGGTTTGAACATCAAGTAAAATAGATTTACGTCACAACTGATGATGCTCTTTAAATGGCAGCATTAGTTAGGTAGATATTTATTTGTAGACTTATCAAAGTAAGTGAACCCGATTATTCTGAAGAAATATGACGGATTACTTACTGTATCATCCTTTGTGAATTTGTAGAAAGCATTAGCGCTGGCCCGTAATGGACGGCTTTTTTGTGTTGCATAATAAACTAAGCGGAACTTGATGGATGACCGATCAATTAATCTGAAATCAAACGTGCATTAATTTTATCGCTAACATCGAATTCAAACTTTCAATGCGCCGATTCAATCGGTCAAACTCAATAAGTAGATCAGGTTAATTTATTATTATCATTTATATCAAAATGCAAGTAATTAAATTGCAATTTATACGTATTTTGTTTGGTAATATATAATTTTGTTTGTATAGCCACAATTAGCTCTTACCTAATAAAGAGCATATTATATTTGCTCTATAAATGGAAAAACTTGCTGATAAACTACATTATCAGTACAATATATCCACACATAAATAGGTCTTGCGTGTGATAACGCGTAAACACGATGTGTAAGTACCAGTAACTGTGAAATGAAAAGATTATTTACCTGGAGAACCATTCGCTTGCCTCCCAGCCGCAATCTAAGACTGGTACTGGTACGCTCCACACATAAGCTGTGTTAGGTTTTTGCAGAGCGACCACCTAATGGAATAAATCTAATTAAATATATACGATAAAATTTAAATTCCTGTATAATAATAATATTCCGGGACAACTCACACACTGTTATCTGATCCCAAGCTAAGCAGAGCTTGTGTTATGGTAACCAGACAACTGATAAACATACTTATATATTTCTAAATATATACATATTATAGACTAGCTGTGCCTGCGACTTCGTTCGCGTGGATGACGATACTTATCAATGAGTTTTTAACCGCAAAATTAAGTTTGTTTTTTATTTTTTATACTTTTCTGGGATAAAAACTACCCAGTGTGGTGCCCAGGAAAATAAAGAATAATTATACCAAGTTTCATCGTAATCGAACCGGTAGTTTTTGCGTGATACCTGAACAAACAGACAGACAGACAGACACAAATTTTTTTTAACACTTTTGGGTTCGGTTTCGGTCTAGTAACACCCCCCGCCATTTATTTTTTTGATATTTTCAATGTACAGAATTTTCACTTCTACAGATTTATTATAAGTATAGATAAATTACACCCAGACAACCAGAACAAATGATCGTGCTCATCACACAAACATTTGTACTGGGTGGGAATCGAACCCACGACCTCCGGTATAGCAGTCAGGGTCACTAACCACTAGACCAACAGGCCCGTAGAACAGTGTTTTTGAAGATCAATACAGCCCCGTATCGCCCACGACCCCCACCCTTCACTGCCTAAGAGCTCGAAGTGTAGGTAGATAAAAACGACGAATTTGACCTTGTTTATAATGCATCGATTCAACCATTTAGATAAAGCCCAAATCGATTTTGAATAAAACACTGTCGGCAGTTGTTCACTGCAAGATGTTGCAAGACTTGAGGTTCGAACTCAACCCGACCCTCATATCGGTGTTTGTGACGTAGTTACTTACTTGTCGCGTCGCATCGTCTCAATTTATTCAGAGATTGAATAAATTGAGACGATGAACGACTTACAGGAGACCAACTATAGTGAAGACGTAACTCCAAGCGTTATGACTTAAATATACAGTTGGTACATCATAAGTCAAAATCAATAAAGTAGGTAGCGTGTCAATAACTAGGTAAGTTATTGATGATGCACAAGGGCGCGAGTTGTGACTTGTGCATCATGAACTCAGATTATAATGATCTACTGTGTTATCTATACTTATAATAAATCTGTAGAAGTGAAAATTCTGTACATTGAAAATATCAAAAAAATAAATGGCGGGGGGTGTTACTAGACCGACACCGAACCCAAAAGTGTGAAAAAAAAAAATTTGTCTGTCTGTTTGTTCAGGTATCACGCAAAAACTACCAGTTCGGTTACGATGAAACTTGGTATAATTATTCTTTAATATCCTGGGCACCACACTGGGTAGTTTTTATCCCGGAAAAGTATAAACAATAAAAAACAAACTTAATTTTGCGGTTAAAAACTCATTGATAAGTTTCGTCATCCACGCGAACGAAGTCGCAGGCACAGCTAGTAGTGAATATAGTCGTTAAGAGAAAGGAATAAGCATACGCATAATAAATTACCAATCAATATGTTTTTTAATTACCTCTGCTAAATTGACATGCAGAGTTTCCATGTCAGCATGTTTCAATGTTAGAATGGAGTTTCTGACGATAGGTACCACCGTTAGCAGTTCAGGGTAACCTCTGGCCGTTATGAAGTTGTTCTTTTCGTCAACAACCATCAGCACTCTGTGAAAGCACAACAACTTCAATAGTACGAAATTTATTTGGACGAAAACATTTTCAAAGGTAAACTGAAGGAAACAGCCGAGATTGTAGGTGCTCTTGAAGTGCGGTAATTAGGTATGTTATTCGATGAACCATTATTATTGCTGGATCGCCCTAATTTGGAATGTTTCTCAAAAACAATGCTCAAGTAAGTATCATAAGTATTTTAGCGTATCTGAGCACTTGAATGGCTACAAGAATAACAATCGACACGAACGAAGAAGTGGCTACAAATGTCAATCTTATCTTATAACATTGACATAAAGGCGCTGCTGTGTGTTTACCATTCAATATACACACATAAGTACCTACACATGTTATACACACCTGTCTCGAAGCCAACCATCTTTAAGTCCTAAAATTGAACATTCAGCCGTGTTCAAATTGATGCGACCACATGACTTTATTGGATAGACGTTAATCGTTTTCAAGACACCGACTTGTTCCCATGTCTCCGGCAGCTTTGGACGTTGGTCTCGATAAAGACGGTAGGCGTAATATGCTCCACCGAGAACACCCGCGGTCGTTATCGTGGCCGTCACATAAGTTTGAACTAAAACAAATAATGTAAAATTGTATGCTTTGTAGGTACAGTGTGTAGGTACTTCGATCGCCGACATTAACTGTCACATAATTCAGTTTGTTATTATTACTTCTTTTGCGATTACATAAAAAGCTAACATAGCGCAGTTCACTAGTTAACTACTGTTTCCGAAGTGGTACGGGTTCAATCCACGCATGGGACGAATATTTGTGTGTTTCAAAAATCCAAGAGTGTTTGTTTACCCCGCGACACAAGGATTAAATAACAGAAAGAAAGTGGTACTAAAAAGAAAACAAGATTTAGCTACCTTACGGTACATTCACACGGAGCCACGTTTTCCCGAATCTTTTTTTCATCGGATCTGGAAAAACCGAATGTGGTATTCACACGGCAAATATTGCGTTGCCGTATCCGACGGCACCGTAATCGAGATGCCGTGTGAACACACTATCCGGTTTTTCTAGCAAGAGCGCGCACAGTTCCTCACTTTGATTTGGAAGCGATGGACGTGAACAGTCTTGCTATTATATACTGGTATTATCGCCGTCAGCGTCGTGGAAGAAGATGGTGGTTAAACCCAATAGTACAAAGACGATCAACAGTTGGTGCCTTTACAACTCTTAAAATGTGATCCACAATTTTTTTCACAACGATGTATTCAGTTTCAAGATTCGGCAAATAACCGAATCTACCCTGCGTGTATCGTATGAACGCATGTATTTAATGCGCTATACCACTGAACCGGATCTTAAATTTTGCAGTACGACCGGGTCGGTTTGTAGTCGCAAAATCGGATGTCAACTTCAGCCAGATTCGATTTTTTTGCCGTATCTTAAAACCGAATGCATGTGTGAACTCATTTATTGAAATACTGTTGCCACTAAACCGAATCCTGCAATAAACCGATTCGGTAGAGAAACACTCGACGCCGTGTGAACGTACCGTTAGGTATTGTAAAACGTCAATAAAATTGTTTACCTTCATACTTACGATAAGTAGGTACTTTTAATAATTAAGTAGGTACATAAAATGCGTTCCAACTGAGATTACCCATCACAATGCGATATGAATTTTATAGCGATTGTTCCTTTAACTATTATAGGTACCTTCTACATTCCTTACAAATTGACGACGAATGTCGACGAACTGCCCTCACTAGGTTGATGAAAAGGGCGTAGGGTAAATACGCTAAATGTCGGCCCCCTTACGGATTTTCTAACTTTGGAACGCTCTGTCTGCACCAGTTTGCAACAAAGGATAGCTTGTGTTGCGGTTTTAGACAGGTTGATAAATCTATTTTATGTTTTTAGGCATAAATTTGACTTTTCTACTAGAATAAAAAAGAATTAAGGTATTGATGAGTTGAAGACGAAAAAACCCTTAAGTCGGCCGTTCGCGGCCTATGGTCGGCGGTGTTTTTCCTAAATGTCGGCCGAATAAAGGGTGTTTAAAATTAAGACAATGAAAAATATAATCAACATGATTTATTTTGGCAGGAGTATACATTTGTATTTGTCTTAGGGTAATTTGTTTAAAAGTTACTATAATTATAACTAAGTTAAACATCGGAATAAATATAACCAGCAAATACCAAAAAACATTTTTCAATTGTATCCCAAACCATTTAGAGCTATCATGAATAATATACATTTATGTCTTCGATATTGTCAACTTCTACATCCAAACTTAACCTATTTATAATGTTAATAAATTTTTGTATTAGGTACATAACATATATTCAATTTCGAGAAAATAAGTTAGATTAATAAATTAAAAATGACTACCCACACAATCAATGAAAAAATACAAAAGTAATCAGCCTGTATACTAGCGTTCAAATTCGAGGCTGGCCGACATTACGATATTTAATATATTTAAAGTCGGCCCCTGTTGTGTGTGCCTCATTTCTCGACATTCAACTAAGATCACCCCGGCCGGTATTTAGCGACTAAACGTAAAATATATTTATTAACCTATTAAGCTTTGCAAATACTCCTATTAAGCAAATAGAATTGGTAGAATTGGAAATTGTAAAACAGACTGCATTTACTTTAAGTCGGCCCCGGCCGAGAATTCGCTTTTAAGCCGAAACTGGTATTCTAATGGCGGCCTCCTATTTTTCATTTAAAATAATACGAAAAACGTTAAAAAAACTATGTCAAAATATAGTAAAAATAACTTTTTAGTGATAACAAAGCTTAAAACAAAAATAAAGAAACGTCTTACCGTTGTAATATCAATCCCCGAAGCGTGGGTATTCTCTTCAAGTAAGCTACTTTAACTAAGAAATTGACTCTTTAACGGCGCGATCGCTGCTGAAGCTCAGTGTGCGAAGACCGGGTGACGTAATAGGATAGTGACAGTTTGTGCGTATAGAATATGAACTTAGGTTGCAATTCGAGTAGTAAAATTACCACTTTATTACCCTTGGAACGAACGCAAGATAAAAATGTGCAGACGGCCGACGATTGGGGGGGGGGGCCGAAATATGGCGTATTTACCCTATATAATGTTATAAATACTATAATAATTATTATACTCCTATAACATTGTTTTCTATTAACTATGCTGACATGGAAAGTATTCAAGGTCAACAGCTAATAAAGGAATATCGTGTTTAAATAAGTAGGTAGGTGACTATTTTAAGATTAAAAAAAAAAACTCATCGTAATCGTCCGTATCATTATACCTAGGTACTTAGAGAGTATATAAACACTACGTTTTAATTATACTGCTCTGCCACAATCCTCTTAGTACATACTTAAAGTACGTGTACAAATACGATATGTAAATATTAGGAATTTATAAGGCATCCAAGAAAACAAAATCCTTTCATTCGTGATCCATTCCTTTATATTATTATTATACCTACTATTTAACGGTATTAATAACTGTCGTCATAACACAACTTATTGATCAGTACGTAGGTACATGGTACGTACCCAATAAGCTATTATAATATTACACTTGATTTGCAAGTCAATTAGAATCAATTACTATACATTGCTCAGTTGATAACCAAACAAAATATGTGAATAAAAAAGAATATGTGAAAGAATAAAGTTCTGCGACGATAGAAAAACATAAGAATTAAAACAATAATAGTAGTAAGTACAACCTTACCCTGATTGTTAAACATGTTAACAACACAAATTGATGCAAGAAATCTAAACACACACTAGAATATTATCGTCTTTCAATATGTAGATTGTTATATCTGAAGCGCGTACACCTATCGACTCGTCTGCGATCACCGAGTCGCAGCTGTTGATTGCGAAGAGTATTCATATAATAATATATAAACACCAGTTGATTGTGTGTTATGTCGCTGTTTTACGTGATGTTATCGTTTGCATTCGAAACCATTCGAAACTCGTTATGGCACAGACACAGAGCGAGTAATCAACTAATCACTACGTTTTAGCGTTTGGGTCAAGGGTCTGATAAAGAAACCAACATAAAGACAAAGTAAATCTGTCTATTATCTTTACGGGGAGCCTTAACCTCTTGATGAAGGGAACATAAAAATGTGTATAATGGTGTAGGTACCTACGTCGATAAATAAAGTTTATTATAGGTTTGGTTTTTCAAAATAAAATGGAATCCACGCGAGAATAATTGAGCCCACTTCTTTTTGCATTGTAATAAGAGTATCTTAAAATTATATTATTCTCTTGTGGATTGTGTTAATAATGAATTTAAAAGAACATATTATTGGTTCTAATTATTTAAAAAAAAAAGGCATACCTATCTGGTTTTTATGCTTATTATTTATTTAAATGTGCATTTTTTTCGCAGATTTAGTACTTTTTGTTATCTGTGCTTCGATGTCATTCAGCACTACGAGAATACGCCCTTTTTTTAGTTAGCCAACTTTTTCAAAACGTCAAATCTGTCTTGTCAACGTGTCCCGTCCGTAGTATTCTGCGAGGACTGGTTGTTCAAATAATTTATTCGTAAAATGTTAAACTTGTACCGAAGATAATAGTTGACGTTTAATATAAGAATTTGTGTAACAAGATATATAATAAATATAAACTAAAAACATGGTTTTGTTGGGGAACGACGAGGTAAATAATATTTTTACGACTGCCAAAATTTAACACATTTTTCAGTAAATTCTGATATGATTTCTTTTTCCAGTTTCTTTTAGAGCTTACAAAATTGTTTCAAAAAGCGCGTGTCTCTGGATCCATTACGATGACCATGAAACGATGTAAGTTTTCAGTCAAACTAAAAATTGTTGTTGTCAGTTTTGAATGACTTTCATGTAATCATGCTCACTTTTTCTTTTAAGATGATGGCCGGACCAAACCAGAACCTCGCGATGGAAAGCCAGTTGTTCAGAATCCAGAGTACAAATGTTTGATAAGAGCACAATCAAGCAGTAAAAAGATATCAACAGTGATAGAACAACGAGATGTGGAGAAGTTCAGTACAGCTTACTCCAATTTATTAAAAACAAGCGTAAATGGGTTAAAGCGGTTGAAAAAACCGAAGAAAAAGGCTATGGCTACTCAGTAATCTGGCCACGAGGCTGAGACAATGTGTCAAGACTGAAAATTAAGTGCGCAATATAGTGTTATGAACAAAATGTGAACTTTGCTATTTAACATACCACCGTGATATCCTAGCTTGTAGGATGAGGTCCATTGAAGTGTGCTTTTCTCTCACTGTGAGGTTTGAAGAGTTGGAGTCTTGCCTGCCGTTGCTAGTGATGCAGGCGCAGCTAAGTCATTGACCATCTGTCCAATGCACCTTATTTTTATATCGTGAATATTTTATGTTACATTCTCAAAATAAAGGTTTATCAGCAGTCTTCATTTGTTTTATTTAAAAAAAAATGTTTAAAAATGTTTTAAGTAATTTTCAATAATTACTAAATTATATATTTAATATTTAAATAAAATAACAAATTTAATAAAACTTGACTTTATTTTTAATATGAATGAAGATTATGTGTTAACAATCTGATATCACAATATGAGACCAATACATTTGTAGTTAATACAATGAAATAATAACTGAAATTAATTTAGCATAATAATTTGATGGGTAGTGTCATATCACTTTGTAGCAAAATATATATTTTTATTTCATATAATAATATAGTCCAATGAACACCCAACAGAAATAATACTGATTACTAAGTATATGCTGGCAATCAGTCATAATAAAACAAGATCTATTTTAAACATGTCAAATACATACAAATAGTCATAATATCACATTTGAAAATGCATGCATTGTTATTGCACCAAGTTATGCCCAAGTATAATATAAAAATCTAAATTGGGCTTTGACATGCACCCAGCTAGAATAATAGATATAAAAATTCTAAAATTTACGTCAATTAACATGCCACTTACATATTTATTATTGTTCAATACAAACTGCAATTGGTTATAGTTATTTTTTTTTATATTATCTCTTTATTTTTTAATTTTAGCTTTATTTATGAGCACTTAGCCAGAGCTAATAACTAAATAATGACTTTTTTTTACCTTTGCAACAAAATAAACAATTTAAAACGAGTTGTAACAAACCTTTTTTGTTTCTTGTAATAAGAAAGCTCATAAATCTCGTATTACGAAAACATTTTGCGCTTGTAACAATTATAATGCAAAACAAGCAAAAAGGTTTTGCTTAAAGCTTTTAACTTTCGCTTCTTAATAGACCATCAATGAAAGCGATTGACAGCGCTTAAAAAGCTGCTTATGTATTTTGTAGTCTTGATAATGGCCTATGGTATTCATAGAACATTTTTAGAGGTGAGTCGTTTGAGGCAGGCATTCCTAACTTGATCGTTTCCGAGTCGCTCTGCCTCCTGTAACACTCGGCGTAGGTCGTTCGTGCGGTCGTTGCGAGCTGCTAAAATGTACGCGCTGCTCACGTTGTGACATACTAGGTAACATGATATCTAGAAACAAATAGGAGACTTAGAAGGGACTTTGAATATAGTAAAAGAAAATTTATAATACCAAAATAGCAAAGCAAGAATTCGAATAAGAAAAATCGTAACTAATCACAAGATGCTGTTTTGTACACACTCAAAATGCGTTTTGAATATAAAACAGAGAGTTGTGTTCTACAGCTTTCCATTACATAATTTTCATAATACTAATACCGGCCTATGTGAGTCCCAATGGGCACAGGCGTCTTTCCATATAGAGAAGGAACAAGTATTATTCGACACACTTGCTCATTGCGGACTGGCGATTTCAGGCTTCAATTATTTATTTAGCACTTTCAGCTGGTATAGCATGTATAATTTTGTAGTATTACCTTAATAGTAACGCTGTGTATATCACTAATGAGGATCTCGGCTTGCTCATCATACAACAGTCCTCGCAACTCACAGCGCGTCACCACGGCCGCTACACCCGACTCCAACACTTGGTCACTCATTAAACTGAAAAATTATAAACAATATTAATATATTATGACTAGTTAATCTCTTTGTTAAGTTCCTGATTGCTTTATTTAATGTTTGATCAGATTTCATAAGAATATCTTATAAATTATATAATTGGTATAGTCTATTACAATTCTTGTGCTGATTGATGTCATTTCCACTTAAACAAACATCATCACTTAAGGTGATAAATAAAGTTAATCTTGAAATTGTTGAAAAAATCATTAAAGATGAGAAGTTGTAGCGCAAACTGAGCCTTATATCTTAAGCATTTCAGTTCATTTTCCTAAATCTCATGTTAAGTACATAAATTGCGAATGCAGTAATGTTATATTATTACCTTGCAGCCATTTCTTTGGATGCCCTTATACATTTGGCGAGTGTCTTCACTTCCATAAATCTGTCCGACTGGACTAGAAATCTCGCGACGTGGATGTAAATGTTCATTGAGTCCAGCTTATGTTCAGTTATGATCCTAGAAATTAAAACAAAATATTTCTCATTTTTTACCATGGCAAGTATAGCAACACACATTCTGTGCTGTGTTACCATTTACAAGGTTAATTATGTCTTTATTTTTTAAGAATTTTACATTATAGCAGCAATATGATTCAGGCTTGCAACGTCAAAGCAAGCAAGTTAATAGGGCAGTTCCTTATATTATATACTTACTTGATAGCCAATTCGTACCCTACTTCGATAGCGGGTCCACTAGCTAGCACGACGGCCACCAGCCTTATTTTGTCGGTGTTGGATCCGAATAGCGTGAGGGGTCTGTAGTCCGGAGTGTCGGTGTCTTTGCGCGGGTTCTGTATAGGGATGGCCTCGTTTAGCACCTTCTCAGTGAGTCGGCCGCTTGCTTCACAAGCCGCAAGGAACTTCGCCAACTCGATTTGTCGCGTTATTGTCGTCATCAAGTTGTCGATAGTCGCTTTGTCCAAGTTGAAATGGAACGATCTTGAGTCGCTCGTTTCTGGAATAGACAATTTAGCATATTTTATGAGTCTATATTTTTGAAGTAAACCTTTGCTTCGTAAGGCAAAGTTAAATCTTGCCTGTATTTGTTGATATATGGTCAAACAAAATAGGATTATGGTGGCGTGACAATGTTATGCTACGCGCGTGCAGCATACATAAGTGTATAGGTAGCGATACTGACTGACAGGCACGGGCACGCAGTGCGCGAGGTGGTGCAGCGCGGCGGTGAGGTGGTGCTGGCGCGCGTGCAGGGCGGAGAAGGCGGGCGCGGGGTGCGCGTGCAGCATAAGTAAGTGTATAGGTAGCGATACTGACTGACAGGCACGGGCACGCAGTGCGCGAGGTGGTGCAGCGCGGCGGTGAGGTGGTGCTGGCGCGCGTGCAGGGCGGAGAAGGCGGGCGCGGGGTGCGCGTGCAGCATAAGTAAGTGTATAGGTAGCGATACTGACTGACAGGCACGGGCACGCAGTGCGCGAGGTGGTGCAGCGCGGCGGTGAGGTGGTGCTGGCGCGCGTGCAGGGCGGAGAAGGCGGGCGCGGGGTGCGCGTGCAGTATAAGTAAGTGTATAGGTAGCGATACTGACTGACAGGCACGGGCACGCAGTGCGCGAGGTGGTGCAGCGCGGCGGTGAGGTGGTGCTGGCGCGCGTGCAGGGCGGAGAAGGCGGGCGCGGGGTGCGCGTGCAGTATAAGTAAGTGTATAGGTAGCGATACTGACTGACAGGCACGGGCACGCAGTGCGCGAGGTGGTGCAGCGCGGCGGTGAGGTGGTGCTGGCGCGCGTGCAGGGCGGAGAAGGCGGGCGCGGGGTGCGCGTGCAGCATAAGTAAGTGTATAGGTAGCGATACTGACTGACAGGCACGGGCGCGCAGTGCGCGAGGTGGTGCAGCGCGGCGGTGAGGTGGTGCTGGCGCGCGTGCAGGGCGGAGAAGGCGGGCGCGGGGTGCGCGTGCAGTATAAGTAAGTGTATAGGTAGCGATACTGACTGACAGGCACGGGCACGCAGTGCGCGAGGTGGTGCAGCGCGGCGGTGAGGTGGTGCTGGCGCGCGTGCAGGGCGGAGAAGGCGGGCGCGGGGTGCGCGTGCAGTATAAGTAAGTGTATAGGTAGCGATACTGACTGACAGGCACGGGCACGCAGTGCGCGAGGTGGTGCAGCGCGGCGGTGAGGTGGTGCTGGCGCGCGTGCAGGGCGGAGAAGGCGGGCGCGGGGTGCGCGTGCAGTATAAGTAAGTGTATAGGTAGCGATACTGACTGACAGGCACGGGCACGCAGTGCGCGAGGTGGTGCAGCGAGGCGGTGAGGTGGTGCTGGCGCGCGTGCAGGGCGGAGAAGGCGGGCGCGGGGTGCGCGTGCAGTATAAGTAAGTGTATAGGTAGCGATACTGACTGACAGGCACGGGCACGCAGTGCGCGAGGTGGTGCAGCGCGGCGGTGAGGTGGTGCTGGCGCGCGTGCAGGGCGGAGAAGGCGGGCGCGGGGTGCGCGTGCAGTATAAGTAAGTGTATAGGTAGCGATACTGACTGACAGGCACGGGCACGCAGTGCGCGAGGTGGTGCAGCGCGGCGGTGAGGTGGTGCTGGCGCGCGTGCAGGGCGGAGAAGGCGTGCGCGGCGGGCGCGGGGCGCGCGTACAGCAGCGCGCACGTGGCGGCCGCGCGTGCAGCCTGCCCGCTGCCGCACTGCACCGCGTACAGCGCCTCTAGACGCCGTGACATCTCCAGCGTGCGGCAGATGTGCATTATGTACTCCTGGAGATAGGGCACATAGTCAAAACACTAAAATTCTCATTAAAATTCACAATCACTCTTTAGTAAGTCGACAGAAAAGTGCAAAAAGAGGTCAATTGAAAATTTCAGAGAACCGAATCCCTGACTTCAAAGCTACCTAAAATCTGGAATGCTGCATATTCCCGAAGCAAACCTTAGACGCTCTGCTCGAGGCAATAGCGCGATGTCTCCCCTGAGCCAGACGCGGCTCGTGCCGAGATTTTATAAATGTTTTAAGGCGCGGTTATTATGCCCTAGTCACTCAGAACGAGTTCTTGTGCTTCTCTCGAAACCAACGAAGAAACAATGGACAAAATAATACAGTGTGTGACGCTCATTTAATTATTGCTGTCTCAGGCTCACTATGGCATCAGAAATCAATATACCGAGGCAATTGTTGCAAAAGATCATATACAAATGTTGGCCTATATTTTGACAAGATTTCGTACCATAATGTGACACCTGAATGTTTAAAATGTAAATAAACCGATTTTTATACAACATAGGTATATATTCTAGATATATATTCTACAGACTTACCGCCCACATATCCAGGGTGCTATCAGTATCACTCATAGCCTTCAGGAGATCATTAACCTTATCCTTCTTCAAGCACTCCATATACACAGACTCCGTGAACGTTTCTTTATCCACCAGGTTATCATAACAGTACCGGATCACCTCGCTCAAGTTACTGTGTTTCATATAGAACGCTATGTTCGCCGTATGGGAGCCATAGTTCGTAAGGTAGTACACACACTCTTTGTAGAAGAAAGGGTCCAGTCTTTTATGTTGGTGGTCTATTTTCGGTTCTGTGTGGTTATTGTTCCTTCGCAGTAGACCTTGAGCTAAGGTCTTCTTTGGCGGTATGACTGCTGTTTGGAAGTCGCTGTAGTCTCCTTGCTTGATCTTCTTGACGCTGGCTAGAGTGTGCATGATGTTGAGAGCCGGTTCACTAAGCTGTATCTTCTTTTTGTTGGTGTTCATTGTTGTTAATTTCTCGTTTGTGGACTGAAAATAAGTGCATTATTGTTTTTAACCGTTAAAAACTGTTTTAAATTCTATCATCCATAGAATCCATTATTTTACATTTATTTGAGAAAATACATTAAAAAGTTTACCTATTTATACTCTAAACGATACAAACACATATGAAGTTAAAATTTATTTATTGTTCTCTGTGACGATATTTTTTTAACATAATTATTATATAACTAACAACTAACTGTTTTGAAGCCTGGTAGAACACCAGGCTTCAAAACAGTTAGTTGTATTTCCAGCTGTACATTTTCAGAACAAAGTAAAAGTTAAGAATGAAATTAAATTTTGTAAGACACTTTTTCTCACTTACCTTAATACTTTCAGCTTTGTTCAACAGTTGCTGGTTGACAGGATAGTTCATGTCTTCCAGCATGCTAATGATCTCATTCAGCAGCGGCGGGTTGGACCGCGGCCGGCCATCCGACTGCACACTAGACATCGAACTAGTCCGCTCCGAATACCTCATACTATGCAGTCTTCTATTAACAAACTGAGATTCCGACGCCTCTTTACCAAACTCACAATCTTCTGTGACTTCTGCGCATACATTTAAAGCGTTTTTGAAGCAGTGCGCGAATTTCTCGCGGGCTTGTTTGAAACAACCAGCTTTTAGACAAGCTTTGCCCCATGCTGCTAACACGCTGTTCCTTGGAAGACCTGATTTTGTTGCTATTTCGAGAGCTAATTCCCATTTTTCAGCTTCTAAGAGCGATCTCACTATTTGACCTGTTAATAGAAAGAATGGCCTATAATCTACCAAAATTTTAAGACCTCTGGGAGCTTAGTAAGAATTGGTGAGATTTTCGGATTGAGGATATTTACACATTAAGTACTTAAAAAAACGTGGTATATGATGTGGCGGTGCATGGTTTTATTGGTTATACACATATCGATAGAATTATAAATGAAAGTATAGTGTGATGGATTATACGAGATATTAGGGTGTTACCACACCAATCGATCGATAGTCGATCGATGCCATCGATCGACATCGGTCGACGTTGATCGATTGGTGTGGTAGCTTTAATCGATCGACGGATACCGGTCGACTAACCAATCGATCGATTGCCGGTCGATGCCATCGATCGACATCGGTCGACCTTGATCGATTGGTGTGGTAGCTTTAATCGATCGACGGATACCGGTCGACTAACCAATCGATCGATTGCCGGTCGATGCCATCGATCGACATCGGTCGACCTTGATCGATTGGTGTGGTAGCTTTAATCGATCGACGGATACCGGTCGACTAACCAATCGATCGATTGCCGGTCGATGGCATCGGTCGACGTAGATCGATTAACCCCGGCTATATTCCATCAGTTTCTTTCGAAATGTATTCACAAGAGGACGCGTTGTTGTTGGCCAGTACGATGTTGCTCTTACTATTATTACGGAGACGCAAACGCAGAACACTCTGGATGCGACCATTTTTTAAAGCCAAAGATCGCTTACATTCTGTTATATGGTTTTATTCGATACATAAAAAGAATATGAAGTTACATATGTGTGTGCAAACGTATACGGTAGTTTAGGAAATCAACTACCAGGTTCACCACCAGCTAGGGCGACACATTTTAGCCACGAGAGGTCCATACCCTACTTATTACTTTTCTCTATGCTTCACACAACTGAACGCATAAACACAAGCAGGCCACGTAGGTTGCACGCGGGGCGCGGGGGACACGGGGAGCTCAAGCAGCTCGATTGACGTCGACTTATTCATTCTACCATCGATCGATCGTCGATCGACAATCGATCGATTGTTCTAGTAGAAACTATCGATCGACGTCGACCAATCCATTCTACCATCGATCGATGGCATCTATCGGCTATCGATCGATTGGTGTGGTAGAAACTATCGATCGACGTCGACTAATCCATTCTACCATCGATCGATGGCATCGATCGACTATCGATCGATTGGTGTGGTAACACCCTTACGGAGGCATAGGAGTGAATACGGAGATGACAAATGGTATAGAGAAAAGGACAACATTTACAGGTAATTAATTACATAGGGTAAGATTTTAGAAGCTTATGTCAAATACCCAGTACTATATGGATCTACCAGCTACTATACTTACTAGGATGCGCTCCATGGTGCGGCACTAGATGTTGCGCCTGGTGCGTGACGAGCGTGGCCATAGCGTCCGCGTGCGCGAGGCAGCGAGCCGCGTGTAAGGCTCCCGTCTCGGCAACTACTATGCGACCACCGGCACCCCTGGATATAAACCCTTTTTTATTATCCACATAAACTTCAGAGTTGTTGCTAGAGAAGGTAAGATAGCGATGGAACAAAATGTTATCGGAAATTCTAGGTCATTTAATTTTCTTCTTTTGATTTCTTGATGTTTTTGGATGAAATTATTGTAAAATAAAATAATGATTAAAATGAAAATCGTTTTGTATTGCCGTGTCAAAGAGTTTTCCAAGTGGTATATGGTTTTTGGTCTATTACATTGAACAAGATAAGTACACATGTAGGTAAATGGTGTATTGCTTACGTAGATTCGTGTGGAGTCCTGGAGTAGAGTTCTGCGGCAGCAAGCAGTAATGAACGCCGTGCTCGCACTAGCAGCCGAGCATCGCCACCATGTGATAGTTCTCTCGCTACCTCATCACTGCGGTCTAATAGGAACCTGCACAAAAGTAATCGTATTTTATAGACCGAATAGCAAAGAAAGAAAATAGGAGCTTTGCTTATAGTTATACAAAAAGGAATAAATGGCTCACGAAGAGAATGGAGTAAAAGACTTGCATTTTTAATGCCCGTTTTTTAAATAATAGAAAATTATTGGACACATATTTTCTCTTTTACATTAGCCCCACTCCTGAAGTGTAGAATCGCTTTATCTACTAAGGGTTTTCTTATTTAACAAAGCTACAAATATGTGAAATCTACATCATTGTCGTTTTCAAAACTGCAACTTACCTAGGATAATCCAAATTGATAGAATGCATCTTCATAATCGTCAAGCAAAGCGTAACGTTCGGCGTGAACTCGTAACTGAACTCCGTCCTGACCGCGTCGTTCCTGTTAGCGTTCGTCGACAAACACCAGTCCATGCAGGTCACCCCACTGCCCGCTGAATCAGAATTACTGCTCAACATCATATCCTGATCAGAATTAGCCTTCTTGTTCATTGTTTGAGTGTAACAGTCATCGCATACTCGGAACTTTACCCCGCTTGGGTAAGTCGGTACGTGCATTCTGTGTCGTGAGCAAGCATGGCAGACGAGACGCCCGCAACGCCGGCAGTGGTGTCTGCGGATGATCATAGAGAACATGGACACATGGCATAGCATGCATCGGTCCGTCGAGTAGTCCTCCGCCCATTGCTCCTTACTCGGCACTTGTTCTGGCATCACGAAAGGCTTGTTCGCCGCCTCGATGTTAATCGAATCTATTGATTGCAATAAAGAATCGTCCGAAGGTTTTGGAGGAGCAGGACACACGTTCCTCGGATTCCTCATGTCCAGTGCCTTTTCGGCATAAAATCTCAGTAACGCGTCACTGGCATTACGTGATATGACTAAGCTTTCTATCGACTTTATATTGTAGTACAGATTGTCTCCACTCGGATCTTTCTTCAGACTCGGAGAGATCTTATTTATGATGTTAGCAAGTACGTCCAGTTTAGCATTCATTAAGAACTGTTCTATCATCAGCAAAGGACTTTCTATGAGGTCCCAGAAAAGATGACGCCAGTTCGGATCTATTTCAAGCATAATTTGAAGTCCTATTTTGATGTTTTCAAATGATTTCCAATCGAAGGAGTTTCCTGAGACGAAGTCTACACAGACTTGTAGTATTTCTACATTCCGCACTTTGGACATTTCGTCTTGAATGAGGTCCATGGCTTGAGATGTTGGTAAGCGTAGGAGGAGCTGACTTACAAGCTCTGGTGTTGCCTGGTTTGTATATTCAAACAATTGTCTTAACAGGTTCATAACAATCAGATTTTTCATATTCTCAGATACTTCATGTGCGTCGGCCCACTCCAAACATAGTTTAAACTAAAACAAAAATTCCAGATTACGTTCAATCTTTTGTAATTATAAGTTACATGTTTAAAAACTAGTATTATGTATTTACCTGCTGACTATCCATAAGGACTTCAATGACACTCTCGGGGTTTTCTATTGATTTCTCGTATATGTCATACCAATGATTTGATCCCATTATTGCCGCTATCTGTAAGTGTAACAAGGTTAACTTATTTTAAGTCGAAACAATTTTATTTATATTCCATATTTTGGTAAAACCATTTATTACCTGGTCGTACAAAGGTATTTTGACGATCCAATCAGAACATTTGTCATATAGTCCATCATCTAACAGATCTTGGTTTAGTAGAAAACGGAGATAATCCAACACTTCTAAAGCGCCATCCGCGGACCATACGCTCAAGTTATTTAATATTAAATCAACTTTCAACTCGGGACATTTAAGAAACTGGCAATACTTCCAATTGTCTGGAATTTTCGGATTTGTTGCCAGTTTAAAGAGAATCAAATCTCTTAAATTCGACAAGTTCGCGCTACAAGCCAACTGACGCTCTGACAGCGAATCTATTATGTTCAGACATTTGAGGATTTTTCCAGATTCAATCAATTGCGGCATAAACACAAATAACTTGTCGAGATCAACAGTCGTGTGAAGAGATGCCAAATACTTATTGTTACCAAACAAATGCTTCGTGCAGTTGAATCTCTCCAACTCCATATAATTGTTCAAACATTTGGTACGAGCATCCATGCTCTGTTGCAAACTATTTTCGTTATGGGCAATATGTATTTTCTTTATGATATGCGCTAAGACCCAGTTATGTAGAACAACATACGTAAGGCATTGTGGATCGGGTGAGCGAGGCAGAGGGGCGAAGTTCGTAATTGGGTCCAAAAAAAGGTTTTCTTCTGGATTCTTAAAGTCATATACGACATGAAGGAGGTTGTTAAAGTTTACTTCGCTCGCCTCTTTCTGCGGCCCAGACAAAGTTATAGACGGGCAGAAGTTCAGAATAAGCTTTGGTATCAGATTAACATTCAGCTTTTTACAGATCGGTTCCAAATTGGTTACTGGAATTTCTTTATTATTGATCATATTTCCAAATATGTCGTGGAGTTGTCGTTCTAGAACTGAGAAGTATGGCGTCTCAGAACCGCTGTCTACGGATCGATTATCTTCTTGTTCCAATTGAGACACTGTCTTGCAGTACATGTAACACATTCTTAGGTACGGTATTCTCGCCTTTCTGCTGCCTTGACGAGATACTTCAGATATATTGCATATATCTTTATCTGATGCAGCAACTACGTTCATATAAATTTGGTGGTATTTCTGTAGTAAGTTAGGATCTAACTCGACAGCCTCATTCGAAGTCACAATGTCCACTAAATCTTCACAAGACTGTCTTAATTCTTTAGAGAGTTGGTTTAATTTACAGAAATCTTTATGTTTGATAGGTATACGACAATCTGTGATCAATCCACATATATTATCAATAAAACTGAAAGACTTTTCAGTGTTTCCAAAAATTTCGAAAGTAACGCTAGCGATGTCTTCGACAAAACGTATGTAGTTAGTTTTCTTGACTGCCGCTATATCGGTACAGCTTCTGACTTCAGCGAGTTTTCTTTCCACAACGTTTATTAGGCCGTATGTAATCTCGCGGTTAAGTCCACTGCTCAGTAGTATATCGACTGCATTTATGAACGGAGCGTTTTGATGGTTGTATAATTGTAAGTGGGGATGTCTAGCTCCTAGTTCTATGATATCGAAGGAGTTGGGAGCCCTGTTCGAGGCCAGGAACCCTTCGACCAGCCCCATGACTTCCGTGGACACGACGGATAAAGCTGATAGTTCTTTGGTCGCGTAGCGAGTGTCGTCTCTATAGTAAATGATGTTCTTAATCTTCGCTATTAAGTTTCGAAGGTGCTCCGTAAACGTTACTTCTGTAGCTATTTCGGAATCCGCTAGGTCAAACATCTGAAATCAAAGGCATAATATACTAAGTTAAAATGATGTGTCAACTAATAGTAAAAATTAATTTTGTTATATTGTTTTTAAGAGTTCAATCTAACCGCTTGATTAACTCGCACAGGCGTAGAAAGTATGTTTCAACAAAACTTTTTCCGTAGTTATAGTGTGATTGATAATGTCAATAAAACTTTTTACTTGAATCATTTTTGTATACTACAATAAACTGTCATACCATGTCATACGTCATTCTGTAAAAACCGTACGACCGCATATAATTTCGTCTACACCTATTCTAAGTGTAATTATTATTTAAGGAATAAAAAGTTACCTAAACAGTGCTTAGAAAGGTTAAAATGATTTTATTCGCGACGATCGGTTTGTGCAATGTACTTTGCACGTACAGTATGGCTCTCCAAGATTCTTATAATGTTTTATTGCATGATAAAGCGAATTATAAGGTAGATCTCATTATTACCGAAGACGATTACGAGATGATCGGCAAAGACCAATTGAAGGACTTCAAATTAGACCCTAAGGACAAGATTCGGCTAAGTGAATTCAAGAGGTATTCATTTTTCTTATATTTATATAGAAAGGAGTAACGTAATTTTAAAATATAGGAGGCCAAAATTTTTCAGGATTTGAAGGCACTTAACGAGAAATATTAAAAGCCTATGTATTTAAAGTGACTACCTATATACTCATTGAGAATAGATTGAATTATTTCGCTCAACTCGAAGAGACAGTTAAAGCATTTTGAATTTGTTATTATTGATTTCAGGATAGTGCAAGCGGCTAATATTAGAACTACAACAAAAACACCTGAGAAAAAAGTTGACCTTAACGCTTTAAAAGACAAAGTAACTAGTACTCAAAGTCCTTCTACCTCTACCACAACCACTGTGGTTACTCCGATGTTCTCTGACGAACCATTCATGACGGTTTCCACAGACGAAGTTATGCCAATGTACCCTGAATTAACTAGTTCTTCTGAATATACCGTTCTACCCTTATACTCCGAAGATGCAAATATGCCTATGCCTTCTGAAGAAACAATTATGCCAATGTCTTCTGAAGATGCAATTTTGCCGATGTCTTCCGAAGAAACAATTATACCAATGTCTTCTGAAGAAGCAATAATACCGATGTCTTCTGACGAAAAAAATTTGGCGATGTCTTCCGAAGAAACGATTATACCAATGTTTTCTGAAGAAACAATTATACCGATGGCTTCAGAAGACCCAAATATACCGATGTCTTCTGAAGAAGCAATTACACCGATCTCCGACATAGCTGGAATTCCGATGTCCTTAGACGATGCATTTACTACGCTCTACCCTGGCGATACAGATTCATTATTTTCTATTCCCCCCGAAGACTTAGCTATGCCGATAATAGTGGTAACCGGAAACAAAAACCAACTTTTTACCAATTACATGGGATTGGTAAGTGTACATGCTCCAAAATCAGTTTTCCCATTTTGTTGCTTTAGTACCTAAGCTATTTAGTATAGCTATGGCTTCACGTTGAATACTTTTGCCATAATAATAGCCATAGAATAGGTAAAATTTACCATAGAATAGGTAACCATTATAAATTATTTTTTTGTTCTATGAATTTATAGGGAGTAGAAACGACAACTGAACTATCGATCCCGGAAGCTCAAATGTTCGACACCTCTGCCAAGGCCCAGCCGCAGAAAAAGCTGCATAACCTCATTCATAAAACTCATCATATATTTAAACACAAGCCACATGAATAAACACAAGATTTTCATTAATATTTCGTGTTTGACATACATTAAATATTATTAATAAATATTGTTCAGTAATTGTAGGTATTTTCATTGTGCATGTTTGTATGTGATATGTCGGTAACACATGAATGACTAAACACAGTCACTCACAGCTGTTTCTGTACAAACGAGTACTAAAAGGCTTGAACATATAACAATGTACCTGTGTAAGGTACATTGACTTCAGTTAGCAAATAGATTACAAAAACATAGTTGTAAACATATAAAACATTGTAAATGATTCATAAAAGTAAATAGAGGCACGCTTTAAATTTATGCGTTAACCTCAAGAAATGGTTTGGCCACTATTAAAACTTTTTATTCTTAATTTTTTCATAATATTTTATAGAGTGTTAGTATTAAATTTAATTGTTTTAAATAATGTCAGAACATCGCAACACATACAGCTCTTTAGATGAAATATGGGCAAACTATGACGCATTTATGTAGGCATATATTATGTCTATAATACAATTAGTGATTGTATGCAAAACAGCATGCGGGTTTGTTTTGCTATACTGTTACTACTTAGGTAGCATCTGGATGGACGGAATGGATAATATACTTTATTAACTGATAAATAATAATAATAAATAATAATCCAGCCTATAAACGTCCCACTGCTGGGCACAGGCCTCTTCCCATATAGAGAAGGCGTGAGCATTGATGATTAACTGATACAAATGAAATAAAATAGCAAAACTGTATTTGATGTAAATATATTCCAGCCAGGCAAGAAGCACGCAATCAAGAAAAGAGAGATTAAAACAAATGGAACTACAAAAAAGATTAAGATAAAAGGCACCACAAAAAGGATTAAGATAAAAGCAAGCACAAAAAAGGTTAAGACAAAAGAAAAAGCTAAAGAAAAACCAAAAGAAAATACAACAGAAAATGCGACGGAATATGATTACGATAGCTTAGTGGAAGAATATTATGAGCAAGAGATCAACGAATCTCGGTCAAAAGATACATATCAGATAAGGAGAACAGGTAAAATTATACAAAAAAACATGTTTAAGTAAGTAGTTCAAATCTGTAGTCCACATAGTTAATAACATAGAGGTTTCAAAAATCTGTACTCTATGAAAAATTACGATCGGAAATAGATACTTGGGATTAAGGGAGCTCCGAGACGACCAAAAAAATATTTTCGATTCGGTCTATGCAAAGATATAAGTGTGAACTATGTGAAAAAATCAATGGTTATTTAGGATATTTTTTATTTGGAATTTACCCCTTCAATTACAGTCCTATCAGACTACGGGGCGCTTAATATGATGAAAAGCATATTCCTACTACGACCTGAAAAAGAAAACTGCACGCAGAACGACAATGGTATCGGGATTCAAGCGATTAGATGTCTACTGAACGATTATAGTAATCAGCGCCAAGTCACTAAAGATCTGTCGGCTCGGACCTGGAGGATTTTACAAATCTGGTTGTTCGTGTATTTGGGCATCGCCATTCCTGTATGGTGCACTAGAGGTAAGACATAAAACTATAAACAGAAAATTTAAAAAATTACCGATTTTTTTTCTCTGCAATCGTTTACTTTTAAAATACTCAACATATATTTATAAACTTTTTCTTAGAACACTCCCGACTAATTCACCTGTCAAACAAAAGAATTGAAAAGCAAATGGGTTCATGCTTTGGGGAGCTAAGATGCCACAGACACACAGACAGACACATCAAACTTATAACACCCGGTCGCTTTTGCGTCGGGGGTTACAAACAATCAACTACAATGCTATTCATATCTTTGTATCCTTATATATGTAAATAAACACGCCTGAATGAAGCCTGAGAAGTATGCTCCAAGTAATGAAGAGGGGAATAATTTTTTACCTTTACCTATTTTAAAGATACATAGGTTCTTAACCCATATATGCCCAGAACTACTTTTGGATTCCGATTTATTTTACATTTTACTGCACTAATAAACTATTTATTATGCTTTTAGGAAAGTACTTCCTTTTGTTTCGTTTTCGAATCAATATATGGGTTAATGTTCAATGCAACTAGTATCTTTTTAAATGAATTAATAGCCCGTATCATTAAATGCACGACAATAACAACCTCAGAGACAAACCGGTATTATAAAAGATGATTATTGCGCCCAGTCATGTAAATAGTAGTAAATACAAGTAATTAGTTAAAAAATAACTAGACCACATCAGATAGAGTTATAGGTATAGGTATTCTAGCCATATGGTTTATTGAATATATTTATCAACGGTACGGAAACGTCGATACAGTGTAACGTTGAAACCAAAACAAGTGATAACCTGTGTGCGAGAGTGCACACGTAATCATTTTACCGCATTATGTATTTGTTGATTACTTATATGGGCGGCCATTAGTTTAAATACGACAGCTATTGAAGGCAAGGATTATAAAAGTAGTGATTTCGCAATACAGAACTTTCCGTTCAATTCAGTTATGGTCAACCCATTCAAATTCAAGACAAGTATGAGGCGTCTTTTAGCATCGTAAATTAATAAAAAAATTGACAAATTCTCTAATAAATTTAAATATTTCCTTCTATTTATGCATTTTGCTTACTTTGCGTCAGGGTCAAAATCGCACACAAAACATGCAATAGTAGTGTAAATATATTTCAGTGTCAAGGTCTTTTAGCTCGTTGAAATGAGGCCATATTGACTTTTTTTTATAATAGTGTCTTAATGTTATTGTTTTAGAAAATATCAGGCTAAATATTAAATTTTTCAAGCCCTTTTTACTTCCAGGTTGGTGCTGCTGTTTTTTGCGTTGTAAGTTTTTTAAACCCCGACAAACTATCGACGAAGCCAAGAAATATGTAGTGTCGTACCCGCCAGGAGTGTTCAAAAAGAAGAACGGTGAACTAATTACTTACGATCCTAGTACACGGGAGAAAGAATGTTATGAGGAGTTTGAACATTTTATCAAAACTTTGTAATTCCAATATATTTTGTCTTTATTAAGAAATCCTGAATTGTCAAATGGTTATTTTTATTTCTGGAGTTAAAAAGGCACTTACCTCTAAAATCTGATTGGCTTTGGAGAAGTCATTGTGGTACAGCGCAAGAGCGACGAGACTAGTAGGTTTTGCCAGCATAATTGATATGAAGTCTATTCCATTGCCTCTCTTAGACGGGTATGCTGAAAATGGAAGCTTTTTGTAAGAAATGCTAAAATTTTGAGGTGGAAAATGGAGTAAAATACTCACTTTCGTCAGACACAGTAGATGCAAACATAACTTGGTCTACATCATGTTTGGCGTTAGCGTTCCTCCTTCTAGATTTCGGCTTTTTTCTAAAAGCCTTTAAGTCCATCTCTCGGGCTTCATCCTCGCTACTCTCGTCGACTTCAACATAGTCTAAACATAGTTTTAACGGCAACGGGCTAGTGTCAGGAGACAGTGTCGACACTAACTGCAACTTCCAAATAGAATGATTTACTACCTTCACCAATTTTTTGAGCCTCAATGATATCTCTTGTTCGGTGTCCGAAACTTCGGGCTTTTCCTCAAACTTCTCTAAACATAACTTCAACGTATTCAATACAAGCTGTGTGGTGTACGAGTTGCACATAAAACCCGAATTGTTGGTACTACCGCTCTTAGAATTGGATGTTTGTTTTTTTGCGTAAAAATATGAACAATCTGAATGCGCTCCGCAGGGAGAGTCCTGGCTGTGCTCGTGACATGAAAAGTATTCATATCTCAGGAAAAGACATGAGAAAATGTTTTCAATCACTTCAATACAGCTCTGTGGCGGCTGTATGGATAAGACCAGACGTTTTAGTTCATCCAAAGAGGATACTGTATCTTGGGCATCTTCAACACCTTCAGATGAGTTCACTATTGTGTCAATTATTTTTGTTATTGCACAGTAACTATTGTAAGTCATTACATCCCAATTGGAACAATACTTATCGTGCACTTTAATATTAGACTTACTCTTCAAAGTTTTTAACTCAGTAATAAAATCGTTGTTTGTATTTAAAAGTCTTGAGACTTTATATCTATCTACTTTAGAAAGTCTACATACTTGAGATATCACTGCCAGAGCACTCTGTGCCAATAGTTGGCTAAAAATAGAAGTAGTCATTATTTTACAATTGTTTTCCAAACAAAACTTGATTATTGTGAGTTCTCTTTTAACTTCAGTTATATAGAATTGTAGCTGGTTGTCAGCAGTAGTATATGTATCCAAAATCGAGAATATATTAGTTAGCTGATGAACTAGAGATGTTAAATCAAATGTTTCAGGGCTATTAGTGAGATCTATGAGCACCATTATGAGAATTTGTTTTGTGAAGTTATTGATTTTGAATGTTACATTTTTCATATCATGGACCTGTTGTTTGTACACCTGGGCGGCCTTCAGCAGCCAGTGTGTTCTGTCCTGGTAACATAGTTCTAACATATATTCTGGAGTTAGTTTAAACTCTTTCTGAGGCTCATTTTTCTGCATCAATTCTGAGGCAATGTTTAAAAGATCTGGTTTCTCATGAGGTATAAGACTCAGTAGGATTTGCTTTCTATATTGTCTGTAATGTTCTTCAGAGATAGGCTGCAGTATTTGGGTGATGAACTGCGGCAAGAGAGTCTCTTTCCATCTCACTAATGATATCAAAGTTATAAGCCTATCTATAGAGTTAGTTTCACTCAACTCATATTTCAAGATGTCTAGATATAGCGCTTGTATTTTGTTTACATTAGGATCGCCATTCTGAGCATGTTGTTGTATGTAAGATAGGATAGTAGATGTCGTCACAGGATTGTTTTTTAAATTCACTTTTATAAACTCAATTGTTTCATTGCTGAATTCCTTGCATGGTTTGGATTCTTCTATGTCATAGTGCAACTGTATGATTTCCTAGTACAAACAAATAACATAAGATTACTTACACAAAGGAATTTGTAAAATTATTCACCAAAAGACACAAAATATTAGCCATTTATAATCAATTCTGAAGTATCTTTATAATAAATGTAAAAAAACACTCACATCATATATTTCTCCTGTAAGCTTATCAAGCAAATTTAATATATAGGTCAACTCCTCCTCCTTCATTTTGAAATCTAATTATTTCCTGCAACAAATAAAACAATACTTCTAACTTTTAAACCAAAAAATTTGTAATATAAAAAGATTCTAAACACAACTGTCTAGGTACATTGGAACAATATTGTGGGAAGCTGATGATAAAACTACTAATGACTTGAGTAAATATTACATCTAAACACAATTACTGCTTATATAATTACAGTTAAGCATCAACTACCTTGTTAAGTAAACAAATAATTATGTCGTGTTATCAGTGCTTCACAACCCCGGGTCACAAGTCATTGACATCAACAATTTTACTGTTACTATGAGGAGAAATTGAATTTCCTAATTCATGTCTCTTATTAATTTAAACTTTTTAATACATAGTATTTTTGTTGAACAGAAAAATAAGATTTAATTTAAGTAGGTTAAAGATAATAAAATCAGAAATCTGATCAATACATACAATAAAGAGTTCATTGAATACACTGTGAAAAGTTGTTATGACTGTTGTAATACTTGTAATCTAATACTTTGTTTATCTACATACATTACACAAGAAAAATGAGAAGCTATATTCATAATTTGTAATACAATTATTGTCAGTAGTGTAATTATTATTCATTTAGCTAAATCTAATTGGAAAATGACAGACAATCGAATTATATGCTAAATAATGTTATGTAAATAAACATTATAGGAGTAAATAACAATGACAATTTGACGTACCTTCTACATAAGTTTACACTGTTATCCAGGTAAAAACATTGTAAGCGAATTATTTTACTTTTGATATGAGTATTAGGGTTATAATATCGTTAAAGAAACTATCTTATATCTTTGTTAAAAATAAATAGCACAAAGTATGTACACACCAACCACCAGTCGTCAAAACTTTGACAGATCTAAACTTTTTAATTCAATAGAATATAGATATTGTATTGCCCGATTTAGCCCAACTCGAATTGTTATCTTGGAACTTGTTTAACTGTCCTACTGCATTTATTAGTTCATAATCGTATTGATGTTTTTCTAGACAAGATTTCATATATATATTTAGTGAATTTTTCCATTTATTCTAAAATGGAAAATATGTATTATATATGTTTTATTTTAAATAATGGCAACAAGATTACCGTACCGCTTTTGTCACATTGACACTGACGTCAGTGACGTCTCGACGTCTGACACTGGCAATGTCACATTGCATTACGATATCACTCAGTTTTGGGAATTTTAGTCAAATATTTGTGTATTTTAATTTATAATTGACTATAGGATAAGTTCTGTTCATAGAGAATTAGCTCTAAATAGTGTATATGTGCCTCGTTATTAATTAGTTGCCCGCAAAACAGCCATTATGAAACTACTGACACGATGTAACTTTATTAAACATGTCTCACTTTTGTACCGGCCGAATATAGTACGGAATTACGATGTCTCAATCAGAGACTACGTTACTATTCTGTCCTTTAAACGGGGCAGGTTAAGGTACCCAGTACATCTATCATCGATATCATGTTTTTATTCATCCGACAATAAGAAACAATTCCTAACCTTTGAAAAGAAATCCGACGCTCTAAAAGATGCTTTTGCACACAAAAAGGAACAACTGAAAGACACGGAACATCGTATTAGACTGAGAAGTGAAGAGATTGTTAGAGATATAAAACATCAAAAAGAAATTACAGGTCAGAAACTGAGAGATAAAAAGGACCATATTATAAAAGATATTCTCGAAACTAAAGCTAAAGTAAAAGAAAGGATTGAAGAAGTTGTAGAGGTAACAGTTTAAAAATATTTATATTAAGTATGTAGGTTCTACAAGTCTTGAATGTTGAAAACAAGATAATTCTGGATTTTCTATACATAACCCAGATAAATTGATTATCATTTTGCATACCAAGACATTATAACTTCCACTGCAGAAAGATGTTTATGTTCACATTAGATAATGATTAATCAGTCTATACCTATATTTATGTATGTTTTATAATTTTATCTTAGCTCCTTTATATAAATTCAAGATATTGAAAGACATATCAATGCTATAATCTATATTTTTTATTGCAGAATGTTCACAAATTATATACCTACTATATATACTTCATTTATGAAAAAGTATTCCATTTTTTTTATTTTCAGAAAGAAAAGGTCTTCACAATACCTAACATATTATGTTTTACAAGAATAGCCATGTCTCCTTATTTAGGATACACAATATTTCAAGAGAATTATAATATGGCACTTGGTTTATTGGTTTTTGCTGGTGTTACAGATCTGGTAAGCTTTATAAATGAAGAACATTATTAGAATCTTATTAGAAAGATGTAAAAACACCAAGAACAGGATTTATTTAATTGAAATGTGTGTTATGTAAATTGGCAGACTGCAAAAAACATTATCTTCTTGTCAACCAAGAGGAGTCTACTGTAGTAGTGTCTAGGAAACTCTCTTCATCTGCTGGTATTAAAAGTTTATTAATAAGAGGTGTCACAAAGTTACTTAGCACAAACTGAAATTTAAACTATAAAAATAAGTACATACCTTACACCAAGATTTAAAATTCTCATGACAAGCAAGAATATGTAATTAAATAATCTCATGAATGGTTACAGCTTGACGGCTGGATTGCAAGAAATTGGAAAGGTCAGTCGACAAAAATGGGTTCCTTCTTAGATCCTATGGCTGACAAGGTGCTGATAGCAACTCTCTTCGTATCACTCACTTGGCAGAACTTTATACCTCTGTCTCTGACACTCCTCATTTTGGGACGAGATCTGGCGTTGGTTGTAGCTGGATTTGTCATTAGATATATGAGCTTGCCACCACCAGTAAGTATATAATGCTTTTTATGTTATTGAAAAACACACTTTATATGATATACCTACCTTCAGTCAGAACTCAATATAAACCAAGAAAAAAACCATATAGGTACTATTTTCATTTTGCCTTGATTTGTTAATGATTTTTAGAGGTCAATTCATGCATCCTTACCTAGCATTGCTATGAATCTTAAAAAATAAATGTAGTTTGCACATTTGTGTGTAAGGGTGCGTCCACATCTGACGAACGAGCATTACACGAGTAGCTCGCGAGCCGTTCGCGAACCGCTCGCCGCGTGCTCGCGAGCATGCCGCGATCGGCGCGCGCACGTCTGTCACACGGCGTAATTGACACTAGTGAGTTCGCGGCATGCTCGCGAACGGCTCGTGTATTGCTCGTTCGTCAGATGTGGATGCACCCTAATAATATCTTTTTTTAACCTTAGTATAAAAGAGAGATTTAACCAATACGTCGACAGGTTCGTAAGTCGGTTAAAGTTCAAAGTTCAAAAGTGAAGTTGCACATTATGTTATCTACATTTTAAAATACTTACGTTTTTACAGCGCACACTTAGCAGATATTTCGATGTGACGCATGCAACGGCTCAGCTTGCCCCTACATTCATCAGTAAAGTGAATACTGCTGTACAACTATTATTGGTAAGTCTTATTATTATACTCCTATAAAATAATAGATGTCTGTTATGATTTAAAATCTGAAACTGAGAAGAATGAAGCCTGGTTTTATAGAAATTGTGAGCTTCAATATAAACATTATTATTTATAAAACAAGTTTAGACAATACTCTTTTCATTGTTTGTTATAATAGCGTTAAGCATGACTTCACTCAACTATCTTGGTAATGTTATCACATAATAATAATAATAGTCAGGGTCACTAACCACTAGACCAACAGGCCCGTCAACTATAACATACAATACATAACAACTATACTGAGTAATAATTTGTCTGTTTGTTGTTTTCTAGGTGGGTTCAACTCTTGCATCGCCAGTATTTGGCTACGTCGACCACCCAGCACTACACGCTCTGTGTGGCATAACCGCTGCGACTACGGTACTCTCAGCAGTCAGTTATTTAGTTAGTAAGGACACATATAGAATTTTGAAGAAAAAGTCCTGAATTATTTTCGAACAGATTTCTAAAATCATTTTTGTATTTGTATAGTCTTCCAAAAATTTTAGTTTTGTAGATAAGTGTTAACTAATTATTATATTTTGAACTGTAAATAAATATTATTATACAAAATTCGTTTGTTTTCCTTGTTTAAAAACGTAAACATGACGATGTTTAGAAATAAATAGAAACCATGTACAAAAGGAAATTTATTATTTCATTCTATTCATATGAATAAACTGCAGTTAATTTTATGCGAAATAATCAAAGTTATAAAAAAATATGTAGTAAATATTAACTAAATTATGCTTAATCTAGATGAAACATAATTGTAATATAGATTTCAGGCTTAATGGGATTCTCATGAGATGTGTTGTTGGTTGTTGTGAATGTGATCATAAATAGTGGCATGATTTCACACTTGAATTGCACTATTTTCAAGTGCATTCAGTTAGGGATTAAAGATCTACAAAAATAATATTGTGGAATGTTTGCTGTGACAGGTTTTAGTAGGGTTAATTAATTTACCTCATCAGCTAAATAATACTTTTAGATCAATACATTGTACTATAAAAAATGATAATGACTTTTTAGCACTGATAGGCTTACACTGGAAATAAGGCGAAATATAGTTCTAGTTTAAGGTGTCTAGTAGTTATGAATATTAAATCATGGACTGAATGGATATGGATGGTGAAGATTTAATTTCAAAAGGCACATACTAATGTCTAAGTTTCAATTACTCATGTACAAAAAATAAATAAACCTTATATAAGTCCAATTGTTGCAATAATAATTATATTAACAGTTTCTTTTTTGGTATTTGCTTTTATGGACCTAGCTTCAAGCTGGAAAGCATTTTTTTTTTTTTCATTTCAATTATTGTTTTAGTGAAAATAAGCTATAGACATTTGGGACTTAATTATAAAATTATTGCAGTTATAGTAACTTTTGATTGATCTAGGTACTTGCATACTTTACAAACATAAAAAAGTAACTGTAACAAATTTCGAACATTCATAGACTAGAGGAACAAAAACTATTAGTCCTGAAAATTCTGATAAGTTTTATCAGCTAACACTAATTATAAACAATAATATTGAGTTTATTATTAAACTATTCTTTAAGCACGCTTATAGCTTTAAATACTACTTATATTCTTACAGATTGGTGCTTAACATGGACAGTGTTTAAATCTGTTTTTGTTTCTTTTTATTTCGTATTTTATGAGAATGAGAATTACACTTTTAATTGTTTAACACCATTCTGCAGAACACCATACATCTTTATACATAAATAAAATTTCAAAATTAATTATGGCAGCTAAGGTTTAGTCGGAAGATACTAACAAAGTAGTTACCATAAAACAATATCCTGACCTTAGTCCTCCGTGACCGTAGTCAGAGATACACCAGACTGTAACCATATCTTTGGATAAGTTTACAATAACATTCAAAGATGGAAATAATGAAAACATGTTATAATCAGAAATTCATTACAAATGGTATAAAAGCATGGTCCAATACTATTAGGCTTACATTACATAGTGGGGTTATTACTGTACTGAATAATCTATACAAGCACATGACATAAAACACAGTCAGGCACCAAATAAAAAAAAACTTAAAAAAAAAGAAAACAATTTCACTGTTCATATGTCACAAAGTAGTAAAATATTAGATTCATTATAAAATATAAAAATTGTACAAAATAAAAACGAAGTGATTGCACAGTACATTAAAAATTATTATACTACATACTGTTATATAAAAATAATAATTAATTTCTGATATTGGTAACAGTAGCTTCATTAAGTAATTTCACAATGTTTTGTGTAATTGGTATTACACTATATAACAATATAGTAACCGCATATAAATACAAATGCATGTTAGTTTTAGTTATGTAAATGATGAATGAGTATTAGTGTGAAGTTTAACCAACCTTATTGATCAACTCGTCACATATGGCTGTGAGTTCTTCATTATCCTTAATCTTCTGTGCCAATGATTCTTGCAGGGAAGAAGCATGTACTTCACTCTTCTTGAGCATAGCATTCAATTTCAGAATTTCTGCTTGATGAGCCTTCTTGACTGAATCAAGTTCTGCATTCGCCTTGTTGAGTTGCTGCATGGCATGCTGCCGCAGGGTTTCATACCGTGCTTCCAATTTCTGGATTGTATCATTATTATCCTCAACAGTTCTTTTGAGAGTTTCTTCATTGCTTTTATAGCCTTGAATAATGACTTTACATCTCTCATATTTTGTGTGGACATCATTGAAAGCATGTTCCATAGATGCCAAATGTGCTGCAGCTTCATCTCGTTCTCTGACCAGAGTTGACCTCTCCTCTGTCCACCTCTTACCCTCTGCTTCACGTTCTCCAATAAGAGAAGATATAGTGCGCTCATATTCCTCCATAACCACACTCATTTGTTTATTATTTCTAACTTTTTCAGCAACTCTCTGTGACAGAGATTTTTCCTTCTCTGCATATTCTTCATTTTGATCAGTCAACTTTTTAATTTTTGTTTCACACTCTTCTATTCTTTCTCGAAGATCATGATTTATGTCTCTTAAGTTCTGTGCTTCTTCTTCTTGAGCTGTGAGCAGTTCCTTGACAGCTCTCAACTGCTCCACTGTGTGTGGGTCCATGTCTGAAGTTCTTGTGATCACTGGAGGTGGAGGTGGAATGTTAGCTCCCAGACTGAGCAGCCGGTCTATGGTAGCTATTGCCGGGGACACAGTATTAGCCTTCACAGATGCGACCTTTGCTGCAGATGCCTGCTGGCTCCTGTTTACGGCAGGTGTAACAACTTGCGTTGGTTTTTCAGTAGGACCACTAATGTTTGGTTGCACAGATAATTGCTGCATTGAGTTCACTATATTATGCTCTGTACCTGACATGGTACTCACTGTTTTCACTATTCCCGAATTAGTTTCTCTTATAGAATATTGTTCACATGGTCTCACCTGAAAGTACATAAATAGTTTATCAACAGATTGCAATGTCGTATCACAAAGTGATGGTTTATCAAGTCATAAACTGGTTTGCGACACACTGTCCACTTAATTAGATTAAATTCGTAAAACTTTTCTACATTCGTTTAAACGCCAGTTTTTATTCTACTTTACGTAAAAATATTATCAAGAATGTTAAAATATGTGAAATGGTCAACATCCCACGCAAGGTGCAGTGAGTAGGAACATTAAAGAAAGAATTTGCGTTGGTGCATACAATAACTTACTGCAATATCCTTGAGCCTTGGAACACTAAAGTAATATTAAGAAATAGAAAACTTAATAAAAAATATTACTCTATGCCAGTAACGAAACTCGGTTTAATTAAATAAACATTACTTTAATAGCGTAAAGTACGTAGGAAAATATAACGAACGAACGATGATCACGGCGATGACATCAGTCCATTACTTACTCTGCGTCAGTCATTATGGCCACAGATGCATTATACCTTTTTTGTCTATGAAATCACTTCACTCTGTAGCGCAGGCAGGATAGCACTATTTGTTGAAGTGAAAGTGCGACCAAGACAACGAAGTTTAAGAAATGCTAAATATGGAACGTGGAATGTCAACAAGGTATTTCCTTTTTGACATATTTGGCTAGCTAGGGATGTCCACTTCCAGTTTTAGGATAGTAGGTAATTTGCGTAGGTCATTACTAGATTTCACATGTAATTGAATTCCTACGTTACCCATTTTTTTCCGTTGTAGTACCTAATTAAAGGTCAAAGGTTCAGGCTTCAGACTTGGATTAATTAAGACCAAGGCATTCACATAATAGGTCATCAGCGAATAATTGTCCAAGTCCAGACTTATTTATTGCTTTCTAGGTGCGGACTTTTGATTGTTTATAATCAAGTGTGTAACAATGATGTAGTGTTATAGACCATTAAATAATACACAGTTGTTACTAATAAATAACAATTTATTTATATACGCACTAAACTTAAATAAAATCCTTTACACTCCAACAATATACTTGTCTGCTTTATACATTTCATAAGCAAATTCTTCGTCGTGAGTTGGATCAAATTCTAGACCTGAAAAAATAGAAATTGTGTTTAGTTAAAACTATTATTTTTTAATTAATGCCAATTTAGTAAAACTAATCTCCAGATAGTTAACTCATATGGAGTTATTTTTTATAATACCCTTTCGTGGTGACATACCTAGCGTGATAGTATTTACGGAACTACCTAATATAGGTAGTTCCGTAGATATAATAGCCTCATCACTCAACCTTGATAAGTATTTTTAATTTATTTATGTCACATATAGTATGGTGCATATATTTTTATGTATGGCATAGAATATAAAGACTGATTCGAACTTACGAAATATATACGGTCAGTCGATCTATATCCTAACTAATTCAGATGAATATGGCTGTATCACAAAGAAAGAGTTGAGTTTAGAGTGTACCTACTACAATATTACATTCTTAGTTCCTTACCTACGTATTCGATTTCTAAATCGAAATGGCCCGTAATTTTATCGCCGCAGGATATACCGAAGTGTGTTACTCTATCGAAGCGCATTCGTGTTTGTTTGTCCTGTAGTCGCCCTTTTGATCCCAATACAAACTTTGAAAACGGAATCTGTAAATAATGGTAATGATAAATTAAAAAGTAATTGGTTTTATTAATTTCGTACAAAAACTGTTTGTCCAGCATGCTGGGGTTCTGTTAAACTAAATGTTTTGCTGTATTATTATAATAGTCGCAATATGTAGCTGCAAGTCATTAGATAACCCTAATTCTGCTTAGCCATATGTACATGAGTATAAATAAACAACCGGTCAATTACGAGTCGGGCTCGCGCACGAAGGGTTCCGTACCACCGTTGTATGAGAGCCTCCTTAAATATTTATTTTATTTTTAGTATTTAATATTATAGCGGCAACAGACATACATAATTTGTGTCAATTCCAACTGTTTAACTATCGCGATTCTTGAGATACATCCTGGTGACAGACGGACGGACGGACAGCGAAGTAATAGGGTTCCGTTTTTACCATTTGGGTACGGAAGCCTAAAAAGGATGCTATTTACGAGAAGTCATACGATTTATTAAATATGGTTAAACAAATAAAGTTGCTGTTGCCAACGGAAGCGCCGGTCGCGCGTTAGGACAACTCAGTTCAGCTCAAATGTTATATTATACCACTAATACGAACCTTAGCAATTTGCCAGTAGGGCCCTCCCCTAGTATACAGCACATAGTGGTATATATCGTTCCACGTGATATCGTAGTAGCCCTCGCAGGATACGTTCAGCATATACGATCGTCCGTCACCTCGCACTTTGAGCACAAGAGTATTGTAGAGGTGCCAATCGTACGTCGCGGGCCGTTGGAATGATTTCTGGAAAATAATAGTTAAACTTTTTATTGAATTTACTCTAGTGATTATTTCTCATGTGGGCCTCCAATATGGCTCAGACAAAGTTAAGTCTTTATTTACTATCTTAATATTTAAATTGGTTATTAAATATAATAAAAGCGTTTCACTTGACCTAAAAGTTTGTTAATTATTTAGGTAACCATCGTACCAAGTATTTGTTGTTTAAACCGTTCTAGCCATGCGGGGATCGAACGCTCAACACGTCACGCTGCAGTCGCAGTATTGCCCTCAAAACTCACTTCCTGACGAACTCTTTCTTATACTTAATTTTACTTCATATTACTTCTAATGACTTACTCGGATTCGTTTTGATCTCATAGCGCAATAACCCGCCCTCTTGATACGTCCGTCCTTGGGCACTCGCAAATCGAGGTGACCATGGAATCGCGCCCTGCCCGCGTCACTCATGTCCAGACTACACTTACTGAACCCCTCATTGTGGTCACTGTCGCTGGTCGTCACAAACTTCTCTAAAGTTGTCGGCTCATTGAAACACCAAATGAGGTCAGTTTCACCTGAAAATTAGAAACAACTGGTTAGGTTTAAACTTGTATCGGAGCTTGTTTATTTATGAGAATTTATAGCCTAGAGGTATTTTACTGAGCAAAAATCGCCATTTTAATGCTATGTTAAAAGAGGAATTGTTAAGATTTGCTTTGTTTTAAGTTAAGAATTAACGTTTTGCGACCTCTCTAGCAAATGGGAATTACCAGAGTCACAGAGTGCAGTAATACATATTATAGGGTGCAGAAAGAGTGCAGAGTACTTTTAAAATAATCATAATGAAAATATCCTGAACTAAATTTATAGATTGGTTATTGAAGCAAATGGGTTGTTTGATGGCAGGCAGAGTATAGAGAAGCAACTTGGCAAGATGATGTCAAGTGGTGGACTGTTAAAGGTGGAGTTGATTAAAACAAAGAAGTTATATATAAATGTTTTATTAAATATCTAAGTACAAAAGACGTGTGAACAGGCTGAGAACAAAAAATAAAGAAAAGAAAAAATTACAACTTATTCTTGACTGTTACTACACAAGTATTTATAATAATGAAAAGTATAGTTTTACCAACCTTATACATACCTTTCGAGAATCATGCGCTACCTACAGTATGTTAAATACATTGCTTGTTCAGTTGCCTCCTAACTTTCCATGTGGAATATAACAACGTAAATGTAACACTAAAATTTGTAATACTAATTACCCTTCACTCTCCTCCATAAATGTCCAATGCTTCACATTTTATACTACATAATATTGTAATGTATACATACATCCGAAAATTACAGGTGGTATGAAACTATGAAATATTTTACATGGTAAAGACACCAAGTCTGGTTTATACAGTTTCATCATAATTATTTGTAAATAACATGATTTATTTATAAAAGGCATAACTATCAGGTTACTGGCATTAATTTAATCTATTAATTACTAAATTAGTTTACATTATAAAAAGCTGCCATGATAGTATCAAATGGAACAACTTGGTAAGTTTTAATATACATAATATGTGTTATTAATTAATAATACTTTTAATAAGATACATATTCAAAATAGTTTAAGTTAGGCAGAAGTTATAAAATCAAAATATTATATATCAGGGTCCAATAAATTACGTAACAGTTATTTTAAGGTCAATGATTTCATAAACTGAATATCCTAATAATTTTAACAAAATGTCAAACAAAAATCATAGGTTTTGTTGAATTTATGCAAACAAGAGAGTTTGAATCTAAATTCTGTTGTCATAAACAATATATAACAATAGAAACTTAATTACAAATTTTACATAAACAAATGTCATAAAAAGCTAAAGCTCAATACTAATAAATAATACTAAAACTACAATTTAACATATAAAATGAGATTCATCACAGAGAAGTCAGCTAGAAAAACAGCCCTTGAAAGACAAGCATGGAAAATATTAAAAGCACCAAATGATAAATATGTCATTCAACAACACATCAATGCACTTCACTAATGAGCTGATCATATAACCTCATCAATTCCTCATTGTCTCTTGTTTTGTGACTCAAAGACTCCTGTAGAGAAGCTATTGTGACTTCATGCTTCTTCACAGTAGCATTCAGTTTAGTTACTTCAATAGTATAGTTCTTCTTGAGGTTATCTAGTGTCTCATTAGCTTGAGTGAGTGCCTCAGAAGTGACCTGTTTAAGATTATTATACAACTCTTCATATTTCTTCACACCATCCTGATACTCTGTAATTTTTTGTTGATACATTTTCTCTCTATCTTTTGTGTCTAATATCACACTCTTACATTTTTCATATTTGCTGAGCAGATCATTAAAAGAACTCTCCATGCTATTAAGATGGTTTAAAGCTTCATCTCTTTCAGCGGTAACTTTCTCCAAAGTTTCCAGGTTTAGTATTTTATCCCGTTGCTGTTCTTCAATTAATGAAGATATAGTTTTTTCATATTCTTCCATAACAATACTCATCTGTTTATTTCTTATAGTCTTGTCATTAATCTGTTGAAACATTTTATTTTCTTTCTCTCGAGCATTGTCCCTTTCATCAGTCAACTTTTTAACTTTAGATTCCAACTCTTCTGTTATTCTTACATATTTATGCTCCACATCCTGTAGATTATTCTTTAGCTCTCTGTTTTGATGTCGGAGCTGAAAGACTTCCTGTTCTTGTTTCTGAATAATTCCCCTCAGTGTGTGTAAGTGGTCTACTTCTTGTGAAGAGAAATTGTGATATGTGGCTCTAGGGCTCCTGGGTGCTGCAGTAGGCGGCGTGTTACCTGATATGCTGACAAGCCTTTCAGTGGCCACCCGAGTTGGAGTCAGAATCGCTGAGACGCTGCGCATCAATCCTGGTGTAGATCTTACATGTGATGCACTGGATTTTGGAATCCCACTGTTTACCACAGGTGGTACAACTTGCATAGGTTTCTCTTTCAAACTCATGGAAGGCATGGAACCAGTAGACATTGAATGTTTAGGTGCAACAACATTATTATCTGTGAAGATTGACGCTGCACTGCCTGTTTCATAACCCACATCACACTCCAACGAATCAACCATTGAATCAGTATTAACAGAGTGAGTATCATCTAACTTCTGCCGCGCATATAGTGGATCAAATTTCACGAATAAGCTTTCCTTGCCTCGATCTATGTGGCTATGATGGCGATTTGATTCCGCACATTTAACGAGGTAGTCTAGGCTTGTGGCATCAATAAACATATCATCAGATGGCGGAACCTCTTTCATAGTTACATCACAGATGCTATCAAAGTCCGACCCGGTTAGAAGATCACTCGTTTCGTTCTTCTGCTCCAACATGTCATTCATACGTTTAGGTGACATAGCCATTAGATCGCCCACTGATGAAACTGGCGTTATGAAACTGTCTTCGGATGTAGCTGGAGTACTTCCTCTCGCAGACAACATATCGTCATTGATTTTAACACCACTGACTTCCGAACCACGGCCCAAAAAATTTTGGAATTTCTTATAGATGGTTTTTATGCCTTTATCATGAGAAGCAAACGGAGAATCGCTCAATATTATGTTAGAAAACATTCGCCTTCCCTTATCTTTGAATACAATCAGTAATAAAACACACCGCCTGAAAGTTACAGGTTCTTTACGACTATTATTAAAACTTGTAGGTCCACAAAAAACAAAATAGAAAGAAGCAAAATTTATTCTTGGCTCAACGACTACAACGGTTATTTAAGTTTTGAATGTACCTGCCATAGACTATATTTACCTGTCAAAGAATAAATCGACTAAAACGAAAATTTTACACGCCAAAATTAGTTTTCTTTCAAAATGTATTCAAAATGCAATAATAAATTGATTTTTGATACAAGAAGAGAGCAATGCGATCAACCGGTAATTGAAAACATTGTTATTACATGAGGAATAGAAAAAAAGGAAAAGTAAGAAAGTTACAGATGAAGAAATGCTAGAATCGATCAAGTGCGTCAATGTAACTGAGAAAATAACTACTCCACCTTAGCTAATTGCAGCCTTTATAAAAATACCAAATACACAATATAGGTGCTTCACTTAATAAAAAATGCTGTTTAAAAAATGGAAATTTACAAATATTTTGACTTAGACTTCTAAATACCTATTTGGTAATATATTTGCTAAGACTGGTTTTCAGACATTTGAGAAAATATCATAACAGTTAAGTAGTAAAAGATTAGTAGAAGAAAGAATCACGGCAGCATGTGTGGCTGACCATAACATTTCAGCAAAATTACTTAGCAGCTACTTGAACTAGCAATATCAGATATATGAGCTTATGCTAAAACATATACTAGTTGCATTTACTCCACCAATTCATTTATATGAAATGAAGAACCAATTTCAGTACCTACATTAAGCTATTACAAAAGCTAGGTATGAATACAACTTAATAACAATTTTTCTGTATGAATAAGAAAAAAACTGATATAATAATGTTATTATAAAACTGAATTAAGCACTTACCTGGTCTAGCTATAAGAAGAGGATCTGTTTCTATTAAATCCTTAACCTCTTGTTTAAATAATTTTAATTCTTGCTTCAGTATTTTAAAACCATTTTTTAAATGTTCAATATTGGATACTTCTTTTTCCGTGTTGTATCCGCCTTTTCTATGACTTTCATGAAACAGCCAGCGTTGAGAGCATACAATTGGGATGAAATATTTATTATTGTTTGTTTTAGTCAAAACTTTACACACAGTTGAGTATTGACGATTGTTTCTTAGAATGTTCATAAATATATTAATTTTGCATAAAGCCATTATGTTCTATTTTATTAATTACACGTATTTAAAGCAGTATTTTCGCACATATCTAGTACACCGAGTACACGAAACAAATCTTATTTAAATTCATTGTATTGTATAACCTCACTGAATCTGACATTTTAAAACATCTGTTTATGACATTTGTGATGAAAACAATGGAAATGGAATGATATCTTAAAAATCGACTCAATTCTGACACTAATATGCGAGCTTCAGTAAATAACTATTTTACTAAAGTTAATTATTAAAACAAATATTTAATGAATAATAACGTACATAGTTGAATTTTTAATTGCTACAGTTATAAATGTAAAAATATGTATGCTTTATTATGTATGAATATTTATTTGTTTCATATAATATAAACTAATCATTTTAAAAATATGTAATTTAACCCTAACACAGTTGCAAAACAATATTTCATTGTAACATAGACGTTGACTGATAATGGGAAGAAATTGGACAAATAATGGATTGGCTGATGATGACAAGTTGCTTGCTTGCTTGAAGTTGCTTGACAGTTTGACACTACTTGACAGTTGACTAGTGGCTGACAAAACTTGCCGTGCGGCGAGATTATATACTTTCACTTTTAAAATTAATTAAAGTTATCATCAGGGACATAGGTTCTCTATACGTTGTGTGGCTGTCGTGGCGGTGGTGTTTATTTAATTTCTGACGACATCGAGCAAGCGTGTCGTTAAATAAAGGCCACGTACACAAAATAGTGTTTAGCTTCACAGCATGTTATAAAAGTTAAAAATAAATTAGAATATAACTGAATATTGAAAATGGGGATGGAGAAATATAATAATGTGGTGAGTACTTGCTCTATTTTCCTATTATATTATAATCTGAATTGTTAATATTATTTAATTTTAAAAACTAATATATTGTGTTTATCGAAAAGTTAAGTGTTATAATCAATCAATATTATATTATAGTACTAATTGCTGTTAAAAAATAATATTTAAGTATGTAATTACTGTATACTTAAGCATTGTCATAATGTTTATGTTATTTTTATCACAAACTGCCACTTTATTCAAAAATTAAGTTCCAATCAGCTTAGCAATAATTATAAGAAAATAATACTTTTCATATAAGTTAAACTGAAACTTACAAAAGTACCTGATATGTATATTTGAAAACAATTTTCTTGTGTTAATAATTGCTATATGTTTTATTATAATTTATTAAGTAGGATCTTGGAATGCTTGCAATAATAATAAGATTTATAATGGAATCTAAAGATAAGATAGTAAAGGCATTGATTCCATGCTTATTAGTTTAAAAATGATATTTCTTAGTCATTCAATACATAAATATGGCTCTAAATTAGATATCTATCATATAGATTTCATTTAGATTTGATAAGATAATTATTTTAGAAGCAATAACTTTAATAACATACATTGAAATTATTCTATGTTTATTAATTAAAACTTTTTGTGTAATCACACTTATTTGATTATCAAGTGATCTAATTTTAAGATTGAAATAAACAATCACTGGTTAACCAATTTATGAAAAATAAAATGATCAGTTTATTTCATACTCAACAATTTTAACATGTTAAGACAAGATATCCTTACACTGTCAATCCTACCTACAAAACAAAGATGATTCAGAAAAGTATTATTCTTCACCCAGAAACCAAGCTTTTGTATTAATCTTCTAACCAGTAACTGTAGAGGTAAATAGAGGTAAAACACTTTCTAATAATGTATTTTATTTGTTATACATTTAATCTTAAATTATACTTATAATCCTAAATGAAACTTATAATTGAAACCAGTATAGAAAGACAACGATAGTACTATATATACAATGCTACTATTGAGTTTATGTTTTGCACAATACAACTCAACACAGTTCATGTTTTGTTGTGTCTGATGGAATATTAATATAACATAATAATATATCTATAGAACACAGGTATATCATAAACCTTGAATACTTGTCATCATTATAAGTATTGTTGTTTACTTAGTATTTACTTAGTTCTATTTGTTCATGTCATTTAATACAATAATATCTTGAATAAATTGCGTATATCTTGTTTTCATGTACACATTGACTTGTGTAGTAATAACTCTGAAAATTGTAATATACATTTCAAGTATTTATAACCTGGCCATAGTCCAAAAATGAACATTTCTGTTTGGTCAGAATTAGCATAAAATTACTCCTACATGTTTTCCACACTGCTCTACACACTTTTCCCATTGGTGGCCAGCAATCAACAATTAAATTGTTATATAAATTACAGCTACTATTAAAATGTAAACATTTTTCTCTGTTTGTTTCTATGTTATGCATCGTAAGGCAGCAGTTTCGTCATGGTCCCTTAGTTGTCACTGCCTGTGGTGGCGTCGGGGGTCGGGTCACCTCTTTCCCTCTAATATGGCGAGGGGGGTGATGGCTGATCCTTGCGTCATACTCGTGAATGGGTGCCGCTTGTGGTGACTGGTCGTTCTGCTGACCATGGTTTCACTAGAAAATACTTTTAATTCTGTAGTAGTATGACACATAACCCTCTAAAACTCTTGTTCATCTGGCACGGTCTCTAATTATTTTATATTTATTGTAATTATAAAGACAGCGTGCTGTTGTGGAGTTTGTTGCGCCGTTTCTTCTCCACAGCCAGAGCACTTAGGAAGCGGTGAAGGGTGGGCGAATTGGGATCTGTTCATTTCTGGCGGAGGCGCGTCGCGTGTTGTTGGTTGTGTGGCGCCGGTGCGGGCGGATGCGTGGTGGGGCATTCAACCTTTCTCACTGAATTGACGATGCGTTTATGCGTCAGGTGTGAGGGGTTGGGTGTCTCATTGCGTGTTTGTCTGTTCTGGCGCTGCGCGGCCGGTGATGCGCGGTGCGTCTTCCGCCGGAAATGAACCGATCCTTAGGGTGCTGTCGTTTTTGTTTTTTTTTTTGTGTTGACGTTGATAAGCGCTACTTTGTAGCCTAAGTCAAATCAAGAATTTTCTTTTTTTTTCTTTTTTGTAAATGCCTAAAAGATGCCCAGATAAACGAAGTTCAGACGGTTTTAGCCAAAGGAAAAAGCTAGTTATTTATAATGTTTTTAACATTATTTATAGATTAGGAACATGTCATGAACATCAAGAATTCAACATAAATTTTGTTTTTTTGTAGGATGGTAATTCAACGGAATACCTATTCCCGCCTGAGATTCTAAAGCGGCTGAACTTCGAGAAAAGCCCGGCGACTTTCAAGCCTAAGATCAGCGCGGCCAGTCCCGGCGAGGACTGGATGGTGGTCAGACCGCTGCAGCGCTCTGATTTCGACAAGGGCTTCCTGCAGCTACTCGGCCAGCTGACCAGCGTCGGCAATGTTACGCGGAAGCAGTTTGATGGTGAGTATTCCCTCCTTTCTACTCTGTAAGACATGGTGTAAGATCTGAGGGTCTTTTTGACATTATGTAATGAAAGGGAGAGGAGTCGACCGTACATGACTGGTAACACGACTAATCACTAGTTATTTCGACTGTTTATCCTTATACCGAGTGAGATAAATCGCGACGTGCTGCGGGTTCGAATCCCACGTGGGACATACACTTGTGTGATCCTTTTTGTTTGTGGTTGTGATTTGAATGTTTGAAAAATGCCCAGCAAAAAGCAAATAAATGGGACAAAAAGAAAACTGCTATTTACAGCCCTTTTGAAAAAAGTAGCGGGGCTGATTTTCTGTTTGTAAGATTTTCAAATCTTTCAATATTCTTTGTGCCACGTAATGTCATATTTACAGCGAGTTTGAATTCAAACCATACGAGCAGGAAAATCGTTAATTATTAACAATTGTGTTGGCCAATTTCTAAGTTAGCCGAAATAATTTAAAATATTTCTAGTTTTAATAGCAATTAGTGCTCCAATATCAAAATTTGTTTGCAGGTAATTAGCGAGCATGACCAATGTTACAATGAAAAACTGCGCAATCGTTATAGCGTTAAGGCTTCTAACATGTGTTTGTATCGTAACGCTTAAGGCCATGAAGTGCTAAGGCTGCTGAGCTGTATACACATATTGTAACATACATACAAATTGCTTTCTATCGCAACGTAGTATATTATATTGGATCTTATTGTAGATATAAGCGGACGTTTTCATTGTTATGTATAACACAAAGAACTAAATAGACGGTATATGTATACAGTATAACTATACCGTAAGCTTTTTAACAAAAACCCAAGAAAATAGTATAAAAATTCTTAGAAGAATGCTTAATACATGTAGGGGCATAAGTCGATACTATTACATAAACATAGATACTATATTATAAATGCGAAATTAATTTTTGTCTTTCTGTCTGTTACGCTTTCACGGATGAACCATAAAACCGATTTTGATGAAATTTCGCACGGAGCTAGCTTAAACTCCAAGTAAGGATTTAGGTAGCCTTTTGCCGCGATTACATACACGTGTTTGGAGCCGCAAACAAAAGCTGGTATCATAAACAAAAACAAGTCGAAATGCTGCGTTGAATTATTTACCAGTATTTTACTTTATTCAGATGTCCTGCTCACATAAATATTTAAAACAAAGATGTTGCGTAGAACTGGTTACTATGGAATGCGAAGCTTGACATTTATCGACGTGACCTTGGCGAAACCGGCGCATTGATAATAGCCTTTCTATGAGCCTTGTTGAGTTCCTGATTTTTACCCGACTGCGGCGACGAACTAAAGACAAAAAACATTGCCATATACTTATTGCGCTATATCATTATTTTCTTGTTACGTTCTTTTAAGACCACTTTTTTACGTACTGGGGTTATATTATATTACTTTATTTTTGTTTAAATGCGTTGTGTACCATTTATTTTTGGCAGATGAGTTCAAATAATATATTTATGTTGACCTGCCTAGGCATATTATGAAAGCTATTTTATATTGAAGATGTAATCTAAGCAAATGATTAGGTAATTCGTATTTAGGTGTCAGTTGTTCGTAACCATAAAATAAACAAACGGTCATATCGAATACAGGCGAGCGTTAACTCGATTAATAATTATGGTTATTGAAACAGATGCAAATCAAACAAATACGAGCCAAGGCAATAAATATTATAATGAATAATTCTTAAAATTCGTTACAATTTCATCACCTCAAAGACTAGCATTGCATTAACTGTTACTACATAGGTAATAATATATTATTATATACAGTAGGCAGAGGTGCGTCTTAAAAATCTTAGATCACTAATTACATTCCGGAGGTCGTGGGTTCGATTCCCACCCAGGACAAATGTTTGTGTGATGAGCACGATCAGGGTGTAATTTATCTATAATATGTATGTATTTAGAAATATATAAGTATTAGTGACCGACCGAAACATGTTATTTTGCCGAAACCGAAACCGAAACCGAAGGTTCGGTTTCATTGTAGTTTCGGCCGAAACCGAAACCGAAACCGAACCTTTTATAAAAAAAAAAAGTCCTTAAAAAGTCGAAAAAATGTTAGTAAACCCGTTTTTTTCTAAAATTAATATCTCGCCGACCTATAATTACAGGTCTACTTTCAAAGATTTATCACAATGAAATTTCTTAATAGTACACGCAACTAAGATGAATTTTAAACTTTAATGAAGCAGATACTTAATCTTGGCACTTACACCTTTAAAATTAAATATATTCGTCAACTATTAAAATAAAGCGTTAAATATAAACTATGACATGACGAATTCACAACAAAAACAAACTAAAATACTTGATCAAACTACTTACCATTATTCGCGGAACAAACACAACACGTATTGACACGTCTACACGAGCAAAGCGCACTGATTTAGGTAGTTGCCGGCGGAGTCAGGCGAGCGACGCCATATTGCCAGCCGTGCCGAGCGCGCCCGACGTTAGCCGAGCGCGACCCGAAGGTACGATGTTGCAAGTTTCGGCACGGCCGAAAGGTTCGGCCGTTTTTGGCCGAAACCGAAACTCGGGCCGAAACTTGATTTTTTGGCCGAAACTGGCCGAAACCGAAACCGAAATTTCGGTCGGACACTAATAAGTATGTTTATCAGTTGTCTGGTTACCATAACACAAGCTCTGCTTAGCTTGGGTTTAGAAAACCGTGTGTGAGTTGTCCCGGAATATTATAACATACACAACTATACATACAATGTTTATTTGACCTAGAACTTGCTAACTTTTAGAACAATTTTCAAGGATCGTTAGACCAATGAAAGCTATTCAAATCTGTTTCAGAGAGGTTCACAAAGATGAAGCAGGCTGGCGGCTACTACGTGACGGTGATCGAAGACACGCGCATTTCAAAACTGATCGGCGCAGCTACCCTCACTATCGAACAGAAGTTCATACACAACTGCTCCGTGGTAAGTGTTCTAGAACTCATCTGAAAGCTTATGATTGGGTGACGAAAAGACTGGTCCGGCCGTCAAGTGAATAAGTTTCTGACACATGTAGTTGGTCTTGATAAGTGGGAAACAAAAAATCGTGTTATATTATTCTTTGTAACCTGGCATAATGAATGTTATTCGTTTATAGGACAAATACGTTTCGTAAATTCTTCGCCACATTAGTTTATAATTTCCTGTTGACCAACACCTATCAGGAAAGTATTCCTTCAGCGGCCGGACAATAACAACCATTCACAGCAGGTACATACTTAAATTAAGGATCGTCAGATGATTGCCATTTGTCTCGGGATAACCATTTTGCCCGAAGTCAAAGACTTTGTTGAGATCGTTATATTTGATTGTGGGTTATAGTAAGTATAAACCATATGCCATGCCCTCAATGTTAGAACCGGTTCATGTGATAACGTTGGAGACAGTCGTCACATAATATTACTTACTCGGAAACAAGTTTCGTATATGATTTTTCTATTTAAGAATAAGCTAAGGCCAAGAGTAAACCTTTTGGGGAAACTGCTGTAAAAAAAGTTGTTTCACGCAAATCCAAGTTAAACTATTTACAAGTTAAATAATAAATTAATTGAAAAGAAAGTCGGAATAAAGTAAAATACCTACCTGAAAAATACCTACTTATACTTGGAATAATGCTGGCATGTAACAAAAGAAATCGTCACGTTTTCGATGACTCGATGATGATGTTAATGATGATGGAAGAAAATTGAAGATATTTACTACAATATCCTATGGATAAGGGTTGAATAATATAACATTTATATTTATTTACAGCGAGGTCGTCTTGAAGATGTAGTCGTTAATGATACATACAGAGGAAAGCAGCTTGGTAAATTGTAAGTATCGACATATATATCTCTTTGCTATGATTAGCAAGAAAAAATATAAAGTTACTAGGTATATTAGTCCAAGTTTAAGATGTTCTTTTTTTAGGTAAAAAGACTCATTAAATCTTTTAAATTGTCTTTATATGTCTCGAAAAACCAAATAGTCTAAACCGTGCAAAAATATAAAAAAAAGTAACTCTTTTTTTGTCTTCGCCGCAGTCGGGTAAAGAGTGAAGAAAATGGTTTTTAAATATAAGTATTATTCCAGGATCGTAGTGACAGTATCCCTGCTGGCTCAAGAGCTAGGCTGCTACAAGATGTCGCTGGACTGCAAGGACAAGCTCATCAAGTTCTACGAGACGCTCGGCTACAAACTCGAGCCCGGAAACTCTAATGCTATGAACATGAGGTAATATGATTATAAATTATATACTTTGTTTGAATTAAATATGCTATTTATATGTATAATCTGATTAGGATTCGGAACTAGTTTTGGTCTTCTAGATTCGTTTTATGTTTATTTGCAATCTAAAATTATACTTAAGTACATATACTAGATACATCTGTTACATTATGTTCTTATTTTATTAATGTATATGTTTACATAAATAATTAAATAAATAAAACACTATTTAGATGAGAGAACGCTCTTGCAGGGCCTGCTAAGATAAAGCTAACATACCACTTAATGAAAATGTCTTAGTTCTGGTAATAAGTCTCTATTTGAAGGTTTTCTTTTAAACCTGGTTTTTGGATATCACAAATTGTGACCTGACATTTCTATTTACTAACGATTCTTCATTTTCCCAGGTTCGAGGAGCCATCTTGACAATTAGCCGCTGGGACGTCCGACCTGCGCTCTAAACTGTAAGTACGCACAAGGGGCCGAGCAGACTTCACGGCACATCCAAACATCTTCCATTCACATCTATAGACATCACGACAACGAAGATCCACCAATCATAGGCATTCTGGACGTCGTAATTATTTAACCAATCGCAGACATTCTGGATTAAACGTCGTAATAATCTAACCAATCGCAGAAATTCTGGATTAAACGTCATATAATTTTAACTATAAAGGTTGTGCTTCATAAAATGTGATCCAATGTTACAGATAGATGTTCTCGTAACTGTCTTTATACTTTTATTCAATTAAAAAAAAATGCAGTACTGCTACCTTACTGCAATTTTATTGTGCAAAATATACCAATGAAGAATATATTTTGTTTGTCTTTATAAGATACAACAGTTTTGTACTATATATTTGGTTTCTGTACTAGATAACTCTAGTAAACAGATCACCGAATTATCTTCTCATAGAAGGGAGACATGTTAAACTATATTTCATATTATATTGGTTGCTATTATTCTAGTTCTAAAAGCACTTTTCACGTTTATCTGCAACACGCTTTTTTCACGGATTTTGTTGTGTTTTCTGTTTGGTCGTTCGTGTGATTACGGTCGCAGGGTCAATTTTTCTATCCATCGAGGGAAGTAATCACTATATATTGTGGTTTCTCGTCTCGATAGGGTGATCAATTGATTATGGATATCCTAGCTCATAATAAGCGTTTATTCGTAGTAGACGCAGGTGTAACAAACATTTTTGTTATGTATTCTGTTGCAAGTAAAACAAGCACTTAAAGATGAACGCTGAGACAAAACCGCTTAACCTAGAATTGCGTAATTTTGACAATAGGTAGAAGGCATGGTTAAAAAGATAGTTTATTATATTACAGTAAAATGTGTCTTATAATATTCTGAAGTAAAGTTTTGATTGACAAGGTCCGTAATAGTGAACCAAAAGAAATTTGATATTTATCTTGAGTGCTTGTTTGTCTCAACAGTGTATATATAGCTTCCATGCTTACATGAAGATTATATTGTTATGCTTTTTATTTGTTAATTACGCTAACACTAACGTTTGTTAGAATTATGTTGCCAATTAGTTGTAGTGCTTTAATTTTATGTTTTAGTTGTGAACTTAGCAGGGCCACGATTCAGCTATTTTAAATGCATGTCAGTGGTCGGTCATCGTACTAGTCATTGTGCCTTTTCGTATTCAGATAAGCCTACAATAAAATCTCATTGAACTATCGAAAAGAATGATCGTAATGACAGTTAGCAGAATGCCAATTATCGTAAAAATGACCAAATGAAGCAGGTCATCCGGTCAATTCAAGCAACTCTTAAATAGCTGAATCGAGGCCCAGTGCTATTAATGTGATACCAACCCAGAGATTAGAACTGGCTATGTTTCACTAGTTTTTTGTAAAGCTTTATCATATGTACTTAATGGTAAAAATATACTTTTTTTTTGTAACTAACATTGTATATTTGCGTTATTAAACCATTTCTGCTTTATGTTTTAGTTTTATTTTTATGCTGTGTTGTTGTGATTCAATGAAACGAGGTGTCATTTTACATTTTTATGTAAATGTAAATGTGAAATTCAGAATTTTATGTACCACAACAATTAAATTATCCATTCGAAGCCATAGGGCGGGTCACTAGTGTAAATGTCTCTAAATTGGTTATCATACTGCCATGTCCATTAACATGAAGTTTAAGTAAGAAAAGATCCCTTTTTTTTGCATTTATGTACCGACCACCATACCATTTGTTCCTTATCCGAATTCATTTCGTCAAAGCGTTACTAAATACCCATTAAAGTTTATTAATCCCATTTTAATATGATAAAGTTATATTCATTCATATATCATGTAAAGAAGCGACTAACGTTTCTTCAGATTTAGCACAACAGAATACTCAAAGATTTCAGCCTGTTGTAGTCATTAAAAAATCAAGCGGATTCATATATTATGAAGTTACTATACAGTTTATGGTGGTTTAATAATATAGTGTTATCTGATTAAGATCCCTATCGAGCGAAATATTAGTTTTTTTTTTATTTTGAAATAAGAAATAAATAACATAATTTAAAAATCTTGGACTGTATTACATTTAATTAATAACACACAAAATATTATGTAGAACAATAAACGATGCAAAGTTTTTCATAGACAACTCTTAGGAGTTGCCAGTTAACTAAATGTCAGTGTTGCCGCCCTGACATATACAATAGACCAATTCAGTCTAGTTCTTATTATATACGTATGCATATTATTTTATACTACTTATAATATACACAATGTAATTTTTCTGTCCTTAGAATGTACTTGAAATTGCAGCTTATTTTTTGGAATGATTATTGTGTAAGGCGTGCAAGTGGAAATAGTCGCAGCAGTGGACGCAGTAGGCTAAATTGTTTGCCTATGTAAGTGGCATGGATTTTGAGTCTATTTTAAAACTGTGTATTTTTGAAGAATGTAGGTATATTATGTAGTTTCTACTGAAAATAACTGTCTTACCATAAGCTGTTTTATCAACGTTACACAGTTTTCAAACGTTTTGTTTAAACAGCGATAACATTTGTGAAAGGTAACAATTTCAAGCGCTATTCTTTCAAGTATGTGGCACATTCACTATACTTTAACATCAAGCTACACCCTCATTTGCCGATTGCACAAATCCCACATTTACCAGGAAAAAAGCAATTTTATATCTGTACATTTTTATTTAGAATATCATATTAATTTAATAGTTACAAGCTAGAGGAAAACATGGCAATCGTTTTAATGTATTATCAAACATTTTATATGTGAGAGACAAAATTGTTTAATGTTACATAACTTTATATATTATATTGGATGCTTCAGAAATGCTTGGTCATATTTGATATACTGCTTTTGTATATAGAAATAAACAACTTTCTCCGAAAAAGTTATTGTAAATTTGAAAAAAATATTTTTGATCAATTTCATATGGCAAGACCAATTTAGACTATGGTTTTGTTGATGAAAATTGATCATTTCTGTGGGCAGAAGCAGTATTTAAAATATAATAATGCAATCCCGTATATTAAGTCACCGAATCTCATTAAAATCATAGGTCTATGTAGGTATTAATGTGCTTAGAACGATTTTTAAATATCATATAATGCCTTACTGGTTTCTAGTCTCACTTGAGCGTTTCTATATTTGGTGCATTTCATTGTACAGTACTTGTTCCCTAATATCGACCGATAGCCAAACTTGATACTGGCTGATGACGTCACTTGTCATTAATGGAGTAGAATTTAATATTTACTTTAAGGCTGTGCCCACACCTAGCGATCTACGGGCAGTTAAAGAATGAGTTTATTTAAACTAGAATTTGTATTGTTTCATATTTTTAATATACCAAATAACATTTTATAGGCGTGCAAGTACATACAAATATCTTCATAGTATGAAAGCTAATATTGTGAGGGTTCATTAAGGTTATATCAAAACGAAATGTATTTAATTACTCATTCGCTTTTATTTTTAATTTTGTGTTGCTGAGTCAATACATTTCATCTTAATTTCTTTAAGGTCAATATAAAAAGTAGCACAGAGCACTGATCATTACATTGTTTCACCAAATGTATTGCAATAATCATCGTTACGTCTGAAATCTGTTGCCTATTACTATAGCTTTAATAGACAATAACTCTTAGATATGTGAATAATACAATTTTAATAAGAATCTAAGTAAATCGTAAGCGATATATTTTGAAATAAATAACATAAAACTTAATCTAATTGAATGCATTTTAAATTAAATTCCATAAATATGGTCTGGATGAAAAAAATATATATTTGGATAAGAGCAAACGATTTTGTAACAGAGTTTAATATCTAATAATTTGAATTAACACGTTTATAAACACATCCCATGAATATTCCATGATCCCACTTAATGATCGAGTTATAAATATAATTGGACATTTACTAACCACATTTCATTATACTCAATTGTTTTTCGCAGAGAGCGCGCAACTTTGGAATTATTGGCGCCACTGGCGTTAATGAGTATTGCACACATTTAAGTTTAGAGTTGCCGTATTGAAAAGAAAGTAGTTAAGCGCACAGCATTTTTTCGTATCCGTTTCTCTTGTCCAATCTACGTACCACGACATTCAAACATAACTCAAAAATAAATGTAATTTTAACATATTCTTGAGTGTAGGTTTGGGGTCGCTAGTGTCTGTGTTTGGGTTTCCGGGGTTCTAGAATGGCGCGGGGGCAGTGTTGATCTTGGTCCCCAGTTTCATGGGCCCCTGGCCCCGCGCGGACCGACGGGCCTCCATCTCACGTTGCCTCTGTAGCTTTCTTTCCTCGCGCTTTCTTCGCATCTCATCCATTTTTGATGCGTTGTTTTCTAAGAAAGTTTGAATAATAATTAATTAAAGTTATCGATCTACAAAAATATTACGTGCATTTACTATAATGATTTTAAAGCGCCTGTAAGAATATGAAAAAAAAAATGTTATTTGATCGAATTGCGGTAATAAACGAAAATTTCAGAACTTTTGTGCGTTGTGCATTCAATTTCAGCGAAAACTCGACCTTATAAAATGTACTACATATTTAACTTACTTCTATCTGTTACCGCTACTTTCAATAAACGTCTGTGGTTTTTCTTACTAGAATTAAAAAGTTAACATAAGGTTCAAAGTATCTAAGAGCTATCACCAAGGTCACATTTGAATTTTCGAAAAACTGTTCTAATTATGTATTTTCTTTTGAAAGTAATTTAAAAAAAGTTTTCGTACCATCGATATTTTCCTCAATAGGCTCGAACTCGCTATCTTCCCAGCCGCCGAGCGAGTCGTTGCTATTCTGGTGCGCAGTCGGCCGATGCTCCAAGCGGCCGCCGCGGACGTACGTAGCGTTCGCGTTGTTTAGCGCCGGGTCCGTCCACTGGGAGTTGTTCCAAGTTTCTGAAGGACTTGCTAGCTCTGCTTCAGCGCACTGGTGAAGGAAGACAGACGTCAATAGTACAAAGTTAACTGAAGGCAACGTGCGAAATAACATAATACAATGCATTGCCGCAGATTGCTGTAATAATTTATAACTACAATAGATCTGATATTTGCCGCTAGATATCAACGCCATCTGTACGCACGCTGCCTTATCATCATTCATAGATATCATAGAATTTAAGTACGCAAGGTTAACTGGCCTTTTTTTTTGGAACAACTGATATCTAACGGCCAGGAAAATCATTCATCCATTTAATTTTACAACCGAATTTTTTGATTAATAATTTAAAACATTAGTTACCATGTAATTATTATGTGCGCGGAACATACAACCAAAAATGTATTAGTAATTATATTGTTAGGCAAAGCATACTTCGCAAGAATTCAAACTACATTTTACAATGGTCAAAAGAAGATATTAAGTATATGAAAGGTGTATATCCCTTACCGGCTGTTCTTGCAGCGTGCCCCACTCCTCGTTATCCCACTCGTCCTCGCACAGCGCGGCCAGCGCCGGCGTCGCCTGCGCACTGCCGCTGCTCGGCGGGGACTTTGCGCTCGCGCCGGTCGCTGACGACAACACTGTTTCACAAAGATTATAAATTATTTATTTTAAGCCTGAACAGTCCCAAGCCGGACAAAGCCTTCCGTTTACTCTTTCAACACACAAATTATATATGATGGATTTTTATTTATCAAGACCAACTTTATTTGATGATTTTCTTATTTAGATTATTATACTGAAGTAATGATTTTTTAAACATTATATGCTGTATCTGTGCTTAGGTTTAACAGAGAAAAGATGAGGGGTCTTAAATCAGTCACTGTATTTTGGTATTAAATTTTATCGATCATCATTTTGATCAGCGTTCTCATCTCATTGTATTAAGGTAATTGTCGAAGTTTATAGTTTAATAAATATTCTTATTTATTGGTTTCAGATTGTCCTCACAAAGCTGTGATAATGGAGAAGAAAGTTCTTTAACATAAATTATGATTAGTAACATAACTTGTAGTAAGTAAATAGAATTCAAAATAAATGAGATTATATCAATATATTTGTTTTCATTATGTTTTAAATGAGTTTAGTAAATTATATAAAGTATTCTATTTTTTTCATCCCAGGAAGCAAGCTCATTCAATTACTAAATAACATACTCATGCTACATACCTAAGATCTAAGCATTCACAAAATATAGAGTAGTAGAAAAAGTACAAAGGTTTCATATAAAGACAAAGTGCAACACAGTCTATGACATAAAACGTAAAATCCGTAGTAAATAAGAAAAAAAATTGTGTTTAAATTGGCAAGTAACAGCTGATAATGTCACACCCACTTTGCTGTTAATTTTATTATTTTTAAGTAGTATACCTGCGCTGGAGTCGATCTCTCCCCACGCGGCCATATCCCAGTGATCCGGATCGTAGTCCGACGCCGACTCGCTGTGCTCCAGTGACGTCATCGATGTCACTGATGACGTCGTCGTAGACATACTGCTCGATGATGGTTGCTCTATAATTGTAATTTATTTACTTGTTGAATGGCTCAATATAAGATTTTTTGTTAGAAAATTCTGTAGGTTAGCAAAGTCAAGATGAGTTGACCAACGACCAAAAATGACCCAATTGAAGAATAGGTTGCTAATATTTAAATATCATGGAAGTTACATAGGTCGAATATTATGAATCACTATACCCTATCACTATACATCATATATGTATTAAAATTTAGCTAATATAAGGCGACATAAGGACCGAAGGACGATTTTCAATCAACCAAAATATGAACTCTGAATATCTAAAGACTTTTTCTCCTGCCGCACATTTTTTAATAACATACCTCGAGGTCAATTATCTTCAGTAGGGCACAAAATAAGTTTGCCTAAACTACATTTTCTCCACTTACCAAGTGATCCCGGCTTCGACAGCACAGATTTAGACGAGTGAGCCACTCTGGCTGTATCGGAGTGCGAGCGGTAGAACTTTGCGGTCACGGCTGTCACCGCCCAGCCTGCCCACGTCGCGGCTGCGTTACTGAGGGACGGTGTTGCCGTGTGGACGTCTGCCTCTGTAAATGTAGGGAAAAGTAAGATACAAGTTGGATAAAGTGGGTCACAATGACCCTTATAAAAAGGTGCGGTATGACGATGAGGCATATTGTGAGACATTGTTCTCTCTTTTATACGGGGATGGGTTAAAGTGGATCATAGATCTATGAAAATTTATGGTAAGATACATTGGGTCAAATTAGGACCTCCTGTTCTTTCCTTGATGACGTATTAAAGTAATACACATAGAGTTTGGCCCATGGCTGGGATTTCTGTATGGAGATATTATTTTACGGTTTTGTGCCTTACCCATTCCTTCCTTCAGACTTGGATCCTCTGACACTTTTTCTAATTTTCCGAGAAAACCTCTTATAGTTCTAAATGTGGCATCACGAACCTATGGGCAAAATAGTTAATATTTATTTTAGATAATTATGTTCTGATCTAAAGACAGCTACAGACATACGAAAACATTAACTTAAGGTCATATTTCTCCAATAACTGACCTAGATACTGATGCGTTTAAATAGGTACTTGTTAAAGATGGAGCATACATGACAATGTTACTACATTGTCATGTATGCTTCATCTTTCTTCTGATTGCTTTTCTTACATATAACCTAAAAATAAAACAAATCCTACTTGTTTCTCCGGATCAGCAGTCAAAGGACAAAGGGCCGGCAGTATCCTATTCGCGACCTCAGCCAGCAAGAAGTACTGTTGCGTGGCGGCCAACGCCAGCACGCCCGCTTGCCGCGCCGGCGGGAACCCGTCCCGAGTCGCGCGGACGAACGCAGATACTAGGACTTTCTGGCGGATCTGAGGGTGTAGGTGCTGTGCGATTTTGCCTAGACATACTGTGGTGTTTGTCCTGTTGAAAAGTATAAAGTAAAGAACTAAAAAAAAAGGGTTGGAATACGGGAAAAATATCTGAAAGGGGTAACGACTCTTTCCTCGCAATGAGCCAAATGTCGATTGAATTTAAATGCATCCTGAGATGTTTCAAATTAAAAAAAATATATATATTTTGGAATACAACATTAGTATAGGTAGATACCATTTAAACTGTTGCCTTGGGTCGAATTTTGTAATTTTTTACATTGTTATTTAAAAATATTTATTGAGAACAATTTTATAACATCAAAAGATGAAGAAGGAATATTATAATATTATAAGGTACTCACCGTATACCGCCCTGGTCGTCTTTCGCCTGCAATCTGGCGAAGTGTCGCAGTACTTCCACATTGATATTGTTGTAGTTTAGCTTAGACGACAGATGAACTATAGACTTGACTGTCTGTTCCCTTATAGTGGGGTTCGTGTCCATAAACCCGTGAACTACTTGAGGAAATATTTGGTCATTTACCTGTAATAAGCAAGGAGATATTTTCATTGTTCATGTCAAGCAAAAAGGCACTTAAACGATAAAGGCTTGTGTTATCAGTTTGCGGAAGTAATTATTATTATTTGAGCCTTGAAATTGGCTGTTAATCTCTGTTACATTGCGTACTATAGCGATGGAGAGTTTGTATGTTACATGCTATACATAACGGCATCGTAAATTGTGCTAGAACTAGAATTTCAGCTATTCCATAGTCTCATAGCTATAACTAGTAATAGGTAATGGTTTCTAAGGTTTACGCGAATGTTCGACGCGAGGAATTCCCGTAAAAAAAAAAAATTGGAAAAGGTATTAGAAAAAACGGGTCTCATTTAAAATTTTAATATGTATCTAAAACTAAATTTCATTAAGCGTTATAATCAAGAATGGATGAATAAGCAAGAGTGATATTTTATCAATGAAACAGATCGTGACTGCGATTATTTATTTCGGAGAAATACTATTTTATTACTATTATTATCATTAACACGTATTTTCAATAACATTTTCTTTTATAATGGCCATTTAACATGTGCTAACCATAGGCACATGTTTATATAAACACGGTCCGTTTGTTGCGTAACAAATACCACGGTTTGTGGCAACGGAATTTAGTATACATCCGACTTAGATATTGCGACTGATTTGCTATTTACTAAACTGAGTCATGTTACAACAGAAAGTACTACATACAAATATAACATTTCCGATACGGCAATAGACATTAAGACTGAGATAGTGCTCGTCGTAGATAACTGAATTGTATTGGATACGATTTCAACTGCGTATAAATAAGCCCTTATTTATTTTATTTTATTTTTATTTTATTTATTTGGCTCACCAACAATTGTTTACACGATAAAAAAATGGATACATTCAACATAATACAATATTGGTGTAACAATCTCTTATAGGTAAGCACAGCATGCAATTATAATACTTAGTTAAAGTTAAGATAGTGACAAAGTGCAAATACATAGAAAAACATGATATTTCACAAACTAAAAATAATATTAAATTAAGTTTTAACAGTTAAATTAAGAATTTAAGAATTATTTAATACAAATCTAAATTAAATTAAATGAAAAAGAAAAGGAGCAAAACTACATTTTCAGAGATGAAATTCTTTTAAGTTTGCTAAGTGAGTCAGCGTACACGTCAACAAGATCACTGCAGCTATTTAGCAATTTACACAAACGGGGGATGGGAGAGTTGGCACCAAGCACGGTTCTGCGAAGTGGAGGATACAGGGGAGTTATTGGGGCACGTGGTATCCTAGCGGGGACTCGGAGTTTTACCCGACTCAGCAACTGCGGACAATCAATTTGATATCGTAGGATTTTAAAAAGGAAAACGGAATCGAGTATATCCCTTCTTTTTTGTAAAGATACCATCTTAAAATGAGAAAGTCTGTTATTATACGATCGTATTTTTTTAACTAAACCGGACGAATATGCTAAATGCCATAGGAACCGTTTTTGTACTCTCTCTAGCCTCAATGTGTGTGTTGCATAATGTGGTCTCCATACCGTACTACAATATTCCAGTACACTTCGGACAAGACAATTGTAAAGCATGATCTTAGTCTTGCTACGACGAAAACAAGTGACATTTCTTAATACGAATCCTAGCATTCTAGAGGCTTTTTTTATAACGTTTTCAATGTGGGGTATGAATGTCAGTTGCCTATCGAATGAAACTCCAAGGTCTCTAATATTCTCAACTTCGAGAATCGAACTTTGAGATATGTGGTAGTTGGATGGTATTAATTTAAGTTTTCTGGATAATTTTGCATGGTAGCATTTTTTAACATTTAAACTCATGTCATTGTCCTTACACCACTCCGCTAGAACATCGATGTCACGTTGGAGCAATTCAACGTCAGCGTCTGATTCAATTACTCTGCAAAATTTTAGGTCGTCCGCATACATATAACATTCCGAAAATTTTAACATATGAGGAATATCGTTAATAAAAAAGTTAAATAATATAGGACCAATATGGGATCCCTGGGGAACACCGGATGTAATCCCGTAAAAGTTTGACTGGTAGCCATTAACGGCGATATAAAAAGTGCGATTTTCAAGGTATGACTTCAACCAGTTACGAAGACAGCCGGTAATACCATATGCAGATAACTTTTGTAGGAGTTTATTATGGGGGACACTATCAAATGCTCTACTAAAATCTGTATATATCACATCCACTTGTTTAGCGTTATCAACAGCAGCCATTAAAGTCTCAGTGAACGCTACGAGATTAGTGCAAGTAGACCTAGAGCTTACAAAGCCGTGCTGGGAGCTGCTAAGGTAAAGTCTCAAGTGTGACTGTATACATGGGCAAATCAAGGATTCGAAAACCTTGGCAAAGGTAGACAAGATAGAAATTGGTCTATAGTTACTTACAAAAGTGCTATCGCCGGATTTATAAATTGGTACAACCTTAGCTTCTTTCCAAACGTTAGGAAAAGTACCTAAAGCAAGAGATCGATTATATATATGCAACAGAGGAGCTGTCAGGGAAGAGGCGCACATAGAGACGAAAATAGGAGGAATACCGTCAGGACCAGCACCTTTACGACGGTCAAGAGACTTCAACTTATTAAGCAAAGTGTCGTGCTCAATTACTGGGGCTGACAAAGGCAAACTGTAAGCTGCCATAATCTTCAAGTAATCCGAAGAAAGAGGTATGTTTGTATTCTTAGGGCTATTATACATAGAAGAGAAATGTGCAGCAAACATTTCGGAAATATTAGCTCCATTAGAAGAAGATGTCACGCCGTCGTTCATAGTAAGAGGATAGGAACTAGTACCTCCGCGTTTATCTTTTATATAGGCCCAGAACCGGTTTGGATTATTGGTGATATCAGTCTCCAGGTTACTTAAATATGTATTGTAACAAGAAGTAGCTATAGCTGAGCACCGTTTACTCAGCAACCTTATTTCAAGCTCATCCATTGGGTTCCCATATAACTTATAACGAGTTCGTATCTTTTCTTTATCTCTCAGGGCTCTTATTAGTTTTTTATTAAACCAAGGAGGATATGTTTTACGTCTGCGTGATGACGTGGGGGCAAGCTTTTGTATTAAACTATTAACTTTATTATAAAAAATACTAACCATTACATTTACATCGTGAATTCCGTCGAACAAATAGTTCCAATCAATATCATCCAAGTGCTTACACATCATATTATAATCTAATTTGAAAAAATTCGTTCTCTTACTATTATTATTATAGGGAAGCCTCGAGTCATCGTCTGACTTAATATGAATTTCAATTGGGGGATGTAAAGTATCAACAATACTTAAAGGGTTTTGAGCGGCAAGTACGCTGCCAGCGGTTAAGCTAGTCAACACAAGGTCTAATATTCGCCCTGACTTGTTCTTTATATTATTGAGTTGAATTAGTTTGTTCATATGAGTAAAATCCGTCAATAGGTGTGCCATACCTGGGGCTACATAACCGTTATCTAACTCACTTACCAAGCTCCAATTGATGTTGCCCAGATTAAAGTCGCCGATTATACAGGTCTGCAACCCTGATTGTTCAAACACAGTGTTACATGAGTCCAGAAAGTATTCTAGATTTGAGCGCAATACAGGTGGAGGTAAATAAATTGCGCACAGAGCCAGTTGACGAACAGATTTTGTGATGGAAATGTCAATAGTAACCCATAGATCTTCACAATGAGTTTCCCATTCAAACATACGCTTTGAATTAATTTTTTTTAGTACAGCTATTAACACACCTCCTCCATCTTTTTTCTTATTATCTCTGTCCCTTCTATATACTACATATCTGTCATCAAATAGCTCTGAGCTCAGTACAGATTCATTCAACCATGTCTCTATTAATATAACTACATCATAGGTTTCACAAGACATTTGACGATAAAAACCTAGACATTTAGTGCGTAAACCTCTGGTGTTTTGATAATAAATACTTAAGTTACAATATTTTTTTTCATAAAACTACAATAGCATTGACGTATAAATATGTTAAAAACATTAAGCTAGTTTATTTAAAATATCCTTATTTCGAACCAGAATGTGTTCAGATTCTTGTTCTTTCCGCATAAATATGCGGCCACCTCGTACCCAGACGAACTGGTATCCAAGTTCCTTAGCCTTAATTCTGGCTGCAGCGTGAAGGGCCTTATTAGTGGTAGACAGGTGTTCCGTTATAAAAATTGGGGTCTTCGGTCCGGCGTATCCTAGGTGCGAGGTATTTAATTTGTTATCAGGATTTGATTTATTAAATTTAATCGTGGCTGCGAGGAATTGATCACGAGTACGAGGAGAAGCTAGTTGTACTACTATAGATCGTGGTCGAGAATTAGTAGCACTCTGCTTGGCGACTCTAGTACAGTATTTAATGTCGCTGTCCACGATGCCGCTCCCCACCACTTTAGTTAATTGCGTTACTATATGCAATAGATTTTCTTGTTTTTTTTCCGGCAGGCATTGAATTTCTATATTGTTTGAACGAGTTTGTTGTTCAAGTTGGTTTACACGTGAAGAAAGATCATTAATACACATTTTCATCTCTAAGTTTTCATTCTGCAGTTCATTCACGGTCTCTTTGGACGCAGCATATTCTCTCAAAAGATCCTCGTACTGTGAGTTCATAAATGTCATAGATTGGTCCATCTTATCCATTTGTTCTTTAATAGGCTGCAGTTCTCTATTTAGGGTTTCAGTAAATTTTGACAACATTTCTGCCTGTTCCTTCTTAACAGCATCTTGAATGAGTTGCCGAATATCATCACGCGACAGAGTAATGTTGTCCGTCTGAGGCGGAGATCCACGAGCTTGTCTTTTATTCCCCCTGGTGGTTGAGATATTACGCAGAGGAGTACTATCAGACTTGCTGATTTTCGGACCGGAGTTTATGCAGGCCGGGCATTGCCAATCAGTCGGTACTTTGTACGTTTCCACAAAAGACAAGCAAATATAATGATATGTTTTGTGACACTTGACACATGTTGCATATTTCTCATTAGCTACCACTTGGTCACAACAACCCCATGAAAAGGATGGACTTGACGACATAAAAGACTGCTCCGCCATAACGCTTCAGCGACCGGGAATTTATCACGATACGATGCAATCGATGAAAGTACAAAAACAATCTTACCCAGCACCTCTCACAGTCCGAATATGAAATTACGCTCTTCTAATACTGCTGAGCACCTTAGCGCAAGCGGCGTGATGTTGATATGGTGCGTAAATAATTGCTTATTTAAGTAATAGAGAGCGATGCACGACGATCGGCGATAACACAACAGCGGCGCAGGCGACTCGACGAGGTGACTCATAGAAGCGAGCTAACCGCGGGTTGGGGCAGGTCAGGGACGTCGAACGTTAAAAATTTCTTTAAACTTATAATTGCTATATTTCTCGAACCACTGAATGTTTCCAATTGAAATTTTCACAGGAGATCAATGGGCACTTTTCTCACAATGTAGTTATAATATCAAGCACCAAGTAATAACTTTAACTGCGATTTAAAGGCAATTTCACGGGAGCAAAAGTAAACACGTCTATTTGTTTCAAGTACCGCCAGTGTGATTCTTATCTTATCTTATTGCCATCAACCTGTTGATTTAATTGACCCACTTACCACAAAGGTTTTTATATGTATCTATCTAACTGCCTGGTTTTGTTTTGATTCTAAAAACATTGTTTCATTCAAAATTAAGATCTTTAACTAAACATATATTTTCGGATACCTAGTATCGCGCAAATATTTGCCTCGTGCGGAGATTGAATTCACAGACCGACGTGTATTTGTGTGGATATCCTAAATAACTTCAAAATTAATGCAGTCTCATAAGATTTCATACAATAAGATAAACTTACAGTGGTATTCTGTAAATGCATAATAAACTGGTCTAGCTGCTGTAGAAGTCGGGACCGCGTCGTTCTGTCATTCGACGCGAACAGTTTCACTACACACGGCACTATTTGTTTCTGGTAGTCCGCATCGTCTAGCAGTTTACCCAACTGAAACAACAGACAGTCATTTGTACATTAATTTTGTGTATGATTTAGTTCAATGATTAAAATGAAGGAAATAAATAAATAAATGCGGACAACATCACATACATTGCTCTTAACCCAAAGTAAGTAGCTATTTTAGCACTTGTGTTATGGAATTCAGAAACAACGAAGGTACCACAAACACCCAGACCCGAGGCAATCTAGAAAAGTGAGTTTCTACATTGACCCGTCCGGGGATCGAACCCGGGACCTCAGAGCTAGCGAAACTTTGAAAACCGGTGCGTACGCCACTCGACCACGGAGGTCGTCAAAAAAGACTAATAAGCCATTACACACCTACATTATATGGCTACATCATTAATGTTTATTTTAAAGACGAAACGACGTAATGTTGGTAATTTAAAAAAATATATAATGAAATGAAGTCAGACAGGTTTGGAGGGAGAGGCTTTTGCCCAGCAGTGGGATCTGATGTAGGCTACAAAAAAATATATAGTGAAATGGATAGTAATAATTGAATTATAGTAGAAGCTAGACAGTTTTGGAATCTCAGATCTGATTCTTAAACATATTGGAAAATAAAGGATGAAAAGGCTAATAAATAAATTTTCAAGTGATTTGGAAGGAATTGTTAACCTTACCTTAAACATAGGCGCCAACACAGCAGAACCAGCATCCCCATAGTGGAAGGCTGTCATCAGCTGCGGCAATATCTTATGAACACACACGGCTTCCGGAAAGTTGTCCAGGAAAGAACTGAGGGTTGAGAAGAACTTCCCTTTCTCAACTTTGTCCTTGATTTGAATCTCTTCAAGAAACAGCATTGTGTCTATCAGATCATTCTTGAAATATCCACCGGGTTTTCGACACCTAAAAAAGATTTATAATAGTTACAAGTCTCATTTATAGTAGTTATATGTAGTTAAGAGATTTGGCAAAATGTAAGAAATTACACATGTGATTTATTGTACTGATCCCAAGCTAAGCAGAGCTTGTGTTATGGTAACCAGACAACTGATAAACTTACTTATATAACTCTAAATACATACATAGTATAGATAAATTACACCCAGACACCAGAACAAATGATCATGCTCATCACACAACATTTAATTTTGTCCTGGGCGGGAATCGAACCCACGACCTCCAGTATAGCAGTCAGGGTCACTAACCACTAGACCAACAGGCCCGTCAAATATTGGGTATGTTATATAGTAAAAATAGATCTATATTTGGATAAATCCACAGTCAAAAGCCTAAGGCAGCTTTATCAAAAAATTGGCAACTAATATTCAAATATAATAAAGTACCTTGTAATAATATCTGCAGGATTTGGCCGTGACACAGGGTTTGCACTGACTAATTCACAGTACAATGTGCACAGCTGTTTTGGAATGTTGTCTGTAGTTTTCAGTGCAGGCTGGTTTTTAAGAGGTCCGTTATATGCTTCCCATATTAAACAACCTAGACTCCACATGTCTGATGAGCTGTTTTAAATAAACAATTTCAAAGTAAAGCATAATTTTTTTTTTTTTTCTATTTCTTAAAGAAGTACATAGCCCTGTATTGGTATATTGAATGTAGAAATAATTAGTACACAAAACCACTCTTGGATTCAAATAAAAAATCATAAATTCATTAATTTTATGAAATGTTCATATAGTCCTCCCAGTTTAGTTATAAAAAATATAAATAAAACAATATAAGTAATATTTTATATTGCTGCTAATAATTAAGACTAATTAAGTCCCAAAATCCAGAGTAATTAAAATGAGTAACCATTTGAATTATAATTTTATACTAACCACTTAGTGACAGTTTTAAGTTTAACAGGATCATTTTTCTCAGGCGGATCATATATTTCAAGTGCTGGTAATATTTTAATAGGTATAGGGTTGGCTGCATCTTGCCCCTGGGCTGTGAGGAACTCAAATCCACCGAGCTTCCATTCACCAGCTAGGGTCACAAACACGGAGTACAGGCACACATTATTATGCCTCATATTACCATCATTATTTAAAAATGATAAAGCTCTCTGTAACACATAGAATACATTAGAAAAAGTTTTTGTAGTGAGTAAATTTTTGTCTGGTTAATTAACAATCATAGACTAAGTTCAGATCAGTTAACCTTTTTTTATTTCTGTTTTATTGATGATGCAATCCAATTATGTATGAGCAATCGTTTTATAGTAACAAATTAAAATGGACACTTACAGTTATTTGAAATATACCCCAAGCAAGAAATAATTCCTTTTGGGGACCTTCCAATTTAGTATCCTCTATGTGTGTGGCTAAGGGTTCTACATATTCAGTAGCTACATATAAAAATTTCTCAGTTTCACAGCTATCTAAGTAATGTAAAAGGCTAGGATGTCTCATAGTCTTTAGTTTCTTTAGGGAGGCCTTAGCAATATCAAAGAGTGTTTCAGAACTCTTCTGAACATCGAATAAAAATATAGATACTTCATCCTGCGTGCCTCTTTTCTTTCCTTTATGTAGAGTCCATACACTTCTGTCTTCTAATCCGGGAACGGGATCTCCTATTTCGTAAGGAAAATCCTTCGTAGGATCCCGAGAGAAAAATGACCACATTATGTCTTTTTATTTATTATTTACGCCATTCAAACATAATTTTCCAAAATATTCACTTGATAATGCAGACTAAATAGCATAATCTTTGAAATTAATTACCTAGTAATGTAAGTTTTGTAATTACGTGTTAATTTATAAAAGAAAAATACGAATTTATTTTCTATTCATGAATTTATTCACCATCCACAAAGAGTTGTGAGTCACAACTTGTGACAAATCTGACAAGTGACAACACACGACATGATCCTATACTACTGTTTTATCTGTGACATGATCTACGAAAGCAGATACAGATTATAATAGTAATTATTATTTTCTAATCAGAATCAAAATAAATAGAGAAAAAATTAGGATGAATTGCTGATTTTTTCAAGAAATATCAAGTCTTCCTTAGAATAATTAAGTTTTCAATATCTATCGACAAACAATATTATTATAAATTTGATATAGGCTATAATAGGTATACAGTTATGAGACGGCTCATCCCTATCATTTTCGGCTATCAGCTGTGTAGCGTTTCAGGTTCGATCAGCTGAGATTTTATACAAGTATTTATGTCAGATGGCTGTCAGTCTGCGGAATCCTTATATCTGTCAAAAATTTTCATCTCGTAAAATTAAAATTTTGCTGAGGGAATTTGTTTTGTTTTCTGAATAATATAAAAATATGCGCTATTACTACTATTAAGTAATAATTATTGTATAAGCAACAGGATTTTTAAATAAGAGCGAGCTAATAGCCAAAGCAATCATGTCGAAGTCGGTGGCACGGCTAAAATCTATGAAGAAGGTGGCGGATAAAGTAACCCATAATTCGAATTTACGAACTAATATTCCAGCTGGTATGGCTGCCGCGGGGCCTCCGTTGGGGCCTATGCTCGGACAAGTGTGTATTCTGTTAATTTTGTTTATTTTTGTACAATGAACTATGTTGTAATCATAACCTATATTTTTATTTACTTTAGCGGAACATTAATATAGCAGCATTTTGCAAAGATTTCAATGAGCGCACCGGTACCATAAAGCCGGGTATACCCTTGCCGACCAGAGTAAAAGTGAATGCGGACCGGTCTTATCAGCTAGTCATTCATCAGCCGCCAGCATCGTATTTCTTGAAGCAAGCTGCTGGTATCAGCAGGGGTGCCATGGAACCAGGTATAAATACAATAAAACTTTCTTAAATAGTATCCAACCTGATTAGGTCCCATTTTCCCATATAAAAAATTAACTTAAATGCCTATTATACTGTATTATGTAAAAAATATATGAATATCTTAATTTTTATTTGTTAGCTTGCTACACATTACACTATATAATGCCTTGATCTGTACTCCATCATACAAAATACTAATGCAACTAATATTATTTCCAGTTAAAGAAACAAGTGGTAAAATAACTTATAAACATCTGTATGAAATTGCAAAAATAAAGGCAAAGGATCCTCCCCTAGAATGGAAATCTTTGCAGGAGGTCTGTGTTATGTTAATAGCTACAGCCAGAACTTGTGGAATAGAAATTGTCAAAGAGTTGGACCCTAAGGTAATTTAATCATACTTTATTAAATTTAAAATATACTGTTAACAATATCAAAAGAAAATGATTTTGAAATATTTCATCAAAATAAATGCAATTTTTAGAATTAATGACATCTAAACTATAAATAAATAGCTAGAATGTAACTGCTAAGGCAAGGCAGAATGCAAATGCCGATTCATATTGAATCTATTATTTTATTGTGTGTTATATTATATATCAACAAACTTGACTCCTACTCAACATTATGTTCAACAATAGCCCAAGGCCAGGAAAATTGGAAGAAGGGAGAGCCTTTGCCTTGCAGTGGGAAGATAATGGCTGAAAATAATAAAATAAATAATATATTGCATGCATATACGCAGTACCTTTGTACCTTTTGAATTGTGTATGTAATAATATTTTATGTCTGTTGTGTGTTACACATAAACTTATAAATAAATAATATATATCAACTGTTCTGAATTCTACTGGTTTCTCATTATCTTGGGGTAGTAAAAGACTATAAAATTATTTTGTAAAATTATTCATTTTAATATTTCAGGAATATGGTGAGTTTCTTCAGGAAAGGAAAAAGATTGTAGAAGAACAAAAGAAACAATTACAAGAGAAACGAGAAGCCAAGATGTTAAGAACAGCCTAATTGTACAAATATTTATAGGTAGTGAATGTATTAGGGACTAGTATGAATAACAGGTAAATGTTTTTCATTTCAATTTAAATAAAACAATGAAATACCCAAAATTTCTTTATTTATTGAATCTCTATTGAATATATCTCTGTGTAGTTCTCCTAACATTTAGTTTGCTGCTATTTGTACAGGCAGAGTCAAAGAATATAAGTGGTCAATTTCAAGATATCTACAACATTATGTAATCATTATCATGGCACATTTAGGCATTATTATTAAAAATAATTAAGCATAGCTGAGTGATTACCAGAGGCAGATTGTCATTACATCTAGAATATTTAACTAAAGTTAGAGATTTACACAAGGAACAACTGAATTATAATTATGTACATCATATACATATCAGTCTACAGACAATTACAAGCTATATCTAAACGACGATATATATATTGATATTTATTGACGTTACCTACAACCATATCACTTTGTGAGCACCCATGTGACATAATTCCAGTATAATAATTTATTTTTCGATAATTGTAATTAGTAACCTCAAACCGAGCAAAGAGAAATCTTACAAGAACATTTACAACTATCAGTATCACATATAAGACAGTCTCTTAAGAAGTTTCCTTAGAGTACAACCAAACCTTAAAATAAAATTTGAAATCTTTATAAAAATATGCATTAAATATGCTTCTTTAAATCCTTAAAAGTAATCAGGCGTTTATATCCTTACCTAAAAGAAGACAGAAAAATAAATATTTCTTTAAATATTTGTAACACGATACTTTGTATAAGTATGCAGCGATTATGCAAGCTTTGTATGGTAACTGGTGCATAAAATAAATTCGAAGTACCTAACATCCCCAAGCTACGTTAATAGTGGTGTCAAAACTAAGATCTACTAATTTGTACTGTAAATAAAATTTTGTACTTTGGTAGAATACTGTTCACAGATCAAAAGTTGCCAAGTGCATGTGTTCCAAAATATTGCCAAAGGTAGAATAATACAGCCATCGAAAAGTAAGTTATCAGCAGGTTATGTTAGATGTGTGCTCAGCGCGCTTCAGTTTGGGCGAGTTTGGTAACACTTCTGGCAACTCTGTGACCTTGTCAATCGTGAAGTCTGGTAAATCAGAAGACTCCATGTCCTTTTGCAGCGGAATCCACACTGTGCCGCCTAGTTCTGCTTCTTTCCCTCCCTGAAATCAAAAAACGAAATGGGTAAATTATAAAAGCATGAAACTGTTTTATTTTTGTGAACATAAATACATTATTTACGTGCTACACTTTTTTGACCAGTGACAAATAGCCAATTAAAAAGATGCATGATGTTTCATTTAAAATGTAGCACCGCCTACTAATTTAAATTATGTCAATGTCTTGGCGTTTGCTAAAGAGTCATTTATCTTTTATAGATGTATTTGCGATGCTATCACATGAGAGCTATGTAGTTTATCGCCCATGCAGTCCAAGATTATCACTGCACGTAGGTAGTACTTAGAATATAATTGTATTGACAAAACAATGTAGATAATGACCTTGATATCAGTTTCCAATTTGTCTCCAACCATAATGCATACGCGAGGCTCGACCTTGAGCAGCTTGCAAGCTTCCAGGAAGATGTGCTGGTCGGGCTTCTCCCACGGCAGGTCTCCGGAGACCAGCACGCAGTCGAAGTACTTGCGGAGCCCCAGCAGATCAATCTTCTGCCACTGGGCGCGAGACGGCCCGTTCGTGATCAGACCGAGAAGGTAATCCTCCCTGTCCACATTTATTCACCAGCCTTTTGTTATTTCTAGCTGCCTTTAATGCTGGAACTCAGCACATTATATAACACGGCAAATACACTTGCACGCCTACTGCAATTGTCCCAGCAATGAAATGTACGAATTGTTACGGTGTAGTCTACGCTTTACGAGCTTTGTGATTTCAATAAATTTAGATACTCTTGTTAATACAAATAAGCCCACTATTGCAGTATTGTGCAAGATAATTTAAGAGAACACATGAAAATGAACACATTATTACACGTGCAATTCATAAGATCAATATAATTTGCACATGAAATAAAACTTAGGAACTAGTGGTATGCTATGTTGAGGTAAGACAAAATAATTGAAATTACTCATGAGTTACCATTGTAGTCTCAAAACAGCACACTTTATCAAGGTTTAAAAGACAATGGAGATATTTTAACCAACTCCAACTCTGAAACTTTAGCATTGTGTTACTTAGTCACAACTTGAGCATTCACCTAGTTATTCAACTTCCAAAACTATCTCCATTGTGTAACTGAATTTTCTGAGGTAATGTGTTACCTTCGCCGTGATGTACTCCCTCATATACTTTACAAATACAATTCAAACCTAAGTGTTGCGCACGCGGCGCCCCGAGTTTACTCACTCGTTGAGCAACAACTGAACTGTTGAAAAACAAGTCATTTATTAGCAACATGCGCTCAAAGCCCGCCCAATACAATTGCAAAGGCATAAGAGTGCATTCAATCACTGTGCACAACTGCATTCTTTTTAATCCCTAGATTTTAGGTAGTTTTTGCTGATAATACCAACTAAGTAGGTATTAGGTAGAAAATGGGAAAATGTTCAAGTGATATTGTTATGCCTCCACAATGTTTTGGTGCTGACTTTTCTATGATATTGATAAATCAGTATTGCGCTGATTATTCATAGTCTTATGTGGCATGCACGATCCAACGATAAACGTAAACAATCTAAAAATACACGTAATACTAGTGAAATGCGTTGTGGGCTGGACGTGAACGATGGAAACATGAATAATAATTACTGTTCTGAAAAATGACGGAAACAATTTAGTACCACATAACACCATGCACAATATTGAAGTGATAGCAGGTGATATTGTTCTAAGATCAAATAAATAAAATTAAATAATTAAAAACATTTACTAAGTTAACAAAAAGTAACACAGTAAGCAACAGTTAAGGTAAAAACTCCCATAAGGATGCTAAAGGATCATGGAGGAAGGATCATTTAGGAAAAAAACTATTTAAATCTTAGAACAATGGTTAAGTCCGCTATATAATAACAAAGACAGTAATTTCTTCGTTCTATAATGACATTTATGTCGTTGCGATAGAAGTCAGTATAAAACAGCAAAGAAATTGCCAATTAAAATTATTTACAAATTAAAGGTAACATAAAATTACATCATGGAGAAATATTTTTGGATCGGCGAATTGAGTTCAGGTGTAACTTTAAATATTTCTTCATAACATGTAACATGTGTGAATAAAATTTAACCAACGTACCTCAGTGTCTCCAAAAGATGTATTACTTCGTGCGTTAAAGCCAAACACTGAAACCTTAATTTTACCCACTGGGTTGATATACTTTCTGAAAAGGAAAAATCTTGTATTAATTTCAGGAGGACAGAATTGTTTTCTGAAAAGGTCTGCAAATAATGTTTCTTTACAAAGCACGTCTATCTGTCTCTTTCTGAAGAATTTTAAATCCTACCTAAATGACTTTCGTTATCTGGTAGCTTTGATCCAGACAATCCTTTAGTGGTAAGGTAAAAATAAATACCTACATAATTCCATGAATCATACTCAAATTTAGATCCGTCATGTGTAATGTTATCGACACAGGAAATCTGTTTTTTTTATTGCACAGATATCTACCAAGTCTTTTATATTGTATCTAAGAATATAGTGGTAGGTTTATTTTTGTTATACTTAGTAGCAACGAATGGAAAGCACTGATTTCGTCTGTTTCCACGATGAACGAAAATACAGAAAAATGAGTTCGCATCGCTATCAAAGTTCCACAAAACGATCTTAAAATGAACGTGCGAGTTTCTACGAATTACTAATAAATTGTATACGAGTGTTTAAAAAACGTCTTGGCACGTGCTGGGGCTCAAATTTGAGACTTATGATATCGCGTAGCTGTCCATCCAATGCTCACTTTTTCCACAGAAAACCTGTCAAGAACTTTTTAATAGAGTACATTATCTTGTAACAGTACTACATTAACTAATAATACGCGCGTTTTGTAGTTTTCAACATGGTTTTCCAATGAACGCGTCATTTCCATTCACAACGCGGTGTCTTTTTACAATTATTTATAGCTGTCTACTGGCCGTTTATAAATCTCTTGTGTACGCCCACACACAGAAATGAAATTGTTACATTTACGTAGATGATTTAAATATATTTATCGCTCAACACACGTATTTGGCATGTTTACATTAATAGGAAGATGACAAGTTACTTACTTGACAAGTTGCTTACTCATTGGATGTATCTTTGTACATGTTTAGGTGTAGGTACTTTCGCACAGCAGACGTAGAAGTGCATTCACATTCTAGGCCCGCTGCCAAGTCTAATCGTAAAAACAATTTCACCGAATTCTATCCGCAGACATACTCGTAGTCGTACATGTCTTTAAAGACATACTCTCTTTGTCACTCGTTTGGCACATTAATTACATGTGATGTAGACGTAAAACAGTGTAAAGAAACAGGTGTATATCAATCTGCAGTAGACAGCTTAATTATTGAAACAAATATGTGTAACTTTCTACAATAAATAAATACTACAGCAATCTTTCTTCCTTACGACCTCAAAAATAAATTTATAACGTAATAATTACGAGTAAACGTTTGCCTTGAGTTACACTAACACTAAAAGGGAGTAGAGCATGACGATGCACATAATTTTGAACGTGCATAAACTTTTCGTATTTAGCCAACATAAACTTCGTTGTTTTGACAAATTTCTGAAATGTAGCTGCTTTTGCCAAAGGATATGATGTGCAATATTGAAGCACACATACGTGGGTTGGAGTGAAATATACGAAACGATTTTGTATGTAGAAACGTTGTTTTTGTAACTATAATATTAGAATACTAACTGGCAATATGTCTATAGTTTTTGGGTAAGCAGTTGCGCCATAGATGAGCCGGCCATTCGTCCAAAGCGTAAGTGTCATCGTCGGGGCGGGCTCGGAAGGCGCGCAGGAAGTTCGATCCGCTCTCCACGGCAGCTTCTTGAGGCAGGCCGAATTCCTGCTGCAGTATCTCAATAATCTGGACAAAAATTTAAATAATTAGGATTTATTTAGTCAGACAATACTTGAAGCAGAAAAGCATAAGTTTGGTGTGCTAATTCAGAACGGGCCTTCTTCAATTCTTAACATAAGTCTGTTATGCTATCTACATACATTAGTACTTGTATATACAAGCTGACGGTAAGCAACAAGACATAAGATCCATAACGCGTTTGCCGGACGTATGCAAGATCGATTCCGCGAACGTGTGCGGTTATGTTCATGCGCACCAAACCTAATATGGACGGGTAGTCCAATTTGTCGTTTTCAAAAAATATTGTTATTGGTCATGGATTGTAGGTAGAACCGACTAAAATAATCACAGAATATATAATAGAAATTAAGATTAACGTTTGTACAAGACAAACAGGCATTACCCATTATAGGCAAATGCAATGTCTCAAACAGAGCATCAATCAAGCATTGTAAGTTGGCCATTTCAGTTATTAAATTCATGTTACATAACAATGTTTAAATTCCGCGTAACACGTGGTCTCTAAAAATGAAAAATTTCGATAACGAAGGATTCGAACCTAGAGCTTTTTGCATACGAATTCAGTCATTAAACTACTAGGCCTATGAGACAGGCTGATGATATGAAAAGGTGGCAGCAGGAGGATTAATGCTACTGGCACTAGGGAAGAAAGACATACCTAACCAATTAGAGGCCCAGTATCCATATATGGAGTATCAGTATCCATATCCCGCATATGGAGATACAGTCAAAGATGATGAAATCCCTAATATTTATTCAACAGCAATAGACACACACATTAAAAGGAAGTTATAAAAACACCACTTATATGTAACAAAAAAAAAACGTAAACAGTTTATATTTTAGTGAAACGAAATGTGTTTTAACGTCCTTCGCATCTCATAAATGTTCCTTTGAATATTTTTATTTCGACGTTATTAACGATTTGAGGTCGTTGGTGAAAAATATCAAAGTTCACGTAGGATTTCTGAGCAAAACGCGATCATTCGTATTTTCAAGTCGTCTAGTATAAGTATAAATATATAATAAGGTCGCGCGTTGCCACAATTTATCTAAATGGCGTAACGCGCCTGATATCTTTAAAAACGTGTTAAGTGTTACGTATTTTTTTATCTGCAGCTGTCTTACATAAAACTACTATTAAGACCTCGGAAGGAAATGATAAAAAATCTTATTACTTTCATATATTTTTTTATTCTTTGCAATATATGGGTTAATGACCTTTTGCACTAATTTGTAGTTTGTCTTCATTTTCTTGCATGACATTTGTATCTAAATGTTAGGAAGTCTGTTACAGGAATAGAGAGGGGTCAACGTTCCCGGGCGTAGCATCGTTCACTCACCTGCCGTTTGGCACACTCGGCGAATGAAAATTGATACCGCCTCGGTAATGAGTTTAAATCATTTTCTGTCATCTCTCAGGCTACAGTACATAAACTACATGATGTTCTAATAAAGACAGCCAATTAAAATTAAATTAATATATATTTTTTTTGTGCTGAAAAAATCTGGTTTTACAATTAAAACTTAAGCCACAATCATTCCGTAAAATGTTACATAACAACTCTTTTATGTAGAACTTTTAGGAACAAAGGTAAAATTTGATTTCATGTTTTGTTGATGTAACTCTGTTACATAACTGCAACATAGTTTCAAACAATATTAACACTTACTAGCCACTACTTTGTATAATAAATAAAAACCAAGCATCCATTTACATAAAAACTTTATTGAGTACCAAACAATATTACTGTTATAAAACGCAAGAAGCCAGTCAAGTTAAATTTCAGTGACATTAAACCCGTTATGTTCAGCAAGTCCTTGTAGAAAATATATTGTTAAATATTTAAAAGAATCATCCAGTAATTACAAAACAAAATTTAAGTACATTGTAGTAAAAATGTATAAAGTTTAATTAGAATTTAACATTACAACAAGTAGATATTTATCCTATCTATCAATTAACATTATAATTTAATCACCAAACAACTTTTTACCTAACTCCATTAACCTGTGATTCCTGCACATCTTAAGAGCACCAGCTTTCTTCAGGACTGGGATGACGCTCTCATTTGAATCTACTAGCCTACACAGGAAGTCCTCAAATGCTGACTTGACATTTGGTGGGAGAGTACCAACTTTGACTTTGGTTAGCATCTCAGCAATGCCCTGTGCCCATCCACTCTCTATGGCAAACTCTGATATCCATGGCACCATTGTGAGGACTCCACTCATGGTCTGCATACCCAAGAACCACAAGTCAGCTATATCATTCCAGTGTTCTTTGTAGCTCATTGATACAACTAAGGCACTGGGGTCATTTGATTCATCAATGTTGTATGCATCCCAGAGGAATCTTATTGTAGACTGAATGTATCTGCATATGGAGAAGTCATTCTTCTTCACCTTACTGGCTTGTTGTTTAAGTAGAAGCAATCCCAACACGGCCATATGACCATGGAGTACTAAGTTCTCAGGTATGTCCTTTAATTCAGGCAGGTCATTGAAGATGAATTTCAGCAGAGTATTGAACAGCATGCTAGTTTCTACTACTTTAGGGGCCAATACAGTGAGATTCATGAAAATATTACAAAGGCTGACCATAGCTGCCCTGGAGTCCTTCATATCTTCCAGCACTTGAGGGTCCATCTCAGGAGCTGGCGTAGTTTTAACTTTTCCCCTTTCCGACTTTGGCACAGGTGGTTTCTTGTAATGTACAATAGACCAGTGGAAGCTCATAGCTTCATAAAGAATGTCCTCCTGTTTTAGGTTTAATACTATAGTTCTTGCTTTGTCTTCAACTACTAAGTGGCAAAGTGCAGGTAACATCAATCTCAGGAGATCAATCTGTCCCATTAGGTTAGTATCTACATCCATGCCTTCACCATCAGACTTATTCTTTTCAGCTAACTTCCTGGATCTGTAGGCATGGAAGGAATCATTGGCCAATGAGAACATGAATGGTAGTAGGGTGTAAATTTGTTCCCTCATGGCTGTGGTTTCTTGAGCGATCCAGGCTACCAAAACTCTGACCATAGCACAAACATATACCTTCTCAGCATCAGGCAGTTTGTCTCTGTTCTTGTCGTTGTGTACCTTTGTCAACATGGACACTATGGCATTAAAAGCCCCTTTTAAACCAGTGTAAACTGACTGCTTTTCTTTTTGTTCCAAGTCCAGTTGATCAGTGGCCATGTAATTAATAGATAACTCTAATACAATAAAACAAGAAGTTACTAAGTCAGCGTTAGCATAAGCTTGTTTGAAACTTCTGTCATCAAGTTGCATTCTAACTTCAATGGCACAAAGTTGCTGTAGTAATAGGAAGAACTTCTTTGGATTCTCTTCATCATTTAAGGTCCACTCAATTCCAAGTAAATCTACAATGTTAGCGGCAAGTTTCAGAGCCGGATCTCTTTGATTTTTACCAATTTTACTGGTAAGGATATCATGAAGGGCTTTGTATATACTCTGTGGCCAGGTCTCTTCAGAAGACCCGGGTATCACTGTACACTTATTGCAACTGTATAAAAGTGCACTCAGGATGGTAGCTAATTCAAACTTCCTTTCAGATTGGTCAGTTGCAAAGTCTAAAGCTATTTTATTTACAAGAGCATGGAAGGGTTTAGGATCATCACCCCAAGCAGCGGGGCCATACCTGCTAACTAGCTTCACTAGGATATTAAGAGCTTCATCTGTTTGGAAACTTTGAAGCGAGTATATTTCTGACATTTTGGTAATGGCACCGACTTCAATTAGAGCCTTTTGACCAGCTTCATGTTCAGCAATACATTGCAGGCATGTGTACGCTTCACTGACAATAATAAGGTCATCATCATAGTCTTCATTTTCTGAAGTTTGTACAATCTCAAGGAACACAGGTATATTAGCTAGCATTTCAGGGTGTGTTGCCAGCTCAGGATCATTACAGAAGTTTGTAAGTATTGACAGGGCAACAGACTTGTACACAGACGGCGGGCAGTCATCCTGCACGGTGCTACAGGTTAGTAGCTTTTTCAGGAACTTGAATCCGATGGCTTCAAAGAGTGCTTTCTTAGCTTGTGTCTTGCAGTCTTTACTCTTCACGAGCTTAGTCACCATGAAGAGCGCCGCGAACTTCTCCGTATCCGTTTTCGCGGCTTTTAGTATTAGTATACATTTCTTTATCGGCTCCGATACTTCACCCATTATTACGAAACACAAGACGCGATCACAAAGCGCAGTAGTGAGCGCTCCACTGAACGCTGGGTCCGCGTTGAATCGTTCCGACAGCGGCTCGATCTACATCACGTTTATAATTAGCATGCGTTCTCTTCCAAAATATCTAAATCTGGACGTCGAGCTCACGTTCTCCAACTATGAAATACTATTTTTAAACACACGCTGGAACGTGAACGCTAAACACGCGGGGTGCAACAAGCAGACCAGCGAGTCCAACCAAAACCAACGACGTAAAAACTTGCGATTACGATATAACCACGATGACAGCGCGCGCACTTCGTTCCGAACTACAATCCATGACCGTGGCAATGTCACAACAATATTTTTAGAAAAAATTTACTTACCTTGTTACAGGCTCTAGTGTCCCCTTTTCTTGTCTGTATTAGAGTATTATCTAAATCGAAAAATATAGCTGCCACATCACTATTTTCACCATAATACGAATTATTTGCCATATTTCTTAGATTTGTGTAACGCAAGGAAAAAAAACAGCTGCTTTGTGATGACGTCACATTGACAATTTCCAACAACGTCAGACACGAAACTGCGTCTCGGGTTCAATATTAATATTTTTATTCACTTACTCTTATGACATTGAACGAAGATTTATAATGTTCTTTCTCCCTCTTTATGGAACCTCACATTATACTTCGTCACGCCATCTAGGTTTACTTATTTTAACTAACTCAGCATGAAGTTAACTTGTAAATGATGGTACTGTATTTACATACATAGCGACTAGATGGCATTGCAACTTTCAAATCCTGCCTTTTATTTTTTTAACAATGTGGTCAGTAGGGGCAAACCGAAACCACTAGCAAAATAAGAGAATAGGTATTCTTATAGGCTAGGATAAAACTATGAAATAGTAACTGTAACAGTATACTGATAGTTAATTTAAAATGACGGAATCAACATTTTCTTAAATAAATTTAGAAGGTATAAGTAATATTGAAGACCCTCCGATCTTTCGCCATTTCTTACTGAGTAGGTGAGTAGGATTCAGGTAGCAATGGTATTTAGTGACCGTTGCTTGCTACCTGAATCAACGAAGGTCTTTGTTTTTTTTTTAAACCTGCGCCGCTTAAATACTTAGAAATCAAAAAGGCGAATATGTAATACGTAGTTACTAATGTGTTAAGGTTTTATAAAATGTATAAAAATAGGTATCTTTTTTTTTGTAAAACGATCCTTCTGTCTGTCTGCCTGTCAGAGGTTTCTAACTTTGAAACGTAATTAAATAAGGGCGTAAAATTAACTTTTGATTAAATAATTTACTTTAGCCTAAAGTTGATAATCGTATTTTAAATTAGCTTCATATATTTTAATGTACCTAAGAGGGTTTTAATTATCCAAAAAAAAAAGTTCCTGCATTAGGTATCTAGGTGTATTTTGAACTTAACGTATTTTTAAACGGTAGGTAGGTACTAGGTACCCGTAAATATTAGTTTGCTTATTCGTCATAATAGCGCCCGTGATAGCGCTGTTAGCCTGTTATGACATATAATTTATAGGAGGTAGGAATATTATTTAGATAAGATAGGCAGATAGGTAGTTTGCTTCAAATATTATCTCTCAAGTTTAAATGACTTTATTATAAGAACAAATTTTTGTAAACAATATTTTTCCATGTCGGTAATCGAAAAGTTCTAAGATTGAAAGTAACTTCCTATATAATTAGAACAATAGTATAAACGGGCGAGGTGTAGAATGGGTGAAGCCTGAAGCCACATATTGCCATGAAATGTTGACTTTAAAGCTTTATTGCATAATAGTCGGCAGGGTGCAAGCACTAATGAAATTAATTTTGCTCAGATGTTACTTGTGCAACTAGCAGACGAAGATATATTTAGCTGCAATGCTTTGTTAACATCTCGTGGCTTGAATTCTTATTTTTGATTCCTGTTAGCTAATAAAGTTACATATGGATAAAGCGTTATAAAATGTTCAATATAACAAAATATAAAAACTATAATCCGACTACGTGAAATAAGTTTCTATAAAAGGACGAAACAAGAAAATAGTTTAAATTTTAATCCTGAAATGCATAGTTTAAAAAATGGTCTAGGTAGGGCCGTGGTCTGTTTTGTAGTTTAGGCGCTACGGTGGAACATACAAACATAGACTAACAATCATCACTGTTAATGTAGGCTTCGCTGTAGACGGCTAAAACATAATAATAGATTTTGGGTATAAAATTATTATTTATTATTTATGGCATTTAATTATTTTTTTGTCGAACCTAGATTTGACACAACCTGTTGTTCAAACGGAAATTTAAATAGTGACTTTTATAGCACTTTGTTACCCATGCAGTCTGTGAAACCATATAACATGCTCGCTAGATAAGATATTATAGCCATGAATGCTAGTATTTCACATTTTTCGTACTTATGAGAACACGCGAAGCTGTCGTTACGGCGGCGGCGGCGATAAACTTGATAGTCTTTGGGTATTGGCATTTCTAGTAATATTATTCTATTACCTTTCATAAGGAACATGTACTTAAATAAAAATCACTGTTATTGATTTTAAATTATAGTCGTCCTACATATCCTGTTTCATACGAACATACGATGGGTGTATTGCTTAACCTATTGGCTGCAAAAAACAAACTATAATACCCCCTAAATATCCTGTTTCTTAAACAGTTTAAGGGCCGACAAAACAGTAATGTGTCAGTTTCCGAGATGACACATCGTTTATGGTTTTTGTCATGAGAACCATACTGACACACAGTAAGTTGCGTATAAACCTTCGAGCCATATATGAAAGTAATATGAGGAGGCCGGGATGAGTTACGATCAAGGGACACGTCATTCCGTGAACAGAGAAATTCTTTTATCAACATTGTTTCGCTGGGATAATATGCTCTGGATACGTGGGTTTATGTTATTTTATAACTGAGCAGGTATATTTCTGTATTTTTATTAGATATAACCTACTTACATACCAACCTATAGATAATATATACCTACTTAATTTATTACGACGTCTTTTCTTTTTCCACCAAGACTTGAAGAACCTGTATTCGTATTTAACTAAACTTAGGTATAATTTTCCATATAACTCACATAGGACAACCCTACGTTAAACATAAACAAAACGGAGGCTTCGACTCGGTCTGAGGCGCTTGACGTGGACGTATTGACACAAGGTGTAGCCAGCATACAGGGAGGAACCGAGCCGGTGGTCGCCACCGCCTCCGCTCTCATTTGTCTATATACACGCCGCACGTTCCAAAATCCACATACTACACTATACATCTGTTTAAATTCCAACGTATCTCCAAACTAGCTCTACCTCTATTTGTGCAAACATTCAACTATAAAAACCGAACACATTCTGGGTTTTCCTCGGATTATCTACGTGGCTTCAACTACAAAGCTTTGCTAGCTCCGTAAAATGAGGAACGGCGGGACTAAACAACACCGTCTATTCAAAAAATACATGTTTTGTGTACATATAGGAACAGATAGTCAAGGTTGAGGTGATAAAAAGACAAAAGTCTTGTTCCAACAAATGTGGAAAGCGATCCAGCGTTTACCGTAAACCCATGTCTAGGAAGGACCCAGCAATATACATGAGTAGGAGACTCTAAAAAGGGACAAGCAAATAGCGATTGTGTAAGAAATTTATACGTGGATCTCGTTCAAGGGTTATTAGATTTCCTGTCACACGCAGGGCCCGTCGGCCGCAGGGCTTATTTGCCAAACATTGCCAAGTCAATGCCAATTTCTTGCGTAAACATTTTGTTCGGTCATTATCGTTTCTTGTTGGGTGTTTTGCACTGGTTTAAACAAATTATAGGCCAGTTTCAAAGTTGGTGCCAATTTTGTTCAATTTGAAGATTGTAATTTGCTTGAAGGGTGGCTGCCAGATCTCATTGACGTCATTTTAAGCTTATTTTCCAGACTCGTAATTCCAAGCAAAAGGGGTTTTGTCGTCGTGTAGTCGGGAATGCTGGTGTAATTTAAGTGCTTTTATGCGTAAGCGTGTTACTATTTATGTAACACTAAGATATTAATAGAATTAATTACATTTAATCTGAAATACTCCTATAAACATTTACCCTTTTTAACTCATATCTTTATCAAGATCAAAAACATTACCTAAAACGAACAACATTCGTATAAATTCTTAGCTATTTGTCGACACATTCAATCTCGATTTACTTTTATGTATTTAGATTAGGCTATCGCGTAACACCCCCATTTATACATTTGTAAGTTAGTTTGCGTCCGCTATTGTGCTGTTATCAGCATTCAAGATGCTTAACTGAATAGTGCGCCCCTCGCAGCAATTAACTTGCGATGCTCATTAGCAGCCCGTTTTCATTCGGCGGCCGTAATCCGAGCTCCGGCCAAGTTTCTTTGAAACACCTCGATTTACTGTTACTGTGTCACGTGGCCGCTAATGTGCTGACGGCGCCGGAACAGCTGGGACTGTGGTTCTTACCATTAACGGTTATACTGCCTCCCTGGATCGGGGGCGAAATATTTTAGCTGACATAAAAAATACCTGACCTCAGGTAAATGCCTGTTAATGCGTGTTTGAAAACGTGAAAGTCATGCGCATAGAACGTTTATTTATCTCTACTTTAGGGATCAAAAGTTCAAAACCACTGCAATGTTTCTTTGAAATAAATGCAACACAATTTATCGCTGAAAGTCGCTAGTAATAGAGCTTCAATTTTGCTTCTAAAACACAATTTGCGAGGATCCATCCCAAGCCTCACTTCTTAGGCAAGTTAAACACAAACACGAGCTAGAATCTGCATTGAGCCGTCGCACGAGAGGTATTGACGGCAAACCGGTCCGCGAAGCAGTCCCGTGACTGGGTACCCGGTACCCGGTACCCGGTGATTTATACCGGGCAAACATCGCATGCGTTATCACCGCCTTGCACCTGACTTATCCGGCTGTACCGTATGCTCGCCGTACGCCTGCCGTACCGTTTCGAGTAAGCCGATTTGCGATTTCGATGCATATGGAATTACAGATTTTGGTGAGTTACTTGCCAGTTCCTTGCGTCGACCGGTAATCTGTGATTTCAGTCGTGTTATTTGAGGTATTCATCGTAGTTGGGTCTTACCTTTTTCCTTTGTAATAATTGACAGCATGGATAGCAGAATGGTATAGGTTACCACGCTAATGAGGTTGATAAGTGCGCAGAATGCTGCTGGGTTTGATCCCAGCATGGGTAAAAAAAAAGTAATCCACAAATGCATTTTCTATATCTCTGCGTTCTTTAAATCACATGATTTAAGAGATGGTACGTGGATAAAGCGTTTAAAAAAATTGATACAAAGGGTGTGATGAACATAAACTTCAATGTAGGAAGATTAAACGCAACAACAAAACACCTATTTCCAGCTTTCAATACCGTTATATTCATTCGGTGATTATAACTTGATAATACTATCGCTATACAAACACGTCGGCGTTTTAATTAAAAGTTTTAAAGTTAGTGTAAAGTTGTTAATTCAATAAGCAGACTGCTTAACGTCAGCGTATTTCCAACGACCTCAGTATATTTCTAGCGGCTTTTCGTTGGTGTTAAGTGTGGTGCTCGACTCGGAAGTGCGCCTACTCGATCCTCCGGTATTCATATTTATTACTTCCCGATCGAACTCGGCTCTTTCCTAATAGTACGTGCCGTTGAGCATATGTAATTTAAATGCTTTTAATCATGGAAGCCTTTGAAATAACATACGTATCGAGAGTAATTACAGCAGGTAGGCCTCGTATTTTAGCATCGAGACCTCTCTTTAATGTCCCGTGGTGTGGTGTTTTCGTGTTTTCAAACAGATTTCGACGTAGCGAGGTAATAATTTATCTGATGTACGTATTATTGGTAGGCACAACTATTTGTGGGACGATTTGTCGACGCGGCGTGACGTCCAGTGACGTTACGCGTGCTCGTGGCGTTTCATTAACTAACGGATTGTTGCCGCAAGCCGCCGATGTGCGGCCCTGTCCAATTTGTTCCCAAAGCCGACGCTATTGGCCATCTGACCCCAATGCCTGATGATAATCATAAACGGCCCCTGCCAAATTGGTAATACCCGTTAGTGAATATCTAAGCAAGGGATAGCATCTAATGGCAATTAAGTTTAAGTTATTGCGCTGATAATAGTTATATTCTGCTATCTCTTTATCGTTGTTAATATAGATCGCTCACAAATAAATCATACGTAAAATTACACTACAGCATTGTAAGTGGCTATGTTTTTTCAATAAAACATCTACATTTTACCCATAATTATCCAATGCAACATACGATTGAATTGTTTCTTCATTCGTTTATTTGTACGTCATTAGGTAAGAAGATACATCAAAAGCGATAATGACAAGCAATTAAATTAACTTTTGACGTATTGACAATGATCCAATACTCAATACGACCTATCAAACTATATCGCATTCTTCTACAAAACACTTATTCGTTTTATATATTTGCTAAAAGGCAATGATTACGTACGATAAATAAAATAGCAAATGTTTCTTTACTAAATATAACGATTTGTTTGTACTTTTGTTAGCGTTTGAGTTGAGCGTCTAGGTCGGCTCTAGCCGGCTTGCCAATTAATCACTGCACGTTGCATGTAAATCTAGAACGTTTGTGTAGTGCCACGGATGCTCTTTGTTTGTAGGCCCTTTTAGTTATCTTCGGTTTCAACGATACGATAGCTAGTCCATTCTATTTTGACGTATGTAATATGTAGATTATATGTCGGTGTTGATCGTAATAATACTGCAAAGTTTACAAGAATTATTAACCAACTTATTGTAATTGTTTAAAATTGGGAATGGACAATGCCAAGGTAAACAATATTAGTAAGATATAACCAGGCAGTTTCTAACACCAATTTTTTTATAATTAGCTAAGCTACAAATATGGGGGCCTAAGCAGAACATTAATTAATCCTATATAAATATATTTAACAATAAATATTTGAAAATAGAACAAAGCTCAAAGATTGCGCTTTTCCAATTTTCCTACCAAAAAAATGTAACCCCTGATTAACGTTCCCCATGAATTCGCTGTCATTAAATGACTGCGGCAGTTACAAAGAAGAATGTGGGGAAAATGCGAGGTGCAAATAATGGTAAAAATACGGGAACATTTGGCGATTTCCCCGGCCTGCTGCCGTCAGCGAATCTTGCATTCTTAATGTCATTCGTTCCATAGGCTGTGAGAATATGGGAGCTTGTATCCTGGTTTCAACGCTTTTGACAATGAATTGAACTAGTGATACGATATTATTTGAAAGCGCATTTTTATTAGTCTAAAATATATTGGGATTTAATTATTATATGAACTCGAGTAGTTTGTCTAATTGGCCTCTTAACTCGTATGGAACTGCGAAAATTTACTACTGATCTCCATTAGTCATGAAGAGTTTTTCGACTGGTGAAGGCTAAGAGAAGAAAAGTAGAAACTATTTACTGTGGCGATAATTGTATCGAAGAAAATTTATAGAAATTGGGTTGTCGGTTATGTTTTCGATAACTATTATTTAAAACAGATCACATTGTGAAGGTCTCTAGTGGGTTGAAACTAATTACTCAATGTCCACTGACGCTGTTCTCGTTTGTAGTACATGAACTCATAATGTATTATAGCTCATTGTAAGGTTATTTTTGAAATAATTAATGGTTCATCTTATTCTCGTTCCGTGAGTATTTACAGTAATTTATAAAATTACAATGTTTTAAATAGAAAGATAGTCAAAAAAATTAAAAAATAATAAAACATAGTATCAGAAATCAGTAGCCTCAACAAAAAGTTTTTCGTCGATTATTACTAGTTAAATACAGATTTTTATCGGAGTACTTAGACATTACATTGTTTGCTAAATTATAAAATACCATTTCATATCAATGTCACTCCTAAATATAACGATTGAATATATCTTCAGTTATGTACCAGAATGATCTAACAATGAACAATATTATTATTAGAAACAATTTAACGTGAGCTATAAAAATATGAACGACCTTTACACACGAGAAACCGAACTATGCAGTTAATAACTTTTACGAAATAATTGTCAATGCGTAACATTGTCTCGCGCATAATTTAACGAGCAGTGTTATTCGCAGTGAAATCAATATTACCTTGATTATATTAACTTATACAGTATATAAGATGTGAAGTTTTAGTGTTATGTATCAGTACAGTTCCAGACTTGTTTGAAACAAAGACAACCAACTAAATCAAACCAAAATGTTCTTCAAGGTACTAAAGTTATCTTACTGACTTCTTGTTAGTGTCTTAGTATTGTTTAATTTAACTATTTTCAGTTTGCTTGATTATAAGTCTAGTGTCTAAAATTTCGTGTTGCAACCTTAATCAAAAACGTGTAATCACTTTTTCCTTTAGCCCTCTTACGCACTAGCGGTTAACCGCGGGGGCGGCTAGCCGCGCGGTTAGCCGCATTTCCAGTTTAATATGCAACCGCTTGTGATTGTACGCACTTAACCGCCACAAAATTTCAACCGCGGCGGTTGTATTAGCCCTCTTACGCACTAGCGGTTGGCCGCCTAGGCGGTTCGTTTGAGCGGCCAGCCGCCTGATGCGGTTGCCATAGCGGTTGACCGCTACGCCAACCGCACGGCGGCCAACCGCTATGAAACCGCGTAAAGCGGTTGGACCGCTTGAAGGCGTGTTTTGTCTAGTAAAGAAATGGACGCCGTCGAGGTAGCTTGTGTTATCTATTTTTACTACCGAAAACAACGAAAGAAAAATAAAAACAGATACTGGATTCACCCTTTACTAGAAACAGGCAACGAATTTGGCCACCCTTTTTACTTATCTCTATGGGCGGCTCGCCGCGAACTGAACCGCCAGGTGCGTATAAACAGAATGGCGGCCAGCCGCGAAGCGGGCCGCAGCTATCCATTCAACCGCCGCGGTTGAAATTTTGTGGCGGTTAAGTGCGTACAATCACAAGCGGTTGCATATTAAACTGGAAATGCGGCTAACCGCGCGGCTAGCCGCCCCCGCGGTTTACCGCTAGTGCGTAAGAGGGCTTATACGCACCTGGCGGTTCAGTTCGCGGCGAGCCGCCCATAGAGAAAAGTAAAAAGGGTGGCCAAATTCGTTGCGTGTTTCTAGTAAAGGGTGAATCCTGTATCTGTTTTTATTTTTCTTTCGTTGTTTTCGGTAGTAAAAATAGATAACACAAGCTACCTCGACGGCGTCCATTTCTTTACTAGACAAAACACGCCTTCAAGCGGTCCAACCGCTTTACGCGGTTTCATAGCGGTTGGCCGCCGTGCGGTTGGCTTAGCGGTCAACCGCTATGGCAACCGCATCAGGCGGCTGGCCGCTCAAACGAACCGCCTAGGCGGCCAACCGCTAGTGCGTAAGAGGGCTTAGTACGGGAGCTAATTTCTACAGCCCTCTTATTATAACATACCTCGGATAATTATTGTCAACGCACGCCACTAAACTCCAAGCGCCAAACTTTACTAATCTAACCACTGATTCTCCAAGACTCCTAGCCTCTTTCTCCAGTTGAACCAACCCTACTACCCTAGAGCAATAGAAAGAGAAAGAATCCTTCTTATATAACTATCTCTGTCTTTTCTTAGGTTGTGTGTGTGCTATCCCTTGCCATCGCCGCGGTCTCCGCTTACGGCCACTCTTCGCAGTACATCTACCGTCACGACGGACACCACGAGCCCGTGCACCATGGCTACGACCATCATGATTACTACGTAAGTATTTAGGAGCTTTCTGACTTCATAATTTGATCAACGATGTATAGAATTTTAATTGACATTAAAACAGAAATGTAAGGTAAGGTATTGTTGTATTTGTGCATGTAGATACATTTCGGATACATCTATATTAGGAGTACAATGTAAATAGATACATAATTTTCCGATCAGCAATAGCCCTTTTTCAACTGACTTCTAGAAGACGAAGTTCTCAATTAGGCTGTACGATCTTATTCCCATTGTTTTGTATGTAAGTTATGATGCTATATCTACGACAATAATAATTGCGGACAGGTTCAAAAATCTTTTTTTTATCTATATGATACCTTACAGATGGTCCCATAAAAATTTTACCATGCGTTCTCGTCTGACAAAATGGGAAAATGTGTATAATATTTATTTATAGAGTTAAATAGGTTTAAGTTGAGACACATACATAATGAACTTCCTCTCTTCCAAAAGGCATCTAAAAATAAAACTTTCTTTCCAGACATACCCTAAGTACGAGTTCGGGTATGAAGTGGAGGACGCGCACACGGGCGACATCAAGTCGCAGCACGAGCTCCGCGATGGTGACGTGGTGAAGGGGAGCTACTCGCTGCACCAGCCCGACGGCTCCGTCAGGCATGTCGACTACCACGGCGATGACCACTCTGGGTGAGTGTTACCTTACCTGACGTAGGTCTGACGACTAGGGAAGTATTACGGTTTTAAGTACTGGGTGATAACAGAGAACTATTCCTTGCGTACACATTAGCTTAAACATAGTTTGCTTAAAGTGGCTTATTTTATTTCTACAATTCCAAGCAGAATATAGAACATAATCGCTTCACATAAGCTCAGCAAACATTTCTCTTCACGTTTATAGTTCCTTGCGTTCTTGCTAAATAAAAAGTAGAAAATACCGAATATAATAGGTCACTGTTAACTCTGTCATTAGGTTGCCAATCAATCAGTCAACCAGCCCTTCAGGGTTTTGAGACGGATGGTCTCTCTAGATATCTATTGATCATCCAGGTAGAATTATAACAACTACTGTAAGACATCGGGGCCTTCAACCGTGAGGTCTTTATCTCATAACATTTGTATTTAACATAGAAGAGTATAATAATGAACGCCTAGCCTTTAGTGACTTATCCTAACTAAACTATTCTTCTTCCAGCTTCCACTCCACCTTGAAACACAGCACCCACCACATTGTGCCCCATCATTACTACTGAAGCCTATTCCGGATAGCCTACTGAAAGGACTCATTCTGTTATTTATTTATTTACGTACGACAAGAAATAAAATATTTTTTTCTTAAAACACATATGTCTTTTCATTTAATAAAAATCATAGTATAATTAATAAAATACTAGCTGACCCGGTAGACTTCGCATTGCCTCAATCGATAAATAAAAACCTAAATAAAAACTTTTGTATAAAATAAACTTAAAATTAATTGTTCTTTTTTTATTTAATTCCGAACATTTTCATATTTATTCACCTTTTAAACATTCTCTGGACTTCCACAAATAATTCAATACCAAAATTGGCCAAATCGGTCCAGCCGTTCTCGAGTTTGAGCGAGACTAACGAACAGTAATTCATTTTTATGTATATAGATAACATGTACCTAGATGGTTTTAGAAAAGTGCATCAAGCTCCTCGTAACCTGACGACTCATACTGTTGGTACTAAACATACCAACTTTCAAACGTCAAAATCCCCATTAAAGGTATTTGTGCATGTTCGTGCTAATTCCCATAACCTAATATTATCTTGATACTAAATCTAGGAAGTGAGGTGTTTGCGAATGTATAGTACATATTATTGTACGGAGTGCCCCGAGCTAGGAGGCGGATGTATAAATATTGTCTTTAATTATTATAATAGGCTCGCGGCCTAATTATACTGGAAACATAAAAAAGTCCTCTAATTTAATAAACTGACCTTATGAACGAACTTATTTGAAAAACGTAAAGGGAATGTTTATTTATATGTTTTTCTCTATTCTGTACTTTATTTTTGAATTTGTATATTTCACTTATTGTGGTTAAAAGGCAGAATATAGAATACTAACATTAAAGCTATTCTTTTATATTTAATATTCTATAAACTAGCTGTGCCTGCGACTTCGTTCGCGTGGATGACGAAACTTATCAATGAGTTTTTAACCGCAAAATTAAGTTTGTTTTTTATTGTTTATACTTTTCCGGGGTAAAATAATAATAATAATAAAATCATTTATTGTCAGGCGACTAAGGCCCATAGATAAATACCTTAAAAACTAACATACATATTTTATAAATAAAAAACTAAAAAACTAATGCACACGAAGTGTCGGCATCGTGTTACGCTGCGTGGTGTCGCGTATCCTTCCTCTGAACTTTCGATAGACAACACCCTTCGGCCAAAACTCTTCCTTGAGGAAGGTCTCAATGTGGTGAGTTGGAACTCGCACCATGAACGACTTGAAGTTCGTGTTGTGGCGCGACTCCAACCTCTCCACCCTCAAGGTCCAGTTGGTCTTGGTCCGGACATACTCCACGACCTGCTCCACCAAAAACTACCCAGTGCCCAGTGCCCAGTGCCCAGGATAATAAAGAATAATTATACCAAGTTTCATCGTAATCGAACCGGTAGTTTTTGCGTGACACCTGAACAAACAGACAGACAGACAGACAAAAATTTATTTTTCACACTTTTGGTTCAGTGTCGGTCTAGTAACACCCCCGCCATTTATTTTTTTGATATTTTCAATGTACAGAATTTTCACTTCTACAGATTTATTATAAGTATAGATAAAATATATTTGATATCAGCGAGTTGTATGCTAATGAATCTATTTAATTTTTTCATAAGACTTGCTCAACTTGAAATCTTACTACAATGTTTAATACTGGGAACTGAAGTATTTAAATTATTCAAAGGCGAATAAACTGAACAAACTGACTCTGGCGAAGTCTTACATAATAATAATATAAATTGTAATACTTCTTTTAAGACGAATTACTCAGATATTCCTTGTTCTTCGATTATATTTAAAGTTTGTTTAAATATAGGAGTTTTAGCTGTAGTTACTTTGTAATGTCTGGCTAAGAATTGGCCACCAAAACTCTCGGGACGCAGGTTTCGTAAAGTTAATTAAAGTTTGGTAGCCTTTTGCGTGTTAGAACCATTTTGGGTACATCTGCTTCCTCTAATTTTGCAGGGGTTGTGAAACATTGGAAAATGCATCAGGGATTCGAAATCTTTCGCAATCACCATAATTAAAGTTGGACTTATTTCGATTCGCGTTACTACAGAAACCAATAACGTAAAGTGTATAAAAATAACAGCTCTATTTGTCTTTGGGGATACAATAAAACATTAAATCGAAACAGCAGTGGCTACAGGAAATCGTTTCTAGATACACCATTTACCAAGGTCTCTCGGGTTCCCAGCAGGTCGAATAAAAGCAATGTTCCGTTACAGCACAGTCTTGGAACAGTGCCCGATTGATGTCGACAAACTCAGTTCCTGCGACATTAGGACCTAATAATATCATTGGCGAAATGTGAAATGTTCGTACGAACATTCCTTTTTCTGTATGGCGTAGACGTGGTAATGCCAGTCTGAGTATTCGAGCTGTAATTCCGCTGTCCTTTATGTTACCCTAGTACCTTAAATGCCAGCTCGAGTTATTTTATTATTTACGGCAATACACCACGTAACGGCCCCAATCAATCGAACAATACTTGTCATTAATTCAATAACAGTTACTAATTACGTGATTGATCAGGCTAATTATATTAAAATTGTTCGTTTTCATATCTTAATTAACACCATTACAGTAATACAGGCACGGAGCTTAATGACTAAATGTAACGATCAATCATAGATCGTTAAGCTTGTAGAGAATGTTTCCGTTTCTCAGGAAGCACGTCTGTTGGTTCCGGTTGTCATGGCAACGCCTTACAATCAGCGGATCGACGAGTGGCGTCACCTCGAAAAGTGAAACATCTGACGAACGACTTTATCAGGGTTGCGGTGGAATTTTTAAATAAAAATATTAAATTTGACATTTATGTACCTGCCGATTTATATCTTTGATATATGTATATTTTTGACAGTATTAAGTAAGTTAATTATAATTCTTAAGATGTAAAAGGAGTCAAATTTGTTACTTATTGCGGTGATTAAAGATTAAGGTTTGCAAAATTGCGTTTGCTTAGAAAGGCTCATATACTGTTCAAAATATATAGAGGCACCTACTATGGTGTTCGTAGGATAAAGGTCTCCCTAACTTAGATTCTTCCAATCTTTTAGAAGTCGTTCAACTTATGCCACTGTCAATATCCAACCGTTATAAAATTTTATTACGGAGGTTAAACCTTTCAGGACTTTCAAGACCTTTAGTAACACTAGTTTTCATTCGAAAATTGTTTCCCACGTAAATTTAGTCGTAAGCGTGTTATATAATATTATGTTTTAGTATAAAATGTACTGTGAACTTACTAAACGTAATCCTGAGCTTGCGTTTGTAAATTGAAATTAATATTAATGTATGGATCTCTGTGTTTTCGATCATTGTGTTTACATTGGCTGTATTCGATGTTTTAAGCATACAATGTATCTCAATATTCGAGGATTGAAATAAATAGATACCCAATTATACAATACGGTTATAATAATGTTGATTTACTGCTTTATTAAAATACAGTTGGTGGTTTTAACAGTTCATTAAATGTGATCCTGTGAAACGTGATGTTAATTAAATATATCAGTCTCACCACAAGGTTTCTAACCAAGTTAACCTGGTATTTTTTGAGTAAATGATAAGGTTTTAACCAGCGCTGGTCAAGGGCCAGATAGTATATAATCTATATAAACAGTTTCAAATAAGATCTCCTAGCTAAAATTGAAATGCCCCATCAAACAATTAAGTATGTTATCTTACATTTTTTTGAGGAGCACTAAATAGGTCGTAAAAACATTTAGTACCCTGAAATAATATGAATATATATGATGTAGGAAGGTAATGAATATCATGCAAATGGGGTCTCTAATGAAAACCGTTGCTGGGACTCCGCTCCCCTTATAACGCTCACAACTGAGCAATCATGAGTCGTCTTTGCTTCGAACTAAAGTGTTTTTTTTTTTAAACAGAATGTTCTCTTAACTATATAATAATATATTTCGAACATAGAATACTATTGTAGTAAACTTCTGAACACACGACATCTCTCCAAGGCACACAATTTAAACTGCCGTTAGATGTTATTTTTTGTAGCCGAATACAAATTCATTATAATTTACACGTATTTTAACAAAAGCGAGGGCGAATATATGCCTCTGTTATGTCGTAAACTTTTTAGTATCTGGGGACCAAGTGAGCTTTCATTACGAGCCCCGTGTTAGATATTTTTCTTACCTACAAGTATAATAGGTAAATTGGTACCACCGAAGCGACTTTTTAACTTCCTTATCAGTTCAAAGACGTCGAGAATATTTTCTTTATTAGTTTAGATAAAAGAACTCGCGTTCAGTATTGTTCGAGGAAACCGCTCGAGATTTGACAAAAAAACCTAACTATGTCATCTTTTAGCGACGAATTAGAGACATAACTTGGCAGTCTGTTTGCGAATGCGGTCGCGCTGGCTGGAAATGGCGGAACACTGACAGTAGCGGCTCGTAAACAAAAGGCTCTCGTCGCACTTTTATAATTTACTTAGGTACCTACTTCCTCTTTCCCTTTTGAATTTTGTTTTTAACATTTCCCTTTTTTGAAGAGCCGTTATCTCGGACGCGCCTCTGCTGCCTTCATTTTGCGTTCTATTCAAATCTGTTTTGATGTGGGCCTAGCCTTCATATTTTCGACTGACACAAATTCACCACGTTTCAAGATTTTAAGGAGTCTCTTTTTAAGAAGTGTCACGCCGCTACCTTTTTACCTACAATATTTTTATATAAAAAGTAAAAATAATACAAAATATAAATTGATTTAAATTAAAGCCACGTCCCTTTTTGTTACCTAAATACAATATTATGTCTTTGGAACCACATAGCAAATCCTCATCGCCTTTTCATGTTTAGCACATAACCGTAATAACATTATCATTACAATATAATTCAAGACAAATACCAAATCTAATTAGCGCACAGTCTAAAAAGTTAGCAAAAATTAGACTTGAAATTTCAAGTTAAAGAGTAGGTTTTACCGTTCGTTCAGTGAGAACAGCTGTCGATGTCGCCGAGAAAAGTTTTCAAGTGCGAATTCTGCACTAAACGTCTGCCTGTCCGGCAAGTTCATAAAAATGAATTTCCTACCTATGTAAACTAGAATTCGGAAATAATCGTGAAGTACTATGAAAATATATGTGATGGTATTTTTTAATAACATTAAACATTTTGTGGCCATATTTTTTTAATCCAGCTATGTAGTCTTGTGTCTCTTCATGCAGTTACGACTCTTCGATTTTGATGCTTATCCAACTTTAACGTGTTTTATACTTACTTAATATTATATAGTTTTATTGAAGTTGTATGTCCCGATGGGTTCGTTCCGTGTTGTTTATATTCTGCACACAAAGTCACCGGCCACATCTAATATTCCAATCTCTAATTTATATGGTCTTCATGCTCGACATCAAAAGGTTTTCAAACCGACTGGATTCAGACAGTTCCTTAACGAATTTATTTAACGTTATAATCAAAGTTCAGTAGAGCGGAGCTGAGCCAAGTAGCGAGACATTTGGTAACGACTTCACAGGATCCCAGCTTCCAAGAAAAAGATTCTATCTTAGACACTTGACATGTTGAAATTGCCTTTATTTGCCCGGAAATCTGAATTATAAGTGTAATTTTAAATATTCGTTAACTTGATCCAGTCATTATTATTGGTTAAATAATATTTTAAGAACCAATTAAAAGGTCCTGCTCGTGAAATTACTTATTTACTTTTTAGTGTTAATTAATAGTAAATAATTAATGAATTACCATACTAACTATTTCAGATCTGCTGGTATGTACTGTATCTTATATTGTGCATTTAACTACGTCATTTGTTCTAAAAATTAAGCTGTGGTAACTACTTGTTTTTTTTTGTATTTCCAATGTTCATCTGTTGTAAATATTACTGAAAAACCAGTATCGTGTGAAGTTATCTAGCAGCCGTACATATAACCGTTTACGGTCCGGACCGACCGAACAGGCACGTCATTGTCGGGAATAGATGAAACCGGGCCTTTGTTCCTTCACTAGTGATGCGACTTAGCCGGTATAAATCACTCGGCAGTCGGCACTCAAACAAATGACTCGACAGTATTGACTCTGTTAGCAACAAAAGTGTATTGACTTTGTTTTATTGTAATTGAATGTCGCGGACTTATCAAATTCTCTTTCAGTATTCAATTGAAAGGAAATAACCGTTTCTTGTATAGGGACCTTTTCAAGATTAGTTTTTGTAGAAATTACCTATAGTAACTTGGAAATTGTAAAATTAAGATAGTTCTATGTAATATTATGAGGCTTGTATGTAGGCTGAGATTGACCTGGTTTTCTTTAATATTAAGGTAAATAAGAAAGGATTATAAGGCTAGTTGTTGTTTAAGCCTTATTTTACATACCCATAGTAAGGATAAATGAAAATAGTTAACATAAGGTAGTTGACCTACTCATAAATATCCATAATGTTTGAAGTGAGTTGTACAAAAAGTATGCCTTGTAACATCACTACTTGCTACTATAACGGAAGCAATTCCTTTTTTTTCTATTATTTTTTAAACACACCGCTTTTCTCTGTGGTGTAATTTTTCTCCTCACCAATTACTTTGTTTCTGCACCAGTGAGGTATTGCTGCCGACTTTCCTGACACGAAAGGCCACGCCTGTATTTTTCAATATTTGGTCTACATACGTTGGTACAATTGGTTGCTAAATAAAAAGTCAATGTGGTAGTTGCAATATCTTAATAGTGATTATATAATAAATAATTATATAAATTGGGTGACGATTTGTGTAGATTGCGCTCAGTTACATAAGAGAATAATCACATATCACTCAGAATATTATTATTATATTATTATTATTATTCAATTTCGATGAGTGTTTTATATAATATTGATTATTTTATTTACAATTCAATATGTACTTAAATCTAATACAAGAACATACAAAGACTAAAATTAAATCTTATATAGATAAATAAAACTAACACGCGTCAAAATACTCATCGTCATCCCTGTCAATGGCGGGAAACGTGCCCAGAAGGCTGGCAGCATTGCCACGTTGAATGGCTATGCCGATTCTCTGTGCAAGGAACAAACCAGCTCTCTGATCACGAGTAGAGTCTACCAAACGTTTTGACAGTTCTTTAAAAAGATTTAGTGCACTCGGACCCCATGACCCGAGCGTTTCAACCCCAAACGGCTCGAAAATATAATTACCCATTAGGTTATTATACTTTCGCCGTTTAAGGGTCTCCGCTGCTTATTATTCATAAACATCAGAATTAAAATACCGTGTAATACATGCTAGATTGTATATCAAAATATTCTTATACAATAACACACGACCATAGTACACATTATTACAGACGTTTCAAATCACGTAAGCATCAACATTGCAACACGAAGCCCAAGATATCTGGTCATCAACAACATACCCATAACATAATAAATGACAATCAATTTATTTGACTTATATACCCGCCACTCACGTGATGGGCTCGGCCCAAGAACAGTATGGTGTGAGGTAACTAATCAGTCATCAGTCAATCTTAGAGATCGTTATAGGCGAAGTGAATCTGCAAAATGACGACCGCCCGGTATAATTAATTACCCAAACTTCAATAGCTACGGCCAACAAAAGACGATTGTTTGCGTTCCGCGCTGAATCGATGTCGGCCCTAAAATCCGGATAATCTCGTCCTTTGTATCTGTTTTATGAAAGAAATAAAGTTTTTATTTCCTTTAGAATTAGCCGCTCAGCTATAAGATTCTTATCTCGATTTGGTTATTTTATGATCAATGCTTAATTTTTTATTTTTGGTTTCTTTAGGTTAGGTTTTTAGAAGCTTTTGTTTCTAATGTGCTTTTTGTAATAAGTATTTATATTCTTGCATAAACCATTGTCTATCGTAAGATAATTTGTGTTAATAAATAAATAACTTGATGAATAAGACACGTCGAAGCTTGTATTTGTTATCAATTGTGAAATCATTAGGCATTCTTATAAAATAAACAGTTACAGAGCAGTGGCGGCAGGGAGCCACTTTGTTGTGCAAAGCCAAAAAGACTGGTCTGCAGATAACGAGCCGAGCACAATGGCCTCCCATTCCCGCCCACCGCCAAATATGAACTCTCATTGTCTACTTAATTACAACGGGTGTCTTTGAGATATGGCTGGTACACATTCTAGTACAAAGCCTGTCACATACAAATAATATTTTATCGCTGAAGTAATGTTTTCGTCTCAAAAGGCAATTATTGCGTGTAGAGTGCGCGAGTGTAGCGTCAATGAGAGGAATGAGGGGGTATTGAGGCGCGCGAGTTCGTCGCGTCGTCAACGCCGCGGCGTACGGGGTCCCGACTACCCCCAGTCTTCACGATTGTACGCTTCGCTGACTACACGTGATGAATGGTTAACTTCTCTATGCCTTTTCAGTTTCTATTATTTAACTACGGTTTAAAATAATGAAATGATAATGAAAAATCAAAAAAGCTAGCCTGTGTTTGAAATTACACTGGTCAGCATAAAGGTATTTAATAGACTTTTAAGTCAACTTAGAGTAGCAATTTTTACTATTGTTGTGCTTAATATTTTTAAGATATAATAAACGAAAAACAACGATTATTTTGAATTGCGTTTCAATGATCAACAAGTTAAAATATTTTACATAATAGGTGTGTAATGTATGTCAAGTTTCTGAGAAAAAAATTGTTTTATCGAAAGTTCCTTATATAAATTCATGCTCTTTTGAAACCGTATCAATATTATCTGCTTTTAATTTACACTCTCGTACTGAAATATGAAAATGTATAAACATTGCATGAAACCGCTCATAAATGTATCGCGTTTTCGGATTACAAGAGATTTTTTGAGTGCCCACTGATAAAATATTATGATCCTGCCTAATAAAAATAAAAGGTTCACGATAACAATAATTTTAAATTAGATCAATTTAGGACGATAACGGCTCCAGTTATTATTTCCATGGCGACGATAAAGCTTGTAAATGGTTTTCCAAACGTCCCGGGCGCGCGGCGAGGCTTTTTATTAGGGTATTTGTCAAGATATTCCTCGGCTAAAAGGGACTATGATCGAAAATTTTACGTTTGGTTACCATACGCCTTGTGTTCTGGCCGGCGGGTAATTTATGGGAGAATATAACCGCTCGGTACACAACTGAGGACTGTCCGCGAAAGCCTCGGTTTATTTCCTCTTCCCTTATTTCGGAACGAAGCGGGTTAGTCTTGAAAATTATACACATAATGTGGGAGCCGCGAAGATTTGTTTTGTATGCAAAATAATTGTTTTAAGTTTAGTATGTATTTCTTTTTTTTTACCTGTAAACACTTGTTTATGTTTATTAGTATTTTTCCATTACCGACTGTTTCGCGGAATTGTTATTTCGTTGTTCACAACCACAAAAAATCAAAAGCGCTATTTTTGACGACCTCCGTGGTCAAGTGGCGTACGCACCGGTTTCAAGGTGTCGCTAGCTCTGAGGTCCCGGGTTCGATCCCCGGACGGGTCAATGTAAAAACCAACTTTTCTACATTGCCTCGGCTCTGGGTGTATGTAGTACCTTCGTTGTTTCTGAATTCCATAACACAAGTGCTTTAGCTACTTACTTTGGGTTCAGAGCAATGTATGTGATGTTGTCCGCATTTATTATCTTCACAAATCTAAATAAAAGTAAAAGACTTGCGTGTTGAATACTCATTCAACATAAAATCGATTGCAACGCGATATAAATGCAAAATCTTTAAGCGTAAGTGATCGAAGATGCACTCTGGATATCGGCAAGAGAGGAAATACAAAGGAACGAAGCGAACTGGATCCATAATAGAAATAAACCCTTGTTTATTAACCAATACAAGCGACGCTGGCCCGATAACGTACATACGTGACTATGGACACAAATTTGCATGTTTAATGAAATCATTGTATTGTACATGATCGACGCTAATTGGACTACTAAATCTGTGAACTTGTTTATGCATTTGAAACTAATTACGTAGGATGGAAGATCTGGTGATCGTAAAATCAAATAGCTACGTACGTACGTTTATAGGGTAAATACCTGAGTATGAAAAGACAAAAACTATTAAGTACGTCAAGTAAATAATACTTTTTTAAATTGGACACGTAGTTCTTGCTTTTGCAAAATAAGAAAAAAGGAGACGATTACGATGATAATATTTGTCTATAAAAAAATGTCATCTACACATTATAATGTTACATCATTTTTGTTAATGCTTTCATGAGCTTGTTTGTTTATTTCTGTAAATTTAGAGCTTTTGTCGTAAAGGAAGCATGTCATCTCTGTATATTGCTCGTTGCAAGTCGATGTCTGCGCCGCGATGGTTCGGCAACTTGCATCTAGTTATGCAATATTATAAACTCTAAACTTAATACAGTTCTCTTCAAGCGGTACTACACTACTGGTGAGCTCATAAAATTGTTGCCTGAACGACTGGGGGGAAGTGAGGTGGACGGTGGTATGATGGCAGTAGAACAGTTTAACATAGTCTCATTCAAATAGGTTTAGGTTTAAGTGTTAGACAATAAACTATTGGAATCTATTTTGTCTGGTTCAGTTTATGGCTCAAATGTTGCCATATAATGGTCTGAGTTCTAGGTGGTATTTCAAGGTACTTATGCTAGTATGTAATCATTAGTAACTAAATGTTTGCTAATTGAATGATGTAGAAGCTCTGTTTCCTCACTATTTCGGTATATTCCACTTTGTGGACTAATTAAGTCATCTAACTGATCCTAAATGATATATTCCACTTTGTTCACCTGGGTGACACCCAGGTGAACAAAGTGGAATATACCACTATTTCCCCATTGAATGTCTACAAAACTCGAAAGCATTTAGGATCAGTTAGATGACTTAATTAGCCCCACAAGAATACAGTTTTTTCAATGACATGGAAACTAAGTCTCAAAAAAAATATAATCCGTGATCGTGTAACGTAAACAAAATATTAAATTGAATAATACCAATTTAATATGAAGAAAACAAACGTAATATTTTACAATAAAGTAAAATAATTATGTAAACATGCACGTACCAAATTCAACCATCGCAACCTCGGATATGGACATCCATATCTAACCCGAAGCAATTTCAAATTAATTCGTGATGCAAAATATGGGTAAGAAACAGTAGTTGGGTCGTATGTCGCCTGCCGGATGAGTCGGGCCAGTCAATTTCCGGGTAGCATCGGTAGGAAGTGGACTCGCGATTAGACCCGATAGGCGCCGGGAAATGCACTCGTGTCGCTACCCGCTGCCCGCAGTAGCTACCCGCTCGCTACCCGCTGATAAACTGTTGAATATGACCTGCTTTGAATATTGGAAAATATTTTTGATTTGGTTTTTTAAGTTTGTTTTTAGTTAGAACTTGTTTTGGTGTCTGGAACTAATATTTTCATTTATGTAACTGTTTATATTAGGTAAAGGGAGCAGCGATGTGTGTATACATTTCGGAAAATATAAGGTTTGTGTAGTTGGTAATGGAATTAAAGTTAGGCCTTACCCAGAAGGTGGCTAGGGAAATAGAAAAATAGTTACGCTGTTGGCGAAATTAGTAGTTATAACCATATTTACGAGGAGAATATATTTGAATCAAAATAAAATCTACGATTATAAAATGGTAGACAGCATTAAAATTAAACACGACACTGACAATAAAGTTGTCCTCTCACACATTTTGAATCTGGAATTCTAACTTGATAGAAGTGCAAACTTTATGAGCAAGTTCTCTCGTTGGCCGGCTTTAATATTGCTTGTAGAATATAGACCAAAGTAAGAGGCAAAATAATTAAACGTATTCAAAAAGCGGGCGTTGGAAGTAATAAGCTTAAACTTTTAATTGGGCAATCTAGATCCTTTCGATGTTAAAAAAAATATTTAGTCTTAAAATTAATTGGAGGAACCGAGAGGGACTTTAAAATAACTGAGTTAGCTCGATGTTCATAATAGTGTTATATAAGAAGAAATATTTAAATTCGCTGATGTTACTATCTGCTCCGCAAATGAAGATAGCTTCGAAACGTTAATTTTTGATAGGATTAGGATTTGTATACTACAATAGGTAGAACTGAGTAAGTTTCTCCTTGTTATATTAAGTATTTTAAAAATGTCTACGTAGCTACAGTTACTTAAAACAAAAGTAAGTAAAGGCGAACTCTAACATTTTCTTTGATAAAAAAAAACAGAACTCTAACAAAACACGAATCACTCCAAAACCCTGAAAAAGAAAGTTAAAACAGAATAAGTATTCCGAATACATAAAAAGCTGTTTAAAAATCATCCGTGATACCCGAAATTGTACAATAAAATATATCAATGGAGAGAAGTTTTTCTCAGACCTGAATACGGGAAGCCGTCGAGCGATTCTTTGAATTAATAAGCAGACGCTAAATTTAAATTTAATGAAACAAGTTTCTAGGAGAGTGCCGAGTTATACCTATTCAGTTCATAACGGTGTCCTCGCTTCTTCGTTACCTCGGCTAGCACATTGTGTTATGTAAATTATTTACAATTTATAACAGAACCCACTTACGAAAATGTGGCTAACGTGGTTACAGCTAGCTTCGAATACAACTGTAAAAAACTTGCAACCTCCAGGGGATGAACGAAGATGAGAATATAATTAAATATTGTGTTGCGGGGTTGGTTAGGCGGTTGTGTATTTAAATGATAGTTTTAGTGTATAACAGACGATTTAATAGGTACGGGTAGGTTATACGTCTGAGCCCTAATGATATCAAACTGAGTTAACCCATCCTACTAAGTAAAGTTGTATAACACTAAGTTGTGGTTTAAACAGTAGGTACTGTTTGTAAGTTAAATATAGGTACGTCAACTCTGTATTTTTAACCGGCTATAAAAGGAGGAGGTTTTCAATTCCTAGGTAATTTTTTGTACTACTACGGTTTTTTTGTTGTTACTCGATGTCTCCGGAAATAGGGGATCATTACTTTTTCAAAACATTTATTTTTATTTTTATGGTATACCTCAGCAGTGGTTATATGCGATTCACATATCTAACGTTTTCTTAACCTTTTCCAGAATGTATATCTCCCAATTACCGCCAGTTATCGACGTACGTGAAAGATAACCTATTTTCACTTACCTGTTTCGATAAAAAGCTTTGTTCTTCAATTACATTTACGCAACCCAACTTGTGTTCCTTGGAAATTCGATTTCCTTTTGTTTCGCCAAACCTTGAACTTATTTAGGGGAAGGAAATTTATTTGCGGGTAATTGTTACAATAACTTCCTGGTTGAACAGATAAGTGGTTGTGAAATGAGAAATTAATTCAATAAGGCCGCATTTACAGCTATATCTGTCTAGCATTGGTGAATGTCTCCACATTATACCTATAGTAGATTATCGCCACACGTTGTGATAGGGTGCTTTGTTGATAACAATTGATGTATTGTGTGTTATCGCGGCTGACTTTAATTATGTAATGCCGTATATTAATATTATGGTAGATGATCTCCTCTAGAACTAAATAACTTGAAGTTTAGAGGAAAACCTTATGTTTGTTTTTGTTTCAGCCTAATTCAACCGTTCTTTATACAAGGGGCGGAATTATAATAGGAGTGAAAATAACAAAATCAAGTACAAAGCCATATAGAGGTTAATAATCTTAATAACTAATTAAGATGCCAAATGCACATCTGAACAGCACGAAATTGGCGTTATGCTAGGTGTACGCAAACATTTCCAATCTGGGTCAGCGATTCGCGGCTGGCTCGGCGTAGAATGCTCAACGGCACAAAATGATTCATGGAAATTGCACCGTAATTGAAAAAAATACGTTATTGCTGTTTGACGCATTGCCGGGCGTTCGCCGCCCGCCAGGAATATTCACATCCGATGAAATCGTAATCTATTCGGGGTTCTACACCTGTATATGTTTAGATACGATCGATTTATGACTGTGAAATTACAGTGTTGGACGTTTATTGTTGTTTTTGGTACGTATTTTGACTGTACGGTTAGCGAAATTGCCATGACGTCATATCCTACTGGGACGTGCTGGTTTTAGGTTGTGTGTTTTACGAAAATATAATCTGAATGTTCACATTACCTCCTAAGAAATATTAAATAACTAGAAAAAGACGCGGGATCCACTTTAAAATTAATAATAAAAAACCCTTTTAAAGGGTTTCATTGCCTACGACATATATTGAACACTAACGCATAGTGGACAAAGTTACTCTGTCAGTCAGTTTTATTTTCAGCCCCTGTTTCAGTCCAGCTTGAACAAATATTTGTGTGGCCAGCCATCCCTTCATATGTTCGGTTGTCAATATAGGTTAGTCTATTTTTAACAGGTTCAGAAACAATCCTCGATAAATTACAGAGTAGACGTGTGGTCGATTTCTTTTGGTTTCCTTGTCATGCAATATTAATATAACTTGCAAAACTGATATCATATTTTTATTTATTCTTTCATTTAATTCGGACCAAGTGCTGTAGACTAAGTTAAAACTTTTACCACTTAAAATTACATAATTATTTACATAAACCATACAGTCAATTAACTACCCTAAAATATTTTACTAACACCATGTCAGCTAACACAAAATCAATTTAAAATAAGTTATTGTAAATATTTGCGGGATCATATTAGTTTTCCGAGTTCGGTTGTTTGTGCATATGAGATTTATGGCTGTAAACATACCCATAACACAAGGGAATGATGACGCACCACACCCTTGCTAGGGCAGCATTTTTACGAGACCAAAGAAAACAAGTCTATAATAGTCGAACCCAACTCGATTATTTTCGCCAAGTTATAAAATAAAGGACGTTCCGGTTTAATCTGATCTGAAGAGTAGTTTAAAATTTAACATATATTTACGAACCGTTTTTTTTAACGAAAACTTTTTAAGCGTTCAGGATCGAGTACTTCAGTTTAAATACTTCTTTTTAATATATGTACAATGATAGCGTAAGCCATGGCTGTATCGGTTAAAAATATGTGAAAATAAATAAGCGATATAATTACCACGATCCTTTTCGATCGATCTGTATAATAAATTAGTGCAGGGCAACAAGTTTCCTGATGTTTTATGAAGCTGAAAAAAGTTTACGCGAACTGATAATTCTGTAGAGTATTATCTTTTCATACAGTTTCAGTACACTTTCCAATTTAATTAGTTAAAAAACCTATGTAAAGTATAAGTAATTTGCTTTAGAATTTAAAAAAAAGCTAACTTCATACTACCGTTTTATCTCTGTGATAGTTGTAGTATTATTTACAATTAATGACATGAAAAGTTTAAAATTGGAGCAAATAAGAGAGATATAAAACTAAATCACTGTACGGAACCATATTGTACTGTGTACGTTTATTAGCATCTTTTATTTACAAACTAAATTGAAGTGTAGAGTAATGTTTGTATCTCGGCTCAGTATACCCTGACTACTTTAACAACGACATGAGATCCAAATACTAATAAATTTTACTGTTGTTTTAACAGACAGCGGTGTGGGTAGTTACTACACTCGAGAGGGTTGATGAAGGATAATGTGTGTATGAATTATTATGTTTGTGTAACTAAACGAGCCATTCAAAAGAACAATTTACGCTCGCAGTAACGAGGGTGCCCTTTGAGTTCCCGTTCCTCACCTACAAAGCGTACTTCGCAGTTAAACGTAGAAAAATACAATCCACCATAACGTTTATCGCAGAAATGTTGTTTACCGAATCCTTTTTACCTTCACGCATGAATGGTCCCCACTCGACTGATTCACTGAGTTCTCTGCGATAAAGTCCGAAAGTTTCGTTCGAAATAGTCAAAGCAGAACAATCTTTTGTGTTCCAGACCTACCTATTCGTGAATACCGACTCGTGGATATGAATTCGGTACAGACTCGACACAAACGATATCATGTTGTTCCATTTTTCGATAGTTTTCTTTTTCCATTTTTTCGTAATTAAATTGATTCTTATAATTGGACACGGCAGTTTGGATACGTAAAAGCGAGGTATAGCATAAACAAATATATTGCGAACGAAAAACTTTCATGTAAATATTGCTAGCTTTTGAATATACATAATAATTGAGTCACTTGTACTTAATTTGGAGCTGATAAAAAAAGATCTTTTATTTCTGCATATTGCATGCAATTTTATCTCCATTCGCACCTGGAAGTAGTTGCACAGTTTCACAAAGAAGGTTCGATACGATTTGGTTAAAAAATACAGTGGAAGAATTGGAGCAGTCTTTGACAAGCACTTGGCCGGGGCGGGCCCGCGCCACCGTGTTTGCATAGCGCGAGTTCGCAAATGCTACTGATTGCTTGTTTGTCGTACGAAATTTTTATTTCCTCGAGCAAAGTTCACCGGTAAAGCCTCGCAATTTAGATCTCAAACTATATTCTAAAGTATTCGATCGAACAGTTTTAGCATCTGTTCTATCTCTCTGAAGGCAGCTCTATGAAGCTTTAAATAAACAAAAGTCGGTACCATACAATATGAACCGACATAACGGCTAGGTGTAATACAAATGGAACAGCAGTCGGTACACTCATCTATTATTCACCACTGTTTTATTTACAAATACTCTGTACGTATTGTTATCTGGTAGTTTTTTCCGACATTATTTTTGTTATAGTGGAATCCAGTCGGAATCGGAAGATATTCCGGAGCGAGCTCGTATCGACAAGCGGCTTAGTTTAAATTGAAACATATTGGCGGGGAAGGGAATCCTTACCTTACGTGTACACTTCCATCTGTTCAAATAAAGTACTCGTAGAGACGTTACCTTGTACGATCAGACCATCCTGCAACGAGTACATTGCCTATGTTGTTTGATTTTATTATTTACATGACATGCTTCTAGATTTCCACTCTGTTTATTGAAATAATATAATACAACAACGTGAGAAATATTTGATTACGATCTAAAACTAAACACACGTAGGTATGACCTTAGGGTTCACCAATTTCATACAAAATACCATCTATTAATATGAAGAGCAGTTATAAAAATATCACGGCATTGTGAGGATTCCACGGTGTTGTGAATTTTACGACGCGTGCACTCTATTTCAGTTATAGCATTTCAGTCTGAAATATTTTATTACACTTCCTATTTTGCTGAACGGCGCTCACGATTGCACGTGTTATGAATTTCAAATTATGTAGTACCATGAAGTTTCATGTCGCACAATATTTTATATTGCTTTATAGTTACATGCAGAACGCTTCGAATGACAATTTCGAACAATGAAACATTTTATTGGGAGCATGCGAATTGTAAACGGTTAGGCGAACATCCGATTGCCAGTAAATTCTTATGCACCGGAGCGCCTGCGATGGAGCGGCAAACGCGTGTATAATTCAAGGGCACATGTTACACGTCTGCTCTCGTAAGGTGTTCAATTTTTTCGCTCCGTTACATCTCTAATTTCACACGTTTCCAGGCACGCGATTGGTAAAAGTACACACATTTGCCACCATTTATGTTCGGGAAGGGGCGTGTATTAGTTATGTAGATTCGCTCGAGTCAGACTCTGAGGGCGGACAATGGACGCGAGATTGTCGTTTGTATTGCATGCGACGTGCGACCGGAGGACTCTCATGAAAATACACGCACTTGGTAGATTTAGCGCGAAATACCAGCAATAAATAACTGACCCGGAAGGGACAAAGGTACAAGAGTATCGTCCAAATGAATTGAAAAGGCCTCATACATAAAACAACGGCTCCTTCCCTTGCTACAACTTACATATCACCTCGGCTGGTGTGAATCACGACGGCAAATTTACATAGTACACAATACAGGGGGTTGTTTGTCACAAACCCTGCAAAAAACCTATTACAATTGTATGACTCCATATTAAATTAAAGCGGAATTCTATATGTCGACCTGTGCAAATATTCGTTTCGGAGTGTTTTCGTACGGAGCTGGTTTGAATGAGGCTCCGGTCGTAGCGACCGAGTCTGTCTGTTGTACTCGCTGCGCGGTGAATCCCGAGATTGGAACAATGTAAGTATTTGCTGAGGTAGTTAGTACACGGTCTGCGTATCGCGTTGCGTTAGCGATAGCTTTATTGTTTTCAGTTGCTACTTTGTGAGCAATTGATTCCGGTCGTCCGGTCACGTCGCGACGTTCTGATAGGTTTACTTTGTTTCTTTAGGTAATATTTTTATATATTTATTGTGGACGTGACAGCTTTTGTGTATAAATGATATACCTAAGAAACAATGTTCAGCTGAATAAAAACAGTCTTTATGTACAATTATTTGTTTGGCGTTTGCGTTTCTACTACAAGCATAAACGCAAGTATTTGCACTACAATATTACATCGTAAAACAAGACTGTACAAAAGTTTAAAATAACTTTTACAAATCTTAAAGTTATGGATATGGCTGATGTCTTAAAACAATTACAGAAATGGATTGTAGCTAAACTATAACGAAATAAGTAAGTAAAGCTGCGGGGTGAGCAGCAATGCTTTTAGCGTGTGTTGTTATGCAGCGGCGCGCGGCGGGCGCTGGCGGGGCGCCGGCGGGGCGCGGGCGGGGAGGCGCGGGCGCGGCGCGGCGCCCACATAAATTCCGATTTATCGCCAACCTGCCGAACTTTCTGGACGTCTCACTCACCTCCCCACGGAAACCTTATTTTATTTAACTTCTTTATACTCCGCTCCGTAGTTTCAGTTAGTCCGATAAAAGATAATTAAATGGCTATTTTGGTTGTTTTCGAAATGTTTATGGTTTGTGATGGTAGTTCGGAATTTCGAACCAGTTAAATTATATTTAGTTTAAGAAATGTAAGGCCTATGATGACAATGTAACAACTTCAATGTAATATACTTTGAAATGCTTGCATTAAGTAATTTAGAAATTGCGCTAGTAATAATTTTATGAACTGTAAAGTAGTACTAATTAGCTAAAATCAAGTGAGAGATTATTATGGTTAAAAAATGCATAACATAGCTTGCATATAAGTATTGATAAGAAATATAAAGTACATAGAACCACATAAAGAACAAGGAATAAATAAAGCTCGCTTCTATCACACCTGAAGAACTAAGTAGATACAAAAGTGTAGTTTATTTGCATCACAACCGCGTTAAGTCATTTCTAGAGAACTATGGGAGAAAAATAGATATTGGGGGACGAATGAAAAAAGGCGTCTTTAATAACGGCAGTCAATAATGTAGCAGTCGCTTAACTATGCTCAGGTACGGCGCCAACTTTCCACGCAAACAAACCAATAAACGTCGCGCCGAGACAATTTGGGGAAGAAGGCAATTATTTATCTTTCATACGGATATATGTCCTGCCTATGTGTGTGTAACGGTAATCCGCTCACCTGCAAGTTAGGGTCGGACTCCACCAAAGCGGAGACGAGCAGAGTGAAACGGAGCGGAGCGAAGATGTTTTATAAATAACCGAAGAATTCGTAATTCAGGTCCGGACGCCATAGCAATAGCAAGAGTGACTTCTCCGCTCCGCTCTACTCGTCACCACTTTGGTGGAGTCCGGCCCTTACTGCCCAAATCACATGGTTGATATTGGTGAAATGAATCCCATTCTCATCGGAGCATGATCGTTTTATTATCAATATGCCCAGAGCGTTGCATGTTTCGGTGTCGTCGATTCAGCTTGTTACTTTCCTTAAAGATCACCTGTGATTTACGATGTTATTTTTGATGTTTGCGTAGGTGTAAGTATACAAAATATACATGCATTTTGACTCATATTTTATTTTAAGCTGTCTCCTTTGACTTTTCTTCTTGTTATTTTTGTGCGTCAGATATTATACTTCTTGTCGAAAACAATTTAATTATGAGCAAAAATAAAAACTATCACAATTTTTTATTAACAAAACAATTCGTTCATTTTATTTTCGTCTAGACGATGTCAAGGCATATGATTTTCTTTTCAAAGCATGAAGCCACTCAATATTTTAAATGATTTTAATTGTTAGCAGCCAATAAAGCGTTCTTTGTAGAATATAAAACCTTTGACATTGTTCTACATAAAATGAGAACAATAGGGATAGTAAAGACATTAATAGCTTCTTGAAAGAATATAAACAGTAAAGGGAGAAGCAAATACGCTTGAAGAATATGGACGAAGTATGAAGCAACAAATATGTCGTGAAAGAATAGCGACATAAATTTCTACATTGACGCTATGTATTAAAACAAAGAGATTCTTTAAAGTCTCGGGTGCTGGCATTAAAAGACGCGCTTGACATAAAAAAGCAATAATAATGGAACTTTGGCAGTTCGCAGGGAATGTAGGGTTATTTTACGATTATTTAAATGAAAAGTTGCTCCCCATTAGAATTTCTCCCGAATCGTCCAAATGTTTGTGGATAACACAATATTTTTTTCATGTTTTGAATAAACTCGGATTTCTGTACAACATTGATACGAACATTTAAAAGTGATATTTTGTTTTTTTTTTTTTTATGCATGGACCTGTATGGGCGTTAAAAAGTCGCTAGTTGCAATATTACCAAGAAGTCTCGAGAGCGTATAAAGATGGTACGTCCCACAATAATATTGCATTATTGCTGTACGTGGGCTCGTAAGTGCCTTTTAGTTAGGAAAATTGTTTTGTTGAGCATGTGTGGGACTAAATTATAGACGGAGTGCCCTCACTAAATATTATTAAGACTGAACGGAAATATCTAGTAGTTATTTTAAGTATTCTTCAGTACAAAGATTTCCTATCGATTTTGTGACTTTGACTTTTCATTTTTGTTTTTATATTGAAGCAATTTTACGGTACTTCGAAGGGGTTTAGGTTTTAACTTTCGGGTGATCAAAGTCTTTGTACGAGTAGTTATACAGAAATAAAATATAAATAGTACAATGAGCAAAAACAAGTTTTTCAAAGAAGTTACCGGAAAAGACTTTTGCACTATCGTTACGAGTTATGGAAACTAAAAGCTCTTATGTTGTCTTGTAAAAAAGAGATGGTGCTATTTGTCTGTATAGCTGCATTACTCTTCATTACGGTCTTGACTCTAAACCGAAAAAAAACGACTTGAAAACCTAAGTCCTAGCTATGTCTATACCTATTTGGTATAGACAGAGCTAGGTTGTTAAAGCACAAAGGTTTTAAGTCACGTGCTGTATAAAAGAACAATTCTAGACTAGAAGTAACAAATGTAGTGACTTTATTTTTATGTGTAAACATTAGGTTTGTGGCGCTGTAATGCGTCCGTTGAGAAAACAGGACACACAACACCCGTCGTGAGGTAAACTTTCTAATCTTTTAAAGTTATTCGTGGAGAGGCGGGAAACATTCATCTTGCACACGTAGTCAATTTTCTTTTTCTGGAAGCTGACGTGTACTTAGTGGTCGCGCTGTGGCCAGTACCAAACTTAAACCTCTTTTATTGGTTTCAAGTTGTTGTCAGACGCTTTGAACCTTTAATGACTATAATTGTACCTAAATATTATTTTCTCTTAGGCTGCCCGCCCACGTCCGATAATCGGTGACCGATTATTTGTAGGAGAAAAATAGAACACACTCAAAGCGACAGTACAGCGCACACGTCCTACAAAAAGTCGGTCAGAATTCGGTAAAGAATCGGCGGAAAAATCAGTCCGATTATCTGCCCTACAAAAAGTCTGACGTGGGTGGGCAGCGTTAACCTTTCTTATTTAGTTATTCCTGTAATATTAAAGATATTGAAGGTGGTGATCAAGATACATATTATGATTAAATTAGGAAATAATAATTATAAACAAATTTTGGAGATTTTTTGTTTCCCTAAAAAAAAGAACGATTTGCACGCAAAGTTTATAATAATTGGGTCTTTTGAAGATAATCAGGAATACTTAACTATTTTGGTAATACATTCGGGATCCAACTTTGATGTACACCTTTACCTTTGCCTTTACAATAGATTTATATTTAGTAGTTATTTAGTCAGTGCCTATTGTATTTATGTTGTGATTCCTAATTGGCTTCTTCTGTCTTGATAGGTGCGTGGGTTTACACAAGTTCTAACTAGAAATAAGAATCTACTTGAATATTATGTAGTAGTTCATTGTTATTGTTGCCTAAGAACAGACTAAATTATTATTATTCATGATATTTTTATTTTATGTTATATTTCTCTATACCTACTACGTAATTGAGTACTTCCTCAATTTACAAGTTTCGTACGATATAGGTAAAATATATTTTTTCAATTGTTTTTATTTATTTTTCATCCGTAGTTTAAAATATTTCCTCGTACTTTAAACTAATACCGCAGTTACCAGTGCGTTTAGTAGTAGCTAATTGGGTCGCGTTGATTGAAGCTTGAACCCTTGGGAAGGACATAGGCTACTTTTTATCTCGGAAAAACCGCTAGAAAATATTCCACGCCAACAAAGTTGCGGAAACTACGACTAGGAAATGTAATTCTGACGAATTTCATAGTATAAACTGACAACATTTATGGCTGACTACGATAAAAAAAATTGAGTATAAAAAAACCAGACAGCAAAATAATTATTTAATTAAAATCACATAAATTTAAAAAGAACCGACATCAATGAAATTTATACGGGACCACCTCAGATGTCCTACCACCACCCTACTGAAGATTTTTTTTATATCCCTCTACTATTGCCATCGACATCGTGTAACAAACATTTAAAAAGAAAAAAAAACTGGCCAAGTGCGAGTCGGCCTCGCGCACGAAGGGTTCCGTATCACCGTCGTATGAGAGCCCCCTTAAATATTCATTTTATGTGGTTTTTAGTATTTGTTGTTATAGCGGCAACGGAAATACTTACATCATTTGTAAAAATTTCAGCTTTCTAGCCTGGAGACAGACAGCCTGGAGACAGACAGACGGACAGACAGACAGCGGAGTCTTAGTAATAGGGTCCCGTTTTACCCTTTGGGTACGGAACCCTAAAAACATGTTGATGGACTAAGACTTTCCTTTTGAAATCGGTTGTAAAAGAGGTGAAAAAGGATTACACCTAAAGTGAGAACATCTATATAATCTAAACCTACTCTTAATACCTACTACCAAAAGTTAAGACGTTACTGCAAGGAGGTGTAAATAAATAATATTTGAAACGCGAGTTCCACTGGCAAATCTTCTTTTGTGACAGTAATCTTCGCTCTGTAGCCTCACAATTGACAGGTTTTATCTTTGATTCTCCCCATTCCGCTGCAAGAATCCGAGGAGAGGTGAAACTCGAAAGGAAACCTTTTTAAATAATATTTCGGGATTTTGGAGACGTCTTTGACAAAGGAGTTATTTAAAAAGGATTTTAAGTTTGAGTTCAGTTTTGTTAGTAGTCTTAGTTATCCACATAAGGGACTGTGAGATGGCATATGTATCGGTTTTCCACATCTTAAAAGTTTTTTATTTTTATCAGTGTATCTATAGGTTTGAACGGAAACTTATCTTTCTTAAAATACTCGACGAACTAAAATACAATGAAATAGCGTAAGGTTTACTGACTAAGTATTATTTAATTTAATGGGGTGGGGAAGATCTGCCATATACCTACCACACTCTCGCTTACTGAGTCACATTTTTATTTCTGGCTATGTGTGGGATTTTAAGAGCTTTCCAAAAGTTTATCTTCCAAACTTCTACATTAACAAATGTTGACATGAAAACAATTTACGAGACTTACATCTAATGAGTTCGAATATCTTAATAACGACCCTTCCGTTCAATTATGTACAAAAACAAACTGAACCTTTAAATTTACTGTCAAAGGAAAAATGGAATGTGGACTGGCCTCGAAATCGCGCTAATCTTCCTTCATTTGTATGCGGGGCGACTTTAAAATAGTCACCTAATTAAAAAGAGTCGCCTTTGTCATGCAGATACGTTGGCAGTCGCAATCAAAGCCTTGCTCATTTCACCAGAACCCTTCAAATAAATATCTGATCCTGTAAGCCTATCAAGGGTCTTCGGGTTTCTTTTTGGTACTGATTTTAATTAAGAATAGCTTCTGATACGAAGCCTTACAAGTCAAATAGGAAATGCTTCCGTTTACCAAAAGTTTAGGTAATCAGCAAATTCTTGCAAATGGTACTGGTGATAACAGTGAAACTGTCCCGAAAATAGTATTACTGCAGACAATTTTCCTTTTAATCTGCATAGTGCTTTAGCCTTCTTTATTTTTTCCTGAATATCATTTCGTTTTAGACTATAAGGCCGTTTTTTGGCTTTTTTCTTCGACTTACAATAATTAACTAACCTCCTTATTATTAACCATTTTACCAATTAATTTAACCTATCATTATTACGTTAAAACTGATTTACTTTTGTTTTCTTTTTCAATTAAGTTGCGTGTTGAGGTATTTATAATTATATTTACAATGGTTGTGGTAAAGTTGACTGTAAATATATAATTAAAAAGGCAGTTAACTCCATGTTAACAGGGCCTTGAAATTGTTAGGCCAGAAAACGAAAACCTAATTTATGTTTGTAGTTGAAATAATTTGGTTAAGATTCAGCCTTGTGTAATAAAAAAAACAGTTTATGCGAGTAATACATTACTTGTTTTATTTTTTCTTTCATGGCAATTTTTTTTAAAGTTCTTCATCAGAAATTGTCGAAAAAAATTACCAACCTATACAGGGTGTTACGAAACCCCTGTCCGATCCGTTAAGGTTTTGTTAGGTATCGATATCTGATTACAAAAATGTGGAAAAAAATGAAAAAAAAGAAAAATAATTATAACCAAAAATTTTTTTTTTCTCAAAATTCAAGAGAGAGTTTCGGCATTGTCACAGATGATACCTAATTACCAAACAAAAGGCCCCCAAAAATACCGACGAAATTGGTGTTGTAGTTTTTGTTTTATTCTCAAATTTAGGGAATTTCGGGGCAAAAAATGGTCATTTCAAAATCCATCATTATTGTTTCTGTCCTGAATTTTCCAAATTTGATATTTTAATTGGGCATGTGATTGTGAACCCTCTATGACCCTTTCGGGTCGGACAGGGGTTTCTTAAATAAGTTATTATTTTATAACCAAACGGTTAAAGATAAGATATGTTCTTAAAATGTTGACTTGTATTCAGAATGAAATGTTCCGATGACAGTTTCATGTGATCCCCGCAGAGTCATTAGCAAGCAGCTCTGACGCTCACAAACTCAAGCCACAACGTTATACGATGTTATTGCATTCTGCCTTGCCTAAACGTCACTTACTACGAAGGAGTTTGGGAAACTTATACCCTTGTCTATGACTAGTCTGCATAAGTTTACAAGTTTGTTCTTCTTTTTTTTTAAATAAGGAATTTAGTTAAACAGCTAAATATATAACACTCCTTTTTGGGCAGTCGTGTAAAAATACCAGCCTTTAATATTATTGTATTCGTGTTCGAATTTCAATTTGTAGACACCATTTTTTTTTTACATACTAATTTAATTTTTGATTCTTCGATATTGATATTTTTATACTTTATTGTATAGTGTAATTATTTACATATGTAACAACATAAGTTAATTACCCACATAGGTATGTCTTGTACTTAACATTGTGTACAAAATATTACTTGCTAATAGTGCACTCTTTACAAAACATTGCCTATAAATATACGAAAAATAAAAGTAAAAAGTACAACGACTACTGTTTTAATACTTAATTAAATTTACAGAACGAATTGTTTAAGGACTATGATTACATTCTATCTAGCTTTCACTAGGTCAAACAGAACGTACTTAATAAATAAATAAATAAATAAATAAATAAATAAATAAATAAATAAGTACTTTTCCGAACAGTTTCAAACTGCGCAGGGCGTGCATTGGCCGCGCTCGCACCGCCCTCTGCCGGCTAATGAATAACATGCAAATGATGGTGTCTAATGAAAACCACACTCGCTTCTTTGCTGTCTAAACTTTTCATAAACTTGGTCACTCGCTTTCAATTTAAATGACAGAGCTTAAGATGCAGAACTATATTGTTCAGCTGTTTCTTTTTGTAGTTATATCTTGCCATTACGCACATATTACGGCATTTGAGTTAAAGATCAGTTAAACAATAGATAGCTTCCAAGATATTTTAATTCGTATCAATTATGCAATTTATACATATATTTTTTTTATTTTTACCTCTTCGAGTCTTTGAGATAAATGTACCAATTCTGTGCCCAAAAACACATTAATGATTATTTCTTCTCTGAAAACTTCGCTGAAAGTTAAAATAACTTAAAAAGTAATTTCAGACCGTAATGGACATGTATTTTGATATTATGTATTTCAGCTTCCTCATTTTAATTGCATTAGTTTGAGCCACACCAAATATTTAATAGGATTTCATATATTTCGAATTTAGTTTGACATAAAACCTTCATTAACTATTTTTATTCCGTAGATACCATAAACAATATTGCGATTTACAATAAATATTGATAATGTGGTAGTTTACAGTCTATTTCGTTTCGTTTAGGAAATAGGTGGTCACAGATAATGCCTATCTGCATCCTATCTGTCCCTCAAGTGGCACTCAGTTCTTGAGTATGCAGTTATGCTAAGTTTACATTTAAGACGATACAGTCAAGTGTCCGAAGCTCAGGATGCTTGCTAACAATCAAGACGGCCATAGCAAGCGGGTTTGCTTGTAATCGGCTCTCTACATAAACGATTTGCATATCCATTGCCGATATGTAAGCGAGGTAACACCGGCTATACCGCTATCCCGGTCAATTGGATACAATATTCATTATTGATTCTAGTTACACTCACAGCTGTTGAGAATAAATACTACATGTTGACTTGATTGTAATGCGTGCGTTTGTGTTTGTTGTGCTTTTAGTTAAAGGCTGTTTAAGGTCTTACGTAGCTGTTTGTAGGGGTAGAGCTCTTTTGCCAGTCATTAACTATAGGTTATAATATTTTAATGACAGCAGAAAAGAAATGAGGAACAGAATGCCAAAGGTTCCGGAGTGCAACCGGTTAGGTTCGTTTTTTACCCCCTGATTTTTCAATTCTTATTTACTCCAATAACCTTAGAAAGTCTCATATAAAAGTGAGTCTGAAATGTGATTAAAACACCGTTCTGCACTTAAACAATTTCTATATTACCAATATTTTACACTAGGAATATCTTAACAAGTTCACATGATATTCATACACAACCAGCGAAGATCAAATAAATAACACCTGCAATCCTGCATACTTGCACTATACATGCATATACATATGTGTCGGTAAATAGTCTCCGAGAATATTGGTTTCGTGCTACATACGTATAACAATAGCAGATTTACGTGACACAACTAGGTACCTCTGTTTTATATCGCGGATAAAGTCCTTTAGATCCGATTGAAGGCGAGACGTCGGGTCCCCGATTCAATTGTTGTTGGGAACTTCACAATATGGGAAATTGACAATATGCTTCCAGAGACCTGTTGCGACTCAACTTTGTCAAACGCTTTTATTCATCGCGGAATAACTATGTTTGTTGAGCTACTTTATTAAAGTTAAAGCCACATGTGTAGAGCTTACCTCTATGAAACACTTATGCACCAATTTGCATAGTGTTGTTTTTGGTGCGCGAGTTTGGAATATATTTACAAAAAACTGAATTTGTTTTAAAGTTACACTTTTAAACATATTCAGTTTTTTTGTAGTGGGTTTCAGGTACGAGTAAATTAAGATTTCATCGTACCTTTAAGTTTACACAACTAAATCACAAATCAAATCGTGTATGTAAAGAAATAAAATAAACATAAATAGATGAAACGAATGTCCTTAAAAAAGTATGTATTATATTTCTTACACTGAAGAAAACAAAAAATTTTAGAATTTTAACCTATATAAATTATTTGAAATCTTCTTTATAATATGATGCATCGGCACCATCCGTCTTCCGCAACAGCATTAGTCATATTAGTCACATTAGTCATATGCTTCACTTAGTTAATAGTCGAGCTATTTAACTCATGTCGCCTTGGATTTATGTAACATGGCGACCGTTTAGAATCTACAAATTTCCAAATTAATACAATAGGCAATAAAATATTGGTTAAATGAATGAAAATCAAAAGTACAATTTTGTAAGGATTACTTTGAACATTGTTCTTAAACAATTCAAAAATGGCAAATTCTTAAATTTGCCATTTTTTGGTTTCCTCAAAGTTTGTGAAGTTCTGAAAAAGTTTATTCAAGAAATTCTTTCAGTAGTTTGCAAATTTTCCATTCGGTTCGCGGAACTTGTAGGTAAGTGGCTGGACACGACACGCTAATTGTTACAGAAAAACAGTTTTTGTTCTTATTCTAATTTCGAAAGGTAAGTAAGGTAAACTAAAACCGATGACAAATGTAACGTTTTAGAATCATGATTGTTTTCATTTATCGTCAATCACTATTGTGATTGGCTTGCTTTGGTAGAACCTATAATTTGTAAAAGTAAAGTTAATTAAGATAATGTCAAACACAGCAATATATAATTACAAAAGTAATTATATTTTACTGTTTTTTAGTGATACATATGGTAGTAATACTCAGATACCATTTTTTTTTGCCACGATGTAACTATGACAACTTCAACAATTCATTATAATTTACTTTACTACTTATTTCATCTCAAATAGATGCAGATGAGTACTTTAAAGGGAAGATTATACACAGACGTTTAGTAAACAAAGTTTTGCGGTGCGACGTCGGCGAACCCTAGCAATATATTTGTGTTGGGAAACATCATGCGGTTTAATTCGAAGAAGAGACATATAAATTCATTGTAACGATATTAAATTGACATGTCAAAAAAAAAAATTACTTGTCTAGCACTGTGTCATAATTGTTATTATGCTGGTGAAGTTTTGCGTTCTTAAAATTTGTAACATAACTGATATAATCAAATCTTTGTAGAAATTACTAATGAACACGAATTCAATATAAGAACTTAGACGAATTGAATACAAGCTAGCTATTTGTATTTAAGTGCTTATTTATAACAGTGACTACATATTTCTAAATAAACTTGATGGGATCACAATTAATTTAGTTGTCTTCAAGAAAATGATTCAAACATTTTGGAAGTTATACGGTAGACAACTCCTTGTTATTTTGGTAGTACCAGTAGTTTACCTTTCACGACTGACGATCATACTTCAGACTATTGCTGTCCGTTTGATCTAGTCTTGCGGTATGTTCGACCACTCGCTTTCAACTGGAACGTTGGATACATGGATGTAAGGAAATCTAAGGATGGAATTCTACCATTCAAATATTTATTTGATTTGTTTTATGTTACTCTGTTACTACTGCTGCTAAGACAGGCAAACTACATTGTTTATACATATTTGTTTATTTAGATGTACACACACAATTTATAAAACGACCTCCGTGGTTGAGTGGCGTACGCACCGGTTTTCAAGGTGTCGCCAGCTCTGAGGACCCGGGTTCGATCCCCGGACGGGTCAATGTAGAAAACCAATTTTCTACATTGTCCCGGGTCTGGGTGTTTGTGGTACCTTCGTTGTTCCTGAATTCCATAACACAAGTGCTTTAGCAACTTACTTTGGGTTCAGAGCAATGTATGTGATGTTGTCCGCATTTATTATTATTATTTATTTATAAAAATACAATAACTTGAAATTTGATGTACAGAGGCGAGCTTATTTTATACCTTTTTTTTTCACTCCTCGGCTCACCTTTTGAGTGATAGGATGCACAACTATTACAAACACAAATAAAAATAGTACAATAATATATTTTTTTTAAATACCTTTACTACATAACACATCCAGAAAAGAAAAGTTTTCTTAGACGTCCTAGAGAATAACTTTCTATGATGTAGTATTCTGCAATTCTTATGCTTTCTTTAATTACTGAATATTACATCAAGGAGTAGAATTTAGGTAGCAAATTAAAATAATGTAGAAATTCTTTCATAACATATAAATTAATAATAATATTCCGGGACAACTCACACACGGTTATCTGATTCCAAGCTAAGCAGAGCTTGTGTTATGGTAACCAGACAACTGATGAACATACTTATATATTTCTAAATACATACATATTATAGATAAATTACACCCAGACATAGAACAAATGATCGTGCTCATCACACAAACATTTATCCTGAGTGGGAATCAAAACCACGACCTCCGGTATAGCAGTCAGGGTCACTAACCACTAGACCAACAGGCCGTCAAATTATTTTAGCTTTACAGGTAGCATTTTGATTAGTAAATTACGTAAAAAATTTCATAATTAATCATTAATCTCTCGCATCCAACATACATGTGCGATGGAAAATATATAAATCGATAAAATGCTTTAAAGCTGCCCCATTTCGCTTGATCTACGTAATTATTGGAAAACAGGTGTAAATAATAGATGCTATAATACGAAATGAGGTAATATTACTGATTTTATCTTTTTAACTTCGTGTATAGTGATTAATGAATGTAATCGATATAACTGTGCGTGTTTGATGAGTACCATAACTATTTTACTTGACAGAAATATTTCACCTGTCATTAGAACAATTAAAACAAGTAGTTTGACCTGTCATTAAAACAAGTACATTACAAATGAAACATTCACTACATGATTTAATGTATTGATGCGTACATTGTTTTAAAGAAATTATTACCTAAAAATAGTCTGGTTCATAAATACGTGATTATAATATTATCTCCTGATACGGAAAAAGGAAATATACGTATTGACATTAAGTAAGTAAAAGTTAAGGATAAGGGAGATAATGATATATTTATAAAAGTGTCAGGAAAACGATTCAGTCAACAGTCCCTACGTCTAATCATCTACAACAAAATTAGAGGAGTTACATAAGTATAGATGGTTGAATATTCTCTCCGCCTCACTCACCAGAAATCTCGCTAATTAATTCATAATTAAATTCCACATATACGTGTGTCGCTGAACTACCACGCAATAATGAAATGTGGAAATAAGGAATAACCACCACCTAAGGCGCAGGCCATACTGTATATTATTAACCTAAAGACGAAATTGCGGCCCTAAACAAAAATGAAATATATTACGACCGAATACGGTCCGTTTATCATACAGTGAAAAATTGACATGTAAATAAGAATTAGACTTTATGTGGTTATATATATGGTTTGTTTTACATTGTGTGGGTATTTTGAGGTGAGTGACACCATTGCGTATGGTAATAGGGGGTTGTGTGATTTGCGCTCATGAGATTCAATTTCACGCACCTGTATGATTGACGGGGACATTATGCAGCCCTCCACATCATTTACTATTTTATCATTTCTCGGGATGTCGTTTGTTTCAAGAGAATTATGTTATGTTTCAATATTACTGTGGAGGTGCTGTTATAGTTTTCTTGTTACCTCATAACTATCTTTAAATGCTTGAATGCGTAAAGAATTTCAGTTTCTATTGAATTACTACCTTCATTTAAGTTACTTAAAATAACATGTGTTTTTTTCTTGATCTAAACTTTTCTCACATATTCGTCATTTTAGGATCAATCATGTAATAATTATCTATCAATACAGCGTATACTGTCCACTTCCGAAGCAAGGCCTCCTAAATACCGACTTACAATACTGCGCCTTCTACGACCCCTAAATATACTTATATATTTTCATGTTTATTTCGACTAACGTTCCGCGCAATGATTACCAAGTATACATCAAGTTAAGTGTAAGGAAAACAGCAAAGATTGTGCAGCTTATCAGGCATCAGGCCACGCAAATTGCAGGCGACAACTGAGGGAAGCGGGATGTCGCCGTGACTTTATCACGTCCAACATTATTTAGCTAAATCGAGGAGGTTTCGGTAGAAAACTCAAGGAAAACTCTAAAGGAAACCATTTTAGAGCATTCGTCGCGTTTTCCTGGTAGAGACAACATTGTAACAGTTTATATAAATTTATTTACATTTTTGGAGGGGCTCGTGGCTAAGTGTAAGCCGTACGGTTTGACCGATAATACAGGTTAAGCAGCGCTCGCCGCGGTTGGTCCGTGGATGGGTGACCATTTATAACATACCGAGACCCCTCCGTGTTTCGGAAAGCACGTTAAACAGTAGGTCCCGGTTGTCATACATAGATCTTTGGCAGTCGTTAAGTCAATTCTGACAACCAGTTTTACTATGGGATACTGTGTTTCCCAGTAAAATGGGTTGTGGAGGTCAGATAGGCAGTCGCTCCATGTAAAATACGGTATTCAGCTGAATCCGGTAAGACTGGTAGCCGACCCCAACATAGTTGGGAAAAGGCTCGGGAGATGATTTACATTTTTGTGTTAATCGTTAATATTCTTCTTATTAGACTACGCGATATTTCAGGCTGTCTTATTACGACCTGGCGCAGTCTAAGAAATAAGACGCATACTAATTAGACAGTAAAAGTGCGTTTGGCAGCGCAGTGTAATAGCAAGCTTGTCTAGTTAGTCAGTAAGGCAGACTCGTTAGTCGAGACTGTATAATAGGTAGTCTAAAAAGCGCTTCAGTTTATATACATCCTACAAAGCAGGTTAAATATGTTTGAGCATTAAATAGTTCACTTTTTATAAATAAAGTGTCCTACAACGTAAAAAGTACTTAGCAACTGCACCAAAATGTCGTTACCGAACTGATAGCAACCACGCTAATTATTAATAATATAAATTAATTAACATATTGTGAAGTTAACCATCATTTTTCACTCGATAAGAATAATTTATGATCAGTGCGCTTACTATGCGTGATGTTGCTATTGTGTAAGCGAGACGCCGCTACATGCAGTGTAGTGCGCCGTCTCGCTTGCACAACGACAATGACTCCTGCTTTAAGAGCTCATAGTACAGGTACTATTGTTTAAAAGTAAGTATATGTATATATGTGAGTATATAGTGTTCTTCATTTTCAACATTGTTACCTATTTATCACGCACGCTAGTTTGCGTTACTCACTGCGAATTAAATTTTAATTCTGTGTTCGTTTTATGGACAGAATGAATTATAATAATTAATTGAACTGTCTGGATGTATGGTGTTCATTATTAAGTGAAATAAGTAACTGTTTTTAATTTAATTCAGTTTCTCTTTGCCTGTCTATTGCCTTTATTTAAATGTGCTGTAATCTGCAAGTTTTCCCTGTTCCGTAATTGTAATGGATGTTTAATTAATATTTGTTATAATTAAGGTCTTGTTGCAACCAGGACTACCTATAATATCATTTAATTTTGGAGACTGAATAACTATCTTCTTAAAGGAAATTATTAAGAAAAATCAAGACTAGAAGAAACGGGTATATTATTTCCTTGAGCACAACGTAAAAGTTAATTAAAAAATATAGATGATGATCAAAAAATTATTCTAAATTTTTAATTTTAAAAATTATTAAATTTAATTTTAGCGCCTGGCTGTGGCATCATTTTGAAAGCGTGGTGAATGTCTCCATATTTTTGGATCTTTGTATAAAATATTTACACATAAATTATACGCGAATTATAACCAAATTAAGATCCTACTTGCTTAACTAAATTAAATAAACATAAAACAAAAATACATTTGTTAATCCAGCTATCATACTCAAGATGTAATTATTCTTAATCCGCGCCTGAGAGCTGCAAATAAAGATAAGTCTGTTTAATAAATGAGCAGATAATACCACCAACATTTTATAATTCGTACGCTTTTGTACGGTTCGCAGACATCACGGCAATTAGCACTAAACACTCATATTTCATGAAGGCTTTACTAAATCGTCTGCACGAATATAAACAACAGTTTTACTTTACCTCATTAGTTGGTTTATAAAGACATCATATTTACATTAATTGACGTAATTTTTATATTTTTGTAGTGAAAACTGAAGTACGCAACCTATGGAGATATAGGTACATACCGCAGTTGTTTTCATCTGCTCTACGAATTTTCATTAGTGATACTTGCTCATGTAATCTAACGTAGATTACATTTTTACTTAATTGTTTTTCAGTTCTAAACAAATAGTATACCTTCAAAATAACTTAGTTAACCAACTGCTATTATTACCTTTGATTACTGTACAATTAATTTAAGTAGGCGATTATATATTAAGAATAACAGACAGACAACATAACAGATACGTAGGGATTTAGGTAGAATGACAATAAATACGACGCTGCCTAGTCCTACACAGTGGATAAACTTGTAAGTTGTAAGCGTATTTCTGTAACGAATTGTGAATAGCAAGCAATTGTTGGCGCGGCCATCTCCGCGCAACAAAAGTGTATGAGAAAATAATGTTTGAATGAAGTGCTATTGTTATGGCGGAGACTCACAAAGAAATGCCCGACAAAGTGAGGAACGTTTGTTGTAGTAGAAATTACTTTTTGTTTGAAGTTGATTCATCAGCGCGGCTTGCGTTGACCGCGGCCGTGCTTGTGACGTTGTAAGTCTATTTGCCTGTCTGTTTAAACTGGGGAAGTTTTAAGTTATGCTTGAAACTGTACTAAGTAGTACTTAGATGAATGTTAAGCGTTTTATAAAGCTCTTGACTAAGTCTATACAGATTTAAACCTAGATAAGAGTGAGTCAGTGTTATTCTTATGTTGTAAGGACCTCTCTCAATTTTATTGTAGATGTGTACTAAACTAATGATAAGATTAAGATAATATAAAGATAACCTGCTTATATATCTTCGATTTTATTATATAGGCCACTATAACAAAGACATATTACAGTCGTGCATCAAGGAACACTAAGCGTCTCTTGAGCTGAACTTTATTTTATCGCGCACAAGTTTTGGGCGCTTTAATTGTACGCGTGTGGGTGACATTCGTCGAGGTAACGCGCATTACTGTGAGTGGGAAAGTTATCTTAATTAAACAAAGCTCTGTCGGGGACGTTTGTTTGTCGGAATGGCTCGTAAACAGACTGCCACTTGGCAAATATCGACGATGTTACTACGACACGAGTTACTTGAGAACAAGCACGTACAACCCTCATCGAATGTGCTCTCAAATCATAATCTCCGCAACCATTTCGGGGCGCATACCATTTTTTACATTTAGCGTAAAACGATCGAGTCGAGGCAGTTTTCCGCCATGGATCCGCTGGGTCTCGACTGATTTTCCGCATTTTTTCTAAACAATGGGGTTGTCCTCAGGGTACTGCGTTGGATTATGTGAAAATTTCACGAGAAATTTCCGTGAGATTCTCTTGAATGGCTGAATGTGAGTGAAATTCTCTCGAGTTCAATACATTCGAATATCCTTTTGAGATTGGAGTGACACAAAGCGTATTGTTACAGACGAGAGGTTTCTATCTCGTGTCGTTTTGTCACGACGACTCCGGTTATTGTCTTCATCTGCTCGCTGCACTAAGTGATAAGCTTTATCCTATCGAATCGCAAACGATTCATAGGTACAATAGTTAGGATGTTTGTCACTCGTTTGCAATTCCACTAGGGCTTGCCTAATTACCTACATTGACTTAAAACTTTGAAAACTAACATTGTCTTATGTATAAACGTAATAAAATGTATAACATCAATGTATAACAATACCTGACAATTTATCTCGTTCTATTCTAAATATAGATACGAACAACTTGTGAGTTTGTGACTAACTATAATACAACTTGAAACTGTGGAGAACACTTTATATGATAATTGTTTGTTATAGTTGTTAGTGTTCATTATGTAGGCACGTGAGGCTTAGCTAAACGCGCTGCCTCAACTTTGTACGGTTTACAATATCCGCTAGAGTTAGTATTATAGCTGTTTTATTATATTTTTAGCTCCTTTCTTTCAGAAGCGAAGATTTAGCAGAGTACTATATGCCTTTTCGACTCAGATGTTGAAAACTATATGTAATTTTATAATTTTTCTTAAATAGTTGCGGAGAAAGTATCTAATTCATAATTCAGGACTGTTTGTTACGGATCTAATTAAACTGCAGTAATTTTTATCAGAAAAACCTGCGCTGAAATCAAAAAAAAATGCCTTTCTTTATCTTCACATATTGTTTACATTAGAATACATACTCTACAAAATTAATTATTAATGATACATCGAAAAATAATTATCACCAAAAAATACGTCAGAGCTCATTATTCGAACACAAAGCGTAGTCGTAAACCGTGAACATTGTAGCTGGGGTAGTGAAAATTGTTTAATGGCTCACTAGCGATTGTCGTAAAACTATATTTCGAGGAGGGTTGGACGTAGGACAGGGGCCTCGTTAAAACTCTGACCGTTCACTAAATCTTACGGGTTTACGATTCTACAAAAATTGGGGCTCTGCTCACCGTCGACACTGGTTTAACTGCCGCGGCTACCACTTGAACTGTTGTATGGAACTGTTCGGTTCACCCTTGTGGTATTACTCTGATTGGAGTAGTTTGGAATTGATAACGATTGTCTTCTTTTGTTTGTGAAATTGAAAATAGTATGTGGCTATTTGGGTTTTGTGATTGACACCTAATCATTGTTAGTTGCGTTTTTAAATTGTAATGTATGTTAACTAATCACTGAAAGTGAATTTTTGATTTTTACCTCTACGTAACTGTAATATGTATATAACACATGCCATTATTCTTGATGGGTATAGTGTGGCTCCTACTCGCCAATGTATCCTTATAAAATGAAGGAAAGCTCTAAAAACAATTACAAAATTAACTGAAGTGACTTTGTTTAAACTATTTGTATACAAAATAGCTTATATTTCAACTTAACCACAAAGTCAATAAAGCTTAATAATCAGAACTAACTCCGTATTATAGTGATTAATTATTTGAACCGTCAATAGAACGTGTTGATCTTGTACTGCATAAATACTAATGAATACATACAGGCACACTGGTCTATTTCTGTTCTGAAGCATTAATATTGCTTCAATGCTGAATACATTATGCGGGGACAAAACGTCGTTTACCACGGGAAAGCTGTTCGAATGAAATGAAACGCTAACTAATGAATGTTGAACTGAATGTCGTATATATTAATATGTGGAACGTATTTAGTATTCAGCTGAGGCGTGCACCTGTCGGCAATCAGCCTCCACTCACATTATTTCGCCATTACTTTAGACAATACCGCATGATTTAAGGTAAATACGTGGAGTTCTCTGATTACGTCTTTTGCGTCATAAATTTCGTCTACGTAATCCGAATAAACGTAGTGACGTCACAAGACATCTGTCATTATCATTATCACACAAACAAGTGGTAAAGTGAAACTAGCAATAAAGGCACTTGTCTGATATAATTACTGGTGGGAGTTATAAGCGAGTGGGTAAGAGCGTGGTATATCACTCGAGATAAGGGCGGACGTAGCGGGTGATGCTGAGATATGTCGCTCGGTGGCGCGGCCTGCTATCTGCACTGTCTCCGCCATAGATGTTACCAAGGCGTATGAATACGATATAGCTATATTTTAAAAAGGGTAAATAGACTATTTAGTTATTTTTAATTTTTAATATATTTACTATGCACTTTCTAAGTCATTTCATTCTTTCTTGCGCAGTTTTGTTTGAAACAGTTGATAATAAAGCAATCATTGTTGTTTTTGGGGAATAACACAAATAGTCCATCCAACAAAGACATTGTAGAGTGCGTGAGTTAGGCCCTAAGCAATTACTTCAGAAAATTGTTCAGGGTGCTTAGAGAGTTAACATACTAAAAGTCCCGACATCTAGGGGGTGAGGCGGAGTGGGGGGAGGGGGTTAAAGTTCCCATTTTTCAGTTTTTCGCTAATATCTTTTAAACGGTGCGTCATGGAGATAAGAAGTCTTCTACGCAATGAAAGCTTATAAAATTATGTACAACTTTTACCTTATGCACTTTTTCACATTCCTACCTATTTTCGAACTACAACTTCCGGAAAAGTGAAAATTGAAAAAAAAACTACTTGAATTGAACACTACCTTTTGTATACTACTTCCTTCACGTTATTTGGGGATAAAAAGTATCTTATATCTTAAATCAACTCCTACTATATCAATTTACTAAATTTTATCCAGATCTGTATAAATAGCCGTTGGGATATCAAAACTTTTATCTACACTTGTCTTATACACTTTTTCCAAATTTTCACCAGTGTTCGAGTATTAGTGTGATGTGACAAGCATTACCGAATATTAAATATGAGCTAGTATATAAATTAGGTATTTTATTGATAACATAAGCTGGGAGTACCTCCAAGCGGTGAAGGCGGTAACAGTTTGAGATCTCGTTTTCTACCAGTGGTAATGGAGCAGAAGCGGGTCGTCACTTTTCATTCCATATTTCCTGTCGTAGAAAACGAGATCTCACTGGCTAAAACTTCCATAATCATCCATCCCTTGGGGTTATGTTATTGTTGTCGTTTATGATTCAACCTCTTTGGCATAGTAGCCTACCCGGTAACGCAGGGGAGCCGCCAGAACAGTTCTTTGCTTTGTAATCGTCATTAGTTACGCAATTGGATTATCCATCATGAGTGCTAATAATAATAAGTGTCCTGTGTGTGATAAGGACATCGTTAAAGGCATCGTTAAAGAAACAAAAAGGAATACTCGGCCTTATCAAAGCTAGTAAAGATCGGAACGATGATAAGCACCAAATTTTCCGCGCCTTGACATCCGTTTTAATTCACACTAATTGTCGTAAAAACTACACACGAGCCGATACAATTAAAAATATGTAAGTGTTGCATCTACATGTCAAGAAGAGGCAGGCCCGTCTCAGCTCAGGTCTTCAGCTCCCCAATTCGACTTCATGACTAATTGTTTATTATGCGCACATAATGTAAAAGAAGAAACCAGAACGCTTTTGAGCAGAAGAGGAATACTACATTCAGTTAAAATGGATAATCCAATTGGGTAACTAATGACGATTACAAAGCAAAGAACTGTTCTGGCTGCTCCCCTGCTTTACCGGGTAGGCTACCATGCCAAAGAGGTTGAATCATAAACGACAACAATAACATAAGCCCGAAGGCATGGATGATTATGGGAGTTTTAGCCAGTGAGATCTCGTTTTCTACGACAGGAAATATGGAATGAAAAGTGACGACCCGCTTCTGCTCCATTACCACTGGTAGAAAACGAGATCTCAAACTGTTACCGCCTTCACCGCTTGGAGGTACTCCCAGCTTATGTTATCAATAAAATACCTAATTTATATACTAGCTCATATTTAATATTCGGTAATGCTTATCACATCACACTAATACTCGAACACTGGTGAAAATTTGGAAAAAGTGTATAAGACAAGTGTAGATAAAAGTTTTGATATCCCAACGGCTGTACAGATTTGGATAAAATTTAGTAAATTGATATAGTAGGAGTTGATTTAAGATATAAGATACTTTTTATCCCCAAATAACGTGAAGGAAGTAGTATACAAGAGGTAGTGTTCAATTCAAGTAGTTTTTTTTTCAATTTTCACTTTTCCGGAACGTGTAGTTCGAAAATAGGTAGGAATGTGAAAAAGTGCATAAGGTAAAAGTTGTACATAATTTTATAAGCTTTCATTGCGTAGAAGACTTCTTATCTCCATGACGCACCGTTTAAAAGATATTAGCGAAAAACTGAAAAATGGGAACTTTAACCCCCTCCCCCCACTCCGCCTCACCCCCTAGATGTCGGGACTTTTAGTATGTTAACTCTCTAAGCACCCTGAACAATTTTCTGAAGTAATTGCTTAGGGCCTTGCTCACGCACTCTACAACCCCTTTTGGGTGATTTATTGACTGAACTAAAAGACGTTATACAAAATCTAATTTTGATTTATCTACAAAACAGAGTGTCTGAGACATTTTAAAAGTTATTTCATAAACAGTTAAACACTGCAATATTACAGCAACATCGCAACAGAATTTTACGACACTACTTACAAGATAGCGTTCTGTCAACAGATAAAATTTGAACATAAAATCGCGATGCATTCTGCTAAATTCGTTGACAAATAGTTTGCCGTTCAGGCAAGTCGCCGGCGGAATGCATTTCCACTTAATGTGATACGTGAGCAATCGAACCAGTTCCCAAGCGTGAGGTACCTCACAACGAACACAACTCGTCAGTTTAATTTACATTTTTTCTTTTCATTTAAATAAATATTTCACTGGTCGTCGTCGTTCCTTTCACAAATATTTTCTGCGATGAAGTTTATTTATTTACATTTGTATGCTTTATCAAAACTGAGGAATACGTGCCTATTTGTGTACTATCCAATGTTTTATTTGCGGTCATATGTACACGGTGAATCTCTTGTGACGAACTGTAAACCTTGATACATTTTGCATATTGGTAAATTTTATGATGTATGTAATAATAAATAATAATGTAAATACTCGGTACGTAATACTTTGTTTTATATCATGTTTATGCAAAAAATGGCTTTGATGTACAATTCGTTTTTCTTCTTAAATTATTTGAACAGTTACTTAGCGTATTAAAGCGTTAATATGTGGTGTAAATACTGGTCACCAAAATAGCACCAAAGTCTGACTAAGGTACTCAGGTGAAATCATTTGAGGATGATTTGACTCGGTAAACTGCAACCTGTGTGCATAGATTTACCAACATAAGCAGAGCTTGTACTATGGTAAGAAACTGACAAACATAATTACATATTTCTAAGTAAATTATTATAGATAAATTACACCCAGATAAGGAACAAATGATCACGCTCTAATTTAATTGTAGGCTACTTTTTCATTTTGTATTATGTTATATCAAGCGCTCTACATCATTCTCTTCCGTACATACTCTGAGTACCACCACATTATTGTTGAGGTCATACACTCGGCTAGTTCACGTGCTGGCCTATCGTCCCACTGATCTTTGTTAAGTAATTATAAACTTTTAGGACCGACATTCCTTCAGGAGTTACTTCAAAACCCTTGATAGTACCTAGACCTATAGTTGGTACAGTTGGTCACCCTACATCTACATTGTTTAAAAACAATATCAGATATTTTAATTAAGGCCTGTCTTTGTTATGTATAACATTCTTAGTAAGAACAAACAAGGACAGAATTGAAATAAAACTATTTGAAATGAAACCGAGTAAACTTTAGAAAACATCGTAATTGAGTTGTAGAGTAAAGATTTCGGTGCGTTGTTGTACAGATATTTACTTCTAAGTCTTTATTCACTATAGGGAAATGAAATGGTTTCCTCATAATACGCATTTTGAAAGATCCTTCACAAACCCTTCCACTAGTAGATCATAGCGAAAAGCTGCCTACAATTAGTGGGGAAAGCTGGGTACGTAAACCTGTCATCCTCCTTTGTCAGGTAAGTTATTAGGTACCTACCTAACAAAATAATGGCTTGTTTGGATTAATGCTTAATCTATGTTTATGACGCACATAAGCCGCCATAGTTGCGATGTAACGGATATTACGATGATTGGAACCAAAGTAATTTAATGCTGTGACGTTGTCATGTTTACGTGCTAGCTTTTTGGTGTTGGTAAAAGGATTTTTAGGTATTGTTTCCATTTTGTTATTATTGGTAATCGCTGTACAAATTGTGCCATCAATATTTTAGAAGGATAAATCGTTTATATTTGTGTTCACCTGACTGATCTTTTATCTATGTCTAATATTTACATAGCATAAATAACATGTACATATAAATCTGTACCATTAAAATAAAATAAACATTTTATTGCAATGTTCTTATTATAAAACTCATAAAAATCTTGAGCATCAACAGAATTGAATTTAAAGAAATTCCTCTTTTTAGGAACTGTCGTTAGTTCTCGCACAAGTTTTAAAGTTTCTCGCTGGCTCGAGGATTCAGACTTCCGAGTCAGACAATGTCTTCACCATATTTCAGGGATATTTATCTAACAAGTTTTATACAGGATGAATAGGGAATGTTTACGTCATGCCGTTTACATAATGGTTAATGAAACACCCTCGCTACATATTTTATCTTCGGTCGGCGACGCTAGGCTGGGAGTGATTCAGCATGAATGTTAATGCATTTCGGTTCGTATATCGCGTTTCGTCAAATGTAATCGAAGTCTCGATGACAAGGCCATCCATCACAAGAATGTTTTCCGACCATTTCTTTTAAATGGAGATTCTATTCATCAATGCAAATTTACATTGGAGTTTCATCGTTATTAGGGTCGAAACGGTTCTTGTAATCGATTAGGTATATTCGGTGACATCCGATTTGGCAACTTTATGCTATCGAGAGCCAGTAAACCGCCTTCTCTAGAATTATTCATGTCAAAAACACTCAGTTTAAATAGAAACTGATTTATCGAGGAGCCTTCGGCGGCCGCGCTGGCCAGAATGTGCGTTCGTAGTACTTTTTCATTCGCGTTTTTCGCGAACTTTAAATGCGAAGAGAAAAAAGTAGTTTGTTCTTTAAGTTACTGTAGTTTTAAGGTTGAGTTTGAAGAAATATATTTGATTATCTTAGTAATTATTAGACTTAATGCTTTTTTAATATTGCTTAACGCCATTTAAGCGTATTATAAACTTAACGTTGTATTAATTGTCATGTCCCCGGAATTTTGTGAAGAGAGTTTTGTTGTCTTTTCTAACAAATTGTAAGAGAAATATTCATTGTACCACTCATACTCCCGTAAACTATTATTTTTTAAAACAATTTTACAAAGTCTGGTAAAGTATTAAAAAGGGAATCTTTAGTTTATAGCGGCGTGCATGTCGGCAATAATCCGGCTTCGTTTGATGAGCCCTGTTTACGATCGACGAGAGCGTATCGTTTAAGCGACAAATAAATCGCTGACGATGCCAAATTTATAGGAGTTAATATATTTTTATGAGCAACGGAACGCGAGCGTTGTGTAAAATGTTACAATTTGATTATTTGTTTTGATGTTTATATTGATTTTAAATTTTGTGCTATATTTTCGTGATTGGCTGTTGTCTTGCGACTAAACGTGAAAAGTCCGTACGTAAGATCATAGCGCTCTTTTTTATTAAATTCAATAAAACTGAAGACCTTTTAAATGTTGGGTTATAATTTGGACTTCACATTAAAAAAAAAACGCAGTAACTATATAATTTTATATTTAATACATAAGTCTGTAAATCAGAAATCGCAAGAACACTGAACAACTCTTTAAAAAAACATATCTAAAAATAAAGTCTGGCTTAAGTTATGCCCAATTAATTGTTGACCACTTTGCCCATCCCTTTAGAGACGTATAGTTATGTATCCGTGATAATAATAATACACTCATAGTAAATAGTAATTCAATCACCAGAGAATTCATGCAGCATTAACTGCTAACTTATTAGGTAGCTAACCATTAATCCGGTATCTGAGTTACGGCGCAATAATTATATACAAGTAGTATCGTGATTAGCCTAGATAGGTACAATGGGGACAAGGCTGGCATATTGCAGGTTTGAGCACTCTTCATCAGCCATTCTACCTTCAGTGCGGCTTTGATTTACATCGATAAGCGGAGATAGATGTCGAGGTATGTACGAGTATGTTAGTTAATTCACTGTTAATTGTCTTGTATTCTGAATGTGAATAGAGATTAATGTCGACCTCCGTGGTCGAGTGGCGTACGCACCGGTTTTCAAGGTGTCGCTAGCTCTGAGGTCCGGGTTCGATCCCCGGACGGGTCAATGTAGAAACTCACTTTTCTACATTGTCTCGGGTCTGAGTGTTTGTGGTACCTTCGTTGTTTCTGAATTCCATAACACAAGTGCTTAACAGCTGCTTACTTTGGGTTCAGAGCAATGTATGTGATGTTGTCCGAATTCATAAAAAAAAAAAATGTAAAAGGTATTATAGTAAAGATTTAGCCAATTAGAAAAGTTATTATTTTAAGTGTAGGATGGCTTTTCTCAGTTGATAATTTTGGTCCATAATTGTGTTTTTATATCTTGTCTGCTGTATTCAATTATCCCACCAAAAACATTCAATGTAAAAAAAAGCCAAGTCTCTCTATGCAATTCTTCCATCGTAAAAAGTTTTGAGATCGCATAGGAGCCAAGTCCTGTTCAACTTAATTTGTAATAATAAATCAATATTTTGTGACTATATCAAAAGTTTTGTTTACATTACAATAACAGTGACTTAGCCATGAGCACAAGTTAAAGGTCATTTGCTCCTTGTAATTACGTGCAAATACCGTTGAATTTATATATTATATATATTATGGACATGATTTTGTAACTGATTGGAATTTGAGATCACTAACATGCGCCATAGTGTATGTGCAGTTCACTGATCTTGGATGATACCGACTGTCGGTTAAGGTGTCCTGATATTATTTATTATTTACTTGCAACTCCTCCAAATATGCCGCTTTATATTTGTATCTTATTGTGCTCATGGCCAAGTCACTATTATTGTAATGTAAACAAAACTATTGATATAGTCACAAAATATTGATTTATTATTACAAATTAAGTTGAACAGGACTTGGCTCCTATGCGATCTCAAAACTTTTTACGATGGAAGAATTGCATAGAGAGACTAGGCTTTTTTTTACATTGAATGTTTTTGGTGGGATCTCATTTATTTTTTGTAGGTCTCTTTCTTCTCTTTTTATAAATAAACAAAATTGCTATAAAAAATATTTGCTTTTTGTACATAAACAAAGAACAAAGTTAACAATGCAGTCAAAATTCATATACCATGTTCTTGTAAAACCGCAAATATAAATTTGTTTCATATTATTTACTAAGGTATATAATTTATTACCGTTTTTATAATTTTCCCTTTACATGTAGCTAAAAACCTATCTTGGTGCCAAATTTGAAGGTTCTAAGTTTGCTAGAAGTACCTTAGATTTTTGATGATCGGTCAGTGAGTGAGTCAGTGAGTGACAAAATGGTGTAACTTTGATCGCTCATAACTCGTAAACTATTGGTTCAAATGTCATGTAATTTTGAGGCTGAGCTTGTTTTAATACTTACTCTAGGTCATCGAAAATCTAAACCCCTAGCTTTGTCCGTATCGATGATACAGGGGGGGTGAAATAGCCGCGAAACGCTTCGAGAAAAGAATGGTACGGCCGTGCCCGTTTTGCTCGAGACTTGGCTGGGGCACTGCCGTGCCCCCAGATTATATAAAAACGTTCACTCGTCTTTTCAGGACTTTCTTTACTTTTATTCACAAATATACTTTATGTTATAAACTAATTAATCTTAAGTTCAAGTTTCTTTTAAAAAGACCTAACAATAGACGTAACTAATAAGTTGCCTACAAAAACAAACATGAAATACCATCCCAACTAATAGTTTTACACTGTCATTGTTAAAACACCTCGCTCAGAAAATGGGTCGCACAAACATTTCACCGTCTAATATGACACGGGGAGAGTCGGAGGTATAAACTATATTTATGTCCCCAAGACAAGGACGTGTGGAAGCGGAGCTCGCCAGGGGACCTCATTATGGAGCGCTAATCCGGTTCATTGCATGCCCACTTAACACTCAGCTGGCTTGTAACTGCAGTCATGGTCCCGTGGTGCACTGAAATGTGAGTGTTATGCCTCTTATGGTTTGCTGGTTTATTATGGGAAAGCTATTTAAATAATTCTAGACTTGGTGAAATTAAGATTTCTAGTGTTGAGGAAGGTTTTTCAGAGATGGCGGTCTATTACAAATACGTTTTAACCTTGGCTCCAAAGGTAAAATCATATCTCCCCCTTTAATGGATCGTCGATAGGCTGATTTTTAAACAGTACAAATAGAGTAACTTTTATTCGAGTTATAGTGATTTCTGAAGATAGTTGATGCTAACAACGTCTATATTTAAAGCTAATAGAGAAACAAAAGTACTCGTCTATACTTAAAGGTCATAAGACGTAGGTACGCGAAAAGCGAACCCCAAAACAATTATGCTGAACACTTGGTGACGCCACCCATGTAGCGGGCGCACTGGAACCGGGTGACAAAACACGCGTGACGCAAGTGACACATGCAAAATTACATTACCCCGCTGCAAACTGTCACTAAGTTAAAATTGTCCTATTCCCCACATTTATACGAATTTATACGAATAACTCGATTACATTTGTGTAAACGGCGGGTTTAATTGAATAGGGGTGTTTTTAACAAGTTTCAATCGGATCCTCGAATTGTCGAGTTCGGCAAAGTTTGCTGTATGGTTATGTGGTGTGAAGATTGCTCGTTTGATCGGATATTATATAAGCTTGTGTGTGTTTTGAAGCCGTTGATTTTAGTTTATATTAAAAAAGGAGATGCTCTGTTTGATTTATGTAACTTATTTAATGTTTTGATGCACTTTTAATGGTAAATACTAATACTTCATATAATACTAATTTGATTTACATGCAAACAAATATCAAATACATGACAATAAATACAATATAACCTGTATCATAACTAACTAAGCACAAAAATATTAAACCTACCATTTTTACATGTAAGCGTCGAAATAAACAATCTTTTAAAATAACCCAAAATTAATACACTGGTACAACACAAATGAACCCCGAAAGCGAAAGCTACGAACGTGACTGTGCGTCGTAAGTCACGAGGTTTAACGCAAGCCTATGATTTTTATAGAGCCATATTAATTTAGCAAATTAAAAAAGGCTTTTATGTACAAGAATTATATATTGTTACAAGGTTGTTCTTTATGTTGTTGCGTTATTTTGGGTAGATATATTGTAGAACTATGCACTTATTTACAACTCTTTCGTCACCTTTGGTAAGCTGTTGTTATCCCTATAAAAGTTTAACAAAAAACACGAATATAATTATGTTGATAAATTCAGGCGTGGTTTTATATATTTTTTTGGGTTTTACTTTTTAGTTATTTAAAGAATGGTGAGGTACCAAAGTAGGTTTACTTTCGCAGCCCCTGTAGCAATATGCTTCTATTCATTTAGTTACACTATTCGTAGTCACCTTTAAAATATACTGACAGGAATATACAATTATTTTTTATTTAAACATTTACAATCCATCAAATCAGGTTAAATAGCACACATTTCATCATAGTAAAATGAGTTACGGCTGTATCGGAAATTCTTTGCCTCCTTGATCTGTGTGTCTATTCTGTTAATAATTTCGGTGACAGGTGAAAGTGAAGTGACAGTGAAGTGACAATAAAGCTCACTTCAAAAGTGAACCCAATTGGCCTTGATTTAGAATTCAAATTCGAGAATACGTATTTGACATCTCACCGCGGATTCCGCTGTCGAGACATGAAAATAATGTTACAGAATAGCACGGCAGTAGGTAAAACTAAGTCATAAATATGTAGCTAACTATTCACTCTACACCTTAGCATGTACTTCAAAGTTTCGAACTTACTCTTCAGTTAAATTGAACTTTTAAAATACATTGTAAAATATTTTGCTTAGTACATCATGGGAGCAAAGTTGCTCAGGGGAGAGATAGGTACTGCCGGTCTATAACAACCGCTAACCTAAGTATAGATAATTTATTAATAGACACGGTTATATTTGGATTGGTTTACCTCTTCGTGTGTATCTATATTACGCATATTAATTAAAAATAATGTGGTCCTGTTTAATACTACATCTAATATGTACTTTAAACGCGAAAATAAATGTGCCTGATCCTCTTTTACGGCTAAACTACTCAACTGATTTTGATAAAATTTAATGAGGGTGGCTGGCTATCTACAAGGAAGAACATAAGCGAAACATAGATTCTTATTAAAAAAAAAATAAGAATCTACTAAGTAGTGAAATTAATTTTCTGAATATAGAGTTAAGTCTTTAATACAGCGATAGTTGTTACTTGTTCAGTGGCCAGCGGGTACAATATTACGATATTACTTAGATATGAGCTCATGGAAAGTTCTGGAACAATAAAGAAGCGATTCCCGAGCAGATGGCTCGGCGTCAGGCGATGACCTGACTGCTTCCATTTGATTGCCCACTTCCAGCCAATTGGAATGCGTTTGTGTAAAGTGATATTACTTTGCGTGAATACGAAAGATATTTATTGTCGAAGTAAGCTTTTGTTGGTGCAGTCAAAGTATTGTACGTGAGTTTTGAAAACGTAATAATATAATGTGATTGTTTTTAAGTTGAACATTCCGTGTTATTACAGAGCCCTTAGGGGTCGTCCCGTGTTAGGTAATATGAATAATAATTTAAAATCTAGATCGGTTTATTAGTTTCTTTATTCTTCAACAAATAGTGAAACGCTTAGTCAAAAAGTAGATAACTACCAGACAGTAGTAACTGATTGCTTTTTTCATTACCTCAGAAAAATATTTATTTGTTACAGTGAATCTAAAAACATTAACTTAGCTTCCATCGGGTTACTGCAAGACACATCCTGTCCCAATTTACTTGGTAATCTTAAATTGTGTATTCTATAAACCCAACAGCACAGTTTAAATAAGCGACATCACTGGGTTACGGTCGCTCTAAATACATGTATATGTATGTATGTATAGTATGTATACACTGATGGCACATAATGTTTGTTTGCTACCATAAGTGGATCTATCCTTCCTCTCGACAACCGACGATTGAAGTAGTTTAGGAACATAGAGTAAAAAAGTAAAAACTTTAGAGTGCGTGTATAATTAAAATCGCATTTTACCGAAATGTAGGAATTTTTTGTCGCTTTATTGATTTATTCTTTTATTGATTTAAGTTTTTTTTTGTGCAACGACAGACTTTTAGATCCCATATTTTTAGGTACCTAGAGAGTATAATTAAAACGCCGCGCTCTGTTTTGATACTATTTTTACGACGAAACTAGTTCATACTAGTGCTCACGGTTCATACTCTGATTTGCGCACTCTGTAGGTTTTATCTATCTTCTAAGCTTAGAACCCTTCCATATTTGGATCAAGTGGCGCCCTCTATGACGTCGAAAGCTCTAATATTATTTGTGTACGAAGCACAAATTTCGCATAGCTGTAGGAAAATATTATGAAATCTTAGCTATACCTATATATGCATTGTTTGTATGCTATTTTCCTTTTGAGGTCGAATGATCCCTACTTGTGAATATGAAAATGTTTTGTATTACATTTGTGATCACCATGCCAGCTAACTTACTCACTGGCTTGTTGTTTTCTCACGTTTTTCTTTACTTCGTTGCAATTTTATAAGGAATTATTGTTTAGTAGATGCACAGTGTGGTCAAAAGCGGGTGTAAGAATAAAAATAATACTGGACGAAATTATGTGTTGAATGTGGATGTTTTAGATAAGAATGAATTTCTTCCCTTTAAGTAAGTAGTATTAATTAAAGGGTTGGCAAGCTAAGACATCCTTTTTTTAATCTATTTGGTTTGGATTTTACACGTCCAATCCTATATTTATTTATTTTATTTATTTATTTAATATTTATAATTTATATAATAAAAATTAATTTATATAATGTAACCTATTATTTTTCACCACGAAAGTGCTCATTTCGTAAGTACGCCGTAGCTTACGATAAAATTTAAAGACCTACCCAAGGGATCCTGAAAGTGATCAACCTAAATAGTTCTATTTCTATTTATATCTAAGTGCATATAATATATTTTAGTTGATATAGTGCTATAAATGTGGTGCGTAAGTAATAGACAATTGAAGCGTAATATCACTATCTTTAGTGTAGCGTTATCAATAACTCTAACTCAATGTTTATGTCCTATTGGCTCTAACCACAGAACATATATATTTGTTCTGTGCTCTAACGCTTAGCATTCACTTCAGCGGAACTGTTCATAAATACTCATAGCTATTCAATTATGAGGACCTATTTGCAACACGTCAATAAATCCAAAGTACAAAGCGGGTGACACATCTGACATCTCCGTATTAATACGCGGCCCAAACACCGGCCCGCAATTGCCATTTTACATTGTTGTTCCATACATTCATTTACTCACAGAATGCAAAGCTACCGTCAAATAATACGATTGATTACTAGCTATTTGTTTGTCCGAAACATCCGCAGTACGGATTGCGCTGACATATTCAATCATCGATTTCACGTGCAATTTACCAAAACTTCGGTAATGGAATATTATTTGAATGTAAACGCACCTGTGTATTGCTTGTTTTGCGGCCATTGTAGGGTCGGCGCATAACGGCTTAACATTTGGACAAGGGTAATTAATTGAAGTCGCGTTGTACGCCCAATAACAAGAACATAAGCTGTGCACAATGTTCAATTATATAAGCACGAGCAAATTATGTAATGCTCAGGTATTATGTAATTTGGTTTACAACGAAATTATGGTGTTCGATAGATATTAATAGAAATTAGTGGCGTGTACTCCCAAAGAGGTTGTTTGCCGGATAATGATATGTGCAGGAACTACAACAGTTATGATGTAGCTACAGTACTAATTGAATATTTCACCTATCTAGGTACACTTTGGAGTGCATAACAGAAACGTTAAAGTTATACGTATAAATTAGTATCTCGACTATTTATTCTGTAATTATTGCCTAATATGTTTTGTTACATTATTATTATTAATAAATTATATTATCTGCTAACAAGTTCTTTTTTATATTGCTATGTAACTGTAGGTACATCATTTCCATACTAACTACAAGGGACACACGTTCATTTTGGAACTGTTTTTATAGACAAAATAAATATTTATACCTTGGAGTAATGAAAGGAGACGTCCACGGGTTCAGTACAATATCTTCCTTAAGTGAAGGTGTCTTCCGAAACGTCGCAACTAAGAGATTAAGTCAAGAGTATGGAAAGCAAGGTGTCGGTCGCCAATCCATTAGAACAGTATACTTAATTGGAATTGTTTCTTATAGATGTTTATTGTGGCTGCTTATTCAGGACTACTCCTACTACTTCCGATAGTGCATGTTTATTCATTTAGTTGATAGATTTATCGTTATATTAGGTATATCTTTATCTCTCTTGTAAAAAAGTAAGTCTGGTGTTACACATTTTATAACTAATGAACGGTTGGACTGATTTGCATGTTTTTTTATTTCGTTTGACTCGTCTCGACCTAGAATACCAGAATAACTATGAAAACATTGGATAAAGTCACGAAAAAAAAGATGTCTTTGACTAAACGCTAGTAAAACCGCGGTCCATCGCTAGCAACTAAGACTTTAAGAGTTACTCAAAGTTAAGTTAGTTATGATTACTCACCTTTAATTTTTCTATGTTTCCTTATATAAGATGCCTGTGATAAAACTATATACGCGCTATTTCTATTCATAAACGTTCCATCGCATCCTATTATCTTAAAGTTGAGAACAGTTGACATCAACTTACGCGATACCATTAACAAACGGGAATGTAACATAACACTAGAGCTTCCTAAAATAGAAGCCCTTCAGGAAGCCCTTTAAGGGAAGCTCTTCAACGGTTTAGTGTTAGTATAATAGTAAAGACAACGTGATTGTATTTTACGAGAAACGTTTAAGAAGTATTGATGGCCCGTTTAGTACAGTGACCGGTTGTTTGTGTAAAGGATCGTAGCCTTTGTAGTGGGCAAAATTGTAGTATTCTAAATTTTCTGCACATTTTGGGTCATCCATTATATGTTTTTATGTATTTAGAAATAATATAAGTATGTTTATTAGTTGTCTGGTTGCCACAGTAGAGGTTCTGCCTAGTTTGGGATCAGATGACCGTGTGTGAGTTGTCCTAAGACATTATTATCATTTGTTTAATTGACATTTTTTTTATTTGAACTCTCTCACTCTTAACAAGTTTTTTTTTTTTTTTTTTCATACTTGTTCACTTTCTGTCACATAGATCTATTTAAATGTTGTGAGCGTTTGTCGGGTTTAACTGTTTACTTGTATATTTAATTCTAAACAATCTATTGTTATTACATTGGGATATCTATCTAAATCTGAATCTAGTTTATATTAAACACGTATCGATCTCTTTACAGAACATATTAAACATTTGCTTAGACGTCTGGCATCAACGTGGTCTTCTCACAAAGCCGGTATCGATTGCAATCTCCATTGATACCGTACATGACTATTTTATAAGCTATCGCCTATCGGCGTCTTATGCCTAATAGATATTCAACCACATACAAGTTTGTGGGTGTATGTGTATGTGTGTGTACATTGAATATTAATAGCGTGCCTGTTAGAACCTTGTCCGAAGCTAACGAGATCGATCAGAGTTACTAATACAGGATTTCAGATTAATGAGATGTTTTTGTTGTTTGGACATAATGAGAAGTTGCTTAGTTACGAAAATAGTTAACTTATTGTTAAGATACTTATATTTACTTTAAGTATCAAGGTCTTAATCATCGATAAAAAAAAAAAACAAAGAAAAAAGCGTTAGTTTTAAAATATTTTTAATTTTTTTTGTTAATTATGAAAATTCCGAATTTTTTAAACTCTTCTTTTTAGAGAAAAATAGTTAAAAGCAATATTAATACAAAAACCACCAAACCACATATATCTGAAAATTAAACACATCTTCAGACTTCGAACACTCACCTTAATATAATGAGGTAAACGTTTTCCAATAACAGTTCAAGGTGTTCACGCATACAGGCCAGCATGCAATGTTACGTTAAGTTGCGTACAATTCAATCAGCCTCCATCCCCACTCTAACTTCGCTCTTACTGCCAACTTTCTTTGACTGCTTCCTTAATCGAGTTGCCGTTAGCCATAGAGTAGATATGTAAGAAGTATAGAGTGCGCGTATCGCTAAAAACCCACTGTGTCGAAATTAGGTAAATTTTGACTGTATGTAGAACATTTGGCTGTATGTTTACTGATGATCTACGTTACTTTCGTTTATGCGAATAAATATCGATAGTCCCGATAATGTAAGGGTAATATTAGGTTACGAGAAGATTTGATAATATTTATTATTACATAGTCTTTTTTGTTGTTAATAACATTTCCCATAGGCTATTGCATTAGGTTAATCGCTGTTATCATAGTTACATTTGTGTGTATAAATAAATAATAATAAATAAGTTTTATTAAAATTGTGCGCTCTATTCCGGTACTACTTTTAAAACGAAACTGGTTCATACTAGTGTTCACGGTTCATACTCTTATCTGCGCACTCTACAGTTTCTTATCTATCCTCTAAGCCGTTAACTTTATAAAATGCGCCCGTGTGCCTGGTTTATGTTTTCCACGGTTAAGAGCTTTTCAAAAGTTTTCGTATTCGTTAGCAAACTTGCTTAGTTGATGACGTGATTGAAAGTTCTTTTTTAGGTTTAATGTGATAATGTGTTCGTTGTTTATTGTCTAACGTTACTTTATATGTGCGAGTTTGTTGTTCCTTTTATTTAATTGATTGGATGAATTAGTTGTAGGTTTTTTGTGAGTGGTTTTGTGGCGTGTGTATTAGATCCTTCATTATTACTAGTATTTCTTTGAACTGAATAGCTTTATATTTATGCTCTATTCGTTGAAATTCACAGTGAACCTATCACTGTTCTCAATATAAGAAAATAGAAGAAAAATTTGCTTATATTTTTGGGTAAAGGAGACACGTAAAATATGTGAGTTCTATTTGTGTTTTGTTACATCTGTGTATTGTATTACATTTTTAGGTCAATTTAATATACCTTATAAACGTTAAAATATATATCTTATGATCATGCAAAGTCCATTGTTAGCACTTTATGATTAGTGTAAGTTAACACAAAACAATTCAACATATCTTGCTCTTTTAGATAACCTTTAATTTAAATAAATTTAAAAGCTTTCAAAATGACCTCAAAAGGTTAATTCAGCAGAGAGTGACCTCAGCATTACCACTTACATGGCACAGTAAATCCATTTTGTTAATCGGCTCTCATCCATTCCCACGGCCAGCCATCGAAAATGTTCGACTTGAACTCAATTGATGTTTCAAATTGAGGCTTACTTCGCCGACGCAGGCTATGCATACATTTGCATGAAGCTTCTGCGAACTCTCAATTTCCAGGCAGCGGTTTATAATTATTTTTGTCCTCTTTCGATAGATACACCTGGACGTAAAATTTCGGATGAAAAAGTTTTCCAAACATAAATAAATGTGAATAAATAAATGCGGACAACATCACATAGGTACATTGTTCTGAACCCAGAGTAAGTTGCTAAAGCACTTGTGTTATGGAATTCAGATACAACGAAGGTACCACAAACACCCAGACCCGAGACAATGTAGAAATGTGATTTTCAACATTGACCCGTCCGGGGATCGAACCCGGGACCTCAGAGCTAGCGACACCTTGAAACCGGTGCGTACGCCACTCGACCACGAAGGTCGTCAAAACAGTATGCTTTTATTCTATACGTATTTTAATATTATAATTGTATTTGTATAAGCTTATTGAAAGATGTTCTCAATCACAACCCACTTGCTTGTTTAATTAGCTAATAATCTCAGTTATTACAGAAGAAAGATCCTGTGGCTTAAATATATCGTTAGTGTACCTATTCTAGTGAGTATTCTTCCTTATGTAAACTAAAAGTAAAGCTTCAATGAAAAAATAATTGAAGTAAAGCAGTCACTATATAGCAATGAAAGAGTCTTTCGCTTGCATTTTACTCAAGCAAGCAATATCCACAAGTAAAATCGCAATTAACATAAAGTATTTTTAGTAATAAACCATTACAATTTAAATTAACCTACATCGTAAATTACAAACATTGAAAAATACTAACTAAATTGCGGTACTATTTAAATGTGGATAAATTAACTGGGCTACGATAATATTAAGCTCTATTAGTTGCACGAAGAACATTGAAATAACAGCTCGCTCTCATTACAAGAACGAACTGCAATTTGGTTGCAAATGGATTGAATGCGGCCACACAGCCTATAATGTACAGCAATTTCTTCATTTTACATTTCAATAAATAAATGCACAACTGTTTTGGTAGAAAATGTTCTTACTTCGACGTAAGGAGTGATGATTTACGAAAATAAACCTTAATGCCCTGAATTTAAGGCGTTGTGTAAATGTGTGTGCGTCGATATGCGGTTGACTGTATATACACAAGAGTAAAACAGGGCATTCGTTTAGAAAGTTTGTCTTTTATTAGAGTATTATGAAAAGCCCTGGAAAGATCACAATAAATGCCTATGTCATCTTGTGAATCCCCAAACCCAGAATGAGAGAGACTAAAGTCTAGAATCACGTACCTACTATCAAAAAGACAAAAAAACTAAAGTACATCTACAGTTCTTCGTATCCCTATAATCTTTATCTAGCATTGTTTGCTCTATAAAATGGGAACAGAAAATAACGTACAATATAAAGCTGCAATTTGGCTTAGGAGTGGCTATCCGCCGGTCGTGAGATAAATACCCTTGATATTTTAGTACCTACACATAAATAAATGAAATCGAACGAGAACAGAGCTTGAATGCAATGGAAACATTATTTTAAATTATCCAAGATTGATATTTATTTTTGTTTCTGATTGTGAAATATATACTGTGCGGGTAAGTTACAAGAACCCGAATGTATCTTTTATTGAAGTCTCTGTAGTCTAAAAGATTTGTGGAGGGGATTTTCTATAAAATGTGAAAATAATAAATGTTAAATTCGATTTGAATATGTCTGCAATACACCTTTTTCAATTTTGTGAGTGACTTTGAGTGAATTAGATATAACTTAACCTGATTTACTGAACAATATTTCTCTAGACAAAACCTGACTTAGATATAAATATTTAAAAAAGATGTCTAACCTAAAAAGATTAAAATTAGTTTTATTTTTTTGCAAATTTAAATGGATGTTACAATCCTTTGTTTTAAATACAATTTCTTCGAGTAGCTTTATGACAAGTACAAACTACATGCAATTAAAACATGTCCTACTGGTCAAATTGTTAAGTTGTGTTTATATTGTGGCTCCTTCTCAATGAAAATACACACCACCATTAAACAGTAAGGAACCAGACCATGCAGATTATCCATAAAATTCAAGTACCTACAATAACCCATAAAATTTCAGGAGTAATGACCCTAGGATTCAATATCGTTACATCAAGGCTATTTTCCTGTCAGTCCCTTTTGTCTTCGAGTAATGAGCCTCCTTTACAAATGTGTGCCTAAAAGCCTTTTAAAAAGCCATCGGAAATAATGGTCTATTCACACACGCATTACTACAAACCTAGTATACAGGGTGTTAAGAAAACCCTGTCTGATCCGTTAAGGTGTTGTTGGGTATCGATAACTGGTCCCATTAATGTAAAAAAAGGAAAAAGTAAAAAAAAAATATTGTTAAAAATATTTTTTTTCTCAAAAGGCGAGAGAGAGAGAGTCGGCGCCGGCACAGGTGCTGCCAAATTATCAATCAAAAGGCCGCCAAATAATACCGACGAAAATTTTGCTGTAATTATTGTTTTAATCTCAAATTTAGGGAATTTTGCGGCAATAAATCGTTATTTCAAAGTTCATCGTTATTGATACTATCAAGAATATTTTAAATTTACCATTTAATTTGAGCATGTGATTGTGAAAACTATATCACCCTTTCGGGTCGGACAGGGTTTTCCTTACACCCTGTACAATGCGTAGGTATGTGAAGCGAATTGATTGTTCACTTTAATGTAGGTAATAGTTTTTACGACGTACCTTCGATTCCCTATTTCAGTTTTTATGTGTAAGATCTTTTTTATTGGCCAGTAACGTTTAGCGAGGTAATATGAAACAGTTTTATGTATATTCGTAAACTTCTCATTATTTTGATGTGTCTGTGTTCGGATCTTCAATGTTAGTAATGTTCTATGTGACAATGATGTCTCTATGCATTATTTTTGCCATTATCACCATTTTAGCCCGAAATGACCATAGCAGGACTTCCTTTTTTCATTGTTGTCTGTCTTGCAGTATACACGGTATTGTATAAACCCTATCCGGGTATTTAGGTTATCAAAATCTAAAACTTTTTTTTATTTATTCCTGTTTTATTTTCTAGGTCGAAAATCTTCAGCTTCTACGGAAATGAGGTATAATACCCGATATATGCACATAAGTGAAGCCGAACACTCACGGAAGTACATAAAACGCGAACGCCGAAAGATTCTGCTTTATGCCTTTATGGGGAAGTAAGCGAATGAAACGAGGAATCTATTTAAGTGTGACGCTCCTCGTACGAAACCACGAAACTGTTTTCGGTTACAATCGTATCTCGGTGGCTTCCGAGACAAAAACAAATGGAAGTATTACCGGAGACAATCTACATTTAAATGGATCTTTTTCCTCAATTCGTGCCGAGTTCTGTGATAGGTATCGGAGTCGCCGATTTATTTCGCCGAATTTACATTTGAGCGGTCGTCACCGTCGTCGCCGGTGACGTAAACGCTGGCTGTCACCCTGGCTGTAACCCTGTATGCGTTAGTGGGACTTGCATCACCGGCTCACCCCTAGTAATTTATGGCGTGATCTGTACAGGTTAAAGGTGAGCTACACGCTAGCTGACGTGCTTTAGTTTTATTGAAAGGTATTTTTCGACATTCTGTTTCATTACTTTAATGTCAATGCTGTTCTTCCTTATGTCACATCGTTTTTTTCCCTGCATAAAACTTTGAATCGTTTGTTTCCGAAAGATAGCTAGTTACATGTGCTTCGTAAACAGTTTTACTATACCTTTTTTTTGTCAAATATCATACGTATGCAGAAAAGCTATTCATATAATGTCTATATTTGATTAGTTTTTTGATATAATATATTATACTTTATTCGTTAAGTATTATTTAAACTCACATCGTACTAACCCGCTACCAAATAGTATCAATTCAAGAAACGTCAAATCAGTTAAATTAAATCGGTACATTAAAAAAAATATAATAGCCCGCTCATTTTCCAATTCAGCAGCAAAATTACAAAATTAAACGCGTCACTAAATACGGTAAATTTCCTCCAATAACCGCAACCCTACAATGAAGACGAAAACAATAGAATTAAAGAAACGTTTAAGAAATCAACATTAACTTAATCTAGAGGCTTGGGCCGCGGGGTGTTTGGCACAATCGCACGCCGTTATTAATTATTCCGATGTGAATGGAGCCCCGACAAAAGGCATTAACTGTGCAGATAATGGCATGGCGTCTCGAAGCGGCTTCCGTTTCCTTGCGGCGATCAGTCATCGCTGCTCGCCACCAGACATTGCAAATGAACCGCGTATTATACAACACCAATGTTCCCGGTCACTCTCATGCGCGGAAACATTCGTACATTCGCAAAAGTTCAGATCCATGCAAATATTCGTACACTAACAAAAGTTTCCCCGAATATGATGCGCATTTTCATCCGCAAATTGGGCTTATGACACTGACGCCGCTTGGGACAAATAGCATGAATGATTCTAAGATTAGGTTTAAATAATTAATTTTCTTATAGAACTGTAACTGTGTGTTCTTTTAAATAACATGACATTATTACAATTCTTTTTAATTCTAGCGCTTATTCCTTAAAACTCATAGATTTGTAATAATCACTCGCAAATGTGACTTCGTCTTACACTTCTGGGTTCGCATAAATGTTCGTTCGTTCGTAAATGTAAGTGACCATCGTAAAGCATCACCGCTCGACGTGTGACCCTGGTATTATGATTCACACAAACATACTTTTACTTATAACGCTATTTACTTGTGAGAGGCTTTTCGTGTGATCTTATTTCGTATGTATGGCAGTCATTTCTCTACTTGATACTCTCGTTTATGTGCTGCCAGTTATCTTTACATCGATATAAGTATTCTAGTACGTATTCCCCTCCATGTCTTACATATATAGGATATTACATGTAAGAATTAAGCAATTTAGATTACCGCTATGTTAATACACTATTGCTTTGACAGCGAAAAGACGATAAAATATAAAGGCGTCTGGTTGGCAGAGTTGTTTTATCTCACTATAATTGATGCTTTTGTTTATCCTGGATCCCGATTCTAGGAAGATTGGGGTCCGAGAAAACAGTTCTTAAAGTCTTAGAAATAGTAAATAGAAACCATGTATAAAGAGGGATTCGTTAGCTGTTTGGTCAGTTTATCGTCCTGGCAACTAGATCGGGGAGACGAATCGCGCCGGATTGCCGTTTATTTTGTCGACATATTACCCTCTCAGTTAAGTGGATAAGGAGGTTAATCCTTCCCGATGTCGACTAAAGTAATTAGTTAGTTTATGTTTCTAATCTATACTAACGTCACAAGCTTTGCACTAAAACTCGATTATTCAGCGTACGATGCACCCGTTGTAAATCTTATTACTCGACGAAAGAAAACTTTGTAAAGGTGGAGTTCGAGCTCTCTTACTTCTTTTTTTAAATGAAATGCAAATATAAGGGTACATTACATATGTGACACGCTGGCAGTGGTTGTTCTGCACCTGACTGATGAATAGTGTGGTGCAAACGTATATAATGTTGACTAAGCCATGAATATTGTAACATAATTGCCATAGTTAGTGAAGTCGGGCGTCTATTCAAAGTGAATATTGTACGTCTTCGCATTGTCATACAGTCGTCATGCAGCAACGGTGAGAGCTTTATTGATTTACTCGCGGTTAAGATGTCTCCCGTAAAGTGCATTTAAACGCGAGGACATTCATTGTCTTCAGAGCTGGGCGCATAACCATTATGTGTGACTTACTTTATAGTCGGGACCAACTCGACTGTGATTTGTGAATCGTTTGTCGGCGTCGCACTCTGTCTGCGCTGCATCTTACATTGTGCTACTCTGTAATTACAATATCCACTAAATAAACTTCCACTTTGTATTCCCTTTGATAAAACACAGCTTTTTAACAGCGGAACAAACTGCGTTTATCTTTACAAATGGGATGTTTTCACGTCTAACGAGAGACGGGGCCCGAGCAAATGAACACCCGTGATAGTAAACAACTTTCGGCGAATTTGTTGAATAAAAGAAATTTGCACGAATAAGATTATGAGAGATGTAATTTTATTCGTGAAACGTCCAAATAAAATTACGACTCTCAAATAGAATAAAGTAGATTTAACAAATCTTTACACTGGCCAGTATAAATACGAAATACAAAATTGTGTGTCGACGAATGTTTTCGAATCTCTACTGTAAATACTGTCCCCCATAATGATTATTTGAACGAACAATTAACATTCGAACCCCGTCAGTCCGTTCGTAGTGATAATTCGATTTACACGCGCGTCAGGGGCGGTAAACACGCGGCCGCTTACATACGCCTCTAGCCGTATCTACCGCTCATTAGCCCTATAGAAATCAAGGAATCAATTCAAACATATTTTCCGTACATGTTGAATTGATGAATTGGATAAAACGAGGACAAAAAACTCCATTAAATTCTGTTTCCTCTAACTTGTGAATATACGGCAGCATATAAAAACATGTCGTTCTGCGGATTTTCTTTGTTCGTTAACAGACTTAAATCTCGGCAAGCGTGGAGGCCTGAAACAAATAACTGTCGGTCACATAAATAACGCGACCGCGACAGGCCGCGACCTCCGAGCCTGTTGCCAGGGGTTTTATAAACTTCTTTTAGCTGACCAGTCCTGCGCCTACTTTTATCTACACTCCTATGTATATAGTTATATGTAGTGTCTATAGGTGGTGTTATGTTTATTTTTTTAGTATACAGCATTGTTCTTCATGTGAATTCTTCAGAAGGTTAGATTTTACTTTAAATAAAACGCCGATGTTTTGTTGTACTTGGTGAAATTGGAAGTATATAATAACCGGTTTTAGCAAGACAGATGTTGATCTGATTAATAAGTTTTATCTATCTTAATATCAAAATGTGCATTGAATGTGAAGTGTAATGAATTGATTTTTATGTATTAAATGCAATACTCTCTGTAGACGTGTGTCTTTGTGTGTGGGTGTGAAGATGTGTGTCAGTTGTAGGCGTAAAAAAAAGAAACTTTTAATAAACATTAAAATGAACATCCAACGGAATATTATTAAAGTTAAAAGAAAACTATGTATAAAAAACTGAAAGACTTTGATATTGTCAGTCTGTAGCGTCTCGTCAACAGCGTTGTACTGCGTTTTGATCGGAGGCAGCGTTGCGCGCGACTCGCCGTCAAAGCCTCCCTTTGTTCGCACTTTCTTTACGCCTTGCTCACACGGTTAATGACTTAATTGATGCTCGAAATAATGAGAGAAAAATAGGCTTCTTGTTCAAAGTCTCGACATTTTGACTGACGAAAGTCTGTTCTTTTTAAAGCTTTTGTAATGTTATTGAGACGGCGCGGCGCGTCGCGGCGGCGGAGACTTTAGTAACTCTTTCTTTTATTTAGTTTGTTTTTATTAAATCAAGTCTTAGTGTGTATATATATATATAATCTATACTTATAATAAATCTGTAAAAGTGACAATTCTGTACATTGAAAATATCAAAAAAATAAATGGCGAGGGGTGTTAATAGACCGACACCGAAACGAAAAGTGTGAAAAAAAAAATTTTTGTCTGTCTGTTTGTTCAGGTATCACGCCAAAACTACCAGTTCGATTATGATGAAACTTAGTATAATTATTCTTTATTATCCTGGGCACCACACTGGGTAGTTTTTATCCCGGAAAAGTATAAACAATAAAAAACAAACTTAATTTTGCGGTTAAAAACTCATTGATAAGTTTCGTCATCCACGCGAACGAAGTCGCAGGCACAGCTAGTAATAAAAATAATTCTGTAACTGTCCGCTAAGCATGATTCATATTTATTAATAACTTAGCTTCTATTCATGGCAGTATTGTATTAAATATTACAAAAAGTGAGTACCTTTTTGTAACATTTAATAAAAATGGCGACGAGCCTTTATCCCCTCTATCCAGAATTTTCTTTAGCACGCTCTTATTAAACCTTTTCTTAAAGTAAATAATTGAATCAGTCACGAATTAATCAGATCAAATTCTTCTTAATTTAAGAGCTGTACCTACTTTCGTGAACTTAATTAATATAACTTTAATCGTGTCGTAATTTAAATTTAATTAATTATACCTAAGTACGTCTGCATTAAGCAGGTTAGCGCAGAACAAAATTAGTTTTCTTCGAAGTTATTCAAGTTTTAATGATTAAGCAAGAGACCTTTCAGTTCTGCTAACCCAACTAATTATTTTGTGGTGCATTGTTTAGTATTTGCAATCAAAGGAATCGATTACTGGAATGTTACGGTTCATATCGTTCCAATACCTTTTTATTGGAACCATCAGATGTTCAATATTCATTTATTTATAATTAATGAATGTTTTCTCCATTATACTTTGGTTAAAATAGACGGATAAGATTTTATTTCATAAACGTAGTAATATAGTACACAACATATTTTTTTGATTTTAGTGCTATTGAGGTTAAATAATCTAAGAGTTCTACGTCATTAATGTTGGCAAGAGCACCCAGGACCCAAAATAAATAGTAAAGTAATGTCTCAAAGGAATAAATTGGATGAAAACAAATCGATTTTCTAGAATGAACGACTGTCTTCACAAAAAATTCAGTCGCTCTATTCATTGTCCATTGTATCGTTTAATCTAGTGCAAATGATTGAGCAACTGAAGTTTTCACGGACTAGTGATTTACGATGAGTCCATCTTGACTCGCTTCCTACATAAAAGGTTTGATGAGATGATTACGAAATGGGGTTACAGTGGAAGAATAAGAAAAATCGAGTTATATAACCGGGAAGATTTGAACTTATCAAAACGTACTTACAACAGGGCATTACCGTTATAAAGAATGTTTTAAACACACATTTAACTTCACGTGTGTCGAGTTATCGTCGCTTCTCCCCTTCACACATTACTTCGCGTATACATAAGTATCTTTATAATTTTTTGTGTAGCATACGTGTTCGCAATGAACAGTAAGTGTTTACTACAGAGCTATAGTACTTTATGACATAGTCCACGACATAATAAACTGTCAGAGCGTGGCGTTTTTCTCTTGTTTTCGTTTTTCGTTGGTTCATAACGTTATTTTATTTTCTCCCGAAGAAGAATAGTGTAACGTTTCCATTGTTTTCGTATCGAAGAAATGAGTGCAGTTCGGTCCGGTTTGTTTGGGAGTTATTGCGAATATTTTACAATACAGCGAGACATCGATATTTCTTGTTGTACATAGACAATGTGTTAGCGTATAGAAAGTAATATTTACATTCACATTAAGTGTTATTTGTGGAAATATAGAAGCAAACGAGAATAAACCATTTATGTAAATGGATAAATCGAAATGCATTTGCTGGCGTTGTGATTTACGAGTTTATTCGTTGTTATGAAAAGTGCCGCTTTACTATAGTTCAGAAGATTATTACTTGCGCAGGTAATTCTGTAATTCGACGGGCCTGTTGGTCTAGTGGTTAGTCACCCTGACTGCTATACCGGAGGTCGTGGGCTCGATTCCCACCCAGGACAAATGTTTGTGTGATGAGCACGATCATTTGTTCTGTGTCTGGGTGTAATTTATCTATAATATGTATGTATTTAGAAATATATAAGTAAGTTTATCAGTTGTCTGGTTACCATAACACAAGCTCTGCTTAGCTTGGGATCAGATAACCGTGTGTGAGTTGTCCCATTATATTATTATATTATTATTATTATTCTACGTTTTTTATTATCACTGTCGTCTGAAAGTATAATAAGGGATTCTAGCGGTTTTCATTTCTTGGTTAGTGAGAAACAAAATCACAGCTATGCAAGCACAATCAGCGGATTCCCTTATCCTTAATTCGACTTAATACCTTATTAAAAAAGGTTGTGATATTATTACGATTCAATTTGAACTATGCGGCATAACGATCACTTTTATTGTCACAAAAGTCCAGTTGTATATTAACATTTAGAATGGTATGTGTTGTGTTACTTAGTTTTTAAACGTATAAAATTATGTAATTACTTCGCAACTTCAGCCGGGAAACGTGTTTTGCACTTATTAGTCACGAGTCACGAATGATTGCTATTTCCAACTAAATTAATACAACGATTACGTTTATTTATGACTACTTTTATATGCATGTTTTCAAAACTCATAATGACTTAGTTGTCAAATCTTTTCCCTACTAGGTAGGTATGTGAGATTTATAGGAATATTGGTGTCGGCTTCCCGTCTCACAAATAAATACATAATAAATATTAAATATTTTACATGAGGAGCTACCATTTACCTTCTGACCCTTTGTCAAACTTTGTCAAAATTATAAATTAAAAACTGCCACACGCCTACTGCAGTCACTGAATGACCTGGTCTTAGACCTGAATAAATCACATCACGAATGAAAGCATAACCTTTATAATCGAATGATATGGTTTTCACTTAAGAAAAGCCTCATGAGAAATAAACAACAATGACATGGCTGTTTCAGGCTGTTTGTTGTACAAAAGGTATGTAATAGTTCTCACTTTGTTGCTGTACCCTCTAGGTAGGATGAGTAAGGCTCTTGTCTTCCCCGGCGGAAACGACTGATAATTAACAACGTTTTCATCCCAGAAACGTAAGTTTAATGTTGGAAGTAAATGGAAAAGATACAGGTAATAACTTTGTAGACAGTTCATATTTCAGAAGATAGATCTTACTTTGTTCAACTCACTCATTCTTTTTTCTCGCGAACGTTTTTATAAAAGTAAACGATGAACGGAGAATTTTTAGTTGAAAATGTACATGAATATCGTCGAAAATAGTAATTATGGTCTAGGGGAAAAACTGCTGGTTTGTCTTAGTAAGCGCTAAGCAGGACACACTATAGCACTTTTAATGGTATTTCATAATATTGTCAGTCTTGAATCTTGACACATTGTATGTGAATAAAACAATTTGTTTCCCTAATAATCTTTCGATATCAAGAAGATAATTTTCCTCTCCAGTCAAGAGAAGTATTGACGTTTTAGTCTAAATTGGAGCATATAAAGGAGGCTCTCGTGCAGAAACTGTGATATTTAACGCCTTGCGTGAGCGTGTACCGAACCCCTGACCTTTCCTGCGACCCTATTTCTGCCGTGATCTTGACCCCGCATTCCGAAATATTGTTAGAGTAATAATAATTTGTGTTTCTGTGTGTTACATGACTGTTTTTATTATTATGTCGGATTTTTTTATGTATAATACTCAATTTTATTTTCACTCCATGTATTTTTGGATTAAGGTATGAAGTACGTATTTATGTTTAAGTATAGAATAATATTAAGATTTTATTACATTATCTATTATTCCACAATAAATTTTAACCAAATACTCTGTTAATTAACGTGTTTCATAATAACCTCGCAGACAATATTATAAAATAAGATTACGTAGTTACAGTATCAATGTTTTATACAATCTGGATTCGTTCATTTAAACGTGAATAAAACAGATTCATGAAGATTTCTGCTTGTAAAGTGATTTGAATTTCCAAGTTACAGCCACTGCATTTAAATTAAGTTTAATAAACTTGTTGCTCCTACCTCCCTTTAAGTGATTAATCAACAGTAACGATTGTTTATGTATTTGTATATTTGTTATTTAGTAAGCGTGTTCAGTAGGCTCTAGCTTCGTACGACCCGCGTGTCGTGTAAACGCTTAGCTATACAAGAAGGCTACCTCTGAATAGGTATGATCCCATTTCATCCAGGATTTATTTCCAATAAGCAGAATTCCGATGGAATATTCCGCGTTTCGGGGATAGAATTTGGGCCAATGGTAAAGCGATGTCAACTACACGTAATAGCGAAAGTTTGTAGCTATTTTGTTACAAATAATAAATTGGTTATGATGTCATGGACAAAATATTATTACGTCGTAAAATAAAGTGTTACGAGCCCTCACACTTAGGGAGCGCTAAAGCTTATGAATATTAACGTTTTGTTGTTCAACAGCTTTTGAAATAAGTGAGTATTCGGCCGATATAACTCACATGAACTTGAAAAAAAATACCCGTACAGTTTTTTGATAGAAAGTAGAGAAATGCAGGTTTATTTTTTTGCCTTGCACAAACATGACTGGAGGGCATGTGGCCTGGCGATATGACCTACATGGGAAGGGCGTAGAACCGCGAAAGTGCTATCAGAGAGAGCTTGTTTTTATTTTGAGTAGATTTAGGCGTGTAAACATTCTGAAATTGAGACAGTTTTTTCACGAAATGGAAGCTTATTTTTTCGTATCTACTGGTACACATTCGAGAGATTATGTCAAGTAGTTGTGTTGCTACTATATTATATTAAGTTTTAGGGAAGTGGCCACCGTTTGGTTATGCGGCATTTACGAACTGGCAACTACAAAGTTCATGACGGGCAATAACATATATCGAGCATTAAGGTACCTCGGTAATAACCAACAATCCCTCCTTAGATTCCTCTCAGTCCAACCTATATAATCAACGTATGGATATACATATAGATATGATGTAATATCTATGTGAGAGAGGTAAATTGACGCCAGAACTTATTATTTATTTTAATATATTGCTTTGTCTTCACATTCGCCTGACAAGTTAATTTAACTTCGGATGAGAATCACAGTCGGACATTTTTCCGGCTGCGAAAAGAAAATTAATAGTTTCAGTTGCTAGGCAAAGTATTATGAAGTTAGCGGAACTCTATTAAAGATTACACCCAGGTGAAGTTGCGGAAAGAAACTAACTTGCCCGGACCAATCGGCAGCCGGTTAAGTTTTTACGTCTTTGCCTGAGCACTGCACAGTTCCTATTTATGTTAATTAGAGTCGGTTGTTGTATTGAGGACGACGATTTTAAAGTGTAGTGTTCTTTTTATCTAGAAACGTCTATATAAAATTCTAGTGCTACTTCTGGAACTACAAAAAACTTTACGGGGTATTCGGACTGTAAGTAACGTAAAGATAAAGCCATTCTACAACACCGATAGTGTTTTGTTTTTTGTTTTGTGAAAGTATAGACAATGTTTGTTATATTGTTTACGTTATGTATTTATTAAATTATTGGTAAAAGGAAATCATTCATAAGAAATGTATTTATATATTGGGTGTTTGTGGTACCTTCGTTGTTTCTGAATTCCATAACACAAGTGCTTTAGCTACTTACTTTGGGTTCAGAGCAATGTATGTGATGTTTTTTTTTTATTATTTATTTATTTAGTTACAAAGGTACATGGTATTCTTATGAGCTAACAGTGTCCCACAAAACAGTACAAACTGTTTGACTGTGAGATCAATTTTAAACAATTTAAACATTTGTTTTACATTTAACATATAATATATTATAACATTTTATTAGACATATTTATTTATATTGTGCTTATATATATATATATCGTTTTTATGGTAGGGAATCTATTAAATATTTTTTAAGTTTACATTTAAATTTGTTTTTATCTCGTTCATCTCGGATGATCGCGGGTAAACTGTTGAGAATGTATGGAATACGTTTCCTCAGAGTCCTATCACCATACACGTTAGTTACTCTAGGCACAACAAATTTACCCGAGGTCATCGCCCTCGTACTATATGTATTACTTACATTTACTAATGGATTATGCTCCCGATTGCCGTGGTTGTTGGTTGCAACAAGGTAAGTGTGTTTTAATCTTACTGGTAATAATTTGCAAATTTTAAAAAGTTTGTAATAGTCTGTTTTGTATTTAATTCTGGTTTTTTTATCTACAATTAATTTAATGAATCTAATTTGAATATTTTCTATTTTGTCTATATATGATTTATATGTTAGTCCATAACAATCGAGGGCATAATCCATGATAGGTTCAACTAAGGCATTGTACAAAACTTTTAGTGTCCCCCTAGGGACACGATAACTAAGGTGACAAAATTTACCAAGTAAAACTCTAAGTTTATTGCATATGAGATCAATATGTTCTGCCCAAGAGAAGTGCTCATCTACTTTCATACCTAAGTAGGTTACGCATTTTTCTCTTTGGATAGGCTTGCAACTACAATTAATAAAGTTATTGTGTATACAGTCAAAAGAATGGGTGAATATTGGACGCGGAGTTTCCTTAACCGGTAAATGGGGAGAATGGATAATTAACAATTTAGTTTTGTCTGCATTTAAAACTATACCGTTATCATGTGACCACTTGACAACGGCGTCGACATCTTCCTGGACAGCGCGACAAGTGTCGTCCAAGTCGGTGCCGGCGCGCAGCGCGCACAGGTCGTCCGCAAACATGTGTGCTGAGCAATGCTGCAGCACGCCACACAGACTATTAACATGCATCAAGTAGCATATCGGACCACATCCTGAGCCCTGCGGAACCCCACACCTAACTGCTTTTTCATCACTGAACGTATCTCCAACCTTCACTCGATAAGAGCGTGAATTGAGGTAGCTTCGGAACCATCCGTTCAGAGGCTGCCCCACTCCACACTCTTCTATTGCGTTTAATAATGTTTTAATTTCTAAAGTATCAAAAGCCTTTTTATAATCAAATAATATTGCAACGACTATTTTTTTATTATTTAAGTGTGTATTAATTTCATCCGTGAAGTTAGACAGTAATGTGTTGGTACTTTTCCCTTTTTGAAAGCCATGCTGTGATTTATTTAATATGTTGTTAATTTGTAAGTAATTTCCAAGTTGATTTATAACGCATTTTTCTATAATTTTGTCTATACTAGATAAGATTGCTATTGGTCTATAATTGGAATATGTATTACGGTTACCTTTTTTATAAATAGGGCGTATTATTGCCTCTTTCAGTTTCTCAGGAAATATGTTATGTTTTACAGATAGATTAACTAACTTGGACACCACAGGGCTCATTTTGTCGCTTATCATTTTTATATCAGACATCCGTATAAGATCGCTTCCAGGTGATTTGTTTGCATTCATATTTTTAATTATCTTATGTACATATTTATCACTCACAGGCTGCCATCTCATACTCCGGTCTGATTTTGTAACATAATTATCTCTATTGATCCATTTATCATCGCATACATGTTTAATTTGTTGAATATCTTCATCAAAAGTCGTCGCAAACTGATTTGTTACATGTTGAAGGTTTCCCTGCACATTCATGTTTGATAATATTACATTGTCCAATGATGGTTTATCTTTTCCTAATAGCACATTAATTTTATCCCATATTTTCTTTATATTTTTATTACAGTTTATAATACTTTGCCGGTCATAATCATTACTACATTTAGATATAATTTTATTACTTTTATTTCTGTATTTAGTGTATTCTAATCTTTTAATCATATTCTTTGGATCATTGCACCATACCATAAACAGTCTGTCTCTCTCCTTTATAATATTTTTTAATTTATCCGTTACCCAACTTTTATTATTTCTATAACTACAGCGAATAGTTACAGTTTTATAACAATCCTCATATATATTAACAAATAGTTGTTTAAGAGCATTATACAATTCTTCAGGGCATTCAATATTCATAAGGGTGTTGAAATCCGTATTTAATAATCGCTCTCGAACCATACGGTTGTTGTCCGCATTTATTATTTATTATTATATTGCTTCTATATTGCATAGTGTAAGAAGAGGTTGACTTAATATCTCCGTCAATATGTATGTATATTGTATTGATGGAACATAAAGTTTAAGTTTTTAAAAGTTAAAGAAAATAATCGTATTTAGGTAGGATATTAAGTTGCTATAGGTATTAAGTTAGGCTTGCTTTTTAAATGTGTACTATTGTACGTTACCAGTAAAGTGACATTAGTGACTGATTGCTATTCACGAATGTCATTTTGACAGAGCTCTGTTGGTTTCATTATTGGCCCATGTATCATTAGCTGTTGTTTTGACGTGTGCCCAGAATTTTGGCAATTACACCTCTAAACTGTATGTTTTGCATTTAGTGAGGTACAAAATTGACATTCTCTAGTATAAAGTAATGTAGCTCGGTCGGAAAGGAATTCTTTAAGCAAGAGAGAGACAGTTATTACTTTTAATTCAATAAAAATAACTTAAAACGTACAGCACGATATTTTCATTACGGTAACTATTTCATTCATCGAATGTTAATTATTTTGTCAATCTCAACGGTAATAAAATTTCGAACAAATGATACAAAACATTTGTATTTAAAATATTCAGTGTCTGCGTAAAACTATTTACTAAACAAGAACTAATATTTAAACGTTTCCGAATTGAGCGATAATTTACAACCTAGTTTAATCGTTCAGTAAGCGCAAACAACAAGTTAAACTAAACTATTGTTTTAATTCTAAACACCTGTTTATTTAACGAAAATTGTTGTTCTTCGATTCGACTAAATGAAATTTTCCTACTGTCTGCCTAATATTCAGGTAACGTACATTTTACAAAGGTTGTAAACATCTGACCTTCAATTTATTCCAATAGTTGGCCTTAACTAAGCCCGTTTATACACGAGGCGACGCAAGTCCGATACCCGACGACTTTCGTCACCAGCGACGCGTGGTTGTGTACGAACCTTTTTAGTATGTATAGTGGTAGTTGCTTGGATACTAAAATTGCCTCCTCGTGTGTATACAGGCTTACTCTAATAAAATACCTGGTATTCTCAGTTTATCGCATTTTACTGCAGGATAATTAGTTCTCCTAAAATTTTACTGGCAAATTATTTAGTCCCAGATTAATAAACATCGCAGAGGCGACTGTCAAAATTTACCTTTAATAAAATAAATGTAATACTACTAAAATCTCCCGCGGCTTTTAAATTGAATATTGGCATATAACGTTAAGTTTAATTTAGATGATTTTTATTAGTCTAAGTTAGTTCCGACGCGACTCTGATGTTAAAGAAAATATAATATTAATTTATATTTCTTTAAGATGAGATGTTAATTTATTTATCATTATTTAATTTTCGTCGTGGTTTGTGGTATTTTTTGGGATATTTGCCAGATAAATACTTACATAAATATATGCTTACCGTGGTCATACTAGATAAATATTCTATGAACACAAACTGTTTTCGGTGAATTTGAGATGGTCTTAAGTCTTAAACCCAAAGTATTCGTTTTAAATAACAGTACGAGTAAAATGTGATAAATAAGTGGGCCTGTACAAGATTCTTTATAACACAAAACGTATGTTTTGCAGGTTTATAACTAATCCCGCAATGTCTTTACAAAACTCAAAGTGATGACCTCCTTTCGACATCTCCATCGCCACCTTCAACAAAGTGAGGATAAGTAAACGTTCGTATAAAAATAAACCGTATTAACCACGTAATACTTTCATTAAAATGTATATCTAGAAACGCAAACGTAATCCTTTCAAAGAATTTCGGAATTCTGAAGGGATTTATACGGTCGCTTACAATGTAATGAGAGTCTGCGGGAAATCGATCCCTTGGCCCGACATTTTATTTTTCTTTCGCTACCTTAGCTCACGTGTTAAAATAGGTGATCTATTTAAGATAAAACCATTCATTATACTGAGCACGAAATACGTTCTCGCGTCGGACAAGATACCTATTCCAGTAAAACGAATGATAAAACTGGGGTTTAACGGGGAAGGGAAGCCGGGCGCTGTAACTTGTATGGCGGGGTTTTATATCCATCTGTATGGGCGTTCTGCGCGGCAATGAGCTGGCGATTTGTGGCTGCACTAAACTTAACAGCACTCTTACGTTGCCTCGACTATGAAAAGCCAATCAAAGTTTAATGTACCCTCTTTAGTTCATGTTCCTGTATACATATAAATTGGTAGTGTTACTTTCTGTTAGTTGAGTTTAGTTGCAAATGACGGTTCGGTGATTTCTTTTTCTTTTGAAACATATATTATATTTTTTTACGAGTGTTTAAAACGCGCAAGAATATTTCGTTTGAATACTTATACAACTATTCTCTTCTTAATTGCGTCCGTCGACGCGTTATTTGTCAATTAGATTACAATAGCTAAACAAACTCAGTTTTTATGTGCTTACCTAGTTAGATAGTTGTTAAGCAGTTTTTTTTAATACTATTCTTGTGCTTGCACCTACTTTCCATAAAAATAAACGACTATTTTAATTTACTAAAATAAATTAAAACCCTATCACGTCAAACAGTAGGTACAAACTAATTGAATCAATCGGAATTTATACTGCGCTCCGATACTTGGTAATGAAATCTTAGACGACACTTATAAAGTGGCGAGGTCGGTACGGCCGCCATAAAGTGTCTTGATTGATTAATTTAATTTAATAGTCTTAGTTTGTGATTAGTTCGTGTACGGCAATCGTACGGCTAACGTTTGCAGGTGTGGTATAGCCGAAATAAGGATTGAATGACGTCACGTTTTTGTAGATGTTAAATCTGTGTTTAAGCTGGGTCGGGAAAGAATATTATTATGTATTCCAATAGACTGTTTAATTATTGTGATTTGGTTTTTATAGTTGAGTCGTGTTTCTGTATGTAAAATATGTATGTTATGATATATTATGAGATTTGTTGTATCGTATAATATGTTAGCTTTGATATTAAATTGGTTATTGACTAGATGATTTTAGACTTTGTTTTCTGACGACAAGTTTGCCCATGGACGTTAATAGTTAACAGTGAATGGAATAATTAACTTTGTATACTGCATCTAGAATAATTAAATATAGGCATTAAAAGTTCTAAGAAATAATGTTTAAATGCCTTCTATATATAATTAATTTATAAACCACGATAAACAAAAAGGTCTCTAGACAGGACAGGTGGATATTTTTGCAAAGTCATAGCAGAACCTTATTCGCATTACCGTCATAATTTAAATTCACACCTGTCCGGATCCTGGGCCTGCATGCTCGCCGGATATCCGGACGACCACGGACCAGCTCGTCATGACTTTCACCCGGTTTTTCAGTAAATAGGTATATACATGGTAAGCGCCTTATTTCAACGAGTTAAAGTTCATGTTTTGATTACGTTTTCATATTATTTCTTATACGGAGTGACTAGTAAGTAACCATATGTAATACCTATAAGGCTTTCATTAACAATTTTTGCTTTTAAACATGTCAAGTAAATATTATTATGGTCTTTTTGGAAAATGGGATTTTTAAATATGGACCGATTTCTTATCCGATTTATTTCATTGTTACATTATATTTCATTATTTTTAATTTTTAATCCATTGTATAATAACTGAGCGTAGTTTTTACAGCTTAGATTTAGCTTGCATTTTATGTTTGTAACTATAATAATAAGTTTGTATAATATTGTTGGGAATAAATAAATAAATAAATAAGTATGTATGTATGTTTGTTGACGTAAAATTTTCTTTTATTGGTCTTTTGTTTACGTGATAACGAGTACCAGGCTTACAGAAACCATGCATCGCACGGTATCGTCAGATCGGTGGTGTACATCGGGCAATCTTAATTGCTTGCAAATTGTACAAATTCGAAATATCTTCACTACGCCTCCGAAAATGTATGCTTTGTAATACCGAGCCTTTCCTAACTGTGTGGAGGTCGGTTACCAATCGTACAGAATGTAGCTAAATATCAGTGTTTTCAGTTTCAGGTACACTGACTGCATATATAATCTCAACAGATTAGTTACTGGGTAAGAAGGTTCTAAAGTGTGATTGTCAAAATTTTAGACTTAACGAGTGTCAAAGAATGAGGTTGAGTAGTCCTTAATTATATTAATTTTTCGCCTCTCTTCCTTACCTCGTAGAAGTCAACATACTTCGACGAGGTGGTGAAGAAGAGAGGCGAAATATGTAATGGATGGTCACCCATCTAAGGCGAATCAGCGGTTAGCGTTGCTTATATTTTACGTTAAATTCAGTTCAGGTTAATGTTCCAATCAATCTATATCCAAAGGTGTCACAAAATATATAAATTCTCCATCATGTAAGCTAGTGTCGCATGTATTTTATTTTTCATTTTGTGGGGACGGATGCTAACCGTTTTGGAGTTTGAATTAAAAAATACAGTTACTAGTAGAACGTTGCAGTACGCGGAGGTTGTTCCGGTCAACCGGATACGGTAAGCGTGAAATTTACAGAGCAACGTGATATTTGACAAAAAACCTAAAATAAACTATATCTTTCTTGGTTTTTTACTATTTACAACATTAATTTAAGGACGACCTCCGTGGTCGAGTGGCGTACGCACCGGTTTCAAGGTGTCGCTAGCTCTGAGGTCCCGGGTTCGATCCCCGGACGGGTCAATGTAGAAACCAACTTTTCTACATTGCCTCGGATCTGGGTGTTTGTGGTACCTTCGTTGTTTCTGAATTCCATAACACAAGTGCTTTAGCTACTTACTTTGGGTTCAGAGCAATGTATGTGATGTTGTCCGCATTTATTATTATTATTATTAATTATTCAATTATTTATCAGGTAATATGTGTTTAAGAATGTGTATAAATAACTGTTTTACTTATTTAAATGAGTAATTGAGACGAAATGACTGGAGGTGTTTATGTAATAACAGGTGTATGACCGAATTTTGTCAAGCCTACGCATTTGCTACGACGTAGCTCATGGTTGCGCTACGAAAGCTGACGCCTACGGAATTAAACGTATCATGTATATTAGTGAATAACCCTGGACACCGTGAGGGTTAGGACGGTTGTAAAATGAAAAAACTCTTGGTTGTTTACTTGGATGTACTTCACCTCAAGTCCAATTTTAATTCGTTAATGTAGTGATTACATCGCAGAATATGATGTCATATGCATTTTTATTCCTAGGCTACTTATAAACTTCACGAAAATCTTAACACCGCGATTCAGAAATCGGCTCTCAAAGCACAACGCCATCTATTGACATATATTGGAACTATTTGCCTTCTGAATCGCGGTGTTTTCAATGTTTCCGCTATGCGGTTAGACATTCCGCCCACCAAGGACATTTTGTGCAACATTATGTCCTTCAAACTTAAATAATACAAATGGTTTAACAAATCCTTACGAACTTACAAGATAACAAAACTTATAATAACAACTTAAATACTAAACAGTGCTCAAAATCACTCATTGTGACAAAATATTTTTTTTTTTTTTTTAGGCAATAGGCAAAATACATAGCCTTGAGGTTGGCCTCTTAAATGTTGAATTCTTACTGCGCAGTGTGACTACTCGAGTAAGGTTGTCCAAACCCGGATGCTTTTCAACCACCCTGCCAAGAAGCCATCGACAAGGAGGCAAATTATCCTCTTTAATTAAGACTACGTCGCCTACGTGGGGTTCTACAGTTTGGTTTGACCATTTGTACCGATGATAAAGTGTTGTCAAATATTCGCTAGACCAACGACGCCAGAAGTGCTGTGTCATCTGTTGTACTAAATGCCACCTCTTCAAACTAGATATATTTGTATCTTCATAATTACGATCAGGCACGGTTACTATTGGTTCTCCCACAAGAAAATGGCCTGGTGTTAACGCGTCAAAGGTGTTTGAATCAGTCAACCTACACAGGGGACGTGAGTTCAAACACGCTTCTACTTGGCTTAACAAAGTTGACATCTCTTCAAAAGTTAAAGTAGAACTACCTATCACCCTATTTAAATGTTTCTTACAAGACCTTATTCCAGCCTCCCATAATCCGCCAAAGTTCGGAGCATGTGGTGGAATAAAATGCCATGTGGTACCCTCACTAGCTAAGGCCGCAGCAATATCTTTAGCTATACCCGAATTTTCTGACCGAAGTAATATATTTAATTCTTTAGCAGCCCCTTGAAAATTTGTTCCGTTATCGCTCCATATATCTTTACAGTGACCACGTCTTGCCACAAACCTTTTAAACGCGGCAAGAAACCCTTTAGATGTTAGATCGCTAACGACCTCAAGGTGAACAGCTTTAGTCGCCATGCAGACAAATAAACAAATATATCCTTTAGACGCATGCTGACCTCTTCCCTTTGAGGTCCTTAAATTAATCGGTCCGGCAAAATCTACCCCGCTGTTCTTAAACGGCCTATTGGGCGTAACCCGTGCAGGTGGTAATTGACCCATTAATTGTGGTTTTGTGGAAGCTGCAAAACGTAAACAAATTACACATTTTCGCACGTATGCAGTGACCAACCGCTTAGCCCTTTGAATAAAATATTTTGTATTTAAATAGTTTAGCATTAATTGAGGACCGCCATGAAGGGTTTTTTGATGTGCGTCGACAATTAGCAAATTAGTGAATGAAGTGTTGCTTGGAATCAGAATTGGATTTTTTAGATCTCTCGATAGATTGGAACGTTCCAGTCTACCGCCCACCCTCAAGATATTAACGGGATCAATGTAAAGATTTAACGACTTAAATATACTTCTCTTAGGTCTTTCTTTTTGCAGATCCAGAATCACAGCATGAAAATTATGACCTTGACACACTCGTATGCATGTTTCCAACGCTAATTCCGTTTCTTCTGCACTTATAAATGTTTTATTCTTCCTTTCAGCCTTCGGTTTTCTCCACTCTAAAGGACGTCTTAAATAAGCAACTATTCTAACAAGTTTGGTAAGTGTTGAATATTTATCCCAAATAAAATGATCGTCTGACGTCGTTATATGTACATTTATTTCCTCTATGGTTGTTGATGACACCTTGCGTTTACCGTATGTAATATTTTCTTCTTTCAGGAACCCCGGACCCTCTAACCACAACTTGAAATTCACGAATTCTGCCGCATAAAGACCACGCGAAGCGCAATCAGCAGGATTGTTTTTCGACTGAACATGATTCCATTGTTTTGGTTCACTTTTGCTCAAAATTTCAGACGTGCGGTTTGCGACGAATGTTTTCCATTTGTTGGGATGGCTATTTAACCACGCTAACACTATCTCTGAATCGGTCCAGTAGTATAAATTAAGTTTACTTATTCCCATTACCCCTGCCACTTCGGATAAGAGTTTTGCTAAGAGTACTGCACCACACAACTCTAATCTGGGCACTGATACCGTTTTTATAGGAGCAACATTGGTTTTCGCGGTAAGTAAAGTGACATGTATCTCACCGTCAACATCGACAACCCGTGCATATACTACCGCAGCATATGCTGATTTTGACGCGTCGCAAAATCCGTGTAAGTCAATCTGCTTGTCACCGTGCTTCGTGTTTAACCATCGAGGTATTGAAAAATCCGTTAAACCTTGCAACTCTTGTCGGTAAGTAAACCATTCTTTTCTTATTTCATGTGAAATTTCTTCATCCCATCCAATCCCAGAAACCCATAATTTTTGAATCAAGATTTTCGCTACAATAATAACGGGGGCGACCCACCCTAAAGGGTCAAATAGTCTAGCTATATCTGATAATATTTTTCTTTTTGTTACAGGTTCCTGCAGCGGAGTCAACTGAACAGAGTACTGGAATGTGTCGCAGCTTCGGTTCCAGGTAAGTCCCAATGTTTTAAATATCTCATCTTGTTTTATGTTTATCTCTCTTTCGACGCCATTTTGTTTTTTGAACGAGTGTCGTTCCCCGATTATTTTCTCCAGTAGTTCCCCACTGTTACTTGACCATTTTTGTAATGTGAATCCTGCCTTTGATAATAAATCATTCATTTGATTAAATATGTTCAAGCCTTCTTCTATCGAGTCACATCCTGTCATAAGGTCATCCATGTAAAAATCCTTGAGCACCCTTTCAGCAGCGAGTGGATATTTAGCTCCTTCATCACGTGCAACTTGCTGCATCGATCGAACTGCTAAGAAAGGAGCTGAAGAAGTACCAAATGTAACGGTAAGTAACTTGTAATCCTTTATTGCAGACTGTTTGCTGTCTCTCCAGACAATGCGTTGAAAATCTGTATGATGATCAGCCATGCGCACCATTCGGTACATTTTAATAATGTCAGACACAAGGCAAATACGATGTGTTCTCCAACGGATCAATAAATGTCGCAAATCTGGTTGTAACCCCGGACCAATCATAAGATCATCGTTGAGTGATATTCCATTATTTCCTTTGCAGGAAGCATCAAACACAACTCGAACCTTTGTTGTGTCTTTATCGTTACGTATAACTGCATGATGAGGTAAGTACACTGCATGTGGATTTTGTTCTTCCGCTTTGTTTATTTGCTTCATGTGTCCCAGTTGTAAGTATTCATTGATGACTTCTTCGTATTTTACCTTTAAATCTGTGTTTTTGTAAAGTTTAGTTTCTAAAGCGTAAAACCTGTTAATTGCTGCCTTTCGTGTATCGCCATATTGACAGCGTGGATCTTCACTTCTAAATGGTAAGTTTACTACGTAACGACCGTCACTGTCTCTTACAGTTGTAGCCTTAAATATGTCCTCGCATCTTGATTCTTCTTCGGTAAGTATATGTTTTTGTATTTGACTTGGTTCTTTTTCTAATTCCCAGAATTTTTTCAGGATTTCGTCATCACCAAGGTAAGCATGCATCACAGTAATATTTGATGAGTTCTGAGCTACAGAGACCGCGGTACCTGACAAGATCCATCCCAATGAGGTAGCTTGTGCTACCATATTGCCATCAGGAGCTTTCTTTAACCCGGTTTGTATAATCTGACTATAAACTTCTGCCCCTAACAACATTTCCACTTTATCCGGTTTATGATATCTAGGATCTGCTAATTGGATTTTGCTAGCTTGAGCCCAATCTAAACACAGTGTCTCCCTACTAGGTAGTAGTGAAGTTATTGATTTAAGAACATATGCCTTCACTACAAGTTCATATGACGGATCTAACCTGGACTGAATTTTAACCTCAACAACCGAATTTAAAGATAATTTGTTATAAACATCTATACCAGATATTACGCCTTTAGCTGGTTTTTTGTGCAAACCTAAAGTCTGAACGGTATGTTCCGTAACAAACGACGCTTGAGAGCCTTGGTCTAAAAGAGCTCTAACAGTCAACAAAACCCCGTTTTTCGATACAGCCTTAACTAGGGCCGTAGCTAATAAGACTTGGCTATTCGCTATACCCTTCGAAAAACAAGTAACTACGTCGTTTTCAGATTCTACTCCAACTGCGAGTGTATGCTCTTCTATAGAAGAATCTCCCTTCTCTCCTACTGACTCCTGCTCACCTTTAGGATGTAACAAAGAATGATGTCTCCGCCGACATATTTGACAACAGGCTGTGCACTTACATGTTCTAGCAGAGTGGTTGTGCCCCAGACAATTAAAACACAAATTGTGATCTTGCACAAACTTACGCCGAGTATCCACATCCTGGTTAATAAATCCCTTGCAATTTCTTATTTTATGCTCATTACTATTGCAATACTGACAGAACATTACTGCATTGGCCGTAGCGTGAAATACATTTGGTTTACTAACAACTGAACTATTCTTTACCTTGGTTCCTAAGAACTCGAATGCTCTATACCGACCTGTTAAAAATTCTTTGAACTGGTCAAATGTAGGCAGTTTATCTGAATCAGTATTACTAGTTACCTTTAACTCCCAATCTTTTCTACTATCTGGATCTAGTTTTAATGTTATGATGTGAATTATTAATATGTCCCAGGAAGTGATATCGATATCTAAGTTAGTTAGTGCGTTCAAACAGTCTGATGTTGTGTCCATTAATTCTTTTAATGCGCTAGCTGATTCTTGTACTATGTTTTTCTGATTGAGCAATCTAACCAAAATGCAATGAGACAAATATTTTTTATTGTTATACCTGGTCTCCAACTGAGCCCAGCATCTTTCATAATTTGACTCTGAAATTGGTATATGACGAAGCAGCTGCTCAGCTTCCCCGGTCAAATATCCCTTTAAATAGTGTAATTTTTGCACATTATCAATAGAGCTATTTTTATGTATTGCTGATACAAATAAATCTCGGAAAGTCGGCCATTCCGTATATTTCCCTGAAAATGTTGGAATAGTTATTCTAGGCAACTTGATAGATACGCATTTATTTTCTGAATTATTACTTGACGATGACCCTGTAGCCTGACTATCATCACTACACTTGATTTTGTTTAAAGCAGTTTTAAATTCACATTTTAAATCTAAATATAATTCCTCCGTATTAAAGTAAACTTCGTTCACCGTGTATGGTGAAGATATCAAGTCCTTAGGTTCATAATCTTTAATTATTTGTGTATGCGTTAACCTAAACTGTTCCCACAATTCTTCGACATTTTCTAACCTAGTTTCTAAATATTGTTTAGTAATTCGCTCTTTTGGCGACTTTTTAAAATTAATTTTCGCTCTTGACAACCGAGAGTGAATGTCATCTTGTACTTTAACATATTGTGATTGCAATGACATTTTGAAATAAACAAAAACAATAAAATGGAATTCTCGAAAATTTTACAAGTCAATGTAAACAAAGAAAATTTTCTAAGTGTTTTACTCTTTAAAATCTACTTAAAATCGGGCATAGGTTCCCCGTCTCAACACAATTTGTCTTAAATCTAACTAAGTCTAAACATGCACACTTAAAATTATTTTAAGTCTATTCTATTACTACACGAAAGTTAAAGTTTAAATCTTCTAGGCAATAAAGTTCAAATTTGCTTGACACGTTTAATATTTCAATGTACTCACGATTTTACGGCACTATCACTCACTTCTCCTTACGACCTCAGTTGAGTCGTCTGCAGCTTGCTGTTTGAAGGTGTTGCCACAATGACGTCTTCCTCCTGGTTCCGGCCTCCACACTAAGGGGACGTCCGGAAGCCCGCAGAACTGCCGCGATGATCCTTTCGGATGTAACTTAGGCCTTCGCTGAGGACTCTTAGGCCTCCGCTGAGGACTCTTAGGCCTCCGCTGAGGACTCTTAGGCCTCCGCTGAAGACACTTAACCTCTCGTAGTCGCGTCACTGCAGGCGATGCTTGACACACTTCACAAATACTCAGAGCGTAGGTACTCTATACATGTACGCACTGATCCGGCTTCGAAGGACCATGAATAACCCTGGACACCGTGAGGGTTAGGACGGTTGTAAAATGAAAAAACTCTTGGTTGTTTACTTGGATGTACTTCACCTCAAGTCCAATTTTAATTCGTTAATGTAGTGATTACATCGCAGAATATGATGTCATATGCATTTTTATTCCTAGGCTACTTATAAACTTCACGAAAATCTTAACACCGCGATTCAGAAATCGGCTCTCAAAGCACAACGCCATCTATTGACATATATTGGAACTATTTGCCTTCTGAATCGCGGTGTTTTCAATGTTTCCGCTATGCGGTTAGACAATTAGGTTTGTCTGAAGTGTACCTGTACCTACATTATCAAAATACATGGAGAGAATAGGTCAAAATGATAATTAATTATTAATAGTATATTATTCTAACATCAAAATACGTTCGCTAGCAAAACTACATGATTAACTAACTTCCACTACCAAACTTAGTTATGAATTCACGCTCCTATATACCATATAGCACTTATATACAAGAATACATGTGCAAAGTTATCTAGTCGGGCCGTAACGCCTGCCATTACGCGTGAGATTGTTCATAACCCATAACATAATATTCACTAGGTCGTTTGTGTGATCGCAAAGATGATCGTTCCGAGTCGGCGCGTTCTCACGCCTCGGCTTTTGTCGGCAAATAATTAATAGCTGCACCCATTGTGGGCAGATGAGCAAGGCCCCTTTGTCCCGGATTATGTCAAGAGCGCATTTAAACTTAAAGCAGAACAAACAAACCGGTGCACGCGGAGTTACTGCGACACTTCGGCTTTATTCAACGCGCATTGCGTCGTCACCTAAAATATTTTAAATAGTTTCCACTTTAACGCCTTTTGGTCTGTTGTGTCGCTAATTTGGTTTTACAAGGTACCTTGAATTTACACTATTCGTTCATGTAAATTTGAACTAACTTTTTTTGCTGTTTCTTTTGTTGCTTAGGTATTTCAGACTATTATTAATTTAATTTTGATCATAGTTATACGCGGTTGGCTTACACGCTGCAAAATACAAAGCACTTGCCAGTCAATAAATAATAACATTTTCATTTGCACATAGTCCCAAAAAATAAAAATACTCCCTAGTTTCCAATTTATATACAGAATGTGTTGACAGCTGCTGTCAAAGCCCACCAAAGGTAGCGACTATAGGAGGTTTTAAAATTGTGTGGAACTTCAATTCCCTGCAGACAAAAGACTGAAACCTTAGGTTGGTCGATGTATTTATCTTTTAAGAATCTCTAAAAATGTTTGCAGTACAAGTTTTTTTTTTTATTAATTTCTCATAAAAATAAGGTTATACACGTTTATTGTGTGCCTGTCATTGGTATTGTAGCTCCCAAAGGAATGGATCGATTTTAGTCTTTTTTTTGGGTTGGAGGTTGATGTCGTCAACATTATAATTTTATGAATATCTGTCCGGTCGTTGGATGTTAAGTTATAAACAGCTCCGCCTACAAAATGTCGGAAGTTTATTTTTCGGTCTTTAACATGCAATCCTAACATAATAGCTATTATTTCTAAGGCTTCTTCCTGAAAATATTTTAAATATAGAATTTTCGAATACAATTATTAGTTTTCCAAAAGTGATGCTATTAGCACGCTCAGGTATAATTCTGACCAACAAAATTCACATAATATTTACAAATTAATGTGTTGAGTTTAAAAGTGGGAGAGCTTTTAAAATAATCGTTGATGAGGAGCCCGGGGTAGTTTCGCCCTCATTTTACACGTTGAACAAGTTTAATGCATGCAATATTCTGAGGGCAACACTATCGGCGCCGTGTGAAGTGCTGCCAGGTAAGAGTGTTATGAAATATATTATGCTTTATACTCATCTTTTTCTTATGTACCTACTTTTATTTTGCCTTGCTTAAGGCGTAAGGTATTTTAAAATGAGGATAAAATACCTGGTAGTTTTATTTCCTAAGTAAAATAACAGTAGTAATTGTATATTGAGCCTTGCAAAAGTGGGTATGACTTATCTTCTACATACGTTTTAAGTCAGTGCAGTGTACTCGTTTTCAGGAACTAACAGTAGTCTGGCTTAAATAAAATTGAAGTTCAAGTTCAATTTAAGTGAATGTTTAAGATAAAGTTAGAACTCTAATAAATCAGCTGAATATCTTAGCTTTTTTACTATTGCATCTTTGAATTTTCATGAAAATGGTCGTAGTTAAACTTTTTAGTAATAAACTGCGGCAGTATAATCTACATTGCCTATATCTAGAAGTTGAATGTTAACTGAAAAAAGAGGGTGACTTTTTGTGCAGACTTTGTAGTAAATGAAAGTATGTAACGCAAATTGAATATTAGAAATATTCTGTAACAAGCTGCTTTGAAACAAGATAAAAGCCGAAGATATCAGTCAACATGATTTTCTTTCCAATAAGTCGCCTGGAGGTGGTGGGGCGGACTAACGACCTTCACAGTGACAAACGCGCACTCGCTGGCTCGAGTGGCATGTGTAAACGCGCTCGGCGCGGCGCGGCGCGACGCGGCGTGGCAAATGACGTGGAACTGATGTGAGCACCTAACGATTGCTGCGCCCTTTTACCGTGACACCGAAAGGAATTATTTATGCCCCGCTCTGCACTATGCGATGAAATTATTTTCAGCATGAGTTGAGTCGCGCGGATTAGATTCTGCGGGCGAATGTGTTTACATTTATTTTGATGTGCCACTTGGCTTGAGTCGAAAATGCCGGTGAATTATTTATCTTGATGATATTGCTTACTTTAAGTTGTTCGTATAATATTCTAGTATTTTAAAGAGTGCATATTCTTAAACCTTTACTTTAAGTTTGGTTTTTCTTTTAGTGCGTTATTTTTCTATGAAAACAAGATTTGGAAAACACATAGTAAAACATTAAACAAACTATGTTCGTATGTTCAAACGATATTTGAACTACAGCCGTAACGTGTACCAGCTATTAGATAAAGTTTACGATTGCATGCGAGATTCGCTGAATATGCGTAATTAACCCAGTTCAGTTTTATGTTGGCGTGCTGATAAAAATATGAAAGGTTAACTTAATATACTGTGAAAATGCTGAATTAGGTAATAACATGTCGATAAGAAAAAGCGTCGCCGGCATAAATTGGTGCTGAGTCTCCAGTGAGGCGAGAACGCATTAACGGTCCGCCACTGACATATATTAGGAGCGTTTTCTTATCCACGAGTGTGAGCGCGCGGGGCGAGCGCGGCGCGGGAGCGGGGCGCGTGCGGCGCGACGGCGGAGCGGCGGCGACCTGCGCAAATGACGCGGAAAAGATGCGGGGAATGACGCCCTCTTGATCACAGAATACGCCTGTCATATACTGCCATGTACCGCGCCGCCGAGAAGATCTACTTTATTGCTTTATTTTTAAGAAATTCACGTTGTGTTCAAGTCTTATTACTCTGCAGATGCTTCAGGATTTGCGTTAGTGAAGACGGGGACTGCATGTTTTATCCAATAAAATATGCAGATACGTCTCTCGTCTAGTCTAGCAAATAATTTTATTTTGTGTTAAGTATTTAACAACAGTAACTTTAAAATGCAAGAAGTAAAACAAACGTTTAATTTTATTATCAAAAGCGTATAGTAAAAATCAGAAAATATAAATTCTTAAGATTATATCAAATAAACAGATCATTTAATTTTACTCGTTTGTATAACAAATTGACAATGAATGCGATTATCTTAAAGGAATGAATACAAGATTCATTGTCAAGCATATTTTCTCCCCTCACGTAAACGATATCGTATTAAATTAATAAGTCGTTGGGCTCCCCCGAATGGGAAGAAAGTGGAGATATCTGTGACAGAACAGACTTCCCCTAGCCGTCGCAAACGTCCCCATCGCAGCCTATTACATAACACTAATGTATTATTATAACACTGCTTGGTCCTCAATAGGGTAAAACATTTCTGATAATTACCAATTCATAAATATTTATGCTCAAAATATATCTATAGTCTAAAAATACCTATAGTGTATGTCATTGACTACACATTTCTTTGAGGTATACCTTACTAAAAGACGATTTCTTTTTTTTTAATTGGTGTGCTACTGCCGTAGTTGTCGCGTAACAAACGTACATAAAAATACTGCCAAATTGAGAACCTCCTCCTTATAAGTCGGTTAAAAGTTTTTAAATCCAATTGTACAGTAATTGAAGTCATGAAATCGTAAAGATATTTCCAATACAAATGAATTACTTTGATACTTCGAGCTGTATGTCTATTCTGTATATAATTTCGGTATCGAGCTTCACCTGAGTGACAATAAAGCTCACTTCAAAAGTGAATCCAATTGGCCTTGATTTAGAATTCAAATTCGAGAATACGTATTTGACATCTCACCGCGGATTCCGCTGTCGAGACATGAAAATAATGTTACAGAATAGCACTACAGTTATCAAACCCTTTGTGTTTCATTTAGAGTACATTATTGCTAGATTTGTTTTCATTTGAATAGCAAGTATAAAGTGACCAGTTCACTTTGTGTAACTGAATTGCAGTTATTAGAGATTTAAAATTATCTACCTATCGGGTTTCCATATTGATTTTAAATGGTATTAGAGTAAAATTTATTTATATTTAATTGTTCCCTATAACTAATATATTATTTAAAATCATAACCATAAACACAATTAATTATATCCTATATACATCTCTCCACCAAATTCAATCTTTATAACATCTGAATAAACTTGTCAAAAAGTCAAATATTTAGTCCCAAATTCTGTTAATTATCCATAAGAACATAAGCCAGCACAATATTTAAAGCAGTACAAATTACGAACCCTAAATGACCAAGCGATATTTACTGTGGGTGTTGAGATATAAAATTGAATTTCATATTTATTTACCCATTAATAAATATCAGAGATCCCCTCCTATTGTCTCGTCTCCCCTCGACGTGTTGCAAACACGCTGACGTATCATTTTTTCTCTCGCGTCACGTAAAAGAATAATGAAGCAAGTTCAGCAAGCTGTATTTAGGTGATAGGTGGAAGATAATAGAGGTTAATGTCATTGACAGTTGGAGTTTTGTGAAGAGAGTTGGTTTTTACTTGTACAGATATGATAGTTATTGGAACGCTAAATTAGTATTATTCGCATCAAGTCTCCGTAAAATTAGTTTACTGATGACTTTATCATTCCAGATATTTAGATATTTAGGTAGGTTTACGACAAAACTAAATGTAGAACCACACAGAAAACGTAGGCCTTATTATTCAGATAATAGATTAAATGGATTCGTTATCATTTGTTAATCACAACAAAGTTATCGCGTTAAGCTTGTCGTAACGACATCTCGTCCCCGACACAAACAAATAGCTTTCACGCAAATTGAATACAAGATATAAATCTAGCGTTCTACTAATAACATGCGGTGGATTTCTCCGCGGGCCGTTTTATTTCAGCCCCACAAAGCCTTCGACCCAGTAAATCCGGCGATATCTTGCGGAATGCGACAGAGTGCCACTGGCGTACGTTTCGCGGGACGCACTTTAAATTTTCCGACTGCGAAAGGACGATCGCAGTAGAATTTAAAACGCCGACGCGGGCTCCCTGTGGAAACAAAAGTGTTCTAACGCCCGTCGCAGTAGGAGTGAGCCCGCGCCGTGCCCGCGTCGCGCCCGTGTCGCGCTCGCTCTGCACTCGCGTTCCGCCGCGTCGCGTCGTGGTCGCGCCGGTGCGGGCGGGGACTCCGCGCGCAGCTTTACATAATGTAGCCACTTAGCGTATTCTCCTCTCGGCTGCGGCAATAAAGCTATATGTGGAATTCATTATCAGCAGATTTTCAAAATTAAACTGTACGAAACTTTTTGTAACAAACTTGCTTGTCTTTCCTATGTTCATTTTACATGTTACCGTTGAAATTTTACCTAAAAGTGCTCGTTAAGAGCTTCATTTATTATTAAACCTACAAGAAATATGCTGAAAGCGTTTAGTCGTCATAGCTGGTTTTTTTTTGCAATAAGGCATTTTAATTAAATTTTCTTACCCTTGCCGCGTCGGTGTGTACGAGCTCACCTAGGCGCTATTATTAATTACGTCACTTCGCACCTCGCGCGGCGCCCCCCTACACTTCCACTAACTGACTCATGCAGTTCCGTGTACACGTTCTCAATGTTCATTTCTTTATTGTTTTCAAGAATTTCAGTTTTCCTATTTATTTTTTTTCCTATTTTAATTATAAAAATGAAGGGTTATAAATCTTCAGAGAAATAAATGAGAACAATTTAATAGACTAGATCAGAATTCTGAACGGACAGATTCCAAGAGTCTTTGAAACCTTCTAAGTATTAAATTTAACATAGTTTACTTACAACACTTGGGTACAAAAATGATAAAATTTCTTAGAATTGGAAAGAAAGTAAATTTTTCCTTCTTGTTATTTAATACATAATTGGAATTGAATTTGTTAGGGAAATATTACAAATAGATTTATATTACAAGTATACAAAACGAAACTTATTTTTACCAATGTAAAACGAAATGTAAAATATTTAAACAATATAATTGCTGAACACATGGAATTGAATTTAAATGAAGTTTAAATACAGTAATTAGCTTATCGTCGACCATGTCAACTGTTTAGTGTCGAGCGTAATGGGCACGTGTATTTATACCGAGGTCCATGTAACACGTTATTACAGAGTACTCATGTTTCTGTGTCGCTGTTGTTTCGCTGCAAGACCGCTTGTTCTCAGACGTAGAAATATGTTTTGCAGAGAGAGGGCGAGGTGCGGGCAGCCGGAGCGCCGCCGATGATTTATGGGCGGTCGCTGCACCCCTCCACAGACCCCACTCACATCTTGCGACAACCCTAGACACTACAGTTTTTCGTAAACGCTACAGCTGTTTAATTATTCACCGCTTCAGCATCAAAGGCACAGATTTCATTATTTACAACTTCATTTATTTTCTCTTTCCTGTTCACACATTAATTTTCGTCCAATATGTCGCTCGCAACTGTTCTGGCCAGTAGCAAGTAACAAATAAGATTCTATATCGTGTTCGGTTGTAGCTCGCGTCGCTCTATGCGAGGACGTGGAACTAAGCGTTACTTATTGTTCTGTCCGCGCTAAAGGAATTGCGAACGGATGTTCACTTCCATGTTGGATTTAAAACAGTCACTGACGAATTGCTACATTATCGTTAACAGCGTTCGACTTAATTCCTTCCGTGAAACTTAGATACGAGGATAAGGAATGAAAAATACACGTTACTTTTTAATTATACGGATAGGAATGAATATTCGCGAACTGATTTCTAAAACGTTCTGTGAGACAGCGCAGCGGGTAGAACGCAAACAAACGAGTGAGACGTTCTCTGACCAGCGGTATAATTCTTTGTGAACGTTAATTAACTTTTTATTTTTCCGTTCATAGCGTTATACTGTCCGACACACTGAATACCTACGGGCAAGAAAAAATACAAAACAATTACACCGCAGCAACAATCCTTAACGACCAGACATTCAAGCAGCGGAATTACGAATGGCGCAAAATTATGAGGAGCTTCAAATAATCATTAAACATAAACGCGTAATGGTTTCCCATTCAAATGATAGCTCGTAGCAGTTAACTGCCTCTGTAATGTCTCAACACAATCTCTTCCAGAGAAAATTGTTACGTTTTAGCGGGGTATTAATGAATTATTACCTATTAAATATAACAAGAACACATTTCTTTATTGAGCGAGGCGTTAAAGTTGAGCCCACGGCTTAGACTTTCCATTCTTACGAGTGTGTGCCCCATTACTTGAAGGAGAAGGCCGTTTTGATTAATTACACTTATCTTAATGGCTAATTAACTGCCATTTTGACAGCTTTAAGGATACGTAGCAGGAGAATAGCATTTTCTTTATTGTGATTAATTTCTTCTTTTGAAGCGGGTGTTAAGTATACAAGCTTCTAAAGCGTTTGAGTAATTGCTAATTAAAATATTCTTAAGTAATTAATATGTGATATAGTTCTTGAATTGCGAAACACTGTAATTAAATATAAAAAAATCAAATTCAGTAAATTGTAAACAAAATAAGTATCTCATTATGTTCGGTTCAATAGGTTTGCCCAATAAATGTATTGACTAAGGCTTTCTGTACCAAATGTCCAAATTGTAAAGATAGTTATTACTTTCTCACTGACTAAGTACAAATACAGAAGTTCTTTATTATGAGTTTTTGCTAAGTCGATAGTAGCTGGGTGCGAAGGAACGTCAGCCCATTAGTACGTTTCTGTGACACGTCTCATTTTTTTTTGCAAAAAAAAGTCTTTTTCTTGGATAGAAATGCAGTTTTGTAAGTGACGGGAAAGATGGCTCTTTTAAGACGCGCGAGTAGTTTTGTTGGTAATTATTTAGATCACTTTTAAATGTTACATTATGGTTATTATTTATTATTATTAAGTACTTATTTATTTAGTACTTTTGTTAAATGTTAAATTAAGGTGATCATTTATTTAGTCATTCTGAATTGTTTGCTCAAAATACTAATTTTATTAACTTTATAGAAGCTCAAACAATTTGAACTATTTTGTTCCTTTTTTTTGCTAAAATGAAAATTTTTCGTAAAAAAATGTGTACCTATAAAGTAATTAATTTAAATATGTATCAGTATGTTAAGTAAAGTTAAACGTTTGTTTAGTATTATTTGACGTGTTGTCCATGATTAAAATAGGTAACGAGTGGTTTCAACTAAAACTAGATAGAAATTTAATTGAAAACTCACGTGTCAGCAGGCAGTTATTTACAGAGAAAATTAAATTATATTTTTTGCCATATTTTTAATGAAAAGTTGCTTGTTTGTACAGGTTTCATAGAAAACGTTTATGATTGAAATCAATTGATTAATTAAGAATAATGGTTATTAACTTGTTGGGCGATTAGATACATAGTATTTTTACCTTTGCGATAAGCGAGTGTTTAAGTTTAAAAAAATATATTATATTCGGGTCTGTTGGAATATACAAATATTCATTCAACATATAAAACCTCATTACATTGACTTCTTACTGGCAGTCAATAATCAGCCAATACTTCATTGTTAAAACGTTCTTAAAAACGTATTACTATGCTTCACTTGAAATAAAATATGGTTGACGCGAGTTGCTGTTTTACTTTTTCCTGAACCCATTTTACCTATTTCCAACAGGTTATGGGCCCAGACCGTTTTAGTAACTGCGCGAATTAATTAGTTCAAAATTAAATGTAAGTGTTGAGATAATATTTCTACGAAATAAAAATATTTTGTGAAAATTCACACGGCCATCAGATCCTGACAACAGATATGTATACTAATATATTTTTTCAATACATGCATATATAGATAAAATTACATCTAGACAAAACAAATGAACATGCACATGACACAAAGATTTGTTCTGGAATAAAATAAATATTTAGCTACATATACCTACTACTAGATTACAATTTCCCCACACGAAGAATGAAGGAAATGAATTCCCAAATGAAGAACAACAAGATTGCAAAAGTCTTACGATGTGCGACGATGTCATTACTCATAACACTCGGCGAACAACACTTCAGCTTATTAAAACACGCTTGATGTATATCATGAAAGCTAAACCTACGCCTAAACTAGATTTTTTGCTATGCTAACAGCAAACGGTTCTCAATCTCAACTCACAACCCACCTTCTAAGAAAAACCAAACTACTCAAAGAAGAGAGAATATTTCAACCCAGAAATACTCTGTATACATTTGCTAAATATAGAGTTACTATGATGGGCGTTGAAACCGTGCTAAAAAGAACTACCGTTTTAGTCAAGACGATGCAGGAAAATGGTGAATCTACCAACTATGAGAAGACAAACAACGTTTAACCCTGCAATGCTGACAAGGACAGTATCGTTTCTATGTTCTCCAAAGTTAACCAATATTGCCGATGATCGGTAAACTGATAATGAAATATGTTTTCTTTTAGATTCTGATGCCGCTGATCAGTTGTGAGGCGTTCGCATCTTACGTTAAGCTACTCAAAGAGAGAGGAGCGCTGCGACCACGATTTTAAGCATTTTAAGAATTATTGAAGACGTTTCATATTCATCCGAAATACGGTAAAATTTGTTATGGATAAATAGCATTTAACAGACAGGTACGTCGGTTATTTTTGTAATAATGGTTATCAAATATAAAATAAAAATAACTAAATGCTATATGACCAGTGATAAAACTAACAGCTTTTTCAGTATCATTTTTGAGGTAGATGAGTCGTGACAATATTTAAACATTATTTAAAACAGTTGCGAAGACCAAGATGTTTTAAATTATAAACTAATTTTATGCATCATTTAATTAAACTATTGTGAGTACATAATATATTAAATTTTAAATAAATTATTTATTTATTTCACAAGAATAAATAAATAATTTTCTCAAAAATGTTATTGACAAGTATGATGGTAAAATTATTGGTAATATAATAATATACATTACTATTAAGTTATGTGTAAGAAATGTGCTGTATATTTAGTAAACAATCACAATTTATTTTAAAGATAATTTAAAATACCAATCGAACGTTACCTACTTCTTATTCATTTTGATGTTTGTGATTTGATTACATTCACAACCGAAGATGTAAACATTGCTATTAAATACAATTCTATGCATCATAGTTATATTACTATAACTTTAATAAAGGGAAAAGTATCAATTGATGGTACTATATAGTCCACAGCAAAATGGTGTCGCTGCGTGCATAAATCGTACGTTAACCAAAATGATTCAAACATTGGTAACAAGTGCGAAATTTTTACTTGATGAAGCTGTTCATAATACGGTAACGTATTTTAAAAAACAGACATTCCACAAAAGCGCCAGAATATAATAAAACACCATGCAAAATGTGACATAGCAGACAAACAAAACCCTCCTAGTTTTGTCTGTCGATAGAAATTTGACCAAAACATCGTTAGTAACGAGACAAATGGTTATATATTTCTCGTTGCTCAAGATATTTTGACGAATCATTACTTATGATTCTTGTAGGTCTGTAGATGTTCAAATTCCCGCCGAAATTAGCAAGTCCGATTATAAATCGGCAATGTTAATAGGCATGTTAAAAGGCAACGAACACAAGAACCTTGCTGAAAGCTCAGATGTTGGACCATTGTCTAGTAAACTGAGATTCAGATTCATTTACTAAATTTAGAAGAGAAAGGATACAAATAGTTTATAAAGAGATTATAAACAAAATATTGATCTAGATTTTATTTTATTAATTGCATTTTTGAATAAATACTAAATTCAAACATACTAACGATTATAATAGAACTGATTCTTATAAATGGTTAAAATTAAAAGCCATACAACACAGTATAGCATGAAAATCAAACTTGAAGTCTTATTTATAAACGTTTGCACTAGTTGGTCGAAATATTAATTTTGATTTTAATATTAGTATGTACTAATAAATAAATTTCAAAATATAAAAAAGTCAAAAATATTTAAATTATTGAAGCAAGAACTTCAAAGTTGATTTATGTCTAAAAGTTCTACATAAGATATTTAATTACATAAAATACATGTAATTTTTCTGTTTTTTTTATTTACGAAATTTGTATTTAATTTTCTACGGAAAGTTTATATTATATTGTCCTATATGTCAACGTTAACGTTTTTGTACCAGAGATTAACTTTACAATTTTATGGAAAAGGTTTAATAAAGCATTTGAATATGATAGTTTTAAATGAAATATAAGTGATGGTAAATTGATATCAATCAAGAACCTTCATATTCAACTTGGCGATAGGGTGCTGCTGGGGAGTTTGTTGCGCCGTTTCTTCTCCACAGCTACAGCACTTAGGAAGCGGTGGTAATTTATTGAACTTCAGAATTAACTTAGATAAAGCTACTTAAAATAGAAGATCTTCGTATAAGATCTTCGTATTAAATTTTAATTTTTTACCCAAATTCTTCAATAATTACTGAATCTTACAAATCATCATTTTATTCGAAATTAATTATATGTTTATTGTTAAACTCTGACAATTATCAGGTATAATATTTTTGTAAGCGACCGGATACTATACTGTACTAAATACTAAGTCGATAACAGAGTAAAAATAACGTACAATCGAGAAAATGTTTTTTTTCTTTAATGAAATAACTGCATCAAAAGTACGCTTAGCTTAAAATTAATCTCTGAACCGTGTTAATTACATTAATTAAAATGTGATAGTGTATTTAGTAGAAGGTATAGTTGGCTATGCATTTTCCGATTGAGGGGGTGAACTAATTGACAAAATAATTAGAAAGGGGCACATACTCATTGTTCAATAATTGTATAATATAATTATAGAAAAAGTACAGAACTGCGCATATTTAAAGCGTTTGATAATTGTACAATATCGTTGCATTTTCAACGAAGAAAGCAATCTGCATAAAGTCATTGCGTTTTAATTCCAATTGCACTGCAAATTGTAACTTTTGGAAACAATATCAGTTGCATTAGTTTTATAAATAACCCCACAAATCACAATACTTAGTTTCATAGCTATTGATGGATATCAAGTACAATTTTAGAAGGACAAATTACTATTATAGCAATAAACCCAAAACATATTTCGGTTTCGGAGTACCAGGGTTTTCAAGTAAGTCTATCATAAGAAACCAGGTCCTAAAACCAGGGCTCAGAATACTTTCAAGTATTTTCTATTTGCATAGGAAATTGAACCGTGACTACTTATAAATAAGAAGCACAATCGCGTTCACATATAAATACTTGCAAAGACAAACCAGTAAAGTAGAATAGACTTGCATACGAAATTCAAAGTTAAAAATAAAAATCAAATTGGAAATTTGTTCCTTACTGCCGTATATTTAAAGTTAACTTTCCAAGTGGACTTGGGCGAGCGTCGAGCCCCGACCGGAGCGAGTCCGAGTAGCCGTATAAAATACTTTGAAGTCTTGCAAGTATTTCGGGTCGGTACCTGGTGTACGTACTTGGAAGCAAATACCTGGTGTAAAAACCTGGTCGCGTAAATACGTACCTTCCCTAATAAGAACATATTTCCATAGGAAATCTACTAGATATTTCACGAAAATGGTTAATATTTAAAACTTAGTTCCTGGATATAGAATAAGATAAAGTTAATTTAATTATTTAAGTGTTATAAGAATTTATAATTTTTAAGTGTTATTCTTTGTAATGATTATAATTCTTAACTGTATAATTTTATAAGACGATTGTATTTCTTACTCAAAAGTTTTATTATCAATCCATTTAAATTTAAAATGTCAATACCAAAACAGTAATGGTATAGTCATGATTAAATTATATATTTCTAAATGGATATAATTATAAATATTAAATAAATATTTGAGGGCGACTGTTGGAATATACAAATATTCATTCAACATATAAAACCTCATTACATTGACTTCTTACTGGCAGTCAATAATCAGCCAATACTTCATTGTTAAAACGTTCTTAAAAACGTATTACTATGCTTCACTTGAAATAAAATATGGTTGACGCGAGTTGCTGTTTTACTTTTTCCTGAACCCATTTTACCTATTTCCAACAGGGTCTCTATATTGTAATTTTCTAAATATTCTGTTTTAGGCAATTCGGTTTGAAACTTCTTGTTGTTTTATTACGTCTATTTTCGCCTATTTTTCATTGATAAGTTCAATTTACATGCTCTGTTTTTTCCAATACGTCTGATGCTCTTACTCAATTGGTACTAAAACGTAAAATATTATAAGTTTAACTTTATTTTCTGAAATTATAAGATAAATTCTAAAACATATAGGTAATGTTAAGTGGAATAAAAATGGTTTGTTCGAAGCACGCGAATCGAACATTTGCAGTTAGTGTGTTTATGTCTAAAATAAAATTACTTTCGAGACTAGTTTGAGTATCATAAAAAATGGTTTACGACCTCAATTTAATATATTTGCAATATGTTTACGTTTTATGAGTTTTTTATGTGTCGAAAAATAAACTGTATTTAAAATAAAGTACCTAGAAGACTGTTGAAGTAACGAGATTGTTGTAAAGATACTTAACGATGCACGATGACCTTTTTATTTATAATATTTTAAATGTAGAATGTATAAGTCTGTAAATTTAAATACTTGATTCCAAGAATATTTTACCCTTGCGTGACAAAAGAAAGCCTCTCTGTACAAAGACCTTCACTGGACCTCTATGTCGATTGTAAAACCAAATGTAATGAGATTTTTCTGGAAGAATATCATAGAAACTTACAACTAATACATTATGATACAAGTATAACATGAATATGTCACATCAATGTATACAAATACTTGTAATGAAATAAGCTATTTATCCTGAGGTCGCACAAAACCTCCTCATACAACTAATACTATTACAGTATCATTTCAAGGAAAATGGAGAATACATACTGAGATAGAAATAATATTTTTCGGGTAACGAAGTGCGAGTGTATCCTGAGTATTATTCATATGTTCACAGTATGACGGTAGACGGAGAAATAGCTGGACATTTATCAATGGGAGGGCAACCACTCAGACGGGAGTGTAAGAAATAAAATAAAGATATTGAATTGTGATAGTGGTCTTCAATATGAATATAAAATAAGATAGCGGAAGAATCGTTTTGTAATTTGTATATGAAAAATATAAAATAAGGAGATAAATATTTTTTATAATATTTACTTTAATACCAATGTATCATTTTTATGCTACAATTTAATGACAGTTGTAAACTATCTATTCATTTTTGTTCTTCGTTTTTGATTTACCTCGTCTATGTTCTAAAACCTTTAGACCAAGTAACCCTGATCAAAAACTTTACAAAACTTTTTATATTAGATATATCGGTTTCAGTTACCTTCTTAACTGAAAGAATCAAAATCAAAAATTATTTATTTAACTTAGGCTACAAAGTAGCACTTATCAAAAGTCAAAATTATTACAAAAAGGGACAGCATCCTAAGGGTCGGTTCATATCCGGCGGAAAAGGCAGCGTGCAACATCGGCTGTTTATGTACCCATATAGTTGCACTTTAAAATAAGTTCTATAAACGGAAACAATACTACTTTATAAAACTGATACCATCAGAGAAACACTTATCAAAACACGTCCATCGTTCTCAATCAATTAACAGGCGTGGGTTAATACGCGTAGTAACAACCCCTTAAGTACTCTTAATTGATATATACAGTTATACGACCCAACAAAGATTTGGCCAGCTTCCATCTTGTGAAATGGTAAAACAATTAAAAGTTTCGAGGCGCTCAGATTATGACCAAGTTTTAAATACTTTAAAAACATGTTGTGCCCACAATCAACTTTTCCTTTGTAGTAACTAATTAACGCTAGATAACGTTTGTAAAGGCTTAAACAAGGCTCTATTAAACTGATTCAAAAGTTAACCCGTATTCAGAGGATAATCATACATTTACATATTATCATACATTGTATTGTTATAGACGTATTGTTATAACCCGTAAAACGAGGTTATTTATATATCATGCCGTAACTAAGGCCACCTTTAACCTTAAGTAATTTTGGACCGATTTTCAAAGGCCTGAAACTGAACTCGCAACGTTAATTCCTAAGGTATTCGTAAAGGGGAATAGTTGGTGAAAATAGAGAGTGGCCAGGCGGACTTTGTGACCGGAGAGCGAGTACTCGAGTGTTTTAGCCACACTCCGCAGTGAAGGGCACTCGCACCCTCCGCAACGTTCAACGACACTTGACTGCTGTTACTCGATTAACCCAAGTTATTATCAGCCGCCATTGTATAGCGTACAGTGTAAAGATTATCGTGTATCAATTAGCGAGAATTACGCGGGATTATCATGCTGTTGTAGACTGTTTATGCGGTGCGATAATTAATCCGAATATATAATAAGCCGAGTTGATTGGCAGTGTCGTGTGTTTGTTAAAGGTCACGAATTGTACAGATTCGTAATTCACGGCGTGTAGAGCAATATAACTACGTTATTGTTTCATGTTCTATGTATACTTTCGTCAAATCCAATAACATAATATGCCAATAACAAGTTGACTACCTTTTCCAAAGACTTAACAAAAGTACCTATATATAGGTTCTTAATGCTGATGTCTGACCGTGGCTAATAAGTTGGAAACCACTAGTTTCTCACGTCGATTCCCGCTCAACTTTGCCCCTTCAAAGTCACCCATTTGGCAAATTATTCATCCGATGACCTGCGACGGGAGTGACCCGTCCTTTCGGATGATTAGTCTCAAACTAATTGATTTCATGGGCAGGGGCGAACAGTTTGCTCGCCACTAATATATAGGAGAGGTTTCTTCACGGCTCACTCAACTTGCGGTTTTGTCATGTTTAAAGTGTGGCCGGTGACGCGATTTGGGTCGTTTTGACTTTATCACGATCAACATCGTTTAGTACGGAGTTCCACTGAAGGAGTTTTCTTTGAGTTTTCCTGAAGCTCGGCCGTGTCAGTAAACGTCAGCACTTTCAGATAGTGAACGTCCTAATTAATTGAGAGTGGACGGAACGTTTACACTTGTGAGTAAAGTGGTTTTTCGCATTAGTGAAGCATTTATCATGTCACCTGTGTCCATAGGTAGATAGGCAGATATATACTACTTGATTCTACCTTACGTTCAACGAAAGAGATAACTATTCTTAACCTCTTAGTTGATTGCTAATAATTGTAAAGTTTAAAAGTTTCAGCGGAATGTTGGACGAATGTGTGGTAATTATATATGAGTAACAAGTATCACGGTCAATATTATAAGGTAATGTAGATACATTTGCTTTTTAGCTATTAGATAATAGCTGCTTCGTTGGCCTAGTTAGTGGTTCTAAGCGCGACTGCTACGCTAGAGGTCTTGGGTTCGATTCCCAAGTCGACCAAGGTGTCATTGGGTTTTTCTGTGAAATTCTCAGTAGCAGGTCGGAGTTTGGATTTGTGCCCGGTTAGTGGCAATAGGCTCGCCCCCTATTACATGGGACCTAAACATACCGGCGAACTGTGGGTGTACATTGGTACACCTCTGCCTAACCCTTCGGGGATGCAGGCGTGATGGTATGTTATAATAGCTACAAGTTATCGATACCTACAAACATATATTCCATTGATACATGCATTAAATAATATTCATAACACAGATACCAAAAAAGCTAGCAATCAAATACTCGTTACTGTTTAAAGAGTTTGTTGTATAACAATATAACAATATGCATATAACATGTAATGTTTGCCTCCAATAAAAGGTTTATTTAGTTTCTTTTTTTAACATTATTTTATCATAGTATAATTCGTCCTTTGTCGCTTCGTTGAAGTATTTGTGTGATATAAATATTTGTTCGATGTGTTATGTATTTCTCTTCTTGCAGATTCACAAGTATGTGTGCCTGTAGTTACTATACATGATGTTTATTTAAAAACACTGCTTTGAATTATTGTATGTAGAAACATGGTATGGTAATGCAAAAGTAAGTAGTTTAAATATCTTCCCACATGTTTTAATTGTATTGGAATGATTTCGATTAGCCTTTGATTGCTAATTTATTTCGTTATGTCGAGAGTTTTGTTATGTGGTATTATACTCTTAGGCATGTTGTGTTCAAAATAGTATTCTATCAAGGCCCTCAGCGTTAAGTAACCTAGGCACTTCCTAAACACCAAACATTAAGGTTATATAAAAGGCATTGATTTATTATTAGCTCATGATTCACTGCAAGTTTGCAGTTCGTGCAGCCTTGAACTCAATCGAACACGGCACTGCGACAGAAGCCATCTTGTTTCTACAACTTTTATAATAATGTGAATAAGAACAATGTAACGAAGAGTAACAAATGTCAGGATTGCGTGTTGAGGCGCCACCGAGCGATCTATCAGTGGCTTATCGAGTACGAATCTATCAAACTCTCAGCGTTCACGAACTTCACTCGATTACGAAGCCTTAATGTTCATACTTAACTCACTCAGTTCTCACTCCATTCGTTCTTCATAATGAGGTTGTGAACAGAGGAATTATAATTCAAAACAACCGAGATGTTATTTATGATGCCTTAAATTTGAAGTTAAGGTGTGATGATAAGCTTTAAGATTTCATAAAATTTGTGATTGTTGACAACAGGTGAGCAATATGACCCTCTTTCAATGTTACTGGAGTTTAAAGACTTTTACAAAGTTCTTGTGTGTTTAAGTTTGATTAAAAGTAATTAATTTAACATATTTAGACTTAAATTAAATACAAATCAAATCAAATCAAATCAAATCAAATCAAATCAAATTTATTTGTAAAACATAGGTACATATAACAATACAGTAAGGTCTTATAATTAACAAAGAAAGTGCGCTATGTTTAGTCGTTTGGACATACAAATATTGGTTTATAAAAATACTAAAAGTGACATTTATATAAAAATAATAATTACAGTAAATGCGGAATCAAACAGTTTGAACTGAGAAAAAAATAGAGTTCACAACTGTACCTTATCGTTAAGATATTCATCAATATCATAATATGCTTTTTCCACTAATAACTTATTTAATTTATTTTTTAATATATTAATGTTTTGCTCCTTCCAACATTCTGGTAACTTATTATAAATAATTGGAGCCATGCAAAATATACTTTTACGCATAAGGCTAGTTTTAGAATGATGCAGGCAAAGTTTACTGTTATCGCGTCTACTACGCTTTACTACATCGTATAAATGTGGAAACAAATTAAGGTTGGATTTAACAAATATTACACTTTCCAATATGTATAAAGAGGTAAGTGTGAGAATTTTATATTTTATAAAATAGGGTTTACAGCTGTCAGTTATTTTTAAGTTAAACATAGTTCTTATGCATCTTTTTTGAGCCTTGAATACCAACTCTTTATTTGTAGAATTACCCCAAAAGATAATGCCGTACCTGAGATTAGAGGCTACTAAACCATGGTATGCTGTGCGTAGGGCGTCAATATTAAGCACTGGTGTTAATTTATATATAGCATAGGTAGCTTTGCTAATTTTTTTTGTCAATGCTTCTGTTTGTGGTTTCCAATTAAGTTTTTTATCTATAACTACTCCAAGAAACGTAGTGCAATCAACTTTATCAATCGTAGTGTTGTTGTATTGAATTATTAAATTATTTGAAGTAGTTTCGCGCTGGCAGAAATGCATAATATTTGTTTTTCCTAGATTTATCTTTAAATTATTATTTTCTAACCACTGGACCATTGAAGTTAAGGCGTTATTTATGTCTGAACTATATTTGTCTCTAGTTGCACAAGGTATAGTGATAGTACTGTCATCGGCAAATAACGATACCGGTTGATCAATCGCTTTTGGAAGGTCATTGATGTAGAGGATAAAAAGAAGTGGTCCCAATACACTCCCTTGCGGTACTCCGTATTGTACCATACGTTCGGCTGATTTATAAGTTTCTTCGTTTTTAGTTTTGGTATTTACTCTAGTTATTTCAGTGAACTGTTTTCTAGAGCTTAGGTATGATTGGATTAAACTTAAGACATTTCCTCTTATACCGTATGCCTCGAGTTTAGTAGTCAAAATATCATGCCGAACATAGTCAAAAGCCTGCGTCATATCGCAGTATATTGTGCTGACAGGGTTGTTTTTATCTACGTTGAATGTGACTTTATACAAGAAGTCATATAGTGCCATATTTATAGTTTTATTAGTCCTAAATCCTTTTTGTTCATTGACAAGTATTTGTTTCTTTTCTAAATATGCGTACAATTCTTTATATATATGTTTTTCGAATACTTTAGAAAATATACTTATAAGAGAAATTGGTCTATAGAATTGTAAAAGTTCTCTATTCTCCTTTTTAAAAAGTGGTTTAACGATTGACGTTTTAAGCGCTTCGGGAAATACACCCGCGTCTATACTAAGGTTTATTATGTGACTAACATGATGACAAATTTCCTTCGATACAGACTTAATAATTTTCGTCGATAACCCGTCATAACCAACGCTGTTAGTGTTTTTTAAATTATTTATTATTGAAAGTACATCATATGGTAGACACGGGGCCATGAAGAATGAGTTAGATTTGTATTCAATTAATGATGTAATATTTTTTCCAGAGCCGGAAATTGGGATTATTTTATCAACAAAAAAATTATTAAATGCATTTGCAATGTCTTTTGGATTCATTATACTTTTATTATTTACTTTTATTTTTGTTATGGCATTTCTAGGGATGTTACATTTAGAGTTGTTAATTAATTTCCATGTAGTTTTTGACTTATTGTCTGATGTTTTTATTAAGTAACTATTTTGCGCTCGTTGAGTCAGTTTCATAATTTTTTTAAATAATTTAGAATAATTAACAAGAGTATCTTTATTTGCTTGGTTTGGTTTAAGACGATATTGCCATAAAAATTGTCGCTTCTTTTTACTACAAGTCCTAATACCGCGGGATATCCACTTAGGTTTTTTTATAGTTTTTATGGTTATTGACCTTTTAGGAAAACACAAGTTGTAAAATAATGTAAAATTGTCTAGGAAATAATTGTATGCAACATTGGGATCATCAGTTTGATAAATCTCAGAGAAAGATAGACTATTTAAACAGCTTTTAAATTTATTAATATTTTCTACGTTAAAATCACGCTTAGTAGATCGCCAATATGTATTGCAGTAATCTATCTGAACGGGGAATTTAAATACTTGTGCTGTGTGGTCCGATAGTGCTAATTCAATAACCTGGGCTTGACATTTTCTTTTGAAATTGTGAGCAAAATTATCTATGCATGTAAGACTTTTTAAACGGGTGGGTTTATTAATAGCTAGTTTCAAATTAAAGTTTAAAAAAAGATTTTCAAGGCTCATAGAGTGCGTGTTACGTTTCAGCATATCTACATTAAAATCACCTGCTACTATAACATTTGTGTACTTTTTTTTACTAAGTACTTGCAGGAGAGTGTGAAATTTTTCAAGACATATATCAAAGTTACTTAATTTAGGAATTCTATACACACAAGCAACTGCAGTTTTGTATTGTGGCAGTTCTATAGCACAACACTCAAAAACACCACTCTCCGAGAGTTTATTAACAAGTTTAATTTCACAAAATTGATAACCGTTTTTGATGAGTATACATGAGCCACCTCTCTTACTTTTTTTTCTAGAAAAACAGGCTGCAAGTTGATAATTTTGAATATTTAAATATGGCTCATATCCTTCCATCATAAAATGTTCTGAGAAGCATAAAATGTCCACAGCTATTCCTTGTTCAAATAACTCATCAATGCACACTGCAATTGCATCGGATTTATTTAACAATCCCGCAATATTTTGATGAAGAGCACACAAATGCTTATTATTCGCGAAAAAAATCTTCGACTGTTTCGCTATTAGTCTCATTATCCATATCCATGTTCTTAATAAAATCAAAGTTTATTTGCTCAACTAAGTATTTTGTATTTTCAAAAAGTGTGCTCAATCCTCGGTCATTGATCGCCTGTGATTTCTTAAAAAACATGCTGTAGTCACATTTTAAATCTCTATTTGAATCCACGAAATATGCATGTTCATGAGTTAAAGTGTCTAGGTACAGTAAATTATTGAATACTTCGATTCTCCAATTATACAAGTTGGTGTAATTGCCTAGCTTATATGTAGGACAGCAGATAATAATGTTTGTGTGTTTTATTTTAAGAAGAGAATTCCGGATATGTAAAATAGTGTTGTAATAATCATTAGTTGAATTAAAATCTTCCTCTCCGATTAATATGATGCAAAAGTCGTTCATATTAAAGTTTCGGAGCTTTTCTTCAATATTATTCAGTAACTGTATTGTACTTGCATTAGGCATAAGATAGTGACAAATTTCATGTTTTTCACAAAATGTTCTTTGCGCAATAGACAAAACGGAATTTCTTTTGTTTGTACTCAGTATATACAATTTATTTTTAGTAGTAGGCTTTTGAATTATAGGTGTCTTGCAATTATTCATGTCTTCTGTACTATTACTTGACTTTTTATTTAATTTCTTGTTTTTTGAGACAGTGTTTTCATCTTCATTTAAGTTTTTTGGTTCAATTTTATTTTTTTTTGTGTTTTTATTTGTCTTCTTTATCGGTGTTTTTTCTTTGAATGAGCTAATATTATTATTTTTGTTTATTTCTTTTTGCATTAGTAGTTTTTCATTGATTCCTCGAAGTTCATCATTTTCCAGAGCTAACGTTCGTATCTCACTATGCGCACTACACAGTTCCGCTTCAAGTTTTTGTAACTTCTCTTTATACATTTTTATTTGTTCATCCTCATCATCGGATATATCAGGCATGCTACTGGTCGTATGTTCAAGGGTTTGTGATTTAATATCACTGTCGTCCACCGCTGTATCCGACTGTGTGCGAGTTCGATTACGACGAAAGGTAACATTTTCAAGGGAATTCATTTTTTTTTTTTTTTTTTTTTTTTTTTTTTTTTTTTTTTTTTTTTTTTATATTTATTTATTAAACTTTTTCAAAATAGATATATTTATATGTATTTCTTATTTTTCTTTTTTGCATAAAATAAGAAAAACTATCAAATTGTTCTTTTAAGAGTGAAAAACAAAACACAAAAAGGTAATCTGAAGAAGTGCGGCTCGAACCCGCGACTTTTGATGATCTGCGACTTCAATCGAGGCAGATACCTCGATGCTATTTAACCATGTACATTAAAAGCTAAAAATTCGCTTCTGAATCTTGCTTGCTTTTTTGAGAAAAAACGTTATGCGGGTTGTTTTGAATTATTCTTTAAATAGGTCAATGACTTTTATGCTTCTACAAAATTACTATTTTCACATTAAATTGACAATAACTTATATAGTTGCACTTATATTAAACTCTATTTGTCACTGTTTACACTTTATTGTTAGTTTTTGTGGTGTGTAGGGTCATATTATGTTATTATAAGAAAACTTAACTGCACTTTACAGTTATGTGGTTTTAATACACTTAGAGTTGTTTTTTCAAAGGGATAACACTTTCACTCAGTATTCGCACTATATTATTTCGAATTTAATACTTTTTAGGCTAAAAACTGTTGATAAACTATTTTAATCATTTAAAATTCGCGGAGATAATGTTACCTGTGGCAACTAGCGCCATCTCTACGATACTATCGATATACGATATACGATACTAACTATTAAGTTAAATGCTACATATAAGTTAGTATGAAAACTTTGGAAATTGTAATAAAGTCAACATCAACGTTTATAACAAAAAATAAACTATAGATCAAGATTAATTAATATTTAATTTTTTAAGTAAAAATGTAGAGCCTATGATTTTTATTTCTCAATAGGCCATGTGTTAATATAGCTTTCATTTACAATGCCGACTTAATACGTTTGTAAGGATCACACGCGCTAATTGGTCTCAGCCGATACTTAACTGGAACTTTATTATCAGGCCCTAAATAAACGAGTGAGCTGAGTGGCATAACGTTAGGCGTAAAGAATTAGCCATTGATTTCCTTAGGAAGTATAAAGCGGGGTCGGCGAGAACATTTCCCCTTCGTCCCGGCCCGGACGCTCTCAGCGTTTAAGGTCTCTAACGACCGATAAAATTCTCCCGAATTCCTTTTTAACTGCAAGCGAAGTTTACCTGCGGGTGGGTAAATACGAGCCCACATTTGGTCGCTGAATTGTGATTCACAATCTGTAAATAAGAAAATTCAGTTTATTCAAAGGTTGCTCACTGTTACGTGTAATTGGAGGAGGAGGGGCGCGGGGGCGGGTGACGTTCTTATTAGAATCAGCCATAATTGAATACACATACAGAGGCACTCTCAAACAGAATGTTCATTTTTCACATGTAAGCGTTTTGCTAGCTTTGTTTGAATAAGAGATAGAAGAGAATTAATTAAGCCTTGTGATCGTTACGATGTAGCCGTATCGGTATCGCCAATGTATTAGAATTAATTAATTGGTTATAGATAGATTTGTATGTCGAAACGTAAGTTAATATAATAATAATAATAATAATAATAATATTCCGGGACAATTCAGACACGGTTATCTGATCCCAAGCTAAGCAGAGCTTGTGTTATGGCAACCAGATAACTGATAAACATACTTATATATTTCTAAATACATACATATTATAGATAAATTACACCCAGACACAGAACAAATGATCGTGCTCATCACACAAACATTTGTCCTGGGTGGGAATCGAACCCACGACCTCCGGTATAGCAGTCAGGGTCACTAACCACTAGAACAACAAGGCTGTCAATATAAAGTTACTGATGAGTTTTAAATAAATAAACTATTGAGAGAATGTGATGTATGTACAGGAAAAGAAAGTAGTGGGACAAGTGTACCGTCACGGTCGAACAAATTGATGTTCGTAATGGTAGCCATTACAGACATTGTGTGCGCTCGATCGAACATAAAGGTCGAGGAGGCCGGGATCAGCTTCTAAAGAAAAAACCTATGAAAGGCGATATTCATAAATTTGTAAAAAGCTATGCTATTTGAAGAACCCATTTTGCAAACCCATGTTGTGTATTTATTCTATTACATCTCTGACCAATGGATAAAACTTAAGTTTTGTGAGTATATTCACTAAAAGAATATAATCTCTGTACCGATTCTCTGATTAAATTTTCCTATATTTAGTATTTTAACCCATTAACGTCGAGGTATGTATAAATAATTGATGAAAAGTTTAAACATGTTCTACTTTTAAGCCGACTTTTGTGTTACAAATGGGACGTTACGACACAAGGCTTCGTACGTACACTTATCTAATAAACGTCGTCGTGTATTATATACGCAGACGTAAGCTGGTAGCGAGCTGGCGGTGACGGCTAGTGTCGATGATACTTAATACAACTAATTTAAGTTTAGTAAACTTTTGTGACAACACTGAACAGTGCACCGCGCAGTAAAACGAAAGCCTTGTTTAGCGACGAGCCACCAGATAAAAGTTATCTTGAAAAGTCGCCGGCCGCAACAAACTTAGCAACTGTCTTCAGGTAGGATAAGGGAAACTCGATTAAGAAACGAGAAAAAGTAATTTGAGGCCGTAGGAGTAGAGTTTGCAGCACAAGTTAAATTAAGCATCGCCGGCGATCGCCCACTACAGCGGCAGACGACCGCGATACATATTGACATACTCTTCAAATATTATGACTAAAATATTAGGCTACAAATTGCTATATAGCAATTGTATTATACCAATGTTTTGATAACAAGTAACAACTTCTCTATCCGATATACCCGCTTTATTACTTCAAATATTCAATGCATAACATTCAACAGTTTTAATACAAAAACTTATACAGAACATCGGGTAGGTCCTCAGGAAAATAGCCTGTAATATCGAGGGAACTCCAACGCAAAACAATGTAGTAAGCTCATAAAAATCATAGCTTTCTTCGAATGAAAGGACTTTGGAATAAAGAATAGTGCATCTACGGGAACGTCAAGACCATAGAGTAGAAAAAAGTTAAAACTATAGAGTGCAAGTATTACTCAAAGTACTTTGGGCCGAGCGTGAGCTCATTATTGGCTGTATGTAGTACATTCGCTTACTGATTTATTTTCCGTTATTTTCCGTCCAATGACAGACGTTGATGCGAAAATAGCGATAGCTCCGATATTATTAGGATAATATTACTGTTTCAAATAGTTTTATCAAAATGGTGCGCTATATTTTGAGTAACTAGTTCATAAAATTGCTTACGATTCATACCCTGATTGGCGCTCTCTGTAGTTTACTATCTATTCTCTAAGGTCAAGACCCTTTTTGTTTCCGGCGGTGCTTTTGGGAAGTTATTTAAAGTGAATAAGAAACAACCCGGCTCGAGACCTCTCCTCCTTCGTAGTTGGACATCATTGTATTTGCAGGCTTGTTAAGTAGCCCTCCACAATTTGGCGAGCTTGAAGCATACGTACGTATTTTCGTAGTGGTCGTTAGTATTGTTCTTCGTATTTTGTAAAAATCGGACTGCTTTTTGAGTAGTTTATGGATATGTCCTTGTTATTGACATAATAATTGTGTATTTTTGTGTAGGTACCGACGTAATGAAATAATGTCATGTTACTTTTTTATGAAGCCGTATCACCCAAAATACAACGATTATGACTCAAAAACAGTTAATGTCAATAAAGAAACTTAATTTGACCAGCATGCATTTTTATGAGTTTCACTTTATTTGCATATAATATGGCCCGATATTTGTGAATAAAATGACGGAATAAAATTTAACCACGTAGAAATTCCGCATCAAAAGTACGCGATAAAACAAATAATAGTAAAACGGTATTACGGGGGTCGTATATTCCCATTGTTATATTTTGTGACGTCAATGGAAAAGGGGTTATCAATTTGTATCTTATGTATTTTTTATGTTTGTTTGGTGATATTGTGAGCTGCATATTATTCCTGAATTATATTTTGGATATATTTTTATGTTAAATTTACGATGAGACAGCAATATCATAAATATGTTATGCGTTTTATCCGTCGTTATTTGTTTACTGATACATGTATCGCAGACGAGACTATCAAAGAGGTCGTTTGGCCATTTATAATCTCGTATCGAGTTCGTATAACTATTGTTTCGTATTGTTCATTAGTACACAACAACAATAAGTTCCTCGCCCTATGCACGGCAAGTGGACAGCTTTAGGTGGTCGCGGCACACTTCGACCTTATTTGTGAGTTCGGCTGACTTGCCCCAACTTACTCCATTCGGGCCCGGATGCTTGTTAGCACGACTTCTGCGGTTTTCGACTAGATAACATTGTGTTAAAGATTTAAACTATCTGCTGTTGCAACGGATCCGCTTTTGTAAACTTGCGCTCTGCATAAGCATTCATTGTTGTCTTTCATGAGGTTGAAATTTTGAATGTAGTACAACCTGTGTTTACAATTAGTCTGCTGAAACTTGAAGATTGTTCTCATAGTGTATAGTAGTATAGTTAGCAAATAATTGTTACAGGATTAGTAATTATATATGCGTAACGCATGTTACTGCGGTCAGTAATAACACCAATCGTGACGAAACTGATTGCCAGATCATTTAATTTTATTATTGCATAATCAGAGTATCGATAGGTCAAGAGGTATAACAATCGTTACTCATTTGTAAAATGTAATTTACTCTTGTTAGTATCAATTCAGACAATTGCTACCAAAATAAAATATAGTATTCGATATTTTTAGCACAAAGGCCGTCGTCAAAAATAAATAATCCTACTAACTTTTCGTCATGTATTTTAAATCTTAAGAATAGAAAAACTCATGGCTATAAATAAAATAATTGTATAACATGTATTTTTAAATCCCATTTATAATCGTTTAACGATCTATAAATACTAGGGCATAGGAACCGGGTTTTCCCGGTTCCAAAAGAACCGGGAATTCCCGGTTCTGAGGGTCCCTGAAAGAACCGGTTCTGTAAATCGGAGAACCGGTTTTTTCGGTTCTTTCGGTTCTTTCTTTCTTACTTAAAATAAATTTAGAAATACCTCAATTCATGCTAAATATCAAGTTATTATCATATAATATTGTTTTCACATGTATTTTCTTCGAATAGTCATCAAGAAATGTTATAAAGTATTTGGCACCCCCTAGAGTTTCGGTTTCCATGGGCCCACAGATATCAGAGTGAACCAGGTCAAGTATTTTATTAGCTCTTGAGCTATCACTCTTAAAAGGTAGTCGTGTCTGTTTACCTTCCTTACACGTAACTCATGTCAGATTTTCCATTTTCTTTGGCAGAATTACATGGTCAGTGTTTTCAGTCATTTTACCAAGACTGAAAATTCAGGTGTCCCATTCTCTGATGCCACAGGTAAGAATCTTGTTCATCAACATCAGACATGCATGTAAAGCCTTTTCCAGACATATTCAACCTATACATGTTGTTGATTAAGCTAGCTGTTGCTACTATCTGACCTTTGCTGTTCATAATAACACAGCCTCTTTCATTGAATCTTACTTGACCACCACTTTATTACGGATTATCTGACTCACTTAAGTGACTAAAATTATATTTTTTTAATTTGTTTTTATTTATTTACAATTCAATATTTAAATCTAATACAAGAACAAACACTTACAACTATACTAAAATTAAATCTTATATAAATAAATAAAACTAACACGCGTCAAAAAACTCATCGTCATCCTTGTCAATGGCGGGAAACGTGCCCAGAAGGCTGGCAACATTGCCACGTTGAATGGCTATGCCGATTCTCTGTGCAAGAAACAAACCAGCTCTCTGATCACGAGTAGAGTCTACCAAACGTTTTGACAGTTCTTTAAAAAGATTTCGTGCACTCGGATCCCATGACCCGAGCGTTTCAACCCCAAACGGCTCGAAAATATAATTACCCATTAGGTTATTATACTTTCGCAGCAGCGCCGGGAGAGTCCGCCGAACTTAGAACGTGGGATGGCGCAAGGGTGTCGACGCACGTTGCGTCCCACACCAAAGGCCGACCCAATTTCCAAGGCAACAATGACATACCGTCAGGCCTCTTACCATCGCCGCGCACCAAACCATTGGGTTCCAAAACAGCTGGTACACCGGCAGTGACAAGAGCACGACGAATAATGTCATTAATATTTGCGTGACGGGATATACGCCCTGCGCTCCTGCTGCAGGACAGGCCATGGTGACCGAGGCTATCGACTGTTTCACCGCATTGACAACGATGACATGCGACACAAGGTATACCTAAACGTAAACTGATGGCGAGCCGGAAAGTATTGTCATCCAAAATCGTACCAAGAGTGGTTGACGGAAGTGCCTGTAACTAGAGGCCCGATTCCCATTCTCCCACAGCCAGGAGACGCGCGCGCTCTGCAGTGTTGATTGACGTATTAATTAATTCTTTCCGTATCAAACTACAAAGCGGCTCGTCCCACTGCCTCTGAGAAGAACGTTGCTCGGGTAGATCTGTGCCCGGGCAGGACAATTCCCAACTATTTACTGCCTCAGTCATGCACAGAATCTGAAAATCAACCAGAGAAGACCCTAAGATTTGCCTGGTAAACTTTTCTGTGCTGTGGACCGAAGACAAAAATGCTGGTAAGCCTAAACTGGAAACTGCGTACACCAAGCCCACCAAATCGGATCGGCAGCGTGGCTTGACTCACTGATATCAGATTTGTGGCGAGCTCATGAACACATAGCACATTTGTGAATAAAACTTTCTTTTCTTCACCTTTGTCATTATAAATATCTAAACTCACTTCTCCCGAGCATTGCACATGTAAAACTTTGTTGTCTGCAGTCCTTATGTTCTGTACAACAGGAGTTGTTATAAAAATAATAAACAATGTGATTTCCAATAAAGTGTGTTTTAGCCATCCTGCTTTATTCGTTATGGTAGTAGAAAATCAGCTTATCAACTAAAATTTATCAAAAAGAACCGAAAGAACCGAAAAAACCGGGTACCCGGTTCCAGCTTGAGTTTGGAACCGAAAGAACCGGTTCCTAAAATAGGGCCGGTTCTCGATGCCCTAATAAATACACAACAGTTATGATTTTGTATTTTATATTTCATGTTTCTTAATTAAACGATCTATATTGTTCACTTTATAACTTGTACTTAGGTTTTACTTTTAAATATGGTATCAAAATATCGATAAGGTACCAAAATATATATGATTACAGTAAAACAGTAATGATTTATTTAAAAATATTATTTTTGCAATACTTTACATTTTGTACGCGCGCACCTGTATACCTAACAATTGCCTCAAATGTAAAGTCATATTTACACATAGATATCAAATATAAGAACCTACTTACACTCGCTGCATCAAAAAACGCTCTACAAGATGTCACCATAAAACTGTAATTGAGATTTGAGTTTGTTATTTGACGACGTACTAAAAGAAGTAATGTCAACTGAAACAGACCTATTAACGGTGGCTAGATGACACTGTTAATATGAAGTGTGAGATTTGAAAATTTTATGGTTACACACGTCACTGGTACGTGGATTTGGAACTCGCTTTACGACTACACAACTCGTTTTAAATACGCTTCAGAACTGAAATGAAAAATGTTGCTTTTTGTCTTTTGTTGTTGTGTTTACAATGTTGAGTGAAAAAATAATTTGTATGTACTTTTTGTTTTGTTTTAAATATTATGATGTTATTGATTCTTCAAGAGATTCTTGTTCTTACTTATGCTGTCTTTCTGACCTGCTTTCGGTTCGAATTTTGCGTGCTTAGGCACAAGTTATCTTTTTACGCATGGGCGTAAGTCAGCTTAAACCCAAACTCAAAACTGATTTGTATAAAAACGGTGTTTTTTTTTTACATTTGGCAACCCTGTTAAAGATGTTGCTTAGTAATACTATATCATAACTGTCGCAAAGAAATATACTACTAACCTTTGTTAGATTTTGTTAGAATTATCCTTATTTAAGATACCGAACAACTACACAGTTCGACCGTTTTCATGGAAACACGTACGTTTTAGTAGTAACGTTCCATTAATTAATATTAAGCCGAATACAGCCCTAATTGTTTCGACTTACAGGTAGGAGCTTAATGTTCTCGAATAGTTTGTGAACACGTAAAATAAAAGTTTTGGAATATCTCTACTACAAATATCTTTTAAAATATACAAATAGGAGAGGTATTTTCTGAAAATTGTGTATTAGGTATAATTAAAAATACATTGTATGTATTTTCTTTATAATGTACATTTATAATACCTAAGGTCCCTATAGCCGAATAAGTAAGATAAATCAGTAGTTCTAGTGATTCTTTGTTAACTTTAGTTACCGTTTCTCCAATTTAGATTACAAAGGTATTATTCAGCAAGTCCTTTCTTGCTGAGTTTCAACAAACTTTAACCAACTATTATAAGCATAATTTATTATAACTTAGCATGTGCAGATATAACTAGAAAAACAAGCATAAACCTAGTATTAAGGGCTCTTAGGTCGCAAGAAATGTGTCTTTACCTCTGATATTGACAGAGCCAAGTCACTTTGAGTTTATAAGGTTTTTTGCGACTTCTCACTTAAGTACTGTTGATACAGATTATATTTTACGAGATTTAGTAAAATTAAGATCTCTCGCAAGCTCTCTCAAGTGGTTATAAAAATCTGAAAATGTTGACGCTTTGGATAAATTAGATCGTGTTTGAAGGTACCTATAACGAATGTCATTATATTATTTTTTTTTGGGAATACTGGATTAAATTTCGTTAGTCGGTATAATTTAACAAGAGTGACTCTTTTTTTCATAAAATAAATGCATAGTATATTAGGACAATGTAAGAAACGATATTGTATTAAAATAACTTGACATAAAAACCCATTCGATAAAATATTCATTAACTTATAATTAAAAGCGCAATAAAAACTGAATTATGGATCTAAAATTTGCCGCAGTTCGTATTTAAAGTGGAACTTTACGAAAGTTCAGTTTTTTAATTGGTCAGGGCGGGCGAGTTCTTTACCTATATTAATTTGTTAGTGCAAACGTTGGCGATCAAGGAAAATAGACGACTAACCTTGCTCTACAGTGATTGCATTTTTAATACGTACCTAACTGTATTTAAATGGGATCTGATTCACTTTGTTAAAAGTGTAATCATTACTAGCATATATGTTGAGAAACCAGACTGTCCATTCCTGATGCACTGGTCCCGCAGGCATGCCTGCGGGACCGGTGCTGACGGGAAATATATGAATTAAGAGGGGTCGATTTTTTAAAGTTATTATTATTTGTCTCACTCATTTTGTTACTAACATAGTTGTATAAGTATTTTTGTTACTAACACATTATGGATTTTTTGATATCCGAAATAAAGTATGATTATTATTATTATATTTTTTGTCGAGTACTCTTTTTAAATTGTCAACTTACAAAAAGTAGCACCTGAAAAATACAAACTTTTATTACTTCTCCAGTTGTTTAGCGAATCTTTTTATTTTAATGTTGCAGTTTATGACCATTTTCAAAAGAGGGTTTTTGTTTTGTTTACATTATGTCAAATCGTGCGTATTAATATTAAATTTTTCTTCTTAAGTAATAAAGGAGAGCATTAGGCCGGCTTGCGGCCCTCTAAGGTTTTATTTATATGGAGAAACGAGGGTAGCCATCCCAAGTTCTATTTACATATGTATAGGCATATTCACAGACCCATGTTTATATTTATGTATGTATATACTCCTTGACACATAGCTTTCGAGTGTTCCTTTGATGTCGTTCTGTGTAGCGACATGTCAATCCGAGGCATGTCAAATAATAATAGATAAAAGAACCACTAAAGCGACCGTAAGTCTCTCCTCAACTGAAATGGTATGGTTCAAGGAGCTGGATTGATGGGAACTTTACCTTTTTTCCTCTTGGTTTATTGAAATAATCATTTCCGAGCTATTTTCATACTGGGCACATTCTTTATGCTTTCTTTAAAATATCGTTAGTTTTAGCTATGTTCCGGTACCTACTATTCTTCTTTCATCCGTACTAATCTAAGCACTGAGATTAAAAAACTCTTAGAGATCAATCTACTTGGAAACAAATTGTCATCTTAAAATCAATCTCGCTCATTTATAACAGAATGAATACTAACTGCCTCGTTGGCCTAGTGGTGCTAAACGCGACTGCTACGCTAGAGGTCTTGGGTTCGATTCCCAAGTCGACCAAGGTGTTATTGGGTTTTTCTATGAAATTCTCAGTAGCAGGTCGGAGTTTGGATTTGTGCCCGGTTAGTGGCAATAGCTCGCCCCCTATTACATGGGACCTAAGTATACCGGCGAACTGTGGGTGTACAATGGACACCTCTGCCTAACCCTTCGGGGATACAGGCGTGATGGTATGTTATGTATGAATACTAACATTTCTCTTGCTCATCTTTTTCTTATTCAAACAAAGTACCAGCTACAACAAAGTGTCATTCAACCTAACGTATCACTCTGACGTAAGATGTGTACGAGTTACTTGCTACAAACGTCTGTCACTTGTTTACTGAGGGAACGTTTAAGCCAACAGATCGCGCTTAACGTTGCAAAGGACTAATTCGCGACACTGTGTACATAATTACTTATATGAGTTTGCTTAAGTATTTTTAATGTACTTGTGGAAACTTCGTCTGTGTAATTGAATGTTCTTGTCTCACGTGGATGAGTTTGTTTTGTTGATTGTATGGTAGTGAAAATACTTTTTTATGTACAATGTTGATGTCGTTTTGATATGTGACATTACAATTGTTCACGGATTATGTTATATTGTGTGGTGATACATAACATGATTGTATTACACATAAATGTGAGAAAGAACACCTTTTTTTTCTCACCTATCGATAGCTTTTTTTTTTTTGTAAATTGCCTTAGATGTGCATAACAAACTAAAAAAATATACCTTGAAATTGAAAACAGGATGTCCTACAATTCGTATTTAAGTATCATCATCCTGTAACACCTCTGTAACTGTATACCTATACCTATAATAGTCGATAATGGTCGGTACTCAAAAATACCTGGTTATACTAAATGGAAACTTTTTATCGGTATATTTTAATAGTCCAAACATAAAGTTTATATAATGTGACCAGCAGCCGTATTCAGGAGGAACAACTTTGGACTAGGTTGGACTAATTTATTCAGAGCGCGTTAGGATACTTTGTCCTGATTCGAAAATAAACTTGAGTGACTGCACCGGATATAGCGAGTAGGGACTTTATATGGGATAGGGGACTCTTGTGTGCACTATGTAAAGTTGAAATTAACTGAAAACAACATTGTGTATTAAAGGGGTACGTAGTAAGCTGTAAGTTCTTTCTGTCAGTACGTTGGTTTCAAATTTAATTTTCTCTTGAGGTTTTTTCGATATTCTGGTAGATTACGTTTTTCTTTTGTTATATGTTTAAGTTTTTTGTTGTATCAATATGAAAATAATTGAGGATATTTCTGTAAATCGTCCTTAATAATATGCTACCTATGTTGCAGGGTATATTAGGGGATATTATCAAACCATTGAAATGGATACAATTTCTGATAGTGGAATTATAATTTCACTGAAATAAGCCCGTAAAATTGTGATAAATGAAGACAGTTGTCGAAATTTCGTGCAATTATGTCACTGGTTTTACAATATCTGCGACATAAAATGTATATAGACAAGTAAAATGCGATTTTATCGAATTGTAGACAAACACATTTAAAAGGAGTAAGTGTACCGTTTGTGGTGCACCGCAAGCAACGTACCAACCCTCTTTTGTTTGCTTAGGATTTCTCCTTTATGATATTTTCGTTTGCATTGTTCAATATGACCTCTCATACCAAAAATAACCTGTTGACCCAAGGAAATACTCACTGCATTCTCAGAATGTAAAATAAGTGAAGAGTTTGATCGTGAATTTTATACAGTTTGGAGGATTATTAACTGACTTCAAAAAGAGAAGATTTTAGCGCATATGCTATACATATTATATACCTCAGAGAAGGTCCCATATAAACTGCATCGAAATAGATTCAGCAATTTTTGTTGAAGTCAGTATATTGACATTTATATTTTTACTGTACCATATTCTTACAAATAAATATTTATATTTCTTTATCTTATGAATTATTTCATAATTTACAAGAAATAAAAACAAAATTGGAACGGCGTTTCGAGACTAATCAGTCAAGGTGGTATTTTGTAAAAGCTATCAAGTATACAAATTAACCTTGACCACCTCTTGTAGGTGAGTGACCTTGACTACCAACCCTCTTTTTTATAATTTTCTTTTAAATTCAAACGATCATAATAAACTGGTATTAACTTATTTCTTTCGGTATCTAAGCTATCAAACAAAGTTATCATTTACTGCCGCTTTAAACCGGATTAAGATACAAGAACAATTTGAGTATAATCAAGGGTGATGTTCGAAAGCCTCTTGAAGCCGGATCATCCGTCAGACATTCGCATTATATTTACAAAATACAAAACTTCAAAAGCTTAATAATGTCTTTTGTCCACTGAAATGTTTGTAGAAACGTACAAAGTTATATGAGTCGTCATTTGTTTCTTAGGCTTAGGATAGGTACATTTTTTTGTTACGACAAGTGTGTGTTTAAAAAGTAAATCACGTTTTTAGAGCTGGTGAAGGAAATCATGATGAGAAAAAAGTGAATCACGTTTTTAGAGCTGGTGAAGGAAATCATGATGAGAAAAAAGTAAATCACGTTTTTAGAGCTGGTGAAGGAAATCATGATGAGAAAAAAGTGAATCACGTTTTTAGAGCTGGTGAAGGAAATCATGATGAGAAAAAATTAAATCACGTTTATAGAGCTGGTGATGGAAATCATGATGAGAAAAAAGTAAATCACGTTTTTAGAGCTGGTGATGGAAATCATGATGAGAAAAAAGTAAATCACGTTTTTAGAGCTGGTGAAGGAAATCATGATGAGAAAAAAGTGAATCACGTTTTTAGAGCTGGTGATGGAAATCATGATGAGAAAAAAGTGAATCACGTTTTTAGAGCTGGTGAAGGAAATCATGATGAGAAAAAAGTGAATCACGTTTTTAGAGCTGCTGAAGGAAATCATGATGAGAAAAAAGTGAATCACGTTTTTAGAGCTGGTGAAGGAAATCATGATGAGAAAAAAGTAAATCACGTTTTTAGAGCTGGTGAAGGAAATCATGATGAGAAAAACTGGATTTCAATTATTGGAATCAGACATTGCCAACCCGCACTGAGCAAGTGTGGTGATCAATGCTCGTTCTTTCTCTTCATGAGAAGGGGTCCTTGCCCAGAAGTGGGACATTGTGGTTATCTTATTATTGTTATTAGATCTTTTCCTACCATTCTGTATTTCATTAAACCAAAGAAGAAACATGAGAATTGTGTTTTACTGTTGGCGTTACATTTGTCACAAAGATATCTTTGACGAAATACACGTACCAGTAAGAGTCCAGCCACCTTTGTCGCATTACTTACAAAAAACAATTCTATCCATAGTACAGCGAGAAGAAAGTGATGACATCACAAATAAATATAAAAAGATCTTTGGACAGGCTTCCAAACCAAAAAGGTATCAAAGGAATGCCTGTCGGGAATGAATTTGGGCCTTCAAATGGATGAAATTTTTACTCACACCTGTTTAGCCCTTTTAGAAAAAAGTTTTGTTTTGTAGGCTCTAAATATGATGCCTAGTTGCATACACGTTTAGTTTGATTTTACTGGAATGTTCCGCACTTAGCCTATTAATTGTGAGTAGGTATGTTAGTTGCATATAAATACGATTTAACATGTCCATAAAATGCGCAATTTTCCACGAAATTCTCTTAAGAAGTCAACACTTCTGTATTTTATAGCTGTCTTAGCCAGCGCTAACCGTGTGGTCACCAAGTTAATACGCCGCGATATTGGCCGTGTCATACTGCGTCCTGCTGCGAGGGGAAGGACCCTCGTAAAACTACACACCCACTATATCTTACAATTATTGGCTCTTTTATGTATTAACGTGTATGTCCTGAACAATTTTCCTTAAGTATTCTTACATTATCGAAAGCTGAATAGAGTGCAGAGTTTCAGTTATTTACAAGCTGAAACATACGCAAGATGAAAAAAAAATGCCAAAAAAATGGTATACACCTTTGCACTTTTTTGTGAATGTAGTGTCTCACTATAACGCTGCCCGCCCACGTCAGACCTTTTGTAGGTCAGATAATGGGGCTGATTCTTCCGCCGATTCTTAGTACCGAATTCTGACCTACTTTTTGTAGGACGTGTGCGTTGCACTATTGCTATCAGAGTGTTCTATTTTTCTCCTATTAAAAATTGGTCACCGATTTATCGGACGTGGGCGGGCAGCCTAACTCGTTTATATACATAAATAATTTATTTAGGTTATAAAATTAAGAACAAAACTATTTTATTAGCCTAAATTAGATTGTATAACAAAACTATTGTCAACAAAAATAAATTCGTTCCAGGTAGTGTTTTCAAGCACTTAAAAATATGTATACAAATATCGATAACAAAGTTTTTTCATATAGATTTTACGCCACCTCACATGTGTGTGTAGTGGGGCACTATACTGAATTATTGGCGCGCCACAGCGGGCTGACTTCCACATGGCGGGGCTAATCCGATCAACAGATAAATTATTCCTTCGGAAAACGAAGATAACAGGCTGTTCACCGCTAACGTCTGCATTGGAAATATGCGACGAGTCGAGTCTATGTAAGGTACAGCATGTTGTTCAGACTAAACGTACTAAGTGAACGCCATAAGGCTCATTTTTGAATGTCTACAGTATACTAGCTTACCTAAAAAGGTGGGTTCCACGACAGCTGTTATAACTAAGCACATTTTTTTAATTACCATATTATTGACATTGGAAAATGGACCATAAATATTGACTATCTATACGAATTTAGAATTTTGTTGCTCTGTAACTCCTATATAAGTCATTACCTTGAAAGATTTCTGTACATTCCACATACAATGATTTGTAACGAATACCTCGCGTGATATTTTGTTCGTGTCGATCGAACAACTTTTATGGTATGATGGCGTTTTACACTACTTATATAGATCGGCATGAGCTTTGTGGCACACCTTGTAATGTTAGCAGTAAGTATGAAATATTATTCTGGATTAAAACAAAAAGACTGCCTCGTTGGCCTAGTGGTGCTAAGCGCGACTGCTACGCTAGAGGTCTTGGGTTCGATTCCCAAGTCGACCAAGGTGTTATTGGGTTTTTCTATGAAATTCTCAGTAGCAGGTCGGAGTTTGGATTTGTGCCCGGTTAGTGGCAATAGGCTCGCCCCCTATTACATGGGACCTAAACATACCGGCGAACTGTGGGTGTACATTGGTACACCTCTGCCTAACTCTTCGGGGATACAGGCGTGATGGTATGATGGTATTAAAACAAAAATACGCTACAATTTTCCAATCTCATAACATTTACATCTTAAAAGCACCCGTGTCAGAGAAACTTGGAAAATCATACGCTATTTTCCAAGCAGTTTGAAACCACTACACATTGATATGCCATTAAAGTGAGTACATATAAAATCTATGTTCGGTCTTTACCATTATTTAAAATGTATGTTTGAAAACGCTTCTGCCGGCTATAGCAGGGCAATATGGAGTGAAGTAGGTAATGCTCGTGAGGTGTGGTTATTGGCTCCCGCCGACGCAAGTTTCAAGTTTCATTGAACACACGTAATATTGTCTGGAAGTGAGCTCGATACAGTTACTACTGAAATTTCTCTCCACTTAATGGCGACCAGGTTTTGAATCTTCTTTAATACGTAAATAATCGTCAAGAACACTCCATAACTTTCTAATTGCTTTTTACCTCGGTGGGCGCGTGCTTTTAGCCAGATTGCTTATTTTGTTAATGAACTTGGGTGGCTCAAAAGTTTTTGCTTTTCGTTTCTTTAATAGCTTAAAATTATCTCTTAAACATAATAAAATTATTATACACGAATCAGCGACGCACAATGGAAAAGTTTGTTTATTGTTTACGGTTTGAACACGTTCATTGGGGAATCTAAAAGCCTTTGTGTTCGACTTTTTATTTTTACGCATCAAATGAAGCTGATGAAAGGAATACAAGTTGCGGAGTTCTGTAACAGGGTGGATACAGGAAAATGGTCTTTTTTCCTTGTGCTATGAATTATCTAAAGCATTCTGTATCAATTAAGTATGTATTATATCATGCACGACCGCCATTTTACATGCAACAGGAAAAGTATTTTTTAGCTGTGATATTTTTCGGATATCCGGCGGCGCTTCCTATGTCCGTATTTGATAACCCTCACATCGAATTGCTCTGCAAGTGTGTATTCCAAAGTTTGATCGAAAAATGTTGTTGCGCTATGATTCAAAGAGTCAGGTAACATTTCGGACATGTAAAGGCGCGGCGTACAAAAGAATTTCAATTTGGTACCGTATCGCGCAACCCTTTTCAACTTTACAAAGTAATTTCCTGACGCGAAATTGATTTGTTGGTTTCGTGGTTTTTGTTTGGTGTGGCGACTGCGGTTTAATTAAAACGAAAAAATCTTACCGTGTTGTAATCCGGTTATTTATAGATGTCCCCAGGTAACCAGTCCGGAATATTTCACGCCACAACTCCCGGTTAAGTGATATCGCCCGATTCCCAATTCTCATTGCGTACTCAAACCCGTTTTACATAAACATTGGAAAACTTGGGAGTTTGATGACAAAACGTTCGAAATACAAACATCGATTTGTCAAACAGTATCGATATACAATTACTTCTTCTGAATACCGCCGAGGATAATTTAATATATTAACATCTCGACGTCGAAACTCGAGCTGGAGTGACATTAATATGACAAATAATTTCCTACGAAGCCTACCTCCGGCGTGCCGAGGAAATGCGTTGAATATGGTAATCATTTCCCATGTGCCTTGCTCGCTCCAGACCTGCCTACCGCCACTTTAAACTTAGAAATACTTTAGCATTTCAATAACTCGAGTCTTGGAATGTTGTCATCGTCGACGCTTAGAGAGAACTGTGGAAAGCTGTTGTGCAGCGCTCGCAAATGTATTGCTGCATTTCCTGATGTTCAATATACTTTTTATTTGGAGTGGAAGCTTTGTATGGCTTCAATTTAACTTTTGTTTTGTCTACAAAGACGCAGGTATATTGCTTCTTGATTTACACTATTATACATATTTTGAAACGTTTACGTTCAGTTGCGCAATGCATCCATCTGTTCCTAACCTACTAATGAACTAAACACTATCCACCGCATCAGATTCACGTACTTCAATGAAATATGGTCTATACCTCAACAAAAACATAACTGACGCGACCAACTGGCTTACCCCTCCAAAAGTTACAAGTAAACAAAAAGGGTTACCAAGTTTTCCACTTGATACTTTTATTTATCGTTTACTGCAGGCTCAGAGATACCATGCATCTGAGTGGTGTCAGGTTATTTTGGTACACGCCGTACGATTACGTCGCGGTACGGTCTCGTCCGGGCCCAGGGGAGGCCGCGACTTCGCGATGTAGCGGGTTCGTACAATTTATTGCTGACGTTGTGTTACATTCCCATTATTAAGTTTAAGGGTACAAACAACACATTGCATATATGTGTGTATAGAGTATTTGCTGATATAAACAAAAAATATGTGTTTTATCACTAATTGGCATTCATCAACCTTATCTTTGAAAATATGTAGAATCATGTATAGTGTATGTATGTAGAATCATGTTTTAATTGCAATTAAATAATAATATTTTAAATAACTAGTTCCAAGTTCAAAAACTAAGTCTAAATTGATTGGTTTCTAATACGGATCTGACCCCTATAATGTGTGAATCAATTAAAAGGTGAAATAGATAATTATATTATGTAACAGAATAACAGAATAACCATAACCTCTCAGGTTACTCCTTTGAGGAATGCAGACGTAATGCTATTGATACGATACGAATAGATCGAGTTACAAAGTTCATTGCCAAGTAGATGTTGACGTGTATTTTTTTTAAGCTATTGCCCGTTAATTACTCTCAAGAACTATAGAACGAGAATCACTAGAATAAAAAATACATATTTGCAATATTTGATACCTACACTCCCACAGATGTAGTATGTATATGTTTTACATTGAACTATATTTTCGCTGTGTAATGTAACTCTCCACAACTAAATCGTTATACGTAACTCCTGAAAATAATACTTTTTGGATTTGAATGTGAATGAAAATATCGAATATCTTTAGTCTGGCTTCTTTTTGTCTCCCGCGAGAGAAATTGAAGGCAAACGTGAAACAGTCACATTTTATTGTATCTCTTTATACAAAGTTAGTGTGACAATACATTTCTATCGATTTGGGAATATCCCCCTTTTTCGTGCGACCAAGTAAAGTTTACGCTTTCGCGGGTTCCTAGTCTTGTTGAAAAGCGAATTCCTGTGGGGGGCCATAACTAAAGATTAGACCAATTTCGGGTAATATCCGGGTCGTGTGCGACCCATTTAAGGGTTGAACGTGGTAAATGGCTTTCTGAACATCGCCCTGTGTCTTGGGAGCTTAAAATGTGTTTTTGGTAATGCGTGTTCTCGTCACCTTGTTCCCGAGGATTACGTTGCGACGCGAATTAATAATTCAAAATGTGTTAACGTGAACAGTTTAACGATACTTTTCCAGATACTCCGAATGTTCTAAGATATTAAAAAGTCAGTCTTGCAGAAAACCTATAACTCATTTACCTCGCTCCAATCTACTGGGAATATTAGCGGGTCTACCTCAAAGCTGTATACGTAAGATGTAGCATAACGTCCTAGATATCTAAGTTGCATGAAAAGAAAATGTGCAGTTTTGAGTTCTGAAACATTTTCCAGCTCAATAATATACTCGTTCGCCGCTGATTGCGTTTGTTGCGAGGTAAAGTCAGCTTTATATTTTGGGGCATTGGGTTGGGATTTTGTTGCGCGGTGAAGGATATAAGACAAAAGGGTAATGACTGCCGGCAGTGAGACCATCTGTTGGCCTCCATAGACATTACGGCGCGTTCTTGCAAGGCTCTCAGCGGGAGCTACACTGGGAAGCCAAAAATGTTCGTCTTTTGAATTTGTTTGGACATAAATATAATTTTACTTTTAATAATCGCTTGACTTATGCTTGACTCTATTAAATCTATTTAGTTTATTGCGTCTAGTTACCTTATTTCTTATGGGCATAGCTATGAGTTTAAATACGAAAAAAATCTTCGTAATACTAATAACAATTTTAGGTGACGTTGATTCTATTGTTTGCCAACTATGTATACAAATTATGTTTAATTTTTTTTTTCACTATACATTTTTTCAATACATTTTTATAAAAGTTACAAGTTGAATTCAAAGATTTTGCAATCTTATTTTTTTATAAATCGCTTTGTGTGCGAAGATAAATAAATTCAAAGTTTATTTTTAAATTCTTCCTGTTCTTACAAAGTCAGCTCCAACTTGCTAACTTTATCAGCAACTACAAAAGATGCTGAATCCTAACGATAAGATTTCCTCATCTCAAGCGACTCATCAAATCCGTAGTTAAAATAAAAGGGGAACGTAGAAGCGGTTATTGAAGAAATTCTCCGGGTGTGCTAAAGCCCTACGGATCCACAATGTCAGTTATTATATCTGTTATCTCCCCTAGTCCATTACGACAAGGACGCTACGCATCGCGACGGACTGAAGCCATTGTCGAAGACGTTTTGTGTCAAGCCAAGGAATTTTAATGTAGCGTTCGAATTTTTTTTTCTTATCTAGGTATAATTTTGTCTCATGTGGCTGGCTGTTTACACTTTCTTTTGTTTGATAAACTAAGTTAAAAAAGAGATGTGAAATGCCACCAATTAATTTAAAAATAAAATTTCAAAAAAGGAATGAAAGTTGACCACTAGAAGAAAAAAGACACGAATTATTATATAATTACTGGCCAGTTCGATTCCTAAGCTCTAAGGGAATATTACAATGATGCCAAAATAAAAGTTTTTTGAACATATTGTATCACGATCGATATTTATTTATTTTAAGAATTGTAAACATACGTAACTCGTCCAATAAATAGAACATTAGCGTTTATTTATTAAAAACATGTCAGCAGAGTTAATGGTGTTTTGATGACAGCTGTAAGTACAATTAATTTATTTTTTATAAAGTAATAGTCTTTGTGATTTGATTGCTTCATAATTTTGTGATTATTATGTTCGTTATCAAAATAATTTAATTTTAAACTATATTTTTTGGCTCGATGTGGAACATTTATCCAGTTAGGTTACCACTATAGTAAAAATAAAATTGATGTTAAATAACTCGACGAATAACCCACTTTCACAACAAAAAATATATGCAAGCGTTTTTAGTGCATTAACCTCCCCTAAATAACAAACACTTTCGTTTAACGCAGCGGTGTTGAAAACCACCGCAATTTTGAACACAGGAAACACGGCCCCATTTTATGTTGAAGCCGATGCAATATAGATTAAACTATTTAAGGTTGAGCCTTATCTGTATAATTAATCCAAACGAATTACTAATCGATACAAACGATAAATTGTGGGAGCGGTCGCTCGATGTTTAATAACAACAACGATTCGGGCTGTAAGTGATCGGTGGTAAGCTCCCGAGCCGCCGAGCCGCCGAGCCGCCGAGCAAAGCCTTCAAATCAAACAAGTGTTCGCTACGGCCGACGCCGCTTATCTGATACCCTGGTACTCGCATCCCGATCCCTTCAGCGATCGAATCCCTCACAATTAGAAATAAGGTCGAATATCCAAGCGATCATGCAGATGACAATTTGTTTATTAACTGCTTGTCTCTAACATTTATGTGTGCGTAGTTCGATAACTACCAAATAGTTACAATAGAAATGTGATAAATACAACATGAACATTATGAACAATGTATTGTCAAATGCATGCCGCTTCAGCTAAATGGATAATATGGGGTTCCATACAAATCCGAATAGCGGATTAGCACAAAGTACTTTTTCATATATTTTATTTCGCTCTCTCATTTACCGGACACAATTCCAATTATAAAAGCATCGTCTTTTGTTATCGTCCGTCCATATTTCAGCCGTCATTGTAATGAAATGAATAAGTATTTCCACATTAAATGTTCGAAATATTATCACGAAAAAAATACAAGAAGCTTAACAACATGTTTATAGGTGAATTTATGAGACTTCCAACGTATTTTTTACGAAGGATAAATATTTATCTATCCGACTAAGCGTGTATTACCACGTTTACATATTTATACAGTCGCGGTATTATGTTTCAAACACAATAGTGTGACTTTGACTGAAGTAGTCAGATATGTTAATACGCTTTCTTATTTAGTTGATACGAGCGCTATATTCTTTGCGTGCGTTGAAAGATGATACCTATAATAAAAGATAATATTTTAGCGGAGTGGCTGCGGGAAAAATGCTTTGAATACGTGTGAAATATTGGACAGATGTACGATATTGTGACGTTATTTTGAGGTTTATTTTCATTGTATGTTTTTGTAGTGAACTGAAATAAAGGTGCAACGTCCAAATGGCTGAGGGCAATCAATATGCGAGTTTTGTGTTCACTCAACAGTAGTAGTTTGATACATACGGACTTGCTGAAAACATAAAAACGAAAAACATCGCTTTGAGTGTGCAACAGCCGATTTTTTAAACCTACTTTGTTTATTACCTGTAGGTATCTAGTAAAACGTTAACACCCAAAATGCCTAGTGAACTTCATATATGAACACCAGGTATGACCCATTTGAAACAAAGTATACCAACCATTTTTGTGTAAGTAAGCCAGACTTACTCAGGTGTAAAACGTACTTAACCGTACCGCCCGGTAACAAGAAGTATTCTCGTCCTTTTTACTAGGCACAAGTAAATAAAAGAAAGTACCTACAAACAAGGCTTTAAGCTTACCCAAAAAAAAGTGTCAACACATTTAAAGGTCCACTTAAAAGCGATTTTATGCGATGTCCGCAGAACGGTGGCACATTAAATGACCCTTGTAATACATCTTGAATATTCACATGGGAGTACGAAGCAAAGGTCTACCCATACTAATACGGTCCACACCTGCTTCGTCGCCCAATGAATAATGTTATATAATGTTCTCGAGCACTTGATACGATTCCCGGTAAATGTAATCAAGTATCGATGAAATGGAATCGATATTTTTTTTGTGATCTATTCGATTTATCGATTGCTTTTGAGGACATTTGATGGTGGATTGTCGTGGTTATGAAATAGTTCTTCTGTTGTCGTTTTTTATGGATGAGCGCAGTAGGTTGCCTGGTTTATGGAGTAGTTATTTCCATGTCTGTATATTTAAATGTCCCTTGTAATATGCACATGTCTGTAAAAAGCTAAGGTATAAAGTATAGTACACAAGTAATAAAACACGGTCCGTGCTCCTTTGGCCAATGAATAATATTATATAATATTCTCGACTATTCGATCCTTTTAAATAATATCGAATAGTAAAGTTTTTAGTGTTAGATCATCGATTGTTTTCGATGTTATTCGAAACTTGACTGTGGCTTCATTTGAAGAGAAAGAGTTGTATTGAAAAACAATGTTTTGTGGAAGTTTTCCGCAATTATTTTATTATGTAATGTATTAAGATTTATTGTTCTTGATAAAGATATTAAAGGAGTAATGAGTACATAGTTAAGATGTTATATAATCGTTTGCATACCTACGTATTTTATTGTTTTTCTTTAATTAAAAAACCTTTGGGGTATCTTAACCTGCTTGTCATATTTCAGCAGTTCCTTTTCACGTTTCTTAACACTAAAAATATCGAAGCGCCGGTAAATTCAATTTATCTTTACTTTCAATTGTAACTATTTTTAGATTTTTGTATTAGATCTATGTTTCCAATATGTATACAATATTATCGTTGTGTGCAAAACAAATAAAGTTTAGTTTGTTGCACATCGAATTCAAAGCAATTATTTATTCAAAATATTACATGAATGACGAACAACCTGTCACAGGTCATGCATTTTTGATTCATAACCAAAAAAATATGTAACGTGCAGATTTAGATAGGATTGGAATGTGAGTGTATTAGTTTTACAAAAATAAAAAAACAGGCTTTTTTAACAAAAGGCCGGGTAAAAATAAAACATTGTAAATGAAATTTAATAAATTTATTGGTAACAAATTATTTCCAGTAGGTACACAAAACTTGGGTTAACTGGCAATTACCAAATATCAATTGCAAATAAATTAATAATAATTTAATTTTTACGAGATACATTTAAAATTTTTAACATAGCTAATAATAGTATTTCTAATGACGACCCAGTAGTACGCACCTTCACAATAAAACAGATTTACATTAAAACATCAGGAAAACGAATAGCGCTAAGCTCAAAACACAAGTAGATCTATAAATAAGTATTAAAATGTCGGTCCTAATGCCCGCTGCACCACATAGGTCGGCTTAACCCCATGCACGAGTCATAGTTCACCTGTAGTCTTAAGTGGATGTCATAGTCCCCTCTGCCGCACTCTCGAGCCGTTTACTAAGCTCTTAAAGCCTTCCCTTAGAAAACAGACTTGACCTACGTTTCTTGGTACTTGGTTGGTAATACTTATTGAGTACCGAGTTTTAGGCACGTGTTATTTTGAGGGTTAAGACGCTCTTTTGTTTCAGTTGAAATGTTGTTAGTGGTCGATTTTATTTGACTCCAGAGAAGTAATTTGATCGTAGGCTTCGTATGCTTTAAAAAATGTATTTTTTGCATCTAATTGATTTATCGAAATAGTTTTCATAGTTATAAAAAACAATACTGAATTTATTTCAAGCGTCTTGTTTATATATTATTTAATCAAATATTAACAATAGTATTAAAAGTAAAAAAAGGTTAAAAAAGTCAGTAAGCCAGTTATAGAGCAACCTTATTTCGCTGCTATATCAAGTAAATGGTTGTCATTTATATAATAGTGCATTAAAATAACTCCGCGACCACACACGAACACCATTCGTTGCAAAATCCAGCCACAATACGTTATTTTGCAATGGTAAATTCAGCCTTCATACTATGTAACGTTAATTAGGAAACTCAGCTCATTTTAATATATTCTGAACTGTATTTTAACTCCTAAATCAAATACTATGCTATTCCATATTACATGTTTTGCGCCAAAAAATATTTTAGTGAGTCAATTTTAGTGTTTCATATTGAAAAATATATTTTTAACTCTGTATTATTTTACCATTGCCATTTGATATAATAATTTGACTCATATATTTTGTACAATAAACGGTAGTTCAAATTAAATTCGACAGGTAATGAATAAAACGATCGTTTGCTCAACAATATTTAGGACAGTTCGGTAGATACCTTTTTAAGGCTATCTACGATTTTTCACACATTTTAACATAGTAAAAGGTAAAAATAAATCATGCGCTTAGTTATTGTACGAACCAATTTGAAATGAATTTTTAGTATTCCACAGACAGTGAGGGTGAAAGGTAAAAAAAAAGCGAGCTGTTAAAATCATGTCGATAAAAATAGAATGTCAGTTCTATACAATAAATAAATGATTTGATTTAATTTGATTTGATTAATTAATGACACGTAAGGCATTTTTATAATTTTTTACGCTTGTTGAAATGTCACTTGGCTATAACAGTGTGTCACCTATGTCTCTATTATCAGAGAAGAAATATTTAGGAAGTAAAATGTTCTAAATGAGTACTAAGCCAAAATAAACATTGTGTTAATATTCACCTTGAACGAAGACGTCAACAGGTAATATCTTGAAACTTTTGATTGGGTCGGTTTTAAGTAAAATTTGTATTCGAAGTTTACTCTTGATCCATTGGAGAAGTGTAAATTGAAGGCCAACTTGGAAAGTAATCCTGTGAAGAAACTTCAGAAGAATGTGAAACGGGAAGAAGTTGTTGTGCTGTTTCTGCCGGCCGCTACATTACTCGGTACATGTTGTAGTTTGTAATACAAAGTTTTTTGTTACTTAAATTGGATGTTTATTTATTTATATTTTATAATTATTATTATTATAACATAAAAGTGATAGATTAGGTAATACTTTGGTGTACATTTTAATTAGATTCGTCTCTGTTTAAACCCTAAATTGAAAACATCTAATTTATTATTTGGCGGTAGAAGGTTCTAAAAACTGCTAATTCGATTTTAATAATTCTTTCATCGACGTATAGCTATTAGTTACCATTATTGCGGTAATGTCTTATGTGGAACATAGTTTTCCCATAAAAACGAGAAAAGCGAAGCCACGAACAGAAGCAAGTCCAAAAATACACTAACACCGCTTCCGTAACAATACGTAATTTAAAAATACAACATTTTTCCATCAGTTTGCACAGCACGTACAGCTGACTCAATTACTTGATTAAAGCTCATCGCCGAGAGAATAAGACGTCTAAAATCATTAATAACGTTACATTCATAGTCACTTCATTTTAATTCCAGTCCTTGAAAGCAGAAGAGGCGTAATCAGGAGGAATAAGCGAGGGAATAAGCGAGGAATAAGCCTATTTCTTACTCTAATTTCATTCAAGTCTTCGCAAGTTTACACGTCTACCGCGAAGCGACACTTTAACTCCGTGTAAATAAATAAACGGGAGCGAATGTAAGGAATTTATGTATCCTTTGTATCGCTGTGCGTGGAAGGTTAAGAATCACAAAATTGTAACGTAGCGTTCGGAGCGAGCTTGTTACGTATCATAGCTTATTGCAACGATGTGTTCGTCCATGTTTTGCAAACAGAGGCCATTATGAATTGACTCCTCTCTGAAGTCTCAAAATGATCCTCGATGAACATGTAGTATGTACTTTCTGCAATAATATATTATTACAAATCTTATTTATTCTTCGTTTTAACCAATAATTACACAATTACGGACAATGGTGAAGGAACAATTAGCAGTGCATAATAGGTTGTTCTGTAACACGTTACAAACAAAAACATTTCTGGTTACAGGCACCAGTCACCTTAATGTATGCGACAATGCTTTCGATAGTAATTCGCTGTTTACTCACGTGTGCTATTAAAATGATGGCGTCGTGCTATTTTAGAGCTGTTAATGTTTTAAGTGTTTGCGGAATTTATGGCGTAAGGTTTAGATTATACGTTAATGAAAGTAATTTGTTCATAGAATCCATTTACACTGGCAAGTTTTAGTGGTAGAGTATAACGAAATGTGTTAACAGTAATAGTTACTGGCATAATATTTGAATTAGAACCGTTATTAATTTTATTGCTTACTATCATAAAACAATAAAATGCACCTGTTTAAGTTAAGTCAATCTACGCAAAATAATGAGCTTTATAAACTTGTAACGAAAATATAAAAAACCGGCCAAGTGCGAGTCGGACTCGCGCACGAAGGGTTCCGTACGATTGACTTCGTAAACAACAGTAGGTACACAAATTTCATACAAAAATGTCGTGTTTTTTTGTATTGACCCCCCCTCACCCTTTAAATATTTATTTTAGTTAGTTTTTAGTATTTGTTGTTATAGCGGCAACGGAAATACATCATTTGTGAAAATTTCAGCTTTCTAGCTATCACGGTTTATGAGATACAGCCTGGAGACAGACAGACGGACAGACAGACAGCGGAGTCTTAGTAATAGGGTCCCGTTTTACCCTTTGGGTACGGAATCCTAAAAACGTGTGATAAAGGCCTGTTTTAGGATAAACTAGAACATATTTAAATAAGTAGGTAAGTAACCAAAAGTATATTCATTTACAACAATCCCCGCTATTCCCAGTACGTCTTTTATTTATAAAAATGAAGTCGTCATTATTCATTTTACTTATTTTTGGCAAGATAATATTATTGTTCGCAACGAAAACTGCTCGGAATGGCAGCGAGGCTTATTGTTTGAATTTCTTGAGCATCTGATATAATATAAGAATACTTTACTTACGGACAATGAACTTAATGTAAGTCTTTGTAACATGTAGTTATGCTTAAACAAATTATTTATTAATACAGGTCTGTCATTGTCCCACTACTGGGCAAAGGCCCTTCTTATATAGAGACGGTATGTGAGGAGTTTTGGAGTTATGTGTAATTTGCTATATCAACTTTTAAATTGACGCTTTGATGCGCTTCGACTCTGTAGTATAAATTGACCTTTAGCCATTAAACTGCTAAGCCACCTTGAGGTTATCTAACTATAGCGTATAAAGATTTATTTCTCAAAATTCAAGGTAACTCCAGTAGTTCCGGTAAATAAAAGCTCCTCATTGCCAACTACATCAAAATATTTATTTTCACCGGGACCTGAGTTCTCAGCTTCGAAATTCCCAACCAGCAGTTTAAATTAATTTTTGTTTATTTTGTTTTCAACTACACATTTCATCCTCCGCTTTGGTAATGAGAAATTAAAAATTAGATTCATTTAAATGTTTAAACAATTAAAGTTTTGTTAAGCTGTGAATTACTTAGATTGTTGTTGTAGTTTTGTTGAGTTGTGAATAATTTAGGTTGTTATAATTAGGCTTTGTTTACTGCAAACAATACTAAGGTCCTCGCAGTCGATTTGTTAGGCTTGTGTCAACATTTGTGGAGGTCGGGGCGGCTACGTTAAGAGTTTCAGCCGCTCTACACTCGTCTAACGTAAACGTTGTTTTTGCGACGTTTGTTATTCTGTTGAATTGAGTTCTGCGCCGCAATGAGTTTGTATTAAGTGCTGCTTACTTTATTAAAACAGTACAAATGAGATAAAATGATGTGCCTTCATTCCCGATCTGTACGTTTGAAGAAAGATAAATATAGAGACATGTTTTTGGAAATATATCGAGGTGTGCGACAGACAAATACTACTTTTGTTGTTGTTATACATTTCCTTGTAATATGGCTGTTTAAAAACATTCCCAACAAATAGCCATAGGCTTTTACAGTGTTTTACGAAAAATTTACTTTTATATACTTCTGGCTATGTCTTCTGAGAATAGCTACATGCGTGATGGATATATATAAATAGATGTTATATATCATGTCTTTCTTAAATCCTTGAACAAGACGATGTTTGCTTGACCCTGATCGATATATCAAGGTACTTCAGTTACTACAGAGATAAATTTGTCTGCTCTCTTAACATAATTTTCTTTTAATGGCCTCTTACAGCACCCGAGGGAGGGAAAGTCTACCTTATTTGTAGTTAAAGTCATGTCTATTTTAATGTAAGAAGGTAAATAAACCTTACACTGACTCATTGTGCCCTTTAGTTCTCCTCCTGGAGATTTTGTTTTAAAAAGTAAACGGAGCTTGTAGACTGTTTTAGAAAACAAAAGCAGGTTGAAAAATCTTTACAACGTTCACCACCTACATTAAGACGTTGTGTTCATGACCCATATGTACCTATACCGAAAGGTGGTAGAGTCTTTATAATGAAGTTTTAATAATAATACCGGCCTGTAAATGTCAAACAGAAATAAATATATAATATTCCCTTCACCTTTGTAACTAATAACACAAACATTTCGTTAGTTCTTATATCGAGTTTCCCATACAGAAGTATAACAAAAACTGCGTTATCTTTTTGTAGATATAACTCGATTGTTATTATCTTAGTCCAGTCTAGACATTTAAGTCGGGTGGTAAGGAATGAACCGACTAATCCGATACAGACCTAAGTAACTGAACGTAGCTTAGTCTTAGCTTGGTCTGAGCTTGGTTGGGTCTAGAGTAAGGCAACTAGGATTAGACCTTAGCAAGATTGTTCAGATAATCTTTAATTGATAATGCTCATTTAAATTGTTGTATTTTGATCTGGAAAGATTGACTGACTGAGAATAAATTTAGGTTAAAGTTATTTTGATGTATGTAGAGTCGAAAACATTTTGTTATTTATAGCAACATAGCGAGAGTTATATGTTTATAGTGTATTGTAGTATAAATATATAGTGATATATATTTTTTCATATAATTAATACTCAATACCTAACTGTTGAAGAAAATCTTTTTTACTATTTTTGTTCTACTTCATAAACGATGTAGTTTGATTCGAGGTACACAGGAACCTTAACGTTTTGTTGTTAACACTATTTCATGATATTATTTAAAGCAAAAATAAAATAGTGATAACGTAAATGAAATACATCTTTATATAAACCATTATTTATTTATTAAATATAAAATTGCCATATCAGATTGTTAGGACCACATAAAATTATGATTGACATCTACAAACAGTTCGATCGACATAATTTACACATTTAATCTCACAGTTTCAATGTTAAACTCTATATAATAGAATCAACACAAAATGGAAACATTTACATTTGCTATCGTTATAAAATGGCACTACAGAGTTACTCTACACTTACGGCATGAGAGATTTGACCTATTAAATAATTCAGTTCTCAACTGCTTATTTTAAAGTTTAGTATGGTTTTTTTTTTGTACCCTATAATACAGCTTTATATAATACTTATGCTAAACCAAAAAAGATTACATAGAGTTTTTAATATCAATGAAGTATTTAAAGAAAACTTGTAAAAGAAGTTTTAACTTTGGTGGTCAAAAAGCAAATCAGCATTTTTTTTTACGTAAACTTTACATAATTTCATATTTTTTTTATGTACACGAGACTATGAATGGTGGTGTAAATATTTAAAGTTTCTCATGCCGTCCGCGAGAGCACACCATCTATATAATATAATCATCACGGTTCTATGCAATATTTACAATTTTACTAAATACTCTCACATAAATAAATTGACAACGAAAGCTCCTTATTACGCTAATATATTTGTCTATACATACACTTCAGGTTTATACAACTATCAATATTTACAGTCACACAACCGATTTCATTAAACCAAATAGGAGTAGGTACCTATAAGCCTTTTAGTCGTCTTTAAACTTACTTACATACTTTATACCGCAAATGGAGCATCAAATATATAAATGCCATCAAATTTATAAAGTCTCGACCTTCACAATAAAAGCCTTAGTTCAATAAGAGACACGAAAGAACATTTTCGTATTATTCTGAAGTCGAAATAAAAATACGGATGACTGCGTTTCAAGCTGCCCCGCTACTTAATATAATTACAAGGAACCTTGAAATACAATTTAAAACTTTGTGCTTCGCACTTCCCAAGTTTTCGATTTTTGAGCAAATTAGTAACATAAAATGTAGGCCGTAATTTATTCAGAGCGTGCTACGTAGCTCAAATTTATGATTCAAGGTTACAACAATGTACAATATATCGAGCCACCCATGTAAAGGACACGTTGGCTAAATATATTTCAACTATTAAATCTATATACACGTGAAATTAATATTGTCACGTCGCTTAACATTTATCAAACAGTTTGATTTGGCAAAACAACGTTCAAATACATTTGTAAAATTGACTAACCGAGCCACGCGGCGAGGAATGAACAAGCAATTTATTTCAAGTAAAAAACAAAGTCTGTCCGATTTTGATTACACTTAAGTTAATTTGCAATTCATTGGCAAAGTTTTGTTCAAATCCATGGAGCACATTATATTCACTTTACACACAACTTTCGGGTCCCGGCAGATTCTCGGCGAGGACGTGTTCCCTTCTCCGCACGTTGCCCTTGCCTTTGGTCCTGTGTAAGGTCGAGGTGGCGAGACTTCCCGAACTCAGGGTAGGTCCACTTAAAGTTAAACTCTGGCTTCCGAACGGCGAGCTTAAGTTGCCGTTGGGGCACACAAAGTTGGGGCTACCCAGAGTAGGACTGTTCGTAACTACGTAGCTAGGCCTAAAGTTATTCCCTACTGGTTGTAAGTTCTGGTTTAGAACGTCTTCTTGTCTACTGGGCACCAGGTCGCTGTTTGGAGTCAGCTGTTGAAGAAATAGTTTGGTTATAAGTCTGCAAACCCGATGACTTTAAAGCAACTGTTAGCAATTTGACCTACCTGAGTTGGTCGGCCAGTAGAGTCCAGAAGTGCCAGGTCTTCTGCTGAGAAAACGGCACCAGTTTTACTCCAGTCTCCTGAAGCAAAAACTTGTTTCAGTATCTATCAATTATTTTCGTACAAAAAGCATGTAGGAAGAATCTTACCTCTCACTTCCTTTATGCTAGGCCATTCATCCGATTCATCTATTATCGGCGCTGAAGGTTGATTTTCAGAATCTGAAAGTGAACGTATCCTTATTAAACAGAAAATACACGTGTACTACCTCCCCGTATATTTACTACCCATAAATGTTATTTTATGAGCACAATAATTGAATACGGAGAAATAGACGTGACATAATATATTTTGTCAAACGCTAACCGAATTCCTTAGATTTATAAGTTTCGCTAAACATTCTTAGTTTACTGGCTATATTGCAGATAAGATCTGTTTTATGGCCAGTTGGAATAGGTATCGAACCGAATTTCACGTGTACCTAAGGGACTACAAATTTATGATGTACCTATTTGGGACGTACACAGCTATTAGATTGTGGATTATAGACCTGGACTTTATTGTACGTTCAGCGATTTTAGCTCTAAGTACCGACGTAAATTAGACCTAGTAAGGAATTATGGTTCAGATAAAATGATAATCATGAGCCATATACCCTACATTTTATGACAGTAGGTACAGATGTAAAGTAATATCTGTAGTGTCAACTATTCAAAATTCAAAATGTCAGACTTTTTTTTCATCTGTCCCAAAGAAATTTTACCAACAAACCTACCAGGTGCATTCAATATATCAGGTTGCGGATCCGGGGTCTTGAGGTCCGGCGATGGCTTGATGGTGTAGGCCACGACGTACCGGCGTCCACCGTCGCTGAGCTCCAGCATATCGCCCGGCGGGTGCTTGTGCGGCGGCGCGGCGCGGCGGCGGCGGGCGCACAACGCTGCCAGTGCGACCCCGCCCGCGGCCAGCGTCGCGCCTAACGCTGCCGCTACCGCTACGCCGACGCTTACGCCTCCCATCGCGCCCTTGCCATCTGTTTTAGGTTGTTGTTGATCTTGTTGAGTATTAATTCGAATGATTATAATAAGAAAGTTGACGGAATTACATACTTATGTTGTCAAATATGCATACTAAAAGGACAGTAGGCGTAGGAGTATGTCGTGCTGTTTTCGGCTGTATCATGTACCTGATGGTATTATGGTGTTATATGATATACCTATGTATATATGCCATATGATATGTTGGAACTTTACTCCTATGTCACATTTATATGTAGATAACGTACCATATTACACAAAAAATACGACTTTAGAGTTATTATTACGCCTATGTGGCGATCTGTTTACTAATAATTCACAAACTTACAAAATGCTGTCAACAAACCAGTAACTTAGTTAATTATCCGTAATAAAAACAAAATGAGGTCAATCTCTATAAAGAAATTAATATACAAACAAAATACAAGGACATTATTACTTGATCTCGGTGTATTTGCGAGAAGAAAAATTTGTAAAGCATTAAGACGAAAATAAATTCAGCAAATAAAGGACTCGAATTATATTTGTTTAATAATGAGATCAATCAAAAGGAACGTCAATTTGAATAAAAATGGTAAAATGGTTGGGAATGAAAGTCAATAAGTTTGACCTCTGGAGGTAAGGTTGAGAGAAATAGAGAATTTATTTTATCAATACTTTTTTACGTATCGTAAAAAGTTTGGATTTATATATTATGTGTATAATTTATTTATATACTTACACGCACTTATTGCTAGGGCTTTATTTCACTTTTTTTATCTTTTTATATCCTTGAATATTTCTGTTAATATTATTCATAGGCACGAAAGTAGCCGCTGGTGTCAGAGTACATTACATATACAGAGTACGTTACATTTAAATTAATTAAAACAAAAGTATTATCTTGTTGTTCTAATCTAGAATAAACAATCTACCGTTAGAACCAATTAAACAAGTTTCTCTAAGATTGTATGTTGTCAAAACAGGACTTAATATAATAACAAACATCTTCGAATTTCTAACTATAGCGGCACAAATCACATTAAGCGTTTAAATTCAATTTATTACAAGGGTGCAAACTTTCCGGAGAAACTTTTCCATTAAATGACAAACGACATTTAATAAATTTTATGCACAAATGTAAAACCCATTAACCATTAGGATGGGAAGATCTTTTGTCTCATTAAACATGAATAAACACAGCATGGGGTATCGTCTTACATGACTTATTATAATGTTTAATCGTAAAGCTTGACAATCGAATCAATTAGGAGCGCGAAAATACGGAAAATATTTCCAACGACTTATGACTTATAGCATTCTTATTATTTAAAGCAGAATTTATGGAGTTTGTATATTCATTACTTTCATTATTTCCCTAATACATGCTCGAAATAATAAAAGTGGACGAAGCGAAACAAGTGTGTAAGGATCGTAGCAAGTGGGAAGAAGTGGTCTCTGCCTACCTCTACAAAGGAAAGAGGCGTGATTATTACATGTATGTATGTATATTAATTTTACCTAAAACATCCAGAAATTAACAAATTTGGTATAAAGAAGTACAAAAGGCGGATTTATCGCTCATACTAATTTACATGTTAATGTGCTAGGAGTAGAAAAAGAAGCTCGTTTAAAAATTCCATATTTCAGAGGAACATTATTATCCAATGTTTTTCATGACTCATTAAATAACTAAACAAAGATCCTGTTAAAAATTTGTACGTAATTAACTTTTTTTAGATTGTGTAGGAATTTAGGGTGAATCCAGATCATACCAATAAGGGCTATGTACACAAGGGTACGCAAGTCCCTTATACACAACGACGTCAGTCTCCAATGACACATGCCGATGTCCTAACCTCTATGAGGTGGTATGGCGGTATACACGTGTATATTAAAATCATCAGTTGTCAGAAACGAGCCTAGTTAATAAAGCCCTATGTTTTCGAAGTCTGTAAAGCAATTATTGTTACCTGTTCTTCTGGCAGCATCATTGAAGGCAATATTCTCGAGCAAGGTCTTGTCCGACTCGCCCTTCAGATTCCTGGCGTAGATGAGCAGATTGAAGGTGGCTCCAGCAGCCTCGCCAGCTGATGTCAGCTGGGATAGGTCCAGCTTGAAGACTGCTAGCCCATCTGTGTGGAAAATTTAGTTATTTCACACTCTAATCTGCCTAAAAAATCGTAAAATCTTTCTTGATTAGGAAAAAGAAATAAAGGAGAACAATAGTTACCGCGATGATATACAATACAATGTAGCTCGGATATAAACCGCAAAGGCCTACAAGTTTGATACAAATCGTATTTATTAGAATGCAAAACGATACATAAAAAAGTTAGCAGACCGCTTACGAGACACAGCATGAATGAAAAATATGAAAAATTCACGACATAATTCAGACGGTAGGAATTTTAATCTTTTGGTTTCATTTAAAAAATGTTTATTACCTACATAATGATAATGTAATATGTAGGAAAAAAAAGTTTTAAATGTGACATACCAGTCTCATTAACACTGCCATTGAACCTCGTCTTCCCCGTGACCGGATCTAGAGCCTCCAGCATGAAGTACTGCGGCAGCCCTCCGTCGTAGCCGGCGACGCAACGCACGCGCAGCCAACTGCTCCCCTCCACGCTCGTATTGCCAGCTTGTAGCGAGCAGTTCCGAGGCGCTGTCGGACGGGCTAGAGGGAAATGGACCTTAAGTTACGAGTGGTAAGGTTGGATTTGGTAATGTCATGATTCATGAAAAATAGATTCGGCAAATGTTGGCATAATACAGTCATGTTGTTGGCATCATTTTGTTTGAAAAGATTATTGTATTAAGAGATAATAAAATTAAATGTATTGAAATACTACATTAAAGTAGATTTATGTAGTTTCTTTTTATTTTCGCATTACAGTATAGGTACAATTATAGATTCTGAGTAATAGAATAGTGAGTAAAATAAATATAAAAGTAATCTTCTTTTTTGGATTTCTAGTTCCGAGAATGATATCTGCAGAAAATTTTGTTTTAACGTATATCAGACAAACCTTTTTGAATTTTCCAGTAGAACGAAGAATTATTTCTAACTTTGTGAAATTACGTTTATTGTGAGCTATAAAAATAATATCAATTAAAAATTTGAAAAGACCAAACCGATTCAAACCATATTCAAATTATTAACTGTTACTCACAACTTGTAATAGAAATCAAAGTTTATGTTCCACCGTCGACATTATTATGGTATGTCAAGTAAGCAAGCCTGGAAACTTGCGAGGAATGCTCGTTGTTCGTACAACAGGCGCGGTGCGTGCGTGGAAATGAAAATTAAGTACAGTGAACGCTAAACTCACTAATTTCGCCGTGGCTTATGGCAGCCGCTTGACAATTTAACGCAGTATATGTTATAACAAACTACGAGATATTAAACCCTGTGGGTTGGTACTGCAGTCTAACCTAACTCATATTTCTCGTACAGTCGTGCGCGTCAAAGAATTATAAGAGCACGTTGCAGCGTTCTATGAAATAACGAGATTTCAGAATAAAAAGATAATACACGTCGTGCTACGTTTCGTCTATTTCACTATAATTTTATATATTTTTAGTTTCAATTTAGCTTATTTTTCTTTCGTAATTGAAATGTACAGTAAGATGTTTGAAATATGTTTTATATATAGCGCTTATGTGTCTATACGATTTATATACCAGAAAAGCCCTGAGTTATATTTGTAAAAAACAATCCAGATGTAATTACGACGAAGATTTATTAAATTTTTAAAATAAATTTAATAATATTAAATGTTTGAAATATCTTTTAAATATTGCGCCACATTTAATGCCGGTCTTATGATTGTTGAAAATAATTCTGGTGATTTCGATTTGTTTTTAAAAAGATAATTCGACTGTTTAATTAATCAGTTACGTACTATGTAGTTTGTGTTCCGGGTTTGTGCCAATGGCAGCTCATGGAAAACTGCGTCATAAGTGAGGAGTTATGAGATTTGGCACACTGGCACTGGCTTTCCCGAAATTATGAATCGCGGAGCAAGTTCGACCGCTGTTGGTTCAAATTGTGTGCACGAAGTTTTATTAATGCTTTTATTGAAGTGTTCATTTCAGTGCCGATTTTTAGTTGCTGTGTTTTCGTTTATTGCCTTATATTTGTAATATGTAAGCTCGTTAAGATAATTACGTAATTGGTATTAAACGTTCGTGGTTATTTTATAATTACCTTTTAAATAAAATAAAAGTATGTGATATTGATTTCATAGGTTTCTGACCTCAGATACCGCGGTCACCTTTCACGATAAAATCCGTAAAAAGTAGTTTTATTTAAAGTTTTATTAAACATGTGTTAATTTCTATTCGTATGTTGTTAATTCGGCTGTATTTTTATATTTTGTACGCATTATCTAAGCCAAATGTGGATCGATCTTATATTTCTTTTGTGATCGATAGCTAGATTTATTAGCTTTTTTTGTTAAAGTATATGTTCTCACTTATTTGTAATCAATTATAGTATCATTTGGCGCAAGAATGTGTTGTTGTTTATACCCCCTTATAGTTACAAAAAAGCCATATTTAAGGTGACATCGTAAAATATGACCGATGCTTATCAAGGCCGACGCCTTAAGACCGACGCCATTAGAGACCGAAGCTTATCAAGACCGACGCCTTGAGACCGACGCTTTGAGACCGATGCCTATCGAGAACGACGCCTTGAGACCGACGCTTTGAGACCGACACCTTGAAAACGACGCCTAAAGAGACCGACACTTATCAAGACCGACGCCTTGAGACCGACACCTATCGAGACCGACGCAAAACCGACGCCTATCGAGACCGACGCCTTGAGACCGAAGCCTTGAGACCGACGCTTATCGAAACCGACGCTTATCAAGACCGACGCTTTGAGACCGACATCTTGAGACCCGCGACGCTTTGAGACCGACGCCTTGAGTCCGACGCCTATAGAGACCGCGACGCCTTGAGACCGACACCTATCAAGACGCGACACCTATCAAGACACGCCTTGACACCGACGCTTATTAAGACCGACGCCTTGAGACCGACGCCTATAGCAACCAACGCCTTGAGACCGACGCCTATCAAAACCAACGCTTATCAAGACCGACGCTTTGAGACCGGCGACTATAGACACCGACACTTATCAAGACCGACGATTTGAGACTGACGCCTGTCGGGACCGACGCCTTGAGACCGACGACTTTAAAGACCGACGCTTATCAAGACCGACGCCTATCGAGACCGATGCCTTGATACCGACGCCTATCGAGACCGACGCCTCGAGATCGACGCCTCGAGACCGACGCCCATAGAGACTGACGCCTATAGAAACCGACGCCTTGAGACCGACGCCTATCGAGACCGACGCCTATCAAGACCGACAGCTTGAGACCGACGCCTACATATGATGACGTCACTCACCAGCCGGCACGATCTGGAACACGCAGGGGTCCAGCTGCCTCCCCACAGTGTTGGTCCCTCGACAGCTGAGGGTTCCGTAGTCTCTCTCACTCTGCGGTTTGTAGCTGAGTTCACTGGTACTGCCGTTCGCTGTACCTATACGGAACAATGAGATTTGTAGATAAGTATAAGAATTGTATGTAGCGACCGTTTATCAGTGGCAAGAATTAATCATTTATTTATTCAGCCTTATTGTTACTTACAAATATATAAATATAATGCTTTGACAATGTCAAAGTAAAAATTGAACAGGTCACATATCTGCTAGAGAGTAAGTGAAACATACAGATGGCTTATAATAACTTATTGTAGTAATTAACGTATTTCAATTTTAAGTACCTAACTTACCGAATTTAAGCGGCGACACATCGAGACTCTCGCCGCTGTTGTTGAACTGCCAGAAAAACGTGACGTCAGGTGGATTGGCTGTCACCGAGCAGCGCACGCGCAGCGACTCGTCCAGCTGGGCCCCTAATACTTGCGGCGATTGGTGCGCGCATACCGGTGCATCTAAACAAAACCATATATAAATAGCAATAGAGTTCAAAATAGCACAACATGTATAATGTCGAAAGCATTTAAGAAGAGGATCCTAATGTAAACCTTTTATTATTTCATTAAAGAGGACCACTTAATCCTGACAAGGAAACAGTAAATTCTCGACCTACTAATTAATACACGAAAGCAATCAGCAGAAACATTGCTAACATTACCCGCTTGTTTGTTTTAAACCTATTTTGCAATGCAGTATTTCCGTAAGAATTTTCTCATTAGCGAAACAGAAATGTTACATGCGAAAACGTTGCTCATATTCTTTCATATTGTACGCGCCACCAAACGAGCAATCCGGAACTTTATGTTTAACAAAGATTGCGTCGCTCAGCTCTCAAGCAAGAATGCAATAATTAACAAAGAGCTAAAAGAGACCCGAATACAGTTCGTTAAATCATAACAGAAGTTAGACGATATATAAATTTTATCGCCCAACTGTTCCCCGGCGGAGCAGGCGCAGTCGGCGACTGTGATTCATTTAGATATCTACTTGCAAAACTGCGCTCCCGAGCTGCCTTAGATTTTCATTAAACTCTCAAATATTTGCTCGCGTTAAGCAGCCCTACCTCGGTCGGATTACTGTAGCGGGAATATGAAAATATGTATGTGGATTAATGTAACACCGGCGCCAGCGATCGTGTACCGCATGCGAATAACAACGTACATTTTCTTCGGCTTAGATTTGTGACGGTAAGGATCAATAAAATTGAAACAAACTGTCGGCGGCGAGCGGTGCAAAAGTAAAACAGTGGCGCGGAAACAAATAGCATTGGAGGGTGGGACCATGGCGGGCCACAGGCGGTACATTTGTCGCAGACCGTCCGTACGCGGTGACGGAACCCGCGCAAATCTTGAGATGGCTTCCCGATGATTGATGCATGCTCAGTGACTCTAAAGGCTGCTCGTCGAGGCACAAGAGTACCGTTCACTAATAGAACTTCCCCTGTCTATTGACGCATTTATCAGCGGTGTTGGCGGAGCTAAATTAATCCCACCGGATAATAGTTCGCTCTTCGATGTTGATCGATATCGCTCATACTTTCTGAAGTTAAACTAGATTCTCATCTAGGATACTTGGTGATAGTTAGAGTAATAGTTGGAATGTTAACTTTTTTCTTTATTCTGGTGTTATCTTGGCTTATTGCCAGCGTTCGTTTTGATAATGGAGCTGATTGCACCCTCATTAGCAAGCGCTCGGACGATTCTTTATCCATAAAATGTCGTGTTTCGAGTTTTATGCTGAAATGGAAATTTTCACCACCGCTGCACGTATATAAGTTTAAATTAATAAAAATAACCAACGACTCGCCTGAATACTGGTAATTTGTGATCGTGTGTGACTGCAAATATAATATGTACGGTTTTATAATGTAATTAGTACCCGTTCATGAATATTACATAATTTTATTGTACTTGTACAAGTCGTGTTCGCACAAAAATTACCTGTATCGTGTGAATGTGGGGAGAACTCATTATCCTGGCATTACGGTGCCGCGGGAGTACATTACATACATCACACCGCGCACAAGACAGATGTAGCGCACCTAAGCTCCTTTATTGTAATTTATTGCTCATGTTTATCAGTAAATGGGATTATTCTATATTCAATACATCCCGGCGTGCCACTTCGTTGACTGTAACGAATCTTTGTTAAGATCTTCCTGAGAATGATTGATACAGCGTTCAGCAGACGACGGAAAGCCTCTAACGAAATGAAACGTAATTTATTAGCACTCTGTTTATAATAGAGAACAAAAGGCTCGTCGATTTCCGGCGGAAGTTATCTACGAAACAATTTACTTATTGCTGTGCTTTATTTTGAGTCCCCGCTATTTTTTGTCGTCTGCCGATCTTATTTAAAGAGTAAACAAATGGAATGCGATTGTCTGGGTGATAGCAACCGTTCGGAATAATGTAACGATTTCATTTTATTGTTTGATTTGTTGTAGCTTTTGGTCCTTGTGCCTTTGTGAAGTTGAGTTTTATAAATAGGGTCGTTGAGTATCTCAATACTTGGCTTTTCCATTACCAAAGTCTTATAGTTTGCTTAACTTAAGCGCAAAACCTTGTTTATGAGTTGTTTGTTATGCGTTAATTATTAGTTTAATAAACAATACATTTTTAGTCCTAATTCTGATAAGTACATTAAATATTTCCTTTAATATCTATAACCTACTGTTATTACCTCAATTTTCTGTTATATTTCAGATAGATAGTGGCAGGCTGCATAACATAAAATTTTGTTCGACCTAATTAAATAACTGTGTCAAACAGGTCGGTGTTCGTATCACATTGATTTTGACACGTGGTGTAAGTGATTATTAAACCACATAATAATATAGTAATCGACCTTCACTTGTTGATGACAGCTCTCTTCACTAATAAAATATATGATTTTGTCGAAGGTGTCGTTTGATTAAATAATTGGGGTACATTTAGGTGCTATTGACCTTTTGGATATAATATTTTTTTTTCATGTGACTGACTGTAGTTTTGACTACGGTTTCTATTCTTAATTCCCTAACTATTAAAGCAATTTTGATGATTTTTGTTACGGGACCTCCCCAAAAACATCCTGTATCCGGACCTCCCCAAAAACATTCTGTATCCATTAAATAAAGAATTCTGGAGGTCCAGTATTGACAGAGGAATCACTGAACATACCTAAAAAAAACATATACCTGCAGTGAAATATAGAACCTCCTTCCTTTTTTTAAGTCGGTTAAAAAGAACTAGTTGTAACACTTACACTGTATACTCAAGTGCGTGGACTGGCTGGCGGTCTCTCCGAGCGCGTTGGTGGCCCTGCAGGAGTAGTCGCCGCCGTGGTTGCGCGTCACCTTCTGCAGCACCAGCGACTTGGTGCTCACGATGATGCCGGACACCACGTTGTGGAGGACTGCCTTATCCTGTGCAGAAGAGGATAAAGAGTTGGTGTTCATACATTGGTGAGAATGTGTGAAAGATGAGTGAGGATGATGAGACAAAAGTAGTAACTTATGTTTATTATTATGTTTGTATCTCATACAGCCTTTTTATACCTGAGAAAATATTTCTCAGCTTAAGGTTTAGGATATGTTATTAGAAGTGTCTTTTATACAGTTTCGATTTTAAACATGTAAAAAGAAAAGTGTTAAAATACTTCTATGTTTTACTTTAATGCGACCTTAGCACTTGCGAATAGCAATATAATAAGTAATTTTGTCTATAAATGAGGACTGAGTTTTGCCTAAATTATTTATTTAAACAGATAAATAACTAAGCAACTTTATCCTAAATATACGTTACATTTATACAAGGTACATTTAAGGTAAATGTCCATCTATTCAGTCCAATTAATCTATCCGTCGATAGTTTAGTTGATTTGCTAACGGGCGGGAGAATTTATAGCACTACCTCAAACAAACCTATATTTGGAGGTAGTACCGTATAATTTAGCCGACCCTATTCAGAAATAAATAAAGCAGGTCAACATGCTTTAAAAATGTTGATGGATTAGGTGTATGAAGGAAAACGTACATTTAGGTTAGGAAAAGAAATTGTTTATATCCCAGATTTTTCTTTCGTGAACTCAACCATCGCTTATGTTAAAAAATCACATAGTTAGACGCTCAGATTTTTGGTATTATAATATGTTGTACTATATGAAAGGCATGACTAATATCTGCAGGCACGTTTAATAAAATACTTAGTTAATTCGATTATCATTAAAAGCTATAAAGCAAACTCATCAATAAAGGTATAGTTATGTTTATAACAGAACCTAGGTATGTTAAAAAAAGATTAATATTGGTATTGTTGGCGGTACGTAACTGGGATAGGTTTAGGCAAATGTCGTTTTTACAAGTGAAAGAAAAAAAATACAGTTATATTGCTCATTATTATTGACGCTCATAATAGTTATTGCTACTAATAGGGATTTCGTATAGAAAAACTATAAGAAAAGAGAACAACTTGTAAATACTCTGGAATAATCACAAGCTACCAATAATGTATTTAATTTCTGTATAATATTGATTGCCAAATTAAAGTTAGCGTGGTTTTCGAGTGGTTCTGATAAAGGTCACGAACTCGTGTTATGATTGCTGTTCCTTTGAAATTATTCAAATTTGTTATGTTATTTAGATTGTTCCCTGACGTTACATTTGGTTTTAATACGTACTTAATCAATGTTTCATGATTATATTTCTGTAATAACATGTAGGTAGCACTTTTGAATTAATAAATGGGTTCTGACACGATTTGACAGAGTGTATTAAGTGTGATGTTTTAAACTGTTATTGTATTGTATGATTGACAGAAAGGGATGCTATTTAAAAATTAAGAACTTATTACAAGATGATGAAATATTCAAAGATCCACTTAACTGATAAATCATCTTATTTAATTTAAGTTCCCAACTGATAGGACGCAAACAATGACTAAATAACATTTTCTGCAGTTTAAGCCCTTCTAGAATCTCCCGTTGCTTTCAATCTAAGCATATTACTTGAACAAGGATCATCAAAAATAATTCACCAGCAAAAAGGATCAACCCGCTTATTGTCCCACATAACGAGCACATAAAATGTCCTTATTAATCTTTAATCATAGCTCATCGGCAGCACATCAGCATCGGCAACGTAATCTATTTAGCGACTGATAATGAACTAGGCTTGTACCATGAACACATAAAGTAAGACTGTTTGTATTGTGGGAGCGAGACACCGCTATACACCGTATATAGCGCCGCGGTCTCACTTCCACGACGAGAAAGGTCCTGCTTTATGAGTTTATGGTGAGTGTTGATATCTTCAACTTTGACCAGTAATTCATCAGCCGTGTCGCGCGCCACCCTTATCTAATCAGTCTTGCCTTACAGTGTTACCAGGTATTCTATTTCAATCAATAAGGTGTTGTTATTTCTTTTTGATTGCTGAGAATTTCGAAGGGATCTATTTATTAACCTTTGTTTCTTTTTCTACTTTTATATTTTAGTTATCAGTTACTTTATTTGAAGTTACGAGTATTTATTTATGCTTGTTTTTTTTCGGAGTGAAAATCTGTCATTAAAAGTGTACCTACACCTTGTCGCTGTTAATAGGAAGAAATGTGGAATTTGTTTAAAGAAATAGAACAATGCTTAGTCCCTTAAATACATTAAAGGTTGCTAGGTGGGCACTATGGTAAAGCTTCGTAATTTTATTTTTATTATGTGCTTTGACTAACCATGAATATGAGGAAAGTGAAGTGACTATTCAATAACATTAACTCAAGACCAATACTTTCACTAAACATAATATAACGTTAAAAGCATAAAAAATACGTACATTGTGGTACCACGATATCCTATGCTCTCTAGGGTTTGCGCGCACCGAGCACTCGAAGTACACATCATCGCCCTCCTTTATATCGTTGGGGTTAAGCGTACTGCCGAGCGACAGTGACACTACTGGCGGATCTGAAACAATTGACAAATGTTAATAAAGTCGGTAAGCACTTGATGGTCAAATGCTAATAAACAGAATAAAAAAATGTTTATCAATTTTCGAGCTACGATGCCACAGACAGATTCACAGATGAATAAGTTATTAATTTTGGTCGCAATATGTAGGCCTGTTTGTTCTTGTTGTGGGTTTACTTTTGCCGGGTCATACTTACTCTGTAATGGATTAATTTTAAAATAGATGTGAATTACATTATTTTAATCTTAAAGAAATACCAATATTCCAAGTTTTTTATGTTAAGTCTAAGAAACACACTTCATGGAATAACATGTTATGGATGTCATCGTAATTGTAATTTTATTATACACACATTATTCAAATACGTAGAAAATAATTATCTTCTAGTAAGACTAAACCAATCACAATAGACTAAATACAAAACACAATCAATTAAAATATAAATAGACACAAAAATACATTTTATACAAAATACAGAGACATTTATATTATTACGATTACGTACAGCCTTCAGGCGTGAATTACAAAAAGCTATTTTATTTCAATCATCATCCAGATTGTGTATGATGAATCAAATCTGTTAGTCAACACGTCTGCAGACTTCAGAACATTACGTGATGGGAATACGGGAGGTACACGAAAATGATCAACCTTTCCTGAATAAAGTCCCTTTTTGTATGTCATGTAGTATTGCTGTAATATTGTTAGTCTTATTTCGGGTTATTTTGTCTGTTTAGGATGTAACGAGGTTTAAATATACGAGTAGATTAGTACCTACCTATATTATTTCAGTGAATTTTGTACAAGACGTGTTGGTATTTTATTTATTAACCGACTTCTAAAAAGGAGGAGGTTCTCAATTCGGAAGTTGTTTTTTTTTTTTTTAAACAACTTTAATTTATTCAAACTAGGCTACCGAGCCTTTGAAGGCAATGATTGTGTAATACACAACACCAAGATTCCCCACTTCCATTATTCGCATTACATTATTGCTCTTGGTTATAAGTACACATTTGTACTATAGTTGTAAGACATATAAAGCTGAAGTTACATAAATTAAATGTTTAGCAGAGTGTAATGTTTGGACAGTCTAGAGGGATGGCTGCAATGTTGACCAGTGAGTATGGCAACTTTTAGATTCTTAATTTTAGACCTTATTTTCTCCACCAAAAAATTGTAAATCATAAGTAGAAAATACCCTAACTGTTGAAATAAAGTATCTAGTAAATAATGCTGTGATTATACTAACGATGGTGCGGTTTATTCCATCACCGTTAGGTAGCTAACCTGAGCGCACAACATTCAAAGTTTTACACATACTTACAGTTTCGAGGTTCATTTATTATGCTTAGCTAACTTAGTCTAGCTCTCTTTGTAATCACACGAATTAATGCAATTTTCGATGATTTAAAGTTTTTCAATTAAATTACATAAACTATGACGACAAAAGGGTTCCATTTATAACAAAAAAAAAACAAGTTCTAAGGTTAATTTGGATACTGAAATTTTTTTTTGTGATTAATTGTATCTTATAAAAGAAAGAGTACTTTATTTAAATTTGTTGTATCAGAACATTAAAATGACAATCTAGTAATTGTATCTAAGAAGTTCTATATTGCTATGTGGGTCTATTTTCGCCTCTGTCCACAGTTGGGGCGCATTTTCCTTCAGGTGCACACTTATCTGCGGCAAGGAGCGGGCGTTGACACTTTATTGGCCATTAAAGACCTATAACGACGTCGCCCCGCGGCCGAAGGAAACGCCAGTTCTCCAAATAAACATTTACGATTCCTCCGTTTAAATTGTTGCCAAAACGATTCACGCCGTAAGCGGCGAAATTCTCTCGGCTCTAAATGCGTTACGGTTCGCCGAGCAGAAGTAAATAGAATTTATTTATATTTGGAAATTAATTTCCTCCGTCGTAATAGAGTCAGCACGTTTCCTGCAGCGGATTGACCAGCCCGTTGAACAATTAGCGTCTCGACTGAGAGACAGACGGACGACGGTACTGGCCGGATCTTAGGGTGCGAAGTTGCGAACAGAGATTTGTAAACACAAATGTAGGCACTATTGTTGCGGTTTAGATAACCAGTTTCCGCATAAATAATTTTGCGCGTTTTGTTACTATTAGATTGTAAACGCTGCGGCTATGTTAAGCCGGCTTAATCCCTTTAAGCGTTTTGCGATTCGGATCCGGTGCGGGGTTGGACGTCCCCACTAGTCCGAATTAGTTTTTGGCGAGTCCTCAGCGGATGTTAAGTGTTGATGTTGTGTGCTCGCTAACGCTAACAAGGTTTTAATTACGCTTTACTGAGTTTCTCATGTTGGCGCATACAAGCTTTTAATATTGTTAGATAGGTTGTTTGTTCAGAAATGTTGACAGGGCCTGTTACGTGTTAAATGAGTTGACTAAATTACGCAGGGATCCGTTTTAAATGATATATTCCAGCTGTCGCTAATTAGGGTTGTTGATTAAATACAATTTATGTCTCAAGCAAAAATGAAGCGTCGGAAATTACTGTTAAATTTATCATGTTTTAACGCTTGAAGTTGGCTTTTAAATCTAATAATCGCGTGATGTACCATTAAAACAAGTATACAAGACAGTATATTAAGGCACAACATATTTTGAATTTTACCTATTACACAGTTCACCGTTGCTATATGGAACTTCATTCTGTAAGATATTTTTTTTTCATGCTTGGTGTTAGTCAAACTTCTGGTACATTTAGCTGCTTCTTTTCTTCGGGTATATTTTTATCATTTGTCTAATATGGAGATTTGACTTCCTTACATCAAATTGCTTGTAGGTATTTAAACTTTACAGTTGTATGTTGAAACTCCGAAGCTTTGTCAACGTAGCTAAACATGGCATACCAAACAGTCCGGAACCAAACAAAGCCGAATTAATCCTTCAGTCTTCAGACTGAAGGATTAATTCGGCTTTGTTTGGTTCCATGACACCTTCAGGTGTCATGGAGTCGGCAGCTACCTAAGCCATGCGTCTGCGAGTCCGCTCGCCACAGACTAAATTAGACAGAATTAGTTCCCAACAAACTGGCTGCGGATAAACTGTCAGTGAGTAAAGTTCCCAGGGACGCAAACCAAGTCGTTCTGGCTGTTCGAGCTTTCGCCGCCGGCTTTGTTGTGTCACGGCGGCTTACGGTAACCGACACGTCAGATAAGTACCAAGATAAGCACATTACATTAAGGACGATGTACCGTTACGCAAACACCTACGCTTTATCCTCGCGTATTGTAAATCTTGTTTTAAGGTTATTTCACGAGATTTTTAGTCGAGCGGTGATTTCTTTTCATGACTGCAATTTATTGCTCTATTGAGGCTAGAAATAATTTTGGAGAAAATGTGTTTATTAAAGTGAGGATTTTCTTGTGAATAGGTGGTTATTACTTTAGTTATCTTTTTGATAGTATTTCAGAAATGTGAATTACTGTCTAACGATGCATTTACAACATAATAACATAATGTTGACTCACGCTTAGTCAGTGTAAACGTTTATTAGTTTATGTACAATGTACCTTCATTTATGTTTCTCTGAAACTGAGTTCTCAAATTGAGAGTTGCTTCTGACCTTTGGGAAGAACTCTTCTGTATTATAATTTAATATTAGCGACTCAACAAAATAATTCTAATTAGCAAAATTGATCCCAATTTCAAAGCGTTCAACTTCAGTGGTAATCTTACAAAGTCAAACAATGGCCAAACGATTCGCTTTGACGTCAAACGTATACATTTCAAGAGCAATTATAAATACTGGGGGCATTTAGATGTGTATAATAACCGGTTTTAACCGGTTGCGGGTTCAACGGTGCCATGCGTGTGCTCTGTCGGTAAGTACGTACCCGCCGGCACCTACTTACCGACGGAGCGCGCAAGTACCAATGATAATTAAACTTAACGATGTCGGAGATGTGCAAACTGGTTACGAAGAGCTCCTTAACTGCTCATTTCACACCAATACTCATTTAGGGGTCTTAAGAAATTAAGATATTGTGCTAATTGTTACATTGTATGAACAGGGAGCTGTTGATTTGTACGAAATAATTATGAGTACTCATTAGGGATTGTGCTTTGTAATAACACTTTGTGTGCAAATATTTGTTAAGAAATTCTAATTATGTATACTTTGTTACTCAAACCAGCCTGAGCAATAAACGTTCAGGCATTTATTAAGAATTATATGCCACAGTGCTTCACAACTTTTGACGTCATTTAATACATCTATCACCTTTCAGTTAGGTGTACAACTGTACACAATACAAGGCACCAGGCTCGACATAACATTTTCATATTTGTATACCATCTTTAAACAGTAGTTATATGTACTTATGTGTGTCTTCAGTAGGTTCACAAATTGTGAAGTTTTATAGTGTTCGCGAACTTTGCTTGATTCAATGTTGAAATAAAAGGCACCTAGAAACAAATAGAAACTTGGCTCAACACTCGCAAATAACAAGAGGAAGGCACTATCACAAACTACAAGTTTGCAAGAATTTTTAGATAGATAAAATTATTTCTTTGTGACTTCAAACTTTTAAATGGCAATGTAGAAAATCTTGTCTTGGGATTTGATTCCGAAAATAGTTGTTACTTAGAAATTTTGTTGACATATTTTTATGTTAAAAGAATTGTATAAGAATATTACGTTACCTACCATAATTATAGCTATCGGCATCAAAGTTTACTAGAAGTAGTAAGTATATGAATTAATGTCACTGCTAATTTGTATCCTGTTACTTACATAGATTATAAGTTTTTTGCATTACAAATACATATCTGAATTACAGTTCCTTAAACCTTTTTTTATGATAATATACTGATCTTAAAGCTTAAATAAAAACGTCATATTTATAGTGCGTAGTATATCTACTCTATTTGTGTTAGTTGTTCATAAAAAACGTGGATATTCACTATTATTAAAATGTGTCTAATCAAACTGTGGTAGTAAAATATACTCTGAATTATATCCAATCGAAGATACTTACAAACAACATCCAGCTTGAAAGAGTCTTCTAGACTCTGTCCGGGCAGCGCGTTGTTGTCCGCCTGACACTTGAGCTGCACGCCATCATCCTCTGGTAAAGGCATGAACTGCACCTGACTGCTCACCCACGTCTCGTTCATAGCTTCGACGATCTACAGACAATTATTGAAAAGATTCATTAATATTATTAATTAATCTATATATATAAAAGAAAGTCGTGTTAGTTACTCCATTTATAACTAAAGAACGGCTGGACCGATATGGCTGAAAATTGGTGGGGAGGTAGCTTAGAGCCAGGAGACGGACATAGGATACTTTTGAACATTTAAAAAAAAAAAAAAACAATTAGGTAGTAGGTAGGTAGGTAGTAGGTAGGTAGGTAGTAGGTAGGTAGGTAGTAGGTAGGTAGGTAGTAGGTAGGTAGGTAGTAGGTAGGTAGGTAGTAGGTAGGTAGGTAGTAGGTAGGTAGGTAGTAGGTAGGTAGTAGGTAGGTAGTAGGTAGGTAGTAGGTAGGTAGGTAGGTAGGTAGTAGGTAGGTAGGTAGGTAGGTAGTAGGTAGGTAGGTAGTAGGTAGGTAGGTAGGTAGGTAGTAGGTAGGTAGGTAGTAGGTAGGTAGGTAGTAGGTAGGTAGGTAGTAGGTAGGTAGGTAGTAGGTAGGTAGTAGGTAGGTAGTAGGTAGGTAGTAGGTAGGTAGTAGGTAGGTAGTAGGTAGGTAGTAGGTAGGTAGTAGGTAGGTAGTAGGTAGGTAGTAGGTAGGTAGTAGGTAGGTAGTAGGTAGGTAGTAGGTAGGTAGTAGGTAGGTAGTAGGTAGGTAGTAGGTAGGTAGTAGGTAGGTAGTAGGTAGGTAGTAGGTAGGTAGTAGGTAGGTAGTAGGTAGGTAGTAGGTAGGTAGTAGGTAGGTAGTAGGTAGGTAGTAGGTAGGTAGTAGGTAGGTAGTAGGTAGGTAGTAGGTAGGTAGTAGGTAGGTAGTAGGTAGGTAGTAGGTAGGTAGTAGGTAGGTAGTAGGTAGGTAGTAGGTAGGTAGTAGGTAGGTAGTAGGTAGGTAGTAGGTAGGTAGTAGGTAGGTAGTAGGTAGGTAGTAGGTAGGTAGTAGGTAGGTAGTAGGTAGGTAGTAGGTAGGTAGTAGGTAGGTAGTAGGTAGGTAGTAGGTAGGTAGTAGGTAGGTAGTAGGTAGGTAGTAGGTAGGTAGTAGGTAGGTAGTAGGTAGGTAGTAGGTAGGTAGTAGGTAGGTAGTAGGTAGGTAGTAGGTAGGTAGTAGGTAGAAAAAATTGCATTGCAACGCATGCCGGGTACAGCTAGTTGAATATAAAAATGAGCCCCTATTTCCCTTGGTCACGACATCACGCGTGAACGGCTGGACCGATTTCACTAATTCTTTTTTTGTTGTGTTCGTTATTGTCAGGAGAAGGTTCTTATCAATGTAAAAATTAGGAAAATTGCCCGGAATTTTAGAAAATTTTAAGAATACTTAACCACAATATAAAATTATTTCTAATCCAACCTAAACTTTTTTAATGTTACCTTATGGAGTTTGACAAAGAATTTGACAGAATTCAATTAGAAACAGAATTCATAGTTAAGGCAGGACAACGTCTGTCGGGTCAGCTAGTTATTATTAAATAAACATATTACGGTAACTGTTAATAAAACTTGTGTAAATTATTTTTACGTAGGAATTATTTCATAACTTAATACAGAACAATATTGTAGCATTATTTTTTATATAGGGAGATACATAAAAGAGTAAAACCAATTTATTGTGAACGATAAAAGGACACCTGTTAGTTCAAAGTTGTGTTTTTACTTTTATTTATTTATGCTCAAATAAGTTAGTATACGAGCTACCTACATTAGAGACTAAAGTTGTCGGGTATTTTAGACTTGCGTTCCTAAATAAACTTGGCAAATGAAGCTGTATTGTCGGCTCTCTATTGCATAGGGGATTTACATTGTAAGGAACAATATTAGCCAATGAATGCTAGATAGATTGATTTACTTTAGGAAAACATTATTTGTTATAATAATATCTTGCAACAACTCACACACGGGCCATCTGATTCCAAACCAGGCAGAGCCTGTTATATCAACCAGATGACTAATAACATACTTATATACATACTAGCTGTACCCGGCATGCGTTGCAATGCAATTTTTTCTACCTAGCACCTGCCTACTACCTACCTGCCCCCTACCTACCTACCTACCTACCTACTACCACTTAGGGGTATGAAAAATTGATAGTAGCCGATTCTCAGACCTACTGAATATGCATATAAAATTTTATAAAAATCGGTCAAGCCGTTTCGGAGGAGTATGGTAACTAACATTGTGACACGAGAATTTTTATATATATAATATTTCTAAATATATACATACAAACATATACATTATAGATAAATTACACCTAGACACAGACCAAATGATTATACTCTTCCATCATCACACAAAAATCTGTTCTGGTTTGAAATCGAACCCAAGACCTACGGTTTTGCAGTCAGGGTCATAAACCAAGATCTAACAGGCTAGTCGATAACTAATATATTACAAATTGGCCTTATTTCTGCTTACCTTCCCTCTCTTGAATTTCCTGTTATCCTTATACCATGTGAGCTGCGCCGGCGGCCGACTGCCCTCCGACACGCACGTCAGCGTAATATAACGCTCTGAGGATAGTGTTACCGGCTTGTTCAGGATCTGCACCATTGTAGGCCTCACTGTGGAAATACATTGCCTTGAATATATGATAGCTGAACATTTCACTACATTTCTTGGGCAACAATGTAAATGTCTTTGAGTGACGTTGAAGTGCAGTTAGGTTTGTTAGAGATTTCATGGATTATATTTTACTAGATACAGGGTGGGCTAAGTAGGAACGTAAATTAAAAAAAGATTATTTATGCCTTAGGCTATCCGAAAATACCCTACCGCAACTTTTAAATGTTGAGGAGACATGAAGTTTTGTTATTTTTAGTCAAACTTTCGGTCAATTTCTTGAGTAAAATATTTAAAAATATAACATATATGAATTCAAACTCACGTATCTATTATTGACATACTCGTTTTTGAGCATATACGACTCTTCACTTGGATAAGCTAAGTTTTTCACGCAGGTCGCGACCTGAATAAGAACTCATGAAAGGATCCCGGATGAGTTCGAAACTAGTGGAGAAACATGCACGGAGTTATGTAAAGACTATACAAGTATGCACGTATAAAAATAGCCTCCAACTGAAGGGAAGGAAAGAACCATTGGTTAACTTAGATATTTTCTCTCCTGTTTAAAAATAAAATAGCTACATAAATAGGTTTTTCTTACATTATGTATCAAGTAAATATTTAAATCATAATTACCTGCGAATAGTGAACTTATTAGCTACAATCTATGTGTATGCTATATGCGGTTAACTCATAAGCCAGCCAAACAATATTAATATATATAATAACTACGAAACTAAATAATAGACTGCAAGAGAGCAAGTAAACTAACTTTCAATAATTCTAACTTACATTCGACTCAACCAGTTTATACCACCTCCCAAGGCACAAATTTAGAATACGCGTATATCGAAGGTATCAGGTAGGTACTTGAATTGTATAAATTATGTTTTTTTTTTTTTATCAAAAGACAAAATAATAATTGATGAATTATTCTAAGAGAGGTTGGTCGGGGTTCAGCACTCGAAGGAAACACACGACGTTTTCAGGAGATTATGTATTTTCAGCAACAGTTACAGGAGATGCGATATTACAGGAAATAAAGACAGGGATAGTTTCACCGACCAAGACCTTAGGACGAAGGTCGGGAAATAAAGTCCCTCTAAACAAAAAAAACTCCTTGCGGAAAATTAATAGCGACGACTATAAGAGGTGTCCTCAGTAACGACTATCAGAGGTGTCCAGTAACCTTTCCAAGTAGGACGAGATTCCAGGATGCACTCTCTAGGTAGCTGTCGTCTAAAGGAATTTATTGATCCAAAGAGGGTCATTAAGTCACGGAGAATCTTAACACCGCGATTCAGAAATGCACGCTCAAAGCACAGCGCCATCTATTGGTGAGCGGCGGAACCGCTTTTATAAACAACTTGATCAATGAACTTCTGTACTGTTACTTATATCTAATACATAAGAAAGGTGTACATAATAAATATTAAACTAAATGTATGCTACATTATTAGATATCCGTATTTGGTCACCACACCAACGACTACAGCACAATGTAGCAAAGATGTAGCTGCGCAAATGGTTGTCTCAAGTCGAGTGTTTTGTGCATGTGATTGGGAGAGTTTGTGAAGCTACGCGATCGGTCAACTAAATCCCACCAAAAACATTCAATGTAAAAAAAAGCCAAGTCTCTCTATGCAATTCTTCCATCGTAAAAAGTTTTGAGATCGCATAGGAGCCAAGTCCTGTTCAACTTAATTTGTAATAATAAATCAGTATTTTGTGACTATATCAATAGTTTTATTTACATTACAATAACAGTGACTTGGCCATGAGCACAAGTTAAAGGTCGTTTGCTCCTTGTAATTACGTGCAAATACCGTTGAATTTATATATTATATATAGGTATTATGGACATGATTTTGTAACTGATTGGAATTTGAGATCACTATGGACTAAACATGCGCCATAGTGCATGTGTAGTTCACTGATCTTGGATGATACCGACTGTCGGTTAAGGTGTCCTGATATTATTTATTATTTACTTGCAACTCCTCCAAATATGCCGTTTTATATTTGTATCTTATTGTGCTCATGGCCAAGTCACTATTATTGTAATGTAAACAAAACTATTGATATAGTCACAAAATATTGATTTATTATTACAAATTAAGTTGAACAGGACTTGGCTCCTATGCGATCTCAAAACTTTTTACGATGGAAGAATTGCATAGAGAGACTTGGCTTTTTTTTACATTGAATGTTTTTGGTGGGATCTCATTTATTTTTTGTAGGTCTCTTTCTTTTCTTTTTATAAATAAACAAAATTGCAATAAAAAGTATTTGATTTTTGTACATAAACAAAGAACAAAGTTAACAATGCAGTCAAAATTCATATACCATGTTCTTGTAAAACCGCAAATATAAATTTGTTTCATATTATTTACTAAGGTAAATAATTTATTACCGTTTTTATAATTTTCCCTTTACATGTAGCTAAAAACCTACCTTGGTGCCAAATTTGAAGGTTCTAAGTTTGCTAGAAGTACCTTAGATTTTTGATGATCGGTCAGTGAGTGAGTCAGTGAGTGACAAAATGGTGTAACTTTGATCGCTCATAACTCGTAAACTATTGGTTCAAATGTCATGTAATTTTGAGGCTGAGCTTGTTTTAATACTTACTCTAGGTCATCGAAAATCTAAACCCCTAGCTTTGTCCGTATCGATGATACAGGGGGGGTGAAATAGCCGCGAAACGCTTCGAGAAAAGAATGGTACGGCCGTGCCCGTTTTGCTCGAGACTTGGCTGGGGCACTGCCGTGCCCCCAGATTCTATAGCACAATAGTAATTAAAAAAAAAAAAACAAATTACGTACAGTTCATTTCTAGTCTAACAGTCTTCTCCTGAGGGCTGACGAGGTTGGTGTTGGAGGCTCTGCACTTGAAGGTGGTGTTCAGGTGAGTCCTCCTCACGTGGGGCAGTTCCAGCCGGTTCACCACCACGTGGGTGTCGGTCTTCTCCCCGATGAATTGTGGCGCTGGGGTCCCGTCGATCAGCCACATTACTGTGGGGGCGGGACGACCTGGTGGAAAAATATAGGTTTAGTTTCACTGGTGTCAGTATTTATGGAAGGATTTTGAGAGTCTTAGCCCGGCAGAGGAAAGGTATTAGATAAGAAAGAAGAAGATTAATTCTTTATAGATCACTAGCTATGCCTCGTGATTTTAACCGCGTTAGTACTTAGTACCCTTTTAAAATAAACAAAATTTCAATAAAGTAACTTAATTTACTCTCTATAACACATCTGCGAGTAAAAGTCCGTATATGCTTTCATATGCTTTTAGTTAAAAGCTATTAATTTAAAACTACAAACAGACACTCCGATTTTATTAAATTTGTATAAATTATATACTTTTTAGGGAGCAATTAATACGAATCAGAATAATAGTAGGTTATATCTAAATATTGGGATATTTCCAGCACAATATGATTCCTATTTGAATACATACTACAGGGCAATAACCTCTAATACCTAGACATGACCGTAGATCCGAACCACTTCTATATCATTAGCGTAACTTGTAAGTTCCGAGAATATTAATTACAGGTATTCTGAAGTACCAAGTAGTTCCTAAACTAGCGTGAATGGCTAATGTATAACCAGAACCTATGCTTAATGCTACTTGATCGGGGTTAGTTAAGATCCTATGTTTATTATTTATATTAACTTTTTAACCAACTTCTAAAAAAAGAGGAGGTTCTCAATTCGGATGTTTGTATTTTTTTTTCGACAGAGCCTTTTTCCAACTATTTGGTCGACTTTCAGTATTACCGGATTCAGCTGAATACCGTCCTTTACATGGAGCGACTACCCATCTAACCTCCACAACCCATTGAAAAAGTGCAAAGTACTTTTCATATGTTCGAAATTTTGTTACCCAAAATAAATAGTTGGCAGATTAATTCAGTTTTCAGCACTGGCTTTTCCTTGGTTATCTCTGAAGCAAACTGTTCCAGACTCTTAATCATAGATGTAGTAGCGAGGCTCTTGTCGACTAACTTTGGAGTCCTGCCAGTGCGCCTCGGAGAATAGCTTCAGGACATATTTCTTGACCATCCTATTAATTTTCATGACCTGCATGGCGTTTTATTTACTGGAGAATGCTCAAAATCGTCAGGTTTATAGAGAGAATGGGAACTTTTTGAATTTTTCAGTTGACCTTTTTTAACATTGTTGATACGTTAGCATAATAAGATCAAGTGAACTTTCAGACCAAACATTTCTGAAAATATTTTTTGCTTGCTTCGTTTATTTTCAAATTTATTGTGGTTTTATCCATTGAAAAGTTTATTGTAAAATAAATTGTAGTCGACACTGACCAAAATATAGTAAAAGAGCAAGCGTAGTATTCTTCCTTTTTCCTCATAGATAATACGAGGGAAAACCAAAAAGGCACCTTCTATCAGCTACCCCTAAATTTGAAGCAATAAAGGAAGTAATACATAAAAACCCAATAGATTATGGGTCAGGAACAAAGTAGAGGCGTCTCAGGTCGGGGCGAGTCTACCAGTAATTACGTTATCGTGGCCGGCCCCCGCCCTATTGATCATTCCACGTCACTTACTCCCAAACTTACTTCCAACTTTGCTACCTTCGCCCTTTACCAAAGGCACATTGAGACGCACAACCGACGTACCAACACTATATTCCAGATAATAGGGGTAACAAAACAAAAGAAAACTAAGAATACTTTTCTCGAAATTTTTCTTGTTTTGTTATCGGTACCTATGTCAAAACTTTGTTTATAGAGGACAAAGGCGTCTAGTTTAATGTTCAAGCATTTTATGGTTCTTTTGCTGTCGGATTTATTTACATTTTGTGAATACCTAGAAGTCTGTAAGTAACAACATTCAATAAAACGTAATTGAGTTGGTATGCAACTTACTTTTGATATATTTTTCTGCACTTTTATTTCATACTAGCTGTGCCCCGCGGTTTCACCCGAGTGAATGAAAATTCATACACTATCTTTATAAATTATAGCCTATATGTTGTTCCGATGTATAAGCTATATTATTGTAAAGTTTCATTAAAATTCATTCAGTAGTTTTTGCGTGAAAGAGTAACAAACATCCATACATCCAACCAAACAAACTTTCGCATTTATAATATTAGTAAGGATTCTAGTAAAATTTATTTTAAAACAAAAAAGTACCTACACGTTATAATAACATTACACCAAACCTATGTAAGTAAAGTAGGTTCCCGTAACGACCTCCACCCACTCTTGTACTCAATATTTCCTTAGAACAATGTAAACCACAACACAACACGGTCTATCTCCAACCCAAATATTTTTATAAGTAAGAGGGATAATGTATATCCTCACTAACACTAAAAGGCGAAGCAATATTAACAAAAGGTCATTAGGATGAGGGCCGTTCCGTGGGTATCTATTTGTCCGCACATTCGACCATGAAAATGATCTAGTAAAGTCGTTTTGCCGACACGGGATGACAACCCGCTAATCCCTAAGGCTATGCATAACTCCCTCCGAAACATTAAGCGCTCTGAAGGATTAGCCGCGATTTATTTAAGAAGGTTTTCAACTCACTTTGGTAACAGTTACCGTTGATATAACTATCAACTAAACTCGTGTTCGAATCTTGTTTAAAGTTAACTTGAATAATCAAAGTCGGTAAGTTTTGTGAACTCTGTTAATAACATTATTTGTGTACACAAGAGAGCTCGAATATAAACTGTAATTTAAAGTTTATGTAAGATGATAAACCTTGAAAACCCTTTTCAAGTTCATATCGCCGTATTTTTTGAAAGGAAAACTAGATATTAAAACTTTAGATAGGTTTTTGTTTAATTCCAGACCAACATTACTGAACTTTCCTTGTCGTTTTATTTTCAGAACTGAATCACATTCCAAAATTCTTATTTCACTTAAGTAACTTAATTTTACAATAGGTATAGCAAATTTATTAAATAGAATTGATTCATATTAACTTTTAAACTATCGCGCTGCATGTTTATAGTAATATAATTCACGGGAATAAGCGCGTACATGCATAGATACCTTTTTTGAGTTGAGTTGAGTCTGCTTGCGACCACGGCCGGTGTAACCCGGTCGAAACGTCAAGTCCCATAAAAGGATTGATTCAGTTTGCTTTGAGATCATAATTGTCCTAGAAAACCTATAAATATTTTGTTATTTCTTTCAGCATTTCATTTAATAAGAAATATTAGTTGAACAAAATACTAAATAAATATAGGATTTATTCCAGACTTTCTATAATACATTTTTGTTACAACTTTCCAGACGTACTCATATTTATAACAACATAATCATTACGTTGGGTTACGAACGACCCTCTTTCAAGCCTACCCTGTATTTCGTATCTTCAATGTCCAGAGCCTTTAGTAAGGCTTTTACTAAAAGCCTAGTTTCCCCGAACGTCGTCAAGATATATTAGCGAACACTACGTATACCGGTAATACTTTTCTAAAAGGACTCTAGCTGTTGTGAAAACGAGACGTAGCTATGTGAACTGTAGTGCGCCGTCCTGCTCCCACAATGGCAAAAGTCTTGCTTAAAGAGCTCATAGTACAGGCATATTTCATACTTTCCGAGAATGGAAACATCATGTATCGTACTATTATGTTGCTTCGGAAAGAGGACACGTTAAGCGAACCTCATGGCTCATACATAAACATGGCCTGTAATCAATCAGGCGAATAAGTGGGGATTGACATGTCTGTCTCTTAGAACTTAGAGCCTGTGTACACGGCAGCTTCATTTATCGCGCGTCTAAAATCACACAATAAAAGTTATGTTGCCATGCGATTTTCTTTATAAGCATACCGCGTTTGTTAAGTACCGTGCGTCGTTTTCCCGCATAAAAGACGCCGTTTGCATACACCCTAAGTTTCTAAACACAATAAAGTGACAGTAGACATCTTCCAATTCTCTCAGCTCCCTTTGTTTATATTATACTTTGTTTATTTACTCAAGTACTGCTTTGTCCCTTTCTTTGTCTTTTTATACGAATAATAAAATGAACCTAAGTGTAAGTTAGCGTTAGTCTTTCAGAAAGGAATATTTGTTTGCTTTTGTGTTCTTTTCTTTTATCTTTTTTGCGTACGATACAATGGAATGGATATAAAAATGCGATTTCTTTTTTGTTTATGCATGAGCAACTAGAAATATAATTATTCAGAAGTTTGTGATAATTGGAGTGAATATAATATATCTAAATGTTAAATGTTTTTTTCGTTTATAGAAACAAAGATAAATATGATACTGAATGCAAAACAAAAAATACAGAGGTAAAAAAAAGATTTTATTTATATTTTATGAAAACTTGGATCGTTGTTTAGATTAATATCATATCAAAAACAAAGTTTTGCACACTGTTGTTGTATGGTTTTTACATACTTATTTGATTTTTAACTATTTTTTTAAGCATGCGACTGAAAATTTCACATACATACATACATACACACATACAATCACGCCTCTCTCCCTTGTAGAGGTAGGCAGAGACCACTTCTTTCCACTTGCTACGATCCTTACACACTTGTAGGTACACTTTCATTATTCCCTTCAAAAATTTCACTCATGCTAGATTACAATGATATGCGAAAGTTTTTCTATTATGTCTATAAAGCAATCCCTTCATCTTGTCAGTTTAACCTCAGATCTTAAAGATCCAATCATTTATACTTATTCAAAATGTCCTATAACATAATCAAACAGAATCATTAAAATCGATTCAAACGCTAATCCGTTACAATAAGCCAAATACAATAAAATCGAGTAGATTTCTCCAAAGATAATTGATATAAAGTTTGCAAAATGTTTTGGCGCCATTTCCCGGCGGCCCCCCTAAGATGGGAAGAGGGGGGGCGTATCTTGGGGCGATGGATAACTTTACACAGGGTGCCATTTGGAGCCGATCTCTCAGAGTGACTTATCGGTAAGTTTAAGAGCGATATATCAAAGTAATCGCTTTAATTTCTCATCTCCCACTTGGGGTAGAACTTATGCTTATTCCTTGACTGATACTGCCGTGATTTGTGAAGATGTAGTCACTTCGATAGTTTTATGTTAACAGTGTGATTTTGTGTCGATTACTTAGAAAGCTAGAGATTCCTACTTTCGTTTGGATCCTGAGAATCTTCCATTGGCTTAATGTTAACCCTTTAAAGCTGGCATCAGATAGTGTTTATAGGGGACACTGGAAATGAAATGGTTCCCCGGTCCTTTGTTGCAGCGTCTTATCTTAAGTGTCAAGTCGTTCTAAGATGGACATTGGACAATACATAAATCTGAGTTCGTTGACCCATCCTACATGGTTGTTGCAGTTGTGTAGTATGGTTTTTAGTGGCAATGTAAGTTCTCTGATAAGAGTTACTACTCATATTATTTTTATTCTTAAGAGATCTTATTTGTTTCTTAAGAGGAAAGGTGGGTGGACTTTTCTCCATACAAACGCTCTCGTCTGTTTTCTCGCTGGTTAATGAATTGTCATGGTTACCTCTTGTTTATACGTCAATAATGCCAATTTACGTGTGCAGATGAGAAAAATATTTTGGTGAGTAATTAGATTAGACAACTACACGAAGCGAGCGCGCTTTGACTCTCACACACTGTCAACTTACGCACACATTCACAAAACGTGCGGTAGAGCGACAGCAATACTTTCTTCAAAAACCGAATTTTCAAAAGTCTCTCCGCCCGCCTTTCCTCTTAACTGGAGATTACGTTAAGGTAAGTTATGTAGGTGATGTGTACTACATAACTGTCTAAAACACAGGTTATTCATATAAGTTTTTTGTAAACTACTTACTTAAAGACAGTGAACAGTATTCGTAAACTGAAAAATAGGACTTGGAATTATTAAAATATAAAAAATTCGTGCTACAGTCGTCTAATTTAATTCAATTATTCTACGAATTCTCCTCCGTAATAAGAAAAAATAACGACCCAATTATATGATTTAAGCGCTTGACTTTCTGATCAAAGGTACAGTTATGAAAACGAATAATTATTTGAATAACGTTTTAAATAAATATGTGTTGGTGAGTTTGTTAGCTTTCGATACATCTATACATATAGGTAACCATGTATAGCATTTATTTTAATTAAAGGGACAAATTGTTGGTCTTTAAATTTGAATAAATGTTAATAAACATTGCCTCGATTTTTTTACGTCGTATTGTAGGCATGTGAACAGTGTTAAAATATATATTTTGCATTTGAAGTATAACAACTAAGTAATAATATAGTATTTTGATGCTGTACTCGCTTTTCACAATATCTAAATTCTATAAGAAAAAAAAAAAATTGCGCTCACGATATTTTTTACGGACTCCCTAGGGTAACATCAATAACTGATTAATATTCAATTTGCATGTTTATTTATTACTGAAATTCTATATAAAATAAATTACTTTGTATTCTGTTTCTAGAAAATAACAGTCGATGTTGTTTATAGATCTATATTTTATTATATTTGTATTTGTTTTTTATTTCTATAGCTCTGACTGGGCGCACCAAGAGACGTTCATGGTTAAAAGAAAAACAATTTATTTGACATAGGTACACGTCATGTTTTTATTTTCATGTTTATTTAAAAGCTAAAGAGATAAATTTCAATTTTGTTTAAAGACGCCGCCCTTTCATCCTTGTAGATTCTTCTGCGACTTAGATAATTATAATCGATCATTAAACCTAAAACGCCCGTGTCTGGCAACTTATCAACCGAAATAAAAAAAAAAACTCTTAAAAAATAAATAAATAACGGTATATTTTAAACAACCCTTTGACAAACATAAAAGACTTTTTAAACTAAAGTAAATTTCACTGCAAATGTTCTGGCAGAGAATTATTAAACCAGATTAAAATGTAAACTACTTTTTATTAGCCAGAAGTAACTCCTTTGAGAAACTCGGGGAATCCTAGGAAAATCCTATGTATCGTTATAACTAAAATTCAACTTAGTCTTTGAGCCCGTTTAGGTTAAGAATGAGGTCACTGCGAATTATATGAAGTTAAAGTTTTATCTAAAAAATGTTGATACTAAATGTTTTTGGCATTCATAGCTAAATACTGAAAATAAAATGGTCTCGACTTATTTATACAAAGAAAATCTAATCATTTTACTCTTAAATTACTGAACTGTTACTGTAAAATTAATATAGAAATAATAAAATCCAATTGAGACGACTTGAATTTTCTTTATTGGCTGCCTTAAGCCGGGACTGGGATAGTAACCGACCGTTATGTAGAAAAAAGATCAAGAATTATAAAGATAATGACAGAAAGAACTATTTGTGTAAATATAACCATGTTTAAAGATATTATGACTTTAATTTATTCAGGAAACATTACGATTACTTCAACTTAAGCAATTTCATTCAATACTCAATACTCAATACTCAATATCTTTATTGTTTTTCCATAATGTACAAAGGTGAAATTAATGGTGGAAACATGGTGGAAACAATTATGGGCCCTGTTGGGCACAACAATACAATAGATGTACCTACCTAATAATACATATTAATTTACAATGTAGCTAATTAACAAAATTTTATAAACTAGATATAATAATAACAATAACATAACACAAATACAACTATAATGACAATATGCTTATTCTAAATTATTTATCTGTAAGGAATTCGTTAATAGTGTAGTAGCTTTTATTTTGTAAGAATAGTTTTAATTTATTTGAAAAACTGTAAAATTTATTTTCGTTTTTAATATCTTCGGGCAATTTATTATATATTTTTACGGACATAACGAGAGGGCTTGATGAGTGTATGGTGAGATTAGAGGATGGCAAGTTAAGTCTATTTTTATGTCGGAGTGTAAATCTGCTTTGTATATTTTCACGTTTCGAGTAAAAATCGGGGTGCTTGTGTACTAGTTTAGCTATTTCATAAATGTAAATACAAGGCAAAGTTAAAATTTTGAGGTCCCTAAAATATGGTTGGCAACTTTCTGTTTCTTTAATATTTACTAAAATGCGTATAATTTTTTTTTGTAAAGTAAATAACGAAGGTGCATCAGTGCTATTTCCCCATAATATGATACCATATTGGAGCCAAGAATGAGCGTAAGCGTAATATGTAGAAAGCGCCGTTTTTAAGTCCGTTGTTTTTTTAATTTCATAAATAGCATATATAAATTTTGATAGTTTAGATTTTATCATTTGTATATGTGTTTTCCAATTGATATGGGAGTCTATTTTTAGGCCTAGTAGAGTGAAACTGTTTACAACTTCTAATTTTATATTGTTGAAGCTAAAATTTATGTCCAGGGACGACTTTTGATGGGGATGAAATAATATTATTTTGGTTTTATTAAAATTGATTTCTAAGTTTTGTTTTGTAAGATAATCTGTTGTAGAGGTAAGTATAGAATTTAATTTAATATTTAAATTTTTATTTGTTTCGCATGAGGTTAGTAATGATATGTCATCCGCAAATAAGACACATTTATCGCTTAAGTTACTTGGAATGTCATTTATATATAGGAGGAAAAGAAGGCAACCTATTACACTTCCTTGGGGGATGGACGATTTAATTGACTTATTTTCAGATCTAATTAGTTCTATTTCTCTTGTTCTATTATTATAAAATTCTAATTCGACTAGTTGTTCTCTATTTTCCAAATATGATGTAAACCATTTATGACAATTACCGCGGATTCCTACTTGATACAATTTTTGGAGTAGTATTTCATACTTTACTTTATCATAAGCTTTTGTCATATCAAGCAGTATTCCTAATGCATATTTTTTTGTGTTAATTATATTTAGAGCTTCTTGAATATATTTAAAAACTGCCAATACTGTCGACCGGTTTTTACGAAAACCATTTTGACAATCATTTAATATTTTATATTTTTCGCAAAATGCATAGACTCTGTCACACATTGCTCTTTCAAATATTTTAGAAGCTGTTGGCAAGAGAGCAATTGGGCGGTAATTGCTTGGGTCGGTTTTTGTACTTTTTTTGTAAATGGGTTTTATTAGAGACTTTTTTAACTGATTAGGAAAAACACCTTCATCAAAAGATTGATTAACCAAAAGATAGAATGGTAACGTAAGTTCATCAGCGCACTGTTTTATTAAAATAGGTGGAATCTCGTCTAATCCGTGACTTTTCTTATTTTTTTGGGTTTTGAGTAAAGTATTTATTTCATAAGGGTCGACCGGTTTGAGAAATATTGAATTCTCCATAAGGGAGCTAGGTGTTGCCATTTGACTAGAGAGCGCGGTAGTGTTTGTCTCCCCGATTGAAGCGAAAAAGTTGTTAAAAATGTTAGCTACCTCTTCAGGGTGTGATGTTAGCTCCGGTCAATGCTCCCTTTGTCCTAATCCATCTTAATTAAGAATATAAAAATAACGTGAGGCCCTTAAATTTTTTGTTTTTATTTTTACGATGGCGTTAAAAAATATAAGTTATCATGCCAGTCGTAAAATTTCAGTTAAAGAAAGAGTTTAATGGTGAATGGTTAACGACGTGGCTATTTTGGTAACTTTGTTTATTTGCGTGGAACTGGGTAATAAAGTCAGACTCATAAGACTAGTCACACAGAGGTGTCAACGATCTATAAAAAAAACATAGTTCAAATAAATTGCCATTCTGGCAGCTGGCTGTTCGCCTGGTAAAACATGTTTGCAAAATAATTTATAACAGTATATAAAGTCGCTATCCTATTTATTTTCCTGCAGATGACATTTTATTTTTGGTATATACTTCCACATAAAAGTCTAATCTATACATTAATAAAAAGTTAACATTACATACACCTAAGAGCCCCCACAAGCAAAATTGTAAACGTTATTCGATGTCAAGCTTTTGCGTCATTGCAGTGCAGATTATCACCTACGCTCGAAACCCACTAGTGTAATACATAGAGTACAAATAAGTAAACCATAGAGTGCACCTACTGGAGTATGAACTGGAACCACCTGTATGAGCAAGCGTCGTCGGATGGAAAATCACAAAGCGAGTACATACAGCTAAAAGTCTGCTTACGGTCGGCTAGCGATGTTTGCACTCTATGCTCGCTTTTGTATACTCTAATATAGCACAGCTCTCAAGTCTTACCTCCTCTGACCTCACAGACGAGGACCAGTTCGTTGCCCTCCTCCAGCGGGCCGACCACGCCGGACACGTCCCGCCCCGACTTGTCGTACAGGATTAGTTGGTGAGGTGGCACTGTAACAAACATAAACCTTTAGATAAATAGTTAACGGAATACAACATAATGTATAATTATTTTTAACCCTCGATGCTAGAGGGGTGTTATAAGTTTAAGTCAGTCTTTCTGCAGCATCGTAGTTCCTAAACGAATAGACCGATAATGATGCGGGTTTTATGTTTAAAAGCTTATGTGATCGAGATGGTTCTTAGCTACAACTTATGAAACTCAGTTCAGTATTTTGATAACTATATTGAGAAAAATACGTAAACAATAAAGACACAAACGTTATTGTTTTTAAGCACCCCTATAAAAGCACACCTTTATGTAAATAAAGTAATCAAAAATCAAATCATAAACACAAATGGCTTCTTATAAACGTGCCGGTTTTAAAATCAATAGGCAGTACGCAACAGGCAAATTGGGCGAGCTTTATAAATCTATACAACTCATTAATATTACGAGGAGGTAAAACACTCAAATTAATTTTTCATTATGAACTTTCAACAATATCTTACTTTATAATCAGGGGATAATAAGAAGACTTTGAAGTAGGCAAACAGGAAAGTTCCTTGGGAATTCGAACACGTGATTTGATCAACGTTAGTTGTTGGCTGCGAATTAATTTGGTGGTCACCGCGATGGGGTAAATGGAAATTGTGGAGTTCAATATTCTTGTTGGTTAATGCGAAAATAACCAGTTTGTTTTTTTTTTAAGAAGAATGTGTGTTTGATATTTTGTTTAGAATATAGACATATCCGCATAAGAGTGTTTAATTTAAACAACTTTTAATTTGTTTATTAAAATCTCCGTTTTTTTCTTATTATTTAGATGGGGAAGCTTAATAGTTTGTTTGTTTAAGATTTGTGATACTCCCGTCAAAATAAAGGTAATTGCGGGCATCACCTAAAATAAGTGCTAAATTTTGACAGTTCTTATCTATAAAGTTAAATAAATCCTTAACAGAATAACGTACAGTTACTACTTCAAATAATACACAAATAACCATACAGCATAACATAAACATGATAACATAACGAGAACAAGACATCTGGCATAAGAAGACAGCCACTGAAAATAACGGCGGCGCACAATAAGACAACTCGTTATGTCGATGCCAATAGAATCTACTGCGGACTGAGGTATGTACTGTCTAAGGGCTCCCACACAAAACTGCGATGCGATGCGATGCAAATTCGCATCGCAGGAACTTCTAGTAAATAAAGTTCAAAATGGAATGCGAGCTCGCAGAATTTTGCGATGCGATGCGAATTCGCAGTTATGTGTGCGAGCCCTAACTGTAAACAGATGTTTTGTAAATGAATGGCTATGTAAGTAGGTGTGTTGTTTGAAACTTAAGTTAAGTGAAATGAAGGTAAGATATTTTTCCAAAAGAACAATTTGTAAATAAATTGTACTTTTGGATATAAATGTTTGATTAAAAAACTAAATTTAAAAGGTAGGTGTGGACTTGGAACCTTAATGCAATAGTATGTCATGAAATCAAATGGCTGGGTTTAAATTAGGAGATCACGAATCATATCATTTAATTCAGTTTACATCACAAATTTCGTGTCGCTTACTCCTCTTAGCCGAGATAAAAATAACTTAGAACAGGAAACAATGTTTTATCATTTCATAACACTACACAAAATTCAAATTCACCATAACAACAAAATTCCCACTTTACTTGCAAGAAACAATTTCAGTTGCAATACCCGTTACAAGTCGCCCTCTTACGAGAAGCGTTTATATCGAGACCGTACCCAACCCCTATCACATGTAAATGCTTTGTATTACATACCGCGTCGACAAGCCTCCTATACTATCAGGCAATTGAATAATGCTGCGTTACTTGTCAACAATAGGGCCCAGGGACCAAGGGACCGAGGGACCAACGGCCCCTGAGCAGGGTACTCAGTATTGTACAAAAAACTTGGGACCAAGAATGTTGGGTCGTACGCGATTGATAAACGTGCAAATACTTCTGCGGTGGATATTGAATGCTAACGAGGTTGTTGTTGGCCTGATTTGTTGATGAAAAATGATGGTAACATGTAATTTGTAAGTAGGACAAGACCAGTGTTTTATAAGAGAACGATGAGACATTTAAGTGCTAACTAGTAAACAAAAACAATTTACAGGTTTTTGGGATTTGTATTGTTTTTTTTTTGTAAGAATGCTTTTTTTATTTGTTAATCATTAAACTAAATAATACTAGGCTAAGACTAATCGTATGGCTGATATTCAGTATATATCGGTTCGCAAGTATTGTGTATTTCAAACATTATTCTGCACTTCACACGCTATCCTTAAAAGAAATACTCCTGACTTATCTATTCAAAAACTATCCATCACAAGGTATCCGACGTTATTCTGTCAAACAATATGAATGAATGGTCATCGGTACGTCTGAATAAACACTTCAAAAACCGCTAACGTAACATGACAAACGGCACTAATTACGGTCGTATAAGCAAAACAATAGTTGAGCACGTACTGAGAGGGACCACCGCAAAACCGAATTACTTCGGTCCTTTTCAGTATTGGTAAGGAAAGTGAGCCCGCACCCTTACTCCCGAATGTTGGGCGTCGGGTCGCTGTGCCGGCTAGTTAGTAGGCATTACAGAGCCAGCCATTCGGCAAGTTGGCCCTCGATGGTACAATCGGTGGCCGACGGAACAACATCCAATTTAAACGGAATTTCATAGTCGACGGCGTCAATTAAACACAACCCTATGTCGATATGACGTTTGTTTTGTACCCATAATAGCGCCAATTTGCTTCTGATTCATTGGATCTAATTAATTGGTTTCAGTTTTTCTTTGACCCAATTAGGTTTTCTAGGAAACATAGTCGCAACGATTTTCAACTGTTTCGCAATTAAAACATTTCTGTGCCAGTCTACAACGTTCGACACATAGCTAACGATGTTTAAATACTAAACTTGAGAAACAATATTAATATACATCAGTGTCCACTGTCCGTGTTATAAAGCTGTAGTATAGTAATGAGCGGCTAACAAGCGACTGTTGATGCGAGCTAAGACAATAAATAACAACTCGCTATAACTACGAGCTATAAATATGTTTTACAATCGCACGGTACATCCTGTCCACTCCCTCTCATATATCATAAAGGAACATTGGATACGATCAATTCGCGTGGTCTCCCTTACGATAACGCGTTTGATGTGACGATAAATCGCATAGCTGAGACTACAGCTGAAATTATAGCTGTTGAATTATGCATTAGCGGCAACACGCTAGCGGTTGTAAAAGTGCCTGACGATGGGTCGAGCCGACCGCCCGAGAACACTATTTGTACACAAATACCCCTAGGTTTTAGTAGGGTTACCAGCCGCGCCGACACTCCCGATCTCATCGGTACATTTGTTTAGCTATAATAATATTCTAAACAATTTACACAATTATTTAGCAGAAAAAAATAATAGGTTCCTTTGATCTCGTCATAATAATATAACCTGATTATAGCGTTTAAAGAAAAAGTCGTAAATAAATAGGTCTCAGTTATCAGAAAAGCAAACATTATGTTAAAGTTTCTACGTACCACATTTCCTGGTACTCACTTAAAAGTTATTTGTCAGAATTACTCGTTTCACAAATCCATGGTAAGTCTACCATCCCCGTTTTATAGCTAGCCGCATTATACGACTAGTATATTACATAGTTTACGAGATTTCGACACTTCTTGATATAAGTGGGGAATTTGTCCATACGGTACGAGCAATAACTTAAAACTGAGACTAGTTTTACGACAAGCGATTTTCTAGCATTTTATACAGTCGTTTGAGTCGGCTGTTTGCTTCCGTTCTAAGGCAGGTTCTACATTATTTAGACTTAGTAGCGCGATTTAGCTCCGTCATGGTAAGACTGTCGCGTTCACTTCTGTTAATTGATATAACTGTTCACATTGGCGATGTAATTATAGGGTCCCAGGAAGTTGGTCAAGCCTCTTGCAATTAGGTACTTGTTTTAAAATGAGTGGTATTTTTTAAACAACTTCAAAAAGATTAATAATTCGACTGTTTATTTTATACCTATTTGTTATGCGAGATCTCCGGCAATTGCGAAGGTAGGTAGTTTCATATAAATTTTATTTAATTCGGTTCTCTTTTAAATTTATGTATTACAAATTGTGATACTAAGGCTTACGTAGGTATTTAATAACATGTTAGTTTGTCTCAAATACAAAGTACTAAGTCTTGTTTACCAAAAGCATAATATACCAACCGAGCAACTTTGCACATATGAATAAAACCGATTAGTTTATTCGTCAGTATTCCTATAAAAATCGATACACGCCAGCTTGCTGCTAACTTGTTTCATTAAATTCAAATTTCGCGTTGTACTTATTAATTCAGGCGAGCGTTTTCCTCGCACGTCGCCGTCGAGCCTCCAGACGCCTACTTTTTATATTCTCGTCGCCTCCGCATCGGCCGATGAAGTTTTCGTGAAATTTGAAGGCTCTCGAAAAGGGTTCTTTCGTATCGTGATAATTGCCAAGTTCCGTTCTGTTTTACTTTCTTAATCCAAACTTGTGCAATGTGGCTTTAATTGTATTACAATATTGGTATTCGTTAACGTCTATTGTGAGTGAAATGAGGGTTTCTGTGGCTTGTAATTGAGTTTTCTTTTTTGCTTTATAAAGTGTGGCTGCCTAATTTTACTTTTTTTGTTTGTTATGTTGAAACTGATTTTGTTTCGTCTTGAATTTTGTGCAGTTTTTGTAATGTATTACGCATGATTGTTACATGTTCAGTGTATCTGATAGGTACTATATTAAACTTAATTATGAACTGTGCACGGTACAATATCATCATCTCCCGAGCCTTTTCCCAACTATGTTGCGGTCGGCTACCAGTCTTACCGGATTCAGCTGAATACCGTATTTTACATGGAGCGACTGCCTATGTGACCTTCACAACCCATTTTACTGGGGAATCCAGTATCCTGTTGTCCAATTTGTCCTGGGCGGGAATCGAACCCACGACCTCCGGTATAGCAGTCAGGGTCACTAACCACTAGACCAACAGGCCCGTCAAATATAATAAATTAATATATATAAATTACATCTAATCATCAATACCTATATACATCATTTTGTTAAACTAGAATATCACTCAGTATTACAGTCAGATTGTACGAAGGAAAGTTAACGCTAAGCCGTTTATATTAAAACAATTAAGTTTTACAAGTTCATGTACAGGAATTCTCTTAAAGTTCGCTACATAATCACATTTCAAGTTGTAAACTTCTGAGTGTTTCTCGTCTAAGGCGACATGCAAACGTGGACTTTTTGTCTGTTCTGTCACAGGAGGTCGTTACGGTGTCTGGTAGCGGCAATCGGGCACAGTTGCCGGTTGCCTGTTACCGACACAGCACACAACCAGTGCCGAAATGTGTCGCACACAAGACATAACCATAAGCTTCTAAATAAATAAATAAATAAGCTGCAACGTGAAATTTGCTTCGTTTATGTTACTTGTGACTTTAACTATCGAATTTTAGCTTCCAATTACCGAAACCAAACCCTTTTTGATTGGGGATCGGTATATGATAAGCTTTTTTACCCGACTGCCAAGAAGGGTTATGTTTTTTATATACCTTTTTTACTATAGCGCTATATAAGTGTTATTTTTGTCTATTTTATAAGCTGTTTTATTAGATATAATACAGTTCATAAGATAAGTACTCATGGCATCGCTTTTTTGTATACTGTGAAGGTGTTATGTTGTTGTATAAATAAATAGATAGGTAAATAAGTGATACATGTGAGTGTCTCCGTTTGAGCGGAGACTGCCTGATTTTTACACGACTGCCTAAAAAGGAGTGTTTAAACTGATTTATGAAAACAAAATATTCACTAGTGACTTGTATCCGTCAAAAGGCACGTTCGCACATCGCCTTAGTACTCGAAAAACATATTGAGATACCTAAAGATTTCTGTAAACATATTTTTAGGAGTCTCAAGTCTGCTTATTAGCATTGTCGGCAACTTCAAAGGAACAATAAAGTGTTGCTCACTCGTAATGAGTTCCAGCGACTCTATTTGCTTAGTAAATAACAGAAAACAAACGTATTAGCTTTGAAGGATAACTATAAGAGGATATTTATAATTTTCATAAAAAAACTCGCAGATACGGATACTGGAAAAAACTATGATATCTTTGAGATTTTTTTTCCTTTTTTTATCTTAAAAAGCCTTTGTTAACTTTGATCTAGAAGCTAAAAGTTTGGAACAATATTAGGCACATTTCGACTTCCATTAGCCAGTATTCTGTGAACGAATTTATTTTCAGCTTGCGTAAGAATTTTAGTAACTTTCAGTTTCTATTCTCTTTTGGGATTTTAAAACTGTATCTTGTGCTCAATTTGTTTAATCTTTTACAAAGGAATATTATCTTTACTATTAAACTTTAAGGAGCGAGAAATTGATAGGATTTTTCCATCGACAGATTATGTAATTATGACTTTTTTCATTGTAAAATATGCAATGCAAATATGGAAGGTTGTTAATAACATTTTGTTTCTTGACATGTATGTTATTAAAAGAACTAGTACACACGTGTGTACATGTTATCAGACCTCGTAAAGAACCTTTGTTTAAACAGTGTAAAATATTGGTTTGCTGTGCAATACCTTGGCGCACAGCGGTCGTAGAGGCGATGACTTACGATTACAGCGGCGTTGCAACCCCCACTTAACTGTTACATATTGCTTCACTTAACTCAAAACCCGGCCTGGAAAGAATTACACGCGGAAGTGGATCGCGGGCCGCGGACGTGCGCTACACAGACACATTTCCCTCGCAGCCTTATAAATAGCGCCGCGCTAAACACCAACTAATGATGCCGAGCCGCCCACCAATAAATTACAGCGTGATCGATCGAAAACGAATTCAAAATATCTGCCCACAAACGTTCTCATTGCGTTCTTGATCAATCAACTAGCAGAAAGTCCGCAAGTGTAATAATTTGCGGCTTTAAACACTTGATGTTTTAATCGCATAATCGAATGAATCGTGGCCATTATAATTTAATGCAAAATATACGGTGCGCCAAACAAAATGTAGCGTAAATTCATGCGGAAACTGAACTGGTATTTTCAAGTGGAGCTCGTTTACAATTTAAAATTCCGCGATAAACATATGTAGATAAGGGAGGTATAATAAATTCTCGGGTCGGGCAACGCCGGCCGACGCGCGACGTACTAGACCAGTGGAGTTAATAAAATCACTTTGTTAGTCAATTCCGCATTTTGCGCGCCTATAGCACGATACACATAGACCGAGTTAATCAAATTACTTTTTGCAGAGATTTCGCAATATGAAAAATGAAATCCGATTTGATAAAAACTCGACAAATAAACGAAACGATAATTGGCAAAATCAAAAATTTTATACAAACAAATGATCATAAAACGAAAGTATTGAATTTCCGGATGACAAGAACGCCATGTTGGATTCACAGAAAAAGTATGAAGTTGCTCACAGGGTTCCTAACTTGCAGTGTAGGAGCTAGATTATATAGGAAGTAGAAAGTTGGGAGCAGTTAGATAGAGTCGGCTGGAGCGTAACCCGCGCCGCCGCCGCCACCGCGTGAAGCGGCGCGGCGCCTCTCCAAACGTGATATCGCAGTACATTATTGTAATAACAGCACTCGGAGCGTTCTTTGACGGGGTAGGGGTCGTGTGTAACCTCTCATTTTCCTTACCGAAATTCAAAGGAGCTCTAACAAAGCTTTGTTTTGCATCGCTCGCTCGACGAAAGCCGCTGAAAGGCTGGCTTTTTAGATAAGGTTCTCTTATAAATTTTCAGCATAGAGCAGACATTTTGCGCTAAAGTTTTTCAGTGTGGGAATGCGAACATCTGCTGCGATTCCCATTCTAGTTTCGAGGGTCGACGTTTTGCGGCCGAGTTATTTGCGAAACCGTTTCACTCGTTAGGGGGCAATTATATTCAGACGGTAATTGAAAATGTTAGTTGTACTGGCTTAAGTAGTTTTTAACACGGAAAATTATTATTTTTGCTTACGGAAGAATGGAAATATTTCTTTTGAGCGAAGTTATTTAATTCAGTACAGCCTTCACAAGTAAAATAAAACGCGGTTATGTAAGAACGTTCGTTGAACTGCTGAGAACCGTATGTTCATTATTTTTCTTTAAAATAGGGTGACGTGTGTAAGGTTTATTTAAATCTAATTATTTAAATTTGCGTTTCTAATCTTATTTTGAGCATGATAAGGTCTATATAATGAAAGTTAAAAGTTTAATTATTACCCGCCGCGAAAAGGAGATGAGCATATGCCTATAATGCATTTTGGGTGAGAATTTGTTGGTAAAGATTGTCCCTCTTGCCTATTTATTGAAGAAATAATTCAGTATAAAAGTTACCACTCACCTATAACAGACAATCGTATCTGAAAGTTCCGTGTGGGCGAGTTCTTGAAGTCCACCCTGCACCGGTACACGCCCTCATCGTCCAGCTGCACCGTGTCGAGCGTGAGGGACGCGGGCCGGGCGACCGTCGCGAAGTACGCGCGAGGACCGAACGCGTTAGGATCCGACCACTGTAGCGCCTTGTTGAAGGAGCGGCCGCGGACGTCGAAACTGGAAGAGAAATTGATTTTAGTATACTTCAAATGTAGATAATCTTTACTTATTTTTTGTTATATTCATTATTATGTAGATCTAGCTATAGGTATTGTAAGTTTTAGATTTAGTATAGCTTAAATTTTAGTTTTAAGTTGCACATAACCTTTTGCTTTCAATTAATCAGTAAACTGAATTTAATAAAAATAAATATATGAGGGTATGGATGGAAAAAATGTTTCGCTTAAAATAAATATACAAATATAGTATAATTAATACATAGTATACTATGCGTTAAATATATGCGTAATATAATAGTCATACGGATCACTAAAATACAGTACTTATATTAAAACTAGAAATCTACCCTGAAATAGCTTAAGGAAATACTTGGTAGAAAAAGGTTCTCATCATGTTTGTGGCATGATTAACTTAATAGAAATAAGAATGACTAGACAGCTTTTTATACACGCATCGTAATAATGAAAACATACCTTTTGTTAGTAATAATCGTTTCTAAAACTACTGAAGGTCGACCAATTTATAGTTATTGACAGAAACACGATTAATAACGTTTATTAATTTTGAGTGTCATGTTTAGTTTTCGTGATTTTGTAAATAAGTTTGAATGGTAATTTATAAAACATTCGTTTATTTAATAAGTGATTAGATCTTCTAACGTTTTCTTATAAAATATTTGTATGAAAACGTCGAGTTTACTGTATACACTTGGGGCATTAAGACTGTCAGTAATGATTAATTGGTATGTGTATAAAGAATAAGCAGACTTTAAAATCAAATACAAGCTTAAAGGTTATTTAATCGTTCACCTATATACTTATAATAAATCTGTAGAAGTGAAAATTCTGTAAATTGAAAATATCAAAAAAATTAATGGTGTTACCTACTAGACCGACACCGAACCGAAAAGTGTGAAAAATAAAATTTTTGTCTGTCTGTCTGTCTGTTTGTTTAGGTATCACGCAAAAACTACCGGTTCGATTACGATGAAACTTGGTATAATTATTCTTTATTATCCTGGGCACCACACTGGGTAGTTTTTATCCCGGAAAAGTATAAAACAATAAAAAACAAACTTAATTTTGCGGTTAAAAACTCATTGATAAGTTTCGTCATCCACGCGAACGAAGTCGCAGGCACAGCTAGTTTATGTAATAAATAAATAAGAATTGAAACAGTGAATAATAATAATAATATTCCGGGACATCTCATACACGGTTATCTGATCCCAAGCTAAGCAGAGCTTGTGTTATGGTAACCAGACAACTGATAAACATACTTAAATATTTCTAAATACATACATTATTATAGATAAATTACACCCAGACACAGAACAATTGATCGTGCTCATCACACAACCATTTGTGGAAATCGAACCCACGACCTCCGGTATATTATTCACTAAGTCAAAAAAACTTGAAATACCCAAAAACATGCAATTTTAAATAAGTTTTTTATACAATTCCATTCCATTTATGACTACCACAAACGGCGATTTCAGGTAAATAATATTTCAAACAAATTACATGGCGCACCATATACTGTATGAAATGGCTTTGCTAATTGCTATTTTATAGTTTCTCATTAGCAGTAGAAGATGGATTGTGCGCGTAATGGTCGCCTTATTAAATGGTACTTGATTATTATTTAATATCAAGAATTTTAATTTTATTGTACGGTTTATTTACTTTAGAGGTGTTTTGTTTGTGTCAATGTTTTGTTAGCTAATGAAGCGTGCAATTTAGAATTAAATTTAACACGCTATAAAACCTTTCTTACTTAACTAATTGGTTGAGTGTTCAATAAAAACGTAAAATAAAGACATAAATTAAGTAATTAATATACAACACCTCTTGCATATACATAAACTATGGTTTAGAATCTTCAAAATTACATTAAATTGGAAAATTTTCATCCCGACATTTACTTACGTATTTTTAATTTTCGGGGCAAATATAAATTTCGAAGAAGATACAGGCTAAAACCTTCTTTGAAGTCAAAGCAAAGTTACTGAATACTTTTAGTTTTTGACAAAAGCAGAGTTATGTGAGTTACCATCAGGTAAACATTGATTGAACAACGGCTAACAATTAAAACACGTAACTTATCAATTAAAACATATTGTTTAACCCACTTGTTCCTGAAACATCATTATACCTCGGATCTCAATGAATTTCATTTATTATTATTATAATGTAATATATTACTTGAAAAAAATAATAAAAAAAATATAACATGTTTGGAAAACCGGGAAAATGGCGTCCTTTTAAAAGAACGTTAGCAAAATGTGCTACTATAACAGTCATGGTAAAAGTAATACAAAATTCAGAGTTTAACAAGCTTTTATTTAGGAATATGAAAGTTTTCAAAGCAAAATTTGGGATGCAATGTAACATCACATTTGGGACAATAGAATTTAGCTTTCTTATGACATATAAAACAGCGAAGTTGGTTCTCTCTATATCTAATTATATGGTCTTTACCATCAAAACGTGAGGTTTCACGGTATTTCTGAGAGACTCGGGTTGATCTGCGTTCAGTATTTTTCTTATAAGTTTCAAGAAGACTTACCGCAACGCTTCTGCGGAAATGAAGAAAATCGTATTCGCCTTTATTGTTTTTATAAATTTGCCAAGAATTGTGTAAAGCCATGTCTATTCCGTGACAAATCAATGAGAAGTACCATTTCTTTCCTCTTATTGATGTTCTGTACAGACCAATATTCTGATCAGACCTGTCTACACCTCCCATGTTCTCATTGTATTTTTTTACAATAGCAGGCTGATCAACCTGGATATATTTTTTTTGCTGCTGAGAAAATCTTTTAACTTTGGCAATAGGCTGAATCTGAGATGCATTTGATGCAACGGTCACAGCATTGTTATCGTTCCATTTGCATAGTAAGATTTGTTCTGCCCTGGTGGACTGGTGCTTGAACATTCCTCGTGGGGTCTTTTTCAAATCTTTGTTGGAAGGTAAAGGGCATTTCGCTACACGATTCTCACGAACAGTTCCAGTAGCCTTGATTCCTCGAGTTCTCAATTCATCAATCAGGTGGATGGATGTAAAAAAATTGTCAAAAAACAAGTGAAACGGAGCTTGTTTATTCACTTTCTGCAACACAGCAAGAATATATCTCTGCCTGAGCCCGCAGTTGAGATCCGGGTTAGTTATGGAGAGTTACCTGATTTTCATCCCCGGAATCCTCATCGGTGACATCAGCGTTACAGTTTTCGGGTGGTAATATAATGATGGAATCAGGTATATGTTCATTTTCTTCCTCTTCCAGCTCAATAATGATTTCATTTAGTGTCAAAGGCCGCCGCTCCATACTACCCCTCAACCTAGAAAGTACATCACATCATAGTAGTACATTTTGCTACTGGTCGTTTAAAAGAACGCTAATTATAATTGTACAAATGACAGGTTTAAATTTTATTTCAAAACCAATTATGAATTGCATTTAAAATTAAAGGTTTTATTCTACTAATTTCTATCAATAATAGAAAAAAAATATGTAATTATTATGATAAATACATACCTTAATTTTTCAATGACGAACACAGTACTTTTTAAAATTATAAATAAAATATACAACGACTAAAATCACGAACAATGAATTAAGTGTCTGGTGCGTACACTAGCAACGTATCGAATGAACATAAACAAAACATTTCCCACTACCCTCATTGTTTACAATTATTTTATTTAGTCGGTGTCCTTTTAAAAGTACGATAGCAACAAGTGGGTTAAACAAATGAATAAAGCATACTAGTATAGTAAATTTTATAATAGACTTAACGTAAGTCTGTTTAAACAGTCCTTGTTAGAAACTCTAGAAGGCACATTTATTTTGAAATGTAACACGTTTTATATACTCAAAAACTTTGGGAACTCATGCTTTGTTTCTGAACTTGTTACACATTACTTAGACGGTAACTTTTGTGCTTCATTGAATTATAATATTAAAGATCTCGACGTGCTTGCACTTCGACTTTATAACTCACTCACATCAGATACTTGTTTATTGAATGACATATCAATCAGTTTAGTTATATTTTCTTAAATATGGAGAGAGAAAGAACTATAAACTGTTCTTATACATTCTAAATCTTGAAATGGCTGTTCACTTAATGTGAAGTTGTAATTAAGTCTTATGTTGTCTCTCACTTTAAGGAGCCACGTAGCGACAGGTAAACATTTAGACGTCCTATATATTTTTTTATGTTTATTAACGGAGGTAAAGTATTTATACAGCTGTGTTGCAATATCTTCGAACAATCCGTGGTCAAAATTATGTTTCCCATCGCTTTACATCTAAAATTATAAAACATCAAGATTGACGTTTATCCTTCGTCTGAGATAAGCCATTTTCCTTCCACTTAGACAGAGACAGGCTGGTATTACCTGAATATATCAGTAGTCGATGGATGCGCAAGTCTGAACAAAAGTTAATACAACTCAAGTCACGTTACGTGCCTTCTATAAATAGGTTTTATTTTCGCCGCGCCTCTATCAAAGTGTTTGCTATTTCATTCCTTGGCCTTCTAAATATCTGATGAAATGCCTGATCTATGTCGTTTGATGTTGAGATTGCAGGTGTCACTGTGTATGGAACTTGAGTGTGCATGATATAATTAATGTACGACTCTTGGTTTCTTAGGTTTACGCGAATGTTAGAAATTGAAATAAAACTACTTTGTTACGGATTTTGTCGCGGTTTATTTTGATTTTAGGTCTCGACGTTTCGACACCTTCGCAGGTATCATGGTCACGGGCAGACTGAGATGGCGTTCGTCTTGACAGTAGATATTTTTTAAAATATGAAGGTAGAACGAGCCTTTTAAATAAAGAGTTGTAAAATCTTTATGTTTGTTTGAAATTTCCTATTTGCAGTAAGTAATTATTTTAGGTACTACATCTGTTTATCAATGCGCATTGCTACGAAACATGTAGATATTTTAAAAGACAATTAGTTTTTGCAAGACTATGATTAAAAAAAAACATTACGCGAACGTAATAAGTGTCGGTATTCTAAATTCTCCATTCCTACTTAATAATATATGAACCCAGTTAAGTCAGTTTAAGTTAAAGTTTAAGACTACCTAATTTCTGAAAGTAACAGGTAGCAAGTTAACATTGACTGCAGTAACCCATCTCACTTGTCACAGCGACCAACTTGCAAAAGTCAACCGAGAGAGTTGTATAATTAAACATTTGTAAGTTCAGCCAATGAATAATTAAAACTTATTACTTAGTTCATTATTAGCATTTCCAAGGAAAATGTGAACGTAAATATTTGAAAAATTAATATCAATTTTTTGTAATAAAACTTTGTAACAGATGAATTGGTAATATGTTGACAAAACATTAAATATAACGTTTATTATCCAAATACTAAATCTAAGTATGAGATAAGGGTTTTCAGGAAGAACGGGGATGGGATAAGGGGGGCATTCCTTTGCCCAGAAAAAGGGATCTAAACCAGGCTGAAAAAAAATGAATTTGGGAAAGGTACCTATAACACTAAAAAAATTAAGAGACACTTGTACAAAATAGATTATTATATTATATGAAGCTAATTAAGATACATAAAAAACTCTTCATTTATCTGTAAATTTAACGGAGTAAAACAACCCATTTACACCCACTTACAGCACTGCACCTCCAAATTATGCAGAATTAATAAACGATTTTCCCCAAAATTCAGGAAGGCTTACCTAAAACATATTAGTTGGAATTCTCACCGAATTCGAGGTAACAGCGTAATGGAGCCAGTGATTATGCCAATCACCTGTCGTTATGCAGATAACTACAGAGCCCTTCGGAACGGATTCAGGGTGCTACTTACTTCTATACTTGATATTAAGACAAATGAAAATAGGATTATTATATTAAAATGTGTTTGTTTTTTTTTACATTAGTCCAAAAATACATTATTTTTCGAAATAGAATGTAAGGATTTATTTATCATTTTTGTTGTATTAACGTTAGTTTAAAACTTTGAAATAATTAACAATAATTGCTGTTTCTAATTATAGGATTCTAAAAGGAATGTTGTTTAAAATGTTCCAATCTAATTATTAACTAATTAAAACTTTATCTTTATACAAAATAATTAACTATAATTAACCTAGAATATAATAACGGTTGTTAACATTGTCTCGAAGAGAAACATATTCTAAGGAAAACAGAGTTTATGAAGTAACTTGACTCGTAGCGAAATGTTATCAGCTACGACCGCGTAGTTGGCGTAGCAGACTACGGCGTAGCAATTACAAATTCTTTTGTTTTACGCTAAGCTGCAAAAATACTGGCTTTATCTCCCATTTAATAAGAGATTATTTATATTATAATGCTGGTAAGATTTAAGTAACTAAGTGTTCATATTAGTCTAAGTAACTTTAGAACAAATCCGTAATAAATTCTGTATAATCTGGTAAGACTAAGCCGAATTTAATACAAGTATTTGGTTACCAACCCTTTTATTCAAATAAACTTGATATTAACTTACGCTTTGAAGATGTAATACTTATCCTTAATAAACATGTTTTACTTATTTTATTACAAAATATATATTTTAAAGCTGTTTATGTTTTTGATGTTAAACCTTAGGTAAATAATGTTTTGCTAATTGTTGACGACTCATTAGAATATATTACAATTTTTTTTTAATCTGTCATAATGAAACAAATGCTAATTCGCTTATGATATAGGTATAGCATACAATAGTTGCCACTGATATTATATTAGTAGTTCAAACTAAATGACAAAAATCCTTACAAGACAACATCATATAGTTTCAACACGAGTAATTTTATATTCCATTCTACTTGGCTCTACAATTCTAGTCCACAGTATTCAGTATTCGTGAAGGCAGTAGACCCAGTTAAATGTAAGTACAGCAGTAAATACTTGATGCAAATAAACAGTGGGCGATACACGCTAACTTATCTCACTGACATTTAAGTTACGAGTTAACAATGTAACACAAAGGTTTTCACTGACTGTAGGCGAAGTAAAATGGTTGTTGTATATGTTTGTGGTGAAAAGGATCAAGATTTGTTGGAATAAAATAATAAATTAATTAGCTAGTTCAGTTAATATGAGGTTTATTATATTTTATAAGAATTTGAAACATGGTTGCTGGTGAAATACTGGGTTGCTAACAATTTGAGGCAAAATAAGAATATATGATCCTAGTATTCTAACGGGACATAAGTATTTATGTAAACTAGACAAATATGTATATAGATACCAGATTTCACAAACAATTTGCAAATGACAGATAAATAATTGATTATTTTTTAAATTTATTTCCCACCGTCCTGCAAATATTGCAGGTAAGTAAAAACGAGATAAAATTAATTATTATTATTAAGAGCCTGAAATGTCCCACTGCTGGGCCTCCCCACTCTCCCTTCATTTATCTCTCTCAAGAGCCGCGATTGACCAGTTTGGTAAAAATTAATGTAGGTCATCCCGCCACCTCCGCCTGGGTCTGCCTCGCTGACGCCTAATGTGTGTTGGGAACCATTCGGTGGTAATTTTAGCCCATTGTTGTATTGGCCTACGACAAACATGTCCAGCCCATTTCCACTTCAACGTAGCAGCTTTTTTTAGCAGATAAAATTAAAGTATGTTTTATTATTGTGTAGTCATAACAATTAAGATTTACCTAATAACTTTTAAACTATCACGCTGCATGTTTAAGATTTACCTAAGCTATATAGCTAGCCTACCCAAATACCCAATACATCCAAAATAAATTATACCTTTAGAGTTACTTATAATACCACGATAATAAATTAAGGCATGATAAAGAGGTTCGTATCTTGTGAAGGCTTTGAGGCTCCTTGACCTGCTGTAAAGCTATCAAGGTCACGAGCCCTTCAGGAAAGAAAGGCTTCTAATATTTACATACAGTGATGAATGGGCGCCTTTAATCAATACATTTTTTGCGTACACTGCTGAGTAACGGTAGGGTTCTCTTTGAAAGACTGTATTTTGTTTAAATGATTATTTCTTTAAAAGGGTATATGCATGAAGCCTTTTGAAAAAATATTTGAATATAATGTGAAGGATTATTCCCTATGATTGTAAAATATACATCGTTACGATAAACCCGTAATAAAACACTTATTAAATTAAATTCCTAGGAGGAATTTTGAATAAAAGTACCAGATAATTATCAAATATTACAAACAAAAACATCCCCTTTTATTTAAGAATGTGATCTAAATGTCAGAGAATCTTAGAAAATTCTTATTCTTAGCTGTTCTCAACCCAGATATCTTACTTGTACATACATGCTAGGAATCGTACATTTTTGGCGATTTTTTCTACTAATTTAATTCTATACATTTATTTTAATACCCTATCTGGCGTAGTAAGTTTACGTACTTTGTACGTAATAACGTAACGTACGTTATTTGACGTGGCAAGATCTTAAAAACACAACTAGTCTAAAAACCGATTAACACCTACAATTAAATTGAAATTACCAAGAATTAGCTTCTAGCATTGAACTCCATTGAAATGGGGAGCGTTGTTCCGGAACGGTTCAATCTGCGACCAGTTATCGCCTTGACACCAATGCTTTATAGTACGGGAGGATATTTAAAAGCCGTCGGCAGTTACCCTAATAATAGGGCTAAACGACGCCCAGTGATTAATGAGGCAGGGCCGGGCGCGCTGCCTAGTTCTGATACTGTGAAACTACTAAAGTAATTGCTCTTTGTATGATGAGCTTGTGTATATTTTGTGCATATTGTCATCCGTTGTTTGCTTGTATACTAACAAGATTCTAGACTTCGAGATAGCTAATTAATTTGATAATTGTGCATGTGTGATAAGTGTGCGAAAGAAAAGCTATTTAATTCATTAATTAAACTGCTATTCTATTAGTCATATTCTGAATCGATTGTATAACTCGGAGTCGGTTTCATTAAAAAAACATTCACAAAAGCATTTTTTTTTATTCATACCTAACAAAGGAATTTTATAATAAAATATTTCATTGTACTAATTATGCTGAGTTCTTTTGAATAAATGAAGTTAGAATGAAAAAGGTTATAAAAGAAAAAAGCGATATGAATTTTATGAGTTGTCTCGCATATGATTAATTTTTTTTTTTTTTATATTCCGGGACAACTCACACACGGTTATCTGATCCCAAGCTAAGCAGAGCTTGTGTTATGGTAACCAGACAACTGATAAACATACTGATATATTTCTCAATACATACATATTATAGATAAACTAGCTGTGCCTGCGACTTCGTTCGCGTGGATGACGAAACTTATCAATGAGTTTTTAACCGCAAAATTAAGTTAGTTTTTTATTGTTTATACTTTTCCGGAATAAAAACTACCCAGTGTGGTACCCAGGATAATAAAGAATAATTATACCAAGTTTCATCGTAATCGAACCGGTAGTTTTTGCGTGATACCTGAACAAACAGACAGACAAAATATTTTTTTTCACACTTTTGGGAACACACTTTCTGTGTCGATCTAGTAATACCCCCCACCATTTATTTTTTTGATATTTTCAATGTACAGAATTTTCACTTCTACAGATTTATTATAAGTATAGATTACACCCAGACAACCAGAACAAATGATCGTGCTAATCACACAAACATTTCTCCTGGGTGGGAATCGAACCCACGACCTCCGGTATAGCAGTCAGAGTCACTAACCACTAGACCAACAGGCCCGTCAAAATTGCGTTCCAAGAAATGAATTTTTTAGGTATATTTGTGGTACTGTCATGTTACAATGTTACAAACTATTTACATTAGATTGCATTTAATCAGATGGCTAAAATCTTAGAATTTTGTAATAAGTATAGAAAGAGCAAAAGGAGAGTACCAGGAATATGTATTGTATTGTATGTACCTTTTATATACTAGCAAGTGGTCCGAGTTTGCTCACCATAGTAATTTACCTTTTAATGCCTTTCGCATGAATATTTTGTCTGGTCATTGTAATAAATATCTAAACCTATTTACCTTGTAACTAGATTTAGGCAGTTTTATGTGTCATTTTTTCTATACATGTACAAAAAAGTTTATGTGTATATCTAGTAACTTTTTTCTACATAAAACCAGTAATGTATAGAAAAAATTACTTAACCAAAAATCTTTTTAATATTTTTATCAATTTACAGGTGGAACTCTTCTTCAATCGTACAAATACTGCCTTATAGTATTACTAGATGTTTCTAGATTTAGCCCTAGTTACCAGAATCGCGACTTATGCATGTTATCAGATCATGCAACGTGCGTGCAAACGAAGCCACATACAACGGGTTTATCGTGTTTGCATTCTGCATGCAGTGTATCTGTTGTAAGTAATATTAACAAGGCATATCCTGTTAATGTTGTTTATGTTTAAATCTAACATATAAATATGTTGTCATGCAAAGGCAGGAGATTTAAGTGGTCTCAGTACAAGTCATAGACCTGGTGTATCTTTAAATGAATGGCTTGAGATGCCTAAATCAATTAAAAATAAGAGAACCGTTTTCAAATGAGGAGAGTCGTTCATCACTTTTTAGCGATTAACATTATCTGATTTGTAGAGTCAATTTACTGTAATTGTAGAATTATGTTTATGTTGCATTAAACACATAGTGGTAGTGGCTTTACAGATCTGTTTTTATTTACGAAAATTTTAAAATTAATTACAGAATAAAGTGACGCTAAATTGCTAACTTTACATGCATGGTTTAATTACGAGTTGGTGCCTATTCTTTTAGTAACGTATGTGCGTATTTGACATATTTTTGAAACAAGAAACAAATTGTAAAAGTCAACAAGAGTGAGCGAGGCTGGGCAAAGTACAGGATGCTCTCGTTTAACATTTCGTTGCGTTTTATTTAAATTTTGCGTTACTCATTGTAGCTTAAGGATACTTCGCTCGAGAAAGGTTTAGTACATTTTTTTGTATCAACATTATAATGTTTTGATTGTGTTTCCATGTGTCTCATGTCTGATGTTTATGGTTAATAATGTTCCATGCTATATTATTTCTTAATTATGATTTTCCTCTGCTTTAAGCTCGAAATAAACCATAAATCGATTCTTTTAGTGCACTCTAGTTCCTATTGTTAAATCTAAAAATCGACTTTGCTATTTCTTGAATATATTCTATCTTTGTGGGCAGAGTTCAAATGCCACCGTTCCTATGTATTTTAGTCACGATCGTAGACGGAAATGGATTGATCAGATCAGGATATATACGTTTATATTTAACATTTTTTAGGTTATTTTTTACGTAGTATTTATGTATCTTTCTTTTTATATAGGATTCTAGTCATGACACTGGGAGCATCATGCCAGAAACAGTTCCATTTACTATGACCTACTAATTCCAGTAATAACGTCCAAAGCAAAGCGTTTGATAAGCCAAGCGCCTTCACCGCGACCCGATCGCTTCACTTCAGGAACTTGATGTTTAAGATAAAAGTCTTGTCTAGCTTCCGAATGTCACAAAATAATGACCAATTCTTGTTTTTTGTTTATTCATGGTTTAGTTAATAGCGCTTTTAGTTACAGTATTTTAATTATACTCTGTACCTAATATTAACAACCTAACCTAATTAATATACCTGACCTATGTAACCACTCTTCAACCGTACTTATAGATGCTTTTGTATACCTACAAAAATCTAATTGCTCAGTCGTCATTTAAATAAAAAAAGGCAATCTGTTTACTACAAAAACCCGTTCCAAAATATAAAAAAACAAATTACCCGTACAAATTTCGCATTCTAAGTACAAATTAATATGTAATAGAAAAGAAACATGAATGAATATATTTTCCCATTGATATTGAGAACAGACAGAGATATCAAAAGGGTCTTATAAAATAATAATAACGCGACATGGACGGACAGAGCGTATAGATACATAAAATATGAAAACTACCTGGTCCGTTTTACGTGATCCCGATATTTCAATCCACTTCAACTGTGCTCGTAGGATAATGAACTCAAGTCCAAATGAAATATGGACGGAATTGGATTGATTCAAATTCCAATCGTATCAATCGGTCATTCGTGTAAGTTGTAGGGATGCTTCTTTGAAGTTGGGAATATATTTCGTATATTTTTGAGATCGAGTCGAAATCCTTTGTCGAGTGGAGGGAATTTCTGTTCAAATATTCAGTTCTTACAAATCGTTATATTTACTTTTACTCTTTGGTATAGACCCGCTGATTTTCATTGATTGTTTTTTTTCCTTTTAAGAGTTTATTTCAATAATAAGTAAATATTAAGTCAATTGCATTACAAAAATTTGGGTATGTTTTCTTTTAATAAAAAAACGCATTGTCTTTAAATTTGATATTATGTAAAACCTAAAAAGGTGTAACCTTTCCATAAATAGCTGAACTTTTCATACCTACATCTATTTATTTATAAGTGTACCTACACTTTTCATGACACACCTAACCCCACTAAAAATAAACCCAAAACAAAAACGCAAGTCACAACCCTATCACATAAGTTATATCTGTACCGCGGAAGTCCCTATCTGGCCGAGATCCGGACTGCTACGGTAAATCAATCCGCCATTTTTGTCTACCATCTCATATCTCATATTTACCTCGACATTAGTGTAAATGTGTATCTGGGAGACTTGTAACAAGATCCAACCCCTTTTGTTTTCCGTGTATGGGATGCTTTATTTATTCAAGTGATCTTTGTGAGATTGTTCTTTCAATTTAAGTGTGACTTTAATTTATTATGTCATGTTTCGTTTTTGTTTGTTTAATGTTAAAAGGGTGTTGTGTGTTTTTATTGACTTTTTGTGATACCTGTATAAACTTTACTTGATTTTTATCGACAGTTTTTATTAACTATATTTCTTAGTAAGTACTATTTTTTAATAATAGTTTTTAATGTATTGAAGTAAACATATAATTATTTATCAATAAAACAGTGACTTCATAATTTGAGTATAACGTAGTCATTAAACAAGCCACATGTAACTTTTAATTAAGTAAATAATATTGATACAAATTCGTAATATCAGATCTTGTTCGTACTGGGTCATCCAATACAGGAAATTACGTAATAAGTTCCAGTTTTTAATTTAAAGTGTAGCCAATATAATTATGAGTTTGCCGTCCAAATTTATACATCAAAAGTTTTTGCGAATTGCGGTTATTATAAAACTGAGAGAAATTCGAAATACGCTCATATTTTTCTATTTAGATAAAGATTTGGTTATGTTTGTGTGTGCATAAAAATTACTGTCTACTGTTTTTTATTTATTCCTAAGTAGATATATGATTTTGTACAGTGTTTATAGGTAAAAAAAGAGAAAGATAAGATACTTAGGTACTAAATTGTAAGAAAGCAGTCATTTTAATCTGTGCCAGTCAATATTAATATTTAAATGCCAATTTTCATTTAATTTAGTTGATTTCTCGTAAGCAATATGTATGCAATGAAATACGAAAAGTACAACATTTCCAATTTATTATTGTAGTGAGTGTGGAAGATTCAGATGAAACGACATTATGTAGACTGTGTATACATTTTTCAGTTGCGTATCATTCGCTTCCCCGAAACCTGACTGCAAAAGACTGTCGTAAGTAGGGTGAAGGGTGTTAAGAAAACCCTGTCCGATTCTTTAGGGTATTGTTAGGTATCGATAACTGGCACCATTAATGCAAAAACAAATAATTGGAAAATAGTTTAAAAAAATATAACCTAATTTGTTTTTTAGAGAGTCACAGGTGCTGCCAAATGATCAAACAAAAGGCCGCCGAATAATACCGATGAAAATGGTGTTATAATTATTGCTTTAATCTCAAATTTAGGGTATTTCGTGTCAAAAAATGGTTTCAAAGTTTCAAAAGTTCATTATTATTGATACTATTATAAATATTCCAAATTTAATATTATATTTGGGCATGTGATTGTGAAACCTATATCACCTTTTCGGGTCGGACAGGGTTTTCTTAACACCCTGTATACATATACACAACACTTATAACCGTCCAATCCCAAACACAGGCTACATCCCAAAATACTCGTTCAATGTAAAGTAGGTCAACAATAAAATGAACTCTCGTGCATAAGTAATAAGTGTAATAATCGGTTAACTGATTATACTGAGCTTGTACCAACGGTGTAATGTAAGTATACACTAAGGAGTAATATGTTTTATTTGATTAATTGAGGTTGCTGTTTGGCGTGTTTTTCAAGTCTTTATAAGCTTAGTTGTGAAAGTTTTTAGTTAATGCTTTCAGTCTATGCGATAACATATTTATAGCCATTTTTTAACCCACGAGATTCGTTTTTTTTTTATTACAAGACTTATAGACTCTTCATGTCAGTCCTTCTGCCTGTCTGTAGCTGTATCTCACATAAGCTGGGTATTAAAAACTTAGATTTTTGAAAACAATATTTACTTTATTTATAATATTTTTTTATTTTTTATTTATTTATTTATTAATTTTATTTATTTATAATACTTACTTTATTTATTTAATATACAAAGTCATTTAAGGTCACTTTTCATAGCTTACTTTAGACCTCACATAAAGAAATTACAATTCACAATGTATCCACAGTTAATAATGTCTCTCTATTCTAATAAAATCCTGTACAACATATACATGTAGTTACAAAACGGATGTACATATCCCATGTAGTTATAACTAACACGGATGTACAGATCCGTGTGTCTACAAGATCTGGTGTCGGAATCACATAAATTTGTCAAAGGATGATTGATGTCTTGGTCTCGTCGGAGCTTATCCGCAGGCTGTCCGGCACTCGACTGGTCAGCAATTAATCGAACCGCAACTGTCTATATAAAACTATATAGTTACAACCACTGAGCGTTGTAGTTTAGTGATTATTTTAATGTTATGTAACCTTAATGAAAAGTGTTGGTTTAGTTTTGTTAAAGTATAGCCTGGTTAGTATATAAAGTATAAAATCACCACAAAATGTTTGTTTGAAAATATATAATACATAAGAAATAATAAATAAATAATGTTAGTTGACATCACGTATTCAGTATTGTTCTTTAATGTAATATGACGTAATAATTATTTAATTTTCAACGCCGAAACAAAATATATTCTGTATAACATATAAGGTTAACCTCAAATTTTAATGAATGGCTAGTATAGTATTATTAAGTAGAAGAATTAATTACCAAAGTTAATTTAAATTTACTGGCAGCCCACAAAAGGAATATCCAAAAGCAATATTGTAGAGAACAATAGACATGTTTAAATAGTCTAACATTAAACATGCAATCCTACCGCACCGTTATAATTGCAAATACGTAAGCTAATATTGTGTTTGGATTCAATAATTAATATGACAATAATCAATTATTACAATCGGGACTACGGCGTAGTAGCTACGAATAGATTATGTAGCTGATCGTAGCCAGTGTTGTAGCTCCGTAGTACCTAACGGATATTAGAATCAAGAATTTTAAAATGTGTAGCCAAGAACTGCTAATTTAATACTTTTTGTCATTTAAGATTTTAGATAAATCGTCATTTTCTATGTAAATAATTATAATTCATGTAACGTGACATTTAGCTGAAGTATCTCACTTATTTTTCTAAAAGTTTATTTTGATTTTTTTTCTTTGGTATTTAAATGTTTCTGAAATGTATGGTCAACGTTGGTCATATTAAAATATAAATTAAGTTCAATAAAGTAACGTAAACGTAAATGTTTTAACATTGCAGTCTTCTAACTAAACGAGATATATTCTTATTGATACGACCACCTAACTTAAATTACCTGTAAATAGGCTTGCCACCGGTAGCCTTCCCGGCGCGGAACCACAGCACCATGTACACACGGTCCTCGACGGCGTCGGGCGTGACGTCACACGGCAGCGATGCCGTGCGCCCGAGCACCGCGTCTACGTCCACCGTCGACACTGTAATAAAGACAAAATCAGTTTTAAATTATTTTTGATGCCAAAACAAACATACAATCAGATCGAAAACAAATGTTTAATACTTTAAATATATCCGTCAATAGATACCGATAAGATTCTGAAATCAAAAATAAAAGTGAAAGAACCTTTAAAAACAGTGGAACAAATTACTTTCAGTCTATTTGAAGTAAAGAAAACATTTATTTTCTTAAGGGTTCTCAAACGACCAATCACAGCTCATTGGCTTCCACACCCTAGGTCCTTAGTTAAACTTTAATTAATTTCAAGCGTGCCTATTATAGAGGGTAGCGTTATAACTCCTTTTAGGTTCTGCTCCTCATTATTTCTTTCATTATTCCGTCGCCCTCTGTACCGTAGCCACATCCCGGGCATAGTGCGCACGTTATTACTCGTTATAATACAGTCTTAAGCCTCACCGTACCCCTCACTAGTCGGCCCTTCTACCCCATAATTATACCATAAGCGTCGTAAATTACTCCAAGAATTTTCTCATACGTACGACCTCTTCCGTTTGGTTAATTTAATACAAGTTACGTGCCCTACGCACGAGTAACTCGACGAAAACTTATCACAAAAATCCTTTTTATGAAAAACATAATTTTACTCGCATTTTTGTTTCCGACGTCGTTGTAAGGAGCGAGAGAGAATACACGTCGTTTGTTGGATAATATCAACGAAATTGGGCTCGTACAAGAGCGCCGCCATTCAGCCATGATACTCGTTAGATTAAAATGCATGCACACTTCTGTACAGGACGGTAGACGAAAGCTAATTTCGGTTTCCCAAATCGTCGACACAAGACATTGCACGACACAAACTCCCCGCGCTGGGAGCTGGGAACACGACCCGCCTCTGTATAATTCTAAGGAAAAGAATGTCTAAGTGAATATCACTGTTATTCTGTACTCCCATCGTTACGATTCCTGGCTTCCCTTCCCGAGGCGTTAAACAGACTATGAATATAAATAAACGCAATATTAAAACGCTCCGTTTCCACACCGCATGAAATAATCTTCTTTTCTTTAAGGAAAAACTGTCACGGTGTTGGGGACAAGTAATGTACACCATCAGTCATACTTAGGAGGAATTTTCAATTTACTCAGTGTGAAGACTACCCTAATAAAGACGGATTACTTGGTCTCGCGGTGCCAGTCGGGTATCAATTTGCTTGAAGACCCAAGAGGTATTGTACCCCCGATATAATATTGCGTAACTTTTTACGTCCTAGACAAATTATGTACAATAGCCCTTACGAGTGGAACTAACCTTGGAGCCGTGTCGCTATTTATAATGCCTTCTCTGCCAAACCGTAATGTGGTTTTTATCAAATAATCTTTAGTACATGCCTGCTCCAGTTTAGTTGATCGTTACTTAAGTGAATTTCTTCGTGAAGTGGACCATAAAACTAAGCATTTTTTTGTAGTTTTCTATTAGTTTTACTGAGCTGGGCTAATTCATAAGCAAGAACTAACACGTAACAATTAAAATACCAAAATAAGTTAATGACCCATAAATAAGGAATGTCAAACTACTCAAGTAAAAGTTGTCAACAAAACAATGAATATTTCACTTTGTTTCTTACGTAGTGATTTAAACTTTTTTTATCTAAAAATGAATATGCTAAACAAGCAAGGAAAAAGTTTTGATGTAAACAAAACGAAAGAAAAAGAGCAATCCCAGCTTACAGTAGGACGAGACACGACGCCTCTTCGCGTTAAGATAAGAGCGAAGAAATGAAATTCCAAATCGGTCCCGCCCCTTTATTTCGATGTCACCGCCGCGTTTGAGTTAGAATAATTTCACAATAAAGCTGTTCTGACAAAGCCTCAACTTTTGACGTTGAATGTCACGCATAATGTATCGGAAATATAAATTATATTAGATTGGGGGTTTGCTGTTGTAATGGGTGGCTATAACGCGGCCGCAAAGATTGTGTCGTGCTGGAGGGCACTAAAGAATTGCGGCACTCATTACTGCGGTGCCGAATGTGGTCAGATGAGTGGTGGCGGTGTGGCACGCCACCACGTGTGGCTACGTCAATCCGCGCACGTTTCTACTGAACGATCGGAATACCTCCGTTCAATGGATAGGTACCAAGCTTTGACGTCATTCTGAAATTAGTCTACGATTTAGTCCACGGATTGAATATCAATTTAGTATAGAATTACTGGTTGTATATGAAACGGAAAATGTGTCTTTAGCAATTGACGTCAACGTCTTAAAGAAAAGGTGTTGAATTAAATATGATATCTAGTCCTTCTAAATAAAAAAATAAACTAAATATTAATATTCGACGGGCCTGTTGGTCTAGTGGTTAGTGACCCTGACTGCTATACCGGAGGTCGTGGGTTCGATTCCCACCCAGGACAAATGTTTGTGTGATGAGCACGATCATTTGTTCTGGTTGTCTGGGTGTAATTTATCTATAATATGTATGTATTTAGAAATATATAAGTATGTTTATCAGTTGTCTGGTTACCATAACACAAGCTCTGCTTAGCTTGGAATCAGATAACCGTGTGTGAGTTGTCCCGGAATATTATTATTATTATTATATATTCATTTACTTCCGAACATAAAGTAATACCGTTACTTACTCCCAAATGTTACTAAAATCTAAACCAAGCAGGGTAACTCTTACCAAATAAGCTAAAAAATTACGTCGAAATAGAAAACCTATTAATTTTATTCCGAGATACTAACTTCACATCGGAGGTGTAGTAAAACCGTACATCGTTCTCGAGTACAGTAAAAAGACGCTAAACTTCGCAAAGGGAAGCTAAGAAAAGCTCTTACGTCTCTCGTTCTCTCAATATATCATATTTTTTCGTAGAAGATATACGAGCGGTTGTTTCGCGCGTGACAGGCTTCCGGGGGTAATATTAATAAAATTATTGTGGAGACACGTCGCAAGCCTCAGGCCTGACCTACTACTCTGCTGCCGACTGTACAGCTTGTGTGCATTGTTCTGCTAACGGTACACGACTTGGGTTGTCACTGCGTTGAAGTACATAGATACTATTATAGTAGACATTCATGGTATCATTTGATTTCGAAGAGTTAATGATAGTGGGGAATTATGTACCGTATCTTAAGTTTAAATAACAACAGGAGAATATAGCTGAAGGGATCTCTTAAATGTTAAGAATATAAAATGTATACAAGAACATAACGTTTTGTATATCGGGTGATAAAATCACGAAAAAGTTAATAAAAACGACCACATAACACAAAGTCGCTAAACCTAAAAAATTTCGACAAGCATGAAATTTTTCAATTTCACGGAATTTAAATAGCGTTAATATTTAGTCGCGGGCTAAATAAAGGTCAGTGCAGACATTATGGGTTCTAGGAATTACTCGTTAGTGATGTTCAAAGTTTACCCATAACATGGCGGCGTTCACAAAGGCACGTTGTTATACCATTACACCGCTGTGCGCGACTGTACCGCAGCCTGTAAGCTCGAGCATGACGCTAACAAATAATTTGCACTTTCATTAACGAGCATGTGCTGTGTTTTCTTGTACTTCAACTATAGTAATGATTTATTACCTAATAAGGTTTGTACTCATACAAATTACCTTAGTTACACAAGTTATGTGCTCACGATAATCTAACTCAAATGTAGGTTGTTCATTTTATATTAATGATCCACGTAATTAGTTTATAGGTACCGAAATATAGGCTTCGAATTTGTGCCTAAAAAAATGTAATAAACCACCGCGAGGCAATTTATCTAGTGTCGGATATTTATTATTGTCGTACATAGCGGTATCGGCCGCGCTCGATCATCGCCGATATCCAATTACATTAAAAATTCAATTCATTCATCACGTCTACAATGAGTGGGGGGCGATCAGTTTTTTCGGCTTTGTGCCCTTTGATTAGATTCGGTGCTGAACGAACCCATCCATTGCGCGACCACAAAAAGGTCGCTGAAGCCACCTCCGCCGACTCTCGTTTTCCATTCGTTCCGCTGTCCAGAAATTTTCGCAATAAAATTAATCGTTCCAATAAAATTGGAGCCGAATAGAGCTACCCATGCATGAACACTTTTTAATTGGGTCGCTCTTTTTGCTTCTTTCGCAGGCATCCAAACGAAAAATCGAACTTGAGCAGTCCCTCGTTTACATTTAACCGTATCCCGTCGCTGATTAGGTGTACTTATGTGTTTTACATATAAACGACGGAAGTCATGTTTATTCAGATCTCTTTTACGTACATATTTTAGATAAATTCCCAGAACGTTAACATTTATAAAACTTTACTTGGAAAGTTCACTTTGTTTTTCGATAGCGAACAATAAGAAGCATAAAACTATTGAAAAGTTTCTGCTCGAAACGTAACAAGCGCTTGAAATACGACACGTTATGCTCAACACTCTCAATCAAAGTGAGCAATTTGTTGCGTGTAAACGCAGCTCCCGACGGATTGCATAAAAATCAGACAAAAACATGGCAACGATCCGTCGAACAAACGAAAATATATTTCCCCATTTTCATTTTCGACAAGCAATCGCGTTTAATGGGTTGAACGCGATTCCCACTTGAGTTTGTTCGATTTTGTTTCATTTGATCGCTTCAGCGATTCACAGTGAGGTGTGCCATGAAAAGGCGATAAAAGATAAAAATTATTTTATTATTTATTCGTTAATTCGATGTAAGTATTCCGTGATTGAAAGCATAATTCTCGAAATACACTTTACACGTGTTGCAAGTTTGTATATTTTAATTGAACGAAGTACGTGCAAGTTGATACTAATTAATACAGTTTGTTTTAATGGACTTCGACACACGGCATGAAATAGTTCTAATATTAGTTTGGATTTAGTTGGACTTGTTTAGTGGTCGGTTGTTTAATTGATTGTTAATTGTCATCAATTAATTTGTGTGTAATATTAATTTATACAATTTGAATTTTAACCTATAGACTCTCATTAGGTCTATGTTTATCCTAACTTATAGGTATTTAAAGAGTTTTATTGTTAATTTTACATCAAATTAGAAAGTGATAAAGAACATTAATTTAAAATTACATCGTAACTATACGTAAAAAAGTACAACTACACATCTAAAAACTTAAACTTTATCAAATAAAATATAAAACAAGGATTTTCTAACATAATTATAACGTCTTGGGAAATGGCAAATGTTTGACCTTTGCGCTAAGAAGCTTTGGTATGATTGAAGCGTAGGACTATTCATAATTACATATTTATTTAAGGCACCTGTGTAGGTAGTACTTAAGTAGTACTCACTTTAATTCTGTGGAGGAACTTTAAATTCTGTGGAGGTGGAAAGCGTGGTACATATCTTGTTAATGGCGCCCAACAGGGGCAATATAGGTACCAAATACCCACGACGAAAAGTATAAAAAGGTCCTGAGCAGACTGAGGTGGATTTTTTGTTGTCGTATTTGTATCATTACATAGTAGAAAAAACCTAAATTATATGTTAAGATGCTAATGTTAACTTTTATGTGTTTTATTAAATAAACTTTAAGAAATAAGCAGTACTTTTGTACTCTTCTAACGTTATATTGCATCCAATGACATGTCTTGTACACATTAATTATAAAGAACTAAAAGGGATTATAATAAATTGTTCAGTGGTTATAGCTCGATGTTACTTACCCAGATCTTCGGCGTCCTCGCTCCACTCCCCCTCCTGCGCCCAGCAGGCCGCCAGCATCACCAGCAGCCGCAGCCACATCACTGAACACATGATCACCAGCCTCCTTTACATCGCACCATAAACAATCACTAACACAACCACAGATTATACATTCTTTTTTACACTTCATTTACACGGTGACTGGCATGCCAGTATCTATTGAGCTGGTTATTATTTTTAATAATTTCATTTGTTTTTTCACCATTTTATATGAGTTTCGGTTTTTGTACTGGATGTACCTGAAATAAACAAATTAAATACGTATTAAAAACAGATACATAAAAAGATATATAGACTTAAAACATACATTATATCTACTTGTAGTAAGTAGGTAATCGGTTTACTTGTAGTTATTACAGAATTTTAAAACATACTATCAAAAATCGTATTTCAATCTAGCAAAGTTCCAAAAAAAACCTAAATGAAACTCCTCATTATTTTAAGGTTGCAATATCAATTAACAGGTTAAAACAAAGCAGTTATGTATATACTGTCAGTATATAAATAACTGCTATACAAAGGTCGAACAACAAACGCCTATTATGTAACAAAAGTAAAACTTTTATAAATTACCGGGTATAAACGGATAAAGCGGGGAGGCGGTGAACTATCTTTGTACATTGACATTTGACATTTGAGGTGACATTTGACTCCTCCATCCATGTCCTATTGAAACTTTTTTACTCAAAATTCCTTTAAGTCGACATTTCAAAAAATGCCAATATTAATCAAATCAATTAGTCAAATTGGTGATCAAAAACTTGATACTTACTTATTTATTTATTGAAAATATGTATAGAAACGATATTTATAAAAAAAAAAAAAAACGTAACGTTAGAGAGTTCAACAAAGTCTCATTTGGTAAGACTGCTTAATCATAATTCAATTCTATAACAAGCGAACTACCAAAATCAATACTACTGCACAAAAATAAATGTAAAAGTACTACCATAAGAACCGCTAACCAATGCACGTAATAGAGGCAAGCATATTCATTATTTTGTTAGACACTACTTAAAATTGAAGCACATTTAAAAGCTTAAAAGGTAAAACCATGTCATTGAAATCCGCAACCCTATCTACAAAACCACAACCAAAAAATGTAGGAACACATACTTTTAATTTTACGATATTAAATTTAAATTCTGCTGGCATTAAAGCTTCAAACTATACGAAACCGCTAGTGGCGTGCAGCGCTCTCGGTTTCAGCGGACTATTTTAGAACTAAATCTTTGGCAAGCCCAAAGTGCAGGGCTTGCACGTTCGCCGCTCCGGCCGACTGCCTGTCTCAGCCCAATTCAGCTGTCATTCCTCTCCTAATAATGTACGGAACAAACCGTCGGACATCATTTTCAACAGGAAATTGACTTTCATTGGTTTTTTGGGACTAAAACCGAAGGCTCACCAATATTGTGAATCTTTTGTTTTGAAGCGTGAAAAGCTTTTGTCGGACTAAAATAAACGTTGGGTTCGCTTTTTAGAGCGCTCACATAATGCCGTTTTGTTCGTTGTATTTCAATCATTCCTGTACTATCTTTGTGGGGGAATATCTGTGTAGTGATGTGAGTGAAATGTTTGTTATTATCGTTATATATGTGGTATGATCGTATGATGCCATATATGTATACGTTTACTCTGTAATATTAAGTAGGTAGTAATAATTGATTTTTGACTCGCTTTGGAGTGACGAGTTCCATCGAGTGCGTGATTGGAAATATACTTTTTAGGTACGCGTAGTAGAGTTTCTTTTTACGTAAGGTACACTTGTGTTTACAAATATAAAAGTATGTATAAATAGTTAACAAATTATTCTGAGTAAGATTTAATTTAACTAACGTAAAAAGGAATGAAATACACATTCAAACCGAAACTCATAATTTTATACCCCGCTAAGTAGTGTTCTGAAAATTATTCAAGTACAATCTAGAATACTAATATTTCCAAGTTTATACAGTTGTTGGAACTGTGTAATTTCAATGGATGATTGGTATAAGAAGAAAATGAGGGTTTTTATTGAACGTTGATTCTCTGAAACAAGGTTGAATAACTATAATGTTTTCGATTGGCTTTCTGTTTGTGTGGACGGATTATAATCCTCAGCTTCCTTTTAACACTTTATATTGAACGGGAACGTTGGCATTTTGACAGCGTGAAGGTTTTATATGACGTGGGCTTGCGATGTCACGATGTCAAGTGCGAATGTGTGTGAACTCGTATCGTCTACGAAGTATGATAAGTTAAAGTGAGTTTTTTTGTAATAAATAGGAAATATAGACCAGGTATACTGATGATTGATAGTAACGAAAAAAAATATTTTATAGTCACGTTTTCAGAACAATTACAATATTGGATATTACATTGGACATTACGTTATATAGACACGCATTATATAGACTTTATTATAGACTCTCAGCGGTCTTCGGTACCTATCAAAGAATTTGAAGCCTGTTACTTCTAATATCATTTACGAAATCGATGGTAAATGTCATATTTGCCTCAACGTCTACCTTCTATCAAATACCCAATTGTGCGTGTCTTTAATTACCCAAGTAAATTGATCCTAAATACCCTAAAAGAAATCGTTACAGTCATAAACACATAGAAACGCAAACATATGCTCGGAGACCAGTTTCAGTCCCCTGTCAGAAATATAAAAGTTTGACGCTTGGTTACGCTTGTACGGGGTAAGTAATGTCTTTTAATCTCTACAGAATCCTCTGACCCTTGTCCAGGGGAATAAAAACTTTCCACGAACATTAGCAGAGACGTAAATTTTATTTTTCGATTATGTTTTGTAATACTCCTTTTTGTTCGTTTGGGTGGGAATGATGAAGCAAAATGTACTGGTGTTATGTGAATTACATGACATGTGTCCTATATAATCGTTGTTGGAAATGTTTTAAAGAAACATGTTTTTTTTTAATCATTTATTTCATGAGGCTGTTTGCGCTGGTGCGCCAAGACAGCCTCGTTAGGTACAACTAATTGTAAGATAACAAAAATAAAAATTATTCTTATCCATAAAATATGTTAAAACTAGACACCCCATTGAAAGAATATTTTTTAAACAGACAAATATTTAAATGCAAAAGTTGCCTGCCGGCGATATTTTTTGCAATTTGGATATGATCAATGTATTCATATAAACAATAATGATTACTACATAAAACATGATTGGATTTTTTAGACTGTCCATTCACAATTCACAACGAAACATTAATTAGGTCAAATACTAAGAATTGAAACACAGAAAATATCAATTCAAGATAAACATTTGGTAAAAACGTAAAAGTAATCTATCTTTTTTAGGAAAAGCTTTTTATTATAATCAGATGAAAAGAAACAGAATTCCGACATATTTTTCTTTATTAACCCAGGCGTATTGGGCTATCCGTCAGTCTGGGTTCGTTTGGTTTGCGGTATTTTATATTATTTGTTATTACTTTTATGTATTTAGCGAAGTTACCGAGCAAAGAGCTTTTGATCGATTCAATAAGTAAATGGTAAGGGTATTAAACTATGGTTGCATTCATTGAAAAGTTTATTTGGATTTCAAAAGAATGATCGCTTTAAATCCAATCTAAAATGTTATCTAACTTTTAAGTCTGAAAGACAAGTAACTCATACATATTTATGGACCATTGCGTGAAATACTAAATGCTTATGTTCATCACACGGCTTTACATTTTAACAATATTTATAAAACGAAAAACTACTATCCTTTAAGTTTTGTCACTAACAAAACAGCAAACTGCGCTCTTTCGCTGCAGGTATCGGTGCCATCACTAACCCTTCCATAGTAAATGTGTGTGTCACTTCAAAAGTGCTAACTTAATTGCCCAAACGTCAGACTATAAATCGAACCAGAAAAGTTACACGCATTTGAGGGGTTAAAAACAAAATACCCTTCACTATCATGTTCGACTGTTTATTAATGCTAAATTTGCACTCGTCACTAAGCATTAGAACCCATAATGTAGACAGGCTGAATAATTGGTTAGTATAAGTGGAACTGCCAGTGCGACTGAATAAAAGCCCATCCTATTTACTAAGTGACAAGAAGAGTGACGAGTACTAAGCATTAGCTACTAAGCCCGTTCATACCTAGCATAAGATACAAAAACAAAAGAAGCGCACATATTATTCATCAAAAAGGAGGTCATAATATGGGAAGAGAATCCCATAGATTCCACAAGTGTTTCACCAACCGCCTACTAAAAGGGACATACACTGATAACTTTTTAATAAACATGAATATTGTTCCGACGCCATAAATCTTGTAACCGACTGTATCGCAAGACAATTTAGTTTATCTCATTTTTTATTGAATATAAAATGGCTGAGTGCGTACCTTCTCTTATCCGATCTGGTTATTTATTGCACAAGTTTGTTTTTGACCGCCTCACGTACTTTATAGGGCGAACCTTTCCTATCCCGAATTGCCAATTGCTATTTGATATATACTTTATGCTGTAACTTTCCGATCTCATATTTCTTGGTATTTTTTCGCTGTGTTTTACATGATTGCATTTTGTTTTACAATCGTTTTTTTTTATAATGTTCTATGAGGTTGAATGATTTATTTAATATACCTCGATATAGATAGTAGTTTTCCTAAATTCATTTAATGGAGATGAGACACTATACAACAAGTGGCTTATGATCACTAAATGAACAATGGACGTAATTATGAAGTAGAATTACCAAAAATAATAAGCTTATAATTAAAGATAAAAATGACATTTCAACACACAATTTCTGTTTTAATAACACAACAGAGGTAAGAATTTACATTTACTGTTTTACAAAACAACTTCAAACCCTATTTGCACGTTGTAGATACGGGACAATATACACGGCAATTCTCATTCCCACCCAATATGACAAAAACCGCCAATACAAAAGGGGCGCTCTAAAAAAAAGGGAATAACGCGAGAGATTACAAGCGTGTTCATTGTAAACCATATCCAGTGATAATGACAGGGAAAGGTCCGGTATGAGCTGAGCGCACCGCTCCAAATGGGCGTAAATGCTTTGGAAAGACCCTCTTTCGGCCAAACGACAATGCTGAATCTTTTATTAGTTTCGTGAATCGACGGCCAGTTGACATAACCGTCGTCGACATCTGTTGTGATATTACGCCATCTTTTCCAGGGCGTAGTTCCATCGATCTCGGCCGGGAGCCGAATCGACTATTTTTGTGCACGTGGAATATCTGAGAGGCCAGAATTGAATTCGGCCGAATACGTGTAGGTGCCGTGTTGGACAGAAAATTGCTGGGAACGCCAGATGTACGTACATACGTAGTCATCAGTTTATTTGTAATTGATAGTTCGTCGGCTGACCACTTTTTGTTCGATTGTTATTTTAGTGTTGCGTTGCGCGGCAATTTGAGGTTTTATTCATTTACCTTACCAAATAGCAATAATTATGGTTTCAGAGGAGTCCTATTTCGAAGAATCGAAGTTTTTCATCGAAATTTACATAGATACACCTATGTAGGTCAAATCTAAAGATGAAGTTGTTTCAGTGGCTGACTGCTCCGGAAAAGCTTATTCGTTTTCAGTTTTCCTGTAAGGCTTTTAGCGTTTACATAACAATTTACTACAATTCTGCAGCCAAAACAACGAAATTATGTATCTATTTAAAATCTAAACATTAAACAACATTATAAAAGGCAAACGATGCGTGTTATATCTTATATCAATAAAGAATATTCACTCCAGATATCATAACTCTAAGAATTAAACAAGTATCCCTAGAGGGTACAAAGCCAACATTTCCTACCCCGTGCCTGAAAGCGGGCCTGAGTTCGGCCCCTCAAGACTAATTAGAATAAAAGAGTGTTAAACTTGCTCTAACTGATGGACGCTTTTGGGCACCGCTTTTCCTTCACTCAGGTCCCCCGAGAGCGCCTTTCCGGTACTCCTGTGACGACGTGAATATTTTATTGTTTGTAATGTGACTTTATTGTAGCAGTGTTTAACGCCTAGTTTACTTCTCTTTAAACATGTTTGCCTGGTATCAAGAGACAGGCTTCATTAAATATCGGGATAAGACATTGGTAGTCTTAATTGAGTCCAGTTGTTGGACGAAATACACTAAAGACATATGTTTATTTTGTAAAATGTTCAAAGCGTTATAGAAGATGTCTTGTTACATTTATAAAATATAAATGTTAGCTAATTACTACGTCTATTGTAAATTATCGCCTTAGCATTAATGCTAAGACAAGTCCGGCTAAAACTAAATATTATAGTAATACAAGCTTATAATTGTATCGTGTAAGTTGCGTAGAGTATAAACGCCGAAGGCACTTAAGTTTCACTCTGTCACTACGATTAAAAGCATCGGGAAAGAGAAAAGGTAATCTTAAATACCGAGCCCAGAAATACAGCACAACAGAAGATAAGATAAAAACAAATTTATGTAACCGAAGATAAGATTACAAACAACAAAAATAGACGAAAATGCTCGAACACAACAATAATGCTAGCCAAGCACCTGTATTTCCAACACAATCTGTTATTCATTTGAATATTAAAAAAACTGGAAGCCGCTGTTTCCGAACCTCAATAAAATGTCGCACAATGAGCCAACGGTTCGACACCATATCTCTGAACGGAACATTTTATTTTCTGCTGAAGGGAAATTCGACAGTCGTAAAATAAGCCGCAAAGCAAATCTGTCATGATGTCATTAAACGGCTGGCCACCAGGATTATTTTTATTTCTTGGCCAAGATTTATTTTCCTTAGATTAGCATTCCTCTTATTTATGCTAATGTAATTTTAATGGCGCCGCCTTTTTCGGCTAATTTCATTTTACGAAAAACTCCTTGGATTTGTTTTAAACCGTGGCTTATTAAGATGGTTTTGGTGACGATTTTACTTTAATAAAATTTGAATTATCGGTTTAATTAAGCTTGAGACAACTAATTTTCCTTATCTTTCTATATTATATCGTTTAGGGTGAACGGGTCATTAAGTTCAGAAATCCTTTATTGTAATGGCTGGATATAATTGAGTGTATTTTTAATTACTTTTTGGTACTAAGTACCTATTTTACGTATAGTGTGGATTTGAAATCGGCATTAGAGACATGTAGAGCCATAATAAGTCAACAAGGAATAGTCGAAGTCACGAAGGTTTGTATCGGGAAATTCGGATTGAAAGAAATTCTGTGTAGAAGCGTGTAGGACCCGACACGAACAAACTGTGGCGTGTTGTCGGCCGCCGTAATTGTCTCCATCTTCTACCAAGAGCATTTGTTTACAACTCGAACCGCTGAGTGACGACAAACGACAAGTACGCACGACACGACACCATGGACGTGCGATCGACACGACAGCTGTGTTTTATGACTTTATTATATTTTAGACATTTTAAAATTATGTATAAAACATGTCATGCAATTATTAAATAAAAATATTTCGAGTGCAAAAAACAAAGTTAAATAAGTAGAGTTTAAGTCTTGAATTGAAAATTAAATCAGTCTAATAAACTAAGTTCTAATTTACTCGCTATATTAATTTGCAAATAAAGTCACGTATTCCTATCAATATAAAAGGTATTTACTAACTACTAAAGTTTTTATCGTTAGCGTGTCTGAGGCAAAAAGTTTCTCACGAAGAAATTTCGTTTTCATTCATATCATTTTATACTACATGCATACGAATTGCCTTAGTTACGACACGGTCTTGCATGACAAAAATAATTCTTGACGTTACTTCCGCGATAGTAAAACTAAATCGTTTATCGAGTGAGTTTAACGTGTGTTGCGAGTTTGTGGTAACGCTTTTTATTTATTTAGTGGTAAATTGTTTACGAAAATCGTTACATGTTCCATCAGTAAATAGTAAAGTCAAGTGTTATAAGGCAGCCATTTGCCAGCGTGTATAAATCTTAAATAAATTCTAAAAAAAACTTTTTAAAACATTAATCACAGTTATTTTTAGGGACCTGTGCGATCAGGTGTTGTGCTATTTATAACTGTTTTCACAAACGTAAAAAGAGCATTATTGTTCAACTTCTGGTTTCTAGGAAATATTGTAATTGAAACGTTATTAATTATAATGATATCCATTTTCCCACTATTCGATTGATATTTTGTCAGTTTTAACATCGAATTAAATGTTGATATTTATCAAGCTATCAGCTTTAATAGAAGTGTTTTTTACTGTGTTGTGGTTGTCTGCAAACAAGTTTTTTTTTAAGCAGATAATTTATTTATTCTTTATTTAATTGCATTGTAGAGTAGTTTATGTTATTTTAATTCTGTGTCCATATAAGTGAATTTGTATTTGACCTTGTTACTCAAACTACGTTAGTTATTTTTCTAGTGTAATGTACTTTAGTGACTTTTATATTTTTTTTTTCGCACAATACAGACTGTTTCAGGGCGAGCTTTGTCGGCTAAATTCATTTAGCTAACAAAAATGTTTGAAATTGGCCTACACCCGCGAGAGTTACCGTTTTTATTTATTTTTGTTAGTGTCCATTAACTAGTACCAACAATTTGAAGTAAAAAAAAAAAACAGTATTTATTAAAATAAGCAGTTACCATGTTATTCTATTTTAGGCCCATAGCTCTTGTACAACAAAAGACAGATGCAATATGGTATTTTATAATTATTTTTTTAGCCCATACTGTCACACAGATAGGCAAAAGCCTCCCACTCCTTTCTCTACATTCTTTTACAATGATTGCAAATGTGGATATTCACAGAAACCGGCCCCCATCGTAATCTGACTGGTATTAGCTATTACTTTTAATCATTTTTTCATAATGCCACGATTGAAGCCAGTCTAGTATTCCAGAAAAAAGTTTATGTTAATTACAACTATAAAGTCGCCTTCTTGCATTCTTTTAAACACCTTTTTTAGCCATGGATTGCTTTGTACTAGATACCGTGATCGCAAGTAATAAGACTCTTTACAACCTATTCTTTTATACCTCCCCTATAATTTCCCTGACGGGTGCTTAGTGTTTTATTCCAATGAATCTGATTATAGGCGTTATAAAGTGATGGGGACGAGAATAAATGTGCAGTTATTGTGGTCTTTTTTACTCTTGTGGTTATTTTTATTTATGTACCCTTTTTGTCTCACACACACCAAAAAGCAAAATGGAAGGAATTTTTGCGATGGCTTTAATAATTGGACGATTAAAATATATACTATTATGGTGAAATGGATTTGTATCTTGAATGTGCAGTAGCGGTTTTAAACAGATTTATGGTCAAATAGCACAAACAGTAGAGCATTGATTTTGAATACTAAAAATCCTTTAAGAATATAGGGCCACTACTAGGCGCACCGACTACAAACTCCAAAAAAAATACCATAAGGTCTTTGCCTAGAAGTGGGACAGTGCTAAATAAAATAATCTCAGAAAGTAAAATCTTATAAAAGTGATATTCCTGCATGTTTTTGTAACTGCACGAAATAAACAAACATAACACTAAAAACTTCAATCTACAAATATTACTCAACTATGTTAACAAATTGTTACACAGTATTATAGACTGATATTCAAATATCGGCCGGGTTAAAATTTCATATGAAAATTGTTCAGTAAATCATTCGATGATAAAAAACGAAATACGCTTACATATTTGTGTGGTTTCGAGAGATAACGGGAAATCTTATGATCCTATTTGTATTGGTGTTCGATGTTATTTGCTTATTCGTGACAGTATGAAAGTAGGTAACAAAGCCGCAAATGTGAAGAATATTGTATTGAATATTTAATTTAAAACACTTTTATGTGATTTTCGTGTAACAGGGAAGATTTTTCTGCAGTGAAAATAATAAGAACAATAATGTTAAAGTTTTTCACGATGGTTGGATAGATGGATGGATGGATCATGTTTGTATATCTTCTACGAATAAACTTTTTTGCCGATTATGATGGTTTTGGCACACATACTGGTTTATGTTATAAATAGCACATATAATACTTTTATTTCCGATAAGTTCCACAGAAACGCAAACTACGTTTGTAAAACCGCGGGACACTACTAGTCTATTACATAATTAAGTATATTAAATCCATATACCGTATATATTATTATATACCTGATTTAATCATGTCTAACTATCGACTAAGTCGTTATCAGGTGTAATGATTAATATCAAATGCGATGTGACTCTGTAATTCAGTGTTAGTGTAAGCCATTCAGTTTGATGACGCCTTTATTAATTACATCAAACCTGCTAATAGGTGATGGTAACTATCTGTATACACATTAACGTAACAGCCTGTATATTGATAGAGCTTCGTAAACTAAATAATGGTATGAGATTACTATGAATTCTGTAACCAGTGCTTATACCATGAGCTTCTATTGCCATTGTGGAAGCGAGACGGCACACTACACTGCACATAGCAACGTCTCGCTTGCACAGGGTATGAAAACTAGTGTAAAATTTTCCTTAGAATCGAAGTTTAAACATACTAAGGGCCAGACTCCACCAAAGCGGAGACACGTCGCTATGGAGTCGGGCCTGAATAACGAATTCCTATTGGTTATTAAAAAAACTTCTCCGCTCTGCTCGTCTCCGCTTCGGTGGAGACCGGCCCTAATAGGTAGGCACAATGAAATAAAGATTACGATTTTTTTCTTTGTGCTAGTTAAATATTTCCTAAGAAATAAGAAAACGAATTCTAAAGTTGTTTTTGCGTGGGTTATTTCTATTTCTAGTTCGGTAAGTTGTTCTTGTTCACATAAATAGAATCGTTTAGATTCGATTACGATCTGTTTTCTAGTATTTTGTTTTTAGTTTCAGGGCTATCATCTCATTTACATAAGACTTACATCCTATTTGGCCCAGTGGATAAGAGATTGAACCGTTGTTATATAGTGCGAGTTTGATCTTCGTCCTAACTTCAATATTGTTAAATATACGTGATAATAAAACCCAGTTGCGCATTCAAACCGCTAGTCGTTAAAACAAAAGAAGGTTTCTCAAAGAGACCAAAACAGATAACATATTTTTTACTCAAATGCTTTAACCGTTGCTAAAAGAGGTTTCTTATGAGAAAAGAAAAATACTACCATGAAGAGGAGATTGCTCCTTGTACGCGGGTTTCTGTGATAGTAAATAACCCGTTAATACTAGCAAAATATTACGACCCTCTTTTGCGACCCTATTTTGTTTCAAACGAAGCGAAAACTTTTGTTTATTTTTAACACATATACCCTTAACCCTGTCATAAATGTTTGTGTACAATAAAACGTACTTTAACCAATATATTTGACCTTTCGCAACTAAAAAGATTCCCAGCCAGTTCGGGTAAATTTTTTTGGCAATCCAGAATTGTGTCATAAATATTTTGACATAGTGTGATAGTCGCAAAAAATGCACTTGGTTACGGCATTGCAATATACAAAATTGATACAACGGACGTTCAGACTTGGGGAAAATAAAATACCTGCCGCGGTCATGCATTTGTGTAACGGGCATTTAGAATATTTTTTAAATCATGCCACATTAATTTTGTGACGTTTATCGTGGGTGCGTTCCGCAGTCATAAATATTGAGCAGATATGAAAATATTTTGTCTCTTACATATAGCATTGAAAGTTAAAAAGTATGTATCAAAGGTTAGCTATTGCGGCAATAGAGATATTTTCAAATTTTAATTTATATTAAGCCTCATTTAAATAGTCTAGTTAAATAAATAAGGCTAAATGAATAGTTCGACATAATTGATTTCGACATTGTTCTGATCAACAATGTCGAAATCAACAGTAGAAGTGAAAAATAAATTGACAAAACTCGTTCCGACTTTGTACGTAGGCACTTAAACTAAATAAAGAACAAATAAATTATTCTCTCAAATCTAACTTTTTTGCCACATTCAATAAAATAAGAGAGAAGCCAAATAAAGAATCTAAGAAACACCTCAAAATAGAAACATCTTGAACGTGTTAAATATCACGAAAAGTTGCCTTTGATTCGTTTGAAACGATACTTGGTATATAAATAGTTACATTCAGAAGAAAAACTTAACTATTAGTACTGAAATAAAAATGTCCGACATATTCAATATGGCTGTTGAAAGGGCGGGAAAGAGGCAATAAGTTCTAAATGCGCTTTGTACTACATCAATATTTTGCTTCGATTTTAAAATAGGAACGTGTTCAGAGAGAAAGCGCTAACGGGCCAACTTGTAAAAAGTATTTAAGTCAACGATAAAAACAAAACACGAACGTGTTTTTTAATTATTTTTAGTTTTCGAATGAGGGTTTGTTAAAAAAATAATTGGCACAGATATTAAAGGGCTATAAATAGTTTATATAAAATTAAAACTTGTTATTGATTTACCCTTAAATTATCTTATACCGGGGATGGGAAAAAAGGGAATACCAACCACAACAAACTGAAAAAGTCATCAAATGGAAAAATATATTATGTAAATACCATGTTTATCATGATAATATTTCCTTTGAATTAATAATCCTTCAATATCGCATTAAAGGCGAAAGAAAAATATGATTAGAAACTTTGTTTACTCAATACGTACTTTTTAATTAAAAACTCGAAGTAAATATTTTTCGCTCACGATATGATTCCCGAAGATGTGCCAGCCATAAAGTAGTTAATTTGCGTCGAATTACTTTTAGTTGTTAATAAAAAATATTTCTCGTGTTATTTTAAACATTAAATAAAACATATTCTGAAGAACATCGCTGGTATTTAGCGATAGATGGGCTATAAATTGATATATTTTGAAGTGCTCTGTACGCGAATTACCCTTTTAAAATACATAATAACTATAGGTACACGATAAAATATCATGCAACTATTCAGATACTTAAATACCTTTATATTTACACGATAAACACATAAACAAACTTATAAACCGGTAAAACTTCCAAACATAATTGAGGGTATATAGTAATAGGAAGTATTTCATGCAAAATTGAATAATTAAACAATACAAACGCTAATAAGTATGACGAATGAGGAACGAAGCTTACAAATGTAAAATATTGTATTCACTGACAGGTAAGCTTCGCATTATTCTCAACATGTGGGTACCATGATTAAGCCAATAATAGGCAAATCTCGTAAACTTGGGTAAAACGGGATGAATCGGCTTCCAGGCCCGGGAGAGTGTCGATTTTAGGAAAATACATTTACGAAGTAAAATAAGGTTAGTGTAATATAAAATTAAGGAAAAACGTTTAATACACATTAAAATTTCAGAGGCCGACAACGTTATGTTCAATATAAAGAACGTCATAATTTCTTTTCCAATTATTATTTGATTATCAAGTAATTTTAGTGTTTTACTAAAAGTAAAGTTAACGATAGTTGGATATCATACTTTTATTTTTAGAATTACAATTATAAAGCAATTAAGAATTTATTTCGTGTAATTTTGAGTATTCATTTGCGTTGATTACTATAAGTAATTTGTTTGAAAGCTGTTTTTATCCAAATTATATCAACAAATAAAGCTTTATTGTTAAAACAGAGCTATGCAATTTGTGCAGTGTATATCGGATGACTTGGCAGACATATTTGATACCAGTATTGAAGTCCCGAACAAATATGAAAGCCATACAAATCTGCAAGCGTTGAGAACTATTGTGGAGAATAAAAATAATACTATACGGGTTAAAACTGCGTTTTTATCCGGGTCAAAAGCTTTCGAAATTTGAAATTAAAAGTTCACTTTTCGCCAATTGCCAATTGTTTTACCGTTTCTGGTACAAAGGCTTTTTGGGAATTTTCTGTGTATAAATCCTAGAATTTGGATATTTGGACTTCAATACGATTGGTGTGATCTCAGAAACTAGATTTATGTCGCCCAAAGGATGACCTATTGGCGTTCCTGTACTGGTAAAATCTACAATGTATACGGTGCTAGCTGTTGCCCGTGGCTCCACCCGCGTGGGTGTCGATAATTGCGGCAAAATGTATCTTTAATCAATCAGTTTAATCATTAAAGCACAATTTATAGACAGAGTTACTTTTGAATATATAATAATTAATATGGATATGTATTTAAGAATAACATACATCGGTAAAAAGCAAATTAAAGAAACAAGTTTTAGAAGTTATCTTTTATTGTTATAATTCATTTACATATTATTATAGTACATTGACCTACTAAATTAGAACTTTATTTTACCATTTAAGTAACTTATAATGGACACTCGGAGTTGTGTCAGTTTCTATCTACAGTAAGATTGCTTTTCCGATACCTTGAAAAAAGTTATTTATAGTGTATAAATACATACAAGTCATTATTTGTTTGTTAAAGTAATTTGGACCTTATGTTCAAACAGTCGTCTGTTTGCTAAAGTTCTTTTTGCGAAATTGTGACTTTTAGTAATCGGCTTATGATAACCTTTTCAATTTTTTTTATATAAATTTCTGAAGTCGGCTTATAGTCCACCTAGACAACGTTAATAATTAAAATATTGATAAGAACGCCTGCTTTCAACATAACATTAGCTTCCCTGGTTAAAACATATATAGTATATCTTATCTTTCGTAGGCACATAATCGTGTATGACATAATATACACACAAACACAACACAACCTTATGTAAGAGTGCCTGACAACCCAACTTAACCCTCTCCAGCGACACCCAAGTAACCGCCAAACATTATTTGGTTTATTTATTATATTCATACCAACGGCATCCTTGATAAAGTGCCAGCCATCGTTACGTACAACAAGTAGTTATTACTCTCTATGAATACATTAAACATTTCTCGTTTAAGATGCAAAATACCGGGCTTTTTATTTATGACAATCGTTGCTTTTTTCTCGGGATATTACAGGGTTATAAATAGCGGAGTCATACAGCGGAATCTATATCTACTTATAATAAATCTGTAGAAGTGAAAATTCTGTACATTGAAAATATCAAAAAAATAAATGGCGGGGGGTGTTACTAGACCGACACCGAACCCAAAAGTGTGAAAAAAAATATTTTTGTCTGTCTGTCTGTCTGTTTGTTCAGGTATCACGCAAAAACTAACGGTTCGATTACGATGAAACTTGGTATAATTATTCTTTATTATCCTGGGTACCACACTGGGTAGTTTTTATCCCGGAAAAGTATAAAAAATTAAAAACAAACTTAATTTTGCGGTTATAAACTCATTGATAAGTTTCGTCATCCACGCGAACGAAGTCGCAGGCACAGCTAGTATTTTAATAAAAATGCGCCATCGATGTTCTATCTATACTGTCTCTTTTTTATTTTTAGAGCTAAGGTTTTATAAAGCAATAGCTAATAAGTTTTCTTTGAAGGAATTGTGAGGCGATTCTAAGACAGACTTTTCACTGTGATGTTATCAACTGTATTTATTTTCTGTGCGAAGACAAACATTTTATTTGAGGTAATCCCCCAAAGTGTTTGGACGATTGAACGGACCAGACACCTATTATTTGAGAAGAAGCTTTTATTTCTAAAGAAAAAGGAAATAGGTGTCGAAATTGAAACTATTTGTACGATTTGTTATATTTGCTTCAATATAACAATGACTGTTGTAATTGTATATTATGTGTGTTATAAATAAACAGTTGAAAACATCTTTACATGTATACATTTATTTACTTTTTTTTTATGCACGTAATTTATAATGGAAGAGTTAGTACCCGAGGCATTATCTACCAACCATAAGGTGATACAGTGACTACAAAAAATATGTGCAATACATAATCTAATTATTTATGTATGTATGTTTCTATATTTTTTACATTGTATGCTGTTGACTAGCTATTTCCTGCGGCTTTTCCTTCCTTTTTGGGTTACCACCTTTCCGGATCATAGATAAGGAGCGGGATGTTAAATAGATTATAACATAACTATAGACGTGGTCTGAAAAAATAATTTTATTATATTTAATCCAGTTTTTTTAATAAGTGAGTTGGAAATAACTTTTCGGCTTTATCAAGCAAGTATTAATAGATAGGTTAGTTGGTAGTTGTTGAAAGGTCGCGTTTATTTGTTATTAACATATTAAAATTTGCTACTTTTTGTCTCCATTTAGGTGTATGTAGGTATGTAGGTAGATTTAGTCGGAATGGTAGCTATTAGAAAAAAAGATTTATCTTTATCTAGATATCAATCATACAAACTTTAGTGATCTGATCCGAATTCAAACATAAGTCAACATCAAATGTAATGTTAAGTCGTAGGAATATATGATAGAAAGAACAAAATGTTTCTTTGGTGACATTTAGTGAAAAGCCAAACCTATCAAGTACCCACTAATATAAACTAACGTGTAGGTACCTACACGAAAAATAATAGGGTCAGATTGTCACAATTAAAATTTATGTTGTTTTTTATACTAAAATATGATAAATAAATAAATGCGGATCATCACATACATTGTTCTGAACCCAAAGTAAGTTGCTAAAGCACTTGTAAATACTTCATAAATACATGAAACAATAATATATAAAAGCATTGGTAGATAATTGCCAATACAGGGTGTAAAATAAACCTTAAAGACCGGTTAAGTGCAAGTGGGACTCGCACAAAAAGGGTTCTGTATCGTTGTACAAGATAGTTAACAATATTAACTTTATTATTTGTTACTAGCTGTGCCTTCGACTTCGTTCACGTGGATGACGAAACTTATCAATGAGTTTTTAACCGCAAAATTAAGTTTTTTTTTATTGTTTATACTTTTCCGGGATAAAAACTACCCAGTGTGTGTGTGGTGCCCAGGATAATAAAAAATAATTATACCAAGTTTCATCGTAATCGAACCGGTAGTTTTTGCGTGAGACCTGAACAAACAGACAGACAGACAGACAATTTTTTTTTTTGTCACACTTTTGGTTTCGGTGTCGGTCTAGTAACACCCCATTTATTTTACTAATATTTTCAATGTACAGAATTTTCACTTCTACAGATTTATTATAAGTATAGATTAAAGCACTAACATAAATAATTTAGGAAAATGACAAATATCTACCAATTACGGCTCACGAGATACATCCCGCCGTCAGATAGACAAACAAACGGACACAAGAGGCTTAGAAACAGGGACTCTTTGGTATGCTTCGAGTACGGAAACCTAAGAACAGTTTATTTCTCATGCAAAACTCTACCTGGAGTTATATATTGCCTGACTTCAAGTAAGCACGAAATATTATGTAAATAATAACAATAGTCATGCAAATAAATATCTCCTTCCATTTATATGAATAACATCTACAACGATAAATCAAAAGGGATTAATTTTTGGTGTAACACCTTTATTTATTACGTACCTATTATATTCTGTCTGTGTGTCCCATCACTTCCTGCTTTTCATAGTTCTCTTACAACTTTGCATTGCAAAATATATTTAAGAAATAAATAAAATTATATACTTATCAAAAAAAATATTTTTGTTTAAAGTTTATTTTTTATAAACGAAAAGTAATCATTTAATTCAAGATCACACTAATAACAGAAATTATAATTAAAATAAAAAAGTCTCCGTTCAACAGGTGAAGAATATTTACGTCACAGCACAGATTAAATAGTCGATTATTTTATTGAGTGTCAGAACGCGTGCTGGTACGAGCGGGCTACAGTTGCCACAGCCATTCGCGACGAACTGCGAACGAGCACTGATTCGGCATTGGACGATGTTTTCCAAAGGTGAGGATATCGTGCACCCTCGGAGGGATTCGGCTGCCTTCGGGTAACACATCTCGATTCGATTGTGTTAAAAGTAATTTCATATTTGGAATTAACATGTTCCGTGTTTAAAGTTTTTCTTTTTATTTTGATTGTGTCAAGTTGTGACACGTTTTCGGCCGGACATTTTTTTTCAGGAACTAATACATTAATACATTTTTTTTCAGGAAAAGGTAACAGTCTGACATAATTATGCATATTCCACGATTTCCTTTTAATCAGGCCTAATGGAGTTTAAATATTTTTAAGAACAATTTTGTAATGTTTTATTGTTTTAAATTTTTGCGTTGCGCTATGAATTTATGCAATAATAATGAACTCTGAAACTTGTATTGCTGAAAGTATTACAATTTAAGCATTAGATAATTGAACATATCTGGTAATAACTTTACGATTGAATTACTTAATACTCAATACATATCACGATCTTTGTAGATATTCATATTCTTCCTGCCAGTCAGTAGTCCACAAGAATAACCAAATAATATAAAAATACATTACAGACTACTTCAAAAAACATAACATAACATACCATCACGCCTGTATCCCCGAAGGGTTAGGCAGAGGTGTACCAATGTACACCTACAGTTCGCAGGATGTTTAGGTCCCATGTAATAGGGCCGGCCACTAACCGGGCACAAATCCAAACTCCGACCTGCTACTGAGAATTTCATAGAAAAACCCAATAACACCTTGGTCGACTTGGGAATCGAGCCCAAGAACTCTAGCGTAGCAGTCGCGCTTAGCACCACTAGGCCAACGAGGCAGTCTACAAAAATACATTTACTAGAGAATTTAAAATATTAAATTTAAAATATAATTTTTTTAGAGGATTTACTAAAAATAAGTCTTCACAGATATTACTTGATGTACTTCTACTTTACTTTCCGCCAGTTCTGCTAATAATACCCTAGGGCCTTAAATTAGGGCGGATAAGATATTATTTTCAAAGGTATTACAAATTTATAAAACCCTAAGTGTAACCCAGGTATTAGGCCCTTAAGCCTTCAGATTCAAAGCCGCAAATCGACTTTTAAATAAACAACAAAATTAATTATCCCAATAAGTTGTTTTGAAAATCAATGCAATGTTTGGGATTCAGTTCAATGATTTGGCAAAGCAAATAAAAAGGGTTTTTAATAGCTTTTGAACACATAAGCAACGGTTGATTTAAATTACTCTTCACAACTCAATGTTGAATAATTACTTTAAATTTTTATTTTCATTTAAATTGTATGCGTGAAATGTGAATTATGGTTTAATTTGTGCTGCCATTATATTTGTTTGTATTTATAAATAATTATAATTTAACTGAATTAACTTAATTTTTAAGTCTTTATAACAGTTTTGATTAAAACTGACCATAATATTATTATAGTGCAGTATCGTTTCCAAGTAATAAAATTGTGATTATTAATGACCTCACATTAAAAAAAACACTTTTGATTTGTTCTTTTTTCTTTTTACTGTTTTAAATTAAAAGGAGTTTTGAACAAAGTATAATACTTGAGATTCAGGAAGTGCTGTTACGATGCGTTGTCTTCACAAGTAAGTGTAACTTCTCCCATTTATTACATCAAGTCATGACTATTCGGGAAGTACGCTAATATTTCACGAACGAACTGTGATGTTATAATTCTTCCCCCTCCCTCCTCACCAGTTTCCCCTTTTAGGTGTCACAGCTCATTCTATATTCTATCAGAACAAGGAATTGGCCTACAACCCGTTTGAAGTAAGACAGACAGGCGACACTAAATAATTAAATGGGCAATTTGTCACGCTATGGATTTTATCAAAAATTCCCTTTCCATTTCAGATTAATAATTGTAACGTACCGATTGGTGTTTAGGATAAGCCAGTGGCTTTCTGTTTGGGTTCGATCTGTACATAAAACAAATACAAATATCAATTGAATGTTTATTCTGAGGGTGAATACCCTGGGTATTTGGGAGAGGTAGCTTTGGTTCTAAAAATCAACGTAAAAATGTAGCTTAGGTAAACGATACATTTCTTTTTCAAGTTTTCTATTGCAAACTATTTTGTGCTTTATATGCAATGCACTTGTTGGATAATTCGTGATATTTACTACGTATACATGTTGATAACATAATAATATAATAATATGCCGGGACAACTCACACACGGTTATCTGATCCCAAGCTAAGCAGAGCTTGTGTTATGGTAACCAGACAACTGATAAACATACTTATTTATTTCTAAATATATACATATTATAGATGAATTACACCCATACACAGAACAAATGATAGTGCTCATCACACAAAGATTTGTCCTGAGTAGGAATCGAACCCACGACCTCCGGTATATAAGTCAGGGTCACTAACCACTAGACCAACAGGCCCGTCGATGTTAACATGTTTGCTTACACTAGGCCACCTACCTTAAATGTCAAGCAAAACAGAGATGATGATTTCTAATAAAGGACTTTTGGTGTAATCGGTGTGCCTGCTCTAAAGCATTGAATCTATTTCTTTACCGCTTAAAGTTGTCAGTATAGTCCTCATCGCTTTTAAAGTTTCTATTAAAAAAGCCGTAAAACCCCGCAGTTTTCTATGACAGTATGTCAGTCACACCTAACGGTTTGCTACAGGTTGCGAGCGAGTAATTGAAAATTGAAATTTTCAGCTATTACTGTCATGCGGGTCACAATATTGTTTGATACGAATTTCAATAGAAGGGAGTTACCTCGGCGTATAATTAATTTTGTTTGTTTGTACGCGCCGCTGCGGCCGGCTTACGATCGGGATTGTGATTTTTACACGCCCCTGTATACAGAAAATATTACACGACAAAGTTTGATGAAATTTTAATCAAAATGTGTTCAAACCCGCTTGGTAACATCGAAAAAACCTTTTTGACTTATATGTATTCTGGGTCTGCTTGTTTTGTATTATGTAAACATGCTCGTTAGATAAAATGGGACTAACTAAATTAAATATGTTTCACGAATTTCCTTTTTCAGATATCCTTTGGTATTTTTCTAGTTTTGGATTGCTGGCTACGGACAGATTCCTAGATTGGATATGTAAATATCCAATTCCTGTAGTTAGCAACGTGACAGGTAGGTAACCTTTTTTTGTAAGGTTTTCTGTAAGGCTTTGGAGCTGTGTATTTTGTATGTGGCCAATTTTCTTTTACTACGATAAACATTTGCTTATCTCTTCTAGGCGTTACATATTTTTTAATTTTTGTTAGTTAGACTTAACTTCAAAGTCAATATTTACAGGCTTTACTATTTATGTAAAAGTTAATCAACTAACTCTATAAATCCCTTAAATATCATACTAAAATGTCTAACAAATTTTATTTTACAAAATTTCAATTGAATTTTCCTTTGAGCTCTACAGAATTTAACTTTCGCTTGATCTTTTACAAGGGAATATTTTACAAATGTATAATAACTGTAATAAATTACTTGGTGGATATAATAATAGGCGAAATAGCAGCTTTGTGTTGGTGTTCAGAGATAAGGCACGAACCTCGGTGAGCTTGGCAGATACTTACTATGACCTTCAAATTAAACTTGACTGAATTAGTGACCTTATGTAAAAAAGTGAATATTTTTTTTAAATGATGCACAGTAAAATTTACTCTAAATAGTTTTTATTTCAGGCTCTATTTACACATATTTTAATTGTTTATACTAAACTTATTATATGAAACTTTCGTTGTTCTCTATGTTAAAGTATTAAAAAAATAGTTTTCAAATTTCTGTATATCTGGACGGACAAACATTATCTTCATTTAGAATGAAACTGACAAATATGAATGTTCAATTCCAGCTGCAATTCTGTACTAAAAAAGTTCCCTTTTGTTTAAGTCGGTTTATAATTATCATGTTGATCTTGCTACGCTAGAGGTCTTGGGTTCGATTCCCAAGTCGACCAAGGTGTTCTTGGGTTTTTCTATGAAATTCTCAGTAGCAGGTCGGAGTTTGGATTTGTGCCCGGTTAGTGGCAATAGGCTCGCCCCCTATTACATGGGACCTAAACATACCGGCGAACTGTGGGTGTACATTGGTACACCTCTGCCTAACCCTTCGGGGATACAGGCGTGATGGTATGTTATGTTATGTTATGTTATGTTGATCTTGTTCGCATATTATATTAGTTATAAATAAGTCATGACCTTCTTTGCGTCATAAGCACACGTAGAGGTCACAATGACTCGTGTAACAAATGGTGATAGGACGTCCTCTTAATAGATAAACATGAGTTTATCGGGCTGTATACTAAAACAATGTATTTATTATTACATTTTAAACTATCGCGCTGCATGTTTACAATAATATAATTCACGGGAATAAGCGCGTACATGCATAAATACCTTTTTGGGGCTTGACGTTTCGACCGGGTTACACCGGCCGTGGTCGCAAGCAGACTGGAGATGCGGTGTCATCCTTCCGTGCACGAAGTTGTAACCCGGTCGAAACGTCAAGCCCCAAAAAGGTATTTATGCATGTACGCGCTTATTCCCGTGAATTATATTAATGTATTTATTGTCTTGAGTATATAATAAACAAAATATTTCTAACGAGATTAAATACACAACTTTATTTATTTTATTTTTTGAAAATGGATACGAGTGTTTATTTTTTTGCAAATCTATAATTATAATAAATCTGTAGAAGTGAAAATTCTGTACATTGAGAATATAAAAAAAAAATATGGCGGGGGGTGTTACGAGACCGACACAAAACCCAAAAGTGTAACAAAAAAAATTGTCTGTCTGTTCAGGTATCACGCAAAAACTACCGGTTCGATTACGATGAAACTTGATATAATTATTCTTTATTATCCTGGGAACCACATTGGGTAGTTTTTATCCCGGAAAAGTATAAACAATAAAAAACAAACTTAATTTTGCGGTTAAAAACTCATTGATAAGTTTCGTCATCCACGCGAACGAAGTCGCAGGCTCAGCTAGTACACAAATAAAGCAATAAGATAAAATTTACTTTACTGCAATTTTATGCCAATAACAGTGATGACACTTTAGAGAACTACAAAAAAAAAGTGAATTTACTTACCTATTTACGTTTCCTTCTACACACTTGTTTACGGATATTATTTATTCATATAAAAACACATTATTTATCATTTAATTTTGAAGACTTCGTCATTATTAACATTGGTAGAGATAAAGCTAATCTAAAATTAAACTTAAATTATAGTATGTAATTTATATTTTCGTCACCGTTTCAGAAACAAACGAACACTCAGCTACCAACACTAACCATAGAAGCTAAGCTAAGTTCACATAGTAACATCCCCGCGTGGACTCACAAGTGAGGAATGGTCCCTCCACGGCGCAGTGACAAGCCTCTCGATTTTTCTCCCGGGATAGGCCAGCGTATATCTTGAGATAACGCCCTTGACGGTGGAACAACTGTTTTGGCCTCAGATAAAGGTTTTTGTACACGTAATTGTAGTGTGGTAGATATGTTGTTTATAGATATTTCAGCACGGAGTAGGTAAAATGTGATCTGAAAAATATAATTTAAGTCTCTCTAAAAATATCCATAGACATATGTGTAAAGATAAATCAATAAACAAACCGGATAGTAAAAGTCTATCTATATATATAGTAAAAATCTACCCTCTGTGGTATAACCATACATTATTGTCTCAAGATCAAAATGATAACTTTAAATTAATCTGGGTGTTCTAATCAATGCACCTATAATACAACAAAATCAACAGAAAGGAAGTTTAACAATTCCTTTTTCTTCTATGTATTTCATTTGTACTCCACTATTAACGAAATTTAGTAATAACTAGGTGGGATATTCTCGTTTATAAACCTATTGCATATCATAATCCTGTAAGCCTCGTATTTAGCGAGCTTGTCAAATTTTAATATCATTACGTCCAGCAAAATTGTCTATTTTCGAAATTATGTAGAGCACTTGAATCGTTGCCAGTGATAGATGAAAAATAGATAAAAGCGCCAATTTAGTTAGCCAACGTTGAATAATAAAAATGCGAAGCGTTATTCAATTTTTAGAAGGGACATCGTAATTCTTTTGTTCGTTGACTGATGTACATTTCATTGGCTTGAACAATTAGATTACAAAATATAAAATGCTGAATTCAATACGAATGGCTTTTATTTTTATAGTTTTAGTTGGTGATCGTTTTTCAGTACATACGATGGTAGCTAAGCTAAGGAATAACTTAAATTATAATAATAAGTAGCTACCTCATTTTTTTTCGTAGAATAATAATAATCGCCAATCCGCAGAGAGCAAGCGTGGTGAGCGATACTCGTGCCTTCTCTATATGGGCAGAGGCCCGTGCCCAGCAGTGGGACGTTTATAGGCTGGATTATTTTTATTTTTTTAATAATAATCGTAGGAAATTAGATTCATTAAAACATAGGCACTCAATAAATGTAGGTAAATTTACTTTAGTTAAGAGCATTTCGATTGAACGAATCAATCATTTTACACGTTGACCAAGTTTGAGTTAGCTAAACGCCTCGATCAAGTAAATGTTACTGAAATCCTAATATTGAATCCTCAATCTTCAACCTTAAAATTAATACTTTGAAATTGATACTATTACTTAAAACTAATGAAAATATACGTTTATTTTGGTACTAAAAATATAAATTGGCTACAATATTATAATTTAGTATTAATGAAGAAACTAATCATTTATTAATATAAATGATTAAGTCTACGAGCTGGTTACTTAATTCGGAATATCAAAGGTAAAGTTATTTATAAAATCTTTCCGCTAACATCTAATAACGTTTATTGGATAAGATTAAAGATTAATCTAAAAAAAAAGTTGCCAATCTACTTGCTTAATTAAACTGCTTGATTATACGGATTTCACATTTGACCTTTTTATGTGCCACAAAGGAGAATCGATGCATTTCTGCTGTTTTTGCTCGTCTGGACACAAAACGAATTTAAAATGAATCTGTAAAACGCTCTAAAAGCGGCGGCGGTTGGAATTAATTGCTGGACAAATTATCTTTTCAACGAATGTTAGATTAACCTTTTTTTTACACCTGCCAGTCTGTTATCGGCATTTTGTGGACAGATTCAAATTTGGAATCTTGGCTTATCAACTAATGGACATCTAAAAGTTAATTATCTTTTGCTGAAGTGTAATCGAAATCGCATCAAAGCTTTATTTTCAGTGAGCCGGCTTTTTAATGACGATATCATTTGCTTTAGTACCTTATATCTCTCGAAATTAAAGCATTAAATTTTATATTCTTTTGGAGTCTATGTTTGTAGAAGTCGATCGAATCTCTCATTGAACTTGTCCGTTAAGATACTTTAGGATAAGTCAAAATCTAATGCAACCACACATAAATTGTAGCTACGTAGGCACGGCGTGCAAAATTAGTAAATAAAAGTGATTATAATTTGATGCTAATAATTAAATATGTAACATTTGACTACATAATTAAACTCAGGTTATATTTATGACAAGCATCAAATAGGTTTAAACATTTTAGCTATTTGGACGTGAATTGCAATTTCAAATATTATTTGACAAAATTTAAAACGATTATGTAATTATTCGACACGATTAGGCGCGGCATTCGCGAAATGTCGTCATAAAATTCATAATTGTTAACAGATTTCGGTCGCTAAGATTTAACCATTAAGCGGCGGGGCTTTGTCGTAAGAATAACTTAAGTATTAAACTCAAATATTTGGAAAAACATCTGTGAGAACGATGAAAATCATGTGCCGAGTCAACCAAACCGTTGAGATATAGAGCAATGTTTAACTTATACTGCCAATTTGTTAGGTTGCCAATTAGTGAAAGTTTGTTGAGTCATGCTTGAAAACAGACTACATTTATTTACAGTACAGGAAATGGGAGGGATTCCTCATTTTGAATTCGAGATGCCGATGTCCTACGGATAATTGAAGAGCAGGGCAGGTACAGATGAGAAGAACGAAATTACCTCTTAGAACTTGTACCGCACTTCTAGAGGTAATTTGATCAATGTTGGGGATGTTTGTTTACAATGAGAGCTCCATGGTATATGTACGCTTTGTCTAATACAAATTATTTTTCCGTTTAAAATTGAAATACGTAAGTACTTTAATTACATATTATATACTAGCTGATTCCCGCGACTTCGTCCGCGTCAATTTCTTAAAATTGCGACTATAATTTGAGATTTAAAGTATCCTATCTCTCAAGTTGGATCGAACTGCACATGGTGTGCGAATTTTATTATAATCGGTTAAGTGGTTTAGGAGTCCATTGAGGACAAACATTGTGACACGAGATTTATATATATTAAGATAGGTAAAAGTGACGCAGATATTTATTCAGCACTTTTATTTTGAGGACTTGAAGGCCTCTTAATTAGGACGTTTTCGAGTGATAGCTATATATTTTACTAACGTGCTTATTCTATCACTTGAACTAGTCATTAGTGCAACTTGACAACATTTTATATAAAGGCGCGACATAACACGTCTTGTGTATATATATCACATAATTATATGTTTTTAGCTCGCTAATATGGCTAGAGTAATCGCTGGCATTCGTTCTGAAGAACGACCAAAGAATTAATAATAATAATAATAATAATATTCCGGGACAACTCACACACGGTTATCTGATCCCAAGCTAAGCAGAGCTTGTGTTATGGTAGCCAGACAACTGTTAAACATACTTATATATTTCTAAATACATACATATTATAGATAAATTACACCCAGACAACCAGAACAAATGATCGTGCTCATCACACAAACATTTATCCTGGGTGGGAATCGAACCCACGACCTCCGGTATAGCAGTCAGGGTCACTAACCACTAGACCAACAGGCCCGTCAAAAAAATTCATACCTACACAAAATTATAGTAAGTGCAGTATTAGTGAGAAACATCCATCTTCCTTAACGGAGTGTCATAGTGCAGGCGCGGCCAGAGTCGTGCCGTATCGCTCCGCCATCTGACCCGGTTCGAGTGCCTACCACATCCAGTCCGGACAAGTGACTAAGGGCCGCCACAATTGTGCGGAATCAACTACAATGGGGCGTGTTAACGGTTGTCGTGATGTGCCAATATGTGCTTTGAATGTCTAAGGAATTGGTCGTAGTTATTGCTAGGGTTAAGTGTCGACCGCGAAGTGGGGACAACTGCACGGTCATCGATAAACAGGCTCTAACATTTATTAAGTATATAGTAGGTACACATATCTACAGTATTGAGTTAAGTTGGTGTTCGGTATGTAAATTACAAAATATCACACGAACCTTCGTCGCTTTAGACCAAAATATGTACAATATAATCCGTATAAATTCGGCGCATGTCCCGGCATTAATACAATCCGCTTGACTTTCCAACAAATACTTCAGATTTGTCGAAATAACTCTGCAACTTTAGATAAAGGGCGGCTGTAGTTAGCTGTATCAGCCCTGTAAGCTCGTAATTTAATTAGAATTTCTGAAATGGAATCTCACGAATGACTTTTGTTTCTGATGTATTTACTCGTTATGTAAAGCAAGCAACAAAATGTTTGGATTCGGCTGCTTTGTGGGAAGTTCGTGTAGAACAATTTATTGAACGGTTTGTTCCCTTAGCTCTACATATATGCGCTGACCCTGTACTTTATTATTTGTTCGACTATTGAAGGGAATTAAATATACGTCAGCGAAATGCTTGAACTTTTAATTACTTCTCCGTCTACGTCGGGTCGTTTCATTTGGCCTTAATTTTTAAAATTTTGATTAAATTTTGTACCTACCGCATTTTAATTTTATTTACCTATATTAATTTAAGTACTAAATTTCTCGTGTGCCGTTACTTAATTTTTGAAATCTGAGTTCTCTTTAATCTAGACTTATATTAATGGGTATAAATATAATATTGTGTCATGTGTGGTGATTTTCTTCTGATAAAAGTTTGTAGTGGGACAAAAAGTATCGGGTGTCATGTTGTCCGCTGCGGATCAAGAGCAGCGGGGAATCATCTTGTGGAACAGATATGCTTTATTTATTAAAACGCAAACGTTATCATATAAACGTTATTACATAAAATGTTATTTTTTTGATGTTTTATAAATATAATCTAAACACTTCAAACATTTTTCTAGGATACAAACTAAGGATGGTAAATAATATATGGATTTAATTATAAGCACTAAATTTTACTGATATTCCTAAAATCTAATTATAAAGTTAAAAGATTAATAATTATTAAGGTGATCGAAATTAAATTGTAATATCAAAATCGAATTTCCAAATAAGCGAATATTTATGACATAAAAAGACAGTATCTCACAATAATGAGGACCGTATTTTGTTGAGTCTAAACGAATAATACGGCTCCAACAGACAAGCACGTAAAGCGAAGTCGTAAAAATAGTGAATAGTCCAAGAGTCGGTGCGTGCTTCAGTGAATTCATACTTTACGTGATTCTGAGCTAAGAGCTCGCTGCTAAAGAAAAATTACTCTCTGCGGCTAGTACACACCGCCGTACATTTGTATTGCGATGCAACATGCAACACAGCTTGTAACATGTGGTGTAACTTAATTTGTACGTTTGGATTTCAAACGCTTGCAACGCGGTTGAAACTTGTTTGTTCGATTTGTTAAGACGTTGGCTTTCTGCTAGAACAGTAGAAAGGAAAATGTTCTACTTTCTTCTTGATTTTACAAATATATCTTGATTGGTGAAATATTTTACTATTTCTCCAATAGTATAGTATAGTACTTCATTATTTTACTAACTAATCATATAACACACATTAAAAAAAAAATATTGGTACTTATTTTATTTTCCATTTTAATGTTTTCTACTTTTGTAAGTACAGTTTGTTTTCGTAAATCTTGTACAATATACACTAGCCCTTACAAGTCCGTACTACAATTACATTGTCCTGAGTTTGTTAAATATAAAAAGAGGAGCTCACTAAGAGTTGGAGTGTCATAATTTCTTTATTACATAACAATATTTTGTGGATAATAAGCAAGATTATTTATTTGTAAGAAATCTATGTAAGTAAATCTTCTGTGTATAGGTCTGATTCATTATAATTGTCGATGTTTTAGTTCCAATGTAGAGACAGAAAAACGAAAAATTATGTTTACGTTCAAATAGCTTTCCTGATGAAATTCCTTATATCTTTGTAAAAATATTAAATTCAGTAAACAGGTACATAATGTAATCATATTTTCCCATCTAATAGTGATTTAATAGTCATGGGAAAAAATTATATTATCCTTAAAATTGTATCATGCAACAAACCTCATTAAATCTGAAGTTAAATTTTTTTCATTTACCTTCGTAGGCAGCAAACACTTAGTACCTATATCCAAAGTATCATCTAACAATAATCCACAAATAAAATTAAATAACAGTGTTACTATCTGCTGGCACTGCCAAGACACAAGCGTGATGTTTACCCAACCGAGTTGTCTAGTATATCGTACCATTTGGCAATTCAACAAAACCAGCGATCGTTAAAAATCTGCCAAGAGTCATAGGTACCTGTACACTGCTCAATAAACAAAATATTGTCTAGTAAAATCCTTTCAAATGTTTGGAGTTTTGTTTAATACATGTATGTGTTTTGTGGTATTTAATTTAGTGGCCTTATATAAAACTAAACCATTGTACACACTACTGAGCTATAAGCACTTTTTTATTTCGACATGTAAGTGAGACATCGTCTTACACCTAAACACTAGTGTGGTCAACAGACTGTTGTAATATATAATAGTCAACCAAGTTAGCAATGATCCATTGATTTGATCCATTTCTAACTTGGGTGACATGGCTACATTCAGCATATAATTTTTATTTAATTAAATTATGTTGTATTTTTATTTAATGAAATTAAATTATGTCCAAAAATTTCAAAACTATATTTTAAATTAACGAAATACCGTAGTCTTTCACACAATAGTATGTCGACATGGTACAGGGTACTTACCCACATTAAGTAAACAAGGGTTATCTAGTGGACTTTACCTTACCTTAGTCTGTAAAGTATTTTTAAAACTAACAAGTGATCAAAACCATCAAGAATGCCAAGATACAAACAAGACGCCAATTTAACAAAATAAATTCAGAACGATATCATGTTATGTAGGTCAGGATTGTTTGAAATTGTATTTTCCAAAAGTAATTGAGGGATAATTATTACAATGTTATTAACAAGATTAACTTTAATTTATTATCGTGTAAGAGTAGGTAAATTATATATGTTTGTAATTAGTAATTAAATATACCTATATTTTCGTTATGTAACTAGAGGTGTTGTTTAAGAGCTTCAAAGTGTTTTTTTCTCATATGAAAGAGTTATAATACAGATGTGATTAAAATAGTTAGTTTGGGGTTGAGACCCTTGGTCCGTGGGGTCCGAGTGCACACAGATTTTTAAAAGATTTATCCAAACGCCTGGTTAATAGTTCGCGTGACCGAAAGGCTGGCTTCTACCTAGGTCAGCGTATAAGCATTGCCATACAACGTGGCAATGCTGCCAGCCTTTTGGGCACACTCCCAGTCGACAGCGATGTGGATGAATTTTTTGATGCCTTATTTTAGTTCTATTTAGTTTGTAATATTTCTTATTTCTTGTTTAGGTTTAGTTTTATATAATTGTAAATAATATAAGTTTAATTATTCATAATAAAAAAAAACCCAATTCAAAATAAAAAAAAAAGTTAGTCATCTAAGGGTATCTTGTTTAGGTATTTAATAGAAGTAAATTTACTTTTTAATACTTAAAAAAGTATAGGGTTAAATAATCTATAATTTATAACATCCGAAATCGTTCTTGTAATAACATTTAAATAACTACAATCATACAATCAAAGAATAATGAAGCAACGCTTTTATCAGATTTGAACTAAGTAAATAATTTCACAAATTACATACCTGATCAAGTCATCCATAAAAACACTTCCTAATACCAGCTAAAGTTTTCAACATCGCGCGGTAAAAAAACTGCCTATTGTCATAATACACCTGAAATAGCTGAAGACGAATAAAACGAACCGCTGTAGCCACTTTCACAAGACACTTTTACCATAAGAAATCCAATTTAACTTTGTCGCTGAACAAATGTTCCAATAGAAATAATTTCGTCAAGAACCTTCAGCAGATGTACAATTCAATCAGTGAGGAGTCTTCTGTTTTTTATCTCCCAAGTATTTTTCTTTCGAAACTTAGTTAATGTTGTCAATACCTTTTAACACTTGTGGTATTAAATTTTGCTCCATTACGTTGACGGGGGTACAAGTCATTTTCAGTTTCTTGACCTCTTAATCGGTGTGGCCCGAATGGTTTGACTAAATTGAGCCTTAGATTTAGTATTAGTGCTTTTAGGTTATGATTTAATGAATTGTTATGAATGTTTTTGGTTCTGGTACTAGGTACTGTAGTTAGTCGTCGATTAGTGAGTAATTACCTAGATGGGTTTCAAATAACCTAGGTATTATGCATAACGGATTTTTCACGTGTCTCGTAATTATCCTATAGAGTATAAATGGTACCTCAACTTTGTGCAATGACAAGCTTCTTCTGTAACAAAGAACAATAAATAAAGTGAGTTGATACTTTATTTCAAGTATGGTTGCGGAACCATAATATTCGTGGCCTCATGGTGAAGCAGGTTAAACAACGAAAACACATTGTTACTATCTTATATATAAAATTCTCGTGTCACAATGTTAGTAGCCATACTCCTCCCAAACGGCTTGACCGATTTTTATGAAATTTTATATGCATATTCAGTAGGTCTGAGAATCGGCTACTATCTATTTTTCATACCCCTAAGTGGTAGTAGGTAGGTAGTAGGCAGGTGCTAGGTAGAAAAAATTGCATTGCAACGCATGGCGGGTACAGCTAGTAAATATATAAATTAAACTTCTAAACGTCTTATAATTTCTCTAGAAAGTATCTTTCCTAGATCATCGACTTAATATTTTCTAAGTTAAAATAAATTGCTCCAGTATTTTTTCTTTGAATCGTTATCGCTGAGGGATTGTGTGACGTGACTTCGAAGCGCATTTCACTTGCAGGTGTACTACTGTTACCAGTGCCGCCTGCCGGTGTACCCTACCGGGACACGTTCGACAAAATCATATTTTACGTGATTCTATTTTACTGTTACGAAAGACTTACTATTTATCTTGTGTCTGTTGTTTTTTAAGTTTAAATTGACTTGAGATCCTTTTATTAATGTACGGATTGAGATTTAGTTGTGGTAATTTTTTAGTTAGGAATTTTCTTTTAGGAACAATTAGCAAAATTTTGAATTTTATTTCTGGTGATGTCTTTATTAATCTGTTTTCCTGGAACATCGGTTTCTAGAAGCGTGGAATAACTCTCCGCAAATTATTTAGTTAGATTACGACTATAATTATAAATCAGTGAAGTACCGATTCGGAAAACTGATATTAATACTGTTTTCCTCTTCGTTTTATTTATTTACCTTGACATTATAAAACTGTATGAGTTTGTCTTATTATAAAATTGTTAGCATTGCGCTATTATTTTTATTGATACATCATAATTATAATATATCCCGAAGAGTTTTCTATCCTAGATCTCTAATCACAATACAATGTATGTATTTAAAGTATCTCCAAAATTAATATGTTGCTCGTAATAACCAAACTTATTCACGTAGTATGCAACATCAAATGAAATTCTCCAGGCATTCAAAACAGCACGTTTTCAAAAAGCATACTCGAGTTTAATATAACTCCGAGAGATTCCAAGTTCGACATCAATCCAAAATATATTATTATTAAGACACGAGGGGTATATTATATAAAGTGATATGAAACAACTTGCTCATTTAAATTACCTTTTTAGTTGAGCCAAGTATTTGTACAAACTTAAGGAGTTTCCCAATATTATGACTTTGAATACATACAGTGTGTTACAAAACAGCTTCCACGCCCTTGTTTTGTATCATCCGCGTTTTTATATACGTTTTTAGAATCAATATCGATATAATTACTTAATTACATTAAAAAAAAACAATAAAGTAAATGTCTAGTCGTTCTAAACTAATGTGTTGTATATTATTTTTATTATTACCTAATTAAAACTGACTACTTACCCTGCGGCTTTTATCGTCGACGTTAGACTCGTCTGCTAGTAGGTTAACTAGACTAGTACTTGTAAGGTGAGATGTTAAAAACATTTTTTAAAATTAAAAGCTATTTTTTGTAGCCACCATTGACCCTGTTTTTTTATAACTTCATTAATAGTAATTCTACAAGTATATACGCTATAGAGTTTCGCAACACACTGTATTTCCGCCTGGATATAGTTTGAATTACGGCAAATTTGATTTATTCAAATTAAGCTCACGGTTCGTCGACAGCAAATGTTATCAAAGCGTCTTTTTGACTAGGTCAACCGCCTGGCTCCGCCCGAGATTTGATGAGAACTTCCTAAAGTGTTCCACTCCGTTGACTTTTACAGTGACCTTGCTATTAGCCCTTACCATTGGCTCCGCCATCCCGTGTTCGACTTTTGATATTAAATAGAAATACCTACAAGGGAAACTCAACTTGCGACCGAATATAATTACGAAATTTAAAAAGAATGTGGATAACCTTAAAAAATATAATAATTATGTTTGTGTGAATAATAGGAAAAAAGAAAGTGCGTTTGTTTGTTAATATCGTAAACGTCTTTTGACATATTAGCAAAGTATAATGCATGAACACTAATATGTTATATTACATGTATAAAAGTTAAAATATCAACATAAAAATTGTAATCAAACGAACGCTTTTATAGGGTAAGGTCATGATATCAGACATTTAAAATAGTTTTCTATTATGTTTCGTCAAATATTTTAACAAACCTTTTCCCCTATCATAAATGTGTAAAACTAAAATACGTGTATATATCTAAAATACACTATACGGATACTATACTATTACCGGAGCCCTCGTCCTGTTCTTTTAGAAAACCCATTTTCACTCGATGATATATCTTAAAATAATTACTCCCAAAGGTATCGAGATATGAATGAGGGTTATATTACTTTTCTGTAGCCATATAACGCGTATTTTTAGTTGCTTTATTTAAACATTATTGATAGCTATTGGTGATTTAATTATATTAATTGTTTGATAGTTAAATTCAGTTACAGATGCCTATGATGTAGGTTTTTCTCACGCCGATAATTAAAATAACATCGTTTAATAAAAATAATTTGGTTAGGTTGAAATCCTTATTAGTCTAAAATGTATTACTTAAAATACATTGAACAGCTTATACCTAAACCTTTAATAAATCAATTATTTTTTGTCATATTAGTATTATGTTTCATTTAAGTTTTAGATGAGTAATAAATTACCTAGAAAAATGCAGAGCACGATTTTTAATATTGTAATACATATTTTCTCAGAATTGAGCTATGAAAAAATAATAAGAAATTTTCTTCATAAATTAAACAAACTAGCAACACGAGTTAACTTAAATTAATTTATCATCGTGGCTTGTTGATTTGGAAATTAATTATAATTATGATATTTTGTTAGTCCAGTGGATGGTTAATTAGACTTTGAGTACAAAAGGCTTTTGTTGAGTCTAGGTTTTTAGCCCGAGGCTATGAGAGCCCTACATCTATGTGTCTGTCTGTGATTCTGTCCTAAGGTTATTACTCTATGTTAATTTAACGCGCTCGTTTTGTTTTATGTTTTTTTTCTTTTATCTACGCCGAGATGTTTTGACCGAGATGTTTAGGGGAGGTAATTAAATAAATTAAATGAAAATGAGTTGACTTTTATCTTTTTGTTGCGTTTCGTTTATGGCTTTGCTGGTGGTCTGAGGACGATAAAATTTTATACAATTTTCTTTGTGAAACAAAAATTTATAATTTTGTATTTTATTTAGTATCAAGATAATAATTAAAATGCGTCTTTTGAGTCGTCTGTGACAAATTAATTCATAACTACATCACCAAAATATGTCACTTACTTAATAAATTCTAAAACTATTTACCATATTTATCTATAATATGTAGGTATGTATTTAGGAATATTTAAGTATGTTTATCAGTTGTCTGGTTACCATAACACAAGCTCTGCTTAGCTTGGGATCAGATAACCGTGTGTGAGTTGTCCGGAAATATTATATACTATTTATGAAATAAATGCTTACAAAATAACTATTTATACCTTATGAAATTTCTGCCATCACCTTTAGAAATTATCTAACTGATCACATCTCAGAAAATGGACACCGAAAATAATCCCCCAATTTGGAATCGAGATAAAATCGAGTATAATTAGTAACTTATAAAATTGTGTTATCAAATTGAATCACCGAAGTTTCAATATTAAATTAGAACGGTTTTCGTTATTTACAGTTTCAAATATATTTAACTAAAAACCAAATTGCCTGATGTGGGTACATGTAGGAAAGGTATGATTGCAGGATTAACATTAATTGAACATTTAACATAAATATTATAAATTCTTTCATGCACATTGCTCATTTAAAATATTTTATGGATAAGTTAAAATATGAATGTATATGAGAAATATGTTTATTTAGAATTACGTTTTTTTAATTGAAATTATAATTGAAGGTAAACATCTTTATTAATGAAATTAAACTTAAAATATTTACAATATTATAAAAACTAAGCCGAAGAATTATAAACTAAATGAATTATTTTATTACATTTATCAATATTCAAAGTTCTAAATTCCATACATAATAATGTTTTGGAATTAAAATGAAATAGGTTAAAACATTATAGTTTTATGTAAAAATGTCTGGTGATATTTTACTACATAATTACAAAATCAAAATCAAAAATTATTTATTTCACTTATGCTACAAAGTAGCACTTATCAAACGTCAAAATTATTACAAAAAGGACAGCACCCTAGGGGTCGGTTCATATCCGGCGGAATATACATTAACATTACAGAATAATACATTTAGAACTCTAGATCTCTAGATTCTCAGAACAACTCCAAAACTGATTTTCCCGACTCTATTCTCCGAACCACACAAATTACATTGAAATTTCTCAGTTTAACTCTCACAGTAAATAAACTATCGCAAAATGTAATAAATATAACTAATTTACTACTCGTACGTTCCTTATCATATTCGTAAATATATACATGAAAACTATTTCTATATCTTGAACAGGAACCCAATTTAATCGAATGTCTTTATGATGGGTGGGCAGATAGGACCGGAAAAAATACAGAAATACAGAATTAAAAGGGAAAAACGAGACCTGAATGTATGAGTATTGGAATCACTATAAAAGCGTTTTCACGTTATTCGATACGATATCGGTATTGGACACCGATACGATACTGCGGCAAGTAAAATGTATGAAACATGTACTCGAAATTGCCAACCCTCAAGGGAGCAAACGTGGTGATCAATGCTCGTGCCTTCTCTATATGGGAAGAGGTCTGTGCCCAGTAGTGGGACTGTTATAGGCTGGTACTACTACTTACCGTATCGGTAACGGATAATGTGAAAGACAGGTACCTGGTACATGTTCATATATCGCTTACCTAGCAGTATAATGGCACATCTACAAAAAAAGCGAAATAAAGTTCCTGCGGCCTAAGTGTTTAAAAGTAGGTGGTTATTAGGTTTACGCGAATGTTAGACATTGAATTGAATAAAACTAAGTTTTACGGATTTGATCCCGGGCAGACTGCCCGTGACCATGATACCTGCAAAGGTGTCGAAACGTCGAGACCTAAAATCCAAAAATAAACGGCGACAAAATCTGTAAAACCTAGTTTTATTTCAATGTTCATGTTTACTTTCCCCTGAAATCGTATCGGTGTCTGATACCGATATCGTGTCGGATAATGTGAAAACACTATAAATAGTAATTGGTTGGAACTCGTGCGCCCAAGTAAATAGTTACACCTTATACTTTAGATAACAAGATATTGGATCCTGTAAAGTAAATACAGTTTGCCCGTTTTACTTTTATTTTTGTATTTGTTATTAGTTAAATTTGTTTTTAGATTACTGTTTTGTGTGGTTGGATAGTAGGTGACCTTATATAATATTATTAATATTTTAAAATAATTTCTTATGTGCGTTTGTTTTACAATATTTAAATTTTATTTTTTTTTATTATAAAAATAGTTTTTTGCTATTGTATCACTTTAAGTCAGTCTATTTTTTTATAAGATTGCTCACCGGGTGCCTAAGAAAAGACTTATAAATTGAATAAGTATACATCGGTTTTATCCACAAACCGAAAACTACCCAGACGGTTCCAGACATGTAACCTCTAGGCTACAACGACATCACATAATGTAATATTTATTCTAAATCGTCCTTGTAAGCTATATAAATATATAATTATTCTTTTTCAAGAACAGGCCACGTGTAAGGCTGGCCATACACGGGCAGCTCGAGCAGTTAACCAGTGATCAACATACATGGACCGCTCTTGCAGTCAGAATCAACAGCTTGAAGCTGCCAGTGATAACTGCTCGAGCAGTTGGTTCAACAGCTCGAGCGGTGGGCAATTTCAAATCAGTAGCACCATGGATTTTGAAGAGGAAGCACTTCTGCTGCTTTTGCTCATACGACGACAACGACGGCGGCGTAAAAATAGAATGTGGTCATCAATTTTATAATTCCATATAAGTTCTTGTGATTTTATTGCACTTATAAGCGCGTCACAATCGATGTTGTCTTCCATTATTTTATATCAAACAAACGAAGCATGCGGCCAGGAAGCGTTGTCGGACGGAAATGAAGAGCGCAGGCGGAGGCTGCGCTCGAGCTGTCGACAGCTCGAGCAGTCAGTGTATGGCTGGCGACTGCTTGACCGCCCGAATCAGATGCAACTGCTCGAGCCGTTCGTGTATGTGCGTCCATAGAACTCTGCAGTTCACTGTGCAGTCGCAGCTTGAAGCTGTCGCCCCTGACTGCTTCAAGCGGTCCGTGTATTGCCGGCCTCAAACGTATACCAATATAAACTAACTTTGTAGTCAGTAATACTAATTTCACACTCGCTTATTACCTAATAATGAATTAGTATTCGTCACTAAACACTGTCGTCACTGTCGTAACTAATACCCACTATGTAAATAGGCTGGAAAATTGCTTAGTATAAGTGACACTGCCAGTGTGTGTGAATAGAAACCCATCCTATTTACTAAGTCACAAGAAAAGTGACGGCTACTAGCTACTTAGTCCGTGTAAACTTAGCATTACTAACGAATATCGATCTAGTCGCAAATAGGTACAACCACAACAGTTACGAAACGAACTAGACTAAGACAATTATTATTACCTTCAGACCAGGTGCCTGATTCCGCTATTTTAAAGTCAGTGGGTGGCAGGTTAGTGAACGTTCCAGTGTACTTGTCATTGTACCTAATTTTCGTATTCAGATAATTTTAGTTTAATGACAAATGTACACCTACTTGCCACTGTTGTCGATTCGATCTTATCTGAATACGAAAATTAGGCACAATGACAAGTACCTACACTGGGACGTTTATTAACCCGCCACACACTGACTTAAAATAGCGGCATCGGGCCCCTGGCCACGTGTATACGTCAAAAGCTGTTACTGTAATGCTCGTTCGATGCTCGTTCGTCGGATGTGGACTCACCCTGACGAATACCAATATAGATTAAGCAACTAAGTAGTTTGTAACCAACGACTATCGATCTAGACTCAAATAGATGTAACCAAAACCCTAACGAACCAGACTAAGTCAATTATCATTACCTTCAGAGCAGACAAAGTATGTTTAATACTTGTCAAAGGTAGAAAGTTTGTACAAGTTAATTCGTTCCCTATAACATAGTTTAATTTGAACTAGTCAAACGCAGTTTCCTCACTTTAGCTCCTAGCGTTTAATTATTGCAGCAAGACTTCGCTAATTTGATACTATGAAGCATCTCCATATTGTGCGCGGCGAGCTGGAAATTAATGTTGAAATTCAACTTATGAGAATTGAGATTAAAAGCTATTTGACATGAGTAGTGATGTTATATTTTTGTGTGTGTACTGAAGTGTTTGATAGATAATCTATTTATAGTTTTGAGGCATAAAGAGATTAGCGGAATTACCTTAATCATTGGGTTCAGTTCTAATAAAAAAAATACCGAAGATATAACTGAGAGAAACTATTCTTTCTAAATTAATTAATCAATTATTAATCTTCATAAATTAATAAATATAATTATATAAAACAAATCTAGAATTTTAGGATTGTTAACTACAGGATCATTTAATTAAAGCATGTTTAAACAGTTTATATCCATCTTTAAGTGAGTAATTAATTTATGCTTATATTATAGCGAATAGCAATTCAAGCTTCCGCGTCGTAGCAATGGCTACGGAATTCGTAGCGGCATCGTAGCCACTACGCCGTAGCACATATTACTACTTAACGAGTTTTAATACCGTTTTTATTGTGTAGTAGTTCAAAAAGACATCACATACATACATAAGTGTACATACTCAATAAGGATTTAAATATTTTTAAAGCATTTACGAATAGATAATCCTGCATTATTATATTATTATATATTCCACTTAAATTATTATATATAACTATTCATCGCCGTAATACGTAACAATAACATTCGTTGACTCAATATACAAACTTATGAATCCTGAAGCGTACTACAGGTATGACCTTGACCCAGATCTTGAAAATGAGCTAGAAACATGGGACTGGGATCGATATAATATTATGACAGGAATGGTAGAGTAAGCTTAATTTAATCATAATAATAATCCAGCCTATAAACGTCCCACTGCTGGGCACAGGCCTCTTCCCATATAGAGAAGGCACGAGCATTGATCACCACGATGCTCTCTGCGGATTGGCGATTTCAGATCCAAAATTTTGGAATCTAGTTTTCCTCACGAGTTTTCCTTCACCGATTTATTCGTAACAAGACATGTTATTGTCCCAGTACTGTAAAGAAAAGCACTGATTTAATGGTTATAACTATCGACTGATCAATCTCATTTATGACAATTACCTGTAAATAGAAATAAAACATGTAGACCTGATGATTATAAGATAGTTCCAATATGTGACAAGAAACGGAGTTGGCCATTTTTATTATTTCCAAGTTTGTTCTGTATGAGTTGTAGTCACAAACTTTTTGAAGAACCGGTTGATTGCAGTACATCAATCTGCACGACGACGGTTTAAACAAAAACATACATACATACATACATATAGTCACGCCTCTTTCTCTTGCAGGGGTAGGCAGACTACTTCTTTCCACTTGCTACGATCCCTACACACTTGTTTCGCTTTGTCCACTTTCATTATTCCCTTCATACATGCTGTGCGTTGAATATATACATAATATGTAAAAAACTCTCTCAAAAGCTGTGCACGCTTGCCAGAATGGATATATAATAATAATATTTTTTTTTTACTATTGCAGACACAAGGTCCATACATAAAAATTATACACAAAAATTACAAGTTTCAAAAATAAAAATCAAATAAATAAATATATAATAATATCAACCAGTAATGATCCCACTGCTGGGCAAAAGCATTTTATAATATATGAAAAGGTCATATTTACATATTGTATTTTCATATTATACATAGATACATCATTTACGTGCAGGTAGTTGTCACGGTCAATGACCTAATGGCCAAGAGTCTTGAGAGGCTCTCGTTCTGTTGGGATAAGGGTCTGAGACAGAAGGTACTCCTTGACACGGTACGTATTGTAAGGCTGTATCCCCTTATTCTACAAGACGATTGGACACAATCCTTTTTGGATTTAGATAATAATGTGCATTATTTTTTATAAATATTCCAAAATAATTTGATACTCATTTGTACCTGCCAAAAAGTCTGGAATACTGCAAAACGTAGAAAATAAGAACATTTATTTTTAATGTACAACATGTTAAAAGTTGCTTGTTAATAGTAAGTTGCGTTGTGCTACATTCTTATATTTAATAAAATAAAAGTAAGTCAGAGATAACACTATCGTATGATTGCATGGTGAATTCAATAAAATATGGTCACAGACAGACCATGACACATGCAAAGAAAGGTTTTAAAACGTTGAGAGGTAAAATGTAAACCGCGATATAATCTGTAAAAAGTAGTTTCATTTGAATGTAAACTAATATTGTTCAAATCAGAGAACGCAATAAACTTGATGAATTTATTACTTAAAATACATTATGTGGCATTAATTAACTATATTTATACACACATCAACATATAAACAATGGTATATGTTGTTCCTTTATAGCGCCATATAAAATAATGGAGTGGTCGGTTTAACGACAGCAGATGTCCTCAAGATGGCTAATTGATGTCTCATGGCTGCTTAATGTTCAGATAGTTCAGTTTACTGATGAGAACGTAAACATAAATAAATAAATAAATGCGGACAATATCACATACATTGCTCTGAACCCAAAGTAAGTTGCTAAAGCACTTGTGTTATGGAATTCAGAAACAACGAAGGTACTACAATCGCCCAGACCCGGGACAATGTAGAAAAGTGGTTTTCTACATTTACCCGTCCGGGGATCGAACCCGGGACCTCAGAGCTGGTGACACCTTCAAAACGGGTGCGTACGCCACTCGACCACGGAGGTCGTCAAATATAAGTATAAAAGATAATAAAATATGATTTAATTTATACTTAAACAAATATAAACGTTAGCTGCATTTAAAAATCTGAGAGATGATGATATAACAATCAGCTTTAAGTCGTCGTTAAGTCTTATACTGTATCTATCACTTAGAGTTGTAGCATCTAATAGATATTTAAGTCCGTCTCAAAGTTGAGTTTGAGGATTTAGAGGTGAGTTTGAGACGCAATAGTAGCAATTTTTCTTCAAAATATTTTGTTCCAGATTTCTATTATATGGCCTTTGTTAACAATAATAATTATGTAGAACATAGTTATAAAAATATACAAGAAAGAGTTGACATTTATTATTTGAGTTTTAACTTTTGTAGTTTTACTTTGAACCTATTTAAGTAGTAGTTGCTGTGTATTCGTGCAATAAAAATGATTTCAACAGTCATACATAAACATTTGTAGAAAGCACTCTGAGAAATTCATACCATATTTTGCAACGAATTGGTAAATATTTTAGACCTAGAAAAAAATATGCAAACTGTCAATAAAATACATAACCATATAAAGAAACAATAATAAATAACGAAAATTCATATCCAAAAGACAGCGTATTGAGTACACAGGGTGGGGCCACTAAATAAACGGTAAATTGAAACTGTAGGTTTTTCAGATGTTTGTGACTGAAATAAGACATAATATTTAAAAATCTAATTTTGGTATATTACGATGATATATAATAATAATCTTTATTTAGAAGGTACACAAAATAATAAACCACTATACAGAAACATACGTTTGTTTTTTTTCATGACGGAGCTTTATGCCAGTATTTTAATTTATACATAAATAATACAGATTATGAACAACATATCAGAGTAATTACTGGCCTGTCTAGTGGTCAGTGATTGGGATCAGATGACCGTTGTATGACTAGTGCCGGGATATTGTTAGGATATTATTATAAGGTGATATGTAAATTTGATATAATATAGGACTAATATAGGATAATAGTATTTTTCCTAGTAGATACAGCTAATCATAAACCATAAGACATTCATCATCATCATTCAGCCAATCATAGTCCACTGCTGGACATAGGCCCCTCCCAATTTGCGCCACAACACCCGGTCCTCCGCCCTCCGCATCCAGTCCAACCATAAGACATTAAAAATCAAAAATGTTAACTTAAATATATTATATTTCCTAAAAAATATATGACTGCCTCGTTGGCCTAGTGGCGCTAAGTGCGACTGCTACGCTAGAGGTCTTGGGTTCGATTCCCAAGTCGACCAAGGTGTTATTAAGTTTTTCTATGAAATTCTCAGTAGCAGGTCGGAGTTTGGATTTGTGCCCGGTAAGTGGTAATAGGCTCGCCCCCTATTACATGGGACCTAAACATACCGGCGAACTGTGGGTGTACATTGGTACACCTCTGCCCAACCCTTCGGGGATACAGGCGTGATGGTATGTTATGTTATGCTAAAAAAATATATTTATAAAAAAATTCTAATTCCTAATTTTAATCGCGTATTTCTTAGCCCAATCTTACGATGATGTTCGGATGGCATTACCTCGCGACAGGCCCGGTGATAGGGCCGGCACTCTCGTCATTTCCTTCGGGCCATATTCATCCGATAGAACAGAGGCCAGAGGGGTAAGAGGGGAGGGGGGCAATAACCTCTGAGTGCGTGCTTACTTGAGAGGTATTGCATTTGTTGCTCTCGATACAGCCGGTATAAGGCGTTCTGTTTCGTATGTAAGATTAAAATAGTTTTAGTTGGGCGTATTTTTTCTTACAATAGGAATATTTTATTTGAGTTTGAGATGTTGTTTGCCTGTACGATTTTTTGCTTGGCATTTTTCTACCGGATATTTTGTGTTATTTATAGTGCACACTTCAAAGCATTCTATTTTTTTACGCTCTTATAATAGATGTGTTAAGTGAAATCAATCAGAATATTCTAAAAAACATATATATATAGCAAGTTTGAAGAAAAGATATAAAGTCAGGATTAGTAACATCTTCTATCAGAAACTAGAAGTAAAATGATACCCGTTTACGTCTTTACCTCAAATTGATTACTCAAAAGTTAACCGTAACCCAATCACGAATCAAATTACTCAACAAAACAATCGATAAACGTCAGTCAGCTGGCTTTGACAGATCTAAACCCCTCCTATACACTTCTGTTTTGACGGAAAATTTCCGATTAATAATCTTTTCTTCGCATTAAAGGGAAGGTGAAGAAATAAAGGGTTCCACCGGCGTGAGATTCAATTTGTTAGAATCCTTTAGGAAATGCCTTCAAATGAAACATTTTGTGTTTACGGGAAGTTAAATTGTATTTCTTACAAGAACCTTGTTCGGCTTGTCTTTGAATCCCTTTACAAAATAAATACTTCGAATATTTATATTACTTGATTCAGGTTTTAGAAATTTACGTTACCATACGTACTTACACGATTTATATTTAATATAATTGAGAAGTAAATCCTATTGTTGCTGTTGCTTGTGTTTCCCAGTAAAATGGGTTGTGGAGGTCAGATAGGCAGTCGCTCCATGTAAAATACAAAGACTGGTAGCCGACCCCAACATAGTTGGGAAAAAGGCTCGGGAGATGAGAAGTAAATCCTATTCATTTATCATGCAATAATATTAATTAAAATCAACAGTCTGGCAATTTTCAATTGTTTCTTCTTTTCAATCATGAAGCGTAAAAATGTTGTAAAATATTTGAATATAATAAGACAAAATCTGCGACCATTCTGTTTGATTAAAATGCGGACACATTTGCCATTCAAATCTTTACTGATCATAAAGTATTCAAATGTTCAAGTTAATATTTCCGACACGTCGACGGTCTGTGGATATTTTTTTTTGTTATTTCTCCCTTGTGTTACCGTGATTTATTCCTGTAGGCTTCATTTTATTCGTTACAAGTGTAGTGACATTGAAATTATTAACGCCTCTTTAATTGCATAATATATGGGCCATTCGTTCAGATATCATGTTCTTGCATTTATTGTATGATTTATGAGCTTTTTTTTGTTTCATTATATTTTTGTGATTTTCACTACCCTGTTCCGTGAGTTACATGTGAAAATTTCCATTGTTCGACTGTGTCTACTAGCGGGATAATTAAGTTTTTTTTTACTGTTTTTATTATTATTAGGTACATATTTTTGTTTTCATGCAATAACTAAAGAAACAAATAATAAATAGCTTAAATTTTAAAAATTCAACCATAATTTGTAATTAGCTATTTCTGCTTGCCTGATTCTAAATAATGTGATGAATGTTTGTCAGAAACAAGGAATGTTCTACAAATTTAATTATAAATAATGTTTAAAAATAAATTATTCTCATGTTTAAATTACATAATTTAAATATCTACATACTATAAATGGCTGCGGTCTACCAATTATTTCAGGAATCCATTCATATAACGTATTGATACTCTATGTTATAGTCCCATTAGTTACCCTAATTTATATATGTTCAAACATTAGAAGAACTAATAAATGACTGGCTATTGAATAAAAACCAATATAAAAATGATTTCTCAAGCCTCTATACGTCATATGCAACATGACAATAATACGAAATATGCCTGAACAACACCTGTTTGTCACATACAGGTTATATGAAACAAGGGTACAAAGAAACACAAAAATAGGAATCTAGAATCCAGCTCATCTGTATTACTGAAACAAATATCGTCAGGGTTGCTACCCCACGAATGATATTTATTAGCAAACAAAACAGACTGCCCTAGGGCCCTATTCAGTTTCGAACACATCAAATCAATCTCTATAATTTAGATTAACGGGCTATTCTGACACTGGGACTAATTTTGAAACAGGATTGAACTCTAAATTCTGATTCGGGAGCAAAGTTCGTATTGTAAAAGGCAATAGAAGTAATAAAATTACATTTGTTACGCCCACTCCAGAATAAGTGCAGATACGAATTATGTTTCGTTTAATAAACCTGCATACAAAAAAATTAACATCACAATATCATACCGTTTACTCAGATATTTCACCACACAAAGCAACAATTAAAACGGATTACTTTCCCCTTAACACGTCAAGCCCACGGCACTCGTTCACGTGATACACAAGAGGCATTCCTCAGCTCAAATAACTGAATACCGGGGGCATGTTATATTTCGCAATTCCCCACAACGGCCAAACTACGTAATAATATTGTGCTCGGGCCGCATTCGGGGTAGAATCATCGATAGTCATTATCGGAAAAGCGGGTTTAAGAGCCGTCCCAGCCCCAGCGGGACCTTTACGGAGGTCTCATCCCGGCGCGTTCGATAACTATGCTAATGTTATTTGCGCCAGTGGGTTTGAAAACGACGGCATCCACTAACTTGGCATTCCCAAGAACACAGAGCTCCCTAAAGGTAAGGTTTCAGAATGAAACATCTTACTTTACGACCGGTAATACCATATTGTGAAAAGATTTGCCATTTCCGAAGCGTAGCGAAGCGGCCGCCGGCCATATTAGCAATAGTTACCGATCGCTGCGACTAATCCACAAACGTAAGTTCTGATAGCATCGCTTAGTGTCCCAAGGCGAGTAACATAATGGCTCATTTACATTATACGCTGTCCCGCGTGTGTGAGATTTCGTTAACGACTTTTATGAGCGGGAGAATCGTTTGCAATATTCTGAGACCGCTGCAACATTTTAATTTTAAATATTTCAGCGCCTCTGTTCCCGATCTATGGACAGGTATTCTGTGTGTCTCGAGGGAGTAAACAAGGCAAGATGGAAGTGTCTATATCGGCGTAGTCTATTAAGTCGATACCGGGAATGGGGCGAATGCAGAAATCTGTACGTGAATGGTTAAACGAGCGGTCGTTTACATGAGTCATTTGTACGATATTGGAGGTGAAATCGTGAACGGCGCGGCAGGCGTTTAAGCGCATAATGTAAATGAGCCATTACACCGATGTCCGTATGCAATTGAAGGCCGCATCGACACAAATGAAGCACGCTTAATGACATGCACGTGACGGGGACACCTGACGCTCCACGGACGACGACGTCGCTTACGTAATACATTACGCGCATGTCAATGACCTACATGACATCACATAACCAACTCCTTGTGCTATCGAAAGACTATATAAATTTAAAAAAGTTATTTAGTCTCTAAGTAAAAGGCATAAAATACAGTACACGTAGTTCAATTAACAAAAAAAAAATCGTACCTCAACCAGAGTAAATCGAAGCAAGTAATAAAACAGAGCGTCAAGCGTATCAGGAACAATAGTAATCAATTTAAATGTATCAAAGCGAAACAATAAAACAGTTCAGCTTGCCTAAGCATTGTGTGTGGAATAATAAAAGAGAGCCCATCTGTACCGTTTATGTCCCACGTACTGCGCACTATTCAGTAGATCGAAAAAGTTTTCCAATAGCAGACTCTGATGATAGAAAATAGTTCGCTACGGCAACCTGGGATGTTAGTTTTATTGCAGTCACCACTCCTGTGGCTATTGAGTGTGCCGGACTGATATTGCTGCAATTATTTTATCTGTGGATACTTGTTCCAACTTCTTTTCTTGTAGATATGAAAGTTAATGACAGTTGTAAGTTGTGCGGTGCGGACTTGCGACGTTTGATCAATGCGTGTGTCGTCGTCGAGTTATTTTTATCATGTTGGTAGTATATTACTGGACTTCTTTATAAACTGTTTTGTTGGCACAACTTGTGTGGGATTGTTTTTCGAATGGTATTTTTATTATTGGTAGTCTGAGCTCAATCGTGGCTCAATCAATATCAGTTATAGTTCCAAAAAGTTTTATTATAAATGAAAACCTTCTTAGAAAAAAGTATTTGAATTTGCTTTTATAATGCTCAAACGGCTGTTACATTGACTCGACGTATGATAGATCTAATAATCATAATTATGTTAGTCCGGTCAAATTAGCTTCAAAAATAGGGGTAAGGCTACATTAATTCGCACCCAGCTAAAAATTGGCATGAATGTTGGGAACCCTATTACACACAATTTGTCAATTATCCACATGAATCCAACGTGTGGAAAAAAAAATATTCAAGTTCAAAGTTGCAAAAATCGGTTTTTTGAGTTTTCCAGCTAAACGGTAAGTTTTATTATAAAAATAGGTGAGACAAAAATTATTCGTCATGCAATTATCTATAAAAATTGTTCACACACTTTTTTCCTAAGAATCACCATTTCGGAGATATAGCGATGCAAAATGTTAAAAAAGTTGTATTCTTCATAATAATATATGTATGTCAATTACCGTTTTATACGTTACAGAACGATGATATAAGTAAAAATATTAGTTTTCGTGGCGTATACATACATATTATACAATTGTAAGAATATAAACTCGAAAAAAAACCCAGTCCCTCATTTATATTATTATGACCGTACTGTCTTCAGCAACATCTGTCTGCTATTCAATTGTCCGCGTGGCGACGCTCGAATACCTGCTCCTTTTTCAAGGGCCTAACTAGATAGAATAGTATGCTCATGGCCAAGTCACTGCTATTGTAATGTAAACAAAACTATTGATATAGTCACAAAAAATTGATTTATTATTACAAATTAAGATGAACTTACAGGACTTGGTTCCTATGCGATCTCTATAATTTATTACCGTTTTTATAATTTTCCCTTTACATGTAGCTAAAAACCTATCTTGGTGCCAAATTTGAAGGTAGAAGGCTAGAAGTACCTTAGATTTTTGATGATCGGTCAGTCAGTGAGTGACAAAATGGTGTAACTTTGATCGCTCATAACTCGTAAACTATTGGTTCAAATCTCATGTAATTTTGAGGCTGAGCTTGTTTTAATACTTACTCTAGGTCATCGAAAACCTAAACCCCTAGCTTTGTCCGTATCGATGATACAGGGGGGGTGAAATAGCCGCGAAACGCTTCGAGAAAAGGATGGTACGGCCGTGCCCGTTTTGCTCGAGACTTGACTGGGGCACTGCCGTGCCCCCAGATTTTTACTTATATTATCGTTCTGTAACGTATATAACGGTAATTGACATACATATATTATTATGAAGAATACAACTTTTTCAACATTTTGCATCGCTATATCTCCGAAATGGTGATTCTTAGGAAAAAAGTGTGTGAACAATTTTTATAGATAATTGCATGATGAATAATTTTTGTCTCACCTATTTTTATAATAAAACTTACCGTTTAGCTGGAAAACTCAAAAAACCGAATTTTGCAACATTTGACCTCGAAAATTTTTTTTTCCACACTTTGGATTCATGTGGATAATTGACAACTTGTGTGTAATAGGGTTCCCAACATTCAAGCCAATTTTTAGCTGGGTGCGAATTAATGTAGCCTTGAATGTCTATTTTGACCGGACTATGTATGTTTCCCCGAAAATGTAGGTCGATAAACACTCATCAATACATATACCGTTTAATACACGAATTAATTAATGTCATCATCAGAATTCCTAGAAAGTATAAGTGAAGAATATTAAACATGCTTGAGAGATTATTTAAGAATCTAATAAGAGGTTTCTGATAGGAATACACTTTATTAACAAGGTGAAAAGAAATTTAAATCTTTGTTTTAACCAAAACGGACGTTGTCATATTTACTGTTTTTACATTATTATCAATATGTAAGTTATTAGGACTTGATATCATATCTTTTTAAAACTGACTTATTATAATAAACGAATTATTTATAGTAATCTGTTCTTCACTTTCGTCTATGTTAATATTTGATACAAAACTTGTCCATAGAAGAGAAAAGGTCACTTTATGTAAAAAAGTATTTTTTTAAACCAAAAAACAATAATTATATCACTATAATTAATATTCCTAACGGTAACAGTTGTATTAATAGGTAAAATATCAACCTAACATCTGGTTGTTTTGCCGTCAAAATATACATTTGGCAACCATCTTTATTCAGTAGGTACTATAATTTGGTCTGCACATAAATATTCAAAGAGATTTTCATAACATCAAGCTCTGTTTCAAATGTATAGTTGGAACTATTCCAGGTTCTCTAAAGAAAATATTATTATTATGATTAATATTGATAACTAGCTGACCCGGCAGACTTCGTACTGCCTCAATCGATAAATAAAAGCTAAACTTTTGTATTTGTTTCTTTTTATTTAATTCCGGTCTTTTTCATATTTATTCGGCTTTTAAACCTTCTCTAGACTTCCATAAATAATTCAATACCAAAAAAGCCATATCGGTCCAGCCGTTCTCGAGTTTTAGCGAGACTAACGAACAGAAATTGAACGAACGAACTTGGTTTGTGTTTGAATATTTTATTTTGTTAGTCTACCTGGCTGGATAGATTGTTGATAAAAAAGGACAATAAATAATTTTAGATTTAAGTGAATTAGAATTCCATAACTTAAGTAGGTACACAATAAAAAATAGGGTATGTGCGTTTATTTCATGCCAGTAAGTATGGTTTGTACTATTTTTAAAGGTATTGAGGTAATTATGTCAAAAAAAGACTTCTATAAACACTTTTGTTTTTAAATAGTCTTGTAATATTTATTATTAAAAACTATTTCGGGTCTCATAATTTATTAAAGCAATCATTAATTTTGTGACTAAAATAAACTTATTAAAACAGTGAACTTAATTTATGAAATAATTTATTTAATGGATGAGTCAACGACATTATGTTTCTATAAATACTTCACCGGGGTCTTGTTACTCATTAAACTGTCCTGAAAGCAGCAAGCCCACACCGCGATGACAACCCTATCGGATTACGTTTTTAAAACTTATACAGGAATTCGCAGTAACTTTTTAAATATATACCTTGTTAGGGTTGATACCTTATCCTTGAGGAATTGTTTTTATTTAGTTATAAACAGTTAAATGTTACTTTGTTGTCTCAAAATGCACTTTATAAATGTTTCGTTTTAATTAATTATTTACAATGAAATATGTCATGAGATACTTATTAAACGCTATATTGATAGTACGACTAGCCAAGTGATATTCATCGCCACAATAATAATTATATATTTTCCAATCAAGCATATTGTGTGCTTAGTGCGGAAGTCGAAAAAAAAAATACAGTTAACCCCTAGAATTTCGAATACATTGCATCATTTAATAATGAATCTTAACTTTTTTTTTACTATTTTTCCAACACTTCAATAAGATGTCACGTTAAGACGATACAAGATTGAAGCTCGTTCCTCGGAAACCCTGGGATGCCTACAACATGACGCGGTTCCTGAGGGAATACTCTGCTCCCACCGTCGATATACGTGCCATGTACGCTGCGGAAATATCGAACATCAGTGGTAAAGATTTTATGAGTAGTATCGGGGAGAGGATTGAGAAAATTTTTGAATGGTGGATGAAGTCATTTTCGTATAGCATAAGACAATTTTAGTGACATGAAACTTACGGCTGGTTGGAAAACTTCAATAACTAATTAGCGAATATAAGTTTTTAGTCGTCGTAGGTATAGTTGTTACGATAAAATTTGCTTACAAATTGCCTACTTGTTGACTTCTACAAATTCATTCTCGACGACCTCCGTGGTCGAGTGGCGTACGCACCGGTTTCAAGGTGTCGCTAGCTCCCGAGGTCCCGGGTTCGATCCCCAGACGGGTCAATGTAGAAACCAAAAAAAAAATTCTACTTTGCCTCGGGTCTGAGTGTTTGTGGTACACTCGTTGCTTCTGAATTCCATAACACATTTGCTTTAGCTACTTACTTTGGGTTCAGAGCAATGTATGTGATGTTTTGCGCATTTATTTATTATTTATTTATTTATTTATTATTATTATTTATTCTAAAATACATTGTTAACTACTCATTTAATGATGACTCACAATTAACTCACTATTTTTTAAGCTTATAACACAATTAGAATTGAGAACTTTAACATTACATAGCCAAATTAAATTACCCGACACTGAATTGACTAAACTAACTGCTAGTTTCTCTAAATGAACCCACAAAAATACAAACAAGGGTCGCATTGATTAGCCAGACCATTGGTAAGAAAACATTAGCAGTGTACACCGCGTTACCATTTAGATAGGCTTATCAAACCGGCTTGTTCGGCAGTCTGCGCTCTGAATACAAAAGGTGTTGGGTTTTATAAGCGGTTGCTACTTTATGGTTCCGCACCATTAGATCTCTTTGATGAGAAAATTCTAAGAACGTATGATCGGACTAATGACTAGAGTAATGTTTTTATTAGTTGTATAACCGTTAGGACATTAAGGCATTTACAGCTTTTTTTTAAATGCTGAGGTTTAATTTTGTCATGTTACGTTGCTTGCAATGTCATTTAAAAGGTAAATTTTATTACCAAACCATTGTGCATTGGTAAGAAAACAAACTGACTTGGTCGGCAGTCTGCGCTGTGAATATAAAAGGTGTTGGAGGTTTTATAAACGGTTACTACCTTATGGTTCCCCTCTATTGGAAATTCTAATCGATGAAAAAAAATTAAAAACGTATAATCGGTATTGTAGGAGGGTCATGTTTTTGTATGTACAAAACGATTTAACCTTAATAATAACTAGTATATTTACAAATAGGTACCATTTTTTTTCTGTATTGGAGCATTTTTGGATAGGCGTAATCAACCTACAGAAAATATGTATACGTAGGTATAAGGTGTGTAATAAAATTTATCTCAATGTGTTTTTGAGATAAATTTTAAATGAAATGTGTTTAAGTGAAATATAATTTAAATTATTCATATTATGTGATGTTAAATTTAAAACACCTTAAATTCACATAAAACCTACTGTATTGCCTATTCGCATTTTAGTAGGACTTACAAATATATCTATTGGGCATTCAGTATATCATTTAAATCAATTGGAAATATCTGCAATATTCTCTTTGAATACAATGGGCTAAGGTTTTGTCAGATATTGGTTGCTAGGCAACAGACGCATGTAGACGGAGCCCCGAGGTATTTCGCACTACAGTTTGTGTTACGGTATTAAATGGTACAGTCAGGGAAAACAGCGGGTAGGCCTATAAATTAAATGTGAAAACTTGGTATTTTTATAATCATTTCTAATTGTAATAAAAAATAGTAGTCCTATTAATCTCAGTTCAAAAGTGAAAAAGGTTTTTAACGTTATTTTACTATAAATATGTAAAAACTTATTCGTTGGTACTTTTTTCTCATATATTATGACCTAAAACTAATAAATATATAATGTATTTAGTTTTCCTTCCAAATTATTTATTCATATCTAAAGTGTACTTTAGATATGAATAAATAATTGTAATAAATAGTAGTAGTGTACTTTAAACTTTAAATACTTACTTTATGGGCATTAAATAACAACAACCCGATTTAAATCAAGGAATAAGTTATATTTTACTTTACTTTAAATTTTTATGTCTATTACATAATATTGTGTATTATTTTATCATCTAAGATATTCATAAACCAGTTGACCGCGACTGTACCTGAAGACAAAGCTTACACGCCCGAATGAACTCAGATATTCTACATTACTGTCTACGGATTACTGAGTACAGAAATATACTTTGTAGCAATACATAGTCACGATAACATTACATCCCATGTGTCCACAATATTCAGGTACTCTATTGAAGGGCAATTTCACCATGAAACATAGTTACTCGAATCGAGTTTAAAATACACAAGCCGAAATGCAAAAAGTTTCGCCACAGGGTAAAAAAAATCTCAATGCTAGAAGTCCTGTTTGGCAAAAATATTAAATTGTTATTTGTACCCTTTTAATTTCGAATAAACTCTATTTATTTTTTATAAATTTTTATAGCCAGCCAACCATTTTATTCAAATTATTGGGTCTTTAAACTCCTTTATACGCGATGATTGTGAACAATTTCAATTAACAACGTTCAGCAATAGTGAAATTCGCCTCAAAAGTAGCTTGCAATAGTTATTGTAGTTTAGATCCCGACTACCGCACTACCGAGAGTACTGTTACAGATACTATTGAAATACTTTGAATATCTTCCTGTTGTTAGTAAAACAGAAATCAGGAATGTCCGTGATATGCTTTTGTTTATTTGTCTGCATTGTAGTTGTTCAATAGAATATAACACTTATATTGAATAGTACGTAGAGGAGCTTTTGTGCAAGCAAATCTTAATAGTTTTTGTCGATAAGAATAAAACTGTTCTGTTTTATATTTCGTTTATTGATACAATTGTAAAAATCATTTTAAATAGAAATTAAATAACAAATATTTATTTTTGATTAAATGTAATTCCTGTAATAATGTTAATTGTAATAAAATTAATAATTTAATTTCAAGAACGGGTAATTAAATGAATTGTGAATCATAACATATTCCAGTAATATTATTCAACTTTAATACGTAATAATTTTTTTTTTGTACAATGTGTTTTATTTTTTATTATTTGTGTTATTTATTTAAGTTTTTTTTTCCCCTTAAAATAGCTCAAACATTATACATCCAAAAAAGAACTTTCCCTTGGACTGGAATACGTACTTACGTTATTTTCGTAAGTGCATATTATCAGGAGTATAAATGTAAAAGTAATTTATATTTTTATTAGTTTTTTCCTGACAATCCTCTTAAAAACAAATGAATTCCATTATACAATATTGTATAATATACCTAAATAAATATATCGGTCAGTAAGATAATTATCAGTATAATTATTATTGACACGTGTGTATCTACCAATTACCTGTAATATTGGTGCTCGCTGACCTGTCTAAGTCCCCTTTTCATGTCCACACTGTCTAATACAGCCTGATACGTTTAATTAAACGTGATAATGCGGTAATTATCTAATTGTCCCCAAATGACAGTATCTCGGTAGCGCATTTGAATTAACGTAAATAGGCTGTGATTATTTGATGGGTAAGTTCGCAAGTGATTCGCTAAGAAATTACTCTATTTAAATGTACATGTTAATGTAGTTAAATACACCTAAAGTAACGTATACGTAAAACGATTTTGTAATCGCAGAAATATTGAAAATATGAATAACTCGTGATACGAGAAAAGGTGTTGGTTTTTGGTTATGGTATTTGCTATAGCGACAAACATTTGCATTTGTTACATTTGTCGCATCTTCTTAATATCTAACTTAGGCATTGTTAAAGCATTATAATTATGAGTGAGGACTTGTAAAGGCTGAAATTGATTTTCTCTATCCGTCTGTTCTGATTTAAATAATGGTAAAGGTACATAAAACTATTTACCTTACCATCGGTTATACCTTTTACCAAAGTTCAGTATTTCTAAACAAAACGGCACACAAAGAATGTAAGGAAATACTTCTTCGCAAAACAAAATCCTAACATACAACACGATGTTCCCACTCCTAAGCATGTAGCATTTGCAACCCTAATAACTTTCACAACATAAGGAAAAACAAGTAAACTGTAGCCATTGACGACGGACTTCATCAGAAAACTTCTTACATAACACTATTCACAATCTGCAGGTACCAGGTAAACAGTACGTAAACCGAGTAAAGCCATCTTGGTACATTACTAGAGGTAACATGTAACGTGACCCTCTGGGGCCGGCGATAAACAGCCTCCTTTCTTGCACTTTCCAAACATCCAGCCGTAAAACTAAAAAAACAAACAAAAATACACACACAAACTATTTTAAACCTTATCTGCTAAGTTTAAAGTTCAATTTTGCTTGTTTGGTACAGTAATTACGAGGTTTTTGTATTGTTTCATACTATGAGCACAGGAGAGTTTAATTAAGCAAAATAGTGATAGTTATATTTAAAGGTTTTAAAGGTAACGAGATATCTTTTACAAAATGTGTAATATTTTTTGTTTCAGATAAAATAATATTTATATTTCGCTTTTATACCATTTCAGTAACGTTATTAGGATTACGGTCTAAATAAAATATTAGGACTGAAAAACTGTAATAGCTTTAGGCTAACAAACAATGTATTTATGTTTTTACAAATTACACATTTTTAAATCCAGTTTGAATTTTAATTATGTACATAAATGATGTTTAATGTTTGTGTAACTTTAGCACACTCGGTATACATGGTGTTGTATTTTAAACTTTTTCGTTTTGCCGATACAAGGGTCTGTGAAGGGACTTATCAAGCTACAAGAACCCCGACCTAGAGAGTCATTTGTCTTTCTTTGCTCTAATTATGTGATGAAAATTTATTGTAGTCTGGACCAAACTTGTATAGGTGTCGAGTGTCGCTAAAATTTATGAATTAGCTCCTTTAACTCAACGAGTAGATCAAAATTCACCTGAATCTGTGTTTTAGACTCAGTAAGCTACTTTCCAGTTTCATACGTTTTCAATAAATGGTAAGAAATTTTAACTAATGCTCTATTTTTTTTTGTTAATTATGGATCCCGATAGTCTGCTATTCAAACTATATCTGGCTTTTTTAAACCCAAAAACATACACGTGTAAACTGGAAATTCAAAAATGTTTGACAAATGTCAAAGTGTTAAACTTAAAAAAGGTACTCGGAATCGCTTAGTCACCCAAACTATATTTTAGTTCAAATTCGCCGAAAACAACAAATCATAAAGACCCACATATTTTTGGTTTAGAGGCTATTTCACATTGAAATCCTTATATTATAAAAATGATTAAAAATAGAATAAAAAAGTAAACGATCGGCTATAGATAATAGTCTTTATATTGTGTGTTATACATAAAGTAACACTGGCCACTCTACTGATAAAACAAAAGAGTACACAAAAAAGAAGAAAAGCAATTTATTTCACCCGTCAATAGAATAATTTATTTAGGGTATAAATTCTCATTACTCGTCCTATTTCTGTGTAAACTGTCAACTACGGGGTATGTGTTTAAGAATGACTTTGGTTAATAAAAAGTAAACAGAGGCGTTGGTGGCGTTTTGTATCTGTTTGTTGTTGCCCTCCTTGTCGCAAACAATTAGCTCTTTTGTGTACTTGCCCACTCTTACCACACTTGGCCACCAATGAGGGTGTTGCTGTGGAGATAGAGAAACTAGAAGAGCGATCTCGATATGTGATTTATAGTTTTAACATCAATTAGTATTTATTTTTGACTAGTACCCATTAGTTACCCATTTTTACGCGGCCACCAGGTATTAAAATAATTACCTATATAAAATTATTCTCTTACTCGGGCTCAGCTGATCTGGTTATGTATGTAACATAGCCAGATTAAAGCTATGCTAAATAAAATTAGCTTTATAACCGAATAGACAAACGCAACCTAAGTCACCTGTTATAGGTAACTCAACGTTGACTCAATGAGTACTCATTGCACCTCTGTCACTAGGTGTAAAGTAGCATAGATATAAGTCTAGTCGTAATAAAACCTTCTTCTTCTTCGACGACCTCCGTGGTCGAGTGGCGTATGCACCGGTTTTCAAGGTGTCGCTAGCTCTGAGGTCCCGGGTTCGATCCCCGGACGGGTCAATGTAGAAACCAACTTTTCTACATTGCCTCGGGTCTGGGTGTTTGTGGTACCTTCGTTGTTTCTGAATTCCATAACACAAGTGCTTTATAGCTACTTACTTTGGGTTCAGAGCAATGTATGTGATGTTGTCCGCATTTATTATTTATTATTATATTATTATTACCAATTCTACTATAATTCTGAAACCTAACTAAATCGTAATTATAGCTTAACCTTTGACTTATTGGTGTTCTTTGTTACAGACTACCTTTGTAAGGATTACTTGCTAACCCCGGTAGACCTTAACTTTGAACTTGAAATTGGCATAGTTTTCTAACACGAAACTTACCTTGTTTATTAATTCAGGTGAAATTCTAATAAACGGATTTCGGCGAAGGTCGGACTTATAGTTTGGTTACATTTTAGATGATTGTTGACTAATAAACTTTGGTATCCGATAGTTTACTGATAAGTTTGCTTACGAAGCCGTATCTAGTTATAAATTATTGAGGGCGATTTTAAGTTTACTAGCGTCTAAGTTATTTATCTATTTTCTTTATGAATAAAGGAACGGTACAGTACAGATTTAAAATAAATTATTTTTTATAAAATTTCAACCTTGATCGAAGTCCCACTGTATTGCAAAAGCCTCCTCTTCTAAAGAAGTAAATCATTATACAAGGATTAAAATAATTCAATAATTATTTATCCCATAAAAAAACACGTTTATTTCTCTACGCAGATAATAAATTGAAATTTTAAGTATCCCAGTTTTAATGACATCAAAGTATTAAAGCGGAATCTCTTTACAATTACAATTTATACAGATTCATTTAGAGTATCAATTGTCACAAGACGTGCTTCAAACACGAATAAATTGCTTGATAAATTTATCTTCAGTAACATTATCAGACAATTAACAATACTTATTGTGTTTGATACAAATGTTCGTCGATACGTGTATAAATGATACACGATTTGGAAGAGAAATTCGTCTTGATTTTTCAATTTGAGATTCGCATTGTGGATTTGTACAATCGGAATAGAGACGCATGTGTTTTGGCATCATAACATGTGCTGTAATTGGTTGGTTATATATACAGCTTATTAATAAAATGAACATGGCCTCTTTTTAATGACGTTAACCTATTTAGGTACATAGAAAATGGAATGAATGTGTAAGTAGTAACCGGTGTAACTTATATCAAACCGTGTTTTTTTTTAAATAGTCAAAATAAACGCCGTAAGAAGTCGATCTACTTTAAGCAGTCCGTGAGCGGCCATAGCAGGAGAGTAGTTTATATGCAATCGTGTCTTGAAGCCCTATACTTTGGGCAGCATATTCCACCAAAGTATCTTTTTCATGAACCAAATCAGAGTAGATCTTCGTGAAGCTAGTTAGAGATAACACTGAGACTAGAATCTGGACTACCTTCACATCAAAGCGACCTGACCTTAGAGTATAGATAAGAAACTAAAGAGTGAGCCTATCAGTGTATGAACCGTGAGCACTAGTATGAACTAGTTTTATCGTAAATTTTGTATCAAGACGGAGCGCGCCGTTTTAATAAAACTATCTAAAGCCCTAATATTATCCTAACAATGTCGAAACCATCGATATTTTAGGATATAAGTCTGTCGTTGCGCGAAAAATAACTTTAAATCAGTAAACGAATGTACTAGATACAGACAAAAGTGCTCTCGCTTGGCACGAAGGAAAACTAGCGATACTAGCGGTCTATAGTATATCTAAAGTCTATGGACCTGACAGTCAAGTGACAGTCGATCGTTATCAGTCCAAGCAATGGTATCCAGTTAATCTTGATGACCGCTTAGCACTCAATGTATCCACATTACTGTGGTTGACGGACAATAGTACATGCTATCTGACTGGCCTTTCAATAAATATTATGTTAAAACGTAATTACAGAAGGTAGGCTTTACTTCTGTAATAACTGCCTCGTTGTCCTAGTGGTTCTAAGCGCGACTGCTACGCTAGAGGTCTTGGGTTCGATTCCCAAGTCGACCAAGGTGTTATTGGGTTTTTCTATGAAATTCTCAGTAGCAGGTCGGAGTTTGGATTTGTGCCCGGTTAGTGGCAATAGGCTCGCCCCCTATTACATGGGACCTAAACATACCGGCGAACTGTGGGTGTACATTGGTACACCTCTGCCTAACCCTTCGGGGATACAGGCGTGATGGTATGTTATGTTATGTTAGGCTTTACTTAACGTAAGATTCGATTTAAAGTTTTCCGAAAGTTACATTTCAGTTTTTTTTACAGTATGTTTTGTAAGTGCGTTTGATACCATGCGACAAAACTTATAAGAGGAAACTATATGTTTAAGTTAAGAAAATTGAGTGCTACTAGTACCTGTACTTTGCGAATGATTTTAAGTCGGCTTAGTGCTAAAATAAAAGTAAAGTTCAACATGTTATTATGGTACGTAGGTATATACTAATACGCTGGATAGAAACATGAAACAAAAAAAGTAATACATTATATTGTATTTATAACTATAACATTCAAAAGGTTATATAATATTAAAATTGTTACATAAAGGCACTTCCGCCCACTAATGAAAATGTTTTGAAGATTTATACAGCCATGTTCTTTGAACGCTTATTCAGAGTTTGTTAAAATATATAACCTTTTCATACTTAAATAACCTCGAGGTAATAAACCCAATAAACAAAGGTTTATGATTAAAGTTCAAGTAAGTTCAATATTAGCGGGAACTTTCCTGAATAACGGAGCCCATCTAGTTATTATGAATCTTTGGTAACAGATAATGTACTGTGTTACACGCAATTAATATTTTTGTTTGTTCAGGTCGCCATAATTTGTTAAACGTACAAGTGAAACCGGGGCCCGCGACATGCCTTAATTGCTGGTTAAAATTGCAATTAACTTTATCATTAAATGAAATAAATATTTAAAATTATTTTGTACTTTGATTTCAAGAAAATCTTCGTCCAAATTACGCATAAATACTTGAAACGTAAACATTTGACGGGCCTGTTGGTCTAGTGGTTAGTGACCCTGACTGCTATACCGGAGGTCGTGGGTTCGATTCCCACCCAGGACAAATGTTTGTGTGATGAGCACGATCATTTGTTCTGGTTGTCTGGGTGTAATTTATCTATAATATGTATGTATTTAGAAATATATAAGTATGTTTATCAGTTGTCTGGTTACCATAACACAAGCTCTGCTTAGCTTGGGATCAGATAACCGTGTGTGAGTTGTCCCGGAATATTATTATTATTATTCTCTTTATTTCTTTAAATACATACAAAATACATTTTTAAATATATACAATAAAAACTAAAAATATACATTTAAAAATATAAAATGTAGCTTCCAACCGGCCTCGGGACGGGGTCCAAGCTGCCGGTGGTTAGGACTCCAGAGAGAGGAACCTCCTCACAATACGCGCCGTGTCGAGAAGTACCGCTTTCTGAATCAAACCCTTGACCCAGGCACCTATTATTATTATTATTATTAATTAAACTCACTTATAATTTTTTAATGAGTTAAAAATGAACATCGTCCCTTTTTAAACTAAGGCAATTTTTATGTAATGTAAACAAATTACTTATATTTTCAATTACATTTTCATAAATTGTTGAATTAAAAATCTAATTTATTTAAAATAAAATAAGTTATAGCTTTAATTTATTTGTTTGATTTGAGTTGTAAAATGGTCTAAACTATGAAACGCTCAGACGATGTGAGTGAAAGACCTTGGACAAACTTCTAAGCAAACTAAGCTAGATTTAATTATGTTATCTCTTTGTTAGTTGTTCATTAAATCTTGTTGACGTACTTAGGGTCTAAGTACTAGAAAAGTATATGCTTTCATTATTTGTAAAAACAACGCGTTAAGATGTTGAAACCGCTGGTGCATGCAAACTGCATCTATACTTTTTGTACATTTTTCTTAAAAAAATTATCCGCATTCTTCTTGAAACTGATAAAGATGCATGTCAGATTAAAACTTTTGTAATTCATACATTTTAACGCAAATAATAAATGCTTAGTTATTATAAAAACTGATCCAATTAGATCACATAATTTAAAATCAATTTGTGTATTACATTGTTAAAATTTACGAAGCCCAGATACAATTTAATGTATTTTAATCATCTACCCCAGCAAGCGTAAAATAATTTAGTTGTATACATCAAAACTGCAACGACTATTTCCATAAATTATTATTCAAATTTAATAACAACGACTTCCACTGAACTAATTAGGTACAAAGTAGTTATGAAGTAGAGAACAAAGTACGCAATATACAAAGGATAGTATAGTGTTTCGTCAGAGTCAAACGCGACCAGTTTATGTGCTCATGTCATAGTAGAATTAATTAAATTTGTGTGTACACTAAAGATTACATGCTCTACCCGTGTTTGTACGGAGGTTAATCTATTATTAAAATGCAGCTGCATCCACCACGATCATATTAAACCGTTGTTAAGTTAAATGTTTCACTATTTACAACGGATTCGGCCATTTTTATTTGCAGAAGTAATATGAATTCTGTTTCGTAATGCATGTCTCTCTTGCTTGTTTTGCAGAGTCCTGGGATTATTGTTGACGGCAGCGAAAATATGTGATGTTATTGTTGTTTTTTGTTGTGCAATTGTTCTTTTTAAAATACTGTGATTTTGGTAAAGAATGAGATTGCGTTTTTATTTTGTTGTCATGGAATGTGACACTTTTATTCTGTTCGTTTAATTGTTGTGTAGACGGATAACATTTTGTTGCTTTTTATGCTTGTAGGTAAAAATGTTGGAAATAAATTGTAAAGGAAAATAATACAGATATGTTGTTGAAATAAAATATATAGTTCTGATGTTCAAAAGCATGATTCTGGCTTTGTATACACGTCATACAATTTCTTTAACATCAAATCTATACAAAAACCGATTTATACGTATTTTATTACAACGTTTAAATGATCAGAGGTACCTTACTCAGATGATCTAGTCATTAAAATATGCACTAATAAAGAGCTAGCAATCACTTCAAACACACGAGCTTAATATAGTTTAAGAGCCGTAACATAAAGCACAAAGGCATTAAATTTTTCACCCTTTGATTTATCAAGTGCCTTGCTCTTTAGTAACCGACACCGATCACCTTTTGAACTGGAATGCTGGCAACACCCAACCTTAGAGTAGATAAGTATACTATAGATGCCCAACTGAGTGTGAACTGTAAGCAATAGTATGAACAAATGTTATCGTCAAATTAGGGTAAAAAAATAACGTGACTTTTATTAATTCTATATCAGCATATACATAAGAACAAGAAAAAAACTCACAGACATTCTTACCCGGATAGACGTTTAAAAATGGAGATGGGCTGGACATTTGCTACGCTACCCCAGTAACAAATGGAGCAAGCAAGTCACCCTCTGGCAACCAAGAGACGGCAAAAGAAGTAGGGGTCATCAAGTCAGGAGATGATTTAAATCAGACAGCGGGACCATTCTGGTTGAGAGTAGCAAGGGACAGGACCCATTGGACGGAATTGGAGGAGGCCTATGCCAAAAACCTATGTTCAGGAATAAAAGGCTATTATTATTATTATTCTAGTAGGGTATTGGAAACTCGACATATTTGCATTGTTTGTCGTCATTTGGAAAATGACTAGACGAGCGAGTACTAACAGCAAAATTTTGCTTGTGGTAAGTACAAGGGGCTACTACCTATGCGCTTACTCTATAATTATGCATACTCTTAGCACCACACTCGTCTTTTGTTCGAAACAAGCAACACGTTATAAAACAAAGCAAGTCACGTTTTTGTTGGCAAAGAAGTTACCGCGTGCGTTACCTTTGGCACATACGAACTAGGTGTTCGGAAAGCTATGGAGATAAATTAGACCGTACTTTGTTATTGAGTTAAGATTGCGGGGAGAAAAGTTGGCTATTTGATGGATCTCATATATTTTTGGTAGGTATATTTATTTATCGCCAATCTGCATTGAGCTACCGTAGTGGTCAATGGTCGTGCCTTCTCTATGTGGGTGGCCCGTGCCCAGCTGTTTTGTCAGTCTTTACAGCTACTTAGCAAGTAATAACATGTATGTATGCATAACACAACCTTATCAAAATTAAAATAACTGATATTATTTAAAACCGCAGTTTTACTACTTAACTTATTAAAATCTTCTTTTGTGTTATTCTCAGTTTAATTCTATAGTCTAATCTAAATCTGTTTGATGGATCGCTGCCAAGTAACCCTGCTAGTCAGTTCTTAGCCAAATTATTTGTACTTTTATTTTAAAAACGAAAACTTTTTTTTTAAGCTTACCGAAAGGCTGCTTATGGTATGAAACTATCCAGTCTCAAAAATATTACTAAATTCTAGTAATATCTATAAGCATATACATATTCATATATTACAATAGCCATTGATATGTTAACGTACTTGATTTATGTTAAGTATTGGCGTTATTATCACACTAAATAAATAAATAAGTAACTTTGTCTGGTAGAAATAAATAAAAACATGTATATCACAGTGTTTTGGCATTAGTCTAACAGAGCTCCAGGTAAGCAAATCCACATTTCATAGTTATAATATCAGTAACATTCAAGCCTAAACCTGAACCGTGCCAAATAAACCTACCCACCTACAGATATTCACATATCTGTCATCTTGATGAACGATTGCACGTGGCGGGATACCTCACAACGTGACATGTAGGGCAATAACTATCACAATACTCATAAACTGTCACTGCATTACTTTGAAACTAAACTATGTTTGGACAGTTGAAAACTGGTAAACTGACTAAACAAAGTAATCAAAGTTTCAAAAACCAACCATTACCCCTGGTTTCTGAGGTAAAATTGTTTATTTTGCAAATAAGACTCAATCACTATTACATATCTTTTTAAGCTAAATAATATCTTGACGGAATGTGTCCGGAACGATTCATTTAGGCGGTTATATGTAGGTAATAGTGCTAATGTGGGCTTTGTAAATAGCATTTTAGCCTCTCCTTTCTCCCGAGAGGCTAAAATATTGTATAAGTTAGTTGTTATTGCTGTAGGTAGTTAGTTTTGTTTTTATGTTACGTTTAAGTTTTTTCTTTGTGTTGTATATATATTTGTTGTTTTTATAGAACGATGTTGTCGCTAAGCGACAAAGTTCTTCATTAATAAATTAAAAAAAAAAAAAAAAACAAAAAAAAAGTCGGCATCTGAGCGGCTTATCAATTTAGTCTTTTGTCAAATCAACTGATCACGATTGTAATTGGTTGACTAAAAGACTAACCAATCACAGCGCTTAACATGAGGTTTGACAGGTGATCAACTATGTTTTATGTCGATCAGCCTTTTAAAAAACGGGGTTTAGTTTCAATTTCCTACATTGCACCTTCTAACAAAGTACCTAAATATTATCACACGATATTTCGGACACTATTCCGTCACAAAGTTATGATCCCACTACTCACCGTTCATAAAGCAACATACCTACATCTCTACATATCTCTATATATACAGTTGTTAAGCTATTTGCGTGTATATTATTGTTCCCATTAGTGCAGTTCGCGAAACTTCTCGATCGTATGTAGTGCATCGCGGACCAAGAGCGGCTCTAACGACCGTTGCTTGACTCCAAGTTTTAATAGCTCCGCCGCACTTTTAGGTTCTAGTTAAAGGCTAGAATGAGGTCAGAAACACGCTGGAGCCATATGTAAGTTCTAAATACAAGGAAGTTATGGAATTATCCGGGTTACAGTTTTACTATTGATACTTTGATGTATAATGAAAAACCTCTCAAAGTGTTGACAAGAAATTAAACAGCATCTGTTTCTCAATCATAGTATGAAATAGAACAGTGCTGAAATGTGCCTAATAACGCCTATTTTCTTATGTGGTGTTATCTGATTTTGAATATCTTCTAGTAATAAACAGTCAATTTTGTTAGCAACAAATTAGTAAATAGCCTTCCTTGGCATTCGCGTCAAAATACGGACGAACAGTATTTTGTAATACAACATGTACTACATATACATGTACTTACTAAATAACACTAACAAGATACGTAGGTTTCAACTATGAAAAATATGATGAAAATGGGTTTGATACAAAATAAAAACCAGTTTCATTGCGAATGTCGATTTACGTTGTAGCGATGTCGAATAATGTTTAATGTATTTGTACGTCATGTTGTTCCAAGCACTTTATGTTAACATTATTTTAAACTGAAGCCACATTTGAAATGCAAATGGCCGCCGACTTAAATCCAAAAAGAATACTTGAACTTGTGACTTATCAATTACGAATGCAATTTCACTTGGAAATTTCGCGAACAAAAATGCTGTCTGTGTGTATTACCATAAAAATTACATAATTTGGTTACGTGTAGAAAATAATTGATCAACAATTCTATGTTATATCTTTTGGTATGTAATAGTATTGTACCTTCGGTTTTAGCTAATGGTACCTATTTATTCGTAAATTGTAGTGCTGTGGAAAAAAGTGAGCGTGGTACAACTCAGTATAAAATAAGTAAAATTAAAACATATTATTATGTTTGGTTCAAATGGACGCAACGATCTTTAAAACTGCTTATCCAAATAGGTATTATCGATATATTTGCCATCAACGATAATTTCACTTCCATAGCTAATGTGGACAGTAATCTTAAAAATCTTAAGTAACAGATTGAAGTCTTACAGATTTTTCCGACATTCAGGGTCTCGATTCAGCTATTTTAAACGCATGTCAGTGGTCGGTCAGTGTACTTGTCATTGTACCTAATTTTCATATTCAGATAAGCCTACAATAAAATCTCATTGAACTCTCGAAGATAATGATCGTAATGACCAATTAATGATCGTAATGACAGTTAGCAGAATGCCAATTATCGTAAGAATGACCAAATGAAGCAGGTCATTCGGTCAATTCAAGCAACTCTTAAATAGCTGAATCGAGGCCCTGATTAAACTGCGTTTAATAGTTACACCAAAAAAGCTCAAACTCTATAATTAGCCGGCTGGGCCATACCGAATAAAAACATAAAACTTAACAAGCGAATCATTTAAACAAGAAGCTTGTTGGCTTGTAACCAAAAACGTGGCAGCATCGAGTAGGCCACCGATGTAACCGCTACATCTGATCCTGGTTTAATTAGACAATGTTACTTGTGCCAAATTCACGAAACAATGTTATTTGTACCGTATGTTCGTTAACTTGGCGCGTCTAAAACGAGATACAAGGTTGTTAGAGCGAGATGCAGATACGCATGAATGGTGAGTGGGAAGGAGATCGCAATATTTTGTTACTCTTTTGTGTTGCGCCAACTTACAACGGCCGTACTGTGACTAGCGTGCAGACTCTGGCAGACTACAGACACATCACAATAACGTGTAGAAACTTAAACGTCACGTATCTCATCTTCGAGTTTGAGGTGATAGGGAAAAACAGTGGTAGCGATATAGGGTTATTTTCTGCGTCGAAAGATGTAACGATTTTGATAGAGTAAATTAAAATGTACAAACGTAATGTAAGTATAACAAAACCCACCTTTTTTGAAGTTTCTAAGTGAACATCTCTCAATCACACTAGAAAGACTCGGATATTTTGTAGATACCTTGACCTATCTACCTTTACTACGAGCCTATGCTTAAGTCTTGACTAGTAAATGCAACTAAATAAACTTATTTACACGACTCCTATTAAAAACAGCATTCGCTAAATATCAAGTTTTTTTATGCTATGTAGTCTGACTTTTAATGTCTAAATATAAGTTGCGCAAGTAAATAAAAATGCACAATACATACTGCCTTATGTGATATATATAAATATATATTTCTATGTATATCACCATATAGTTATAATTGTTTAATTACTTCATGGTATAACGACAAATAAAGTACTGACTGCCGAATTCTTTTCGACCCATCACTACAAAAATAACTATTTTACGTAAGATTGTAACAGCGTAATACGTATTTTAAATATTATTATGTTCTTAATAATTGAACGTAAAATTAGTAAGAAATAATAGCAGTAACTCTAATTTGTCATGATTATATCGTTTTGAATGAAATAATTCGATAATAGTTCAAATAAGTCATATAAAATATCTTGTCGAAAGGTCTTCGCCACATCAAAGTTATGTCGTCTTGTTGATCGCTACTTGTCAGGAATGAATTGTTTCAGCGACCAGGGTATTTAGCACAACATATATAGCTCAAGCGCAGCACAGTAGAAATACATAAATAGGTATTATGTGAATAGCATAAAAATAGCACTGTAAGATTCTTTAAAACTAAAACTGTCTTTAAAAACAAATCCAACAGAAACAAAGGACGACACACAAATGACAGCAGTTTGTCATTCTCTAAACCACCAATTTATAAATTCACAATAAAGCAATAGCCATCAAACTAATATTATTGGATTAAACCTTGGAATTGCGAGACAATTGTCTTTTCACCGCAAATTGTAGGCGGAGAGCCATGCTTCTATTCGGAATTACGTTCGTGTCCACAACTAATGGTACTAGGATACTAGGAAGGGATGTAAACAAATCTATCTGTCAACTTGTTTACAGTTGTTCCGTGGCGTTAGTTCTACATAAATTCTTCCGATCTTTGTTGTTTGTTTGTCATGAAAACTTCGATCTAGGAACGGAGTATGGAGGATGCAGTTTGTTTTAATGGTGTTTTTGGGGTTGCAATAATATTTTTTGTTTGTTAAGTTTGCGAAAAGATACGATGCGACATTTAAAAATATACGTACTTTTATTTTTACGTATCTACGTTATTTATAAACTATTTACGTATGTGGTAGGTGACTGAAACTGCCTTTAATTTGTACCACAATATCTGAAAAAAGAAATGAATGTGTAAACATTTTTTTTTTTTTTATTTGTTATATATGTAAATAATGCAGAGAGCAAAATGTTTTATATGCATATCTTTTACATTCTGGAAATCTACGTTCGGCTGTTAATTAAACAGCACATTATGACTCACTGTCTCAAGTTTTCAGATCCCTAAATTCTTGACAGCGTCTTGACGCAACGTTTAATCTGTCTCAAAATATTGTTTAATGACAGTTTAAACATACTCGTATGAACTGAGTGTAAACGAAGCACGGGCATTAGGTGTGTTCCACTCAGCTTGGGAAATGTAATCGTGTGTCTAATGACTTTAAGTGGGTAAACCCAACTGACTCTAAAGTGTTACAAACTTCAGTCTTAAGGCGAAAGGAACTAGTTAGCTAATCTTCTTTCTTTTACATTTTATTAGTGTTGTGTTGGACGTTACGATCGATTTTGTTTTCTAGAGCGTGTCCACAGGAACAAAGAGTTTGTAGTTTATTTGATGGTTACTGTGTTTGTCCTTGTTGTAGGAATATAAAGGGGAAAGCAGGACGCAACTATTGGCAAAATTTTGACACATGATTTAAAAGTTCTCTCACCTTCTTTTTTATGATCACATTTTTTTTTAAGTTTTTTTACAATCGTACAAGATACATACTATATATTATCATACATCGTATAAACCACATTATCATCCGACCAATCAATAAACTTAATTATGTCTTAATCCTTGACTCAAATGCCATAACCCTGTCCGTCACAGCATACCTATTCAATTTCAATATAATTATGTCGTATCCTTACTATTATACTCGAAAAGGTAGTTATAGATGTCACTAGCACAGATTGTTTGATCATCTATATTTATCCCTATATGAATAAAGGGATATATATGATAAGGGGATGTCCATTAAGCACGTGAGGCTTGAGGGGGGGGGGGTCAATAAAAGATCACGAAATATCACAAGGGGGTAATAATATATCACGTGTAGTTATTTTTTCGGCAAACTCATTAAATTTTAGTTAGTTTTTCATTTTATATAATAAAATTAGATGATACTTATACCTTATACCCTTGTACCTGAATTTGATAAGCAATAATATTATCATTTATAAAATTCAAATGCTCGTATTTTTACTTTATTTTTAAATTGCGTGATTCTGAACTAAGATTAAAAAGGGTGAACTAACTGTCTTTTTTTTGTAGTGTTTTGTTCTTTTCGCATGCCACATATGGCTTAATTTGTGGATTTTAAATTTGACAAATTGTTTTCAATTGTCTGTACCCATATTTAAAGCGAAATAAATGACTTGATTTGCTTTAAATAAATAAGATTCTTTGTAGGTACTTAAAATTACACGCGATATAGAGGGCCAAAAAAAGACGTGATTAATGGACGGCCCCTAAAGGGTCAGACTGTCGTCGGTGTGAAGCACACTTCTTGTGGTGTTGTTATGATAATTATATCTCCATTAGACGCTAACTATGAAGATGTAATAACGCTATTCTTTTTATGTTACAGGATAACAAATAATAATTATTATTGTACCGAACGGACTTTGATATGTAGGGGCTAGCTTAGTTTTGGAACCGTAAGATAAAAATTATTGGTTGTTTCTCTTAAAACTTTCAATTCTAATCATTATTCAGATTTTTCGAGACTGAAACATATACTTAAAATTAATATTCGGTGCAAATAGCCCGACTTAGTTCTAGATGTAATTATTATTAAAATAATATGTGAATGTTGTACTTGATTATTCTTGTTAATACGCAATGAGGTTTTAAACATGTCCCTCGTCAGTTGTCAACCTTCTATTTCATTGACGACAAGATAAATTTGTCTTTTACTCAATCACGAAGTTTGATGGGAACTAACTACCGACTTACGTGTCGTATATTGTAAGGCTCTACATAGATATAGCCCTTGATTAATCCTAAACTAAAACACATGAGTCAACATCTCACTTCAACCTTACCAAACTTGTTGTGCCTCAAACAAACGAACCCAAGTTAATGGCTTAATATTGATGCGTGGTTTTGACATTTCCTTACTCAGTGACCCTACAGAGCCTTCAAAGGTCCCGACCTCAGAGGATGGAGAAACAACAGAGTGCGCATATCTGGGTATGAACCGTGTGCAGTAGTATGAACTAGTTGTGCCGTAAAAATTGTATCAAGATAGAGCGCGCAGTTTTAATAAAACTATCTTAAACCCTATTATCCCAATAGTATTGGACACATTAATATTTTCGCTTAAATAGCTTAAATCCGTAAAAAATGTACTACATACAGCCAGAAATGTGCTTATGCTCTTTACGCGGCTTTTATACTTGCACTCTATAGTTATAACTTTTTTACTCTATGGTCCGACTCTTGCAACACAACCGTCCCCTTTACTTCTGAACTTGGAATAGCAAGGTAAGTTAATACATGCGTAAAACTTTACATGTGATTAATAATTTGTGTAAGGAATCACTCGTGCATCTAAATTGGTAAACAGTTTGGTCAGTCACGTAACTGAGAAGTTGACGGAAGGGCAACCAATTTTGACTTTATGATCCAAATTATCCGACCGTTGAATGTTTTGATTCTATTTATATAATTTACGGAATTATTTTTGAATTTTGTGACATTATTCATTAATTTCGAACAGATTTTTTTTTTTTCGATAAGTAGGTATATGAGAATAGTTATTAAAATATTTTGCTAAATCTTTAAGTAGCGTGACGTTTGTAAATTTATAGTTCAATATCATATCACACAAAATATAATTATAACTATTTCGTGACAAAAATGAAAGAGGTCAACGTACATTTACTATTGTTGTTTATGAATACGACGCGACGTTCAAAATAACCTGTTTTACATTCAGTCCCATCTTAAGATTGGATGACCGTTTAAATTATTTTCGTTGCTAAACTGATAGACTATAATATTTTACGTCGATTCATCAATAAAATATTTTCAAACTGCGCTCCGAGCTGTCAAATGTTATGATATTTTTATTACGAACCCATAAAACGGGTTGAAAATAGCTTAGCGAGTACCTACTGTCATCAACTCGAAATGACGGCTTATATTTCTTTACTTTTTAATATCGTAAATTTTATATCTTAAAGTCCCGATTAGAGACGTTTAGTTTTTTGAAAAAAGCGGTCGCCATTTCGGTATATGCAGGTTCAATGAAAACTTTTTGAAACTAAATTCAGACATCTCCAAGATTGCCGAGATTCAGTATCTTTACTTTAAAAATCTTTTAATGTATAACTTGACTCTAACTTAAATTAATATTTTAAACATTTTTATATCCAGCAATCTGTAAAACCTGCTTGTATCAAGTAAAAACTGTAGTCATAGGCCTAGTAGATAGACGTACCTAATAAATGTACGATTGACAGTTTAACGCCTAATGAGGTTCTTACAGACAGCTAGAGTAGAAATCCACCAATTTGACGACCTCCGTGGTCGAGTGGCGTACGCACCGGTTTCAAGGTGTCGCTAGCTCTGAAGTCCCGGGTTCGATCCCCGGACGGGTCAATGTAGAAAATCATATTTCTACATTGTTTTGGGTCTGGGTGTTTGTGGTACCTTCGTTGTATCTGAATTCCATAACACAAGTGCTATAGCAACATACTTTGGGTTCAGAACAATGTATGTGATGTTGTCCGCATTTATTTATTATTATTATTATTTAATTAACAAAAGTGCTGAACAAAAATGTAACCAATAGTATCATTTGACAGCACATATCCACGTCTAAAGTTACACCAGTATAGGGATTTAAATTTATGTCTCCGGAAACTCGATATTCCCGATTGAGGTAATTGAAAGCTTAAAGGAATTTATTTTCAATTTCCTATCATATGAGGTTTTTCCGTCTATGAAATACACCGCTCGTGTCGATATTAAATTTATGACATGTCTGTTTTTAATTCCGATTTTAACTTAATTGAACCTTTAATTTGAAAGCTTGGATAGACAATCATCTTGTTTTATTCTCGTTTTATGTAATTTTGAAGTTTAATTTTGAATTGGATTGGGAACGTCGACTGTAAAAACTAATATACCTTAAAAAGTTTCTTAATTTTAGTGATATTGTTAGGGAGATAGTCTGCTCTTCAAGAAAGTTAAGTATTATAAGTAGTAAAGACCTAATACACTTTATAATGTTTTGGATAAGGGTAGTATAGATTCTATAACTACTTAATAAACTTATAATAATAAGTATAATCAGGTGAAATTGAAGTTTGTTTCTTGAGGTGTATAAACATTGATTAAATATAGGATTGTTTCATATATATTTGCTCAGTTTGCAACATAAGTAAAATGGATTGTCTATTATTTATCTTAGGCACTTAAAATAAAATTTGATTTCGAATTTATATACATAGGTACCTAACTTTTAGGTACATGTAAGAAAGATTGAAGATTTGAAGTCCACATTATTTTGGGCTTATTTTTATGTATGTCATGAACTCTTTCAATACCTAGGCTATGAATAAATTCGCGAGTCATGTACCACTCTGTAGCGGGGTTACCTACCCCAGGGAGTATTGGGCATACTTGACATACGAGCATATTTTCACGCACATCTCTTAGAACTTGATATACTATCTTGTAGCTAGTTGTATCAGATCTTTATGTAATCTTGTAGATTTTTATGAAGGATAGAATAAAATTTATTTATTAGAAGATATCATGTATAGAATTATCCATAACATGGCAGTGATTACGGGACGAATCAAAATAGTTTTACTTAGATATATCGTTTTGACATAATATTATAATATTATTTGTTTATACTCCTTATGGGTTTCAACTTTCAATATTACCAGATTCAACTGAATACCGTTTTACATTTAACGACTGCTATCTTAACTTCACTCGTCTACAATCCAGTTTATTGTTACCCAAATATAAATGCTTGTAATTTTACTGAAAAAGGCAAACGAAACGAAATAGTCTATATACAAGGAATGCAAGTTATGTGGTATATAAGTATGGGATAATTTCTTGAAACTTAGGTTCATCCTCTAAATGGATTTTATTACGTCTAGAGTCTAGACAGTGGTTTTGTCAGAACAAAGAAAAGACTTGAATTTTAATAAAGTAAATGCATAGACTTGGTCACACTAAAGATAAAGAATATTAGTTACCTTGCATTTAAATATTAAAATCCAGTGTGCAGCAAGAGCCTACTAATAACTTGTAACTTAACTAAAAAACACGGCAAAAATTTAGATTTAGAACTAATCATATAAGACGAAAAAGATGAGGCCTATGCCCGGCAGTGGGAGGACAAGGACTGTGGATGATGATGATGATATAATATGCTTAATAATATATAATAAGCATGCATTGACGGGCCTGTTGGTCTAGTGGTTAGTGACCCTGACTGTTATACCGGAGGTCGTGGGTTCGATTCTCACCCAGGACAAATCTTTGTGGGATGAGCATGATCATTTTTTCTGTGTCTGGGTGTAATTTATCTTTAATATGTATTTATTTAGAAATATATAAGTATGTTTATCAGGTATCTGGTTACCATAACACAAGCTCTGCTTAGCTTGGGATCAGATAACCGTGTGTGAGTTGTCCTGGAATATTATTATTACTATAATAAAAAAAACATACAACCATGGTTTTGTCAGAACAAAGAAAAGACTTGAATTTTAATAAAGTAAATGCATAGACTTGGTCACACTAAAGATAAAGAATATTAGTTACCTTGCATTTAAATATTAAAATCCGGTGTGCAGCAAGAGCCTACTAATAACTTGTAACTTAACTAAAAAAGACGGCAAAAATTTAGATTTAGAACTAATCATATAAGAGCCCGGCAGTGGGAGGACAAGGGCTGTGGATGATGATGATGATATAATATGCTTAATAATATATAATAAGCATGCATTGACGGGCCTGTTGGTCTAGTGGTTAGTAACCCTGACTGTTATACCGGAGGTCGTGGGTTCGATTCCCACCCAGGACAAATCTTTGTGCGATGAGCATGATCATTTGTTCTGTCTCTGGGTGTAATTTATCTTTTTTTTTTTTAGTAGCCTATACTGTCTCACTGCTGGGAAAAGGCCTCCCCCAAGTCCTTCCATTGGTCTCGAACCAGTTCTTAAGGTAAATGTCCAGGTCGTCTCGCCACCTTCTCCTGGGACGGCCTCGGCGGCGCCGTCCGTCTGCTGGCTTTAATATAAGTAATTTATCTTTAATATGTATTTATTTAGAAATATATTAGTATGTTTATCAGGTATCTGGTTACCATAACACAAGCTCTGCTTAGCTTGGGATGAGATAACCGTGTGTGAGTTGTCCTGGAATATTATTATTATAATAAAAAAAAAAACATACAACCATCCTTACTGACAACAAGATTTATAAAACCTACCTATCTGCCGTACTCTCTACAAAGAAACTGATCACACGTGACCTTATCTGTACATAAGTACTTAACATTTAAGTTACCCAAACCTGTCCTAATTTTTTGCCGAAACTACTTTAGGTACTCCAGAAAACGCTGCGTCACGTCAAAACCGCTTATACGCTGAAGTCGGCGTTTCAAGCCATCACTGTGACTTGCACTAATAATTTCTTATCTTAAGACAAAGGTACTTGTCTTTATATAGTTCTTTCATTAAGGGCAGGAAGTGAGGCTGAAACAATGATGTATAGTGCGCAGATAAATGACTTTTAGGTTAATGTTTTGTGTCTTACATTAAACGTAGATAAAAACTAAAATTATTAAAGGTTTCTTTTATTTTTACCTAATATAAAGCCATTATCCAGAGAGGGGCTCCTGGCTAAGTGTAAACCGTACGGTTTGACCAATAATACAGGTCAAGCCGCGCTCGCCGCGGTTGGTCCGTGGATGGGTGACCATTTATAACATACCGAGACCCCTCCGTGTTTCGGAAAGCACGTTAAACAGTAGGTCCCGGCTGTCATACATAGATCTTTGGCAGTCGTTAAGTCAATTCTGACACCCAGTCTTACTATGGGATACTGTGTTCCCCAGTAAAATGGGTTGTGGAGGTCAGATAGGCAGTCGCTCCATGTAAAATACGGTGTTCAGCTGAATCCGGTAAGACTGGTGGCCGACACCAACATAATTTGAGAAAAAGGCTAGGCAGTTCGATTGATTGATAAAGCCATTATCCAGATAGTTTTTTTTAAATACTATTGTTGGAGCGCCTGCGCATTTAGGATTAGCAACGAGTTCCATCTTAATTAAACTAGTCGTATAAGTTAATTTTAAGGTAATTTGCATGTCATTGTCCACATTCATTATACAAAGGTCATTGAACCATCACGTTCTCACAGCTGTTTTATTGTAATTCCCGGAATCCTATACATGGTCCTATCGAGCCCGATATTCGTGGATCGGCTAATATATTATTGAAGATTATATATTATACAAGGAATATAACCGAGAAGATTTAATTAAAATTTATTGAAGATTAAGTGTCGGCTGTGGGGTGTGAAAGGAGTACATGGAACTACGGTGTTAACTCTTATATTTAAACTATATCGTTACCCAACACTCAAATCAGGTAGTATATATAATATAAATCGAGGATTTATCAGGTTAGTGTGTTATTGTATTATCAATATTTGTGTTAATTAGTGTCGTTTCTTCGAATAGGTGCCGTACCGTCACATTGTGACTGTGAATAGTGTTTTATTGTATTTGTTAACAGTCATTAAATTGAAACTCGTACTTGCCAATTGTAGTAGGTATAGTAATTATATAAATTACATTATTTCAATTTAATTTATATTGTTAAAAGTTAACAATTTAATTTTATGTGTAAAACTAATAATATTCACGTTAAGTAGGTACTTGTCCGTAGGTAGTTAGTAGAACTTTAACACAAAGGATTGAGTGTTAGATATTGTTTGCTGTATAATTATTAGTAGTTGTTAATTAATTAATTACCGTATTTATGAAGCTTAGGCAATTGTTTAAAAATATTGTACTCTTTGTTTCTCTATTTATTGAGGTTTAGTGAGTTTAATTTACTACATAAACGAGTTTAAGTTTGTATTCGCTGTTCGTTTGTTGTGCATAGTAATTTGTTAGGATTTGTGTTTGTCATTAGCATCTACTTACAAGAGATAGTTACCTAGTTATATCAATTAGGTGTTCACGTTTTATTATTGTAAATTACAGGTTTACGTCACCCGATTCCCAGTATGACCGACGAAAGGGAGTTAATAAAGAAGCGGGGTAGCTTCAAAGGCCGTTTAACCGTATTCGTGAACTTTATAGATGCACTTGAATCCAAGTCTATGAGTAACTGCGACGTCACGGAACTACAGCTGCGTATGGGCAAGATTGAGTCGTTGTACGAACAATATGATGAGGTACAGTTAAAATTAGAATGTCTTGTCGATGATATTAAATTACAAATGTGTGAGCGTTCAGAATTTGAATCCCTGTACTATAAGACACTTTCTAGGGCTCAAATCTTGATAAATACCGTTAGTAAAGATAATGAATCTGTTGGTAGTGGTAAAAGTACTCGTGCCAGTAATTATAAGCCTGTCAAGTTACCTACAATACAGTTGCCTAAATTCTGTGGGTCTTATAGTAACTGGTTAGAGTTTCGTGACACCTTTACGAGTCTCATCCACTCCAATGACGATATCGACGAAATAAATAAGTTTCACTATTTACGAACGTCACTGGAAGGTTCCGCTGCAGTGGTGATACAATCCATTGAGTTTTCAGCTGGAAATTATTCTGTAGCATGGCAGGTATTATGCGAGCGATTTGACAACAAACGATTGTTAATTCACAATCACGTTTCGGCTATATTTAATATTGAGACGGTCACGAAAGAATCGTCAGCCGTTTTAAAAGGTTTAATTGACCAATTAAATAAAAATTTACGTGCCTTAGATACGTTAGGTGAACCCGTCAAGCACTGGGACACACTTTTAATTTATATTGTCACGCGCAAGCTAGACAGCAAAACGTTCCGTGAGTGGGAGGAGTGTAAAGGTCGGATAGACAAGGATAGTAAGATTACCTTTGATACATTCCTCCAATTCATGCGTGCGCGCGCTGACTTAGTTGAGACTTTAGAGCTGTCGCGGAATAACTCGTCCCAGGTAAGTATGAAGACAGGTTCTAAGGTAAGATCTATGGTAACAGTGCAAGGTCATAACAATGATATTACTTCTAGTACAGATATAAGTACTAAGGTCTGTCCTAGGTGCAAAGGTGACCATAGTTTAAATAATTGTGCACAGTTTCTCGCATTAAGCAATGAAGCTCGTATCAAATTATTGCCAACTTACAAAGTTTGTTTTAATTGTTTTCGCTCGGGTCATTTTGCCAATCAGTGCAAGAAGCCGGGTTGTAAGCTTTGTAAGCGCAGACATAATACGCTAATCCATACAGCTGAATTTAAAAATATTGCGAATACTCGTCAAAATGATTTAAATAACTCGTCTCAAACTTCTCAGTCATTGTCGCAGTGTTCGAGCACTGAGACAAATAATGTTGCGTTATCGGCAAACGCCACATCTTCCCGTGGTATTAGTCATCATGATGTGTTGTTATCAACCGCTTTAGTCAAGGTACATGATCGTAGTGGTCGTGAACATGTAGTTCGCGCAGTGCTTGACAGCGGTAGCACATCCTGTTTTATGACGCAGAGACTTTGTTCACAGTTAGATATAGCAACTAATGAGATAGATCGGTCGATATATGGCATTAATAACGTGACATCACACGTAGGTAAAACATGTCGTATTAATATGACGTCATTAAATAATTCTTTTAAGACTGAGTTGTTTTGTTTTGTTTTACCATCAATTACCAATGAAGTGCCATGTCGTGATATCAACACTTCCACCATGAACATCCCTTCTTATCTCTGTTTAGCTGATCCTACATTTTACAAGCCAGCTGAAGTAGACATTCTAATTGGTGCTGATGTCTTCTGGGACTTGTTGGGGTCACGGCGGATAAAGTTAGGTGATGGAAAGCCAATCCTTTTTGAAACCAGGTTAGGCTGGATAGTGTCCGGCCCTATCAGTAGGAATCATGTCACCTTGCTTTCTAATAACATATGGTGCCATTTTTCTAAATTGGGTTCCACTGCGTCTACGGATTTAGACAACCTTCGAACTGATTTATCCAAGTTCTGGCAGTTGGAGGAGATTAATGTTAAAGCTTCTCACTACTCCCCGGAAGAGAAAAGGTGTGAGGAACATTTTATTAAAAATACGACACGGTTGGCGAACGGTCGCTTTTGTGTTCATGTACCCCTCAAACAAGACCCTTCTGTTCTGGGAGATTCATTTCGTAAAGCCACTCATTGTCTTCATTCCTTAGAACGTAAATTAAAGTCGAAATCCGAATTTGGCAAAATGTATCAAGCCTTTATGTCCGAGTATGAGTCACTAGGACATATGACTAGATGTAAAGAGTCAGACTTCAGCCCTTTTAGTTATTATATACCGCATCACGGCATATTACGGGAACAGAGTAGCACGACAAAGCTTCGTGTTGTGTTTAATGCAAGTTGTCCCACTTCGTCTGGTATTTCATCAAATGATTTACAAATGGTTGGCCCAACTATTCAGGATGACCTATTGTCTATTCTCCTTCGCTTTAGACAGTATAAGTATGTTTTATCCGGAGATGTGCAGATGATGTACAGATGTGTGGATGTACACCCATCTGATAGACACTTGCAGCAGATTCTTTGGCGAGGTCAAGGTAAGGAATCGGAGCCTGTGAAAGTGTATAAATTAAATACAGTCACTTATGGTACAGCTAGTGCACCATTCTTAGCTACTCGATGCCTTTATCAATTAGGTCTTGACTGCAAGAATGAGAAGGTTGCTGAAGTCATCAAACATGATTTCTACGTCGATGATCTTCTCACTGGAGGGGATGACTTAAATGAAGTCCAATTCATTCGACAAGAAGTCACAAAGACACTTGCATCGGCTTGCATGCCACTACGTAAGTGGAAGTCAAACGAACCTCAGTTGTTGTCTGAGATTGAACAGACATCGCTTGACTTAAATATTGGGTCTACTGAGCCTGAAAAATTGTTAGGTTTAGGCTGGTATGCAAGTTCAGATCAACTTGTTTTTTCTTTTAAATCGTCGGTGCCTTCTGCTAATAATACTAAGCGTGATTTACTGTCTGTCATTGCAAGAATCTTTGACCCTTTAGGTATGTTATCTCCTTTCGTGATCACAATGAAAATGTTACTACAGAGAATGTGGCTTAATAAATTATCGTGGGATGAGCCATTAAATCACGAAATCAGTTCACAATGGCAAGCTATTGTAAAAGAATTACCGCGTATAAACGATTTTCGGATTCCACGTATCGTCGTTTGTGAGTCGTACACAGAGTTAGAACTCCATATCTTCACCGATGCATCTGAACGAGCTTATGGAGCTTGTGCCTATGTTCGTAGCATTAATAATAAGGGTGAGTATATGGTTAGATTACTAATGTCTAAGAGTAGAGTAGCGCCAATTAAACCAACCACAATTCCAAGACTGGAGTTGTGTGGCGCTTTAGTGGGAGCTCGTCTGTGTGAGAAGGTATTAAACTCACTTAGAGTCAAGTTTAGTCGCGTTTTTTGTTGGACTGACTCCACAATCGTGTTGGGATGGTTACAGATGTTGCCTTCTAAACTTCAGCCATTCGTACGCAATCGCGTTGCTGAAGTCTTAGAGCAGGCAGGTCACTGTACCTGGCGACATGTTCCAACCGATAAAAACCCAGCAGACCTGATATCTCGAGGTGTGGATATTGGAAATCTGCAGGGCTTGGATCTGTGGTGGTCTGGTCCTGAATTTCTTCTACAAGACTCATGCGATTGGCCCTCTCTCGTCAGAGGTGCCGAGTTAGACTCACTCCCTGAAACTAAGCCAGACGTATCCTTAAGCGCTATTGTTGATACCAACAACAACCACGAGCGGTTGATAAATTTTAGTCGTTTTTCTGATTACACACGAATGGTACGTTGTATGGCTTATGTGTTGCGTTTCATTAACTTGTGTAGAAAACAATCGCTAACCACTAGTTTTTTATCAAGCGACGAATTAAAAAAGGCTTTAGAGATTTTAATATTGCAAAGTCAACGTGAATCATTTACGGAATATAAATTACTTTTATCTAATCAAAATTTACCTAAAAGGAGCGTCTTATTAAAGTTCAATGTTTATTTGGATGATAATAAAATAATGCGTGTCGGAGGACGTCTCGATAATTCAGAATTCGATTATAATAAACGGCACCCAATAATTTTACAGTCCACTCATGATTTTACTAAATTATTATTTAATTTCGAGCACAAAAGATTGATGCACGCAGGCCCGCAATTATTATTAGCCTCAATAAGAGAATCTTATTGGCCCATAGGAGGCCGAAATTTAGCTAAGGCCTGTTACCATAGATGCGTGCTTTGTCATCGAATGAAGGGTAAGGTTGTTACTCCATTGATGGGTAATATGCCGCGGCAGCGCCTTCTTCCAGGTGGCTTTCCCTTCGAAAGCACAGGTGTCGATTACGCCGGCCCTATTATGTGTGCTAGTCGTCAAGGTCGCGGTTGTAGGCTCGTAAAGGTGTACATCGCTATTTTTATTTGTTTTACGACCAAAGCTATACATTTAGAGCTTGTGGGTGATTTGACTAGCAATAATTATTTATTAGCCTTATACCGATTCATTTCTAGAAGGGGAAAACCCGTAAATATTTATTCGGATAATGGTACCTCATTTGTTGGTGCGTACAACGAACTTGCTAAGTTCCTTAAGACTAGTTGCGATTCCTTGGGAGAGAGTATGGCCAGCGAGGGGATCAAGTTCCATTTTATACCTGCGTATACTCCTCATTTTGGCGGTCTCTGGGAAGCGGGTGTCAAATCTGTAAAGTATCATTTGCAAAGAGTGTTGGGAAATTGTAACATGACATTCGAAGAGCTTAACACCACGCTAGTCCAGATCGAAGCCATTTTAAATTCACGCCCACTAACGCCACTGTCTTCAGACCCAGCTGATTGTACACCGCTGACACCAGGTCATTTCCTCGTCGGTCGCCCGCTCACATCCTTGCCTCAGCCAAATGTTGAAGAGTATTCTACTCATCACCTCAGTCGCTATCAGCGCATTGAACAACTTCGCCAACATTTCTGGAGGAGATGGAGTAAGGAGTTCGTTGCTGAGTTACAGCAACGAGTCAAGTGGCGCTCCTGTAAAGAAGGCTTGAAGCTGAATACCTTAGTGGTAGTAAAAGAGGAAAACCTTCCGCCTCTGAAGTGGAAGCTGGGAAGAATTGTGGCTGTTCACCCAGGATCTGACGGAATCGTCCGTGTCGCTGATGTTAGGACATCAACTGGAATAATTCGGAGGGCCTTCAACAGGATATGCCCATTGCCAGTATCTTCGGAGTCTGGTTGAAAGAGACACTTTCAACGCCCGGGGGCATGTTGGAGCGCCTGCGCATTTAGGATTAGCAACGAGTTCCATCTTAATTAAACTAGTCGTATAAGTTAATTTTAAGGTAATTTGCATGTCATTGTCCACATTCATTATACAAAGGTCATTGAACCATCACGTTCTCACAGCTGTTTTATTGTAATTCCCGGAATCCTATACAACTATACATACATGTTACTTATTTAACAATGATTATAATCATGGCTGGTTATAATAATTGCTTGCTCATGTCAAAAAAAATGTCAAATACCGTAAAAATTTCAAATACAGTAGATACTAAATAAATGTTTTTCTATTCTATTCTATTCTATAAGTTTTTGTACTTCCCTCACCCATCTTCTTAGCGTGTCGATAAATGGCAATACTACATTTTCCTGGACCAGTACTCAGCTACGCTAGCTTCTCTCATAAAATATAAATAAAATTATTACACGTAAACATCTAAAATAGTGTACCTTTATGTACTATTTATAAACGTCGTAGGTACAGCCTATCCTAAATGATAAAAAGGAACTATAGTGGGATATCAATTACATACTTAAGTAGTAATCCTACCTAACTAACGTCTTGTGAATCAGCTGTCAGTCCATATCAGTGTTTGATGAGATAACAAGAAAGGATGGGTTAGTGTAGTTGAGAGTAACGTGTCTAATGTAAATACCTACATGTTTATTTTTAATCAATTAAATACAATTTTTTAAATAATCAATAACAGTAAATCTACAGAGGTTTATCGTTAATGATTTTTTAATTTTGTCTATAAAATTTCTGACTATGCGGATGTTTAGTCATTATTTTTTTTCCTTTCATGTAATTTTATACTATTATTTATTATTTATTATTGACGACCTCCGTGGTCGAGTGGCGTACGCACCGGTTTCAAGGTGTCGCTAGCTCTGAGGTCCCGGGTTCGATCCCCGGACGGGTCAATGTAGAAAATCACATTTTCTACATTGTCTCGGGTCTGGGTGTTTGTGGTACCTTCGTTGTATCTGAATTCCATAACACAAGTGCTTAAGCAACTTACTTTGGGTTCAGAACAATGTATGTGATGTTGTCCGCATTTATTTATTTATCTATAAAATACGCCAAATTTTGTTAATCATTCGCTTTCTTTTATTAAACTATGATTTTTTTTGTGCATAAATAGGATTTTTACTTTTCTTATACGAGAATTAGTGATGCAATATATAATAATAGCGCGAACATGCATAAATACCTTTACATTTCGACCAGGTTCCACCGGTCGTGGTCGCAAGGTAGCAAGCAGACTGGATATGCGGTGTCATCTCTCTGTGCACAAAGTAGATACCTTTTCATTTACCCCGAGTTCTTTAATTACACTATACACTACACTGATCTTGTCCATATTAACTGACTTTCACGAAAATAAAGATTGTAATAATCAAATCACTGGGTACCAAGTTGCTAATAGTTTAAAACCATCTTCGCGATTGAAATTTTGACGTTTCTTGATTTCAATCGCTTTTCGCACTGTTCACGAGTGAAGTTAGTATTTTACTTGTCTTTTCGTCAAATATAAACTAATATCAAACTACCTACATAACTAAACATATAAGTAGTTATGCAAACTTTCGTCCGAGACTGTATTACTTCTATCTTTGCCTTAGACTTAGTTTCGAGTACTTGATTATGCGGGCTCCGTTTTAGAATGAAGCACTAGTTACGTATTTCTGATATGAAAAGGATAATATACTATTTTCTCTCTCTATTAAATGTAATCCTCAACTATACTGGTTTTGAATAGGATTTACTTATAAATGTATAGTAATATAATTCACGGGAATAGGCGCATACATGCATAAATACCTTTTTTGGGGCTTGACGTTTCGGCCGGGTTACACCGGCGGTGGTCGCAAGCAGACTGATTACTTATAAGTGTTCTATACGTCGAAATAAAAATGACAATATTTATTGGAAAACTTTATTGCTATTGCATATTTAATAAAATATAGAGTACCTTATTTTGCTTCATTAATACATGTTGTTTGTAACATTAAAGTTGTCGCGCAAAAAGTTTTCCAACGTTTTCCAATTATTTCAAACATAATTAAAAAAAAAACAATTTTGTATAAATTTGTTTAGGTATCTAAAATCCTATTTTTGGTATCCAATTTATGCGAACACCACAATACGTATTGCTGCTTGTCTTACATAATGTTTGGGGGTCAAAAGGAAGAAAATAAATTACAACAGCGCTCGTAACCAAGGATAACACCGAAACAATTCGCAGACGTTAACAACATTTGAGACAAAACACATGGCTATAAAAACAGCTTCCTTGTTCACAAACAAATCAGAAAATGTATTTTTTCTCTCAAATATTTTTCTTTGTAAATCATATAAACAATAAGGTTTTAATCGTTGTCGCGTCGTTTAAAAACAAAAGTCAACATATGACGTTATCTGACAGCTGTCAACTGTCACTGCCACCGTCTAAATAACGAGTTGTAGGGAGTGTTATTAATAAATAGTTTGATGTCATATAAGTTGTTCGTGCTGCCTTTAATTATTGATTTTGTCATTTACTTTGTACACCTATATTATACTAAGTTAAGTACAAAATTATGTACTACGGATGAGAGCAGGGCCTAGATTTTTAGCGACCTATATGCTATTATTTTTAGTCTGGTAACACTAATAAAGTTATTTCTGGACAAGAGTAAGCAATCGATACGTCAAAGAAAACAAAATAAAAGTGTAGCCAGTTCGAATCCGAGGTGGGTAATGTTAGTACCCGTAACTCGGAAAAGTTCCGAAAGCGGAAACGAGTCAACTTGCTACGTTATTGTTGAACCTAAAGTAGCGGTGTTTACTGGCTCTACCGCAACCACTGTACAGCATACAGAAGTTCAGCATAAAAACAAAACCATTTCGCACCAATATTTCAAAATGGCTTTTTGTCCATATTAATGTTGTATTAATTACCTTATTATTTTATCTTCAGTTATTCTAATTAATTACGTGTATCAAAATAATATTTATTTATTTGTCAATCGAAAGTCGCTTCGCTAATGCACAAACTATATAATAAGTTATGTACTTTAAGACAAACATTTAAGCATAGTGCATCTTCTTATTATAGTAGACAATCCATAATAATATTATAATAATTCTGGCCTATAAACGTCCCACTGCTGGGCACAGGCCTTTCCTCATATAGACAAGGCACGAGCAGTGATCACCACGCTTGCTGAATTGCGGATTGGCGATTTCAGATCCCAATTTTGGAATCCAGGTTTCCTCACGATATTTTCCTTCACCGTTAGTCAGAAGTGTCTTAAAATAATTAAGAAAGTACATATCACTTTGAAAAGTTACATTGGTACTTGCCCGGGTTCGATCCTGCAACCTCGTGCATACAAATCCGTTCATTGAACCGCTAGGCCAACACGACTTTGATAATGACGTAAAAAAAAACAATAAAAAAAAATCAAAACTTATAAATTGAAAAGTAAAATCAAATAATAACAAAGATTTTACAAACTGTACTACTGACTTCCCTCTACAACGTGGCTGAAAGTCGTCACAGCAGTACATTGACCTACTAAAGAACTTATCTGGTTAGATGTATCTCTTTTTGTGGTTTTCTGCTTTTCCAGAATACTTCGTTGAAAAGAAATGTCAGAACTCTGACACAATCAGCTGACTGTTGTGCGTTTTGGAAGCATGCATTTGTTTGTACATGTTTTTTAACAAAGGTTTCGTTGTATGTGTGCATTGGGTTGAATATTTGGGATATGAGGGAAATGAAAAAATACACTAAAAATATTGCAGTATTTCTTGGTAGCAAGCTTTTATGACTGTTTCGCTGTTGTGCTAGTGCCTAAAATAATGTGGTAGACGATTAAAAAATAACAATAGATCGAGTTTTATAGGTAAAAAAAATAATGAAATTGTTATATTTAAATGTTTTCATTACCATTAGTGCGTTATACATGTGTGCTATTATGATATAAAACAAATTGAATATTTTAAGCGTATGTGTGTACTACACTAGAAGCATTTTACAGATGAACGCACCACAATATAATGGGTGTTCGGGAAACATTTATAATTTTAGTAAATTACTCATTTTCCTACTTATAAATAATATTAAGCCATTATAAAATATGAAAAAAATACGATGTTTACAAAAAATAGAACGAAAAAAGTAACATGTTCCAAAGGACTTTTTTCATTGCTTATCTATTCAGTTTTCTAGTAAAAAAATAAATAAACGTAATAATCTAGTCGATGAGAAACTGAAGTATTTCTAATACCTATTTCTAGCCAGCCTAGACCGTAGCCGAGCCACACACTCAAACTGGCAGTCTAGACCATAAGCAAGCTACCATTTTTCTCCACCCATTACAATATAGAAGGCGGCCATATTGCAGTATTTAAGACTGGCAGGTTACGATTGCAGACCAGCTGTGCGGCATTCACACGTTTCGAAGAAATACAACCGACCTTATTAGTCCATGTATTGTTTCGATTTCGCTTGTTGCCAATATACTGAGCTGTATTTCAGTCCGAGTATTTATTAGCATACCTTGTCTTGAAGTCTAGATAAATGTTCATAGCTTAGAAAATAAGAGAAAGAAAATCTGCTTATTCTGTTCAAACTCTGAAATTCGAGAATTGAATAGGTTTTGGCTATCCGGTGGTGATTGTATGGAAATATCTAAGAATCGAATTTTTTGGCTTGAGCTATCAGACATGAAGAAATCTAAACATACGAGTAGGTACATAATTTAGGCATGTTTATAAATGCCTAACCTTTTCATTATGCCTTTAATCCCAAGGGAGTTTTCTTTATCAAAAGTCTACGCATGTTGAGTAATTATGCACAGTTCTATTGCTGCATTGGGCTTACGTATGCAAAAACTTAAAGTATGGTAATTTAGACGTTTCAATCATCAGGGAATTTAAATGAATGATCTATACTTATTTCAAATAATTCTTAATTCTTTATTGTACACACATAAACATTTTAAAGATATACATTAATAAAAGTCGATGTACAGAGGCGAGCTTAACTCAACATTAAGTTTTCTTCCAGCAAACCTTTGAGTGAAAGTGAAATACCTAATTTAAACAAGTTGTGAGGCAGACAGAAATGTACAACAAACTAATAGACATACACACAAATAATACATATAGTACGTATATAATATGATATATATTAAATATATAATAAAATAATGTTCAAATAATTTAGACAAATAGCTTTTGTTATCACGAATTATTTGCGTTTGAATAAAAACCTTTAGAAATTACGCGAAAAGTATTAGCTTTTGATTGAGATCCATTATCGGTTGATCGGGCTTGGCATATTGCTATTTCTAGCCAATATTACAAAAGTAAAACTATTGAAAAGACGATTTTATTTTGAAAAGCCTTTATTAAAGCTTGTCGATTAAATAAAATATATCTTTCGAAATGTTTTATATCGAAGATTTATATTTAATGGAAAATGTGTATTGATTAAAGTAAATAAATATATTATTATTACTTTGTATTATCTTAAGAGTTCTTATGGCAGTATTGTTAACTTTGAAATCAAGATAATAGAATACTGCCTTAAGAAACATAAGTATTACTTTAGTTGCTGAAAGAATATCAGTATTGGAAATAAAACTACTTTTTACGGATTATATTACGATTTATTTTAGATTTTAAGTCCCTACGTATCAACACCTTTGCAGGTGTCATGGTCACGGGCGGACTGAGGTGGTGTTCGTCTTAATAGCAGACGTTGAAACGTCGGGACCTAAAGTCCAAATTGAAACCGCGATATCCTTACTAATATTATAAATGTTAAAGTTTGTTTGGATGTATGGATGTTTGTTACTCTTTCACGCAAAAACTACTCTATGGATTTTAATGAAACTTTACAATAATGTAGCGTATACATTGGAATAACACATAGGATATAATTTATAAAGATGTGTATGAATTGTCATTCACGCGGGTGAAACTGCGGGGCACAGCTAGTAATCTATAAAAAACGTAGTTTTATTTCGATGTCTAACATTCGCGTAAACCTATAAAAACTTAATATTTTTTTATATAAATGCGTAGAAGCATCCTTTATCCTTTACACTAAAACGCGTAGGCATATCGTATTAATTGGAGTTATAATGACATACGCAATTAGTCAGTTTTCGATCCACATAACATAGTATCTAATACCAATAACTAAAGGCTAAACTTAGCTAAAGTGTAAACTTGACGATAATTTGCTGGCGACTCCCACACGTATTACCATTTAGGCACATGACCGCATTGCTCAAAATATAAATCATAAACTAGCTTAACACCATTATAATATCTGCCTAATAATTTTCCCACAACTGTAATATAATATATAATATTTGTTCACACAGTGAAAGAAGAAGCATTGATCTTCACGCTTGATTGTGTTATCATTTCAATTCTGATAAACTAGTTTTACTATAGGATACAGCGTTGCCCATTAAAATGTTTATGGATATCAGGTAGACATCTGAATCCGGTAAGACTAAAAGTCGACGCCGACATAGCTTGGAAAAGAGACTAAGCTGAAGTTATACCTATATTTAAATACAGGTCCTGGTGTTCTGGTTATTTTTCTTTATCATTGACTCAATATCAGCTCATTTACTTAGTAATTACTGCATTAGTGCAAAATACAACTAAATAACTTAAGAGATAAACAAAACATATATTTGGAGAAGAGTTACTATCCTTTACCTGAAACATTATACATTCAAATCCGGTCATTCAACCAGGCTTCCATAACTCGAAAGCGTCAAACCATATTAGCAACAGTGTTCACACAAAGTATAGTGTAGCTACTAGTCTTGGCACTGTAGCGGTTGGCACTAGTATACCGGGGTATAATTTTTGCACGTCAATTGCAAAACTCAGGGCGTCGTAAAGGCAAGGCAGGGGAGGCAGGGGGGGAGGGGGTGTTGGGTTTATTAGTGTTAATAAATGCACTCGTTATTTACTTAGGAATTTATTGCTGTTCCACCTGCGACGTTCGTATACTTTGTTATTTCAAGGGTTGTGTGCTTATTGACTTCTTGTACGTGTATGGTTTTTGTTGAGTTATATAAATAATGTTTGCTGTTTCTTTGAGCTTTTGGGGTGTAGATGAAAGAGGTCAGTAATTTGCAATTAACTTGTAATATATTTTTGGTGTATGTAAAATGAGTAAGTAAGTTTCTATTTGAATTGGCTTAAGATAATACTGACGTGTCATGCTGACGATTGTTCTTTGAAAATTGTTAAAATAGGTTAGAATAGGTGTAATTAAAAAAAACGGTAAGATATATTTATTTCTTGCAAAAAACCGTTGAACTTATTACGATTTGAGTGATAAGTGAATGACTGTCATCCCTGTTGCTATATTTTTCCTCACACAAATTGTATGTTTGGGGATGTTATGGCAATACACACTTCGCAAAATAAACCAACATTACGATCGAGGGTAGTATGCAAAGAGAAATACATTTTACTACCACTACACTCAAATGTCGCATATTTTACGTCACTAATGCTACCTACACACAAGGACTCTCTGCACCATCTTATAAGTATGTGACAAAAAGTGTTTAATTATGGAATATTAAAAATATAGCCAAGACATCAAACAAAAACTTCCTGTCTAAATCCACAAAGAGCCAAAAATTTATGAAATTTACCTTATTTATAACCTAAACTAAATTATAACGTTCTGATCTGTTTTTAGTTGTTATTGAATACCTATTTGGCATACGGTGGAAAATTCAACCTCCCCCTATTTTAAGGAGGGCAAAAAGTGTCCCATATTTGTGTTGCAATGTAAAAGTACCTTAAGTTACGTTTGAGATGTGCCGAAAGTGAATGGGCACCTGACTTTTATTGTCCAAGTTGAGTTCACAAGTTACAACAAATCTAACATTTTAGGCAAACGAGTGGGGTCTAGGTTCTTCCAGGAAACTTGTCCAATCGCGTCCAGCCACCGTTACGTGTGGACTTATTCCGAAGCAATTAAAACTTCCGCTGGGGCTTAGGTTGTTAGCGAAATTCGGACCTTTTTGTATTGTTCCACTCACAATTGTAAAGTAAACAAAGAGTGCCAAGACAAAGGAACTTTACTTGAAAACAGTATTTAGTGCAGATTTTCATTGGACTCCGTTTCTTCGGAAAGCTGCAAAATACATCCGTTGCGCTGAATAAAAACTAACTTTAGTCGAAATAGTTTTATTGGAAAGTTTTATTTTGTTCGGTTCATGGCTCTGTTCGAATAGTTTAACTCCCCTGGACCTCCCTTGCACCCTTCTGGCTATCTTTATTCACCAACATTGTAAACAAATTCATTTATACATTTTAGCTCCGTACTTATTAAAGAGTTGGTCCGCGCCGCTCGCCGCGCTCCTAGGAAACACCAGACGCTGACAGTTGAATAAATGTTCCACAAAACTTATTCGTTCTTTCAGTGCACATAATTTGTACATTATATGCATTTGTTTGAAAGTCCAACTGTAGCCTTTATTTGCTAAATTGGGAGTTTAGGATTATGTTTCTAAACGTTTGTTTAACAAAAGTAATTAGTACTAAAAGTGAATTCTAATTTATGTAAATAGTATTTTAACATAGATAAAACTAAATTACCAGTTTAATATATAACACAATGTAAAACAATTGACAACGATATCCTAATTACAATTAAATAACAACGCGCGTGGCGTTTTGCATGTTAGGAATACAAAATACATTAGATAATGAAGCAATGAAATATCATTCCATGCAATAGCTTTAAATATCTAAAATGATAACGGTCATTGGTGTTGTAATCCGTCTAATTAGCCGCCGCTCTGCATGTCCGTGCGGCAGTAATTAGCACAATTATTGAATGTATGGCCGCATTACATTCAGCTTGTGTTCGTTCAATATTCAGTAAGCGACGTGAGATGAACTCTGGCTGGAGAGTTTATCATCGTCCTGTCACTCCACAGTTATTTATGGACCAGTAAACTTGGAAATATATTTTCCTCGGCGGCGGCCGCGCGTCCATTTCAGGTTAAGCCCCTTGGGCCAGGGCACTAGACGAGTCGAGTGTCATAAATTTGAAAACTGTTTCGTGAAAACGAAAAAATGAAACAAATATTTGACGTTCACTCTGGACCGATCTTCGATATAGGCGGCGCTACGGGCTGCGATGAATTTACGACTATTTACAGGCGAATCGAGTTAAACGCGAACATAAAGCCGACGAAATTGCCTATGAATATGAACGTCGTACTGTTAGGAGACGAAGATATCAAATAACAAACGTGAACTTTCGACAATTTAGTTTTTCATTTCACACGGTTGCGCTGTTGCCTATTACTTTATTTTCATGGCCATACTAGAACTTTACTAGAATTATTCAACATAAAATAAAAATAAGTACCTATTTCATGAAAATAGTTTTTTTTTATCTCCCTTGGCGTATTTTGCAATACCTAAAATAAACAATAAATTGTTTGAGTAGACAGATGATTGATGCCAGTGATGAATACATATGTACAAAGGATTTATACATACAAAGGGTACATCACAACACTGGCTCATCGTATTTTAACTACACAAAATATTTTTCATGCGTATTAATGCCGAGACTGACGCGGACTGGAAATTCATTTGCATTGATGTCGGTATACGACGAAACTAGTCACTTGGATGTTTACAAAAATACCAAACGTTGAAATAAATACGGAGCATAATGTTTTTCAATAAGAACAGCGTAGAAAAAAACTTAAGATGTCAAAGCCTTTTATGTGAGCTTTTTAAACCTTATAAGCACAAAAAAATGTTTAGCTACTTATAATATTATCTATCAACACTGCTACTTTTAATAAAGTATCAAAATCAAAAATATTTGTCTAGCAAACAAATCTTCAATGTTACATTAAAATAGGTCGGCCATTATATCAAATGTCTGGCATTTATACTCTACACAATTAAAAAGTTTAGCAAAAAATAAACTTAATTTATGATGCGTATTTGTTTCATAAGGGTTTAGTAGACCCATCCATTCGCCTTTTTAATTCGAATTTCGAACTCAGCGGAGCGAAAATAGTTGTGTGTCAGTGATATATTATTTCAAAGAGTATTTTGAAGTTTATTTTTCTAATTTTATTTGAATATATAACATGCGCAAAAACCTTTGAACTGGACTCAGTTAATACACGTAGCTAGTTTATTTTAGAGTCAGATAGCAAGAAGAGGTCAAATGAGTATAGGGATTGTTCCAAAATGACGGGGTACTAAAATAATTTTAACGACAGTTTGATTACTTTTATCGCAAGTTTTCGCTTCAGTTGACTCGTTTTCAAACCATTAGTTTTATGCGAATTATTGCTAAGGAATTGCTTATTTATCAGTCGTGGAAGGGCACAATATTATTTATCGCGTCCTATTTTGGGTAACGGGCGAGAAAATTTGTCTGATATCAGCAATAGCCATCTTTGGTCAACGATATTTGTGTTGTGGGGCTGTCGATTTCATTATTTTCGGCGTTTAAGTTATTGTGGGATGTTGCTGTAGTCAATTTCATGGTTATTTCAGCTATTTCATTTTTGGTCGCCTTACCAAAATGTTCTATAATTCTAAAAGATACTTATTACACGAACGAAAATTATCTTTACATCTTCTGTCAATTTCTTGAGTAAATAAAACAGGACTACATTTAATAAATATATATATATTTTTTTAATAATATAAGTATATATTTATTGATGAAATTAAACTTAAAATATTTACAATAATAAAAAAATAAGCCTACAAAAGAAATAAGAAGAATTATGAACTAAATAAAACTAAGAACTAAAACAAGGCATCAAAAAATTCATCCACATCGCTGTCGACTGGGAGTGTACCCAAAAGAATATAAATACATAAATTTATATAGTGAACTCACAAGTAACTTTTTATGATGCTTAAAGCTACTGGTTGTAGATTAAACATCCAAAATAAATATTTTATACGTAAACAATGAGTAGGTTTCATCAATAAAAGCATAAAAATCAGTAAAGCTGACATTAATAAACCAAGCTCAAACATTTGATCGTAAACGACATTTGAAAACACACATATTTGTCAAACCTCAATACCTACTTGTATTGATATATACGGTGTACAAAAGAATAATATTTAACCCAAATACTTCTACTGAGGTCGTGATTGTCTAGCGGTTCAATGTACAGATGTGTTGCAGGTTCGAACCCACTACAGGCAATAACCCTGTGTCTATTTAAGGGATCTACTTTCTTATTTATTCAAAGACACCATTGATAATCTGCAAATGAAAACATCATAAGGAAACCTGGATTATGTAAGTTAGAATCTATGTGGGTAATAAAATATGAAATGTAATGTCACGCTGTTGAATGACACCAACCTTGCAACCAGAAGGAAAACTTCAGACCAGTAAACTTAGCCGTGACATAATAACAATAATAATTATAATCCGAAACTAACCTAATCCATAAAGATATAACATAACCTTCAAGAAGCTATGATGCAGAGGAAATACAAAGGCGAGACGTGATCAGCCTTCCTTTAGTTGCCAACTCGAAACATGTCCGAAAGGAAATGTCCCCTTTCTTGCTGTTTATTAGTTTTTGTCGACGAAATAAACTCATTGTCATTGGGCGGGCAAATGAGGTTTTCCTTTTAATCTAGTTTTAGGGATGCTTGTACGGAAATGATTAGTTTTAGGGTTTAGGTTAGATTTGTGCGGTGTTCGCTAATGGATTGCGTGTTGGTAGTTTACACATAGATTCTTAATGACATCTACACGATTTATACATATATTTACTGCCGCATTTGAATTTATAAAAGTGAACGTTAATTGAGAATGCGTGAACGAGGCCCTCGCTTATGTGTCGTAATTTTCGTTTTGTCCAGCAATCAAAAATATTAACATCAAAATTTACCTCACGTATTATTCTTATTTTTTTTTTTTTTGAAAATAGGGTACTAATTAAATCAAATAACATTTCTTTTTATATTATTCCGGTTTTCTATATTGTATAAAACCTTGTAATAATAAGTAAAAATGTACAAGAATTTTCTAGAACAACCAAGGAGCTCCTAATAGAAAATCTATAAGGTAAAACCGTACGTAAATTGGAATATCTGTCGCCCACAGTCGGGTTTCAATTTTCTTAGAGATTAAACATGAATTGATTTGATAGCAGCCCACGCGTGGGCAAAGACACGTGTAAGTGCATCCGTGTTGGCGTGAGTCACATTATTTAAGACAGTGTGGGTGGTCCTTCAATATAAATGTACGATTGTTAGTAGGTAGACCACAGGACCAAATTAAATCGGATTTTATTTATAAAAACAGTGAGTTCAGAATCGTGGCTAACAAGACGTGACAATATGAAAAATACTTCATTCTTGTAGTATGGATTGTGTGCATTATATAGAAACTAGCTGTACCCGGCATGCAATGCAATGCATTTTTTTCTACTTAGCACCTGCCTACTACCTACCTACCTACCTACCTACTACCACTTAGGGGTATGAAAAATAGATAGTAGCCGATTCTCAGACCTACTGAATATGCATATAAAATTTCATAAAAATCGGTCAAGCCGTTTCGGAGGAGTATGGTAACTAACATTGTGACACGAGAATTTTATATATTTAATAAGATAAAAAAAATATACTATGTATCAAATTAGGATAATCGTCATTTTACGGATTTATGCACAGTGTAATTAAAATCTTAAAATATAACTTAATTCATTGTTTTAAAACTGTGAAATAAACTTTATTTTATACAGTATCATGAAAATTCTAAGCTCCGCATGTAGGATCCCGTACCTACATGGAGTTTTTAACATGAATTGTATGAGAGGTCCAATGCATCGGCCAGACAATGCGGGTGGGTGAGTCAGATAACTATGATAAATGACTGTTTTGACACACCCGGCCCCGTCTGTACCGGATCGATTGTTTCGATAAAAATGTATACTTCATAAATCACCCTGTAGTTTAGACTCCTTCTTGATATGTTTTATTTGATTAATATTGGTGCCTTGATGCGACGTTGCCAGATATTGCACTTAAATTTCTATTTAGTTGCCTAACTTTGTCTATGTTTTTCGTCTCCGAAGTTTTCCTCCGAAAGATTTAGTTTGAGTTTGAGTGTTGTGCCAAATTTTGTGAAATGCTTCGTTTACTTAAGTTTATGTACTTGTAGCTGTATATATACTATGTTTATGTAAAGGTCGTAACTTAACATTCCACTCGGTGCTCGTTGCGGTCTTTTTTACGATTTGACGTTAACGTCAATTTTATAATATACATTTGTGGTTATTGTGCAGTATTTACACTGTAAAATATCTATCTACTCGTAGATTTATGAATTGAAGATTTTGTGAACGCGAAAAGACGTTGGAATTAAATTTCGTAAAAAGTATGTATCTTATTCATGCAGTTTTTTATATACATACATGTTATTATATTATTTATATTTTATCTAGTTCTATTATGTTTATTTATTTATTTATTTACATCCACACATAAAACTATTATTACAGGTTACAACCTAATTCAATAGCCAATGCAAAAAAATAAATAAATAATAATAATATCAAAAACAAAAATCCACATAAAATCATAAGCTTAAAAAAATAAGACACACAACTTAACTAAATAAACAATAGGCGGCCCGTGTGAATTCGTTCAGTGTACACGAAAATACATCTATATTGTGAGCTAATGTGTTGTTATTATAGAACTAGAAAAAATATAATATGAACCATTAAAAAGATGCCCATGCAAGTAGGTACACAATTTAAAATAAAGTCTGACTGTTTTTCAGCGTAGTAGAGGATTATAACTTATAATTTAATATTAAACTCACAGCGACAAAAAACGTGCGGGCTAATATCTACGTGTATTGTAGTAAAAATTAATGCCACTCACTGAGAAATTCGCTATTACTTACATATTCTACGCAAATTAATCATAAACCAGCCTAAGTCTTAAAACTTCCTAAAAAACACCAAGTTACTGAGATGAAATATAAAGGATAATATACTTAAGCTTTTAGGCGAACATAATAAGGTAATCTTGTAATAGGTATTTCTAAATCAACAGCCGAAGACGCTGCAGGTCGGCCATAAACGTCGAATCAGCGTGATATAAGGCCGACAAACGACTCCAGTACTCGATTTAGTAAGAACAAAGAAACCATTTTCGCCTACTTTTCTTTTGTGGGGAGTCGACGACAGTTCGCAGTCTATTACGGAGCCATTCATTCGCTCAAATGAGCTGCTTAATTTATCGCTCCTTTATTACAAATTATCTGTTTTAAAGTTACAAAGCTTTTTTGAATGCGGATATTTGTTGGTTGTTCTGAGTTTTGTGTTAAATACCTTACCGATTTTCTTGGTTTGTTATTTTGTTGTTTTATTAATATTAGTTTTATAACTGCAAGTAACATAACATACCATCACGCCTGTATCCCCGAAGGGTTAGGCAGAGGTGTACCAATGTACACCCACAGTTCGCCGGTATGTTTTAGGTCCCATGTAATAGTGGGGGAGCCTATTGCCACTAACCGGGCACAAATCCAAACTCCGACCTGCTACTGAGAATTTCATAGAAAAACCCAATAACACCTTGGTCGACTTGGGAATCGAACCCAAGACCTCTAGCGTAGCAGTCGCGTCTATAGATATAGATAACTGCAAGTAACATGGCTATTTATGTTAGAAATTTGCTACTATACATTATTGTTACAAATAAGTAGTATTATAGGTACGTGTGAAAAACAACTTACTGGATTCGCAATATTACGCAGTGAAAAAGATATGATTTTTTTTATATTAGAATAAAAATTACCTTTACATTTTTCCACTAAATTTTATATATTTTCTTTATACTAAAGAATATTCAATTTTAAAACCAAGTAGGTACGCTTATAAAACGACAACAGCTCAAAACTTAACATTAAATCTTCTTTCTCAGCATATAACACTAAAGAGGCTTTGCCACACTCGAAGCTAATTTCCACATAAATGTCCTTTGAAAAAGTACAAGGTTTGAAATGTACATTTGAAATGTACAAGGTTTGAAATGTACATAAGAACGTGATTACGAGTATCTGTGACACATACTCGTGTGTTCATCACGGTTCGTCAACCATTTGCTTTCGTAATCAGATTTGCTGTGTTTAATGTTCTTAACGACTGTGTATTAAAACTTCGCGGAACGAGATTTAATTTAAAAGACGATTCCTTTGTCTTTTGTGAGCCTACGAAGGAGTTTGGATTTTATTTGTGTTGATGGATGATCAGGGAAGTGTCACTTGATTTATTATTCCGCTTTTCATTGTATTATTGAAGTATAATTCTTACCTCGGCTAGTTTAAGATAATACTGACTTGACTATTTTTCTTTTGATTATATAAGTTCTTCAATCCCTCGAGTTGACATTTTTGCATTATATTTATTTCATCAGCATAATGATTCGTGTACCTACGCCTAACAATATACTTTCAAAATTATTTGTAGGAATCCTCTAAAGATTATTTACCATCAGTAAAGTAAGTTTTAGTTTACTCTTAGTTCACCCAGATGTAACGAAGTAGTATTTTGCAGGAAACTGTCGCAGGAACCTACAATGTTTCTAACTCTAAGATATTTTTCTAAGATTCCTACTAATATACACGAAATATACACGAGATATTTCCAAGCCGCAGTAATAGGCATAATAGACAATTAAATCATTCATCAGTGATTAAGTGTTGGGACAGTTAATTGCTAAAATAACTTGAATAATATTACACATCACTTCACTCTAATAGCACATGTTAGCTTTCCTTTCACCCAAGAAACAAAAGAATATCAAAATCACCATAGCCCATGCTCTAGATATTATAAAATAACATATTACAATGTTTTTAAAAGGTTTATTAGCTCATCGGCAAAGCGTTTGCCTAACGCTCGCTTGTTATTCACGAGTATTTTCCACATAATATATTTAAACCGATTTTGTGTGTGTTTGCATATTTTGCATGCGAAATTAATCTCTTTGTAAACGACATAGGAGCAATCCTAGCAAGTGCTGTAGTTTATTAAATATATGAACAAAATATTAAATATTATTTTTAGTTTACCAGGTTTTATATTGACTTGGTCTAATGTCAGGTAAAACAATTTAAATTCAGCTTTTCAAAACAAAGCAGTAAACATAACAATTTTAGTTATGTATTACGTCATATCAAATCATCAAACTCACTATGAATACCATGTCTTAATCGATTACTATTATAATAAGGCTAAAAAAATATATCGTCCTCTTTTACTACCTACAAAATGTAATAATGCTTCAACGTAGATAAAAGCATGTTGACACAAAATGAATAAGTAAAACTAGTGTGGACAAACTCTTTTAAAGTCATTAAATAGAAACTTTGTCCGCACGTAAGATACAAACAATAGGAAAACTTAGCAATGATTTACCGACTACGAGTGCCCGTACTATGAGCTCTTAAAGGAATGCGTGTGAGCAAGACGGCGCTCTACACTGCACGTAGCGGCGTCTCGCTCCCACGCAATAAGTCGTGCTTTAAGAGCGATATTAAGCGCGGCGCCGTAAGTATTTCAGTGGTATTGAATTGGACACATTCAACTAATGTTATTTATTACTAAACTTACTTAACTGGTAACTAGACGTATGAGTATGTGTAGAATTTGGTTCTCTATTGCAAAGCATTGTTCGATATTGTTGTTACAGAAATGTAAGGTATGTAACAGTTATAATAATAGAATGTTGTTGGCAAAATTGTTATGTTCGAATACTTTACATTTTATTGGAATAAATTGTAACAGTCTTACTGTTTTATCATATATTTAATTAAATTAGTTTACTGAATTAAATGGTTACAGATCCTGAAAATACGTGTAGCACCTAATGATAAGTAATTATTACACAAAGGATATTTTTTAACAAAACAAATTATTTCTAATATTTGCACGCATCTCCGCCCGCGTGGGCACTGTTATTCTAAGATTATTATTGTAATCTAAGCTATATCATAATCAAAATCGGTTAAGCATTGTAACCAACAAAAACGAAAGCTAAAAACACCTTTAAAGAACCTTCGTATTTATGTTATTAGTATATTTAACGATAGTTTTATTAACCCTGTTCTAAGTTTCATATTAAACCTAACTTGGAAATAGAATTAAGTCCCTAAGAATAATTATAGCCAATGTGTTGTAAATACATGAACAAATGCAGATCGTTTATTTTTTATCAAATTAAATAAGCCCGATTTTTGCTATTTTAGGATATTTTGTGTTCGTATTTGTTTTCAGTTACTCTGCTCTACATTTTTTGTTTTTATTTTCGTCCAACATTATATTTCAAAAATTCAAGCACACATTCGCTGCGGCTATATAAACAAGACAAATACAATATTTGTGTTTTATTTATAACTCTACTTTGAATTTTTATTCCTTTGACCAGTTTTTAAATGATTTTCGAAAATGTTTTTAGACATCAAAACTTTGCAAAGGATTTAATACATTTTCGTTTTCAAAACAGACATGTTGAGTTGCTATGTGTGGAAATAGAGAAGTAATAAATTATTTAATTCATACAATAGAATACTTATAGATTATGTTAAATTTTCTTGTATTTTGTAGGATCAATGTATATTTGATGGGAAAACACTTTTTCAACTTGTTTAAGATACTAAACATTGATATAAGCAAAACAGATAGAACCACTTAATTCTCTTTTAGTGCTAAAAATATACGCCCTAAATTAAAAATTCACCTAAACGTTTGTGAACGCTTCGTGTTTATAAAATAACAATTTACATAGAGTTAAATGTCACAAACATATCCGGGGTTCAAAAGTTTAAAATTAACAAAATTTCATTCAAAAATTGTAAGGGTAGGTATTTGTGACATGCGTCTGTCGCATTTATCATTTAAATCGGAAAAAGAGTTGCAATCGGCCACATAATGCCAATGTAGAATCGCGTTGTAAATGTTTAAATTGCACCATTTATTTCGCGTAAAAGGTTTTTTTATTATTTTGGTACAGAGGTTCCGTGAAACCTTTGTTGTATAGGAATTTTCAGGATTGAAAATCTAAAACAATACACTGTACTGTTAATTTTGTGTAATACCAAATGCAAACCCCGAAAGAGTTGACGATCGTGTTGGGAAGTTATATTATCGGACTTTGAGAGTGAATCTATTACAAACCTATTATTGGTAATACAGGATACTAAAACCTACTACCAGTCAAGTATATACTGTGCAGATTCGTGCTAGACATAGTGATAAATACTAGGTCTTATTATCTATAACGGCAAAGGGCCAAAATGCAGAGCAAAACGTAACTGTTTTGATAGGAAATAACCTTTAACATTTTAATAAACACAACTTTTCATAAACCCTGTTTGATGAGTTAACGCAACATTAGATAAAATCGAAAAATATTTTTCAAGCGAGAATAAAAAATAATAATAAATGGGAGCCGGGAGTCAAAGATCAAAGTTTCCCTTTGGCAAAGATAAAACGATCAAAATAATTTAGATACGGCTTTGATGTTGACGGTGGGTTTACACAAAATTACGATAAAATGATAAACGCGCGTTTTCTGACGGTTGACTTCCAATGAAGTACCTCCTACCTAATAAATTAACTAGGATAATAAACAAGCATGTTGCTATGGGGAGATATTTGATTTCCAAGAAGAAGTAGGCTCATGTAGAGCTTTCTTTTTTTTTCCTCTGCCTTGCCTTTTCTACAGCTTTGTTGGGGTCGGATTTCGGGTTTACTGGATATACAGCTGAATACTGTAAGTTAATAAGGGTAGTAATGATGTGGATAATTGTATATTTAGGAACAAAGTAGATAATGATATAATAATTAAACATTAAAATAATGTTTGAACTTTATATTCTCTACTGCAATAAAGTTTTAACAAATAAGGTACCTAAGTGGCGTACAAAATACGAACTACAATTTGATGATCATAAAAACAATGCAGATGAACTAAAACTGTACTATCTACCTCAATTTCGATTATCTGTAAACCTGTCATCAGATTACATTTTATTTTTGTTAGCATAAACTTTATTCAAATAGTTTTCATAATTAAATAATAGAATCCAACAGGTAGTGGGTTTATTGAGACACATGTTACGGTCAAATATGCCTGTCCTCAAATATGTAAATCAATTTAGATATTAAACAATAGCGGAAAATGCATTTACTAGTATCAATACCAAATAGAATGTGGTATGAAATGAAAACAATGCTATTACGATAGTAGTTTTTAATCCTGCTTGTCTATTTTTGTTTGAAAATATTTTTTAAAAATGTTTTGAAACAATATTTTCCATCAAACTTAATTGGATTCTGTTGACTTTCAAAGTTCTCCGTTAACGTATTTTTAATAGCACACTCCGAACAACGATTAGTTTAACTACTGTAAGTGCCTTTGTTTTGATTACATCCACACCAACATACAACACACATAAGTTTTAGAATAACTTCAAAAGAAACGATACAGAAAAACCATATTCAGTCTTGTGGTATAATAATTTACGAAATCTAATTTACTTATTAGCCAGATATAAATACGTTAAAATATATATATATATAGCATTTTACAAAAAAAAAATACATTTCGAAATGAACATAGCCAAACTATAATTATGTTTTTAAAAGTCGAATTTGCAAACCGCAGTGCCGGCCTCCGTTCTGAATTACAAAACGAAAAAGTTTAAAAGTACCAACTTTGATCATCAGGAATCCTGTTAATTACTTCATTGCAAATAAATATACTCGTATTACAGGAATAAAAACAGCTGGATTTTATTTAAAGAGTAAATAATTATATTTATTGTGTTGTGTAAGTTAATTCATCAAGCAACCAAAATTACATTTTAATCAGCATACTCTCTTTTACATTCCTTGAAGGATTTTTCCCCTTTTCTTTTCAATCCAATGCTTGGTTTACTCTGAGCCCACGCACTATAATAACTAAAATTGCACGATAAAACCAAATTTGAGAAGCCACCTTCAGGGCCAGACAATTCCAACACGATAAGAATAAACTGGATAACGCTAAACATATTACCTTGCAAATACGATCTGACGTATGTCAACCCCTATTTAATAATAGCAAACGCAAAAATCATGGCGGATTCGACGACTCACTCGGATTTATCACTCGCTTTACAAGATTACCCAATACGACAGTGACGGATTGACTCTTCGGGCATCTCTGTCCTCTTCTTACCCATTAACATGCATAAGCTGATCTCTTTCCCCCGCGTCGGTAATTAGGCGGCACCTGCATTTGTTCAGGTCACTAGGGATAGTGCCGCCGAGACTATCTAGACACCATGTTAATGCTCTAAGATTGATGAATATCAGGGATAAAAGATCACCTTTATAAATCGTCGGATTGTTGATGAATTTAGCGTTAAGTCGGGTGTCTGTACACGTCACACATGAAATGTCACATATTTTCTGGGATTTTAAGGGATTTGGTTTCAATCACGTTTCCATTCTGGGGTGAGCAGATTGGGAGGCCGCAGAGTTAGGGGATTATGAAAATTAAGCCAACCCGGTTTGCGGTTTTGCACTGTTACTGCTTTGCCGTTTATGTTCATGTGGATTATACGCGAATATGAGTACGGTAATGCTGATGGAAATAGGTTAAATAACTAGTTGTCATCAAAATATCATTATGCTGACATGTTAGGGTAAACTTCTAATGATAGCATACTAGCCATCGTGTTACATACACGCTGTGATGACAATATGAGATTTCTTCTCGTTATTTAAAGCTATTCACATACATACACAGATTTCATAGCAAACTGCAAATTATGTAGATAATCTATATAGGTAGGTAAAATAATTATGAATGTGACTGTAATGTAATAGTAGCACAAATTTTGTGTCATGTTTTGTCATCACGCATCAAACCTACATCATAATTGTTAAGAAGAATTAATAAATAAAAAAAATGTACGAATGGAAGCTGAACTCCGATCAAGAATCGAATATAAAAGTTTTAATACGAAAAAAGCCTTGAAGTTGAAAACAATAGAAGAAACTCAGAAAGCCTGAAAAATCAATACAGTTAGTAATAATTGTATTCTACTCAAACTCATATCATTAAGGGAAATATTGTGTATTTCATGGATTTTTAGTTTGTTATTTCTATATCAGAAAATAACTACGGAACTGATTTTGATAAAACAGTGTAACATTTAACACAGTGTCTTTAATATAAGGTAATAGCGAGCAGACAAAATCGCGGGTAGCTGTTAGTATAAACTAAAGTAGCACTACAGCGATTCGAAACCAAATCTTTAGTATTTGATCAAATTAGTTATTCTATACAATTTGGAATTTACTCCCACGATTGCTTCACAAATAGAGTACAACAATGTTCTTAGTATTTGCTTATATTTGGTTAGGATTGAAAGGCATTTACCGTTGAAGTCGACAAAGGGCTTGTACCTGTACCACGAAATCTTAAGGCAGGACAAGTATCGTTGTGGGAGCGAGACGGCGCGACATTGCGTGTAGCAGCGTCTCGCTTACACGACGGAATAAGTTCCGATTTAAGAGTACATAGTAAGGGCACTGATCGCTAAGGTCTAAAACAAAGTGTTTGCCTTCTGCCTCAGCCAATTGACCGTTTCTCAATAATTTGATTACATCCGTAGATACTAAGTGGGTTCGGTTTGTTTTGCTTTGTTAGTTGAATTTAATTTGGAAATTGTTTTACGAGTTATTCACCGGTCGACCTATAGATTCGATGAAAGGTGTAGTTTATGTCGGTAAAGATTTTAATGTGTTTTCCTTTTGTTGTTTATTTTTAGGTTTGATTATTATTGTGGTTTAATTACTTGTTTTGAAATTCCATAAAAGTAAATTTTTGTATCTAATTTTGGTCTACTTATTTCATGTAACATATAAATTATAAAATTGCGGTAAGGACAGGGCGATTTTTTTACGATCAATGTAACATAGTACTAGTTTGACCTGTTTTTTATTCCTTTAATATAGTGAAGGCCTGATTATAAAATTAAATAATGTAACCTACATAAAATCTCGTAAAAATATACGAATATGAGAAATCAAATTCATTTTACTGATACTATTTTGTTGAACGATTTCCTAGCATTTATCTGTGGTTCGACATAGGAAGAGTGGTTTACGTAATACAATTTTATCGTACGTAGCTGGAATTTTCAATGAGCAAGTATTGACTTTTTGAACGCCGAATTATGAAGTGCTCGCGGCCAGCTGTTAATCTTATTTAATATCATCTTTACTAGATTTAGTACTCCTTTACACTGCCAGTATTATCATAAGGATATTCGGAATTCCGTTATGATATTCAGTGCCAGCAATACCTTAGAGAAAAAAATAATTACATTTTGAGAATCGTGATAAAAAATCGAGTTTCGATGTAATATTACAGGTTATAAAATCTACTCGTCTCGCGAACAAACAGCAAATTGATACCGTTATTACGGTCTTGTTAAATGATTTCAGAAAAAAGGGCGACAATCGTTCAAGCCCGAACAATACAGATAATGGGTACACGATAACTGCCCTTCCCACGTTACGACAAATTATTTTCAATACCGCCATACATCAATGGACAAACGCCGGAAAAAGGGGAAGAGGAATCTAAAAAAGGCAATCAATGAAAAAAGTAAGTGTCCGAGATAACGTTGCGAATTGAAGTCACGTCCCCGCTGCGTCCACGGCACGACACACACATAAATAACCCTAATGATATCCGATTGTGTTCAGTTTGCGACAAAAAATCGCACGAAAAAATCGTGCGGAACGTTATTGCTAAATATAATGTTCTTGTTAATAAAATATTATTGTGGTGTACACGCGATTGCGTCGGATTTGTAAGCGTCGATGCTTTCTCGTTTATATTTATGCCGATACGTTTGCGGATTGAATAAAAAATGTATGCTATGTCTGGAATTTTTAATCTTATGTGACATACTTTTACAGTCATTTTATCTAGAAAATAAATATTTCATTTGCAGAATTCAAGGAAAAACAAATTGTCATTACTGTCAGTGAACATTTGAAATTCTTGGAATCCAGAAAGCGTGAATTCTATACGACATTCAAAGGTCTTTAAAGCCTTTGAAATTGTGTTGTATTAGTATATTTAGTGCAGTACCTGTAATATTACAGGATGTTCATCACATTACGCACAGTTTACAGTTACGCAACATAGCGTTATGTTGCTTAACTGTAAATTGTAATATTTGTTTTGGTTTAAGCATGAAGTCTAATTAACTGCAGGTAAATAAAATTTAGGTAAGTAGGGTAAACTACCCAATTATTGGCACTTTAAGGCGTTAATGTGTAAGAAGTGTCTTTTTTGTGTAATCTAATAGGACTTTGATAGTTATTTTTTTACTTAGATACTCCACAGCTAATCTAGTATTAATTTCTCACGGTGAAGTAAGAACAGGGTTGCAAGAAAAAAAAAATAATATATTTTCAAACTTTGGTGTATACTCCGATTATTGGCATACTTTCTCATCATTCCATCTCTGCAGATGTTTCTGTAGAGAAAGGTAACCTATCTATGCAGAAACATGGTCTATAAAACGCTTTGGTAAACATATTTTAAGTACTATAAAAACATAACACTTTACATGTTAATGGAATTTAAGTTCATACAGGCTCCCACTGCTAAACATAAAATTATACTTAAACATTTTTGATTCAATGTTAATACCAAGTTCGGTTTATTTTCAAAAAAATGTACTTACAAAACTTTACTAAAATGGCGGTTTCGGTTACAGCAGTTTTTTAGTCACAGATTATGAAGCCATATTGAATTCAATGATAGTTGGAATGTTGTTATAAATAAGATGTAAATTTTTTACTAAATTTATCATTCAATAAACATTATGTTATATTAGACATTTCTTATATTTTTAGATTAAATAGTAAAATGCCAATAATTGGGTAGGTGCCAACGATTGGGTAGTTTCCCCTACTAAAAATTTAAGGAAAATCGGAAAAATATTTTTCAACAAATGTATTCTTTAATTTATTCAACCTTTAATTATTTTGTGTCAGTCAACTAAAATGTATTTCATTGATAACTGCCATTTTTTTGTGAATAATTTCTTATACATTTACTAGCCGAGCTTTTTAACCGCGTGAGTATCTAGTCCCCGTTTACGATGTTTTTAAAGTAACAGTTTTTTGAAATAAAACTAGGTTTAAGGGATTCGACACCTTTGCTGGTATCATGGTCACGGACAGTCTGGTCGTGACCATGAGACCTGAAACGATGGGACCTAAAATCTAAAAATAACAAAATCCGTAAAACCTAGTTTTATTTCAAAAAAACTGTTGTGTTTTTATTTCTAACATTCGCGTAAACCTAAGAAACTATTCGTTTTTTTTCAAGGATACTTTTGCGGAGAAGAAAACAAAAATCGGTCCAACCAGGATCATTTTTCAAGACGTTTAATGAGTTATAAATAGTAAAGGTAACTAACCAAACTGTATTGTACATAAAAATGGTTAATATCCAAAAAAATAATGCATTTCTGTTCCTTTCTTAAACGTTTCTATCTCTAGTACAACAGATGCATAATTGTTGTGATGTATCTGTGCTATACGGATTCTGGTCACGTAACAACAGGCTCGTTGGATCGACATAAATATTCTAACGTCTGGCCCTCGTACAAGCTGATCATTCATTTCAATATTATGTACAAGAAAGGTATTTTGATTTGATTCAGCAATAATGTAGAAATATAGACTTGTTATGTTGTTTTTTGAATTTTTAAATTTTTGCAAATGTAGAACGCAATTGTATAACTTAGTTAGCAAATCATCTCTTTTAAAATAAGCATAAGTATAGATAAGTATAGGTCTATTTCGAACTTATGTTGTAAATAAAAAAACATTGACAAGTTTACGCCTATAGCTCCGTTCCGCTTATTGCAAAACTAAGCTTAGATTTAGTGCAAAGACACACTACCTACGAGCAAATATAGACTTTAAAATAACATAACATACCATCACGCTTGTATCCCCGAAGGGTTAGGCAGAGGTGTACCAATGTACACCCACAGTTTGCCGGTATGTTTAGGTCCCATGTAATAGGGGGCGAGCCTATTGCCACTAACCGGGCACAAATCCAATCTCCGACCTGCTACTGAGAATTTCATAGAAAAAACCAACCTTGGTCGACTTGGGAATCGAACCCAAGACCTCTAGCGTAGCAGTCGCGCTTAGAACCACTAGGCCAACGAGGCAGACTTTAAAATATAAAAGTAAATTAAAAATCAGAATTAAAAGAAAAACAATAGCTCTGAACACAAAAACTCACCTGGCGCAGACATTTTAAAAAATTCAGCTTATATTTCTTTTATAAACTGTAAAAATCCGAGGTACAGTTCCTTCCTGAAGTTTCTTGTGGCACTATAAATTCATGGAGAATCCTGGTATTCAGTGGTTGGCTTGAATTTCTGCTTATATCTGCGGCCACTACGCTCCCTAAGACGGGATTCGTAATAAAGTTTTTCTGCACAAAATTTTATTGCTTGTCCGGTAACTTAGTAAAAAAAATAACTTTACAATGGCGGTGTGAGTTATTTATTTGTTGTAAATTGTCTTTGTTTTGTAAATAAAAATGCTGTTTTATTTTTACACGACTGCCCAAAAAGGAGTGTTATGTTTTCAGGGTTCATGTATGTATGTATGTAGGTATGTAGGTATGTATGTATGTATGTATGTTTGTGAGTTTCTTTATTCCACCATAACTTCTAAAAGGCTTGACCGATTTCAATGTTTGTGGTATCATTAGAAGCTTTGAGTTATCCCGAGTGACATAGGCTATGTGGACATTAAAAAATGGTCAAGTGTGAGTCGAAATCGCCTGCAAAGGGTTCCGAACGAAATTTTTTTTTGTGTTGTGTCATGCTTTTTTGTTGTTCACTAAAAGGTATTAAATAAAAAAAATATAATTAAAAATTAAAAAACACGCCTGCCATGTAAAAAAAATTAAAAACAAGTCAAATATTTGCAGTCGGGGGACCTGTAATGAATTGCTCCAAGTAACCGACCCCGACTGCAAATATTTGACTTGTTTTTAATTTTTTTTACATGGCAGGCGTGTTTTTTAATTTTTAATTATATTTTTTTTATTTATCTTTGCTGTCCTTTACAGATTTTTTTATAAATTTGATAATATAATAATATTAATAACATAGGTATATATGAGGTACCCTAGAAGTTAAAAAAATCTTTGTTTATAGTTATCTGGTTAAAAAACATCTCTGCTTCAGAAATAAAGTATCGAAATAATAAATCTTTTAATTTTATTTTAGAGTGATAAATTAACAGAATATTATTCATAATAATTATAATAAACAGCTACATTTTACAGGTAGTTACAGGCACATTAGTGCCAACAGAACCAATCAACTGAATATGGATTGAAGCGGAAAATGCACTCGGTTAAACGCAGCCTAATCTGGAATTAGTAGTAATAGTTACATATTTATCATAATATATAAATAGGTACGTATTTAATAAGCTTAATGTTTCAGATCTACAAAATAAATTAATGTTTTAATGTAAAGTGACGTCATATACATCAACTACGACACAACCCAGTGACTAACATATATAAATAATAAATAATATTTATTTTGATGTCTCTAGAAATGTTACTTATATTATGCGCTTATAACAGTTCCCACCTATCTGTTCTGAGTGTTAGCTTACTTAAATTGATAGGTACTTGACGACCTGGTCGAGTGGCGTACACACCGGTTTTCAAGGTGTCGCTTGCTCTGAGTTCCCGGGTCCGATCCCCGGACGGGACAATCTTGAAAATCGCTTTTCTACATTGTCTCGGGTCTGATGTGTAGTACCTTCGTTGTCTCTGAATTCCATTACACAAGTGCTTTAGCTACTTACTTTGGGTTCAGAGCAATGAATTCTTTGAGTAATCATTATCGTCACTGAGTACGGAAGTAAATTAAGCCGAGTGTAATAACCGCATTTACCAGGAGCGCGAAACTACTTCAACCTTTGGTCGGTAACTATGAACTAGGCGGAAGACGAAAACAAAAGCTTTCTAATACTTTAGTCAAAACGTACAAAATCGATAAGAATTATTTATTTAAACTACGAGGTGTTGTAAATATTGGATCAAGTTAATTGCTCGCCACTTAAAAGCACACCCGTGTTTAATTGTAGCAGATATAACATTTTAATCAATAAAATTTGTGATAGCCTATTATTAGTTATTATTATTAAATTATTTATTATATTATAATTCTAATTGGTTGACTCTACTCGTGATCAGAAGGCTGGTTTGTTCCTTGCACAGAGAATCGGCATAACCATTCAACGTGGCGATACTGACAGCCTTCTGGGCACGTTTCCCGCCATTGACAAGGATGACGATGAATTTATATAAGACTAGCTGTACCCGCGACGTTGTTCGCTTATATACCTATCATTCATCTTTATGAATAAATATTTGACTGTGATATAGAGGGCCACTAACACGAACTGCCTACTGCCGAGTAAATTTTGTCACAAATGTTGCTGTTTGTATAAAGTCTCAAAATAAAAAAGTACCATCGTCGTCATAATTATATAATTAGCTTACCTCTAAAAATTTTAAGGATTGGTTTTGATGCTACTTTGTTTAAAAATTTTTGATTTATCTTCCAAGTCCAGAACCGTGAGAAAAAATTATAATTTTCATGGTGGCTTTCGATGTCAATGTCCAAAATATGTCTACCTTGGGCAGTTTTGAACTGACTCTTTTATATATGTAGTATGTTTTCTCTTTTGTGCTTTACCCAGTTGGTTACAATAATTGAAGGTCAATGTTTTGGTATTGAGTCTACTGGCAGCGCCAACTCTGAGTTAAAGTGAAAGCAGCTGTCGCTCTAGGCAGTAAATGGCAAAGGGCACCCAAAAACCGAATCCATAAAAACAAATTAGTCCATTTTTTATGCTATAGTTCTCGTTGGTACCGTAGTCCCTAGTGAGACTACAGGACGCGAGGTTTTGGTGCGAAACCTCGAAATTGAACTACGCCGTTAAATTGAGAGTGGATATCAGATAGGCAGTGACTGACATGAGACCCATGAAACTGAAAGAGGAGGTAGTTACAAAAAGTTGACGTACGGTTTGAGAGGCGCAGTGGCAGAATTACCAAAACTGTGTTTAAAATTATTTGTTTGGAAAGATTAAGTAATAGCTGTCCAAGGACAATCTCATTCTACCCTGATTAAAGTCAGAGGCTGTATCCTGTACAATTCGCTTTATTAAGTGTAAGGTGCAGCATAAGGTGATGGGCTTAAATACCGTACGTATATATTTTAAAATGTAGAGAATGCGATAGAAAGTTTATTTTATTTAGGGTTTTGGCCCAACCTTCCGGTAATAGGGTACAAAAACTTTATGAAATTTAAACACATAAATAAAATATCATGTACGCATAAAAACCTACATGAGAAGCAAGAATATTAAAGAGGTAGTACATACTAAAGATTGTGTGATAAAAATATCATTGGGTTTTTGGGTAAAAGAAAATAAATAACAAATACAAAAAGATCTTGTCCATGGAATATAATATAGATGACCAATAGAAAACATTTATACACATTATGTTGGAAAAATAGTTTAAAAGTGGATTAAAGTTTTAAACCAACTATAAAGTGATCTATGGGGAAGCTTACGTTTTCAAGTCAGAAGCGAATGCGTAAATTTCCAAGCAAATGGCCAGGACATTTACGCCTGAATCACTTTACGGTACATGCCATGCACGTTTGTACCTCCATGATCAGCAATGAGGAACAAACTTACCTACGGAGATTAGTAAATACAAACACTAAATAATTGTAAGTTTATATATCGGTTGAGAAAAAATTTACGACTTAAAGATGTCCTTTATTGCGACTAAAAATACAACAAAATGTTACAAATATTTTTTTACTTAAAAAAGATACGTTAGTAAAACACAAAAAGAGTTATCTCTACTGAGATTTATCAAAAAATTCAAACTTATATAAGTAAATGGACGCATGAAAAAAAATACAAACATTAACAACCGGATTTGAACTTGCAGCAACATCACTCATTTCCAATCGTTCAACCGCCAAGCTGTTTACCTTGATAGCTAGTTCACTAAAATATAGGTTCTAATCAAATTGAAGATTGCTATGGCTACCTCAGTCTGCCATGGTTACCCTCTTGTTTATCTTTTGATCTGTCAATAATGCCAATTTATGTGTGCAGTTGAGAAAATGATTTTGGAAATTTAAAGCTCCTCCCCTTATCAGCTAGATTCAATAGCATGTTTCAACATAGCTAACAACCATCTACGATTTCTTGAAAACCACCTCTCTATTTTTTACACCATTCGATTAAGTAGTTTATGTTTGAATACTGTAACATGAAATCTGACCCCCGGCAAAAGACAGTTGTAATGCAAGTACTGTACTGAATTGCGTGTTGTAATATTTTACTTCTTGAACTCACTAAATTAATTATATCTTTTGATAGAGTGAACCGATTTCGATGAAACAAAAACTAAGTTATACCTCAAGTTGTGTATAATTTTTGTATATAAACATTGTCTGCATTCAATTCGTAGATTTTACGTGATGCGTGCACAAACAAACATATAAACAGACAAACAGACAAACAGACAAAAATTTCAAAAATGATGGAAATGGGTTCTGTTAGTTATCCTTTAACACGCTGGCTATTTTTTTTTTCAATTTCTTCAATGTACAAAAATGACTTTTCTACAGATTTATTATATGTATAGATTTAATGTTAGTATAGTTGTAAGTGTTTCTTGTTATATTAGATTTAAGTATTGAATTGTAAATAAAGAATCTTAAAATAACAACAATAAAATATGTATATATATTATTATTTATAGTAATAAATGATGATAAGGCCAAAAAAGTCATGGCACTTTAAATTATGTATAAAATGTTAGGTGACACAATAGAGGACCATACCACAAATCTACCAATTTATATGGCTAGTAACAAGACAAATAAATTACGTCCGCTTGTACGGCTAATTGAAAAGCAATAGCATATCATACAATATAGGTGATCAGCTATCAAGAATACTCGTCACGTTTACAAGCTCCGGACAATTACGTCCGACATAAATCATTTGTATTCGCAATGCTATCGCGATCATTACGCTAAATTCCAACATTTCATGATTATATAGGAATTCGTGTTACACTGATTATTTGTAATGTTACAGTTAATAGGTAGAATCGAGTGAATTAACACTTAATAAATATTGAGAGGAAATGGAAGGGAAACGAGTATTATTTTTTTAATTGTGTTCTATTAAGATATCTATCGGTAATAACGATATTCGATGATGGAAAGTTTATAGGTATTTTCTCGTGTGTTGAATATATTGTGATGATCTAGTCAGTTATGCAGGACGCACGTGGCCAGATATCGCAAAAGATAGACAGGTTTGGAGGACGGAGGGGGAGGCCTTTGCCCAGCAGTGGGATTTGATATAGGCTCTAAAAAAAAAATTGAATATATTCAGTTTTCTACCAATATTAGGACACGCGATATAGAAAATTTAAATTTATTTAAAAAAGAAGTTCATGGGTGCATATATAACTAAATATTGAATTTAATTCAATTCACTGTTTCAAATCATTTATTACAATTATGCATTATGAAACACTTTTTTTGCAAATATCATTAGAATTGATATTTGTACGTCGATTCTCTAAACAGTACTAGACCATTGGCTATCTATGCAAAGCGAAAACAAGATAGTGTCACGTATATACAAATATGAAAAGGCAAAGAAAGCGGAAAAGATAATAGAGTAGATACAATGTTTCTGTTCCAATCTCTTCCATTTAAAAAGTAAAGTCACAAATTTATACAACAGAAAGAACTTTACTTTTAAACATATGATTATAGTGTAGCAGTTATTGAACGCAAAGAGTTCTTAAATATGTTCTTTGTAGCCGTTGTTGAAGCGAGATGGCAATACGCGCTATGTAGAGCGCCACATCCCACAATAGGAGCAGTCCTGCTTAATCGGTCATAGTACAGGCATATAGGTATTTGATAAAAAAAAACAGTTTTACACCCGTATACCTCATTTTATCGTTATATAACCATTGAAAACCATTAGATGACACAATAAACACATAAAGATTAACCCCAAAACGTACAGCCATTGTGGATAACATTGCCAAGGATAAAGCGAGGGTATAATGTACCACTCCATCATGAACCATCGACCAATACTCCATCATTTAAATAAAAGCCCATGGGTGACAGGAAACGTAACTTAAGCTCTTTAGGAACCACCCTTAAATAAACAATATTTTTTTACTTTAATGGGTTAGTGAAAAGTGTGTCAATGTCAAACATTTTTTGGGTTTTATGGTATAAAATACCTTTACAGTGTCCGGTCTCTTGGGTTTTAATTTTTTTGTTACGTAAAAAAAAACTTTACGAACGATTTTTATACAAGGAAAATAAATATGACTAAAAAGAGTATTTTGATATATTACCGGTACAAAAGGTTTCATCTTTTAAAGCAACATAATATTAAGAAATACTTTAATTTAAAATTCATTTATCACAATTATCTATAACACCAATAATTAATTATATTAGTCTCCATAAATCGTGGGTTCCGGTTAACGCTATCGCACTCGACACTCTACAACCTTTGCCTACTTTACCAACCCAAATTCTTATCTCAAAAGCTTAGCTTCATCCTTTAAAATTATCTTAAAATAACGTTTTAAGCGATCAGACGATTGTTAATTTAGAGATTACACAAACAAAATTACGCTGCTAATTAACAAAGATCTGAAGGCTGATGATAATAAGAATTCTGCGCCGACAGCTAAAGCGCTTATTACACTACGCAATGTAGTCTAGACTATCAAGTTTGACTTACTGACTAACCAGCAAGCTTGCTTTTTCATCGCATGATAACTCATTCTCTGACTGAAAGCGGACCAAACGCGGACCGGACGGTCTCTCTTATTACACCAAGCGGTAAGCATTCGGTAAGTCACCAAATGCACTAATACAGTCTAAATAGCTTGACTAACTAGCTTACTCTTATAACACTCTGTTGTCGTATAGTCAGACTAAATCATCATCTCCCGAACCTTTTCCCAAACTATCTTGGGGTCGGCTACCAGTCTTACCGGATTCAGCTGAATACCGTATTTTACATGGAGCCTATCTGACCACCACAACCCATTCTACTGGGGAATACAGACAATACAGTATCCCATAGTAAGACTGGTTGTCGGAATTCCAAAGATGTACGTATGACAGTCGGGACCTACAGTTTAACGTGCTTTCCGAAACACGGAGGGGTCTCAGTATGTTATAAATGGTCACCCATCCACGGACCAACCGCAGCGAGCGCGGCTTAACCTGTATTATCGGTCAAACCGTACGGCTTACACTTAGCCAAGAGCCCCTCAAGTCTTATAGTCAGACTAAATATCGCTTGTAATAAGCGCCTAAGTAACACCACCGTCACAACTCATTAAACATACGTAATCATTCTTATCCAGTTGGTAATCAGCAGCCGGATGTTTGTCAACATGTTCCTTTAGATAACACATGATAAATGCTTATAAGTGTTGAAAAAATATCGTGAGTCGTGACGTCACCGTCGCCGCTGGTAATGAGCGGAGGCACGAGTATTTTTCAACGCGGTGAAGCTTTGTTTGTAGATCTAACAATTTGTATGTGTTTGCATTTATTTTGTGTTGCGAAGAAATGTACAAAGTCTTTTTTATAACACTGGAATAAAAAGCGAGGAATTATAAGTTTAACGTTTATGTTTCAATATTTTTTTCTGTGTACCTATGTCATGATAGCTCTCACACACAAGAACCGATTTTGATGCGTATTTGTGTCTGAAAACAGACTCTTAAAATAATAAGCTACTTCCCAAAATGTGTGCATTTGGTTCACAATATCTGTCTTAATCGTTTTGACTGGATGTGTATTTATGTTGATTAATTTCAAAGAGTGATTAATACTTTTTCAAAGTACCATCATAAAGAGACACGTCCTTTTATTTCCCATGAAACCTTAAATCTTCTTTGACTTGAAAACGATTTCAAATTTAAAATTCTGAGCTTGACTAAAGCAGAATGATGGATTGTAGTCTAATACTGTCAGTCTAGATATAATTTTAAACCTAGGGATCATTTCGTTTCAAACATTTTTAATATAAAATGTAATTTCGACTCTTTTATTGATTTAGTTGTGTGAAGACCCAAATTCGTTTGATGATAGAACATAAAGGATTTACTGAGTAAAACGAGTGAATCAAACAAATGTTCCGAAAAAACCTTGTTAGTTGCTAACTACATTCAAATTAAATAGCAATGTTCGCTATGCTGTTTCTTTATGATCTCATTTTATAGTTATACAAAGGGAATAATTGCGCAACAAAACATTTTCTTCTTTATTCACATGAATACACCAGGTTTTTTAAATGCCTTTGTAAGTCATCTGCAAAGCTATATATAAAGTTTCACTAGGTTGTAAATCATTATAAACATTTACAAGACCATTAAAACAAGGTGTCTTTCCATATTATATATAGACGAGATATTTAATTCAAGAATCATTAAAATGTATGAAAGACTATAACTCATACATTCATAAACTTATAGTAGTAGTCGTTTATAAATATAACGTGAGTGTTTCATTTATTTCTCAAAAATCTTTTTTACTCGAACTTAAATTGCACTAGTTTATAATTATGTCCTGTGTAGTACCTACCTTTATGTAGAAGTATGAGAAAGAAGGCATAGAGTACACTATACAATATACTCCAGAAATAAGGCTCGATGTTACGCAAATTTTATGTCAATATTTCATTTAAAATTCATTCACGGACAAATTCGATGTAGCGCCGCTCCGTGCGTGCTTTATACGGAGCCAATTTCAAGCCCCGCGTCGGGCTTGCTAACTATTTGTCACAAAATATGAAGCCGCAAAAATTCATGAAATCGAGGTGGTTCGCCGACTTCCATGCTATTTATATCTCGGAGGAAGGAAGACCGACCGGTGGCAATTTCGCCGTGTGAAAATAAATTCAAGTACTCTCCCTTGGCGATTTTTAATCCGAATTTTCTTTTGAATTATGCGACGTACCTGCAACAGAGTTTGTGATCGATGGTTCTTAGTTTGTTTTTAGGTTGCAGGTCAATCGTGACCGGGTTTTCTTGTTTCTTTTGCTAGATTATTGCTTTCCTTTCTACAGAATTTTCAGTATTTTCTGATACCGGTTTCTGTGTGTTTATTTATAAAATGTGTTTGTTTTGCGTTGAATTTAATATTTGATATATTAATTTGTACACTGAACCTGTACAAAAGTTTTATTATTTGTAGAGTTTCATAAAGCCTTGCAAATTACAGAGCTTAAGCTGAATTATTCAGTCACTGTAATTAAACATACTTAAAAAAACAACGGCTACAAAAATGTATTTTAATTATTTAGGTATCCATGTATGATGTATGTATCCATTTATGCATGTACGCGCTAATCTCCGTTTTATAAAATATTACTATAAACATGCAGCGCGATAGTTTAAAAGTTAGTATCCATATAAGTATGTACATTTTCTAATTCAAAGCTAAAGTTAACCTCACTCTTCTCTAGACGGGAGTCGACATGCTCAAAAGGATCACACGCTGACAAGACCACGACTTGCTCGACTAAACCTTGCAGCACTCAACCTATTATGTCATTGTTAAATCTGCTCCACTACATCCACACAATACTCACTCTTATAAACCTCGCTACAGAGGTCAAAATCCCGTGTACGAATTGACCAGTCATAAATATCTTGTTGTATAAAACCGATTTCCTTTCGACCAGGTAGGGGCAATCGTTGACACATGTCGAACGCCTTATTACCCTACCTTGCTGGATGCTACGAATAAGAAACGTTTCTTATGTAAATGTTTAACCTTCTTGAATAATTTTCTTGGACCTTGAATTTATTGGGCCTGTGTGCCTGATGAAATGTGCTGCGGTGTTTTGTGAACTGAACTGTTGGATTTTGATTTAAAATGTATAATATCAAAAGACAAAGACACTACCGCGTCTGTCGGTTTGTCTCAAAAATTATGAAAATTAGTAAGGAAAAAATAAAAGATATAGTTTTGCCAATATAATAATAAGTCACGAAACTTACTTTTTTTATTTATTCTCAAAATCATCGTCGGTGTAAGCCTAAACTTATACTAATAGTTAGTTTTATGTTTTTTATAGAAGCTACGAGCTACGATAACGCGTAGCTACAAGGTACTACGATATGTCGACCAATAACGCCTACGAGAATCAGTGCTACAACAAAACAAGTAAAAAAAAACTACAACGAAGTTTGTTTTCTAGTACGGTAAGGCATAATTATTTGTTATTTTTTTATAGTTTTACTAACTATATCTAAAGATTTTAACCGTTTCTTCGTTTCTCCATTGTTCTTAAAGAACCCTTTATTCAGTCAATATAATTTGATGGTGCTTGATTAGAAACCACTTAGCCCTGATGAAAATTAAATAAGACCTGTTAAGTTATCTGATATTTACTTTTTGGTATCTCATCTTACTTCGTAAAAATACAGAGACATCAAAACTTAAAAAAAAAATTATTATATACTCCTTTAAAAAGGTAGGTAGGTAATTATATCTTACTATCTAATTAATAAAGGAAATGATTGAGGTACCTATACCCATAAGGGGTTCGGTTTGTAGGATATAATCATACCAGCCTATATATATGTTTTACAAGTCTTCGTCAATAATGAATGCCATCCCTTAAAGAAAACTGAGTGTAAAAAGTTACCTCGTCACCAAAAAAAATATCGACGAAAACATCAAAACCTATGTGTCTTGAAACACAAAGGCGTCGCCTAATTGGATCCGTACCTCTGTTATAACAAAAATGAGTGACGTACAGATGGTTTATATACTTTTACTGAATAACACTCAAAGACTAGAAATACTAAGGTATTGAGAAACTGTGAACACGTGCCGATAATTGCCGTAGCACTACCTACATGGAAACACCCTTAAAGCAGCCCATATTTTCACGTGAATTTACACTTTATGTCCGAAAGATAAGGTTTAGAATAGAAAACCTGGGATCTTCAAATAGTTATAAGCTGAGTATAATAGGTAGTATTCGTAGTATTGCTGTGTGCACAGAAATAAGGCTCGGGTTTTACTGTCAGCGAATTTTCGGCATATCATCATTATATTTATTTATCTGGGAGCGTTCCTTTTTGTCTTTTTTCGTAACTTTTGAAAGTTTTAAAACGGTGCTAGATAATGAGACAGTTTACAGTAGTTAGTCACGTTTATCAATTCTATTTGAAGGATAAACAGTTTTAAATACTAAAAGATACATTATAAATAATTCATGGACTTATTTTGGGGGATATTTAGTTTACGTATTATAGTATAGTTTATTAAAATTTTAAGCGTTTCATATCTCAACGTTTGGCGTTTATTTACTACTACTTTTCATATTGTATTACATTATATTTTTTAATATTTTTAAGCTTAAAAATTTGCCGCGGCAATACAGACCACGCCCTAAAACAAACGCTTAAGTAGTGTTCTTAGAATTAGCTTCTGTAAAGTCAGAAACCAAAAAGTTGTGTTGATTTTTCTTGTTATTATTAAAGTCTTAAAAAAAAGGGAAAACGTTCATCAAAAGAAAGTGCGAGAAAGCTTTATTTATTCTATCTTTTAACCGAAAAAATCCTGTCTATATTATACAAGCTCCATACAAATTTAATAACGGTCCCGTAGCTAAAATTATCACCTTCAAAATGACACACATATTTTAATAATATAAACTTTTTTTTAAAATCTTGTCGAATCAGTATTATCCAATTGTTATCTGACTACACACACCTCATCGATTGCTTTTTGCTCTAGAAATTGCTCATGTCGCGGCTAGAATTGGCCTCTCAGCAAGTTCGGAACGGCGGCCCCAAAATTTACTTGCTGACTAGCCAACTCTTTTACCGAATGCCTAGGTTGTGCCAGAAAAAGGTGCTATATACCTTTTTCAGTATCATAACTCCAAAAACTTTCTTCGAGTACTTTCCACAGTTTTATGAATTTGAGATTACCCATTAACAAACTCAAAGAAGACAATGAAATACATTGTCTTATAAAACGAAAAATACAATTTATTCGAGACGTTGAAAGGACAAGCCGTTCCCAAAGTAATTTCTTTGAAACAATATTGTAGCCTTGAGAAAATATAAATTTCAGTATCTAAAAAAGGTTGTACAAAGCTGTATAGCCCGTTCACTATGAAACTGATAGATAAAGGCAAGACGTACAGAGTTCGGGATTAACACCCTTAAGATAAAGTGGTCGCCGATCCCTACACCCATCACTTCCACTGAAAGATGTTAGGATTGAATAAAGCTGCCTTTGAAAAAAATACCTATTGAAGTAACGAACCATTGATCCGTTATTTGAATAGCGATGAACTCGGCTCTTGTAAATCCAAAAAATTATGTTCATATTTATTCATGCAGACTGTTTATAAAATCTTATACCTACTCAATAAGCCCCGGGTAGCAACTCGAATGGTTATTTAAAATACATTTCCTTGAGAAGTCCAATTTCAATGTGCTTAATTTGGTGCTTAAACTTCAAGGCTGTTACGTAGCTCCAGTGAGGGTGTAAATTTACATGAGACACTTTCATTAGAGTTGTAATTCTTCGCTTTAATTTACCAGTTGGTCGCTTCAATCCACGGTTTTGCCTTCAAAAGTAAAAGCAGACATATTTCTTGACTGCGTTTATAATTCCTTCTCGAGAACACTAGCCTGCTAACGAAGTTAGTTCTAAGGTAAAGTTTTAATTGCTCTCTGGCAAATCTCAGTTTATCTTTTCGCGGTCTCTAGGAAACAGCTTTGTTGACTATAAATTCAATTTGAGCGAGGCGGAAAAGATTACCGGTTTATTTATAGGGGAGAGACCGGTTTGAGATACAATTCTTGGAATAGTTAGTGTCGGAAGCATTGTCGTGTGGCACGCTATCGCCTCGCTTATGTAAAGTGTGTGGAAGTCGGAGGCGGCGGAGATAGGCGCCTAACTTGTCAAGTGGAAACTGTCGCAAGTGGCCTCACTTTCAATCTCATGAAACGCAGGACGGAAAATTTCGTTTAATAATTTAAGGCCACGACAGGCCCTTAAACGTCGTCTTCCAGTTTTATCACCTGCGAGTCACGTCCTACGGCCGCGCTTACTTTAGCGTCGGCTAATGAATTCTTACCTTGTTTACAATAAACCAAAAAGCTTTTATGTAGCTCATTCATTAAAGGAATCTGTGGATTATGCGTGAAGCCGCTCTGAGAACGTGACTTTTGAGATTTTCAACAAATTGATTCTGGTGAGCTTCGATAAAACCTTAGAAGCTAAGGGTTACACCAGTTTTATGTGTGTTGTAAAATTATAGAGCGATGTTTACCCGCTTTCTTAAGCGCCAACAAATTGCTTGTACAAAACATATGCAAATTGATATTGAATGCTTTCACATTTTCATTTTTTTTTATTTTCTTTCTATCGTGCCTACACCCTGGCATGCATAATAAGTTAAGCAACATCTATAATTAATAGAGAGTAATGAAACAACGCTACTAAATTTAAACAGGATAAGCGGCGTAAATACACAAAACAAATATTTTGGGAGAGCGCTGTGTGCCCAAAAAATTATCCATTGTTTTAGGGAGGCGGAACAAAGCATGTTTCATAATAAAATAAGATATATTTATCCTGGCTGGTTTGGTATCGGGACGGGCGGTCGCCCGGGGGTTCCGTCGGCCACTGTCAGGAGCCACCTTATCTAAGCCCGGCCGCGCTTGCCCACAAGCCATGAACGAAGCTAGCCTGATGACGTCGCACGTCACGGTACACACGTTAGATTATGTTGTAACATTGAAATTGTTTGGTGTGCTGGTATGCATTAATCTATACTTATAATAAATCTGTAGAAGTGAAAATTCTGTACATCGAAAATATCAAAAAAATAAATGGGGTGTTACTAGACCGACACCGAACCCAAAAGTGTGAATTTTTTTTTGTCTGTCTGTCTGTCTGTTTGTTCAGGTATCACGCAAAAACTACCCGTTCGATTACGATGAAACTTGGTATAATCATTTTTTATTATCCTGGGCACCACACTGGGTAGTTTTTATCCCGGAAGAGTATAAACAATAAAATACAAACTTAATTTTGCGGTTAAAAACTCATTGATAAGTTTCGTCATCCACGCGAACGAAGTCGCAGGCACAGCTAGTCTACTCATATAAGGAAAAGAACATGCAGTCTTTGAAATAAATTATCCAATGTGATATGAATTATTTTACTGACTACAGCTAAGCTATTTTTAGTGACAAGGGGAAGCTTAAGTTTTAAAAATAAATGTCACCGCGGCGCAATCATTGAAAGTATTATAATCATCTATTATGTCAATAAATGATAAATAAATAACAAAATAACATACCCTACGATCTACATTTATCCCCAAAAGGAAAAGGAAAACTATGTACCAGCTCGTATATTTTCGCAATATTGTAAAATACGCTCATTACTACCCTTTATACATTTTTTTTCCTAGCTCTGTGTAATTTTGTTAACTTGAGACGACAAAGTAATAACTTACAATCAAATAAACTAAAATCAATTCATAAACTAAAATAACGAATTACTGTAATTATTTGTTTTTAATATAATTTATGACCTATCTCTGATATTAATTAATTTAGTTTTCGAATAGCTTCGACATTCAATTTTTATATGCCAAGGTTCTCTAGATCAAATTTAATTACCGTTTTACCTTTTACCGGCTTTTATCGGAATATATATCTACGTAGAATGGAAAAAAGAGGTTCTTTATCACTTTTTATACTTGTTGTAATTTCACTGTGATTGCTCGATTCTCTTTAAGTGCTCGACCTAACAGAAATTCCTGTGTTCATAAGAGAATGCCAGCATTGGCGATTAAAATGTGTTAAAAGTGAAATAACGTAGGTTTTTTAATGGTTCGAGTGAAAAAAGATAGCTGGTTTCATTTTAATTTTTTTATTACTTAGAACGAATTAGGTAGTTAATCAAAATATGTTTTTCAGAATTATTAAGTTAAAATCTCTACCTACCCTTCCGAGAAATAACTGTTTTTGGCTATGTTAGTATGAACCGCATTATTAAACATTTTAATTGTTATCTCTTAACGATACCAAAAAAGAGCGGTCGTTGGCTTACCCACGTTAAAATTACGCTATAAATAAAATATTTCTCACAATAAATCTCATACCGAGAACGGTAAATCTCAAAAAAACTCATCGATTGTCGTAATAAATAGTGATGTGACACCGACCGCACCGCGTGACAGACACCACTTAATTTAGTGACAGTGCACGGTGTAAACATGGCGGATGCTCCGTAATTCTGTTTTATTCTCGACCACTGATAAATTGGGTGCGGAGGAAGAGTGGCCGCGTACAGGCGACCAATATTTTTCATTACTATGCTAATTTCATTGTCCCAATAAACGCGAGTCCCCGCACTCACCCGCAAAGAGGTTAGCTGTTTCACGAGCGTTTTTACTGTGTCCACTGAAAAATTTGAATTCGCTTTCAGAAAGGTCGGGCTGGGTTAATTTGAAATGCAACTGGGCATTTTTAGTTTTTCGCCGCGCCGACGCCGCTTGCTTTTAAATGGCGAGCAATAAAATTGTGTATTAGTGCCTTTAGTTAAGCTTTTCACGATTCGATAGTTTGGTTAATAACATTTTAAAATATTTCTGTTCGAGAGTTTTACACTCGTTACCTGGTCGTTAGCATAGTTTTTATAACCCGAGGCAAGTAGGAGAGTGTTATAAATTTGACGTGTCGGTTTGTGGCATCGTAGCTTCTGAACGAATAGACTGATAACGATGCGGTATTTTGTTTGAAAACTTATGTTGAGAGATGATTTTTAGATGTAATTTAATAAGATCTATTTAACATGTTGAGAGCAATCTGAAAAAAACTGCCTTGTTGGCCTAGTAGTGCTAAGCGCGACTGCTACGTTAGAAGTCTTGGGTTCGATTTCCAAGTCGACCAAGGTGTTATTGAGTTTTTCTATGAAATTCTCAGTAGCAGGTCGGAGTTTGGATTTGTGCCCGGTTAGTGGCAATAGGCTCGCCCCCTATTACATGGACCTACACATACCGGCGAACTGTGGGTGTACATTGGTACACCTTTGCCTAACCCTTCGGCGTGATGGTATGTTATGCTATGTTATGTTTATATATTTAACATGTTGAGAGCAATCAGCTTTATTCTAAAAAAAATCAGGAGTTCCTTCAAGTTTGTATCATTACTTAGTTAACATTGGTATTATACTCACTTGGTACATCTTCATGTAAGGTTTAGGGTATGAAACTGTTAATCAATATGCAAGTGTAAACTACAAATTCATGGAACATTCGCCGGACAATCAGTTTAAATGAGGGTCATAATACCAGTAGTTGTACTATCGGACACAATCGTATGAAATGATTCAATAGATCAGTATCGTAGGTGTCGGCATTAAACATTGAGGTCACGTATTAGGGGTTCAGACCTCGAGAACACGTGTCGTACTGCTGGGCCAATATACCACAATACTTAATTCAAAAGCCATTGAAATTTTCCAATACAAGCTGAAATTCTACCAAAATCGTGTCTATATTGGGGTGTATTGTACGTTTTATTTTTAAGAATTAAACTAATAGTGATGTTATTTAGTAGTGATCTGACAATACACAAATTGACGGGCCTGTTGGTCTAGTGGTTAGTGACCCTGACTGCTATACCGGAGGTCATGGGTTCGATTCCCACTCAGGACAAATCTTTGTGTGATAAGCACGATCACGTGTTCTGTGTCTGGGTGTAATTTATCTATAATATGTATGTATTTAGAAATATATAAGTATGTTTATCAGTTATCTGGTTACCATAACACAAGCTTAATCTGCTTAGCTTGGGATCAGATAACCGTGTGTGAGTTGTCCCGGAATATTATTATTATTATACATGCGACAAACAAGGTGTAGGTTTACATTTATGAGGTAGAAAATCCAAACTTTTATATTTTTTTGTATTACATGTTAGGTATGACATATGTTACTTAGGCCTATTTAATATTAAGACAGATAATCTATAGAAAGTAACAAAATCAAAACACGTTTTGATTGTGTCATGTCTTGATTGCCTAAAAACTCTGTAATAACATCTTTAAAAAGAGATAAATAGGATATATAAATACGCAGAACTGTTAAAAAAATAGTAATTGAAACCGGTCATTAACAGTTTGCACTAACGTTTTTCCGGCTATTCTAAAACCATAATAATCAGCGATATACGCAAAAAATCTAGTTCGATTCGGTTTATTGGGAGAAAATATATTTTCAATTCAACCTACAATTGTGTTAGCCAAAAAACAGTCGTGTTAACGTGGCTGAACGGCAACCAGTGTATTTTGCAGCCATTTTAATTTTTACTGTTCACTGAGCGCTTCTAATTTACTTAAACTGAAAATTCTTTTTGTTTTTGTGAATAATTGTCATGCGTTTTATTACAAATGTGTCGCAGTTTATGTATTTTAATTTGCATGAAAAAGTATCAGGTAATGAAATGATTTTTTTTCATTTATTGACACTTTATAATTTATTGTGTTCTAACGTTTTTTTTTGTTGTATCTGTTTAAAATGTGTTATAATTAAATAGTATTTTTTGCAACTATCTTACTTATGTATGTACCTAAAGTTAAGTCATGTTAAATATTATACGCCTCTATACAATTATTTAAGGGGTACAAAGTTATTTTCTAAAGTATTTATGTACACATATTATTTAATACTTCTATGCCATGCAGTATGCACTTCGAACAATCAACTCATTTAATTATCCTTCAAACTAATTTCCTGACTTGATATCTCAGTATATTAAAATTAAATTTAAATTTAAACCTTTCTAGAACTAACTTAAAGTCATTCCAGACTCCGTCAGCCGTCACCTGCAACCGTTTTAAATCTTTAATATCATTTTCGTCTTAGTTTCACTTCTATTAACGTTAATTCATTATTACTTCACAATTGTTATACCGTCTTAAATTAATATTAATTGCTATGAACTATATTTTAATAGAACTCAAAATATAATTACTGTGTAACAAAATTTTACCTATCGTTTCTTTATTTAATAGAACATAAATTGATGCATTTTTTTATAGACATGTATTGATGTCACTTCTCTTTTTTTCTATATAGGCTTATCCGAAATTAAAGTATCTACTTATGACATTACCTGTTACCTATACAGATTGATAGGTGAATCGTCATTTAAATTTTTTTGTTACTAATTTATATACCTATGTTAAAAAAAATACAAACATCCGAATTGAGAACCTTCTCCTTTTTTAGAAGTTAAAAATGTCAGCAATTTAAATTGAGGTTTAGCTCTGAAATTTGTTTTCCAAATACTGGTGTTAGATAACGACCATTTGGTGACGCAATCAATAAATACTTTTTGTTTTTGCAGATAATTCAAAACTGTTCTGTATTCAGCTTTTGTGAAACGATTTTTTGTAGAGATTTCCATTGTAAAGCAAATACATAAATGAAAATGTAATTAAAGTAAATTGATAAGTACAAAGCCATAAAAGAAGATTTTTTGAAATTTTAATTTTTGAATGAAAAGTCTACAAGCTATAAATCATTTAACAATTTTCTAGCTTTCTTTATTTAGTACTAAATACTTTTCGGTTTTATTTTTTTTATTTATAACTTAGTCGAATCCAACAAATCAAATGAATGAAAATCGGCCCACCCATAAGTTATGAATGGTGCAAATAAACATTGTTTTATGTATACATATAATACAATATATTATCATAATTGCTTCAAAAACCTTAAGAAAACCTAAAACCCTCAAAGTTAAATACTTGTACTAGTAATATCATAAACCTTCAGATGTTTTCATGTAACGTATTTAAGTTGCTCCTAAGTTCCACGAGCCTTACTAATTGAATTAGCTTTGACAAATTATAACAGCCTTCATACAGAGTAATAAACAAAATTACATCTCTGCTGAACAGGTTTCTTTGTTGTTTTAATTATGTTTATATTGATTTTAAGGAGTGAAGGCATGTCAAATTCCTATGAAGTAGACGTTTGTAATTTCGTTATAATAATAAGGGTTAATGGCCGATGTTTATAAGTAAAAATAACAAAAAAATAAGCTGTTTACAGTTTGTTCCCTAAAGGTGGCAATATTATTTATATATAGCTCTTAACTTTTTATTTCATGCACATAATATAACAAAACTTACCAAAATCAGCTGTGATACGTTGCCTTCGTCTGGCTTCAGTGTAGTAAATTACTGAACTATTGTTTCACTCGGGACTGCAAGTAATAAATAAAAGTATTTAATATAGTATGTTCTCTTTATTGCATTAAAAATTGCATTATTTGCTTAAAAAAATCATTCAACATTTTCGACTAAAACTTAAGTCTATTTTTTTCTTATAAAACATTGTTGTTTTGTTATAATTCAATCAATCATTATTAATTCCATGTCTGGGCTGTAAGCGCCTACGCTTTGAGTAGGCTGCTTAATAAAGTTTTGCACTTATCGATAAAAATAAACAGCTCACTTGGTATGAAAGTTGCAATTAAATTCCCATCTGTTTCAGTACATCTTTTGAACATATTGATCCCTAAATTTCAGTCATAATGCATAAACGTCTTTCGTTGCACAGAAAAATATTTTAATCATTAAACGAATGTAGGTACTACAAACAGCCAAACAGTTGTTTATTCTTTAGCGATACTCTATAGTTAAAACTTTTTCAAACGCTAAGGTAGATACATTTGTAGAAACTTGGTTATCATCATCGTTCATTGCGATTGCCGAGCTATCGTGGGTAGGCGGGCGAGGAGAATTAAGAACAGCGACACTCCACCGAACACGTTTTGCTTCAATGCGGAGCCACCAGATTCCTCTTCATCCGACGGCCGCGAGCAAAAGAGCCCGGAGTTGCGTCAGTGTCAAGAAACGTCAACTCGCTAGTCATGTTTCAGCAGTTCCTTTTCACGTTTCTTAACACTAGAAATAGCGAAGCGCCTACACGGCCAGACTGACATTCGCACGTCCTCGTGCGACTGCTCTCGCTTCGAGTTATCTGCAAAGACCAAATACAAGTCTGTAGTACCCGTCTCGTCCATCCCTGACTAGCTACTCATTTATGACACCATGGACTTCTATCTTTACCCCTCACATCTGAATATAACACACTGGGCGGACTACTGACCAGGCGTCCCTTCGACTACCCACCAACTCGCATGGTGCGATAGACCGGACTACCTGTCAGCGTCCCTTCCACCAGTCTTTACCCCTCACATCAGAATGAAACACACTGGGCGGACTACTGACCAGGCGTCCCTTCGACTACCCACCAACTCGCATGGTGCGATAGACCGGACTACCTGTCAGCGTCCCTTCCACCAGTCTTTACCCCTCACATCAGAATGAAACACACTGGGCGGACTACTGACCAAGCGTCCCTTCGACTACCCACCAACTCGCATGGTGCGATAGACCGGACTACCTGTCAGCGTCCCTTCCACCAGTCACACACAGCTGTTGCAATCAACCGGTTGGAAACTCGACCCACATAGGCCGTTTCCATACCAATATATAGCCACCCAGCTCACACCGAAGAACTCACAGTTTGACCGTGGGCGTCGACCCGGTTCAGGCCAGCCCAAGCAATCAACTATGCTACAAACCCCATGGGAAAACGTGATGTGATCAGAGGCATCGACCCAGTTAAGGCCAGCCCCATTTTTCAACCACACTACTCTCAACTACTTAAAACAAAAGAAACTAGATCACCGGATGATGTAGTCAAGTTGCTCCTTGATGAATGACGATGAGCTCACGGCGAATCCCGTCGTAACATCTTCAGGCATTTCCATCCGCGGAATGCGTTCGATGATGTTCCAAAAGCGCATGGCCGCCTCACTCGCGGTGTCTTTAACACCAACTTGAAAGCGTAGAATGTCATCGACGTAATCTTGTGGCAGCATAGGTTTAGCAAACTTCGCAAGCAATACTTCTTTTATTTAGGGCCACGTCAGTTGCAATGCATCGCCATCTGGATCGGACTCAATCAGCTACCAGACGTGCGGCGCTTAAGATCTCGTACGGCTATTCTCCTATAAATCAAGCCCTCTTTATCCCACTTCTGATGTAGAAACTTGGTTATCATCATCGTTCATTGCGATTGCCGAGCTATCGTGGGTAGGCGGGCGAGGAGAATTAAGAACAGCGACACTCCACCGAACACGTTTTGCTTCAATGCGGAGCCACCAGATTCCTCTTCATCCGACGGCCGCGAGCAAAAGAGCCCGGAGTTGCGTCAGTGTCAAGAAACGTCAACTCGCTTGTCATGTTTCAGCAGTTCCTTTTCACGTTTCTTAACACTAGAAATAGCGAAGCGCCTACACATTTATTGACAATTAATTGACGATGGACGAATAGTCAGAAATGTTGTTGAAACTGTTTTAAAACCTTTATGAATCCGCCATAGCTTCTTCTGCAATATCACTGTAAATCGCGAGTTTGGCACTTGACTTCAATATAACACTTTGTTTTACACTAAGAAACAAGTTAATAAAACAAGCAATATCAATATACAATAGACGGTCTAATAATCACTTTATCACTACTTTTGATCTTTTCCAGACAACGTATGCGCATGGATTGTACTCGTATTAAAGAAATCTTATATAGCGGGTAGCGGTAGATAAAAAAATAAAAATTCCACAAATTATTGCCAACATGTGGCGCGATAGATTGACAGTTAGTACTCCTAAATAAACAATTTAGCTAAGTTAAAGACTTTATACAGTTAAATACTAGCAGGTACCCAGTAAGTTCTGTCAGCACATTTATGGCCGTACAAAAACGTCAATCATTTTTAAGTCGCCGATAAACCTCATGTTGTTCTTATCACTATAAGGAGTAAAGGGGCGACAGATAGACATTTAAGAACCTCTTAAAAAAACAACTAGACAGTTTGTTATTTACAGTCACCTCTTAAACAAACAACTAAACCGTCTGTTATTTACCGTCATTCACAATGCATTCATCTTTGCGAATACTGACTAAAGTGTGGGTTTCGCGGTATTTTCCACCGCCGTTTTAAACGGGTCATAGATTTGAATTTAAAAGTATACATTTAAATAAACTAGTTGAAAAACATATCCGCTTTACAGTGCAGTTGCAAAATACTGACTACGATTCTAGCCTTAAATACTGATCGTCGTATCGATCAGTATTTAAGCGAAATAGTTATAGAGATACTTAATATTTACTGCAATGAATCTAAGTATTCAAAATCTTAATGCGTATATTTAAGTTCATTATTTTCAAGTATGTTTAATCACGTAAACGTTTAACTATACATTTTGTTTACTTTCAACAATGCATATATATTTTTAGCTTTGACTATAGTAAAAGAGCAATAACTTATATTACGGTCGACGATTAAGATTTACCGTCTCGTTTCTATCTCGAAAAAGCACACCCTCAATAAATTTACTCTGGATGAAGATATGCCTCAATATTATCTTCTTATATATAAAATTCTCGTGTCACAATGTTAGTTACCATACTCCTCCGAAACGGCTTCACCGAATTTTATGAAATTTTATTTGCATATTCAGTAGGTCTGAGAATCGGCTACTATCTATTTTTCATACCCCTAAGTGGTAGTAGGTAGGTGGTAGGCAGTAGGCAGGTGCTAGGTATAAAAAATTGCAGCTAGTGATATTTAAAACAGTTTAAAATCAATACTAAAAAGTGTTTACATAAAATTTAAAAGCTCCACATATCAAAGCGTGAACACGTTGATCAGCTTTCAAATCTCTTCCAAGTGTTTTCGTCTCAAACCAGAATATTAGAAAAGTTTTTCGATCCCCTGAATAGTGTCGGGTACGTGAGACACAAATATTGCAGCGGAGCCACGGATAATCTCCTGGCTTTGAGCCAGTTCACAATATGTAAGCGTAGTTTTCAATAGAGCCGTTTAGATATCTACCGGGCAAAGCGACAATTAAGTGAGAAGCCATGCTGATCAGCAACTACGTATCAAGCTGAACTTAGAGTATATGAGCAAGTACAGAGTATGCGCATCACTTGCTCGTTGTGCCAATCGTAAACAATATTTTATGCTGTAAGTACTACGCAAAAGACAGACAGGTTTAGAAGAAGATGTGGTAATCTAAGGCGCAGGCCAGACAGAAGAGACGTAAGACGCAGACGGGGCGCGGACATTTGTCAAAAGGTGCAGACGTAAAAGCGTTGCGCCCGCGCCCCGTCTCTTCTGTATGTTTTGCGTCGCGACGCTTCTATACATTTTGTATGAAAGGGACGCGGTAGAGACAAATGTCCGCGCCCCGTCTGCGTCTTACGTCTCTTCTGTCTGGCCTGCGCCTAAAAAAGCTCAAAAAAAAGTCCTACGCATATTTACTTACGAAAGTGAATTCCTTCGATAAGAAACGTTTATCCGACCAAATCGGTGGACATGATATTATTACAGTTATATTAGGTTTTGATATAGTATTAATAAAGAACAAGCTCTGTTTTGACTATTGTGTCGACGACGTATTTTCATACTAGCTCACTAGTTCATACTCTTTTAGACGCTCTTTAACTTATTCATACTAAAAGGGACTGAATAACAAGGTCCCTGTTACCCGCTTGTTGGCCCATTCATACAAATTCATTCATTCGATAGCCGTTATGACGGGAATTAGTTTTAGAATGTATGGCTTTGCATAATAGGGTGGTTAGTTGCAAATCGGTTGGTGAAAGCTGGGTCCTTTAGTGGCCCGGATAGTCGATGGCATTACAAAGCCGTCGGTACATTTTCGCTCTATTTGTGGCATTAATTACGTTCATATTCGTGCATCGGTAATTATAAGCTAAGTACGTTTGCTAGTTGCGATACATTGCATTGGATACAATCAATAACGATTAATTAGCGAATAAATTTAGTTGTTCTAATTGCAATTGCTTTTCAAATAAAAGCCCAATTTTAACCAAAAGTTGTGTGCCAAAAGTTTGTTTTTTGTTTGACGACTTCCGTGGTCGAGTGGCGTACACACCGGTTTTCAAGGTATCGCTTGCTCTGAGGTCCCGGTTTCGATCCCCGGACGGGACAATTTCATAACACAAGTGCTTTAGCTACTTACTTTGGATTCAGAGCAATGTATATGATGGTGTCCATATTTATTTAAAAAAAAAGTTAGACCTGATTAACAATATTAACTTTTCAAAAACAAACACTCAAAATCGAAGAAACAGCATACTATAACTTCTTAAGCAGACAACTGGAAAGGAAATCATGAATCATCGGTAAACATCACACAAGGTGCACCCGGATAACGGATACCCGGCAAAGTGTTCCATCACCCGGGCAGGTCACTTCCGATCCCGGATATGAAGCCTGTATCGTGACGACTGCCCTCGTCACTTTAATGATCTCCTTACTAACGTTTTTACCTTATTGCGAGGACGTCAATATAAAATGCTGTTGGACATTCTTTTAGTTTTTGCTGATTTTGTTCATGTCATTGTTTGAAAAAGGAAGGTATGTTTATTTAAGTGTAACATAAAAGCAAAATTGTATAAACTAAGTATTTATGTTTCTTGGTGAACAATAAGAAAATGTTTTGTACTTTTCAATCTGAATGTCTTCCTCAGCCTTACTACCTATTTAGTGGCTGGAATTTTCACTGGTATACCTAAAAATATACTACTTGTATGATAATAATATCTAAGTTTTTAATATAAGATTTTTTATTCCATTACAGTAGATAAGCTAAATGCTGTACACACAATTAACCACCAATTTTAATTAAGTATACCTATTCATTTTATATACAGGTACTGCTTACTCCAAAATACTGTATTATTACATAAACCTCATGACCGAGCTTAAGTGTACAACATACACTGCCTGATATCCCCAAGCCTTTTTAAGCATGTGCATTAATTAGCACACTAATTCCTTAGTAAATAAAATTATGTTAACACACCGATGATTGTCGCATGTAAATTATGTAGCAAGGAAAATGGCCGCCAACAAGGACGTTGTAATGTAAGTAATCAGTCTTCAGTACCCGTACCAAGAACTCTTAAAGCAGTACTCTTACTGGTGTTGGAGCGAGATGGAGCTCTACACTGCGCGTAGCGGCGTCTCGCTCACACGATAACAACAGTTTTGTTCAAGAGTGTGCTAAGCGCGGTCGGTCGGTGTGCAAAATATGTTATTACAGGCTTTGCTTTTCCACATAGCGATTATCTTTAGTATTTAAATACTAATTTCTGATATAGCTTTTTGTTAAGACAAAGGGAAAGGCCTATTAGAATTATAGATCTCCACTGCAAGACTGGGGACACATAAAAGGTTTGGGTGTGGAGTAATATGTTCAATACCCTGGAAATATAATTTGATGAGGCATAGTAAGTGGTATCAATGCTTTCCAAGGGCGATTTTAGGCCACTCGACATATTTTGATACCATTTCCAATATTAATAATGGAAATCAAAACTACAACCTTAAGCGTAAAAAGTTTTTAGCCTCTACATTGGATAAGTTGCAACCTGAAAATCTTAAGTAAGTCTAACATTATTTAGTTTAAATTAACAGACTTCATCTGATGCTTGATGCACACAACAGTTTACATCTAGAAAACTACTGAACAGATTTTAATGCTACTTGCAATTGTTTTAAGTTAAAGTAAATGGTAAAAACACAGTGACATGTAGTCGTATCAGAGATATAATATTTAAAAACACCATAATTGTGTATAATATAAAATTATCTTTATCTTCTTTTAGCCGTAATAAATAATTACAAGTAATCATATTACAGTTCGTACGTGTCCAATTGAAATACTTCTTTTTGCCTTTTAAGAACATTATAAAAGAACACCGAATAGTTAAGTTATATTGTGAGAGCAGTCTGGAATTTAAAACAAGGGGCTTCGAAGCAATTTCTTAACTAATGTAGCCGTTACTTGCAAGTTGAGGCCAGAATTAGCTTTCGGTTGCAGTATTGTGAGGCAGACTCATGATTAAGTATTCTTTTCGATTTCAAAAATAACTCTATTTATTTACATAGTAATGTCAATACTTAAATTTAATACAAGAACAAACACTTAAAACTATACTAAAATTAAATCTTATATATAAATAAATAAAACTCTTTCTCCCGAGAGGCTAAAATATTGTATAAGTTAGTTGTTATTGCTGTAGGTAGTTAGTTTTGTTTTGATGTTACGTTTAAGTTTTTTCTTTGTGTTATATATATATTTGTTGTTTTTATAGAACGATGTTGTCGCTAAGCGACAAAGTTCATCATTAATAAATTAAAAAAAAAAAAAAAAAAAAAACTAACACGCGTCAAAAAATATTATTCTAATATTATTCAAAAAAAATTGACAATTGTTTAAAAACAGTAGTTTGTTGACTACCAGTACCTAGTTAATTGACTATTTTAGGCATTTTCATAATCGTTTTTCGCGACCTACCTTTCCCAACAATTAATATTTATAATAATATGCATAACATTAAGATCAAATACTTTTATGTCGTGCAGTAATAACACAAATTTTAATATAACAACAGCATTTAAATAAATTTCTGAATATAAAACCAATCCTTTAACTAAATAATATCTCATCAGTCTTACCGGATTCAGCTGAATACCGTATTTTAAAATGGAGCGACTGGCTATCTGACCTCCACAACCCATTTTACTGGGAAACACAGTATCCCATAGTAAGACTGGTTGTCAGAATTGACTTAACGACTGCCAAAGATCTATGTCAAAGATGTATGACAGCCGGGACCTACTGTTTAACGTGCTTTCCGAAACACGGAGGGGTCTCGGTATGTTTAATGGTCACCCATCCACGGACCAACCGCGGCGAGCGCGGCTTAACCTGTATTATCGGTCAAACCGTATGGCTTACACTTAGCCACGAGCCCCTCCTTACTAAATAATATCTGTCAGTATATTTTTAATCATATCTTTAATTTTGAAGATAATCTCCTACATCCAACATACACACTTTACCTGTACAAAATTAGTTTCAAATTAAATAAACGTCAACAATGTTCGCAACTAATCATCATGCGTTCATTGTGGGTACAAAGTTGTCGTACAAAATAAATGCTTTTGCGTTAGAGCAGGGGGCTGATTCCGCTATTTTAAAGTCAGTGGGTGGCAGGTTAATGAACGTTCGAGTGTATTTGTTTCTGTGCCTAATTTTCCTATTCAGATAAGCCTACAATGAACAGTTAGTGGCAATCCAAAATGACAACAGTGGCAAGTAGGTGTCCATTTGTCATTAATTATTTTTATTAATGATTATACAAGTGCTGTGCACACCTATAAGTGACGAATTCACCGCAACGCTGTTTAAATAGAATATATCTAATGTAATGAGTTAGTGAATAAGTCGTTGGTGTGTCAATAAATAAATTAATAAATTAAACTAAAATCATCTAAATACGAAAATCAGGTACACACTGGAACGTTCATTAACCTGCCACCCACTGACTTCAGAATAGCGGAATTGGGCCCCTGTGTGGGGTTATACGCGCACATAAATTAACATAGCCCGGATAACACAAGTTAATACATCTAAGTGACTGCCTGTTGTATTCATGACTGTTCTGTAAAGCGAATAAATGTATTTTGTGCCTATTGCAAATACTATATTAGCTTTGTATTTTGGATCTTCTTGACAACAATGTGTCAAAATACCACTAATTTGCTTTAGGTGACCAATATAATAGATAATGTAATTTTCTTACCGAACAAAATCAAACAATGTATTTCAAGGTTTTTTTTCCACATCTGAACATTTAAAAAGTAACTTAACGCAAAATTTCAAGAATTTACTGATTTTACATTTTGAACGCTACGATGCGTTTTTTTTTGTAAATTGCAATATTAATATAATGATATATTAATTAAATAGGCGAATGGTAGGTATTGTTAATAACCCATAATATATATCACCGATTACCTTAATATGCAATATTTCGTGCCAATAATAGCGTAATTGCCGTAATAAAACAAATAATAGATGGCCCGAAAATTAAATGATAAATAAACAATAAATATTTTTTTTAAATAATATGACTATTTAAAAAATATATATTAAAATAATTGTTATTTGTAATACATAGAGAATAAATTTTGTTAAGTGTGGCGAACATTGAAAATTATTAACCTTAAGAAGTGCTATTTTTGCAATTCTTAACTTTCATAAAATAATAGAGTTAAGTAAATATTTTGAGTAGAAAACTGACAAAATATCACAAAGATTTTCTGTACATACGTTAAATAACTTACCCTAGAATCTGAAACGCATTGGTTGTTAATCTTTTGGTCAACCAATAACAGTAGCAATCTACTTATTTAACAATAGATTAAATGGACCAGTCTTTCAGAGATCAAGGGTTAGGTAATTTATTCCTATAAATTATTGATCATAATAATATTACATCCTCAAACCCAACGATCTTCCAACAAATAGCCATATATTTTTCATTGACATGCTCGTAGCTAAATCGGTCAGGGCATAATATCCGGTCGGATGCTGGCCAATGAACACCGTCCTCACGTGATCACGTCGTCACGTCGTCACATCGTCACGTCGTGTCGGTGTCGTGTCGTCACCGTCACGTGCCGCCCTCGTATGTCTTGTACCCGACCTTATTCTTCACGAGTTCACACCTGCTACTACATCGTGATTAATGGTGTTAGTCGTTTAATGGTCAAGATTTAGAATAAATCATTTTCTATATTGAGCATGGATTTTTTGATTGACTTGGTATGCACTTCATATGGAAAATAGACGAGTATAAAAATATTTTCAATTAAACTTATAATATTCACTTTTCTAATGTATTATAGGTACTAGCCATCTATATTTCCTAAAGTGAACATACCGGGTCGTCATACAAAATATTACATACGAGTTTTACACATTTGTTATTTTGCGACTGAACTGAGATTCTCATATTAAGTAGTATAAAAGCTAATCCTTGCAGTGTTCATTCTCAAACATCCCTGAATAGTTGTAAATCACATATCTTTCCAATTCAAATTTACACAGATATTTGATCACGCTAGCTTTTAGACAGGTACCCACTGTGGAAACGAAAAAATATTAAAATATTTCATTTTGTTTGTGAAGCGAGAAATTCATCTTTGAAAGTGTTTACCTCGACGTGAAATAAAACTGCGAGCATGTTCAAAACGTGTTTACTTGACGTGACTCTGAATATGTCTCGACAAATATATTTTTTCTGTCGTCGTTCGAAAATCACCTATGCGAAGAAGTAAAATGGAAGCAAGAAGGAAAAAGCGACTGCAAAAAAAAAATTGGCGCTTGATATTATTCGCATTCTACGCCCATACGTGTCTTGCTAAGCCGATTTTTATTACTTTTCAAAGCAGATGCTTAGAAAAGTACAGATTAATGTGCTTCCACAAAAGACCGAAGCAATGTCAGATGGTATATTTTTTCGATATTTTGTCGTAACGCTTTTGTGTTTTTGTAAATTCAATGATGCTATTGAGATCGTTTTGTGACGATTTTTTTCTATTATGAAGTGCTAATATTGATGAAACATTTATGAGCCCATCATTAGATGGGCTTATAAATGTTTCATCAATAAAATAACAAAGGAATCAATATAAGTATAAACTGAAGTGTTTACTGTTTTATCTAGAAGATTAAAAAAGCAATTACCAACGTAACCTATACATACAGATTTATGTAATAGAAAAACACACTGGATATCAAAATCATCAAAGCATAATTTTACAAGGTTGCTTAGAAAGCTACAAACAAAAACAAACGGTAATAATTAAGCTTTTATTTAATAATCCAGTATTGAATTAAAAATAAAATAGTATGTTTTTAATCCAGTTCTATGTAGTTTTCCTCAACACTTATGTACGGTATAGAATACTTGTTTTCACCGCAACCAGCAGCTTTGTCAAGGAGCGGTCGACGATGGAGCGAGCAAATCTATTACATGCCGATTCAATCCAGCTTCCAAGGCTTGTAAGTGGCCAGATACGAATTCACTTAGGAACTCGGATACAATAATAATGTGCTAGTAAATAAGCAATAGTGTTGTTAGTAGTTATAAAACATATCGGTATTCATTTGATGTCAGGTGAATGTTTAAACAAATTGCATAACAGGAGTGTTTTTATTCGAGAAAGCAGATTGGTTACCTTCATTTATTATTGTATTCATAAATGTCACAAAATGTTAAATTATGTAGATGCTAAAAAAGTTAAATATTTTTAAGAAATTGAGTTAAGCCTACAAAGGTCTTATTTAATAAATGATCTCCTGCAAGGTAATTATTATTCACATAAAACTAACTCTTAAGATCTGAGCATATAGATAATTATAATATAAAGTATCCAAGGAAAGATGTATTAATTTTTACTATTTTTTTACCAGAGAACAAGCTTTTCCAAACATTTTACATCAAAACTATGTAGGTATCTATAGGTATTAGGTATAAACACTTTCCAATCACAAATAGCAGGACCATTCCACTAAAGAAAACAATACAGCACTGATAGGAAAAATAAATTCATGAAGTACGTGTACGGGGCCCGAGATCGGCGCCGCTCATTGGCTAAATCGCATTAGCATAGAAATGGGAAACATTGCTCATTGGCTATCGTAACCTCTTCACGATTACTAGCGTGTATCGCCCGGGGAATGAACGAGCAGTAAACTGGACCCTATTTGTGTAAAATCTTAATTTGAGGATGAGGGTTTCTTAGCTCGCAGACTTGGCTTGAGACTGCTTCTACATGAAGCATGACAGTGGTGGAACAGGTATTTTAAAGCTAACTTCAATTGTATTTAATAAATATATTTTAATGACGGGCCTGTTGGTCTAGTGGTTAGTGACCCTGACTGCTATACCGGAGGTCGTGGGTTCGATTCCCACCCAGGACAAATGTTTGTGTGATGAGCACGATCATTTGTTCTGGTTGTCTGGGTGTAATTTATCTATAATATGTATGTATTTAGAAATATATAAGTATGTTTATCATTTGTCTGGTTACCATAACACAAGCTCTGCTTAGCTTGGGATCAGATAACCGTGTGTGAGTTGTCCCGGAATATTATTATTATAATGTTATTCGAGTTTCCGTGACTGTTTAAGTTAAAATTTTCATTTACCAAAAACATATGTTTTTTTTTATAAATACTCGATGCTTACTATTACAAACTATGTAGCAGATTTGACACTGAAATCATAAATATTTGTAGTAAAGTAATTATTTCATTTACAACAGTAAATGAAGTTCGATTTATCAATCGTGTTATTTATCTTTTACGACGTATTCTCTATACATGTTAAGCGATTAGTTGATTACCTTTTAAAGCCGACTAAATGTACCTAACCCAAGTTTAGGCCTACATAAACTATCCTGTATTTAAACTTCAGACTTTACGAATCACAGCCGAATGTGGTTGTCATTACTCGTACTCCGATTTCTAGTTGAAAATAACATATATGTTCGGAGTAATCTATAAAAGTAGAATATTATATAAGACACTTAATTGGTTATAGATTATAGCCACGTGTAAATATAATTGGAGTACTTGGTCAATTATTTATTACGACAATTTGTTCCAGTTATTAACTCTCAGAAACCATCGGACCCCCATTGTATTATAAAATTAGGGTCAAACCTACATTTCAAATTACAATTTCATCAAGACAACATTAAATACAGCCAATTTCAAATTTCGAACACCTAACCCTAAACTTCACACAATATTTTGAGTAACCCTCAAATAAAATCGTAATCAGCTTCCGCACAATAATTTTACATTGCGGAATATTTCACGCATTTATTAGGTCAATAAACCGTGGTCCCACGTCCACAGTAACAGAAAAGGTGACCACGGATATCCGGACGTGTTACCGTGGGCCGGTCAACTAATTGGGAAGGGCGGGTTGGATTTGAGAACAAGGCAAATGAAGATTTATCATCTGGCAAGTCCTTGTGGGTGCCGATTATAATTTGCTCTAGGTTTTTGACTTTGTTCTCGATAAATGAAAAATTATGGTAGGTAGGTCCTTTGTTTTTTTTTTTTAAATCATTGTAACTAGTAAGTAATTGTTAAACTATATTATTACCTTCCAAATATACAGGCTGTTAAGAAAACCCTGTCCCACCCGAAAGGGTGATATGGGCTTCACAATCACATACCTAAATAAAATATTAAATTTGAAATATTGATGCTAGTAACCATAATAATGAACTTTGAAGCATTAATTATTCAAAAATATAGAGAGCCCATTGACATACCAGACATTTTTACTTATGTGTAAAAATTGTACATGATAGCAATAACATAACACGTACCATGTAGATAACTCGCAGTGATTAGGTAGGACGTCCGCTCCGTACGCCGGCGCCGTCCAAATAGAAAGAGAGACTTAAGATACATCTACCGTCATTTTGTATTCGGCGGAGTATTTATTCATATCACAACTTTACCAGATACAGGTACAGTATAATGTACAGATATTTTCGGAATCTTTTTTTTATTTTATTTTTAATTAGGTACTTCTGTAAAGAAAATGGTTTTACCGCCTTTAAACCATTTTCTTTTCGACGATATCATAGGATACGTTAAATATTCGGAAAATATTTATACACACTCGACGCAAGATAGATTTTTTCAGACCGTCGTCATGTCTACTCGTACGCTTTTTTTATCTTGTACGTCGAAGGTAATAAATCTTTTTCTTTCGCCTAAATAGAGCTATCGAACAAAGCCTAAATCCTGGCCACCCTGAAGTGACAACCTACAAAGATGTCCTTGTACCAAATCTTTGACACCTCTTTTGTTGTCTATGTCAGCTTAATTTCATAGTTTTACAAGTTTAGGGTTGAGTAAAACATGTAAGTAGTTGGATTTTCCGTGCTTTTTGTGTAAAGGTCATCTAAGGGAATCAGGGATGTTATGCCCGGGGCAATAGGCCAGCTACCCATTACTGTCGTGATCCGTCAACCCGTCACGTTTCGCTCCAGGCTTCAGCGAACCACCTCCAAATACTACGCGACAAAGAATATAAACACCGAACACAAAACAAACTTAACTCAGTGATCGAAAATTAAATGTTTATGAGGTCTGTCCCGGGTCCACATATAGGTAATAAGTCCATTACATAATTTAATGCAGTTAATTATCGGGTTGGAAAACATCGGACCGTAAACAGCACGATGCAGTATAAATAGCAGCTGATTTCATAGCAATTAAAGTGAGGGATTATTAGCCGGTAGCCGATGATCGACGACCGGTTGGGCTTCGGCCTCGGCCTCGGCGTTCGGCTTCGGCATTCGGCCGATCCGTGAATTAACTTAATCACTGTTTACGCCGGGTGCGGGGGCATGTATCTGACGAATTACAGAGAGATCCCTGTTAATGTAACGAGAACACCTTGCTTGTTGATATTTTGGACGATCGGATTATCTGTTCGAATCAATTTGTGATCTAGTTGTTAACGGATTTTGAAATAAATGATTGTTTGGAATATTGTTAATTGTGCTTAATTATTTATAAGTTGGCCTGTTCAATTTAATGTCCGAAGTAATGCAGTTGGATAAAAGCGTAGTAAGAGAGGTATGTTGGTGAAAACCAAATGTCTTTTTAACAATCCCTTTCTGGAAGATGTATGAATGAAAAGACAACAAAAATAACTTTATAAATCTTTTGTCGTTGATTACTTATTTTAAAACCAATATAAATAAATCGGGCCCTCACAAAAAGAATAATAAATAAAATATAGCTATAAATATAAAAATAAAGCTTTGTAACTAAAAACTAAAGGTATCTACCGCTTCATTATTGCCTTCAAACCTTTGCAAAGTTGTGGTACTATAGGAACAAATTTTAATTATATCTGTACCAAATTGGTACTTGTTTGTTTACTTGTTTAATTTATACGTGAAGTTATGTCGTTTTAAGTCTCGTCACTACGTCTACACGCAACTTAAAGTTCAATGTCACAAATCCCACTTTGAAATAACAACAAGTCAAAACCAAGAAACTCCACCCACAAAGTGTACTATTACTTTCTCGAGATAAATTTGTTTTACGCGTGGGCAGTTCCTTTGTAAGAGCCACATAAACGTAAGTGAAGGTGTGAACGATTAATGACATCTAACCGAAGAATGTCAAGTGATTCTCCTGAGAGAAACGTTCAGTAAGAAAATGAGTACGGAAGAACATTTCACGCGCCACAAATTTCCCCGTGAAAACAATCGTAAAACGGTTTTATTACTCAAACATTCGCCATTGATTCACGGGCCGAAACAATAAAAATACTGACTCAATCAACCTACCGGATTTTACGAGCATTGTAGGTGAGTGGATTTATTGTCAGAACGCCAATAATCTTTCATTTATACCTACACCTAAGAATGGAATTAGCCAAGCCTAACAGTTTTATGACCCCTCCTGTACATGTAAAATGTGGGTAGCAACGCCGACCTGAAACGAAAGTAATTCATTTAGCTTGGTAATATTTTTTTAATTACTTACATTTTAATCAAGGTAAGTGTTGGTGTTTATCCGAGATATAACTACACCGCTATGTCTGCTAGTCTACTCTTTGTTACGATACAAGAGGTGACACCTATATATCTTTTTAACTTTTATAACTCGTAACACAACCATGCTAATGTTTGTTTAAGTTGCAAAATAATACTAGGTTACACAAGATTTATGTAAACAAAAAGAAAAATAGCCGGTGCAAACGGAAAAAGTTGTCGCAATGAAAATTAATGTGTTATGACGGCGCCATTTGAATGTAAACTACGATATCAAGCTACTTAAAACGCTGCATTTCACGAGAAATATATGGAGAAACAAAACGCGTTTCTGCGGCCGGAAAAGGTCATTTGCCATCAGAGGGCGCCGGCGGCGAGGCGGCGACTGTCCCTCGCCTCTGTTGTTCATTTTTCTTCCCCTTTTTCCGGGGCCAAACGGTAAAGAGAAACTTAATTGGAGGCTTTCCCGCCGACTCTCAGGCTCAATGAAAAATTACGAGCTAAACGAGCACACGCTTGGGAATTTTGCGCTCATTCTCGACGGCACACCAGCGGAAAGAAATGCTACGTCTTTACGCAAGCGTCTTAAACTTAGATAAATGTAAGCTGACGAACGTAATTTCAATGAAATATACTGCTCATTACGGGAATTAATTTAATTCCGCTCTTTTAGCGAATTGTCTGATGACGTCACGGTCCGTGTAGGTGTCTTTATGAGCCTTTTCACGTGGCTCGGCTTTTTGTTGGCCTTATTTGTGCTTTTGTTTTTTCTTTATCTACCTTATACTATTGCTTCTTTGTTTATTTTACGGATGAGCAAACTTATACGTACGAATATCTACGTAAAAATAATACCTATAAAAATAATGTTTATGTAAATGCCATATTTATGTCAATGTATGTACTTATTTCTACAGTTCAGCCTGACAGTTAGGTTTAACACTAACAAGGCATTCAAAATAACTATTAACGACTGCAACTAGTCACTAGTTTCATTAATGTATTCATTTAAAATGTAACGAGACACCGACTCACTACCTAAATATACATAGCTACCTACTGTAGTCACAAAGGCGATTACCAATCGGAGAACGTTCGGACCCGGACACAGGCAGAGCATGTAAGTTACAAAACTCTCCTAATTGGTTAACCAACCAATGGCGGATTATGTTGGATGTTCATTATTGCGCTTTCGGGATTTCCCTTCGAGGCAGCTGCATAATTCACGTTGCCACGATTAACCTAAATGCATTAAATGCATAATGCCTGTGTATGTTGCTTTAAATGTCTTGTGTTTGATATTAAGGGGGTTTATATTAAATGATGTTATACAAATAAGAATGAATAAGTGAATAATATAACCTTACATTAAATTATCTGAGACACCACAAAAGATATATTTTTTTTTTTAACAAAACACTTTTGAAAAACACTTCTCTAGTAAACATGTCCTGTTCGCACTTTCGTGAATCTACAATAGCATGACCGAGACAAAAACAATCAAGTCCAAATAAAGACTAAGTAACGTTCCAATTCCAAACAAAAATCACCTTACGAAAACCGTAAAAAAATGAGTCGACCAAAACCTGGAATCCATTTCAAATTTAGAATCGAAACAACCGTTTATATTCAAATCTGTGACGGTTATATCTGTGGTCAAGTTCCGTACGGGTCTGGATGACAGGCCGCAGACATTTTAATTAAAGGCCACGGTAAAACTCGTCTCGGTAAAAGAGATCGACTTGATTAAAGTAGCGTTCGCCTCAATGCTGGACAAGATTAATAAAAATATGTGATATGCGTGTATCTTGTGGCTTTTACTGCGATTTCGTTCAGGTTGGTTATTCGATTGAAAGATTAGATGGGGATTACATAATTTTTTATAAAAGTTGGACTTATGGATGTAGGTTTCTCATGTAGCAGAAAATAAATTACATTTCGAAGATCTACATGTATTTTTTTTTTCTTGACTATTATTTTGTTACGTACGAAATAACGAAATTTTAATAAATATAAATTTACGAAAATTTCGTTGTTTTATAGGTAATAGCGAAAGAATGCAGTAAAAGGTAAATATATTTTATACCAAATAAATCCATAAACAGAACCACATATAACAAATTATTCACTTACCTTTTCGTTTACGTGGGTAGAAAGTTATAGCTGAATAACGAATGAAACTGGTTTTAGCGAAACTAAACGTATCTATTTGCCTGTACATTTCCCAAGTGAATTGAAGATTCAAATAAAAAATGCTGTACATACAGGTATTTTTCCTTACACAGCACATTTAGGATTAAAAATAAAATCTGTTTGACAATATTCCGAATTACTGTTTACCTCCCTACATTTGCTCACCTTTTGAAAGCGGGTTGCCATCGTTCCCAGTTTTAAGCGTAGGATTAAATTGGTATTCATACATTCTACTTAAAATAAAACAGCTAAACACTTAACAGAGTTTATTTCCTTATATTTTAACTGTTTCAATTTATATTATTTACAAAGTATTTATCACAATTTCACAGTCAATACATACATAGTTATTTACAACATTTTATATTACAAACATTTACAACTAGGTGTACACTGACGGCCAAATTAAGAGAAACACAAAAAACAAACAATTTTTACAAAATACTGTCATACTTGAAGACTTACTTAACTTACTGTTATACTTTAGCTAACGTAAAAGTTATTACAATCTAATGTATTTCCTTTTTTTGCAACTACATTTAAATAAAAATTAAAAAATAAAAGCTTTCGGTAGCTTATAATCAATAAGTTTTCTATGATTATGTACATTTATTTATCAGATTTCCTTTGGCTTTAGAAACAGAACAAATGGACATTGTTTTTATGATCTTTGACAAAAGTTCTTAAAGCTCATTTGAACCATATAATTCGAATCAGTGAAACAATTGATATTTGGTACACTGGGATTCTATTATTTGACATGTTCCTTAATGATAGTCTAGACGGATAATTACTTTTCAAGAAGTACGTCTGGCGAAATATAGTAGACTTATGTGTATTTTAGAACAGAAGTCAATATCCAATTGGGTGGTGCCCCATCGCAGGGCATGGCACACCTTTTGTCCTGCCCGTCCTGCACTACCACCTGCACTCTCCAGGACGTGATGGAGGCCAGCGACTGAGCCATCCAGGTTGCATTTTTTTAGTCAGATAGAATTTGAAAGTTGGATCTTTGACTCGAGAAGAAGAAGAAGAATACCCAATTATTGTCTATGTACAAACAAACAACAGAAAATCACATATTTTTGCCTTAGCTTTATGCATTAAAAACGGTTGAAATCATAAAAGACGTAGTACATACTTTTTGTGTTCCACTAAATGTACCCGACAGTGTACGTACAAAAAAATTCAACGGTTTGTGAAAAGTCTATTCACCGTAACTACTGGCCAAAAAGGTTAGGCTAAAAAAGATTTTAACTGTACAGTGAACGTTACCTAAAAATTCAATACAGCGTGGACAGTTAAAACATTCATGACAGTTATATATGCAAATATATTGTATAATATGAACTTGTATACCACAAAATAGATAGCTATTTTATTAGTACTCACATTTTGTGTAAACTTCCTAGTTATGGGGAGCTAAAAAGCGAACAGTGAATAAATTTTTAACAAACCGATTTCGACGTAACTCTACCAGTAGCCATATTATACATTGAACTATGTTCTGCTTAACTAGCGACAATTTGTAAGATGCAGGAAGTTCGAACAAGCCGGGGCAGTTTCTCAGGATATGAGGCCAATAATGTGGCTTTACTGTCTAATTTTCACGTAAATCAATATTTTAGACGTTTGAATTAGAGTATTATGACTACATTCATGCAAAATGGCGATAGGCAGTTGCCAGTGTTTTTCTTTGCAACCGTTACACACTGCTGTGTCTGTAGAAAAATATTATTTACCTTATTGACCGTGTATGTTACTTAAAAAAATAACAGGTATAAAATAAAATTAAATAATTTAAAACATAAGTGCTGTTACCTAAATATGAAGCGAACATTAGTTGAAACGACCGGTAATTGTCGTCATAACCAATTAATTAGCTATCATAAATTAACAAATCGAATGATTTCGTCTATTATTTCCTTGACTATTACTCAGCTTGTACTTCACATGGAATTATAAATGATAATTGCTTACATGCTTACCGATTATCCAACAAATTATTATTAGGCAATTTTCAATTTATTTTTTTATAGGTTTTCAGGTCACTGGAATAGCTTTGTTTAAAAAAGTCTGTGAATAATATTTTGAAGCTGTTTTTGTGGCACATGGTAGAGTTCGTATTAAAATAAGAATATTTACATTATTTAATTTTTATTTACATTTTATACACAACTCTCTGGTCCTGGTATCTCCTCGGCTATGAGATGCTCTCTCCTACTTAAAGTCATATTACCTAGAGGTATGGGTTGCTTACTTAATACTGCTTTCGGTGGTGACAGTACCTGGAAACAGAAACAAATTGTTAATGAACGAAATTATGTCATAAATTATAGGAAGAATATGGTATTCCTGGCAAAAAATTGCCAGGTAAATATAATTTTAATTGCTTTAATTTTTTACTTTTTAAAGATGATTTCGAAACTTAAATAAAACTTAAAGAAACTTAAATATTATACCTTGCTTGACGCAATGCTATGGATAAATATTATCTTTAACATAATACTTATTACAATCTATTTTAACAACGCAATTAAATTAGAAACGAAACATTCCATTTATTTACTTTACTCACTACAAAAAAAAACTTAACAAAAACGATTTTCATTCTAACACATTAAACATGACTTTCCAGTTAGTGCCTACATTTCAAAATACCATAATGATGTCGGAGTGTCTAGTTTATGACATAATTAAACCTACGTTTTAATGAGTTGGATTTTTCATATCGGGTTAGCGCACGCTCTTAATTTAATAACATGTCTAGGTGTACAAATAAGCGGTAAGTAGGTCATGCTCACTGTTTAGACATAAAATACGTTTGTATTTTCGCTGCGATACTGAAATTTCTTTATTATATAGTTTTTCTTTATTATATTGTTTTATTATATGCTTTTGTCTTTATTATATAGCTGTTTATTATTTTAAACGAATAAAAGGACATGAATGAGTAAATGATAAGAAGAGTGAACAGTGAACATGCTAATTTTAATAATCATAATATTATAACGAATAGTAATGAAACCACTTCTGAATAACTGACTTTGGAAAGTACTATTTTTGGTAAAACACGTTTCATTTAATTATTACCTCATTTTAAAAGTAATATTAAAACAGCATACTATGCATACATACAATACTAATAAGAGACGGAATGATATAGTATGCAGTTCCAATGCAACCAGAAATGTCTTTGCAGAAAGATTCTTTTCATTTTTAGGTCCACTCGCAATATCAGTTTCACTTATTGGTTTCTTAGGTTTACGCGAATGTTAGACATTGAAATAAAACTACTTTTACGGATTTTATCGCGGTTTGTATTTAGATTTTAAGTCCCGACGTTTCGACACCTTTGCAGGTATCATGGTCACGGGCAGACTGAGATGGCGTTCGTCTTGACAGTAGATGTTGCTCGTTCTACCTTCATATTTTAACTAATTATTTGAGTTCCGACCTACGCAATATGAGCTCACTGTGTCTTGATGTCTTGCAGCGCTGCTCTTGGGTTTGGCCTTGAGTTTATGTATTATTGGGTCCCAAGTAGGTGATATCTTCCAGCCATCTTCTCTATTGAAATTAGGGTGTTTTTTAATTTCAATAGCCTCGCGAAACATCCTAGGTAGGAAATTGGGTTCTTTAGCGAGGATCTGTGGTTGGTCAAATCTAATATAATGGCTGGAGCCTTCAGCATGTTCGGCGACTGCAGACTTAAAAAACACCCTAATTTCAATAGAGAAGATGGCTGGAAGATATCACCTACTTGGGACCCAATAATACATAAACTCAAGGCCAAACCCAAGAGCAGCGCTGCAAGACATCAAGACACAGTGAGCTCATATTGCGTAGGTCGGAACTCAAATAATTAGTTAAAATATGAAGGTAGAACGAGCAACATCTACTGTCAAGACGAACGCCATCTCAGTCTGCCCGTGACCATGATACCTGCAAAGGTGTCGAAACGTCGGGACTTAAAATCTAAATACAAACCGCGATAAAATCCGTAAAAGTAGTTTTATTTCAATCAGTTTCACTTATTAAATAAAACTGTCATTCCCAAAGCTGTAAAACCGAAAAGTCTTCAATCAAGGGCATGATACTCACGGATCGTTGATCGTCTATCGTTGCGTGTACACTGTCGCTCGCCCACTCATCGCCTACTACACCGCCATTTTTCGCCGCCTCTGCAACGCACTTTGTGTTCGACTGTACCCCATCTGTGTGCAAACCGTTTGATCCTGTTTCAATATATTATTCTGCGTTTGGTCCGCGATGGAAATGAAAAGTGATCCTTTTTGTACACGTTTACACTTCCCGCGCAGACTAATAAAAGTTTTTTGTGTTGGTATCCTTTGGTCACATTTATTTGGTCGGTGATTTTCGACTCTTTTATCTAGGTAAAGGAAAAGTGTAACAATAGCAAATACCTATGTACTGATAACATTGTGACTTTTTAGAATAAAAATGATTAAGTATGAAATATAAATAAGTAGAGAAATCGTTTGTAGAGTGGAGTATTAGAATTAATTTTCTATTTAAATTCTAATGATTGTGTTGAGTTTTATGTACCTATATTTTAACTGATTACTTCTGTCTGTTAATATTCTTAGGATAACAGGTGTAGAAAGACAATTTGCTCACAAATTATAATATGATGGTAATGTTAGTTGATGAAAGTTGTTAAACACAGATTACCTAGTTCAAAACTTCAGGTGTTAAATTCTGTTTTAATCTTCATAAAAATGTGTTTAAAATATATTATAGTCTTAAAACGAGATATTAATTTCAAACTTTTCCCCATAAATCTACTTCTACTATACTATCAAAAAGGAATATAATCTTTACGATGTGAAAAAGATTGTCGCTCTATAAACTTTTCTGAGCAATCTTTTATCCATGCTTTTTTTTTTTTTGCTGAGGGTAGTAGAAGTGACAACACAATATTTAATTTGCTCTTGAATAATTTTAATTTTAAAATAGTAATTTTCACTTATTTGTATAATAAATGGTGTAATAGTCTTCATTTCGTTTTGGTGCACTCACTTCTTTAATTTATTTCACTGTATCTCTCACTGTTCCTGATATCCTATCTTTCATCATCAACTTCACAATGGATCTGTACGCAAAACTTACTGACAGCATGGAAGAATTGACTGCAACATTCACCAATAGGATGAATCAGTATGAGGAGGAGCTCAAGTCTGCTGGTGGAGCTGAAGTCACTCACAAGACCATTGCCAGTCTGTTACGTGAGTTCACCGACTTCAAATCTTTAATTTGGAAAACTGTGAGCACGCTGAAATCCCAAATGGAGCTATTGATTGTGGGTCTTGATCGGCATGAGATGGCTTCACGCAGGGAGGTGTTGCTGCTTCACGGCCTTCCAGAGGACAAGGAGGAGGATCATGTGGCGGTAGCTGTCAAGACAATTTCAGAGAAGATGAAGATTGCTGATGTCTCTTCTTCTGATGTTGTAGCATGTCACCGTCTAGGAAGCACCACCGGCAAGCCGCGTCCTCTTCTCATCAGATTCCAGGGACTTAAGATCCGGAATGAAGTTTGGCGGGCAAAGACCACTCTAAAGGGCTCTGGTCTGATACTATCAGAGTTCCTAACGAAGCCGAGGCATGACACATTTATGCACGCCCGCAAACACTTCGGCGTCAGGCAGTGTTGGACGTCTGATGGTAAGATACACATCTTACTACCGAATAAGACGCGCCGTAAAATTGAGTCTGCTACCGAACTGCAAGTACTTATGGCGCAGTTCCCGACGTCGGTGTTGGAGTCTTCTGCAGCTGGTGAGGTGACAAAGGGTGCTAGTAAGCCTCTTGATAAGCGGTCTCGAAAGCCTGTTAAGTAAGGCACATGGATACCCACTTATATTGTCATTGTTTTATTTTTACTGTGCCGGTATTTCTATATTTTATTTGTTTCTGTTTTCCTTTATGATACTTTGACAGATAAATGACATTTTTGTTTTTTGGTTCATAGATTAGCAAAATAACTTTTTCTTTTTACGTTTTAGTAATATTATTGTGTATACTCTATTGTCATGTCACTGATTTATAATGTCATTGTCATTCTGTCTATAGCTGTTTGACATTGAAAAGCGCGTTCAGAAACTGATTCGACGTTTTGTTGTTGTTTTCGATTAGTTTTAATATTTTCTTTCAACCTGGCGAGTGCATCGTAAATTATTATTTTAAAAAGGAGTTTTAATATTATTGCTTAAATTATTTAATATATATTTATTTTTATTACTTATTTATTATATTTTAATAACTATTATGGATAATAACTCAGATGATAGTTTTGCTTCTTGTTCTTCCTCTTATGCGTCTGACGTGAGCTATGCCAGTGCGTTTAGTGACGATTGCTTGCATCTGCGTGACCAACTAACCTCTGCATTTTCTTCTTTTAACAAGTTTTTTAACATAGTTCATATCAATGCTCAGAGCGTTCCCGCTCACCACTCTGACCTTATTTCTTCTTTTGATTCTAGGGTTGTGCAGGCTGTTCTTATTTCTGAATCATTTTTAAAACCTGCTCTTCCTTCTTGTCATTACTCTTTGCCCGGCTACAAGCTAGTACGTAATGACAGAACAGGCAAGGGTGGCGGAGGCGTGGCCATCTACCTTAGAGGCGACATTTTTCACGATGTTATTGATAAGTCCCCGAGTGATTACTCGAAGTCAGCTGAGCATATGTTTGTCGAAATTGTGTTTAATAGTAGGAAGGTGCTTTTGGGAGTATTTTATAGCCCATCATGTACCATTGATTACTTTTCATCTTTTGAAAAAAGCTCGAGCTGCTTACACCTTTATATGATGACACCATAATCCTCGGAGACTTTAACACGTGTCTGCTCAAGGACGATGTGCGTAGTTGTAAGCTCCGCGCTCTTGTCTCTTCTGTCAATATGAACATCCTTCAGCTTAATGCTACCCATCATTCTCCTCACTCTACTCCTTCTCTGCTTGATATCATACTTGTCTCTGACCCTGGCAAAGTAGCTGCTCATGGGCAATTATCTGCTTCTTTCTCATATCATGACCTGATATACCTGTCATACAAAATTCGTCCTCCTAAACCCAAACCTAAATTTCTTCTTCTACGCAGTTTTAAGAACATTGATCTGGAGCGTTTGGGCTTTGATGCGAGCAAAATTGACTGGTCGCCTCTTTACAACTGCGGTACCATGGATGGTAAGGTGTCTCATTTCAACAACTATATTTTACAACTGTACGAAACGCACGCTCCCCTTAAAAAAGTTAGAGTGAGGCATCTTCCTGCTCCATGGCTATCCGATGGCATCAAAAATACTATGGCGAAAAGAGACAGGGCGAAAAGGCATTTTAGAAAGGATCCTACGGATGACAACTGGGTGAAGTATAAAAGGTTGCGTAATCGCTGCAGTCGCATGTGTAGAGATGCAAAAAGGCACCACATACATCAGTCCACTCTAAACATTAATACTTCACAGGTATGGCAATTCTTAAAATCCCTGGGTATTGGTAAAGCCACTAGTGAAGAGGCCATTAATTTGGACCTTAACACTTTGAATGCTCACTTTTCCAAAGCACCTGTTACCCTGGATATTTCTTCTAAAACTTCTACACTTGCACAGCTTTCTAATCTTCCTTTGCCAAAATGTACCTCGTTCACATTTAAAGCCGTTGTGGAGAGAGATGTTGAAAAATCAATTCTTTCCATTTCCACAAAAGCGGTAGGTGATGACGGCCTACAACTCCAAATGTTCCTTCCCATCCTAGAATATATAGTACCAGTTATCACCCACATCATTAATTTCTCCCTGACTACAAGTTCCTTTCCTTCCGTCTGGAAAAAGGCCAATATCCTACCGCTTCCTAAAGTCGCCAATCCAACATCCGTATCACAGTATCGTCCCATTTCCATTCTTCCTGTCCTATCCAAGGTCCTTGAGGGCGTTGTTCAAGATCAGCTGTCTAATTACCTTTCCTCTAACAGCCTGCTAAGTCCGTATCAGTCTGGATTTCGCCCGGGCCATAGTACTGTTACTGCACTTGTTAAAATTACCGACGACATACGACTGGCCATGGAGAGAAAGTTCCTAACAGTCCTGGTACTTTTGGATTTTAGCAGTGCTTTCAATTCAGTTGATTTTGACATACTCTTAGGGATCCTCTCTTCCCTCAATGTCTCTCCTCCCGCAACGGCTTGGTTTGACTCTTATCTTCGGGGTCGCTCGCAGTCTGTTCGTGCCAATGAGGTCTCCTCTGAGTGGTGCAAACTTACGGCGGGCGTTCCCCAGGGTGGTGTCCTTTCTCCCCTTCTTTTTTCTATATTTATCAATTCTATAACTTCAGTTCTTTCTTCTCAGTACCACCTCTACGCAGACGACTTGCAGTTGTACCGCCACTGTAGCTTTGACAGTATATCCAATGCTATTGCCGCCACCAATAATGATCTTAGTAATATCCATCAGTGGGCTAAATCTTTTGGTCTTTTAGTTAATCCTACAAAATCTCAAGCTCTCATTATAGGTGGCAGACATTTTTACAGCCTATTGGATCATCAATCTCTTCCACCTATACTTTATAATTCGGCTCCTATAGCATACTCCAAAATAGCCAAAAATCTGGGTGTATTCATGGATTGCCATCTGTCATGGGATACCCATGTCTCTGAGGTAAGTAGGAGGGTCTTTTGCTCGTTTCACTCCCTAAAGCGCCTCCAGAAGTTCCTGCCCTATCAAACTAAAATCAATCTCGCCCAATCTCTTCTACTACCTCTTCTGGATTATGCCGATGTATGTTGTTTAGATGCAACGGAGGAACTTCTAAATAAACTCGAACGTCTGCAGAATTTGTGCATCCGCTTCATATTTGGTCTTCGGAAGTACGACCACGTGTCGGAATTCCGCGCTAGATTGAAGTGGTTGCCTATTCGGCAACGTCGAGATTCTCATATTCTCTGTCTCCTTTACTCAGTTTTGCACAACCCTAAATATCCAGGCTACCTGCGGGAACGTTTTGAATTCTTGGTCCCCAGGGGCAAGCCTTGTCGTACTTCTTCTTCTCTTCTCCTTCGCACTCCTCTTCACTCCTCTAGTCGTTACGACGAATCGTTTACTATTCGTGCTGTGCGCCTCTGGAACTCACTTCCACATTCCTTGCGTAATAGCCCCTCGCTGAACGTGTTTAGGAGAAAGATAAAAGAACATTTCCTTTCTATTTGAGTTATGTAGTCTATGTATGTCTATATTTAATATATATTGTATTATATACGTAGGTATTATATGTAGTATTTGTGTGTATGTATATTAAAATATGAAAGTTGTACACTTCTATCTTCCTCACCACTTAATAATAATCTCACTATAACTCAAAGGTTTGCTGGAAGAAAACTCAATTTTGAGTTAAGCTCGCCTCTGTACATCAACTTTAATAATGTATGTATATTAAATTAAATGTATTTGTGTGCAATAAAGAATTAAGAATTAAGAATCCATTTAGCTTGGTTGAATTAAATTTTTGAAAGGGATTATAATATATATTTTTTGGATACTAACTCCTGGCTTCTGAAAGGATGCCCCATCTCTTTTCAGAACTAATTTAATTGGAGGACCAAACGACTTTCAATTAGTCACAGCAATTGATTTTAGGTTTCACAGAAGACCTTTCGAATTCTCGATCAGCCTCTTAATAAAGACCGCCATATCAGAAGCTTTTCTTTAAATTAAAATAGCTGGCTGAAATTGCAAAGTTGTGTCTCATAAGATCTCCTCCAGATTCTCATCTTTAAATAAAATAAACTTCATCTGAATTGTATCAGTTATTATTGAGAAATTCGCCGAAATACATACAATTCAACAGTTGAAATAAAGAAATTCCTTTACGTTTTATTCTAAACGTTGAATGAAATTGGCGCAAAAGCCACATAGGGCAGTTTCTATTTCACAACAAAATTATGGTGAATATACTATACAATCCTTTCTACTGAATGGAACTTCAAAGTAGCATACGTCAATGGCATATATTATGCACGTCAAATACGTCGACATATTAATACTCTTACTGTCGATTACTAGGAAATGATATTTCCTAAGGCTAAACAGATCGACATATTTCAGTATGTGAAGTTCGTCGTTCTTGTTGGGCAACTACATACCTAGAATAATACAGTATTATGTAAAAGGGTAGATTTATGATATTGTATAGGTAAATATATAATACAATGTAGAATATACACGGCATATAAAAGGACTAAATAACAGTTTTAGTTTAAAAAAAAATGGTAAAACATTTTGGTACACTTAAGACACAAAATTTACAATTGTACTTTTAATTAATTTGCTTCACAATTACTACTGCGTACTTATGAACACTGAATTATTAGATACACAGGATTGTGATGTTATAAACTTATTAAGTATTTAGAAATATTATTTTCCATATCTTGAAAATAGTAAAAAAGCACGGTTACAATTTTTCGGTTTTGTCACCCTTTTTCTTTATCTATACTAATATTATAAAGCTGAAGAGTTTGTTTGTTTGTTTGTTTGTTTGGTTGAACGCGCTAATCTCAGGAACTACTGGTTAGAATTGAAAATATCTTTTTGTGTTAGATAGTCCATTTATCGAGGAAGGCTTTAGGATATATAACATTACGCTGCGACCAATAGGAGCTAAGCAGCAGTGAAAAATGTCACAAAAACGGGGAAAAATATTCATACTTGAAAGCTTCCGTTGCGTGCGCTGCGTAAACGGTTCGAGTTATCCAAAATATATGTATGAAAGAATTGTTCCTCTTTAAATGATCTAAAAAAATGTCTGGGACAGTATATGTCTATCTTTTGAGATTGACTCACTATAACCTTTTTTAAGGTAATCATTTGGTGGAAATTAATGCATTATTGCCAATTATTTGCTACAGAGTTTTATCAACATAATATTAACAAAAATTATCATTTACGCAGAAATACTTTTATTTTAAACTTCTTGATCGCGGTCATAATAACAGAAATTGACGCGGACGAAGTCGCGGGGATCAGCTATCAAAAATATTTATACAAACTTTGACGGTCAAATGTACTAACCGACATAAAAAAGAATATCCTTTTTCCATAAACTAGGCTTACAACATGGGTATAATCCAACAAAAGTCGCTTGCTCACCTGGCGGCGGATTCAATATGTCGGGCTGGGCTTGCTTCGGCGGCTTTAGCGTGTACGCGACTACGTACTGCCCGTCGCCGGCGTTCAGCTGCAGCTCCGACGACTGCTGCTTTGTAGGGGGATTACTCCTGGTCACATACGATAAGAGTTAGATAAAAAGGCAAGGTGAATTTATTTAAACTTATAAATAAAGGTGCAAACATGGACTGAGTGCGTTAGGTATTATAGGGTCATATAAATATATTATACTTATATGGCCCAAAATATTATACTAACGAAAGCAAATGAAGTAAAAACTTGAAACAAAAGGGGATCTGGGGAGAAAGATGGACGACCATGGCTGAAATAAAAATTTGTTCAATAAAAATCACGAAGACCAACTCAATATTTTATTTAGTATGAGTTTAATGAAATCATTGATATAGTAACGGCAAAAAGTTAAGAAACAAAATAAAAACAAAATGATTCGCTAAATAAAAAGAGAAATTAGTAGTACTAGGCCTCCATGTTGAATAAACCCTGTTGTTGTTCAAAAGCTTCCCAATAAATAATCGATGACATTCGAAGACTGCAAGCTGCTTGAAATCGATTTCTTTGATTAAATAATGCTCAATTAAAGTTAAATAGCCCTTTGCAATCCACTTAATGAACAATGATTACTGGTATGTGGCATCGCTACAAATTGATTGAAGCTTAAGGGCTGGAAAATGCCCGTAAAATATAAGATCAACGTTTCCATATTCAGGTGAATTTAGTTCAATTTTGGAATATACATTTTATTCATAAAATTTTAACAGCTCTATTAAGCCGAAAAAATACTTATTTATAAATATTTATGGACAACAAACAATATTCAATAATAATATATAACATTGTCTTACCTTTTTCTACGTAGAAAGTATCCTGTGAAAATAGCTGCACATCCACAGATTATGACCGTGAATATGATCGACCAAAACGCAGCTTTTGATACGCCAGCCATCAGACTTGTACCGCCATCTAGTGAACAACCCGTAAACAATTAATTTGGCTGAGACCCATAAAATACAGTTTTCATTAAATTTTAATATGGACTTTAGTTATCCTTTTTAAAATTAAAAAAAATAATAAAATTATATTCTTATTTTTACCTATGATTATGAGTTTATTTATGTTTGTTTAATTTTTAAAGCATAACACTTTATGAAAAAAACACACAGATTTGAACTACTTAAGTAAGATAATAATATAGGCATTATAATAACGTTTATAACCATAATTATGAGTTTAAAAGACATAGTGTATATTTTTTTATAAAAGAGTCCTATTTTAATTATTTCATTACGATTGTATTCTTTGAACATTTTAAATACAAAGCCTTTTATTTCATATATCAGAGACCTAGTTAAGAAATAAGCTGCTTAAAATAATACAGGTTACTAAACTGAGTAAATGCATAATCCTTTAAATTTCCGTTAAAAATGTTATATTGTGAGCCACAAAGGGATTTTTAAAACCTTGTTCCGCGAAAACAACGTCATGTCGCGCAAAAATACATCTTCTGTGCTCTTTATAAATGTAAGTAACAAAATACTAAAATGCAGGGTAAAAGTTAAGTTAGTCGTAAAGATATACAGTAGCAATGTTTTTTTAATGTTTAAAAGACATTTGATTTTGCATATTAAGCTCTTGACCATAAATTACGATATTATATTTTTAGTCAGATTAAGTCTTACTTAAATTTTGAGTTATTTTTATTGTCTATGTTTTTATTTCAGCCAATTGATATCGGATTATTTGGCTATTTCAACGATATAACAATATCTAATAATTTCAATCGCAAAAACCGGATAAATATGTTTTAATTTATGTAATACAAACTTATGAAGAAATAAAAATAATAAACCGTACCTACTTATATCTTTGTAACAAACATCATAATGGATATTATTATTAATATCTTTCACACGCTTCTAATTATACAAAGTGGTGATGACAATACGACAATAAATGAAAACACGTACAGTAGGTACTAGTTCATAAGAATATTCCTAAACGGTAAAAAAACCATAGCATCAAAAATAAAAATTAGAACAAACTAAATCGCATAAAATTGGAAACGCAGGAGAACTTCATTTTTTATTTTTGGTGCTACGGTTTTTTTACCGTTTAGGATTATTCTAATGAACTAGTACTGTCCGTGTTTTTATTTATTGTCGTATTGTCATCACCACTTTGTATTTCATTATACATCATGACTGGACAATACAATCAAATTAATTGGACTACACAGATCCTAAAATAAACATTAATAAAATTAATATTTTAGGGATATCAGAAAATTAACCACAACAAACAGCGTTACCTTACAACAGAATATTACGATATTGGATGTCAGGCAGTGAATTAGCGTAATTACAACCCCTGCTCTCTCGCTCCCGCAAGCTTCGGAATAGTGAGCGAGAGGTAGTTGGCAATAGCCATGTGACGCTATTAGGCAAGTCTAAATTTGGGTCTAGCTATCTCGCAGATTGCTTGCTTATTGTCATCCTATCAATAGCAAATTACACTGTCATTCCGATTTGCGATCGAAAGGGTCTCTCATGAATTGGCCACAAATACATTAGCTATTTGTAAGAGCTTTATGGTTTATTATGTAATATTGCTTTATGTATGAGCTGATTAGATTTTTTTATTTGATTTGAATGCTAGTTATTTTCAGACACTAAAACCTACCCACGGTTTCTTAAAGGCTGTTCAATTGATTTTTATTCGTAATGTGATTGGTTAGACTAAAAGAACCAAATCTTATAATGGAACATGTCGAAGTTACAACTAATTAGTCCAAATTCATTTTAGAGGGAACAGGTTTAGTGAAACCGGTGATATATTTACCTGTTCTTCTTTCAGGGTCTTGATACGCCAAAGCATGGAGCATGATGCGGTCGGAAGCACCTTTGTCATTCCTCGAGTGCACCGTTAATCTGAGAGCATTGCCGCTCGACCACAGCACCACGGCCGGCACCAGGAAAATGGCTACGCCGTCTGGGGTTGCAATATAATTGAACGAGTTAATTGCGTGGAAGATTGTTACCGCCGAACGAGGTGGTAGTTAGGCGTGCTAAATGCTTGTCTGATTGTCTATGGAATTTGTATCAGGTTTAATGTGGCGTTTAGAGGGTAAGTACTGGAAAGGTCAAAGTGGATCCCGTTTTAAAACAGATTTTGTGTTACTAAGCGTCTTAAGTATATATTTTTTTAAGAATCTAAAAAATAATTTACTCTTTTTAAAAAGTCCTCACGCAGTACCACAGCCACTTATAAGTAAGCTATATCCTTACCTGTCTCATTAGCGGTTACATTGAACCTGATCTTCCCGCTATCAGAATCCAGGGCTTCCAAGACGACTAGTTGTGGAAGTCCTCCATCATACCCTGTGACACAGCGCACGATGAGAGGCTCCTCAAAATCTTCCCGACTGGAATCTTCGATCCAGTTGGATCCGTTGCCAGCTGATACCGTGCAGTTCCTTGGTGGAGACGGACGGGCTGGCAGAACAAAAATGTTGCAGTTTGAGTGGTTTATATTCAAAACTGATGAAGAAGTAGTAATAAAGAATAAAAAAAATAGCCAAGAAATAAGGAGATCGAATATAAGCCGTGTAAGCTTTGACCTTATAAATTACATATATGGCCTGCAGTCTGCTTGCGACCATGGCCGGTGTAACTGTTCAAAACTCCAAGCCCAAAAAGGTATTTGTGCATGTTTCGCGGTAATTCCCGTTGAATAATTTTACTGTAAAGTATATAGGGTTCAAAATAGCACATCAAATTACATCACTTTGTCTATAATTTTGCACGTTAGTAGAGCAGTGAGCGTACCCGTATGACATATTTAAGCTGCTCGTTAGTATATCAACTGCTGACAACCAACTGATTAGGGGATTACTCTCTTGCCAGCTTAAATCCGCTGGTCTGGCCGGATGCAGGCAGTAACGGACTGAGCCATAGTACCGCAACCCATAATGGCAATGATCTCTACTGTCATTTAACCAATTAGGTATCGATAACAATGGACACCAAATAGCATCAAATTCAAATAGACAACCTAATAAGCAAACTTCCGATACCTTCACTTGAATAAGTTCGACCATTTCACTACTTTGACCTAAATTGGACAGGAATTCTGGACCGAAATGCCCTTAAATTGGCAAATATTATTTCACCATCCAACTTCTGGCAATCAATCAAAATGTTTTAAGTATAATTCGGCCAAGTTCGTCAATGGGAAGGTCAAACTTCGGAGTAGTTTGAGTCCTAAGCGAATAATTTTGTCTGCAAACAAAAATAGTTTGGTATTTGGAATCCTAACTATCGTCTGATCGATTCGATTCGATTGTAATTCTTGATCATACGAACGAAGGATGAGGTATATACCAATGCTCTCCGTTTTGATTGCATAATGAAGATCGGTAGCATTTAGTATGCAGATAGGTCACCTTGGGCACAAAGCATCCTCATGCAATGGAGAGGTTTTTTGTTTTAGTTTATAAGCACTTTAGGTCAATGTCTACAATGTCAACAACGTGAACAAAAAAATACGTTGGCTCCAAATCAAATGTCTTATTTTCAGATATGATATAAACCTTTTGTTTTAATTTTGTGTACCTTTTTCTCGGTCCGATTTTCCTTCATGAATTGGTACAACATAAGAAAAATACAATTTACTTATAATCTGGTATTCAATGTACTCACCAGCTGGTACGATTTGGAAGACACAGGGTTGTGCTTGCCTCCCCACAGTGTTTGTTCCTCTGCAGGTTAACGCACCGTAGTCTCGTTCACTTGCCGGCGTATATCGAAGCTCACTAATACTGCCATTGACAGTACCTACACAAATATATAAGCAACATAAGTATTTAATCGATTTAAAAGTAAAAAACAAAAGTCTGTGGTTAGTAAATGCTATAAAACTGGGGCTTAAAGTGTTAACACATTTTTAAACTTATTCTACAAATTATGTTTTAAAAACAAATCCTAATAAAATTAACCTTTTGTTTCAAAAATTAACTGGATCACTTGAAAATGAGAATTAACCCTTTCTAAACGAATAAGCTTAATGACAGTCAAGACGTTAGGAGAATTAAGTAATTAGGTCCATTTTCACACAATTGCCTTGTCAAACTGTCCCAATGAAGTGTTTGCTTATACTTGACTCAGTTCAATCAGCACCTCATTTTTAACCGACATTAAAAAAAAAGGAGGAGGTTCTCAATTCGGATGTTAGTATGTTTTTTTTTTTTATGTTTTTAAGACACAATCCGAATATATAACGAACATTACGTAAATAGGATTTTGTTAAAACTCTTTAGCAGAACAATCTTTGTTCTATTCAGTTTCTATGTATGCGATTGGAAAAGGATATCTATAATGAGATCTCATCTTAAGGCATTGTTTATCTATGATTGTGTATCTGGTCCAGAGTTTATTATAATTAGAATGTTATATATGTTACACGTACATTTCTGTAATCAGCGTTTATTTAAACATGGGTTGCTGGTTTATATAAAACTAAAAATATAAAGGGTTTCGGTCTCGCCGATCAGGCTATTTTTGTGGCTTATATAATTAAACTTTTAATAATGAATCAGTCGCTTAAGGTAGCATATTACGTTTTTTTTATAATAACACGTCATTTTGATTCAGATTCGATCAATTGTAAAAGAAGCAATAAACAACTAAGAAGTATTTTGTTTTGGCTGAAAATTCTTATTAACAACTTCCTGGTGTCGCCAGTAGACACAACAGGTAGTTAAATAATGGAAATATTTGTTATATGTGATTCACGGGACAATGAAATAATAAAGGTACATACCATATCTAGCGGGAGAAACATTAAAACTCTCGCCGCTGTTGTTGAACTGCCACAAGAACGTCACGTCAGCAGGATCCGCGTGGACAGAGCAGCGCACGCGCAGCACCTCGTCTAGCGCCGCCCCCACCACTTGTGGTGATGTCTCCCCACATACAGGAGCGTCTAAATGTAAAATTTTTATACATTATTAACCGGCTTTTAATATACGGTTTTTAATAGACGGCTATATAAAAAATGAAATAGTCAAACTCCGTTTTTAATTGAATCTAATTGATAACAAAAAACTAATAACCAATCAAAGAAAGTGACTTGATATTTGAGAGAAAATTGATTAAAAAATTCTCCGACATTTGCTTTTTCAATCGAGGGTGAATTAATTATAATCTAGACAAAAGCGGTATCGTTTATCTCTGAAACAATCCCTTTACCAAACTAGTTTTGAATCAAAGCAAACATTACCATACTTAATACATAAATATAAGTGGACAACATCACATATATTGAGTTTCATGATCCTATATGATGCCTAATCGAAATCATAATGTAATAAAGATACACTCATATTCTACTACATTTATAATAATATCTCCATATATTAAAAGATCAGAATAAAGATAAACAAAACGCCGGCCGAATATTTCCAACAAAATATCGTCGAGTGCAAAAGGCACACGCCGGACGTGATGGGTATACTACAATTTGGAAACATTTGCATACTAGGCAAATAGCCTGTACATCGTTAACTTTGCTACCCAACACCGGCCTCCTAAATAACAAGCATAAAATATCCATAAATTTAAAAACTCCAACGACCAGTTTTCCTGTCATAAAGCGATAAATATAAATCAAGTGTACAATTATTTCGGCAGTTAGGAATTATTTCGTCTTCCCTCTCACGTCGGCAATTAAGTGGCGGCCAGTTGGGCTCGGAAGGAAGCTACTCGATGCGCCAATATAGAATTGTGTAATAAATCACGCTGCGGACGTTGTTGTTGATTTACGTACCACCCTGTATAATCAACGTGTAGGTACCCCCTCATTATACTGCGCACTTGAGTTTTTCAAAAGGATTTGAAAATCTGAAGTTAGTACATAACCGTAGCATGGGCTTTGTTTAAGAACTGAAAACAGTTCATATCCAAAAACTAAATTAAAACTGTCACTCAAAACAAAATGTTCTAAAAATTATTTTAACTTCAATTTAAAATAATAATTTAACACAAATAATTAAACCGTAGAATTCGCGAAAATACAGCGTTTTTGTTATTTAAAATTTGTGTAACTTTAGCAATTAGTAAAATTGATTTGAACCTTCACAAAATGAAATTTTATTAATCGTCCTCGTTGATTCGAGAAACAAGTCAGAATATCCATTAATATTATTTTGTGATTCAAAAGCAAAATCAAATAAGTAGGTACTCAAGCGTTAAAAGTAATAAACAAAATTGTCCGGTTCGTTTCACAGCTGGAATTCAAGAGAGCCTTTTTCTACTATTCATATAAGACATACCGTAGGCGTAGATAGTTATTTCGTAATTCAATATATCGTTTTAAAAATCTCGATTTATGGCGAAAAAACTAATTCAACGTGAACAACCACATATTACAGTGGAAGCAAATGTATGCTGAGGATTTCAAATAAAATTTATTCGCGGAAAATTATACGCGAGAACTGAAACAAAGCTGGGAGTTACAGCGAAGCCACGAAATAGCAGATTGAGGAGGTTCGGGGAGAATCGTAGTAATATTAGACAATAATTTTGATGATTTACCGTCGGTGCCTTCCCTCCCTGCCAATTACTATGCGGACGGTCGGCCACGGAAGGAAGTTGGTACGTCGATCCGAACCGCAATCATTTGAATACTATTCGCAGACACATCGGTATTTATAGGCCAGTAATTCATACTGCTCGGCGACATTTTATGGGATGCCTGTGTGTCCGATGTATATTACGGAGGATTAGGGTTATGTAAATGAAGTGTCTAGTGTGTACCCGTTATAATTTGGTGTCGCTACCTTCCCGCAGAGCTGTTTGTTGGGGAAAATTAAAATGTAAATAGCAAAGCGTGTAACGGAAAAATAATGTTGCTGAGGAAGGTAATAGCTAATTAAAAATATTTGTCTGCGCGATTTGAGGACTGTTAATTGTGTGCAGTTAAGCCCAGAATAACAATTAAGAATAGGACATACGAGTAAACAATGGTAAGTATCGCAATAGTGCCCGAAATAATATTTTATTTAAAGGGGGATAAATACAATAATCCGATAGCCCTCTTTAAATCAATTATTATATCCTTAATTTTCCCGTTACCGTAATAAAATTTCGAAAGTAAATAAATCCTTTTGTTACTTCCTCTTTCAGTAAAATACATAAAATCGGAAAAGTGCTGAAAAAGTTTGACATAAAAAGAAAATTAACGGATGTTTCCGAACACCCACTATAGTGAAGAGTGAATAGCCTGAAGCTAAATAAAAAAAGTATAAGTGACTGTGATCAGTATTTGTCGGGAAAGTCACGTCCATAAAAAGATGAAAATGATACGCTTTATTGAGCTTAGGAACAATAACTATAGTTATTAGTATTTAAAGATATCTATCGAGAAGGTGTTCTACAATATCCAGGAAGAACAAAATGATATTGCATTAGTGAAAACATGTACAAGTTCATAGTTCTTTAGAATAGTATTCAAAGGGTCAAATATACAAGACAAATTGATTAAGATTCTGTATGATCTATTTTCACCATTTTTTTGTACACGTATATTTGGACTCGTACGTAATTATCACCCTAAAAACACTGCATATGAAAAAAAGAAAAAAAAGATGCACAGTTTTTTTAATTGAGAATTCGGTCATTGAATCTTTTACTTACATTGCACCCTCAACGACACAACTTTGCTGGACGTCTCTCCCCTAGCGTTGGCCGCTTTACAGGAGTAGCTGCCAGCTTCTCTTCTCGTCACCTTCTGCAGCACCAGGGAGCGAGTGCTGACGATGATACCTGACGTCATGTTCTGACTCACCGGCCTATCCTGCAGGACAACCATTTGTGTTACTTATATTGATCTTTTAAAGTAGTCCTAATACATAGCCACTAGATATAGTCATCAGAATTTTGTGATAGGTCTTCCTATGTCTGGAACTGAATATATTAAATAATGATAAATAGTACTGATAAGAAAATGAAAGTAGCACGAACGTTATTGCCATTCATAGAACTGACACTTTGACTTTAGTTGAAAATAATATCCCGTCTTCTTTGACTACAATACTTACGTAGCATTTTCACCTGCTATTATATGAGTTAGTTAACACTTTTTGGTATATTATTAGCCTGAACAATATGAGCTGTAATTTGACATACATAAAACAAATAACCCTAAACCAAGATCACCTAAAACAAGTAGCTTTAAAACAGTCGCAGTGGTCTGAAAATTCCGCAAAAGAGTTGAAATTATAGCGAGCCTCCGCATTGCGCTTTTTAGGCGTACTTAGACAAAAGACGGCAGTACCCCGGTTTCATCATGTTTAACTTGCAATATACTTCGAATTGAGTTTTTTAACGTGTGGTAATAAAATATAGAAAATTATATTTTTGAGTTAATGGAAAGTAGAAGCTCGGGATATGTACGGAGCTTAAAACAAATTATGGTTATCAGAAAGTATCCAGTTAGTCTAGATCTTTTTTTACAGCTTTTTAATTTCCTTTGCATATTTAAGCTTCGAATTATTTGCACTTGCATATGCAGTATTTAAGCAGCAGTGTCATAAAATTATTAATTATTAATAAAAAGTAAAAATCAATGCAACGCATTACAAAGGAATTCTATTAAATTCGTTCATATTGTGTGTTAATGGTCACTATTATTATATCGATTTTTAACGATTAATTTTTCCGTTGACCCACTTCTAGTCGACTGCCCACAGATTTTACTTTTATAAATAAACTTCTTTAACGAGTAACAGGGATTAACTATTTAAACGTTAATTTATAGACGTGAAATTAAAAAAAAGACTTTCCAGAAATTATTTTTTAATTTGATATTTCCTTGTGCCACATTATCGGTCACGCGCTTGCAAGCTTTAAAATAAACCTTATGCTTATAATTGTAAAGTTCATTTTTGATTGAATTTTCAGTTATATTTTAAGCTATTATTATTTGCCAAGTCAGCTGTACATTACGATGATGCCTATAAACAAAAGCAGTAAAATAGAAAATAGTAAATTATGCTGGACTTTTGTTTACGAGTTACGGACAAATTTAACTACCTCTAACGATGTACATAAAATGGGCGTACAAATTGTTTTTTTTCTAAAGTGTTATAGCTTTCCGATACTTCAGTAAAATCACTAGTTATTTGTTTATGGCCTGTGTACACCTAAGTTTTTATGTTCCACTTAAAATACTGCAGTGTTCAAATGTTGACAAAAGAACGAAAAGTTTTACGTGTTTGTTGGCAAAAAAGGCAGAATTGTAGTCAATAAAGATTTTAATAAACTATAGATTAAGAATTGTAGCACTTTTGAAAAATAATATTCGTAAGCAACTAATCTACCTTAAGGTAAACTTAAAGATACCTAAACATAATTGGTGTGTAAGCATGTAAAATTTAATTATCAACTTTGATCGAAATCTCCAATTGCATTATTTATACACAGTACAAAATAAGTAGAATTTTGATTCAAAATACATATCGCGTAAGCAAAAGCGTAAGTACAACATAATATGAGGCCGCTAAAATTTTTATTTAAGGGATCTAGCTGACGTTTTCCTAACTTTTAAGATGAATAAAGGTATAGTATATTGTCTCACTAACAGACTGAATAGTAGACTGAATAGAGCCACCTACGTATCTACCTACCTAAGATAGGAAGTCATCTCAAAAGCGACAAGAAACACAACATTAAAAACACATAATAATTATAATTAATTAACTATTATTTATGGTAAAAGTGCTCTAAAACTTTTTGAAACTTTAACAAATAATAATAATACTAGCTTATAAATGTCCCACTACTGGGCACAGGCCTCTTCCTATACAGATAAGGCACAAGCAGTGATCACCACGCTTGCTCATTTCCGGATTGGCGATTTCAGATCCCAAATTTGGAATCCAGGTTTCCTCACGATGTTTTCCTTCACCGTTTGTCAGAAGTGTCTTATAATTATTTAGAAAGTACATATAATTTTGATAAAGTCACATTGTTACTTGCCAATGACAAAGAGATATTAAGTATAATAACTGAACAACTTACGTCATGGTACCACGAGATGCGATGCTCCCTAGGGTTGGCGCGCACGTTGCATTCGAAGTAGACGTCGTCACCTTCCTTGATGTCGTGAGGGTTGAGCGTGCTGCCCAGCGTCAGGGACACGAGGGGACTGTCTGGAGATAATAGGTAATGTTAGTTGGTGGTTGACGTTTTTGAAGTAATTAACGTGATAAAGCAACAGGTAATATTACATGGCAGAACGTTTTTGAGGTAATAAGAAACTTTTAAAGACAATTATGCTTTAAAATTTTCAATCAAGGAACTGAACTCGAAGTCGATTAACAAGACGAGTGTAAGTATTCGATTATAGTCCTATTTGCAAAATAAACAATTTTAAGTAGAACATTTTGATTAAGTTTAAGTATCTAAATTGTTGGTTACTTGTTATACATAAGGAAACTGTACATTATGTAAAGTTAATTTATAAGGCTCTTTAAATTAAGTTTTTGAAGACATAATATAAAGTTCTTTAGGTACAGAGACTGTTTTCTCGTCTTTTCTTTCGAGAAATAATAGAAATGTCTTAAAAAACAATTTATTTTTTACAGGTTGTTCCTCAAAATATTCTAAAAGGCAACTAAAAGTTGAGCACACTAAGAGGTCACCCTTATAAAATTAATCAATTATTTTTATTAAAAAATAAAATAAACAGTCTTTAAAACAATCTATAGCCTGCTGTCCTTACCATAAAATCAGCAAGAAAACCCAAATAAATACCGGTACTTGTTATCTTATAAAACAACATCCTGTAGCCAACATTTATGTTAATAAGTTTTCCTAATTAATGTAATAATTTCCTCCCTACATATTTGAGATAACACGACATGACAACAATTTGGTAAGCAACTTTGTTTTTAGATATTTATCTAACATTCATTTAATTATCGTTGTAACAAAATTGTACTACCTACCACGCACATTTTAAGGTAATCTATAATTAAAATACCTTTGAAATGAGACAAAGGATTAGATATTAGAAACTTAATCAATATCGAACACAGGAACTTTGCTCTTCATTATTAAGTACAGTTGGCCGCATCAATTGAGTATTTATCTACAGGGTGTTAAGAAACCCCTGTCCGATCCGTTAAGGTGTTGTTAGGTATCGATATCTGATTACAAAAATGTGGAAAATTTGAAAAAAGAAAAAAAAAATTATAACCAAAATTATTTTTTTTCTCAAATTTCGAGTGAGAGAGTCGGCGTCGTCACAGATGCTACCTTATTACCAAACGAATGGCCCCCAAATATACCGACGTAGTTGGTGTTGTAGTTTTTGTCTTATTCTCAAATTTAGGGAATTTCGGGGCAAAAAATGGTTATTTCAAAATCCATTATTATTGTTTCTATCATGAATTTTCCAAATTTGATATTTTATTTGGGCATGTGATTGTGAACCCTCTATCACCCTTTCGGGTCGGACACGGGTTTCTTAACAGCCTGTATATTCCTATTAGGTATAAAACCAAATCCACTGCCTTAACGGTCTGTCTGCCTGAATGCTATAAATCAATAACTAGCAAACAGATTTTCATAAGATTCTCACCTATGAATAGAGTGACATAAGGGGAAGGTTTGTGTGTTTGTTTTATTAATTGATGTTTTGATGTTTTGAAATATTACAATAGCAACAACAGATACTCGATATCGGATATTGTGATTAAAAAATAATGTGATTTTGTATAATATATAAAAGTTTAAACCCGGGAAAATGTTTTTTTATAGGATATGAGACATAGCGGTTATTAATATAATGAGGGAATCGCTGCACAAAATTAATCTGTTTCCAAAGGTTTTGAAGATAATTATGTTTGGACATTTGTACCCAATCGATGCACGCAACTGTACCAACACGCCAAATACATGAGGAAGTTTGCTTTGAAAACCTCGTTACACAGTCGATATAATTAAATTGTTTCTTATGTAATTAACAAGTGCCGTATGCTAGAAAATGAAGTAGGTATGTACTGTATCGTTTTAATTTTATTGATAAATAAACTGTGTTTTTGTCTTTCTACCTTTGCCTTCTGATAAAAATAACCTCAATTAATAATTAAATATAGCTGACTTTTATGAATAAATATTTATATCTAACTTTTCGTGTCAATAAGTACCCAGCCTAGATTTTTTTTGCTCAGATTTTAATTTTTTATCGAAATCGGTTCCACATTTAACAATAAAATGGCAACATACTCACAAACAAACATACAATATTAGCCTTGCAGTATAACAGCAGATACTAACATACAACGTTGAGCTGCAGATTGTCGTCAATCGACTTTGTAGGAAGGCTGGGGTTGGCCGCTACACACTTGACCATCGCGCCGTTGTCAGCAGGACTCGGGCTGAACACCAGCGTGCTGACTGACCACGTCTCATTGGAATGGTCTGTTACCTAAACAATAAAAATATAAAATATTAATTTAATTTTGGTAATATAATTGTGATGAACTAAATTTAAATGATGATTCACATAAATGTTTTGTTAACACTCTGTAAACCCTATACAAGGTGTTACCGAAAGGGTATATCAATCCAAAAGGGATGAAAAGTACACTTAGTATAAAGTCAGTTTACAAAATTCCAGCTAAAAATAAAATAATTTAATAATTAACATCCAATTTTTGCATCAATTTTTTGACACCTTAAATGTCGGAACGAACGCGCGTGATTAAATAAAAAGGTAGGAATTTCTGCTTCTTTATGTAAAGTGGTGACTGTGATTGTCAAACTGCTTGACAAAGGCCACTTTTCATCTACATGAAATTATTATTGCATTGAGCATAGTTTCAAAATTTAGGGATCTGGATTTAATTTAAATACGTAATTAATAATACTTAGTACATGTATTAAAACAAAATAAAATGGGTTGTGGAGGTCAGATAGGCAGTCGCTCCATGTAAAATACGGTATTCAGCTGAATCCGGTAAGACTGGTAGCCGACCCCAACATAGTTGGGAAAAAAAGCCTCGGGATATGATGATGAGTACATGTATTAAAACTAAACCTTACAAATGAAGATTGTATGAGCCTATGAATAAATTGACTGTTTCTTTTTATTATATCTAGAGGACAGTCAAGGCAATGTAAAATATAAAAATGTAACTTTTCATAAATTAAACAAATCTTTTTTTTAATTGTCGACTAAAATCTATAATAATCTAATATTTTACATAGAAAACTTGTGATACAGCTTACGGAACCCGCCTTAATATTGATGATGTATCGGATAGTACGCGATAGGGGCGAACCGGCACTGATGGCCATTATCGAGCCAAAATGCCCTGTTGTGGTTCACTGAAGGTAAATCATAGTACCTGAAGAACTTAATCTGTCCCACTGTGTACGTTGTATAATCAAACTTGTACAAATGTAGGATGGTTAGGCAAAAAAACATTATTATTATGTTATGTAGTTATTACAATCTATTATTCTTTTGTTATTTGTCAGTTTAAAAAAATAGAAAGCTTTTTCGATATTTCAGTTTTAACCCTTTCCCTGTCCCGTGAGTCACAAATGAACATTTCCATTGTTTAAATATTGTGTCTACTAGCGGGACAATTAGCGTTCATACGCACTATGCGGTTGCGGTTGCGGTCCGGCTGACCGCAGGATGCGGTTGCGAATGCGGCCAGCCGGACGGCTAGCCGCTTTGCGGGTAACCGCATCGTGCTACTTATATGAGCCGCAGACTGAGCCGCACAGTGCGTATAGCAACCGTCCGGATGGCCGCAGCTCTCCGAGTGACCGGAGCGGTCTGCGGGTAGCCGCATCGCAGTGCGCATAGAAATGAATATTACGTACATAATTGTGCTTGCGGTCAGCCGGACGGCTAGCCGCATTGCGGGTAACCACATAGTGCGTATGAGCGCTTAACCAGTTAATAACATCATAATGTGGGTACCTACGAGGTCGCATATCCTGGTTAAATAAAGGAACAAATTTCACACGACACAATCAGCTACAATAGCTGCAACTTACTCAAATATTTTGATGAAACTTTATTGCATTCGATATGAACTCGAGACCTTCTAAATAACATTCCTACTTTAAATGAGACAGTTGCATAGAAAGTCCTACATATCAAGGAAAATCGATAAAAAAGTCACAAACGGAATTTGAAATAGTCGCTTTTCTGTAAGCTATTGTATAAGCTAGAACGGTGGCCGAGCAATTAGCCGAACGCTAAATCAAAGTCCATCAATGACCGAATCCGACTATAAAACGCGACAATCGATTTAAAAGCCACAGTGCGTGCTTAGCTTTAGAATGGAAGTTAATTGAGGGATTACCTACCGCGCTCCGATCAAATAAGAGCATTGGACGTTGAACAAATTACAAGTTACGTATTTTGTGGATAGTGTTTTTTTTAGTATTTAATTTTGGTGCGAGGCATACTGGCCACTATTTTTATGTTAGAGCTGCTATTAATTTTATGTTTGCACTATATAAAATCACAGGTATTACTATAATTATTTTTGTGCTAAGGACTATTAAACGGAAGCGTTCTATATATACGAGCACGTTTATCGCTGTCCGGGAGTTTGAATGTCTTTTGACAGATCTTAGGAGTATTTTGTGACATCAATTTCCTAAATAATTATAAACTTACCATATTCTTATCAAAGACCCTGTTATCCTTGTACCAGGCCATCTGGGCTGGTGGCCGGCTTCCTTCGGACACGCAGCGCAGGTTGGCGGCCGCTCCAGCCAGAAGTTGCTGCGGCCGGTTCAGCAGAGACACTGACAGCGGAACCACTGGACAGAGAGATTAGAGGTTTTGAAGAAGTTCAAAATTAATGACCTGCTAATAGTTAATACCCTAATACTATAGTGTGGAGGTTAAAATAAAATTCATCATTAGATAATAATGTATGAATTTGTATAATATATATTTGTTCACTAATGTGGTAAAGAAGAAACCCAATACATTTCAGACCGGGGCTTATTCCTAAATAAGTTATATTAATAATACACATGTTGAGATAGTCTTTAGAGTAGTCTCACTTGTTTAGCACACAACTATTGCTTGAACCTTAATATCAATAACATATTATTATATAGTTATCTACGAGAGGAACGATCCAAACTTGCAAAGGAGAGCACGTTAAAAAAATCAAACAATTTACAAAGAAAAATAATAACAATATAATAATATTTATAAATTTTACAAGCGGAGGACCGGGTGTTGTGGCGCAAATTGGGAGAGGCCTATGTCCAGCAGTGGACTATGATTGGCTGAATGATGAATAATATTTAATTTATTCCTCCTCACAAAATTAAATAGACTTATCTTCTAAGAACAACTTAAAAAAACAAAAACTTAAATCTAGCACAGCCTATTTATATGCGAGGAGCTGGTGTCTGTTGTAGGTTGAAACCTGTGTTACAGATCACCAGGTCCCCACCCCAGAAGTCTATTGGGATGTGCAAGCTTGTATCAGACATCACTTTTACAATATATATTATTCTATTTAAAGGAGATTAGCATTAATAAATCCATGTTATATTTTTTTAAATACATAAATCTACAGATGAACACGTCATTAAGATTGTATATAATAATGATTTGCAAATTTATTAATGTTCCTTTTTATTCCTGAAAACCTTTTACTTCAAAAGGCTTTTCAGAATCATCTTTTTAAAACGCCACTTAATTAGTCTACTACCTATCTTTTTAGGTCAAGATATCTTCAATTACTGTCTGGTTTAAAAGGAGTTTATTTATTTTAGATCTGTTTAAATGGAGGTCGATATAGTAATTAATATTTGTTTACAATATTATTTATATTTTATTTATTAAAATTTATTTACTAAAAATAGATGTAGGTTTTTTAGGAAGTTCATTTTAAACTCAATATTCAGAGAATAATCTATATGGTGTATGTAGTGTTGCTAAAACTCGAGAACGGCTGGACCGATTTGGCTAATTTTGGTATTGAATTATTTGTGAAAGTCCAGATAAGGTTTAAAAGGTGAATAAATAATAAAATGTTCGGAATTAATATTCAGAAAAAAAAACAATTTGTTTTAAGTTTATTTTAAACAAAAGTTTAGGCTTTTATTTATCGATTGAGGCAGTACGAAGTCTGCCGGGTCTGCTAGTTAATTTATAAATATCCTTAAATAATCAAATTCTGCGATGTAAAATTATATGAAAATGTTCTAAATTTGGACATAATTAAATGAAAATGCTTTTCGGATAATGTCTAAAATGTTGAATAGTTGTAGGTAGAATGCTATTATTAACCTAATTCCTACTAATTTGGATTAAACTCACTGATCCCGCGAATGAGATAACGAACTGACATCAGACATTTAATTAGGTACTTTATGACATTAAACATAGATTTTGGGTTATGTACCACTTCAGAGATATGTCATATTCGAACTATCCAGCTTTTAATAGTCCTTGTTTATACTGTACCTATATAAAAATCATATAATCTATAATAAAAATGTATATAAGTATAAGCCAGGTGATTTTACCTCAGGACAACACTTTTCAAAAATACAGACAACGATTTTCTACTTTTCTACCTAGCCTTTAATCTATGAGCCTAGACCATTAGAATACCAACAATTACATACATACATACAACGTATAATTGAATAATAACCTTACTTAACGACTTATTAAACTCAATCAAGGTATATTTGTATAAATATTTGTCCTTTTTGATGAACCCAGGAACTTCAGGAAAAACGTTTGTTGAATGTTTCAAAGTTTGACTTTTTGTCTGTCGAACTACCCCCCCCCCCCCCCTCTGCCCCTAAGAAAACTCGGTCAAGATTGAGGGCCATAATTAAGATATCCTTTTTCTTGTTTTAATTACGAATGAGACAGCCACCTCGTTTTAGCTAATTTATGTAGGTACTAATGTAAATTAGAGAACTATTTAATTATATCAAACTCTTTTTTTTTGGATTGAACTGCTTCCAATATATCAATGGCAAATACGCTATATAAAAATTCTTTGATAAATGTTAGTAAATAAAAACATTATCTAAGAAATAATAAATAAAACTCTAATATTAACAACCAATATTTTCCGGAATACCAATTTTTATTACGACACATTTAGTCCGAAAAGCAATAAATGGCTTTATTATTAAATATTTTGTTAGAATACTCGGAAACAGAAAATTGATTAAAACGAATAAATAAAATAATCCTTATTTTTTTTTTTCGGGAAATATAAAAATAAGCTTTTGAGTATGCCACTGGCACTCAATAAAAAATTGTAAACATTTGTAGGAAATAATTTAAATCTATTGATTCTTGAATTCGAGGAAATTTCAAATAAATATACATATAATAACATGGACCACTTGGCATTTATTCAAGGAAGCTCCCAATACTTCACATTGTTTAAAACAATTAGATAGTTCTCATATAATGTAGAAAATTGAATTTAATTGACATTAATGTAGATTGCAGGTATTTACCTACATTCAATCAATTTACTATTTTAGTGTAAAAGATTTTCTTAGTAACCGTAAGAAACTGTTTTAAAAAAAATTGATAATATCATACGAATCAAAAGTAAGTTAATACAGCACATGCGTTATGTAATCAGAGACAACGAAGGTACTATAAACACCCATACCCGTAAAGTGGTTTATTACATTTATCCGTCCGGGAATCGAACCCAGTAGAGCTTGCAACACTTTGAAAACCGGTGCGTACACCCATCTAAACGCAAACTAAACTGAACCTGTATTGCTCCAGACATCTGATAAGCATACTTACATCTATCTAAATATATGCATACTATAGACACATGAGTAGATCTACTCATGTGCTATAGATAAATTACACCCATACACATGACAAATCATCGTGCTAATCACACAAAAAGATGTTCTGGGTGGGAAACGAAACCACGACCTCCTGTATAGCAGGCAGGGTCACTAAGCACTAGACCAACTGGCCTGTCGATATCATACGCAATTTGTGGGATAACTTACAGTTCAACTCCAGTCTAACTACTTTCTCCTGCGGCGGTACTAAGTTGGTATTGGCTGCTCTGCATTTGAAGGTGGTGTTCAGGTCTTCGCGCTTCAGGTGCTGCAGCTCCAGGCGGTTGACGATCACGTGGGTGTCGGTCTTGACCCCTATGTACTGTGAGGCGGGGGTCCCGTCTATCCACCAGGAGACAGTTGGTTCCGGACGACCTGGTGGAGGAAATGTTTTGGAATATAATAATAATTTTCTTGTAAAAAAATGCAGTAATGTTAGTTTATGTTAGTCTACAGAGAAACAAATATTTATTGTAACAATTGCATGTAACCTGCAAATAAATTTATTTTATTTTATTTAAATATATTCTGATATGTTATTAGAAAGTACTTTGTTGTTTGTATATACATTTTTGAATAGACATGCTTTGTAGATTTTTGCTTTTTACTTTTTTCATAAAAAATAAATGAACGTCATATTCGAGGTCATAATGTTTGTTACAAACGTGTAATCGTAACTACAACAAAAAGTAATATTAAAAGGTTTTAAACTATCTTTCATATGCTAGTAAACTAAATATAAAAGAGTAAACAAATATTTGTTGTATTTTTGTTAAATAATTAATAAACAAGTAAGCATTTTCTTAAACACACATTCTTGTGTACATAACCACAACATTATCTCAAAGCATGCCAATTGCACTCACATAATTAAGTACGTTCATGATAAGGTCACAGCCTAAACCCCGTCCGGTCCAGTGCATCATCACAATTGCTGAGCACACGGCCGAAGATAATCCGCACTGGCTCGAAGCCAGGCGGCCATACTGCGGACTTTTCAATGAACCCATTCAAATGGAATATCTCTTCCAATGTTTCCATAAAAGAAATCAAGCAATAGAAAAAAAAGAATATCGAACGGTCGCTCAATATTTTTGCGACGACTCCGGACTGATTTAACTTTGTCCAAAATTGAATTTGGAATTGAGTGACGGTTTTATTCATTCGGTTTTAAAATAGTGTTCGAAAATGATTAATGTACTTACTTTAAGGTTTTGTGCAAAATTCTGCGGAATTACGAAATAAGAGTCTTTGGCTCATACATTCGTTGGATGTTTCCTAGAAATGAAGCTTTACAAATAAACAAAGTCTGTTCTCGTGTCATTTACTACTTTATTCAACTCTTCCACAAAAGTGAAACTGTAAATCTAAATTTTTTATTTATGCTTAAAGATTTAAAAATAAATTTAAATTAATAAATAACTTAGAAGTTTAATTGCTAATGTACAAATATTTATATTTGTTATTAATAGTTATATTATTTATATAAATACTATTTAAAACATAAGTTTAAAATGTTTGTTATTGTATAGCATAACCTAATCGAAGGTTTTGTCACCAACCAAAATTAAAAGTGTGACGAGCATAAAAATACTGTTCTTTTTTTTATCTGGATTTTTAATTATTTATATTTATTTTTACCCTATCTTATTTAACCGAAAACACAACAGCAAAGACAAGTTCCTAAGCAAAAGAAAGACGCAGTTATATGATCAGATATCCCATCATCACACTTACCGCCTCGTACTTCACACACCAGCACCAGCGCCGCTCCCTCTTCCAGGGGCCCCACCACGCCGGAGACATCCGCCCCAGACTTGTCGTACAACAGCATTTGATGTGGAGGCACTATGACAAAACCATAAATATTACGTACATGATATAAAAGAATTGACTATACTCTTATGCGGAAGTTAGATGTCCAGTGTACACGGTTTTATCGAATTGGTACTAATGACTGAGAGATATGCACTAAGAAATTTACTGGTAAAATTTCAAATTAGTTATGAAATAAAAATTATATTACGAATCTTATTCGAGCATATTCTAACTACCTGTATATTTAAAACGCAGCTATCTTAAAACAGATCTGCTTTTAAAAGAAGTCATATCTAATAATTTATAATCTTTGTAAAATTTAAACGACTTTACTTATGGACTTAAGTCGGATATAGTTCATAATTAATTGTAAGTAAGCTTTATTTAATAATTGTACTAAAATAAATATTATGTTAATGGTGCGATGGCATCAGGAAAAAACTGCCTCGTTGGCCTAGTGGTTCTAAGCGCAACTGCTACGCTAGAGGTCTTGGGTTCGATTCCCAAGTCGACCAAGGTGTTATTGAGTTTTTCTATGAAATTCTCAGTAGCAGGTCGGAGTTTGGATTTGTGCCTGGTTAGTGGCAATAGGCTCGCCCCCTATTACATGGGACCTAAATATACCGGCGAACTGTGGGTGTACATTGGTACACCTCTGCCTAACCTGTATGTATGTATCAGGAAATATGCTAAATCACATAAAGTATATTTATCTAAGTTTCGCTCATTGGCATAAGTACATTACAAGTACAAGATAAGACACATTAATACGTACTTGTATTAATACGGTTATAATAAAAACACTCTACTTGACGATATTGATCACAATCAATATGAAAATCGAGGGCATGATCGTTCACGATATTACGCGCGGCGGATTTGATTATTATTTGACGCCATTAATGAACACCCTCCGTTCTCAATGGTAATTGGATATTTTATGATGTTATGAATATGCCTGATTATATAAGTAAGAGAGTTCTTTGTGTGAACAGTCCCTTTGCTAACAAAAGGCTCCTTGCAAATTACCTCTCGGCGCGAGCAGACTAATGGATTTCAATGGAGGTGCATATATGCGATGTAGGCTTACTTTTAAATGCTTTGTTCTGCGCAAAAGAAATTTACTTCCCTCATCTCCTTTGCTTACGTCTTTCGTCGCCTTGAATAGGGTAATTTCTTTGAAAAGCTCAACGGTAGTTTGCTCGGCGTTTTATAGGCTGTGTTTATATTTTTATGCTCTTCGCCCGGTAATATTTCTTAAGAACACTGTACCGCCACCATTGAATAAGCCAATTTGAGTTATTACAGAAGAACGTTTGCGGTACTCGACAACGTTATTAATAAAATCCATTTACTGAATATATTGATGTGAAAACCATATGAAATGCCGATAATTCACGTTCGATACGGATTGTGGAAGTGGTAAATAGCGTTGCGAAAACACGGCACTGCGCCATATTAATTATAACATCATTCACCGAAGAATTAATACAATCATTCTCATTTCATAATTTACTGAACCGTTATTACCTAAAAAGGTTTTAATAAGTAAATAAAGGGATCAGGACGGGGAGCTGATAACGTTCAGACAATTTGATCTATTCAAATCTAATTTCCTTTTAAATTTAACCTGTCTCCTGCAGATTTTATCTGTGTCATCGTCGGCGGGCATCGTTTTTATCAGTGAGGCAGCTGAGCAACCTCGCCGATCCCGACTCGACAGTTCATAATTAAAATGTCTGCGCGTTGTCATCACTCGGCGACCGCGCGCCTCCGCGATTCGTCCATAATGACTAAATTGATTCACAGTCGTCGCCTCATAAAAATTTCATTTAAAACTTACTCGATTTTAATTTTAACAAGATTTTCTAGACCAGTGGACCAGTGTTACTTAACTTAGAAACTAAACCTTCAGCACTCGCTCGTTTTTTTATAAAGCAGCGTTTAAGTAATAATGTTAAGAATGTTTTGCTTGTTATAATATTCTGAATAGCTGAAGCTTTACTCAGAATTAGCAACTGTAAGGACGCGATTTTTCGTGTATGCGATAAAAAGAACAACTTCTATCTAGACTGATTTAATTTAGCTTTTAAAAGTTCCACCTGAAATTACATAGTTACTTTGATTTAGTATTTTTGTTTGGTGTTAATTCAATTTGCTTTAGGCTATTTTTGTTCTTCAAACATACCTATTACAGTGAGTCTGATTTGGAAATTTCTAGTTGGTGAGTTTTTGAAGTCGACTCTGCATCTATAGACGCCTTCATCGTCTAGTTGTACTGAGCTGAGCGTGAGGGCAGCTGGCCTTGCGACGGTCGCGAAGTACGCTCGAGGACCGAACGCGCCCGGGTCAGACCACTGCAAGGCCTTGTTGAATGACCGACCACGTACATCGAAACTGCAACAAAAAATTAACATTACTTTCTCGTATTATAGACATAGTGAGTAATTTATATTCGCTGAAAAAAGTTTAAATTACCGAATAAGGTTGCCAAAACCTACTTAGTAATACAGCTTTTGTTGCCAAAGAAAATCCCATCAAACTCTTGTACAAAAACCAGGTAGGAGCAGATCTCTAATGCAATCACGTCCCCGGGCCCGATTTAATAAAAGCGACGTAAATTGCCACATGGTCCGCGTCAAAATTTATTTTCCTTAAAAAAACTGTCAAATTCTAGAATAAAAGAACGGCCAACACGGTGAAGTTTTTCAATTTCCGGACAGACAACATTTTCTCAATCTTCGTAGCTCCTTCCTAATTTAGGAAGCAGGCTTTGAAAGATGATTTGATTGTACACCCTGCTGTGTTCAGGTAAATTTAAGTTAAGTACGTATTTTATGGCGCTATTATTTGGGTTTTGTTTCGTACAGTTGCTGATATTAGATAGCAATTATAAGAAAATTAAAACATGTACCTAATGGATTTAATCTGCGTTGTGTAGCACGACGAACTTTTTGCTTGAGTATATAAACAATAAATATAATAATAATAATAAATAATATTCCGGGACATCTCACACACGGTTATCTGATCCCAAGCTAAGCAGAGCTTGTGTTATGGTAACCAGACAACTGATAAACTTACTTATATATTTCTAAATACATACATATTATAGATAAATTACACCCAGACCAGAACAAATGATCGTGCTCATCACACAAACATTTGTCCTGGGTGGGAATCGAACCCACGGCCACCGGTATAGCAGTCAGGGTCACTAACCACTAGACCAACCGGCCCGCATATGAGCATGATTCACTTTATTATTTAATTTCTAAGACTGTTTAGATGTACCGGCCAGTAAATGTCCTTCTACTGTGCAAAGGTCTCTTCCAATATAGAGTAAAACGAGCATTCCACCACGCTTGGTAATTCGCGGGGTGATGATTTCAGATTCCATTTCAGTATTCAGGTTTCCTCAGGATAATGTTCCTTCATCATGCTAGAGGTGTCTTAGAATAATTAAGAATATCCAGATTATTATACCCTCGAAAAGCTTCATTGGTACTCGCTGGCTTTGAACCTACAACCATGGGCATTCGCGTTGTTCTCCTAATTTCCTTATCCAAGTGGTTGTTTCGTAGAAACAGCTTCTATATGCGGTATTTCTAAGTAAGGTTCAGAAGAAATCAATTACCGAGAAGGGATTTATATTAATAGCCCTCTAAAGCTCATGTAACATTAGGGTCGAGGCTCTCATCAGAATGATTTTATTTTTACTACGGTAATTCTTGTTATAATACCACCTTTATATTGTAGACTGTACTCATACGGAGATGAGACTTCCACCCAACATTTTCCTATACCTATATTCCTTAACTGTAAGTATTGTATACGAATAACTAAAAAAGTACATAATTATGTATCCCTAACTAAAAATACCAATCTGGTTTCAGAACCATTCCAAGTTCAGACCTGGAATTAAACTGCTCGCCTACCATGATAGGTAAATATTATTATACACATTTGGTGACATCAACTAACTTATATTAAACAAAATAATTACTAAGGAGTCCGATATCCCTATAAAAACTTGCTAACGATGAGGTAGATGACCATTTTTGGTTTTTCATTCTTATAATTATATAAAAAAATACGTCTACTTCTTTTTATTTAAATAAAAACACACAAGTGACGTCATCAGCAATCATTCCTTATAACTTTAATTTTATTTTGCTTATCTACTCAGTTTGTTCCTAATTTAAAAAAAAGGAAAAAACACTTAAATTTTTTTTTTATTATCTGCCAGGTTGACTTATTTGATTTAGTCTTTTCATACAGTCATGTTACCCATTGACTCGTACCGCATTGACGGAAACCCTTCGGCCCACCATAAAGTGTGATTTTCTTAACGAGGCGACATAACATCTTGAGTGTGTTTCGCTGTAGGTGTGTTCGTACTAATTGGATTGCTCGTGCTTGGCTTCAGCTTATCCGTTTAAGACACTGGACGGGTCATTAGCACCGACTTTCTATTAATATAATAATGTTTTCTCATTTTTTTTGGCACAGCCTCTTTCCAGACAAAACAACATTGTGTTCATAACTTAATCTATGTTTTTTTATGTCAGTGTTCAATTCTTTGTTGTATACACGTAAATACTGTCTTGTCTTTTTCATTTTATTTATACTTATGTTAAAAGGCATAATTGCTCCTACTAATGAAATTGATTTAAATTAATAAATCTAATTTTATAATTGGTATTAGTTTTAATTCCACCCCTAATTGTAAAAACTAGCTGTGGATGACGAAGATTATCAAAGAGTCTTTAACCATTAAGGCTGCACGCGCGACGGAAGCTTAAAAAATTAAGTATATACTCCCGTTTTCCCAACATTTCCCTTCACTGCTCTGCTCCTATTGATTATAGCTGGATGAAAAGTATACTATAACCTGCCCAGGAGTATGAAGAATAATTGTACCAAGTTTCGTTAAAATCCGTCGAGTAGTCTTTGTTTCTATAAGGAACATACAGACAGACAGACAGACAAAAAATTTACTGATTGCATTTTTGGCATCAGTATCGATTACTAATCACCCCCCGATGGTTATTTTGAAAATATATTTCATGTACAGAATTGACCTCTCTACAGATTTATTATAAGTATAGATTAAAACAAAAAAAATAAGGGGTTCGAAAAAGACGCATTTTGAACGACTTTATAAAACAAAAGGAAATTAGATAGAAATAAGTGACATTACTATTTTTACCTCTATTTTCCATTACTTTTAACGAAATTAACTCTTCTATTAATTACTTAAAGAATTTTTGCGGTACAATTTATGCAGAGGCTTTTAAGTTAATTCGTTACGTTCATCTTCCAAGACGGGTAACGTCTAGAAGCGACCTAGACCACTAGGGATATGCAGTGAACGTTGTATAAATATTTCAAGCAATTTACTCTAATCACAAGTTAAATAAATTACCGTATTATTAAGGTTATGGTATTTGAGAGTTTTTTACTTCCAGTGAAGAGTCTTCTGAAACGTAATTACTCACGAAAAGCAGGAAATAGGCGTATTTTTTTTTCCTGTATATAAGATTTAGGTGAATTTATACCAAATTGATAATAGATTTTGATGTTTTAATTAATAATTAAAATTTGAACTACAAATTATTTGATTTAAAAGATTTTTTTAAATGTCATACATTCTCCTGTTACACTTACCAAATAAAATATATTACAGCAAAAGTACACAAAAAATCGGTCGATGTCATTAGCAACCCTTTCTTCCTTCAAACTTTTGTCTGTCTTTTGCGACTTCTATCTACTTGAACCACACATATCTAACCAGTTCATCACACCACCTTAAGTTTATTCATAACCAATAATAGTTAACACAAAATGTGTACTACCTGTATATAGGTTTCCCTCCGCTCTTCCGGAACCACAGCACCATGTATACGCGGTCCTCATTGGCGTCGGGCGTGACGTCACACGGTAGCGACGCCGTGCGCCCCAACACCGCGTCCACATCCACCGTTGACACTGTAACAAAGAAATTAATCCATTAAAAAAATAATAATTATAACTTGGTATACAATGAAAAATCCTATAGTAGTACCTTCAGACTATCCTTAAATATAATCGCATATAACATACGCTCACCATACATTTATGTAATACATTTTATAGCTAAGTCTGAAAGTGTTCTAAATAATAATAATAATATTCCAGGACAACTTACACACGGTTATCTGATCCCAAGCTAAGCAGAGCTTGTGTTATGGTAACCAGACAACTGATAAACATACTTATATATTTCTAAATACATACATATTATAGATAAATTACACCCAGACAACCAGAACAAATGATCGTGCTCATCACACAAACATTTGTCCTGGGTGGGAATCGAACCCACGACCTCCGGTATAGCAGTCAGGGTCACTAACCACTAGACCAACAGGCCCGTCAAATAAATTGTACATGTTTTATACCGTAAATGAATGTACGGTGTGCAATATTGTTGTGCTCTGAACTATAAGCAATATGCTATTATATTATAGCGTAGTTTAAAATGATCAGCACGATGATATGACTTTCCGTTGTCGTCCACGATAATTTCATAAAAAAAAAAAAAATAAGAAGAAAATTAATTGTTTATTTATTGTTTACACCACTTGCATTACACTCGTTAAGAGTAAAGCTCGACTAGCATATTATAATATTCATCAGAAATTCCACGAAATCAACTTGTATTGTATATCTACTCTTTACAAACATCATTCAGCCAATCATAGTCCACTGCTGGACATAGGCCTCTCCCAATTTGCGCCACAACACCCGGTCCTCCGCTTTTTACAAACATTGATCCTAATCTTCCAAGTAACAGTGCCTGAGGCTACGGACATTGTTTTAAGGCAGTTTTGGAAGCGCTGAAAAAACTTTAATGATATTCACTTCCTGGAGGCTTTTCAGTCCTTCTCAGCCCTCAGGGCCGGATTTCACCAAAGCGGAGACGAGCAGAGCGGAGCGGAGATGTATTTAAATAATCAATAGGAATTCGTATTCACACGTCTCTGTAACGTCCGGGCTTGTATAACGAATTATTTTTACTAATTAAATTAATTAATTATTATTATTATTACATTGGTTATTATTTACCCAAAGGTTAAAAACGGGGCCCTAATACAAAGATGTCGCTGTCCGACCGTCCGTCTGTCTGTCACCTGGCTGTATCTCAAGAACCGCGGTAACTAGACTGTTGAAATTTTCACACATTATGTATTCTGTTGCCGGTATGTCATACATACATACATATAATTACGCCTCTTTCCCTTTAGGGGTAGGCAGAGACCACTTCTTTCCACTTGCTATGATCCTTACACACTTGTTTCGCTTTGTCCACTTTCATTATTCCCTTCATACATGGTTTATGGTATGACAACAAATACTAAAATCTAAATAAATATTCAAGGGACTCTCATACAACCGTGGTAAGGAACCCTTCGTGCTCGAATCCGACTCGCACGTAGCCCGTTTTTAAAAAACTTCTCCGCTCTGCTCATCTCCGTTGTGGAGTCCGGCCCTCAGGGAAAGGTTTCCCAGTACCTAATCCCTTACGGCAACACGGTGAGTGAGGGACCGACTTGGGACCAAGTGATGGCGGTATTTACTTTAATAATAACAACCAACTTCAGCCATTTTTCATGATAATGTCTGACGCGATTGAATTAAGAGTGTTGTTAGAATATTAAACGGTGTATTTTGGATAGAGCGGTTCGAAATCTGAATGGTCAGTGTCTTGTTGGTTATTCAGTTCACGTATGGGCGAACTGTCAGCGTACAATGAAAGTGAAAAATAAGTATACATTCGAATAGTAATTTTATTAGATATATACCTATATGAACTAAATTATCAGGCTTATGTAGTTATAATGTTTAAAATTTGTCTTTGTCAGTTCATCTCCTATTTTCACGACGTGTTTTGGATCATAAGTATTAATAGAAAAACTTTTATCATTTTAGTTTAATTACTAAAGTATATAATATATCGATTATTCAAAAACGTAATTATTTTGACCGACAACAATTCAAGAAAGCTGGAACTTTATTTTATTACCTTAAACAGAGTTTATGGCGATTGTCAAGTCGTTAAACCTAACAGAAAATAAACATTAAAACGAAATAACTTTTAATTTACCAACTTAAATTCCTTTCAGTTTGATTTCATCTTCATTATACGAATTACAAAAGGATGACAGAAGATCCATTTGCATTTAGAAATAATCCGAAAAAGGGCATTAAAGTAAAATTTATTATACTCTTGATAAAAAATAACTCCGAGCATAAGACACTTTCAACAGTTTATAATAAAATAAGGAAGCAAAAAACTGAAGAAAAGAATCCCCGGTGTAATACATTTATTCATTACGAAAGTAATTTAATGAAAAGTCAGTACGGAGGTAGATGGTAATTTTTTTTGTGTGTTCCGTACATTTTAAATGAATTCACGGAACTCTATTAAAAAAGAAGTTATGTAATTATTTTACATGTGTTGTATAGAGGACTAGATTTTATAGTCGGGAAACAAGTCAGGTAATTAGTGTACCGTACCAGTAACTCTTATGGGTCCGTTGTGGAAAAGAGAAGGCGCACTTCACTGCACATAGCAGCGTCTCGCTCACACATCCTCAAGGCATCTCGCAGTTCTTGACTTGTTAGAGTCCTAATCCCATTCATTAGTTATATACCGAGTAGCATTTACGTAGTAAGGCAGTGTTTACAATTATTAGTACACGATAAGTTATGTTAAAAATACATTTAAAACAGAAGCTTTTAAATCAATCCATGTTGGATTTGACGGGTCTGTTGGTCTAGTGGTTAGTGACAATGATTGCCCAGTGCCCAGTGACCCAGGACAAATGTTTGTGTGATGAGCACGATCATTTGTTCTGTGTCTCGGTGTAATTTATCTATAATATGTATGTATTTAGAAATATATAAGTACGTTTATCAGTTGTCTGGTTACCATAACACAAGCTCTGCTTAGCTTGGGATCAGATAACCGTGTGTGAGTTGTCCCAGGATATTATTATTATTTAGACACACATCAAATCATGCATTATCTTCTATACTAAACTTGTATTTATACAGAATTTTAGCTTGATCGGTTAAAGATATCTACTTCATAGTTGAGTTGATTGCACCCAAACAAACATTGTTACATAGATACATTGCAAGTTAAACAAAAGCTTGTAAAAACAAATTGTGTAAAATTTGATTTATCAAAAACATTAACTTAACAAAACTTTGCAAGTGTTGAAGTGTAAATTTCAAGTATTTACGCGAGGTTTAATAAAACAAGTCTAGCCCTACTTCAGATGAACTTTCAAGGCAAAACACAGGTAGACAAGTATTAAGATAATACACTAAATAATAATAGCTTTGTACCTTGAACGAGGCTTTCATATACGTTCATGATAATCCGTAATTTGGAAACTTTTGTCAAAGTAATATTAATATAAACTTCTCTTAACTGTAGTTGTCCTTTAGAGGGATTTAATAACTTTAACTTTAAATTAATGGAATGTAATTTTCGTTATTACTTTTAAATGAAAAAACAGGATGAAATAAATTGACTGTTATTTTTATAAGACATATAATTCTTTTGTGAGAATATATGAAATTATGCGTAAATGTTTGAAGCTATGTTATAATTATGTGCTCTCATACAGTCACATTTATACAAGTATCAATCACTACTTTGACTCATTATTGAAATGTTTAGTAGTATGTAATCAATTTACCAAAAATAGCTTGTCAAAAATTTTCAAACAGAAAATCTTCTAAATTACCAATTTTGTAAAATAATGCCAACATTTTTCCTGTTCTGTCCCCAGTCACTCATTATTCATTCGTAATACCTCCAACATCATCGCATAAATTTACAAATTAATCCAACGTGTACTTTTAATATCAACAGAACTTTTGACTAAACAGAAGAAAGTCCATAAAAGCAATCCAATCTTCGACTACTATGACTTCCAACAAAAACAAAACACGACATAATTTATTACAAAGTACTAATAAGTATTCGGCTTTCTCATTTCGGTACGGGTCACTAGCGAGCATGAGTTTAGTTAAACCAAGTGTTATGTCCTGCCACAGTACCCCACATTTATCTCGACGAACTTAATTGGGGCCTCTGTTTTTCTTCCACATTTATACAAGCACACAACAAAATTTTCTTTCGGCAATTTAGTTACACATAAACATACGTGTCGAGTTTGGGAATCAATCTAATAAAGGAAGACAAAACTCAATTGTCGGTTACAAAGGGTCGCTCTATCGGATCAACGTTTGAGGAAATGGTATTTCGTGGATTTTCATTTTGTAAACATCAATTCAGTGTGTATTGTGTATACAAGTGCCTTCAAGCAAACTATTTGTCACACTAATAATAGCGCGAAGTTAATGACCTAGCAAGGTGAAATGCAATTAGCGTCAAGGCTCTTATATCGTGATTAGCGTTGCTTCGATAAATCACATGACTAGTTATTGCATGAAAAAGTGTAATTGGTTTTTAGTTATCCTGGGTAAGCTTAGTTGAAGCGTTAAACAAGCTTAGATTGTCAACTGAATATGTTTGACTAATTAGCTCCTTTTATTTATGAAGTAACTTATGTAAGGCCGATTACTGATGGGCATACCGGCTTAGTCAGTAGTATTAAGAATAAATAGTAATACATTTGCATAGGAGTGTTGTATTTATATGGAGCCACCTCTGATATTATATCGATCACAAAAAGAACATTCCCAATTGATATAGGTTTCACAATTGCTGAAAATATCACGAAAAAGCAATTTTGCCTTTTGAAGTCAATTTAAAACATTCTGAACACAATATTTTTAGCTAACAAATGATTATGATCATTGTTTTTAACTTTAACAATACAAGTTCATGTGTGAGAATACTTGTAGTTTAAGTTGAAGATATTAACGTAACAATTTATGTTATTGTTAACTCCTTCAAGTAAGCCTAATGTAATGTTGTTAACAAGTATAATAACTTATGAAGTTCGTGCTGGAGCCGAGTTGTATTGCGGTATCTTCACTTTTAATTGTGATGTAGAGTGTTATGGGGAAACTTGCTAGTTTGTCTTGTGTTTATAATTATGAATCCGGTTTTGAAATAAACTCATTCTAGAATATTTTGAATGAAAGCAAAACTGTTTAAATGACGGTTTAAGTTTACTATGAAATAATCGCCCTCCTTATTCATGTTTTTTAAATATATATTAAAAGGAATCCTTAAAATTTAGAGGCAGGGATGGTTTTTCAACAAATAGAAATATACATGTTTTGTAATTTCATCAAAATTTTAACAACCATTTTGTTCTAACTGCAGTCGCTGCTCGTGACTAGTTGATTACCTATTTGTATTAATTATCCATTCATCTCTATCATCACAAAATTAACTCTTTTACATCATTCACAAACACCAACTACACCATTTTCCTCAACTCTCTTAATTTTCGTTACACCTCTACTCATACATACATACCAACATATCAACATAAAATTATGACAACGAGTCACGGCCGTCAGTCAATATGTCTTACTCGCAAATCGCGTACCTCAAGCATTCGTTATTGCGTGAAAGCCTAAAACCGTCGAGACGAGGCATGCATTATGATAATTCACGGCCGACGGAAGAGGCAAAGCCGCGCGAAATGCCTTGTGGCACGTGATGAAACGTACTCAAGTAATTTTATAATAAACATGTATTTTTCTGGATCTTTATATTCCAAGGTTTAATATTTCAGTCGCTTTTCTTATTTGAGAAGTTTTACTAAAGTGTTTTGCGGTTTATTTTAGAGTTTATGTTTTGTGGGGAATATTGCTGCTGTATGTTATCGTACTGTGTTAATAAAATAATATACAAATAGTTTATAGTTTAATGAAGATAATACACTCTCTCAGAAATCAGAGCGCCGTCAAATTCATTGTTCACACCTGTAATTATAAGGATATAACTGCTTTACATACAAATAGTTTAAAAAATCAGAGCGCCATCAAAATCATTGTTACTTTCGACACACCCCCGTGCACTGTAATTATAAGGTAAAAACTGCTGTTCATAAAGAACTACATATAAACCACATTTGTAGACAAATAAGACAACAGCGTGTTAATAATATACTTTTATTTATGTAACCTTTAAAAGAAATAAATAAAAAATATGTTACTTCGTAAACATTTTATGTGCGAATTCTTAACTGACTCCTGAGACCTCTTACAGTGTCACCGCACACCCAACGAGTTGCAGTTACTTTTTCTAGACGTTATGAGATAATTTTATACAATTGTTAGCTTTTTAATTTGGCCAATTAAAACGTTGTAAATAAATGAATAACAGTAAAGAAACCTATTTCATTTAAAATTGTATAAAACTTTTTAAGTAAATGTAGAAAGTTTTCAAGTCTCAAAATTTATGATCACTATCCATTTCATTTCAACTATTCGTTTGCAACGTCTTTGTTTATACATGTAAGGAAATGAAACCTTTGCTTTTTGTTGACTTGCGAATGTTAAATTTGTATTATAGAACATGGTAGTACTGTCCTGCTATATAGTATTGCCGTCAATATGAATACTGCCGTCAATAGTCAACGCAAGTCTAACTTCAGAATCTAAGCAAATATCGCCATTTACGGCTTGGCCACGGGGATGGGCGCGGCGGCGGCGCGGCGCGCGGCGGTGCGAACGACGATGCGAGTGGCGAGGCGACCATTCGCGCGGCATCGTTTGCAAGCCACGGGCAGTAATGTTCGCCGCCGTGACCAGTAAGGAAGTTTGAACAACTAAACTCGTTTGATCACTGCCCTAGTACTGCGCGGCGACTACGCCGCGACTGCTGCTCGACGCCGCCGTGGCTCGCGCCATACTGATTCATGTATTTGTTTGACTCGCCGGCCGCGCCGCCAGTCGCCTGCGCCGTTCGCTCGGTACATTTCGCCGGTCGCTTCGCCGTTCGCCGCTCCGCGTGGCTTGATAAGGACATTCCTATGCGTTTGTTTCAGTCGCTAGACGCCTCGCCGTTCGCACCGCGCGATTATTCGCTATGCCGAATGTCCCGTGGCCAGGTCAAAGAAGCACGCGTCTTGGAGAGTAAAGACTTTGAGTATCGGAGACTTGCGTTGCCTAGCACACACACGGCCTAAAATTTTTATATTTAGTTCATATTTAATATCAGTGTCAGCCACATCAAAAAACACTACCTTCAAACAATTTGACAGCCCTGTTGGTCTAGTAGTTAGTGACCCTGACTGCTATACCGGAGGTCGTGGGTGCGATTCCCACCCAGGACAAATGTTTGTGTGATGAGCACGATCATTTGTTCTGTGTCTGGGTGTCATTTATCTATAATATGTATGTATTTAGAAATATATAAGTATGTTTATCAGTTATCTGGTTACCATAACACAAGCTCTGCTTAGCTTGGGATCAGATAACCGTGTGTGAATTGTCCCGGAATATTATTATTATTAATTATAACACATATTCGTGTCAAGAAAAACGTTTTAATGAGTTCACACATATTTTATGTAAAGCATTCAAGTCTTCTATTTACTTGTATGTGTACTTCCTTCGTTTAGTGCCTCAGTTTACGGCTATCCAAGGATAAAACACCAACAAAATCCTTGTATTAAGGCTCTTACATGTTTTATGTTCGCGAAATTAAATTGCTAAATTTCTTTTAAGACGCCTTCTTCCATTCGGAATTGAACAAGATATAACAATACATTCCTCTAGCTATAAATTCTTTTTGAAGTGTGTATAATATATTTTGCTACAAAACAGTGCGTGCATATACATAGAATAAATACCTAAATTAAAAATATAATGAAAATGGGAATTTATGGAACTCTAATAATAGATTAATTTCAAATTAAAAACAGTTTTTTTGTTATTCACATACCTATTTTGTACTGTAGTATTGTTTTCTTTCTTTTTAATTAGGAGGCTTATCAGCCTACTAATAAAAACATTATTTTATACATATATAACACATAATTATGCTAACACCTTAAGAATAACAACTAAACACTAATCACATTAATGATTAACTCCAAAAAAACCGTACATTTCTGACTACACAATATAGACTTCTGTTTTTGGAAACAACATCATTACAGACTTGTCGATACCTTTATTTTAGCCACGATATACAAAACCTCTAGAATTTTAGGACGCCGAACTATTGACCTAACCGAAGCAAAACAAAGTGCTTATTACATAGCGCCTGTATTAGTACCCTTTTACACCTTCCGTTACCGGCTAGCCGATATCGGCAAACCGGCGGTGATTACATTGCAGTTCTCGAGTTTCGTTTCGGAGAAGATATTGGTTTATTGTATCTACTGCTGGGATGCTTAGCATAACAGTAAAATCATAACAAGACATTTTTTCTGTTTAATAATGAACAAAGGATCGAACTAGTAGTAGTAGTAGAATAGATAAGAACCCAGGATTCCTCTCGATGTTTAATAATAATAACTAAGATATTCTATGCACTTTTGAAAAATAAGACTGGAATTAACCCGGGATAGAACATACAACCTACATAAAAAACCGGTCATTGAACCAGTAGGTCACTACACGGTACGAAACGCCGCCGGATAACCGGTGCCAACTCCCGGTGGCCGGGCGGTGTAAAAACCCTGTTATTCAGGGCGGTACATGTATCAGGGCGCCGTGTCGAATAGGTTGGCTTAAAAACTACTTCGATCACGCGAACCTTTTGATTCAACTCAACATGAAAGAATAACTCAATATACGTCAAAATGCACTATTTATTCGGAAATAAAATATCAGATCGCGTACCACAGTTAATCATCTTTTAACGTCGACATGTAAAATATGACTTAAAAATCCAGTGAGATGTAAAATTAAAAGCTTATTTAAAACGTGAAAACTGTTCATAAACATACGTTTTAAACTAAAGTTTACGAGTTTAAACGATAAAGCGTATTCTCTTTGTATATCGTGCATTTTATCTATGCGAAATGAGAGTCGTTACTTTAGATTTTAGGTGCGTTGTAAAATATATACGAAGATGTTTGAATCTCGACCATCTTAGCTTTTGCACTAAATCTCGGTAAGTGGCTCTAAAATAAATAGAAGATTGTCTCACTTACTTCCTCACCTAATTGCGTTCTAAATTGTAGTGCTTTTGGTTTGAAGATTTCAATTATAATGTTACGACATTTCTCTCAATTTTATTCATAATTTTTATTTTGATATTTCATGTAATTTTTTGGAAAATGTACGAACTTATATTATATATTACTAGCTGTACCCGGCATGCGTTGCAATGCAATTTTTTCTACCTAGCACTGCCTACTACCTACCTACTACCACTTAGGGGTATGAAAAATAGATAGTAGCCGATTCTCAGACCTACTGAATATGCGTATAAAATTTCATAAAAATCAGTGAAGCCGTTTCGGAGGAGTATGGTAACTAACATTGTGACACGAGAATTTTATATATAAGATATTATATTATTATGTTGAAAAAATATTCTTATTACATTATTAAACACAATGAGGTGAAGGTTTGCGAATCATGACAAGTATGTTGATCTTATTTTTTTCGACCTCCTTGTAATCGCATAGGCTAGCAGCTAGTTAGACTAACTAAAATGTCATATTAAAACAATATATTTCCAAAAACCACATAGCCAACTGACAAACCAATTCTACACATCACGTTTGGTTCACCATCTTGAATCGATTATTCAATTCGAGTGAGTCTCGCGTGAGGAGTGGAAGTCGGTCAGCTGTTCGCCAGGGACCTCACTCCCGGGGGGGACCACGTGACCGGACTTTATTTGCACTACCCTTGTTTGTAGGGATTTAAATAGGAGAGATGTGGTGAAAATTTTACGATCAGACAGTGAGTGTCCTGTAGCGAAGGATTTTTAAAGGCAATATGTTTTGAACTAGATTTTGACGCGGACGATAAATAGTAAAATATTGGTTACGTTAATTAGTGTTTGTGCAAAAATTGTTATGTTAATAGAAGTTTTTCTGTTGCAATAGGAATAATTAGTTGAAGTTAAAATTTATTATTGAAATTAAATACACTATTGAAGTCATTTCAGTAAGCCTAATTAAATAAAGCTAATGTAAAATTTTCCTTAAAATAAATAATTGAAAAATACATCCTATAACTAGTATTGTCAACCTTAACTTTATGACTTTTTTCAGGGTAAAACAAAAACACATCATTATAGTAATGCGCATAAGTTTGAAAACATAAAAGAACATCAAAAAGTCAGGCTACCACAACATTCAAATTGGAACAATAAACCAATATTTTACGATTCCACAAACACAAAACAATCAATTCGAATCTGTTTATCGACTGAAATTCCGACGAAACATTAGTCCACTGACCGCCGAACCTCATTTAATTATATAAATATTGATATTAAAACAGAACCAAGTCAATTTTATAACATACTAGCTGTGACCTGCGGTTTTACCCGAGCGAATGACAATTCATACACTATCTTTATAAATTATAGCCTATGTGTTATACCGAAGTATAAGCTACATTATTGTAAAATTTCATCGTGAAAGAGTAACAAACATCCATACATCCAAACAAACTTTCGCATTTATAATATTAGTAAGGATAAATATTAGATATTTTTTTTTCTTTTGTTAAAATTAAGGAAAACTATGTAGATAAAGACAATCAAATTTCAGAAATTTAATGACGTCATACTTTCGCACGAAATATACTAAACTGTGACGTTAGGCAGCATTTCAAATCAATGGACATTCGTCATATGTTTTTGGTTCCGTTAAGAATAAGGCTCGGCGCAAATGGGCCACCGACCACAGCCACCGGTGGCCAGCGACGGCGACTTAACAAACTTTTTAATATATTTTGTATAGACGCGCCGCATACGTGTAGCCGGTGGCGGCCACGCGCTACTGCAATAAAATATATGAAAAAGTATGTTAAGTGGCTGTCGCTGGCCACCGGTGGCTGTGGTCGGTGGCCCATTTGTGCCGAGCCTAAAAATTATGTGTCTTATATATGTTTAAAAGCTAAAACACGAAAATTAAAATATATTTATTTATCTGCTCATACAAATACCGAAGTATCTTTAATACTAAACTATATACGGAACCAGTCGGACAAAATAAAGGTCACGCTATTCCAAAAAGGTTTTGCGTGACTCCATTTTATACAAGCGTAACATTATAACTTTCGTCCTAATTGCACTAATGATTCAAATTAATAACCTGGAAAGATAATGAGATGTGTTACACGCGTAATGTAATTAATTTCACTCACATTTTTTCATGGAATCCGCTTAGAAAGTTCATTTATTAAATTTGATAACGTAAACCTTTTTGCTTTTTGATAATATTGCTGTTGCTTGTAAAATTTTATAAGAGTAATTTTTTTGTCTGACTAAAAAAAACTTTATTAAGTGTGTTTCTTTATAAAGTTTTTTTTTCTTTTTTTTGTTTTTTTTTCGTTCTACTGTGAATGCTACTAGATACCTACGTATTTAATGGACACTATTTAAAATCAACAGAAGAGTACTTAGTACTTTTAATCTTTATAAATATTGGTAAATACTCTACACAAAAAAAATCGACTGTTAAACAAAACATTCCATGTACATTCAACACTGACTTACAAACATATCAATAAAGGTATTTGTTCGTCAATCTATGCCTTTAATATTTTATTCCTAACCTATATTTTCGAAAACAATGACATCATATTGTTAACAAACTTTATAGTTCATAAACAATTTGTTCAAATTCTTATAATAGGCAACAAGCGGTAACTGTATCAAAACTATGGCGCGCTAACAAACGAGAATTTATCACGCGACGTACAACACATGGGGCTTTGATCATCTAATAGCTGTAGTATATAGTGCATCAATTATGTTTGTTGCATAAACCTATATACGTATGGAGATTCAAGGCTTATGTGATGAGGCAAAAATAAACCAAAAAGATATCAAAAACGCAACAAAAACTCTTATTATACATGTTTGTATGATACGCGTTCAGGGCTAAACTACTGGACTGATTTTGATGAAATTTGGTACATAAGGTATTATTTCCAACACGTAGGCAGAAATGAAAGTGAGGAAAAAAAGACATTAGTTGCAAGACAGCAGTAAAAAATATAATTCACTGCTATACAATTCATTCTAATCCTGTTTCCATATAACTCAAAATCTTCAACTCATTTTATAAAAATCTTATTTTTAAAGTGTTTGCGGCACTGTCTTCTCAGCTCACACAACAACTTCGCAAAAACCTTAATTTAACTTGAGACAATACAACGATATAATGACCAATGTTTGTCACATTCAAAGTTTCATCCAAGTATTTTAATAAAAACTCCGCGAAAGGAACTCTCAAGGACCTTTATACTCTCAGTAAAGGTGTATTTGCATGATTTTAATTAAATCCTACTCGGTATAGCAGCAACAAAAAGTCATTTTTACAATGAAGTCTCTTGTTAGTTTATAAAACTTATAAGCAATCTGTTTGTTAGTGCTTTATCAATTATTTGTGTTTTGTTAACTCAAACAGAGTAAATTTTGTGTGTTTTGCATCTTTTGTAGTTTTATAAAAAAAACCTCTTCTTTTAAGCATCATTTGTCAAAAACATAAAACAAACTCTCAGACATTCAATACTTTGGTAATTGCAACTTAATTATAATTATTCGCAATCACCAAAGTACCTCATCCTCTGTAGCGTCCAAATCAAATGTAAATGCTACACATCATCAACTAAGAAAAATCTTCTACCTATATATACTCATATAGGTATAGATCCTACAGCCTACCCAGAGGGCGACGACCGCGGGTCATTAACTCAATGCTCATTTAATATAGTAAAAGGGCAGAAGGAAAACAGTGGGATTAAAAGAGACCGGAAAAAGTGGCGTTTCAAGAGCCTTTATTGATACGAAGATTTGGGTCATAATACTTCTGTTAGATAGACATCAGACTTTCTCAAGAGTTCATAAGGAGGTTCATATCGAAATAATAGCAATATAATAAGGAAGGAAAAGGGTACCTGAGAAGGTTTCTACGTGAAGAAATATAGAAATGTCTTTTTGCGATATGAGTATGGTAAAGCAATAAGTCTAGTAGAACAGTTTAGAATAATATTCAATGGCTATTTTCATCGTGGCTAGATTTTTGCGGACCAGTACTCAGCCATGCGGACAGCATTATCAGTAGCGTTGTACAGGTCCTCGCGTGTACAGGTGGTGGGACACGCTGGGCAGCTCAACAAATGAGCCATGGTTTGGTTTGTTTAATCTTGAAGAACGCGCTACGACACGTGCTGCGTGGCGTAGCACGTGGTGTAGCGCGTAGTCATAACAAGCTACAGTGCTACGAAACCGACATTTTACCGCGCTAACGTTACGAAAAGCGTCTAAAAATAAGTGTACTCATTCATAAACATAAGATTGAACAAAATATTACGGGCACAAGTCAGCGGCGACCAGTCGTCGGTACATAATAGGCTTTAATCCCCTCATGCGTGTTTAACAGTTGGATTACTCGATTAGCCACCCTCAAAATTTTTAACGACAGAATTCAAAATTCAGCGTTCTTTTAATTGACCGAAAAGGCCTGTCAGAGCGAACCCCAAAGTTTTAAGCTATGTATAATTTTTATTCATATTCGTTTTTGTCCTCATCTGGGAATTATAATGTTAAGTAGGCGTTATAGCGTAATGGATGTTTTTTAAACATGCTTGCTTTAATTAAAGTGATTTTGAATTGATATTAATTTGTTACATAAACATTAGGTTGATTACACTGGAGTACAATTATTTAGTAGCTGTTAGAAAACGGATACATCGTTCCTAATTATAGTTTTTTTTTTTTTCACAGCGCTAGTAAATATAATATATAATATAATTTCTATAAAAACAGCAAAAAAAACTCCACAGCAAATTAATTAAAACAATCCTCAAATGAACAACATAAACTACTGAACATTATTTACATTTATCACTTAAACGTATTCTGTAGAAAGGCCTCAAAAGTTTCGCAACAAAAAAGCACAAATGCCGTAGTCTTTATTCAAAACCTTTGTGGAAGTTGACGCCGAGTCGACGAGTCAAAGTGGGCCCGAACTGAGAGTGTGAAAATGAAAAGCGTTCTTGTTTAGGCTTAAATGCAGACTGGAGACGAAAAGTCAGTATTAACTTTGTAAAACTAATAAACAACAATTTATATTGCGAAATTTTCGATTCAACTTGTCAACGTGCAAGAATTTCTGTCTTTTAGCGTGACAAATTTTGTGTTCAAACTTTATATAAAGCCATCAAATAAATTTATCGTAATTATGGGCCTTATCGAACAGAAGTTTTTGGAATTAAATGTAGGTACAATAGAGCGAGCAATTTCGAAGTTCCGGTTCATGTTTTTGAGTTTTTTATTCAGTCAGTGACATGAAGTTAAACGGTTATCAACGGCCATTCAAAGGGTTCATTGAGAGGTCATAGAGCTATATACTTGATTATGTATTATCAATAACACCTTAATAACCAGTAACAGAATGATATTATAACCGTTAAAAGACTTTTGCTCTTTACCGACTTTAAAATGAGGAGGTTCTCATGTTGGTTTTTTATGTTTTTTTTGTATGTTGTTACGTCATATATCCGCCAATTTCGGATTGATTGCAATAAATATATAGTAACATTTCATTCAAATTGGTTCCTTTTTACATGTATCTGTAATTGGTAAATAAAAAGCCAAACTGTTCCAGCAAAAAAAACTTATTTTAAAAATAATAATTATAATTATAAAGACATAAACCTTATATCCAAACTTGACTTGTTAATTCTTGGAAGGCACACCTGATTAAAGTGTTTTTAGAGGGGCGACCGCATGCGGTTTTCAAAGTTGGGCTAGGTTGAGCAATTAACTTGCGCTCAGAGGACGGGCTACACTTTAATTGTAATCAAAACATCACAGAGTAGTTATACCGCCCCAACTCTATGTTGCCTCGAATTTAATTACGACGTAACAAAGAAACGGCATTCAAATACAATAATAATTAATTTAACTAAGTTTAAATTTATATAATAAAATACATACGACGACCTCCGTGGTCGAGTGGCGTACGCACCGGTTTCAAGGTGTCGCTAGCTCTGAGGTCCCGGGTTCGATCCCCGGACGGGTCAATGTAGAAAATCACATTTCTACATTGTCTCGGTTCTGGGTGTTCGTGGTACCTTCGTTTTATCTGAATTCCTTAACACAAGTGCTTTAGCAACTTACTTTGGGTTCAGAACAATGTATGTGATGTTGTTCGCATTTATTTATATTATTATTAACATACGGATTTTTTAGGTTTACGGATTATGTCTCGGCTTATTTCAGATTTCAGGTCTCGACATTTCAACACCTTTGTAGGTATCATGGTTCAACAATTATAATTCAGTATGTAAACTATTGATCATATAAGTTTATTTGTAAATATTTGATGATGTAATATAAGATTAACTCAAAATCAGTATCTACAAGCTCTAGCAATTAAATACCAAACCCCAATATAATCACGTTACTGTAACTACTCCAATACTCCATATCTTAAACTGAAACAGCCGCAGACATTCTTAGACTAAACTATTCCTAACTTAACTAACAAACTTACTTAACATGGAATCAATTCGAGTTAATGTTACATAATATCATATTGCAGTATAAAGGTACAGAAATTGGGGTAAGCGGACCTACCTACTTACTAGAGCCGGGTTCGTCCGGGTAGGCAAATCCAGAAAACCACATATGGCTTGTGAAGTTTCCCGGCGTGAACCAATTAACCTCTAGAGAGAAACTCCCTCAGGTATTAAACAAAATTGACTCCAATATAATTTTACATTTACTAGGTAGCCGAAAATGAGATTAAGCTAGGATAGGAGATATAAATGTGGGGCCTACGAAGCGTAAGCATAAATAAAAAAATAAATTTACTTGTTGTGCTGCGACGAGACGTATGCACCTATCCTTTATAGTTAAACTACACCTCGAATTCTTTAGCAACTTACAATGGTTTATTAAAACTTTATATGATTATGTCATATTTTGAAAGAATAATTGAAAAAATATTTACTTCACATACACATAAACACACGTGTCTAAAATCTTTCGAATACAATATGCAAGCTTTGTGATCAATGGTAGTAATCTCGATCCTTTTCACTATAATAATACCAAGCTTATTTATAAACGTCAACTCTACAAAGGCATTAACCGAGCGAATATTCTTTATTTCCAGTAGATCGCAGCACGCGACGACACAACAAAAAGTATTTACAGTTTATCAACTTTTCACTCCGCCCTGGATTAAGTCCGTCAGCTGTCACTTAGTCCCGAACCATCCGAGCCTTTCTGACTCGGATGGCACAATAATCATATTCCGTAAACAAAACGACAAATAAATTGGGTCGCTACTATTGACGTTCGGACATTTTAAACCATCGACCAAACTATTGTTCGACGAAAATCGATTCTAGCCTTTTCAACTTCAGAGCTTTTACTCTCGTTCTTAGAGGATAGATAAGAGACTACAGAGTGCACCAAACGGGGTATGAGTCGTAAGCACTAGTATGAACTTGTTATGTCGTAAAAATAGTATCAAAACAGAGCGTGCGGTTTTAATAAAACTATCTCAAATCCTAATATTACCCGAATACAATCAGAGCCATCAATATTTTCGCATAAAAGTTTGTCGTTGCACAGAAAATAACTTAAATCAGTCAACGAATATACAACACACAGCCAAAAAAGTGCCTACGCTCGGCTCAATCGGCTTTCAGCGATACTTGCACTCTATAGTTCTAACTTTACTCTATGCTCTCGTTCATCTCAGATACTATCGAAGGAAAAACAAAAGAAAGTCTTAATGAATAATGTCAAACACATCTTTATATAGAGTACCTACGTGTGGTTTAGAGGCGTATAATCTAGCCTTTAGAAATGATACACAATGTTCGCGACCTAAATATGAAAATATCTATACCCCTAAGTTTGGCAGCGAGTCATTGAATCTCCTTCGCTTACTAGAGTTATTGGAATTGAAATAGTTATAGAAACTATTTCCAAGAAGATAAATAATGTGCTTAGTTAGTAAGACAATTGCTATCAATTATAGCTGGTGAGAATTGAGCAACAATACTACTGGATTCGAGTAACAATAGTCGTATAGAGAGTTCATGTAGATATTTACGCTTTGGCTTTGGGCTTAGACGTTATAGACGTGGGTTAGAAACTTGTGACAGTTTTATTTTTGTTTGAGAATAATAATACAATAGTTTTCTTACAAAAGCGTCAGTAGGTAATTACTCCTCGGTGAAAAACGAAAACTAAACGACATTAATTACGAACAGAAATTACAATAGCGCATAGGTGTAAACCAAAATACAAATTAGAAAAAACTCAATTTAAACAAACTGCACAGTAAAATAACCAGGAAGCACAAAAATATCCGATATTTTAAAACATAATTTTGCATGATTTCCTTACCAATAATAAATCAACAAAACTACACGTTATCCTCGGGAACTCAGTATCAATAACACAACAACAGCATAATGCAGGGCATTCTAACCGATCCTATGTAATTTACTTATATTCGAGAATCGAGTTCAGTCGGTCGCTCAGTCACGCACGGCTTGCAATCCACCGGAAATCTATGAATTTGCCCTATTACCTCAGTTCCCGAGTTTCATACATACCGAAATTACAGGCTGTAACACCATATAGATACCATTCATTGATATGAGATAACGGAATATAACAAAAAATGTATATATTTTTTTGTTATTTTGTTTTTTGTTTCGACGTTTTTAGTGGCATTGTTAATAGTTGGCGCAGTAGCCACAAATATGCGAACAATGCAGTCCGTATTTATGGCATCAACATGTTTATAATGTCTATATTTGTATGTTCTATTTAAATGTACTTTTTGGATAGCTGAAATTCTGATGTTATGGATTTTACGTCAGAATATTAAATTGATAGAATTTGATACGTTTTTCCTTGTATACATATTTTAATGGATTCTAATAAGTAATTAATAATATATAGGGCACTATTTTGTTATTTCAACATTTGCACACAATAAATTATTTTTATATTTTACCTATAAGATCTATGTATAATAATCCAGCCTATAAACGTCCCACTGCTGGGCACCAGCCTCTTCCCATATAGAGAGGGCACGAGCATTGATCACCACGCTTGCTCACTTCCGGATTGGTGATTACAGATCCCAAATTTTGGAATCCGGGTTTCCTCACGATGTTTTCCTTCACCGTTTGTCAGAAGTGTCTTAGACCTATATGTATTTAATAGTATACCTATCCGCAATAATTCTATCCGCTGACCGAGTCTGGAGTGCAATAATTATTTACCACCCAAGATTTTTTATTGTGTTGCCAATTTCAGTTATCTAACATTTTTCATATTGACAATAAACATAATAAAATCTACACAGACATACATTACGTAACACGAGAGTTACAATAAAAACTGATATCGAAACAATAGCCATATTTCATGGAATCATTTGAATCACGAGTATTTCATTTTGTTTCGGCAATAAAGGAAAGATGGTGAAAAACCCCAATAAAAGTATCATATGTTACGAAATTCAAAGAATGGCAAGACGAGATTTGGCTAAAGTAACAAATAAATATAATTTGGTTTTGTTTTAATACGTATTGTACAGTTGCTATTGCTATATCTGTATCTTATGTCATATATGTCTCATAATTGGAGACGTGCTTGATACATACAAGCATACATATAATCACGCCTCTTTCCCGTAGGGGTAGGCAGATACAATTTCTTTCCACTTGCTACGCTCCTTACACACTTGTTTCGCTTCGTCCACTTTCATTATTCCCTCTCATTATTATTACTATTCGTGCTTTATAGTAAGCAAAAAATAATAAAACAATAATTAAAGATGTGAAATCATTTCTTTTATTCTAAACTTTCATTCAAAGTAGTAAAACCAAGTAATAGATTTTAGGCAAAAACTTATTAATTGGATTCTAAAATATTCTAGTTAATGCACAGCCGTATAAAACATATTACTGAAACTCGAAGATTGTCATACAATTTTTGCTTAACGACGAAGGTGAAAGTTTTAGAAGCGAACTAGGGTTTAAATCCCACAGTTTACGAGAGTAGGTCGCTCTCGGTAAAATACCACGCCGTGTTATACCACCTGAGCCTTAGAAATTATGTCTGTACTACATTATATTGTATTTTCATATTGTGCCTATGTTATTGAGAATTGGAGACATCTTTGAATATGAGATAGAGGTAGAATTAAACTTTGGGTTCATATACATGAGTATGTTTTAGAGTGTAGGAAAGTTTGTGTGTGTGTGTTCTTTCTTGTTTTATTTTATACACAGAAAGCTTCTTAAATGAACACCATATTTTTAACATACCTCGTTGATTTTTGTATTATATAAAGCAATAATTAAAAAATATAATAATATAAGATTAAACTACTACTAAAAAGTATTCGTTGGGCAACACATATAACACAATAATAAAAAATATATTTGTCTGTGATAGCGATACGAATAAAAACTTCAGACTTTAAGACATGTATTACATTTCTTTAAAGGTCACAAAAACCGCAAGATTCTCTCATAAAAGAACTCCCCACAAATATAAAACAAATTGTCCAAAAAACGTAATTCAGAAAGTTGTGCGCAAGATTAGCAAAATGTAACTACCGTAAATGCTCGTTTGTGTCGTGATTGATAAAGTTACCGCTATATAAACAAACAAGTACAATGATTTATGTTACTCTTAGTCGCTCGTTGCGAAATTACAAAGTTTTCCGAGTAAAATTTTCTAAAATTCTAAAGTGTCCCCCGCTTCGTTTCTGTCTCCTACTTTGCCTGTTGTCTCTACTGAGTTTGCGAGCCCGGTTTAACTTAGTAGCGCCTTAAATATAAATTTCGCAAGTTCGCTTCACGAATGAAGTTACGGTGTTATGTCGTAGCTCAACAAGTTAGCAGAAATTTTAACTTTCGTATACTTAAAGTAATGGCCCCGGTAAAGGATGTGAGCTTCCTCATCAAATAATAATTAATATACGCAAACAACTTTTATATCACCGGGCAACTGAAGATGCTCCTAAATAAAAAAACTCAATTCTTGAAAAGCTCTTTAAAGTTCTCTGTAAATAAGTGGTTAATCACTTTTGCAGCACTGGTATCAAAGTTTTCCTACGAAAGAAAAATCTATATACAGTCACGAGCAAAAATATGTATGCACATAGCGAAATTGTAAACATATTTAGCAAGATTTTTATGTTGAAACGAATAAATGAATATATATACAAAATACATGATTACGGAACTGTTTTCAATAATTTCTCCATAACACGTTTTACAACATCAATCCAGAATTGAAGTTTAAATTAAAAATAGGAGAGTGTATACATATTTTTGCTTGTGACTGTACATACCTACTTAACAACAGTGAAGTGCTTACAGTAAATAGACAAAAATCGAATATATATTACCATCCACATCATCTTACATAATGTAAGCCTTATTTAATACCTAACTTAAACTAGATTGTTATTCAATTTATTTATTAGATAAGACAAACAAACGAGCATCTAGTATCGTGTCGAACTTGTATCTTGCCGCAAACAATTAACAGTGCGGGTGTCGGTCGGCCAGCGGTACCAGCGGTGACGGCTACAACCGCCCCGAACCGTCTCAAACCGCCTCGAACCGGTTCGAACCGACTTGAACCGGCTGCACTCAACTCATGTTCAGCATTAGACGGTACAAGGGATGCTTTGTTCAAGTTCGGTATTACACCCGGGAAATATACGGGAATGTTCGGATCACATTGAGCTTTCGACAAGAGACCTTTATAGACACCATGCGATGATACAGTTGTAATGTTATTATACTATAGTTATATTATTTATTTAGTTACAGATAAATAAATTATGTCTTTTAATAAAGTTAGATAGTTTTTTTTTTTTAAATAGAAAAACATTTTTCTATCACTCAAGTTGTATAATTTTACTTCCTACTTTTAGTGTTTGGAAAATTGTGTAAAACGTCGTTCCAAAAATCCGTTAAAATGCAAGGACAAGGGGTGAGCGTAATTTTTTTTACGTAATCTAATCTTCCGATTGCTGCAATACATGACCATTTTCAAGGCTTTCAGTTTCACTATGATATCAGCAATATCGATTAAACATAACTTTGCAAACACTGGCAAACAGCAACAATTTCCAAATCTATGCACCAACATATGAACCATATCTAAGTGCGCCTGTTTCATAGATATCGAAGTATCTTATAAACTAACACAATAAGCATTCCCTAACATCTTATATTAACAGGTACAGACTATTGTCGCGACCAGTTTCCCACACTAATCGGTACAGGTCTATTGTTGCATAGTTCTATATCTTAAGTTGTAGACCGAGTTGTTTCAACGTTAGTCGATACGAAATTTCGCGACTGTTATGTGAAACGATTCCCACCTGCGATATTAAATGCGTTTGAGAGCACTTCTTACTAAGCTCCATTGTTTTGTTTTAAATTATTTAATCAGTTCTGCAGATAACGGAATATAATTTAAGTAAGCGGTGTGGTGCTATATTAAATATCTTTGTAGTGATTTTAGTGAAGTGCTTGACGAAAACATGATTGTTTTGGTATTATATTGTTTTTGTAAATGAATTGTGTGTAGTAACTGTTGAGCAGTATGTTTGCATTTCGCAGACTACAGTATTGCAACATATATACGTCTGTACGTACATAAATAGTAACATTGTTGTTTACATAAACAAAAAATAACCGTGGCTATCTTAAATGTCTTCTTCATTCATACGTGGGATGCATCCTAACTATTTACTTACATGACTTCGTCGAAACAAGTATTGATCTATAAAAAACTTTTTAAATTCCATGAATTTTACAATAAATGAATCTCTTAATGCGATATAAACTTAACGAATCGACTACCGAGTGAAACCCAGCACTAGCTACATTTGTCCATTAGTACATCCCTACACGAGACATCCCGCATTTCTGCTCATCTCGAAGTTAACACCTAATAGCCGGGCCGGTGCAACCGCACTGAATTGACTCGCCGGACTCGAACCGGCGTCATTGCATTACGCACTACGCCTGGAGGCGTGTCGCTGACGTGCGGTTGGTTAACTTTAACGTACCTAGTCGTGTTGTAGGAAATTTGTTGCTGAGTCTAAAATTATGGTTGTAGAGGCACCTTTATATGTTTTGAAAGAGATGATGTATGTTGTGTTTGCACAGCCAATGTAACGAAATATGAATATAAAAAGGTTCCTTAATTGTAGCATGAAGATTTTCTTTTTATAATTTAATCATTAGGTACCGACTGTTACAAGGTATTTTACAAACCGAAAAAAAAACATTAAAATCTTCATAATTTTTCATAATCTGCTATACCTATGCATGATTACGTATTTCGATATAGGTACAACTTTATCCTATTGTTAGACGTGTCATAAAATTAAATTAAACACGAAAAAATAATATAAAACCAAAAAAAAACACATTCCAAGACATAATACTCTAACAACTAAAGCACCAACAAAAACTCACAATTACACCCAACAAAAAAGCTTATCCTAAACTGATGACGTAGCTAAAAGCTCCACACTATTACGGGCAGTAAGTGGTGTTTCTGCCTGAAACTAGGCTTTACTGCAATAACATGGCGAGCTTTAGGGGAAAAGGGAAATCGTTTAAGCTTCCACCCCGGTGTTATGCCACCTGAGACTCCGTATTAGTTACTCGCCGGTAATTTTCGGCAGCCCCACTATTATGGCCGAACACACCGTTTGCTAATTTCAACCTTTTTACGTTAAATTGTGATTGGGTGCCTTTTTTGTTTGGGATTATTATGTGCAGGGTGGATTAGTGCTAAAAGGGTCTGGTTATTGCATTGGCAATTGAAACAATATTATTTAGAAAAAGTAACTTAAATGGTCAATAAAAATAGACGATATAATGCTAGTCTTTATTTCGCGATTTATGACTGGTTTAGATTATAAGAGAAATATCGTGCAAGTTGCTGTCCATTGCCGTCTATAACCGATCGAACAAAGCCACGCGGTCGCGGTGCCGCAATGTACTGCAACTCGCACGATGTTCCTGGCACCCGTCTAAACCAGGCCTTAGACTTGAAACAAACTTGCAAGAATTTTTTATAAACTTCTGTATATTAATTATATTTCTATGTAATAGCAACTCCTAATATTATACCAATATCGGTTACAAATTCTGATTTAGTACAAAGCTAAGTATCACTTTGATAACTTTAACTTGCAGCGAAACTTAGGCTAACCTGATCACTCAAACTGTGTGGTTAACAAGCTCTTGCTACGGGTAAGAGCGTATTCACATTACCCGATACGATACCGAGGGCAAGTAAAAAATTTGAAACATGTACAGTACTAGTTTTTCACATTTTCCGGTCCGATATCGGATTTGTAATTTAAGTTTAATATATTTGACTTTACGCGGTATCGTATTGATCTCCGATATCGTAACGGATAATGTGAACACACTTTAACCCTTAATAAGTATCTATATAACATCTTGGGAGAATATTCCGAGTCTTTAAGAGCTACTTAAGCCATCGGTTCCGACTGTCTGTCAATTTTGACAGATGTCACTGGTAAGTCAGGTGAAGGAACTGGAAACTAAAACCCTGTGTTTATGTTTATAATAGCTGTCATTTGAGTTATTACTAAGCGAGTAGTGTGCTCCATCCTCGTGTGGAAATATTGAAAGTCTTCGCTGATTATTTGGATGTTTAGTTACATATACATACAGTAGGCAGAGACCACTTCTTTCCACTTGCTACGAACCTTACACACTTGTTTCGCTTCGTCCACTTTCATTATTCCCTTCATACATGCTCTTTGGTTTAGGATTCTCTTGACCTGGCCTTATTACTTATACACAATAAAAAAAATATAATTAAAAAAATTAAAAAACACGCCTGCCATGTCAAAAAGTGAACTAAAAAATTAAAAACAAGTCAAATATTTGCAGTCGGGGCACGTTTACTTGGAACAATTCATTACAGGTCCCCCGACTGCAAATATTTGACTTGTTTTTAATTTTTTAGTTCACTTTTTGACATGGCAGGCGTGTTTTTTATTTTTTTTTATTATATTTTTTTTATTTAATATCTTTTAGTGATAAATAATATTTTATAGAGCGCTACAACACAAAAACATGACACAACACAAAAAAAAAATCGTTCGGAACCCTTTGCAGGCGATTTCGACTCACACTTGACCATTTTTTAATGTCCACATAGCCTATGTCACTCGGGATAACTCAAAGCTTCTAATGATACCACAAACATTGAAATCGGTCAAGCCTTTTAGAAGTTATGGTGGAATAAAGAAACTCACAAACATACATACATACATACCTACATACATACATGAACCCTGAAAACATAACACTCCTTTTTGGGCAGTCGTGTAAAAATTATAAAAAATGATAATAAGTAGATTATATAATGTTATTATTTAAAAGTTGAATTATGTTTTATGTTATATTTTATTTGTGTAGACCGCAACAAAGTAGAAGATCGGGCACGGCAAAATAAGTTGTAAGGGTAAAAAAAAATATGATAGAGCAATTATTATTACTATTTTACAAAACTAAAACAAAAATATATTCGAACAGCTTAATTATAAAAGTAGTTTCAGTAACACGTTACCGTGTTTTTGTGTGATAAAACAAAATATTTCCAAGTAAATGGCCAACACTAATTGAGGTGACGGCGTGGCTTCTACGAAATTCCATGCAGCGGGACAAATAGGGGAGACCGAGCAAAAACTAACTCGAAAAGAATGAAGGCATTTACTACTAAACTTCTATAAAGGTGCGTGTAAACGGGCTACAGTTCGTGCGGCCCGCGATTGCAAGGGTCTGCAGACGGGTAAACGGACTATAAGCGATTTTTTGATCTGAGTTCTAGCACCAAACGATCGACAAGCAATGCTTATAGTTCACATAAGTCACAATTCGAAAGTGCTAATCTTCATATTTATAAATTGTAGCGGTTTTACCATATGAAAAACTGCCTTTTAAAAACAATATTCAAAGTGGTGCGTTTAGGCTTTATTCTGATGATAAACAATTTCTTCCGCAACACGCGACTTTAAATGGAAATTTGACGTGCCGCTTCCACGTGATCACAGAATCCAAATAGTCAAAAGACATTTCTTTTCTCAGCACCTAAAAATACTATATCTCGATAGTTTTTGTGGCTTCTGGATTGACAGCCTGACAACCGCCAATCGACTCGGTTTGCCGCGACGCGCCGCGCTGCGCTGATCCATACACACTTCGCTTGGTCACTTTGCATAGTCGACTTGTGTCGTATAAACGCACCTTTACACGTCGTCGTGATAAACGGCTAAGGACTCTGATGTTTCCTGGCGATTACTTATGGACCCTGCAAATAAATACCCTAGAGGTAACTTAGGGTAGCGCTAAGTAGTTCAGGTAAAGTGTTGACTCTTTTATAGTAGCTTCGTATTTATAGCTTTCTAACCTAATTATGAAGCTTCCGAACTCAAGATTGATTGGATACGTCTCGATTAATTAACAATAACATCTTCAAATCCATTATCTTGACATTTTAAAAGTATGACGTCAATCTTTTATGTGACAAACACTTACGACTACAATTTTATTTCCATACCGAAATAATTATAACAGTAATTGAACGATTAAAATAAATATCTAAAACATTATACTTAATTACCGATACATTAATAAAAAATATGTTTTACTTATTTCATCGACTTTTATTCAAATATTCAGCGTTGGCGTCATAACATATTTAAATATTAAAACGGAATTGCGTAGCTGGCTACAGTCAGCTGCCATTTTAAATTCAATATTTCAAAAATGGAACGCTAGGAAAGTTTGCGTGGTGCAAACTGTTGTACGGATCGTTAGTTTCTAAACAATATATAACTATCATTCTTCATTTCTTTGTTAGTTAAACTTGCTAAGAGTGTTAGTAAACGTAAAGTTCTACTAAACATAGTGACATAAGTGAGCAAACTCGAACATGATAGAAACGCGTAATCTTTGCGGTCCCCACTCCGAAACTGTCGTTAATAAAACTCCCCTGTGAACTTATCTTCCCCTGGGTGAGATAAAGTATATTCTTCGCGAAAAAAACAAATGCTTGTGAGGGAGAAATTTTGCACAATCACGTGGCTGCGATACTGTGGCGTCTTCGTCGATGCAACCAGATAAGGAGTTCCACGTCAATATTTTATCCGTGGGTTTTTTTTGTCTTGATTTATGCTACCATACTTTTTTACATAGGTACCTACATGTTACAGAATACCCTTATACAAACATGCGCGCGATGAGTTCCATCGCAATGGACTCTCAGTTTGCGTGCCGAAAGTGCGGACGAAAGTGTCGCTAAAGGATCGGTTTCTTTAGCCACGAGCGACGATGCTCCTCTCGGGCGTAGGCGCTGCTTAAATCATCTGTCAAGATGTCTAAGGCCGAATGATGATGATGATGATGATATACAAAACAATTGTTTTGTAAATTGTGTATATTAGGATAGGAGAATATGAAAAAATACTGTATAATAATAATAAAACTGAATAGGTAAAAAATCACCTCACTAAATTTTAACATATTTTTGCTAACCGTTTCGTGTTTAAAACTTAAATACATGATTTAACACTTAATAAGTCTTACTTAAAATACAACTATTGCCGGCCATCAGATTCTTCTGTAATAGTCAAACTTTAGTTCAACTATCTTAAATACCGCTATAAAGCAATCTTGCAAATGGCTTATATCTTTTCCCATATAAGTCACTTAAAAATTATGCAGGTTCATCTAAACGACTGTAATCTGCAATCATAACATACGAATATGTACCTTATGTTATAGGCATAGGAAGGACTATCCTTTTCCAACCCACTCTTATCGTTACATTAAAGCTAAAATCGCTAATTAAGTACCATGTCAGTCGTTATTAAAGTGTTATCTCAGTTTCATATGCCTCATGAATCAATTAGACGGGTATACGGCGGCCATTTTAACAAAGACTTGCTATACATTGTAGACCCGAACGTTGTCCGTGCTGAGTGGACGGACAAAAGCGGTGATCCGAAAAATCTGCCCGAAGGGATGTGGTTGTGTAAAAGAGGAAATAGGAGTATAATATATAAGTTTTATTTATTCGTTTACTCGCATCTATTTGTGACTGTATTTCTTTGACTTCGCTAAAATAGGAGCAAATAGTATAGTTCCGCAATTAGTAGGTAAAGAGAGAATATGGCTCGAGAAAATCTGGAGTATAAACGGAGAGACATTAAAAATATGTAAAAAAACGACATATAATAAATAAGTAATGGTTATTTTTTTTTAAACAATCTAAACAATTTGTAACATAATAATAATCCAGCCAATAAATGTCCCACAGCTGGGCACAGGCCTCTTCCCATACAGAGAAGGCGCGAGCATTGATCACCACGCTTGCGCCCTGCGGATTGACGATTTCAGAACCTAAAGTTTGGAATCCTCACGATGTTTTCCTTCGCCGTTTTTCAAAACAATTTATTATTTTCTATTCAAAAATTAAAATGTTAATGTATTAATGCGAAAGTTTATTTTTAAACAGGTCAGTGTGAGTCAGGTAAAGTGGCCAACGTAACACCGAAAAAGACTGCGAATCAATTGTTTTCTCATTAAGGAAATATTAATGCGTTTCGTGAAAGCGAAGTGACGGTGAAACGAGCTCGATTGTACTTTAAACTGTTTACTTGTATTGTAATTAACTCTGGTAGATTCTTTGTTTGTTGATTATGTTTGGTAGTCTTTGTGAGTTGGTAAATATCTACCTGTTTTTTTTTGTTTTAAACTATATTTTGTTCTCTTTTAAGTAATCTAATTGTCTTGTGATACAGAAAAATCTATAGTATTTTTTAAGAAAAAAAAACTGTTACGACAATTCATATTTTGTTCCAGTTCTATTCTTTCCATAGATAATTACCTAATCAGTAGTAATTAGTTTAATTTCAACGCTCTATGAAACAAGCATAGAAAAGTTCAACTGTTATCGTGATTTTACACCTACGGGACGTGACCAGCATCTTACCTTGCACTATGTTATTTTTATAAGTACCTCCCTCAATAAAATGGCGGCCTGAAACAAGTGAAACTTAATATACTGTCAGCCGTAGCGAGCTTTCACAATTGCTTCCGTATTTGAAACAAAAAAAGGTACAGTCCTCGACAAAAGCGATTAACATCATTTAATAAAAGATATCTAAATTCAAATCAAATATACTTTGTTTTACTTAATCAGTTTTTAGTGATAGATTTTATTAAAATGTGTTGTTATAGCACTTTGTGAGGTAAATGAATGGATTGTTGTTCTCCACATTTATTATTTTTTTAAGATTTTTGCCTAATACTTATACTTATTTGTATTGTAACATGTGGAATTAAATTTTTCTTAACTGACTTCATTAACAAAACAGTGTAGATACTTCTGGTTTATTAAATTATACTCGGCACGGCTGTTCCGCAATGTATTATTTATAGTCGACATAAGTACCAAACAAAGCTAATTTGAACTACGGTGTGAAACCTAGCCTTTATGTAACACAGTAAAGCTTTAGTTCTCGACTGTACCCACACGTCACAAAAGCTTGGAAAATATATTGCTTAATGCGTTGTTTGAGCGCTTTTATTTATTTTACAGACAATGGAAAATAAATGTTGATGAGTACAGGCGAGTAGAATGGTGCTTCGTATAATATAACTGTTATGAAATTAAATTTGGTAGTCGAAAATATTTATTTTATTTAAATTCCTTTTTTATTTGACATGGGTCATCATCATCATATCAGCCTGTTGCAGTCCACTGCTGGACATAGGCCTCCCCCAAAGACGCCACAGCGCACGATCTCCCGCCCTTTGCATCCAGTCACTGCCAGCTGCCTTCTTCAGGTCATCGGTCCATCTAGCCGGGGGGCATCCTACACTACGTTTGCCTAAACGTGGTCTCCATTCGAGAACCTTCCTGCTCCACCTCTCGTCGGTTCTGCGACAGACATAGCCAAGTATTTTGAAATAGGTAATGATTAAAAATACAAAACAAATTGCTTTTTATATTTCATGGAAATAATATGTTTGTTTTATTTTAAATAAAATACGTAATCAGAATGAATGTAAATAGGTACGTAAATACGTACGATTTTTATTCGGTTTTGGTTAATCCGATTCGTAGAACCTTGTAAATATACCTTTCTAATATTTGTTTTTTTTTTCTGTTTTTATTAGAATTTGTTTGTGTTATTAGATATAACTGGTCAGGGATTTTTCCAACCACCTTCCGACCCAAAATTAATTGGGGTAAAACAGAATGAAAAAATATCAAAATGGAGAATTTTACAAAACCAGCGGTCTGTCTGCAATATCACAAACATTTTAAAATTCATTCGACCACATTCTCTATGTCGGAATATTTTTATCTTACCTTTTCTCGTTATTCTGCTCACGTATTAGTTTTTACACTATCAAATAACACGTGAGGAAAAGGAGCTCTAATATCACTTAACGTATACAACCACAAACTACTTTATACACTGAACAAGTATTTATTATACAGTACACGAATATTTGCAAAATCTATTGTCAAATAATCAAACGTATATCAATTTTAAGTCACTGATAAGTCTCATGTTATCCCTGTCACTGTCAGCTGTAAGCTTAAACATAGTTTTGCCATTAAGGCTAGATTATTATATTGGCTTACTATACAAAATAAGATACCTAAGGTTAAAAAGTAATGATAAATAATAAAAAAAAATGCGGAAAACATCACATACATTGCTCTGAACCCAAAGTAAGTTGCTAAAGCACTTGTGTTATGGAATTCAGAAACAACGAAGGTACCACAAACACCCAGACCCGGGACAATGTAGAAAAGTGGTTTTCTACATTGACCCGTCCGGGGATCGAACCCGGGACCTCAGAGCTGGCGACACCTTGAAAACCGGTGCGTACGCCACTCGACCACGGAGGTCGTCGCAATATCAATCAATACTCGTAATTATTATTACTTCTTTTTCTAATATTGCAAGTATTATTGTTTTTCAAATTAGACACCTACCTAGTATATTTTGCATTTTCCATGAATCCTTTTTAGATTTAATGTATTATTTAGGTAATTGCAGGCATAATATATTTATACTTGCTTTGTCGTTCGACGAAAGTGTATGTCTTTCATATGAATTTCCCTAACCACTTAACTATCTTTAACTTAACTAAACATAGAAATATGGGTACCTAGACAAGATACGAATGATGTTAGATATAGCTACAGAACCCTGCCTATGCCTGGAAGGCTTAAAAACCTTTTTTGTCTTTTACTTTGCGAGAAAATGTCAGCTGGCGACTTTGAACTTAGATATTTTTTTCTATTTTTATACACAACCTATAAGTAAGTGATATGTTACGAAAAGGGCAACTATAATTCTTTTTATAAACTTCGGAAAGTGACCTAAGCCGGTTCATACACGTAGCCAGTACTAAACATATCGTAAAATCGATTCAAAGCAGTATAGCTACAGTTGCACACCTATAATTTATTATAATGTTTCTCAATCTATAGTACGTCGTGGCCATATAACCAATCCTAGATAATTTTATGCTAGTAGCGACTTATCCAAAGTCCGGTGAAGCAGTCAAAGCAGTCAAGAACAATCATACATTTTTTCACCTTTACTTTCAACGTTCTCATTAACCCGTTGTATGTCGGAAGCGCAGATCTACGCGAGACACAATTGAATTATATTGTCTTATTTATTGCGATAGACGAGAGGTTAATTATAATTACAAAAGTCCTTCCCAACAAATTTGCAGTACACATTAGCACTTTGCGATTACGTATGCTATGTATTATGTACTAAAAGTAGAGTCGTTAAGTAGTCGTCACCTGCGACAGACTAAAGCGGGTCGTAAGAGCCCTTATAAGGGGCGATGACAGCCCGACTCAATATAATGCTACACCTGCGTCAATTACGTGTCGCGATGGCGTCATAGCGATAGGGATTGATAAAGGAAGGGATAAGGTGATAGGAAGTGTCATGAGTTCTTTTGTTTGTTTTTTTGTTAGACTGGTATAATTGTATGCTGTATGCTTTATATTTCGACAAGTTTAAAGGAATTTTATGCCGTAAAAATAAGTATAAGCGATAATTAACACTTATTTATGTAACTATTATAAACCAAAAAAAAATCGTCTGCAAATATTAGTAAAAAAAATTGTTATTATTATTGAACAGATATCATCTTTGATCCGTACAATTCGTAACTTAGAAGACCTCAAACCTTAGCAATTGATGTATTCAGAACTTCGTTCATTAATATTATTAATTAACTTTGATATATAGGTATATTTAATAGGGACTTCAAGTATATTGTGTGAACAATGATATGGGTAAGATTGAGTGAGTGCCAAGACGCTGGGCTTGAGAATTACAGCCATCAATATTCAAACAATAATACCACTCTGTAAACTAGTGTAAATTATGTTGACCTCCTAACGTAAAAGGAAAAAATTGGAACTGAAAATTTTATGTTTGTTAAAAAATTATTTAGGCGTGTCCCTCCGTAGAAATTATAGTTAGTAAAAAACAGATCGCCGAGAGATTATCCTGGTAAAATAAAAGCGATGCTATTTTATGACAAACGGCAATTTGTTTTAAATTATTGTTTGTCAGAGGTAAGCACTTTTGCATCGCAGTAATTTATAGATAACAGTAAGCACAACGAACATTTTACAAAATTACTTATTTATTTAAATTGTGTTTTGTTATTTATTTAAACATTGTACTCTATTGCCTCTTATACTAGTGACGTATTAGTATATCATATTGCGACACTTTTTGACTATTTAGCGAAGAAACGCCTTCCCAACATGGAAGTGTATTTCATCCACTGTTGCCACATTGATAGCCATAATGCATCATTTACCACGATTATGAATTACCAAGAATACGTCTTAAGTCACACGTTATATATAATATTGTGTTGTTACCTTACCGGTAACGCCTAACAGGCTTACCGTTTATTATTACCCCCGACAGTCTTGGTTTAGCGGCGACGTACGATACTTGAGAGGTTTCGAAGGAAACAACCTTATTAAGAAACGCATACTTACCGACTATGATCGTAAAACATTTCATCTAGGATGTGCTGATAACTCTATGAATATAGCAACATAATTCTCATCTTAATTTATGAATCAAAATTGGGTTTGTAACACCAAAGCTAGTTTAATATTAACGAAAATTTAAATAACATCTGTATTTGAGTTGCCAATAATTCCCAACCCTATTTCTTTATACCTAATATTAGAAAAAAACATTAATATGATTGGTTGTAGAGAAAAAACTTATTTTATTATATTTGTACCGAAGGACCTACTCGTCCCAGTTAGATATTACAATTTTATTACCAATACGGCCGTAAGACGTACCAACTATTAAGTGAGTACTTAGGTTTATGTACAGACTTCAACTGTACATAAACCTAAGTACATAAAATCTAAAATCATAAAATGTATATCCCACCTTATTTTATGGACATAATGAATAGAGGTCAAAGACAGCATAATTTTGAATTAGAAGCCATAAAGACTTACGACTAAGATATAATAGAAGCAACTTATAGAAATATTAACGATAGGCAATAACTGTAAGATGGTACTTAGATACAAGCACTAGAAGACACACTAAACAAGCCAAACGATATTGACGCACCACAATATTTGTCCAAAAAATACACGAAGGAAAAATATTATACTTTTTTACACAACTCCGTAATCGGGTAAAATGTTCACCGTCCGTAAAAAAGTCCAATAAATTGAAGGAATATCGAAAAATACAGTGAGGGCGACGTCGATCCGCTAGTTAGGCAACCATAAAACCGAGACCGCGCCAGTAGAATAAGTAAATATTTCTCAAAAGCCTCTGAGAAGTCAAGAGAAATAGTTTTATTGATGTCTTCGTGAACGTCAGGAATTTACTTTTCATTACGATAGAAGTTTGTTCGCAAACAGTTGAACACTCGGTGCCGACGTTAACGCAAAAAATACGGAGCTACTTATGTAGGGCCTGTGTAGTGCTTCAAGCAAACATGAGTGAAGAGCTCGCGTGCCAACAACATGCTCAAGTGTTGGAATACTTGTATAGGAAATAAACTAACAACTTACTGTCTTAATTACAAGAAATAAAGCGCTTTTAGCTATTACAGCACATAAGGTTTACTGCTCGATACTGGCAATGGCTTTGTTCTATAAAAGGAAGGTACGACCAGTGGTCAGCATTAGTGCAGAGGTGGCTATTACCAGGAAATAAGTTGGCATTTAGAAATAAATAAAAATTATATATATTGAAAAAGTTATATTGGTATTTATCTGAGTCCGATCCTAACCTTAATAACACATTTACAAAGCTTTATTGCTATACTTAAATATAAACAGCAACTCACTTTAATGAATGCATTTAGAAGATTTTCATTATGATGTGATACGGAGTTTCATCTTGGGAAGTACATTTACATTTACGAAATATCTCCGCGCAAATTGCCTCATGGCTAATGGCGACAGTATATCAGGAGTCCTGAAGGCAAAATAAAATTATACAGGTTTTTATAGCTTTCGAAGGCACAGTGGCCCCCGGGGGTGTTAAATAGACGCTTTACAGCAGTCCCCTTACGCAGGATCACGCACAAAGTCCTTCTCAAAAAAATCTTGGTCCACTACACATAAATTGATTTGCGATGCGAACCTGCGATATTTTTGGGTGATAATAAACTTGATCTTAAAATAAACTACCGTGGGGAGTGTCAATGCCGTTTTAGTGTTACTGATTATTACAGTAATATTGTACGATTAGTCCGAGTACACGAGACGAGGGAAGTCTTCGATATCCGACGATTTTACCAACCAAGCAACTACCGACATACAAACCCTAGAGGTTCGAACACAGTCACTCGTCGTTGGAGTCTAAAGTCGTTGGGTATCGGAGACTTGATCGCCCCTTGTACTGTGGGCTTGGGTGACCGCAACTTTTGATTATTTGATTAGGTATCAACTTGTATAATTATTTGTTATTCTATACGATTTATCCATTTGGGAAAAAGGTCGTAATACAGTATAACTTAATAAAAGATTTGCAGAGAATAAGTAATTGGCATATCGACAAACAATTCACAAATTATTTTTGACTAACACATGTAATAACTATGAACGCTGTGGGAGATTTATTTATACTTTGTAGTGATAATAGTACGTGTACTTTAAATAAATTGTCAATCGTAATTTGAGACATCTGATATTTATTAACAAGATCTGAAAGTCAAAGATTCAAAATATTCTAGAAAAATTGTATTATCGCTGTAATTGCCAATTTATTTTTGAAGTTTGGAAGAATAAGATGTTTTTTGTAACAAAACTATTGTAAACGAGTAAAATTGGCAACAGATAACTGTGTATACTAATTTACACGTCTAAATCGTTAGTTTAATTTTATTTTTGATACTTTTACATTTTTTATAAATTTTAATACTGTAATGACATATTTTTATGATAATTTAGAAATATTAATTTATAAAGCAACTAAAACCTTTTATTACAAGTTTCTAAGTAAACATTCTACCACGGTAGCTTAGAACAAAATAAAGATTCGAGATAGCAAAGTGTATTGTCCAATAGCAAAGGCTTTTCTCGTTAAAGCTACCGGTAGCCAAGCTAAGGTATAATTAGTTTAATTACCGTCCTAGTGCATGGAAAACACCTTTTTTTTCTACCTATTTAAATAAATATATGAATATAGACTGTAAGTACCGAATGAGAAAACAATTGAAAATCGTTTCGAGTTTCTTGAAATACTAAAATAATACATGAAAAGTCATAATTTTCAGAAAAAAAGCGAACATTAAAGGAGGAGGAGGAGAAAATCACCACAAATTCTTCGCAAACTAGAGTGGATACAGTTTGGTTATAATAAAAAAAAATCCCTTTAGACAATTTTCCATTATCTGCGCGTCCATTGTTAGAAGGCAGTGGTCAGCGTTTTATGGCTGGTCTGTGTCGTAACTCCTTATTAAACCGCTGGGGACGCAGCGACTTGGTCTAATTGATTTAGAGACCAAGACCGCGACACTACGGTTCTTTGTTTACTTTGTACCAAAACGTTCACTTAAAGTTTGAAAGTTGATAGTACACATTAGGAAAAATGTAGAGGGTTAAGGGGAGCGTTGAATGACGGGAGACCGATGTAAGCATAAGGATAAAGAAAATGTATATGATATAAGGACGATTACAGATTTTTAAACTTTTTTTTAATAAAAAATACTCCTCAGAACTACTAAATAAACCTATGGACATGCATACAATCATACATGTACTATGAGGGCTTTACACTGCCTTTTCTGGGCGGTCATGAAAATTAGGTTTACTTATTATAATGACATTGGTTGATACCTTCGCTTAAATATCGTCATAAGTGTTTTGTATGCTTTTTTTAGAGCTCGTAGCCTCTATATATTATTTTTAGTCTTTGCTTGAAGTAATGTAAATGGACGTTAGAGTCGGCTGTCAGAAGTTGGCCACAAGAGACTTTTAGAGTGACTTATGTCTGTCGAAATATGTTAAATATTTCTTAATTTGGAAACTTTGAGTCTAGAATTTCCTCAGGGATTTGCCTGGAGTTGTATAGCTACTTCTAAACTAACGACCTGACTCTTACTGAATGGCAAATGACGTCACGACAGGTCAAGACGAAGATGTTACTGAACTTCATTTGATAAAGATGATGATGAACCATGATAGAGAGAGACGGAAAGAGAGCAGAAATGCACTTCCACTGCAGTGAGACAGAGATGGCAGATAATAATAAATAATACTTAATTGATGTTATTATATACAGTGGTAGAGTAATTTGGTAGGCATCATTTCACGCACTGCTAGGTATCTACTGAGAATTTGCTAATGATTTGATTATAATAATATGTATATATAGCTACTTGATATTAGTAATTAACTGTAACAGCGATTATGAGATTGTATCGCATTGAGTAAATTGTAAATTGTCGAAATATTTCTGTAGTGTTGGCGAGACGTAAAAGGCGTAATATATAATATAATATAATATTCCGGGACATCTCACACACGGTTATCTGATCCCAAGCTAAGCAGAGCTTGAGTTATGGTAACCAGACAACTGATGAAAATACTTATATATTTCTAAATACAATACATATTATAGATAAATTACACCCAGACACAGAAAAAATTATCGTGCTCATCACACAACCATTTGTCCTGGGTGGGAATCGAACCCACGACCTCCGGTATAGCAGTCAGGGTCACTAACCACTAGACCAACAGGCCGTCAATAAATTAATTGAAACTGCCAACAACTGTATATATATAGTATGACGGTCTATAATTGAAATATTCCATTCGGTTTAACGTCAAAAATAATTCAGCCATGACTGTATAATTGTACAAACAGCCAGCATTACAAATACGCACATACTAAAATAGCCGACATATCGACGGGTCCTACGTATACTGGTGTAACCCGCAAAACAGCGAAATACGTTTTTTTGCACCAAAAGCCTTAAAATTACCTTAACTTTATATTCTGTAAAAATTATATTAAATTATCAAGTAATTTCAAAGATACAAACTTGTAAACTAATATAAGTGACATTATTTTCAGCCACACGACCATCTACACTGATATAAGTCACTTGCACCAGTGTAGGTAGTCGCGTGCGCCGCGACTCGTCAGCACAAGTGTCATTTACTCTAGTATGCGCGCGACTACGGAGTCGGGAGCACGTTAAACACTGGTATAACTGCGATGCGTTTAAGTTTACGTATTCATTTATTAAAAACTATTCAGATTTTGTTTGTCTTGAGTAAGTAGTGGTAAGAAGTCACAACAATGAAGCGCTCACGAGGTCAATTATAATAGATTTCAATCAAATAATGATAGATTTATTAGAAAATAAGTGTAGTAAAATAAACACTCCAGAAAATTGCAAAGGTAAGTATTAATTGATATTTTAAAATAGTATAATGATATTCTTTGTATTGTTTGTGTTGTGTAAGTTTATACTACATATACTATATTTTTTTCAGCTTTCTTCGTAAATCGTAAAGGTGGTATCTTTCGTCTGGGGCCGCCACCAAAACTATTTAAAGCAGACAGACCATTTTACTTTGCACTCAGAGATAGGTCGCTGACTCTATTTAGTGAAGTTATAACTCAATCTTAAAATCAATTAAGACATTGTACTTATGTTTAATTACTCAATATTATTTATTACTAGCTGTACCCGGCATGACTTGCAATGCAATTTTTTCTACCTAGCACCTGCCTACTACCTACCTACTACCACTTAGGGGTATGAAAAATAGATAGTAGCCGATTCTCAGACCTACTGAATATGCATACAAAATTCCATAAAAATCGGTCAAGCCGTTTCGGAGGAGTATGGTAACTAACATTGTGACACGAGAATTTTATATATTTATTATGTAGTTTCGAATTTCCAGATTTTGAAGTATTTTATTTATGTGTAGTGTATGTAATTTTTCATTTAAATACGGGTAAGAAAAAGTATACGTAATAAATAATACTCTAAAATCTAATTTACCATCTATTTTCTACTTTATTCTTTCATAAGAAACTATGCCAATAAGAGTTTATTTATATTTTTAAACGTTATATAAGCTATTTTATTTTTAATTATTCACGGACTGACAGAGACCTCACAAATGTAATTTGGTCTGCATATTGCCAAGTCATATGGAACCTACACACTAGCAAAATGATTATACTTTTTTTTCAGTATTGTTATGTTGTGATTACACTATATTATATTATTACGATAAATATTCGTCACAAATCGATATTTCGTTAAGTGCTGAATCTGCATGAAGTATATTATGTTACTGTAAAGGCCCGAACTACGGTTAATCCTTAGATTTACCAGTAAAACTTAAGATTTACCAATTCTTAATGGTAAATGTCCGAAAAAGTTTGCGATTCGTACTTTTACCACCATTCTCTTGATAAATCTTAGGATTTACATTAAAGGACGGTAAATGTTGAAAAAAACAAACAAACAAACCAACATCTACCAGCTGGTAGATGGTATCTATAAATAGCACGCAATTGTTAATAAAGATACTCCGCCCCTAAGATGACCCACTGACCATGTCGGTTCTATACTAAGTCGAGGGTTTGATATGCGCTCGATTTCGGTGCTCACGACATGATTTTTTTACCAAGTGAATGATGGTAAAAGTCCGAATCACAAACTTTTTGGCCTGTCTGTATCTGAAAGTAATAAAACTTTGAGTTTGTCTTGACATTCATATCAAGATATATTAACATCAAAATAACAACACCAATTAAGCATAGGTCTGGAAAAGTCATTTGTTTTAAATAAACTTCTGTTTTGTATTTTTAATGTTTTTATTTCATTTCCTGCCACACCCATTCAAATACTTGAGGTTAATAACAATGCAGAAAACTGTTGCAAGTAGTTTTTTAGTACTGAGAAAACTGTTGTAAGTGTTTAAAAATCGATAAAAGAAGATTTTATTGTTAATATTGTAACCTCATATTAATCAGTAGATAGGAAATAGCATGTTAAAAGAGTAAAAGCCTTAAATTTTTCTTTATTATAAGTATAAGCAAGTACACTATATACTGGTATAAGTGGCCACTTGTATCAGTTTACAGGTTTTACCATAGTAAAGAAAACAAGCTACATCAATGCAAGTGACGTTATTTTCCAAAGTATAAAAAATTAAGAAAAACCAATAATGCAATCTTTTTCCTTAGAGATTCAAATATAAGATATCAAAATTTCAAGTATTTCCATTAATTTATGACAAAATTACAAGCTTTAGAACCTTTGAACCGCTCTCCTGAACAGTTGTGTTTTTGCACTTGTACTAGTATACGTAGGACCCGTCGATATGAAAATGAAGCAATTAAAATTTCATGGCGACCGACACGCCATAATAAGTTTTATTATTTCGCAATTACTTTAGCGATATAGCAAAAAAAGCGCTTTTACATTCTGCTTCAGAAACTAGTTTTATAAAAGCTTTTAAGACGTCCCCAAGCTCACTAATTGATTTAACAGCCACGACATGAAGAATTTAAGGTCCGTTGAACACGCGACTTTCCCCGTTAACTCACAAAAATTAGTGACGCAACACCCAGCGACCATGCATAAACGACTAGTCCAATAAATAGCTATCGACGACTAAAAAACTGAAGGTAAGTTAATTTGATAAAAAAAAAGAGTTTACCGCGGGCAACAAAAGGCATTTAAAGGCAAAGGAAGCAGAAAACGACGGAAGAAAAATGAATGATTACAGCAAAAAGGGCTATCAAAACGAATGATAAACGAGCTTAATCCGAGTCCCATCCTTGTTTTATTACGACTGGACGATTGTAAAAACGTATTAGTGGGCGGGGCCAGCTCTGTGGGCCCCGACGATCTATGACACTTTAGTTGACCTTTTTATATCCAATAGACGATGCTGGCGGTAATTTATTGGAACTTTATTACCCTAAAATACAATTAAAGTAGTGCAATAAAATAGTTATCGTATTAATTACGTATTATGTATAGATCAATTGGATGTATTCATAATTTCACGATTTATTCACGTTTAAAAAGTTGAATTTAAGTAATGTTAAATATTACAAATAAATGGCAGCATTACACATAAAAAAACAGTTTACGACATACTCTTAAATTTAAAGAACTTTACAAGATATTTTTATGACGCATAAAATAACTGTATATAAGACTAAACTAACGTATCTGAATTAAATGGATCTGTATGTATTAGTTTATAAGTATTGCTTTTGTAATATTATTTATGTATTATATTTTCTATGGGCCCTAGCTGCCTGAAATAAATAAAAAAATAAAAAAATGTTAACAAAGAGTATCTACTCGTATTTATATTTCAATTCCAAAACCAAAACCAACGGCTTTTCAGTAACTCCGTAACAAATTCGATCTGGAAACATGAAAACCTGATTTCTAGGATCACAAAAGGTCAGATATGTACGATTTATATCTGTCCTTACAGACAATGGAGCAGTTTGACCTTGACCTCGTGATCGACGAGTGGATTGATCATGTTCATGAAAGACTGTTAATCATGTGGAAACCGAACGAAGAGTTGAGTTGATTCCCAGGTGAGGTACAATGTTATTGGTATTTTCTATTACGTTATTTTCAGTAGACGTTAATCGTCATTCAACATAATATATGTACTTCAAACATTACGTTATTTATGCTAAATTGTTGTTTAACATAATAATATTTTTCTTTTTCAATTTGTAATTTTGTACTCCCAAGTTAGACAAATCGATCGATAACTAAGACAAATATATTATTATGGAGAAGTGAGCTTCTTGAATAAAAACCTTTGCCCTGCAAAAGGCATAATCTTACCATTATAATTCTAAACATAAAAATATTTTGAAATTTCACGAGACTTGTTGATCAGCTAATTAATTATTTAAGACTTATTAATATACACACAGCTTCTACAATATTATTAGTTTCGGATGCATATACAAGAAATCTATGCGATAAGATACTACTGAAATTGTAATTCATCAAAATTTGTTTAACACAATAATTTATTCTCCTCTCTAGATTTATTTCCTTAGACCACAGAACAATGTATGCTATTCGATACAGTAAATGACCAACCCTAGTTAAAACCTGTATGTAGGTAAAAGGAAAAGCTAATTAAGCCTACGAAGGCTTCTTGTTACAGTTACAGTATGGGGACGCATAAGTACCGGTTTAGCTCCACTAACCTAGTATTAGATGTATATTAGGCAAAGAAAATTGTACCTAATTCTTTTGTCATTACAGTAGGTTCTAGCTTGTAGTCAAGAAGGTACTAAATAGTATAGAGCACAATAAGCACACTAATTGAATATAGGTACTGTGGTAAGGTGGAGATTATGACAATATCAGCAAGGAGGTTATGCCAACAATATAAGATATGGAAAATACATCTTACCGTTGAAATAATTTAATTTCATGACCTAAAACTACGCTTTGAGTAATATTTGATTTAGTCCATAATTCAGAAAGCATGGTCACAAACTAATTCAATGGATAAAACCATGGTGTTAGATTGAAAAACCATAAAATATTTAATACACAATTATGTGCAAACCAATGAAAATATCATTGTGATTTTCCAAGAAAATAGAAACAATCCAAAAAAGGTTGACAATAATTTTATACTTCGTACGACCTTTTTAAACATTCAAGAATAACAATATGTTTAAAGATACCAGTTAATACGTCTCGTACTATTATTAACAGCTTTCTCTATAAAATTGTAACAACAAAAATTTTTATAACCCGATGAAATGTGCGCTTCATTTTTTATGAATTTCGTTTTATTACATTTTCATTGTTCAAACTTCCAAGTACCAGTATTCTTATGAATATAAAAATAGTCTTTATGCATTGTAAAGAGTATTTATTAAATACCTACATATTTATTCTTTTGAAAGACCTAACTCTAAAATGACTGGCTGTAAATCCGAAAAAAGTACGAAGACTATTTTTTTTTTCTTTGTACTCGTAGTTAAGGGTTATTTTTTTTGTTCTTTCTTTGAATTATTTTGACAGACCTCTCTGAATACGTTTTTATGTAGCCAAAGATTACAATACTGGTAGTTTTTAAATGGCTTTTATTATATTGTTGCATTATATTAAATGAGTCTGTGATAAAAGTACAGGTGTTAGAAGAGTTATTTGATTTTGGTATTTCTCTTTAAAATATCGTATTTTAACCACAATTCAAACTATTTTGTAGCTATAAAGTTCTTTTCAGTCAATCAATCTATAAATCAAAATACCGAAAAATGCATCGAATTTGTAATTAAATAAGAGTTATTTTAAATAAGGTTCTAGTTTTGAGAGTACCAATTCATAAAACTTGATTAAGTTTTCTACAAAATATACGATGTAAATTTCCAAAATAAAACTTTACTAAGAATTACGCATTTTCTGTAAGAGAATAAAAATTGTAAATGCTTCCACCGTAACTGTTGCAATGAATAATCATAATGAAATACGCCTAAATGTAGGCAGGACGATAAAATCGTCTGAGTTAAAATAATATTCTCGGAAGGCATAAAGAAAATTTTATTTAATGGAGATAAGATTTCTTGAATTAAGAGAGGAGTTGAAATTATAAACAATAAGGTCAAATTCAAATTATGTAATAATCCTGTTTATTATGGCTTTGTGGAAACAAAATGAGAGGCACCCTTGAAAGAAGAGGTTTTGAAATAGTCTATTTCATGAACTTTATTACAATGCCCAGGTTAGTTAATTTATATTTTTTGAAGTACATAAACTCTTTTGTCTATGACAACCTTAGTGGTGAGTGGCGTACACACCTGGTTTCAAGGTGTCGCTAGGTCTGAGGTCCCGGGTTCAATATTCAGATAGGTCAGTAGAAAAACACTTTTCTTCATTGTCCTAGGTCTGGGTGTTTGAGGTACCTTCGTTGTATCTGAATTACGCATAGGAAAGAAAGGAGTTAATGTTGAGATGAAGAGTGATAGGGATGAATGGGAGCAAAACACGCAATGTGCCGGTCCCAGATAATTATAATTGGGACGGACGGTGCAGGGAAATGAAGCTATGATCATATGAACTTATATCAAAGTTAGGTGAAATTTACATTTTAATCAAGGCAAGCAGCACAATTTATGTAAACTGTGAAAAACCCAGTTTGGTGGCAATATCTCTTGAATCCCGACAACTTAATACTATTTATAAATTCGTCGTGCTCTTGTCATTGCCGGTGTACCAGCTGTTTTGGAACCCAATGGTTTGGTGCGCAGCGATGGTAAGAGACCTGACGGTATGTCATTGTTGCCTTGGAAATTGGGTCGGCCTTTGGTGTGGGACGCAACGTGCGTCGACACCCTTGCGCCATCCCACGTTCTAAGTTCGGCGGCCTCTCCTGGAGCTGCTGCTGGAGCAGCGGAGACCCTTAAACGGCGAAAGTATAATAACCTAATGGGTAATTATATTTTCGAGCCGTTTGGGGTTGAAACGCTCGGGTCATGGGGTCCGAGTGCACGAAATCTTTTTAAAGAACTGTCAAAACGTTTGGTAGACTCTACTCGTGATCAGAGAGCTGGTTTGTTCCTTGCACAGAGAATCGGCATAGCCATTCAACGTGGCAATGCTGCCAGCCTTCTGGGCACGTTTCCCGCCATTGACAGGGATGACGATGAGTATTTTGACGCGTGTTAGTTTTATTTATCTATATAAGATTTAATTTTAGTCTTTGTTTGTTCTTGTATTAGATTTAAGTACATATTGAATTGTAAATAAAAAATTTATAAATTTCCACTTTGAATCCCAAATATAACTCTACTACATGCAAGCAATTCATACAAGATATAAAAACGTTCACAAACAATGAAATCACAGAGTTAGGGGTCCAATATATTACCCCGACAATATTTCTGTCCGGACCGGTCCGGATCGGTCCAGAATGTTTTATGATCCGGCGAACACGCAGTTACGCGTCTGGACGCCTGTGGCATGTGGACTCAACTGCGACCCATGATTTAAGTCTTTTCATTTAACAACAGTTTATTTTAAAATGGCGTCCGGCACTCGGTTGTGTTTTGTTTGTTTTATGAAACTGGCTAGATAAGTTAAAACTGTAATTACAAGTACACATTTATGTTTAAAATTTTATATTAACAATCACCTGATGTATTTTTTTGTTGAAAGCAAAAATTTTTATCATAAACTAACTAATCGTAGATGTCAACTTTCTTAATATTATCGCCACAAAAATATAATTCCTAAATTAAATGCGGAACGCCTTTAACATAAGGAACAAAAAAAACAGCCGTATAAAGTCCTAATGTAACAACTGAGATTTGCTAAACACTGATCATGTTGTAAAATTATTAGAAAACCAACCAGTGTTACCAACCTAACACTTTTTAACTCAAGTTGACGACAGACCAAAACAACCCCAAAATGCCAAAAATATGAGTTCCTCTAGCTGTTCACTAATTTTCACAGGAGCTAGGATCCAAGGTTTTACTTCCGACATACGGAAAAGGCGAAAAATTCCAAATTTTAGGTCACAGAGAATTCCTTGATAGAAATCAAATACCTATTTTTTCTGACCCAGTTTAAGACTAAAAAGCTTAAAATCAATATTCTCACATGGAGAAGCGAAAAGACCTTTCTCTATGTAAAAAGAGACTTTCAGCTGGCAATAAAACAATGACAGGACGCGTTAACTGTATTTTTGTATTTTTTTTAATACTTTATACCACTAAACACGACGTCGACGACCTCCGTGGTCGAGTGGCGTACGCACCGGTTTCAAGGTGGCTAGCTCTGAGGTCCCGGGTTCGATCTCCGGACGAGTCAATGTAGAAACTAACTTTTCTACATTTCCTCGGGTCTGGGTGTTTGTGGTACCTTCGTTGTTTCTGAATTCCATAACACAAGTGCTTTAGCAACTTACTTTGGGTTCAGAGCAATGTATGTGATGTTGTCCGCATTTATTAAAAAAAAAAAAAAACACTTCTGTATAAGAAGTAGGTACATTCGATATTATATGCTGCATATCAGAGCAAGCTCACGATTAAAAACTCTGTGTTTCATGGCAAGTCAAAACTAATCAGAAATTATTACCACACAATTTCTTTACACATGTGTTATTAAGTAATATTTTGTACCGCATTCCACCATACTGTAGCCAAGAAAACATTACTTATTACGCATAGTTAAAAAATATCGTTCTACGCTTTCTTAGGAAGAAATAAAAAAATGTGCCTTACCTTAATGAGCTAAGATTTATCGCCAGCGTTTATAAGCTCATAAATATGTTCGCAAAAATAACTGTTTCCTTTAATTTATGTCGCCTTAGTACAAAAATATTATTTAAAGAAAGAAAATTTTGGTCGATTACTTAAATGTACTGTTGGTCAATGAACTCTATGTTTTGGAATTATTTCAATGTAAGATACACACATAGATACATTTTAGTCATTACATTAATTTTGATAAATCTATACGTGGTGTTCATCAATTAACATGTTCGTTATTGTTTTTTTGATCTTTAGAACCAAATATTGTGAAAGCTTTGGGTATACATGGTAAACACGATCAAAACGTCAAGCCCTAAAGGTATTTAAGCATGTACGCGCTAATTCCCGTTACATACTATTACTATAAACATGCAGCGCGATAGTTTAAAAGTTATTTATTATTAGGTATGAATGGTCAACAAATATTTATTATACGTACTTAAAAAGTGTCGTTAAAAGTCATACATAACATTAAAATATACAATTTACCGCCATTCAAAACTTCAATATCTACCTATCACATTCTGTTCATTTCTGCTACACTAAAATCAATAGCTTCATATACATTCTACTTTAACGTGTTCTCAAAGTCAACCGATTTTTGATTCATTTCCAAGTCACTAACTAAAAGCCCGTAGTTTGACGTCCTCTTAAAGGAATAAGCCATCGCTGGGCCCTTTGTGAGTCAACCGATGGCAGAGATTTTAGCCCGAGCTATTCATCTGAAATGCCAACACGGTGCATTTACCTATACTGAATGTAGTTATATAACTCTCTGCCACGATTTAGTATAAAGATGAAAAATCATAATTACACACATACATACATATAGTCACGCCTCTTTTCCTTGTAGGCAGAGACCACTTCTTTCCACTCGCTACGATTCTTACACACTTATTTCGCTTATAATCATAATAGGGATGATGACTAATTTTTATTTTTATGTCCATCTTTTAAATAAGAAAAAAATATTAGACACGTATTTTTTGTTTAGTCCCGTAAACAAAGAATTACGAAGATACAGCGAGTACAATTCTTGCGTGACGTCACGTTTGAGTACAAATTGTACCTAGCCGTGACGTCACAAGCCCCCACTCCTGAACTTTACAGCGGTTTATCTTCGTATTTTGTAATTTATTTGAGAAAAGAAAAAATATGTGTCTATTATATTTTGATTATCTAAATGGCGGACTAAATAAATTTTGACTTTTCATACCTAGTCATCTACCCTATTACAGTGATAGTAAATTTTAGACAAAATCTGGACGCGTGTTTTTTTAATGAATATGTGAGGTATGCATAAAGACGAGCCCCTTAAAATAGCCGTCAAATTAGCTTCTATAAATAAACTCATTAAAATTTGGGGCATATGTGACATTAATTTAAAACATCCCTATATTTTAGTAGTAGCGTGAACGACTGCTACTAAACATGGGCGGGACTGAGATCGTTTATCAGCCCTTTATACGTACGCCTATACGCTTTGCGAACGATTTTTTACAAAAATCTTGTCACAACAGACAAGATAAATGCTAATCAAAGGTTTAGATATTTAAAACAACGCTTTAAATATCAGGAATTTTGAGAAAAAAAATATGTGTAAAGTTACTACTTTGAAACGAAAACTGATGTTGATGAAGATAAAATAATGACCAAAGAAGAGATAATTTTATATATTTAATAGTACGTGGCTTCCTTTTGCTTCTAATAATTATGTTACTGTGTATAAAAGTATAAGATACCTGTCTCGTCTTTTTGCAAGGTAAGTTGGAGTCGGCTTCCAGACTACTATACAACTATGTACTAGGTACCTATACTATACCTACTCTTAAATTTGTGGTGCCGGTCCGGCAAAATATAATGGATCAAAATGCTTGTTCATCTTGGCTGTACTATATATTCTTACAATTAAATATTTTTTATCTTATCGCACCATATCCAGCTAAATACCTTACTACCCATGTCAATACAAATTTAAATTAGGTAGTATTAGTGGTATATTAGACTATCGTCTTATAATATTGTTTATTAATTAAGAACCTTTTGTTAAAAATAAATATTTATAGCTCATAATAGTACCGTAAAAGCGAACATACTAGACTTAATTACTTATTAATTTTAATTGAGGTTTTCAACATACTAATTATAATTAAATATTTATAGTAAACGTCAGCATGACTCTTTACTTGCTCGTATAATCATGTTGTATATAAGAAGTGATTTATCAATATCGAATCACGAACAAGCACTGAAGAGCTACCAAAAAACAACAACCATTCGTGACCTAAATATAAAACAAAAGAAACATGAAAACAAACGTGAACCGCTAACTGTGCCTTAGAAATAAGAAAGCGATTCAAAACATGTTATTTAACGTTGTAAATCGGCGTTATCTCCTTAGCTTAAATCATCGCCATTGCTATCAGGCAATAAATTACACGGACCGTATTATCTGCAAACATAATCGGTGATGTTTCGGCCGCCTTATTTCCTCCGGCGGTTAAATACACTTCCCTAAAAAAATATTTATACCCACCGAGCAAACAATTGTGGAATTTCTTTTGGCTTGTTGATTTTTGTTGTACTTAACGAATGGGAGTGAATGGACGACTGCTGATCCGTTTGAATGGGATTTTCGATACTGTTTTATTATTTTTGCTGAATGTGATATGCTGTATTGATTTAGCTTGTATAGAAATCTAATATAAACAATAGAATTGGTAATCAGATGTAGACTAGGTGGTTTGAATAACAGACTTAGATAGCTAAACTATAAATTATGTTTATTTTTGTTGCACATTTTTTTGAAGTTGACATTGTACAGTGTAAATAAGATTTTTTGATTAAAATTATTTGTTCTTTGCTGATGTTTTGACAGATATAGAATTATTATTGAACTCTGAAGTCGTGTGTCAAATTCATTACCCACGAGGCAGTACGCAAGAAACGTTCTGTCAGAATCTATGTATTTTACACTGAATATTTTTCGAAATTCTTACGACAAAAAACAGTAACAGTAAAATATGAACATTCGGGCGACGTCGTTCAGCGATGCGAAATGGAGATAAGTAACTTATATTTTGTCTAGGCTTTCATGTTATTCAAGAGAACGTAACAGAATAAAAAGAATTGCATTCATTGTTGGCTTCCCTCGCGCCTTTTTGCCGTGAAACTTGAAATTTTTATACCGTTATGTTTGTCGTATAAAAATGTTCGGGTGACCTCATTATGACATGAATATTTCAAGGAGAATAAGTTGTTATAAAATAATAAGCATTTTCTTTTACATACACTTGTTTTTACGTTCAGAAGTCAACCGATTTGAAATCGACTTTATTTGACTTTGTCGATCCTGACCAATATATTTACGAACTAGCTGTGCCTGCGACTTCGTTCGTGTGGATGACGAAACTTATCAATGAGTTTTTAACCGCAAAATTAAGTTTGTTTTCCGGGATAAAAACTACCCAGTGTGGTGCCCAGGATAATAAAGAATAATTATACCAAGTTTCATCGTAATCGAACCGGTAGTTTTTGCGTGATACCTGAACAAACAGACAGACAAAAAATTTTTTTTTCACACTTTTGGGTTCGTTCTCGGTCTAGTAATTTATTTTTTTGATATTTTCAATGTACAGAATTTTCACTTCTACAGATTTATTATAATAATAAATAATAATATAATAATATTCCGGGACAACTCACACACGGTTATCTGATCCCAAGCTAAGCAGAGCTTGTGTTATGGTAACCAGGCAACTGATAAACATACTTATATATTTCTAAATACATACATATTATAGATAAATTACACCCAGACAACCAGAACAAATGATCGTGCTCATCACATAAACATTTGTCCTGGGTGGGAATCGAACCCACGACCTCCGGTATAGCAGTCAGGGTCACTAACCACTAGACCAAAAGGCCAGTCAAAATTATAAGTATAGATAGTTAACCGGAATAGCTTAATGTTAGTTGTATAACCACAATAATATGGTGGATTGTAATTCGGCGTTTGTATAAATTATTATAGTACCCATTTGCGAGATTTTATGATAAACGGTTTGTAAATGAGTTTGACATATAATTTACATTTGCAATAAATGTATCAATACTAATTTATCGCCATAGGAAGTACACATCTGTTTCTAATGTTCCTATAGACTCTAAACTCATGAAAATAGTTTTAAGAATTAAGAACATGTTATTAGTTATAGTATATAATATATAACACGACCTTTCATACTTCAATAAAAAATGCAACCAAACATAAAAACTCGAAATTGCATAAAACAGAAAACCTCAAAGGTGCAAAATGATCATTAAAAATTTCCCTTCCACATAAATCAATAACATGATTATAACTGGTCTCAGCTTTAAAAATAGCACTTCTTATGTTCTGTTATTATTTCTAACGAAGACTACTTTCTTACAATTGTGGCTGCAAGTATAACGAAGCTGAACTAATTTATAAATGTCGCTGGCAGCCAACGGTACTTTACCTCCTAGAGACCGTTGAACTTTGAATAGAGTAAATATTAAGCAGCTGTCATTCTCTACAGAGAGGTATTTTTTAAAGCCAGTTATTTTGTAACAAAGCCAGAACTTACTTCAAACGATCTTTTATAAGGCGTCGCTTATAAAAAGGTATCTTTAGTTTAAATGCACTTTGTATTATAAATGTTCAATTATATTTATTTATTAACCTTCTTACGTTGATGGGAATTAGAGTTATTGGTTAAAAAATAATGTAAAACATAGAGTGTATTCTGGGAAAGGGATTTATCTCTGAAAAAGTAATTTGCACATTGGCTTAATGAAACGAGAAATATCTTGGAATATAGGTTTTCACGTTTCTATCTTCAACAAATCAGACTAATTAGACATACAAGAAAGTAAAAAAGAGTGGCTGAACCAACCCACATAGAAATTATTCCGTATCATATACCATTTTTATTTTTTGTATTGTTGCCCTACATATTTGTCGTACTATTTTTTCGCAAAAATCTTTTCTTTACTCTATTATAATAAATTTGATAGCATTAAATTAAGTAATCTAATAGTTCTTAAGAATAGTATTAATAAAACATATAGCAACTTTCGCGGACTTATAGCTGACTTGGGCAATTCTGCGAAGCCTTCGATTATCATCCATTAAAGAAATAACTATTTCTTTAATATCAGAAGCCCAATTTTTTAGTAGAATTGATTTTCATTTGAATATTAATTATTTAAAAAAGGTACACAAAATGTCGATCTTCGAGTAACATTATATTATGTACACTTATTACTTAAAGTATAATAATAATAATATTCCGGGACAACTCACACACGGTTATCTGATCCCAAGCTAAGCAGAGCTTGTGTTATGGTAACCAGACAACTGATAAACATACATATATTTCTAAATACATACATATTATAGATAAATTACACCCAGACAACCAGAACAAATGATCGTGCTCATCACACAAACATTTGTCCTGGGTGGGAATCGAACCCACGACCTCCGGTATAGCAGTCAGGGTCACTAACCACTAGACCAACAGGCCCGTCCCAACAGTATGTCATGTACTAACCTGGAAATAAGTTTCTTAGGTAGAGTCTAGACCAAAACATTGAAAATTAGATTAAGCACTTAGTCTAATGTATAGCAGAAAATATCCTGCACGCTTCACAAACTTTTTATTCAGAGACACAGTGAGCGCAAATTATTTTAAACTGGAAGCTACAGATTCAATACAATTGTCAACTAGACAAAGATTTACGTTTCGTACTGCCACAGGCTTAGCCGAGTAAAGCCCCACACTAGGGTTTTATTCAGTACCTAGGTGCGTTCACAAGCGTGGATCTAGCATGCACAAACGTTGCGGTTTGAACATATATCCGTTGGGCACAAACATTTGCCTCGGGCAGAGATCGAAGTTGTAATCCTTAGTAGTTTATGTGAAGCAAGCTTTTTTAGGCCAACTTTGAAGAGATTGAATAGAAGAGTTTGAGTATAGATTTCATTGGCCCAACACGGCCAATGCTTTAATGGTCAGATATGTGAACGTCTGAACTGAAACGGTGTTAGGATACGTAATGACGATAGCCTGCTTAACATTCGGTCAAATTTGCAGATTCTTATTAGATGACCTATTTACAGGATATTCCAGTAGGTATATATTTATATGTGCCATTCGCTTATCATGTTTGCTAACAGAAAGTATAAAGTATATAATCAATCCATCGTATCTTCGGCTTATAATCAAGAGCTTTTCTTGCATCTGAAGGTATTAGCGAGCTCTCAAAAAATTTAAAAAAGAAAATGAAATGAGTAGTCTGTTAATGAAAATACAAAATTGTGACTATATGTCACCAAAGTTACTGCACAAAGAGAGAAAAAATACCTACATTTCTTTAGAACAAACTAAAACGTTGCATCAATGAAGCTTCGAATCCACCTTTCCTTTGTACACAATTGCATATGCAACTGCTTTGATAGAAGACAAAACCTTGTGATATTTTTGTACAAAGGCTAATAGCAGTGACCTAGTTTAACAAAGTCACTGACAAACAAATTGTCTATGCATGCCATCTGTCAGGTTAGGTATCGCTACTTTGGTGATATACTTTTTTTTGTGGACGGGTTAGTAACTAATAGTTTTTTTCTTTTTATCAGTTTTTTTTTAGGTTACTTTTTTTTACGAAAATAAGATAGTGTGTGCCTGTAAAGGCAATATGTATGTTTGTTGCTTAGAAAATGTATTCCTTTACTATTACTGTACCTGATTTTAGATGACATGACATGATAAGCATAATTATTTTATAATTTGTACGCTGTCACAAGTAGGTACAATAATTTAATTGTAAAAAAAATCAATTAAAATTTATTTTATATTTATCTAAAATAATTTTACATACCTTCAATTTATTTTCTTAATTGACTGGCTTTGAACTAAGATTAAGTGATTACAACTTTCGTAAAGTTTGTAGATTTTCTGATAGTTACTAGTAAAAGTAATTAGAGTTTTAATATTATATTTATTTTCTCGAATCAATCAATGAAAAAAGCTGTAGAGATGTTATGCCTCAAAACATTTACAGAAACTTACACTTTATTTAGTCTACACTTTCGCACGTTATTAAGCACATAGAACATTTGATCTTCAAACATTAAAATACGGAGTTGTGAAAGTCAACGCAAGAAATTAGTTTTATGAACTTCAGGCAAGCAGTTGCTGGAAAATTTCAGTTTTATTAGTTCAATTTACTTAGCCGTAGCTTCTTCGTAATGACAGAGTAAACGGTAACTAAGCTTGGTTAGCTAATGAGGTAGGCAGATAGTTTTGTAGAATTTTTATGGCAAAGTAAAATAGCGATTTAATTTGAAATAATAATAATAATATTCCAGGACAAATCACACACGGTTATCTGATCCCAAGCTAAGCAGAGCTTGTGTTATGGTAACCAGGCAACTGATAATCATACTTATATATTTCTAAATACATACATATTATAGATTTAAAATTACACCCAGATAACCAGAACATATGATCGTGCTCATCACCCACGACCTCCGGTTTAGCAGTCAGGGTCACTAACCACTAGACCAACAGGCCCGTCAAGTATATATACTATACATTATTTAGTTTACTTGAAATTATCTGTAGTAATTGTATTTTAAGTTGCAAAATAACATGTCACAAATGGAATGAAAAGGTATCTTAATATCCGGAAGGTACATTTAACTATGTAACCTTATAAATTATCAGCTATTATACACGCATACTACGTCAGGTTAATTGTACATATCGTACCTAGTATTTTATTATTAATGAGTAGTATTTAAATGTTCTTTATATACACTTTTTACTCCTTTTATAATGCTAATTTGCTATTAAAACTTTATTGAAATATAATACCATCTAAATAACATATATTCTATTGCATAGTACATACTATACTAAAATCGGGTAGTTACGTTGACTTTCGTTATATTTTTTCTCTATTATATTTCGTTTTAACATTTTATGTCCAGACAAAATGGTTTTCACCAATGAACAAAAGTTTCTCTGTAATAGTACAGTTTAAGTAAGAGACTTATCCAACAGAAGATAAATCTGAAATAAAGAACAAATTCCGTAAAACATCTAAAACGAAAACAAACAGTACTAATTAATTAGAACTGCTAGTTAAATCCCAGCTTATAACTCTTTAACTTTTTTATTTCTACAGAGTTAAAAAGTTACAAACGCTTTACAAAAGTTTAGTGGCCGAGAAGATGGCGGATGCATTATTTCCTAAGGGAGACATAATTACGCGAAAAATACTGGTGTTATTTTGTTGAATGTAATTAAAGATTAATTGCTGTTTATCTTAAGTTGAAACAGAACCGGGGTCACTCCGTGTCGTTGCTATTGACTGGCCAATTTCAAGCCATTAAACAGTGATGAGTGCACGTTGTCAACGCCTTTATTCATTACTAGCTGTGCCTGCGACTTCGTTCGCGTGGATGACGAAACTTATCAATTTTTTTCACACTTTTGGGTTCGGTGTCGGTCCAGTAACACCCCCCGCCATTTATTTTTTTGATATTTTCAATGTACAGAATTTTCACTTCTACAGATTTATTATAAGTACTTATAGATAATAGAGCTCATTTTCTTAATTATTTTTTAACATTTTTTGATAAAATATAATAATCGTTTATACCACAGTGATTTCTAACATCAAAAAAGCTTTTGTTATTCTTTTGACTATTTTAAAGCCATTTAACAATACGTCGGTTACTGTTGACCGACAAACAATAACGAGTATATTTAAACTGCATTTAATGCGTTTTATTTGCCACTTAAATATTAAGACCGCTTCCTATTACACCGAACTATCCCTATGGGGACATGAGCTTGATACACACATACATAATATAACAACAGGATGTCCTAATGTGTCCATTAAATGTGATAAGAACCAGTAATTACGGCATATAAGTGCGTAATGTTGTTAGTTAAGTCAATTGACGATCAAAAGGAACTTGAGATGGTTTTCCAGGAAACATTGTGATGGTGGGCTTGTTCGAATAGAGTATTGTAATAACATGTATGTAAAATATTGAATATTAAATTGATCCATGGATCTGAATTTGAGAATTGTGTCTAAAAACTTTTTCCGACCTACCAAGATCTCCTAAGTTGATTCTGATTTTCCATGTCAAAGAAACCATTAAAACAGTTTGACGAAACTAAAGGCAGTGCTTTCAAAATTGATTTTCAAAATATACTGAAACGTTCAATAAAACTTTTACAAATTTAAACATACGTGTATTTAAATTCCACACTTCTGAATAAACAACCCTTAAGCCAGCTTCGACATATCACAACATATTCATAACCGCACGACTGTACCAAATCAATCATCTGACATTGGACGCGACTGTACTCTGATGATGTCTCACCGGCTGCGAGTTCCCAGGATGGATAACTGAGGATAACATTCCAGTTCTGGTCTCATTTGTAACCTTAATGGTCCTTTTTCAGAGCCTTCCACTTTTTCCACGTCAGTTTTTCAGATGCCTTATTTTAATTGTCGTTACTTTGCTAGAAGTAAATTTTTGTGTCAAATTGAGGCTGTAATGCTTGTGTAATTGTTGGACTATTTACCTCATTTTTAATAGACTATTTGAAGTGCTAAATGTCTACTGTTACTTTTTCCAGTGTAAAGTGTTAAATTTGTCATGGTAGATGGTCCCGTAAAAATTGTAAAATACAGATTATCAACTATATTTTTTCTGTCTTTTAAATATTTTGCACTTTTCCTACAACAATTGCCTGTAAATTTTAAATGAGAATATATACGATACAACTCTAAGCTTCATAAATAATAAAAATACACAATCATTTAGTTTCCTAGAAAAATCTAGTACACAAGTAACAAATTCCTATCGTAAACAAATTCTTAAAATTCTCATCAAGCCGACGGAACGTGGAGTGACACAAAAACTGAAACATCAACTTTTTTATTTTTCGTACGCAATATAAAGGGTCGTTTGGAATTTTTTATTGTCACTGAATGATGCACGTTCAGAAGCACGTACAAGGCCTATAAAAGCGAATGACTGAATCATAAAAAGGGTTGAATTTATTGATTCGCATTGACGATGACTGTAGGGTTAAAAATGGAGTGATGGAAATGTGGGACGCGACGTGTCTCTTGCGTCGCCCACCAACCCGCGAGCCAGTACGTCGGCGTGCGCGCCTAAACAATTTACATAATACGATATTATCAACCACCATGATATTTGCCTCGCTATTTTCAGTCACTACGAATATCTCCTAAGAAATTTATTGCCACCGAGGGAGGAAACGAGCCAATTTCTTGTATCGTGTGTATTGAATTATTTTTATTTTTCTCGTATGGATATGCTGTATGAATTTGTCGTTTTATCGTTTTCGGTGATCTTTTTAGACCATAACACATACTGAACTTATTATCTATTCGCCTTTGATGTGTACAGTTTGAAACTTAGGATTTTCTTTGTGAATCTGCAATCCAATATTTATAAGGTATATTTTTTATTTATTTATTTAATCATTTATGTACACACAACACTTTAACAAATAATATTACATATTTAAAACTGATGTACAAAGGTGCTGCTATATTGAGGCAAATGATCCATAAACGTTAACTGCTAAACAAGGCAATCCTTGTACACATAATTAGAGATGGGCAAGCTCCTAACTCCCACGCTCGAAAATAACATTATACATCTCGTATACAATATATTGTAAAATTCTTGCAAAAACTATCTCTTCTCAATTATTGACCAAAAAAAATATTTTTGATTTCAAAACTTAAGTAAAATGTATGGTAACTTAAAAAAAAAACTTTTCACTCGTGTGGATTTTCTTCATAATTTGGAACAACAACGTGCTATTAATATTCTCGTAAGTTTATTACGTACAGGAGATTTAAAAATATTGTTTGATATATCTTTCAAGTACAATTGTACTCGTTCTCCAAACAAATAGGACTTTTTAACAAATAGGTTCAAATTAACTGTTATAATGTATTTGGAATCTGTTTTATTCTTTTCTGCAAATAGTTTTCTGGCCAAGAGTCTTACATGTGTCAACACAATGAACAAAAAAAAATTCAGATATCTAAAAGATCCATAATAAAACACATTTCAATTCATCACACTCATTAAAAATTATAAAATATGCAGTCAGGAATTCAAACAATATTAAAATCACAGTCGTATTAAATTAAACAGAAACTATCAATCATAAAATACTTTTATAAATTCAAAAAATTAACGACACAAAACTAAAAATAAACATAAAAATTCATTAAAATGTACCGACGTTTGCGTCTAACTACAACACATATTAAAATTATTTAATAAAGTCCTTCATATGTCTAATGAACTTAGGTTTGATAAACGCAATACACTCAAAAATTACATAACGCATTTTCATATGGTTCTCACTTATGCAACTAGAGTGATTTATGCCATAAGTTTTTATGTATAATTAATGAATGTTCTGTACACCCAATTTTACTGAGCTTTTTAGAACTTAACCTCACAATTAAAAACTTTTGCATGACTTAATCCACCGTATTTTATTCCTGTAAAATTTTGCCAGCCCAAAACAAAATCATACAATAATACAAAATTCCAAATACTTTCTACAACAAAAAAAAACATAAAAGCAATGTGTAAATGAATTTCCCAGCTGATTCGAAGTCCTGTAGTCACGAGCTCACGATGACGCGTATCGCGACGCCCACCATTAAAACGGAATAATGAAACACCTGCGGTTTTCGACGTTCCTCGATACTACTGAATAACGCTGGATGTGACGTCACCAAGTAATAATGATATTTTTTGTGAGTTTAGGTTAGAAAAATATGTGGGATGGGGTATAAATAGGTGTTTTGGAGCGATCGAAGTGTGGATATTGACCAGAAAAGCAAACTTATTGTGGTTTATCAGTTATAATAAAATTAGTAACGTCAAATTAACACGAAAGTTTTGACCCGATTTAAATCAGCACTCGTCAGTATTTGAATCCGTCCTGCAATTATAAAACCTACAAAAGTTAATAAAACTAAGCACTGAATCGATTCATTGGTTTATCCTACACTTTTAATTAACAAGTATAAAGAACTTATAAAGCAATAAAACTCTTTTGTCTTTTCTAGCAGAAGCTATACGTCCCTGCATCTCACCGCTTTGTTCTCGGTGTCCGTACAAAGCAGGCGTTGCACAAATAATTATGTGCATACAATTATTTCCTAAACGTTTGTTCATAGCTTCTCCGTCTCAACTTTGTAGCTCGTAGCGTGCTACGTCGTAGACCTACGAGTGCTACAAAGTGCTACGGAGTACTACGACCTAGTGATGTATGCAAATTTTTATTGATTTAACCAACATTTAGTCGACTTAATTTATATTCTGAACTATAAGGCTTAGGGTTGGTGTTGCGTCACTATGTAAACCAGCTTAAATGCAGTTCTAATGAGAACGCCATGTTATGTCCATTAGGGTCATTAGCGCACAAGGCCAGCGCATACGGTATGAGCATTGACAGCTGATTGATAACTAAACTCGCCTTCGGTTATTGGATAAAGCAAATAATATTTTAGGCATTAAACTTGAACGAAAAGCCAGGCCGAGATCGGCTACGGCTGAAAAACTTTACTAATAGCAACAGACTTTATTCCTCCAAGGAGTTCTTAGAATTTATTTAGTTTAATTTCAAGGAAAAGATTAAATAGACTCCAGACAGGCTGTAACTTACCGAACAAGTAATTGCCATAGAAAGTTTAAAAGCTAGCCTCGTAAAAAAAGAATATTTTCAAAGATTGTCTTACTTATCTTACTTATTTAATCTAATAGTACATAAGTGTTCTATTTGATAATATTTATAACATCAATAATAAAATATTTTCCTCGTCTATTAGATATCAATATTTTAAGTTCGTCCTGGTCAAATGCGCAGCCTAACGGTTTTGACATTGACATAGACCACAATTAACTATACCCTCACACTTTGTCTTCTTAGACCGTAAGTGCCGCGGCCGCAATCACACCGTAACGTAACATCAGCAAAAAATATTGACACGGATTATTGATTCAAACTATAATAATAATAATCCAGCCTATAAACGTCCCACTACTGGGCACAGGCCTCTTCCCATATAGAAAAGGCACGAGCATTGATCACCACGCTTGCTCTCTGCGGATTGGCGATTTCAGATCCCAAATTTGGAATCCAGGTTTCCTCACGATGTTTTCCTTCACCGTTTGTCAGAAGTGTCTTAGAATAATTAAGAAAGTACATAATTATAACTTTGAAAAAGCCACATTGGTACTTGCCTGGGTTCGAACCTGCAACCTTGTGCATACAAATCCGTTCATTGAACCGCTAGGCCATCACGGCATATGATTCAAACTGATTTAAGGATTTTTTTCAACAGTTTGGTTTGCTTTTGTTTTGCTTTCCTGCGAGAAACAACGTGTTTAAAACCAAAAAACAACTAATTGAGTATTTAAACGTACGTTACGTTGTATGCTTATATATCTATCTATCATAGTCAATGCTTTCGAAAGGAGTCATAATGAGATAAAAATACATTTATATAAAGACCCAAGTATGTTATAAGTGAGTCTAGGTTTACATAATCATTATTATATAATGAAAATGATACGATACACTTATTAATAACAAAATAATAACACATAATTGACGTCGAACAGATTACTTTAATATAATCTGTACTGTAAACGTAAGCTTTTAAAATATTAAAAGCCGTGAAACTTATTTGTGCCTGACGCTTTATATTAATTAACTTTTTAATTTAACAGATTTAAACACTTCAATTTATACTATTTAATAAAATAGTCCTTCATTAAGTATATTTCGTTACAAATAAGCGTTAATTACTTTTTTTAATGTCATTTTAAAGTCGAAATTAGAGATCAAATTTTTAGTAGTTAAATTATTTTAGTTTACCCAATGAAGTTCATTTATAAGATCACGCCTTAAAAAAAACAACCAACCAGACTTATTGCCATTCTGTTTCTACAATTTTTTTGATCAATAAATTATTAGTATTAGAATAAAGTATCATTGTTTGTTGTTTCTTCTTCTTTGTCGTTACACTCTTGGCAGAGTGGTCGTGGTCTTCATAGCAGGGGTGGTGGCAAGCTTAACTATTCGTCGCCATTTCTCTCTCACCGAAGCTTTCCTCGTACATTCGTGAAGTGGACCATTTAGAGCAGACTTCACTTAGTTAGTCCAGCGCATTGGTGATCTACCGCGTGCCTTCATGCCACCAACTTTGCCATGGACTACAAGTCGCTCCACAGACGTGTGCTCTCGCAGAGTGATATGTCTAAAGAAAGTAAGAATGCGACCTTGTTAGATGGAAGATAGACGCTGTTTGATGTTGTTTCTTGGAGAAGTGAGCTTCAATTGAGTTTGTTGTTTATCAAACATTAAAACATTCGAACACAATATTAGGCTTTTGTCGCGTCGGTGTGACAGGCGGTTTTCTTAAGTCGGGCGTAACTCTAGAGAGCTGTCGGGGGCGCATTGTGTTCGCGTATTAACGACGAACGCACAAAAGACCGCGCTCGTATATCAAACTAACGTCACTCCAATGTCTTCCTTCCTCACTGTTACAGTTCCCGGGCCGCAAGAAATGGCCCTCCTTTTTTTATTGAGCATTTAGTACACAGAAATTATGGCACGTAAAATTCATACCCCACTGAACCGAACGCTAACTCCTTTCGTCTTCTGTAATTTAATATACAGCCTCAGATAATATACTGTAATGTAATTGAACAGGAATTAGCGCGAGACATGAATAAATACCTTTTTGGGCTTGCCGTTTCGGCCAGGTTCACCGGCTGTGGTCGCAAGCTGACTCTAGCTTATTAATGTGTCGTGGAATTTCCGTTAAATTATATTACTGTAAACATGCAGCGCGATAGTTCAAACTCAGATAGTATATTTTTCGATGGTTTTGACGGTATTCACCAATCGAACAAAACGCTTTTTTTGTTCCCATACATCATGTTATTTAGACGTTTTATTGATGTTATTGACTTGATAATCATCTTTCGTTCGCCGCACGCAAATTCTTGTCGACAGCTAAAAGGATTTTGATGAATGATCAGTAACACGATACGGTACAATAAATCACATTAGTGTCACGGTAGGTGCCTATAAGTTAAACAATTTTGTCAAAAAGACAACAAAAGCACAATTGTTATCCGTCGAGTCTGGAAATATTTATTTTCCCCCGGGCAAGAAAGTTCGCTTTAACTTCACTAATGACTTCTTTCTGAAGTTCGAACTTTCCTGGTTGCTGCTTGAAAGCTTTTTGCTATCTATTTAAACAATAGTAGGGCCCTTTATTATCTCCAAATTTTCCGGAGACTTTAATTGTTATTATTACCCTTCTAGGTACCGTTTAGGGCATCTTATTCAAACGTTATCGGAACAACATCATATTTCTTCAAAACAAACGTAATCTTTGCTAGAATTACGTACTTTGTGTTTGAGTTTCCTTAATTAATTATCCGAGGGAATGAGTTGTTCCGTTAATAATATCAATAAGCTTATATTGTAAGAGGTTTTAATTAGAACAGTCGTAAGATTTGTATACACTGTTAGTACGTGAGTAAATGTAGCTTGAATTTAATCAATAATGTTAATGTATTTTGTTTCGAAGTGGAAGGATATATTGTTTAAAGTTAAATGGAGAAAAAGGAGCCCGCATGGGCCCCACGGTGGGCGCCATTGTGCGCAGGATTATCGGCGTGACTTACAAAGGCACAAAAGGCAGTTTATCAAGCCACGTCTCACAAGATATCTCGGTGTACACTTGGCAAACTGCTGGCAAACTTGCCCTACTGGCCAGGCCCCTATAACAGCTATTGTACCTGTATTTGTTAAAACATAATTAACTTTGGACTTACTTAAGTTCCTTAACTTGTAAGTAGGCTTTGTAGATAAGCCAACTTCTAGACTATATATTAATTTAAGGATTCGGTAGCAGATATTGTCAATTTAAGTTAAAGTTAAAGTTGTGGTAAAGCTTCAACCTAACCTTATGTATTTACTAGATAGAACTTATAGCACATAACACGAGGTTAAAAATTCAGCAGTAATGTATCAGACACAAAGGTTATTAAAATCGGTTTTATTTGAATACAAATAATGTGGATCAATTTATTTTACAATAAACAATGCACAAATCAAATAAATTAAATCCGTAACTCGGAATTGAAATAATAAATTATGCAATTATTCGATTCAAAGATTCACATATACAATGTAAACTAGTCCCTATAAATCCACTTTCATATACAAGCTATATAACAAACTTTAATTAAAGTAATACCAACTTAATTATAAAGCAATCAGCAGCCTTTGTGTAGGACAACTGTTGCTATAAATTAAATTATTTTCACTCAACGCTGTTAATTGTATATCGATCTAAACAACTCTTACACAATCCTTTTTATATTCGAATATAATATTGGTATTTTCTGTCCAAATTAAGAGATCAACTAGCTTAGATTTTAGTCTCACCAGATTCTGCGAAATTTCTGAAGCGTCTATCTATATGACTTCCGCAACTTATTATCTGGGTAACACAATATCCCAAAACACAAATTCGAATTTTTATGTTTAAATACTTCATTAATTATAAAATTTTATTTCGACTTTCAACTGTTTGGCTTTTAATTGGTTTGCAAGTTTGATGTCGAAGTATAATTGTATTGCATAATTGAGATGCAGAGCTGACTCGCGAAGGCGACGAAATCGCTCTGTGAATACTTCAAAGAGCGCTTAATTAGCGTTTCAAGAAGAAGTTAATGAGCTGAATCGACGAGTCACACCGCGACCGTCCCTATCCTACATTCAAAGCGGTATTACTTTTTGGAAATAAACTGAATATTTTCGAGACGTAACCAACTGTTTTATTCCAACAGATTATAAAATTAAATGTCATTTTGTCAGTTGACAGAATTTCATTTGACGTTCCGTTTTCAAAAAGTTTTGTTATTGGTATTTAAATTTTGATGAGTATTTTTCTTTTTTATTAAATGGCTTTATTGTATGGCGAGTTGATGTTTTTATTTTGTTATTAATTTATAGTGTGGTTATTATGGATATTTGTTTTGTGTGGATCTGCCATTGTGATGTATTCTGGTATTGACTAATAGCAATACATTTGTTCTCTATTCCTGTGCGCCGGAGTGTAAATGAGTGATTGTGGGTTAAGTATAACTTGAACCCTTGTGACTCGACAGTTTCAACACCCAAATGCACTCTAAATGCTCGGGATAATGATAGATTCTGTATTTCGCGATGCTTCTTTGATGTTCGAACACGTCCTTAAATTGCTCATATAAAACCATATTTTAATTGGGTCTTGTTTGAGCTGCTAAGCTTACAGAAACTGTTTTATCAGTTTAACCCATGAGTAAAGAGGATTACTTACCCTATATTAGATAATACTTATATATTTATGTAACTGATAAACAATAAAGTATGTTTTATCATCAAAAAGAAATAATAATAAATCATATTACTTTAACCCTCAACAACTACTTTAAACCAATATTAGTTTTTAAAACACTCAGCTTACAACCAGAACGCCACTAAATGAAACCCTCCCCCAACATTAAGTTAAAAATCTACATTAATTGGCACGTCATTATAAATTCGTTAAACTACCTATCGCCACTAAAATCGTCAGGTTCGTGAGAACTTAATTCCATAAATCATAGTAAACGTTAATAAGAGTTAATTCACGATATTGGTACTGCGATCCGTCATCGACGATACACTGATTTAAATCACGATCTAGCTCCAATTTGATTTAGCCGAACTGTTAATTACGAGCGAATCTACTAGCCCAGTCAGAATCGATTCAGACGGAATAAATACTATTTGGAGAAGCTTGTACATATGGCTCATTCAATTAATGTTTGTAATTAATGATGAGCTGATCAGTGCGGCCTTATATAATATGTGACGAACTATTTAATCACAAACAAATATGGCAATGGAATACCTAACAGTTAATTTGAAGCTTGTGGAGAAAGTAAATGCATAAATAAAGTGTGTCTGTCCCTCTTTTTTATAGTTTTACGGTTTAACCACCGAACCGATATTGTTACGCTTACAAGTCTAAACCGCCGAACCGATTTCGATGAAACTGGGTATGGAATGCAAGGAAATGGACTACTATATACTATTGACGCGATAACCAAAACCTAAGCGGGCGAAGTTGCATACTAAATCTAGTAAATACACAACAAGCCATTTCAAAGTTCCGTACATAGAGCGACGAACAAAAATTCCGTGTACGCAATTGCAGACAATACTCACAAAACTAAACGCGAACAGAAGTCTACAGACGCGAAACGTGAAAAAAATCCTATCAAAAAGCACAGTTCACTCCCACACGAGTTCGGACGGAATAACAAAACGCTATAAACGAGTGGTGAATAAAAATTAATTCCCCAAGGGCGGACGCACAAATAGCCCTGATAAAATTTATAACTGTGGACGTGACAGCACTCGACTCCGTGCACAGTATAATTTTGTTTACACGTCCCCGGAATGTGCTCGGCAATGGATAATTATGGTAAATGCTCCATTACTCTTAGGTATGGCCGGCCCGTGTAGACACAGGACTAGTTAGCTAGTGTATCTAGGCTCATAGTTAGGTACAAAGGTATAATATTATGTTAACGCTCATTAAGACACCTAGTTAAAAATCCGCTATATGTATTTATACACTTCGGGTAGAACGAAGATCTAAATCTTAATAAATTTAAGATACTACAAAGTCAAAGTATTAGAATACGGTTTGCATAGTCAAGTCTTACCATTTATAAAAAATAATAAAATTACGAAATAGATATTTCAACATAATCACTATTTAAAAAGTAGATACGCTAAAGTTTCTGTAAAAGTGTATCGGAATCAAATTGAATTATTTATTTAGTGAAAATTAAACGTTACCTATTTTCGTTATGGCTTAAATATTACCACACAAAAGTCCAAGCAAACCAGCAATCCGTCAATTACATTGGGGTATAATTTAACAATAAAAACTTATTTGTTTCTAGCAAACATCACTTGTATTGTTAAACAAATTTAATTAATTCAGTCCCTGTTGATGTAATCTGCTCAAACACTAAATTAAACATTGCAAATTATTAATTAGCCGATGTCATGATCGTGTAATTGTTTTGAGTAGAATGACGGACAATGGCATTATTAATTATTTAACGACATCATTATTTATTTGAAACTACATTTAATTTTGATCGGAAGTTACAGTTTGAACTCCCTGAGCAAATTGGGGAAAACATAATCAATGTAATTGGACAAGCCTTTGCCTGCAATGGGACGATTATAATGGTTGAATATAATGAATAAATAATTAAATAAAAACACCACATTAAACAGAAATCTCTAATTTCCAATTTTTTTTCATACTGTCCCCTGTGGTTTTATTTTCGACCACATTTTTTTTCTAATCGATATTTTCCAATATAATACGGTATACCACCTTATTTGTATAATTTTAAGGCACAATTATTGCATATGCATAATGTTTCAAAAGAACATATTGAATTTAAAAAATTGCCTTATACCAAAGAATACAATCGAATGCTTCACTTAAGGGTTGACATCATTTTGATAGTACCTGAACTATTTGATCTGTGCCCACAAATTAGTGATGGGGGTTATAGATCGGGACGGACGGTGACAAAGCGCGGGTATCAGACGCGAGGCCGCAACGTTTTTCAGCTGTGGTAAGCCTCCCGACCCCTTTGCTATGTACAGGTATACGGCGCATTTTAAACTCAGCGTTAATACTATCGTGTTTAAAAACTTATATTTGGTGCGAAGTTATAACTTTGTTAGTAATTTATCTTTGAGAATATCAATAAAATAGTATTTTGCTATACTATCTATAACTTAGGGAAACTCACAAACAGCCATCTGATCTCAAACTAGGCAGACTGATAAACATTCTAAATCCAAACATAGTATAGATAAGTTACTCCCAGAGAAAATGTAGAAATTTACAAGAAGCACCAAAATATTTTGAGTTGTAGGTGATTACCAAATATTGTGTCGGTCTAGTAACACACCCCGCCATGTCCAGAATTTTTACTTGTACAGATTTATTATAAGTACAGATTACAGTTATAATTGTCCCTGCAACTAATTACCACCCACCTTATTTTCAAGGCCCTAGTTCCATAAAAACATTATTCAATAAAAAACGCCAATATTGGTAATTATTCAGCACTTAATTCGCGGCGGTAGGCTCACCGCTCGCGGCGAAAAATTGGGTCATATTGAGTTGCATCGGTACGTAACGGAACATAATTACGAGGGAAGCAAATATGTAATTAATTCACGCTGGTTAAGCCCAACAAACAAAAATACGGAACCGTACCACAGCCCTATGGTGGCGAACTTTCCCGAACTAGTACAAACTTTCATTGCAACCATCCAAAATAATTATTTTGGGTACACTGACATTGTTACAAAAAGTTATGAAGGATTAATTGGGGTCTGTGTTAATAAATGTCTGTTGATTTAGTTAAATGAACCTCAGTGGGGTGAATAGGTTTCGTGCCTTTTAAGCACTTATGTTAGGTAAGGTCACCGGATAAAGATTTGGGTGAAGAAAGAAGTGGCAACTACGGGAGTAGACGAGAAAGCGCGACTGCATCCGAACTGTTTTACCTTGCAAGAGACAATTATATTTTCCAGCACTTTTAGGGATAGAAATAGATGAAGTTAAGACAATTGTCCTAATTTTACTGCCTCATTTTTGATACTCTAACGCTTTACCTATATATATATATCTTATTTTTACAAATACATATTATCATTGTTAATCTTAAACTTGTATCGACAAACTTATCCTACCTTATCCTCAAACGGACAACAGTGTCACTGCAAAACTAAAAAGCTTAAAATCAGGTCAGAAAACGATCAACCCATAAAAGCAAGAGTTCTTTAATTCCCAGCAGATGTTGCTAATATTTGCCGAACCGCTAAACTCCGCAACACTATTTCTCCAAGTGAGCTGAACGAAAGAGTTTCGTCGTGTCACATTCAGATTTCCATAAGCGGTGTTAAGGCACAGTACGGCAGACGGCGGGCTGGCGGCTTGCCAAACAATTACTTTGTCTCGTCAGGAGCATTTCTTCGGCTGATGGCTCTAAAGTGTCTCCTGCCTTGCACATATCTTTAGCGTTTAACGTCGGAAAAACTGGGTCAATGTTGCACCTTGGAAAGCTTAAATAATTGCTGTACTTACTTGTTGTTTTCTTCAAAATATCGCTCTACATAAAAGGGAGCTATTTATTTGTTAAATAAGTAGAACTATAACCGTTTGAATCTGAACAAAATTCATTACACATATATGAACTTTTATATGAGACCAGCCTGTTGATGAAAACAAGAATCTTTGATATTGATCCTTAATTGCCGGAGATACCGCATATCAAAAACAAAAAAATATATGTAAATCGAATTGAGTCGATTATGAAGTCGATTAAAAATTTAATTACTATAATGAATTTCATTAGCGTAACCCTCAGAAAACTCAACAGAGCAGCGCCTTAAAAAAATGCCACAAGTCCACGATAAACCGTCAGAAATTTGATCAACAGAGTGCTTTCTAATAGCAAAGTAAATTAAAAAAGTAAAGAACATGTGGCCAGAGCGAGTGGTGACGGTAATTAATGTACCTACACGTTGCTGGTTCGAAATAAAACGACACGATCTAACAAACTGGGACATATTTATAACAGTCACATACAAGAAACCCGTTCCATTTAATGCACCTACATTAGAACAAGAAAGAGCTTAACGACGTGATTTCATTCAGGGAATTGTGTAATTGTAGCTATTTAAGTTAGTTATATCTAGTACTTTAATTGGTTTAATTGTTAAAGAATTTTGACTGTATTTGTTTTGAGTTGGCATTTATTAAAGTTCATATATTCTGACACACAATTGGTCCCAATGAGCAAAAAGAGACCTTGCGGCACACGTAGAAGGAGATCGCGGGACGAACTCGATTCCTTCGCGCGGAACTGGTCCCAAGTAGCCAAAGACAGGGATAAGTGAAAGGAGGGAAGGAAGGCCTTTGCCCTGCAGTGGGACACTACAGGCTCTTAATAAATATATAAATAAAATATAATATTCTGTCAAAAGTAATTATGTTATTTGGAAAGTTAGCATGAAGAGTAAATCATTAAATTTCCCAAGTTACTTTTTAATATTTTGTTAAAGAGTATATTATTATGACTATTATTTAAAAAATATTTTTCTTTCACACCGTACAATAAATAAAATCTGTTATAATAAATAATTAAATTCAATTACGCAAGCTGGAAATTTTGACTGACTTCCAACTACGCTTTTACTTTTAAATAACTTTTTCCTCACTTTCAGAATGCCAAATTCATTTATTCATTTTATTCTTGTTGCTGGCACTTTAGGACGATAGCTGTCTGTCGTGACCTTTTAAGGGTTAATAAATAAAACTGGGAATACGGCCATATTGTGTCTGTCAGTGTCCGACTAATTATTTAATTGCTACTAGATGGGCTTTCTCAGGAAATAAAAATTCCGGTCTATTCTATATCTATCTTCTATCTAAGTGAATTGTTTAAAAGCTTAATATAGTTTAAACGCTGTAACTTAAAGAACTAAAAGCAGCAACTATTTTAAAAAAACAGCACATAGAAAGCACGACTTTAAAAAAGTTACATGAGTAAAATCTAAGAACCGGGTACTTAGAACGGTTTACAAAAATATTTTAATCAACACATACTTTTTTGTTATAAGCCATCAAGTAGATTCCTAATCATTGCGAAACTGAGCAATTCCGCAGAGGCACTTAAGCTAGCTAACTTGTATTGTATAGTACTTTTCCTAAATTACATTAATACAACCACTGAATACTAATACCTAACTTTTTGAGTGCTAACTTGCTAAAAGAGAAGAGAAATTGAATGGAAATTGTACGAATTGTTAGGTTTTTTTGTTAAAGAATAATATATTCACGCTTTTGTCTACTTGTCGGATAAGGAGAAATATTGTGAAGCTTGATACATAAATACATAGTACTTAGACCAGCTATCAAATCGTTTTAAAAATGATTCTGATAACAATAAATACAGCAGCTACAAAAAATAAATCGTAGGTTGTAATCGTAGGTGTGTCTACGACGTTGAAGTTTTAAATTTAAACACACTGACATTTGATAACAACCTACTTGAATCCGTTTTAAAAGAACTTTTATTTCAATTCAACCTATAATTAAAACTGAATTCACACTTTTCATATGCGTCATAAATAAGTTAATTTTATGACGTATATCGAAAGGTAGATTGTGAGCTATATACAAAAATACACCGTATGAACAACCTAATGTATCTATTATAGTTACGGATAATAATAAATTAAACTATTTATTAATAGACTCATCGAAGTTCACTAAATACTTAATTCCATACTCCTCCGTGACCAAAACAAAACAAAATATCACGAAACACGACATCGTAAAACAAATGAATGTCGTCCTTCGGTATACTTATTAACTCGGCTGCTAAGCCCAACAGCTTTATAAATATTCGCTGACATTAATTCTACGCATATACTTAAAAACTCTTAAAAAGTTGTCCAATCCTACAAAACGACGCGAGGCAGACTTTCACTAAGGTACTTAAGACCCTCCGTTCCCACCCCTGCAATTAGCGATATTGTTATAATAAAAACGCCAGAAGGCCACTCGAGAGTTATGTCACCTCTGATAATATCATCTCTTTGATCTTGTCTCGTATTCCCTTTTGTCAATCGTTCGCTTGTCTGCAAAGCAAACAGCACTTGTTTGTGGAAGCAATTTAGGTTCTATATCAAAGGTGGAGCACCCCTGGACCAATCAAATGTGTCTCACGTCAAGAAAACCATTAGTGAATTCCCTTCAGCACATGAAGAGTTCTCGTCTCCTTCAGATATCACTTCCATTTCAATTGGTACTCGTCCTAATTATAATATTGACGTTTAAGAATAAATTATTTCTCTCAGGAAGTTACGTTTCGTTTTTCAAGCTCGAATGACGAGCACTTTTAGGACCTTTCAGGGCGAGGTCACTCTAAAACGTTGTTACTAGAAGATTGAACCCGTGATCCTAAACAAATAGAACCTCGCAGAAAAATATTTCACTTAGACAAATAGTACTCAATAGCTTTGATGAGATATTTTAAAAAACAGTTGATCTTACAATTTTCTTATCGATACCAATAAACGCGTTCTGAATGTAATTAAATAAATAAATAATAAATGCGGACAACATCACATACATTGCTCTGAACCCAAAGTAAGTTGCTAAAGCACTTGTGTTATGGAATTCAGAAATAACGAAGGTACCACAAACACCCAGACCCGGGACAATGTAGAAAAGTGGTTTTCTACATTGACCCGTCCGGGGATCGAACCCGGGACCTCAGAGCTGGCGACACCTTGAAAACCGGTGCGTACGCCACTCGACCACGGAGGTCGTCATAAAGAGTTAAAGTAGCGAAATATCAATACACATCTGTTTTTTCTCATAAGGTTTGTCGTTAGGTGAAAGACAGTTCGGATATATAGCAATTATTACCACAATCATAGATGATGGTTAGGTAAAAAGATACAAAACGAGTAATTTCATTAAAAGAAACAACCAAAAGAAACGGAAAAACTGCATCACTCGTTCAATAATAGAAATATCTGCATCGATGATACTTGAAGAGGCCTTGACAAAGACAAAGAAATAGTCTGGCGTGACGCCAGCTGCCTAAAGCCTGCAGCCTCCCAGGTACGGAGATACGGAGAGCCGATCAAAGATTGCTCTGTTTTAAAACGAGCAAAATGCAAAGTTTTGTTGTTCGAAACGATAGCAGCTTCCGAAATAAAAATGTAAATTTGTTCAGCTTTCCTGTGGTTTCCTCTTTCCAGGAATTTGTGCTTTTCGAATTCTAGACAAGTATTTGAACAATCAGACAATTCCAATTCGCTCTAGTTTGGTTGGCCACTGCAATTTGTTGCATTGCGTTTTTCGTTTTATAGCCATTTAACTATTCTGTATAAGTACTACACATTAGTAGTCAGAGTTTTGCCACTACTTTTAACTTTGAGATGAAAACGTCACAATCCAAAAAAATAAAAGTAATTATAACTTAATAGATTAAATTAGTCGAAAAGTCGGGAGACAACCCACCCGTTGGGTCGATGACATCGCCAAAGTGGCAGGAAAGGGCTGGATGCAATTGGCACGGAACCGCAATACTTGGCGTGCTCATGAAGAGGCCTATACCCGACTATGGGTGACTACAGGCTGAAGAAGAAGATGAAATTATTTATTAATTGCATCTCGCATAAATACAAAAGTTTAGTTAAAATACATATTGTTACTGCACCTACTTATACAATATTTATATGGAAACAATCCGCAATTGTTTTGTAAACTTCCTTACTATGAATTCCGTTTTCCTTAAGGGTTGAAAAATCCTCTGGTGACTGAGAAAACCGAACAAATAAGGAAAGGAAAATACGGTTACAAAGAGGATAAAACATTTAGCCAAAATAACATAATATTAGTGGTCATTGATATGTTTCGTATTTCTGCTAGTAAGAATATAACGGCTATTGTTATTAGCCTGGTCTGCTTGCAGCACAATAGTTTAAATTCTCTTTCAATAACTATTATACACGAAATAAGAGGATATTGATCATTTATGTAGTAACATCATCCGCAAAAGCGTAATATTATACAATGAAGATATTACTAACATAGAAATTTCAATTTAGTTCATGGGCATCATGAACTAAATTGATATTACACAAATCGAATTTTTATGTATATAAATAAAGTTTCGTTGGAAAGTCCGTTCTTCTTTCATTTTTGGTGAAGACACTCTACATTTCGTCTAGTTAGTGAAAAACGAAATTAGCTCCTCTATCTAATATTATAACATAATTTTTCACTTACCCAGGTCCTCTGCATCCTCGCTCCACTCGCCGGTCCCTCCCACCAGCATGGCCGCGCCGACCAGCACAGCCAACACCAGCACAGACCTCATGATCCACTCACTACTCCCCCACATCATAAAACACCCCCTAACCTTACTTTGGCAACATTTTAATAAAACAGTTCTATTCCATTACATAACAATCTATTAGTTAAGCTCCAAACGTTAATTAATTTTATATTACACTATGCATTAACTACGCCATTCTGTACCCACACAGGAACCTTCTATTGTCAACTTTACAATTGATCAACCCTATTGAATCACTAAAGTCGTTTCAGGAATGCTACGTACATTTTCTTAATTAAATATCGCTCTATATTTGGAACATGTCGATCTCCAAATCGGTGTTCGTTCGTTTCGAGTTCACCGCATCCATTGCTCCCTCTTGTTAGTGCAGGATGTCGTTATGTAGGAACGATAGTCGTAATCTTTTCGACATTATAAGTGGAGTCGTGTGTAGTGTGCCGTCACGCACGGCCGGCTTTCGGGACGCGGTTAAATATCCCGATGAATTATTCAGGACTCTTTTAGCGGCGGCGCGCGCTCGAGGACAGAAAGACCACCTGCAACAAAGTACATAGTCCCTCATTTATGTCCAAACACAACTATATTTAGACAAGTCGTTTTGCAAATTGGAAGAGAATTTATAATCAGTGATGACAGGCTGCCTCGCTTCCGACAGAAATATGCACAATAATTACGTAATTTTATCATATTTGGAAGCCTTTTCGAATACTGTCAATGTATCTCGCTTTTCACTCTATTTTTAACTTAGATACTGCTTGGTATGCAAATTAACGAACACTCGTATCGTACGTGACTTTTATAAATATGCACCACCTTGTGTTTATACAAAATGATTGTCACTGCACAACCTCGCGCTACTGAAGACATTCTTCTGTTTATTTTAAAAGAGATTTCTTCGTGAAAAATTTAACAAAAGCTTTCAGAAGCAAAATCCGTCATCAAAGGCGACTAAACGACCCGTAGCGAGTCCTGAAGCGCTAATATAGTTTAGGAAACAACGTGCCCCTATTTCCTAGACGTCAGGCAAACTTGCCGCCTAGAAAGTTACTACTATCTTCCTGATATTATACTAAAACGACAGCTTAAACACTGAGACATACCTATATAGGTACGTACATCACTCCACTAAATGATAATAAAATGGTTACTCCTTGGAATGTTATTTCATGGTAATAACATCTGCATAAAATAATGTTAACGTCTTATTCTTAGGTACCGACAACACACGTGACTCAACTTTGTAATACAAACAACAGCAGTTTACGCAAAATGAGGTTAATTAAAATCGCATATTATTATGTATATTTTTTTAATAACCATGCGCTTTGCTAAAAATAAAAAGTTGGGTCGAGGAAATAGAAGCTAAAATCATAGTGGCCAGTTATTTATTAACAAAAGAAAACATGAAGCTCAATTTTAAAAATAGAACATTTTTTTATTTACGTTTCATTCGACAGATAGCACGAATATGCTTTTTATATGTAGTGCCTTAGCTTTGGTTTTTTTTTCTATTTATTAAAGTAAGGCTTTAGAAACGATATAACACCAAATAAATTCAGAGGATTTTAAAGATAGGACCCACAAACTTACGCGCTATACCACTGATAGTTTCTATAGGCGTACGTATGACAACTTTTTAAAATAAACTTTTAATATGGATCTTGTGTGCTCCCGTTATCGCGGTATCTAAGTTTCAGCGGCATAATAGCTTGAAAGTTTCCTGTTAGGCACTCGAGAAAAATCGCGCTTTGTTGACCCATATTCAGATTCTGTTTATAAAAAATAGGTACCGACAAGTAGCCATATTTTATTGGCTTCTCTCTCGGCAACATTCCTTATATTTTTCTATATTCCCATTCGTCAGCTTTGATTTCGTACGTTTGGCTCGAAAAGGAAATTGTTTGATCTTTACGAAGGAAATTGACTAAAAGCCTTGTTTATAACATATTTTCGCCATGTGAACGTTTTGTTGACTCTGACGTACACGTGACTAAGGCGCAGTAACCTGGCAAAATTAATAAAGGTAGCGTGATCTTTTTCCTAATTTTTTTCGTAATAAATGGCGAAGTGGAGACCCTAATTTATTTTATGCTTGTAAAGTGTAAAGTTAATAGACTTTTCTCCTTAAATAGGAGCATTATTAAGTACTAGTTTTTATAATACATAATGTATCCGCTTCACATTCCTAACCTAAATGGTATTAGTTTTAAGTTTTACTACAATGTATAACTGTATCTATCATCATCCATCGCCCCCTATTACATGGGACCTAAACATACCGGCGAACTGTGGGTGTACATTGGTACACCTCTGCCTAACCCTTCGGGGATACAGGCGTGATGGTATGTTATAACTGTATCCATAAAAGCACAGAATATGCCTTTCTAAATATGAAAGTCCGGAATGTTTATTCACTAATCCATTTTAATTTTATCGATACCTCTAAACTCAATAGGTAGTATTATAAATACCAGAATAAATTTGTATAACTGTCAATTACGCTTGCCCTGCTAAACTTCTAAACCAATTTTGATGTAACCAGCTATGTAAAAGAGTAAGCTTGAATCTTAAGAAAGGACAAAGGATACTTTTTGCCTCTATAGCCGACATACACTTGGTTGGAGCCGCGGGAAAAGTTAGTATAATAAATAATAATTATGTAAATTTAGTTCCGTAATTAATAATAGAGAAAGGAAGCCTTGGATATAACTAAATCCGTTAAGCTAAAACCTTTTTTGTGTTGCTACTCGTCTATTAATATTTTATACAAGGTCTATGAACCTTAATTTACTTAGAGTACCTTTTATATAATATTGAAACTAATTCATTAGGACTTAAATCTTCAGAATAATATTACTTTTTTATGGGATAGCCGTCAACGAATATTGCTAATTAACCTTTTACTTAGAAGCACTTTTCGATTGCCAAGATACAATGAAAAAAAACATTACAAGCAAGCACGAGACAAGCAATTTAATTTAAAAAATGAGTCTATTTATATTTAAAAACTAACTACTAAACAGATTCTGATGAATTTTATGTAACATCGTGATGTTTCATAAAATTATGATGCTTCAGACGTGTCTGAAGCATACTACTGTCACTCACACCTGTTTCTTTTTTGAAGTCGGTTAAAATCTAAACAAATCTGAAATTATTTATTTTTATATTTTATTATTAATTTATTTTTCATAGAAATGAAAACACATTAAATACCTTTAAAAAGCTTTTTTTTATGTTTCAGAATAGGTACACAAAATCTATTATCCGAGAAAATGTATACATGATTTTTCTAACATTCTAACTGCCTCGTTGGCCTAGTGGTTCTAAGCGCGACTGCTACACTAGAGGTCTTGGGTTCGATTCCCAAGTCGACCAAGGTGTTATTGGGTTTTTCTATGAAATTCTTAGTAGCTGTCGGAGTTTGGATTTGTGCCCGGTTAGTGGCAATAGGCTCGCCCCCTATTACATGGGACCTAAACATACCGAACTGTGGGTGTACATTGGTACACCTCTGCCTAACCCTTCGGGGATACAGGCGTGATGGTATGTTGTAATTGCTTCTACGAAATTTCTTTTAAATTTTCATACCTGTATTAATATTTTGTATTATTTTCTAAACTTCATATTTCTAAGAATCTTATACGTGTGAATCCATATATTATGATGAGGTTTTTTATAGCCTTATCTTGTTAATTAGAGCATGTTTTAATATAAATATCTAAACTTCAATGGAAGCAGGTTTAATTTCAGCCCATATATTAATAACAGGGTTATCTTTATAAGAAAAACAGAGGTGACATTGTAGGTATAAAATACATTCATGTACCCATATAGGAATATTGATTTTTCCTTTACTGGTTTTAACCTAACTTAACGTTTTAAACTAACAAATGTAGAATGTCATTATGTAAAATTATATTATCACTGTTTGTATTTTCGGGCCAATCTCGGAAAATGCTAACCCGAAATCGGCAAATTTTGCAATATTTTAAATTTAACAGCGGTATATTTTTTTTTATCGTAGCTATACATTTAAATAATATTTCTACAAGAATTTGCAAAACATAAGATTGTTTTCAACATGTATCAGGCACTCTTTTACTCCAATACTACTTAATAAAATTTTTTTAACACACAATTATACATAATAAGCTCTTCCTACTTCATTTCCTACTGAATTAGATATTAATATTGTTATCCTTTATTATTTTTTCCAGTAAAAAAACGAACGACCACGCATTTCCCTTGAATGTCACAAAGACGGATTATGGAAAATGACGATACCGATATAGGTACTTATGTCATATAAAAGAATAAAACATCAACTTCTTAGCTATGAAGCTCAATACGCAAGAAAATTTACTTTGATTGGTTTATATAGTATTTTCAATTTTCGCTAAAATTGCGATATTTTTATTAATTCCAAAACAATAATGCAATATTATTTAATTGTGGTATACATAATATATTATACCTAATAATTTAATAAGTACCTACTGTAATTCTAGATGATATAAACGTATAATGGTCCATAATTATTTCTATATCTTTTATTTTTTACCACCTGTAGGCATACATTATGGATTGCAATAAACGATTTGATTTGACTTCTATACTTAACCTTTTCTCATTCATTTTTATTTCTCAAGAACTTGTTGAACAAAACACGCAATATTATAATGCAAATTCTTCTGCAAAAAAAATATACTTTTACTACCTAAGAACCTTAAAAAATATGAACATTAGATATGTACACTACAGAGCTTTTATCATAACTCTAGCAAGCCACCCCGACGCTGCGGAAGCAAATTTATAACGTCCATCCTTTCTGAAATAATGAGCTTTTGAATTTTAAAGGTCCTATCAAAATAAGTCGCGTAGTTTACGAAGAAAAGCTTCACAACTTTTAAACGTGTGTTCAAAGGTCAGTTATGTTATAAAACTACTACTAACTTTTAAAAGTCACATTGGTTCGCCTGGTTGCGAACTGGCAACATAGAGGATAAAACTAAGTACAAACTTGAATATTACAAACCCTAAGGTACCTACAAAATAAAAATACTTGTAGGTAGTTAGCCTACACCTGCCTGTTTATACTAAACGCTATACCTTCCCATTTATACTAATCTTCTACCTTGCCTTTTTTAAAGCTTATTATAGCTACTATTTGTTTCCAGTCTTACCGGATTCAGCTAAATACAGTATTTTATATGGAGTGACCTACCTGACCGAAACAACGCATTTTTATGTCATAGTTTTTGGGCATTGTTTAAGTTCTAAAAAAATACCTTGTGGCCTTTATTAGTACAAATAACTTAATATAATTTTTAGAGGGGCTCGTGGCTAAGTGTAAGCCGTACGGTTTGACCGATAATACAGGTTAAGCCGCGCTCGCCGCGGTTGGTCCGTGAATGGGTGACCATTTATAACATACCGAGACCCCTCCGTGTTTCGATGAACTTAATATTATTTTTACCGCAGCACAGTATTCCGAAGTAAAACTGGAGATCTACTTATACTAATATATGCGAATTTAAATGACTTACAGGAAAATAAATTATGGGCTCTACTTCATCCGAAATGATTACGATATTTTATGTTTACTTACATTTATTTACATAACACGATATTGGTTTAGTTCCCGCGTAGCTGCCAAATTTATGATCTAGGCTTATTTTTACCTAAGAAAATTGGCGGCAAAGGCAATAACATTTTTGTTACTTATATTTGTGAATATAAGTAACAAACAATAATTATATGAAATCTTTTAAACCTCAACTTTTGCCATTTTATTAGGACATAATTAAGGTATGCCTTTAATTTCAATGATTTAATTTCATGATCGTGGACAGAAATCGCCAAGAACAGAGAGGTTTGGAAGAAGAAAGGGGAGGCCCTTGCCCAGCAGCAGGATTTAATTTAGGCTAATAAAAAAAGAAAAAAAAATCATAAACTAAAAAAATAGCAACTCTTGAGTGATACAAAGATCTACTTGTCGAAATGTTACAGGCCATAAACAATGGCATATTAAGTATTTCTAGAATTAAAACTATCATTTTCCAATAAGTTTTCACTTGTTTTCCGTATCGGATTAATTTATTTTCGTCGGGCCTCACTTAATTATATAGTATTCAAGTAACCTTAGTTTCAATTAATACAAATTCGGCCTCAGACACCTTATTTAATCAATTATTTATTTGATTACCGGCCTTCGGTCAAATAGAGTTACAACCATTTCAGACTTAGGATAATGTTACTGAATAACATTAGGTTATAAGAACACTTTCAAAAATAATTTGACTAGCTTTTTGTAGAAATATACGATCTCTTTAAAAATACAGGTGTACTGTATATATTATATACTACACTAGCTGTGCCTGCGACTTCGTTCGCGTGGATGACGAAACTTATCAATGGGTTTTTTAACCGCAAAATTAAGTTTGTTTTTCATTGTTTATACTTTTCCGGGATAAAAACTACCCAGTGTGGTGCCCAGGATAATAAAGAATAATTATACCAAGTTTCATCGTAATCGAACGGGTAGTTTTTGCGTGATACCTGAACAAACAGACAGACAGACAGACAAAAAAATTTTTTTTCTCACTTTTTGGTTCGGTGTCTGTCTAGTAACACCCCCCGCCATTTATTTTTTCGATATTTTCAATGTACAGAATTTTCACTTCTACAGATTTATTATAAGTATAGATATAGCAACATAATTAATTAAATAGCGTTCCTATTAACATCACATCACAAACATAATTAACAACGCTTCCTAGTAAATTAATTTAACTAAACTAAATGGCACATGCCATTACCAATGTCAGTGTCAGCGTTTGACATTTAAAACTACAACAACACAGAAAACAGGGTTAAGGGGATACCTACCGGCGATCAGCTGATTGCTGTCAACAACATTCATTGTTTATCCTGCGACGATTCAATCAGAATAGGTGACAGTTTCAAATTAGACCCACAAAGTTGCGAAACCAACGACCCTTACTTGTCATGTTCATTATACATCGTACTAATAGGTTTGGTCGCAAACTCCTTTATAATACAATGTCATACAGTCAATTTTTTTTTAACACTTTAGTCAGTCACTATCACGGAGTTTATTTATTTAGTTTAATAACACTGTTAATAATTGTGGGTATCGTCAAAGTTTGGTTGTGGATATTACGTGAGGGTGGCATGCGTGTGTCACGAGATGGGCACGTGGTGCGGGTCGCGCGTCGCGCGGGCTACTGGCGCGGCTAGGAGTCGACGCGAGCCCACCTCGGTACTCACGATCGGATCCCCTCGGCCACCCTCGCCTTCCTTCGCCAGGTAACCGAACATGAAACTCTGATTGAATGGATGAGTTTCCAAATGCTTTTTTGTGGGCGCCGAACGACAAATCACGATGTCGGACGGAACGTTTGTGTTAACTTTCTGTGGTTTATTTGAAAGACATCAATTTAAATTATGGGTTCTTAAATATATTTTCGAGTTGGAATTTACATGTAGGTTCTTTAATACATTAGCTAAATTCTAGGCAACATATTTTTAGCTCTGCTTTTGAATTGGAATAAAAAGGAACCCTACTTTAATTCACCTAATGCTAACGACTAGACGCTTTTGCTTCGGATTGACACGGATTAATGACACAAATGAAAACAGTTTCCTAACATAGTTTGAAACAGTGAAGCAGTTTAACCTTATATAGTTTTCAATTAGCTCAACTTCCGGATATTAAATGGGTTCTCAGTAGCATTTTCATTAGTTACCGAAATAACTACGAAAATTCCTTCATTAATTCGAAGTAGATGAGTAGGTAACCAACATAAATGAGATGGCGCCCAATTCCTCCCACACTTCACTGCTTTATGACTCTTACGGAGATCAAACGACCTTTATTTCCTATCATAGTTACTTCCGAGTATTTTATATTCATCATGTCACCTAAATCTCACTCAACCTTTTAATGACTGATTACATTACTTCAACGTACCTCATGCCAGTCTGTCCTTTAGGCATTTAGGACAAACTAGTTTTTCCTAGCGAGTAAAAAATCTACCGTTCTTAGTAAAATTTTAAATGACTCACTATTTATTTATTAGTTTCATAATTATTAGTTTAATAGCAGGTAAGGAATCCTTATGTCATGTCACAGAAAATAAACTAAATAATTGGGTAAATGAATACCTATTATTTTAGATTCCGGTTGCATTATGAGTTGTATAATAATTATAAGTACCTACAGTAAGGTATAGGTGTTAGGTGTACCTATTACCTAAAAACTAATTGTGTAGTTTGATTCACCCATCATTTTCTTTAAGCTAGATTGTAAGTTATATATCTTATAAACGTATATTTTAAGTAATTAAATAACTTTAAACAATATTCGTTAATAAAATTTAGTACGTCACGAGAAAAATGTTGGATTGGAAAATATTCAATTTAATTAAATTCAATATTTTTATCACCTAATTGCATTAAAATCTACATTCTAATCAAATAATTACAAAAGGTCACATAATCTTTTTCTCTCTTCTAAGCAATTTTATATAATTTTAGCAGATATGGAGAGCGGTACATATGGCGCAGAACCGGACCGAGTGGAGAAGATTGACATACAGTCACGATCCTCAGCATTGAGGGAACGACCAGAAAGAAGAAGAAGAAGAAGAAGCAATTTTATCTCCAAAAAACAAATTATCATTATTTTAGCTACGTTGTTTTAGTATTTAACCTCAGGAGTTTCTTGCTGTTTCTTCTCCATAGAAGGACATTTTGGAACCCGCAACAGTCATTTAACATTATAAAAGAGCCCAAAAAGGCATACTTGAAACAAAAAATATATTGAATTTGAAGTACCCAAGAACCGTAAAGTAACCAAGAAACTTCAATAATTAATCTAAATATGTACAAAAAAATAAGCATTAGATATAGTTTAGTTATAAAGCATCCCCTCTACCGTTCAAATAAAAAGATTTTGATTTTAAAGCATAGATTTAACTTACCACGATATATGTGACGACCTCCGTGGTCGAGTGGCGTACGCACCGGTTTTCAAGGTGTCGCCAGCTCTGAGGTCCCGGGTTCGATCCCCGGACGGGTCAATGTAGAAAACCACTTTTCTACATTGTCTCGGGTCTGGGTGTTTGTGGTACCTTCGTTGTTTCTGAATTCCATAACACAAGTGCTTTAGCTACTTACTTTGGGTTCAGAGCAATGTATGTGATATTGTCCGCATTTATTATTATTTATTATTATTATTATTATATATTCTAAAAAGAAAAAAAGGAATACGTTCAGAAGCTAGAAATAGTTTATTTATAACGCATCCCCTCCACCCTTTTAGTTCTGAGCTGAATGTAGTCCGGATCCAAGTGCTCGCTACGTAGGTACATATTAATTACTGGGATCCAAATTAGCGCATTGACCGTACAAAAGTTCTCGTTAAAACCTTGTCAAAACGCTTTTAGGAGTAAATCGTAATTTAGCGTAACATTTGCGAACTTTAATTTGTTACATTTATTTAGTATTTAATGTTTTTTTTTAACTAAATACATTTTTTTTTGCAAAACTTTCGTCAAACATTTTTTTTTACTTATTATGTAACCTGCCAACAAACCCATACTTTATTAGATTAACCAACAATAACAGAATATAAGTGGATAAAGAACAATAAAATTAATGTTGGGGTTAAAATACATAGAAATCCGTACCCCGCCTTACTTTTTCGATACCAGACAGAATAATGTGAAAATCGGAAAATATTTTTTATGTATAACGTTTCTTAGCTGTGAAAAATCTTCTAGTAGCATATCTCACCCACAATTTTTGAAGTTGATCTACAATCACAAAAGTCATCGCCGAACATCATCATCTCCCGAAAATTTTCCCGTATTTACTCTACTATACTGAATACCGTATTTTACATGGAGCGACTGCCTACCTGATCTCCACAACCCATTTTTTACTGGGAAACACAGTATCCCATAATAAGACTGGATGTCAGAATTGACTTAACGACTGCTAAAGATTGTACGTATGACAGTCGGGACCTACGGTTTAACGTGCTATACGGACATCGCCTAACAAAGATACCAAAAAAAAACATCCGTCCAATTGAAAACCTCCTCCTTTTGAAATCGGTTAATAATATAAGTATGTAAACCGTCACATTATTAACAAAAATTCTAACCTTGTGAGATAATACCCTTAGGACGCGGAAACGAACGATGTCACGATGAGAATGAATTATCGGCTCCACGTGAAAATACTTGAGTTGAGCATTCAGACTGTTTAACTTTTGATTTTTTATCTTTATGTAGGAAAAACGATTGTTATTTGACAAATCTATACTTAGTAATATATAATAAAACAGAAGAGGTTTTCTTATTTGTTGGAACCAGCTGATTTTAGGTACAAGACACACATCGAAATTAAAATATGTCACACGTATACATCACATTTAAATACCTATATTTTTCTGCATTTCATAGTCTTTATCCTAAAGGCGTTCTTATAAGCTAAACTATATACGTTCTAAAAGGGCAGGTAAAACAACAGGGCACAGCTAGTGGAGAATAAAGAAAGAAGCAAGGATGCATCTCCAGTCTGCTTGCGACCACGGCTTGTGTAACCCGGTCGAAACGTCAAGCCAAATAAGGTATTTATGCATGTACGCGCTTATTCCCGTTATTTAATATAACTATAAGAAGTAAGTATTTGGATAAGTTGACGATAAAACCGAATGACCCGTAATATTATGGGATAACAGAATTTTTAACCAGTTTAGACATGGAACATGATCTGTAGTGTTTCCAGTTTCCACTATGTTGTTTAATTACAGTGACCTGCAATTTGACCGCCTTTTGCTCGAAAGGTAAGAGATACCGTGATGTTATATAGCCTATTATTGTCTTCAGTTGGGCTATCAAATATTAAAGTTTTAATTGAATCCACAGCTGTATTATTTATATTAATGTAGATTTTTTTTCTTGAAAATCTACTAGTTTTTTTTTAGTTTTCCATTTTAAATTTAAATTTTCTTATTCTTTTTCATCGTTGTCGGAATTTTGTAGATAGTTACGAGTATAAGAAAAAATAAAGGCTCTCTTGAATTTCTTTCTCCTAAGGGTCCTAATTACTTATTAATTGCGATACAATTAAGTAACTGAGTAGCAACGAGCCTATAAATTTTGTGAAGTCACTAGTTAGTTAGGTTAAGACGATATAGAATCGATTATACTACGCATTTTTTTCCATTTGTAATGAATAAATATGACGTAACATTGTCTTTGACATTCAGACGTTTTTGAATACGATATTATTTCAATGTCAAAAAACTACATGTATAGAAAATTTTCGTTTTCTTATTTATATTAATCACAACGCTAGCAACTTTTACAGAATGTACATATAAATTAACCTATAAAACTTCATGTTCGCATCACAGATGAAAAGAGACATGAACATCTTCATCATCATCCCCCTGCCCTGTTCCCAATTATTTGGGGTCGGCGCAATGCGTGAATGAAATAACACAATTATATTTCATTTAGCTATTTATTTAAGCATATTATTTAATTCTAATCTAATAATTGATATTGTCATTAAAATGAATGTTATGTAAATTTTATTTTTCTAATCAAAAACATAATATTATCTAAAAAGTATTATCTAACCTTTCTATTTGCATACTGTGTTAACCTATAAGTGGTTGTTACACACCTAAATGTGATCAATGAATTTTATTATACAAATCAGTGTAAACAATTGCTGGTTAACCTAATAAATAAATAAAACAACACTAACTTCATTCAATAAAAAAATCGAGTTACCAAAAATTCTCCCAAAAATTATGATATTTATTTGTTAGAAGTTACAGCAGAATTGGAATGATTACGTAGTATTATAAGATTATGGAGCTCGGACGTTTTTTGAGCAGATAAACTAATTTCAAATGAAAGAACATTTCTCGCTCCAAAGGACCTTTAAATGAGTTGGAATATTACGAAATATACAATGACGGACACTTTTATCGCTATGAAGTGAATTTCTCTAATTTTTACAAGCAATTATATTTTGAGGTACTGAATTCTGGAGGCAAACTTGAGACTGAAAAGTATTGTTTCTTTTTTGCAATGTGTGCATAGTAAATTGAAACCTAGAAAGTAACATTTTAAAATAATTTTCTCCAGTTTTTCTATCTCTATGTATCCCGAGATTTTTTAAAGATGACAACCCAACATCCTATTTAATGAAACATTCATCAATAACAACATTCACATATATATATTTTTAACATAATAACATTAAATTTACACTTCCAAAGATGAATTATAATTTTCCTACCTTCATAACTTTAGCCGTAGCCTGTACCCCGGCTAACATTTCCCATTTCAATCGGCTTTAAAAATTCGGTAATAAAAGTCCAAGGCTAGAAGTTTTATGATAAAGATTAGAATAATCGACTATAACAATCTTTGAGTTAACCACAAATCAATAAGTCGTTTCATATCGAGAATTTGATGGGGTCTTAAAATTCTTACAAAACTCAATCAAACTTTAACAAATTATAAATTTTCAAACAAATATCGAGTCGGAATAGTTAATTAGCTTTTCACTCAAGCAATGGACTGGTTCAATGAGCAATTGGTTTAACTGTTGATAGAAGTTTGGTTTGGGCGGATTTCACAAATCAATATGATCCTGATTAGGTGAAAAAAATCTACCCTCCCGTCTGTACCGAGTTCAATACTGCATTTTACCAAGCGATTTAGGTAAAAACTACAGAACATATTAATGAGACAAACCTAGAGCAATTTTTTGTTCGAATAAGGCCGGCCATATTCTTTCTAACTTTAAAAAATCCATGGTCTGTAACAAAATCATTTGACATTATGACTAATTTGAACTCCTTTACTTAACTTTTCCCTAAGAACGTGTTTACTAGTGAAATAGGCCTACAATAAGCAATTCGTTAAACAGTCGATTGAAGTGAGCGGTTAAGTCAGTGTTACCCAATCATGATATATGTTATTTATCAAAATGAGGATTATATTCGTTAGTAGGTTATTCCCTGCGGCTCTGAAGCCCGGAGCACGTTTCAATTGGCAATGATTAGCCATTGCGCCAGCAACGCTAATGACGATCTATGATGATGCAATTATCTTTAATAAGCTACTGATGAGCGGGTAAATACTAATTTAATCTTCGCTTTAACGTCGCAAAATAAATCTTACAATTTATGAACTTAAAACTTACTTAGAACATATGATGTACACAATTACATAAAACCCAACGATTAAAATAAGTAACAGAAAAACAAATGGATCGAGAAAATTCTTATATATTTTTTTGTATTTTATGAACCTAAATGAGTTAAATAATTTGTTAGATATAAATAGTACCTAGATCTCAATACTTATTTTTATTTCTATTTATTTGTATATTTTTAAACTAAAGTCAAAGATTTACTGTATTCCAGGTGTACACTTGTAGACTAGATTAGGTCTTCAAATTCGCAAATACGACCCTATAAAACACCTTAAAACCAAAATAATAACACCACTGAAAAGCCTTAAAATAATAATAATACCTAATATTTCGGGACATCTCACACACGGTTATCTGATCCCAAGCTAAGCAGAGCTTGTGTTATGGTAACCAGACAACTGATAAACATACTTATATACTTCTAAATACATACATATTATAGATAAATTACACCCAGACAACCAGAACAAATGATCGTGTTCATCACACAAACATTTGTCCTGGGTGGGAATCGAACCCACGACCTCCGGTATAGCAGTCAGGGTCACTAACCACTAGACCAACCGGCCCGTCGAAAAATAAAATTTTCTATATTAAAATATCTTTATAATTTAGAATTCATTTCTTACGTGCGCACCCCACAACGTAATACGCATTAGATATAACCAACTCATTCGATTTCACCTCAGTCCGATAAATTTAATGGTGTAGATATGCTGTGCTTAATGTCATGATTACATTACGACATTATCAAAGGAATACTTAAATATATTACACGCTGATATTATAAGCCGACTGCTACGCTAGAGGTCTTGGGTTCGATTCCCAAGTCGACCAAGGTGTTATTGGGTTTTTCTATGAAATTCTCAGTAGCAGGTCGGAGTTTGGATTTGTGCCCGGTTAGTGGCAATAGGCTCGCCCCCTATTACATGGGACCTAAACATACCGGCGAACTGTGGGTCTACATTGGTACACCTCTGCCTAACCCTTCGGGGATACAGGCGTGATGGTATGTTATGTTATGTTATTATAAGTTAAAGGGATGTATTTAGGACAGATTAATGTGTTATGTAAGGATATTTTTTGAAATGTATGTCTATTCTGTAAATAATTTCGGTATCGAACTTCACCTGAGTGACAATAAAGCTCACTTCAAAAGTGAACCCAATTGGCCTTGATTTAGAATTCAAATTCGAGAATACGTATTTGACATCTCACCGCGGATTCCGCTGTCGAGACATGAAAATAATGTTACAGAATAGCACTACTGTTTTTGAGCTGCTTTTTGACGTGTGGTGGTCGTATATCATAGGTGGTATAATCAAATAAATACTAACAGAATAGTCATAGTTACTTATGTACATCGTAACGTATTGCAATTTTGATTCATATTAAAACAAAGCTCTCGTTTTGTACTGTAAAAAATCTCAGACTTTCAACCCAAGAGAAAACACGAAACACATCAAAAATTATTTTTTTTTATTCAGGGTGCTACCTTGAATAAAATAATTGTATGCACTTTAGAAATAGATGGACGGCAACCAGATTGACGTATATGTAAGGTAGAACCTATGAAGAACCACCAGAGCGCTTCTTTCCCTAATCCGAATTCCCTGGAACGCATTGATACAGGACCTACGTGTTATACTAGACACCCACGTTTACTTATTTACAATTTAAAGTTTACATAACACCTCCAACACAAATTTAGAGCAACCATAAATCGTCCTTAAATTAAATAACTCATTTTAGGTACAGCAGAATTTTTCGCAACCATTTCGCAATAAAATTGATGAATGCCCCTCAAGAGATTAATGAAATCGGCATCAAACAATCAATTGTTGGTTTTTACCGGGTCGAGCATAAAAACTCCAATAAAATAGGTAGGTCGCTTCGTTTTTTCAATTCTATAGGTACTAAAATGTCACCTGAAAAAAAAAGGGGCTGAAAGAACGTTAAATTAAACTTTAAGAGGAATTATATTTAATTACGTCAAAAACATTATTATATGTAAGAAAAAGGATCAAACTACATGGGATATGGTATTGTTTCATTCTTGTATATATTATCTTTTTTTAACTAGGACACGTGAACAATAGCCTTTTTACCACAAAACAATAATAATACTTCATTTAAGACTAACATTAAATCTGTGGATTCAAAACATATTCTCTTTCCCATTAAAAAAAAAAAGAATTTGTTCATGAAATGCTTTTTACTAAACTAATAAATGGGTTATTTCAAACATCTGAGAAACTATCTATCATATCAAACCGTAGAGCCTCAATACTTAAAAAATATACTTATACCTGTTTACTGAACTATTATATAATCTATGCTCTAAGTAATATACGACTTAAAACTCCTTTGTGAGAACCCTTTTGTATAGATCAACAAAACCACATAAAAGTACCTTCTACATAAAGCCTTCAAAATGTATTGCAGGTGTTGTATTGTGACCTAGATCTTATTTAGTAAGCCTAGAGCAGACTAGCCCACAGCTAGCTTAAACGCTTTTATTAAAAACAAATAGCTAATACACGTTACCGCAGGATAATGTAGGAAAGGAATATTTAGTATATAATGAGTATAGTATAGTATATATATATACTAAAAATAAATTCTATACTAAGTATGAAAATATAAAAACGCAAACAAGCAATATTTTACAATACGACTCCATTTCAGAATATGTAAAATATATATCTTTGCTTTTTACATTAAAAATCTTTCCCTGCATTATAGAACTATTAATGATTTATTAATAAATGCTTAGTAAATGCAAATCTGTATAATATAATTGTTTTATATTATACAGATTTGCATTTACTAAGCATTTATTAATAAGTCAAGTCTTGTTTGTGACAACACATGTAAATCGATAATGGGTGGACGGATTTTTATGTTTTTTTTTTGGCATTTTTTGGCCCAATAAACAACTCGTAAATAAATACTTATTTAAGTATCATCATCTTACAATAATATACACATATCATTGGACTACAATTTTCCATAAATGCGTTCGCCACCTGCCCACAAATTCCCACTCTATTTTCTACCAACTCTGTACGGAGGCCGACTCCATGCTGAGGCCGACTCTACCTTATCGTACCAAAACGTTTATGAGAAATTCGTGCCGAAGTTAATCTGGTTGCTTCCGTTATCGATAAACTAAAATTTCATGCTGCCAAGTGTTGAATTTGTTGCTAAACGGTAACGAAATGGAACACTTAATAAACAGTTAATATATCTTAATGCGTTTTTTAAACGTATATTTTTTTTACGGGAGGGTGCGGTGGGTTTCTGGGGAAGAGGTTTTAATGACTTCTGTTTATCTTACTTATATTTAAGTAGTATATTTTAAGGGATTCGTACCCAAAAGCAAACAGGACCCTATAGCTAAGACTTTGCTATACGTCATCCTCGTACCTAATATGTCGACACCTGAAATTTTCAGGGCTTGCAAAATTTTACTGAAACATCATTTTTAATTTCAAAAGGTTATTTCAGGTTAGTTTAAGGTTTCTGAAAAGTATTTTGAGTATGTATTAAATAATAATCCTTCACATTATAAGTATTAACCGCACCTTTGAATCCCGTAACCAACCTAATATGTTATGCAAAAGGGAATACTCCTCATACATAATCATTCAAAGAAAATTCCAGAAAGGCCTTCGAAGAAAAGATTTTTCAGTGTCGGTATGTAACTTTTATACGGCAACAATTGCCCAAATAATAGGCCGGGAAAGCCAAGAAGGGCTAAAAATAGCTAATAACGGTAAAAGCGAGAGTTTTATTCATTAACTCGGTAAATGTCAAACCTCCCAGAAGTTCAATGGGACCTATAAAAATAATTGCTCTGAAATGTCAGCCATACACCTACATAAACGCTTAAAAAGTAAATAAGTAAGCACCTTTTTAAATGATCCTGATTACCATGTCTGTAACCTTTGAAACACTAATAATTATGACGATTACTTTGTTGACTGGTCTTGGGGTCTATATTATACTTTTGAGCCGCCGCAGCTTCACACGGATAGGCAAAATTAATGACTTATACACACAAACCATCCTTCCTTCTGAGTACCATATAAGTATTTGTACATTACCTTGAAAAATGCAACCTAAAGGTTATATAAAATATTAATACAAAGTCTATATTGACAAAAAAATATACATTTATACCTTTTAATATGGTTTATTTACCTAACCAAAAACTAGTCTGCCTCTATTGTTTTAATTTGTATTTTTATTAGTATTTTTATATAATTGTATTGTTACACTCACTCATTACTCTCATACATCATAAATATACACAAATATACTGATATTAACTCCAAAATAGAGACCACAGGGTATATTTCTTACACATTTCCGTCAACAAACTGAATATGCAATCTATTTCATCTTATTTATCATCAAACATGTTTATTGTGATAATAAATACGTAATCTAAAACGATAATAAACGAATAGGAAGCAGTATAATGTCTTGTATGAGGATTTTTTCGACGCCAGCTGAGCGGAAAAATGATCATTTGGCTTACTCATAATACTTCCCGACTTGTTCGCTCGGATTATCAGATTCCTTTTGAGTTGTTGTAGCCTAAAATAGCATATAAGTATATCATTATATGTGTGTAACTGTCACATGTAATAATAAATATTCATTTATAATACCTAGTACTAATAATTCAATAATTCCTTTACCGTCAGGTATTAGAGGTACCCATAAAACAACAAAGTATATAAAATGAAATAAAACCAAAATTATAACAAAACAAGGAATATTTAAAACTAAACACATTATAAGACTCACCTTTGCAGTTGTGAGGGCAGTTTTATCCAATGCACAACATTGGTAATTCCCACTTTTCTGCCCATTCACTACATACTGAACTTTTGCAGAATCTGATTTATTGCAAAAGTTCAGTCAATCAATTATTTACTTATATCAAATCTATATCAAATAAAAAGATTATATTTGATACCTTACAATCAGAGAACAACATAAAACAAGCAAAAAAAAAAAAACAACAAATAGAGTTGAAAAGTTTTAATTTTCTGCATTCTGATAAACGAGGTTACAATTATTTTTGATTTTCATTCTGTTTAACTAATGCGCTAGAGCGGTGGCCCCCATTCCACGGTAAGTTGGCGACTTCATCTCCGAAAATAATGAGCTTATGATACTGAGCCCACAATATTGTTTTGTTCCTTATAATTGAATTATTTGATCACTTAGATAGTATGGCTTTCAAATTGCTTTTTTAATCTTATTTTCTTTTTACCAATATTTTTGTCTTTGGTTCCGTAGCATTATAAAAATTGTTGTTATATTTTTATGGGTTTTTTCGTTATCTTTTCAGATATTTTTATTGAAGGGTGCTTAATTGATTTTCAATAGGCTCACCATGTTTTAAGATACTTCAACGAATACTTTCTTAATTTTATACAATATCGGTTAAATAAACTCAAAAATTCAGTTTGTGGAGTTTTGGAACTAATAAGTAATCATAGTAACACACGAGTACATTTGAAGTTTTATCTTTATTGTCATTACCATTTGTTCAGGCCATTGATCTGCCAGTAATCAACTACAACTTCAATTCTGTTGCAGAATTATTAGAAAGATCCCAAAAAACTACTAAATATAGGGTTACCTTGAAACTTTGAAGTCTAGATAATCCTACAACTTTCTAAATCTAGTATCTATAACACAAAGGCATACTAAACCATCTTAACAACCGCAGCTCAAGGCAAGCATCTTAACCCTGAAATATTAGCCGGCACTTGCACCTAACAAGCATAAATAGGTTAAGCCCCAAAAAGTCCGAATTAAACTAAGTAAAAAGGTTCTAAGATTTATAATCCGGTTATTAGTCATTCCGTTGTTTGGCAAGGTGATTTTCCCGCTTAAGGTACGGCTACATTGTTTTGCAACTAAGGGTTAACGGGTTTAATGTCTAGAGACAAATTTAAATATTGGATACAATTTGAATAAATATTTTGGTTGTAGCTAATTTGTAAGGATTTTTGTTTAAGCTTCCGTTATTATTTTTTGCGGTAGAAAAGGTTGTATTTTGTTTTAATTCAGGATGAATTTACGATATCATGAACGTACATATTATTGTATTTATTTTAACACCCTGTACTTTTGTATATAATATACTCATGTTACATATACAAATAAACTGATCCTTATATTTATTACATATTCTTCTTATAATAATGCTGGATGTATTGTTTACAATGTCATGAACGTGCATATTATTGTACTTTTTTTAATACCCTGTACTATTTTGTTTATACTCATGTTATACAAATAAATTGATCCTTATATTTTTAATATATTCCTCTTATTGCACCTTTCTTTATTATTTGGGTTCGTCGCATAGACCTTTCTTCCGTTCAAACCTAAAACCTACTCTTCTTCCTAGCATGTACACTAAGCATTTAGTTTCTTTATGCATTTCATCTATTACTTTATCAGTCGTCCTTGGTCTGCATATATCTACCCAATATCACAATAACTTCTTTATAAATTCATCATCCAATGTTAACCCTAAAACGCTTACCATCGAATTGCAAACACAAACAAAAAATTGAACAAAATCAGACGCAATTATTTTCGGCGAACCATCAGCATGCATCGTACTGTTGATCGATCAACTCAAACCCGCCAATGTTTACCTTGTTAGTGAAGCTCCAATAAAAAGTTATGAACGTTTAAACACGCGTTATACAAAAGGTGTACAAGCTAATCGAAGCTGGTAACCGAGGTCTCGCGGACCGACTCGCTTGGAAACGAGATAAACTTTCAGCCAGCATTTGCGGGTTAATTTACTGCCGCGATCCACTGTGGTAGCGAACGCGATTTTAAACGTGTGAAGTTAACTATGAGTAACATTTTGCTAGAAGTTATGACTGGTTTTATTAATGTTTTTGGGATTTTTAAGTTTAAGATTGTTATAAAATAGTTACGTAAAAAAAATCGTAGAAAACACGTTTATTTATTTTATATCTCAATAATGTGTGTGTGTTTTTAAATATATACTCACAACACAATATGTGTTCACGTCAGTAAATATACCGAAGTAATGTTAAGCAAATAGTCAAAAATTAATACCAGAAAGGAAGCCGCAGCCCAATAATTGTAGTATTTACAATAAAACCAATGTAGGTGGGAACAAAGAAAGTAATTCGAGACTGGAAATGTCGTTATTAAGCCTCTGTTCAGTTCCAGTTTTTCTACAAAAAGATGTTTGCAACTTGGAAATGTTCGCAACTACTGTCTTCACTTTTGTTAAAATCTTTTTTGTGTGGAGTTTTAACTAAAGGTGTAAGTTAAGAATTGGACAACTTTCGTGCCGATTTTATAACTAGCTGTTTTGTTTAAATGTGCACTGTCATTTATAATAATAATAATATAATAATATTCCGGGACAACTCACACACGGTTATCTGATCCCAAGCTAAGCAGAGCTTGTGTTATGGTAACCAGACAACTGATAAACATACTTATATATTTCTAAATACATACATATTATAGATAAATTACACCCAGACCACCAGAACAAATGATCGTGCTCATCACACAAACATTTGTCCTGGGTGGGAATCGAACCCACGACCTCCGGTATAGCAGTCAGGGTCACTAACCACTAGACCAACAGGCCCGTCGATTTGTTTATTTAATTGTTTTAAAAACTAAAGTTCAATCGTTTCTATCAAGATTGACGTAGCATCAATAGAACCTTTGCCGAGCAGAAAATAGTAAAATGATCTCTAATAAACTAACAACACATCCAAGTAAATTTGGACGCAGTATTATCGCTTATTTATATTGTATAGGTATTTTTATTCTAGAATCTAATTAATCTATTTCATAACGGAACAGATAACTAGTGCAAACGTAAGTAAAGAAAATCTAAAGACAGAAAGTATATTTTAGCTTAAAACTAAAACCTTCAACAGCGGCTAAAGCCAAATATTTAAACCTAGATAAAACCTAAACTAACTTCAAAACCTAATCCCAAAAGACTATAATCTCACAAAATTGGTGCCTATCGATAAAACGTAATAGAAAATAAGTCTGGAAACTCGCGTATTAGAAAATATACCATCATACAAGAAGATAATCCGGGCCCTCAGTAGTAAAAAATGCCAGTCAGTAGTGCGGCCAAGGCGTCTTAGGCCATTCAATTTGTCGCAAGAGACCCTTCTCAATACGTAATTGACACAGGCTTATCCCCAAACTTAGAACCACAATTTGTTCACATTTCTGTAAATAGTGAGTCGCTATTTCCACTCGCAATGCCTTTGATATCTTTAGAAAATGTTTTTGTAAACAAAATTGTTTTCTAGCCGCGTAATTTTCACTTACCTTGAGGAAATAAAACGACTTGCCTATAAAGCCTACGCGGCTAGCTAAAGCGTTTATATTAATTTGATTTTCATGAAAATTTACTTTAGTGCCCACATTTACTGCCAGTTATAGACTGGGATAGGCTTGTTAAATTTTAATAATAGCTATCTTGCTCTAGCTGATAAAAATAGCTATTCTTTTTATCATTAGCCTACCTTTAAACTAAGAAAGTGGCAATACTGTACAGTCACGAGCAAAAATATGTATACACTCTCCGATGTTTAACTAATTTTCTCTTTAATTCTAGATTGGTATTGTGAAACTTCTTCTGAAGAAATTACTAAAAACAGTTTCTTAATCATATACATATTTATCTTTTTGAGTTACAGCACAAGTATCTCGGTTAATTTGTTCTACAATTACGCTACGTGTATTCATATTTTTGCTCGCGACCGTACATACAGTAAGGTATAATATACAATATGGTATTGTAATTTTCTTTCTACCTACGTCACTTATGTCCAACAGACGGAAAGAGTTACTTTCATATTTATATTTTTAACCGACTCCAAAAAAGGAGGAGGTACTCAATTCGACAGTTTTTTTATGTTTGTTATCACATAACTTTAGACTGGTTGAACCGATTTTAATGATTCTTTTTTTACCAGTTTTGACAGTGGGATGCATAAGAAAAAAATATGAGACTTATTTTGAAGTCGGTTGTTTTTGTTAGAATTATTAGTATGAGCATTGGGCAAGGCAAGTTTATAAGCATATGTTATATCTATATTATTACTTATAATAAATCTGTAGAAGTGTAAATTCTGTACATTGAAAATATCGAAAAAATAAATGGCGGGGGGTGTTACTAGAAAGACACTGAACCGAAAAGGGTGAAAAAAAAAATGTTTGTCTGTCTGTCTGTCTGTCTGTTTGTTCAGCTATCACGTAAAAACAACCGGTTCGATTACGATGAAACTTGGTATAATTAATTATTCTTTATTATCCTGGGCACCACACTGGGTAGTTTTTATCCCGGAAAAGTATAAAAAATAAAAAACAAACTTAATTTTGCGGTTAAAAACTCATTGATAAGTTTCGTCATCCATGCGAACGAAGTCGCAGGCACAGCTAGTCTTTAATAAACACTAAACGATCATGTACAGTTACATAAAAAAAACCTTATTAAACACTTATATTTAAATACAAATTAAATACCAACACAACCGAAACAAAAATTTTCTAACTCGACTAATCACAAAAAGAAAATTCTAAGATAATAATTCACACCCTTGAAAGCTTTTAAAGTTTCTTCGTGTTCTGTAACTTTGTCTTATAAAGCCATTAGTCATTCTTTTGTTAGCGATTGTGACGGCAAATTTTTCACGATGAGACAAATTTTGAGAATAAATTAACCAATGTCATAATCTTGTGCAATAAAAACCCGAAAAAGTTAGGAAGTTTGTTTGCAAGTGTACCTGCCAGTATCGGGCAGTTTAATTAATTTAATAAGTTTGTGAATCGAGGTTTTTTAGTATTAAGGTTTTTATTTTATTTTGTTACGTTTTGTGTTGTTTTGGTTTTCTGTATGACATTTAGATATGCGTTTTTGTTTACTTATTTTTTTTTTATTTATGTTTAATTGAGAGCCATATTAATATATTTATTGAAATCTCCATTTATATTTAATTTGGTCTTATTATATATTCAAGTTGTACGTGGATATACACTTCTCATCAAAAAAATCGAAACACTTTCGTTTTTATTGTTTTTGTCCTAATTTTTTACAAAAGAGAATTAATTCCATGAAAAAAAAAACATTATTGTGTAGCTGGCAGTTTGGTCATTACAGTAAGAAGAAAAAAATCAAAATTCGAAACTAGAATTTCATTTGTTTATCCTATAAATGAAATTAATCACTGTTTTGAGACAAATGTGTATTTAGGGTTGGAGTACGTTTCTCGTTTAAAAACTAAAAATTAGCGCTTGTCTTTAAACTTTTTGTTTCTTATTTCATTTACTGTGACTTTGGGACGTCTGAAAAAACTTTTTTTTCTAAAACATATGGATACTTCGCCCGCAGAAGCCGCCCAAGTGGTGGCATTGCTGGATTCTGGACTTAGTCAGCGTGTTGTGGCTGCAAGATTGCATCTAAGCTTATCATCTGTTCATAGAGTCTACAAACGCTATCGGGAGACTGGTTCGTTCACGCGCCGTTCAGGATCTGGCAGGAATCGGGTCACTTCTGAGCGAGATGATCGATTTATTGTAACAACTTCTTTACGAAATCGACGCCTTAACGCTTTTCAACTGCAGCAGCAGCTTCGCGTTGTACGAAGAGTAGCTGTAAGTGACTCTACAATAAGAAGAAGGTTGAAGGAACGCGGATTGGCACCGCATAAGCCAGCGAATGGGCCGAAATTAACTGCAGACCATCGAAGAGCGCGCCTTAACTTTGCACGCGAGCACCTAACTTGGTCATACCTTCAGTGGAGCAAAGTACTGTTTTCTGATGAGTGTAAAATTATGCTGTATGGTAACGACGGAAGGAACAAGGTCTACAGAAGAGATGGAGAACGCTTTGCACAATGCTGCATTGAAGAAAAGGTCAGCTATGGTGGCGGTTCGTGGACGGTTTGGGGAGGAATCAGCGCCGACGGTAAGACAGAATTTGCCTTTGTGTCTCGGCCACGGCTGCCTGCACTAAACTCTCATCGGTACATCGAACAGTGTCTTGAACCTCATGTGATGCCCTATGCACATTTTATTGGCAACGACTTCATATTCATGCACGACAATGCTAGAGCTCACACCGCGGGCGTCGTACGAGATTATCTTACCGAAGTCTGTATCTCCATTATGGTATGGCCAGCAAGAAGCCCGGACATGAATCCCATTGAACATCTATGGGATGAATTAAAGAGACGAATTCGAGCAAGAGATCCAGCCCCAGAAACACTTAGCCAGCTGCAAAATGCAATCCAAGAGGAATGGGATAATATACCACAACATGTGATCGTGACTCTCATCCGATCGATGAAGAACCGTATGGAAGCAGTAATAAGAGCTCGCGGAGGGAATACAAGTTATTAAATAAACGTTTCTTACTTTTTTTTTTCATTTACGCGTGTTGTTTTACCCATTTCCTTCATATTCCATACAGGGTAAAAATTACTCATTATACAAAATACGAAACCTATGAAGACTTAATTTGAATTTAGAACATTAACATTAGGATTTAAAAACCTCATACTACTCACTATTAAATGACATTTTACATTTATTCCTAAATATACACATTTTTCTGATAATCCTTATCAAATCATAAACTGCGAGGTGTTTCGATTTTTTTGATGAGAAGTGTATTATAATCTATTACTTTTTAATTTATCTACAATAAATGATTCTGTTGAACAAACTGTTGTGCAGTTTGGCGATATTTTATGTAATTCATTAAATAATGTCCATTTTAATAAATAAATAAAAATTTAAATAATGATTATTCTTCTAAATATTTATTTTTTTATTTATTTATATTTCGCTTATGTAGCTTAAACCTTTTAAACTATCACTAAAATAAATTTCTTATCTCTATAAATATCTTCCTAATATATCCGTGTTATATAAATAAAGATCCTTAAATTAATAATTATATATTGCTGGGAAACCTTTGTGTTTATAAGGCATTAATATATTAAATGCTTAATAAATGGCAAAATAACTAATGGGAATACGAAATTAAACAGATGTATCTTGTTTAGGCCAAACCTAATTCCAAATGCGAACCAAACTGCAAAAAAAAAATTGCAGCATAAAGCAGCAAAAAATTAGGCGCTTCTCGGATCACAACCAAATCCCTTCGACATAATCAAAAACGCGTAACGTAATCCAGCTAATTATTCCGCACTAAGCAACCAGCAATAAGGGGACGGAAAGCAAAAACAACAAATCATAAGATTACAATCCTCCTTGTAGTGCCGCGGAAGTTTCCCCAAAATTTCCACTTTGTTTCATAAAGTAATTATTCATTCTTTTGTTGGTGTCTCGGCTCTACTCTCTACAGCAAAATTTTATGACACAAAAAGAAATTACTTAAACAAATTAAAGCGCTTTAAGCGTAATCTTGGCTGATAAAGATTTTAAATAAATCCCGCTTAACCAGGTGCTTTTGGTTAAAGGATATGATAAGACGTTTATTATTTGCCGCGAATAATATTTGTTTTGTGTTCAAATTAATGTTTGTTTTGTTTATGTATTGCTATGAGGAAGCAGAATTAATGCTTTTAATTTGAATTTGATATGTATGTAATGTTAAATCGTTATTGGTCCTGAGTTCAGTTTAGTCGTAAGCTTCATATGTGAAGACTCATCTTTATATGGAACAAAATATATGAATTAAATGAAGTCATAATTTAATAAACAAATTATGACTTCATTTTAATACATGCGGAAATTTATGTGGAAAAACTGCTTCCTTTGGATTTTATTTTGCTAAGGATTTTTATCTATATCTTGTCCTATAGATATACCTATATAAGCACGAACGAAGATCAAGTCAACACACCCATGGCACCCTTAATCAATTGGCCATTCCTTTAATTCGATCAAAGTAAGGGCCTTTCCCGTGTCAAGTTTCATTCTAATCAAATATCTGTTAGCTATTTAAATATTTGTCGCTATGGCTTCGCATCACCCTAAGCACACGAGATCTGTCTTCCCGCGATAATTCCGCCGAGGAATGCAAGCACCCTCAAACAAATACGCCAGTTAGATAATTAATCCTCTAAAACAACAGAGTAACATAGTAACCGGATATCTGCAAACAGTTCATTATATCAGTACTTTAATTACAAACTTGCGTCCGAAGTGTTGCCGTGACAATCAGCGTTGCATCTCAAATATTTGTATAACGAAGTATAGTTGAAACTGAAAACAAACTGTGTTCGCGTTCGCAGCGCGTAGTTGTGGAGTGTGAACTAGTGTTCAGAGCGGAGTTGTAAAGGTAAATGAGATGCGCTTGCCGGGACATTGTTTTAAGTCATACCTATTCTCTTGTTCACTGTAAAGTTCACTTTTAATTTCGGTACGAGGGGAGTTAGGCGCAGTTCATACTACATAATGAGAAACGACAATACTTGAGTCTTGAGTCGGCTTTATTAAACCTCTTTACTTTTCCTCTTTGAAGTATGGCCTTTCTGAAATCTTGAGATCTATAATTAAATAAACATCTCTCACTTAATCTAAGATATTTTTTTAATTTATTTTTCTTACTTTTATAGTACTCAAATGACCATCAAAGCGGTGAGTTAGCCAGCCAATGTAAACAACAGCTACAGCAGTAGACAGGAGTATTTATATTCGAGTTCCTTTCCCCGACCACTTCACAATGAGCCCTCACTAATTAGACACGCGGACAAATTAATGGCGTGTATTCAAAGCTTTCTGTCGCCATGTGAACTGGTGCTAGGTTACACAGTGCCTCGGAAATGGCCCCGACATTCGTTTGAGGCACAGAGTAGTTTATGAATGGAGTGTTTATTGCCGCGATAGCAGAAGATAATCTTACTTCCTGTTTAGATGGATTGTTCTTACTCTTTTATGTGTTTTTTGAATGAACGAAAGTGGTCACATCGGCATATAGTTTAAAATTATGATTAACATTGATTTATATCTCCATTACTCTGTGAAAGGAGAACATACGCTGAAATAAACAGAGGACCAACTAGGTTTTGAGTTTATTTATCATATTATCGTTTGAGAAAATAATAACGACTACCAAGGCACCGCTTAGCCATGGCTCAGCATAGTCAATTAGTCATTAAGTAATGACCAATTGTAGATACTTTTCTTTTAATTTTTTGACAGTATCATTCTATTTACTACTTACTAGTATACTCTGTGGTGCTCAGTGGATGCATTGTCCACTCACACCTCTGTGGATTGTTTCGCGCGGATATTTCGCGTCTCGCAAAGTGTTTGAATAACAAGCGACTGTATTGTTCTGCGGTTTTATGCTGTCTTATTTTAAGGATATTATGAGACACTTCATAATAATATTCATTTTATTTTATAACGAAATATGTACTATTTTCTGAGAAACTCATTGAATGAGAGATGCGAAACGTTCATATCACAAAACGTATAGATTCTTTTGTACTTAAAAATACAAAAATGTTTGGTTCGATATTACATAGATCGAAACAACATAAATAAGGCAGGTATGTAAAAAAACAATATTATTTTTGTCATCCAAAAAAGTGCAAAAAAACATGTAATAATATGTGTTCAATTACTTCATCTAACACTCATTTACATGGACTTGTAATGAAGACAGTCAAAGGCGTAAAACACATTTCCCTTCGAACCAGAATTGCGTACCATTTGCAGCGCTTATGTCAACAATCAGTCGCGCGCTGTGTTCAGCGGTGCGTACACAGGAACCTACAGGGCAGGCCGGAGAGGCGGGAGAGGCCAATAAAGGCTGATAGAGGCCGTAACAACGAACTACAATCAATCAATTACCTAACATTACATGTTTATGCGTTAAAACGAGACTAGATTTTAAAACACCAAGTCAATTAATTTAATACAAAACAACGAACTAGTTATCGTCTAAATTTGAATTTGTTTGATTTATGTAAATCATATCATCAGTCTATGATGTTCTTATTTTATAAAATCAATCATTAAAATTCAAAATTATTTATTGATAAAAATTATAAACATATTGCTGGGTTCCAATTTTATTAGAGTAAACGGATTTGAATATGGAATACAATAACTTTTTTAGAATAAGTGCTATAAGTAGCGTGTATTATTCATTTATGCGTGGGTATTTCGGTAACAAGTTTTCTTTTTTTTGTTTTATTAAACGATTAATTTGAAATGAATATGTTATTACATCATCAGCTTGTGACGCGCGACTTATAATAGAAATGTGTTATAAAGTTTAGTTACGCACGTCATACGATGACAAGTCTAGGTGAAAACTATTAAGGAAATACTCCTCTGAAAAGGAAAACGAAAGAGAATCACAATTACATCAACAACTCAAGTTAGAACAAACACGTCGCGAGCCTTTACAGGCTGCAACGAAACAGGCCAAGTTAAATGAAAGGGCAGAAATATTACCTGGCTGGCTGGCACACGTCATGTGGAAGAGATTTCACAATAGCCACGCAGTCAAGCGAGTTGGCCCGACTTGGCGCGACATGGCGCTCTGATTAAGATAACACCTAGCGCTTTGCGAGCAAATGTTCCTTCCGTCAAAAGACAAGCTTCAAAGGTATGTGACTGTTGACTTTTGAAAAGGCACGCATACACTTCCACGCCAGTGATCTTCAAGCCAACTTACAGGCAACGCACCAACGTAAACAAACCTATGTAGGCTTCATACTTTTCTCTGACTTCAGTTTAATCTAATATTAATTCAACTTTATTATCCTTCTAAAAGAGTCTTATGAATTGTTAAGTGGAGCACAAGGTTACGGTGAGCTTAATTATAAAATTAATTTCACTTCCTGACCGTCGGTTTCATAATATATCACTTAAAAGCTCTTTAAGGATAAAAATAACACTCATTAATTTGACGTAATTACGTAAAAAAGTAACGGTTACAGGACCGTAGGGGAAGGCGTTCCGGTTCGATTAAATAGACGGCCTTCATTAAAATCAAGATCTCTATCTAATTTAATTATAAATGCTATATTTCCGAAAGTAATATTTTCGGGAAACTTAAAGTTTACGACGTTAGGGGATTGAGTTTTGCGTCGGTTGTTTGGTCACGTAGCATGCATATAGTAAGCTAACAGGAGACAGGGGCCAGTGTGCTGAGCACCATAACGGTCTTTAACAAGCTCTTGGTCTAGTCAAAGCCGAAGCTCAAAGCTTTGTGATTCGCTAAGGGGTTCCGTTTGCTTATGATATTTTAGACTCCACGGACCAACTTTTGTACGCACGCTGACTTTCGAGGATAGCGCAGAGCAGCGGTGATTGAATTAATATGTAGTCGACTCACAACGAGGCGTTCGCTAATTAGTGCACGTTTTTGCCACTAGATGCTCAGTTTCTGTACGTAATTTTACATAAACATAACTTACAAACTAACTTTGAATTTCCATTTCAGCTGTAACGTCGAAACAGTGTTAAATATTTACAAAAGTATTGACACTAGACTTGCTAACTTATATAAAAATCTTTTACGAATTTTAAGAAGTTATTTCTTTGAAAAATGTTCGTTGAAGTACCAAAACCTGTTACAAGGTCAGGCGAGAAGGACAATTTGTTTAACTTTTCAGCTTACATTAGCCTAGATGGGTTTCCTCGGTTCTCTTATGAAAGTCGGCCGGCCACTTAGCAGTACCATAAAAGTTAAATGCCCCATAAATCATAGTGGGTGGGGACAGATGAGAGCCGCCTTACTGCCGCGGTAATGAACTGACTTCTTATTAATAATAACTTGTTGACGGCTGGAGCCAGAAGCCGGATAATAGCGGACCCGGGCGAAATAACTCACCCGCGACGCATAACCTTAATTCAACGAGTTTTCATCCTTCAATGAATTTTCAATTGGACATTAATTTTGTTTTAGTCTGTATTTATTAGGACACGTGCACAGAAACAATGTAATAACGACAGAAGGTATGCCTAGGAGGATTTTGAATATGATCTTTGCCAATATTACTTGAAGACGAGCATTATTTTCGTATATGAAGATAGATGTTATGAAAGCGTCTTTTTAAGCAAAAGTCGTGTGTTAGTCATTATTGTCTCCTGTTATTTTACATAGGAAACTAAATTATGAAACATTTCTGAGGTTTTTTTTTCATACTGCAGATTATGGTATACATCTTATCAAACACATGTATTTTTGTATAATGCTGTAAACACTACAGAATAAAGCTTCAAATCTAGACACGATTTTTATTGCACATCTCATTCACTTAAAACTATTATAAAGAACTATGTTTGATACAAAATCATCGGCAGTAAGTGAGCAAAATTTCAATTAATACCTTTCTACGATCAAGTATTCGACAAACAGTGGATGAAAGCTTCCAATCAGTCAGAAACTGTTTACCGACGAACCTCACCGTCCAGTTACTGCCCAGATTAAGTACCTAACTTACTTACCGTCACTTATACTTGAACTTAAGGGTTCAATTAGACTAGAACTTAACTGACCTCTGGGTTCTGACCTATTTAAATTTTTGATTGATACTGAGTTGGATTTGTAGTTGAGATGTATTTTATATTATAAAGTTCTAGGATTTTACTAGAATGAAGAGTTCTATTAGATAAAAATGTCTTACTTTTTTCTTTATTATAAATATCATTTTGATATCTGACCTTCTCGAAAATTAACTAAGTATTGAGTTAGATTCTTAGTTTATGTACTCAGAAGTAGGTACTAACCTTTGTTGGGAGTCAGTAACCCTTTTACTTAAAATAGGCAAAAGAACTTAACCCTAAACGTCCAGTTACATTCTTGAATATTCTTTCTTTATTTACCATTTTATGTATTATCTTGTTTATGTATATTTACCAATTTGACCAAATCTGTTCATATATCTTATTTTACTTTACATTAATATCTTCGAACTAGTTTTACATTAATGTAGTATAAAACATTCTTGTCAACTAAATAAAACATCGTAGATTTGTCGCAACTAATCTCCAGTTTCCGTACAAACTCGTTGAACAGTACACAGTACACAAAACCGTGTACATTACTCTCGAGCCCTTTCAAGTAGATAGATGAATTCATAACTCAGAGTTGGCAAGAAGTCGCGTCGCTAAGATATCGCGGAATTCAGCTATGTGAGATAAACAAGGGTTCCAACCATCCGTGAGGACTGATATACGGAAGCAGGGGTGGCCAACATAACTAAAAGATAAATTTTTACTGGCTTAAGCTCCGTGTCAACAACTGATTATAGGTTAATTTGTAATTGTAGGTTAAGTCGTTAATTTGTAATAATTTTAATTCTATACTTTTTATTATTTTATCGGCACTATGTTTTGTTTCCCTTGACTATGAACGTGTGATGTATAATAATCGCCCTTATTTTCCTTGGCTTTGCAGTTTAACTGCAAGGCAAAAAAAGCCTCCCCAAATTATTAAATCAAAAAAAATTAAGGATATTGGGAGGCAAGAAAAGATATTTTTTAATCTTTTCGTATTATTCTTACAAAGGCATCTTAATGAGATTGTACTCTACATATTTTTTTATTAAATACTCAGATAATATTTTTTGTCCTCCTGCGAGCGACTGTTTGGCCACCTCTGCAGTATAAAATCTAAAGGCATCATAGTATCATAATGAAAGAGACGGCGATAGCTTTCTGTATAGCGCCATCCCTGTCACTAAGAAAATTATAGTTCTAAGACAATATACGACCACAGCTCTGTCAATTGTTTCCATTCCTATTGTATACATACAGGGTGTGTGGAAAATGACATTCACCTTCAGTATATATAGACGTAGGTTGATAAGTAATAGCACTGTTATTTGATACCTATGTATCAATTATTAATACTATTGCAATTGACATAAAATAATACAATATTATTGTATGTTGTTTTGTGCAGTGGACGGATATAAACTCGCTATATAATATCAGAGAGATAGTCCTAGTTTATGTGAGTTCACAATACACTATAAGCTTGCAAGTAAAAATAAATTCAAAATATTTTAGCATAGGTAATAAATAGTACGTAAATTATATAGAATATTATGCTTAACCTACTTAACTGCTAAACTAACTTAAAATTTTGCAGTTTAATTTCCTTCCCGAAAATCTTTTTCTACAACGTGAATCCTACAAATTACAAAATAAATCATCTTCATTGAACAAAATTTTAATGACATCGTATAAGCCAAGGTAGAAGTAGACTAAGTACCTAAATAATATTTTTTATAGATTGATTGCAGACATAGTTAACTGTTTACACATAATATATCAACTCATATTCAAAAATAAAATTATAAATTAAACCAAAATTCAATATGTACTTAAATCTAATACAAGAACAAACAAAGACTAAAATTAAATCTTATATAGATAAATAAAACTAACACGCGTCAAAATACTCATCGTCATCCCTGTCAATGGCGGGAAACGTGCCCAGAAGGCTGGCAGCATTGCCAAATAACCAAAATTATATTAATATTCCGCCACTACAATTCCGTAGAACAATTCAACGTCGCTAAGTAAGTTAAACATGCTGTAGTTAAGTTTTCAAATGCTACTAAAATCGGCTTCACGTTCAGAAAATAAAATACTTAAACAACGTGACTCGCGTAAGAAGCAGGCCTCGGCGCAATACCTAGTCCATTAACCCAATAAAAAGTAAAATAATCACGTACCTTACTAATGTGCTAACGTCTTAGGTTTAGGAGAAAGACGGCTATCAACCAAGAACCAAGCTTTGTAGAGAAAACTCTAAAAACTGCTTAAAACGAGATAACGGCTACTAAAACAAGGTACTACGACAGAGGTTGTTTTACCCAGTTTCACCCGTTTACAACCCAGTGAGGGGATAATGGGCACCTTTAAACCTTCATGGTTTACACGAAGTGAATGCGGCCCCACTTAGCTGACATGTGTTAAGGTACACTAAAAATGTATTAAAAGCACAAGCGTCCTTTTACGCTGAGATTAAAATAATGGTGGAAATTGACACCCATAACGACGGAGAAATTTACAAAAGCGACTAGCATTATTTTAGAAATTAGTTATTCGTACAGACAATGTGTGCTTTTGGTGTGATCCTACATTTTGATATGCTAGCTATACCTAGGTGGTGTAGCAAAAGAATAAGTATAGTAGATATATTAGTAGAATATTCTTTATCGTTTATCACAAAAGATACAGCATTATAAGATACAATAAAATAGAATGTATAAGGGTATAATGACGGACATGTTTTAAAAGCATATTCGATTGAATGTAACTTCCTGTTAAGACCCTTCAAAGGCCTTTCTTTTACAGATATCTAACGCAGTTAGTGAAAAAGGAACACTTTGACTGTTTTTCAAGAGTTTGGTTCCTCAACATTTTCAAAATTTTAACATAAAAAAATCTATTGCAAGTTTTTACCATACGACTCTACTTGGATGAATACATCTAGTATACTTAACTAAGTTACCCGGACTTAAATAAATTGTCAAGAATGTCCCGGATTACAAAGTCGAATACTTGAATCTGTTTAACACGCGACACGATACCAAAAACAGTTCTGTTGTTACCATTCTCATATATCAAAAAGACATATACATAAAATTCTACGAACAAAAATCTACTTTATGTACCAAACTTAAGGTAGAAATTTCAGTGAACAAGAGTTCTATAGAAGACTGTATTTCAGATTATTAAAAGACACTAGTACCAGAAGTGTTCTTCGTTAACAAATAATAATAATACCAGGCTGGAAATTTTCGACCGTGTTGGTCTAGTGGTTAGTGACCCTGACTGCTATACCGGAGGTCGTGGGTTCGATTCCCACCCAGGACAAATGTTTGTGTGATGAGCACGATCATTTGTTCTGGTTGTCTGGGTGTAATTTATCTATAATATGTATGTATTTAGAAATATATAATTATGTTTATCAGTTGTCTGGTTACCATAACACAAGCTAGCTTAGCTTGGGATCAGATGTGTGGGTGTGTGAGTTGTCCCGGATTATTATAATATTACTAGCTGTACCCGGCATGCGTTGCAATGCAATTTTTTCTACCTAGCACCTGCCTACTATCTACCTACTACCACTTATGGGTATGAAAAATAGATAGTAGCCGATTCTCAGACCTACTGAATATGCATACAAAATTTCATAAAAATCGGTCAAGCCGTTTCGGAGGAGTATGGTAACTAACATTGTGACACGAGAATTTTATATATAAGATATTATATTACATAAAATTTTCGAACCATTTCTATGCAATTATAAGCATTAAAACGCTGTAGACAATAGTGCCTACTTGATCTAGTAAAGCAAGTTAAAATTGTGTAGGAACTTAAATTTTGATGATCGTGTGGCTAACATAAGTCGATCTCGAACACAGCACTCAGTTTTATTACTTACTAGCTTTCGCATACCCCTTTGTCTACACTGTATACATTTGTCTCTGTAATTATTTTAATCAATTTATTTTAGCCAGTCAGACGGGGGAGACCTTTGCCCAGCAGTAGGAAAATCAGCAGGTTACATAAAAAAAATTGCTTCTTATTTGGCTTCTGTTGGGCAGTTCAAGAAAGCTTTATTGGCGATATAAACTTTGCAAATTATTTATTGCTTTTATATAATGTACACCTATATTATTATGCATTAATTTTTACTCCTAATACAAATTTACGTAGCTAGTAACAGAAAATTAAAGAAAAAATAAAGAGAATTGTCTGATTCTCATTGTACTAAAAGTATATACTTCATTCAAATCAATATTTGCTAAATTTTAAATAAAGTTATCATCAATATTACAAAAAAGTAAATTATCTAACGAAGTTGAGTATTTTTATTACCAAGTAATTAAATAAATTGACAACAATCGCTCTAAAATGAAGGCTATGAAACGAACCAAATTAAGCCCCGTTGCGCTCCCACCCGAGCGGACCACCGTCTAATGAACTAATCATGAAACCAGCACGAAATATACCCTCGACATAAACAAATCCGTAACATAAAAACCGACATCCGTGCATCTGCACATCCGTAGATCTGTAGATCCGTGCATCTTTGTTGGCGTTGCATATTTTGTATTGCGACCGCATGACGGGTGCACGGATTCACACGAGCGGAGGAATGTAAGTAAGTAGGTTTGCAAACAGGATGTCGACAGATCCGCAAATGGGTGCTCAGCTAAAGTCAACGGCGGTATTTGTTTTGTGAAACTAACAAATGACATGCTAGGCGACGCGGTTACGTTTGTTATATGAAATCTTGTTGAATTAAATTAGTTGTGTTGAAAAATTCTTGGTGGAACTATAACCTTGTTTTGTAACTTGAAACTGTCTGTAACGAGATATACAAAGAATACATTATTCTTTATCCACTGTACCTATACCTATATACTTACTTATATCTAAATGCATACGCCATCATGAGTCATTAATATTTTAGCATGAAGTACGCATTTAAATTCAAACTAACTCCCACAATTGACATAACAATTTCAAAATCTTGTTACAAAACTAAACTTTTAAATATTAATGTTTTCACCCTAATAGGTACCTAAGCATGAATGGAAAAGGGTTGGGTAATATAACAATAATATTTTTTCTAGCCATTTCTTCGTTAGAGCTGTGATGAACCAAATATTTTTTATCGATGTTCAGGTCTTTAAAATGAAGCAAGAAATAAGATATATACCTATATTTATACAATTCGTAAGTATAGCAATTCAATAGTAAAACAATTTTTAATGCCACAATAACTAATCAGAATCAGAATTTTATTTGTGAAACATAGGTAAATTTACATATTATGCAGGTCTTAAAAATAAACAATAGGAACACTATGTTTTGCCGTGGAGGCGTACAAATATTTGGGTAGGCACATAAAGAAAATAAAAATAATTAACAATTAATAAATTATACAAAAAAAAAAACAAAGACTAACATAGAATTATTAATTAAATAACAAAAAACTAAATTGAAATCGCTTCACCCGTTCGGGAGCTACGATGCCACAGACAGACAGACAGACACACACACCCACACACACACACGCACACACACACCCTCACACACAGACACGTCAAACCTATAACACCCCTCTTTTTGCGTCGGGGGTTAAAAATCATATTTTCCAGTGCAATGACATATAAAGCTGGAAAAGTTATTAAAACTAGTTTTTTCTCTTTTTTAAACTCACAATCTAATAAAAAAATAAAAAAGCTTAACATTAGGTCATAGACTTATCGTTGAAGAAGTCTTCTAGACTGTAGTAACACCTCTCAATTAAAAGAGAGGAGAGGGTTTTCTTAATTTTTTTTAAGGCATGCTTTTTATGCTGCCGGGAGTTATATTATAAATTTTCGGGGCGATACCAAAGAAACTCTTTTTAAATAAAACAGTTTTACATTTTATATGGCACAATTGACTGACATACTGAGAGCGCATTGAGTATTTTTTTACATCACGTAGCTCTTCAAACAGATTTAAGTTGTTCTTTACAAACATAGCAGTCTCAAAATGTACAGTGATGGTAATGTAAACATTTATAGGGATTTAAGGTAAGGTTCACAGCTATCTGTTGTTTTTAAGTTACACATGGATCGGATACATCGCTTTTGCATTCTAAAAACAAGTTCTTTTTCAGTTGACTGCAGAAATAACTATTGTGTTCAGTCAATAAATCCCATCATTGGCAAGTTTTACTCATCTTTATTCCAGTCGAGTTTACACCGTAAAGCACTCAGACCACCACTGTATAATGGTTGCATCCGTCGTTATGGATTGACGTCTTTACTGCATACTTCTATGAGACCAACTACCTTTCAGCGAGGAAACAACAAAGGATTTTCAACCTTAACGACAATTCAAGAAGATTCGTTTTTCTGTTTTTGGTGTGACTGCCTACGAAATATCAGCAAGGGAATTTGAACCTTAGCAACAGAACATAAAGATTGGTTTTCCTGTTTTTGGAGATACTGTCTACGCAATATCAGCAAGGGAATTTGAACATTAACGACGAATAATCAAGTTTGCTTTTTCTGTGTTTAGAGTTGCTATCTACGCGTAAGGTCTGCAGTCGCATTCGTAGGATGTTGCCGATACGGGCTGAAATATGAATATCGTCGCGTTTCCATTTGTGTAGTCCGGTCACGATTACCCTTATTTTCTAGACTGTCTACATTTGATGCTAAACTAGGTTGTCTGTAATTTGGTGACTGAAAGAGTGTAAAAAGCGCTTCAAGCCGCTTTTTACGATGTTATCTGGGATACGAACGTAATATTAAAACTCAAGTAAAATTAATTTTAATAGTAAATATCTGTATTGACATAAGGGTTATGTTACTCCGCGCATGTAAAATAATTTCTATTAAGAAATAATCTCAATGCTGCAGTCTTTATCATAAAATTTTATCTCTAAAGAAACACACTTTGGACCAAATAATAATAATAAATAAATAATAAATGCGGACAACATCACATACATTGCTCTGAACCCAAAGTAAGTAGCTAAAGCACTTGTGTTATGGAATTCAGAAACAACGAAGGTACCACAAACACCCAGACCCGGGACAATGTAGAAAAGTTGGTTTCTACATTGACCCGTCCGGGGATCGAACCCGGGACCTCAGAGCTAGCGACACCTTGAAACCGGTGCGTACGCCACTCGACCACGGAGGTCGTCAAAAATAATCAAATAAAAATCAAAAATAAAATATGAAGCTGAATAGTATATTTTTTATCTAACAAAAAGTTCAATTTAAGTATTTGCGCAGTTACAAAAGTCTACAAGATTGTTTAAACAACCTTTCAAGGGCTACATGATTAGAGTATTAAATCTTTATTAAGTTAACCTTTTATAGATTTACGTGTAAAGCACTTATAATAGACGGGCCTGTTGGTCTATGTATCAGCCACTTTAAAGAAATAATGACCGTGCTTTGGGATTATGAACCTTAATTCAATGACTAAAAGTTCAGTTTCCATCACATTCAAATTACTTTTAGGCCCTTTTCGGTAATATTTGTCATTCTAAAATGAACTTAAACACATGTTGTCAAAGTTGATAATTGCGTAATTAGTAATAACGTTTAATTCTCTTCCCAGATTGGCTTTAGTATAGTGGTTAGTGACCCTGACTGCTATACCGTAGGTCGTGGGTTCAATTCCCACCCAGGACAAATGTTGTGTGATGAGCACGATCATTTGTTCTGGGTGTAATTTATCTATAATATGTATGTATTTAGAAATATATAAGTATGTTTATCAGTTGCCTGGTTACCATAACACAAGCTCTGCTTAGCTTGGGATCAGATAACCGTGTGTGAGTTGTCCCAGGATATTATTATTATTAATTTAACATTAATAATTTTAAATTCAATACCCCAAAATTTAAGTATTTATTCAAATCCAAAGCCACTTAACGTGAAAAAATGTATTCACTTCAAAAATAGTCCCAGAAAATCTGATTACCTCGAACAGAATTGAAATTTAAAGTTAGGTTGGTGGTCAAAGCAAGACGTAAGACTCTTATGTTAGGTACTTAACGCTGGCTAGAAATGCTAGATTTGAAAAGCTTACTCGCTGAGATGGTCCTAAGTCTAAATATAACTTAGGTATATGTTATGTAGTACTGTGGTCCGTTATGTGACCTTAGGATTTTATTGTTGTGAATGTTTATAAGTTTGGTAATGTAACTAACCTTTTGTTGAAGAAACTTGTTTTCTTGTTCAACAAAAGGTTAACAATTAAACAAGGACAACAATAATTATCAATTATATTATTGAAGGTTTTGCAAATCTTAAGTTAAATTAATAATAATAAAAATAAAAAATATGATGTACAAAGCCTTTACTTATATTTTTAATGGGATTTAAATTTCTTGACTTTATTTTACTAAAGTTTCTGTTTTAGAAAAACCGCTCACAATAACTATCCTCGTTAAATCTACAATAAACTCTCTTACTTAATAATTCTAAAAAATAAACAAAAGAGAAGCTGTAAAATCATAAATTTAATTCTAAACAAATATAAGAGATTAAAGAGCTGAAGAGTAGCAGTTAATATTTAAAGGCGCCTTGAAGCCTTTTAAAGGACAAAAGTGTTGAAAAATTAAACGCTTCGGCGTTTTAAACTCCTTCCCTCGTTGTTTACACCTCGGCTTTTACGGGTTAAGGTGGACACTGACTGGTCACGTAGGTAGGTCATTCTATGGTCCAAGTGCACATTATCACATTAGTACTTTATGTACAGACTAACTTTGCCCCGCAGTTTCACCTAAAGTACTTAGTCAACGTCTCCGATGCTTGTTTAGTTGTGCTCTAATTGTAAATCCATTACATCATAATACCATGGTCACGTACAATGAAGAATTAAGCATATAAAAATCGATCAATAAACACAAAATATAACAAGATTTTGACAAATAACTTTCACATGTATCACATCATCTAGAATATGTCCACTGTTAAACAAAGCGATCCCCCTAAGATTGCCAGCACAAACTTAATAATTCAACCCAAATAAAACCTTCACATTATACCCATTCTTTCTAGACATAGACATTAAATCAGGGCGGGCCTGTTAGTCTAGTGGTTAGTGACCCTGACTGCTATACCGGAGGTCGTGGGTTCGATTCCCGCCCAGGACAAATGTTGTGTGATGAGCATGATCATCTGTTCTGGTGTCTGGGTGTAATTTATCTATAATATGTATGTATTTAGAAATATATAAGTAAGTTTATCAGTTGTCTGGTTACCATAACACAAGCTCAATTTATTGTGATATTACAATTTGCATTAAATATTATTTCGATCAGAAATCCATAAGTAAAGAACCAACCAGGCATTATACCGTTTTAAAATCATTTATATTCCTCGTTCTACCTTCATATTTGATTAATTATTCTCATTCCCATTTCAAGTAACTTAAAATGGCATTCAATCCCATTGTGGCGTTACCTACAAAGCCAGTGTACATCTACCTTTAAACCTCTTGAAAACGTGTACGTCCGAGTAATCCGATTTCCTAGAAACTCCTTCTATAGTCATCCACATTACTTCTATTGCTTTATGCCTTTATGACTTATCTTTTTATTTTATTTTGTAGTACCTTTTATATCTGTCAGTACATATGAAAGTAAATAAAAACTACACATGATTTTATTTATTAAAAAGTAATGTACACACAATAATTCAATAATTCAGTGGTGGGTACTGGTTGCTGTACTACTTTTCCACGATATAAAATAGGTGGAAAATAAATAACCTTTTGAACTTATAGGATAGCAGACTTGTCTTCTTCTTCTTCCTGCCCTTATCCCAAATTAATTGGGGTCGGCGCACCATGTTTTTTCCTTCCATTCCACTCTATTAGCTGTCATACTCTCATTCACTGCTTTTTCATTCATATTACCTCTCACGCAATCAAGCCACCTTTTTTTCGGCCTTCCTCTTCCTCTCCAGCCATCCACATTCAAATGCATCACTCTCTTATTCACATGCCTTTCATCCCTCCTCATTACATGCCCATACCAGGCTAGGCGATTCCCTTTCACTTTTTCAGTTACTGGCGCAACTTTCAAACTTCCTCTTATATACTCATTCCTAACCTTATCCATTCTCGTCACTCCACACATCCATCTCAGCATTCTCATTTCTGCTACATGTAATCGTCTTTCATCCGTCTTCTTTAGGGCCCAACATTCCGATCCATACATTACGACAGGTCTAATAACTGTTTTGTAGATTTTACCCTTCAACTTGAGGGGCATCCGTGGGTCACAAGTTGTTCCAGTGACCTGTCGCCATTTCATCCATCCTGAATTGATCCGCTGTGTAACGTCTCGGTCTACATCACCGTCGCCTTGTATTAGCGACCCTAGGTACCTAAAATCGGAGCAAACCGGTAAAGGTACTCCGGCAAGAGTTATGGGTACAGGGCTGGAGAGACCGCCGAAGTCGCAGAACATATATTGAGTTTTGGTTCTGCTTATCCTCAGGCCAACATTCTCCAGTCTCTGACACCACATATCCAATCTGCTCTGGACCTCTGGGCCACTTTCGGCAACCAGCACAATGTCGTCGGCGAACAGCATACACCAGGGTGCCTCCTCCTGAATGTCCGACGTCAGAGCATCCATTATCACCAGGAAGAGATAAGGGCTGAGAGCCGAACCCTGGTGCAAGCCTACCGCCACATCAAAACTGGTTGTGTCACCCACAGTAGACCGGACTTGGCTACTACATCTACTATACATAGCTCGGATCAATTCTACATACTTCCCAGGCACTCCTAGACTTGTAAAGGTGATTTTTATTACGCTGACATTTCAAAATAATTAGATACTCCAGACAGCCTACTAATAAAAACATGTAGCAGACGACCAACACCACTACAATATACTAGCTTATTACTTGATGAGGAAACCAAACAGTATTTATTCTATAGATACGATTATGTTTCAAACATATACCAAATTCATGTAAAAAAGCTGCGGAAGAGCAACTCGCAAAGAAACAAATTTAAAAATATCTAAACCGTCCTGAATTATAAAATCGCTGACCATTAATATTCATCACGTCTAAAAAGTGCAGGTGGAGCTAGGGGTGCGCTGGCTGTCATGACACGGAATTGCATTAAGCGCAGTCGTCCCCAGCTCCGGTTAATTTGTTGGTCACCGCTCGTTACCATTTAATCCGAATCCCTCCAGACCAGATCGCGGCTCACTTTACCAGATTATCATCCAATTTAGTCCACCCGCTCGGATAAACGAAGTCACTCGATATGAAAAATGTTGGAATAAAAAATCAGGTCACCCTTGAGGCTCTGCGCCTTTCAATTTATAATAGACTTTTGGATTGCGGCTAACGAAATTTGTTATCAATCATTATCTCATTTACATAGACGGTGAGGATATTATTAAGGTAAGTGGTTTTAGAGAAAGGTATTTTTATTCAATGTTTTTATGGAGACTAGTTAGCTTCAATTATGGAAAAGCTTGTTGCTACCTTAGAAGTGAATTACTCCCGGTTTTTGAAACGTTGATCAACTCAAATTGTTAATCAACTGTCAAATCTCATGACAAGCGGTGTGATTAGTCGTTTGTCTTTTGGCCAACCAATGACAATCGTGATCAGTTGATTTCACAACAGTTAAGTTGATCTGTTTTTCAGAGACCGGGGGTTAGTACTACTTACGTGACGACCTCCGTGGTCGAGTGGCGTACGCACCGGTTTCAAGGTGTCGCTAGCTCTGAGGTCCCGGGTTTCGATCCCCGGATGGGTCAATGTAGAAAATCACATTTCTACATTGTCTCGGGTCTGGGTGTTTGTGGTACCTTCGTTGTATCTGAATTCCATAACACAAGTGCTATAAATGGCAACTTACTTTGGGTTCAGAACAATGTATGTGATGTTGTCCGCATTTATTTATTTATTATTTATTTTACTTACACAAATCATGGTACTGTTAGTTGTAGTTTTAAAGTTAGGAAACATACTTGTTACCTAACTAACGATTATCTGTCACCTGCATCGCCATCATTCAGCCAACATTGGCCCATTCACCGCGCATCTGCTTACGACCGTCTCCAACTAGATAATTCAACAAAGCGTGGCCCAATTTTCTTGCAGCACGGAGTCAAAGTTGTGCGATGTCTTGCACAATGGGGCCCCCGCTCCTGGGTAATGCGACGCCGTATGAGGGATTTCCCGACTCCTACACTACACGCGACAAAGCAGCCACTTACAGCGTACCGTTTTGCCGTCTCCGAATGCACCAAGAAATCTTCGCGGGAAGATACCGCTCCCCGACATGCATGTTTGTGTATCCATTTGCTTGCACCAAATACCGCAGTAATGGATTTTTTAAGGTGAACGATATTTAAATTGAAAGGATGTTTACTTGGGAATAAAATCATGCGACTTCAGTACAAAGGTTGGGTCGATAAGATTTACATATTTTGTCGGAGAGATTTTGAATCTGAATATTGTGGAATTCATGTCATACATAAATGGTACTTTGTTTTACTGTGAACAATGTGGACATACAGTAACGAATAATAATAAAAAATATATTTTTCTTTTTGAACTGTTTTCGAATCGTCGATAGACGTGTTTTCTTCAACAGTAGCGTCAAATTGCTTTATAAAAGTGAGAAAGTAGAGACTTCAAGTATATTGACGTATAGAATTGTGCGCCATTGTTACTGTTGCTGGCTGGCTTATATTTTTGAGATTGGCTTCTGTGAAATAAATTCTGAAAATTGTTATGGTTATTTTATTTGCCTAGGGAACGAAATAATAGCACTACATTATGTAGTATTATTTTTCGTCCTTCTAGGAACTTTTCGTGTGTAAATGTGAACAACAACATATCTTGTGTATAAAATTAAAACAGTAATGACAAAATTACACACAGCATTCACAATATAGGTGTAAATCTATTAAAACGAAAATAAAAAATCTAGAGGTCACAAAAACAAAATTAATAAAATTATTATAACTAGCATTCTTAAATACAATAATAATAATCGACAAATAGTTGTCGATTATATTTTTTTTTAGATAGATTTGATTGGTTTTGACAACATGTTATAAAATTATTTTCTTATGTAAAATATTGAATGGAGCTTCGATACAGCACTGGAATATACCTATACATTATATTATATATTCATATTCGTACATTATTTGTATAGAATACCTGTTTACTTCGCTTTAGCTACCTAGTTTTAACCGAGTTTAGCTAAACTACCTTACTATACTAGTATTAAGACAAACAACATTACTCTCTGATATCTATTTCTAAGTAAACTAACGTACTAACGTACTAGATATTTGCAAGCACTAATCTTTATCCTTTCTCAGGATTCAAACTTACTCCTTACCAAGTTTCATCAAAATCGGTTCAGCGGTTAAGACGTCAAAGCGTTACAGACAAACAGACAGTTTTATTCCTGAAAACTACTAGACACAAGACTAAAGTATTTCTTATTTAATTTAAAACAATTCTCACCACAATATATTATGTGGAAAGGTTAGTACATTCAAAGCGTTTCAGGTGTCTGCAATACAAATAATAATATAATATATTATAATATTCCGGGACAATTCACACACGGTTATCTGATCCCAAGCTAAGCAGAGCTTGTGTTATGGTAACCAGATAACTGATAAACATACTTATATATTTCTAAATACATATATATTATAGATAAATTACACCCAGACACAGAACAAATGATCGTGCTCATCACACAAACATTTGTCCTGGGTGGGAATCGAACCCACGACCTCCGGTATAGCAGTCAGGGTCACTAACCACTAGACCAACAGGGCTGTCCGTTCCGAAAACACATTAAAATGTAAATCCGTTTATACTTAGCTATCTGCTCATGCACTGTCTATGCTAAATGCAATAACACGATTATTATACTATGTATCTCTTTGTCTATATCAGCTGATGAGTCTTTTTCGTAAACTGTGTTTAAGATCCTCATATTTTAATAAAAAAATATCTAAAGAATTACGCATACCAATCAATAGAAAAAACTAGAGCGAAAGCGCGTCCGAAATGAATATGATTTATTTGATTTATTTACACGAATTACAGTAACTAGTAAATCAATTACTTACCAACGTCACCCTTCCAAGTGCACTTTTAAAAGGAGTATATACGTACACTCGTCAATAAAACATGTTTCACTATTAACACACATTTTTATCACAGTATAAAAACTAATATATCATTATTGAAGTCAATTGCACACACTACAAACATAGTGAACGCTAAACAAAAGCATAAACAACTAATTCGAAAAACAAAAAACTCCTAATTCAAAAAACAGTGAGTTTGCCGACTAAATTAGGTAGACGTCCGTATTTGTCTAATGCAATTTCACTGAGCGATATACGCTTGGAACGAAATAAATTGCCGTAAAATAAAATGCAAGTTGCATATAATGCCTGTACATTCCGTTTCTCCCGGTATCCATGATGGCACTAACCGCATTTTGTTCAATTTAGTTGCATGTTAACCGTCTCGGAGATCATAAATAGTTCTAAACGAGCAAAACTACTGAATAGTATTAAAATATTTAACTATGACTTCTCACGTTCTAACATGAATTTATTGAAATAATGGTTTTTCAAACGTTTTGGTACAGTTTAAGGCTTTGTTAAGTTTTAGCGCGTCTGATATTCTGATGTTATTTATTGTTCACAGATAATACACAATCAACAATGAGCGTACATAATAATAATCCACTAAAACATAAATAAAAAAATCATTGCCTGTTTAAACAAAGCGAGCAGGGCTGAACCAATGTATTTTTAAAAACAGCTAATAATTAAAAAAAAATGAAATGCCTATGAAGTAAAAAATAAAACATCGTCATCTTTCCAAATTCAAATTACACATTGCGTCTCACACTACAGACATCTCTATAGACTTAATTTAAAATTCGAATACACTCTTCCATATTTAAAATTTTACGATGTGCCTCGTACAGAACTGTCATTTCATATGAAAGCCGTTAACTATAAAATTACGATTTTCACGAGACATAGCGACACAATTTCATAACGCCAGCCAATTGCTGTTCATCGCCGGTTTTATTAGAAAACTTTATATAAAAAGAGTTCCCCCTTTCTCCCTCTTTTCCCCTTCACCCCCTGCTCTCCGTGGGGTAGCGATGCACTTTATTGTTTCACGTGACTGCAGACACAAATAAAGCGGCGGTGGTATTACGTATCTAGGGAAAACAAAGCGACAGCATAAATTGTTTATAAACTGCTGTCATATTATCTAATCGTATTACGTATCGCAATAACGTTCTACAAATCAACAATTTGTCGGCAATAATTGCGCAGTTGTTGTTGTTAAGTGCTGTGTCTTTGCTTTTGCAAATACTTAATAAGCCCGCGGGACGCAGCATGAAAAGCGATATAAAATTGTAGGCGTCTAATTTTGTAGCGAGGAATAAAGGATATTGTAAAATGTGGCGCGTTAATGGACTATTGTTGTATGTACTTAACGTGCTGATTGGAGAACTGAAATTAATGAATTTTATAATATTCCTGCTCGATAATAATATTTTACGCAAACCTATTAGTGTGTACATTATGTGCTGGACAGACTTTTCAGCGCAGAACGCCATGTTGTTTTATATTTTATCGAGAAAATTCGAATTTCGAAAATTTGATTTCAAATGCAATGACTAAGAAGGCACCTAAAAAAAGGTTATAATAATTGGTCGATTTATTGTCAGTTGTTCCTTCCAAATACATATTTTTCCCCATTATTATTTTGCTATTAACTCCTTTACGGACCCGGTGAAAATGCTCTTTGGCTTATAATAAACTTATAACACGGTTCGACATGTTTTGTCTCAGAGGTTAAAAGTCAGTAAACAAAAGGATAACTCCAACATCACTCTTATCAAAACTTTCCATTATCTAAAAGAGTTTCTAGTGACGGTCAACTCAGACTAAAACAGTCTTAAGACTGAGTAATATCGGGCGAGCGGAGCGCATCGCAAACATCTTTTGAACCGAGTTTCATACGTTTTATAGTAATCCAGTGTATTGGAAATATGTGATATCTCTCGTTCTTTAACCCTTGTTACTTCGCAGACCCTTCTCAGTTTCCGAATGGCGTGATCTTACAAAACGCCATGCAAATATAGGTACTACCTTAGAGGATGGATAAGGAACTACAGAGCGCATATTAAGGTATGAACCGCAAGCACCAGTGTGAACTAGTTAAGTCGTAAAAAATTATATCAAAACAGAGCTCGCCGTTTTAATAAAACTATCTCGAAACCTTATATAACCCTATTAATAGCGGAACCATCGATATTTTCGCATAAACTTATGTTATTGAACGGAAAATGAATTAAATCAGTATGTTAATGTACTACATACACTCAAAGATCTACTTACGCTCGGCTCCATGGGCTTTTCGCGAAACTAGCCCTCTATTATTTTTACTTTTTTTTACTCTATGGGTACTATTGAGTTCTTATACGCGTATATAGATAAGCTTACGAAATCTTTTGGATATCATGAGTTTTCCCGCTTTTTTTTATATCGTTTTATTTGAATAGATCTGAAGTACTATTGTATTCGTATTCTATCTGAAGTGAAAGATAATGCTTAAATAGTAACTGATATTTTTGTAACCTTTTTCTGGATACCTAGTTGAGGTTCTTTCAGACGTCAGAATATATATTTCTAAACCTATATTTACTTGTAAGTAGAAAAGTACTAGCGTAGTGGCACCAGTGATCGACACTTTAAGGAGATAGTGGGCTTCTTTATTAAATTAAAGGTCAATTAGTCACCTTTAAACCAAAAGTAACAATTGAGTATGGTAAGGTATATTCTTGAGATAAGAATAGAATGTATTATTTTTATTTACTATACACAGACTAGAAAAAAAATCAAAAATAGGAAAAAGTGTACAAATCTCCAGTCTTCGACACCGAATCTCCAGTAATCGACACCCAGTCATCGACAGTTACCAGTTACCGACACGGGACACCCCAGTTATCGACAGTTACCAGTTACCGACACCCCAGTTATCGACAGTTACCAGTTACCGACACCCCAGTTATCGACTATTATCTATAAAGTGTTTCTGCCAAATCATCACCCCATTAGTGGGTCTTTAAAATAAAATTACCTGTTTAATAAGTATGCATTTATTGTCCACTGTACAATAACCATATTTCTCTTTATAATGTGTATAAATTATACAGGGTGTTAAGAAAATCCTGTCCGACCCGTGAAGGTGTTGTTAGGTATCGATATCTAATTACAAAAATGTGGAAAAAATTGAAAAAAAAGAAAAAAAAATTATAACCTCAAAAATATTTTTTTTCTCAAAAGAACAGATGCTACCTATTTACCAAACAAAAGGCCCCCAAAAATACCGACGAAATCTCAAATTTAAGGAATTTCGGGGCAAATATAGGCCATTTCGAAATCCATTATTATTATTTTTATCATGAATATTCCAAATTTGATATTTTATTTGGGCTTGTGATTGTGAACCCTTTAACACCCTTTCGGGTCGGACAGGGTTTTCTTAACACCCTGTATAAATACAAGACAGAAGATATTGACAAAATGACTAGCACTCTTTGAGTCTGTTTTGATCAATTATATTTTTTTAAGTGAAAACTGCTTTAGCGGCGTTGTAGACTTTTTTTGTTGGGTAAGAAATGTTAAAGTTGCGTCAGGACACGTGACCTGATTGAAAATCTTTTCGCCATTTTTTTACAGCTGCTGCTGCTTTTTCTTACTGGTTGGGAGTATAATTTTTTCTCGGAGCCATCTGTAAAACCAATCATCGACACATATTATTCCCCAACTAGCTGTGCCTGCGACTTCGTTCGCGTGGATGACGAAACATATCAATGAGTTTTTAACCGCAAAATTAAGTTTGTTTTTCATTTTTTTATATTTTTCCGGGATAAAAACTACCCAGTGTGGTGCCCAGGATAATAAAGAATAATTATACCAAGTTTCATCGTAATCGAACCGGTAGTTTTTGCGTGATACCTGAACAAACAGACAGACAGACAGACAAAAAATTTTTTTTTCACACTTTTGGGTTCGGTGTCGGTCTAGTAACATCCCCCGCCATTTATTTTTTTGATATTTTCAACGTACAGAATTTTCACTTCTACAGATTGTTATTATAAGTATAGATAATCGTCACCTCCCTAGAGTACCTATATATGTTCTGTGATCGTCACTTGTCGATTACTGGTAGCTCGACTTTGATTAGTTTACTTCAAATATCTACCGAGAAGCAAAGTAAGAAGAGCTATACTCGCTTGTCAAATAAAAAAAATGTATCAAAAAATTACTATCGACACGTGTCGATTACTGGAAAAGTCAGTTTGTGAGAACCAGTGATCGACACCAACATTTTACTAATATCAAAATAATCTTAAACTTGCGTTATAACAAAATTCCACCCTATAGTTCTTATAAAAACCCGTAAAACTCGTAAAATTCAAATCACTTACAATACATTAGCATAATTAACAAAGAAATGTACTCACTTCCTTAACGATTCCAGTAAGAAATGTTGTTTTTTTTACCGGTACTCTAGCCACAATCAGGTGTCACACCGCTACTTTCAAAATAAAACAGTAAATATTTCTGAAATGTCAATGGGAGCCAGTCAAAAGTCTGCTTTCTATGTTACAGTGTCGTCATATAAAGAAATCGGTTTCCTACTCTTATTTTATTGAATAAAAAAAATAAAGTGTCGATTACTGGTCCTTGTCGGTCACTGGTGCCACTACGCTACTAATAAATATAGAAGGTAAAATGTCGACATACCTATCTACAGAGTTCAAAGCTGTAGTATAGCCGCCATATTAATTGTGAATCCAACCTATAGTACTCATTTCCGTTTTCTGAACACGTACCGAATAATTGAGTATTTTATAATCCAATTCTCATAAGATATACTACTATTATACAACATTCATTACAATTTTTCGTGTAAAATCTTTCAAGGTTTTTTTCACAGAATAGATCAAGAAAGTTTATTAAAATCCCCAAAATGAAAAATATAATTTTGAAAATTAAGTTCAAAATTAACCATGAACTTTGCAACAACATGATATGCTATTTTGACCTATTTTCAACAGCAAAATAGAGAGTCAATTGGTGATGGAGCCAACAATGTTTCACACTACAGTATCGCGCATGTTTATGTGAAAATGATTGATAATTTCACCCTCATTTCGGAAATTTCATGTCACACAATACGCATTTGACATTACACTTTTGCAATTACCGATGCATATCAATCATTGACTGGTATTGTTTACTATGCCTGTTTATTTTTGACTGAGTTTTTTTTAATCAACATCTAGTTTTTATAACCCTCTGGATCAGCACCTGATTAAGACACACCTGAGTAAGCCTTATAAATATAAATTCACAATACGGGTAGCATTGTGTAAGTCTTGTGTATTCTTTCAGTATATACCAGAACTATCCATTGTAGGTGAGGTATGAACCCAAATGTCATAAAGCAACTGACCTGAAATATAAAGAAAATTCAAGCCACAATATCAATAGAGTCATAAAGTTAACTGCTCAAAAAAAAAGTATTCACAAGTATTCGCTGTACAGTCATACGTTTGTAACATAAATTTAAATCCCCGACCACAGGTCCGATCGACTATTCACGACACAATCTTCACGTAAATTCTTAAGAAAATATCAAGTCTAAAGTTGGACGAACAGCGATTCAAAGCGAACTGGCCGAAGCGGGGTTGTGTAGTATAACACGGCTCGTACACACAGGGGGTTGTATATTACAGTGAGGTCGCGACTTTATCTCAGTTTCCGCCCGAGCTGCGTTCACTGGCGATAGAGTGAAAATAGTGGCACAATAAAACAGGGCTCGCCAACTATCGGGCCGGCGAGAGAGCCCACTCCTTATCGGAAAACGGTTACCGTGATTCATTGCGCCTCTATTTACTTACAGATCTCTTAGTCGGTTGCAACTTGCAACACTCTGAGTTCAACTTTCTTGCTGATCGTACACAAGTATTTAATAAAACCTTTAGAGAAATTCCGTTGCTTAGATACGATTCCCGTATGAATGGTGAATAAGATCGTGGCCTATTCAAACATCTGCGGCATGAAAAACACTTCTTTATATCCGAGCACGTGAGCATCATAACGAGCTTGTTATGTGATGTCGTCTCTAAACATTTCTCCAGTTGTGTACTCATCAAATAATTAATTTATAAAATGTATAGAAGTAAACTGGCATCTTTCATACAATTTGCAAACAAAACCGACGAGGCGGTATGGTAATTTCTAAATGTAAAGTGAGTAATCAATACATCAAGAGCGACAGAAGCCAAATGAAAATGGAAATGGATTCAGGCCAGGAAATGAAAATAGATTTTGAATTGAACGTGCCGAAATCAAACAGTGCTCAATTTCAGCCCGCTTTGAGTTTCGGCGGCCGAGTGGCTAGAAAATACTTGTGAACAAATAAAATGCATCGTAGGATGTAACCAACTGCGGTTATAAACTCTTTCCTATAAAGTAAAGGTAACTCAATTGGGAGATAAGACTGTGAAGTTAAGTAGCGAACAACCCGATACACAAGAGCAGGATGAGTGGAGTACCTCGCTCTACTTTATATGCTTTGATATCCGAAGCGCCCAGAGCACAATGCAGGGTAATATAACGTTACTAAGTGACGGGGCCAACACACATCTGTCTGCCTCTGTATTTGGCTATTACGATCCCAATTTCTTCGTACATTTCAAAAGAGATTTCAAACATTTTACTCAACAAACAGTCCAATTAGTTGTTTTCTAATAAACACCTTCGCAAACAGTGATTGTCATTGTCGTCTCCGGAGAGTACACGTATTAATACAGGTTATTAGGTAGCTAACTATATAAAATTTGGTCGGGTTTCGGCTTAACGGAAACATGACAAAGTCCCAAGTGTCCACAATTGTAGCTGGTTATTGAGTTCGGAGTCGATGAGGCGAGCTCATCTAGTTTGCTGGACTGAAGTAAACGAACCTAACGAAATATTCAATTTCGCGTCCCGAGCGACGATGCTTTTTACATTTTATTAAACTACTGTTTAATGCAAAGCACATCAGAGCTGGGTTCATAACGCGGCGACTGAGCCGTTGTCTGCTGCACATCAAATGCTGGTATGTTTTTCTTGATATTATGTTATACAAAGAAAACACTAGTCTAATACTGCTTAGTAACAAACGAAAAGATTGTGTGGACAGATATTTGAGTGGTCCCCTGGTGTATTTGTATGTAAGTTTTGTAAAGGCTACCAGAATATATGAAAAAGTAAGAAAAAGGTCTTAGTTTACAAAGTATTTGTGACCATTTATTTAATTTAGAAGCAAATTCAAAGTTTATAAACAGAATTTAACGATCGAAGTTCATCATCCAATTTCTGATTCAATGGTGCAACGAAACCGCATAATAAATCCCATTTTAATCGTCCGTCATAAACGATGATATAGCATAAATAATCAATTCAAATTAGATTATTTCGATTTAGAAGAGCCCGCATGCGAGCATGCGTGCATGCGTGCAACCACAACCGCAGCCCATTTGCAAATAGCTCTCCGATCGCAGCAAACACTTGAATTAAATCATTGAGAGCTCGTCAATCATCGATTAGGTATTATGTGATGTAACAAGGGGAAAATAGTTTACTAAAAACATCAGTTAGTGACCAATATTTATAAATGTAGAAATTATTTATAAATGTGGAGCTGGCTGCTTATAAATGTAGAGCTGTTCTTTCTTTGGCAAGATACAGGTTTTTACATTAGAATTTCTACATAAAATTGTTTTCTCGGAAAATTTGTAATGAAGCTTTAATACACATATTTACGTTAGATAAAATAGAGAGAAATCCGTTAAAAATAACAATTAATGATACGACTAGTCATTAAATTAAAAGATTAGAAATTCGTGTTACAGCAATCAAAAAATAAATTGAAGCAGACTCGTTACAAAGCAGAAAGATACTTTGTAACCCACAAAATTATCCGCAGTTACAAATGCCATACATACGAGTCACTAAAACAGAAACACATAAAGCCCGTTTGCACTTGCGAATTACTAAAAATCTGAGTACAATGTTGTGTAAGGTCTCAGTCGGAATTCCGCGAAGCCTTTGTTACGCCGTGCAATAAAATATTTCATTACTGTGTGAAACATGCAACTCCGCACAGTTCCGCTTCACTCCTTATAACTCCTACTTCTTCCTCTTAACTCCTTCTCCCCTCCCGGCAAAGAAATTCCTTTTTTCAGTGTCGCGCTTGCATTCCGATGTGAGCAGGATATTAATATAAAAAGTTCACTAGTTCAACACTGGAGTACGGACTACGGTTAAATGTAGTTTTTTGTGGTGTACAACCGCAAGGTTTTGTTTTAAGTTAAATAGATACGACGCAGTTATTTTATTTTCAGAGTTCACGAAACCTAATTTTAAAGTTCCGAATAGTTATTTTTATATTTTATTTCGTGTACGGTCTACGCTGAACCGAAATCTAATATTTTATTTAAACCACTTAACGTTATATTTAAATGAAATTCTACAACACCACAGATTCAAAATGAAAATCTGTAGATTGGTAATCAAATGTGATCTTATAATGACAAATCAAAATTCATCAAGCCACAGAAGGATCAAGCGGTCAAAAGTAAACCTTATACACGTGTAAATTTATTTCACTAACGTTCCGAGAACGTCTAAAAACAAAGTTAAACTTAATCTGACGGTCACAAAGCACGTAGAAGCCCTAAATTACAGGAGTGCACACTAAACATCCTGTCAGACCCTATTCATACTTTGCCACTAAAACGCTTACCTACACGGCACAAAGGGAATTTCTATACAAGTGTACCTTCAGATGTGTGTACTTGTCAGACATTCTGACAGCTGTGTGCGATTGTACGATCGCTATACAATGCTGGTTGTCTTAGAAGTGTACTTGCGAACTCACAAGTGCTTAATTGTGAGTTCGCCGTCTTCACCCGCGTCTCGCGTACAGTGAAACTTTAACGCCCCGACAAACATGTGTTGCACTAAAATAAAATGCTTTTAGCATGTAACGTGTAACGTTTTTGGGTTATGAGAGCTTCTCAAGCTGTTGTGAACACACTGAGATAGCGGGGTTTTATTTATTTTCTCGTTTTATGTTAACTTTGTTAAGTATTTGTTTAACGGGTTCAGTTTTAAAATTGAATAAGATTGTAACCAATTTAAACTTCAAAATGTCTTAAGATATGTATTTTTTATTTATAAGAAAAGAAGCAGGATAACTTAAATAATTAGAGGGGTGTTATTCCTGTTTTCTAAAGTAATTCACTTGTAGTGTTAATATCCAGTAAATGTTTACTTTATTTTTACAGTAATATGTTATATTTCTACTTTTTCTTCGACACGTTGCATTAAATTTTATACAAATAACGGTTGTGTGAGCGACAGTACCACCTCCTTTAGTTCTGCAGCAAGCGCGGAATTGCAAATAGCTGATTTGCTCCATATTTTTCATAACATTCTTGCATGAAGATCGAAAATTTATGAATTAATATTAGCATTTACTTGAAATGTTTGATTTGCAAATGTCGGGTCTTGGCTCGTCAACAGACGTCGCAACTTGACATGGGTTTTTGCCTTTAGCTTTAATGTAAATATAATAACAATACATGGTTGTGGCAGCATGTTGCCATAGATACTCTCGTGATTTCGAAATCATTAAGTTTTCTCGACCGTGAACCGTAGAAAAGAAATCTGTCAGTACTGAATAAGAAGTATAACAAAGATATTATTATGCTTTGTATTCTATGAAGAGGTATGAAGAGATATTATATTGGTATATTTTTTTACTTGATCTAATGTTTATGTTTCTTGACGACCTCCGTGGTCGAGTGGCGTACACACCGGTTTTCAAGGTGTCGCTTGCTCTGAGGTCCCGGGTTCGATACCCGGACGGTACAATGTTTAAAATCACTTTTCTACATTGTCTCGGGTCTGGGTGTTAGCGGTACCTTCGTTGACTCTGAATTCCATAACACAAGTGCTTTAGCTACTTACTTTGGGTTCAGAGCAATGTATGTGATGTTATCCCTATTTATTTATTTATTTATGTGAGGTAAAGTTGAACGTAATTTGTATCTATCAAAACCAATATATTCTGTATCTAAATCTCAAGAAATATCAAATATTGTTCATCAACATTTTGGGACTATATTATTGCCCAAGCTTTTTGCGCCATAAACAACAAAATCAATCACATAGAAAGAGTAGCTTGTGTAGTTGAGCGGCTTACCCAAAATATCTTATTTATAAGCAAATTTAAGGGTAGTAAATTACTTTAAGTCGAATTTCTTATCAGTTCTGCAAGATGGGCGCATCAATCAATCGTATGTGGCAACCTTATAATACAGTGTTAAGCCCAATTACTTTTATATTTTGGTTATGGTAATAAATAAAGAAAAGTGGGAAAGTGTTTGCCCAGCACAGTGGGACATTATAGGCATATATAAATATATTTATTATTATATAATTTTATAAAAAAAACAGGTTATTTTTAGTTTTTGTAATCATTTTTATCATGACTTTTAAGGAGTTGTTTTCTATTATATATGTGTTGGTATCCAAGTGGTATTTTTCTTTCCCAATTAAAAAAATATTTTGAATACGAAAAAGAAAAGATTATCGAAATAAAGGTATTTACAGAAATATGTAATATTCGATATACATACATATATTATCCGATACAGAATTATCCGTGTGCTTATTTTTCTACTCTGAAATATTGAATTGCATCTTCTATATCAATGATAAGATTCTTTGATAAACCCACGGAATCGCCCATTTACATCTATTTTCAATATAAAACCTTCGTGACAATACAAAAAAAAAATAGAATTAAACACCCACATAGGCACAATGACATAGACAGAATATCGTGGTGGCCTAGCGGTTCAATGAACGGATTTGTTTGCTCAAGGTTGCAGGTTCGAACCCAGGCAAGTACCAATGTGGCTTTTTCAAAGTTATATGTACTTTCTTAATTATCCTAAGACACTTCTGACAAACGGTGAAGGAAAACATCGTGAGGAAACCTGGATTCCAAAATTTTGGATCTGAAATCGCCAATCCGCAGAGAGCAAGCGTGGTGATCAATGCTCGTGCCTTCTCTATATGGGAAGAGGCCTGTGCCCAGCAGTGGGACGTTTATAGGCTGGATTATTTATATATATTTTGTATATAGGCACAAACCTTTAACTCTGTAAAATATTAGTACAGAGAAATTTATAATAGACAAGTGTAGATGTGGGCCTATTCATGACAGGACCAAGTTTTTTTTTTCATTATATCAACCCATGCAATTGGGTAAACAAAATAACTTTATCCCACAAATACCACGAATTGGAACAAACATTTATTTAATAGTTAACAAAATAATTGCGCAGTGGCAGGTCGCGGCGGTCTCACGACTTAGCTAACTATGCAGTCAAAGCCAATCCAGTTATAGGTTTGCTATTATAACCAACTAGCTTTTCCCCATGGCTCCATCCGCGTTGAGACATCCACCGACTGGTTATCGCGGCAAAAAGTAGCCTATATCTATTCTTGGTCGCTCCATACCAAGCTTCATCAAAATCAGTTCGTCGGTTTCGCCATGTTAAGATGAAGGTACAGTCACGAGCAAATATATATATATATATACTAGCTGTACCCGGCATGCGTTGCAATGCAATTTTTTCTACCTAGCACCTGCCTACTACCTACCTACTACTACTTATGGGTATGAAAAATAGACAGTAGCCGATTTTCAGACCTACTGAATATGCATATAAAATTTCATAAAAATCGGTCAAGCCGTTTCGGAGAAGTATGGTAACTAACATTGTGACACGAGAATTTTATATATAAGAAGAAGAAGATAAACAGTGAAAATAGAAACGCGTAATTGTTTGTTTAATTTAAAAAAGAAAAATATGCACATGAGTAAGAAACAGTTTTAAATAATTTGCTCACAACATGTTTAACAATACCAATCCAGGATTGAACAAAAATCCATTAAAAGCTGCTTAGTATGTACATATTGTTGCTCGTGACTGTACATACTGTCACATTTATAATCTTAATATATATAAATCTCGTGTCACAATGTTTGTCCTCAATGGACTCCTAAACCACTTAACCGATTATAATAAAATTCGCACACCATGTGCAGTTCGATCCAACTTGAGAGATAGGATAGTTTAAATCTCAAATTATAGTCGCAATTTTAAGAAATTGACGCGGACGAAGTCGCGGGAATCAGCTAGTATTAGTATAGATATTCATTGAATAAATTTGAAATTGGGTTGTGGATACGATTGGCACATCTACTAAGCACTTGCCTGATGGTAGTAGCTCGTTGATTTCCCCACGGGTTAACAATCTGTACGAACTGTTTGTACCAGATGTTTGTCCATGTGAAAAACAATATAGATAGAAGATTATTCTATTAACAGATGTATATTTATATGTAATATATTTCTTAAGAAACTCATTAATATTCGTTCAGTCTGAAAATAGTACGTGTTTTATATAAATGCATAGTCTATAAATTGGGCTGAGCGAATATCTGCTTCAAAATGATCTGGCCAATTGCGGAAGTCGGCAGAAAAACATCACATGAACTCAATTGGCAGGGTTGGAAAACCTCTGGTGCTACAAGCCTCCATAGGCTGTGCCATTAGCCATTTTTGCTCCTTTAGTACCTAGTATAATGAACGTATGGATAATTTTGTTATAACTTTTAAATCAAAATCAAAAAGCGGTCAAGAAACGTCACGTTTAAAATCTACTGAATCTAGATGCTAGGTTTCAATGTGTCCTTCCTATGGAGAAGAGCCGGCAAGAAACTCCATTGGTGAAATAATACAAATATTTATGTACATTATTAGTTAAAGATAGTTGTCAGAGACGCAATGCAGCTGCGTTAATGGCAAATAAAGCAAAATAAAATAATCTTAAATGAAAATTTCATCTTCGATCCCAACTTTTAAACTATCGCACTGAATTCTTATACTATTTTCACGGGAATAAGCGCGAACATGCAACTTAATATATAACTTTTCATCTTCGATCTTATGCCTAATGATTATGATTATGATTTTCCTAGACTCAAAGACGGAACATTTTAGAACATAAGTAGGTGTATAGCTAACTTCGCCGCGCGGCTCCACTCGTAAATGGGGGAGCGGAGTAGATGACAGCCGATGTGACGTAGATAGAACACGCTCAACGACTAGTCTTAAGTTATTTACTCATTCTAGGGAGAATACTCTTTAGTCTATGCTTCATTTAATTATAAGCTTTTTTACACAGTTAATGAACTGACCTCACAATATAGGAGGCCCTCAATTCGACTACTTTTTGTTTGTGGATACGTAACGCAATATCTAGAAACTAAATTCAAATCCAACTTTAATGATTGTTATTTATTTAAATAAACGAACTGGAAATAGGTCCCATTTGGATTAAAAGATATTCAAACAATATTTTTGTTTAGATCACTTACGGTCACGGGCAGACTCATAATACCAGAGGCCCGAGTCTGCTATTTACACTCCGTGTTACTATGATCATAGTGGGATGATAGTGTCAACCCAATATGTGCCTAATTTTCGTATTCAGTTAAGCCAACAACAATCAGTGGCATACTGGCATGAGTGGGATGCGGTGTTGTCAATTTAAATTAAAAATAAAAGTATCAAACATTTTGTAATTATTAATAGGCAACACCGATTGGCACTAATTATTAATAATCGTTTCTTATGTTGCAAAAAATTGTATTAATTGTTTTTTGAATACTAATTAATTGTAAAAGCCCATACAATATGTAATTTCTATTAAAAACTTGTAAATAAGGATAATTATGTTTTAAAAAAGGAAAGTTTTCGTTGAAATTGACACATTGTCTATGAAAAATAAAAAATGTTTAGCCATAGATATGATGCAACTGCTGTCAAAAAATAGCGGAATACGAAATTGTACCGGCCATCGGTCATATTCACTCAACTCGCGGCTCAATCGTTCCAATGGCCAATTGTGACGTTTTGACAGTTAGTAGAATGCCAATTATCGTAAAATGGTCCCACTAACCCCACCCACTCAGACGATTCAAGCAAATGTAAATAGCAGACTCGGGCCCCTGCAAAGGTGTCGAAACGTCGGGACCTAAAATCAAAATAAACCGCGACAAAATCCGTAAAAAAGTAGTTTTATTTCAATGTCTAACATTCGCGTAAACCTAAGAAACCAATTATGATTACAATTTAATACCATCCTAATTATCAATTTTATATTTTACATATTTATCTACAGTGACAATTGATATTATTTATATCAAAATTTTAAAAAGTTTCAAACGCAACTTAAAAAAAATGTATATAAAAAGTACCTAATACGTTTTTTTTTTGTAGTAACATTTTTGTATTTCGTGATGCCCTTTACCATACTTAATCAGTAAGGTCGACGAAGCCAAGTAAATACATTCTTGTACTTTGATTTCTGCCCACCCCTAAGCTAAGATGAAATCTTAATTACGATTGTTAATAACTCTTTGATGTAACAGCTGTCTCAAGTATTGATTTTTGGAAGACGAACTGTATAATTAAGGGTTACGACGTCCGTATTCTAAGATATAAAAAATAACTTTGAATTTAATTAAATACTTGGAATTAATTCTATTTTAATCAAAATTTAAAATTTTCAATTACAATTTTCGAATAAAGATTTAATATTTATAATATTTAATTGTAAAGATTTAAATATGTTTTATTAATACATAAATGAAAATATTTGTTAAATATATATTTAGATTTTAATAAATATAAAGTAAAATCTTCAACTTGTCACTACGCTCCAATGATTAATTATGGGCCAGACTAAAGTAATTATTTCGTTATTGTTTGTAAAATCAATTTATTTAAAAACGCCAAACAGAAATTGTTATTTTGAAATACATTTTCTGAAACATAACAATTATAATATTTAGCCTGTATTTATTTAAATAACAGTATCATTTGTAGTATCCAAATTTTGCTAAGATTTGATATAGAACATTTTATGTAAAATACTATAAACAAAACAGAATTAATTTTTTGTTTAAATTCCCTAATTTATAAGTCTACCTGCTCTAATATTTTTATGGTTAAAGAAAGACCTAAGTTTTAAAGACATTTAGGATTAAACGAAGTTAAATTAATTTAAGGTATAATAGTTACATGATAATACATACGTCGCGTCGTAGTCTATATTATGTTACTGTAAAAGCTCGAACTACGGTAAATCTTAAGAATTACCAGTAATACCTAAGATTTACCAATTCTTGATGGTAAATGTGCAAAAAGGTTTGCAATTCGTACTTTTACCACCTTTCACTTGATAAATCTTAATATTTACGTTCGGGCTTTTACAGTAATATATACAAAAAACACTACATTTAAAAACATTATCAAAACAATTGAATTTTCTTTGTCTACTAAGTCAATATTCTAATTGAAACGAGAACTTCTGCAAATGATATCAGGAGCCCTTTCCTGCCATTACTCGATCGACTTAGTAAGAATAATACTCAAAGGATCCCATTATTGTAAGCCTCCTGAACGGAAATATAAAAGCCTCTATAACTTCCCGCGGCTTAATTACTGAGGATTTCAAGCAAATCGCATTGAAAACTAATGTAGGAGTAGATTCTAATGAGTTAAAGAGATGAAGATTTGCTTTTAGTTTGTTTTATACTTTTAAGTTTTTATCATCTGCCGAGCCTTTGCCCAAACTATGTTGGAGTGGGCTACCAGTCTGACCGCATTCAGCTGAATACCGTGTTTGTTCATGGAGCGACTGCCTATCTGACCTCCACAACCCACTTTACTGGATAACACAGTATCCCTTAGTAAGACTGGTTGTCAGAATTGACTTAACGACTGCCAAAGATGTACGTATGACAGTCGGGACCTACGGTTTAACGTGCTTTCGGAAACACGGAGGGGACTCGGTATGTTTAGAATGGTCACCCATCCACGGACCAACCGCAGCGAGCGCGGCTTAACAATACTTTTAAGTTTTATTTTGGATAAATAAGCTATGAATAAAACTTAATTCATATAGTATTCTTTATAATTATCATATGATTGTTATCTACAGGATTAAATACTGTATAATTAGGTATTTGAACTACGTCAGGTAAGTACATCAAATGCTTTTTCTTTATAATTATAATGTTTAGAAATATGTCAAAACTCTAATATAATATGTTATAATTTAATGTGCATTTAACATGCAAATACTAAACATCATATTTCAAAACAAACCACTTAAATAAAAACCAAAAAAATAAATAAAGAAACATCTTATAACGGTGTTACACTCAGGAGGGTCATTTCTACCCTCATAAAACAAGAAAATAGCAAAGATAATCCACATTTACATAATTAAATAGTATTTAAAACGTAAGAAGGAAAGACGGCCCAACAGTTGCGAGCGAGGCGAACATATCAAATATGCATGCGACGAAAACGGGCGAAACTGTATTCTCCAAACTTTTAAACTTAACCTGTTGAAGACTTGCAAACTAATCCGATTCAAAATTTAAAGATTGGGACATTTTCGTTTATTCGATTATCGTGTATCGTGCCAGTTTTATGAGGCTTATGATGCTGTGTTACCCTGGGTTATGAAAGTCAGACTAGGTAAAATGCGGTAGTCAACTAAATCTGGTAAGACTTCCAGTCTACCACATACATATCAGATAACCCCAACATAGCTTTGAAATAGGCTAGGCAGAAGTGTGTCCTAATGCATCCTTAGTATGTAATAAAAAACTAAAACAAATTGATGAATGACTTATTATGTATAAAATTTAGAGGATAGAAGAGAATTGCTAGAAGAAAGTTGGCAAACAATTTGTCAATAGATAAGTTTAAAAAGACACTATTAATTTAATTTTAAAGCTAGCAAAGTAAATGAAAAGCAAGAAGCAGGTAAACTTAGTGTTTAAGACAACAAAAATCTAAAATTCTGACTTCCTTGGCTTTTTAATTAAAATTCAAGAAATAAAATCAAACATAAAACTAGTTAGTACCATTCTCTTCTTTGCGATTTATGTGGGAAAGCACAGAATTGCAAGTTTCTGGAGAAGGTTTCGCGACACCACACCGTGAAACTCTTGAAACTTTTGTTCTAGTTTCAATATAGACTGCTCTGTCTATGCTTGGGAATTCGGCACGTGATTCCAAATAGTTCCGAAGAATTTCTTATAAATTTTAAGTTTATTAGTTTTGTTTACCTGTTTCCCTGGAAAATACTTCATATTATACAGCATAACATGTAAATTATAATTTTGCGTATCAGCTATATATGAACTAAACAAGAATTTTAGAAAAAACACACGCTTCATACATACAGCTTTCAAAATTTTACTAGGTATACTTAGTTACTTAATATGAGTAGAAAATCAATTATGCCTAAACATTCATACATTCGTACAAACATTGCTTGCTTCATGTCAAATTGGCCACTCGAAGACACAAATATTTTCGAACAATGTACGAAGTCCGAGCAAAGTCATCTCCCTGGACAAATAGTGAAAAGTAAAAGACGGAATTAAAGAAACTAGATAGACCATCGAACTCGTAGAAGAGACAAATAAAAAACAAATAGCTTGTAAAAAGAACTTATATCAACAAAAATCGACGAATTTACAATCATATTATTCGTTTACATAAATTAAGGTACTCTTTAGATTAATGAACCGAAAAAATCTGTGAGTTGTATTGGTTTACTGTTTAAAACATAACTGTTAATCGTTACTTTTTCTACTGTTAATCTCATATTTCTGAAATATGACGTTTGATAAATTCACTATTTCTAAATCTTACATTAAAGCGTAACATTTACAATTGGCTCCAGCCCGCCACGCGCCAGTCCCTTCTGGCGACTCTGTATTTCTCTAAAGACTCTATTGGCTATCTGGACATCTGCTGGCGTTCTACAGTGTTTACTTTTCATTTCTCGGAGCAACAAACGCTGGTAAGGGGGATGCGCGCGCAGCGATCTCAATCGCGATAGCTTTGAGCAGTCGCTATCGTGATCTGGACTGCGAGCACTTTCCTGTGGAATACTTGCCTCAAGAGCTGCGTATTCGTCGACTGTACTTTTAGAATTTTTTATTAAAAACACTGCGAGCCGGTCGACAGCTCGTCACATCACGTAATTTCTTTAAAACTTTGTTAACTTCAATTCATTTATTTCGAGAATTGTCCTAAAGTAAAAGCCCAGGCTATTGTTGCAAAGTATCGTTTAGTGTTGGCGGTTTGCTAGTATCTTCCTCCAATTTATTGCCTAAATCATCAGCTAACAACTCCTCGTAGTAACTAAGTTCCGAAGATTGGGATAGCGTATCATTATGTTTTCCCTCTTCTCTTAATGATCTATCTCTGCCGAGGAATGGATCAAGCGTCTTTATGTTCATTCGTCGACCACATTTACAATCTGGTTTTATAAGTAATCCGTTATTTGTATATTGCTTAGAAGTTTTTAAAACACATTCACGATAACTACAATCCATTCGATTAGTATTTTCATGGGGGATTATTTGCTCTTCTAAGGTATCTTTTAAGTACTTGTCCAACAATTTGTCTTCGTCTTGGCTACTTTCATACGTTTTATGAGGATCGTCCTCGTTAACAAAGTCACCTTCAAAGTTAATATCCTCAACTCTATGGGTTAGCAGTTCCTTATTCTGGAATATAGGATGATGAGTGTATGGACGATTAAAGCCAAAGTTTTTCCGCATTTCCATTGGCCGATCATCAAGTACTTTAACTTTAGACTTTGGTACGTATTGATTTTTAACGTTATACTTTTTATGATAAAAGTCCTTGTAAGGAATGTTATTAGCTGTCAGTGAAGAAAATTCGTGACGAGACAAACCGTTATAGTTTCCTTTATGACTTCCTCGATGAACAGGTCTTAATATGGGTGGTTTTAATAGCTCAAAATATTCCCTTCGTTCATCGTCCCTATGTACATTTTGCGGTTTTGTTTTTTCATCAGGTTTATTTTTTGACTCATCATGAAAATTGCACCTGAATATGCTTGGCGGCACGAAATACGACGCAATTTCTGGCACTTGTTTGTCTGGGAAGTCGTATCCTTGGAAGAAGGAGTTCACTGCCCCTGGGTCCATGTGTCCTGTATCCATGTGTCCCGTGTCCTGTGTCCTAGGTTTGGTATCTTGGGTTTGCAAGACTTGATTTCCTTGACTTTTACAAGGCACTTGCGGTGCATTAGTCACAGCTGCGGATACACTGGGTATCCGTGGTATTTGTATATCAGGCCTCAGTGGCGCTGATACTCTGAATATATTATTCCGAACTGGTTTCTTATATCTCTGATTGATGTAAACAAATGCTCGAGCGCTTTGGTTATTTTGTTTCTCAGCGTGTTCGTATAAGTCTTTTTCATCGATATTACTTCTACTCTTTGGCAGAACTGCGAATTTAGATGCGAATGTCGTTGATTTTATATCAAAATCCGTCGTCTCATCAGTAGTAGATGTGGGAGGAGTTGTAGTCTGTAAAAAAAACAAGACCTGGTAAATATGGAACCACATTTACATATATTTCAGAGTTTTTAGGGAGTAATATAAAAAAAAATAAGTGTTGTATATTAAACGATCGATTTTAAAATTTGTAGCGTCGTTAAACAATTATTCAAATTAACTGATGTTTTGAGCTCCTTCGCATTTAACGTAACATTAATTGATATATTTTCTTTCAAATTTAATAATTATTAAAGTTTAGAGTTAACACAATTATCTAACACTTTTTCTATATTCAATTTTAATGCACCCATATTGTTGGTGTACCTATATAATAAATCTTCAAAATGAAGTCTCACCAGGAAGCTAGAACTATATAAAATTAATTTCAAACACTAAAATTAAGTAATTTCATCTTATTATTTCACAACAACTGCGTTCGTTTATTACTCACCTCTGGCTTACTCGAGGGCACAATAAATCCAGAAACAAGGTAGATATGTAAGGAAACTAACACAGCAAATGCATTTCTCATTTTCTACGGTAGAAAAATGATGAATAAAATAATAACAATAGCCTTTTAGACTATTAATTTAGGAAGGCGACCGGTCTCTACTGATCTGCATGACGGAATGATAAAATGTTGTTGACATGTGTAAAGTATCAACATAAACATACAAACAAATCAATGAAGAATAGAAGCCAAAACAATTGATTGTCTAGGAATAATTAAACAACATATTTTATATTGTCATCTAGTTTTAACTATTTATACCGAGTGATTAATGTGTAGTATGTAATTGATCACTGCATACTGCTGAAGCCACGCAAATGGACTTAAAATAATTAAATCATGTCCTTATTTATGTACTTACAAAATTAACTAACTTACTAATGTCTTTACCCTTATTCTTATTAAATTTTATAATAATAGAAAAGCCACAAAAAAATTAATAGGTATATCAAAACATTATTCCATTATTGTCAAATTATATTATGAAAATACATTACAAAGAAAATTAAATATTCGTCGATAAGTACCCATACAATAATATATAATATAATATTCCGGGACAACTCACACACGGCTATCTGATCCCAAGCTAAGCAGAGCTTGTCACAAATGATCATGCTCATCACACAGAGATTTGTCCTGAGTGGGAATGGAACCCACGACCTCCGGTATAGCAGTCAGGGTCACTAACCACTAGACCAACAGGCCTGTCAATGATTGAATGACAACAATGATTAAATGAATTAAAGAAAAAGAATATTTAAACAAAACAAGAAAAGCAAACAACTCTCTTTGAATCTATTTAAAATCCATTGTTTACATTATTTCAAATTGAGATGGAAATTCAACACAAAGGATAAAATAGCAGCACGTTAACACAATACTTGTGCAACTAACTGCATAACTCACTCAAATGTTTCTCCAAGTATTTTCTAGATTAACTTTGAAATATGAACGAAATTGAAACGCTGTACTAATGAAACTAGATCTATCAAACTTGCCGCTATGCTGTTAGTAATAATGCAGCTAGCTAACAATAATGTTCACAACTTAACCCTGAAACTTTTTTTAATAATAATAATAATATTCCGGGACAACTCACACACGGTTATCTGATCCCAAGCTAAGCAGAGCTTGTGTTATGGTAACCAGACAACTGATAAACATACTTATATATTTCTAAATACATACATATTATAGATAAATTACACCCAGACAACCAGAACAAATGATCCTGCTCATCACACAAACATTTGTCCTGGGTGGGAATCGAACCCACGACCTCCGGTATAGCAGTCAGGGTCACTAACCACTAGACCAACAGGCCCGTCAATATAGAGAAAGAACGAGCATTGATCACCATTCACCACACTTGTTCTCTTGCGGGCTGAATACTTTGACTCCTGGTTTCCTTACGATGTTTTAGTCCACCGAATGTCAGTTGTGTCTTAGAATAATGAGGAAATCTCTTATATATAAAATTCTCGTGTCACAATGTTAGTTACCATACTCCTCCGAAACGGCTTGACCGATTTTTATGAAATTTTATATGCATATTTAGTAGGTCTGAGAATCGGTTACTATCTATTTTTCATACCCCTTAGTGGTAGTTGGTAAGTAGTTGTACCTGGTAGAAAAAAATGCATTGCAACGCATGCCAGGTACAGCTAGTAACATATAAATTACATTAGAACTAGATTGGGTTCGAACCTACCACCACGTGTAAACAAACCTTCAATTAAACAACTTAGTTTGTGACAAATAACATTATTTTATTACCCACATATATATACACAACATTGTGTTAATCGTAGATCTTACTTAAATAGAAAAAAATCTATCTTTTATTTAGTTCTGGCCAAAAATGGCGAAAAGCTCATCCAGTAAGACGGAGATCTCGATACCGTTCTCGGAAAGGGTCTTGACCTCGGCTTGGAAGACAGGGCTGTCCCATAAAGCTCCGAAGACCTGGTTCCATTCCTCGCTCTGGAGGTTCTCGATGGCAGTTCTGAAGGCCTCGTCCTCAGACATCTTCTGGTCGAAGAGAGCGGCCAGCTTGGCCTTGGGGAACTCGCTGATGGAGTCCTTGACGAATGATGAGAAGTCCTTGCCGCTCAGGGTGTGGCGGGCCTGCTTCATTTTCTTGGTAGCTTCTGGAATGTAAGAACAGTATTAGTGGGTATTCTGCTTGGTTTGAGCTTACAGTCACATGAAAGCTCTTTATGTCGTTTTTGTAAATATTGCATTTTTTTAATATTCACTTACCAAGTAAGTCGTTGAGCATATCAAGGAAGTAGTGGATGTCAATGTTGTCATTTTCCAAGAACTCGACCACCTGGAAAATTATATAAAAATGTTGATCAGAAACTCAAGGGGCTTAAAGTAAAATATTAAAAAAATATATATAAGAATTACGTATGTTAATGAAAATAACCATTAAGGTACTAAAGACGTTATCAGAGCATGGAAAATCAAAAATAACAATAATTTATATAAAACCTATTCTACTCAAGCTAATTTTGTGCCTTTTATAAAAATATGTCAAATAATTTTCGCCATGAAGAAATAAACATACAAAAAGATTCAAAACAATAAAACTAACTACTTCATACAGTACAGTACTTACAGCAACAAATTCGGGTAACGATTCCATTTCATAGACGATGTCCTTGAAGTTGTTGGTCCTCATGTAGTCGACGGCCGCCCAGAACTCATCGAACTCCTCGTAATGTTCCAGAAGGTGCTCCAGGTCGTGGCCAGCTTCAGCCATGATAATCTCCACGAAGTCTTCAACATGCTCATGGAAGTCCTTCCTCGGCTGAGGAGCGGAGATGGCACCAGCCACTAGGGCGAGGAGTAAGATTACCTTCATCATTTTGGAATCGTGATCCGAATACTGTGATGTCGAAAGGTAGATGGCAAGACATTATATACTAGAAGTGCAGATTAGATAAGTTCAGATGTAGTCATGTGAGATAAATTTTATCGAACACTTGAGATGATTTTTTCCTTTCCTAGTCGGCTTGTAGTTGATATAATCATGTCGTTATTGTGTTCATATTGATCATTCTGTATTGTGTCTGTAGAAAGTTTTATAGAAGCCAAATTTATCCCTATTTACCTAAATAATTTCAAATTGAATTTAGAGATTTAAAATATCAAGCATCAGGCAGATACAATATTCATTATATTTTTAGTAGCTACATCAAAATATAATGATGTTTAAACTGTATGCCTCATGAATGTGCTTCCGAATTTACAATATTTATAAAGATCCTTTCCGAATATAGTTAGCAAACACTTTCAATTAAAGCGATTATTTTGGTTGTCATTGTGACATAATAATAATTATTTAAGGCAGTTATTAACTTAAATAAATAACAAACGCTATTTACTATTAAAACCAACATATTAACACATATCTTTATTCCAACAGCTACAGTATTATCCGTCATGATAAAGAAAAACTGCAATTACTACATACCGTTGTAAAAACTGACAAATATCAGAAAAGATAAAGTAAAATGAAAAATGGCAGTGCCTGTATTTTACTCAATGATACGGTGCCATTTACTTACAAATATTAATACATCAATACTCAACGCACGGACGCAGTGACACGAAAATGCTTCACACATATTTCTCGTCAATATTTCAGAATTTAATTTTAGAGAACTATTTTTTCTCGAAACACCCGCTTTCTGACTCGCATTTTGCATCACAAATATCAACATTTACTAATAACGTGGGTACATTATTTAATGCACTACTGTTATTAACGTTACCCTCTTCATTATCAATATACATTTTAATTTTATAAATGTCATTCTGGTTACGACTTTAGAACAGAAAAGATACGAAATCAGTTTAAATAATCTTCAGTGTATTTTTGTGTCTTATTTTTTCGATTGGAAACAATGAGTGCTAAGAAAAACAAGACTTTGCAATCGACGTCAATGCAAACTGAGAAAGACAGCTCAACATCGGGCTTCATCGACGATTACTCTCAGCTTCGGCTGTCATATTACAACCACCGAGACGCCGAGTTTGACATATCCTCTACAGGCTCAACGTCTGAAAGCATGAGTGAGACATTCAACACGGTAGAAACAGACTTGAATGAAACCACCTCCGCCGAAGATCCGAAAGAAAGAGAACGTCAGAAACTCCGAGATTATTACATCTCTCAAATCCCAGATTTGCCGCATCCGGCGTACACGGTGGCGTCTATAATCTCGTCCGCGTCCCGCAAGATGGGACCCATTCACTTCAGATATAATGATAGAATCGAACAGGGCGACGAAATTCGTGATTCACGTAACGACTTGGAATTCGCTCCTCAACGCAGGTCGACGCTAAAACCCAATCAGTTTCCGAATAACTAAATGTTAGCACCTGATGATATTGGTAGTTGAACGTCCATTGAAATCTTTGAAATGTGTTTTGTGTGCATGTTTTATTTTGTATTAAATGAATTTATGTGTTTTATATTAAATGCCAAGCCTTGTGGATTTTTTTGCTAACCTACGTGCTTTTATTTGGTTTACCCTCAAACCCAGTGTCCATGTTTGCAAGTTAATCATTAGTTTCTAATTCTAAATACATCTAAAACTGGCTAAGTTTAAGTAGTGATGCGCCATCAAATGTGGTTCAGAAAAAGCAACATAAAACATATAATTACTAGCGACAGTGATTTCCCGCGGGGCGCCCCGAGCCAGGGCCGATGTAATGGACTTTCTGCATAACTATTGTCACTTCGATTTTGTATACTTGTATACTGTAGCAAGAATTTCTTAGCCATTGTTACTTTTCTAAACAATATGCCTGAGAAAATAGTTTGCGCCTCTCGGGTAATCGCGTCTTTGATTACAGTATTTTTATTATTAGAAAATGTTAATAGGCCACAAAAACATTGTGTTTTACTTGTACATTAAGTTTTCAGAATATACCCTCATATACTAATTTTTTGCATAGTTGTTTCTACTAGTGTTAGTTTTTTTGTTACCGTCATATACGAGTCTATAAAACATGCCAATAATGAATGTAGTAGTTGGATAAATATTTATCAACGTTATGTACACAAGTTCTGAAAACTACTTCAGTAAGTATCATTTAATTGTACATCAAATGATATGAAATATTAATCATTGGGATGTCAAATGGTAATAGGTAAATTTTATGTAAAACATGCTGTATAGCAAGCACACATGTCATGAGAACAGAAATATTCAGACACTCGGAACTTGAAACTTGTCCAAAGATTTAACAAGAATGGACAAGGAAATAAAAAAGAAAGCAGTATTTATAAATTAGACAACTCATTCCAACCTGTCCAACGTTAGTCCATTGAGACCATTTACGATCAAAAACTCTGCGCAATAATGGAATCCTAAAATTCCCTCCGCCGGGGACACTATTTATAAGGTTTTAAGTTAAAACAAACTGTCAAACAACAAACCCCCGGGAAGCAAGTTTCGAATGGTGTTAAACTTTCCTGGCGCTGTCTTTATTCCTGATTTTTATCCACTATGGAACGGGAAGGTCGCTTCTAACATTATAGATATACGGACTTGTGTATATTTCGGACATAAAAGTACATACGTAGTGTATACTGACTGATCTTTTATATTTAAGTGTGTTATTTCAATAATGATGTGTTTAAAATTAGTAAGTATTAGAAAATGTACAAAGCATAACGCAGGAGAGTTACGGCAATTTACGCATCTTACGTTGTCAATTGAATAAAATATTATGTAATGCAAAATGCCAAGTATATTTTGATTGATGATTGAGACGAGACGACACCATAAATATTTTACCAGTATGAATCATCCCAATATGATTCATAAATACATTTCGACCCTCTGTCATTATGTCAACTGCATAAAATCAAGTAGGTACATAAACACTCCGTTTGAGACGATGACTCATCCAATCAAAAACATCTGATATTTCCAATCTTTATCTTAATCTTGTACTCAAGATATATGTCACCTCATTACGTGTGTAGCTGCGACATATACCCTTGAACTTAAATAGCAAAACCACACATATGTGATAAAACTTTAATATCAACGTCTTTGTTTATAAGCACTTAAGGTTGCTTTTCGTAATTCATTTTTAAACTGCCATGTTCTTCGTACATGGTAGTTCACGATGCTGTAGTGTGCAGTCATAGTGAAGTAGCATTTTTGTAAATAATCGTCTACCTACACTTCAAATTGATTATTTTGCAAAACACCTAAAATATTCATATCAAATTACATGATCTACTTATTGTTGTCTATTTATTTTGAATAATCCTTATATTTATTTGATTTTACACGACTTTAGGAATATACATACTAATATACTTAGGTACCTACTAATACAAACGATCGATATTGCTTTTAAAAGCCTATCTTTATTTTTATGTTGCATATGCGTATCATGTTTCAGAAGTAAGTATATTTACTTCGTTTAAGAACTAAAAGATTCGAGATTTATCTGGAATAGTTTTTTACATCTATATATATAAAAATGAACCCCTATTTCCCTTGGTCACGACATCACGCGTGAACGGCTGGACCGATTTCACTAATTCTTTTTTTGTTGTGTTTGTTATTGTCAGGAGAAGGTTCTTATCAAATTCTTATCGAAAATTTAAGAATACTTAACCACAATATAAAATTAATTCTAATCCAACCTAAACTTTATTAATTATACCTTATGGAGTTTGACATAGAATTGACAGAATTCAAATAGAAACAGAATCATATAACAGAATTCATAGTTAAGGCAGGACAACGTCTGTCAGGTCAGCTAGTATATGATAAAACACGGAAACTTTCAGTAGATAAGATTAGAAAGTAAGTACAATCTTCAGCGACAATGCAATAATCAAATTCTCAACTTTTAGAATGTCTACCAAACATGTAATTGAGATTTGATGGCATTTACATTCTACTTGATGAAGTTCAAACGCTAAATCAAGACCGTGTAAAATGTAATTTACTTCTAATTAACCCAATTAAAAAGCTCACGACTTAAAACATTTATACCTTCATCTTATTATGTTTTTGGTAATGTAGCTCGTTTACTACCACAAACAGGATAACAAAGGTAGCCAGAGCCCTATACTCGAATATTTTAAGCATTAGACTTCAGGGCATAAACTCCTGAACATTAGGTTCTCCGCTGTTTTGGGCCTTTTGCATCCTATTGCCTTGTATAAAAAAAAAAACATAAATCATCCAAAATTTAAGTAGGAAACCGATCGTGGTAATTACAATTTTGATTGGTTGGTCTTTGAAACCCGACATATTATTTGCTTATTTGTTTCCTAAACAAAATATTACTTACTATCTTTTTCGTAGGACGCCTTTGTTTTCGTAAGCTTCCTGTAGGTACTTATCTACCTTTTTTATCTACATGTCCCCTACATACAAATTGAAGGGGATTGAGACTAAGGGTCTACTTTAAGTCTTAGGGGAAAAACATTGCGTCGGCATCCCAGCGTCCGATCATGGATTAAGCAAATTGACCGTTGATATTTACATAATGAGAATGCAACGTTTAGGCCTCTACTGCGATATTATTTGCATATAGATTGTGTACGTGAAGTGGAACGCAATCAATCAAGACCCATACTTTTATGCTAATAGATGTTTTCTTGAGCCTTTTTTTAGCTGGGTTTATGTGCGCGCGGCGCGGTAGAAATTGGTTTATTGAGTATTTATTCAATGATTTCTTTGTGGGATTGCTAGGGCTTCAGTTTTATTCAATGTAGTGCTATTTCTTTTGTCATTTATGTAGTTAAAAGCAGTTTAATGGTACATAACGAGATAGTCTGTTCTGTATTATATTATTCGTGTCAAGTAACAGGGGCCCGAGTCTGCTATTTACACTCCGTGTCAGTGTGCTCATAGTTGGCTCATAGTGGGACGATTTTACGACAATTGGCATTCTACTTAGTAGAAATTATCGTAAAATCGTCCCACTATGAGCCAACTATGAGCACACTGACACGGAGTGTAAATAGCAGACTCAGGCCCAGGTAGTATTACTTAAAGAGGTATACAGACTTAGGTAGCTAGGTTTTTTTGAAGGCTACATTTTTCTTAAAAATACTTTAATTTTTTGGTTATACCTATTATGATGCCGTATAGTAAAATGCCTTAAAGATATTTATATTATTATAACATCTGAAAATTTCAGTAAATATTACAGAAATGTCAATAAATCCCTTATTGAAAACGGCATACCTACATCTGAAAATATTTAATCGAGTGCAAGTTGCGATGAAATTTAATATTCCCGGGACAGGCTCATTCATCGAATATCTCGAGCCAGAAGCTAATGCGGCTGTAAACAGATTAAAGGAAGGCTCGAAAATACACAGACTATCGGATATCAAGCAAGAACCACTCAAACAAGGCTTTTGATCATTATTTCATGTTAAAAACCTGAAGTGTTGGGACCCGTATCAAGTTTATCGTAAAGGTAGGTTTTTAATTTTAAGGCAATTTTGTGATTTTGTGGTAGATTGAACATATTGGTAGATTAGTTATTAATTTTCAAATTCTACAAAATACATATAAATGTAATGTAAGTACCTACATTTTATGTAATAAACGATACGTAAGTCAATCATGAAAGCATATTCAACTTAGGTATGTGAGCGCAGTATTTAACGGGAAGTAACGATTCATATAAATAAAATTAAATAAAAATAAATTGGTCTCATTTCAATGAATCGTTACCAAAACATACAAAAGTAAGCTAAGTCTATAATTATAACGTAACGATCGAATAAAATCTGTGCAAAGAATTAACCTAAAGGACCAGAAAGTGTTAAATGACTATTTAAACGGCTCACAAAGAGCGAATTAATCTTCACCGTTCGGCATTCATTAGACGCTCGCCTTTCAACTAAGACAATGGAATTACCATAAGAGCGCGAAAATAGCATCGGTTCATCCAATTAACGTTCACAGGTAGACACTCAGAATCGTCGAACTCCCGCCTAAATCTAATTAGGTAATTGAAATCATTGGGCGATGCGTTGCGGAGCGGCAACGTCGCGCTGCATCGGCAATTAGTTCACTCCGGGACCGCTAGGTGCGATGCTGTGCCGTTTCCACGTACTAAGCCTTCATTTCCGAGTGACGGAATGCTCAACCTGAGTTCAGTCGATCACCTAATTTAGCCAAATGTTACCCTGAGAGCGTTCTGTGCCTTTACGAGCTTGAGGCACGCACACGTCTCTGTTTTGACTTGAATATGCTCGGTTTAATTCAAAAGGGTTGGAAACGGCTGCTTCCATTATCGGTAATAGTTGCTTACTCCATATTATGAAAGAAACGTCTATATGCTTACTCATGTTCTAAGTACCTATCTAACATTAATAGTGTTTCTTAAGTTTCAGAAGTATTATAGGGGCGTCGGTAAAGGTGTTTAGGGGCGTCTACATAGTTTAACTCTGTGTTTGAACACATGAAAGTTACAGTAGATTATAAATATTATTTCAGCATTTATGGAACATCGAATTTGGGTATTTGTTTAGATTCAACATGAACACATTATATCTTAGAATACACATAGGTGTTGCTAAATAGAGCTGCCAGGTGCAGAATTGTATGATATTCAGTTTCCAACACATTCATTGTATGAATTCCCAAATATGATCTATTCTGGAGTATTCCATACACCTCGAAATGTAGTAACGTGATAATATGTTCAGTTTGCTTAAATTTCTAGGAATCGGTTACGTTACGGTACGCATGTATGCTATGCTAACGAACACTGGTACACAAATATATAGTTACAACTGAACTGGGGAACTTATAGAGGAATTATACGGTATGAAAATTAAATCTTCAATTATATGTTATGAATAATTATGGAAATAGAGACGTTAGGAATCTTTTCTATTTTACTTGGACACGTGTAATGCTGTACAAGTGTACATACATACTCCTCTCTAGTCCGGTGAAGCAGTCAAAGCCTGCGCTCAGGCTAACTGCAAAGATCTCTAAAAAAAAAAAAACATACTCCTCTCCTAAGTTATGACCGGTCCTTCGGTTTCCACATACACAATACACTTAACTTAGTAACGTTTCAGGTCTTTTGAAACTATTTTTTTAGTGATATTAAATATTGCTTATTACAAGTATAACTTATATTTTAATATCTGCGCTTTGGTATAATTTCCTCTGAATAATAGCGCTATTTTTCTACAACCTCCAGACATGATAAGTACCTTCTAAGGCACGGAACTTAATATATGTATGAAGGCAATAGATCACCTTATCACTTAATATATTCAACGTAAATGAGCAAATCAAACGTTTATTAGTATAACAAATTAGTTTATGTAATCAAATATGCAAGTTGATGCCGCCAATTATATCTAATATTTGTATTAGCGAAAATATTACTATGTCTAGATGTTCTATTGCTTTTGGTATATCAAGACACCCATTCATTTGTTCATTCGTACTTATCGTAAGTTTTATATAATATTTTTGCCTTTTCTTTGAATGCTTGCTTTTATTAGCTTGAGCAAAGTAGGTACAGACTATATTGGCATGCTAGTGTGTAGTACGCCTTTAGCGTAATCCACTGAAACCTTTCCAATTAGGTACGTACCTAATTTCTAGTCTATCTATTTCTTAATATTGGTGTCATACCATTACCGATCAACGGGTCCACTGGGACGAAAATACCCTACCAACGAGGTCCAATATAAAAACGTCTACAGTTCAAAAGCACTGCAGACAATCCGATTAATCTAATCGACAATTCAACCACGAATGTGAACGCGTACGTTGAATACAAAATAGATACGTAAACGACATTGTCCAATTCCGTAATGCAATGACATGAAAACACCAAATCAGAGAACATTCGTATTCCTAGCTAATTAAACTGATTCGAATAATGCTTGGCTTGTTCGAACGTTAATGTTTAGAAGCGATAGTGCCGCGATGTCGTCTACAATTAAACAGGTGATAACTCTCAGGTGTTGCCGAACTAGGCGTCACAGCACTGACGAACGTGTTACCAACATTGCGAATGAATTAAACGATTAATTCGTGTATGGGGCACGTGTGTAATTACACAGCTGTAAGGTAGCGAGGTGTTAATTTGTGCAGTCGTACACGTGAAGCCGACGGATCGTTACCGAAAAGCAATGGAGCGTTTCAACGTATTGCTCGTGTTTTTGGCGTCGTGGTACGAGTCGAGGTGAACTACAAATTGCAAACAAATTGGGGAATTCGGGCAGATGTTACTGTATACGTATAAATCGTGTAGTTACAACTAACAACGGGATTTGCACGACGCGGTTTACGCTCGTTGACATGTTGCACTTTTACAGCTATGAATGTTTTTTTTATAAATAAAACTGTTATTTACAAAAGTGAGCGACTTTTTGCTAACAATTTATCTATAGCTCATCGTATCTACTGCTGGAACAAAAATATACAGTCCATCACTAAAATAGTGTATATAGGTACAATTTGTCTAATAATAAAATTTATCTACAGAAAATGGCACAAACAAATTATTGTCAGGTAGATAACTCTGGAGTAACTATTTTGATTTAATCTTAGATTACGGACGGCTGTGATGCGTGTCATGAAAGCATATCATGTCTAGGAAACTATATTATCTAGTCAATCATCTCCCTGAAAATCATCGCCTTCGTATATCCTGTTTGAAACAGATTTAGATAGGTCTTTAAATAAAATCGTTATATGTATAGCAAGATGCCTATATGCATATGTGATTATCACGCAATCTTTCAGTGGCTTTGGCACTCCATCACAGTACCTTTATCGATAAACCATCACAGTTAGATAAGTATTTTTAATCATAGCTACTGCTACATACGTTGTAGAAGCTTAGTAAGAAGGAGTATAAGTACCGAAAGAACTGAAAAAATTAAGTGCCTGCCAATTGCCACATAGACACTTTGGCGGGTAAATGCAGGATGCGATCATGCGTCAACGACGTGAGCATCAGACATAAGATGTTTAACTTCAGTATTTGTTAATTGTATATTATATTCTGTTACCGCAACTAAAGTATTATTTTCATAATTTTAGTACGTATCTAATATCTCTCAACGCAAGCTTACCGATAGTTTGTGTTAGAAATACTACGCGCTAAGGCCTAAGTAGGACCTACTTAGATGAGCAGTGTTTTCACTTCCCATCAGATAAAAAAAAAACATTTTCTTGTTCGAATATATATTTTTTAAGCCTTAAGAAATTTTTAATGGATAGGCCAAATCACCTGATTCGACTTTACCTAGGAACGAATTATCTGTCGCTATCATTTCTATTATCAATCATAAGTACTCGGCCGTTAATCTAACGATCGTTACCTTCAACTGAGCCGACTAACGGATTCAAGTATTCGTTAGATTACGTGGGACCACGCAACGATCTGTTGATTTGTTATCTGTAACGGCAAACGCTGATAATCTTGTATCTATGGATATAAATATAGATAACAAGATTATAGTAAGCCTTTCTAGATTTTGGTACCTGATGTCTCGTGCGTTTTTTGTAGGGAATTTACCGCATGTAAAATATTATACTTACTTCAGGGTTTTTTCTATCTCCAGGTTTTGTCTATCAATACAGAACGGTTTTTTCTTTATTTAGAAAAACAGAATTGAATAATTGTAAGAATGTATTTTGAATTTTGGAATTTTCGCTATGCAGTTTGTCTGTCTGTATGACTGAATAGTACACTTGAAATCGTGGTCTTCAGGGTTTTCCATTATTTATCAGTAGGGATTTTCGCGAGTGAAGTATGTACAGAATGGAGGTATTACTGAGTAAAACCCCTTGTCAATCGTGAACGATACATGATTTCTTATATCTCGTACGTGCTTATCAAAACGTAGTCGAATTCTGTGAGTCAGGGATTTAGTTAATATAAGTTGAATAAAACAAAATCCTTTTGTTACTATCTCTTTTATTTGAACCCATATTGTAACAAGTAACATTCACGTTCGCAAAGTAACAACCATGAACATTAAATGTTATGGAAAAACATTTCAATATTTACTGTAGTTTCACTGAAACAATTTATTACATTACTTGTGCATTTTTTGCATGTGACATTTACTTCAATTAATTGTTTGTTTTATGTGTTATCCTTTGTCGCCAGAGCCCATGGCGGTTTCTTTTTGTGAGTCCACCAGCAAAGTTTGGAGCTCAGAATATATTTTCTCCAGCATGACTAGTCTTGGTTTTGTATACTGAAACAATAAGGAAAGTATAAATAAGTTTAAGAACTATTACATATTATTGTAAAAATCATATATCAATATCTTATTCCTTGAGGCACAGTAGATTGCTACTCAGTGGCAAGAATGAATTAAGCTAGTGTGATTGACAAAACATAATTGACCTTATGATATATTACAATAAATGAATGCAGAGTCTTATGCTTGTATGCATATAATAAAACAACTGTTTTTAGTAACTAAATAGCCTAATCCCAGAGTGTCAACTGAAAATCCACCTACTGTTTGGAAATAAAGTTAGCATTGATTTAAAGTCAAACATGCCTACTGAATATAGTATAATTATGTTATAACATATTATACTACTAGCTGATTCCCGCGACTTCGTCCGCGTCAATTTCTTAAAATTGCGACTATAATTTGAGATTTAAACTATCCTATCTCTCAAGTTGGATCGAACTGCACATGGTGTGCGAATTTTATTATAATCGGTTAAGTGGTTTAGGAGTCCATTGAGGACAAACATTGTGACACGAGATTTATATATATTAAGATATTCATATATACCTTAAGGTATGTATCAGAACTATCCTAGATAAGTTGATGACCTCTTTAGTTGCATATTTTACTTAATACTCAATATCTTTATTGTTTTTCCATAATGTACAAAGGTGAAAACAATGGTGGAAACATGGTGGAAACAGCTGATTTAGGAAAAACTACTAACTACGTCAGCAACGTCCACTAAGGGCACCCCCTGCGGAAACAGCTGATTTGTTTAATTTTTTATTGAGTAAACTTTGAGCAAATATTGGTTTGTACTTTATCTATTTTCTCATGACAACGCAAACCAGTTTTTCATATGACTAGCTATTAAATTGGTTACTTTTTAAGTCATATTTAAGTATATACATGTATTACCTTAAACAGAGGAACCAATTTCACTGTTTCTGAATCTTGACTACTGGGATTGTTCTGTTTGATTAATACTGTAAGGAAGTACAGCACTCGATTCTGAAAAATAGGAAAAAATTAAACAAATTAACTAAGTCTGTAAGAGTATGCATTGACTTTGTTACACTTTTTTGATATGATGTTTTGAGTAAATAATAAGCTTATTTAATTTAATTATATAAATAAGTTTTGTTTATTTATATATAACAGAAAAAGTATATCACTAGGTAATAACATAACTAATTAAATATTTTTTTCTTATCTGGACCATTACCTAAACCAAATTAAATATAATGCAATTAATAATCTTAATATATATAAATCTCGTGTCACAATGTTTGTCCTCAATGGACTCCTAAACCACTTAACCGATTATAATAAAATTCGCACACCATGTGCAGTTCGATCCAACTTGAGAGATAGGATAGTTTAAATCTCAAATTATAGTCGCAATTTTAAGAAATTGACGCGGACGAAGTCGCGGGAATCAGCTAGTAATAATATAATAATATTCCGGGACAATTCACACACGGTTATCTGATCCCAAGCTAAGCAGAGCTTGTGTTATGGTAACCAGAAAACTGATAAACATACTTAGATATTTCTAAATACAAACATATCATAGATAAATAACACCCAGACACAGAACAAATGATCGTGCTCATCACACAAAAAATTGTCCTGGGTGGGAATCGAACCCACGACCTCCGGCATAGCAGTCAGGGCCACTAACCACTAGACCAACAGGCCTGTCAATTCAAGTGATACATTCATTTTTATAGGGGTAAACTCTTGTTAACTTACTTTTACTCTTTTCTACATTATTCTTATCTCTTAATATTCCACTTATTCTATTCAATCTCATCATACAATCATATAAATTAAATAGTTTGTTCATAAACCTTACCATTTTAATAACTTCATTAATGATAACATCGTCAATACTGGACCAGGCCATAAAGTTATCCACTCTGCCGTAAACATATTTGACTGAACTCTGAATACACACCGTTGGAATGACTAGAAGGGTTTCTGTAACATATAGACAAGCAAAAAGATTTAGTGATAGACACAGAGATAATATATAATGTCAGTTAGTGTTAAGGATCCAGTCACATTTGGAAACTCAGTTACTTTTACAAAACAAGGTTTAAGGTACATAAACTGCTTGAGCTAACAACTGTTGTGCTATGGCACGTGCGCTGCCTATTTGGTTTGGTGACCACTCGAAGCCGATAAACTGCTTCAAGCATTCCGTGTGCAAGAAGCCCTTATAGTCTATAAGTATAGTAGGCCATTCAGTCGTAGATTGGAGACACCGACTGGCGGTCTTGAAAAGTGGTCCTAGCAGGATAAAGCCCTAATTTTCTAGGCATATAGTTGGTATTGAAAGTACAAACCTGACTGGACACTGTGAGTAACCCAAAAGAAGACTAGGAATGACAACGCGATTATTATAACTAATACCGCCGTTAAACTTATACGGATGTATAGAAAAGACAGAATATTAAATATTATTGCTAGTACAAGCGATACTCTAGGCCATAATTTAGATGTTTTCTCAATATTCTTGTATGTTATTGTAAATAGTCTTGAACTTGGCGAGTTTTGTCTTTTCTCAACTTTCAAAGTCAGTTTTACGCCATTTACATTATCGTAATCCAACGTGGTATTCGAGTTAGTCATATTGGTAGTTTTAAGGGCTTTTTAAATCAGGAAATTGTCACATGTTATTTATTTATTTGCATCAATATTTACTTTTTCACAAACATTTGAAACATTTCTCAGTAGTCTCAGTACCAGTTTGACGTTTCCAAAACCCAAATTCTAACATATCGATTTCTGTCATCGAAATTGTTTTCTTCCTTCTTATTTTTATGAGTTTAAAACGAGATAGCAGATTTTTCCCCGTTCCGAGGTAAGCATAATCATCTGTCAATGTGATACTGACAGTTCGGATAGCCATGGGATAGCCCACTATATTACTTTACTCTTTGGGATAGCCACAAGGAAAGTAATGCGTTCACTCATTTAAAGATTAAACTTCGACCGAAAACCTCTTTCTTACAATGCCCAAAAATTAGTATAGTTTTGATATTATTATTGACAAAGATCTATCTTACTATTATTACTTATCCTTGACATAATTAGCTGTTTGCGATAAGCGGTACGATCTTAAATTGGTGCACCCAAACCTCGTTAAATAAAATTGTTCAAGTGAACACCTAGTAACAAATTGTAAATTTTGTTTTATACATAGTAGGTTCGGTAAAATAAACGAATAAGTAATTGCGTGTTTATATTGATCACTTATGCATTTTCAGCCGCCAGAAAGAAAGAAAACAATACTCATCAGTAACCATAACAACACTTAGTACAAATAGACGTCATAAAGGAGTAAAAGCACTAAAAGCGGATTTAATTAATTAGAATTATATAATAGCAGCAGAGTCGTATACATAATTATTTAACCTAGGATTGGTGCTTAGGGATGGAAAACCTAGACAGTAACGCTTGGGTGTTCGATTCCCTCGTAGGTTTTCTTCATGGCCCTGTGTGGAATGTACCTCTGCAGACCTTTATTGAGGAAAAATCTCTACGTAAGTAAGCAGAGAAAGCCATTGTTGTTTAACATGCATTGCATCTTTTGTTAACGACAAAAAGTATTATATCTAAGCAATAAACCTATTTAGTAAAAACAATTGTGAATTTCAAACACAAAGTTGTTGTTTATTACAAAAGTAGTTCTTACACTGTGCAGTAAAAGTATGAGCACATTCAAGGGCCCTATTTATCACCTGGTGTTATGTTAACAGCATTTGAACCGACCGATGACGGAGAGGTGCTCGATCGACCTGAGTATAAAAAGGTTCATGATGAATACCGTAACTTAGTAAGTATATAATTCTTTTTGCAAATGTAAATAGGTAACTGTGTGTAATGAGCCACTTTACGAGGCAGAACATACCTGAATCGTTTTGAATGTAAAATATTTATTAAGATAAATCATATCTAATTTCCATAATAAACCAGGTTGATGTGATGTTGGGGTCTTTTATGGACGATATCGGCATATCGGCTGATCAGTTCGAAGCTGCTTGCAAATTATCTGCAAGGGACCTTGCTGGTCTACCGGCTCACTTCCATCGTCGTCTGTTTGAACAAATATGGGCCGCAAACGACTACGAAATGTTCGTCAAAATGATGACTCACAAGAATGTGGAGCTGCAGTTACAGGTATTCTTTCTATTTCTGAAATTTTGCAATTAATTTTTTTTCTTGAAGATTAAGAAGTTCATAGCTAAGTAACATTTAATTATTATTTTTATCAGGCGTTAGAACTGATCGAAAGGAGGTATGGGGCCATGCCTAATTTATTTTCGACTGAACCTGAGGAACTGGATTCATCACGCAGTGACGAAAGTGAGGAATGGCCTGATAATGACGATGTGATGACAGAAATAAAAAAGTAAGTAAGTAAATACCTTGGTAGAGACCAACAACATGGACTACCTACGAACCTACAGTACCTAGACCAAATTATGTTGGCTCAATTTGTAGTTACTTAAAGGACTATAAAATATATTGTATCTTGGCACGTCTCGTAAGAGCTATACCTACTGAGGTTTTAATTTTATTAGATTACAGCTATCAGAAGATTATGAAGGCAAAGATGAAGTTGTAAGTGTTCCACCTGAAGAAGTGGTGGCCGAAAAACAAACTTTGTTATCCAAACTTCATAGCTTCGAAAAGAAAGAAGAGAATGTTGAGAAGAAAGATCAGACAGTGGCTGAAGAAAAGAAGATTCGAGTTATTGATCCACCGAAGCCACCACCCAAGAAAGTGGAGGTTTGCCTTCTGGTTTGATTTCTTACGTAGCAGGTTTTCTCCCATTATATGGCTAAATTCTTAAGTTTGACGTGTCTGTGTTTTTCACACATAACGTGTGCCTAAGTCTGTTTATAACAAGGTTTTTTCTCGACGTAGCTATAATTTTAAAATATCTGTTCAGCATTTTGAAAGTTATCAGCATTTTTCGAGGTTCCTTTGTCACCATGCCTACATACTTACTTCTGTTAACAGGTAAGTGAGGAAGAGATGCGAGCTCGTCAAGAGTATTTAAAGCAACAACGTGACAAGTTACTGGCGCTGAAGAAGCAAGTTCGGGAGCGGCGACTTGGTGCGGCAGAAGGAGCAGAAACTGGAGGTACCTACTTGATTATCACTTATTAGGCTACATGTAATCAATCTTACAGGTCATCATCAAGATGATTCAAAACATGTTTATTACCCAGACCAATAAAAGCGTAACTAATCTTGGTGGGCGAACATTATTTTAAAAGTCCTACTTAGGGTTGCTACCTTAACTTTTTATAAAGTTTCTGATTCCTTATACATCTTTTGTTTTAATTTTGCAAGGTGGTGAAGGGTCTCAGGGCAGTGTGGCCAGGCCGCGGTCCGCCCGCGTGGCTCAGGCAGCCCTGGCGGGCGCCGCGCCGCCGCCTCCGCCAGACGCCATGCAGCTGCGACGGGCACTCGCATCCAAGCTCAAGACTGAAGTCGTCGATATAACCAACTGATGTGAAGCATACCACTTTTAAGCAATATTGTACTTTCAACTACTCGAATAATAAATTATTAAGAGTCTAAAAATTACCTTGTTTATTTATAAATTATGGAATGTATGAAAGAAACAACATCAATTCGTAATTATTACCTTATATTTATATTGCTTACTTAACTAGTGACATCATAATAATAGCATTATCGTAAGCTTATTTATTTTACACAACTTGCCCATAGGTAAATCTATTTTAATCTGTGTATAAATTAATTTATGATGGTCATCCACCTAGACAGATAAAAAATAGTCATTATTACAGTCTACTTTCACCTAAAACTTCGTATTTTAATTATTGGGGAAGTTATTTCAAGGAATATAAGAATCGTATAAATCTAATTGACTGCTCGATGCTATTAGCCTATTATACACGTGGATGTTGGCAGATTTCAAAATAAAATTATTACATAAAACGTTGTATATTTACAATATATTCTGACAAATTCATTCCACGTATGTAATAATTGAATTCGCTTCGTTTTCACTGTAAAAGCCGTAGTCATTTTGCACTGATATAGAAGTGTGACCATCATACAATAATGGCGGTAGCGGATTTCTTTGCTAAGATGTATAATCTTATGACAGAGATCAATAATTTCTTTTTCAAATACATATTAAAATTGATATGTATTTTAGAGACGTTACACAAGGTAATAAAGGTTATATTGAAGCATAAGGATCTGAAGCCGAAAATAATTTAGGAGAAAATATTATTAAGCTGCACTGTGTTCACAGTGCATTTGTGCTCAGTTCAGTTAGTTTTGTTAAATGTAACGTATATTATAGGCATCGCAAGTAGAGGATGGGCTGAATGCACTCCACTCAATTATCAGAGTCCACAGTCAGTGTTTAATCATCACAGTGTCATGCACAAATTGTTTATCATCCATTTGTCAAATAATCATGCCGCCAGGAGTTCATAATCAAGATACAATACAGCTAATTATATAAATTATATTATGAACAATGTCTATGACAACTGTTGCATACATTTTTATATTTAAATTACACTCCACGAGCATTATTCAATTTAACTAAAAAATATTAAATGTATTATATCAAGCTATGCTTTTAAAATAATATTCAATGTTTTGATAATATGGCTCCATCACATCTTGTGTCATACTATATCAGAAACATTAGATTTCCGAAATATATCTTATGTTAAACTTGCAACTACAAAAAAACTAGATCTTACTAACGTATCTAAAGTTAGAATTTTGATACACATGGAAGAGCATTCTTTCATTACAAAATGATACACTGATACAGAAATAATGAAATTATAAAAAACCCTTGACCAGATATAAAATTTGAGCACTGCTACATATTAGGTTCATTATCAACAGGTTGGAAGCCAGTAAACGACTTGACTGAGATCAGTACTGATTAATATTTATTGTGTAATGTTTGGACCACTCTATCTAACTCGTCTCTGGCGACATGTGATTATGCAAAATATTTACTTTACTATAGATAGATGTTTATAATCACCAGATTAAGTGTATTTTACAAAATCTAATATTATTTACAAAATACGAATGATAAAACTAGAGGTTTATAGTAATAAAATAAAATGGATCTTAATCAGATAATTTTATCACATACACATTACTTTCGCAGTGTAAAAAAGCTACAAACAATCGTATATAAGCAAAAAGATAGGAAACATTTTGTTGAAAGTAAAGAAAATTTTAATACTGATTTAACAATTCATTTACTATGAAGGCAATGAAGACAGTGGGACAGCAGAGGGGATCCATTTCATGACATTACATCAAACAAAGAAAATATATTCTCCCTAAAGATTACTGTGTCAGACTAATAAAACTCATTTATTGAAAATATTATGGATTAATAAATAATAGAACATTAAATTAATATTTTTTTCTTGTCAAGTCTTGTGATGAAATGGATCCAACAATAGCTATGTCGGTACCATCAGGAGTATATAGGATAGTAATTACCTATATTTTAATAATATGGTGAATCCCTATAAGTTACTAATAGTTTACAATTACATCTTAACACGTTTGCTGCAACAACCTAACCACTACGACGGGCGTGTGCAATGGATGTAAAATCTTTACATCTCACTTGCGAGCGTTAGGGGGTAATGACCGCAGAAATGTGTTAAAACAGGTTGCCTTGAAAACAAAACATGATAAATCTGGATCCCAAATAATAAAAGAATAGAATTTTGAGTAGAAAAAAAATGCTGGTGTTAAACAATATTTATTTTATTCATATATACTGGTTTAGCGTTTCATGAAATATTATAATTAGAAATATATTATATTTATATACAAATCAACTAGTAGAAAATTATAGCTGCCAGTGCAACAAATAAATGGTGTGAATATAAAGGACCAAGTACACTCGACACTCATGATTACGAATATTACGATACTTGTCCTATAGTCGTATACTGAATCACTTAGCTTACATTCGATAAAGATAAGAACACAACATATATACCTCTACTTGACCTTCTTCCATCTTCAGTGAGTGTACTCAGAGCCTTATATTCATATAAAACATTTATAAATATATACGAAAATAGTCGGGATCCAGATAAACATGTTATACAAGTTGACCTTCCAATGTTATTCGAATGTACGAAGCAGATTCCGTTACATTTACTGGGTCAATATAACGGTTCATTTAAGTTTGGATTTTTGAACCTGTAATGATGACACAGGCAGGCTAAGTTGTGCGACCCCAGAAATATGGAAACAGAAAAATAAACAACCCCGTTTATTTAATAAATTTCGAGTGTTTAGTAAGGTAAGCGGGTATTGATCCTATCAGAAACAGTTAGCATCTTTCTTGATAGATATAATGGGCAGTCAACATGTCGATAAACAAGTCTTTACTAAAAATATAATTCTAATTTGGCTAAAATTTTATAGGCAATATTAAACAAAAATAGCTAGTCACACTTTGGGAATTCAGTTCAAATAAAATATTTATTACCCTTATATCATTAACATTTTAACCAATCACAGCATGCCATAAACGTCCGTGTTTTATAAATAGGGCGACTTTACAGCAAGTGGTTATAATGCTAATCTTAATTTGATACATCGATAAGGGCCGTGCATGTTTACAAAATTAATAGATACAAAACTATTCTCTACTCTCAACAAAGTCGGAGCTATTAGGAGACTTGTTACAATAAAAACAAATAAGATCACTATCTCAAATATACTGCTTAAAACAAGGTTGTAATGATTACTGCAAAAAATATTGGAAAAGTACAAAATGTATTCTCCACAAAGCTCAACAGAAGGAATGCAAATAAATTGAGAAATAAATAATTCGTATATATCTGAAACCACGTAAATTATTTTCACGACCGACTCGTCTCTAATGTTAGCCATTAGACGATCTTCACCATTAAAACCAGGCTAAACGATGTAGTTCAGGCAACAGATTATATTTGATGGAAATCTGTTTGTGATACAATAACGCACTAGTGAGTAACAATTCCACAGCACAGATTATGATTTTAAATGTCTCTAAAAAAAGATTGGTCTTGTGATCATCCTCCATAAACTAAGATTTTATAAATACGTACATTTTTACATTTTCATATCGCATTCAGGGTGTTTTTCTTTTTCTATTATTATTTATTATTAGACATTTAATTCCCACTCATATTTTCTTTGTACTTTTTGTGATTACAATCCATGACAAAAGTAACCTAATCGTTAAAATTAGTTCACATTAAATACACCTTGTAACCAATATTTGTTCTACTTTCTGATGCCATCTGAAGTATATTATTACACTACAAAGTATGAAGAACTTCATACACTAACTAACTAAAGTCGAACACTCGAGTGTCAGCACTTCATATTTACAAATAATGGACATAACCCAGCAGCTAGAGGTACTTTACTGTCTAGCGGTTCCGACTAACGATAGCAAGTATAAACGACCGATTGTGTCGAATGTAAATGCGTTCAGCTGGACGATGTGTCGCGGGCGAGATATCTGGAGACACGAGGTGGAAGAGCTAGAGATGGCAGTGACGGTGAGTACTTAGAATCTAGGAATCACAATAACGCAACCTGGACGCGAGCGCCCAGGCGGCGACAGCCTCACGCCGCGCGGCCGCCGCGGCCCCGCCTCGCGCGCGACACAGCTCCCGCCGCGTTAGACCGCAACGACTCCGTTATAAGATGCTTCGCACGAGCGGTGCGCGCATTCTGTAGGACAACCGAGTGGAACCGCGGACAGGTGTAAATACCACAGCGTACAGTAATGTTTATCTTACGCCATGTTCTATGGTCTCACTGGGCCGGGAGCGGGCGTCGGCGGCGGACGGCACTACGCGAGCCGCGGCCGCTTGGCGTCGCGCTCGTCGCCCGCCGCCGCCGCGCCCGCCGCACCCTCTTCCTCTTCGTCCGAGTCGCCGTCGTAATCCACCAAACCCTGCCAACACAACTCTTATATAGACATCGCACAATATCTTTACATAAAACAAACAACGCCTAGGCTAAGCAATCCTAATGCAGTATGGGTTGAAATTTTGGGTGTAAGCGCGATCTCACTATTGCGTTAATGAAGTGAAAGTGACATTACAAACTAATCAGCGTTTGACATTTAATTACACAAATTTAACAGATTTTAAAGCTACATACTGAATTCTAGCACTCTCTTACAATAACATCTATACCTAGCTATAAACTACACTTAAACATGAGATTGATGTAGTTGTACACTAATAATAATATTGTTGGTTGCTAATTCTTTAAATAAAGTATTTGCGTATTGATGACTATAAAACTATTACTTTCTGTCTGTAGTCTGAGATTATTAAGTTTTATTTTATCTCCCACAATAATTGTCACAAAACATAGCTTTACTTTTTAGATAGTGTAACACATCATCAAAGGCTTTAGTCATGTTCTCCTCTCGTCCGCGCGCTCACACTGATCAATGCACTCATGACGTCAGTACCTGAATGTGATGTGTTTGCAACAAAATGGGTGGATTTATGTTATGAGTGTTTGAGATTTTGCGAGATGATGAATGACTGATATATATTTATTTTTTTGCTATGTTCTTTGATAATTTTATGTTTTATATGAATATTTTATGTTTCTAAATATTTGACATTTTGCTCTTTACATGTTAATTATTACTTTAACTGTACAACGCTTTAGTCTTTTCTGTTATGTTGTTTGCATGTTTTTTGATAATAAATAAATGTTACACTCTAGAAATACCCTACTGACATACTAGTACATAAAATGAATGTATAATTAAAGTGATATTTTACACTTTGATTGAGATGTGGTGACTGAAGGCACAGGGTAACAATATAAGTTAACACTGCAGATATATACAACTTTATACATCAGTATGTCCTTGCAAGCTAAGCAACACACCATACAAGTGTGATCTTCAAACCAACACCATGCAATTCCTAGCACTTTGGCCATGAGAGATATGTACACATTGCTTAGATTCCCCAGCAAAGCGAGTAGAGACGTGTGTGGGAACTAAAAGTTTACCTTATTGAGTAATCTGGGCGAGGATACCTGAACGTCAGTGTGCGTCGGCTTGCTGGTCGCCGTGGTGCTCAGAAGTACTCTGCTGGGTCCGTTCACTGTCTCTGTATTCGAGCAAACCTTCTTTTCGACTATTTTTCCTAAAACAATTAAAATATTGTAGACTTATTTCTTTATAAACATATATCATTATAATGTACAGAAGAGCACTCCAAGACAAAAATTAGACACTGATATTGCCATTATTTAAAAGCTACTAAATATTAAAACATGGGCATTATATAAACAGGTGTGCTCATTTGAACTTCCAAAATCACATATCATTGGTGCTCATAACTAATTTCGAGCAGTCCCATCAAGTTGAGCACAAAATGATTGCAATGTTAGTGTTATTGTATAGGAGAGTTGATATTAACCGATAGCGTCGAGCGCGTGATGCGCGTGCGGGTGCTGGTGCGGCTGCTGGGCGTCGAGCGGCGCGTCGTCGTCGAGCTCGTCGTCATCGTTGAACCACATCTCCTCCTCGTCGTCCGGCGCGCGAGCCTCGCGCCGGTACCGCGTGCGCAGCAGCGACGGTACCACAGCCTCTGCCACGCCTACACTGCCGCTCACTACAACAGTTACAATATGGTCAGTTATCTTGAGTTACCTTTAAGTCTTAATTATAAATAGGTACTTCACAGAGCCAGCTTAGGTAAACGGCAAATTCGCAAATTATGAACTAAATTACGTAAATGCGCCTGCACGAACAAAGTATAATATTGATTTCTGCTCATGCATGGAATGATGGAAGATTTAAGTTATGTACTTATCATATAAAAGAAAATCGTATGCATTTTATGACTAAAATGATTGTATAAAAAATGATTATAGGTGTCTCCATTGCCATATAAATACATTTTACATGATTTAAATGGATAAGTAGAGACTTTAATAAAATTTAAAATTATTAATTTCTTACCTCTGTCCCTCTCTTTAAGCTTGTCCTGGTGTTGATCATACCGTGTTTTTAAAGCTTTGAAAGTCTGTACATATTCAACATCCTCTAAGATCTTTCCATAGTTTTCAACAACATGTGAACAAAGCGACTTGATGTCTTCAAGTTTGATGAACTCAAATAATTCTAATATTGCCGAGTCTAGTAAGTTGTACCTGAAAATTGTTTGAAATAAATATTAGACTATATTACAGTGTCAGAACATACTGAAATTGTTGATCATTTAGCATTTAGCATATCTACTGATTTGAAGATAAAATATGAAGTCGAAAACAATGGGTCATTTATCTATTGGAATATTATTATTATTATATTATTATTATATAACACATAAAATTGCAAATTCGCGGAAAAATTTACACTAAATAAAAAACCGCAATGTTATAATTACATACCTGCCATTATTCCTAAGGAAAGCATCTATAACTGGTGCAAAGAGGTTTCCCTTTATAATGTATCTGTTGTAGTATTCGTCCTTGAGTGCGATGATCTTCCTCTTAAATCTGAGTGCGCCGAGCACTAGGAACGTGTGTGTCGACCTCATCAGCACCAGTATGCGACGAAGGAGGTCCTGGAAATAGAACCAAATATTAATCAATCGAATATTTTTAATTATCATATATTTTTGCACATGTAAAATAGTTTTTCAGGCTGTAAGCGATTTTATTAATACCACGCACGCACTTGCTAATAATGACAAGAAAAGGTATTTTTACATCAAAAGGACTACAGTAAATTATAATAATATGATGATACCACAAACACGGCTTCTTAATACAAGAATGGCAATACTAAACAATGATAAAAATATCAAAACATTTACATGAATCGTGTTTTATTTATTACCTAATCTTTAAAACTGACAAAAATAATGTTTATTATACATAATGTACATTTGCGTACAATACGCAAATACTAACTGAACTGGGAAAATGAAAAGCGTTTTTCGTAAACGCAACGTTAGAAAAGGAATCATTAAACAAGAGATGACCTTCAACATAAATCAAGGTGTGAATAAAAACGGTTGATTCGTCGAGCGGTTTTATTTACTGGAACACCCATTGTTCATTCACAGTGAAATTAATTTGTTACAAGCCGACAAAGGCTGTATTTTGTCCTGTTAACCGAGAGCTACTTGGGAGAATCCCCTAACTGCAAATATAAGGCTACAGAGTTACGTAAACAACTTGTTGGACTGGTAAATATTTGTTTTTACTTAACAGAATAAATTAATAAGTGATTAGCATTATCTACTTTATATTACAAACACCTAGATTCAAAATACAGTATTGTGAAGTAAATAAATAATAAAGTTCAGCTATCTGTTGGCCACATGATATGCTATTTTTAACTACATTATTATATCAATACATCAACTTTTAACATTACTTTCCAGTTACTCAAAATGTAAACATCACAACTCATACTTGTGTCAACTTAGGTGTATTTGTTAATAAAAAAAGAAACTCAATGATGAATCTCTCAATGATGAATCTCAAACAGGTGTTACTGCTAGTCTAAACTAAATCCTCAAGTTATTTACAGACCTTGACATGTCAGTTAAAAAACCATGTGAACAGTTTACAATGTCAGAGGTCATGTTATGTTTTAGCTTTGATATAAAATATGTAACTTGGAATTTGTCCAATAAATGACGACATATTTATACTCTCGCTATATGACGGAAATTATACAGCTATAGCAATATAAACAAGTTAAGGCGCTCCCCCGAGCAAAATGCGCAAAAGCCGTGTTTTACTAAGCTATAAACTCGATATTTAAAACACATATCAAATTAATGGTTATACCAAATCATTCTCTAACATGTCGACTTTAATTTACCTGGATATATTTTTTTTTAATGCAGCAATTTTTAGGTATTACTCATTTTAAAAATGGTCTATCAAAATTTATTTCTTGCGTAACCTCATGAAGTACACGTGCATTTTGAATGTAACTTATACCAATTAATAGAGAATTTAAATCTAAACATCTTCTACGCTTCTGATTTTCAAAAAGGCCAACAATTTATTTTATAATTCAAATTATTCCTAAAAATTGTCAAATTCAGAACAAAAATACACTCGCGGAGGCGAGGCGGCAGTCAGCCGTAGGCTCTCGACGTGAGAGCACGTCTCATTTTTCTTTGAAATGTCATTTACAATTTAATATTATGACAACTGTCAAAAGGTCATTGCTAGCACTATGTAGTTTTACACACGGCACTGGTGATAAAATACAAATAGCATGGAATACATATAAGATAACTTATAAATGTCAAATTACATATTTGTTTAAATTACATGTATTTATGTATGTTTATGTTAAATTATGTACAACTATCAAAATTTATTTCATGGGATTTTTAATTCTGAATTTGAGGTTTAAATTAAAACCTTGATTTTTCGATGGCAATGAACACGATTATAACAGGATGATGCCTGGATTTGAAAGAATTCTAGTCCTACCCTTTAAGAGGAAAGGCTTTTGAAAATTCGGTTATTGAAGAAAGTATTGCTGACGCTCTACCGCACGGTTTGTGAATGTGTGCGTAAGTTGACAGTGTTTGTGTCAAAGCGCGCTCGCTACGTGTAATTGTCTACTTACTCACCAAAATTATTTTACCATCTGCACACGTGAATTGGCATTATTGATATATAAACAAATGGTAACCATGACAATACAAGGTAGCCATATGATAAACTTTTTGATTAGTTTTCTGTATTAGTAAACAGCTTGGTGGTAGTACGATTGGAAATTATTATTCTGGCTGTAAGTTCGAATCTCAGTCGACACATCCTTTTTGTGTATTATGACTTTTATAGTTTTTTATTTTGAAAATTTGGTTGATTTTTTACGACATAAAAATAATTTTGATTGTTTATCTTTTTGTCGTGCATTGCATAAACAATGATTATTTTGTGTTAGTGTTTACTATTTTTCCGTGGTAAGTTTGATGCCCATTGCAGACCAAGGGTGTGATATGCCGTAAGAAAAAATATGTTACTAATGTTATATCAGTGGCATCATTTATAGTATTTCTTTGAAAATAAATAATTTATGGTATATTTATTTGTGATTGTTTTTACTTATTGTTTTTACTCAAAACTCATGACAACATTTCATGAAAAAGTAAAAACACAGAAGCATAGTCTATAATTTTCTTATTCAGTATGCAAAATAAAGGTCTAATATTAACAATAATAATAAGTTTTAGCACACAAATAAATATACCAATAATTAGGTATTTCTTGAATAAAACTTCTTTTTACGGATTTAGTCGCGGTTTAGATAAAAAGATTTTCATAAACAATTTATATTATTATTTAAATAAAAGCAACTAAATGTAATGAAGATTTAAACTAAAAAAGATATGTTTTAAAACTCAAAAAGGGTAGCTCAACCGAGATTTGAATTTGCAGCAAAAATTTTATGTCCAATCGCACTACCACCAAGCTGTTTACCACAACGATTACGTACTCAAAAAGTTAATCATATGGCTACTTTGTAGTGTCATGGTTACCCCTTGTTTATAGTTCAGTTGCCAATTTACGTGTGCGAAGCATGGTGCGAAGAGAAAATGATTTTGGTGGTAGTAGAAGTATTACTTTTCTCTATGGTAGAAGTAGACAACTACATCATGCGAGCGCACTTTGACACACACACTATCAACTTACGCACACATTCACAAATCATGCGGTAGAGAGACAGCAAGACTTTCTTCAAGTCTCTCTGCCCACCTTTCCTCTTAATACGTGCCTTGTTAGATTGATATTTTTGAGATAAACAACCTAACCAAATCGACTGATTGTGAAAATTAGCACCAAAAATATCGAATTTTTCATCAATTAAAAAAATCGTAGTCAATACCAAGTCACTAAATAAAGGTAAAAAAAAATCTTGTAAAAGACATGAAATAACTTTCTGACTGAATAACTTTACATCATTAAATTATTCACTCAGAAGTTTTCAATTAAGTACTTGGGTGATATTCAATTTTAGAGAAAAATAAAATATATTTCACTTATCTTTTTTTTTAAATCTTGCGGTCATGATTGAAGATATTCTTGTCTATAAATTCATAAGTCTACTATTTTTACTACTTAGTACGTAAGTAAATCAACAGATGGCGTTGTTTTTTCATAAAAAGTAGCGATGTATATATAGAGGGGAAATGCGGGGGGTTTAGAGGTCAAACGCTGAAGGGCATTTGCTCGGGGGAGCGCCTTAAAGAGATTGTTGGATCACAGTAATCCCTGGAAGGTTTATTTAAATCCTGACTAGTAGGTCAGGATTTAAATAAATCTTTTTGCATTTGATAGCCAAGTTCAATGTTGGAATGTTTCACTATTGGGTGCTCTTTTCATACAGAGAAGAAACTAGCACTGATCACCATTCTTATTTTCTGTTATGTTATTATTATACTAATATACTATGTAATTTTTACAACCTAAAATGGCTAAACAATATGTAAATTCATACAGAGTGAAATAGTATTGGAGGAACATATGTGTGTATTTTATACTTTATAGATGTAGAATGAATCTTACCTTATTCAATATGCAGGTCTTGATATGGTATGTGTGATGTTCAACACAGAAGGAGAGTAGTTCCAGCACAAGACCAAGTAGCTGCACCGTGTGATAGTCTTCCTTTAGGGGTTTTTCTCCAGTCGTATTCTCTAAGAGAGGGGCTGAAAATGTCATATACATTAACCAAATAATGATAACATAACATGATTTCGTAAAAAAGAACTAGTAGCTCAATATGTAGATTCGAATTATGCACAGTTGAAATGACTATGATTAATTGCAAATAAATTGCTGATAATTATCAGTATTAAGTGATAAATTGAATATTTCATTGCATTAGATAATTCAATAAAATTGTTTTAATTCTTGAGCCTAGTTTTCAAATGTTATTGACCTTATCAATGTTTTTATTGTTATAAAAGATGTACTGAAAACTCTTTTATTTACATTGTTGTAGTGGGCAAGGTAAATAAAGCTATTAAGAGTAGTTTGAAAATTCGGTTTTTGAAGAAAGTATTGCTGTCGCTCTAATTCCCCCCGCCCTCTAATTCGTGCGATAAGGACAACTGCAGCTCAGACCGAAAAACTGACGAAAAATCGAGGTTTGGCTCTCGTCTATTTTCTCCCCCAATTCTTAACCAATTTTAAAGATATTTCATATACTGCATAAGAAAAGAATAATCTGTGCCTCTATTTATTCCTTTTTTCAATAATCGTTGCCAAATTTGAAAAAAAAAAAACGCCTCCGAAAACTGCGGTCAAAATCGGCACTTTTTAGAAGGTTAAATGTAACTTATTTAAAAAAAGGAAAAAATAGGAGCATAGATCTAGTTCATATTTATATTGCTGCAAAAATTCATAGCCATTCAGAAACCAGCGAGAAAACAGACGAGAACGTTTGTATGGAGAAAAGTCCACTCCCCTTTCCTCTTAAGTTATAACTATTTTATCTTATATAATGCTAACTAGTACTGCTTTAATATCAATGATTATTGGTTTACTGTTGATTGATTGACAAGTATAATTATAAAATTCCTTATTCTCAAGATGGAAATTAGCAAACTAACTTACATTCATAACTAGTTATCATTGACATGTTTATTAGACTAGAAGTAAAGTCTAGTGCTTATATACTAATTCTTAATTAGAATTGCTAATAGGCTTTTAAAAGACAGCAAAAATCTACACATTATAAAACAAATAGAATTGTTGCAGTATACAATCTACAGATTTCTAGGAAACTGTTTAAATTGTCATTTGCACGTATGAGTCATAGAACTAGTATCTTACCTATTAATGTTTGTATACTGTGTTTGTAGAAGAAATTTAAGAAATCTGCCTTTTCACTTTTGTTGACTGATGCAAGCATGCTTTCTGGGTCCAGAAGTATACGGAGGACACCCATGAGCTGCACTGCACCACCTAGTTCTGGGTCCCGGTCTCGAAGCATCTGCTCTATAACTATATTCAGTAGCATTTGCTCCTACAAATAAACAAAACATATGTAATGCTAGTTTTTTTTAACTAAAATAAACTAAGTTTTTTTATTAAAATGTACATAAATATGTAAATTGTGTCCACACTCACCTCTTCAGTATTGTTTGCTTGCTGTAATGTGTGATCCCTCACTACAGAAGGTGAAAACTCTACAATGTAAGTTAAAATGTCTATAGATGCAGTCTTAGTCTTCTGATCATCTATACTTAGAGTAATTTCTAAAGCTGGCAGAATCCCGAGAGATACTAAAGTTTTATAAAAAGCATCCTTATCCTGAGGCTGCAAGTTTTGTGAAAAATTACAAAATTCCTTTAAAAACAGAACTAGGTCCCGTCTTTTTTGATTCGGGGTCTTATCATCCATAAGAAGTTTAAATAAATCTGTCAAAAATTTCTCATCATCCTCTATCAGTTTCACTATTTCTACTTTGTTGAAAAATATAAAACTGGACAAAGTGCTTAGCAAATTGTCCTCAAAAACTGTTGGTGTAGGCAAAACAATATCTTGAATGTACTGTACTCTGTATGTTTGATGTATTTTAGCTAGCAAATCTTTGTTCTTTATGGGAATGGCCTCACGAAACTTTGCTAACTCTCGTAGATACTCTCTGTGTTTTTTGGGCTGTGACAAACTTGGATCATACTCTAAACAGCCCACAACATCAAATATAGTGTCATCAGCAAACATTGTGTCAAACAGTGTGTTCTTGTTGAGAAGGAATATACTCTTAAATATTTCATAAAGATGATGCAATCCTTCAATGTTTTCAATATCTTCACACATGTGGAACAGGTTTAGTAGTTTCTTGATGTAATGTTGTGTCTCCAGAGCTGCAGCAAGTTTGTCCTTGCGAGCCGGTGACACCAAACAACTGTTCACAAGCTCACTGATATCTTCAAGGCGGCCCATTTCACATGCAGGTAGTTCCACAGGCTGCACACTATCTGACATTTCATCAAACCTCTCATCTTCTGATTCTTCAACAATATCCTGGGTGATTTCAACTGATGGATCTTTTCCTTGTACCTGTAAGCAAAGTCACATGTAAAACACATCATATTACAATATTCACACACACACACACTTTGTTTTAACAAACTTTAGCAGGTTTATTCGAAAAATATCTAAAATGTTTGTCAATGATTTAAAGAAAATCTCCAAAATACCTCTGTTAATATTTATTTACAATGTGTATTCAATGAACTTGAACTTTTTTCAGTTGTTTACCTAACATTTCCTATTGGATTTTATGTAATGTTTATGTACATGTATTTTAACAGTTATGTATACAATTATATAAACATTTTTATTTACCTGACAAATCTTTTCCCATATTTCATCGCAGCCAGCTTTTTCTTGAAAACTTAATGCTAAATCAAAGTTGTCACCCTCAGACCACACTATCAAGGTGTCCTGTTGCTTCTGGTACGCTGTGTCGGGCTGTATCTTACTTTCTAGAAGAAGTGAGCCGTCTGATTCTGCGCGCACCAGTAACGAGGTGCCTTTCAATCTCTCCACGTAACATGACGACACATGTCCTGTCCCTCTGTCATCCCACTGCCGGTCAGCGTTCAGAGCGTAAAGCTTAACTCTTCGTCTCGTGTCTGTCATGATAGTCAGCGCTCTAAACACTATGTACTCAAGTAATGAATCAATTATTATGGCGCTAATCTAATGCACCTGAACAGTAAATTATTTAACTCCCATTTGTATAAAAACATGTGCACTTCTGTAACAAAAATAACACATTTTGTAAAGAAATCAGTACGTAATTTTCGCGATTGTAATTACCGTAATTACATTCCATCTTGTTCTTCAATTTGTGTGAAACACACCTAACTACAACAAGACTTAGCACAAATACTGTTTTCATAAACGGATTCGACACATAGTTAAAGTATCCACTTAAAATCGCATTTTATAATTTTGTAAAACAATGGAATAATCATTAAAATATCGGAAATCACAAACAAAACAATACAAATTGTAAGCTTTCTCTTACACTGTAAAAACACAAGTGATCAATCAATCGATACGATAACTCTTCTTTAGATGTCGAAAACTCTTTAATAATGCGATATTTACCGGAATTATCATTATAGAATCGTCAATTTGACGTACCTTCAAAATAGTACAACATCAAATATCGCCATATTGGATTCACAACAACGCTTCAAAAATGGGGTTCTCAAATCGAAATACAATACGCGCGATCTTTGAATTGCAATTTTTTTTACTTACATAATAATCTTATTTAAATACTCAGTATCATTTACTCTTGTAGTACGAATGTTTGTTTTAATATAAAGTTATTATTTCATACAGATTTGGGTAGTTACAATTTTTATTCAGCTGTAATTTGTAATAAAAACATTGTTTTTATCTGACGAGAGCTTTTTTTTAACATCAACACTGTGAGACACAGACAACATGTTTTTAGCCCACATCAAAATATAAACCCCATTTTTGTGAAATTATGTAATATTTAGCACATATGATTTGTAATCTTAGGTAACTAGGTAGGTATTAGAAAAGAAGAATTAGGCTTACCTAATTCTTAGTTTAAACTCCTTAGAGTTTAAACTAACTAATACGTTGTTTTAAAAAATCTTCAATATTCGCTGAATAAATTTTATTTAGAAAAGTAGCCATGCGTACCGTTATCACCAAATAATGATAGTATAATATTAATTGTGAGAAATAAGTGTAAATAAGAACAGCTGTTAATTAGTACTTATAAAATAATTCATGTTTTTAATGTTTTAATAGTTTGGTGAAAGCCGATCTCAATGCATTGAAATTAAATAGATTGCGTCGGTAGGCGAGACCTTACATACAAATCCAAAGAAAGAATTATTCATTATTGGGAGCAAAAGCAATTTATTTTGCTCCCAATAATTTATTATTAATTAGCAATGATCTTGAACCTGAAGAATTTCAGAACTAACCCGCTGCATGTGTAATATTATAGAACGGGGATTAGCGCGTACATGCTTAGAAAGATACCTTTAGGGCTTGACGTCTGCCTGCTTGCGATCACGGCCTGTGTAACCCGGTCGAAACGTCAACCCCTAACTAAGGTAATCTAATCCCCGCTCTTTAACATTTCAGAATATTCAATGAAAATAATTTACCGCCGACGTTCAATTATTTGGTAATATTATTATAATTTCACAATATTTAATTATAAAATTCTACAATACTTAGTTTAAACCGCATACCGCTTTTTTATAATTAAACAATTCTACTTTGAACTGTAGAACAACTTACTAGGCCTTCTTTAGTATGTAAGTCAATGTGAGTAATTTTCAGTTGCAGCTCTATGTAGTTTTTATCTGTGTCTTTTTGGCTGCCATTTGCTGTGTTCTGTCAGTCATTCTTGATGTTATTGAAAAGATTTGAGTTTTATTTATTTTATGCCACAAACAATTACTTTACTTATTATTAAATTATAGACGTGAATGTTATGTGAATACTTTTTCCTTTTTACTAGTACATAAATATGAGCCGGTTATTCAACAAGCTAAAGTGTGAGATTTGATTTTCATAATCTTCGTTAATCAACATTTGCTACCTATTCCGTTTTGGATAAGAATGTGTAACTACTTTTGCTTTATTGTTCATCTGAGAAATAATATATAGAATAAGGAAAAATGCTAAGAAAATTTGGTTAAATACTATCTTGACAGATGTCAGTTCGATGTCAATTCAAAGATTCTTTACAATAATACAGATAGTATTTATTTGTGTTTTTGATATGAATAACATTAAATAAACTGCGTATGTGTATGTTTACTTTGTAACGCATAATTCTCTTCCATTGCAGGATGAAGCAGAGGGACCAAACTTACTTTTGCACATTTCATAGCAATAAAATTGTTTATATCATTAAGTTGTAAAATGAACCCACTATGTCTTATTTGAGCGCATCAGAAAATGTGGGGTAAGTATATTATGCTATTCCTATCGAAACTCTCATAAATTCTTGTTATTTCTTATCATGACCATTTATTAGAGGTTACATTTTAAAAGCAGAAATACATGGTGTGTTAGGCACGGACATCATTAAAAGTTTAGTGCAGCTGTTTGTATGTATGTAGTTCTTGCATTTGAACCAGATGTTGCTTGTTTTTGTTGGCATAGCTGAACTCTGCCATTGAATATCACATGCATAGAAATAAAAACATTGAGTGTATATAAACACAATTATTAACATCAAAGCAACCATAATTATAATCCAAGCTCTATGGTACAAAAATAACATGAATATTTTTATTTTATGATTTATGAATGGTAGTAGAAGTAATAAATGACACAGTAATCTTACATGCATAACAGCTACTTACAAAACTTAATTTTGAAACATTGTTTGGTATTTATTTACTATCTTGCATTATGTAAGACACTTTATAGGATTCAGATAATGATCCTTACATGTGAAGTTATGTACAAATAGCAGTATATAACTTTCTTGCCATTTCTTTCTATTGACCATTAATAATAATAATTATTATTATTAATTCACAATAGTTCTGTAGCTACCTTGGGCCGTTCATGTCTGTTCTCCCATAGGGCAGGGATGAATGGCCTCTGGTAGATGCCCCATCCCATAGAGTAAAGTTCTCAACAAGGCCGCTGCGTGTTGGATCTGTATCCCCACGTAAGCCTTTCAAAGGACCGGGTCTCTTCTTCTGAAGATATCCCGTGAATATAAAGAGATACATAATAATAAATAATAATAATAATGTTTATTTAAAGAAGCTTAGACATTATAAACATATTTTGCCAATTTTGATGGTAACTTGTATTGTAGCACTAGGGTGCATCCAGATCTGACGAACAAGCATTACACGAGCAGCTCACGAGCAGCAAGATAGTATTATTATATTCTTTTATATAAAATCTTGATGTCATATTAATCACAGTTTATTTGCTTTTTCAGCTTCAGTGGTATTCCACAAAATATATCAGAGGCGAGTTGTGCCACACAGTATAAAATGGCAGTTGAGGGGGTGTCGTCAGGGAGCTGTGGTGAAGTGAACATGTTCCTACATGACAACTCAGGGGATGAGCAGGCGTATATACATCTAAACGATAATTTCTACTCCAAATTTAAAATTGATCCCAACGAATTATACACATTTCATGACTCTGATGTCATTGCTGGTGAAATTACAGTTAGTCACACAGAAGATAATTTTATATTTTCTGATAATGTTGATATTAAGAGTAAGCTATTAGAGAGTCCAAGTAAAGAGCTCGATCTCATAGGCGCATTCACAAATGGCGATGTAAAGGAGGTGGTGTCTAATGGACACTATCCAGCCACTGCAAAGCCGAGTGCAAACTATAAAGACAGTAAGACTACTCATACCAAAGTTTTGAAAGTTAAAAATCAAACTCAGGTTAAGGAGCCTGCAAGATCAGAGTCGTTTAGTGAAGCTCGAAGATTAAGTGTTCATAGCCCTAAGGCCCAAAGCACTGCCACTGCCCCCTCCCTGAGTGCAAAAACCAGTATTAATAGTGTTACTACAAACAATGGAAAGAATGCATCAAAACAAGCAGGAGTGGAGACCTTTTTAGATGTATTTAAGAGAGAACAAGGCTTGGTTGAAAATGCGACTGCACTTGCATCAACTGAGACTCCTGCACCGCCGACTAAAGTTCCAGTGACACCCCCGAAGAAAGCATCAGTGGCTAAGTCTGGTTAGTTGACTGCATTTGTTATTTATATTAATATTTTATTGTTGTAATTGTATCCTGCTCCAAAAGTTCAAGCCATAACCTACCACAATAATGTATTTCCTCCTCAAACGATATCTTGTGGTCAAATGTGCTAGCATTTTTTTTTTGTATTAGCTTACAATATTACGTATTTTTCCTCTTCAAAGGTTTTATGTTAAAGTTGTGTGCCTAATATACTTTTGTATTGCATTATATGTGGGCTTAATAAACTAATTGAAGTGCATCCACTTGCACAAACTAACTAGCACATGGCCCTTTATTAGCCTTCACAAATCTGTCATTTAATTTCAATCCTGCTTCTAGTCTTCTAAATAGCTAAGAAAGTAAAAGCATAGTAAAAGCAAATTGTAAGGTTGGCAATACCCAAACAAAAGTGGACCTTACTGCTTTGAAATATAGCCGTTTTCTACTTGTACTACTGACATATGGATCACATAGTATAAAACTAAATTATATCAACCAGGCAAGACTCCATCCGCGGCAAAGTGTCGCCGCGGCCGTGGGCCTGCGGTGCACGAGGCGCTACAGCGGATACCGGCGTCGCGGCGAGCGATCCCTCTCTCCAACGATACATGGCACGCGCCGGGCGACACCCTGTTCCAATGCGGCCCGCTTGGCGACAGGCCACTAGCTTTCCGGCAGATTGAGAGCAGCAGCAGCGATGATGATAATATGCCTGATTTTGGTAATATGCTTGTATTTTTGTTTTTTTGGTTTTATGATGCAGGCTTTCCATATATTGGGCCATAACATGAAAATCGTTAGGTAATAGGTATGTAAGTGAGATCCTCTGTCATCTCTTTTTCGCCTACCATGTCTCAAGAACAGCCTGTTGAAAGAATTAAAAAATGGGCATCATGTGATTTTTTATTTATTAATATATATTTGTTGAGATATTTATTATTCACCAGTTATGAAATATTACAAAAACTTTCCTTAAAGAGTGTGAGTGTCGAAATACTGACATATAACTTTACCTATAGTATATTAAAATTTACAAGCATACACGGCCTCATATTCAAATTAGGCAATAAGTAAAAATTTTAAGAGCGTTCTAATTTTTATCGGCCTTTTAAATCAAAATGTTTTGCATACTTCTTTTATTCAGTTCAGATCTACATAACAATGATAAATGTAGTATTGTGGGGATTGACTAACCGTTTCTTTATACATGACTCAACAAAGCCTTAATAATGTGGCTAACATCTACAATAGTATAATCAAATTATGAGTGAATGAATGTATTATTCATTGTACGTAAAATCAAAATTAAATAACGATATTACAAATGCATGCTAACTAAATCATAATTTGAATGCGTAACATGTTATGTAACATTAGTCCTGTAACACGAACGCCAGTCACATGGCGCTATAAATAAGGTCTAGAAAAACTACAATAACTTTGACTGGTATAATATAATTTCTAAGATTAAAACACAAATATTAACCACATAAGCAAGTATAAATTAGTCATTAGTTACACATTTTTTATGCAGCGATAATTCTGTTTTCAACGTAATTTGAGCTGGAATGAGAAACCGTCAAATAGGCGCCCATTTTTTTATATGGTTTTAAGGTTGCATTTTGGTCACACTGTTCATCTTAAGTACATACTCAGCAGAAGCGGGTTGCGGCACGGCGTGCGTAGAAGAAAGCGCAGCGGAGTCTCGCGGCGCACGCCTCGCGCTACGACGTGCAGCGCTACGCCGGCACGTAGCACGCGCACACCACGCGCTCGCGCTCGCCTCCCACCACCGCGACCATCGCGCGCTCGCTACGCTACTCAAGGTAGCGTCTCCTTAATGCTACGCAATGGATTGCTTCCACTATTAGCTTTGTGGTACGTGTTGATGCTTTATAACTGTTGGCTGTTGGAGACCACGTAAGTGATCAAAGATTTTTTCCTAGAGAGAGTAAATTTTTCTAGGTACTAATGTGATGCACGCAAGCTTTCTTAGATTAACCAATGCTTACGTTGTCGTTGTTTTAAATACACAGTCAAACAAATAACCTCCTCCCTTTTTGGAGTTGGTTAACTCCGGCATTGTCAAATATTATCGGGCAGCTGCAATTTAAGTATAGCGGAAGCGGAAGTGGAATATTATTTATTCGATAAGCAGCGAAATACTCATACAAATAAGGTTTTATCCATAAACGTCGATGGTACACGTAATAGCGCTCTGATGCATGTCGGATTTCCGTAGCTGTTGTCGCGGAACTAATAAACTGCTTTCGAGCTCACATAAGTATTTTTCTTTATAAGTAGGTTTTTCCATTTGGCATTTCCGTGATTACTTTTTGTGTAGTACATTGTAATCTACAATAGATGTGTTTTTTATAGAAACAACTGAACGCGACGGGATCGTCGGGCCGTCTTCCGACGCAGACGGTAAATCATCTGCTCGCGTTACGGGGAATGCCCGCTGTGTTGACGTCACAAGAACGTAGGAAACTCAGGTGAATATAAGACAGTTTCTTATGTTTTACATAAGTATTTACTTTATAAATTGCTAGTGGATTGCAAATGAAAAATGTAATTTAATGGTATAAGTTTTTTTACTGCAATAAATCTATTTCATTCTAGCCGACTTTTTCAGTTTCGTGTGTTAGTAAAAATATAGATATTCGACCTTGAAAAAGTAACCGTTTTTAACTAGCCTTTTTGTATACAGGGAGAGTGGTTGGTCAGGCGGCGACAGCACGAGCTTCACGGCCCCCGGTGCTGCCAACTCTGCGGCAGGCGCCCCGGGGCCCGGACTGTGCGGGACGGAGCGCTGCGGGCGCTGCGCCCTGCCGTGCTCGCGCTACTGCCTGGCGCACATCACGCGGGCCCCGGACCAGCGGCTGTACGCAGCGTGTGCAGCTGTGTTCGCCGGCGGAGCGCGCTGCAACCAGCCACTTCTGCCGCTGACGGATCACACGCCGCTGTGCGCCGAGCATGCGTGGAAGAGGGTATGTATGGAACCTCCCCGCTGTTGCTAAGGGCTCGTCACGTGGGCTTTTGACCAGCGCCTGTACGCGGCGTGCGTGGCCGTGTTCGCCGCGCCGTGATTGGTACGCAGCAGAGCAAAGCTCAATATTTTTCTCGCAATGGATGACATTGATCAATATAATTATGTGATTGGTGTCTCAAGTGGCTCAGGACTTAAAAGCCTAGAGTCCTTAAAACACACTTCTGGACAAAGGGAATAACTTTGTCCAGCAGTGGGTTACTAAATGGGTCACATAAGAAATAAATATATCTATTTTTGCTCAATGTGGTTATCATATAATCTTATGGAAGCCATTATTACAATCACCAGGATAACTACGACAAGCTAGCCCGCGACTGCCGTCCCAAGAAGGGCGCGGGTCGCAAGCGCGCGTGCCCGGCCGCGCCGCGCGCCCCGCGCCGCGCCAAGCGCCGCCGCCGCCCGCCCGCGCGCCTGCGCAACCTTACCGACGCACACGGACCCGAGCCGTCACTGTCGGGTAAGTCCTACAAACGACGATCTATAGCTTGCCACTGTCAGCCTAATTGCTTCCACATATAACTGCGAATTCGCATCGCACTGCAATTATCTGCGACCTCGCGTTCGATTTCGAACTGTATTTTATTAGGAGTTTCTGCGATGCAGCGTCGCATCGCATCGCAGTTTTGTGTGGGAGCCCTAAGCTTGTCTAATATTCGCCTAACTGCCGCCGGACCCCTACTCGTTACCGTCTTTTGTTTTTATACAACACTAGCTGTTCCCCACATTTTAAGTCGCGTGGATCGCGTTCCCAAAATAAATTTGTGTTTTTACTTTTTTTTTTTCATTTATTTTTTAGTTCTTTCGGGACGGGGTCAAACCAAATAAATCAAACATTAAAATTGGCTATGGCTTACAATGTATTATATATAGATGCTTATAATAGAAAAGTTCATTTGCAGAGTTAAACGTGGGCTCGAACTCGTCAACGTACGATAGTTCCGAAGATGCAGGGATAGGTGCGCTGAGTGAGAGCGAGTACGTCACGGTTGCAAGTGATTCACACGAACTGGGTGAGAAAAACGAATACGTGAAAACCATAATATTTCTGTATATTATCATGAAGCAATAAAATAATGTGTATTATGTTGATATTTTTGCAGAAGTAGAAGTAGGTCAAGTTCCACCAGACGACATATTGGATCCTGCTGTGCTGAGTCAAATACCCGATGAAGCGTTCACGGAGTTCTTCAATCAAGGTATGTCGAATATATCGTTTATATTTCACTCCTGACTTGGCTAAGACATTTGATTGACTTCATCACTGCATATAGTTAGAAGAATAGAATTATGTGAAACTTAATTACTAGTTTTTTTTTGGTACTCATTTAGCTTTACATGTTTTACCTAATAGTAATATATCTTACATTTTTAGAAAGAAATGTAGCTATCTAGTGTTCGAAGGACTTCTTTCAACGAGGGGTTCCTCAAGGCACAATTCTGGGTCCACTTTTAATTTTTAAGTTACGTAATCTTGAAGGATCTTACGGAATAATGAAGTAAAACATAACTTTTATAACCAGCGGAAGGTGACGCATCGTTTGCTGAGAGTTCAGAACTAGCAGCAGCATTAGAAGCGGTCTTAGACGAGCGTGTATTGGATGAGCGCGGGTTGGATGAGCGTGGGTTGGACGAGCGCGTGTTGGACGAGCGTGCACTTGATTCTATCGCTGACTGCGTGTTCACACACTCGCCGCATACGCACTATGCTAAGAACAAGGTATGTACCTACTTATGTAATCCGTAGTAAGTGTAGACCTATTCTCAAGACTTTCATATTTTTGAGCAATGATCAAATAGGAAATCAGGATATCACATAACAAACTAATTAAAACTTAACAACTAAACTGGGGAGCCAGTAGACACAATAGTTAAACAATGGAAATGTTCATATGTGACTCATTGGACAGGGAAATGGTTAAAACTTGTTTAGTATTTTTTTTATCTAGGTATAACAGGTATTTCTGGACTCCCCAAAGATTGTATAAAAGGAATCACAGATTGGAATAAGTCCGGTCACCGTGTCAGCGTGAGAAAAAGAGCAAACATTAGTTCCCACGCTTTTCCCCTATGCTGTTTTTTGTTTTTTTCCTAAGTATATTTTTAACCGACTTTTAATATTTTCAGATGCAAGTGGCCACTTCAATGCCGCTAGAGATGTCGTCGCGCGTGCCCTCATAACACAGTAACTTTACATTTACTTTAAGCTATAATAAACTCTATGTACTATAAAACTTAGGAACAAATTCGATATTCATAGTCTCAAGAGGTGGAAATATTTTTCTTCATGCTTTAATTTTTGTATGTGTGCATGTTTAGAGATGTATATGTGCATGTAAGAGAATGTGTCTGTGTGAGTTTTGATTCGGATTGATGTTTGAAGTACTCTGATTGGTTATATTACAATTTATTTTATAACTAATGGTGGATTAGGAACCTTATCATATGACGTCATCGTTTTTTTCACCTGATTGGCCAGTCGTTAGCTATAAAAATAATTTTAGTGTATGTTGGCGTAGATTATGTACGGAACAATTTTGTGTTCAAACAAATGGATAGTTATGGATAAAGTGATTGCGTAACTCTATAATGCTCAGAGGTTTATTACGATTTTATATGATTGAAAAGTCTAATGAAACATGTAGGACTTCTAGCAAACCCATACATAAATACAGTCGCGTTTATGTTCATTAATATAGTTTTTGAAAATGTGAAAAAATAGTATTGAACTGAATTCGATCCCAACGTAATTTGGGAAAAGGCTAGACAAAAAAGATAAATGAAGATTTTCTTGTAATAAGACGATACATGTAAATCAGTTGGAAAAATCTTATTAGACCTCTGAGTATTATCATACTGTAGTGTATCAAAACTATTCTTTCCCACAATCCAAATCTTCCAAATTGATATTTTTTACAGACATTTACCAATCACAAGAGTAATACTCAATTTAGTTTTATTCAAAGTTTCATGACGAAGCAACTGGCTGAAAATATTTATTTTTATATAACCGTTTATTGAATTTAAGAGTAAATTCATCCTCCATGTTTAAATAATATTAGATACTTAACTGTATTGCTGAAATCCTTGTAATTGGGGAAAATATCAATGTTCATATTTATTTATATTATATTCTTTTACAACTTCCAGTATTTTACGAAAACTAAACTGTAACTTATTTTTTTCACTAAACAAGTACTAGGGTTTGTCCAGTAGTGGTAATCTTTAACGATATATTAAATTAAAAAATAACCCTTAAATCAAGGAATGTTGTGTTCGAAAAGAACAGAAAATTCCTTTATTTGTTCAGAATGTAGGTATTATAAAGAATACTTCTACATTCTACTATTTTGGCATGAAATCATCGATGCGGAACTTTAATATCTAGTTCTCAGGAACTTGGGGACATAAAAGAGTACTTGGCTTACATGCCACACTAAATTTCCTTGCGTAACGACTGATAATAATAACATGCACATGTTTACATAATAATTAAACGTTCTGGGCAAACACTAACCCCTTATTCATACATATGTCTATCATACATCTATTTTTCTTTTTTGCTCTAACTCAAAGTACATAGAGTATGTTCCAAAGTTTATAACTGCTCTGAAGTTAGCTGTTTGCTGCGCGGTATCCCACCTGTCATTACTGCACAGCGACTCGCCTCAAGTTCAGAGCAGTGTTAAAGCTGGGCAATATCACTTTTATTTTGTGTTTCATAAATACGGGGGAACTTCTATTCTTATAACAATTAATATTGCTACCACTACATTTGTTTGAAACAAAATCTTGTGGCATCGCGAAGCATTTGCTGGCAATATAAAGCCTTCCTTAGTAGTTGTCCTAGACTAGTTTAAGTGATTGTTATGATACGTAGAGATGTTGTTGATTTAAAATGACGTATGTACGGTGGACCGCGCGACAATGGTAACAATGAATTACGAAAATCAACCATACTGCTTTAAAATAAAGACGCTTTTGATGTGTTACCGCTGATGTGCGGTCTGCTGTACGTTAAAGCTCGTGTTATGATTCGGTTACTTATGGCTCGTTTACATTATACTCAAATAAGCAACGGATATATACAGGGTTAAGAAAACCCTGTCCGATCCGTTAAGGTGTTGTTAGGTATCGATAACTGATACCAGTAATGTAAAAAAAATATGGAAAAATGACAAAAATAATTATAACCTAAAAAAGTTTTAATTCCTTATATTGCGAGAGAGAGTCACAGGTGATCAAACAAAAGGCCACCAAATAATACCGACGAAAATGGTGTTGTAATTTTTGTTTTAATCTCAAATTTAGGGAATTTCGCGGCAAAAAGTCGTAAAGTCGCAAAAAGTCGAATTCCAATTTTAATATTTTATTTGGGCATGTGATTGTGAACCCTATATCACCCTTTCGGGTCGGACAGGGTTTTCTTAACACCTGTATAGTGTGAGGGCTCATTTATTCTAACGAGTGTGGAGTGGTATGACTTGAGAGAATGTGCTATGAAAGATGCAGTCGCATTTTATTTAGATATCTTATTTCTACGTGCATGAAACCATATTATTATATACATTATACATACTATACGTATTATAGCCTGTCGTAAACGTCTATTTACTCCGTAGTTGGTATTATAAATAACTTTATATTACGTCGAGGCAATTACGTTTGCAATATCAAAATTTAGCAATGATAGGGTCGCTAGACGGTTATAAGCATTTACAATTAGTATATTATAAAGCCGCCTTTATCTGCGCTTAGTACAAATTTAATTACTAGTGATTGTTTAGACGATGGTAAAGCGTGCCTGTCTTTCGCGGCCCCAGTGTATAATGTAAACTGAGCATTATCTGTAGTGAAGCTAGGTCGTGAAACGGAGTGAAGTTAGCTAAATGTTAGGTGTTGTACGTACAAGTGTACGAACGTCTGGTCCATGCATATTGCAATGGGGGATACCGCGAGTAAAATATCCGCTAGGGTCGCTAGTCTCGCATCAGAACTATCTGTCAATTACCACTAATCTCATGGCAGTAGCCTCCTTATTGGTGGATAATGACAAGTATCCCTGATGCGACACTAGCGATCCTAGCGGATTTTTTACTTACTTTAGCCTCCAGTTGCCCGAAGAAACGTAAGTGATACAAACGAAACGAAATTGATGTCATATATATAAATCATAGTCATAACGCTAGTTAACTTATATCTGCGATATACCGACAAGTGCCCACAATTCAATTAATCAATGTCTGCCGTATTATGTAACTCAAGTTTTGAATAAAGTGCCGTTCAGTGTTGTAGTCTATACTGCATGTCCTACAGTAGCCTTGTTATATAATAATGTATATAAAATAAAAGCAATATAGATAGGAACGATACATGATGGAAGGAATGCTCGATTTAACTTACAGTGACTTAGCAATTGCTATACCGTCATATCATAGGACATTTAAATGTGTTGTACCGTCAAAAGTAATAAATAATAGCGCTAGAAACAGAACCAAATAAAGAAATATTTTTGTAAAGTTATGTTCCTATATAAATCTTATGTGATTGTATATGGCTGAGAAGCGATTGGGTTACAAATATTTTGCTAGTATCGAAATCAATTGGAGTAATCTAAGTTTTAATTTTATTTCGATGATGATTAATTTGGGATGTGCGTTCATTTAAAACTACGTTTCTTTGTCAGTTCCAAACATAATTTCAGCTTCTTTAAGTGTTAAACATAATAATGTAACAATAAGCCAGATTATAATTCCAATCAATTGAATATACAGTGCCCGTAAGATTGTATATTTTTAATATGTAGATCCAAATAAATTAACCGTTCGCTAGTGTAGTTAAGTGTGAGCCGCGGCCGGCCAACCGAGCATTGAGGTTATAGGCTTGTTCACAGACTGACAAAATGTCTTTATTTACTGTGGAATAATTTAGGAGGATATACGAAACGAGATTTGTTAGTCTCCATCAAATTTAAACTTAGCAAGAATGCACTGCGATTCTTATGTGGCATTAAATGTGCTTAATGTGCAGTCAGTGTCTATCTTATGAATTGTAGATGAAAGGCCATATTGTTCTAAATGGCAGCCTTTTTGCTTTCCAAGCTTCGACTATAGCCTGGTTCTTATTTAATTGCTGTCAAAATTAACACGCCGGTCTTCCACCGTATTCAAATAATATTTTAATGTAACGCAGTGCATTTTTCAGTAAGTGGTAATTTTCGTTGATATTTCAAGACAATAAACAGAAGGTGTTTTGTGTGACGAGGTGCGCCGGCGCCGCGGTATTCACGTATAAGTAGTATAATGTATCGGATACGCTTAACTCTCCATATGCAGTACCTGCACTTTCGTTTTATAACAATTTACAAATTACAATAGATATAGGAACTTGTACTAAATGTATCTATGTATTTTTACGTGCTAGTTTTATTTATTGTTTGTACTTTTTGTAGATCAATTCGAATTGACTGCTCTTAGGGAGATTAACGTAATGTAAGTAAATATTTTGCACCTTTAGTTTAAGGGTTATTATGTAGATACGGAACATAATGTCGAAGGTTTTAGCGATACATAAACACATGGCAATCGCCTACCATGTGATATGTAAGTAGGTTTTATTAGTATCGTTTATAAGTTTAACATCGTCAGTTCGTCATTGGCAGTTCACATTGGATCCTGGTATCGAGTTGTTGTAGGCGTTCGTACGTCGTAAGTAAGTCGGTGTTGTTTGCTTCGATTTCATCGATAAGATTTGGAATTTCTTGGATTTGTGAGCGGGCAATGTTATTTGCAATCCGTGATTTTAAACAGTCGCATAATTTCTCCGATGTAAAAATTAAAGTTCTAAATAATATTTCCGCAGTATACGATTCTAGATAGAATGTAAGACATGAGTTTAAGATCACGGTTGCGGGTGACATAGCTCGACAGATATTGCGACTAGGAGTGATTGTATTGATATTTGAAATGGTTCTGACTGTTAGAGAGTAGAGATGGCAAAAAAATATTAGTATCGGTGTTTAGCAGTTCGCGAAATGTGGTTAATAGTAGTGTTCGTTACAAGACAAAAGTAGATTCGGACATTTGAAGTAAAAACAAGTTGTAGGGACACCTCTCTACTTAGCATTTATTAATAATAATGTCTGGTCTTAGATCTGTTGAGGATTTCAGTACCTATTTCAAATGTCCGAGTGTGCTTCTTGCCTGTAACGCAACAATTAAGTTAGATAAACGCTACCTCTTTAAATGCCTGAAATTGTTCACAGTTTATTGTCCAATGTGTGTAACATGATGATGTTTAAAAAAATGAAATAAACATGAAGAAATTTTGACTCTTAATGTATCTTTATTAACCCTTTACCCTTTTCAAATGACTATGAATAATACCACCTCATATTTTTACACACCTAAATAATTACGGTTTTAAATTTTCACAATACGGCCCCAGATCCCTCCTCAGGGAAACTCCTTTGAGAACTTCCGCTCTTGTAGGTATTTATCTACTATAAATAAGACCTTTATCGCTCAAAGTTATTTGTACAAAATATACCTATGTAGATATAATATTTTTTAGATTGGACTATTTATATTGGATAAAATGAATAACTGATTAAAGCAAAATGTAACCTAATTGAGTAAAGGAAATTTTTATTCGGCTTTCTAAGGCCGTAATTGTACGGCGGAGTTTGATCATTTTTACTTTACCTTGGAGCATAGTTTACTATCTCCACTCCCTTTTCATGATTGAGTATGTCATCGGGATTGTAAAAACGTAAAATCAGTCAGATTTTTATATTCCTAGGTATAAAATTAAAAGCTCCCAAAAGTGAGATAAAAAACTCACTTGGTGATCTACCATTGTTTTTCTACTACCCACGACACATGATGACTTTTTATGATCTAGCTAAATTATAGATATGATCAGGTTAAGTATATTTAACAAAGAAATTGTTAAGTAACAAGTTAGGTCTTGATTCCTAGTTTCATATCCCATACTGCGAATATATCATCTTTAACAGCCGTTACGACCAATCTGAATGGAATGCTTGCAATGCGGTGCATATTACGTAAAAAATGATCGTGCTGATGCACTGCAATACTGATCTGATTTAAACTCAAGCCGCCTCTATGTCTACCTACATTGCAACGTGCCATACATAAATTATGCACACAAGTACGATACAATACTATTGTTCAGTTGATCGATTGAAAGAATTCTGATGCAATAAATACGTGGACTCAATGCTAGGTCCTTCACAATGACTTGGGGTAAATGTCCTGTTATGTAATTATGTTTAGGACAGTAAATTGTACCTCATAAGAATACCTGCAGGTTTGAAGGAATCTGCTCCCGGAGATTTTGAGGACCTTTCCCAAGACTTAAGCACCAGACTATAAATATCTATGAAAAGTGCGACTTGTCGAATTCCAGAAATACATATTTCGATCTTAACAAAATCTCGTGAAAAGTGATAAGACGCAACAAAATGTCAGAGTGAATCAACTAGACTCAAATACGTACAAAAAAGGTTTGCTTTCTCCTGCATAAGTTCGCAGACACGACGTAACATTTTTAATACTTACACCATCTTTACTCGTATAATGCCATCGTCACTTTCGACTTTCGCGCATATGGAACCTATTGATCTTGTAATGTTTAATAGAGCCTACCTGTTCCTTGTCTTTGTGTGACGTTTCTTTAGATTCAATCAGCCATAGCAATCGGAGGTAAATATCTAAACTAAAATGACGAAAGGTAGGTAATGGGAAAACTTATATGATTATATATATGATTAGAAAGCTAAGGGTCTGTAACTTACAAGAAAATGTTTTACTTTTTCTAACCTAATGAAGAATAGTTGTTGCAGAAACGAGCCTAATAGCGAAGCTCGTCCACTCGTCAAAGACGTAATGCATTTGGAGTAGATAGCTAATTTTGAATTTGTAGACTGATATAATAATTTAAAATGAAATATTTTTAAATAAGTGTGTGTGTGTGTGTTAGTTTTGTAGTTTGTTATCAATACAATTTTCATTATTTCATTTTTTCTTCTATGAGTGCTACTAACTTTTGGTCCAATGTAGCTTATATTCATAGTGATATTTTGTTACCTACTTAAAACTGTTACTTAAATGTCAAAAGCAAAAAACTCCACAAGAAACTGCATACACTTTTTAAATGGCAGTGAAATTTCATAAGGATAAGAAAGTGGTCATACGTGAGAACCATAAAAGTGCGCAGGATTTGATCACTTTCATCTTCCTTTTACTTAGGCTGCCCCTACACAGACCGCTTGTGCAGTTACTAAGACAGGGAATAACATACACGGACTGTACGACTCTGTACGAGCCGTCGCCTGCTCTTTCAAGTCTTGTGCGCCTACCGGCCGCTAGTCTTTTGTTTTGTCGACCGTCGAACTGCCTCAAGCAGCTGTTGTGTGTGCGGCCATTATGGAAGCCTGTAGTTCACCATGCAGTTGATACTAACTGTTTGAAGCAGTCCGTGTGCACGCAGCCTTACTGCATGCACCTGTTTCGCATGTATATCACGCAGGTGTACGTACTATCTATTTGTAATACGTTCGAGTGTTTATTTACTGTTGATAAGTTACGCCATTCTCAGTAGCTACCTTCATATTTATTCAGACTGCAATTGCACGCATTATCATGTCGACAACTATGCCAATAGTTAGGTATTCAATTTAATCATAGACCGTAGTTTAACTACAGGTTTTTGTTCTTATTTTAATGGTTAGGTCTATAGCCAGCATGTAAAGGATCAGAATGTCTCGGATTTTAGCTTTTAGGTTTATTTGAAGGTCTGATTCAACATTAAAATCTATGTAGTGGCTTCCTACTCAAATAAGATAGTTGCCTACTTCGACTCTTATAATGGCCTAGGTAACATAGGCGCATATATATTTCTATTTGGACCCAACATAGCATTATTTTTAATCCGTTTTGATTTTACAAAACTTTTTTGTAATATTTTTCCTTTTTTTCAGCATAATGACATTCCTATTGTATCTGATGGATAAATAACATCAACAACATGTTTGAGTTTCAATTATTTCCATACTTTTTATATGACTGTTCTCTAATAGACATAATAAAGTCCTAAAATGTTCCTAATAGTTATAAATCATCTATTTTTGACTATGTTTGTATGTCTAGACGAAAAAGTTAACGGCGTATTAGCACACATAGATTTTATCGATAACTTTCTACAATTTTTATAAAGACGTCGCATTAAACTAAGTAATTAAGTAGAAAAAAGTATGTATATGAAATAGTATAATATTATTTCTTATGCTTATAAAGCTGTGTAATCGCTGTTGTTTCTTTTATTAAAGTTTTATTTTTGAATATTCTTGTCTAGGTAAATATGTGTTGGGAAAGTAAGAAATAAAAAATCATTTTCTAACATTACCTACAGTTTATTGAATTGCCAAACAATTAGGTATTACGTTGTGATTGCTCCCAATATCAACAAATAAATAATAATAATAATAATTCTTTATTGACATAATGTATACAATTTAATTATAGGATTCTCTAGCAAATGATACAAACATAAAGTTGGCGTACATTCACTAAGCGTCGAGAGCCAACTACGAACATTATAATGAGTTATTTAATCAACCTGAAAACAAAACACTGAAAAATAGTTCTGTAGGTACGTTTTGTAAATAACTTAATTGTAAACACCCGTAATTATTTATAGTCATATAGGTAGATAATGGAAGAAATTTATTATTTAATTATATAAGTTATATAAGTGAACAATAAGGCAGATAAGAAGAACCGTTCTTCATCTTCCGGCAGGTCGAACTCTGGTTTGCAAGCTGGTTATGCGTATGCGCACTGCAAACAAAAATAAATTCTAAGATAAGCAATAATGATGAATAACTATTATTAATTGCCATAGAAAGACACATTACACGCCTTGAAAAAAAAAAAAACTTGTGAAATATAGGCCTACGTAGAGCTAATTCTCTGAAGTTAACTTCCTACTTAGATACATAAGGTACTATACATAATCTATTTACTATAATTACATAAAGGTCTGCTCTACACTCGCAGGTACAAAAATAAAGTAAACGGGATGCATTATGTATGCAGCGTGACGTTTCTTACACGTGCGACTGAGAATTGGCAGGCCTCCCATAAGTACCTGAAGGTGCATATTTATTTCCGACATGCTATTCTAGGTGACATAAAATATAACAATAATATTACTTATAATAAACAAGTGTGATCTGTGGTGTGAAAATTAAGATGTCGTTAATTTTTAACGAGATTTCTAAAGAGTTTTGCATTGTTTAGGTACTAATTATTTTGTGAACGGTTATACATATTAAGACAAGTGGGTATGTAATAGGTAAAAATGAGTAGAAGAAATCATACTCTTAAATCCAAATAGTTTTAAAGTTCATCAAGATACAATTTATTCATCAACACAAGTTAAAAAATTAAAAATTTGATGTGTTTTGGAAGGAGGCTGTTTAAAACTTCGTGCTATTAATATTTTATGTATTATTCCTATCGTACCGTAAAGCTAAGTAATCAAACTGTTCCTAGATGCAGTGATTACTTACAACACACAAATTTATTCCAGAAAACATCAGACACAAAATGCATAGGAATGTAAAAGACAAGACATCACATAAAAAACAAAGGCATCTTCAGCATTCTATTTCTTCTGATCTTCTGTTCTCTTCTGGCAATTTAGATGTAGGATCAGGGTGTACGCAGAGGCAGTGTCGCTAGTGGCTGTTGTCTTATAATAAACAACCAGCTAACCACACTGCCAACGCGGTCTAACCCAGTTTCTTCTCTTCTCTTCTTATAAACTTGATTCCGTCTTGTCTCTTCTGTCGTGTAGATATTAGGTACCTTAATAAATATTTAGGTATTATTATTACTATTTAGTATCTAAGGAGGCCCGTAAACGAACTGCTTAAGCAGCTGGTCTACGTTCAACGTAAGCGGACTACGTGATATGTCGACTGCTCTTGTACGCCACATGAGCCTTGCAGCCCGGCAGCAGTCAAACTATTCCAAGCAGTTCGTGTGCGAGCTATCATATAAGTCTATATAGTTCACCATGCAAATATCGATGAAGGAGTATGTACTGCCTTACTTCAATTAAAGAATAAAAATGGCCACAACATGTATAATGTATCTGATTAATCGCATAATTGTGAACCTTGTTATAAAATAAAATGGCCACACTCAATGTTTTTATGAGATATCTGGAAAACGAGTAAACGGTTCGCATTTATATACGTTAAGCAATCTAGATCGAAATTATGTAGGTCCCTACCTATTTGAACCCTATTTAGAGGTGTAAATAAATTTGCAATATTATTGTAGATACTATGGGGTCCCATAGACCTATAACTTTAGTATAGCATATGTATCGTCAGTAGTTCTTATTGTTTTCGATAGATGTCGTCTGCGTCATTCTCAGGTGACGTCACGACGTCCTTTCACAGCACTCTCCTCTGCGACAACCTGTAAACAAAAATATAGGGTATTTTGTGTTTCTTTGCTCTTACTTAAAAAAGAGGACCATATATGTATGGGCATCGATTATTTTATTATATTATTGGACTGTTTAATGTTTATATCGATATTTCATGATGTAAGATAACGCAACTTCTTTGCTTGCTCTAAACAAAAGGGTTTCAACGTTCAACATTTGACTTTCTCGACTGTTTACCTTATGGAGTTACGTATATGGTGTGTATACGTACACATGTAGCCAAAGAATCCCAATTTTTGCGACTTATTGTAATTTATGTCAGAAAAATAATATTGCACACTAAAGTGCACTAAAATAAACACGAGTTAAGAAAGCAACGTGTGAGACATGGTTTTCCTTAAAAAACAATTTCCTCACGTTCTAGATGTCAGTATTGTTCATAATTTCTCGGAATTGAACCGGATTTTCCCACTAACGTAATATAAAGAGTTGGATTTTTATATTTGTTACTCAATTTATGTCATTTCGCTGCTCTTTATTTTGGAGGAGAGTCGATTCCTTCATTGAATATAAAGACAGGTACAGTAAGTAGGCACCTACTCCGTGATTCAATATTTATACGGCGCGGCGTGTTCATTATTTTGCGCTGTCATAGCACTAGCACTCTGTTGGGCATGATACCTATTATCTTGCTATAACTAATTTTATCGACTTTTAGCTGGTTTGTTTGTTTTTATAGGTGTAATTTATTTATTATTATACTTTTATTTAGTTTAAGATGTTTGCATTGATTCTTGTCCAGTAGATAGCTACTTGTATTGTGTCAACTTTAAGTTGAGAAATAAGTATCAAGTATTCTGGCAATCTTCTACATCTAGTTACAACCAAATAAAGTGCATATTTTTGTAGAACCATCAGCAGGTATTTAACTTACATACTATCGACCTTTATGCCTTCATTTAGCATTAATTCCTAACTTGCAATGCATTATTGCAATGCATCTGACTAATTAAAAGACATACAAGGAAAACGGGTTGTGAATGCTACCAGTCATCTTTTAAAATCTCACTAGCAGTGTTTCTTATTATCGATTGAATATTACATTAATTTTAACGAAGTTTAAGAATGTTTTCCACACTCTTAAGTTCATTTAAATAGTATAATAACTCCTGTTGTACTTTAATTGATTACATTATTTACAAGTATTTTTCAGTAGTAGTTTTCTTAGGTAGCTCAGCGCCTAAATTATATTATTTTTATGTACATGTGTTTTCTCTGCCTTGACTTTAAGAATAGAGAATAAATAAGAAAGTACTCGTAAAGATCGAAAATCTCAAATTCAAAAGGTGAGAACAGCTTTAACTATCAAACTGGCTAGTATTACGACTGAAGATCATTGTTTTTGGCAAACATCTGTTACGATAATAATACTGCAATATTTAAGTATCTATCTATTCTATTCCTACTTACATATACTACAATATATTATGTATATGTTTATCTAAATGTACACCACATTAAATGAGTCCACGCGTTGGTTTCAATGACATGTAACATGAGCACTCATTTAGTTTTCTAAATTATTTAATGACTAGACATTGAAGTGTCTGTTCTGTATGTACTTGTGCGACTTTATCTATAATTAGATATTAATAACCATTAGCTTATCAGTGGCACAACCTTTTGAATCACAGCGTGCTAGCATACTTCACTTATGTATCGAGATTTCTTTAGCTCGAGTTATTTAGTAAAAATAGAGAAATATTCATTCAATATTATGTAAAAAACTCTGCTGAATATAAGATTCTGCTTACTAAATTTAGAAAATGTACTCGAAATGTATATCAATATAAAGATTTAGAACAATATCGGTAAAAGGACTCCAGTTTTTAACGTTAATATTTGATAGCATTGACAGCTTCTAAGCTGAAAAGTCTACCTTCAATTGTTTTCTTTAAGTAGGTAATAGATTTACTTATTTCAGAATATTCTTAAATTGATAAAAGTATGTCATGTACTGTTTCGTGCGGCATCTGTTTTCTCGTGATGATCAGCTATTCTTCATAACATGTGAAATGCGAAAGCAACCGCGTTCGTCTCGTCATCTTAGCACAGTTAGATCTCATCGTAGTTATTTATATCAGACTTGAAATATGTCTATTGTTCTGTAAAATAGTACATGATTTAGAAAAGTAATTAAGTAGATAGAGTAAGTATCATTGCTGACAAGAGTAAAGCTAGTTGGGGTATGACTTTGATAGAGTCTCAAATGCCAATTGTTTCTACTTTTTCTAGGTGGATATGATAGGCCTTTTTAATTAGTTTGGTAGCTACTTTTTCTAGCTGACAGATCGTTAGAACGTATGACTTTAATGAAAACAATTCTAACAGTTAAGAAATACGTAAGTTCCTACATAAATTATACTAAAAGAGAGCTGTATTCGTAGCTTTCCTAGTAAGATACATTTATTGGCTGTTGAAAACATCTTCTGTCTAAATAAATAAACGGAAAGGTTCGATCTATAGTAAAAACGTTGACCTATCCGCGAAGGCAGAGCTGCAACGTTATCCAATATGTTATTAATCTAAGTGTAACCCAGAATGTGAATGTCTTGACATTATGAACATACGAGTAATTCACACGTACGGAGAACCAAACAAGTAGGCACAGCAAAAACTAAAATAAACCGTATGCGTTCCTAATAAGGGCGATATCAGTATTTACGGTACATCCATGTGTTGTAGATTGTGCGTGGCCCTTCTTTAGCGTGTACGCATGAAATATTTCTGGTTTGACATTTTGTTAGATTATAAATCAGATGATTATCTATGTCTCATCAGGTAAAATGAGAGATATTTCTGTGCTGTGGAATAAAAGGTGAACTCATGATAGTTATATGTAATTACCTACTATGAAAATAATAAGGCACAAAACTATCTCTAAATCTACAATGCAACTTAAATTTTCAGTGAGTATATATTTTTAAAAGTATGACAAAAAGTAAATAATATTATGTAATAAAGGGTGATCAAAACATAAAATAAAACAACATCAAAATAAAATAATTTATTGAAATCAAATAAAATTAAAACAATAGGACATCACAAAGATCTAGTAAAAAATGTGTTTCTTAATAGGTAGGGAATTTTTCATGTGGGTAGATAAATCTAAATATTTAATGATACCAAGTTCCATAAGCATGGTTTTACCCTAAAAATCAACTTGTTTCTAACTATTATTGATATATATTTCTCGTGGTGATTGCATTATGTTTTACTAAGGTGTGTACAATAGTGAAATGAGATTACTAACAATGCAAGGCTATGCGTACGGCTTCCCTAGGCGAGTGCTCACCCCCGCGACTCTTGACCCACTGCCACAGTTCGGACGCTCAATACAATTATATCGTCAAGTACTCAGTTGTCAAGTAAACTATAGTTTTTAACAGGCTTGTTATAATGTAAATATGTCTCGTATGTTTGAGCTCCTAAACGAATAGAACAGTTTTGATGCTGCTTCTTGTTTGGAAGCTGATGTGATTGATATACCCTTATATGGTACCTTATAATTGATGATGATGAATGATAGGTAGCTAAAATTTATGAAGATGTGTTCAGCCGTTTACAGTTTAAGTTAAATTGGTTCCGCTGGAAATCCTCATAGGCTTCCTGTGACTGGGGAAGGCGGCATGATATTGAATCAGCCTTGCGACATTTTCTTTATTAACTAAATTATAAGTTTTCTTGCAATGCCAGCTTTTACAAGCTAAACGCATTAGTTATTTCTGTTTCAAGTGAAATTGTAAACAATCTCTCATAAACAGGTGGTAAAAAGCCTTTCATATCATTATGCTTTCAGCCTCTCACCTCTAAAGTAAGGGTACTTATTATTTTAACGAGTAGAAAGTTTCCTGTATACCGTATACTCTTAAATTTTTACACTCCATATTTGGAGAAATAATATGTTATTTTTTGGTAATACAACTGTTTAGAAGACGCTGCAGTATGCTGAGGTCATGCCTTTCTTTATGTCTACACTACTATTACTAATTTAAACTAATATTTTTTTTTCTTATTTAAAGTCTGCTTTATAAAAAACAAACTACAAGTGGCACTAGAGCAATTGGATCGAGAGACTAATCAATTTAAAATAAATGACTACACAAAATTTCAAATACAGAATGCATGTGCGATTCAATAAAACATGCGCACGCGCAGATAATGATAATAAAAAATACTGTTCGCTCAATCTTATTTGTCTGTTACGTGTTTAGTTTTCTTTGAAATTCTACTCGATATTTTCTTTTCTAGATTGCAAATGTTTGATGATTTCTGTACAATTATTGCAATCTCTTATTTCGTTGTGATTTATTAGTTTAGAATGGCAAATAAATTAAGAACAAAAGTAGATAGTTTTTCTATGCAGTATATCAGGATGGTAATGGCGCTAATCCCTTGTAAGCGAACTTTATTTAAATTACACCATTGCTAAATTAGAAAGCTTTAATTTTCATCTGTCGATTTCATATTATGTTCAAGTGAAAAAGATGCCATTTGCCTGAAATATGTTGTGTTTGATTAACAGAATCAGGAGCAATAACAATACGAAATAAACGCATAATGTTTATCAGAAACCCTGTATGCTCATTGTAGAGATAGCCATGAACAACTGAGCTGGCAATTGCTAGCCTCGCTAAGATTACCAAGGCCGGGCGAGAATAGTGCAGATCTATGAATATAACGCAACATTGTTTGCTATTTCAACGTGCCTCTAATTATACCGCGTGGCCAATATTTTGTTGTTGCTGTGGGCTAACAGCTGACAGCTCTGACAACACCTATAATACATAAAACCTCCTTATTCCAAAGCAGTAAGGTTGAAATTCATGGAGCTTGTACCAATTTATACCACTCACTCATAACTGTGTCAGTTGGTACCTGATTTATATCGGCCTTCTCTCGATCTGAATATGTTTTAGATCTAGATTTTCCGAACTTAGATCACCTGAATTTTGGAATTCTCGTGTGAAACCTTCAACTCATAAAATATATGGACAGAATATACTTTTACATAGGTGCAGTCATAACCTCCGAAATAGGGAACTATGTAGAGTTGTTTGTGTCCTCTTGTAACAAATGTTATGATTAACCTTGAAATAATAATAACATCCATTAAAACCTTTAACAGTAGGATAATAAACTAACCATTACTGTTTTCTATTTTATTTTAGTACTAAGTTCTTGGGTTTATGTGCCGTAGCATTAGTTATTGCTGTCATTTAACTACTATCAGTACAGAATACGGTAATTCTAAAGGGCATTTTATTAAATTTTGTTGTTTCTAGTGGACGTAATTGCGTATATATCTAAATGTAATAAAACCAAATGCCTTCTTTGACCCTTTAGATCAATTTACTATTATCTATTTATATTATGTAGGTAAGTACTTTATTTCCATAAACTCAACTGGAACAAACCAACATACTTACATAAACCTACTTCCATTTAAATAAAACTATCAGCAGTCGTAATTTCATATCTAGTTTCTGTTTCCTATTGCTTATAACCCTATAAGATTTATATTATTAGAAATGTAGTCCAGTAAAACTCGCGAGTCACATAGAATGACGTTGACAACTGAGTTATGTGGCGGTAAAAAATAGTAAATCCCCCGCAAACAAGTGGCTGCAATAGTGCGGCGAGCGACGATAATTACTGGCGAAGGCTGAACGAGGGAACCGCACTCACAATGGCTTCCTACCATTATGTCTGTCAATGTACCTACTAAACTATATGTACCACACTACGTACTCCACGTACCATGCAATAGAAACTAAAAACTAGAACATTTATACGCATGTGCGTCTCTCTCAGGCAGGATATTATGGTAGTGAAAATAATATATAGAAATAAAACAAAAAAATACCGTAGAAAGCTGTAATAAAACCCACAAAAAATATTCAAAATACAACCAAATTAACAATTTGTAATACTGTTATGGAAATACAAACTAATTTACATAAGTGCTTATATATTATAAATAATAATTTGTATACAAAATACTGAATATAAGGAAAAGCCAAATAAGACAATGACTACACATAATACATAAAGCGGACAATGAACTCAGAGATTTTCTTTGACACAATTTACGAAATAATTAAAAAGCGTAAAGATAACATAAAAACTAAACAAAATAATAGGAAAAAAATATAAATAAAGTGCAGCATTTGTAAATAGTAAAAACGTTCACTAAAGTTCATAAGAGTTCATAGAACTGGTCGGTGGTAATGTTGTCGCGTCAGGACCGTCGCTACACGCTCCGGGGTGTCGTACCAGATAGTGCATTTACAGTGTCAACTTTGCCTTAACGCAAACTTGTAGCGTGCTTTGCAAACGCACTCCTGGCACGAACTCCGGAGCGTAAACCTTGTGAGGCCGCACTACACAGTCTATGCACTATACGGAACGTCTTTGCCGTTTAACACTTGTGTCCCAAACTATCTAGGTACTAGTCACGTGACGTTATGCAGCTCTCAAAGCAGTTAGTGCAAGCGACGATATAGTTAGTATTGCATACAAACAGAATACATGCTAATTTCTCATGCTGTCAGTTGTGTCGTGCGTTATCTGTTACCGTAATTAGTTTTTAATTTACGTGAAGTGTTATTTGAGTGCTTTCACATTGAAATTTTGACTTTCAAAGAAAGCTGGTGGATGATTGATGAGGATGACGCAATGATTCTTGCAAGTAATTATTATTCATTTTTGCGCTTATGGCATCTGGTGATTGTTATTCTGCGTACAGACGATGTTCCATCATTCGATTGACACCGACGGTTATGGATGCGTTGAATGACAAGGCCGTCGATGGTTAACACGCAGGGGAAATCGCGGATTATCATTATTCATTACTTATGTATTGACGCATCATATAAACAAAGGAAACTTTTGTAATTATTACTAACAGCATTCATATTATTGTTGTGGAAATGATTCTAATCCTGAATTTATACAATATGAAGCTGATTTTTTTTTATCAAACTAACGTTTATATCAAAGAAAGCATTAAACTAAAGGCTTGTTGTAATAAGCGGACATGTGCACATTTTCACTGCCGTAATTTTCCTTTTTACGAGCATATAACTATTCATAAGTGTAAATAAAAATACTGGTCCGCGTATAGTCAGATTTTATGGCTATGACTTATCATTCTGTACGAGGAAAATGACATTTGCCGAGGTTAACATCTCGCGGTTATGGCGATATTACGATCGTATGACACGGCGAACGAGGCGAGCTCTCCCACAGATTTCGAAAGCCTTGTGTGTTTTTAAAATATTCAAAAATGAAAGTGTGGAGTGAAAGCGTGACATTTAAATAATGAGTTGTGATAAAGCAGACGCGTCTTAGTTAGTTGATGCTGAGAAAGAATTTTATATGAATGCATTAATTACAAGTTTGCTTACTTAGCGAGTGTAATTATTAGGCGCTATAATTAACACACTTGACGGGCAAAGTGAGTGTCGTGGTAGTGTGCAGAACATTTTTTTTTTTTTTTTTCAACGGTTTTAAAATGCGTGTGCGATTAATTACGTTTCTAATTTCGTGAAATATTTGGACAGCGGTTTGTAGAGCTGTTACTTTTAGAATTAATGTAGTTTATTAGCACTCAGTTACACTGAAATCAGTTTGTATTGTTATCTATTGTTATTATCAATACAGAGTTATATGAGTACAGTTGTAAAAAAAAATCTTAGGTCCATGACTCTATCTTGTTGCACATAATACATTATATAACCTTATTCAGACTACTATCAATATGTATTATAGTGTTAATAAAAGAAACTTTATTTATATCAGAAATACATCAAGCTTTTCATGCAGCACGATTTCTTTTCATTGCATGTTATATACATATTATTATTATATTGTGACATAATTTATTATGTCTCTACTTTTGGATTGATTTGGGTAACAACCGGAACTTGGGTTTTTTGTTTATACCTCCGGAGGTTTTATGATAAAACCTTTATTTCCGAATCTGATTATAGGACTCTTAAAAAAAAAGGCAGTTTTTAGGAAAAACTACGAAAATGTTAATCAATTTAAGTTTTTTTAATGCTCTCTGTGCAAAAAGTTTTTGTTTAAAATAGGGACGGTAACTGGCTTATAACGATCCTAATCTGTCATAATGATATGAAACTATGTAAGGACATGTCATTTAAATGATTCAATGCCTACACATGATGTATCTCGAGGTACTTGCATCGCCTCATCAACGCGGTCAGATCAAGGCAATCATTTTGTTGTGCCTTCATTCCCATACAAATTGTTAATCAAGCGTTTCCATTGACAAACACAAACCTTGATGTAGCGTAAATAAAAACATGGCCGACATATTCTTCTTTTAAATATTTTGATTTTGGAATAGTCATGTCTCTTTTGTTTTTTGTAGAGTTATGGCTGACATGTTATTTTTCTAATAATTGTGCGTTTCATTTAAGAATATAATATGTTTTTAATTTTTATGTTTGTTAATCAATCTTCTTTGTGAATTAGGTAAACATCTTTAGTAATAAAGACACTGCATAGTAGGAGATGCAAGATAAGTTTTTCCGTCATGACGTAATGTAGTAATGGAGACGAGACCTTGTGTTACTTGACACGTGTGGCATTTATAATAGCTAAGTTTATTTGTATACGTAATAATGTGAAGTGAGCTTCACTTGCCTGCATAGTGCGCTAATTTATGCATGTGACGATAGCGCTGTGGCGCGGCGCGGCGTAGAGAATGAATATGCAACTGAAGTTTTACATTCTAATCTAATGCTAACTAGACATATTCAAGTAGATTTAAGTTAATATAAAGTGCTGTTAAATTTTATTGATTAGATATGAATTTACTGCATTATTAGTACACTTAGTGCAAAATCGTAGCAACATTTCCAGTTACATTCGGTCTCGATATTGATGTTATAAACCACTCGTTTGATAATGTAGGTACAAATTAATGAAAACGATTGTCCAATAGCCATTAAATCTGGAATCTCAGCCAAGTATGTAATTATGTTGAAGTTTTTACGGCGATTCACGGTATAATGACTGCGATGTCGATAGGGTGCAGTTTTGCTCGGCAACGGTTTGAAACAAAGGTGAGTTAGCGCAATCGGGTCATAGAGCCGGCCTTGTGAGTTAAACCGTCCTAGTCTACCATCCGCAGGAGCGAACACAGCCAATTTAATTGTATTACGTACCATGTCCCCTCTATTTTATGTTTGTCTATGCAACATATTAAAATGCATTGTATATGTAATGTAATGCATAGCAAAGTATTCTATTGACATTGTGGAGACCGTTTCTTTTATATATTTTATTATTTAGGTATTTTATTTTATCTCAATGATTCAATGACATTCGTAGGTGCCTTTATTTTATATCAAGCATTAGAATGTCCTACATTCGGAAACTGAAGTATTTACATTTATGCATTATGCAGTTATATGTAATAAAGTTTTAATGAGTGGCACAATGGACATAAAGCCTAATGGGAGGCTGGTGGGCGTCTAAACCTTGTTAAGACTGAATGGCTCCGAGCCGCGGCCGCAGTGCGCATGCGCCGGGCCCAGCACTGCACCACTGACGTAACATGCAACCGACTGCATACTCGTTACTCACGCCTGATCTTACCGTCATTCCTTTATTTATAAACGCTAATTTTACGAGTGCGAAAGAGATGAATGGATGCGAGGTTATACCGATCGAACTCTACAATTCAATCCGTGTTCTAGGGCTCACTGCAGTCTTTCTATTCGACCTAGGTATGCAATGAATAAAACATTGGTTGAAATCGTTTCTGCAGCGAGTGAATGTAATATGAATACCGACTCGTTTACAGGCGTGCTGGCATTATGTCACGACAATCAATCCGCTTGAAAGTGCTCAGATGTAATCGCGAGATCGGCTGAACATGAACGTTCTAAGAAAGTAGGACAAATAATTGTTAGCTCTCATGCGCTAGATAAGCTGCATTGTGCAATTGTGCCGCGCATGGGACTCGGCATATATGATAAATGTGTCCGCTCATTGGCGGCATTAATATGTCCTTGAACGCATGGCGGCAAGGAACCGCATCATTTGGCATTTGAAACGCGATTATTAATATGTTATGAATCGCAAATGAGTTCGTGAACGTGTGAGAATGTGCACATAGATAAGTAGTTACTTTTACTGAAGCCAGTGCGCACGAGGTATGCGTCCGCGGCTGCGCGGCGTCGGCGAGCGCCGCGCTCGCGTCGAGGAAGCCGTCGCGCTCCACCGAACACTTTCCCTCTCGGACCGACATCGACATCGCATCCGACAGTAATTGCAATTACAAACATTTTATAATTAACTACTATCCATACTTGGGTATTTTCGCAACAAGAAACTGGCATCATGACGTATCGATGGCCAGCATTTGGTTTCTAAACGAAAGCACTTTTCAATCGGTTTGATCGTAATCGGCAAGTCTGGTCTTTGCCAACAGCATTAGGGAGCTGTCTATTGACATGCTCATCTATTTACTAATCTTTTGCGAAACGAATCGATATCAACCTGTGTTGTCCGTCTAATCCTTTATTTTACGTCATGCAGGCATTGCGTTATACCTACGGTATCGTAAAGTTTCATGCACAGTACAAGCTAGCAAAGCATATAGTTTAGAAATAAGATATGTAAGTGTATAAACATATAAATACATACATTCCAATTATGTATGTATGTAATAAGGTTAGCATGCAGCGATATGAGTTATTGGATTATGTATGTTGAACACGTGATGTGCACCGAGATGATGCACGTGCCGGGGGACATGTGGGCCCAGGACCGAGGGTGCAGCCTCTCCGACCGGCGGAACGAGGTCGTGGCCCCTGTAATTATCTAGTTTAAAATAATCCCGCTGTAGGCGTAGGACTTGCGCAACACAATTCCAACGTTCTAGAAGCGACACTGACACGACACTGGGAGGCACTTCACTGGAGTCCGCGGGGCGTGTAGAGGCGGCGCGCGCGCCCGCACCACTGCGCCGCGTTCCACTTTTCCTTCCGGCGGTACGCGAGCAGCCGCGAGTTGGCAGCGGCACGCCTTGCATAACCGACGGTTTCGCAAAGCGGTCGGTGCAGCGCGCGGCCCGGCTTGAAATACGCGCCCGCTCTGCCAACGGGGCCGCGGGCCGGTTGACGCAACCACCGCCGGCGGGCCCGGCTCCCACCTCGCCACCTCTCCGGCGTCACCTGCACCCCCACCACGCTGTGGTTTCACAGACACCACTTTCGCCTGTTTGCGTACTCGCTTTCATCGTCGGCGCATCCACGCTCCACTTTGTCTGATCCATTGTTGTTGGCGAAGCACGTATCGGCCGCGGTCGGGATGGAGTCGCGAGCGAGGAGTGCGGATCATACGAGCGCTGCAGATAAGAGCGCGCGCGCCAGATGCATCGGTAACTAGGTCACCACGCACTCTGCCATCTGTTTGCATGATTGCACTCTATTTAGATTGTAGCATCGACTATTCGAAATATGAATTTCTTCCTCACGAAATGTTTATAATTAAACCTATCAGTTTAAAATAAAAACTGTAGTATCCTAACGGTAAGTAGCTGTTAACTGTCGCGGGTAAGGCTCGTATGTCGGCTACAATATTGTCGCGAGCGGGCCTCGAGCTCCACAAATAGACGCTCCATTTCGACGGCCAACTCACGGCGACACGCGAAAACATTGCAGACAGGTTTTATTACAGTATAGCAATGTTAAAAACAGCTCTTTATTTGCCTCTCAAGGCTGAGGAAATTTACAACTTGATAAAGGACAAGTCAGGTCAACGCCTTCGAGACAGTTTGTTTATGTCATGTTTACCGAATTGAAACTATTTCTCTTACACATTATTTCACCACGAGGCAGGCTATCGCAACGTTAAACCAGTAAAAGATAGGTAACGCTCTGTCATCGTCACGGCCTCGGCTTGCTGTCATTCGCTGGTACCGGCGGACCAATAAATAATATTTCAGCGTTTAGCGGGTTTACGCTTATAGTATGCGCGCCAAGGCCGGCTGACTCACGCGCCGGTCTAAACCGCGAGCTACGAAACTGACTCACTGACACGTGTGCTCAGATCATGAGCGCTCTATGCATCTACTGCACACGATCAGCTGTTGCCCTCGCGAATATATAGAGACGACCGGACTGGATTTATAGCCGCAATGCTACTAATAAGTTGTATTACTAAAATAAATTGCGAACATATTTAACTACAACTATTACGTTTGCTAATATCTGTCTAGCTACTATCGAACTTTTTGTATATTTTGTAATTATAGTTAAATCTCCGCAAAAAGCCTTTATTTCTTCTACTTCAGACTAGTCATTGCAGAGTTTACAGAGAGAAAATTCAGAAAAGTACATTAGATTTTTTTTTTGTTAAAGAAAAACATAATATTCTTTTACTTTGCTCCATTTCTTAACATGTGAATGATATCTTACACAATGTCAAAAGTCAGAAGTAAACTGTCACAATGATGGAACTATTTAAGAATCAATGATAAATGGATGGATCTAAACTATAATGTGCATATCCGTTAGATTACTACATCGAAGTTAGAACGCCGCGGAATATTTCGATCGGACCACAAATATTAAATCTTATGCATATCTCTGATCACCGTAATACATACCCCATTGCCAATCGCTAAATAAAAACAAAACTATAAAACTATGGAGGTGGATATTCAATTGTTTTTCTTACATCACATTTGTTCATCCTCAAGTCTTGTATGTCGTTTGGCTCTCTCAGAATAAACGAAGTCATTAATTAGCTTGTAATGCACCGACCTAAAAACCTTAGGTGCTATAATTTAGTTTGGATGGAAGCAGGGCTCGCGCACATAGGTGTATTTTTGGTCTCCTGGGCAAGAGCCGGCACGAGATTACCGTGTGTCATTCTCACGTCGAGTTTACGACCGCTTCTCTTTAGTACTCCGAAAGCGAGAAACTATTTACATTTTAAAATCAACACATGTTTTTCGTGCATGTTTTCGTCTATTTATTCTTAATTGTTTACTTGATTATATTGAAATTGAGTTGCAAATCAAAGTTATTTATTATCCTGTTTTATGATGAGCTATCGTTAAAACTGTAAGATATTACGAATAATTGCCACCAATTATTAAAACAAACTAAAGCATAACAGGAAAAGAAATCCCCACGCGATACAAAAGTAAGAGGCAAATTGTGTTTCGATTCTAATCGAGTAGTTACTCGATAATCGAGTATCTATTGGCAATATCGATTGTTTCCTGTTCATGCGCGCACGTCCCGGTTTGAGGGGGGCGCGGAAAGAGGAGGGGGGGGTGATGTTCTGGCATACAGCCCAAGGACGTATTCTAGGCTCCCTAGGACAGCTCGGTCAGGGTCAGGTCACACACAGGGCCACTAACTCAAGGGTACGCGGAAATGTCAATACCTATTAATGTATAATTTACTCAATAATGTCGATATTGATGTTAAAGAGGCATTTATTGCGTGAGAACTAGAAATGAAAAGTTTTAGTCTGAAAAAAAAATATTGCTGTATTGTTAGGTTTATTTTTATTAATCGCAAAACTTAACTATTGTATTATATTTCTTTCTTATATTTATAATAGATCGACAAAATTATATTATTTTATATAGTTACAAATCATTAGCAATAGATTTTGTCGTAGAACCTGGTTATTAAACGTCCTTGGTTTGTTTTAGTTACGGACTCAAAAGCTCTACGCCACCTACGGCGTAGCACTAAGGAAATCAAAATTTTCATTTTCAACATCAGAATTTTACGTAGCATCATTAAAAAGTTTATGATTATTATTTAATAAACTATAATTTCACTTACAAATTAATGATACTTACTTCTTGAAACATTGTGAACGTTACAATGGAATTAACAATTAATTGCAATGAAGGTGCTATGTAGGTACAAATTGCCAAATGTTCCTTTTTAATTGTATTGCTTGATTCATAGATATTGGTTACTTATCTTAGTTAATTGTTATTGCACCATATAAAACCATCAATGTTTTTATTGCAGACTTTCTACGTATTTGCAAATTCTTAATAAAAAACAGGTACTAATGACATTGCGTGTTCGAGGCGTATCGTGAACAGGCTGGGGCGATCACCGACGTTACGACATGGTTTAGAAAGTCAGACCACGGTCAACGGTCCCGCGAGCGAAAGTTAACGTGTGTGCCTGCCTTAACATGCGTACCGCGTACCGCGTACTCGCCGAATACACACCGCGCGCCCGAATGTTTCGCAATACGAACGACAATAATTCGGAAACCAGTTTACCATTTCACTTCAATTAGGAGTTTGGAACTTCCCTTCTATTGCATTATGATTTGATGGTAGATGTTAGCGAAAGTGATAGTTTAATAAAAATTTTGCTTTGAAAGACTCGTTACTAATGTTGATTGCGAATTAAAAACTACTCGATATCATATTCCATTTTCAACCATTTCAGTTTTACATTTATGATGAAATAGGTCAAGTATTATACAATTTATTTTATTGCTACATTTTTCATTTGAATGAATAAACACAATGCGAACATGCTCCATTGTTTTCACATATACTGTTGTTATGTTTTGTTTACTTCAATTTTCTTTGCAGTAGGTACCTTAATAATTCACTCCTTAATCGCTTTTTGACACAATAGGCAAATGAAAACAAAGGCTTATTCCCACTTAGTTACAGTTTTCAAAAACATAAAGTAAATCAGAGAACTGTAGATATGTTTATGTAATTAACTTGTCTTCATAATGATTGAAGATCACCTTGTGGTATCACTGATAACACTGGTGTCACTAGGTCTGTTTCGCGTAGGTGCAGTCGCGTCAGAGGTTCGGAACAAACTGGGCGAGCCCTAGATTTGATCAGGTACCTAAGTATCGCGAGGTTCCGGATGCACCTGCGCTGTACATTCGTGAATTATTGCATTACCCTGCGCCGACCTGCCCCCCCTCCTACCCCCGCCCCGCGCGACCTCGCCCGCGCCTCACCCCCTTCCTCCACCCGCCACTTTCCCACCTCGCGTGCGACCTTCGCGGCTGCATCCCTGGCCAAATGCCAGTAGCTGCATATCTGATCATCATCCCGACGTCCTAGATATGTTAAAAACAATGATACACAGCCACTAGCGCCTTGTCAGCTCATTTACTGAGATCATTTGTCATGATCTGCGATCGTCCTTGTATTGTAATTATCTAGATTCTAGGACGTATCGAGTATTGATTTTATGTGAACATTGTTCGGCCTCAACTAGGGCGCTATTTCATCTTCATATCAAAGAGCTACATGTTATTGTATGTTATTATATGGTTTCATACTTCTATATTGGCGCTTTTATAGACTTAAATGTTAAAATATGCTATCGCTTAATAGTTTCATTACAAAACATAAGGCCGTAATAGCTAACTGACCTATATTCATAAGTGAAGTAAAATGTACATTACCATATAGTATAACAATTACATGTCGGTCTTATCAGTGATCTGATATCGCACACTAGTTAAACCCAATTTTGACACGTGACAAACATCAAAACTTATTACGAAGACTGGTTTAGTGCAATAGCCTGGCGTAGCGGCGGAATGTGAACGGTGAAAGTAGACGCGTCCGCTACCGAGAAAAAGAGTTTTCCACGCAGTTTCACCTTGCGAGAGCGCGACCAGTGCAACAGGTGTGATGGCAGAGACGCGGGCAACCACAACTCCGAAGTAAATACTGAACGCACAACGTTAATGTAGCCGATTTGTTAAATAACGGAGCACAGTGGTGTATGTCGATGCAAGAGGTAACGAGGCGCGCGCGCTAGCGGAGGCGCGGCAAGCGACTGCGGCCCACCAGCTGCACCGAAATAACTGCTCGTTGCAGCCGGGCGGCTCGATGCAAGCCTCCCCTCCGCGCCCCGCCGCGCCCGCCCCGCGCCCCTGCCCCTTGCCGCGCGCCCCCGCGCCCCACACCCTCCAGGTCACGGCTGCAGGTCGCCATGACAATGCGAGAGCGGAGCTGCAGCCCCCGATCGATCCAGCTGTTGCTTCGGGCTCCAGATGGCCGTGAACTTAAAACTGGTTTGAGAGGGGGTGGTAATGACGCAATAATGAGGAAAACCAAATACCTCGCGGAAAAACTGCCGTGTTTCTTAAAGAAGTAAAATTGCGACTTCAGCGTCGTAAATATTGTTTGATTAGCTATAATTTATTACCAATACATAGAATCTCAGAGATCTAAAACAACCTACATATAAATTGATACAATTGAATTATATGAAAAGTTTTGAACTGGCCTGATTTTCAGTGCCATTACAAAGTAGTTGGGAGGACAAAGCAAGTCTCTTCAAGGTTCGACAATACATCTAGCGCATTCTGGTGTCAAGGCTGGGCCAGTCCAGGTCTATGCTGCACTGTTTGGCAAGCTGCCAAGGTCTTTCCTGGTATTTTATTCTCCAGTTGAAGTTTCTTAGTAATTTTGCACATAAAGATCATGTGTTGTATTTTCTTGTCCAATTATGACCATTTCGTGTAGCTATGTTTTCAAAACTAACGACAAAGAAAATTCGATAGGATTGAATAAACACAAGGAAAACAAAACAACCGAATTAAGAAATTAAATTGTGTACATAATTGAAATACTAATATTTTATTGACTACAAACTCCTTGTGGTCTATCTCTTTATTTCTGAGCAGGTACCTTGCGTTACTAAAACGACACTACGCCAATTTTCAATATATGAACTTCGGCCTTGTGACACACTAGACTGTTTAATAATAAAACTTCTGCGTAAGATTACAGAAAGTCATAGATCAATGTGAGCATTATTACGACACTATCAGTCTGCCCTTGCTTACGCGTGTTTGTGCAATGTAGGGATGTGCCAGGGGCAGTTGGCACGCCTGTTGGCTTTGATCCGCCACTCGTAAGCCAACGATATTTAGACACGAAGACGCCAAGACTTTATCTTATTAAGGTAATGTGATGTGTGCTAAATAATTGTAATTTATAACATTACTGAACGCAATTTAGTGTCGACAGTTGTAATTTATGTGTCTTTAATTTGAAGAGCTTCATTCAAAGTTGTCATCTCATCCCGTCTTTATACATCGAGGTTTTCCACGTGTAAATTCTTATCGATATTAAAACAAATGAACGTCTCTTGAATATCAGTGCAAAGTAAATAAATACACGTAAATGTTTCCCAGTTTTCCCGGGCGAGGGCTGGGGACGGATATAGAGCCACCCACCCTCCAGACCGCGGCAAAGCCTGAAGGCCTAGCCTCCCGTTAGCCTGTATCGATCGCCTGCGATGTCCGCGCATAAATAAACGAGATAGATGGTACTGTAGCGCTTGTATGTTTATCTGTACGAAATATGATTTGAGTTTTTGGTGCAGTATTGAGAAATAGTCTTTATGTTATTACGAAGGTAACTAGACATAGTAAGATTTGTAAGATACGTTAATAGAAGCTTATTAATTAAGACAAATTGTTTACATTTTTGTACAACTACTTTTCAATTACTAAGTTTAATAGAGAGAAAATAAAGACTTCGCATACGAATTAATAAAATAATTATAATTGTTTATGATCATCTAAAACATTCCTTAATCGTTTTAATTCTCATTTGCCATATTAAAAAAAAAAGATTTCAGTAGTAAAGTTAAACAAAGTAAATTTCAGTTACATATCTCCTTTAGGTACCTAAATCTTTATCACAGCCTAAAATCTTGCAATGAATGTAATCGTTACAGATCTAACTTTAAAACAGTAAAGCTCGAAACTTGAACACTACGCTTATCTTATATAAAGCCTATAACGCAGCCTTTACATCTATAACGCAGTATATGACAAACTGCGCAGTTATCAAGGCTACAGAGGCCCGGATCCTAGCTCGTGCGCCCACTCGCTACCCCCCGGTGCATCCCACGCGAGACCTTCAGATTCTCGGAAGACTAGCTCTCCCTGATGTAGCTCTAACGATCGGTACTGCTCTGTAGTACCTAGTTATGTACTATAGAGCTGTATATACTGTTGTGTTGAATTTTTGTATTATTTTTGGGGTTGACATTTATATACCACCGAAAGTCTTTGTTATCACATTTACCTTTTTACATTTCATCATTAATGACTCAAATATGTTTTTTGGATATGTTTTCGTTCTCAGACACAAAGAGGAGGTCGCAATGGGTTTTTTGTCTATAATGCGAGCCTAATAACTTCGGGGAGAAACCAAGTTAAATTTCTCTACATATCAAGTTAAGTCCAGTAAGATATGTCCCAAAGTACATAAGACCCTTAACTAAATAGTTCGAAGAACATAAATGATGGATCATCATTATGTACCTATATTTATATCAATTAGGTCGAAAGAACCGCTCACTAGTGCGGGGCAAGGTACTACCCACGCAGCGCAGGCCGCATCATACAAACGGTTCCTGGAAGTCCTGTCGCATCGCTCTCGAAACGGATCGATACAGCCGGTAAATGCCAAAGGTGAAATTGTTACGCAATTCATAACTATCGTATCAGGTTTTATGTTGAGTTATATCTAAGGGTGAAATTTGTATATTTAGGGAGTCTTTTGAGATAGAGCCTATTCAATAATTTAATTACAGAAAAATTTAGAAATTTGTACCTCTACTAATGAATAATTACATTGAATCACGGGTGCAAGTGCCTTCGTATACTATGATACAGAGGATAAATTGGTTCAAATTTTAGACTACTATAGTGCTTAAGCGAAGAACTGGCACTACAAAAACCTCACCAGATTACGTGTTCTTAAACCTCAAAAGCTATATTTCATAGGTTTTTTTACTCTAACGTCAAACATATTATTAAAATCTTTGTAGGTACAATTATATTATATAACCGCACAATGTGATTGTGCTTATTGGCATACAATGCGTCCTTCAGTCCGGCTCGATGCAAGCCATTGGTTTTAGAGGCAATTTCCACGCCTTGTTAATTGTATTGACTGTCTTTGTATAGATTCAAACGCTTTCTGTGACGTCACTACTGTCTATCTAGCACATTTGGATTGAAAAGTTTGCATTGCATCTCATTTAATGATGCCTCAAATATCACAGAGGAGAGATAATGTAGAGTTTCCTGTATCCCTTAAATTCAACATTGTTTAGGTGTCTGTAATTTTTAAGCTTTCTGCCAAACCAAATAATATATATCTGCAATTTTTTTTTTGGTCCTTACTATGTATGATTTCGTAGATTTGCACTGCATATTGTATAGGTAACTTACGATATAAGCAAGTTCTATGACTAACCAGTACTAACCAGTGTTAGAGAATCCTTTGTCTCTAAGACAGAACTGTACATAGATTTTCACAAAACAATGTACTTAATAACGTTATTGCGACCGTAAATAATAATCGCGACAGCCATTCTGTTGCCCACGTAGCAAACAACCGGTTTTAAGACGGCCTACTAAACTGGTATTGAGATAATATCTATTGAATTGTTCAATCATTCGCAAATAAGGGTTCAGATTGAAATCAATTTGACTTACGAGAGTCGAAAGATTGGTATATTGACACGACTTGGCAGTATGGCAAATTGTGAAGTGAGAATTGAAATCTGAAATCGTCAACTCGTGAGGGAGCAACAGCAAGACTGGTGTTCCACATAGATTTATTTTCTTATGAATTTAGAACATTGGAAGGAAGGAAGGGTCCTTGAGATGATTACAGGTAATTATTACGACCATGTTTTGACAAGGGAAGCAATTTAGGTACTTAAAATACTTTTTCTACAATATTGGTAAGTAAGATTGTATTAATTTATGTATACCTACATACAAACAACAAAATATACATAGCAAAGAGGCTCAAAGGTACTACTTATACTTAACTATATTATTTCATATAAAATTTCTGCAAATCTTACACAGGATATATTTAACAGAGAAATAGGCACAGTGTGTATTAACTAAAATACAGTAATGTAACACAACACATTATTTTATGTATTATCTTCATTACCTAATGTAAAAAAAAGTGAAAAAAACTGACCGCAAGGAGTCATTTTCAATGTCAGTTTACACAGTAAAACATATTTACTTATCCACTTAAGAATTTGACGCATAACAGAAAAAAAGCGAATTATGTATAGTTTGAAAGCGAGATGAATCTTTAAAGGTTAATAGAATAGAATAGAATATTCTTTATTGTACACAATTAAAAACATAATAATAAAGTACATCAACAGTAAAGCGTACAATGGCGGTCTTATCGCTAATAGCGATATCTTTCAGACAGCCTTTGGATGGACAGGAAAGATAGATTTTTTGTTAGAATATATAATTCAAAAAAAAAACCACTTCAAAATAAGTCTTATATAGTTTTCATACGGATCTCACTGTCAAAAGTAGACCAAATTAAAATGGGACCACACGGTAAGCACCAGCTTTCAAATAAAAAAGAATCATCAAAATCGGTTCGCCCAGTCAAAAGTTTTGAGGAAACAAACATAAAAAAATACAGTTCAATTGAGTACCTCCTCCTTTTTCAAAGTCGGTAAAAAAGAAGCTCAAAACAGAAAAAAAGGTAATCTTATATACCTAGTTTGAAAGTGAGATGAATAAAGGTTATAGGAATATACCTAAATGTAGGTCGTTACGTGTGACCTGACCTGAAATATTCAGGGTTCTATATCATGTAAGTGAATTAGGTCAGATCAGGCTGGGCGGGGAGGTCGGAGCTCATTGTAGGTCGAAGTTCGGGACCTATCAGGTCAGTAGGTGGGACCTAGTTTTAGCTGGCCTTTCCCGGATGCCCTGAGGTCAGTATTAATATTTTAACGAAGTTTTCCCTGAGTGAATCTTTTTAAAGTAGGTCGGCTTTATTTGCTTAGTAATGGTAATTTTAGTACCTATTTGCTGGGCTGGTAAGTAAATTGAATATTGTTACTTATTATAATTACTATTGATATTTATTATAATTTCTTTTGAATAACTCTTCTTAATTGTTTGTTTATTAATTGTAAACTGAGAGAGAGATGAAGGTTTTGATAACTTTAAGGTTTACTACTTAATTAAAAATAATTAAAATACATTTACCTCTGAATATTTAAAGTATGTTTATAGATATTTAAATATTTAGAGACTAACTAGACTATGCGAAGCATTAAGTATACATTACAAGAATTTGATGGAAAAAAATATTTTTAGAGTTTTATTTTTTGTCCAACGTAACAATAATGAGTACGCAGGTAATTAACAATATTTTCATGATATCTTCATATAATGTATAACGAAATGAGAACATCTCTCTCTTTTTGACGGCCCTGTTGGTCTAGTGGTTAGTGACCCTGACTGCTATACCGGAGGTCGTGGGTTCGATTCCCATCCAGGACAAATGTTGTGTGATGAGCACGATCATTTGTTCTGTGTCTGGGTGTAATTTATCTATAATATGTATGTATTCAGAAATATATAAGTATGTTTATCAGTTGTCTGGTTACCATAACACAAGCTCTGCTTAGCTTGGAATCAGATAACCGTGTGTGAATTGTCCCGGAATATTATTATTATCTATTCAGGCGTAATCTATACATATAATAAATCTGTAGAAAAGTCATTTTTGTACATTGAAGAAATTGAAAAAAAAAATAGCCAGCGTGTTAAAGGATTACTAACAGAACCCATTTCCATCATTTTTGAAATTTTTGTCTGTTTGTCTGTTTGTCTGTTTGTTTGTGCACACATCACGTAAAATCTACGAATTCAATGCAGACAATGTTTATATACAAAAATTATACACAACTTGAGGTATAACTTAGTTTTTGTTTCATCGAAATCGGTTCACTCTATCAAAAGATATGATTAATTTAGTGAGTTTAAGAAGTAAAATATTACACGCAATTCAGTACAGTAATTGCATAACAACTCTCTTTTGCCGGGGGTCAGATTTTATGTTACAGTATCAAACATAAACTACTTAATCGAATGGTGTAAAAAATTGAGAGGTTGTTTTCAAGAAATCGTAGATGGTTGTTAGCTATGTTGAAACATGCTATTGAATCTAGCTGATAAGGTGTGGAGCTTTAAATTTCCAAAATCATTTTCTCAACTGCACACATAAATTGGCATTATTGACAGATAAACAAGAGGGTAACCATGGCAGACTGAGGTAGCCATAGCAATCTTCAATTTGATTAGTAGGTACCTATATTTTAGTGAACTAGCTATCGAAGTATACAGCTTGGCGGTTGAACGATTGGATATGAGTGATCTTGCTGCAAGTTCAAATCCGGTTGTTAATGTTTGTATTTTTTTTCATGCGTCGTTTTTCTTATATAAGTTTGAATTTTTTGATACCCAAGTTCAAATCTCAGTAGAGATAACTCTTTTTGTGTTTTACTAACGTATCGTTTTTAAGTAAATAAATTTTCATTATGTTGTATTTTTAGTCGCAATAAACGACATCTTTAAGTCGTGAATTTTTTCTCAACCGATATATAAACTTACAATTATTTAGCGTTTGTATTTACTAACCTCCGTAGGTAAGTTTGTTCCTTATTGCTGATCATGTAGGAACAAACGTGCATGGCATATACCGTAAAGTGATTCAGGCGTAAATGTCCTGGCCATTTGCTTGGAAATTTACGCATTCGCTTCTGACTTGAAAACGTAAGCTTCCCCATAGATCACTTTATAGTTGGTTAAAAACTTTAATCCACTTTTAAACTATTTTTCCAACATAATGTGTAATGTTTTCTATTGGTCATCTATATTATATTCCATGGACAAGATCTTTTTGTATTTGTTATTTTTTTTCTTTTACCCAAAAACCCAATGATCTTTTTATCACACAATCTTTAGTATGTACTACCTCTTTAATATTCTTTAAAAGGTAGCTTGCTTCTCATGTAGGTTTTTATGCGTACATGACGTTTTATTTATGTGTTTAAATTTCATAAAGTTTTTGTACCCAATTACCGGAAGTTTGGGCCAAAACCCTAAATAAAATAAACTTTCTATCGCATTCTCTACATTTTAAAATATATGTACGGTATTTAAGCCCATCACCTTATGCTGCACCTTACACTTAATTAAGCGAATTGTACAGGATACAGCCTCTGACTTTAATCAGGGTAGAATGAGATTGTCCTTGGACAGCTATTACTTAATCTTTCCAAACAAATAATTTATAACACAGTTTTGGTAATTCTGCCACTGCGCCTCTCAAACCGTACGTCAACTTTTTGTAACTACCTCCTCTTTCAGTTTCATGGGTCTCATGTCAGTCACTGCCTATCTGATATCCACTCTCAATTTAACTGCGTAGTTCAATTTCGAGGTTTCGCACCAAAACCTCGCGCCCAGTAGTCTCACTAGGGACTACGGTACCAACAAGAACTATAGCATAAAAAATGGACTAATTTGTTCTTCGGTTTTTGGGTGCCCTTTGCCATTTACTGCCTAGAGCGACAGCTACTTTCAGTAGACTCAATACCAAAACATTGACCTTCAATTATTGTAACCAACTGGGCAACTAAAGCACAAAAGAGAAAACATACTACATATATAAAAAAGAAGATAAAAGAGTCAGTTCAAAACTGCCCAAGGTAGACATATTTTGGACATTGACATCGAAAGCCACCATGAAAATTATATTTTTTTCTCACGGTTCTGGACTTGGAAGATACTCTAAAATTTTTAAACAAAGTAGCATCAAAACCAATCCTTAAAATTTTTAGCGGTAAGCTAATTATATAATTATGACGATGGTACTTTTTTATTTTGAGAATTTATACAATCAGCAACATTTGTGACAAAATTTACTCGGCAGTAGGCAGTTCGTGTTAGTGGCCCTCTATATCACAGTCAAATATTTATTCATAAAGATGAATGATAGGTATATAAGCGAACAACGTCGCGGGTACAGCTAGTGTAATATAATATACAGTTTTATTAGCAGATTTAATACACATGTCGTGTCCATTAGTTTTCACATTAATACCGAATGTACTAGATATGCCAGACACATGAAGACGGGATTAATTCAAAGTAATTCAAACAAGCTTTGATATTTAGAATTAACTGAAGGCTTATGATATAAAAAGTCACATAGTTTAGGCTTACAGGACTTTATTCATATTAATTATCTGATATTTATTTTAATACTAGCAGTTGGAAGGCTGAATAAATTAATGAATTAAACTAATTATTTCAATTATAATTTATTTATGTTAATGTTTTTCATGCCGAATGGCAAAATATGGCTGACCTAGATTAAGTATATTTTAAGAACATTTGTAACCCATATTTGAAAAAATAAAAATTATATTCTATTCTATTTATTTCGGTCTTAAATTATGCATGTATTGAAAAGTAATATTAAATATAAACAAGTGTATAATATGGTGCAACATATGCTTATTTTCTTATTTTTTTTTATCAATCATAAAAATATATTATGTGATCCATTTTTATATCATCTACTATGTAACTTGTATGCTAAGTACGTATACGATTGTAGTAAAAACTAATTTATAAATAACACATTATTAGATAATTATTTTGGTAAATATTTTACTAGTTACAAATAACATATTTTTTATTAAATAGAATTAAGATAGATTCAAAATAGATGCTACAAAGGTAGCGAAATAACGTTGATTAAAAACATCAATTAAAATCAACAAACACGCACTTTCTGGTACTTTTGAATTTTATTTTAATTATTATAGAGAGCAATTACTTAAAAATTAAAGACGATTTAAAATCAATACTCATTGCATCCCTAATTACAAAACATGTGAAGATAAAATTAACATCGACGTACAAAAACCAATTAGTCTTAACAATTTCTTAAAAGTAAATTGGCAAGAGAGATTTCACGTGGCCAGTAAAAAGTATTTCATTAAAGTCAGTGGCCTGCCACTTGTGGCTTCGTAGGTACTTAAAACGTGTTTATATAACGAGAAAGAAATGAATTACTTCCATGTACGGTTGACCGCTTTTAGTGGTTACAAGTCAGTACAAAAGTCGACCTTATTGCTAAGAAATACAGCTCAAGTCAATGTCGACGTGGTGCGTAGATAGTGGTTGACTGTATGGGGAGAAGATTTGCGAATGGTTTTGTTATATATATGTTTTTTATAAAAATTATGTTAGTGAATCTATCATTTAAAATTCTTAATCAACGCACGAAATATATCTTGGACTTTTTTTAATCGAGTCAATTGAATTTTTACAGTTTTTTTTTAAAGCAATACAATCAAAGCATAGATGTAGAATAGCTCGCTGACAAATTGAGGAAAATATTACTATCATAAAATAATAAGCGACCAAAAACTTTTCCATCAAACCACGTACGTTTTAATAATTGTACAATTAAAGACAATTACGAAAGTACCACAATAATAGCGCACTAAAACAACAATTACGAGTATATCGAACGTGTTTAATTTCAAGAAAAACATTCGTACGACGGAATCAACAAACATTTTATCACACAACTTTCCCTCACGCTAAATAAGAGTGGCACGCAAGTCGTGACGTCACGCGGTAACCTGCGCGTACGCATCTGTTGAACATCATCAGTATAATCGTAGAATCGAATCGTAAATACATGCCAATGGACAAAATTATAAATCTATATCGGTGACCGATGGTGACCGCAAGGGACGGACCACATGTGCTCAGTTTTGACAGGTTAAAAATAACCAGATGAATATTTAGGTTACGCACTCATCTAGGTGTCATATATTGAAAATACTTAAAACACCTTCTTATATCTAACCAAACTTACGCGGGAAAAGTGATTAAAAAAATACCTGTATATTATTTAATTCAGACAACAAATTACCTGGATATAAATCTAATTTTTAGTAACTTTGGTTTTTTTCCATCAAAAATCTAAATCTCTCCATCATATTATATCAATTTTAAGTTAAAAATACAAACATAATGATCTTAAGAAACAGTGAGTGTGATAATGAGAAATAAACATTCATACGTGATGTTCACTTTCTATGCTCTACATTTCTTCGTACAAACTACTCTCGCATGTCTTGAAAGTCTTCTGGGTAATACTTGTCCTTCGTTGTGAAGAATTTTGTTTCTTCCTTAGTAGAGGGTCGAATGTGGAAGAACTAGGGAACAACTGAGATACCACCAGCTGTGTTCACTCCGCACTAATACCCGAGAGAGCACAGCGTGGCACCCGGTCGTTCGATAGCCCGGTGATCTTCAACCTCCTTGCTATTCTTCTAACTTTCTTATTCTTTTCCATTTCGCCAATCACAGATCTCTTTTCCCAGTTGCCATGCCATGTATGCCAGCTGTATTTTTTTTTATCAACACACTATTATGTTTTGTAGCAGAGCCATCTGTGGGTGAACGTTTGAAACTCTTAACTTGGTAAACCAGTGTGAACGTAGCATCACTTTGAAAATAGCGTTCTAAGTTTGTTTCGTAAACTGATCACAGATGGCTCTGATACAGAAAGCATGATAGTTTTTGAGTTAAATTAAAAATTGGTTTTTAAACATATGTTATTGTAGTTTATTTAACATAATAATATCGTGAACTTATTTAAATAAATTTATTTTAAATTTAGTTGTGTTGTATAAATATTTTTTAATTACTTAGGTAACTATAAAACAGTTTGTGTTCGATGGGAAAAATACACATAACATCAAGAACCTTTCAATTATAAATCTTATACAGAGCGACCCAAATAAAAACAAGGCAAGTAATTAACTCACAAATTAAAGCCGTCAAAACAAACCTATCCACTACAGAATTCTAAGCAATTTGAATTACAAACGAAAATTTAATTGAAATCTGTAGACTGTAAATACGATAATTCTAATTGCGATCCTGTCACATTCCATTTCGACTGACTCTCTTCAATTCTATAGCTTCAGAAATCCCGACATTGAATATTACTAGCCTTGAAAGGGTGAGTATGACTAATATTTCGGTGGGGAAGTCGGCGGCTCGGCGGAGGGTCCCTCCGACCCGCGCCTCCCCGGGGGACCGACACGTGTCGTCCTTGACCTTGAGACGCGCACATACTTCAAGTGCACTTGCACAGTTTTGTTCGATTCTGTTCTTTATGTTGGTGTACGAAAACTTTGGACTTAAGCTTTATTTTTCGTGGTATTTTCCGTGAATTTAAAAGTGGTGACTTTGATAACGAAATTGGGATTTAAAGCTGACATTTTCAGATTGTAGTGAGTAAACATGTTGATCAATGTTCGACTGCTACATATGAATGTTTTTTTCCGGCTGGTATTATTTTTCTATTTTATTTATTTCTAGAAAAAGTATTATGTACAATCAGATAACGTTACTAAGGATATAAGAACAGAATAGATCAATCACATGAGACAAATTGAGGTCAATCGCCTCAAGGGAAGACGGGTGTCACTAAGCTACTCCAAATTGACGTTCAATTGTTTGTATTTATGATCTGCGACTAGGATTACTTTTAACAAAAAAAAAATGTTTTATGGCGTTCAAAAAGTTTAATACAATCTTAAATTATTTATAATATCCTTAATTATGTCTTTATTGGTAAACTTAATGTAATTTAAGTCCCGGTATATAGATACATCATTCTTAGCATTGGTAAAAAAAACAGCAAAAAGTCGTAATATATTATGCAACAAAGCATTTCTTACTTTGACGTCTTGTGAAGTGGTATTAGCAGACAAGTACCTATACAATATAAATAATTATAATTTTTAGACATCGATAACTTCAACGTTATGTACCTACAGTCACGAGCAAAAATATTTATATAGTCAAAAAGAAAAATGTGTAAATGATTAAGGAACGGTTTTTAATTATTTTTCATAACGTGTTTTACAATAATAATTTAGAATGGAAGAAATAATCAATAAAAGATTGCTCAGTCAGTGTATACATATTTTTGCTCGTGACTGTACCTAAGTTATTTAAATACGAATATGTTTAGTTCTATGACATTAAGCAATGAGATCCATTTTTTACGTTTATGTTTTTTTGCCGCAATATCCAGTTTGTCATCCGGTTATATGTATTTGTCAAGTATTTTAAAGGTAGTGATTCATAAATCGATTCTTAAAAATAAAAAGAAACCGGTATAACCTATCCAAGGTTAATTGAGTTTGCAATTTAATTAAAGTTATTGCTATTTTATTAGCTTTAGTGCGATACTGCACCAAATAAATATTTATATTTGTCTGAATATAATCATCATAATCATATATTTATTGATATAAAAAAACCGTAATTTCGAGGTAATATTTATACCAGTTATTACTAGGTGTTAAAATCAGTACCTAACCTTTGTTGTTTTACTAAGATGGTGGATCTTTTTATATATTTCATTCCTGTCTGTTTTTGAGACAATGATGACAAAAAACGACCCCTTAAAAAAAAAACTAACTTATTTATTAAGTCCAAGTCCATATACGACGTAGTTTAACCTATATATTTCGCGCATGCGCGGTACATACAGCTCATATCTATTATCTGCACGTGTAGGTGTAAATATTATCATTATCGCGGCGATAACGCAATACTTTAACCCTTAAATGGCTACATAATAATGCTTTTTATAACGAACTCGTTGATTCTTATTTTAGTATAGTAAAATTATAGCTATTTTGTACGTTGTTAGTGCAACCACAGATTATAATAACATAAACAATTGAATGACTTGAAAAGCGAGATAAATGACAACTTTTTTAACCGACGAAAAAAAAAACTCAATTCGACGCGCATTTTTTTTTACGCATAACTTTTTACAGAGTAGTCCGATTTTTTATGTTCTAATTTCAAAAACCCGTTTTTATGTTCGTACTTCTAGTTACAGATAGTAATAAAGTTATGACACAAATATGACTATTTGCTAAAAGGGATGATAATATCATAGCGTTATAAACACCCCTAGACTATTTAATACACAAACAAAATGGTTTTTCTTCTTGCCTAGACATAATACAAATTATTATATACTTATCATTTAGATATATATGTACAATATCACCTGTGCCCTCCCAACATATGATAGACAAGTTATCAAGATAGACAAAGCAATAAACGATAACTGAGTAGGCAAACAGTCAATAATGGTATTTGTTCCTCTATTTCTGCCCGCACTGGCGCCTATCGAAAACAAAAGGATAGATTTTTGGGATAAAAATATACTAATGCTAGTAGGTTCCTACGGTTTTATCTGCGTAGTTCCCGTTTCCGTTAACCTATCGAGATAAAAAGTATCCGATATCATAAGCCAGGTTATAAAGTATCGGTATGCAAAATTTCGTCCAAATCTGGGCAGTAGTTTTTGCGTGATTGTAGAACAGACATCCGTTAGTTTAAAAATCCGTCCTATAACATTTATAATATTAGTTCAAATAACATTCCCCAAAAATAAACTATTCGCTTTCTTCCTGTTATGAGCCCTCTAAGGTGTAGAACTAATTTACTAAACAAAAAACAAAAGTCTATAGCCTCTACGGCGTAGTAGTTGCTACGGCGATGTAGAATTGTAAATAGACCCTATTAGGTGCCTATTCCCCTGCATATTTTAGTTTTATTTTATTTGCCAGTTATAAATATTCTAGTTATTAAACTAAACTCATTACTTGTGTCATGTACAATAATAATATTCCAGATTATAAGAACTTCAGTAAGACTTTATAATTATGCATAGGAAAAGTTAATTGTAAGTGGCATATAAATGTTTGGTGGGTGTGTTTATAAGTCTGATAACAAATGAATCATATTCACATATTCAGATATTTTTTGTATATTATCATTTACTTGTAGTTTAAACCCAATGATAAATCGTGAATATGATCATGAAAACTACAAAATAAAACACTAGACAGTTATCTAGGACATACGTTGCAGGCTTTCAAAACGGGATAAGGGTAATAAAATAAATGATATAAAAAAATTATAACGTCTTAATTTTTTCTTTATAAAATCCGGCTCTGTTGCCGCATAAATCGAAAAAAGACAGGAAACGTGGCATGTTTATATTAATTCAAAGGTTCCTCCCTGAGAGAGTTTGTGAGGGTGGAAAAGAGAGTAAGTCTAAAAGAAATAGGGCTACAATAGAAAAAAAATTATAGTCTACCAAGTGTACCAAGAATGCGTCAATATTATCTTCATCATTATCAATGTCGAGGCCAACTTTAATCTTTTTTTTTCGGGGAATGCTAGACTGGGAATGTTATCACTGTGTACTGTTGAATAAATAAATATTATTCAATGTTTTTGATAACTGATAACTGTTTATAAAGTTGTTGTCAACAAAATAGAAAAGTGAATTTGCAGCATGTGAATTTATTGTAACCCTTAATACAAAGTAGATTTAAAAACTTATATTATTTTCACCAATAATTATATACTTGTAAGCATAATAAATCTATATGCATGTAACCTATAACTTATACAAAACATCTATTTGTTAAACAAAAACTGTAGCTATTTATACCGACAATTGTGAGACACCAAACGAAACCTTAATATATAAACTTTACCTAAATGTATAGTGTTATTATTTCTTATTCGGTCTGTTTTATTTACAGTCAATCTAAATAATCAAACTTTGTCGTTAAAATGTCTCTAATTGCATCACAATTCTGAATGTTACACTATAGTTACTAATCTTTATCTTTACATAGTATAAAGTCGCTTCCGCTGTCTGTTCGCTTAGATCTTTTAAACTACTCTACAGATTTTAACGCAGTTTTTGGCAATTGATAGAGTGGCTTAAGAGGAAGGTTTATATGTATAAGGGTGCGTCTAAATCTGAACAAGCATTACATGAACAGCTCGCGAACCACTCGAGAGCGGCGCGCGCACGTCTGGTGGACGGCGTTTTTGACACTAGTGCGTTCGCGGCATGCTCGCGAGCAGTTCGCGAGGTGCTCGTGTAATGCTCGTTCGTCAGATCTAGACGCACCCTTTTATATGCATATTATAGTACAGAAAAGCCGACAAAGTCCTTATGTGAATTCACTAGTTTACCTATAAATGCTAATTAAGATCGTATGAAATGTTTTATGCAGTATAATATATAAGTTAATGCAAGCACGTGTTTTGGTGAGTCAGTGTCACGTCGCATCTAATCTACAGTAGGTGTTGAATAATAACAGGTTTAATATATTATATCTACGTCAATATTTATATGAATAGTTTAAATTGTTATTGTAGTATTTTTGCATATATGGGAATATCTTTAAACTTCCATTCGTTCTATCTGTTATCCGAGATATTTTTGTACAGTTTTGCATTTCTGCTCGTAAACTAATACTGCCGGAAACAACCCACGTTATTAACCGCATCACTTAACAACCGTAAAGTTTTGCCAAAATCACCAGGAACCCAAGTTGGTAAACACACAAGAAACTGTATAACTATATACAACCTATTCCATGTACTAACGTTTTCGTTAGTTCTTCAATTTCTTCTATTTAAAAAATCTTATCTCAAAAAGTATATAGTGCAAAACTCGATTGTACCTGCCCAAAGGGTACAAGCGATAGCAATCAATTTTTGAAGAACTATTTTCCGCTTTTTGTCTATTCAACCAGTGAAAGAAGTGTACTTAATCGATCCTTAGTCAAACCAATAGTTTTCACAAAGCTTTATGACTATAATCAAAGATTTAATAATACCTACAGTACCATTGTTTTATATCAATAAATAATAATTTAATATATAGCTCTCTGAGTCATCTCTTAGTAACCTTTTACGATACAGGGAGAGAGCTATTTCTAAATTGAGATAACGTGGTTATTTCTGAAATGGTACCATATAAAAGTATTATACATATGTACAACCTCAGGACCCAACGTACTAAATGTATTAATGTAGGTATATAATATACGTACACTCAAGTTGAAAAGAGTTTTGCCTTTTATACGCGAAAAAGGGATCTCTTTTTTCTCAAACTATAAATAATTTCATAATAAATACTTCAAAGCAGCGTGTGGAAGTTTTTCGTTTTGCTATGTATCGTCTCCTGTCTTTAAAATGCTGCCTAGTCAAATGTCAAACGCTGTAAATATACAATACGTAAACTTATATAATAGTAAAAATTATCTTACCTGCATTTCCTTGGCAAGCTTTTCGAGGGTATATTCAGCCTGGAGAATCAGGATCAGGGACGCCCATCATCTGAAAATAAAATATTAAGAGTTAAATAAAACATTAAATGTATAATAAAGTTTGTTCCAAGACATTGTTTACAAAGGTTTACACTATTTATTTTATGTTTAATCGAAAATAATTAACTTCTCTAGATAAATAAATAAATATGTGTGAATATGTAAATGAAACCCCATTTTGATTTAAACTGAGGAAAAAAAGTTTCTACAAAATTTAAATTTTAATTGTTATTACAGTCTGGTTAATTTATGTTTAAATATTTTTAAATAACTTTAGCGTACATGCTATATTATATAATTTTTAACTAACACTAGTAATAAGAAGTTATTATTATTATTATATTTCTTTTGATATACATTTAATGATTTTTGTTAAGTCATAATGATCACGTGTATATAAAAAACTTTGCTCTAGCTTTAATTATTCAATGACGAAATGGGATTTCCCAATCGTAATGATTGTTCGTAGCCTAATTTAAATAAAAACATGTTGTTCGTTGTCTATAAGCGAAACATTAATAAATTTTACGACTTTTTCAACTATAAATATCTGCAACTCAAGTAAATATTTTCTCACGAAAACAAAATTCTAGTAATAATTTACATTGCCAAGACAGATTCGATATCTATGCATTTGTAGAGACAACAACATCATTGTCTAAGACATCTAAAAGTCGAGATCTATCCTTAACCAGCTTCAAGGCACAATTATTTGAATTATTATACTATTGCTAACACAAATTACCTTGTAGGAAGTCTGCTATTGTCTTTTTAACGTATATAGTGTAAAAGACTGGTATACAATTACATATGACCCCGGTCCTTCGTGAATACTTGCATAAAACTAGCTAATGACGTTTAATAATATGTTTAGTTAGAACACAGTACTATTGGTTGTTCGAGCCTAGAATGTGCCGGTCGTTTCGTCAACACGTCAAAATCCTTGAGGCGATCTGTAGCGTGGAAAACTTCTCTGACTCATGTTTGTGACGTAGACATAACACAGAGCTATTCGAGTTTTATTTATTGCCAACGAAATAATGTGTGGTGACTGCACGGAGATAATGTTTTATTATGATTTATATACACGTGTCCAGACGCAATGGCACTGATAAGAAAATCTTCTGTAATTGGTTGTTTAGCATTCCATGAAATAATTTGTTTCGGGCGATCGTTACGGTTGTATCAAGTGAGGCGGTAGATTGACTCAGCAGTAATTTACTTCAGAGAAACACTTAACAGGACATACGAAGTATAATAATAATTAACCATGTGTGTTTTAGGCTCATTATCCGTTAAATATTCTTGGAAGTAAACAGAAGACGTCACGCGAAGTTACAAAAACATAGATGAGTATTAAAAAAATATCCGCGATAGTAGTTACGTTTCTGAGTTATTTAAATCTTAAAAGTTAAAGATGCTGTTCAATACTCAATAGGAATTAGGGAAAGACAGGCCCTTGAAAAAGGAGTAGTGGTTAAAATAGCTACTTTTAACTAGTAAAGGTTTACGTACAAATCACTGGTGTACTAATATTTCAGTTAAGATTTATAAATGAAGCAAGCGTCAGGCCTGATAAAATCTCAATTCAAGAACATCCTGAAAACATGCACATCATAACAAGGTCACACGCCACTCTTAGACAGGACCCGGAAGCTTTATGGGCATTTATTATTTCCAACTGTAAGCAAATTCTCACTAAAAATAGATCCTGTGATCGGCACGGGCGTTAGGTTTTGCGTCATCAACCCACGCTAAGGGGAGGCTTGTGGTAGGCGGTGGAGGGGAGTGGGGGGAGCAGGAAGAGGGGGGGAGGGTGACGCTTGGTTTCAAGGATGTACGCATGCGCGGCAGCGGCGCCTACACTAAATAATGTCAAAGGGCAATCCCGGGCTGCCTGGATACCTAGGGAGAAAGCTAAATTGATTTCAACACTCAAACTAGGTCAATATTTTTATAAATATACCTAGATTTTTGTTAGCCCTTATGCCCTGTAAATAAGAAACACGTGTAAGTAGACAAAAGATAATAATATCTTCTTTCGGTTGCCATAGTAACGGCATAATAATTTGAGGTAAAATTAACGTGCTTGACAACGGTGAGTGATATGAAATAAGGATAACAATAATTGATCTCTTTGTTTATATAAAAGGTACTGACATCATAATAGACTGGTAGTTATAGGATACTCATCAATACAAATCTGTCCCGAGTTTTTCTTTTTCATTTCGTCTTATCTTCACAGTAGGTGTTATTTTTACATAATACATTTTACTGTCTGGCATATATAAAACTTTGTGCATACATACCTTCTCCATAATATTTCTATGGTTTTTGAACAGAATTTTCAAGCATTCACATTAAAAGACATCGTACCTAAGACTTCATCAACTAAGTATGGCGGAAACTTTAAGGGGAAAAAAATATATTAACTTTTGGAGCGCAAATAATTTGCTAAATTTTTTTAAGCCAATGAAATCTTAGTTTATGAAGACAATGTTAACCATTTATATGATTACCAAGTACGCAACATGATACCAAGAACATTAGTGCCACAAAAAGCTAGTCAGCGTATTTAATTGTGAAGCGAGTCAATTGTGGTAATTAATAACACAAGACACAGTGACCCTGAATCGAAATCTGATACTCTAGGAGCTGCGGTCTTTGCTTAAGGACGACTTCCATGTTTGTTATTTACTTTATTTTCAATATTTAATATCACGAACTACATAATATATATATTTATATAATCACGAGCGTAAGTATCTAGTACTCCCCCCGATGTTTTTTGTTATTTTGTGATTCGGGGCTGAAAAGGATCTATTAAATCAAAGATCATCAAAATTGGTCCACTTTCTTGACTTTGCTTTATAGAGAGAAGGCTTCTTTGCTCTCTATTCATCTCTCTCCATTATCTATTATTTTGCAAAGCCGTAGGTGGGTATATTATAATTAATGAACAATACATGTTTTTGAATGTAAGCTGAGTGTTTTGAAATCCTTTTGAATGTTAGAACAAATTTACGTACTTCAAGTTTTTAATAATTAAAAAAATATGTAAAATCCTGTGCACCTAAGGTTCCTGTTAGTTTATAATGGAACTCTACAAAATATATGAAACAAACCCACATCATTTTTATCTCTATCTTGTTGGTATTTTCACTTCTCTTAGACCTTATTAAAACTTAATTATTAGGTACTCATAAAAGTCCTTTTCGGAGACCAAAATAAAGATCGACGCATGTAAATTCAAAGAAAAACCAACAAAATATGATGAATGCTAGAACAAATACCAGCGATTTATGCGTCAATTTATTTTCCACATCCGTTACTTTCCGACTTTGTTATAAACTTAAGAATCCGATGCTTTAAGAATTATTCTATTTCGAAAAACAATTTAGTGCATAACTCTACCGTTATAAATATCAACGCGTGCACGAGTATTTATACCGATCGAATGCTACGTGCTTCATGAAAGTATGGACTAGTGTATCTTCCAACTATTTAAATATACTGTTAATAATTGCATAAGTTGTTAGTCGTTGCCCATTAAAGAAATATCCAACAAAACATACAAACACGTAGGTGTACGTACATGTCGAACTAGCGTGATCGTGGAACGATTTTAATCTTAATTGTGTATACATACATCTTAATCTGATGGTGCAGCCCCCAGAATGCAATGAATTTAAATGTTGCGTTCATAATAAAATTTACAAGTATGTATCATGCAGCCATTTATATACAGCTCTGTCACTGCATTAAAAACTGCAGCGTCTACAAAAATAACCCGCAGAAACACTCCTCATACAGGCAAAATCTCTTGCCGTATAGATAAACAGGAATGATAAAACAAATTAGCATTCTCATCCTGTGATATGCCGGCTCCGGTGCCTAGGGGAACATCTGACAAATGCTCACAAAGGTCACATTCCCGTCGGTTGCCATTACGACTCCATAAAACGTTCTGTTTTAAATTGCAAGCAAACGTGCAGACGAGTAAAACAGAAATAAATAAGCAAGTCTGCGCTGGCAGCGCTGTTGCTAGGCGCGCTCAAGGTCTGCGCGGCCCTGGCCGTGCCCCCCGCGTACCCTCTGCCCTGCTCCCCGCGCATGTGCATCGCGCAAGCTGCACTCGCCAGCCGCACACAGCCAGCCGCCACGCACACACATACACGACACGTATCGACACACTGCACGTGTAAGCTTAGGAAGGGTTCGCGTTAGTGAGCGTGTCGTACACACACGATGTCTGATTAATGATGGTGGATATTCTTAGTTTTGTATACAACACACATGTACATGGCTTCCATGTGTTTGTGTACATTTGAACTAAATGTGGAAATTGCCTGCTTACGTGACATCCACGGAATGTATCTTCATTATTACTAATACATGTCCACGTGTTCAAGTAAGTACCTGTCCTTAAATGCAAAATGTACCCGAAGATCCCCAAGAAAGCATTGCAGAAATTTAGTATATAATTAGTTTTTTATTAAAATGAAATACTAGGAAAAATTTATGTGTAGTTTAGTGTTATGAAATAAGTATCAGAATCCGTACCATATCATTGGCAAATCAAAATAATTTACCGAAATTCCAAATGTGAGAAACTGTATCATATTTAATAATCCTTTCTATTTTCAACTACTTTTAAACTGTATCTAATGTAACTAACTAAATATTAGAAGGAAAAACATTCTAAAGATATGCGCATTCCGAACTATTTTTGTAACTTTCTTTTCATTGAAGATTTTTTCACGGAAACACGGAAGTAATGTTTCAGATATCCTAAATATGCTGACGTGCGAACATTGTATATTATTAAATGGAGCACTGCCAACATTAAGTGATGATATAAGTTTTCACATCGTATAATGTTACTCTTTCACTACCTACTTGACCGTATAACCTATATTACAAAAGAATCCCATTTTGTTGCATGTACAAGAAACTGTTTTATTTTGAGTTAACTTTGTAGGATGATGATATTGTCATACCATCTGTTAGATCTTTAAAACTATGTTTACATAATTATCAAGATCCAAATAAAATAACGGGGCTGCAAGTTCAGTTTTAAATGAAATTTCGCCTAGAAAAAAGTAGCTACTGCATCAAGAATTTTGATAGCAGAAGGTCCTGAAAATAATTAGTTAAGCGTGCTGAATCTTAGTTTAAAAAATATGCATTTATATAACTTGTGCGGCCATCTAGGCTAGGCTACGTGGTGCCATATAACTTCTCAATTGTCAAGTATCCTAACTTTGGAAACATTCCAAAAGTTACAGAATGAATAAGTATTAAAATTTAAGTGGGATTCAAAAGCAGAAATCCCCATTATCGTTAAGAATGTGAAATGTTTTGTTAAGAGCTGTTAGTTTATAATATATAGGTGGTCAGACAGTCTAGTAAAATGTCGATAAGCGACCGGCACGTGTCAACTCATCCATATACACGCTTTGGCAAACCTCAATGTTTATTTATTAGTTATGTATCACACCGTCCCCACGTGTTGGGGACATAATCTATCTTTCAGCATGTAAATACAATGTGCAACCTTTTAAAGATTTATTTCTTATCAACAATTTGCAATGCCATTTCTTTCTACTAACAGATTGCGCATATAGTATGCTAAGCTGATGGTTTACCATTCCTATAATGTTTAAAGATTCGATCGAATTCATATTCTTATTCAGAGTTTTGACATTTATGGAATGGGAATGAACAGTCATAATGAAGTATTTTAAATAATACTGCACATTGTAGTAAAACCTGTTCCGTAATGTTTGGGACTGAACATTAAACTACTTTTGTTTTTGTAAATAAACAAATGGTCGGCCATCTTGGCGGCCATGTTGTTGACTAGACGTCAATGTGACGCGCGCGCTCGTCAGCTGATAGTGATACGTGGTGCTCGACGCTGAACACTTGCTAATGCAAGTAAATAACGACTGAGTATTGTTCAGCTAAGTATCTCGACATATGCAAACAATACATATAGGTATAGGTACATTATGTACATGAAATAATCAATATAAAAACTTCATCATACACTCCATTTGCATGATCGATAGCTATAGCTTGATCCGGTTTTAGATTCACAATACTGAACAATAAAATAGGTTTCGTATTGAATAGCACGTTTGTTTTGGAATTCAAATTCCGAAGCCAACCTGAACGTTTCCTTGAATACCAAGAGTGCTGATTAGTCATTCCTTATGTTTCTACTTTTATTTTTGAAGTCTGATTTTACAACATTTCGTGGTTTCTTGCTAAAATCCTTTGCTGTGAAATAGGATTGGTTGTAAATAAAAATGACGAATCAGGAGTCGGTATTATTATTTGCTTTGTATCTCATTATTGTTATTCAGGCTTAGCGAGCGCGGGTTCAAGGCAAAGCCGCCATCGCCATGTGGGAGGCCCCTGAGTTTTGTATTTTAATGTAGGTAATTCTAATCTATAACTTCAATCATGAACAAAACTCTTTACTCATCTACGAATAGCCGTGTGCCCGTGACCATAAATTTTGGAAAACCTATATTAAGTATATCGTAATTATTTTACCAAATGTAACAGGAAACATTTTAAAGATAGAACCTTTTTTACATGTTATGTTAGGCACCGGCATTTTTTAGTCAGAGCACGATGACGTCACGCAGTTTTTGCTTGCTCCTGTTCGCTATTTTTTGCTATTGAACAACCATACAGCAAGTACCATTAAAGGCTTCCCAACAATTATTGAAATAACAAAATGAGTGTAATTTGATTAAGTGATGTTAATAACATGAAGTTTATATTAATTAAGATTAAAATATAATAATTTGATGCTATTCATAAATTCTTACAGGATAATGTAGATAACGAAAAGCCAAATATATAAACAAATTTCACAAAATTTATAGATACTTCCTCGTCAAAAATGGTGTAATAATAATATTAATATCCTGCTTACTTTGTAACTTGGTACTTATTACGTACCGTATTATGTTTCTATGAGTTCATTGAGGAAAACCGCTTCAATAAATTAAAACAATTGAACATTATCGTTAAACAGGCAATTATGACGTAACAAGCCCTGCTCCTACAAATTAAATCTCGGAATTTGCTCAAAGAACAGATATAAATACGGATTTAGAAGACCAAATATTTAAAGAACAAATAGCTATCACTTTTGCAGAATCAGTGAATTAAGTAAATATTTGTGACCTTTATTCTTCAGATATCACCTTTACTTGTCTTATAAAATTGCAGAAAATAGACCGACTGGAGAGGTCAACGATTTCAAATAAGTAGAAGGATTATTAATAGAAATTCGATCCTATCAAGAATTCTAGGAAGTAAAGACATTCAATCAATAGTAGGTACAGCTTATCGTATCTATTCAATTTATATCGTTTATCTATTGATTACATATTCCTAGTATTTAAATCTTAGTTGAAAGACATAACAGCGTGAATAAGTAATTTACTTAATGGTGCCGTAAATAATTAATTGATGTTTATAAATATTAGGTCTTCAATTTGTTTATCTTCAACATTCGTAATTGTGTTATACATTTCTTGGAAATTACTTGATTTATTATGTAAGATTAGCTTACAGATTCTTATTGGAGTCGCAAAAATATATTCGCGTCTTAGTTCAATGTAACATTCAGCTACAAAAACGACTGAAGGAATATTAAATATTCCTTTGTAACATACTGTAAGAAAATATTCGTACATCCATAATTAGCTTTAGGTAGTTTTTCTGTCTGCTGGCCCACCGAGCCACCGTCGACGCCGGCTGGGATCACCCGATTGCCTTGAACTCATGTTCGACATTTTTTGCGAACTAACGCTACAACAGGATACATGGCGCGGGCTCTGCTCGGCCCTTTAGTGGTTTAGTGGATGCCCTTGATGGATCTAAGAAATCTTTTCGAGCAGTTTTATAGCCTGGAATTCGGGCAAGCCGGTTTACATTCCTTTTGTTCCCATCAGGGCCCGGTTACATGAAAGCAACAGTTTGAAATGTTGTGTCAAATTTCTATTTTATTATGTAAGATGCAAGAATAGAGCTGAGAGTGACGTCAAACTAAATGCAATGGATTTTGAAGGTAACGTCAACAATGTTTAAGCGACGTGTTTCTCGCGGAAATTTGTTTTTTCACAATATACTCATAATAATAACTTCGTGATCATGACGCGGTGATAAGACCTCGACTCAAATTGAGTCATGTAGAGGACGCTAGAGTTTGTCGTTCAGGTAGTACCGACTGTCAAATGACTAGAGTCAATACTGACGCTAGTCTACCTACACATAACGTGATGTTTGTTGATGAGATATGTTCTGATCGAATTAATCATTAATGCCACGATAAGTGTAACAGAAGTCGTGTTCAGATCTTATTACAAACGCAAGGACGCCCGATTACAATAAAGATGCAAACATAAGGTCAATACGAACTTAATAATGTATGTAGGTAAGTATCGTATTATCTGGAGTCAATTTATTTTGTTGACTTCAAAAAATTCCGAACGTTACTTAGATACAGCAGGAACTTAAAGTATGATTAGTAAACAAAAATGCTTTTGGTAAACTTACTGTTGTGTATGTTTCATTTGAAGAAATGTTGCATAATGGTACATGGCGGGGCATCGGAGCGCTGTCAGTGAATAACACATGAGGCGACTACGGCAGGAATTCAGTCACGTCGCGGAACTACATCACCGCCATACAATCTGCACACCGCTGATATGCACTCCGTATCACAACGGTTCACCTGAAAATACCAGCGAGCAATGAGCTGAGCGCGTTCGTGTATCGTGCGTCCTGCTGATGCGGCGCGAGACTCGCGGGAGGCCTCGACGTGACAATTTTTACGGAACTGTAATTATTTGTCAGGTGACCCGTTGGGACGCGTCGGTGTGGAAATTGCGATGCGGTGTATAGCGCGGTCGTCGGTGAGGCACTGACGTGAGTGACGGCTCGCCGGCCGCCTGCCGCCGGCCGCTCCTGCATTGCGGCGCGCAGCCGCACTCGCGCGCGCATGACCTTGGCATTGAACTTGGCAATGGGCCGGCGCGGCGAGGGGGCCGCAGGGCGCGGGGCGGGCCGGCCCGGCGGGGGATGGAGATGCACTGGCAGCTGCACCGCCCCTCTCCCTCTCCTTCCGTCATCGCGGATGCCCGAGCCCAGCTTACAGAATACTAAGTACTGATGCCTTCAATTGTATAAAGCGAAGATATTCCTTATGCCCATCAGTTTAAGAACAGTTACTATTTACATTTGTGGTGTCGCGCCGTTTCCGTTTGTCTTATTTTTTTTTACGACGTACAGAAGCGTTAAAGTGTAATAGGTGGAACCATGGAACATGCATAAGGTTCTATAATTGAAATTTATAAAACAATTTTCAGAATATTAATATCCGGTGTTTCAGTTATTTAACAATTCATCGTGTCTAAAACGAATATTCTTTGTTTGCCATAAAAATAATCTTTGGAGTAAGTATATTTTTAGCATCGTTCAAGTGATTTAAATGAATGGCTTTTCATAACTTTAGCAACAACGTAAACAGTATGAAGCAATTTGGGCGTTGTATACAAGTTGTAATAGAGTAGCGATCATGGTGTTTGTTCGTGAGGCGCGACTCGCTCGAGGCACATCTGATGTAATATCGGCGGGGCATAAAAACTGGTCGCACTTGAGACTTTAGTTACTAACCGGCGATTTATAAGACCGCCATCATTTCTTCGATAATTATACGATAATAATGTAGGAGAATCGTCTTCTACAACCAAATTAAATGGAGTGTCACCTGAATCGGCTTTATCACCTATTCGGTCATGAAAGACACTTCATTACTTACATATAGCCTATTGATTTGTTATTTTGGTATTAAAACATAATGAGATGTGGGTGATGAGGCATCTTCCCACACGTGTGGGGGAGATGGTCGGGACGCGCTCGCGAGGGCGAGGGTTGAGGGGGGGGGGGGGTAGTGCGGGGCGCGGGGGGATGTTTGGGATCGATCTGAGTGCGCGCGCACAGCCGCCGCAACCCTGCGTCGTTCGCTACCCACTCTAAAGGTCCCGGCCACTACCTAGGTACCCTAACTCAATACATCTACGCTATAAACACCGACAATGTACCGAAGGACAAGGTAATTACGAATATACGATATGTATCTTGTTTTGTCGACTTCAAATATGTAACGATTATGTATCGTTAGGTTTGTCATAACTTAGCAAGATATGTTTTCAAAGCACGCCCTAAAATGTTTAAGTACCAACTGAAAAATTACCGCTACGTTTTCCTTTCACAAATCGATTAAAAGTTCTGATACTCTACCTTGTGAACTAACACAACCTGAAAGATCCGATTCTGTCAAGTTTACGTTTATATAACTTCAAGTATCAACCATTAAACATTAAATTCACTTAGAACTTTGATAAAGTGCACTAAACTTTTCATGATTGTTGACAAAAGTCAGATAAAGTTAAATCAGAAATTCATTTCTGCATTACGAATCACGAAATAGTTTTTACGACGTCGTTTAGCAATTTAAGCCGCTACGGTTATGTAGGAACTACAATAATGACGTACAATAATATAATACTTAATCATAAAATTAATGTCTAAGACAAAAAAAATATGATGCGACAAAACATAGTAACTTGGACAGACAAATAGCAAAATAATGAACAGAAAATATAGATCTAGCATCTCAATTTCATATTGTTGCTGTGTTATAACCACACATTACAGTTGAAACCAACTTTACAGAAACAACTGAGGTTTCCTTTGAGGTTTCCGTGGTATGATATTTATCATTGTAGAAATAGATTAAGAATTTTGGATAAATAGATAAATAAAAAAAACTTGTTATTCGTGAATTTCTCACATTTTAATCAATTGGCCACCAATGGCCCCAAAATAGTTCCCTGTGGAACCCTATGGAACTCGAAGTATATATTATTATAATCAAACTGAAGATTTTGTTTGGTTAAATAATTGGGTTTTGAGAATTGGGCATTACTATTTTATTAGATTACCTCTTTTGGGTTTTAAAACCGCCTATCCTTATTTCTTGACGTACTAAACCTTTAATGCGGTAGCAAAAAATCCCCGAGCCGTAATAGGTTTCCATTATTAAATTTATTGTTCGATCGGGATATTTACTTGTTCCAAAGACAGAAAATAAAACTGATAATACCTGCTAGACAAAGTAACATCAAAAAATTGGGAAATGTCAAAGAAATTCTAAAAAAACAGAACGTACAAATACATACATACCAACGGTTCCGTTTTAAAATAGAAAATTTATTATAAGTGAAAATGAATACAAATGTCAACTGGTTGTCATATGCTCATCATCAGCTGAGGAAAATTGATGATTGTGGTTAGCAATCCTTTGCGTCATTGCCTTTGATGTTTTTTTTAACTTGCAAGCATGAACATTTGTTTCTTAGTGATTATGAACAAAACGTTTTGATGCTTTATTTCGATTATTAACTGTTTTTATTACTTTTTATTACTCTTTTCTGTTGTAAACGAAATAAAAAAAAGAAGATCGTTTTTAAGAAATAGTGTCTTGTAAATGTCGAGATGAAATCAGAGGTACCCTAGGGTTATACAGAATTAAGTAAATTAAGATATGAAGAGATAAACTTCTTTAAAACGGATAGTAGTCATTTGACGGTATCTTAGTCATTAGATATGTCTTGCATTATTTGAAGAGTTGCACCATGAAAGTGGTAACATTTTCAGTACGAGGTAAACAGAAAATAGAACAAAATAGTTCTGATTAAATTGCAGAAAACAAAACTCTTGAGAATGTTCAGTGTTCACCCATAACACTTATTGCTGCATAAAGTATATTTTACTATCCAACTTTAAAAGAGGATCATACCTTAGACCTTAGATAAATTTCATTAAAGTCGGTTACTATTAACATTTATTTATTTATAATTAATTGTTGCTGTGTTTCAGAGTCAACTGCAACTGCCTACGCATTATCAATCACATTAAAGACTACAGGTCCTATTTCAGAAACGTGATTAACACCTGACTGCATTACAGTAGGCGGTAACATTTATACCGTGTTACATATTTAACCGGGTTTCAGAGACATTTGACCTTTGCCTTGCTCTTTTAAGGTTAAAGGTTAAAGGGACCCGGCTCCGCTAAGTAAGTAATTTACCCATCAGAGCGGATCATAATCTAATTTTAAAAGTTTTTCAGCTTCCCGATTACTTAGGAATTTTTTAATCATAAACTTTTGATATTATTTCATCTTTTAGTTTTATTTGTGTGTCTGGCTTATTCCAAAAGTGTTTTATGGTTAACATTGATTCTATTAATGATCTTATTCGAATCAATAAGCACTATTCTTTAAAGCCATTTCCTTTGCTCCGTCATCATTAAAAGCTAGTAGCAAAGATTTTTAGGGAGACTTCGATAAGTACCAAATTTTTAATCCTGACACATGATTTTTATGTACTTCATGAGTGTTATGAGATTAATTTTCCTTAATTTTTATTTCAAATAACATAACATTGCGGTATGCTCTATAGTTATTTTTTCACTCTGAATACATGTCCTTATAATGAGAAAGACTAACTTTTAAACTATCGCGCTGCATGTTTATAGTAATATAATTCACGTGAAAAAGCAAGCAAACTGCTTGCAACCAAGGCCGGTGTAACCCGGTCGAAACGTCAAGCCCAAAAAAGGTATTTATTATTTATGCATGTACGCGCTTATTCCCGTGAATTATATCCTAGAAAGAGCCTAGAAAACCTGTCTTGAAAGATGCCAGAAAAAAGTACATATTTATTTATTTACTACACTGCGGTTAGATCTTCAGGCGGCACATAAATATTCCCTATTTGATCGACGGCTAATGAATTATGCATCGTAAACCGCAAAGGCGGTAATTATTTTATATAGGACGTGACAATTAAGCCCTCAGGTGCAATAGTATAGGTGTAATAGTTATTAAGTTTTTACTTGAACTTGAGAAATTAATTAAAAACGTAGAGTTGTAGACAAAGGTGTTTATTACTGTGTTGACCATTTTATTAAATTAAGTAAGTTTTTATTTTAACTTAAATTTCTCTATTCATCCTTCATATTTTTGTCCGTACATATGAATAATGGTTTTTTTTTGTTAACATAATAGCGGACTTATTTTTTTCTGCAAAATTAGAAGCTTTTTCTTTTTTGTTTACCACCAAAAACATGTGATATTTAAATACAAAACATTTTGTTTTGAATCAACACAGTACCTACTTACAACTTTCAATACATAATTACAGACACATGCATTTCAAAATTGGATTACGTTCTTGCATCACATAAAGCCCTATCTACACTAGAAACTGAATCCCGGTACTGCGTATAAAGTTACATTACAGCGAACGTCACAGCGTCATAGCATCGGTAAGCCAGGGTGTATGTGGCCTTGCCCTTCACGAGCGCGAATCGATAGGCGCGCGCTCAGCTGACCCGCCCCGCGCCGTGTAAACACCGCTTTGCCATTAATGGGAGACTTTGTTTTGAAATTGTTTGTGTTCTTTTGGTCTATGGGAAGTTTGGATTTTAAGTTTAGAATGCATGGTTTTTTGTTAATTAATGTAATGAAATAAGGTTAGATTTTTTTTAATTAGTCATAATTATGTCATTTTGTTAGCTTAGATTACATTGTTATGCTGTTTTTTTAGTTTAAAATTTTTGTTATTAATGTTTCTTTCTTCTTACTCTCTTTTGTTTTTTTTTATATAAAAAATATTGCGTTTTCTTATGCCAATGGACAATGTAAACAGACCTATCAGTTATTGGATAATGTGATGATGTAAATGTGTTATAGACATAAATGTAGACAGGCAGGAAAGCCACAACGCAGTCACACTGTAGGGAAAATATGACGCATTGGTGAATCAGTAAAATGAATAATAAAAAATAATTTAATTTAGAACGATATCTCTTATTGACTTAGGTGTTAAGTCAAACCAATATTGAAGGAAGGCTAGTTTGTTTACTACGGATTTACATGAAATTGGCTTATCAGGTAGATAAGGATATGTGGAGCATATGACCATTATTATGCAACAGCAGGTCAGTTCAGTACCTTTGAATAAATATTCCGACGAATGTGTGTCAAACAATAAATTAAATATTATCAATTCAATCACACATTCCGTAAAAAAATATTGTTATCTGTTTTTAGACTTTTTAGGGGCGAAATAATTTAATTGGACACGTGTCTAATTAATTTAATGAAATAAATAAACAACATTATTTGCTGTCAATAATCAAGTTCAAAAGGTTCAACAACAATTTTTATAACACTTCACCTTAGTTATTAGTAATGAGCTTATCGGCTCAGGACAGCCGACATCGGTAATATTCATCGTGCACGTGGGCGAGGTCTCGAGGAGATGAAATTTATTAAAGAAAAACCGAAATAAATCAATAGTACACTTTTAATCGATCGTTAAAACACTTTGCAATAAGGGTCTAATCAAAACTATCAATGATGGCATCGAATTTAGACGATTCGTCGTAAATGTGGTGCGCGGACCGTCCTTTACGTCAGTACTTATACTCATCTATGCCGTCCTTCCTTTTCAAGTGACGTCCATCTCACGCCGCGCTGCCAACCACCCGACGCTCCGTCAGAATGACTGTCACTCTAATTCGACCTTCATTGAGCGGCGCCTTCAAGCTAATTTCGTTAGAATATGCATTCACATTTATCTCAACATAAACGTACAATTTATTAATGTAGACTGTAAAAACCAAGCACCAATCATGTTAGTCCTACCAAAAAAACAACAATGTCTGCTAACGAGCCCACGGGACACAATTCACCATTAAATATCTTCTAAAGGTACATCAATAAACAATTTTTTTTATGTGGGCGGGTTGGGTTCGATAGAGGGGTTGAGATGGCCGCCCACCCCGGACCACCCCTGCAGCTTCCCGACCCAAATACAAGGGGATGAGTCACGCACGCACACAAACAAACACACACATACAGAGACAAACAAACACATGTAAATGGGATTGTTAGTTGTAACACGATATATGGTGAATGGTAGGGGAGGATTAATTTCTACCCTATGTTAGTCCCGTCCTTTAGAAAATATCAATAAGGGTTGTGCAGGTTTTTTTTTGTTGTATCGCACTTGCGCTTGGGTAGTAGCTATATTTTGACCGAATGATGGTAAAGACATATTGAATCAATATTTTACATTACCTATAAGTTAATTCGGATATAACAAAATAGGTAGGTCCCGATTAGTGTTATAGCATCATAACTTAATTTGAAAATAAACTATAAGTGCCCATTTAAAATAATAGAACAGTCTAAATTAAGTATATGCACATCAAGAATACTTAAGTACTACTAATTTTTGATCCGCCAAAAACGAAGTTTCAATATGTAACCTATGTACAGGAAAACAGCAATTATTTGTTCATAATATTTTACCCAAAACCGCAAGAAATTATCATCTACCCATTGCATGATTCACATAATGTTACTCAAACTAGCGAGTACATAATCTTGCGTCCTGCAGACATAGACTAAATAAAGTCTAAATTAAATCGACCTAGGATTTGGCAGCTCATACATGTTTTTTACTCTAATGGATTACTTAAACACGTTCCATCCACGTTTACATTCATTCAATTAAATAAATATGTAGGTGTGTGTAATTATATCAATTACTTATGATAAAAAGTGTAATTCCAATTCGGGAAAGATCTACCTCCAACCGTGGAGGCTTAAAGATGATTGATTACAGCGAAAAACAAAAGAAATTTAGTTCTTGTAGTTTGTGTATTATAATATACTAATCAGACTAATGCACTATTTAAATTGGAGAGATTTGTGGCGGTATGCATACGACCGTTAGAAGAATCTTTTAAAAAAAGTTATTCTACCTCCAAATATGTGTTTATTTTACCATATAAAAGGAAACGTGTCATCGAAACAAAAGATTTATCATTCTCTCTAGAATGTGTATTGTATCATTTGTATCTTCATATATTTGTATCGAGTAACGTCCATAAACATTTTTATGTTTCCTACACCTATTTAGAATTCCGCGTGTCATTTCATACCTACCCTACCCATTGATACATAAAAGGTTTTTTGAGATCTCAAGGCGAATAACGCCTGAATATATTGAAGTGTATGACACAAGGCCTATTAATTTTACTTCATCCTAGCCTATCCTACCAATAAACATGTAACTACCCCAAAGCCGGCAAAAAACCTAAAAATAAAGTCTTTGTTCTCCGGGAACTACACTGCCGAATATATCAAAGCAATAGAGATCCTTTTTCTTATTTATAAAAGTAAATAAACAAATACAAAAATTAATGATACTAACATAAGAACAGGTATTTATTACGGGCATTTGATTTCTAGAAGTATTAGCGATATTTAACGCGGAGAACAAAAAGCCGCACAAAAAGTGGGTATTCAGTTAATGATGTGGACACAGGCATACGCGCCGCGTGCTATCCTTGAGGGGTTAAAATAACATCAGCTTGTGTAACTCTAAGTATAGCACTTAGGAATTCTAAATCCCCTCAAAAAAAGAAGAAATGTTGCGATAATTTTAGCCAGGATGAGGACGAAGCTATATAAAACCATGAGGTAAAACATGGCAAAGTATTGATGTTGGGTATAAGAACATTAGCATTTGGATACAAAGAAACTAAATGTTCGGATTACCGACATATTGCCAAGCGCCGGCAGCTTCGAAGGAAGGAATCGATTCTAAGAAAGCGAAGGTAATTATAGAAAATGGCCGATGTACTTCATTAAGCACATTGTCGGTAACATTTACATCGATTTTGTTCCCAAAACAACACCAAAATTGTTTGTTCAGACGATTAGCGTGCAGAGCGGGTGACGTGAGACGCCACGCAAGGTGAACTGACCAATTTCGCGCAATGAACAAATCATTTATTCACACTACCTACGACATGTTACCCAGCTGTCGTTTAGTTCCTGTTATTATGGAACCTCGAACTACAAGCTCATCTAATTAATCCGTATCTTTCCAAAACACGCGAACTGATTGCCGTACTGTATATACATATACGACGCATACATAAGTGGAAAGCGTGATTACAAACATTACACAACTGATCGATTTTTCTCTGAGCCGGATTGCCGGAAAATATAGTGAATTGGTGGAATTACCTTTGTCGGTGAGTCCAGGCAGGCGTTGTGGATCAGGATGCAGGACACTCGCGGCGATTACTGCGCATTTGTCCCTCAGAAGCTGTTTCCAGAAAGAGGGCGCGCGAGAAGAACCTACCGACGCGGCGGTGCGCGGCAGAATCGCTCGGCCTCGACCTTGGCCGTCAAACCCGCGCATGCGTCGCGCGTCTCCTCTCCCCGCACCGCCGCGCGCCTGCGCTCCCCCCTGCCAATTATGTCATTATGATGTGCCGTCGAGTTCGCCGCTGTGTTGCCAAACACAGTCGCGCTCTGCTGGAGTCGATTCCAGATTTTTAATAAGGTCGAATGATAGATGTATCAAAGCAAATTCTTGGAACCAAATTGTAGGCAGCCATTTATCACGATAGGTAGGTACACAGCAAACAAACCATGTTATTAAACGGGCTATGGTATTATTTAGAGTTCCGAACAATTTAGAATTCAGATCCTAGATAAATATAATGAAACCATCTAGGTTGGGGGTTTGGGCAGACACACTTTTGATATTTTCAAATATTTAGTTTGTATCCTGTATTTTTCTTTCTTCGTATGTGCCATGTAGCAGTAAAGGCAATGCAGATGATGATGATGATATGATTTGCCTTACATCTTATAGCGAGGGCTCTTTTGTGGTCTTTTTGTTTTGCTGGATTTCCATAGAAATGATCGCCAGAGATTTAAAAAAATACTGCCCTTTCGTGTACTTATGTTTGTATGAAATTTTCAAATAGTGCTCGACTTATAAGGCGGCTTATTTGCGATGCCTAACTCATAGGTCATTTTATCTTAGGTTGACTTTGCAATCGGTTCCTAAGCATTGCCCAACGCTTTCTTTCTTCCTTTCCATAATTCTACGTCAATTCAATCGCTTAATTGTGTCGTCATATTATATGAACAGCATTGACTGCGATCTTCAAATGTTTTTCATGCCTGATGTTCATGAAACTGAAGCAGCCAAAATCTTACAAATAGGGGATGACGTTGCAACATGAGTGAGATATCTTATAATCATGATTGACGCATTAGGTCATATACTATATCTGAGAACATTGTACTTTGCCACATATCTAGCTTGTAATATACCTGCCTATCATATTACATTACACTATGGTCTCAAGCCTGTATTTAGCAGAGGGGACCTCCATCTTTGTCTATGGCCATTGTGTGTCATACAGCACTAGTATAGATTCTTCGTTGCAAAGATGAGGGTAGATGTTAAAAAGGTGTAAATTATAAAGTGTATGCTTATATTTCTTTGTACCTCAGTTTAAATAGGACTTGTATTTTTAAGCTATATAGGACTATTTTATTGTATTTTTTTATGAGATGAGATTATTTATATGATTTTTATGCAACCCTTTGATAGGCAAAATTGTTTTTGTACTTAGGTAACATAGCAACACATATTAGTACCCACTAAACAATCCATAAAATTGTATGTGAACAAATATATTGTACAACGTCGGAAGGTAAAGAAAACTATTAATAATGTTAACATCATAGGCACTGATGTAATCTCATTGTTGATTTACCTGCACTTGTGATTATGTATCGCTAGCTCACTGGCTGCATCGTGAATACATAGCTTATGCAACTATACTAATAAACTATAGTCTATAGATAAATAGTAGGTACTCTAGGTAGTATCCTCTTACGATAGTCATGTGCACATCCACAGATGAAACTGAAGATTGGATAGCTGGAAAAATTTTATTTTCGAAAAATGGAACTAATCCTTTTTATAGAGATTTCCTTAGGGTGGTAGGATATTTAATAAATTAAATTAATACTTATTCTATTAGTTCTAGTTAGTAGTAGTCCAGTAGAACAAAAGTCAAAACTGACCACAATCTTTGCTTGACGTTTAAACTTGGTAGTTATCTACCCTAAATTGGTGAAATTTTGAAAAGCAATTGGTTACACCCAATAATTATTTCGGCCCTGAAACGGAAGAACATTTATTTGATATGATATTTGGCAGTTGATCATTAGGTATAACTATTGTCTTGCTGAATTCAGTTATTAACTTTGTTAGAAATTAATGTTTCGTCTTGCTGTTGGTTGTAGATGTCATGAAACCTGTTGCAATTATCACATGACTGTTTTATTTTTGATGATCACTTGGAACTGGCAGAACTTAACTCCTAAATACATCTAAAAGGAAACAAGCCTTATTGCTCAACATCAGTCCTTGTGCTAGTCAAATTTCAGGGTGCCGAAAATTTAGAGTAGAAAAATTTAGATTCTTATCTATTTGGTAGATCCAGATAGATGAAAATTTTAAATAGCTTAACATGATAATTTTTAAGGAAATGCCTAAATATTTAAACATGTCCTAATAGCAAATTGAAAACTGAAATTCCGATTGAAACCAGCCTAGTAGCGACATCTATGGAGCTATTTAGACATTAATGGTATAAGGTACATAGTTGATACTAGCAACTGTATGTATCAGTTCAACACTTAGCATCTAGATGGCAGCACATGTACGAAATAAAAAGTAAGTATTATAAAATTCCTTTGTTTATAAACAATGTTGATAAGAATACAACAGAAAAAGATATCAGTGAATACATCTGTAACAAAACTCAGGTCAATGTGAGCTTGCGAAAGTTAAACACGAAAGAATCTAAATCATTTAGTGCCTTCATAATACATGTTCCTAAAAACAAACTATCTTTATTTTTAAATGACAGCCTATGGCCTGAAGGAGTGACCTTTCGTCGTTTTATCAACCTTAAAAAGAACCCCACTCAGAAAAGTGATGGTACTGGCACTAATGGAACGTCTTAATGGAGTCGAGCTATAACAAATTTATTACTTTTAATTGTAGATCTTTAATAAGATCTATGGAATGTATTAGATCATTGTGTAAGACAGCAGACATAGTGGCATTACAGGAGACATGCCTGTTACCGCACGATATCCCTCTCCTGGGCACCGTGGACAATGACTTTGATTATACTGGCAAATCAGCTGTTGATGCGTCGGCGGGTGTACTGCGGGGGCGTCCGTATGGAGGTGTGGCTATTCTGTGGCGGAAAAACGTCTTTGACTCCGTAACTTCAGTGCAGTGCTCTAGTGATCGTATTATTGCTGTTAAAGTTACCCTGGCTCAGTGCTCTTTTCTTGTGTTCTCGGTTTACATGCCTACGGATGAACCAACGCATCTAGTGGACTTTACACATTGCTTGGGTGAGTTGAATGATATTGACAGTTGCGATGTTGAATATGCGTACTTACTCGGTGATTTCAACGCTCACCCGGGTAGGCCGTTTGGTAATGAACTGCGCGATTTTTGTACACTCCAGGATTGGCTTTGTGCTGACATTGAAATACTTGGCTTGTCTTCGGGTTCATATACTTATGTGAGTGATAGTCATGGAACCAATAGCTGGCTTGATCATTGTTTAGTAACTCAAGGTACTAAACATACAATTGTTTATGTGTCAATTAATTATAATGTGTTTTGGTCTGATCACTTTCCGCTAGAATTACAATGTAATCTGAATATAATAGGACCTAAAACTGTACCCGCTGATAACTGTTACGAGAATAAAGTTAATTTGATTCTGTGGGGTGAAAGAGATGCATCTCAAATATCGCTGTACACAGAATATTGTAATGAAAAATTAAAATATATTGATTTCCCAGAGGTTTGTAAAGATTGTGCAGAGGTTTTGTGTAATAATCCTAGTCATAATAAGATATTGTTGGATATTTATAATAAAATTGTTAATGTTCTTACTGAAGCTTCTATTTTTAGTGCTAAAGAGAAATTTTCTGTAAATAAAAAGAAATACATATGTGGCTGGAATAAACATGTTAAGGATGCACATAGTGAGGCTCGTTTTTTGGTTTCAGTACTGGGTTTTGTATAATAAACCTCGAGCTGGATATGTATATGATAAAATGTGTGAATCAAAAAAGAACTTTAAAGCTAAACTTAAATGGTGTCAAACAAATAAACAGCAGATCAAAATGGACATTTTGGCTATGCATCACTCTAATAAAGACTTTTCCAATTTTTGGAAACAAACTAGAAGGCTAAACCCTAAACCTAGTATTCCTGCAAACGTGGAGGGGCTAAGTGATCCCTCGCTCATAGCTGAAATGTTCAAGGAACATTTTAAGGTTCAGTCACCACTGGGGGTTACTGATAGTAAAAATATTGGCTTTTCTGACATACACTGTATTAGTGGGGAATCAGTTGTGATTACAGCAAAGGATATAAGATCTGTGTTGAAAAAAATGACCAGGGGGAAATCTCCTGGTCATGATCACTTAAGCATAGAACATCTGCAATATGGTGGTGTTCACTTGCCACGAGTCCTAGCCTTGCTGTTTTCCCTTTGCTTGAATCACGGCTACCTGCCGGATAGTATGTTAAAAACATTAGTTGTTCCTATAGTCAAAAATAAGACTGGCGATATTAGTGACAAATCAAATTACCGACCAATATCATTGGCAACCATAGTGGCTAAGGTGCTGGACAGACTGCTGGACTTTCAGCTGAGCGAGCATGTTAAGCTTCAGGATGCACAGTTTGGTTTCAGGCCGGGTCTGTCAACGGAAGCCGCTGTCTTGTGTCTCAAGCAGACTGTCCAGTATTATATAGCTAGGAATACACCTGTTTATGCTGTATTTCTAGACCTGTCCAAAGCTTTTGATTTGGTTCAGTACAATATTCTTTGGGAAAAACTTTATGAGGACACTAACATGCCACATGAGTTTATATCTGTATTAAAATACTGGTATGCACATCAGAAAAATTATGTGAAATGGTCTGGAGGGACTTCATGTTCTTACAGCTTAGAATGTGGAGTAAGGCAGGGGGGAATAACCTCGCCTACCCTTTTTAACCTTTATGTAAATAGGTTGATTGATGAGCTCAGCAGCGCTGGAGTTGGTTGTTCTATTGACGGTACCTTTGTTAACAACATAAGTTATGCTGACGACATGGTGCTGCTGTGCCCATCAATAAGTGCTGTCAAAAAACTTATGGGCATCTGTGAGCGATTCGCGATGGCTCATGGTCTTAAGTACAACACAACTAAAAGTGTACTTCTTGTATTCAAAGCCGGTAATAAGTCTTACAAAGTACCTCCAATAACACTCAATGGAACCCCGATAGCGCAAGTAAACAGCTTTAAGTACTTGGGGCACTGGGTCACGGAGTCGCTCAAGGATGACATGGACATAGAACGGGAGCGCAGGGCCCTGTGCATTCGTGCTAATATGCTTTCCCGCAGGTTTGCACGCTGTTCTAAACAAGCTAAAATCACTCTTTTTAAAGCATACTGTCACTCCTTGTACACGTGCGGCCTGTGGATGAACTACACTCAAAGGGCATACAGGACCCTGCGTACCCAATATAATAATGCATTCAGGGCGCTGTTGGGGTTGCGACGCCACTGTAGTGCCTCTAGGATGTTGGCCACAGCTGGGATTGATAGCTTTTCGGCTATCATAAGGCAACGAATAGCGTCCCTATTACAGCGGGTCCGTGGCAGCTCCAATAGCCTCCTGAAGACTGTGGCCAACAGACTGGATGTGGACAGTGCTATTATGCAGCACTGGACACGCGTTCACATAACCAAGGATGCCGAAATTACATATCACCCGTATGTGTAATAGCGGTATCCTGTTATGTACTAAATAAAAAAAAATTGTTTAGCTTATTATGTTACTAACATAGTTTTTAAGATTATTGTCACTAACACTATGGATTGCGGTCCGAAATAAATGAATTTTTTTTTTTTTTTTTTTTTTATTTATTTTATTTATTAACCGATATCAAAAAGAGAGATTATGTTTTTACACAACTGCCCAAAAAGGAGTGTTATGTTTTTAGGGTTCATGTATGTATGTATGTATTTATGTTTGTGAGTTTCTTTATTCCACCATAACTTCTAAAAGGCTTGACCGATTTCAATGTTTGTGGTATCATTAGAAGCTTTGAGTTATCCCGAGTGACATAGGCTATGTGGACAATAAAATAATGGTCAAGTGTGAGTCGTAATCGAGTGCAAAGGGTTCCGAACGATATTTTTTTTTTTTGTGTTGTGTCATGTATTTTTTTGTTGTTCAATAAAAGGTATAAAATAAAAAAAATATAATTAAAAAATTAAAAAACACGCCTGCCATGTCAAAAAAAAATAAAAACAAGTCAAATATTTGCAGTCGGGGGACCTGTAATGAATTGTTCCAAGTAACTGACCCCGACTGCAAATATTTGACTTGTTTTAATTTTTTTTTGACATGGCAGGCGTGTTTTTTAATTTTTTAATTATATTTTTTTTCCTCACATTGTGCGTGATATTCCAGGAGTATACAATTGGTATTTGACACTGTGTCCTTATTGAATTTTCTTTATTTAGGAACTTGGGAACAGCGTAGGTTTTATTAAAATGTAAACATTTGATAATGTGATGAAAGTAGGTGACACAAGTTGTTTCACATTGTATTCAACTCAATAAATAAAACTAGAAAAAGTTCCTGATATATTTTATTTTTTATCAGAATATTATAAAAAAACCTCTACAAAATAATGATGCATTACACATAGGCGGTTTCAGAAAATCACTTATGCCTTTATTTACGGTACCTACTTACATATGATACTATTATATATTATCAGATAAACTAATACTCAGATTAACTAATTACATAAAATATCTATCTACCGTGTAGTCACTGGAAAAAGCCTTTTAATTTCAGTGCCTACCTTCGTCAATACTGAGTAGCTCAACAAGCTTTCATATCTTCAACTTTTCCGGAAAATTATGAACTCTATTCATTACCCTACTTGTCTTCAGAAGACCTTTAATTATACGCTTTTACTGTACGCATATATTATATTTTGTTTTGTGCTGAAGAGAAAAGAAAAGTTAATTTCTTAATACCACTTCTTGGCATACATTTGAGCTGAAAAAACCTTAATTTCATTCGTTATCACTACCCTAGATAAAAGCTACATAATATGTCAAATTACTTAAAAAAATAATTTCTATTCCAATTTGGAGCTTGAAAGCGGTCAGGAGTTTAAATACCCTAAATGAAATTTGAATGAAATGAAATTTATTTATTTTCTCTCAAAATGAGGTGACTTATTTATATTTTAGACGAAAAATGTATGGTGTCTGGAAGGTTTCCGTGTAGATGGCCACTGCCAGTCGGTATGGAATCCACGCTAGTGTTCGCACTGAATGCTGTTGGTTTTGGCTCTACTGTCGCTGCTATTTGCTTAACCCTGAAAAATACACAACAATCATGATTTAAATAAATGTATAAAGTATGTTCAGAAATTCTAATCACATGGTATGAGTACATTATAGATAGGCATACTAACTGCTCACCTTCTTTCTAGATAATTAGAAAATGTCAAACCAAATCAGTAAATTATTTTCAGCTGAATTGAGATATTCTCAATCCAACATATTTTCAAAATAAACATTAATTTAAAAAAATAATACTGACGATGTGATTTTCCGAATGATGCCAAAAAGTAAAATATATTTTTACAGAAAAGCAAAAATATGAGATGATTGTCGAGATTCTTACCTTGGTTTCAAACACAAGGCCAAGAGTTTGTTAGCAGGCGCCTCTGCAAACAGCCAGAGAAGAAGAGCAGCCAGGCATCCCCAGAATATGATGCCGACAGAAGAGTTTAACTGGAAAATTTAATATTAGAACTATGTTGAAGCAAAGCAATAAAGTAATCTTCCGCCTCTTCCTTTGTGTATTTTCTATCGTACATACCGATTGTTGTAGTTTGCTTTCAATCTATTCCGTTGACAGACCTCAAAAGGAGAAAGTTTTATTCAATACTAGCTGTGCATGCAACTTCGTTCGCGTGGATGACGAAGCTTATCAATGAGTCTTTAACCATTAAGGCTGCACACGCGACGGAAAAATTGAGTAACTTCTCCCGTTTTCCCAACATTTTCCTTCACTGTTCTGCTCCTATTGATTGTAGCGTGATGAAAAGTATACTATAACCTGCCCAGGAGTGTGAAAAATAATTGTACCAAGTTTCGGTAAAATCCGTCGAGTAGTTTTTGTTTCTATAAGGAACATACAGACAGACAGACAGACAGACAAAAAATTTACTGATTGCATTTTTTGCATCAGTATCGATCACTAATCACCCCCTGATAGTTATTTTGAAAATATATTTGATGTACAGAATTGACCTTTCTACAGATTTATTATAAGTATAGATGTCCAACGACTATCGTTCTATCGGTAGAAGTGACTATCGGTACAATTTCATAAATTCGATGGATGTGATCGATGTCTCAGAGGATCTCTTCATCAGAATTTCATCAAAATATAACTTTTTTTATATGTTAAGGTCGGTTTTTTTTATATAAAATCTTTGTTTTTCAAATTATCTAGTTTACATAATCTAGTTGGAGATTATTCAAACTAGATTCAAGTACCTACGTGAAATACTTATAAGATGAACTATCAACTTACAATTTCAAAGTAGTCGTTATGCTGTGGGTTCCTGGTGATGAACACATTGCGGGTGATCAGGATGGAGTGCGTCAGGTACAGCCCGTAGGAGAGCCGGCTGAGCGGCACCCACGGGTACCAGCTCAGGAATGACTTCACGAGAGCTGGAAGAAGATAGTTTATTGGTAAACAAAATTCCAGTTGGATTTTTATGTGGCCAGAATCTTTCTGTCAATTAAATTCCAACTGGTATCCCGTGACTAGAATTGAAAGAAATATAAGTTTTTTTTTTTTTTTCATCTACAATTATTGTACTCTATTGCTTTTGGCCCGTAATCCAAACTTGGCCTCGCGTAAATGAGTACTACTTAATTAAAATTGTCAGAGTGAATTTTCATGCTAAGATATCAAGTTAATAAGAGTCGCCCTCCGATTAAGCCTAGAAAATTAGATAATCTCCATCGGTAGGCGGAAATAGTTTAAATTTTGCATGATTTACTATATACTTACGGACATGTCCAAAAGAGCAGCACAGTACCAGAAGGCCAACACCAAATGCCCAGGCGGGCCTGTTGAGCGCGGCATAAACGGCTCCCTCTAGCGGATGGTAGTCGCGCCACAGGAACGTGCTCCCCAGCACCATCACCACCAGCATGAGGAGCAATGCTGCACAGGTACCCAGGACTGACCATTTCTGGAAATTTATGACCATGTTAGTATTTATTCTATTCCGAGTTGATTTTGGAGTTGGTAAGCTATATACGCACTGCGCCGGTTATTAACTAATTGTGAACATGGCAGGGAGATGATGATGAACTTTAATCGACAAGGCACCAAAAAGAAGGAAACATTTCGTTGAAGTTAAAGAAGAATTTATCTCAAATATCTTTGCCTTAAATAAAATTCCTTCATGTAAAGTTGAGGAGTATAAATGCATAAAAGTTTTATTTTACCTGCTTTATCCTATTCAGATTGCCGTTTTTGCTGTATGTGACAAATAGGTGGCCGCTGTAGAAGCCGACCAGGTAGGCAGCGTACCGCGTGTGACTCTTGATGTACGTCACATGGAACTCCTCACTGCCGCGAGGGTTTTTGACGAATCTAAGAAAATAGCAAATAACATTTCAAAAATGTACGTTGTGTTATATTTAGGACAATGGGTCAGTATATGCTTTATTTCCACGAAGTTTTTCTAAGAAAGTTTGCGTGAACGTAATAATACATTGTCAGAGTAAAAGTAGTACAAATTTGCGTAATATAAAAAATCTAAATAAAGAAAATTAAATAAAAAACTTTACCTAGACGTCATTAAATAAAATAAATTAGTACAATCACCTGATTATTCGTGGTCATTACACAGCCTTTCATTGTAAACTAGTAGTAAATGTAATCTATCAGACCGTAACACTACAGATGTCCCTATTAGAGCAATTATGTTGATATTGGCAAAACGCAATACAGTTATCAAGAACAATGGCCCAAGGAAACCTCCGTGATGAAACCTCCGTATCTTCATAGTAAATGCGTCACACGTTGATGGAAATGTTCATAATACTACTTTTTTCTATAGGAAATATTTTCCCCTGAGAGTATTCTGACGATGCTTGACGTATCACAGAATAAAAAAACGAAAAAAAGATATAAGGTACTGTTTAACTCAATGACTATGTTTAATAATGAAAGTACTTAATACATATTTAGGCAAACTTTTTAAATTGGTTAATTTAAATGAAAAGTGTATTGAAAAACATATAATTTCATTAGCAAAGTATTAACTATTAATAACTGCCTCATCCTCACCATGAAATCCCAATAGATCACTTTTTAAATTTAAATTTTAACCACCACGATCTAAGGGAGCGTCAACATCTGACGAACGAGCATTAGCTCGCGAGCTGCTCGCGGCAAATACAAGTGATATGTAGCAAACCAATAAAAACGCCATTAATTAAGCATTGAATCGATTGAGATAAACGTGTATAAATGGTGAATGGACTTGTAATGAGCGTTCAACATGCGAACCCAATGTTCACATGTTTAAGAGGAAAAGTCCTAAAACTTTCCATGGTTTAAATGGCGATCGATGTTATTGTACCTATAGTTTATTTCTTAGAGTAAGGCTTTAGGGTGATTTTTACGTGCATATAAACGGGATTAGTTAAATGTTCTCGGTTATCGCATTTGATTGATTTCGATGCTTCTTTTATTTGAATTCTATTAAACAGCCGATTCTGCTCTTAACCATGATATCTTCTAAGGCGTCGAAAAGTCAGGAACTAAAAAACCTAAATAGACCACGATACAATCCCTTCAAAAGAAGTTTTATTTCAATCTAAAATAAATGAAGGCAAAGATGATTATTTTTTAATTCGTTTTATGGAATTAAATATCCATGTTTTGAGCTTTAAGTTTCAGTAATATACTTTTATATCTTATCTTTCTCTTCGGCCTTCGTATTTATACGGAAGCAAACATAAATACTACATAAGCCCATGTAATTATAAATTATGTAATAATTAATTATGAAGACCCCTTGCCCTCTAACACCTCAGAACATATTTTCTCAGTGCCTATAGATAAAAATCTTGTTTAAATTATTATATCATGGTGCTTTTAATTACCTGCATAATAAATATACCTACTACCATTTAATTTATGGGTTATGATCTAGTGGGTGTAGTTGCTACAATTATATCTCCTCGACATGACATCTCAAGATTATGATAATAATATTAAAACACCACTACACAGAAATCGTACGAGTACGTAAATATACAACGTATGTAAGCAAAAGAAAGAAGTGGAAAGAAGTGGCCTCTGCCTACCCCTACGGGAAACAGGCGTGATTATATGTATGTATGTATGTATGTATGTATGTATGTATGTATGTATGTTTGTATGTATGTATGTATGTATGTATGTAAGCAAATCTTGGTTCTCATTTATAACTGAATGTATGCTTGAATTTTTATTATATCACTGTAAACTTAGCTTGTATACCTATACATGGCATGCCTTTTAAGTTCTGTCGTTTCCATATTTCCCGGCAATTTTGAATTTGGAACTGTTCTATATTCGAATGTGTTTAAATTTTGAATCTCAAAACAGTTGAAAGTATTAGGATTAATGCTTTTGTTTAGTCACAGCGTCGATTGGAATCTGTCAGGTTACGTACGAAAATGAATCTTTCTAAGGAAAATGTTCGTGCAATAATTTTCTACAACTTTAGAAGATGTCTGACACGGCTTCAGTGTTTTGAAGAGCTAACATCTATGTTCAGTGATGAAGTCCCATGTCTGCGGACTGTCGAACGCTGGTATTTATAATTCTAGCGTGGACATACTAGTGTCAGAGACAAATCTCGCGAAGGACGCCCAAAATCTGCCTCCGCTGAAGATAACATCATTGCTGTGAGACAACTAATTCTCGAAGATCGTCATGTGACGTATCGTGAGATAGAGGCTCTATTTGGCATCTCAGGGACAACCATTCAGAAGATCTTGCATAAAGTGCTTGGTGTGAGAAAGCTAGTTTGCCGTTGGATACCGCATCTGCTTTCCGACGATCACAAGGCGGCCCGCGTCAGATGGTGTAAGATAACTCTGCAGAGGTTCAACCGAGGAGAGTCAAATCTCGTCTACGACATCATCAGTGGTGACGAATGTTGGATCTATGCCTACGATCCTGATTCCAAAGAACAATCTACAATCTGGGTCTATCAAGACGAGCCAAAGCCGACTAAAGTTGTTCATTCTCGAAGCACTTCAAAGAAGTTGGTGGCCACGTTCGTTGGAAAAATCCGGCCATGATGCGACTATTGCACTCGAAGATCGTAGAACGGTTAACGCAGACTGGTATACTACAGTTGGTTTACCACAAGTAATCACTGAACTTCGAAAATCTAACTCAAAGCGACGCATCATCCTGCACCACGACAACGCAAGCTCACACAGCGCTCGTCAAACGATTGAGTATTTGAAGCAGAAAAAAGTAGAAATTCTTGACCATCCTCCATACAGTCCTGACCTAAGCCCTAACGATTTCTTTACATTTCCTAAAATTAAGAAAAGTCTTCGTAGTCAAAGTTTCCAGTCCGGTGAAGAAGCAGGCGACGCTTTCAAGTCAGCCTTTTGAACAACCCTACTTTAGAGTGGAATAAATGTTATAAAAACTGGTTTGAGCGAATGGAAAAGTATATTAAGCTACGTAGTGAATACTTTGAAAAACAATAAAAAGTACTAAAAGGTTCTAGTTGTGTTTTTTTCTTCAAACGACAAAACTTAAAAGGCACCCCTCGTAATAGCTCTTCAAAACGTTTGATGTATTTACCTAATAAGGTCACTCTTTGTCCCACTGTTTTGTATTATTGTTTAACTCTTTTCGGTTTACAATAAACATAAATTACACAATAACTTACTCAAAAGTAAACAACTGGACCGCAGACAGATGATAGATGTAGTTGATGATGCCAGGCAGTACTACAGCGACGCCAGTAAGGATGGTTGCCATGGTGATGCCGAGGGTAGGCAGGCGACGGTACACGTAGTACACGAGTACTGTGACCACGAAGAAGTGGAAGTCGCATGGTATGTACCAGGATACTACTATACACTGAGAAAATAAGAAATAAGTTTACATGAGGATAAGTAATATAAATTATATTGCGTGTATAAATACTACCTATAATAATCCAGCCTATAAACGTCCCACTGCTGGGCACAGGCCTCTTCCCATATAGAGAAGGCACGAGCATTGATCACCACGCTTGCTCTCTGCGGATTTTCGATTTCAGATCCCAATTTTGGAATCCAGGTTTCCTCACGATGTTTTCCTTCACCGTTTGTCAGAAGTGTTTTAGAATAATTAAGAAAGTACATATAACTTTGAAAAAGCCACATTGGTACTTGCCTGGGTTCGAACCTGCAAATACAACCTATGCAGAATGGAAATTCAAAGTTCCCTGTTTTTGACCTAAACTTTTACCGATGTCTTAATTTGAACATGAGTTACTTTAATGCAATTTAATTGTGATGGATGTAATAGCGAGGAAACTGGTAAGATGAATGATTTCGTAGGGATAAATATAAATCATACTAACACTTTTTGGTAGCATAATTTTCTTAAACAATTCTTAGTTTAGCATTTCAAAGAAATATACATACATACACTGTCTCCACCTAAACTACATTGTCAATTTCACAAAATTAATTGAACATTGAGAATTGAGTACTAAAGTCTCAGTGCACCAGAATCGATCCTTCTTCTTCAAATATTAGTCTAAGTAATTTCGCTAATAAAACATACTCACAATATTCTCAGTGTCGATATAATTGCTGACCATGAGTAGGTTGAGCCACCAGTTCTTGCGGCACTGCTTGGTCTCGTGAGCCACAGCCCTATTCCAAAGTGGGCCAGTCCCGGTGTACGGGAACACAGCACACACGTAGAATATTACCACGGCAAATGCTACCACTAACCTAAAATGGGTTGAAAAGGGTAATTAAGATAGCAAGTAATTGTTGATAGATTATATGTATACATTGTATATTTTTGTGAATACATGCTATTGAATAAAGAAAGATTTTAGTGCTTTTTGTAATTTTTTTAAAGACACGTTTCAAGCTGAGCAGATGAACGGTCTTAGGATATCCAAATATCTCTCAACAAAAAGAATAAGAGCTAAGACTTGGCATATAATTTTAATCTATGAAGAGCTTACCTTATGTATCTCTTTAAAATAAGGAACACTGGATTTGGTAGTCTTTTCATCCTTGCAATATTTGTGACGACGAGAAATCCTGATAATAGGAAGAAGGTATCTACAAAGAGATCGTCGTGTAGGATGAGCAGACCAAGTGGTGATTGTACCTCCTGTTTAAAAAAGATTTACCACATTGAATAGATCGAAGGCAAGGTTCTTAAGATTCGATTTGATAGATGAGATTTGTATATGAAGAATTCTATACTAGTTTATCTAGAAGTGTACAAAATTGTATATGTTCTCTATATTTTGAATACAGAAATTAAATAATTGTAATTTGTAAGCAAATGAATAATATCAAAATACAAACCTGATCTGAAGTAAGCCCATCACTGATTGGTCCAGAATTAGAGATTCCGATCTGATGATCCAACACTATGAGGCAAATCGAGAAGAATCGTATACCGTAGAATACTTCTATACCTTCTTTCTTCATTCGCAAAAGGTCTAGACAATTCTCCTTAATACAGAAGGATTGAATAACACCAGCTTCTGAAAGTTCAAACTGTATTAAGTAGGAATGCGGTGAGACATGATACACATAATGTAGGTAAGCTTACTTTTTGTATCTGGATCCAATTCTTTTCGTCGACAGTTCAAATATGTGCAAGCGAGAGAAATGATTACTAGAGAACCCATGACGATGCTGTAAAACATATCGCAAAAATAATTATTTGTTGATACCTAATATGAGAAGAAATATTGTTTTGTTACTACTACACTACTACATTGAAATTATGTGAAAGAATTGGTGAGCCTCAATGTGGGTAAATACTGATTTTCTGAAAATTTACTCACAATCCTTAATTCGTAATAGGTACTTTTATACTGTACAGCCTAATTGATATAACTTAGCCCTAACTAATGCCGCACTCATGATGAGCCAGTATTATGACGTCAATTCATCAATTAAAGTCTAAATTTCCAAACATAAGCAACAAGAAGTTTTAAACTTAACTACCTATCTAAATCAACTTACAAGAACGCATAGAACAGGTTATCATATTCCCTCTCCATATCATTGCTCTGGCAGGGCTCGGTGACGCTGATGTTGGCTCTCATGCCCGCAGCACCAAGATGACTTCGAGCCAGCATCACTCCCAGCAGCCGCTCCACCGTGCCCGGCGCACACGCTGCTGGCACGCATGCGCCCCATGTCAACTCGTTTAGTGGACGAGTGTGGGGTGGACGATGCTTAACGAGGAAATAAAAAAAGTAGCACAGAATAATATAAAACTATAGAATAGATTGACTGAACGGGAGTTGGATTGATTTTAGAGGTAAGCGTCCAAAATGCCATTGTTAAAAAAGGGGTAAGTATGTCCAACAAAATTTGATTTTTCGATCGCAATTTGTCGATCAATTAAATGCTTGCATAACCTTAACCAGTTTTAAAATTCTATATAATAATAACAATAATTTGTTATCTACACTATAATAATATAATAATAATAATAATATAATATAATAATAATAATAATAATATAATAATATAATAATAATAATATTATAAAGAGGAAAACTTTGTTTGTTTGTAATGAATAGGCTCAAAAACTACTGGACCGATTTTAAAAATTCTTTCACCATTCAAAAGCTACATTATCCACGAGTAACATAGGCTAAATTCTATTTTGAAAAATAATAGGGTTCCGTAAGATATTTGGGTTTTTCGGACACAAGGTGTAAAAAATCAACCAGAATAGTTACTTTTTTTGCGTACGCTGCCTAAACTATAAAAGATAGAACCATAAAATGTTCTAATTAATTGTAGATCTTATAAATATCTACAAAAAAGTCCGCGACACACTATACCTATCTATGTCGAGTGAGGCACAACAACCATTTTTTTATCTTGAATTTCTTTTGGACTACATTTAAACGCATTTATTTTACTCATGCTATAATCCTTATCAAAATAAATTATTTCATCACTAAGTACAGTTTACGTAGATAATATTTGGTCTTTGAATGATTAAAATTGGACGTTTTTTTTTTATACTTATGGCGAATAATTAGTAGGAATTGATTTACAAAAATGATGTTTTACGCATGGGCAACTTTACGTTGCCCTATCACGGGTCGGGGCTCCCGACCATCAGTATATTTTGTTACCTGAAAATAATTTAACGTCAAATGTATTATAGAGAAGCTCTACAATAATCGCTTTAGTTATCTATCCTAAAACAACGAGTTGCACTCCGGGACTGCCGGCAGAAGTGAAAACTTAGATATTTTCATCATTAACAACTTTAACATCCATATAAAGACAATCTATGCATCCTGCGGATAATGACTGCGTCGTCGATGTTAGTGTCGGTGTCTGTGAATTGACCTGAGAATCATTTTGCTGACCGTGTCTTTCCTGGGTAGGCTTTTTGCAGCGGTAACCGACATCCACGCGGGCGGAGCCGCGGGCGACCGCTAGTAATATATAAAAGCAGATAGTTATATTTTAACTAATCATTACCCGGAAAAAACGGTAAAATATTATTGTATCTTGTAGGTACCTAGTTGTAAATGATAGTTAAATTCATCGTATACAATATGATTCCGTAAGAGGACCACAAACAAAGTTTTTGCTGGTATTTATCGACATTTACTGGGACATTGACTAATTCATTGTTTTATATCGTGTGTTTAATCTTCCTTTGATCAGCCCAACAGCACGCGACATTTGCATAATTAGTTGAGTACTAAATACATAATCAAGGTACAGTGTTAATTGTTAATATTATGTTGTAACGTAGCCTTGTGAAACCACAAAGAATACGCAATCCCCTACGCCATACAAGTTACTTCCTATTTACATCCATGGTGGAATAGGTATTTCATAAAGGCTGTAGGGATTTTTATAAGTAGTCATCTAAGAATGAAATGGTTTTAGTCAAAATAAGTGAGTTCATATTTCAAAATGACCATGATATTGTGCAACACGCAAAAAGATCTTGACTATATAATCTAAAACAGATAAGAAAGATGCACCGCTGACAACAATAGAGTCAAGATATAGCTGTGTGAAAGACAGTGGCGCTTAACATTTTCATATAAAAAAGTAAATAAGTATAGTTTTTTGACCTACCTCAATAAAATCCAAAGCAGACTGGTAAGGGTAATAAGGCTTTTCGACGCGTCTTCTGACGGCTTTATCAGTCCTTTCTAGAACGATTTCAGCGAGGCAGTATTTTGTTTTCAATTCCTTCTGTGTCTTGGTCCAAGGGGCGTTCATGCACTGGTCGAAGTTTCCGAGCTGGTAGCGGTTCCCGAATAGCAGGCCCTGGGGTTCCGAAGCTTGGGCATCCCAGTCTATATGTTAAATATAATTTATATAACTACACTCTTAACAGCCTATTTCTTTACTAAACAAAACACTGTCTGTATGAATGTTGCGTATCTTATCATAGCGTATTCAGTACTGTCTATTTCTTGAAATATGATTATTCGATTTTGATGTAACTTGAATGAGCAAATGGTCAAAATTCGAATATTAGTTTCAAGGAAATATGAATAGCAATTTTTTTAATGTGAATCCTACAAAAGTACCTATATTCTTGTGATTTATTTTTTGTTAGGTTTTTTTTTTTAATTAGTTATTGCTTTATTAAAAATGTGCATTCATAAACTATTCCTTGTTAATTATTATATCCTTATACACAAGGAAACAGTGTTAGTTATAAATACACAATATTTGAATGCCAAAAATGTCGATTTGTCTTTTAAAATTCAACGAGCTGGCGTAGTACTGTACCTACTTACTCGTATGTTGTAGATATAATGTTTGTCGTATGTATTTAAACTCTTTTATGATATTTTGTCGTGTTTACTGTGCTAACTTTCCTAAACTTATTATAATCGTAATTTTAGAAGTATGTAGAGTCGATGTGTTTGTTATTGTTTGTATGAACAAGTATCACTTTTTTTCTGTTCTCAGTAGTTTTCCAAACCGAATTTTTTTTTGGTCTTAATTTTAGTTATTGCACTACTTTTACGATGGATAGAATTTATTGCAATTGTTATCTGGATATCCTCTTTTATGTTACATCTGAATAAAGTAATAGATGATAATATCATAGCGCAGATTAATGAGAGCAAGGGCTTTGCCAGTGGCACTACATACTGCCTAAATAGTCTTATATCCCACAAATTTAGTAAATTTAACTAGTATTATTATGAGACAATATAAAAAAAAATACAGACGAATTGAAATCGGATGAAAACTTAAAGTAACCGCATAATAATTCCACTCACCCCAAACAGCCCACAGAGTAAAGTTCTGCAAACTATACAGCAGAAGTTTGATATGATTCAAACACGGTTCCTCTTCAGTGGTCCAGTTCTGACTCTTTAAAGTAAACAACACGTCATCCAGGTAAACACTACTCTCACTATCCTGCACTTTTTTAGGAGACTCGTACGGCTTTTCACTTATTTCCTTAGACATAACTTGTGTTTTATTCCCAGCCGGTAGCTGTGTCGTCAAAGTCTCACTATTCTCAGACTTAACACGATCAGTCACATGGCATTTAATTTTATTTATTGCAATAATAACCAACAACAAGTAAATATACTTCATTGTTTCATAAGTCAGTGATGCACTGAAGCTGGGATGCTTCTGTGTTTAGTTATAAAAGAATAACATTGCATGATAAAGTCAGGCAATTGTCAGTTTGTCGGCAATTAGTTTCTATTGTGATTGTGGTACATAAGAATGGGGTAAATTGTTGATTGATTGCCGATGAAACATTGTTGTTAATAAACAAATGCAGGGCGTTCTCAGGCAATCTTAGCTACCATTGAGGATGCAATTTCAAATAGCTTAAGGATCAGACATGAATGAGATTTGCATTGCACAGGCTACAAGAAAATGTCAGTTGAAAAGAGGATCTTATTTACTCCTATGTATATATATATCTATATGTAGAAGGAGATCTTTGGATGATGAAATAAATTTATTATTCTTTATTTCTCATCGAGTTTTATTTTTATCTATTGTCAGCTGCATTTGTTTTTTAGAGAATTAACATTGCTTAGTTTCAAGTTATAGTTTTATACAAGTAAGTAATACTCACTGGGTGGTCGCTTTTAATAACTTAAAAAGAATAAGTCAAGATTGAAAAAACGCCATCTACTCGATACTCTACGTATTTTCACCATTGGACTCCCCTACAAACTCGGTCAGAGCGTTCGCGTAGGGTACGTTGGGGTGGATGGGATAGGGGTTATATGTAGTCAGGGACTGTGAATGAGTTTTGAAGGGAAATGTAGATGTCGCTAGCAAAATGTCTACACCAGAAAAAAAACAAATTGATTTCAGTAATGCTTTATCATGATTTTAGAATTTAAGACCACATTGTAGTGTCAGTTATCGTTTTTTGAATGTTTTATAATTTCTGACTGAGACTGTATCTTATATGTACAATATATAAAAGAAAGTCGTGTTGGTTACACTATTTACAACTCAAGAACCGCTGAACCGATTTGGCTGAAAATTGGTGGGGAGGTAGCTTAGAATCAGGAGAAGGACATAGGATAGTTATATCCTATATAAGGATACATATATTTTGGACGAATGGTTAAAAACATAATTCGAAATACTTAGTATGGAATCGCTAGCTATATTGAATACATAAAACAAAATCGGGTTAGGTACACCATTTATTAAATCAAGAACGGGTAGAACTATTTTCATGATCTTTAAGTTGGCGGATTCGTCTCCGCTCCGAATAATATAAAGACGTCGGGAATGGGACCTAGGTATTCACGCGGGTGAATCCGCGGGGCACAACTAGTTATACATAGAGTTATACTTATAGGTTGGTGTATCTCTAGGAGATAATTGAGTTCTCGGCACAATTCAAAGTAAAAATAATATTCTATAATATAAACGCATATCTTCGTCTGTTATTTAGTTATGCGCGCTTTAATTAAATAAAAAAGTGATAAATGAATAAGAAGAGGTATATATAATAAAAGGCTGGGCCACCTGCAATATCTGCTGATTTAAAATTATAATGCCTTTGTATCATTTTAATTACCTTTGAGGCATCTCGGTTATATCACTGTCAAGTCTCTTCGATTCATTTATAAACACTATTTATTTTCTGATGTATCTACAATAAAAAAACTGTTTCATCGGGTTTGTTTACCAATTTTTTTAAGTAGGCCTCAAAATAATTTACTTCATGTAATGAAAGACCTAATAATTCATAATTATAATTCCAGCCTATTAACGCCCCTCTGCTGGGCACAGGCCTCTTCCCATATAGAGAAGGCACGAGCATTGATCACCACGCTTGCTCAATTGCGGATTGGCGATTTCAGATCCAATTTTCGGAATCCGGGTTTCCTCACAGTGAAGGAAAAGATAATGAGGAATGAAAGACCAATGTTATTATAATGAAATTATACATCTTAATAAATCAATGTACTGTTATTGTAGTGCTATTCATATTTTTGGTTGCCTTTGTCGTGAGGAACAATGCCCTAACGAATTTAAGGTTGAGGAAAATACATACTTGTTCTAAACGCATTTCATGTGTTCTTTATATGCCGGCCTCGATTCAGCTATTTTAAATGCATGTCAGTGGTCGGTCAGTGTACTTGACATTGTCCCTAATTTTCGTATTCAAATAAGCCTACAATAAAATCTCATTTTAACTCTCGAAGAGAATCATCGTAAAAATTACCAAATGAAGCATTCGGTCAATTCAAGCAACTCTGAAAAAGCTGAATAATAGCCCTGTTCTTGTGTATGGTAACATTCAAATCTGATGATAAAGTGACTTCTTGATGAAAATAAATAAAAAACAACTTGCTTTTTATAATTTATTCATATAATTAATTAATAAATATCTACGTACATATTTAAACATCTACACATTTTTTCTACAGATAATTATAATAGATGTAAGTCCTTATTATTTTACAATGCTTATAATATTAAGTACCTACGTAAAAAAGTGCTGACTATGTCTAAAATAAGGTACGGGAGTGCAAACCAATAATGTATTTTTTTATGATTAATAACATTTAAATAAATCGAGTTGTAAATAATTTGTATTTTTGTAATATTATTTTTTCCTTTTTTGTTTCTTGGTCTGTAATCTAAAGATTTCAGAACATGCAAGATTTTATAAAAAAAATGTTACTTCATTATAAATTAGGTGTTTAAGTTTTTCTCTGTAAACTTGGTATCTAACTCGATTAATTAAATGTTAAGTTAATCATAACCTATTCTAGAATTATAGAATCAAAAATATTAAACTACGACTAAAATTATGATAAATATTTTCTTACATCTTTGTTAAACTTTGATTTATTACTTATCTATTCAATAAAATGGGACAAACATTAATTTAGTTACCTGTACAATATAGAGAGTATTTATTATAGTTAAGTTTTATTTAATATAGTTAATAAGTTACATTTAAAAAAAGTGTTCAGAATGTTTGTTAAATAAAGTACTGGTATGTTTTACAAGAAATACTCGGATTAATAAAGGTATGCACAATATTACAGCACAATAAACTTATTATTAAAGTAGGTACAGTTTAATTATAAAACAAAAAGGCTTAAATTTTAAATAAGCGTATCTAAGCTATTACACACAAGACATAATCAATAAGCAAGTATGCGAGAAGAAAATTAAAAAGTATAAATAATAAAAAAGAAAAAAAAAAAACACTCAATTTATAAATATAATGTATGGTAATCTACACACACAATTTTCTAAAATAAATTGCGGTCGTAAATTACACAATTTATTTTAGAAACAGATGTTAGCATGCATGCTCGCATCTATAAAATAATTAATTAATTTATTATAATTTATATATTAATATCTTAAATGCTATTAGCGTTTTAGTATTTACATCTTTGGAACGCATTGCAAGGACACACTGACTAGATTTTACCCACGATAGAAGTATAGAACTCTATAAAATAATTTATAATTAACTTAAAAATAATAACATATTTGCTGTCAAATTCCATTTAATGAAACTAACAAAAACACGTTATTTAATATTAAATAAATTCTTATAAACTAGGTACCTATATTTTAAAATATTTCTATAATTTTAATTAAATCTAATTTAAGTTGCAGTTTTTACTTATTTCAGTTTTAATGTCTTTCTATTTCGGATGTAAAAAGAAAAGGGTCACCACGACAGTCGATGAATGAGAATATTACTAGTTTGTCAGAATTATTAATTTACTTTTGTTTTTAATTTTTAATATTTTTATTTTATTTATGTTGACTAGAATATACTCGACTAGAATATATACTGAGATCGTTAAAATAATGACTTACACTTTGACTAGATAGTTGTCTGTTGACTAGACTTACTCTTATACTAATTTCTTAAGTGAAAATAAATGTTTTATTATAATATTATGACTAGCTAAGCCTATTATACGACTAGAAATTCCTGACCAGTAAAAATTTCAAATTGTGACTAGAAAATTGAGATTTTAAATTAATATTTTATTTTTTTATGTTTTTGAATAATAATAATAATCATTAATTCAGATAAGTTTTATAAAAACACAATTTCGTTGAATCACAAACTAAGTTACACTAAATAAAATAAAGACTAGAAATTCCTGACTAGACAATTATATACGTTGAGATCAAAAAATATATAAATGTGACTAGAACTAAACACAGAGACTAGATATTACTTGACTAGTAAGTTTATAATGACTGAGTTTAGCTTATTTAATTCTAAACGACTAGATCATTTTTGGTATTCAATTAAAAAGACTAGAAACTCTCCTTAATTTGTGTAAATAAATATATATATTTGTAGGTGTAATTCAATTTTTAAGTAATTAATTCTAAACGACTAGATCATTTTTGGTATTCAATTAAAAAGACTAGAAACTCTCCAATTTGTATAAATAAAAATATATATTTGTATAATTCATAAAAAAAAATAGATTAAAAGTAATGTAAAATTGTTAGTTAACGTAATGACAAGTTAACTGCCAAAATTTAATGAGTGACATATTACGTATAAGGTGTTTTATTATATTATATATTTGGATACCACGAAGCTGTACTGTTCCTGTAATTAAAAGAAAATTCGCTAGCGTATAAACGTCAAAGACGGTTACGTGGCGAACTCAATTCCCACGAACTGTAGATTGTTGAAATAGTAATGAGACATATGGCGCTACTGACCGACAGTGCATCTAAAAATATGCTCATACACCGATCGATTGTGGTGACCCTTACAACTGGCTGGTGTCAATCGAATTGTGTCGATACTTGTCTTAATAAAAGAGGTTTTACATTGACAACTGGCTGGTGTAAATCGAATGGTATCGATACTTGTTTTAATAAAAGAGGTTTTTATACTGCAACGTTTAGGGACGAAAAAGTTTTTATTTTTGTTTTTGGTAACGTGATTTGATCTGATTGGTTACGAAAGAACTTAATGATTAGAAGAAAGAATAGAGAAAATATATTAAACTATGCTATTAAATACTTTAATTATAAATAAAACTGTGTTTCAAATAGATATTGAACTACTTAAACTTTTTGTGAAATAAATTCAAATATTGGTTGTGATAAATTGAATATTTAAATAACGTAAATGAATTTGTATAATATACTTATTTATCCTTTATTTGACTATGATTTGCACCATTCATACCCACGTATCCATAAACGTCACATTAACGCGATTAAATTTTATTTTTTTTGAAAAAATTTAAAGTTTTAGAAAATTTTAATGACTTTTACCTACGTATGTTGATTATAACTTTCAGTGGATACTTTTATTAAAGTTTATGAGTACGGGAGTACGTAAATGATTTAATATATTTTATTTAATTAGAACTATACTTAAATTAGTGATAAGATAATCTACTATACTATTTATTATCATATATTACTGTCTAACGAATAAATAATTTTTAAATAACTACTAGAACATGATATGCTATATTATTGTTTTATATGAATAAAGATTTGATTATTTTATACTACACTATACAATAATTTATAAATAAACGTTCACATTTAATGTTTGACATTTTAGTGATAATATGATAAATTTGGAATGTGCTGTAGGAGATCAAAGATATTTACACAATTATCTAATTATAATTATTAATTTAAAATTAGTATTTAAACACACGACATGCCTATTTACATTATCTACTTCCTTAACTATGACTTTGATATGATTAAGTTTTTAACTTATAATGAAGACTGTCAAATCCGAAGGTTTTGAACACCTGTATGTAGTTTGAGATAAGTACAAACACAAGAAAACACTTGCACCCGATTAAAATGATTTAACTGATATCGAAAATTGTTAGAATGTTTTTCAGTTCAGTTTGATGGAATCCGTCGTTGATGGAATCTTACAAATTGAGATCGGTACACGCCTTACCTCCACAGTCATGTACAGTTACAGATCTGGTTTAAGAGAAGTACATATGCGCATCAGCGTAAGGCGCGGAGTACGGGTAGAGGGCAGTCGCGACGGGCGCATAGGCTGGCAGCCGGGGCACCGGTCGCAGCACCCTGCGTCACCCATCCCCCGCCGCGATGCCCCCTCCCTCGTCCTCCGAGCCCGTAACGTCAAGACTCCTGGAATCTTCCGATGAACAGGAGGAACCGCACCGAGGACGCACCCCCTCCCAACTTAGTTCCTGCGGTGGCGGAGGGATTTTGTTCCAGAATGTATTGAAGTTGCTGTCCCGTAAGGTTTCCTGGTAGAAAATTTGGTATGATAAATAGAGAATTGGAATATTTGAAAATTAAGCTCTTACTTTGTACAGTCAAAAGTATGTTTGTTGTTACACTATACCTAAAATTAATGGAGAGAGCATGACAGGTACAAAATTATATCAGACAAAATATTTTTTTTTAAAGACCATCCTAGACGCGGTTCTAATAGAGGAAAAGGGGCTGCCTTTTTATCGATCTTTCGAAAAAGTTGCTCTAAAACCTTGCTCTATGTTTCGGAAGATATTTTAAAAGTATAAGTATAATCCACAGGTCACTTACCGGTGGATAAGCAGGATACTCCGCATGGACTTGCCGGAACGCCGATGGTTCCTTTTCCGGCTCGCTTTCAGGCTGTTCATGAGCTAACATGTGCTTCCGAAGGTATGCCTGTCTGCGGAACAGCTTCCCGCATCGCTGGCAGGGAAACCGACCGGCTTCCGAAGTCTGTGGCTCGCGACGTTTGACAGCGCCTGGGACGCGAGGCTTGTGCCAGCGACGGTGCGAGGCTAAGTTCGCTGGGCAGTTGAATACCTAAGACAATGGGAAAGCAACTGTTTTACAAATAACAAGGAACATATTTGTTTTTTTTTGTGGTAAAAGTGGATAAAGTTGTAAAAAAAATGTTTTTTTGGTCTAGAACTAAGCACATTGTAACCATATGGACCTCGCTGTACAAGTCACCTACACGTTCATGTTTAAAATTATTTGTTAAATAGCAATTAAGTAATAATTACTCTATTAATATTTAAAAAATATATAATGTTTTAATCGCATCAATTTGTACCCATTTACAGCTTCGGAGATAAGTGCTAATATAGTCTCGTCACGCATCACCGAACGTTTCAATTAGCGGGCGCCCTTGTACAAACATTTCGTGTCATCGCGGCTTCCCATGGAAATGCACCAAGTGCAATTCACATCCACCCTCTATATAAAGTTCTCACGCACAAAAAAAAACACCTCGTATAGAGATAACTAGTTTAATCAAATGACAAACGAATTGGGATGTCATAAACGGCAGTATTTGTTATCAATTATTGTTTTAGAAGTTCACGTGGGAATATTGGAAGGTGATCGGGAGATACGGTTTATCGTTAATTGTTATTATAAAAGGGTACTTTATATCGAATTGGTAAAGCTCTTTTTCATTGCTATATGTTTATTGGCGTTATTTTATTATTGGTTCTGTCGTGAGATATAAATTAAATAGACTGTAATTAAAATGAAGGTGAAAAAACGCTTGTGCTTAGAAATTGGTTTATGAAGGAATACCGGGCTGTGCTGTCAACATAATAATATAACGTATCTTTTATAAACAAGAACAATAATATTTTGTTTATATGTTTAATGCAGTGTATATAGTCCTTTTTAAGTTGTCCTCAAAAATGAGCCTTACCTTATCGCACTCCGGACATCTGTATTCAATGTGCACGATCCTCGAGCACCGATGCTGCGCCAGCGCGAACGCGTCGCCGTACAGCCTCCGACACAGCCTGCAGATGTACCGGCCCAGCCTGTTCTCTATCCCCGCGATCAAAGCCTTCGCCTCCTCCGTCACCTCCACCACGTTAAACGCCGGATCAATGTCTCCCTACAACAACCACAATTATAAACATGCAAGCCAACATTCGCAACTAAAACGCTTTCTTATCACAAACAATTACACCCATTAAATAATTCTACATAATTAACATTTTTAATACGTCTAAATTGAACGTTACTGTACACTATCTCAATTCAAAGGAAATATACGGTATTGAAAGAACGATTTATTTCGTATTTAATGCACACCCCCGTCGTAAGCGTTCTGGCTCGCCCTTAAAGCTGTTATTACCGCAAAACCCAGAACAATACCCGATTTCGTACCTATTTAATTGCCGAAGCGATAAGGAAAGTCACCGCGCTGCCCGCTGTAATGGTATGGTAAGAACGTCTAATTAATAGTTCCTGTGCAACTTTGCCATTTATTTTAGATACGTACGTGATTACACTTTGTTTGCAGTTTGCCGCGAACGTTTTATTATGGTATGATTTGAAATTGTTTGGAAAATAATGTTGTTCAAATTACCTTGCGGACGACTAGAGTTTCGTCTTCGGCCAGGTCGCGGATGATGGTACCGGAGACTGGAGAGGTTTTATCTTCGTCGAACATGAGCCTTCTGACAGCTTTGCTTTTTTTTAATGGTTGTGTGGTGGGTTTTGGGGATTTCTTGGGTCGTTCCTCTAAATCTTTTATTTCGACGACATCTGGCGAGCTTTGACCACTTTTTGATGGTGTTTCTTCTTCTTGCGGTAAACATGTTTTGAGTTCATCGAAAAACTGTTTTGTGAATTTTAATTTCTTAGCTTCGGGACTGTCACTGTCATTAGAGTTTTCATCGTCAAGTTTTATTTTTTCTGGTTTTTCTTCGGGTGCTTCCTTACTATCATTATCTTCGAAATGTCGAAATATTTTCGGTGATTTGTCTTGCTTGGTATCGTCGGTTGTTTTTCGTTTTTGGGAGGGTGGCGGCGTACACGGAGGGGTAATCGGAGTTGTTGATTTGAGGGATAGGTCGAGGGGTACCAGAGGTTCGTTGTAGTAGGCTAGGTATTGTTGAAGGAGGGTCGGGTGTTGTTGGGGGATCAGGTCGTGGAGGTAGTTGCTGGAGATGCGCACCGGCGGGGCCGCATACTGCTGGTAGAACCGTGACGTAGTCAGACGATGGAAGTGTGGCAACGCTGCCTCCATTTTAACTCTAGAAAATCTCCTTCTTAGTGATTCCGGTATTCATTGTGTAAATCATATTCTTTGCTGACTCTTGTCATTTTCGTTAAATCTGCAAAGAGCAAACATTTGTTATTTACTAAAGAAATGAGCATTAATATAGTAAAGTGCGCGGGAGATGGTCAAGAGTCTTGATAAAAGGCACAAAAGGCGAGGCGTTGATTCGATTGCCGTCGAGTGGTCCATTATTTGATTGTAACTACGTCGACGTGGCAACATTGTGGTCTGAGAAATTGGTGGCCAGTACTTTCATGATTGAAGAAAGAATAACAATTGTTTAGATTTATATACTGGCTTTAAATAATCTTATTGAGTAAATAATAAAAGAAAAAAATGGTCTTCCATTTAAAAAGTTTGCGTTTAAAAAAGGAGCATTTCAAAAATATTTATGTTTAATTTTACAGTCGACCGTAAAGCTAATCGCAGATATTTTTGTATGCGACTTTGAAGTGCACATTACAGCACAACATGTAAGTTCCGTCAGGTTTCACACGCAGACCGTACAGAATGTTTATTAGTTTTAATTTTTACTACTCACTTTCATGCGATTGTTCTAAAATATTAGACGAAACATAAATTTTTCATGCCAGTCTTTAGATTGCAAGCTTTACCACTTTAAAGAACCTTATAAAAAATTCAGTACGATTAGCTTTTTTCATGTATCGTTTTTATTCATGTAATCTGGAGAATAACTTTGAATAAAGGCTAAGCGAAATAAGTACCTAATTATAGCAGGACGAAAACGCAAACCCTATTGTAGTGTATTCTATAGAAGGACATTTAACTGATTATAATATAGATAGAATGACACAAACCACTACAAAGCGATTGTTCAAAATTACCATTTTGTCAAAAAAAAATACCATTAAGAGATGAAAAAGATGGTACATGCGACATGATTTTAATTGGCACTAGGCCAGGAACAAGCTTCAAAAGACGTGAAGTTCAGAAAGAAGTCAATATAGACGGGACCACCGCGACTAATGTACCTACTCGATGGAAATATTGTGGCAATTTACTTGCCAAAGCTCAACAGTCAGTGACTTAAACTACTCAAATGAAGTCGGTTAGTAAGCTCTTATTCCCATCCCACAATAAGTCAAAACCGTTAGACAACTAAAACCTATCTTTCCATATTTCCAGTGGCTTACACAACCATCTGATACGTCGGTAATCCGCGCATTCGCAATCAAGGGGTGTCGCGTACCTAATTACCGTCGAGTCTCCCACGCTCGTGCCAACCCTAGCTTGCACCCTCTCCATTTAATGCGTTTTATTGTTTGGTTACAGCAAATACACTGAATATGTTGCGGTGGACGGATGTTTACACTGCGTTAACTGTTTTGTGTTCTAATGTCAGTGATCGGGGCTATAAAGAGCGATGAAGTGTAAGTTAATAGACAGAAAGAGTTTTTATCGCTGTACCCAATGTATAATGTAACAAAAATATGTGAATTGATTTTGAAATAAGATTAACTACTACACTGCTTCATGAATTTCTTATTACTAGTACCTTGCGGGATCCTGTTAAGCTATAAGTTAAACCTCGAGAATGTTTAACGGAAAGTAAATTTAGCGATTGAGTACCTAGGTAATGTATAAACACACCAAAAAGATACAAAAGTTCGGATAAAATACAAAACATCAAAAAGATACATAAGTTCAAAAACTAGTCAACGACTGCGTTTAAAAAAGTTGACAAATATATCCTTTCAAAATCTATCCTTGACTCGACATACAGAAGGTATCCAAAAACTACACATTTTAATTACAGCACGACAGTTTTACATTAATTCAATAAGTTTACAAATTATTATTCGTAGTCTTAAATCTATATTTGTCATGTTATATGGCTTTTATATTCAGTAAAATGTTACGAGCAGATTTGGGCGGATTTAATAATTTGGGCGGGCGGCCACTGAGAAGAGGCGGGGCTCGCTCGAATGGCATTTATTTTATACATATAATATATTTGATAAAAAAGATTAGTGAAAATATTATCCGTGTTTGTTGAAATATTTAAAATACTTTTAATAAATATACCGGTAGATCTCTTTATCATTCTATTTACGAGTTTGATCATAAAAAAATGAGACCTAGTGAATAATTTTGTTTTGACATTTGGATATTTTACGACTATATTTGATAGAGAATAGATTAATAATTTCAAGTGCCGATTAACATTGAAGAGGTTATAAGTCAATTCATTTACCATTACATTGTAGGTACCGTAAAAGTGATCGAATTACTAATTGTTATAAATATAATTCGTATAGTAGGTACTATAAACTCCACTTATTACTTGCTTCTTATACACTATGTAATGCTGAATTCCAAAAAAAATATTACAGTCAGTAAAGTTATTACAAAATAATTATTTCACAGTATGTATTCTAATAATAAAACAAAACCCTCAAGGATATTGGATAATAATTTTCTCAATAAAGATATTATAACGTGTTAAACACTACTTCATTGCCCAAAGAATTAATCATTCAAACACGTTCAAATCCCTTATAGCACTATCTACTATTAAAATACCTTAATTTCCAAGATAGTAAGGAATATTCATATAATGTATAATGCTATAATTAATGCGTGTCTTACAGGTAAGGCGTTACGTTCGTGCTGACAAGGTGTAAGTAATTACAGGTAGTGGACACTTTTCGACACCTAATGTGATGTTAACACCGATTTTATTGGTTTGAATATATCGTAAGTAAAATTAATTATTTTATTATACATTTTATTAATAAATTAATATAATATGTAAGTGAAATTATATTATATAATAAAAAAAAGTTTTTTTATAATGTAAATCGGCAAAGACGAAGTATAAACTAACTAATCGTGCTTTTAACTTCTCGTTTTATATTACGGCATAAGATCGCCTCAGCCTTACAAAATATCTATCCATATAACCTAATATCTGTAATAAATAGCATGCTGACACGTTATTAAATTAACTACAAAACACGTTTTGTCGTAACTAAAAATAAACTTTTTAAACGGGCGGTCTACGGGCTACGCGTCTCTCGTAGCACTTAATTACCGCACGATCTAGTCTAGTGTGTCCGGCTTCAGCTAACTTTGACCGATAGCCGACGTTAGCCGTATATGATATCTGATAGTCTAAGATGAAAGTTTCCTATAGTTTGGCTTTAAGATAAGTTTGTAGTATGGCTGTGAAGCCTTGCTAGTTGCGAGAAAGAGTTACGGGCTATTTGGAGATTGATTCAATCACTAGTAACTTTAAGTTTGGTTACTAGTCGTATAGACAATATAAATACTGTTTTAAAGGTCCACATGAATATATATCACTAATTAGGAAAAAAAAAACAATTATTCGGTGATAAATAAAATATTTACCTACGCGATTTGTAAAATAATAATTGAACAGAGACACATAAAAACTTGACACGACACATTATTTTTAACACAGAAATATAAATATAAAAAAGAATGTGCAATGAATGATTACACTCAAATACGCAAAAATAACAAATTAAGAATGTTAAAAGCACGTTTTAAATAATTAAATAGCAAAGAACTCCACAAAAAATTAATAAAACATTTAATCACACATTTTGATAACTAAAGCACTTAAAACAACATTAATTGAAAATTGCAGTGAAATCAAAGCGAGATGCCAATCTCCCACGTGCCGTAACGCAGGTGCGTACGAGGGGCGTTACTATGGCGAAAACTAAAGTAAGTGACTCATACCTGTGCCTGCTCCTCTTCTGAGTCAGCCGAACACCCCTGCACTGAACTTTAAAAAAAAACTAGCAAACTGGCAGCCAACAAAAAAACTAAAAAAATAAAAAATATTTTAGACCCGAGAATTTTGAATTTTGGAATAGACGTGTTCTTTTTTTGAGTTTGAAGTTCGTATGTAAAGTTTGTATGGTTTGGTGGTTGGTTAGGGGTGCGCGGTAGTCCGCTCGGGTCGGCGGTCGAGTCAGGACTGGCGGTAGGGTGCGCACCCTGGCGCGGGCTAACCCCCGCACGCTAGTGAACACCTTTTTTATTTTATACCTGATTTTGTTACGGGATAATAATACTAATGGTTGGTTACTGTACCGTGAAAGTTTTTGATAGGAGTGATGACAGATTGGAGACTTTTTTTTTAATATGCTTCTTTGATTTTTGCAATCTGTTTCAAATAAAAATAATGTTTGATTAATGAACACGTTTTTTGAAATCGTAGATATACTTAATACTGTTAATTTAGTTTTCGCTCAAAAATAAATAATATTGGCATGGACTATAAATAGCCAATTGACATTATTTTTCACAAGGAAAATTTAAACTTAATTTTCGAAGCTCCATTCTACTAAGTAATAAATTATAAGCAATATTGTACCTTACCTTAAATATACAAAACACGTAACAATTGAACCGTATACAGGAACTGGTGAGCCCCCATGCACGCGCCACAAGTGTCTACTTGGTTTTTTAAACCTTTACCTTGTAATGTGCAGATGTCTGATAAAGCCCCTATCAGAGCTACTTGTGACAACTCATTTGTTTTTCGATAATACATAATCGAGTAGTTTTGTAAAATATTGTTATTCCATCGAGAGGTCATTTAGGTGTTTACATAACTTTCAGAAGCTATATATAAAAAACCGTCAAATTGGGACCATATGACAAAGAATCCATTCTTGTTTGGTATTAAAGAGACTTCCTTAGAGGAAGAATATATAATCTGAATAAAAGGCTTTTAATTATTTACTTAAATAACTTATTCTACATTACACAGAATATATAAATGTTTCACATTATTTAAAGGAGAGCAATACACATTTCATCAAAGTTGTGTTACTTTGTGCTACTTAAAGTTTTAAAGAATCAAAATAATGTGAGTTTGTATTCAAGTAGTAGTACTTTTATTGTTTGTCATGAACTTGACAAAATTCAAGGTAATTACCACATTTTGTTACATAGCTGTTAGGTAATGAGTTTTATCTATTGGTAAATAACACATTACTATTCAAATGTTTTAGGTATGACATTCTATGGTAGGTGTTGGTATGCCATAAGCTTAGAAGAGCTTACTTACATATGAATGAATAGTTTGTTATAGATATGACTTGTACATATTGGACCTATTTTCAACCGACTTCAAAAAAAGGAGGTATATAAATCATAAAATATATTTTATAATTATACTTGTTTTTAGTAAAATTATTAGTTCTACTTGACTTGTACCCCATCACAGAGTTTTATATCTATGTTGAATTTTAATGAGGACTGCATTTTTAAAATTTATTAACAGTATAATAAGTATCATTATAATAAAATAAAGCTAATTCAGATATGACGTCAATATATTTCCCGGAAGTACTTTTCAGCATTACGTATTCCCTTTGAACGTATAATTAATATCAAAATAAATTCAATAAACACATCACAAAACAAAGTTTGAGTATAAAGGAGACACAGAGATATGTTTGGTTGGGCGGATCGCGCACCGCCCGCCTTACAGAACCGCCCAATCCGGTGAAACTCCGCCCTCCATGCCGCCCAGAGCTGAGAGGAAATAATTGAATGTAATTGAATCACGAGTCTGGATTATTGAATTAACGCAACACACTGGCTGTGTTGTGTAATTAGCGCGATTGTGAAACATGAAAGCGTCGCCCGCGAAGACTCGCGAGTTGATGGAGACCGCAGACGAATGCATCTATGGATTGGAAATAATTATGTTACAATTACATCTGATTCAGCAGTTTAGTTCAGTAATTAGTACTACTTGCAATTTTTAAATAAATAAATAAAACTAACACGCGTCAAAATACTCATCGTCATCCTTGTCAATGGCGGGAAACGTGCCCAGAAGGCTGGCAGCATTGCCACGTTGAATGGCTATGCCGGTGGCCTCTCCTGGCGCTGCTGCTGAAGCTGCGGAGACCCTTAAACGGCGAAAGTATAATAACCTAATGGGTAATTATATTTTCGAGCCGTTTGGGGTTGAAACGCTCGGGTCATGGGGTCCGAGTGCACGAAATCTTTTTAAAGAACTGTCAAAACGTTTGGTAGACTCTACTCGTGATCAGAGAGTTGGTTTGTTCCTTGCACAGAGAATCGGCATAGCCATTCAACGTGGCAATGCTGCCAGCCTTCTGGGCACGTTTCCCGCCATTGACAAGGATGACGATGAGTATTTTGACGCGTGTTAGTTTTATTTATTTATATAAGATTTAATTTTAGTCTTTGTTTGTTCTTGTATTAGATTTAAGTATTGAATTGTAAAAATAAATTAATATATAAAAGTTTAAATATCTGTGGGACATTAGGGTCAACCTACTTGTTACTGTGTAAAAAGTATTATGTGTTAAAAGTACGTAAGGATATTATTACAAGTATTTATAGGCACTTTTTCGATTTAAGTCGTAAACCTTAATTATTTTTATAGCTAGGTGCTAGAAAAACCACCATTGTTCGCTCCACACATGTCGTAGATAGTACTTAAATCCCCTTAAAGTGTCCGGCTTAGCGCCTGCGCGGCAACGACCTAATTACACTACAATAACAACCTTATATATGCACTCACTATAACTCTAAAGTTCTTAGCTTTAGGGGTCACTTTCGTATAATTTGTTGTTAAACGATAAACCAGTTATTTATGCATTTACTGTGGCTCTTAAGTTTGAGCACATAAGGGTGGTTTTCGTGTACTTTACAGTAGGGTTGGTTGGTATGATGGCGGAACTGCGAAGCCGTACTCACGCACGCGCCGGAAGCCTGCGCGCGCGCATCCTCCGCTACCGGTGTCGCTTACTACCGGCTGGACTGTAATTGAATAGTACTTGCTGATATCGATAACAATGCAAGTACTTATTGAACTTTTTTTTGAACGAGTAGGAATACTAAAGTAAAAAAATGTGTTATTTAATTAGTTTATTAAATATAGTTTTTCTCAATACGTGGAACAAACGTGAGTAACTCTAGATACTGTATTACAATATAATGCAAACCTTGAAAACAAGAAAATTATTTATTTATGTTCCAATTCATTTATGTAATATGACATTACATACTAAAACATGGTTGATTAAAGGGAGGCAAAACTTAGTTCAATATAATAATACAATGGCAATAGACACACTGATTTAGGATTTAATCCACTTAATTACAATGTCATATAATTAAACATACCTACTCTATGTTGGAGTATCGCATCCTGGAACTTTTCACACACAATTTCACTAGGCAACAGCAAAACTACTTATCATCTCCGACCTATGGGAAACAATAATGATCCGTTACGGGTATTGATTAGTACTCGCCCTAAAACACCATGCATCCCATGGTGTGCTGTGTTCACACCATAGGTACACCATGCATGTTCTCATGGAAATTGGCGTGGGACTTACCTTGCTGTAATTAGGTGCATCCTGATTAATTGATGTGACGTTGCGTTGACAGAAGTGTTAGGTAGAGGTTTTGAAGTGCCGTGAGATACATTTGATACACATAGATACATAGACATTTGCATCCAATAACTTAAGTATTTACATTATTTGATTGAATGCAAAACGTGAGGACTTAGTAGTCTATTAAATAAATAAATATAAAAACGAGTTCAAATAATTTGATGTGTTTTGTAAAGAATCATAATTAGCAAATATAAAACCTTATGCAAGTAAAGGAAAGGCATTTATTTACTTTAGCTTAGCTTTAACGCTTCAGAAAATCAAATCCTGACGAGGAAGTTAGAAAAAGAATGTTAATAAGTTCTAATTAGATGGCATCAGAAATATAGGTTCAATCAGATTTAAAAATGTATTCTACACCTCTTAAAAGTTGATACGCATACTATTCGATCTCACTAGAAAACTAAACTAAAGGAGGTACTATGAGCAAAGAGTTCCCACAAAACAAAACCTCATTACATCCCCATTAAATAAAAAGGGAAACAGTTACAAAAGGTGTGTTGGTTGTGACACTCGAGCGGTACACATCCTTCCGACAGCAGTGTGTTCCCACGTGAGCTGGCCATGTTGTTTACACGCTGGCCTATAATGGCCATTCAAATTCAAGCGTTTAGTTCATAGGACACCTTGAGACTGAAGTGACTGTAGTGTGACTATAGACTGAGGTAGAAAACAAAAGATGAGCTTTTAAGTCGTGTAGGGTAATGGTTTGTTATTACTCTTCGTAACTAATTCTTTGGAGAACGTGGTCTGTCGGAGAAACATCAGTAAAAATATAAATCATGTGTCCGTACCCTCTTGTAAGGTTGTATTAGTGAGAAAAGGCCGCTTTAGTTTGTCTGCCTTATACAATACCACAAGCTATTGCAAACACCCAATACTCAGCAGTATTTACTGCCCTGAAAGTTTCAGTCAGACTAAAACCTGTAAATAGTTTAATGATTTTCAACTATAATAGCGGTTCACACACGCTACAATTTTTATCCAAAACATTGCGATAAACTCCTACATTCGCCGTTATATCGAATTTCGGTATTGATTCGGATAGCAGCGTGGAAATCAGTGCTTAGGGTGCGCACACGCCGCCCTCGCCGACCAATCAGGAGGCAGCTTGTGACAGATGCGCAGGCGCCTATTGTACTCCCAGCTATTGTGACGGACTAGGTTGGGGTGGCGTGTGAGAGTAAACATATGAACCAAACATTACTACGCTACGAAATAACGGTGAAATGGTCATTTGTTTGAACGATCGAAAACTGTTTGATGGCTATAATATGATACTGCTTACTGCTCATGCTAACCAAAGTACTCAAGAAAGTTACATTTCCTTCTTACGTCCCTATTTCCTTCGTACGTTAAGGTATTGTAATGTTGGTGTTGAGTAAAGATCAAAAACAAAGATTTATAATTTCTTTTGAAACTATTATCACTATGATATAGCAGCTAAGCTTAATAGGAACAAATAAAGACACTTAAAAAAAGACAGTTAAATAAGCTTTATTTCAAAAGGTTTTTAAATTAAAGATTCATATCCTACTTTACGCAAGACGACAACACATAAATAGTTTTTCAACGAAATACCAATATCCCTATTTAAATTAGCAAAAAATATAACTTTCGAAAAAGGAGTTGTACTTCTATTGTCTTTCATACATTAGTATAGATCCCAAAATAATATACTCGGACAATCGTTAAATTTAAAAAGTTGTTTATCAAAAAGCCGGTTGCCATGGCAACGCACCCCCGTGCCATACTGCAGGTGTGCTTGGATTTAATCAACTGATTACTGACACAACATACCCTCCACACTTACCTATGGGGTAAGGGAATTATAAGGTAAATAAACTGTAAAACATTACGGTAAAAAGTATTGATACCGGTGTGTTTCTAATTGTAAAGTTGGTCCGCAGAAATATAAATTGTTGCCTAAATATCTACCAAGGCGTAAATTTTTCTCCCTAAGAAAATGGAAATAGAGAAACTAGATTATATATGTTCGTAAATGTTCCAGAATTTTTATCCCAAATTCCTTCTGACAGATTACCATAAAAATAAGCCTCATTAAGCAAATCTATAGTGTGGCACGATCATAAAAATATTTCATGTAAACATGAATGGACGCATTCTTCGTCCCCTTGCCAATAATCTGGTATAATAGTGAAGTAATTCATGGAGTTATAGAAAAAAAAAGAATAAAAAAGCAGTGTTTAATGCATCAGGCATGACAGTGCAGGAGCGTGGACCTGAGCGCTGCGCGCGCGCACGTGCCCGCCACGCGCCGCACGCGCCGCTCTGCACGCACCTTGCCACCGTCGGCAAAAATGTCGTTTACTTCAAAATATTTTTTTGTTTTTTAATAATAAAGTGTATTAGGTCAAAATTTATTAGTATGTATATTATCTATACTTATAATAAATCTGTAGAAGTGAAAATTCTGTACATTGAAAATATCAAAAAAATAAATGGCGGGGGGTGTTACTAGACCGACACCGAACCCAAAAGTGTGAAAAAAAAAAATTTTGTCTGTCTGTCTGTCTGTTTGTTCAGGTATCACGCAAAAACTACCGGTTCGATTACGATGAAACTTGGTATAATTATTCTTTATTATCCTGGGCACCACACTGGGTAGTTTTTATCCTGGAAAAGTATAAACATTAAAAAAAAAACTTAATTTTGCGGTTAAAAACTCATTGATAAGTTTCGTCATCCACGCGAACGAAGTCGCAGGCACAGCTAGTTTAAAATATTAATATACTCCTTTGAGTCGAATCTTTAGGTAGATATAGGTTTTATTTTAGGTTTAAATTACCTATATTATTTAGTTGAATTGTAAAGTAACTAAAATATTAAAATATCTTAAAAATTTCAGTTTTATTAAAACACGCGAAGCGCATTTTACTACGTCCATATTGATTAGATCTATAAATCTAGAAAAAAGGATATATCCTAAAAAATAAGATTTTTCTTTCTAACCTTACATAAACTTACAACAAAGCACCGGATTATTTTATTGTATTTTTCGGCAAACGGTCTCTCGTAAAGGGGAGCAGGACACCTACTGATGCCGTCGTTGTTCCTTGTACACAACGATTTTTTTACCTACGTTACACCATTTTTATAACTTACTCGTATTTCACAGTAAACTGAATAGTTAAAGAAGGATACGCAGTCGCTCTTCGTTTTCAGCTGAATTCGGTAAGACTGGAAGACGACCCTAACATCACTGAACAAAACTTGATAAAGCTCATTTATAAAGATTACAGAAATATTTACGTTTATTTATTAATACTAATTTAAACCAACTCGTAATTTGTAATACCTAACTTGCATTCATAAAGATCCATACTCACTTACAAATCTATATCTATACTTATAATAAATCGGTAAAAGTGAAAATTCTGTACATTGAAAATATCAAAAAAATAAATGGCGGGGGGTGTTACTAGATAGACACCGAACCCAAAAGTGTGAAAAAAAAAAATTTTTGTCTGTCTGTCTGTCTGTTTGTTCAGGTATCACGCAAAAACTACCGGTTCGATTACGATGAAACTTGGTATAATTATTCTTTATTATCCTGGGCACCACACTGGGTAGTTTTTATCCCGGAAAAGTATAAACAATAAAAAACAAACTTAATTTTGCGGTTAAAAACTCATTGATAAGTTTCGTCATCCACGCGAACGAAGTCGCAGGCACAGCTAGTACATAATATATTAGATTTGTGAGAGTAACTGTCTGCCTGTCGTTTATGCTTACACAGTTATACAACAATACGGATCATTTAATGTGTAAAAAATATGTCATGAGTTAGCTTGAGCTTTAAAAAAGAACAAAGCCAATTTTTTGCTTTGATAACCGACATTCACTCGGGTAGAGCCGCGGACAAAAGCTAGTACTTGCACAAATGTAGAGATTATCAGGGTAGAGTTAATATACATAATAATGCATATTCAAATAAAAGAATGCACAGCTCTCAATAATCTATGTTTAAAGCTCACTAAACGAACCCGCAAAAAATTCGCATTGTCCAGTTTGGTTCAGACTGTATTCATCTGACCTTTATATTGTGCTAATTTATGCTCAAAAATCACCAACAAAAGGGTTATCAAGTCCATTCGTCCAAAATAACTGGTTTGGATCAAATAATAGTGTCATGTTGGTACCTACAGTTGAAAGGTCGCCGGCGCATGTTGGCAGCTGCGGGCCCGCGCATGCGCCGTGATACGGGCAGGTGTACACACACCGTGTGGGGACAATACCATCGTGTATGCTCTGCTTTATTATTTTTATTGTGCTCTGAAAGGTGTAAGCTTGGAGAAGGAGTTGTCTTTTGACCCGGTTTTTTGGTGCCTATTATTATTTGCTGACTTTAACAGCTGTGTTTGATTCGGGAGCACGAAACTTGTGTTATATTATTCAATAGTCTTAATCTGCCTTCGACTACGTATCGCATATGTTTGCAGAGTAAAGTTAACAAGTCAATGTAGTAAATTTCAGGTTGACAGTCAAATCTATATTTTTATCTCTTTTTACTAATAAGCTATTACTTTTAAAACACCGTAATAATCTGTAGAGCATAGCTTTTGCTACATACATATGTAGCATGACTATACCATTGCTAGTCTATCACACTACTTATTATACCTTCATCTCGCTATATCAAAATTTAAGAAGTAATTTTATTTTAGCTGTCTTATAACACTGACCAGTGTTATAAGACAGCTAAAATAAAATTAAAGTAGAGCATATGTCCCTACATAACCCTAAACACGTTGGCTATACACGAGTGCTATCGCATTGTAAAGCCGGTATACTTATCTGAAGCCATTCGACCGAACGAAATGCGGGCTCCTCGCTATTATTCTGTAGTTTCGCTATTCAAAGAAGGAGAGAATGAATGAAATTGCAGTACTGCTCGTATGAGTTGTTCAGTTGTAATCATTCATTTTGAAAGGTACTCGAGCAAATGTCCCTGTTGCAACTGAGAACATATATGTTACAAAAATGTATCAAAGCCATATTTTATTGATTCTATAAACGATACAGTGAAATAATTTAATAATTTATTATTATTATTATTTATCCTTTTTTCGTTAATATTTTCAATGTTATATGGTGTCCCTTATGTTTTTACCATTTTCACCCTTTTTTTAGCTGAGTAGTACTTGGGTAGTTTATTTTTCTTGAGATCCTGAAATAGAAACTCTGTAGATCAAAATGCATATTCTTTAATAAGTCTTCATCATTCAAACCAATAATTCACCTAACAAAAACAATACATCAAGTTTCCTTATCCTGTCAAAAGTCATCAAACTTCGTTTTTTACAACAAGTTGTGAACGTGTAAAGTTTATCATAAGCTCATAAATCAAGTGTAAGAAGGCACGTGCTCCCCTAATTTCCTTGTTAATGGGCCGAGGGTGCAACAGGTTGAAACGCCTTGACCTGTTTCTTGAGGGGAGCCGTATCAATGCCACTTGCTTGGGAACACGCATTTACTAGAGACAGGAAGGTGCAAGGATTAAGACGTACGTCTTGTTTATGTTAAACGATTCTTGTAGCGATTGAAATGGTTTATGCAAATGTTTGTAATACCTGAAATTAAAATATATTTTAGTGTTCCAGGTTTGAATTTGACATTTCAAAATTCTTTTGATTAAGGTTACTGATTTCAGTTCAATTATGTTTATTCTTTTTGTTTTGCGGTGTTTCATGTTTGAATTAAGTGTAGTTTGTTTTTTTTTCTTTCTAAGTTCACCTTTATTTATAACGGTTGATAAGTGAGGAGATAATTTTAAGAAAAGAGGATGGACTTATTCCTGTTTGTAAAGGAACTGGCTTGACACACTGAAACATATCGAAATAATTTGAGTATAGTTTATGTACGGCTTGGCAACACACACATAATATATTTGGTTACATTGTATTAAAATAACTTTAAACTCTACTTTAACGATATACAAGACCATTGTGATCTTAATTATTTTAACCCATTTTAATTTTTAGTTACTCACTTCCAGCATGACTCAGTGGATCTATGTCGAGTGTAAACTTATTCTCAGACCACCTGTGTTATTTTGACATAAGGTGTCGCGGTATCAAGATTAAGCACACAATCAACTCAGCACGAGTTTGTTTAAATATAAACAAATAATGTCAAAATATGTCTGAACCATTTTTGTTAGTCCAGTAGTTTGACTAAGTTTTACTTCAAAGTTTTTGTTTTTTAAACACATAGTTAATAATATCAATATTTCGAAAGGCATAACCATATATTTAAGTCTAAAACATGCGATATATTTTTTGATTAAGATGAGTTTGTATTATTCATTGAATCATAGACAAACAGAAATTTAACTCATAATGTTGTGCTCAGAAAATCTTTTCACCACTTCAAAAGAACGTTGTTAAATAAAATAGGCAAATTTCTGTAATTAAGCAAGACAGCAATAATACCAGATGTCTAAGCATGTTGTTATCGTATGACCACCAAAATATTTACAAAACACGTAAGATCTATTTCCGATACATATGATTTGTATCCTACTGCGGAAACATTATAAATTAGTCCATTATCATAATTAGTCATGCAGCTGGTCCGTGGCTTGTGCCACCGAGCTAACCGCACCGATGCTAATTTCACAATGAATTCACATATTTGCCGGGAAACACTGATATTTTGTAGAGTATTATTTGATTTGATGAATGCATTATTAGGTAGCAAATATAATAGGTAAATAAAGAAATAATCATGAGTTAGAGACAGCGAAAGGGTTATCTTCATCTAATTCGTTGATGATTTTACATTACTGCATAATTTTTATGTTCATAGATTGTATCAGTTCCAGTTTTAAACATTTTTACCTATGTTATTTCGTGAATAGTTTTACTAGTAGGTAGATATATAACCTACCTACTAGTAAAACATCGAATAAAAATAAGAAAAAAAAAACGCTATTTGAAACGAATATAAATATTATTTGCTTTACTTAAAGTAAAGGGTAACTTTAAACTTACTAATCAAATGATCAAACAAAAAATATAGACTAAAATGTTTCTAAAAATAATTAAAATATAGAACTTTATAAAAGCTCTTAAATTTTTTAAGAGTTATTCCTCAAAAATATTTTATTTTAGCCTTAAAACAGTTAATATTTTGTTTAATAAAAACTTCAGTATAATATTGTGGTACAGTGGAGTGTCGGATGAACTCTGCCGGCGGATCTCTGAAGAGGTTGAGGAGTTTGAAGGACTTCCCTCTTGGACCAACTCGCCCTGCGTCAGGAACTTTGTAGCAACACTGTAATGAAGATCTTGAGGCTATATAAATAATATAGAGGAGAGTTATAATACTTAATTATTAATATTTATCGCAGTATTCCTTCTACATTTTGTTTGTAAAATTTTGTAACTGTTAAACTTATGGTCACCAATGTACTTACATCGAAATTCATTAAAGTCTGTGTTAATGATAATTATCTATAGTTAACATTCACGTATACCATGCATTTAAGACTACTATTTTAACTGAAGTACCTACTATAGTGTTCCTTGCTGATATATAATTGCATTTTGTTACAACAAAGATACTAAATACAAATAGCGAATTTATAGCGAACAATCCAGCAACGGAAAAAAAAGCAAATAAAATTAATCGATCAGTTGTGTCAGAAGTAAATCAAATTTAATGTCGAAAAAAAAATCTAAACTTTTTCCGCAAAAAACCGACCACTTCCGACCCTACAGTCACCCTATTGAACATCTGACGAGGTGAATGAATCCTTAGTGTTGGGGTGCACGGGTGCTCCGGTGCTTGGTGCTTTGGTGCTCGGGTGCTTTCCCAAATGATATAAAATGTACACCGCTTGTAAAGTTACGGACAAACAATTACATTCCGGCACACATCTGTCGGCGTTTAGACAATCACGATACGTCACGCGATTTAAAATAAGATCTTATAGTTTTGATACTTTACATTTTATATGTTTATGTAGATTCGTATGACATAAAAAAGGCAGGTCAATAGTCGTTTACAAAAAAAAACAGTTAAATAATATTCTGTATTACGTTATGACGGTGTTTCTTGCAAATACCACTTTAATATAACTACCTACTACTACTAGTAACATAACTATTTATTTCTTATAACCTAACTTAAATAAAAGTAATTTTAGAATAAGTGTATTATATGCTCTCGAAGTAATTTATAACATATAAACAAGAAAAACGTCACTGCTGTCAAGTGCCGTCATTTAAGTAGTTTTTATTTGTCTCTTTTTTACCAATTGTTTAGCCATTTATTTATACATTGTTATGTATGTATGTATGTATGTACTGCACAGATTCGAGAAAATAAAACTATTTCATCACAATATGATCCTAACTCAATCCTCAGTAGTCCCTTAAAGTATCAAGTAGTTTCCCCCGTCGTATACCAAAGGCGACAGCTGCGGCTCGCGGCACGCACCCGCCACACACGGTAATGCGCCGCCTTTTAATTACGATACTGATAAATCTGCGCGCGCGCGTGCCGTGTCGCTCGTGTACACACCGCCTAATAATAATACTAGAATACTACGACCCTTAAATTTTGGACTTTGGATAACAATGGCGCAGAGGTTATAATTTAAATAATAGTATGTAACTGTTTTATATTCAGATAGAAAGTATTTTTTTATTTAAAAAATCTGCGACTGTAAATATGTATTTTAGACACTATTGTTGTTTAGCAGATGTGAGACTAGACGAGTAATAACTTGGTTATTTGTCACTTCTTTTTGACAATTTTATTCAAGAGCAATTTTAATTTTAACATTTAAACCTTTAAACTTCAGCCGAGCTATTGAGATGATATGTTGCATTGTCGAGTCGCGACAATCTCAGAAAGCTCTACGGTTACATTTATTTATAACAAATAAAAAAAAGATCAAACAAAGAAAGATTTTTGACTAAAATAGCAGTGTAAGTAGAAAAATCATGAAAGTCGAAGTTTGCTAACGAAAATGAAAAATACAAGTCTAGCACTACAAAAACATTTGGTAGGTACATACCTATATTTTCTACCCCTAAACGTCGCCCGCCTGTCTATACCTTTAGGAGACTCCTTATAAGAGAAAAATGAGTTTGTTACCCAGCATAGGAAGAGTATAGACAAATGCAAGGAACAAAGTTTCGACGGGCCTGTTGGTCTAGTGGTTAGTGACCCTGACTGCTATACCGGAGGTCGTGGGTTCGATTCCCACCCAGGACAAATGTTTGTGTGATGAGCACGATCATTTGTTCTGGTTGTCTGGGTGTAATTTATCTATCCCACCAAAAACATTCAATGTAAAAAAAAGCCAAGTCTCTCTATGCAATTCTTCCATCGTAAAAAGTTTTGAGATCGCATAGGAGCCAAGTCCTGTTCAACTCAATTTGTAATAATAAATCAATATTTTGTGACTAAATCAATAGTTTTGTTTACATTACAATAACAGTGACTTGGCCATGAGCACAAGTTAAAGGTCGTGTGCTCCTTGTAATTACATGCAAATACCGTTTAATTGATATATTATATAAATGGACATGGAATGTGAGATCACTATGGACTAAACATGCGCCATAGTGCATGTGCAGTTCACTGATCTTGGATGATACCGACTGTCGGTTAAGGTGTCCTGATATTATTTATTATTTACTTTCAACTCCTCCAAATATGCCGTTTTATATTTGTATCTTATTGTGCTCATGGCCAAGTCACTATTATTGTAATGTAAACAAAACTATTGATTTAGTCACAAAATATTGATTTATTATTACAAATTGAGTTGAACAGGACTTGGCTCCTATGCGATCTCAAAACTTTTTACGATGGAAGAATTGCATAGAGAGACTTGGCTTTTTTTTACATTGAATGTTTTTGGTGGGATTTCATTTATTTTTTGTAGGTCTCTTTCTTTTCTTTTTGTAAATAAACAAATTTTCTATAAAAAATATTTGCTTTTTGTACATAAACAAAGAACAAAGTTAACATTGCAGTCAAAATTCATACACCATGTTCTTGTAAAACCGCAAATATAAATTTGTTTCCTATTATTTACTAAGGTATATAATTTATTACCGTTTTTATAATTTTCCCTTTACATGTAGCTAAAAACCTATCTTGGTGCCAAATTTGAAGGTTCTAAGTTTGCTAGAAGTGCCTTAGATTTTTGATGATCGGTCAGTGAGTGAGTCAGTGAGTGACAAAATGGTGTAACTTTGATCGCTCATAACTCGTAAACTATTGGTTCAAATGTCATGTAATTTTGGGGCTGAGCATGTTTTAATACTTACTCTAGGTCATCGAAAACCTAAACCCCTAGCTTTGTCCGTATCGATGATACAGGGGGGGTGAAATAGCCGCGAAACGCTTCGAGAAAAGTATGGTACGGCCGTGCCCGTTTTGCTCGAGACTTGGCTGGGGCACTGCCGTGCCCCCAGATAACATGTATGTATTTAGAAATATATAAGTATGTTTATCAGTTGCCTGGTTGCCATAACACAAGCTCTGCTTAGCTTGGGATCAGATAACCGTGTGTGAGTTGTCCCGGAATATTATTATTATTATAAAGTACCTACTATCACAAAACGCTGTTATTGTCACAAAAGTATACCATTTAATAACAACCACTGGGGGGTCTGCATAACAAAGTTATAATTACGTCACATGGTTTTCGAGCGAGTGAAATTGTTGGAGATAATTGTTGGCTGTATGGCATTTAGGGGAGTCGCCATTTTCCCCACACGTGTGCTAATGACCTGTGACATTCCACTCATTATTAGCCGACATTGTCATTGGAATATTTGCCTGCAATGGCCAGATTTTATATCTATTTACCGATATCTATTAATATCAAGGTTCGGTTATACAAAGGATGCGTAATATATATTGCTCTTTTCTTATTTTGTTGTATTATAAGTTGAAATCGACATGCAGCGACGAAACGCCAAAAAAAAATGTTAATTCTTTATAGCTATTTATTTTTTTCGCATAGATTATCAACTATATTTCCCTATAATAAAAAAGTACCTAATTAATTTATCTTAACATTACTTGACTGATTTACTTTTGTATCTCTTAAGGTCGCAACTACAGGGTAGCTATTTATATTTTGCAGCATAAGATACTTTTCAGGCCATATTTAATGTAATTTACGAGGGAATCGTTTAAGCCATATGGTCTAAACCCCAGTTCTTCAAACCAAACATTTAATTTCTACAATACTTTCTAATCAAAAGTTTAATCAAATTATTATAAATGTCGATACATTTTTTGTGGCTTTTAATATCTATTAACACAAACTTCCATAGATTAATGCGTCGATTAATATAGAACATCTGTTTCTAATGGAACTATCAAAAATATTAGATGTAATCAGAAGGGTGCGTATTTTGAGTTTCATTGATCTTTTTTATGTTTTTGATCGCAAATCTATAAATGACCCGTATAAACGTCAATTTGAGGATATAATTATAAATATATTATTAAAACTATAAGATATAAAAAAATCTAAGATAAAATAGTAGCTGTTGTACAAGTATCCCATTGTTTACAAGTTCAGCAATTAATATATAAATAGTGAAGTAAATTATTTTCTAACTATGAAGCCGTCGGTGTTACCCGGATTTTTAGCTTATGTTTACAAATTGGTTTAATAAATCCGTAATGCAAGTGAGAATAGACTTCTCATATTTAAAATCACGTTAGACATGTAAATGGCTTGTTTCGAAATATAATAAAAAAATATAGTTTTTATTCAAGAGTATAAGAATAATATGAAACATCTAAAACCGATTGAATATATTCTATTTCCTGGAAGAAAAACTGATGAAAGAGCTTTAACAAATATTAAAGCTATCAAAGGTAAAACGAAATGCCAAAAGCAAATAGCCGCTGAAGGGGCAGACAGACATTTTACTTTTAAACCAAAGTTGAGAACGTCTACACAATGTCTCAATAAATCTGTCCTGCACTGGTCAGAAGCTATTAGCCGCCGATCCCCTGCGACTTGCGGTTAGGGTGACCAGAAAACAATGATATTCGAAGATATAATCGAATATAAAATACCCTAAAACGAAAGAATATAGGGCTAATTTGCGTTTATTTATTTGCAAAAGGTACACACCAATAGCATATTTTGTTTTTAAAAATATTATACGAGTCCTATGTCTTAAGTAGCCTTAACTTGAAGGCTACCTAAGATCATACTAAATAACGCTTACTTTTCATAACTTCACTTAGCAATTAGTTGTTATGATCCAAAAAAAAATAACCAATCTTAGTTTGCTAAGAACCATTAGAACTGTACACTATAAAATTTAAAGTCTATCCTATTTTCATCATAAAATCATGGACATTGTGTTTTCTGATAAAAGTAAGATTGTATACACTAGCGGAAGTAGCGTCCGCAATACCCGCCCGTCAATGTGTACCTTGCTTTATACACTTACATGCATCTTACTTTGTCTATCGTAAGTGGATATAGATTCGATATTTTCTATTCTTTTACAATAGCTAACTATATTTATTATTATAAAAATAATAATTTTATGACAAATATCTAATACAGTTTCTGATCTATTTAATTTAATTGTTATTAGAACATAATAAATACACGTTGAATCTGCAGTTATTATAAGCTCCTGCTAATTATAAGAAGTTTATTAGATTTTTATTACTTATCACTACAAACACTCTCAGATTAACTTCTCCAAAAGAATCACTACACATAATTTAAAGTATTGTAATGTTTCAGCATTTTTTTCTTTTTCAGTTAATATGTAATAAGTATTTCCCTCATCCATACAGCCTATAAAAGTAACCTTATTGATCTACCCTGTACAAAGGCTATTGTTTCCGACATGAATCCGATATGATATGATTACGCCTTATAGCCTATTGCTCGTGACATTTACCCCCGACTATAACGGAACGACAATCATTGTAGCATTGATTCACAGAACTCGGAAATTGCTGGCTATTTCAACCACAAACCTATTTCTTTAAAGGTCTTACTATAGTCTGAATTACGTGCAATTGGAGGTTGTTGAGTGATTGAGTTGTTTATCAGGTTTGTATTTTTATTCTTTTGATAGCTTCCTTAGTTTTATGTCTATTACAAAGTTTACTAAAACTTACGTTGTTCATGCAATAGTTCTATCCCACCAGAACTAAAGATAAGAAAATAAAAATTATGAGTTAGTAAAGAATCTGATTACACGCTTTCAGAAAAAAAGCAATAGGTTAGGCCATTAAAATGATTTTAAATAAAGATTTAGGTACTAATTTTCAAGGCAAAGAAATCGCTATATTACATAGCCACTTCATATTAAGTGTATGTGAAAATCGTTAAAACAATCGAAGTATTTCATCAATTTTACCCCATCAATAGATTTGCTCACGCAGGCAGATGTACAAATAATTGCGTGTAATCGTTAAAACGTAGCATGAAGTCCGTTGATCACCATAGTAACTGAGGCAAGGTGACATTGTTCACACACTCCGGAAACAGCAAGCTGCAATGTGCCCTCCATAACATAGACAGAAAATTCTAACAAAAATACATTTGCACACACCAATCAAATTACAACTTTATGCTCCTCAATTTAGAGTCGTTAGTCGATAATTTCGTTGGGTATCTAAGGGTGGGTGGTTGTATTTGTGACGTCAGCACGTTGAGTAAAGTTCCGCCGGCGCGGCGTTCGGTTACAAAATGGTTAGTTTGCATGCATGATTGCTTCCTGAAAACTGTCGGACTGTGACAGTAGACCTTTTTGTTAGTCGTGTAAACTTGTAAAGAATGATATGTGTCTGTCTATTGATATTAGTAAAAGCGACGATGTCTTTTTGGGGTGATGATAAGAATTGACGAGCAACTATAGATATTATATACCTACACTTACATAGCTAACTTATCTTGTTTAGCATTCTTTTGAACACAACCTTCAGCTATTTACGTCCAGTTTTTGGTCATAACTCCAACTATTCTGGCAACTTTTCACAAGCTTTTTTTTTCGACACTCCGGCGGCATATGTTAAACAACATGCCGTGCTAACGTGTCCGTACTAGATCTAAGGTAAGAATTATTATATTTAGCCTGAATTGTCACAATGCTGGGCAAAGGCCCCCCTCCATTCCCGGTGCGGTCCCGGTCTTGTGCTTGTCTTGTAAGGTAAGAATAAAACGGCAAAACGTTACTGTTACAACACTAAATAAACGTTTAAATGGATTTTATGTATTAAGAAATCTATTAGAAACATACTGCTGGAAAACCAATTATCAGCACTATATAATTATGAAATTGAATATAATAGTAAATTCAAATTTATCCAGTAGCATAGAAGGGGCGTTGCGTCGCTCGAGGCGCACATTATAGTGTTATGTTACGTTATTAGTTGCACTCTGATTCAGCGCCCGCAGCAACGGTGATACGCAACGTGATATGCAACGCGCTCTAAATAGGTTTGGGTAAGAGATATACCTTATGTTAGGGATTTCGGAATTAAGATACGAGAAGGTGAGCATTATTTTTACAAGTATTACAAGTAACAGTATTTCTCAATTGTTTTTTATGTAAGTATCTGTATTTCCGAGTGCTGTATTGTTTCATGTATCATGGAAAAACTTAAAGGAATGGCGTTAGAATCAACGTGAATAGTGTTTTAATCATGTTGTAAAAAGTACTCCCCTGCTTAAATTTTTTTTTCATCAATCAGTTTTATGATAAATAAAATCGCATAATAAAATACATTCGCATTTTTTCCGATCTAAACAAAAAAAAAACGTCTTAACACGTTAGAAAATGGCCCGTTTCTTATCCAAACTCTATATCGTGTTCCTACACCGAAGTCGACGCAACGTGATAAAATCACTATCACAGACAATATTCAATACATGCAAAATAGCTTAAACTACCTATTCTTAATTACGAACATAACGCTAGTCAATAACACAACATAACATATTCTCCAGAACACATAACTAGACGAGTTATGAGTATGAATGTGGATGGGTATACATGCAGAGGAAGACCAAAAAAGAGATGGATGGATTGTGTGAAAGATGATATGAGAAAGAAAGGAGTGAATACTGAGATGACGAGTTGTAGAGATGAATGGAAGCTAAATACGCATTGCGCCGACCCCAAATAATTGGGAACAGGGCAGGGAGATGATGAACATATTCTCCAGAACTACCAACGCTATTTTCTCCAAAATGTCTCATTGCTAAATAATGTAAAAGCGAAAGCACAAGAGCCTTTAAAACATACAATATTTTAATAAAGAGCGCCCGAAAGATTTCTTAACAACTAATTGTTATTTAGCCCTCGAAGCACAGTTTATTAAATGGTGAAGATAATTAAATTAACCGTTCGTCTTTGACGCCGGCCCGTCTAATATTTTTATTAAGGGTTTCATACTAGTGAATCAGTCAGTAGGGATGTAGGTTTCATTTCATAAAGTATCGATGGTATTCTTTTATACTTGCATTATTAAACATGAACGAATTATGAGCTCCGTTATTGCAATATTAAAAGCTTGATATAGCGTGTGCCTTACATGTTACGTCATTAGATATTTACTTAATACCTAAAAATAAAATCGTTTATCTGATTTACTAAACCAGTATTACACAGTCAACCTCAGGGCAATCAAAGATGTCACACGTGAAATCATATCCAGTGAAATTTTCTTCCTTTACTTTGTACAGTTTCATTTCACGAGAAATCACACACCATTTATTAGCATATCGCTAAAGTCCATAAAACATTTTTATTAAGTCTTCTCAAAAAATCATCACGTCTCATCAAATAAGCCGAAAATCAACAAATATTTCTTCATAAAAAGAATAAGAAACATACGATAAAACTTATACTGTGTATCGTATGCATGCTATAATTTTATCGACATCATTTCCCATCCCTACATATTTTTCCCCAGCAAGGTGATAATGTCGGAGTTTGAAGTCGGCCGTAATTACAGGCACGAGCCTCCTAGGGCCGGCACTCGGCTCATAATCGAGCCAATTATACGGAACCAATAAACAAGACACAATTAATTTTCTAACTTTCAAATTTATTACAATTATTAGATACTTACTTTTTTGTTAAATATAGACCGGGGAGTTTTTTGTTTGAAGATTTGTTAGCAATGTTTAATATAGACTGATTTGTAGATTTTAATAAAAAACATTGGATTTGAAATCTTTTTTTTGTTACTTTCTTTCACAAATTTAGCTAGTGCGACCTTGGAAAAAACGAATGCTTTAGAATCTTCACATAACCATTTGCAAATGTTGGTTTTACTATGTCTATGGCTCATGTATTAATTAATATAAATAACTGGCATTAGACAAAAATCCAAACATAATATCCTCGTATATATAACAATGAGGGTTTTCGAGATTAACTGATCCCACATTGTGGTTGTGATGGAAATAGGCAAATGTACCACCGCCAGACTTGCGGATTAGTGGCAAGTTTCAAAGAATTTATTTTTCATATGACTTACATGTATAAATCACTGTAAACCGTGATTCGCTTACGACCTCACTCGAATAAAGCAAGTGTAAATAATGAGCCCAGTGATCAGAGTTTTCCATTTAGAGGCACTCACGCCATCGACCGCTTACTACTGCACTTCTAATTATAAATGAATATAATTTTGCTTACAATAACTTCATTTTACCGCTTTACTTATACATGTAAATGCAAATCTTGAGTCATGTGATGTTTGAAATTAATTTTAAATACTAAAGAAGTAAATGTCCCTAATTACCTTAAACTTGAGAAACAAATAATATTGTGAATCACACAAATCAGGGTTAAAATTTTCCCATCGAACCAACGGCTTACCGCCTAGTGGTAATTAATTGACGAAATTGCTTTTGCCTAGTCACGGTCTTTTTAGTTTCATACATTTCTTAAGATATCGGCACCTTTGTACATCATTTATAAATATGCTACCTTGATTAAACTATTGTGTATCGGCACCTTTGTACATCATTTACAAATATGTCACATTTATTAAACTATTGTGAAACATAAAGTATTGAATAAATGAATAATTAGCCATTCCCACTATACCTTATACCTATGCTGATAAACTTTACAGGTATTTCAAATTGTCAAAGTATATTCATAATTATAAAGAAAATGCCTTCTACTTGTGAGTATGGAAGTGTCACTTTTCATTGTTCCTAAGAAATTCAGATTTGACGAGTATTTAGCTATGACCATTACAAGAAGAATTAATTTAAATATTACGTCTTTTAGAAATAGCTTTGAAGTCACGTCAGCGTGTAATGAAGGGCCGCGACTTTCCGCACGAACGGTTCCGCTCATATTCTATGTTAATCGCTAACTGTGCTATAATTTTATATTAATAAACCTTGTTGCGTCAATTCTTGTTCTTAATTGACTCAATAAAAAATTAAGTATGCTGGAATCAAGCTCCTTATTTTATTGCATTTTGTAAAGCAATTATGCAACTTGTTTTCTTTTAAGGTGTATTTCCAAACGTGAAATACGCTACTATTCATACAGAGACTAAAAAGTTGATAAAACATTTATTTTATAAAATGGAACCTTAAAATATTCAATGCATCTACTTGCACAACAATATTAGTCAAAAGATTATTTGGGTTGGTATTATTATTTTGTTGGATACACATTGAAAGACATATACATATATTAATCAACAAACTAATTGATTGATTATACATTTTCATTAATATATATATAACAAACAATAAAATACTCATATTTTCTTATATGTAAAACATTAAATGCTTTAGCCTAGATTACCCAGTCTTGTTTCATGAAATGGGCGGTGTATACAGAACGGCGTGATTTCTTCCCTTTGCAAAACACTCGAGTCAAATTGGAAGCTAAATGCTGAATAAAGTTATTTGCTATGAATGCCTCCGGGCACAAATTTCAATTATTGTCACATCCGAATAGTTTCGTAGGGGCCCGTCCTGCATATGGTACACTCATGAACACTCCTGCTTACGCACACGCAAGAATTCTATTTTATATTTGTTTAGGTAAGTACTATGTTTTTTATTAAAATTAAAAGTGCTAAATTTTTGTCATTTGAAGCATGATCAATAATCACATATCTGAAATATCTGAGTATAATAGAATATAATAGTCGTTGCCAGACGCAGAACCTTCGCTACACGTGTATCCTATTTTACAATTTTTTTTTTTGGAGAAGCGCATGTTTCTTTTTGTGCTTAGATTATTTACAACAATTTAAGAAAATCTTTGCACATACTTCACTTATTTACAATAAGTATACTACCCTACCATACCCCATGAAGCCCATGAATGCCTGTCCAACAACTGCATCATTCAAACATAAAAACCAGCGATGACTCAAAACTCTTAATTTTTTTTAAAACCGTTGACTTATCGACTGTACTTAACAGTGGGCGTATTCATCTCATAAAGGGGTCAAAATATTTTATTAGCCTTGCGATTTTAACGTCGTAGCGGGGGCGCCAACTAGATTAGAGGCCCGAGGCACTCGAGGCGTCATGCGACAAATCGACACTGCGACAAATCGTCACTACCCTTTTATACATGCTAATTGTATTTCCCGACACTCCAAATCTTATAAGGCCTTAAGTTTAGGGTATAAGGTTGAGAATTGCATGGTAAATGGTTTTCCAAAGGCGTATGAAAGGCTTTTTCAATTTGTCCCACAGTGGTCAAGGATGAATGCGTCGCAGATTGGCTGCGTCACTTGCATATACAAGTTGTTATGACTACAATGACGGGTATAATATTTACGATTAAATATAAACTCAATAAATTAATTAACTATTTTATTTAAAACATGACTTATATTTGGTCAAATATAGCACAAAATGATACAACATTATTTATACAAAGCATATAAATATCTAAGCAGTAACTGAAATAACAAAAAATTGTTTATATTTCAGATTAATCTAGCCTCACAGTCGGTGCTTGTAAGGACGAATAAAACAAGACCAAACACGATGGAGTTGTCTCGTTTAGTTACCGATCTCCTTCTGTCTTCATCATCAGACCAGCTCAAAAGTACCAGAATATTGTACTTAAATTAATATGTAAAATTTGAATACAATCACATTGTCATATTAATAATGGTTCTAATTTACTTGGCATAATTAGACCTAAACAAAGCTACTACATTGCAGGTAAAAAAGGTTGTCAAAAATCATGGTTAAATAAACAAACTCTTAATGTAGACCATTAAAGTCTTAATAAGTTCAGTCTGTCATACATAAACGAATAAGCGAATGTTAAAATATTCATGAACATCTCCCCTTCGTCTCAGATGAGCCCCTTCATATTACGGTTACTTGAGCCTAACCGTATAGGTTATTTAATGGCAATGATAGGTATGCAATAAACCACACAAACATTAGCTAGATTTTATACACAAGTGTCAGTGTAACAATTGACAAGGAAAACAATTTGCATTGCTAAACAAAAAGATATTTCTTTCAGAAAGTATAAATACATCTGTAGAAGGCATATATCAACTTAAATCTTTTTATTTTACATAGGTAGGTACATTAGGCATCAGATGTATAATATGTGTGAAAAACGCTATAATCTTTTGATAAACAAAAGATATTTTTTTTACACGCAATGTTCATAATCTTCCTCTATTATCTGCTAAAGAAAATCACGTTTTCCTTATAGTAAACAACATGCGTAATAATGGAAGTCTTTAAATAAATTTACATAATAAACAATAACTGCAGATATAATTACTTAATTAGCCGCGTACTTAAGACCTAGAAGCTCAATTGTTATTTCGCATCAATTAGAGTTGCGCTTTACAAAGTACAATACAACACACATCAATGTTTACAACTTTAACATTAACTGCGTCCGTATTTCAAAGCATTAAGGTTAATATTTGTAATGATTTTTTACGGGTGACGTGTGGTGCACTGTACAAATTAATTGTGCAAGAATTAGAGAAAATGAACGTTGTACAAAGTTAATTCTTCGCTAAGGGCTCGATCGCGTGGTAGGAGTTATTTGTAAGCATACCTCAGGAAAAACTGCATACAATTCGTGAAGAATGTTAGTAATGTAAATAACTTGAAAAACCGCCTTGTAGGTTGATTATTAGAGAAACAGAAACTTAAATATACATATACCACTTTTACCTTTTTCAATCACAGATTCATAGTCTGTTTTTAATACCTATGGGAATGAAAAGATAACTCATTGAAATCCATTGTATAATATCTAATATAAGAGGTAATCTGAAAGAAACTACATTTGGGCGCTAAAGAAGATGAGACTTATTGATTTACTGCATCCAATAATGTTTTCTTTAAATTAATTAATTGTGTTAAAAACATTATTTTAGAGATGGCCTCTGCTTTTTACCCCTGTCTCGTATGTTTTGCGTTTGTGCATCTTATGTTCACTTTCCTAATTAACGTAAAAACAAAATTACTTAACTCCTATAATAAAATATTAACAATTCAAAGCACTTTCTTATCAATACCTTAAAAAACGAAAACAAAGTCGCGTCAATATGTTTACTCGGAGCGGAAAAGGGAATATTAAATGTTGAGTCTAGATGTCATTCGCAAGGCATAATTACAGGGCCACAGCCGATGTACAATGAGGCAAGGTGTTACGTCACTGGCAGTAGACGCTAATGATTGTACTCGTTATCCGCAAATTATACTTTATGTTTGACGGCTATCAGATACAGAATTATATTTATTTTATTTTTATTTTATAACGCATTGTTGAGAATTTTATGCGGCCAGGATGATGTAAGTTGGGGTTTTCTGGGATGAGTCTATAACTGATAGGCTTAGGAACAGTTGTTGACTTTAAGATATATACCTAAGTCGTATTTACCATTTGTAAAACCAAACCATTTCAAAGATAAAAGGTCTTGTTTTTTGTTTACCGTAATAATTTCTTCTCTGTTATAGATAAGCAGATGTAATGTAGTAAGGATTTTATATTGCATCATTCCAGCATTAGTCACATTTATGACATCAACCTAAGTAAAAGGAATTTACCGCACAGCACAATATGTGTATGTATAGGAAAGTATTTAAAATTGCAATTTACATAGTTTAGAAACTTAATCGTTCCAATAAAAGTATGAGTTAACTTCATGTTAGTTGGATAAACATCGCGATCGCTCAGTAGGCCGAGACCCTCGCATATTAGCATAACAGGCGCGCGTCAAGAACAGCTTTAAAATAAAAAAGCGTCCATAATGGCTTTATAAATAGATTTCGGAAAGTATTTTCTATTAAATAAACTTCCATTTGACGTGGTGCACAACGCCGAACGCCGCGCTCGTATGAATAAATCATATCAAATAACTATCAGGGGAGATCCGACGAGCATTCTTTCCCGTTTACATCAAAACATTTTGTTTAGGGTTGAGATGGCCTATTTGTGTGATGCGAGCAGATTTTTTATTCATGATTTTTTAATGGACATCCGCTACATCGAAACATCTGACTGTGATTACATTGATTTATTTTGCGACACAGATTTCACATGTCTTGACGAGCCTTCCTTTACATTTCACACACTGTTATCTAAAACAAATGGAATTTTTCCGTTTCTGAACACTGGAATGGGAATAATGAGCTTTTTGGCGGCATTTTATAAGATATTTTCTCTTTATATCAGGGCTTTTCATTTCAACGTGGGGTGTTCGTCGCACATTGAATTTTTCAAGTAAGCGGAACGTGGAGAGAACGATAGGAATCCCAGAGGATGCGTCGGAGCGTCGTGAACACCTACGGAGACTTAAGCCTCTCAGCGACACATTCGGTCACACTGATTGAATCGAGCCGACGGAGACGGGAAAGCACTGGAGGCATGGAAGCAATGTTTACTCGCAGACTTGCGTATTTTATTTGAACTTTCTGCACAATAATATATGTCCTCAGTTGTAACCCTTTCGGTAAGTGTTTCAGTACATAATACAAACTTTTTTTTCGAGACATGTAACAGACTAGGAGAAAGACTTAACATGAACCTTAAAACACGAAAACAAGGGACAATTTTTTTACCAATAGAAAAATGGAACGCTATTTTCCAGAGGCCTAAATCTAATCTTAGTTCCAAAAATGTTAACGATAGTTTTTGTCCACGGCAGATTTGTTTGGCAGCATTTTCTATAAGTCCAGTGATATATTATTCCAACCTTTGCACCCACAGAGGAACAACAAAGGACAGATCCCGACTGATCAAGTATGCATAAAACGCCCACGCCATCTGACTGGAGGATTGTAGCCAGCCGCCCCGCCCATTACCACAAGCGGCTTATTCTACATACCTACAATACAACACATGTGAACCGAAATTAAAGCCATTAATTATGTATAAACGTTCCCATAATCCAAACCCACAAATGCCTCGATTATCCGGGGAAAACTTTCCGCAAAAATGTATTCAGCTAGCATAGTGGGATGTTAATTCTAAGAAAGTTCTTTGGAATTTCTAGTTCAATAGCATATAAAATCTAATATGTCCATCCAGTCTTTGTTACAAATAATAATCATGGTCCACTATAAAGGTCTTCGTTCTTTATGCTCTTAACAATGAACTGAAAAGGCTTGAAGTGTTCTTGTTGGAAAGCTCAAAGAGAATTCAGCCGTCCGATAATGGTTTAAAATGAAAATGTTTTTGATGAAATATTGAGCGTAACTTATAACAGAAAATTTGCAATACATTTTGTCGCTTTTAAATAAGTTATATAGCTGATGTGATGGTACACAAAAAGCGCTCTTAGCTGAAAACGAAAAGCGCTTCAAAAATTGGTCACAAAATTCTAAAGCAACACAAAATATTTGTTTAATCCTACAAAACGACATCATCCGCTGTTGCTTCACAAATTATAATACTCCTTCAGTTATATGAGGGTCTGGGAGGGCCTGGGAGGATCTGGGAGCTGGTACCGTGCGTGCGAGAGTGGGCATGCATATTTGATGCGCCTCTAATGCTCGCCGCGCTAAGCGGATTGCGTCTGCCACTAAATGGTGCCACTCCCTTTGTCGCTTGTTTGCCAGACTTGCGGCTCGCCAATGTTACGGACTTTCATGTTACATAGTCTATTTACTGACGTAGGATTTCCGTCGGTACATAGTTTTAAGCCCGGCGAGGATTTTACGTGCAAGAATGTAGCTTTATTTTATTTTACTGGGATGGAAAGTTAAAAGGATTTTATGAAACTTTTATACTTATATAGCAATTTTACTTTTGCAAGTAATATCGCCCACTGCTAAAAAATACTTCGTAGTTACTATACACTCCGTTTTATGGTACTCAGTTATTTTATTAATTTAATACTGTTCTGTAATTGTTACCGATGAACGGGAAGGATAGATAGAAAATTGTAAATACCATATACACACACTTTTCTAATGAATAGAGGTGCGTTTGTAAAAGTTTTTTTAGATCATCATTATATAAATGTACATATATTATGTATACCTATTATCCTATCTATTACTTACTTATTACCTATCTATTTAATATTACTTTTACTAGAACTCCACTAATATACTTTTGAGAAAATATTAGCATCAACATTCGCAGAAATGAAATACGAGTATACTGAAAGTTCAGTGAGCTCCTTATAAGTAGTAACGCGAAATTAGTCGAGTCGTGAGCTCGACGAAGCATTCCACTTTATTAGATTCTATAAGCCCTATTCATCGTTTTTTCGCCCTCTCGTAGGGAACCTTTGAGGCGGCATTGCGTATTAGTGAATAATGCGATCGAATCATTCGATCTCTCGTATTAGACGCGGTCGGGTCGTCTGTAATGTGCCCAATCATAATAGACTGCCAGTATTAGGCGATTACACAAGATTATGTTTGCCAAACTTTAGTAGGTATAGTTCATCTCAGTTTGATCATTTTCACCTACTGGCGAACGTTTTACAGGATTCTAGAGCGTTCACTAAAAATATTTGGGGAATAGCAAAATTTCACCAACTTTCAAAAACAGGACCCTACTATAACAGCAGAATTTCCAATCCCTATCGATCGGAAGTTAAAGAAAGAAAAGAAAAAAGTTGCAAATTTCCGGGAGGGCGATAATTAAGAAAGTATTCTAAAACAACGACAATGTCGTAATGAGAAACTATGAGAAATAGCAAACATTTTTCAAAGAGCTATCCTCGATAGCTCGAGCGTTCGTCTGTCGTTCGGAACGTATATTAAAAAATACTTTAATTAATTTTGCCGGTATTGCCGATGTCAAGGAAACGTTTACACGTGTCTGGTGATGTATGCAAAATGGTATATGACTACAGACGTAATATCTCGCTAACACTATTTACATTTAATTTTTCTAAATATAAGCAGTAGTGCTTTAATCTTTACTATTCAACGAAGGAAAAATAAGCCTGGAACTCTTTTATTATATTATTAAGGATTTATAAAAAAACAGGCAGTGCGCCTGGCGGTAAATTAAAAGCAACGAGTCACAAATCAGCGTGATGCAAAGGTTGAGAATCATTGCTAACATCGGAAAATATATTTTGAAAAATATTTGTTGTCGATCACCTGTGTGATTCCATTAAGAATTACTGAGGATTAATGTAAAGCCGGAGTACAATATACTCACAGAATTCAAGCATTTATTTGAAGTTGGGTTTGTGTTACATTTCTTTTTATGCTTATGTCATCTAGCTACTTACTTACCTATTAGGTATCAGTAACAGGGTTATTCGCATCGAACGGCATTCAGTTATAAAAATAGATTAATCAATATCAATGTGTTACGAACTACCTGTATCAAAACTGATATTGAAGTAAAACAAAAGATTTTGCTCAAGTGTCAAAACAACACGAAATTATGATTATATGGCAGTTTCCTTTCGAAAAAATTCGGGAAATCTTTCAAAGTGGCTTCTGAGCCAAATCGCCGACGGTTTTAGTAGACCCAGCTTCTTGTAGTACAATAAAATTCTCTAAAAACAAACGTCAAGATTCCTCAATAAACCGCCTTGTAATCTTCGAATCCGCATTGACAAGACGAAAGTTAGGCCTTAAATATCGTAGTTCTTCGAGAATAAGCTCTCCTTTGTGTGAGGTAATCTCATAAGGCTTGGGCTCATTCTGTCGGTCAACGGATCGCCCCAGGTATTGCGGAGGCTTTGTATGGGCATCCGTAATTCTCGTATTGTCGTGAAAATACTCGGACAAGGATTTTCTAATCGATACAAAACCTTGTTGCGAGTAAAATTGGTCGTTGACATCTCTAAATCTCTTTAGAATGAACAAATAATTTGTTGCTTGTTTAGAAAGGATCATGTTATTTACCTAATAAAGATATGCGAGTTAATTATGTAATTAAATAGCTATTAAATCTAAAGCTCAAGTGGATATACTAACAGATAAAAAATAAAAACACTTAATGAAAACGTAACAAGCACGATCTTAAAATCATTCGTCATCTCGCTTATGGCAATTAACTTACAGGGTTCATTGTGAAATTACTAGGTATTTAAAGACATATTTCTATAAAACTCCTGTCTGTCCTGATTGTTGGGTGTGAGGCGAGGTGAGACAAAATCGCCTGTTCGCCGCCCGTTTTCCATGGAATTTTTCCATTACCCAGACAAATTGCACGCCCGCCTCTATAATATGGTAGTCCCGGCTTGAACGCTTTATTATTTATTACTAAACGTGAACTTGATTTGCCACGACTTAATCAAATATTTTTATTAAAGAAATAGTTTTTTTTTTGTGATAGTACCTTCTTGTATGACTAATTGCTTCATAAAGAGATGAAAAGACACATTAGGAGTATCTATCTATTTTTGACTTTATATTCTAGATTTTATTAAATCTAATACAAGAACAAAAACTAACAACTATAAAATAAATAGGATATTTATGACCATTATTTTTAAGTACATGGGTAATTTAATTGGCATGTTAACACAGATGATGAAGGTAATATTTTTATTTATTTTCTTAACAAAGATAATTCAGATCTTAAAGTACTTTAGGTAGATACTATACATTACAGACTTTTTAAGCGGATTTTCATCTTAGATCATTTTTCTTACCAATAGGTACTAAGATACTTACTTAGATACAATACGCGGTGTTACATACATTTCAATTCGGATCAGCTATCATAATCTACGCTTATCTAAATGCTAATACTTGAAGTACCTATATCGAAATAATACTCATCTGATAGAGAGATAACGGTTATCAGAAGAGAAAATATGTAATACTCTTATACAGCAGGTATATGAGTATTACATATATTATTTTCTCCAAAAATTATATACCACAATGTAAATATAAATAATTTAGATTATTTAAATTCATGTTTGCTGCACCTATAAATAAGAACATCTTACTTTGTTTTGCATTTTTATTGTAGTAGGTATATAGTAAAAGACGCTTATGTGATAGAATTTATTTTTATTTTATTTGTAATTTTATTTATTTTAGGGAAACTAACAGCTAAACAGATAAGTAAGTAACAGATTGGACAAAATATGGCCAATTACAATAAGTATAATTAAGATTGTATAAGTTATGAGAAGAAATGAGATGAAATCCGTAAAAAGTAGTTTTGTTTCAATGAGAAGAATGTATCGCAAAGATATCGCAAACATGTAGATAAAGATCCCCTTTTTGAAGTCGTTTAAGAACGGACACCAATTTACCGATAACAATAAACAGTATTCCGAGTGTATACCTTATTAAAATGGACATCTCCTGCACCATTTCAAACGGAGCCTAACCGCAGTAAACTAAAGGTTTCTCAAACACTGAACATTTTCAAGCGGTCCAGTTGTTTGGTCAACTGGCCTTTGTGCCGGACACACGGCTAACGATGTGGTATACCTTACAGTTTGCACGCATCGCTGGTATTATTTTAACGATTGTTTTAGAATAAAATGATTTTCTTTTGTTTTTAGTTGTATTCCATTTACAACTAAGGAGGTTTCAGTATAGTTGGATAGGAAGAAGATGTTATGTTAAGTTTTATTTCATCACATATTTACGCATGATAAACCTGTTAACACTACATGTAAAGGTTTTAATAACCCAAATAAATAATTTTGAGAATGTTATAAATGTTACACAAAAATTAATGTATGTGACAGGTATAACGAAATTACTACTTATTTCGTCAGACATTTATGCTCTCAACGCAACTGATAAGTGTATGTTGATAATACGATCACAAATGACTCATTAGATAAACAGTGGCAGAACCAAAATGTCGTTATACATTGTAAATTATAATTTGCAAAGCTTTCTAGATTCATTGTAAAATATAATATACAAATATACTGTAAGAAGGTTCCAAAATCTTTATCTTGTAAACCAAAAAAGGCGCAGAAACGTTACGTTATAAACCACTGACTCCAGTTGCATGGTTCAAAGTTTCCTTCCTATGAAGAAGAGCCGGCAAGAAATTCCAAGGGTATCTCTTTTAAAATGAATTCCATATTTGCCACATTTCTTAACCCAAAATACTACAACGCAAATTAATCATGACCACTTATCTGTCGCTACTTGACTATCAAGACCTTAAATTGACAGGACAACATGAGAATTAACAGCAGCGCAGACTAACGTTTAATTATTTTACCGCTTATCATTTGAAAACTAGCAATATGTATCACAAAATAAATCATTCGCTAGCAATAAGCATCTTAGGATAACTAGATATGGTATAAAGTACCCCACGAACATAGATAATATTATAGATAGGTAATATAGATTACACGTAACCTTTGCCACAGTCGAGCAGTCATCTCTATTCAACAAGTCATGCTGAACCGACTTATCGTAATTAATGCGCAATAATTAGATAATTATCAGTAATTATAGATACCTAAATACATAGTTTAAAATCGTTTGCATTTATGTTCTAATATCTGTAGGGACCAAAAAGAATTTTCTTAAAATAATAATAATAACTTAAATCTGTGAGTTCAAAGTCAAATGTTTTATAAATTATTAAGTCAGTTAATAAATTCCAATGTGTCCGTATACTATACGTGTAAGGTCTAAAGAGGGGTGAAATTTTATGTTAATTGATGATTATGGTAGTGATTCCTACATTGAGCTAAGACTGTTTTATGATCCATTTTAAGAGGCCTCACCGAGTACCTTAGACAGTTTTTTTGTTTATAAGTAAGTCGTTAGGTAAATAAAGTATTTTTTTTTTCAGGAAACTTTCAGTTATAATATGTAAAAAGAAGATGGTTGTTCATTATTTAGTTGTAAAACATTTTCAAAAATTACTTTCATCTGTCGTCAAAGCAATAGAGCTACACTGTAACATCAAATTATTCGGCATTCTACTAATATAACTGACATGATTGTGACCACCCGGCCTTTGGTACACACCACCAAAATCACGAAACAACTCATTCCCAACTCTCTCTCACTTGAAATTGAGTTCAAATTGTGTAAAACCGTTTGTACGTGTATGAACATTCGATTACACACGCCAGTGGTCAAGTATTTATTAATTAATGGCAAATTTAGCAGAGCAGGCTTCCCTGTAGACGTGTTAAGGACGCATTCCATGTTAATTAGCCACCTGAATGTGTCTGCCGATATTAAATGCCTACGTTTCGAGCCTCAGTACGGTTTAATTGAGAACTGTAAAGTAACTCGCGATGTAAGGGAGGTAATAAATAGGTCAATTAAGTGTGAAACTATAATGTTTATGGTTGTCTGAAAAATTATACGTACATTCGGTTATGACGATCTTGAGACATGTCGAAATAGGATTCAGCGTGTTAGATTTATTAATATATTTCGTATTTTGCGTTAAAAAAAATGTGCAGAATATAGCATTATATTCCTCTGAACCCAAAGCAATTATAAATATATGTATGTATATCGCTCATATAAGACTATGTCGAAAAGTGGTATTCTATAACTACTCCTGAGCTAGCGGCACCTCAATAAGCAGTGTAGCAGCACTCGACCACGGAGGTGTAGAAGTACATTGATGGCTAAGCATTTAATAAAATCTTGTCTGATGTTACGTTACCTATTATAATTCAGTTGGTCTGATTGTTGTCATGTACATGCAGTCGCTAAACTTTATTGATGGTAGATTGTAATTTAACCGATAGCATGAAACAACTTGATAACATACTGTGAATATAGGAAAATGATAAAAAGCGAGGTATTTAATATGAAAAATCAAAGGGAATATATTATTAGATACAATGTCGTACATTTTATGCACAAGAATGACGTCATTAGATAAAAGGAAACAAAGTTCAGGAGTGGGGCTCCTGAACTTTGATTCTCTTTATCTCCTAGTATTTTTTTTGAACAAAAAAAATATTTTTCTCTAAAAATATTTTATTATCTGACCGACAGACTAAATAGCTTTTGGCTTCTCATACCAAGTCAACTACCCAAGTGAGTTGGTAACAGTTACTCTGAACAGCTCTAATATTAGGTAATAATTCATACTTCGTATGGTTTTGATACGAATACTAATATTACTCACGTTTGGATTGAGCGCAGTCAGAGGGCGTGATTCGAACAACCCTCTAAGTTCGTCTGGCTAATCTGGCGAAGGGTCCGATCAAATAGTCCGAAAATGGCAGTACATGCTAAATAAACAGATCAATTGACAGATGATTGTAGACACAAGTATGGCCAGTGTATGGTATGTTAGATATATTCATGACGTGACATAAATCAATTGCTATCGTTGTCTAGCCATTTCGAAACTATAGGTTAGCACAATATAAATTAAAAATAAATAGTGTTAAACGATAATTTATGCGTTGTTTATATCACGTTCATTTATTAAATCACCATTATCAACCAAATAGATTTGGCTGTACATTATTATTTATTATATTGCTGTATTCTTATCATTATGAGTAATAACGAGTTGGTTTGAACACTGGAAGATTCCCGAAAGGTAACACATTTAACAATTTATATTTATACCTACTACAAATACAAGTTATAGGTTAATAATATACATATGTAATTAATACTTAGAATCAAACAAAATAATAAAAATTACACTGTTACGTCACTTTATTAATGCTACGGATTCGCGTAGCACTATCAAAGGCGTTATATATAAATTATCATACTATGGTGGGACAACATAGTATGATACGATATGATACTGCTGGGCAAAGGCCTCCTATATACATATACTATTTATAATAAATAATTTTGAAATATAATAATAATATCCTGGGACGTCTCACACACGGTTATCTGATCCCAAGCTAAGCAGAGCTTGTGTTATGGTAACCAGACAACTGATAAACTTACTTATATATTTCTAAATACATACATATTATAAATAAATTACACCCAGACACCAGAACAAATGATCATGCTCATCACACAACATTTGTCCTGAGCGGGAATCGAACCCACGACCTCCGGTATAGCAGTCAGAGTCACTAACCACTAGACCACCAGGCCCGTCAAATATAGCGTCAGCTGTTGCTAATAAAATAGAGCCAATATATTTGTTGAACTATCTATATAATTTATTCTATTCGCTTCTGTAATATTTGCTCATACTACAGCAGTGAGCTCCACTCAAATTCTTTTTCATGGTCAATTTAAAATATAATACAGTTGTCGGCATCGAACAGGCCCTTGTGAATCTAATTTGCACCTCTATGGGTTCACTTATAGAGGGCACCACTTCTCATCTTATCAACTTTACTATGAAATGTACTTTGACCTTACTTATCATGTAGAATATTTTTTATTTAAGTTTGAATACATATATTATCTGGTTTGGTGTGATCTCAATAAGTGTATAAATAAACTTCAACGTTTGAAATATCGAAAATAAAAATCACGACAAACAACATCTTCGATTTTACAAACAATTTGATTAGGAATGTGTAAATCCAAAAATAGTAAATATCTTTCAATCTTAGAGATATCAATTTATCTAACGTTCCCACCTCGTGTTTCCGACGTAGGTAATATAAAAGAATATCATAGCAACGTATGGATATTTAGCACTAAAACTTGTACAAGATATAAAAAAAAATCGTTATACTATGGTGTTATTGTGGTATAATGAAATAATCTATGGTTATCACCAAACTTCACCAGATACCTTCTTATTCTCTTCCCAGTCTGGGACCGGGGTAGTTCTTAGATGAATTCTTAAATGAAAAGCACTCTATTCCCCAGGGCACAAAAAGTGGACGAGGACACCAACAGAAAAAAAAGTATTCTCTTTTTACGATTCAGTAATATACTCAGTTATTTTAATTGCTAGAATTAAGTAGATAAGTAAAGTAGTATAGAGAAGATAAATATTGTTAGAGAGATTTGGGTGGTCTGAGATCAATAACTATTAAATATCCTAGTTAGATAATATATTGATTTGTCTGTATCAATGTGGTATCAATGTCGTCAGTACGGTTAACACTACACGCCTATTAGTTTATCAGTAATTTATCCTAGACCGTACGAATAACAAAGTTTGGACATTCCCCAAGAGAAGGTTATTGTTCCAAAAACGTTATTCTTAGAAAAATACAAGTAGGTACTAATTAATCATATAAATGGTTTTTCCAAAAGAATCGTATTGAATACTCATTCGACAAAATTCCTAATAACTTACTCAAATGTAAATAAATTTAATTTATTGTTATAGGTACCTAATGTACCACACACACACACACACACACATATATTATAGGTTCATAATAAAGTCTTGATCTCCTTGGTCTAAAAAAAAGTAAATCAAGCGTCTTTTTCATAAATCACGCCAAAAAATTGAAAAAGGAATAAATATTATGACATGTATTGAGATGACCTTTTTATTATCGTTCACTTGTCACATGTCAGGACGTGTTTTGTTTATAGATTTTAATACACGACATACAATATTAGTTGCAACAACATATAACCGCGGCTTTGTCCGTTCAAAACCATGTGTTTTTAGAATAAATTACCTTTCTTTCTGTTTTACTTACCTATTCAGGAGGTTATAACACATAACATAGTGTTAATACACTCATTAGCAATTGACCACAAAAACCGTAATCCGATGGTCATACATACAAATATAGATCCTTCAAAGTAGCTATAGTAGTATTTAGATTTTGTATATAATTCTATCTTGCGGAAAATCTCTGACTAGTCATTGATCTCTACACTTTAACCTTTTACTGAACCTGTTTATAATAGATTTTTGGCATAAAAATTTTTGAAATCCGACATCGATGACATCATAAATATATTTCGGTCGGTATTTCACAAAACTAACAAAATGTTTAATGTTTAATAATATAGATATTTAAATTAGCTAACCGCGCAACGTCCAGACAATAACTATAACCAATTTATTGACGCATTTTAATCACATTACAGATAAAGTTATTGGTACTCGAAACACACATGTTTGTTCTCATATAGAATTTATTATATAACAGGGTTACGAGTAATGATACTTATTGAACTTGTGCGTCTCAGTTCCCGACGGCCAGTATTATAACTTATAATTAACGGGGACCGTCGCAAAATTGTATTCTTAATTTAAAATTTAAAATCAAAATGGTGCGGACACATTCTATTGTTTTTGTTTTCCTGTTCCAAATATATTTTGGTTGTGTGTATAGTAAGACTTGTGTCAAGGTAAGGCGTTATTTTTATCTTTATTCCAATGTCGTAGGTATTGATATTTTATCTTTCGTGCGATAGAGCAGTTACTAATGATCTTTCTTTTCAAAAAGATTTTTTAATAATTTAAATGGATTATCGATGAAAATCTTTGAATTTTTTTTCTCCGTTATATAGTGGTGTGATACATCGTCCTATGAAGGGTTTTTTTCGTCATACTTATTCGTTTTACTCTTTTCGATCTATAACCACTCAGGAGTCCAAGCCGCGCGGCGATTCTCGCCTGTCCGCGCATAAAATGTCACTTTCTTTTTTACGGCCGCGCGAGACCCTCTTAACAAAAAACGATTACTACTGAAAAACTGCTATAGCTACATTCGAATAAAAAATACTCACGGAAACCTTAAATAACCTAGAATTTAATTTGATTACAAGTAAATTACTCTAAGTAATAATAAATGATGAAAATAAAGTTTAAAGTTGGGGAAATCAAAAAAATCATAGTATTTTTTTTTATTTCGTGTTTTACAAGAAAAGTATAATAGTTACTGTACCAATTAGTTTTTATCATAATAGTACATGATATACCCTTTAAAATGACACTAATACCTCAATATAAATATTTAGTTTTCTGTCATGAAAAAATAAACTAAGCAAAGTACTTCTCAAAAGGTCCCCAGGCCTCAGGCGACATAAAAATGTAACAAGATGGCCGCCCGGCTAATGGCGTGCGCACACGACGCGGTTATTTGAATGAAACACAAATATTAATATTCGGCAAGTTTATTGAGCAAACACATCTACATTTATTATAAATATACCTAATACCTATATAATATATATATGACACTGAATGTTTTTTTTTAGTCTCCTAATTTTTACAGAGTGTGGTACCCGTGAATATGAATAACTTCAACTATGGGTAAAACTTTGAAATCACGAAAAAAAAACAGCTGTGTAATACAAAAGTTCAATACCTACTTGACCAAAATGTATGAAACAGCTTCATTGTTTATGTTTTAATACTAATTTAACCCCTGACGAAAAAACGACGGGGTGTTATAAGTTTAACGTGTGTGTGTGTATGTATGTATGTATGAGGGTGTGTGTGGTGTATCTGTGTTGCGATTTTGATTTTGTTTTTTTTTTTGTTTGAAAGGTGAATTAGTTGGGAGTGTTCTTACTTCTTAGCTGTTTGATAAAAATCAGTCCAAGATGGCTGCCGCCACAAAATTGCGGATTACATATTTTTACACATAATCGAAATCAAAATATTTTTATTTCAAGTAGGCCTTTTTAAGCTCTTTTAAAACGTTAAATTACTGACTCCAGGGGCCCGAGTCTGCTATTTACATTTGCTTGAATCGTCTGAGTGGGTGGGGTTATTGGGACCATTTTACGATAATTGGCATTCTACTAACTGTCAAAACGTCACAATTGGCCATTGGAGCGATTGAGCCGCGAGTTGAGTGAATATGACCGATGGCCGGTACAATTTCGTATTCCGCTATTTTTTGACAGCAGTTGCATCATATCTATGGCTAAACATTTTTTATTTTTCATAGACAATGTGTCAATTTCAACGAAAACTTTCCTTTTTTAAAACATAATTATCCTTATTTACAAGTTTTTAATAGAAATTACATATTGTATGGGCTTTTACAATTAATTAGTATTCAAAAAACAATTAATACAATTTTTTGCAACATAAGAAACGATTATTAATAATTAGTGCCAATCGGTGTTGCCTATTAATAATTACAAAATGTTTGATACTTTTATTTTTAATTTAAATTGACAACACCGCATCCCACTCATGCCAGTATGCCATGATTGTTGTTGGCTTAACTGAATACGAAAATTAGGCACATATTGGGTTGACACTATCATCCCACTATGATCATAGTAACACGGAGTGTAAATAGCAGACTCGGGCCCCTGTTGCAGGTTCCAAAATGTCATTCCAATGGAGAAGAACCGGCAAGAAACTCCATAGGTTACTCTTTTGAAAAAAAGGTTAAACGTAAATAGCAAAATGTTTAGATTAATGTAAATTGTAAACGATGTCATCCAAAATGGAAGAAAAATGAAATAGTAGACGCAACTAAATTTACATTGCCGTCACATTTACAAAGCTCGCGTATGCGAAAATAATAATAATAAAAAAAGACTAAACTCAATAACTAAAAAAAATATCTAGTTAAATAAGTAAATAGCTTTACATACAATATATATGTAGTCCTAACTAAACCCTAACAGGAATGTCAAGGCGTGTCAAAAGGGTTCTACGAATAGAGACCGTGGGGAAGCTAGTCGAGAAAGATAAAACAACAAGATGAGGCAAATGAACTGACGGACCGCCAGGCTTTTATCCTCTACATAGTCACTAATTTTATAATAAGCCTTTCCTATTAGTTTGGATTTCACGCATGTTTTAAACTTTTTGTTAGTTAAATGAATTCTACTACTCCTTCAATATGGGTATCAAATTAAAACGCAAGAAAATAAGAGAAATGAATAAACAAGTTAAGGAGACCCTACCAAAAAGCCTAAAATTAAAAAAAAACCCCGAGATTCAATAATAAAAAAATTGAAATGTTCTATTTTTGATATAAATTATAACTGTAAAACTTGTTTGTGAAATTCTCTAAAACAGTGCTCAATGCACAAACTTGTATCGCACTGAATGCATTTCCAAATTGTCCTCGTGTCCCTTTTTCGGCGTGTGCACATCCAGCAACGCGCTTTTTTAATATTCGATCGCATGGGAAAGTGGTCGTTATCAACTTTCGGTCGGTCGTTTGATCGGGTTGTCAATTGTCCTGGTCTAGTCTTATTCGCATAAAGTCGGGGTTCAGTCGTCAAGTCGATGCGTCGATGTATTTTAAGAAGGCCTTCCGCTAGGATGGTCCGGAACTGCCTATGTGATATGTTTGGGTTCTGCGATGAAAATAACACATAGGCATTGAACACAGCAGTGCTCAGCAACCTGCAGAAGACCTTCTTATACCATACCTTGTTTCTAAGGCGTTCTACGGGCTGAGCAGATAGAAATTGATCTTTTCTATCCACTCCGCCCATGGACTTATTGTAATCAATTACAATTTTCGGTTTGTATGTCAGTCGGTTATATTTATTTTGAATCCCCACTTGTAAGTGATGGTATGTGGAGATCATGCTAACCAAATTGGCATCTCGCCATACCATCACAGACAAGTCTGAACAGTAGCTTGCCACTACCTCACCCTGTCGTAGGTCAGTCTTGGTCAGAGTCTTGAGCGAGTCGGGCACGAATTCTCGATTTAGGCGTAATGTTCCATAACAGTCAGTTTTATGTTTTTTGAGAAATCGCAATAATAGTGGACTGTTATAGAAATTATCCATAATTACAGTATGTCCTCGGTCAAGTAGTGGCTCTATCAAGTCGATTACTATTTTAGCGGTTGCGTTGGTGGGTCGTGCAAAATTGATATCTGGTCTGTCAACAGTCTCGTCCTGTGATTGGTCAAGCGTCTCGGTTTCAGGCCGGTCATGCAATATGTCTTTGGGCTGGTCAATTGTCTCGTCATGGGGTTGGTCAATCGTCTCGTCCTCAGTAGGTAGATCATTGGTCGGGGCAGCCTGAGCATTTTTTCCAACATACACAAAAAACTTCCAGAGATAGCCAGTGCGAGACTCACAAAGCTCATATGTTTTTACGCCAACTTGGGCGGCTTTAGTGGCAATTTTTTGAGCAAAGCTCAATCGCCCGTGCCACTTGAGGAGAGACTCGTCAATGGCTATCTCTTGGGCAGGCATGTACAAAGTTGAAAATTTTTGATTTAGGTAGTCTATCACAGGTTGTATTTTACTAAGTTTAGTCTTGTTCGTCAAAGTCTCGTTGTCGACGAAATGATATAACGATTTTAGCAGTGCGAAACGATTAAAAGATATAATGCGTGAAAAATACGGCATGGTCCCGAACCCGTTAAAAGAAAAGTATTTTTCCTCCTCTGGTAACGGATGCAGGCCTTGCAGAATCAACACTGCTAAAAACGTAATCATTTCGTTGCAGTCAGTCGGAGTCCATCTATGCAGACGCGATGTTGGAAGCAGCTTGTTCTCCGCTTTTAAGCGAGCTATCTTCTGCTCTGCATAGCGGTTCGTTTCTGTGCAAAGTCGGTCAATAAAATGAGTGTCGAACATTTTGTAAAAAAATTCAACAGGAGTCTTGTCTTTTATGTCAAAAGTCGTTCCCGATAACCCTGTGAAGGTCTCTCGTCGTCCAGTAAAGTTCGCCCTGTCCTTTTTCCAGTCAAAACTGTAGTAGTCATTGTTAGGCACTATGTCGCGTAAAAGTCGGTCATTTAATTCGTCCTCAGCCTGAAACACTTTAGTCTCTAGTTCAGTCATGTCAGCGTCACATGCTGGTTCTGTCGCTGCGTTACGCATGACCGGAAGAAAACCGTCGTCGTCATCGAAGGTAAGGTCTAAGTCAACGTCACTGTCATCATCTTGTAGCCAGTTGTCTACACTATTTTCGTAATTTTTGTCTGTTATATCTGAAACAAATAAAATACGTATTAGTTAATCCGACCAAATAGACAAGTTATGTCATGGCAGTCCTACTGCTATTATTAACTCGAAAGTTTGTGAGGATGTATGGATGGATGTTTGTTACTTTTTCACACATAGACTCCTGGTATAACACGTAGGGTACTCGTTATCCCAGTATTACTACGGGAACGAGATTTATAAGGGTAACACCACGGGGTGCATTTAGTACTTACTAGTTAAAGTTCTGTGTGAGGTGCTCGGTTGGGTCTCCACTTCGACTTCTTCTCCCAGGATGATGACATCTATTAGAAAAGAATAAGGCGTTTTAATATCATCAGCGTAAGTCGCTTCTTCTAAGATGTCCGTGAAGCCCAATCTAAACTTAGCGCCATTGAGAGTCGGCTAGGCGAACTATAAGGGGAATTCGGGACAGTATCTGCTTGCTTCTGGCGTACCCATTCGTTCGTAGTCGGGTATACCCTCGAGTTTAGGTTCAGGCTCGAGTTCAAGGCCGAGTTCGAGTCCAAGCTCAGACTCGGGTGCGGACTCGTCATCTGCTGCAGTAGGAGAGTTTGGTTCCTTCACTAAAGGGCAAACCTCACGCTTCGGGGATGGCCTCCTGCAAGATAATTAATCATATAAATCTCATTCACAGTAACTGAACAAGAATATCGAACGCATTGATATCATTATGAAGTAATTACCGTGCTCGTTTTTTTCGCGGGGGCGCATCAGGCAGGAGAACCCGCTGAAGTTCAGTTTGTCGCTTGCGAAATACGAACTCCTTTCGATCTTCAGCGGACATTTTGTTCATTCGGCGCTTAGTGAGCGCTTTTTCCGCACTCACATTAATTAACTCTAGACTGCAAAAATAATCTACTATATAGACTCAATCTAGACACAAACACATCTTCATTTACTGCTCTTGTTGAACTAAGATAAAAAACAACAAATACCGTGTTACCAGTTATCTATACTTATAATAAATCTGTAGAGAGGTCAATTCTGTACATGAAATATATTTTCAAAATAACTATCAAGGAGTGATTAGTGATCGATACTGATGCCAAAAATGCAATCAGTAAAATTTTTGTCTGTCTGTCTGTCTGTATGTTCCTTATAGAAACAAAAACTACTCGACGGAAACTTGGTACAATTATGCTTCATACTCCTGGGCAGGTTATAGTATACTTTTCATCACGCTACAATCAATAGGAGCAGAGCAGTGAAGGGAAACGTTGGGAAACGTATAGATTTTAATTTCAAGTACATGTAGTATATTTGATAGTGTGTAACGTAGGTTATTTTTAGTACTCTTAGATAGGATTAGTCATTCGTATAGATTTAATTTTTTAGGGATTTTTCTCATTTATTGGTATATACATATAAGACGTGTAGGTAGGCGCTATAGGCCGACCGTTTAACTCGCGTATCGCCTGCGCGGTAAGAAGGTAGCGGGGGCGGGTAACGCTACACACGGAGTCAATAATCCAAAGATTTATCTCGAGATAGACATTGTTGGTAAAGAATAAAATAATAAGTATCTTTTTTTAAGTATTTATTTTTAAGTTTTACAAATATATTATAATAGCTTAAATACGCGAGTTAAACGGTCGGCCTATAGGTGTTAGGGCTCTTCTGTAAAAATAGTCTTAAAGATTTCTTTATTTTTAATACGGATATACTTATAACACGATGCCTTCCAGAAAGAGACCATCTCTTTCTGCTACATCGAGACAGGCTAGGCGAATGAGACTAACCAGAGGTATGCTCGATAGATAACGTTCTAAACAAATAGCACTTTACACAAAAAAAATCATTGATAAGTTTCGTCATCCACGCGAACGTAGTCGCTGGCACAGCTAGTGTAACATAAAATGAAACTTTAAAAAGCATAATTATATTTACGGCAGGGGTTCCTCCGGCCTATTACACCCACGTCCGCATCCGCGTCCACGTCCCCGTCCTCTAGCGCGTCTATTTCCTCGACTTGTAGAACTAAAATCAATATTTTAAATGTATTTCATTGCAATACATTGTATTGAATGGAGGTGAAAGTAAATAAAACAGTTACATACACAATGTGTACTTACAGCTGCGGCTCTATTTGGTCACTTGGCAGAGGCTCCTCCGGCCTATTGGACCCTTGTCCGCGTCCGCGTCGTAGGTATAACTGTTAAGAGCTTATGTACCAAATATTATTGTTTTCTGTAATTTTAAATGTGATAACACTAGTTAGGTGTAATAATTTAATATTACTTATTAGCCTAAGGGTGCGTCCACATCTAACGAACGAGCATTACACGAGCAGCTGGCGAGCCGTTCGCGAACCGCTCGTGGCGTGCTCGCGAGCGGCTCGCGAGCATGCCGCGAGCGGCGCGCGCACGTTTGTCAGACGGCGTAATTGACACTAGTGCGTTCGCGGCATGCTCGCGAACGGCTCGCGAGCTGCTCGTGTAGTGCTCGTTCGTCAGATGTGGACGCAGCCTTACTAGTGTTTTCCATGAATGTCTATTTATTCAGTTTTGTTAGTAGACTGCTTTAGGCTAGGTCGAAAGTTATGACTCATAACAGTAGAGTTTACAAAAATAAACAGAAAATATAAATAGAAAGTTATCTACTTATTATAATAATGTATAAAAAATATATTTATTCGTCTGAATATATTAGAATACAGATAAAAAAAGCTCTAATATAGGAATTATAGCGTACAATTTTTTTTTAACTCGTAAATCTTTAAGAGACCATTTTCATCCAAAGCAGTTTCACGTTTCAACGCGGGGTGTTTAAGATAAACATTGATAATGTCTGCAGATAGTGTCAAAATGAGCGTCGCGTTGTCAGCGTCAAGTAACCCAATAGGTACCTACCTAGCCACCGCAGTCGGGTCGCCCAATACCCACTCAATTGTTATGATAAAAACTCGCGCGACGCGACTTCACATATTATATAAAGAGTATATTTAAACTACCTAACAAAAGATTATACACTTAAATAATGTTAAATTGTTGAAAACTGTGACTGTGCTCAGTGATCTGTATATTATAATAGATAATGAAGGTAAGGTCAATGTTTTTTACGAAACTTTGGTATTGATCAAATAATCTTGCCTGTTTTTATACTGTTCTGTTAGCGCAAGTCATTATTTCTGATATTAAACAGATAATTATTGGTGTAATATAAAACCTATGGAAACCTGTTAGACACAATATCTGTACAGTTAATTTAGTTATATTTTTGTACACTTAAACCACAAGACGAATCGGATAACCTTAACAACAGAATGATGAATGACATTAAAGTGCGCATTTACAAAGTTAGTCATTAATTATACAATTATTACAGAAACTTGAAATTAACCGTACTTCATTGGTAGCTATTTAGAAATTTGCTTATTCTTTTTTGTTTTTCGTAACTTTTTTAAAATGGCCAGTTCTATTCTCATACAAAGAGTCAATATCATTTATAAATAAGTTTTAATGTGTCTATTGTTGCTATTGTTTTCTTAAGTGTTATTACATTTTCAGAACAAACGAGTTTGTGTGATTGGGGCCGGGATAGCTGGGTTGGCATCGGCAAGATACTTAAAGGAAGAAGAAGGAATAAGTTTCACAGTACTAGAAGCGACTCGATATGTTGGGGGCACCTGGAGGTATGACCCGAGAGTGGGTACCGACGAAAATGGACTACCTTTACACACTAGTATGTACAAGCATTTAAGGTAAGAAAATAATAACATTTTATTCATTCAAATCGTGGCTGCTCACAAACAAAAACGCTTTTAAATTAGCACAATTCAGTAGCGTTTTAGCTGCGCGCAAGTAAAAAATCATATTTTTATTCAATGACCCTTAATAATACTCGAAAAGGCAGCTTTGTAAGGAAATGTGTGCTTTATGTGATTTTCAAATAAACACTTTTGGATTATTACAGCATGCTATAAAAAGGTATACCTCAAAGATATTAGGTACCTCGAGAAGCATTTACGAAGTATGTTATAAATGACAATAAAAATACAGTTTTAAGCCAAAACCCCAATTAAATAACTAGTAAATATGTAACTATGTTAACTAAACAATCGTTACATCAGCTATTTACAGATTATCAATTGTTTAAATATTTAATTTATCTTATCACCGTCGCCGCGTCGCGTTGTTCCGTTGTTTTAATTCTTAACAAAACAAATAGATGGCGTGATAATAAGTTAATGTTCAAAGTTGTGTGATGAGACATGATGTACCTATGATGTATTGTAAATTAGGTCCTAATTTGATAATCATTTTAGCCAATCATAGTCCACTGCTGGACATAGGCCTCTCCCAATTTGCGCCACAACACCCGGTCCTCCGCCCTCCGCATCCAGTCCCCTCCAGCGACCTTTTTCAGGTCGTCAGTCCACCTGGCGGGGGGGCGTCCTACCTTACGCTTGCCGAGTCGCGGTCTCCATTCTAGGACTCGTCTGCTCCAACGGCTATCGGTCCTTCGACAGACATGGCCAGCCCATTGCCACTTCAGCGAGCTAATTTTACGAGCTATGTCGGTTACCTTGGTTCTTTGTCGGATGACCTCATTACGAATTTTATCCTTCAAAGAGACTCCGAGCATAGCTCGCTCCATAGCCCGCTGCGCGACTTTAAATTTGTGGACTAGTCCAACCGTTAATGTCCACGTTTCGGCACCGTAAGTCATAACAGGTAGGACGCACTGGTTGTAAACTTTCGTCTTCAGGCATTGCGGTATAGGCGAAGAGAAGACTCGACGTAGTTTGCTAAACGCTGCCCAGCCTAACTGAATTCTCCGATCGACTTCCCGCTCGAAGTTGTTTCTACCAAGCTTGATGACCTGCCCTAGGTAGATATACTCTTGAACAACTTCGAGCATCGATCCTTCGACATATATCGGTCTCGGCATGACATGTTCATTGAACATGATCTTGGTTTTATCCAAGTTCATGCCAAGACCGACCCGTCGTGAAGCTCCATTCAGGCCATGCAGCATCTCGCTTAGTTGGTCCAGCGACTCTGCCACTATGACGATGTCATCGGCAAATCTAAGGTGCGAGATGTGCTCACCGTTCACATTTATACCCCGTCCAGTCCAGTCCAGAGTCTTGAAGACATCCTCGAGCGCATTGGTGAACAGCTTTGGGGATATAACATCCCCCTGTCTCACCCCCCGACGCAGCTCGATCGGATTGGTCTTATGGTCATGGAGCTGGACAGTCATTGTGGCGGTGTCATATAAGCATCTCAGCGCCTCGATGTATCGCCAGTCAATACGACATCGTTGCAGAGCATCCAGAACCGCCCAAGTTTCGATGGAGTCGAAGGCTTTCTCGTAGTCCACAAAGGCCAAACACAGCGGCTGATTGTACTCTTCGGTTTTCTGCACAATCTGCCGAACAGTATGGATGTGGTCTACGGTGCTAAAGCCTTTTCGAAACCCGGCTTGTTCTGGTGGCTGGAACTCGTCGAGTCTTCTAGCGAGGCGGTTAGTGACTACTCTCGAGAACAACTTGTAAATGTGGCTCAGGAGTGAGATAGGTCTGTAATTCTTCAGCAAGGTTTTGTCGCCTTTCTTGAAGAACAGAACCACCGCACTCCCGCTCCACGCTTGTGGTGTTAAGCCTTGATGAATGACGGAATTAAAGAGACTCGCTAGCTCTTTCAGGACTGTGGTCCCACCGGCCTTAAGGAGCTCGGTTGTAATTCCGTCATCACCCGGCGCCTTGTTGTTCTTTAGTTGTCTGAGAGCTGCCTCAACCTCGCCCGGGTCGACATCCGGGATGTCCTCGGTGTAATGGCGCGTGAGTGGGGCTCTGTGGTCATCTTCGCCTTGTCTCGATGGTTTAGTCACCCGTGATGCATATAGGTGTCTATAAAAACTCTCAATTTCCTCGAGAATCTCGAACTTAGAGGTGACGGTCCTGCCATCCCCGGTCCTCAGTTTCGCCAGATGGGGTCTACCTAATTGCTGAGCGAAGACTTTGGTGCCTCTATTTCGCTCAATCGCAGCCTCGATATTACGAGTGCTGCAGCGTCGGAGGTCACGTCGCGTCAGTTTCCTGATTTTCAGGTTTAAGGACCGCCTATCTGACGAAGACATCTGGGCGTCCGGCGTTTCTCGTCTTTCCTTCATAAGTTCGAGAGTCTCGGGTGAGAGCTTGGACTCCCTATTACCGCGTTTTCCGGGGAACAACCTTCGAGACACATTCTGTAGCGTTTTGACCACTGTGTCGGTTTTTTCGTCAACATTGTCCGTGGTTTCCAGCAGTGCGAAACGATTTTGGAGTTCCAACTGGAACTTATCGGAACCTAAAGCTATTTGGGGCAGCGTGGGTCGGAGAGTAGGTCTCATCATCCTAACTCTTTCAGCCTTAAGGTTGATATTTAGAGAGCCTCGGACGAGTCTATGATCGCTACCGGTATTAAACCTATTGATCACCGAGACGTCTCTAAATATATGCCGTTTGTCCGTGATGATGAAATCTATCTCGTTCCTCGTCACATTATCGGGGCTTCGCCATGTCCACTTTCTGTGGGGCTTCTTCTTAAAGAAGGAATTCATTAAGAAGAGCCCCTGGGACTCTAAAAAGTTGACCAACATTTGGCCTCTGTGATTTCGGCGCCCCACGCCGTTAGGACCGATTTTCGTTTCGCCGCATTCTTGTACTCCCACCTTGGCATTAAAGTCTCCCATAACAACGTTGTAGTGAGCCTTCCTGGTACCATGTAGTGCCTTCGCTATGTCTTCGTACATGGTTTCGGCTATCTCATCAGAGTATGTCGAGGTCGGCGCATATACCTGCACCACCTTCAGGAACTTCCTGTCGGTGATTTTCAATAAGAGGTACGCTACCCTTGTCGACACACTACTGATTTCCACAACGCTGCTTGTGAGACACTTGTTGACCAAGAAACCGACACCGCCCTGGGAGGGCCTATCACCTTCTCGGTAGTAGAACAGGTCACCTGACTCAAGGGTTATCGTGTCCTCCCCCTGTCTTCGGACTTCAGATAACCCCAAAATGTGCCAGTTTATGCGACCCAATTCTACCTCGAGTTCGGTGAGGTGTTGGTCCAGCCGTAGACTTCGTCCGTTATACGTCGCCAGGGTCAGTTTTTTGAGGTAGTGGTAGCCTCCCGTAGCCCGGAGATTCCTAGCACCCCCTGTCCCGCCGTTACCGCGACCGCTACCTTGGCCGGGAATAGCGGGACTACCGGGAACTGGGGGCCGTTTTGTGTGGTGTGGGCTCATACAGAGGTTTTGGCCTACTAATGCCACGCTGGCCAGACGGGTTGGCATAGGGTTTGGTCTCGAGTTTTCCTTCTCTAAGCAGTGGTTTTCGGCTCTGCTCAATTTTCCCTTAGTCGCCTTCTACGACACCCACGGGATGAGATGGGGTGGTGACCTTTGTATTCTTTAGGTCCGTCACCACACGGACGAAATTTGATAATATAAAAACTAAAACGGGTTAAAATACCTTTTTTAATACGTTATTATGTAAAATTATGTAACGGGAATAAGCGCGTACATGCTTAAATACCTTTTAGGGCTTTACGTTTCGACCGGGTTACACCGACCGTGGTCGCAAGCATGTCTCATCGAACACAAAACACATATTATTATCAAAGTAAACAAACATGTTTACATTACCAACTATTTGTTATATATTTGTCAGACATCTAGAAGCTTTTATGTTTTGATCGTAATCTGTTAAAGGATGCCTTATCACATGCACACCAAATATATACCATGTACGATAAGCAAAAACAAACATATTATGTGGAAATATAGGATGAATTTCATTCATGCACAAATATATTACTTATAGGTACCTCATAATGTAGGTAACATTTTCGATTCCCACAATTTTTTTTTAAGATGAGCGTGATCATTTGTTCCGTGTCTGGGAGTAATTTATCTACGATATTTATTTATTTACAAAAGAAACACGTATGTATTTAGAAAGATATAGATAGGTATGTTTATCAATAACTAGCTGTGCCCCGCGGTTTCACCCGCGTGAATACCTAGGTCCCGTTCCCGGTGCCTTTGTATTATTAGGGGCGGAGATGAATCCAACAAATCACTATCGTAACAAAAGTCAGGATTACTTAATTTGGTGGTTGAGTATTCTTCAATTTCCTAATTTTCGCAATTTTGCAATTTTTTTTTTAATAAGAACCTTTTCCTGACAATAACAATTATAACAAACACAACAAAAAAAAATTAGCCTAATCGGTCCAGCCGTTCACGCGTGATGCCGTGACCAAGGGAAATAGGGATTCATTTTTATATATATAAGGTGTTAAAAAATTAACTTTAAGAAATTTAAGGAGTTGTTGAAAATTATATTCAATAAATAATCACGAAGAAATATTTAAAAAAAGCTACCGTTCAAAAGATACGCAATTATTTGCATTACGCGTAAATAACCAAATAATAATATGCGCACCGTACCTAGGCCGTCTAAGTCCCGCTTGCCGCGAACGACACTGAGCGACAAACCCTTCCCGCGCGGCAGATATCAAACGACTGATGATCGGTAAAGGGTAGCGCTGGGGAGAGATCCGTGTCGGCTCCACCACCGAAACGCGCGCAGGCGCGCGCGCAGCCCCGCGTACAGTGTGCATAAAAATAGTTTTAAAAATTACTTTATTTTAGTTAAAAAATAAAATCGCTCAAAAAAATTTTTTGGTAGAGATCTTTGCAGTTAGCCTGAGCGCAGGCTTTAACTGCTTCACCGGACTTTTGGCGAGGACCTTAAGGCCTCCAGCCAGAGCAATAAGAAAAACTTACTACGTCAGCAACGTTCACTAAGGACACCCCCTGCGGGGTTCGGACCTCGACTTAGTGCGTTGCTAACAATCAACAACAAGGGATGGCTGGATCTAAATTTTTATTATTTAGGGACATATTTTTATAGCTAGTTTGGCCGGCTTGGGCCAGCTTGGTCTAGGGACGGGAGGATTTTTTTTGTTTTTAGTTATGTTTATTTATCGACACCGAGCATCCTCGTAATTTTTTTAAAGTTAATTTTTTATCACCTTATATAGATTAGGTTAGCATAGTACAGTCTTGTTTGGGATCAGATGATCTTGTATGGGTTGTCACTGAATATAATAATCATAATTTTATTGGTATTATTTTGTAGAACAAATCTACCAAAAGCGACGATGGAGCTCAGAGGGTTCCCCTTACCGGAATACCTTCCTTCATACCCGAGTTGGGAAGATTATTATCACTACTTACAAGCTTATGCTGAACATTTTGACGTTTTAAAATATATACAGGTAAGATAAACATAATTTTAGATGAAATAGAAGTTCAACTATTGAATATGCTTAGCAAGTAAATTTCTATATTTCACAGAAGTTCATTTAATTATGATTTAACGGAATTTAACCAAAAGTAAGATCCGAATTAATAGATTGATAATAATTATGTTATTTTAAATTTAATAAAAGCATTTCATTGTGTTTTTGTCCTTCAAGACATGATTCTGTTATGTGCATACTTCTATTGTCCGAACAAAGATTAATAAATAAATAACAGAACATAGTTTAATAGAATGATAATTGCAACAGGATCTACATCTCATACATGTTAAGTAGGCATTAACGTGCTATTCTTAGCTTTGAGCTACTCATACTTAAAAAACTGCAATGGAGTTCCTAATACATCAAACCATTATAATCCTAATACAGTTCCTTCACAACGTGGTCCATGTGACAAGAGTAGGCGACGTGTGGAAGGTGAAACATGTTCATGTTCTAACAAACGAGACCTTTGAGGAAGACTACGATTTCGTCATCCTGGGCAACGGACACTTCAGCAAACCCTGTATGCCTCAAATTCCTGGAGAAGACCTATTTAAAGGTAAAAATAATTATTATATATTATATTCCGGGACAATTCACACACGGTTATCTGATCCCAAGCTAAGCAGAGCTTGTGTTATGGCAACCAGATAACTGATAAACATACTTATATATTTCTAAATACATACATATTATAGATAAATTACACCCAGACACAGAACAAATGATCGTGCTCATCACACAAACATTTGTCCTGGGTGGGAATCGAACCCACGACCTCCGGTATAGCAGTCAGGGTCACTAACCACTAGACCAACAGGCCCGTCAATTGATTAAAGCTTTATCCTTTTAATAATTCCCAATATAGCTAGTTTCCCACTATAGTAACTTTTGTCTACGGCTCCGCTCGGTATGATGTCGTTTACCGAGGTAAAAAGTATGTCCTTTATTGGGTTTCAAGCCTACTCCATACTAAGTTTTAAAAAAATCTGTTTTGCCTTAAAATCGTTAGAGACTGACAGAGTCACTTTCACATATATAGTATACGTATCTACTATTAGTAGTGAGCAATAATCGTTCTGTGAACATCTTTATTTTACGTTGTAAACCTATGAACAACAAAACAGTATTAATTATACGGATCAACCTGACTCAAGGCACTTATCAAAACCATATATCGAAAATAATGTTTTAATCATAATCATCATCCAACAGCCCTTGTCCTCCCACTGCTGGGCATAGGCCTCTCCTTTCTCATGCCATTTTCTACGATCCTTGCCATCCTCATCCTGCCTCGACCCGAGACCTTAAGTTTTTATTTTTAATAAATGTGATAAAATGTCGAAATGATCTCATGAAATTGTAGGCACGATAATACACAGCCACGACTACAGGGAGCCCGAGCCGTTCAGGAACCGACGCGTGCTAGTGGTGGGGGCCGGGCCCTCGGGCATGGACATAGGCCTGGACGTGGCCGAAGTCAGCAGCGCCCTCATCCACAGCCACCACTCAAAGATCAACTTCACGACGCCGTTCCCCCCACACTATATCAAGAAGCCAGATATCAAGGAGTTCAATGAAACTGGAGTTATATTTAAAGATGACACCTATGAAGACATTGATGATGTTATTTATTGTACAGGTTGGTAGTATCTCCTTTTCTCTTTATGAACCTTAGATAACTTATGACACTTCTCGATACAGTACAGATCGTAGTGTTCTTTTATGTATCCGCTCTACATATCTAGCTTTCACTCAGTTAATTCCTCTTTTTCGAAATGAAGCGAAGTTTATACACTTAATCCAGGAGGAAGAGGAATACCCCGAAAGGGTTATATATCTATTTATATAAAATTTTTAAGACATGCACAAACCGACAGTTTCTCTTCTGTCTGCTTTATCAGAATCAACATAATTTATAATACTCCCCAAAAGTTTCCAAAAAATGATTTCACCATTTTCGTGTCCTAACAAATTATCTTGACCTCTACGACTAGGTTTCCTGTACGACTACCCATTCCTAGACGAGACGAGTGGCTTAACCTTAAACCCGAAGAGCGTAGTGCCGTTGTACCGGTACATGGTGAACGTCAACGAGCCCACCATGTTTGCCATGGGCCTGATGATCAGGGCCTGCCTAGCGGTGGCTTTGGATGCCCAGGTAAATAGCACGGACTGATGCTCAGATACTTAGTTGTGAATTAATCAAACTGGGTTGCAACAATGCTCGGCATACCTTTCTCTTTAAAAAATCACATTTGCTCTGGTTATGTCTTTGAATCATAATCCCAAATGGGTGCGGTTGCGAATTGATCAGCAATTTGCAATTTTCGCAAGTCATCTATGTAAATTTTACTTTCATTAAGCGGGATTTATGTGTGTTTATGTTTCATGCAATTTTTCCAAAACTATTTACTTTCGCAGGTTTTTACAGATTTAAATTAATTTACCCTTATTTCTAGGCTCGGTACGCTACAGCCATCATAAAGGGCAACTTCACTCTCCCTCCGCGCGACCAGATGATGAAGGAGTGGCAGAAGAGAGCCGACCCAATACGTTCCAAGGGACTGCCCATGTCTTACATACATATACTGGGTGAAAAAGAGGTTTGTTAGACTTAGCCTGTTCTTTACGCCTGATTTAAACGTTGATTTCTCGTATTTAAACTTATTTATGTATATGTATTTAAAAAAGAAATAAAATTTAACTTGCGTGTCCTAAAAACCAAACTTTCGCTGGCAGAAAATATATTTTAAATTATTGCGGCAGTTTTTTGTTTTTCTCATTGACAGACTATTTTGCTTATCAGACTGTTTTAATACAATAGGAGAATTTTAATCTTTCAGGATCAATACTACGCCGACCTTTCAGAAGAGTCTGGTATCGATAGAGTACCACCAGTGATGTTCAAGATCCGAACCCTGGACACAGAAGCCAAGTTAGAGAATTTATACACGTACAGAAACTACGAGTACCATGTCATAGACAATTATACTTTTACTAGGAAGGTCGAAGACCCGGCTGTGAGACGCAGGTTGAATTCCTAGCAATTCTAATCTTTTAAGGTTGTAGAAGATATTGTACAAGAGTTATGTAAATACTGACAAAATGTTGCTAGATTATTATTTGCATTTTGGTTAAAGCAATTTTCACTAAATCCAAGATTTTATAATTTTTTTTTGTATATAGTAGTCTGTGAAAAGCAAATGTTGTGCATGTCTGTTAATGATGTAAACACTAACCTTATTTTAATGTCATATTATTATTTTCATGTTTGTGTTTACGTTGTTGACGTGCCATAAATAAATAAATAAAAAAATAAAATAAAGCAAGATTAGAGAAAAAGAAAATGCGACAAGACCACAAAGAAATACGTATAAGGAAATATTTTACAGAATTACTCTTTTAAGGATATTGCAGTTAACTGATTTATGAGAAGTTTATGAAAGTCAAAGACTATAATATTATAATTATATGAAGTTACGTAATAACAACGAAATGTACCTTATAGTAAATAGCATTTATCATTTTATATTTTGATTTATAAATAATTTATTTTTATATATTATTAACGGGAAAACATGTACAAAAACCAAAATAACTGGTGTAAGTAGTTTATTTGTACTTATTAATAATAATTCTTACATAATTGATTAATTGGTAACAGTCTAGTAAACGAATACAAACAAATACTGTATTAATAACGCATTTTATTTAAATAAATCCTTACCTAATATAAAACAATGTAGGCAAGAAATCTGTTTGATCACTCTAATTTTCATACAAATCACTCTTCACTCATACGAATTTACGACTTATTTAATAATCTCATTAAATCAAATCTTCATGAAGATCAGTAAAATTGACCTTATTTTTCCTAAAGGTCCATTGTATTATTTCCTCAAAATTATATTAAAAACAATATTTACAGATCTACAGGGCAGGATAGTTCTTTCTTAGGGCTGTATGTTCTCTCATAGTTTTGATCGTCAATGATTTTGTAATCATAGTCCCGGTAGTGCAGTAAGTCTTCCAGACGATTCCTGGAGTTAAAACGAGCTATCTTGGTTAGGACTGCCGGGGAGGGTGTGACGTCAGCTTCGTCGGTTAAATTTCCGAAATATTCATCCTGGAAATCAGAAATGTTATAGTTAGACATGAAAAGTTTTGGTAAGTAACATTAGACTTAAAATGATTGAAACTTGTTCGAATAAGATTTAGCGTTACTTATTTACTTGGCTGTAAATCTACTTTTATTAATAAAATAGTCAATAATGAAAGTCCTTTTTAGGCAGCATCAAACTACCGTGTAATGTGAAGCCAAACGAAAATCTAAATTATTTATTATATTGGAAAAACATTTAAAAGTTTCTAGCAGTCATTTGTTATCAATCAAATGAAACATATTTTTAGCTAATCAACGAGAGAATTAGACTATCAATCTTATAGTCAACATGACATATTATTATATGGAGAATCTAGTAAAGTATTATAATATAAACTATGTAACCAACTTCAAGCCAGGGAATACATACCATGCTATTAATAACATTGACATCAATGATCTTCATTCCCATGTTCTGGAGGTCGTAGACGTGGTCGAGCCACTTCTTCAGCATGCTCTCCTGGGTTGGCAACTGGAACTTGCCCGAAGCTAACGCAGCTGCGTACTGGCCCTGGTCAAATATTTAAGAATTAGATGGTGGAAAAATGTTACATTGCCAAATCAGACGAAAAAGTGGTCCCAGTTAGGCAGAGTACGTTGGAAAATTACATGTAAATTATTGATGACACATAATTGTATACAAAACTGATTGCCATTTAAAATGGTTGAATATGGGACTACCTCTGAGGTATACCTACGCTTATGATCACAAAAAAAAAAAAAAACGATTCATAATTATAATTGCTGGAGATATTTCCTAACCAAAAGAGAACGTCTTCCTTTCGAAGTCTGTTACATAACAATTAGAGGACTAAACTTTAAAGTAAGGTTGGTTATTCGGTTTTGAGACAATATTCAAAACAACAGACAGTAAACATACTTGAGCATCCATAACTCTGTTAATAACTTTCTTGGAGACGCCAACGAACATCATGCTGGGATGTTTTATGTTGACAGTTTGTTGGTACAGAGGTAGAACAAACTTCTTTGACGCTGTCACACCGGCAGTGGCGTCGAGGAATGGATGAGCGTAGTTGTAACCTGAAGGTAAAGCAATAAATATAAATTATAATGTGCGATCTATAAGAAATAGGCAATGAGGAAAGTAAGTAAAAGTAAATATATTTTAACGTATAATTTTTTAAAAGTTTATAAAAGACCAGCTAAACAAGTTCCTCTTAAGGTGTTCTTACTGCTGTAGTCCGAGACGTTACTAACGCAATGATAGTACGTTATACTTATCGATTTAAATAAGAAATTGCTTAAATAGAAATGAATTGTCGATTCTGAGGTATCCTCGATTTACGTAAGCCAAAGTTCAGGCAATCTGAGAGTTGGCTTTCTTAAATAATAAAAAATCTCTTAACGAACCATAATCGTCCCTGAGTACGACAATTAAAGCTAGCTAAATAGTGTATTTGCAGTCGTGGACAGTGCAATCGAAAGTAATGGGTAAGTACCTGCTGTTCATTTGACTTCGTAAATGGCACTTCCCAAGTCAATAGGAACTTAATTCAGAAAGCGGAACGTCTGTTGACGATTCACTTTCTTTCGTTGTCCAGTTTGTTTGATAGTGTTTAATGAGTTACCATGGTAGGAAAAACATAGGCAAACCTATATTGTGTATATCTAATGTCAAATTAATCTAACTTTTGGTACTTACATTTATCTATGTATGTCTATATTTTTTTAGAGAATTCAGTTAATAATTTCCGAATTTAGAAAAAAGAAAGTTTTTTATAAAAAATGCCGTCCTGTATTTAACATACCTGTACAGAATATGACGTCATCAAACTCTTCAGTGCTTCCATCTACGAATATAGCACCAGTTGGTGTAAACGAGTCGATGTCTGGTTTCCTCAGGTAAGTCTTGGAGAACTCTGGTTGGTTGTATTGGAGATGGTGGCTGTGTATAAGTGTGGCCGTTACGTTGGACAACTGCATGGCGAGGTCGAGCCCTGATGCGCCTGCGCCGACGAGGAGGACTCTACGGTTCCTGAAGTCTTCGGGGTCTTTGTAGTCGTGGCTGTGCATTACTCTTCCTATAAAACAATTAGTATAGTCAATATTGTTGCCTTCAATTTATCTGTAAACAGGGTGACACATAATGGCCTATGAGATAAAGGGCATTTTGTTTGGTGAATTATATGGTTGTATGTTTTTGTCCAAGAACAGACGAAATTATTCAACAGATTTTGATGAAATTTGGTCCGTAGATAGTTTATAGTCCAGATTCATGTTTAGAATAAAAAAGTTTCCTTTCTATTTTATTAAGGCTTATACATGCGGACGAAGTCACATGCACTATTTAAAAAATAAAGATATCAAAATTACAGAAGCTTCAAAGCCAGTTAATAACCAAACCAAAATGAAGACAGTTTTATAATTATAATTTGTTTCATAATGGTATAAGTTTGTTACCTTGAAACAACGACAAAACGTGACTGACAAACAATAAGGATTTTTTCCAATTTAATAAAACAAAATTACTCATTCAACACAAGATATGAAATAATTATTAAATTATCTTTGTATTCATGTAAGGAAGGCAATTCTAACGTTAACTTTGATTGCTAAAGTAATCACGATTTTTAGAGAATTAATTCTTTAGTTCGTGAACTCAGACTTTGACCATTATAATTATTATATTGTGCAGGATATTTTAATGAATATTTAATATATTATAATAGAATTATTATAATGTGCTGTTATAACTTAGACTTGACGTTATATACGCATTTTTCAACGTCTCCATTTTTATGTACATAATTATGATCATCACAGCAATACTTGAAAACATACTTTACAAAAACACTTTTAATATTAAACAGCATCTGAATGAACTTTGCCTTTAGTGCAATATTCTATTTATAGTTATTTATGAGCAAAGCAAGACGGAAACTAAAGCTATATGAGCAGTTGTGAATGGAAAGTGAATGGAATTCTGAGCCCATATTGCTAAATTATGCGATGACACACTAGTACCAAGAAATCTACTATAAAATTATAAACCTAGTTATGCAAAACAGATCAAACTATTATATAAAATAAAGTTGGGTAAACTACATGGACCGATTTTCATGATATTTGATTTGCTGAATTATTTTCGGTCTTAAAAGCAGAATAATTATAAAAACATCGGGAACAGATGCCAGGTACAAACGCGGATGAAACCGTAGGTCACAGCTGGTAATAAATAAGTCGAAATTCGTATTACATGAGTTACGCCTCTTACAACTAACTGAACCTTTAAACAAAGATAATAACATAAAAGCATTTTCAGAACACAAAAAAACTACCTCGAATTAACCATTCTTTACTGCTTCCTAGTACCTGATGTCCTAGTATAAATAGTACATATAAACAGTTAAACATACAACAACGGATATGTACCACAACAATCTCAGATAGCTTGAACAAAAGGCGCATTGTATTCAAATCTCACCTTTATACACGTCTAATCTATCGATGTCAGGTATGATGGGGCTACTGAACTCGCCGCTGGCCACCACCATGAAGTCACACAGCTCGGTGACGTTCTCCTTGCTGTCGGTCTTCATGTACGAAACCTCCCATTGGTCGCCGTTGTAAGCGACGCGAGTTACTAGGCTTTGGAGCTGGAATTATAAAGAAAGATACGTAGGTATAAATAAAGCACAAGTACTGGAATTAGTTTTGTTAGGGTGCGACCAAATTTGACAAACGCTCACCGAACGAGCATTAGATCAGATCTGGACGTACCCTTACATTTGGGTGAAAGTATCCAGAGTTGGATAATTTAGAGAAGAGAAGCTTTGTCAAGCAGCTGGACAGTAGTAATTAAAAGTCTTATATACTACCTAGGTACTTTAATAGTATAGAACAAAGTAAAGCGTTACGCGACTATAATAATAGTTTACGAAATCCCAAAATAAAAAGTTTGTGTAAAAAACGAGGAATTTTTTAAAGGTGTAAGTTGCGATTTTTAAAAGTCAGGGAATAAATAAATTCATATCCTGGGACCACTCACACACGGTCAATATTAATTTTCTTTTCAAAAATTACATGCAAACAGGCTAAACGTAAGAGAATTAAGTAATATCTTATTTATAGTAAAGTCTAAAGAAGAAATGATTCACAGTTCTTGAGAAGAAAATGCTGGCAATAAAGAACAAAAATGACAGCTTTTGTATAATAAAACGTCCCTTTTCTCATGGGAGACCAACAAGACTCTCAGTTTAGTATTCATCTTGTACTCCAACATATCTATGAAAATTATTTAATGAATAATTCATTAACTTGGTGTTAACTACCGACGAATCATAAAGGATACACGTTTCTTGTCACGACGCTCAATTGGCAATGAACAAATTCATACATAGTTTACGATCATACATTCAGATGTCATTACTATTATAGGGCATGGTATTAAACCTTTGTCTTCCTAGTTATTATGGCTTAGAAAAACGCAGATGAGTAAATACTCCTTGATTTTATTGCTCTTCCTATTATAAAGAATCATAGATCACCGAGAGACTCCTAACGTAAGTTTATCGTCAGATTCTAATGAGCTATAACATAGGTGAAGAATATATTTTTTTTGCAGAAACATTATTAAATAAACTTATATTATACATTTTATTATTCAACCAGTAGTCCATCCAATAAAGACATTGTAGAGTGCGTGAGTTAGGCCCTAAGCAATTACTTCAGAAAATTGTTCAGGGTGCTTAGAGAGTTAACATACTAAAAGTCCTGACATCTAGGGGGTGAGGCGGAGTGGGGGGAGGGGGTTAAAGTTCCCATTTTTCAGTTTTTCGCTAATATCTTTTAAACGATGCGTCATGGAGATAAGAAGTCTTCTACGCAATGAAAGCTTATAAAATTATGTACAACTTTCATCTTAAACACTTTTTCACATTCCTACCTATTTTCGAACTACACGTTCCGGAAAAGTGAAAATTGAAAAAAATACTACTTGAATTGAACACTACCTCTTGTATACTACTTTCTTCACGTTATTTGGGGATAAAAAGTATCTTATATCTTAAATCAACTCCTACTATATCAATTTACTAAATTTTATCCAGATCTGTACAGCCGTTGGGATATCAAAACTTTTATCTACACTTGTCTTATACACTTTTTCCAAATTTTCACCAGTGTTCGAGTATTAGTGTGATGTGACAAGCATTACCGAATGTTAAATATGAGCTAGTATATAAATTAGGTATTTTATTGATAACATAAGCTGGGAGTACCTCTAAGCGGTGAAGGCGGTAACAGTTTGAGATCTCGTTTTCTACCAGTGGTAATGGAGCAGAAGCGGGTCGTCACTTTTCATTCCATATTTCCTGTCGTAGAAAACGAGATCTCACTGGCTAAAACTCCCATAATCATCCATGCCTTCGGGCTTATGTTATTGTTGTCGTTTATGATTCAACCTCTTTGGCATGGTAGCCTACCCGGTAACGCAGGGGAGCAGCCAGAACAGTTCTTTGCTTTGTAATCGTCATTAGTTACGCAATTAGATTATCCATTTTAACTGAATGTACTATTCTTCTTCTGCTCAAAAGCGTTCTGGTTTCTTCTTTTACATTATGTGCGCATAATAAACAATTAGTCATGAAGTCGAATTGGGGAGCTGAAGACCTGAGCTGAGACGGGCCTGCCTCTTCTTGAGATGTAGATGCAACACTTACATCTTTTTAATTGTATCGGCTCGAGTGTAGTTTTTACGACAATTAGCTAGTGTGAATTAAAACGGATGTCAAGGCGCGGAAAATTTGGTGCTTATCATCGTTCCGATCTATACTAGCTTTGATAAGGCCGAGTATTCCTTTTTGTTTCACCTCAGAAACATCCTTACTCCCTTTAACGATGTCCTTATCACACACAGGACACTTATTATTATTAGCACTCATGATGGATAATCCAATTGCGTAACTAATGACGATTACAAAGCAAAGAACTGTTCTGGCTGCTCCCCTGCTTTACCGGGTAGGCTACCATGCCAAAGAGGTTGAATCATAAACGACAACAATAACATAAGCCCGAAGGCATGGATGATTATGGGAGTTTTAGCCAGTGAGATCTCGTTTTCTACGACAGGAAATATGGAATGAAAAGTGACGACCCGCTTCTGCTCTATTACCACTGGTAGAAAACGAGATCTCAAACTGTTACCGCCTTCACCGCTTGGAGGTACTCCCAGCTTATGTTATCAATAAAATACCTAATTTATATACTAGCTCATATTTAACATTCGGTAATGCTTGTCACATCACACTAATACTCGAACACTGGTGAAAATTTGGAAAAAGTGTATAAGACAAGTGTAGATAAAAGTTTTGATATCCCAACGGCTGTATAGATTTGGATAAAATTTAGTAAATTGATATAGTAGGAGTTGCTTTAAGATATAAGATATTTTTTATCCCCAAATAACGGGAAGGAAGTAGTATACAAGAGGTAGTGTTCAATTCAAGTAGTATTTTTTTCAATTTTCACTTTTCCGGAACGTGTAGTTCGAAAATAGGTAGGAATGTGAAAAAGTGTTTAAGATGAAAGTTGTACATAATTTTATAAGCTTTCATTGCGTAGAAGACTTCTTATCTCCATGAGGCACCGTTTAAAAGATATTAGCGAAAAACTGAAAAATGGGAACTTTAACCCCCTCCCCCCACTCCGCCTCACCCCCTAGATGTCAGGACTTTTAGTATGTTAACTCTCTAAGCACCCTGAACAATTTTCTGAAATAATTGCTTAGGGCCTTGCTCACGCACTCTACAACCCCTTATGGGTGATTTGTTGACTGAACTACAGCACGAATATTTTGGATATTTTTTTGCCGACATGATGTACCTATTTTTAATATTTCCTCAGATTTAATTGACGTAAAGATCAATGCTGATGTATTCTGATTTATAGTGATCTAATACATAAAAATATATTCTCACGGAAATGATCGTTATCTTTTATGAGAAATAAACAATTATGAATTACCATTAATCTTTATTTACTCAGTTACTAAACTATTAAAATGGTTATGTCACAGCAACTAATAATTTATAATCGAATGTAACCCAGTAAAAATGTATAACGGATCAATTAATTTAACGTTATATAATGCTAATATCCCCGTTTATAAAACTAGTTAATAGTAAATGGTTATATACCACATTTAAACCATTAATGTGAACCAGATAACTATTTCCGGCAACATTCTTAATCTAAAGATTTCCTCTAAGATTATTTTAGCCGGTGTATTTAATTACCTAAAAGTCAAGGCTTAAAAACGTTATTAACCTGATTGGGACCTAAAAACTATGCTAGCATAGATAATTTTAGTGTCTGTAGAAAATTGTTTAGTAAACCGTATCCACAGTCTGTGTAGCTTTGTATGTTCGCTTGTTACACTATCTTAAATGATCCTCAAGTCAGTCATTTCTGAATTAAGGGTGGTGTTATGGTGTAGTTGTATTCGGTCTTCATAAATACAAACATTTAATGCTTGGTCATTAAGGCCAGACTCTCAATTATAGAGAAATTTAGGATGGGTTTTTTTTTGGCTTTGATTGTTTCATCGGTGTTTAATTTAGGATGGCTTATTAAGCGCGAAAACTCATGAGCCAACAACTTTAAAACACTTTTTTATGTTTTATTTTATTTACATTTTCCTAGCAAATACTACACACATTGGCTACGTTAAGAAATATATAAGTATTAGTAGATAGTATTTCATAACATCATCTGAATGAGTATGCGAAACCTGTCTCGAGCCACCGTGCTAGTGCGCGTGACCCTAATGCCTGCTGAATGGAAATTAAATTCCCAATCTTACAACATTCTCTTGCAAGTACACAATAGTATAAAGACAGTACAGAGACCAGAAACACACTGTACCGAAGAACAAGATACTAGAGAAGTGTTTTTGAAGATTAATTAAATTTATAAACATAGCCTAAACTGCAACTTGTGCTTCTAGACTTTTGCAAATTCTGGTTTTATCTGGCTGGGAAAAAAGCATCATGAAATCCCTCCGTTTATCCCACTCTACGTCAAGCTAGCACTTGTAGTAGTGTATATCATTCACAGATAAATGTTAGGTTAGATAGGTTTAAATCATATAGGTAATTATTTACATGTAAACACATGCCTCTGCATGACAACGCGTATTTATGCTCAAGTCACCTTCACTTTTTTAGAAACCAATAAACCATACATACCTAACTACTACTACTATAAGAAGTATAGATAATAAGGATTAAATCTATTGTTTTCACTTGTAGTCAAATTGTCTGAAAGATCACACATTTCTGTAAAGGCTTTAATCATGATACATTTCACATGTTATTACATGATATACTATCATATTACAGCACATGCAAATGTCCTATATTCGTAGAAAAGAAATGAGAGACCCGTATAGAGTCCGTTGAAGCACTCAAATCCCGCGCTTAGGTTAACAGGGGTAGTATAGTACCCTCCAAAAAAATAAAAAAGTGACCGGTTGACATTTCCTACCTGTATATTGTTCATGAGCTCGAAGTGTTTGGCGAAGGACTGCAGGTACTTGTAGAAGCAAGGTCCTGTGGGGTAGGACGGCGTGCCCTCAGGGAACGGGAACCCGGCGTACTCCATCGTCTGGCGAGGAGTGTTTGTTCTGGAAAGACGTTTTGTGGGGTCAGTATCATTTTTTTCTTTATATGTATACCTGTTTTGGTCGTGTTTATGAGTGAATCAAAAGGCTTTTTTTTTCTTAATTTAATATTTCGTTTTATTCTGTGGTGGTTGAAAAATGTTGGCCCTATATCTGAATTGTATTGAGTATGAACGGTTCTGATACATAGTACCAACTACCTTGTTATGTGTTCTAGAATATACTATAATACACTTACTTCTACAATATTCTCTTACCTGAGTAGACTCAGGTAAAGGAGTTTTTTATTTTAATTGATATTGTTTTTATTACAAAACTGTACAATAACAGCCTAACAAACTTTTTTTTCTTTAACTAAACTCCTAATTTAGTTAAAAAACGTGTATATATTTATAATTATATTTTTTCCACAACTACCTACTTATATATTTTGCATAAATACCTATCATACATATTTATTTTTAAAGGCGCTCTTAGTTACGTATGACGCTTAGCTTTTACCTCAATAAGAACGTAACTACCCATAAAATATTATTACTTTCAAATATATCTTTACAATTCTCATTAATATTAAATTCATGTATTTGTGACAAAAGAGAACCTTGGATTTAAGTAGATATTAAGTTTCTATCGTCTTTAAATTACTTCTTAACCATTTGCATGCAAGTAATAAATTATGTTTTCCTGTTTTCAAGTGTACTTAAAAATCATTATTATGCCTTATAATTTGCCCTAACACGAGTCTCTTGCCGGATAATTCACAATATTTGATTATTACGTTACCATAAGATGCTGTATAAGATAAGTTTTGAAAGTAAAAAGCTGGCATAAGAAAGTCAATATTTGCAATAAAATGCGGTCAGCCATCATTAAACTGAGAATGTAAATAAAAACCAATTCAAATAATTTTCAATATCTGTAATTACCAACCTTCGTAATTAGTAGGTACTTAAAACTTGTATAGGTAACTTACCATAAGAAAATTCAGAGTTCTATTAAATGAACCAATTTACATCAAAGCATGCAAAAACTTTATAACATTCAAACATAAAAAACAAAAGAGATACATACACAACATCACGACGAGTTAAGCTTTTTTGTTTCGTAAACTGCGATCAATTTAATGTTTTTTGCACATTAACAATGGTTAAGTATATAAAGTGCTAAAGGCATATTCCACTAATCAACCTTTTTACTTCAATTTACCTTGAATTTGTCATGGTGGCCTAGCGGTGCAATGAACAGATTCGTTTGTATAAGCTTGCAGGTTCGAACCCGGACTAGAAATAAAAGTACATATCTAACTAATTCGTGTGTGGTTATATGAACATAATTATTATTTTTTCAAACTAAATGACAGCAGGAAAATACACTTAATTTAAATCCGAGTTTCTCTATGAATAGTTACAGCCTGCAAATTATTAGGTACTACATCATAAGTCGTTTAAAAAACAAGTTTATATTTGGCACACGTGCGTCATAGAAATATGGGTTTAAAAGAGAAACCGAATTAAATATAACTGGTTGTCATGTCGGTCATTACTATGTGATTTCATAATTAACCGGTTCTCAAAAACAATTATCTAATATGTGCGGACATATTAGATAATTGTTTTTGAGAACCGTCTAGTGAAACTGCGGAGTTTCACTAGACGGCAAAACATAATGCAATCGTGTATTGTACCTACTATAGTAAGTACAGTCGATCCTAATTCATAGCTAACTATTATGTTACAAAAGCCAATCTTATGACCTTGTGATATGGGCGCTTTTTATATCAAAGTGTGTCAGCTTTGTGCTTTTGACTGTACATAGACTACATAGCGCATTCGTTGCAACACTTCTTAACTTAATGGTTAAAGATTTGGAATGCATATCTCGTATACTATCTGCAATGATCGCTTGTTTAGAATTTAAGATTTATTTAGAAATGCATTGATTCCGGGTAGAGTGATATCGCAAGCGCAAATCACAATACTAATACATAGTAAAATGTACTATACATAGGTAGCCTTGATTATACTTTGGTATAGTTACCATTACCACCGGAATTATTGACACCTTTGGTGTTTTACTCAAAAAGAGTATCAAACTACTTACAATTTAAAATCTAGGTAAACTTACGGGAAGTTTTTTATGTAATACCTATTTTTTATAAATAACCTTTGTGCAATTGCTAACAAATGTTATTTCACATTTGTTTTTGTGTGTAAATTGTGTTTCATAAATAAAAATCCAGTTTTACACAATTTTAAATCTTTACCAAAACAGTTTTATTGCAGTTCCAGCCTTATAGGAGGAAATATTTTTTGTTATTATTTTTTTTTTTTCTTAATCCACTGAAGGTTAAGTGGCCATTGTATCGTGGAAAAAGACGACCATTTAGAATATAAAAAAAAATCTTTTTATAGATTTATCTATAAAAATAAAAAATATATAAGTTAAAAAACTAATAAAGTTATTTTTATTGGATAATGATTTTCAATAGTCCTAAAACAAAGAACGCATATTTTTTCTGTTTGTTTTTTTTTTGTGAATTAAACTAATCCAAAGGATAAAGATTGTCGATATAAGGTAGTCGCAACCTTTTTTATTTTCAGTTAGTTTTTTATGTAGCACTGATAGGCAAATACTTCATTACCTTCTACAAAAACATTTTCAAAAGTTTTAAGCCGTACTAACATTGGCTATGTTTCATATCTTACCTCAAGTTTTTATACATGCTGGTAAACAGAGGCAGTCCATCCTCATCCACTCCGACATGAGGGTCGAACCTCCATGTTCCTCCAATATGGCGGGTGGCCTCGAACACCGTGAAGTTCAGGCCATACTCCTTCATGTAGCGAGCTGTGCCGAGCCCAGAGTAGCCAGCGCCGATGATGCAGACGCGCGGTTGTGGGACAGACTGGAAAGAAGTAACTTTTATTATTTTTCCAAGCATCCTCAAATCGTGTATTATATCTATATCATGTATTGAAATAATTAGAATGTGAAGTCAAGTTTCCTTTTGTAAGCACAAACATTGAAAGCGCCTCGTGGAAAATTATTACATTTGATTTTCGTTTGTCTTTTTTTTAGAAAATTGTGTTTCTTAACTTTTTGTCAAGAAACAACCTTGTTATATCACTCAAAATAAGACGTTTGTAACAAAGCTATACTAAAATGCACAGTTATAATGAAACAAGAACAGGACAAATTTAAACCCGATGGAACAAAGGCATAATTGAAATATTGAAAAGTTGAAGTTAACTACTCATGTTCTTAGAAATATCAATGTAGCGTAAATATTTACTACGTACGACTTATTTGAAAACATAAACTTTGAACAAGGACAGAGAAGGCATGAAAAACCCAATAGATAATTGTAGTCGCCATATTGATAAACAAAGTTATGACTATGCATAACAAAAATAGATTATTTGAATACCTGGAATTTTATAAATAAGTATGTATTTAACGACGTGATGAATAATCACCGGAATAAAAATATTTAGATGATAAAAAATTTAGTATTGCGAAAATAGTTTGCATTTTTAAAGTATATGAAGAGTCGATTTTATCCTATTCGCAGCTTATCATTTCATATTAAATTTCATAGTTTATATATACTAAATATTAAGAACGAAATTAAACTTTACTGATTGGTAAACACTTTAGGTACAATCTATGTCTTGAAACCTACTGAACCAATTTTGATGAAAATTTGACTGTTAATAAGGGCAAGGACGTAAGCAAATCATGTCTTATATAGTCACAATATTGTTTTCAACTTTATTGAATTAAGCCTTAATGTATTATATTACTATACATATAAATATTAATGAGCATAATTATGAGCTAATGACGCAAATCTGCAATAAAGATTCTATCGGAGAGCCGATGGCAATCGTTCACAAGTAATTAAGTCTTAAGATAATTATTTTATTATCTGATTCACGTCTTGGACACTAATGAAGACCCGTTATAGTTATATTATTAGGTACCATAGATACCTTAGTACCACCGGCGTAGACTATCTCATAATACGTGGAAATTATTTATAGATCTTAGCTGGTTTTATTAGTAACTGTGTTTTCATATAAAAGGGCTCTGCGGGGACCCATAGCCTTTCGATAAGACACGTCCAATATCATCACATAAGGGTAGTTATTTTACGGGCACAGCTAGTTACAGATAAATAACACCCAGAACTCACAGAACAAACGATTATGTACATCACACATAGATTTGTCTTGTGTGGAAATAGAACCTACGACCTCCGATTTAGCAGTCAGGGTCACTAACCACTTGTCCTAAGGGCTACTGCCAGACTAGTCAAATGGGTGAGATATTATTCGTTTCCATTGTCGCTATCACCATAATCGGTAGTTACAAAAGCTCCAAATAAATAAATATCTTACATCATAAAAAACATATTCTTCCTCCACATCTCCTTGTTTCACAAAGTTCAGTATCCAAAACACGATCACTGTCACTGACAAATATTTGATCACACGCTTGTACTTTATCCTAATCATATTCGAAACTCCGATGGGGTTATCATTGGTAATATATTAATTTTAACACCATAAGGTAACAACCGAAACATGGAACCTTGAATTTATCAAATGTAGGGCTGTTTGCAAGGTGAAAAATGTGCCAAATATTTTCCACCAAAGTCACACTCAGCCCTTAAATTGAAGTAGGACACCCACTATTAATTTTACATTTAGATCCACGAAAAATTATCATGCTGTATTACAAACCACAACCAAAACATGACTGTTTTGGCAACTGAATGCAATCTGATAGAATATAAATGTCGATTTCTTGACGTAAAACAAAAAAGGTTGAATTAATCTCGAACGTACTTCCCAACACAATAAAAGCGAATTTTCGGTAATGTATTCATAAAATCTGGTTGTAGCTTTATATGTAATTACATAACTGAATATAGACTTGAACAGATGTTTACACAATCATAACCTCTTGTTAAATGCCTATGTATATACCCGGTAACCTTCTGAAGGACTAAAGTAAAACTATGTGACCACATTCTTTCCGTTAGACGGCTCGTACATGGGTGGCTCGAGCAGTTAGTCAGTGACAGTAGTGAGTGAATATTCACTGACTGCTCGAGCAGTAGACCGCTCTCGAGCGTCACATGACCCTGCCGGGCGCTAGCTTTTTTTTGTCGACTGCTTGAAGCAGTCAGTGCTACGTATGTATATACATAGAGGTAGTAAGCAGTCAAGCAGGCCAAGTCTTATAGTTTTGATTATTTTTTGTGTATTTTATTAGGTTAGTTAATACGACACCGTTCAAGTTTCGTAAGGAAATAAATAAGGATCTCTCGAGAAACAGGTCAAAACGGATCTATTGCTCAATCTTTAGCTTCAATGTTGCAATCAACCAGTTTTATGGCAAAGATGATAAAACCAGAATGATCATGTGTAAATTATTCAGAACTGCAAGCAGGTATACGGATGGCTATAAATATCAGTAATTAGCTATATTCTAAGAATCGAAGATTGAAAGCAAGAGTTGTGTACTAATTGCACCACAATTAATTTAAGTTATACAACAAATACGAGAAAGACTAAAACATATTTGAAAACAATGATTTATATGTTATCGACCCCAAATGATTTGAATTCGTAGAAGATTGAAATTCGTAGGAAGCTTATTCGTAATAAGCTGCAACCAACTGATAAATTTTAAAACACGAAACTTAAAATTCAAAGACTAGCGTAATTTCTAATGGAAGGTGTTCGGTATAGCAATAGTTGTTCACATAGCCGCGACAAGTTCGGCTTAACCTTGATCATGAAATTAAGCTGTAATCCAACTTTTACCTAAGTATGTGGCTAACCAAAAACTCCTCATTTATCCCTATTTATAAATTTGTAGAGTTCTCGTTAGACTTAAAAATCCTAACGTACATTTAGCTATGTACCTACGTTTGTTAGAAACACTATGCCTAATCTCTTTCACCGGTGGGCTGTGGCCGTTAAGCCAGATTTTGTGTTGCATAATTCGCCTATACCTGACCTAAACATGCGCAAAGCTACCTGTGAAACTTTACTCAAATGACGAACTGGGTATATAGAGATATTTTAAACGATTACTTTGTGCTTGCCTACGATACGTGCTAAATATATAACGTAAATTGTGCACAAATTAATGAATTAATAGATGTTTAGATAGTGAATTTTAATCAAGTTTTTCATTCATTGTTTTCTTGTTACTTTCTTTATCTTGTTAGAAATCAATGTAGCTAGTTCATTGTTATAGTCAAACATTGGGCACTGACTTTTATTTTATGCTTGTTCAAAATGTTATTATATTTAAAGTTACATTTTAATATTATTGCAAATAAATAAATCATCATAACTTTATAATATGTTAATTTATGGCTTTTATAGCACATCTTTAAAACATAATTACTATGGAAATAAAAGCTATTTATGCGAAAATCTACATAAATTAAATATGATTCTAAAAATACTAACAAAACGATTCTCAACATGTAGTTTGACCATAAAGTATTAGTTTGCTTAGTTTTTACATGTAAGTAAAAAAAGTAATTAAAAGTTAGTTTCTTTCATTGAAATAAAACTACTTTTTACGGATTTTTCGCGGTTTATATTTAGATTTTAGGTCCCGACGTTTCGACACCTTTGCAGGTATCATGGTCACGGGCAGACACCATCCACCACCAATAATTAAAAGTTAAATTAAATTCTAAATTTGGTTTAAATATTTTAACTATGTACATTTTTATTTTCTTTAATTTAAAAAAAAAAGCTTATTTGATAACATTACTTAGATAATTAACGACTGCACATTATGTATCCTGCCATTTCTAGGTATGCTAGATTTAGTGAATTTTGTAAAGACTAACCGATTTGTTATGGTTGAAATATAAACCTAATCTTAATGTAATTCAACTATCTAACTTAGACAAGTAAGGACGAATGTTAAACAGCAACTTAGGTTAAAATTATTAAGTCATCTATTTAAGTTACAAGATCTGCACCTAACTTAGATTACACTTAGCTAATTATGAGAAAACATTATTGAAAATAGTGATTATGATGACAAATAAAGGACTATTCTTTCATTTTAATCACAAGAAATTCTTTGTTAAATATAAATGAACACAATAAAAGACTCTGAAATCGCGATTGGTAAGGAGGTGTTTTAAGACAAACACCTAAATGAGTAATAAATATTCTGCTTATACAAACTGAATATCAGATAGTTTAATTTTTTAAAGAAGATCTATTAACTATTCCTCTAATAAATATTTTACAATTTACTTAATTATTCGTAAAAGGCCCGATGAGCCAATCTGTTGCACAGTTTTAAATTGTTTTAATGTCTAGAGCAGGTTACGTCAAAAATATGTTTGTTTACAAATAACGAGAACTCGTAATTTTAGGTTTTCAATAAGGATATGAATAAATATGTATATGCAGTAATTGCAGCGAGAGGATTAGCCTTGTAAATTGCACTAGCTGTGAATTATTTGACTTGTTGTCAAGGACATACTAGGTTCTGTCCTGTCGATTATTTGTCGGTTACAACTTACAACTACATTGCATATTAATAAATTCATATTTGTTTTTCCGCGAAGTCTGTTTTTGGAGTGTCTTGAATTGAAAAATAGGTTGTCAATCTATTTAAAAGAGTACTTTATTATATTAGCATACAAGACTCGATTAATTGAATCGATATTTACGCTAAACGCGCTATTGGAGCTAATAAAAACATGAAAAATGTTAAACAAGTTTGTTTTAAGTAATTTTATTAAAAAAGTCGTAGAGAAACAAAACTAGTGAAAGAGCACTGCAGAGAGAAATCCCTAACACAAAATATAAAGCTAGTGACATATAACCTATGTTATGTTTTTACGAGAACTTAAAAACAACTAAAAAATAACTCAAATTTAAATATAAAATACATTTATTTTACTGAGTAATCGGTTTTCTTAATTCGAACTCTACATTTATAGGACCTCGAAATGAACTAAATGTTCGTGCTGTCAGGCAAATAACTCAGAAATGACCAAGTAGTAACAAGAAAAAAGCTATAAAAACGTAAAACTTACGTTGGCCTTGGCCTGTTTTTGAGCCTGCACTGTTTTGCGTACAAATGTGTTCATTATACCCAAGGCCAACACTACTTTTTATGGATCACCTCATGAGCAAATAACGAATACTACTCATAAAATGACGTAGGTACATCATCTTAGCTAACTTGCTTTAGATAATTAACGTTTTTTGTTAGAGGTTTTCTAACAAAAAACGTTATAACGTATCTTATAATTGTATCGGGGAAATACCAGCCAATAATACTAATTCTAATGAATTTGATTTCAAGCACGTTATTTCTGGATAATATAATTGTTAATCTATACATATAATAAATCTGTAGAAAAGAAATTTTTGTACATTGAAGAAATTGAAAAAAAAAAATAGCCAGCGTGTTAAAGGATAACTAACAGAACCCATTTCCATCATTTTTGAAATTTTTGTCTGTTTGTCTGTTTGTCTGTTTGTTTGTGCACACATCACGTAAAATCTACGAATTCAATGCAGACAATGTTTATATACAAAAAATATGCACAACTTGAGGTATAACTTAGTTTTTGTTTCATCGAAATCGGTTCACTCTATCAAAAGATATGATTAATTTAGTGAGTTCAAGAAGTAAAATATTACAACACGCAATTCAGTACAGTAATTGCATAACAACTCTCTTTTGCCGGGGGTCAGATTTTATGTTACAGTATCAAACATAAACTACTTAATCGAATGGTGTAAAAAATTGAGAGGTTGTTTTCAAGAAATCGTAGATGGTTGTTAGCTATGTTGAAACATGCTATTGAATCTAGCTGATAAGGGGTGGAGCTTTAAATTTTCAAAATCATTTTCTCAACTGCACACATAAATTGGCATTATTGACAGATAAACAAGAGGGTAACCATGGCAGACTGAGGTAGCCATAGCAATCTTCAATTTGATTAGTACCTATATTTTAGTGAACTAGCTATCGAAGTAAACAGCTTGGCGGTTGAACGATTGGAAATGAGTGATCTTGCTGCAAGTTCAAATCCGGTTGTTAATGTTTGTATTTTTTTTCATGCGTCCATTTTCTTATATAAGTTTGAATTTTTTGATACCCAAGTTCAAATCTCAGTAGAGATAACTCTTTTTGTGTTTTACTAACGTATCTTTTTTAAGTAAAAAAAATATTTGTAACATTTTGTTGTATTTTTAGTCGCAATAAACGACATCTTTAAGTCGTGAATTTTTTCTCAACCGATATATAAACTTACAATTATTTAGTGTTTGTATTTACTAATCTCCGTAGGTAAGTTTGTTCCTCATTGCTGATCATGGAGGAACAAACGTGCATGGCATATACCGTAAAGTGATTCAGGCGTAAATGTCCTGGCCATTTGCCTGGAAATTTACGCATTCGCTTCTGACTTGAAAACGTAAGCTTCCCCATAGATCACTTTATAGTTGGTTAAAAACTTTAATCCACTTTCAAACTATTTTTCCAACATAATGTGTAATGTTTTCTATTGGTCATCTATATTATATTCCATGGACAAGATCTTTTTGTATTTGTTATTTATTTTCTTTTACCCAAAAACCCAATGATCTTTTTATCACACAATCTTTAGTATGTACTACCTCTTTAATATTCTTTAAAACCTTTTATGAGAAGCAAGCTACCTAGCTTGCTTCTCATGTAGGTTTTTATGCGTAGGTACATGATGTTTTATTTATGGGTTTAAATTTCATAAAGTTTTTTTACCCTATTACCGGAAGGTTGGGCCAAAACCCTAAATAAAATAAACTTTCTATCGCATTCTCTACATTTTAAAATATATACGTACGGTATTTAAGCCCATCACCTTATGCTGCACCTTACACTTAATTAATGAGATTGTCCTTAGACAGCTATTACTTAATCTTTCCAAACAAATAATTTTAAACACAGTTTTGGTAATTCTGCCACTGCGCCTCTCAAACCGTACGTCAACTTTTTGTAACTACCTCCTCTTTCAGTTTCATGGGTCTCATGTCAGTCACTGCCTATCTGATATCCACTCTCAATTTAACGGCGTAGTTCAATTTCGAGGTTTCGCACCAAAACCTCGCGCCCTGTAGTCTCACTAGGGACTACGGTACCAACGAGAACTATAGCATAAAAAATGGACTAATTTGTTTTTATGGATTCGGTTTTTGGGTGCCCTTTGCCATTTACTGCCTAGAGCGACAGCTGCTTTTACTTTAACTCGGAGTTGGCGCTGCCAGTAGACTCAATACCAAAACATTGACCTTCAATTATTGTAACCAACTGGGTAAAGCACAAAAGAGAAAACATACTACATATATAAAAAAGAAGATGAAAGAGTTAGTTCATATTTTGGACATTGACATCGAAAGCCACCATGAAAATTATAATTTTTTCTCACGGTTCTGGACTTGGAAGATAAATCTAAAATTTTTAAACAAAGTAGCATCAAAACCAATCCTTAAAATTTTTAGAGGTAAGCTTATTATATAATTATGACGATGGTACTTTTTTATTTTGAGAATTTATACAAACAGCAACATTTGTGACAAAATTTACTCGGCAGTAGGCAGTTCGTGTTAGTGGCCCTTTATATCACAGTCAAATATTTATTCATAAAGATGAATGATAGGTATATAAGCGAACAACGTCGCGGGTACAGCTAGTAATGAATAAATACTTAAATAATCAAAGCATACACATGTCGGGTCAAAATTCTCACACTCATTGTCAGAAACAGTTGATGACGTTTTTAGTAACCACTTATATTTTTTACTGTGACATATAATAATACTAATAAATAAATATTAAATTAGTCTTTTAGTTATTTTTAGTCTATTAGTCGCATTAATTTTTTTTTTTTTTATTTACAGCTAGTTAAATAAAAAATGATAACAACTTAGTACTATTGCTTTTGATTAAACTTAAAACTCTAACCGCTGAGAACTTTGTCTCTTCTACTTTGATTTTTTTAATGCGGTCCCATGTATTTTTTATTGCAATTTATTCTTGTTTTATATATACAGATACACTAAACTGTTGACACCGTAAAACACAGACACAAGTTTCACACACGAGACTAAAGATATTTTAAGCAATAATAACTAGAACTTAAAATGCTTAATAGGTTTAACCATTATGGGACTAATGACCGATAGCGCAAAACAGTTGTATGGTAACTTTGTGGTAAGTATAAACACACACACACAAACAAACTAACACTCACTAAAGTTTGTGAATGTTTTTTTTTATTCGGTTTAAAGTAAATAAATAAAATTCAGTGCGTATTTCCATATTTAACGCGCTACTTCTAACGATTAAGTAGCTCTTTCTATTCCTTATGTATTTGTGATTTAGTTTAACAGAGATATAAAGCCAAATTCTATTTGGCTTTTGGAAAGAAAATATCACATGGACTGCATTTGAAGTTACTATACAGTATTGCAAATGCTGTATAGTCTCTTTAACTAAGTAAGTAATCTTTAAGTAACCTTTACTAGGTACGAGTTTGCAATACTGTATAGTTAGTTCATTATAATTTGCTTCAATTTCTTGTGTCACTATCCAGTTTTGTCTTTATTTATATCTTCAATATTGAATGGGTAATACCCACGCAACTAAGTTTTTACTTTGCCCCATCACGTCACACATTTCAAAGCCGAAATGTGACCTCTACAGTTTTCCTCGTTCAACTGTCAACATAACAAAGAAACTACCCACACACAGCAGACATAATAAATATGGTTTGGAAACTCAGTCAAGGAACACCGGTGTATTCACCACTTCCATATCGGATGGTGACATTTTCCCATAAACATGGCTAGCTGTTGCATACAGCTATAATTATTTTCGTCCATGACACGACTGCCCACCGGAGCTTCCGAACGGATCTCCATTGTTCGACGAGAAACAAGCCTGTCTCATAAATCATACGCAATAATGTTTTGGTTTCGAAAGCGGCTCTTTTACTAAAACAAAAGTCCGACAAAAACTGTAAGCACAACTTTCGCGCGCCGGTCCAAGATGTCACTTTCATTAAAATCTCCCATATAAACACCATAGTTAATATGAACGCTAAATATTTATTTATTTTACAAACTATTATAAATATCTAACAAATGAAATTATTATAACATTACAATTCCGTACCAATCAAAAACTATAACACGTTTCAACAATTTAGTTTTAAATAAATTACTGAAGCATGAAATAAAATATGGATTCTTAGTTCAAAATTTTTCGGTTCAAATCAATGATTGGTCCTGGTTGCCCTGAGAATATTTGGAATTACATATACTCGTATATTACATAAGAAGTTTGTCGTGATATATTGCAGATGTGAGACATGTTGCATGATTGTTTGACGTGTTTTGTGTAATAGAGGGCACGCGCTCAGACAGACTGCAAACATGGAGAGACATGACGGCCGGTTACAGAACGCTTCCCGTTTTGCCTTCGACAGAATTTTCCGCACTCGTGTGCACGCACGAAATATGTCAGAACAATCACTACTCTAACAGAATGGGCGATAGAAATTTAATTACAGGAAAAGTTTTTAATTACTGGAATTAAATGTTAATCTGATTTTAACTATTGTGTTAACCAAACAAAGCGGACTTTGATCGTATCGGACAGTTAACAATAACGTTGAACTGGACCTTCATGGTTGATGTTAGCAAACTATCTAGATATTCTGCAGTTGTAAATAAAAATGTGATATTTTTTTTTTAAATTAATAAAAATGACATACAAGTTACTTTAGAATTTATAAAATTTGAAAGAGTTTAACGACCGGGCTTCCCAGGTAGTGACTTAATGAATGTAAAATTGATTTTGAGAAATAAACACGAGGAGGAAAAAATATACCGTCCCAAAATCATTTTAGGAATTGGACGTTTATGTCTTTGACCTGGGGCCCGAGTCTGCTATTTACACTCCGTGTTACTATGATCATAGTGGGATGATAGTGTCAACCCAATATGTGCCTAATTTTCGTATTCAGTTAAGCCAACAACAATCAGTGGCATACTGGCATGAGTGGGATGCGGTGTTGTCAATTTAAATTAAAAATAAAAGTATCAAACATTTTGTAATTATTAATAGGCAACACCGATTGGCACTAATTATTAATAATCGTTTCTTATGTTGCAAAAAATTGTATTAATTGTTTTTTGAATACTAATTAATTGTAAAAGCCCATACAATATGTAATTTCTATTAAAAACTTGTAAATAAGGATAATTATGTTTTAAAAAAGGAAAGTTTTCGTTGAAATTGACACATTGTCTATGAAAAATAAAAAATGTTTAGCCATAGATATGATGCAACTGCTGTCAAAAATAGCGGAATACGAAATTGTACCGGCCATCGGTCATATTCACTCAACTCGCGGCTCAATCGTTCCAATGGCCAATTGTGACGTTTTGACAGTTAGTAGAATGCCAATTATCGTAAAATGGTCCCACTAACCCCACCCACTCAGACGATTCAAGCAAATGTAAATAGCAGACTCGGGCCCCTTGTCTGGCGTTTATAAATACATGAGAACATATTCGAAATTATTTTTTAAGTAAGCAAGTTTTCATATCTTCTTCAGACGGCTAATTAGGTACTTGTGATATTAAAAAGATGTATTAAAAAAATCAATTTCAGGTACCTAAAGGTATTGAAAAATTCACTATTTATATTAATCCTATCAAGAGGTACATATAATATATCTAGCATCTAATTGTTTATTTATTTATACAGTTTTTATTAGAAACTTGCGATTCGTGAAAACAGTGAGGTCGTTGTAGAGTCCTTTCTTGTTCGAAATTTCGTGAAACATATAATTAAGTACTCTATACCTTTTGCTTCTTGATGATAACTTCAAGATTTCTAACGGTCTAACTCAATTAATTAGGCATAACAAATCGAAAAAAAACTCTATTTCACTTTAGTAACTGTTTCGTTTTCAAAGATTTTATTAGATTATTCAGTAATTAGTCTACTATCACCTCTCTTTGCTTTTCAATTATTATTTTCCATTCAAATACAAAATACTATTAGAACAAAACAATAGATTGGTAGTTACGATCACAAAACTAATCAGAACGAATAACTATAGAGTTGCTTTTAATTTTATCAAAATCTTTACTTCCTAATTAGGTGCCATGTAGTATGTACTCGCTACATATCTATTATTACTTATAATAAATCTGTAGAAGTGAAAATTCTGTACATTGAAAATATAAAAAAAAAAATGGTGGGGGCTGTTACAAGACCAAAACAGAAACCAAAAGTGTGAAAAAAAAAATTTTTGTCTGTCTGTCTGTTTGTTCAGGTATCACGCAAAAACTACCGGTTCGATTACGATGAAACTTGGTATAATTATTCTTTATTATCCTGGGCACCACACTGGGTAGTTTTTATCCCGGAAAAGTATAAAAAATAAAAAACAAACTTAATTTTGCGGTTAAAAACTCATTGATAAGTTTCGTCACCCACGCGAACGAAGTCGCAGGCACAGCTAGTGTCATAATAATTATACTGAAAAGTTTAAAATATTAAATAGGTACCTATCTGAAAAGTTGAAAATGATTTACGATTCCATTGTTTTTTTTATCGCATAACCAAGTTTTAGAACAAACCTATTTATGATAATTACGGAAAGATAAACACTTTTGTTTGCTTTTGTAGTAACATAGAATGGTTCTAAGCACTAAACAAAATATCATAAACAATGCATTTGATACATTTAAGTATAGTAAGATATAAATATTCTTAGTACATTGATCGCTGTGGCCGTTATTTTTGAAACACTGTTCAGTTATACGTAGCGACAATATTAACATATACCTAATATTTAATTTTAGTAATATATGAATATATTTAATTTAAATTATTAATAAAAGGAATCAAACACCTACCAGTGTGAACACATCAGTCACTTCTAAGATCACATTCAATAAACATAATATAGTCACGCACGATCGATACGCCATAATGATCAGAGCAACACAAATCGAACACAATAAAAACTTTACACGCTTAATTTGATGATATAAAAAATATAACTATAATGTATTGTGCGCGCGCAGATCAGTCGCGAGCCGCGAAGAGACAGCACTAGAGTGAGCTCAAGTTGTTGGTGCCTGCAGTAGGGACCACTTGCCAACCTTGACCGTCAAGGCTCACTGACTCACATGCACAAATCCTGTCTTATTCCGATGAATCGATGGAAAAAACTTAATGACAATTATGAACGAGTGTGAAGTCATTTAATGATGTTTAAATGATACAGCGATTGCGCCCCGCTGCGCTTCGCAAAATTTATACCTGTACAAGTATTGTACGCGTGTTATTATTTTATTTTAAGGGTTACATTAATCTTTGGTTTATTGAAAGCTTAAAGCATACAGCATCAGTTTCTTGAACTTAAATTTAGTGTTAGCGGAGCTTTTTATGTATCCTTTATGTTTACTTATTGTTATAAACAATAATAAGAGTTTTTATGTTTTGTGGGTCATTTATAAAATGGCCAGCTTTTGTTTTTCATATTTTTGGTACTTTTAGTCCTCATATAATACATACATTAGGTTAAGATACATAGTCTTTCTGAATACATGTGTCTTGAAAGCATAACTACAAAAAAAAATGAAAAAATATTGAGAGCATCCACTGCAAACAAGTTGGTACCTACATAGGTTCCTTAATTAATTACATATCTCGAGTAGTAGATAAACGGTTAATTTTCCATTTAAGACTGTTTTTAGCGAGAGCACTGTAATTTATTAAACACTTCAAACTTTCAGAATAAATCTTTGACTCCAATTTCGTCTATTTCACGTAGGACTAACACGCGGCTAATTCATTAACTAGTTACTTATCTACTTAAGGCGCTGTGAATAGCCAGCATTGATGTAATTTAGGAGTGAAGCGGACGGGTGCGGGACGGAGTAGCCCCGCCCCTACTGCTCGAATTTTTCCGAATTTGTCCGATGCGTAACGTTGTTATAATATTAAAGCGATATTTCACAAATTGTTTTAGATGTAAGTTTAGCCCTGCGTAACAATGTTTACTTTTGAGCTGCGCTCTCGCGGCGAACAGTAGGTTCGAATCCCGATAAGATCATACATTTTTGGATTATTATTTTTAAAGTATTATGCACCTACTACATTATTATCGTGTTTTTACTTTTAAAACATGTATATAATGTTGTTGATTTATTTTTCGAATAATTATTCAAATATTAAGATTTTCTGAAAAACTAAATATAAAAATTAAAAAACCTGAACAATATATTTTATGACGATCTATATTTTTCTTCAGTATCAAGAGTAAAATAATAAAAAAAAAACGTACGCCAAGCTTGATGGTTGAGTCTGGAGAAAAATATGGAGATACAGCGTGTTTCAAATGAGCAGTAACGAAAATTATTATTTTTTAGTGAATAAAGTTTTTTAGTATATAAAGTCAAACGGTCTTTTATAAAACTTGTATATTTATAGGAATATTTTTTATGGGTGAACGAAAAGAAAAGATATATAAACTTTAAAAAAAAATTTTTTTAAATTTTTTTTTTAACAAACTTAATCTATATGGATGTTTTTTTATGTATAATAATAATAATAATCAAAATTTCTTTATTATTCAGATTACAATACTGCAATCTAATAAAACAACAAACACTTAACTATACAAAAATTTAAACTTATTTATGTAAATAAATAAAACTAACACGCGTTAAAAAAAATCATCGTCACCCTTGTCAATGGCGGGAAACGTGCCTGAAGGCTGGCAGCATTGCCACATTGAATGGCAATGCCGATTCTTTGTGCAAGGAACAAACCAGCCCTCTGATCACGAGCAACCAAAATGTTTGTTTTTCATCCAAATTTATTTTATCTAGACACGCGGCAGCGTGACAAGCCAAGTTCAAGCAAAGGAACTGGCTAGCCAGAACCAAGTGTAATATTACACGAAGCACTTGGAGCCACTTTTGACCCATCTATAACTCAAAACCGTAACAAACATGGTATAAAATAAAATTCAAAAGAAATTGAACTTTTTTTTTATTTAGATACACTTTTTAATTAATCGGTAAATTAATACAATTTGTGACCGCTTTTGTTTTTTGTCGGCAACGATATTTTTAGTAAATTTATTAGCTTGTTTATTATTAATTTGGGAAAAGGGCAGGAAGAAGAAGAAGAAGTTTATCTGATCCTGCGGTAATCGCTCCCAATGTAATTTTGACAAGTCTTTCAGTTGTTGAGTTGTCGACTCTCCGTTCAAGTTCTCTAAAACCCATCTCTGGAACATGCCCCATGTGTGCTCGATGGTATTGAGGTCGGGCGATCATGCAGGCCACGGTAATAACCGCAGGTTTTTCATTGCCAAGTAATTTCTGGTCCTTCGAGCTGAATGCGAACAGGCATTGTCATGCATCAGCTTAAAATCTGGGCAAAAACTTTGTACAAATAGGTGAAAATAAGACCACAGAACGTCCTAAACATGCTTTACAGCGTTCAAATTGCCATTTACAAAATCGAGCTCAGTTCTTCTAATCGTCATAATACCCGCCAATACCATCATTTTTACACGACTGCCCAAAAAGGAGTGTTATGTTTTCAGGGTTCATGTATGTATGTATGTATGTAGGTATGTATGTATGTATGTATGTATGTTTGTGAGTTTCTTTATTCCACCATAACTTCTAAAAGGCTTGACCGATTTCAATGTTTGTGGTATCATTAGAAGCTTTGAGTTATCCCGAGTGACATAGGCTATGTGGACATTAAAAAATGGTCAAGTGTGAGTCGAAATCGCCTGCAAAGGGTTCCGAACGAAATTTTTTTTTGTGTTGTGTCATGCTTTTTTGTTGTTCACTAAAAGGTATTAAATAAAAAAAATATAATTAAAAATTAAAAAACACGCCTGCCATGTAAAAAAAATTAAAAACAAGTCAAATATTTGCAGTCGGGGGACCTGTAATGAATTGTTCCAAGTAACCGACCCCGACTGCAAATATTTGACTTGTTTTTAATTTTTTTTACATGGCAGGCGTGTTTTTTAATTTTTAATTATATTTTTTTTATTGAGCCACTGTACGGGTGCAGTTCCTGGCCGCATCTCAGGCGTTTAGCATTTTCGGGATGATGATACGCTTCTACCCTTTTCGTATCGGGCATAAAGTATCAATGAGTAAAACATGTAGATTCGGTAAATTAAGCGTGTTGCTTAGACTATTTTGATGTGTGTATTTATGATAAAATTTAAAAAAAAAAAAAAAAAAACCGACTTCAAAAATCGATAAAAGCACTAAAAAGTTAAAAATAATTCTATAACCTACCTATATTAATAAACCTAACCTAAACTACGATTAACCAATAATACAATTTAACAATTTTTGGAGTCGGTGCCAAGCTAAGTAATGAAACGACTGGTTATTCCTGAGTATATTGATGTGTATTGTGTTTGTAAAAATATATTATTAATATTGTTAAGTGTAAACGTTAGAATCTTTTGTCTTTGTGTCTTAATATTAGGTAATCTGTCATAAAGTATTTTTGTTGTTTTCCAATTAGAATTAATATTTAGAAGCTGTAAGTTTAGTATATTGCTTGGCCCCGACTCCAAAAAAATGTTAAATCGTAGTTTAGGTTAGGTTTATTAATATAGGTAGGTTATAGAATTATTTTTAACTTTTTAGTGCTTTTATCGATTTTTGAAGTCGGTTTTTTTTTTTCAAAAAAATTTTTTATTTGTTTATTTTTAGTGTCATATTTGTAATCTTAGATAATATGGGTAGGCCTTCAGCTGACACCCTTTCATCATCCTCATGATAATTTCCATCAAACGAAATCCAGTGCCCCGCATCTCACATCCAACGAATTCCCGCTACATTCACAAGGTCATCTTGGCTTCATCATCAGATCTGATAGTAGAATGTTTCTTATTGAACGTAAATGCTTCACTTGTTGTAGAAAATACCAAAAACGCTATACGTTTTCCTATAAAATTTGAAGAGTTCCCTCGATTTCGCCAAGATTCCATCATCAGATCCCGACTTGGTGACTATGGGACCATTTGGGAAGTATACCCTTTCCAACAAAGAAAAAATATTTCAAATCGGTTGGAAAGCAACGGAGTTATGCGCGAACAAACATAAAAAAAAAAAAAAAAAAAAAAAAAAAAAAATCATACAAACATCCGAATTGAGAACCTCCTCCTTTTTTTTAAAGTCGGTTAAAAATATTATGTGTGGAAAGAAAACAGTCACAAATCTTTGAAATTAAGTGTTCTACTACAACACGTGACGTTTTCTTTGTTGTCGTCACTTATGACTACCAAAGACGATTCTTTTTCTCGCAATGGCATCCCCCGCGCTCGACGAGAATCGACTATTTCAGGCATAATCCAGTCAATGAAAAACGACACAAGCTTAGTGGCTTGCTTTTACCACTCCACACTGCAAACAAGGACTTTTCCCTACGTGTTTTATGAAGTTGCCCTTGAATTTGATGGTACCAATTACTGTTTTTGTTCACTTCAATCAGTCCACTATTTTTATTATATTTCCACATCTGTATCTTGTTTTCCATTATACATACTTCTATGCCCTTTTTGAATGCCACTAAAGGACATTTTATTTCCACTACTGTGTCTTCACCTATCAAACCATCGGGCGATGCTCCAATAAAAGGAAACTTATGATCCACGAACAACCCGCACGGCCACACCTGAGGTAAAAAAGGCCCAAGAGGGTAATAAGGCCCACATTTCAAATTTCGCGGAATAACATTTCTATGACACTTCACTGTTTACGCACGCGTGCACAAGGTCGGTGTGAATGTTTCCGTATTGGTCTGCAGTCGCTAGCGCCGCCATCGTACTAGTGACGTGCGATGCGTTGATGAAGTGACTGGCAACTGTGCAATTTTATAATTTTACATACCAAAAACTGTAATTATTTTACGTTTAATTCAATAATTTACTAATAACTCTGTATTTATTATCGTAAGTAAGACTTGCACAATACAACGGATATGGTTTTTCCTAGCCAGAGAAAGATTTTTAAGGTTTATTAGGTTATTTTGTAAAAACATGGCATGAGGTTAATAAGGTCCATTATAACGATACTTGGGCCTTATTTATTGTTGTCTATCTTTAATTAAAGTCTGATATAAGTTTTAAAAATAAATATAAGTAAGTAATTACATTGTTTTGTATAATAAGAAGAGAACAGATTATTTAAGTTTTCAAAGTAACAGAACATGTTGTGATTGTACTAAGTACCTTATTTAAGACCACTAGTTCCTTGAAACTAAATTGTATACGATTAATATTAAGAGGACGATTAAATAAATAAAAAATCAACAATTTATTTAAACATATTCTTGGTAAATTTAGGACGATTTACTATAAAAATAAAGCAAATTTTTATATGGGCTTTAATGTACTACCGTAGTATAATAAGGCCCCTGAGAAGGGGTTATTTTTAGGGGTTTACTTCATTACTAGACATTACGTTACTGTAATTATTATAACCGTTATTGCGTTCAATACCACCTTTTGGCATTACTAGTTACCTCAATATTGTACACCATGTATAAGCTTAGTACTACTCCTACCTACTCATGAAAAAATTGTCCGATGATTCATTGATTCGTGATCAGTTGACTTGTTCGCCAACCGTTTATTTTTACCATTAAAAGAAAACAATAAAATTTAATTAAAATTATTTTAATAATGAAAAATTTAACGAAAAAAATAAATACAAAAATATATATCTTATTAGAAATCAATTATTACAAAAGTAAAAAAAAAGCATCAAAGAAAAAAACAACAAAAGCAAAATAATAGAAACTTGTAGCAAGGTTCGAACCTGCGGTCAGCCATAGCATCGCAACGTTAGATAGGCACGCGACCGCTAGACCAATCTAGCTTCATTTCACGTTTTCAAATTACGCCTCTATAGATGATCAATACAAAAGAAAAGTATTTAGGTACTTTACAAATTCCATTATGTTTTTGTTTGACATTTATTAAATTATTTTTGATTTGTCATGTTTTTACATCTGTCAATCGGAAAAAAAAGGGACACAGGTCCATCTAGCACCGCGCCTCAGCGCACACTGTCCGTCCGCGTACGAATGAAAGAGAAGCGAACAAAACGCCATATTTAGTTTGTCAGGATCGTGTTATTTTTCATTAAATATATGAATATTTGTTAATATATTATCTTAATTGAAAAACTAAAACAAAGGTTATCTTCATTATTAGTTATTACGTTACTGTTAATAATTTTATCAAGATTGGTTCATAAATAACACCGGAAAACTTTTTTGAAAATCCATTTTAGTGGTTTGTTTACGATTTTTTTTTATCGAGAAAAATTACTGAAATCGTGTTTTGAAAACAAAGGTTATCTCACAAATATGATGAAGATTAACATATATTTTTTTAGCTGCTCTGACATCTATACATTTTGCTAAAAAACTGTTTGAAAAAGCCCATTTTTACTATTCACAGCGCCCTTACCATTGCCCAGAATACCTATACAAATATATAAAATATAATATTTATTTATTCAACTTTTAGAACAATAACTAAGTTAGCGGCTCCGGTCGCGGGCATCACCTTCATCTTAAAAAACAGACAAACAAACAAATTAATCACACCTACGATGAAACAAACGCCTACGCGTTACTGACATTCATAGATAAAAAAAACTCCAAATCTTTAACACATTAGGCTTATTCATTAGCCCAATAACTTAAAGGTATCGACCGCCCTTATCTATTCAGAGTATAAAAGTGTGTCACAGAATCTTGTACACCTAGAAACCTCAATCTTTCAAAGGTTTCTGGTAGTTACTTATTCATAATTACTACTAATTAAGATGTTAATCTTAATAGCACCTTTCGATGGCCTAAAGTTTTGTTAATGGATTCGTGAGTTTAAAGTAATAAAGTAAATAGTTCAAACTAATACATGGACAAATAAATAGTAGAATTAAATATTTCGGTCCAATGTATCGTAGAATTGATAGATTTCAGTACATAGCTACAGAGTACGGACCTATTTTACACACGCTTTCATAAGGGGAAACAGAGGTACAATGAAAAAGTTATGTGTATTTTGATAAGGTAAATCTGGAGTTGGTATTGGTAATAACTTAATCTTTAATCTCTCACAAATTGTCGTCTAATGACTGAATTTTTTTTTCTGTGAAACGGCGTGCTACGTAATGCAGCTGCGACCTATACAAAGGTAAGAAGTAGTAAGAACATAATAAACAAATACTAAATTAATGTTTTTAAATTATAGCATTATTGTTTTTGTAATGTAGGTATAGCAGTAGTCTCTAGCTCTTTGCGAAATATTAAGAACCTAATTGCCACATTAAACTTATTCGTAACTTGCATTACCAAGAGCACATTCTTTTAAAATTTCATCGTACCTACGTTACAGTCATGTAACTTTGAATGTAGGCCAGTTAAATAAAAATAACTAATGCAATAACTAAGTGTATGATACATGGACCTATGTTCCTATCTATGTATATTAAAATAGATGCTGCATTTTATATTATTATCGAATAAAAACATTGTCATCAAATTTACGACCTCCGTGGTCGAGTGGCGTACGCACCGGTTTCAAGGTGTCGCTAGCTCTGAGGTCCCGGGTTCGATCCCCGGACGGGTCAATGTGGAAACCAAAAATTTTCTACATTGCCTCGGGTCTGGATGTTTGTGGTACCTTCGTTGCTTCTGAATTCCATAACACAAGTGCTTTAGCTACTTACTTTGTAGTAGTACATATTACTGTAGTAGTACGTAGTACTCATCGAGTTTAATATCCTATAAATCGCGCTTCTAACACATCGGCACTTCAAAGACTCCAAAGAATACATACATACATACATACACACACCCCCACATACACCCACGCACACCCCCTCACACACAACATCACATACCTACACTGTTTAAAATAAGACTCACATAATTATAGTTTCACATTGACATAAAAGTACATTTACACAAAGAGCTGTTAAATTAGTTAATAAGTCATTTACCTTTTATTCCTAAATTTTAATGTTATTTTATTTCCATTTTTAGACACCCTTTGTAAAAAATCGTCTCTATTTTGTAATAACTAAGGGAAAGAGCGGGATAGCCCCAACACAAGTATTATCAATAACTTACTGGGGATGTCCCATTTATAATCCATGTAACTGTTTTGAGACAAATAAAACATTTTCATTTTCATTTTCACTTTGGGTTCAGAGCAATGTATGTGATGTTGTCCGCATTTTTTCATTTTATATTTATTTTATAAATAAATTTCTAGTAAAGCGTTAGACCTCAACACAAGGGCCTTGTTAAACAGGGACTGTTATGAAGGAAAATGTAAGGGAAGTCTTAAGGAAAGGTCACTTGAACGTATTTGAGAAAATAAAGAGTGTGCTGACTTATTGTTTTTTTTCGCACTTCGTCCTATAAATGGACTTATTATGTGTGTATTTTCTGTTTAGTGGTAATGCTGTCTTATAGGAGGTTTTTACGGTGTTTACCGCCCCAGAATGCTTTTTCGCAACTCCATCTGCTGTTTTTTTGCCAGTCTCTCTCCATCTATGCTCTCCATCGCCTTCGTCATCGACTGCCTAGATGTCGTATATGTTTCAATATGATCCAGCACTTAGGCCTACTACTTTGATTTAAAAAGTGGTAATTTACAGAGAAAATCCAACATTGAAGTCAATAATTTTATATTAACCATATACGGCATACTGCAAATAATCGGAAGTAAGCACCATTTTATTCGACTGAAAAAAAAACATTACTTTTATTACTCTGTGGAAAATATTAACATTGCGGGAAAATAACATGACAGCCTCACTCTTATTTACTTTTCTCTATGCTCACTCTCACACTGACATAGGTATTCTCTCAAATGACAGCAATTTTCGTTCAGAAAGGAAATTAAAACGTACCCTACAACTAACTAACTATGCAATTTTATATTAAAAGAGCATTGCTGACAAGCAAACAAAACAATGAGCAGTTAATTTAGTAAGATTTTGATGTGTATTCACGATAGAAAATTGGTTTTCAACTAATAAAGTGTTTTTGCTTTACTCTTTTTGTCGGGGAATAACAAGTTCGTGCTTCTGACATTTGAAGTTATTGACATTTCTGTTGTCATTGTGCGACTTATATCCTTATTTCTATTTCGTTGTGAAAAATATTAAAAATAAAATAACCTCATAAATTAAATAGAGCTTTTAATAAATAAATAGATGTCTATCGATACTGAAAATGACTTTTCCGACTTCAAAGTAGGTGTACTTTTCTAGTAGGGATGGAAATATAAAAATATGTTCCTAAAGTTTTTGCAATATGTTTTAGTTGCCACCGATATTTGAAGATCTAAATGAACGGGTTAAGGAATACTTGCTAAAGCCGGAAAGGCTTTCAATACATCAATGGGAGCGGTCTCAGACACACTGGCATCGAGAATCAAATGTAGATTCATTATTTATACACGACGACGATGATTTCGGGCCGGACACCACATTAGAGGTAAGTACAATGTACATATACAATCTAAATCAGACAACAACTACATTAAAGTAATGTAAGTAACTTCATTTATTAAGTAAAAGCCTAATTATTTAATAGGTTATCAATTAAAAAAAAGAATGTGTTTACCTACCTGGTTTCATGAAAATTATTTAGAGAATTTTAGGTCAGTGGGTCATCTTAGGGGCGGTTTACTCATATTTTATTTTCCATTTAGGTACTGTCGGTACCAACATTTTGATTATTTATTTAAAAGACAGACAGATAAACTAATGTTATGAAAATAAAAAAAAAGCATCCTCTCATCATTAGCACTTTGTTACTGACAGCTCTTTTATTTAAATAAATTAATGCTGTAATTTTTTCATTACATATAGTTTAAGCACTATACAACATAAGCCAAAATTGTTGTAAATGACATCAGACAGCCAAGAATTAAAAAAAAAAAATGTCTAAATTTTAAGGTGGTAAGGGACCCAATAACTGGTGAGATAACAGGTTTAGAAGAGATAAGCATACCAGTAGAAGATGATGAGGACAGTCTCTCCATGGCAAGGGCCCCGCTGCCCCCCAGTATGGCCACCAGAGGCACTACCACACAGAGTCCATTCCTCCCAGCGGGCTTTGAGGAGGAGCTCGAGAAAATGCTTGATGAAGCAGCTAATGGAGAAGTTGTTATAGACCTGGATAATTCTGAACCTGGAAAATTCTTGGGTGAAGGTACTGGAGCCATTTTATTGTTATTAAATTGGTATAAAACATGTCAAATTGCCAGTAAATCAAGCAACACACACATTTCTGTTACTTTTTTTGGATGGATTTATTTAGTACTAACAACTTTTCATTCCAATTCCTTTGTGAAAAGGATATTTCAGTTAGAAAAGTAATTTAATTAAAACCTCATTCCATATGCTAAGATAAATAGTATATGTTCCATAATACAAACAACTAGTTATGTTTGCAAATTATTGTAAATAACTTAATAAATGAATAAACATTACATAATACCACCTACTTAATTTTCAGATATCCTGAACATACCCCCGGGATCAAAAGAAGCTGTATTGTTTGCTGAAGATGGCTTCACACTTCTCAATGAGCTCAAGGACACCAGTGAGAAGGCTGATGACAAGGAAAATGTGGATATCCATGTCAAAATCAATTTGGAAGAGGTTGTTGATAATAATGCACATTTAGTTGGTAAATAAAAGTCATTTATTGTATCTTACAACATAACTTGCATTAAAAATTCATGCTACTATCCAATTTAATCCAATAACTTATGTTATATCAGTTCCTACACACAAATTCAGCATTGTTATGGCAAAAGTAAATTTAAAGTTACAGGATTTTTTGTGTGACTGAGTCATGATTAAAATGTTAAGTGTTAAGTTACATTTACCTCTGCAGTATATTTTTATTGATATATAGATATATTTATATCAAGATCAGTACAGACAAATATTTAGAAAAACATGTAATTTACAGATCTATGGAAAGATGAAGAAGAACCGCAAAAGAAACCTCAAATCCCAGCCAGAAAACTTGAACTGGAATCTGACATGGACAATGACAATTTCTTAGAAGCCACTATTATCAGACCTCCAATAGAGTTACCAGATATACCAGTTCTAAACATCACTAGCTCAGCAATGAAGACTGGAGTAACTTGCACTGACTGGGCGGAGATGATTGATGTGTCACAGCCTGTACCAGAGTTTACGGATAAGATCAAAGATATGGCACAGACTTATCCGTTTGAATTGGATAATTTCCAGAAGCAGGTATGTTTTTTATAATAAAGTAGTATTTGCATATTGTAAAATGTACATTCGGCCAAGTTGTAGTTGAACACACATTAAAACTCTTTAAAATTTTATAGTGTATATTGACACTTATTTCAAAAGTGTATGGTTTACTTTCGTAAATCAGTAGACTATTCAATGTTATACTCTAATGAGTAATTTTAATAATGAAATTACTCTTATTTAAGGCTATATTAAAACTGGAAGAAGGCCACCATGTCTTTGTAGCTGCACATACATCAGCTGGTAAGACTGTTGTGGCTGAGTATGCTATTGCCATGTCAAGGAGGAATTGCACTAGGTATGTACTGTGTCTATATTACTATACACTGAATACATTATTAATGTTATCTAGAATTTTAGATTTTGTGTTTACAATGCTTTCTCTAAGGGTGTGTCCACATCTGACGAACGAGCATTAAACGAGCAGCTCGCGAGCATGGCGCGAGCGTCGCGCGCACGTTTGGCGGATGGCGTTATTAACACTAGTGCGTTCACGGCATGCTCGCGAGCTGCTCGTGTAATGCACGTCAGATGTGGACGGCCCCTAATGCAACATCATTTCACTAAACTGGAAGAAAATATTGTTATATGAAATGTGTGAAATTGCTTAATAAATTTATACGAGATTTATGTATAATTATTTATGTGTGAAAAATTTAATTCACGCGCAAGCTTCGGAATCATCCATAGAAAGATAAAAAAAATAAGTGGTAGAAACATGTTTTTTTAATCATGAATTCTCGATGCATATCAATACAATAAAATAATTACAATTCATTCACTGTTTCTTTTAGAGCAATATACACATCCCCAATCAAAGCCCTCTCGAATCAGAAGTACAACGACTTCAACAAGATGTTTGGTGAGGTGGGCCTTCTGACCGGCGACCTGCAGATCAACGCCACAGCCTCCTGCCTCGTCATGACCACTGAGATCCTGCGCTCCATGCTGTATTGTGGATCCGATGTTACAAGGGATCTGGAGTTTGTTATATTCGATGAAGTTCACTATATTAATAATGCAGAGGTATGAATGATATGATTTTGGGTTTTAAATATATTTGTTGAATCTGTAATCTAACTCCTGTCGGTTGCTACATAAAGGCATTTGTTTTCTCTTTATTTGGAATATTCTTTTAGTAGAAACTTTTTGGCCAATTATTTAAAAGAAACGTCGCCGGCGGAACACTAGCGCCATCTACAATAGATTCAGCTTAAACGTACCTGAATGTAAAAAAAAAAACTTAATAAAGGTCTCCTACAACTCCCTTCACGGAAGTAACTAATGAAACCATTTATTATTTCACAAGAGTTGATTGCACTTTAAAAAGTAAAAGAAGCTCTTTACTTTTATCAAGGATGGAAGATGTAATCGTTTTACTTCATACAGTATACCACAATATCTTTTTTAATATTTACAGCGCGGTTACGTTTGGGAGGAAGTACTAATCCTACTACCAGCGCATGTCAGTATAGTGATGTTAAGTGCAACGGTACCGAACACGCTACAGTTCGCCGACTGGGTGGGCCGGACGAAGAAGAGGAAAGTGTATGTTGTTTCTACGCCGAAACGACCCGTGCCGCTCTGCCACTACCTTTATACAGGTATGATTCACCATCATCTCCCTGCCCTGTTCCCAATTATTGGGGGTCGGCGCAATGCGTATTCAGCTTCCATTCATCTCTACAACTTGTCATCTCAGTATTCACTCCTTTCTTTCTCATATCTTCTTTCACACAATCCATCCATCTCTTTTTTGGTCTTCCTCTGCATGTATACCCATCCACATTCATACTCATAACTCGTCTAGTTACGTGACTTTCATCCCTCCTCATCACATGTCCATACCTCGACAAACGGTGACCTCTCAACTTTTCATTCACGGGCGCTACTTTCAAGCTTCCTCTAATATACTCATTTCTTATACTATCCAATCTCGTTATTCCAATCATCCATCGAAGCATTCTCATTTCAGCAACATGCAATCGTATATAGTATAGCATAGCATTCTGAACCATACATCAATACAGGTCTCATAGCCGATTTATACATTTTCCCTTTCAACTTTACGGGCATCTTCGGATCACATCATCCATCCATCATCATCCCAGTCATCTGTCGCCATTTAAACATCATACAGGTATGATTGTTTACTGTTATTATGTATGTGGATATAAAATAGTAGAAATAGGACATAATATTACAAAATGCATAGATCTACTGCTTAAGTTTAAGGAACTTCTGCCTTCTTCAGAAGAGAGAATTATTAAAAAAAAAACAACCTTTTGTGCCCGCTATATTATATTCTGCAGATATGTAATATCAAAAAACTAATTGAATTTGCAACAACCTATATTGGTTGTTGCAAATTCCAATAGTTTTTAAAAGATTCAATTGTAACTTCTAATTCATAAAAATCATATTGATTAATCTTGTCAATTACACGTTTTGTATGTTATTATAATGTTATACGAATTTCTAGGTACGGGAGGCAAGTCTAAGAACGAACGGTTCATGGTAGTGGACCAAGAAGGGAACTTCCAACTCAGAGGGTATAATGAAGCAGTGGCCGCCAAAAAAGCAAGAGAAAATGAATATAAGAAAAGTTTTGGTCCAAAAGGTGAGTTATCTTTTGTTTATTCTTGTTATTTACATATCTACATAATTAAGAATGAAATTCAATTCAATTCAATTCAATTCTTTATTTGCGTTCCATATGTTATACAGTTGGCATCTTATATAGTTAAAACAATATATTCGAAACAATATGGACCCGGTAGGGCACAGCATAAAGAGTTTGGAGAGGTTTGCAGTAGGTACATATATCTTATTACTAGTAGAATACTAAAATCTATGCTTATCACTAAAACATAAGTTTAATAACATTTTATATTCATTCTTGTTGTGTGTGCGTATGTGTGTGTGTGAGGGTGGGAGGGTGTGTATGTATGTGTGTGAGGGAGGGTGTGTGTGTGTGTGAGGGTGTGAGGGTGTGTGTGTGTGTATATGTGTGTGTGAGGGTGTGTGTGTGTGAGTGTTTGTATTATAGTATATATAGTATAGGTATTTATTGGTATGGGGTTTTAGGAACGTGTTCATTATTTTTTTATTGATTTATCGTCCATATACTCTTTTAATGTATAGTAGCATTTTGAGTGTAAAAAATTCTTTAATTTGCTTATAAACACAGTCGTTTTTGTTTCATCTTTGATTGTTTTAGGTAGGTTGTTATATATTTTTATTGACATGATTTTCGGACCGGAAGAATGTATTTTTAGGTTGGATGTAGGTAGATTTAATCTATTCTTGTGTCGTAGGCTATATTTATTTTGAATATCTTGTCGGGTAGTGTAGAATTCAGGATGATGTCGGACGAATTTGCATACTTCTAGGATGTATAAACAGGTAAGTGTGAGAATTTTGTGTTTTTGGAAATGTGGTTTGCAGCTGTCTGTTTGTTCAATATTGGTTATTATCCGGATGAGTTTCTTTTGCAAGGTAAAGATGGTATGCGAATCAGTACTATTCCCCCATAATATGATGCCATAGCTAAGCCACGCTTGGGCGTAGGCATAGTATGTAATAAGTGTTGTTTGTAGGTTGGTGGTTTTTTTTATTTCGCGTAAGGCGTATGAAAATTTTGAAAGTTTCGCTCGAATTTTTTGTATATGTGCTTTCCAATTTACATTTGTATCTATTGTTAAACCAAGGAGTGTGAATTCGTTAACTTGTTCTAGTTTTGTGTTATTGTAGGAGTAGTTTAATTTTATCGGGGCTTTTTGGTGGGGGTGGAAGGTAATGGATTTAGTTTTTGAGAAGTTTATTTCTAGGTTATGGTTTTCCATCCAGTTAAATGTTGAAGTAAGAAGAGAATTGAGTTTTTCGTTTATATTCTCATTTTTTTCGCACGAGGTGAGTATAGAGACATCATCTGCAAATAACACACATGGTCCGTTTATTGTTTTGGGAAGGTCGTTAATGTAAATTATAAATAGAAGGCATCCTATGACGCTCCCTTGTGGAATTGACGCGTTAACTGCTTTACGGTTTGATCTGATTTGTTGTATTTCGTTATTGTTTTTATTAAAATATTCTATTTCTATAATTTGTTCTCTATCTTTCAAGTAAGACTCGAACCATTTTAGGGCATTTCCCCGTATCCCGATCCCGTGTAATTTATTTAAAAGTATTTTAAATTGCACCTTATCGTAGGCTTTGGTCATGTCAAGAAGTATACCTACTGCATAGCTTCTATTGTTTATCATATTTAGGGCTTCTTGTACATATTTGTAAACTGCTAAAGTTGTGGATCTATTTTTCCGGAAACCGTTTTGGCAATACCGCATGTATGACAGAGCATCGCTTGAAAATAGTTTGTTGTGATTGTAATTGTCAAGACAGGGCTTGTATGACCGAAAATATCCGCAAGAAAAGTCGAAAACTTACGGTACTATAAAAACTGAGACTATACGATATTTATTTAAAAATACACATTGTTATTTTAAATAAAACAAATAATTACATAAATCTTTTCCTGTTTGTTCATCAGGTGGTAAAATGTATATGAATCCGAAAGCAGAGCAGACCATGTGGGTAGCTTTTATCGACCATTTGAAACAAAAGGACAAGCTGCCTGTTGTCGCTTTTACTCTGTCGCGTAACAGGTGAGACTAAAGAATCAACATATCCACTATGTGTGTGAATATAATATGAATAAATAGTAAAAAATACATGTCGAAACAGTTTTCATTTTAGAAAAGAAGATCTTCACAGCAAGGAATGTACTCGTTGTGTTGTCGCAGGAAGTATAATTTAAGGCTTTACACTATAACCTACCGATTAAAACCTATTAAATTAAATCACAGTAATATTATAGGTGTGACCAGAATGCCGAAAACTTAATGTCGGTAGACTTAACCACGGCTAAAGAAAAAGGCCACATTAGATCCTTCTTCCAAAAATGCCTTCAAAGGCTAAAGGAACCAGACAGAAGGTTACCACAGGTACATAATTCTTTGTTTTTTTTATACCCATTCTGCTTCTTGAATCCTATATAGAAATGATATTTCAATCTGTCCTTGGTCTACTGACGGGCCTACTATAGGTCTTTCTTAAGTTGGCTCCATATTACTGTCGGCGATGGAGTTAAAAATCTTCGTAAAGACACAGAAACAACAAAATTTGTGAAATTATTGCTGGCAAAATGCTAATTTGTATTACGTACGTGATAAATTAGCATTTTAACAGCAATACGCACGTCGTTTCTTGCCGTCGCTTTGCTTTTGCAAGATACGTAATAAGCCTGGTCCTCCTTTTTCCGAATATAATTTGACCTAGCTACCTCTCCCAGGAGTCTATGTATATTCATAATGTATTTGGTTTCCAGGTCATAAGATTACAGAGGGTACTTGAAAACGGGATAGGTGTCCATCACAGTGGTATATTGCCGTTGCTGAAGGAGATCGTTGAAATGTTGTTCCAGTCAGGATTCGTAAGTATAGTTTTATATTCAATTTATTATTTTGATTTAATATTGTATTATCTATGTGTATTTAGAGTCCTTTTTTAGATAATTACGTAATTACTTGATTTATTTTACCTCCCGTAACTCTTAATTTCGAAGGAATTGAACCATACCTACTTTATTTTTGAAATTGTATTCTATTTACCATATAACACACTTATCTAAATGCTGTATTCTATTTCCATTAGGTGAAAATCCTGTTCGCGACAGAAACGTTTGCCATGGGAGTGAACATGCCCGCTCGTACTGTAGTGTTCGACGAGATCACGAAGTACGACGGTCTGCAGCGACGGACGCTGGCGCCCGCTGAGTACATACAGATGGCGGGCAGAGCCGGGAGGCGAGGTTAGTTTGTTACGATATTTGGTTGATTTTCTCGAAGTCTTTGTAACCGTTTCTTTAGTATAGAAGGTGTCGACTGGTTTGAATGGTTCAATCCCCTTAAGTGTCAATTAAGAACTTTTCACACTTACTCGTATCTGGGTGTTTGTGGTACCCTCATTATCTCTGATTGCATAACACAAGCTGCAGCAATGTATGTGATGTTATTGTTATCCATATTTATCTGAAATTCATATTATATTTTTACAACATTAGTAAAATGTCTTATTTCTAGGTTTGGATGACACTGGTACTGTGATAATACTATGTAAGGAAGGCGTGCCAGACCTGGTGACCCTTAAGGGCATGATGCTTGGTATACCACAGAAGTTGTCCTCACAGTTCAGGCTAACGTATGCTATGATACTCAGCTTGTTACGGTAAGTGTTTATAACTTTATACCTACATTTTTAGTGCTATACAGGTTATATTTAATCTTACGTTTTATTTACTGTATTATTTACAATTCAATATAGTACAAGACAAACACTTACAACTATACTAAAATTAAATCTTATATAAATGAATAAAACTAACACGCGTCAAAAAACTCATCGTCATCCTTGTCAATGGCGGGAAAGGTTGTTACCGAAAGGGTATATCAATCCAAAAGGGGTGAACAGTATAAGTTGTGATTTTTAATAATAATAATAATAATAATCATTTTATTTCAGATTTTAAGACAATCCATTTATAGTACCAAAATACATAATAATAATTTTTGGTGTCAAATAATTGATACGAAAATTGGATTTATTAATTATCATTCCCATCCCATTTTGAGCTGAAATTTTGTAAAATGTTTTTATACCAGATGTACGGTTCACCCCTCTTGGATAGATCTACCCTTTCGGTAACACCCTACATGTTGAAAAAAAAAATTCAAAAAAACCTATAATCAGGTCTTATTTAATTCAAAATGTTATACAGTACAGAATTCTTATTATATTTTATAGAGCAGCAACTGTATCAGTAGAAGGCATGATGCAACGTTCATTCCGTGAATTCAACCAAATATGTCAAGCGGACAACTATAGGAAACAACTACAATTAGCCGAGAAGGAATATTCCGAGAAATGCAGTACACCGCTGGCTTCCCACTTGGCACCGTTAGCAACGTTCTATGATACAGCAGCAGCATACATTGATGTGTTAAATGAAATCATGCCTATATTATTAACGACTGCCAAAGTCGGTAAAGAGTTAACGCCGGGGAAGATACTCATTGTGTCCGCTGGACCGTATGTCAATCAACTTGGGATTTTGCTGAATAATAATGGTAAGCGACTTTATGCTTAGAGATAATAAGATTTTATTCATCTTGTAATGTAGGTCTGGATAACGTTTTGAGATGTAGTGTAAAGCTCTTTAAAACCAGAAAGAAGGCGCGTGGGGTCTCTTTCCGCCTATACTTTATTTTACATTTATCAGCAGATTTGCATCATAGGAACTTTAGGTTGCGAAGCACACACTTCTCCAACCTTTTTATTGAATCCTGCACCTTATTACACATCAGTTTAAATCTCTGAGGTTTTTTTGCATCAATTGACATAGTATTATATTTGCAGGTCCAAGACAGACTCCATATAAAGTTCTAGTGCTAAACACGTCAATTGAAGACAACACTAAGTATAACTTCGAAGTGGACGAAAGCTGGTACAGGATGCTTAGCTTCTCAGCTATGTACGATACAATAGGTAATTTTTTTTTTTATTTACTTTTCGATATCAATATTTTTCTTTGTAGGGTAAAACTAAATTGAAAAAAGAAAAAAACATATATGCTTTTGAACTGTAATTCAAAACTGGTATGATCAACATTTAGTTTGTCTGTCACAGAATTTCAAAATATGTAGGTGTTTTAAGCATTCTTATATGATTGTGGAATTTCAGGCACCGAAGAGACTACATTAGATCACACGATGCTATGTATCGCACCTAAAAATATTGTGGCTGTTACAAAAATGAACCTGAAAATAGACCCTAAAATCATTATCGACGATTGGGAGAGAAGGCAAATGCCCAGGTAAACTCATTTCATATTATCATACATTAAAATAATATATGTTCTAAAAGGCACATAAAAATTGGCCCATGCCATGTTTATTTAGGAAATGTATTTTCAACTCGTACATGAAATGTGAGATAAATACAAAAGCTTTTGAATAGATTATTTTTTATGAAATTTTTACACTGATCAACTGTTATACCTACTTCTTAAAAATAAGCAAACTTATTTGACACATCCAAACTTTTTGTACATATTACGACCTGTGGTTGAGTGCAGTGCACACCGACTTTCAAAGCGTCGCCAGTTTGAGGCCCCGAGTTCGATCACCATGGCACAAGCTCTGCTTAATTTGAAATCAGATGACCGTGTGTGAGTTGTCCCAGGATATTATTATTATGTCGCGGTAGAATTGCGAAATGCCTTCCCGCCTGGTTCCCGGCAATAGAAAGGTGAATCACTCCGCATACAAACACAACAAAAAATCACACAAAAAAGGATATTATTATTATTTATTTATTTTTACATAGAAACCGTTGTACCCCAGGTTCAAAGACGCTCCCGTAGGGTCGAGCTGCTCTAGCGCGGTACAGGAGCTATCCCGCATCTCGCACGCCGTGTGCTCTGGCGCGACTGTGCTCGAACAAGTCAGCCTAACTCAGTCGCTGTCCGTCACCACCGGCGAAATACTCTCCTCGCTCGATAAGATGAACAAATGCATGGTAAGTTATAAATAATCGATAATTTGTTTAGCCCAAAGTAATGTATCCTATTATCACATCTGCCGCATGTCCGACAACAGTTGGGCCAAAGTGACGACAATTTGGACTCCACAAAACATCAAAAGACCTCGTGGCCGGCCCAGAAAGAGATGGCGGGACGAGCTTGACTCCTATTCAATATTATGGACAGCAATAGCCCAAGACCGGGAGAATTAGAAGAAGGAAAGGGAGGTCTTTGTCCTGCAGTGGGAGGAAGCTAATGATTTAAAACAATAATAATATTATAACTAATCAATTAACGCCTAATATTAATAGCGTTGAAAGTATAATTATGGTTTTCTCGTTATTTGTCTCTCGCTGGGCGGGCGTAGAACCCTATGTATGGTATATTTATTTTGTGCCTGCTAATGCCCATTGCGATTTGACTTTACTCAATTGCGCATTACTCATTTACGCACTGCGACGATACAAAGTATTCACCAGACGATACAACTTACATAAGTTAAAAATCTTTGCACCTCCTAATTTAATGACTACTGCCGTATATCTAACCTTACATGATAACATTGTGCGTATGCAATTGTTAGTTAGAACATAACTATGTGCTATAAAATATTTATATTCTTAACCTAAATTAAAAATATATTTATCACTATACGTTCTTGGGACATAATCGTCTATAACATATTCATTATATCAATAATGATGATGAGTGGACATAAATGACAATGTAAATGCTAATTTATCATTATATTTCTTCTAGTGTGACCTGATCTTAATTAAGTAGAAAGATCGTGCACATAATTTATGTAAAAACTTTAAATAAGTATTTAAATTTCCAGGCTGAATTAAAAGAGCAGAAGAAATGTACGGACATAGCGAACTTCAAGTCTGAGTTCGCAATAGTTTACGAGCGAAAGTTAACAGAAAGGAAGCGAGACAAATACAAGCGGCTGCTGTCGTTTGAGAACCTGGCTCTGTACCCGGACTACCAGAGGCGGCTGATGGTGCTGCGGGAACTCAGCTATATCGATGAACACGACAGCGTTATACTTAAAGGTGAGTAGGTAACTTACCAGGAGTCTATGAGAGGAGGGAGGTAAATACAAGCGGCTGCTGTCGTTTGAGAACCTGGCTCTGTACCCGGACTACCAGAGGCGGCTGATGGTGCTGCGGGAACTCAGCTATATCGATGAACACGACAGCGTTATACTTAAAGGTGAGTAGGTAACTTACCAGGAGTCTATGAGAGGAGGGAGGTAAATACAAGCGGCTGCTGTCGTTTGAGAACCTGGCTCTGTACCCGGACTACCAGAGGCGGCTGATGGTGCTGCGGGAACTCAGCTATATCGATGAACACGACAGCGTTATACTTAAAGGTGAGTAGGTAACTTACCAGGAGTCTATGAGAGGAGGGAGGTAAATACAAGCGGCTGCTGTCGTTTGAGAACCTGGCTCTGTACCCGGACTACCAGAGGCGGCTGATGGTGCTGCGGGAACTCAGCTATATCGATGAACACGACAGCGTTATACTTAAAGGTGAGTAGGTAACTTACCAGGAGTCTATGAGAGGAGGGAGGTAAATACAAGCGGCTGCTGTCGTTTGAGAACCTGGCTCTGTACCCGGACTACCAGAGGCGGCTGATGGTGCTGCGGGAACTCAGCTATATCGATGAACACGACAGCGTTATACTTAAAGGTGAGTAGGTCACTTACCAGGAGTCTATGAGAGGAGGGAGGTAAATACAAGCGGCTGCTGTCGTTTGAGAACCTGGCTCTGTACCCGGACTACCAGAGGCGGCTGATGGTGCTGCGGGAACTCAGCTATATCGATGAACACGACAGCGTTATACTTAAAGGTGAGTAGGTCACTTACCAGGAGTCTATGAGAGGAGGGAGGTAAATACAAGCGGCTGCTGTCGTTTGAGAACCTGGCTCTGTACCCGGACTACCAGAGGCGGCTGATGGTGCTGCGGGAACTCAGCTATATCGATGAACACGATAGCGTCATACTTAAAGGTGAGTAGGTCACTTACCAGGAGTCTATGAGAGGAGGGAGGTAAATACAAGCGGCTGCTGTCGTTTGAGAACCTGGCTCTGTACCCGGACTACCAGAGGCGGCTGATGGTGCTGCGGGAACTCAGCTATATCGATGAACACGACAGCGTTATACTTAAAGGTGAGTAGGTCACTTACCAGGAGTCTATGAGAGGAGGGAGGTAAATACAAGCGGCTGCTGTCGTTTGAGAACCTGGCTCTGTACCCGGACTACCAGAGGTGGCTGATGGTGCTGCGGGAACTCAGCTATATCGATGAACACGATAGCGTCATACTTAAAGGTGAGTAGGTCACTTACCAGGAGTCTATGAGAGGAGGGAGGTAAATACAAGCGGCTGCTGTCGTTTGAGAACCTGGCTCTGTACCCGGACTACCAGAGGCGGCTGATGGTGCTGCGGGAACTCAGCTATATCGATGAACACGATAGCGTCATACTTAAAGGTAAGTAGCTGACTTAGAAATAGTAATGTACACTTCTTTTCAATTGTTTTTGTTAATAATGACAATTATTTTACTGTCGGCGAACTGTGGGTGTACATTGGTACACCTCTGCCTAACCCTTCGGGGATACAGGCGTGATGGTATGTTATGTTTATTTTACTGTCAAATTCTAGTTCTTCTATCTTATTCACCATGTTCTCTCGATCTTACCTATAATGCTCTCTGATTTCAATTTGCGTTGTTGTTTTCATAGGCCCCTGACTCTATGTACCAGGGATATTAAAAAAGAAGATTTTTTTTTGAAAAGAAGATCTTTCCATACTTTGACCTTTTGGACTTCTATAAATAATGTAAAATAATTATATTCCACAGGTCGCGTAGCATGTGGTATGGGTACAAATGAGCTTATAATATCGGAGTTGGTCTTCAGAAACGTGTTCACTGACAAGACGCCGGCGGAAATAGCCGCGTTACTCAGCTGTTTTGTGTTCCAAGCGCGGACGCAAGTTGAGAACCAACTGACGGACAAACTCGCAGAGGGGGTCAAAGCCATTGAACAAATCGATCAGGATTTGACGGCTATTGAGTCTAAGTATTTGGTAATTATGTTTTTTAGCTACAGGTGTCCTAAAATACGTTATCCTCTCTTACCTTGGGGACATACCTGTAGCGAAAAAACAACACTCTTGTTTACCTGTTTTTTTTATGTTCGGGACAATGTGTTTTCCCATTTATCTTTTCCTGTATTCCTTCTTAGGATTCTTCGAAAAAAATCGCTCTGGCCTTTCTCAAGTGTAGTTACTAAGTAACAGTTTTCTGTATTATTTTCGCATTTGCCTCAATTTTTATAGAAAAACGAGTTGTAGCTTTGCAACTATTTATAACAATGAAATTATTATAGGTTGGGCAGTTTGAAGGTCAAGCTGAAAGACTAAACTTTGGGCTTGTGAGGGTAGTCTACGAATGGGCGCTAGAAAAACCTTTCGCGGAAATTATGGATCTAACCGACGTACAAGAAGGAATTATTGTCAGGTGTATTCAACAGCTTCACGAGGTAAATGATACTTTACATTTTATTATTTCATTAAATACACTGTATGGACTTGTACATGATAAAGTATTTCGGGAATAAACCCGGAATTTAAAAAAAAAACTTAATGCGGCGTAAAAAGCTTACTTTTAAAGATGGGTGAAGTCTATTCTCTTCTTGAAAACAGATTGAAAAAATGTACATACGTTATCGCAATCTATTCAATGACATTTCATGAGCTTTTTTAGTATCGGATTTAACCAGCCATTCGGAAAATTTTCCTTGTTTAAGATACAAAATATAAATAACCGAAGAATTTAGAATTTCCGCCTTGAATTCGGTTAAAATGTAAACTAACTTACAACTCTCAAATAATAACTTATCCTGTACCCTGTCTCCAGTTACTAGTAGACGTGAAAGACGCAGCAGTAGCGGTAGGGGACCCTAAGCTGCAAGCCAAGATGATGGAAGCTTCGACCGCCATCAAGAGAGACATCGTCTTCGCCGCCAGTCTATACACCACGCAGAAAGAGACGGTCACTACATAATAATATATACAATTATACACCATGGTATAATAACAATATAAAATAATATTGGGAAGCTTTTGCACTTGAGTTTGGAGCAGTCGTTGACGGCGATACCGACACTGTTTTACAGCCAATTTCAGTAACCATATCCACGGATCGTTTTTCCTATAAGACGTGAAGTAGCGCATGTGTCAAAATTCTATCTCTAATAGGGAAAGCTGTCTACGGATATGTTATATAAATTGGCTTTTACCCAGTAAAAGGCTGCTCGATAGGCAAACGCTCCATGTTATGTCAGCTCAATCCGGTAAAACAGAAAGTGCAAGATAGAAGAAGCATTGCACGTGATAAAATAAAAATTGAATTATTATACCATGGTGTACACAATTGCAATCCTCACAGTGCCTTTAGAAGAAGCAAATGCAGGTACTATCGCTTGTATCAAATGGGAACCCCGACATTTAAGATTTTATAAATAAAGAACAGTTAAAACATTTCATATATATTAAAATATGATGCCAATCGCGCTATTTCTTTTAAGTTCTATAAATACTAGAAAAAAACGTAGTTCGTTGTACTTTTTTTGAGGTCCCAATTGATACATGCTTCTGTACGTACTCAAGATATAAAGCTTTATATTATCTAAGAATGCCAATAGATACTTATTTATAATATTGTAGAACACGCTGGTTTTTTTTATGAATGAAAAAAATATCTGTTTTTTTTTTCTATATAGCAAGTAGCATGCTTGAGCAACTTTTATCACCTACCCTGTTTTTTTTTTTTCTTATGTTTTAATTTAAAGTGCAGATATAGTGATGTTTTAAATTGATTATCATGTACACATAGACAGTCAGTGGCGTAACTACAGGGTGGCAGGACTGGCAAAATGCCACGGGCCCCCGACCTAAGAGGGCCCCGGCCCAAGAGGCCGCAAGCGCAGTTTTTTTTTAAGTTAATACCCGAGTATTTTATTCAGTGGCGTAGCGTGTTTTGGGGCCCTTATGAAGGGTAAATAATTCTCACAGGAGAAAGAGGACATTGCATAAAATTAAAAGAAAAACTAATTTATCATCATTTTCTACTTGTCTCTTTTTCAAAAAAATTACAAGCAATTTAAATTAAATATGTAACACATCCTTGCCTTTTTTCGGCAAACTTATTAATTGAATCATTTATAGCTGATGATGACTTTAGTTTTTCTAAAGCTTCTGCCTCTATGGACAATAGTCACAGGTCTGTCAGGCGTTCATCATCACTATCACTATCATCACTTCACTATCACTACATAGTATAAAACAAAGTCGCTTCCCGCTGTCTGTCCCTATGTATGCTTAGATCTTTAAAACTAGGCAACGGATTTTGATGCGGTTTTTTTTAATAGATAGAGTGATTCAAGAGGAAGGTTTATATGTATAATACATGCATAATATATAGTAGAGAAACACTGATAATCTTAGAGTTTTTTATGTAAGGTCGTAAATAAACACACTTTTTTGCGCTTACATTGCAAACGCTGGCTGAACCCTACGAGATAGATCAAAGTAATGTACTACAGTATTGTACACCTTAAAAAGGTCTACAAAAGGTCTACACCTTAAAGAGCACGTGCCTATACCAAATAGTGCGTCGAAGGCCGCGCTTCGCCCTACAACACTTTATGATTATGTAGTATATTTAGTATCAGCAATGCACCCGTGCAAAGCCGGGGCGGGTCGCTAGTGTCCCAATAAAGTTAAAAATTATAATTTTTTATCAGTTTTATTTTATTCTTATTTACATTTTATAAATTTTGGTTTACGCACGTCGGGGGCCCCCGTGGCCCATGGCCACGTATAATTGTTACGGCACATACGGCGGTAGCTAGGCCGCTGATTTTATTTTCCATGAAAACGTTCTACCTACTTAAAATCAGTTAAAGTGAGTCAACTAAGACCATAATACAATTTCAAAATTGATTTTTTCGTAGTTGATTAAAATAAATTAAGTAGGCACTTTGAAAGTTAAGTTGATTGTGAAAGTTAGATATTAAAATGTCTAGTTCCAGAAAATTGTTTACGTGGGAGCGGGAAACGAAAGAGAAAGATTCAAAACGTAAGAAGGTTTTGAAAAAAAACAAAAGAAATATATTTTACTCAAATTATACGCAACTAGCTACGATCAGCATATGGGTAGAGTCGACTTGCTTGACTCATTCCTGGGATAGTACAAAATAAAGATGAGGACAAAGAAGTGGTATTTGTGACTGTTTTACCATTTCCTCGATATAGCCCAAACATTTTTCTCTATTACTATTAGTTTTTTTTTCAGTTTACCTATACTTCCCGTGTTCTTGACCAAAAATATGATCTGGAATGATTAAAAAAAATAACTGTAATATAGGGACAAACCCATGCTCTTGAAAATAAAATTGTTTCGGTGTTAGAAAAATTTTAGTTTATTAAAATTTAACTAAGTACATCGTAAAAAAATACTAATAGGGCCCCATCAAAAAAAATTGCCACGGGCCCCAGATAGTATAGTTACGCCACTGTAGACAGTACTTTTGTCTTTATTGAAAAAAATAATTCAGCCAATAATATTCTTTTTATTTGGCATTCTTATAATAATGTTATTTCTACATGAACAATGCGATCTCTAATATCCATGAATTAAATAATTAATAGTTTTATCCTTTAACTGATTCCGTTTATTTATTCCTAAGATTTTATGATTTTCTCCTCCCTTAAGAATAAATTGTTTTATTTTATTTACTGGTTTTATTTTATGATTTATTATGTTTGCTAATGATGTTTTATTTGTGAGCGTAGTTTTTGCAATTCTGTTTGATTAAAATTGTGTTTCGGTTGCGAAAGAGTTGTAAGTAATCCTGATGCACCTGGCTTTTTTATTCATTAGTGTATATTTAGTAGGTAAGTATTTTTTTTTTTGCAAATTATTGTATGGTTTTTACAAACCTTTCTGAAAAGCCTGATTTTTTGCATGAGCTTAATTTTTTATCATTATGATTATGTATTAAAACTTTTTACAGTGCGGCCGACGTAACTAGGCACGTTTGAAAAGCAACACATCACCGTCCCTGTCTCGCACACCGCGCGTGAATATTGCATCTCACTAAAACTGTCTCTTATCTCTTTTTAGACGCGCCAGTTACCGCGTCGGCCGCACTGTACTTAGTGATTGGAAATAAAAAGTTTGCTCAAAGAAAAATTGTTTCCGAGCCAAAAATATTTCTCGCAGGAAATAAATATTTTTCCTACATTACAAGTTTACCATGTCATGATTTTTTAAATGTCTTATGTAGCACACAAAAGTTAAGGCGTCGAAAACAGAATATTTAAACCGACGTTAGGTATCTTTGCTATGTGCTTAATGACAGGAGCTATTCACATTTCCATTTGCCTGTTTATGTACCGAAGGTAATCTTCATAATTTGATTTTGCTATCGTATGCATGTTTAATACGCTCTCTTGATTGCAAGTTGACAAATTGCAGGCAGTTTTCGCAAATGATGTATTATTTATTTTGTCCGTTAGTATACTAACAACTCATGTATCTAATTAATGTTCTATTGCACAGATTAAACTTCTGAAATTAAACGATCGTGCAGCACGTTCGAAGGCCCATCAGCGGAATCAAGCATCAGTCTACAGAGACATAGTTATTTCCACCAACTGGACGACCAATCAACCTGTAAGACACAATATCGAACAAACAGACAAGAAAGTAAAACAAATACCAGTTAAAGATACAAAAAAAGCCGAATCAAAATCGAAACTGAAATGGAACGAAAGAAATGATTTTACTGAAAAATCTGAGAGCGAAACAAGCGAGAAGCAATGTAACAATGGATATTTTAAAACTAACTTGGGGCCAGAAAAGAGTAAGAAATTTAAAAAGCCTATGGCAAAGAACAATATAGACACTTGCGAAACCGGCAAGCAATTATTGCCAGAATGTGACAATTGGATGGAACATCTTTAATCATAATATAATAATAATAATAAAATTTATTTATTCAGATATCAAAGATCCATTTATGACATAGGTACAATATTAGTATAGTATAGTTAGCAGGGACTGCTGCACTAATTTAAACATTATTGGACAGTCATGCTTATCAGACAGCTATGGTGTTCAGGATGCTGTGGCCACCTCCACGCAGCCTACTCACGAGTGATGCAGTCTTTTTACGCCAGATAGCTGCAAAACCATCTGTATGCGCATCAGCAAACATGCCTGACGCACTGCAGAAACGTGGAAGTCGCAACAGCGCCCTGAACGCGTTGTTGAATTGGATCCGCAGAGCACTATAAGCTTTTTGGGTATAGTTGGCCCACAGACTCCCCGTGTACAGAGAGGTACAATAAGCCTTAAATAAGGTAATTTTGACCGCGTCTATACATCTGGCGAATCTGCGCGCCAACATTTTCGCCCGAACTGACAGTGCTCTGCGTTCCCTCTCCATGTCCATGTCAACCATATAAAAAAAGTCCGGTAAATAAGTCAAAGCGTGCCCTCCGGCTGCATTAAAACTCTTCCAGAAATAAGCTTTGATCCTTCCAATATCTTTAGCATAGTTATAAGACAAAATAATGTTGATACAATATAAACCCAGACTTATAATCCATTACGCCAGACATAGAAATGCTAGAATCCTTATCAAACTGTACCAAAAATATTATTATTGCCTTTGAAGCAATTAGTAAGTAACTATTTATTTATTCACGGGTTTACTGCCAAAAGAAGCCTTATCAAACATGTGTCTTAAGTTTCAGTACAAGTTACAATAGGTATATACAATAACCTTCTACTTTATAATGGGCAATTAACTTTCATTTACCAAATGTTGTACCAAATAAAATGTTTACGTTCTGTTTTTATTACATCTATCCACCGATTTGTCTACTTATTTATTGACCTACCTTAACAATCACCTAATTAAGTTAAGAAATAGATACCTAACCTACTTTATCTATGTACCTACCAGTTTGCGGGTTCGATTCCCGATTCATCATCGACAAAAATGTAAGTAAATATACTTCTAGAGTAAAGAATACTACAAGTTACGGGTCTAATAACAAGAGCCTGTCGAACACTAAAGCAATTGATAAGACTTTATAAAGCTTAACGTTCAACTTATTAAAGTTACAAACATATTATGAAATATACCTGAACGGTATCTACAAAGCATCTCAACTCCTCCCCTATAATAAAAACAAGGCTAACAAATCAATGAGTTTCCTGGAAGAAATCCATAACGAGTAGGTACTACTATTAACAGGTAGTTAGTATATCTATCTAGATTCAATCGATAGCGTCGTGGCGGCACTTAAAAATCAAAATGGCGGTAGATTTTCCATGAACGGATAGGGGTGGAAATTTCTTAACTTAGTACCGATGTCTGTTTAATAATACATGCGTTGGTGTAGGTACTAGGCACCCTTTCCAGAAAAAAGGGCGTCCCAGCCATGTAATGAAAAGCTACTATTAGTTTCAATCAGTTAAAGTCTCATCTCGATCCATTTAGGCTGAACCTCATGGAATCAAAAGCTAGTATTAGGTAATATCGACTCAAGCAGCTCTTCGTACAAAACTAATTGATCCAGATAATTCACATGATTTATCACTCTCGCCAATATGTACTTTAAAGTTGTTAAAGTTATTCGATGATCGATCGATGGACCTGTGGTGCTAAATAAAAGAGATAGAAATAGGATGCGTGGAATGAAATGTACTACTCCAACATTCGTGGGTTGCCGCCGGCCGAGTCGTCATTAAAATGACGCTTGTCAAATTTTTGTGAAAAGGAACGTATATCTCTGACTGACTTGGCGATTCGATTCAGATTTTCTTTCAGTGCTATCTTGATGACTTGTGTAAATTCAATGTTAATTTGATTTGTTAATGACAGTATTTTATTAGTGATTCGGGATCGTGCGTCGAATAAACTTATAGCCGTGCTCATGTGGCCGCCGGGTATAAAGGATATATCGTAGGAATCGCTATATTTTTTGTAACAATAAATAACGTTTAATAACATTCAATATGATTCAAGACGATGAGTTTGAGTTTTTGGTGACAACCTCAGAGCGCGTAAAGGCTCTGGGGTTCAAGCCTCAGAAGGAGATATTGACGAATCACATCTTGCCATATGCCGCCGAGCTGGATGGCGAGTCCACTCGGTTCCTGGAGCAAGTGAAGCTCAACCTGGCGAAGGCGGTGATGCTGCGCGAGATGAAGCCGGCCTGCGGGATCTGGTCCTCCCGGCTCATGAAGTAATTATAACTTTTATTATTACAAAGACAAAGGGCCCCAATTGATTTGCATTTTAGGTGAAATTAAACAATTGGATAGTTTCTAATATAACAACATAATTATATATGCCTAAAATAGTTTCTTATCAATTAAAAACTTATTAGAATCTTTACTGTTGATATATCAAACCTTATTTATTGCCAAAAATCATCATCATGGTACAAATGATAGCAGAAATTTGATAAAAGTTATTGAAATGTAAACTAGTAATAAATGTGCATAATATAAAACATGGATAAGTATACTTTTTATTTAACTTATTGTTGTTTATGTACACAAGTTACCCAAACAATAAATAAGAAGAGTAACAACTAGACACTTTAAAAAACTTTGTCAGTCATGATCCTCAGCATTGAGGCAACAACCAGAAAGAAAGAAAGAAGAGGTTGTTAAAATGATCTTATCTACAAAACTACCGCTAAAAAATGGAGAAGGTTATATCCTGTTTAACATAATGCCTTAGGAGAAAAGAGAGGCGAGTGAAACTGGGGGACCCAGCCAGTCTATAAAATTATTAAAGCCAATTATAGATTTTGGGTGAACCATATGCTAACCATTCAATAAATATATAACTAAAAAGAAAAAAATGATTTTAGATCAGAAAAAAACTAGGTTACATACATCACATATTATTGTGAAATAGTTTTTTTACCAATTGTGTTTCTTATAAGAATTGAAGACTGACCAATGTGATAGTTAAAGTTTGTTTATCATTGAATTTGACATCAAAATAATAAAATTAACCATTTGTGGTTTTCAATGTATAAACTGAGTGTTCCTTAAATCATATATTTATCTAGAGGGTTGAAGAGTGCATCTGGTGTAAAGTCATTTTATGAAATAGCTTTTTTATTTTATAATACTAGTAGGTATGCTAACAATAAATAAATTAAGTACCTACTGTTAAACCAGCTATTATGCAAAAAACCCTTTAATTAGGGAAAATTATTGTTTATATCTTCTTAACCCTAAAATGGGCGCTTCATAAGCATTTCGCCTCCCTCACCAACAACATAAATAAATACTAGAAACGATAATTCAATAAGAATCTAAAAATTAATTCAACATATCAACAAAATCAGACAGATGTCCCTAAATTATAATAATTAAATATATGAATTGTACTACCATTATATACTTACTAATAAAGTATTAAAGCTTTTGAATTAAGTACATCTTATATATAAAATTCTCGTGTCACAATCTTAGTTACCATACTCCTCCGAAATGGCTTGACCGATTTTTATGAAATTTTATATGCATATTCAGTAGGTTTGAGAATCGGCTACTATCTATTTTTCATACCCCCTAAGTGGTAGTAGGTAGGTAGTAGGCAGGTGCTAGGTAGAAAAAATTGCATTGCAACGCATGCCGGGTACAGCTAGTAATAATATAAAAAATTGTAATGGCATAATTCTGTACAGTGATTGTTTTGGTAACTCTTTATACTTTATACAAACCAGACATAAAATATAACCATGGTTTTTAATCTTAATGATTATGCATAAATGAAAATGAATTGATTAATTCATAATCATCAAGTTTTTATTCATGAACTTGTAATAGTACAAGTGGATGAATCATTGGCTCAACCAAAATTAATAGACTGCTGGACTTTGCCCCGCTGACTAAAGACAAAAGTAGGTAAACAGGTAAAGTTAATGGATTATTATGATGAATATATCCATGTCATTCTGGTAAAAGAATGGAAGGATATAAAAATGCGATTGTAAATAATAGGAAAACGGTATTTTTTTTTTTTATTTAGGTTAATATTATAAATTAATAAGTAAAAATTTGGCCTCCACGGTTCCAATATACCGATTCCCAAGCGTGACTTTATTTTCGCCTCCGCCCGATTTAAGCCACGTCTAGACAAGTTAAAAATATATATTTTATTAGATACATACAGGGTGTTAAGAAAACCCTGTCCGATCCGTGAAGGTGTTGTTAGGTATCGATATCTGATTACATAAATGTGTAAAAAAAAATGAAAAAAAAAAAATTATAAACTAAATTTTTTTTTTTCTAAAAATCGAGAGAGAGAGTCGGCGTCGTTACAGATGCTACCTAATTACCAAACAAAAGGCTCCCAAAAATACTGACGAAATATGGTGTTACAGTTTTCGTTTTAATCTCAAATTTAGGGATATTCGGGGCAAAAAATTGTTATTTTAAAATCCATTATTATTGTTTCTATATGAATTTTCCAAATTTCATATTTTATTTGGGCATGTTGATTGTGAACTCTATATATCACCCTTTCGGGTCGGACATTGTTTTCTTAACACCCTGTATAAATGGAAAAAATAAACTGACCTAAACTAATAAAATGGATAGTGAAACTTTCGTACAGTCTTTCAAAGAACAACAAGTGTTTCCATTATGTGCATAAATAATAAAAACAAAAAACCCTTTATAAGGCAGAATACCTACCAACCTCGGAGCGCGTAAACGCCCAAAGCAAACACCTTATAAATTACCTGGCGTTGCAGCTAGTAAATAATTAAATAACCTGCAGGTCACGGAAAGTCAGTCTTCGCTTCGATCGATTTTTATCAATTATTTAACCATTTGGACAACGGGTCGCGGAAAATCAATTGTTTGAGGGAAAACAGTTGAGTGACATGGCATAAAAAGAAAAGGCGCAAAATGCAAATAGAAAAACAAGGGGTTTCTGGTTTATCTTATTAATTTAAATAATAAAATAAATGCAAAATTCTAAAAATAATGAATAAACTTCAAAGACTGAAATATTAATTTTCGTATTAAAATACTTTCAATTCCTGGGTTCCGATGCAATGAATAATATTAAATGTCAATAAATACTGCGAAGCATGGGCATAGATACCTCTGCAATCCGATTTGGGGGAAAACTACGAAAATATTGCAGGCGTTATTTGTAACCGACTGTGATATTATTAAGCCGCTACTCTTAGCAAAATACTTGTTATTTAATTTGTTACAATTTTGGTTTAGTGTTAACCTTTGGCAAGTATTACTGAAGTTTCAAATGCGCTGGCTATCACCCAGGGCTTCCTGTTAAATGCACCTGGCCTCAACACTAACGGATTGTAATATTACTTCTCAAATTATTGTTACGCATTATCTATTGTATTTTAGAATAATCAATAGAGAAACGTAATTTTACTATTACACGTTCTTATATGAATATCGTCGCTACTTCACCCCTTAAAGTGACAAAGACAGCATGAGATTAACGATGATTTTAAACTAATTGATACTTCATTATTTATTCAGTAATGAATTGCTTATAAAGACACATGGAATTACTGTACATAAAACCAACAATTACATACGACAGGAAAGAGAACCAAAACTTTTTATATAAACGAATACCTATAAGTTACAAAAAAGAAATAGTTATTATTTCGTTGGAAGTTTGTTCTATAATTAAATGAAATCTTGCATAAACACCCTTTCGCCCTTCAAGTTTGTGAAACTCTTAGGGGGCGGCTAAGAGCAAAACTTTTTTAAATGTCGTAGGTTTATGCGAATAAAAATAGACTTTGTAGGCGTAACGCTATGACTTTTTATGAATGTATACAGAACCCACGTAGAGCCTTAGCAATGAATAAAATAGGTATATTTTATAGTAACAACAGGTTTTTTCTGATTAAATTCTATCTCAGACTTCAGTATGTGGGTTTAAGGAAATACGGAAAAAGTAAAAATTTTTCCATAATCAATAGGTACCTTTAAGGCTTCTGTATGCGAAGATATCGTATGAAAATCCTCACAAAAAAATTAGATTAAGAAGTTGATTTGTTTCTGACAACTTTAAAATTACTTTTTACTTAGAATACTATACCATCTATAGTTGTCTCGTTTAAATAACGGAACGTAAGACAATTAATATCTAGTCAGTCCATTTCATTTCACCTCTGTTGAATTAAATGAAAACTCACGCGTGTTTTTTTCTCAGGTACATTCGGATCTATGGCTTGAAGTTCGGAAAAGAGGACCACATAACATTGATCAAGCTGGCTTATGAACTGGTGCTCATTCCCGATCTCGAACCATGCAAGGTTCACAAGTTTGCTACTATGTTTCTAATGCTCACTAAGTAAGTACATGTGTAGTTGTTTATATTATTATGCTTTTACATACAGATGAAATTTGTAAATATTCTGTCTCCTTCGTAAAAAAATAAAATAACGAAAGATCTTAATTTGTCTCAACGGCCAGTGATTCTAAAAGAAGCGACTGACAAATCTATTATAAAGTTCAATATTCCGTTAAAACAATTGTTCTAAAAAAAGTCTTGACCTATTTTTTTAGAAACTAAAAAACTATATTTATATTCTTGGCAGTCAATAGTTCCAATAATTGGCACGACTGTTCATGATAATTGCTAATAATTTAATCAATTTCTACAGGAAAAGACAATTGATTTCACCCGATGAACTGACGCTGCCGTGGCGTCCGCTCTACGATATGGGTAGGAAAATATTTGATAAGAGCTCAACTCACATTGGAATGTACCACTATCTCAAGTAAGTATTACAAAAATCCTTCAAAAAAAATTTACAAAATATACACTCAACATGTAATCAAAAAAATATAGTTACAACTGTAACTACAACAGTATTAAGAGCCAACTTTTGTCTCGACACTTCCGACACGTGACGCAGTAACTACGTAAGCTGTGAAGCAATCATATTTATGTTTTAATTATGAACATGGACCAGAACATGGTTTTATAATACGCAGGTAACTGCAAATCTACGTATGCATGAGGTTATGATGTCATTACTGTATCGAATTTATCGATAGATCTTGACGCAAGTATTTGCAATCAATTTATTTAATACTAAATTCATTGTTTTATTTATGAAACTATTTTATTATTGCCAATTACAGACGGTTTTTTTCCGGTTCTTCTACATAGGTATAATGAGAAAACCTTGTGAAACGGCGCAACTACACCCATATTTGCGTAATAGCTTATCGTTTTTATAGCGCCTTTAAAGGGTTTACTATATAATAAATAAATGAGAGCGTATTTCACTATAAATCATGATGTGTGTTTAGGGCAAACCGTACTTCCAAACCAGGAGGTGATAAGCTTGATATGATTCGCAAATTCCTGTCAGGCGACGGGCTGGGCGACGCCTTAGACCTGTTCGGGCTCGCAGGCGCCGACGAGAACGAACTGCCCACGTAATATATGCCCAAACTATATAAGTTTTCGGGACACGCTTCTTGTTCGCACATAGGTGGCTGTGGGTTGGGCTCATGGATCCATCGGCAATACCCATGTCACATTCTATCCTTGGTATAATGGAACCTGAAATAATTTATTTACATTAATAAGTTATTTTCGATCAAACATCTTTTTGTTATCTGTAGTGTCTGTCATGTGGTGGCAGTATGTGCATGTTTTGGTACAAACCTTTAATAGATATTTTTTAACTTTCTTATTATTAATTACAGCTCTATTGAAGGATCTTATATCTCGATGGTCAAATGCGCAAGACCGTGAGTACCTATTTTTTTTCTAAAACTATAAATCTTTGCGCGAAAACCATATGTATGTTATTCCTACATTGTATTATTTTTTAGGTACTTTGAATTAAGCGCTACAAAGGAAATCCTAGCGGAGTTTTTACCTCAAATCAATCCGTGGGCGGCCGACACTCACGTAGTGTGTCAGATGGCCGTGTTCCTCCCGGTGGCGCTGCCGCCGCAGCACGCCGAGCACGGCCATCTGCTGTGGTTCGACGAGCTCATGAGGCTTTGGGATACCTGCTATAACTCACAATGCGGGGTTTCGGTAAGTTCAAATGCCAAAAATATATAGCTATTTGATTTTATTTCTTACGGTCATACGACGATGTAAGTTCATGTAACCTCGAACTGCCTCGTAGAGTTGGCTAAATATCCGAAAAAAACGAGATGGTTTCTTTGGAAACTTTTGTAGACCGCAATCCAGTTGTCAGAACTTGTGAAAAGATGCGGTCCACGTGTCCATATGCTTGTTAAAATTGTCGAGTAAATAATACATTTTGTAATTTCCACACAGGATCTTATGATGCTTTTCGCGGGTCTTGCTAAACGCTGCCCCGGTGCCATCGATTGGGCGCCCTATGTGCCAAAGATGTTCATGCGGTTCCTGCACGCTCTGAACCTTCCAGTCAGCTACAAAGACATGCAGATCACCAGGTGCCACTCTCTTGGTACGTACACTAACTTAACAATTCTATCTACCCGTATGTTACACGATTTATGAGCAGTGAATCAACAATAAGCTGATGTACTAATTTATTGACATACACAAAAATCTGTAGTGGTCTGTTTGGTCTAGATATGAAACACGTGGCTTCATGGATCGTGTGGAGTATTTGCCCCGATGGCCTGGTGCTGAAGCAACTCCGCAGCTTTTTGATTGGAGTTGAGAGCTACTTACACAACGCCAACGCTGGCCGCTGGTCTTACAAGCTAAGGGACCTCCTACGGAAATTATCCAGAGAGTTTTCGAACAGGTATGTGCAAAAGAAAATAGATAGTTCTTCATATTATATTAAAAGAAAATATTGCTTATATTCCGATTTTATATTTTCCCAGAGTGCGTCGTGAAAGCGAAAAGCGTTTCACTGAAGGATGGGAGAATCAAACTCCTCCGCATTACTGTCTTAGAGAAAACGACATTAGTGACTTCGTGAATATCGTTCTCGAACCAACTCTGCAAGCTGTGTACAGCCGGAGCGGTTCTATAGACATCTCCATCGCTCTACATAACTTAGCGACTTTACGCCCCTCTATAGTAGTGCCGCCTTTGCTGGAAAGACTTAGGAGCTCTCTGACGTCACTCACTGAACCACATAGAGTAACTGCAGCCATGTCGGCTGTCGCCGCAGTTGCCAGGCCCATGCTGCGAGGAGGAGACTCCGACTACACAGAAGGACCGGCTCAAGTCGTGCCCTTCCTAATAGCCGTTTTGCCTGGCCTTGATCCAAATGACATAAAAAAGACACTAGTTACTTTACATTTCATCCTAATCTTCAGTTGGATGGTGCCATTCATAGATTGTAGTATAGCTTACGAGTACTACGAGGATCTTTCTGAAGATGAGCTCATGACCTGTGAAACTACTGCTCAAATGGAAGACTTCGTGCTGGTCTTCTTAGATAGACTGTTTGTTATTATCGAGTCCAGCGTACTCGAACATGTAAGACTGGATACCAAGGAATCCGACTGGGTTCGCAGCAAGACTGACGCCGTGATGGAAACCTCGATATCGTCCGCGGCCACGGCGGTGCTGATGCAGTGCTCGCCGAAGATATTCAACGAGGCTCTGAGGAAGTTCAAAGCTTTCGCAACTGAATCTACTTTTGAGACGAATGTGTCAGGAAGTATGGTCGGTGTGATGTTACGCGTTTTCGCTAGGATTAATTCGGAAGCAACTTTAGCTGCTTTTCTCCCAAAACTTTGTGAGGAACTGAAAGAGTTGCTATCGACGGAAGAGGCGCTACACGAGGAGAATCCTCCTCGCGATCTTATGTACAGACTGGTTTTGCTCATGCATGTAGTAGAATGTGACGGCACGGTCCTTCTCAAATACATAGATGACATAATTCCAATATTGGACAGAGCGTTGAAGCTACACGCTAATTATGCGCTTTCAAGAGCGTGTGAGGTTCTGAGTCACATCCTCACATCTCTATGTTATATCGATTTGAAAGAATGGAGGAGCTCATCGAAAGACTACGGAAATGCTCCTAAGGATTGGTTGCCTATTCGTGAGTGGGGCTACGGATGTTTGCTGAAGGATGCGAACTTCAAGTGGCACGTGCCGAATGAGGAAGAGGCGAAGTGTGCTCAGATGTTGCTAGACCGGTACCTGACGGTGGAGGCGGACCGGCTGCAGCAGTGGCTGAGCGGAGAGCGCCCGATGTGCCGCGAGCGACGGCTGCGGAGCTTCTACATCATCAACGCTGTGCTGGCCTGCAGCACCTTCCTGCCGCCGCCCGATGAACAACCTGTAGTGCTGTAAGTAATAATTTACTTCCTAACCTTTGATGTGAAATTTGTTTTATCTCTGATTTTATCGCTGTACTATTATTATAGTGCAGGTGGAAAGCATTTTTTTTTTTTGCACTAAGTAATTTCTTCAGTCTTTTACAATCCAGATAGTCCGCCTGATTACCTGTTTCCTCTGGAAAATCATCACCTTGTGAGAAGCAAAGCTTCTAATATCCGTTCTCTTTCAGCATGGACTCACAGGTCCCCGCCACGAGCTTACCGTTCACGAATGGCGTGAGTCACAAGGTGACGTTCCGCGGCGAGAACGTGCGCGTGGCGCTCACCCGCCTACTGCTACTCGTGCAGGCGCGACTGCTGGACGAGAAGACTGACGATACCAGGGGACTTGAGATGCTCATACAGGTGAATATATCTCGGATACTAACGCTCATGATTAAAATTCCTACTTCTATAGCAAAAACTGTATATTTAGAAAATATACACTTTTTGTAAAAACTCATGCAGTGTTAAGCAAAACATAAAAAGTTGTATATTTATACCATACAAGATACAACTAAGAAGAATATACAAGGAGCTACAAAATATACTAGCAGAATATTGGAATTTTAAAGGATTGTAGTATTATAGTTTTGTGTCAAAGAAAAAAACAAAAAAAAAAACATTTGGAATGACCATATATCTAGGGACCAATTTATTATACATCAGGTGTGGGAGCGCGTAGTAGTGATGAAGGGCTTACGCGGCGGTCCTGGTCTCGAGGCCCGTCTGCGTTCATACGGAGCCCTAGAGCGGGCGCTAGACGGTCGCGGAGGCCCGCCCGACTTCGACGGCGGCACCCGCGGCGCCGGCAATGCGAGGCTGAGGATGTTAGCCGCGGATGCTGCGAGGTTACATGATGACTCCCGCTACGATCTCGTCTGTGAAGCTGGTATTACTCCGTCGGCGCTTAAAGCGCTGCATGCGCTCGCTGATCTATCCATCAATACCTACAGCTCGGTGAGTAATTAATAATCGTCTTTGTTGTATTAAATCATACTTTACATATTAAATAGACTCATACTACACATAAACATAAACTACTCATTTAAAATATCATGTCTTCAATTACACTTTGATATTGTATTAAAATTCAATATTAGACTTTTATAACAATATTGTATGCTTATTCCCAATTTCTGAAATGCTGTTAATTTTTTTCTAATGCCTATTAAGCTATTGATACGAGTTGATCATAAAAAGACAAATGGTTAATTTGTTATTATCTGCCAGCGAATAACGGGGATAAAACAACGAACCATTTCATTACTCCCAAAATCAGTCAGCAATAACATAAAACCTTGTCAATCACTTAGGTCCGAATCCTAGCTCAAATCCGTTTATATTGGATGCTGGGTCACTACCCGTACTCCTACCGGTCGCTGGTGCCCAAGCTCGCGGGGATCCTGGCCGCGGGGGGTGAGGGCGACGAGTGGCACGCGCGACACAAAGGCGTGCTGTTCATGATGCTGGGCCCACGCTCCGGCCCACTGGTGGCCAAGCAGGACTGGGACGTGGTCCGCACACTGTGGCCCGCTATACTCAATGCGCCGCTCAGCGAGAAGCCTAGCATGGTCCGGTACGTTATTACATCAGTGACAATAATCATCTCAATGTCTAATGCAAAGTTTGGGTTTTAAACGACTTATATTAGGTTCCCTTTTAATTAAAGACTATAAATGTGATTTTTTTGACATATCTTTATTGTAGGTACATAATTGTACCTATAATCAAGCCTGTTTGTAACTCACACTTAGTATTCTGAAGACTTGTATTTAAATACCTATTTCGTCATTCATGAGCAAAATACTTTCATGTTTTACATAACACAAGGACATCTGAACCAAGAAATAAGCGGCTATACATGCTAATACCATTCACCTATTCTAGACTGGAGCAAGCATTCAGCGACACTCTCCACCGCAACTTCCCGACCGTCAATACTCGGCTAGTGATGTCCCAGCGAGCAGTCGACGTCGCTTCCTTCTTACTCACTGAAGCACAGTTCACTGACCTCAAGTTCACTGAACAGTTCAACAACGCTATAGATCGCGAGACAGCATCCTCTGACAGATCCGAGAGGCTTTATAATGATCTCATTGCGGAGCTCATCAAAGTTGTGGAGACGCCTAATATGTAAGTTGAATGTTTTACTAATCTTGTCATGAATACATGTTTACAGTAAAATATGCCAATATTTAGGGGTAAATTTCTTAACAATAGGACAATAAATTCGGGTTTATTTTCTAAGAACTAAAAGAGCATTTTATTAAGTAACATTTTTAATTAGATATAAAAATGTTACATATTTAATTCAATGTATTAAATACTAGCGGCCCGTCCCGGCTTCGCACGGGTATTAACACATTATTAAAAGTTAGGATTGAAGGTTTCTGTGTTATTACTACTATTACGCTCTTTATAATATTAGTATAGACACTCCCGTACCTTAGTGATGCTTAAATCGCATAGTTAGCCGAGCAGAGTGAGCGACAATCACGCGACTTTTTTCTAATTCTTATATTTTAAACTCGTGATATCTTTCGAAGGGAATGTCCAAAGTGAATAATTCAAAAAGTTACATAAAGGTATTGAAGCAGTCTTGACTATGAAGTAATCTATTTTGATAAGGATCAATACCAAGTAACAAATAAAGAGCCTTTTCTAGCGGCGTCCTTTCAATAATATTTTTTTTAATAAAATATCTCTTATTGTAACCTAACTGTAATAGTTAGACATATGCTGTCGCGACACTTTTTGTAGATAATTATATGTTCTACAAAGACGTAGTACATTATTTTGTTCTATAATCAATAGTTTTCGCAGCGCACGCGATGCAAGAAAGTTTTTTGGTAATTTTTTCACACCTTGGTTTACATTATTGAGGTTTTAGTATGGACCCCTAACTTTTTGAAAATTTTATACAGCCTATGTTCACCGGAGATAGTGTAGCTTCCCAACAGTGAAAGAATTTTTCAAATCGGTCAAGTAGTTTCGGAGCCTATTCATTTCAAACAAACAAACAATCAAATCTTTCCTCTTTATAATATTAGTGTAGATAATATCAACACAACTTTGCACACAATAATAAAGGCCTATTTTTATATTTAATTAAATTATAGTACTTTTTTATTAAGAACACCAACGATACACCCCAAAATCATGTGTACCCTTAATTGTCAAATAGAAAATGCCTAAAACTGTCAACACTTTTTCGCATTTCGAGCAAATAGTTAAAATCACTAACTCCAAAAATCTCTAACAGACAATGGCGTCGTTTAGAACTGGCCATGCAGATGCTTACCTTCTGCCCCTCGCTTCAAACCCCGTACCCCGGATCGGCCATCCGCGCCATGATACAAGCGCTCCTACACGACGATATCGCCGTACGTCGCACTGCGCAGCGACTCACACACTACGTGCTGAAACAAAGGAAGCATAAACTGGTCAAAGTTAAGATGGACCCGTATGAGATTGCTGGAGTGCCGAAGCCAGAGAAACATATTCCTGGTGAGTGAGGAAAAAAAATTTAAGATAATAAAGTACATTTAAATACAAATACAATACCTACATCATTTTAACTGTTAATTATTCTTATTCACTATTGCAAAGTCACTGTTTAATAGTGAATATGAAAATTTTATTTTACATTTTGTTAGTGATTTATACCATACTTAGATAAATTTTCTTATTTAGGATACAGGAAGGATTTGGAGTGGGCAATATGGTCAGAACACAGAGTTCCTCACACTGATGAGGAGTGGGAGAAGCCATTCCTCAGAAATCCTACTTTTGGATTCTATTGCTGGCCGGAAAAACTAGAGGTAAGATAACTTGAAAACAAAAGATACTCTCAAAAATTTTTGACAGACAGACACCAACATGAACCTTTAAGGGTTTCTTATTGCTTTAAAGGAACATAACCACTTAAATAATTTGAATATACAAAGGCCGTACCTCTTAACAGTAGGTACAGTTATGCGATTCCGAACCTTGACTCATTTGAATACAGTCTAAACATGAATGAAACACACGTAACAACATACGGTTCCTTACCCAGGTGGCAGCGCCATCTAATGAGCAGATGACGTCATCGGACCTGCGTCCTGAGGACATGGAGGAGGGAGAGCGTTACCTATACGAGTTCTTTACTGACGACGCGAATGTGGACCGCCTGGTAGCCTTCCTTACTGTGGAGGAGAAGAAGGGGAAGGACAAGTTCAATGGGATACGGTTCTCCATGTTTAGGGTGAGTTGAATATAAAAGTTGATGATTGTGTAGTTACATCTTTATTTTAAAAAATACATCTGATAATGATATATTTTGCTATATGTCATACATATGATATACCAAGCTATTTAACGATTTGAGTAACTTTATCATGATCATTTATGATGTTTATTTATTATTGATTTGACGGCGATTGTGATTGGCGAGTGACGGTGCGTGCAACGTGGGGGTCAGCTTTCTATAATATATGTAAAAACTAATTAGGTGAAATACAATAACACAAACTGTTTTTCAGTTCGTTCTCCAACCAATAATGTTTCTGCCTATAATTGGCTAATGCGTAAATGTTAGGGTGCGTCCACATCTGACGAACGAGCATTACACGAGTAGCTCGCGAGCCGCTCGCGACCATGCCGCGAACGCACTATAGTAACCGCGTTATCATCTGAGTCTTAGGGCCATAAATCATTTCTCTATATCTATCTCGCTTGCACTTATGGGTCTTATGGAGCCGTCTAGTTAAGGGCGTAACAATTATAGACATATTATCGATAAGTAACGTTTATTATCTGGTGTATATATATAGGTAAATAGTATCTTGTTAACAAAATTAAAAAAAATAACAATATTTGAACGCACTGCAATTACATTGGAAACCGACCAATAAGAATCGTACAAATCATTAGTGACTAATCGTTAGCACGTGCGCAGGCAGCCGTTTATCGATAACTAGGGTCCGGCACGCTGCACATTTCTATCTTTTTTGACTTTTATGACCTGACGCCTCAGATGATAACGCGCGTACTACAGTGTCAATTGCGTCTGACAGACGCGCGTGCGCCGCGAGCTGATGGTGTAATGCTCGTTCGTCAGATGTTAACGCTCTCTTAGATTACTATGCCTATACCTATTGTTTTAATACGCATAAGCTAAGGAAAGACCTGAATAAATAAATACTCACTTCAACCTTCGTTCGTAGATCCTCTTCAGTCAGTTCGGCGAGCAAGTGTCGGAGAAGTTCATAAAGCACGCGCTGCGGTGCGCCGGCAACTTGCAGGAGGCCCCGCAGCGGTTCGCGGCCGAGGTCGCCGCCGCCGCGCTGCGGGCCCCGCGATACTGGAGTAGGGCTAGGGCCACTAACATGTATAAGACTGCGCTGCAGATACTTGAAGCTGGTAAGTAGTGTTTAAAGGTCTACCTTCATCGTGAAATGGAGGGACTCTGTGTTAACAAGTGCTGCAATCAATTGCAGCACTCAGCACAGGTGTTAAGGTCAACGTTAACACCGCTGAAATCAACTGACTTAGCTACTATTCAGGCCTAAGTACATACACTTATATCTTCGACTCAAAAATAAGAAACAGTATTTAATTTAAACTACCTGTGCATGGCGGTTTCACCCGCGCAAACTCCTATTCCCGTTTTTTATTCTGCTATTCAGGTTGAAGACGATCCCAGCAAGTCCAAAATCAAGACACTCGGTTCACCCGTTCTTGAGTTATGAGTTTTGCAACAAACCCTTTATTATATATGTTAGAAAACTCACGGCCTTGTTTAATGTTAAAGTTCCATACTCGTCTCAGGTCTAACATCAGTGACGGCTGAGACCCTCGAGGACTGGGGCACGTGCGTGGCCACGGGCGTGGAGAAGCTGGAGCCCACGCGTGGGCATCAGGTGCTATCCACGCTGCTGCAGCTGTGCGCGCCGCAGCCGCGTAACCATGACAACGAGCCCGATAACGACACCTCCTTCAGCGTCTGTGCTAGGCTTTATGCACTTCAGGTAAGGAGACAAATAGAATAAAAATATAACGGAAGATTTATAGTAAAAATCTGCTCTCCTGTCCGCGGCGGTCTGTGTGAACGGACCCTTATGTCCTGTACCTGTATAATGAGCTATAAACTGTTCTTGTAATGAGCTGTGTCATACACGATGTATAAAGCCTTGCTACGTGCAAAATATACAGGGTGGACCAGATAGTCGCGTCAATAAAAAAAAATAGATTCCTAATTTCTATGGCATTACTGATCCTACTATTTGGTCCACTGTATACTGTAAAATGTACATTATGTACTTAGTAATGTATTATATGCTAGTAAGCTATCGAGTGTTTCTAATAATAATGTTTTATCCTAGGGTGCGCTAGGTTCGCTGCGTTGGCGAGCGGCTCCGCTAGCTTCCCTGCTGCTAAAGCGGCTAGAAGAAGCCAACTTCATACAACACCCCTACCAAAATGTACGAGAAACTGTTGGCAGGTATGTTACTTATATTAACTTAATTTATAATCCAAATAAACAAAAAGCTATCGGGTTTAAAACTTCTGGTACTTTCTCTACTTAATGGAAATTGGCAAAGTATGTACATAATGTTGGCCTTATTACTACACGGATGGTATCTTCAGAATATTCTTCACTTTTTCATCAGATTTTAGAGTTGGAGATGAGGTCAAGTAAACAAAGATTTAGTTTTATATTTTTTTTATTAGTACATTAAGATTAAATTGGAACACTTCTGCATGTTGAGTAATATACTATTGTATACTAAGTACATATGTATTTCAGCCTGTTGATGACGATCTTCGACACGGAGCTGGTGTTCCCGGGCGGGGAGACGGGCGGCGCGCCTTGCCTCGCGGACTTCCTCGCCTCCGTCAAGCCCCGCCTCGCCGCCTTGTACGACGAGAATGGCGATATAGGTAACGTCATTAACTAATTTCTCACGCCTTACAATTTGAATATCGAAATATCAAGATAGCAGTATGAAATTTAAATACACAGATAAAATATTTATTTTATTAGAAAGGTATTTGTCCCTCCCGATAAATAACTGTTGCCTGGAATTTTTATATGAATTCCCAACTTTTTTATACACAAAATTATTTATAAGGTAATTTATTTTTTTCTAGAACTTAGATCTTAAAATCATCCAGTACCATCAAGCTCTTTTCCCGTTTTTCTTTTTAACTGGAATCAGCATATTATGCGTTGGATCATCTTCTTATTAACATCAATCATATTATTGTTCACACAGTGATAAAGACAACAGCATCGATTGCGGCGCTGCAGTGCGGCGGGCGCGATGAGAGCGCGGAGTGCGCGGCGGCGGAGCGTGCGCTGCGCTCGCTGACCGTGGCCGACGTGGACGTGGGCGTGGGCGAGGCCGCGCTGGGCGAGCTCACCCGCCTCACCTCCGACCATCCGCCGCCTGGCGCTGATGATGCGCCACAGGTTAGTAACTCCTACTACACGACAATTAGGTATATGTTGCCTTCGTCCGTCGTAGTCTTTTCCCAAGCTGTTTTAAATGGATTTTGATCTCACCGAATTATCAGGTAAATCTGGAGCCTGGAACAGCTGTTTATATAAACACAACCTGTGTACCTTGATAACCAGTAGGTTCGACGCGGGTGCTTCTAATTATGGTTCTAAACCACAAGTATCCAAACGAAGGGATCAATTTAGACGGGATTAGTTTTATAATATTTTTTTCATGTTCCGTAGTCAGCGGAAGGCGGCGGGTCCGCGGAGGGCGGTGCGGGCCAGCGCGGGTCGCGCGTGGAGCGGCAGCTGGTGGCGCGCCTCACGTCCGCGCTGCGCCTCGCCGGCGACGCCGCGCCGCCCGCGCCCCGCGACCACGCGCGCGCGCTCAACCTGCTCACCACCGGTACGCACGCACTAACACCTAACACACATGCCTACTATATACGTGGAGCGGCAGCTGGTGGCGCGCCTCACGTCCGCGCTGCGCCTCGCCGGCGACGCCGCGCCGCCCGCGCCCCGCGACCACGCGCGCGCGCTCAACCTGCTCACCACCGGTACGCACGCACTAACACCTAACACACATGCCTACTATATACGTGGAGCGGCAGCTGGTGGCGCGCCTCACGTCCGCGCTGCGCCTCGCCGGCGACGCCGCGCCGCCCGCGCCCCGCGACCACGCGCGCGCGCTCAACCTGCTCACCACCGGTACGCACGCACTAACACCTAACACACATGCCTACTATATACGTGGAGCGGCAGCTGGTGGCGCGCCTCACGTCCGCGCTGCGCCTCGCCGGCGACGCCGCGCCGCCCGCGCCCCGCGACCACGCGCGCGCGCTCAACCTGCTCACCACCGGTACGCACGCACTAACACCTAACACACATGCCTACTATATACGTGGAGCGGCAGCTGGTGGCGCGCCTCACGTCCGCGCTGCGCCTCGCCGGCGACGCCGCGCCGCCCGCGCCCCGCGACCACGCGCGCGCGCTCAACCTGCTCACCACCGGTACGCACGCACTAACACCTAACACACATGCCTACTATATACGTGGAGCGGCAGCTGGTGGCGCGCCTCACGTCCGCGCTGCGCCTCGCCGGCGACGCCGCGCCGCCCGCGCCCCGCGACCACGCGCGCGCGCTCAACCTGCTCACCACCGGTACGCACGCACTAACACCTAACACACATGCCTACTATATACGTGGAGCGGCAGCTGGTGGCGCGCCTCACGTCCGCGCTGCGCCTCGCCGGCGACGCCGCGCCGCCCGCGCCCCGCGACCACGCGCGCGCGCTCAACCTGCTCACCACCGGTACGCACGCACTAACACCTAACACACATGCCTACTATATACGTGGAGCGGCAGCTGGTGGCGCGCCTCACGTCCGCGCTGCGCCTCGCCGGCGACGCCGCGCCGCCCGCGCCCCGCGACCACGCGCGCGCGCTCAACCTGCTCACCACCGGTACGCACGCACTAACACCTAACACACATGCCTACTATATACGTGGAGCGGCAGCTGGTGGCGCGCCTCACGTCCGCGCTGCGCCTCGCCGGCGACGCCGCGCCGCCCGCGCCCCGCGACCACGCGCGCGCGCTCAACCTGCTCACCACCGGTACGCACGCACTAACACCTAACACACATGCCTACTATATACGTGGAGCGGCAGCTGGTGGCGCGCCTCACGTCCGCGCTGCGCCTCGCCGGCGACGCCGCGCCGCCCGCGCCCCGCGACCACGCGCGCGCGCTCAACCTGCTCACCACCGGTACGCACGCACTAACACCTAACACACATGCCTACTATATACGTGGAGCGGCAGCTGGTGGCGCGCCTCACGTCCGCGCTGCGCCTCGCCGGCGACGCCGCGCCGCCCGCGCCCCGCGACCACGCGCGCGCGCTCAACCTGCTCACCACCGGTACGCACGCACTAACACCTAACACACATGCCTACTATATACGTGGAGCGGCAGCTGGTGGCGCGCCTCACGTCCGCGCTGCGCCTCGCCGGCGACGCCGCGCCGCCCGCGCCCCGCGACCACGCGCGCGCGCTCAACCTGCTCACCACCGGTACGCACGCACTAACACCTAACACACATGCCTACTATATACGTGGAGCGGCAGCTGGTGGCGCGCCTCACGTCCGCGCTGCGCCTCGCCGGCGACGCCGCGCCGCCCGCGCCCCGCGACCACGCGCGCGCGCTCAACCTGCTCACCACCGGTACGCACGCACTAACACCTAACACACATGCCTACTATTTACGAACAACAAACCTGAACTAAGATGGGCGTGTAGCAAGAAGTCAAGCACTAAAGCTATGTCCCAATTTGCGCTCGCCAACAGTGTATTATTATAACTGTGTCACATACCTTATCAGTGATATCCTATTTTAATATTTTATATATGTTGTACGTCAGTGCTGCGCGGCTGCATGGGTGTGATCGTGCGCGGCGTGAACGGCAACATGGAGACGCAGTACTGCCTGGTGAGCACGGCGTGCGCGCTGGCCGCTCGCGGGCCGCCGCAGCCGCACGACGAGCTGCCGCGCGCCGCCGCCGGCCTGCTGGCCTCGCTCGCGCTCGCCGTGCACTCCTGCGAGGCCTTCGACACCGCGCTCGTGCATCTGGACACCCTCGCCGAAGGTAAATTCATTCTTGACACAATACCTACATACTTAACTATGGTATTTTTATGTTAGAAATGATTTCAAATCTTAAAATTGACCGTTTTGTCTGGTTAATTGTTATAAAATAATATGTATTGTGAAATTACATATATACATTTAAAGCAGCTGGCAAGTCTGGAAATGAATTCACAATATTATTCGAGTGACGAACGATGTGAATTTTCGTTTTGCGGATATTGATTTAACCATGTTGTCTTCTTTTCATCAGGTCGATCCTGGTGGGCTCGCCTCGCCTGCCTGGACTTTGCACAGCCACTGCTGTTTTATGGCTTACCCATGCTATGCGACAAAGTACACCGCGCCGTCGCGGTCGAGAATTTCGCAATCAAGCTGATGCGTGATCCTCGACTCGAGGTAAGTGTTAGAATGCTATTATATTTAACTATGATGCTTCCTCTTCTCCAATTCCAATATATTGTACTGGTGGAATGGTCGCAGGTCCGCAAGTCGGCGTCGAAGCTGATGACGGGGCTGATGCACTGCCACGCGCTGCCGGACGAGGAGCGCACGCTGCAGCGGCTGATGGTGAGCTGCCGCTCGGGCGAGCTGCTGGAGCGGCACTGCGGCGTGCTGGGGCTGTGCGCGTACCTGGCGTCGCGGCCCTACAGCCTGGGCGCGCGCCTGGGCGCCGTGCTGGCCGAGCTGGCGCGCCACACGTCCGCGCCCGACCCCATCCCCGCCACCATCCGCGCCGCGCTGGCCGACTTCCGCCGCACGCACCAGGACGACTGGCCGCGACACCGCCAGAACCTCACCGAGGAGGAGCTGGACCTGCTCGCCGACCTCACCTCGCCGCCCTCCTACTGCGCCTAGATCCACCTCTCTATTCCCTCTTACTTTAAGCGATTTATTTGTGATACTGAACGATAGCTTTACCTATGACTCAAATTTTAGTTGCTTAATTACTTAGTCAAAAATGGTTTCGTTCGATAGACCTGATCATGAAACAATAGATGATTCTACCGTGGAAGGTATATTATGAACCATCGGTAAATCAGTGTATTAGAGGCGCCATAAATGTTGTAGTGTTAGTCATGTAAGTTACTACGATGACGCGTGTAAGTCATCGCACCTCTTGTGTACGTTTGTACTACAATTTCATATTTTGATCGAATCCGTCATGGTGGTGGAACACAATTCATATTCTGTGCCCACATAGTAGACACCGGTGATGGATTTAATTTTTAAGGTGGATAATTAGTAATATTTAATACTGCTGCTAAAACTCCTTTATATTTTAATTGGTTTAGTAATTTTATTGAATTGTTTTGGTGAGGTTCAAAGGTTCATTTATCATTGTTGGGCATAGTTTTAACCTTGTGGTATGTTCTATTGTGTTGAACTTATACACCACTTATTTGTTCCATATTATAGATCTGTTTATGGGGTTAGGGATTTGTAAATAAATGTATAAATCTTTTTTTTTAGGATGCTATTTTAAATTAATTATTAATTAAGTTTGTTCTACTCTACCAATGTAACGAAAGTAAAAATAAAAACGTAATTACCACTTTATAATTTATTTATGTTACCCAACTTACATCGAAAAAAGTGCATGGAAATGAACAAGCAATTCTTAGCATCTGGTACAGTAGATTAAATGTATTTTAATTAAACCTAATATTTTTGCAGCAGACGGTTATCTTCTCTCATCAACATCTGAAATACAAAAAATAAATATAGTTACATGCATATGCACATAGATTAGATTTAACCTAAAAAAAACAACAAAAAGCAAAAAATCTGGAATAAATAGGAATAGTTTGCAAGCATGGTGTTCAATGCTTTGCCCAGTTAACATTTCTACAATATGCCATAGCAATAGTTTCAGTGTTTTTTTTAATATGAAACTAATTCCTCTAATTGGCACATTGTAAAATTCCATATACAACTACAACTCATAATAATGAAAATTTCTTGCAATTGCCTGTGAGCAATGTATAGACAAAGAAATCACATAGTAGGTACAATTAAATTATGTAGTATTTTTCCTTTTTGAAATTCTACTCTCACACTGGAGAACTTTATACCTATGATGCAGGGGATCTACAAACATTATAATCACATTCACAAACTTTTCTGAAATATACAAATATCTACACAATGTAGAGACAAACCCACTGCATGCCACACAGTTGGCATTGTAACTCATTACTTATTGTCCAGTCAAAATAGACAAAAAACCTTGCAAGTTTGCATTAATTCGCATAGCTAAAAATTGGTGACGGGCTCAAGTACACCATTATAAAAAAAATATCAAAAGTCCCCAAAAATCCGACTTGTGCAAAAAAAAATACACAAGGTGAAATGTCAAAAATATCACTTTTTCGCATTTTTCTCATAAATGTCAAGTATTATAGCAAAAATAGGTCAGACAAAAGATGCAGATCATGCAGTTATCTACAAAATTGTCTCAATACTTTTTCCCTATGCATCACCATTCCGGAGATATTGTGATGACAAGGATTGAAGAAAGTATGCATAATAGGCTAATTCTAGATCATATGCACATATTTCCGCACCACCTATGAGGTAGTGTACGATGCGCATCTTTAGGGTTACATTACATACCACGTTAAAAAAAAAACTGGCCAAGTGCGACTCGGACTTGCACCCGAAAGGTTATGTACTACGTTATTAGTATTTGTTGTTAAAGCGGTAACAAAAATACATAATCTGTGAAAATATTAACTGTCTAAGTATCGCGGGTCTTGAGATACAGCCTGGAGACTGACGGACGAACAGACAGCGAAGTCTATGTCATAGAGTCCCATTTTTACCCTTTGGGTACGGAACCCTAAAAATGCGCCTCGTACACTACCTCATATCGTATATTAGTTTGTATACTGTGACTTCCTATGTATACTCTAAGATTAGCAGTATAGCAGCAGTATTATGACTGATGCCCAGATACTCAATGTTTAATACAGTCTGTCTCCTGGCTTCCCTGCCTCATGAAGCCTAGGATACACTAGGGGACAAAATGTTCATTGACATTCAACACTCAAAACTATGTGTTACATAGTGTCCACAACATTTATCATAATGCAGTATTTTACAGTTTTAAAGCTTGTTGGTTGCTTGAACAAGTACGTCTCAGGACATTCTACATATTGCTGAGAGACTAACAACTTACAAGTTAATTTGCATTTGAATAATAACTAAGGGTGAGTGTCCCATTAGGTACATTCCTTATAACCAAGTTAATGTGCGACTTCATAACCATCATAGCTAGCTCCCAGTATTATTACAGTAGGTATAATACGGAAGGAACAGAACAGAACACATGTTTGTGTTTTAAAATGAAATAACGTACGATACTCACTTTTTCCATCACAAGCAACAATTTTTACTTTGTCAACTTTTGCAACTTCTTGTACTTCACGAAACTCCACATCATTCAACATAAATGTCCATACATTATCACAAAACCTGTAATAAATCACAAATTGAAATTACATACATATTACAACAGATATTCTAGATTGTTTATTTTACCCACCTATAAGTATTTAATTTTCCTGCTTTGAAGGTTAATCTTGATTTTACCCTGTTAGATAGTGCCTGATTTATAGATTTGTCAAATTGTAATAATACTTTTACAGCCAGTGCTGGTGTTATCTGTCCATACTGAAAAATAATAAACAATGAATAAGCAAAGCACGCAAGACGTAAAGAAAATAATCAATGTATGTGGGTAAACAACACAAACTTGTATTAATTCATCCAGGCTTTCTTGTAAGGTATTCCCGATCGTAGTGTTTCTATATAATTGATATGACATAACTAATGATTATTTATGTATAATTTATAATCAATGAACTATGTAATCAAATTACGAATATTTTTTTAAGAAATTAAACCTATTTCTCTCACGTTCACAGGTTATTCGTTATTGTTAGTGATGTGCCTGCCTGCCTAGTGCCTGGCCTGATGTCGGAAAATGTACCAGTGATACCAACCTGCCAAAAGATAATTAGTTCAACATTTTAATAATAGATTAGTCGATTAAATATTTTAAAGATGTACATTAAAATCTGTATAGGCTAGTTGACTTATTTTGAAACACTGTTTAATTCCTTACCATGGTGCCTGATCTGAACAAAAAACAATACAAATGCAAGAAAAACCGGGAGTGATATGAAGATTCGAATTACGTTATTGCGACGCACGCTATTTCGAAAAAAAATAAGAGTGGTACGCCAGTTCGAAAATACATTAAGTCGAAATCCGCTATATCGAATGACGTTGTCGCGAACACGCTAATTCGAAAAACTGTTTGAATGGTATGCTAGTACAAAACTCTTGGTATCAAAATCCACTATTGTGAATAGCATATTCCAATCTGAATTTGTCTGGGGTTCTTAGCCTTATATGTATTTGTATTGGGTTTGGGAAACAAGAGCAATGAGAAGTATTATTTTAAGCTAACTTTATAATTTCCAATAAGTATAGTAATCAACAAAGAAGTCAACAAATCAAAATTATAGGTGGTGTACTCATTACCAGTTAATAAATGCAGAACAAATAATGTCCGATAATAAATGCAGTCAGAATAGAATTTCCCGCCACAATCCAGTCCGGTTGCTTATTCCATATGGGGCAAAACATTTGGAGAAAGATACAAGGGAGTGGGCTCAGTGAGGGATATGGCACAGACAGTGAGTTCGCCTTGAAAATGCGATAAATATTTCGAAGAATATTACGTTCTGGGCCGATTAAAATCTCGTATATCATCAAACGCCCATTGACGAACTGGTACAACCACCCACAAAATTAAGAGTATTTTGGCTTATAATATATCCCACAAACGCCAGCAAAAAAAAAATGAAAATGAAATGACATGCTATCGCAGGGATTTTACAAAAGAAAAATACAATGTGCACTATTGAATTTGTAACAGCTGTAGCTTTCAAAACTAGTCTATATTGAGTTGATCGAATCTTCCATTTTGTCATCAATGTGATAGTATTGTTATTATTAGTAATGAGTACACCTTTAATTTTGATTTGTTGACTTCTTTGTTGATTACTATACTTACTGGAAATTATAAAGTTAACTTAAAATAATACTTCTCATTGCTCTTGTTTCCCAAGCCCAATACAAATACATATAAGGCTAAGAACCCCAGACAAATTCAGATTGGAATATGCTATTCGCAATAGTGGATTTTGATACCAAGAGTTTTGTACTAGCATACCATTCAAACAGTTTTTCGAATCAGCGTGTTCGCGACAACGTCATTCGATATAGCGGATTTCGACTTAATGTGTTTTCGAACTGGCGTACCACTCTTATTTTTTTTCGAAATAGCGTGCGTCGCAATAACGTCATTCGAATCTTCATATCACTCCCAGAAAAACCATCATTTACATTATGTATTTTCGTTTTCAAAAAGTTGATTTAAATTTAGCTCAAAAATCTCAAAACTGTCATGGCGTCTTGGATGACGTTTCGCTGTGCAAAATCTAAAATAATCCTATTTCTATTATTTAGCTAAAATGTTAATAACACAAATGACGTTTCGGACATGTTTTAGACCTTTTTTAGACTTTGTGACGTCACGCATCTGATTCGTGTTTTCTGTCACGTGACTGAACACCTAATTTTGCTGAATTTATTTTACGAAAATAAGAATAATCTTTTGGGTTTATTAATAACAACTGTGCTGTGTCGTTTATAATTTTCACATCAAAAGTAAACCATGGAAACTCTTAACCATCCAATTTGCTTCTAATGGAAACAAGCCTATAGTGTAATCTTAAAAAAGGCCATAATGATGCAACTAAAATAAGCGATAAAAGCGATATTAATTTAACATGAAAATATCCGACTATAATTTTAGTCGTTTTTTTTTGTGTTGGTTTTAAATAAAACTTACTAAATAATACGTAAAGAAATAACCAACTGTTATATTTTAGTCAGATCATGTAAAGTTAAAGGACGACCGGCAAAATGCATGGAGCCTGGCCTTTTGAGCACTAAGGTTAAGCGACATGTCGTTGGCATGGATTTTTAATTCATCTCCTTCATTTACCCGGGATCTACATCTTGTTGTTCTTGAGCGATTAAATATTCGATAGTTACTCGCTCCTCGCGCCGCATAAGTCGGACAAGAGTCGGACCACTGCCTTACCCATAAATTTTTATCAAAACGACGTTCCCATGAAGTAGTTATTACACTACCCACTTTTTTTTTTTTTTAATTAGTCATAAACTCTGAAATTTACATATGTTCCTTGGGGAACTGTAAAAAGATGTTTCTCCAGTGGGCAGACCATTAAATGTACAATACCTACCTATGGGCTATGTTAGGGTGAGTCCAGATCTGGCGAAGTCGCACCGAACGAGCAGCTCGCAAACGGCACTGGTATGAATAACGCCGTCCGCAAGCAAGGACTGACAGACCACCGGCATATCATGTAACCTTTGATAATATAATGTCTAGATGGTCTGTCAAGTGCGCGCAAACGTGTCAAAAAATATCAGCCAACTGTTGGCTGATAAGTACTTTTCCGCCAATTAGTGCAGATCGTGCCGCTTTCGTGTCGCTACGTTTTACGCGCTCTAAGTAATAACCACATAACAGCGATAAAATGACAGTATGTGCTTTTAAAGTGTGCCGGAATTATAAAGGAAGGGTAAAAAAATACCAAACACGTCACCTATCCTCGGTAAGTAACCAAGAAACTTCATATTTATTATTTGTTTTTGTGATTACCAAATTACGCCATATTTTATCAGTGTTGCCACTTTCTGTTTTTCATTCTCCCATTTTTGTGGGTAAATTTTTTGGTTTATCGTTATGTTTATAAAATTTCGTTGATGTTCTTCGAACGATCGAATGTAATTAAAACATTAATTAACCTTTTGAACGCCACGGTCGTGTATAGACGACAACGAAAACGCGCCCAAAACACGCCACGGTCGGGTATAAACGACAAGAAAACGAATTTTTTTAAGTACAAAATAAGTAATATACTTGTATATTTATATTGTACTTAAAAAATTGCGTTTTCTTGTCGTCTATACCCGACCGTGGCGTGTTTTGGGCGCGTTTTCGTTGTCGTCTATACACGACCGTGGCGTTCAAAAGGTTAAAACTCATTCCTAATTTACGAGATGTGATCTTTCATTTTAAATTTCCAAATCCTAACTGCCTAAAATATTGTACCTAATACTAACTTGTTGATTTAATACTCCATTCAAACACACAACTCTATTTTTATTTAAAAAAGTAACTACTTAATAAAAATACACTTAAACTGAATAATATCACATAAGTAGCTACATACAACTAAAATATTTTGTATTATTATTAATTAGTCTTTATTTAATGTGATTTATGGGAGAATTTGTAATAGCTGGTATCACTATTTACGCACAGAGACATTGATGTAGGTATAGTGTAAAATGGTGTAAAACGACGTCTACACTACACGCACACACTCTTAAAATGTGGTCTCGTTTTTTTTTATGATAGAGGACGACGCTCCATTTTAGACATTATATATTATAGGTAATCAAACCATGTCACTTATTGCCACCAGGTTAGCAAGTTTAACGCAGCGCTTGCCGCACGAGACAATGTTTTTTTTTGTTCGCGACGTAGCTGCTATCCTACATATTACTTTGTTTTGTGGCAGCTGCGCGCGCTTGAGTCCAAGACTACATGACACAAAGAGTAAAGACCCACCCACCGAGTAGCACGAGCAAAAATATGTATACACTCTCCAATATTTAACTAATTTTCTCTTTAATTCTAAGTGTTAGGGTGTTACCACACCAATCGATCGATAGTCGATCGATGCCATCGATCGACATCGGTCGACGTTGATCGATTGGTGTGGTAGCTTTAATTGATCGACGGATACCGGTCGACTAACCAATCGATCGATTGCCGGTCGATGCCATCGATCGACGTTGATCGATTCTCGAGAAAATTCGAGTCTAGTAGAAACTATCGATCGACGTCGACCAATCCATTCTACCATCGATCGATGGCATCTATCGGCTATCGATCGATTGGTGTGGTAGAAACTATCGATCGACGTCGACTAATCCATTCTACCATCGATCGACTGTCGATCGATTGGTGTGGTAACACCCTAACGAATATTAATTGTAGAAAACAGTAGTTTCCTCATATTTATTTTTTTGAATTTTATACGCAAATAGTATACCTACATATTTTTGCTAGTGACTGTACTACAGTAGTCCAAGACAGGTGATCGTTTAAAAGAAACTTAACTTTCTTTTGCGGGAATCGAACCCTGAAGAAGACTGATGGTAGTTAAGTTTTGAATTAAAACTTCTCAAAAAAGGGACTACTCGTATCAAATAAAACAAATGAAAAAGCGGTTTTTTTTTCCAAACATTTGTATATATTCAAAACAAATGAGACAGACCATTTTATTTACACAATTTTCGTTATTTCCTTATCGAAGTTCTTTCTTCCATTTCTTGTTACCGGATCTTACCGCCAAGATTTTTGATTATAAGAGGCTTCATGCAAGCAGCAACTATAAAAAAAGAAATACAATCGATTAGTATGCAAGAACTCTTGCTACAGACTTCTTGAGAAATGTAAAAATACTGAACATTTAGATAAAAACAAAAAAAATATTTAATCGGTTCTGATTGATGTGTAGTGCACAAAGTATAGAAAATAAAATTTTGTGATCACTCCTAACTTCTTATAATATAATTATTATCAATAACAAGAAATTAAAAATAATTAGGTTGTGATAAACGAACCTGCAATTCGTGTCAGTTTCTTGGTCTTGATGATGAGTTTCTTTGCCTCAACTGCGACTTCAAGATGATTTTCTCCGCCTCGTCCATGATGTCTTCGTGATGATCTTCTTCGCCTCGTCCGTGATGTCTTCGTGATGATCTTTTTCGCCTCGTCCGTGTTGTCTTCGTGATGATCTTCTCGCCTCGTCCGTGACTTCACGATGATGTTCTCCGCCTCGTCTGTGTCTTCGTGATGATCTTCTTCGCCTCGTCCGTGTTGTCTTCGTGATGATCTTCTTCGCCTAGTCCGTGTCGTCTTAGTGATGATCTTCTCCACCTCGTCCGTGTCGTCTTCGTGATGATCTTCTTCGCCTCGTCTGTGTCGTCTTCGTGATGATCTTCTCCACCTCGTCCGTGTCGTCTTCGTGATGATCTTCTTCGCCTCGTCTGTGTCGTCTTCGTGATGATCTTCTCCACCTCGTCCGTGTCGTCTTCGTGATGATCTTCTTCGCCTCGTCCGTGTCGTCTTCGTGATGATCTTCTTCGCCTCGTCCGTGTCGTCTTCGTGACGGTCTTCTCCACCTCGTCCGTGTCGTATTCGTGATGATCTCCTTCGCCTCGTCCGTGTCGTCTTCGTGATGATCTTCTTCGCCTCGTCCGTGTCGTCTTCGTGATGATCTTCTTCGCCTCGTCCGTGTCGTCTTTTTGATGATCTTCTCCTCCTCGTCCGTCACGTCATTTAGGTCTCCTCTGCTACGTTTCAGTCTTCTGCGCCCTAGCTTGTGATGGTATCTGTTGTTTATATTATTTGTACATTTAATTACCTAATTTACTGTATGGTGCCGATCTTGCTCGCCTCGTTGGTCGTCAATTCCTCGTCCGAATGTCTTCGTTCTTGCGCTCCTCGTCTGAGTCGCCATTGCAGCTTTATAGTCTCGATTCAATGTCTGTTTTCCGATGTTTCGCTTCATCATTCAACTGCTTTCTGCACCAATTTAAAATAAAACAAATCATTATTAATTTCTGATTCTGATAAAATGTATAATTTCTTGTTTCACTGTCATAATAATTGTAAAGCAATTACCTCGAGTATGTTAGGAAATCTATTTCGCCTCTGTTGTGTAGTCTACACGATGATGTTCTTTGCTTCGTCCGTATAGTTTTTACGATTATCTTCTCCGCCTCGTCCGTGTCTTCACGATGATCTTCCGAGCCTCGTCAGTGTCTTCACAATGATCTTCTCCGCCTCGTCCGTGTCTTCATGATGATCTTCTCGCCTCGTCCGTGTCTTCATGATGATCTTCTCGCCTCGTCCGTGTCTTCATGATGATCTTCTCGCCTCGTCCGTGTCTTCATGATGTTCTTCTCACCTCGTCCGTGTCTTCATGATGATCTTCTCGCCTCGTCCGTGTCTTCATGATGATCTTCCCGCCTCGTCCGTGTCTTCATGATGATCTTCTCGCCTCGTCCGTGTCTTCATGATGATCTTCCCGCCTCGTCCGTGTCTTCATGATGATCTTCCCGCCTCGTCCGTGTCTTCATGATGATCTTCTCTCCTCGTCCGTGTCTTCATTATGATCTCGTCTCGTCCGTGTCTTTATGAAGATTTTCTCCGCCTCGTCCGCGATGTCTTCTTGATGATCTTCTTCACCTCGTCCGCGATGTCTTCTTGATAATCTTCTTCACCTCGTCCGCGATGTCTTTATGATGATCTTCTCCACCTCGTCCGCGATGTCTTCATGATCTTCCCGCCTCGTCCGTGTCTTCATGATGATCTTCTCGCCTCGTCCGTGTCTTCATGATGATCTTCTCGCCTCGTCCGTGTCTTCATGATGATCTTCTCCGCCTCGTCCGTAACTTCATGATGACCTTCTTTGCTTCGTTCCTATAGTTTTCATAATGATCTTCTCCGCTGCGTCTCTCTTTATAATGATCTTCATCACGTCTCTGTCTTAAAGTTCTTCGCCTGCCCGTCTTCTCCTCCTTAGTGTTGTCATGATGATTTTCTTTGCTTCAAAACATTGCTATATTCTTTGCTGTCTGTTAGTTTTGTTTTTCGCCAGCTTGTCAGCGTCTTCATGATGATCTTCTGCACCTCGTCCCTGTCTTCATGATGATCTTCTCCACCTCGTCTGCATCTTCATGATTATTTTCTCCACCTCGTCTGTGTCGTCTTCATCCTTATAATGATCTCTTCCATCGCCTCGTCTGTGTCGTCTTCATAATGATTTCTTTTGTCGTATTCGCGAGAGTTGTCAGGTGTCGATCTTTAGGACTTCGACCCGTGACGTATTTAGGATAGTTTTATTTGTTTGTTTTGTATGTTTTTGTCTTTCGTGATGATATAGAGAACTACATCTTAGGTGCTTTATTATCATCTAATGGTTTTCTTTGTCACGTAACACATTACTCTTCTTCCTCGTAGGTGATTTTAATCGTTTTTTGTTTAGTTTTTTCTGCACTTTTCACTTTGATCGTGGTTTTAATTTATATGTAGCAGTATGTACGTTTTCTGCTATTTCGTTTTCTTCTATTGTTATACTTTACTTCATCAATGAACTTGGTTGTTTATTATTTACTTAATTATATTAATTTTTGTTAACTTTTGGTTGTATTTGTGGTCCTGCTAAAATTCAAGATGCGGCCGCAACTATTTGGTACCTGTCAACAATACTGATTACCTATGCACTTAAATCTAAGTTAACGAATAGTTGCAGCATACTACCATATTCAATTGATACATCCATGAAGTACAAATCGGGGATTTTCTTAATTCTTAATTCTTTATTGCACACAAATACATTTAATTAAATATACATACATTATTAAAGTTGATGTACAGAGGCGAGCTTAACTCAAAATTGAGTTTTCTTCCAGCAAACCTTTGAGTTATAGTGAGATTATTATTAAGTGGTGAGGAAGATAGAAGTGTACAACTTTCATATTTTAATATACATACATACATTTTAATAAATCTTTCCTGTAAAATTCTCGCTGCACTTCTTTCCAAGCAAATTAATAGCATTCGTCTATTCATGTTCAATGTACGTGGCTCAAAGCACTTCCAAAGATCATGTTCGTGATTGTTGTGCGTTGCGTTGTTCATTATAATTATGGAGTTGCTGCTAGTTTCTTACGGTCAAATGTTAACAATACTCATTATGGACCTATCAAAGCAATGGTATTCTCTACAGCAATAGGATACTAAAATTATAAAGTGGCAAAAATGTATCATAAAAATCAGATACCTCAGAAAAGGAAATATTACTTTAGAGCTGGGTCGAGCAGTTTCCATCCCAAATCTATTAATTTTAGTTATAGCATTTCGTAGCAGCAATTGTAACTTGTAGGGTACATACATTCCTTACACAATCAGCATATTAACTGTCTTAGCATTCGTGCACGTTTCGCTTATCTTCAACGATGACTTTTGATATCTGTCAACAATGGTTATTATGATCCTATTCTAACGTAAATAAATAAACTAATTACCTTGGTAATTCTTTCTGAAATAGGTGTTCAGTTCCTTGGCATGAATAACGTATACTGCAAAATCCCAAATTCCAGGGATAAGTAAAACGTCTTGAATAAAAAAGCAGTAATTTTTCATGAGTAACCATGTTGGACAGAACAAATATGTGTTACCATTAGGTTTTCAGGAACCATTAGACTAGGCGAGTCCTCTGTACGTGTGTTTCTATGATTTAGCAACATACCTATAAGAATTTCCATGCATAACATATAACATGAGAGCTTTCGTTTCGAATAAAGCTGCTGCTGGTTTTTCGATTCTGACTTGAGATTTTCTATAATGTTTGTCTTACTTTCATTAACAGGTACCTACTGTTGATATTTTTGGAGTAATCGTTTTCACGACCTTTTATATGTGTAGCTACGTCGCGCGTCGCTCAAATCAGATCTGTCAACAACACTGTTAGGCTGCTTACCTTTTAGATAGGTACCAGATTTATCTCTGTCCACGGAAACGTATTTTTCTTGCCTAAATATTTGTATCCGTTAATCTGCCAACAATTGCTGTTATGGTACTATTCTATCTATACAGCATTTCATTCTGATGTTACCTCATGAAATGGCGCGTAGGAACACAAGGAGACAAGCAGGTCATCTTTCCCATGATTAAATAATGTTGTTACTTGTGCAGGTGTACTATTCAGTTCAGTTATAAAAATCGCCATTTGATCCTGTCAACAATATTCGGTTACGAACTTATCTTAGGTAGGTAGGTTTGAGGATCGATTACCATCACTTATGGAGAGAAGTTCACAATCGACCATAGCCACTTGAACTGTCTTTGATAAACCTGTTAACAATATCTCATTATGCACCTACGTATCTACAGCATACGAATAAACTGACAATTACAATAAAAACACAGCATACACACTCTATTAAAAGATAAAAAATACAGTTCATACCTTCTATTATAATAGATACCATTTCAAGCACATCGTGACCGGTTTGCCATTCCATCGTTAAGTGTTCTTATAGTGAAGCTCAGTGCAATAGATTGTTAATTGCTGCTACAGATTTTGAAATCGTGTTATTTTAACAAACTGACAATCCCGTTTCTGCATAGGTAACGTCTCAAACAGACATTTATGATGCTCCTATAACACTGATTACCTTGCATGCTGACACACAATCTAATAGTTTTACTTTAGCTTCTAAAGCATTTGATACCGACCTTATAAGCGGAATACATGTTAATGGCTTTGCATTATTACTGTGCATGTTGTGCTTGCTCCAGAAATTGATGATATAAACGACGTTAATTGGGAGGATAACATCATCGCCTGTTAACAATATAAGGTTACGGACATACGAAATAGAAATAATTACGTGCACAGTTATGAAAAGTACTATTCAGAGTGTCGTACCTTGCATTCCTCAGTAGACCCTGTCAACAATACTTTATTAAGTGCCTATTGTACCTAGTTAGTAAATTGCAATAATGCTTTACCTACAATTCCTTCCTTGCCCCCCAATCTATTTGACAGCTTATTTTGCCGTATTCCCGCTATGAGCTGTAGACGGCAAAGCTCAGTAGATAGGTACAACCTGTCAACAATATTTTATTACGTGCCTACCTAGTTAGAAAATTGAGATTCTTTACCTAGAATTCGTTCCTTGCCCCAAACTATTTGACAGTGTATTTTGCCGTGTTCCCGCTACGAGCTGTTGACGGCAAAGCTCAGTAGATTCGTGCAACCTGTTAACAATACTTTGTTACGAGCCTACCCAGTTAGTAAGTGGAGATTCTTTACCTAGAATTCGTTGCACGCCCTCGATCTCTATTCGACAGCGTATTGTGCCGTATGTAGAAGGCAAAGCTCAAGCAAGTGTACAACCTGTCAACAATACTTTATTACGTGCCTACCTAGTTAAGAAAACGAGATTATTTACCTAGAATTCGTTGCACGCCCTCGAACTCTATTCGACAGCGTACTGTGCCGTATTCCCGCTATGAGCTGTAGACGGCAAAGTTCAGTAGATAGGTACAACCTGTCAACAATACTTTATTACGTGCCTACCTAGTTAGTAAATTGAGATTCGTTACCTAGAATTATTTCCTTGCTCCAAACTATTCGATAGCCTATTGTGCCGTTTTCTGTTATGAGATGAGCTGTAGACGGCGAAGCTCAGTAGTAAGGTACAACCTGTCAACAACTTTATTATGTTCCCACGTTTCTCGTTTTCCAATAGTGATAAACAATCAGGCCATTTTTCACAATGGCTTTATATTTCCAATTTGATTTGTTAATTTTCTGCTTTACTCTTAACCTTTAATTGAGATAATTACGTACCTGATACCATTTTGGATGTATGAGTTGCTAAGTAAGCAAAAGCAGGTAATGTTAATTATAGATAGGCACCTTTTTGCGCAAGTGTAACCTGTCAACAATACTCGTTTATGCACGGAAAAAAAATCCAGCTAATTTAACAAAGGCCCCATAGTTTTACTTTATAAGTTAGGTAGCTGTACATGGCACTTTACCTCAAGATTCTCTCCTTGAAAATAGTTGTGGCACCTAATTATAAAGAATATGTTACCTTATTGGGTACAAAGCCCAATGAACATATTTTATGATTGTGGTGCCTCCATTATACAAGTCGATGAAATCACGGTAGGTATCTATCATCGTGTATCTGTCAACAACCATAATTACGATTCTATCCTAGGAAATAAATTATATCTATAGACTGTTACCTTATAAATATTACTACTGTGCATCACTAAAATAAGGCTTCTCAAGTCTTGAATATTTTTCCATGGCACTCGTTAAAGCCTGAATCGCTCTTTCTGGTCTCGCAATATCTGTTAACAATATGGATTACCTACCTACGGTTGTATTCTAGTTGCAGATTCAAAGTGTTATTTTACCGGCTAATTATTACTATTAGATACATCTGTTTAAATCGATAGCATATTCACCATATTAAATCCAATAATGCAAGCTGTAAGTATACAGTTTCACGCTAGAACATTCGTAACAAGAACATCATAAAACATAACAAAAAAAATCTTATGCACACGAAAGTAGTGTAAATATTTTTAAACTAAGTTAATTGCGAAACTATCCCCAAGCTAAAAATTAGCTATTGTAAGGTAAAAATACAGTGCAATACGGTACCTTATTATTTTTTGAAGTCGGTTAAAAAAATAGGAATGAAATAATTACCACAATCTGTTTGGCGAATTATTGCACACACGGTATAAGCTCAGTTTCCAACCAAATACATTTTTTAAGGTTATGGTTTCTCCCAAATGCATTTCTTACGTGGTCCAGAAATAGGTACTGTTATAGTGATGCAATCCTTCTATTAACATCGAGCATTGCTTTCATCTACAAAGCACTAGTGAGTTTCTGTCAACAAAATGTGTTATGCACATACCCCAAGCTCGAAACATTTAGTTAAGATCGAAACATAAACAATGTAAGAAAAGAAACGGACATATTTAGTTTACCTGAAGCACATGATGCTTGTGACCTTTTCATATTTTATTTAGCCATGCAGTAGCTAGTACCTACTATTCTGCAGACACAAACATTAAAACAAAGGCGCAGAGGTGAAAGCACCAATCCTATCTGTTAACATACATAATACGCACCAATCCCAAGCTACTGCAAAGTTCATCCACATCGATTTATGACAAATCCAATACAGATACAGTGCAAATGCCTTCCATCACAACAATTCCATGCATAATTTTTATCATACAAAAGTAGAAGCAGATTTGCTACAAAAAAAAATTGCTTCAAGAAAAATCTTCAGACAATCACTTGTAATTTTACAAAATTTCACAACATATTAAGTAGGTACGTATTATACCGAATTCGACTCATTTCAATTGTTCTCAACTCATTTCAACTTATAACATCTCCTGAGTCGTTAGTGCATCCATTTCACTAGGTTAACAAAATTCTTGTTGACACTTGCTTTTTTAATTATCGATCTAGGTATTTAGTATGTTGTCGGAACCTACGGAATGAACCTGTCAAAAAAACTGATTACCCTACCTTATTTCTAGAAGTATTTTAGTTCTGATAAAACATGCAGCTATGTTTGTGAAATTAGCAATGAAATCTAAAACTTACCTAATTATTTTTCATTCACTTTCAACATAATCTCTTATTGACAAGCACCATCGAAGTAAATTAACATTGATTTTTGTGGGTGGTCATGAATTGTATAAATATTGGCAGTTTCTGTAATTGTGATGTCGATATTTTCCACGACATGAAATGGTTACTTATATTTCGTTCGATAAACCTGAAAACTTAGGTTAGTAACTTAACCTACCTGAACACCTAGATGAATATATTTTTGGATTCATGATTTGTACTTAAATGCACAGTTCGTAAGTTTTAAAGTATAAATTTACTTTTTATTTAAATTATTTTTCAATTTCGATTTGTGGTAGCACCCCAGTACCTAAGTCTGTAAGGTAAATTTAGTAAACGTCATGGTAGATTGACTTCAAGACAACACGTATGCAATGCAATTTCATATGGAAAATTATAGTCAATCTGAAAATAGGTTATTTTTTAAGATATAAAATATATCATACCACACTTAATGCGGGCCAGATAGTACCCTGCCAGCATACTCGGTAGTCAAGCGCCACACCGGTAAGGAAGCTGAGCGGTCCCCGCGGTTAGAAGAGATTATCACTGCACTGCTGTCAAGCACACAAGATTTTGGTCGGCAACCTACGCAGAATTAACATGCGGCTCGCTAGTGCTGCACGGCAAGGCTTAGGTTCATATGCGCAGACTGCATTGATAACACAAAAATATATGAAAGTTAACGTTAACACACACCAACAGTTATACAGGATAATCTTCTGGTATTTACGCTAATAGTTTTTATAGTGCCGTTCACTTACTTTCAAGTCACATGTCGGACCAAAATCGTCAGCTTACCGATAGTTAGTCGCGAGGAACAATGCGGTGTCAGTATGCAAACTGACGGCTGCGTCAGGAACCCTTTTTTGGCGGCATGCGCATGTGATGTGACAAGCATCTGAGGTGAGCAGGCCGAGACAAAGCGTCAGTATAGTAGATGCCTAGCCGGTGAGATCTTCTGGCGGGGTCGCCGACGCGTTGTCCGCATACCAACCGAGCACCCGCTTTTGACTGTTTTGGAATCAGATACTAACAGACGAAGCGACGTCAGCATACCAGATGACATGAACGCGAAGATTGACTGCCAGATGGCACGAGCACCCGCTGTGTGTAGGCGGGCCATCGCGGCGTCTGACACGAAGACCACTGGCTCTCGGGAAGGAGTTTTGAGCAACCGCTGTGTGTAGGCGGGGGGCACCGTGAGGTCAGCATACAGGTGACGTGGATGCGATGACTGCGGCTCGCGACACGGTGCTCCGAGCACCCGATGTGTGCAGGCGGCCCCGCGAGGTCAGCATACCGGATGACGTGGACGCGAAGACAGCGGCTGGCGAGATGGTGCTTCGAGCACCCGCTGTGCGCAGGCGGGGCTGTCACGGCGCCACCAGTGACACGCCACTGACTCAAGGAGAGGTGCTATGAGCACCCGCTGTGTGCAGGCGTGGCCCCGCGAGGTCAGCATACCGGATGACGTGGACGCGAAGACAGCGGCTGGCGAGATGGTGCTTCGAGCACCCGCTGTGCGCAGGCGGGGATGTCACGGCGTCACCAGTGACACGAAGACCACTGGCTCAAGGAGAGGTACTACGAGAACCCTCTGTGTGTAGGTGGGACTGATGCACAGGACGACGTGATCGCGAAGGCAGACTGCCCGTGGGGGCGCATCGAGCACACACTGAGTGCGGGCCGGGCAACGCATGCGCTGGAGCAGCGTCAGCATTGTCACGACGACCGCTCGCGGAGAGGTGCTACGAGCACTCGCTGTGTGTAGGAGGGGCCGACGCGGGGTCAGCATACCGGATGGCGTGGACGCGCAGACCAGTGGCCCGCAGAGAGGTGCTCCAAGCGCCCGCTGTGTAGGCGGGGCCGACGCAGGGTCAGCATACCGGATGGCGCGGACGCGCAGACCAGTGGCCTGCAGAGAGGTGCTCCGAGCACCCGCTGTGTGTAGGTGGGACCGATGCGCAGGACGTGGCGAACGCGAAGGCAGGCTGCCCGTGGTGGTGCTTCGAGCACCCGCTTCGTGCAGGCGGGGCCGACGTGGGGTCAGCATACCGGATGGCGCGGACGCGCAGACCAGTGGCCCGCAGAGAGTTGTTCCGAGCACCCGCTGTGAGTAGTTGGGACCAATGCGCAGGACGTCGCGAACGCGAAGGCAGACTGCCCGTGGAGGTGTGTTGTGTGCAGCGGTGGACGCGAAGACAGCGGCTGGCGAGACGGTGCTTCGAACATCCGCTGTGCGCAGGCGGGGACATCACGGCGCCACCAGTGACACGCCACTGGCTCAAGGAGAGGTGCGCTACGAGCACTCACTGTGTGCAGGCGGGGCACCGCGAGATCAGCATACCGGATGACGTGGACGCGAAGACAGCGGCTGGCGAGACGGTGCTACGAGCACCCGCTGTGTGCAGGCGGGGCACCGCGAGGTCAGCATACCGGATGACGTGGACGCGAAGATAGCGGCTGGCGAGACGGTGCTTCGAGCACCCGCTGTGCGCAGGCGGGGCTGTCACGGCGCCACCAGTGACACGCCACTGGCTCAAGGAGAGGTGCTACGAGCACCCGCTGTGTGCAGGCGGGGCACCGCGAGGTCAGCATACCGGATGACGTGGACGCGAAGACAGCGGCTGGCGAGACGGTGCTTCGAGCACCCGCTGTGTGCAGGCGGGGCACCGCGAGGTCAGCATACCGGATGACGTGGACGCGAAGACAGCGGCTGGCGAGACGGTGCTTCGAGCACCCGCTGTGCGCAGGCGGGGCTGTCACGGCGCCACCAGTGTCACGCCACTGGCTCAAGGAGAGGTGCTACGAGCACCCGCTGTGTGCAGGCGGGGCACCGCGAGGTCAGGATACCGGATGACGTGGACGCGAAGACAGCGGCTGGCGAGACGGTGCTTCGAGCACCCGCTGTGCGCAGGCGGGGCTGTCACGGCGCAACCAGTGACACGCCACTGGCTCAAGGAGAGGTGCTACGAGCACCCGCTGTGTGCAGGCGGGGCACAGCGAGGTCAGCATACCGGATGACGTGGACGCGAAGACAGCGGATGGCGAGACGGTGCTCGAGCACCCGCTGTGTGCAGGCGGGGCACCGCGAGGTCAGCATACCGGATGACGTGGACGCGAAGACAGCGGCTGGCAAGACGGTGCTTCGAGCACCCGCTGTGTGCAGGCGGGGCACCGCGAGGTCAGCATACCGGATGACGTGGACGCGAAGACAGCGGATGGCGAGACGGTGCTTCGAGCACCCGCTGTGTGCAGGCGGGGCACCGCTTCGAGCACCCGCTGTGTGCAGGCGGGGCACCGCGAGGTCAGCATACCGGATGACGTGGACGCGAAGACAGCGGCTGGCGAGACGGTGCTTCGAGCACCCGCTGTGTGCAGGCGGGGCACCGCGAGGTCAGCATACCGGATGACGTGGACGCGAAGACAGCGGCTGGCGAGACGGTGCTTCGAGCACCGGCTGTGTGCAGGCGGGGCACCGCGAGATACCGGATGACGTGGACGCGAAGACAGCGGCTGGCGAGACGGTGGTTCGAGGACCCGCTGTGCGCAGGCGGGGTTGTCACGGCTGTCAGTGGCACGAAGGCCACTGGCTCACGGGCAGGTGCTTCGAGGACCCGCTGTGTGCAGGCGGAGCACCGCGTGGGCTGGAGCAGCGTCAACATTGCCACGATGACCAGTTGCTCGCGGAGAGGTTCTACGAACACCTGCTGTGTGCAGGCGGAACCGACGCAGTGTCAGCGGCCACGACGTAGCTAGGGCTAACTGGCCCACGGAGTTGCTAAGAGTACCTGCTGTGCGCAGGTGGAGCTAACACGGCGTCAACAGAGACACGAAGACCATTGGTCTGTACAGAGGTGCTACGAGCACCTGGTGTTTGCAGACGGATGGCCCAAGCAGTATAGGGACGAGATGCTTGCACAAGTATCTGTTGAAAGATCATGCAGTAGGGCATATGATTTCGGCAGAGACAAGTTACATACCGTCAACGGGCCTGGGTTGCATTTACTGTATTATTTCATTTTAGTTTTACGTACGCCCATGATAGAAGTCATCTGAAGAATTTTTATGTCTATGACGTGTCTGAAGGTACTGTGTTATCTATGCAAGAGAGCAGAGTTAGGACACAAAAAGTGACAGTTTCACTAAAGAAATGCCAGCAAGTACTATATGCTCCCACACAAACACCGCATCTGACTGCAAATGCTAGTCAGCGAGGAAGGAAGAGATGGCATGGCCTCCAACAATAATTAGCAGTCTGGCAGCTTCTAAAAGCCCAAGATTTTTTAATAATACGTATCATACGTAACCTGTAAGGCTGAGGACTCAGTTAGCATGTGTAAGCCTAGTAGACCACGAAGTCAGCGAGCATTGACGACGCACGTAGACCACGCAGTCAGCGAGCATTGACGACGCACGTAGACCACGCAGTCAGCGAGCATTGACGACGCACGTAGACCCCGCAGTCAGCGAGCATTGACGACGCACGTAGACCACGCAGTCAGCGAGCATTGACGACGCACGTAGACCACGCAGTCAGCGAGCATTGACGACGCACGTAGACCACGAAGTCAGCGAACATTGGCGACGCACGAAGACCACGAAGTCAGCGAGCATTGACGACGCACGAAGACCACGAAGTCAGCGAGCATTGACGACGCACGAAGACCACGAAGTCAGCGAGCATTGACGACGCACGTAGACCACGAAGTCAGCGAGCATTGACGAATATAGTAACTACTGCACGATCATTTATGGATCGTAATGGCTATAAACAACTGCGAGCATTGACGCTACGTAGAGGCTACGAAGTCAACGAGCATTGTTGGCATACGGAGTTACGTGTATCTATAAACTGCTGTTGGGTAAGAAATCAGCGATCATTGAAGACTTCTGGATGTCACGGAGTCAGCGAGCACTGACGATTCACGAAGAACGCTCCGTCAGGACCACTGACGATTCACGAAGAACTCTGACGATTAGTAGCGGTCATTGTTGTCTACGAACATTGACGATTCTTGTACTGAGCTACTTGGATGACAAGTTTGGCAAAGTTAACCCATAGGTCACGGTTGCTTCTTGTAGAGAATTGCGAGCTGTCAACTAAAGGAAAATAGTTAACATGAAACCGGCGACTAGTTCGCACGGTTAGTAATTGATAAAGTAAAAGAGATTTTTATATACCTGCTTGACCGATGACGCTATCGCGCAATAGAGGTCTAAGGCTTCCTTTCTTATCGTATCTTAGTGATGTCAATGCATATGACGCACTGCCTTAAAATTATTTTACTCGCCAGCAAATTTATCGGGTCGACTGAGTCGGTAAAAAATATATATATTGACTTATTGTAGCGGCTGTAATACGTTAAACCAGTTGTCAGTCCTGAAGATTTATCATCCAATACTTTATGGCACTGATTGAGCCAAGTGAATATGGGTTTATAAAATATTTTAAATATTCTCTTCAATGCCATTCATTTATACGAAATACAAATAAGACTTGTACGCTTTTCCTCCATATTTTGCAGATATTTTCCATGAGTCATTTATAATTTAAACCTAATATAGTACGGTTTTAATGCTGAAAATTTGAGAAATTTAGATTAACGTTTCAAGAGTCGGTACTTCTGTAAATAGTTGTTTGCTTTAAATTGTTGTTTTTTATATCTTGTGGCTTAGTATTCTACTTCATTTCATAACTCCATTATGAATAATTACAACAATCACGATGATATCCGATATCGTGTTTAGTTATCTGTTGTATAGCAGGAATTTCGAAAAATTTCGAACGGTTTAACAAAATCCCATGAAGTTCAGACATTTCAAATTGTCTAAACTGAAGTAATGTTCCTCAAACATAAGATTAGGTATTCAAAATTTAACTGGATTCCGCAGGTCATGCAATTAGAGATTTGCTTTTAATTACATCCAAAATGCCTGCTCCTAGACATAAAGAAAACAAAGGATTACAAAGCTGTCTTCAGTGTGGATTAATCTTGAATAGTTAACTTGTCAAGTTATAAAAATAATGAATAGGATAAAGAATAACCATTAAAAAATGATGTATAAATAATAAAATTACAGTGTGTAGGCTAAAATAAGAAAATTTCGTACCATGCAGCAAGTTAAATAAATATCAAAAAGCTCACTATGAACTTCATTTCAAAGTTTGGATAATCAAAGTGATATTTTTAGCAGCATTATTTTAGGGTTTATAAATGCATTTAACACCGATTTCGCTTTCAAGGCAGAAATAAACAGGTAAATAATAATTTTACTTCAATTATAATTGAAGCTAAGTACCTACTTTACAACACACCAAACAATGCCATAACATACCTTTCTTGAAGATAGCATTTATGTAAATTATAACCTTTGTGTGTAGTAAGTAACCTTTGTCTCTAGTTTCTGCTTCGCCTTGGAATAGAACCTCCATTGGGTGGCCGATTTATATAGAGCTAGTTGTACATACTTCAATGTTCACATTTGTATGATATTTAAGATTTCGCCTCATGCGATGATCACGAGTTTGTGTTTACAATTAGAAAATTTTGTGTTTGTTTCATTGTTAAAGTTTATCTTCGGAACTGTTAGATGATGGTGTAAATTTGTCGGCAAGAACTTCCTGTCAATAAAAAATCTGAACACATGGTTTCTTGAACTCAAACATTTAGGTCCATACATACCAGTTTCTACTTTTCAGTAGAGTTATTGAATAGTACTTGATAACTAAGTAAACTTCCAAACAATTGACTTACTAAAATAAGGTTTCTATTATTAGAGCTTTGGTGATTTATCACCTGCTTATCTCGTAAAATTTTGTAGATATTTAGTGTAGTGTATATTTCCAGCAATAAATGCTTGATATTAATTTAAAGTTCTATTTATAGAAAAGCGATTTAAATCGCAGCTAGTAATATATCGCTAGAGTACTCTTTGATCTGAAATCAAAAGTTTAGGTTGGTTATTAGGCCCTACCTTTGTTAGACTGTAAATTGATTAGCAGAAATACATCAACACCAGAATGTTCTGTAAACCTACCTCTAGGCGAAATATTTCTTAAAAACTCCATCAAATATTTGTTATTTCGTTCCTTATATAAAAGTTTTAAGTCCTATCTAGTAGCATATAGCGATCATCGTTTATAAAGAATACTGCGTAGGTAATATAGTTCAACTTCTACAGTTTATAAGAGTATAGCCAGGACTTATCTGGGGATGGGGTGAGAAGATCCACTCGCTAATATCAACTGGAGCCGGGTTAGCCTTCTTCACAAGGAAGGACATCACCATGCTTTTCATGATGATATGATAGTCATAGTATGCGTGATTCTTGTTCACGTCAGCCTTTCCCCAGTCCAGTCGTTAGCTGTGAAGTTGCACATAATCAGTAAATGATAGAACTCATACATAATAAAAGTCAGTTACTAAAATCAGCTGAGATGACTACTAAATTATGTTGCAGATCATAGAGGTCAGTAAGTTTTGCCAACTCACCGTTAAATCTTTCCATTCACGCTTTTGCCCTGTCTCTTTTGTATTCAGCATTTATTTAGGATTTGTTCAGGTTTCACAAGATGATTTTGTCCCGTCATCAGCCCACGATTTCTTTCTTGATTTCGAATTATAAAGTCTTACCAAAACAGCTTTTCATTTTTATAGCCTATCTGTATGCAATCTCCTTTTAATTACAGCACTTACTTTGCTGGATGTTAATTTCGATTTTAAACACACTATAAAACAGCATGCCAGTTATTTTCACTTGTAATTAAACATTGTACCAGTAGTAATTGTTACCTAAAAGTGAAAGGCGCCGCGACGGCGACAGTGGCCGAAGTATATGAAGGCAATTTGTGTGGTCTCAAACATTAGTATTGTCGGCCTCTTCTAACCTTAATATTCTTCCATCCGCACGTGTCTGTTCAGTTTTGTAGGAAATTCCTGTTCATTCAATAATTACAGCACAAAACATCCTAACGTTGGTTATTTATAAGTTTATAGGTACTTACATACAATTCAAAAACATCTGATTTAAGGTACCAAAAAACATAATGACCACCATTGTTTTGAATACAAGCGACTCACCAATGTTCATTACTTCTGTGCTAGTAGTCTATTTCAAAAATCCATAAGAATTTGTGTGGCTAGATGATGTGACCAAATGCCGTGTCGTCAGAGGTTTAGGTCGTAGCCTTTCCTCGTCGCTGGTGGCAGCTGCAGGCCACTGTTGGCAGGGCTCTGAGAGACTAAACACAATGTTACACGCAATAGGCCGCATACGGGCCAAACAATCACAGATACAAGCTAATATTGTGTAAACCTTTACGCCAACATCCTAACGGTTACCTAGTGGGCTGACAACCGGGACCGATTCGTTTGAGCGCGTCGTATAGCAGGGAGGTAGCACTGCAGTGCGTATGGTAGGCAGATTGCAGCCAAGTGAGCAGCGCCGTGGACAGGTGACTCATAAACTCGTTCACAGCGACCCGAACACGCCAACGCTGACGCAACTCTGCCTCGTTCTCCGCGAAGAGACGATGATGACTCATGGAATAATACATTGTATGTGTGGTGAAATTGTAAGAAAAATAAAATGAAAATTGATTAATACGACAACTCTTTTTAAAAACTGTTTATTTCCATACTTAAACATATGTACAATTTTAATATTCAATATGAATAAAAATCAAATTTCCAATTTAATCGTTAGGCAATAGAATAAATTGAAACACTTAACAATAAACTAAATAAATGCATGATACCGTTACAAACCCATTTTGTAGAACAGCGACCACGCCCCAGCGGCAACCAAGATGGCGGCCGACGGATGCAGGCCCACGCGAAACGCAATGGGACTGTAATTTAGAAAAACATCCTACATAATATCACAGATACAAATACATTTTACTTTACCTAAAATGTTCTACTTTATGGCTGGCTTGACATTGTCTAATTCTCTAAAAAAACTATCTAAGCCGCTGAGATCATTCTTCCAGAAATTATCAATTTTCTTCTGTTGTTGCTTGGCGACCTCTTCTTCTTTATTGCACAATCCAAGATCAGCTTGCATCTGAGCCCACCTCCTGGCGCGTTCTCTTTGTTTCGAAATCAGTTCACTCTCCGCACGTGATAGAGAGTTACTCAAAATGGCGATTATTCTTAAGTCACGCTTTCTCTTTGTCTTGGCGTTAAGGGATTTGGTTTTAACTTGGCGAACCCAGTTAGATAAGGATTCAGTTTTACTTTCACAGAAATCAACGATAGACTTTTTTTCATTTGAACTGTAGCCCATATTGAAAAGGATGGACCAGAAAGTACTGTTGGTTGAGACAATACTACACACCTGAATCCGACCAGGCACAAAATATCACTTCTTGAGATCTTCAACACTTCACACAACGAAACGAACTACGTCTGCACTTCACCACGCCGATTAAAGAATGTGGGCGCCGTGACGTCATGGCCGACTTATATAGTCGACCTGAGGTGGGGGGCCGCACTGCGCAGTTGGCCGCAAAATAGCGTCACTCAATACATTCCAAAGTCACGTATATACACGAAGCTTGCCGATGAATACCGAGGCCATCCGACAACCGCGGCTTATCGGAAAATTACTACAGCACAAGAGTTTCCAGTATTTTCTGCATGTTCCTAAAACTGTAAAAAATATTATAATAATATTGTGTTCATTGGGACTCCCAAAAATGAACACAACATTAAAACAATTATGCGATTCCAGTTAGTTACGCACATAAAGGAAAGTATACTTCAAGAATCAAAACCATTAGTCACGTGTCTACAAAACAAATATTAATTTTTCATTGGCACTTATTTAAAAATGGAAATTAATTCAAAAGTGAAACTGCTAAGGATTTGTATCTAACGTAAAAACTCTGGTCACGTCGCGTAGCTAGAAAAAACACCATCGTTAAAGTAACACGATTCCGAGCATGCCCACTGCGCAATAAAAAGAGACGAACAACATACGATCGAAGAGCTGAGAGCATGAGGATATTGATCCAGATGCTGGGGCCTCATTTAGGGTAGGGCAAACTCAAACTTGCAAATTTTAATATGTTATTTTTTACCCAAATTTTTTAGTTTAAAATGTTATTAGCCTACATGATAAAAATAACTGGTAACTATTATTATGCTTTATACCTACTTTAGGTACCTACTTAAGTACATAGATATATTTTCTACGTAGGTAAAATCAATTTAAAGCAGAACCTACCTAGGATGGTTCCTAACTTAACATCCTACAAATTCTGGTATGTAAGTAAGTAGACATAAATAACGGAATAGAAGCGCAAGTAGCCTAGTAAGTATCTAAATTTGTTTACAAGTAGTAGCTATACCACATGAGTAGATAAACAGAAGTAGTAGTCCGTTTATCTACTCATGTGGCTATACTAGGTTGTATTTTTTAAATCTACCTGATGGAAGTAGGTATTCAGGAATTATTGGTACCTATACCTTATCCAATATACCAAAAAAATAAATGTAAACAAAGAATTCAATGTTTCTCAAAGTTTTTTATAAAAATAAAATTGTACTTTATTGGTTGTATTTTTTTTGTAACACGGTTATTCTCGGTTCACGGTTATCCTCTTCGAACGCTTTTTCTTCGGCGAAGAAAAAGTAGATATATTACTCGGTCCAGGTTCACTCATTTTACGAATAAACACTAACACAAGTAATAAAAACAATCAACTTAAAAACAACAACAACAAATAACGATAAAACAAGGAGAAAACTAAAATACGAAAATAGGAAAGTACCTACGCTAGCATCAACGAGTTGAGCAAGAGTGAAAAAAAACATGGCGGTCTTAGTACTACCAAATTAAAAAGATTTTCCTGTCAAGTAAAATAATCACTTTTGAGGTACTCCTTAATTGTCACCATATGAAATATCGTTGAAGTTTGGAAACGCTGTATTTTTAGGTTCTTTTTAAGGTACGATTTGCAAAGCATAAATATAAATATTTATAAATTCAATTTTAAATTATTTTAGTGATTCAATCAACTTATTATTGTAATCAATTATGTATGAAAATAATTATTTCTAAGACTTTTTTATTTCACGCCAGCCATAATAAAAATGACATCGAAAAAACTCTTTGAATGGTTTGTTTACATTTATTATTTTGGTATAATGGATGAACTATAGGTATACAGAAAACTATTGATATAAATTAAAATCCAATTTTTTACACTTTTGGGAAGGTATTTTAATAGGTACTGTTTGTATTAGTCAGACGCAGTTGATATCAAATCATTATTCTTGTTTACCGTTTCAACCGCTTCTACTCGTCATTTACAATAGAATCGTGAATCATAATATTATTTGTTCGTAAAGTCACGCGAGAAACTGCATTGTCTTCTACTGTTTTCATAATAAACCTTTTGTTCATTATGATGAGGTTGATTTTCCATTTAATTTTGTATTATATAGATAAAAGTAATAATAGTTGGAAGTCCGCCATTTTGTGACGTCACCCCTCTGGTCTCACGGACATTCTCGAACGCTGCTTAGGGTCGCAGCACATGTACAAAGTGGAAGCAGAAAATCCACATAGTTACTATGTATTAAAATTTATATAAAATAAAATAATAATGATAACATTGATTTATTCAACTAATATTGTATTCAAATCTAATTTCGTTGAGGCACAAACTAAGCTACGCTTCTATCTTGTGACTCTAGGTGAGTGAACCTTCTGGTTATGATATGGCGCGGTATCGCGTTCGATAAACAGGGGACTGCCAGCCGCAGCTGCTTGCAACGGACTTTAGTAACCGACCTTGTTTAGCACTATTATTATTAAAATAAGAAGGAAGTTACATTGTTTTTTTTTCTTCCCATGAACGAAGCTACCTGGGAACCTGTTACTTTGCAAGAGGGTCCTTTCTTGGGTTTATACAATAAAATCCAAACTTCGGGTTTCGCAAGATTGTAGACGCTAAAGCTGATGAGGCATTTTAGAACTATGTAGGTAGCTAGATAGTTTCGTTACTTACTAAACCAGAGTATTTTTTGGTGAAATCACCACGTTTACATTTCATGGTTAGCCTTCCTTAGCTATTAAATTGACTATTGTTTTGGTAGGTAAGTACCTACTTAGGTATTAAGTCTTGTTACAGCGTTGGTATAAAACCTGCTTATTTATAGGGAATATGATGATTTGTCTGTAATGTTTGTCTCTAAATACAGTCATTAGCCACCAACTGCATTGCGTCTCCCGCAGCGATGCACGTTACAATTTTGTACGTTTATGGTCTAAAAAAACCTTTATCGATCGATTAGTTCAAATCACTATAATAATATTCAATTATCTATGTATATTTTAAAATCAAAGGAGTTTTGAACTTGATTATCAATTCCAGAAAGCAGACGCTTACCTTCTTCAGGAAGATAAACCAAAGCATTTCTGGTCTCAGTTTCTTGGGATTTTGGGTTAGCATCAATAAAAGAATAAAATTTTATCGTATGAAGGTATCATTAGTCTGATAAGCACACTCAACAGACACAAATAACTGCGCAGCAAATTTACATACCTACCTAAATACCTACTTACGTTCTTCATTATTTATTTAGGTAGTTCGTCATTGTCTCCGAAGTTGAGTCACTATCTATCAAATACGACGCAATTAATGGTAAATAAACAATTTTATCACACAACCTGGCCAAGTATGTAGTTATAGAAGCCATAGAAAAGGCTACCTACGGGTTTACATGTAAATATTAAATATATTATTATATACTTATTTTATCGCTTATATATACTGTACTGAACCTGTAGCTACTTGTAGGAAAAGGTTTAAATATTTCTATGGTGCTGCATGTAAATAAATACTTGATATTCAAAAATATGTATAGACTTATCTAGCAAAGGTACCTAATGAGACCGTTAGTTAAAAATCTATTTACATTATTAACTACCTACCTACGTAGGTCCTTTAGGACTTAATAGGTTGTATTGACCTACTAGGCATATTGCGGTGATGGTTGTAGGTATAACAATTTGATAAGTTATGTGATATAGATAATACATACAAGTAGGTACCTATCTATCTACAAACATACCTACATAAATATAAGAAATTCAACCAACGCATTTACCTAGGATACATAATATTATGTAAGTGTTGTAGACAACAACAGGTACAGGTTTTTTTTATAATTTTTCATTCGTTTACTACGAAAAATATAACGCGTGGATATTACAACAGCGCAACTCAGTTCAACAACCTTAAAGGTTAGCGATAAACACACACATGAATTTATCGGTGCGCGCATGTACACCACAGAGTACTTTTATTTAATGTACACACTGATTCTGTGATTCACAATAGGCATGACGCGCCTGCTCCTACCGGCCTCTACAGTAGCGACCGTGAACTCATTGAGTTGCATTGAGTAATGCGAGCTCCAGAACATGCCCGTTGAGCCTGGGCAATCGCGACCGTTACCTGATCATGTAAGTGCCCCGAATCTCTGTGATCACATGTCATCACTATGTCCCAATATAATAACTTGAACGCTGAGTTTAACGAGATAGTGCGTTGCAAACCTTTAATGGTGAAAGTTTAAATGGTGCGTATAGAATGTGTGCGCAAAACCCACGTGAGCCTAACACCTCCGTCATAATTTTTTACGTTTAAATATATTATAGCATAGAGTACCTACTGATTTAGCACAATTTCTTTGAAAAATATACGATTTCCATATTTTAACATAAATAAATTGGTTTTTAAATAAAATTAGTATTATCGGTAGAATCCACTAATTGAGTTAATGCAAAATGTTTTTTGACAGTCTCACACTGTAAATAAAACTGAATTACTTATATATTTTTTTCATAACTTACTATTAGTTTAGTAGAACACTTTTTAATAATACAATTCCGTTGTATTTTTTCATATAGATTAAAAAGGTGTGTTTCAAAATCTTAACCATGGCTATCCTCTCGTAATTTACGTGACACTACCTAATAATCCTCTTTTTATAAAATGTACCTTAAATAAAAAACCATCTCTGCAAGTACTTGCACATCTCGAAAAGTACAAATTGTTTCAAAGTTATTAAAAGCAAAACGCTTAAAAGACTGCCGTCCCCCGACTGCAAATATTTGACTTGTTTTTATATTTTTAGTTCAGTTTTTTGTCATGGCAGGCGTGTTTTTTAATTTTTTTAAGTATTATTTTTTATTTCATACCTTTTAGTGATATAAAGACCAATATTGAGCAAAAAAAAAAACATTCGGAACCTTTGCAGGCGATTTCGACTCACACTTCACCATTTTTTAATGTCCACATAGCCTATGTCACTCGGGATAACTCAAAGCTTCTAATGATACCACAAACATTGAAATCGGTCAAGCCTTTTAGAAGTTATGGTGGAATAAAGAAACTCACAAACATACATACATACATGATTACACGAACCCTGAAAACATATATAAGGTGCTATAAAAACATCTGCCACGGCTTTAATGGGAGGTAGTATTGTGTTTATAGATTACAATAGTATAGATAAATTATTGATTATTTATCATATTTTTTTTCATACAAAAAAAATAACGTATAAATTTGAATTGATTTATTAGTATAAAACCATCCCGTGTCCTAAGCTGTTGCCGCTCCGCACCGAATTCACGTAATTTGTGAACCACGTTACGCAGAATAGAGTCAATGTTAATTTAACAATTTCATTTTCTAAAATTTAATTAACTCTTCCGGGGTACGAAAGTTCTTCACTATTGTAATCTATAAACACAATACTACCTCCCATTAAAGCCGTGGCAGATATTTTTATAGCACCTTATATGACACAGAGTAAATACTAGAATTCTAGTATTTCTTAACTTCTATCTCTCAATTGTAATACATATTAGTTATATGCAGTATTATATTATGTATACCAGTCTTACCATGGGATACTGTGTTACCTACCAAATAATGTGGTTTGTAGAGGTCAGGGGCCCGATGCCGCTATTTTAAGTCAGTGAGTGGCGGGTTAATAAACTGCAAATGTTAAACCTAAAGTAATGTTCTGTAAATTTTAATACTCTTGTTAGTGGAAGTAAAAAAAACCTGCTCTAGCAATAAGAGGATTAACGAATTTCGCTGTATTTGTGTGGCTTCCACTTCAATCCTTTGTTAAGTATCTACCTGCCTAAAAAGGTTTAAAAATGTAGGGATTTCGGGAGTTTAATGCGAATGAGAATTAGGCTATTAAATTCAAAACCAACTAGTTTTGGAGAAATGCCAATTATAGCACGCACACATATGTTTGTAAATTCTTTTAAATATTGTTAAAGAGAACAACTGCCGACAAACTGTTAAGCAGTTTGGCAGAATTTTTGTAAACATGTCTTGTGTTGATTTTTGAATAAAGCATTTAAAAAAAATTATATATTGATTTCAATAAATGATTGTGTTACTCGTTGTTTTTCAATCTATACCAATTTTGTTGTAGGAAATTATCCAAATTAGTCCTGCAAGCTTAAAACAAAAAAGTGGGCGTTACTAAGTAATGTTTAAATGGGTCTTATTAATGATAATCTTATTAGGTCATATCAGAGCTGACCGAAACTGTGATGTTGGACCGAGATTATTTCAATGATTTAAGGAAAGCCCCCATAAAGACAGATAGCGCCTATCATATTAGTCATTATAAAAAATAAAGACTGTAATACAGTTCAAGGCATGATAAGATAAAATGAAAAATAAATACTTTTTCTATACCAACTTTTCCAGCCTTATTTTGCTAACAGAAACAAATAAATATTACGTTTAAAATAATACCACCAGTTTCATATAAATTATTTTTAATTAACTAATTATAACAATATCTTTCTTTGTCTTGGCTTAGTCGCAGGTAAGCCTACCTTAAAAACTTAAACCCGTCCACATTTCTTTATAATACTTGAGTTCGCTTACGTTGTTGCTTGAGACATTATCATTTTCTGTAAGAAATAGGTACATAATTAGCATAAATATATTTTTGTTAATGACTGTAATCACTAATTATCTGATGACCTACTTAACAGATAGTCGACAGCATATTTACTTTAAACATAGATACTTATTTCTATTGAATCATATAATAAATGAATGAATCGTTAGTGTAAGGGTTTAAATTGGTTATTACCTATTACCGACCAGTTTAGTAATTTATATCGAACCTAAAGAAATGATGAACCCGTAATGGCGTAACTTAGATAATGAAGCAGTTTCTTAATGATGTCAATGTTTTTTGAATAATCAATATGGCAACCGGATAGTGTTTTGTGTGTTACACCAAACTGTTACTCATTCGACGAGATATTGTGTAAATTATACACACATACTCATTTCATAATAATAAGACAGTAATATATCCATAGTAGCATAAATTTACTCAGTTTGTTGAGGAAAACTTAACATTTCAGTACTACATAAAATAAAAACATCCATTCAATAATAATATGTTACAAAGCCCTTTTACAAGATACCATAGTTATGTGTAAAGAACCAAAATCACCATGCAAAAGTTACTACTACAATAAAATTATTCTTAAATAGGTACCACGTAACAATAGTCGCCTAAACCTTTCTTAAAATTTAAAACAATAAACTCTTATACTCATTTACTTAATGACTGTTTCGACGAAATACAGTTATAATCTACCTTAAACACCCTTTCTCCTAATCACGGGCTCTTTTAAATGTCCTATGAATTGACGTAAATTACTTTCCAAGAAATGTTATATTTATCATCTTAAACGAAAATATGGTAATTTTTGTTTAAGTAGATATTACAATACGGTTGTAAAAAATGTTGGTTAGATATAGATGATAGCTTTAACAGGAAAAAAAATACTAGCCACTAAGTCGCTGTTATCGCCTATAGATACGAACAAATTTTCAGAGCTGGTTTAGAATCGGCAATATAATACAAAAAAAAAACAGTTTTTTTAAATAATTTATCGTTTCTGTCCACCTAAATAGGTAGCAATAAACACACAAAAACGCGCACGCACACAAGTACACTGATTCACAATAGGTTTAACGCTGTCGCATTTGAGAGAAGTCCTTGAACTTATCAAGTGTTTATCATTTAGCTATTGTTTTACTTTATTTCATTCGACTATAATATTCAAAATCTACCTTCGGTTCGATATCTAGAAACTCATTTTAAATTTAGGCTGGTCATTAGAAACTAGCCCTGTATACTATATGTGTTAGGTATGTGAATGATATAAGTTTCTAGTAAATAAACATCATCATTTACCTTAACAGGTTGCAGTGCATTAGCGATTTGCAAGCCAATACTGCGCGCTAGGACCACTGGCATGAAGTCAACAGTGTAAAGCCGATGTAACATCTCAATCATAACTTGTGTAGGAACGTTGTGCCTTTGACGTACGCTTTCGTATTTCTCCATCCAATTCGAGTGGTCTGAAAGTTAAATCAGAGTTTCACTACAAAGCAAAAATATCAAAATTTTAATGTATCTAGAATTTTTGGCGCTTAAGAGTAATCCCTTTTTATGACTTAGCAGGTAGAAAGTAACCTAAATATTTAATTCTTCTTGTTAAGTACTCAGAAGACATTAAAAATCAAAAGGATTCTTAAAATACCGCGTGAAAGTCACGTGTAATTTATTTTTACCACGTTGTTAATCTATTTTCTAGACGGACGTGTTGGTCTAGTGGTTAGTGACCCTGACTGCTATACCGGAGGTCGTGAGTTCGATTCCCACCCAGGACAAATGTTTGTGTGGTGAGCACGATCATTTGTTCTGTGTCTGGGTGTAATTTATCTATAATATGTATGTATTTAGAAATATGTAAGTATGTTTATCAGTTGTCTGGTTACCATAACACAAGCTCTGCTTAGCTTGGGATCAGATAACCATGTGTACGATGTCCCGAAATAATATTTTAATATTTTTTGCATTAGAAGAATAGGGAAGGAAGGTAGGTAGGTACTATGTTGTTTTAGAAAAGTTGCATATCTTGGTAAAGATTTACCTGAAAGTATGTAACTTTAGACTAATTAAAATTAACTGTGGTAAGTCGAAGACTGCAAAGTCTTCAAACTTACAAGATATATTATGACATTAATAATTATTTCAGTGTTTAGTGTTATATATTTTTTTTGCTATACTCACTAATATCTAAGCCACTGTACATGGCTTCAGATAGCAACTGCGTTAAATCCTTCACGTCGCCAAAGCCAAGGTTGACGCCTTGACCAGCTAATGGATGCACTCGATGAGCTGCGTCTCTGTAAACAATACAAAACAAAAATTATGAATTAAAAATTCTAAAAAGTCGGTTATTTTAATCGTTAGTCTCTAAATACCATTCGCTTAATACAAGTAGTATGGGGGTAAAACCGTTTCTGGCTCATTCATTTAGGGTTCGAGGGGCTACTAGCTCAGTAAAAATTATTAAATACGCAATTAAATTAATTCGCTTCTTAACAGGGTAGGGTATTTGGTAGTGTATTCGGAGATATAATTCACGGGAATAAGCGTGTACATGCATAAAACGACCACGGCCGGTGTAACCCGGTCGAAATGTCAAGCTCAAAAAAGGTATTTATGCGTAATGTACGCGCTTCTTCCCGTGAATTATATTACAGTAAACATGCAGCGCGATCTAGTTTAAAAGTTAGTATGATCGGTGAGTTATGTACTCGTGAGTTTACCATTCTGTTATTTATTTGATTCTAGGTAGAAATATGTAATTCCTAGTATTGTACCGGAAAAATACATGTGAAATACATTATTATGACGGGCCTGTTGGTCTAGTGGTTAGAGACCCTGACTGCTATACCGGAGGTCGTGGGTTCGATTCCCACTCAGGACAAATCTTTGTGTGATGAGCACGATCATTTGTTCTGGTTGTCTGGGTGTAATTTATCTATAATATGTATGTATTTAGAAATATATAAGTATGTTTATCAGTTGTCTGGTTACCATAACACAAGCTCTGCTTAGCTTGGGATCAGATTACCGTGTGTGAGTTGTCCCGGAATATTATATTATTATTATTATTATATTATTTATATACTAAAACACAATGCTTTTTTCACATCAAGTGCATTGTGTTTTAGTCCTCTCTATTCATTTCAGGTCAGAAGTTGTATTTTGAATACAAGTGATACCAAGAAGGCATGTGTGTTATCAATTCAGGATAAGATCTGGAAGGCAGATCTGGTAATTAATTTTATGAAAAGCATAGCCAAATAATAATATAACTGGGATACTATATAGAGCGAGGTATTGAGGCAACCCTCATTACTGCTTTCTTATTCTACACCATGGATCCATTAAGTAGTGAGTCCTGTGACTCGAAAGCCGCCGTATTTGGACTTTTACAATCCTTGGACTTGGCTTCAACCTCTGATGAACATCTCGACAAGTTTGGTGATGAAGTCGAACAAAAATATGAAAAGTGAGCATTCTTTTACTATTATATAAGTTATTATTAATACATTTTGGATACTTAAAACAAAAATGTTTGGAAACCCATGAAACTATACCCAGTTTCATGGGTTTCCAGTACTATGTATATAACATCAGATGACTGTAACTTATGGTGTTTTGCCGATTCCAGCACTTTTCGCTATGAATCTGAAGAAAGATGATTATAAATTTAACATGTTACATAGATTTAGTGTTTGCGGATGCAAAAATACAAATTGTGCTTATGTATATCCTTTTTACCAACAGACCCATAAAAGTTGAAGGAGGTGAGGTGAAAAGGTCAGCGACATCGCATATAGAAGAGGAACCAGCTAAGAGGAGACTTCTTGAAGCCCCCTCTACAGCATCGGCATCATATATTGATACTTCAGATAGTTTAGCTAATAATAATACAGTTAAATGTCCTGTTTGTAAGATGTCTGTGTTACCAAAGTATTTCAATGATCATACAAACGGCTTTACGCATAAAATCAAAGTTATGAAATCTTATGAACAATTTTCAAATTTACAAATAATTGAAAGTTCCTTCGATAATAGAATATCTACTTACAGAATTAATTCAGATACAATTTCTAACGGGGAATTTGAAACACCTGAAATATTTTTACAGAAGATCAAAGACGTAGTCCGCGAATTATTAGCACCATTAATTGAACAACATAAAGCGGCGAAAGTTAATTTTATTCTTTATGTAAACTTCTCACAACAATCGAAAAATAGAAACGACACTTTTGATTTTCAAACCTCTAATTACACAATTAATCAGGGATATCAGTTAGATGATTTTTATTTAACTTTAATAGACACGTTAGTCAGTAAAATAACTGTTTTTGAGACAAATGGTAGCGGATGGAGTCTCCACAACATACATTGTATTGATATAAACATTAATAAGTACAACCCCCTCCGTGCGAGTTCATATATAGATCTTCCTCGCGATATAAAAACCAAAAGAGCCGTAATTAACGTTAAAAATATAGATAATTACTGCTTAAAATGGGCCTTACTCTCAGCCTTATATCCTGTTCCTACAAATATGGATCGGGTTAAATCATATAAAATGCATGAAAATAAACTTAACTTTGACGGCATTTCGTTTCCAGTTAAATTTGTTGACTTAACAAAAGTAGAAGAATTAAATAATATTAGCATAAACGTTTTTGGATTAGAGTATAATGAAGAAACGCAATGTAATTCCGTTGTAGGCCCACTGTACTTAACAAAAAATCGTAAGCCTAAACACGTTAATTTATTATACATATCTAGAGGTACCAATTATCATTACTGTTACATAAGTAATTTCTCGCGACTAGTCAGCAAACAAATTTCAAAACACCGTCATACAATATACATATGCGATTCCTGTTTACTTCACTTTAGATCACCGGAAGCACTAAATAACCATCTTAAGCATGACTGTGTGCAAATATGTTCAGAATTACCAACCAGTGAAAAAACTCGAAACGATTGGTTTGGAGTACAAATATCAAATGACAGATTAAGATTTGACAACTACCAGAATAAATTAAAAATACCTTTTGTGGTATATGCTGATTTTAAGGCCTTTTTGGTGGATCCAATAGATAAAAACGACAATGATCCATCCAAGCCTAATAAGTCTCAAAAACAGGAAGTGTATAGTTTTGGGTATTACATAAAATGTTCATACGACGACAGTCTCTCAAAATACGAGACGTATAGCGGAACAAACTGTGCACAAATATTTATGGAGCGTTTAAGTAGTGATTTAAAAGAGATAATTAATAAAAATAATTTTGCAAAAAGTCCAGTTACTCTTACTAGTAAGGAGGAAGAGCGAATTTCAAATATTAAAATCTGTCATATTTGTGAATCTGATTTAAACGAAGAACAATTTCACGATTTCAATTGGTACACCGGTAAATTTAGAGGTGTTGCTCATGAATCATGTAGTTCCAAATTTAAAAAACCGCGCCACGTTCCAGTAGTTTTACATAATCTTAATCATTCTGATGCTCAGTTTATTGTTAACGCTTTAAATATCCATGATGGTGAAATCGAAATTATTCCCCAGAATAAGGATCGTTATATTTCATTTTCTAAGAAGATACAAATAAATTGTCAACGAATTCGTTTACAATTTATAGATTCTTTTAAGTTTTTATCAAGTAGTTTAGATGAAATATCTGAAAATCTAAATGATGATCAGTTTGTAGAGTTAAAAAGAAACTTTCCCAGCAAAGAGGATTTTATAAGATTAAGAAGGAAAGCAGTTTACCCATATGAATACGTGACAGATTATAATAGTTTGAAACTCAACTCGCTCCCGATTAAGTCACAATTTTATAGTTCCATCACAAATTTGCACATTTCAAACGATGATTATAATCATGCAAACGATGTCTGGCACCACTTCAAATGTCGTAACATGTCTGATTATTTTAATCTACATTTAAAAACAAATGTTATTCTTTTAGTCGACATTTTTGAATATTTCAGACATCTTTGTCTTGTAAAATATGGTTTAGACCCCGCGCATTACTATACAGCGGCAGGTTTCAGTTGGGACGCAATGTTAAAGTATACTAAAATTGAATTAGATCTATTAACTGATTTCAAAAAAATTGCTTTTATTAAGGCGGGCATGAGGGGAGGAGTAGCTAAGTGTAGCCATTTTTACGCGAAAGCTAATAATAGATTTATGCAAGATTACGATACAGAAACACCAAGTTCATTTATTACACATCTTGAAGCAAATAATTTATTTGGTTGGGCTATGTCTCAATTTCTGCCAGTAGATCATTTTCATTGGGTCGATTCTTCTGAAGACTTTAATGTATCAGATAAGTCTGATAAGGCATATATTTTAGAAGTTGATTTAGAGTATCCAGACACTATTCATGATTTGCATTCAGACTTTCCTTTGTGTCCGGATAATATTCGTGTGGGTAACATAGACGAAACCCAACTAGTACTAACTTTAAACAATAAATCTAAATATATCGTACATTATAGAAATCTTAAGCAATGTATAAGCTTGGGTATGAAACTAACAAAAGTACATAGGGTATTAAAATTCAAACAAAGTCCATGGTTAAAGAATTATATAGAATTCAACACAAAGTTGACAACTAGAGCAAAATCAGATTTTGAAAGAAATTTCCATCAATTTATGATCAATTCAGTATATGGCAAGACAATAGAAAATGTTGAAAAAAGAGTAGATGTCAAATTATTATATAGGTGGGGACATCAGAATAGGTATTCAGGTGTGGAAGGTTTAATAGCTAAACCTCAGTTTCAGAGTTCATCCGTTTTCTCAAACAATTTAGTAGCAATTCATTCGCGAAAGTCCAAAGTAATTTACAATAAACCTAATTATTTAGGTTTTTGCATTTCGGATATATCTAAAACACTTATGTATGATTTTCACTATAATTATTTAACCAAAAATTTTAAAAACAATTTTAAATTACTGTATACGGATACTGACTGCTTCATTTACCATATTTATACAAATAACTTCTATCAAGATATAAAACCAGACCTCAATGATGATATGATAAACTCAAAAATGCATAAAAATAAATTAGGCTATTTTAAAGACGCATATAATGGTAAGATAGTTAAAGAGTTTGTTGGACTGCGACCTAAAGTTTATGCTTTAGAATTTTAAAGCAAAAATAGATCTGTAATTTAAGTAAGAAAAATGTAATAAAATTTAAAAATTTAATTAATTGGTAGATCGTATGTTTCCGGCATACGATCTTCACACATAACATTATATCTTGTGAACAGATACAAATTAGCAAATTACGCTGAGTTATAAGATACTAGCTGTACCCGGCATGCGTTGCAATGCAATTTTTTCTACCTAGCACCTGCCTAATACCTACCTACTACCACTTAGGGGTATGAAAAATAGATAGTAGCCGATTCTCAGACCTACTGAATATGCATATAAAATTTCATTAAAATCGGTCAAGCCGTTTCGGAGGAGTATGGTAACTAACATTGTGACACGAGAATTTTATATATAAGATATTACTGTATATGTTAGAATAAGTTAAACCCATTCCATTGCTTTAATTACTCACAATTATAATTTAGTTTAATTTGTATAAGTAAAATGTTTTAAGGTTCTCTAAATTAACGGTTTTTTTTTTACATTTATTATAAGGCATTAAAATTCACTTTGAATTAGCTTAAATATATATTAAAAATGTATAGCTCTTACACTTGACATAATATTTATTAATATTTATGCTTTTATAACATAATTTACTATGTATATCAGTTTATGAGTATTGTTCCTGGACTAAGTGAATATAGAAAATTTAATTCTTTAAACTTTATTTTTATTTAAGAACCCACTAGCTGTGCCTCCGAATAATAACAAGAAAGAAAATATAATTAAGAAAACGTCAAAAATCATTAAGGTTCTTGGTCTTAAAGTGCGAAAGAAAAAAAAATTTTTGTAGAAGATGGAATAAAAAGTGAAGTGCAAAGGTACCTATTTATAGTAACTAGGCAGCTAGCTGTATTTTCTTAAATTTATAATTTATGGCGCTAGAAAGAATGGAGAGAGCCCTTTGCCTAGCAGTGGGTCAGTTCGGGATAAATATAATAATAATATCCTGGGACAACTCACACACGGTCATCTGACCTCTAAATAAGCAGAGCTTATATTTATTACAACTAATAAACATACTTATATATTTCTAAATTCTTACATCTTAAAGATAAATTACACTCAGACAGAAGGTAAATGCTCATCACACTAAGATTTTTCATGGGTGGGAATCGAACGAACTCTGGCATAGAAATCAAGGTTACTAACCTCTAGACCAACGGGTCAGTCAAAATAATCAAAATAGGTCTTTGTAAAAGAAATAGATCAGTTCGAACATATAGCAGTCAGGGTCACTAACCGCTAGACCAGAGGCCAGTCATAATAATAGTACACTACCAATTGCACTCTTCAGGATGTGATGGAGAGCAGCGATCGTTACATCCAGGTGGCAACTTATTGTTCAGCGAAAGTTTGAGTTTGGTCAATGACACGGGAAAGAGAGATAGGTGTATGTAATATGAGAGTTTTTACCCAATGAGCGCGACTCCCGGCGCGACGTATCTCGTGCTGTGTCCGAAGCCGAGCGGGAAGGCGGCGCGCGAGGCGGGCGCCACGCCGCTCACGGACGGCGGCAGCTGGCGGGCCGCGCCGTCCGGCAGCCCCGCCTGCTTCAGCACCGAGCCCAGCCACGACGTGCACGCTTCCACGCCGCTGCTGCGGGGGTACTGCTTCCACTGCAACATAATCATTTAACTTACTCGTAAGTATAAAGACCTCAGTCGCTTTTGCAAGGCGAATAGGTATATGAGAGAACAGGAAAAGCAATCTAAGTAAATAACCTTATACTCGATAGATACTAATAGAGTTTAGTTTTTACCACCTTTTTAGTCACCGGTTGCTTTTCTAGCGTTATTTAACGGGAAAATTATTGAAATAGGCAAATGCGTGCGCCCTACTGTCACAGATTTCTCTATGGTGCAAAAGAAGGAATAGTGCAAATATTGGACATAATACCCACGCCTGTTATGTAGCCACATAAGATAAATGCATCAGATCTCAGGAAACCTACAATCCTAGAAACGGGGACCAAGCAGCTCACGTCATACCTAAATATTAAACATGTATTCTAACCAGTGCATCGTTCAATGCGTCGACGAACTGGTCTTCGGGCAGCTGCAGCAGTTGCTTGGCGTTATCCTGCCACGTGGACCACACCAGTGAGCTTCGCTTAGAGTCTAGCGGCAGAAGAGCGATAGGTCCAGTCGGCAACCAACGCTGCCAAGCAGTGTTGTTTGTGCATTCCTGTAATTTACAGAAAAAATCTTTTGGAGACCGAGAATTTTATACTTGTTTAAGACAACCTTGTATGTTTAATTACAGTGCTGTATAAATAAGATTGTTTCACACGATATAATGAGTATATGTTTGAAGGCACATAATCGTACACATCTTTTATTAAATAATATTTTCGACTGAGAGACAAGGAGTTTGTTGTTGTCAAGGGCCAAAAACTGTCTTTTCTTGGTCATCATTAAATATTTCAGGCGCCAGAAAAAAAAAAACTGGAAAATCACATTAAAAGCTACATAATATATTAAAGGGAAATTATTACTTGAGTTTACCTCCAATTTATACCAATCGTGTAAAGCTCAAGGCAGCAAACGCACAAGTTTTTAAAATAGATCTATGCTATGTTTTATGATTGTTTGTGAGTACATTTTAGTTACTCTTTTACTGTTTTGCGTCGTATCCATTAAACTACCCCTTTCATCGTCATTACAAGTCAGATATAACGTTTTTATGATGTACTAGACTAGCACTTTTCTATTTGAACGCATGCGCAGTATTGTATCAAAAGTTACTATAGCATAGCGGTAATGATGACTAAAAAAATATTGCTGCAGGGTTTTCAAACTTACGGAGGAAAAGAGATTGCGATATTATAATGGATTGATTCTAGTTGCTGAATCTCTGAATTATCAATCGGTATTTACATAGCCACAATCCGGAAACCGGAACAAAATATGTATAAGAAAAAAATGGAAATGGCAAGAATAAAATAAATGGCATATCTTTTTATATGAATAATAAGGTCAAATGCCACGATTTGCGAATATCAACTTTACGGAATTGAAATAAAGTCGCTGCCATTATCAAAACGTACTCATAGTTTGTAAGTTGAACTTCAACTTACAAACTATGAGTACGTTATATGAATAAAAAAAAACAAATTATATGCTTCAACTGTTGAAGCATATAATTTGTTTTTTTTTTTGGGTAATTCTATTCGGAAAATAACGTGCCACTTAACTCATAAAAATGGCGTTGCAAAGCATTGGATTTTGTCAACAATTTCGACAGATACAGGAAAAAAGACAATGTGTTATGATACAAGTAATTGGTGTCTGCGGCCGACACGCTAGGCTATTTATAGGTAAACTTCTACTAACTGGGCAGCCTTGGTTAAACGTGTATCTCTTTATGATGTTAGTTTGTCTAAGTACCCAATTTGTTGTTCTTTTTAAGAAATACTTAACAGGTATCCTGAGGGAGAGAGTGGCAAGAGGCCTTTGCCCAGCAGTGGGACGTAGGCTATTAATAATAATAATAATCTGAGGGAGCAAGTTTCAACGATACAGGAACTTAAAACGCTGACTAGGTTACATTTTATGGTGAAAATTGCGGGACATGACCCACCGTTTTCAAGGAACCGATACGGTATGTTTCCGGTTTCACGCGTAGCGTATTTTGGATGATATTCCGAAAACTAGATGATTCATAATGCCTGGATTTCATGTGGAGTTGGTACCAGTAAGTATTATATATTTTGTTGGTCGAACGGCGAAGATATCGTTGGTTATTTAACTGTAGGTACTGACCTTATAGATGTATGTATATTTACCTCGGCTAAGTTTAATGTGGCTACAACCCCCATTTGGTCGTAGCTCCATGATAGATACTGTACTCCCATCGCCTTACGCACAGCTGAATTGGCGCCGTCAGCACCGATCTGAAATAGATAAAGGACTATTTTAAAAGGTTTAATGCATAATTCTTAAGACCATACATACAATAGTTTACTTGACGATAGTCTAAATTGCTTTGTCGTTCCTCATGTCAGTTATATATAGTGTTGCGAGAATATTATTTATTTACAAGTAATAACGTCTAATAATGTATTTTATAATCCAAAGGGCGGGGTTGTTGAATTAAGTGAGCCTTCAACACTGGTGTAGTAGTCTGTTGCGTTTTATGATTACTTTATTATTCATTCTTAAGCAAAGGATCAAGTAGTAGACGTAATTACATATATTAACAACGCTACAATCAACAACTTGTTTAATACACGAGCGAGCAAAAAATAAGAGCACCTCTGAAATTATTTATTGTAGACATATTTCTAATAAAGTGATTTTTGCTTACAAATTTTACGTTTTAAAAGAATGTCCATATCGCCACTAAGCCCTGGAATTCAAGTTGGAAAGGGATGCAGGTTATCGCCATGAATCTCATGTCTTAAATGTGTTTAAATTGTTCTTGAGTTGACCTATATATAGAATGTTTATCTTTGCTCGTTGTAAACCTTTCTTTAAAAGTAACTCAAATAATTTTCGTATTGTAACATAAACAGAGAGCTTCAGAAGTCTGAACTTCGCAAAACTGTGTGTAAAAAAATTCAATGACCTTATTTTAAGCGTCTTAAAAGTAAAAATATTTTAAGAATAGCATGTTTTCTATAAAGCTTCAAAGTAAACAGATGTGAGGATTGCGGTGTATTCATTAGTTGTGGTGGTTTATTTGTGTATGGCGTGTAAGCAGCCGGCGGTCGGTGCAGTATAACAGTGGTGTGCGCAACACGCTCAACCGATAATTGCCTGAGCGTCCAAGTTTACGTGATCGCGGAAAGTGCCCAGTGAGTGCTTAATAGTGCAGTGAAAGTGAAGAGTTAGGGAACTTATCCCCAATACACATAATGTAGCTAATGTAATCTTTGATGTCTGTGCAATTAACAAATTTGATTAGATAACGATGGGATTCAAAACATGATTTAAAGTTAAAAAAAATAGGGATCTCCTTATTTTTTTTATTCTTGGAAGAAATTACACAAAAGCATTTATTAAAAATACCATGAGCGATATGCATAGTATATAGTGAAGTTTGTGGTACACATAGTTAAAACACGACGATATATCAATTTTCTATATCCTCCAAGGGTACAGGGTATTACATAGCTTTTCAGTAGAAGTTTAAAGGTAATTATTTACTTTTTGAGTACTTAATATAGGCTGTTTCCCTTATATTTGTATCTGAAAAAGTAAGATGACGCAACCAACCTAGAATTTAAGGTTACTGTTGGTACTAGAAAAACAGGTAGATAATAAATCGGGAAACGTACCTATGTTATGACTTTTGCCCAAGAAAATCCGAGGTATTTTCCTATAGATAGTAGAAACAAGTGCAGTTTTATGAATATAAAATCAGATAAAGCAATTAGTATTTTATGTTTACTCCAGTAAAAAGTGAAAAAGCATACAGATTTTTAATAACTATGGTCTAATAAAGACAGTCTAGCTTAATCTTAAAATATATGTGTTTTTAATGTCTGTGTGGATGAAGAATGATTTTCAACTTTATTGTTTTTATTATTTAAATCTTAATATGAATGTGTGTTTTGTTTAAATTTCAACAAAAGTAAACATGCTAATTAGATTATTGTTTTCACAACAGGCGGTTTTCGAATGTTATTAATGATATCCATAAATATATATATCTCTTAATTCCGTTGCTACTAAACAAATATAATGTAAGGCTAAAAAATAGTATGTTAAAAATATGTGTTGGTTACATATACCTACCCAGTTTTAAGAAATAATAGTCAATTTAATATAAATAAAATGTTTTTTTAAGACTTTGTGGTTCTATTTGTGGATTATTTTATAGTTATCGTTTAAACCATCAAATATTTCGGTATGTAGTCAATAGGGGACAGCTTAGTTATTGTTTTTGTTATTCACAAATAAACAGTCGATTTTATTGTTTCTCTATTGCTATATCACTAAAGGCTAGCAGATTTGTTTAAATTAATAATAATACTGGTGTACACCGTTTATAAAAAAAAAAAAAAAAAAAATGCGGACAACATCACATACATTGCCCTGAACCCAAAGTAAGTAGCTGAAGCACTTGTGTTATGGAATTCAGAAACAACGAAGGTACCACAAACACCCAGACCCGGGACAATGTAGAAAAGTTGGTTTCTACATTGACCCGTCCGGGGATCGAACCCGGGACCTCAGAGCTAGCGACACCTTGAAACCGGTGCGTACGCCACTCGACCACGGAGGTCGTCAAAAAATCGTTATGATAAAACAATAGAAAAAATAACTTTGCTAGATAACTTCAACAGGAACTAATCAGATAAGCTGTTATAGACAATTAATATAGTAACACGATGCATTTTCCTCATCCCATTAGTATGCGTACAAGATATCTGGATTTCCTTGAGATGTTTTCCGACTTTATAGGTACTTCAGCTCTTAGGTTTTCCCAGATAAAATACCTTTGACTTTTATTCATGACAAGAAGTCGGTCAAGAAGTATTTAATTAATATATTTTTTTTTATAGAAATAAACCAAAATTTTCAAAAAAAAAAAAAATTACTTCGTATGGGTATAAATAAATATGATAATTATGCTTTGATAACTTTATCGAATAGCCTTTAAATATAGGAGTTCAACAATAGTTCATTATTTTGTGTATTGTTCAGGCATTACAGATTGACAATAAAACTTTCGAGTTTTCAATAAACATTTACAAAGAATACATTCCATTTCACGGAGAACATCAAATAAATGTTTATAGTGCCAAAAGAGTCAGTTTTGATACAACTTCTCGGAAAAAATACCAAGAAGATCCCAATAATAACACGAACTATATACAGAAAGCGGGACGAGAGGATAAATTAATTAGGTCGGTGAGATCGATTTAGAATTAAATAAGCAAAACTTTTAATGAAGAAATAATGTCAAGTACTCTCAATTTTTTCACCTGGAGTATCTTGGAGTAGATAGCTGACTGCGTGAAACTATGAAAGACAATAATAGCCAGGTAAGATTTTTTTTATAGCTTTCAATAATTCTTAGTAGATTTATAATACTATTGTTTACTTTTAAGAGCGAAAGGATAAAACAAGCTTGATAACTAATACGCTAATACATTTTTGTGGTATTCAGCCTAACCTTATCCCATACATGTTAGGGTTGTAGTATTTAAACGTGGCAACGGCCTATCTGACCAATTTACTGGGTAATACGTTATCCGTTGATTATTTATATTGCCAGATATTATAACAAATATTTCAAAACATACATGTCATGTAAAACACATGCAATTCGTACACATGTATTTAATAAATTGATAATAATTAGGTGCGTACGGTCGGTTATTTATTACGTTGTAAATATCTGCAAGATTCCAGAAATAGCGAGCTCCGTGATTGCTTATTTTCTGACATTATATACCTACAACAAATTAACGTCGAAACGACTTGAATAAATAAGACATCATCAGTTCAGTTTATCAAGGTTACTAAACAAAGACTAGGGTCTTGTATACTAAGATAATATCTATCATTACATTTTACATGCGTCACAATTAAACCACCTAGCATTAGCTTAGTACTACGTAGCATTAGGAGCATTGTTAATTAAAAGACTTTATATTTTTACAATGCAATTTTAGAGGCTAAGAATAAACGTATAACTGACTATGATCTCTCATAAATAAGCAGACGCTTTCAATGCTATTTTATGGATTAAACTTAATGCTTTTCTAAGAACCTCGGCCTAACCATTGTTTACAATAGATGCATTCCAAAAACAATGTAAAACAACCAAAATTTAAATTTGTTTCCAGTTTTCATATGATAGAAACATACAAAACGCCAGTAGCTCTCGGTTATGACGCTCTAATATTGGCTGTTTGATTTCATTGTTTGCATGCTCGACTCGCATAGCAGGTGGTTTCAGTCACTTTATGACACGATGAATATAGAAACGGCTAATCGAAAATTATAGTTTCCTCAGCTATTTGCAGGATCTCCACATTAACAAACTGAAACGTTTAGTTATTTAAATTGATTTACTAAGAACCAATGAAAGACCGGTTTCGGAACATTTTGAGTGGCGATTTCAGTTGTATTTTTACCTAGATCTTCTAACAGAAAATAAATAAAAGATACACGTGACTTTGAAACTTGTTAGACCGTGCGCTATGAAAACAAAGTATGTGCGTGTGCGTAATAGTTTACACTATCCACTCTGAATTTGGATCAGATTATAAGTTTTGCTAAGATTCTTCTAATATGAAGTAAGAGCTGGCATCATTGTTTAATAGAAGAAATATACGGAAACGGAGAAATATCTAAACTAGTTCCTAAAATAATTGCGTAGGCCGAGTTTGTCACGCACGTGTGACGGTCTTTGATGGCGGTATCAAAAACTGTGAATAAACATTCTTAGCATACGTCTTAACTGTTTTCTCTAAATATATAATGATATTTTATCACTGTGGTCAAATCAATATAAATGTCACTAATAAGATTTTTATCTTGAATACTTTGAATCAATATTTTATAATCACAAATAGGGCAATGACGAAATCTTAGTAGTTATAACTTATATATTTTTGTTGCTCTGATTTGATCCACCGGCGGGGATGTCATGAGCGGTATTTGAGTAGCTTTCAGTTTTCAGTAAAGCGCGGGCACAGGCGCTATGATCCGCACACAAGAGCGGCGCCCGCGCACCGCAGCCACTAACGCCACTAACGCTAACAGAAATAATAACAAAAAGAGGAAAAAGGTTTAGGTTTATATTCATTAGTGTGTGTTGTGTTTTAAAATGAATGCATAGAATTCATAGTAAATCAAGGAATGCGCTCTTTGTAACCCATAATAAATTGGAATGGTCGTGCCACACAGTGTGGTTATGTTTTGCAGTTAAATCCTGGAACGAATTACTTTAACGGGGTGTTTAGTTGTGAGATCAAAGGTTTGGTGGTGATAAATGTGAGGTTTGTTAGTGTAATAACAAGGAGTGTGTGTGGTTGCGACAGGTGTACCGCGAGGGCAGCGCGCGATGGTGCGGCGGCATGAGCCAGGTGCCCGAGGACACGGACGACGACCTGGAGGCTGGCTACATATCTAGCGACGAGTCCGCGCACGGCGTCGACCTCGCCGAGCGGCTTAGAATTAAGCCATCACCAGATATTTGGGAGCTAGGTATGTAAAACTCTCTAACTTTTAAAAGACTGTAGACATATCATTCGTCACTTGTATTATCCCCTACCTACAGCATATTGTCAAACAAACAAATAATTTTACTGCAAATAAAGGGTGTAAGAACTTTGCAAAACTGCTTTGTTTTTTTTGTTATAATATACATAAATACATAATAAATTATATAACGTCAACTATGTTGTATATTTCAGATGAGATCCGATATAATTTGCGACATCTTCCGCTCGGCGAAGAAATATCTGCATCGATTGAGAATGGGGAATACGAGGAAGCTATAAGAATTGCTTCACAAACGGAGAATGGCACGTTAACAGCAGCTTTATGGGCGTGTTGGCTCGGAAGAAGTTCGTTACTGAACAGGTTGTTAAAGTTAGGGTTAGATCCCAATAGAACTGACGAAGCAGGAAGGTAAGTAGTACTTTAGTCACGTAAAAAGTATTTTATACGTTTTACCTTGTCAATAACAATAAAATACTTTCAGGACGTGTCTTCATTTAAGTTGTTTAGTAGGTAGCGAAGAATGTGCCAGACTGTTACTAGAGTATGGGGCAAACCCTAACATGTGGGACTCAGCTACTGATAAAAAAGCCACGCCGCTGCACTGTGCTGCGAGCGCGAAGAGTTTAGCATGCGTTAAGGTAAACAGGATATATTAAGAGATGAAAGCTGACCTAAAACTTTTTGTTAATGTTTTTTATTTACATTAACAGGTGCTAATTGCCCGCGGAGCTGACGTCAACGCTGGTCTGAGTGAGCGCTCTCCTTTACATTATGCGGTACTCAGCGACGCGCCGGAAGTCGTGAAGGAGTTGTTGGAATCGGGAGCGTGTGCTGATACTCCACAGGTGCGATCTGTTTTCGATATATTGGATACAAACCAGACGATTAATCATTATTCAATTATAAACATGGTAACAGAAATATCCAAGGGATAACAATGTTACTGAGGCACAAATCTGTTTAGGTGTTCACAGAAACCCCTCTACATGTGGCAGCATCTCTTGGCTCTGCGTCATGTACGAAGCTATTATTGGACGCAGGGGCTGATGTTCGAGCCGCGGTAGGGGTGGGTCGGGCGACGGCACTGCACCTAGCCGCTGAAGATGGCCACGCTGAGTGCGCTCGACTACTTCTCGAGCACGGAGCGCGTATTGATTGGCCTAATAATAGAGGACAAACGCCACTACATTTGGGTAAAGTACCGGAAAATACTTCTTGATCTAATCTCAACAGATTATTTCATATTCGGTTACATAATTACTATGGTTTGGTATTCTTACAGCTACGTTGGCACAATCACTTGAAGTGGTTGAGCTGCTAGTGAGCAAACGAGCGGACGTTCGCGCTCGTGACTGTGACGGGCGAACACCTTTACATGGAGCTATTGTGAGGGGAGCCAGAGCATGCGATGTCGCACGGCTGCTGCTGTCGGCTGGAGCTGATCCCAACGCACCAGATAGCTTCGGATACACGCCACTACACATAGCAGCTCTCAATGAATTTTCAGCCTGCGTATTGCTATTGTTAGGTAAATATAGACCAATCCAAAAAATATTACAATATCTTGTCGATAGTAATATATTGCTGAATAAAGTGTTGCAATTTTGGTCAATGATTCATACGTCATCGTAGTAAGCACTTAAGTTTTAACGATGAATTTATGATGTTTACAAAAATATATATTTTCAAAAGTGTACTTCACTGTACTTTTGCTATTAAAATATTTTATAAAGATATTACATATTGTTTCCAGATTATGGCGGAGACGTGACTCTGCGTACGAATGGTGGGGTTTCAGCGCTTTCGTTTATAGTGCGTCGAGTGCCAGACGTGGTGCCCCGGTACTTGGGCAAGTTGGACGAAGCTGTTCACATCAGCGAGCATGAACTAGGCGACGTTGACTGTGAACTTGTCATAGATTTCAGACCCTTAGTGCCCAGTCTGTATAGAGGCGAAGCCGAACTGTTACTAGCTTTTATCGAGGTATACATTTTCTTGCCACACAACTTTAAAATGCTTGTTAATGCAATGAGGAATCCTACAAGGTTGGTTATATTTTCAGGTGGGTCGAAAGGACGTTCTGAAGCATCCGGTTGCAGAAACATTCTTATTCTTAAAATGGCGGAGGATACGAAAGTTTTTCGTTTTGAGTTTTATTTACCATGCTTTATTTATCAGTCTTTATAGCCTATACATACTTCGTAAGTATCACAAAAGCAGATTTACATCAGTATCTAAATTGATTTTCGTATTTCTCATTGATAACTTAATTATTTCTTTTCCAGAGATATTTTTATGTGAAGCGGTAACTTGTGACGTACCCACATATCTTCGGCCTGTGCAATACCTCATACTTTTATTAAATATCTGTTTCTTGTCCAAAGAAATATTTCAAGCATGCTTAGACTGGTCTGCCTATATTAGACAATGGGAAAATTGGTTGCAATGGTTAATTATAGTCGGTGTATTTTTGTGTACGGTAAGATACCTAGTACCAATATAAATGGGTATAAAGAATCTTTATTAATCTAATATTAATGTTGTCTAATATATTTTCAGATTCCAAGTTGGGATAATGGTGAGATTAGACATAACACAACAAATTGGCAGCACGATATCGCAGCTATAACGATATTCTTTTGTTGGTTAGAGCTTATGATGATTATTGGAAGATTTCCAACCTTTGGGCTATATGTACAAATGTTCACTACAGGTATACCACATAACAATTCCTATATCAAGTCATTAACTTGTATATGGTACAGTTACACCACTGGAAATGTCATATTACGTCCGTTATAGAAATCTGAAAAAATGATAATTTTTTTTCAGTGACGGTAAATTTCGCGACGTTCTTACTGGCATACAGTTGCCTGCTCATCGCCTTTGGGCTGGCGTTCAGCGTTCTCTTTAGCAACTATGCTGCGTTCAAGCTACCCGCCAGCTTGGTCAAGACAGTGATGATGATGTCAGGGGAACTGGAGTACGAGGACATATTCTACAATAATAAGAACAACACGCACTATCCTGTGACGGCTCATGGCATGTTTCTGATATTTGTGCTGCTCGTCACTGTTATATTGACTAATTTATTAGTCGGTTTAGCTGTTAGCGATATTCAGGCGAGTAAATAAACAATTAACATTAGAAGTATTAATGCCGCCGTTATACAGATTCAAATAAATAAATATTTTTTATCTAGAGGAATTGTTTTTGCTATACATTGAGAGCAAGTTCACTGCTTTTTTATTTCGGGTATTTTTTTTTGCAATTGCGTATAACGGCGTATTGGTCAATATGGATTATTAATGAAACCTTATTAACATCATATCTGTGACCTTTCCAGGCGTTACAAGAGAGTGCTGGGTTGGACAGGCTGGTACGTCAGACGCAGCTGGTGGCTCATCTAGAGAGCATGCTATTCAGCTCGCTCCTGACTTGCGCGCCAAAGCAACTGCTCTCGGTTCTACGCTGGGGAGCGCTCCTAACTGCTTCTCATATGCGGACACTGACTATACGACCCAACGACCCCAGGGAAAGCAGGGTAAGACGAATATTCATTTTTGTAATTAAGATGTAATCAAAATTGTTTGGTGCCCCAGTATGTAAAATGCCAGATAGTCAGTCATTATCTAATCTGTTGACTTACATTTAATTTATTAATGTTAAGTTTAATTACAGATACCTAAAGATCTAATAGCATCAGTTTTCAAAATGGTAGCAAGTCGGAAAGACATAAGAAAAACTACGAATACAAACAACAACTACGAGTTTAAAATAAAGAAATGTAAAGGGGACGATGATAAACCGAAACCGGAACTTGTTAAAAGAAGGAGTAATCTGTTTGACAGATATTCTGTCGAAAGTCAACATGTGGAGCGAAGGAAAAGGACAACTTCGGCATCCAATGCTGACAAAACGAGGCCGTCATCACTCAACATCAATGCAATACAAGAAATATGTATGGTCGACATAAAAACACAACTTATGGAGTTAACAAAGAGGATAAACAAACTAATAGAAAACACGGAATCAAGATTAAATCATATTGAAAGCAAGCTGCAACCACCGTAAACATGTAATTCATGAGATAAAATATAATCAGGGATCAATTTCTAAGTTTTTAATGTTCTGCCTATTTTTTATATTAAACAATATATAACTATTGTTTATAAATAATGTAGAGAAATATGAAGGTGATAATATAATGTTTGCTTGATTGACCATAGGATTGTTTGAGGGTTACAATTATAAGGTTTACTGTTGTTATACTGATTTGTTATGTGTACATTTACAATGATTATAAAATGAATATCTAAATGTGTTTCATTGTGATTTACATAAAAAAGCTGTACTATTAAGATTTCTAGCTAAAAATATTATTGAGAAGACAACACAAATAACTGCTATCACTATCATTTTAAGTAATTTTAAGAATGCTATTGTGTTACTCATCTTCCGAGCCATTTTCCCAACTATGTTGGGGTCGGCTACCAGTCATACCGGATTCAGCTGAATCCTGTATTTTACATGGAGCGACTGCCTATCTGACCTCCACAACCCATTTTACTGGGAAACACAGTATCCCATAGTAAGACTGGTTGTCAGAATTGACTTAACAACTGCCGAAGATCTATGTATGACAGCCGGGACCTACTGTTTAATGTGCTTTCCGAAACACGGATTATTAACAAAGCTATTTTGTTACTATTACCATTTTATTATAAGGAGGACACAATGGATTTTTTTGGCTTCTTATTTCACCCTGGTATTTTTTTTACATTGGTAATATATCACCCAGGTCATCAACCACAAGATTTTCATAATTATTCCACCTATAAGGTACTTAAGACAGATACAGGTATGAAAATATTATAAAAAAGGTTTTACTTACCAACAGCTGACAGGTATACGTATCTCCATTGGCCATCTTCACAATACTGTTTGGGCTTGACATACCTTCTTTAGGAAGCTGGTAGCTCTCAATCTTAGCATTATAGACTACATTTATGTTCTCATTATTGGTGGAGAACAGCTCTGTGTTGATGGCATGTAGCATTACATCATTTTCTACAATGTAGGCTACATCATCATCCAACATGTCTGCACTGCTGAAGGCTATCATTACGTCTGAACTTGCATCCCATACCTAAAATAAAATAGAAAATCAATAAATAAATTATCTACTTTTACCTATTTATGTAATTACTAGCTGACTTTTAATTGACATTGTTTATCTCAATGAAATCTAGCCTACTTATTTAGCCTATATTTCTTGGTGTTCTACTCTACCAAATTTTAAAAAACTTTGTGATGTGGTTTAGCCATAAAGGTATAACGGACAGAAAGACAGGCTTCATTTCAGTAAGCACAGGTATGTGCTTTCTCTTTGTAAGCCGTAAGTAGCCTTTGACTTCCAAGTATATTATAATTATTATATAAGACCTTCTTACCTGCATATACCTGACTGGTTGTAACCTCATACTTTCAACATGCCTCCACACATCAAGTGAAGTCATTAAAGACTTTGTGTTCTGATTGAGAGCGACCACCCTGTTGCTGTATTGTGTCTTCAGTTGAAAATCTGATTTTGGACTACCTTCAAGTAGTAGTACTTTCAAACTTGATAGCAATGGGTTTTTTGCTGGAAGAGTACACAATTATATTAAACAGTAATTAAATAGAGTTTTGATACATAGTGTTATATTACTAGTGAAAGAATTAAGCTGTTTTATCAATATTTATCAGTTAATTTATCGTCTAGGTCACAAACATAGACATGAAATATTGTTATTCAATCAAGATACCAACTAGGTTTTAAGGATTAAAAGAACCGGCTAATGGCTTATTAATCAGACAGGCAAAAAAACAAATATTAGATGCATTACATAGTATTTTTTTTTTATATGAAGTTCAGTACATACCCATAGCACAGGCAAGGGAACATCCTACCATTCCTCCACCAGCAATGATTACATCGTAGTTTCCTTTAAAATTATCCTTGAAGTGTGCTGAATTGATATCTTCTGAACTTAATAAGCGGACACTGGTTCGTTGAATACAACATTTCAATTGCCGATTCAGAAGGCGCTTTACGTTGTTTACTAACATTTTGGCGGCCTCTATCAATACTATTCGGGATAAAGTATGATATTAAGTCTTATTGATAAATCATAAGGTATTTTATTAGTGAGCACTTGTTGTTCGTATTTGACGTATTTGTATAACAGAAAATGCCGCTTTATTAGGTTATTTTGTTTGCCATTGACATTTCTGCAAATTGAAAATTGACGTTTGCTGTCAAAATAAAGGTGTGTTCCTTTTTACGAAAAGAGACAAGAATTCAGGTTATATGCTAAACGGTTAGTAGTGTTACATACTCTTTGTTATATGCTTTCTAAAACTCTGTTCCGATAACAAAGTATAATTACTAATAGCTGTTACATTTGTCACTCTAGATTTATTGCAATAACTTGAATAATATATTATTTATTGAAATAACATGCAGACATAATGTAACCGAGTAAAAATAAATAAAGTAAATTGAACTGTTAGTAAAATATAGAAGCCTCTAATTAATTTAATTCATCTATAATTGTAATAATTAAAATTGATCTAGTGCATTTAATGGCTTGCACACTTAACAAGTAATAACTTAAGCAATAAACTAAAAGTAACTAGGGAAGAAAAGCTTCCATGGAAACCGCAATGACAACAATACAATAGGAAAGGTATGTGAAATTAAACATGCTTTCTATTATGAATTTAACAAAACCTAACGTAATACTTAACTTTAATCGGAATGACACATCTGAACAGTGTATTTAAGAACTCTTGTCTTAGAGTTCCAGTAGATCCAGTCAGCAAAATGCCGAAATCTGCATATGAACGCAATGAAAAACTTTCTAATCAGCAGTGTTCTATTGATTCGTCTTCTACGTGTTCCGTGGCTGCTGCAGATTTGGATGCAGATAAATTAAAAGAATTTTATCGTAGCATACCGGACTATAATGACATTAACCACTTACCAACTGAAGAATTTTATTCTACACTGAAATCATTGAGAGATAAGAAGAAAGTTATGTTGGGTTTGGCTATTGAGTTCATCGACGATTGCAACGGACCAAGTGACAAAGTTTCAGAAAACACATTAGATAAATCAGAGGAAACCCACAGATTACCCACAGTATCAAGTAAAAGTAGTAAATCTAAAGCCCATTGTTCTTCTCACAGAAAACTAAGTGCAAGTGCAAAAATCAGAATCAACCAAGACCTTCCGAATTCTGTTGCACGTTCGAATCCACAACCTACAAAAAGTTCAGGGACATGTCTGAAACGATCGATAAGACAGAATGCAGACAATAAGGCAAATGGCCACGAAGAGTTGAAAATAGCTTCAATGAAGAGCAATTTAGAGAAATCTAGAAACGAACGTCCAAAGAGGAATCACTCGGCTTGTTCCATATCATGGAATGATGCCAAGCTTGAAAGTAAAACCGAGATTGATCAGAAGTTTGAAGACTTTTTTGTTGGCAAGAAGTACGATAGTCCGATGAGTAAAGTAGGAATTGACGATGGCGATGAATTTAGGACGCGCAGCATGCCTTCAAGTCCTCTCAGAATGAAGCGAACTGGATCACCTACACGACGTCGGAAAAGCATCACAATCCCGAAGCCATTCAAAATGACTGAGAGGTGAGCAAATTGTACATAGTTAAATTAATGCGCAGTTTCAAACTGGTATCCGAATTTATTTGCTATTTTCTGGTACATTAGCAGAGAGTAGTATTTAATATGATCATGATTTCCTGTACTTATTTAAAAAAAAATGGAGAGGTTCTTAATCTTATGCTTGAATATGTTTTCAGGGACGAAGAAGATCGTGCAGTCAGCGAACTCCGGTGTCTTCAGAAGTCTTTTTCAGACGATATGCTCCATCAAAAACGGGAGCGGAAGAAGTTTAGAGCAAAACCTGTGCCGATGGAATCCCGCATTCCTCTTTACGATAAGATCCTTGAAGACCAAGCAATGAGGTTTCCATCAGACCAGACAGTTCTACCTGTATGCTTCTTTAGATTGCACTATTTATTTTTAACACCTATTTTTATTTTATGATCAATTTGCCGAGAGTATTCTTGAGACGTGCTGAGAAAGGAAATTAATACGACAACAGGGGCTGCTGTCTTATTAATTTTCTCTAATCGTATCTCGTATTAATTGACCTCAGAGTTCTAGCGATATAAAAGTGATTATAATACCTGCTTTGATAGTTTTCCTTTAAGAATCTGGCTATAGGATTAAACACTTTATATATTTTTTTAAACATTAGTTTTGAAACTTGTTTGCACATTTCGTTTTTAATTTTAAATTATTGGACCACTATTCACATTCTATTCTCTTTTATATTAAGTAGAGTTTGTAGCGCATATTAGTATAATGCGTCACAGCATCTTAGTCTTTTATAAGGAAATCGAGCGGTTTGTACATAAAATATTCATGCTTATTAGTGTCACATTCATTTTACAGACGAGCAATAACAAAAATAAATAGCGAGGCAGAGTTAAGAGCACAAATGAAACCTTTTAGTTTCACAAAAAGAGAAGAAAAGGGGATGGGTGGAATGTGCGAACGAGCTATTCATGTCTTACCTAAAAGTAAAAAGAAGAAAAAATTTAGGGCTCGGCCTGTGCCGAAAAACTTGTTTTCAAATTATTTTTACGATAAAATGAAAGAGGACGAATTTTTCAGGTAAAATCAATGTTGTACCTACCTACTAACTGAATATTTTACGTAATCTAAAGAGTAAGGTACTTAGATAGTAAATAAAATCAATGCCTTTACGTATACTGTAAACAGCCTTATTTACAACATACGTAAAGGTACAGGTTATTTAACTGCCTAGTTAAAGGTTCCGTTATTTTTAGATCTATGAATAAACGTATTAGGGCGGAGGAAATGTTGCGAAGCGCGAACTATCCCGGGAGCATGGCGGCCCGCGACCGAAGCCGTCTCTCCACGCCAGCAGCTCACAGCGACTTGCCGATAGATCCGTCGCCATGTGCTCCCTCTGTGTCGTCGTCCGATAGACAGAGGTGCTCAAGCCCTACGAAAGATCGGAAGAAGCGAGATAAATATCAAAAAGAAGATTTCATCACTACAAGCCCACAACCGTTCCGTTTCAATACTGCCGACAGAGCGGCCAAGAAGGTGAGTTTAATAAATCAAACAAATTATCCACCAAGCTTTTATAAGATATACTACTCTACTATCAATCAAGTACCTAAATACGTTTGTTTGATGTTCTGCAGATGCACGATGCGGCAATGAAAATGTATTCGGAGAATAAAAGCACGGAAAGTGGTACTAGTGCCATTGGAAACGGTCCAGGAGCCCGGGCTTACTCTGCTTTAGACCTTCGGGCTTCTGCTTCCGGGAGATCCAACTTAGCGGCTTTACTAAGGGCTGAAGCTGTCAGAAGGAGGTTTGAAATGGAGGCAGCCAGACATTTGGCGGAGCAACGTCGACGGAATGAAATGAGGCAAAGAGATCGCCAGCTCAGATCCAAACCTGCTTGGCACCTTGTTAAAAACAAGTTAGTTCACAACATTAAAACGTAGAAATGCAAGCACGATGTCACCTAATGCAAAACTAATTTCAATATCCGTATTATTACATTCTGTTATTTAAGTTATTTGTATGTTATCAACTTGGAATCACATATAGAAAACATAAAATACCGAGAATCGACCATATCCTACGCCTACCTACACAACACACTCATACTCATAAGGATTTTACCGTCACATCTACTGTTAAAGGTATTTTGTGAAAGACTACTTATTACGCCATATTATATTCACTCAAGTTACTATCATAATTGGCCCAAACTAAGCACTAACTCTCTAAAATACAATACTTTTAGTAACTCAACAATACCTACTCTTTGTCTACTCTAAACTTAAACATATTAGCTATATAAAATCGGTAAATAGGTTTATAAATTGACAAGTATGTTCTTCCAGTCACGAAGAAGACATTGCAATGAGACTTCAAACTCGTAGAGATGAGGAAAGAATGAGACGGGAAGAGTTTCTACATGAGATGGAGCTAATGTACGGAAGAGTCCAGCAGCAGCCGATGCTCTTCGAAAGGTACTACGCCCCGCGTCTGCTGTCAACACCATTAGACACTCTTCAGTTATCACCTAGGAAGACCACCAAGAAACGAAGCAGTTCCAGGAACAAGGCTTATCACTATAACAGTCCAACTCGATCCCGGAAAGTATCAATTAACGACACTGCGGAGACATACACCGGTGACGTCACAGAATTCCTGAACAGAATTGATATTGATGACAAATACTCGGACTCGGAAATTGTGACCGACAGAGACACAGGAAATAGATAGAGGAAAATGTAGTTATTTCTTTGTATTTTCTTTTCTCTTCAGCACTATTTTTTTGTCTATTTAGAAACGTGATTGTTGTAATTATATGTTTAAATGAATCAAAGTTAGCATATTTAATTCCGTTTAATTAATAACCAATCAAAAATAAATATACCTAAACAAAATTATGTTGAATAAATTATATTATTGTTAGAGTATATACATATTCTATTCTAAACTAATAGCGTGGTACTATTACTGCGCCAATAGTAGAGAGAAAAACGTCAATTCAAAAGATTTGAATTAATTCAAACGATCCAATATCCATTTGAGGAAGTGTGCAACTGACGTGTAGACCCCTGGTTTCTTAATGCCGCAGATAGTTGGGCCGAACGAAACAACACCGACCAAGTAGTTTTTAGGCCCCTCAGGTGTATCAAATACCTGCAAAATAACACTTAATTTATGTAAATTATATACGCTTACAAGTCCGTTTTTTATCCTTACAATAGGAAGTAGGTAGTTGGTGCTTGGTGGATATGACTCACGGGTAATTTTTAGCATGCAAATGTTGTAGGGCAAGATGTTTAATTTCTTTTCACTCGACACAGGTCACTTCGCACTCAATCCTTTCAGTCATAATTTAATATCTAAATCATAAATAAACTGTTCTAGTTCTTGATGGTAATATTGCAACTCACAGAATCAGGTTTGTATGTGGAATATTGCGGTTTTAATTACCGTATACAATGTTGTTAACAATTCAAATGGTAGAATTCACCTCATTTCATTGAAAAATAACCGTTTCGACATGACAAATCAGTACCATGTCAATTTAAAATAATTTTCTTACCGATTTAAGTCAAACTACGTCTATGTAAATCAGGTAATAGGCAATTTATTCTAATATTATATGATTATTTCCGTGAAACGAGGATCAATAATTAGGGATAGGCGAGGAGATTTGTCCTGTGTCCTGAGACCTAAGTGTGGAATCAATTGTGACTATGCACAACAATTGAAGTGCTATTAATGTACATTTATTGACGTGTACAGTTAAGACAAATATAATCAAAGTACTACTCTAATTGGAATGCATTAACTGAGAAATGGAACGTTTTATAAAGCAAAGGACTTCCCAGATATGTAACAAATTATAACCTCGACTTTCTGAACTTTATGGTGACTGAATATCCGTTTATATGTATATCCTTTACAATCAAGATATAACCGCATGCTTATCATATATCTTGGGACAGTTAACGTGGGTTATTCTAGTTAAGCCGTTCCATTACCTTCATAAGGGGGCCTCCTGAGTCACCGCCGCACGAATCCTTGTTTAGTTCCGTACCAGCGCAAATCTCCGAGTCGGCCAACTTGTACCCTTTGCCGAATGAATCACATAACACGGGATCCACTACTGGAACCTAAAATGTTTTATTTTAAATAGATCATCTATAACAAATAGGTAACTGTTCTACCATATATCTATAATTAGGTTAATCTTTTACAGTGCTTTCTAACACATAAACGCCCTAGCTCCACTTGATGTTTTTGGGTCTTGGTAAATAGAAAACTAAGTTTTTTTTTCCTTTAACAAGTAAGAATGATTGTAACTACTTACAGAGACAACTTGCAGTATTTGCCCTCGTTCCTCTGTAGTCATGTTCGTCTTACCCCAGCCAGCTACCGTCAATTTCTCGCCAATGTGGACATTAGCCATTTGTTCTGTAGTTTTTGGTAAGCAGATGGGCGCCACATAGTCTTGAAACATAATTACAGAACTCTTCATTAGGTACGCGACTTATTCTGAGATGATCAAGGGCTCAAACAAAGTAGGTATGGTATGGTAAAGTAGGTAGCAACCATAGTTGAACTATTTATTCTAATTTGAAGAAGATCTGTCGGGCTTTACCTTCTTTTCTTCTACTATTATTATCTCAACAAAAAGTAAACGTATCGTAGGTAACTTAATACACAGGACCAACATTATTTTGTGTGATTATCTAATGATTATTATTATGTAAAATCTGTTTCAAGTTTAGCTGCCTCGCTGATTCTTACCATTTAATGTAACAGGCTTTTCCAGTTCGATGATGGCGACGTCATTATGGAAGGCAGGCTTGTCGTACGAGGGGTGGCTGGTGATGTTCTTGACGGGGCGGTCCTGCACTTTAGGCGCGCACACCTTTAGCTCGCAGTCAGGGTCTGTCCGCACGTCGTACTCGCCAACACGAACTGTGGTCCTGGTAGTCACAAATAATTACATATCTCTTAAAATTTGTGCAAAAATTGTGGATGCTGTGAATGGCGACTGTCGTTAAGATTCAGTACTTGTTTTGGGTTCACAGGATGGGTTAAAATCTCACACAGAAGGTACATCTACACTAATATTATAAAGAGGAAAACTTTGTTTGTTTGTAATGAATAGGCTCAAAAACTCCTGGACCGATTTTAAAAATTCTTTTACCATTCGAAAGCTACATTATCCACGAGTAACATAGGCTAAATTTTATTTTGAAAAATAATAGGGTTCCGTAAGATATTTGGGTTTTTCGGACACAAGGTGTAAAAAATCAACCAGAATAGTTACTTTGCGTACGCTGCCTAAACTATAAAAGATAGAACCATAAAATGTTCTAATTAATTGTAGATCTTATAAATATCTACAAAAAAGTCCGCGACACACTATACCTATCTATGTCGAGTGAGGCACAACAACCATTTTTTTATCTTGAATTTCTTTTGGACTACATTTAAACGCATTTATTTTACTCATGCTATAATCCTTATCAAACTAAATTATTTCATCACTAAGTACAGTTTATGTAGATAATATTTGGTCTTTGAATGATTAAAATTGGACGTTTTGTTTTGATGTTATGGCGAAAAATTAGTAGGAATTGATTTACAAAAATAATGTTTTACGCATGGGAAACTTTACGTTGCCCTATCACGGGTCGGGGCTCCCGACCATCAGTATATTTTGTTACCTGAAAATAATTAAACGTCAAATGTATTATAGAGAAGCTCTACAATAATCGCTTTAGTTATCTATCCTTAAACAACGGGTTGCACTCCGGGACTGCTGACCTGGAAATCATTTTGCTGACCGTGTCTTTCCTGGGTAGGCTTTTTGCAGCGGTAACCGACATCCACGCGGGCGGAGCCGCGGGCGACCGCTAGTGTATGATAATAATATATCATATTTGTGTTCCTTCAAAATATCTAGAACCCGCAGCGATTTAGTATAGTGCAAAATGGTAATTTGTTCGTTTAGAAAAAAGAAGGAGGTAAATAATGTCTGATCCATATGCCACGTACAGGAAAAGGCGGTTACCCTTGAAAACGTAACATTTAAATTTTTATAAAACATTTTTGGAAACGAGATTTCGATACAACATAATCTTAAGAATAATACTTACAAATCGTATCCATATTCTGACTTTTGGACGCAGTGTCCGGCAGTGATCACATGACGATCGGTCAAGAGAGTGCCCCCACACAACCAGACCAACTCATCTTCCTCTAAAATATGAGATATACTAGATTATAATATATTAAATATTCTGCAATTAAGATTTACTAACGGAAGTAGGTATTATTTAAAAAAAAAATACTGGCTGAAAACCTAATGGACTTCGACCTTTGTCAAGAGCGCGCGGTGCGGGCGTGAGGATATGTCGGGCTTTCATCGACTGAAAACACCTCACTTACTCGGTTTGTAGTTTCGTACGATTGTCCTGTGGATTAATAAAAGTCCTTTCGAGTACGTTAAAAGAGAATATCAGATTTCTCCTACAGGGTACATTAGCACGTAAATCATCTCGAGAGCCTTTATCATTACTTCACTGAATTTGGGTAATGTTTGATGCTGTGTTTTTGTAAACATTTCGTGTTATTAACATGAATCACTCTTTCATATTAATAGGTCGATGTAAGTGGTTGTCAGTATTTACTTATTGAACTTGACCTCTAGCTGCAATAATATATTGTAATATCTATGATGTAATGTTGATAGTGATGTCAGGTCTTAAGAAGTCATTTCCGCGATATCATTTATTTTACAAATAGGAATATGTAATAGAATCACTTTAAGCGATAGAGAAGATACTTTTCCTCTAATGTATTAATAATAATATTGTTACTCACTTTCTTCCTTGAAAAGAAAATATAAAAATATCCTGTGATGTTCTGATCACTAAAGGGAATCATTTTTTTTAAGTTTTTTTTTTACTAAAGCTTCCGGATGTCAATATAGACGCTTTTCTCAGTTAACTTACCTACTTCCTACCAAATATGTGCTATAAAGGACCATTATTTCCGCTCCGTCACTCATATACATGTCCTATACACATTACATTTGCTAAAAATTATCAGCAATTAAAAAAATATGATCCTAACCCATATATCCAAGTCGTACGATCCAGGGGAATTCTCCGAGGGCAGCGTTGGCGCCTCCGATGATGCGGTCTCGGGCATTGTCCCCGCAATCCACTGCGTCGAGTTTGCTCCACGCTGGGTGCTTCGCTATCTCTTCTGAAGATAACTTTGTATCTGTTTTATATAAGAAGCATTATATACAACTATTAAGAAAATAGGAGAAAAAGAACCAGTTTATTTTTAACTTATGAATTTTCTTAAGTTTTGCGTCTAGTGTTGGGAAACTGCAGTTAGTGTTATTAATAAACAATTTGGTATATTTCTGTCTGATTCTTTTTTTTTAAGTCCACATTTTATGTTCTTTTTTTTGTAGTTAAGTGAACCTAAATATAAAGCCGTAGTTAATTATAGCGTTTTGACAGAAATGTCTGAAATTGTATGTAATGTATTAAATTGCCAATCAAAGTGAAAAATAATTTTAAAAATCAAAATATAAGTCACGACTGATTATGATTATTTGCGCTAAGATATCTCTAATATCGTAATACGTCTACTAGCGTAAAGAAGAAAAAAAGTTAATTAAAAAAACAATAGTTAATTAAAATCAGATCGCGATTGGCATTCCTTTTTAAACTTTGACTAATTGTTAGGTAGGTTGGCGTTTAGTGAAATAAATCTAAACTCTCGTAAGTTAAGACGGGCCTGTTGGTCTAGTGGTTAGTGACCCTGACTGCTATACCGGAGGTCGTGGGTTCGATTCCCACCCAGGACAAATGTTTGTGTGATGAGCACGATCATTTGTTCTGGTTGTCTGGGTGTAATTTATCTATAATATGTATGTATTTAGAAATATATAAGTATGTTTATCAGTTGTCTGGTTACCATAACACAAGCTCTGCTTAGCTTGGGATCAGATAACCGTGTGTGAGTTGTCCCGGAATATTATTATATTATTATTATTATTAAGGAAATTTTAACCAGAACTTTTTATTAGGTATATAAAGTTATATAGCATATTTCTGTGATATTTATTTATTTTTATTTTATTTTTTATACTTCATAATTATTATTATTGCGTCTGTTAGGTGTAGACGGCCAATCGTGCTAAGTATTTTGTAGTTATCCGTTTATTCTTTTCGGAAAAATTCATTTGCGAGTTCTTAGTACTATGGGCTCCGTTTACTTATTAGTGCCTTTTCTTTAAAATCAATGGTTTAGGAGGCCATAGTACTAACAACTTTAGTAGTTAATTGAAGGGGTACTATAGAGCTTCAGGTAGCGACTCTGATAGGGTATAAATCTGATTAAATGCTTGTAAGTTCACTGTATAACCCAAGATTTATGTAATTTCTTTAAAAATGTATTGAATAGACCTTTATTTCATAATTTTTTTATTTTTATATGTCCTCCGATATGTATCGAAGTCATCATATCGGGGCAAGTAAAATATATTAAACATGTCTTTCATATTATCTGATCCGATGTCGGATATCGGATTCGTAATTCATACATTTTTTGTATCGGTGTCCGATTCCGATATCGTTTCGGATAATGTGAAAACGCTCTTAAGGCTTGCATATTTTATTGTATGTTGAAGTGTAATACAAAAAAAAAATACAGAGTCGCTACGAAGCTCTATCAGGTTGTGTTCTAAAACCCAAAATGATTAGGTTCAGTTGTATACCCAAATACGATATCTATACTAAAGCCAATATGGAAAGAGAATGAAACGTTATTACTAATTACGCAATTATCAACTTTGACAACATGTGTTTGAGTTCATTTTAGAATGACAAATATTACCGAAAAGGGCCTAAAAGTAATTTGAATGTGATGGAAACTGAACTATTAGTAATTGAATTAAGGTTCATAATCCCAAAGCACGTTCATTCTTTCTTTAAAGTGGCTGATATATAAGTACTAAGGTACGTAGATATATATTTGAATAATTTTGGGTTATAAAACACATCCTGTTTACCCACCTCTTATTCTAAGACACGAAACTCCAAATAATTGGCATCTAATATTGTGCCACTGAGTCAGCCATGCACCTGCGGATATCATGACTCAATTGAAAAAAACACACCATTACAAAATACGTAGATATCTAGTGATAAAGGGATTTCCTCATAATGCCACTATAGTCGAATAAAACAAACAATAAATAAGATACCACGTTTATAACGTAAATAACTTTTAAAACCATTTGCTAGTTATTGTTTTTTCAAAGTGCTGGTGTAATAAACACTTCTTATACGGTTACCTTAATTAGCAAACAAATTAAAGTATTACGTTGAATGGATAATTATAGATATGTTAATTAAGAAGTTGACGTGACTAACAAAGGGGATATACCTGATTCCAAAGATACTAAATGTTCACGAAATGTGTTATTAAATGAATCAGACTATATGTTATGATGGTAGTAAATTACAAGGTTTATACAATACAAAAGTAAGTTTAAACATGAGCCACGTAACTCAACGTTAGTTAAACATAACGGATAGCGGCATATTTCTACTTTTTATTTATAAAGAAGATTTAAACCATTTTTTTATTTACTTCTATGTTTCTAACGTCTATAATTAGCGCATCGTAAAAGTCCAAAAACAATAATAGTATATTAATTTCTGATGTAAACGAAGTGCTAACAACATTAATGAATTAGAAATAAATCGATTAGCTTACCCGTAACAGCGTAATGTAGCAGAAATGTAAATGCTAACGTGTACTGCCATTCGATCAAAAACATAATTGGTGTTATCCGTTTATTATTTTCGGACTAATATATTTGTGAAGTTTGTTGTTTGAACAAACGTTCATGACTGCTTGCTTTACCTTTTCAGTTTACGGCGCAAACGTGCAAGGAGCGCGAGCCAGCGTACAAACGCTATTAGTTACGCGCGTGTTCTACACTGTTCTCACCTAGGCTTAGGGTAGCAACCAAACCTTACGGTACCGCAGGTATATTTATCTAATTCACAAACATCCCATAAAAACCACAAATCACTATCCCAAAATCGAAATCTCCAACTCAATCACCTGTCAAAAATCATCATAGTTGAAGTAAAAAAAAGCATTAAAACTCACATTTCTACTAAAAATTATGTTACATTTTTATATTTGTTATTTATAACCATATAAATACATCCAAGTAAAACGTACATTATTTTGCATTATCGTTTATTTTCCATAAAACCATCTTATTATGTGACAGAAAATCTTTACTTTGTGAAACGATATGGTTCATTATAATTATTTTGATAAGGATTGTATTGCTAACCTAGCTGTTGATCAGTCTTATAAATAAATAGTTTTAGATTGAATCATTTAAACGCGTAAAAAATCAAGATCGCAATTAAAAGTAGCAAAACTAATTGAAATCATAAATAATGAAGGAAAAAATCTGTTTAAAAACATATTTCACAGGTTCAAATCAACAAGTTAACAAAAAGGAAATTAAAAAAAAAATAGTTTTGTTTTTGCTGCTACTCGGCCCTCGGGTAGTGCCTGGATCAGTAATACCATTTTATTATCCCCTAGGTATGGGAAACCAGTGACGTTTGAATTTGGGCCTCCTAAAATGTTGCTTGCGTGTCTGACCAATATTCCTAATTAATTCATTCTAATCATGACGCACACAACCTTTTTCCTCTTTATCCGAGTGGTGAAATACAAAGAAATAATTTAAGTGTAACGTCATCAAAACTAAAATTATTTATTAACGTCGGTCACGGGAAAATAAACAGTTTTAGTATAAAGTCATTGCATTGTTAATAAGTGAGAGGTTAGGCTGAATATGAAATGATTCACTTAATGTTTACCTAAATATGTTTCCCAATTACTAACAATTAGGTAGGTGTATTAACATACTCAATATTTATTGCACTTCATATGTTACATCAAGGCGTTGGTTTCATTTAAGGGTAGGTACAATATGGACCCTGTAGGGCACGGCAACATACAATAAAATGTATTATAAACTAAAATTATGAATAAACTTAACTAAACTAACTACATTGAAATAAAACTACTTTTACGGATTTTATCGCGGTTTGTATTTAGATTTTAAGTCCCGACGTTTCCGTAAAAGTAGTTTTATTTCAATGTCTAACATTCGCGTAAACCTCAGAACTCAATATGTAAACTAAGTACAACTATTTTCCCTATAAAATTGACTTAACTAAACATACAATTTTCTTATTATTATTATTTTTAGCCATTATCGTCCCACTTCAGGCCAAAGGCCTCCCTTTCCTTCTTCCAATTTCCGCGGTCCTGGGCTAATACTTAAATCTTCTTATACATACAGGTAAATGCTTAAGATATATAACTACATACTCGTTAGATATATATACCTACCTGCTTGCAACATACTTCTATACCTATGAAAGAGATAATCATAAAACATGATCAAATCTGTCTTCTGATCACATTATATAAACATGAAATGTGTATCCTCCCTATAGTTTAAATTGATATAGCTAACATAAATCAACTTATTTCGAGGTCTACTGGTTTTGTTAATTTGGGAAATCATTTCTATCAATTTTAACTTCCTTCCTCAAACGATCTTCCATTAAAATTGTGCTCAATACAAGTTCGATAATTTTTTATATTTTAATACTGGTGTGGAAAAACATAAAATTTTGATGTCATCTAAATTAAAAACAATGGACAAATAAAAAGGGACTAAATTCTAGAAGTATTTATACTATGGCATGGGTTTTTTTACATTTTCTACAGAATGATGGAAGAAGGTAGATAAATAGATAGCTTACGCTTCCTTACATATATCGAAGTAGAATCGTGAATTATTCAAAAGTTTATTTAGTCAGGGGTCATGAACTCTTCAACTTCCTTAAGTCTAAGATCTTTCGCTGATACTAATCACTATTGTGTGTATAATTAAGAGTGGAAATCATAATTATGTTGTAAAAAGAGACGACGTTATCTATCTGTATATCTCCGTCTCTCTTTGTCACTAGAACGGTAATGATTCTAAATTAATTTGTTATTAATAAGCAAGAATTGTTTTCTAGCCTATTTAAGATTTTTTTTTATATTATAATATAAATATATTCGAGCAGTAGCCATGTTTGTTTATATCTGTTTATCGTTAAAGCTGTGTCAAATTGAATTGGTTAAACTTGTAGCTTGAAAATTGATTACAAATTCACTATACTAACATACACGATACAAATTACAATATTTATTGCAGTTTATTATTAGGTGACCAAATAACTCCATAAACATTGTAAGTATTAAAATAAATATTGGATAGCTGTTCCTAACCTACAAGCTTAGTACACTTTTTTGACATCTTGCAATATCCAATTTCCGTAAAAAAACTTGGCTAAGTGAAAGAGCATTTATTCTAAGCGCAACCAAAAGGAACTCGTTAAGACTTCTGTAAATTTACTTGGCGACAATACAACGATTCATCTGTCGCAGAAGTTTCTAAACATGCCATTGAAATAGGTATACCAAGTACGTTGGGTACTTACCAAATACCAATTCAAGGATTGAGATCGCTATAGTTTGCAGTTCAAGTCAATGCGGCGACCCCTTGAACCACATCGCTATCCATTAAGTCTTAGATTAATTCTATTCAGGGCCGATTTTTCAATCGACAACTAAGTAACTTTTATTCAAGAGATAAAATTCACGTCTGACAGATGTTATACTGAAAAACTGTCAAAAACTCAAAACTGCTCCTCGAATGAAATTATCAGATGTTGAGAAAATCTGTTCTTAGAGTGGCTTCTGTTAGTCATCGTATTGTCCAGTGTACCTAGTGTGTGTCCAGTTTTTTCACTTCATCTTCTTCTTCTTATATATAAAATTCTCGTGTCACAATGTTAGTTACCATACTCCTCCGAAACGGCTTGACCGATTTATATGATATTTTATATGCATATTCAGTAGGTCTGAGAATCGGCTACTATCTATTTTTCATACCCCTAAGTGGTAGTAGGTAGGTAGTAGGCAGGTGCTAGGTAGAAAAAATTGCTTTGCAACGCATGCTGGGTACAGCTAGTCATCTATAAATAAATGATTAACTTGAGGGTCAGGAGTAATAGGTTTATAACCCACAATATGAATCACATAATTCGTTTTATTACTCAGAAATAATAAGTACTTACCATCGCTCAAATGTAATGGTTCAGTATATATCCCAATTATCTATTAAATATTTTTTTAAGGCCTGAACTTACTTGGAACTGTGTGAGACAAAACCGGCATCGCCTGAGGATTTTAGTAGAAAACTATTATCAAGTTTAAATGGTCTATGCCAAGAATTCGAAAAGTTTTATCTTCGATTAGTCATAGCATCCGCAAATGTGATACTGATGAAATGGATCCACGTCAGCTGCATGGCTTTAGGATCTGATCCGGTCACGGCCTTATTATAAAGAAATAAGTCATTATACTCAGTTCTGTTTTGTAATAAATGGTGTCTGGAGTCATATAAACTTCTCTTCGTTTAGGTATGTTCCTTGGTATTGGTAATTCAATATAAACTTTATAATAAAGCTTCTTTCTTTCCTGATGTTTCCAAAAAAATGCCAAAGTTTTTGTCATATAAACGTTCTGTAGAAAATCCCGGATTAAATATTCACCAACACTTATATTTCACGACACATTAAAACCATTATCTTCCTTTTCTGAAATGCGGAAAATTCAGATAAATGAAACAAATCGTGATACATGAAGCTGTAACTTATTTAAATATATTGGAACGCGTTATGGTAAAACGATTTGATGCACCTGTCATTACCTCGTCCATGTTTTTATAGAACTTTATGTTTTTAAACTTTGCTTGGTATAGTGGAGTTTTGATGCTTGTGACAAGTATATTTCTTCTTTCTGTTGCTGCGACTTAGGAAATATGTTGGAATTGAAGTATCTTTGAAGAATTCTTTAGTGGTACACATCTAGAGGTTTAGAGAAGGTTGCTGGTAGGTATTATTTAGATATTAGAAGTTACTTACGTTAAGATATTACATACATAGTGTACAAGGAAAGCACATACATTCTATTAGAAAAGTGTTCTTTAACAAAAAGACAGGAAGTGGTTACAACACTATTCTCCATATGTTCCCCATTTTAGGGATGAAAATAATTTTAAAACCTTGATACACAACAGTCAGATAAATTTTATTTACGTCTGTTGAACTTGGTACCTAAACTTGTTGTGGTCGACGCGGGTAAGTAACTGCATTTTTGTTTTCATTATGTTTACCAAACTACAGGTTTTAAGACCTGTCGGGCAAACCGCCACCGCGCCCGTGTAAGCGCACGTAACAGAAATGTTTCACAAAAAGTAGGTATAAGAAGATCGCAGTGCCATCGAACAGACTCAGTGTGTTTTCCCGCGGAACAAGTATGGTAATAGCTGTCTCGTTAATCTAGTCGACGATGACCCACTACGTCACCGATCATCTTCTCAATCGAGCGGTATCGCTTAGACCTCTTTAAACTACAAGTTTGAAAACATAAAAAACAACAACACAAGGAAAATAACAGACGTGTGAACGGCGTTTGTACACTCGTATAAAACCAGGCGACGCGGCGACGCATTGCTTGACCCTCGCTTTATCTGCGAATAACCCATCTACTCACATAATTAATTTTATAGGTTCAAGATAATTTGAGGGAAAAAAAGATCATAAGTGCTTCCGAACGATGTCTATTAAATAGTTCATTTATTGGTGGATAGTGTGCGGGTTAGTTTGTTGCGACCGAGCGCTCGGTGGGAGCAGTGTGTTCCGTATTTGTTATTGACAGTGATGAAAACAATTAACAATGCTCAAGTTCGTAATAACCGTGACTGTGTTCCTGCAATTATTGCTGCTCACGGAATGCTGTAAGTGCAATTTGATTTTACACCTGACACTAAACTTAAAACGCCGATGGATCGGAACGTAAATAATTAATTAATGTGTTTTATACCCATGTCAAAACGCGCGATGTTTGAATCAAATTAGATATTTACAAACACTGATTAGGCGGACAGAATTAAATGAGTGCAATCTACATCGTTTGCATGGGAGGTACATAAACAAAAAATAATTTACACTTCTACACATGAATCATGTATTGCGGGATGAGATGTTTGCGAAATTGCGGTAAATGTAAACAGTGCTAAGTGTAGAGAAACACAACTCAAGAGTTCGTTGGATACATTACGCACATGCCACTGTCTGTGTAAATATACTAAAAAGGATTTCTCAGAATTACCTGGGGAACAGTTACCAATATGTTAAATTTATTTGATAATAAACACTTCCCAGAAGTTTTTTAATGTAATGTCAATAACCAATGTAACAACAGATTCATATTAATTTATCTACCTTTCGTACATATTTTTCAAATTACAAAATTGCAATAAATAATTTTATTTAATACACCTTTTACTTTGCTCTGTGATTTAATATCTGTTTTAATTTATAATTATATTGTGATCTGAGAAAAAGGTTCTTTCATCTATTTCATTAGATAAAATCTAAAAAAAAATATCTTTTATCAAGGGGTATTAGATATTAGTAATTAATGGATTATGCTGAGGGGTTTTAATATACTGGCACATACTCAGTATTAGAGAAGTTAGAAATCCTAAATCCTGTTAATGTTATAAGTAAACTGGCTTTTGACCGCGGCTCCGCCTGCGTAGAGTTTAGTTATCGCTCTTTGCCTTACTTGGGCTTCAAGCTTAGCCCACAGCAAGTTTCATCAAAATAGCTTCAGTAGTTAAGCCGACAAAGTGTAACAGACAGACAGAGTTTTTTTACATTTATAAATTGGTATGGATCTGAAAGTCTTTTTTATAATGATTGGATGTTGGGTTCTTTTTTCATGTAAAACCACTACACATATTTAGAGCTTTGGTACACAAATAGTTTATCATCTGGATTAACCCCACATTCAATTTTATTAATTTCCTACCCAATATGGTCATTCCTGTTTGTTTAACTTTTCCTGGCACCACATCATTATAATATGTAATTAGTAGCTAAGTATTACATAATTTAATGTAAGGATAATTTAATTGAAAATGAAACATAAAACTTGTTTGTAATAACAACAACAATGGCTAAATACAATAATGTACACAAATAAATTGTTATCTACTAATTGTGTATTATTTCTATTTTTAGTTTTACACGAAAATTGTAAACAATACCTAATCATAAGACCATATTTTTATCACAATTTTTAGCAAAGTTGTTTAACATTTTAGCAATTAGATGGGTACTAGTTTTGCCCCGCGGTTTCAGCCGCTTAAATAGCTATCCCATTTCCGATGATGTTACAGTTATTCGGTTATTCCGGAAGGAGACGAATCTAACAAATCAAAGGTTATGTAAATCGGTCCGCTCGTTCTTGAGTTATAAATGGTGTAACCAACCTGACTGATCTATATTATGTAGATGTTCGTTTGTAACAACCGTAACAACAATCCTTGAAGTGTTTTTAATATATAGTTATTTGCTAGAACCTTCTATTTTGTTGGAACATCTACATTCATCATTCATTAGTCTATCGATTGATTGATTGCTAAATGTTATTGAGACTCAGGTAATTAGCCACGTGATAAACTCCAAACGTGTTCAAATACATAAAGAACAAAATTAATTGGTTATTTTATTTCAAAATATATTTTGTCCTCGGCTTTGACCGTGGGATTGTCAGTTCTCAAGACAAAAAGTAGCTGATATACATTCCGAAAAACCCCCTTGAAATGGGGTCCGAGTTTACCCTATTTCAAGTTTCATCTAAATCGGTTCAGCGGTTTATCTGTAAAAGCGTAATACAGAAAGACAGGAGATAAGAGTTACTTTACTATTTATTATATTAGTATAGATATGGAGCTGAGCGGAGGGGCTCGTGGCTAAGTGTAAGCCATACGGTTTGACCGATAATACAGATTAAGCCGCGCTCGCCGCGGTTAGTCCGTGGATGGGTGACCATTTCCAAACATACCGAGACCCCTCCGTGCCTCGGATAGCACGTTAAGCCGTAGGTCCCGACTGTCATACTATGATCTTTGGCAGTCGTAAAGTCAATTCTGACGACCAGTCTTACCATGGGATACTGTGTTAATACCCAGTAAAATGGGTTGTGGAGGTCAGATAGGCAGTCGCTCCATGTAAAATACGGTATTCAGCTGAATCCGGAAAGACTGGTAGCCGACCCCAACATAGTTGGGAAAAGGCTCGGGAGATGAAAATATAATATGGAGCTGCAAAAATACCTATTAAATATTTACTTACTGAGTTACTTACAATTATAAAACCACAAAACATGCAAATAGCATTTTCTGGTAATTTTGTTTATTAGCTCAAATGATCCGGTTTTAATAAACCGAATGTGATGTCATGTTTGTTGTTCCATTAATCGAACTCGTTCTAAACACATACATATTCTAAAGTTCAACACTTAAAATAGATGAAATATAGATTTTGCTAGAAGCTTTATAAATAACGGTGGAACAAAATCTTATACCACGACTGTGACAATACAACAGAAAAATTCTATAAATTGCTACGAAAATGCATGGTTATCTGACAAAGTAGTGATCGCCTTTCTTCAAAAATATTTTTTAAACAATACCTACCTTTGTCTTACCGTACACAATTATCATCAGGTAATCGAATAAGACAAACAAATTTATCTTTAAATAGCAACGAAGATCTGTAATTGTTTTTAAAATTAGTAATGACTATGTATGGCAATTGAATCCTGAACGATGTCTTATATTTAACTCTTATGTAAAAAAGTAACAATATTATTTTCCTCTTACAGTATATTCCGGAGACCCATGCATGGTTGACGATAGTTCAGGCACGTGTATCCCCCTCATGGAATGCTCACCAATACTCAGCGAGATCAAAGCAGCGGGCAGCCCCATGCCTCTGGCGATGAGGAAGAAACTACAGAGGCTGACATGTGGCTTTGAATCACATGAACCTATGGTGATTATATCTTGTATAGTCTAAGCTCATTAAACATAGCATCGGTTTTGGGAAGGTTGAGGTATATCCCGGATTCTTGACCACTGGAACCCCCACTGAATCTTACCTTTATTTAGAGATCTGGCAGTTCCTACTCAATTATATAATAATAATCCAGCCTATAAACGTCCCACTGCTGGGCACAGGCCTCTTCCCATATAGAGAAGGCACGAGCATTGATCACCACGCTTGCTCTCTGCGGATTGGCGATTTCAGATCCCAATTTTGGAATCCAGGTTTCCTCACGATGTTTTCCTTCACCGTTTGTCAGAAGTGTCTAAGAATAATTAAGAAAGTACTTAATTATATACTTACTGTTATTTAGAAAAATAGAAGAACAGAAATATTTCTTGTAGGTATTTAAAGCACATTGGTTTCGGCAACGGCGGAATCGTTTCCCTCTACCCAAATTTAAATGAAACTATGATTAGTTTGGTAAATTAATATTTTTACATTTATCCTTGTCGTGGATACAACAGTTGTAAATAAGGATAATTATTATGACAATAATTAATAGTTTTCAATAATTTTGGTCATTATTGACAAATTAATCAGGGGTTTAAGAAATCGTCATGTCATGTGGGACTTTCCAAACACTTAGTTTTAGATGGATGTGACTTCGAATATCTAAACTTTATGCAAATAACTCAGGATATTAGAATGTTATGATGACAGTAGTAAGATTGAAATGATAACGGTAGATTTATTCATAATATTGTGTTATCGGTATATTTAAGTAGCATTACCAGATCTTTTCATCAATTTTTTTAGCTACTTATGTAATTAAAAAAAGCTTAACTTTAATTTCATCAATTCACAGGTTTGTTGTTTGTCGTCGTCACCAACGCTCGGGATGGATCCTTCAGACCCCAACCGTGGAGGAAAACCCGACGACCCAATCATCAATGCTGTGACTGAAGATAATCTAGAACCCTTCACAAGAGCCACGACAGATACTCAAGGTCCAAAGATAGTGGAAAATCATCCGAACATAGGTCTCCTACCAATAAAGTGTGGGAACATCGAGAGCGATAGAATTTGGGGAGGAAATAGGACACGGCTGTATGAAATGCCTTGGATGGTGCTCTTGTCATATGATTCAGGTACGTTTTTTTAATATCTAAAAGTCCATTTTCCACGCCTATACAGCAACTCTAACCATAACCATATAACGAATGCCACTGAGATATTGATTGTTGATTGACTTTCAATAATGATTTGATTTTTGAACTCTAGAAAAAGACCCTAACTGCAACTATTAATGACTAAGAAATGATATGAAACATGGCTTGAACCAAGATTTCAGTTTCTTATTTTTTTGAAGATGAGAGATTTCTATAATTTCTTGTGCGATTAATAGGTGGTCGTGGGACGAAGTTGAGCTGCGGTGGTTCACTTATCAACGAATGGTATGTGCTGACTGCCGCTCACTGTGTGGCCTTCATGGGCAGCAGACTCCGTCTGAACGGGGTTATTCTGGGGGAGTACGACATCAGACAAGACCCTGACTGCGAGATGTCTGATGGCAGAAAATACTGCGCTCCTAAAGTAATGGTAAGATTGTCCTTCCGTAAAAAAATAATGATAATGAAAAAATATGTAACAACCGATTATAATCTATCAATTTACATTGCTGACTCCGATATTAAAGTAATTTTGCATAGGTTTAATTACTTAAAAGTTTGAAAGCGTTTGTTGACTTTAATTTACTTAGTGTAGATACCTGCGATAGTATTTATCTGAACATGTATCCAGGATGTAAATTGTTTGTCCCTTTGCATATTTCACACGACAAATTCTAAATGATAATCTATTTTCTTTTTACAGAACATGACAATAGATACAGTAATAGCTCACCCAGGATACACACCTCAATCGCTGGTGGATGACGTAGCTTTAATACGACTCAAAGAACCCGCTGATTTTAACCTCAGTAAGTTTTATATAATGTAATAATGCTTATATTGAATTCGGCTTACCTCTAAGAGCTTCCTCTTAGGATTATGATTTTTAATAAATTATTTACATCATCAGAAGCCCATGTTACTTTTAGATGTGGGCAGCTAAATAATGCTAATGTACCTACAATCTACATATTTTATCTTAAGGGTATTTATTATCCAAGACGGCAATGGCGGTCATGTATTTATGAATAAGTTTCTGTTTACAGACAGTATGAAGCCTTTATGCTTGCCTCTCACCCCTGACCTCCAGAGGGAGTCACTGGTGGGGCTCAACGGTGTGGTGGCGGGCTGGGGCGTGACGGAGGATGGGCTGCAGTCGCCCATACTCCTGAGTGTTGAACTGCCTATCATCACGAAGGACGATTGTCAAGCCGCGTATCGAGGGTTAGTACCTACTGATCTTCGGGCTTTCACCCTCTCGGTTTTAATAGGCCTTCATTGTATGAGGCACTCGATCGTCTTCCGACTCGAAAACGTCTGATCTGAAACATCTTGGACAGCCGGCTCTTGTAAACAATAATGTAACATGCAGTATCGTATGTAAAAGTATCTACTAGATAAGAATCAAAACACGTGATTTCTGTATTTTTTTAAGCCCAGTTCCTTACTTTATCAATTTCTTATCAAATTTACAGGTCACCTCGAGTGCGGGACACTCAAATTTGTGCCGGTGGAATCAAAGACAAGGACTCCTGTGGGGGTGACTCCGGGGGTCCACTGATGTACCCGGGCAAGTTTGGAACTCACGGTGTCCGGTACATTCAACGGGGGCTCGTCTCCTACGGCCCGAAGCGCTGCGGCATCGGCGGCTTACCCGGGGTCTACACTAACGTCGCTTACTATATGGACTGGATACTTGACCATATGCACAGCTGATGATGCTTAACCCATTACCCGCCGCAGTTGTATATAAGCAACTTATCATTTCTGAGCCCCTAGCACCGCAGTTGTAAATTTGCAACTTAAGTCTCCAAAGTTATTTTTAAACGTATTTTTATTTACGTAGGAGCAGTTTCATAATAAAAATAAAGACCACCGTTGCCATTCAAGGAATTTCTTTCCTTTTCCCTAAAATCACTTATGCAAAGCACCAAATTAACGGTGAAAAAAATGCATAAAACCCATCGCAAAATGCAGGTTTGACCTTAACCTGTACCGCCAGAGTTGTATAAATACAACAGTAGTGATGTAGCACATAAGTTTATTTATTACTCTTAATGCAAACTTTAGTTTACTCAAATAATATACAAATAGGTTAGGCATTCAGAATTAAAAAGTAATTCAATGCTTGTTGCTGTTTGAACCTATTTCTAACTATAATATCTAAAACTGAACATGATTTAAGGTAGATTCATATTACAATTAGATAGACGATTTTTACTAAATTGTATTTTAGTAACAACCCTAGTACTTTAACGTTATCAAAGAAGTCCAGCGCCGGAGTTGTACATATGCAACCGCTTGTGACGTCATAAGCGAACTCATAATGATAATAGTGAGGGTACATCTGTTTTATTTGTTAAGAATTATTAATGAAATAGTGGGTACTTATTTTATTTCATTGGGTCTTGTGGCCGTGTTTGAATCGCAAAATGTCGAGTGCAGAGGAATTAATAAGGATTTTAGAAGGTTACGAGGAAGATGTAGAAGAATTTGTGACCGATAATGAGTTAGAAGAGGAGGAGGTATGTACCCAAATTTGATTGATTCTAATAATTCTATAAATACAATTCCTTTTATTTTTTACAACTCACTAAATGTTGTTTTTAGACGTTAAACACAACATTGTATCTATATTTAGTTGGCATAAAGCAAATAAAATTGATATTTTTTAATATATAGAGAAAATTAACACACTCACCCATTTTGGAGACTAGCACAACAATGTTCGTTAAAGCAGTGGCAATTAAATGCCCAGTCATTGACCATAATGTTTTTTTTAAACAAGAAAACTTTACTTTCTATTACCCTTTATCATAAACAATCTGCACGTATTCATATTCGATGAATAACATCGATAACCGGAAATAATTTCACTTTCCGCACTATCTACGCTATTGTTTATCTCTAATGTTAGCGCCGAGGTTGTATAAATGCAACAATAGGGATTCCGAAAGACGTATTTAGTAGAATTATGAACTATACTCTATCAATGCTTATAGCTTTTTTTATTCGGGTAATTTTAATTATAAGGTTAATGACTTATAAAAAAACATTCGATTTTCGTAAAACGTGTAATTTTACTCTTAAAATCTAGTAAAAAAAATAAAAAAATTGTGAATGGTGCACAACACTATAGTTGACCTTGAAAATACGTGATTGGCGCTAGGGGCACATTTTCTTGCAAAATTATACAGCGGTTAAAGGGTTAATATAATGAAGACGATAATTTAATATGAATGTGCCATGTTCAAGACTACTGAGTCTTTTGGCTCCGATACTCGTTTATTATACTTAAGCTTGGTAAAATCCATACAGATCAGCACACTCATTAGTATTACAAATGAATATGTCTGAATGTGTAGACATTGAATAACACGAGTGCCTTCGTTTTTTATGCGTGTCGCATTTATTTTGCTAATTAGTTCCAAGAATGTGATCGTAACTGTATTTAACTGCCTAGTTACTTTATAATGTTTGTCATAATTTGTCTAACTGACTAGTCTTATAGGTATTTTAATTTTAAATCACGGATACAGTGCGTTATTAGGTAAATGATATTGTAACACAATGTACTTATTAAGATTTCGTAATTCGAAAGATAATTAAACTATCTGACTTTTAATAAAGTTGTTTTATTTGTTTGTAAGATGTTTTTATGTTACATTTAGCAATAGACCAATAGTGAATAATTACCACAAAATAATTTATAGTACCTACGGTCTACTGCTGATACTATAAGGTAAGGAGGTAATTATGTAAAAAAAACCTGAAAACATAGTGTATATTATACCTCTGCCAAATCGGTAGATTTATGTCAGGCACCATACTTCATATACCTTTTGACCGTTTATTGTAGGGATCTTCAGATAGACGGATCCATTTCATTTAATATATCACCGTAAATTGGACATCTCATTTCAAGTTGCTTAAGAACTACCTACCCCACTATCTACTACCAATAACGAAGCTGCTGACATCTGTGTATAAAATAAATCAACCACTACCTAAGTTGGTTTACTAGAACATTAGTCCAAGGCTTGCACATGCCGTCCTCAATTAGCTAGTGTATTAACAAAATAAACGTTACTCCACCGTTTAAACAGATGTCGCCACTGACGATCTTACGTGGATATTGTTCGAATATTTCCTTAAATTTCCGATTTCGATAAAATTCATGGCTCGTTCTATTTCTTATTCTAATTAAATTATTTATATAGTTGAATTGATGTTTAGATGTTTTACCTGTTTAGTATTATATTATCACTATTGCAAAATATGGTAATTAAAGGCTGTAGTAGAATCATTACACTAATATTAAGCTGCGTATTTTAGGTAATCTCGATGGTTGAGGTTTAGGTGCATCCTTACATAACAAGCATTTTTGATATACATCAATATTTTTATTTTAAAGGCAGCCCGTTTAACATGGAAATTCATACATTAGCCTCAATAAATGCAAAGCGAAGCAAGGATACCACGTAAGTATCTTAATGTGCCTGTAATTTGAACTTGAGAAATTTCTAATCCCATATATCTCGTTAATCAATCTGAACATGTATGTACGAAAGCTGTTCTTCAATTTCCAATAATAGACGTCTATAATACGTTTTATCACCCGACAGAAGCAATAATTTTAAAACCAGTCATTTCTCATTAGGCACGAGCTGAAAGAAAGCCAGTCAGTTTTGTAGTTTTGGTTTTGAATGTTCATATCATTAATTCATCTACGAAAAATTTACCATCTTACCTACAAATCTACGAACCTTTTACTATCATCAGCATTGATCACCTTTATCAAATAAACACGAAGAAATATAACAAAAAGTTCTTTAACCATACCAGACACCTACATAAGGAACTCATCCTTTTTGCTCCATAATTGTTTAGATCAGTGACAACAAAATTTGACATCACAAACGTCATCACAGGTCAGTATGATTCTCCTAGGACGTGCATCAGACACGTCCAAAATGTAACTAATATAAACCCAATGAATAAATAAAGAAATAATAAACAAACCGCAATAAAAAATCGAAGGCAATGTGTGCATGTTCTCTTCCCTATTGCCACAGTCGAGACAACGATGACGACGAAGAAGAGGAGGATTACCAGGTGCAGACCGGGAGGGCAGGAAGCGTGTCTTTCGGGAGGACATCTGTTCAGAGGCACTCTGGGGAACGGCGTTTATCAGGACGCCAGGGAACCAGGACCTCGGCGGACAGGACCTCGGCGGACAGGACCCACGACGAGAGACCTGGACGCCGATACCACAATCCCAGCATTTTCAACCCACCACCATCTGTTAGTAACTATCATTTTCTTTGGCAATATACAAGCAGTGAACAGACACAAAAAAGATATAGGTAGTAATAAGTAAGGTACGGGGTTATACCCAGCAACCCTGTCTAAACTTAAGATGATACGTTTTTTTCTTTAAAGAAAAAATATTAAACTTCAGCCCATCGGTAAAAATTCTAAAGGAATAGTACCCATATAAGTATTACGAGTTGCAATGTCAATAATAAATTATTGCAATGTTAAGAGGTATTTTCTGCCTGTGTAACTATCTCAATCAAGTGCTGAATTTATTAACATTATATCAATTGAACTGTTGTCTAAATAATTTATATAACAAAGAATTTTTCTTAGTCTTCATATAATTTTTGAAGACATGAAATATATTTATTGAAGCTAAATCTGTGCGACGCTGCGGTACTGACGTATGTTTCGAAAAGCGTGTTTTGTGTCGTAGTAAATGTTGATGTAGTAACTATACAAAAAATGGTAAGAATTAAGAGAGGCATATAATTAGGTGTTGTATTGACTTTTTGAACATTGATTGCATTGAGCCTAACCATCGCGATTGTGCTTTTTACATAATTATACACGCTCGATTACCTTGCCTGATTAAACATAGTCAATTGGTAACTTTTCATTTCATTTTGGTCAACTATATCCAATATAAAATGATTGTGCTGTAGTTTGTGTAATAGCCTATGCTGTTATACCCATAGGGAATGGGTTTGTGCTAATATTACACACCGTAGTAAGCCATAGTATGAGGCATACTGAAATGTTTGACGAGTACGACGATGCTTATACGCTTTTTAGATTTGTTAATAAATAATATAATTACTCCCACCAATACACTTGCAATTTTTTTAGCCATTCTGTAAAATTGTCTAATATATCACTTATTCTTCTACTTTTGCAGTGTTGCGACTACTTAAAAATGGTTCAAGGATTAATTTTCAAGTCCTGTTGTGATGCATGTACGTATTGGCATAAACTTCGAGGAGATCGCTTCAGATGGGAGCTATTCAAAAGTGTCCTATTTTTCACGATGGGACTAAAGCTTTTTAACGATATATGTCGGCATATGAACAAACCAACAACAACAAGTAATTCAAAGCGATGCCGAAAGAGATATTAAATTGGATGTGGAATAAGAATGCACTGTCTTTTGGAGAATTATACGTATTTAAATATATTTAAAGCGCCTGTTATTTTATATTATTTTGTATTTATTAAGCACTTTATTGTGTAAATTGTATCGTAGGCTTGATCCATGTTCTTCAATAATACCAATTTTGTTTATTGTGGCTTCATCAGGATGATTTTGCCAATGTCAAAGTTAGGTTTGCAGGTGCTAAATTGTTTAATTTTTAACTTAAAGTGTCTATTCTTATTGATTGGTAGGTAAACATCATCTACATTTGAAAGTCTGAACCAATCACATATCAGGCATATGAGTTTCAGATGAGATTAAACGATCTTACATTATGTAGTCAGAAGACATTTTTACAGATCTTCTCCGAAGAGGTTTAGGACTACCAACGTTGATAACTTACTGACACAAACTGACTAACTTACTGGGAAATAAATCTTTTTATATTTTGACTAATATAATGATGTTTACAACTTATTTAACATTGTACCCGAATAATAACAAGATACCATCTTAATAAAGGAACTTGGGGTGGCAAGGTGTATGTTATGAAATATTCTAATAATATTCTTTCTATCACTCTCGAGTTATTTAATATTTTTGTTGACTATGAAAATTTAAAGATGCGTTTATAGTGTGGGTAATTATGTATAAAAAAAACTAAATTTCGGTTTGTTAGTCTGAAGGACTTGGGTATATATCGCCAAAAAAAATTAAGAAGGAAAATATCGAAGATATTTTTTTATAAATATTTGGAAGCCAGTCTATAGACTAGGTATATATTTATGACTACTAACAACAATCTAATTAATGTGTTTCCCAATAAATAACATTATTTATAGTGCTCGATTTATAGTTTATGTGAAGGAAAACTAGTTTCAATTGTAAACTTACACCGCCTTTGTCAGTCTGAACTGGGGATTCCCTTTTTTGATGCCTACATGCAGCTGTTTTTGTTGGTTTTAAATACATTTTATTGAAAGTATATAAGATGACTTTGCAAACTTAAGGAGCTTCATTGTAGGATGAATCGTAGATAAGGGAATAAACAAATGATTGGATAAATAAATAAATAAATCATAATCAATTAATGATTACGCTTATGATCCTGATGAAGCACTCTGTTTTGTCCAATTTTTTTATGGACCGTTACTATTAGGCCAATTAAAAACACCTAAGCTGCAGCACAAGGCATGTGATGGTGCATAGCTTTACCAAAGAATGGAATAATTAGTACCATGTAAGTACCAATGTGCCATCGCTTTATTTACCACAGGATAACGAGAAAATATAGCATAATACATATAAATACTTTACTGCTATCTATAGTCTATTTATACTCGAATTAAAGGACTCATGTAAAATTTCCTCATTTAATAGTCCCATTATAATTTATTTATAATTTACGCATAACAATTTGAAATAAATAACAAATTAACAATAAATCATTTAAATTATTTAAACATTAAATTGACAAAATAAGGAAAATCTATTTACATATATAAGGTTAAATGTTATTTTAAGATATGACCTTAAATAAGTATATGTCTCCATGACGTCTGAAGTTTAAACAACCATCGTAACTGGTTGCCCGGTCACTGTCTGAAACCGAACCCGGGACTCACGACAATCAACCAGCCAATTGTCGATTAAAATTACATCTTGCTATAAAACTTTACACAAGTTAGCGGCTAATTGTATATAATGAAGTACTAAGGTAAACGCTTTTAGTCGCACGTCAGTAGCATCGGACCCTACAGGTAAGCATCTAACGTTGAAACACGTGTTTACTCAAAATAGTCACATCACACAATATTTCCCAAACCAAAGTTACCAATAAATACTAAAATAATTAAGTAGAATGTTACAAATCTAGTTTTTAGTCAAATAGTCGTTTAGACGAGGAAAATGCCGATTTAAGTCGCATATTATAATTAGTTGGCGTCATCAGAATTCGCATTTTCAAAAAAATATGTATTGTTGATAACCTTACGCGTAGCGGCGACCACTCAGCTAGTCAGGGCCGGTTAAGTGACTATCAGTCGCGCACCGGCCGTCCACTGAACAACAATATAAGTTACCCGACTTGTTTTTATTTTAATGTTTATTTTGTTGTAATAAGTGCCATGATGAAGAGCCTGTGCGAGAAGACGGTTGTCATCGTATGCGTTCTCGTCGCCACACTGTCAAACGCTGGGGCACGTGAGTTTTTTTAAACAATTAATTTATAAGGTTTACGTATGTGAAGAAAATATACAAACTCGTATGACCTCAGTGCAAGTTAACCTCTGTAATCTGTTTTGTTTACAAGTCCTCTTAATATACCATATAATTGTAATATAAACTTATTATTGTTCCTATGTATTACAGTCGGGTCCATTTTCTTGTGTTTTGAGTGGTGACAAAGTTTAGGAAACTTTTGACCAAGCCGTGTTGATTACTAACACGAATACGTAACGAGTGACCTTTTGACGCACACTTGTAAACTGTAATATCCACAGACATGTTCCGTGAGACGTTACTATAATAATAATGTGTGGAAAATATAAAGTAATAGATGATAACTGACTATAATATATAGGTTAGGACTATCTACTTTATCCATAAAAATCTTGAAAAGTTAATTTCCTCACCAGTAAAAGTCTTGTTTTGCAACCTTTGGCATTCCTTTTTTATTTGTAGCAATATAAACATGTTAAATTGTAGGTATACCTTCACGCTTGGATAGTGTAAGATACCTACTTTTCTAACATTCGTAATAGGACTCATCTTCGCACTATCCAGTTTTTAATTACCATCAATAAAATGGTGTGATTTATTCAATATTCAAAGCCTTACGATTGTCGTTTATGTATTAATAGGCCTTAAATAAATCCACACTTCTAATGTAATATTACAAATGCGAAAGATACTCTGTCTGTTACGTTTTTACAGATAAACTGCTAAACCGATTTATATGAAACATGGCATAGGGAAAGCTTGGATCCCGAGAAAGGACACACGCTTTTTCCCGCATTAGGTACAGGCCAGCGGAGCTAATATAAACTTCAAATCTAGTTGCTCAGTTTTAAAGAAAGATGATTCAAAATTAATAGTATTTACTGCTATAAAACTATTTGAATCGTATCTGAAGATAATGAGTTTACAATGCTACAGCTGCAGTGCAAGCATGCCGTTACCCGTGTTATTACCATCAAAGGTATCATTATAACATGGTATCTACCAGACATCTGAGAACTACGTAACGGTACACAATAAAAACTACTCATACCCAATTTTCTATCTATCAAATTATCCATACTTCCATACATACAAATATTATTTATGTTGCTCTGTCGGTTTGTTACGCTTTCACGAATAAATCACTAAATCAATTTTGCTGAAATCTGGTACGGGGACACGGGGCAAGCTTGGATCTCGGGAAAGGACGTGGACTATTTTTTGAAGCGACAATACACATCGATGCAGACGAAGTCGCGGACAACAGTAGTGCTATTCTGTAACATTATTTTCTTGACCGATTCGAGAATACGTATTTGAGATGTCAAATACGTATTCTCGAATTTGAATTCTAAATCAAGGCCAATTGGGTTCACTTTTGAACTGAGCTTTATTGTCACTCAGGTGAAGTTCGATACCGAAATTATTTACAGAATAGACATACTGCTAGTTCTAAATATTTTATTATATTGTGCTTATCTTTCTCTTCTTTTACTGAAATATTATCATGCCTGTAACATCTTGACGCATATAATGATATATACTTAGACTATTCGAAATTGGTGGTTTTATAGGGAATTTGAATGCCCAGGTAGCATCGAGTCCATTATTTTATTTTGGTAATATTAAACGTTATCAACAATTAATAAATGATTTTGATACGGTTGTTAATTTGTTGATTTATATAAACATATTACTATGTTATGAATTTTCGTAAGATTTAGAGGCAGCTAAAGTACATAACGACATTAGATACATTTTATTGTAGGGTAATGCAGGATTATTATTTACCTAGAAGGCAATTTTATATAACACCAAGTTGTAGAATACTAACGTAATATAAATACAAATTGAAATCAAATCGAGTACCTACCTTTTTATGTGTTAAATCAATAACATCATAAGACCAAAATGGAATCCGGTTTTCTTCAAATGCAATTTGTTTTAGAATCGTTAATAAAACCACAAATTTTATTAATTGTCGATGATATTATAAAAAGCTATTAAAAACCAGTTTGTCGAGTCTTTAGTCGAAGGAATATCAATAATTAGAAAAAATATTATATTCAGGAGTAAATTAACGAATGTCTCTTTCTGTACATCGATAAATAAGCTCTTGTAAGTTTAAAGTGTTTTGATCTGACGTTATGTGGTTAAAGATATTTACAAGGTGTAAGGGAAAACCCGAGATCAATTTACAACTTATTAAGACCTCTTTAAACTGTCCATCAAAACTTCTTTATTAGGCAATATTTAAAATCGACGCAGTCATGCTTTTATATTACTTTTACGGGTTTATTCATTTTAGGTAAATAGGAATGTTGACTGGAAATGAACAGGAAAAACTATATTAAGTCCAAAAGGATATAAAAAAATAGACACATGTTTCCATCAAGTTAGACAAGTTTGGAGCAGTAGCAGAAGTGGGGGCTAATGACGTCACAATACTGCACATAACGAACGACATTGTGACGTCATGCGACATTTTAAATCATTTAATCGTCATATTTTTTCTTATTTGTTTACTGTATTTTTTATTTGTTTCCCTACGGACGTGCTCATGGTGTATAGCAAAAACTTAATAAATACAAACAGTAGCAGAATTAAATTTTTACCTAAATTCTAAGGTTACAAATTGTCTATGTTTATTATTTCTTTGTTTCAAAACATGACTAAAACTTTTAATCAGCATCTCTATTTTAATAAATATAGTTAACAATAACAGAGTATGTGCGTATTATTTGTTTAATATAATTTTCCTCATGAGATAGCATTACTTACTCATCAATCACGAGAGCTGCTGGGTTCATGCTAAGGGCACCCATTATTATTTATTCAAATAAACATAGTATTTTTAGTCTTCAGATTTGTGTTATAAATAATAAAAATAATAATAATAAATAAATAAATAAATGCAGACAACATCACATACATTGATCTGAACCCAAAGTAAGTAGCTGAAGCACTTGTGTTATGGAATTCAGAAACAAAGAAGGTACCACAAACACCCAAACCCGGGACAATGTAGAAAATTTGGTTTCTACATTGACCCGTCCGGGGATCGAACCCGGGATCTCAGAGCTAGCGACACCTTGAAACCGGTGCGTACGCCACTCGAACTCGACCACGGAGGTCGTCTAATAATCTAGCCTATAAACGTCCTACTGCGGGGCACAGGCCTCTTCCCATATAGAGAAGGCTCGAGCATTACAGAAATATAAACAGAAGGTAGAATCTGTGCTAGAACTTAACCTAACCAAAACACTTTCTAATAGATAATGTTTCAAATGGTAGAAGACTTTGGACTGATAAATATACTAAGAATATCGATGAAAAAAAGTTGTATTTAAAGCGATTTGATTGCATGAAATATGTACCGACAGACTGCCATTATAATAACGAAATGATTTATTGGTTTGATAATTAACAACTGCGGAGTAATAAATAATCAATATTTGTCGAGTCTATGTAAAATATATAAGAAAATATATACCTAAGTAGTTACGGGTCATCTCGTGTCTCTATCTTAAAACCAATATGTAGCAAGGACATTTAAGTATAAAATAGCCTGTTTGTAAGATATGTCCAACACTTGCTAGGAAGGTCAAAACTAATCGTAATAAAAAATAGTAAAAATCAAGTTTATTGAAAACAAGACAAACAGCTTGTATATTAAGTTTTGCATGTAAATATAAAGAACTAGCAACTAAAAGCCTTAAATGAAGTAAATAGTAGGTACTGACGACGAGTACCTATATTATCTTAAATATCAAATTACAATTACTATACTTAACTATATCAGTGCCCCTAAATTCCTGACTGATACTATCCTGGGGCTCGGAGCCGCTATTTTAAATCAGTAAGTGGTGGGTTAATAAACGTTCCAGTGTACTTGTTATTGTGCCTAATTTTCGGACTCGGGCCCCTGTTGCATGGGATGTTGGGTCAGTGACAGCCCGGCGATATGTGGCGCGATTCCCCTATTTTAAAGTCCATGGGTGGCAGGTTAATGAATATTCCAGGGGCCCGAGTCTGCTATTTACACTCCGTGTTACTATGATCATAGTGGGATGATAGTGTCAACCCAATATGTGCCTAATTTTCGTATTCAGTTAAGCCAACAACAATCAGTGGCATACTGGCATGAGTGGGATGCGGTGTTGTCAATTTAAATTAAAAATAAAAGTATCAAACATTTTGTAATTATTAATAGGCAACACCGATTGGCACTAATTATTAATAATCGTTTCTTATGTTGCAAAAAATTGTATTAATTGTTTTTTGAATACTAATTAATTGTAAAAGCCCATACAATATGTAATTTCTATTAAAAACTTGTAAATAAGGATAATTATGTTTTAAAAAAGGAAAGTTTTCGTTGAAATTGACACATTGTCTATGAAAAATAAAAAATGTTTAGCCATAGATATGATGCAACTGCTGTCAAAAAATAGCGGAATACGAAATTGTACCGGCCATCGGTCATATTCACTCAACTCGCGGCTCAATCGTTCCAATGGCCAATTGTGACGTTTTGACAGTTATCGTAAAATGGTCCCACTAACCCCACCCACTCAGACGATTCAAGCAAATGTAAATAGCAGACTCGGGCCCCTGTGTACTTGTCATTAAGCCTAATTTCCGTATTCAGATAAGCCTACAATGATGGTAATCCTACAATGTCAACAGTGACAAGTGAGTGTACATTTGTCATTAAACTAAAATTATCTGAATACGAAAATTAGGCACAATGACAGACAAGTACACTGAAACGTTTATTAACCCACCACTTACTGACTTAAAATAGCGGCATCGGGCCCCTGTTGCATGGGATGTTGGGTCAGTGACAGCCCGGCGATATGTGGCGCGATTCCCCTATTTTAAAGTCCATGGGTGGCAGGTTAATGAATATTCCAGTGTAGATACTTGTCATTAAGCCTAATTTCCGTATTCAGATAAGCCTACAATGATGGTAATCCTACAATGTCAACAGTGGCAAGTGAGTGTACATTTGTCATTAAACTAAAATTGTCTGAATAAGAAAATAAGGCACAATGACAAGTACACTACAGTTCATTAACCTGTCACCCAATGACTTTAAGATAGCGGAATTGGGCCCATGATCACCAGTCTGCCACTATCCCACCGCGCAGCACAACTGTCACAGAAGGACAGTGCATTGATCACCTGACTGCAAGCGCGGATCCAGGGGGGTGGTCATGGGGTCATGACCACCCCCTGGGCTAGGTCCAGGAACTAGATAGACCACTAATTAAATTGTTTTCTATTTCTAAAAGAGGGCAGAAGAGCAGCTGGACCCCGAGCAGTTCAGTAACAAACCCAAATATAACAACAAAATATGTAATAGTGTAGAAAAAAATCGCGCTGCGCGGCCAATATCATGGTGCAAAGGGAAATTAGCAACCTATTTTAGGCTCATTTGTTAATGGCCGATTGCTACCTAACTTAGGAGAACAACTAATTTTTTGGGAAAATGAGAGCATTGCATTGGGAGAAATAATGTTTGATAATCTAAGTTAAATCTTATTAAAAAAAATCTGATTTCTGGACCAAAAGCTGAAAAACCCTTGCTTCTTGGGACTTGGCCACGACTATGTGACCACCCCCTGGCACCAATGCTGGATCCGCCCTTGCCTGACTGACGCTTATTACAGGAGTTAGGAGAGCAGACTTTTCTATATCAGTTATGACATCAAAGTCCATGACTTTTACCAAATTTTCTGAAACGATTAGCATATGTTAAAATACTAATATTAAAAGGGCAAAGGATGAAAAAATTTATGGCCAAGTCAATAGCAGATTCTAAAAATTCTATGTTACTATATTTAATAGACCCAAGATCAGGCCAAGCGGGCTCTTATTACTTTGCTCCATGAGGCCAAGGAAAGATGTGTAATGACATGACTTCTATGATAAAAAATCACCTAATGACACTTTGTATATCGGTTGCTAGGTTTTATATACTCTTTGTTAAAAAGCATTGACATCACTTTGGATAAAGGTCGAATGCTTATATGCGCTGTTAAATAAATGATAAATAATATTATTAAAGTTTTGAACAATGTAATCTTCAAGTTTAACTTAATTTTTATTCTCAATGAAACATGTATGGAGAAACCCGCGAAATTTTCATATTGTCAAGACAGAAAGATAATTTAATAATACATTTTAATTTAATGATAAAACATATGTATCAGTTCTATCGTCCTAAACAAACATCCGAATTGAGAACCTCCTCCTTTTTTTTAAAGTCGGTTAAAAATACTCCTTAGCTAGGCCTTCTTTCTATTTCCTATCTCGTTAGGAATAAAAGTTCAACTTGAATTTTTCTTCAATCACCATCTTCGAAACACTGTCCCAGTTTCCTGCAAGATTCCTACACAAAGACTTCCAAAACCACAACAATCCCACGAGAAATGAGTTCCGTCCCTTAAAGCCTCAAATATAATGCACCTTCATTAAAAAAATATAATCACAAAAATCCCACACAAAATGAGTAACTGAATTCCCTCATATCCTCAAAGAAGATTATATATAATCAGCAGGACATAAAACACTCATTGTATAACAGACATAAATATATTTCAGAGCGATGTAACGGGGGCGCGAGCTGCATCGGTCTCCCGGCGTGCACGGGGCTGTACTCGCAGCTGCAGCGCGGCAACACGCCACAACTCACGCGACTCCTGCGCAGCCTGCACTGCGGCTTCGAGGACGCTGACTCGCCTATGGTAACGTCCCTTTTATTAATCAAAGAAAAGGACAGATAGGAACAATATATAAGGTAAAGATTCTGCGAAGATTGATTGAGAGTGTTAGATGACTTCTTTACAAAAAAAGCTCAAAAGTTGAAGCCGAACTATATTTATATATCTCAATGCCTTAGAACCCAGTAGAATGCAGAGATCAGATAGGCAGTCGCTCTATGTAAAATGTAATAAAAAAATACTATTTTGGTATAGGTATGCTGTCCTCCAGAGTTCTTAAGCACAAACCAGGGCAGTAGCGTTCAGTCCAGGGTGGCTGACCCTATGAGTCTGCTGCCCAACAACAGGATCTGCGGTATCCAGAACCATGATAGGATAGTGGGAGGCACTCAGGCCGAGATCGACGAACACCCGTGGATGGCGCTGCTCAGATACGACAAACGTAAGTCTAAATCTGATAAGTCTATTACAAAATCCTGCCTGATAGGCATTTCAAGAATCTTAGTCACCGCTTTTTATTTATCCCATTAAAAAACAAATGAGAGAAACTTAGTGAGGATGTTCCTCGTTCAAGAAGCCACCAAGCGGATTTATTCAGAACAGAATATCTCATATTTCTAAAAACACACCAGCAGAGGAATAAATGGGTGTAATTTTGGTTTCGAGGTGGGTTAACTGCTAGTATTTGCGAAGTCACAGTTGTGCAACTTAACACCAATGTAATAGAACAACTGGCCAACAGTCTAAACTTAAGCTATACCTTTATATAGATTTAGCTTTATGCTCTCGTACTGAATATAATACTATTGCAGCTGCCGGTTGGGGCTTCTACTGCGGGGGCGTGCTGATCTCATCAAGATACGTGCTGACTGCTGCTCACTGTGTCAAGGGATCAGACCTGCCACCCAACTGGAGATTGTAAGTCCAACAATAATATTTACATTATACAATCATTCAATTCAGCCTTCATAACAATTATGTTCTTAAGTAGTTCAGCGTCATATTTGTCGCAAAAGCATGTCAAATCTCGTATAATTTCAGTCATTTTGGCTTAATTTGTTTTGTAGCTTGGTCTTGGTACTTTGAATACATTAAATTAGATCCGAATTTGAGCCTCTGCTGTATCACTTTGTAAACGCTCATTATGTTCAAATAGTTTACCGGAGACTACCTCATAATGTAGGTATTATTACTAGAGCCATGGAGTTTCTAGTTTTTATTTGTGAGAAAAACCATGACGACTTCTAGTAAAAGAAATCTTTTATATGCCGCATTGTTCACACATAATGTTTCCTATAAAACACTAATATATAAACACGGCTTGAAACAAAGTTCGGTAATAAAAACATTACATTTATGCACGACATGTACACTTGCACACGTGCCTACACATTGTTCACTTACGCTATTTATTATATATATAATTTACATTCCTAATATTATACAACGTAATTATAGGATCCACCAAATCTATTAACTCAGAAAAACAGTGCAGATGTATTTTCAATTCCTGTATGCTTTTTCCACCTATTCCACAATAAGGGTTTCTTTCTGTTTCATCAACCTTCAACATTACGAAGTCTCCCATCCATCTAGCCATTGGGTTTGGGGCATTCAGACGATATGTATGAAACAGAATGAGTAGGAATCACTTGGCACTCCATGACGAAGCCAAATTACTATAATTATGTACCTAATACTATTTTCGATGTACAGGCAGTTTTTTTTACTTGCTGTTATTCATTCGAAAATCATGTCGTTGCACTTTAATTCAATACTTGACAAAACTATATTTTGCCTGGCATGTTTTTCTTATCGGTATTTTAAAATAGCAGCTAACGTAATTACCACCCATTGAAAAATACATGAGGTCTTGTGTAGATCGTAGAGCAATAATTATTCTTTGGTTAGCAAACTGAGACTAATATGATTATATTTTCGGTTCTTGTTAGATTAATTTTGTAATGATTAAATAGGCGGCACGACACGACTGGTTTGAATTGATACGAAACTCATTTTATGCTTAAATCGTCGGGAAATCTTTATACATATTACATAATGTAACTTTGATGCTTGCTAAAGTATGATTTAAACAGGCTATGAAATAAACGAATAGGTTACTACACAAAAAACGTACCTATATGTGTATCTACCGTCTGAGAGGAGTCTAAAGAACCGTCGTGGCCTGAAATGGAACTATAAACATCAAGACAATAAAAAAAAAACATTTCATAAAATAATCATGACCATGGCATCTGTCGTAGTGCCCTAGCGGTTCAATGAACGGATTTGTATGCACAAGGTTGCAGGTTCGAACCCAGGCAAGTACCAATGTGGATTTTTCAAAGTTATATGTACCTACTTTCTTAATTATTCTAAGACACCTCTGACAAACGGTGAAGGAAAATATCGTAAGGAAACCTGGATTCCAAAACTTGGGATCTGAAATCGCCAATCCGCAGAGAGCAAGTGTGGTGATCAATGCTCGTGCCTTCTCTACCTATATGGGAAATTAGGCCTGTGCCCAGCAGTGGGACGTTTATAGGCTGGATTATTATGGCATCCTAAACAATATGATCTAAGAGAATGTTATGATTTTCCAGATGTTACAATCGCACTATAACGACTAAGTATTCAGTGTATCTAAAATAAGTATGTATTTAGTGTAAAATTGATTTTAAATAAATACTTGTAAATGGTGAAAATAAGCTACTTAAAAGTAGAGCATATTAAAATTAATGAGGTTTCGCGGTGTAAGAAATAAGCTTATTACACAGATTATTAAATCGATTGCATTTATTCGAATTACACGCAGTAATTGTATACATCGTCTAGCTAGATTTTACGCTAGCTACATCTATCGTACCTACGTAGGATTACAGGTATTTTTTATCAAATATTTTTATTGCCCAAACGTTGTATTTTTCATATTTAGAATAATAGGTACTAAAGTCAGGTAGACAATTTTTTTATTTTATAATAATAGTCATATTTGAAATCACTTAAATATCAATTTGCGTCATCGATAACAAAATACCTACGTAACTTAATGTGTGTCTAATGAATATACCTAAGTACATAATAGTAGTATAGCTACTGCCTATCTACATTTACTTAAAAATGTCTTTAATGCCCATCCGTATAAATTTTTTTTCCTGGAGAATTTCGTTAATTTGTGTTTTGCCTACTAATCCTATTCATATTAACTACAGATAGGTACCAAACAATAAATATTTCAGCGTTTTATCTCCATCCATTTGAAAATGGCCGAAATATTAATCAAACCAACTCAATTTCAGATCTCAAGTGCGACTTGGAGAATGGAACACGTCGAGCGAGGTGGACTGCTTTGGGGACGACTGCAGCGGTCCCGTCCAGGACATTCCCGTGGAACAGATCCTGCCACAGGAGAACTACATTCCTGAGGACTCCAACCAGCACCACGATATAGCCTTGTTGAGGCTGGCGCATAACGCGCAGTTCAATGGTGAGTTAGTTCGCCTACTTAGTGACCTGCCGCTGCTACATCCAGACATTGTTCGCAATGTAACGATAATAGAGGAATTACTTAACACTACTTATTTTTAAAATTTCGTGCAAGAAATAGTACATGCCTATGTATCTTCGTCCACCTGGTTAAGTCCATGCATGAAGACATTTTCTATGTCTACCTTCAGGTGATGCAGACACAGGAACATGGTAGATATACGGAGCATTAGTGTATTAACAGATTATACACATATACAGATCATAAAAATACAAAATATACTATAAGTACACTAAATATATACACTTATAGTAGTAGAGTAAGGGTAGGCATCTATTTCAATAAATTATTAGGTGGGTGCCCATCCGTATACATAATTGTAAAAAAAAATGGACTACAATGAAATTGATATTATATAGGTAGGTATATATTAGCACCTAAGGATTTACCAAACTCTGTAATGTTCTGTATCCGATAATAATGAATAAAACATTTTGTTTTTTTTCAGACTTCGTGAAGCCAATATGTCTGCCATTGACGAACGATCTTAAACACAGCTCGTTTGAGGGTACCGATATGGAAGTGGCCGGATGGGGCAAGACTGAAACCCGTAAGTACCAACCTAACAACAAGAATCTAAATAATCATGATTGGACTAACCTTGCACAGAGCACACTAGCATATTATCAGCACCTCATCCCGTAGTTCAGCTAACAACCGTTGCTTTCAGCCGAGGGCGACACTAGCGATGCCAGCCAGGTAGATACTGGACCCAACGTGTCAGGTGGGCCACCGATTCCGTTTCAAATAGCTAACGCTGCATGCAGTGCGCCTAAAATTTAACAAATTCAATTTACAAGTACAAATAGAAATTTCAGGATTTTTTTATAAAATCATTTCGAATTACGGCATTGTACAAACTATGTACTGTAGGTAGATCATGTCTAAACCATCAATGCATCACATTATCCAAAACTTTTAAAATTCATTCTTTATAAGTGGCTTTTATGAAATATAAAAAAGAACTAATTATTTGTAAGATTGTATTAGTTAAGTATTTTTTATGTGTATTGGATCAGTTTTGTAAGCTACAGATTTTATGTAGGTAGTTAGATTTCGAAAAATGACTAAACGGGTTTACTAACAAATCTAACAATAACTGAGGGTAGATAGGTAATAAAGTCGACAAGAGAGTACATAATTTATGAACTTACAAACTGGACCAATATCTAATTAAAGCTTGCTGCTGCTTGCTTGCGGATCAGGTCAACACAGCTTGAAGGCAAGATATTAAATTGTTATTAAATATTATAGGCACAGAATCAGACGTGAAGCTCAAAGTCCGCGTACCAGTCGTGAACATAAACCGCTGCGCGAGCGTTTACGAGCGCGTGAGCCGGGAGATCGACGACTCGCAGATCTGCGCGGGCGGCGTCGCGGGGCAGGACTCATGTCGCGGAGACTCCGGCGGCCCTCTCATGGGCACAGCACCCGCTGCCAATAACTGGATGGTCCTCGGAGTCGTGTCCTACGGCCCTTCACCTTGCGGTACCCAGGGCTGGCCCGGCGTCTACACCCGCGTCGGCGCCTACGTCGACTGGATACTCTCCAAGATACGCCCTTAGGTAACCCTCGTACCACTTGTTTTGACTGAGATATATAAGATTAAATAACACTTATATTACGTATTGTTTATTACAGGCATTTACAACGCGGTAACCAACCCTCACTATATTAATAAGTTACATTAATCTAATATATCTTTGTGAATGCCTGTAGTACTTATATAGTTGTGAAATAAAGTACATTTCGGATGACATTGTTTTACATTGTAAGGTTTAGTCACAATAAGTGCCATCCATGACATTGCATTCTTGCCACTGTATTCTGTGTGTATACTAAGTTGTATATCGCGACTGCGCAATAAATGAGTGGGTTGACGTCATAATTAAATAAAACAATGTTACATTTATAATAAAATTTGTATTAAGTAAATAATTTATTTATAATTAGATGTATAAATGGCCTCCTTCTAGTCACGCCCCGGTCCCCGCCAGCACCTTCTATCACTCACACTTCAGACCATCACAAAAGAGTACAACTACAGAAATATATTACTTTTTGTGAATATAGGGGAATATACTTCTATAAACAATGAAATATACCTACTCATTAAATCTTGGCACGTATTATTATGTTTGTACTTCCTCCCTATCCTCGTTCCTCTCGACTTAGGAGCACTCCGAGGATCATTTAATATTTGGCTTTTGTTTCAATTTGTTAGTGCTTCTAATGAGGCTGTTCACAAATCTTTTCTATGCGAACACCCATATTAATACTTATCGATAACTAATCAGATATAAAGGCAGAGAGTAAATGACAGAGTAAGTATACATAGTTACAGTAGGTACAATGCAACAGTTTTGAAAACTATGCCAATAGTTATGTTAAATATAAATTTTAGCAACTCGGTGGATTTACACACAATATTAAAGAACATTAAACATGACAGTATTACATAGAACTATCACCAGTTCCATGTAATACTCTGCAAAAATAATTTAATACATAATATACTTATGACACTTTTATACTTCCTTACATCTAACAATAAATTTAAAAAAAATATAATTTAAAATACGAGATTTCAAAATATACGGGAAATAAGATGAAACATAGAAAAGACAAATGAGATTCAATCATAAAGACATTCTTTATGAAGCAAAATATAGCTTTATGTTATATAGTTAGTCAACATAATAAATTGATTTTCATGGAATGAATTAAATGGAATGTTTTCAATATTATTACAGTCATAATATCTTACATTTTACAATACCATTCCGTATATGGCAAGATCAAAATCCATTCCACCCCACTGAATATAATAATCTCCTAAATATACTTATTTGGGGACATATTGCAATTTTGTTCAATAATACGTGTAAATAATAAAAATACAATTTGCAAATAATGCAATGTGTAAAACTATACTATTTTAGACACAATAATGTTAAAAAAAATTGCTTCTTGTAAATAATACTAAAAACAGATACAAAAAGTATTTTTAAGACGCAGCTGCAATTTCAACAGGAATGTTGTCTTGGACAACTTGTTCGGTATTTTCTTCTGCTGGTTCTCCATTTTCTCCATTCCAAGTCTCAGCTTCTTCAGTCTTACTCTCTTCCTCTGGGACCGGAGAATGTAATTCGCTGGTCCCATTCTGCTCTCCATTCAACTGGGGACCGTTTGTCAGTAAGTTCTGAAGCTTGGTCCCGAATTCAGCATCAATTTCGGAGACACCTTTGATCACTCTGTCTTGTTCTTCTTCAGCCCATGTTGGGAACCACTCATTGAACAGCTTAATCTGAAAATACAAAAATAAACATATTGTTATAGAAATAAATCTAGTATACTGTTTTCCTGGTGGATTACAGAACAGTTTATTTCAGGTGTTTGTTTATTATGTTACACACAATGAGAGCTAAACAGAATCTATACATACAATGATTTGGCCTTATTGTATTGTCAATTGCAAGGTAACACAATTATTAGCATAATGAAGAAAATCAGTAAAGGATTACAAACTAGCAAATATGCTATGTAGTTAAACCCTTTTAACTACTAAAAGGGAGCAGCACATTTTCTATTTTTTTTTTTTTATTAGTTATTCAATAAACAAACTTCATCAGAGATTCAACAACTTGAATAAAACGATAAATATCTTAAATGTGAAAGTTTAAAAGGAAGTATTGACAAATTCTTGTTTCTAATACTTTGAATCAAAAACTACAAAATTGATTTGGACACATAGATATAGAAGGTATAACCTGACAAGAAGAAGAAATATGTATAAGAAAAACGCAAGACACTTATAGAGAGAAATGTTATTCTATACAAATTAAAATGATAGTTTAAAAAAAACACTTATTTAATAGATAAAATACAGAAAACTAAATGATAAAAAATAAACTTAGTAAACACAAACCATGTACAATTGTACATGTATTTGTAAACAACATAAAAGATCTAAGGAAGAATAGATGCAGCCTCGTGGGAACTAAAGTGCTGTTATATTGTGATGTAAGTATAGTAAGTAAACATGAGTCATGTGAGTCATACTGTTTGGTATTTCAAAGGTAATTATCAGTAGTTAAATACTTTTTGTTTAAGTGTCTAACAGTGACAGTAGTCTTTAAAGACAATCTACCAATGCTACAAAAACATATGTAAAGTAAAAAGTATTTAATAATTATGTGAAAGTTGGATAATGGGTTTTTGTTACTATTTTATGCAAAAACTTGGAAATAAATTTGGAAGAAATTTGCCACATTGATAGATAACCTGAATTAATACACAGATTCTTTTGGATCTAATATGTCTACAGAAAAGGAAACTATGTAGATGAAACCATGGGTCAGACAGCAAAAAAATAATATTATTAGAAAGTATATAAAGTTCACTCACACGACACTGGAATAAGCTGACAGGTTTATCATGGCAAACAATGGTAGCTAGGGAAGCTGCTAACTGATCAGGTTTGTCTCCCCGTGCTGCAGCCAGCACCGGCAGGAAGTCCTCCCGTTGCAGCTCACTGAACTCCCCAAACCACTGCAAGATGTACCGCAGCTGGGCTTCTGAGGTCAATCCAGGGCCTGACATCCTTCTGGCTACTGGTCTATACTCACCTTCAAAAACAAACCAATATAAGACAAATTGATGATTCAATAACTTACAGAAGTGAAAGTCTTAGTATTAGTGAAACACTGGGAATGTTTTTTTTTATAACCTGTACTACAGTCAATGAACTCGTAAAATAACTGATAAACACTCCACATGAGCACATAGTACACGAAACAACATTATTAATGCAATAAAATACAAATTAAAAACTTACATTCAGCCACCACAGATAAACAAACAGTAGAGCCTAATAACAAAGCCATTGCGATACACTTACGAGAAACGTTACAACGATAACAAAAACAAGTGTAGAAAAACTTAAAGTTTTAGTGGGAACGAGACTTCAACAACTTGTACACTTTCTTTAGACACCTACTGGAGTGCAACTGAGCCGCACGCAACACCAACCACAACGCCACATAACAATTTCACCTTTCAACTTGTTATATCATAAGTTACATTTCACTTTCTATTAAATTTGCATTTATAAAAAATATGATTTACATATTTTATGTATTTAGTCAAGTTAATTTATTGATTGTATTAAGGAAATTGATGAATTACCTGATTATCTAACAGATTCCAACGATTTCGAAGACGTTGTTAAATGCTGTTTGTCTGTTTGATAGTCCTGAGACCCCTGAATAATACCTAACTCGGTTATTAATTAATTTAATGTCAGGTTTTAGAAAACTAGAAACTGTAACTACAAGTGACGGTAAATTAATGTCAAAGTTGACCTTGCTTGACTTGGCTTGTCAGTTGGGCGTTGACAGAGAGCAGGAAAAACCTAATTTATAGCATTAGCTAACAGAGGCTAACAGGTGTGAAAGAGATAAACAGTATCTATGACTCGTCTCGATGCAAGAGGAAGGAGTCATTGTTCTGAGGACTCGATACTCAGAAGTACTCAGAACTCTGCAACAACTACGTAATCACAAAATAAGCTAAATTGGTAAAAAACCTATCCCTAGGTACCGGCTATAAGACGTAAAAATATACGCTAAGTCTTTTCATAGTTCTCTATCTTGCACCACCTTAAACTAACCCTTGCAGTAAGTATGACTGTTGGTTGAGTGTAGGTCGACCTGGGCAGCAGGTCAGCGCTGAGATGGGCCTTCCTCAACGGCGACAAAATGATTAATCATCATCCTTTATGTTTTGGCAAAAGAAACACGCATTTTCCTTATATAATTTATTCAATCCGCAATCCGCAATTCCTTCTCAAAAATACTCAAAGTAGGAAGAGCCCTGTATCACGCAGTGGGACGTTTATTGGCTAGTATTATTATTAATTTATACGAAGTCTTTATGTACACTGGCGAAGAATAAATAAGTAAGTAGATACATATTTGCCATGATTATGTATTTACATCGCTAAAATATTTAGGTACCTACCTGTACCTACTAATGTAACTATTCTAGTCTACCAACCTATGAAGGTAGGGTATGGGAAGGGTTTGGATGGGTTATTGGAAATGAAAAAGGCGTCAAGTTATATTATAAAATAATTCAAAGTTTATTTACATACAAATAATTACAAAATTGCATTATTAATAACCTTTATTTAAAATAATTTAAGTACACATCTTCGCCTTTTGCGCCTGGATCATTGCGTTCCCTTGGTTACCAACTCCTTAAGAATCCAAAAACGGTATATTAAAAAGATTCTTAAGTATTTTATGCACAATTGTGAAGTTAATTCACTGTAACTAAATTCCAGGAATGTTTATACAAGCTTGATTCATTTCGTATTAATAGCATTTTAATTTTTTAATAGGTTAACCACATATTTCAAGGAAGTTTGTACTTCGATAGCGTTAATTACTTAATTAAGTATTTATCTCTAATAGCTATTAGCTTTGCAATGTATGGCTTATCCGATCCAACTCCATCGTCCTGCGTCGCAATATCACAGACAGACAATAGTCCAAACAGACAATTATATTTACTTAAGTAAGAAATTACACTTGTACTTAAAATTAAAATATAATGATGCGGTTGATGTCTAGTAATATTTAGTTACTATAGACTTTTACGAGTTCCAAGTATACAAAATATTTGAAACGAAATAAATACAGAACAAAGAAAAGGAATAAATTGTCGCACGTGAAGTCTATTTAATTTTATGATAGTATTTTTTTATTGCTTATTCTTTTATTTTATTAGTCTCATATTATATTTAAAATATCTAGCCGAAATGCAGGCTAGACATAAAGAAAACAGTCATGTTTGATTGCATAGCAGCATTAGGAATTGATAATCAAACACAAATTAATATTATGCAGCTGATGACTAGAAAGTATTGTTTTCGGATTCTCACTTTTGCTGTATTTATACATAAATACGATAAAATAAACTCCCTTGCTATAGGGTAAAGTGACAGTAACTAATGGCAACACTCATTACCCTAAAAACTACTAAAAAGTGAGTTTGTTCCGAAATTAATAACATAATTATATTTTACTGAGCTCTCCTAACCTGCATCTCATAATAACAAAAGTTTTTTACTAAAACTTAGGTCCTTAAACTTAATTAATCTAGGTTATTCTAAAGTTAAAATTACACTTCACATAATTTATCACATACCTACTTACAAAAATATTGTCATTTGGTCAACACTTTACATAATTTACAGGAGTAAGTAGTTAGGACGTTGTTGAAGTTAGGTTATTTGTCCTAAGTCGGCTGTGTTCTGATTCATATGTGCGTAGGCAATTACTTGTCGTGGGAATGACCGTGGTCGTTCCCGCCATGAGAGTGGCTGTGTGAGTGTCCAGCTGAAAATAAAACGAAGAATATTAATTACGTTTATTTATAGTAACTATTATCTGAGTTATTTTTACATTTTCAGAAAATAAATAATAAGGAAAATTCTTGTATGTTTCCGTATGCAAGTTTAACAGATTAGTCACCCCTTTTTCCTACTAGGAATGCACGGTGCAAGGACCTACTAAAACATCAAATGAGTCAAGTTACTTACTTTAGACTTTTTTGGTAAAAGATTAGTAATTTAGGGATCCTAAATAATAAGGTTAATTTATTAGAAGTTAAGAGTTAAGTACTTAATGAAGGTAATTTTTACTTACTTAACAACTGCAAGCCGAACATGAGGAAGAATCCAATAACGGAAGCGAAGTATTGAAGGATACCAGTTCTGTCGCCCTTCCAGATTTCAAAGAAGATGACGTAGAGCAGAGTTCCTGAGGCGAGACCTTGAAGTACCACCGACGAGAGACCAGCAGCCGCAGCTCCTTGTCCTCCCACAAGCAAGAGACCAATACCAATTCCCAAGGGTGAGACAATGGCGAAGGTAGTAATGTAAATTATCGTCAGGATAGTCTTAGTGCGGGTAGCGATAAGTTCTACACCGATACAGAAAGCAATTACAAGCTTGTGTGCTGAAACCGCTCCTAACATGTACCTGAAATAATAATAAATATAAGTTATGTTATTCATTTGGAACCGGGCAGAGCTCGGCGGGTCAATAATAGAAATACTTATAATAGCGTCATCTAAGATAAGTTTAAATAAAGTGTCAACAGTACCGCTATTCGATAACAGAGGGCGTTCGTCAAGGTTGAGTGAAAACTAACAATAGATGGCACTAGCAGTAATATTTAATGGTAATAGTATTATCAAGTTTGAATTAACTTACCATACGTGAGAAGTGCTGGATTCTAAACCTACAGCTAAGCCTTCGAACAACTCGTGAATGGATAGAGCAAGCACAATGAGCAGTCCTCTTAAGGCAGATGTGACGTCATCGCCTACGTTCATTGGCATGTGGCTGTGGTGGTGCGAATGGCCGTTGTGTTGGTGGCTCTCAAGATCCTGGAAAAAGTTAATTAAGAATTGGTTATTAAAAGTCTAATTACCTTCAAACGACTCTATATTGTTATCCATATATCGATTTACGCAAGAACAACAAAGTAAGCAGTGAAATCATGTGTTATAAAAAGTGCTTTCTAATAAACGTATTGCATACAAAGTCCGATGAAGCAAAGCCAGCTCAAGCTAACTGCAAAGAAATCTTATATGATGATTATACCTTTTTTGATTCAACCAGATCAGCGGTAGAGTTCGTGGCGCTCTTGTCTCCGTTGGTAACTCCGCTGCGGCTCTGACGGACGCTCAAGTTCCTGACCAGGGGAGCAACCTGACCATTCTTCCTCTCCCTGTAGTGGATGTACATGTGCACCAACTCCTCGACCAGGTACATGATGAAGAAGCCGCAACATGTCAGCAGGGGAGTCAGGGAGAAGTCGAACTCGTTTATGGAACCGATGCCTGAAACAAGGAGGTTTATTCTTAGTACATAATGTATATAGTAGTGATTATACTTAGCCTTATTTAAGCAACGATTGATAGTTAAAATTTAAAAGAACTAGTTATAAAATCGACGTAACATTTATTACGTTATATATAGATATAACAACTAGACGGCGAGTGGACCGATTTTCATGTCTTCGAAGACGTCTAGGTTGGGTTTGTTTCCATCCCGAATAGCAAAATAAAAAAAACTCCTGACTATTTTTAACAAACAACAAGTGCAGTCATATAGCACTAAATACTTTACATGGCTTTAACAATTATATAAACATAGAGCACCCTTGATCTTCTTAGTTATGATGCAAAAAGAGACTGATGTCGTTTTGTGATTCTAAGACCTTCGTGTTGAAGCATATATTGCTTGTACTCTTGATGTTTGTAAACAAAGGTTCTTACAGTAGTTAACCAAGTAATTATATGTAATTGGAATATTTAAAGGTAAACCGCTGACAGTAGTTCATTGAAATATTTGTTTGTTTTCAGCATATAAGCTAGGTATTCTTTGCATTGTAGAGAATTAACAAACACTTCCATTGTTATTCATACTGTTTGCCTATCTGAATAATGGTAATTATTATTAATGGCTTAATCAGCAATTTCAAATCTCAGGTCACTCTGAAAATACTAATTGTTACTTATATGTGACTTGTATGCGGGCACTCTAATGTAAGTTTATTTTTAGTGGGTATCGGTTTTTAACCCACTTTAAAAAGAAGGAGGTTCTCAATTCGAGGTAATTGTGTTTTTAGTATGTTTCTTACGTGATATTATTATCTAAAACAATTTTAGATAGATATAAAAAAAAACATTTTGGTATCGATAGAGTAGGTATACCAATGAGGTGGTCCTCTACATTATATGCTCAGATATAATATGAAGTATATGAGTAACATTACCATAACGCTAAATAATTATGAAATCTTTTCTACGAGCTGATGAAAATTACAACCTGACTTTTAGTCATTTTACATCTTTGCGGCAAGGTCCTTACAATACTCAAGTGTTAGCGACAGTGTTGCAAGCAATCCTCGTGCACATTAAATGTATTTACTGATAATGTTGCAAGACGTTGCAATGAACTAATTAAAACCTTGCCCTAATTGAAGGTTGTCTATAAAACGACGATATGAATTCATGCCACGGGACTTTAATTGCCTGGCGACACTGTGAAACAATTATTTGTTGTATGCATAAACTGACAAGTAATAGTGTCGTCACATAAATAATAAAAAAAATGTAGAATTAATGTCTTAATGGAGGTCTGCTGAAAGACATTTCTTAAGAATTAAGCCGCACCTTTTGTCATGTCTCTATGATATTGTTTCAATAAAATGTTGTGTGAGGTCATACCTATATAATAAAAACAAAATGTTTCTTGTCATCAGGAAACAGTAGTTTCAAATTTAAATTATTTGCGCTTAATTATAAAGACTGCACTGGTGTCTATAGTTACCATTTTATTTTTGCAACCGAGGTTAATTGTACCATCACACGAAAAAAATTTGGTCATATAGTAAACTAGGTCCATTTTGACTTTATGACCAAATTTTTGACTTTTTATGTTTCAAGAATTATAAACTGTTTATGTATCACAGTTATTTATGTACATACCTATATGTTTCTTAACCAAAAGATAAAACCTTCATTAAAATGTGTGAAAAATAAACTTGTAGTTTTTTGTAGTCATCAGTATGAGTCATCGGAGCCGGTCCGTCGGTCTGTCGGTCCGTCCTGAATGTGTTTTTCGTTTTAAGTGTCGATTAGTTAAGGTGAAGTTGATGCGTTGCAAAGTTCAGCCATGTCACCATACAAAGTGCCTTCATTGTAATCATTACAATGACTTACAACACAAAAGGCACATTACTTGCATAATATGTGCATTTGAAATAAAAGTGTCATATTGAGCTATTGTTTAAAGTGTTTTTCTAGGTATTTAAGCGATGAAATGAATTTTAATATGTGCGAACACTTATGAACATACTTTGTCAATATTATTTTGCAAATTGATGGACATTTAACGATATTGTGTTTCGTTTAATGAAAGGACATATTTTTAAGGTAAGACGAATGCTATTCTTTCTAATACCTAATTGATGTTTCTTGACAGTTTATGATGACGTGAATTTGTAAATTACCACACACTTACTTAGTACAAGAATGCTCTCGTTACCTATGTACTTATATTAAACTATGTAATGCAAATAATAATTTGAATTACATGCAAATTAGAGATGGTAATTAACGTTCGACTAACAGCCCAATTTGCATATTTTTTTCTCTTTTAACACCTAATACTGTTGTTATAAACAGAATAATGGTCCATACAACGTTGTGAGCAAAACTTGGCCTTAATAGTCCTCGTAAGAAAGAGTCAATAGTGGGTGACCTCGGCATGCGTTTTGCGCAGCCCCGGAGAGCGCTTTCCATCGATCCGCTGGTCTCTACACCAACAGATTTTTGCTACAAACTCATCAATCAAGATTAATACGTTTTTATTGTTACAGACTTCGACTAGGAACGTTACGTTAAGTTTAATTATAAAAAATAATGGCTGAATCCGAGTTAAGAGACGAATTTATTTAAATAGTTGTTAAATATGGTGATCGTCCTTTCTTGCGGTTCAAGTTCAAATCGGTTCAATGCTTCGGTAGTGAAAGTTTACTAGACAAACATACAATGTTTATGCGTTTATATTATTATTATGGGTAGGATGGCGAGCAATGACTTGATAAGGAGAGCTGAAGATCGAGCTAAATGGCTTGCCATGGGAGACGCTATGTTTAGCAGTGGACTGGTTATGGTGTACCTATGTTTTGTGATTATGTAGGTATTTAATGAAATATGGACTAGACTTGATTACCTACTCAAGATTGGAAAGATTGGGATATCCATACATAATATTATATACTTTTTGTAAGTGTTGTTTTGATGTTTTATGTACAAAGCTTTGTGGACGTGACTGCTTTGCTTCCTCATATTATGTCTTGTTATCGATGCTTTTTACAAATCTGCCTCTGAATTCTTTATTCCTTTGTCCGACTTCAACAAAGAAATGTTTTTATCTTAACTTGAGTAATAAATGCAAATTATTAATTCTTTTAAGAACTTGAATGTCGATTGTGTAGAGTCATCTAAAGTATTATTTTATATAGAAACAATTACTACACCAATATATACTGCACCAATGTTTTTTTAATTATTTATTCTATCTTATTCTAAATACTACAAAAACGCAAAATTTACCTTACTTCATTTATTTATTTTCTAGTAAAAAAACGAAAGTTTAGTAATAAAGTCATTGTTCATTGGCTACGAGCTTACTCAGAACATAACGTTACCGATCTGCGCGTGCGCAGCCGACAAGTTGTGTTCGTGCACGAATTGCGCCACCTCCGGCCGAGATGCAACCTTGAAACACATGAATGTATACTAAGCTATTCCGTGTAGCTTATGACCTTCAAATTATGTGGTTATACGCAATGATTCACAAAAAAGAACCTTATATGTAAGTGATAGAGTCGCTGTTAAAAAGTGTTGATACTTTTAATGTTTCTGATTCCTGACTCCTGTCATATAAGTTCATAAACTTGCAAAGGAGTAAGCGTTAGTAATTTAAAGTCACTAAATATTTTATAGTGCTGCCTATTTAAAAAGATGTGATTGACTATATTTGTCGTTAAACTCCTATAAAACAAAGTGCGAGATCTCAGAGGGTATTTATTGCATTATGAATTTTGAATTTTTATTATAATATGTAAACTACATACTACTATGGATATAATGTATTCCTTAAAAAAGTAGGTCTTTACGCGCAGGTCTCTACCAGGGATGTTAGGGAGCTCCGTAACCGTAACCGAAACTATCGGATATCCGATGTAAAGAAATATCCATAACCGTAACCGAATCCGAAATAAAAGCTTCGGATAATGTAAGATAGGGGCGGAGCCTAATTGCGACAAGTGATGACAGGTTATTTTGTTGATCGGCCGGGTAGCGACCGACACACGCGCGAATTGTTTGTTTTCTTCTGTTGTCGTCTTATCATACTCGTAAGTTCGTAACGTAACTAACTTGTGTTGTGAGATTATATTTTACTTCTGAAATTCCTCAAAAATTTAATATCCGTAACCGAAATTATCCGAAACTAACGGATAATCCGAAATAATTTCATATCCGTATCCGTATCCGTAACCGGTATAAAAATCATTTCTATATCCGTATCCAATCCGTATCCGATAATTCATATCCGTAACATCCCTAGTCTCTACATTGTACACCTAACGATTAGGTACAGGCAGACACTACATTCCTTTGAAACAGTCATGGCAGTAAAAAATAATAAGTGTAGAACAATTAGTTACATCCACGTGCAAAAGTACTTTAAGTCTTAAACCAACACTTGTGCAAAACCATCAAGATTATTGAGAACCATTTTAAATATAGAGCTCATTTGTTTTAAAATTAAACCGGGAGCCTCTTGAAGGTTTCCCCGCAAGAAAAAAAAAAAAAAAAAGGTACTTACATGGGTAAATAATACAGTATTATTTATTTACATATCAATTTATGGTGAACGAGGCATCGTTGGCCTAGTGGTTCTAAGCGCGACTGCTACGCTAGAGGTCTTGGGTTTTTCTATGAAATTCTCAGTAGTAGGTCGGAGTTTGGATTTGTGCCCGGTTAGTGGCAACAGGCTCGCCCCCTATTACATGGGACCTAAACATACCGGCGAACTGTGGGTGTACATTGGTACACCTCTGCTTAACCCTTAGGGGATACAGGCGAGATGGTATGTTATGTTTTATGTCAATTTATGATTTACTGATTAAAATGAGTATTTGTTGTAATGGTGATTTTATTGAGAATAAGCTGAACTTGTATGCGTTTTAATGCCACGGTAAATAAATGTTTGTATATCTATTTTGCTATTAGTAAATTTTGTTGTGAAAGTAATATACTGTTCTTTTTTTTGGTAGAATTCTTTGCAGTTAGCCTGAGCGCAGGCTTTGACTACTTCACCGGACTTATGACGAGGACCTTAAGGCCTCCAGCCAGAGCTATAGGAAAAACCAACTACGTCAGCAACGTCCACTTAGGGCACCCCCTGCGGGGCTCGGACTTCGACTTAGTGCGTTGCTACCAATCTTAATAAGGCAAAACAACAAGGGATGGCTGGATCAATTTTTTTATTATTTAGGGGCATATTTTTAGTAGTTAATCAAAAGTCAAAGCAAGGAGACATAGTCTGTATGCTATGCACACTGCATAGTCTTTTATTTAATGGTTTTCGTGCCAACTACCTTCATTTGTAAACAGTGGCCTTAAAATGACTAAAGACAGCAATTTTATAGAGTAGATAGAAAGCTTTTACGATAGCTAGGCTGTCGTTACACGGGCCTAACTCGCCTAACATACGTAATGATGATCACCGTCTTAGTGAGTCAGACCACGTCTGCTTTTATCTACCATCACATCACTGTCGTAATAGTCTTTCTTCCATGCCATTAACACGAATTTCTGGTGAACCGGAAAAAAGTAGACAAGTGACCAGTGATCACCAGTGACGTGATAAATAATATAATACTGGCCAGCCATTTTGTAAGTGTTCTAATTTTGAATTTCGAAAACAGATGGAAAAGTAATAAACCAAAAAGATAATAAGTAGGTAAAAACCGTAGAGCTTCGAAATAGCCATAGACAATTCTTTTTTTATTTGTGTCGATATAAATTATAAATCTTTAGATTCTGACGTTGTTATCGAGATTTTGTATCAAACGAATACTCTATTACGTTAGTTACGTTTCTTACGAAATGTGTATCACAATAACCTTTTGATGATTTTTTATTTAGTTAGCCGGGCCCGCAGAGGCGAGTCGGAACCAGGCCAGTTATCTAATCGGAAATGAAACAACTAAATATTGATCAAAGCGGAGTCAAATTAATTTATAACCTTGTCTGCGATCATTCGTGGAACATTCCACGTATTTTTGATAATTAAAGTATAAATAAAGACATTTAAACGAGGTTATATATTTGCGATTAGCTAACTGCTATATGTATATAATTAAGGAAATTAATTCTGAAAATAACAGAGCTTATTTTTGACAAAAAAGGCCATGTCCAAAAATCTGCGTTGACAACTTAAAAAAGATTTCGAATAAATGATTGGATTTGATGACCTCAAAGATACAGTAACAAAACACAGATTATTGTCATAATGATAATGTATCAAATCAATCTGTTTTTCAATGAAAATAGAAGACCAATTGGTGACCATTATAAATTGTCCTTACGGCTCCATTTTCAATTGTGTCAATGTCACATACATTAAGATATTTGAAACATCAACTATCAATAATGATACAGTATTATTGCTGTACTGAGTGCCTCTAGAGTTTTCTATGAATGTAACGACCAAATTGTTTTAAATAACATTACAGCCACATCTTGGGATCTGTGAATATCTAACATAATAAAAATGACTTAGTACTTTAGTATCTAGTCGGCATAGATAAAACAACAAGTAACACAAAATTACAAAAAAAAATACTAACTAGTGCAGTACTCATTCATTACGTTGCTTTGGTCAGAGTAAAAAAAATATTTTAGTAAGAAAACACAAAATAACTACGTTAAATTTATCTATGTTATTTTTTTTAATCGTAATTAAATTCCTTGAAAATTAGAATATCGCTTTATATTACAATAGCCTGAAATCGTAGCTTAAAAGCCACTGACTCAATCTGTGCAGTACAATATTAAGCAACAATATTCTTAAAAAGGAAAGTAGCTAGGTGTGGCCCTTACGCGTGTTACATTGTTACAATGTAATGCCACCTTAAACTGAAACAATCTGATAATGACTAATCGTGCACTGGACCATACAGCTTTTGTCACCATGAACTACAAAAATAGACCTTACAGTTCTTAAAATAAGGTGTATTCAAATATTACAGAGTTGTGTATGTATGGTGCGCTGTACAAATGCGTACTTCATACGCTATTGACAATGTCCTAATACGATTTGTTTCGAACTGTTATGTTTATGATTACAATAAGAAAACATTATACGAACATTAGTTAAGTAATAGTTTTATATAACAATTATATTTAAGAACGCAATAAATAGAGCGTTAAAGAAATTGTTTGAGATTGAATCAGATTTAAAAGTCACGATTTTAATGCGCCATTTATGAATAGGAAATAATACAATTAAGCTGTTTTCTTGTCCTAGCTTAGTTCTGTACATACTACTCTATTATATCTGAGGGCAGCGCAACTTGTAAACTATAGGATGACCCTACCGTTAGCATTCGAGCGAAAATACGTACAAAACTGCAGATCACAGCTAGTTTACACATAAATCCACTTGAATAATGATTCAGACACCATAATCTTAGTGGTAGATACATAAGTAAACAATTATTGCGTTATGTACCTACTATGAATTTTCCTATAGATAGGTAATGATAATAGATAACAAGTAACATTGACAATGACTTTAATCCAATCAAGTACAGACACTCAAACAACAATTAAAAATCTAATATTAAAACTATAGACAGCCATAGATTAATAGATTTTTAAGCACTAAAAATTGTCTTTGGTGATTGATTCAAATAAGTCAATAGCTGTAAAACTCGTGTTGTAGACATAATAAAACATGGATTATGTTACCAACACTTATTTACGTGCCTAATTCGTATTATTAATCTCCACTTAGCTGAACTCTCACTTATTCAACTCTCTCTGAAAGCACAGGCACAAGCTATTCAGTATTCGCTTTCGATATTACTGAGAGCCACTTATTGCGTAACGCAAAAATACCTGCTATTGTTAACTTTTTAAAGGGCGGCTTCCATTTTTAAAAACAATGACACTTTGAATCGAAGCATCTTGATTTGACAGTTGCTTAATGTTAGGTATATTCAAATTACGAAATTCCCAATGGAATGCAATACAATAAAATTTAATAAAATAACAAAAAAAGAAAAAAACATGAGCTGTCAACCTATATATATATATATAGGTATATATCACCATATCCTTTTGACTCGATTGGCGAATCGATAAAATAATATATGCAATACGGAATCTAATTATGGAGACAAATAAATTCAGTTCTTTGTGCGAATCTGCCGAAAATGACGTAATTATGTATTTTTAAACTTTAGTGGTAGGCCTATGCCTACATACATAAACATGTGTACACTACCGACGTGAAGATACAAGTTAATACGATCAATTGTATTATTATTTATAATGTACCTAGGTATGTTTGCCGTATTTTGCAATTGGGACTATGACATTTTAATCGACAGCTGTAAAAATATATTATTAACAAAAACATTTATAAGGAAAACATAGGTCGAAAATTGAATTAATAATTTCCCTGTGTCTACATTGGATTCATTACTGTTAATTTAGAGACATTCTAAAGTAACAGTTACAGTCTCGGATTCATATTTGTTTTCATTTCGTGGTAAGGTTTGCATTATGTATAGCGAATCATCTCTTGAAGAACTCGAGTCGGTAGCTACCCTAGCTACCGTATCTTTCATTCCTATTGAGATTGTTCCTTAATCGATAACGTATCTGTTTTCTGACAACGTTCATAAAGAATCAATTCTTATATAAATTAATGATAATAATAAACTTGAGCACCGATTTGTATAAAGTTGTGAAAGTGGTTTATTTATATAGCATATTGATATACAAATTTAAATTAGGTGCAGTAGTCAACATTAATTTATTTGAATTTTCAAATAAACTTTATATTTATGCAAATATTTACTGTATTCAGTTGCCATGAATGGCTGGTTGCTAACCTATTAACCTAACAACATTTAAGGTTTAATTAGGGAAATATTTCAGTAAAATCTAAGATAAATTTACCTCCTATATCTTATGGTATTAACTATTACGAATGGCGATGCAACACCATTTGAGTACTAGATAAGATAAAACACTTGATTCCTGTAGTATTTTTGTACCATCTATCTATAGACTCATTAAAATATATTTACTACACAAGACATCAATACTCGAAACTAAACATAAAAACTTTTTTAAATATAGCGATAAGTTTCTTGACAGCCAGTGTATAAATAAAAAAAAAATATCGAATATTCGAATATCGAATCTATAATGTACCGATACCGCGTTTTCATATTAGATTCTTTTTTTGATTACGAGGCTTTTAAAACAACTTAAAGTCTATGTCAAATGAAATAAAATAAAAAAAAAGAAGTCATGAGTCTTGCCTTTCTGGTGAGTAATTGTCATTTCACTGTAAACATTGTGTAGATAGTATAAACAATGATAATAAAAGTATTAAGAAATCATTTTATCAGTCAATATGTAAATAACGGGTTTGAGTGCATGTTAAGTATGACAAAGGTAAGTAAATAATATAAAACATAAGTCTGAGTGTTAGTCTATGTTATTGTTCTTATAATGCACTTTTATAGGAAATGAAAGTTATTGTTATGTACCATTGTGAAATTGCAATAATTACCATTTTACTTTTAATGTTGTGGCTTTATTATGCTTTGTTATATTAGGTACACATAATATCAGCTTTATTTTTTTTTACAGAAAATACAAACTAAGGAATAACATGTGTTATTGAAAAGCAGTAAGTTCAATAAGGAGACCTCATTGCACATGTCGATATTTCCAGGCAGCTAATAACGTAAAAAAAAACACATTATAAATAATAACGTTTGTTTTATACATAGAATAGAGCTGTGAAATTGTTTGAATTATTTAAATATAAATCGTGATTTTACTCTAAATAGTTTAGAACTAAATTAGTTCCGTAATTTCCATTTCTAATCCTAAGTCATGACCTCAGTTAACTGTATCCTACCGTGACTAGCGGCACGAAAGCTTTTTGTCTCAATTTCTATCTGGCTAGACATAATTAAAGTATGTTGTCATAGCAACGCAGCCTTGGATGAAGTTTCACCGAAGCGTAATCGTTTCTTTGAAGCTGGATGTTGGAGGTCTCGAGTCTCGACTGCAGTTGATCGAAACTATCGGATATCCGAAACTATACTTTTCCGATATAAAAGATTTGATAATTTTGGATAAGAGCGGAGTTTAAATACGGCACAATAAATAAAGTTATATTATAAAATAACTCTAGTGCTGAGTTGAATTACGTTTAGATCTTTTTATTTCAATCTGCACTTTTACAATATCAACTGAGGCGATGCGTAATAATAACAACAAGTAAATGACATGTGCGCAAAGATGGCCGCGTAAGATAAATTGCAATAAGCGCATATTTTAAATTTTAAATAAGAAACGGGGAATTACTTTAAGTTGTTATGATAATAAGCTGACATGAACAGTGGTTGGTTTTTTTTGGCAGATATATTCGTAAATATACTGTAGATACAGGCACAGTACCTACATTTGTGAAAAAACCTATCTTTAAATGTTATGTCTTGTATGAACGAAATCTCTGTCTGTATTTTAAATGCAGCCTTAAAAGAAATTTGAAATAATAACTGTACCTCGCAGTGAAAACCAGTTTCAAGAAAATGACATCATTTTTTAAATATTTTTATGATTTCAACAACTGGAGGTAAAAGCTGATTATAACGAATATTAAAAAAAAACAAGACCTAGTTGACATTTATACGATTGTTATTCAGTTTTTTTATATTGTTATTGGGAAACATGTGTACTTTTCCATTAAAAACACGTTCCTCATTGATAGATTAGATACATACAATTCATATAATATCAGTCGTCAAGTTGTCATAGTGCATTATAATAAAATAACGTCGAAGCGCACAAACATGTCTTATTATTAATATTAAAACTTACTTGGTAGAGGCCGTAGAGGTTGTATTATAATCTCACTCTACCATTTATCGAAAGGACAAAACAAAGTTGAAAGAAAAATAAAATAAAATTTATACTGCAAAAGAAATTCCAATACTAGCTTTTCTACTTACGTTGGGTAAGTAGTTAAGTCGAGGAAGCTTCGTTGAAAACTGGACTTATCAATTAAAAATTTAGCTCGATAAAGTTTTAATTTACACTATTATAGAAAGACGTTGTCGGTTTCATACTTAAATAGGTTAATTGAAAAGCAGCAACTGATTTTTGAAATGTTACCTATTTAAAAATTGCAAAACAAATGTTATTTTATGTCTTTGATTTGCCCTTGATCATATTGCAAAATAAACATTAAAACAGCTCTCAAGAAAGCTATTTCTTGTTCTTGTTCTTCTCAAGAAATAGCTTTCTTGTTGAATAGTCAAAAATCAAAATGTTTTTTATTTAATTTCTTATAAACCAAAAAAAGGCGTTACGTTAAATCTACTGACTCTAGGTGCTCGGTTCCAAAATGTCCTTCCTATGGAGAAGAGCCGACAAGAAACTCCATAGGTTACTCTTTTAAAAATTAAATTGTTACAATTCTTTTTACATTTTTGGTTAACGATCAAAAAGTTTAATATTAAATTAAATAATTATTATAAGACAGATAATAATTAATGAGATACATTTTTACTTAGTCAGACATGCAGTACTTCCTAACTTCATAGTGTAAATAGCAAAAAAAGCCGTGTCACTGCTTCCCACAACTAAACAATTGACAGCCAGTATGAAAGTTGTGTATTGTCAAGTAATCTTTGTCTGAAGAATCATTCATTCAAAGTAAAAGAAAATAATTATTATCTTTAAGTATATACCAAGTTAATTCACTTATTCAGAATTGAAGATATGAGAGGTGTATCAATCAATTTATTTAAAACGGTGATGTCTAATCTAATTTTAATCTAATTGTTTTTTTTTTGTTATTGTATTACATGTACTTGCAATGAAGATAAACCGTAATGTACGTGTTTTGTTGTCTAACAATTTTAAAATATATCTCTATTTATTATCTGTTTATGTTTATAATTAGGTAAATTGATCACAATAATTTTTGATTTAGATACCATTGTTTGAATTAATTGACTTGTAAAATATGTTTGTACTTAGTCATAAATAATTGTCCAATTACTAAGCAATTTTATTGTTTTATTTATATTTGACATAAGAATCAGGCGATAAATAATAATGAACGAAAAATAGTTCGATTGATTGCTAAGAAAATACAACCATTTGCAGTTAATTAGTATAATAAAATAGGTAATCTATAATCTAACTGTCAGTTTTACATTACATCTTAATTATTAATTTTCAAAGTTTATTAATACATGTTTAACGATTAAGTTAATTGCTTTATAATTATGATAGATGATTTATGGTACTTACTTTATACTATACTATCTATGTGTATGTATATAGGTACCTACTAGAATTAAGCAAGTTGTCGCTATAGCTTAAAATTTATCAGAACATTCTTATTTTTGTGAAAAATGTATGTAGGTAGAGATATTTTTCCTTTTCGATGATCGTATGTCCACAAGAAAGTGCAGTGCCGTTAAGCGTCCCAATAAATGCGTGTGACATATATCGTCTAAAATAAACGCGTGTGTCGTGCATAATAAGTATGTGTGACAAGTGAGTCAGTCGGCTACCAGCTGCCGCTCCCGATTATACGACATTCTGGCAACGAATACCTGCCGTACTCAGCGGATATCAATGTCCACCCAAGTTTGGCTAATGCCGCCAAGGAATGTAAATTTACCACTCCACACTCCGTTTTAGTAAACACCGATGTTATTTAGTGTCTAAAAACAAGCAGTCACAAGGCTATACCACCAAAATTGTCCTTCCAGAAATCGTTTTCCATTTTGAGAAAAAAAAATCCATAATGATGTTTAAAAGCACATATTTCGCGAAATTTTAAAACTTTTTACTCTTAAAATACTTGAGCTGCGGGAAATATCGCTCGCTGGGATAAATAAGTATCGTACGTTAACCACATCGGGCTTGTACGGAAATGGCCAGCATTAAATATTCAGGTTTTTTTTTCTTTAAGCAAGGTATGGGCAAGGCATTCGCATCAGGTTTACAAATACGTATTTGTTATACAACCATGATTCCTCTTCTGATTAAAAGACAAGTAAATAAAGCTTTGTTTTACGTAAACGTTCCTATTTATGAACCTGACATTGAAAGCTACCTTAAATTCTTCTTTAGGTTTATCTTTTGTCAAAAACAAGGAAGCACATATTAAATTATCGGAGGAAACGGCAGCAAAAAAAAACACTGGTAGCAACATTTAAAATAACTAAACTCTCATTTTTTTTGTAGAGAGTAGGTTACATTAGACATTCTGTCCCATCCTTGAGGTCAACTAGGAATTTACAATATTTATAACAAACATTTTCACGCAAACACAAACTAGTATATATTGCGAAATACTTCATGTCCCAGCCATAAAGTCTTAAGCTGCATCATAGTGGACGATATTAGCATACCGTAGTGATCCCATATGCAGTGATAGGGTTAATTTGCATGAGCAGCACATAACCAGTCCACCCGTCCTCTATAACCTCCCACTTTACTATGTTTTGGTCTAGTTGCAACAGAAACTAATGCACTTATAGAGCTAGTTCAATGGACGTGGTCTTAACGAATATACATAATAATGTGCAAGCGTAGAACGCAGAACATTGAAAGTAAGACATGATTTTGACTAAACATTTTTATTAAATAATTTCCCTTTATCTTAGGTGGATTTAAAGGGAGGTAGAGTATGCTAAATTTAATCGATAGTAATTAGGACTTTTCTATGAGAGTTTCAGCCAAAACATGTAGTACAAAAAATAGCAGTAAATAGTATTATGCAGTATTTAAGGAAAATCCTAAGCAGTAAATACAACACTTGGTTAACGTCCTATAAAAAACTTAAGTGCATTTTTACCGCCTCATAAACGTTGAACTAATTATGCCATTACCAGCGCATAAACAAATGCAATACTACAACTGCATCGGTAACACTAATTATGCAGTTTTGCCTGCACAAAATTATACGCATCATTTTCCTCAAATTTCCAGATTGTAATTATATTTAACAGTATCCGCATGTTTACCGAATACCAGGAAAAACCCAGGTCCACGAATGCTCTGTCAAATTTTGCATATTTTCCTTATAGGGTGGGAGTTTTACGTGTTTGACCGTTACCGAGATGGTTACGTATTATTAGCAGGTTTCTAGGGTTCCGTATCCGAAGGGGGCCAAAGAAGCTATTTTAAAGCATTCGCTGTCCATCCGTCTGTCCGTCTTAAACCGTAATACACTTACATAGTTGAAAGTTTCACTGAGTGTATTTCTGTTCCAGTTATAATAGCAAATAAAAAAATACAGTCTATTATATTTATCTTGTGCGAAGAAACGGTAGGTACGGAACCCTTCATATGCGAGTCCGGCCCACACTTGACCGGTTTTTTCTAAATATATGCATGCAATCCAGTTTTGCGTCAGTTGGTGCTTTCACATAATAAAATTTAAAAGGATACATTCGTATTTGATACAATCTTGAGTTTATTGAGAAGTTTGCTAAACTTGTTTTGTTTATGATTATTTTATATGTTTACGCTTTCATCGCAAGGTATAATTAATATGTCCTTTACGTTTCAATTTATTTCCTCTTTTTCAGATTTCTGATTAAAATCTCATATATAAAATTCTCGTGTCACAATGTTAGTTACCATACTCCTCCGAAACGGCTGGACCGATTTTTATGAAATTTTATATGCATATTCAGTAGGTCTGAGAATCGGCTACTATCTATTTTTCATACCCCTAAGTGGAAGTAGGTAGGTAGTAGGCAGGTAGGTAGTAGGCAGGTGCTAGGTAGAAAAAAAATTGCATTGCAACGCATGCCGGGTACAGCTAGTATATGTATAAATATCACAAATTTTTTAAACAAGTTTTTATAACTAAAAATAGTTTTGAAAAGTATCATACATACTTAGCATGCTTACATGTATTTCATGTATTTCCGCATAAATTTTTCCTTAAAATAAATATTAAAATATCTTGATAAAGACCGATGCTTAATAGAGTAGCGTAGAGCTTATAAAACGTGACTCTATGCTAATTATATAATCGTCTATCATCTATAATCCTTGCGATACTTGACCGTGACTGCTTTTGAACTTTGCGAGGATAGGCAAACATAAGGAAAATAGTTTTGACGTCACACATATCTACTTCTTTGAGTTTATTAACTTAAACGGTGTCGTTATAAAACGATGTTAAATTTTGACAAGGTCTCAATACTTAGTTATGAACTTCAGATATTTGAGAAAAATGTACATAATTATATTAAATAATAAGTATCCAAACGCCTGGTTGAATTTTTTGATGCCTTGTTTTAGTTCTTAGTTTAATTTAGTTTATAATTCTTCTTATTTCTTGTGTAGGCTTAGTTTTTATAATATTGTAAATATTTTAAGTTTTATTTCATTAATAAAAGTAATAAGTATTGCATTTATTTAGAGATAAAATAAGCATTGAATAGTTTAACTATTTCAGTTAAGTAGGCTTTTAATTTGTTATGTGTTTATTATTGTCATATCGACACCCTTCACAGATCCGTTTTTTCACATAGCCTTAATTAAAATCTTTGGGGGACAACCTTTAAGGTTTCCTCTCATTAATAATTTTAAGCGTTTTTAAAAACACAGCTGTTAAGGCTTTTATTAATGTTTCTTTAAATATTTTCACACATCAATCTGTTGATGTTTCCTAATTTCCGCTGCAGTAGCTGTCATTGTTTATAAACAATGAAACATAAACATACTTAGTACAGCGGAAACAGCAACTGTATGTAATGACCTCTAAGCTCATTACTAATAAAAATATGCCTAAGAACCCATGGTAGCGAGATCTCTACATTATCGCAATTTGGATTCTATCCTAATTACATAAAGCCTATTTTTAAATCTCACCACAACACGTAACCTACGACTGGGTCCTGCGCCAAATTTATCTTTCTACACGCCAAAATAAACTTTACATAATGATCATAGAACTCGATTTGCAATAACTTTTGCGGTAACATCCTCGACGACAGAAATCGCAGTCATATAAACGCAGTCTTATTGTGAATCATTAGTTACGACAGAGCTTCCGAGTTCCGTTTGATAAACGTGTTTAGGTTAACCACAGAGTATATACCTCACAGAGGTAAACCGCAATGGTTCATACAATCGCACAACTGCGAACTTCAGCGTTGTATGCGTGGCCTCTCATTGAAGAATAAAAGTCGCCCCTTGACAGAATTAGCTAGATCAATTGACAACTCAGGAACATGGCACGAATATAAAAAATCACGAATATAAAAAATCGCTGTGGAGTCTCAAGATACCTTTAGCATTTTGAAGTGTACAGTTGCAAACATAAGATTTTTAAGAACTTCTTTAAGTTAAGTTTTGATTATTCGAGGGGCAGTACTTATTTTTTTTATTCTTAGATGTATGCATCCTCTGTGGGGTATTTACTCTGTGGCTTAACACTGAACATTACATATTACACGTAACACACGAAAGCTAGTGAGTTAAAACTATTCCTTGTTTTCACTGTTTATGGTAATAGTTAATGGTTCAGTGGAAACCTCTTTATGATGCGGTCGCAGTATAAAACGCTAACAACTGTCAATTTGTGAAACGATTTTGATACGGCACGTGTTGATGACACTTTCTCTGTTCGTGAACAGGCCTAGAGTTGCTTATTGTTTTCTATACTCGAATATTTTATTTGATTTTCTCAAAAGAAAATATAACTTAGTTTTTAATGTAAATTAAGTTATTTAGAGGTGGTTATTCTTTGTCACATGAGCACAAACGATGCTTGATCAAAACAAATATTTGTTTATATTTTATTTATATTTTGATTAAAATGATTTTCAACCATGCCTCTATCTAGGTATACGCATGTCTTGAAAAATATCACGCATGCCTAAGTTACGCACATAGACTGTGATTTACTTGAGTAATGTTTTTAAAATGGCACGTGTAATCTTCACTTACGATCACGACACTTTCTCTGATCGTGCACAATCGCACAAACTCATTTCCGAGTAACATACGATCTATAAGTTTATACGAAACGGTGTTATTCCCACGGTTGTCATTCATTTCCTCATTGGAGTAGGTCTTGTTATGATACTAAGTGCTAACAAGGATATTTCACAATTACTAGACAAAACGCTATTTTTCCGCATTGTTTGTAAACATGAAATGTGTTGTAGCTGATTTTATTTTGATTCTCATAGCTTTGTGAACAGTCAATGAGCCGGATGAGAGTCAATGAGTTTGCCACCTTTCTATACATAATAATATTCCGGGACAACTCACACACGGTTATCTGATCCCAAGCTAAGCAGAGCTTGTGTTATGGTAACCAGACAACTGATAAACATACTTATATATTTCTAAATACATACATATTATAGATAAATTACACCCAGACAACCAGAACAAATGATCGTGCTCATCACACAAACATTTGTCCTGGGAATCGAACCCACGACCTCCGGTATAGCAGTCAGGGTCACTAACCACTAGACCAACAGGCCCGTCATGTTATTAAGAGTTCAAGGTTAACTAACTTTAATTGTAGGCATAGCTGTTTTATTCGCTTTAAATTACATATGTCACTGGCCCATAACTATGTTAATAATTGTCTTTATATAGTGCCTATAGATTATGTAGAAATTAAATTAAAATGCCGGGAAACACTAACAAAGAACAAATATCTTATGACGAGAAAAAAATACATTATTGTACCTTGTTTATTGATTATGATTTGTAGCTCATAGATCTACGACAGAATACATCATAAATTAATCTAAATCCGTAGCAACAGAACAATATCGAAGCCAGTACATAAATATGCAATTAATTACGAATAACGTAATCAGAGAAACATTACACAAGAATACATACATATGAAAATATTCAATGGCTAGTAAATATATTCATAAACATGTCTGTTGTTCCAAACTATCGATTGTTCAAATTATAATTGCAAAAAGTACATTTTTATCTTTGCATAATTCAAAAACAATTGTGAATCTGTATACTAATGTCTGGGGAATACTATAATGTTGTGATTAGGGCATAGGAACCGGGTTTTCCCGGTTCCAAAAGAACCGGGAATTCCCGGTTCTGAGGGTCCCTGAAAGAACCGGTTCTTTAAATCGGAGAACCGGTTTTTTCGGTACTTTCGGGTTCTTTCATTCTTTCTTAAAATAAATTTAGAAATACCTCAATTCATGCTAAATATCAAGTTATTATCATATAATATTGTTTTCACTTGCCTCTCCCACATAATTTAAGTGGATCCAGATTCTAGCCACATTTGTGAAATCAGTTTCAACGTCGCATTAATCTCATACTGCCGATCTAAGTACACTGTATTAAATTTTGGCACTACAAAAGACATCAAAATTACCATTATTTATTAATATTATTTTAATCATTATTTATAATCGAAACCTGGGCTGTATTGCAGTCCCTCCAGAGTCCAGCGATGTCATATCGACTATAGGTATATCGAGGTGTTGAAGTGTTTGTATAGTAACGCCACCATGTCGATCCGGTTACAGGACGAGAGCACGAAACCAATCCAACTGCAGCGTGGTGTGAGACAGGGAGACGTTATTTCTCCGAAACCGTTCACAAATGCGTTGGAGGACGTCTTCGGGCTCTGGGACTGGAACGGGTTCGGCATCAATGTCAATGGCGAATACATCACTCACCTTTGTTTTGTCGATGATATAGTGATCATGGCGGAGTCGCTGGAGGAGCTCAATACTATGCTCAGCGACCTCAGTATCGTTTCCCAACAGGTGGGCCTTAAAATGAACATGGACAAGACGAAGATCATGTCCAATGTCCATGTCGCACCTGTACCGGTTGTTGTTGGGAATGATACTCTCGAAGTTGTCGACCACTACGTCTATCTTGGACAAATAGTTCAGTTAGGCCGGTCCAACTTCGACAAAGAGGTCGCCCGAAGAATATAACTCGGATGGGCAGCGTTCGGGAAACTAAGCGACATCTTTTCGTCCAAAATTCCGCAGTGTCTGAAGACGCAGGTCTTTCACCAGTGTGTGTTGCCAGTGATTAAATATGGCTCTGAGACGTGGTCGCTAACGGTTGGCCTTTTGGAGAGGCTCAGAGTCACTCAACGAGCTATGGAGAGAGCTATGCTCGGGGTTTCTTTGCACGACAGGATCCGAAATACGGAAATTCGCCAAAGAACTAGAGTCACCGACGTAGCTCGAAGAATATGCAAGTTGAAGTGGCAATGGGCAGGCCATATCGCTCGAAGAACCGATAACCGCTGGGGAAGAAAGGTTCTCGAGTGGCGACCACGAACCGGAAGACGCAGCGTTGGCAGGCCTCCCATCAGGTGGACCGACGATATCGTCAAAGTTCCGGGCAGTGGACGTCTTCCGGCAGATGATGACTAATTTGATATATTATAGTTTTCGATTTCTATAGTGAAATATAAACAACTACGAAAATACTGATTTTTAAAGTACTGTACTATTGCTAAATGTTACTTAAAAACTATGTTGTACTTAGGAGTATAATTATAAAAATAATAAACAATGTGATTTCCAATAAAGTGTGTTTGATCCATTCTCCTTTATTCGTTATGGTGGAAGAAAATCAGGTTATCAACTAAAATTTATCAAAAAGAACCGAAAGAACCGAAAAAACCGGGTACCCGGTTCCAGCTTGAGTTTGGAACCGAAAAAACCGGTTCCTAAAATAGGGCCGGTTCTCGATGCCCTAGTTGTGATGCGATGCGCGTGCGCAGTTCTGGTTCTGTTTCCCTTCATTGAATTGGTAATAAGTTAATTGTTTAGCTGACGTCCGGTGCAGGTACTGTGATGACGTCACAAGTATAGTAACTTAGTTACTTTAAGTAAGTTCAAGACATATCTTGCTTGTATTGCGTTGGAACCCAGAAAGTTATCAGTATGTTGATGTAGGGTCGATAAAATGAGAAACTCTTACTACAGGTTTATGCAAAATCCGGACAACTCATAGTGCGTAGCTTACTAAACTAATACACAAAGGAAACATAATGTTACATCTACTTAAATAAATACGATTTTCCCTTAACAAAACCACATTGAAATCCCCAACCTGTTTTATTAATTGCCGAGCCTATTAAGCTTTAGTAACGTCGATTAAATGAAATAATGTCATTTGACATCAATTGAGTAAAACCCTTAGACGGTAAGGCTTGCAGTGGCACACATATCGGCTGCGCTTGCGCAAGCATTAGATAATGTCCTCTCGCCTTCACACATTCTAAAGAGAGCTAAGTAAAAACAATTGAACCTTGAAACTACAGACAAGACAATAAAATATGTAGACAAAAGTAAGTGACAGTAGTAACGTGTTAAGCTAATAACTATTTCATTATAAAATAATAAATGTATTTGTAATTTTCTTTTTTTATATTTTTTTGCGTAAGGTATCTTTCCTCCCAATTTAAAATTAGACATCTCATTTTTCAAATTAATTTAATAGTGCAGAGATTTGTAAAAATATTATATTTTTAAAATTGTCCCTTAATACCCACGTATAATTATATAAAAGAAAATAGAAATAGAACACATGCTCGTGATCAACAAATTGAAACCTTACGTTGAAGTGAGTTATGCAACTTCTATGTCACTACTGCGTGGGTTTATAGTAAACAAATACTTATGTTTATTTATTTAACACAATTTCAATCCCAAATCAAGAAGGTAAATATTACATAATGACCACGTGTGAAGGTGAAATAAAGATATAAATAGGCATAAAAATACCCAAAGTTTGGCTAAATTTAGTTACAAGAAACCTTGTCTTTGTAATGTATTTTTTATCATTTGTAAGCTCTATATTTATTAAATTCTGATTTTATGTTGAAAAGTGGGATTATCCTTTTATACTTTCATATTCTTTCTTATTTATACAATTTCAAACGAGAGTTAGATTTAGTTATTTTAAGAGCTTTTTGTGTAGTGTAGTAATCAAGTCACGATTATTAGAAGTACATATTTTTCAAGTGATTTATTAAATAATCAATAAAGGTGGACAATCACATACATTCCTCTGAACCCAAAGTACTTAATTTAGCTTTGTAAAAAAAAATATTTATTTATATAAGATTTAATTTTATTTAGTCCTTGTTTGTTCTTGTATTAGATTTAAGTATTGAATTGTAAATAAAGAAAATAAATAAAGGTGGACAATCACATACATTCCTCTGAACCCAAAGTACTTAATTTAGCTTTGTTAAAAAATACTGTACAAATTACGATAAAACATTGAATTAGCTCTACAAAGCACGCAAACTTTTCACATACGGTACGTAATTGCTTCCGACTAACAGGACAATTTCAAGGCTTTATTATAATTAAATTGTAACATAAAGTACCTTCAGTAACAAGTTCCATTACAATGTATAATTATTAACCTGTTTCATATTATGTAACTCAGAATATGGTATTGTATGTAGAGACAAAAAGAAATAGAGAAAACCATTATAAAAACCAGAATTATAAAAAATATAACCGAAATTTAAAATAAAATTAAACATCTTCAATATAAATATTTGTTAAGAACAAGTTTGAACCAATAACAAAAGCTCTACATGTTTTTAATAGAGTCCTCGAACATACGATATTATTTAACATTTCCGTTTATTTTGGGCTCTGATTAAATGATTAAGGCTATATAGCAGTTGACCTTTGTTTGCTGCTAAACTTGTCAAAGTAGAATATATCGATTCTTAATATTTTACGGTCCAAGTAAATCCACACATTTGTCGTTTTAATAAATAAGAAAAGAAAGACATGAATTAAAAAAAAACATGTGCCTACATGTATTGTCTATCCTCACACTAAGTTTTCAATAGACAGGTTAAATAAACAAACAGCAAAACAAATACCACTCTAAATCGCTATTCTTTCTTTTGAACTTTTACGAAAACCGATCATGTGCAACTCTACATTTTAATATACAAGTTATTCATGACATAAACATCTACTAATTCTTGTTTATATTAACCAGTAATTGTAAGTCATTAATATTTCTTTGAAAACTTGTCCCCAAATGACCATTCACCATTAAATAAATTGGAGTAATAAATAAATTGCAAGTGTTGCAAAACATGTAGCATTATCATTTTGGGTTAAACAGAATGTTGAATAAACAGGTACTTACTCTGAAGGTACTCCACATTTTCTTGTACTTCTGGCACCAAATGCATAAAGGTTGTGGAAAGCAGGACACCGCCTCCAAACGATAGCAGAGTCATCACCACCCTGTTGGTGGTCTTCAGGTTCCCAGCATCTTCCGCCGACAGCCAGTGGAACTTCCTCGCTAGCAGGAGCGGTGCCAGACCACATATCATGGACGCACAGAACAGCACGATCATGGACACCCCCTTGGCCAGGACGACCCCCTCGGTGTCATCCTCAGTGTGGCGTAACATCACTTGCACGTGTTCCGCGGACATTGTCACTTAAAGTAACTGATGCGAAGGTGTTTCTACTTGAAGAAGAGACGCGAGAGTGTGTTGCGCGAAGGGCGGGGATCCTTTTATAGTGCGGTGCGGTATCAGGTGCGCGTGCGCCGTCTGAGAGCGACGCGCGTACTGTGCGTCGCGGCCGGCCGGCTCGCGGTTCGTTCCACTCCCGCGCAGACTCCCGCGCTCGCCGCACAGCCTTAAAACTTATGCGCACCATTCATGTGTAATATTCCTATGCTTATGTGAAATACGTGATATTTTGTTTTTTTTTTGTAACAGTGGCGTTTAACGCATTCCGGTTACGTTTTTATTACGTTTTTGTTTATGCATATATGTATTGCATAATTAGTATGAAAAGTTGAACTATTAGAAGAAACAATTAACAAACAAATAACTAAATCAAGTGCAAATAATAAAAAAAAACACAATAAATAAAATCTCGCAGTGTTGAAAACATACAGAAGACAAATTCTGTATGTTTTCAACACTGCTCTTTATCATCTCCCTGCCCTGCTCCCATATTTTTTGGTCGGCGCAATGCGTAATCAGCTTCCAATGGCTTCCATTCATGTCTACTACTCGTCATCTCAGCATTCACTCCTTTCTTTCTCATATCAACACTGCTAATTCATGTAAAAACCTAAGAATTTAATTATTACTGTTGGAATATACAAATATTCATTCAACATATAAAACCTCATTACATTGACTTCTTACTGGCAGTCAATAATCAGCCAATACTTCATTGTTCAAACGTTCCTAAAAACGTATTACTATGCTTCACTTGAAATAAAATATGGTTGACGCGAGTTGCTGTTTTACTTTTTCCTGAACCCATTTTTCCTATTTCCAACAGGTTATGGGCCCAGACCGTTTTAGTAACTACGCGAATTAATTAGTTCAAAATTAAATGTAAGTGTTGTGATAATATTTCTACGAAATGAAAATATTTTGTGAAAATTCACACGGCCATCAGATCCTGAACTACGGCGGAGTCTGTGCTATGGGGACCAGACAACAGATATGTATACTAATATATTTTTTCAATACATGCATATATAGATAAAATTACATCTAGACAAAACAAATGAACATGCACATGACACAAAGATTTGTTCTGGAATAAAATAAATATTTAGCTACATATACCTACTACTAGATTACAATTTCCCCACACGAAGAATGAAGGAAATGAAGATTTCCCAAATGAAGAACAACAAGATTGCAAAAGGCTTACGATGTGCGACGATGTCATAACTCATAACACTCGGCGAACAACACTTCAGCTTATTAAAACACGCTTGATGTATATCATGAAAGCTAAACCTACGCCTAAACTAGATTTTTTGCTATGCTAACAGCAAACGGTTCTCAATCTCAACTCACAACCCACCTTCTAAGAAAAACCAAACTACTCAAAGAAGAGAAAATATTTCAACCCAGAAATACTCAGTATACATTTGCTAAATATAGAGTTACTATGATGGGCGTTGAAACCGTGTTAAAAAGAACTACCGTTTTAGTCAAGACGATGCAGGAAAATGGTGAATATCCAGCTACCAGCTATGAGAAGACAAACAACGTTTAACCCTGCAATGCTGACAAGGACAGTATCGTTTCTATGTTCTCCAAAGTTAACCAATATTGCCGATGATCGGTAAACTGATAATGAAATATGTTTTCTTTTAGATTCTGATGCCGCTGATCAGTTGTGAGGCGTTCGCATCTTACGCTAAGCTACTCAAAGAGAGAGGAGCGCTGCGACCACGAGGTTAAGCATTTTAAGAATTATTGAAGACGTTTCATATTCATCCGAAATACGGTAAAATTTGTTATTGATAAATAGCATTTAACAGACAGGTACGTCGGTTATTTTTGTAATAATGGTTATCAAATATAAAATAAAAATAACTAAATGCTATATGACCAGTGATAAAACTAACAGCTTTTTCAGTATCATTTTTGAGGTAGATGAGTCGTGATATTTAAACATTATTTAAAACAGTTGCGAAGATCAAGATGTTTTAAATTATAAACAAATTTTATGCGACATTTAATTAAACTATTGTGAGTACATACATAATTTATTAAATTTTAAATAAATTATTTATTTATTCTACAAGAATAAATAAATAATTTTCTCAAAAAATGTTATTGTCAAGTATGATGGTAAAATGATTGGTAATATATACATTACTACTTATTAAGTTATGTGTAAGAAATGTGTTGTATATTTGGTAAACAATCACAATTTATTTTAAAGATAATTTAAAATACTAATCGAACGTTACTTCTTATTCATTTTGATGTTTTTGATTTGTGACATTCACAACCGAAGATGTAAACATTGCTATTAAATACAATTCTATACATCATAGTTATATTACTATAACTTTAATAAAGGGAAAAGTATCAATAATTGATGGTACCATATAGTCCACAGCAAAATGGTGTCGCTGCGTGCATAAATCGTACGTTAACCAAAATGATTCAAGCATTGGTAACAAGTGCGAAATCTTTACTTGATGAAGCTGTTTATAATACGGCAACGTATTTTAAAAACAGACATTCCACAAAAGCGCCAGAATATAATAAAACACCATGCAAAATGTGACATAGCAGACAAACAACACCCTCCTAGTTTTATTTGTCTGTCGATAGAAATTTGACCAAAAAATCGTTAGTAACGAGAAAAATGGTTATATATTTCTCGTTGCTCAAGATATTTTGACGAATCATGACTTATGATTCTTGTAGGTCTGTAGATGTTCAAATTCCCGCCGAAATAAGCAAGTCCGATTATAAATCGGCAATGTTAAAAGGCAACGAACACGAGAACCTTGCTGAAATCTCAGATGTTGGACCATTGTCTAGTAAACTGAGACGCAGATTCATTTACTAAATTTAGAAGAGAAAGGATACAAATAGTTTAAAGAGATTATAAACAAAATATTGATCTAGATTTTATTTTATTAATTGCATTTTTGAATAAATACTAAATTCAAATATACTAACGATTATAATAGAACTGATTCTTATAAATGGTTAAAATTAAAAGCCATACAACACAGAATAGCATGGAAATCAAACTTGAAGTCTTATTTATAAACGTTTGCACTTGTTGGTCGGAATATTAATTTTGATTTTAATATTAGTATGTACTAATAAATAAATTTCAAAATATGAAAAAGTCAAAAATATTTAAATTATTGAAGCAAGAACTTCAAAGTTGATTTATGTCTAAAAAGTTCTACATGATATTTAATTACATAAAATACATGTAATTTTCTGTATTTTTTTATTTACGAAATATGTATTTAATTTTCTACGGAAAGTTTATATTATATTGTCCTATATGTCAACGTTAACGTTTTTGTACCAGAGATTAACTTTACAATTTTATGAAATAGGTTTAATAAAGCATTTGAATATGATAGTTTTAAATGAAATATAAGTGATGGTAAATTGATATTCAATCAAGAACCTTCATATTCAACTTGGCGATAGGGTGCTGCTGGGGAGTTTGTTGCGCCGTTTCTTCTCCACAGCTACAGCACTTAGGAAGCGGTGGTAATTTATTGAACTTCAAAATTAACTTAGATATAGCTACTTAAAATAGAAGATCTTCGTAGTAAATTTTAAGTTTTTACACAAATTCTTCAATAATTACTAAATCTTACAAATCAACATTTTATTCGAAATTGATTAGGTATATGTTTATTGTTAAACTCTGACAATTATCAGGTATAATGTTTTGTAAGTGTAAACTATACACGTAGCAGGCGATGTGATCTTGAGTAGAAAATAACACAACCGAAGATGTCGAATACAACGTTATTTATTTGTCGAAAGAACAAAGAACAGAATAATTAGGTACAATAGCACTTAGGTATACTCTTACACTGTAAACCTTGACTTCCTAACCGTTACGTTTTTCGACACACAAGAGAGCGAGTCACCGGTCAACACTTGCTTTTAAACCCTACCCGGCACAATATTTTGATCGAGTTGCCATCGTTGAAAAACAAAATAATGTTAGGTAATAAAAATATTCGACTAAATTAATAAAACTATTCACTTAGTTATTGTACAAAATATGGGAACACGAATTAAATAAACTATTGCAAGTGATAATATTAGACTAATTATAAAAATATTTGAATGAATTATTGTAAAAATTTATGAACCCTAACATAAGCGACCGGATACTATACTGTACTAAATACTTAGTCAATAACAGAGTAAAATTAACGTACAATCGAGAAAATGCTTGTTTTTCTTTTATGAAATAACTGCATTAAAAGTACGCTTAGCTTAAAATTAATCTATGAACCGTGTTAATTAAATTAATTAAAATGTGATAGTTTATTTAGTAGAAGGTATAGTTGGCTATGTATTTTCCGATTGAGGGGGTGAACTAATTGACAAAATAATTAGAAAGGGGCACATACTCATTGTTCAATAATTGTATAATATATAGAAAAAGTACAGAACTGCGCATATTTAAAGCGTTTGATAATTGTACAATATTGTTGCATTTTCAACGAAGAAAGCAATCTGCATAAAGTCATTGCGTTTTAATTCCAATTGCACTGCAAATTGTAATTTTTGGTGACAATATCAGTTGCATTCGTTTTATAAATAACCCCACAAATCACAATAGTTTCATAACTATTGATGGATATCAAGTACAATTTTAGGAGGACAAATTATGTACTAATAAAGCAATAAACCCAAAACATATTTCCATAGAAAATCTATTGGATATTTCACGAAAATGGTTAATATTTAAAACTGAAGTTCCTGGATATAGAATAAGATAAAGTTAATTTAATTATTTAAGTGTTATAAGACTTTATAATTTTAAGTGTTTTTCTTTGTAATAATTATAATTCTTAACTGTATAATTTTATAAGACGATTGTATTTCTTACTCAAAAGTTATTATCAATCCATTTAAATTTAAAATGTCAATACCAAAACAGTAATGGTATAGTCATGATTAAATTATATATTTCTAAATGGATATAATTATAAATATTAAATAAATATTTGAGGGCGACTGTTGGAATATACAAATATTCATTCAACATATAAAACCTCATTACATTGACTTCTTACTGGCAGTCAATAATCAGCCAATACTTCATTGTTCAAACGTTCCTAAAAACGTATTACTATGCTTCACTTGAAATAAAATATGGTTGACGCGAGTTGCTGTTTTACTTTTTCCTGAACCCATTTTTCCTATTTCCAACAATTACTTTATTATGTACCTAACTTTTTTTTAACAATTTTTTTTTTTTACGTTTTCGATCTAGCGTACCACTCTTACTTTTTTTCGAAATAGCGTGCGTGCAATAACGTCATTCGAATCTTCATATCACTCCCGTAGACCTGAGAATTAGATATAAATTTCAGTTTGATACCTCCACGCGTTCCTGAGAAAAACGGTCTTGACAGACGGACGGACGGACGGACAACGAAGTGATCCTATAAGGGTTTAGTTTTTTCCTTTTGAGGTACGGAACCCTAAAAATTGGACCATTAAAAATTCAACCTAAATGTCAATCGAATGCAATAGTAGGTTGATGGTTGAATTTTAACTGCCATAAAATCGTAAAATATTTCTGATTTGCGTAAAAAGAACAGTAATCTTGTCCAATAAAAATGTAATACATATATAATTTGATTATCCAGTCTTTACAAATCATTTAACTTCTTTGACTGTACAGAATACAATATGAAGTAGGAAATCAACATGGCCGTAATCATTATAAATACGGTGATTAGGAATAAATTAACATAAAATAATAACGATAACGGTTATCGCTAACGCCTAATTTATATCAATCATGCCAATACGTCACGAAAGCGTTAATAAAACCAATATTTTATGTAATATTTTATAACGATAACGAAAATATCCGATACGTGTACCTATCAGGTGCACAATATTTAAAATAATATTTCAAAAGTATTTCAAAAATAATAATGTGGACCTGTTATAGTCTAGTTGACAGGTTATGAAAAAAATATATATTCATTTCGTTGGTTACATAACAAAAGCTTTCATCTGGAACCCTGAACTTGTAAACTCCAACTGTTTGTTCAGCGTGAAAATAAATCTTTTACAGACATCCTTAAATCTAAGATAATTTTACATTATAATTAAATGTAGAGCCACGAAATCAACTTTATTTGAATTATCAGAACATACATCGCGGAAATGTAAATCAGGTTTGATAATGTAATTGGCCATAATAATAATCATTAATATTGATTATTTAATTTTTAATTTCATCGTCGCCATAGAGTATAATCCTCTAATACTGCATTGCGTTCTTATTTCAAACAATTAAAAGTGTTTATACCATAAATCTGTTTGTAAAGTTTTTGGTTCATTCTGCTTTTAAATTATAACGTGTCATTTTTTTTTAAAGTATTTTTTTGACTGCTAACAATTTATTTTTATATAAATAAACATGTTTTTGGAAATACTTCTTTTAATTTTATTTTTGACAAGTCAGTCCTAATTACTTTTTTATGCTGAGCACGTAATGTTTATTAAGTCACTGAAGTGGCCAGTGTTTAGTTGCACTCGCTTGCTTATTTATTTCTTTTGTGCTTACTTTGAAAATAGAACAGTTCAAACGCGGAAGAATGAAGGTCGTGCAATAAATAGTTTATATTTAATTTCTTGTTAAGTTTGACAAGCGTTTTACTCAATGACCGACTTTGTAAAACCACGGATAAATTATAAATGTTTAGATATAGTACAGATTTAAAGCCTTAAATAGCACCGATATAGCGCAAATATATAATTATGCAATAGTGCTATGATGATATAAGGTTTACTTTATCTCAGAATACCAAATCTGATCCATTTGGGATCAACTTTATACCGAATTATACCGACTCTTTAAAAAATAAAGGATGGTAGTAAACCTGTGTTGAGTTTAATAACTCAAAAAATCCTAAACACTGAAAAAATATGACATGTTACTCACTAGACTATCAACAAATATTTGCAAAGAAATAGATAAATATTCTTTGAGTGCACAAACAAACATAATCCACTCATACACTAGTATGATGTAATCAAAGTAAATAAGCTAAACATATACTTGACACACTTTTGTTCCAGGTAATGTCAATAGACGTATTCAGTCTATTTCCTCTTTAGTTACCTATAGTCGACTTCAGAGTGTTAACATTACCTAATTATAACTAACCCCTATGCTAGCTGGACACACAAAAATTTTAGAACGGAATTCCATGTGTGTGAGTCTGGCCATGAGTGAAAATGAAGATGGTAATTGAAAATGTTTAGTTTGATATTTTAGTTTTTGTTTTGTTAGTACTTATTCTTAAAAATATTGCCCCTATTAGAAAGCCTTAAGACTGACTAATTGAATGACTAGTTTCTATATTCAATACTAGCTGTGCCAGCGACTTCGTTCGCGTGGATGACGAAACTTATCAATTAATGACGAACTTATTACTATTGATTGTAGCGTGATGAAAAGTATACTATAACCTGCCCAGGAATATGAAGAGTAATTGTACCAAGTTTCGTTAAAATCTGTCGAGTAGTTTTTGTTTCTATAAGGAACATACAGACAGACAGACAAAAAATTTACTGATTGCATTTTTAGCATCAGTATCGATCACTAATCACCCCCTGATGGTTATTTTGAAAATGTATTTCATGTACAGAATTGACCTCTCTACAGATTTATTATAAGTAGCTATAGGTTAAAGTAATAAAGATGGTATATAATTGTCTGACTTAGAACTCTACCGTCCAAAAGCAATACGAAATGTTTCTTGAATGTAGGAACTAAGCCATAAGAACTACAGAGAATTAAATAAACAAAGAATGTCTTTATTTTTTTCTTCCTTTTATTTCTATGTCGTAGAACAAAGCTTTTTATTTCGGTCAATAACCTTACAATTAAAATAACGTTAGGTTTAAGATAAATTGATTGCGTAATCTTAGAACTCGTTTGTGTATATACGTGTGAATCAAGGTAATCAACGGGATTTCCCCGAAAACTTAATTCTATGAAATAAACAAAGTGATTTTAATCTATTGGCCGTATATACCAACTTAATTACCACCAAAGAGTGATTATGTGTAAGACTCTTCATAAAATCATCTCAAGGATGACGATGATAATAATAAACCATCGTGTAAATTATACCTAAACCTATTATTGAGTTTAAATTTTTTGCGAAACAATCTTATGCGGCTTTTTAATTGTTCTTCTAAGAACCATTTTATTTCCTTTTTTATTCATTTCCCGCACTAGCGTTCTTACAAATACGTCATATTTCCAGCCACACCAATATTATAAATCAGAAAATATCTGTCGGTCTGCGAAACCGCTAAACGGATATTGATAAAATATTGATGCTGGAATCCTAAGAAAGTACATTGTTTACTTTTTGGCCTTATAGCCGACAATCAAGCTGGCGAAACCGCGGGCAAATGTAGTTATGCCAGGAAATATAAAATCTCCGGGTTTCCGCCGTCTAGGAGTGAAATTAAAGCTATAACAGACGTACAGACAAATCTACTTTCGTTCTGCATTACAGCCGGGATTATCAACAAACTATGGCTAATCTTAGGGCGAACGCAGTTTGAGTCATCAACTTGCAATCACGGTTTAAGTACCTATAAATACACATCATGATTATTGATGTTCTATTCCTAGCATATTGGCTAGCTTGCACCTGGTCATGGTACATGGTATACATATATAATATACCCTACATGTAATTCATGGCACGTAAATAAAGCTAGGCATAGCTATATAATGCACGCAACTTATAATAAATTGAGGTATATTTCCGCTGCTGAGAACCTCAAGCGGCGGAAATATACCAACCTAGTTGGAAGTTATTTATTCGAGCCGTTTGGGGTTGAGACCCTTGGTCCGTGGGGTCCGAGTGCACACCGATTTTTTAAAGATTTATCCAAACGCCTGGTTGACACTTCGCGTGACCCAAAGGCTGGCTTCTACCTAGGTCAGCGAATAAGCATTGCCATACAACGTGGCAATGCTGCCAGCCTTTTGGGCACACTCCCAGTCGACAGCGATGTGGATGAATTTTTTGATGCCTTGTTTTATTTAGTTCTTAGTTTCATTTAGTTTATATTTCTTCGGCTTAGTTTTTATAATATTGTAAATATTTTAAGTTTAATTCCATTAATAAAAATAAATATTATTCCAACTAAAAAAAAAAACTTATAATACCCTATACTTATAATAGCCTATAAATGTTACACTGCTGGGCACAGGCCTCTTCTCATATAGAGAAGGCATGAGCATTGAACACCAGACTTGCCTATTGCGGATTGGCGATTTGACAATGCAGTCGAATCGCACCGCAATAGGAATTTCCGATCCCTTCCTAAATAACCAACTTAGGAATGGATTAGCAGATTAACTAAGTACCTCTTAATTCCCGTTGTTAATCCAGACAGCCAAGCAATCTTGGACCCTGGAAAGTTTATTATTTAATAAGGTTTTTGGGAGAGGTCTGCCGCAGTTAGCCTAAGCGCAGGCTTTGACTGCTTTCCTGGAGTACTGTCAAGTTAGGGTCTCAAAAGTGGAAGGGCTATTCATGGCACACAGAATATTCCATTATAGGTATCTATGTAAAGATAAAAAGTAGTTAAATATTGTATCCTGTATTGGCTAATACTCGTATATTACCGAAGAGAAAATCTTACGCAGATATACCCAAGGTTTTCTCGTAACCAAAATGTAGTACCAATAAAACAAAAGCAAAAACTAATTGTTGAATTTCTATTTCTACGCGGATAAAAAATATAAACTTCAGCAATTTATTCGAAGTAGACGCATTACCCAAGACATAAGTCAAGGTCACACAGATTTGAGAGTGTGGCAGATTGCCGAGGTTATAAATGTCAGTGCTATGATGGCCCTAAATTATACTGCGATTAAAAACCCTTTAGAACACAACAGCCTTAAAAAAGATACATCACCTTCAACAAAATTATCAATTTTTATGTCATCCATGTAGACGGCTTTGTATATTATGTTTTCTAAATTAAATTCTAGATCTACAAAATGTAAACATCTTTTCATTAGTATTTTTCTTCTGTTATTTCCAGGAAATACTAGATACTACTCCTGGAAATAAAAGTAGAAAAATACTTTTCTAATACACTTTTATTTCTACGTTGCCGACCTCTGTAGTAGAGTGATATTTCTACAAGCGTTATGAAAGGAATCGCATAAAAATAACATTAGTATGTACATACATACATATAATCACGCCTCTTTCCCTGTAGTGGTAGGCAGAGACCACTTCTTTCCACTTGCTATGATCCTTACACACTTGTTTCGCTTTGTCCACTTTCATTATTCCCTTTATACATGCTGTTCGGTTTATGGTACTCTTAACCTGGCCTTTTTCATTCACACTCGCCTTATACTCTTTTTTCGTCAATCGTTCTTCATTCATTAGTATGTATGGAAATGATATTTCATTTAGATAGGCCCAAGACTCAGACGCTTTTATATTTTTTAAATTATTTTTGCTTCTTTCTCTGATTATCCCAATTCACAAATAAAATATGTTTCTAATCATTACATTTTCACTTAAAAAATGTCTAATAATTATATGAAATTCGTTACAAATCCACAATTTTCTATACTGACGTGAATCATACAAGGCTTCAGGTCTCTATTTAAAACAAGACTAAACCAGACGGCTCGGATCAAGGTTAGGCTGTTTTAAGGTTATTTTTAAATCCTCGCTCCGCCTTTTTTTTTATGAAAGTTTTATCACGCACTTGGCGACGTTCCAATTGGGTCACGGATTTAAAGCTGGTAGCTTTTGAGGCTTCTTTTATATTAAAGTTTGTATTATTTAACGAGAAGAACTAGACGGGTTGATTATAAAATAATTGTTTGATTATCTATAAATGAATGGACTGTCTAAGGGCGTTAGGTAGACACGCTAATTCAATTGTTTTAGTATTGAATTGTAAATATAAATTACGTGAAAGTAGTTTAATACAACGAAAATTATCGTATATAAATTGTATTCTAATACGTTGTAACGAAATAACGACGTCTGTAGATAACAGGTTGATCTTATCAGCGTTATATTTAGCATATTTTATTGATACGAGGCAATTGTCGATACCTTATTGCCACTTATTGGTTTCTTTGTCTCGACATTACTTATTTCAAGGTTATATATTGGCTAATATGCACGTACTCAGGTTTGGGTGGACGAATCCGGAGCAAAATTACAGCAAGTCTGCTGAATGTCCTTGGACATGGAATTTTCTTCAATTTAGAAAAAATTTAAGAAAAACGCGGTGTTTTTAGCCGAATAATTTATAACCAATTGCAACTGATTTGTAAGCAGCCGATAAGTCTCATCCTATTTCTGTCACTTTAAAGACTTAAATAGCGACCGATAGACATAAAAAATATCTTAAATTTCAATTTCGGTTAAGTAATTGGGGGCAAGAGACGAATTCAACAACAACATTACTATGCCAAAGTTTTCCTCTCGCAATTTCAAGGTCAAAAAAACTAAGTAGGTACCTAGTATTACCTACATTTACTACGTTGCATTATTGTGTTCGTCGGTAACTCCCCGTATGTATGAGTACTTTTTATCTAAACCTAAGCAACTGATAGTAAGACATTAGAATTACTTCATATCTTGTATGTGTGCGTTTAAATCTTTCATCTTAATATTTTTTACAATTCTGCTGACTATTGAACACATAATAGTTAAACAATTAAAGGAACATTTAATAATAATTTATGGAAAGGACAAAGAAATGTATAAGCTACTACTGAGGAAATAAAAAATAAATATGATAAAGATAAAGAATAAAAATTAAAAGAGAAATAATTACCTACTTTGGTTAACTTTACGTTTTTGTGTGTCTGTGTCACCTGAAAATTTCATCATAGTGAGGAAAAACGAGCATTAATCATCACGAAACTTTCAGATTCCCTGTTTTTTCCGCCATTAGATGACGTCCGAAGCCGACCCCAACATAACTTCTAAAAAGGCAGGAAAAGATAGGCTTGGTGCGAAAAATGGGAAATTACCAGTAGAAATAATTCTTAGTATTAGCTTAATATTTGAATAGGCTTAAAACAATAGAGCTTAAGGAGATTACGAAGCTATCATAAACACATAATCTTTAATGATACCGAAACAGAATTACGAGATATTCAAACGATATTATGTCGAACTTAATTCTTGTAAAAAAAAAATAGTTTTAACTTTTACTTTCCTTTCATTCGTTGTTCAGTTCCGGTATACAGCTGTCTATAACTAACCTAACTGATATTCTATAAGATCTTATATTGAGGTAATTAACAAACAAAGGGCGTTATCCGGACTCCCTTTCTTTGCATTATTGTAGCTTATAAGTGCATAGGTAGGTAAAAGCTTACTCGATGTAATGCATCTTTTTATATAATTCTATACTGAAACTTCAAACATATTTTCCCAACCTTCTAGCTTCGGGTCGAATGTTCACTACTCTTAAAATGTTACGTGTACATTAAGTGTTAAAGACACGTGTCCTTGGCAAGTTCATTAATAGAACTTATGTTATATTTTTAATTTTTACAGCATTGCGTACAGTAGACATAATGAAAGAAGTCAAGGTCAGTAGAGACATTACATAAACTTTTCTCAATTTGCGACACGTGTAGACCCGACAGGGAGGTAATTGTGTCTGGTTAGTGGTAAAGTCTGGTTACAGGAAAAAGTGTTGTCTTTTTAGCATGAAATGGGGATGCTTATATTATAATATTTTCTCTTCTCCATTATCTAATATAAAAAAGAGGTCGGTTAGATGCCGAAGGCGGGGGACCGGGTGCTGTAGCACAACATGGGAGAGGATTGTGTTTGTTCGTTTGATTTCTTGATTTACATAGCAAATTTTAAGTTGGATTATAGTTGGTTGCTTATGTGGCCCAGTTGGCTTAATTGTAAAGTATTTATTATTATAGTTCGACGCACCGCGGGGTGACATCAAGCTAAAAAAATGCAAGGTAATTTTTTTTTTTCTAGCAGAAATTAATTTACCATCTCTATTTATGGTTGATTTGTAGATTTTTCTTGACCAAGTTCTCATAATATTATCAGAATATATTGCAAGTTGGTTATTTAAAATGTTACCAAAGAGGTTTGCCTTGAACGTCGTGTAACTAGGTATGAATAAATATTACCGCATGAACGCATAACGCATATTCTACATGCTAGCAGTAACTATGGCTGATTGATTCAATTGATCGAGTTGCATAACTTTATTAAATAAAAGAAATACTAAAATATAATGTTCATCGTATCATTAGCATTATTATTTAGCAACAACTTGTTTTCCAGTTTACCTATTGTAAAGTAGAAAATAAGCTAGTGTAAATTCAGTACATTCAGTACTTTCAATATTTCGGTAATAGTGACATAAATAAAAATTACCAGAAAAAAACGGTTTTAATTAAAAATCACCCATTTAATTGACTCAATGCTCGTCAATGACCTTAAAAGACACTTAAATATAGTTATATATTTTTCGTTTTATATGAAGTCCTTGCGACTGGGCGAAGACCCCGACTTAGCTAGAGAAAATATTTCAGAAAACCCAGAAACGGATTATTTATGTATTGCACAATAAATAAAATAATCAAATACGTACCTAAGTCCTCATATCAAATAAGTATGTATTGAATGACCATAAAATTAAGTCATAAACCATATTTTCCTAATTATCAGAACCATTTGACGAGCTGCAATAAACGCCTGCATATCTACGATAAGTAATTATGGTGCTAATAAAATTAAATACATAAAACTTTATGTGGTTGTCCTTACTTGGTAATATGTAATCAAAGACTTGTAATGGCTAGTAATGATAGATGGTAGACTTTAATTTATATAATGTAATTAAGTGTATCGGACCACCATGGGTTGTAGAGGCAACTGGAGAGGATGAGCTGTGCCTTCGGTGTAGTTCGAAGCCTTTTTCTTTATTTACCCTCGTGACTTACAAAATTGGTTGAACATCAATATTTTGTATGATTGCAGTTCAAAGTTCTAGACAGCTTAAAGTAAAATACAATATTTTGCTGAATCCGTTAAGAATGAAGGCCGACCCCAACAAAGCTTGGAGAAATACTAGGCATAAGAGGAAAGTTCTGGTAAAAACGTGAATTTCAGCTTAAAAAAAAATCATGTCGTAATGTCGAAATAAGGCATTTACGTGGTAATTAGGCATTGATTACGGAAAACAAATTAATTGCGCACTAATCCTCGATATACGTGATATTGTGATCGCTATCTAAGGAATGAAGCCTTCAAGTAGAAGGCTTTTTAAATCCTCTTACCTTGTTATGTACCTACCTGATTTGATTGTTGATACCAAAAAATATATATATTCTTATTCTTATATATAAAATTCTCGTGTCACAATGTTAGTTACCATACTCCTCCGAAACGGCTTGACCAATTTTTATGAAATTTAATATGCATATTCAGTAGGTCTGAGAATCGGCTACTATCTATTTTTCATACCCCTAAGTGGTAGTAGGCAGGTGCTAGGTAGAAAAAATTGCATTGCAACGCATGCCGGGTACAGCTAGTATACTATATAATATACCTATACTTATTTTGATTTTTGTAAACCATAGTGTTATAGGGTTGTATAAGGTTTTTATAAATGAAACTGTACAAAAAGTCAAGAATCATAATTTATATATGCCTCCATATGACAAGATTCCTATTCTACGATGTACCGCCTACCTACGTGCTTGCCTGCTACCACCCTATCTTTTGTTCTACCATCATCTCCCGAGCCTTTTCCCAACTATGTTGGGGTCGGCTACCAGTCTTACCAGATTCGGCTGAATACCGTATTTTACATAGAGCTCTTCTATCTTTTGTTCTACCGAATGACACAATTATATGACCTGTGGTTAATCTCTTATCAACAACTATGTATAAGAGCAAACATAAAGCTATTCTATGCAACATTCAACTATTGCAGAACCATGCAATTTAACAATTGACAATCTAAAGATTCCGAGAAACCACATCCTGACATCAATTTAGTCCATTCGCGGTTAAACCCCGGCACCCCAGTTCTTATAGCAACATCTTATCAGCTGTCTAACACGGTTTCAGAAAGAAAAAGGTTTTCAACTATATACTATGTCTACAGATAAGTAGACCGGAAAACAAACAGAATTTTGACATAAACATGAAGCTTGTGTTATATTTTTAGACTCGGCAACTGGAAATTTAAAATACATACAGGTTAAAAATTTATTTAAAAACTTTTGGGTCGCATTCGGGTAAACATACCTAAGTATAGTATTCAGATAAAACCGGTGAAACTGAAAGGAGGCTAATACAGACACGACAAGCGCTTAGTGCTTGAGGAAAGTGTGAAAAATATTACTAAGACATACTAAGCTTACTAAGTGTGAACTTAGCATTAAGAGCTCATGGTACTCCCCTAAACGTAGCATTCGGCGAAAAGCTGAGACAGCACGTAGTACGTGTACAAAGGATAGCATAATCCGCGTGGCAACATTAGTATCACGAGGATAAAGTATGGCTGTACCGATATGTACGATAACGTTATCTGTCGTTACGTGAACAGTGTGAAGGTAACGGCCGCTACATGCTCGTTACCTGTTAACGACGTTATCGCAATCCGTTAATCGTAATTGATCTCGCGAATTCGTTATCGTAAAGCCTGTGTTATTGATATGAAGTACTTATGGCCTTATCTTGCTGAAATAAAGATTACAGTGCGAAAATAAAATGATAATATGATTTGCGTTTGCGTGTTTGGTAGGATGTTGCTACATGAGATTGCCTGATTATTTTCTAGTTCTAGGTATTTTTCTTTCTATCTGCCGAACAAAGAAAAGGAATAATCTCTTTTTATACAGAAAACAAAAGGGCATAACCTGATAACCACCATATTAACATTTAACCAACTACTGAAGTAAAGATTTGTAATCATTTTAAAAATAAAATCTATTTTCATTTGTGACTTCTTTCACGGGCACTCTTTGGGCAACTAAATCTCCATTATATCATGAATATCGTTATCAATAAACACGTGTATTCCTGTATTATTCCGATAATGTACAGTCTAACTGTAATGGTATAACTTTGACCTTGAAATGTGCCTTAATATTTTTTTCTTAGATAAAGTATTATTTTTTTAGATCTGAATTTTGGATTTCATTTCTCTTCATACAAAAAAAAAATATAAACATTTTGTGATATTAGCCATTGTTTTCTGGTTTTATGTTGATCGAAGTTTGATACTTGAGCACGCTTCCTCGATACAATGTAAAAAAGAATAAAGTGTATCATCAGCCAATGGAGTCAGGTAAAAATCACATTCGTTGTCTATCATCTCAGAATCTCTTGTTCTGGTCCAAAATTTTCAAGCAAATTATCAAGTTCGCGAAGCTTTAAATGGTTTCCATTAATTAGTATTTAAATGTTGGTATCTTGCGGGCAGGCGAACCGGAACACTTTGTGTTGTAATGCTCGATCCATTAAAACTAACGCCAGGTCACGTCCTCCCCCAAGGTCAAGGTACCACGGTTTCGCCGAGGGGATCGTTAGTACTCTTTAGTACTTTAGATAATTTGGTAAACCCTAATTCAGTTTCTGTATTTACTTAGTAGCTTTTCCACATAATATTCTCCCCGTTCAAGGTTGAGGTATATTTAATATATTTTTTATATTTAATAAGGCACTTAAAAAGCCAATATTTAAGACTATTTTATTGTAAGTTAGAAAATCCTTTCATCTGACTAAATTCAACCGGCATCCAGCAAGAATTTATCGTTCAGCTGTTTAGATCATGCACTTTTAGGGATCATAGCGAAGCGTAGGCCGTTCATACACGAGGAAACGAAAGTCTCCGATAACTGACGACTTTGACATCCAAGCGGCAACCACCATACTAAAAATATAGGTTCATACATAGTCAAGCATCATTGGAGGCTACGAGTATCAGAGACTTTCGTCGCCTCGTGTAAGAACAGGCCTACTCTTTATGGTGAGTCATCATTGACGTAATTTGTTGTGATACTGTCTCACTGACATTACCTAAACAAGCAATGAAATGGTTACGTTCATGATTCGTGACGAACCGTTTTGTAGCGACACCATTCATGGTTTTACCTGTTACTTGTTTATTTACTTTGTTTTATTGTACGAAACTGTTTGGCGTTAAACGTGTAATGTAGAGTCACCTTCTTTCTGTTCTTGTTAACGTAGTAATCATTATTGTAATATTCTCTTTATTCTGCCTTACTTCTAACCTCTGTTCTTACACCGTTTTAACCGACTTCAGAAGCAAAAGGAGATTCTCAATTAGACGGTTTGTTTTTTGTCATGCTTGTTACGCGATATTTCCGGCGGTAGCAGAACAATCAATAGAATATTCAATCGATAGGGTGGTCACAGGTAGTCCCATATAAATTGACGATCGAATAAATAGTTTTTAGTTATTGTAGTCGTTTTTTTTTTGTATACCTACCAAAAAATCTTTGCATTCCGCATACCGATATTAACAGACGAGACTGAAGCAGTATTCTCATCACCAAATCAAAATGGCCCGATACCAGTGATGCAAAACTACTGAACATTACTGCGACATGTTAATCCCTATTTTCTATTCCTGTAGAAACACAATAATATTTTTTTACTAAGGCCGTGTGTTTGGCTGTTGTGTTTTGTTCAGTTGAACAAGAAATATAATTATGACGATTACTATCGCGCCTTTATTATGATTGAAAAGAAATTCGATTATGTTTTAGCATAATAATCGATAGTGTGATGATGATTTTGCGAATCGATAATGATCTTCAAATTCATACACGTGTTAATTCTGACGTACGTCAAAATAATACTTACCTTTGTATTTGCATTTTATAGGTTACAAATCTGTAAAGTTTTTGTTATTTATATACGAAGTAAAATGTAAGCATATTATTGAGCTAAAACTTGACTACTCCATTGGAGTTTGGTCAAGTCTAAGACGCAATAAATAGTCGAAACTGTAATTTAATAATAGGATCTTTGTCTAGTTGTGTATAATTTTTCGATTTTTACTGTACTATGGGAAAATCTGAGCCAAAGGTGCGCCAGAGCACAATGTGAATCTTCTATTGTTTTAATTTAATGACTATTCAAATCAACCTCAACTGATTCACCATGAGGTAAACACCTGAATCCTTAGATCTTATTTCCTTGTGTAAATTAAGTACAAAGTCCACAGCAAACCTTATTAACTAAGTCATGCTAAACTGGGTCTTTCTTAGGTTAGTTCAGAAGATACATTTTTCTGCTTCAAAATAATTGATCCCAAAGAATGAGAAATCCATATAATCGGACTATTATTGTTTTGTACAAATGTACTCAGTCATATAATAATATCTGTCGAATTAATCTAACAAACATAGGTCCTGGGGCCCGAGTCTGCTATTTACACTCCGTGTTACTATGATCATAGTGGGATGATAGTGTCAACCCAATATGTGCCTAATTTTCGTATTCAGTTAAGCCAACAACAATCAGTGGCATACTGGCATGAGTGGGATGCGGTGTTGTCAATTTAAATTAAAAATAAAAGTATCAAACATTTTGTAATTATTAATAGGCAACACCGATTGGCACTAATTATTAATAATCGTTTCTTATGTTGCAAAAAATTGTATTAATTGTTTTTTGAATACTAATTAATTGTAAAAGCCCATACAATATGTAATTTCTATTAAAAACTTGTAAATAAGGATAATTATGTTTTAAAAAAGGAAAGTTTTCGTTGAAATTGACACATTGTCTATGAAAAATAAAAAATGTTTAGCCATAGATATGATGCAACTGCTGTCAAAAAATAGCGGAATACGAAATTGTACCGGCCATCGGTCATATTCACTCAACTCGCGGCTCAATCGTTCCAATGGCCAATTGTGACGTTTTGACAGTTAGTAGAATGCCAATTATCGTAAAATGGTCCCAATAACCCCACCCACTCAGACGATTCAAGCAAATGTAAATAGCAGACTCGGGCCCCTGAATATTTACCATAAACTATTCCTATCCTGAATAAGATAGGTAACATCAAAATAACACAACAGTTACAAACCAGACACTAATATCATTTATTCAAATCACTGATCACAAACATTATCCGTTATCCTTAACGTACGTGACATGGAAACTGCATTAGCATACGTGTCGGCATTATGATGCACCCGCGGTACGTCACAGTGCAGCAGAGGTAGCTTGCACCACGCACTGGGTATTCCCCCGTCGAGCGTGTGAAACTCGCCGCGACGATCTCCCTAAGCACACAGGTACATTAACTGCGCATTTTACAGTTTCTATTTATATGTTGATACCCCTATATTATGACGCATGTGTTTTTCTATAAATAAAGCTACAATATTATAGAAAGAGAACCTTGAGAACACCATGGAAAACCGGTCACCTTGAGTGGGGAAAGTGGGGTTTCCCAAAATCACCTGCATTCAGGCTTCAAGTTGTTGTTGTGAAGTTATTAAACGTAGAAAGTTAATAACTGTAGAGGAAGATATAACAGTTTTTATATTTATTGTGCGGTCATTAAAAAAATATTTATTTTGCTTATTTCTTGATACATGCGAAGACCTTTTAATCCTAACAGAAAGAGAAGTTTTTACATACAGAATGGAACTTGCATAGAACCTCCTCATATTTGGAAGTCGGTTAGATTATTACGATTTACTTACTAGAGAGTACAATATCCTTTATCTTACAATACCATACGCTAAGGTACTTTGCATATACGTCAGACAGACCGACTCGTCTATTAGGTTAGTATAATTTATGTCTTATTTAATAGATAACCATTTAAATGTAAATCAGGTTTTATTGTTTACTTTACTTTTTGCATGTCGTATATGAAATGTTTTATTAAGTTAGTATATATTTTAGAAAGTTGTCCTATATAATATCTATATCTATATATTATATAAAAATGAATCGCTAAATGTGTTGGTAAGCGCATAACTCAATAACGCCTGGACCAATTTGGCCAATTCTTTTTTTGTTGTTTTTGTTATTCTTTTGTTTTGAATTGTGGAGAAGGTTCTTATGAAAGAAAAAGTTTAGAACATTGCGAGGAAAATTAGAATACTGCACCACCAAATTAAGTAATCCTGACTTTTGTTACGATCGTGATTTGTTGGATTCATCTCAGCCCCTAATAATATAAAGGCAACAGGAACGGGATATAGGTATTCACGCGGGTGAAACCGCGGGGCACAGCTAGTATATAATAGATTAATTAATCAGAATATTTGCCTCCAAATTATGGTTCCTAAAAATTGACACTAACAAACAAAGATATCTTTCATTGAATATAACACTATGATTGTGTTTTGTTATTTATCTTTGTAGACGAAGTCCACCTCCTTACATGAAGTTCCTAACAAGAATCATAGCTCAGATCTAATTGTTAGTTAACTAGTTGTCTTTTAATGCACCTCATTAATAAAAACAGAAAATCCAAGTTCAAACTATGTCCTTGCAAAGTAACAAGGTATATAGATGATTCATGTGTTATACTCGAAATACCCTTGAACTTGAAAATCATATGTTAAATGACATTTATATCTCACAAGTCTTACCTGAGTACCTGACATATATGGCTTAACTGGCATATTATTTTATGATCTCTACAATGTATTCATATCACAAACATAATCTTTCTTGATGTCTACCAGTACAAATTCCACGGTATCGTTATGATAACGACGTTATCGTTAAAACGATGTCTCGTTGCGAATTATTTCGTTAACACAAACATTTTCGTTACAATAGAGCCTTTTTTTGTCTGTCAAAGTGAATAGAGATATCAATTTAATATATTGATGACGGTCACATAAAACAGTCTTAGATGTTATCGTTACAATGGTGCATTTTTAAACTTTTCTTAGATAAACAATTGAATAAATTATCTATATATATAAAAGAAAGTCGTGTTAGTTACACTATTTATAACTAAAGAACGGCTGGACCGATATGGCTGAAAATTGGTGGCGAGGTAGCTTAGAGCCAGGAGACGGACATAGGATACTTTTGAACATTAAAAACAAAAAAAAAAAAAAAACAATTAGGTAGTAGGTAGGTAGGTAGTAGGTAGGTAGGTAGTAGGTAGGTAGGTAGGTAGTAGGTAGGTAGGTAGGTAGGTAGTAGGTAGGTAGGTAGTAGGTAGGTAGTAGGTAGGTAGGTAGTAGGTAGGTAGGTAGTAGGTAGGTAGTAGGTAGGTAGTAGGTAGGTAGTAGGTAGGTAGTAGGTAGGTAATAGGTAGGTAATAGGTAGGTAGGTAGTAGGTAGGTAGTAGGTAGGTAGTAGGTAGAAAAAATTGCATTGCAACGCATGCCGGGTACAGCTAGTATTATTATAAATGGTACTTATTTAACTGTATACAGGGTGTTAAGAAACCCCTGTCCGACCCGAAAGGGTGATAGAGGGTTCACAATCACATGCCGAAATAAAATATCAAATTTGGAAAATTCATGACAGAAACTATAATAATGGATTTTGAAATAACCATTTTTTGCCCCGATATTCCCTAAATTTGAGAATAAAACACTACAACACCAATTTCGTCGGTATTTGGGGGACTTTTGTTTGGTAATAAGGTAGCATCTGTGACGATGCCGACTCACTCTCTCAACATTTGAGAAAAAAATATATATTTTAGGTTATAATTTTTTTTCCTTTTTTTTCAATTTTTTTTCCATATTTTTGTAATCAGATATCGATACCTAACAACACCTTAACGGATCGGACAGGGGTTTCTTAACACCCTGTATTGTTATATTTTGTACTTTCTTTGTCTTGACTGGTAACGGAAAACTTGTGATGAAATCTCTCTTTTATAAATAGATATAGAGATTAGAACTCTTTAACGGCGTTATGGTGATTAGTGCTGAAACTGAAAAGAGGCTTTCGTCTGCTGCAGGGCACCTAAAGCCTGGTATTATGTGGCCTACTAGCCAGGAGCCTAAAATGCAGCCATTACAATGTCTATTAACAAGGAGATTGTGATGAAATTCTACTATTCTAGTTTAGGACAATCTTGATTCAGCCATTTTGAGACAAAGGTATTCAAGTTCATTTAACATTATTTATTATGGGGTAATAAAAAATATCTTAAGATAAGTTTTGATAGCAGGATTAAAGTACAAACGAACATTGACTTTGCATCCTGAAATAGGCAAAATAATATAATATAATGAAAATACATACATACATATAATCACGCCTCTTTCCCTTGTAGGGGTAGGCAGAGACCACTTCTTTCCACTTGCTACGATCCTTACACACTTGTTTCGCTTTGTCCACTTTCATTATTCCCTTCATACATGCTGTTCGGTTTATGGTACTCTTGACCTGGCCTTTTTTCATTCACACTCTCCTTTTACACTTTTTTCGTCAATCGTTCTTCATTCATTCTCCGACATAGCCAAACCATCTCATACCTTTCTTAATTTTTGTCTCAACATCCATCATCTGACATACTTCATCCACCTTATCATCCATTCCTCCTCTTACATTCAACGTAGAGAAGCGGCTCTCCGTGGGCCATTTTTCGCCCCCGCGAGAAACGAGACGTGATGGGTTTCGAGCCACATTGCTGCTATTTTGGATAATTATTCATTTTTATGATTATCCATTCCTGCGGGATGAGGAATTGGGAAAGTCAGGGAAAGGATACGTTGGAAAGGATAACAAGGGTTATAGGATGCTACCATCACGGAGGTACAATGAATGTGACAGCAACAGCTAGGGCAATCCCGGGTCGCGTACCCGTAGTGGATCTAGCCAGTTGTCGGACAGATAACTGATAGATCCACCCCCTGAACCTAATGAAAATAAGATGTCCTAATATTGGTTTCTTTGGTTAGATGTCCTAATTTGAGCCCGCAGTCATATACTGATCTGTATAGCTTCCCCTATTTTTCAAATAGACCGGGTGAAAACTATATTTCTAATTTAAATAACGGATCAGTCCTTAATTACAACATTATACACCTGTATCTCGGTAACAAGTACATCATTCATAGTTTATTACCGCCATAGGCTGACTATGGGCACGCGGACATGTCCCCACAAATCTTATTAAAACAGCAAATAAATATCTGTAAGTGGAGTAATACGTTAGTTTGGCTCGGCTGGACGATATATCGCCGGATTTAGAACTAGCACGTTTGCAGTTTATCTATACCGCAACATTCTTGCCAACATTTATCTTAACTTGCCAACTTTGGCGTCGTATTTAAAAATCGAAAAATCTCTCTAAATACTAAGTTGGAGGGATTTTTCGAATGTTAGGTGTGATTTCTGTGGTATAATAAAACAAGCAGAGCCTCGATTCAGATATTTAAGAGGTGCTTGATTTGACTGAATGACCTGCTTCATTTGGTCATTTTTACGATAATTGGCATACTGCTAACTGTCATTACGATCATTAATTGGTCATTACGATCATTCTCTTCGAGAGTTTAATGAGATTTTTTGTAGGCTTACTGAATACGAAAATTTGGCACAATGACAAGTAATCTGACCGACCACTGACATTTAAAATAGCTGAATCGAGGCACAGTCCTCTTGTCAATATTACCGAATATACAATAGTTAGATATTCAGCAAGCAGAGACTGAAAGGGCAGCTTTCCTGTTGTGTTTGGAAGAGACCTCCTGCAGTTAGCCTTAAGAGAGCTTTTACTGCATCACGGGTCACAGGTGAGTAGTCTAGTTTACGATACTTATGTGCATCGAGCACATAATTTTTTGGCCATTTGGTCAAGCGATCCAAAACATATGAGCTGTTTTCAAAGTGACGAACTTTTTGCTTTGAGTATCGTAGAAACGCTTGTGATTGATACGAATATATAAGTTGGATAAGACTTTAAGTAGTTTGTATTACATACTTAACAACAAAGTAAGCCGCGAGACTTATCTCACGGATTTAGCAGACGTTTGTACGTCAGTGCAATAAAAAGAGATTGCACTTTTTTTCAGCATTTTTGAATTCATAAATGGCAAAATTCCCACCAAATTAAGCAGAATTTATTCCAATTTTTATCACAAATAGCAACATTTTCCGCAACTGGCTGGATTCAAATTATTCATAGATAATAATTATCATGATCTACATAAACACTTTTTCATGTTTATTTACCTATTATAGCTCTAACTTTGATTGTAATAGGTCGTAATTACCTACCATAATTATACATTTTCATGACCTGTACCGAAGCATTTATGTACGTCATGGGCATACCAAATAATTATATTTCACTTATATTGGACAGCACCCAAGAAACTGGACGACAGTCGCGGGCAAGTAAATCTTATTACAGTAACGAGGGCCCTTGGGTGACAGTTTAATGTTTATGATTGTCTATGGTCGTCTATAGTTGTCTATAGCTTTAGCTTCTGTGAACCGACCGCTAGTTAGTAATCCAACGCGGTTCGGAGTTTCTGGAACATGATTTAACTTGTGTTAAAGTATAAGAGGATAAGGATGGAAGGTTTTTGTTTTGCATACGCTTTTTAGGCTTTTTGGCTGGGAATGACAACATGTTATGATAAAATACAGAATCTTTCATTCTGGGTAAGGCTGTTTAAAAATAGCACTATAAATTGAGTTACATTTCGTCTATGATGCTATGTTTTATTTATACCGTAAATAAGTTAAACTTAAATATCACTTATGGTTTTTTTTTTTATCAATTCTCATCGGTAATTCGCAGTCAGAGATAAGTCTTGTATGGCCTAACACTGTAACCATAGAAATACTAGTCTTAACTAGACTAATGGTATACCGAAAGGAAAAACCAAGTGCAGTTTCAAGCAAGAGTCCGGTATGTTCCTCATCCATAAGGATTTACATCATCAAAGAACACATTCACAAACACATCAACTACCTATGTAAAGTCTTACCACATATTCTTTTAGTCTTCCCATTCCAGCCATATGACGTTAACTGCCCTTTAGAAGTCTAAAGGGCAGTTAACGTCATAAGAAAGAAAACGAAGATCATAGTCATAGGCTCAAAGCATCACACTTAGCGATGTCATTCATTGAGACAGAGTGTCGAGTGCTGCGTTACTATCGAAATACCAAATAGTTTTCCGCGTGTTATATAAGTATAGTTTAATTATGTACGATAGGTATCCGTGAGTGTTATTTATTGCAGTAGTGTAGTCATTCGAGGAAAACCAGCACCCGGATGCATCGCGATGCCGTTTTGACGCGCTCTAAGGAGCTTTATTTCTTAAGATGATTCGTTAAAGATGTGAATTTTGTATTGGAAATCGGAATTCGGCGAATTGAGTTAACTTTCTTTGTTACGTGTGTTACATTGTAAGTTACTACTGCCGGACTCAAAAACATGATGGTTACTTGAGAGATTCCTAAATATTATAGATTTAAGTAAGCTCTAAGCAGCATTTTCGAATACCTATCTAATTTCCCTTGCCTAATTTTTTTTTTTTTTAATAAATGCGGACAACATCACATACATTGCTCTGAACCCAAAGTAAGTAGCTTAAGCACTTGTGTTATGGAATTCAGAAACAACGAAGGTACCACAGACGCCCAGACCCGAGGCAATGTAGAAAAGATGGTTTCTACATTGACCCGTCCGGGGATCGAACCCGGGACCCCAGAGCTAGCGACACCTTGTTACCGGTGCGTACGCCACTCGACCACGGAGGTCGTCATATATTTATACCGTACGTTTTAATACGCATTCTACCTCTTTTATAATTTTATATTAAGTACCTTCTTATATCTAAGTAATGCTCACAGCGTAATGTATAGTAGCAAGTTATGTAAATGAATACACGCTGAGCATAACATCTTGTGTTCTGTTTGTCTAGACAAGCCGGCTCCGCTTAAATCATGTATTCTCATTCATGATGTTATTATATTAGACTTAAGTATTGAATTGTAAATAAATATTACACATTAGTTTGATTAGTATATAAAGATATCATTTTTCGTATTTACCCGATTTTATTATTTACGTAGAAGTAGATACATCAGTACACACAACATACACGAAAAATAAATTATTTCTACAATACAACTACTACCCTAAGTTCTAAAATCGATTGCACATAAAAATGTATAATCCGACGATTTTTATCAAACCATTTTAATCACCAAGTAATAACCACCCCCTCATACACACAGGGCTGAATTTATTTCAAGGAAGTCAATTTAATCATAATAGGCAAATAAGTAGTTATCATAACAAATCATTTTATGTAATCTCATTATTATTCACTGTATTATTTCAAGGCTCTCCATTCAACATTCCAGTTTCGTATTATATGGATTTCAAAGGCTTCAAGTAGGTATGTGATAAAGTAAAGAAAATGCTAAAAACAAAATGTTGCGTATATTGGCTCCGGACCAGAGCGAAACTCAATAATTGACCGCCAACCGCCAACGGGAAGGGACAGACAAGCTTTTTGCCGTAAACAAAACGAAATGCTTTTGGTTGGGCCACTAAAATATCGCTGATTAAGACCTAATCGCATATTATTATGAAGTATTTTAATTTTTGTTCTACAGCTCTCAAATTAATCGATAAAAGTCAGCCAGATCTCAACGATTAGAAAATAATGTAAGTATAAGTTCGGTGATATCAATTGCGCTTTCGTAAATACTCGGAATTGATATGTGTGTAAATGCTAATTAATTTATAAAAAATTTACATTAGGTAGCTACCTAGCTTTTTTTCTTATTTATCAATAAGAATTTCGAAGGTGTTTATTCGAGCAGTCTACAGTGGCAGCACAAGAATTTTTGCTGTGAGGTGACAGGCTGAGTTTATTATGAGATTTTATTCTTCAACTAGCTTTAACTCAATTTGTTTTTCCATGTCTAGTTTCCTAAGAAAATTCAAGGTAACGTAGTACATTAGATACTTAATACATTTTCGAGAAAGTTATGTTTTAGCGTTCTTCTCTCAGCCGGTTGTGGTCATCAGGATAGATTGGAAGACCGGTTTCCCCTACAAGTACTTATTTGTATTTTTTTTATTACTTAGTGCCTTTCGCACGAAACAAAATTAGCTACTTATTTCGAGTACATATTTTGACGGCAAAAATGTAATTGAAGAGTTTACAAGTTTTTACTTGTCATGCATTTTCTCGATGAAAAAACGACTTGCAAAGCTTCAACAAGATATTAATCGTTAGGGTAAATACGCTAAATGTCGGCCCCCTTACGGATTTTCTAACTTTGGAATGCTCTGGCTGCACCAGTTTGCAACAAAGGATAGCTTGTGTTGCGGTTTTAGACAGGTTGATAAATCTATTTTATGTTTTTAGGCATAAATTTGACTTTTCTACTAAAATAAAAAAGGATTAAGGTTTAGATGCGTTGAAGACGAAAAAACCCTTAAGTCGGCCGTTCGCGGCCTATTGTCGGCGGTGTTTTTCCCAAATGTCGGCCGGATATAGGGTGTTTAAAATTAAGACAATGAAAAATATAATCAACATGATTTATTTTGGCAGGAGTATACATTTGTATTTGTCTTAGGGTAATTTGTTTAAAAGTTACTATAATTATAACTAAGTTAAACATCGGAATAAATATAACCAGCAAATTCCAAAAAACATTTTTCAATTGTATCCCAAACCATATTTAGCTATCATGAATAATATACATAATTATGTCTTCGATACTGTCAACTTCTACATCCAAACTTAACCTATTTAAAATGTTAATAAATTTTTGTATTGGGTACATAACATATATTCAATTTCGAGAAAATAAGTTTGATAAATAAATTAAAAATGACTACCCACACAATCAATGAAAAAATACAAAAGTAATCAGCCTGTATATTAGCGTTCAAATTCGAGGCTGGCCGACATTACGATATTTAATATATTTAAAGTCGGCCCCTGTTGTGTGTGCCTCATTTCTCGACATTCAACTAAGATCACCCCGGCCGATATTTAGCGACTAAACGTAAAATATATTTATTAACCTATTAAGCTTTGCAAATACTCCTATTAAGCAAATGGAATTGGTAGAACTGGAATTTGTAAAACAGACTGCATTTACTTTAAGTCGGCCCCGGCCGAGAATTCGGTTTTAAGCCGAAACTGGTATTCTAATGGCGGCCTCCTATTTTTCATTTAAAATAATACGAAAAACGGTAAAAAAACAATGTCAAAATATAGTAAAAATAACTTTTTAGTGATAACAAAGCTTACCGTTGTAATATCAATCCCCGAAGCGTGGGTATTCTCATCAAGTAAGCTACTTTAACTAAGAACTTGACTCTTCAACGGCGCGATCGCTGCTGACGCTCAGTGTGTGAAGACCGGGTGACGTAATAGGATAGTGACAGTTTGTGCGTATAGAATATGAACTTAGGTTGCAATTCGAGTAGTAAAATTACCACTTCATTACCCTTGGAACGAACGCAAGATAAAAATGTGCAGACGGCCGACGATTGGGGGGGGGGGGCGACATATGGCGTATTTACCCTATTTATCATGAATGGTATTTACACCCTTATTGTGAGGAGGTTGTTTTAAGACTATCTAATGCTAAAACATGAAAACTTCTAGGTAGGTATAGGAAAATATTGATAAGCATTAAATTTCGGATAGATAGGTACCTACCAACCATGTTCAATATATGGATAATAGTAAAATGAATAAATATGCATAAAATTCTTACAAATATTGATTTCAAAGTAAATTCATATTAATTGTAAACAAAATTACAGATCATGAATTTCTCCAAGCTTCGTAATTAGTCGAGTGATGTACCATCTAGCGAGTTTTTTATATACTAAGAGCTAGGTTTACTTATCTACTTCAGCTACTCCACAATAGATGGCGCTTACCTGAAGCTTCGTCATCTATACTTTTTTAAAGCAGATGGCGCTGTTTAAAGACAATAAAAGAATTGTTTATTTATAATTTTGCCATTTTAAAATCACAGCCTTTGATATTATATCGAAAAGGGATTTATTTATTGACATTTATTATCCTCATTCCTAAACGCGCATGACATTTTAGTGTGGGGGTCAATGCGCATAGTCAAAGCATTGCGCATTTCGTGGCTGGCTAACCTAACCGAGTCGATCGACCAGCAGCAGCGACCGAGCTGTCAGTGCGAAACCTATTCATTTCGTCTTTGTGCTGTATTTTGGTGCCTAGTGTATTCAAGCGTGTGCTAAGTGTATTCGAAGGCGTATCGTATAATTTACGTGCTAGTAAACAATAAACTTACAGGTAAGTACTTTAATTTTATGTACAAATTATATTTCTGCCGTTGCGTCTCCACTTTTGGACAGATCGACTTGATAAATTAATCAGTCGGCATACTTTCAGTTAAATCCTGTTTAACCTGCTAATTGGTTTTCGAATTGGGCCTATTATTTAAGAATACATTTATATATCTTGCCGGTGTGACTACATTCCCAGGCAAGATAACAGGAGCCCTATTTTTGCTGGCTTATTTGATGATGTCATGGGCGGATATCTCTGACGTTTACATACACTAAATTGTTAATTTATCAATTGTGTACAGAGCTATTAAACTGTATGCCTCAGATAAATAAGCTATACCTGCTAAATCATTCAAATGATTTGTAGAAACTAAGATTAATTTGTTTCATCTCTGCCTCTTTGGTTGGCATAAAATGTTTCTAGGATTTATTATCTATCAGAACTGTATATTTTAACACATCTATGCATATCATCATATAGGTATATAAACTAAATTATCATCATTAGTGTGAGGTTTTTATGCACTGTGTGAAATTAATTCAATACTGCTCTCTCCTCCCATTCATTACAAATTGCATCAAGGAGAAAATTACTTTCTAAATTATACAAAGACAAAGTGAAGATGCACAAAACCAGTTTCTTTGCCATAAACGCATTAGACATTGGAAATTATTTTTAATACCTATTACAATGCATAATCTAAAAAAAGTATTAATTTATTTAAACAAATACAACAATATATAAACTCGAATTTTCAAACAGTTCTGTATATCAATTTTATTATTTTTCGTATTTTTGTTTCCGTTCCAAATTATTTATAGGCTAATTATTAATATGTTAAAATTAAATAATCAATGACCAATGTAAATTCCTTTTAACGATTATCACACATTGCTCGGGCAAATTAAATTTATTTCAAATAATATATATATATATACTTACTGGTATTTAGTGTCATTTCCTAGAATACAATTATTATACTTTTACCAGGAAAATTAAATGTAACATTATCATAATATTTAACATTTATTTAAAATTATTTTTTCCTTGCAAAAGAGAATATCCCTATAATTATTATTTATTTTCGGTTGCCGTTGAAGCTAATATTTTCTGCTGTGATGAAGAGTTTTTTAAACTAGCATTTATCTATTTATTAATTGTGATGTATCACTTTGTCCTTGACATGCCCATAGTTATTTTTAGACGGACCACTTATTTTAACATAAAGGACTTATTTAAATATAAAAGTTTTTCTAAAATATAATGAAATTCCAAAGTATTCCAAACCTTTTTTAAGCAAAGCTTCCATTATGTTTAATTACGTATTTTATCTTATGTGTCATCATAGATAGTAGGAAACTCTATCTAGAAATATTATTATTGTAATCTTGTAAAATCTCCTGCTACCACAAAATTGTGTCTATTATTTCGTATTTATAAAAACCGTATTTTTATCTTTGACCTGACTTTTAACAAAGGGCGCATTAAGATCCAATGGGTGTGACGGTCAAACAATTGACCTTTTGTGTTAAGGGGTCCTTAAGGGTGAAGGTGTCACTTTGCACCGATTCTGTGTACCCGTGTTCTGTATCAAAGGACCAAAATCATTTCGCACGAGGTGACGAGACAAAAGACGTCATACGTATTTGTAACTTGAAAATTTGATTGATTGTATACTTTTTATTGTTGACCTTTTTTCGTGACATGTATTATGTCACAAAAACTTCTACGAGCATATCCTAACCAGATAGGAGGTCATCTGGAAGGCAGCCAGGTCCAACCAAACGCGTATCAAGAATGCGATGAGAACTAATAAAATAGCACATAATTAGGATTTAGCTAATCGTCAAACTAATTTATGGATATAGCCCTAAGACAAATAAAACTGTAAAAATAAGTGTGTTTTACGTGTTACATACAAATACGATAACTTTTTACTTGTAATTCTAAATAAACTTATGGCCAATGTACGCGAATGTTGAGATCCGCCTCGCAAAACCTAAAAAATGGCCAAACGTTAAATGAAAATGTGGTAATCGACGCCTTTTTTTCATCGGAACACGTTTGTTAATATAATTACATCATGTCGATATTGTAACTCTAAAGTATAGACAATTTCTTTAATTGTTGGGAATCATGCCCATTCAATGATTACGCTTAATTAACTTATATTCATCCAAACATAATCACAAACTCTCACATATAACCTACCGATGCCTATTCCTAATGTTGGTACATTAAGTTAAATTACACTCAAATAGGACCCTAATATTGTAGACATATTGTAACCGGGAATGATAGTAGGTAACTAAGTTGTAATGGAATACGGAAGGGACTGGGATACGGAACCGACCCATTCAAGTATAAGCTTGGAATAATCAACATAATACATATAGTAAAGACCACCTAGACTACATCAATATGGAACAGTAACTTAATTGCCGATAAGAACAGGGTTTAGGTATATGTTATGTATATGGGATATGGTTAGGTATATGTTGCAATAAGAGTTCCAAAAACATCATGATCACTGTATTTTGATTTCGTTGATAAATGATAACAATAATATTAGGTACGTAAACGTATACGGTATTCAGCTGAATCCGGTAAGACTGGAAGCCGACCCCAACGTACCTAGTAGGAAAAGGCTAGGCAGATGATGAAACGTATCGTGAAATTGGTTTTATTATCTTAAGGAATTCCTACAAGATACTTGGAATTAATTAAATTATAATTGTAATCGTGATTTTCCTTATTGAGCTTTCAAAATCCTGTGCCAATTATTTTAATAAAATTATATTGATCCTGTTAATTACGGTTCGGAACAATATTTTATATGATGTATTACGGTACCTATTTATATTTTCAATTTACTGTAGTAACTTACGAAACGTAATAATGTACTTAATTTTTTATGTTCTTAAAATAGATATAAATTATATACCTACTAGCTGTACCCGGCATGCGTTGCAATGCATTTTTTTCTACCTAGCACCTGCCTACTACCTACCTACTACCACTTAGGGGTATGAAAAATAGATAGTAGCCGATTCTCAGACCTACTGAATATGCATATAAAATTTCATAAAAATAGGTCAAGCCGTTTCGGAGGAGTATGGTAACTAACATTGTGACACGAGAATTTTATAAGAATTATATATGTGACGAATGTACAGAATGACGTCATTCGACTCCTTCCATCTCCTTCAGTAGACTCCTTCTTCCTTTCTATCATCATCATCATCATCAGCCGGAAGACGTCCACTGCTGAACAAAGGCCTCCCCCCTAGAACGCCACAATGAACGACAACTCGCCAATTGCATCCACCGGGTGCCCGCAACTTTGACGATATCGTCGGTCCACCTGGTGGGAGGCCTGCCAACGCTGCGTCTTCCGGTTCGTGGTCGCCACTCGAGAACCTTTCTTCCCCAGCGGTTATCGGTTCTTCGAGCGATATGGCCTGCCCATTGCCACTTCAACTTGCATATTTTTCGAGCTATGTCGGTAACTCTAGTTCTTTGGCGAATTTCCGTATTCCGGATCCTGTCGCGCAAAGAAACCCCGAGCATAGCTCTCTCCATAGCTCGTTGAGTGACTCTGAGCCTCTCCAAAAGGCCAACCGTTAGCGACCACGTCTCAGAGCCATATGTCATCACTGGCAACACACACTGGTCAAAGACCTGCGTCTTCAGACACTGCGGAATTTTGGACGAAAAGATGTCGCGTAGTTTCCCGAACGCTACCCATCCGAGTTGGATTCTTCGGCTTCCTTTCTATACTTCGACTTAATTTATCAACTTAGTGTGTGCCTATACTTTGAAAAAGCAAATATTTTCTGTTATCCAACCGTACCGTCATATGTAACCCATTTGACTTTCTATGTAAAATTAATGAATCCACCTCATTCACTCTACAAACGCCAAGCTGTCCATACACGATTGATATCATTCATCTGTCATGTATACCACCGTCCATCTAACACCGGCCGGGCAGCCGGACTGGGCTAAATGGATTTGTGTGGGATTACCCGCTCCAACCATTTCCGATCACTTGTACTTCCTGAATTCACTTGAATGTTAGTTACGTGAGTGTTACTGCTATTTTTAGAATGATTTAACTGGTGTAGGGACATGACTTAGAACTTATTAGTCGAACCTTATATTAAATAAGTTTTATGCATGACTAATTTGACATACATGTATAAAGAAGCCATTCAATAAATGTACTAATTTACTTGTCGAAAGAATACAATAAATGACTGTTTTAATTTTAATCTAAGAATGTAAATCCCCTAACCCTGCTTTAATAAACCCAGGAATGGCTCATTTTGCGAGGAATTGTATTATTTAGTAAGCACTCAAAATATTTGTAATTATTATTATCAGTATTTAATTAAATTTAAATTAGCAGACAGATCGTACCCAAAAAATACGTAAATCGCGAAATCCCCAAAATAATTAATTAAACCTCGCTCATTAAAATTGCAAGTGTGAAATAGCCTGTGGCTAGTGCCGACGTTTTCAGAATTGATTCTGCCCTACTTCCGCTGAATCTCGGCCTGCTATCTATTTTTAAATATGAACTATGATATTTAAACCTACATTAAAACACAAAAAATATGGCTATCTCAACGTCAACCCTGTTGGAAAACGAGGAAGAGGTTTATTACTCATGCATGATGCAGTCGACAAAATATAAGTAGAAAATACTTAGATATAGACATCACCTTTATGTCAAAGTACTATGGTTGATTTTTGTATATCTTTGGTACCATTGGCTTGCGGTCCTTCTGTACTCAAGTATACGGTGCCCACAGCTTTGTGATATAGGAAAATTAAAACCCGACAAACCATGCAATTGTTATTTTAGGATTGTTATGTTGGTATCTGGTATTATGTTTTGCTATGTTTTATTATATTATGAACGACGAGGAACAAGGATAAATCGAAAAATAATTGCGTTTGAAGAAAAAAAGATTTCCTTTTTAGTACTGTTAAAAAGAAAAAAAAAACCGTTTATTCGCTACTAGAAACTACCAACCATGGGTACTGTAAAGATAGGGTCGGCTGGTTCATAATCAATATTTTTAAGATAATCATTTGCACAACATTTCACAAGAATTACATTTTTATACACTGTCCATCGGGAAGTATGTAGCACCGTGAGTGTTTACAATGTGCTGAACATAATGTATTTATTACTTCTTGTAATTGGCGTGGGAACTAGTGTGGTTACTCAACAGGCATATCTAAGACTAATGCTTCGTTTACCATATAAGCTAGCATAAACATTTAGTATACAAAATAAATCATGTATACGAGTGTGTATATGAGTGTACGCATAACGCATGTGAGCATGAGTTTCTGAGCGTGTTTTTTTTTTAAGAACCCAGACAATTTATTTATGGAACCTTTTTAGTGTCGCAATGCTAGGCAAAGGTTTCCTTTTTCTTTCTTTACATTTTATTGCCCTGAACCACTTCACACCCCTCCCTTAAGAGGTGATCAACGATCCACTGCGATTCCACCACCATCACACACTAAGCTCAAGCTATATCTAGGTACAGTATTACTTTCTGTAATGGGCTGTGGCCTCAGTTATTATTGAGGATGAGAATAGCGTCAGCATTACAATAAATATTTAATAATGTAATTGACATACTTTTTTATGATCTAAGGCCGTATTATGAGCCAATAATTGTACCAGTGATAGCCAGAGATGTACAATTTTATACTTTACTGTTGAGATTTCAAGCCATCTTCACGATTTTATATTTTTGGCGTAAGTTGTATGTTTTGCCAAACCACCCTTTTCACATTATTATCAATAATCATAGTAATGTTTTGTCTCTGAAAATTGAACAGACTAGACGAAAAATATGAACTCAAAATATATAGGTACTCATTGGTATTTACAGAATATTAAAATAAATTCATAAAATATTTCAGTCAAAGATATAACATTTAATAGTAACCAATCGTCTTCTTGATTATTTATAAAGAATAATCTCTCTTTCACTCAAAGGTTTGCTGGAAGAAAACTCTATTTTGAGTTAAGCTCGCCTCTGTACGTCAACGTTAATGTATGTCAATAAAATGTAATGTGTATGTATGTATGTGTACAATAAAACATTAAGAATTAAGAATCGCTTATGCTAACAACAGTAACAACGTACATAAAAGTATTTGCGTCAGCACTTAGTAAAGGATGCTGTACTTTCGCTCGTGCGTCAATGTTGACTACTAATTAGGTACCAATACATCCTAACAGCTGAGGCAATAAGTGTACATACTATGTAACGTAACAAAGTAAATGGTATCATATTACTAAGTAGGTACAGTCAACCGCATATCTTTAGCAACACTGTAGCATTGACGGCATCTTAAGATCAAGGTATCAAAGTTCATTTTCGTTATTCCTTCTTGCTATTTTCGTGTGATAGACTGTACTTAAGGGGTGCGTATTTATCTGACGTTGAAACCATGTTGTGTGATAAGGGTTAATATTTTTGTAATTAATACAAGCTCGCCTCGGGCGCGGTCGTGTTCACTGAAATGTTCATGGATACACGTGCTACCTGTAATTATTAAGGTCAATGGTTACTCATGTATTTGTAGGAAATGAGAAAATTAACCCATTCAGGTTGGAAAGGACGTGTGATATTTTTTGAAGTATAAACTTACTTGGCTTTATTTATGTAGGTTTAATTATTTAGCTTTCTTTATTACTGTGTTCTCAGGGGTATTGTTGACTTAATTTTATTGCACACGCAGCATTCTCAGAAGACTAATATTTGTAGGTAAAACTGACGAAGTAAAGAATGAAAGTAACTAATTGTTTCGTCAAAGGTATCAACTATAATAAAGGGTCTAATTGATAGAAGGTTTCGTAATTTAATTTTGTTCCACACATTATTTATGCAACCGTAATAATCTCGTTAGCTAGAATACCACGTACCCAATTAAGAATTTATCGCATACCAAACCGTTTCTATTTAAGTTGAAAATTACTTAAATAGTTAGAAGTTAGGTTTAACTAAAATACATATTTCATGTAATAAATTTTAGTTGTAAATATTAATCAGAATTTTGAAGAGTTTATCTCCCAAGATATCTTTAAAGCAGCTGCATCGCAAGAGCAAAATTAAGTCTGAAAAATAACAAGAAGTTTTAATTTATTTTGTACTAAGCGATGGCAGCTTGGCATTTACCGTTCGCCATTGTTATTCTTCTTATAAGTTGCATTTAATGAATTGATGCGTATATAAGTTCTTGCATTTAGCGGGCTGGCGGCAGGCCTGTGCGGAGTCGGCGCGGGGCTTGCGCGCGTCTATTGATTTTCAACGCGAACCCGCGAACGTGCCCCGTCGACGGCTCCCGTATCTCCGCAAACACTAAGATTACGACTAACCGCAGTTTTTGGAGCCAATATAACCACCGAAACTTCCAAATAAAAAAAGAAAATGCCTGAACTTCAGTCCTAAAACAAACGACAGTCGTCTAAAATGAATCCATCAGCTCATGCAGCTTTATACGTTATATGTAAACGTAATTTCGTACGATCGTCTAGTCTTCGATGACACCAAAGGGGTGGGGTTTGCACGCGGATAACTTGTAATGACGTCAGCGGGATGTGAAGATTGAATCACGTATCAGTCTCTGACTTCTGCCTCAAGGACGAATCTCGACAAGACAAAGAAAATTACAGTTAATTATTTTCATTATGCTTTCCCCTTTCCACTTTTTTCGTAGACGAAGTCATCGTAGCGGCTGCGTAGACATTCTACTACGCATTTGGCTACGAATCAAAATACTTCGTAGCAGTGAGTGACAGGAAAATTTATTGTAATCAATTAAATGAGGAAGCATCATTATGTGTCGATAAGCAGACGTGTCTGTCATGTTGTATAAATACCACATTACTTCAATGTAAACTGAGAGCGTTTCCTACAAAAATACCTGTGAGGTTACCTCATAATGGTGTTTAAACAATGCAATGATTCATCTAAGTTAATTTGCATAATTATACCTACTCAAGCATGATGACGAAACAAACACTACTCTTTGGATTCTAGTTAACCATTTCGCATGTTAAACAGTTATTAATTCCAACGAATTCTAGTTTACGATAATTAATTTTAAGTAACTATTTCAATGATCTTTATCAAGGTCAACTATCAGATTATTTTGAGTACATAACATACAGTTTTTTCGGTATTGTGATTATTTTCGTTGTCGTTTAAACTTCCTCGCAATGGATGATTCTGGGCTATTGTTCTAGTTGTTCAAACAAAGCCTCGGTTGTTTGGCCGCGGGAGAGTTCCGATTTGGAACATGCAGGGAAAGTTAATACCCAGATGGGCAGCAAAAGTTTTCATGAGCATGTTTTACCTACATGAACATAATGTAAAATAACTTAAAAGTTTAGTGGAATGGAAAAAAACTAGTTTTTACATATCCTAGTAACTATATTATGCTGACGTGTAGTACAAAAAAATATTACGTCATATTGTGTTGAGTCTAAAATTATTCAAGACCGCTTATTTGAATGAAAAAAGCTAGTCGTTGTAGTTGACTATTTTATTATATTCTCTATGTCAATGTTGTCTAAATATTATTTAGATTGTCATCATTGTTAAACCCTCAACTTCTTCCGAGCTTTAAAATTAACTTTTACCATTTATATTTATTTATCAAATATCAAGCAAAGCTTAACCCTGAAAACATGACAAACATACTGAAAAGCGAAAAGCCTTTACCTAAAATACAGAAACGAACAACCCTAAAATGTGTTGAAGGTATATGATTATGGAAATATGGACATTAAGATAAGAATATGTCGCGGTTACGTACCAGGCGGAGACGGTTTAATGAATAAAGGTGGATACACACTACTAACCACAAATAATAATAATAAAATAATAATAACCACTAAAAATAGAACAACAATAGTGTTTAACAAACATTTTCAAAGATACATCCTCATTATTCAAAAGTATATTACATATCTTTTTACTACCTATAGTATTACATAATGATTATGTACATGGAATATAATAAAGACAGATCGATTAAACAAGGTTAAGCCGCGCTTGCTTGGTTAGTCTGGAAAGGTTAGTATTCAGACAATATCGAGCTTTTCTCTGCTCCAGAAACTAAGTAAAGCCTTTGGGTCTGCGCTTATCTCTCTGATGGTGTCGGCTTAACGTTGCGTCGTATCGGAATTGGAATGAAAATAAGGAATAGAAATACACAACCATCTTCGCAAACACTGGTGTACCTACTGGAATATATGTGCGACAGTGCCTCATCTAAGCAGAAAAGGTCACTATAACTGGACATAGTTGAATTATTCTTCTTACTTATTTTTTTTGCCAAGCTATGTTGGGGTCGGCTTCCAGTCCTACTTACTTACTTAGACTCTCCTAAATACCGTAGTTTAGACTACCTAATATATCATGTTGTTGTGTTACTTACTACATAATATTTACGCAGTCTGATTTCACCTTTATCCAGTGACAAAGGCCACAGTCGACCTGCGAAGTTAACTACGACCTAACATTAAAATTCAGCGCTCGGTACAGTTGGTACCGCTCGCCACAAAACGTAAACGCTTGCCGTAGTGCCAGCACTCGGTACTCCATTGTTCACGTGTATTTAATTATGAAACCTTGTTGTTTAGTTTTATTTGAAAACCTCGCTTTGTTTCTGTTAATTGGTCTGGCTTATTTAACTTAAATAGATGGAAAATTATCGGTGTAATAAGAATTTTATTCCTATTTTGAGAGTTTTTAGCTCTTATTCCTCGCTTTTTGTGAAAAGGTCAAAATCTTTTACTATTTTAATTTGTTGTTCTAAAATTGCCGTCCTTCTTACTAGTACAACGACTAAAAGTAATAAGCAATCCGTATTTTGAGAGCCTGAAGGCAGAATTTTGACCTGGGGGCGATATAAATAATGTCAATTTATATTTCTGATGTAAGCAAACAATCGCTTCTGTTACAGGTTTTCTTTCTTCATTATTTCAAATGTGTTAGATTATTTTTTCAGTCAGAGTTTTCTCAAACAGCCGTAAACGGTAAAGATCAATTTTCTTTGCTTTCTTAACTAAAATAACTCCTAATTGTACCCGCTTAAGAGGCCAGCTTTATTTAAAGGGGCCGTTTTGGTTGTGGGTTTTAGGTTTACATACAAACGGCCTAACAAGTGACCGCAGTAATTATAACTAACAAATTCGCAAGTTTGAGGCGAAACTAAACTAACGATCCTCTACTCACATTTACATTAATTTTGGAGATGTATTCAAAAGATATGATAGTTTACAGGCCTGTCCCAGATATTGCGGTCAAACGTTTCATGTTTATATGTATTTACGGATATTTTGGAACCTAAAAAAATAAGCTTTCGGCCTAGTCACATTAAATAGGGCTAAAAATAAAAGCTGCTCCTAATATTGTGAGTATTTGGACTAAATTTTAACAGGAGGAATATTATACTAGTTTTCTTTTCGAAGGAGTGATACCAACAATTTCCAACCTCCGTGACTTATAAAGAATGACTATACAAGGAAAAAAAGCAAAAGAGACAAACATATAACACTCCATAAAGCTGAGCTTCAATATTCAGCAGATGTCTCGCTCGTGGAATCACATGCATAATCGGAATGGAACAGACAATGTATATTATATACCATATACCTAGCATATACATATATATCGGTAGTTTCCAATAGTAAGCGCGACAGAAGTAGGTCATTCCGATGCCTCCGGGCATTGCCAACTTACTGCAACTTGAACGTAGCCTAAGTTCAGCCGGTCTCGTTATTTACGGTCTACCAAATTTAAGTTTTGTAATACATTTCTAGCACTTTGTTCTGGAACTTCTTGGTAGTTTATTTTCGAATTGGCTTCACTATAGATCGCTGGAACAAAACAAAAGCAAATCTTTTTACGGTAAGATTTGAAAAGCGTTTTCTCAGGTTTGTGGGTTTAATAAACAGGCTTCATCTTTAGAAATACATATTAAGAGAATCAAGGGCCCTTTGATTACATTTTCTGGAGGACCAGTCTTAAAGTCTTAACCAACTGACCTCGGAAGAAAAGCGCTGGCCTACAGAATAGATTAACCTGTGAGCTCATAATTAATAACAATATAACATCCAGCAAAGTTAACGATAACAATAATCTCCTACTTCGCCAATTAATGTAAACAATTAGAATTTTCTCAATTGTGCTCGGTATAATTAATTACCCAGAAACAAGAGTTCGTTTTGTATCGTGTCTTATGCATAGCCCATAGGCTATAGGACCATATGTGCTATAGGCTTATGTACAAAAAACCTTAAGGCCATTCATAAATCGTTTCTCCTATTACTTTCATCATATTCCCTTTGACTCTTTCAATGCGGGTCCACTTGAGTCAAGCTTTGTTCGCTTAACCAAACATAATAGCAGTGATCTAGTTTTAATGAAACTCAATTATGTGACAACTATTGTACGTTAGTACGTTGCTACAACTTTGTTGTTGTATAGCATCCGGCTTCAAAGCAAACCTCTAATGGCTTAGTATACTATGTTTGAAAGTGCATTCAGTGGCGCTCAAAACATTTACCTGGATGGCAAACTGGTAAAGAGGTCATCATAACAACTGCTTTCGGTTCTGGACAAAAAATAGTGTGATGCTCAAATATTTGTTCCGATACGCAGGTGTACTTTATGTTATCCTTTCATTTCCGTAAAACAACAAAACAGTCGTGACTATAGGACACTGCTATCCAGTAAATTGGGTTGTGGTCAGATAGGCAGTCGCTCCACGTAAAATACGGTATACAGCTGAATCCGGTAAGACTGGAAGACGACCCCAAGATAGTTTGGAAAAGGCTAGGCAGATGACATGTGAAACACCCGAAATGTAGATGACGAATATGGATGATTTCCTGTAAAACCCCAATCCAATAAATAATGTTAAAAAAAGTTCTTTTCCACATTTTCCTGTTTTCAATTTAAGTTTTCAGAAGGCCCGGCGTATATCAAAGCTGTTACGTGTGTGTCAGCTCAGTATATGGCACGTGATAAATTTACGGTTTCGTTGTCGGAAGGTTGGAAATAAACCAAGTTACATTTTTGCAAGGATGAAATATCGGAGATGAGGTTTATAGAATGAAGAATATGCGCGTTGTTTTTCTTTTCAAATAATGATCATTTTATTTATTAACTATATTTCAACGCGCCATATTTCTCTTGCAGTGCAGTTAAAGAAGTATTATAGATTTTTAGGATTTTGAAGACAAAAGAAGAAAATATAAAATAAAAACTAATTTGTATGTAAGACCTTAGTAGTAAGAAATTAAGTTACTCTAAAACGAAATAAGCTTAAATATAAAGCAAAAATGTCGTGCCTACCCAATTAAAATCTACTTTGACAAAAAAAAAACCTTATTAAAAATTCTTTCTGCTGAAATTCTACATGAATAACAACTGTGTTTTCCGACTGAATGCTAATCCGTGTCCCAGTCCAAACAAGCTGGCTTAGGTGGCGGCACGTATGAGATTGCCCCCGCCCTTTGTTCGCGTCAAGGCCGACCCACCCACAGGGTGTCCTGCCTTTGTATATTTGATACGACATTTGCAAGCCTGTAAAGCCTGTCTAAAAATAAACATAACTTCAGCTTCATGAATTTATAATAAACGCATAATTTACAGCAATAAAAATTTGAATAGCTGATAAAAGCTCAGGATGTTTCAGTAAAGTTAAACAGAATTGCTCGTGAAATTTCAAAATTATAATTTTATCTCCCTTCGTAATTACAAAAGTTTGTAGGCCTCGTGTTTCGATAAACGCAATTAGTAGCAACTGATACATGATCTCGCGTACCAAGGTCGAGATGGAATGGATCTATAGGTATACACAAAAGAGAAGCTTTTTAGAAACTTAATTTTCCGATAAAGACGGAAAAATACTATGAATAATACAAATATTTTTTCTTTTACACTACAAAGAAAGGTTTAGTGGAATGTTTCCCTTGTAGAATTAAAGTTCGTACTAAAGAGAATTTGTATTAAAATAAAAGTACCTCCCACTCGTTACCAAAACAAGTAATGGCCATAAAATAAATTCGGTATTAGCAATTTAAAATGCTAAGGCAATTACTTTCGATTGTTCTTTGTTACGGTTTTCGTTTCCGCTTTGCCGATTTCCTCAAAAAAATACAAATTCAATGTTAACACAAAATCGAGAAGTTGTCATTACTACCTTTAAGAAATTTACTTTTTTATTTTAGACTGAAAGTAATCTACGGTTTCTGCGCCTTTGAAAGTGTTAACCCAGAGACTTTTCTGGCTCGGAGCCAAATCTTGTTCCGTTCATTTCAATTTGCCATTATTGCGCAGGCAACCACGTTTCACCATCCATCATAAGTTTCATGTAATGGGGCACATAATCAAGTTGGAAACATTCTGGTTAAAATTAAACCCAAAAATTGATTTTACAAGCTAAGAATCAGGAAAGACAAAGAGATATAATTGAAACAAAGATATCAATAACATTCTCAGACAACAAGCACATAAGAGCACTTCATATTCCCAAACAAACAGTTTTACAACATGTATTTTACTTCAAGTGTTTATTTAATTAACGTTTTGACCTCAAAAGTGGTAAAGTGAGGTAGATTATGAGAGGTTCCCCGTAGACCGACGTTATTAAACATTTTCATGGAAAGGTCGGCGCCGGATGAGCGACTCACCGCTGTTTTTATGTTACGATAAAATGCCTGCCCAAAATAAACGGTCTAATCTGCCCTAATTAAGGTGCTCTGGGTGGTAAGTGACACCTAAGTATCCTCTTATATACGAATTTGTATTTCTTGTCCTTTAATCTAGTAAAAGCATTAACCTATGGCTAAGGTGTGTTTTTACTGTAGTATTTTAGGTAATGTCGTCATAATCAATAGTTTTTTTTAGTTTACGTGTTTTCCTAACTATAAATTAACTGACGTCCATTTAAAAAAGAACTTTCATAACCACTTATTCTTTTCCTTTTTATTACTTTGAAAATGACACCGTACTTCGTTACGTGATTTTTCAACGGTTCGCCCGTTTCGACCATGAGAAAAGTCCTTGGTAACTCTGACTTTCGTTTTTGCGAAGTTTTTTAGGTGGCCCTTGGGATTAACTGTCACTGGTCGTTAGGTAAACTGAGCTTTTCAGCTGTGTTCTAAACGCGTCAGCCCTACCTATATGTTGACCGAATAACTTCGTGACAATAATTGAGTTATCGAAATAAGTCACGCACTTTCAATATAATACATACATACAAATAATCACGCCTGTTTCCCGTAGGGGTAGGCAGAGACCACTTCTTCTAAAATAATTGGATCATATTATTATATTTCGTTACGACAAAATTGTTAACACTTTTTTTTATTTAATCCACAGTTATGTAGGTGGGCACTATGCTATTACAGTAACTAATGTATTTACATTTTAAACAAGCTGTGCAAAATGTCCTTCCCTGCATTTCCGAGTTTTTACTACCCACATGGTGCACGAGTCTACAAATAAATTTAACTGCGTGGGTTTAAAGGTCGGGACCCATAACCTTTACTTACACGTGTACAACCCCTGTATGCACACCCTCAATTATAATTATTTTAACAATAAAAGGTACACTTTCGATCACTTAATTGTACCACTGCCGAAGTGCTGGCGTTATCGCGGCATCGGACACGCAAACTAAATGGAAATAAATTTATTTTACAAAGATACAAAACAAACAAAGTTCTTACATGAAGCAATAAAATACATAAATACTTTTGGTCCTTTAATATAATTATAAGTGGTAGTGTTCCCGGGGATTTTTTACAAGTTACTTTGTAGTCATCGCAGTATGATAACTGATTACTGTTTACTGATATGTGTTAACCAAACACCTATGAAAGAAGTTCTGCCTTATATAAAATAAACATTAACCGTTCCACATAATTGAAATATTTGACCCAGTATAGAGTAAAGAAAATAAAAATCTATTCTTATAAACATATAGAGCTGATTTCACGTTCGTGTATCGTGTGGGGTGTTAATTTATACCAGATCATCGTACTAAGTTAGCTAACACAGGATGGTTAACTACTAACATAAGGTTACGTGTAAGGTTAGTACAAGGCCAGACGGTGCAGCTAATATTATTGTTAACTACTCGTTTATCTATTGTGTAAACTGTCGCCGTAAACAACGTGTGATTGAACAAAAATCATGGCGTTTTACAGTTAAAATACGGGGTAAATAGTAGGCTCGAATTGATATTGAATTCATCCATCGAACGATTAATCAATCAATTGCCGATTTCTACCTATCGCTTACCATCTAAAATATTTGTGAGATGAAATAAATAAACCACCTACTTATACAACAAGTCATATGTGTAAAAAGGAAAACAACACTGTCTTTATCTAACCATCGAAGGGCTAGCAACGTAAACTGTCTAGACATCCACTTCAGTCTACCCATTAAAGTACTTATACAGGAGTAAAATAAGCAAACGTCGGATATAAATTTCAATTAGAAACCGCGATAGAATTTATACATAATCGACTTGAAAAAACACAAAGCCTAGATTGCATTTAACATTTGTTTTAAAGTCTATATTAAATTGCATCATAACTTCACACAGCGATGTTATATGGAAAGAGCGAAAGCGAAGTTCTGAAAGTTGTATAGTTTTTATATGGTTTCTCTAGTAGATCTACATTTTAATAATATAGTCATAAGATTAACAAGTATATTGTTTTATTTCAGGATGCCTGCAGCAGTGCCACCCCCTGAAAATGGCGCTCCCCGCAGCGAGCTGGAGCAGCTACAGATGCGCTCCGGTCAAGTCACCGACGAGGTCTGTATATTTATATTATATTTAAATGAATATTTAATTTAAATTTAGATTGTGAGAAGGTTCTAGTTAGTAGGTTGTTACGCAGTTTCTTCCGAGCATAAGTACTCGGAAACGGTGAAGCTACAGAAGAATTTGGCTGTTGGTTATATATTCGACTTTCAATAAGTAATACCTTGAAGCTTCTTCTTATAAAATCCAGTGATATTGTTATTTAAAATCTTGAAGCTGATAACTGAAAACCGACCTTAATATAGAAAAGATTAAGCTGACGAAGAATGCTTATAGCAGCATTACTTTGCAAACTCAAACATTCGCTGAAGACGATATTAAATTTTCATTCAGCGCTGTAACTGTGAAGTAAATTGCTATTCATTTTGCTGACTAACTATGTATTCTTGAGTTTCCAGACGAGAAGCAATAACTGTTCAAAGTTTATGTACTTTATGTTAACACTTGTAACGCGTCATTCATTAACAGTTTTACGACTTCTAAGAAAACTTCTAAAAGAAAATGAAAGTTCGATACACTTTGATTATAGTGTATGTAGAAACTTTTATTTGGTATCCGAGGGTCTTTGTTAAGTTTGAAAGAAAAGAAAGAGTATGGAACTGCCCAATCTAGTTGGAATGAATCAATAATAGAGTTTGTTATACGATTTCAGTCGCTGGAGTCGACGCGGCGCATGATGATGCTATGTGAAGAGGTGAGCTCACACAATGCTTCTATATCGTTAGAATAAGATTTAAATATAAAAAACATTATAAATGAAGGTTGAGTTGTACAATACTAACGTCTAAGTTATTCTGTCCAGTAAAGTTTAAGCTAAACGTGAGAACGGTTAGAAGGTCAACTATAATGACATTTTCAATGAGTTTTCAGTCTATTATCTTTGACATTTTGATTGCATATTTAGAATTTAACTGATTATTTTATTGCAATTTTAGTATGTCCAACTCAGCCTTAATGAATTATAATCAATAAATACAGCACTTTGCTGTGATTTAGTACATAATTAATATTAAATGATCTAAATCATGATGATTAATCTGTATTGGGAGTAACAGATGTGTGGAATTTCGAGAATACCTCCCAAATGTACTACTTATCTTATTTATCGTTATTCCCCTTTGATGCCAGTCAAAATTAAATAGAATTTGATATGAAAACGTTAACATATCCATTTGATCCTATTAACTGTGAAGCTGTGTGTTTTGTTTTTATATCAACTTCATCCTAACAGCCTGATGATGTGGTCTTGTAATAATTGTGTGATTAATAATAAACTGACTATTAATTTTCCAAGCGTGCGACAATACTGGAAGCTCCTATCTATTGCATAATGCTAATAGAAAGAAATAAGACAATATAACTGTGCGGTCTTGAATATCCGTAGACGCGTTTCAGTTAAAATTAAACATTTGTTTCCCCAACTAGTTTAATTATGTTGAGTTATTTTGTCGATTATGTGTTATATTGTAATGATCTGTGAGAGAGGTGTTCTCGATGCGAGGGAGTGAGGGGTATAGCGGAAGTGTCTGGATAGCCCCAAGCTCGGTTTGGTCTCTGACGTCCCACCCCCTAGGGCGCAGCCTCTGCTATCCCTGGCTGTTGTGTTTCGATGTCGCTAAATATTATTTTTGTTTTACCTTTTTTTTCTAAATGTGTGTATGTATATTTATCGTAGTACTCCGGTCATATAATCCTTATTTATTTTATTTTGAATCCTACATTCAAGTATGATATATAATATATGTTATCAGCATTATATGTTATTATAACCATACATATATGGGTGTTGCATGATCCGTGCCTTACTGTGTCCGAAAATGTTAGACTTCTATAGCCCTTTGTGTTGTTCGTAGTGAACTGTACATTTTATGTGATTATATTTACCTCCCTGGCCGCACCGGCCCTCGGGCTGACAGTTAATTAACGAATTAGTTATTCTAGAACATTGCCTCCTTAGCTTTTGTCAAAGAAACAAGATATTAACTCGAAATCGAGTGTTTAACCGTCAGCTCCTGTAATTATTCCCGAATGCTGTTTTAGGTTTCAAAGCATGAAGCCCATTTATCGTCCACAATAGAATCCGAGTCCCATATTTAGTTTATATACTTCTCTAATGTTAGTACCCCTGTTAGTACGTGATTTGAACAAAATACGTGCGCTTTTGATATTGAAAAAAAAAACTAGTCAATCCATTGTGCTTGGGCTTGCTTCTAATGAGACCCTTGTCTACAACTCGGATTCAATCTAAAGTAACCTGCGTCCGAGGCTGAGTCACTGTTTCAACGCACTTTCTATTACTGTTTTAATTTCCTGTCTGGTAACGATACTTCTACTCTTCATAGATGACATTATTGTTCTATGTGTTTATGATTTCCTGTACAACGTTCCGGCACTAACTGATCTAGTGCGCCCGGCCAAGCCTGCCACGCGATCAGTGTGCTGATGTTCGTTCTATCCTGTTTTAGTTCAATCTGTATCTTAGGTCTCTGTTGTAGTGGCTGCTCTCTGTTGTTGACTGTACATCTATTATGTTGTATGATTTTCATGCCTTCTTGAACATTCACATTACTGTCAATATGTGGGCGTGTACACACCCCCATACCTGCCACTGGACTCCAACAAATATATCGAGCTACACCTAATTCTAACTCTCACACAATATACATGAACCTAATCAAAATTATATCAGTGTAACCACACATTACTGGTTTATTATTGTTTCTTACATTTGGTTTTACAAAGTATACTTCGTTATTTTATTTAATAGTCTTTATTGTACTCGATTAAATTTATATTTTTGAGAACATTAATTTGACATTATGATTTCCTTGTCTATATATTATGCCGGTATGTCTGCGCCAAGTATCACATGGTATGACGACACGATACAGACTCAGCATTACTCTAAACAACACAGTTCAGACACAAGGGAGGACGCGTCCTCGTCTCCGCCGCCGTGTGTACGGTACCTGAGTGTATGCTGCTGGCGATGCCGTAGCCGGGACGGGACGGGGCCGCCTCCTCCCGCGTGACATACAGCCGGCGCGCACCATCCACTCACTCTACTGTACCCCTCACAACTAACATGCTCTGTGACTTTTTGTTTCTGCGGCGTAGAGCAAGGAGGCCGGCATTCGTACTCTGGTCGCTCTAGACGACCAGGGAGGTGAGTGATCTGCAAAATTTGCAACACTACATTATTTACAATTTTATCTATTTTATCCTTTTTCGCTACCTTTGTTGAGCATCGTAGGGTTTTCAGCCGACCCGAAGATGGGCTCACCGAAATAGAAGATATTAAAGGGGGTATCGCATTGATTATGTATTTAAAATTACGTCACTGCTATTACAATGCAAAGGTGCGGGCATCCTCTGAGAAATGACCGTTAGCATTGTATAACTCACACACGGAGATGATCACGGAAAACCCACATCTTTGTATATTTATTCGTTATGTAGATAATATACACCACTTTGCACAACTTAACAACGAGCTCTATGTTCTACGACGTCAGGCAGGCCGACGATTCGACATAACAACCCGTATATATTCGGCCGTACCGATACTTATACATTCTGCATTTCAGATGTTTGTACTCGACTCTAAATTAACAACTTTACTGAATTCACATATAAACGAATCTAAATGAACGAGCAAAGTAAATTCGAAACGCTTCTCCTCAACGCACGACTCTTAACATCACACAATAAATCATGAATCATATGAAACTGAGCACAGATGAAACTAAATCTGGTTTTACTTGCAAGCTTCACTGCATGCATGTCGTTGTGATCGAGTAGTGTGTGTTAGCGGCGAGCGGCGCGGGCGTCGCGCGTGTCGGTCGCTCGCATCGCGCCGGTCGCGTCGCCCGTGCCGAGCGCATCGGTCGCGCGCGCCGGCCGCGCCGCTCGCCGGCACGCCGCACGCGCCCGTCGCCTCCGCCACGCCCTAAGCGTCACGCGTCACGCTGGCCGCCGCTGCACCGCCCGCGCTCGCGCCGCACTCGCGCCGCACGCACCGCGCGTCCCGTGCGCCCGTCCGACGGCGCACCGCACCCACCCACCCACACACCCCGATACTCTCTCCTACGATATATTATTTTGATTTGTATTTTATGTATAGAGCGAGGACGCCGGGGGGCAAGCGCTTCATATGTTGAGTCACCAGGGCGGTAAGAGTTAAACTGACACATGGGTAGTCGAAACGTGAGAACGTCTGTGTTTGAATGTGCAGTTACTAACATTAATCTCTTTGTTTTTCTTTGACGTTTCTCTTAAATAACGACTTATCTGAGATCGATGTTGCGTGTGTATCTATGTTTCGATGGGGATGACCTTGACATATAGTGTAAATAGAAAGCCCGATGGCCGTTCGTTGCTAATTGTCGCAAAAGACTGTTTCTATCTTTTGCTGAAGATTTAATTTGAATGAGCTGCGCAATCTGTTTAGTTCTTCCGTTGATATTTGATCGATACGCTTTTTATAGGTATATTTATTTATCTTTCCGATCTACTGTTCTCTTCCGTAATATACTGCGGTACTGACATGAATGCGCGTGTTACCGATGTCTGTTCGACGTATAGTAACTGGTATCCGCCTTCATCTCCATGGCTGGCAGCGTACTGTTAATGTTAGCTCGTAGGTCTGTAACTATTAGCTCGATGCGTCTGTGTCTGTCGGCGAGGCCGCCCCTCGCCGCACTACATATTAGTTTGTTCATTTTTCTTCTTCAATAAATCAATACTTTGCTATATCACGTTCATTTAGGAATGGCTTAATGGAAACGCTCATTTGCTAAGTTGATTTATTTTGTCCCATGATCAGGGGCGGGCCTGTCGGTGTGCCGGCGGTGCGCTGACGGTGCGCTGACGGTGCGCCGGCGGGCCCGCTCATGTCCATGTTCTGTTCTGTTTAGTTATCAGTTTGTTTGTGTTGTATGAGTTGCGACGCCCGCGCGGCGCTGCGCCTGCGCGCGCGCCGCCTCCGACTCCTCACCGCATTCGTTTGGCGAGCTATAGTGACATCATTATTGTGTTGTAGAGTCACGAGGTGGGCATGAAAACCCTGGTCATGCTGGATGAACAGGGCGGTAAGCATCCAGTAGTACATACTATTTTGCATCACTCATAATTTAGTAAAGCTTTTGTCTGAAATGCCAGTTCAGATAATTTATAAAAGTTCGTTGAATGGCAATGACTTTATAACTATAAAAATGTTACCGATTGAAAATCTGCTAACAGTATATTTATAATGGATAAAAACTGAAGGTAAAACTTGTTTGTCATGATCATAAATAAAGCTAGTGATTAAAGTGCATCAAACGATCTCGATCCCGCAGTCGCACAGTCGCACGCTCGCTTGTTGTGGACTGGGGCGAAGAGATTATCTGATTCTGTTAAACTGTATGGATTATTTTATTTAGTTATTTGTCACGCATCCAGCTATGCACGTCTTCTTCGATATTGCTGTTTATTGCATGATTAGTTTTTTATAACGTGATATATAGATAATGTTTTCTAATTGTTGTCACTACGAGTACGGTAATGTAATCACTTAGTGTCAGCACATACATCATTTTTATTCAAAGGTAAATGATAATTTTGAATTAGTTTTAACCAGATCGAGTGTAAGACATAACACGAGCACCTCAAAATACTGTTTCAGATAAACGTTAGATGCTTAAATATTAGCGAAGACGTATGACATGAATAGAATTGCTGTAGGGCAGTAAAGCTTGCATGGACATAAATAGTTGATTAATACTCAGCTACCGTTACCGAATACATGTCTTACACTCAGCGCTGGTTATTGTCGAGAGCGTTGAGAATTTACAATTGAGTTTAAATAAAAAAAATAACAAAAGTTAACAAAAGAGTTTTGAATAATCGCGAGAGTTTTAAATTTGGAAATTGAGTTAGGAGCTTGAACACATAACTGAAGGTGGTTTGACAGGGGTGGATCTAAAGCGTTTGTTGATGTGTGTGAACAGAGCAATTGGACAGAATCGAGGAGGGCATGGACCAGATCAACGCGGACATGCGCGAGGCCGAGAAGAATCTGTCGGGGATGGAGAAGTGCTGCGGCATTTGTGCCCTACCCTGCAACAAGTGCGTACTACGCTCTTTGTCATGTCTTTCAACCTACTAACTTGATCCCTGTGGCTTTAACTAACCCTCGGTTACACAAACGACTATCGACCAATTTCAAACCATAGATTTTTTTCTGTACTAGAGAGGAATTTGACATTTGTTTACACTGTATTTTAGTCATTTTTTTTACTCTAGCAGAAAAGGCGATCTTTGATCTATATAATATTGAAATTGGTCGTACGCTATTTGCGGGCAATTTACCATAAGGTTAGATTATTTGTACAAGGAAGAAAATAATTATATGCTCACGTACGAATGTCCTGAAAGAAAAAATGAAGTTTTTTTTTTAAACGAATAACCCAGAATGAGAATTTTGAGCCTTGTTGGCCATTTATAGGCTCTATTGTCATAAGTGTCGATGCTTGGTACAAATTGATCGAAAAAATAATATTTTTCTCCTTCCTTGACTTATTTTTCTTTACACCATCAAAGCATTCCCATCCTCCATACATATACCTTCCAAAATTACTATTAAACGGTATCTAAGACATTATTTTATGGTGTTTCCAGGGGAGCATCGTTCAAGGAGGACGATGGCACGTGGAAGGGCAACGACGATGGCAAGGTGGTCAACAACCAGCCGCAACGGGTGATGGATGAGCGCAACGGCATAGGACCACAAGCCGGATACATAGGAAGGTTCGTACATACTGAATTTAATATAGAACTTTATGTCAGTGTATATAGAGCTCATTTTAGAATTGTATGTCCGTGTTACATAAACTGATTAAAAATGTACATGATTTAAAATTACACAAAGGATCATGTCGTTGATCATTTGGTGATTTCAGCAGGTGGGTATATACCCCGGGGTGATTTCACCCAAGTGAAATAGCCAGACGAAATTAGTGTAATTAGTTCACCTTGGAATTAATCACCCAGATGAAATAATGCAACTTATGTGAAATGTTTCCGATGAAATAGCCAAACTACAAAAAAATCTAAGTATTCATCATCATTCATCCTTTATTCACCTAGGATACACAACCCAGGTGAACTCATGTACAATATAGGTAATTCATAAAAAAATTGTAATCCAGGATAACAAGCGACGCCCGCGAGGATGAGATGGAAGAGAACATGGGCCAGGTTAACACTATGATCGGCAACCTGCGCAACATGGCGCTGGACATGGGCTCCGAGCTGGAGAACCAGAACCGCCAGATCGACCGCATCAACCGCAAGGTAACCGTCAACCTGGTGTTGCGACAACACCCTGTATTGAACATCCTGTGCAAGCGAGCTCGTATGATTATAATACTAAGGGAGTTTAGGCGATATAGGTATTTGGGACGTCAATCGTTTATCAATGCGATTTATAGTAAATTTATTTATCCAGAATGGAAACATTATAAGAAAACAGGAAGGTTAACGTTTACACCTGTACTCATGAAATAAATCTACTAAACTACCGCAGGTGTCAGGCCTTCCGTATGTGAAAGTAAATATGGTCTTTTTTTAATTCAGGTTTGTTGTATCTGATCTGGAACTACTGTGATCAGAGAAATTTTAGCCTGAAATATTATCCAGAATTATTTTCTGGAACTCTGTATATGCGTACAATTAAATGAGGGTTGTGGTCAAGGTTATTATAGGAAATTATATGAAACCTGATATGACTAACTCTGATGGATTTAGGCTTTTTATACACTAGCTAAGTGGCTATATATTGAGGAAAAAAGGGACAAAACCATAGACTAAATAAACTCAGAAAGCAACATGCGATAAATTACATCTTAATGCATTATATCTAAGAGTTATCAATTAAAAATCAAACGCATAAAAAAAAGACAATGAATTAAATAAAATTCTTCTGGCATAGTATGTGACAGTGTAATGGAATCCTTCTCCTAATACGTTGATCTTCTTCTATCATAACTAATAAAAATATATTCTATTCTATTCTTATCTCCACATTATATCAATTTCATCTTAATTCACTCAACATCTCAAGAATTCTCCCTCTTCTATTATACATTGTCACATACTGTATATTACTTAGGACATACGAGTTCGCGTGCACTTTATTAAATTATTTTCCATAAAAAAAATATATTAAATCTTCTTTTCAAAAAGATTAAATGAAATTAATTTTCTTACAAATTTTGAACAACTAATACTTTTCAATATTAATATATTGATGTTGTCGTTATTACCTACTTTTAAATAAGTGTGGAATTTGACCCAAATATTAAATCGTTAAAATTTTCCTCAATACATGTCAAATGTGGTATCAAAAAATGCTTTAAGTATATATGATTTACAAAATATATGCAATTTGTCCTATAAAAGTAATTAATGAAAACCCAATAAAATATGATTTAACATAGCAATCAAGTTTTAAAATATTTACAAATAACTTAATTTGAAACTTTTACTAAAGAATATTTGGGTGAGATTGAACACTGAGACACGGTTAAATATTGTGCGCACAATATCTGCCGTGTCTCGCCGTATCATCAACATTTCACCATCGTGTTTGTGCCTGTCACATTAGCAGAGGAAGTGCGACTTGTGATCTTTTGTACCTCTATGACCTCTTCTAGCTTATTGGCATCAAAAATTTCGTTTCACTCGCTTACCTGGCAATAAAATCATTTCCTTCTGTCCTCACTCGACGCATGTCTATCTCTTGTAGAAGAATGTGATTAGATTGGTGGTTGTGAAATTTTTGTATGTCTTACGAGTGACGTTCAGGACCTACTGATACTCCAGAACACATCTCCACACCATTGTGTAAATGTTGGCTAGTTGTCACATCCATCTGACTAACATACCGTACCTTCAGAGTTCGACTCCATGACTAACACTCATTCACATCAATGTTACTTACATTACTTTTGTTTCAAAAGACAGCGACTGATGGCCAGTACACTCTTAACGATGTTTCACTGTACCTTATCAAACTTTTTTTTTTTCGATGTGAGGAAAAATGGGATAATTGAACATGTAGAATTTTAAATAAGTCAATATTGTGTTTCAAAATTAAATATTTTAAATTAAAAGCGTGCGATATAGTAAATGAGGTATCAAGTCCCATTTATTTTCCATCGAAAAATTTCAAGAGGGCCAAGTAACACAAACAAAAAAGTCGCTGTGAATTGAACAACAAGCAAAAACAAACCGCGTGTTCTAATCATAGGGCGAATCGAACGAAACGAGGATAACTCTGGCGAACCAGCGCGCGCACGAGCTCCTCAAGTAGACGTCGGCGGCACACACACACGCACCACACACACACATGGTCTCGTGGTCGCCACGCCCCGGTTGCAGATACACACACGGAAATTATTTAAACATAAATTATCAGTTATCAAATTCGAGTATTATTATCATTATTTTTATTTAAAATTAGTTAAATTTCCATTAATTATGTAAAGAAAATGCGTCCTATTTTTTTTAGGGTTATTTTATGTTTTTTGAAGTAAGTATTTGTAAGGATCTGCAACCGGTATATTAACCATAAATAAAAAAATATTTTGCTTAGTGTCTCACTTCTATCTCGAGATACATTTATCCAACTGTAATTTAAATACTTATTTAATCGTATTCATGGTACTGTATAAAATGAACACCTTTTTTGACTTAACCCTAACATTCTGCTTACCTCTTACCTTGAAGCTCAAGTTTTAAGTAAATGTTTAAAGGAATAAGTACATGTCGTTTTGTAGCGGGTCATTTGTGCGCAGTTTGTACTCTTTTCCATCGTTCTTGGTTCGTACCGGTGCTAATCAACAAAGGTGCATTCAATGGTAGCTAAACTTCCAACGCAGCTAGATTTATGACGTGACTGCGAAGTAACAAATGTAATCACCAAGAAAAGAGTGTACTACTGCAAAATGTGTTAAGAAACTTAAAAGAGGTCCGTAATATCTGGATCGTTAAGCGAAGGCCATACCAAGATATATGCTATGAGAACTACGCAAACTAACGGCGTTTAGCTTTGTGTCGGTGACTTTTCATACTATAGTTCACCTTACTAACGAAACTGATCGCCGATAGTTTTCTTAGTCCGGTTACCTTTACTCTTAAACGCCTTCGTTTTAGAGCAACCGCCACAATCCCACAAACACCCGTTACAAAAAAAAAACAATATTTTACAATAGTTTTTGGTGCTCATTTCATGCAGTAGGTCATGTTAAAGTTAAAAGTATATAATCGTATTTACGCCGTCGTATATACTTAAATTATTATAGAACCCTAATACACAATAACAGTTAAGAAGTTGAAGCGTGACATTTATTTTGAGAAATTGCATTTACCCCTTGTTGATATGTAGTGTTACTGTTATCGCTAGTTGAAATATTGCTTCTCGCAAACTTTATAAAACATAAATATAATACTGTTTATTTTATACACAACATAATTCATTTATATTGTGTATAAAAAATATAAATATGTTATGTACTCCAATAGTGGGATCAAATCTCATAAGATCTTTGTTTATTGGCTATCCTATAGTTCTAAAACATTATTCCCTAATAAACACATTCATATATAATTTATTATTATAATTATTGCATATTAGTCAAATGCATTAAGAGCAGAAGATGTACTGTTCACCTGAATAGGCTATTTAGTAAGAGGGGATGAATAAATGGTATTATATGAATGATAGGGATGAGTGGATATGTGATAATAGTTTGAATTTAAGTGATAAGTGTTAGCCAGTCACATGTCTTCGAAAACTTAACTATCTGAAGCATCAGATCTCATCATTAATTTCAAATGTTCATAGGAGCGCGTATGTAAGTATTTGCGTACAAATACTCTAATTAATAACATTGAAATGTTTCCTAAAGGCTCAAATATTTAGAGAATTAATTTGAACGAAAGTTGTAACCATTTTCGCCTCATTATTTGTAATGGTGCAATTATAACCTAACAATACAATAACATAGCTTTTACATATCTCGGCAATTACATACATATCTGCTTCTATGAAATATTTATTATTGAAAGACGCTAAATAATGTAACCTAGTATAACAGTGTAGCTAACTAGCGTTAAACTATCATAATTTATGAATTAGTATTTTTATTTATTTTATGAGAAAATAAATCATTTCATTTACAAGATGATTTTAAGTTGTTTATTTTCCCTTATTATTTATTTAAGTATATTTAAGTATGAAGATGATTTAAATACGGTTAGTTTTTGTAACTTTATTAGATATTATATCTTAACTACGTAGTACGTATTCGATATACCGTTGACACCATAAATACATATGAAAATAATATAAAAGCTATGTATAGGCGAGCAATATGAGAGGGATTAAAGAGTGTCGCAATATATTGTAAGTAATAATAATGAAACAAATTAACTATAAATATATTATAACTAACATAAAACAGACATCGTACTTAGAGACGAGGAGCCGTATTATAAAAACATTTGAAACCAATACTCCCTTTTTGGGAAAGGGATGGCGCTATCTGTCTGTATAGTTCCATCTCTGTCACTAGAACAATCATAGTTCTAAAAGTAAATGAATATCTAAGAGAGGAATTAGTACGATCGTGTTATGTATTTTTCATTGGCGGACCGAAAGTTCAAACGAATCAACATTACGCCCAGTTTTGGAACAATCGATCAACATAAAATGCTGGCATTAGTTATTACCTTTTTGGTCAACAAATTAAAAAACAATTTTCAAATTTAAAAAGAAATAAATTTGAACAGCGTTTTAACTACTGGTAAACAATGTGATCGCATTAATATACCTCTGTATTTATAAACATACCGCCAGAAGTAATTTCTCGAAATCTTCATAATACGGCCCCCTATCATATAATACTAGTCACAGTAATGTACCCACGAGACTACACACACAAACAAACTGAACACAAAACGTCGCTGGAGACTTGTGAGTATATTTCAATATTATAAGCACTTAATAAAAAGAGCACCGCTTGTATTTAAAGCGATATGAGCACATCGGCTTGTCATTCTGACATTTTGAAGACGTGGTAAACTACGATTACACTACGACACTTCTGCCGTACTCTAAGACGTTAAGGGTTACTTAAGGGATTCCTTAGTATCGATGTAGGTATGCTACTCTCAGACTTCTATGGGTTAGATTTCTTAAATCAATTTAAGGGGTTTACTTAGTATTGATTTAAGTAAGTCAACTCGTAGAAGAGAGGTTGCTTATTTAAATTACATAATAAAGAATGCCCTAATTAACTATTATCATATTCGAGTATTGCAGTTATTGCTACACAATATCTGACGTCAGGACGAATTTTATTGTCAACACCAATAATTTCTTATACCTAGATAACGTGTGTCGCAATAAATGTCGGACATCCGGTGACTTACGTACACTCGGTGTGTTCTAAGTTTGTAGTGTCATAGTGTGAACGTAGCATTACGCTTGATGCCGAAGTCGCTAAAGAAATGGAAGCTTATAGGGATTGTATTCGCATGTAACGGCACATTTTAACAAAAACAATTTTAATTGAATTTCGATATGCTTTGCTTCGACGTAAAATATCGAAGATATTCAATGAAAAATGGTACTTATGTGCTAAGGTATAAGGTTATATTTGTTTATGATGGGCAGTTACATGGGAACAAGGGTTTGTGCTGATCGTAAAATTAACAGTTAGCAAATGATTTCCCTGTGTAAGTTTATTTTATCCAATTCATTTTTGTTTGTTTTCCTCCGGTTGTTACCAATATCATTTCAGTATTGTTTGTGTTGATTTTTCGTCTTCATTTATATTTATCTCCTCAATTGTTATATGGTTTCGTTTACCCCTGTTTCCCCTTTATTTTTTTTTCTAAACAAAATTATTTTCGACCTTATATCTGTAATAGTAAGGTATATTTTGTGTTATGATGTAGTTTCTATACGTGTAAGAGTACAATGGGGTTTGTTTATAGGGCGAAAGCAACGAGACACGCATAGCGGTGGCCAACCAGCGCGCAAACAAACTCCTCAAGTCTTAAGCTCTTCGCACTTGCTGTTACTGAGATGACGCTTGCAATACATGCATATTTATTCATACTTAATAATACCCATTGAAAATTATAGTATACTATCATGTCACTGCAAGAGATTTCTTCTCATCAGAAAAGGTATTTTAAGCACTTAACACCACGCTTGCTCACTGCGAGTTGTAAATATTTATGTATGTATTATTTACATATAATATATATGTTGATGAAATGTATATCCTTTTAAAGGGTTAATCTATGAATTAAATCCCAAACTTTTATGAAAACGATGAATTAGATAGCAATGTTGCCATATTAAAAATATATTTATGTAGAGAGAGTAAAAATAATATATGTAGCAATGTTAGCAAGCGTCATTTAATTGTTTCTATAAGAGTTATTTATGTGGTAAGTACAGTTATATAATTCGCGTTTAATAAAAAATGCAATAATTTGATTTATGTCGCTATTGTACTAGGCTTGCGGATAATCTGACTGACTCACGTTCCTAGTCATTTGTCAATAAAAAACCTTATAATATTAATTAATTATCTGTATTACTTTTTACTAACAGTACTTACCTGGCTATTAAAATCAACAGCATTTTATTATGAAGATATTCTTGCCATATTTTAAAATATTGTCTTTACATATAGCATTTCTCGAAAATAGTAGAATTTATTACTAATAAAGTTAACTATTCTTAATAATCGTCAGTTATTCATCGAATTTTCCAATTAAAACTCGATTAAATAATGCTATATGTATATACAATAAAATTGAATAAATAATTCGCAATAATCCATATATTTTGAGCAATGTGCCAAAAGTTTGTTTTTAAGTCTCACATTTTTATTGTCAGCAGTTATTACAGTACATACTGATTCCAACCTTACACCTCGCTTGTAGTAATTTTAACTAGAGTCCAGTTTATTCGTCAAATTGAATCGAAAATTGTGGCTATTGGGAACATGACCAAAGTTACCGATGGATGAAAACCTTATACATGTTCAGAAGTAATTTGGACAAGATAATTAAAGATTTATGGCCTGGCCGGTAGCAAAAAATGAACAATAATTTAAACCTCAAGTCGTGTGATTGCTTGATAGCTTTTTGGTCAAACAATTACTAATTTGATGGGTTGACAAAAAGCTAGAATCACTGTCAAATTTAATAGTCCTTAGAATCGAGGTTAAAATTAAAAACATGTCTTCCAGCATGTTGAAAATCCATTGGTAATTACACTAAAGGCTCCCAATATGTGATCCTGTGTAATAAATTTTCTAATAATGCTCATAGTACATAATTTACTACAAATAAATATCAAAATCTGCCATGTTCATTCATGGTCATGCTCACTCAATAACACTGCACTGCTCTAAAGCACCCAAAAATCTTACTATAAAAGAGGTTTAATAATCATTTGCACTTAATATTAGGAGCGTGCTATAGAAAGTTTGTGACGTAAAGAGGCTCAAGTTACTTTGCCGCCGATAGATGGCGTTGTTACGTGAAATACTTCGAAGCACTTCGGATTGGTTAACATTAAAACATGATAACTATCAGCAAGTCTTCGTCTTAATTAAACATTAGTGAGATTTTAAAATTAAATATTATTATAGTATTATAACGTTTGTTGAGATTATGGTATATCTTATGTGAGGCATTCAGTCAAACGTTTTCTTATTGAATGTACTATATCTTGCTTCTAGTTATTTATTAGATTAAGATAACGGTGCCTGAATTCGTAGTTTATTTCTTTTTGATTCCATTATTTTGTATTCACGAGTTGCATTTAATATTTGATAAGTTACAGATGTTAATTAACATTTAGCTTCGGTCTTATTGTTTTACGTTATATAGATACATATAAATTAAGCCAATTAATATGTAAGCGCTTTGACGGTACGGAGCTCCCGTGTCGTGATTGGTCAGACATGGGAAGAGTAGCTAGCGACAGAGGAACGTGTTACAATACTTATACAAGGAGATATTTTAAATGAGAGAACGTTATAAAAATAGTAATAACACTTATACGTGTCTCATTCAAAAGTCACCCTGTATATAAACATTATAATTTAATAGCGTTTTAATGTAATTACAGAATTTAATGCAATAGTCTATGAAAACTATATCGTATAGTTGAATATTTAAAACTTTATTATTACTTAAAGTGTATTGTTGTAAGTATGACGAAATAAAATGTACCGGCCTTAGGAGTAATGTGTAGGAATGTTAAAAGCAGAGGCTTGACAAATTATTATGCTCGTCTACCAGTTAGTGTTAAGAGTTTTCGAAATTTTCTCTATGTCTTTTTCTCTCAATCGTATTAGTTTCTAAGGATATACTCTGACCGATGGTTCGCGGTCATTTATCTAAGTGCATCATATTTTAATAATGAAATATTTAAACAGTGTTGTCTCGAAACTTTGCGCTGATCGGCTCGCCTCGCGCCATCGACAACGACTCTCTGTGCTACTTATCAATTCAACGTCCCATAGAGATAAACTCAGTCGGTGACGCAAGGTGCGCACGCGCAGCCCTGTAGATTGTTTTGTAACAGCTATTCAAATTAAACAATAGATGTGTAAATTTACCGCCTGCATAATCTGTATAATGATTTTAATCAGCCTAAAAATATTAACTATTTAGGATAAAATAATTATATCTATTTTCTTTAAGAATAGATAAAAGTATAGTATAAAATGTTAATTTCTAATTACATTATTTATTTGTTAAATTACAAGAATTTGTTTTATTTACACTCCTTAAACCAACAATCAAAAATAAAACCACACAGTATGATTATTAATATTTATTTATAAACAACATATTTACATTAACGTTATCAACCAAGGAACAAACAGGACTGTAATAATTCAAACAACGCATCTCTCAGTCAAAAGACCGATAGATAAATACTTGTATTGACTAGGTATCACCTTCTATACGTAGGTACAATGCGACATCTAACATATTTACAGAGGTATAATCAAAATTAAATACTCCTATAGTTCGTGAGAACAGCACAATAACTATCAAACAAAACTAGACCAGTTTCTCATAATTTCGTTCCGCGTGAAAGAGGAATGAGACTATTTGTCTGTATAGCGCTATCCCTTTCTGTCACTAACAGCCATAAACTGACATCCAAACTATGTACTTCACGACTTTTCGGTGGGTCGTAAGAGAAGTTCATTAAAGTTCAACTTGAAATACATCGACAACTATCAGTGTACAAAGATACTTATATCAATAATTTAGAATACTGCATTTACTCATGACTTTTATATACGGCTTTTTAAATAACAATAGATAAACACCAAAATAATTGTATAAAACAACTGCATTTTTTTTTTCGTAAGGTGCGGAGTTGCTTATCTTCTGGTTGTTCACAATCTCTAATATATTTAAAACCACTGGTCTAGACTGTAACTTTCCTCTTAATAATTTACCAAATTTATATGTTAGACGTAACATTCCCTAGTGGAAGATAATATATTGCTGCATTGTATTGTACTTGACAATCACAAATTAGATTTTTCCATTTCGTTCCAGTCACATTTTTGTATATCCACTTCAGACCGCTGAAAAAATAAAAAAATAGATATAAATAACTGCTAATTACATAATTAATTTTGGATTTTTATAATAATAATTAGGACTTATTAAATCACGTACAAATTAATCTGTTTTAATGGAGATAAAAGTATAGCAATTAAAAACGGATTCATTATTTAATCATCTCTTTATTCAATTGAAAAACAATTAAAAACAGATTCATCATTGCTTTAATTAACAGGAAAACATTCTATTTTTCTCAGATTAGAAACAGATTACAGATTGACAAGATATTTTTATTTATCTGGAGTGTGATCGATTAATGCTCTGATTAACAGATTTATATATTGCACTTTTATCTTTAAAAGTCCAAAACAAAATATCATCAACTACAGCCCTGTGTAACTTACTTCTGGACATAGGCCTTCCTTTCATTTTGCCAAGTCAAAAAATATGGTTAAACGTAAAAATAAGGTAGGTAAGGCAAGAATATTTGGCTGAGTAGAATTCCGTCTTAGACACTCAGAAAAACCTTTCTGAATTTATCCTAGTGCATTAATTAGGTCAATAAATTTGACTGCCCTAAAAAGTTATATGAAGAATCAATCCAATGGTTATACCGGCTCTTCCTACGTACAATCTCTTGGATGCCTCAAAGTAACATTTAAAGGGAAGTCTTAAAGGTTTGTAAGGTAACTTACCGATCTCAACGATGAATTCAAGCGTCACCATTATGGCAAAGCCGAGCAGCGAGCACACGAACTGCAGCAGACCACTGCTGCGCTTCCACACCTCGAAGAACACCACGTACACCAGCGTACCACACGCTAGACCCTGGGAAATAAATAAAGATCATTAAGTAAGTCTTGTAACAAGTAATGTGAGAGAGTAAATGGTCGTGGGTAAATGATCATTCACGCCACAGAATAGCATTTTGCAAATTCACATGGAGCCAGGTGGACTGACGACCTGAAAAAGGTCGCTGGAGGGGACTGGATGCGGAGGGCGGAGGCCCGGGTGTTGTGGCGCAAATTGGGAGAGGCCTATGTCCAGCAGTGGACTATGATTGGCTGAATGATGATGACATGGAGCATGTGCGTTCCTAACCAGTAAAACTCAGTAATAAGGTAAGTACCATGGTATCCTTTGGTAAGACTGGTCGTCGAAATAATTTTACGACTGGCAAAAAGTTAACGCAACGAAGAGCAGGGGCCCGAGTCCGCTATTTTAAGTCAGTGAGTGGCGGGTTAATAAACGTTCCAGGGTACTTGTTTTTGTTCCTAATTTTTGTATTCAGATAATTTTAGTTTAATGACAAATGTACAACTACTTGCCACTGTTGTCATTGTAGGATTGCAAGGGACTGTTCTTATCTGAATACAAAAATTAGGCACAATAACAAGTAGGTACACTGGAACGTTTATTAACTCGCCACTCACTGCCTTAAAATAGCGGACTCGGGCCCCAGGTACGCGTCATTCAATTCCTAAGTACGGAAAGGTAAATGATTGTAAGTATATAGGTAACAGAAAATAGACCATAACGCGTTTTATCGTTGTCCTCTTCAGGTCTACGTAGGTAACAAGTCAAAGGAAATCGATTTTTTTAACGACACTTAGGTATTGGGTAAACCTGTTTTATCAATTTGCTGTTTCCTCTGTCTTAGTATGTCTGTCTTTTTATATCTATTCTTAGAGCTAAGGAAATCCAACAAGCAGTTAACCTTTAATTTCTAGTTCATGCCCTTATAATAATTATAGTCGCCGATTTGACCTCAGGCACTTAATAAGTTTAATTCTCAGCGCTGCATTGTTTTGTCTTAATCACAGTGTTTATCACGCCATTCCAATGTAGATCTCCATTAAACAGCACTAATTGACCTTAAAAACTGTGATTTATCGTCGAAATACCTCTTAATAAGTAGGTAGGTATCTATAAAGAGCCTATTACCATTACTTAGCCTGAGTTGCATTTTCTTTTATAAACCTTAATTATTTTATACTAATCCAAAAATTTATTGAATATTTCTTCACTGTAAAAATAGCTGTGCCTCTGCAACATTCATGTTGTCAAATCTCTAGATGCCTAGATAAAAATTGCCTAAGAACACCAGATTTCTTCATTAAAATTCGCATTGACTGTCTAAGCGGTACTTCAATTGATTTCATTAATTTTCGTAATCACTGACTTTATTGTTTACGATAAAGGACGTCATTGGTAGCAACCAATGACGTACTTTCATCCTAACCCAGGTGTTTAAAGCACATATGAATAGGTAGTGAGAGCATCTACTTTGAACCCACCTGTAATATCACGGAATACAACCCCGCATCAGCCGCGCCGGCGCCCCCGACCAGCAGGATTCCGACTCCAATGCCGAGCGCTGACATGAACGAGAAGGTGAAGATGTAGACAATTGACAGCCATCTCTTGGTCCCTGAAGCCAGGAGTTCCACACCGATGCAGAACGCTATGATGTACTTGTGAGCTGAGACGGCTCCGAACATGTACCTGGGGAAATGAAATGGAACATTAAAATAAGGTAGGTAAGATTTAAAATTGCTTAATAGTCGTAGTCATTTTGAAAAGACTATTAAATTGGGTAGATAGGTACGGTTTAAAATTGCTAAGTAGTTGTAGTCATTTTTGTGTTATTATAACATATTAGATCAAAAAGTAGTTCGTTTGTTTCTTAGAAGATGAGCGTCGGGGAGTCGTGGAGGGCATAGATACGAGGAATATTTTTTTATAAATCTATGGTGAAGAGAGATTGTGCGAAATAAATGGTCCTCATAGATAAATTGATTACCATGAAAAATAATATTACGTTTTGGTGTATGTATATTGTATAGTACGTGTATAACTGAAACTGGAAATGCAAAAAAAAAATTATGTAACTTTCAGGACTGATCAGCAAGTAGCTAGGTACAATAATATCTGTGAGACGCCCGGACTCCTATTTGTACTGCGCGGAGATCGAACTCGCAACGGGCAGCCTGACAAACAATCTCTTTGCCATTGCCTATTAACTTAAGCCGTAGGTATAACTTTACTATGAACATAGTTTTATATGAACTCGTAAATATTTATCAGTAGAAACTAAATGTTTCAGTACCATATCACTAAAGATTAAAATAAGTATGTTGTTTACAATCTAATACATAGAATTAGGCAATTCAACGTTTATTAATGAACCGACCTATCTATCGTTAGACAGTTACTTGATAAGATAAAATCTGTGATGTGCATATTTTTAATTTTACAGTATTTTCGGTAGGTACCTAGGTATAGGTAGGCTAGGTAGGTACCTAGGTTCGGTAGGTATCTTCTATGACTCTACTAAATAGTTTCCGGGTATTTCAGACTTAAACCCTGGGCTGGTTGAGACCTTCATATTCAACATCGACCAAGTCTGCTTTCAAACAAAAAAAAAACGCAATACAATCGGTCCGTTTGTTTTATAGCTACGTTACAACAGACGTACAGACCGACATGCCAAACTTATAATACCCCTCTTTTTGCGCCGGGCTTTAATAAAAGTTTGTAATAAATAAGTCCCTTTGAAGTCTGATACTAATTTTGCGAAATAAAAACAAACAAATCAGACAATAAATCTTTCAGATCTTATCATTTTACGTGACAAATTAAAAACAATACAGCCAAATAAGGGGCAATGGCTTTAATCCACAATTTATCAATAATTCGTCATGATTACTCATAAACTTTTAAACTATATCGTCGTCGCGTGGCTTTAGATATCTCTTAGTTCAAAAATTAGTCCAATATTGTGTACTTAGTTTATAAATAATTACAATCTCTGCTGATTAGAAGACGTATTGTAATCGGCAATAACTTTAATTGGGCAATACAAAAGTCGCGAAGTCTGTTTCGATAAGAATTGGGAAAATTGTTTGTATTTTTATTACAATTTATTACATCACTTAGATATCTTTATGTTAGCTATTCGACATTGGTTATAAAAGGGTAATATTGGCTATGGCAAGGGAAGTAATATATAATAGACTCTACATACGTAATTCTTCAATTCTTTTTACTATAGATAAGCATAAACTTCTTAATTTTTTTCCGTTCTAAACAACTTGTAAATTTGGTTTTTACTTTAGTACCTACGTAGGTACATAGTTTTTCGCATAATAATCTATGTATCAAAAAACTAATGTTTCAATTAAAAGCAAGTGCGAGTCATACAATTAAGTATTTTATAAAACTTTATGTGTGTTTTTGTTAGTTTTTATTGCTATCAAACGTACCCACTTTAATAATGCATGTTTTTTATGAAAACTATGAATAAATTCGCAAGTAGGTACCTAATTACCAACCAAAAAGCCCCACTTTTTAACCAAACCATGTATTTTTTGTTATCGCTCTATCAAAGAAGCCCGTCCAAAACAAAACATGTTCTTTCTTGTCCATGCTATGGCTTTACGAACATATTTGTAATTTAAAATCCTAAGTCATCATCGATCGTCCTACTCATAGCTTTTTCACAGCTAACTATGAGTATGAAAGAGCACTTACGTAGTCTACGAAACATTGGCTCAACAGATCTCACGATTTTTTTTAAGATTTCGTTTGTAGCTAGCCTAAGCGTAGGCTTTGATTGCTTTACTGGACTTTTTAAACATAAGGGTCTCAAAAGTTTTGAGACCCTTATGTTTAAAAAGTTTTTATTTTGTTTTGAGTCAAAACAAAATAAAAACGAACTAGATTAACAACGTTTAATATGGACACCTCTTGCTGGGTTCAGACCGCGACTTTGTGCGTTACTAACCATCCAACAAAAGAGCTGGATCTAGGTTTTATTTAATATTTTTATATAGGGATATATTTTTATTGCTGCAATCGCCAGCACCGGCCAGCTTCATTTAGGGACCGGGGGTCTAATCTAACATTAGTCAATGCATTTCTTAACTCTATAGGATTTTTCTAATAATATCCAAAGATACTTGAGATTAGGCTTCCAATCTGTCGGTATTATCGTTGATTCGACAGCTGTCGTAATTGGCTTCAGATAAACTGTACGTGACTGCTAGCATACGAGATATAAAGGATTCGTCAGAGATGTGTAACGTACTCGTAATAACGAGATCTTCGTTACTATGACATTGCAATCGATGACGGAAATATTCGATATTGGAAGATGTAGATACATATAAAGAAAAGTTATCGAGAAAAGCGAGTCAAGGTTGATCTTTTAAGCTGATAATACGTCTGAGTATGTAGGTAACACTTTCCTTATACAATGTATTACCCACATGGTATTTTTTCTGGCTGGAGGCGTATTAGGAATGTCTCGCCAACTTAGTCCGGTAAAGCAGTAAAAGCCTCCACGAGGCTAACTGCGGCAGCTCTCCACAATACAAAAAAATGTTTTTTTTTGTCTCTATGCATTTATCCTTGGTAGGTATATCTGGATTATCTGACCTCAAGTGGATAGTTTAAAGACGATTTTAGTCGTGCTCTCGTCTTTTCGGGCGCCATTTTCCATCTTAAATCAAAAATATCTGTTTTTTTTTTTATATTTATACTTGCTTCTTATAAGCACCAAACTTAAAGTCTTTGTACTGTAATGTTTTTCTAAAACGCTGCTAGACGGCTAAAGTACGTCACAAGCAACGAACGTCTCGACAAAATAAAAATAATCTAATCAGTCATTCGCCCGGAACCGAGCTTGTTTATTTATCCAAAACTAGATTCTAGGACAGGCAATTTGAAAGAATGTCGTTTTAATGCATCTTATCAACTACTTTAACATATGCCGCATATTTATGTCAATAGAAGACATACTTTAGCCATAAAGATACCGTTTTACAAATAACTGTAATCCTTGGAGAGAAAAGAAACAAGTAAACACAATAAAAATATGAGAAATATGTAAATCTAGAGCTCCTGTTTTAAGTCTTCCTAAATAATGAAGCAGCTGCCGCTTTGATAAAATAAGTACCTACTTCATATAGCTATTAACATAACTTATATAACTGCGAAAATTAAATATAGATACATACCACACATTTCCTACGGAAGACTCCAAACCAACTGCAAGTCCTTCAAACAGCTCATGTATGGACAACGCCAGCACGATGAGCAGTCCTCTCAAGGCCGACACAACAGAGTCATCTCCATCTAAGACCAGGTGGCTGTGTCCTGCATGCTCATCTTTCTCCACCTCCTTAACTTGTGTAGTCTCTGGTGCAGCTTCGACGGAAGTCACGGACGCAGACTCTTTTCTCAGTGTAAAAGGTTTAGCGAATTCGTTATCAGTCTTCTTGGTCTCTCGGCTGTGGATGTAGAGGTGCACCAGCTCTTCTATTAAGTACATCATGAAGAAGCCCCCGCACATGATCAGGCCGGCTAGAAAAAGAGGGATCTCCGGGAGTTCACCCGCCTCTGGAAATAGAGGAAAAATATATTTAGCTAACAAATTATGGCAAAAACATATATATGGCTTTTTGGACTACATAAAAAAATCTTGGAGCAAGCGGATGCGGTTATTAAATTTACAAACCTCTTTTTACTAATAGACACGATATTCCTTAGTCTAAGATTTTTTACTGAGGTCAATTAATAACCCTATTATGTTCTAAGAAAAGCCTACAAAAACTTTTTTTTGAGAAAACCCAATTAATTATCATGGAATGCTTCATTATAAGGCGTTTTTACTCCATGTTTAAAAAACTCTGCAGTGAGAATTAATATTGTCGGCGACATTAGATCCCCAATCATAGAGTTTCCTCTGTACGTGGGCCGTGTGGGTGGTTCATAATAATAACGACGTGTTTACAGATACATTACCTACAATATACACGGATTTTCTCTGCAAACAGAATAACACGCGTAATATTTACTGTTTTATCTTTCGAACATTATTTTCTAAATCTTTGTATGTCATTGCGTGAATTTGTCTAAACTGTGTTACCCAGTAAAATGGGGTGTGGAAGTCTGATAAACAAACACTCCATATAAACTAAAATTCCAAGTCCAAAAAATTAAAAGCCTACCCCAACATTGCTTGGGAAAAGGCTAGGCAAAAGAAGATATAAATTTATCTAGACATGAATAATAAGATCACTTCAAGTTATTTAAGGACTTTATTTATAAGTTTTTTTTGTAGAATTTCCTTATTTTGATTATGAATAAAATTTTGTGATAGTCGTTTATCAAATCGTGACAGCACATTTCAGTGCATTTTTATTTATCTTGAGTTGCAAACCTTTCGCGGTTCCGTTGGTCTTATTGAAATAATTATGTTTGACCCAAAAAAAAGTAGCCTGCTCCTGAGACATTGAGCAGAAAGCATGTATAAATCTCGTGCAAACAGTATGTCTTAAAAGCATAGGTTTTATACATTATACTATACGTCACACACAAGTCACATATTTACGATAGTGCTCTACAGCTAAATGTTAGACTAATACGTCACAACAGCTGTGTAAATCAGAACGAATGTATTATTTACATGAAAATTATATTTTCGAAGGGCACCGCTCTTGTGTATCGGTAGATAAAAACAAAAGAAATATTTTACGGTTTAAATAACACCTTTTGATGGCAACATAATAATGGTTCTTACTGAAAATAGTACTTATACGTGTTTTTTTACTAGCCATTTCTGTCCCACTGCAGGGCAAAGGGCCTCTCTACCCTCCTCCTATTCTCTCTGGTTAGGGTTGTAGTCAACAACTCCTTATCAAAGGAGTCCAGTTCGTCCCGCTCTCTCCGTCTGGGCCTATCGCGATATCTCTTGCCATGTAGAGACCCATTGGGACGTTCGTTTGGCCCATCTATATTCACTATTTTATCACCTAAGTGTACCTAGATAGAGTCTACATTGTATCAGCAGGTACATATACTATTAATTAAGTAAATATCAATAGAAAAGGGCCAAATATTTAACCTCTGACTTGAAATTCAGGTTTCCTAAAGATCTTGTTGTCCTTAGATGTAGATGGTATGTAAACTATGGAGACGCATACGTATCTACCTAGGTACTTATAATTAGGTGTAAATAAAATACTATACTTAGGTATATCAGTTGTAGGTATTACGCTATGTGTAGTATCTTAGCTGCTACGTCTAAATACACATTTGATTGAGGTTTGTTTAACCTAGGTATATAATTATAATGTAATTCATCATTATTTCATAAAATCAATGTATGAAATTAGGATAATTAGTTTTTTAATTTGACCACTATTTACTAATATTGTTTTTTCATTTTCAATACATTCCTACAGACTCAGTATGTGTATCGGAAATCAATTACTAATCGATACCTAAGTAGACCAAAAAATTATAAAATGTGTACAGCAATGTCATCATATGCCTTGATAACTTCAATTCCCTCAATATCTCATTGTAAAAACTAAATAATGATATTGCAAGAATGTATAAATCTTTAAAACCATAAACTTATTCGGAATTCATATGTCCTTAAAAGCTTTGATAACTAGCGCACGTAGTCATGGCGCCAATAAAACTTTAGACTTTATCTTATACCTACGTGCAAATAAACACTAACTTATAAATCCTATAGTAAATACGTAACAAGGATTAAGGATCCCTTTAGATAATCGTCAAAGTTTATAAAATTTTCTATGATAAGTGGAGATAAATATCGAAACTATAAATAGCTTTCCGTTAAGGAAGTTTTGTTTTTCGACGTGACATATTTATCTAGAAAGTATTAAAATTATTTATCAATGAATACGTGCTTCGAACCACAAACTTATATCTTGTCACATAAATGTAGGAAGGGATTAATCTATTTGTATACCTATGTATCAGGTAGTATGTCTTAAGCTCTGATAACTAGGCAATAAACCTTTAAATATTATCTTAATCGACCAATACGTGCATCAAACAACAAACTTGTATGTAACTAGCTATAATTATCCCATATGAAAACGTAGGAACGGATTTACCCATAGACTTTAGATATACTATAGACCGCTACTATCGCTAATTTCCCTTTGTGCCAAGCGAGTGCACTTTTTCGGCTGTATCTAGTACATTCGTTTACTGATTTAAGTTATTTTTCGCACAACGACAGACTCATGTGCGAAAATATCGATGGTTTTGATATTGTTAGGATAATATTAGTGTTTTAGATAAATTTATTAAAACGGCGCGCTCGATCTTTATAAAAAATTCACGACAAAACTAGTTCATACTAGTGCTTACGATTCATACCCTGATAGGCTCACTCTTTACTTTCTTATCTATACTCTAAGGATTTACCCATTCATGTAGTATTATTTCGTACCTCGCCTGATAACTTGGCACGTAGTTACGGCACCAATAAAACCTTATATTATCTTAGTCGACCAATACGTGCATCAATCCACAAAATTTTATATCGCATATAAATACATAAGAAGGGATTTACCCACTTATAAGTATCATCTCGTAGTAGGTCGTCTGTCTGAAGCTTCTGGTAACTCGGCAGCTAGGCACGTAGTTATGGCACCAATAAACCCATAAACGTTATCTTCATCGATCAATACGTGCATCAATCCACAAACTTATATACTTATATATTACAGATCTCATATAAATACATAAAAAAGATTTACCCACTTTTGTACATGTATTATTTCGTAGGTCGCCTGTATAACGCTCCTGAAAGCTAGGCACGTATTTATTGCACCAAAAAAACCCTTAAAAAATATCTTAATCGATGATACATGCATCAATCCACAAACTTATAGCTCTCATAGTGTCTCAAGTACATAAAAAGTGTTAACCCACTTATGTATATGTATCATCATCTCTTTCGTATAACGCTCGTGAAATAATCGCAAAGGTTATCACAAAATCGCTAAGATACTGAACGACAACATTGGTACAATTTTCTTAGATTATCGAAGATTAATTCGATCGTAAGTTTTATGATATAACTAGTTACTTGTACTATATTTAATGTCTTGAATTAGATTTGAAGAAATCGGAATTGAACGTGAAAAAAGTAAGTACCTTAGTACTTAGTCACTTCAGGCTAAGTATGTAGTCACAATTTGAACATAGTCATATTTTGGGCTCCTAAGTATCATCTCAAAAGCAGAAGTGGAAACCTACAGGCGGCTGAAGGAGTTGGCACTGGACAGAGAAAGATTAAAATTGCTACACCGACAAGGGCCTAGCACTTAAATGATGGATGGAAGTATCATCTGCCTAGCCTTTTTCCCAAGCTATGTTGGGGTCGGCTAACAATCTTACTGGATTCAGCTGAATACTTACTAAGTAGCTATATAAAAATAAAATAAATTTTCGGTGTTTCGATTATCCAGTCATTCAACTGTCGATAACCAATTTCATTGACTTAGATATACGTAGGTAAGTAAGATTACGAATTATAATGATTTCATTATTTAATGCAACAACAACACAAAAGAAACTTGCAATTAAATAATTCTGTGCCATATACGAGTACCATACAAGTATGAATAAGTTCGTTTTGACGTGGTCATTACACCTTATTACCACTTACGTTACTTAACGTTACATACCTATGGTATGTAAATATACGAGCACTTTATAGTCGTGAGTAGCTACTTGTTTCTTGATTTACGTGAATGACCCTTTGACTGGGCTTCATAGTGTCATAATCAGAAACACCTGCTAAAATCCTAACCTCGTTACTGGAGAGCCACGATTCTTCATGGTTTTGGGTAAATAAATAGGGAAAACAAAATTAATTAGCCATCTATTTATGCCACAAAAAAACAAAAGTCCACACTCCACAAGCTTATCAAATCTCTGCTTTTAAACTTTTCTAACACAATTTTCCATTGACTCTAACTTTTCTCACGGTGCAGCAATTGACCTTATACGCACTTACAAATACAAACACTGGTTTGTGACGTAAGGTACAAATGTTATATGACCACCGTGACCTTTATGTCGCTCATGGCTGCCATCTGTCAAAGGCCCATCACTCTCCCATGGAGGGTCATAAATTAACATTGATTAGTAGGTATTGTACATAGAGGAGAAACAAGCTGACTGCCAAGGACGTATTGTATCATTTGATTGGCTACTAAATCAGAAAAAAAAACTACCTCTTTACATTTACGGAAAGAGTGCTAATTTTTAAGACTGCGCTTAATATTTGCTGGATATTTATTTTCAACATAGGACTTACTACTACTTTACCTAACTTACTTTTCGTACTGAACCTTTTAAAAGAGGAATTTTTGCTAGCCATTTACACTGAAGTACCAAATTATTGCAAATACTGCAATGCACTAAAAAACTTTTTGTATTGCCATTTAAAGGGGAGCAAATGATTGCCTATCATATAAAAATCTTTCTAGACATCGTTGATTAAAACATTTTAATAAGTATCTGATTAATCGGCTAGCAATTAGGGGTTTCCGGTTAGTGCTTAAATTATCACTTACATATACTTACTATTTGAAATTTTGTATACTTATGTATATATCAAATATGGAAAACCCATTGTTTATATGCTGTACTCTGGATTTACTATATTTTTTTATTTATTGGTTAGATAATTTAATCCCATTTAATCTATGAGAACGATAATCAGGTGTGTAAAACTGCTGGGTGAGTAAAAAATGCATCCTATCTTTATATTCTACTAAAAGGCCGGTCAAAAACTGATCGTTATGTCGTTAGCTCAGATAATGTTACACTCGTATTACCATGACTAACATTCTGACAATGTATCTACGAGTACCTCTACAACCGAACTCGACCTTTCACCACTAAGATCCATTAGGTTCTTCATTCGAACTTTTATATCTGGCACCGTAACTTTAGAAAGTTATGCACGTTATTTAAAAGGCCAATTATGCGTGCGACTGCATTATCTAATAGAATTGCGTAATTCAAAACAAAACCATCTAATTTTAGATAATTAAGTTTTGTATTCTCTCTTAATTATAAATAAATATGACCTTGTGTTATTGAGTAATTACTTGTAAAGCTTTTTGGCCTCTGTATAATTTTGTGGGATGTGATGAAAAGAGGTGTTAATGGGTATTGATTAAACTTTAAGATTAGTAGACAAAATATATTGTTCAGAAATTATTTCATTTTAATCCCACGAAAATCCTCATGAATTTGTCAACCCTGAGAAAGGAGGAATGACGGACTATTACCAGCTAATCAGTGGAGTGCTTCCTTTCCTTATACTAGGGATCATGCGGGAAATCAGATCAGAGGGATCATTAGGAGATAGGTTAGGATAGTCACTCAATTTATAACTTACGCAGAGTGTGGCTGGGGCTACTAATGCACAATAACCTCACGTAAGTATTCAATAAATTTGAATGATTTCATCAGGCAATACGTCAAAACATGGAAATTATCCTTTTTACTTGTGATCCATCACATTGAAATGGAATATACCTGACCAAATAAGTAAGTTCGGAATATACCTGATCAAATAAGTAAGTTAACATCCTAGTTATGGTAAATAATATGGCGAAGTTAAACCTAATAAAGGCGCATTAGCACATAAGTGTGAAATCTACACTATCAACTTGTTAGCATTACCTATTACCGCCATTAGTTTTATTACTATGTTTAAATCGACTTCGAGACTGGAAAATGAAAATGGGGGTTCCCATTGACATTTTCCAGTCCAGGGATCAAAATAAATATCGGTTAGGGTCACGTAAGCTGTTATTCTCCATCGATGAGAGAGTGTTGTCTGTTACACATACCTACTTAAGAGCTATTCAGGTAGGTAACCCACACTACTAATATTATATTATAATTATTAAATGCGAAAGTAACTCTTTTCCGTCTATCTGACGCTTTCACTGCTAAACGGTTACACCGATTTCGATGAAATTTGGTATAGGGAAAGCTTGCATCATAAGAAAGAACTTTTAACCGCGATAACTGAAACCCACGCGGGCGAAGCCGCGAGCAACAGCTAGTAAGTAATATATGTAATTTAAAGACGCCTACATTTATGATGCCCACGTTAATGCAACACAAAAGTGTCACTTGCTTTCTAACATATTTATGAAACCTGCACTATTTGAATATATAATATAATATTCCGGGACATCCGGGACATATATGAATCTCCAAGAAAAATAAGTGATAAATACCTAGCTAACTAATTTTCTGGCCTGATAATTATTTATTTATGAAGTAACTATACGAGTTTTTGTCTAATTAAACATAAGAGGTACCTCCTTGATCATATATTTGTTTATGTTTTAGGAGTATTTTTTCATTCAAATGAAGTAACTTAACAAGCGTGGTGATCAATGCTTGTAGGTACCTTCTGTATAAGAAGAGGCATTTTATTTTGGTAATAAGCTGTATATTCATTATACAATACTCTTTTTGTTCACACAAACATGTCAACATGTATGTGAATTGTAGAGATTATTTTACAAACATATTGTACACCACAAATCTTTATTGCGACGATAATATCTAGAGAGGTCGAGGGTGCACGACTTTTTTCAGAGGGCAGACTACAGTATGACGGAAGTAGAACGAACTTAACATTTATAAAAATAATGAGAAGATATTGTACAATATAACACAACGTAAAAAATGTAACTCTTCTCAATTCAATCATCCAGCTGACTCAATATAAATAAACGAAACACATGCATTAATATTTAGAGAATGAATTCTTATTTATAAACGCACCTACACAAATAAAATTTAACAACACATCAATAACTAAGCATAGGAAATTAAACCGTGCAATAGCCATTTTACAATTTCATACCTGCAATAAACATAAATAATCAATTATGTAAACTAACCTTGCAGTAGTTCAATGTTGTCGTCAACTTCGGGCAGTAAGTGCATGAAGGTGGTGGCGAAGAGAACTCCTCCTCCGAAGGCCAGCAGCCCCATCACCAGCTGGTTTGAGGACCGGAGGTTGGAGTCACTCGGCTTGAACCAGTCGTACTTTAAGGATATCACCAGCGGCATACATCCCACCAACATCGATATCGCGAAGAGGCACACCATTGTTACAATTTTAGCCGTCAGCGCTTCGGCTGCAATCTCCGCTGCATTCATTATTAAACTCATTTTAAGTTAATTTAAAATAATTTATTTCTGTCCTGTTAATGTTACGATCGGTTGTCGCACGGTATGTTGCGCACGCGACGCTGTCTGATCAACGATCAGTCGACTGAGCTTCCTGCGCTCCTGCGCTTGTAGGCGGGCTCTTGATAACAACTCATAATTAATGATAAAAATGACAGTAGGTAGTTTGTTCGCTGTCTCACAATGCCGCTGAGTATTATAATCATCTGTACAATCAGAAATCTAAACGGCACGATCTGCTCAACAGTTTTTGTTAGAACTATGACGTTCAACAAAAAAATACCTACGTAGGTAGGTACTTAACTACAATAATAATTATAAATTGCATGAAATGGTATTATACAATATAAAGAAGGATTTTGCACAACTGGGCTAGGGTAGATTTTCACATTAAATTAGAACATCTTACAGATCTCAAAGTTTTAAATTGCTGTTTGCATTTCCATAAATAGGACGCCAAGCAAACATTAAGATCATTAGAGGAATAAAAATAATAAAACTTCGAATTTATGTCATAAAATTTTATTGTTTCTCGTCTACCCTTTATCACCCTTAGCTTCATCGCTCTGTCTTATTTATTTATTTTATGTATAAATATAATAATTATACATACCTAACTAGTTAGTTGAAATTATTTATAAAGAAGTTGGTTAAATATAAGCAAGGTAGATCCATAACAATAGTGACATTATCCATAATTCTATTAACAACCTTACGCAATCACATTACTTCGTTATCAGTTATTTTTATCGAAGAAAGAGCAAATAAAATTATTTATTAAAACTGAAAAATCTTTAATAAGTACCTAAGTATTTATTGAAATAATTCACATAAATAGGCCAAAATAAGATCCACTCCGCCCCTAAGATGACCCACTGACCTAAAATTGAATTTTTCTTCATATACTTTTTGTCGTATGTAGTATGTATGCACTTTAATACGATACGTACTACATAAGGTCATTAAGATTTTAAATGATCATAATATTATCAGTGATTGTAGGTACATTTCTGAATATAAGAAAAACGATATAGATGGGCTATGAAATTGTGATTTATGAATGAAAATTGCACCAGAAAAATACCGATAGGTACTTCAACATTTGGGGAAAAGCATTTACGTGTTTCATTAGTTCATTACTTTTGGTGCTTGTGATTAAACTACACCTGTAGTTTAATCACAAGGCTTTCTTTCATTGAGAGGCTGTACAGTTTGCTAGAGTATTTGTGTTGTAGGCTGTAGCCGTTGTAGGTACACACATCTATTCTCTGACAAGTCAGACCAAGTCAGACGGCAGACGCTGACCTAAAAATAAAATAATGTAAAAATGAACCTTAGATACAGAACACAGGCGTTACCTTGACAACAAGATTGTTTATCTGTAGATAACAAATCACAATCCTAGAATTTATTATCGATGACAAATCAAAACAGATGACTGTCAGTGTCACTGTCATGTCATTTACTCGAACGAAAAAGTTGGTTAAAACGAAACTCTGAAATAAACTTTTAACTTTGTTAAAAGTGTTTAATATTTAGTTTATTTAAGTAATTGACTTTAAACTATGTCCTAGTTTTCCAATTAAATACATAATACCTATACTATAAATAGAGAATATCAGAAATATAAGAATTTAAAATGCGAAGAAAGTTTGTTTACTTGGCTTTACTGATTGGAATAGCACTAACCAGCTGGATTTATTGGAAATCTAATGACGAATTTAATAACACACTTGTTTTTCTAAAGAGGAAAAATTACATAATTAAGGATGTCCAGATTAAACCATCCAACTTCACATGTAAAAGTAATTATATTTTTAAACCTAAAGCTCAAAAGTTCTTTTATATTTATTTAATTTTGTTATTTACATTGTACAACAATAATATTAAAAACTAGTAGATACCCGAAATTATACCACAAACTACCTGTGTTTATTAAAAACTAATAAAAATGAATATTTTTATGTGTGTTTTTTAAGTGCAAAAAGTTCTTAATTTTACTATAGGGTTGAAATGTCTCATAAATTAGATTATAAATTATGTTCAATCTAGTATAATTATTTTATTATGAACTTATATTATTTCAGGTCATCCATTTCTAGTTATAATAGTGACATCATATGTGGGTCATGTGGAGTTAAGAAGTGCTCACAGAAGGGCCATGCCCTCTGATATGTTGAGGCAAATGAATGCTACTAGAGTGTTCCTACTAGCCCAAGTACCTGAGACAGAAAAGTAAGTTATATAAAGAATGGACTCCTTTTTCTTATTTATCTAATATTCATTTTATCAGCATGCATCCTTATTCCTAGTTTCAAGGATCTTGAGCCACCTAGAAACTGAGTAGACAGGACATCACTTACCACTTCTAGAAAGTTCTAACTAAATTCTTAATTTTCCAGGTATATTACACAGTCAGCCATTAAAGATGAAAGCAATGAGTTTGGTGATATTTTACAAGGAACATTTACAGAAAACTACAGAAATCTAACTTATAAACACCTTATGGGTTTGCAATGGGCCTCAATAAACTGTGATACAAGCAAATTCATACTAAAAGTGGATGATGACACAGTATTCAACTTGAATAAAACATATAAGTTACTCAAAACATTGGAACACTCAAGTGACTTTTTTATAGGTTACATGTTGAATAATACACAGCCAAAAAGGAATAGAGAAAACAAATGGTATGTTACTTGGGATGAGTACTCAAGAACTGAATATCCACCTTATTTATCTGGCTGGTACTACATCACAACACCTAGAGTAGCAGCAATGGTATCTGATGAAGCTATTTACCACCCATATTTCTGGATAGACGACATTTTTGTCACTGGCATACTCACTGAAGCCCTTAGCATCAAGTTAAGACAATTGCCAGAAAATTACTGGCTAGAATACTATGAATTACTTGAATGTTGCCTCAATGACATGATAAAGAAATCAATCAAATGTGACTATGTGTTAGGACCAAATGGCGGTAGGAATAATTTAATTGTGGAATTTAATAGTGCTTTAAGAAACTGTGAAGTAAAGAACTGCACAACAAGGACTGAGGACCAAAGTTTGAACAAAATGTGTGTTGCTTACAAACAGCGGACTATATTTAGTGATGGTGGTAAAGCAGAAGTTCATTCCATCAAATTGTAGTACTTTCATGACTTATGTCTATTTAACAAAGTTTTATTATTTGCTATGAAATTAAATAACACTACTTATTGCAAATCTTTTATAAATGTCAATTAATATGTTAATATTGTTGTGTTCTAACAAACCTAGTCAAGTCTCAAAATGGCAGTTACCATTTAAACAATATATTAAGGAAATAAACTAAGACCAAAATGAATAAGAAAATGCTTTTACAACATATTTATTGTCAAATTATATGAGATAACATAGAGAAAATTAACATAATTATTTAAATAAAAGATGAAGTCATTGTATGGCACAATCGAAAAATTGAAGCTATGTCTTTGAGGACATTCAAAATAAAAATGATTATTATTAAGTACTATGTAATATAAAATATATTTAACTAATTTATTCTTACATTCTAAAGTTCATATTGTAAAAGAAATCAACTTATTAAAGATACTCATAACATCTTATTATGTCAGTCATTCAACAGTGCAATGTTGCAAACAAAATTAGTTCTATCTAATTAATATAACAAAATATTTGTGTAAATTGAGCTATGTCAAGTCATTAATTCAAGAATTGAGCCATAAGTTTGTAATAGAACTTCCATTGACGATGCAGTCTTTAAATCCTTTCATAATGTATGATGATTGGTACCACCTGATATCATCTGTGGACTCTATCTCATTGTACTTGTCTACGCTTTCACTTGATTCTTCTAAAGACAAGTTTTGGAGATTCTGATTGATAACTTCCCCAAATATAGTAAAATCATTGCAACAAGCAATATTGTCTAATGTTTTCGTTCTTAAATCTATAACAATGATTTTGCAACTGCTAGGTATCCTGCAACCACTTGAAAACACAAAGCTATCATTGTCCAGTATATTGTCTTGGTTATTCAACAGCTTTTTCTTTAGGAAAACATATAAATTTGTTGGTGATAGTTGGTTGAAAAATACTTGGCTCAATTTTTCCGATGTCACTAGAGTTCTGAAAATAAATCATATAAATTAAAATATATATATATAACATATTATCCCAAGGAACAATTTTGTAATATAAATAGTTATTAAAGATGTGATAATGGTCAAAATAACAATAACATCCTGTAAAGTTACAAAATATAAAATAAATATTACCTAAATACATTTCTCTGTATTTTCTGGTCATTAGCTATAAGAGTAGAATGGCATTGTGGTTTATGGCACACGACAGGTAGGAGCACTCTGTAGACCTCTTTGCAAGTCACGGGAGTAGCACCAAGAGCTATACACACTTCTTCAGGGATAGAAGGCCCACTGATCTCTTTTTGAACACTCTGTGAAAATAAAAGGCTAATTTTAAACTACATGTCATTCATACATATTTTTCCTGATTATTGGTATACACTGAAAACAAGGCCACTTAAAGTATATTTATTTCAGAAAACATTGTAAGTATTGTGTATTGTTAGTACATAATCTATGTAAAAACAATACACAACACAATGTTTAATGAGGTTATTTACGTCATATAATAAAATACCTTTGATGCAAAATGGAAGAGGCCTTTGTCCAGCTGTTTTTAAAACTATAACATATGCACTGACCGGCACTGTTGCACAGTGGCAGTGTTCAGTTGATAATAAATGTAATATCATACCTTCAAAATGAAATCTAAATTCTCCAAGGCAGTTGAAGCTGCACGAAAGTGTCTTTCAGATTGAAAACTCTCTTTCACTGGCTCGTCTTCACACATTTTTTTCTTGTTAACAACTTGTTTTAACCACTGATAAGAGTAAGGTATTTGCAATCTTTGATAAGCAATAAACTTAATCAATTCCACCATAACATGACCACACGATATAGAAGTCAATTGATCGCCAATTTCTAGTTTTACCATTATAGGGTTTTTTGATGAATTCATGGTTTATATTTTTCATTCAAGAACGAAACTAAATAACATTCCGCTGATAAATAATCGTTAAATTTAAAACTATTTTGACAAGTTAACAATTTTGACTTGCCACATTCATAGAGTAAAAGAATTACTTTACTCTGTGGTAAAAGACTACCACAGAGTTACAATACACAAAAACCTTAGAGAAATTACTAAAGCAAAAACACTAAGTTCAAAGTAAAAGTTGCCTGAGATACCCCTTACAACACTAGCTGTCTGCGGATGAAAGTTCTGACAAATTCGGTCCAGCCAGTTCCAAAGATTCGTAGGACACGTACAGTAAACAAACAAAAAAAAATAAGAATTGTTTTTTGATGTTAACTAAAGTAACTATCTACTTTCACAGGCATTTAGAAAAAAGCTGTTAATTTGAAATTACAAACAGACAATACCAATGATCAAAAAGCAATATGCATTACATTTTTGCAGAACGTCAATTCCAATATTTGACCCAGTGGTAGTGAAACTTATGACGAGAAACATGCGGCTTTTCATGCTATTTGCGTCTAACATTATTTAGTCGAATAGATAACATTAAAAAAAATCACAAAAAACAAGCACAAGCAGTCACATAACCACATAAAGAGGCTATATTGATGACTACATGGATAGAAAAGCTTAATAAGAAAAAAACATTCATATTTTAATTTTATTCCAAATTTAAACATTTCGCGCAATATCACTCGCTCTTATTTTATTTCTGTATTGTTCATGTCACTTTGAGATACGTATATTAGAGAAAAATAAAATAAATAAAAAATGCATCGCTTACCGCAAATTTTACGAAATAACTTCAAATATATGAAGACAACTTTACATTCATATCGTTTCTATGCAAAAGAAGTTAGATTCGGCCCAGATGTGAGGTCTTTAATGTTACAAGGAGTTGATATCCTAGCCGACGCCGTCGCTGTCACTATGGGTCCCAAAGGACGAAACGTTATTTTAGAGCAAACATTAGGACCACCTAAAATAACGAAAGACGGCGTAACTGTAGCTAAAGGAATAGAGCTTAAAGACAAGTTCCAGAACATTGGTGCTAAACTGGTACAAAATGTCGCAAACAAAACGAATGAAGAAGCTGGCGATGGAACAACTACGGCAACCGTTTTAGCCAGAGCTATTGCAAAAGAAGGCTTTGAAAATATGTCTAAAGGCGCAAATCCTATTGAAATAAGGAAAGGAGTCATGTTGGCTGTCGATACAGTTAAGCAAAAACTTAGGGATATGTCCAAAACCGTTAGCACGTCTGATGAAATTGAGCAAGTAGCTACAATATCTGCGAATGGTGATAAGTCGATTGGCAAATTAATCGCTGCTGCAATGAATAGAGTAGGTAAAAATGGGGTTATAACAGTTAAGGATGGTAAAACATTGAATGATGAGCTAGAGATTATAGAAGGTATGAAATTTGATCGCGGTTATGTTTCTCCATATTTTATTAACTCTACCAAAGGGCCAAAAGTTGAGTACAATGATGCTTTAATCCTATATTCTGAAAAAAAGATATTTCACGCCTCTCAAGTGGTACCAGCGATGGAGATAGCAAACGCACAGAAAAAACCTTTAGTTATAATCGCCGAAGACTTTGATGGTGAACCTTTATCAGTGTTGGTAGTAAATAAATTAAAAATTGGACTACCAGTAGTTGCTGTTAAAGCTCCTGGGTTTGGTGATTATAGGAAAAATGCTCTGCTTGATATGGCTGCTGCCACCGGAGGAGTAGTGTTTGAAGATGACAATAATTTAGTTAGACTAGAAGATTGCCAACCAGAAAGTTTTGGGCACGTCGGTGAGGTAATAATTACAAAAGATTCAACATTGTTACTTAAAGGAAAAGGCGACCCCTTAGACATAGAACAACGCATTGAACAAATAAAAGAAGATTTAGAAGAAACTACCAGCAATTTTGATCGCGAGAGACTAATTGATCGCTTGGGTAGATTGCAATCGGGTGTTGCGGTATTACTTATTGGAGGCTGTAGTGAGGTTGAGGTGAATGAGAAAAAAGATAGAGTGAATGATGCACTTAACGCTACTCGAGCTGCAGTTGAAGAAGGTATTGTACCTGGAGGAGGAGCTGCTCTTCTTCGATGTATACCAGCCTTAGAAAAACTGACGACAGCCAATTCTGATCAAGCGATTGGTGTTTCTATTGTGAAGAAAGCTCTTCGTACTCCTTGTATTACAATTGCTTCTAATGCTGGATACGACGGTTCTGTTGTCGTATCAAGGGTAGAAGATATGGGACCGGAATTTGGCTATGACGCTTTAAATAATGAATACGTTAACATGATTGAAAAAGGTATCATAGACCCTACGAAAGTCGTTCGAAGGGCTTTAACTGACGCAAGCGGAGTAGCATCACTACTAACTACGGCAGAAGCAGTAATTTGCGAGTTACCAAAACCGAGAAATCCGATTCCTGAATATACCCCTATGGGAGGAGGAGATTTGTGAAAGTAGATTGATTTTGAGTATTTAATGTTTATTTAAATAATATTTTACTTGTTGTGTCTAAAAACACTGAAGCCTTTTAATTGTTAAATTGTGAACTTATTAGATATAAAGCACTGCGTGTATTTTTTTTAATAAAGGTAGAAAAGTTTTCAATAATTGGTTTAACTGTATCCTTTAGTTTTCATAATAAGTCGTGATAGAATACAGCTGTCTAAATATTTTTGTAAATTTTATCCCTGTACTACGGCGACTCAAATTAAGTTTATACAAGTGTTAAGTTTGAGCACATTCATTTCAGTTATCTGTGGCTTCACTAGATGTTTCATGTATATTTGTCGAACGTCAAATATAAATAAGGCACTTTTGGCGCGAAGTATTGCACTTGTTGACGAGATCTACATAATTCCAATCAATCCATATTTTTTTAAAGATATAGGCAACAGTTATAATAACATCGAGAGTGAATATATTGAAGAAGATTGTTTATCTCAAACCGTGACGTAAAAATACACAAGCAGCCAAGTGTCGCTGTGTCGCTTCAAAACAATCACAATAACGTTGTTAATAAAATATTGTGTTTAACAAAATGTTAGCGGACCCTGTTTCTAACAGCATGCTTTCCGAAGGGGATCTGAATAAGTTCCCTAGTGACGATTCTAGCGACGAAAACAGTACTCCTGCTCAAGTAACCAAAAAACGAGTTCACCGTTTTTCTGACAGTGAAAGTGAGAAAGAAAATGAACAAAATAATGGTAATAACCCTCAGGACAATATTTCATCAGACTGCAGCAGTAGTGGGACAGAACGTAACACCATCCCATCGAAAAGTATTCAGCAAAAATCAAGAATTCGCTTTCGGGGAAGTAGTTCTGAATCTGATGTCAATGAGGGTCTTGGCAGTGTGAAAAATGAAGAGCAACAAATGAGGATGAAGAATAAAAGAAGCAAAATGAAAGATAAGTTTAAAGGTCTCTTGAATTCAAGAGACAAAACAATACAAAAGGAAGTTGAGAAACAGTCATCAGGAGAGAGTCCCAGTGATGCTGCAGAGGAATCTGATAGTGAAATTTCATCAATAGCCAAAATCAAACAGGTAAAGCTCTGCTGTTTATAAAATACTTTAAAACAGGTGTTGTTTAAAAATATGTTTGTCTGCTAAATGTCCATTTAGCGCAACAATGAAAACAAATTATGTTTTCAGAAAATAAAGAAGAGTATGGCCTCAATGTCTTCTATATGTGATCCTGATACTTCTGATGAAGAAGATAGTATGAATAAAAAGCAAAAAGCTAAACAGAAGCCAAGGAAACAACAAAAGGGTACAAAATTGATTGAAGCAAAACCACAAAGAGTAAGTAATCAGAAAAACTCTTTATTATGATTTATTAAGCTTCTTATTACTCCTATTATTATTTACTCCCCCTAGCTAGGAAAAAAATTATAAATGTTAATGTAATGTAACTGAGAGAAAACAGGTTAACTTAAAATAAATAGAAGGATTTAGTGCCCTCTGCTTCTTTCACAGTTAAGATGAAACTTACAACTGTTCTTTATCCATCTTACCATGCCACTTGAAAAACATAACCCTCCTGGCACAGTTGGGTAAATATTTGTCAAGACTTAACATATTTTTATTTGTTGTTAATGTAGTTATTATTTTCCTTTCAGATGTCCGCAAAACAGGCTATGGAAAACATGCAGTTGATTAAAAGTGAATCTAATCGTATGTTGAGGGAGAAGTCCGTGTCATTGCCATATCATAGACCAAAAGCATTATCTCTTAAAGACATCATGGCTAGAAGAAAGCCTGCCCTCACGTCAGATGGAAAGGCATTCCCTATTAAAATGAATGAAGATCAACTAAAACAATATGCGTAAATATCCTTTTATTATTTACTTATGATAGTGCTATTGTCTATGTATCTCTTGTTTATAACTATGTAACATTTAAAAATGTTATAAATTCCCTGGTTTTGACTCAAATTACCCAAATTATATAAGCACACCATAATTTTTTAAACATTCGGTCTCATAACTTGATGAATGCCAAGCCATTCATCAAGTTGACCTCCGGTTAGTTAAATGATACACATGCATAAATGGAACTTCTTTATATTCAGATAAAAGTATATTATTAGAATGACAGTTTTATATTAACTGCATGGTATTTAATAAATGTAATGTATATATAATAAACATATATATTATATAACTAGCTGTGTCCCGCGGTTTCACCCGCGTGAATACCTAGGTCCCGTTCCCGGTGCCTTTATATATAATAACAGACAAATAAAAAGCAATAAATTAAAATTGCGACTATAATTTGAGATTTAAACTATCCTATCACTCATGGTGTGCGAATTTTATTATAATCGGTTAAGTGGTTTAGGAGTCCATTGAGGACAAACATTGTGACACGAGATTTATATATATTAAGATATACATATATATAATCCAGCCTATAAACGTCCCACTGCTGGGCACAGGCGTCTTCCCTTATAGCTGCTCTCTGCGGATTGGCGATTTCAGATCCCAAGTTTTGGAATCCAGGTTTCCTCACAATGTTTTCCTTCACCATTTATCAGAGGTGTCTTAGAATAATTAAGAAAGTACCTATAACTTTAAAAAAGCCACATTGGTACTTGCCTGGTTTCGAACCTGCAACCATGTGCATACAAATCCGTTCATTGAACCGCTAGGCCACGACAAATGTATACATGGATATTATTAAAATCTTGATAACTTGGTTAAATAGATTGAAATATAACAGAATGTTATTTTCTTGATTTTACAGACAACTGTTAGAACAAAGGCAGAAAGAAATGATGGAACTATGTAAAAGTGAATCTGATGAAGAAACACCTGATAATGATGAAAAATGTGATGAAGCCCAGCCAGAAACTGAAAGTAATAATGTCCAGAGTAATATTGAACCAACAAGCAATACTGCTGAATGTGTAGAAAATGAAACAGTGCATGACAAAGTTGATACACCTATGAATGAGCCACATAATGCTGAAGTTAGTGATGAAAGTCCAAACAATGGACTGGAAACAGGTTTACTAGAAACAGAGGTAACTAGAAAAGAAGAAAATAGTGGAAATATAACCAAAGATTCTATCATTGACCCTAAAAATCAAACTGAAGAACAGGAAAAGGAAGACTCATACACTGATTTTAAGTTAGTGTATAATGATTCTATAGAAGAAGATGCTACAAAGGAACAAGCTGTTGAATCAATAGAGAAAGAAAATGAACAAGTTATACCTGAAAGTACTGAACAAACAGATAGCAATTTAGAAAATAATCCTAAAGTAAATTCTGAGCCAGAAAGTCAATTGATATCATTACATTTCACTGAAAATAATACAGAAGAATTGGCAACAGAAAAACCTGTTGATGCTGTTGATGAAAGTTTAGAAAAGATGGATGTTGAGGAAGTGGACAATCAAGAGGATTTGTTTTCAGATGACGAAATCAATATGGAGGATATTGATAAAATAATTGAAAATGCAGAAATAATGAAAGGTAAAATACATAATAGACATATTTTGTAAACTAACATTTTATGGATAAAAGTAAAACTAAAATAAAAAAATATATTTGTAATTTCAGATGAGGAAAATTTAACCATGAATACTAAAGGGTTTAATGCTAACCCTAAAATCAGGGGTGTTCCTGGCATGATTATTGATTTAGATGGTGGAGCAATGCTTCCTAAAAAGTTATCTGGTGTTGAACTACTAAAAGAAAGATTCACATACTTTTCAAGACTGAAAACTCCTGAAGAACTGGAAAGAGATAAGGAGAAAAGGTAAATAACTAGCTAAAAATACTATTTTTTTTTAAATTTACTAAAGATTTCTTTTTACTTTAACTAATTTACTTGATAATAATTTTCAGATTGAAGCCTGGTACACTACATTTGAAATTGAAACAAGTCTTGGAAGAACAAATAGCAGAACAAAGATCCCTGGAGTGGGCTAAACGTCTTGAAGAGGAAAAACAGCAACATAAAGAAATGGAATCAATACTAGACGATGCTGACGAAAGCTTTGAAAAGCCTGAGAAAATTGAAGTGGGTAACGAGGAAAAAGAAGAATTAAGCAGTTCTGAAAGCGAAGAAGAAGAATTGGAAGAAAATGATATAGAACTTGAAGATAAACCAAGAAAACATAACCCTATGCTTGATGAGGAGGCTGATGAGTCTGACTGTGATGGGGATGAAGGAACAGCCGACAATGAAGCAGTTAAGGATGATGAAGATGATGGTAACGACGAAATCGATGATGAAAATGATGAAGAAGATTCCAGTGATGATGAATCATCGGAATCGGAAGAAGAAACTGCTAAGCCTAAGAAGGGCAGGATACTTAAAGCTTTTGAAGATTCTGATGATGAAGATGTTAAACATGATGAAAGTGAAAAGGCTGATGATGATGTAGATAAAGATAGTATTGTAGATGCAGCAGTAGTTAATAATGAAATTCCAAGTGCTTCACAAGGTATGTTATATTTACTTTATTAGAGAGTAGAAAATATATATAAAATAATTAAAGAGCTGACAAGTTATTGTAAACACATTTATTTTACATATTGTCATTTAGCATTTGTCTACAACAGATGGTTTATGTAGAGTCTTGACAGTTCTCTCGTTTTTGTTTACTAAATAACCCTACACAAATTATATTTCCTACAGTCGGGGTTTGTAAGGAAAACCAGATAAATTGAATAATAAGTAATAAGTGTAATCGAAGTTTGAAAAGACAATGATATTAAAATAAAATATGTCATTGCCCCGGTTGGGCATCGGCGAAACGCTGGTCTTGCAAAAAGTGTATCTAGGTGCCTCGTGTAAAGATGAATTCACCGATGGTGCATTATATTTCTTAGGGTTCTGCGTCGTACGGTTACAGTTCCGTAACACACATCTAAAAATTAGTAAATATTATTAGACCATTACAAACTAAAAGCATTATACGTATTATTGAATTATTCTATAAAAAATATCTTCTATTTTTCAGATGAGGTGTTACCATTAGCACAGAGACACATGTCTGCATCCGATGATCTATTCACAAGCCAGGAAAGCTCGTCTCTTAATGATAAAAACAAAGAAAACAACAGTGCAGGCGATGATGTGCTAGGCACGCAAACATTTTCCATACTAGATTCTACAGCTGGACTTAATATGGATTTGGAAATGAAATCTCCAAGTAAATTAAACGATTTATGTATCTCAGAGCCGTATCATGACGTAAGTTGTTGAAAGTTAGTATTTCTAATTAAATATGTACCTAGAAATCGAAATTTCTATGTTGTATTCAGATATCCTGTTTTATGTGTTTATAAATAAAAGTAAAGATTTTCTTTTACTTAGTTAAACTGCAGAACAATTAATTAAACTTAAAATAAGTCACAGTCCCATAAAATACACAAGCATATAAGACTAGGAAGAAATAGTGATTAGGCGTCCTATTATTTATTTTAATCTTTCTTTTGTTCTCCAGCCTAATTTAAACGGCTTAGTGGATGGTTCACAACTGCCCATAACCCAGTCATCACAATCCCAACCCATAGGAGAAGACATACTAGCTCTCTGTACCGGCAAGTTTTACGATAACGAGTTTGTATCACCAACTCACGAAAGCCAAATTATCAATACTATTTCTCAAGAACCTGCAATAGATCAATTTATTAACAGTCAAGAACAATTAGTTAATCAAGACGATTCTCAACCAAAAGTCAACGATTTAGATGATATAGAAGCTAAAATATCTGAAAATGATAAAAATAAAGTAAAAGAGGATGGGATTCTACTTAAATCTCTTCTTGATGAGTTACATGACCCAGAATTCGACAAACCAAAGCAGAATAAGTTCTTTACTGGAGGTCAACAGAAAAGTGAAGAGCTTCCACAAAGTAGTCAAATGAAAAAGAGGTTGGTTATTGACTCTGATGATGATGCCAATGAAAATAGTACAGAAATAGGAGAGAAAAAGAAGAAAAAGCTTAAAAAGAAAAAGGCTGAGAAGAGAGCATTGCAGATATCAGGTATAACTTTAACATAGTTAGTACATAAACAAGTGATATTCTTCATTTTGTAATAACATTTTATTTGGTCCATTGTTAATAGCTAGTTTGAACCAAAACTATATTTAGATCGCATTTAATTTCGAACAACACAGGATTAATTTCGATTATAACTTAAATGCAATTCAAAATATATAACATGTATTTTATTGCATTTTCAGATGATGAAGAGGAGAAAGAATTTGATCAAGAATATGATGATGATTACATGTCTGATGCAGAAGAAGATGGTGAAAGATTGGTGGAGTATGACTCGGAAGAAAATGAGGTTTGTTCTTTCGTGACGTTAGTTTATCAATATAGCTCGGTATTTTAATTACCCAGGTACCTTAGGTCCCTTATATATAGTGCATGCCTTTAAAGATAATATACATAAGTTTAACAGCCAAATAACACACAATAAGAACACCATACTCCAGTTAAACTGGAAGTAACTGGATAAATAAGTTTATATTTATGCAGGTAATCATAGTTTACACACATAGATTCCGTCTTTTCGTCCTTAACCATTTTTAACACGCTTTTATTAGCTTCACTTGTATGTATGTATGTATGTAACCGACTCCTTTGGACTCGATTTTGACCCACTTTAAACGGACAGATTTATTTCAAACTTTGTACACTTATCAAGAATCAGCGACAATATAATAATTTCATAGGTTTATCTCATTATCTTGATTAGGATCACCACAATTCAATAAATAAAAAAAAACAATAAAAAAAAATTTAAGTCCACAAAACAATACGTTTGAATTCAGACAACACGTATTGCTGCTAGAACTAAAAAGTGAAAAATAAAACTGAAATTGGTAATGAACAAAAAACACTAGTATTACTGTGAAAAAGCGTGGGTTGCTCGATAGACGAAAAATATGGCACAGAGCGCCCCACGCTTTTTCGCAATTTCAGCTTACATTAGGCATTATTTTTCACTTTTTTAGTTAGAAGTACTTTAAAAGCGTGTTTTTTAGTTTTTTTAAACTATTTATTATGTTTGACACCTAGATTTCTAACTTTGTAAGCTAAGACTAATTAAAGGCTAATAGTAATGATAATGAAAATAAATATTGCCGCTTTGTTACCCGCAAGCTAAAACAAAAAACAAAAGTTGCTGCAGCTAGACTGTAGGTACAATACATACGACTGCTCCTTACAGTAATCTTTGTCAAGACGTTGTTTGTTTGCAAAGAACTCATAAGATCTCATAATACCTAAATTAAACTGTCAGGGGCCCAATGCTGCTATTTTAAGTCAGTGAGTGGCGGGTTAAAAAACGTTCCAGTGTACTTGTTATTGTGTCTAATTTTCGTATTCAGATTAGAAAAGTCACTCGCAATCCTACAATGACAACAGTGGCAAGCAGGTGTACATTTGTTGTTGAACTAAAATTACCTGAATACGAAAATTAGGCACAATAACAAGTACACTGGAACGTTTAAACCCACCACACACTGACTTAAAATAGCGGCATCGGGCCCCTGTTCGTCTGACTGTTACTTAAAAAAAGTATTATACTATTTCCAGATTGAAATACAACCCGACAAACTTAAAAAGAAGCGCAAGGTAAACGACTTCTTCGAGCAAGAGGCGGAGTTGACCAGTGAGGACGAGTGGGTGGGGTCGGGCGACGAGGATGAGAAGGACCTGGATAAGATGGAGCGGGAGGCTGGTGATGATGAGGTGTTCCATCAGGGCAAGCTGAGGAGGGAGCTGGGACAGATTCATATGTGAGTGGAAGACTTGTTTTATTTTTTATAAAATGGTTATGTTTTTAACATCCTTAGCTCAATATCCTAGTTGAGACAGAGATACAGAATGCATCTCTTTCTTGTTATATGTGCTGATTGCCAATCTTCGTTCATATCGCATTTCGGTCAGAAATACATTATTACTGACTGGTGTAGGTACCTTATTTTTAATTTTATTGTAAACCTTGAAAGAAAAACTATTTTTTATTATATATTCTATACTTTATTTAGATTATTAACAGAATCCATAAAAAATAGTTTATTTAATGTCTAACATTCGCTATAATATGTTTTGTAAATCTTATCGTCTTAAATCCAAACTTTAGAATTACAGTGTAATTACTACTGTTTCAACAATATCTGTATGTATAAAGGACGTTGTCGCTATATTATTGCGTTATTCTGTAATCTTTTTAAAAATATACTTTTATTTACTTTCTAGGCGTGATGTGCTGGATCAAGATAAGCGTGAAGTCAGAATAATACAGGAGTTGTTGTTCGAGGATGGTGACCTAGGCGATGGACACCGACAACGTAAATTCCGGTGGAGAAATGCAGGTATGTAGAAGATAAATAAATTTGTTGAGTAGTACATAGTTGGTTTTTATAAGTATTAGGCACAGAGCAGTAATGCATTAAGTCTATTTTTTAAGTTTGTATTATCTAGTCATAAGTTTGGTTTAGTGTGATAAAGAAAGAAAGAAATATTAATTAAATTTGCAGCAGCATTAAGGGAGTAATTTATTTTACTTATCATAATAGGTAATATGTATGTAGTCCATACACATGTATGTACAATAATGTACATAATTTCGTCGTACAACATAAAATTTCGTAAATATAGTTATAATACTTTATTTCCTTTTACAGGTGACGATGACGGTACTGGCACGATGGTTGACGAGCTCGCCGATACACAGGAAGAAGAGTTTGAGTCTGAAGAACAATGGAGAAAGCAGAGGCACGAGCGTGAAGTGTTTTTGAAGCAAATGGTATATATATATATTTATTACTATAATTATATCTCCAATTTAAATCTATATTCCTATGGCTTATTGGTGTATAAGATAAACTGAATGCGAATAGGCATTTTCTTCCAGTCTGATAATCATAAATTCTTAATTCTAAGGGTGCGTCCACATCTGATGAACGAGCATTACACGAGCTGCTCGCGAGCATGCCGCAAACGCACTAGTGTCAATAACGCCGTCTGTCAGACGTGCGCGCGCCGCTCGCGAGCTGTTCGTGTAAGGGTGTGTCCACATCTGACGAACGAGCAGCTCGCGAGCCGTTCGGGAGCCGCTCGCGAGCATGCCGCGAACGCACTAGTGTCAATTACGACGTCTGACAGACGTGCGCGAGACGCTCGCGAGCATGCTCGCGAGCGGCTCGCGAGCTGCTCGTGTAATGCTCTTTCGTCAGATGTAGTCGCTCCCTAATGCTCGTTCGGTGCGCGTTCGTCAGATTTGGACGCAGCCTATTACTTAACTTCACGGCATCTGGAAATTAATTCTTTAGTGAGTTTTTTTTTTCCAAAATTAAGTGCTCAAGTGATCATAGTTTCTGAACAGTTGTCAAATCAATTTGCTCTACAAAACATTATTTCGTTCTATTCATTATTTATACAATTTTCAGCAAGAAAAAGACGACGCGGACACTAGTCTGAATGTCAGCGTTAACAGAACAACAATAATAAAAGCAAATCTCCTATCGAAGTCTATGTCAACACTACTAGAAGAAGTAAATCAAACTAATGTAGAAAAAGCCGAGAGCCCAGTAGTTCAGGAGAAGAAAACCAATAAAGATATTCCTAGCCCTAAGAAGTCTTTTACTATCTTCCAGGTAATTTACAAGTATTATTCAACATTTTGTAAATAGTTATCTCATGTGTGTTCAACTGTTCACACAGTTGGTTGAATGGTGATTTATGTGCTTTGAAAGTACCTCTGTTTGTCCGTCTGTTACGCTATCACGGCTATGTCGCTGAACCGATTTTGAAGAAAGTTGGTATAGAAGTAAGATTGAATCCCACGCCCCGACAAGCTACTTATATACCAAGTCAGTAAAAGTTACTAGGATATCCATAGAAAATATATTTAGTTTTTGAGATTACGTCCTACATGTGGTTAAAACATATATATCTTTTTACTCTCGTAGTATATTATACTTAATAAGAAAAACAAAATATATCTAGGTTATCTTAAAAACACTCGTAATTTTTTCAGCAAAACTACCACGGATCGTTACTAACGCGAGGTCGCGGAGCTCTGGCGCGGCTGGCGGCACTGGCCACACCACTGGCTGCTGATGACGACTCTCCCAAAACTACCAACTTGGCGCCTCATAAGGGAAACTTTGTTTTTGCGTCTTTAACGCCTAAAGAGAAGGAACCAAAGGTATATTTTAATCAACCATTGCGCCTAATTTCTGACTCACACAAGACACAATACTAAAAAAATAACTTATCCTTCAATATTAGGTATATAAAATTTCTCATAAACCCTTTATAAGCGATATGTATTAAATTTTGCAAAAAAAAAAAACTTATTTTTTTTTAGGTGACGATAAAACGAAAGGCTGAAGTAAACCAAGGAACTCCGAAACTAGTAAAGAAAATGAAAATTGAAGAAAAGCAAATACGTCTTAAAAGTAGTCTTCTAGATCATATAAATTTATAGGATTATCGTCTTTTTATTTAAACGATCTAAATCCACCCTCCAGGACTTAATGGAAGCCAACGACAAAGCCATTCAAGTGGCGACTTTCTGGTCAAACAGAGTTTAATTATCATTGACTCGAGAAGAAGAAGAAGAACGATCTAAATGTATTACTCTTAGGACAAATTTGAAATTATGATGTATTTGTTAAAATAGCGTGTGTATGAAGTACAACATAATTTTATGACTGAAGACTGTTTGGTGCCTAAATCAACAACTATATCTCCAATTTTAAAATCTTGGGTTTCCTATAAAGTGAACTGATATCGTATTTTTTTAAGCATTTACTATTGTTGAGCCTAAGTTTGTAAATAAAAAGTTTTTATAGAGTAGACCCTAAGTGCACTTAAATAAACACATATTACATCGTGACATGTTTGTAGCTAAGAATATTGTGGTATAAAATTAAATATTTAAACTGTAGTAAACATTATTTAATAAACAAGGTCGTTTTTTTTTGATCCTACTGCTGCATAGACTATCCTATATAGACATTTTATGGCGATACAAACGCGCGAATGTTTTCACAACACTAGTGATGCTGCCTACAATTCGTTTGTGAAATTCCGTTTCGGAGAAAGCCAGACACCTGATTCGTAACGTTTACCTTTAGACTCTATAAAGCTGGTCAATATAGGCTAGTACGACTACAATGAAAGTTTAAATCGGCAATAATGGCTGTCAGAAACGCAATTCATGAATGGGCTACACAAATTGACACTTTTTCACACCTCACCACTACTCTATTGCCATTTGGCTGTGTCACACGGTGACCTACGCTTGCGGTCACAGGTTCGTTCCCGCATGGGACCACATAACCTTGACCTGTCTGTCTGTACCAGACAGAAGTAATGGTCAGTAATCAGCTGACGTTTTATTTACCTACTATGTAAAATGAGGGTAAGAAAAAAGTTATGTACTTCAGTACTTTCCTATTGTTTCTAAAATGTTTACCTATGGAAAGTAAGATTAAGGCTAAGTTCAGATGAACGCGCGACGACGCGCGCTGCCGCGCGATTTACCTGTTCAGATGGCGGCGGCTTGCGCGCGATTGTCTAGCGTGAACATTCAGTGAGAATGGACGTGGAGGAGGCAATTTGCTTGTGGGTATTATACGGCAAACTGCGACGTCGCCGTCGAAAGCAAAGACGATACTGGGTGCACCCTATTTTAAGTCAAAGACTTTCTTTAAGCCTATTTGTGACTTTATATCCCTCACTAAGACTACACGAAGATCGATTTGTCAACTATTTTAGGATGTCGATTGTATCCTTTTTCAATTTCGTCTATTAGTAAATCTATTGATATGTCGTCCTCCATTTTTTTCGTTGCTCCTTGCGTCCGTCCGCCTCAAACCGCGCGGGCATAGATAATACATACACTATATTGAACAGGTCGATACAGGAGTGTAGATATTAAACCGCGCGTCACCGCGCGGTGGTCATGTACACAACAACATTGATTTGTTACAATCTTAAACCGCACGCCGCCGCCGCCGCCGAGCCAACCGCGCGTCGTCGCGCGTTCATCTGAACTAGCCTAAAATAAAGGTTTTGATTGAATTGAACAAGTACATATTTCAAATAGGTATCTCGATTATATTTAAGTTTTGATCAATTATTAAAAAGATAGAATTTATTAAAAACGATTAATTACTAAGTTAATTGTTCAAGTCAATATTTATTTAAGAACTTTATCTATTAAAAGCCCATTCCTAACTATATTCTGTGATTAAAAGCTTCGTAGAATGACTGCATTTACGTGCTTGACTAAACAGCTATTCAATTTCCATTGATAAAAAAAATATTATTCATGCTTTATTTCAAATAAACTTATGTTCTATGGGAATCTATTTACACATGATACTAAGGCAATATATAACATACACTTAGTTTATTTTTATAAATATTATTTTGCAATAGTTACTATCTACTAAACCAACTATCGTGAACCAATTCGTACGAAAACATAATATATTTTTTAACTCGTCGTGCGAAATCGAATTTGCGAAACTCTGGTAATCTTTCCAGTTTTTTAATGTTGGACGCATTGAAATAAGACATATCCTTCCGTTTGTCATCTTCTTCTCTCACACAGTTTCAGAGTTTGTCCTTGTTACTCGTCAACCAATCAGCAACCTCAGTACGCCGCTATCTCTGTCAGCTGGTCGCGTTTTCTCCGTGTTCTGTGTGGCGTTCCGTTCGCTCTTCCCTCGTTCAATCGATGCTTTTTTCTGTGGCGGTGCGGGGTAGTGTGTAGCGTGGAAGAATTTCTAGTCAAATAAATCAGAAAAATATAAAAGTGCTCCATATAAAGATAAAAATACCGTATTGAAATGGCGAATGAAACTAATGATATCAGCGACATTGTAAAGAAATGCAAAATTCTTCTATTGGATATTGAAGGAACAACAACATCGATCAGCTTTGTTAAGGTAGGTCTTACGATTGACCGGCCGGTGTTTTGTCTCAACATGTGTTTATGTAAACTCGTTATTTTTTCTATATTATTTTAATGCATCTTATTCCCACCATCAAGAAAATATTTTAGATCCGACATGCAAAATGGTCGCGTTTTCAGATTCGCAACATGGAGGACGAAATCAAAATGGTACCTCTTTTCATGTTCCTTTCATTGTCTGATTTATGCACGTGTTACATTTCGTAAAGGTGCTTGGATGGACCCAATGGTTGTCATTTATCATAATTCAAGTTATTGCATACATATTTTAGATGATACTTGTCATGAAACTTAATTGTATTTGTGCAGATTTCGGCTTTCACATTTATCGATAATTACCAGACGAAAATCAATATTGGTGTCTTATGTCTACGGGATTAATTGTATGTGTAAAACGTGACATTCTGTATCAAAAAACATGGTAATTTTTGTGCATGTACGCGTTGTAGTTGCGTGCTATCACACCTACCGGCGTGAACAGCTGTTCCGAGCAGCTGGCTGGTAAAAAAATGTGGAACAATTAACTGTCCTCTTTCAATAGCGTCGAGTTCATATAGGCTGGCCTTGTCGCACTTATGTCAAGGATATTAAATTAAGATGTAGATAAAAAGGTACTTGGTAACGGATGCCGCGATTATTGTTTATTCTTCGATTTTATAAAGTTTCATGAGAATGTTATAATGACAGCCCTGCTTTACATATTCGCTCAGTCACTGTAATTTTGCTTTAGGTTGTACTTATTGAGACTAATTAATTATTCATTGCTTTTAATTAATGAGCTATGGGTGATTAGACTAACAAATATGTATGTATAATCATTTCTATACTAGTTAATAGCGCGAGTAATTTCAGACAGCATAAGGCCCAACGTTTACTTTTTATTCACTTTTAAAATAAGAAAACATCGCGAATACTGATGTTTAATGTAGGGTTGCACACTGAACTCAACTCGGTCTGCTCTAAACGTGTCTTTCAAGAGTATTGTTATTTCTAAGTATAATTATTATGCTTAGTTAAAACTGTAACATGCCTATTTAGCTCGCAATCCATTCATTCACAATAATAGATGCTTGGTTTGACAATCAGCTGATCGAAACTACGGTATCATGACGTGAGCGAGTGATACACGTATACATTAGCATTTTTTCTATTAACCTTCGCGTGTCTGTATTAGGATTCGTTTTTGGGCACCAATCGGATGTTCTACAGTTCTACACAGAATTTACCGTTATTAGGTCCTTACTTACTCTATCAAATAATTACGCGGCTAAAAGTCAGTTTTTTAATCGTGCAGTCTGGCAAGTACTTATTATAGAGCCAAATATCCATTCTCTAATTACTCTTAATGTAAATAAGTACCTATTTTAGACTTTTAGTTTGGACTTCGCAATTAAAAATGTCTAGGGTAGGGTATAACTTCTAGGTACAATTTACAAATTCATCTAATACAGCATGAAATTTCCGAAAGTTAGGGAACAGTGCCATTCAGGTACGATGCTAAGCTAGAAACATTATATTGCTCAGGTACTTTTTGCAATAATAATAATAAGGTAACCTGTCTGTTTAAAGCCCTAGTACCTGAAGCTCCCTTCTGAGAACGATTAGGCGGCGTCTTTGCTACCCCTCCATTCATAAGTCCGTCGTTATGTTAGCAGTGGAATAATTAGAGCATGTATTTTACAACAATGTTGGGTATTATCTGAGGGACGTCCCTACCGCGGGCTGGGTCGCTCGGCTAGGTAGGCTCGCTATCCGGTTTGGACAAGTCGCACAGTTCGTTCACCTACCGACTTGCCGCATCGTAGACGATGCAGTTTCACCAGGGCATCATGTTATGCTAAATTTAAAGCCATACTGTGTTACTTTTTAATGGCCAGACAAGAGTTTTAAATTAAGATGAATACTTGCCAGCAAGAGTATTGCAAAATGTATTGCTTGTGCTTATGAAAGTATCCTTTGTATTTTTTGCTTTGAATTTATAGAAACCATTGTTGAAAAGTTAAACTACGTATAGCAGGATTACTCGTAGGTACACAAAGAGAACAATATCCTTACAATCTTCTGAAGTATTTATTATTCATTTATAAAATCATCCCTTTTTTCCAAGAATTTCTTTGAAGCCTTAATTAACAACCTTGTTACAAAGGTTTTCCTTATTGCACGTTTCTTTTCCGTTAAGCTTTTTTTAGTCCAAAATCCGGTTAGACGTTGACAATCCTCTTAACCAAATGGCTATTAATAGTAACATAACATGAGTAGGCCCTTAAATTCCACTGGTTTTACGGAACCTTGATTTTTTCGCCTACGAAGTCAAAAGATCTTTACATATATGTGTCGGATAACTTTCTCTGGCTGTATTTCATGAAAGTAATTCCGCACGTGAAAAAATGCTAAACTTTTTAACCGACTTCAAAAAAAAGGAGGTTCTTTTTACGTTAAAGTAGGGAAAATATAATAATATCGCATAGCACTTTTATAAAGAAAATAAACGATGCTTCTTACCTTAACAGCGCCGAGAACACGAAAATGGTGTCGTAATGTTAAATTAAGGAATACAAAGACCTTTAAACTTAAGGGTTTGCGACGCAGCGACGTACCCATAAGGAGATATTTAGGTATGTGGGGATTTTAAGCCACAAAAGTGTTAAGCGTTTGCATTTACTTGGCAACATCTAGTGTAGATTTACTACGCATTTAAAGTTGAAATTTAAGTCAAATTAAATGAAGGTTTAATGGTTTCTGAAGCAAATTTATTTTTGAGTTATCTTCACCCCATGGTCCCCAGCTGATATCTTTCGGTAAGCGTATAACCCTTAATGTGATGGTATTTCTATGTATAAACTACAGAAAATGCTAGTTGACTTGTCTGATCTCGTAAACTTAGCCAAAAGTATAAATATTGGCTATAAGTATCCAATTCCAATCTATCGGACCACGTCGAACCTTTAGGAGTAAGTAATGGGTATGCTATGTACGCCTATACACTGATTCAGACCTAACCAGTAACTATGCGGCTCCGTTACCCTGATCGAGGCGATCTACATGCATTATTTGCTCTATTTTCGTACGTATTGTCCTCAAGATATTTCAAATATAAGCTAAGCATAGCCAGATCTAGAGCTAAAAGAGACATTTGTAAGCTTTTCCTTCAGCATAGAAGACGTTCAGTCAGAGGCAGAGTTGTGATAACTTATTTTTATATCTCGAGATTATCATCGATTGATGTAAAAACGACATAACTTGAGTTTAACGTTTCGTAGTTTGGATCTTTGGAATTGAGTTTCAAAATTTTGTTGTCTTAAGTGTGATTGCAGAAAAACAACTAACAATAGATTTATCATACAATTCAAACAAGTTTCTTGTATTAAGCATCTTAGCGTCACAAAGAGCCTGCTTGTATAGTTCGCAGAATATGTAACGGAGACCAGGCTTTTGTACCTTTGTTCTCATTTAAAACCCAGCTTGAACAAAACTTTTAAAATCTTGTTATTGTATCTCAGGTAAATTCTAATTAAGGTTTATGTTATTTAAAACTTCACAAAGAAGTGTGTCCGCACTGTTTCTCTTCATACGTTTTTTCTGAATTGTACTAAGAAAACAACACGATCCTACTTGTTTAAAAATCCGGTATAATGGAGTTATTTCAACGACATATAAAAAACAAACCCACAGTAAGTCAGATTACCTGTTATGTGTAATTGTTCCAATTGGCAAGAGACGAAAGCATCTGACAAAAAAGATACATATTTATGATTGGAGGAAAGTCAAATTATTTCTATCAATTGATGTCAAGCTTTGGGCTAGAGATAAGTAGAAATAAGATGAGTACTTATGATGACGTATGGGACTGAATTATAGACTGCGCCGTCCCAAAGTAATAAGAATAAGGGCCGGATAATGATGATGATGGTTGACATAACACAGTTGGTAAAATCTGTTGAATACGAACATCCGACATTATGTACCATCTCAAAATAAGTAGTAACCACTCCACTTTAGAGACGATATTCTGTCTGCGTATATTAATAAAGCATTTGCATATTTAAACAACATTATGATTATGGATTTCAGCGAACACCGACGCTTTAAAAGTATTTTGATGTAAAATAATACTTACACATCTATTTATGTGTTGAAAGACTGAGATAGGATTTAGACATAAACCAAATATGTATAAAAATAAGCTTCTGACGAGTTTATTTGACAGTAGTAAAAACCATATGATGGCGGAGACATCAGGGGAACGAAAACATGTCTTATGTTTTACCGTTAAATTGTGTATAACGTTATCATTAGCCAGTTATTACCCAGATCATCTATTCCATAATTTATTTAGAAGACCCAGTACCAAAGACTTAAGTTGATCTCCTAAGTTGCTTTATTCGATTTATTAGGAGGAGAATTGGTCTCGTTACGAATTGCTTTGTTTTAAAACCATTACAACCATATTTTTAGACTTATCTGTATATTGCTATATTATAAAGAAAACTACGTAAAGTTAATAAAACCATATGATTTCATTAATTATGCATAATTATGTAATCATATCTTAAAAAAACAGTTTAGAATTTAAATAAATTAACTCGTTTCCGCGGCAAACGCCCGAACTCTAAAAAGCTATCAGTGAACGTCCTATTTTGAAATGATCCAGCCTGCCTGCTGAAATATTGATTTATTTAAACTAGGCGTGGCCTGTGCAACATGCGTCGTGCATTCTAGGTACCTATCTATCTATGAATTAGTACAATGATGATGTTACCCGAACATTTTGGGATAACTTTATGCGTTTTTCATTGAATTTGTACCACTTATACTTTTTGTTTAGACTAATATGATTATAATGTACTATCTATGAGTAATGTTTATACTTTATAGGGAAATATAAATGCAAAACATTTCGCGATATCAAATTGATACATGAGCGTCATTTGATAATGTAATAAGCGTAGAACTTCAACCTTTGGTTAGGAGTTATTTTTTAGGTGTGTAATGTTTTTTTTTATATAATTCACTGTTACATTCTTAAAACTTTAGATAAACACATGAAAATTTATTAAAATTCAATTGTTATAACTTATTTTATGTTTTATTGTTACAGGACAAGTTGTTTCCTTACGCTGAGGAGAATGTGAAGAGTTTCTTAGACAATCAGTGGGAGTCTGAGGACGTGAAGAATGTGGTGTCCGCGCTCCGCAAACTTGCGCTCGAAGACAAGGAGAACAGCGTCGACGGAGTCGTCGCCATTCCCGGAGAGGTATGGGCTTATCTTTAATATTTGTTACAGAACATAAGAGTCATACAGAAAAATAAACCAAAAATAACTCAAAAAGTTAACATTTTTAAATATATGGAATAGAAGGTGAAATTTAATTTACGACACCCTCATCTTGGCTTCATGTTTAGTTTGGTGCTCCGTCTACATATTTTTTCTGGCTTGATCTTATATTGTTCCATGTTAATTTTGGTGCTTAGCTGTTAAAAGTAGAACGTACGTCGCACATTCGAATTCATTCCTTATGTTGAGCACCATTTCTTAACATAACAATATTCTTGGAAATGGATATCCTACTTAGTTCTTATGCTGCATAAGTGAAAATACAGGGTTTTCATATCCAAGAACGTGTATGAATAGGGTTTAGTATGTACGTCTTTCGGCACTCTGTAATAGATTCATCATTCGTAGCTTTGTTTTAATGGAACTTAAAGCAAGTTAGTAACTAGAACTACATATTTACCTTCTTCAAGAAACATTTCATATTTTAGCTCACACACACCCTGTGTTGTAGGTTAGTCAATCATTCAAGTCAGGAATTCCTTAGTATTATTAGTATTCATTCCGATTCGGGCAGTATCTCACGAAAATGTCGTTCGTCTTTTGTTATGGAATTCTCAAGTGGCACAGCCTGGGGGATACACATGCTTAGTTTGAAGGGGTGAGCTTGAACAGAACAAAAGTATAAATTTACTTTTAACAATGATATGAAAACGGGTATCAGATGGATGTATCCCCTTACCGTCGAAGAGAGATTTCAAATTAATCAAATAAAACATTCAACAATAAATTACAACTTTGTATTTGATGGTTTATCAATGTTTACTACTCGGATCGATGTTATTTAAAGTGGCCTTGACATTATTAATAGCTTATCAGCACCAGGTCAAGAAACTACGATCTTATCTTTCCATGCATAACGTATTTCGTTGAGTACATACTTAAATTGATATGTATATTTTTATCTTTTTGTTCGATAAATGGGCTGTATTTCTCGTGACTGTCGATTGAGTAATCATGTTTTCTAGTCCTAGGACAGGTAGTTATACAGTTAAAGAAGTATATTTAAACTTCATATGAAAAAAACCGACGGAGGGGCTCCTGGCTAAGTGTAAGCCGTACGGTTTGACCGACAATACAGGTTAAGCCGCGCTCGCCGCGGTTGGTCCATGGATGGGTGGCCATTTCTAAAACATACCGAGACCCCTCCGTGCCTCGGATAGCACGTTAAGTAAGCCGTAGGTCCCGACTATCATACGTTGATCTTTAGCAGTCGTTAAGTCAATTCTGACAACCAGTCTTGCTATGGGATACTGTGTTCCCCAGTAAAAATGGGTTGTGGAGGTCAGCAGTAGCGGCGTTAGGGTAGGGCGCGGTTGGGCGGTTTTGCTCTCGTAAATTTACGTTATTTCAATAAAATGTTCATAAATATATTCTGACTTGTGTTGTAATATTCTGATGTATACTGGTACTAACATCCATCAGCCATCCACTCTCTAAAATGAGTTTCGTGTTTATAATAATAAGAGCAGGAAGCAGGATAATCATAAAATAATTGCATAAAACAGGAACTAATTAACGAATATTTCGCCCTTACCTTACAGGGCGTGGCAACTCATTTCACTTTATCGTTCTCCTACGTTTTTGTTATTCTGTAGTATAAAATGTTCATTTCCACTAAAACGATTGACACCTCTTGTTACCAACATGTGTTGACAACACAAGCATTGGCGATTTTTAAGGCTTAAACGTTGCTTTGCTATTGTTGTGTTGTTGATCATTATATTCTTTACTGTAACTGTATTTTCAGGACGCATCTAAAGAGGACCAGATCGAAGGTCTCGTGAAGAGTGTCAAGTGGCAGATGTCATCGGACCGCAAGGTCGGACCTCTTAAGGAGCTTCAGGGCCTCATCTGGAAGCAGGGTTATGATAAGGGCGACATCAAGGGACAGTAAGTTATACATTAAATTTTAAATACTTGTAATATTCTCTCATTAGTCCCCTCAGTAGATGCCAAATAGTACTTTTCAGGCATTTCTTACTGTTTATTTAATAAATATCAAAATTGACTATGTTTAAATAGCCAGTCAACATTGAACTGTGGTTTTTGTCTTTGACTTATCAAATCACAACGGGCTTTCAGAACATTAAAGTTAGTTAGGGTATTTTTATGTTGTTAAATATTATGGTTCAACATTACAGTGTGTACGATGACGTGTCGCCCGCCCTCGAGTCATGGCGCTCCGGCGAAGGCCAGAAGGTGTACATCTACTCGTCGGGCTCTGTCCAGGCACAGAAGCTCCTGTTCGGCCAGTCGTCAGCCGGAGATCTGCTGAAGTACATCGACGGCCATTTTGATACGGCCGTCGGTCCTAAACAAGAGAAGGCTAGCTATGCTGCCATCGCTGAGAAAATTGGTTGCAAGCCCGAGGAAGTATTGTTCCTGACTGATATTGTCAAAGGTAAAACAACAGTTACTTATAATTTAATGTCTTTTATTACTAGATATTTACAGGTTAAGCTTACATTTATAAATTATAAACCATTGAAGAGAAGTCTCTTAAGTGTTCATAATTTCGAATTTAACATTCGAAAGAATTTCGACTTGTTATGCTCTGCAAAAAATGGAAAATCGTACTTAAATTCTTATGCGTAAGTCCCCTTCCTTTCTTAACTTGTTCGTGTAAATAACACACTTTAAAATCCAAATCGCTGAAGTGACACATAAGATATACACATACGGAAAGAAAATAATCTAATAATTACTAAAATCTTGAAATTAGGTTACACAATACAATAATAATATATAAAATATTGGTTAATGCAAGTTCCCTATATGTCTAACGACTCACAATAGCCTAAACAAGTTATATGATATGTCACCAGAGGCGGAAGCGGCTCAGGCGTCGGGCGTGCAGACGGCGCTGGTGAGCCGCGAGGGCAACGCTCCCCTGCCGGCGCCCGCCGCCTTCCCCGTGCTGTACTCGCTGGCGCAGCTCGCCAACCCCAACAAGCGCAAGCCGGACGACCAGGTGCATTCCAACCCTAGTCTAGCCTAGCACTGCATGTTTCTAGCCTATTTACTTACTCTGTACTCGCTCTAGCTGTATGTAGGCGGTGGCGGATTCCAGGATGGGCTCAAGCCTCTTAACTCCTCAAGTAAACTTTGCAGTTTCTATCTTCTATCTTAAATTTTATTTTAACTTAAGTAAATATTTTTTTTTATATGTTTTAATCTGTTAAATTTTGTATGTAGTATGTTTACACTTTTAAAATCTATGTTCCAAAGGGATCAAGCCCTATAAATGATTTTCCTGGATTCGCCTCGTATGTAGATGATGTAGATGAGTTTGTGCTCGCTGATGGTTACTGGTTATTGTCATGCTTCCTATATCCAATAGAGAAAAGTGCTTATGTAGCTCTACTGATTACTTTTGGTAACTTATTTCAACTCGCAGTTTTTAGTTACTACTATGTATGTTTGTGTTAACCCTCCATTATAATCTTGTCGTAACTAACTTTAAATATTGTTGTCTCTCTAATTAAGTCTTTGTAATTATTGCATTTTGCAAATTAACATTAAATATTATAAAAAAAAAATATTTGCGATTTCTTCAGATAATATTGGATATAGGAACCATTATGCTTTTGTATGCTGGTAAAGGTTGTAATTGTTAAGTAGAATTGTTAATGTATATAAAATATATATTTTACTAAAAATAAGTTAAGTTTTTATCTGAAATATTATGTACAACAATCTAGAAAATAAAATAATTAGAAATATTACATCTTGTTTAAATGACAGACATTTACAGGCAATATAACAGCCCTTGAAAGTATTTATATTACCATACTCCACAGAAAAAAAGCCACATTGCATAATAATATTATCACGTATGGATGCACCCAGAATAGCTTCCGAGATAAACTTTTACTACGGCATTCAGAGACTCTAATGGTTACTAAAGGAATACCTATTATCGTTTTAAGTAAGCAACTCTTGAATTACTCGAATCAATACTAAGGAATCCTTTATGTAAACCTGAACGTCTTTGAGTATGGAAGTTCTTACTACACTTTCGAGTTTACTATGTAACTATTCTGATTGAGTTTACAGGGGCCGTACCATGAGCTCTTATAGCAGGACTGTTGCGGTTGAGTAAGCGGGACAGCGCTATGCGTAGTGTAGTGCGCCGTCTCGCTTTCACAGCCGCAACACTACTGCTTTAAGAGATCACTGTACGGCTCCAGTACAAAAGTTGCATACTCTATTAACTTTTTTGCATCCTCAAAAATCTGTAGTACTAAAGACATTATGGTAATGGTGCGAAGGAAATGCTTACAAAACATATTATACATTTGATATTTAACTAAATAATTTTAACATGTGCTCAAGTGTGCTTTGGTGTTTTAAATATAATTCATGTAAATGTATTTTTATGTGTGTTGAAGTTAGGTTTTTTTTTCAGTATTTTTTTTGGGTGGATAACTAAACTGCCCAATTTCTTTCAAAAAAAGTGCTAAATGATATTTTATCCTGTTATTGATTTATTTTAAAATCAAAGAACATAATATTTGTTCTTGTTGTATATCTTCTTTTATATTTAATGCTTGTTCTCGTATTGAAATAAGAGAAATACAATCCCATATCACTATAAAGGTCGATTTTAACAAATACATGATGAAAGTGGCACTCAAATATGAAACTGCCTTTTAAATATTATGTATTTTACGAACAAGTCATTTCGTTTCAGGATGAGCAACCCGCCAAAGTATTAAAGACTGACGTGGATGCCGATGTTAAGACTGGTGCGGAGAAAGAAGATACTCCTGCCACAGATAAGCCATCAGCTACTAAAGCGCCCAAGAAAGAGGAACCTGCTACAAAAGAGGCAGAACCGTCTCCTAAAGCGGAATCTGCCACAGTTGCAGAAGTCAAAGAAGTTCCTGATACAAAACCCGCTGACGAACCGGAGAAAATGGAGATAGATGAAGCTGCCCCAGCTGCTAAAGATAATGCTGCCCAAGCTAAGAACGAGAAACCAATCGAAAAGGTCGCAACTAAAGTGGAAGAAGTTACTGACACTAACGAAATAGCAGACACTCCTGTATGCGACATCGAACCAATAATAGAAGAGAGTAGCGATAAGACTGAAAAACCAGAGACTGAAAATATGGAAACCGAGTCTTCCGCATCCATTACTGAGCCTAAAGAGAGTGCTGAACTCAAGAATGGTGACAAAGACGCTCCTATTCCAGAAGAAACTCCACCTACTACAATTATTACGGATGTTACCAACGACAAAGAAGAAATAACTGAAGAAATGATTGACAACGTCGAACCGATAGTCGAGGAACCTGCACAAGACATGGAAGAATTACAAAATGTAGGAGAGGTACTCGAAAAAGAATGTGACGAAATCTTGTCGAAAGTGCAAGATGTTACTAATTTGGATAATATTCCAGTCAAGCCATTGCTTAATACCATTGCTGAAGAATCAATGGACACCGAAAACATGGACACAAATGACATAGTCGAGGGAATATTAGATTCAGAAATGGAGATGGAAATGAAGCAGACTGCGGACAAAGAAGCTGCCGAAAAAGAAACAAAAGATGCGGAAACAGAAGCTAAAGCGGCCGAAAAAGTGGCCGAGACTGAAAAAGCTTCGGAAACTAAAGCCGTGACTGAAGAAGCAAAACCGGAAGCTAAAACCGAAAAGCAAGAAGTTGCTAGTACTGAATCAAAAACTGTCCCACCAGAAGAACCTAAAGAAAAAGTAGCAGAAAAGAAAGTAAGCGAGGAGAAAGTAGAAGAAAGTAATGCTAAGGAAACAAAGGCAGAAGACAGCAAACCAGCAGTTGAAAACGCCACAAAACCTGCAGAAGCTAAAGTAGAAACCGAAGTCAGTAGCACACCTAAAGCTGATGACAGCAAAACAAAAGAAGTAGAAACAAAAGTAGAAGTCAAATCAGCTGAAAAAATGGAAACTGGAGAAAAGAAAGTCGAGGCCGCTAAGCCAGAAACTGATAAGAAAGAAGTAGCTGTCGAACAAATTAAAAAGGATGCAGAGCCTGCTCCAGTAGACACCAAGGAAAAGGAAAAGGTTGCTGAGGAGGCCAAGCCTGAAGATTCAAAAGAATCGAAGGAAGCAAAAATAAATGGCAAAGCGACCAATGGCGACGCTGCGATCCCGAATCTAAACGGCGATGCTAGCAAAGAAGACGAATTAAGTGCTCGACTCTCAATGGAGAACGGGAAAGAGCCAGTGAATGGTGCGAACGGGGACTCAAACAAAGTAGAGCAGGGTAAGAAGGAAAGTGCGGAGGTGGAGGTAGCCGATATCAAAGTGAAGACCGTCGCTGTGGACGAGCCTCGCAATGATCCGATAGAGCAACCCACGGAAGCATAAGATATTACGGTGAGTTTTATTAACCTTATACTTAACCACACAATTCTTATATCTCCTGACATTAAAATATTAATTTGTAACATATCAATACACGTCAGTAGTGACTCAACTTAAGTAAATATAGCTGCGCGAAAGACTTATTTTATAAAAGGGATGGAATAGGATAGAGGTCTATTTATTTTTTTACTTTTCGTCTGGTACATAAAAAAAAATTAGACATATTTACTTAAATAAATACTCATGAGGTGACATTGATTTAAAATGTCACCTGATTTCACAATTTTGTACATTTTGTTTGAAAGCACGACGTTATTAGGGTGCGTCCACATCTGACGAATTAGCATTACACGAGCAGCTCGCGAGCCGCTCGCGAGCATGCCGCGAACGCACTAGTGTTAATTACGCCGTCTGACAGACGTGCGCTCGCCGCTGGCGAGCATGTTGCGAGCGGTTCGCGAGAGGCTCGCGAGCAGCTGGCGAGCTGCTCGTGTAATGCTCGTTCGTCAGATGTGAACGCTCCCTTAGCCCTCACTCCTTAAATTGTTTCGCTGTATCTACTTAGGTGTCCAATATTTTTTATTATCTAACTGATGGGACTAAATAGATCTCATCTTTTATAGCAAAGTCGGACTCATCTTAATCAGTGACTATATTTAATTGAAACTTTTTATGTGTATCGTGATTGTGAATAATATAGAAAGCGTGATCAGTAATATAGTGCATTTGACGGTTATTTCCAGTGTCGGACGAGTGGAACTGCAGGGCGTCGTAGCGTTGTTGGTTCACATCAGAAGATTGACAAGACTGAGGTTGCTGCCACGCTAAATGACATCACTTTCTAGTTTATACGTGTATTGAAATTTCACTGTGTACCGCGTCGAGGCGGACGGTGTGCACTGCTGACGCGAAGTAATATCTACTTATACTCAATGTAAACGTAAACACGACTTGTCAGAACGCATTTTATTCAACGTATTACCTTTACTGTACTTAGATAACTTTTAGTAATATTAATATTAACAAAGCCCCAAGGTACGTACCGGTACTTACCTACTATACAATAATGTTCTTGACAAGTCTTTAATGTGTAGATTTTTATTACAATACCGTTACCATTGCATTTCACTGTATCAGGTGTGTACTAAGCATGAGAATATTAGGTCTTTTGATATATTGATTTACTCCTACACCATTCCAGGTTAAACCTGCTGAAGTGAGATGCCATGTGTAGTGGCAATTTTGACGTAAGATTAATTTTGCTATAAGTAAAGTTATTGGATGTAAGACACATAGATGTAAGATCGAAACTTTTATTATTAGACATTCCTGTAAGCGTACAACAAAATGTGGGTGTAGTATTTTTATTGAACTTCTTGCATAATTTCTTATGGTTTGTAAAATAAGGCCAAATCATGGTGCTTTATACGAGTTGCCTGTTTGTAGGCGTTATGCTATTCCACTATTTCTGTATTACCCCAATCGATGTCACGATACTCAACTTTTTCGAGGTGTTGTCGATTTAGCGCTTCTGTATACGCTCCGCGCACAAGTTTGATACATTTCTCGTCGGAGGTAGTTAGGTGTAAACACTATGATATAGGTAGCTGCGCCGCGCCCGGTTGTAACGTTAGTGTATGTGTGTGTGCGAGCGCGACACTCGGCCTAGCAGTGCGCACTGTCTGTCAGCGCTTATCGTATTTGACCTAAGTAAGATCTATTCATAAGTATTAACTGTATTGTGATTCTTAATTATCGTATATGTATTACTCAATTTTTCTTAAACTCACTGCCAAACCTGTGCAGTTGTGTTTGACGTTGGTCTATGGGCTACCGGTGTTATTGTGATATGAGCATGACGCGGACAGTGGCGATTGTTCGATAGGCTGTGTTAAGTATTTATTGGGTCGGGTGCATAATGATTGCTTATGTACAGTTGGTTCTATTATTTATTTAGGCATCATAAAACTTGCTAAGTATAAAGTTTTATATAAATTTAATGCATCTTTCTATTTTTTTATGATTTGGACTTCGTTTAATGTTTGTGATGTGAGGAGCTTATTTTTTTGCTGTATGCCTTTTAAGAAAGGCGATTAGAACAAAGCATGTACGCTTCTTTTAGAAACTGTGTAGTGTTTGTTGGTGCAGATATCATTAAGGTTGTGTTTGTTCGCTTTACTGCAACAATCTTATCATTTCGAATAAGCTTTAACTGCAAGATAGGGATATGCCAAACGAAATTGACTGAGAATTAAACAGAACTAGTCTTATCTTATTTGGAATCTCGGTGTAGATATGTTTGGTTTATTATTCAAATTTGACTGAATTTACAAAACATCGGTAGGGTATTGTTCTTTATTATTTATAAGTTATTTTTGTTCCTGTGTTAGTATATAAGGCCGAAACTGATAGTACAGTATTGAAGTAGTCTGTGGACCAACGACAAATGATTGCTCGGGCATCTTCGTTTAGACTGATTTTTGACTACCTACTCTGACTGCTATGTTCAAACATTATCTATGAGTTAAAGCTGAACATATAAATATTACAGTTTCATATTTCTAGATAATGGATGAGCATAGTTCTACTTAACAAATAAGATAATCAAACATTTAAGTTCGTACATTTTATTGTAAAAAAAATAAACAAGAAATCTTAAACCAATTGAATGTATTAATTTTAATTGTCACCACTAATGACGTTAAAATATAATGGATGTAGATTTTTTCATTGGTTTTTTATTTTATTATGTGTGATGACCTACTGACCATAGCTTCCAAGCAAATTCCCCGCCAACCATACAGCACAGGAGACAATTTTATTTTCTATTTATTTTCTAGATTATCTTAATTGACGATTTGTCTTAAGATCTAATAGACTTAGCGACACCGGTATACTAATCCTCTTACCTCAATTACTTGAAGCTTCTGCAAAACGTTCTGATACCTACCTACAGCCCAGCATAACATAAAAAGATGAATTTTATGTTATGCTGGGCTAATGGCTATACCTACGCAATTTAGGTCCGCCGAGCTATACACACATTTTGGAACTGATACTGAATTGCTATCATTCAATTTATATTAATTGTAAAAGTTCAAACCTTCCCTGAGTGTTTTCTACTGGCTTTGCATACAAGCTCTTGGACTTCCGACTGTGAGTCTGCGAACATTCAATTTCCTTGTCCTTTTTTTCTTGAATGAGTCTCTTACCTACTTTAGTTTTATAAGGGGGTTCCTGAATTACTGTATGACTTCGTTCTGAGTTTAGGCCTGTGCCTGAACTGTAGTTCAATGAATTGCACGTCCATAATAAAGTTTTGAAATTATCAGCGCCACTATTTCAAAGTAGCAAAATTGCTTTTCGTCCTTCCTTGTTCACACATTGTACCGTAGTAAACCTTGTCGCCGAGTTTAAATAGCCTTTATAATAAAACTGCAAAAATATTCTACGTAGTTAGAAGGTCATAATCAGTGAAGCAAATTCGGCGCAAGCGGACAGGAGGCGCGCCGAGCGAGGTGATGTGGAGGTTATGAATACAAAAGGTATAGAAACGTAGAATTGCGGCCGAGGAACGGAACGCAACGGACACGAACCGCCGCTCGAAAGGCGGGGACCTATTCTGTAAGCGTTGGCGATGTTTGAGTATATTTTGCGTTTTAAATAAATCTGGGACGAATTCCCAGCGTGGTCCCCTTAGTTTCCACGCACATTGTCGCACATGTTTTTTTTTACCCGCTGCTATGTATGTAGTCACCAAAAATAAATTTTATCTATATTTAGATAATTTATTTAGTGTCGCGACTTCATATCATGTAATATTTTTATATCTTTCATTCAGGCTGTGTGGATGTCGCAAACTTTTGTTTTATATAGGGGGGATTGAACCCGCATTCGTCGCGCAGTGGTGAACTCTTACAACTTCGCCTTTCGTGCAGTCGCATGCGACGAAATAACATTAGGTATAATACAAACCATCGTTGTTGTTACATAAGAAATAATTTTTACATATTATCATAATTTATTAACGCCTAGATACGTTTTCAACCCAAAACTCTGAAACATGAATAACACTTCAATTGATGCAAAAACGACGACTAATTTATTTAATAAATTTGTCTCGTACGAACAGCTACCATATTGTGTGATATTTTTCCTCATAGTGTTGATAATAACCGCCGGACGCACGCTGACGTCAGGGATTCTTGTGCACGCGCACGGCGCAGGCCAGTGGCTGTGAATCACGCGGCGATGTGTCACCGCCGACGCCGACGCCCGCCACGCTGCCACTGCGGCCAACATACCTAACACATTGTAGGAATGTTTTTCAAACTTGCGCTAAGGACTTGGGACAGTTCCGCTATCAAACTTCAGCAAATGCGGGTACACTAATAAAGATATCCAGCATATTGTTGCGTCCACTGTTTAGCAATCATACAATGGATAGTCTCTGTGTAATATGGGTTTCACAGATTTATTATTGTCCTGTATTTGCTTCGTTTGTGCCAAATTAGACTAGACACGTGCCTCCCAATCTTGCGAAATATCTTGTTTTGATTATACGCTGCGAATAGTTAGCAAAAAAATCTAACCTCAAGGAAACCGACTGGTTTAACTTGCTTTTGGCAAGACACAGTCTACGTTGTTTATGTAGCTGATACATAATTTTAATTTCTTATAATCATACTTCTAACCAAGGGTAATTTACTTTGGACTTTTGTATCGTATGATCGTACGACATGCCACGACGCAATGGAATTTACTATGAATATAAAGTTCTGTAAATTATAAAACGTCTTGCATCGTGAATAAAAATGAGTGGACAGTAAGTAGTGTGTCAGTGTGGAGCAACCGGTACGTACCGTGGTCTGCCTGGTTGCCTGGTCGCCGGCCGCGGCTGACTTGTATTTTTATGTAACTTGTTGTTAGGTAGCAAGCGCTGGTCGTTGCGCCACGGCCGCTCGCCGCTCGGATCGAATCCGTGCCGAGCCGTGAGCCGCTGCTGTGGCGAATGAATTGAGGAAAACTGGGCTGCGTTATGTGCACAGAACGCTGCCGACATGCCTGGGTACCGATTCTCGTTAGTTTTCAATATAAGGCTGCCTACTCAGGTACAGGCCTGTAAACGATTGTGGTTATGTTTCTGAGTAGATTATAAAAGAAGAGGAATTTTTGAAGATCTTTTTCGGTTTGTCCCGCTCTATGGTTCTTCGTTCCCGTAGATTTTTCTGCATAAACAGTTTAAGAAGTGTTAGTTAAAAACTATCTGTGTTCAAAGTTTAATCTAAATCCGCCGAGTAGCTTTGGCGTAGAAGAGTATTAAATCTATCCTGGCAAACTTACTTTATTTTATAATATTAATTGGACAATTACAAGTAGGATTCAAAATAGGATGAACCAGAAACTTTTTTACATTTAAACCAAAAATACTCGGTGATCAATAGATTTAAAAGTTAGTAATTTAAATAAAACTATAATATTTCTGATTGGGTGGTTAGGAATCAAATCCCGTCGACTGGTGAACTGCGACGCGGTGCCGCGACGCGCGTAAACATGTTTATGAGCCGACTGTCCATTCTTTGACATCCTCTGGACCGTTTATTGATATAATCTATTTATATTTGCGAATGTATATTTGTGTACTACAACAAACAGCCAAAGGCGAATGCAAAGTGAATGCTGGAAATATTTTCAATCATGCACCGCAACTATTAGTCGCAATGTAAGGATTTTTGTCTAGGTATATCATTATATTACTTGTAATTAATAGAAAACTAATAATTACAGCCAACGGCATAATAGCCAAGAGCCTCGACCAACACCTTAAGAGGCTCTCGCTTGGCGCCTGGGTCAAGGGTTTGATGCAGAAAGCGGTACTTCTCGACACGGCGCGTATTGTGAGGAGGTTCCTCTCTCTGGAGCCCTAACCAACGGCAGCTTGGGCCCTGTTCCCGATGTCGGTTGGAAACTACATTTTATATTTTTAAATGTATATTTTTAGTTATTATTGTATATAGCTATTTAAAAATGTATTTTGTATGTATTTAAAGAAAATAAAGAGAATATAACAGTAATTCAGAAATCAGAATTATAACATTTTTTCAGATTAAATACACAAGTTAAAAACACTGCTAGACATTTTATAAGACATACGTAAATGAAATCACCCCACCGGCACAATGGTGGAGCGCTCGGCTTTTGAACGCAAGACTTCCTTTATCTGAGGCCATTGACCTGGTTTTCCTCCAATATTTTTGCATCTGTAATTTAGTCAAGGTTGGAAGTGCTATAAACACCTAACCAACTTGTATACCTATCCATATATGTACACATGTTATTATATGCTTTAGTAGTATATTTGAACTTTACAACAACAGATTACGGACTCATATTAAGGGATCAACTAAAACACAAGTAGCTACTCGAGATTTTCCCACGACTTATTTACACTTCAGTTATCTGCACACTCTATTATTTTTAACAAGTTTTCAAACCAAATACTTTATCACACCTATGTAATTATTTAGATACTACTAACAGTACAACACCATTTATAACACACAGAAATATTAAGAAGTAAAAAGTACATCACTAATAACTAAATACAAAGTTCAGTTTAAAACGCTCATAACGGGGGTACTATAATAAGCAGTACGAATGCAACGGCTGAGGGCTGAGGGCCGCTGTGTCCCCCGTACCCTTGGCCGGGAGTGCCCCGCCGCCCTAGGCGCGACCCCAGCGCCCTCGCATGCCCTGCCGACCTTGCAAAGGGTGCTATGCGTTCATGCCGCTATTGTGACTCTATCGCTTACTATTACTCTTAGCATTACAAAATCTAACGTTCTTTTAGCACAAAGTTTCAACACCGTGTTTTTCTAAATAATATGTCTAAAGAAAGATAGCTTTTTCTGCCAGAGGTGGGAATTCGACATAATATTTTGTAGGGTCGTATGTCTAAATGTTGTTTCTAATAGAGAAATGCATTTTCAGATATATTATTGATATTGGGTGTTATTGAATTTTATCATTTCTTAATTTTAAGTTTCTGTTAAGTCTTATGTCTTTCTAACTTTCTGGTGAAAAAAGCGACGGTCACATTTAGAAACTTCTTTGAATTTGAGTATTCGCGGGTTCAGTAATCCAAATTTTCTTTTATCACATAAAACTTATTTAAGACACCTCCTAATTTATGTGCACTAACAGAAGTTGAATAATAGCCGTGTTTGTAGGCTCACGAAAACTATTAGAGCTACTTTACGATGTAGGTAGAAGACATTTCAGACAATTTTAGTGCTTGCTCTTAAATTAAAATAACAACTTTAGAGGAAGGTTATAGAATTAAATTAGTTTGTCTGTGCACTCTGCCCTGTCTTGTCTTAATTGTATTGTGTACAATTTAATTATTGTTTTCAATTTGATTTTTCCACTAATAACTTAGGACGAAGTGTGATCTTATGCTTATCAGCGGATTGAGACCGATGAGAAGTTCGTTTCTGGCCTGATGATTTTTTGATGCTTTAAAAACCATAGCACTAAATTTAATACCTAAGTACTCATTGCTTGAAACACGTTTACGTGTTATGTAATTTTGTTAACGATAAATGGCAGTACGTTAGGGCTTACCTACTACTTACATAGGTACCTACATTGAACTTTACGCTCCTTGCGCGTTTATTGTGAGTACTTAAATTGTAACCTAACTCATTAATTTGCTCGAATTTATGTTTGCAGAATATGTAGGTTTACTGTTCTATTGATTTATATAATAAGAACAAATTATATGAATCTGTGTTGGATTTACAAGAAACGACGACTATTTTTATTTGTTTCTTACAAATTTGGATAAAGTTGTATTATGATATGATATTTAAGTGGTTGCTCTTAGGAAACCCGACAGTCTATGTGCTCTTTCCCATTATGTTTAATGGTGCCTAGGCCACCAAGGTTTAAGTTACACCAGTGCTTACTTTTCTCTTCTTAGGATAAAAAGAAGGTAGAAAGAAGAATGAATGCTAATACGTCATTCTACAAGAGGATTTCACGCCTTGCATATTTTGAAAAAGGAATGTAGCGACGCTGTCATTCTCAAGTGCACCGACGATGACGTCACAACATGGCGACGTCTACGCGACGACTCGGTGCAATATACTACCAAAACTAATGTAGTAGCAATGCATTTGTTGATTTCGAAGCTTGAAAGAAATTACGGAACTTTGTTTCAGTCAATTAAAAAAATATAAAGAGATGACGAACTATTCTAGGACAATAAGACATGTTATTTTTACGTGCGACGTAGCCATGGCAAGTTTTTGTCGGTCTACCCCTTTTGTAATCTATTTTAGGGTTACCTATCAATGACTAAGGTTTCAGATAAATATCAGTATTGCACACAGAGCGACTGAACTCTATTCACTGTAAAAATACTTCCGTTGAGTTTCAATGCATAAGAGTTTGTCTAAATAAACAAAACTTTAATAAATCTTTTAATGTCAAAGGTTGGTACACTTATTTTTTAAGGGCCAAAAGGATCTAGGTATACTAGTATCTTAGGTAGTTATACTAGAATATATTCAATGTTAAGAATGCACTCATGCAACAGCATAGCTACATAACCTGCTAAACTAAGGCGTTATACATGGCTCGTCAATACATCACTAATTACCAATCTATTTGTAATTATCATTGTGAAGCTCGAAGCTATACAATAAGTACTATATCTTGAATATCTACATATTGTATGAACATGCGTATCTCTTGTTTTCCCTGAAGGGTTACGCAGCAATGTATTGTTGTTAATATATACAAATACTATTCTGAACAATTATAAGTACAGTCATTTTATAGACTCAAAAGTTTATCAAGTGTATGACAATAGAAAAATTGCAACAGTTTGTGCTTCCTAGGATTTGAACCCGAGACTGAAGCCATCTGCGACCACAATATAGTCTTGCTGTTTTCTAAACATCAATTGTAGCAAGAATTGTGATGAGAGAATCGCAAGTTCTTTATTACATTTTTCTTCTTTTTTTTCGACCTATGTGAATAGTTAAATGATTTAAAACCAATGGGACACATTTTGAACAAATGGTTTATCTGTTGTTTTTGTATAACATATACTTTAAAAGTTGTGTATATTACACCCAGCTGTATCACTTTTTTTTTAATAAACTTTACGGAAGTTTTTTGTTTTGAAATCAGCCTGAAGTTTCCCATCATTGTGTTATTTTAGAACGAAGCTCTTTTTTGTTTAAACACCAAACACACAAACGTATTATCTTGGTACAGCACAAAATATCTTGAATAAACTGGCTTAGCGTACCTGTAAGAACAAACTTTTTACTAGGTAACAATTTAATATTGGGAAATGCCATAATTGTATGCTCATTTTTAAAAGCTTACATTTTATGTACAAATAAATCTTTATTTACAATTCAATACTTAAATCTAACCCTGGGTTCGAACCCAGGCAAGTACTAATGTGGCTTTTTCAAAGTTATATGTACTTTCTTAATTATTCTAAGACACTACTGACAAACGGTGAAGGAAAACATCGTGAGGAAACCTGGATTCCAAAAATTTGGGATCTGAAATCGCCAATCCGCAGAGAGCACGCATGGTGATCAATGCTCGTGCCTTCTCTATATGGGAAGAGGCCAGCGCCCAGCAGTGGGACGTATATAGGCTGGAATATTATTATTATACTTAAATCTAATAAAATATTTATTGGGTTAATTAGTACATTAATTGTGCCTTTATTTGTGCAATATGGTCGACTTTCGGAATTAATGATTACCAATGATGTGCGTTCCAGGGTATTACCTAGTATCCTAGAAATAGCTAGGTACATTACATCGTGATCGTAGAAGAGCCTAGCCGAGCTATTAGTTGACTATACAACCCAAAATTCTAACAGTAATTGGCATTTCCCTTTCGGGAAAATACATTTAGTAAATACTCTACCATTTAGTATCAGCAATATTGCCTTACAGAAGTCTATTAACAAGCCGTTATTTTAACTATAAAAACTTAATAACAATTTGCCGGACCGGGGAACTGAATATGGGACGTCACGGTTGACAGCCGCTGCTGCGAATAGCGAGCCGTAATTCTTAATATTCTTTAATACTGCGGCACCGACATTTTTCCCACGCAGTTTTTCTATTTTTAACCGTCTCAAAAGAGGTCCGTTTGACCCGTGCATTATATTGCATATAAGGTCTATTTCCGTATCTTCTTCGTTACCTTTGAATCGATTTAAATAAATCTTTTTTATAGGAGGGGTTGGTCATTGAATTAATTTATTTGCGACATGTTTTGTGCAGGTGAAGTTCGATAATACCGTATGTTTTGTAAGCTTTTAATAGGTGGACTAATGTATAAAATTGTCACATATATTTATTCACAAGACATTAGCAGAATATGAGTTCATATAAAGACAACTTAACACTACCTACTTATTTAAACAAAATATTCAATGTAAAGAATGTACTTAAGCATCAAATTAAGCAACTAGCTAGTTAGAACATTGACTATCCAGATTTCAGATCCCAGAGTTCTGAAATCCGAAAATAATTTAAAAGCACTCTACAAATTAAATAAACTGCTACATGCTGCTAGATTACCTCAGTAAGACTGATCTTGACCGCTGAAGTCTTCTCGATCTAGCAATCTTTGTTCTGCTGATGTCAACTATCTTAGGTTAAACTCACAGTTAAACTGGAAGAACTTGAGCGGATCTTAACTTGACTGTAATATTAATATTTGGTTTACGCAAATATGATCATGTATCAGAATTTCTCATGTAACTCAGCTGGCTTCTAATACGCTTTTCCCGGAATTCTCATATTCCTGCCCTGATTCAGTGTCCTGTTTATTTAAACGCCCTCTCAGTTAAGAAAATTGACACACATCTAACTATCTCAAACATCTTAAAGATATAATGACTGAAGTACCTACCTAGTACCTATGTATGTTGGATAAATTATATAAGGAACCAAATAATGTACACTTTGTACTGTATCATCAACTTCAATTATCTCAACAACAAACACTTCCAACTAAAAACTATTAAAATTAAATCTTATATACATGAATAAAACTAACAGGCGTCAAAAATTCATCGTCATCCTTGTCAGTGGCGGGGAACGTGCCCATAAGGCTGACAGCATTGCCACGTTGAATGGCTATGCCGATTCTCTGTGCAAGGAACAAACCAGCCCTCTGATCACGAGTAGAGTCGACCAAACGTCTTGAGAGTTCTTTAAAAAGATTTCGTGCACTCGGACCCCATGTCCCGAGCGTTTCAACCCCAAACGGCTATCTATGCATATTAGGTAAAATATTATGTGACAGCTTTTGAAAAAAAATCAAGTTCCGGTATAAATCAGTCTAATAAGTCCGTCCTTAAAATAGGTAGTTTTTCAGGATAGCTTTATTGTTAATGTTAAGCGCCAGTGGCCTCGGAGAGGCTTGAGTGAAAGGCAATGGGTGTGGTGCAGCTCTGCGCTGCCGATTGGCGGTAAGGCGTACACTTCTGAGTACAACATATAAAACAAACGAGACCTCCCCATTTGACGTTCACTTTTTAAAGAATTAATTGCACTATGACTTTGATCTGCGCAATTTATTCTCGGAAGGATGTAGTTTTTCCGTATGCTGTGAACAAACTTTGTTCACAGGTAAAAGAAGCTTAAGCAGTAAATACTTTGAAATACTGTTTGTTTTGACGGCAAATATCCCACAATAATTCGGCATCGACCATTCTATGGCAGCGAAACTAGCAAAACATTAATAAAGTACCTAATGCTGACCATTCTATGGCGCTGAAACCAGCAAAATAATAAATACTAGCCTGCAGCATGCCCACAGTTAGACAAAAGCCAAAAGCGGCGTTTGCCCAGCAGTGGGCTCTTCTTCTCAGACAAGGGAGAGACATTGAGGGCTGCAATGACGGATGTGAGACTAAAAATGGTAAATAAATAAGCAGCACCAGCCAAATTCTAATACTTAGTTCCGTTTGCGCTTGATATAAAATAACCTTGAATAAATAAACATTTATATATAGCCTTATAACTAGATATGACCACAAAGTTGGGGAATTAACATAGGTAACGTTTATTTGTAAGTTTATCTATGTATGAGTCATTCATGCGAAAGATGGATACGTATTTCAATCCTATCAGAAAATGAGAAGAAATTAGGGAAAGACAACGATTTATTTAGACTAAGTACCTATAAACAAGAAAACAAATAATAAAAAAATGGTGATCATTTTTATACTGTTCCAATTAAAACATTTGTTATTTTTTTATTAGTCCTACTAACCATGTTAAGTATGGTACCAAAAAAACTAAATACTTTAATTTGCCGCGGCATTATGTATATTATGGCGTTTAAATTGTCGATGAAAATACCATACTTAACATGGTTAGTAGGACTAATACCTGTAAAACTTTATATCAATCTCAAATAGAACTAAATACAGCCTGCACTCCAGCCACAGCTCTCAAAGCACCCTTATTCCAAAGCAATAAGGTTGACTTTACTGTTGCAATCGCCAGTCCTACTTCTGAAGCCACCCTTCAATAATGCCCCTTTAATAATTAAAACCAGTTCCATCCGGACCTCCCTCGCTGTGTCCCCCTCAGCTGGGATCTAAGGCCCACAGTCGGGCGCCCTTACTAGGGATGTTTAGGAAACCTAATTTCTTCAAACACAGACTAAATAGTCATGTTAAAATACATTTTTGAACCTCATATATGTATTTGAGGACCTTATTTCGCAGGGGGTGCCCTTAGTGAACGTTTCTGACGTAGTTAGTTTTTCCTATTGCTCTGGCTGGAGGCCTTAAGGTCCTCGCCAGAAGTCCGGTGTAGCAGTCAAAGCCTGCGTTAGGCTAACTGCAAAGATCTCTTCCAAAAAAAACCACATGTATTTTGTCGTCGAGACATATCACCAGGAAATATAGAGGCGTCTAGAACAAGGATCTACCAATAATGTCAATTTCAACCTTATGTTTAGTTAGTAGAGTTTAGATTTGTTTTTCTTATAGCATTGGGTATTGCATATTTTAGGTTAATGGAAAGTTTTAGCTGCGTATTTAAAGTTGCAAAAATCAGGCAAATGTTAAGGACGAGTGTACTAACAAATATTTTCTTCTATAACGAGACTCATGCTGACACAACTCGAAAGTTATTTGTCATTTACAATTTAAGATGAAAATGACGCAGAGGCTCAGTAGTTTCCTTGTCTGAATGTTATAGGGTTTCGATCCCAAACTTAATTTTATCATCTATGTGATTTTTCTTCTTAACTTCATTATATAAATATATATACTTCTTTCTAAAATTATAACTTTATTCTATGTAATATTTAACAATCATATGAAATGTGTTATGAAATGCGTATATTTGACAGAGTGTTTTATTTTACTTCTTACCAAACTATGGCTTTAGAATACAATCCTCTATCACGCCTATGATATTGTTGTAAGCATATCGAAATAACTTGATATAAATACATACAAATTATACATTTTCCGTCCTGGTTTTAATTCCGGGAGCAGCCGAGTCTCATTCTAACATCGATTGGACCCAGAAGTTTACCGGCTGCGACAACTACATACGCAAAGGGTATGATCTCATATCATTGCCCTTTTCCCCATTCGCATGTATAATTAATACGATATTTACCAAGCTCTGTTGATTTTATAACAGATAGCCAAGAATTATATGCTAGAAAAATTATATAACTCAAGTAAAGAATAACGTTACAATTACAAACAGGGTAATAAGTAAATCTGTTAAAATCTTACTTTGTGTTTGTACAAGTAACTTATTACATAATAATAGTTATTATACATAAAGCATTTACGCAGAATAATTAAAAGGATGGATCTTGAATCTAAACATTTGTCGGACCGTAAATTTCAACGACGAAACGAAAACGTCGAATTTGGTACACGCAACATCTTTTTTTACGATGATTCGAATACGTCATTTTATTTAATGTAATACTTTCATTTAGTGTTACGGAACCCCAAAGAAGTACTGTCAGCTCGCTGTGGTATACTGTCGCACCTTCCATCCAGTTTTAAATTCGCAGCGTTATATAAATTTTTGACACCGAATCTGTGCTCTCCACAATATCGGCCACCCAGTACCACGAAACTTGGTGGAGCTTATCATCGTATTAATTTCAATCGAAAACGGTCGACAGCTGCATGGTGTCGCTGGTCGGTGGTGTTTCGTGGTAGTGGGGTAGCTGTTTTTCTGATGCGATCAGAAACCGGTTGACCATCGGCGTAATGACGAGCGCGCGGCCGTGGTCGAGCAACTAACAGAATCGGTGTAGGTAAATATCGAATGACTACCTACTTTGCATTATTAGAAATAGTTTTATTGAGGCAAAAGAAATTTGTATTTACAGGTTTGTTGGATCCTGGGCACAACTTGAACGAAGTCTCACCAACGCTTCCTTAGTACCTATGTTTGAAGAGATTTCTAAGTGGTTTCAAATCGTAAAACATGAACTAGAATTAATTGTAATAACTACAATCGCTGGACGCGTGGATATTTTGCGAGTTTCTACTTGCAATTCCTTCGATAATGAGATTCAGATAAGACCTTAGTAGGTCCAGAATATGTATCCATTTTATTCCTCAATATCATCTAGTAAGCACTAGCTGTATCAGTGACATTTCTGGGTGTAAACCAACATTATATCAATTCGTATAGTAATCGATAACCACGCCTAGTTTTTGGCACTATAAAATAAGGATTATATAGTGTCGTATTATCTTGATAGGACCTACCTTATGATGGCAGTTGACGTATCATGACGTGAAAATAGTATTTTAGGGACAACTTTGAAGAGTGAGTGGCGTAGTGGTTTGGAGATTTGGTTTTTGGGGAAAGCTTCGTGGGTTTGATTCACGCCGTAAGATTGTGTGCCTTAAATTTATTTTCGACTGCGCCAAAAGGAGAGTTATGTATGTATGTACATTTTTTGGAACACTCTGTAGCCTAAACGGCTTGATGGATTTTAGCGTGAGAAGTGTCGCCAAAAAGGTCGCAATTGTGACACAAAAAAATAAGTTGCCTGGTTTTGGTACTATTTAAATATCCCCGAGTATATAGCGTGTGGTATCATCTTCACACATTAAGATTAGCTCTTTTTAATGTTCTTTGTCAATAATTGAGTTGAAAAGGTTTCCCCTCAATAATGGTAGTGTAGGATGGTTCTCAAGCCTTCTTACTTATCAGATCATTTTTATCCGTCTATGTACGAAAATTCCTATGTATCTTCGTTCTTTACTTTTAATAACACAAAGTATTATCCGTAGATACCTATATTAACAGTTCTAACGTTAATGCAACTCGTCTTCACTCGTTTGAGGTACATCCATGCGACGACGGGAGAAATTCTAGGAAAAGCAACGAGGTTTTAATATTAAATTGGTAATAGTTGGAAGCAATCATATTATGTCCTTGCTAGATTATATAAACATACTAGCTGTGTCGCGCGGTTTCACCCGCGTGAATACCTAGGTCCCGTTCCCGGTGCCTTTGTATATAATAACAGACAAATAATTAGCAATAAATTAAAATTGCGACTATAATTAGAGATTTAAACTATCCTATCTCTCAAGTTGGATCGAACTGCACATGGTGTGCGAATTTTATTATAATCGGTTAAGTGGTTTAGGAGTCCATTGAGGACAAACATTGTGACACGAGATTTATATATATTAAGATTAAATGTAGAAGTACTCAAGTATTACAAAAGTAACAGCATATTACATGAAAAAGTGACACTGGACAATGGACATTCTTAGGGTAGTTATTCAGTTAGAAAAAAAGAGACGTTAAGTAAACGTGATTTGTCAGTGGTATTTGTAAAATAAACGATTTCATTTTATTCAATTTCAGATATAATGATTTTAAACCCTCAATTAAGTACTAAGACTTATACACTAGACAAAAGATTATACTTAGGTAAATGTAACATTAGTTTTTGGAAACTTTATACATAGTTACTTAAAACATTATCACATTGTTATAGTCCAACTTAATGGATCAATGAGGCTATATTGTAAGTAAAATAACCTCTTCGGTTCATCATCGATTACAACCAAGTCTTGCTCAATCCACCCCCGCGTACATACATTTATATTTCATGATTCTAACGACATTATATAATCAAAGATTCTAACCTACTATAGAAGCATATATCTTTTTATTATAGACATGTAATAAATCTAATATGAAATAATTATTATGAATTTATTGGCAGAATTAAAACTTAAAAAGGAGCTGTAAATCTTAGGGTGACTTACAGTCATCAAAACTCAGTAAATAAACCTGAACTAGGAACTGGACAACCAGAGCCAAACCTTTGAAAAAAAATAAGTATAATAATAATTTATGAAGCTATCTTAGGAGTGTTAATACATAAAAATGATTCTGTGACAAAGAGCAAGTAAAGAGCATTTATTATTCCAAGTTAACAGTCTAAAGTCATCAAGGTTGTATAGATTTTAATAAATCAAGTGAAAAGTAAGACTGTTTTACTTTTAATTAAAATTATAATGTTGGCTGTTACGTCAACATAATAAACGTCAGTGAAAAGAGCGGGAAAGTTCCCCAGCGGCGGCCATATTGGATGTGAATTGCGTTCCATTGTGCGCAGCGTTCGGCCGCCGGTCCGCCACGTGCAGCGCACATCTGCCGCGCGGGTGACACAGGCACCCTCCTGCCTACATCCCAACCATTGCTCGCTCGACCATCTTGCTCACTCCATAATTTATCGAAAATAATATGCACGCCATAGGAAAAACATTAAAACTTCATCCAATCGCGCTGAAGTGGCCTCATATTCCTTTGTTCTCGGCCGTAGTACAGATTCCAAAAATACTTTATTGAAAATATCTTCGAGCTTAGTTTTCAGCGTATTTATTTAGTAAAGCGATTAAGAATCTTGTTTCTTATTAACAACAAATCATACACTCACCTATAAACTTTACAATTAATTTGGCGAAATAAAATTAACACGAGAAGAACAACAAAACCGTTGTAATAAAACCGATATTAGTGCGGTAGCAGTGTGCGCGCATGCGCGGGCCGAGGGTCGCTCCAGGCCTCCCCTTCCTATTACGCACTCTATTTAGGGGCTGCTACAAAGAACAACTCCGGCCTATCTATTTTGGTCTCACTCCGGAATATTGTCATAGACAAAGTTATTGGATTCTGAACGTTTCTGCTATGCCGTGCCGTGATGAATATGGCAGCGTTGTAGGTAGGGATTTAGGGAAATAAAATCAGGATAATAGGGAAACAATGACTTAAAGTTTTAAGACGTATGTTTGAGTGTCACTTTATGTTTATCATGGTATATGAATTTGGCTATGGGGTTACATATGGCTGTGAGTTGGATTCGTAGATTACATAGGTAATTCGTTCATTGCATATAGGTATCTAACTACTGAAACTTTCATTATAATAGAGAAAATAACTAACAAAAATATGATAACAATTTAGACGCTTTGTCAAGTCCTTTAAAAGCAAAACACTCTCACAAACGTCATAGGTAAGATGTTTAATTTATTTCGTATCAATAATGATTTGAAGTCGGGCGGAAGCGGGCAGGCCGGCGCGCGCGGCCGGTCCGGTGGCGATCCGGCGCGGCGGCCGGCTCGCAGCGGCTGCGGAAGCGGCAGCCTCCGGTCCGGGAACCCTCAGAAAGGTCACATTGCTGATGGACCAAATCTTAAATTAAATAGGATGAAAGCTTGACGCAACACTGACTTTCTGTATATTGTGAAAGAGGTTGTTCGAATTCAATGTGGAATATTACAGATCAATTTTCTGAAGTAAGTAATAAGTTCAAATGTCTTTAAAAATTATTTTTTGTTTTTAGAGTGTTATTTTATTAATTATTGATATTAAAAATGTTCAGGGTACAGATTTAGAACTAATCGATAAGTCTGCGCTCTGCGGGGTTAGAACCCGTTACACTTTTGATAGAAAACAACAACTACTCTGCACTAGAACTGTAAATGATAAAGTTTAACTTATTTTGAACTCTATTTGAGTACATTTAGAGTTCATTATGTCTGTGCAGTGTTCTAAAGGTCAAACTCAGTGTTTGGATCTCACATAAATCAAGGTGTCTGAAAAACTCTTGTAATTGTGTACATAACAAAATGTCTGGAATTGCATGGACGAGACATCTATCCTTAGATATGACAGTATATTTGTATACATCTTATAGGATTAAATTTAGAAAACGAAATATTACATGTAAGGTAAAAGAAAAAAAAGTTAAAAGATAAACTCCGTAAATATAGTATATATTTAATTCACGTTATTTATTAGTTAATTTCATACTTTAAGCATTTTGCTGATTCTCTGTTCTCAGGATCTGGTGGTGGATTATATTATTTATCAAACAACACAAGTCGCTTTACCAATGTAAACTATATTCTATGCCGAAAGAAATAAGGTTCGTTTTCTATTACTCTTATTTAATACACGAATGATCTTTTGGAGTTGTGAGGGTAACTGGTTGGATGTAGACTGTATCGAACGATTTTGGGGTAGAATTTGGTATGCTCGTGTTCGCAGAGTTACAGAATGTGATCTATGAACACCCTGAAGGGTGGAAAGGTTAGACATATGACACTGGTGTGGTTCATACCCCATACAGTGTGAAAATCCTTTTTGATATACCTTTTTGAAGAGTTGACTTGTAGTACCTATCGTTGATGGATTGTAATGAAGCTTGGTTTTCAATGGAAAGGTATATGTAGGTTTTGAATGCTTCTATACACGGCTTCTATGCCTATGTTATCTAGTTCTCAGGCTATTTCTGATGTCTGTTGGCTGTGATGATGGTTTTCCATGATTATGAACTAGCATTAACATAAAGAAAATACACTTGGAACATCTTTAACGAAATTATACATATTGCAAAAAAAAAACTGGGCAACCCTTTTAATAAATAATTTTTACTTCTCTTTCTAGATCTAGCTTCACGTGAATAAAAACGGTAAGTAACATTGAAAAATATTAAACTTTTCTCTGGTTGACATTTAGGCTAGGTTGTCCTGGCCCTGGACACAAGCCGACTTAGCATAAAAATAATTCAACGCGCTGTCCCGTTAAATTATTATATTATTCTAACCTCTAAAGGTTTATTTAAAAAAAACTTTATTGTCAAATATAGTTGTTAACTAACGTGCTTGGTTGCGAACTTGAACTAACTACCAAACACCTGTCTAGAGGTTTAGCAGATGGGAAATATTTTTTATATTGATCTATTTTACAGGAACCCGGTTTTAAAGTTATCAGATTTGTTTCATTATCGGACTTTTTGTAACTTCTTAAGCACGCGTTGCGTCGTATTGCCTGAATCTCAGTTCTACATTTCTAGGTTCCGTTCTAGCTCTGACAAATCAAATGGTCTGGACAATGTCACCTGTCAAAACCTTAGTCACTTGCACCGCTTACCTGCATTCGTATCTGACTGAGACACTGAAGTGTTTGTATGTGTTGTACCTGATATAGAACTTTCGGAGGATCCACTTTGAAGTGTTAAACGGGAGGTGAATCCATAGTGTCATTTTGTTGACCTTCAAACAGCACTTCTGCAAAAATAGTAGTATTTGTTGGAGTAATATTTTTTCTTTAATAGCATCATGAAAAAATGACCAAACAGCACCAGTGATTTTACCAACTAGATAATAGAGATAGATTTTATTTTAGAACTAGACGATGATTTCAGTCAGTCAAACATGTATCCTGATGCTTCAATCAGAAAAAAGTTTTGTAAAAAGCAGTTCTCTTGCTATTTGTAAGCATACACGATGTTTTGGGTGATTAGAATTATTCTTATGTTCATCTGTCTATAGGTTCATCTATCTAAGTTTGCATAATTATAAATATTAGCGCTAGTATTAGCGGAAACCATATTATTACCTTTTCCCTGCACTTATAAATCCAGAACAAATGAAAACATGATTCAAATAGGTAAATTATTTACCAAGTCATTTCCGATGAGTAACATCTTTAAATCGTAATCTATCAAACATTTTAAAAGATTTCAGCTATCAGTTTGAAGATATCATAATCAAAAATGTCCATTAAATAGGCTTAGATAAGCAACTGTTTGTATAATTGATGAATCATCATCATTTACTCATACTTTGTATTATAAGATATTTTTATATGAAAGCTGGGAAATGGACCACATTGACTTGAATGGACCGCTTGCTGGAAAGACAGTGTTCATTGATAATTAGGTATCTGATGGAAGAAGACTTGTCCATGGATATCTCTAACACCAGAGGTCTTGGCTTTTGCCGACCTTTAAAATAAGTTAGTGCCTTTAATATTGGTTTCACTAACATATACATACGTGGAAAACCTGACGAATTAAAAGAGTACCGTAAAGATAGCTAATTACACAATATTATGCAAAATACATAAATAATAAAAGAGAGATAAGACCTAATCATTTTTTTTTCATTATGTGGCACGTTGTAGTTAAATAATACTGCTCCGTTATTTTTCTCACTGCTGGGCAAATCCTTTTTTGCATAAAAAGAAAGAGCGGGCATTAGTTACCGCGCATGCTCATTGCGAGTTTCCTATTAAAGACTTATGAAATCCAGATTTCATATATTTTCTTGTTTATATGAAAGTAATATACACAAAATAGTTTATCAAACTATGAGTTGATGACATTTAAAGTAACATAGAATATAGCATTCCTCTCATAACGAGCTTATTTCTTAGAATTCAGAATCCAACAAATAATATTCAGGTTTTGTTCCGTGTTTCTACACTCGTAGTAGTAGTTAGGATGCCTGTGGTTAGATTATACTGTATTTCCTAGTACAATTAGTAAATTGATTTTGTACGAGTATTTATAAGTTATTCGGAATATATAATTTAATGGACGAAGAAGGCAAGTGTTTAGACTTGCTGATCCTGGGAAAGGTGTCACATAATGTATACAAAAAATTGGATATCGAATAATAAATGAACTCATTTTGAGCTGCAATTTTGTGAACTGACTCTATACCAGATGTACTCTTCACCCCTTTGGGATAGATATACCCTTTCCGTAACACCCTGTAATCAAACTAAGGTAAACTAATCAAATTGAATACCAAACTAATTAATTTGACAAAATAATAAATCTCATGTCGTTACATGCAATTTAAGGTTTCCATAAAATCTTCATGTTGTCTAATCAATATCGGGTTCAGAGTTATTTTTTAATTATAGCCATAATGGATGCTCAATCGACCGCCCACACTATATGACATTAGCCATTGATGTACAGAGAAGTACATTGGCGTCCCAGTTGCATATCAAATGCAAGTCGGGTTGCGACACTGACCTTACTTTGGTACAGTATATGTACATGATGGTTATGGTTCTAATTACAGAATATATAAAAATCGATGTTATAAAGGTCAGAAGAACTAAGCATTCTTTAATGTTCAGCAAAACTATGATGATGTTGAAAATATTTGAGAATTGAGTAAAATCGAAGGTTCTTGTTGATTTTTTAACACGCTTTTATTAGCTTCACTTGTATGTATGTATGTATGTATGTATGTATGTATGTATGTATGTATGTATGTATGTATGTATGTATGTATGTATGTATGTATGTATGTATGTATGTATGTATGTATGTATGTATGTATGTATGTATGTAACCGACTCCTTTGGACTCGATTTTGACCCACTTTAAACGGACAGATTTAATTCAAACTTTGTACACTTATCAAGAATCAGCGCAATCGCAATTTTAGAAGTACTTTAAAAGCGTGTTTTTTAGTTTTTTTTAAACTATATTTATCTCAAGCTGTGTCTAAATCTAAATAAATGTAATAATACTTTATTACATTATATTAATTTATTATTCTACTGACTTAAATAAACTAAAAACTGTAGTAAGGACTGAATAAAACATAAAAGTACGCGCACGCGCACACGAATTACTTGAAGCAGTCGGTACTGACTCCGAATCCTAATATATTCCTTCTCTATACATATAAGAAAATACCTTTTTCCCATCAAAGGACAGTTAGAGGTCTATATTGTAGTAAGTTAGTGTGACACGGTACCTCAGGCGATGCATGGTGACACAGTTTGGCTCTCTGCTCATTGTGCGGGCGAATAGGAGCGTGAACTTTAAATTTCAATGATTACGCCGAAATTATTGATGTCGGCACACGACTTGTAATGTAAAATGTAATTGAATTATTGATTATGAAATAAAACTTAAAAAAAAGAATCCTCAATGTATTTTGACGAACCTTATAGAGGACCACCTTTAACGTCCCTATCGATCACACACTGTGTATTTAATTGCCCGGGAATCCATGTTTTCGCGGCAAGAAGTAGCTTTTATCATTTCTAGGTACTAGGAACAAGCTTACCCCATACATTAGCTTACTTTAAAGATGTTTACATAATTTATTATTTACGAATTCGTCTAAGTTTATCAATGTATAATTGTTAAGGAAGAGCGCTGCTGTCTGAGATATAGATATTTATTTATCTAGTTCAGACACAGATGTCTTGTCAATTAGGGGTATATTAAGCTTTATCTGTAAATGAAATCTGTTCTTAGAATTTAAGTTTTTGCTTGAAAAAATAAAATAAATTATTATTATTATTATTATACAAAGTTTCATCAAAATCTTTTCAGCGGTTTAGCTATGAAAGCGTAACATATAATTACTTTCGCATTTATAATATACTGTGTAGTATGAAAGTCAGGATGGATAGTATGCATCACGTATGCATTGTCCGCTTGCGACCACGGCCGGTGACGGTCGAAACGTCAAGCCCAAAAAAGGTGTTTGCATGTACGCGCTAATTCCCGTGAATTATATTATTATAAGTAGTATGCATTGACTAGAAAACTAAAAACCCGCCTCTCTTATACCAGAACCTAGACTACATTTAATATCACTAACCGAGTATTATATCTTTTAAAATTATTACAAAAGTAAAATCTAATCCATTTGTTATTACAACTGAGCAGATATAGGGTCTCCACTACCATGAGTATTGATTTTCTTACCGACTTCCAAAAATAGGGTCGGTAGTCGGAAAGTACTCGCATTTTTTATGTGTTTTATCTTTGTCGGGTTAATATATACAAACTAAAGCAATACTACATATTAATAATATTGCATTTTTTATGTACTCTATTATGTAAAAGAGCAATTTTTAAAACAGTGTTTTTAAAGAATAACTTAGACGAATAATAATCGTCACTTTGTAACGAGACAAAATAGCTAGACCATATTTATTTTTAACCGTATGAAATTAATATTTCCTTAAACCAAGAGTCTTAGGTATAGACTATAGGTATCATGTCATTATATAATCCAGCCTATAAACGTCCCACTGCTGGGCACAGGCCTCTTCCCATATAGAGAAGGCACGAGCATTGATCACCACGCTTGCTCTCTGCGGATTGGCAATTTCAGATCCCAATTTTTGGAATCCAGGTTTCCTCACGATATTTTCCTTTACCGTTTGTCAGAAATGTCTTGGAATAATTAAGAAAGTACATGTAACTTTGAAAAAGCCACATCAGTACTTGTCTGGGTTCGAACGTGCAAGCTTATGGCATACCATTTATGATGAATTTTAATGTATTTTTAATCAGACCACATATCCTATCCCTGTGGATACTCGTATCACCATTTCACATGATTTTAGCTGGCGACAGCGCCAGTTAGAATCATGTCAAAGCAAAAAGGTTGGCTATCGCACTTCGTCGTGGTCGATGACCTGCTGCCGAACATACTTAGCATATAATACATTTAATCATTAAATTAATTAGCTTATTGATAGATTATCTAATTGAATACCGATTGCAATTACATCTATAGATAATGATTTTAGTGCAAATCATTTCTTAGAAGTGGTTCCTTAGGCAGTTGCATCTTATGCCTAAGGCCAATGCCTAGATCTAGGTTTCTTGACCATTAAGAGACGGGTTATATCGTTATATGTAAGCCAAATATAATCGCAAATATTACTCCTTACATCAAGTAAAAGGCATGTTTTAGTAATGTGTAGTGTATTCTTTAAAATAACAAAATTAAAATCGTATATCGACGGTTTAAATTGGGAGGTATCGGATTCGAACCTGCAACCTTGTGCATACAGATCCGGTCACTGAGCACCAAAGTTGTAACAAACAAGTACATGAGTAAGTTCGCGCATTAAGTTAGACTTTCAGCCGACCTTGACGGTAGGCAGGGCTAATAAATCTAGGGACTATTAGCCTACAACTTGTATATATTTTTAGGCTTAGATACGTTTAGACTCTTAACGGAACCGAATTGCTAAAACTTCTGCTGTTTTAAATCAATTAAAGGTAGCCGAATGAGAATCTCTCGATATAAGACAAAATAGAATATCCAACAATCCTAAAAAACATACTGTAATATTAGGTTGGCCAAAAATGGCGGATCTGCATTTACTCATGAAAAAACGTCTTAATAATACAGCGACAAATGTCGAGGCTCTAAGTACTGAACACGCCTAAATCAAATCAATTAAAGTAAAAAAAGGAACAAGTAATCACCATTCCTGTGATTAATCTATATAATATCTCATTTTAACATGTAAACAAGCTAATTAACAAATGTTGGCATATAGGTAGGCAGGGTAACCCTGGCGGCAGACGGGGCTAATCACTCCAGACAGCATTAGCGTACAGCCCACCCTTTTCTGTATACTTATAAAACTATAGCACCACCTAATATTAGCACACGTCCTCAAATCAATGAGGGAAAGCTTTTGGTGTTTCATTAGGGAATATAATGAGCCAGTAAATTTACTTGACTGATAAACTATATAGAAGACTAAGATTACATATTTTAAGACAAAGTCTGATTAAGAATAGAGGATGGAAAATAGGTAATATTTACTTTCAGATATACATAAAACTTAAAGCTAGAAACTAGTGTAGGTACCTTTCTTTTGTCTTCAGCCTATTGCCGGAAAAATTTGATCAAACTGATCAAGTGTTTTACTTGCCAAAATTTATTTATTGCTTTTTTAAGTAATTTAGTTCATAGTTACTAAAAATTGACGACATATATATTAAAAATGAATAAAGCAACTTTTGCTATGGTCATGTATATTGCATATATTGAACATACCGCCCGCGCCAGCTCCCCATCTATGAGTCATGAATGAAGAAGGAAAAAGCCAAGTAGGTAGCACAAACACTTAGTCATACGCGAAACTATCTAGATAATATACACGCAATTGTAATCTCTAGGACTTAGTGAATAGGGGCTATTTTGTTATGTTGACGATGGGCCTTGCCCAATTATATTTCGGCTACACTTTTATTCGACCAGGATATGATTGTATTCAGTTCTAAAAGAAGTAGGAACATTAGGAACAAATATTTTGTAAATATTGACTGATATGATTTGTTTAGGTACCTTTTGTTTATAAATAAATGCAATGAGACTTGGAAAGTCTATGAAGAGTATAATATTCCTGTTCATTTGTAGTTATTTATCAAACCATTTTTAATGGTTTTTATTCAAGTTGAGGATCATTCAGGACAAGTCGAGGGATCCATCACAAATAACATTTATTAGTAAAATGTATACTGTAATCAAGTATTTTGTTAAAGGAAGGAAACCATCGGGTAGTTTTGATGGACAGTGAAAGGTATCAAGAATACTCTACGAGGCACTGAATAAGATCTCACAACTTTTGACGGCATTGTTTAACATAATAATAATAATAATAATGTTTTTCTTTGGATCTAAGTATATACATAAAAATATTTTGATCGAGATTGCCTCATCTCCTTTTTTTTCAAAGATCCTTAATATTCTACCTTGGAACATATGATGCTTTACTCCTAGTGTGCAGAGTCTGCATGCTTTGCCATCACGCCACTGCAGATGGCTGATGCGGCAAAATGAAAAGCCGTCTTGAGGAACCATTATTTTACCTAAGATTTACTTCGATGTGGAAATAAACTATAGATAGAACTCCATAATTTACAAAATACTGTTTTTTTGGTACCTTCCTTTTACCAAACCAAACAAATATATAATGTGATTCATTTATATCTCCGACTATTGTCCTACAAAATTTTCGAAAAAGAAATAATTTTGTCCTGAAAATCTTTGGTCTAAATCGTCCGAGAAATTAATGTGTATACATTGTATAAATAAAGTAATTTATTTAATAATTATCCTTTATTAAACATAAGGAAATAACCTATACTATAAACAATCGTATCACTGGTATCAAAACATCCGAATTCACTCTAATCAGCTTAGATTAAATTCCTTGAATGAAAATACGAGTAAATTGGTAGTTAACACTTTCATTACAAAATATTTCACCTATTTACAAGGGTATATTGTTTTTAAAATAATAATAGTATCTATAAATAGATACATAATATTTTCATTTCACGGAATTTCACTACTGTCAGATGTTTTTAATTGGAGCCTTGCAACAGGGTACCCTGATTCCGGGAATATCATGTCCGAGAAATCCACTTGTTACTCGGACAGGGATTATAGAAATAAAATAACGTTATTTCTGTTTTATGCTCTATAAATGAAAACATTTTAGTTTGAAAATTAATTATTTTATTTATTATTGTTTATTCATTTGCAAAACTATAACAATAAAACCCATACCTACTGAATGCTTACAAACATACACATTTAAATCAATAATAAGATGGAATTTACAATTATTTGTGATTTTTACATTTCTTTATAAATTTTCAAAGAGGCTACAACCTATTTTAAGTATTTTGTAAATCTGTATGTAACATACAACCCTATTTATAACTCTATTCATGCGATGTGATCAATACTTCTTTGACAAATAGCAAGCATTGAAATCTTTTGCGTAACGTGTACAAAGTAAAATATTAGGTAGAATTTACCTATGTTAATTAGTAAAGAGCTGTAGCTTCAATGAATGAATTAAGCTTGTGGTGAAGATTCAGATGACAGAGAGCAAAATGGCACTCCATAAGAAATTTACACGAGAATAAGTAAATGGTACGTTCTACACTAAATTCTGTAATTGAAAGTAGATTTTCTGTCACATTCTTCAATTATTATTATGAATGTGAAAGCTTTGTCGGTTTTCGCTTTAACGCCTAAACCAATGAACCGATTTTAATAAAATTTATACAGAGTAAGATTAGAAACGAAATAAAGGATATTATCAAATTTGCTTTTACGCGGATATAGCTACTAGCTGGCCAAATCATGGTATACAGTAACAGTGAGAAAACAAAACACTTATAATGATAATTTCCTCTTAAATAGAAAAGGTCACGTCTACTCAAAGTTCATAACGGCAGTTTATCGATAAAAATAAAACATAAACGAAACGTTGCTTGAATGAAATCACTCAGTACGTATTTGTCGGAAAACCTTAATTAGCTACAAAATATTACTCGAGCATTTTAAAATGTTTGTGAAGCAAAATGGCAGAAATAAGATGGAAATTGACTTTTAAATGGAAGCTCTAATTAAATTCACAAATTAGTTATTACGGTACAGAAATGCACATTTAATGTACCAACAATGTACCTTGTTTTTGTATTTATGATTGTATATATGTACTTATGTAGTAGATTTCCTAGGTTGTATGAAGTTATTTCAATCCAATATCCTTAATTTTCCAATAGTAGTTCTATATAGTCTGCTGACATCGCGGAAATAGATGTGATGGTCTATTCTGGTTCGTCTGCGACTCCATTCTACACTTACAGTTGGTCCCATCACTCTATCTTCGAAAACACACAATAATAGATTCAAGAAATGTCTATAAAACTCGTAAACATTATTTTCTTATGTGTTGGAAGTCCAATTGGTCCGTGATGAGCAGAATTATCATCAAATTTTCAATAGCGCAGTGTTTTCCACGGCTGTTCACGTGCTAGGAAATTGTATTAATCCGTCGATAAACTAGGACACGCAAAATGGCGCTCGATGCTATCTCAAAATAGACGAGAGCTTTTTCAGTTCGTCTTATTTATTTTATATTAGGCAGTGCTTTGGACGTCTTTCTGGGAAAAGCTGAAATGTTAACAGAGTTATGCAGTGTTGTAAAAAGTAATGAAGCTATTTGGGTGAATTTCCCAGACGACTTTTTTTTTTGTCTTCGGTGAAATTAGTATTTGAAAATAGGAATATAGTTCTGAATTATTTTTTTTAGTATTCAATAGGTAGTTATTGGGTTGTGGCAAAAATATAATTTTCCTAGGACTATTACAAAGGTAGAAATAAAATACATAAACCTCTATTTTTCTCACATCGGTGCTGTCCCTCTACTTTTTTTACAAACAAAACAGCTTATACACTAATAAAAATAAGTAATATAAGTATATAACTTATTCTATTTCATAGAATATTAGTTTTGTTATTAATATATAGCATATTTTTTTACATAATTGACGATTATTATTACTGAGAGGCACAAACGTACTTGTCCTGAAAAAAATTCTCATATCGCTGGACAAAAGTAATTTAAACATAACTTTTCATCGACGAGTCGGACAGCCTCCACACCCCAATTGTATATCCCTCCTTGGTGTGTGCTAGTGGGCAATCAGGATGGAAGTGTGTCAAATCGCTGCATATGCCCACCAAAAATGTAAGTACGCCATTTCAGTTGCTCCCGGACAATTATTTTATATTATCGGTGGTTCCATTTTTCTAGTGTAATGAGTAGTTTTATTATAATTGTTTGGTTCTAACAGATGTAGTAAGTGAATTAGCTTCATTGTCTGTTATTAAATTTATCCTAGATATTATGCATTTTTTCTAATTTTCTAAAAAGTGTGTTATTTCTCACGTCGGTGTTCTCATATCGCTGTAATCGGTGGTCTTTATTACCACCGATGTGATAATTTACACCGAAATGATAAGAAAAAATCAATCGGTGTCTTATGTCTAATATCGGTGTTTTGATTCATGATCAACGCACAGTTTTGTCACATCGGTGGATTGCTTTATCATATCGGTGGATCATTTTATCATCTCGGTGAGTCTAAGATTTCTAAGAACTCAGTTCTCTTTGGACGTGATCTACCCACATAAGACCCTAAGTTCAGGTCTTCAGTTCTAAGTCACCCTTGTAAAAATGTATAGGTACCTACTATTTGCTTTTAGATGTTCAAAGGTGGATAGATTATCATATCGCTGGATATGTACATCATTTCGGTGGATATACTTATCATATCGGTGTACAGAAAAAATAGTCGGTGCCGGTTTTTCATATCGGTGGAAACCAAAATTCAAACTGAATTTACTCCTTAGTCTTAAATGATACGTTGATGATATTAAATTTGGGGATATTTGATATCCTAAAGATTACATAAAACCAGAAAAATATACAAAAAACTTACAATTGTAAAAGTTCACCGATATGATAAGAAAAACGGCATTTGTTGAAATTGACCCATTTGTTTCATTTTAATACTTTTGTTAAAATCATAGACAATAAAATTGGCGTTGTTTGTTTGATATTGGACTAATTTGTCGGAGAATCTCTTCGTTTTCTAGGTGAAGACAGATTTCCGGGATAGAGAAAGTATTTTATACTTTCATTAACTCCGGGACGCTTGGAAGTCATTATTATAAAATTCTTTACATACTAGTGTTAATCATGAAATTTCAGTTTTTAAAAGGTGTAATATGTTTTGTGGTATTTATAAACAGGACAAATAATGTTGTTTGTTGTGTTATAAAACGCAGCATAGTTTCCCATTGTTTTATAAGCCACACTATCAATTAAAATAGATTGATGCCTCGAGCATTGACGCCCGTTTTGTCGTCATTAACATTATAGATTTTGGAAACCTACATATAGTTCTATGGTATTCGGAAGCTATGTGAGGCGTTACTGAGTGTATTTCTATTTCAAGTAAATAAGGTTTGGAAAAATTAATGAGAAAAAAAGTGGAAAGCAGTGATGTTTTATCTTTGGAGAGTTGTATCGGCCACGGCGACGCCATCGATCGGACAACGAGCTTACGTCTAAATAATACTTCAACTATTCAACCGGTATTTTTAACTAATTCTCTAAAATATTTTTTATTCCGTTGAGCTCTAACATTATGAAACAAACAAAAGAAGACTGAAAATGGCGCATTGCAAGTTGCATCCAGCTCCAGAAATATCTGAAAAATTACCTTTGTGATGACCACTAAAACAATACGTCTGGTAGAGCGAGACAAAGCGATGGATAAAGGCGGGATGGAAAGAGAGCAAGTATCAAGCGGCTGGCTGTCATTAGTACCGTAGCTAAATCTACCTGTATCAAATTTATGCCAAATTTCGTTTTAAGAGGGGTTTCCACACTTATTGCGACTGTTTAATCCGAATGATATTTAAGTACCTGTAGGAATAGGTTTATATTTAGATCATCTATCTACTTTGCCATTGTTTTTACTTTAATAATTCCATTGTTTTAGAAAATGTTATTGACAAGTTAGAAGTTTTAGTTAACTTTTTATATATTTATGCGTATGTACGAGTATGCCTGGGTATTGAACTACCTCATAGAAGTGTGTCAAAAATTTGAGTTTCTTTGTCTTTTTCCCATATCTATGTTCTGCTTTAAAAGTTAAACAAGTTAGAAAAAAAAAACGAATTCGTCTTTGTAGGTCACGCACCTAGAATCAAATTTTCAAAAAATCAGTCACATTTTCATTGATCGCTCTAAAACGGTTATCGATCCGAATATGTGCTATATACATTCAGAGTTTCATTAACATATGTAATACACACATACAGCTTTTATTGTATATACATTTTTCAGTACCCAACCCTATCTGTGGTCCTGTACAAGCAGTGGGCGGTCGTCGGCTGACGTCATCAGCGTCACGCGGCAACAGGGCGCTGTACGTCACAGTTGTTGTTCAATGACGGTTTGTATAACACTCCTTGTTTCTTTGAAACGGTACAGACGTGTTTCCAATGAGTAAAAGTTGCCAAATTTTATGTTCTTAAGAACGGGTGGAAAAATTGTGTTGATGATTTGATGCGCTCTGTTGTTATATGTTTGAAACTGCCATTGAATAGATAAAGCCGCCTTCAAAATATGTCTTTTATTTATTACTTATGGATCGCACTGTCAAAACTGGACCAAAATGAAGCACGAAATGGGACCACAAGGGAAGCACAAGCTTTCAAATTAAACAAGAATCATCAAAATCGGTTCACCCAGTCAAAAGTTCTGTGGTAACAAACATAAAAAAAAACAGTCGAATTGAGTACCACCTCCTTTTTTTAAGTCGGTTTAAAAGGACGTAAAAAGTGTTAGTTGTCTCACTTAGGTATCAGTAAACGAGAAATTGACAAGAATATACACGTTCAAAGCCTTTTGCAAGCCCAAAGTAAAGAGCTCTTGTCAGGGCTCGGATACCGGTATATTTTTCGAAACGGTTTCGTCTTAAATACCTAAAAACCAGTTTGTTTCGGTTACGTTCGAACGGAACGTTATAATAAGCGTTCCGTTCGAACAATAACATTGGAATTGTTCTTGGTTAATAAAACGTTTTTAACCGGTTTTTCTATTTTATTGGGTCCTTCGTTCGAAACAACGAAACTTCGATACGAAAATAAGAATATCACGATTTTAATTCAGTTGGTATTTGACGGCCGCTCGGCTAAGTTTCGTCGTTTCGTTAACGCAAGTAGACCCTATATCCACACTAATCCACACTAATATTATAAAGAGGAAAACTTTGTTTGTTTGTAATGAATAGGCTCAAAAACTACTGGACCGATTTTAAAAATTCTTTCACCATTCGAAAGCTACATTATCCACGAGTAACATAGGCTAAATTTTATTTTGGAAAAAAATAGGGTTCCGCGAGATATTTGGGTTTTTCGGACACAAGGTGTAAAAAATCAACCAGAAAAGTTACTTATTTTGCGTACGCTGCCTAAACTATAAAAGATAGAACCATAAAATGTTCTAATTAATTGTAGATCTTATAAATATCTACAAAAAAGTCCGCGACACACTATACCTATCTATGTCGAGTGAGGCACAACAACCATTTTTTTTAGGTTGAAATTTTTTTGGACTACATTTAAACGCATTTATTTTACTCATGCTATAATCCTTAATGTTGAAATACTTAACAACATACAAGTTCCTTCTGATCATAGACCACTGCGAGCAACACTACTACTAAGTCGCCCAATAAAGTGTAGAAAAAACTTCGTAACACCACTTAATATTCCGAAAACAGAAGTCAAAATCAAAACATACATCGAAAATCTAAACATACATATGAAGGGCAAAGAAGCAGTCTCAAGCGACATCCAAACCTATTATAACTTCTTGGAAAAGGTCTTAACGGACAGTCTGATGTCAAAAAATAGAACCCAAAAAGAACGGCAAAAAATATTTAGTAAAGACACAGACCAACTAATAAAAAGACGCACTGAACTAATACGCACAAATAATAAAACAAAAGACATGAAAAATGAACTTAGCAGAATATATAAAGAAACCAATAAATCAATCAAGAAGGATTACAGAAACCACAGACAAGAAATCATTACAAGAAACATAAAAAACTTTAGAAGTGCCAAAAGAGCATACAAAGAATTAATAATACATAAAACTTGGATACAAAAACTGGAACAAAAGTCAACCGAAACAAAATCAAGAAAAGACATAATACACCTTGCAACTAATTTCTACAAGAATTTATACCAGAAGAGAAATAACCGTGACATTGAAATACAATCAAGAATCGGAGATGAAACTGATCAGGACCATGTTAAGCCATTTGAAGACGTAGAAATCTACAAACACATAAAGCGGTTAAAATCTGAGAAGAGCCCTGGCTCAGATGGGCTATGTAATGAAGTTCTCAAAATAGGAGCACCTATTCTGATTAACTATCTTTTACATTTATATAATATGGTGTTGGAAACAGAAACTGTACCTGAACAATGGTGCACATCAGATATAATTTTGCTTTACAAAAAAGGTAACCCCTTGGACATAGGGAACTATAGACCCATTAGCCTACTAGCAAGCATATACAAATTGTTTTCATCTCTACTTCTAGAAAGATTATCACAGGATATTGATCAGCAGCAGCCAAGAGAGCAAGCAGGCTTCCGGTCGGGATTTAGCACAATGGACCATATACATACACTAGAACAAATTATTGAAAAATACCGAGAGTTTAACAGACCTCTGTATCTGGCCTTCATTGATTATAGCAAAGCCTTTGACAGCATCAGCCACTGCTCAATATGGAATGCACTACGATGTTCAAACATTAAACAAAAATATATTAACATCTTAAAATTTATATATGCAAACAGTACGAGTAAAGTAAATCTAGAAAACAGAAGAGAAGTTATAAGCATAGAAAGAGGAGTCAGACAGGGAGACCCTCTGTCACCGAAACTTTTCATCGCTGTGCTCGAAAATATATTTCGGAAATTAGACTGGTCAAACAAAGGAGTGCTAATTAACGGATGTTATATAAACCATCTAAGGTTTGCGGACGACATAGTCATAATTTCTGAAACCTTTAAAGATCTAGAAGAAATGATGAGATCCCTTGATGATGAAAGCTCTAGCATTGGCTTAGAAATGAATGTAAACAAAACAAAGATAATGACTAACAGTCATAAAAGGTACATTGAAATAAAAGGAAACAACATAGAATACGTCAACAATTATATATATTTGGGAAAACAAGTATCATTTAACAAGTACAACAATGAAGAGGAAATAACAAGAAGAATCAACATAACATGGAAAAAATTTTGGTCACTGAAAGAAGTCCTAAAAGGAAACTACAGTCAGCATTTATTGTTGTTTTCGATACATGTCTTTTACCATGCTTACTCTACGGCTGCCAAACCTGGATATTCACAAACAAAGTAAAACAACACATTAAATGGACTCAAACAGCAATGGAAAGGAGCATGCTAAAGATAAGAAAAATTCAAAAGATCAAGAATGTAACCATCAGGCAAAAAACTAAAATTACCGACGCTCTAATCCATGCACTCACTCTTAAATGGAAGTGGGCCGGGCACATCTCCCGATATACAGACAAAAGATGGACTATTGAAACAACACGATGGAAAGGCCCAATAGGAAAAAGAAATGTTGGCAGGCCAATGACACGGTGGGCTGATGATATCATTCAAGTAGCAGGAAAGGAATGGATGAATTCTGGCAAGGATAGGGAATTATGGAAAAAGATGGAGGAGGCCTTTACCCTAACAAAGTTTATGGTCAAGATGGAAACACGAGTACTTAAATTCACTCACTCAACGCGCCAAATGGACCAAAAACTCAAGACCATTAGGGGTGGGCTCGCTTGTGATCATCAAGGATGACAATCGACCTCCTCTTGCATGGTCACTTGGTAGGGTTACTGATCTTCTTCCTGGCGCTGACGGAGAAGTTAGGGTTGCAATTCTTAAGACCGCTACTAGCAATTCTGTTAAGCGACTCGAAACTCTGTCCTCTACCTATAGAGGATTAACGTATTATTTAACTTAATATTATTAAGCATCGTAGGTTAGGTTGACTGGATTCGTAGTTCAGTAACTATTAAGGTTTAACGTTTTCTTCCTAACTTTTCTATTTATATTTCGTATTTTCGAAAATACCATAGGTATTTTGGTGGGCGGAATGTTTCGTCATCATACAAATTACTAAAATAAGAACGTTTAAATTTCACCACGGGCAACACACGATGTTCTTATCGATTTTCAGCAGTGGCAATCACAACTGTTTTGACAGTTGTAATACGTGCCGTACTTGTTATCCGATTGGTGCTACTGCTGCATCTGTCATGACGTCACTACCGTTAACGGACAAACCGCCCCCCCCCCCCTATCGACAATCTTTTCTTACCATCTTGCACGCGCGCGCACTTCGCGATCTCTCTCAAGAAAAAACCCTTTAAACGCGTCAACTCGACCGATATTCTGCTGGAAATCCCTATTCCGAGCAGCTCGTGACCTTCAGCAATCAACTGTGGTCATCATCAGAAATCAATCATAGCGCAGGCGGATCATCGGCAGCAGAAATAGCAGACCAAGGTACGTGCACGTGTTTTAGTTTGTTACTGCTGCATTTACTTAAGAACATCGTTTGTGTGATCGTCCAGCCTCTTGGGCTGTCCCAGATGTGTAGTTACTCCTCGTTTCTATCGCGACTGCACAGTGTATGAAAAGATCCGAAGAAGAAGAAGACCGTAAATAGCTAGAATAATGAAATCTCCGATAGATTTTGTGACGGTGACGCCAAAAATTGTTAATTGTGTAAAACTTTAGGCGGGAATTTCTGTCGGTTGTCTCAAATAGTCTCAATTACCACGGCAGAGCACCAGCCAGCCTAGCATGCGCACCACGGCTATTCGTCGACGCTCGTCTCGCGATGTCAGTGCCGTGTGAGTGGGAAAGTCATCACGCTGACGAGAGAAAAGTGTCGACAAAATTTTGTCGTGGTGCATATGCTAGAACACCATATTGCAAACTACCTAATTACTCGCAAGTCGCAACACACACAACCTTAATCAATGCGCGACCGCATCGGAATGAATAATTTATCGAAATTTAAACATACCCTACAGAACCCAACAAGTTCATGCTTTTCGCTGCACACTACATGCGGCTGTGTCCTGCGGAATAAACCGGTTTTTTTAAACTCTTTTTTTGTTCTCATTTCGTTTTCGTTCCGAACAAAATGTTGTTCAAAGAACTGTTCAAACCGTTTTAAAAACGTTATTTTAAATAACGGTTCCGAGCCCTGGCTCTTGTTACACTTACCTCGGTATCCGACACAAAAAAGTTCATTGGTAAATAGCACATAGGTATTCAGAAAATAGTTTTTTTTTATAGAATGGTGTTGACTAGACTCTACATCACATAGATTTGTATTTAGCTTCGAGATAAGACAGTAAACTGACATGACAGAATATTAAAATATTATCATGTTCTATACAATTCAATTTAAAATCTTAAACGTATTTTCTTGCATAATCTGTCGTAAAAACGTATTAAATTAGCGTAAAATAGCAGTCTACAATGACTTTGGTCAAACTGAAAGCGAGAGAAAATATTATTCGACGGAAATTCTTCAGATCAGCATCATGATGTTTGCAAAAACAATATATCCCCTACTAAATCACCATTTGTTTAACTAACATAAATTATTTACCTTTTACATTACTGTTATAGACCAGTGACGTATCTGACAAGAGAAATAAAACGCGCAGTGTATATTGTGTTTTGCGATACTGTTGGAACAGTGTCGACAATTTCCATCGCATCGTGTGTCGTCGTTATCACACTGATAGCCTGATAACATCTGTTTTTTCATTATTTTGAAGTCTTTCGGCGAACATGATATGATTTTAATTACATCTATTATGCGGCTATTATATAGTGTTGAAAATAGTTGAAATGTAACGAGTGACTGGAACCTGCTATTACTGTGAAAAGGTCAACGCTTCCCTTATTTTTTAATTCCCTGACACTTGTTACACTATACATCATATTAGTTGACTTTAATTTATTTGTGAGATGTATATTCATTAAATAGCTCATTTATTTTTTCATGGTGAAAAAATAATTATGCAATATCAAAGAAAATTGCAATATCTACCTTACGGGTTTTTTTTTCACCGTAATTTATATCTTAATTTATATCTTATAGAAAGAAAAGGAACTTTCTATTTAAAAAAACTATCAAAGTTTTTGGCACTTTGTTTATAATTTTCCATTATTCACTGGATTTAAGGCTTGCTATAAAAAGCAAATAAAGATATAGGTATATATATATATAGTATATATAAGTATAGTATAGATATACTAGCTGTACCCGGCATGCGTTGCAATGCAATTTTTTCTACCTAGCACCTGCCTACTACCTACCTACTACCACTTAGGGGTATGAAAAATAGATAGTAGCCGATTCTCAGACCTACTGAATATGCATATAAAATTTCATAAAAATCGGTCAAGCCGTTTCGGAGGAGTATGGTTACTAACATTGTGACACGAGAATTTTATATATAAGATAGATAGTTTAGTAACACCACCATCATAACAACTTCGTTAAAATAAATTGAGAGATCGTATTTTTCCATACATAACGTGGTTAGGCCACCATAATTATATTATGTGGGGTTAATATCATTCTAGATTATTCGCATCACAGAACCTTACCCACACGTATTTTTTATAATTTTTAGCTAGATCTGTTCTAAATAATGAATTTACTTGCATATATTTATTTTTACGACCTCCGAGGTAGAGTTGCCTACACACCTAATTTAAGGTGTCGCTATTTTTGAGGTCCCGGGTGCGGACTCCGGACTGGTCAATTTAGGCAACTAATTTTCTACATTGTCTTAGTCTGGGTTTTGGTGGTATCTTCGTTGTTTCTAATTCAATAACACAAATGCTTTAGTAACTTAATCTGGGTTCTATGCATATGTTATGTTGTCCAGTTATTTACTTATTTTAACACAATTTTAAGTAATTACAAAATAAATTTGACTAAATATTCAGATACCTACTTACTTACAATTTAAATCGAAAACCCCCATAGAGCAACATTACGTTTGCTCTATGGTAGTTAATTTAATGCTCGTTCCTGTTCTGTAAAAGAAGATAATTTTGCTCTCCAATCACTAAGTGTAGGAAAAATCCCTTCTGTGGGAAAAATCTCTTCTATAGGAAAAAAGAAAAGTATTTACTAGCTATTTACAAATATTTGGGTATCTAACTATTAGAATTATGTATCTACAAAAGCGTGCTTCTCTACACAGTGGGAGCAGACGGACGGCGCCGCAGAGGCCGGCCCAGGAAGAGGTGGCGGCCTGGCGGGCTATGAATTTATGTCAGGACATGTGGGACGCCTTTGCCCACTAGTGGGACAGTAATAATATTAACTAAAAAGAGAGTGACCTCGGAGTACCCACATTGGTTTCGTGCTGGTTCTTCCATAGAATTATATTTTTTCAAACCGAGAAAGTCATCATAAAATATTTTTGAAGGCGTAAAATTGTTGGTTAGATTATAAAAATATTTAGTTAATCGTATGTTAATTACATAACCTAGCCTCAACAAAAAACTGTTTTCTTTCACAAATTCAAAATGTTTAAATGCATTTGCGACTAAAACTGAACAGTTCTCGAAGGCAGGTGGGAATAATGCAGAACCAGTATTTTAGTCGGAAGGCTAAAGCGACACGTTTTATGCTTTTATTCATTACTTCCAACGTTATTTTTTATATTGATCCAATGTACATGGATTATTTTCGAAAGGTGTAACTTTATTCGATGTTCTGAAAAGTTTTGTCAAATTAACCAATCTGATTAATAATAAAAAATACAAATAAGGAAGTGCATTTTCGAGGGCTTCTTCAATGATAATTAATAATGAAATGATTTTTGAAACAACAGTAACAAAGCCAGGGATAAACGAGAAATAAATAACTACAGACGTATTTTTTTGATTAGAAATAGTGATAAAAAGAACACAAATTAAAATATTTTTTACGTAAAAAAAAACTTTCTTTTCTCAGCTTATTCTGAGGAGAACTGGTATAATTTCTTTCGTCTGTTGTCGTTGCATTTTTAATCGTCTTTAAAAGGGGGTCTTTCTCAATTCCACTGTATGATTTTTTCTTTTTGTTACATATTTTTAATGACTAATTCATACAGATATGAAATATATTGACGGGCCTGTTGGTCTAGTGGTTAGTGGCCCTGACTGCTATACCGGAGGTCGTGGGTTCGATTCCCACCCAGGACAAATGTTCGTGTGATGAGCACGATCATTTGTACTGTGTCTGGGTGTAATTTATCTTTAATATGTATGTATTTAGAAATATATAAGTATATTAATCAGTTATCTGGTTACCATAACACAAGCTCTGCTTAGCTTGGGATCAGATAACCGTGTGTGAGGTGTCCCGAAATATTATATTATTATTATTAAAATATCAGTTCAGACAATACTTACGTTACTTGTACCTCCTACCTTATTGCTGGTAGGGCCGACCACAGCGCCAACCGTCTGCCGGCGTCGCTGATAAAGAGGGTAGGATTACAAGCTTCAGAGAATCATACGTACTCCATGATTAAATTTATTTTTATCTAATTATGTTAGTTAAAAACCAAAACTGTATGAACTACTTATCGATTTAGCAATAATTTATAAAAAATAGATGAGGCGGTTATTGTTTATGTGATAAAAACAAACAAAAGGTAAAACATAAAATAAAAAATTATAGATATGAAAAATGTATTATTATTTAATTTTGTTTGCTGTTTAAGAAATAAAGCAATGCTTAATTTAAACAGAATTTGGAAGATAGAAGTCAATACAAGTGAGGACGTCATACAATAGACTGAAGTTTTAAGGAGATACATTGTATTTTACAAGGACATAATTATGTATTACGGAAACTATTTCTAAATACATGTACCTACACACATAGCCACTTTGTGTAGTAAGCAGTAGAGGGCGCTACTGTGCACCAAAGCTTCGTTACACTACGTGCGGTGCACTACTTTCCTTTTTAAGCCGAATTATATTTTTCTGTTTTCTTGCAAAGAATTTGTCGACGAAGCCGTGCTTAATTACTTGAATACTTTTGTTTTCTTTTATAATTTAGATTTTACATGTCAGATGATCATTTGTTTTAGATTATTAAATTAAATGAAGTATGTTGGTAAGCTAGTTGCTCTGACACCTATTTGGTTAATATGATTAAAAAGTTATCTAAATATCCTCAATATGATTTTTTTACAAACACAGATATATAAATAATAAGGTGCAGTAAAGTTTTTATTACTTGGCTAGAGTTCCTATAGAAACTTCACCTAAATATTCAATTAGTTACATTATTAGCCCTTGGTAAAGCAATGGTGTTTTACATGAGCCTATTTAAAAACCGCTAAAGCTAGTTTCATAAGTTTGTTTTGTCGGCTAAACATAAGAAAAATCACACAAATTACGAGCAGCGTTCGTAGGCGGCCGACTTTCACTTACCAAGTATTAACGCAATTTTAAAAGTAACTATAGTAGCTATAGGTCGAAGACTTTTTTAGGATTAATCTGTAATGAGGTTGACAAAACTTTGATCACCGAATGAACCCCTTTAAATATTTTACCAATAGCATACATTGGTATATTTGGTATGGTATTATAATTTTGCGACTTTTTTTACAGATCTACTGCCTGTTAGCAGCTTTATGGTATAGAACGTATAGAACGCTTTGATTTTCGTAACTATATGCACTTTCTACCCTTTTTTCTAGTCTGTAAGAGTTTATTAAGGGCTCCGTAGTTTGTTATAGAGTAAATATGCTGAACTACTATATATATTATCCTTAATATTATGTTATTTTGAAACCATAACACGTGCTACAATTTAGTCATCCACTAAGATTGGGGGCCAGAACTGTATTTCCTAAACACAGGCTATTCTGTAGCCTATCTAGGAGAACAGTACTCAACCCATTAACTAGATTAATATTTACTCTGTGCCTGCCTATACTGTACTAAAACTACTTTGTCATGTAATCTAGTCCTAGTTACACAATAAAATATTATTATTATTATTACTATCATATAGAAATAGTCCTCTTTTAAGACCTAAGAAGTCTTCAATGTTACAGGCATTATCTCATTTCCATTAGCATAGATCTACTTATTTGAGACGATCTAAAGTGGAAAATTTTTGACTAGACTAGTCTAGATAGGTCAGTAGACGTTCCGTGCTACCAAACCCGCGACCCCTGCAACCAAAGTAAAGCGTCAACAGTTAATTGGGGCCATTACATTATTATTTTATTATATGGAGGACCGGGTGTTGTGGCGCAAATTGGGAGAGGCCTATGTCCAGCAGTGGACTATGATTGGCTAAATGATTACATTATTAAAACGGTACATCTACAACACACACTACAATATATACACATACACAGTTCGCTAGATTTCCTGAGTATCGACATCCAAACTGACTCGATCTAGCTAGGCGATGACATCATCTCGCCTATTCCTCTGCGCGTGAGCATAAACATTGAAAACTCGAGTTTTATTGTATTTCATAGAACTGTGATATTTCTTTGAATTATTTGTGGACTCTTTAATTTAATTATTTACTAGTTACAATTTTTACGTTTGTTAAGGAGCCTTTGAAATATGTATATACTTATGCATGTTAGTCTTGGTGACACATTAGGCTAATAGGTGCCTGATCAATTAAAGAAAATATGCGATTTGTTCACAAGCTTCTAACCCGAACCTGAGGGTAGTACACAGCGGTAGATATTAAACTTTACGCAACCCGTTTCCTATCTAGAGTCAGAGGAGCTGTCAATGTCAAAACGTTACTGCTGCATGTAAGCAGTAAGTAACACATAAACGGTGTTTTAGTTAGATTTGCTGTCACTTAAGACATTCTTAATCATATCCGTAACTATTGTGGTGGATGAGGTTACCGGATCACAATGGTATCCTCGCCTCTCCCGTGGATGACGTAATAGGTGACTAACTGTTGGAGTCAGATAGACAGCAGCAGCATTCACTTTAGTGTGACGTCATTATAATAATATCACCAGTATATGTGAGGTGTGGTGATCGTATTTAATGAATTGCTTAAAAATGTCCAGTGATTGCTTTTATATTCATCGGTAATATTAAGTTAAAGGACTTAAATCTATAAAACATACTATTTACTAGAGCTCCTTCTTCATTTAGATAATACATAGTATTCGCGCAACGAACCTCTTTTTTCGGTAATACAATTATGCAGTCAATGTCTCCTTTGATTTTGTCATTGACGTGCATTAAATATTACTTGACCTAACCTTTGTAGCGTATCAGCTTAATATTATAACAAAGGGCCCATCGCAACAAACAATAAAACCAGAACGACTTGACCATTCACGTCCAATCGACAATATCTCGAAATGCATTCAAACACTAAAGCTGAACCTAAGGCCTAGATCCGCACCTCACAATGCGTCCTGTTTAGATCTAATCTGAGATTTAAGCTGAACCCCTAGCTTAGTTATCTGCGATCAGACCCTTTGTCAGGACATAGGCGTCTGTCAACAACAATTAGGCCACGTTTAATGTATTAAGGTAGCCTATAAACGTCTTGGTTGAGAATCTGTCCAAAATCGATATTGGCGCCATCACGCCATGGGGTGACAAGATTCGAGAATTTGTGTACCTATAATATAATTAAAGATCGAAGAAAAACGAATAAGCTTGATTTGTGATAAGTTCTATCCTCGTTGGCCTAGTGGTGCTAAGCGTGACTGCTACGCTAGAGGTCTTGGGTTCGATTCCCAAGTCGACCAAGGTGTTATTGGGTTTTTCTATGAAATTCTCAGTAGCAGGTCGGAGTTTGGATTTGTGCCCGGTTAGTGGCAATAGGCTCGCCCCCTATTACATGGGACCTAAACATACCGGCGAACTGTGGGTGTACATTGGTACACCTCTGCCTAACCCTTCGGGGATACAGGCGTGATGGTATGTTATGTTATGTTATGTTATGTTCTATTTTAATAATATTCCATTATGTCTGTAGGTATTAGCTAGGTTTGATTTTAAGCTTTTTTAGGGACCAAATGGTCCTGATTTGTTCGGTTCGAATACAGCCTCTTAGACTTCGTATATTGTTGATCACAAAATAGTGTCACGGTCAATCGGAGCCGAAAGCACATAAACAAATATGCCTTATTTTAATTTTATATAAAGATTTAATTTATGAGGAATCTTTACTCAATTTTTGTATGACAAAATACAATACAGATTATTCTTAAACCAAGCTTTAGATCTACCGACTAGTATCACAGCACATACCATTGCTTATCATTCATTTACAGTACAGAACACATTCAGTGTCTCTGTAACGCTATCCTCAAAGTTGCAGAAACTGCGTTAAAGGCATGTTGCGTCCCAACCATTGAGTTGATTCGTAATTTGTATGTATGTAATGACTTCTACGGAGGCTGATACGGAACGAAGACACCAATGGACCATAATTAGTTGAATGTCTTCCTGTTCTTGTGGTTGAGAGCGCTGTATTGCTCTCAAAGTCAAAACTATGTAAAACTAATCACAATTTTTTTTATTTTCCTATATACTTTCAAAGCTGTATTCCGTAGAAACTGATTTAACTATTGTAAAAAACTCGTTGTCCACTGTCCAATAAGTAATTACACAACCTAAGTGTAGACCTTATATCGTAGCGAAAAATCTATGCAAACATCGCTTCGGTAATAAGGATTTTAATTTAAATAAATAGACTAATTTAAGCACGTTATAACGCAGTCGCTAATATGTGCGACAATCTTTAGTACGTATCGATAGATCTCGACCAACTTTAAATATAAATATATTTTATCTATGCTACATATCACAGTGGCGTCAAGCTGTCTAAGACAATCTGAGCGTTATGACGCACCTCCGGCCATTATCTAATTAGCAGTCGTAATCTACCTCAGAAGCATAAACCACATACATGTTGTAACCATGAATTGGGTAAAATTTTGCGACAGTTCTCGAAAGTCAGTCAATATAAATAACATAAGGCGAGGTAATCGCCATGCAGGTGAAGCTTGCGTCGTTTAGTACTGAATTTATTGGCATGGTGAGACAGTCAGTGGCTGTAAAGAGATACCGTTTGATAAAAAAGGTATTAAAAAAGATAACAAGTGCAGTAGGCTAGGAGTCGTGTGTGTTTTCACAGACATTCAATTGCCAAAAGTATTTTAATTTATTTATTTTTGTGATCATCAAAATAAATTTAGTAGCATGCTGGTTACACTATCAATTTGCGTGGTGACTATCCATACAGGCAAATTAGATTATAATGTCAAAATTCAAAATAAAATTCTAAATATGTCAATTTATAGATAATTAATGTTATGTGTGACAGATTTTAATTTCACAAAACGGTTACCTAGGTAATAACTTCACATCGGCACAAACTTTTTTCTATATTGCTACAATATTGCTAACACTCAAAAACATAATAAGCGTGAAACTAATTAAAAACCTCATTCGAAGTTCTTTTCATGAAATCTTTCAACATATGCCTTGTGTCGAAAGAACGATGAACGAAAGACCGAACGAAAGTTATGCAAACGTAAGTGAAGGGCCGTGGGAGACCGAGTAGCGAGTGAATACTAGTTAGTTCACTCCGATGAAACAGGAGGACTGGTTATTGAAGAGGTAATATAATCTCTAATATTAAATAATAGTTGTTATTGAAAATGCAGTTCAATTGTAATGTGTTTATCAAACCAAGTTAAGCCTAAAAGTTATTAATAAATGCAAAATAAGCATACTTGGGTTCACTATCACTCTGAATAATGTGAAGATTGAATTAAATGCGCCTATTTTTTTATTGTATTTAATATGAAACAGGGCTAAACCATGGAAATCAATAGTCTCCTATTTATGTATGTTTGTGTATGTGTGTTCAGCGTGCATTTTTTATCCATCCTAAACGTATCGCCATAATGATTGTTGGATTTTTAATAAATGTCAGAGTGTCTCAATAGACATAATAACGATATGTAATTATTATTATTTTGGAGTCACAGCGTTTAATTAAGTGTATCCCATCGATCACGCCTAAACTTTCCGTGGGTGGCAGAGGTGTAAGACACCACTCCCACATTAAGGTTTATTTTCCACGTCCTTCAAGATTTTTGGACTTTTCCACTTCCAAAGTAATTTCTGCATACGGTTTCGCATAGGCATATTTCGACCCGACTGTCCAAAAAAGAAGAGTATTGTTTTTCTCACAAACCTATACCTACACAGCAACAAGATTTGTAGCTGAGAATGTAAAAAAAAAAGAGTATTTTTAAACGCTTCTGCAAAATAATCAACTTGTTATATTAAAAAAAATGTTACGTTAAAGATTGGCACAAACCGTAAATAAACAAAAAGAAAGGGTAATGCCCAGCAGTGGCATGATAGGAGCCACAAATTATGATAATGCTTCTATTACCGTATTGAATCGTTACACAATTTTATGTAATCATTATGTACGCTAACTTTTTACTCATTAGTGTAGTCATATGATAAGGCAGTAGGTATATTATTATTTGAATATAAACAATCAGAAAGTGACTGGAAGATATATTGATTTGAACAAATTAAAAAATGTTAGGCCTCCTTTTGATAACAAACGCTGTCCATAATTTTTCTTACAAAACCAATGTATAATTATTGCTCCTAGTAACCTTTTTCTTCCTATAAAATTCCAAATATCTCCATAAAATATCAATAATTTTCATGGGCTAAAGGTAACTTGTCGTTTATTTAAAGTTCAATAAAAATCGGTTCAATGGCTTTACCGTTATAGAATTTAAGTAGATAATTTAATAAACAAATAAATAACTATAAAATAATAATATAACATAAATAATCTGTTTTTTTTTGTTCTAAATGACAATCCAGTAAGTCAGGTCAAATAAGGATGTTCTTAGTACTAAATTATCTTCGTATTGGAAACGTGCCCAATAGTGAGTGACACGCCCTAATACATTGGTACCTAATGCCATTTGCATTTATACACCATTAAACTTATCTGCCTTCCCTCCAGGATTATCGTCATAACGATATATATGTTAAAATTGTTAATAAAGTCATACCGGATCACTGGTTTTGGGGCAAATACAAATATACCAAACCCACCAAGTTTGCAGGTTCAAGACACTACTTTGAAGTCATAGTAATTTCTTTCTTAGATACTAAACTTGCACTGTGTAATAAGAATAACATCATATTGAATGAATGATTAATCATTTTAAATCGTAAACTATCATTATCCAAAAGGTCCAATTTCAAGTTTATCTTGCTGTGTTCATCATAAGGATTCGCGAAATATGTCCATTATTCTTCTCCTCATCTTTTCTAAACGTAATCTCATCACAGTCAGTACTCAATGTCATGTTTCTCATTTCATCACATCTGGTAAAGCATTTGAACCGTTAGTAGATTGTGGAGGTCAGATAGACAGACGCTAGGTCTAAAATACTGATAGTCAGCTGAATCCCTTGTCACTGGAAGCCGATACCAACGGGTAGGAAGAAGGAGTAGAGAGAAGGATAGACAGAAGGAGAGAGACTTTAGTAACAGGCCTAAAATATATACAATATTTTATGTGTTTCTATGCACGTATCCAGATTGGTTACCAGTATGCTAAAATTGAATGAGTCATATTTGTTTACTTGTCCTGTTTTGAAGTCGACCTCACAGAGCTTAGGTCAATTTCGATGAGCAACAGTTGATAAATAACGTTCTTGGAAAACAAAACATTGTTTTGACATTAATGCATATCATCATACCAATGATTCCAAAAAGGTTTGCATACATGGATTAGCCAGTATTCATAATTATCATCGTCCACAGTGTGACTTTGCCCACTCATGGGCATTGGGCATAAAACCATAGGCTGTTCCAAAGTACCAATCTCTAGGAACCTTTGCCAGTCGTATTCAGTAATTGGACAGAAGGATTTTCCTATTTCCTTTCCCTAAAAGTTTTCCTTATGCTCCTGTTTTTTTATACAATATGTTGCATTTGTGAAAATTAACTGGAAAGTTAGAATTATTGTATGTTTTCTGTTTTAAATCTTGTTCAAGTTTTTCGTTTTTATGTTTAAGCTCTAAGGGTTCATTTTCGTTTGTTACCAAGAGTAAAATTTAGAAAAATTTGGTTTATCCAGTTAAATACTTAATGATTTTAACCAGATGTACCTACTATCATAGATTATTCGCAAATAAATAAACATATAGCACCTTAAATATACGTATTTGTCACAGTAACTTGATTCATTCAGAAAGTTATAGCCTACGTCAATAATAGTGAAGAAAACGGTGAGGGATGGGTGTGCAACAAGTGGGATGCTTGACGTGTCTTAAAGACAGACCGATTTGTCGCTTGGCGATAACTCTGGAACGCGCTGACAAAGACATTTTCTACGTCATAAAATCCGTACTTTCTTGTTTTGAATTCTTGAGCTTTATTCTAGCTTGTAATGTCACTTTTACTAATGTGTATTTTTTTTCTTTAATGTATATGTTTTGTAATAAAAAAAATATATTTTGTTGGACAAGTATTTTATACAATTAAAAATAAGTATATTTAGTTTCTTCAATTATAGATTTGGTATACAAATGACTTACGGAATAAACATCAGATATAGATTCTGATAACATCTCTACTTTGAAACTTTTTACACACTTTATATGCGGGTAAGATTGTAATTAAATTGGATCAAACATTGGAATAAATTAATAAAAATAAACATTTGACAAATAAAACTCCTATAATACTTGTATGTAGTAATATTTTGTAACTATCCCACTGTGTAACTAGTGTCTACCGAGAAAGAACGAACATTGATCATCAGTCATCACGCATGCGCACTGCGTGTTGCCAATTTCACACAATTAAGCCTGAGATCCATTATGTTTTCCTTTGCTCTTTGTTTTAGATAAACTTGAAACTAACTGATAAATAAGCCTTTTTTATTTTTTATAAGTTAAGTAAGACTTTTTAAAATTAACTAAAGCATTTTTGGAAAGGTTGATAACTAAGGAGATTTTCCCCATATTCGATGTTCCCCATATTAAAGAGAGTATACCTAATCATTTATGTTCCAGTATTTTTTAAAGACCTTTTTTTCCATTCCCGTTTTGGTAATCGATTGGTCACCAATTTGGTGAATACGCAACTTTTACCTAAAAAAAAAAAAAAAATGATGACAACCATCAGTATATCTACACTAATATTATAAAGAGGAAAGATTTGATTGTTTGTTTGTTTGTTTGAAATGAATAGGCTCCGAAACTATTAAACCGATTTGAAAAATTCTTTCACCGTTGGGAAGCTACACTATTTCCGGTGAACATAGGCTATATAAAATTTTCAAAAAAGTTAGGGATCCATACTAAAACCTCAATAATGTAAACCAAGGTGTGAAAAAATTACCAAAAAACTTTCTTGCATCGCGTGCGCTGCGAAAACTATTGATTATAGAACAAAATAATGTACTACGTCTTTGTAGAATATATAATTATCTACAAAAAGTGTCGCGACAGCATATGTCTAACTATTACAGTTAGGTCACAATAAGAGATATTTTATTAAAAAAAATATTATTGAAAGGACGCCGCTAGAAAAGGCTCTTTATTTGTTACTTGGTATTGATCCTTATCAAAATAAATTACTTCATAGTCAAGACTGCTTCAATACCTTTATGTAACTTTTTGAATTATTCACTTTGGACATTCCCTTCGAAAGATATCACGAGTTTAAAAAATAAGAATTAGAAAAAAGTCGCGTGATTGTCGCTCACTCTGCTCGGCTAACTATGCGATTTAAGCATCACTGAGGTACGGGAGTGTCTATACTAATATTATAAAGAGCGTAATAGTAGTAATAACACAGAAACCTTCAATCCTAACTTTTTAATAATGTGTTAAATACCCGTGCGAAGCCGGGACGGGCCGCTAGTAGTTATATATAGTTGTTTTTTTCTCATAACTTGTATCCTGTGCGTCAAAAACTGCCTCTGCATTAACTGCATCATACTCTGAATAATAAAAAAAATTAACTAATATTTTTTTCACTAAGTAAACAATAAACCTGCATTGCATTAATTACTTCACAGACTGACAGAGTCTAGCCAGGAATTTCCCATGTACACCACATCAATGACGTCACAAGAATGACAGCTCTAGACAAAGGAATAGGCTTAGACGGGTACTAAGAACCCGTACAGCAAGACTGCTTTCAGACAATTTGAGTATACACCTACGTAATATAATATAGTAAGGGTGCGTCCAGATCTGGCGAACGCGAACGATTACACGAACAGCTCGCGAACTGCTCTGCGTTCGCCAGATCTGGACGCACCCTAATATTGTCGCTACCCTTAGTTATATGAAAGAAATACTTAAAGGACACATATTTTAGGACGCCGGCCGTTAAATCTCATGTTGTCCGTAACTTTAAGACGACAGATAGACATTCAAAACACAAGACATATACAATACATTGCCTTACATTATATTATTATAATCATACATTCGATTTTGCATATAGGAAGACTGAAACTTGTAGTTAAGTTTACGGGGGTCAGATACCTAATAATATAATTAAGCCGAAGAAAGCGCTTATTTTAAGACTGGCAGGAGTAAGATTTCAACAATACTTAAATAACACAGTGATAGAGTTCGTCGAACCGAAAATTATAAATTCCAGTTTTATGCAAAATAATAATGGATATGTGTATAGAGATCTCACTTTCCTTATGCCGCTCTCCTCTGTTCCTTACCAGTCGCATCCATTCAGTTAGATTTCAGTTCAATTACCTACATAATTGTTATTATAATTTTTCACTCTTCCATTTTAATACTTTTCAGCGTGTCTTATGATTTTTATTTATACAGCTAATAAAAAACTGACCAGTTATGTATTTTATTTTTCGTTTAGGACCAAGAGAATAACTTACATAACTTTTTGCGAACCAACTCTGTACTATTGTCATAAAGATTAGGCTAACCGAAGAACCAGGTACCTGCTAACTTGTAGCTATACTTCCTTTGTTAACAACAAAGAATCGAACCTGTACCAACCTGTCACTGCACGCAGGGTTTTTTTGAGACCCAAGAATTTTGGTCAAATGTATGACAAAAAAAAATCTACGGATATCATTTAGTGCCTGGTTTTATGTTATCTACGACAAAACATAGTTGAAATGGGGTACGGTAAATAAAAAGGCGAGAAGCATATTTATTATATTTTTTTATTAATAAAAATATTTAAATACATGCATCATACACTACATTATTATTACTACATTGTTTTATATTTTTATAACAGGCCATTTTTTCTCCAGTTTCCTTTATCCATATGGAATCTGTAAAATATTACCAATTAAACATATTTTATCATCAAAATCGGGAAATAATAAAGCAGAGATGGATACAAATTATTACAAATAAACACACGATCAACTTTTATGACCCCTCCTTTTAGGCTGGGGTTACACACAACAAAGTTTGAGTGTTTCCCATAACATTCTAAAATATTTTCCCTACCCATCTAAAATCTAGGTAAATTACCGCAACTAGTCTAGTTCTAGGACCTTCAATGGACCTGAAACTTCAGCGGTGATAACGAAGCTGCCTGAGACTACAACCCGAGTTTAATGACTTACACTCGTTAGGGAACCCGGCTCCACTCGTACCCGGAGAAACGTATTATTAGAACGAGGGAATGTCACTCAAATCAATGGTGGAATTTTTAATGTACATTTTAAAGGAGGTTTAGTTTAATCTTGCTTTCTGGCTGAATCATTTTGTTCCTTGGTCCGGGATTTTCGGGTAAAAAGCTAGCTGTCAAATATTCTAGTGTCATGGCGGGCGCCAAAACCTGACGCTATTGCAGTCTTAATTAAAATAAACAAGTACCTATGTAATACTCTCATCAATAATTTTAAATTTTATATTATGAATCCTCAGACTAAAAAAACAAGAAAAGACCTTAGGCCCTTAGGATCTTAAAACGAAGCAGGAAAAAGGGCATACAAAGTTGAATTTCGAAGCTGATTACTGACAGGTAAGCATACCTATTTATAGTATTTTTTGAACATTGATTTCATCAAGCAGCGTCATTTTATTGAACGCCTTTGTTTACGTGCGCTCTACCTTCTATACTCGGTCGACTATATTTTGTATTAATTATGTAGAGTCCTACTTATTCATTAAATAGTATCATACTAACTACACACAAAATAATATTTTAGATTTTGACTTTTGATGATAGATTTACTTTCCGAATAAAGTTTTGTTCAGACAAAAGGTACAAATACAGTCACTTGTTTCTGGTCAAAGGCAACTTAACATGAGTAGCGTAAATAACAAAACGTCTGGAATTTAAGGCTGACTTATTCTGTTGATATTTTGGCAAAACGCGAAGATATTTGGAAGTATGCAGTGCGTCTCACGGCGCGAGCAGTGTCACAGTTTCTACGAGTAACGTGTGAAAGTTACCGCGTTTGCCGCGCTCCGCGTGTTTTGGCGGGAATAATCCTATTCCCGGCATAGAGCCGGCCACTCACGGGACGTGACGCATCGCGACGCCGCCGGCGCCACCTCGCGACCACTCATATAACTGTTATTTGTTGTAAACTTATCGCGTATCATACAGTCATATTTGAGAGCTACAAATAAGTTTGAACTTTGGTTTAGAATGTGATTAGAGACATTTGAAGCTGTTTGCAATCGAAAAATAGAGCTAAGATTAAAATGCTGTAAATGTTTCTTTGTTTAAAGTTATGTGAAAAATATCTTAGGTATTTGTTAAACATGAAAGTTTAATCGTACTACTAGTAAAGTAGTAAAAGTGGAGTTCGGCGTACCGAGTGCTCTTTATTCATTAGATAAGCTTCTCACATCACGTCGTTATGATCGCGTCACATTAAGTCGAACGCGGAAAACTTAATTCGCAGTAAGCTACAAGCCGGTAGGAAGCGCGACATCTATGAGCGACGAGGCAAACTTCAGCGAACTGAAATGCGTTTACGATCTTTATTATCGGCAGCCGTAATACTACAAATTTAGTTCTTGCCCTACAAAAAGCGTTTCTCCTTTCATAATAATAAGAATACGTCGAGTCGGTCGGTTGGCGCGCTCGCTCGTTCGATACACACGGACGCGGCGCGGTGCGCGTGTGTGCGTGCGCGCGCCTGTGTGCGGCGGCCGCTGCCGGCCCCCGCGCCCGCGCCCCCGCGCCCCCGTGCCGCCCGCGCGCCCACCGAACCTAGCTTTCTGTTCACTTATATAACGACATACATATATAAATGCGGTAAATAATATACGTTGCGAATAGCGAACTATGTGCTGCCACCTAGCGGCCCGGACCGACTACGCGCCGCCACAGAGTATATTGCTTTGTTTTCAGATTTTCTTTTCGTTTGACACCATGTTCCTAAGCCACTAATGTTATATTGTTTTTTAATCTGATATGTTTATGATTTTGGAAGAAGGTAGAGACTGGATGGTGATAAGGTTTTTTTTGGGAGTATGTATATTTTTGCGTGGGTTCGAGTATATGTTTATGCGACAGTTTAGTTCTGAAGTTGCGTCGACTTTTCAATTACCATTCAAATGGCCTAGGATTCGTAGCGCGCGGCGTAGCGGCCCAGGCAGTCGTTGATGTCTTTTGCAAAATAAGACCAATTAAGACATTGGGATTGCGTAGCCAGAGTTCATAACCCGCGTTGTTCGTAGGTACGGCCGAGACTGTCAATATGTTTACAGTTACTTCAAGATAACTTCGTAATATAATAATAAACGGTAATAGTTCTATTTAGAAATATATTTTCATTTCTTTTGAGAAGTATCTCGAATTATTACCGTGATAATGTCTCAAAGTGGATTTTAGTACGAATGAGTCAGCCAAAAAAATGGTTCTCAGATGTAGTTTATGTTAGTGAGTTTCCGTACATTTTCGTTGGTTGGAAAGTGGTTGTTCTTCGTGACCCGAGCCGGTTGCGAGCGGCTCGAGCCTCGATACATCTCGAGCAGCCATCCATGACAGACGGCCACGTGACGACGAACCAAACAATATAATCATATACTTTTAAAACGCGACATACAACTTTTAATATATTCTCATAACAACACAGTACCATTGTTTGGTTTTCGCACAAGGATTTTGCGGATTCTCTTGATGTTTTTGGTAGATTTGTGATTTTGGTAGGAATTGGTAGATTATTGCTTAGGTTTTAGAAGAATTTTTGGGATTTTTCATGGGTATATTATTATATTGTATCCTTCGTTACTTATGTTTTCTTTTGAATACTTATCTTTAGTTTTGTTGGACTTTCTAATCAACCATGAAATGTTAATGATTTTCGATTTGTTAATTATATTGATTTTAAAATATTTAGTTACATAATTATGTTCGAGGATATCACATATCTATTTCTAATGTGCTGATATTGTTAAATAACATATACCACTTTGTTTCCATGCAAGATTTTGGTGAGAAGTTCAGAACATTATAAATTAACAATACACATACGAGTGTATTTTTAATGAGCGCTCAATTAGTTTCACCGTATATCAGCTCTGTTCAGTTTTTCAGACAACCTAACCTCTCCATTAACACGAGATCTCGATCCGTTTTCACTCTCCGTGAGTCTCCGTGACTTAGCGACAGCATAACTCACGGAGTTTCAAAACTTCTCACACTTTAGGTCACTATAGTTGACATAATAATATTAAAGAAACAACTATGAACTGTGTAAGCTTAAAACTCTAGAATCGTCTTTTGTTATTTTCTAGTAGAGTTTTAGGAGAACTTAATAACTAAGGGCCACGATCTCGAACGATTTTCGTTTTGAACGAAGTTGTTTGACATTGTCTCTACCATAGGTGTCGATGAGTGAGTTTGTACGCGAGTTATTGTACATTAGTAGTTTTGTTTTGTTCGAGTGTACGAATAGAGGCCGCCAGAGCGTCGACTTTGAATGATAGTCGAAGACGGACCGAATGAAGGGGAATGACATCTTTTTCGGACTGCGCCGCATGTTGCTGCCAGATGGCCGGCGAAAAAACTATTTACATGTACACCGCTCGCGACGTACTGACATTACAGTGCCGCTGTTGCTGAACACGCAATGTATCATGTTATAAACTGTGTTTAGTCAGAGCTGTTGCCGTGCTGGAAGTATTTTCGACCTGTAGCTCTGACTGTATGAGCTCCTGTTAGATTAACTCTTGCTATGTTTTATCCAATCATGTAGCGAATTACGAACAAAGTGTTTGTGAAATTATACCTAATCCCCGTAAATAACATTTCCAATTTGTCCAGCAGTAAAATTTTGTTTCGTTCCAAACGAATTTCAGAAATTTATAAAAGAATTTATTAAAATTCCTAGTAATCCTTTAACAGGCCTTTGATAGAGTCCTCTTCTCAACATTTGTTTCAAATGGAACGCTTTTATAAAACATTCGTATTGTTGTAGCTGAGCATTCAATTTTATTTTTTATGCTACTCTATCTCATTGTAGCGAGTCATCAGCACCATTGCCGTGACCTGGAGACCCCTTCGTGGTCAGCAATTCGCTAACCATGGACTTGTTTCGCGATTGGCAATACGTCGCGACGTCGAACACAATCAATTCTAAACTGTAAGCGCGGGCCGCAAGGCCGCATTTACATCGTTATCAAGCGCAGTGATAACACGCCGCGGCGACGAACACTCATAAATGAAAACATATGTTTACAATCACAAGAGCCGCGCTCGATCGGAGAACGCATCGGGACGACGCTTCGAGATCAACTCATGCAAAATAGGTTAACAACAACACTAGCGAACTCTTCGCGTGGTAGAGTCGCAGCGAGTTGACGAAAAAGAGGCGTTATTTCAAAATACCTATTTCGGAATTTCAGGACCGAAATCAACTTCATAACAATTAACGATACGACCCCCGCCTCTAAATTCCTCGCCCCGAGCGTGCCCGCTATACGTGGCGGTACGACGCCTTCGCATAGATAGAATAGAGAGCGGTTTCGGAACGCACCCGTACAGGCGCGCGCGTGTGTGCGGCGCGCGGCTGTGTGCGCGTGTCCGCACGCTCGCACACAGGCGCGCCGCCGGTGAGCGCTGTTCACCGCACTCTGTGAGCGCAAACAACCATCTATAAGGCCACGCTATAGCTGACGGAGGGACGCGCCGCGCCACACGCCGGTTGCATAGTTGGGTTTTTCTTTGTTCATATTTATATCTAGGTGTCAGCTGTGCTTAGGAAATTAATGCACCCGTTTGTCACTATTAAGGTTTTGTTTTCATATAGAGTAATACAGCTTATTAAACCTTTGCAAGATATACAAATAGAGCGAAAAAAAAACATATATTAAATAAAACTGTTAAATCTATTAAATTTGTTTTAAAACTATATTATATATATAACAGATTGTGTTATATTCTAGACAATTCATTAGGAATATTAAGTATTAGGCAGTTTTTTATGTAACACATTTTACTACATGATAAAAACGATACTATTAAAAACACACACTGATAACACGAGGTAATTAGTCAGTAAGAGTAGAAACGTTTTTACAAATAATGTAGAGTCTGTATTGAGTCGACTACATTTGTAATTTTTGGAGAAACTTTATTATTTAGATTGCTACTAAACTACGGATCTTAAATTAATAAACTTAATATTTTTATTGCGGGTTAACGATTTGCAATATACCTAGGGGCCATTGCCAGGCAAAGAGTTGCAGGCAGTTTGAAAAAACACCTAAGTCTAATGTTGCTAGTAATTTTATTTCTTGATGATAATAACAATCAATTTTCATAATCTCAAACCTATGGCTGATGAGAGATAAAATATTGAAATAAAAACAAACATTTTAATTTCATATTTTTATATTTGTTTCTTTTATAATTTAGTAACTTTTAGTATTTTGAAGACATCTGACTTCGTTATATTATAGGGGACATTGTAAATTTTGAATGTTATTTATTTATTTTATACTGAGAGGATGAAATAAAAGCCGTTCCTTACTGATTTTAATTTTAATTAATATTTTTATGTATGATTTAGAGTTCTGGTAGTAGTCATGAGCAAATAAAAATCATTTCATGACAATTTTTTTCTGGTACTTTTTTGTGAGTAAAAATATTAAAATACCATACTATGTCTATTATGTTTTAGGCATAGTTTTAATGTATTTAAAGCTAAACAAACATATCTAACCAGATATCAAATTTTTGAACTTTATAAAATTTTCGAAAAAACTTGAGCCACTTGACATACCCCATATAGCTTCAAGGAAAGCTTACCCTATACTTTATATTTTAACAAAAGAACCGAATCCATAACTCTTTCTACAACTTAAAAAAAACGAAAATAAACTTCCCATACAAACTAAATAGCAAAAGCGTATACCGGCTTGAGGCGCGGCGCGGCCGGTATATTTCCGACATAATACCGCTGCGTCGAGCGATTACTACTATATATTCTATATACATTTAATAGCTATACAGGCGCGCATAGAACTGGCCGTACTTATGTGAGCGCTACGTGGCGCACACTTACAGCGCTGTGGCGCTGCGCAACTCGGGGCCGTCTAACCGTACATGACGGGTAAGCGCTGCAGCGGAATGCTTTCTAGGTAGCCGGCTTATTATTATCGTAGATTGGCGTCGGCGCAACTACACGGCGTTAGAAGGACGTTCCGTTTTAAATATCAGGTTTTATTATTATGAAGAGCGGCGCAGCGGAGTGCGGACGGCGCGGCGGACGGTTGCGTGCGATAACATTTGACATTCGTAATTACTCGAGCGCGGACGGCGGAGCGGCGCAGGCGAGGCCGGCTCCGCGGACATTCCGCCGGAGTCCGTGGGGCCGGACAAAGAGGTCGCGCGTTGCGTCAGCGCCCGGCGACCGGCGACCGGGCCTCGCACCAACCAGCGGTTTGACAATCGCGACGCGACGACGACGCCGCGCCGCCGACTCCGCCGCCGTCGACTCGCGCATTTCACATACACTGCCGAAATATACACTAGCCTTGACAAACATTGAGTATTTCTAAACGGACAGCGCTAGTCATGTTTCCGTATTTTGTAGTAAATGCTGATGTCGTCAGCTCAGCTCTATAGCAGAACCAACTAGAAGAAATAAGAATAATAAAGCGCTAATTAAATACAATAAAGAAGTAATGGTTTACTTTGATCGATATAATCAGGATGAAATTAAACCTTGTTTTGTATTTCTCATTTGTTTCGTTCTCTAAAATGCTGTTTATTAAATCCAAAATTTCCGAATGACGCTTAATGAGTCTGAAAATTCAAGAAAGGACGTTCGGGGGAATTTATGTTTTATTCGTTGAAAATAAGGTCGATAATGAAAGTATTCAGAGTTGTATACGTCAGCCAATGTCAAAGAGCAGAGAGGCAGAGAGAGATAAAGCGTTGGAGGAAAACATTGCGAGCGCTACGACGACACCAGGGCTCGTCTCGACTCGATAAAAACACGAAATTATAACGAGAAAACGGCGTCTTCGGTATCGTCGTAGGGGGCTATTTTCGACGATGCTGTAGCTTGCTCGTTCTTTGTTTACGAATGCCGCGTTGCTCCTTCGAGCGGAGCAATGAATTAGGCTTTGTTTGTGCCAAAAAAAGGGTACCAATCTTCTTTGTATCGTTTCGTAATGTTGTAGAGGGTTCGCTTTCCACTAATTCGTGCCCAATTGCTTGATCTTGAATGGTAGAGGATGCTCGCTGTGTAGTGCTCTTGTGCTATGCCGAATCCTCTAGTTTTGATCTTCAGTAGGTACCATATTAACTCTTACGGTTAGCAATACCGTAACCATTTATGCGACTCTACATTACTCCATACATTTCTTTGTGTCCTGTATCTCACATTTGGGACCAGCTTGTTTATTAATTCATGAGACGGAAGTACGGTGTTATTTTACAAATAAGTAATTGATTATTTGAGGTATATGTTGTATAAAGTATGTGTGATGTAAAGGCGGATTGTATTAGTTCTGTTTCGTGAAAAATTAACGATATTTTATTTCATTTTGGTATCCGGTGGAATCGAGATTTGCTTTTTGGGAATTGACTGATTAATAAAAGATATATTTTAAGTAAGAGTTGAAACATTAGAATAGCAATAAAATGTCCTAATTTCAGGTACATATCTTAGGATCTAGATCCTGGAAAGGGGACGTTTGTTGGTTATTTCGGTGGGTACTCCCGTTATTTTACGCTGTTCCCAACCGGTGTTCAGATTAGACGGCCAACGGGTCGAGTGTTTAGTTGGGACACCGTATCGCGGTATTACTGTTTTGGGGTGGACAGAAGTATTACCCTAACCTCTTGTAGAGCAATGGCCGAATTGGTCTAGAAATAGGAACATTTTATTTATACCGCGATCTGTTTTTGCTAGCGACTGAATTAATTATTTGAGTACCTATATATTCTTGTTTATATAGTAAAGCGTATATTACGTGGTTGGGTTTATATTTTAACTATATCAATACGGGAATAAAAACATTGGGGCAATAACTAAACTTTTCAGGCAAAATTTTAATGTTTATTTAATGCTAATTACCAATTCGGAATTCATTAAATATGCCAAACAAAAATCAGTTATCTGGTTTATTCATGTTATTCCAATTGATTTTTGCTAAAAACAGCCGAAAACCTTACATTAACATTGATTTATGGCGAGAATAGTAAAATAAATAGATATGTATTTAACAATTATTACGACGAAAGTAAAATGTGAAACTCTTTCCTTCTTTTTTCTTACTGTAATAGCTTGTAAAAGGGCAAAGGTATACCTCTCTATATTCTCTATATTAATAGAAGAAGAAAAAAACATAGAATAAAATACAAAATTTATATCTTTCTTATAAAACATCGCAGGTAGTTTCTAATATTACTTTCAGCTAAAATATAACAAAAGTCGAAACATGCATCTAGTCAAGGATGTATGTGGCGCAACGAGAATCGAAGCTAGAACCTCGGCAGAGGCACCTCACACCACTAGACGAACGAGGCGTTCCAAACCTGTTTATTCTACCTAAATCCACCATCGTTGGCCAGGCGGTAACTGTCAAAAATACTGCCACAAATTAAACTCAACTCTACCGTTCAACATATAGAGCTGATTTTGTATTGTGTTGTTTGTCATTAGCATATAGTCAAAAATGTGATAGTCGTCGCGTTACCCACGATAGAAGTATTATTTAGATGCCAATGGACGAATGAATTAAAGAAGGTTTTAACTTCTAGACTATTGCGTCTTCTATGAAAGTTTCCTCAGCTGTTGATGAGCTAATTACGGAGGTATTCAATCAATAGGATCGATGAAGTGAGGTGAGAGGTGAAATGATGACATCATAAACTCCATATATAGGGAAACATGGGTATTACTGCGGATCCGCTTGTGTGGATCTTATTTTTCTGACTGAATTATAGAGCAAATACGAGAAGAACATGACATTAATAGAACATAAATTCCAAACGCTTTGAAATAATATGAAATGTTATTTTACCAGTTACAAATATATCATCATAATAAACTGTAATCATTGGAATACTCTACAAAAAAAACAATAAAAGAAACATAAATATTTACTCCTTATTATGTACAAACTAACTAAATTACATAACTAATAAACTAAACTAAAAATTTTATCCGTCTCTACATTTCTCACTCAACCTAAGATGTCACAAAACCAATCAAACGTTTATGAACAAAAACCTGGTTTTGGTAAAGATACAAAAGTAAAAATAGAACAGTACGCTTGCTGTCTCGCTCTCCATGAGAACCGAAGAACAATCTCTTACGGACGACGAACGTAACCAACTAATGAATTATATTTTTACATAATATTAGCGAGTCGCGAGACGCGTTTAATTTCTATGGGGTCACAAACAACGCGAAACAGGCTCTATTTAGTTTAGAATTGAAGAAAAATATTTACTTTGTCATTAAAAAAATATTTTTTTTGGACTTTACAAAAAAATATATGTCTATGTAGTCTTTAAGGACATGTAAAACACAGTTAAAAATTGGGTTGGAATAATCATTTCAAAAACTCTTTGTGTGAACTGTAAACTTACCTTCCACTTGTTTTTATTCCACATATAATAGGTGAGCCTACTTTACCGGTCATAGTTCCAATTTTGTTTTAACCGTGATTTCTTTCGAAGCCGATATTTTGTGTACTAAACAGTCCGTCCAAACTCTGGTCTCGAACTTAGTAATAAAAGCAAAACGTCCTGAAAACATGGCGTTGAAAATTTCAATCTTTTGACACAAAAGAAAATTACTATTTCCTTAGAGTTTTAAAATTATTTCTACGAGTAACGAAAAATCCTTGAAAACTAAAACTACTACGCAGTCGATTCAACCAATAACCGCAGTAATTAGTTTACAATAGTTTAACTCGTTTTCGAGTTATCATTAGCTCCTTGGTAGAGTTAAACTATTTATTTTTATTTAATTTAACTCAATCGATACCTATTGAAAAATATTAATTTTCGTAATTTATAGTCTGAATTGCTTACACACTTTAGACTGTTATCTTACCAAATCTACAAATACTTAAATGTTTTTACACTCTTGAAAGTTTCAAGAGAAAGATTGTTGAAAGATTATTTAAGTACCACAGGATATTTTGACAACTTTTTTCGACGTATTCATTTGGTTCTCCACAAAAAAGACTCTTATCACTAGGTGTTTGGAAATATAGGTAATTTATTTCAAAGGTAAGTGGGAGTAGACATTTTGAAAAGTTGAAGAATTAAGAAAATAAATAACTATTTTTTATCACCAACCTGAATGTACCAATCAAGAATGGCGATCTACGCTAGTTCTTTCTTTCTTGAGAAGAGACTTTAGCCATGTATTGGTATATTTTCTTACTAATATAAGGTTATATAATAATAACTGGCTAGAGAATATAGAGGCACATCGTTTGCGCTAATAACGAAGCAACTATCAACCCGATATGTTGGCCTATCGCGTTTATTCTATTGATTAATTTGTTCCCGACTGTACAATGTTTTTTAGTCCTACAATAACTTTTAGCCTACAGTTTAATGATGATTTTCTTCTGATGTGTCTTCATCATCAGGTTTTTCACAGTTAAAGGTTGAAATGATTCAGTTGAATTTGTAAACGATGCGCACTCGCCCGCAGAAGGATTCTTTGTAATATTAATTAGCGTTGTTCATACGAACTACATCTATATAACGTATCTCGGAACATTGTATGTATTGGTAGTTTACACATTTATTTGTATGGAAAAATGTTCCATTATACATTTTGGTGTAATTTACAGTTGAAAGATATAATACATAGGTACATTCTGGATAGTCTAGACACAGCAAAGATTACATTTAGAATTTTTATATGTGAACCTTATCTATCCTTAGCTCTTATGTGTAGCACTAAACTCCAAATGATCAAACACAACTTAAATTAAAGTCCTTCTTAAATGTCTTTCTGATGCTCTTTTTTACCTTATATTAACTAAGACAGCTTTAGAAATAAAGGCACTATAAATACAGTTATCGAATATCAGTTACTAATTTAGTCACAGATATCAAATACACAATCGTGCAAAAGCATCAACCTAACTTATTCATGAAATTAATACTTTATATAAAAAAAAAAAAACAGTTTTCTTTAAAAAAATAGGTTGGTATTTCGTAGCCAGCAGATTTCGCATTCAGGTCAGGGACGAGCTCAGATCGGAGCCAAGGAGGGATTTATCAGCTGCGGATGCTCCCGGGGACATTTTCCCGCCATTACTGGTTGTCTAGACCTGGACAAGCCTTGGTAGATGCTTGGTATTATTTATAACAAATCTGCTGTTCTTTAATGTGTTTAGATGAGTAATAACTACATGTATAGGTAAGTTGGAAAAGTAAATTATTTGATGTTTTCCCTATTTTAGGAAAAATATTTTGTTTAAATATCCTGCTTTATACACACACCTAAGAATTTGTTATCTAAGAAATTGATTTTAATTATTATGATATTATTTATATATTTTGGTTCAATTAGGGATTGAAGCGCAGATCAGTAATAGTATTGAGTAGTTCAAATTTAAAAAGGTTTGTATTTAAAGGGATTGTTCTGACTGAAAGATGGTAATTATTTATCTATTAAGTGAATATTAACGCCTTGTACATGATTCATAAATAAATATACAAATTTTATGTAGTATTTATTTACGTTTTATTTCAATATAAATACTAACAGTATTCGCCATTAATGGAAAAAAATAGTCATGCTTATTTGATTTTCATAAAGTTTGATTTGAAAAGTGAATATTAAACTTTATCAAAGCCAAAGAATCCAATACGCAACACAGTAGTGTGAAATCGTAATTTTCTAACTTACAACAATATTAACCGATTGCCAGCAGAGTCGTAGCACGAGGCTAGTGTATATACGTATTTTTGTATACTGGCAACAAATTGTTCTTGTACGGTACACGTAGTGGAAATTGAAACTAAGTGTGTGTTGTAGATAAGAGCGGCAGAGCTGTGTAGAGACTAATCAACACTAATAAACGTTGATGGTGACGACTGACGAGAATTAACCTTCACAGAATTACACACACTTGACGGCTTGCTCTAGTCAAGTGGTGGCTCAATGTACAGTGTCTGGTGTCCGCGGTGCCACCATGGCGGTCTGTGCGCTCAGCACCGCTGGAACGCACGCCATTACTATTAGCAATAATGAATAAAGATTACATACACTCGCGAATAAATTAGCAATAAGTTTGACTAGCAACTGTACTGTGTTTTCCCTCCTTTATCCTCATTTCTGTGGTTTAAGCTGCTTAAATTAGACTAAAATACTCATTATCAGCACCTAACCTTAGTCACAGGAAAGTATAGGAAAAAAGTGACGTACCGAAGTGTATATTTTAAACTTGACACAAGGTAAAGGTTACTCATTCATGTCATAAGCGGTCAATAATGAAGTTATTTTAAGCAGGTTTACGTCACAGTTATATCACGACTACGTCACAACAGCTGATAAGCAAGCTCCCAAATTATTACGTTGTTTCTTATAGCTCGTGTCGAACTCATTACGATGTACCTAGTTGAGATGTATGGTCGCGTGCGCTACATAATTAGATAGTTTTTGCAAACCTATTGAACTGTGATCGAGTATGAAAGTTGACATGATAGTTTCTTTTTACATTGTTAATTTATAAAAACCATTTAAATACTCTCGAAATTCACTAAAAATAAGTAAAATATAATATTATATATATAATAACTACTAACTACAAAAGAAACATGACTAAATTCAGACGGTCGTAGAATTTTATATGTTTCGTATTATTTTTGTATGTCTTAACTTTACTGTATAGCGTATAGTACCGTTTTCCACCGCAGTACGCGCGACGTCAATGCGGCTGCAAACCGTGAGATCTTGGGTACGGTTCCCAGGTCGCTGTTATTGAATTATTCTATTAGAAAATAATTGCTCTACACTTTTACAGTCCGTTACTTAATATTGCGAGATTATTTTTGAAGCAGTACCAAAATAGTTGTACTACTACTATTTTTATTTTACTATTATTAGCCTGGAAGACAAAGCAAACAACGGTAAAAAACTATTTTCGGATTCTATTATTTTATTAATTTTTATTAATTCTATTATTTTTATATTATTCGCATCATGCAGAGATCCTCTGTTACAAAGATACCTTTCGTACCAATTTCTTATCTATGATTTGTATACGTTTATCGTTAGGAACATTACATTAGAAATAATTTGTTATAATAATAAATAATACAACATTTTGGGACAACTCAGACACTCTCATCTGGTCCCTAACTAGGCAACATAGCAACCAGACAGATAAAAATACCTGTTTCTAAATACATAATGTAGATGTTATTGTAACTTGATCAACGTTTATAGGCTGTGAACAAATTATTGGGATCAGGTATCAAACCTTTAGAGGGAGCCTGTCAATGTCCTGGCCAATTTATTAAACAAGTCAACGTGGAAACTACAAAAACAACTCAAATACCTATATTAAATAGATGATAATGACTAGAAAACTAGAGAAGATCTAATACTACTAATTCTTCTTCTTACGCTAAAACAAAATCTATTTATCTAAGTATATACTTAAAGAAGAATGAACCTTTTTGTGTTTGCTCCATATTCCTATAACCTAAACTAATGATCAGATTATGAAGAAACTTTGGTAGCGACCTTAATTAGCGTTCGGTTGCAGCGCGGGTGCAGCAACCCTTCAATAAAAAGCAATGCTTATTTAAAACGTTGTCATAAGCTAATTTGTCCTAGATAGACAACGCAATGGAGCCTAAAATGTTACTTAGGGTAGGTACAGAAAAATACCATGAAAAATAATATTTCTAACAGTACTTCAATAAAAAAACTTATTTACTCCTAATTAATAATTTAGAACCCTATTATTTTGTTAAACCAAATGATTCTTAATGACAGTTTTTAATCAAAACACTACAACAAATAATATCACAGAAGTTTCCATAAACACATTTTTTGTAAATAACACTCAATTTTCATCAAATACACCATTATATTAAACACTCGCGATTAAATAATATTTATAACATCCCGCTTATTTTCGATTTGAGAGTATTTATATCGTTCGATCGTTTTTTGACATCAAATAAGTCAAACTACTATTGAATAACTGAATCATCATCTCCCGAGCCTTTTCTCAACTATGTTGGGGTCGGCTACCAGTCTTACAGGATTCAGCTGAATAACGTATTTTACATAGAGCGACTGCCTATCTGACCTCCGCAACCCATTTTACTGGGAAACACAGTATCCCATAGTAAGACTGGTTGTCAGAATTGACTTAACGACTGCCAAAGATCTATGTATTACAGCCAGGACCTACTTTTATTTTAACGTGCTTTCCGAAACACGGAGGGGTCTCGGTATGTTATAAATGGTCACCCATCCACGGACCAACCGCGGCGAGCGCGGCTTAACCTGTATTATCAGTCATACCGTACGGCTTACACTTAGCCACGAGCCCCTCAACGAAATAACTAAACTAATTTTGAATAACTAAATGCCGACCAAAAAAATAACGAATTTTATCATCAGTCCCTTGGGTATAAAATACAAGTGCATTAAACCTTCTAGCCTAATAAGCTAGCCTAGACACTATTAATTTATATCTAATTCCAATTATATGTATAGGTTATATATTCACCATACTATTGATTGTCTGCCTCGTTGGCCTAGTGGTGCTAAGCGCGACTGCTACGCTAGAGGTCTTGGGTTCGATTCTCAAGTCGACCAAGATGTTATTGGGTTTTTCTATGAAATTCTCAGTGACAGGTCGGAGTTTGCATTTGTGCCCGGTTAGTGGCAATAGGCTCGCCCCCTATTACATGGGACCTAAACATACCGGCGAACTGTGGGTGTACATTGGTACACCTCTGCCTAACCCTTCGGGGATACAGGCGTGATGGTATGTATGTATTTGATCAATCTGAAACTTTCTGAACGTTAATAAAGTATTTGCTTTTCCTATTGAAAACATATAAAAATTACTAGAATGTAAGCTCAAAACCCAGCGCACAATAGGTTGTATAATTATTGATTAACTAGCTGTGCCTGCGACTTCGTTCGCGTGGATGACGAAACTTATCAATGAGTTTTTAACCGCAAAATTAAGTTTATTTTTTATTGTTTATACTTTTCCGGGATATAAACTACCCAGTGTGGTGCCCAGGATAATAAAGAATAATTATACCAAGTTTCATCGTAATCGAACCGGTAGTTTTTGCGTGATACCTGAACAAACAGACAGACAGACAAAAAATTTTTTTTCACACTTTTGGGTTCGGTGTCGGTCTAGTAACACCCCCCGCCATTAATTTTTTTGATATTTTCAATTTACAGAATTTTCACTTCTACAGATTTATTATTTATAGATAAATATACCAGGAAAAGCCTTACATACAATTTGTAGAACGAAAATTGGAAAATGTTGCATACAATCATACATAACCGGTATTATTATGTATTGTCATGCATATAGGTCATAGGTTAACATTAAAATTTATCTGCACAAAGTTAAATACTATATTTTTATCATCAATTTACAGGTTATATAAAAGCTTATACGGTATGAAGGCTGGCAATCATAATAAAACCAATCCGAGGAGAAAAAAAAATTGTTTTATAATTATGAAAAAAAAAAACAAACAATTACCTATTTGTAAGACATTCTCGAACATCCAAATTGTATGCTGCTCTCTTATTTATTTTTTGCTTTAATTCATTAGCGTCTTTAAGGAGACCGAAGTGTTCATGTTATAATTAATTTGAAGCCATAGAAAATCGCTTAGTGTTCAAGAAAACTATAAGGATTACAAATCGCCTCAATAGGATTACACATTTTTATAAGTAAACACCGAGACCTGAACGAAAATATTGTCAAGACTTACAAACATGACGAGCAAAAACATCAACTAATGAAACGCATATTTATACGTAGGAAATACTACGACTAGATACCTGCTTCATAGAATTATAACTGTTATACTCATCACAGCACTTTAACCTAACTCAAAAGAACGTAGTTAACACCTAAAATATTAAAATTAAAAAGTGTGACTCATCTCTTTATCAACAATTGTATGTTTCAAAATCTAGAACCACTTACCATCTATTCTATAAACATACAGTCCTTTTATACCTATACTAGCTGTACCCGGCATGCGTTGCAATGCAATTTTTTCTACCTAGCACCTGCCTACTACCTACCTACTACCACTTATGGGTATGAAAAATAGATAGTAGCCGATTCTCAGACCTACTGAATATGCATATAAAATTTCATAAAAATCGGTCAAGCCGTTTCGGAGGAGTATGGTAACTAACATTTTGACACGAGAATTTTAAGGACGAACGATTTGAAATAACAGGGATCGTTGTAAAAATACGATATTGGGTATGTGGTCAACATATATAAGATATTGAGTGTGCTACTCAATCTTTTTAACAACTTATTTACTACCACTCTTTATGTACCTCACCTTATTTACCAAAACACCACAAGATGTAACGCAAAAAATGACGAAAAATAATTAAGAATTTTACATTACCAAACAAACAAGTGCTATATTTTTGTGCGATCTGCTGATATCATTATCAGGCTTTATCTACGCCTGACTCAGGTCGACAACCTAACAACTGATTTGGCAGTTTCAAACTCACCTTCACAGTTCCATCGTACGGATATTATGAACCCTTTTCATCCCGTTATTTACTTTGCGGCTAAGATCCTGAACCTCTTCCCTTTTTGAAGTACATGTATATTGACGTATTTTGAGTAAGTACTATTCAGATGTTTGGACTCAAGAAAAAGGCAGAAAACAACAATATCGCCTCGATTTGGTAACTGTATTTTTGAGTCGTCTATCCAATTGGTACACCAGTTTGCGATCTATGTTCTAAAGATTTGATTCTCGGTGGGAAATATATGAATATTTTTTTAATTATAAACATGTACGAAAGATACAAAATAATATAACATAAGTGGAAAGCAAAGGTAGATGTATGAACTTATTTTTTTTTAAGCGTATTGTTAGCCTTTAATACAGCAAAGCAACTATGTCGTCCTAAACATTATTATGTTACTTTATATTAAAATATTAAGTTACTAATCATAACAGGACCTTTGAAGTAAAATTAATAAACTACTATTTATATTAGACAACCTCTACACGTAGGTATTTATCAAGTAAAACATCTACTACATACAATAGAAAATATCTGAAAGCAAAAATTCTACTTATAGGAATTAAAAATAGTATGTACTGGCATCATATAGATTTAAATTGATATGAAGACTGAAAAATGGAGTCATTGGGATTTTAAGTAAAACCCCAGTCATTTGACTACGTCACTTATGATTACGATTACTATATATTGAGGGGCTCGTGGCCTAAAGTGTAAGCCGTAAGGTTTGACCGATAATACAGGTTAAGCCGCGCTCGCCGCGGTTGGTCCGTGGATGGGTGACGAATTATAACATACCGAGACCCCTCCGTGTTCCGGAAGGCACGTTAAACAGTAGGTCCCGGCTGTAATACATAGATCTTTGGCAGTCGTTAAGTCAATTCTGACAACCAGTCTTACTATGGGATACTGTGTTTCCCAGTAAAAATGGGTTGTGGAGGTCAGATAGGCAGTCGCTCCATGTAAAATACGGTATTCAGCTGAATCCGGTAAAACTGGTAGCCGACCCCAACATAGTTGGGAAAAGGCTCGGGAGATGATGACTTATGATTACGATTACATTTTTCCCGACATTTGCACGATAAAGACCATTAATTCTTCACATTGCTGAAAAACGTTGTCGTAGTTAGTTGTTTGTAGACTGCATTTCGTTGTCTCTTATTAAGTAATATTATTTATTTATTTTGAACCTAGACTTTCCCACTGAAAGGCAAAGGACACACTTTCCTCTTTCCACGGGTTTTTATTGATTGTTTCTTTGTCACTTGGATAATTTTTTACTGTATTTTAGAAAAAAAAAACCTAAACTCTTGCCATGTTTGCTTTTGCCACATTAGACTAGAAATGTTGGCGTATTTAAAAGGATAAAATAGAACAGATACATCTTATTCAATTCTCAAAATTTTCAAAGTCCAATTCAACCGAAAAATAAAAGCAATACCTCATGATGAGCTCATCTCCTCAAAAATACGCTTGAAGATATGAGACAGTCCGTCAATCCCACCACCTCTGCCGTAATAAAGCAGCATTGATCATCGCTCCGATAGTGAGTATTTACAAACCGGCGAATCAAAACAAACAAGCTGACTCAAAGGCGTCCTAAAGGTGACTTTAAAATAATTATTCCGAGCTAGATTCAAAGGTTTCGCTCGAGGATTTCATTCAGACATATTTCTGCTTGTAATTTTGTGCTGTTCACGCATTTTGTTTACAGGTACTGTGGAGCTGTTTAATTTGTAGGATCTGTTGTTTATTGGGTGGGTAGCTGTGGCTAGGAATATGCGCTTATATTTTGCACTACGACTTGGACAGAAAATTTAATGTTGTTTCGGAAAATGAGTCATCTTTACCACTCTTTAATTTTACCTCTCTCCTGGTCTATCATGTTGTATAGATTGAGCCCTATCAACATTTTCATATAGTCACTGTAGTGTAAAAAAAAAAAACATCTGGTTTAATATAGACCAATGCGCTTGAATAACAATTTTCCACGCTCACCTTAGGTTCAGCTCGTAAACCATAAAAATAACGGTTTTAAGGCCATATTGCCAAATTAACCACGCCTGGCTAACGTCCGCCTGATGATTTCTATAATCATTATTATCATCATCATATATCATATATCATCTATGCCTATTCATTTAGATTTTCAGTGCACATAAAACATTTGTTGTTTTTTGAACTAAGCATTTCTGAGGTACTCAGTACAACCTATGTGACAGATTGCCAAACTAGTTATTTTTGATTATCTATATGGAAATAGGCATGTGATTTATGCTCGATCTTTCTTTCCATGTTTTTTGACTGTATAAAATATAAATATTCAGTCTAAAAGTTGACTAATTTGACGAAGGTTTCACTCTCCGATAGTTAAGGTCTATAAAATATTGGAGAGTTGAAAATTTAACAGATACAAATAATTTTATAAGGATGTTTAATGAACGCCTATATCGTATGTTCAAAAAGTAGTTTTACTACTGTGGCACATTCGACGAACTTCAGAAACTGTAACACTGTGACATGAAAATCAACTTTATTTCCAGCTGACTGAGGTTTATTTTCGTAAGTCGTTGTTACACTGGCGTATGGTCTATGGTACCAGTGGCAGTCAATAGAAATCCAGGCTTTCAGACAACTCGGTATACCGTAAAAGCCGTACAAGAATTATAAAACTTGTGTTGAGGCTTGAAACACAGATTTATAGCTCCGACGGCTTTGTTTTTAGTTTTCAAATAAAAAACCATGTTATTTTATTTGATTTCTTAGAAATATGCAAGGGAAGTTAGTTAAGAGAAGTTTGTTGTTTGGTAGTCTGCCTATGTTTGTGAACCTTCTAAAATGTTCATATACGGTCTGTCAGACTGACTGGCTATTTACGCTTTAAACTTTTATTTTACGTTACCCGTCTACTATTTATCTACCAATTGAAAACAATTCCGACATATTCGATTTCATGATAGCATCAACTTATATTTTTAGTGACTGGCCTGTTGAAGCTAGACTTGGTTAGGGACCTTGACTGTTAAACTGGAGGTCGAGGGTTTGATTCCCACCCAAATGGACTGGACAAATGGTTGTGTGCATGAGCTAGATAATTTCTTTTGTCTTCCTAATTTTTTTCTCTTTATATATATATTTAGAAATATATAAGTATGAATGTTGTCTGGTTGCCATGGCTCTGCCTTGTTCGGGATCAGGTGACCGTGTGTAATTTGTCCCAAGATATTATTATTAGATATTATTTTTATTTTACGTGTTAATTATCCCAACACTCGGATAAAGGAAATCGACATCCTTTTTACACAGATCAGTGCGTTTTTCTTCGAACAAATATAGAAATAATTCTAGTTACTTTTAGAACATATAATGCCAATGTTTAACAGAGACGTCGTTAAATAACTAATTCACTATACGCTGCCCCGCTGGTTCCCTCGCACACCCAGCACTTTTTATTGCGTCTCTCATTTACATAGTAATTCAAAGACGCATATCTTTGTTATTAGTTGTGAACCTATTTTTAAAGGAAATATAAATTATTTGGAAAACTTTTATGCCTTTTAAATGTATTGAAATCTACACAAATATTATAATGGTTTACAATGTTCTGAGAATTTGTATGAAAAACGTAAAAATCAAAACAATTTATCCGATTCAGTAATTAATATCCTTTATAAATATACTTTCTCAAAACAGGTCATTTTCTTTCTTGGTTACTTATCAGAAAAGAGTATCATCAGGCCTCTATTTAACAAATAAGTAATAAGTAGAGGTAAATAAACAAATCTACATCTCGGACTGAGTGCTTAGTTTTCTCAGCAAGCAAGTTCAATCCTCGTTCAAAACACTTATTAATTAGAACACGAGTTTGAGTTAGGTACCTGAGTACTGCCTATCAAATACTTAGTATTTTACTTGGTACTTCAACAGTTTGATTCCGTAAACACTTTAAAGACTTATCATTTGAGAACAATACGAAAACTTTACTTAACCACTACTTGAAAGCATCCCTGTGGCCTTAAATACCCCATAATCATACCATAAGTGTTGTGAAGTCACTGCTGACTACTACACTCCGCCGCCATTACCCTTGAAGTTCTGAAAACACAGAATTCCTATAACAATGGTGATGACGCACCATGCGCTTGCGCTGACAGGAAAACGACGCTTATTATAAAGTGCTGTAGTGATTAAAACTCTGTGGAATGACAAATATAGTTATAATGACTCGGCTACCGCGAAACTAAAGGAAAGGCTGTTTGTCGCGAGTGTTGGCGTATGTAAGTATTCTGCTGTTAGGTATTATTGGCTGGTTTATCTGCTAGAAGAAGAAGAAAATAATAGCAACTGGGTGGAATTTATTTTAGTGTCCGGTTAATTTATGTACATTGATGATACTTGGATCAGTACGCTGCTTTTCTCTAACCACCTGTATTGGCAAAGTATTTTTCTGCCACTATCGCAAGAGTCAAGGAGCAAGATCAGAAAAAAATTAAATCAAAGAATGAACTAATCAGTGAACATCGCAGCCCATGAACTCCAATATCACAAGTCTTGGAGACACATTGCCAGCCTTCAAAATGGACTTCAGATCTCCAACAAATTATAACAAAACGCCGGAACAGTTATTTTAAGTCTGTATTCAGTGAGCGGTTGCTTCCCTGGTCGCAAGAGCAGCGGTACAAGCAGCTAAGACCTGACGCCCACAACGTGACTATACCAATACACTATACAATAAAACTATGGATTATATAGATCGCCAGAATCCATGTAAAGTTTGTAAATTATCTTTTAGTAACAAACTTGTGTTTTCGAAAGTGTTTTATGGGCCATACGATTCCCGCAAAAGAAAGTGCAGAGGATGAGAGGGACAAATTGTGGAGAATTAAACATCCCACTCCTCCACGTTTCGTCTCTCCTCAACAACAACTGCCCTCAGGTAACGAACTGCAGTGGCCCATTTGGAAATCTCTCAACCGACTACGGACCCAAGTGGGCCGCAGCAGAGGCAACCTGAGCAAATGGGGCATGATAGAATGTTCGCATACACAATGTGAATGCGGTGCCCCAACTCAAGACATGGCGCATCTTCTTACCTGCCCGTCCTGCACCACCACCGCCACCCTCCAGGACTTAATGGAAGCCAACGACAAAGCCATTCAAGTGGCGACTTTCTGGTCAAACAGAGTTTAGCGATCATTGACTCGAGAAGAAGAAGAAAAGTAACAAACTTGATTTCACACTAAAATTACGTCGCTGTTAAGCTTATGATGGCAAGCTCGATATATTTGGACTTTAAAAATGATGATTCAATGAGAACAATAAAATATATACAGAAGACAACTAATTATAATTTATTAGAGTGTGGCAAAGGTATATTACGGTTTCAGTGCCCGAGCTACGTAAAACTTACAATCAATATACTGAGGGTGACATTCTGAAGATTTTTTTAGTGATCATGTTTATCGACAAACAGAAATTCAATACAGTATCCTTATTGGTGTAATCCGTGAGCTCAGCCACTGCGCCATCGGGTAATAGGTGTGTCTCATTATATAAAACACACGTTCTCTATGATAATGAGGCAAACATTGGTTTTGCGCTGTGTGTTGGCCGAGGGCCGATAATACATAGCTTAATTTTTACACCGATTACAGTACCCTGTAGGGTAAATTGTTTTTAATGGCTTCATTATTGATGTATTTTTTATAAAATAAATTCTGGTTTCAGAAACCTTTAGTTTTGTAGATGAATGAATGATTTTTGGTTTCCGAAGTTTAGACCATCAGTTTAGTCAATCCATACGTTTTACCCGACTGCGCGAAATGAGGAGAGTAATGTTATTATTTGTGCTGTCTTAGCTGTTTAACATCTATTCTGTATTTTGTACAATCTTTTTCATCTTGCCGTATATTCTAATGGCAGTAGATGAGTAAATACTTACTGTACAGTGAAGTAATCATAACATAACATACCATCACACCTGTATCCCCGAAGGGTTAGGCAGAGGTGTACCAATGTACACCCACATTTCGCCGGTATGTTTAGGTCCCATGTAATAGGGAGCGAGCCTATTGCCACTAACCGGGCACAAATCCAAACTCTGACCTGCTACTGAGAATTTCATAGAAAAAAACAATAACACCTTGGTCGACTTGGGAATCGAACCCAAGACCTCTAGCGTAGCAGAGTGAAGTAATCGATATATATTAATAATAATGATTCCTACAGTTTCTATATAACCTGGCGACACCTTGTCACACCTTTATAAAGGTAAAGCTAGGCAAAGGAACATAATTCGTCAAAATACATAATTCCAAATTGACGAAAAATCGAAAATTAACATAAGTAGTGATAAACTAATATACAAACATACATTGCAAGCAGACTATACTTTGGTGGCAAAAAATAACCTTTAACTCCTAACAATATTTCGTAAAGATAGAGATAGGTAGGATTCATAACAATCGATATTTAGTTGCTAGGGGCTTAAACCATAGTGACGGAGAAAAGACAAGCGTGTCAAAAATAATATATAATGGTTTCTAAGTTCTATTAGCTTATTCGACGGGCCTGTTGGTCTAGTGGTTAGTGACCCTGACTGCTATACCGGAGGTCGTGGGTTCGATTCCCACCCAGGACAAATGTTTGTGTGATGAGCACGATCATTTGTTCTGGTTGTCTGGGTGTAATTTATCTATAATATGTATTTATTTAGAAATATATAAGTATGTTTATCAGTTGTCTGGTTACCATAACACAAGCTCTGCTTAGCTTGGGATCAGATAACCGTGTGTTCAAGTTGTCCCGGAATATTATTATTATTATTAGTAGTCGTGTTTGTTTTTAACTCTTAGACTGACTTCTCGTCCTCGTAGATGTAGCGTATACTGAATTTAAAGTCATCATATTATTATCTAAAAATACATAAACTGCCTTTCAGTTTTTCAGTATCGAAATTTTATATACATATTAACAATATCTATTAAAAAGTTTTTTCTACCACACACTATAGGTACTCTTTCTTGCATTCACACAAAAAAAAATGTATACAAAAAAAATGCCTATTTAAATGCCATAAAATGACGCAATATTATATTAAAACCACATTAATTTTACCATAGTGTTGTTAACTAAAATACAAAATTCCCAACATTCCGAATGAGCTGGGAATGTATAAATTTTAATTGAATTCAAATTCGGCAAATCCTCCTCTATACAGGACATCTATAGGAATCTGTTATTCCTACCCATGAAATAGATCAATTTCAATTACACAAAAAGCTAATATTATTTTCTTACATAACAAACTTGCTAATATAAAACTAAATATTATATTAATACCACTTAGTTACAAGTCGTACCTACAGAACATTTTTCAAGTACAGCAGTAAAATGATACTTGTAAGGAGTCAGCTTCGCGAAATTGCGGGGTTGGCGAGAATGGCCGCTCGCACGGTGCGCGCGCGCATATCGCCGGCAGGTTGACGCATGCGCCCTGCGACTTGCACACCTTGCGTTTACGTTTAACGCATACTCACTGTACGCTTTCTTGCTGTGTGCTTGAAATCGAATCTATTAATATTTTTTTGTAGTTTTATGTATGTGTGTTGTTTTTTTATAGTTTTTTTTTTAATTATATGTTTAATTTAGGTTATCTTTTGCTTGTATTTGAATGTCACAAAAGTGATTACTATTCAGATTTGCAGATAAAATGTTAAAAATCAAGATTATTTAAGCATATAATTTAGCATATTGTTACTGTTGGTAAGAAAAAAATGTTAAGCTTTGTTTAAAAATACATAATATATTCAAACTTATTTGTCTCAAAACACAGTAAAAGGTTAAGGTAAGCCACATGTAATATTACGTATGTAACCTAAAGTTATCTTAATTCGACATTCTGTTCAAAATCTACATCACACAGACAATGTGACAAATAGGTACCAAAGGTTTTTGTTGTTGAAGCTACGGCTCTTACTTTAGAAAGCCAAGAGGATAACCACTGCGCTTATAGGACCCTTAAGACAGAGATATAACTAAGTCATAAATTAATTTAATGTTTAACGAATTTATTTATTGATGAAATTTAATGTTTTGACCATATTATTATATATTTTTAACCAACATAAACCTAATTTAATTAATATTTTGTGTTTGTTAAAACGTAATTTTAAATTACAATATTTTTTTTATATTAAACTCTTGCGCCGATTTTGTGTTACATATTTATATTGACATTATTTTATGTTATATACTTTTACAAGATAATCAAATATTTTGAAATCAAACAATCACATTTTTTTTATTTATTTTAAAGTTCCACAATTGGTAAACTAAGTATTATTTGTTAACTATACAGAACGAAGTATAAAACTTGATAAAAAAGTGCATACGCACTTGAAACTTTATTTTATTTCGCCACAAACTCGTTCACCGGCCGCGCACAGAAATGCCCGGTCATCATGACGAACCAGCTTATACTCGGTGTGCGATTTTACTTATTTATTTATTAATTCGCACTCTATGTAATAATATCGGCCATACTTTAATAATATCGCACGACCCAAATATTTATAATAGTAACGAGTACTCGAAATTACCGCCGAATGATTCGAGTCTTCGGCGCGGTATCTGTAGCAACAATATCGATCGGCACACGCCCCATTGCCGGCGAGCCAGCCGTACCGCGGCGCGCTACCTTAACTGCACGCGGAATGGAACGCGACAAACTGAAGGTTCTTTTGTCATGCGGTGATTTGCAAAACGTACCTAAACACGGTAAGGGCGTAGTCGCTCGACAGCCAAGTGGCGCACTCTCGTGAGAGATGAACGAACAGATAAATCTGAGAGAAATGTTTTGCTGCGGCGACATTCTATACGGCACATACATCGCTGCGTTCAACCGCCGCCAACAGCCGGTGTACAGTGAGTGCGCGGCAATGAAGCGCGCGCATAGCTGTACGCTCAGTAGTGCGTTGCTCGCCGCGGTTAGGTGGTAAGGGGCGCAGGGTCGCAGAGCTAGTGCGGCCTCGCGGCCCTCTTCGCCGCAACGCAAATCGTTGAAATCAAAACTTTCACGCTACGAGAGCGCTACGAAGTTTTACTGCTACGAACTTCCTGCTACGCCGGCCGTAGCGCGGCGCACTCAAAACTTTGTTCAGAAAGCTTTTTTATTTGTCACTTTCTGTTATCAGTTAGCTGAAAACTTGAGCTCTTTATGATCGCGCATTAGAATTCACATTTCAATACTCTGAGTGGTTATCAAGCGCTTGAATAAGATATCGTGTCTCAGCTATCCATGGTTATATACCAGTAATATACTGAGGTCTATTAGGTTAATTAGTAAAGAAATAATATAGACTCAGCACGACTTCCATTCAAAATATTTATTGGTTAAAGGATATTGAGCAAGGGGAAAATATATTACGAAATAATTTCTGTACGAATATTGCAAACAGTCAGACTATATTTAGTAACAAGTCGGGTATTTCCAGGGTATGTTAGACATAGTGGTGTCCAGGCAGCAAGCAGCAGTCGGCAGCAGGCAGGGCCGGCAGCTCTCGTTCAGTTTTGTTGTTCGTGGAAGCGAGTCGCAGGTGGGCCGGAGCCGAGCCCCGCCGAGCGCGCCCGACCGCTCCGCGCTAGAACGGCGTATGTGACCGACGACGGCGGCCCGCGCTAGCTTCAGTCTGCGCTCGGCCACCACCCTGTTCGCTTGTGTCAGTGACGCCGTGCTGTGACATATTTGACAGTTGTTATCGTGATTCGTGTGATGTTTTCGTATCGGAACTATGGTGTATCCCAATGAAAATGTGGAGTGATTTCCAGGTAAGTGATAGTAGTATGACGTTATATATCAGTTCTGTAAATCGTTTGTGGACAAATCATAATTATTTCAAATTCAACTTGTGTTCCCAGTTATACTTTTTATGTAGTCTGCAGTTTTGTTACCAACTTTGTAATGATGAAACTCGAAATCTAGTCAATGCAAGGATCTTTTATAAATAATAATAATAACGCGTTGTAAGCTTTTGTTTACATTTAGTTAAGTTATAGACTTCGCGACTTAATAAGGTTTTTTAACAAGTGGGTAGAATCGTTGGAATCTATATAAGGATAATAGTGGGGAGTAGAGGAAATTGTGATTTACTTTTCTCGTCTGTTGTCGAGTTATTTGAGTTAAAATAAGCAGATATAAAGTTGATACAAGTATAGTAATTTTAGGATATTATATTTGATATAAATGTGAGACGGCATTCTCATTTTCTCTTTGTGTTTCTCCATTCTAACGTAACTATGTCATTGTTATTTTGTCTGCTGTTACTAGTTCTAACTAACGTTAAACTGTTGATAACATAGTGCAACAATAATTAAATGTTGCCTTCATCTCATATCAGTTATTGTCTAGCTTTGTACTAGTTACACTTTTCCAAAATGATGATAGGAAATTCATAAAAACATGCGCGCCTTTTTTTCGAATCTGACAGCTCGGCGCGTTTCCGGCGACCTGTCAAACGCCATGTGATAGATAGAAGGGCGCATTCGGTGGAGTTTTAAATCAAAGCGCGGTATTCGGCTCGAATCTCGATAACTGCGCGACGCTCGAGGCAAGCGAGAACTCGTCACAGAAATACGTAGTGATCGGCGTCCCGCTCTATCGCATAGCGCGGTCTCGCTCTGGCGACGGGTGTTTTTGTGTCGGAGCGGGTTTTTTGTGTGCTTGGCGAGGCTGGCGCGCGGCGCCCGCTCGCTCGACTCGACTGACTCCACATTAATTATCGCCGAGTTGGCTCGCCATCGCCAGCCAGCGCTAACGCACTTTACTTTCTATATTGCTGCGATATTACTGGACTCTTTTACAATGCGTCGTAGTTTTTTCTTGAAGATAATAAATAAATTCATGTCCACTGCGATTTGATGAAATTAAATAATACAGAATTGTCATTATTCGAGAACTTCTTGAAAAAACAAGCATTGAAACGCAAGAGAACTAAGTTTTAGTCTTGTTTTGAAAAACAGTAAACGAGTAGGGCTGTATGTGAAGTTGGTGGGTTTTCCTGCTGGCGTGGCTAGGGGCGCGTTGCCATGGCGACGGCTGGGGCGCCCCGCCCAGCCCCGGCCTAAAGCACCTCCTCCACTCCTCTTATTGAGATTTACTCCTCAACTGGAGTCGCCATTGGCGAGTCTACAGCTCGCTTTAATACCTTTGATTTTCTTTCTTTATGCACTAATGAACGGAATACACTGTATGCGAGAAATACGTGGATATCCTGATTTTCCTTTGTATTCCATCAACTGCGATAGTGGCTTAGAGTTGTTGAAGTTTATATGTTTATCCGTATCAGTCGTTGCGCATTCCGTATCACAATAAAATGACACCAAAGTTCTTGTGTCCTTCACAACTCTTGGAAACTTTTGTTTCGTTGCTCCAATCTTTTCAAAATACATTATTCATATGAGTATTTCAGTACCGAATAATACCTTTTTGGGTCTTTCGACTACATTATGTCCACTTTGTTAAACTGAAGTCCACATACCTACCAACACACATCAACACATACATTCGTATACTTGTGCGTCATCTAAATAGAAAAGATGTTTTATTTTTACCGATGATGTCTTTTAGGGTTAAATAATGTCATGTAAGTTTGGCCCATCTGTTCCGTGAATTTGGCTCGCAGTACACAGCAACAATAATCTACTTTAAATATAGTAACTCTACTTCTAAAAATAGAGTCTTAAAAATAACTGTATCACAAATAAGGTATTTAAATTCCCAACTATTTTGGTTATTCATTTTCTGAGTAGGTATTAATTAATTATGTTGATTGTTGACTGAATGTCAACTTGTACCTATTGGATAGGTGCTATAAGTTGTGTGGCTATCAAAGTTGGCAGTAGACCTAAAGAGGGTGGGGGTGCGTGGAATGCGACTTGTTGCAGTCACGTGCGCCAAGAAACTATGCACAAACTACCCTTATGCACTACTACTTATATTTATCCATCTCAAACGATTCGAAACTTTGAGTCTAAAGTTGGAGAGTCTAAAATCGCTTGTATGCTTCATTTACGGTAACTAGCTTGGCTACCCAATGTAATAAACTAGATGCGATACCCGGTTTCGTCCGTCCGCCGCGCGCCGTTGATTGCCGTCTTTGCCGCCGCGACTATCTATATTTTTAATGAGAAATGCTATAATGAAACATGTTTCAACATTTGTTTTAAATCAACCGTTATTGGTTCAATTAATACCCTACATTGAGTAAAATTGATACTTACCTATTTAATGGAATAGAAAAAGCCATATTGTCAAGAATTGGGCACAATAAAAATACACAAATTTAAATCATCTGTGTTTTACAAAAAATCAAAACATTAGAGACGTAATAATATTCAAATTACATAACTTTAATTTGAGCAAAGACATTATACTCTACTAATTTGAGTGTACTAAACGTCGCTCGTCGTTGCCATAGCACAGATGATAAAAAAATAAGACGTCAGAACACAAAACATTACCATAAATAGATTGTTTCGCATTTCGTGTTAATAACCTTTGGTATGTGAATGATCTTGGCTAGTTAACTGTTTCATAAAAACGATTGATTATTAGGAGTCACGAAAATGCTGGTCACCATGACTGTACTAACGATAGTGAAAAAGGGTTGAGGAGACCGTGGTCAAATGTCCAAGTTATCAAAGACAGCTGAAGTATTTTGCTCACATAAAAAAAAATACAACAGACTATAGATAGGTAGGTGTCTATGTACCGTATAACGTACCAACTGTATTTTTCATGACGTTGTTTCTACCAACGTTATGAACTGTACTGAAAAACTTATTTATGTGCAAATCTTATACGTACGGACACCTAAGTATAATGATAGCATTTTTTATGTTCTAGGTACTACGTATTATACTCTTACGCTATTTTACGCAAAAAGGTTAACGGCAAGCACCTTGGCCAGGTTTGGGAGTAGTGATAGCGCATTTACGCTTAATTCAACATGAAATATATGCAGTGATATTAATCGCCATTAGCTGTTTTTACCCGACTGCCAAGAAGGGTTATGCTTTTAACATCTCTGTCTAGAATTGCGTTAAAAAGGAGAATCTAAAAGATTGACCAACTTACTCGCCGGACATAATGCCTTGGTATGGTCTTTATTGAGAATATAAAAATAGGCCTTAGAAACCGCATAAACGATTTGTCTGTAGGTGCGGATACATCTTTTAGCAAGAGACTTAGCAGGATAACAAGTATAAGTCATATGTACAGTCAGTCTTAGGTAAAAAATCCCTCAAATTACTTGCAAACTAGTATTTCAAATCATTCTCAAATCATGTCATGTCAGCTTATTTACAACAATTTAATAACTGTACTAACATTCTGATTTGGATAAACAAAGAAAGCAATGCAAGACAATATTAGGAACTAAGCTCATTTTAAAGGGACACCTGACCATCTTAGATAAGCCCTAGAGCCCAGGTTAGGGTGTCTTTGATTTCCTTAGAAGATATTACATTTTAAACTATCGCGCTGCATGTTTACAATAATATAATAAATTAAACTTTAATTAATTACAATAATATAAAGTATTCCCGTGAATTATATTCCTTAGAAGAGTTTAAAGAATACTATACAGATTATCCCGTGATTGGCAATTGACTATATTATTACGGAGGCAATACTAGGAGTGTGATCGTGTCAGTTTCTTGCCGGCGGTTACTACACCGTAATGATCGTAACAATGCAAATAGTTCCCATTTACGGCACAGATTCTAACCTCACTCCACGCACGTTAAATAAACATGTATGTAAACAAACGGTCTATCACGCCGCATTATGAATCAACGTCACAATGAGCCGCTCCTCCTTAAGCACACCGCGTAATAATAACAACTTTTATTACACATTTGCCGTTAAATTCACGCTCGCATTGTAAACAATCGACCACGTGGAGTAAAAGTAATAGTAAACTCATAAACAAATGAATGAATTAGCCATAGCGGTGCCGACGTCATCGGCGAAGACACGCATAATAATCGCTTATGCAAACGAGCCTAATTATGTAAAGCATTATGAGCCGTGCCGACGTGTTTTGACATACGCTAATGACCAATTATATGGCTATTGTGTGACTCAATGAACTTGAAAGACACAATAATATAGGGCATCGACACGCGCGGTGAATGACGCCGCCATCCATCGCTCGACACCTGTTTAGAAAAAATATATGCGAATGTCAGGTGCACCCAATTCAATGCTCGCTACTCGCATGTATTTAATATTAGGACCGGGCCGCAGTTACCAACTTTGTTTACCATTTTTTTAAAGATAGACTGGTGTCATGTCAGAATTGCATTTACAAATTCTATTTGTGTTACGAAGGTTTCGTTATGAAAATACCATGTGAGAACAATCTCACATGGTATTTTGGAAAAACCCTGATAATTACTTTTAAAATCTATCAGATTATTCCACAGCGGATATGAGCAGCAGTAGAAGTATCGCTATCTAATCTTTGCTAAATGTTTCAGCATGATATGAAAATTATTCTGTGCGAAGGTGGCATGATATTGTTTTCGTATGTTGATAGGTCTTTTCTAATATTTTGATTTGTTCTTCACCGGACTTCGTGAACGATGCGGACAGAGAATCGAGAACGGAGGATAATAATATCTTTGGCATTCGCGGAGTGTCTCTTCCACGCTCTAAATATATTTCCCATGGCCTCAATGTCGCACCGCGACCCAATTACGTCTGGCAATAAAACAATATATGAGTCGTTGAACCCTCCATTCGGAGTGATGGCTATGTAAACATTGCATCTGGGTAAACACGGGCGGGGTGCCGCATGTCCCCGCGCCGCGCCGGACTCGAGACGCGCCGCCGCCAATAATTTATGTAAATTCACGTCATTGTATAAGAGTGATGTTTTTATTGCAATCTTGTTTTGACGGTCAAGTTCGGCACGCGGCGAAAGTTAAACAAGTACAATAACTCTTAAAGTTTGCACCTCGCATCTTAACGCTCGCCACGTGTTGTGCGGAGGCTGCGAGTGAGTGCCGTGTACATAGCCGTACATACCGATGTCGGGCTCACGATACCGGGAATTTATTTTAAGATCAAGATGAATTTTGCATTCAGGTGCCTTTACTAAGAACTGGGTAACGAGCAATCTAGGTGATCGCTATTGAGAGAAATCTATTGGTTAAGGTACTTAATCAGAAAATGGATACAATAAATAGGCACAATATACAACTGTTTTATAGAGTATATTGTATCTCATAAAAATGATAATGTTCAGATTGCAAGGTGCACAAATAGTTGATAAGTAACATCAAAAATATCGGTATCCCCAACAAAAAATCTTCACGCTCGACTCGAACGAAAACGTAAAAGTGGTAATTTTGATTTAGCATCGAATGTTTGTAAATAATGTCTTACTACAGCCGGCAAGTAGCGTAAAATCTTGTTTATAATTATGATAATAGCTTTATTATATACTACTACAAATCTATTTCGTAGGTAGTAACCATTAATCACTTATGAATGAATTAATGTTATTATTATACGGCAACCGGTCAACGATATCATAATGTTGTAAACGTCATTTTATAATCATAAGCTCATAAATAAACATGATGACGTATCGCGGGTGATCACCGATCGGCCGGACTCGGAAGCGGGCAGCGGGCTCTGCAGCCCTCGGCGCGCGCGCATGGCGGCCGCGGCATGGCGCACACCTCACGCATACGCCGATAATTATGTAACAATGTTTTGACATTCAACAACGACACATTTAGCGCGGACATTAAGTGGATCAATGAACTTGAGCCGTTTGTTGTGCTCGCTGTTACGCAACGATCGGCGTTTGAGTGAGATTAATGCGCGCGGATTATGGCACGCGATACATTTCAATTTACGTTCCGTTTCATTCATGACTCGAGATAATGACGACGCACTCGTTCCGCTCGTTTGTTTGCTTTTCTTGTCGCCGCCGGTGTCCGCTCGCGGCTCGCGGCGCACGTACACTTTACATACTCAATCCGCCGCTGATCTGCCGACCGCGATTTATGTGCTCCCGTCGTGCACCGCATTTGTCACACCTATGTGACCGACCGCAAGACACACCGCTTACAACGTCTTTAATTTATTAAACATTGCCGTTCGGTTGTGACTCGTATGGCCTAGGAGCCACTTTGTTTATGTGAGGGCAACATGTGTTCGCGGCGACCGCCACAGGGTAGATCGTACTATTAGCTACAAGTTTGAGCACAAGACGGCGGGGCGAAGGGAGTAAGTCTTCACCCATTGACGGTTGAAGCGCCCCGCGACACTTTCACTGCTCCGTTATTGCAGTTACTACGCGCCTACTGTGCACCCGGGGGTAACGGGCCGAGGGGGCCCCGCCACCCTATTGCATTCACCCCTCGTTCTCACCCCGCATAGGGCACGACTTACAACAAGGGTGCATGCTCTCTAAATTTAAGAATACGTTTTCTAGCATGATGTAGTATCTCACAGTTGTTTACCTTATACTGTAAAGGCGCTTAATAATGGAGCGATAGAGCATTGTGATCGCACCGAGACAAACGAATGTAAAATGTTAGCAACGAGCGTATCGACGGCGATCGTATCTCAAGTCTAGACGGGCGGGCAGTCGCTCGAAGTAGGACAATGTCAGCTGTGAGGGCTCGCATTATTTGCGTAGACACGTGTGCGTCGGCCGAGGAACGGCAGCGCGAGTGACAAGTGCTCGTGAGTCGTGACGGAAGTTTGTAAACAGCTCCGGCCTTGCTCCCGGACGCGGGCCGCTGCACTGCACCACCGCCGCATCGCCGCCGCACCGAGCCGCACTCTACGCCCGGTCACGCACAATCTATATCGACGTGTTCCGATATCCAATTACACACTTCTATCAATCCATGAATGAAAATGATAATGTACCACCCGACCGACCGTGACAATCGATTCGATTCATATCTCGAATCGAAGACAGGTGGATTACTATTACTTACTACGGGTACAACAACAAACTATTATCACATGTGTAATGTGCGCGATGTTATCGTGGCATCGAGAGTGCTATAATCAGAAAGCATCTTTTCGCAGCGATGTACAGGGGGTGTAGTGGCGTAGGACGGAGCGAGTTCGAGTCGAGTCGCCCGAGGAGAAGTGTAGATCGCGGCCGCGTCCTTTGGTAGCGGGTCCCGGGCGGCAAGCGGCGAGCGCCGGGTGATTGATGGGCGATAGATAGTCGCGACTCGACATTGAACCCGGCCCGCTGCGGCTGCACGCCTACAGTAAATATATCTAGTGCGGACTTCCGCTTGTGACGTCGCCCGTGACGTGCGCATTCCCTCGCTGACGTAGCCACCGCCACCGCCGCCGACGTAACACATTTATTATACTTTTTGTTTACACTATAAAACTGTATTTACATTGTTATTGTTTTATGGGGTCGTCGTCTTATCATTTTATTGCTTTATGGCTCGTTTGCCTTTATTGGCTACCTGTCTCTCGATTTCGTAACACTCAGATGAACTAACAATTACGTGAATGAGGGTTTCCATTTCGTTACCGTATATTAATTATACCGCACACTTGAAGCAGTTTTCACAATGTAGATTCTAGCATACCATATTCGTTTGAGTTATAAGTCTAGTAGCTGGGTAGAGTCGGTTCGACTCTATCTTCTGAAACAATTACGATTGAACTACATGTTAGTTAGAGTGGAAAGTATTTATTTGTTCAAGTGTAGATATTATTTCGAGCGGGTGTACTGTTGGTTGTTAGCAAGTTAACTGGAACGCTCTCGGGAGTAATCTCCTAAGTGCGTACTGTTCGGAAGAGGCAGACAAGGGGAGGGGCTCATTAAAAATTCATTCTTATTTGGAAGCTCGCCTCGTAATCAGCCGCAAAGGGGAGGATCCGCTCCACGTTCTGCGTATTCTTCTCAATCTACTGATTTATTAGTTTTGATCTTAGTAGGGAACTCTGCTGAAGCAAAACTTCCACGATTTTCAGTTAGTCTGAGAATTGGCGTGGATGATGCTTTAAGATTTACTTTATATAAATCAAAAGTAGTACTAATTTACTAAGCAGTATGAATCAATAATGAATAATCTTAATGTCTTAAACTAAGAAATGAAAATACATATTTTCACTAAAAACATAAAGAAATCCTGATAAAAAACCAAAGCATAAACGAATCCGAAATAAAAGATAATAAATACCAGTTCACTCTGCACAATAACGGATTTACTTCAATCTCTACCCATCCCGAGAACTTATTCAAAACTTACTTAACTTAGTAAATTCCATTTCCATTTGCACTTACTTACATAACAGGCATAATAGCTCTATCTCTTAAGTGTCACTAACCCAATGCCATTCGTAATTAAATGCATAGTCATACATTTTTTAATAATTGGATAATTACAGTAATGTAGTCGCTAGTGTATGTGTTTCGCCATATTCCCGAGTGGGGGCGACGGGGGGCAACCCCCGACCCACCCTAGCCGGCTCTTTGATCTGCCGTACCATTTGTTTCCTAACTCGAACGTTTCTCGTTTGAAAACACACATTTTCGGAAAATTTTGATTAACATTTACAATTTACAAAAAACTTTTCATGATTATTAGGTGAGTTTCTAATAAACAATCCTTCAGTTTTAACCAAACTGAATGATTATTTATTGTAATATTTTGGTATATGTAATAAAGCTGGCCGAATATCAGTACCATCTATGTTGCTGATTTATAAATGAAAAATGCACTTTCAATTAGTTTCTTTGTACATAATGCGATCGAGTAGAGTTCAGCTGGTAGGGTGGCGGGCGAGGGTTCGCCCCCGCAACACCCTCCACCCCGTCCTAATCTCCTCCAGCCCTCCCAACCAGTGACGTCACCACTTACAGCTCTTTTTTGGCAATGAAAAAAGTGATGAAGTTATATTTATTACAAATTTCTTTCACTTTTCAAGTCTCCGAGGTCGTTGCTTTGTTTATTTGCTGTTCTATTAATCGACTGCGTACTGTTTTTTATTGTATGTTAGTAGAGGCGGCATCGTTTTTATAAGTGCCCGTGCCCTTTAACTGCAAACAAGCAAAAAGTGGCTGTGGGAAGATACGCCGGCCAGTGAGCAGGCTCGCGACATGTTAATTGACATACGATATTATCGCCGTCGAATCGTAAATAAACAAGGTATTTTAATAATAACGGTCCTAAACCGGTTTTGGTGTAAGTTGCGTGCAACCGAGTGATGATGTACGCATCAATCACAGATCAGCTGATCGGCGGCGGCCGTTTTCCTTTTCATCTTGCTCTTTATTTAATTAATTGTTCGCCGCGGGCGGCGCGCTCTCTGGGCCACGGTTAAGCCGACTAACCGCTGAACTAAAGCCTCTACAAACTTACTACGTTTACCGCCGTTGTGATCAGATTATGAATGAACCACGTTTGATCTCTATTCAATCTAGTTCCTAGTAGTACACGTCGCGTCGTCGATGGCTCGTGTCGCGTGCGACACTTTATGTTTAGCGTTTCTTCTGTATCGATGATCATTACTCTTTCTTTATTTGTTTTCACACTATTATGCTTTGAGATGTTGTGATCGCGTGGGCACGAGCCGAGTTATGTCATGTACCGCTAACAATGGCGATTTTCGCTCGTAACCAATCGACAATGACAACTGCAATGGACCGCTATAAAGAATCGTGTTTGTGAGACGACCGGTCCTTTGTTCAGTTATCCACGCACTTCTACCGAAACAGGTGCCCCGTTTACGGACTATTATTTTGCATTCCCTGCATTGTCAGTCAAACACTCGTCCGACTCGCACACGAAGAGATAGTAGCCCGCATACAATAATGAAATGCCCCTATAGGAACCAATTATCACAAGATTGGGGAACGCCCATTATCCTTCGACTTGGTCTGGTGAGGCGATTACGTAGTGAGCCGATATGAGTTGAACACAGACGTATATATTTTAAAGTAACTTTAGTTGAGCAAGTGAACGTGTCGGGAGGGGGCACTGCGTATCGGCGGTGCCAGCGCCGTATTTCTCATACAGAGCGGTGTTGCAACGTCGGCGTGTAGCAAGACGTCGCTGGTATCGAGCACAGAGAGCGGCTGTCACGTTGTCTTGAGCCGCGCGAGCGTATGGCACGCGTGTGATGCGCGTGTGTGAGTGACGTCAACGCGCCACTTTCTCCATACTTTCGTCGTTGCTGGTGCGCTAAAAAACGAAGCTTGCCTAGACGACGGCTATTAATACATACGATGCGACGTCGCACGCTCTGTCGCGCGAAACGATACGGAATTATTGTTTTCTGCGTGCGACAAGCGTGCGTGTCAGGTATACAGCGGCGGCCGACTCTCCCTGATGCACCGCGCACCTGCTGGCATTTTTTCCAGCTGAGAATATTATTAGAGTCATTCTGTTGCTTGGCGGGCGGACTTGTTGACAAATGACCACATTTGTCAGTCGCGAGTTTGCGACTACGAGCACTCGCTAATATATCGTGCAAACACAAAGCGAACTGTGCGCTCACGTTCGCGCCGAAGGCTGCCTCTTTTCAGTTCACCGGTCCACTAATTTTAAGTACTTTAATTCAGTCACAACAATTTGTGCTTTAATTCGCGCTGAAATAACGAACAAGTAAAATCCATTCGTTGCCATCGCACGCCTGTCTAATTAAGCTCTGTCATAGACTCTTCGAAGGCTCTATTACGAGCCGCCTCCAAACTTAGAGCGGACTATAACGCATTTGGTATTCAATCAGTATTTCTTGCCGGTGGAGAGTGGGTTTTATGCGGGGGTAGTAAGGTCGATAACGCGAGGGTGGAGTGAAATTCAGCTCGCTCAGTGTGACAATTACGGCGATGCGGCCCGCCCCGCGCCGCCGCAATCGATAGGCCTACGGGGGAGCGGCGGGGCGCGGGGCGGCGGCGGCGGTGGTCATTACTTATGCAAAACAGCATCGGCGCTGGCGAGCAGCTTGCTGTGGCTGCCGGGCAGCACGCACGCCGCCGTGCCCGCCGGTGACCCTGCTGGGCCCAATCATGACCTTACATTTATATCGATTTATCGACCCACCGAACCAAATGAAACTGTCGCAGGTCTTATATTCTGACTGTTTCATTTACCTGATGACGCAAAATAAAGTCCCTTTGTTAGGGATCGCACCGAGCGAAGTTCCCCGGGCCCCTAATCTGTGAGTTGGCGATGGGCAAACGGACCCGGGGCTCGTTACTGAATTCGAGAGACGGTCTTTGTGCTCTCCCTCGGCGCGGGCGTGCACGAGGGTCGCCCTGACTTTTGTTTCCTGCCTTATTCAACTGTTTCGATGCAGTGTGTTTACAGTACGACATTAAAATAGAGTTTTAATTAAAATAAAAGTGTAGTACACAGGTTGAATAAGATAACGTTAATTATTAATTCAGATCAATAAAATTTAATCTAAAACCAATGTGGAAGATATCTACATAATTTGTTAAAATAAAAAGTTCAATTGTAGAGTTAATCCAAACCGCCGATGTCGTCGAACTAGGCTAAGCTCGTGAAAAAGCTTCGCTCAGTCAGCGCTCGAGCTTTCGCGATAAAGTTTGCGCGCGAAAACTCATTCCCGCGCTTTATAACCTGTGAATTTCCAAGCCTTGGAGGGGGAGGGTTTTATATAAGTCTCCCTCTCGGCCCGCCTCGTTGTACATAATGTAATTGGCAACAGCGAGATCTTGGAGCGAGCATTGTGGGCGCTCGCTCGAGCGGGGCCGCACGAGCCGAGCGCTCCGCTCCCGCTCGGCGCCTCTCAACTTACGTAGCGGGAAACTTTACTGCTTTTCAAAAACTTTTTTTTTTACTCGTGCCGATGAGTTGTTGTATGCTTAAGTCTGAAATATAGGCACTGATTTTAATTAGGTATTTTACACATTGCTTATGTAACTGATCAAAGACGTTTTACGAATATCTTTCTTTCATACTGTATAAATTGGCGATTTACCTAATACTTACTCGTCAAAACAATTTTATTCGGCTAGGTGCTATAATAGTGATAACAGATATACATATAATGTTTTGAATTGTTATCTCGACAATTTCATAATTTGTATGTAAATAAATTATAATATTAACAATAGTTTCGTTTATAACGTGATTATTGACAAATGTAAAAATAATATCTTTAAATAAGATTGCGAGCTGGTCGGGTCGGCGGTATCGTCTTATCACACCGCTCGCTACGTTATCAGCGTCAAGGTGACGCGGCGATGTAACGCAGCCGATTGCACGACTGAAGATACGGCTCACTATTATATTTCGTCCTATCCAGCATTTCACAATTATAACGATAACAAGGGCAATTGCAATCAAAGGATGCAAATAAACGTTAAAGCATACCCAATACCCCCGTCTCTACATACTCTCAAATGGTTTCAAGCAAAGTTGCGTGTAAAGAATACAAATTATAAAAAGCACATTATTATCGCGGATCAGTAGATATCGATGCATGTACGATCTAACACAAGTTCAATAACACGGATCCAATACGGTAACACACGTAATGACTCACGATAATCAAACGCACTTTAAACTTTAACTCCGCTATGTTCACATAATTCGCATTGCTCAGAAGTCATAACTCACATGCACTTCTGTATATCAACAGCGCCGGATCGTTTACTTTTTATTAAAACGAAGTGTGAAAGTAAGTTGTCGCCAAGTTGTCACATGTTGAGCGGGAACTCGCGCGGCAATTATGTATAATATCGGCAAGGCCACGTGCTCCGTTGACGTTAACAAAGTTTCCCGATGCGGGGAAAACTTTGTGACATGTGAGTGGTAGATACTTACAATATGTTCGGCAGGCACGCACCCCGCGCCCCGCGCCCGCCGACGCCGGCACCGCCGCCGCCGTGACTCAGCGGCGCCCTCGCGCGACGTCGCCCCGTCTGCCCCCATGGAAAATTTATACCCACCCTCTTCCCAAGATCATTACGAAAAGGCTCCACTAAATTCAACCTTCCTTTCATAGAAATTCGGAACGTTTTTGATCGCTTCGATGTAGCAAGACAAAGAGCACCAGCAATTTCGTCGAAAACAAACCTTAACTCCTGTGGGATATAGTTTGTAATTTATGTGACGAAGTGGCTCACGTGCTTTGAAAACGCACCAGTGACGTCACCAAACTCGAAGGTGGGCTATAGGGCGGCGGCGCGCGGCGGCGCATACTTCTATTTTGTTTTACTTTGCGCTAACCAGTCTGAATAAAGAATAGTTATCCTGCTCTAGATAATCAATAATCCTGCACATTTACAAATTCCACGAATCCAATCTTGCGAGTGCTATTTAAGCTAGAGCCAGAATGCGAGCATAAAAAAAAAGCATATGTAAGAGTAGTGTCGCACTGGCTGCGGAGACACGGTCGCTGTGCGCACTCCCTTAATTCCCTGCTGGTGCGAGGTGGCGCGTCTAGAGAGCGTGTGCTCTCTCATCTCCTTAATTCGTCCTTCGCCGCAGCCCCCTTAATTCTCCCTTCTAGCATTGCTGGGAGGGTGGGCACTCACTCTCTTGTTAACCCGAGTTCGCCTCCCTTATTTATGCCCGGCGCGTGGGGGCGGGCGGGCCGGGGGCGGCGCAGGGTGGCTCTATCGACGTCCGTACGCTGTGTCTATGTGCTGGTGAATTAAGAGCGAGTCGGCTTTCATTTTGCTAAAGCTTCCACGCTCGTGTGCTCGCCTTTCAGGCGCTGCTTGCTGGTGTGCACACGGGTGGCTCTCGCAACTCTCGACCCTCAGACGAGGGGATAAGATCGAAAGCCCCGTGTTCCGCCTCGCTCGCCTTCAGCGTTTTATAACTTCAGAGAGCGAGGAGGCAGCAGAGTTTTTGTGAGTGGAAGGACTTTTTTGACTAACGTTTTTTATGTTTTACTCGGTTAGGGTTCGCTAAGATAACGACATCTCACAGAGGGTGGAAAGCATTTTCATAGGAGATACATGTTTGGTAGCAGTAGTTGCTGTTTAATAAATATAGGATGCAACGACTTATGGAAAACAAATATATGCTTCAGTGAAAAATTCTGTATCTATGCAAGGAATAACTCGAGAAATGACAGTCTTGTAACTTTGAAGGATAAAGGTATACTTAGTTGTGTCAAAACTATTTTGTAAAGTTTGCAAGGGCCGGGGACGTGGTGGGTGGCTAAGTCTACGCACAACGTCTTCAGAGAAAGTGAAATTTAGCACAAGTTCGGAGAAATACAACTGTTCGGCGCCCCCTCCCTCTCAGGAGCTGCGGGGTGGCAGTCGGCAAACGCGGCTTATAACAATTAAGTTTATTCGCTCCCAGGTTTTTCTATTCAACTCAACAAAAAACATTGGAAGTTTAGAGTTGAAGAAAATAAAATTATGTATTTAGTTAGTTCGGTGGTGTCGTGGCGGTCGGCCACACTACAACGTATCATTTTATAATTTCTATTATTTAAGAGTGTGGTTAATGGATTAACAATGTGGCTGAAGAATGAATTATAGAGCAGATAGATCATACGGGCCCGATATTGAAGTAGAGCACTTTGTGCTGTATGTCAATTTGCTACATGGAATGATCAATAAATTACCTTCGCTCATGAAAAACATGTGCATATTTAATTATCTATTGTATCATGACTCTATTTGTGAGTTAGAGACAGCGGCCGTGATGCATGTACGTCAGGTTAAAAATCGCGAGAGCAACTGCCTCTGTGACGGTTGAACGACCTCTGCTAAGGTGTCGGTTTCGGGCAGGTTATTTAGTGCGGGGGCAGGGGTGGCAGGTGGGGCGGCGCAGCCCCGGGTCGCCAGGCAACGGCAACTGGGTCACTCCGGGCCTGCCCCGGCCGCCCACCAATTATGTACACGCTCGTTACCGGACACGCGTTTTTCAATCACATCCATATTTAATTGGGCATCACGAAGCTGGAAAATGTGTTTGAACCGCCATGTTTTACGAGAACTTTATTTGAATTGCGTTACATATAATGATGCTGGTTTTAATGTTTTGTACTGATTAACGATTTATATTCGAACCTCGGTCTTTGCATATCCTGTTTAGTAATTTCTATGGATTTGAAATCAAGTACTTACATAAATTAGGAGCTTGCTTTCTTATTCGAGAACACTAAATATAAAGATTTAGAGTAATTATTAATTACTGTAGGTATTATGTAAGTAAGAACAGCTATGCAAATGGAAATCAAAGCAGACCATCGTAAGAACAGGATTAGCATGGTCGCGCGTGCGGCACATTAGTGGAGCGTAGCGTCGCGTCGTCGTGTTCGCGTCCGCGAGGCGACTCGTCTTCCGGGCTCCTTACAAGACAAACCTGTGCCCTAACTTGTTGCATGGATGCACCGCGGAGGGTGCGGGTGGCGCGGGCGCGGGAGCGGGAGGGCGCGGAGGGCCGCGGGGGCGTCTTCATAGTGAATGGGCGCGAGATGTCGTGGCCGGCCGCCACGTGCGCGTATGGAGATGTCTCCATTGATAACCGTGACCTCGCCCTTATCGCCGCTCGTCGATGACGCCCGCTTACCTGAGCACCGAACACCCGATCCTTGGCACGGCTAGCCACAGGCCACTGCTACTTGGGTATGAAACCTATAGTCCAACAAAACACAATATCATCAAAAACTAAAATAGGTATCGCCCCAATCTATTCGGTTAAATTTGTGAATCAATGTATGTACATAACATAGGTAGGTAGTAGGTATATTAAATACAAAATTGCGTTCGCATAGTTTTCCGATCTATGATAAATTCAAATAAAATGCCTTTCATCGTTTTAATTAATAGCGAACAAATCGTATTCAAATTATATTGGTAATTTGTGGGCTGCATTTATTTTGTGCTATGTAGAGTTCGAACTGAATAGCTCTACAGATTTTACGTTATATTATGTATTGTGACCACAGTTAAATTCTTGTTCAGTCAATGCACAATTCGCACACGAAATATTGTTAGTAAACGAATAATCAATACAATGTGCTCAGTGGTTGTATCTATAGACCCAGTTACAACTATTCAGTTCTGTAAATTGGCATAACGGGGTCGAGTCAACTCGTAGACAATTAGCATTGAGTACGGCCGGGCGAGCGGGCGCATAGCAAGTGCAGCCTTGACATTGGCCGTCGCCCTAATGTCGTCGCATCGATTGTCGGAATGCGAACAAAACCATCTCCGGCCGGCAAATAATAATAGTGTCGAACCGATGAATGAGCATATTAGCGAGCGGCGCGGGCGCGGGCGGCGCGAGCCCGGCGCCGAGTCATTACGCGCCCCCATTAATCACTGCAACAATCGGCCGATATCTCGCTATTTACAAACGCGGGAGCACGTGTTCGCCGCTCGTACTACGCAGAGTGTATTGACCCATTTAGATAGCTCGACCTTCGCGCGGCCATTGTGAGCGAAAAACATAAAAATAAGTTTTATTGCGGCGTCGTTATGCGTATCGCTGCGGCGCGGCCCGCCACCGCCGCCGTCACGCTCGCGCCGCACCGCCCAACAGCTGATTGCTACGTGACATTTTTATTTTATTCGCTCTCTTCCGGGGATTCTCCGAGATACGTGCCAGTGACGTCATTATCAGCCTGCGTACGCTGCCACCTGATTTATTATCTCAAACACTGTGATATTAACTCACCCCTATGGATCGACGTGATTTATGTACGCATTGTATTGTGTGCACTGCACTGGCTTTCAGTGATGAATGTGTCTCCAAGTTCAAAGTTTTTATTTCACACGTTATTAAAAGGGTAAGTTAGGAGGAATGTAGCTACAATATTAATATTTACATTAATGATACGGATACTGATAGCCGTTGCCGTCTAACCGTCTTTTGAGCTTTATTTTACTAGGTTTGCAATCCATCAAGATCAGTGCATATGAGTCTGTTGCCGATCTCGATTAGGGCATAGGAACCGGGTTTTCCCGGTTCCAAAAGAACCGGGAATTCCCGGTTCTGAGGGTCCCTGAAAGAACCGGTTCTGTTAATCGGAGAACCGGTTTTTTCGGTTCTTTCGGTTCTTTCGTTCTTTCTTAAAATAAATTTAGAAATACCTCAAATCATGCTAAATATTAAGTTATTATCATATAATATTGTTTTTACTTGCCTCTCCCACATAATTTTTGTGGATCCAGATTCCAGCTACATTTGTGAAATCAGTTTCAACGTCGCATTAATCTCATTCTGCCGATCTAAGTACATTGTATTAAATTTTGGCACTACAAAAGTCATCAAAATTACCATTATTTATTAATATTATTTTAATCATTATTTATAATCGAAACCTGGGCTGTATTGCAGTCCTTCTAGCGATGTCATATCGACTATTAATAGGTATATTGAGGTGTTGAAGTGTTTGTATAGTAACGCCACCATGTCGATCCGGTTACAAGACGAGAGCACGAAACCAGTCCAACTGCAGCGTGGTGTGAGACAGGGAGAAGTTATTTCTGCGAAACTGTTCACAAATGCTTTGGAGGACGTCTTCGAGCTCTTGGACTGGAACGGGTTCGGCATCAATGTCAATGGCGAATATATCACTCACCTTCGTTTTGCCGATGATATAGTGATCATGGCGGAGTCGCTGGAGGAGCTCAATACTCTGCTCAGCGACCTCAGTATCGTTTACCAACAGGTGGGCCTTAAAATGAACATGAACAAGACAAAGATCATGTCCAATGTCCATGTCGCACCTGTACCGGTTGTTGTTGGGAATGATACTCTCGAAGCTGTCGACCACTACGTCTATCTTGGACAAATAGTTCAGTTAGGCCGGTCCAACTTCGACAAAGAGGTCGCCCGAAGAATCCAACTCGGATGGGCAGAGTTCGGGAAACTACGCGACATCTTTTCGTCCAAAATTCCGCAGTGTCTGAAGACGCAGGTCTTTGACCAGTGTGTGTTGCCAGTGATTACATATGGGTCTGAGACGTGGTCGCTAACGGTTGGCCTTTTGGAGAGGCTCAGAGTCACTCAACGAGCTATGGAGAGAGCTATGCTCGGGATTTATTTGCGCGACAGGATCCGGAATACGGACATTTGCCAAAGAACTAGAGTCTGAACTGACATAGCTCGAACAATATGCAAGTTAAAGTGGCAATGGGCAGGCCATATCGCTCGAAGAACCGATAACCGCTGGGGAAGAAAGGTTCTCGAGTGGCGACCACGAACCGGAAGACGCAGCGTTGGCAGGCCTCCCACCAGGTGGACTGTCGATATCGTCAAAGTTGTGGGCACCCGGTGGACACAATTGGCGAGTTGTCGTTCATTGTGGCGTTCTAGGGGGGAGGCCTTTGTTCAGCAGCGGACGTCTTCCGGCTGATGATGACTTATTTATAAACAACTACGAAAAGCCTGATTTAAAAGTACAGACTGCTTATTGTTAAATGTTACTTAAAAACGATGTTGTAATTAGGAGTATAATTATAAAAATTATAAACAATGTGATTTCCAATAAAGTGTATTTTATCCATTCTCCTTTATTCGTTATGGTAGTAGAAAATCAGCTTATCAACTAAAACTTATCAAAAAGAACCGAAAGAACCGAAAAAACCGGGTACCCGGTTCCAGCTTGAGTTTGGAACCGAAAGAACCGGTTCCTAAAATAGGGCCGGTTCTCGATGCCCTAATCTCGATCCAGTCGAGAATTACACATAGTAACTGTTATCTTATCTCTGAACCCAATTACTGGGGAATTCCGATTTCCTGATATTGGTGCGGTTGTCATAAGTTTATTTTCATATAACTGCGTCGCGCTCTTTGAGAGGTATATTATGTGTAGCAAAATGTGACCCACCTAATCAGAGCAACAGTAACAGTTAAACTTGCAGACCGACTGATCCGGGTAACAGCATTTAGCTCAGAGCCACCCAAATGATTCACTCATTGCTAATGACACCGCGCTAATCCCATCCACTATGATCCGTTTTATCCCATAACGAAAATGGAATCCGACGAAAGGGTAGATTTCGGATTTAGGCTATCAGAGTTTAATGAAACAGAGCGAATGCAATGTCCAATGCTATTAACTTAGCCAGTTGAAAAATGTGCTAGCGATAGTGATGTAAAGCAGCTTCGTTACGTGGAAGCTTCGACGGTCAGCGGTCGGCTGGACGAGTGCTAATGGTTGCATGGAACAGTTAGGTTCGGAAGTGCGCGTGGAGCCTCGAGTGGCGCAAAAGGTAACGCGGCGGAGGAGCCGGCCGAGTGCCGACATTCCGATCATTCGCCGAGTGGTAGCGGCTGTGTTCGGGGAAGCGTGCGTCATCTCGCGCTCTACCGACAAAAACTACAAATTTTCCCTTTCATTGCATCGAGTGGTCGCAGCTCGCTCATCATAATAAACGCATAACGCGTTGGCTCGCACGCGCTCACTGTAAACAATGCGTTTCGGGAATTCCCTCTCTTTTTATGCGGGATCACATTCCTGAGGGATTCCTTTTGTTTGCTTTCCAACTGTTGTTCATTTTTTTCTTATTCTCACCTTGAAGTCATTTGACTCTATTGACACTTGCATAACGGTACGCGCATAGATTACGAGCTTTTTGTGATACCCATTCAAGACATCCATCATCGTACGAAGCGCCTTTATGTTGTCCACTTAGCTGTTAATGTTTTTATAACTCTACAGATTTGATTGATTTTTATGTGGTTTGAAGCTTCTTTAGAATTATCATTATTGTTAAATATCAATTTATATAACAAAGATATTCCTGTTTAATAATTTTATAACGTTCTAAGCGTTTTATCACATTGTTATTTGTTGCTTGATTTTCATGTTATCCCTACGTGCACTAACATCTCGAAATAACAAATCTTTGCGAAAATACTGTATAGGTAGATATGCTGTCATCGCAATCCTAAGTGTTACTTGCAAGTTGCAAATAAAAGGCCATTTGTTACGGTTAGGTGTTGGCAAAAAAATTAGATTACCCAACTACTGTTCAAATTAATCGTGTACGGGTGAGCAGTAGCCGGAGGCGTGAAATAAAAAGCTCGACAGAAGCACGGCGAAGCTGCGCGAGCGCCGCGCCGGCCCACGAAACAGGATGTGGGACTGGTTGGCGCACGCACACAGGCGCGGCGCATGTGCACACGCGGCGACGAGCGCACACTCGCGCGCGCGGCCTCGCCGCTCGCCGCTCTCCGCTCACGGAAATGTGCGTGCCAGGGCTGCGCTACCACGACCATGCTCAAACATCATTTATTTTTATCAATCCTTCCAGTCGTACTGTTCAAAATTTGCAAGTTTATAGAGTCATAAAAAAACTTCATTTTTGTACTGACTCTCCTTCAGACAATATCAAAGAGCAAGAAATTGAGAGAACAATAAAAAAATGTGTGAGTTATTTTGAGTTGGTTGGGAATGTGTTTCCGCCAGCTGTGTCGGGCAGCCCTGGTCGGCCGGCGAGGCTGGCTTCGCGCCGCACTGCCGAGACCCGCCCGACACTGCCACGATAGCCTCCGACTTTTTCGACAATTCATTGTCTTCAAGCAGGTCGCTTGACAATGTTACACTGCTCTACATCTGGTAATCAGGTCGAAATTTCAATTTGCTCTACAACCTTATAAAAGAAACTCACTTGTAAAGAATTTAGTAACCTGTCAAATCATTTACGTCAAAGTAATCCTATCGTTTACAAAAGCTCGTAGAATTCGCGAACATCAACAATACCGTAGGTCAGGTGTTTACAATCTAATCTGAGTGCAACAAACGGGTCCACAACAAGCCCTTCTGAGATGAATGAGTTTACCACCGCCGGTCACGTGCTCTATTGTACTAAAAAGGAGCGTTAATGGTTTAATCGGTCATTCAATCGGCTCGTTCCGATACTGCAATAGCGCAGCCTCTTCGCACCGTTGTTTCATGAATGGACGACAAAAAATGAAATAAAATTCTACTACGATGTTATGACCGTGGCGTCGTAAACAATCGTTATTTATACAGGCATCGATATATTCCACACACAAACATGAAAGTTGTGTTCGCGTGGGAGTCTAAACTGTCACAGGGCGCTACTCGCGACTCTACTATCGTGACTCTACCAAACGAAATACCTCTGAAAATTTATATTATAGGTTTTCTAATTTATATGTTTAACTTATTTAATGATCAAGATCTATGGATTTAATATCTAAAGAAAAAAAAATAAGTTTCATAGATTAAAGCCGTTTTAACGTTCCCACACAACTCAGCACTCGATGGGTACGTTGGGTATTTTGTCATGTGTATAGGGCGACCCCAAAACGTGGAGCTCAGCACCCTACGCTATCTACCCCGCTTTATAGCTGGCTATATAATACAACATTCGTGGAGCGACGCCGCGCGACGAGCGTAGGTAGCTGTAGCGCTAGATACAGGCGGCCGCTACGCGATGTTATTATGTGCGCGCCTGTGTGCTGCACGTGCACACCGCGCGCACACAGGCGCGCCAGCCCCGCGCCCCGTACCCCGCACCCCTGCCCGCTCGCCGCTCGCTCGACATGGCTGTGGCGCTGTGAGGCAATGCCGTTGCCGTGCCGCCGTCTATTTGGTCTCCACAATGCCATAGAAAGTCTCCGTTCGACTCGCCTCGCCGACCGAACTTTTCCTACCTCCTCGAGCGAGAGGCGCTATAGCAACACCGCTCCGACGAGTCGTCGCCGACTAAGACTTCTTAACGCATATAGTAGAATTCTTTATGGTTGTTATTTTGAATAAGCACTAACTCCTCGCCTCGGTGCTATAGCGAGCGGTACGGTTATAAAATGCCGCATATCCGAGACTAGCGATAAAATAAACGTCTGACGTTTCCAAGTTTCGAACGGAGAGAACGAGCGACGCGCTGCGCATCAGAAAAAGAACTTTACGACAAGATTAGAAAGAGCGAGCGGAGCGGCAACGGCGCGCAGCCGCGTTCCAGAGGCACTGAACGGCAACGCCGAGCGCCAACGTCATTTACTAAATTTATTTTCATGAGCGCCAGCGCTGGCGACGACACTGCTATGCTACATACATATAGCGCTCGCGGGCGCCGCGTGATACAACCTCACGCTAGATATTATCTAGCTATTTCTGCATATTGAAAACTCTTCGCGTTTACTTATAATTTTCTTTTAATGAACAGTAGGTGTGGATTGTAGAGTAGTGTAGAGCCGTGCAATAATCGCCCAGTACAATGAGGCGGCACGTTTGCGCGAAGCGATAAAGGGGTGACGCAAAGTGATTATTTGCAGCGTTGCGATGAGTGGCCGCTGAGTCAACGCAGCGCGCAGCGGGCCGGCGCGATGGCGGACCACTCGCAAGCAACCATCGCAACACGGCCAGCCACGGCTACCTAACCTACTCACAGATCATGCGTTAGCTTTTGATTAAGCGTCCTAAACTCTACCATAGAGCTATCACCTTTTTTGTTTTTGTTAATATGCAGTTACCTACCACCTATATTATCTATCTATGAACATAGATAGGTAGTTCATATTATTATTCGCAATAAAAAAATAATAGTTACAAAGATTAATAAAACATTTGAGGTTAAAGTATTCTTGGTTTCAACAATAAAATAGATCAATGCTAAGTTTACTAGTAAATATAGGTAGCCTAGTAATTTTCATTTAATGTTACCATTACTGTATAATAATAGGTGGTATAAGGAGTAGAATATCTAGGCAGGTTCTTGGCAAGGCGTGTGCCTCCTAATTGCAGCGGCAGGTGTGGAGGCATCTGCCGCCGCTGCTTGCCGCTTACTAGTTTATTTTTTCCACAATGTGTACATGGCCACGCACGGTGTCCACTGGCTCAACATATTGCAAAATTTTGAGTTGACCGCTAATGAAAGTAGCAATGTATTGGTGCGTCCATAATTCGATAAATATGCGTTACTGCGGTAAAAGTCAACGCGCTCGTCGCCTGCACGTCCGTCATTTTGTAGATCGGAGCCGACTGCAGCTGCTAACATGATAGCTTGTTATTCAAGTTTAAAAATAAAGATAAAGCAACTTATACTAAGTGAGCCTCAGTCTTCTACTAGTTAGTGATAGCCTATCTATCCTGGGAGTTTTTAACTGTGTCATCTGTGAGCATGGGTATGTAGGGGCAAAAGAATGCGTTCTATTACAAGGGTCCCGTACCCCGGTGGGTGCGTGGTGCGTCCCTTTACCTGAACGGCCCAGGGGCTGCGCTCAGGGCGCATTGTCGCTAAAAAAACTGAGTAGGGTCGGCGCACACAATAGGGCTCCGACCACCCTACCAGGTACCATTGTACGCCACCCGTATGTTACTCTAGCGAGCTAAACACACATTGAGTAGAGCTTGAGTGAAAAATAGAGTTTACATATTTAAAGAGTGTCGAATTAGATTCAAGGTAATTAGTCAGTAGGTAGAAAATTATGTGGTTTCATGAGTTAGTTTATTGTTTTTTAGATAGTGATTATGGGATTTATTTTGGAATAATGAATATGTATTATTTATATTACCTAAGTACATGGTTTTAGGCAGTTATCTCAATAAGTGACAATAAATGCAAATACATCAACTCAAGAGTAAGTAGGATGTAGGAGTAAATGATCTACCAGTTTGTATAGATCTATCTGATAATCATCGACTCAATACCGATATAACTTATTTACCCGTATTATTTATTATAGAAATTAACCGTACAAACTTATATTATAAAGTATTCCATTCGTTGTCCATGGAGTGCATAACGTCTCAGCTTACGGTACTTGTGGTAGTTAGAGAGCGGCGCCGCGCGGCTCCGCCTGTCCGCGCCGACGCGCCCACGCACCATTGTGCGCCGGCTCTCCACCGGTACGCGGCCACACATCCGCATCCAGACCCCGGCTACCTCGCAGCGTTACCATGTATTGCATTTTGGCTACATTTCGAGATACATTCTATAATTTTGCTTACAGAACATAAGAACTTATACTAATGTCGTTTTTATTTAAAAGTAGACGAAATAAAAAGTGTCACTGTCATTACGAACGATTCGAATGATGTTGGTGATGGTATATAAAATATTTTTTTGACTTTTAATTATGTTTACCACAAACGTCACAGTCAGAGTTCGCAGTGAACGCGTCAATCTTTGGATCGCAGAGAGTGATAACGTGTGTTTTGTGTATTTGCAGGGCTCGGGCGGCGGGTGCGGCGCCAAGCGGCGCGCCGGCTCCCCGTGTGAGGGCGGCGGCAAAGTCGCGCGCTGGGAAGACTCGATCGCTCGGCTTGAGGCCGTGGCCGCCGGTGCTGGCGGCGGAGACTGCTGGCGCTCCGAGGAGGAGGAACGGCGTGCGTGCCGCCGGCGCTGGTGCGGCGGCTGGTGTGGCGCGCACGACACCATCCGCGCCGAGAACGGCAAGTCCTACCTGGAGCTCGGCGGAGCCGCCGCTCGCGCCTGCTGCGACGGCCGCGCTGCTGGCCGCTGCGCCTCGCGCCGCTGCTACCGCGAGAGGCGGTTCAAGATGATGAACTTGTGTGCGCTCAAGCTAGCGCGCCTCCGCCAGACGGCGGACCCGTCCCTCCGACGGTCGGTGCTCGTGTGCAACACGCTGCGCGGCATCGAGCGCGAGATGGAGCGCGAGAGCGCCGAGGAGGCGCCCTTCGAGCCCGCTTGCGTGGCTGGCGGCGTGGCTCGCTGCGAGCTGCTGAGCGCGCGCGACCCGGCGGCCGGGCGCGCCACGCCCTTCCCCGCGCCGCCGCCGCCGGACCGCGACTCCGGCTACGGCGACGAGGAGCAGCGCACCATCGACTGGGGCTCGGTGCTGAGCCTATCGTCGAGGTCGGCGCTCGACCCCCCCGAGGACGCGTGGCCCGACGACTGGGGCTGGAGCGAGGACAGCTTCGTGCGGCTTCTGGTGCCGACGAGTTAGTGCACGGCGCGCGGGCAGGACTCGCCCGCGCCGCTGTGAGCGCCTGTGATAGCGCGCGGTGAGGCGGGCCGCGCGGCCGGCTCGCGCCTGCGGCCGCGCTCACCTCTAGTCGGACGCGCCGCGCCGCCCACGCGACGCGACGCATACACGCAGTCAGTAGTTAGTATTATGTAATTGCTAAAGGGAAGGTGCTAGCTTCGGACGTGACGCAGGACTTAAATGCGAGCCGAGTTATTTTTGATAGTTTTATTTTCTTTAAGTGAATTCCAAACCGAAAGAAGTGACTTAGCTAATGACGTTATTATCGTTTAAATTAAAACTCAGGTGTTTGAAATTTTGTTGAAATTATTATGTAATTAATTAGGTAAAATGACTATATTTATTTCGTTGACCAGAAGAAGAAGAAAGTGACAATTTGAAATTATTTCTGTCTTGATATTTTCATTGTAATGTATCTGAACAACGAGCACGACTTTAATTTGTTTGGGTTATGTTGAACGGATTGAAGTCTCTTTAGTGAAGCGTTCTTGGCCGCCGAACTGGTGTGAGCGAGCGGGGCTCGGGGGTGCGGGTGCAGCTCTGACTGAAGAGATTTTTCTACGTTGTCGTATTATTAATGTAATGTGTGGACATGTGCCGTGTCGACAAGCGCATAGATGTTGTGTAAAGCTACTGCAGCACGATGGTTGATGCGAACAATGACGAACAAATTGTAATGACTAGTACCTCAGTACTTAACGTAACTGGTGAACTTTCATTAGTTTCACATCCACCACTCGCGTGTGCCAGCACTCGGTAACTGGATGTCAATTAAATAAGCCTTACCAGCTGTGACAATGAAAGTTTCATGATTACAGGAATCGTGCATTTGAATAATTGGAATTTGTAATACATGACTGAACCGTGGCTGTAGGTACTTAAATCCCTCATATTTCGGAATTGAGAGTTCTGTCCATTGATTCGGATGCCTTCTAACGATCAATTTTAACTTTAAATAGACATTAAGATCCTTATTTAGACATAAAACAAAATAACTTTAAAACTCTCATCGAATAGTTTATTTACTACACTAACAGTGAACTGCAGTTCCTAATACGTAATTAAAAACTAATTAGAACAATCTTTAATTTATTCGACACATTTCCTTCTAGTTTTGTACTGCGATATTTTTGTTAGGGGGCATCCGAACACATCAGATTAGGTTTTCGATAGTCAAAAGATAGTTCGTTGATGAACTCTGTAAATGCATTGAGATTTGAAAAGTAAACCAATAATTATTGTATCAATAGTTTGAATGTGTACCAACCCGTCGTTCCTAAACAGAGACAGGTAACGAACAATGTCGAAAACAAAACCTGGACAAAACTTACTATGATGATACGTTCTCTCATTAGTAACATCGGGTTGTGAGGCGCGGGGCTCCCGCAGCAGCGCCGGGCGCGTGGCCGGCTCTGCCAGACTGTACCCTCTATACCTGCGTTCGTACTTAACTATTTGTTCAGTTTAGGCCGGCCACCCTCCCCACGGCTCGCGGTGAGCGCCGCGCGAACCACGGAATTGTGACTGCATGGACCAAACCTACCTAGCACGACTTTTAATAGAGCAAAGTACAAATTTCAATAATAAGATGCATTCGTGCTCCGGCGCAAGTTTGTCCACCGTTGTCAATTACTCAAATATTTGAATTGTGATTCGGTAGCTAATGAGAGAAAACTCTATGTTCTTAAATTTAGTGTACATATTAGATACGGAGATGGGCATTATGGCGTGGTGATTCGCGCCCGTTGTAAATATATTATGTAAAGTAATAATTTTATTGATATCGATGTCGATTGTCGGGTAGCTCATCACACCGCTCGCGAGCCGCCGAGCGACCGCGCGTCTGCGCGCCGCCCTGTTGTATATTACGACCTCTATTCTGTCCAATACACTCCACAAGTACAGATTTACAAGTTACATATTAATGCATTATTAATATAATAAGATGTCACAAAATTTTATCGCCAGTACAGACCAATAATATACATGAACAACGTTTAGTTATAATTTTGGGTTCTAAACTCATAAGTGATGCACTGAGTAACTGAATGATCAGCTCAATCTATTTAATTTTATGAGTTATTTCGCGTTAGATATTTTGTTGATGATGTCCGTATGGTTGGTTGTGATGGTTTACTTAAGTAAGTTAGCGACTCTCCGGCAAATTGCCCTATTTGTCTTGTACCTACCTACTACATTTTACTATATATTTGTATTAACATTTTTGAGTCAAAGTTTTGTATTCCTGGCGCATAAAGTATACGAATTCCATTTTTTGAAAGTACTTAAAACTAATTAGTCGATCCTTTCAGTCAAACTTCCTTAATCAATTAGTGTTATGTTTGTCGACACTTTTGCCTCATGAATACAAGACGGTTAATGCTTGCAATATAATGTATTTAGGTACAGAAACTTCTTATCCTGTCATTTTCATAAAATAGCCGACTGATGTCTAAGTCGGATTGTCTGTGAATTATATGTATGTACTTTACTTTGATGTAAAATTTTGTACAAAATTGTAAATGGTGAGCTCTCCTTTGAATTGTATTTAATACTCCTAACTGTTAGTTTGTGTTGTGAGCACGCCCCGCTCAGGCGCGGCGCGCACACGAGGAGTCGCGAGCGCGGCGCGGACGCGCGTCTGCTCGGTGGTCGCGCGACTGCGCCCGCGCCTTGCAATGTGTTGTGACCTCCAGCAATAATTATGATGACAGGTAGACTCCTTGTCGCATCCGTCTTTACCCTGTTGCGAACGTTTCAAAGAAATTTTCGCAATGTTTTCATACGTAACTTTACGACTACAGTGTATAAGTGTATTTCCTTAGTGTTTTTCATTGCCATTGGTTACCAAAAATGACAGGATTTTTATTAAAACTATTGTGAATATATTTTAGAAAGAATACTCTCGTTAGAAAATTGAGAAATCCATTTTGAAGGGGCTCATATTGCACATCGAATTGTTAAATCGTTCCTCAAGGGGAGTTTCTCAAAATCGTTTCTCGATTTGTCTGATGTAAGATATATAATTGTAATATATTATTGTTTAAGCCGTTGTATCGAAAATAACAAGAACAGGAATAATTTTGTGAAACAATGGCACAAAGAATGAACATAAATATTATATATATTATAGAAACAGAAATGTGGCTATAAAAGCAATTTTTATAATAAATATTTACTGTTGAAGAATCTTTGACTTTTCTTTTATTACACCAAGTTTGACCCTGAACCCTGCACTACACATACGAGTACATAGTACATACATCAAATTAATAACTTTAAGAATAATAACTAATCTCACTGCAAATTGTAGAGTTAAAAATCAAACTTTGCGGGTAAAGCTATTCTATTGCACTAATATATTGTATACTTATAATAAATCTGTAGGAATGAAAATTCTGTACATTGAAAATTTCAAAAAAATAAATGACGGGGGGTGTTACTAGACCGAGACCGAAACCAAAAGAGTGAATTTTTTTTTTTTGTCTTTCTGTTTGTTCAGGTATCACGCAAAAACTACCGGTTCGATTACGATGAAACTTGGTATAATTATTCTTCATTATCCCGGGCACCACACTGGGTAGTTTTTATCCCGGAAAAGTATAAATAATAAAAAACAAAATTAATTTTGCGGTTAAAAACTCATTGATAAGTTTCGTCATCCACGCGAACAAAGTCGCAGGCACAGCTAGTATTCAAAATGAATTTCAAATTCGACATACTATTTCTCCTTTAAATAAAAAAAATATTTTAAACTCAAAAAGAAACACTTTTCTTACTAATAACTGCAGCTTCCTACAACTCAGTTTAACAATACTAAATAACACCAGGTACATATTATTTTTCTACTACTAGCTCACATTCCTTTGAAGTAAGCGAAGTAAGACAAGTAAGTACGGATCTCAAAATGCAAAAAGATTTATCCAAATCTAACTAGCAGTTCCAGAGATAAGCGCTTTCAACCAATCATACTCTATCTTCATGACACAACCCATTTTACTGGGTAACACAGTATCCCATGGTAAGACTGGTGGTCAGAATTGACTTTACGATTGCCAAAGATCATCGTATGACAGTCAGGACCTTGGCTTAACGTGCTTTCCGAGGCACAGAGGGGTCTCGGTATGTTCAGAAAACGGTCACCCATCCACGGACCAACCGTGGCAAGCGCGGCTTAACCTGTAATATCGGTCAAACCGTAAAGCGTCATTTCTTAAAATCATCGCGAATTCAAAAATTCGTTTCGTGCTTTGGGATACGGCCCTGTAAATATCAGTTTTAACATGGACGCTGTAGTCTACTATACTAGAAAATTGAAGTTATTATGTACTATACCAAGTCCTAAGTCTCATAAATTTAGCGTTGTTCCTTATAAGGCTATAAACTTCAACTGGGATAATAGACAGCCGTAAACAGTTACAAGATTGTAAATGTAATCACCACGCACATTGGCTGGTGATTGCTGTACCGCTAGTTACGGGTGTAAGACCTATCTATATTAAGCCGTCCTGGTAGTCTTGCTAAAGAATAATCCTTACAAAAAAACCGACTTCAAAATAACTCTTACATTTATTGTTTATAGATCCAAAACAGGAAAACGTGGGAAGCACCAGCTTTCAAATGAAAAAAGAATCTTCAAAATCAGTTCAGCCGAATTGAGTGCCTCCTCCATTTTTGAAGTCGGTTAAAAAGTAGGAATATACATAGATAGAGAAGCAGATGATTGGAAAACCAAGTTCTTTATCTGACCATCATGATCAAAGCATCCTTAGGTATTCAACACTTCTTTAAACTGAGGCATATGAAATCTAATTAAGACGGAATGCCTAATGCCTGTATAAATAATGTTGATTGAAGCTGAGGCTACAGCATAGGCGAGGTCCGAGGACGCGACTGGGGTGTTTTTGGTTGGTGCAAGTCCGACATATAACCACGTCGTGCCCTCGACGTGGGTTGAAGTCACCATATTTCGCAAAAAGTACTATTTTTCAAGTTATCGAATATAAAACAACTTATCTAAAAAAATGATCTTAAATATCCTAGTTTCAAGATAAAGACTAAGGGCTTTTAAAGTACCTTTTAAATGTATATTATATAGGCTGATTGCCAACCGGAACTTAAAAAAGAAATACATTCCTATAATTATACAGGCCAGTGAGTTTGCTATTCAATTACATAGAAAAACCCCATAATGCTTCATAAACAAATGTGAAATTGTTTTGCCTGAATTTATAGTTCGCAGTAAAACCATATTCATAATCAAAAATCATTGCCAGACCGACAAAATGAGACCGAAGCTTTTAATTATTGTGTTGGCCTGAATATAGGTATGTGTTTTACATTACCTATTTAAGTAAAAACGAGTATTAATGCGAATAAATACCTAATTTACTACAAAGAGGTTGAATATCAGAATTGAATTTTACCGGAATAGATAACATCCTTTTTCTAAAAATGTGATATTTGTATGTATGAAAATTCATTATTACAGTTGTATTTTACAGCAAAGTAAGTAGCTAAAGCACTTGTGTTATGGAATTTAGAAACAACGAAGATACCACAAACACCCAGACCCGAGACAATGTAGGAAAGTTGATTTCTACATTGACCAGACCGGGGATCGAACCCGGGACCTCAGAGTTAGCGACACCTTGAAACCGGTGCGTACGCCACTCGACCACGGAGGTCGTCATCATTATAATATACAGACTATAAAATTTTATAGTTTGCGATTCTATTTTTCTTCTCTCTAGCTTTTCTCAAGTCATGTTACACGGCTTGTGAATTTACCGGATTCAATTTGATATTTTACATAGAGCGACTGTCTATCTGGCCCCTGAAACCCATTTTACTGTGTACATACTTTTAATACTATAAAGGATATATGTCATGTAGCCTTCTAACTAGCTAATTCATGTTTTGCCAAATATATAGATATCTATGTTTAACATACGTAAAGTTAATCAAAAAAGCTTCCTAAAACCTTTTCAATATGAGTCGACTCTATCTTACCTTAGATACATTGTACTAGGTTTATAGTAGTTTATACACACATGTATGGACACATTTAATACTGTAGATGTAACACTGATTCCAAACGTCGTTCATGTATCCAACACTTGCAATTTAAGGACTTCAAAATAATTGTATTTTAATTTCATTTCGCCTGGAATATCTAATAAAAGGGGTATACAGAGGCACACCTTTACTTTTTGCCAATATGTTACAATGCTGAACTGAATTCTTTTATTATAGTACCTAGATAGTTATAATTAAAGTGCGAGATAAATAGGAATGTATGGTACAGGAAAAAAATGGTAGAAATAGCAGTGAGTGACCACGAAAAGACCTTGGGGTGTCAGATACTTTCTAAAAATTGACCCACAGAAGACCAATGCTTTCGTTGCTAAAGCTACATTTAAGATCGCGAAGGAATTCTCCCAAAATTCTGGTTTTTTGAGTGTTACATACTGAAATATAAAAAGGTATTAAAGAATATATGTACCTGAAAAGAAGGATAATAAATGGATAGCTTTTATAGAAGAAAATTGTTTATTCTCAGATTAAGCATTAATTAATTAATTATGTCTGAGTGTCTGACAGAAAACGGAAAATGACTTTTGCAGTTTTTACAAGGTAAATTTGATCTATAATTCTATTATTGTTGTTATTAAATTGTGTTAATAATAATAATGTTATTATATCTATTGTTGTTATTGATAATATTGATACCGTGGGTATTCGATGACTTATTTTTACGGTAGGTCCGTATTTATCTCTTATTCAAGTTCATTCAAAACTAGTTAATCAGTTTCAGCTTACTCAGCATAAATGATTGCGAATATCACAACATATTCGAGACTTTTCGATAACAATTATCATTTTTAATTCAAGTGTAACTTCCTTGTATATTTTTGGCGAGCAACAGATAAAGATGTGTTACGACCTACGTATCTATCTGCCAATAACGACCGTGCTTTGTGCACGTCTGATTAGATGTAAAAGGTAAATATTTTTGAAGATATCTCAGACAAAAAACAAAGTCATTCAGTATATTTTTATTATTTAGGTACTGTTAGAAAACTAAGAAGGTTGGCAATGCGCATGACACAACTTTTTGATGTATGTAGCGACATCTAGTGGTGAGGTTTGTAAGATGCAAGTTGCTTCCATAAGTCATTTCTTCAATTCTGTTTCGATGGTAACTGCTTGGACACCGTGAAGAGTTCTTTTGTGTTTCCACATGTCTCCAGAACGTCTGGAAAATTAATTTAGTAACAGGTTCACAATTAGTCATCATATAAGATTTTTTAACAAATAGTTATGTAGTATTAGAGTTAATTGACAAATTACATTCGTCGGTTACTTATAAAAATAAGTTAAGTGTGTATTTGATTCAATAACTTATCCTGAACAATAGTAAATAAAAAAATGCTTAGTAGGTATATCCACCGATTTGTTGACAAAAATATTAATTAATAAAGAAAGGAAGTTAATTTCATCTTTATTTAACAAACCTAAACAAAATTAATTATTTGCTTAAAATAAAAATAAGTACTGGACATCGTTTCTTAGTTTTAACAAACCACAATTACATCCCTCTAAAATAAGCGTATAAAATAATTAACTTCGCACGCAAATTGTAAAAGTAAACTAACAACAATTGATGGGATATTTTTCGATTGCAACTTTCATCTGACAATATTTATATAAAGCCACTTCACTTGTATAAAAACTTTGACTTAATACCTAGGTGTCTAAAGATAACTAACACTTATAACGCTGGTCTATTTAATTACCAGAAATTTAACAGAAAAAATAAAAAACTTTTTTTTTCTAACCAGTCTATCATATGGGATATAAGTTGTAAGTACTAAAAGGACCTCGGTACTTGTTACCATGTAATCATAAAGTGCTATAAGTTATAAATTTTATCATTTGGTAAAACCCGTTACAAAGGCACGATATGACTCGTACTTTACGTGCGATATTCCGGATTTAGGCTATCTACTGGGACTTCTGAATGAAAACTATACCTACTAAAAATATTCTATTCAAATTAATACATATGTGGGATAATATTAGGATCTGTAAAGGACTAAAGGGATAAGGACCAAGAATTTGCTCATAGTAGATATTTTGCTAACTAACTAATAACGAACAAAAACCCAATTTACTGGAAAATACCCATTGTCTGACAAAGAATAAGTGACAAAATTTTTGAAATATTGTGACATTGAAAAAAATAAACCCTGAACAATCTACAACAACATCAAAATCTTCCAGACACGCGTTTACATACGAGACTTTTTGTTAGCTTCGTCCTTGATATCATTGAAATATTTGGTAGTAAAGTGACGCATCAACGAAAATACTCACTAAAAACAGTAAAATACAAGATAAATGCTTTGTCAAACACTTTTACATCAGTTATATTCATTTTAGTTAGACTCCTCTGCCCGTCTGGACGTGTCCATGATACCGGCAAAGGTGTCGAAACGTCGGAACCTAAAATCTTAAATAAACCGCGACATAATCCGTAAAAAGTAGTTTTATTTCAATGTCTAACATTCGCGTAAACCTAAGAAACCAATAGTTATATTTATAAACACAGATGTCGCAAGGAGCAGGTAAAAGAAGCAGAATAAAGCGACGACTATGGGAAGGTAAGTAGGTAGGGGCTATGGGTAAGCGCGAACACCGGGTACGGTCGTGCCTTTTTTGCTCACCCCGCAAAAGCCCCGGCGTGATGTACCGATAGGGCTGCTACTTTATTTAAATATTGTTAAACAGGTAGATATTAATGTGGGTTAGACTGGATTTGGTAGTTCTGGAGGTGATTAGCAATAGGACTTCAAAGTTTCCGCTATTTTGTTTCTTAATGAACCTCTAAAAATAAGACATATTTAGAAGGTTAAATCATCGTATTTATGTATGTTAACTATAGCGTTTACTGTTGCAGTGTTTATTATTAGATTGCTGCTATGATAGTTGTAGTTCAAAATTTCATGCTATTGATAACAGCAGCTACCTCAAAATGCCTAAAATAAAAGTTGTTCAATACGATCCGGGTAATATTTGTTATACTTCTGAAGTAATTAAACTAAGTGCTACCATATGTCATAAAACATTAACATAGCTACACCACTGGTAACTGATGTACCTATATACATTATATTGGTTTGTCAGCTATTGTCAGTTGAGTCTTGGTGATCGGAAGGTGGAAATGTACCTGAAGGCAGTTCCGCAGATATCACACTCGTGCGGCTTCTCGCCAGTGTGGATGAGGGTATGCACGGTGCGGGCATACGGTCTCCTGAACGCGGCCCCGCAAATATCGCAGCGGTATGGCCTAATACATGGAAAATATATTAAAGAAAGAAATTTCAAAATTGGTACAGCTATTTCTAAGCTATGATGATACAGACAAACATAAGTTAAACTAACACCAGCTCTCTTTGAGTCGAGCTTTATTAATTCTAACTATAATTAATCGTTAAATAAGTAAATAACATAACTAACATGTTTAATCACTACACAACAGATAGGGTTAAAATTACAATTATTCGGAATAAAATTTTAGCCTGAAACCAAACAAATATCCATGAAATATTTTTGTAATGCCAGTATGAAATATGAAATGCGCCTATTATTTTGTTTACCAAAATAGCCAGCAGTATATTTCACTATTGATACCGACTGATTACAGCATATACTCGCGTTGGGTTCGCGAAATTTATCCCGACCAAATGAACGCCCGACGTAGTTATCAACACAAAAGAATTAATATTGGTCAGCAAAATGAGTGCGAAATACTTTTCAGCAAAATAATACTGAAATACTACACAATACATAATACACATATAGATGATATTATATATTATAGTTTATGTATTACCCACATAAATAATGTAATTGCAAAAAAATCTTTTGATTAATTATGTAGCGTAATTTAATAAAAGTCATAAAAAGTGGAATTTACACTGCAATTTTTTAGAGCTTAATCACAGTAGGTACTTATTGTGAGAAGGAAAAGTAAAATCCTCAATACTGGCGCAAGGTATACAAGTTTCATTTCGAATTTGAGAACGCTAGCGCCATCTCTGTGAATAAGCGACAGTTGTCACATGTCGCTAGCTGCACAAGAGGCGACAGCAGAGAGCGTAGATACTCAAAATTACAATTAATCGTATCAAATCACTTAAAAATTAAACCGTGGTGAATCAAATTTGATTTGACTGTTCGAATGTGAAACAAAAGGATTGTATGATAACCTTTGGTCTGTGTGAATGCGTGCGTGTTCACGCAAGCGTGCCGCGGCAGTAAACGTCTTGGGGCAGGCAGTGCACGCGAAGGGTTTCTCGCCTGTGTGAGTCCTACGATGATCGTCGCGCTCCACCTGCCACCGACACCATTCCACATACATTATCATACGGAAAAAATACTGGGAACTATCTGCGTCCATCCTATAGTAAATAGCGCGTGCAATGAGCGTTTTTGCAATTTCTGAGTAGCTTTACCAACTTTACTACCTTAGTTCGCTTGATATCAAAGCTTTTTAAGTAGGTTTTGTGTAATGTAATTATTTTTTTTTGAGGCTACAAATTCTATTATCACAAGTTTACGATCTTACATGGTTTTATCATTGATAAGGACTTGGTAAGTATATGGTCCAGTAAAAGCGTGCACAGGCAAACAAAAGAAAATGGTCCTTTAGTACTCCCAACATTATTACTTTCCTGTTAGTCTAGCTAGTATTTGACTGGTCTTATTTACTTGATATTCACAGGTAAAATACAATAATTTTTTTGATTGGGACCGTATCTATAGTTAGTTCCCGCTGTGCCAACATGTAAGACGATGTATAAACAAGTAAAGGGGAATTACCTTGACTTTGAACGCCTTTGGGCAAAGGTCACAGGGGTAGGGTCGTTCTCCCGTGTGCATACGCATGTGGATGGCCAGGTGACCTGATTGGTTGAACCGACGCCCACACACCCGGCAGGGGTAACCCTGGGAACAGATACACAGTTTAAATCTGAATGTATGTGGCTATAAGACGACAATCTTCACAATTATTGTTGATACATACTAGAAAATAAAAACAATAATTGATAGTCGTAAGAAGAAGTAATTTATTACCTAGGTAAATTTCTCAAAACTCTCTCAGAATTTTAATAATAATAAGGAAAATGTTACCTACTGTTGATTTCAGAATTAAAAACTTAGAAAAATAATGTATTGAAATTAGAAGGTGCCGAAACACATCAGGCATGAATTTTCTTGAAACCGTAAATTATTCTCACCATTTATTTAGGAGACACGATGTTTTATATATCTACATAGTCTCTGGTCCTTTAAAAAATTAATTATTCACAAGTATTCAGTCCCATTACAGGCCAGTAACTCAAAAATTTCAATCAGCTGACTTTTACCAGTGCGTGGGCATTCAGATTGAATACTATTGATCTATTCTTAACTTTTGATTCTAAACCAATTTTGTTTGCTGGCTACGTCAGTACTTTTGAATGCAGGATATTATATTATTTGAGCATTATTAGTTTAATTTTGTGTTCCTTCCTAGATATAAACTAAGGGTCAGCCTAGTGACAATTTGTTATAATATAAGCTTCCAAATTAATAAAAAATTGTATATAAAAGGTTTGCAATTATTAAGGTATAGAAATGGCTTAGTATAGTTCGTACAACAAAGTATTGTAACTAAAACGATCAGTTTAGTTTTATAACGTACGGGCTTAGTAACTTTATGCATTTTCTTATGCGTGTGTAAAGCACACATGCTGCCCAGAACTTTGTCACATTCTTCGCAAACGTAGGCCATCAGCGGAGCCCCTGGAGGTCGATCCTCGCCTCGTTTGTGACGATAAAGCTCCCTGGAAAAAAAGAGTTGGAAATAATTGAATGTCGGAAATTGTATTCGTTATTAAGTTTAGTACAGCGACATCTGTGGATTAATTTCTGTACTTTGCGCATATGTGTTGTGTTGCACACAAGCATAAGTACCTATACTGTGTATCCGTCCCCTAAAAATCAATTTGCTACCTTTCTACTCGTTGGGCTATTTGGCGTGCGCAAAGTAAAGAGTTCGATTCCCATTTCTTATTCTCAGAATATTGGTCAGATGTTTTGATTTTCTTAGTGTTTTTAGATGACTACCTCAGTGTTAACCATATTACTAGAAACTATTCTACATCGTGTAGGTACTGTACTGAAATAAATATGTCGCATGACCTTATTTAGCTGTGTAAGTTTATATTGCGCTCTTTCAAAGTAAATTAAATAATTAAGCTTTTAAATTGAATTGATTTGGAGTATGTTTAATTTATAATATAATTTTCGTAACACTAGTAACGCCATCTATGTGCAGGCTAAAAATAGGTTTTATTTACTTCGACGTTCAAATCTTATTTGACGTATGGCCTTGGCCTAGCTAGGATAAGTACATTGTGTGAAAAAATATTTTAATTTATTTACTGCCTTTTTACCTTGCTGTAGCGAACAGTTGATTACAGGAACCACAGTTCCACATTTTACTATTTCCGCTGTTCGTATATGTCCGCCGTGTGGGCCTTGCGGGCGGAGGCCTGTGGCACTCCAGTGAATGGATCTTCAACTCCTCAGTGGAAGCGTACTGCTTACCACAGATGTCACAGGAGTAACAGATTTCAGGGCCACGTGTTATATTTGCATCTAAGCTGCAACTGTCCTGCAATTACAAATTCAAATTACATACATTCAACTTACAAGCATAATTTTTAGTTTTAGTTTATCTAAATAGAAACAAGTATTTGATTAAAACAGATTGTTTGATCAAATGGCCACCGTCACCTCAAAGATTCGATGATCAATCGATTAAACGGAAACAGTCTGTTGCTATTCTACTTTAGCACGTATGAACGTATCATTCCTACCGTCTGGTCGTCGTAATAATTATTTTGATCTTCAATGTAGCATGTCAGTCTATGCTTGTCCAGGGCATCGCCGTCAGCGAACAGTCCGCTGCAGAAGTCGCAAACGTACATGGTGTACAGTTTGCGAGAGATCACGCTGCTTTTACCGTCGGAGGCGATGCAGCATAGTTGTTCTGGGAAAGCATATCAATTATCAAAGCATGTATCATGATAATATAAGGATATATTCATCTTATAAATAAATGTGGTTTTTTTTTGGACACGAGCTACTAGTGTATGTCGCTAAAATAAATAAGTAGATAGCGATTTATGTATTAACGGATCTTTCATTACTTCTTTTACCTGTGGGTTCAACTTCCAAGGCGGTTGATAGCACTCGCTCGCACATTCGGCAGACAAGCCACTCCGTTTCAAAATTCTCGTTACTATGAGCTGGTTCTGAAAATTATAAAGTTCTAGAAGATTACGCTACTTTAAAACATAATACGTAGATCGTGCCTAATATTTACTTTGTATGGAGGTACTATAATTTAAATAATAATATTAACTAACTAGCTGTGCCCCACGGTTTTACCCGCGTGACTGACAATTCATACACTATCTTTATAAATTATAGCCTATGTGTTATTCCGATGTATAAGCCTCATTACTGTAAAGTTTCATTAAAATCCATTCAGTAGTTTTTGCGTGAAAGAGTAACAAACATCCATACATCCAAACAAACTTTGGCATTTATACTTAATATTAGTAAAGAAGGATAAGGATTTAATTTCGATAAATATCATACCCTGTATATTTCGGGTTGGAACTTTTTCATTTTCTGGTGGTAGCAACGTGCTAGGTTGGTCTAAAGAGTTATCAGAAGTATGAAGCGATATGGTATGGTCTAAGAGATCGGCTTCTGTCGTAAATATTTCATGACATATTACACAGGAATGCAGAGCGAGTAAGTCCGGGCCGGCGCTTTCACTTGTCTGGAATTGAAAATTGGGTAATGTAATAAGATGTAAGAGACCATGTAACTTGGTTTGACTAGGTACGGAAGGGTTTTAAAAAATATGTAGGTAAGTATCAGTGTTCGAAGTTATTGTACATATTTCTATCTTAATTGCTTAGGTACTTCTTAAAGAGCTATAAAACGATACTACGATTAGTTTACAAGTTTAACCTTTGATTTTCCAGATGAATCTTGCAGCGGTAATAGGAACTGATTTACAGTATTTTCATCAAGCAAAGTGGGTTCATAATTAAATAAATTATCTGACTGTACAATGTACAGTTCAGTGTTTTGATGAATGTTTGTATTATTTTCTTGAAAGAAGTTAGTATTTTCAACATTAAAAAATCTTCCGGAGTCATTTGAATGAAAGGATAGTTGGTTATCTACGGTATTCAATATTGTTGTAACGTCGGATGGGCTCTTATGCACATTCGATAGGGTTTCATTAGTAACTGCATCGTTGGTAAAGAGTAAATCATCTGGATCATAGGTTTCTGATAGTTCTTTGTATGGGTAATCAGGTGGATCAAACATCATGGTTTTGGCTGAAACAATGTTTAAAAAATTGAGAATAATATAATTGACGAAACTTAAGTTCTTTTTCATCTACCAACTTTGATAGCACATAGACGTGGAAATTAAATATGTGGGTATAACGCCACTAGTAGCGAATCCACAAAGTAAAGCAAATATGTGTTGTTTAAAAACATACATATTTTCACTCGGAACAAAATGCGAGATTTAAATTATCACTATTTTACTGTTTGCAACCCTATTAAGACAGCTGTCTAGAATCAAGTGTCATCGTTGCTGTCTTTCGTTTGCCGTCATTGGTCATTCGTGATTCGACAGTTGATTTTGTTTACTGTCGTGTTTTGATTATTCCAGTGTGTACAATATTTATTTATTGTGTTAAGTGAATGCAAATTGTACAGCGGTCAAGATGAAAGTAGAAGCCGCTGCACCTTCTGATAAACCTAAAATACCATTGCCGACCCTATCTCAGATAAATTCTGATCGAATAACTCAAGTAAGTGAGGTTATAAATTTCATAACATTGATTAATTCAATGTTTAAAACAACCATTTAGTAACTATTTGTGGTATTAAATTACTATTTTTGCCAATCCCTTTCATATGGCTTGAAAGGAATTGCACTTTATGACCAAATATATTAAAGAAAACAAGCATTAAACATAAGCATTCTGTATAGATTGTGGTCCTGTTGATACAAGTTTTATAACCAATACCATTTTTTTTTCTATTGTTAATTTGTTATAAACATCGATAACGTTGGATTTATAAAAGTTAACAAATCAATCTATGATTATGTTCTGTTTTACTCTAAAACATTCATGAAGGTTTTTCTATTTTATCTCCTTTACCCCGACAGACAGCTTAGCCAGGCAAGATATTATACTTCCTAACACATTTGCTTCTCTGCTGCCCTAGATATTTATTAGACATGACAATATTAAAACAGTCTACATTTTTATATAATTGCAAAGAACTATGTAGGCAAATAAATAACGCCACAGAGTGTGGCATGTGGCAATAAAGTTAGCATTCAAATTTTTCTAGTAGATTGGAGTAATATATCTAGAATGGTATAGAAACAAATAAATATTTTTCTCTCATCTAAACTAATAGTTTTACGTGACTATAGATGGTTCAGTTGGTAGCTAATGTATTTTATTACATTTGAATCCACATTACTAGTATGTGAAGGGCCTGGGCCCGGATAGCAAATTACGAAGTTCAACAGATTGATTATTTCGTACCATCATTAACATACATATTACTGAGTTCAGTTATATGTAAGTCAACTGAGAATCTAAACATAATAAATCAATATATTCCTAGTCATATAATGTGATACAGCTCATACAAGCAACATACGCAGAATAAACTTTTTCCAAAGTTCATACAACATCTAGAGAGTCATGTTCAAATTAAATTATAATTAACAATAAGCCTACTGGTATTCCATTATCTACAAAAGCTAATAAACAAATCTATATAACTATCCACATTGAATTGTTAAACAAATCAACATGGTTGCAATGTTCACAGCTCGCAAATCAGTACTGGTCGCCACAAACCAAGGATAGCCACCTACCTTATGATGCTTCTATTGTGGAATCAATATATCAAGCAGAAATACTTGGATCCAAGTAAGTTATCAAAAATATTTACTAATTTAAATTCATAATACATCACACAACAGCATATACAAGCACTAAAATTGCTCTAAGCCTAACTGATTTAAACAAATGAACAATTTGAGGTCAACAGCCTAGTAGAGTGAGTGCAATGACCTATTTATTTTTTCAAAATTCACCAGTTATTTTTTTGGGAATACAGTGTTTCCATATTTCATTCTAAATTGTTGTTTTATTTTTATAAATACTTTATTTTTTTAAATGTATGCTTTAAGTACCTACTGAATAAATATTGTAAAAAATAATTATTAATTTAATTTAGGTTAATATTTGTAGGAAATTAATAGAGGTTTAGATTAAACTATGGTTAGTGCAAGCTCTGCAAGTAGTTTGAAACAGAATGATTTTGTATGATAAAATAAAAAGTTTTTGTTTTCCTAACTTTATTTAACTGTAACCAATTTTTTTACAGATATATTAAAATAAAATGCCTGTAGTCTTGTTAAAAAAATATTTGGTTAAATTTACATTATATTGATATAACTTTCTGAGTTTCTAAATTTCTTAAAAGGGCTTTGAAACACATTGTTATTTACACTTTTTAACATAAGTATATGCATATTTTTCTTTTGTGTACAGAAATGGTTAAATTAACATATGGCCATGTTTCCAGTTTCTCAGTACGTCGGATCATGATGCTGGAGTTCTCGCAGTACCTGGAGAACTACCTGTGGCCGCACTACGCCGCAGGGGAGGCCTCGCACTCGCACATGATGTCCATCATCGTTATGATCAACGAGAAGTTCAGGGAACGAGTGCCGGCTTGGCAGGTATGGAGACACTTTTAATTACCAATTTTTTAGCTGCCAGGGTTAAATCCCAACATGCCAGTTGGGATTTAACCCTGGCTTGTTGAGAATTTTTATAGATATAAGATGAGAATGCAGTTTCTGTCAGTATTTATTGAAAAAATCCATAAGAACAAAAGGTAGCATTATTATATGGAATGTATTTAGAAATGCAGTTTGAAAATCCTCCACTGCAGATACCATTTGCAAGAGTACAAAACGTGAAACTGCAAGAACATACGCGTTTGAGTTTGAAGTTTCGGAAATAAGTCTTTTTATTATTGAACCTTCTAATAAATATAATATAGTCTAGTTAAATTCTTGAGCCAATTCATGTTTCTTCAACTTTATGCTATAATATAGCATAAAGTTCCTAATACTATATTATAGTATTAGGAATATTTATGAAATTACTTATAACCTTACTAATTTATTTACTAGACTTGTATGTAGCAATAATAATTTTAATATTTATTCCAGGCCTTCCTGAAAAAGCCGGACCACTTCCCGGCGTTCTTCGAGCAGGTGCTCCACGCGAGCGTCGCGGACGACCAGGCGAGCAGCAACATGCGCGAGCAGACGGGGCTGCTGCTGTTCCTCAACCACTGCTTCGGCAGCATGGAGGTGCAGCTGTGCCGCGACCAGGTCAAGCGGCTCGTCTCGCTCAGCATGTGGATCAGCTTGCAAGAAGGTGGGTACATGACCTAGGATATTCTAATGAAATAAGTCATAAAAAATTAGGAAAGCGCAGGACCAGTCATTGTGAAAATCCTTGGAGGAGCCATTTGAGACATAGCAGTAGACGACGTTCGGCAGAGAAGATGATGATAAGTGTTTCTTGAAAGTGAAGTACATCGTTCGATTTATTTGAATGTTTGTGAAACTCCCGTTAATCAGGAATAACAATTATGCAGGAGAGTCAATCAAAGAATTAAAAACCTTAAAGATGTTGACACACGAAGTTGTTAAATCTATCACTCAACTAATCTATTTCTGGTAAAATATAATATTTATTTCACTAATACTAAAACAACTTATCACTAGGTCGTCGAAACCAAGAGTTTAAAGCCGTTCCAAAATGGCGGAAGTACTGGCGGGCGATCCAGAAGAAGGACAAGCCAGAACTGCTGGAGAAGCTGAGCTGGGAGCGCCGCTACCTGCAGCGGCTCATGATCAAGTTCATGCGGATCCTTGAGAGCATTCCCGAGGAGGGGGATGTAGATGCTTATGCTGTCAGGTAAGGAGATCGTCTTAAATACTATACATGTGGTAGAGGATAAATTACAGTAAGCGATGACTAGAGTATTTTGTCAAAGATTTCATATTCTGACTCGCCATATTAGGGATAGATATGAAATAAATAACGTCTTATTTATTTACATAAATATTCATTAAGTAAGGGAATGGTTTGCCTAAGGTCACCCGCACCATGCTAGAATGCAATATTTATTGTGAGCTTACGTCGAAGTCTTACAAGGTATGCTGAATTACCGAGTAAAATAGTTTTATAGGTTGTATAGGTCAGGTAGGCAGTTGCTGCATGTAATAGGTATTCAACTGCATTTAGTGTGACTAGGAACCAACCCTAACATTGGGAAACAGCTAAATACGAAGTTATTTAATCACAAAAAAAAAACATTTTAACAATATATGTTGGCCTATTTATAAAGCCATGAGATAAGTGATTCCATATAGATTCTTATAATATCATTGTTGTCTTAGATACTGCGAGCGGTTCCTAGAGCTGATGATAGACCTGGAAGCCCTACTACCGACGCGGCGGTTCTTCAACACGGTGATGGATGACTGCCACCTGGTCGTGCGCAGCCAGATGGCAGCACTCACGCAGAGGCCCGAGGGACAACTGTTTTGTCAGGTCAGTGGTTTTGATGTTGCTATGCGAATGTTTTTGCTTTATGTAATACAAGGTAGGTAGGATTTGTAACTTTTTGCAAGCGACAACACATTTTTAATTTCTCATACTGATGTGTTTTCTTATATGTTGACGAAATTATTTAAAACGCGATACATAATCCATTTAATTTTATAAAGTTAGCCGCAAATGAACTCGGGTAAATTTAGGGCGTAATATAAATTTATTTTTTATTCGTTGTATATCGTTTAGCGTGGTATATGCGTAAGAAAAACCAGATAACTAATAAAATCCAAAGAAGGCATTATACGCGTTCTGTCTGAAATGAAGAAATTAGAAGATAATATAAACTTACGAAGAATCTAGTTTATTTAGGTAACAGTTTCTTACGGCATATAAAAAATACATAGAATGATTGTGTACATAGGTAATAATAAATAAGACTCCAATTTACTTCAGCTGTGTTTATTACAGTTTCAAAATTAATTAAAAAAGAACAATAAATGCGTTTTTGTCAGTATACAGTTCAGTTACATCTACAATACAGAAAATCAGAGTAAAACAGTCAAATACAAAACATATGATATTATGACAGATATCCTTATATTTATTAGTGCAAGAGAGCAGTACACAGTATATATATTTTAGTAAAATCACTAACCGCTAATGCTGCCATATATTAAAAGGACGGATATAATGTTTTTCTAAATATTAAATATAATATAGCATTGTTAAAGCCTTGTAAAGAGAAAGATCATTTTTATAACCCCTGGTTTGAGTAATTACAATAATATGAGTTGTTAAAGTTAGTATTTTTTTGTTACATTAATTTAGTATGAGTTAATTTCTAAAATAATTTTAAGTATCTTTTATGAGCAATTAATTTCTAATGAGATTTCCTTAATTTAGGTCAGGAACAAAAAGTTACACAAAATATTACAATACTCAAATTCCTATCTTCATACATTTTTGTCATGGTATATAATTCGTTATTTTAGAGGCTTGAAAGTATTTAACCGTCCCAATGCACTTTGGAAAATACTGATAATCATATTTTCTATCACCTTATAAGACACTCCGTTACAAATACATATTATGAGAATAAATCACAGTTAGGCAAACCACCTTAACAGATATAATAAGGCTTAGAAATTGAAGAATTATCTTACACACTATATTGGTGTTCCTAGTTCATAATTGAGGCACATTTACAAGGCACAAACATACACAGAATACCATCTGCGAAACTGAGTATAATATTTAATAACAATAGTTATTACTATATCTACTTAGAGTGTAATATAAATTAATTTTGTATCTTGCATCTACTCGCATAGCACATATTTGTCCTTATCACATACTACATGGTGCCTTACTATTGAAGCTTGTGTGGTTGTGTACCGGCTTTACTAATTTACATGAGATTTGAATATTCGATATGTCAGTAATTCCCTCCATTCATGTGAGTCATCTCGTCACCCCACTCGCCCGTAGGCACTGGTTCAGCATAACAACAACTCTTGCGCAATAGAAACGTTACATGAGACTGTCGTACAACACACACATAGAATATTAAAATTGCCTGGAATAGATTAACGAATATGTGTGCGTAGAGTAGCTCGTCGATGTTCAGCCATGATAACAATAGGAATAGCCACGCTGTCGTCATTATGAGAAACAGTTGAAGGAATAAATTGAAGCTAGAAAAAAAAATATGTTTAATAAATATTATCGCACAAAAATAATAATATTATGGCTTATATTATAGTATTACGTACCAGCCCTTCAGTTTGTGGTGAATCCTCCCATATATGTTTATTCTCTTTATTATTTTCAATGTTGTTACATAGAAGAAGACATTGAATATTATCGTGAATGCGACCGGGGTGAAGAATATTGCAATGCCAAGTAATCCTGAAAATGAAATTGCACAATTTAATCTCTTATATCTTTAAATAATGACCTTTTTAATTCCTATATGTATTGAACAATGTATTAGCGCATTACCTGACTCTACTAAGCGTGGTTTATGACGTAAGACACGACCGTTAAGTCATTTAATTTGAATTATGTATACTTAATCTTACCAATGGTTTCCTGTTCAACATCATCAACTATGATTGACGATGAGAACTGGATCCTAGTCTTTCTGTTGGGGTTGGTGCCGGTATCCAAAAGGAAATGGGCGCAAATGGCCATGGTGGCCATGACAAACACACTGATCCACACCACGCTTGAGTAGTAGCAGTACTTACGGACGTCCGTTACACGTAGGAATACATTGCGCGATCTGAAATTATTAAAAAATAAAAATAAATAATCATCTTATTTAAAAAACGTTACATTGAAAATCTACTATATCTAGAGGCTCGTTACGTTACAAATCTACTGAAACTAGAAGCTCAGTTCCAAAGTGTCCTTCCTATGGAGAAGAGCCGTCAAGAAGCATAAAGGCTTGGTTAGGGTTAAGTGTCATATTTTGAAGAAGACCATGAATTATCTTATATATAAAATTCTCGTGTCACAATGTTAGTTACCATACTCCTCCGAAACGGCTTGACCGATTTTTATGAAATTTTATATGCTTAATCAGTAGGTCTGAGAATCGGCTACTATCTATTTTTCATACCCCTAAGTGGTAGTAGGTAGGTAGTAGGCAGGTGCTAGGTAGAAAAAATTGCATTGCAACGCATGCCGGGTACAGCTAGTAAATTATATACATAGATTAATAAATTGCCAAAAAGACATACGAGGGACGGAAGAGTGATAATTATCAACTTTAATTTCATCCTTAAATTATAATCTCACTTAAAAAGTATTAGAGAAAGGGTCAAGGTTGTTGAAAAAGGCTTCTACCTAATGTAAGGTTTCATGTTAATTGTAATCAGTAAGACGCGTTTCATGTTTTAAATAATGACGGGTTTAAAAATATACATACTTGAAAGTCTTCCATACATAAAATCCAAAACTGTTTAACCAGAAGAAAGCTGCTAGTAGACTGATATACAGAATTATATCTGAAAGAAAACAATAACCAAATTAGTTAAAAATACTTTACTAACAATAAAAAAATTAATTTATTATTTGATACTCACCAGTAACCATAAAGCTCACATGATTACTGAACTCCGTAAATATCCTAACCAGGTCCGCTGCCTGACTTACAATCAAACACATGTTTACAGTCGTTATAATGTTCCCAGCTAAATCTCGAAGGGTCGGCAGCACAAAATATATGACAGCCACCAATAAAAACAAGATCATAGCTACAGCATGGAATATAGGGTTCAGAATCTTTCGCATGAGAAAGTTCATGTCTCTCCAATTAATTTTTACTTCAGGCACACATACTAATGCATATGAACCGGTTATGTTATTCTTTTGCGTGTCTTTTTGTGTTACTAATATCTGAAAGGAAAAAATACACAGAACATAAATAATTTTAACAAATAAGAAATTATTTAGCATGCATATGTTTCATAACTTTTTAGTTAGATTTAAAGCAGTATTTAATTGCCTTCACGTCTATCTGGGTTTATTCTTTGTATATGTGTTCTTTGTGACTACACTGTTGAGTTTCGCGCCTTTACACGCGACAATTTTTGATAGTATTCATAATTTTCATGAAAACTTGTTAATTTTTTGACTATTTTATAACACGTTATTATTTTGCTGTTTATCATTTAATTTCTTGCTGTACAGAGACAAAAATAATGGGCCAATTATTATGGCACTACATGGCATCATTATGTTTTTATGCATAGAAAGAACAAGCATTGACTAAATTCCTAATATCGCATATCTTACTTAGAGTTGCGAGAAATATCGTGCAAATTACAGTACATTGCCGTCCAAGATTATCGCTTATGACACCATACCCGAGCCGCCCCGCAATGTACAGGTCACACAATTTTCGCGTCGTGTAAATCGGGCCTTTACTTATTGCGTTAGTACGATACTAAACTACATTCAAAGCTTTTTTTTACACATAAGTTTGAGTCACCTAATGACTCACAAGTTGATACAAAGTGGAATGTGAAAGTTTTTTTAATGTGATGATAATGAATGAATAGGTGATAGTTTATCTTAGACTGGGTCAATATGTCAGGATAATATTTGAAGATAGTTTTTTCTAGTTTTGTCAAAACTTGTTCTGGATAGCTTTTTAAAGGAAATGCTAGAGCTGGTTTTACTAGTCTATTTATATTTTGAAGATGCGCGACAAAATTCATTTGAGATAAATAAATGTTGCTTATAAAAATAGTTTGTAATTCATTTTTTTTATAGAAAAGACATTCCCTGTAGAAACATGGGTCTTACAGATAACTTAAGGGTACCTTAAACAATACAGAGTTAAATATTTCTTTTATCAACTTCACAGATAACAGCTTCTTAAAGTACTATTAAGTATACAACCAGACATCTCGGACATAGTGTCATTACACTGTGTCTGAAATTTATAAATTTATTATACTAGAAAAATCATCTTAAATTGAGACTAAACTTTATTGATTATATTGACATATAAATGCAAGTGTCTATATATATATTTATGATTATGGCACTTTAAATCTATTTTATATAGGCACTCATTGTTTTAATACCAAGGTTTCCACCCAATTTTTTTTTTATTATGGTTGTGTGTTGCTATTTGTACTTGGCGAATTACTAGCATAATCTTTTTCTAATTTGAAATACTAGCCGCATATTTCAAATATTAATAAAACGTCATAAATTATGATAACCCACCTTATCCAGACAGTATTTAGCCTGATTGTGTATATAAGACGAAGGTTCTTTCTCCTCCGGTATTGCTATGCTATCATGTAAACTGAATGTACTTATCACTGGTTCTTCTTTCACATCTGAGCCCGGTAGATGATTTATTATGTGGCGTAGCCGGCCGTCGGTTAATAAATTAAGTCTGGAAATAAGAGTTAATTTCTTAGTCTGATTATTATTTAATTGAGTAAGCTCCCATCTCTTCTTGCAGTAATGTTCTTTTTTATTTAACTATATATCTGTCCCGTAAGTCACATATGGACATTTCTGTTGTTTATATTATTGTGTCTACTGGCGGGACAGGGAAGTCCTTTTTTATCATATAAAAAAGGACTTCCCCGTCCCGCTAGTATTATGTAGGCCAATAAAGGTATTTGGTTGATAATAGGGTAGGTTAGGGTTATTAAGTTTCAAATGAAGTAAGTTTTAGTGTTCTTAAACACCACCTTATAATTACATTTGTACTATCTTTGCATAAATAATATCATTGTGTATTCTGAGCATACATAAATAAGTTACTTACTTATCTTCAGACTTGTTTAAATCAAATATAGCTCTTTGTTGCATAGTAGCGCAGTCAGGTACTCCAAATACATAGCTAAAGTATTTCACTTTGGCATCATTGCCATCCTCAGTCTTAAATTGAGGTGCCCATAAACCTGGAAACAGAAATAACTAAAACTATGCAGCCTTTGTTATATAGAAAAAACATAACAATGTAAACTGTATTGTGAATCATGACAAAAGGTTCAGTTTTTGTTAGAAATTGCAAATACTATCTGTATGGAACAGTCATGTTGGGTTGTGAAGGCATTTCCTGTATAAAAAATACTGGTTTAGCTAGATCAAGCTACCTGAATTTATTAGTTGGGTGTGATACTTTAAGGAACCAAACAATTGCTTTAGATATTATTGAACTTGTCGAGATATGAAATATAATTGGTATACGGTAGGCACGTAGATATAGATGTTTTATAAACAAAACAAACTCGCATCTCATGAAACACTTCGAGCCAAAAAAAGAGGACACTTCTTAGTTAGGACCACAAACTTTAATCATACACAATTATGTTTTTAACTAAGGTATACTCACTTTGATTGTATGCTTCGGCTAATCTACATATCCCGTCGACAACAATCTCGTTATGTTCACAACATTTATTTATTTTAACTGCATTCTGCTTCTCCGATATTTCATTGAGATCCGTGTCCCCAACTTCGGCGTGCAGTAAGTGCGTTGCACACAACAATGACAATGTTAACAGTACCACATACATCTTGTTATTGAACCTTTATTACTTTTCATCACAATGTACTTGTCGTTATTTACCTACCGATTCACACAATACGACACTTATTATTTAATTGACATAACTCTTTAGTCGCTTACTTATAGCGTCTACACTATATATTTTAAATTAACTTTGTATAATATAAATAACGACTTTTATGTTTTTCAAATAAAATTTTTTGATTCTTTGGATTTTTTCGGAGATGCTGAAGTCAGGAGGTCTACTCTTATTCAACGAAAAACGAAGTTTCGATCGAAATTTCGCGTCTTTCCTACCACGGTTCCATTTCGTTCCGAAATTTCGGACGAACGAAAATTTTTTGACGTTAAGATTCTCTAAACCTACTCTAATTCGTAATCTTTCGAACGAATATTTGAGTTTGACAGACGATTGTTCGTAATTTTAACCTCAAATTTGACGAAACCAAAAGTGTTACCTTTTGATTTTCGTTTTACGTTTAGTTTTGTGAATATTGTGAGAAAATTGTTGGCAATGGCTTCAAGAATGCTTTTAATCGAAGCTGCTTTACGTGAAGAACGTGTAGAGCGTAAAAGGAATCGGCGCCGCCTGCGCAATCAACTAAATATTAGCGAAATTCCCGACTTCGAGTTTGTAGGAAATTACAGACTCAGTCGGAAATTATTCGAGGAGTTGTGCGAGGAATATAAATATGAATAAAATTTATACTTATAACAAAGTTTTATTTACTTTAACCCTATCTAAACACAAACATAATAAAGAAACACAACAAACAAAACAGTAACAAAATCTTAATTCCTATATAAATATTGTCTACCAAGACCACACAGCTGCAACAGGGCAGCAGTGATGCCTGCCAGCTCAGTCCTCATGCCTGCCAGGTCAGTCCTAAGACCTGCGAGCTCGGCCCTGAGGCCACTTTAGAAAACTTTTCAAAGTATTCAAACAAAAAATCGTAAGTTGAAGTTGACATGTTATGATTAGATTGTGAATATACAGACATTTTTGGTCGTCATTCGTGACATACCCATTGTTGGCATGAAACAGTACTCTTCAAATTAGTCGGTTAACAATGACAGTGAAAGGGTCTTTTATTGTGTCGCGGTTAATGTCGTCGAAAATAGAATTTTTATCTATATATTTACAATTTCTGCATGAATATTTCAAGAAATATTTAATAAATCACATTTTTAATGTAAAATGTAAAAATAAAGCAAAAGAGTTTATTAATTTTAAGTTAAAGTAAAAACCGTAATTTACTTAAGATGACATCATAAAAGACCCACACGATATTATCGTTCACGAAAATTGTCTATGGTTACGAACTTTTTGTGCGCGGCCGAAAATGAAATAGAGTAGGGTCACTGACGAAATTTCGTTTAAATTTCGTTCGTTTACGAAGTTTCGTTTCGGAGAAAGAGAGTAGACCCCCAGTTCGTTTGCGTTTCCGCTCGCTTCTCGCGGTGTTTGACGTTTGAATGTTAACTTTTTCTTTATGCTAAGTTGGTGCGCGGTTTGGAATCTAGTCTTTTTAGCTCCTTCACAACAATTGCAAAAACTTCGACTTCAGAAGTTAAATTTTTGGTGCAATAATTAATTATTAGATAAGATTTAAATATTCATTAAATATTATGTATAATCAAATTATTTTATTTGTGGTATTTTATCCATGGAATCTGTAACACGTGGTTAAACTCGTGGTTCCTTAATAGGTAAACTGATGTAGAGTATGAGGACGATACAAAAGGGTAGCCGTTAAAAATAAATGTTTTAAGCAAGAAATTTTATGATTGACAACATCCAATTAACTAACGATATGTATTTAATAAATGGGTACTAGTTTTTTTATTAAGTACATCTTTTATTTTGGCTTATAACGTACTTAAGGATAACTTACATTGCAGTTTTTTTGATAGTTCTGAAATTGTTCAGATTGCCATGTACTTTGTAACCGTAAAGGTAATCCCATCAAAAACATAAATGTGAAAGGCTGCCAAGTTCGATACTATGGGAATGCTTCGCCTATAAAAGAAGTGAGATCTGAATAAGTACCAAGTTCCATAAAAATACCTCAAATCATAAATAGTTATAGGAATGCACACTTGATTTCCAGCAGTTTTTAAGGTACATTTTGAATAAGTATCACGTTACATAGAAATACCTAAAATTATAATAGTCAGAGAAACGCACACCGGTTTTTTTAGGAGTTTCCTGATAACATTTATTATTTTCAGCACTTTTTAATGATGTTACTTGGCAAGTTTTCACACACCACACACCTTTTCAATGCAATGAATCGACACCTTTTGACTGCAATGTGTCAAGTATATAATTTTCTATTAAAACTTGCCAAGTTATATCATTAAAAAGTACTGAAAATAATAAATGTTATCAGGAAACTCCTAAAAAAACCGGTGTGCGTTTCTCTGACTATTATAATTTTAGGTATTTCTATGTAACGTGATACTTATTCAAAATGTACCTTAAAAACTGCTGGAAATCAAGTGTGCATTCCTATAACTATTTATGATTTGAGGTATTTTTATGGAACTTGGTACTTATTCAGATCTCACTTCTTTTATAGGCGAAGCATTCCCATAGTATCGAACTTGGCAGCCTTTCACATTTATGTTTTTGATGGGATTTCATTTATTTTTGTTAGGTGTAGGTTCTTTATTATTTTTTTATCACTTTTGCTTTAGGAAATGTCTCATTCCACTTAGTTGTAAAATTAGAAATTATTTAGACTATGCGAGAAAAAATAGTCTTTTCATTTTTGTTTGACTGATTTAGCGCACCTATTGTACCTAGTGACCTGCTTTGCACTTCGTAAATCGTGGGTTCGGTTCCCGCAACAGACACACACAGAGTGGGCAACAATTTTATTGTTCTTGTCTTTAAGACAAACATGTATTGTCTTAAATTGGTATGTATCTAAATTTTAATAAGTCTTATCTCATTTCCACTCCATACCTACTTATAGTAGAACAAAATTACACATTCGTTGTTTTCGAAACTGACTCACACTTGGCCGTTTTCAGATTATTACTTTATTTCGACCTAAAGACAAACCTTCGAGCCAAATTTCAGGTCGGTACGACCATTGGAATATAGACCCATTTAGTTCATTATGACTTCATAGATTCATAGTAGAACAAAGACACACCTTCGCTATTTTTAAAACTAACTCACACTTGGCCGTTTTCAGATTTTTCCCTTTACTTTGACCTTAAGACCTATCTCCATGCCAAATTTCAAGTCAGTACGACCATTGGAAGTGGTCTAGGTTTTTGATGAGTCAGTGAGTGTATAGTAAAAATAGCGATTTTCTGACGTCAATATCTCAAGAACTGCTATAGGTAGAATAATGAAATTTTGTATTCTAGACAATTAAAAGGATGTCAACAGACACTCGAAATTTCATATGCATAGATAAAATATGTTTTGAGTTATAGGGTGGTCGAAATTGGCCCGAAATGGTTCGTGTAATATAACCCACGGCCGGTGTGTCGCTTTTTTTTGCTCGAACTTGGCGGACACACTGCCGTGTGTCTAGATTACAATGTTTATTTTACTGTTTTTTACATTGATAACAGTGCGATGACCGTTGGCGAGCATCGTACTTTTGCTCAGACGTATCATTGAGATGTTTTTATACCTAAGTTGGTATATTACATGTAGCTTAAAAAGGTCAACCAGAAAGTATAAATAAATACAATCATTATTAAAATATATTTATTAGTATTATATACCAACATGCATTCATAGTAAAACAAATAACTATCTATAGGAACTTATTATTATTAAAATCTTAATTCTTATGTAGTATTTACATCGAGTAAATAATATAAAAACTTATAAAATTGAGTTTCTTATAAATTCATTTTAGCTATGGCACAAAACTGTTGGCACTAAAAGTACCCACTACGAGAATGTAAATCAGATCAACATAATGGAGTACTTGAGAAACAACATAGTTAAAAAAAATATATACTTAATACATCATAGAGATTGCTTATTCGTGATTAAACATTTACATTAAAATACGTAATTAAAAAAAAATCCTTCAAAAATTAACATTAAAATCTAATTCTTTACATAAAACTGGAAAGGATATCATAATTCAAAATAATTTTCGACGATCGCACATTAAAATTCTCGTTACCAAATGTTTCTTAAAAAAAACAAAATATTTAAACATTATTGGATATTGGATAGAAATATGAGTTCTGTGGTTCATGACTAGTTATCATTAAATTAACCTTTTTACGTATGTAACTTAGAATTTGAATATTTTTTTTTTGTAATAAAACCTTTTTCAATTTAACCTGACCTCGACGGTATCATCAGCCAGAATGTGCTGGTCATCGGAGTCGTCGTGAGGACTCAGTTTCTCCGCAAGAGGGTGACTGCACCATTTGCAGATGTTCTCGCTAGCCAGACCACGCATCGCTCGCCTTCTTAAGATCACCAGCAGTAGGAAGATGATGACCCCTTGGAGACAGTTGAATGTGTCCATAATTTTCCTAGAAAATTGAAGAAGAATGTTAATAAGGCCAAGAAAAAAAGGCCTTTATTTGAAAAAAAGGCAATTCAGTTACGAAGACTAAGGAGATGACCCGTCTGGTCCAAAAAAGGGGAAGTGTCAAAAAGAGAGAGAAAGAAGAAGACAGAAAGGATCTTCTTCCCTGAAACTAAGGAGTTCATGTGGATATTCCCGGCTGGAAAATACTTCTTACTACTGTCGTGCAGAAAAAGCGAGAAATAGGTTTCCTTACCAGATAATGTGAGCTTCACCGTGCGCGAAACTGGCAATTTCGAATATCCAAGACATACCCATGACCAGGAACAGTTTAAGTGATAGCAAAAACCTGCAAAATAAGGGAAATAATCAGTAATGGAATTATAAATAAATTAAATTATAAATGCGGACAACATCACATACATTGTTCTGAACCCAAAGTAAGTTGCTAAAGCACTTGTGTTATGGAATTCAGATACAACGAAGGTACCACAAACACCCAGACCCGAGACAATGTAGAAATGTGATTTTCTACATTGACCCGTCCGGGGATCGAACCCGGGACCTCAGAGCTAGCGACACCTTGAAACCGGTGCGTACGCCACTCGACCACGGAGGTCGTCAAATAAATAATACTAGAGAGTTTATGTCTCATCATAACTTTGAGCCGGTTTTTACTGCATCTTTAATAACACTAAATTGGCGTCCAACTAGGTTTATGTTAAGTCTATTATTAGATGGACATCAAGTTGAGCGTTTTACAATCATGTTTTGCATTGCAAATCATTTTCGTAAAACACTTTATGTTTGTTTCGCGTTTAATTATGTTTTGATGCCATTGAAGTTTTCAATGTGAATTTGCTCCGTGAAGTTGTTCAAAATAGAAAATTTCGAAGAAGACTCGTTAAGTAAATAATTCTTACTTGTGTTTAAGGAAGTTCAAGGTGTTGACCTCGTATTTTCTGGTGTGACGAAGTAAAGTAAACGAGGATAGAGCAAACAAGATCACATTAGCCGTGATCAGAACTGCAATCGGACCGTAGAAGAAAATCCAAGTTTCGGTACGACCTAAAACAGAAGACCGAAATTAGTAATAATTTTTATTCTCGTAAATAAAAAAAAACATTACTTATTTAAAATATATTTTACCATTGAACCAGCAACTGTTATTTCCGAAACCTGGTTTCCAGTGATCACCTTCAGCGAAGTTAGTAATAAGAGTGATAGTTAAGAACAAAATTGTGCTACCCCAAGCGTAGCAACTATAGTAGAAATATTGTTTCCTTTCAGTCTTCTTTAAATAAGTGGCATCTCTGAAAGAAATAAAATAGAAATTAAGTTCCATGTAGACTTAAAGAAATATAAATCCGAGAGATGAATGTTGGAACTTACAATACTGTGCGGTATACGTTGATGCAAATAACATTCATCCAAAAGAATGTGGCCATCATCCAAGTGTAGACAAGGAATCCTGTAACAAAAACCATTCATATTAGAAACTTGCCATTACCTGCCTTGCCAGAACCTTTATACATGTGCGTAAAATTTTATCTCAGACCGCTCATTAACTAGGGGTAGATTAACACCAGATATTATACATATCTTACCTGTAACAGTGCATATCTCGCCTCTGAAACCGGGGCTCAGTTGCAGCACTCCAAGCGACAGGAATCCTAAAGCCATGCTTATGCACATGCACATGTAACATAGCCCTTGGAGATCCCTGAAACATAAACATAGTTTATTAGTTTTACAGAATTAAATACTCTTCTATCTTGTTCACTCACTTATAGTACTTAGAAGTTCAGGAGTAAATCACAGTAAGGGTAGTTGTAAGTAGCTGTCCTATCGCATAGTGATATGTTCAAGACAATTTTTGACTGGACAGGATATATTATGGCCTCTTTTGGTAGATAAGTTGAGGTACCACTTATGTAATGTGTGATTTAAGTTTTTTTTATATTGTTGTGGTTTATCTTACTACAGGTTTTTTTTGTTATATTGTCTATATTAATAAGCTGCCATGATGGTGCAAAAATTTTCTAATTTGAATCGACTGACACCATAACAAAAAAGACAAGGAAAAATACCTCTAAAACTATAATTAATATAATAATTGAAGTGGAAGAACTAAACTTTTTCTACAAAGAGACCTTTAGTTCCTAGCTCGTATAAATTAATATTTATTGGCTTACCTTAATTGAGGTAGATAAGTGTAAACGGCGATGGTGGCAACCAGGAAGAACACAGATATGAGTGTTAAAATCCCACTGGTTTCTATATCATTAGTCTTGGAGATCTCCTCGAAACACACCACGGCGACTGGTACCTTGCCGAGCGAGTGGTCACTGTTGTTCCGGTACATTTCGGCTACACAATACCTGCAAAATGTAGTGTTTTGTTATATCATACCAAGCTGACGATGAGTTGTCGAGGTGGTACACATTGAAATGCCACATTACTTTATAGTTGCAATAAAATACTTAACAGATATCCGTTGCATCAAACTATTTGCGCTAAGATAAAGTATATAATTTATTTATCCATTCAAAATAAGGAAGTGAATGCACTATAAGACTTGATTGTGTCCAGTTTGGATGAGATGGTACTTACTGGTTAGGATCCTCAACAAATACGTAGTTAGGAGAATCTTGTGTGGAGACTTTGGTGCCATCCAGGATAATATCCCTTAGGACCATGCGGCCATGCGTGCAGTTCATTGTGGTCATCTTCTCGGTGCCGCAGAAGCCTTTCGGCAGCAATGTCTCTTTGTTCGGACAGCATGGCACCGCGGACAGTGCCGCACCGCAACACGCCAGGACTAGGAATAAAATCCCCTGTGAAAGGAAATGAAGTCATCAAAAATGCTTGCAACAAGCGAGATTGATCAATGGTCGTTCCTTTCCAATATGGGAAATGGAAAAGTTATGTAGAGCTTCGATGGCGAAAATTATAACAGCCATTATATTTCATAATGTAAATAATGTTTTTTGTCCTAATAATTTGTATTATGTTAATAACATCAATACATAAAACTGATAGGCATCTTGTAGTGTTGTCACGACAAATTTGAATCATCGTTTTTATGTCACTGTTTTTATGTTCTTTACATAAACGTACGCTAACCCGAATAGCGGAATTATCAAATTCTTTATCGTTGAACTATGAACTTTTACAATCACTACAAAATAACTAGTGATTTAAATTTGTAACGCTTCATGTAAATGTTAAATGATTAAGATGTTCTAATTTTCCATAATCTGTTCTCAAACTGTTTGGGTCAGTTATATCTTCATGTAGTTTCATCTATGTGTGTTTTATTAAAAGCGTTTGTCGGTTTTATTTAATCACTATATAATTGCAGACGAGTTACGACTAAATAATTTAATTGATAAAAGCATGCGTAAACAACTTGGCGGCACATCTAATGCAACGAATTAGGTATATTATGTCTGAGCTAAGATATCAATAACAGCTATCTATTTGCATAGATATGGGCAATGCAGAGCAAATATCATCTATCTGCAGTTCGCTTGGATAATAGAGTAATTTTAGTCTGCATGCATCTGTAACAACAACTTGATAACATTCTCATATTTGACATCGAGGGACAACGACTGTTAACTGCGGAGTTCTCTCGGACAACGCTGACAGTTTGTTGACCCCATCTTAATACTATCGTAATGCGCTCTATGATTATAATTATTGTTGTTTGCATAATATATTATTGACAAAACACAGTTGACCTCCATCAAAAACGTCAGTAGATTTAACAACAATTTGGGGATAATCGAAACTTAAAAATCGTAATTTTCCTCGCGTCATGTTTCTGGAAGGTGATGTTTTTATACAAGTTAAAATATCAAGTAACTAATTGGTGTATGGAGATAATTAAATAATAGCAGTATCATACATAAGTATATTCAGACACGCAAATAGACATGTAATATAACTACTATTCGCGTCACAGGTAATTGTTAGCCCCGTGAACTTGTGATAGATCACTGCCATGTTTAAATCGATCAAAGAAATAGGTCGATTGACAATCAGTGAGGTGTAATATATGTAAGGAGGGTAATTTAGTTAGCGCTTGAGGCTAAGGTCAGTCACACCCACGTGAGGACCTATATGCGTATGCAACCAGCGGAAAAAGAAAACCCCTACTTATCTATAATTATAATAAATCTGTAGAAGTGAAAATTCTGTACATTGAAAATATCAAAAAAATAAATGGCGAAACCAAAAGTTTGAAAAAAAAAATTGTCTGTCTGTCTGTTTGTTCAGGTATCACACAAAAACTACCGATTCGATGACGATGAAACTTGGTATAATTATTCTTTATTATCCTGGGCACCACACTGGGTAGTTTTTGTCCCGGAAAGGTATAAACAATAAAAAATAAACTTAATTTTGCGGTTAAAAACTCATTAATAAGTTTCGTCATCCACGCGAAAGAAGTCGCAGGCACAGCTAGTTATTAATAATATGTATAATTGATTGCACATGAATATAAATTAAACCGACTTTAATTCTAAAGACTACAGACTATAGAATGCAATTTGATGAATTTTGTATGGGTCCACCCACCTATCGATAAAAATAAGGATTTGTGAAATCAGTCGTAGATTTTTTGCCGTAGATATCGTGTAAAACGAAAATTTGAGAAATTTACAACCTTTTTTTATGAAGTCAGTTGAAAAGTGAAGAAAAAGATTGATATTTCTGCTGCAGTTAAAAACTGTTGAACAGACTTTCCAAAATTGGGATCTGAAGTCACTAATCCGCAAATGAGCAAGCGTGGTGATCAATGCTCGTGCCTTCTCAATATGGGAAGAGGCCTGTGCCCAGCAGTGGGACGTTTATAGGCCGATACTACTACTACTACTACTGCATAATTCGTTGCAAACTGTAACTAAGCGGGAAAGTTGCGTGCATAGTTTCAGTTAGTCATTTTCACTATTTTCTAATCACGTCATTTATCTTGTGAGACACTTAATTGTATTTTTTTGTCATCACGTGTTTTCAATTACATATAATTAATGTTGTCATACAAATGTAAACAAGAATTTCAGCCGTTTTATCTTATTGTTGATTAGATTAAAATAAAAGGGTCTAGTCGTAGTTTTAGTAGTTAAATCTGAATACTAGAAGTTACACCATTACCAGCCAAAGATACACGTGTTGATGACTAATTAATTTGTATATGCTTCATAGAAAATATGATCTTAGATTATAAATTTAATAATTTATAAGATAATATTCCTGGTAATTTATTTATTAATTGTTTTCCTACTGCAAGTCACTCGTATAAAGTCTCGTGTTGTTTTTCAACGTAAAATTACATTGCATAATATACTAAAACTGTTTTTGAATTACATATTGACAACAAAAGTTTTAAATTTTAATATAAATTATTGTTCCAATCTATACATACGCCATAACCTATATAAATTTAAGTCTAGTATTAGCTTCAGTCTAGATCAATTTGAATACAATGGGTGATAATTATATTCGTAGTCGTTCATTAACGCTTTTAGAGACAGGAAATTAATTTTATGAGTTCGAGATATTTTTAAAGCTCAATTACGCATATTATTAAGCATTTGATTGATTGATTACATTACATTAGACAAACAAATCAATCATTTATTTCCATAAATTTTATGTATTAATGATTTTATTGCCATCAATCCATTGACTGATAATCCAAGATTTTCGCTCATGTTATTTTTTTTTTAGTTACGACAAATATTTCATACAGAAATAATAAGTAAACAGCTAACAAACTAGTTATCAGTAAACTAGACGAACGATGACAAATTAAGGACGTAAATGAGATGAAAAACAATTCTATGAATTTGTGCGTTTTACGTATGTTTGTCTATCACGGGGAAGTACGTCTAACGTTTTCCATGATTGTACAAGATCATCCGATTCAATTAGGTATAGTGCCAATAAAATGTTAATGAATGGAAAATGTTTATTTTATTGCTCACTAGCGGCCCGTCCCGGCTTCGCACGGGTATTTAACACATTATTAAAAAGTTAGGATTGAAGGTTTCTGTGTTATTACTACTATTACGCTCTTTATAATATTAGTATAGACACTCCCGTACCTTAGTGATGCTTAAATCGCATAGTTAGCCGAGCAGAGTTAGCGACAATCACGCGACTTTTTTCTAATTCTTATATTTTAAACTCGTGATATCTTTCGAAGGGAATGTCCAAAGTGAATAATTCAAAAAGTTACATAAAGGTATTGAAGCAGTCTTGACTATGAAGTAATTTATTTTGATAAGGATCAATACTAAGTAACAAATAAAGAGCCTTTTCTAGCGGTGTCCTTTCAATAATATTTTTTTTAATAAAATATCCCTTATTGTGACCTAACTGTAATAGTTAGACATATGCTGTCGCGACACTTTTTGTAGATAATTATATGTTCTACAAAGACGTAGTACATTATATATTGTTCTATAATCAATAGTTTTCGCAGCGCACGCGATGCAAGAAAGTTTTTTGGTAATTTTTTCACACCTTGGTTTACATTATTGAGGTTTTAGTATGGACCCCTAACTTTTTTGAAAATTTTATATAGCCTATGTTCACCGGAGATAGTGTAGCTTCCCAACAGTGAAAGAATTTTTCAAATCGGTCAAGTAGTTTCGGAGCCTATTCATTACAAACAAACAAACAAACAAACAAACAATCAAATCTTTCCTCTTTATAATATTAGTGTAGATTAAATGTAAATTAATGTAATAATTTTATTTAATTAAATTAATTAAATATAATATGACGGATAAAAAATGTCATCAGTAGTAAATAAGTATTTATAAGTACTTATACATCTTTAATTTCTTTAAAATCGTCTGGTTTATACTTGTTTGATTGTATAGGTTGTCTTTGGCAGTTGCTTAACGGTGCTCTTAATTTAAAAGTAATAACATTGATTTCTAGTTTAAAAATTGTACGAAATATTTAAAATTAGAAATGATCTCATTTCTTTTTAATATGTTATTCGTTATTATCACCGGCATTATATATAAAAAATTAAAAGTATATTGCACTTATTGACTTTAAAATATGAACCCAATTTGAACTCAGATAAAAGCATTTGTTTTTTATGTGACTTTCATTTTTTGTATTTTACTAACTTTTTTTAATTTCGTTTTTTTATTAACCATAGGTACCTATATTACAATGATTTCAGAAGAATATCTTTTTTTTTGTTTATTTATGGATGATATTGATCTACAAATGAGTCGTAAGGTTTTTTTAATTGTATTAATCCAAGTACAATAAATATCCAAGATACAGTGTTACAAAATTATAATAAAAAATTGACAGTTTAAAAAGCAGATTCAAATATAATGAAAGATAAATTAGCAAATTATAATAAAAGAGTAATTAACGCGAGATGAGGTCACGTGTTATCAGTGTGGAAAACAGACGCCTCGGTGTTAACTACGAGCTATTACCTCGATATAATATCAATAATTATATAGGTATTATATTATTTAAGTAACGAAACTTTTAGTTTGCTTTACAATTTCTATATAATAGGCTCCCTACGTGTCCTGGTTTATGGAAGATAAAGCTTCCCACTTTTAACCGAAAACGGCTGGAGTTTGAGACGCTAGTGATTTTCGCCTTGGGCTCAAAGATCATTAGGCTTTCCCACGTATGCTAATGAAATGAGGTAATGATATTAATCTATACTTATAATAAATCTGTAGAAGTGAAAATTCTGTACATTAAAAATATCAAAAAAATAAATGGTGGAGGGTGTTACTAGACCGACAACGAACCCAAAATTTGTGAAAAAAAAAAATATGTCTGTCTGTCTGTTTGTTTGTTCAGGTATCACGCAAAAACTACCGGTTCGATTACGATGAAACTTGGTATAATTATTCTTTATTATCCTGGGCACCACACTGGGTAGTTTTTATCCCGGAAAAGTATAAAAAATAAAAAACAAACTTAATTTTGCGGTTAAAAACTCATTAATAAGTTTCGTCATCCAAGCGAACGAAGTCGCAGGCACAGCTAGTATCAAATAAAGTTTTAAATTATAATTGCTTCAGCATATTGGCGTTATAAATGTATTTATTGTCTTGACAACAGATTTTTTGGGTGTGAAAGTAAGTTGAATCTGTAAAGCTGCACCTAATTAACACGTGTATAAAAAAAGATAAACCGAAGATATACTCATTAAAAAGTCATTTAATTTAAAAGACGAAAGGTAAACAAAAATATTTAACGTCTTTTCAGATAAACTTATTTTTTAGACAAACGAAGAAAAAACAATAGAAATTATTGAATGGAAAATTGTTGTTTACTGCTTACTTAAATATGATGTAACCAATAAATAACTCAGTAGGTTACACTTCAAAGAAACTAATCGCGATGATAAAACGTTTTTGTATACAAAACACTTTCTTCAAGTATGATGATTTCTGATGATTGCTAATTCATAATTTCAAGAGTACCTTTCTAGCTAAAACATTCCTACCTACAATTCGTGTAAGCAATCAAATCAAATTACAATCAATGATCCTGCAGCACAAGTAATATGATTCCCATGCCCTATTTATTTAAATTCCTAATGTATTGAGCTGTGGTCAATATTGAAATCTATAATTACATTATCATAATACGTTATCAAACAGAAAGAGGAAGTGGGCCGCTTTCTATCAGTTGACTAGCTAATGCCTGTGGCTTGGCTCGTGACACGATGTCTGTTGGTGTCACATACCTACATGTGTCATTACTATTATTCTACCAATATACCTCCGAATACTTAAACGAAATTTAAGGTTAAGATGATCTAAAATGTTAGCCTTGTGTTTTAGAATTATAAAGTAAGCACATATAACTAAAAAAATAAATAACTTTAGTGCTTGCCAGGGTCCAAACCTGCAACCACGCGCATACGAATCCGGTCATTGAACCGCTAGGCCACCACAACATAATTATAACTTCGCATTATCATTTGCAAACATCGTCCCACACTGGTATTCATGAATGTGAGTGTCGTGAGTGACTAGTATTAGTTACGCACTAATACTACTCTATCTACTATCAACTAGAATCGGAAATCGTGCGGTTACACGACATCCCATTTGATAAAATTCAATTGTAATTTGACTTAGGTGAACCTCAGACTAAAATAGGAAAAATAATATCTGTATACAGCAGGGTGAATGAGGTTTCTCAGTTAAAAAAAAACCGAAACATGTTATCATCTTTGTGCATTTTATTATATTCATCAAAGTTATTTTGGTTGTCGTTCCTTTAAACTGTGGTTGTTGCAATATTAATTATTTTAAATTAGCTATTTCGATTATAATTACAAAGGGGCTCGTGGCTAAGTGTAAGCCGTACGGTTTGACCGATAATACAAGTTAAGCCGCGCTCGCCGCGGATGGTCCGTGGATGGTTGACGTTTTATAACATACCGAGACCCCTCCGTGTTTCGGAAAGCACGTTAAACAGTAGGTCCCGGCTGTCATACATAGATCTTTGGCAGTCGTTAAGTCAATTCTGACAACCAGTCTTACTATGGGATACGGTGTTACCCAGTAAAATGGGTTGTGGGGGTCAGATAGGCAGCTGCATGTAAAATACGGTATTCAGCTGAATCTGGTAAGACTGGTAGCCGACCGCAACATAGTTGGGAAAAAGCTCGGGAGATGATTTCGATTATAATTATGTTAATAGAAATATATGCTAATTGGACTAATTATGATATCATTAATAACTAAACGCAATGTATTCTTATTATTTACTAAAACAAAGTTATACAACGATAATCTAAGGATAACAAACTTGTATATTGTATACTAACTACTAAGATCATAACAAATTCCTATCTTAACGATATAATGAGTTAATGATACAAACGTACCTACATAACAAATTGCGAATATAAGAAGTATCTATCAGACAGGTATATAAACGGAAACTATTAATATTACAATATATACAAACACAGTATCAACTAGCTTTTGACTGTGTCTTCGCCTGCTTATAGTACGGCCGCTGAGAGTATGCGTTCCTGACAGGTCGTGGTTCGTGGTCAACATGAAGATTCAACTTTAATGTGGCAAAGAATATACTATCTACATACTTATAATAAATCTGTAGAGAGGTCAATTCTGTACATGAAATATATTTTTAAAATAACTATCAGGGGGTCATTAGTGATCGATACTGATGCCAAAAATGCAATCAGTAAAATTTTTGTCTGTCTGTCTGTCTGTATGTTCCTTATAGAAACAAAAACTACTCGACGGATTTTAACGAAACTTGGTACAATTATTCTTCATACTCCTGGGCAGGTTATAGTATACTTTTCATCACACTACAATCAATAGTAATAAGTTCGTCATTCATTGATAAGTTTCGTCATCCACGCGAACGAAGTCGCTGGCACAGCTAGTATAAAATAAGAATCATTTATAGTATATTTGTCCTATAAAAGAATAATATCACTCAAAACGATATCATTATGCCAGGTTGAATAATATAACACGGTTTAATTCCCCATACAAATCAACACCAGCTAACATGAATGTGTCAGGAACGCATTCTGTCAGCGGCCGAATTATAGTTCAAATATTTAGTAAAAACTTTTATGATGTTGTTGTAGTGCTGTTTACAAGCCTAGGTTTTATGAAATACATAATTATTATATTCGCATCGTTGTTTGGTGTATTCAAACTTTGCTATATATGTAGACAGCATAATCAGTTAGGTTTAGAACTAGGTTTATCTAACAAAGTTATCAGGAATAAGGGTCAGAGTATAGTTTATAGAAGCTAATTTTATGCGTTCGAAGAGAAACAAATACTTCGTGAATTATTTTTGAACTGCGGTGGGCATTTGTTTTTAACCGACTTCAAAAAGGAGGAGGTACTCAATTCGACTGTATTTTTTTATATGTTTTTACCTCGAGTACTCTCGACTGGGTGAACTATTTTATTTGTTCATTGTTTCTTACAATAATACTAATATAGATTTAATCATAATCTTTTCCCTATATTTGTTTAAAATTGTTATTGAGAGTATCTATGTACCGATGTAGTATGCCAATATTGTATTGTTACGTTAGTAAAATGTGGGTGTACGATAAAACCACTATGTACCATTTCGAGATAAAGCTTGTAATTGATACAATACGCTCAATGTTGGACAGTTAAAAGTACCTATACTATACGTGTATATGCCCAATACAACAGATTTTTGGTTAGGTACGTGGTTCCATTAGGTAGTAAACGAAATACGAATGACCTGTTGTATTTGGTGTTAAAAGAAAAAAAACTTTTGAAAACTATTGTCTCTTTAATATAAAATATAAAAAATCGTTGTTATTCGGAAACTATGTGTATGTAAAATAAAATCCAGTACCTAATTTCAGTTGACAGATAAAGGTCAACGACTCCCCTCATTTCACTTGAAGCGATTTCTGCGTAAAACAGCATTTTAATTATTTTCATATATAAACACATACTTTTATATTTTTCTTTCGAGTCACGATTGTTTGGTTCGCACAGGGCAAGTTATTTTTGTTACAAGTACCGACTTATATTTAGTTTACAAGTGCATCGGCTTGAAGATTCTTACGTGTATCTAATAATTGCGTTCATCAAAATAATATTTCCTTTACAAAACATGTTTACTTTGAAAATTTGTTTAAATATCTTGGTATCTGTATATGTAATTACTAATTATGTACTCAACGTTCATGGCAGATAAAAGTTCACGAGACAGGTACCCTACACACAAACAGTTTTGTGAAATGAGGTTTAATGTGCTTGTAACTATACCCAAGTCGCATATACATACTCTTTGTACATAACCTATGGCCTATCGTACCAATTAAACACAGGTCGCACACACATGACGCTATTTCTAATTGTATACTAGCCATCTCTATTTTAAATAAAATGCGGGTAGCAAACGTTAAATAGTCCCCAAATTAAATATTGCACTTGCAGTATTTTATTCGAATTGCATAAAATAATAATAAATTATAGGATATAAGTTTATTAATGAACAACGAAAGTTATTTATGATGAAACAATCACTATATTAAAAAATAAAACTTTACACTAGTTTGTCACACATCGGTCTAAGTCACAAATTAAATGAATAATTGTGTGATTTTAAATCTATTTGAAGACGCGTTAGACAATAATAATAAAGTCTCTAATGAAAATACTTAAACGTGCGAGACACTAACTTTGCAATTCAAAATACCTCCACGTGAGATTATGAGACAAAGGAAATTTTCTCATTTGCATTTAAAATTACACTTTAAACCATAATACAGAATCCCTTTAGTCCACTCACCTTCATATTACTATTTTCCTTATATTTCCTTATATTAATATAATATTTATCACTCTCACTACATACACTTGTTTCTCTAGGCCGCGTGCGATTGTCGAATGAATGCTGTTAATTGCTAGTCCCGACCACTCGTAATCGGTACTCGATTTAAAATATTCCTTTTTTATATCGATGTTTTATGCGGACGCTTGCGATGGACGACACTACCCTCACTGACAAGAGAGAGGACTGCTCGAATCGTTAATTAGTCACTGAGTTTTGTTTTGTTTCGATAAATGTAATTTATAGGCTCGCTGTTATCGATATACGTTGTAGATCAGCGATTTTGACCAGTTAAACTTGTTTTGTCCAATACGCTATTAATAACTTTTTTGTTTTTAATGTAGTATATTTTTAAATAAATATACAGACAGGTGTCGAGTAAATGTTAGGTTCGAAATTATTAAGATTAGGAAAGAATTTGTTCATTTTAAATTGTAATTGTGTTCTATTAAATTTCTTAAAAATACTCAGTTCATATATTATTATTATGGAACTATTTTGAAATTATACGTATATTATATACATATAGATACAGTGGAAATAAAATTACCCATTATAATATGAATTGACCTTTGTCACAATGTTGAGTAATAATAGGCAGTAAACTCTTAAAAGTGTTGTATACACATATAAGTACATACAGTTTTAACTGTTTTATCATAAACAGAAAACCTACTTCTTTATGAAAATAGGATCGGATCTTCACCATTAAATTGTAAAAATTACCTAGGTGTAATGTAATAATTAAACTATCATTATTATTGAAATAAGTTAATTATATGCCTTTGTACTTAATAATTATAAGTATTATTCCTAATTTTGGCATTGACAGTTCTATATTTTAAGCATAATATAATTTTAAAATCATTTTTGCCTTTAATATCAGTAAAAATCAAATCAAATCCCCTATACTTATAGAAGTATGACTAGGTTATGGTTTTCTTAAAGCTATGATCTTGGTTACTAAATAGGTATATCATCGATTATATAGTTATAATAATATGAACTAAAGAAATAGCTGACGAGTTCTTTTTAAAATCAAATAAAAAATAGACGTAAAAAAAGTACGAGACGAGAAAATTATTTGCATATAAATCCAGAAATGCGAAGGTACAAAAATGGTCAAGCTGGAGCCTTTAAAACATTTATAAGAATATTTATTGACACCTGTAAAAGATTTAATAGCAATAAGAGTTAGGGAAACAAAGCTATTATTATTTTGCTAGGCGCTGAATATTGTGTAGGCTGAGTATATACGTTATGTAGCTTCGCCAAGCGCTCTGCCTAAGTATTGGGGAGTACTTTCTATATTAATATTTTATATATTCGTTTACTGTTACTTTTCGTTTATGGGGAGGTTGATTACAAACAGCAATTGACAATTTGACTTGAAGTGAAGAGTTTCAGATGCGCTGATTTGCTAAAGGGTTCTCATAGATAATACTATCAATTTTCTCACGATTTACGATAGTAAACTACGTATTGTTATGAATTATCATCTGCGTCATATACACATTCATTGATCGTTGTGTTGTTAATTATGTGAGTCACAATACTGACAATTAATTTGATGTATTGCAATAGTAAACAATGTTATGAAAACTTTACGTGTGCAAAAATAGCTGCTGAATCATGATTATTCTTAAATTAATAAGAATATGAGTGATTTGTTACTAATAATAAATATTATGAGTCACTGTAATTAGAAGTGAGGACTGCAATACTTGTAGCAATTGTCGTATTAATTGTCTTTTGACGACCTCCGTGGTCGAGTGGCGTACGCACCGGTTTCAAGGTGTCGCTAGCTCTGAGGTCCCGGGTTCGATCCCCGGACGGGTCAATGTAGAAACCAACTTTTCTACATTGTCCCGGGTCTGGGTGTTTGTGGTACCTTCGTTGTTTCTGAATTCCATAACACAAGTGCTTCAGCTACTTACTTTGGGTTCAGAGCAATGTATGTGATGTTGTCCGCATTTATTAATCTCATGAAACATTTATTATGTTAATAGGATAACGATTAACGATAAGTGTATCGATAAAACGATATACATATATTATATATTTATCTGCAGTAATATTCTTGCGATTTGATTTGATTTAATTAGATAAAAAAATATGTTTTCAATAGCGGCCCTTGGTGCTGCCATCTAGTAGCGAGTAGTAAACCTAATACATGATTTAACACAGAAACAAAAGATGTCGCTAGTGGTTTGAATAAAACGTGTATGTATGTACAAAAATAATTTATTTTGGTAGTAAGAATTATAAAATAAGTTAAAAGTAACATTTTTCATTGACAACTAGACACTTAAATATCTAAACATGTATAAATAAAGAACGTTTAATACCTAAGTAAGTATAAAAATATTCAAAATATGTAGTTTTTAAAGTACCAACTACATAAACTATTTACACAGCATACAATAATTATTTAAAAAATGTAAGCTCATTATCTCCTTTGGAGTATAATTCTAACTAAGCATATCCACTTTTACACAATCAGCTGTAAAGTAAAGACACACTTTTAGGTTCACTAAAATACATATACAACATAACAACATTTTTTGCCTACCATTTGCCAGTAAGGCACAATAAAATAATGCAGTTTGAATATTCTGTTACATACATCTTCACTAGCTAATATAAAACTTTTTTCTATATTTATTTTACAAAGGTTATAAGGTTTTTTTAACCGAATTAGTTTATTTATTTTTATTTTATGTAATGTTAATAAAATTTTCTCTCTTGGTTACAATCTCGCTTTATACGATAGCTTCAGGGTGCGTAAAAGGTAAAATACTGTTCACAGAATCCATGTAAATATTTAAATCTTTTCAATATTTATTTCCATACTTACAAAACCACTGAAAGTCTCTCTTACTCTTAACACTGACTATACCTAAGAACATTAAAAAAAAGCTAATCTATTTATCCATTGTAATTGTAAAGTAATATTTTTACTAAAAAACAGTACATACTTAATCTATATTATTTTAATTATTGTATAGTTATGGATAGACTTAATAAACATAGTCATAACACTAAAATTATTCCGATATTCTTATTAGTCTAGAAATGATAATAATAAAAGCAACATGAATACCTTTGAGGTTTATTACATTAGACTAGATTATTTTTTTCATAGCTCAAGTACTTATTTTATGTAAAGAGATCTATAGATTAAAGATTTGATACTCAATTACTGCCTAACGTACATAAATAAATGCGTAATTGCAATTACAATAATTATTAAATGTGCGTTGAATTAAAAAAAAAACTGGCTTGAAAAATGATTTTGTTAACATCTCTTGTAATGCTTTATATGGTTTAAAAGCACACGGTTATCATATTTTATATACATAATACTGGTGTCGGCAATCCACTTTTGTATAAAATCAGGAGTGGTTTTCGATTATCACAAAGCAAACATTCTAATCGAGTGGAAGATCAATACAACATTATCGTTTTGACGTCATATCGATTCTAAGTACTGATACTGTAAATCGATTATTACAAGATAGTCCTATCGTTCATTGGTACGTCGGTGTGCTGTACCACATTTTCCTCATCATCTTCGATCGCCAGATGCTTCTCAACGAAACCTGATATGCAGTTCAGCCATCCATGCTTGTACATCATCTTTATAACCCTCTTTCGAAACACCACAAGCAGTAGGAATATAAGGATCCCTTGTAGCGTGTTGAATACATCGAGGATTGACCTGTAAAAAAAGAAATACGTTAAACTGTCACTTTGATCTTGTAGTTGTTACATTGTATTTTCAACCTCATCATAACGTCGACTAACGCTGACCACATACGAACTGCTGGAGCAGTTGGTCAGTGATCAACGTTTTTGTGCGTCACGTGCTCCTTCTGCCAGTTGCTTTTTAAAACCAATCGTAGCAGTAGTCGTACTGCTTGAAGCAATCTGTATGCGCCCTGCCTACCGATGTAGACTTTTTCTTATCAGACAGTTACATAACTGTATGTAACAATAATATTACAGTAACAGCTGAAATGTGTTTCCACAAATGTAGAATAAAGATAAAAACTTGTTTTGCACGTACAAAGTTAAGCAAACATTTGAATAACATACTTAAAATTCAGTTGTAAATTATGCGTTATACCTAACACTGCACTGTTATCTGTAATATTTCGTTTTTTCCTTATTACTATCATTATGTAAACTAATTTAACGTGTTGGCATTTTATCAAATCAACAAACAAGCGATAATATGAAAAATCTATAAAACTGCTACGCTACCAAATAATGACGAAAAATCACGCCAAATGCTAGCCATTTTTTGGGTCGGTAGGATGAAGCATTATAAGAATACCATACATCTATATCCCTTCATGCATTTAACAGTTAGGACGGACTAAAGAAACACACATACATCAACTCTCAAACAATATATTAGTTTTTTTTGGGCAGTGTTATGAAATGAATAAACGTGGCTATTGTATGTACATACAAACATACACATACATTTATGTGTGTTGCATACATCCGTTACTCGCGACTTGCTAATTTGTTACACCCATGTTAAAAGCGAGACGACGTTTACTTTGTTCACGTTTATATCGCGAAAATTTTAACTTATTTTAGAATAGAAACCACTTTTTGTTGTAATGGTTCGTAGTTATATTTAAATTATAATAAGAACATGTGGTTTTATTTCCAACTAATCAATAATTGAAGTGTCTATTAATTTAATAGCCTTTGAACTCATACATCTAGATTATAATTACTTGGCACTAGCACTAGTAATTCAAAATTAAGTCATGTTTTCTTAGCATATGACTCATATTAGCGAATATTTAACAATATTGGGAATATATAAAATTAATATATCAATCATGAATTTATTTATAATATTGAATATGAATATAATTTATGGTCAGCCTTGATCAGTTACTATGGGCACGTTGCCAAGCATAAAAATAATAATTTGCTTTAGTAACGTTTATGAAGATAAAAAACTTGAGGTATATATTTAATTGAATTTAGTTAATAGATTATTTTATTTTTAGCATTATTTAATAGTTTTCAGAATCACTAGTTATACGAACCAGATAATATGTTCCTTCGCTAGCGATCCGATCATCTCGAACACCCATGGTAGCCCCATTAGTACTATTAGACGCACTGTCATCACGAATCTGAAAAAAATAATTATACAAACATTAATTTATTAAACAATAAGATTCATAGAATAAAGTAGGTACAGAAAACTATGAATGTTTTTTCCAAAAATACTAGAATGGGTTTATCCCTGAAATAGTTTTGAAATAGGCCAGGCAAAAGAAGTTTTAGATTCGCGCTAGCTGCTAGTAAATACTAGGTAAAAAGAAGTTCAAGGATTAAATTCTTGGGGAAACAAGTAATTAATTAGCTTACTTACTTATATTTAACTGCCTTTATATGACTTGACGAAAAAGACAACCTCCATATTAGTAGAGATGTGTATATGAATATGCAAATGTTGGCTGCTAGAAGTATTGATAATACACTATACATGTAATACCACTGTTGATGTTTATCTGAAATATACAACAAATAAAACAATAATTAAGGGGGAATTATGAAAAAAAAATAAAAGTGTTCTAAATTTTACATATGAGAAATCGCGAGAACTATATAATTATCTGTATTTTTCTGTTCCACTCTAAAATACCATAGACTGCCCATTCTGCCTCTTTTTTTAAACTTTCGCAATTATTTCATAGCATGTTACTTCGTATTTATAAACAAAAATTAGTTTAAAATGTAGTTAAGATAACTTACTGAAAAACCAGCAGTGGTTTAGTCCTATACCCGGCTTGGGATGCGAACCCGGGTGAAAGTTGACGATCGCCATGCATATGGTAAGCACGGCAGGGGATCCCCATGCGTACATTGCATACCACTTGAATTCATGCCAACTGTAGTCTAAAGTAGATGGTCGCCTGAAAAAGTATAGAAAAGATCATAGTAACACGCTTATGATTATATTATATCAAAAAGTTACAGTTAAAAATGCCGTCTTAAAAGTTCATATAGCCTATTTTTCCACCTGCAATTTTCCACTCATGGACAGTTTTATTTTATAATTTAAATGTATAGTGATATCTGAGATGACAAGTCATAGATATGAATGGAATCTGAATACGCATTGTTTCGACCCCAACTAATTGGGAACAGGGCAAGGAGATGATGAATGATGAAACTTGTGTAGGTATAACCTAAAAAAATAGTTATGAATTAAAAATAATAAAATAAAATGATTCTAACCTTGTGTTCAAAAGAACTTGTATTGATATTGCGTTTGACCAGAAAAAGGCAGCAGTAGTAAAGAAATAAGCCAAAAATCCTGAAAAAAATATAAAAAGGAAGCTATCGAAATAAAAAATATTGGGAATGCTTTTAAAAGATTGCATGTTTTTTGTTACCGTCCGTCTAAAAACATTATTTTTTGTTTAGCAGTGGACAGATATAGGATAATTTGATTTTGGTCTGGTATATTACCTCTGGTTGCACATAGATTCATATCGCTGTATGACATAAGTTTCATGATGACCAGTATGCCGAGACCGATGGCCAAACTGGCACAGAAATTTATAATGCTCTTGCCTTGGACGTCCCTGAAAACGATTAATTATTAAATTATTTTATGACGTTATAGATTTACAAAGAAACTCGTTTAATTGGTTCAAATCTAAACAATTCAGCGTATACGTGTCTTACTGATTAAATTACTACGCAAAGTACCAAATCGATACTAAAAATATAAGAGCGCTAAAATAGGCTTTCTATTTTTATTTCCGTAGAAACAAGTTATATTTATTACAAGAATATAAAGATGTTTGTATTTTAGACGATAATTTACATAATTTGGACGTTCGTGGATTATAAATAGTTCTGTGACCTTGAGTCGAAAATATAATCCGATGGAATGTATAAAGGATGATAAAAAACTAACCTTAGTTCAGGTAAAAAGGTGTATATAAGAGCAGTGGCTGTAAGGAATATAACGGACAGGATCATGGTGTATCCCAATATTCTGTCGTCGATGAGTTCCTCCTCCTCATCAGCGCATACTACGACGGCCAGCCTGGTTTTGTTGAGGGTAACATCCTTCATAGTCGTTACGTTACCTAAACAATACCTGGAAATAATATAATAGAAGCTTATACAAGTTAAAAAAGAATTAAGACATTGCAACCTGTCGGGAACGCATTCTCCTAGCGACCGAAGTATACGTAAAACACTTTGTGATCCGACTTATAAAATGTAGTAGCTTCTCTTTTAGTATATATTTATACTAGCTGTACCCGCGACGATGTTCGCGTTCATATCAGTCATCTGTGCGAATAAATATAAATTAGACTGTGGTATAGAGGGTCACCATCACGAACTACCTAGACACCGGCTTCAGAATGTTCTTTTTATATATTTAAAAATTTACAAAACACATGAACACTTCAATATTATCTTGTTTCGCTAGATGAATGTTTCTAAGTAGTCTGCTATACGCAAAATGTATCAGATGTGGAACCTAGAGTTTTGTCACAAATATTGCTTGACACGTGCCAAAAAAAACAATTTACCGCTTTTTTTCTTTTGCAATAGTATTTCGTTGGTACAGCAGTCCCTAGTAAGACTACCGAGATCGGGGTTTTGGTTCGAAACCCCGAAATTCGAAATACTGAACTACGCAGTAAAATTGAAAGTAGATATCAATATTATTTACGCTCCGCTCTTCTCATCTCTGCTTTGGTGAAGTCCGGTTTTAAGATTAAGGTAGTGTTCTCATCTTAGTTAATAGCTACCAGATGTCAGTGCGGTGCCTAAGCCTAGAGTATATGTGGAAATAAGTTAAGGAACTTAGCAGCTAGGAACTATGTGGTCTGGTAATGGTGGCTGCTAATGAAAGGCAAAAGAGTGTGCGAGTGTGTTGTTTTTAAAGGGATGAACGACTGAGATAAGCAGGCTCCATTTTAATAAGGTATTTACCTGAGACCCGTGAAACTGAAAGAAAACGTTGACAATAGAGAGGCGCAGGATCAGAACTACCAAAACTGTGGTTAAAATTATTTATGACTGGAAACTAAGTAATAGACCAAGGACAACCGCATTCTACACTGATCAAATCCTTGGACTGGGGCTGTATCCTTTACAATAAAGTCGCTTTATGCTGCCCAGACGAAATGACGGCAGGTGGACTAAGACGGTGACAGAATGGTGGCCAAGGCATGGCAAAAGAAGCGTCGGTCGTCCGGGAGCAAGATGGGTCGATGACATAGTTAAAGTCTCGGGTCGAGTCTGAATGAGGCTGGCACAGGACCGTAGAAAATGGCACGAAAAAGGGGAGAACTATGCCCAACAGTGGGAGGAAAAGTTCTGTGGATGATGATGATACTGCCCAGCATAAGGTGCTGAGCTCAAATGATGCAATATTAATTTTAAAATGTAGAGAATGCGATAGAAAGTTTATTTTATTTTAGTTTTTGGGCCAAACTTCCAGTAAATAGGTACACAAACTAAATGAAATTTGTAAACGAAAAAATAGAAGATTTATCTGGATCAACGCATTAAAACCCGTGTAGCAAGCTACCTTAAAATGAATATAAAAGAGTAAGTACTTACTAAAAAATTATATCATAAGTTGATTGAGTTAAAACAATAAAAATTTACAAATACAAAAAAAAACTTGTCCATGGAATTCTATAGATGACCAACAGAAAACATTACACATTACTTTGATGAAATAATTTAAAAAAGTTACTCCTGAATTGAAAAATAAGATTCCTCATAGATCACAACTATAAAATGATCTATGAGGAATCTTATTTTTCAATTCAGGAGTAAATGTCGGTGCCATAGATTTATATCTATGGTCAGGGCATTTACGCCAGACGTTCTTTACAGCATATGACATGCTTGATCTGCAATGAGCAACACACTTAAAATTTAAAATACAAACATAATAATTTTGAGCTTATGCATCGGTCTAGTAAAAAATGCACGACATAAAGTTGTTGCTCATTGCGAAAGAAACAACAAAATGATACAAAGATTTAAACTAATAAAAGTTAACCTAATAGAACACAAAAAGTGTTAGCTCGACTGAGACTTGAACTTGAGTAACAAAACATTCAAACGTATGTAACAAAAAGGACGCAAGAACAAAAATACAATCATTAACAACTGGATTTGAACCTGCAGCATGGACATCCATTTCCAATCCTACAACCACCAAGCTGTTTACTACGACAGCTAGTTTTCCAAAAAGTATACTTCAATCACAATGAAGAATGGTCGCTATGGCTACCGTAGCGTGCCATAGTTACCTCTTGTTTATATGTCAATAATGCCAATTTACGTGTGCAGATGAGAAAATGAATTTGGAAATTTAAAGCTCCACCCCGTATGACCTAGATATAGTTGCGTGTTTAAAAATGCTAACAACCGTCTACGATTTACCAAAAACATTCTCTCAATTTTTTACTGCTATCAATTCAGTAGTTCATAATTGATACTGTAACATGAAATCTGACCCCCGGCAAAAGAATGTTGTAATTTACTGTTTTATTAGATGTATAGAAGAAAATGCGCAACTCCATCTATGAATTTTAAAAACAACTATTAACCTCTATTAACCTCGCCAACATGATCAAATTTAAATTATTTATATCCTAAAAGGGCTTACACATATAGTACTAATAGAATGATCTATACTCCGTTAGAGCATTTTCTTTGTACTAAAACTTGTATTATATTATATTTTCATACCTTTTTACTATTTATTTACATTTTTCCGATGAATTTTCAGTACTGAATTGATGCCGACGCTTGACCAATAGATGGCGCTGTATGTCCGGAATAAATTTTATTTTTTATTTTATTTTTTGTAATAAAAACTATCCTATGTCCTTTCTCAAGTTCCAAACTATGTCTGTACCAAATTTCACACAAATCGGTTCAGTAGTTTAGGCGTGAAGCAAAGACAGACAGACAGACAGACAGACAGAGTTACTTTCGCATTTATAATATTAGTTTGGATTATTATTTTATATTATTATCCTTACTAATGTTATAAATGCGAAAGTTTGTTTGGATGTATGGATGTTTGTTACTCTTTCACGCAAAAACTACTCAATGGATTTTAATGATACTTAACAATAATGTAGCTTGTACATCGGAATAACACATACAATTCATACACTATCTTTACAAATTATAGCCAAAATTTGTAAAGATAGTGTATGAATTGTCATTCAAGCGGGTGAAACCGCGGGTCACAGCTAGTATATTATATGTTTTTGGTGCGGTTACGCTAAATCTTAACCTTTGTCAACTTAATTTCGAAGACTATTTTCACAATGTTTTATCAATTGTAGATCGAAACTGTAATTTACTGTAAGTTCCTCAACTTACAGTTAATTCAATAACTTCGACTAAGTACTGATAATGGTATTAAGTAAATTCAATAAAATGAACCATGAATATGTAATAACATCGTTTATCAACTTACACAAATAATATATGTTTTTATTCCCGTTTTCACCCAATTTATACTAATTTACGCGTGTTTTTTACGTCAAACGTGTTTAAATGACCACAATAATTATTGAAAATATGAATGGGAAACAGAATTCGATAAAATGGGATATCCTTATGAATTGGAATTGGTGCCTATATTTTAATCTGCAGGATAATATGCAGGAATTTGGTACCACACTTAGTTTAAAGTAGTATAAATAAGCTACAAATAGTCATTTGACGGGCCTTTTGGTCTAGTGGTTAGTGACCCTGACTGCTATACAGGAGGTCGTGGGTTCGATTCCCACCCAGGACAAATGTTTGTGTGATGAGCACGATCATTTGTTCTGGTCTGGGTGTAAATTATCTATAATATGTAGATATGTATTTAGAAATATATAAGTAAGTTTATCATTTGTCCGGGTACCATAACATAAGCTCTGCTTAGCTTGGGATCAGATAACCGTGTGTGAGATGTCCCGAAATATTATTATTATTTAAGTACGTCTCGAATTTAAGTTGCGGTTGTGTATTAGAAGTTAATCTACTTTTTTATTACCTACCAACAAACGAATTAATAAATTTATTTTTATAATTTTTGGTAGTTTCCAACCTAATACCCTTTTTTTTTTTAAACTTATATACCTACATACGATTTATATTATAGCTTATCGTCTGGTATAAAACAATAATAGCATTACTACTATTTGACGCAAAAACGTCATAAAATAAATAGTTTGAATTATGAAATATCTACGTGTTTAAGTGCGTGAGTTACGGGAATTTATTAGTTTTTAATGATTTACTGCGTTACTATAAATACTTGCTAAATATAAGTGCAGCAGGTTTCTTTATTCTATGTAATGGTACAAAACTAGTTTGAATTTATACGTTTGTAAATAGCGGATAATAAATTGAGTAAATATGACTTATGATACATATTATTATATCATAAGTCATATTTAAGTATGCATATATACAGAGGTTAACAGATCGATCGATTATGGTCTAGATATAATGATTATTTTAATCTATTACCTACCAAAGAAAAAGTACTTTTATTTATACCTGTTAACCATTATATCGGGGACGATAACGATTGACATTGCGTCTATATTTGAATCGTAAATGATTAGATACATTATTATTGCTATTATCCCATTAAAATAATTACATAATGTAAAGAGCCAGGTTCGAAATAAATATTATTTATAGCTTGTGATATTGTTTCGTCTATTACAGCTTAATATAATAGCTATAAGTTTCGTTCACATCTTAAATCATACATAGGTATATAACCTCCTTCTTCTTCTTCTTAGCGTGTCGATGACAATCTATTTATATAGTGTCGGCCCAAAATTATGCTACGAGAACTGCATTGTGTAAGGATCTAATAAGGATAGTTAGATAATTGTTTATTTTAGGATACACTCTTTTAATTCCAATAAGTCTTGATGAACACTTTTAAATGCTTTTTTGTTTTAGTATTTTTATAGATGTTCAACTTATTCGTAACTTAATATTATTTGATATGACCAAGATATACTGGGGAAAGATGTGACCTATATTTTATTTAAGATTTTTATAATTGCTTTAACGGTTTTTATTTAAATCTACCAAATCAAAAGTGATTAGCCACTTTCCTTATAACCTAAGAAGGAGTTATAAAAAGGTAATTTTATACTATGTACCTAGTTACTGGTGGTAAGGATTAACATAACATATGACATGTCATATTATATTACAATCTACAAGTAACACGGTTGACTGCAGACTTCACGTCGACACGGTTCCATGCCTTAAATTTAGCAGACCTAGTTTTCACGTGACTGACAAAAGTATACCTACTGAAAGTTCAATACCCCTATAGATTGTTATTTGGCCTGACCGTTTTAATTTATTCAGGGCGTGTACTATACAAATTATACATAGTAAAAAAGCATGCATTAACCTTTTTATTTACTATTTTTTTTTCTATTTGAGATGAGTCCTGTCTCCTGTGACCAGCAGTAGGACGTTTAAAGGCTGGTATTATTATTTGACTGTCTCGTTGGCCTAGTGGTTCTAAGCGCGACTGCTACGCTAGAGGTCTTGGGTTCGATTCCCAAGTCGACCAAGGTGTTATTGGGGTTTTCTATGAAATTCTCAGTAGCAGGTCGGAGTTTGGATTTGTGCCCGGTTAGTGGCAATAGGCTCGCCCCCTATTATATGGGACCTAAACATACCGGCGAACTGTGGGTGTACATTGGTACACCTCTGCCTAACCCTTCGGGGATACAGGCGTGATGGTATGTTATGTTTATTATTATTTATTATTAAATTATATTATTTTTCCATCATTCTAATCTCAATAATTTTTACAATAATTAGTTTTATCTGACTAGCAAAACTACGTCACCTGTATAACTCTATAGGTACTTCATAACCTATTAGATATCCCGCGGCTATTAAACTAAAGTTTTATTGCAAAAAAGTATTACTGCTGACATAAGTTATTAATTTATACAAGTCATATAAATCATCAGAATTATTTGTTCAAGGTTCAAAGAGTAACTCCTTTGAACCGGAAAGCATCACAACAGACACTATAACAAATATGACGTTGAATACAAAGTCCCTCTATTTTCAATGAACAAGAATAATTTCATTTAATATTTAGAATTATTAATACTAAAACTTGACAGTTTTTCAACCGACATTCCACTAAATACGCCGTCTGGTGTATATGGCATCATTGCTTAATAGCACATAGTTGGTTACCTATTTTCCAAATAAATAAACATTTATGGTTTATTTTTTATTAATTATTTACTGGTGGTTAATTCTAAGTGATTTTCTTGATACTCACGAGCCAGGGTCGAACGTCTCATCAGACTCGCCTCCCAAGTTAAGTAATAACTGTTGAGCTTCATTGACGCGGAATATGTTCTTTGTGAACTTAATTGGTTCCTTGCACTTTAGTGTAATATTCATAGTAGCGTTTGTTTGGGGATGCCAACATACAGTTTTTCTGGCCAGAAGTACTTGTCCATCTGGACAGCAATTGTTATCGCTAAACACTTGCACAAAAAGTATTGGTAAAACAACTATCCATTGACTTAAACCCATTTTAAATATCATCGTAAACACTTGTTTATTTAAATTTTCGCGCGTTTTTATTCACCTCACATGCTCACTGAAAATTCTTTTAATAACTTTATAGCTTTCGATCATAATTCTTCAAATTGCGATGAAAATTGCACGTTATTTTTATTCATATAATTTAGTTCAGAGCAACATATGATTTTAACACTCGAACGATGTTAATGGAAAATGAATTCACGCTTGCGCGCGACTGTGCCTCGTGAAGTTTAGTGGAGCACTGATGTTGATCAGCAAAGTTTTGCTTTATACGGCGCCGCTTAACTTGTCCCTCTTACTATACAGCGAATTAGGGTGAAATATTGGTATGTATCTTTATAATTAAGTTCTTTATTTTTGTTAAATTTTAACTATATTTTAATTACTTTCTAACTTTCTATTAAACACCACTGTTACCATTTACTTGAATTGGCATAGAAGAGCGGGACCTCCTATCACAAGTATATACTTTACTTAAAAGGAGGTATTTATGTAAGTTGTACTGTAAAGTTATACAAGCTTATGCAATAAACATTTTTATTTATTTATTTATTTATATACAGAGCTATATTTCACCCTAATTCATTCTCTGAAATAGAAAGGCTAAATGTCAAAGCTTTTGATTATTTTTCATTTAGGAAGACAGGAATACATATTCCCAAATTCAGAAAAGATTTCATTTAGAATCCTAAGTTCAGGATGCGAATAACTTAAAGCACGTAAACTTACGAAACTGTATATAACATTAAAAATGGATATTTTACTAATATAAAGGGGAATAACAAAATAATCTTGTGTATAAATTAAATATGTTTTTAATCTTATTTTGGCACATCTATTCTAGTTTCTTGTCTAGACTAGTCATTCATAGAGCAATGTTAAAATCTCATGTTAAATAGTAGGTATAGGACCACGAAAATGATGAACTGTGCAAAACTTGTTTTACTTATAAAGAGGTTGTATTGGAGTGTAAAAATGTATATGTGTGATTTGTACGAGCCGCATACGCATTCGCGTCAGGAGCCTGTTATTTAACCCTTCTTTTTTAACGACATCTGCTTTTTTTGTTGAGACTGAGTTCGTTATTTTATTTTGTTTTAGTCGGCCCATGCTTGGCCCGGTGCATGGCATGGCGTACGAAACGCAATGCCTTTTTTTTTAATTTATTATAAATAACATGTTTCTGTCTGTATTATGTTTATTTGTATTAAATAAAACATACAAACAGAAAGTTATAAGCTGATATAAGTAAGATAAAGTAAGTTTTACATTAGAAACTAGCTGACTTTACTAAAAACTTATCAATGAGTTTTTAACAGAAAAATTAGTTTGTTTTTTATTGTTTATACTTTTCCGGGATAAAAACTACCCAGTGTGGTGCCCAGGATAATAAAAAATAATTATACCAAGTTTCATCGTAATCGAACCGGTAGTTTTTGCGTGATACCTGAACAAACAGACAGACAGACAAAAAATTTTTTTGTCACACTTTTGGGATTTGTGTCGGTCTAGTAACACCCCCCGCCATTTATTTTTTTGATATTTTCAATGTACAGAATTCTCACTTCTGCAGATTTATTATAAGTATAGATGAAAGATCGTTTTCATTGTATACGTACTTAAATATTTGATTTAACTATTTTCTACGTCATATAAATTATCGATGAGCTAATTAAATATGGGCCTAGAATTGAACCCTAAGGAATGTCTTACTTACTAAAGGCCTGAAGATGATTTACCATTTACGTTTCGCTTTTGCTGTGCGATGATAATATCTCAATATACCTACCTAAGTTTTGGAGATGGTCCTCGTAATCAGTTATAATTTAATTTGAGAGTAAGCGTATTATGACCAACACAATCAAAGGCCTTGGAGAGACCATAAAAACGTTTATGGAATACAGTTAATACAACCCACGCTTTTGAACTTGTGAGGCACTTTGTAGTTATAGACAATGCTAGGATAATGAGAACAGAGACAAAAAAAAACAAAGTTGATAAAGTTGATTGATTACGTTCAAAACAAAAATTATTGCGAGAGATTAAGAACTTACCATATTTGGGTATTTGTGTTGTTTATTAAATTATATTGAAGCTAATGATAAGTTATTCCTTTGTTACAGCTCCTGATCATGCTTAAATTTTACGCCAGATTTGAAATAAGTGATGAAACAGGGGACCCAATGACAGACCGTGATATGACCCTATCACATTATTCTAGAATAACATCGTTGCAGGTAAGTTTACAATAGTAACAATACATGCTAAAATTTCGCTCAAAACATTGACTGTGAAAATTGAAAAAAATAAAAGTAAATGCCTTTGACTTGCATTGCTCAATTTAAGACGCATAATATTAAATGTCAAAGAAGTATAATGGTATTTACATAACTATTATTATGTATATCCACCGTTCTGCTTATATAGTTTTTATATAGATGTGTTTTGATTGTCAAATAACCACTATATACCTTTCACTGTAGTCTACATATTGTCACTTTTTTTTTTATTTCTTGTAGAAAGCTGCATTTTCGAAGTTCCCCGATCTTCGTTTGTTTGCATTAGCGAACGTTGCGAGTGTGGATACGAGGGAATCGTTACAAAAACATTTTGGAAATCTAAGGTAAGATGAAATATCGTTTTTATCGTTTATTAAGGCACATAACGCCATGTACACACTTTACGCGAAGCTTGCTTAATCTGCGACACTTGTAAAACATACCTTAGATTATGTAGTTGTAGCACTTGTAGCATCGATGTCGGGTAATAAGCTGTAGCCTACAAAAAAAATATATTAGTTATTAAACCATTATTATTGTTGGTATTAATTTATGATTTTGTTTTAGTGAGAATGCTCTCCGTGCAATTGCTACATACTTGAATCTCGTACCGCATGAGGGCAAAGAAGACGAAGCACCATGGCATCGCGTCGACAAAGAATTTTTGAAAGAATTGCTGGTAAGCATGAATATGCATTAAATAAACGTTTAAATAGCTATCTGCTATAGTTTGGTACCTGGGGAGTTTGTACTAAATATTAACCTTGCTTGGGAGTATACTCCTCCCATTTAAACTTTCATTCCATCACGTTAACTCTCACCATCCATTACGCTATTGAGACAAGCAAAGGTATTTTAATGTCATTCCTCTTATTAACATTTATTTAAGAATGTTAGCACTTTGAAATCCTGGGCCGTATACATATTTTAAGGATCACATTTCATGGTAATATTATCTGGGTAAAATTCCAAGTTTGTGGCTTAGAGCGTAAGATTTTTGGGTCGGATTTACAACCACACATCGACGGGATCCTTATTTTTTTTCCTTTAAGTAGTTATTGGATTAGCTAAGTGATAATTTTTTACTCTTTTTTATTTACTGACAAAACACGGGCGCCACCTCGCCTATCAATGTTTCTTACTTTTCTGTAGGTATATTGTGCAATTAATAATTTCGATGCATGTGTGTTTTTTCTCGTTTACCAGATTTCTCGTCACGAGCGTCGCATATCACAGCTAGAAGAACTGAACTCCATGCCCTTATATCCTACAGAGGAAGTGATTTGGGATGAAAATGTAGTCCCCACAGAAATCTATAGTGGCGAGAATTGCTTAGCGTTACCTAAACTAAACCTACAATTTCTTACGCTACACGACTATTTATTAAGAAATTTTAATCTTTTCCGCTTGGAAAGCACATGTAAGTAATTCAGTAACTAACTTAAAAAAGTTATATGTTCTATCCTGTTTATCCGTGCTCGTTATCTTTACCGATTTTACAAAGTTAAAAATCGATGACTTTTTTCTTGTTTTCATAACATTCATCGCAATTTACCTTCTCTTTAACATTTGACAAAAAGTCTTACTACACAAGAATAACAAAAGCAAAAATCTCAACCAGGTTAAGTTGAAACTTAGACCGTTATTATTATTCAGGTATCTGATGAAGCATTCACATTTAAACATAGGTACAGTAGGAACCAATCAGCTGTATTTGTTTTAAATAGTCGTCCATTTGTATTTGCTTACATTTGCACAAATTAGTGGAGGGGACAAGCCAGATGCACTTAAATGTGCATTCAATGAAGTTAAGAGAATTGACATTGAGGTTGCCTGTATAAGAACTTGATCACTAAATTGAATGAAATGTATGCAATCCTGTTGCAGACGAAATACGACAAGACATTGAAGATGCTGTTTATCGACTAGCTCCGTGGTAAGTTTTCATTTTTTTTTTCAATAGTGGGTGGTGGTATGTAGAGACATTTTGCCTAAATGAGGAGTTGATTCCCAATTTTACCCTAATCTATAGTTTCCTAGTCATTCATAAAATATAAATTGGGTTTATCTCCTCTTGAAACACGCTTCACGCGTTCTGGTGACAGAAAGCATTTGAACTCTTCAATCCTCATTCCATGGCTGTGCTGAATGTATATATTTCCACAGGCGAGCTGAAGATGGGAGTGTGTATTTCGGAGGTTGGGCCAGGATGGCACATCCCATAACCAGTTTCGCTGTGGTTGAGGTGGCGAAGCCTAACATAGGGGAGAAAGCACCCTCCTGTGTCCGAGCCGATGTCACCGTCACCCTTAGTGTTAGGAATGAAATAAAACACGAGTGGGAGAGCTTGAGGAAGCATGACGTCTGTTTCCTGATCACCGTAAGACCAACACAAGGCATTGGTAAGTAAAAAATAACCAAAGAAAAAAATGCAATTTTCAGTAATGCATTAAATATAACTAAGACCTGAAAATTTATTTTACCAGGTACTAAATACGATTATAGAAAGAGTATGGTGGAACAAGCTGGTATCGTGTTTGTCAGGGGATGCGAAGTTGAAGGTATGCTTGACGCATCTGGTAGAGTCATTGAGGAGGGCCCTGAACCGAGACCAGAGTTAGAGGGAGACGCAAGAACCTTCCGCCTCCTTCTCGACCCTAATCAGTACCGGCTTGATTTGGATAACGCTAGCAAAGGAAACGAGGTAAGATCACACAATCCTGTTACATTTTCCTGAATTCTTTTAACGAAATTTCCAGTACGTAACTATTTATTAAAACTAAAATAGAAGCGTTGTGTTTAAAACTTCTGGTAATCGTCGAAAATCACCTGCTCAAATAGTTCTGCAATAAATATTTACAGACTGGAAAACATTTTATCAGGCAATTCCTTTACAGCGCTGCATGTTAAATATAAAGATTCTTTTTAAAAGTTTCTGTTCTATGTTTTAGAATAACTTTTTTCTCTTAAATAATATGACATCTGAAGAATACCTGAGCAAATTGGGAATGGTATTCCATAAGGAAAAGTCCCATATAGCATACCTACTATCTTTAAGTTGGTAATTAACGATTAAACACCCTTCAATTAACCCGGTTTATTCCCATATATAATCCTACAGGACGTATACGAAACTCTGAACATAGTGATGAGACGCAAACCGAAGGAGAACAACTTCAAGGCTGTACTGGAGACGATACGCGAGCTGATGAACACGGAGTGCGTGGTGCCCGAGTGGTTGCATGACATTGTGCTGGGGTACGGGGACCCGGGTCAGGCGCATTATGCTAGGTAATATTTCAGGAGTCTAGTGTGGAAATGTACTGGACATCGCGTATAGGGACATACAGAGATGTATCAGGATTATTGTAAAAAAAATAGAATACGGGATATCTTTATTTGGTCACATTTAAGTTTGTGTATATTTTGCTGTTATTCTGCAAAGCATTTAAGCGTCAATTGAAGTTATGGACTTTCTGAAGTTACTTCGTTATGTAAATAGTCCTTGGGAACAGGCCTTTTTGACCAGTGATGCGACAATAACAGGTCTATATTACGAAAGTAACTGAACTAATCTTATGCATTGCCTTAAATTTATACCACTTAAGATTGCAATACATTGATGGTATCAAAAAGAAAATTCTTAGCTTTAGAATCCATCTGTTGATTCGATTACAGCTTTTGCGGTAGTATTACGTAATTATTTACTCCCACCTGGAACCTGCTAACACTTGCAATTAAACATTCATTAAACAGTACATTACAAACAATAATTGTATTATTATTTTTTTAGAATGCCGAACGAAATCCCGACTTTGGATTTCAACGATACGTTTTTGGACATGGAGCATTTAAGAAACAGTTTCCCTGGATACGAAATCAAGGTGCAGACGGACGACCCTAGGAAGCTTGCCAGACCTTTCAAGTAAGAGCATTTTATTTTTAATTATATCTTGTCTTAGTTTCTAGAACATAGTACATATATGACCTCATTTTCTTCTTCTTTAATTTAAGAGCCTAGCTCTTGTCGGTGCAGCTCCTTACATTTCCTCCTATCGAGTGCCAATTCCTGAACTTCCTTATACGTCACAACCTTCACCTTCTCTTTAATTTGACTGACTATACCTCGGACGTCCCCTTCCCCTCTTTCCTTCGACCTTCCCTTCCACGATGTTTTTAATGTACTCGTCGTGACGTATAAGGTGTCCCATCATTTTTCCTCTCAACAACTAAACAGAGTAGGAACTAAGAGACAACTATTGCATAACATTGAGAACAGGAGAGGGAAAATGATGGGACCTCATTTTATAGCATGCCTATTTGCAGTCGATTTTTTACATATTGTTTCACCCAGGTGACTTGAAAATCAAGTCCGTCCCATGTCACCTCAAACTAAAATTAAATGTTTTAGGTAAAAGTAATAAGTAGTTTGATGCCTATGATTAATCTAATTGGGGCTGTTAACTTGAGCTATGCAGATAGTAAATTCTAAGAATGATTTACGTGTAGCTCAGATTATGAATCATTTAACTCTTTTAAGGTTCTTGCCTTTTTTAAAGTAAGGAGTGTTGTAACTCTTATATGGTAAAGCTGAATGTGTGTCAGATGTTTTACAAACTGCTACCAAGTATGTATAATTCAATTAAGAAAAAAGTCAGTCGGATAGTTACAAGGAAAGCCGTCGTGAGTCATCGTGAAAGCTTCCTTGTACTGTAAAGACATCGAAAACGAAACCTAGGTATTCACGTGGGTGAAACCGCGGAGCACAGCTAGTTAAAAATAATAAGATTAATTCGAGGGGCTTGTTAATAAGTGTACGCCACACGGTTAGACCGATAATACAGGTTAAGCCACGCTCGCCGCGGTTGGTCCGTAGATGGGTCACCATTTCTAACCATACCGAGACCCCTCTTTCTTGAAAGCTTCTTGGTACTCAAGATTATTTTATTTTATGTCTTGTATGGTTTTAATTTTCCTTTTCTAAAGAAAAAGTAGCACATACAGCAGGCTTCCAATGTGTCTGGCAAGATGTTTAAACCATTCAAACTGTCCGGCATTTGAGGTAACGTCTTTTTATAGCTCCCCAAGTAACATATATAAAATTTAGCTTTTATACTATGACGAAAGTTAGGTACTATTTTTTTCACCTTTACTACCTGATAGCTGCCAAAGTAACCACAACCCAAACTCCATATTCGCTAGTCGTTCTTACCTGTATAGGGCACATGCACTGAGAAACTTTCAGCTTTTATAAAATGACGAAGGTCTGGCAGTCGTTGGCTCTCGGAATATAAATATTCTATGCTTTTTCTCTAATTTAGAATTATCTGCGGAACTTACTGTTTTAAGTACCTAACATATTTACATATATAGCATACAAATCAATTTGGGTAAAGCTTTTTAGGTGGTCTGAGAACTAGACTGGACTAAAATAGCAACATGAAACTTCAACCAATACATTACCAAGAACTATAAATTATAGTCGTTAAATCTAAACTGAAATAAAATTATGGCAACCAGATGGATAAGATTTTTTGCTCCTATATGCCCAGATTACTGTTCCAGTCCAAACTTGTCATAATACACGTTGTTATATAGATTGTTTTTTTTTAATAGTTATTTTTTTTGTACAGACCTATAACTTGTGTGTGTGGTTTTAAATTGTAAATTCAAGTTGGTTATTAGAAATAAACAATAAAAAAGATTATAACTGGATATCCTAATGCATAAGTAGATAACCCAAGAGGACTTGATTCTAAAGGATTAACTACTTCTGTCAGGGCCTCGATTCAGCTATTTTAAATGCATGTCAGTGGTCGGTCAGTGTGCTTGTAATTGTGCCTAATTTTAGTATTCAGATAAGCCTACAATAAAAACTCATTGAACTCTCGAAGAAAATGATCGTAATGACCAATTAATGATCGTAATGACGGTTAGCAGAATGCCAATTATCGTAAAAAATACCAAATGAAGCAGGTCATTCAGTCAATTCAGGCAACTCTTAAATAGCTGAATCGAAGCCCTGATCATGCGGTCATTTCACTTATAAATAATTATTACACGCATTACAGGCAAAAGAAACATCCGAATAATCCGTTTTAATTCATCTAAAATTCTCGCCAATCCGCTGTGGGGAAGTGTGATATCAAATTTATGTTTCTTCACCATACAAGAAGAGGTCCTTTGCCCTGTAAAATTAGAACCTTTACATCTAGAACCCATGTCTAAGGGTGCGTCCACATCTGACGAACGAGCATTACACGAACAGCTCGCGAGTTGCTTGCGAGCCGCTCGCGAGCATGCCGCGAACGCACTAGTGTCAATAACGCCGTCCGACAGAAGTTCCCGCGCCGCTCGTGTAATGCTCGTTCGGTGCTCGTTCGTCAGATTTGGACGCACCCTAAGAAAATTTAGGTATATTAATTAAAAATAAGAAGTCATATTATAAAAATATGGTATAAAATCCTCTTAAAATATTTCCAAGAAGACCAATGTCATGGACGAATATAGAACAATCAAATCCTTAATAAATTATATCATAAACAAGATATATCATGTTACAGTACAGTTATTGTGGGATACTAAAAGACGTCAAAAGTAAAGTAGATAGGCTCTAATATTGCAGATATGAAATATTAATAACTACGTTATAATTGATATAAATGTTCGTTATTATTGCTTGGAAATTTCATATTGTCAATTATCAAAATGATTGTTATTTCTGTCTTGTCATATTAAGTTCATATTTTATCACAGACGGTTGTTAGATATGTAATTTAAATGAATAATTAATATATAACTTTTTATGGAGGTCTTTTCAGGCTTTCCCCTGCATAAACTTTTGTATTTTTTACATTACCATTCCATTTTTAACCGACTTCAAAAAAAGAGGAGGTACTCAATTCGACTGTTTTTTTTTGTCTTTTTACCGCAGATTTTTGACTGGGTGAACCGATTTTGATGATTCTTTTTTTATTTAAAAGCTGGTGCTTCCTTTGTGGTCCCATTTCATTTTGGTTTTGGGATCCATAAGAAATAAAGAAAAGACTTATTTTGAAGTCGGTTTTTTTTGTAAGAATTCTTATTGTCTTTAAAAAACCATCTTTCAGAGACCTCCAACAAAATAGTATATAGTTGAAATCGTAATATGCTTTTATCCAGAATAAGTGTACTTCTTATAACATATGAGTTGGTCAGGAATAAAACCGCTCCCTTTCTTCCAGAGTGACGTTCGAGAATGTTCTTCGGAAGCAGAAGCAAGGCCATGATGCTATGGATGAGGACGAGCCACGGAAGGTCATCATCGTGGAGCCTCATGTCCAGCCTAAGAGAGGACCTTACTTGTGTAACGAGCCTAAGAAGTAAGTGCTGACTTAATTCTAGGAAGTGTAAATGATTTCTTCCTTGGTATTCTACAAAAGTAGCTTCTGATTTTGGTTGTTTTGATCATGTTAGTAAACTGACATTATTAGAATTTGTGTTTTTTATTTCTTTTTAGGATGTGTTATTGTGAGAACATAAGAGCCCTTTTAAAATTGATTTAAGTTTTGGTGCACCTATTTAACTTTTAGCCTTTGTTTTGTCAGTGGCTTCTTGGGTTGTGTCTATTTAAAATTCATTGAATACTGTCACTCAAAAGTCGAGAGAGAGATTTGGCGTCGTCACAGGTGCTGCCAAATGATCAAAATAAAAGGTCGCCAATAATACCGACGAAAATGGTGTTGTAATTTTTGTTTTAGTCTCAAATTTATGGAATTTTGCGGCAAAAAATGGTTATTTCAAAATTCACTATTATTGTTACTATCAAAAATATTCTAAATTTAATATTTTATTTGAGCATGTGATTACGAGCCCTATAACACCCTTTCGGGTCGGACAGGGTTTTCTTAACACCCTGTAGAAACATACAAACTAAATATTCTTATAAAACTCATTGCTATTTTTTGCTATCTTCCTATAAATGTCAGTTAACAAAACTTGATGAGTTTTGAATGTGCAATTTCAAGTATTATTGGGCTCTTATGTATTCGCGATGTGTTTGACAGATTAACGCGCCATAAATATATTGATACATTCGAATTTATTTTAATTAGTATTCATTCAGCGATTGGAGCTCATCGCCATTTAATTTGTTTGAAATTGTGATTTGAATATATTAATATAAAGTTTAGATATTATTTTTAAGTTGATGAACTTTTCCAGGCACGAGCACAGCTAGTCAAGCTTTTTTACAAATTTAGTGTAGTGTTATAAAATATTTTTATTGCCTCGATATAAACTTTTGCCGGCTAAACACATACATGTTCTCCCTTTTTATGTGAGTTTTCGTTATTGTATAAAACCATTTTTGTTTTCTGTTTTACTCGCCCTTCTCTTTGCCCTCAAAATTTCCTATCACTCCTATAATTTTTTCATTTATTTTATGTTCATTTATTTATTTAATTCAGGCAACTAGGGCCCATAGATAATACAATACTTAATTATATAACATAACAATATCTATAAACTAATACATACAATTACAAAAACAAAATATAAAAACTAATGCACACGAAGTGTCGGCATCGTGTTACGCTGCGTGGTGTCGCGTATCCTTCCTCTGAATTTTCGATAGACGACGCCCTTCGGCCAAAACTCATTCTTGAGGAAGGTCTCGATGTGGTGAGTTGGAACTCGCACCATGAACGACTTGATATATAATCATAATGACCTCAGGAATTCCTTACAATAAATCTTCGTCTGATGATAGTACATAATATATTATTTAGGCCCGAGCTACGTCTCTCTTACAAGTAATCTTTACTTCAAGCATCATAAATTATGTGTCGGCGTTCTTTGATAAACCCTGCCGCTTTGTGTGTGTCCGATGCACGTTGCAATTATTATACAATTATTAAATTCACACCTCTTGTTAATAGAAATAAAGAAAATATAAGCTGTTCCTGCGACAAAATCCTACTTTTGAAGAAGATAAAAATAAGACACCTGATAAAATAATAAATTTCTTTGAGTAGGTCTCGGGGAGTTTGAGTGTAAGATGAATTATCACTTCAAATCTAGATCTAGATAATTTTAATAAGGAACTACAAGTTCAAAGATATAATATAAACAAGTAAATAAACCCTTTTGTGGAGATTATTACCTATTCTTTAGTTGGTTCTGTAGCTAAAGTTGGAGACTTGACCTTACTCAATAATTGGTTGTTTCCTTAATATGTTTTGAGACCACATGACTCAGAGGTTATAAACCTTTGTGAATTCCAGACAGTCATGAGTCAATTTAGCGATCAATTTTGGTTAGTCTGAACTAGGTTTTACCATTTCCTGCAGATACACATAGAAAAATATAAGATTTAGTACAAAGTAAAGCAGCATCAATATCATTGTTATTATTTTAAGATTCTGCAAACATGATCAAGATGACCGTTTCAGAAAAATCCAGGCGTTATTTGCTTCATAAAAATCTCCTTACCAATTGAATAAACGACCCTCAATTGTAAGCTACATACAAAGATACAGTTTCTGTGTATAGCGAACATGCATTAACGCACGTACCCAATATTTTTATAATGTCAACACAGTAAGGCCATTCACAACTTCCATAGTAAGTAGTATTATCTGAGATATAAATGAGCTTTTAAACAGTTCTCAGAATAGCGTATGTAATTATTAAAAACATGGCGGGTTGGGTAAACGAGTCACATTAAAGAATGATATAATTATTATGCCGTTTAGTTATTTATGTTTCGAAGTAGGTTCAACTTTTTTAATTTAAGTTTATATAAAAAAAAAAATTTGTTAGCATTGACGTTCGATCTAGCGTACACTATAGTCCCAATGGTACTTTCTAATCAGTATTTTATAATTACTTCCTCGTCTTCCCAATTATTCTGTATTTTTTGAGTAGTAGTACATATATTAACCATGTGATATGTTATAGGAACTCAATCCCCTTTACACCAACGCAAGTGGAAGCGATCCGGTCGGGGATGCAGCCGGGATTGACTCTAGTCGTCGGTCCTCCGGGAACAGGTTTGTAAAATGCACCGCAGACTGCACAATGCATCATTGACTTACAAAATACCAACATCCGTTCCTGTTTTTAAATTCCCGTTACCAGATTCCAAAGAGTGTTTACGACGACATTTTTAGGTCTTACAATTATAGCAGCGATGATTTAAAACCGTTGGTAAATGTTTTTCAAGACTCCGTTACGTTTTTTCTAAGAAGCCAATATAAGATGATGAAGTACTAGTTGGTCTTCACGATCTAAACAAGACGCAATTGGAAACTCCAACTTTTGATTTGTAGTAATTTAAATGGGGGTTTCTAATAGGAAAAAAAGGATGACTCAATTGCCAAAAACTTTCACCTCCATAATTGTATTCTACTATCTCAAAATTTACTAAGCTTCGTCCCGACCGTACACAGATCGGAATTTCTCTTAGAAATCCTTTTCGTGTTAATAATTAGTGCAATTTAGGCTTCATAGCTACTTATCCGCTGCCGTTATATATTTTTTTACAAAACGACTCCCACACTTGAAATTTAATCCTTGTATCGATGGAGATTTCACACACATTCAAATCACATGCATTTGTGGATCACATAAATGTTTATCCCATGCGGCCATCGAACCTAAACACGTTGCGGGCTAGTGTGGTGACCAAAGCATCAATACCTACATAAAGTATTTCCACAGGTAAAACGGACGTCGCAGTGCAGATAATATCGAACCTGTACCACAACTTCCCGTGGCAGCGCAACCTGGTGGTGACGCATAGCAACCAGGCGCTCAACCAGCTGTTCGAGAAGGTGGCCGAGCTGGACGTGGATGAACGGCATCTGCTGCGTCTGGGGCACGGCGAGGAGGCGCTGCAGACTGATAAGGACTTCTCCAGGTTCGTGACAAATATATTAATGAAAACCTGTGACTTAAAGATAATGGCATCGACTGGCCTGACGCTTTACAGGTTAGTGATGCTGACTGCGTATCCAGAGGCGGGGTTCTTAGAAATATATAAGCATATTTATTAGTTGTCTGATTGCTATAATACAGGCTCTGCTTAGTTTTTGATCAGAGGGTCCTGAGGTGAGGTGTCCTGCTCTTTCCTTCTCTTTATGAGAAGAAGCCTTTGCGCAGCTGTAGGACAGTTACAGGACGTAGATCGATGTCCATTGTTTAATTATTCTGTCTATGTCTGTCTATGTTGCAGACACTAGATTACTCCTTACACTTATTAACGAGTAAATAAATAGTATATGCAAATTGGATATTACAATGTAGTGTAACAGTCCATTACTAAGACTCCTTGTTTCCTGTCCTCGATGTTTATCTTTTGTCTGTATGTAAAGAGGCTTTCGCTCAGCAGTGTATGCAAAAGGAAACAACATAATTGCGTGATTAACACAAAATATCTTGACTGAATCATTGTTTGGAAGAATGAAAGAAACAGTCTCCTTGTGAAATTCTTAACATGCTGGTCGTTATCTGTCTGATGTTACAAAGAAAATATTTAATTACCATGTAAGACGAGTGTTAAAACCATACCGTACTAAGCAATCACTTAAATTGATTAAAGCAAGTCTTTTCTCACACTTCTCGAGAGTTGGGTTACTTAAATCGCTAATAAGAAATCCTTCAAGAAATCATTGACGTCTTTGAATGCAGTAGGTACTGCTACTGTATTTCTACAGTTTATAACTCTGAAAACATTACGTAACAGTAATAAACATTACTATTCTGATGTATTACCTGAATAGCAAAAGTATTCAGTTCGAGTCAACGACAGCATATTCCGCCGATGCGATAATAGCGCTGACCCAAATTCTCGATTACGGTAGAAGTTTGAAATTCGTTGTGACTATGATTTACGAGTTCTTACAACGCCACATATTTATGGTTATACGCACCAAAACCCATGCTAAAGACCACTATATATAGTATAGGTATGTGAACATAAATGCCTCCTTTGTTCAATGGAGTGTAGCGAGCAGTGAATAATGTTGCTATTGTATGGCACTGATTAGGTATTCAGGTTAACATATAAAATGTCTAGGTATATGTTTCTGTTGTAATTCTTTGCAACACACTGAGTGTAGACCTACTTTCGTTGTGGAAGAGGGATGGTAAAATCTGTCACTGGAACATTTTTGCAAAGAGTCTTAAAACGATCTCCGACTTACGGCGCTTAATATGTACCTATCTTGACTTTTCATTCATCCCCGTGAATTATATACGCATTGTTAATGTAGTCTTTTGTTTTTAAAACGTTTCGACCTCAGTCAGGTTATTGACTTCCAGCCACATAAAGTCCTGTACCATAAATTCTCAAAACAGAACTGTACCCGTTGTGAAAGCGAGAGCGGACTACACAGCGCGTAGTGGTATCTCGCTTCAACAACGGCAACAGGCTCCTTTAGGAGTTCATAGTAGGTGCCTTGCTGGAAACTGTCTGGAGCCAGTATTTCTCAATATACCTACGTAAGCTATAGTACTGGCGTCTACAATATGCGCCGTTAGACAAATAATAAAGTACAGCATTTTATCTCTCTCGGTTCTTTTAAACAGTCATGAAATATGGTGTAATATTTATTTTAGCAGCATACTAATAAAGCAAACGCGGCGATTAAACAAGGCTGGCCATTGAGAGTCATGAACCCAACCACTTGAGTTTAAGTGTTTCTTATCGTAGCCATATGCAGATTCCGCCAATTATTATATTGCCGTCTATATTTTAAATAGGTATTTATTAGGATCAAAGCCCAATATACAACGCCACTTTCACATCGCAGAAAAAAGACCACTGAAGTATGGGTTTAAGGCCATACTACATAGTTACTAAGGTCAAAACTTTTTTCACAATGTACACTACTAAAAACGCAACATGGTACCGGTAATCGGTATGTTTAAAATAGTCAATGTTATTTTTACCCGGCATTGAGTGTTTCGAGTAGGCAGGTATATTTGTTTTTCTCAGGAACTATTCCACCGGCAATTCGTGACTGTAATATAAACTATTTCAAGATTTGAATGAGGTCTTAAATGTTTATAGCATACTGTGTGTTATTTCTTCCATAGATTTTTGTGAATGATGGTTCTGCTATGATTCGTATCATAATTCTATATGGTGAATAGATGTAAAAAGCCTTCTTTTCTGTAAATTTACTTTTAAAAGTCAGAGGAAAACAAAAATTTAACGCACTTTAATTAGGTACTGTCGACCCCATAAAAGTTTTAATACTTTGACATTCTCTTTATTTAAAAGCAGTTACCACTGACATGTGCATGACCGTACAAATATTTATAACAATTTTAAATTAGTTTATGAAAATACCATGTTTTAAATTTTGTTAGTCACTTCACAAGGTTGTAAATGTTTTGGCCATGAACTGAAACCGAATTGGTTCGAGACAAGCTTTTAACCAATCTCGATTGTCATCTAATGGAACGAATGGCAATACATCACGACTTTGATTAAAGGCTAGCCGCTGACATAATGACTCCATGGTCTTAAATAATAATGAAGACAATAAAATAAGTAAAACGCAAAAACTTGCTTCGATTTGCTGGGAACCAAACGGGAAGGCATTTGCAAAATACTTACTTTTTGAGGTTACGCAGACATGTTTTTTACGCATGCGTATTACGCATATCGGGCCCGATTATAAATCATTTTCATACCCATATAAATTTTGTACCTGTAGATATAAACAAACCGATGTTGTTAACATAAATATCTAAATAACGTGTGTTACATATTTAAGTCGCTAATACTACGTTTTAAAATTTCCGAAGCTTATTTACTACAAAGAACAAGTTTTTTTTTGTTATATCAAAAACTTCCTATACTTATGTCAATAACATCGCGGAAGGAAAATAGATCAAAGATTATTATTATATCTTGATTAGAGCAAGCATTTGCCCACTTGATCTTAATTGGTTGGAAATAGCAGAGGTTAGCATCCTATTAAGTGGTATTCCGTAACTGGGAACTTAACCCAATTAAAAAATAATGATTATATTTACTGAACTTTTTCGTAGCTGCAATCAAACAACTTTAAAGTAAACAAAAAACTGGTAGTGATGAACTGTGGGAACAAGGATAAAATAATTACATTTTTTAACCGACTTCAAAAAAGGAGGTTCTCAGTTTGACCTGTATGTATGTATATTTGGACGCGATTATCTCGCGTTTGACTGAAACGATTTTTATACGGTTTTCAGAAAAGTGTTTGTTAGACCAAGGAGAAGGTTTTAGTATTTATTATTTAACCGACTTGAAAAAAGGAGGTTCTCAGATTGACCTGTATGTATGTATATTTGAACACGATTATCTCGCTTTTGACTAAACCCATTTTAAGTAAGTAAACAAAGTACCTAACACTAAAAAGTATGAAATAAAAAAGATAAATAAAAAAAAACTAAATAAAAATGATAACTATTTAATTTCTTTTTTTTTAAAAAGAGAACCGCCTTAAGAAAGTCGATTCACTGAAAAGTATGAAATAACTTCAAACACAATTGTTGTTATTTTTGGAGTCGGTGCCGGTCCTTAGATACCTATATACCTAGTATTAAAATTTGCTATTAGCGGCTGAAACCGACTCCAAAAATACAGAATTACAAGTATACAGAACGGACAATCATTGATAAAGTAATAAAAGAAGAAGTGCGTATATTTACCATTGTATCATTTCACTAGGTACGGCCGCGTGAACTACGTGTTAGCCAAGCGCCTGGAGCTGCTGGAGCTGGTGGGGCGGCTGCAGAGCACCCTGGACGCGGGCGAGGACGCCGGCGCCACCTGCGAGCTGGCACACCACTTCCACGTCTACCACGTCAGGCCCCGCTGGGAGACGTTCCTCAGCAAGTGTGCGCAGGACCAGGTATGATTAAACGAAGTTATACGAACAGGCAAAATTCTATTTCAGATTCTAAATCTGCATCCAGGCTAATAATCATTTATCCACACTATTACACTATTAGGGGGTGAGATTCCAATGGGATCCAGCTGAATACGGAATAAGAGTATTTTACATGGAGTGACTGCTTCAGTGATCTCCACTCCTATATACTGGGCAAAGAATATGCCCCTTTATAAGACTGGAAAGACCAAACTTAAATAACCTAATTTAAAAACAACTGAGGCATATAGATACTTATTGCCTTAATTTATAGGAAGTTTTTCGTCCGGTATAATTTCTAACCAGATTGTAATCGATGGAGTAGACTGTACATATTTTCTTGCATGATATTAGTATTCCTATTAGTAATGAAGTAGGCTTACGCAAATTAAACATTATTTTTCAGACGAAGTCCATAGAAACAGTGAGCAAGGAGTTTCCGTTCCACGAGTTCTTTGACGACGCTCCCAAGCCTTTGTTCCCGGGCAAGTCTTATGAGGAGGATATGGAAGTGGCGAGAAGCTGCTATAGGTAAGGATCTTCACTATGGACAAATCTTACTAAAGTATAAGTATTATACTGGGAATAAAATCACTTCTTACCCTAGAATTAGTTTTACCAAATCTTTATTACGGAATAACTGTCTATCCTAGAGTAGATAGATGGCTATACCACCAAAAGCACTGTGTAAACAAGTAAGAAATTCACTATACTGTCTGTAGATATGTACTTCCGGAGAACCAAATAAAGCAACCTAAAACTTATCAAATATTCGTTATGTTAAAAATATAGTCAACTATATGTACAGGGTTGATACGACAGATAAATAAAAATAATTAAAAAAAAAATTCGGGAATTCCGAATCATAGATAGTAAAACGTAAAAACACAATGGGTAATACACTAATGTTAATTATGGTAATAAACATAAATGATTTGCTGATAAGTAATGTATTAATTTAGGCATCATAATATTCACAATAATAGTGGGCGTATGGCAATATGTCGAAACAGCACTGTTACTCACGCCAGATACAGATTTGATTAGCTCTATGTAAATAAAATAAAAAAAACAGATACTGTACTAATATGGTATTATAATTTAGTAACTACGTCCCATCAATGTCTCACTAGGACTTTCACAGGCCTTTTCTCATGTAGAGAAGGAACGGGCTTTAATCACCACCAGCTTATTGCGAAAGGCGAATTACTGCAAAAAATAAAAACAAGACTAATAAACAAACTATAAAATTACACTTGTCCGAATATCCTTATAAATTTTTAAATACTTGTTGGTTCTGTTATGGTCGTAGGTTATAAATTAATTGAACGCAGTTTTGATATCGATTCGTGAGCTCTATTAGTAAAAAACCAATGCAAGGAAAATAAATCTCCTAGTAAGATTGATTCATAAACTCTTACTTCCGCGTAACAGTAAATGATTTATGATTATAGTTCAATGACCTTTAATAAATCCCCGCGTCGAGTAAAACCTACTAGAAATGCGTAAAGCCTTAGTAATGGTAAACGTTTGGTTTTGGCTGTCAAGGCCGAGATCAAGGGCATGCTCCGCTAGCCTTCCCTCGGTCACAAACTTCCACCTACGTCATTTAGCATTTGGTTTGCTTTTTTTTGGTCCAAAATGACTAGGTATTGTTATACTAAGAAGTCCAATATTTAATGAGCCATACGGGATAGATGGCTAACTTAAATATACCTACGTTATTTTTTGTCGGTTTTAACATGACTTAGTTCTATTTTCATGCATTTTTATCTTCTCAGGTACATTGACCACATATTCGAAGAACTAGAAGAATTCCGGGCTTTTGAGCTACTTCGATCAGGATTAGACAGATCGAAATATCTGTTGGTGAAAGAGGCTAAAATTATCGCAATGACATGTACTCACGCCGCCTTGAAAAGATCGGAGCTCGTGCAAATGGGTATGACGCAATCACTTTCATTCAATTTTATTCCAGTAATTTCAATTGGTCTCACAAGAATTCTTATTGATAATAACGGCACGAGTATCGTAGTTTTCTTAGAATCGTTCATTCATCAATGAAATAAGAATGAATAAATCAAAGTAGAACAGGAAGGTGCTTGGGGCAGCCCCAACAGCTATAAAGATGCCGGTAATAAGTCACAATGACTCAACTTTTGATAATTACACCATGATTTCTATATACGTCATGAGTCAAAAAGCTAAACTTCCGAAAGCACTAAACTAACGGAATAAAAAAATGGGTATCTAAACTAAAATAAAGTCTTATTTTTCTACATAATAGGTTAGGTACACTCTGTCTTTTTGCCTGGCAGAAATTGCCCTGTGCAATAATTCCGCTTTTGTACCACAGCTTTGTGTATGTTTTCTTACTTTGTTTTCTTGATCCTACAGTGTAATTTAATAAAAAATAAAAATATTGTATTAACTAAACAAGTATTTAATACTAAACAGCTGTCCATGCCTCCACAGGTTTTAAATACGACAACATTCTAATGGAAGAGTCAGCTCAAATCTTAGAAATTGAGACGTTTATTCCTTTACTTCTCCAAAACCCACAAGACGGTCGTTCCCGGCTGAAGAGATGGATCATGATCGGGGACCACCACCAGCTGCCTCCAGTCGTCAAGAACATGGCCTTCCAGAAGTACTGTAACATGGAACAGAGCCTGTTCACCAGGATGGTCCGTCTCGGCGTGCCTTATGTGGAGTTAGATGCTCAAGGGCGAGCGAGACCAAGGTATGTCTTATTTCTTCGCAACCGACTTCAAAAAGAGGAGTTTCTAAATTCGTCTGTATGTTTTTTACGCGAAATATACGGCTATTACAAAAAAATACATTTTAATTTACTTGCTTGATTGATTGGCTCCTCAAAGGTGGTCGCATATGAATTTCATCAAAACCAATCCAGTAGATTTTTTTTTATGTCGGTTTGTTTTTTTAACCTCCCTCAAACAATCCAGGTGCTGCCCCAGACATTTGATTCCTTTAACATAATGCCTTTTTATACCTTCCTCAAATTCTTCTGAAAATAAGACCAACACGAACATAATGAATTTGGTTTCGTGGAAGAATAAAAATAGTTTTGTTGGCGTTCCATCTTATCATATAACGTCTGGTAAAACGAAGCGGTCGTGTAGTATTTATAATAGTAGATAGGTGTTCTTTTGTTATGTATTTTTTCATTTGCTATTTATATTTGAAGTCAAAATACATACCTAATGTTGATTTTATTTCAATAGTCTTGACGTTGATGTATTGAGCAATATGCTACTGCATAGCTCTGCATATGTTGTAAGGCTAAGTTTAAACAGACGGACGTGCGATATCGTTCGTTAACATTGTTTACACAACCTGGTTTGCTTATAATGATTAAGCGTCTGATACTTTCTGGCGATAACACGATTTTTAAGAAAGGAAAACGTTTTTGTTTAAGGAAATTCCTAAATTGTAACACCAGTTTTCTGTTCTACATAATAACTATAAAGTGACTTTCCGGGCATATAAAACGGAAATACTTGATTCTGTTAAATTCCTTAACTCAAAATGCTTTTAAAGCTACCAAAATTAAAATATTTTTCCCCAAAAAACTGGTTGCTCGTAATAGTTTATTTATGAGTTTCTCTTGAATTTCCCACGCGGCGGAAAACACACGTGGCGATTGTCACGCAGACTCATCAGCTGATGCGTTCACTCTTTCCTTATTTACAGTTGAAACATTTTACACACCCACAAATACACCTTCATAAATATATTTTTAAACAAGTGATGCCACTAAAGTGTAGACTAAGGTTGAAGAGATCATTCGCATTTAACCTTCGCTCTCTGGAACTCATTAGTCTGACTTTAAATCGATTTTTGTGATTTACACACATTTGTCTCGAGTCATACATATGTAATGTTTTTTTTTTAAGATGTCGACGTAGGTAGGTCTTTGAAAATAGTTTTATATTCCTATTCGATATAACCAGATTTACTTATTTATTAGGCATACCAACAGCATAACATACATTGTTTACAAAATTGAAACAGAACATTACACATATAAAAAATATAACATTTTATTTTTGATATTTTAGCCTATCATGTATTTCATGGGTACAATCAGCAAAAAACAGTCAAATTAATTGCACTTGTTACTTGACATCAGAAATTTAGTGAACATATCAGGAAAAACTAACACTCCATTTCATCACTTATCTCTCGTTAGTAGGAGATCCAGTAGTTTCATGCATTCATTGTGAGATGTGCGATGAAAAGCTAAGATTTATATCCGTAAATAGGTACATACATGTCTGTCAGCTAAAATAAATGGCCAAGAGGACAGTTCTTTAAGGAATAGCGAGGAGGATGCCTATAAGAGAGGTAAAATCTTCGGTATGGTTCTTCCAAAGTGATTTTTAGATTACCATAACATTGTTATTTCCACGAAACGCTGTCGTCATTCAAACAATCATTAGGTTCTGATGACTTATGGTTATTTATTGTGATGCCGCCACAGATTGCAGATGAATTGATTAATGTTCGCATGCAATACTGTTTGTATGCTTGTATAGCTCATTAACACTGTTGCTAATTGCTGTTTCAGATTGAACTGAAACTACTTAAAGCACATACACTTTAGATATCTATCGCTAAATTCCATGATAAAGCAATAAAGGCAGAGGATTTACAGAGCATTAAAATTCTTGCTTCTGTCTTCAGAAGTATCTCTCTGTTACATTACGCCCAGCTAACTCTTCGTTTTTTATTCCTTATATACAATATATTATCCTTATACTGTATCTTATTCCTTATTTTCGAATTATGGACCAGCGTGCAAAAAAAGGAAATTGGCATATACGCTTAATATGATCTTCCACTCATTAAAGAAACGACTGACAAGAAACTATATTTTTTCTAGCCTTTACTGTCCCACTTCTCAAAGTCCTCCCAAAACCATACTACATCTAATTCCCTTGTTCCCACAGTATCTGCAACCTATACCGGTGGAGATACCTGGCGCTGGGTGACCTGGGCCACGTCACGCGGCTCCCGGAGTACAGAGCCGCTAACGCTGGCCTGCGCTACGACTTCCAACTGGTCAACGTCGATGACTTCAACGGGGCCGGCGAGACAGAACCGAGTCCTTACTTCTATCAGGTATATTCTTCTTCATAAAATAATATGAAATTTAATGAATAGAGGCAAGATTTATGTCTACTGTTATATGGGTTTCGATAGCTAGAATGAAAAGTTTTCACGGAGAACTGGTTTAATTTTTTTATGAGTGTTGTAGGCTGAATAGCCATAAAAAGAATGGATCCCTAACGTAATTTTTACATGTTTTAAAAGAACTCATTTTATGTCCTTTCTAGTAGCTCTGATATTTTTTCTACGTTAATAATTTTTGCATTGAGGCCCATCGATATCGGTGTTGTAGAAAAACGAGGCGAAATCGCGATTTTTGGTATATACTGTAAAATTTACGCAGAATTGTGAATTAAAATTTATCATCAATTAATAACCTCTCTCAACGCTAGACTCGAATTCTTTGTTACTAGCATATAGATGATAATTATACTTAAGATTAAGGATGCTGTTCTCATATGTTTTTTGTACGAATCACATATGGGCACTCAATGGTATGCAGCCGCAAAATCGAAGACCTTTTTTGTACCTTTTTTATGTAACTTTATCCAAATGCTACGTCACCGGCTTTAAGGAGGCCTGCTTGAAATCACGTGGTCATTCCAAATGACGCAATCGTTTGCTGACGTAAAAAACAAATTGTGTTTAGAGAATTACCGATTCCGTTCTGCAATTTTTTGTTGCTATGAGGAAGTAATAGGTACACAAAATTACTTTCATCTTAAACTACACCTTGAGCCCCTCTACATTTCTAGATACGACCATTTTTTTTAGCTTAATAGACTTAATGGTGTCTAGTTAAAATAAATATGACACAACTTAACCTTTAAATAACCTAATCTAGTGTTATTTTATTTCATCAATTTTCTGATGTATATTATGCTTTAAATACTGCAAGATTTTGTCTAAATTTAAAATTTAAAATCTTGATATATTGACAGTTCGACATCATTATCTAGTTAGTCATGGAGGGTGTATCAGATGCCTCATGGTACACCTCATAATCTTACTCAAAGATCCTTTTAAATCTATGATCAGTCGTGATCTCAGTATTTAAGTAGGTATATGCTACAATGTCAGTTAAATTGCGGTACACTTGATATCACAAATATCCACTAATAGCTCGCTTACTCAACCATGAAACAATGCTTTAATTTATTCATACTGTTCAGATATAATCTAGGTATGCATTTAAATCGTATCAGGTCTTAAGACAGGTAGACAAACAGAAAAACAAGACATTTCAATGATCAAATAGTCTACTCAAGTCTACTGCGTCACAGTTATTCGTTTAAACAGCAAAAACTTCAAAGAATTTGGTATAAAAATCCGAAGGGTACGGTAGGTAACTTTTATAATTTTTTTCAAAAATAAATAATAGATATGCTTCTCTGACCTTTTTACCGGGAACTAGGAAGGAACTTATTTGCGATCTACCGCAGTTACGAAATTGGATTCTTCCTTCATCCTTGAAAACTTCCTAAAATAATTAGAACAGAAATGCTTGAGGACATGATAGGAAGGCCTTTGCTAGCAGTAGGATAAGCGATCCTCCATTTATCTAGCCTGGGCCACCCTTTAAATCCAAAAAGTTTATCTGATTTTGGTCATGTGCAGTGAAAATTTTGCCCATTGACATCCAATAAAAACTCTGTACAGACTCGGGATTTCTCATTTCATTTAAGATTATGTGACTTCTGTATTCTGTTAATACTTGGCGCCTGTCCTCTCGTTCATGACATCATGATAACGTTCAACGACTGATTTTAGATTAGTTACACTATGGTCTTGATCCTAAGTCTGTTATTATTGGGTCTGAATTAATCACCTAATCAATAGTTAGGACACACCAATAATAAACCCACGGGGGGTTTAAATGGGATCGTTTTTCTTGATAAATACAATGAATGATTACGTTTTTGAAATTAATAATGAATAATGTGTTGACCGTAAAACTGTTATTTATTTATTACAATTATTACACATTGCTGAAAGGCATCAACTTGATCCTCTATACATTAAAATAATGACTGATACCATAATGATAACTCTTTGAAAATCACGTAGCGATTTAAAAAAAAAAAATAACGCGATAACCTGATTAAACTATTCCCCCAAACAAATAAACCCCTATTTTTTATACGGCGGGCAGTGGCGTAACTATACCATCTGGGGCCCGTGGCAAATTCTTTTGATGGGGCCCTATTAGTACATTTTTTACGTTGTACTTAGTTAAATTTTAATAAACTACTAAAGTATTTTTCCAACACGAATAACAATTTTATTTTCAAGAGCATAGATTTATCCCTATATTACAGTTCTTTTTTTAATCATATTACATCTTATTTTTGGTCTAGAACACGGGAAGTATAGGAAAACTGAAAAAAAAACTGATAGTAATAGAGAAAAACGTTTGGGCTATATCGAGGAAATGGTAAAACAACCCAGATACCACTTCTTTGTCCTCATCTTTATTTTTTACTTTCCCAGGAATGAGTCGAGCAAATCGACTCTACCCATAATAATATAGCGATTGTAGTTGCGCTTAATTTGAGGGAAATGTATTTCTTTTGTTTTATTATAAAACCTCCTTACGTTGTGAATCTTTCTCTTTCGTTTCTCGCTCCCACTTAAACAATTTTCTGGAACTAGACATTTTAATATCTAACTTTCACAATCAACTTAACTTTCAAAGTGCCTATTTTATTTCTTTAAATCAAATACGAAAAATCAAAGATTAAAATAATGAAGATCGTTTAGGGTGTGTTGAAATGCATAACCAAATTTGAAATTGTGTTATGGTCTTTAGTTGACTCACTTTACTTGATTTTAAGCAGAACGTTTTCATGGAAAATAAAACAATTATACGGGGGCATGGACCACGGGGGCTCCCGACGTGCGTAAACCAAAATTTACAAAATGTTAATAAGAATAAAATAAAACTGATAAAAAATATATAATTTTGAACTTTAATGGGACATGAACACCTGACAGACCTGTGACTATTGTCCATTGAGGCAGAAACTTAAGAAAAACTAAAGTCCTCATCAGCTATTATAAATGATTTTTTTGACGGGCCTGTTGGTCTAGTGGTTAGTGACCCTGACTGCTATACCGGAGGTCGTGGGTTCGATTCCCACCCAGGACAAATGTTTGTTGTGATGAGCACGATCATTTGTTCTGGTTGTCTGGGTGTAATTTATCTATAATATGTATGTATTTAGAAATATATAAGTATGTTTATCAGTTGCCTGGTTACCATAACACAAGCTCTGCTTAGCTTGGGATCAAATAACCGTGTGTGAGTTGTCCCGGAATATTATTATTATTATTATTATTATGATACAATAAATAAGTTTGCCGAAAAAAGGCAAGGATGTGTTACATATTTAATTAATTTTTTTTTTTTTAAAGGGACAAATAGAAAATTATGATAAATAAGTATTTCTTTTAATTTTATGCAATTTTTTCTTTCTTTTGTGAGAATTCTTTACCCTTCATAAGGGCCCCAAAACAAATTTGTATGCGGGGCACCACCAAGTCACGCTACGCCACTGAATAAAATACTCAGGTTTAAACTTAAAAAAAATAACTGAGCTCGCGGCCTCTTGGGCCGGGCCCTCTTGGATCGTGGGCCCGTGGCATTTTGCCAGTCCTGCCACCCTGTAGTTACGCCACTGACGGCGGGAAAACATTCTCAAGCATTCTCAGAGATAGAACAATAAATACATTTATTATTATAGAATGATAATGCATTTGACGCGAATAGAGGTAGCATTGAGAACTTTTTTTTTGTGATTGACAGTGTTTCTTGTCTGTCATAATATCAAAATTTTTTATGAGGTGTCAATCATATATCCAACTTTCCGAATGCTTCATAATGCGGTAAACAGTCGGATTTAAGAAAATAGAAAATAGACTCGGCCATGATCATTGTAAACAGTTATATAATTTCCTTAATTCTTCTGTCTCCAGAACCTTGCCGAAGCAGAATACGTGGTAGCCGTGTTCATGTTCATGCGACTGGTGGGATGGCCTGCTGAGCGCATCTCGATACTCACCACGTACAATGGTCAGAAACATCTCATTCGTGATGTTATCGACAAACGATGTGCAGAGAACCCGCTGATTGGACGTCCTCATAAGGTAAGGAATTTCGGAATTTTGGAGTGTCTTTTGTTAAGCTTATGTGTTGTGTATGTACTTTAAGATCCAAGACACCATTTACATCAAACACTGAAATTTTGTCCACCGTTCCGCGTTGTATAAGACCCTTCCTACACGTGACAACGCAAGTCTCCGATACTAATTTCGGCAACTTGATTCGCAAGTGTACGAACCACTATGATTTGGTATTGCGGAATGACCAAGTATCGAAGATTTGCGTATGTACGTGTATGAAGGGTCTTAGTTAACCTCACTCAGTAGGTGCTTTAGATGAACAAAAACAAAAGCGTTTTCTGGCGCAGCAGTTCCCAGCCACTTAAATTGTCAGTCATGGTTAATCGTCTCTTCAATGTGTCATAGTCTTGCGCATTATAGTTCGCGACCGGGAGCGATCAATTTAGTTCGCCGGTCTTTGGCGAACTAGGTCGTTCTTTTAGTTCGTCCGCTCCTTTCACAAATTCCGGTTAAATAGATCAGTCCGATACTCCGATCAGTCGTTCGGCGTTCGCTTCGTCGCGCTGTTTTGTTTTAGTCTTGTGTAGTTCGCGAACGACCTAGTTCGAAAGACCGCTCTTTCGTACGAACTACGCGAACTAGGTCGCAGAGAGACCGCTCCTTAGTTCACTAGTTCGACGCGGCGCGGCGCGCGGAGCGCGGAGCGCGGATGCGGAGCGCGGAGCGCGGAGCGCGGATTTGTTGTGAGTGAGCGAGAGCGGGCACTGACTGACTCACCGTTTGCCCGAGTTTGCCGCGCATGCATTCCTCATCGTTCGTTCAATCAGCGGTGAGCGGTGCGCGCGTGGCGAATGTTTTGTTATGGTAAATACAACAATAACTGATAACAGGTAACTACCTTGTATTTGTAATGTTAAATGGTTATTATATTATAATGATTTATTATAATCATATGATTTATAATATATTATTGTTACTATTAAAATACTTTATACATTTATTTTTATTTATTCATTATCTATCATAAATAAACACATTCGTAATATTAATACAGCTAATATAATTTTCTTTTCTGCAATCAACTAATAAACGAATCCATTTGCAATATTCATCCACTATATTTTATTAATATACTGAAATAGTAAGTAATTTACTACTGCAAGCTGATTGATGAACATTATAATAATAAACAAAACAGCGCGACGAAGCGAACGCCGAACGACTGATCGGAGTATCGGACTGATCTATTTAACCGGAATTTGTGAAAGGAGCGGACGAACTAAAAGAACGACCTAGTTCGCCAAAGACCGGCGAACTAAATTGATCGCTCCCGGTCGCGAACTATAATGCGCAAGACTATTTTGTTTATTATTATAATGTTCATCAATCAGCTTGCAGTAGTAAATTACTTACTATTTCAGTATATTAATAAAATATAGTGGATGAATATTGCAAATGGATTCGTTTATTAGTTGATTGCAGAAAAGAAAATTATATTAGCTGTATTAATATTACGAATGTGTTTATTTATGATAGATAATGAATAAATAAAAATAAATGTATAAAGTATTTTAATAGTAACAATAATATATTATAAATCATATGATTATAATAAATCATTATAATATAATAACCATTTAACATTACAAATACAAGGTAGTTACCTGTTATCAGTTATTGTTGTATTTACCATAACAAAACATTCGCCACGCGCGCACCGCTCACCGCTGATTGAACGAACGATGAGGAATGCATGCGCGGCAAACTCGGGCAAACGGTGAGTCAGTCAGTGCCCGCTCTCGCTCACTCACAACAAATCCGCGCTCCGCGCTCCGCGCTCCGCATCCGCGCTCCGCGCTCCGCGCGCCGCGCCGCGTCGAACTAGTGAACTAAGGAGCGGTCTCTCTGCGACCTAGTTCGCGTAGTTCGTACGAAAGAGCGGTCTTTCGAACTAGGTCGTTCGCGAACTACACAAGACTAATGTGTCATAATCACCTAAATGCCCATATATGCAAGTAAGTCGACGAAATTTAGTAGTTTAATCTCAGATGCGAGGACGACAACCGATAACGTTCACTACTCATAACCGAGTCATCTGCTATTAAAGTTAAAAGGACAAAGATATAAGAAATTATTTTATGATTTCACCTTGATTATTATACAGTGTTACTGAAAGGGGTTATTGACGCGATAAGGGGTAGCAATTATTTATTTAACTCATTTTAAGCTGAAATTTTGCTAACTCACTCTATACCAGGAGTACTCTTCACCCCTTTTGGATTGATATACCCTTTCAGTTACACCCTGTATACGGGTATACTACTTACATTTTGCATACTTTTATTGTTTCTTTTTGTGAATACGTAGAGTTGATAAACAAAATAGTATGATGTAACAGCTTTTCCCATAAATCATCGTTATAAATGTAAATAAAAATTATTTGAATCTTCAAACTGGTTTTTACCATCGTATTGTTTTAACGACTTTTATTAGGACTGGCAGCCGTTATTACTGCTCCGCGAATTATTTACAAATATTCTGAACCTGTTACGCGCTGTGTGCAAACGCACGCGCGTTTGTGGGTGGTCTGGATAATTATAGCAACACACAAGGCTTTTCGTTGTGACCATTTTGTACGAGATTTTTTATTTTGTACTGATATTTTTACGCACCCACCTGTCATTCATACCAGTTACTTCGTAAACTAGTGTAATTCATATTTATTATTTGATAAAACAGAACAAATAACCATGCTCAGCACACAAACATTTGTCCCTGAGTTCCCACGCAGGACAAACAAAGAAACCAAGACCTCCGGTTTATTAGCCAGGGTTTCTAAGCACTAGACCAACAGGCCAGTCATTTTATCCAAAAGTGGAAAAAGGCAATTTTAATTTGGATGCAGACAACGACTTCTTCCTATCATCATTTCCACACCATACGGAATACGGGTCAGGGATAACCACCGATTATCTAAATCGACATCGAATGACTCACCTCCGGAACACTCAGACCACTATATAATAACCGGAATTCTGCATGAAACCGTCAAGCATCAGTTAATTGACTTAACATGAATGAACGAGTTACTCAGCCGAAAAACCTGTTTGTTCATCTTTTGAATAGTTCTTTGTACATGAGATCACTTCTGCAGTCTTTCTTAGTACGTCTTGTTACGATACTCGCTAAACATTATACATGCTACAAACATTTTTTGTCTAGACTAATAAATATTTGCAAACACATTGCGTTATGGGAACTTTGGTGGAAGTAAATATTGGCATACCAAATTTTGGGATTTTTGACAATCGTGTTTTTTCTTTGCCAGTGACATATTTCTTACTAATTATGAATTATATAGAGATTTGTAAAAGCTGATTGTTACTATTTGTTACATCTATCTATAGTTTAAAATTGTTACATGTTGTTCGGACACATATTTAAAAAAAAAAAACTTTGAGACGAGGTAGAAGTTGTTTAGAAAAAATAGTCAGAAGCGACATAATTTATTTATTTTATTGCTCTACAGTTTTCGTATAATTATTAATGTCCACATAATTTTCCACATACCTACCTAAATGAAAATTAACTGTCTTTATATTTCACTAGAACATATTTTCGTTTGTAAATGCCAAGATACTTAGTTATGAATAGCGCAGTTTGCTAATATTTACACTCGAATTTGTCTGGAATATTAAAAGTGTCGTCAGTTATCTACCACACGCCTGCGTAAATGACAGGTGACGTTTATTTGTTAGTAAAGATGATGTTTGACTCATTGTAGAGAGTCGTTCATAGGTGCATTGAACATGCGTCCCGTAGTTCGAACGATGTAAATTATAATATCAACTGGGTTTTTGTAGAATTCATGTTTTAATTTATATTTGACGACCTCCGTGGTCGAGTGGCGTACGCACCAGTTTTCAAGGTGTCGCAAAGCTCTGAGGTCCCGGGTTCGATCCCCGGACGGGTCAATGCAGAAACTCACTTTTCTACATTGTCTCGGGTCTGGGTGTTTGTGGTACCTTCGTTGTTTCTGAATTCCATAACACAAGTGCTTTATAGCTACTTACTTTGGGTTCAGAGCAATGTATGTGATGTTGTCCGCATTTATTTATTTATTGCGACTTGTATTTTTGACGGGCCTGTTGGTCTAGTGGTTAGTGACCCTGACTGCTATACCGGAGGTCGTGGGTTCGATTCCCACCCAGGACAAATGTTTGTGTGATGAACATGATCATTTGTTCTGGTTGTCTGGGTGTAATTTATCTATAATATGTATGTATTTAGAAATATATAAGTATGTTTATCAGTTGTCTGGTTACCATAACACAAGCTCTGCTTAGCTTGGGATCAGATAACCGTGTGTGAGTTGTCCCGGAATATTATTATTATTATTATTTCTAGCTTTGATCATTTCCTGAGATTCGAAAATAGCGAATATGTATTTTATTTTTTACGCAGTACGCTAAAATATATAAGCTACGTCATATTTTTATTGTGTTTTTATTTTGGATATAAATTCCATTTACATTATTGATTAGATATTGTTAAATTATTTAGATAAAATGTCGTCTGTATGTCAAAAGCCACTGAGATCACTATAGCACTGAAAATAGCGATGATTTGATCCACAGGAGTGTCCGTTGACTATTTATTAGCATTACATTTATCTGACATCATGGCAGAATAAAAATACACGTGCCTTGCAAATTCTTTATTTTTGATCCACGTCAAGGACGAAAACATAAATGTAATTGACGCACTTCTGAAATATTTATAAATCATGATGTAATTGTCTTCCTGGTGCCTGTTATAGAAAAAGGGTACAGGATTTAGTTTAAATCTGTAATAGTCTAGTAGACATTACCAGGACGGAGAGAAATCTAAAAGTATTACCACTAAATAAAAAAAATATTTATTTATTTATTTAAAATAAGCACACCAACAGCACAGTCACTAACAAATCAAATAACATAACATCTGAAGTCGACATTTCAGTAACCATGCAAATAACAGGTATGCATGACATTGACAAAATGAATAATAGAGAAAGATTAAAACAAATAATTTAAAAGTGTGTCTAGTAAACACTACAAAAACAGAACAAATTGAGCTATAAAGATGTACATTTTTCACACTGTTTATATAGGGAACGTCTGTCTGAAGCAAAAATCATAGAGAAAACTTCGATAGGGTGATCCATCACGTTCGACCTTTCATTATATAACCTTGCCACACGCGTCAAAGGGCTGTTAAATGTAGTATTTAAAATGGATGTAGGCAATTGAAATTATCATGATAGTATCCTCGTAATACTAACTGACATTACCTAAATGAGATCTAACTTCTTTCTTCCATTCTTACTATTTGTTATTGAAGGCCTCCTAGCACAGGTTTTGCTTTTACCTAAAAGTCCTACATAGGGAACTCATGTAGGATTTATTGTACACATTTTAAACGTTTCTGTAATATCATTTCATTTTTTCAATTTTTCTCTCCAGGTGACAACAGTAGACAAGTACCAGGGCCAGCAGAACGATATCGCTTTGGTATCTCTGGTCCGGACCCGCGCGGTCGGACACGTCCGGGACCTGCGCCGGCTGATCGTGGCCGCGTCCAGGGCCCGCCTGGGACTCTACATCTTCGCTAGAGCCAACTTGTTTAGGAACTGCTTTGAACTGCAACCTACTTTTAATCAGGTACGTGAAACTAATAATATTGTTTGGATTTTGAAAAATGTTGATGTAAGTAGGTGAGTGATATAGAAAAAATATATGTGATATTCATGAGAGGCATTTTATACCAAATAAGCCATGAGAAGGAAAATGCAAAAACCCTGAATCACATCATTATGGGACTTGGTGAACAGGCTCGTGTTTAGCAATATTAGACATAAGTCTGGTGATGTTACCACGAAAGAAGGATCGGAAAATCATTTAATTACCCCCACTTCAGGTTATAATTACTAATTTTGTTTTGTTTTTTAATTTATTTCAATCTGAGTGGTTTTTATATAAATTGAAAACATTATGTGCTAATTTCTGATGGTGCATATTTCCACTTTTTATGTTTATGATTTTTTCTGTAGTCCACTGCTGGGTAAAAACTTCTTCTTTAAAGGAAGAATCATCATCATTACCATCATTATTTCAGCCCAGAATCACCCACTGCTGGGTATGGCAGGCCTCCCCTTTTTTCTGCCATAGTTGTCCTGCGCGTCCCTCAACCAATTCAGGATTCTGAAGGATTCTAACTACCATAATTCTTCGCAGTTGGTAGAACGTCCCCTGGAGTTGGAGCTGGTGCCTGGCGAGCGTTGGCCAGCGCAGCGCAGTGCAGGTGCAGTGGTGCCGGACGCCATGACACTGCGGGTCCGAGACATGCCCCACATGGCACAGTACGTCTACGACATGTACCTCGACAGGGTCAGGCAGTGCAAAGATCAATATGAGGTTAGTAAATAAACCCTTTACCTACAGAACTACTCTTTTAGTACCTACTGAAACATAGTGATGTCCTGCGCTGAATTGTATAAAAAACGGGAAAAACTCAGCGAATCGCAGTGTGCCACATTTACGTGTCCGAAGGATATTGATTGTTGCCAGTTCGACTGCTTCGAGCGGTCGGACACGTCTGCTTGGCTGCAGGCATATAAGGTCTGCTCGAGCTGTCGTACGGTCTAGCGCAGTTTGTGACTGAAGAAACTTGCAGCTTCAAGCAGTTGACATTGATTGCTCCAGCAGTCCGTGTATGCCAGCCTTATATTTTCATTCAAAATTGTTTTTATATAAAAAGTACCGTACATGATTGACTGAGGTAATATGCATAATTACTTAGCTATACGCATTTTCCATCGGGTCATAAAACATGACATACATACAAGGGAGCAACACTACAAATAAACAATATCTATAAATTAATCAGTTTATTTAGTAATACTTGCAATCTAAGCACGCGCTACAAATGACTACAGCACTGATTTATTAACACTATATTATTTACGAGGCGGTGCAAATACGATGAACGTTTAGACAATAATATACGGCTGACACTTTAACGACGAAATAAAATAATTGACCTGAAATTTCTAGAGAATTAATTGTATGGACTTACGAGAATTGGGGTCTTGATTTCTTCAATGCTGGTAATATACCTAGTGCGTAACAGACGTGACATATGTTTTAATGTGCATCGTTAACATAATAAAACAAAATACTGGTATTATTTATTTCTATTAAAGATTTACTCATATATTTCAAGAATAGTTGGTATGAATAGTTTTAGCACATCATCGTCTGACGAGCCTTTTCCCAACTATGTTGGGGTCGGCTTCTAGTCTTACCGGATTTAGCTGAATACCGTATTTTACATGGAACGACTGCCTATCTGACCTCCACAACCCATTTTACTGGGTAACACAGTTTCCCATTGTAAGACTGATATTTACTTTTCATAGATACTTTATTAAATGAGTTACTATATCTACCTACTACCAATCCCATCTAGCGTTCACAAGGCACTTGGTCAGCACCCGGCTCTGCCCGCGCCTCCCGCCCCGCGCACGCCCCGCCCGCACAGCACGCGCACCCCGGCGCCAACGACAGCGACGATGAGGAGCCCGCAGACACAGCACCCAGCTTCCAGCCCACGGAGATCGTCAACGAAATTGATGAGGCAAACGCAGAAACTTAAATGTAATTGTTAAGTATAAAGTGAAATAAATAAGATTTTTCTAATTTCGTTTTTTTATTTATTTTCTACATTGATTTTTGTGCCCTTACTCCAATGTTCTTAGGGACGGTTTTGTAGTATTCAACATATTATATAGAAAAATATATTTTAAAAATTTATTTATTTTCTTGAACGTTAATTACTTAGTTTTGCATATATTTAGAAAAAAAACTGTATGACAAATTACGAGTAAAATAAACGTCCGTGGCATTTTTTTTGTTAGTTATTTCACTATAAATTGCTATATTATATTAATTCTTGTAGCAATATAGAGGAACGTACGGTAATATATACTATCGTGAAAATCATCAGATATTTTATTTCCTAATTGCTAGACAACGGCCAAACACGGCGTGTGCGGTGTGACATCCCACTGTTATTAGCGTAGTCAACTGAACATCAATTTCACTAAACTAAAAATAACGTATTTAGGTTTTTAATTATTTTAACTATGATAATATATGTAAAGAACCACCTAGAAAACTAACAGTTTAACCGCTCAATATACCTACTAGTTTCTTTGTAAGTCCGGTAATAATACTCGATCTATTTAACGTGGAAACCACACAACGACTTGTAAAAAAATTGCACGGAAGGCATACAAAGTAGGTGCAAACGATTTATGGAACCGATAGGCAGGTACAGTCCTGTGCTTATATTGGGTACACTGGATTAAAATATATTTTTTTATTTATTTGTTTAGTAGTCTGTTCTTCATAGAACTTGGTACATGCGGTTGGTGGTTGATTAGAAGATTCGCACTTCATTGTGTAATAACAACATACTAAAAATAATTTGAAAACCTGAAAAGTTTTTGTCAACATTTCTAAGTAGCTAACAGTAAGTTTACATAAAATAATACAAGAAAAAAGTACGAAGTATGCTTGAATTATGACGCTGCACGCAATTGATGCATTTTATTATACCTACGCGTGGCGACGAAAACATAATGCTAAATCGATATCTGGACAAAATATCAAAATTCAGAACATGTCTGTTTTAAATAATTTATGCAATACCTACTGCAGCCAAATTGTTTACCTTGAATACTAAGTTGTTTTTAGTTTTTTGGTCGGGTGCTCGATGCTGTAGTACAAAATAATAATAGTATGTATTTTCAAATTCAGTTGAATACCTATTAGAACATTTTTATAGAGAACCCATTAACAAAAAATACAGTAACTAAGTATCACTTGGTAAGATTGATTGTTAGAATTGCGGAGACTCGGTGTGGATAACAAGATCAACCACTTGCCTTTATGAGATAGATACTCGATCAGTTAAATAACACAACTAATTATAATAAACATATTTATTAACATTGATTACCAAACATAATTCTTAACAATTTAAACATAGCGTCAGTTTAGAACAGTCCCTCGATCTCTCCGGTCTTGGTGTTTAGGTCTAGATCGTAGATGCTGGGCCTAGTGGGCAACCCTGGCATGCGGGAGATCTCGCCAACCATGGGTACCACGAACCCAGCGCCGACGGACGCGAAGATATCGTTGATACGGAGAGTGAACCCAGTGGGAGCGCCCTTCACTGATGGGTCGCCCGTCAAAGAGTTGGATGTTTTCGCCATGCAAATGGGGAACTTGTCGTAGCCCTGTAATTTTAAAAAATATAATATTATTATCATGGTAGATTAGGAGGGTTTTGTTTAACTAACTATTATTCAGAAGGCATTATAGATAACTGGAAGAACATAAAGTTTAGTATTGTTATTATAACAAGACGGTATGCTATAAGAACACATTATTTTGTTTGAGCATGAGCCTCACAAATATAAAACGTAGTTTCAAAAACAACTAAGTTTTTATCGAAAACTATAGCCAATAGCAAGAAGCGGTCTGTTTTTCAGTTAATGAACCTAAATACACAGAAGCACTTATGTGCTTAATAAGAGCCATGTGGTTACTCTATCTTAAAAATACTGACGTCATTAAACTTATGTATACCTACATTTAATTGTTTTAACATTCTTATATTCCATACGCACTTCTAAAATGCCGTTGGCTTGATAGAGGGTTTGATTATGTAAGATTTATTTAATCGCCTGACAACACAAAATCGAGCTTAGCTATATTAGCTTAGTTCATTTTTCAGATTGCAAGTAAACATCTTTTTGTACATTATTTATATAATTGCATTGTACAAGGAGAATGGAACCAAGCGTCCTGCGTACCCGTTAGAAGTTGTACCTTATGGAACTTATAAATAGAGCAATAGTTATTACAAAGTCATCAACCAACCAGTCAACCTTTATTAAATGTGACACTCTTTATAAAAGCAAAATCTTTAAATGCTTAAGAAAAGTTTTCAATAAAAGACATGTTTATGCTGTCTGAGTTATGTTAACGTGAAAACTAAAAACAGCATATTACAGAGTTGTTATGAGGTGAATTTTCAGACACGATGAGATCATGGGTTTTACCCAGTCTACCAGTAATAGATTCTCACAAGAATTCTAGGCGATAGATTGGTCTTGGCTATTTTTACGTCTATAAGAAATTAAATATGTATGTAGGTACATAACAAAACAGCTATCGTGAATTTGTATGCGTCAGCAAGAGAGGGATTTGACACCCAAATTCTTAAAGATGGTATTTTAACTTAAGTTTAATGTTATTTTCGATCCCTAAAGGCTTGCTTTGTTGATCAGTATGAATTCAAATGCGAAGAGGTATATAGATGGCACTGGTGAAAAACATCAGGGTACTTCTCTCCACCTTTTGCCCAAGACTACGCAAAAAATATATTTCATAACACTTCTAGCTTAAGGAGCTAGAACCTTTTATGTAAACAAAAAATAGATACTAACCTTGCTGGTAAATATCTTGATCTTATTCAGCACCTCCTCGGTGTACTCAACCTCTCCAGCTCCGTACATCTCGGTGGCAATGATTTTAATCTTGTCCTGGATGGACAGGCCCAGCGGGTACAAGTAGTCGAACTTGGAGCCCGCCTCGCAGGCCTCGATGACGGCGTCTGCCAGCTCCAGGGCCCCGAGCCCGCCCTTGGCCCAGTGGTCGCAAAGCTCGGCCCTGAACGCTCCGTTCTTGAGAGCGAACTCTTTCACCATGTTGATTTCTGCTGGTGTGTCGTTTCTGGAAAATTGTGATAGTTGTAAGTAAAAAAATAAAATGTGAACAGATAAAAAAAGTATTTAGTGCGCTTTATCGTTAACTTGCAGCAACAGATGAACACTAGATAACAAAATTATCAAATAATAGAATGTTGATTGATCATTTTGAGGTAACTCATGTAACCTACTGACAACTGTTCATACGGTAGTATATTTTTACCATTTCGAAGATGCTAGATATGTTACTAACCCATGTTTGTTGATAGCCACAACGACTGGAACACCGAACTTCTTGCCGTTGCTGATGTGTTTGCCCAAGTTGCACAGTCCCTTGCTCAGCAGCTCCAAATTTTCCTGAAAATCATAATGAAAATCATAAAATAACCTGTTTTTCAAATGGCGTCAGTCGCTCGTTAAAAGCCGAATAAAGTCATGCGGTCGGTCCGAATATAAATAACTAACCAACATTACTGGATTTATAGATTAATAAAATTGCAATTCACCTCTGGACTGCCAAGGATAAAGTTAAAATAGCTCGATCAAAATGTTATATGCATAAAAAAGCGATATGTTATAGTATTTTTTAAATTGTATCTAGTCTAGAAAGTCTTTTTTTGTGCGAAGACTGCGGCCGAGGGGTTAGTGCACAAAAGCGGTCTACAGGTCGAACCGTGCGTATATGTTGATCACTGGCCATTGTTGGACTTGCGAAGCAGTCTATGTAGACAAGGCCTAAGAGCAAAGGGTAAGCCTTACCTGTACATATACATCGTGGAGGGGCAGTCCAGGGGATACTGGAGGACCACCTCCGTGCATCTTAAGGGCGCGGATTGTAGACACGATGACAGCGCAATGCGGCCGGTCGCCACTCGCACGACACTTGATGTCGAAGAACTTCTCCATACCTGAGGAAAGCACAAATTGTATTAATAAATTTATTATATTTAAGGAAAGAAACTCATAATTATGCAAACTTATAATCATTATTAGAAATCCCAAGATATTTCAAGTTTTAAACAAGTGACCATTTCATATAATGGCTAGAAAATAGGTACGAAAGCCATCCATCACACGGAACATTGACCCTGAAGATCTTTGTTTGAATTCGCTATCCCAAACTGTTTTTGTGTAATTAGCAGTTACAAATAACTCGACTAGACATTGAGGGCAATTAGTTCATGGTGCTCAATTATTCTGTGTATCGTGACTTGTCGAAAATACACAATTGTTGGTTAAGTACTTTATGTACCTTGATGAATAGTGACATTTGTAGTTACCTACAATTATAGCATTCATCCCATTCTGTTTAATAGTAGGAAGATGAATCTTATTGGTATTTTGAAAATAATAGTCTGGTCTCCCGATCTATTCTTCAAGGTTAAGCTCTATATGCAAAGCTGCCTCGGCGACAATCTTTTGAGTTTCGCCGTTCCATGTCAAATCTTTGAAATATACCTGTATCTTTCATATTATAGATTTGTAAAAGCTGATTGTTACTATTTGTTACATCTATCTATAGTTTAAAATTGTTACATGTTGTTCGGACACATATTTAAAAAAAAAAAACTTTGAGACGAGGTAGAAGTTGTTTAGAAAAAATAGTCAGAAGCGACATAATTTATTTATTTTATTGCTCTACAGTTTTCGTATAATTATTAATGTCCACATAATTTTCCACATACCTACCTAAATGAAAATTAACTGTCTTTATATTTCACTAGAACATATTTTCGTTTGTAAATGCCAAGATACTTAGTTATGAATAGCGCAGTTTGCTAATATTTACACTCGAATTTGTCTGGAATATTAAAAGTGTCGTCAGTTATCTACCACACGCCTGCGTAAATGACAGGTGACGTTTATTTGTTAGTAAAGATGATGTTTGACTCATTGTAGAGAGTCGTTCATAGGTGCATTGAACATGCGTCCCGTAGTTCGAACGATGTAAATTATAATATCAACTGGGTTTTTGTAGAATTCATGTTTTAATTTATATTTGACGACCTCCGTGGTCGAGTGGCGTACGCACCAGTTTTCAAGGTGTCGCAAAGCTCTGAGGTCCCGGGTTCGATCCCCGGACGGGTCAATGCAGAAACTCACTTTTCTACATTGTCTCGGGTCTGGGTGTTTGTGGTACCTTCGTTGTTTCTGAATTCCATAACACAAGTGCTTTATAGCTACTTACTTTGGGTTCAGAGCAATGTATGTGATGTTGTCCGCATTTATTTATTTATTGCGACTTGTATTTTTGACGGGCCTGTTGGTCTAGTGGTTAGTGACCCTGACTGCTATACCGGAGGTCGTGGGTTCGATTCCCACCCAGGACAAATGTTTGTGTGATGAACATGATCATTTGTTCTGGTTGTCTGGGTGTAATTTATCTATAATATGTATGTATTTAGAAATATATAAGTATGTTTATCAGTTGTCTGGTTACCATAACACAAGCTCTGCTTAGCTTGGGATCAGATAACCGTGTGTGAGTTGTCCCGGAATATTATTATTATTATTATTTCTAGCTTTGATCATTTCCTGAGATTCGAAAATAGCGAATATGTATTTTATTTTTTACGCAGTACGCTAAAATATATAAGCTACGTCATATTTTTATTGTGTTTTTATTTTGGATATAAATTCCATTTACATTATTGATTAGATATTGTTAAATTATTTAGATAAAATGTCGTCTGTATGTCAAAAGCCACTGAGATCACTATAGCACTGAAAATAGCGATGATTTGATCCACAGGAGTGTCCGTTGACTATTTATTAGCATTACATTTATCTGACATCATGGCAGAATAAAAATACACGTGCCTTGCAAATTCTTTATTTTTGATCCACGTCAAGGACGAAAACATAAATGTAATTGACGCACTTCTGAAATATTTATAAATCATGATGTAATTGTCTTCCTGGTGCCTGTTATAGAAAAAGGGTACAGGATTTAGTTTAAATCTGTAATAGTCTAGTAGACATTACCAGGACGGAGAGAAATCTAAAAGTATTACCACTAAATAAAAAAAATATTTATTTATTTATTTAAAATAAGCACACCAACAGCACAGTCACTAACAAATCAAATAACATAACATCTGAAGTCGACATTTCAGTAACCATGCAAATAACAGGTATGCATGACATTGACAAAATGAATAATAGAGAAAGATTAAAACAAATAATTTAAAAGTGTGTCTAGTAAACACTACAAAAACAGAACAAATTGAGCTATAAAGATGTACATTTTTCACACTGTTTATATAGGGAACGTCTGTCTGAAGCAAAAATCATAGAGAAAACTTCGATAGGGTGATCCATCACGTTCGACCTTTCATTATATAACCTTGCCACACGCGTCAAAGGGCTGTTAAATGTAGTATTTAAAATGGATGTAGGCAATTGAAATTATCATGATAGTATCCTCGTAATACTAACTGACATTACCTAAATGAGATCTAACTTCTTTCTTCCATTCTTACTATTTGTTATTGAAGGCCTCCTAGCACAGGTTTTGCTTTTACCTAAAAGTCCTACATAGGGAACTCATGTAGGATTTATTGTACACATTTTAAACGTTTCTGTAATATCATTTCATTTTTTCAATTTTTCTCTCCAGGTGACAACAGTAGACAAGTACCAGGGCCAGCAGAACGATATCGCTTTGGTATCTCTGGTCCGGACCCGCGCGGTCGGACACGTCCGGGACCTGCGCCGGCTGATCGTGGCCGCGTCCAGGGCCCGCCTGGGACTCTACATCTTCGCTAGAGCCAACTTGTTTAGGAACTGCTTTGAACTGCAACCTACTTTTAATCAGGTACGTGAAACTAATAATATTGTTTGGATTTTGAAAAATGTTGATGTAAGTAGGTGAGTGATATAGAAAAAATATATGTGATATTCATGAGAGGCATTTTATACCAAATAAGCCATGAGAAGGAAAATGCAAAAACCCTGAATCACATCATTATGGGACTTGGTGAACAGGCTCGTGTTTAGCAATATTAGACATAAGTCTGGTGATGTTACCACGAAAGAAGGATCGGAAAATCATTTAATTACCCCCACTTCAGGTTATAATTACTAATTTTGTTTTGTTTTTTAATTTATTTCAATCTGAGTGGTTTTTATATAAATTGAAAACATTATGTGCTAATTTCTGATGGTGCATATTTCCACTTTTTATGTTTATGATTTTTTCTGTAGTCCACTGCTGGGTAAAAACTTCTTCTTTAAAGGAAGAATCATCATCATTACCATCATTATTTCAGCCCAGAATCACCCACTGCTGGGTATGGCAGGCCTCCCCTTTTTTCTGCCATAGTTGTCCTGCGCGTCCCTCAACCAATTCAGGATTCTGAAGGATTCTAACTACCATAATTCTTCGCAGTTGGTAGAACGTCCCCTGGAGTTGGAGCTGGTGCCTGGCGAGCGTTGGCCAGCGCAGCGCAGTGCAGGTGCAGTGGTGCCGGACGCCATGACACTGCGGGTCCGAGACATGCCCCACATGGCACAGTACGTCTACGACATGTACCTCGACAGGGTCAGGCAGTGCAAAGATCAATATGAGGTTAGTAAATAAACCCTTTACCTACAGAACTACTCTTTTAGTACCTACTGAAACATAGTGATGTCCTGCGCTGAATTGTATAAAAAACGGGAAAAACTCAGCGAATCGCAGTGTGCCACATTTACGTGTCCGAAGGATATTGATTGTTGCCAGTTCGACTGCTTCGAGCGGTCGGACACGTCTGCTTGGCTGCAGGCATATAAGGTCTGCTCGAGCTGTCGTACGGTCTAGCGCAGTTTGTGACTGAAGAAACTTGCAGCTTCAAGCAGTTGACATTGATTGCTCCAGCAGTCCGTGTATGCCAGCCTTATATTTTCATTCAAAATTGTTTTTATATAAAAAGTACCGTACATGATTGACTGAGGTAATATGCATAATTACTTAGCTATACGCATTTTCCATCGGGTCATAAAACATGACATACATACAAGGGAGCAACACTACAAATAAACAATATCTATAAATTAATCAGTTTATTTAGTAATACTTGCAATCTAAGCACGCGCTACAAATGACTACAGCACTGATTTATTAACACTATATTATTTACGAGGCGGTGCAAATACGATGAACGTTTAGACAATAATATACGGCTGACACTTTAACGACGAAATAAAATAATTGACCTGAAATTTCTAGAGAATTAATTGTATGGACTTACGAGAATTGGGGTCTTGATTTCTTCAATGCTGGTAATATACCTAGTGCGTAACAGACGTGACATATGTTTTAATGTGCATCGTTAACATAATAAAACAAAATACTGGTATTATTTATTTCTATTAAAGATTTACTCATATATTTCAAGAATAGTTGGTATGAATAGTTTTAGCACATCATCGTCTGACGAGCCTTTTCCCAACTATGTTGGGGTCGGCTTCTAGTCTTACCGGATTTAGCTGAATACCGTATTTTACATGGAACGACTGCCTATCTGACCTCCACAACCCATTTTACTGGGTAACACAGTTTCCCATTGTAAGACTGATATTTACTTTTCATAGATACTTTATTAAATGAGTTACTATATCTACCTACTACCAATCCCATCTAGCGTTCACAAGGCACTTGGTCAGCACCCGGCTCTGCCCGCGCCTCCCGCCCCGCGCACGCCCCGCCCGCACAGCACGCGCACCCCGGCGCCAACGACAGCGACGATGAGGAGCCCGCAGACACAGCACCCAGCTTCCAGCCCACGGAGATCGTCAACGAAATTGATGAGGCAAACGCAGAAACTTAAATGTAATTGTTAAGTATAAAGTGAAATAAATAAGATTTTTCTAATTTCGTTTTTTTATTTATTTTCTACATTGATTTTTGTGCCCTTACTCCAATGTTCTTAGGGACGGTTTTGTAGTATTCAACATATTATATAGAAAAATATATTTTAAAAATTTATTTATTTTCTTGAACGTTAATTACTTAGTTTTGCATATATTTAGAAAAAAAACTGTATGACAAATTACGAGTAAAATAAACGTCCGTGGCATTTTTTTTGTTAGTTATTTCACTATAAATTGCTATATTATATTAATTCTTGTAGCAATATAGAGGAACGTACGGTAATATATACTATCGTGAAAATCATCAGATATTTTATTTCCTAATTGCTAGACAACGGCCAAACACGGCGTGTGCGGTGTGACATCCCACTGTTATTAGCGTAGTCAACTGAACATCAATTTCACTAAACTAAAAATAACGTATTTAGGTTTTTAATTATTTTAACTATGATAATATATGTAAAGAACCACCTAGAAAACTAACAGTTTAACCGCTCAATATACCTACTAGTTTCTTTGTAAGTCCGGTAATAATACTCGATCTATTTAACGTGGAAACCACACAACGACTTGTAAAAAAATTGCACGGAAGGCATACAAAGTAGGTGCAAACGATTTATGGAACCGATAGGCAGGTACAGTCCTGTGCTTATATTGGGTACACTGGATTAAAATATATTTTTTTATTTATTTGTTTAGTAGTCTGTTCTTCATAGAACTTGGTACATGCGGTTGGTGGTTGATTAGAAGATTCGCACTTCATTGTGTAATAACAACATACTAAAAATAATTTGAAAACCTGAAAAGTTTTTGTCAACATTTCTAAGTAGCTAACAGTAAGTTTACATAAAATAATACAAGAAAAAAGTACGAAGTATGCTTGAATTATGACGCTGCACGCAATTGATGCATTTTATTATACCTACGCGTGGCGACGAAAACATAATGCTAAATCGATATCTGGACAAAATATCAAAATTCAGAACATGTCTGTTTTAAATAATTTATGCAATACCTACTGCAGCCAAATTGTTTACCTTGAATACTAAGTTGTTTTTAGTTTTTTGGTCGGGTGCTCGATGCTGTAGTACAAAATAATAATAGTATGTATTTTCAAATTCAGTTGAATACCTATTAGAACATTTTTATAGAGAACCCATTAACAAAAAATACAGTAACTAAGTATCACTTGGTAAGATTGATTGTTAGAATTGCGGAGACTCGGTGTGGATAACAAGATCAACCACTTGCCTTTATGAGATAGATACTCGATCAGTTAAATAACACAACTAATTATAATAAACATATTTATTAACATTGATTACCAAACATAATTCTTAACAATTTAAACATAGCGTCAGTTTAGAACAGTCCCTCGATCTCTCCGGTCTTGGTGTTTAGGTCTAGATCGTAGATGCTGGGCCTAGTGGGCAACCCTGGCATGCGGGAGATCTCGCCAACCATGGGTACCACGAACCCAGCGCCGACGGACGCGAAGATATCGTTGATACGGAGAGTGAACCCAGTGGGAGCGCCCTTCACTGATGGGTCGCCCGTCAAAGAGTTGGATGTTTTCGCCATGCAAATGGGGAACTTGTCGTAGCCCTGTAATTTTAAAAAATATAATATTATTATCATGGTAGATTAGGAGGGTTTTGTTTAACTAACTATTATTCAGAAGGCATTATAGATAACTGGAAGAACATAAAGTTTAGTATTGTTATTATAACAAGACGGTATGCTATAAGAACACATTATTTTGTTTGAGCATGAGCCTCACAAATATAAAACGTAGTTTCAAAAACAACTAAGTTTTTATCGAAAACTATAGCCAATAGCAAGAAGCGGTCTGTTTTTCAGTTAATGAACCTAAATACACAGAAGCACTTATGTGCTTAATAAGAGCCATGTGGTTACTCTATCTTAAAAATACTGACGTCATTAAACTTATGTATACCTACATTTAATTGTTTTAACATTCTTATATTCCATACGCACTTCTAAAATGCCGTTGGCTTGATAGAGGGTTTGATTATGTAAGATTTATTTAATCGCCTGACAACACAAAATCGAGCTTAGCTATATTAGCTTAGTTCATTTTTCAGATTGCAAGTAAACATCTTTTTGTACATTATTTATATAATTGCATTGTACAAGGAGAATGGAACCAAGCGTCCTGCGTACCCGTTAGAAGTTGTACCTTATGGAACTTATAAATAGAGCAATAGTTATTACAAAGTCATCAACCAACCAGTCAACCTTTATTAAATGTGACACTCTTTATAAAAGCAAAATCTTTAAATGCTTAAGAAAAGTTTTCAATAAAAGACATGTTTATGCTGTCTGAGTTATGTTAACGTGAAAACTAAAAACAGCATATTACAGAGTTGTTATGAGGTGAATTTTCAGACACGATGAGATCATGGGTTTTACCCAGTCTACCAGTAATAGATTCTCACAAGAATTCTAGGCGATAGATTGGTCTTGGCTATTTTTACGTCTATAAGAAATTAAATATGTATGTAGGTACATAACAAAACAGCTATCGTGAATTTGTATGCGTCAGCAAGAGAGGGATTTGACACCCAAATTCTTAAAGATGGTATTTTAACTTAAGTTTAATGTTATTTTCGATCCCTAAAGGCTTGCTTTGTTGATCAGTATGAATTCAAATGCGAAGAGGTATATAGATGGCACTGGTGAAAAACATCAGGGTACTTCTCTCCACCTTTTGCCCAAGACTACGCAAAAAATATATTTCATAACACTTCTAGCTTAAGGAGCTAGAACCTTTTATGTAAACAAAAAATAGATACTAACCTTGCTGGTAAATATCTTGATCTTATTCAGCACCTCCTCGGTGTACTCAACCTCTCCAGCTCCGTACATCTCGGTGGCAATGATTTTAATCTTGTCCTGGATGGACAGGCCCAGCGGGTACAAGTAGTCGAACTTGGAGCCCGCCTCGCAGGCCTCGATGACGGCGTCTGCCAGCTCCAGGGCCCCGAGCCCGCCCTTGGCCCAGTGGTCGCAAAGCTCGGCCCTGAACGCTCCGTTCTTGAGAGCGAACTCTTTCACCATGTTGATTTCTGCTGGTGTGTCGTTTCTGGAAAATTGTGATAGTTGTAAGTAAAAAAATAAAATGTGAACAGATAAAAAAAGTATTTAGTGCGCTTTATCGTTAACTTGCAGCAACAGATGAACACTAGATAACAAAATTATCAAATAATAGAATGTTGATTGATCATTTTGAGGTAACTCATGTAACCTACTGACAACTGTTCATACGGTAGTATATTTTTACCATTTCGAAGATGCTAGATATGTTACTAACCCATGTTTGTTGATAGCCACAACGACTGGAACACCGAACTTCTTGCCGTTGCTGATGTGTTTGCCCAAGTTGCACAGTCCCTTGCTCAGCAGCTCCAAATTTTCCTGAAAATCATAATGAAAATCATAAAATAACCTGTTTTTCAAATGGCGTCAGTCGCTCGTTAAAAGCCGAATAAAGTCATGCGGTCGGTCCGAATATAAATAACTAACCAACATTACTGGATTTATAGATTAATAAAATTGCAATTCACCTCTGGACTGCCAAGGATAAAGTTAAAATAGCTCGATCAAAATGTTATATGCATAAAAAAGCGATATGTTATAGTATTTTTTAAATTGTATCTAGTCTAGAAAGTCTTTTTTTGTGCGAAGACTGCGGCCGAGGGGTTAGTGCACAAAAGCGGTCTACAGGTCGAACCGTGCGTATATGTTGATCACTGGCCATTGTTGGACTTGCGAAGCAGTCTATGTAGACAAGGCCTAAGAGCAAAGGGTAAGCCTTACCTGTACATATACATCGTGGAGGGGCAGTCCAGGGGATACTGGAGGACCACCTCCGTGCATCTTAAGGGCGCGGATTGTAGACACGATGACAGCGCAATGCGGCCGGTCGCCACTCGCACGACACTTGATGTCGAAGAACTTCTCCATACCTGAGGAAAGCACAAATTGTATTAATAAATTTATTATATTTAAGGAAAGAAACTCATAATTATGCAAACTTATAATCATTATTAGAAATCCCAAGATATTTCAAGTTTTAAACAAGTGACCATTTCATATAATGGCTAGAAAATAGGTACGAAAGCCATCCATCACACGGAACATTGACCCTGAAGATCTTTGTTTGAATTCGCTATCCCAAACTGTTTTTGTGTAATTAGCAGTTACAAATAACTCGACTAGACATTGAGGGCAATTAGTTCATGGTGCTCAATTATTCTGTGTATCGTGACTTGTCGAAAATACACAATTGTTGGTTAAGTACTTTATGTACCTTGATGAATAGTGACATTTGTAGTTACCTACAATTATAGCATTCATCCCATTCTGTTTAATAGTAGGAAGATGAATCTTATTGGTATTTTGAAAATAATAGTCTGGTCTCCCGATCTATTCTTCAAGGTTAAGCTCTATATGCAAAGCTGCCTCGGCGACAATCTTTTGAGTTTCGCCGTTCCATGTCAAATCTTTGAAATATACCTGTATCTTTCATATATAAGGTGCTATAAAAATATCTGCCACGGCTTTAATGGGAGGTAGTATTGTGTTTATAGATTAGAATAGTGAAGAACTTTCGTACCCCGGAACAGTTAATTAAATTTTAGAAAATAAAATTGTTAAATTAACATTGACTCTATTCTGCGTAACGTGGTTCACAAATTACGTGAATTCAGTGCGGAGCGGCAACAGCTTATGACACGGGATGGTTTTATACTAATAAATCAATTCAAATTTATACGTTATTTTTTTTGTATGAAAAAAAATATGATAAATAATCAATAATTTATCTATACTATTGTAATCTATAAACACAATACTACCTCCCATTAAAGCCGTGGCAGATGTTTTTATAGCACCTTATATATGTACGAGACACGGCTTTCAGTTTCACTAAACAAATTTTAGTGATATTTAATAATTTATTTAACATGGAGTCACATATCTACTGGGCGTTATCTATTGTTACAACAGTATGTATCTTGCTAGTGCCTCTGCTTTCGAACCTTTCCTCAAGAAAGGAGGGCTTGGCTTCGATTCTAACCGGAATCAGAAGTCAAATCAAAACATATAAATAATTTACCAATATCAGATCCAAAGCCAGCCTCAGTGGCGACGTATCCATTCTCCCCGGCAAGCTTCATGGCGATCTTGTCGGCCAGGATGGACGAGCAGCCGTGTGCGATGTTGGCGAAGGGCCCCGTGTGCACCAGCACTGGCGTGCCCTCTAGCGACTGCATGAGGGTCGGCTCGAATGCGTCGCGAAGAAGGACTAGGAGAGCTCCTGTCATGCCCTACGGAATGAATAATGTAGATTTAAGTTTATGGGCATGTATTGACTAGGATTATTATTTACAGTCTTCATATCCACAAAGGAAGTAGAGTACGTCTAAAGTCAGTATACAAAATTTTAGCTCAAAATAAGTTAATACAATAATAATTTTAAATACTTAATTAATATCCAATTTTTCGCAGTAGTTACTATTTAATCCAGAAACTATGCAGACCGCTGAAGCGATGTATCTTAACATTTCTCGACCATCATTTATTTATTATTATTTATTTATTAATATCAAATAATGAAGCGAAAAATTGTATATTAATTATTTTAATAACTGCTTTTGAGTTGAATTATTCTTAAGAGCGTTAACGCCGATTTTGGCTGTTTGACCCAAAATGCGTACTTTTCAAACCATTTAATCTCCTCATAAAACGTATTTAACGAAAGTGTGAATTACCAATTATTGTAGGAAATATTTTGTTCTAAAAAGTTAGGTGAGAACATTTTAACATTAATAAAGTATGCGTGAATTGTAACCAGATAAACAAACAGTGTTTTCTAAATTTCCTTTACAGTGGTCATTTCGAAGCTTGAAATATCCGAAACCTGTCATAAAATTTACAAACAAACAAGCTTATTTAATTGTTCATATCCTTGAGCAAAACTTTGCCAGAGATTTTTTTGATTTTCAGCTTCTAACAATGATAAATTAAACAATAAACAAAGTGAAATTAACAAAAAAAAGCGGTTGCTAAATTCATTATTTTCCCCAATAAATCTTACTTAATTTTACAAAATAAAGGTGTATCGTAAAAGAACAATATCTTCTCTACAAAATACGAAACAGCATTCAGCTTATTTAAATTAATTTAATTTACAACGAATTTTTTAAACCTACTATAAAACTGCGGAGTGCGGGCAAACTTCGTTTCAAATCAGTCCGCCGCGAGGCCTTTAATAGTATTAACAGACGATCGAACTTGGTTCGGGCCGGACAGCGGACTTGGTACGGCGTACAGATCCGCTAGTCACAACAGACGGCCGGATCTCGCACTAACCGCGTGGCGTACACACAGGTCAGACGTCATGCCTCCGACGTTATCCAAGCGCGCTAAAATTGCGATTGTTGTTTAATGCCGCCACAAACATCACGAAAAAAAAGAAAGGAGTAGGCAAAAATATATTTGAAAAATCGTGATGAATTTAGTACTAAAGTACTTAAAGCCTACACATCAACCTTATAATTTTCGTTATAGTATATTATTAGTTATTAGAGTGATAGGAATAGGTAGGGCTTATTAACCTAAACTTCGATTAATATAGAGAAGGAAGAGACTTCCTTACGACACTATTTTTTTCCGGGACTTCTGCCCCAAGATTCAGGACATCACTTACTTAAGTACATTAAAAATTAATGCTATTCGGAATAAGTAATTGGTCTGTTTACTAAAGTTTGAGACTAGACATAACTGTGTTACTCAAAAATGTGATCCGGCCATTATTTAAATAATAACATTACGCACATTTTGAAATAAACTTTTGTATCTTGATCTTTTAGTAAGATAAAAGTGCAAAATGTGATAATGTGAAAATTTTCCAAATGTGCTTAATAGTATTAACAGACGATCGAACTTGGTTCGGGCCGGACAGCGGACTTGGTACGGCGTACAGATCCGCTAGTCACAACAGACGGCCGGATCTCGCACTAACCGCGTGGCGTACACACAGGTCAGACGTCATGCCTCCGACGTTATCCAAGCGCGCTAAAATTGCGATTGTTGTTTAATGCCGCCACAAACATCACGAAAAAAAAGAAAGGAGTAGGCAAAAATATATTTGAAAAATCGTGATGAATTTAGTACTAAAGTACTTAAAGCCTACACATCAACCTTATAATTTTCGTTATAGTATATTATTAGTTATTAGAGTGATAGGAATAGGTAGGGCTTATTAACCTAAACTTCGATTAATATAGAGAAGGAAGAGACTTCCTTACGACACTATTTTTTTCCGGGACTTCTGCCCCAAGATTCAGGACATCACTTACTTAAGTACATTAAAAATTAATGCTATTCGGAATAAGTAATTGGTCTGTTTACTAAAGTTTGAGACTAGACATAACTGTGTTACTCAAAAATGTGATCCGGCCATTATTTAAATAATAACATTACGCACATTTTGAAATAAACTTTTGTATCTTGATCTTTTAGTAAGATAAAAGTGCAAAATGTGATAATGTGAAAATTTTCCAAATGTGCTTAATGTTACCTCCAGAAGGTTTCGATCGCGACTGCCGTGCGTTTGTCCGGTCCGAGCTTACACACCGGCGGATTTGGTACGGAGCCGACCAAATTCGACGCGCAAACCATCGAACCGACCGGACACGAAATAATAATAATAATGTTCGGCGGACAACTCTCCAGACGACCGGATATGGTACGGAGCGTACCAAATCCGCTGTCCGGCCCGAACCAAGTTCGATCGTCTGTTAATACTATAATGTTACCTCCAGAAGGTTTCGATCGCGACTGCCGTGCGTTTGTCCGGTCCGAGCTTACACACCGGCGGATTTGGTACGGAGCCGACCAAATTCGACGCGCAAACCATCGAACCGACCGGACACGAAATAATAATAATAATGTTCGGCGGACAACTCTCCAGACGACCGGATATGGTACGGAGCGTACCAAATCCGCTGTCCGGCCCGAACCAAGTTCGATCGTCTGTTAATACTATTAGCGAGTGGACGTATCGCTCGTTGTCTACGCGTGACCTCTCCTGACCCTTGGCGTCGAGTCGGCGTCGAGCGAGTTTATCGTGCAACCTAACGATCTTGATCACTACGGAGCACTACCTTTTAGTCATATTTATTATTAAAGATTCTTGTTACTATAAATAACGTTTTTATTTGTTGTTTTTGCATTTAAACGTGAATTGATTTAATGTTTAGAATTAGAGATTTTCCTATTATTGATTTCTTTTTCTATTATAAACTAACTGATTTTTTGAGGGTTGTCGATGTGTGGCACACACATTATGTCGGTTATCTTTCAAAGTCAGTAAAGGGACACATTTTTTTAAATCTACAAACAAGTGTACTAAATTTTTTTAAACAAGAATCCTCACTAATAAACTAATATTATAAATGCGAAAGTGAGTTTGCTTGTTTTTTACGCTTTTACGCTAAAATGGCCGACCGGATTTGGATGAAATTTGATACGTGGGTAGACCATGATGTAGATCAGGACATAGGATTCTTTTTATCCCGGAAGTACGTTCCCGTGCAATAATTTCCAACCTCCACGCGGGTAAAGCCGCGGGCAAAAGATAGTACTTTATAATTTGCTAGATGATGATCGCGACTTCGTACAACTTCAAAATGTCTTTTTAAATAAAAAAACAATGATACAAATCATTATGATTTTTTTATTTCCTTTTTTAGCAAATCGCCAAATTTTTACCAAGATTCGTTCAGTAGTTTTTGTGAAACAGATAATACTTATCCGTTTAAACTCTCAATCTTTCACGTTTATAATTATTACTTGAAAATGTGGTCTCTATGCTATTTTGATGTAGACTCTATATTAATTAATTTATAGTTTCGTCAAAATCCATTCAGTAGTTCATAAGGGAAAGAGTTAAAAACATCCATCCATACATAGTCAAAAACTTTCGTATTTATAATAATCTTTGTACGATTTTACATTTGTATTACAATTCTAACTTTTCTCCCCTGATTAGTACTATATCTTATAAAGTATCCAAAATTTCCTCTTTATTTCACAAGGTAGTAATAATAATATTAATAGTAAATAAAAATTAACTGACGATTAAATAAGTATCAGTAAACATAACTCAACGGATCAACATGGGTTAGTTTGACTATAAGGACAGAACGCAGCAACTCTACGCACACAGACACACGCGCATCTGTGTGAGTGCAAAGAGCGCTGCAAATACCTAATCTTGGTGCCGCGGATTTGGCGTTAACGCTCTTAACTTCCTCTATACCAGATGTACTCTTCACCCCTTTTGGATAGATATACCCATTTGGAAACGCCCCCAATGTAAGACACAACCGTTCCATGAGCTTACATTTTCATATACAAGTGTAATTACCAGATCATCAGCAGTAACAGGGTTGCCGCTCTTGTCTAAGGCGACCACCATGTTGGCGAGCCTGTCCTTGATGTTGTCGACGTCCTTGCCCAGCGCTAGGATGGCCATGATCTCGGACGCCACGGAGATGTCAAAGGCGGTCTCGCGCGTGAAACCCTTCTCGGTCGGCGACTGGCCGATCGTGATCTTACGGAGGTATCTGTCGTTTAAGTCCACCACTGAAAGATTGAATTTATGTTTCATTGTTTTTTATCAATAGGTACTAGCTACTTATTTTTTTGGCATTAATAAAATATTGTCCGAAATGTATGCCCTTGATAATTTGTTTATGGTCAACAAATGATGATAGGAAGTTTACATTAGTTATTGTGTTAAAGTTGAAGATGTTAACCTAAGATGTTAACCATTTTTAACAGCATACGACCCTTATTTAGTAATGTGATCTTATTTAAGCTGGTAAGGAAAAATCCATATTCCGGTATAAAAACCTCACCTCTGTTCCACATAATTTTCGTGGTATCAATGTTAAGTCTAGCAAACTTGGTCTTCTCCTCATCAGTGAGGGTATCTGGGTCTGTCTTCTTGATGCCCAGTCGCTGGAGCCTCCTCAACTGGATGGGAGAGAACTTCCTGACTCCCTTGATCTTAGGGACCAGCCTGTCGAAGAGCGGTCCATCTTTCTGGGTGAGTTCGTGGAAGATCCTGGCGTCCATTTGGGCGGCGAGCAGGTTGTTGGCTGCTGTCACCGCGTGGATGTCGCCCGTCAAGTGAAGGTTGAACTCTTCCATCGGTATAACCTAAAATGATAGAAGTAAAATATTTTTGAAAAAGGAGGACATTTGTTTTATTCGGTTTACGAAGATACACATCGAAGTACAATACTTTTACGGATTCTATCCCTGTTTAATGGTTATGTTTAGGTTCCCGACTTCGAACTTCGAAGCGAATAAAGTGCGAAGTAATAAGTAAATAAAATGGCGATTATTTGTAAAAAAAAATTTTAGGTTCAAAACATACCTACTATAATGACAAAGTAGTATACCTATATAAGGTGCTATAAAAATATCTGCCACGGCTTTAATGGGAGGTAGTATTGTGTTTATAGATTACAATAGTGAAGAACTTTCTTACCCTGGAACAGTTAATTAAATTTGAGAGACTAAAATAGTTAAATTAACGTTGACTCTATTCTGCGTAACGTGGTTCACAAATTACGCGCAATGTGACGCTTCGTCAATGAAAACAAATGCTATCTCTTTCCATCTTTTCTGTGAATGAAAACTGTAATCAGCTGACTAGTTCGTCACTACATAATCTACTAGGTACGCAATAATACGCAGGCATACAAGTGTTTTAAAAGTGCAACTACTTACACGGGATGGTTTTATACTAATAAATCAATTCAAATTTCAAACGTTATTTTTTTGTATGAAAAAAAAAAATGATAAATAATCAATAATTTATCTTTACTATTGTAATCTATAAACACAATACTACCTCCCATTAAAGCCGTGGCAGATGTTTTTATAGCACCTTATATATTTTGAAAATTGCATACAAAATTAAATTAAATCTTTTAAAGTTACCTGTGAGTACCCGCCACCAGCAGCTCCCCCCTTGACTCCGAAGGTAGGACCCTGGCTGGGCTGGCGCATGCAGGCGAAGGAGTTGCGGCCGCGGTGAGCCGACAGCGCCTGCACGAGCCCCAGCAGCGTGGTGCTCTTGCCCTCGCCCAGTGGGGTTGGGGTTATGCTGGAATATAGATACACCCATTTTTAATGAACTCTAAAAATGGTTTCGTATTTGAATACGAATTTTCTTCAAGCCTAAATTTCAATTTAGTCAATCAGGGAGGTTTTATAAAAGTGAATATTGATTAGACTAAAATTAAGGCTTGTAGGATATTTAATAGAAATAGGTGTTTTCGTACTTTTTTCACAAAAAATTTTATAACGTTTTCATGAAATATTTTGTTTTATTTGTCTATATGGATTTTCATACTATAAATATGGACAACAACACATACATTGCTCTAGACCCAAAGTAAGTAGCTAAAGCACTTGTGTTATGGAATTCAGAGACTCGAAGGTACCACATACACCCGGATGAAAATCCAACCAATGTTGAAAATCACTTTCAGCATGATTGTTGTTTTTTGCATTGCCTCGGGGCAATGTAGAAAAGTGATTTTCAACATTGTCCCGTCCGGGGATCGAACCTGGGACCTCAGAGCAAGCGACACCTTGAAAACCGGTGCGTACGCCACTCGACCACGGAGGTGGTCAATATTTTCGCGTCAAGTGATGTATACTATAAACATCACTTGACCCTAGAAACTTTACAGAGTTACTGCAATTTTGAAAATGTATTAAAAACACAATCTTCCCACATATAGAACTTTCATTGGAGTAAAAAAAAAGATATTTTACTAATAAACCACACGTTAATCAAGTGAAAGTCTTTGTTTTCATTTTACATTTTAGTTTTATCCCTAATATCTGTATCTAACCAAAACTATGTACAAATATATGTGTGGTCTATTTAATCAACTCACCCAGCAACCACGATGTACTTCCCGCTCTGCTGGTTGCGCATCCTGTCGAGCACGGCCAGCGAGATCTTGGCCTTAGTGCGGCCGTACTGCGACACCTCGTTGGAGAACAGCCCGATCTCGTGCGCCAGCTCGCTGATGTCCTTAGGCTTCTGCGACCGAGCGATCACTATGTCGCTGGAAAGGAGAACATTGATTTGTTAACGGTGATTTTTTTTTTCATAATAATAATTATATGTGTTAGAGTAATAATAATTTTATGTAGTCATTATTGGTTCCAAAAACTGTTTAATTCAGGACACCAGGAGTCTGTACCAAATAAACAGTTATTTCTTTCAAATGGGGGTAAGCAAAGATTTTACTTAAACGTTGCATATACCACTTTTTTTAAGCATTTTTATATCGCCGAACAATATCTTCGGATTTTATTTAAGGAGTTAGAGGCATTAAGTGCAATTTTGATCAGCTAGTCTTATATTTACCGATTTATTCTGATGATAAAGTACTTTAAGTAGGTACTCGTTAACACCCTACCCTATATGAGTTACAAGATTACGTAACTTAAATGTAAACTGACCTGGGTGGCGGAGTAAGCGGGGTAATCCTGAGCGGTCTGAGCGGCCAGGTGGGCGCGAGCAAGCGGTCGAGCTGTCTGCGTGCGGCCAGCACGGTGTTCTTCATGAGCATCGCCACGGTCATGGGGCCCACGCCGCCCGGCACCGGCGTCACGTGCGACGCCACCAGCACCGCCTCACCATACGCTACGTCGCCTACCAAACGCTGACCACTCTTCTTGGTAGGATCTACGTTGGTTGAACTCAGTTAGCACGACTAATGCAGGCAGGCAAATATTGACACCACGCCATTAGTACACCTAACCACATTCATATCTTCTTCAAATAGGTACACAAAAAGCAGTTTAGGACCCGCTTCCAGATCAGAAACAAACCTATCACCTAGTAGTATTAAACCAAAAGGTCCGAAATCACTCCGGAAATTGTAATTCTTATCAGCAATAACCAATTTAACGGCAATAAATTATGTTCGTATTGGGCATTTCGCTGCACTACGTGTAAGTTTTCTCAGTCCTTATCTCCGTGCAGCGCTGGTGCGGCCGCGCTAGTACTGCGCCGGTCAGGCTCCGTTACCGGATTGTTTTGTTTCAATAGCCTGTTCCGTCTATTGTCACTCCATTACTCATTGTGACAACAATAAATATTTTTGGTATGTTTTGACTGTTAACTTAGCTTGCTTTGACACACTTCAGTCATTGTTCTTGTCCTATAATGCCATATTTATAGTATCGAGGTTAGTGAAACTTACCGGCAATGGGGTTGATGCCGCAGTCGATGACTACCGCGCCAGGCTTGATCCATGATCCGCGAACCATTTCTCCTCTACCAATAGCCACCACGAGGATATCAGCTGTTTTTGTCTGCAAAGATAAACCAAAACTTTAGTCATAAAAGTGGGTGACCTAAAAGAGAAAAGAAAATAGTCAATGTGGTGACTTACGATTTCACTCAAGTTCTTGGTCTTAGAGTGGCAGACGGTAACGGTGGCGTTTTCCCACTTGAGGAGCTCGGAGACGGGGGTGCCGACGATGCGGCTGCGGCCCAGCACGACCACGTTCTTGCCGGAGATGTCGACGCCCGCGCGCTTGATCAGCTCCACGCAGCCCGCCGGCGTGCACGGAACGAACCCTGAGAAGTCGTTCACGGCCACGCGACCCTCGTTGATGGTGTTCAATCTGAGGAAGAACATGATAGACGATATTGTTAAGAAATTATTTGCCGTGTACAATTGGCGTTATGGTAATGTTCGCACAGGTATTGAGTTCACGACAGTTTATAAAAAATGCTTATTAGATCACATCAGAAAAATATTTTGCTAAACCTATAGGTTGGCGACTGGCGTGCATATACGAGTACAGGCTCCAAAGACTTAGAAAAAAAAATAATTATACTAGTCAGTGGAGGTCAGATAGGAAGTTCTATATAAAAATTTATTCAGCTGAATCCGGTAACTCTCCAGTCTGGAAGCCGACCGACGACTGGAAGCCGACCCCAACATAGCTTAGGAACAGGCTAAGTTAATACACAATAGATTACCCATCAACATCCTTGTCAGGAGACACGGCATCCGTGATCCTGTGCGAGTCGATGGGGTGTGCGGAGTCCAGCGGCATCTGCACGATGATGCCGTGCACGTCCGGAGACTCGTTCAGGCTCGTGATCTTGGCCAGCAGCTGGAGAAGGTGGATAATAAAAAAAATATAATCTACACTATTATTATGAAGAGGATTTTTTTTTTTCTTAAATCTTATTTATTTATTTGCAATATTTAACACCATTACAGATAGTCCAATGCGATGCTATGCAATAAACTAGGAACATTAAACATATTCACCAATTTTGTATGTATGTATGTATGTGTGTATGTTTGTACCAACTAAACTTTAAAACTACTGGACCGATTTAAAAAAACATCAATTAGAATGCTACACTATCCCTGAAACACATACTTAGGCTGTTTTTATTACTAGTAGATAATAAATATGTAAACAAATAAAAATGTAATGAAGTGTAACTATAATCAAGGTATTTAATTGTCAGAGCTAAAACCTAAAATTCTTTGATTTTTGTAAATATAACTTTTTGATGAAGTTTTTTTTTATTTATATTTATTGGATTAAGTCATAGTATGCGGGTACGGCTTTCACTGAAAAATGGCTTATATTCTTAGAAAGTAGTGTGTAATAAATCGATACAATTCATTCATTACGGCACATTAGTCATTCTCATATGGTAGTTTTGTCGTAACAATACGGTAAAATGTAAACAAACATGACCAAGCCGCGATACAAATGATCATTTTCACTTTTTTGTAAGTACTATGGAATCATTTCTAACGTAGTATTTTAAGGTAGGTCGTAAGACGAAATAAATACTAAAGGTGCTCCCACATTGCCGTTAGAAAATGTTTGTAAACATTTTCTAACATAAAAACATTTACTAACAAATGTTGTCAATTGTTACATTTTACTAGGAACTGTTACATGTTTTAAGTGCTCCTACACTAATAGAAAATGTTGACTAAGTCACCTTTTTAAAAGATTTACAATCAAAAGGTAACACATGTTTTATTTTGTTATAATTTGTTAACTAACGTTACTAAACAATTTCTAACATGAAAAGATTTTTTTATGTTCGTGATTAAATGTTTGCTAACAAATGTTTACTAACGTTACTAAACATTTTCTAACGGCAATGTGGGAGCACCATTAGATGTGAAATAACATGTTCATTATTTATTATAAAATTCAAATTGAATTCAAATTGTTTATTGCTTCATGTGTAGGTACAAGGTGTTATATACATTTAGTGGGTATCAACATGACCCTGTAAGGGCGCAGCAACTTAAGGAACATATTATATGTATGTATCTGAATATAACATAAAGTATTAACTAAAATTATGTATTATTATTAATGTTTAGGTTACAAATAAAATTCTCCATAGGAAAGTAAAAATTATACCCATACGTTTACATATTTTTACATATTTTTTTCAAATTCAAAAAATCGTAGAAGACATAATTTTATCACATAGGAATTGTGTTTAAGCGTTATCTTTATTATTTTATCAATACCAGAAGCAAGAAAAAGGTTGTAATAAGGTTGTTTGTCGCATTGTAGCCCCTAAACGAGCAGACCGATTTTAATGCGGATCTATTTTTTGTTGGAATTTGTTGTTTTCCAAGACCTTAGCTTCTGGCAATTGAAAAAATATATTTGCCCAGTAGTAAAAAAATTAACAGCTAATTTCGTAATATATGTATAATAAATTTTATTAGGTATATGTAGTCCTCCATAAAATAACTTTTTAAATTTTGTTTACTCGAGAAAGTATCACAACTTCCAAAGTTCAGCAAAGTCATTTTAATATAAGATATCATCACTATGTTTACTGAAAATGTAAGTGTAACACGTAATCTGTGATGTATGTAATATCTTAGTTACATCATTCAAAGAAAACAGTAAACACTTATTGTAAACTATTTCGATACGATATCAGTGTCAAGAGTTCAAGGTGTGATGGATATCTTGTTTATGGTTCTCATACGTTATTTTCATGATAAACAGATCGGTAAAACTTAAATGGGATGAAAGTCGTGGTCAGAAACAGAATCTTAATAATAAAAATAAATAGAAACCTTTAAAGTACGATTTAAAGAAACCTAATAATTATTAAAACATATTAGAAACATTTATGTTCCTATTCCTACTTGCTATACCATGTTCGAGATTTGACGGGCCTGTTGGTCTAGTGGTTAGTGACCCTGACTGCTATACCGGAGGTTGTGGGTTCGATTCCCACCCAGGACAAATCTTTGTGTGATGAGCACGATCATTTGTTCTGTGTCTGGGTGTAATTTATCTATAATATGTATGTATTTAGAAATATATAAGTATGTTTATCAGTTGTCTGGTTACCATAACACAAGCTCTGCTTAGCTTGGGATCAGATAACCGTGTGTGAGTTGTCCCGGAATATTATTATTATGTAACACGATGTTTATTATTTCTTAGCTTTTGTACGGGCATTAAACCTTAAAAACATTCTGAAGATTGCATTTTTATTACTTTTTCTATAAATATGTAACTTGCAAATACTCCAAATACAGTAATAAATAAGTACCATAGAAATACTGAAGGCAGGTAAGTACATTATACAATGAACAACCAATTTGAAACTAATAGCATAGGTATTGCATAGCCCAGGAAATGGAATGTTGCTGCGGTTTTTTCAATCGGCGCTAAAAACGTTCGTCAAAGACAATATTTTATTTGGAACTTTTACTTAAACTTATGTTTTGGACAAAATGATTTTCTAGAAATGACTTGACGCCTTCTGTGGGCAGAAGGCTGGTAAACAATAAAAGCTCCTCAACTGTTCACTGTTCATAACGCAAAACAAAAGAGCCAGAAAAAAATCTCGGACCAAACCGTACTTGGGTAAGTAAAAGAACAATAGCACAGGTAACACCAAAACTTAGAACTGTCTTCAACCGACAATCCGTTCTAAAAACAAATTGTTCAAAATATTGTTTTTACCGAAAGGACTGGCCCATCCTAGCTCATGACAGAAGTGCGTGGAAGAGTAAGGAAAGCCCTTGCCCTGCAGTGGGACAACACGGGCCTAATTAATAGCTATCCATCTACCTATCTAGGTAGATTGTGTTTACCTCAGTCTCAGTGATGTCCCGGGGCAGCTTGACGTGTTCGGCGACGATGCCGATGTTCTCAGCTGCCTTCAGCTTCATCCTGATGTAGACATTGGAGTCCTCGCGGCCGCCGACCTGCACGATGGCCAGGCGCGGCTGGAAGCTGGACCAGCGCGACCGGCCCTCCGACACCTGCTGGCGGAGATCATTCTCGATTGACCTGGAAAGAAGTTAGAATAAGAATTTAGTATTTAGTCGGTAACTCCGATGAATTGTGGTGGCCACAGTACTTCATAAGTTATTGTTGACATGAAACCTTTGCGAATCGATGAGACAAGTACCTAATCCTAATGTTTAAAAACGTATGGTTAGTTCCCCTTTGAGGGCTTGTGGTAACTACCCTACTGCCTTGTAGGGTAGGTAGTTAACATTAGCCTTTGAATAAATTTTAAAGTTAAGAATTAAAAGATCTGTTGTATAATCTTAAGACCCTGCATCAGGAAGATAAAGGGTAACTATGTTCGGATTTCTGTGGCTACATAAAAAGTACATAAGTTAAACTAAGGGAAAGCTCTATCAATATTGACTAGGAAGTAATGAAAATGAAAGCATAAATTAGGAAGTAACTACAAATAACTGAAATGATTTCTTTTTCGGTGATAAACACAAAGTTAACTATCTAACAAGAATGATCAACAGCAATAAAAATAATTTAAGTATAAATTGAAAAAGCACACAATTTCCACGGAATATGCTCTACAATAACACAAAAATATTTACTTAGCCACTTGAGTTCCCGAAATCGGTTGTGCGACCATGTTTACAGTAGACCGTTACCCTGGTCGATCCCTGGTCGACTGTGGTCCGAGCCGCGGGACCTCGAGACTTGGAGCCGACCTCGCGATAACCCCGGCGTTGTCTCAACAAAATATGCCTCAAATAACTAGTTTATGGATCAATCTCCAAAACGGGCGTATTCGTGTGATCGCTCTGGTGCTTTTCAGATATTGATATTTAATGGTAATTATGTATTTCATTGAAAATAATGATATTCAAATAGTACATTTTTACTATTGGCCTTCAATTTACACAATCAGTTATGAAAATATTTAAGTTTCAAAAATTTCGCGACCAGAGCAATCATAATTGGTGCCAGAGCGATCATAAATGGTGAAATCAGTTAAACAAAAATAAATATGTTGATAAAATATTATTTATTTAGGCTTTTTCAGTCATATTCAGTAAACGTGTAACAAGATTATATGTAAGAGTCATACATATCAAACATACGGAATATTTTATTTAAAATAATTGCTAAAATAACAAATTAACATAATTATAAAATGAACTTTTGGCTTAGTTTCATTTATTTGGACTTAAGTAAACCACTTCTAGGTAAATGAGACAAAATTAAAAACCTTTTGAAATCAATTCTTTAATTCTTTATTGCACACAAATACATTTCATTTAATATACATATATTATTTTAATTAAAGTTGATGTACAGAGGTGAGCTTAACTCAAAATTGAGTTTTCTTCCGGCAAACCTTTGAGTTATAGTGAGATTATTATTAAGTGGTGAGGAAGATAGAAGTGTACAACTTTCATATTTTAATATACATACATACAAATACTACATATAGTACGTATATAAAACAATATATATATAAAATATAGACATACATAGACTACATAACTCAAATAGAAAGGAAATGTTCTTTTATCTTTCTCCTAAAAACGTTCAGCGAGGGGGCTATTGCGCAAGGAATGTGGAAGTGAGTTCCAGAGGCGCACAGCACGAATAGCAAACGATTCGTCGTAACGACTAGAGGAGTGAAGAGGAGTGCGAAGGAGAAGAGAAGAAGAAGTACGACAAGGCTTGCCCCTGGGGACCAGGAATTCAAAGCGTTCCCGCAGGTAGCCTGGATATTTAGGGTTGTGCAAAACTGAGTAAAGGAGACAGAGAATATGAGAATCTTGACGTTGCCGAATAGGCAAACACTTCAATCTAGCCCGGAATTCCGACACGTGGTCGTACTTCCGAAGACCAAATATGAAGCGGATGCACAAATTCTGCAGACGTTTGAGTTTATTTAGAAGTTCCTCCGTTGCATCTAAATAACATACATCGGCATAATCCAGAAGAGGTAGTAGAAGAGATTGGGCGAGAGTGATTTTAGTCTGAAAGGGCAGGAACTTCTGGAGGCGCTTTAGGGAGTGAAACGAGCAAAAGACCCTCCTACTTACCTCAGAGACATGGGTATCCCATGACAGATGGCAATCCATGTATACACCCAGATTTTTGGCTATTTTGGAGTATGCTATAGGAGCCGAATTATAAAGTATAGGTGGAAGAGATTGATGATCCAATAGGCTGTAAAAATGTCTGCCACCAATAATGAGAGCTTGAGATTTTGTAGGATTAACTAAAAGACCAAAAGATTTAGCCCACGGATGGATATTACTAAGATCATTATTGGTGGCGGCAATAGCATTGGATATACTGTCAAAGCTACAGTGGCGGTACAACTGCAAGTCGTCTGCGTAGAGGTGGTACTGAGAAGAAAGAACTGAAGTTATAGAATTGATAAATATAGAAAAAAGAAGGGGAGAAAGGACACCAACCCGGGGAACGCCCGTCGTAAGTTGCGGGAGGAGAGACATTGAGGGAAGAGAGGATCCCTAAAAGTATGTCAAAATCAACTGAATTGAAAGCACTGCTAAAATCCAAAAGTACCAGGACTGTTAGGAACTTCCTCTCCATGGCCAGTCGTATGTCGTCGGTAATTTTAACAAGTGCAGTAACAGTACTATGGCCAGGGCGAAATCTGAGACTCAGCAGGCTGTTAGAGGAAAGGTAATTAGACAGCTACTCTCGAACAACGCCCTCAAGGACCTTGGATAGGACGGGGAGAATGGAAATGGGACGATACTGTGATACGGATGTTGGATTGGCGACTTTAGGAAGCGGTAGGATATTGGCCTTTTTCCAGACGGAAGGAAAGGAACTTGTAGTCAGGGAGAAATTAATGATGTGGGTGATAACTGGTGCTATATATTCTAAGATGGGAAGGAACATTAAATGTTCCTTCCCATCTTAGAATATAGTAGCAGTCTGCAACAATGACAAATGATGAACTATGCATATAACCTTTAATTTATAACCTTTCCTGGGTTTCTTTAGGTAACCTAAACCCATAAACCGATTTTGACGTATTTACCTACCTTACCTTACCTTACGTACCTTATGTACCTCGTTCACATATAAAAAACAATCTCTCCTACACTCCAAATTTTGGAGTTGTAGGCCGTCATCACCTACCGCTTTTGGAAATGGAAAGAATTGATTTTTCAACATCTCTCTCCACAACGGCTTTATATGTGAACGAGGTACATAAGGTACGTAAGGTAAGGTAAGGTAGGTAAATACGTCAAAATCGGTTTATGGGTTTAGGTTACCTAAAGAAACCCAGGAAAGGTTATAAATTAAAGGTTATATGCATAGTTCATCATTTGTCATTGTTGCAGTCTGCTACTTCTACTTAAAATAGATTTATAACGTACAATTAATGCAAAATATCATTGCTGTGGTCTTTTTGGACAGAGCAATCACAGCCATAGCGATCAGAAAAAGTCACAAAATCATAAATTTAGCCGAATTTAAAAGCAGTAGAAAGTTGTCATTACTTCTCATAAAAAACATCATAACGATCACTTAATTCACATAACAAACACTTTTGCAAGCTAACTATTTAATTTAAATAACGTGCCATAGCAATCATAAAATTCGAGAACCAAATCCAGAACAATCATAAACTTACCTTCGTAATGTTGGAGCGCGGGAATGTGGCGCACAGGTATCCTCCTCGGCGGTTAGACCACTACCAGCGTTACCTCGCGGGAGGGGAATAGAGTGTCTATAACGCGTAACTAGGGATGAGCATGATGTTTTACCTCAGCGCAGAGTGATGAGATAAAATGCTCGGTCACGACTTTAAATTCAAATTGTGGCAAAAGTATTGTTAATATAACTAAAAATATTTTATTACCATGAAGAATAACTATTTGTTATGTAATCTAAATAAGTTGTTTCATATGAACCTTCTCATTAAAAAGTTAAAGAATGTTTTTTTCATTCAATCGGGAGTTGGGTCAACCCAGAGCGATCAGGATTTTAGGCTTTAAGATTTTTTTTTAAATATTTAAAATAAACTTATTCTTAATATTAGCCTTGTATCACGTAGATCAGACATCGAACTGTGTATAAAAAAATATTTTGAAAACGTTTTTCGAATTTAAAATGGGTTTATCCAGCCCGGCATGAAAAAAAATGCCTCTCGAGATCGACCCTTATATGTTTTGGAGAAAATCTGGTAATTTCCTGTACGGTTCTGATTTTTAGACTTTTAGAAAAGTGTGGATCTGAATTTGCTGATACGGCAGGTAGGTAGATAAATTGGAACACCCCTAAATGATTTTATTATCACTTTATGCGATGAAAAGGTGCTATTTCATTCAATTAATTTTCATTAAAATAATGCAGGTGTCTTGCATTGTTTTCTGTTGCTTGCTAAATTTTAAAAGACAATTTTAATATACGAAAAGAAAGTACTTTCACGTAACAATACGTATGAAGGTATCGGGTAAGTAAGTAAGTAGGTACTACTTAGTAGCAGGTAAGTAAACCTACCTCGTTAATCTATGTGGGTAGGGAACTCCTGCGCATTCAGTGTTGAGTTTAGGTTATCTTAAAATATTAGCAAAGTTGAATTAGGCACTTAGATAGCCAAGAATATAACATAAGCATTATTATTTACCAAAAAAAAACTTTATTATTTTGTTTACTTAACTTTTATACGCAAATTATGATGCGATGAACTCTCTTCATAAGATCATGCGATACTTAGACTTTCGTTTGTAAACAACACAGGATAGATATTTCATAATATAACAACGTTTTCATTAAGTACCTAATATAGAGTTTAGACACTAATTTATAAAAATAAAAACTTATTATTATTAATTAAAATAAACCCCCTACCTTACACAGTCATTAGAAAATAGTCTCACAATTTGCCTTAACGGCGAACTTTTGAATAAAAACATTTCAATTGTAAATTAACAAGGTATCTATCGATATAGCGACCTCCAACGAAGAACTCAATGATAGTAATATTAGGATAATTAAAACACAACGATAGTTATACTAAACCATTTGAAAAATAAATTTAAGATAATACGAACTGTATCTAATTATGTAAATTGTTTACGCCTGTTCTTCGAACAAACATATTATTTTTGTATTGTATAGATAGGTCAACAAATGATGAATACTGACGTACTTACATTATGATAAGAAATATGGCGATCTTAAGACAACAGTCAATTGTTGTGTCGTATGACCGTTGCAAGGGCAAAAATTGCTAACTGCTTACAATTAATTTTAAATGTGAGAAATATCTGAAGTGGTCATGGTCATGGTTAGAATCATGATCTTCATAAATAGATCTTGTACCATCTCAGTCACATGACAATACACACATACAGGAAATACCGCATCAAAATCGGTCCATTCGTTTAAGAGCTACAATACCACAAACAGACATTTAGGTACACAAACAAAAATGTTGACACTTTGAACTTATGATACCTCTTTTTTCTCCTAGGTTTAGAAGACTTTTGTTTTGAAAAAAATAACTTATATAAAGCTACATTATGTATAGCTGAACGCTAAATGTAATAAATATTTAGTAGACCATTAAAATTCGCGAGGAAAAACTCTTATTGTAAGAATAGGTAAATAGGTTTGGTATCAGTAGATAATTCCTATAGGTATATGTATAAAATATAGTATTTTATTACTAGGGTAGCATTTCACAACTTAATAGATAGATACATCGCAAAATAGGACCTCCTCCTTTTTGAAGTTTGATACAAAACAATTGAAATCAAGAAGACGAGATATGGAAAGTAAAATCTTATTAAAGGTAACTAGTGGTATTATTAAAATTGCTACTTATTAGGAGAAGTAATTAACAAAACGGATTGCGTGTGTGGGTATGATAACGGTAACAAAGTAACTACGTACCGTAGACGTAATATACGTAGTTACTTTACTTTAGTTAGATAAGGTAAGGAGTTTTAAGATATGTACATTTAGATTAAAACGCGACAAAATTTTGAGTGTACAATGAAACTAAGATCAGTTTTTGCGTGACGTTTAAGGGTAGTGGGTTCGATTCCCGTCCATCTGCGGCAAGCTAAATAAGTGTGTAGGTAAATGATAGAGTTAGTACCTATCTAAGATTCTTACTGCCAAACACACGTTATTGGTTAGTTCAGCGATTCTTTAGTATCTTGCAGAAATTCATGATTTGTTCGTTAGCATAATTTTTATAATTACACGTTAAACCTAAGTGTATATTCGAGTTACCCGAGCTACTGCCTCACGTAAATACTAAAATAATAGCAACGAAAAACAAAAATGAATTTTATTGCATTGAAATAGAGACTCTTTTGAATAACATAAGTACCTAGCCTTATTGTGCAGTACCTACATTGTACTTAAGTATTTTTATTTATTTATTTATTTATTTACCACTTGTCTCCTTTGCCATTACAGTTTTAAAACTAATGCGACAAAGTAACTTAAAATAAACCTTAATTAACCTTACATGCTACACAGTATGTGGCCCTTGTGAACTCACTCAATGCACAGTTGAATATGTCTATGACTTCTGCCACCGTGTTGAGAGTGCGCAGCGCACGAGTCAGCGGTGCGCGCCCCAGCAAGTTAGTGCGCGCCCTCGGAACCACCAGCAGCTGCGGCCTGCGCCGCCGCGTCACGTACCCATCCGGTAAATTAAATGTTATTTCTTGTAGTATGCCCGGGTTTTGTATAACACTCCTTAAAACTTTAAAAATGTATGCTGCGAGTGCCACTTTACGCCTAATTTCCAATTTATAATAGCCTACCATACCGAGGCAAAATAGGGTAGGATACAGTAACGGATATCCTGGGTATCTCCCATACAGCTTTAAATAAAGAAATCTGACGAATTTATTCTGTATCCGTTCGAGCATGTTTTTGTATTTTGTTTCACTCGGACTCCAGACAACCGCATTATACTCGAGATGACTCCTCACAAGTGCCTCATACAAAGCCCTCAATGCACTCATGTTTGTGAAGTCATTTGCCTGACGCAGCATAAATCCCAGGTTCCTGTACGCCTTTTTACAAACGTGAACCACGTGTTTGCGAAACTGCAGATCACTGGTAAAAAGTATGCCTAAGTCCTTAACCTCAGTGACACGCTGCAGTGGCTTCCTATCCATGCTGTACTGGTGGTGTAGTGGGGTTCGTGTGCGTGTGAATGAAAGTACCGAGCACTTTGATATATTAAAGTATAATTTATTACAGTGACTCCATTCAGTGACCCTATCCAAGTCGTGCTGCAGCATGACATGATCCGCAGTGCCTTTTATGACTGCTGACAACTTAAGGTCGTCAGCAAATAGCATGCATGTCGACCTGATCACCTTTGGTAAATCATTTACCATAATAATAAATAAAAAGGGTCCCAAATTTGTACCTTGACTGACGCCCGATCTGGTGTAGTAGGGCTCAGAGAAGTGTCCGCCACAGTCCACATACTGACGCCTGTCACGAAGATAACTGGCGAAGAACTTTACAGTATGGTAGGTACAGCCCATACCCGCTAGCTTCGCCAAGAGTATGTCGTGGTCTACTGTGTCGAACGCCTTCCTAAAGTCCAGATAAGCCACATCAACCTGGAGCCCAGCGTCAACAGCTGGTACCAATTGTGTCATCAGGTGGAGCAAGTTTCCCGTCGTACCCCGCCCAGGACGGAATCCGTGCTGCGCATCAGACAAATGAGGACCTATCTGTGTATAAAGGCAATTATGAACAGCCATTTCGAATACCTTGGCTGGTGCGCTCAGTACCGCGATTGGCCTGAAGTCACTGACATCCGTACCACCTCCACCTTTCGGTATAGGAACTACACGCGTAAGTTTCCAGCGACTTGGAAAGTGCGCCACCGACAAGCAAACATTAAATATGTGCAGCAAAGGTTCTACTAATATCATGCGGCAATCTCTCAAAATAAAGGGCGGAATACCGTCTGGGCCCACCGAGCGCTTAGGCGGCAGACCAGTCAGCGCGCGCCGGACGGCCGCCCGCTCGAGGCGGGCGAGGTGCACATACGCGCTGCTCGGCGCTGCATCCTTGCACGCCGCCCCCGCGCTCAGCGTGCCCGCTGTCGTGCTGTACACAGAGTGAAAGAATCGCGCATATTCCTTAGTGGATTCATCACCAGATAGAATATGTCCCTCTTTGATCAGGTTGTACTGACTAGAATTGCCTTTTTTCGACCTTACGTAATTCCAAAATGATTTGGGGTCAGTCGCGAGGTGGTTCTGCACTCGATCTCTGTACCGGAGGTGACAACTCGCTGTTTCCGCTTTCACCCTTGCCCGACACTGCGAAAATGCCTCATAATCACCTGGAGATTTAGTAGCTTTATATTTTTTGTGCAAATTGTATTTTAATTTAATGTCTTTAATAAGATCCGAGTTATACCATTCTGGGTATTTTCTTTTACTAATAATTTTATTTTTTGGAGGAATGCTAGCATCAAAAGTTTATGCTAAGTATATGCTAGTCTTGTTTGATTTACTGTTTGTCACCTAAGAACAGTGGTAAATTAATGCCACATGCATTTCTATCTCGCTGAACAAGCGATGACGGCGAAATATAATCTATTCACTTCCTTATACGATCTTACACAGTAGATACTGATGCTGTTTCTATACTAGGACACATACCTACACCGTAGACATTAATAGCACTACTTACACAGATTTTTTTTTACATCAAATACATATTTTTAATTACACCCATTGGTACCTAAATCATTTAGACAGTTGTTTATACTTTTGTTACTTACAAAAATACATTTTGTATAACAAAACTACTAAAGCCAATATGGAAAGAGAATTAAACGTTATTACTAATTACGCAATTATCAACTTTGACAACATGTGTTTAAGTTCATTTTAGAATGACAAATATTACCGAAAAGGGCCTAAAAGTAATTTGAATGTGATGGGAACTGAACTATTAGTCATTGAATTAAGGTTCATAATCCCAAAGCACGTTAATTATCTCTTTAAAGTGGCTGATGTATAGGTGAATTGGTAGGCGTAGGAGTCCGTACTAATGATCTAAACTATTTTGTAGTTGTTAGTATTTTTATGATTTCATGACCAAAAAGAGATGGCCTGTATCAAACTTTATCATTTGTTGCGATAGCCAACATTTGCTGCTGTTTATAAAAAAATATTATATAATAAATAATAATAATATTCCGGGACAACTCACACACGGTTATCTGATCCCAAGCTAAGCAGAGCTTGTGTTATGGTAACCAGACAACTGATAAACATACTTATATATTTCTAAATACATATACATATTATAGATAAATAACACCCAGACAACCAGAACAAATGATCGTGCTCATCACACAAACATTTGTCCTGGGTGGGAATCGAACCCACGACCTTCGGTATAGCAGTCAGGGTCACTCACCACTAGACCAACAGGCCCGTCATATAACAACATCATGTATCTACAGTCAACAAAAAATATGAAGTTCCGCGTAATTCGATACAAATATTGTATGTTCCGTACCCAAAGGGTAAAACGGGACCCTATTACTAAGACTCCGCTGTCTGTCTGTCCATCTGTTTGTCTCCAGGCTGTATCTCATAAACCGTGATAGCTAGAAAGCTGAAATTTTCACAAATGATGTATTTCCGTTGCCGCTATAACAACAAATACTAAAAACCACATAAAATGAATATTTAAGGGGGGCTCTCATACGACGGTGGTACGGAACCCTTCGTGCGCGAGTCCGACTCGCACTTGGCCAGTTTTTTACTCTACGTTTAGGAAGGCCTCAAATCAGAAAAATAGGTATGTTAAAGTATGTATGACGTATCTAGGCAAAGGCGTGTTAAAATATTTAAAACATTGTAATAAGAAGGTACAGTAACGCACAAAATAAAGATACAGGCAAAGAGTACAAGGTGCTATATATATTTATGATTATAGTAAAATATGACTTTTACCAGGCTAGCCAACTATAGTTAATTTAATATCATTATTGACGTACAAAATAAGTAGTAAGTTTATCTTTACGTTAGTGTTTGTTTTTTAATCGTATTCTAACACTTCATACTAAATAGAAAGATAGAAAACGTCTGACGTTTTGTCCCAGTATAATATCATGTAAATTACGTTTTTCCTTAAATATTCAGGCATGGTATAGGTAATATACACATAAATACAAGCATATGACTAGCAGAATCATTGTTGTATGAACCTAGTTTACAGCTGTACATTTCAATCTGATAAGCGTTATCACTTCATTTACTTCCTACATTACAAGGTTTTAAGGTCATTTACACTTAGTTCATGAATAAATCAAAATAGGTAAATTGCTGCATACATTATCACTCTTTGTTATAAATTGTTTTTTTTTTATACTTAAAATTCATGAATCAAAATCTTTTCCTACAATCAAAACTACATACTTAGAAAATGCATAAATCAGTTTTTTCATCTTGAACTACTAAAAAGAATCTTATTTACTAGATGCTGTATCACTCAACTATCATCATATCTACTTATCAGTCAGCTGTGCAAACATTCATCACAAAAATATAAACTCCATAACATAATTCAACTCTTTACAAAACTATATTACTTACTCAAGTACTGGATCCAAACTTCCCTGTGGCTCCCACATTATATCACAAATTAAATAAATCTTTTATTTACGTAAACAGTTCTATGACCACCTATAACCGCTGACAACGGCGTCTGTCCATTAACTATTGGTAACAGTAACTGTGCGATGTGCGTGACTCGAGTAGCTAACCTGTTTAGCAGGTCCTCATGTCCAATCCACCGGTATTGTTTTTATACTTATTTGTCCATTATGCTACTTAGATGTGTGTAGGAAATAGCATTTTTTGTGGCCTTGAGTTGTCACGTGTAAGTTTGTAAACATGCGAGTATATCAGTACTAGTAAATTGGTGATGTTAAAAAGTATTGGTGTGTCATCAAACCAACTTATGTGTATTGTTTTAATAGTGTATACTTCATAAATTTTACGAAAAGTTGATTCTAACCGACTGCGGCGGAGCCCAAAAGAGGGTATGTGTTTAACCTGTATGTATGTATGTATGTCCCGTTCGTAACTTCTCAGCGCCTTACCCGATTTTTTTTATTCTGTAAAAAGGTTAATTATGCCAAAATAAAATCTTAAAACCCATATTTTTAAGTATTTTATTAATCAGAAGTTATGTCTTAACATTATAATTTTTTAACAAAAAAGAATTTAACACAGTTTATGTTATCACAAAAGAGTAATCAATTCTACAAAAGTTGCTTACGGTAAAAAAACTGTATGATTTTTTTTATATATATTTTTATACATATTTATTTTCTTGACTTTATTTTAACATTTTTTAGCTGGCACCATTCTTTGTCAAAAATGTAGTGTTAAATACTAAATATTACTTGAGGTAATTTAATAAGATCACAATCAGATCGTCTTTCGTACATTACACGGGTAGATGCACAAACATTTAGTTGCTATGACAACGCGCCTACATTGTGTAGACAGGGCGGACTACCTAAACAAAAAATAATTTTGGTATTCTAAATATCAAAAAAAAATAACAAACTTATAATCTAAATATAGTCATACAAGAGCTTATCCAGGTTATAAGTAATTACTTGAAAAATATCATCTACATACTGACTTTGAGGAAAGTTTATTTGAAAAGAACACTGGATTACGTCTTGTACTTAAACCAATAGTTTAATTTTATGATAATAAGTTTATTATTAAACTTATATTAATATGCAACCACAAACTAATCAACTTATTAATTATAAACCTAGTAAACAAAGTCATAACGGCAATTTGTCCTTAAGGCACCTAGAAAAACTAACTGTAGCACTCATTGAGACAAAAAAAGTCATATCACATAGTAGGTTTAAGCTTAACATAAAAAAAAAACCAACACTTATCTTATTTCAAAGAGGGTAACTTATTTTTACTTTATTATACTATCAAAATTTTTTGATACAAGTGGCAACTTTGGTATTTTTAGAACAGAAACAAAACACTGAGTGATAGTTTAATAAAGTAAAATAGTAATGTCAGACTCTTCAAAAGTTTAGCTTCTATAATGTTTTACGCTTTTTTATTGAATTAACTCGCCAAGCTCTACTCGGCACCTTAAATATGACCAAAATTAAGTGTAACTAGAAAACTACAACATAGTAAGATATTTGACACTTGAAGATATATAATACCTTTAGACTATATCCCAGTCTCAACAAGTCATATGTAGAAAATAAATTCTTAAAAAAAGGCAAACAAAAAAAAACGTAATTTAATTACGAATGTCGATAAATGTAATTCAGTCACTGATAATGAATACTATCATTCCTAATTCTATGTTTGTCTGTGTTAATACAAATTGTTGAATGTAAACGGTTATATTTATAAACTAAAATAATTAAAACCGTTCAAAGCATGGTCATGAATATGGAGTCTGATTCAAACTTCGTATGCGAGACATGGATGCACAACTGCATGTACATAATGATTGATTGTCTAAGTAATAAGGTAACGCAATCTTATATAACTAACCTGCAGCTTACGAACATATTGCAGCACAAATAGTATTTTAATAACAAAAAAACATCAATGGAAATTGGGACTTTCAATAGTTAATTAATTTTTATCTTTTAATGAAAATGAACTGAAAATATGTTAAAATAAACCTAAAACAATTCTTTATGAGTCACCTTGTGGCAGTCACAACACGAGACTTAAAATTTTGTATGTAGGTGCCCTTAATTTTTTGTAATAATAACTTTAATCATTTAAATGTCGATGTTTGTCGACATAAAATGAATAACGATGACGAATACACCCATATAATGTTAACGAAAAATTACAAAATCTATTTACTATTCAACATGTTGTATTAACACTGACTATAATATAATAATATGTTGTTTATGTCTGAAGAGATTTGAAGTCCTCTTCCTTCTGCCTGTGAGCGTTCGAGTAGAGGTGTATGCGCATCGCGTGCAGTGGCATCAGCTCGGTGCTACACAACTTGCATTTAAACTCCAAGCTCGCCGATAGTGGAGACCTGTACGCAGAAAATATATTTATTGCTACTTATTTATTTATGTATACACAAATCATAAAGAGCGTAAAATAACGAATGTACAAAAGGTACTGCTTATTTTTAAAGAAATGTCTGCCAGCAGACCCGTGATAGGAGCAGTAGTAAATAATGGCAATCAACTTATATATAGGAGCCGTTTTGTGACGTTTAAATAACTATGCTTTGATAAATGGTAACATTTCTCGTTTACGAGCCATAATAATAGCACAGTTTAAAAAAAAAATACCAAAAATCGGGTCGAATTATAATGGCTCCTACACACAGTGCCGGCGGCAATGCCGCCGGGTTTATGCCGAGCGGCTATGCCGCCGGCAATACGAGCCGCCGGCACAAGCCGCGCAAAGCCGCCAAGCATCATTCATATTTACACAGACGTCACACAAACAAACCACAGTAGTGGTGACAATGACAAATGAAATGACGCCGACAAGCCGCGTAACCCGCCGGCACAGCCCGGCGGCCATGCCGGCGGCTCCTTTGTGCGGCAAAGCCGGCGGCTTCGAATGCCGCCGGGCGCACGGCGGCTTGGTCGGCGGCTCGCCCGGCGGCACTGCCGCCGGCACTGTGTGTAGGAGCCATAAGACGGGCGGATTTCGGAAAAAAAAATCCGAAATTATTTGGGAGGAGAATGTATAGGTACATCAAATAAAAATAATAGCACTGTATTGTCATGTAGTTCGCATTTGGCAATTAAAGTAAATAAGTGGTGTCATTACCAAATGATATGATAGGACCTCTTGTAATGATAGGTTATTAGTTATTATCTCCAAATTGTTCGTAATTAGGTAATTACAAGCACTACAAATGTTTATAATTCTGATATGACATGGTAACTAATGGCCTTGAGTTGCTATTTCTATGAGCGGAGCGGTTCAGTTTCTCATACTCAGTGCTAAAGGAACATTATAATATTACTTTATTATTTGTAAAAAATTGTAACGACATTACCTATTATAATTTGCGTAAATTTAACTTAATATTGATTATAACTTTTTTCACGCAGCGATTTGTACTTTCCGCAATAACTAAAGTTAAAAATTAAATAAAAAAATAATTCCAATAGTATATGGCACATTGTTATTGGTTCCTAGGTAGGCCTCCATACATTTCTGCCCGTTCTCCTTTAAATTATGTTATGGCGATGGACAATACTAATTATAACTTTGAAAGGATTTTTTGTAAATCTTATCTATCTTAAATTAGGTAATACCTGGATACCCTTATGGCATGGATAGTTTTTTTAAGACTATTTACTATGTGTACATGAGTGTGTACCTGGTGACATTTATCTTAAGCTGATCATTGTCCTGCTTGAGCTTGAGCAGGTGTTCCCTGGAGAGCGGCAGCAGCTCCATGGGCACGTGCAGCGGGTAGAGCACGGCGCGCTCGGCCATGTCGGGCACGGAGATCTCCAGCAGCTCGTGCTCGTCCACCGAGCACCAGTCCCACGCGCGCGGGACCAGCTCCGCCGAGCGGTGCGTGCGACGCTTCATTAGCAGCCTGGTGAAGTTATAGTAACATTCATATCTAAGACTACAACTATGAAGCTTTCCGCGTCTATTTGTTTTTCCGCTAGCTCCTAAACTATGCGGATTTTAGTACAGTTTGGTACGGTAGGTACAGAAAGATTGTTATATGAGGGACGTTTATGTAGGCATATGCTTTTTAATATGGTGGGACAATAACATAAAAAGCAATACACAAAATTGAGGAATTTCACATGATAATATAATCCACTTTATATCAATTTAATAGCGGGCGTTAGGTTAGTAGGCTAAAAATAAACATATTTTTAGCCTATGGTCGATCCCACTGTTGCGCAATGGCCTCCCCTATCTCATAGCTCATATAAAATGTATAATATAAATATAAAATGTCCGAAAGTGATGTAGGAACATTGTTTCTTCCTTTCCGACCAGTACTGTCCACTGATATGTACGATTGTTCTATAGCACTAATATATACGTACTCCATAAGATCCTTGCGCAGGAGCTTGGGCACCTGCGGCCGGAGCTCATCGTCGGCGTTGGGCGTGTCCTGGCCCACCTCGCAGAACATCATGTAGTCGGTCAGGTAGCGGATGTGGTTGATCTACAAGAATATACAATATACGTTACTTTTTTGATCGAGAAGTTATGTGTAAAAGTTTATTAGATGGTATACTTAGGTATCCACTAAGTAAATAAATCGTTTTTTTTTTCAACTATAAATTCTCAGCTTTCATTCATCAAATCTTGCTTTGGGTTCAGAGCAATGTATGTAATATCCACATTTATTTATGCTAAAATGAGGCACCAATATTTGTGATTTTGTGAGTGTTAATGACACAAATATTAGCCAAATATTTGAGTTTCAGTACACACTAAAGGTAAACCTCTATACATTGTACAGACCAGTCCAATATCGTTGACGTCAAGGTCGGCGTCGATGTTGACGAGCAGGTCGTGCTCGGGCAGGTAGGGCACGCCGGCGTCCGTGCTGCCCAGCCCGCACAGCGCGCTCGCGTACCGGGACCGGGAGGAGTTGCGACGTAACTCCGCACTGGTGTACAAGGCATTTTAATAACTTTATACTAAAAATAATAATAGACATAAGTTTTAAAGTTAGCCGAAATCACTGGACTAGTGAAGACAAATAAATCAATCTCAAACTCGATGAGATTGTGTCTTGTATCGACTTTTAGCTCCATCATCAAACCAGCACAGAAGTACTACTATATTATATTGTCAACAATCTTATGCGCCAATAAAGCCTTTTCAAGGTATTAGTTAAGTTCTCACGATAGTTTTTTGTAGTATGCATATTCTCATTAACCTGCAAGATTTAGCTTAAACATAAAGACATTAATATATTTTTTGCTTATAAAACCTAAAATAAATATGTGTCTCATACTTTCAAATGGAAAGACGTTTTTTTTTTATGAAATACAACACATATATTGTCTGAAAAGGTATACTTACACGGGACAGAAGAGCAGTGCGATCATTGCAGGCAGGCCGGGGATGTTGGGCATCAGTGTTGTGTGCCGTAACGTTAACGTCGTGCCTTCTTGGTTGCAGCCCACTGTAGCTGCTACCAACAACCTGGCGAGTATATTCAAGTTATATTTATACAGGTTAAAGCTCAAGTTCAGATAAGTTTTAAGGTAATATGTAAATGTTGTCCATACAGAAAGGTATAAATAGAAATGTTTATAATCAATAAATATGTAGTAAACATGCTGTCTCATTTTAGATTATGTTTAAGTATATAAATTATTGAGCTGTTTCGCAAAACAAACCAAGATTAATCCATAAAAAAAAAACATAAATATATCTTAAGACAAGAAATATTTTGCTCAGCTATCAAAATACAGCTACACACCGCTAACTTTTTTGAAAAACTGAAAATATTTTTTTATATATTCATAGGTAGGTAGCTGCATGCCTTAAGGTTGTTTTTTCTTTGCACATTTTAATCCAAGTTCATACAAAAATAAGCAAGACAGCGTTGAGTATATAATTGTTTTACCTTTCATATCTTTCCTGTGGTTCCGTATCAAGTAGCACGGAGTTAACGGAGTTCCACTCGATGTGAACCTTCTTGTCGCGACTCGAGTACATCAAATTGTGTACAGACGTTTCCAATGGACTGTGAGATAATACAATACAATAAAATAATTAAATGAAGTTTATTACATGTTTATTGCCAATGGCGATTCATATATCCCTATTATGTTTCGATTTTTATTTTATAGATTTTTTTACTAATAAAAAATAAAAATAAATTTAACTAATCATTTAATTATGAATAAGAGCTGATAGAAGAAATCATGACACAAAAAAGTATATACTAATGTTGAGTATTCAAATCTTTTTCTGCCCTTTTAAATTGTATTAAAGCAGGAACATATTCAAATAGTTTTTAGTTTTAATAATGGGCTGATTTTCGCTTGTTTAGTAGCTTGTTAATTAATTAATTTTAACTATATTTTAATTACTTTCTAACTTTCTATTAGTACACCACTGTTACCATTTACTTGAATTGGCATAGAAGAGCGGGACCTCCTATCACAAGTATATACTTTACTTAAAAGGAGGTCTTTACGTAAGTTGCACTGTAAAGCTACACAAGCTTATGCAATAAACATTTTTATTTATTTTTTTTGTTCAAGCAGGCGATTTTTGGTCACTTGGAGCGAGAACCATGAAAGTGACTAGATTTTCGTGTATTACCTGCATGGTCCTTTGAGACAGACATCAGAGTTGCACTCCTTGGCACTAGGCGGGTCAATCTCGTGCATCTGATAGTACGCCATCTCCAACTGTTCGCGATTGTAAGCCCGCTTCTGCGCCATGTTTAAATCTGTGGCCGTCTGTCTTATGTCGTGGTTCAACTGTGGAAATTATATAGATATTAATGAGAGTAAATTATTCAAGTAGTAGGAGAAGTGTTAGTTGTTAGTGTCGTAAATGTTACTGAATAATAGTCTGTCTGGTTTGATGTACTTAATAGACCTGTATTTAAAATGTATTTATTTCGAAATCATCATTTATCTCTCTTCATTATTATCCATAAAACATTATTCAGTTTTCTTAATTTTTTATAGATTTAGAATAAAAATACGTAAATAACTTGGTAATAATATTTGTTTGCCAAGTGACGCTATGCGCCTACGCACCTTAGACTCGTAACTCTCTTCACATGGTATCGCGTACCCTCGCTTAATGAGCTCTTCATTGACGTTTAGCTTCCCGCCCTCAGCCAGCAGGTCGATGGCCACCACACCGTGCACAACGGAGTACACCTGTTTCGATGAACAACATTATTTATTTATTTAAAATTCTGGTGAAATCCGTTTCGTAAGCTCCATTTTTTTGATATTTTGAAGCCGCCATTAAACAACGGCTACTTATAAAAAAAACAAAGGCTGTGCTTGTGTTTGATGTGAGCGCACTGGCAGCGCTCACGTCAAACAGGAGCCAGCAAGGAAATGTATCGGTGAGCGACTGAAGCTACGCCATGCTGTTGCCGTGTAGATGTTGATCGCAGCATATTTTCCATATTAAAGGTGTGAAGATATGCATAAGACTTATTCGAAATAACAACCTACTATTTATGAGCTAATATAAAACATATTTATTACTATCTATAGTATAGGGTGGTGTACCTTGGCGAGCAGTCGTCCGCGGCCAGCGAGCTGTTGGAAGCAGTGCGTGGCGGCGGCGGTGTAGTGCTCGTGCGGGTCCAGCAGCGGCGACGGCGCCAGCGACGCCAGCCGCGCGCGCATGCCCAGCGGCGACACTGCGCGTGCACCCGCCGGCAGCACGCGCAGGTTGCACACGTGCACGCGACCTACGCTGCCGTAGTCTATGTACAGCACCTACGAACATATTAAATGAAATATAAAAAAAAACAAAATACAATGAATTGAATGTTTTAAATGACAAACAATGACGTGCACGCAAAGTTTTGTTGGCGTACATAAACGACAAAAACAGTATAAAAAACACAAACAACAAAGTATAAAAACTCTCTCCATTCCACAAAACTTCTCACTACGGGCAAGTGGAATATTTTTTTTTATTACGAATCGGGAAATACCTTGTCTGCACAATGCACTGCGATATGCAGCGCCAACTAACCTCGAGCATGTCCTTAGGCAGCAGAGCCACGACCCGCACGCGGTACATCTCGGTGCGGCCGGCGTGCGAGTAGGGCGCGGCGAGCACGTCGCCGGCGGCCAGCGGGCCCGTGTGCGCGAGCAGCGGCGACTTGTTCAACGCCTGCTGTATGCCAGCCAACTCGGCCGCTGTGCTCTCGTCACCGTATTGCACCCAGAACTTGTTTATGCTTGTCAACTGGTTTAACAAGAAAATTAAAATAAATAAAAAAGTTAAAACTATATTTTTTAATAAATTCAAGAATAAAATGTGACAACATTATTTTCGTATTCATAATGTTATTATGACTTGAAAAATTATGACTTCTAATTCATACTACTGTGTTTAGTTTCACTTATATAGCGACCCCTATATTGTCCTATACTGTCCCACTTCTGCGCTAGGTTCCCCCAACTCCTTCCATCAACGTTAACCCACGCTATATACGTCTAAGTCATCCCACCAAATCTTCCTAGGCTAGCCGGTTATTAAAGTTATATAGTGTAAACTAAAACTAGTATTGTCAAACTGCAGCAAAGGCCGCCACTAAAAACTCATAAAATTGTTCGTACAAATGAAGTTATTATGGTGCCAAAAGTATGATTTACCTGTGATATAACAATAGGTAAATGTGTATCGTCAATCTCGGGCAGCCGGGGCACCATCGATTCTAAGTTCAAGGCCAGCTTGTCCATCGCCATTGTAGCAGCTAGCGCTTGCGCCTTCTCGGGTCTTGAGAGAATTAAATAACATTAAAAATAAAAACAAGAATACACTAGAGACAATTTTGTCACTTAAAATGACGCACAACTCTCAAATTTACTTATTGCACAATGCACACTGTAACAAGCAACATAGCAACATTCTAATAGTAAAATTTCAATCAGATTTAAGTCGCCGTTATGTTCCATGCTCATTCTGTTACTTATAAGTGCCAAAACCGGCAGATAGTAATTTAAGAACATCTTGTTAAGGTGCGTAAGTAATTTATACATGTTGTTCCATTTGTCTCCTAGTATATCGAATGCCTAATACAACTAAAAATAAATAAAACATGTTGCTAACAATGATATTAAAGTGACTAATATATAAAAAAACAATGAGTTCGTAACAAAAACAAAGTTGCGTTAACTCAAAGGCACAATAAATTACTCTTAGGGTGCGTCCACATCTGACGAACGAGCACCGAACGAGCATTACACGAGCAGCTCGCGAGCTGCTCACGAGCCGCTCGCTCGTTCGTCAGATGTGGACGCACCCTTATATAATACTTAAGAAACATAATAACTATGATTTTACTTTACTTACGGCAATAAAGGTATTCTTATATCAATACGTAGTTGTCGAGCTTTCACAGCCTTGTACACAGGTAGCACTACTTGACCAGGAATAGACGGGTCCTAGAAACAAACACCTTGAAAATAATTCGTCATCGTCGCATTTTATCATAACTCCATTCATCCATACTAATATTATAATTCCGAAAGGAACTCTGTCTGATACGCTTTTAAGATATCATCATCATCATCCACAGCCCTTGTCTTCCCACTGCTGGGCATAGGCCTCCCCTTTTTCGTGGCATTTTCTATGGTCCTGTGCCAGCCTCATCCAGACTCGACCTGTAACTTTAACTATGTCGTCGACCCATCTTGTTCCCGGACGACCGACGCTTCTTTTGCCTTGCCTTGGCCACCATTCTGTCACCGCCTTAGTCCACCTACCGTAACTTCGTCTGGCCAAGTGGCCTGCCCAGCTCCATTTCAACCTCGTTATTGTGGTACCGTCGTCTCGAACTGTGGTACGTTTTCGGATATCCACATTTCAAGGTATGGTATGGCTTTGTTGGTATGGATGGAGAAAGTTTGAATCCCAATGAAATTTTGCCGCGATAACCAACATCCACGCAGGCGAAGCCGCTGGCAAAACCTAGTCTATCTATATTAATGACCAAAGTCCGGTGAAGCAGTCAAAGCCTGCGCTCAGGCTGACTGCAAAGACCTCTACCAAAAAAAAACCATATAAATGAAAATTAAGTTTGAATGTTTGTTAAATCACAATGCACGATCGATGAAGAAATGGTGATGCAACAGCTTTTCTTAATAAAATCACAAGATAACTTACCCCTCTGTTTTGCGTGCCACTCTTATCATCTATCCCATCGCTAAAAGTCAAATAGATTTTCCTGAAAGAACATCATTATGTTAACTCTCATATTATACTATTGTTTTTATTAAGAAAAATATATTAAATGAAAACCCTTCATCTTTCGCATATTTTATTATGACAAGAAATTAAATCTGATTTAACTATAAGTTTATTATTTTATTTGAAAGGCGGAAGAGTAAATAGGTGTAAGTTGGGAGAAGCCTATATCTATGATTTAAGCTGCTTTGACAAGCCCTTGTTGAATGCATATGTAACATGCGATTGCCAGCAGTAATTTTTTAAGAAATAATTAACGTTTTGTTATCTTTAAGTTATGTTTTAGTATTTAAAGTGTACATAAATTAAACAACAAAATATAATTACTTGCTATTCTTGTCAAATGAGACGCGAGGTTCGTCAGATATGTGCTTGATAACTGCTTTTTTAATCGCCGTCGCATACACTTCGGCCGGCTGGTTGTCTGGGAAGTTTCTGAGGTATACCTAATAAACATACAGTTTATTAGTTTATGTAGCGCAATTAAAGTACATAATGCGTTTAAGGAAGATGTATTTAATAACGCTCATATATCAAATATAAGCATTAATTCCAATGTATTGATTAGATTTTCTGTTTTGTCTTTGTTTGTAGGCAATATATTTAACTTTTATCTAACATTTTTCTTAGTTTTTCCTTATAATTGAGAACGTGTTAGGGGAAATAAAGTCATATTAGAATAAGATCTTATTGTTTTAAGTAATCTGTATATTGTTAAGAGTAGCATAATTATTATTATTTCTTTATAAATTGGTTATACGTACTGTGGTTCTTGGGTCGAGCCCTCCGAGCGTGCGAACTGCGTCCCTCTCTCGCGATTCGTCCTCTGATACTTGTACGAAGTACTGCGGGTAGAACGCTCCCCCCAGTATTATCTGTAACAAAAACATGTTTTCGATTTTATGGATGGTCCAGTGTCATTGACCTCCAGTGTTACCACAGGTGTAGGCCACTGTAGTCCGATGTCCCGACATGCAGAGCCATCGAAGTAAAGTGTCACTGAAATCCAGAGTCACCGAAGTCCACTTTTGCTGAAGTCTAGTGCTTCTTATGTCCAACGTTACTGATGTCCAGCGTACCTGAATTCCAGTTTCACTGAGGTACAATTTAGACAGTAACGTCCAGTGTCACTGACCTTGTAGAGCAACGCCAGCTCGTGCTTATTCCAGGGCGACTTGGCATCGACGGGGTCTATCCCGAGCGCGGCGAGGCGATGGCGCAGGTCTCGCGCCAGCTCGTGCAGCTCCCGCAGCGCGCGCGCCTGCACGTAGAAGCGCCGCGCCCACGCCTATACACCCGGACAGTAACGTCCAGTGTCACTGACCTTGTAGAGCAACGCCAGCTCGTGCTTATTCCAGGGCGACTTGGCATCGACGGGGTCTATCCCGAGCGCGGCGAGGCGATGGCGCAGGTCTCGCGCCAGCTCGTGCAGCTCCCGCAGCGCGCGCGCCTGCACGTAGAAGCGCCGCGCCCACGCCTATACACCCGGACAGTAACGTCCAGTGTCACTGACCTTGTAGAGCAACGCAAGCTCGAGCTTATTCCAGGGCGACTTGGCATCGACGGGGTCTATCCCGAGCGCGGCGAGGCGATGGCGCAGGTCTCGCGCCAGCTCGTGCAGCTCCCGCAGCGCGCGCGCCTGCACGTAGAAGCGCCGCGCCCACGCCTATACACCCGGACAGTAACGTCCAGTGTCACTGACCTTGTAGAGCAACGCCAGCTCGTGCTTATTCCAGGGCGACTTGGCATCGACGGGGTCTATCCCGAGCGCGGCGAGGCGATGGCGCAGGTCTCGCGCCAGCTCGTGCAGCTCCCGCAGCGCGCGCGCCTGCACGTAGAAGCGCCGCGCCCACGCCTATACACCCGGACAGTAACGTCCAGTGTCACTGACCTTGTAGAGCAACGCCAGCTCGTGCTTATTCCAGGGCGACTTGGCATCGACGGGGTCTATCCCGAGCGCGGCGAGGCGATGGCGCAGGTCTCGCGCCAGCTCGTGCAGCTCCCGCAGCGCGCGCGCCTGCACGTAGAAGCGCCGCGCCCACGCCTATACACCCGGACAGTAACGTCCAGTGTCACTGACCTTGTAGAGCAACGCCAGCTCGTGCTTATTCCAGGGCGACTTGGCATCGACGGGGTCTATCCCGAGCGCGGCGAGGCGATGGCGCAGGTCTCGCGCCAGCTCGTGCAGCTCCCGCAGCGCGCGCGCCTGCACGTAGAAGCGCCGCGCCCACGCCTATACACCCGGACAGTAACGTCCAGTGTCACTGACCTTGTAGAGCAACGCAAGCTCGAGCTTATTCCAGGGCGACTTGGCATCGACGGGGTCTATCCCGAGCGCGGCGAGGCGATGGCGCAGGTCTCGCGCCAGCTCGTGCAGCTCCCGCAGCGCGCGCGCCTGCACGTAGAAGCGCCGCGCCCACGCCTATACACCCGGACAGTAACGTCCAGTGTCACTGACCTTGTAGAGCAACGCCAGCTCGTGCTTATTCCAGGGCGACTTGGCATCGACGGGGTCTATCCCGAGCGCGGCGAGGCGATGGCGCAGGTCTCGCGCCAGCTCGTGCAGCTCCCGCAGCGCGCGCGCCTGCACGTAGAAGCGCCGCGCCCACGCCTATACACCCGGACAGTAACGTCCAGTGTCACTGACCTTGTAGAGCAACGCCAGCTCGTGCTTATTCCAGGGCGACTTGGCATCGACGGGGTCTATCCCGAGCGCGGCGAGGCGATGGCGCAGGTCTCGCGCCAGCTCGTGCAGCTCCCGCAGCGCGCGCGCCTGCACGTAGAAGCGCCGCGCCCACGCCTATACACCCGGACAGTAACGTCCAGTGTCACTGACCTTGTAGAGCAACGCCAGCTCGTGCTTATTCCAGGGCGACTTGGCATCGACGGGGTCTATCTCGAGCGCGGCGAGGCGATGGCGCAGGTCTCGCGCCAGCTCGTGCAGCTCCCGCAGCGCGCGCGCCTGCACGTAGAAGCGCCGCGCCCACGCCTATACACCCGGACAGTAACGTCCAGTGTCACTGACCTTGTAGAGCAACGCCAGCTCGTGCTTATTCCAGGGCGACTTGGCATCGACGGGGTCTATCCCGAGCGCGGCGAGGCGATGGCGCAGGTCTCGCGCCAGCTCGTGCAGCTCCCGCAGCGCGCGCGCCTGCACGTAGAAGCGCCGCGCCCACGCCTATACACCCGGACAGTAACGTCCAGTGTCACTGACCTTGTAGAGCAACGCAAGCTCGAGCTTATTCCAGGGCGACTTGGCATCGACGGGGTCTATCCCGAGCGCGGCGAGGCGATGGCGCAGGTCTCGCGCCAGCTCGTGCAGCTCCCGCAGCGCGCGCGCCTGCACGTAGAAGCGCCGCGCCCACGCCTATACACCCGGACAGTAACGTCCAGTGTCACTGACCTTGTAGAGCAACGCCAGCTCGTGCTTATTCCAGGGCGACTTGGCATCGACGGGGTCTATCCCGAGCGCGGCGAGGCGATGGCGCAGGTCTCGCGCCAGCTCGTGCAGCTCCCGCAGCGCGCGCGCCTGCACGTAGAAGCGCCGCGCCCACGCCTATACACCCGGACAGTAACGTCCAGTGTCACTGACCTTGTAGAGCAACGCCAGCTCGTGCTTATTCCAGGGCGACTTGGCATCGACGGGGTCTATCCCGAGCGCGGCGAGGCGATGGCGCAGGTCTCGCGCCAGCTCGTGCAGCTCCCGCAGCGCGCGCGCCTGCACGTAGAAGCGCCGCGCCCACGCCTATACACCCGGACAGTAACGTCCAGTGTCACTGACCTTGTAGAGCAACGCCAGCTCGTGCTTATTCCAGGGCGACTTGGCATCGACGGGGTCTATCTCGAGCGCGGCGAGGCGATGGCGCAGGTCTCGCGCCAGCTCGTGCAGCTCCCGCAGCGCGCGCGCCTGCACGTAGAAGCGCCGCGCCCACGCCTATACACCCGGACAGTAACGTCCAGTGACACTGACCTTGTAGAGCAACGCCAGCTCGTGCTTATTCCAGGGCGACTTGGCATCGACGGGGTCTATCCCGAGCGCGGCGAGGCGATGGCGCAGGTCTCGCGCCAGCTCGTGCAGCTCCCGCAGCGCGCGCGCCTGCACGTAGAAGCGCCGCGCCCACGCCTATACACCCGGACAGTAACGTCCAGTGTCACTGACCTTGTAGAGCAACGCCAGCTCGTGCTTATTCCAGGGCGACTTGGCATCGACGGGGTCTATCCCGAGCGCGGCGAGGCGATGGCGCAGGTCTCGCGCCAGCTCGTGCAGCTCCCGCAGCGCGCGCGCCTGCACGTAGAAGCGCCGCGCCCACGCCTATACACCCGGACAGTAACGTCCAGTGTCACTGACCTTGTAGAGCAACGCCAGCTCGTGCTTATTCCAGGGCGACTTGGCATCGACGGGGTCTATCCCGAGCGCGGCGAGGCGATGGCGCAGGTCTCGCGCCAGCTCGTGCAGCTCCCGCAGCGCGCGCGCCTGCACGTAGAAGCGCCGCGCCCACGCCTATACACCCGGACAGTAACGTCCAGTGTCACTGACCTTGTAGAGCAACGCCAGCTCGTGCTTATTCCAGGGCGACTTGGCATCGACGGGGTCTATCCCGAGCGCGGCGAGGCGATGGCGCAGGTCTCGCGCCAGCTCGTGCAGCTCCCGCAGCGCGCGCGCCTGCACGTAGAAGCGCCGCGCCCACGCCTATACACCCGGACAGTAACGTCCAGTGTCACTGACCTTGTAGAGCAACGCCAGCTCGTGCTTATTCCAGGGCGACTTGGCATCGACGGGGTCTATCCCGAGCGCGGCGAGGCGATGGCGCAGGTCTCGCGCCAGCTCGTGCAGCTCCCGCAGCGCGCGCGCCTGCACGTAGAAGCGCCGCGCCCACGCCTATACACCCGGACAGTAACGTCCAGTGTCACTGACCTTGTAGAGCAACGCCAGCTCGTGCTTATTCCAGGGCGACTTGGCATCGACGGGGTCTATCCCGAGCGCGGCGAGGCGATGGCGCAGGTCTCGCGCCAGCTCGTGCAGCTCCCGCAGCGCGCGCGCCTGCACGTAGAAGCGCCGCGCCCACGCCTATACACCCGGACAGTAACGTCCAGTGTCACTGACCTTGTAGAGCAACGTCAGCTCGTGCTTATTCCAGGGCGACTTGGCATCGACGGGGTCTATCCCGAGCGCGGCGAGGCGATGGCGCAGGTCTCGCGCCAGCTCGTGCAGCTCCCGCAGCGCGCGCGCCTGCACGTAGAAGCGCCGCGCCCACGCCTATACACCCGGACAGTAACGTCCAGTGTCACTGACCTTGTAGAGCAACGCCAGCTCGTGCTTATTCCAGGGCGACTTGGCATCGACGGGGTCTATCCCGAGCGCGGCGAGGCGATGGCGCAGGTCTCGCGCCAGCTCGTGCAGCTCCCGCAGCGCGCGCGCCTGCACGTAGAAGCGCCGCGCCCACGCCTATACACCCGGACAGTAACGTCCAGTGTCACTGACCTTGTAGAGCAACGCCAGCTCGTGCTTATTCCAGGGCGACTTGGCATCGACGGGGTCTATCCCGAGCGCGGCGAGGCGATGGCGCAGGTCTCGCGCCAGCTCGTGCAGCTCCCGCAGCGCGCGCGCCTGCACGTAGAAGCGCCGCGCCCACGCCTATACACCCGGACAGTAACGTCCAGTGTCACTGACCTTGTAGAGCAACGCCAGCTCGTGCTTATTCCAGGGCGACTTGGCATCGACGGGGTCTATCCCGAGCGCGGCGAGGCGATGGCGCAGGTCTCGCGCCAGCTCGTGCAGCTCCCGCAGCGCGCGCGCCTGCACGTAGAAGCGCCGCGCCCACGCCTATACACCCGGACAGTAACGTCCAGTGTCACTGACCTTGTAGAGCAACGCCAGCTCGTGCTTATTCCAGGGCGACTTGGCATCGACGGGGTCTATCCCGAGCGCGGCGAGGCGATGGCGCAGGTCTCGCGCCAGCTCGTGCAGCTCCCGCAGCGCGCGCGCCTGCACGTAGAAGCGCCGCGCCCACGCCTATACACCCGGACAGTAACGTCCAGTGTCACTGACCTTGTAGAGCAACGCCAGCTCGTGCTTATTCCAGGGCGACTTGGCATCGACGGGGTCTATCCCGAGCGCGGCGAGGCGATGGCGCAGGTCTCGCGCCAGCTCGTGCAGCTCCCGCAGCGCGCGCGCCTGCACGTAGAAGCGCCGCGCCCACGCCTATACACCCGGACAGTAACGTCCAGTGTCACTGACCTTGTAGAGCAACGCCAGCTCGTGCTTATTCCAGGGCGACTTGGCATCGACGGGGTCTATCCCGAGCGCGGCGAGGCGATGGCGCAGGTCTCGCGCCAGCTCGTGCAGCTCCCGCAGCGCGCGCGCCTGCACGTAGAAGCGCCGCGCCCACGCCTATACACCCGGACAGTAACGTCCAGTGTCACTGACCTTGTAGAGCAACGCCAGCTCGTGCTTATTCCAGGGCGACTTGGCATCGACGGGGTCTATCCCGAGCGCGGCGAGGCGATGGCGCAGGTCTCGCGCCAGCTCGTGCAGCTCCCGCAGCGCGCGCGCCTGCACGTAGAAGCGCCGCGCCCACGCCTATACACCCGGACAGTAACGTCCAGTGTCACTGACCTTGTAGAGCAACGCCAGCTCGTGCTTATTCCAGGGCGACTTGGCATCGACGGGGTCTATCCCGAGCGCGGCGAGGCGATGGCGCAGGTCTCGCGCCAGCTCGTGCAGCTCCCGCAGCGCGCGCGCCTGCACGTAGAAGCGCCGCGCCCACGCCTATACACCCGGACAGTAACGTCCAGTGTCACTGACCTTGTAGAGCAACGCCAGCTCGTGCTTATTCCAGGGCGACTTGGCATCGACGGGGTCTATCCCGAGCGCGGCGAGGCGATGGCGCAGGTCTCGCGCCAGCTCGTGCAGCTCCCGCAGCGCGCGCGCCTGCACGTAGAAGCGCCGCGCCCACGCCTATACACCCGGACAGTAACGTCCAGTGTCACTGACCTTGTAGAGCAACGCCAGCTCGTGCTTATTCCAGGGCGACTTGGCATCGACGGGGTCTATCCCGAGCGCGGCGAGGCGATGGCGCAGGTCTCGCGCCAGCTCGTGCAGCTCCCGCAGCGCGCGCGCCTGCACGTAGAAGCGCCGCGCCCACGCCTATACACCCGGACAGTAACGTCCAGTGTCACTGACCTTGTAGAGCAACGCCAGCTCGTGCTTATTCCAGGGCGACTTGGCATCGACGGGGTCTATCCCGAGCGCGGCGAGGCGATGGCGCAGGTCTCGCGCCAGCTCGTGCAGCTCCCGCAGCGCGCGCGCCTGCACGTAGAAGCGCCGCGCCCACGCCTATACACCCGGACAGTAACGTCCAGTGTCACTGACCTTGTAGAGCAACGCCAGCTCGTGCTTATTCCAGGGCGACTTGGCATCGACGGGGTCTATCCCGAGCGCGGCGAGGCGATGGCGCAGGTCTCGCGCCAGCTCGTGCAGCTCCCGCAGCGCGCGCGCCTGCACGTAGAAGCGCCGCGCCCACGCCTATACACCCGGACAGTAACGTCCAGTGTCACTGACCTTGTAGAGCAACGCCAGCTCGTGCTTATTCCAGGGCGACTTGGCATCGACGGGGTCTATCCCGAGCGCGGCGAGGCGATGGCGCAGGTCTCGCGCCAGCTCGTGCAGCTCCCGCAGCGCGCGCGCCTGCACGTAGAAGCGCCGCGCCCACGCCTATACACCCGGACAGTAACGTCCAGTGTCACTGACCTTGTAGAGCAACGCCAGCTCGTGCTTATTCCAGGGCGACTTGGCATCGACGGGGTCTATCCCGAGCGCGGCGAGGCGATGGCGCAGGTCTCGCGCCAGCTCGTGCAGCTCCCGCAGCGCGCGCGCCTGCACGTAGAAGCGCCGCGCCCACGCCTATACACCCGGACAGTAACGTCCAGTGTCACTGACCTTGTAGAGCAACGCCAGCTCGTGCTTATTCCAGGGCGACTTGGCATCGACGGGGTCTATCCCGAGCGCGGCGAGGCGATGGCGCAGGTCTCGCGCCAGCTCGTGCAGCTCCCGCAGCGCGCGCGCCTGCACGTAGAAGCGCCGCGCCCACGACTATACACCCGGACAGTAACGTCCAGTGTCACTGACCTTGTAGAGCAACGCCAGCTCGTGCTTATTCCAGGGCGACTTGGCATCGACGGGGTCTATCCCGAGCGCGGCGAGGCGATGGCGCAGGTCTCGCGCCAGCTCGTGCAGCTCCCGCAGCGCGCGCGCCTGCACGTAGAAGCGCCGCGCCCACGCCTATACACCCGGACAGTAACGTCCAGTGTCACTGACCTTGTAGAGCAACGCCAGCTCGTGCTTATTCCAGGGCGACTTGGCATCGACGGGGTCTATCCCGAGCGCGGCGAGGCGATGGCGCAGGTCTCGCGCCAGCTCGTGCAGCTCCCGCAGCGCGCGCGCCTGCACGTAGAAGCGCCGCGCCCACGACTATACACCCGGACAGTAACGTCCAGTGTCACTGACCTTGTAGAGCAACGCCAGCTCGTGCTTATTCCAGGGCGACTTGGCATCGACGGGGTCTATCCCGAGCGCGGCGAGGCGATGGCGCAGGTCTCGCGCCAGCTCGTGCAGCTCCCGCAGCGCGCGCGCCTGCACGTAGAAGCGCCGCGCCCACGCCTATACACCCGGACAGTAACGTCCAGTGTCACTGACCTTGTAGAGCAACGCCAGCTCGTGCTTATTCCAGGGCGACTTGGCATCGACGGGGTCTATCCCGAGCGCGGCGAGGCGATGGCGCAGGTCTCGCGCCAGCTCGTGCAGCTCCCGCAGCGCGCGCGCCTGCACGTAGAAGCGCCGCGCCCACGACTATACACCCGGACAGTAACGTCCAGTGTCACTGACCTTGTAGAGCAACGCCAGCTCGTGCTTATTCCAGGGCGACTTGGCATCGACGGGGTCTATCCCGAGCGCGGCGAGGCGATGGCGCAGGTCTCGCGCCAGCTCGTGCAGCTCCCGCAGCGCGCGCGCCTGCACGTAGAAGCGCCGCGCCCACGCCTATACACCCGGACAGTAACGTCCAGTGTCACTGACCTTGTAGAGCAACGCCAGCTCGTGCTTATTCCAGGGCGACTTGGCATCGACGGGGTCTATCCCGAGCGCGGCGAGGCGATGGCGCAGGTCTCGCGCCAGCTCGTGCAGCTCCCGCAGCGCGCGCGCCTGCACGTAGAAGCGCCGCGCCCACGCCGCCTCGGGCTGCGTGTTGCGGAAGTACTGCTGCTGCCGGAGGTGGCTCCACACCTATACAATACACAACCCTTTTTAATACAGTACGGGACCTAATGTAATTTATGAGGCAGTGCGCATTAGGGAAATAAAAGAAAGAAAATATCATTTATTGCCACACAATGAGGTGCGCAATGCGTACAAAATGTTATAATACAAACCGCACATTTTTTTATACAATAGTAAATTGTAAAAACAGAGCAGAAAGTTTGAAAATAACTTTTTTTTCAAATCTCTAAATTAAAAAATATGTATAAATACAATCAGGTAACTTTCCATATGTACCATTTATAACTTTAGAACGAGTGTTTATGAACTTTGGTTTGTTACATTTGTATGCGTACAACAGACATAGTAAGTATCAAAACATGCCTTACGAGAACAGTAACAAACTAAGTACACTGGTGAAGCCACGGCGAAGCCACGAATAACATTATTATTTAGAAACTGTACCTTGTAAACGTTGAGGAAAGCAATACAGTCGCTAGTAGAGCCGTCCGCCCACGTCAGCTTAGAGTTGTACGCGTTCAACCGCTCACGGAAAGGACTGCTGAACAGATTCTTTACAGACATCGCAGCCGCTGTAGATCAACAAATATATATTTTTATTACTTTATTACTCACTTACACAGTAGAAAGGAAAAATTTGAAAATCAGGCATGACTCGAAACACGGACTCCTGGTTTTTACCCGACTGCCAAGAAGGGTTATGTTTTTCGCGCGTATCTTGTATGTATGTATGTATGTATGTGTGTAATATTCTTTATTACCTCATATCTTCGAAACGGCCGAATGGATTTCGATAATTAGGGTATCGTTGGATTCGTATCGATCACCCAAGTGTTCTTAGATATGTCACGTCAAACAAAACCAACATGGCGGCCAGGAGGTGCCATAGATTGAGGTAAAAAAAATATGTTTGCTACAATATGGGTATCAAATTAAAGGGCTTGTAACGAGGATTCCAAAATGGTATATCATTTACGAATAAAAAAAATACTATGTGATGATTTTAACTAAAAAGTGTTAAATAAAAATAAATAAATTTAAAAAATAAAAAAACCCCGACTGCATAAAAAACACTTTGAATAAAAACTGAACAATACACGTCTAATAGTTTTAGTTGTTAAAGTGATGGACTATAATACAGGTTTTTTTTTCTTTTTATACTCTGTTATCATCCTTATTATTCGAGTTAAGCTTAAACTAAGCAGTGTGTAGGATTTTACTTAAATGTATAAAACGAAATTGGGTTAGATACACCATTTATAACTCAAATACAGGTTATTATTTATTACTTAAATACACTTTTCACGTTTCATTACATAAACAACGGAAAACCGCAGGGCACAACTAGTTTGAAATAAATCTCACCCATAATAACAGCTTCCTCCAAACATCCGTAGATATAGCCCAACATGATAAGCTTGGACAGTTTGACGTCGACCGGCAGCTTGGCGCAGACGCGGCCCAAGTACGTGACGTCACCGTCGTCGCTCACCCACTCCTCGTCAACCGTCTTCTTTAGGGCACCGATCTGTAGGAATAGATGGTAGATTATATTATGCGATAATATGATTTATGACATAAAATACATTAATTTAGACGAAACACGAAAATAATAACATCCTATTTGTGAATAAAAAATGGTTCTAGGTAATGAAGAGTTTCAATAAAATTGCAAGTTTTATACAAGTAGTTTTAAGTATAACTATTTTTTTTATTCAAAGAATTGATTTCAATACATACAACGTATTTTTTTAGTGATTTTACAATTGATTCCATATACCATAGTAGATTACATACATTATTAACGTATATTAAATACCTCCTTAAGCACGAGCACAGTACGTTGTATATTAGTGAGGTCGGGAGGGTCCATAGCCAACGCCAGCACGTCGGACGGAGGGCCCATGTCCAGCATCTTTGAGAGGAGGACCAATCTCTCCAGCGGGCACCGAGTTATCTCAGGGGCGCATTCGTCGTTAAACGAATCCTGTATTAAAAAAAAAAACACCAGTTATACATTTTATTCTTGTTAGCTTGAATATTTAATTTCTTTTCAGCTACCCAAAAATCATCATCAATTTTACAAAAAAAGCACTTATTATTTTACAGATAAAGCTGATTCTTACATAAAACTTCTCATTGACGAGTCTGTACACTCGTCCGTCCCTCACTCGACCGGCGCGACCCGCCCTCTGCTGGCAGTTGGTCTTGGTCGCCCAGTCTAGTCGCAGCGAGGTGAAGCTCGTGTCCGGGTCAGCCACCATGATCTTCATGAGGCAGTAGTCGATCACTGTTTAACAGAATAAGCTTTATGTTTGGTTCGACGACGTCATATTAGGTACATTTTTCTATATCCGTTATGGTATTGTTAGGTATCGATATCTGATTCCATTAATATAAAAAAAATTAGACCTAAAAATTGTTTTTTTTCTCAATTGTCGAGATAGAGTGTCGACGTCGTCACAGGTGCTGCCTTATGATCAAACAAGCGGCCCCCTTTAATACCGTCGAAATTGGTGTTGTAGTTTTTGTTTTCATCCCAAATTTAGAGAATTTCGAGGCAAAAAATAGTTATTTTAAACTTCATTATTATTGTCATTATCATGAATATTCCAAATTCGATATTTTATTTGGGCATGTGATTGTGAGACCTATATCACCCTTTCGGGTCGGACAGGGTATTTTTAACACTCTGTATATTTATTTAAAATAACCAGTTTAATAAAACATAATTAAAGAAAACAGTAAACAAAGAATTAAAGGAAACCAAGACATAAAGAAAATATATGAGCAAGGGCAATGATTATTTCTTAAAATATGTTTCCACAACAGATATTAAATTCTCCATAATATATTAAAACACTTACCATACTTAATATCAGGCACGGTAATAGAACTCTCAGCAATATTAGTGGACAGTATAATCTTCCTGTGTCCGGGAGGCGCGCGGCGGAACACGCGCACTTGTTCCTCCGACGTTATGGTCGAGTGCAGCGGCAACACGAACCATTTGTACGATGCACATTCCGCGTCCACTATCTTTGTGCTAAAATATGAGTGATCAAATTAAAATGAGAAATAGAATAGATATTTATTTGCAGGACATATTTGAGGGGCTCGTGGCTAAGTGTAAGCCGTACGGTTTGACCGATAATACAGGTTATATGATAATAGGATAATACAGCCGCGCTCGCCGCGGTTGGTCCGTGGATGGGTGACCATGTATAACATACCGAGACCCCTCCGTGTTTCGGATAGCACGTTAAACTGTAGGTCCCGACTGTCATACGTAGATCATTGGCAGTCGTTAAGTCAATTCTGACAACCAGTCTTACCATGGGACACTGTATTACCTAGTAAAATGGGTTGTGGAGGTCCGATAGGCAGTCGCTCCATGTAAAATACGGTATTCAGCTGAATCCGGTAAGACTGATAGCCGACCCCAACATAGTTGGGAAAAGGCTCGGGAGATGAAGATGAATAGAATAGATATTTATTTGCTAGTCATGTTGTATGACAAATAAAAACTACATAGTTTTTAGCTCATATCAACTTCAGCAGACACGCAAAAACTTAAATAGAAGGTATGGTACAAAAAAGAACATAAAAATAATCTACTTATAATTCTAAAACGTTTGAAATTAAGTAATTCTTCTATAGAAACAACAAAATTAACAATAAATAAATCAATTTTTACATGACTTCATAAATCAACGTGGAGACCTCCACGATTGAGTGTATAGTGTAAGCATCAAATTGAGATAGCCAACATCCTGTGGAACTAGCTCGGTCGATCGGCATTACTGCGATAAGGACTACCTAGTTTAGCACATCAAGTGAACAAACTACAAACACGACAATGTAACCTTTTTTTATATACGTAACTCAATGTGGTTTGTTGTTAATACATTTAAAATAACTTTCATTGTTTGATGTTATATGAGTATACATATATAAATAGCTATGTAACATAATATGATACGAAAATTATATGCCCTGGATATATAATCTGCTCTAATAAACTTATATTGATGCTTTAATTATATCTTAACAGGAATAACGCATCAAATACAAATTATTATGATACCTGTAATCTTATAAAAAAAATAACCGATTTCTAAAAAAGGAGAAGGTTCTCAATTTGGATGTTTGTATTTTTTTTTTGTTTGTTCGCACATAACTCCTTTGCCTGCCAAATGATTTGAATTTTTTTTTTTTTTTTTGAATAATTATACTTCCCAAATGTTCCCATAGTCACCAAGTTGGGATATGATGACGGAATCTTGGCGAAATCGAGGGAACTCTTCAAATTTTATTACTAATATCCTCTTTAAACAGCTTCGTGTATTACTTTCTGAACCCATAAAAAAAGCTTAACATGATATTTCATATTATACTATATCAGTAGTTTTATGAAGCATCTTACCGCAATGCTGAGTCGGTAAGACAAGCATACAAGTCTTCAATCTCGTTAATACCCGGTAGGAATATGAGCACTGAGGGCAGATCTGCTTGATCCCTATCTGTGATTTTGTCTTCTTGTCTGTCAATCTGCTCAAATGCATTCAGCAGCTTAATAACTAAGTGATGCATTTCAGGAGCTATAGCAGGCTCATCACTTGGCGTTGACTGATTTAAAATCTAAAAACAAAGGAATATAATTGAAAAACTGAATGGACCTCCGGTTCAATGCTGATCTGAATTCTTACAGGACCTCTTTATTATGTTTTCTTTTTATCTCTCCTCTTAAAACCCCTGGCGAAATTCCTTATGAAATAAGCAGTGCCTTTGTGCATTTCTAATCATATGATTTATTTTACTAACATGAGTGGAATATATAAAAAAAAAATATTATATTATGAATATTACTTCTATCTAATAAATAAAACAACAACTACTTACAGCTCCAAACTTAGTCAAATGGTTTAAATAAAAGACTTTCACTGAGAACATTGTTTCTTTTCTTTCCACCTTGATACACGAGGACCTGCAGGGGCCACGGCTTGTTGGTACCAAGAAGTAGTCAGAGAAAGCTTTACTGTTGAACGTGGCTGACATAAGTACCACTTTAACGTTAGGCGAGACCGTGTATAAAAGCCTTTTTACTACTAGCAGTAGAAAATCCATCTCCTGACCTCTTTCGTGAACCTCATCGAGTATTATGTGAGTATAATCACTCATTGTCTTTGCACCCACTGAAATGGTAATAAAATATTTAGCTTTGCTTAAATAGTTCAGATACAAACTTCCTGTTTTATTTATCCAAATAATAATATTAATAATATAATAATATTCCGGGACAACTCACACACGGTTATCTGATCCCAAGCTAAGCAGAGCTTAAATGCCAGTTTTATGTATTTTTTTTTACAGACTACATAATTAATTATGTTTGATCAAATAAATTTTAATGTAATAAGAATAAGTTTTTTAATGAGATTAAGATTGTGATATGTGAAGTGCATTGATTTTCGGAATATACATGAGAATTTTGATAGGGATAATATGAAAATTTAGATGCTACTGTGCTTACCCAATTTTTGTAATAGGATGCCTGTTGTAACATAGTGTATGCGTGTATCTGATGACACTTTAGCATCTAACCCAACCTGTAATGCAGTTAAGGATATTAAAGCTTAAGTAAATACTTTAGAACAATATTTCATTATTTGATTCCTGGTTCATTGCTTACATTTTGCTTTCAATTAATTAGACCCATAAACTCACCTTTTTTGTGGTACTTTCAAATTCAGACCTGATTGATATAAAAAATTAATATAAGCAGCAATTGTTCACCTGATAACCAACAAGTCCTCCTACATCCCAACCTCTTTCTTGAGCAACTCGAGTAGCAATAGATATAGCAGCAATTCTCCTAGGCTGCGTCACTATTATCTTGCAAGGTCTGCGAGCCTGGTAGCAGTCATCAAGGATCCACTGCGGTACTTGAGTGGTTTTACCGCAACCAGTGGGACCTTCAATTATGACAACTGGATATCCTTGGATGCGGTCCAAAATCTTAAAGTAATTTGCAATTTATCAATCAATTATTTATTTCTGTTAATGACCTTAAGCTTAATATACTTATAACTTGCATATTGCAGTTTTAATACTTCCCTTACTTTATAGATTGTTCAATTATATTTCATTTTTATTTATGGCTAACAAGAACTTGTTACATAAACTTGTAATATGTAATAAAAACTCAGTATATAAATAAACAAAGTTTGAACAACAATAAAAATACTAAACCTATTAATAATGCATTACAACCAACCTGTTCCTTATAATCATTGATTGCTAGATTTTTGGTGTCTTCTTTAGTTTGGAAAGAGTATTTACTGTACACTTCGGTCATGGCTTCCTCTGACAGCTTTGTCATGTCCTGAAGTGATGTGCCCCAAGAGGATAGTTGTTCCAGAGACTCCAAGCCAGTTGACATACTCTCACACTGCAGTGCACGGTCTGTTAAACTCTGCAGTAACAAATTACCACTTATTATTGAAAATTCATTTAGAAATTTCTAATTATTTTATAAACAGACAGAGCTATTGGATAAATAAATGTTAGTGTTTTTAATTTAATAGCATAAAAACTTGCATTTAAAAGACGGCATTTTTTCAACTTCAAGATAAATCAGCGAATGGTCCGGTTAAGGTGAATAAAAAATATTCATACCCGCATATACATTTGTGTTTCCTTCTCCTTGACTTTGAGAGCATAGTCGGTGCCGCTGCCAGACAACACTGAATGACGATGTTCTATTTTTCTGTCTAGCTGCTCTATCGGGTCATCTTTAACAATTCGATGGCCTCCAGTGAGTGGACCCCGAAGTCTGGTAATTTGCGAACTAGATGGAAGAGGATCTAAAAGAAATCCTCGTAATTCATCCATAGTTAAAACTTTACTTTTAACTACTTCAGCTAAACTTCATTTGACTACAAACACAATGAAGTTGTATATGTGCTTATATGGCCGAGCAATATCGTCTAACAGCACAATTGATATTTTATTTAGCAAAATCTGCAATATTTTCAAATCAAAGCAATGCTTTGGCCTTTTCGAATAAAACTTCCGTGATCCGTCAAGTAAAGTCAAGTTCCGTCGTAATTGACCACAGATTACCACAGAAAACCATCGCCTCACAGAATACAAAGTCCATGTTTTGCAAGTTTTTGTATATTTTAGAATAGAATAAAAACGTTGCCGATTTAGCTTAATGACTTTTTTCTTATTTACTTACTTATCGTGTGGTTGGAGCCACAGAGCAAACTTATAGGATATTCAATAGTATAAATACCGAACTATGTAAATAAAACATTGATTTCAATGGTTTAGTGTACAGAGCCATTCTTGTGTGCGCGTAACTTAAATATATAATTATTAAAATATATTTCATATCATATTTTTTAAGTTCGTTTTCCATTTAGATGTGACTATATTTTAATCGCTATTGGGCTATGAAAGACCTTATGAAGGGTGAACTTCCCTTATCCCTTAAAAAGAGGCTCGTGGACGTTTGCATTCTCCCTCTCCTCACATATGGTGCTCAGACATGGTTATTGACTGGTCAACAGAGCTCCGCACTCGTGGTTTGCTACCGATGTCACACAAAAAGTTTCCACGTTGAAGTGGAAATGGGCTGGACATGTTTATTGTATGCCAATGCACCAATGGGCTAAAATTAACACCAAATCGTTCCCAATAAACATTAGGCGTCAGCGAGGCAGACTCAGGCGGAGGTGGCGGGATGACCTACATTCATTCTTACCAAACTGATCATTCGCAGCTCTTGAGAGAGACAAATAAAGGGAGGGTGGGGAGGCCTTTGCCCAGCAGCGGGACATTTTAGGCTCCTAATAATAATAATATTTTAATAATTAAAATGGTTTAAGTATACTTTAAGTATAATATCGCTTAAAGATAATTACATATGTGCCCGGTTTACCTTTGAAAGTGTAACAATTCCGCCATACATTATTTTAGCAATAAGTCGGGGAAAGCTGTTTTACGAAGTCTTAGTAAAACTAACTTACCAGAAACATAGAATTATATACCTAAACCTTCCTCATAAAATAGTCCTATTGGTAGAAACCGCACGAAAATCCGTTCAGTTGTTTTCGAGATAAGGGCATACATAATGACCAAGGCAGTATGTACAGTTATGGGAGCCATTAGAGCAAGATGCAGTGAACACATGTACCCATGATCCTATCGATAAAAAGCACTCAGTGCCCATGATAATTGATCAGTGGGTGAGACAAAGATGGCGAACAGCTTCTATATAAAAGATTGCTAATGATTTATCAGTGACTATCATTTTAGAGTGTATTATAATCCAAGTGTTGTCAACTGAAAAAGGAAAAATAGAAATAAAAACCACAGATAATTAATGATATATTATGTATTTCATACCACATTTGGCATAACAAAAATATTCAGATCATTATATAGAAGATATTTAACAACTGTTAACTTTATAATTACACCATTATTAATAATACTCATAATATTATGCATATTGATTTTTGTTGAATACAGACATCACAAAATACATTATAATATTACATACACGAAAGATATTAATGATAAATTATAAGAAGTGCCCTATTCGACTAGAAGTAAGCTACAAAATCTAAATAAAAATATAATTATGTTTTCTATTCATCCATATGGCCTATACCTCAAAGGTGTGAGTGAGGGTTTTGGCACAACCAGTAACAGATACCTACCTACATAATATTTATACATACACAAAACAAAAACATGGACATTTGTTACTATAGTCTAAAACTGGAAAAATAATGTTATATTTACATTTTGGGCCATCCACAAGAGCAAAGGTGTAGTGATTTGGACTGTTCTGTATTGTGTGTTTGTTGTGAATGGGATACTGTATATCTCTATGTCACTAGAATTACATTTTATTCTTATTTATAGGTTGACACATTCTAGGCTTTAGATTACTTGCATATTTCAAACAGAAGTTATGTTTGAAGTATTAACAAAGTTAAAATAATTTTCTAATACATACATAGTTACATACTTTTTAGCAACATTATTGATCATTTTTTTGATATGTTTATTGTACAAACATTTTGTTTTATATACTCACTGCCACACTCACGAGACATCAATGGTCACTTAAGGCTAAGGCCGCACTACGGCTAAACCGCCGCGGATTATAACCGCCTGATTTTGCGAGTGGCTATGTTCAGATGACAAGCGTCATCTTGGCACATACATAAGTAGGTGTAAAAACAAAGCAATGCGGTCGGGTCCAGTCGCGACCTTAGCTGTTCGGTACATCTAGTTAGTAACAAGCCGGTCCTAGTTCACCGCAATGATACCTAAACACTGCAAACCAACGAATCGCATGTTTGTGTAAAATAGATACTCTCAATAAAGAGCTGGATTTTTGTATAGTGTTCACATGGTGCGCGCTTGTCAGGCGTTAAACGCGCGTTTTCGTTTGCCTATCTCAGTTTGAGTTCTACTTTGGTCGAAGATGGACGTAGAAACAGTTTTAACGGTGATTTTATACCGACGGCAGAAACGACGCGACCGAAGACGGAGATATTGGGTCCACCCAATTTTTTCACACAGGCTGACTGAAAGCCAGTACATTATTTTGTATCTTATGTTAAGGCAATTTGGGCCCAAATTCTTTACTATTCGCTACTTCACTACGCTACTTCAGAATGTCTATCAAGTCATTTGATGACTTACTGGCTCTATTATATATATTATAATTTCGTATTAAAAACTTCGGTTCCATTTCGGACGATTTCCGGAGGAACTTAATGAACCCTAAAATACATCTATCCACTTCGAAAGCGCGCTCTCATCTGAACGGAAACATAGAAAACCCAATGATCTCAAAGCGCGCGTTGACGCGCGCTGACAACGGTCGAGCGCTAGCGCAGCGCTAACGCGCGCTTTATTAAAACGCGCGCTTACTTCTGAAAGTTGGTATTCTTATATTGATAATAAGAAATTCCTTAAGTAACCATTTACGTCTCTGAGGGCGGAAGTTAGATATGTATTTTAACATAAATTGAGTTTTCAATTATTTTTCATTTGTTATTTGTCTGAAATAGTTTGTGCTAAGTTAGTCTGTCAATCTTTGGCTTATTGTGTTATAAGTTGACTAGCAGAGTGCTGTTATTTTAACTTTACCATACGTAAAGATATGTCATTCATCATTTACATTTAAATCAAATAATGTTTAAGGATAAGGATCAATTATTTCGGGGAAATTAACTTCAATGTTTATGTTATTGTTTACAGTACCTACTTATTAAGAACGATTTGTTAATTATTTGTCGTTATTTTAAGTTTCAATCCCCTTTACCATAATGATTATTTATAAATTTACATAAGTCTACACTGCCGATGCCGTTATTATACGTGTTTTACTTTTCATCTTTACCATTATACTTAAAATTTAAATACATACAATAGGGTTTTTTTTGTGCTACATAATTTTACGTTATAAGTTATAACATTAAAAATAAGTAAAAAACCGAAAATGCTTTTTGAAATCAAGTGTTAATAATAGATATTTATAAAAAGGTATTATTGCTTTTTTTTTAAGAAATATTGATTCTATTACAAGCCAAGGACAGTTTTCGCCTGGAACATTAAGTTCTAACTTCTAAGTTGATCAAGGTATTTTAGAAAAACGTTTAAGAAGTCGGTTAAATTGTAATAAATAAGCCCGTATAAGCCATGATAATCACAATTAACTGAAGCCTATGTTGCAAGTATCATTTTGTATTAATTAAGTCAATATTTAATAAAATATAGAATCAAATATCTCAACTTAACAATATATAAAGCTTATGGCTTGTTAAAACAAGGGGACAAACAGAACCCACCATTATCCACATAAAATTAATACAACAACCTAATTCCTTATCACCCAAATTTACTTAAACAATAATGGTTAGGACACCAACAACCCACAATAAATAAATAAACATTGCTGGACAAATAAAATATTCTTATCAATTAGTTAAAAGGCTGAGGAACAACCATGTGTAGAATTTGTGATAAATTCAAAATAACAATACTTGTATACTGTACTATAATAACATAATATTAGGGTGCGTCCACATCTGACGAACGAGCATTACACGAGCAGGTCTCGAGCATGCCGCGAACGCACTAGTGTCAATAACGCCGTAATGCTCGTTCGTCAGATGTGGATGGACCCTTAAGGCATAGTGCAAAAAAATACTGTCTCACTCCGTAATAACAAGTTTAACATATCCTTTTGCTCATATCTGTAGATTTGTAGAATATTATATTCTAATCAAAGTTTGTGCTTTAATTAAATAGATTAAAAGTTTATAAGGATACACAGCAAACTGACACCAAAAAGCTCCTTCATTAATATTAACAAGACAACCTTGTACTATTGAAAGTAATTATATTAAAATTGAGAGCGAATATTTTCTACCTATCGTCATATGCATAGATATTTTACCAATTTCACCACGAAGAAATGCCAATGGAATTATATATCGCCTTAAAAATAAACATCAAATAAGTCATATTACCCTAATTATAATTACAATTGTTTGCAACATTTAATAAAAATAATAATCACACTTAGGAAGTGAACATCAATATCATAAGCAACATTTTCTTACAGGAATCATTTAGTATGTACAGACAAGACACTCAGTTCTACTAAAATAGAGGCTACCGGGACTCGAAAATCCGCTAGGGTCGCTAGTCTCGCAGCAGGTCTATCTGTCAATTTACACCAATCACAGCCCAGTAGCTTGACTCTCTTGAGTGGAGAATGACAGATAAACTAACGCGCCTCTTGCAACCCTAACGGATTTTTGATACGCGGTCAACCCCATTGCATAATAAATTATGAATTGAATAGAGCATAACATGTATGGGTTAAAAAAACAAATGAACATTCGGGGTAGTCTTCTTTACAGGCATGATAAATAAATGCTGGGGTATAAAACCAAGGTCATATTATAGCTTTTGAGAACCTTTTTTTGTGACAGCGATATAAAGTTATAGAGATAGAACTATCTCTTTGTCTCAACATTTTTGATTCTCACACTTCATAACATGACCTCTGGCATTGGGTATGGTTATAGCATACAAAACAATATGAATCAACTACAATTACTATTTTTAAACTGAAGCAAACTGGGTCTTAGGTCGTCTTTGTGATGATCTTTTTTATAAATAGACGCGATTCGAAATTCCGCTAGGTTCGCTAGTCATGTGGTCTTTTTTCAATTCCCACCAATCACGAAACATTAGCTTGTCTCTCATTGGTGGAAATTGACATTTAGACCACATACCAAACTATCGAACCGAGTAGATTAAATCGCACCATCATTGATTAAAAGACCATAAACAAGTGTAGATTAAATCTGTACTATGATATATCAATTTGATATAACAGTTAAAATAGTAAACAACTAAGTTGAACGGACATATACCTGTAAAGTCTTAGTATTTAGTTCTCCTTGGATGGCTGGATGGACCAGCCCAGGATGCGTCTGTCGAAGCCACAGCTAAAGAAATTGATGTTTGGAGACATTTCATCGGCCCACGCTACTGAAGTTACCATGCGACGATGGCCCTAGACACAAAAAAAGTGATTAAAACTAGTAGTAAACATAATAAATGAGCCATTCGAGTAAAGAGACATCTTGCATGCTATACTTAGTTATTTATTCTTAATGAGAACATAAAAAAATAATTATACAAAACAGAGGTACAAAAGGCGGTCTTATTGCGCATGCTTTGACTTGAGTAAAAATATGTAAAAAGGGAGTTATTTTCTTTACATAATAAGACCAGCGCAAAAGAATCATTATATTCTGTTTTATCCGAACATACACATAATTATAAGTAAGCAAAATCTCATCTCAATCAAATGTTAAGAAGTGATAAAGCAATGATGTTACTTATATAATTGACTTTAACTGACGCATATTAATACTGCGAAAAGTTCAAAACAGACATAAATGTATATCATTATGTCAGTAAATGAAACAGACCATATATTCGAGACATAGTCATAGCAATATATAAAACTAGCTGTACCTGGCATGCGTTGCAATGCAATTTTTTCTACCTAGCACCTACCTACTACCACTTAGGGGTATGAAAAATAGATAGTAGCCGATTCTCAGACCTACTGAATATGCATATAAAATTTCATAAAAATCGGTTAAGCGGTTTCGGAAGAGTATGGTAACTAACATTGTGACACGAGAATTTTATGTATAAGATTACACAAATCGCCTAAATTTAATGCCTCAGTGTTGAATCCCTGTTGCAATTTGTACACATATAATTGAACAAAGGCTGGTAATAATGTGTAAGAAAATATATTACCTGTCGACTAGACCTCGGTAGCCTAGCGAGCCTCTGCCCCTGCAGGTCGAAGATGCGAACCTGGCGGTTGTCGTGAGGAATCGCTATCAGACCGTTGCCGCTGACGCCGACGCGGTTCACTGACGAGTCGGACCTGATCGTGGCTAGAGCTGAGCGCATGTTGCGGACGTCCCATACCTAAGTAATTATAATACGTTAATAGCAATTAACGATTGGTGTTAAGTTGCTCAGGGCAGGAAAGACTGGATTCCGACGGACAGACCTTTGCCTCGTGTAGGGTCACTAAATAGATCTTCAATTCGCTGTTGTAACTAAAAACTTGTTCACTTGCATTCACCCAATATAAGTCCAATGCTTCGATCACCTTTATTGCATATAGTAATATTATATAACTGGTGTTAGAGCGTAAATGCTTAAATACCTTTAGGGCTTGATGTTTCGACCGGGTTACACAGGCCGTGGTCGCAAGCAGACTGCTTTCGACCACGGCCTATGTCATAGTATCTTTATTGCATGTTTTACAGAATGTTAATTGGACACACCTAAAAGCTCTCTCACAGAATCGTAAGAAGAATCTCTCACAGGATGTGTGTAAGAGGAATATTGCTAAAAAGCACTGAACTGAACTGCTTAAAAGGAGGGAGATGTTACTATACATTTGGTAGTATTATTTACCTTCACGGAACGGTCGTCAGATCCAGAAACAACCTTGTCCTCTCGTGTAAATACAGCTGAGGTTACACTCCTGTAAACAATAAGACAATATAAGTGAAAGCAGTACATTCAATAGTAAGAAATCTTATTTAAATAATAATTTTCAACAGCAACAAATATTTGTGTGATGAGTATGATATTTTTTTCTGCATATGGGTGTAATCTTCTCCTTTTCGATTCGATAGCAATATTAAGTTGATAATGTTGTGTATAATATTAAATACAATAGGGTGTAATTTGTCCATAATATAGTAAGTATGTATTCTGAAATGTTTATGAGTTGTCCCGAGATATTATTATACTTGGCTATTAATACACTCCCGTTTGTAGATTCTTTAGTACTTTCACAATCAAATAGATACATGCTTATTAACCACGTAACTTACGCTCTCGTTTTAGTCACGTGTGATTTATTTTATGGATTAACTATCCATAAAATAAAGTTTTTATTTATTTATTTTAAATCTATCATTACAGGTTATAACCTTATTCAATAGACGAAGTTAATCTAGTTAAGTTGGTATCCCTTACTCAGTATGTCCTTGGAATACGGAGACGGAGTGTATCGGCTCGCGGAAGTCCCACAGGCGGAAGGTGGTGTCCCGGGAGGCCGTCACCACGAGCCGCGACGCGTGGTGCGCAGACGCATGGGTTAGCTCGTGGTCGTGACCTGGACAATTTACAATACATCCCATAACAACCACAATCTTTGTAGAACAGGGAAAGGGCTGTAGTATACTCTTCTTAAAAAAAATAAACGAAATTTGAATTACAGTTCACCTGTACTCAATTGCAAGGAAATAGTTCAAAGATTTACTGATTAAAATTTTTAATATTACATGAAGGGGCAGAAAATAATATGATATCATGATATTTAGCAAAACTACTATTTTAAATGTATTTATATTGGGTTGCTTCTTCAGTTTTAAGTATAATATAGTTTATTATTTTTAAAAAGCAAAAAATTGGACATTATACTATTATATTTTAGGTGCACATATAATAAAGCTACTTTTATTGCCCTGTGTCAACGAAAAGTAAGCATGCAAAACTAAAGCATTTAGTATGTGAAATTAAGATCACCTGTTAACACCTGTAAGCAGTCTCCAGTCTCTACATCATAGAGGTTAGCGGTCCTGTCCCAAGAGGCGGTGATGACGTGGTCTCCGCCGGTGAGCCAGTCGGCGGCCACCACCACGCCCTGGTGCCCGCCCAGCTCCGTCAGCGGCGTCCGCAGCACTTCAGGCCTGTCGCCGCCCTCGCCGAGACTCTCCTCACCACCGCCTTCTAACTCCTCCTCAGATGATTGTCCACGCTAAGTATTATAAGAATATACATATGAAACACAACATTACGGCTTGCTTAAATGATAGATTGATAGATTATACATAAAAAGATTGATGGTAAATTAATAACATGTGAAAAAATTTATAAATTTAAAATGCTGTCCAACTGTTTGCTGTAAATGAAATTATTATATATTTTTTTAATAGTATCTTTTAGTATTTTTAAACTATTATTTGTATGTCCGAATGACTAAAAATAGCGCACTTTTTATTCTGTTTAATATAAGACCTTACTGTATGAACTTATTGTAAAGCCTACCTAAGTTTCACAAATAAAATTATTTGATTTGATGTCATCAATCAGAAATATACACAAAAAGCTAGTTTTTTTGGATGTATGATTTATGTTCCGGTCGCTGAGAGACTGCGTGTCTAACAGGTAGTGGTCAGGATATAACTTTATAGTGGCGAAGAATATCCTAAACATTAATTGGTATCACTTATTTGTTCTAGAAACTAATAATATCATTCAAAAGTTAAAAATTATTTATTATGTCAAGTTACTATGAATAATATAACACAGCTTTTTAATTCCCCTTACAAATCAAAACCAACTGACATGTGTCGAAAACGCATTCTCTCAGCCGGACAATAGTGAGGAAAATTTGCGACAGAGGACACAAAATTGGAAATTATAGTAGGTAGTATATTTTATGAAGTATATCCATGTTATGATAAAAACAATCTGTAATAGTTACCGGCAGATCCCAGTTGACGGCAGCTTGCCAAACATGCGCAGTGTTGTCTCCGCTGCTTGTAAGTGCGATATCTCTACTGGGATGGAACCGGATAGAATTTACAGAGCCAGAGTGTCCCGTGTACTGCAGGAGACACTTTCCCCACTCTACGCTCCATACGCAAGCTGTGTGGTCTAAAAAGAAATTAAACAATAGTAAATCTTAAAAAAAAAACAAGATTCATCTGTGCATATATCAGTTGGTAGTGCCCAAATACAAAAAATAAATTTTAAATGATTTCAAGCAACAATAAAATTATATTTCTGCTTCTTAATAGACATTTACTCTGATATAACAAATGTAGCTAGTTCAAGAATCTTACCAGCTGACGCAGTGCCTATGAGTGCTTGTCCGGGGCGAGCTGACGAAACATCCCAGATGCCATCTTTATGTCCCGTGAACTCTCTCACCAACTGGCAGTTGTAGGTCGGAGCTTTGAAACTGGACACTATCTTACTTGTCTGAACCCTCAATTTGTGACTAGCTTTCACTTTCTGAGAGTTACTCTGTGTCACTGTGAATTTAAATACACCAAAATAATTTATTTCTATACAGCATTCATCTCTTTTGTGTCAGTTATACGCCTAATAAAAACACCATAACACAATATTTAACATGGAACTGTATAATTTGTGTCTTGTAACTCATTTACTAAATAATACAAGTTAAGACAATAAATATATATATACTAGTAAAGACCAAAAAGTTGGTCCAACAAAACTAGTAATAAACAACAACATACATGTATATGATTTTTTATTACATCCTAATGAAGTCATTTTTAAATGCAAGTAGGTTGAGAGCAAAATATTTTATCAGCCTTCTTTCAACTAAATTGCCGAATTAACAATGTAATTTCAATCTAACTGATAGGTAATTTTATGATGGGTAATTAAAAAGTCATTAATTTACAATGATCATCAGAAATGATATATCTTGTTATTAGAAGTGTTAGCTTAGTGCCAAGAACAAGCTTTTTAAAGCAGTTGAATCTTTCTATCTTCACTTTACAAATACAAAGGTAAAAAAGTGTTTTGTTTTATTCAAAGTAAGTAGGGAATTATAATCAGGCTTGAAATGAAAATAAAGTCTCAAGATACACTAGGAGACAAATGGAGCAACATGTTGGTGGAACATGTCTCAGCTTCTATGTGGAATGCCCTGGGACATGCACTTGCTGACAGAGCTTGGAGCAGGAGCCAGCAACATGTTCTGTATACATAAAATATTGCAGGTCACTGGACAACCAATCAATTAGAGCCTTGAGCATCATGTTGATATTGTCCCCTAGTGTATTGTTGGCTGAAATAAGATCATACTAACATTTTACTTTTGAGTTTTTTCCAGTCACATCAAACTCTATGTAGTCTAAATTCTGTTTGTCTCCCACATAACTCTCGCGCTCCAATTTTTCACTAAGGATATCAATTTTTTCTTGTACTAAAACAAAGACAATAGTAACCATTAATACCATAATTATTAGGTTTAGTCATATCCCTTGAAGCATATTATTGATATTTAAAAAACTAAAAAACAAAGATGAAATACAAATTGTGTCTATAAGTACCAAAAAACAATATGCTTATTCCAAAAATAATAAGAAATTGTCATTCATAGCATAATTAAACATAACTATGAGCTTTTACTTATCGTTTTCTAATACTGCAGTTTTTCTATAGACAGGATAAATACAGCAATCGATAACTGTTAGAATTACTTATTTACTTACGGTTCAAATTTTCAGTGTACAGAAGGTCAAATTCTTTTTCTATTTGAGAAAATAAGTCATGTAAGCGAGACCTAAATACTGGGGGAATTGATGTCTCTGAATCTTCCATTTTTAGATAATTTGGTAGTCCATCAGAACCTTCAGTGAGCGCCTGGAGCCTTCTTTTACTGGATTTCATGGTCGCAATCGAAATACAAACCGATGTTGTTCACATCACTTAACACTGCACAGTATAGGTCCTAAATTCATACAGTAGATATACTCAAGGTTTCTCACACTATAACCAAGTATACTGAATGCATGAAACTCAAAATTATGAGTGCGAAACCGTACTATTGAGGAGAAACGCAATCATAATAATATAATTACAATCAAAGTATGTATGTAATGAAGTAGAATTCGTTCGGTTTGAGTGACGTTTTCCTGTATTTCCTTTCGCAATACTCTTCTCTTTGGTTAAAATGTGACGTTATGAACTTTATACCATAGACTCAATTTCGAATTCCTATAATGAATAGTTGGAGCACCAACCGAAAGAACGGCAAAGCAGTCAAAATCTGCGCTTATAATAAAAAGTTCACCAGCCGTGTTCCATGCTCGTGGAACTATCATTATTCCGAGTGTAAAAGTAGCTTATCTTCTTTTTTATTACATAGTTACATAGTATAAAATAAAGTTGCTTCCGCTGTCTGTTCGCTTAGATCTTTTATACTACTCCACGGATTTTAAAGCAATTTAAGCAATAGATAGAGTGATTCAAGAGGGAGGTTTCCATGTATATTCATTAATACTATAGTTCAGAAAAGCCGAGAAATTCCGGATACCGTACAAAGCCGGGGCAGGTCGCTATTGTTATAAAAACCAATGTTATTTTTTTTGCCACAGTCAGACCGTCATTTTTATATATATAGGTATTAACCCTTCGGTTTAAGTCGGAAGAAGTTGAAAGACAACTGATAGCCTATGGACCACAAAATAAAAATGAATCAATCAAAACCTGGGATCCAATAATAATAAAAATGATAGGTGAATCGGTCCTGCAAGAAAATGTAGTTTCGCAGTATTTACGTCGCATAATAATATGCTATGCCTACTTAATAAACCTAGAACCTAGAAATTTCATTTTTGCAAAAAGATCTGCACAGTTATTTCTAACTGTGCTGGCTATTTTACTAACCAGATCGAAATCATCACTAAACCACTGTGATATATAATATAAAATACATTTATTTATTCCGTGTGCCCTTACGCAACCGTGAAGTCATCACGACGTCAGGATACAGAAATAAATAACGATCAATAACCGATTTCCGCACCCCATGAACTGTGTTCACGTCTACGTGAGAGTCTGAATGAGTATCATTGTTACTCTTCAGAGTGCCAATAAACAGTCGGAGTGCGAAGCTGTTGGCGTTCATCTAGCTTTTTCATGATATAGATGTTGGGAACAGTGTATTCAAATGGCAATGAAAACTTTAATTGCGAGAGTCAGGACCGCATATGTTTTGACAGCGACGTAAACGAAGAGTCGCCATCTAGAAATTGACCCGAGTACTATTTACCATCTCCCGGGTACATTAAATTATCAACAGATGGCGCTATATCACGGTAAATTTTTTCATTGTTAATAAAGTTATTGATGTAAAATTAATTGGAAATAAGTTTGAGAAAAATATTTAAATCTTCTTATAAATTGAAATAGACACATAAATGAAATACAACTTAATAATATACAAATACTAACTTTATTTAAAAAGACTTGGTGCCAGATTCTACTCAGGATGTACAATATAGATAGTGACAGTTCTTGAACTGAAAATTAACAATCACAATATATGGCGGTTTGTTGCATTCTGCGTATACGCATTTTGTAATTCCCGATCCGTATTGTTGTATTTCATTGTAATTGCCAAAAGTAAGTGCGTGGAGTTGAGCCTTATGTTCCTCCCCCTTACTATTGTGAACTTGTTGTATTATGATAGGACGACACGTTCTATTAGAAATGATAACATGCATAAACACACACAAACGTACGCTGTGTGTGTTTATGCGTGTGTGTGTGTGTGGGTATGTGATTAGTTTCGGGTCAATTTGTAGATGGCGCACTGTCAAATGAGTTTGCATTTTATCACGTAAGAGGGCTCTCTTTTCCCTCTATATTACTTTACTCTTTGTTATGTAGAGTCAATGTAGAGAATTTGCGTTGAATAAGGAATAATTCTGCACATCCTGCAGGACTCAGATACCTACTGTTTTTAAAACGCTTTATTGCAGTAATGCAGTGTATGCAGAATAAAAACCTGGATTTTTGTTCTTTACTCTTCTTAGGTAGTCTACAACTGCTAAGTATACCTACATCATTTAAAATTATGTACAACTCTTTCTGGCAAAAGGATTTGCACAACTATTATGGATAACTGTGTTAGCTAGAATAACTGGCCGGATGTTAATCACGAACCACTGTGATAAATTGATTAGATATACTTATTTATTTATTAACCTTATGCTAACGCAACCGTGTGCCGGTCACATTAGGATACGAAATAAATAACGATCAATTAAAGTCTTTCGCACCCTCGCTGCGCCCACGACTTCGTGATTGGGATGATCGAGAATCATGTATCATTCTCATAGTATCACCAATGTGCGGATGGAGTGCCATGATATTACTCGTCAAATTACTATTACCAATATGCAAAGAGTGCGAAACTATTGGCGTTCAATTTAGCTATTTTACATAGTTTTAGATGAAAATAGTGTATTCAAAAGGCAGTGAAAACTTTGATTGCGTAATTTTTCAATGCCTTTAAGTATGTTCCATAGTTGCTCTACATGGAAGACAGATGAGGTTGGTACTTTATTATAGGTAGAATTTTACTGAACATATCTTAGAAATCTTAAAGCAACGTTCCCCACACGTTTTAAAAGTCTCATAGATACTGCAAATAGATAAACTGACGAGGTTAAAGATATTGCTGCTGAAGCCTGGATTTGAGAGGGTGTGGTGTGTGGAGTAAGTAACAGAACTGCCAATTTACTTCAAAAATATATATATACAAATTTTAACTCAGTCGTTTCGGTCTATTCGGAGTAAATCGGGTGTAAGTTGTAAGTACATACATACTACAAGGTGTTCTTTTTTAGGGTTCCCTTTTTCCTATTGCGATACTGAGTTCTAAAAGAACTGAAATATACATAATTTCACCTAACTATTTACACCTAACTTTCACTAACATAGTGCTTTTTAGATTTATAAGACTAGAATATAAGTTAGGTACAGCAAAATGATCTGCACAGTTACTTTTGAGTCCTTTATAAACTTTGAGTTTATAAAGAAATTAAATTACTGTAACTGTGCTGGCTAGCTACTAACCAGATTAAATCGTACACGAACCATTGTGACGATATATTTGTGATACATAATTACTTAATCTCTGTGTCCTTAATTAAGGTACGCGATTTCATCACGACATTAGGATACAGGAATAAATAACGATCAACAATAGAATCCCGCACTCGGCGAACAGTGTTCACTTCTAAGTGAGAGTCTACAAGAGTATCATTATTACTCTTTAGAGTGCCAATAAACAATCGGAGTGCGAAGCTATTGGCGTTCATCTAGCTTTTCCGAAGGTCACGAGGAATAAATTTATATCAACATGGCCACGAAAACTTTGATTGCGAGTTTTAGGATTTGGTGACGTCATATGAGTAAGTATGTAGGGAATGTGCGTTGTGTTACAAATGGACATTGTTATCCTGTCGCACCAATATGTAAAGATAATATTTTTTGCCTGGCGACCTGTTTACTAGATGGCTTGGGTTTGTTGTACACTGAATTTCGATGGCACTAAGAATTTCATCCATGGAAGGGCAAAATGTGACTATACCTTTGACTATACATACATACATATTATTATATGCATGTATAATAGGTATAGGGAGGTAACCCTACTTATTTGGATGGGATGAGTCGTCACCTGATAACTTAATTTGAACAGTAAAAGAGACTAATGTTCTTTCATGATTTAAAGTCAGGTCAGCCAGCTAAACCTATTTCTTGTCGCGGTAGTAGGTATTAAAAATGCGTTCCGGCCGGCAAAAGTTAACGGAAATGCACTCCGATGGTTTTAGCCGGTAGCTTAGGAGTCCAGCACGCCCCTCTGTCTTCCCCAGAGCGGAGATATTCCATGGAGAAATTCAAGCGGGTCAAAATAAAAAAAAAACAAAAAAATATTCGATATTCCGTCATTGGACCGATTTTCTGTTTCCCGAAAACCGACCTTCGCCCTTCCTTCGCCATGTTTGGGTACATGTTCTCGTACTTGAGACGTGAATATTATTGCGCATTTTTTTTATTCTAATATGAACACGATCATTTAAAACTTAAAATTCCGGTTGCACTGAATGCCGCTTTGTGTACCTACAATAATATAACAATAACTTATGATAGGTATCCTTCACACAGCCCATGTTATAGTTTGAAATGTTAATTAAATTGAATAACGATTTTTTGTCCGAGTTCAAATGAACACTGTTTTAATAAACTGGTGAAATGAATTACTTAGTGTTTATTGATTATGATCATTTTTGTAAACCACTATAGTACCTGCCTTACCTTTTTATTAATTAGGTATCTTTAACTCACGTAACCTTCCCAAAACTGACTAAAAATACCGCATTTTTTTGGTTTTCAAAATGGTTTTCTTAGGTTTATTTCTGTTTTTACTATTTACATAAATGGTTTAGTTTGATTCGACTATTCGACAAACCCCTTGCCCGAATGCCAGAGTTTAAACATTTAGTGTAAAATAATGTTTTGTGTGTTTGACTGTCATAATATTTTTACAACAAATTAAAGTTTTAAATTTTTTAAATTCCTTTTTAAACTATATTCTTTAGTTTTTATAAAAACTGATTACATTTAGTTATTTACCATCTCAAATTTAGATGTTGCCAATGCTAAAAGTTTTAATTTTTTCAATTACAACTTGAAGTTCGTACTAGCGATGGGCCGAGTCGACTTTTTGATAACTCGAGTAACTCGAGTTGACCCGGTAACCAACTCGGGCTGCAACCCGAGTTGACTCGACTCGGTCTGCCTTAAGGTACGTCGCGTCGCCGCGTCGTCCGTCCGAGTCAATAAACGCTCAACTCGGTGCATCGTTCCGCGGGTTACTAGTTTGATACGTTCACGGTTCACCGGGTCGGGTCCGACGGGCTGCGTGGCGTCGAGTCAATGATAGTTAAATAAAATTGAGGCCTTTAAAAAATCCGACTTATTATATTATTAAAAGTGTTCACAAAGTTCAAATCACAAAACTAATACTACAATGCTACGGTCGCTACTTTATAAGTAGCGCCAAAAGAATAGTAACATTATTACCTAGAAAATAATAAGAAACTAAAATAAATGTAATGGTACTTTATTCCTTAAATTAAACACCGTACCATTTGGTATTTGGTCATGTGTGTATCAACTAACACACATAAAAAAAAGATAATCAACAGCTAACTAATAGCACTTATTTTTTAATGAATACCAGTCTTATGTTAATCTCTCTCTCTCTTTTATCATCTCTCTCATCAGTTCTGTCATAACCGTCAAGAAAACAACAACGAGAACTATCTCTTTCACTCGCGGCTCGCACGTTCGGTCGTTCGGGCTAATTCGGGCTCGCTCGTAATCGTTCGGGCCTCGCGACTCGCGTCTCGCCCGGTCTCTCGGGCTAGGCGCACTCGCACACCACTTGCCGCGCGCTCTCTTCGGGCCAACCCGGGTTGCAGATATATTGACTCGGGCTGACTCGCTTACGGTCTGACCCGAGTTACTCGAGTTAGATAACTCGAGTTGCCCATCACTAGTTCGTACGGTGTGGGTTAATTTTACTGGTAACATTGGTAACATTGGCTATAAAAAAAAATGGCTGGTGAGTAGCTAATGATCACTGCCAACGTTTAACTTTAGTTGTTTGTTTATTGTATTTAAAATCATGTCATTTTCAGATTTGTACGCAAAATATAATTGTACATATTGTCAAGAAGAAATTAATGGAGTTCGAGTAAAATGTGCGGAATGTATCGACTTTGATATTTGTTTGCAGGTAAAGTAGCTATGCTGCCATTTTTGTTTATAGTTTTGGCGCAAAATTTTAAATTGACTTGATATCATTTTGAGATTTTGTATGTTTCAGTGTTTTTCCCTGGGTGCCGAAATTGGATCACATAAAAATGACCACTCTTATCAATATATGGTTAGTAGTTTAGATACATAATATCCTTAGTTCAGTTGCCACAGTAAATATTATTCACATTATAAAATAATATTTTTTTAGGACTCCGGAGCGTTTGGGATATTTTTGGGTCGAAGTAGTTGGTCTGCAAATGAAGAAGTTAGATTACTGGATGCTATAGAACAATTTGGCTTTGGAAACTGGGAAGATATAGCAAAACACATTGAAACACGGACACCTGAAGGTACGGAATCTATTTCATTACTTAAATATAAACCAATGCACATCCAATTTGTAAGTGATAAGGGTTCAGTTAGAACATTTTTATAACTGTAACTGTGTTACAAAGTATATACTTTGTTTTGAAGGTATTATAATCATGGCAATATTATGAATCTTTGATTGTATTATAAATTAATTTTGAAACATTTTTATAAAACTTTAAGTTTGAAATTAAATAAAGTATATAAATGGTAATGGTATGGCATGGTAAATGATTCATAAATACAACTTTCTGTATACATTAGTGGTAGTACAATTCTATATATTCCTAGTTTCATCCCAAAATGTCTTTATATTTTAGAGGCAAAAGACGAGTACATCACAAGATATTTGGAAGGTAGTATTGGGCGAGCAACATGGGGCAACATGGAGAGTACAAGTCGCCCAACATTAAACTCAGCAGACAAAGACGAGGGCCCTTTGGGCCCCAGTGCTGTGTCCCGATTGCCACATCTTGCTGTTACAACAGATGAAGCTGCACAACTCGGATACATGCCAAATAGAGATGACTTTGAAAGGGTATGTGCAATACTAACTTTTAAATTATCGCACTGTTTGGTTACCTTTTTTGGGCTTGAAGTTTCGCTCTAACGTATTTATGCATGTATGCACACACCTCACACCTCAGTAGGACTATGGGCTGGTGATCAATGACCAAAAGTGAAGCATGATATTTTCTGTCGCAGACATGAAACCTATGGTTAAACAGTGCTTTAATGGTTATTTAGGTCATTTTCAGGTTTATCTTTTAATTATCCATGTATATTGTTTCAGGAACATGACCATGAAGCAGAACAGTTAATATCAACACTATCATTAAACCCTGAAGACGATGAATTGGATGTTGGTTAGTACATTACATATTTATTTTTTTATGACCTATATCCATATAAATTAATTGTTTCATGTGTAGGTATATTGTTTTTCTAAAGTGTTCTATGTTAATTTTAGTTTTGATGTTATGTTGTACCTCTTTTTGAGGTTTTTCTGGTAGAATATGTGTATCATGAATAAAATCTGTGCATAATATTTATTATTATATTTTTCATCATCCTAGACACGGTCATCTGATTCAATACTAGGCAGATGCTGTATTACGGGAAATGGAAAATTGATAAACATACATACTTCTAAATATTGAAATATATAAATATTTTAGATAAATTACACCCAGACACAGAACAAATCATGATGCTCATTACAAAAATAAATGTTCTGTGTAGCAATCAAACCCTTTGTAAAGGTCAGTGACCACTAGACCACCAGGCCAGAAGGTGTAGAATAGAATAAGGATAAATAATAAAAATTACATATGAATATTGGTATAATTATTTCAGCCCTCAAACTATCACAAGTGGATATCTACACACGAAGGCTTCGCGAGAGGACAAGAAGAAAGAGATTAGTGAGGGACTACCAACTTGTATCTGTGTTCTTCAACAATCAGAGAAATAAACAAAAAACACTCGGGAAACTTGCCAAAGAGAAAAAGTGAGTGCCATCTATGTACCTTTGTTACTATCCTGATAGTTTTATTTACTTTACTGATTTGTTTTAATAGTGGAATATATACTACTGTAATTTACAGTATATAATAGTACAAATACCTTGATAGAGAACATTTAAAGTAACATAGACTTGTTTTGTGGTAATATTGTTTCATAGCTAAGTTTCGGTAATGAAGAATTTTGGTTGCTTAGTGTGAGTTATTTGGGTATGTTGTCAGGGGCTTTTGGTTACGTGCAAGCTGTGCGGATTAAGGAAACGTCAAGACGAAGTCGCACTTCTAGCAATTGGTCTTTAGCTTGGTGATCTGTAGTAAAAAATAAATTGTATTATTGTGCCTATTTGTGTCTCGAAACCGTGTCGGATAAAGTAGTTGGTTCTGCTCCCAAATTTGGCCGTCGTGTCGGTAACTGTCTTATTACAGTGCAGGGGTGGTTGCGCACATACTGGCAGACTGAAACCACCTGCTCTGATGAGTTGTCCCTGTTGCGATTTGAAACTTGCGAAGGACCACTACATCCAAAATTCTGTCTGGAGCAAATTATTAATATGATAATGACGTCATCAGGGAGTTCACGGAGCGCTTGCGCTGGACGGCGCAGTTCTACGGGCGCGGCGAGCAGCTGGGCGTGGTGGCGGGGCTGTGGCGCGAGCGCGAGCTGCGCGTGCGCCTGGCCGAGCTGCACCGCTACCGCCTCGCCGGCGTCACGCGCCCCGAGGAGTGCGCGCACTACGAGCAGCACGCCGCGCGCCGCCGCCACCCCGCCGCGCCGCAGGACCTGCCCGACCGCCTCCTGGTACTGCACAGTATATATACACCGCTAGCACGCGCCCGAGCAGCACGCCGCGCGCCGCCGCCACCCCGCCGCGCCGCAGGACCTGCCCGACCGCCTCCTGGTACTGCACAGTATATATACACCGCTAGCACGCGCCCGAGCAGCACGCCGCGCGCCGCCGCCACCCCGCCGCGCCGCAGGACCTGCCCGACCGCCTCCTGGTACTGCACAGTATATATACACCGCTAGCACGCGCCCGAGCAGCACGCCGCGCGCCGCCGCCACCCCGCCGCGCCGCAGGACCTGCCCGACCGCCTCCTGGTACTGCACAGTATATATACACCGCTAGCACGCGCCCGAGCAGCACGCCGCGCGCCGCCGCCACCCCGCCGCGCCGCAGGACCTGCCCGACCGCCTCCTGGTACTGCACAGTATATATACACCGCTAGCACGCGCCCGAGCAGCACGCCGCGCGCCGCCGCCACCCCGCCGCGCCGCAGGACCTGCCCGACCGCCTCCTGGTACTGCACAGTATATATACACCGCTAGCACGCGCCCGAGCAGCACGCCGCGCGCCGCCGCCACCCCGCCGCGCCGCAGGACCTGCCCGACCGCCTCCTGGTACTGCACAGTATATATACACCGCTAGCACGCGCCCGAGCAGCACGCCGCGCGCCGCCGCCACCCCGCCGCGCCGCAGGACCTGCCCGACCGCCTCCTGGTACTGCACAGTATATATACACCGCTAGCACGCGCCCGAGCAGCACGCCGCGCGCCGCCGCCACCCCGCCGCGCCGCAGGACCTGCCCGACCGCCTCCTGGTACTGCACAGTATATATACACCGCTAGCACGCGCCCGAGCAGCACGCCGCGCGCCGCCGCCACCCCGCCGCGCCGCAGGACCTGCCCGACCGCCTCCTGGTACTGCACAGTATATATACACCGCTAGCACGCGCCCGAGCAGCACGCCGCGCGCCGCCGCCACCCCGCCGCGCCGCAGGACCTGCCCGACCGCCTCCTGGTACTGCACAGTATATATACACCGCTAGCACGCGCCCGAGCAGCACGCCGCGCGCCGCCGCCACCCCGCCGCGCCGCAGGACCTGCCCGACCGCCTCCTGGTACTGCACAGTATATATACACCGCTAGCACGCGCCCGAGCAGCACGCCGCGCGCCGCCGCCACCCCGCCGCGCCGCAGGACCTGCCCGACCGCCTCCTGGTACTGCACAGTATATATACACCGCTAGCACGCGCCCGAGCAGCACGCCGCGCGCCGCCGCCACCCCGCCGCGCCGCAGGACCTGCCCGACCGCCTCCTGGTACTGCACAGTATATATACACCGCTAGCACGCGCCCGAGCAGCACGCCGCGCGCCGCCGCCACCCCGCCGCGCCGCAGGACCTGCCCGACCGCCTCCTGGTACTGCACAGTATATATACACCGCTAGCACGCGCCCGAGCAGCACGCCGCGCGCCGCCGCCACCCCGCCGCGCCGCAGGACCTGCCCGACCGCCTCCTGGTACTGCACAGTATATATACACCGCTAGCACGCGCCCGAGCAGCACGCCGCGCGCCGCCGCCACCCCGCCGCGCCGCAGGACCTGCCCGACCGCCTCCTGGTACTGCACAGTATATATACACCGCTAGCACGCGCCCGAGCAGCACGCCGCGCGCCGCCGCCACCCCGCCGCGCCGCAGGACCTGCCCGACCGCCTCCTGGTACTGCACAGTATATATACACCGCTAGCACGCGCCCGAGCAGCACGCCGCGCGCCGCCGCCACCCCGCCGCGCCGCAGGACCTGCCCGACCGCCTCCTGGTACTGCACAGTATATATACACCGCTAGCACGCGCCCGAGCAGCACGCCGCGCGCCGCCGCCACCCCGCCGCGCCGCAGGACCTGCCCGACCGCCTCCTGGTACTGCACAGTATATATACACCGCTGCACAATATACAGAGTTATTTTTTATGACAGTCCAAATATTCGTAGCTAGTTCAAAATCGACAATAGTTTCAATACCTATAACAAAAAAAGCATTTTTTTTATAATTTTTCGTACCTCCACGACCAGAAATTGAACGCGTGCCGTGGATATTACAACAGCGTAACTAAGTTTAACAACCTAAATAGGTAGCAATAAACACAACATAAATGTGGCGGTGGGCGCTCGCACAGAAGTAGGTACATAGATTCACAATAGGCACGACGCGTCAGGGGCCCGAGTCTGCTATTTACACTCCGTGTTACTATGATCATAGTGGGATGATAGTGTCAACCCAATATGTGCCTAATTTTCGTATTCAGTTAAGCCAACAACAATCAGTGGCATACTGGCATGAGTGGGATGCGGTGTTGTCAATTTAAATTAAAAATAAAAGTATCAAACATTTTGTAATTATTAATAGGCAACACCGATTGGCACTAATTATTAATAATCGTTTCTTATGTTGCAAAAAATTGTATTAATTGTTTTTTGAATACTAATTAATTGTAAAAGCCCATACAATATGTAATTTCTATTAAAAACTTGTAAATAAGGATAATTATGTTTTAAAAAAGGAAAGTTTTCGTTGAAATTGACACATTGTCTATGAAAAATAAAAAATGTTTAGCCATAGATATGATGCAACTGCTGTCAAAAAATAGCGGAATACGAAATTGTACCGGCCATCGGTCATATTCACTCAACTCGCGGCTCAATCGTTCCAATGGCCAATTGTGACGTTTTGACAGTTAGTAGAATGCCAATTATCGTAAAATGGTCCCACTAACCCCACCCACTCAGACGATTCAAGCAAATGTAAATAGCAGACTCGGGCCCCAGGCTGTCCCCTGCGAGAATTTCACATTATATCTATCGATAATAATATAATATTCAATATGTACCTTCGGTTCGATAATTAGATCCTTATTTTAAATTTTGGCTGATCATTGAAAACATATAATATATTATATTATTATTATTATACCGTTGCACGTTCCGGCGCGGCGCGACGACGACTTGCTGCTGGGGTTTTTGACGATTGGCTGTCTACGCCTCTGTGCGTACCCTCCATGCATGTACTTTGGTTAAAATCGTAATAGAAACTAATGGATACCTACTAAAAGTTTCACAGTAAAAAGAAACACCAGCACTTTTTAGTTGAAAATAATATTCATGTCGAACTCAACGAGCATCAGCTCGCGAACAGTTCGTGAGCTGCATATTTGGTGCGCGTTCGCCAGATCTGGACGCACCCTTGTGTCCAAAATTTTATTTGTATAAATGCTAAATATAGCCTGGTGAACAGTGCTCTTAGCTTCTCTACTTTGCCGCCTCCTATTAGTGCGGAACAATTACATGATGATATAATTCATTATTAAAAGTTAGTAGTATCATAATGTTATGTAGGGTGTGATGATGACCGTGTGGTTTTGGGTTTGATCCCGTATAACTATTGTATTCGCCAGGGCAGCAGTGGGTGTCTGGAAACCAACCAGACAAAAGAACCAACGCAGAACAGCATGCAGCCGCTAAGAAAAAGGTTAGTTATCGTTTAATATCCTATCTCATATTGGCGTTATAGAAAACGTTAATTGCATAGTCTCCGTTGCATGTAGCAAATGGCTATTAGTGATATAATATGACGCGGCATGATTAGCAATAAAAATAATCATATAAGTACCAAGCTATGTAGTTTTACACAACTTTAGATAATGATTAAAGCAAACGATGTGTTCTTAAACCTAAAATTTTTCGGTCAAACTCTAATTTTAAGATAATTAACTTGGAAACCTTGAATTGGGTCAATCTTGATTTTGATAAACCATAATTGTAGGTACCTCCTTATACATTTTGCATGCCTTATGGTAGAATCACTTGAAACATGTATATTTCATAACACCATTGTAACAGTGTTTTCTGCAAAAATAAATAATTTGAATTTGGAATATATTAAAAAATAGGCACAAATTAAAGAAATTTCTGAAGGATTTTCATATAAAGATAGAGCTAAGAAATAAAGAGATTTGTGTTTGTGTAACAGAGACGGCGAAAACGGCTCAAGTTCCACCAGCCCAAGGTGCACACGGGACGGAAGTACCGCATGTGGATGCTCCAAAAAGAGCTCATGCAGCAACAGCAGCGGCGGATGCTCGAGGCATCTGCTGACCAATAACGAGATACAGGTATACCACAATACCCCCCCTTATTACCTTATTAAGATTGTTAGCAACGCACCAAGTCGAAATCCGAACCCCGCAAAGGGTGCCCTTAGCGGACATTGCTGACGTAGTTAGGTTTTCCTATTGCTCTGGCTGGAGGCCTTAAGGTCCTCGCCAAAAGTCCGGTGAAGCAGTCAAAGTCTGCGTTCAGGCTAATGGCAAAGATCTCTACCAAAACGAATAATACCCAATACCCGAAGTAAATCCTTACTTATATTTATAATATAATAAACGTGAAAGTTTGTTTGGATGTATGGATGTTTGTTTCTCTTTCACGCAAAAACTACTGAATAGATTTTAATGATATACCTTACAAAAAATAGCTTACACATCAGAATAAGACATAGGCTATTTTTTGTAGGCTATTTTTTGTAAAGATAGTGTATGAATTATCCAAAATATAGCATATTTAGATTCACTAGGCAGATGCTGTACTATGGATGGTAACCAGACGATAAACATACTTATTTTATTTCTAAATACGTGCATATTATAAAAATAAATAACGCCCAAGCTCTTATGACCATGCTCATCACTAAAAGGTTTGTCCAGGGTGGGAATCGAACCCACGACCTGGGGATTAATGCGGTTCAAATACCACTAGACCAACAGGTCATCTATCTATACAGTGAATTGGGGTTATTGTCAATGCACTTTATCAGTTTATCAGTTCATTATTAATTTATTAGTTTAATATTATTTAGAACCTAACATGATGTCACAGTTTCCGAACTTAATATTATGTATGCCTAATTAATATAATATTAGTGTCGACTTTTTTTGTGAATCTACTAAATGCTAATGTGTCTTTTAACGTCAAATGTTTTGCATCTAAGCAGTAGGTAAATAATCAGCAAAATACGTTAGCAATGTTATTTCTGTAACACTGATCTAAATAAGCCGGATTATCTTGCCTCCGTAGTACATAATATACAATATGTACCTATTTAAACAGCATTAGTCACGTGTGACTAATGCGATAATGTAATTTCATACAAAAGCAGAATAGCATGCGGTATTTACATGATATATTATACGCATGCGACCTTTGGTTGTCTTATTGTTTGACACGAGTTGATGTTTTCGCTTTGTTTACAAAGAAATGTTTTTGTTATAGATTCAATTTAAATTCAATAATCTGTGCCAGTTAAAGTAAAATGTTTTGAAGATTTCAATGTTTTTACAATAGTGTTACAGAATAGATTCGATCAGCATTCTGTTAAAATGTTGACACTCTCGATTCCGATTTATTCTGAGAGCCTATACAATTTGTTTTTGTATTCTGTACATTGCAACATCTCTGAAATAGGTCAGGAGGTCATCATATATTATTGCTATTGTTCGTGTAATTACTGTTTACATAATTATAATGAATGAGTCATTATTTGTGAATATGTAACGTTGGTATTGTTTGTCCAGTTGTGTTCGGCGCTGAGCCTGCCGCCGGCGCAGTACGTGACGATGAAGGGCGTGCTGCTGCGGCGGCCCGCGGCGCCCGACTGCGAGCTGGACCTGGCCGTGAGCCACTACCTCACCTCCGCTGGCTGGGTGCCTAACTAGACCACCAGCCTGTTTCAAAACCGAACGGCAACGACCACTCCCGAACCGTGCCGAACGACGCCGAATAGTGCCGAATGCTGCCGATCAGAGCCGAACGTACAGGCTCGCGCGCTGGCAAACCCATTTGGTGTTCTACACGAGTTGAGCTTACGTGTATTTATAAGGTATGAACGTAATTTAAATTTTTAAATGAATGCTTCTTGGTTAACGACGATTTTAATGGTAGAGATAAATATAATCTTATTCAGGTTTCGTCAATGTCATGTGATGCACTGATTGTAGATCGCTAGCTTTGTATTTATTGTAGACTTTTAATGTAGGGATGTCACGGTAAACTTGGTAATAAATAAATTATTGGTTGGGTGTCTATAAGAGTTCTGTAATGTCAGCTCGTATAACACACACCATTTGGAGTTTGGCAGCGCGAACACAGAGCGATGTCGCTGCGGTACACGGCTCATGTTGCCAGTTGGTTGTCCGACGGTTGTGAAACAGGTCTTTCCTAAGAATACATAAAGATATATTGTTTCAAACTTACAGATATAAGTACTTGTTAAAAGTTTCATAGAAGAATCTTAGTAAAGACGCAAATGTTCCAAGTTATGCAAGTCTTTAGGTGCTTGTTATGTTTTCTTAGAACATTGATCCTTCTTTAGTTAAATTAATTGACAATCTTAAGTCAATGTACGATTTTACACGAAGGTAACCTCATGTTGTAAAACTGCTCTTATAGAGCATTGTAAATATTGTACGTCAATGTATATACGGTTTTATTTTATTTCTCGATTGTGCTTGACTTAGAGAGATGAGAAGTAATTTGTCAAGTGGCAATATTTGCGAATTCCAATACCAACTTGTCTTGTAGTGCTGTTTATGTACTTTTGTGAAAACAGATTATCTGATAGATCAACAAACAAGCACTTATCTGTGTTTGTTCTCTGCATGCGGTTACCAACCCCGCAAACCTATTATGAAATACAATTTAAACAGAAAAATCATAATTCAATTTCTACATAGTTTTATATAGTGTGCTATTTTTGATTGTGACTACCATTGATTGCTATATTTTGTCTGTAACAGAATCCGTAAATATTGCATTAGAAAAAACTGTATTCTCTCAAAATATTTTGTAATAAAATCGCACATTTGCACAGTCGTGAATCTTTTTAAAGAATGTTACTTTAAATGCTCGATGCCATGTATTACAGCAATAAAGAGCATCTAGCTATTTTGATAGCCAAAATTATATTTAATAGGCTTAGTCAATGGAGTAACGTACAAATTATGCTGGAAGTATATTAAGCAATCTCTAGGGCTATTTTTATTAAAGATGTAAATTGGGCAAAGATTTCGTGTTTTGTAGATATGACAGTTAACATGTTTGTCTTAAATTATTTAAATTTTGAGATCCTATTTAAAACTTCAATATTGACTTAAATACCCTAATTGGTGGTTACTTTAACGTTACTTTTGCAAGCGTTTAAGAATGTATAATATCTACAAAATACGTCATCTTTGATATGTTATGTAATAAAGCAGATGGCGCTTCCATCGCAGCATGTATACGCGTTTTAGATTACGTTGCGCCCGCAAATGTTGGACGTTCGTATGGATCCGAAGGCTCCATATTGTTAGCTAATTTCTAGTGTAGTAGCTAAATGACTAAACAATAAAACATAATTATTTAATACCTATAACAGTTATCTCTCCTTTCTGAAAGGCCAGTCAACTAAAACAATCATTTGTCAAACCTAATCTGCTGTGATTGGTTGTAAGTCTTTTGGTTAACTAATCAGATTAGCTGATATTAGGGCTGATAAGAGATGAAATTACACAGCCTTTCAGAAACTTAGGGTAGCTAAGTATTCCGTTACGGTAGAGATGTAAACCATAATAAGGTACAGTGGTAGATGCGGAAAGGACAGGTATTCTAAGGGGTATTTAAACCCCAAGTTTTACTAATATGCTTTACATACGTAATTTTGAAAAATTATACCTTCGGGGTCAAATCCCCAAAACAACAATCCTTGATCCGCCACTGCTAAAGTACTACCATCTTCTTTCCTCTGAACCAAAGTAGTAATAAGGTTGAAATAGCAAAATCCTAAAAACTAACACTTTTCATATAGGGCCAAAGCACGCAAAATACAATACTGTATCCTAACTTAGACCAATATTACATTATATATTGTATGCTTTTAAAGATATATAATTTTGAATGTATAATATTATCTCGCGTAATTTACATTTTTAATTTTGTTTGTTTTCACTTACAAAGAGTGCGCTTCGAATTGTTACATAATTTCCTAAGCTTTATTAAAGATTATTGTTTCCTATGAATGCCATTGATAACTGTTACAATATTCACATAATATTTATTACAAATTTTCAAGTTTCCTTTAGCTTTCATATTATGGATGAGGTTGAACCAAGGTGCTAATATTTTATTATTTGTTTCTAACCATTCTTGGCGCACTTACAAATTCATGAAAAGTGTTATTTATAAGTTTGAAGTCTCATAAATTATATTCATCGAAGTCCAATGTTACTTAACTCTTATTATGTAACAATGGCTGTGGTAGACTTTACTGAAATAATCTTATGTTATACTGTGGTATAAGGTAACAGATTTTCCTCATTAATTATGGTAATAAAGACAAAATTTTAAAGGTAAGTATTATAGAATCAACGTTTTTAATGTTGAATGGCTCGAACGGGTTAATTGATAGATGTGAATTTAACAAAAATGGATGGAACGGTATAATTTGATCTCTCTTAATGTAAATGTTTATCTGCATTTTATTTTATTATTTAAAATATAGTTTATTTATTAACGGAACTAGGTTTCTCCGAATGATTCCAAAAAGTAAAGTAGTTTTAAATATAAACAATTCCGATTTTAGGGCGTTTGAAAGTCAGCTAACTTACGTCACTGAGTAAAGAATAAAAAAAAGAAGTTAAAGTATTTTACTGATTAAGTCTTAAGAAATATTGCAATAACAATTTCCAGATTAGGTGAATGCGGACGATTTGACCATTATGACATGTTTTTGGGTAGTTTTAGTATATTTATGTGTGGTTATAATTCCTGAGAAATTGAAAAAAAAAAGGTGTTGTGATCGATATCGTATTATCTTCCTATCGCCTTCTGTAGGATATTATTTTAGCTGTTATATTTTAGGGTATTTCTGTGCATTCACTGTTTTGGCTCAAATGTACATAAGATTTAAAGTACAACTTGATATTGTAATTATAACTGATTTATAATTTAATTACTTAAATTGAATAAAATACATTTTGAAATGTGTGTATAATTTACTATTCCCGAACAGTATTTATTTAAGCTTATTCATCATTGGTTTTGGCATATCTTCCAGAGATGCGGGCGCGGGTCTGTTGTAAAACCATTGATGTTTTAATGCCTGAAAGTAATTTAAAACACGCATAAGGTTTAATTAAACATAAGGGTGCGTCCACATCTGATGAACGAGCATTACACGAGCAGCTCGCGAGCCGCTCGCGAACTGCTCGTGTAATGCTCGTTCGTCAGAAGTGGACGCTCCCTTATGAAGTGTAGGGTTCAGGTTAAGCAGTCCATTTAAAATATGAATATTCTGCCGTTTGTAATCCTGAAAACCGACCTCAAAACAGCTTGGAAAAAGGCTCTGTAGGCCTGTGGGGGTACGGTACTTACGGACTCATACTGAAACTTTTAAAATTGCCATAAAGTCTCATGCTGTCTCTTTTCCTTTAAGGTGCGAAGTAGCAACAGGTATACTTTCTATAACGTGTTAAAGTCAATTGTTTCAGTATTTGTTGGTTATTACCTCTTTAGCTGATATCCTTTTATCAGCGTCATACATAATGAAGGACTTGACGAGGTTCAGAGCATCAGGTTCCACCCCCGGCAGCAGTTCCGGCCATGGCGTGGGTGAAGACTCGGGAAACGTGATCTTATGGAAGTCTGGCAACTCTGAGTGACCGGGCCATGTTTCCTCAGTGGGCGTGCCTAAGTGTTGCAACACTATTGCCAGCTGTTCAATGTCGGATTCACCCTTGAAATTATAGATAAGTTATTTGTAAGACAAAATGTCACCTTATACCATCTAGTATCTAGCTGAAGGCTTTTCTTCTCTGAAGTATTTATTAGGTATAGAATAATACTAACGGCAAAAAGTGCTTGCTTTGTTATCAATTCAGCCAAAATACATCCAACGGCCCATAAATCTACTTTTTCAGTGTAATATCTTGCACCATACAGCAACTCAGGGGCTCGATACCATCTAAAAAAAAAATACAATCGATCTTAAAGTCAAAGCAGCAAGGCTTAGTTTTGTAGATGTTATTATAAAAAATAATTGTCATTCTTTTGACTTAGTAATAGTAATTATATTAATATTAAAGTAATAATACTGTACCTTGTGGCTACTTGATGCGAATATGGCCTACCTCCATCGGGCCAGTAGAGTCTGGCTAGACCTAGGTCTGCGATCTTCAATATACCTTCGTGGTTGATGAGCAGGTTTGCAGGTTTCAAGTCCTGTTTAAATAAAATCATATCTTCAGGTTGAACATTTTAAATATCTAATTATATTTGCTGTTTGTAAGAAAATAGGCGTCGCCGATTCTATTTTCACAGTAGGGACATAAAGGTGCGTCGCTGTAGTGTTCAAAATGTGTACCCGCCTCGGCACGCCTCTCCGGCGCCCGGCGGTAGTCCAAGGAAGATTAGTTCATAAAAAAAAACCTTAAGGATTTGTCAATATTCTGGATACGTGAGGTAAGTTAACTTACTCTATGCATAACATAATGTGCGTGCATATACCGAGTGCCTTTCAGCAGCATCTGCGCGTAAGTCTTGACCCTCGGCAGTGTCAGTTCCTGCTGCGTGTGATGCAACATATCCCACAACCCTGAGCACATGTACTCCAGTACCAGCACCAAGCTCATGCCGCGAGGGAACATGTCGTATAGTTTTATTATCTGTGGAGAACACATGTATAAATAAGCGTATGAAGAAACCACGGAGCAAATATAAAGTTTGTACAAACTTTGTATTTGCTCATTGAAAGAAACATAACATTTTACTTAAACAAAATAACGTCGGAAATAAAAAAAATGTTTAGAGAATTTTAAGGCAGGTCTCTCTCTCTCTTCTTCAGCCTGTAGTCACCCATAGTCGGGTATAGGCCTCTTCATTAGCACGCCAAGTATTGCGGTTCCGTGCCATACGCATCCAGCCCTTTCCTGCCACTTTAAAGGCAGGTCTCGGGGCTGCCATAAGTAATTCAGATTTCAAAAAATCTAATAATATGCTCATTATCTACCTACCCCATGCAAGAACATGCCAATTTCTACCCGCGCTTAAATTATGTTTTATTTTTCATTAGAAAATCTTTACTTAAAGCGTGGCAAGTAATTATGTTGAGATAATTGGCGAAGATGGGGTTGCCATGAATTATAATTGAAATGCCTTGGTGTGTATTCCTTTGGGTTTATAGTGCAAAAACATAACTATGTTTTGATGGTGGTACGTTTGCTTTCTCAACACATTGCAACTAAAAATAATACCAGTATTTTCTGATACGAGGTGAGGTACATATTTGTGTAAGTAGCTTTCGTTTAAGCTTAATTTTATGTGCTTTCACACTATCGGAGATTGGTTAATCTGCTCTTAATACTAGAAATATTTAATATCTCTCATAACTACGTATGGTAAAAACTAGTAGAATCATAAATTATCAATCGTGTAATCGTGTGTGTACGTATTATAATCGTCATGAAGCTTTTAAAACTTACATATTTACACCGCAGCAACTGCAACGCTTTTATCTCCCTCATCACGTTCACTGGGATACCATCCTCGAGGTTTTTAATGAGGATCTTCTTCAAAGCCACCTCCCGTCCCGTAGGAATGTGTCTCGCCTTGAAGACGAGCCCATGGGCACCCTCCCCGATGCGACCAATCACCGAGTAGTTAGCCACGTCGTTATCCATTATCATTATTAAGAATAACGATACATTTCTCGGGTGCTAGATGATAAACCTAAAAAGAAAAATCGTTAAATCCAATTCTATCAAAACAACATAAACAGGTATGTTTTGTCCAAGGATTTCTGATATTGTTGTGACGTGTACGGTTACTATGGTAACAGAATCGTGACATCGTTGACAACTTTGTGCTACTACGGTAAAGTTTACATAGGCATAATAAAAAGTTTGTATGCAGGTAGATTAAGAAACTTTATTTAGTAGGTAACGGTAAGTATTTGAGGTTTCCGTTAAGCACATAACATACATACATACATACCATCACGCCTGTATCCTCGAAGGGTTAGGCAGAGGTGTACCAATGTACACCCACAGTTCGCCGGTATGTTTAGGTCCCATGTAATAGGGGGCGAGCCTATTGCCACTTACCGGGCACAAATCCAAACTCCGACCTGCTACTGAGAATTTCATAGAAAAACCCAATAACACCTTGGTCGACTTGGGAATCGAACCCAAGACCTCTAGCGTAGCAGTCACGCTTAGCACCACTAGGCCAACGAGGCAGTTCCGTTAAGGGTCGGTTTATTTTAGTTTAATTTAATATCTAGATATTATACCTACCTAGGTACTTGTTTACTAGCAAGGCTTATTTACGTTTATTTTTTTATGCAATTCACTTAAAAAGTTTCAATAGAAACGAGAGTCGTGGCATTCTTACAAATGGTGCTAAAGATCAAAAGAATATAAAAATGTGGGTAGGTCACCAGTATTTCAAATACCTACCTCTGTCAAAAAAATGCATAATTATGTAGGTACCTGCTTAACGTGGAACTACGGCTTATCATAATTTATGTAGTAGGTACTTGCTCACAACCCAGGCAAACAAACGGTTTTTATTTATTCAACTAGACACACGACCTAAGCGTTACCTACTCGTTGGATGTTCGTTTATTATATCATGAGAAAGTACTTAGGTACTCTGGTACTAATCTCTTTCGCTTGGCAACTCCACATTACTATTATTTTACTCAATTAAGTCTCACAACTTGCAAGCTGCAATCATTGGCAATTGGTGGAACGACAAGTGCAGTTTATAACTTCGCGTCACAGTTGCAGTGTTTATTCGGGAGCTTTATCAAACAAAGTGAGTGTTCATGTATAATAATAAGTTTGCAAATCTATAATGTATGCCTGTGCGGTGTTTCCTCTTAATTTATCGGTTAGGTCGATGAAACAATGTCGTCTATAATTTCAAATAACATCGACAGAATGTTTGCACAGCTGTTAATTTACTGTATTATGTCAGTATTTACTTACCTACGATTGTGTTTTCTTTGAAGTTCTGTCTTTTATTAATATACGTTATCAGTGAACGGACATATTTATAGTGCTTATCTCTGTAATCCAGGTTCTGAGGCATGGGGCTGAAGATATTTTGTGCTGTCTTATTGCTGGCATATCTTAGCCATGCAGTGGAAGGTGCATCGATACTGGCTCTCTTCTCTTCATTGTCATACGCCGACCACTTAGTTTTTAGAGGATATGTGTCGTTACTCGCTCTAAAAGGACATTCAGTGGTGGTTATGACAGCCTACCCAGGACATTTCCATTATCCAGAGTCCGAGAACATAATTGAAATTGATGTCGGCGAAGATTCATCGCTGTACTGGGAGGAATATAGAAAGTTAATGACGAATACCGATGATTTGTATCAGAGGTTGAAAGCGATAAACGAATTTTCGGTTAAACTTGCGATAGTGCAATTGAAGTCGAAACAGATGACGGCTCTGTTCATCAACCCGAACGTGAAATTTGACCTGGTTATCACGGAAGCTGACGTACCGTTGCTTTATGCGGTAGCTGAAAAATATGAGGCTCCGCACATCTCTATTACTACGTCCAGCGGCAAGATCCATCAACACGAATCAAAGGGGAACCCTATCCATCCTTTATTGTATCCAGATGTAAATTCCCTGAGCTTCAGGAACAACAGCATCTGGGAGAAAGTTGTTGAGTTCTATCGCAACGTTCAGACGAGGGCCGAATATTACAACAACTACCTGCCGCTTTGTGAACTGGCTGCTAATAAGATATTGGGTTTGAAGCGTAGTCTTCAACAGGTGGAGTATGACATAGACTTGCTGTTTATAGCCAGTAACCCTGTCATGACTGGAAGTAGACCGAGTGGGCCAGCTGTTATTTACGTCGACCGCATGCATATTAAACCGGGTTTAGGTTTGCCACAGGTAAGACCTCAGTTATTAAGTTAGTAGGTTAGAAAACCGGTTTCTATTGACCATATGTGACATTATTGCAGGATCTGAAGAATCTGCTGGACTCTTCAACTAAAGGCGTCGTGTACTTCAGTGTGGGAGCAATGCAGGAGTCTGAACAGCTTTCTCCGTCAATCTTGCAAACCTTGGCGGACAGTTTCCGAGAGCTACCGTTCACAGTGCTATGGAAAATTGGCAATACAACTATGTTTAACAAACCCGACAATGTAATTACTCAGTCCTGGTTCCCTCAGCAACAAATATTGGGTAAGTTAAAAAAATTTTTTTTATGTGCTGTACCTACTTTACACTGACGGATGCAAAATGTTATGTATTTTTTAGCTCATCCTAACCTGAAAGCCTTTATAACACATGGTGGAGCTCGGTCCTTAGAAGAAGCAGTGTTTTACGAAGTTCCGATCATTGGATTCCCTATTGTTAAGTCAAGGAAAGTATTCATTCAGGAGCTGACGATGCTAGGAGTTGGTGAGATCATCGACCCCTATAATTTGGACAAGGAATCTTTTAAGGCCGCTGTCACTGCAGTCGCGACTAACGAAAAGTAAGTTAAGAAATTTTAGTGCAGCTGTTTATTTAAAAATCAATAAACGGTTATACTTGCTACGAGAAAAGTGGTCTCTGCCTACCCCTACGGGAAAGAGGCGTGATTATATGTATGTATGAATGTAATAAATGGTTATGCCGTTTATGACTCGCGTGATAAATTTTGTCCTCCAATGTTAAAATACTAAATTTGTTTTTTTTTGACAGTTACCTTAAAGCCATGGCAATATTGAGAACTACCGTAGTTGACCCTATAATTTCTGGTCCTGAAAACGCGGTGTGGTGGACTGAATATGTTTTGCGCCACGGTGAAGCTCGCCACCTACATTCTCCTGCGGCTGGTGCTAGTTTCTTCAAGTACTACATGCTGGATACATTGACTTATATTATTATTATAGTAGTCACCGTCCTTGTTCTCACATATTTAATGATACGTTCTATAGTGCGACGTCTGCGCAAACGATTCTCAGGTACTCGTGCCGTTGATGAGACGGGCAAGTTCAAAGCTTTGTAATTTATTTCTTTTTTTGTAGTTCTTTTTCTAGAATAAGTTCATAAAGTTCATGTAATCATTTAAATTATTCGTCAACCTAACTTTTTAATTTTGTACGAATATTTTAATGAAATGACTAATAAAACTTTTTAAAGTAAAATTGCCATGAGTTTTATTTAATTACATCGTCATTTTTATATAATATCAATGCTATGCTTATCAAATAAATTCAAAATTTAAATATAAGATTTTTATGTTATTTAAGTATAATTTCTGAACTGCAACCACGTTACAGTCTGTAACATGTTATGTCAAAAATGACATACGTCAAAACTGAACAATTTCACGTCAAATTGATTTGTTTTGGTTTTAATTTCAATAATAAATGAGCCATACTCGTTCCATAGATCTCATTAATATATTAATATTATATTAAAGGACAACAGTCTGTTATAAGTATTATTTATCTGAATTATGTAAAAGAAGTTAAACTTACGATGTCAGCTTTGGCAGTGCGATCTTGTCCTGGTCTGTACTGTGGCCGAACAGAGCTTGACGATGGCTCCTGGAGTGAGTGCGGGGCCTGCCCGCGCGGGTTCCGCACCAACTCCTCCAGCTACTGCGTGCCGTGTACCGACGAGCCCATGCTATACGATGGCCTGTATCTTGGCTTCATGGTCATGCTGCCCATGGTTCTACATTGGTTTTTCATCGATATGGTAGCTGTTGGGAAAGCGTAAGTTTATTTCTAATCTTGTTATACATAATTCAAGACAGTATGTAGCTATTAAGCTTCAAGTCATTTCATTTTAATAAGCCTATGTTATTACACTGCCAGGCACAAGCCTATGTACCTTTTGCATGTATCTCTATTTTATGTATTTCGCCTGTAATTCAGTGTTTTTCTTTTCTTGTGTGTCTGTTTTTCTTTTATTAAATTTGTGCCATGTAATGAAAATATGCCATTATAATTTCCAGGACTAAGAACATTCTAGTTCAACACATATGTGCATTTGTGGAGGTTGCATCAGGGACATTAGCTGCCCTTCTAGTGTTGCCACCTACAGGCAGTATTGCCCTCCATGTTTGTTCCCCAAAGGCTTTGTCAGACTGGTACACATTACTACACAACCCACAGCCAGACTATAAGGAGACCCTGCATTGTACGCAGGAGGCTGTGTACCCTTTGTAAGTAAGACATAAGACCCATGTATGTAGTAATCCATACAATTAGCTTTATCATGCCACCCTGTAGTAGGTCAAATATTGTCATTGCTATTGTTAAAGTTGTACTTTGACTAATGACAACAAGGAATTCACCTCTTTATGTATATTTATGTGTATCTCTAATTGTACTGTTCTGCATTAAACCGGAACAGAATTCTGAATAGGTCTAGTGAGTAAGTTGCAGTAACATATAGATACCAAGACATATATTATACTATTCACCATCAAAATATATCTTGTAATTGAGAGCATAATAAATTTGTATAATATGACATGCAAAGCTGCCAGAAACTTAAATAAAAAAAACTAATATACAGAAACTAGTATACAAAAACTAGTATCAGTTCTCATAGACAAAGACTTTTCTCAACACTAATGACATTTACTTTTTTTTCAGGTATACAGTTGTGCTCCTGATATACGCATTCAGCCTGCTAATGACAATAACTCTAAGGCCTTGGTTATTGACTTGGGACTTGTCCAACCCGGGCAGAAAGGCTATATACTGTGCACTGTATTTCTATCCTATACTTGTATTGATACATACAGTCGCTGCTGGTTTAATTTGTAAGTATTTTATTGATACTTTCGTCTGTTAAAGGTAAATTTTAATTTAAGGCGATTTTGAGCCATCCATTTGATTACTCGTCTTGTACAAAAATCATTTGGTTTTTGCAAATGAAATTAGGCTTTGTTAATAATTAGACAACTTTATACCTATATATAAAAATAGATCTTTAGTAAATCTATTTTTTTTTTATCTTGACTTTGTTAAAGAAATATTTATTTATGGTTCTCAATTTGTTTTTCTGTTTCAGACTGTTCATTCCCATACATAATCATAATAATATCAATGATGACATCAGCATCTCACTTTTCTATAAAGATAGAGCAATCCGCGCCGGCCCTCCTCATGTCTTCTCTAACCAATCCTAGAAATTTAATCATTCTGTTGGGTCATTGGCTGGTCCATGCTTATGGGATAATATCTCTTACTGGGTTCAAAGAACTCTGGTACTTGTCCTTAGTCCCTGCACCAGCTCTTTTCTACATCCTGACTGCGCAGTTCACTGACCCCATGAAGATTCATAGTGATTGACAGAAAACACAGACTGATGTGAAGTGAATATATGACTTTAAACTTCAAAAGTGGTGTAGAAATAGAAATGTAAATAGATTTAGTTTTTAAGTTGGAAATATATTGTAAGTTTAATATAATTATGTTAAATAAATGCTATGTAGGTAGCCATATATTTATGTTCTGTTTTATTCATTCTCTAAGATGATTACATTGTCATCAGTCTGAAGACTGCCATTTTAGTTACACTCGCACAAAATAATAAAATATAATGTTATTTAAATGATATGGATACATTAAAGCCATATATTGACCGTGAATACCGTGACTGCTTCAAGCCGCAAAATATATAGCTTTACTAGCTGTACCCGGCATGCGTTGCAATGCAATTTTTTCTACCTAGCACCTGCCTACTAGCTACCTACTACCTACTTGCCTACTACCTACCTACTTGCCTACTACCTACCTACTACCACTTAGGGGTATGAAAAATAGATAGTAGCCGATTCTCAGACCTACTGAATATGCATATAAAATTTTATAAAAATCGGTCAAGCCGTTTCGGAGGAGTATGGTATCTAACATTGTGACACGAGAATTTTATATATAAGATTTACACCCACATGGACTGTTTGAAGCAGTTTGAAGGATTTCAGCGGTTAAAAAGCGAGCGGACAGCAGGCGCAAGACAGCTCAAGTATTCTGTGTATGTTGATCATTTTCGCTATGTGCTCGATCCGTCCAGGTTTAGGTGGTCAGGCCCCTGCTGTGACCTATGAGATCTTTTAAGGAAAATTATAAAAATACTAGCTGACCCGACAGATCACGGGGGTGAAAATCTCATACAACGAACGATTTCGCAAAAATGCCATCTATATTTCGTATTCCGTCATTTATAGTACTTTATAATTACTTATTATTACTTTTCTCTATGTTTATCATAGAGAAAAGTAATTAAGTAGAATTAAGTAGATGTTTATAATTTCTTCAGATGGCCGGATGGCGACTGAAGGTGTCATACGCATGTCACATTTTAACAAATTAAATATTATTTTACTTTAATAGTTTTTAGTTTAAATATAATACAAACCTATTCATTAAAAAAATATTTGCGTATTTGGATGTCAAACGACAGGTAAGGAAAACCATCCAATTTTATAGATCAGATTATTCACATAATAATATTATTATTATATATCGACACTCAATTTATTTATAACTTTAAGCCAACCATTCACCGTCTGCTAAACTAAGATAGTTTTATTTATACAAGTCAGGTTGGCTTGTATTACATACATACAGTGCCGGTTTTAACACTACCAGCGCCCTGGGCGAGATTTCTACGGCGCCCCCAACTGCAATTCAACTCCATACAAAAAAAAGGAAAGGATTTTATGTATAACAATACCCAATCATTAAAAAAATATATATATATAATAAAAAACAACCCTTTATTAGAAAAATCTAAAAGAATTCAATTTTTCTATGTTCACTTCTGTAAAAGAAGGCGGCCACCGGTCCCGTCCTGAAATGGACAGAGTTACCGGTTCGGCCGATGCGACGGTGACCGAACTCTTGCCCGACAAGCCCGCGTCTCCCATACTCCCATCCCTCAAAAAATATACCGGGTAACGATTCGGAATATGTCCGAGGCGAGGTCTATTTTCTCAAGAGCAGATCTTTGATTATAATGAACTAGCTGTGCCCCGCGGTTTCAACCGCGTGAATAGCTAGTTCACGTTCCCGATGTCTTTAATTTTTAAATTAATATTTTTTGATCAGCTGTAATTTTGTGCAAATTTTTAATTAATAATCTTTAATTAATAATCTTGTCTGATTTGTTTTATGTTTTTGTACATTGTTTGTGAAATAGTTGTTGTTTTCGTAATCAGCGAGCCGATAAACCATAAAAACGATACTCATGTTGATTTTTAGAATTTTATTGCCACCCCTTTTCTACCTTTTAGGGGTTAATATCTGAAAGAGCTTGAAACAGTTGTTTACTCATTTATTGATAGGAGTACTACTGTGAAGAATCAAATAAAATAGTTTGACTAATCTTGTCTCCCCATACAAACTTTCAACCCCTTTTTCACCCACTTAGGGTGTGAATTTTGAAAAACCCTAGGATACGTAATTTTTTATTTAAATTTTATAACCTAAAAACAAAGTTTCAGGCTTCTAGCTCTAAAAATGACGGACTTACATTCAAAATTTTAACCTCTTTTTCACCCCCTTATGGAGTGAATGTTCAAAAATAATTCTCGTCACTACTGGCTGTATGCTAATTTTCAGCAAAATCCGTTGAGTAGCTTTGGCTGTGCGTTGATAGATGAGTCAGTTAGGTTTGCCTTTTATATATTTAGATAATAATTGAGCACAGGGTTTTTAAGATTAACTACGAGTAGACCTCGAACTTTGAGAGATGGGAAAAAGGGGCGCTTGCGGCGCCCTTTTATTATAGATAATAATTGTGCACAGGGTTTTTAAGAGTAACTAGACGTATGGAACTTTGAGAGATGGGCAAGAAAGGGGCGCTTGCGGCGCCCTTTTATTATAGATAATAATTGTGCACAGGGTTTTTAAGAGTAACTTGACCTGGAACTTTGAGAGATAGGCAAAAAAGGGGCGCTTGCGGCGCCCTTTTATTATAGCTAATAATTGTGCTTTTAAGAGTAACTAGACCTGGAACTTTGAGAGATGGGCAAGAAAGGGGCGCTTTCGGCGCCCTTTTATTATAGATAATAATTGTGCACAGGGTTTTTAAGATTAACTAGACATGGAACTTTGAGAGATGGGCAAGAAAGGGGCGCTTGTGGCGCCCTTTTATTATAGATAATAATTGTGCACAGGGTTTTTAAGAGTAACTAGACCTGGAACTTTGAGAGATAGGCAAAAAAGGGGCGCTTGCGGCGCCCTTTTATTATAGATAATAATTGTGCACAGGGTTTTTAAGAGTAACTAGACCTGGAACTTTGAGAGATGGGCAAGAAAGGGGCGCTTGCGGCGCCCTTTTATTATAGATAATAATCGTGCACAGGGTTTTTAAGAGTAACTAGACCTGGAACTTTGAGAGATGGGCAAGAAAGGGGCGCCTGTGGCGCCCCTTTCTTGCTGGCGCCCCGGGCGGTCGCCCAACCGCGCCCTGCCCTAACGCCGCTACTGCATACATACATAGAAACACGCCTCTTTCCCTTGTTGTGGTAGGCAGAGACCACTTCTTTTCACTTGCTATGATCCTTATACACTTGTTTCGCTTTGTGCACTTTCATTATTCCCTTCATACACGGCACACGCTGTTCGGTTTATGGTACTCTTGACCTGGTCTTTTTTTGGTACCTATAAAATAATATATAATAACTTTATTTTTAGGTGTTTCCGTCCATAGACTCCCCAGACCAGCGTTATATCCATATAGATTTAAGATCTGGGTTGATCTGGCTGGAGAGAGATTGCGGGGCTTGACTGATGATGAAATTCTTCGTAGGAAGAGAGTTTGTAATATTCACTTTGCACTTATCCACCAAACAAGAAATAATAGGATAAGTGCAAATGCGATACCCACACTACATTTGCCAGGTATATGTACTTACTAGTTTTATACCATAATTTTTAGACAACAACGTGTGTATTACGTTAAAACTCACTAGAATATTTTATTTCAGGAATCCGAGAGTCTGCAATAGAACAAGAGACAGTTGCTGATAATGAATTGCAATCTCATCAGACCATACATAACCCTCTGGATCACATCAAGCACACTTACCATCATCATCAATATGGAACCAACAAGAAGTAATAAACCAAAGTCGGTTACACTTGTAACAAAGACCATAAAGAGACAAATTAAAAATTTAAATCGAGAAATATTAAGATTAGAAAAAAAGGAGATGCCTATCAAACAAGAATTGATAATGCAGAAAAATTATCCAAAATAAAATCATTCCAATCGGTAAGTGCAAAAATGAACTTAGCCTCCAAACTTTTCACAAACATGCAATATCGTGAAACTATGAAACGTCCTAAAAAGGTCGTCGTTTTATCGTCATGGATGAGAAAATATTATCCCTTTCTTTATTTAAAGGAGTCCAAAATCGTATAAACATTTGTCTAAATTGCTCACGTTGCCGTCGGCGAGACCATTAAAAAAATTACTTTAATAAAATTAAAATCGGTCCAGGCGTCAATAAATTAATTTTTGAATAGATTAAGGACTCTGTGGTGAATATAGGCTACTACACACAGTGCCGGCGGCAATGCCGTGCGAAGTCGCCAAGCATCAATCTGCATCTGCTCGAATGCCACGAACGAACTGACGCCGGCAAGCCGCGTGAACCGCCGGCACACCCCGGCGGCCATGCCGGCGGGCTCCTTTGTGCGGCAAAGCCGGCGGCTTTGAATGCCGCCGGGCGCAAGGGGCCTTGGCCGGCGGCAGTGCCGTGTGTAGGAACCTTTAGAGTGAAGACGACAAGCTGTGTGTTTTAATGTTCGACGAAATATACGGAATATTTATGGTGAGGCATAAAAAAAAATTATAAGCAGCCTGTTGCATATTACTTTACACAAAGTTTTAATAAAATAGAACTCAAAAATTATATAAGGAACGTTATTAAAGAAGTATTCGCTACAGGCTTAAAAATACTGGCTACCTACTGTTTGTGACCAAAGCGCAACAAAAGTCGGAGCCATAGCCGAGTTAACTAATGAGAGTAAAGCATTATTTCGGAGAAAAGGCAAAGAGTGGAAAAGAGATTGCATCATTATTGACACCCATAAGATTATTACACTTTACGATGTACCGCATATATTATGTTGAAAGGATTGCGAAATAATCTCCTAACAAAAAATTTAATTTACAAGGATATGTAAGATGGAAATAATAAAATCATTAAATGGGAATATTTTGAAGAATTGTACGTAGCCGATGAGACTTATGGTGAATTACAAATTATGCACAAAATCACAGATCAGCACATTTGTAAAATGAAAGTTAAAATCACAGCTCAAACCTTTAGTCGTAGCGTAGCCGTCGTTGCAAAACAGTTGTCCGAGGCGGGAAAGGTAATAGGCCTAAAATTAAAAATTTTAATACGTTTGTTTTAATGATTGATAAATTATTTGACAGCCTAAACTGTAACACTTTTAAGGTCAAGGATGGAAAATTTAACGGGCGGGTGTTAAAACTGGTTCACCCCACCACCAGCTATGGAACGAAACAATTGGTTTTTTTTTAAATACTAAATTTTTAGAACATTCGAGAACGGGTGACAAATTTCGTATTATTGCTAAAACGGTAACTTCTATTAAGAATTTTATAAAAACAATAGAGGGAATGCAAACTATTTAGAAAGTATTGTCAAAAAATATGGTTTCGACACAATGTTGTGTAGGAACTTCAATCAAGATCCAATTGAAAATTTCTTTGGGAATATTTGTAAGTTTAGGGGCCAGAAATGTAACACCAAATAGTGTAGGATTTGAAGGCGCGTGTAAAGCTCTACTATTAAATAACTTTTCTCTTCGCACTCTATCATATCATACGATATTGCTACGTTTCTGCAGTCCTTGAACTTCTTCTTAGATTACAATGAACCCGCAAAATTGTCAGACGAAAGAAATGACAATGACTTGCCTCTGCTAATTCCTTTGAGTAACCAATTGGTAGCATTTAAACAGTATTTTGAAGATTCGGCAATTAACATTTTAATATTTAGTTGGGTTAGAACATCAACAGAGGTGGTGAACCGCATCCGGCGCCTAGGCCTGGAGGTGGCCCTAAACAAGTCGGAGGCCATAGTGTTTCATGGCCCCCGACGGGCGCCGGCGCCGGGATCACACATTGTGGTCGGTGGGGCTCGGATAGCTGTCGGGTCCACCATGAAGTACCTAGGATTGGTGCTCGACAGCCGATGGGAATTCGGGCCTCACTTCCGGTGGCTAGCGCCCAAGCTGATGGGCGCGGCGGGCGCGCTTTCAACGCTGCTTCCCAACTTGGGGGGCCCGAGCGCCGCCTGTAGGCGGTTGTACGTGGGAATCGTGCGGTCCATGGCCCTGTACGGGGCTCCTGTGTGGGCGTTGGACATGACGGCCAGCACTCTCGCCAATCTGCGTAAGCCGCAGAGGGCGATGGCCGTCAGAGTCGTCCGCGGGTACCGCACGATTTCCTACGAGGCGGCTTGCGTCCTGGCCGGATCCCCGCCCTGGGACCTGGAGGCGAAAGTACTCGCGTCATTGTACCGATGGCGCGAGGAAGAGCGGGCACGGGGCTCGATGCCGGCAGATCGAGCTGCGCCGAGGTGAGCTCCGTCAGATCTTGGTGGCGGAATGGCGGCAAAGGCTTCTGCGCCCTGCCGCCGGCCTCGCTACCGTCGAGACGATCCGGCCAGTACTCGACGACTGGCTCGGGAGAAGGCACGGCTCCCTGTCGTTTAGGGTGACGCAGGTGCTGTCGGGGCACGGATGCTTCGGCAAGTACCTGTGTTGCATAGACAGGGAGCCGGACGCTCAGTGCCACCACTGCGTCCAGTGCGGGGAGTACAAGGCGCAACACACGCTCGCCGAGTGTGTAGCTTGGGAGGAGCAGCGCCGTGTCCTCACAAATGAAGTAGGAGGCGATCTGTCGCTGCCGGCCATAGTGCGGGGTATGTTCGGTAGCGCAGAGTCGTGGGACGCGGTGGTGTCCTTCTGCTAGGACGTGATGTGGCAGAAGAAGACTGCGGAACGGGAGAGGGAGATCTCGACACCCTTCCCCGGCCGCAGAAGGCGCACCGGGCGCAGGGGAAGGGCAGACAACGCCCTTCTCCGCCCCCCATGAATGGGTCCAGGGGCGAGGGACTTGGGGAAGTCCCCGCCCCCCTATTCGATGGACCCGAGGCGGAGGCGCGCGCGGGTGTTGGCGCGCGCCTCTGAGGTGGAGCACGGGGTAGTTGAACACCTCACTACCCCGTGCAGGAGACGAGGCCCGGACTGACCGGGCCAGCACCAGTGTGGGGCTGCGGAAGAATTTGGATTCCCGCGGCCCCACGCGCACGTGCGAGGAGGAGACACCGGGGTGGTTTTAGCCGGTAAGGGTCCGGCACGCCCCTCCGCCTCTCCCCAGGCGGAGGAAGTCCATGAGGATTTCCCCCCGAAAAAAAAAAAAAAAGAACTTCAACAGAATTTTGACCGGTAGGGCAAGATACAGGGGTGCCGATGAAACAAAAACGGCAGCCCAATCATATTACGATAAATATAATAAATACAAAATTCAAAAATAAATACACAATAACTTTTAATCTTTTTTCGAAAATCTTTTTAAGAAATTTTTAAAACGTATGGTCGACTCTAATCGTGATCAGAGGGCTGGTTTGTGCCTTGCACAGATATTCGGTCTAGCAATTCAACGTGGCAATGCTGCCAGCCTTCTGGGCACGTTTCCCGCCATTGACAAGGATAATGATGATTTTTTTGACGCGTGTTAGTTTTATATAGTCGTATTATATATTTTCGAATCTTCCAAATACGTTGAGTTCTGAGGTTTACGCGAATGTTAGACATTGAAATAACCGCGATAAAATCCGTAAAAGTAGTTCTTCCAAATACGCTTTAAATTCAATATTATGCTTCTTACATAACACAGGTCAACAGCAAAAATATTATATGGGCGTTGAAAGCATGATGTGGGACTATATTTGGGGGTTAGTTAATAAGAGAAACATATCAGGAATAGTAACACAGTTCATTTTTAAACATTTTAACTCAATTTTGAAACTTCTATTGTAAGCAAACGTTACAATTGGATGTATACCGATCATCCATTTAAAACTTTTTCTTCTTTTTTTTTAAACTAAAAAGCAAATTCAGAACTATTCAAAGCAATACAAATAAATTACGTTTAACCCCTGCGCAAAAATGCTGTACCGGTGTAATTAATGAAAATTTTCTATGAACTAACCGATTATAAATATTATGTTTATGCTAGTATTTTTTATAATTTGTGTTTTTTTTTATTTCATATTAATACGCATGCTTTTTTTTGAAAGAATAGCAAATTTTTTTTCCTTAATTCCTTTACCGTTTATTAAAGATGCGCTACCAGCAATAACATTTCCTATAAGGTCCTTCGTAGGTTTAAGACGTTATGAAAATGCGTTACACATTGTTTTAAGAGCCAACCATAAATGTTTACTTTGTTTCTAAACCTAGCTTTCACATTTAAGCGGCATGGGTTGATAATAATTGGTTACTTACAGGTATTTGGAAAGGGCTAGTCATTGTCATTTCGTTTGTCTCACAAAGGAGGATGGACAAAAATGTGTAGAGTCTGGTATCCCCTAATATGACAGTCACAAGCTTTTCTCTATTCACGCATATGACAACTACCTTAGGTAGAATAAGATAAAAAATCCTACTGTTACTCTGTGACACCCTGTTAGAAGCTGTTCTTTTCTTTTTTTTTACATCCGTCACAAGCTTTTTCCCTTTATCGCATAGGTTTAACACCTTAGTTAGAAAGAGAAGTACAATAGATGTTCCTACGTGTATGACGCAAGGGTTTTTGGTCTGTTATCCTGTTCCTGCGATCGGATACACACATAGTATGAAATTACAGACTGTTATTTTGTTAAGTTCTCATTTTACTAAAAAAAAAGTGCAATGTATCTATTGAAGTATTTGTTTGAACATGTGTACCAAAACGCCCATCCTCCAATCGGGATCGTTGTAGTCCGAGAAGTTTGGACTGCATTAATTTATCGATAGCCGTCCTTCAAATTAATGCATGATTGAGTGTGAATTGGAAATGTTACATAAGTACTACTACTAGTAGTTCTATAAACGGGTCTTCAAATCCAAAACTAGTTGGAGTTACATTTGGCCCCTTCGCACATGGCGTCGTAGTACAACGTCGTAGTAAAACGCGCGTAGTACGAGAGCAATACGAGCAGGAACATGCTCAAAGAAGTCCGCACACGAGGCGGTGTTGCAGCGTATCGTATGAGGTGTTCATTGACTTTACGATAGTCGTAGCGTACTGGCGTAAAAAAGGAAGCGACAAAAAATACATTTTATAATGAATACTGCAAAAGTTATAGAATTTGTACGGAATTTATTTTCATTTTCTGACAGTTTACGTGCAGCAACAAACAATCTTTTCATGTAATTATTTGCGATTTAGGGATGGATCCAATGAGCACGACGCTTCCTACTTCAAACGAAATCAAATAACAAGAAATCCTCTTCGTCTGAAGAGAAGGTAAGGTCATCAATAAATTCCTCAAACACATCTGGTACGCTTGACGCCACGATTTCAACTGAGATAATATTACAAAACGATACGTCTACGCGACGACTCGTTTGTAGAACACTCCGCGTCTCGTGCGCGTAGCGTAATAACGATCGCGATAAGCGCACGAGACAAACTACGCCTACGACCCATGTGCGAAAAGCCTTTACGGGCACAAAACTTATAATATTAAAAAAAAAATACAATTGGTTCTTATGTTCTTAACGAAGTTTTAGCACAACATCGTGTCTATGAAACATGTCTTTTTTACTATACTTTTCCAAACGTTTGATTATCCCCTCTATTTTTTTTATAAAGTGCTAATTTGATAGTACCGTTTTTCCCATCATATGAATTTTGTCACCAGTTTTTATTTGTTTTAAAATTTACGTATTTTTTTTATTAATAATTTTCACATACGCTGCATATATTCACATGTTCGGTTGATTTTTCCATGCTTGGTCTTATAAGTGTTAGGTACAGTTGATGTTAAAAAATTGTCAATCATTCAAACATATGTAAGTACTTAGGTTTTTTGTCTCGGGCAAAACTTGGCCAAATAGTTTGCTGCGACTACTACGCTATGACTGATAATGCATAATTTATAATTCTCCGTGGGATAAACAGCTTCGTATAATTCTTTAAAATACACCAATTTATTGACTTTCATTTCCTCCTTTCACATCATAGTCAATTAGATTTTTTCGCAGTCCATTATTAAGAATGCGGTACGGCATAGTTTGTAATAATATAATATGAGTGTTTATAATGATGCTATCCCATTTCCACATTTAGCATAGTTTTCAAAAATAATCTCCAACTTCGTTAGTTAACAGGATAAATTCCGGTATTTGTGGAGCTATGGAGGGGCTCGTGGCTAAGTGTAAGCCGTACGGTTTGACCGATAATACAGGTTAAGCCGCGCTTGCCGCGGTTGGTCCGTGGATGGGTGACCATTTATAACATACCGAGACCCCCCCTCCGTGTTTCGGAAAGCACGTAAAACAGTAGGTCCCGGCTGTCATACATAGATCTTTGGCAGTCGTTAAGTCAATTCTGACAACCAGTCTTACTATGGGATACTGTGTTTCCCAGTAAAATGGGTTGTGGAGGTCAGATAGGCAGTCGCTCCATGTAAAATACGGTATTCAGCTGAATCCGGTAAGACTGGTAGCCGACCCCAACATAGTTGGGAAAAAGGCTCGGGAGATGATTTGTGGAGCTATGGTCTCAAACATTACAGTTTTTAAGCTTGTAGCATATACATATTTACTGAACAACGTTCTTTATTATACTTTTGAGCTCTATTTTGTGTTGGTGGGTGAAGTAATATTCTACAGGTGTTTATAATATCTTTGCCTCTCATCATTTATGTAAGCACATGGTTGGAGACATGGTCGATTTTTAGTTTTACTTTACTGAATCTCTTAAGTTGGTCAAATCATACTGTCATTGAGGGGTGATGTACATTTCGTCCTTCGTAACACACATTGTTTTCTTCGCTCATATTTGCTACTTAGACTTTTCTTTTCTTCAATTCATTTATTGAACCCTTAAGGCTTACCTACTCTGGTTAATGGTTCAAATTAAAAAAATAATTATATATGAACTGAGAGATAGTGTACCGCTGTGGAGTATTTCTTTGCGCCTTTACTTCTCCACAGCCAGAGCGGACTTCTCCACAGAGAAGCGGTTAAGGGTGGGCATTTTTTTTAAAGAATTAAGTATTAATTTATCTGAATGGTCAAAATATTGAATCAATGTGATACTAGCTGTTAATAATTATAATTGTTATTTATCGTAATTGAGATTTAAGAGTAGCCTCAGTCGACTGATCTTCATCTTTGAAAGTATTTTTTTTGATGATTTGATGCTGATTGTATCTGAATATTTGGACAAGTTTATACGATTTTGCACTTCGTTATAAGGAGGAAAGGAATATTGTTTTTTTTTATTCATGGTCAAACGGCTTTTCCCTAATTTCACGATCATGTTTGTGAAAAGTTTTGCCGGAAAGTTAATTTTTGCAGTTATATATTTCGACCTTCATTTCGAAAATACGCTGTATTACAATTCTTGTTTTGTAGACATCTTTTTTTAGCTTAATCTTAAGTTTTCTCCTTTTTTATTCTTAATTTGTTGTTTATTATTTCTGGGTGGTTCTATTGTGATTAATGTTGTATTGGGGGCAAGTTTGCTTGAGATGACCCAGAAGGCTAATATATGATCTGATGAGATATAATCAAGGGAAATAGGGATTCATTTTTATATATATAGATAGATGTATGAGCGACTGCTTACAGGTGCCATACGGCATACTTACCTCGTGTATGCCTTGTAGGGCACGCTATAATTTATGTATCTATTAACATCTTCGTTAGTGTGTCCTGCCTACGTGAATAGCTGTTTTGTATATAAGGTGCTATAAAAATATCTGCCACGGCTTTAATGGGAGGTAGTATTGTGTTTATAGATTACAATAGTGAAGAACTTTCGTACCCCGGAACAGTTAATTAAATTTTAGAAAATAAAATTGTTAAATTAACATTGACTCTATTCTGCGTAACGTGGTTCACAAATTACGTGAATTCGGTGCGGAGCGGCAACAGCTTAGGACACGGGATGGTTTTATACTAATAAATCAATTCAAATTTATACGTTATTTTTTTTGTATGAAAAAAAATATGAGAAATAATCAATAATTTATCTATACTATTGTAATCTATAAACACAATACTACCTCCCATTAAAGCCGTGGCAGATGTTTTTATAGCACCTTATATACGAAGGTAACTAATGCAGAACACGAAAGAAGTTTAAATAAATGTAAATGCAATAAAAATCCATATAATAAATATACTTTTTACTTTACAGACATAAAATACCATCCCTTCTACTACTATTTCCTTTTGTAGTGGGTTCAAATAGACAAAGAGCTCGTATTGTATGTCGAGTGGACGTGGGTTAGATGATGCGTAAACACCCTTACGTTGCGCCACGCCACGCCATCAGATGCGGCAACATATCGAGAAACTAATGATGCGCTATACTGGTTAATTCCGGTCTGATATACAAGTGGTTTTATGTGGGAGGAATTTGTAGAAACTTATCCTCCTAGAATCAAATTTAAGTAGGATGACTACAAACAATTCGGAGCTTTTTAAGTACCGTAAATTTTGGTGTTTTTGTAATTTTTTGTTAGTCTTTAAGTATTCAACTGATGTACCTAAATGGTACCTACAGGCAGCTGAAGGAGTTGGCTCTGGACAGAGAAAGATGGAAATTGCTACACCGACAAGGGCCTAGCTCTTAAATGATGGATGGGGACCTAAGTGGGTGCCTAGTTAGTCTGTTAGTATAAAAGGCAACAATTAAATGAGCTAGAGGCAAGGTGGTAGACGTTAGAAGACCATCTGCGATTACAAGCATATCTACCCAGTACCCACTCATTTACTTGTAGTAATGATACCCAACATAATTTCACAGACTTATCACTTTATTGAGTTCCGAATTGATTTATTAACGCAACACACTAAGTGCCATTTAAAAAAATAGTTAATAGAGCCAAAACCGTCGTCAACCGACACTTGGCATCTGAACTGTAAATGCTAAGTGTTGCCAACTTTGTGTCAGATAAAGAGGTCATTTTATTTCCTGTCCCGAAACTGGTTCGCGAAACAAAGATATAAAAAGTAGGATTGTATCTACAAGAGATTGTGGAGGTAGGGGTCATGTTAAATGCAAAGAAAAGACAAAGGCCGCCGCAGAATAAAAAGGAACGGTTTCGTTTATAGGCGGTCTCATTATTAAACGCTTTCTTCCCTCGACTCGCGAAAAAACCGAACCTTCTTGAGCCGACCGCTGTTCTTATTTGTTTACTTATCTTTAACACGATTTCGTTATAAGATAGATACCTACTACTGTCCTTTGCAAGCATTTTTTTCAGCTGTTTCAAATAAATTGAGTGATTGTTATCATTTTACAAATTCGGTTACATTTTCGGTATCGATAATTGGATATTGTTTTGTAGGTAAATAAGAAATGTAGTCAATTGTAACAAATCTATTTTTATTTCAATGAGATTTAATTTTATCCACGAAAGCTAATACTCGATAAATTGGATGAATTTAACGACAGTAGGCAACTACCTATTCGTTTGATAGGCCTTTGGTTGCGAGCGTGAAATTGTGAAACAAACCCTTGTATTCATGTACTTATTTTTTTATACATACATACTAAAGGTAGTGTATTTTCCACTGCTATTGCTATTTATATGGGACATTTAAATGTATTTTATAAGCTTGCAAGAGCTATCTATATTTTTTATGTCGATCAATGGCAGTACCGACATTTGTCTGATTATGAGCTGCTCTGATGATGTGTGTTCTAAATTTATGGTTCCATAAATCCATCTACAAGGAAACGTAGTCAAAACATTCTGACCTTAAGATATAAAGTGTGAATACCTGAATATTTCAGGTTATTGACTCTATCTCCACACATCACACGATTCTCGAGAGTCGACTCACAATATGAACAAAAACAGTCTGTAAATGATATACGAGATGTATTCCCGGGAGAGGCTGCGACAGAACAGTAACAGCTAAATAATTCTTCTAGCTTCATTCACATACGGGTACAATGTACATGCTACAATACGTCGCGTCATTTTGCTATACAAGTCTTATTTAAATGAATTAATAATATGTTTTGTTTAGGTACATACGGATAAAATACATAAAAAGACGGAACTACTTACTTTTGTCTGAAATTCGTATTCGTAATGATAAATATATTAATTTGACCGACGCTTTTGATCCTTATTCATAAGGACCGGTCAATATTAATAGCGCCCGGTTAATCTAACATATGTATTCGCATTCGTTCGTGTCATGTACTGGTAAATAATTATCTACCTTCAGGTGTACATTATAAAGTATAACATAAATATACATGTGATGTTCTCCCATTGATTATGCTTGCCAGCTTGGTAATGGCACTCGGAATGAACGGAAAATAAATAATAATATCCTTTACGAGATGCATAAGAGGCTATCGAGACGGTGAGGGATTCGTTTTATTAATTTGTATCTTTGTTTTTCGTGTTAGGAAAGAAGTTGTATGCATTGCGAGCTAATGTGTGTTCTGTGATTGCCGTGTATGTTTTTATAATCATAGTAGTTAGGAATCAGAATCGAATGTTAGGTGATATCATGAAAAAAATGGCTAAAGCGCTTTTTAGCCAATCCGATTATTAGAAAATTAAATCGTAAACAATTTAGAAAGCTGTGCGATCGGGTTCGTTGCGGATTATAACTGTGATTACATATTCTGATTTCCAAATTAATTTCCCAAAAATTTTATATAGCGCTCTATTGGATACCAGTACAACAAATTTAAGGTAAAAAGACACTGAAAATTTGTTAAATATTTAGGAGCACGGAATACTTCTCAAAATTTCGAATTTCGAATGTCGAAATGTATTTTATAGTGCTGCTACTGCTAGTAGCTAGTTACTCGTCAACAAACTCGTTGCGAATATTTGGGGTGTGTCGCTTGCGGCAGAAAATGAGGGCCTCGTTCGTTTGCGGTCGGGATGAGGCACAGACAATGAGCCGTCCAGCCTTTGTGCCCACCTGTTATTAAAACTCCTGCGAAGCGTCCCACTGTGTGAAATATCTCCTCCTTTACACATGTTTTACATACCAGGATTTATCTCATTTATATCAGCTCTTCTTTCCTAATTAAAAATTACTATCTTTTCTAATTAGATAGTAATTTCTTATGTTAATGTATCTAGTGTAGGTATCTAATCTTTGTTCTAGTACCAGGTATCTGCTAAGTTATTAATATTAAATTATTTACAGCAGCTCCGCTGAGATGAAAGTCCTTTGTGTTTATGACTTGATAACAAATGCTTATCCAGAATATATTTAACATTTGTATCTAATTTCATCTGAAAACGTCTTACCCTTTACTTTGTTATTTTACTTAAATATGCAAAATTTTACTTAAGTGAGTATGAATAATAAGATAAAAGTTCTTATTTGTTTAATAATTGTTGGAAGATGTATTTGGAAATACTGCAATGGATAAAACGGGAATATTGTGTAAACATACGTCGTGTATACTGAGGCGTGATACAAGTAGAATTGAGGCTGTAATATCAAATATCACAAAGCCTTTACCCGTCAAACAGACTCAGGTTTCTCATTGCACACAGTAATAGACTGTTCTATTCCACGCTATACCCTATATTCTATATAGTCCTTACCAAACGATGTAAATATTTCTAGAAACGGACTCCCAATAACATTAGGAAAACTGCGAATTTGAAATATACGTGGGAATGGAACACGCATAAAACAGCTTCAAAATTTCCGAGAGCCTTTCCTGTAACAGGTGTATCGAAATATTTCCAACATAAAAATGTTTCGTTCGCATTCCGTGAAAACCTTGCATAAAATGAGACGATGCAGTGCATTGAAAGCAAAATCGTGAACTGGAAAGCTGTGAACATTCTGAAACTATTGAATAGGAGAAATAACGAGAGAGGGCGCTGGTTGCCGATGAGCCATGAGCGAGCATCTATGTAGCTTCTATTACCTACAACGCTTTGCTGCACTCCACATGTAATTCTGGGTTCGTTTACAATTTGTATTTCAAAGGGACTTGATGGGTTTTTGTTTTTGTTAAACACTTTTGTATTGGAAATAAAACCAGATGTTTTTGACACATTTCTAAAATTACTTGGTCACGAATGTGAATATACTGATACTAGCTGTGCCCCGCTGTTTCACCCGCACGAATGACAATTCATATACTATCTTTATAAATTATAGCCTATGTGTTATTCCGAAGTGTAAGCTACATAATTGTAAAGTTTCATTAAAAATCTATTTAGTAGTTTTTGCGTGAAAGAGTAACAACATCCATACACCCAAACAAAGTTTCGCATTAATAATATTAGTAAGGATTGTGCCGTACTCAATAGGTAAGGTATGAAAATTTATTTATTTACTTGTATTAATAACAGGTGGATAGACAATCTCGCCTTTTTGTGATTACATTATATAAATGAAGCATTGTTAATCAGATATGCCTGCCTGCAAGTTTAAACATAGATATTTCCAATATTTTGGAGTTTCGGCGAAATCCATGTGCACAACGTGCTTTACGAACAGCAAAGAGAATAAAGAATCTATAAGCCGTGAGAACTTTGAGCTCCACTATAAATGGATTAAAGTCCTTTGACAGAATAAGCCCAGCGTGATGTAGTGCTAGAAAACAAGAATGATTCATGTTTGGCTGTGTGGGTTTATGAGACAAACTATAAACTAATAGACTAGTTCACTCACATTCCTCCTGTATTTATGTAGTCGGCAGAATCTAGGTCCAATTGACACCCAACTTCTGGGCCTCGAAGGTATAGAAAGTCCCATATCTTGACAGCCTGCTACAGACACATGTCGTTACTATAATGTTCACAAAATGTTACACTAGAAAAACTTAGCAGAACGAGTGTAAAACCATGTTCTTTATACTTTTCTGTTCCCAAAAGATTCCTGAAGTTTTCCGTCACTTGGCGACTAAGCAAATGCGCTTACAATCGCGGGGGTGCGCGACAAGTCGCATGCACGAGTCGCGCCGCGCCGCGCCTTGCCGCGCCGCGTCGTTAGCTGCAAAGTTTTTCCAACGGCATACTAGATGCGATAGATATGCAAGTACACGAGTATTTCAAACTACTTGCGCTGCAAACCTGCCTGATTTTTAACCTACTTTTAAACTATTGAAGTTTTGACGCTGGAGTTGAATTTAAAAGAGGCATTGCGGTATGTTTACAATTTAAAGTGCAGCTCTGGCTCGCTGAAATACCAACTGAACCGAAACTTGTTTTACCGACTTATTTGTGTGTTTTCAATTAACGGCTAAAATTTGTTGAGCGGTACAGTTTGTTTTTTTTTTATTTTGACATTTGTCTGCAGGTAATGCTTTAAGTTGTTTACATAAAACGAATTAAGTCGAGACTTGTACTGTAACATTGTAATACTTTTAGTTTGACTTTGGATTTTTAGAAGAAATCTACAATCGCATAATCCTAATCATAGGCACTTGTTAGTAATTGATAAGGAATACGTACAGAAATTAACCATTAGATCCATTTTAAATGGCAAAATATATTAAGTTATAATTTACTTTTCAATTCGTTGATACATTTAAATTTTGAAAAAAAAAAAGAATTTAAACGATAAAAAAACGAAAACATTTATAAAAAATGTTTTCGTTTTTTTAGATGTATAATATTTCAATAATATTGCTACACAACATTATTGACGTTTGTCAATAATGTTGTGTAGCAATATCAGTACAACTTATTTTGCCATTTCATGTGGAATATATTTTTCAGTTACATTTTCCAGTTATAATTAATATCATGGTTAGTGATTTATGTTACCTCGTTACAGTTTAATTGGACGTCCTGTTACGCCAAATTGATTGCGATGGGTAATTAGGTTCTCGAATAAATTAATTTAGGGCAACATTCAATTATTATGTTTAATATTGGTGTTTAATATCTAGCGTGTAAGTCGTAGTTGATAGCTTTTTAGTAGTTCATTTTGCATTATTGACGGGGAATCTATGGAATGTATTTAGAGTTTGTTGGTCAAAATTAGGTATGGTAAATGTCTGTATAAATGTTTTTTTAATTGAATCTTTTAACCTACTTTTACTGCTAGTATAAATAAGTGTGTTCTCAGGTTAAATTAAAGTGTTGCAATAGTACCGAAGAGGTCCTTTTAAAAATACTGATAGATGTACAAAAACATTTATTATTAGTTGAATTATTTACAATACATATATTTTAAAGATTATATTAGTGTAGTGTGTAGTTAGGTATATTATTATAGTGTGTAGTTATATAGTGTAGTGTGTACCTAACATGTATAACTATATACACTGGTGTAAAGGTTCACTACAATATATCCGATATATAAGGTGCATTTTCTTCAATTAAATATTTTTTAAACTCACAATTTAATCGACAGGAAACCAAACCTGGACACTTACGCGTGACAGCCACAGGTTAAGAAGACTTAGTTCTTCTGACCACTGGTATAAGGTACCCACCTAAATGTCCGATATAACTACTCATGCGTGATAAGGGTTAATACATTATTCATATTTATTAACCCTACATTAGCTATTAATGGTCCTATTAGTTATTACGGCACGATTCTCTTACTGATATTTTTTTATTTTCTTGATATATGAAGAGGTTGGTTCATTTCAATGGGCGATTTATCTAGCGAGTTATACCCAATACTCGAGATAGGAAAGTTTTAATATTTTCTTCTATTAGAATGTAATCAGATATTGTATTGTCTAGCGATATTTATAAGATAATTATGAATCCAATCTAAAATAAACTAAGATATCTGTTAGCTAGTTTAATAATTAAACAACAATGAGTATTTTCAAAGAATATTTGTTTTTGTTTTATCAAAAGAGTGTTTTCGTCTAAAAACTCAGGCTTTGTTCATTGGTGAGACATATAAAAAATATTATTTTTATTTAAAAGTATTAAGTATCGTGTAATTTTTGTTAAAGTTGTATTTATTTTAACACATTTACTGTAGTAAAATCTTTTAAGATTTTCATCAACCACATAACGGGGCCACAAAACTTCAATAGAATTTAGAGTAATTAAGAAATGAGGTTTTACTTAGAATTCTATTTCAAATACTACCAGTATATATTTCACATACAAATCTTTTAGTATTCCTAGAAAATGAATAGTACAGCATTTTCAACTACTAACATCTTATTTTGGACACAATCTCGTCTAAAGATTGGGTAAAACAGCGACTCATTAATTAACGGACCATAGGAAGCTGCTCAACAGTACAGCAATCTTCGTAGCTCTTAAAATAAAACACAAGCACCCATATTACGTAATACCTTAGACCTGAAAGAAAGTGTTATTGTTGCGTTAGAAGGTTCCTCTATATTGCTCCAACGTTTATTTAACCGAGGCCTACCGACCCAACATTTAGGGTTGTTATACTCAGAGAAAATCGCTAAAAACCCTGTCATGTGCACGTATGGACGTGCTTGAAATGTTTGTCTATGCTTTAGTTGCGAAACTGTATTTATCTTCTTTTTATGAGTGCTTTGTCATCAGCGATTGTTCGTGCCAGTCGTAAGTGATTCGAAATTCTTTTTTTTTTGTCGTTACTGTCAATAATTTGCTGCAAATGTTTGATCTGCTGTAAACCGTGAATTTAATGTCCCTTACAAAACTAATGTATATGTTAATGATGTTGGCAAAGTTTTACATAAGCGACAAATACACACATATGCAAAGCAGGGTGGTTATAAACAGTCGTACATCATGGACTGCTGATTAGTGGTTACCCGCGCAATGCCTAGCTTTAGTACAGGGCAAAAATATTCAATATTCGCAGCCAATACAGTGGGCAGGCAGAGGGTTGGGTGGGAGAGCCTCCTCGCCGGTCCATTAACCCCCCCACCGCGTTTATTCGCCGGAATAGTGTGCAATAAAACGCTAGCGCCGACCGGCCACTGGCCGCAGCAAAAAATACACTCCCTAAATATTATTCTTCTAAAGTGAAATAGCGGATAGATAGCGAGGCACGCGGACTGCATGTAGTGTGTACCACCACTGCGTTTCATACACAAATAAAAAACGTTGGAGAGTTTGAAGTTGTATTCCCAATTCATTTCTGAATTTAGCATGTGTTCATGACTCTCAATAGACTGCGCGCATTTGATAGCCCTCGTGCCTTCTATTAGTTGATGAAATAAAATAATTGGCATTCGTTTGTGGAAAACATGAGCAGCTCGAATTTAATTTACGAGTAAAAACATCAAAACCGAATACCACTGAAATGCATATGTACGAGTACTAGATACTATAAAAAATAACGGCAACGAATTCACAAAATTGTTTTTGTGGAACATAGTTCATCCTGTTTTATTTTGTTCTAAAACAGTTGCGTCAGTTTGTTTCAGCATTTTTCAGAAAAAAAGCGTTCGTTTGAGCGCTTTGCCTGGGCTTGTCATACAGGCAGCTAATGTTAGGGCCATACAAGCGTCATACTCGTTTTACGTTAATATGACGTGGACCTAGACCAAAATGGATGTCATACATGTAATTATTTCTGTGCTCTCATGCATGGAATTACCTATGTTTGTTATGTCATACGTAGTTGATGCTTTTTGCTTTTTTTCAATTATTATTGTATGTACCTACGTTATTAGGTACTATTTGACAAAGCCATTCAAGTTTTGTATGAGTGAGTACCAATTTAAAATACTCTACGTACAATAATTATATTTACAGAAATCTATAATATATATATTAAAGCGCGATAAAACAAGGATTCAAAAATCGAACTTAATATAAATACTTTGTATGATTCGTTGTTTCGTAGAGCTGGCAACACTTTTTGTTTAATCTGAACGCATTCAAGTGTCCGTCCGCATTTTATTTCGGCCATTTTAACCTTACTTTACAGTTTACGTTGTCGTTACGATGTTTTAACGTTCGTACTAAAATGTATTAAATGAGTGTAAGCACTCGGACAAGAGTGTTTTTATTCATTTTAAACCAAGCCGCTTATTTCGGGTATATTTTTGAAGGTTTGTTTTGTTATTGTTACATTTTTGGTAATCAAATCTGAACGTGGAATCGTTTAGTGTTGCCTCTAAGAATAACGCGTAAACGTTTTTGCTTTTGTGTCCTTTTCTTTTATAAAATGAAATTGTGAAAAGAAATTTCTGTACAACTATTGAGAAAACATGGATAACATAATAATATCATGCTTTTCAGATCTTCAATCCATTCAAATACGAATATAATAACATTATAAACTTGGAGAGTCACGACAGTAATAACATGTTATATAACGTTTGGAGCATGAGTTCTTCATTGGTTTCACGTCAGGTACAATCTGACCAGACACCGTAAGTATTATTAGGATATTCAAAATAATGTCGCTTTGGACAATCACATTAAAGGTTACATAAACAATGTGAGATATTATAATAATATTTGAAACTGAGATTCAACGTAAACAATACACCTACTTATTTAAATAAAATAGCTTTTATCTAGAACAAAAAGTATTATTTTTTAAAGTTTGCGCCGGTCTTTATATGTAAGTTCCTAATATATTTTATATAGTATAATATAATAATATAATATCCTGGGACAACTCACACACGGTTATCTGATCCCAAGCTAAGCAGAGCTTGTGTTATGGTAACCAGGCAACTGATAAACATACTTATATATTTCTAAATACATACATATTATAGATAAATTACACCCAGACACCAGAACAAATGATCATGCTCATCACACAACATTTGTCCTGGGCGGGAATCGAACCCACGACCTCCGGTATAGCAGTCAGGGTCACTAACCACTAGACCAACAGGCCCGTCTAATAAATATAAATCGTCTAATAAAAATAGTAATAGACTTGATATACCAGAACAAGCAAACATACTCAAACATACTTTGTTTGATGAATAAACTGATACTGCATATTCATCAGTTCACAAAATGCATCAAACGAACAAAATGCGACTGTTAAAATATTACCATTTGATGACGTCACTGCCCTTTCATCTCAATAGATTGTAAAACTAATTTCTATGTACAATAGTATTAGGTAAAATACGTGTTATGTATCAAAATATTCTTCTTTACAAAATAAACTTCAATTTTCATGTTTATACAATTTTGTGTAAGGTTGATATAAGTCTACTCGAATAATTCAATGAGTTTCATTTGTTCACCCAGGTGATATCCCTCAGGTGAACAAAGTGGAATATACCGTTTATACAACACAGGTTATATATAGGTATACCTATTTAGTTCTAATTTAAAAACAACCAGCTTTAATAAGTACTATAGCCGTTTGCCGTTTTTAAATTATACAGCAGTACTTACTTCAAGCACATAATAAATTACGAATTTTCAGCACACAGGTACAAAACACAAACCACATTTAAAATAATTTGTAAGCCATTATTCATCTTTTTACTTATTTTGCGGCTCGGTTTGAAATATGCGGTAGTAATTTCGCTGCGTTACCAAGTCAAATTAAAACAGTGAGGATTTAATTAAATGTGGTAATGGGTGCTCTTGTAAAAATCGCGGCGGCGGCGGCCGAACGACCATCCCCGTTGGAGAGCCCACTGCATCTGACTTAATCCCTTATACACAGAATTAATGCCCAGTACATATAGTTGTAAATTGCCTTAGAGAATTTTAAATGCGAACTCTTATTTACGTTTCCTCTTTGTTTGGGAGCGGACAAAGAACTGTCTGAGCCGTAAATTGAATGGTTTACCAAATTCGGTTTTCAATTCGGAACGAAGCTATTGAAAAGACATCAACAAACAAACTGGTGCATACTCCATCAGAAATAACAAAGCTAGGAGGTTTTTCAGGAAATTACACCGAATCCGTATAGGGGCTGAATTTTATTTAGATTAATTATGAGTTAGTGTATTATGTTTTGAATATCACATATTGTGTAACATAATATAGTAGGCTTTCTTGTTTAAACATATTTATTATTACCGCAGAACACTTTAGGCGAAAAAAAAAATAAGAAAATAAAAGTCCAACAAAAGGTTCTTGTTGACACCTTATCTTATTTTTGAGAGACAAGCGATTTCGGAAGTTATCGACTCTACCACACTCCACAGTTAATTTTTTCCTTATAGGTGCGTATTATATTTTTATTTTTTATCCTCTATAGTCTATGTAGTTAAACGAATGTATTTTATATTATGTATTTTTTTATTCAAATAAATTAAACATCAAAGGTAATTTTGTAGTTATAAAACAATAAATAAATAAACATAAAAATTTTTAAACTATCGCGCTGCATGTTTATAATAATATAATTCACGGGAATAAGCGCGTACATGCATAAATAAAAAAGGTATTTATGCATGTATTTTATAAACATAAAAAATCCCTTATACTATCTTTTTTATGTGTTTCAACCATAATTGCCTTTAAAATTTTAAGTCTAGACAATCAGTAAAAGGCATTTTTATTCCGTTTCTCTAAATAAAATATATTTAAACTGGTATTAAGACCTTCAGAAGCAGGAATTAATTATATTTTAATTAAAAATTGCTTCTTTTGACCTTTCTTTTCGTCCTTATCTTAGATAAATACGAATAAGTCAATGGCAATAAAAATGCCTTGTTCTTACTTAAAATTTTACAGAAAAATACGTCATGATTTTCTTGAACAATGGTATCATTTCATGCTTTCTTTGTTTGTAAGGAAACCAAAATTCTTTGTTTAATTAATTGTAATTGTTTTGGTATCCTTTTTGTTTGTGTTAATGAAGGGAACAAGGACATAGGATCATGATGTCAAGGAAGTTTGTTCGTAAATCTAAGTAATGTACATTGTAAATACAAATTTCGAAATACTTCTTTAGAAAACGGCGGGTGTCTATAACTAAATCGACACAGTAACATTATTATGTATAATTTTAGGTAACACGTGCCGAAAATTAATAACGACAGATGTATTTTGCTTACGCGTGTTAAACAAGAACCCAGTCCCTTAAAAAACAAAATAATTTAGGAGAGAAAAGGTAAAACATTTCCATTATTCCCTAAAATTCCCTATTTGGTAACCACATGCGAAATAAAGCGTATTTTACGCTATTTTTAAACGTCATCGTTTATCGCTCTCGGTCGGACAGGCCGAAGATTATATAGCAGAAATATTAAAGTTGGTAAGAATAAGGTGTCGCGTAAACCGTGTCTGGGTTCTCAGGGGAAATGAAATTGCAAAATATGTCCCCAGGATGGAACGTGTCTGCCTGCGACAGATACTCAGTTATACCGGCCTACTTGTGTGCTAGACTATCTCGTTATTATAATACAAGATAGAAAATTACATTTCATATCGCAAGAGATTGCTGTTCATTTGTCAAGACTGAGTTTGTATTTACCTGGTTGGATTTTCTGGGCTATAAGTTAAAAGAAAAAAATAAGTAATAGTTCTATTAATCATAGGTCTGTACTTAACTTTACTTTCACTTTATTTCTTTGTATCTATTAGTATACATAAGTAGGAAACGATGGAAAAAAACACAAATATTATATTATTCAAAGATACGTGCTACATGAGGTCAACATTTACCATCAATACTTTTTTAAGTAATACAATTTTGATTAAATAGTAAAATTTCATATGTCCGCTATTCCCATAGAGGAAGTGCCCATATAATACGAGATAACGCCATCAAACAGCCAATACTTTCATTACGTGATTCGGCGTCAAATACAAGCAAAGCCTTACTTACTGAGCTACAGAGCCTACGGAGGCTGTAGAGAGAGTATTTTTCCACGTGATGGTAGCTTTGATCCGTCGAGCCGGATCACGTACAGAATTTATTGGGCTCTCTAATAAAACAGAACACATTTTCTGCATTCTGACGTAACTTGGTAGTGTCCCAAACTCCCAAGGCACCCGTGATCACGAATGGCTGTGTTTACACAAACATTGATTCTTCTAATCAGTTAATACAGATTAAGATTACGTGTTTTATAGACTGTTTTCGTGTAGCTTTTTTTCTTATTAGATATATCTTGTACCTTACAAATAAAATTATACGGAATATATAGATAAATCATGGCCTGCCTGTGTTCAATTTATGCGTTGTACTTTTCAGTTTTACTCTATGTTTTAAAAAAACAACATATTTTTTTAATTGTAGGATTGATTATAAGACGTAAGATTAAGGAGTACCTTATAAAACAGGCCTTTAAATCATTTTTTCGGGCTTGTATAACACCATGTGTATTTATTATTAAAACCAACGTATACATATTATATTCCCTTTATTTGCCGGTAGAATACTGATTTATGTATAACCTAACCATCATTCTTCAGATGTTGGAAGAAATTCGATTTCGAGTGTTCGGCACACGATTTATCTCAATAAGTCATTTTACTTACCTACCGCCTCGCTCACAGGATGTAGGCACGGATTATATTCCATTGAAAAGGTCTCTTCCTCCATTATTTTGTTAAGTAAAAGCTAATATTAATAATGCTGTATATTAAGGTATAATGCAGTTATGATGTAGCTATTTATTAACCTCAATAAAAATATGTTCATTTTCTTATCCGTAGAAGAAATATTGCTTCCGGCTGCGATGTTAAAACTATATCAATCGAGAATTAAAAGCGATTTTGACTTACTAAACGCTCAAAATCCATGGCTATTTTTTGTTCAATTATAATGGTTATTTAATAGATTATCCTTATTTACAAAACACAGTCCAGAATGATGATCGTTTTGTATAAAATTTACACAAGATATCAAACGTGTCTTGATCATTTTAAAAACAGTGTTCTTTAAATAATTATTTTTAACAGGAAATCCTGCAGAGGTTTGTGTTGAAAGCACAATATTTTGTTGCAATCACGTTAATGGTCTTTGCCTTATCGTTCTTTCTGTCACGTCGGGAATGTTGAATTATTCAGATAAGAAAGGAATACGGAGTAAAGTAATGGAAATGTCTCGAAGGTTTTCCCAAAAAATGTAATAAAGCCAGATTTTGTTGTAATGTTACTGTTAATATATTTTGTGATGTATGTTCCGTGAATGCGCGCCACCAGATAGCGCCACTTGGCATAATGCCATACAATACGGCGTATTTAAAAAGGTGACAGGATTGCCGGCGATCCCAAATATAAAATTTCCATATTGCGACGTAATTGTTCCCTTGAATGAGAATTTAATGGAAGCACTTAAAATGATAGCGGTTTATCAATCGTTTAACGGGAATAGCTTCTTATATATATGTGACAATAATGTGGAAATAATGAAGACCTTCGTTTTATTTCTGATGTAGAGTTAATAATAACATAAGTCGTTAATACTCTTGCTACAGCGTGCAGCACCTACATGAATGATTATATATTTGCATAAGTCGACTTATAATCAGAAAATTATATACCTAGGGATATACAGTTAATCTTAGGTAGGTATATCTATAGAATAGTAAGATAATGTAGCTCTAAGTAAATAAAAAATGCGAATATGCTTTTGTTAGGTGGTATCATAACTATTATTCTGGTATCAGTTTGGTCATATATCATTAAGTTAGTAGGTCAAAGTCCTAAATGCAACAAACGTTACTACTAGAACCTCCAAGTCTACAAGACCTAACAACATATGGAGCGCATGACACAATATTATTTTTGGAACGGAATCACATTACACTCCCCATTCCGGTATAGCTATGTTGATAAGTTCAACAAAGAAGGCGGTGAAATACGAATAAATTTATTCAGCGTCGCGAAATTGAAATCTCAGGTGGTCGGCTGCCCGCCTGGTACAGCCAGCTACACTTGACCTCCCGCGACCTCTGCATCTTAATGTTATTTGGAATACAAGAGGGTATTTTTAAAAGACACGAGGGTTCATATTCCCCTGGTCAGGTATCACCTTGCATTTGTATTCTGGAGAAGCTTCCCTACCAGCGATCTAGTGAGATTTTGTTAAAATCTGCGCTGTGTGTCAATGAATTTTATGTTTTTTTGAAGCGTGTAGGTTTATCGAATGAGTTTGTGTACTCAGCGTGATTGGGGATTAAAATGGATACGATGTATTGGTTGGATGATTCATATGGATCTCTATGTATGGTAGGTAACAAAATATAGGTACAAAATATTTCAGTATAAAAAGGAGTCGGAATTTTATCGTTGTTTAACTTGGTTTTGCGTAGTACCTACATAGAAAAAATATTTCAACATTTTATTAGGCTTTCCCAATAAAATAATTATAATTACATGTAAATACGGCACATTTATTTAATGTTCGGTTGTTGTCATAACAAATTGTCAAATTCGCAGTTTATCTTATATATAAAATTCTCATGTCACAATGTTAGTTACCATACTCCTCCGAAACGGCTTGACCGATTTTTATGAAATTTTATATGCCTATTCAGTAGGTCTGAGAATCGGCTACTATCTATTTTTCATACCCCTAAGTGGTAGTTGGTAGGTAGTAGGCAGGTGCTAGGTAGAAAAAATTGCATTGCAACGCATGCCGGGTACAGCTAGTATGCTATAAGTATCTGCCTGCTACATTCCTTTACAATTTTCTGAAAGTATCTGTATATAAAGCAGAAAATCTCTATTTAAATACCATTTTGGTTGACTAAACCATCTTCAAACATCGAAATCGAAATACCTAACCTATTTACACCTAGATTTAGGAGACGAACGAAGCCAGAAGCAACGTATTTCTGTTAAGCGTATACACAATCATGTACAGTACAGATAGCAGGCAATAAAAGTAGCGAAGGTGTTGCGAGACGAATTTCGTTCGGGAAGGCACAAATAAGATTTGTAAGTGCGAAGGTAGCTTCACATTTTCCTACATATGTTGTGTCGCCGAGATTTACGAAATGAAGGATTTTGATACGATGCGAAAGAGGGTCTAACTCGATTCCACGTTACATACTTGTACAGAATGCTGAAGAGATACGCTTTAATATTTTACCTGAGAATATTGCGTTTTAGTTTACGATGATAAGTGGGTTTGAGGTGAAAGGTCAAAGGTCGATGGTGCTTGAGGTTGACCGGCGTCTTGACACAGATCATTTGATACTAGAGAAAGGATCTACAACCGTAATAAAAAAAGGAGTAGATATAATATTACTTTTTAAGAATAAGCCTTTTCGTACACGTAGCGACATAACTCTCCGGAAAATACGGAGTAGACTATTGGTACTACATTTCCCAAACATTTTTATGTAACGAACACGTCAGAAATTGTCGTAAGTGGTCTTCTATCGGAAATTTGAGTCGCCTTGTGTATGAATGTTTCGTTTCAATAAGAATTATTTATGTGCTTTGTAGCCATCTTGCATGTGCATTTTTCCGCACAAATTGTGACTAAATTTAAAGGAGTATATTTTTGTTTACTAAGGTTTTGAACATTATAGATTTTTCTAACAAGCATAAACATTAAACTCATTCGACTCGTCCCGAAACGGATCGTAAAAATATTAGTATCGTGCATAAATCGAAACCGCGACATTTATACCGCAAATCGTGACGTCAATTCTTTTATTCATAAGTTCTTAGTCTGTGCCAGCTATACTTTATGGCTGCAATGAAAGACTGGAAAAATATATACTTACCACTTTTTTTTTTACTTACCACCGATTAGATAAGTTCCTACATTGAGCCACTAATTGAAAAAGTAAGCATAAACTAGGGTGCTAAAATTCCAGCCATATTATGTATCTTGCAAAAGTAAAGGTCTTTCCTTTTTTGCCATTATTGCTGTCATATTACTCATTTATATAAGGTTATAGCGATACGTAATATCAATTAGCAATATGGGATCTATTATTACAATTTATAAACGGTCGTTTTTTAAATTTGTAATTGTTTTTTTTATTCAATAATTAAAACTCCAATACGCGTTAATTTTGTCGCTTTTTTTCTGTTACCCACTTTTATTTCGTAGCCACTTTAGTAATATTTCCCTTCTTTTACCTTTCTTTTTTGCGTTGCTGCTTTTCTATGCTCTTCACTGAAGCTATACTACATATAATATATAGCTTTACTATATATATCTGATGTTTATGTACCCTGTCGAAGCGGATATTGGGATATTGGGAATAACATGTGGATTTGCCGCCAGACATACGGTACCGACCTCGTCGCAAGGGGTTCCGCCTTATAACGTTATACGGCTTTACCTAAGGAAGATTTTATCTATTTGTATCAGTTTTTTTTGGTAAAGAAATCTCTCATTTTATGAGAATTGCTTAAATCTCATACATATTGTATAATGTAGATTGCAGAATCCCAAACTATTTTAAGTTTAAATGAAATGTATCTTTTTTAGAAATTTTAAGTTGATGAAACAAGTCTTCTGTGTTGCTCTTCTGTCTATTCTATAGGTATATCTTCCTTATTTTCCCAATAGTGAAAGGTAACGGACACACTTATAAATATTAATAATATTATTGGCTAACTTTACAACATATAACCTGTCTAAAAATATTTAAGTTTCAACTCCATAACAAACTTTCCTATCAAAATATTCATATGGCTGTCAAAATAGTCAGCTATCAATAATGATTTTCCGGCAAACTGTGTCATTCATTAAATATCGTCAATTTATCAAATGAATGGTCAACCGTTCATGGTGGGCGCTGGAGATAACAGATGCATTAAAAACTTCAATTCTGCAGCTCTATAATAGCTCTGTGAAAAGTACTTTAGATTTTTTTGGTCTATATGTTCATGTATATATTTTGCGCTAGGTGCATTTTACTTTTAGATATATGCTAAACGGAGTGCTGCAAAGTATATAAGAAAAGTGATTGATAACCACGAAAATTACATGAAATAAATGCAGAATCATTATGTTATTTATTTTGAAGTAAAAACAAGTATTTTTAATAAACAAGTTTCTACAAACATAACCCCGTTTTTTTTCTTAAAATTGTTCCTGTTTTTATTATAACGCCTTTTTTGTTCCAAATAACAAGTTCAAAATAAGCTTGACCTCTGTATTCTGCCAGCCATTATTTTAAATTACATAGTTTTACAGTTATATAACATAAGCAATTATGGAACGAATGCAGAAAACTACGAATAAAAAATAAAAAATATTTTTGATATATTAATGCATGCGGTCGGAATGGCTTGGCAATATTGGAAAATACTCGTCCGTAAAGCAATATGGAGTACAGATAAAATGGACGTAACGGCCAATATATGCAGCTGAAGGCAGACTATGTGGAAGAGAGTTCCAACTCTTTTTAAATCTTCACCCATGCACTTAAATTTGATCAGTTTTTGTGCTACATTTTAAGGTACTGATAATGTGATTGACTCGTCAAAATTGGGACGAATTAAAGGTAGGTATGCTAACCCTCGAAGCATAGGTTTAAAAATCTTCTTTTAAATGTAGAGTGTGGTGACAAGGTAGAAACTTATGTGAAATCATGGGCAGGAAACAAAATAAATATTCAAAACATTATATTATAAAGGAAGACAATATTATCTTCATAACTCATGAACATAAACATCATATCGATTTAAGTAGTTAAATCTTAACATTTTAATATCTTGCATAGTTATTGCTTTTCACTGCCTTTTTTAATATCAACATAAACAGAAAGTCATAAAGGCTTCAGTCTTAGCGATGGAATGCGAATAGCGGTAGCGATCGCTAAAATTGCCAACAGCGTACAGAATAATTTTCGTAAATACACAGTACAGGGAAACTAATTCATTTTCAGCAATTGGATGCCGCCGCATGAGGCCCGCCCGCAACGGGATAAAATTAACCGCTTACCGGCGAACAAACTATTCCATATTTAACTGCGGTTAGCTGAACTTTAACTAGCGTTATACGGTCTGTGACAGAGCGGAGGATGCGAGCCCGCCTGCGCCGACCACCGACCGCTGCCTTAAATAAAATGATAATAATGGAAGTTTCCGTTTACCCACCGAGGGCAGTGAAAGATTTATTTACGCTTAGAAACTCATTTGCTGCGAACCCCCAAATAAAAAGCAACTCAACAGCTTGAAAAATATTATTTCGGTAAACGTGGCCGAGACGGGCGCGTGCCGCGTAATGTCCCCTAATGTGCTCGCATAAAAAATCCAACGCCATCGCACACCGCCCGCGCCGGCCGCGAATTCTCTTCGAATGGACTAAATTTTATGCAAATTTTCTTTATGATCTTTTGGCGTTTGACGAGGATTAACGCGACGTGGATATTCGACAGTTTTATCTTTATGTACACAACGTAAAAGGGTTGAGTTTATACCTCTTCTAAAAGATAACACTTGGAATGACGTTTATTCATATAGAGGTTTTAACAAATTGTTAAATTAGGATTATAACATTGTTGCGGTGAATTTAAATAAGTATTTTAAAAGCTTGGTTGTTGGATATAAAGTACACGGACTTATTATTTTTCTTGTAATTACAATACCGTAATCAATAAATAACGGTCCACTGATATTTCACACTTCATTTGCGTGAATCCTTTGCCTATTGGAGTTTCGCTCGGTTTCTCTTTGCGGTCGTCGATATCTAAGTTTTTACTTCGGATGAGTGGATTCCGATCGAACAGTTTCAATTTCCAAGAAGCGTCGGACAGGCTGGGCCTTACTACGGAACCGCAGAGTTTTTACCCCGTACGGAACCCTAACGCCCGCTGAGCGAGGGATTTCTGTATTTTTATAATCCACGAATAAAATACCGCTGCCTGCTCAATGTGCAAAGTGGAATTCATGTAGGTATATCATAAAAAAGGAATGATAGATACGCTTACTCTAGAAATAAGAATATAATTTTCTATGCCTGACTTTTGATCTTGAACTGAATATAAAACGAATTTTATGTAAAGACCGAAATTACTCAAGTGAAATGTTATTTTTAACGAAAATTTCTAAATTCCTTTGTCAGGATTAATTACTGAATTTCAAACTGGAAAATAAGGTCCTCATTCTACTGTTGCTACCCGCTTTATGTAATAGAGCACAATCTTTAAGGCATTAAATAAATAAGATAGCGAAAAACAATCCTTTACCAAGAATGTTAAATTTATCCACATTACATTCTTTGCTGACTTAATAATTATTTTGACAATGGACCTAAATTATTATTATTTGTCCATGGTTCCAACACGATTATGTTTTCGTAATGTTGGCAGCACTGGGTAACAAATTGAGTTCTAAGGTGTACGCGAATGTTAGACATTGAAATAAAACTACTTTTACGGATTTTATCGCGATTTTTATTTATATTTTAGATCGGAACACAAATAATTAATTAAAAATATGAAGGTAGAAAGAGCAACATCAACCGTCAAGACGAACAACACCTCAGACTGCCCGTGACCATGATACCTGCAAAGGTGTCGAAACGTCAGGACCTAAAATCTAAATACAAACCGCGATAAAATCCGTAAAAGTAGTTTTATTTCAGCACTGGATAACTATGGGCCGTCACAGTCACCCTACGCGGTAGGAATCCATTCAAGAACTCATTTCTCAGAGTCACGTAAGTAACTTTATAAGCTGTCGATACTGCATCGGATCTCGGTCTGAGTAAATAGAGCTACTGTGTCATAGCTAAATACAAACAGTATTATTTTTCTGGGTTTATTTGTTACGGACTAACTATCTGTTGAGGTTATTTGAAGGCTGTTTAGAGAATTACGTGTCATTATTTTTGAGTTAGCACAAATATATGTAAAGTTAAATTTTTAAATGGCGCGGTGTTTGTTTGTTTCTGGATATTTTCTAGAATACTTACTTGATAAAAATGTTACAAAACAGGGTTTAGGTTATCTATCTATCTAGCTTTATAGTAATACTGTATGTACTATTTTAATCTTTGTAATCTTAAGGACCCTTTTAAAACCTTTAAAAACTTTTAAGATCTTACAATAACCCTATTATTATTAAATCTTTTAAGTGCTTCAAAACAAAAACTACAAAAGGCATAGCTTCAGTAAATTTATTACCAGTTCTCCTGAGTTGACGTGTGCGGGTAAATATTCCATGATATTCTTCTCAAAGCTTTATAAACACAGCCAGTAAAAAACAAAATAAAATGTGCAACTTGCTTGTTTGCGGCTAAAATAGGAGTCATAAATCGGTGGGAGACACAGAGTATTACTTCTATGGAGAGCTTGTTTTACTTTTCTTGTGGATAAAGTCTATCACGGAGGCTACATTTCCATCGGGACTATTTATATAAAAGTGAAGGAATCCATTGTCAGATCTGATTATCTAAACTTTATCTTAAAATTTTACTCTATAATGACAGTTTCATGCTATGGTTCTATTACCTAAGGTATAGAATAATATTGTAGTAGAACCTACATGTGAGATCATTATGGTTTTTGAGCCATTAATTTAAATTATATTATTTTAGCGGACGCATGTCGACGATGTCGCAACTGTGAACTGAGTGTATGGTGCAAATGAACACTCAATGCACTCACTACTCTGTGTTTTACGAAGTAGAGAGAAGCTCACCTACTTTGTTTTGGAAGTACACTAACTTTGTACCTATTTCACGTATTACAACCTTAAACTTGGCCGCGTTAGCACTACCACGAATTATGTATTTAGTTGGCTGTTTCAGATAAATTGTATTTATTGCTGTTTACTTTGTTTGTTGCCGAAGGCTTTACGAAAAGAAAATATATAGTGTATAACATTTTTATTTTACCTTAATAGATATTTATTTCTTTAATGTTCTTTAGTTTTAACTTTTTGGCAGCACATAAATAACATATTTTTAGAATAACTTTTCAGGTCTAGTACCTACTTTTATTCTTTTTATTTAATATTTACAAAAGCATAAAACATACTTTCTTTACTATCGTTCTACTGCGGAGCAGACAACTAACGTCAAAATTGAATTTGGTGTGCCAAAAAACAAAAAAAATATTGTGATGAGCGTAATATACGCTGATAGGCACTGGGTATTTATTGGAAAATCTGAATATACCATAAATGTAGTTTCCAGACAGTTCGATGAAGCAATTATAGTGGTTCCGTGTGCATCGCAGTGCAGTCTGTCAGTACGAAATGAGACGAGAATTGAAGGCGGAGTAATTTCCGCTAGGTTCCGCCAGGTGGCGCTCCTTCCGATGGAGGTGAAACCCCTCGTAATTAGGGAAAAGTGTTTAATAAAGCGATAAAACTTGATGGCGTTTAAGTGGAAGATATTGACACCTAAAAGGAAATTAATTGATAAGATGAAGACGATGAAGGCCTGAGTAAAAAGATTATTTAAACCAAGACTTTTATAGAAATCTTTTTATGGTCTTAGTTTGTCTATTCTGAGTACCTATCCACAGATTTATCCAAGTTTTCTTACAGAAATGAAAATAACTAGTAAAAAGTAACATAGTATAAATAATCAGTTATTTTGTATGCCCTAATGATAAGTGGACATACAAAATTGGTGCAATGACTTTCGATTACATAACTCTTGGAACAGCGTCAAAAGCATTATAATTCAGAAGATTATCAACACATTGCTAAATTATGACCGGATTATCAGCAGTATAGTTTTATATTGACCAGGGAACCATGTGAATGTACTGCATCACAAACCATCATTATGTCCATCGTCGAACTGGGATTATCGAGCTGTCAGTAAGTGGGAGTCATGGAGCTTTGAAACCGTATAGCACACACACGATCCGCGTAATCCCTTAACTTTAAACCTTATGTCCATAGTATTTAAGTCTAGTATACATACACTAGTTTTCAACAGCATAGGATCAGTGTAAGCCTGTTTAATCAACCGGCCGTTGGCCAACACAAAACAGCAAAAGTTCTGTGTCGATGTAAAAATTTGATGCCGTTAGTTTGCAGCTTCCAATTTCACTGAAACTGAACACAAAAACTAGATTTTTAAAATAAAATAACGACGATCGTTTGTGAATATCGAGCTTTTTCATTAAAACGAATGGGTTTCAAAACTAATTTCATGTCGAAAGGGTTGACTTTACGATCAGTTTCGGTTCTAATTAGGTCGTTAAATGAACTGCAAACTGTTTGAGTTTAGCTGACAATAGGCTTTTGACGGTGTTGCCTGTTTATCTGGGCACGTGTGCATACTCGATTGTCTTGCTCAGTCAGGTTCTGCGGGACGTCCTGCATTCATTCCGATGATTGTTATCCACTAACAAGCAGCGAGGTCTGTTACAGAACGGAAATGAACAGATAAGCCTGTTTACGTGTTATGGCGCAAAAAAGTAATGCCATTATGCCAGTTTGCATGAGATGCCGGTTGCGGTTCGTGGCGGCCGTGTTTTGTTTTATGCCAGTTGTTCGCCGTGTTCATTTGTAGTTGGCTGTTTTTGCATTTTTCTGAATGGTATGGAATAATTTGAATACAGAATGTGACGTGTTTCACATTGGTCTGATGTTTTGCTATATGGTCTATAGGTCTAATTCGTTTGCCTATCAACATATTCTACATTTTGACAAGCAAATTTTGTTAGTTTTGGAGAAAGGAACTCATTTGAAATAAATTATATAAATATATGCAGTGTTTACAGTTAACTTATTATCTTAGCTATTTTCGTACCTCCAGATTATGATTAATGATAAACTCGATCGTTAACAATCATGCGATTAAATTGTCACAACATTGTGAACATTAAATTTTATACGTTTGAAGACTGTTTAGCTCAAAACTTGTGAAGGATGCGCTGCGGCGGCAGACGGCGTCAAATCTACAAGTTATTTCCATATCCCAATATCCGACGGGACACTATACTATATACTGCAGCCATAAAATATACTGCCACCATTTTGAATCCGCAGACGTTTGATTTCGTTGTATAAATTGCTATATGCATGCAGATAACAACATGGGAGGTAAACTTCAAACATTTGGGCAATGGTTTAAACCTATTGAGTGATGAAAATACAGCCTGAAACTAATTGGGTAATCCCAAAAATTCGTGTATGTATTCTTTTATAAACCTACTTTCATTTGTTTCAAATGTTATCTTTTATATACCTACGTTAATTTGTTTCTCATAATTTAACTGTTTTCGAACTGTTTAAAGCAATTACTTAACGTTTTAATTACAATACTACTTAATTCGAAAAACAAAACACAATCAATCGCGGTAGTATTGACAGTTAACGTAAATTATCCCGTTTGAAAATAGAACGGAAACAAAACACTATCGGTTGCGGGGTAACAGTGTTGCCATAGTTTACAGGCATGTTTTATCTTGTGCAGTCACAATGATTGTAATAGTACATGACGGTTCCCTTTGTGAGCTAATGGATGAGGCCTCGGTACCAACGCCATGAATGTAATTGGTTTTTGTTTCATAAGTTTTTGTGGCTTAAATGTGGTTTGGGTACTGGCACGTAATGAAATTCAATTTATAACCGGTCGATTGAATAAAAAAATAGTTTTTGGAAGGGATTAATTATTTCCTTTTTAATGGTTTATACTTTTTTACTCGTATAACATGACTTTATGACATGACTTTTATATGCACTCTTAATTTTTTCACATCTAAAACTTTACGTACTGACTAAATTAATATTAAGTAAAGACGTGAAAAATCCTACTACCTACCTGAAAAAAAAATGTAGATATTATAAATCAGTAAGTTTATAGGTACTAATCGGTACTACTTATCTAAACAAGAACATTTTCGTGTCAAGGTTTGGCTTTTAAGAAGCAGTACTCAAACAAAATATATCTACTCGTTAAAAGCACAAAATGCAAGTTAATAAAACCCTTCCACACATCTTTACAAATACCACATTTATTTCAATTCAAACGCTGCAGATATTCTATTCAATAAAACCTCTTTTTATATCAAGGAACTTAGTTTTAGAGTTATAGCATGGACCCTTGATTCAGTAAAAATACACTTGAACTGGCTCGAGTTTAATTAAAACCGGGAAAGTGCAGTATTATAAAATACGCAGGCGGTTAAAGGAGTGGGCGAGACGGAGATTTCTTTAAAATGGCGACTGCTTGGCCGCTACACCGTACCGCTACTGAGTACTTATGTTGCTTTTGAATGCATTGCCTATTTTGCTACATATGAGTGTATATTTGTGATATTAAAAGGCAATGTAATAATTAACTTTTAAATTACCTAACAGTCGCTTGAGAAGAACAAAAAATTTATGCAGTTTATTTGTCTATGTACATTTTGAAGTAGTGAATAAAATGTACTACAATTTGTTTGTTTTCGTTGGATATCTTTTTATCTTTTATTGGATAACGGACGACCGGAAAATTGATTCTCCTGGTGGTAAGTAAACTCAGATAATCTTCTTTACAAGGTTTGAAAATGCATTTCGATTAAAATTGGTTGTTTGATTTAGTATAGTTATGTTGATGTACGACTAAGAATTCATAGTAGATAAACTTATTTTTTATTAAGAGTAGGCAACATGCTATTATATTAGTTAATACAAAACAACTTTATGATACAAATATTTATGAACTTAACTACTTATCCATGTATATGTTACTGTAAAACCTCGAACTACGGTAAATCTTAAGATTTTCTAGTAAAACGGTAAATGTCATCATCATCAATTTCAACATTTACGTGCCTTTAATGTAAATCCTAAGATTTACCAAGTGAACGGTGGTAAAAGTTAGAATTGCAACCCTTTTTGGACACCTAACATTAAGAATTGGTCAATCTTAGGATTTACTGGAAAATCTTAGGATTTACCGTAGTTCGGCCTTTTACAGTAACATATACACTTAAAACAAATGAAAGTCTTAACTAAAAACATCAAAAAAGGTGTAGAAAAATATCTATTATCTTATTTAGTTCAGTTGCATTTTAACAAATCTAAAACGACCTATTTACAGAACTATTTGCTAATAATTTCAGTAGAAATACAACTAAATACTCGTACCCTTGCCGTCATATACCATGACAGATGTATCTTTAGCTCGGTTTGCACAACCTTAATGTGAGACTTCTCGCTCTCCTATATAATTAGGGTCTGAAAATGAAGACTAAAGACGGATTTGTCTTTCAAGTAAATTCTTAACGTTGTGATAACAACCTTACCTCTTTTGATGTGTGAGTAATAATTTTATTTTTAAATTTTATTAAAGTTAAAGTTTTTGTTTTGTTGTATAGTCACTTTTGTAATTTATAAATAGTGATTGTATCATCTTAAATGTGTAAATAAAATATTTCTGGTGTTTGATATTGGAATATATATTTTAAGTTGTATAAGTTTGTTTATATTTTAGTTATATTCTATAAGTGTTTAATTTTGAAATATATTCATCTGAACGTCTCGTTTGAAGTGACAATGACGGCATAATTGGTGTAGTTGTGTATGTTTTGAATGGTCTTCGTTTTACGCGTGGGTCAAATCCCATAAATTTGAGTATTAAATTCAGAGCAAGTCATATGATATAGACGATATATAATAGATGTTTCATAATAACTTTTTTGATAAACAATTAAGGTAAACACATTTTAATTTAAAATACTATGAAGTAAATAAACTACAAACTCCAAACAACAGCGAACTTCTTAACAGAAAGAGCCAATTACACTCTTTGTACCGTTATTCCCTAGTTTCATAAAACGCTAACACACACATATTTATCAAAGTTTCAAACTCCAAGATCCGCATAAAAGATAAAGATAAGTTTACGATCTTTTTGTTTTAAAAGCTATACAAAGTAAGAGCTCCGAACTATTTATGTACCGGAAAGCAACTATGTTTTTAACAGCATTGTTCTTCGAAACAAAAACTGGATTTGCAGCTTAAAACAAAAGGTGTTGTTCACTATTACTGTAACCGTCGCCGTCGTGTGAAATTATGGTCCAAATGGCCCAGGGCACTCCACCGTCTGTTCATATAACCCTGTAATGGCCACGGAAAAATAGAAGACGCTGATTTATTATACTGAATAAGTAGATATACTGTATTCTGAATACAAATATTGTGGAGGTTAATCAAAGTACACACCGGTATATCTGTTCTATAATTATTCTGGAGGTTTAACTTAAGTACCCACTGGCATTTAGCACTGGGTAAATTGTAAATAATCTGGGTAATATATGAACCAAAGCGTGTTATAGTTAAGCTGATGGTAAGAGAACACCATAGCCCATGGTTATGATATGTTTCCAGGCTTAATTAACATTTTAAATTAATCAACCACCTAAATGTTTATCATAACAACGCATTTATAACGTATAAAATATAAATAGGATCCTTATACTTCATAGCTATTTTATTGATACAATACTAGAATGACAAACAAGTACTTAGGAATATTTCAGACAAATCCTAACGCGATAGACGTCGTTCACAGCAGACGCAGTTAGGGTAATGACACTCAATCGTAACCGTGTTTAGAAAATTCTAGTCTAGACTTAAACAGTTTTCTGTAAATGTTTTCAATTACATGTAGGGTATGAAAGAATTGTATATAGTTTTAGCTGTGTAACTGGACTGCTTGAGTCAACATCAATAAGGGGAAAAAGATACTTAACCCCTGTTTCTGAGACGTTGATCAACACAATAATTAGTTAATCACCTGTCAAATCTCCTTTTAAGCGCTGTGATCGGTTGTTACTCTTTCATCGTTTCGACACCTTTGCAGGTATCATAGTCAGTCTGCCCGTGACCATGATACCTGCAAAGGTGTCGAAACGTTAGGACCTAAAAACTAAACCGCGACAAAATCCGTGAAACCTAGTTTTATTTCAATGTCTAACATTCGCGTAAACCTAAGAAACCAATATACAAAATTCTATGCAATATAGTATTTAGATAGTATACATATAATATCGTAATTAAGACGATATTTGTCGTAAAATTAAAACTGATATAACATACAACGTCACAAGGATATTTAATAAAGTAAACTTTTGTTGAATGAGACGTAATTGCCTGTATTGATTTGAGTCTTACATACTATGGGTTTAAAAGGTAAGTATCTTATAGAACTGACATCAAACTTACTATTTAATATTCACAGACTGAGATAAATTAATTTAAAGATGACTGCATGATTCTCAAAGATAATGTACATACATTGTAACTTGTAAAATAACAATTTAGCAAATAAATCTAATAAGTATTCTCCTTACAATGAACGTTAAAACGAATGTGTTGTAGAACAATTTTTCAATGCCTGATAGTCTTTTACATTGTAATATAACATTGCAAATGGCGGATGTTGAGCGGAAACGCGGGGAAGAGCGAGATTTGCGAATAATTACTTTCAGGTTTTCAGAACTCATTTCCTACGAACACTATCTAGTTATAAACGCGATGGATTCGGGAACTCAGACTTTAGTTATTTATTAACTTGCTTCTGTTTGATTCTGGCTTTGTAATAAAACTGAAACTTTTGTTTAACTAACATGGAATTTTATTTATTAGTTATAGTTTCTAATTAGTTGAGTGGAGTATGTGTGTTTTATTTTTAAATGGTTAATGTTTGATATGCAGAATTGTCTACAAGTGAGTGTTTAACATTAAATATGTGCTGAAAATAGTTAGATATCTGTTTGAAAATATGTATGTTTACTATCGAATGTTATAAAATAAATAGTATTACTTAACATGTGGTATTAAGTTGCAGTTTTAAAAATTAAACCAAAAAATCTATATCGAAATATTTTCTGATCCACATAGAACTCACCAGGATCAAACTGAAAACAATAAGGCCAATTACTTCTCCGTAGTTCCAATACTCAAATAGTAATCGAAGTATCGTATTAAACGTAAGTACATTTATTTTGTGGCTAGATTTCCTCGCATTACATCATTCTGGAGCACTATGGAGTCCTTTCAACTTTTATAGCCAGTGCCGTAAGGAGCTACGTTTTTATTGCCCCACTGTTTCAGATGGCAGTCGGAAACTTATCACCTTTAGTTAATTTGTCTAGCTCTTACAACTAATGGTCCACAGTTCGAGAACGGAGAATTTAAGTAGATGTTTATTAAGAGTGTTTGTGGTTATAACTTTGTTTATAGTCAAATATACAACTTGTAACAGAATAAACGCAATTCCTGAAAGTAGTTGGTTCAGAATGGGCTTCTGAATCGATTTCTGGCATTAAAGTAGGTGCTAATTTTTGACGGAAATATCTTGTGAGTCGCTCGCGCCGCTCGCCCAAACGTTTTACGTTTAGTAAGAATAACTAATTTTAATAAAATCACTAGGCCAAACCTAGTGATTTTAAATTAATTTAATTACGGATGTTGTTTCGGACGTATAATTTAAAATACTAATTGGGGTGTCTAAAGTTATTACCTTTATTCTGTTACAGTAGTGTAGTGTTAGTGTAGTGTGTGTTAAGGTGTGAATTCTTACGTACCTATCTGTTAATAAGGATACAACTATATAACTAAACAACTCGTTTTTTAGCCTCGCTACAGATGAGTAAAAAATAATTGTAATTGTTCTTTTTTTAAATGTTGTATAAAGAACATTAATACGGAATTACGATGAAAAACAACTTGGTAAATCTAACTCATCTCACACAATAGGGTAGATGACTAGGTATAAAAAGTCAAAATTTATTTAGTCCGCCATTTAGTAAATCTAAATATAACAGAATAGAATATAATATTTATTTAACTTATTAATTTAATTTATTAATGGACACGTATTTTTCTTTTATCAAATCAATTACAATATACGAAGATAAACTGCTTTAAAGTTCAGGAGTGGGGGCTTGTGACGTCAAAGCTTGGTACAATTTTTGATTAGACGTGACGTTCGAAAGATTTCGAAGACTCATTCATCACTAATAACTATAATACACTCACTAATAATTATAATTTAATAAATACCATTTAATGGTAACACTATTATAAAAAATCGTTAATGTAACTACAATTGTGCTAACACTTAGTTACTTTTCGTAACATTTCACAGATATTACCATAAACGTGTTATCAAATAAAGCCATCTAGTCCTAATTCTAAATTGTGCTAACAACTGGTTTACTGAATGTTATAATTACACAGTCGACTTACCGCAGCGCACGTGCGACCTAATATTATACCTGAAATAGACAATATGCGTTGGTATACAAGACCTCTAACCTCAAGATCCGAGGTTAAAATATTTGCAAAATGAACAGCAAGCTGTTACAGCTATATTGTGATACGTATATAGCTGTAACAGCTTGCTGTTCATTTGTATCTTTGAGATTGATGTATAGTATGATAATAATATATAGAGTATATGAGTATGAAATAAATAATAATAATAATATTCCGGGACAACTCACACACGGTTATCTGATCCCAAGCTAAGCAGAGCTTGTGTTATGGTAACCAGACAACTGATAAACATACAAAACATAAATATTATAGATAAATTACACCCAGACACAGAACAAATGATCGTGCTCATCACACAAACATATGTCCTGGATCGACATCGAACCCACGACCTCCGGTATAGCAGTCAGGGTCACTAACCACTAGACCAACAGGCCCGTCAAACTACACGGTTTTGTAGTTTGATAGGACAATGATGTATATAACAGGTATATACCTATCTGTAGCAGCTTGTACTTTTGAGATATATCTATCTTAAAGAGGCAAATAATTTAAATCATACTTAAATAATGAATTATCAATGTTTTGAAGTTTGACGATACGATCTGCAACATATGAGTGTAAGATACGGGTATAACCTTACAATACAAACAATATAAAACAATTAGCAGCCAGTGTTCGCAGTAAGGTCAGCAACAAACACAATAAGCTCAACGTATGAGATCGTCGCCTTCCCGTGTAAACACACCTTACTAGATTAGTACGGACCATAGAGTAAAAAGTTAATACTTTAGAGTGCGAGTATCGCTAAAAGCCCATTGTGACGAGCGTGAGCCAATTTTTGGCCGTATGTAGTACATTATTGTACTGATTTAAGTTATTCATCGTGCAATGACAGACGTTTATGCAAAAACATCGATAGTTCCGTTATTGTTAGGGTAATATTAAGTTTTAAGATGGTTTGATTACCGACGAGCCCTGTTTTGATACTATTTTGCGAAGAAACTAGTTCATACAAGTGCTTACGGTTCATACCCTGATATGCGCCCTCTGTAGTTTATTATCTATCCTCTAAGGTTCGGACGCATTGAAAAATTCACTCCCTAGGATCCGACCGCAGGAAATTGCGAAAAATGCGCTCAACTCGCAACTAATGGACATGTTTGTGCTTCTACCACGTACCTTTACAGAAACTGCTGAAATATCTACCCCAACTTGAACACTGAACTTATTCTTACATTGCAAATAACAAAGAAACGATTTATGCACGGTGCGCGCGTTTCAAGACTGCGGGTAGGTGTTGAAAAAGAAATATGAGCATTTAATTTTTTAACTAATAATGTAGGTATTTAATAGTTTTTTTTTTCAATAAGCAAAAAATGAAATAGCTATATAATAACTCAATTAGAGTAAGCAATATCTTTTTTTAAGACATTTTTGGTCAATCAGGTTTTGCTGTAAGTTCATACATATTATGCTGCAATTCTTTAAACATAATTATTAGATACTAACTTTATTGACTGGTATGTTAGCTCGCTATTATACATTAAGAAATTAATGACCTGACAAATATAAAATACGGAACTTACAACACTTACAACTATACTATCTGGACACGGTTCCCCCCATTGACAAGGATGAAGATGATTTTTTTGACGCCTGTTAGTTTATTTTTTATATAAGTTTTAATTTTACTATAAATACAGAAACAAAGAGCAGTCTGTACAAAATCCAAGCCTCCGAGTTCTAGAGTTGGCAACACTGAACATGTAAGAGCCTTGGCAAATTGGACGTGTTGCAAGTTCGTAAGTTGCCTTCTGTTTTGCACCCGACTTGGTTTATATCAGCTAATATCGAGATACGATTTAATTTTGATTGCCTGCATAGAAAGTTTGATTTGGTAGTTTGTATGTCGGTTGTTGGTGACGATAGTTCTCATGATTTTTGGCGTTTCTTAATTTATTTTTGACCGGTATGTATTATGTGAAGTATTGTTTGCGCTTATGCTTACATGCTTGCTTGCATGTGTCTGTGTGTACATTTACGTAATTTCTTTACAATGTATGAAATGGTTTAGGGTATATTCATATAGGGTATTCACCCTAAACCATTTCATTTCACCCTTAATGTTTATACCGATGTTTACAATCGTTAAAACGATCTACCGAAAATTAAAATGTAAAGATTAATTAATGTAACGTTTTTGTTGGAAATGAAATTTTCCTATAATTTTCCGCGTCGTTTCGTTTGGATTATTCACTTCATTACTGTTTAATCCGGACCCTTTTAAGGTCGGACGCCATATATCTACATGAACAGGTAAGGGACACTAATTTTGCTTTTAATTACGTTCAGAAGGGTCTGTCGACAAGGTTGTGTCGTCAAAGTAAAGCGATCAATATTGTGTGATTGGCTGTCTCTGTTTTAAAATGTTGTTGGTTAGAATCCGCTACGGCACCGCGCAGCACCGCAACCGCACCGCCGCCGCGCCGCTGCACTTCGCAGCACCGCCACCGCGACAACTCCGTCGCCGCACCGCCGCCGCCGCGCCGCCTCAGCACCGCCACCGCACCGCCGCTGCACCACTACACTGCGTCTTCTCCTCGCCTGTGCGTGTGCACGACCGCTGAAGGGAGGCTTACAGACATTTGTTTGGGAGAATCCGTTCACATGAGCCGAGCGACCGGGATAGATGCAAATCTTAAGGCCGCTTTTACACGAGGCTAGTGGTACCTAGTCACACGTCGTTCGAGATTCATCGTTTGTCGGACACTTGTTTCGCCTCGGATACGAAAGTACTTAATGATACCTATTGTTAGATGTTCTGTAGGAATTGGGGCGTAGGTAAAAATACCAAAAAGGATTTTTTATAATTCTTAACAAAGATTTTCTTTTAGGTAATCTTATAACTAACAAATCTATTCCCAACCCACCACCACAACTCGCGTAAAATCAATTATTTTTACCCACTCATCTATCAAGACAAGATAAATAAGTTACATCAAAACCTGTGCTGAAATAAAAGAAAATGAACAAATGCTCATCGGTTTGTAGGATTCAATTGAGAAGAAACAAGTTGTCTGAAGCAGTGTGAGCAATGAGCAAACTGTCACTACTAGTGCTCTGGCTATCTTTCAATCTAGTTCGTTGTAACATCGCTTCGTAGTTCTTAATTTAATTATACTTGTATGTTTTTATTTCTTAGCTTTTTCTAATACAGTGTGTTATGATAACCGAAATTAGAATCGACTAATACGTCGCGTCACTATTACCGGAATAACGAACAACTCTAGAGAGCAATGTGTAATGGCGGCGCGTGCGATTCTCGTTGTAGTAGTCTCTTGCATTATATAAATTAATAATAATCATTATGGCGTCGCTGGCCTTTAAAAAGTATTGTAATTTTAACGTTGAATCCATTATAATGATAATATATTGTAAAGTTTAAAGAATCAGTGGTTTCCTTTTAACAGTTATAAGCGAATTAAAACGAAGCTGTTATGTTGTGGAGCAATTATTTGTATTTTTTATTTGTTTTCTACACTAGTGCGTTCGCGCCATGGCTGCATGGTCGCGAGCAGCTAGCGAGCTGTTCGTGTAGTGTTCGTTCTGTGCGCGTTCAACAGATCTGGACGCACCCTTAGAGTATGTCCTGGTCAATTGCAATAGTGCTGTAAATCAGAAATCAGAAACGTTTATTTGTGAAACATAGGTAAAAGGATCTTAAGTTATTTAAAGTGCTCTATGTTTTGCCATGAAGGCGTACAAATATTAAAATAAAATGAAAGAAATTTAATAATGCTGAAAAAGAGACTTGAATTTTTGAATTTGAATGCAAGCTGTGTGAGAGCAAAACAAATTTTATTATTATGTATAAATAACTAGAAAGATTTAAAAGTCTTAGACAAAACTTGGCACATTAATAGTTTATAAACATTACATTTTACATTCTATTGTCATTAAAAATATATAAATATTCATAATTATATTCACATTCCTGTTCTTCTAAATATAATCTCTCGGCCTCTCCCGGCCTCTCCCGTCTATAAACCCAGGTGAGTTTTATTTTTACAACCGTGATAAAGTTTCCCCTGGCTTGTTTGCTCAACTAATAAATATCTACCGCACGGGACGGTCACTACTAAATCTTATTTTATTTCCATTATAACGAACATATGAAAATTTGTGATAAGCTACTTAACTTAATGAAGGTTTTATGGTTTAATAGGTAACGATTATATTTACGAGGTGCTTGTAATTAAGTCGGTCATAGATTTACTTATACGAGCAGGTATATACTACATAGTTGGTTTATTTTATCTTTTAATATTTTGCGGTAAAGGGAGGTAGAGCCAGAATGAGGCAACGAGATAAGCCTGGCCCTTTTACCTAATAGGCCTCACGAGAAACAAATAGTCAAAGCCAAATCTACACCATTTGTTGTTTTTCATTGTCTCTTTTTTTTTAAATATAATATTTTTGTGAACAAGGTCAGTAACCAACCTCATAGATCTGTGATGAATTATATCGTTCTAATCGTATATGTCACAGCCGATACACTAATTTTATAGTTTTTTTATTATTTATTTACTTAGCTTTTTGGTTCGAAGCCAGGCAAGTACCAATATGACTTTTTCAAAGTTATCTGTACTTTTCGAAGACACTACTGATGAACTGTGAAGGAAAACATTGTGAGAAAACCTGAATTCCAAAAGTGGGATCTGAAATCGCCAATCCGCTAATGAGCAAGTTTGGTGAAATGAGAAAGTTTTCTATACGAGAAGAGGTCTGTGCCCAGCAGTGGGACGTTTATAGGCTGGTATTATTATTTTTTAATTATTTACAAGAACAAAGGAACTCTATAAAAGAGAGTATTCAGTTTTGTGGGAAGAAGAAGAAATAAACAACGGGCTTAAGTATTTTTCTTTATTTCGAATCTTAGCGACACGCACACTTCTTTCTAGTACCGACCACAGACTGACCAACTCTTCAAATATTAGCCAGCTAGTTCAAATATTACTAAACTATTACATAGTTTAGTAATATTGTGAATATTGTGAAGTAGTGTGCAGAGAGTAAATAAAGAAAAATTCAATAGTATAGAACTTACCTCATTAATAAAAAGCGGTCTTGATTCATTCAGGTCAGAAAATATCATTAGAGGAGGACGGAGCTCTTTCGACTGATTTTATTCGGGAGCACTTTAGGTCAAATTGAAACCATTAGAGAAAAACGTGTTAGGAAAGGATAGAGTAAGACTGATTGACTGATGGAGGCTTGCCTACAGCCCTTCTGCCTCTACACCTAATTTATATTTGATCAAAGTTTATTTACGATAGGCTGTGGTACTTTTATGTATTTTACGTGTAATTTTAGTGGGTATTTAATATTATTATGCGAAACAAGTATGTAAGGATCGTAGCAAGTGGAAAGAAGTGGTCTCTGCCTACCCTTACGGGAAAGAGGCGTGATTTTATGTATGTATGTATTTACACATTGAGTTCTGAGGTTTACGCGAATGTTAGACATTGAAATAAAACTACTTTTACAGATTTTATCGCGGTTTGTATTTGGATTTTAGTTCCCGACGTTTCGACACCTTTGCAGGTATCATGGTCACGGGCAGACTGAAGTGGTAGATTTGATAAGCCACAGATCCTCGCTAAAGAACCTAAATTCCTACCTAGGATGTTTCGCGAGGCTATTGAGATTAAAAAACACCCTAATTTCAATAGAGAAGACGGCTGGAAAATATCACCTACTTGGGATCCGATAATTAACAAACTCAAAATCAAACCCAAGAGCAGCGCTGCAAAACCTCAAGACACCGTGAGCTCATATTGCGTAGGCCGGAACACAAATAATAAATAAAAATATGAAGGTAGAACGAGCAACAACAACCGTCAAGACGAACACCACCTCAGTCTGCCCGTGACCATGATACCTGCAAAGGTGTCGAAACGTCGGGAACTAAAATCCAAATACAAACCGCGATAAAATCCGTAAAAGTAGTTTTATTTCAATGTATGTATTTATTATTACAAAGTGTCGGTTTTTTACAGGAGTGTCGTAGATCGTATTGCGTTTTGCTAATATTTGTTATGTTGTTAAACGGAAAAATACTCTTAATAAAAATGTTCTAGACCGTTAACATATTTTAAGCAGTGTTTCCAGAAATATAAACTTTATCATCAGTTACTCTAAAATATATAAACAGGAACTCCAAAGGATTAATTAAAAACTGTTGCTACCTTAATTCAATTTGTGCGAATTGTAAAGAAAAAGGTAAGTTTCATTCGAATGCGGTAACATTTCCACCTGCTGAAATGAAAAACTTACAGGAATCCGATGTACTTCAAAGGTAAATAAGGTTGCATTTATATGGTCGTTTGTTTTTCTCCAGCTCTGTGGAAAACTAACTTCACTCTTCAAAGTTTGTTTCTTAAGCGCTCAAGAGTTAGGTTGTTATGAAGGGGGAGGGGGTCAAGTTAGTACATTCGACATTGAGGCATTTACAGCTGTACTTTTTTCTGAAATGTGTGCGTATTATGTATAATGAAATAAAAAAAACTAAAATAAACCGCGACAAAATCCTTAAAAAGTAGTTTTATTTAAATGTCTAACGTTCACGTAAACCTCATCATGTTCATCATCTCCCGAGCCTTTTCCCAACTATGTTGGGTTCGGCTACCAGTCTTACCGGATTCAGCTGAATACCGTATTTTACATGGAGCGACTGCCTATCTGACCTCCACAACCCATTTTAGTGGGTATTAACACAGTATCCCATGGTAAGACTGGTTGTCAAAATTGACTTAACGACTGCCAAAGATCAAAGTATGACAGTCGGGACCTACGGCTAAACGTGCTGTCCGAGGCACGGAGGGGTCTCCGTATGTTTGGAAATGGTCACCCATCTTCGGACCAACCGCGGCGAGCACGGCTTAACCTGTCTTATCGGTCAAACCGTACGGCTTACACTTAGCCACGAGCCACTCAGAATAACATTCACGTAAACCTAAGAAACCAATATGTATTATGTATATTTCTGTTATTATAAGTAGGAGAACAATTATATACATAAATACAGTTACCATTCGATTCGAGTAAACAAACCCTAAGAAAATTTTATATCAGAAGACAAGTGCATGAGGCGCAGAGCATCGAGTTCACTCAGCCGTAGCATGTTGTAGCTTCGTAGCCATTGTAGCAACCGTAGTACCGTAGCCGCGTAGCCGCGTAGAGGAAGCAATACTCGCTTCATAAAATACAGTACATCATTTGAAATAAAAGTAAAAATATTTATTTGAGCGTAAGAACAAATATTTTTATACTTATTGAGATAACACTTAGTTTGCAAGGGGAGAAACACTTGTTTGCACGTAACAAAAGTACGTACAAGTTAAAGAAATTTACATAATAAAATCGAGCAAAATAAGATTTTGCGCTGTCTAAAAGGAAGTTCCACGGCGTTTGAACTTTCGGATAAGAAATCAACGGAAAGTTGTTTCTATCATATTTTTAACATATTTCAGCTTTTACAAACAACTTTCGTAATCATTACCGGGTTTGTATGCGTACGTGTGAGGTGGATGTTTGTTTGAAGTTTAATACATTGGAAACATGGTAAACATTTATTCTAATGATGTTTTCGTTTTTATACTTTTTTTTGTGTACGGAAAAATATGGCAAGTTGACTGATTAATATACCTTTTTTTTTTACTTTGTCATTTTATTTACCTATCGTCGACTTGGTCTTTTCCAATTGTTTCAGGTCGTCTTGCAAACTTTCCGGATTTAGCAAAACTATATTAAAGTGACTATTTAATTAAAATATCTAGACACAAATTAAATTGGGTAGGCCTTCTTAAATACTGCTAAAGTTAGTGATTACTCCGAATAACTCGACAATCTTTTTTAACCCTTTCCCTGTCCAATGAGTCACTTATGATACATTCCAATTGTTTAACTATTGTGTCAACTGGTGGGATAGTTAGTGTTAAATAATTTTTTTCATTGACTTTTATAACAACCCTTTTATATTACACATGAAAAACATAGCAATTCAAATAGGAATCAACATTAAACACTAGTTAAACAGGAAGAGCTTCGGGCCAAACTTACAATGCAGCTATTTATAACACTAAAGTTCGTAGCAACACATATTTCTAAGTGTGGCTCGTAATAAATAGCAAACGATACGGCTAAGGCTGTAAGAGGCAGAAGTAAGGAGGTTTTCTTGCGTGCAACTAAAGGTAAGAACACACAACTCTAAAACTAATTACGGAAATGTATTAAAATTTTTTTTTTTTTTTGGTTGAGATCTTTGCAGTTAGCCTGAGCGCAGGCTTTGACTGCTTCACCGGACTTTAATATTAAGTAATTTATAAAAGTATGTAGACTCTCAATATATACTTAAAAAAAAACAAGGATGTTGATATGCACAGAACTTAAGAAGCATAATTTTTTATTCTGGATAATTGTCTATTCATATTTTTTCTTGTATTTTTTTTTTGTTTAATAGATGTCTCGGACTCTCGGTATATAAAATAGTTTTAAGTTTCATACTAGAAGAAATACACAAGTAACAGTTTTTTGTTGTTGTTTTTACTTTACATAATACATACTATGTGTATAATTTTATATACTACAGAACTTTGTTGCTTGACAACGATTTAGCTTGGAACTTACAAAGTAATATTTCTTTGCGTCTGGTTCGACCTTTATAAAGAGGCAAAGAGAGGCAGAGAGAGGCAGTTGCCAAAACCGCGACACTGCCGCTGCGTGTCCGGGGCTTAACCATTTGGACAGCCTCTTGTATTGTAAGCACAGACTTTGTGTGTCGGCAAACTTCTGCTTTGTTTATTCCTTAATATAAACTTTTGTTACAGTGTTATGCATTAAGTGTTTTGGTAAAGATTCTACAATTTCTCTTAATTCTAAGTATCACATTGCTTAGAATCTTGTAAAAGAAAAATTCCGTAATTCTTACTAAATTTCTTTAGAAATAAGCAGTACCTCTGTAAATTTGTACTATATTGTTTTTGTAAGATTTTGTGTGATCATGAGTTATTAGGTAAACAAAGTCTAAATGCATCATTTTTCCTTTTTGATTTTTTTCTAGTAACTCTATTTCCCAGCTTAACCGGACTTTACGGAGAGACTGAAATGTTTCGAGTAAAAAGTAGTAAAAAGCAATGATGCAATAATCCTCACTCAAGATCGAATTCCCTTAAACGATGTGCCAATTACAGCAGTTCAGGGTAATATGTGACGCAGATAAACGTATTAAAAATGCATTCTATAAATGTGTGCCTCGAAACAGATCACCGTCCGACAGAACAAACAAAATAAAGTTCGCAGCGATAAATGGGAAATTTAAAATTAATAAAAAAAGACCAACATGCAATCGATTACTGGCAGTATGTTGGAGGGCGACGGTGGATCGTAATAAAGAGTGATCGATGCGTTGGCCTGCAACGTGCACTCGTTCCGCACTCACTCTGTACTCACACCATACTCACTCCAAACTCGCCCTGCATTCAAACCGATATCGCTGCACTTGCAACCGCCACACCACAACTGTCGTAAATTTGAAATGACGCCGACGCCGACAGCGTAGGCTGCAGAGCGGACGCTAAACATAAATATCTTTACCAAATGCTCTATATCATAGATAATATTTGAGGTAATTTTTCCACACATAATGTATTATTTCCTCTAGCCCTTGCTTTTGTTCGTTTTATCTTTGAAGGAAACGAAACAGTTTCATGTTCGGTCATAAGCTCAACGAAATCGCAATAGAAATTGGCGAAACATTTCAACCGAAAAAAAAATATAACTCACAAAAATGAAACTCATAAATCGAAGCGAAATATTTCGTGGGTCGGCATTCAGAGCATTGCGCTCAACTACAGAGCGAAATAGTAGAAAGGAAAGGTATAAAAGCTTTACCCTTTCTAAAAACACGTAAATAGAAGCGCGTTCGGCTTCGGCGGCGCACACACGCGCAGCACCTACGCTGGCCGCCAGCCTTACATACGGGAATAAACGACGTGAAATGGGAAAAAAGTTAAATATGTATGAGTGCGGGTAAATATATAAATCGGTATATAAAGTCGTTTATATAAAATAGATGTGAGCGCGCGGGCTGCGCTGCGCTCGGCTCAGTCGCGCGCGAGCCTCGGAGCGGTCGCGGCGGCTTGCTCTCCCGCCACGCTCCCGATGTTCTAACGTTTTCGCGCCACTTTCTCACAACCTCTGGACTATGAAAAATAAACTTGTAATTATATACAAAGTCTTTATATGAGTAAATTGCTTCAAAGACAGTGTTTTTGTGTTACGACTTAAGTTTTTTCCATCACGTGGTTGCCGGCGGAACTTTTCCCAACTTGGTAAGTGTTTACAAAAGTTTAAAGAAGTTCCCTTGCTTATTATGAATAATAAGGCAGGCTCGTGTACTACGTTTTACAAGCTTTTTAATTTAGTAGAAGTGTTTGCCAGACACTTAAACTTGTTTGTAACATTCCTATTCCCTACTTTCCAAGTTTACAGTTTAGGGGAAACAAAATTTTCGTATTACTGTAATTTATAAAGTTGTTTACTTGTATAACTAACGTCTTATATTTGTTTTTATTTATTTATTTATACTACAAGTATTTATTATTAATACTTGCTCCAGTTTAAAATAATGTCTTGATTTTATGAACTTTTTTGTTGATAATTGCCGTTTAAATGCTGCCGTTTTAAAGTTAAATAATTATTTATTGCAGTAAAAATCGTACATGAGTACGTTATTCTTTCAAGCTTTAAAATAATTTATATTTAGACTGAAACTATTTCTACAAAATATAATATAGTTTGATTTGATTTAATTTAGATTTGTAACGTTTATTATTTTAACTTAGTTTTGGCTACGTGCCATTAAAATTAATTAGTGTTTTATTAGTATAATCCTAAAAACTAGAAAACGACCAAAAAGATTTAAAATCTTCACAAAGAACAAAAAACAAAAAAACTTTGTAAATTATGAAGGAAATTATGGTAATAGGTCGAAAAGTCATTCATCAATCGAATTCAATTTTGACCTCTAGCAACACGCGCTGAATAATGAGTTCGAATATTAGGCAGAAATACTATGGCAACAATTTGTTATTTTGGAACACAAACAAGTGACAGTCAAATTAGTCCGCGCTCCGCAAATAAATACCCGGGCAAACTTAAAACAAGCTTATTAAACACTAGCTGTGCCCCGCGGTTTCACCCGCGTTAATACCTATATTCCGTTCCCGATGTCTTTACAGTTACTTTGTTATACGGGGCGGAGACGAATTCAAAAAATTAAAGATTTAAAAAATCGGTCTTCCCGTTCTTGAGTTATGAATAGTGTAACTAACACCTAGCGGTTCCATACCTATCTCGTACTACCTCTTTAACCCCGTTACGTCGTTAGTTCCTTTACTAATTTGTTAATAGTAAACTTACTATGGAATAATAAACATTAACAAACAACTTTTATTCCCGAAAGGCTAAATTGCTATTATTATCAATTCGCTTATATTATTATTATGGTGGGGTCTAACCGAGCGGCCGCGGCGTGAGCAATTTTTTAAATAACTTACATTTTTAAACTTGTGATATCTTTTGAATGGAATGTCCAAATTGAATAATTCAAAAAGTCATATAATGGTATTAAAGCAGACTTAAATATGAAGTCATTTATTTTGATAAGGATTAATTCCAAAGTATAAATAAAAGAGCTTTTAGAGCGGTGGCATTTATATAAATTTAAAAAAATGATAAAGACACTTATTAACTATAATAGTTAGACATATGCTGTCGCGATATTTTTTCTAGATAATTATATGTTCTACAAAAACGTAGTACATTATTTTGTTCTATAATCAATATAGTTTTCGCAGCGCACGCGATGTAAGAAAGTTTTTTGGTAATTTTTTCACACCTTGGGTTACATTATTGGAGTTTTAGTATGGATCCCTAACTTTTTTGAAAATTTAATATAGCCTATGTTCACCGGAAATAATGTAGCTTCCCAACAGTGAAAGAATTTTACAAATCGGTCAAGTACTTTCGGAGCCTATTCAATTCAAACAAACAAACAAACAAACAAACAAACAATCAAATCTTTCCTCTTTATAATATTAGTGTAGATGGTAAGCCCTTTAAAATTAATAATAATTACATTTCCCTAAACATCATTAAACAGAGATTGAATAAACAAAATAACGAAATTTCAGAACTTTTTGGTATTTTTTTTATAATTCTTTTATATTTTTAATAACACTGGCAGGAAAGTTGTATCTGAATATTACTGAATTTTTTTAATTAAGCCATTTTGTATTTGTGAATTTGCTTTGACTTGAATTCCGACGGCACTTGGCATGTTAGAATAAGTATTTGACTTTGTAATTCTGTCTTTATAATCACGCGGCTTCTCAGAAATGTTCTAGTCTAATTATTATAAATAGGTAAAAGAAATCCTACTTATATTTTATTGATGTAAAAGTTGCTGAAGATTTACGATGTTCTTTCACGTTCAGACGAACTTTGAACGGATTTAGACAAAATAGGGCACAGACAGACTTGCACATAGTAATAATATTATTATACCTTATTATACCTGAATTGGCATATAGGTTAATTTTGATCTCGGTAAATCCGTCGCAGGTATGTTATGCGGGTAAAACCGCAGGGCGCAGCAAAGTTAATAATAAAATTGAATTTATTTTGTTGCTATTATTGTGATCACAAATGTTTAAGAACTCAATATAACGCGGTCTTATTTAACAAAAATCTTTAGTTAGATAATCTCTCATCTATTTTTCTTTAAATAAACGAGATTGAAATTCTTTGAACGACGGTTTATTAATATTAAACGATCCTCTCTAAAGAATGCAATGTGCCGAACATTTTCTCTGAGTTTTTTATAAAAAAGATCGACTTTAGACGCTTTTTGTAATTACGTTTTTAGTGGCTTTCGTTATTTTTAGATTGAAAAAACGTACTTGGATTGACCGACGTCCATTAGAACCTGAACGAGCGACGAGCGGGTGAAATCTAAAACCTAATGTGTGTTTTATGTCCGAAATAGATAAAAGGTAAAAAAAGCTTAATGGTCTGGTAAAATTTTATATAGACATTTATTCGAAAAGAAACAACATATTTTTTTTTATAATTTATTTTATCGTTTATGTACATGCATAATGCTTAAATTATACATAATATCAAAAACGAACAAAGATGGAAATATATGTTTAGAGAATAAAATCAAAATATTTATTAAATCGCCCTTTCCAAAATTAATTTGAATTTTAACTTTGCATTCCCGGCGGTAAATTTTTCACTCCTGTGTCCACACGGAATGCTTAATTTAAATATTCTTTTAAACCAAGGGTGGTAAACAAGCGAAAACAGAACAAAGAACCTTCATAGCCACTGATGACGTATTACGAAAGACGTCACGATAAATATTCAATTTCATCTAAATAATGATCAAATATTCAGTATTCGAAATTACATTTTTGACAATGAATGATATTCAAATTGTCGACTTCAATTTGTGTATAATAAGATGGATATGTTGATCATCACTATAGAGAATAATTTTCTTCAAGCTATAAACTATATTTCGCGGTGTATTATAAAAAAAAAAAAATATTACAAAAAAATATATTTTCTATCTCCAGGCACTTTATCAATATACTAATTTGTAATAATCCATCATGTTTATAATTAATATTATTTAATGTTGTAATGATATTTATTATTCATAGATTAATCTTTTTATGTAGGTACAACTCAATACTTGAATCTAATAAAACAACAAACATTTACAACTATACTAAAATTAAAACTTATATAAATAAATAAAACTAAGTATTGCGATTAAAAATATTTATAGATTTATTACAAATAAATAATAAATAAATAAATGCGGAAAACATCACATACATTGCTTTGAACCCAAAGTAAGTAGCTAAAGCACTTGTGTTATGGAATTCAGAAACAAAGAAGGTACCACAAACACCCAGACCCGAGGCAATGTAGAAAAGTTGGTTTCTACATTGACCCGTCCGGGGATCGAACCCGGGACCTCAGAGCTAGCGACACCTTGAAACCGGTGCGTTCGCCACTCGACCACGGAGGTCGTAAAAATAATAGACTTGATTATGTAACTCTAACAAAACATAACATTCTATATTTTTTTGTACAAAATATATTCAGTTCACTCAATGTAACTACAACACATCACATCTTTAACTTTTATAATCACATAATTGATTTAATTATTTACAAAGATAATAATATTAAGCTTGATATCTTAATAAGTTAAGTTTGTAACGGTTTTCGCAGTTCGTACTAATTATGATTGCCTTTGGCCTCCAGGGATTATGGCCGACTTATTTACGAATTCTTTCGCTTCTTACTTAACTCGTCTTGATTTATTTTCACATAAACTTCCCCTAACTTTGATTTAGTAGATACTACTGCTATATTATTTACGGCTTCCTTTTATAATTTGGGTTAATAAGATAGTTATATCACGTATTTGGTAGTTTAGTTATAATTAATATATATAATTTGTAACCAACTTTAAAGTTAGGGTATATTTCAGAGATGGTCTCGTATAAATAGATTCTATTTTTTTTTGTAGCCTACCTCAGATCCCACTGCTGGGCAAAGGCCTCACCCTCCGTCCTCCAAACCTGTCTGTCTTTTGTGATATCTGGCCACTTGCGTCCCGCATAACTGACTAGATCATCATAGATTCTGTAGTCTTAGTTATTTTTTTATTAAAGTCTGTGTTTCTGATAATCGTATTTGTAATCAATTATTTTAAAAAATATTGTCAATAAAAGCTATTTCGTCTATGTCAAATGTGACGTACTTTCCAATTATACCATCTTTTTGTAATTAGTATTAAATAAGGTGACACCTTTGAAATTCTATCTTTATTACAAGTATCGAATAAATATTATTCAAATTAATTAAGATAGTAATCAAATAAGAAATAACAAACGAATTGATACATAATATTCGAGCGTTTGAAGTCAGATATCGAATTTAATTCAATCAAAAGTAAAACGGATTTCCGTTAAACCTATTTACAGTATTCGAAGCACGATTTCTTTGTTAAGCCAGTTCTGTGCCTGTACTATGAGCTATTAAGGCATTTTATCTGCCAATGTGGGAGCGAGACGGCGCTCTACACTGCGCATAGCGGCGTCTCGCTTTGACAAAGTTTGCAGTCGTGCTTTTAGAGCTCATAGTAGGCGCGCCGATGTAATTTGAAAGAAAAGTATCTAAAATTTTACACTTGATTTAAAGATTTCAGGGTTCAGTTAAAAATTATAGTGTTTTCTAAAAATTGTTGTTGTTATTCGTAAGTTGACCATTGTACCGTAAAGATAATTATGTTTAGTTATTTAACAACCGAATACTTAAATACATTTTAAATTATTCATTGCATTTTTCTTTACTTTCAAACGCCTAATTTAAGAGAACAATAACATGTTATAAGTTGCAACCTTACCTTCGTTACGTAAGCCGTGTGTGCGACACGTTAACTGCACAGATTTGTCATCCTTACATGTGCAACTGCAGGCGTCGTACAACTGTTAATAACTATCCATTTATTTTGTGCCGTATATATTATTTTGCACTGTCTTCATAATAAATTTAATGTACAAAGGAAGGCTGAAAAAGAATATCAATTAATAAATGGATTGTGTAAATAATTATTTTGTTTGTTTTTTGTTGCCCGCGGCCTTGCCCTAGTGCCCAATTCCAAGCTTACCCCATACTGAGTTTTATACAAATCGGTTCAGCGGTTTAATCGGGAAATTAGAAAAGACAGACAAAGTAACTTGCATTTATACATAATCAATTTAACTTAATTAAAGTTTTAATTTAGTTAACATTTTTATTTAAAAATATGTTTTTTCTTTTCAGGTCTAACAAGATGATGCCAGTACTAGTCCTAGCTGTACTCGGTAAGTAGTTTCTTAGTAGTACTAGTCCTAGCTGTACTCGGTAAGTAGTTTCTTAGAGATACCTTATTGATTGGCTATTTTCTAATATTTTCTTGACATATGAATTTATTTAGAAAGCATATTATCACACTTTTTATAACACGTTTATGAATAAATTGAATTCGCGCAACAAAGTTTCTACTCCAATTAATTCTAGTGTACGTAGTTAAAGGTTTCACTTTGACAAAAAATAAACGAAGAATTCAACTCGTGTGATCAAAAGCGTTCGTTACAGCAACAGTTTATTAAAACGACACAGTTTTCTAGCTTCCCTAAATTCCGCTGACCTGATAACATATGTTTTTAAATACGAGTATATTGCAGTAAAGTATGTTAGCTTACAAGTGGCAACAATGCACAGTACCGCATTTTCGCGGAACGATGCGAAGTCACGTTCACGATTACCTTATGTTGCCTACATAATAATAAATAATGAAATGTGTGTAAATATTGAATACAGAACTTAAAAAAAAAACTGTTTATAACTGTTTTGTTTCTGGCCACGTGTAAAATAAGTGAATGTTGAAAACATTCGAAATTCGTAATTTGAACAGCAAAGTTGCCAGACATATTCAACCTTTTTTTTACCTTCTTGACAAATAGACTTGATGAAAAAGTCGAGGCGTAGAGGTTCTCTAGTTAGTTTAACGAGACTGAGTAAACACCATGAGCAAAGGTTGAACGCCTTATACGATTCAATCAAATCCTTATGGAGCCAGACTAGCGTTTATATTAAATCTACCCGCTAATGGAATTAGTAAAAATCCCGGTTTTTCTCGCAGGTGTAAATTGCGTTTCAATGACGAAATTTTAATTAGAAAACGGTCGTGTTACATTTAAAGTGGCCCAGAATTAATTTTCTGCTGTTTTAGTATAATTTTACATTTGTACCCTGAGAACCCGAGTTATGTTGTAAGCAAGTAAATGAGAACTCTGAAATTCATGATGTGTGTGTATTTACAAAGAGGATACGGGCTTGAGTTTTGAGTTCCATTTAGTCTGCCGCGAGACATCACATGTTGTGACGAAACTTTCGGGTTTTTTCTAGTTTGTTTCGGGTTTCGCACTATTTATTTTTGTTTTTAACCTTAAAATACGAAAGCGTTTATGTTGATAATTTCTTTAAATTACTTTCAGAACAAGTCGGTAGCGTGTCGTTTTTGATATTGCCGTATTGTGAATTATTGGGTATTTTTTTCAATAATATCTATAGGTACTTATAATAAATCTGTAGAAGTGAAAATTCTGTACATTGAAAATATCAAAAAAATAAATGGCGGGGGGTGTTAGTAGACCGACACCGAAACCAAAAGTGAAAAAAAAAAAAAAATTGTCTGTCTGTCTGTCTGTTTGTTCAGGTATCACGCAAAAACTACCGGTTCGATTACGATGAAACTTGGTATAATTATTCTTTATTATCCTGGGCACCACACTGGGTAGTTTTTATCCCGGAAAAGTATAAACAATAAAAAACAAACTTAATTTTGCGGTTAAAAACTCATTGATAAGTTTCGTCATCCACGCGAACGAAGTCGCAGGCACAGCTAGTACTACATATAGGTAAAGGCATAAATACCTAGAATGAGCTATTCTCAAATCGCACCCTACTTCTCAGCGATTGACTTATAACTAGTCCTCTGGGAAATTGCAATAAACATTCCGCTGGCAGACAGATTGCTTACTGTAGTGTTCTTATTACTAGGTACACAAAAGATATTGCTTCCCACCTTTCGAACCCTTACTCACTTGATACGGTTCCCTCGGGAAGCGATACATCCTTTTCGGGAGCTTCAACCACTCAGGTTAAGTGCGTGTATCAAATACTAAATCGTTACTAAACTTTTCGTTTATGAGTTTAACAGGTAGTTTTAGCCTGTTCGCAATTAAACGATTAATTGAAACAGAGGGTTCTCAGCATCGCAGTCGAGTAGGGTAAGCACGAACGATCACTGGCGACAAATTGCCTCTCTACTGAGCGCCGTTTCATATTTCTGAACAAGGAAACAATTTAGCTACGAGAACGTTTTCACGTCGATTTTTTATCCTGAATGTCGGATAAGCGAGATTTTAATGAAAATTGACAGGTACGGAAATACACGAGCTTTAACCTGTTTTTTTAGGAAATGTGTTTTACGGTAATGTATTAGTAGTAATCAGATGGAAATAGCAATATCATACCAAATGAATTTTACTTAGTCTGTCGATGATACCAAATAGATTCAGTAAGTACCTAGTAGTCATATAAGGTTTTTGAAGAAATGAAGGATCCTTAAGAAAGAAAAGGAGGATACCTAACTAAGGAGCATCTTTTTAAGAAAAAAATACACATGATAATCTTTTAATATCCACAAAAGATAAGAATTAATGACACAATAGACATCACAGAAAAAGTTCCAAACGAAAATGAGTGTTGTTTCTTTAGGCGACCCATTATTACCCTTTTACCGAAGGGATTTCATTCTATTTACCCTTTTCATAACAATGCTACATTCTTGTGATTGTTTAGACTAGGGAATTAAGTAATCTCAATTTTCATTAGATTAGTATTTTGGTCGGTTGATTGTATTACGTAATCTTATCCAATACAAATGTATTTTATTGTTTGAGTCCGTATATTCTTCGCCATATCAATATTATTTAACAAATGTTTCTATAATTCTGTCTTTACAAAATGTAGGAAAAAAAGTAGAATCATAACTTCTACAACAAAATTAGTAAACGGTTTATGTAAAAACGATTATGTAAAGTGGAATCAGCATAATATAGCAAAGGTACAAATACAAAGTAAAACTATTAAATGTATTAACTTGACCAAGTTCTTTGTTTTTCCTTTAGTTTTAAGTGAACTAAGTTACCTCCCTCCGGAGCCAAGCTTTGTTATAATTTGCCAGCCGCTCTAGATTGCGACATCAAAAAGTTTCAGCGGACACTACTAAAACTTCTTGTAAATCCCTCTTGGTAGAAATTATTAAGAAAACTTTGGAAAACATATTGTAGAACAAGTTTCTAAACAAAAAAAAACCCTTAAAAACCCATTTACAATCCCTACATCAAAAGTTTAATGGAACTTTGTTTTAACTGTAGCCACCTAAAGTACTAGGGCGACATGATGTAAGAGGATGTTACATTTGACAAACAACTAAAAGAGCTTTAACGTCCACATTTATCATGTGCAAAATTCCCCCCTTGTCCTCGCGAAAAGATTGTCTCTTTATTAGGTACGAGTTTTATTAGGATAACGACACACTTACGATAAACGGAGACTTATTGAACGTGGATTATAAGTATTTTTTTCGATAGAGATTAGTTATTGGGTAAATTGGAGTTTTGGGTCCAAATGTTTGTAAGATCGTTTTAAGGCAAATTCATAAATATAATCGATGGATGAAAATGTATGGATCTATGTCAATGTGTTATTATTAATGATTTATTTTTAATGTAAAATAAATTTTAAATTTTGCAAAAGTCCTTATTAATATTTACATTACCTATTTCAAAGAATAACTCACTTCTTAAATAATAAATCATCTTTATTCTTGTCTAGACAAAATATTTTCGACTGTGACGTCACATTCCACGAAATGGTCCGCCATGATGTATTTATCCATACGCTATACGTACCACCCGCTGTCTGGCTTATAACGAGTTACATAACAGCTGGGATTATGTTTCACGCTTCAATTTGTCAAGTATCTTGGCACCTCTTCGGATGAACTCTGCCGTGAGATGTTAATCAAATCTAATTAGGGTTGTTCAACGTTAAGCGTTCGTTCGCAAGGATTTTGTTATCGAGATACCGTCGGTGATACGGTGAGCGTCGTTGTGTATTTTGCAATTCTTATTTTCTTTAAGGACTTCTTTCCTTTACAAACTACTGTGCTGTAAGTCATTGATATCCTTTGCTTGCCGCCTCGTGATCGTTTTGTGCATATTGATACCCAACGTAACAAGTAAAAGGTAAAGTAAGCTATGTTTATTTACAAAATGGATACACCTACACATTTTTAATACGTCATGTTTATATTGTCGAGTGTGGCTGGGTATATAGGTTGTTGAAAAGGGTGGAAATGATGTTATGTATTAAAGAGCTTCATTACTTTAGAGCTTACTAAGTGATTATAATAACAACAGAATTATAACATATCTGAAGTAATACAAAAAATATGGCTGGCACATAAAACGAAAATAAAAAATATATTGTTAGCGGTTTGGCTGTAAAAAGTATTTATGTGCCCTACAGATGTTTGCTCGGAACCTGGAAGGTTTACTATATATTAAAACACTCTATATCTTAGGTCGTATATTAAAATTAACTGTTTATGTTAACCTGGTATTGTCTACATGGTATCCGTCCAATATTAATGGTTTTATTTAATTGTTTTTGGAATTATAAACTGTACTGACAGATGTAAGGTAGAAAATATCAAAGGGAATTGGATAACATTACTCTTTTTTATTCTACAGGCAACTATCCTAAAGAGAGAACTAGCAATACACAACACGTACGATGACGTATAATTTAATCAATATCATCGGAAATAATAAACATTTGGCTAACAAATGAAATGACACTGAAACCTTAGACCTAGCGAAAATTGCCCAAAATAAAAATATTTTCTTAAATCTGCAACTACAAGGGTTTGCGAAACCTGTTTTCTTCTCTTAAAAGACCATTATTGACCAACGGGAAATATAAAATGTTATTCCTGCTTTTCCTGTAAACAAGATATCAAACTTTATCAGCATCACTTTTTCTTTTTACTTGACAATCTATGAAGATAGCGGTGGGCGGGCACCAAAGGATGGCTCTAGTACAGGCCTTTTATTTACTATGTAAAGCTTCTGTGTTCACAAGTCTATTACGTACATTCGCAATAAACGACAAAAGGATTTTTTACAAATCTCATATAATACTTCAATACCTAATTTTCTTACATCAAGAAATTTAACTAATATTTACATGTGATTATTAATTTGTGCCCAATATAGTTGTACTTGTGGGGATGAAGACATTGTGACAACTTACAGAACTCCGTCATCAGTTTAATCGCAGTCAGAATGTAAATTCAATTAATTAAACTCACTTAAATATTAAACTACATTTGGATAAATTATATATTATTAAAATAGGTAGTTATATGTTAAAATTAAACTATGTAATAGTGTAATGAAATAAGTTAATATTTAATATTATATTATTTTCTAAGTAAAATGTTGATTACAAGTATTTACATTTAAAAACTTACATATAGAAATTGGCTGTGCCCTAACCTGGTCATCAAACATTTCATTCTATAAAAACGTGGAAAAGCAATAAAGAATATGAATATGAAAATTAAATAGTTTATAATTTAATTATTTTAATATTATAAAGCTAGTTTCGAATTTATGTTTATTACAGTTCCTAGTCTCTTCAAGGTAACATGAGTCATGACATCTGAGTTAGACTGGACTTCATTCCGTTCAGTTGATGGTCAGCTCTGAACTCGCCCACTCCCTAATGGAAACTATACAGCTGAATAGTGACTTCCTTACATTTCCTCCATTTAACAGGAAAAGGTTTTTTTTGTTGGCGTTTTTTTTAATTAAAACTAGTTTATGTACTAGCAAAAGAAGATATATTTTTTTACTAATTACTACCTAAAAAACTAACTACCTGTTATTATACTAGGTGCCTTATTTAATATTCTATTTGAAACAGATTTTTTTAATATGGACGGTAAAGTATTGGTTTTTACTTTAGGCGATACCAAGGTGTTACACAAAATCAACCTTACTGCTTTGTAATAAGGGCTGTCAAAGTGGGACCACTGTGTGTGATAGCATTATGCTTTCCAAAGGGTAAAAAAGGGTTGACAGGGAAACGTTGCTCATACATTCACCAAGTCGCATGCTAAAGGCAGCCATCATTAATCACGAGCTTCTTGGGATTCTATTTAGATTATTTCTATGGAATAAATAATAATATGGTATATTCATACATTTATCGCAGAAGATCAAAAGATGCCCGAAGTTGGTAGAAGATAGTAATAAATAAAATATAATTAAAAAAATTAAAAAACACGCCTGCCATGTCAAAAAAAATTAAAAACAAGTCAAATATTTGCAGTCGGGGTCGGTTACTTGGAACAATTCATTACAGGTCCCCCGACTGCAAATATTTGACTTGTTTTTAATTTTTTTTGACATGGCAGGCGTGTTTTTTAATTTTTTTAATTATATTTTATTTATTTGAGACCTTTTAGTGAACAACAAAAAAAACATGACGCAACACAAAAAAAAATATCGTTCGGAACCATTTGCAGGCGATTTCGACTCACACTTGACCATTTTTTATTGTCCACATAGCCTATGTCACTCGGGATAACTCAAAGCTTCTAATGATACCACAAACATTGAAATCGGTCAAGCCTTTTAGAAGTTATGGTGGAATAAAGAAACTCACAAACATACATACATACATACATACATACATACATACATACATACATACATGAACCCTGAAAACATAACACTCCTTTTTGGGCAGTCGTGTAAAAAGGGCCTGAATAGTTACATGAATAGCAAAAAATGCTGAGAAATAATAAAGTCAAAAATATGTCGATCCACGAATGATATTTTACATGTTTCACAAATATAGGAGGTTTTTGGATACGAGTTAAATAAGTGCAACGGCGGAAAATAAAAAAATATCCCATTTTTCACTATAAATACATACTAGGGTTTATTTATCAGGTTGTCAATAATAATTAACTAAATGAAAGACAATGATAAAAGACTAATTACCTATGACCATGTCCATTTTATACTAACTTCTCCAGAGGTTACTGTTTTCAGTGTCATACGTTTACAAGTTCTCTAGACGCAGCAATGTAGCTCGCCGGAGTATTTACTGCTAGTCGGTTATCCCCGAAATATGCAAGTGAGTTCGCAAACATAATAAACAGAGTACATTATCTTGCACATTATTATTACTGACTGAAGGTATTATGTATGTGTGCACTGTGCAGGCATGACGCTACTATTTAATTAATGCATGTCTTAAAGTTTTGGGTGTCAGTTATAAATTATAAAATGTGTAAATTGAATAATTTATTCTACGGAATGATTTATTTTGCACATAAATTCTAAACTATTTTATGGGGTTTTCCCTCTGAAAGATATCTGGAGAACAAAACAGAATTCAAACCGTAACAAGCTTTGCGAATAGTTTTCTAGAAATGGTTATATCTAGCTTCGATACTGCAAATGAACTTTTTTTTACAAATTTGTGGTATGTTTGTATATGGGTACTGTTCCTGTTAGCAGATTCACATAAGTCGTTGTTAAATATTTATTTATTTTATTGTTTAAATAGAAAAATATATACAGTTCGTTGTGTACTGTTTTATTTAAGAATGTTTTTACCCAAAATATAGCGTTGCCACTGTAATTCTATCTTGGTTAAGTAAACGATATTTTACGGGTTTCTGTCTTGTGAAAGAACAGGGTTCTGCTCTTAAGTAGTGTTTCTTACGTTTATTTATTTAGCTGGTATATTATTTCAAACGGAATATCCTACTAGCGAGAATTTGTCATTCTTTGTATAAAAAGGAATTTCTAAAGGTAACTAGAGTCAAATAAATTCGTAAGGAGCGATCAAACTTCATTTTCTTTTTATCTTAAAAGATTTTCAGTATCTTACCCAGAATTGGATAATAAATATTCTTATCACGACGTAGTTCAAACTTTGATTATCATAGTGATTATAATATTATGTTTCATATGTTCCCAACAACTTAAACTGAACATAAAACATTATTGTAACATAAAGTTGCACCATAAAAATTACTTTAATAATTCCGTTAACAAAATTGAGTGAAATATGAAATTCACTTGGTGGCCGGAATATGTATGGCGCTGCGAAAATCCAATTTAGGTGTGCAATAAAAGAACGGGCTGCAAGGGGAAATTCGTGTCGTTTATACCGGAGCCACACCACATCATTTCCAGAGAAACAATTTGATCTGCCTACTTACCTACTTCGTCTGACAAGTAGTGTGTGAAATGAATAGTTAGTCACAACCCGCTTAGTAAAACGTTAAGTCGTGTCTAGAATATGTAATTGTTCTTTTTGAAGTAGCATTTGTTTATTAAATTATGATTTAATACAAAAAAAAATGATTACCAGCAATATCAATTTCTTAAAAACTGAATGAAAAATTAAGTCCTCGTAAATCTCTAAACTAATATTTATGTGAACGTATTAATTTATTGCCAACAATAAACAAGGATTTTGTTGGGAAAATAAATATGTAACTAGTCGAAAAAGAAGAGAAAATATAATGTAAATCCATCGATAATGCCTACCGTACTGCATTTCACACTAGTGTCACTAACACGTTTGACCTACCCTGGCACTATTTCGTTCTGTGACATGTTAATTTGTCTGTTCAGCTTTGAAGGCTCACTATATTGGTTGTTGCTTCTAATTTGCCGTTTTTCCCCGTATTCACTACTCTCGTTTAGGCCCGCCAAAGGCTATAGAGGATTCTTGACCCATTTATTAGGTAGGTACTCTTCCAAAAATACATGGCCATGCATACATTGCTGCGACATTGCGCGACAGAGTTATGTGTGACAAAAATATAGCACATCATTATAAAATAACAAAATAAATAGTCTTGAAATAAATAGATCTCATTGTTGAATTTGATCCAAAATTTCTATGAGCATTTTTGAATAACGACAATACATTTTAAATTATCCGGTAGTGAGTGAGACGGGGAGATGTGAATAAATAAGACTTTCCGAAACGGTCGCTACGGTTGGTCGAGTTATTTTTTCATATCTAAATGAGCGGACCGAGGAAAAAATATAATTTATTATTCGTCCTCCCTGAGTGAGTTGTAAGTACGTTACCTGTCGGGGACCAACCTTTTTATTCATTCCAAATTGTTACGCAGCGATGCCATGCTGCCATTACCTACTGTGTTATTTATTAATTGAATTGGACGAATTTTAAATTGCTTCAACCGTTTTTGAGCATCGAACCAGTTTAATATTTGCAACCGGTAATGCAGCCCATATTGCTAATTGATTGACGACAGTTGTCGACACGTTTTAAAGTATTCAATACGAATTTCCGTTTTAAATTGATATTGCAGTAGGTATTCCGAATAATCGAACTCTACTGTAGCATATGAGAAGAGCTAGTAAATAACCCTTTTGCGTTTCGTTTGAATGTAGTTTCGTTTTCACATCGATAAAACATTTTCCGATAAAAACGCTTGCGTAAACCCGACTTCTCGCAAACCGCGATCGTCTATATTTCCGTTGCAGTGCCTACGTATAGTCTGCGGAACAAATAATCGGATGTCTTTTTTTCTATAGTTGGCGTGATGTAAACAGATGACCGCGGGTTCAAAGCTCTCGTTTCCGTGCGGGACGCGGGGTTGGAAACAAAAGATGCTCGTTTCCTCAGCGGTTCCGAGGCGGGCGCGCGGGGCGCCGGCGGGGCGCGGGCGGGCCGCAGCCCTACAATGGAGGCATTGTTTGTGCCCGGTGACAGGAAAAACTCCGACCTCCGTGTTTCTGTGCATTTTTTATTTCTTTCTTTCGTCGCTTTTTCTCGGTAAGCTCCTTTGACTATGCCGGGAGGAAATCAAAGTTGTTTTGAAAGCACTATCTCCTGGGATTTCGTCGGTTGCGAATTGATATCAAAATTTCATTATTCGTACGTCTGTGGCTCAAAAAGAAAAATTTATTCTAATTGCAGTTTTGATAAGATCGTCTTTTTTCCTTTCAAACTTTTTGAAATAAGCTTCGTTGTACAAATGTGTAAAGAAAACATTTCTTTAAACAATGGTGCTCAAAATTGGCCAGTTTGTTCTCAATTCGCTATAAGTGTTTGGAAAGAATTGAGTTGGCACAAAGTTCGTAGTTTCCAACTAAGAACTGCGTGGACTTGAACATAATGCCACAATTTGCGGAATGCTTAGCAGCTAACATTGTTGTCATTTTTATTTTGTTATTCTTGATGACCTTTTTATCGTAAACAAATTATGTCCATGTGAGTGCTCCAGAACGTAGTTATTGGCTTCAGTACAACGTCAATGTTTTATAAAAGTCTCGGCGACCTGCCCTCCGGCTATGGAATACATCGGCGGTCCGGCGGCCGGTTGCGGTGTATCCGCCGGATGAGCGCCTCCCCCCGCCTGACCCTTTCCGGTACCGGTGGCCTCTCACGATTCCTTATTTACCCGTTTTTCCTTATCAAGCCGTACCATTCGCAACACATTACCGCGGATCTTGTTGGTGAAATTGAGGTTATTTCATCCTTACTTATAGGTACATAGGATGTGTGCCGGATTAGGGTCTGTTTGGTAACTCCATTCCATCTTAGCAATTTGGGATTTCACGTGTCATTAGGGACTTTCATAAAAGTGCGGTTTGAGGCGGTTTCATCGTCAGTCGTCCGTCGCAACACTCGCTCGTTGCTTCAGCTGAATATGAAATTGGAATATTACGTAATCGATTAATAGACGAGTGAACTGGTTCCGCTTTCAAATGATCTAATAGATTTCTTCCAGTATTTTTAATGGAGCTTCCCTGGGAATTCAGTTGACTGTAGAAGAATAACGATAGATAGGTATGTGAGTGAGTGAACTATCGATATTAGTTTGCGAACAAAGTGTTTTCGAGTAAGACACTAACTTAACATTTTGTAAGACAGTTTTAAGTTGCATGACAGTCTAAGCAACTTCAAGTTTTCATGGATATTGACTTCCTGGCTATTTAATATTTGAACCATATGATAAGTAATATTAAAGAAGTTTTATGAAGATTCAGATGCACGCTAGTATTTGGGTAATCTATTCTCACATTTTAAATCATTCGTCTTATGTACCGTGTCTTCATCTTTGTAAGTGTAGGTGCTATGACCAATAACTTTGCTAAAAGTAATTAATGTACGTTTTCAACGACATTCGAGGGATAAGCTTCCCGTTGACATGGCGTCTGAGGTTTCAATATAAAAAGGAAAACACAATGTTAAAAATCTCGGGTTTTCTTTCAATGTACTCGTAATCAGGGTCGACTTTTTCAATACCCAGTGAGTTATCAAAATGTCGGACAAGTGTGAGGTTGACGAGGGTTTTTCGTCAATAAGTGAGAAAAAAACTATTTTCTTTGGGTTTTCATTACAAAGGGCACTTCAGTTTTCTTGTAAAGCGTGGGAAGTTATAATAATATATTTTCTGTTACAATGTACTTTCTGTTAAATTTCTGTTTCTGTCAGTACTTCAATAAAAATAGAATTCATCTATTTTACCTATACCAAAAAATTGGTATGTAATTTTAACTTAAGAAGTATAAAAAAAAACAATTTGTTCAGTAAACGAGAAGCCAGGCGACAAACAAAATTATACTCCCATTTTCCTCCACCTAAAATGTTTACGGCGATAAAAATCGGATTAGGTACACAACTGGTTTTATATACATTGGCACTTCGATTACGGAAAATATACGTGGGTTTATTGCGACACGAAACGCTAAGAGAAACAATTTCAATATTCCGTGAGTGTGCAAACGTGCACCGGCTTGACATCAGAGCGACAAAAATGCGCCACTTAAGGGGACGTGGTGCGGGCACGCCGGCGACCCATTGTTTCAGAACTCACCTACTGCGGAATGCTCACAAGTACCCCTTTTTTCCAACATAATGGTGTCGACTGAGTTCAATGAGTATTTGCTACAAATGACGGCGTTCAGCCATCAAAGCGAATAAAACGCGCAAAATGTTTAAGAAACGGAGATTGAAATAGCTAGAGTATGAACGTAGCGTAATTTAGTTAATATTTTAAATGAAGCGAAAGGTGATAATGACGCAAGATAATTATGTTATGATATTATTTTGCCATTATTAGACGTGACTAGTAGACAGAGGGGAATGGACGTATAACCAAAGTGGGCCTATGTTAATACGAAATGGATGATGAGAAATCACGAAGTATGAAGAGTATTTTGGTATCAGTATGTCTATTCTGTAAATTATTTCGGTATCGAGCTTCACCTGAGTGACAATAAAGCTCACTTTAAAAGTGAACCCAATTGGGCTTGATTTAGAATTCAAATTCGAGAATACGTATTCGACATCTCACCGCGGATTCCGCTGTCGAGACATGAAAATAATGTTACAGAATAGCACTACTGTTATGGCTCATTTACGAAAAGAATACGTCGGAACATGATCCTAATATAAAAGTTAAAAGGCGTGGGCGTTAACTTAACAATACCAAAAATAGCTATCCAGTTTTATATGCCTGAAACTGAAGATAAACCAAATTCCAAGCACCGTAGTAGTTTTAAAATAACACAAAGTGAAATCTTGCGAAGTATATCTTTAGAATCTCTCAACCCCACTCCAGGTTGAACTATTGACAGACAGACCAAAGATACGCGAATATAGCAAGGTTGTGTTGCCAGCATTTGGCACGAGAACTCAAATCATGGAGGGATGTTATCAGATTTGGATATCAAATAGGAATGGCAAGCGCAAAATTGTGAACAACGAAAAACATAACCGAGTTAGCAGACTACGATTCTCTCTAAATCGAAGATTTACGGCTATCAGTCAGAATTGTTTGCCCCGTTTTGATATTTACGAACAAAGGTTATAAATAATGGACGGGATATTGTATTTTTGCAAAGAGAAAAAGGTAACGCTTTTCGCTGAATGGTTTATTGGCTAGGAATCGATGTTTTGTTGTAGATTGAAGTTATTGAATGGTCGGCGTTTTGCTACCACACTACATTTTTGCTGATTTTCTTAGACTATTACATATTAACTATTATATATTAACTAAGACTTTTGTGGAACTTACCGAGAATTATTTTCAAACATAAAACATAAAACAATCTATGTTAAAATTGTTAATAACCTAACTATTATTAACAATTTTAACATAGATTGTTTTACGTTTGAAAATAATTCTCTAAATATATTTTAAACAATACATTTACGTATCATTCACATGAATAAAACAGCCATAATATAAACTTCCAACTAAGCAGCGTTTCAGGATGTAAAAAAATACTTTTCGTACAATGTTAGCTTGCAATATAAAACTCTTATTTTTGTACGGGCAGTCGGAAATTAAAATTACCGGCGGCACCGACCTACATGTACCTTTGTATATATAGGGGTATATGAGGCAAGATAAAAGCATTTTTCACTCGCTTGTTGAACGAAACTAATCATGGTTTTATAACGAACTTGTGTTAAACAAATTGCTTGTTTTATTAAAGGCGTTAATAACATTTAGTGTTTATTGTTGTTGTATAACGTATTCTTAATTGCTTGATATTATTTTAGAGAAAACTTTATCGTGTTTTAGGTAAAGTGGTAGGCTGTAGGTTTTAAACCTAAAATAAAATATAACTTGTTTATTAGTATATACTTATGTAACTTATGCTTCACCTACCTATATGATGACTATGACGATGCTGTCAGCAAATTAAAAAAGGCACTCATATACGCTGAAACTATAACAAAATAATCACATAACTGCTTTATAAGGGAGTTAATATACATTCCATCAATCCAAACTTTTAAACCTTATTTAGGTAAACATGTAAGTTTCGATTAGCAAAGGATATTGAAGAATCAACATTTCATGGATCGCATCGCTGCTCGCTATGAAATGTGTTTAGCGGTCGGTATGTAGCAGGCAGACTGTATTTCCGGACCCCCCCCAGCCACCCCCCTCCTACCTTTCACCCCCCTCCCCCTTGATTTCCAATGGAGCCCGCTCGCTTTTTTGCCTCTTATCCCCACTCATGCGAAATACATTATATACGAGTGCGTATTTATTATACAATTTGTTTTATAAATAAGTTTACAGATCATTGAACTATGAAATTGGTAAATAATTACGAGTGCTTTGGATTTTCGATATGTTTTTCATAATAATCTATGTTGTGATTAGTGATGAGTGTTTGGGAAGGTGCCTTGTTTAGTTTGAAGTCGATTTTCGTGTTTTGTATGACAGCCCAGCTCTGCCGTCATAATTGTAAGTGCAGTAATCGACATTTTTGCAATTTTCACTTTTTTGCAAAAATGACACCTCAAGGGGCTAATCTATACATAAAAAAATAATTTTCATGTTTTTTTTTATTATAAACATGTTTTTTATATAACAAGATACGCAGTACTTGCACCAAATTATTACTTTTGCTAACAGGATATACAGTACTCAGCATGTGCTAGAAGGTTGTGCAGTACTTGCTATGGTTACTGCAACTTTATTTAACGTTCTAGTACTTTGCAACGAATACTAACTAAAGCTTAACGCAGTATTCAACATTGCTGCGTGTGAGAGTAGCAAGTATATTATAGAGCTTTTCTTGTGCTACTAAAACTAAACGCAGTATTCGACAATGCCGCGTTTGAGCGTAGCAAGTATAATAAATAGCTTCTATTGCACCACTAACACTGAATGTAGTACAAAGTAAAAGACTACATGTTCCTAAAGTGTATTTTAAAGACTGATTATAATTAGTAATTAAAAATAATGCCATGTTGATTGTGATATTTTATGTAGAAATATAACAAACCACTTTTCTAGTATCTATTAAGGTCTGTTTTATTTCGTCACATATCCTCTCATAATAGTATCTGATAGCTGAAGTAAAAGGTTAATAAATCTTTCAACTAGTACCAGGCATGATAATAAGACACGATTAATAGATAGAAACGCAGTATTGAACACGTGCTAGGTGATTTTGCAGTAATGAACACAAATACTGCCTTTGGGCTTAGTGATACTTTCATGTTCACAAGTCTAGATGGTAGAACAAAATGCAGTAATGCGCTTTTTATCCAAAATAAATAATAAAGTAAAGAAAAAATTACATCAATACAAAGTTTGATTTTTTTCTTATTTTTCTGGTATATTTAAAACATTATTTAATTCAGACTTGTTGTGTAGATATCACAAAACACGTTTACCGCGTTTATCTCGGAAGCGCCAATTTGCAAGTACTGCATTTACAATTATCAGGGCAGAGCTGTCATGTAATAGACATTGAACAATCACTGATTTCATCAAATTCAATCATGAATATTAAGGTTTGTTTTTTTTCAATCATAACAATAATAAACATTTTTTTTTTACATATGAAATTTATATATCGAGAAATGCCTTTAACTTGTTCCAAAAACTAATTCTCTTAAGAAAGTTCAATTTAAAATATTTCAGCGTCTTTATGGAGTTGTATTTGAGCGGAAGTATAATACAGGGAGCCTGCCGAAGGCTTCGACGCGTAATTGAATCACATGAGAGCCTTCAACAAAGCCTCTTATCGTGTAAGCGACATAGCTCGATTAAGATAGGCTTTTTATTGTTCTGGATACACCATTACGGAGTCAGATCGAAGCATTCCGTTTTAACTTGCTGAGATTATCTACATGTATAATGTGTTAACTTGTTATATGTCAGGGTTGTCACTTTGGTAACTGACTAAGAACTAGATCATTGATTTTAGAAATATGAACGATGAATATTAAGGGCTAAAAGATAAATAATAATATTATTAGTAAGTTTTGTTTTAGTCGTATTTATGAATATTAATTAATTCTTTTTTTTATAATTAAGTCTTAGTACCTGATTGTATGTCTCATTACATAAATAAATTCTCAAGTGTAGCTTTATTGGTTTGATCACTCTGCAGACATACCTATGTTCTTTTACATATTGACATACAAATGTCTGTCTTCACAGACAAAGACAAAGTCACCATCAAACTCATTTTTTGAGTGATATATGATGAACTGTTGACAGTTTCTGGTCACCTGTGCTCCCGAAATGACGTCACATCTTCAATCAATAACATAGACATTGGCTGTCATCTCTCAATCAAGTCAGAAATGGATGAAGGTGAATAACTGTAGCAGACAGGTTTAATATGAAGGAAAGATTCTCATTTGAATATGATTATTGCTCTTTATACAGCTATATCTATACATTGTACCTAAATTTTTCTAGGTTGAGAAGGTGATTTATTGAGCAATAGGCTTCTATATTTTTTCTGTATAAAACTTACTTTGCGAAGATTTCGATGTCAGTTTATGCAAGTCACTGACTGACGAAAGCACAATGGTGACTTAGGTACAAAGACATACTTAATATCCAAAATAAGCATGGCAATTATAATCCAAAAATTCTTCATTATGAGGTGACTGTCAATGGGCAGATAAAGGCTTAACGATTATGATTCACTCACTCAGAAAACTTCTTTAAAAGTTAATTTTATAAATTCGATTTTATCAGAGACAAGATATAAACTTGTCGCACAATTTTGTATCACAAAGACACAATACTTTATGGTAATAATTCTGTGCAATATCTCGCCGAGACTTTGCATTTCCGCCGGAAATCGATTCGTGAGTTCCCATCCTCGTATTATCACGGAGGATTTCTCGCTGAATAACACTCTAACAAGATTTCTGTATTCAAGAATTGGATACTAAGTCTTGGAGAGAAATCCTTTTTATGATAGCGAGTTAGTATGTTATGTACTAGCTGTGCCTCACGGTTTCTCTCGCTTTGTTTTACTTTCAAGGTATGATATTGATATGTGATATAAGGTGGACTATTACTTACGTCGAGGATTAGAAAATCAAATGCAACAATAGTTTTTCAAATGTGACTTTTAGTTGATCGTGGGAATAAAATGAATAGATATGTATTTTCCGATTGGTGGATTACAATGTGTTCCAATGTGTGTTGTCATTCTTTTTGGATGTCTGTTTCACTTATGAAAATCCTGTTAACTTCATGTAACACAAGTAACTAAGACAAAAACATACTAGATACACGAGACTAAATAAGCATTAATAGTAATAACAAATTTTCTTTAATTGGTACGTAACAATTAGTTATATATAAAAATCGCTTCTGATCAAAACATACCTTGCCAATTTCTTTAGGTAAGAAATAACGATGGTATAGAAAATAGTTAATTACGATTGGTTCGCGAGAGAGAAGCCTTAGTTCCGAGTACTTCAGAGGTGAGCAGTTCGCAATAATATTATTTATTTCTTTTATAATTGAATATGACGGTAGCAAGTTGTTGTACCTAACAAATTGCTACCGTAATATTCAATTAAGTTATTCAGGTTTCTTTACAAATATGGTTCATTTGTTTATTTATTTGTTTTTGATACAATACATTGCGCAACTCTTATAATTTTACAGTTCTTGGAAATTTTGTTAATTTAGCAGGCAATAATTGAATTTCAGGCCATTTTGATTTCATTACATTTCAAACAAGAAAAAGGAGCGTATAGAAAAATACCTCATCCACATAGATTTAAAGTATCTTTTTGGAAGCTTAAATGAGAAAAAAATATATAAACCAATAGGTACCTGCCATATTATTAAAGAAAATGAGAATAAATAGTTAGGGATGATAGCGTCTGATTCTAAGAAACTCCATTTCGTAGAAACTCTTAGCTTAATCTGAGGCAGAAAAAAACTATACTTACATATGCTATACTATGTACTATGTTACACTGTACTCTTTATGTATAGAACACATACATTTCAGATCTTCAAATGAAGTATTTTATTTACTATTATTGATTCATTAATAATAATATATCACGCGGTTTAACCTGTGGTTTCATTTAGTTTATATAATTTTGATAATCGTGTATTTAAGCATCATGTAGTGGGTTAAAATAGGAAATGTTTTAAAAAATCATTACTGTTTAAGTATATTATTGTTTTGATAATGAGAATATAATGGTTTTAAAGCCGGACAAGAATATTATATATTAATTAAACTAATAGTTCTGTGTTCGAAATCCTAACTATGACTTGTAAACCTTTTAGCTTTTTTAAAGTTAAGTTATTTATATAAAAGAAAAGTACCGACTGATTGATTTGAGGATCATCACTCAAACTAAATTGCTGTGAAAAAAATCTTGAAATTTTAAAAAACGGGCTCCTTTATCTAGAAATTACTTAAAGCACTCAGAGGGTTTCAGGTATTTTCTGAAAGTAAAAATAAAAAAAATTGTGTGTGTTTGTAACTTACATAATACATTATGCCCGACAGGGTCCATAATTGTGATTATTTTTTTCTTCCCTACCAACTATACATTAGGGCACGCAATAAAGAATTTAGAATTGACTTACTTGACATTTTTAACCAGTCAATCAAGTCGATGAAAGAAAAAATTAACGTCTTCCCTGTCCAATGAGTCACATCATAAACGTTCCTATTGTCTAACTATTGTTTCTATTAGCGGGACAGTTAAGTTGTGAATTAATATTGTAAAAAATATAAAGGTAATTCATAATGAAATATAACAATAATATAAATATTATAAAGGTAGAAAGGCCTATTTCTAGTATTAAGTAAAGCAAGTGTAATATATCTCTATGTTAGTAAGTCAATCTTATATCTTATAGTAAGTGGTGACCGCGCACTGTTTGAGCGGGAAGGTGCGCCGTGTTTGCCTTTTCGTAAGTGCAGTCTGTTTTGAGAGCCTTATGTTGCACGTATATAATATTATAACATGGAATTATATGTATAACACTCAACAAAACTAGCGATAGTCGTCATGTTATGTGTTGCTTTATGTAAGTGACTTAAATATTAATATCATTAACTCTACGTTGGATAATATGTAGGCTCTATTTGGACTGAATATAGTGTATAAAATATTCTTCAACCATAAAATGCAGCCTAGATAGGCAGTCACTCGTAAGGTGTTCAGCTGAATCCTTTAAGACTGGAATCCGACCCCAACATAGCTTGAGAAGGCTAGGCAAACAAAGTTGTTTAACCAACTCATAATAGTAATAATATTAAATTATTAAAGCTAATTAAAAAATCATAAAAATTGCATTCTATATTCAAAAGCAGGGGTTTTAAACTAACATATTAACATAAGTAATGAATGTATTGTTTAAATACTTTTCCATTAGTCACACTTGTCGTTGGCGCAGCTCCCATGGCTAATGGGCGCGGGTTGTTGATCCCTTACCTAGTTGGCACCACATCCAACCGCTTTGTGGAATGGAATCATGCAGGCCACTATTAGTTATATTAATTTAGCTAAATTACTCTTTTACACTAAAATTATATAGAGGTAACGGAATAATATATGAATGTAACTTTTAGGTGACAAGTGAAATTTGAGTGGCTATCCTCAAATTAACTTTTTAACAAACAGTTTTTTAGGGTTCCATACCCAAAGGGTAAAAATGGGTCCCTATTACTAAACTTCGTTGTCCGTGCGTCTGTCTGTAACCAGACTGTACCTCAAGAACTGCGATAGCTAGACATTTGAAATTTTCACAAATTATGTATTTCTGTTGCCACTAAAACACACAGCACTTGGCAGGTTTAATAATAAGATAGTTACACTATTTCTGAAGTTCTGCGTAGAGAAAGTTCTCTTTTAAAAACATACATATATGTCATTGAGGAAAAACCGCACGTAAAAGCTAAGTACCTATTATCCACCGTGTTTTTCTGTGTTGTAAAACAACTCACAATTTTAGTCGAAGCTTTTGCAAGTGACAATTAAGTCGAGTTATGGTATGTTTATAGTAATATTATAGAACGGGGATTAGCGCGTACATGCTTAATTACCTTTAGGACTTGATGTTTCGACCGGGTTACACGGGCCGTGGTCGCAAGCAGACAATAATTAAAAACTTAACTGAAAATAATTAAAAACAATATATAACATACAACGCAATCTACACCTCGCACCGGAAACGAAAGCTCACCGGACATAAACATTTTACAGTTAGTTAGTAATATTGTTAGCAAACACCATTCATTATTCAGTTCAATTGTAGAAGAGTTGCGCAACTGGGGTCTAACTGAACAATATGAAACACGTGAAACTTCGGCATACGCGGCGTTGCCATCTCTTGCCCACGTCAATAATTGGAGCGGTTGTTCATATGTTTTTTTTTCTGTGCAGCGGTGGTCTCGCTGGGCCCCCATTGTTCCTGTTCGCCCCCCGAGCCACCCCCAACCCCGCCCGACGTAAAACGGTTCGTATTTTTCATTGTTGCTTTAAAGCCTTATAGGTTTTGCTTTATTTATGCCCTTTATAACTCTCCGTAGAAGATAAATGCTCGACGATGTTCTGTTTTTGTCACTATTTAATGGTTTTGCGAGGTCTTCATAGACAGCTGCTATTAAGGAAATACAAAAGTTTTGTTTTTCTGTGCTGCATTGGTGATGTTTTTAATTTAGATGCGTTTTAGTTTTTATTTGTTACGAGCACTGTGCTGGCGATATGATTGCACGTTTGCATGTGCATGTTTATATTAAACTCTGCATCTATTGTTTAGTTAGTAATTCTCGTTTCTGTATTATAGTTTATTTTTAAAGGCTTTTCTTTTTATATTTTTGCATGAAAAAATAACGGATTAATTAAATACAGTATCGCTGCACTACAAAGTACTACAGATCCGGGATAAAGCGTAGTGGAGTGATTCAAAGCGCGGCACATTCATATTCCGGACGGACACATGTGTCCGGCTCGTGTACGGCACGGGTACGGCACGTGTCCGGCTTATCTCGGCGCGCTTGATCGGACGATACGGACGATACGGACCGACGATACTAATGTGATTATGTCATGTATAAAATGTAGAATTAAATGATGAGAGTATTTGTTGGGAATTATGTGCTGAAGAAATGATAATAATATGGTCGAATGAATTGCATCAGCAATCAGCAAATTATTAGGTTATTACAAGCCTTGTTTTGACGGTCTTTGCTGAACTGTAAAGAGCTATACTAAAAGTATATAAAACAATGTAATTTAATTAAATGTTAATTTGTTTACTCAAATAAATGTTATACTTTAATAAAACGTATAGTTTTAAAGTATTTTATATAGGTAGATTATCTTAAAACAGTTTTGTTGTGTGTGTCTTGTCTTGCATTAGGTTTAGGATGGGGTAAGCAATGAATAAAGTAAAAGAAAAAAATGAAGAATATATTCTAGAACATTTTCTTATATAAAATATGTTATACGTAAATAAAAAAAAACACAAATTAAAAATCTTCACTTTCACATCTATAATAAGGTGAAGGCAGTATTGGCACAGCGGTTTTCTGTTTGGCCTTGTGCCCGGGTCCCGGATTCGAACTCCGCATAAATCAAACCGTCTGATACGATGATATCTTTTCCAGTCGGGGTTATGCATATTATGATAACAACCCACAAATCACAATAAAGGAAAAAATAAAGTGAGGTTATAAAAAGAAAAAATTAAAAGGGGTTGTTGGATTATGTAATGTAAGTCCGTAATTTATTTTCACTTAGAAATTAATATACCTACCACTACAAAAACAAGTGAAAACTCGTTTCTATACTTATATCTGAAAATGATTGCGTGTTTTAGCTTCCGTTTTCAGCTTTACTTTGACAAGGTATCAGAAACCTATTTTTTAAATCGATTTTCTGGTGGATAGAATAAAATATACTTAGTGGGCTTCTCGCCCAATCTGTATTCCGCATAGCAATGAGATTCGAGGGATTTATGAGAATCCTTAGATTAACACAGAACCTATTTACGCGGGTAAATAAATTTGCCAGATGTACTGTCACGGATAAAAAGATGTTTAAAATATTATTTACTTAGTAAAGTAACCTAAACTTCACATACATTAGAAGAGGACCTGATACTTTAGGCAATATTTTTAAGTTTCCGATTTTTTAGGGTTCCGTACCTCAAAAGCAAAAAACGGAATCCTTATAGGATCACTTCGTTTTCCGTCCGTCCGTCCGTCCGTCTGTCAAGACTGTTTTTCTCAAGAACGCGTGGAGGTATCAAACTGAAATTTATATCTAATACTCAAGTCTACTATCCCTTGGAGCTGTGAAAAAATCAAACTTCTAAACCAAAGCAATCAAAAGATACAGCCGTTTATGCCGCAAATTTTCGAAATTCGCACGGGAGTCAAAACCTACAGGGTACTTCCTGTGAACTTAGAATCTTGAAATTTGGTTCAAAGTAACTTCTTATAGTACAGATAAAGGAAAAATTGCGAAAACCTTAAATTTTTAGTTTTCACAAAATAAAAAATATTTTTGAAAATTTTAAAGTTCCTACTTCTTTTCTCATGAACGCGTAGAGGTATTAAATTGAAATTCCTATCAAATACTCAGGTCTATAATACCTTTAAGCTGTAACAAAATCAAACTTTTATGTCAATGCAATCAAAAGAAATAGATACCTACAGGTTTGTACGGAACCCTCGGTGCGCGAGTCCGACTCGCACTAGGCCGGTTTTTTTGTAATTTATTGTGTTATAAGCTCTAAGTTTCGTATCCTTATAGTGACCATAATTTCAAAATACTGATGTTATTTAGACACTACTAGTCATTTACGAAAGAAAAATAAGGAATGTGCCTGAAGAAACTATGAAACTACAGCCTGAGTGATACATAGGTACATTATTTGATTATGAAAATTATTCACCAAATGCACAGGTGTAAATAAACTAAAACAATTGAATGCGATTGGTTTCAAAGTGTAAATTGTGTTTCAATTGCTTCCGCAATTAGCAAGTACAAACACGGCACCAACAAATTATATATTCCAACACGGTAGACTTTTATAGGGTTAACATATAAAAGCATAGCGACAAAATTAAGTATTGGTTTTGATAACAATTTTATTGATTCTGCAAGTAGGATATAGAATCACTTTTTAATGTCTTATGTGAACTCGATGGGGTCTGACTCCCCTTCGGGGTGAAACTCTAATGATTTCAACCCACGCTGAGGGCAGAGCGTGGGGCATATGTCGGACTTTCATCGACTAAAAACACCCCGGTCCCGTCTTAGCCTTAGTCAGAGCCACGGGGTCTCTTACACAATCTCTGCGCGGCTTGGCAGGCTTCGGGGTCTGACTCCCCTGACTAAATGATGAGACAAACTCAGGGGTTATCGTTGACAAGTAGATAATATTGTGTAATCATATGAAGATTATTTACTGAATTGACCTTTTGACTTGGTTTTAGTTGACTTGTGTTTCACACGAAATGTGTGGACGATAATACCGTCTCTGAATTGGTACCAAATCATGGGTATCCAGGACACAGGATTAAACGTTTATTAAAAAAATAACATATCACAAAGACGGAAAATACTTGTAGTGATTTAACAAAGATTATAATGATGTAGAAAACAATTATTCGGTGAAAAATCTTGTCCTTATTAACAGTTTTCGCAGAAAATTAATATTATAGTGTTGAGCCTGAAAGTATAGCAAGCTTATGTAAAGCCATATAAGATAAATTCTCAAAGCTGGCATAAAAAAAGTCCATTTTAAATATCAATTACGGTCATACCGTTTGTGATACTTAAGCTCGGATTAACCTTAAGGTTTGTTTGTACCTAACGAATAACAGGTAAGAGGTAACATTCTTTTGATGCTCAGTCGCATTAATTAAATATTTAACTGAGAAAGAGGATAAAGTCGGCATTCTTTGATGTTGGTTTGATTGAATGCTCATTATTTCACTTAGCCTTAGATCCATTGAATAGCTTTCTTTTTATCTAAGCACGGGTTTTCTTTAATCATTCCTTTATATCAGATTCTTTAAGGTATTTGTGGTTTCACATATAGAGATGCCTCGTTTTATTTAAGTATAACGTTTTTTAAATGCTAATCGGTTTTGTAAGCTTCAATTGATCTCTTTTGTGCTTATAAGATGAGCAATTATTGAACAAAGATTCAATATATCTGTAAGCGAGATCTATATTACTAGTTATAAGATATCTTTAATATGATCTATTTATACTACTATGTTTTATGTTCTACGTTCAATGCAAAATGCAAATATAAACAATTACTTTAAAACCTAGAAATAATTTGGTCTATATTTAAACATCAACGGACCGATGAACTGGAGTCCTGAAATAGCTAGTGGTCGTGCCAGTTTACGACCAAATTCGCCAATAACTGTACACCTATAATACAGGAAGGTACTATGTAAATAGTGTATACTATTATAGTTGATGTCTTTTTAATGAATCCAATTTTTCTACAATTAACTTTTGTACAAATATGCAAACTTAATTTGTATCATAAACGATTTCATTTTTTAATCTGTAATTGCATAGAATGTATCAAATTGAAATCATAGTAGATATTGATTTTTACCGGACGCGCCGAGAACAATGTGATTTTATTTTGCAAGTTTTTATGATAAAGTCTTATTTGTATATTACATTATATACTTATAAATAAATAAATATGGCCTCTTCCCATATAGAGAAGGCACGAGCATTGATCACCACGCTTGCTCTCTGCGGATTGGCGATTTCAGATCCCAAATTTTGGAATCTAGGTTTCCTCACGATGTTTTCCTTCACCGTTTGTCAGTAGTGTCTTAGAATAATTAAGAAAGTACATATAACTTTGAAAAAGCCACTTATATACTTATATTTTTTTTTAAATTAAAACTTTAAATTAGTTTGGTATTAGTACCTATATAATAGCTTATGATCGCTAGCTGGTCAAAACATCAAGAATATCAAAAACACTGACCACATAATCGAATATGCCTTACGTCCTAACAGCAGAATATTCATACATATTAGTTTGCTAAAGGTTATTACTAACGTTGCTTTAGCGGCTATCGTGGTTCATCAGAGTATGCAAACTGCAAGGCTCGATGAACGTGTACGCAGTAGCTTGCACGTTTTGGATGTAAGCTGAATTCGATGCTTGCGTTTAAAAGATTAATGGACCACCTTCTGTAAATATGATCGCTTTTGTCCTATTACAAGAAATTTGCAGTTAATTTTTTTAAGTGGAATAAGAAACTTAAGTGATTTCTTTGCAAATGGCATATAAAATGTTTAGTATTTATTACAGTTGTAGTTTGTGGAAGTTTTTTTAAACGAGTTTTAAAGTGAACTCTCTTTTTTAAGGATTCAATATTGAAGCGTATTTTGGGATTAAACAAACTTGATGCTTTAAGTTAAGGATTTTTTAAACAATTCTGGTAATTTATAATCTATTTATGAAAAGGGTATTGCCTAACTGGGATAATTTTAAGCGAAGGTATACGCAAATTACGGTATTCAAAGTTATTTAAAAACTTGTGAACCATGTTAAATTAAAAATGTTCAATGTTCAAGGACAGTCTTAGGAAGTATCCTTTCCGTTTTAGTAATGTTACCTACAAATAAATATTTTAACGTACAGTAGTTTAAAGCTAGGCTCGTTAGTCTGCTGAAACTGCAAAGGTTCCATTTTCAATTATTTTCCTGTAATAAAGTTTAATAAAAACAGTTCTCTTGTTAATTTAAAACAATAGCAAACATTCAATTTTTGCATGCGTAGGTAAAGTTTACATTCATCCCATTACTGGGGTAGGCTAGGGGTGGGCGCGGACGCGAAACTTTCCATTTGTGAAAGAGTTCGGTTAATGCAATGTTAGTACCTGCTTTAAGTACCTGTCGGAGTATGCTTGTACTTTGGATTTATAGACGCTTATGCCTTTTTATGGAGCTTACGGACCTTTTTTGTTTATTGTTTTGTTTGTAATGTAGGTATACAGCATAATATAAAAAATACTTTCAGACTCACTCAAAATGAAGTAGTAGTTGTGTGTGAGTGGTACGAAAAATTGTACATGATATTATTTTCAACCATAGGATTTTTTAAAGTTGAGTTTAAATTGTTTTAAATAACAACAATGTTATTTTAATCGAATTACTAATGTTAGAGCTCGGTTTTAACTAAATTTAACAAAAGTTGCATAACAATTGTAAAATTTTGCGAGACTGTTCTATTCATATTATTCTAAACAGCTAAACACGTTATTTTTGAAGCCAACATAGTTAACGTACAGAGAGAAAATTATTGACGTAAATATTTGCAAAACGAGACCGCAACCGCACAATCATGGCGGCAATTGTTAAATAAGGTGCATGGCTTATTTCCAAATGTATGCAAATGATCGCGCTTGTAAACTAAAAGGGTTAGCAGTAGTGCGTTTTAGTATGTAGCTTACACATGTGTCCATTATATCTATGTAATAAAACAAACCTATAACTGGGAATTAATATGACTGTTTAGAAATTATTATTTTTATAAATTTAGGAATATCCTCAAAATTATACTTGACTTGCTGTGATCAGTGTAAGTAGATAATGTAGGCCGAAATTTTTGTTTCGTGTGTTGCAATGTTTGATAGTTATTCTGCTGTTCGGAACGGAGACTAAACCAAAAAACAGAAACTTGAAAAATTTGCATTTCTTGAGTTTTAGCTAACAGCCGTGCTATTCTGTAACATTATTTTCATGTCTCGACAGCGGAATCCGCGGTGAGATGTCAAATACGTATTCTCGAATTTGAATTCTAAATCAAGGCCAATTGGGTTCACTTTTGAAGTGAGCTTTATTGTCACTTCACTTTCACCTGTCACCGAAATTATTAACAGAATAGACATACTGAGCTTTGTTTTATATTATTTAAGCATACATAGGACCTGATGAATGATGGGTTAGAACTCTTCAATACAGATTATACTGGGCAACTGTTTACCATATGCCTTATTAGTTTCTCCTCAATATGTGTGTTCGCACCTTTCTCATAACGTATGGGCGATGAATATGTGTGAATGCAGCATCTGTTTGTAATTCAGAGCAGCTTCCAAGAGGAAAGCGAGGGAAACGAATGTGGGGAGATTTGATACTTAGGCGCAGCTCGCAGCCTGTTTTATTATGTTACTACTATATTTTATTGCAACTATCTGTATATAAACATACGTTGGTACATAATTGTTGTTGTTGTAACGGTAACAACCGATTAAATAAAAGATAACTGGAAAGAGCCTTTTTTATATTTTAACTTTCTGAATTTACACATACCTACATAATTTATTTGTTACTAATTGTTATTTAAAAAGTACTTAATCACTGTAAAGAGGTTTGATTAAAATTGAAAAATATATATTTCATATAGAGCCACTTTATTTCATATTTAAAATTCGAATGTTGCGTTTTATTATTTTAAAACTCTCGTTTGATTTCAGTTACTGGCTGGTAATATTAATTAAATTAATTCTTCCTGATAAAAAATATGCTTAAATAAAAAAAAATATTCTGAATTATTTTACCTTTTAGCGACTTTCTGGCGTTTGTCAGAAGCAGTGTAATGGTTTCTTTTTAAAATGCTTTTAGGTTCTTAGCTAATTTTATTAATCAGAGAACTTACATCGTTTAATGCAGTTTTGCATCGTTCTATTATAGCCTTTTTTCTTCAAAAAACATTTCTGTCTATACACATAAAACAGAAAGTTCAATTTAACTTATATGTATAAAACAAGGAAAACAGCAACATATTTTCTCAATAGAATCCCCTTTTTACGCGAAACGTGCCTAAGTATTTGTGTATGTAAAAATCTTATTTACGGGGCACACATAAATATTAATGTGCGGTGTCGGTCCATGATAAATTGGGAGAAGTTAGGCATTATTCTGAGATCCATCTATCATCGCCTTTGCCTATACAAAGCCAGCCGCAATACATTTTTACAAAGTAAAATAAATCTTACGTACAACGAAAATCAATTAAAATTCTTGGCTAATAGCCTATAAATCATGGAACCTGAAAGGAGTTTCGATGGTTCGATTATTTTATCAAAGTACCCTTTTTCGATATTGAAATTATAATTCGTTTAATTAAATCAATAATACCTAATAATTATATTCTCAATTTCTTTTCACAAAATCCATGTTTCTTCTTCTTCTGCCTAGCCTTTTCAAATGTCAAGTTAGAGTCAGCTCCAAGTCCTAATAGATGCAGCTGAATGCTGTATGAACATGAAGCGACAGCCTATATGAATTCGACAAACTTACTTTTACTCGGTTATTCCGACAGCCAGTTTTCCTATAGGAGACTTCATATAGGAAGACTGGTTGTCAGACTTCAATTGACTTAACTAACTTAACGACAACCAAAGATCTTCGATTGCCATGAGGTCATTGATCCTAATTATTTATTAATGGTAGAAAAATAAACAATTAAATAATTCACCAAATTTTGTCTTGCTTAAATAAGAAATGAAGTAGATACCCAAGCAATAAATCATTTGATCCCGCTTTCTTGCCGTCGAATATTTTTATCTCCACAATTTGATATCCATAATCAAATTGAAGATATCGAGGAATATCTCAGAAGTGTCAGTCATTCGAGAACAATAGATCTACATTATTAATAAAGTATCCGCTTGAACTAAGTTCGGATTCGAACTTTGACAAACAAAGAGGTCTTCACCGAGAAGTGAAAAGGCAAAAACGAAGAACAACGAGAGTGGTAACAAAATAGAAGATGAAGTGGTAATAGTTCATTTGTCACTGAGTTGACGAGTGTGGATTAAAACCACGCATGAGACAAACACTTGTCTGGTCCACAAATATTTGTAAATGTGTTAGGTTTAATTTATACATTTGCATCAATATATACATAATAAAAACGTTGTGTATTTACAAATATGTAATAAATAAAAGTGTATTACATGTTTATAAAATAAACTGCACTATTCCACTTAAATTTATTCAAATGTTTCATAGCTAATTGTTTATGAAAAATTTAAATCCGATATCCGATTTAACAGATAAAATATAAAAAAAATCTTTAGGTACCTAAATAAAATTAATTGTAAAAACATATCGGTTTCCATTGATTCTGGATTCAATAACTTCGTGTATAATATAATGATATAATAACCGTATTCCAGGTATGATCATTATGTGTTCATACCTCGAATAGAAAGTAGAAAATGAATAGAATTAAGGGAACTGATTCAACGGGCATTAAAAGGAGAATTATTGGAAATGGGACATGAATACCCGACTACCCATGGGTATTCCGTGAAATAATTGCCTATAAAACTGATTTATGTTTTTAAATACCTTATACACGTAAAAGGTACCTTTAGCAGACATTTTGAAACAGTTGAAATTCGGGTCGAGTGTTAGGTTCTGTGAGAAAACTATTCTGAAGTTTTTCTTTACAATTTTTGTATTTTAATTTATTCGTAAAAGTTGCTTCCCTTGGAAAAGCTCTTAGCTTTATTATACCTAGATCATTCAGACAGTAAAAAATATTTTCAAGTAAATTCAACGTTGTATAAAATCTTATCTAAGGACTAAGGTATAAATTGTACAATTAATTTATAGAACTATTTGCATTACTTACTAAAGAGTTACAGACATCAATTTTTCTTCGTATCCACTCAGAAATAAAATCCTTGTACGGTGTCCGTTCTTCAGAGAGAAAACAAATTGCATAAATGAGCCTTATTCCTTTCACATAAGGTCGCTGTAAATATCAAAGAATATGACTGTACAATGGTGTTCGTATTGCGATGTCCACATTGTCCACTGCTCCATTCTAGTCAAAGAGTTTCATCAATCATCAGACATTGTGTGCATGAGAGATGAGGGAAATGGTTCTCGCACTTGGCCAGTTTTTTTATCTAAGAAGAGAAAAAAACTGGCCAAGTGCGAGTCGGACTCGCGCACGAAGGGTTCCGTACCACCGTCGTATGAAAGCCCCCCTTAAATATTCATTTTATGTGGTTTTTAGTATTTGTTGTTATAGCGGCAACGGAAATACATCATTTGTGAAAATTTCAGCTTTCTAGCTATCACGGTTTATGAGATACAGCCTGGAGACAGACAGACGGACAGACAGACAGCGGAGTCTTAGTAATAGGGTCCCGTTTTACCCTTTGGGTACGGAACCCTAAAAAATGAGAAGATTTATGCAATATAAAATGTAAGTTTTTTTAATGGGTAAAATAAAGATGAGTGTGATCCATCATGCATAGGCTTTGATTGTCACTTATGATTTACAATAATGACTTTAATAAATAATCTGGACCAAGACGGTGTTTAGCAAACAATGTAAATTTTATTAAGAAAAACATACCTTTAAGAGTTTCATGAAAAAATAATTACGCAGTTTATCTGATCTAGAAATCTTTTAAAGAAAATATGGATTCATCCTATCAAGACCATTCGACAGTCAACGTTACCAAATTTCACAAACAATAGCGTTATATTTCCTCAACGAAATATTATCGCCCAGTGAGCAATACCCAAATGCAAGATATCAAATAACTATTAAACCAACATTCTAGCCTGTTTACAAATACTCGAAAATATCATTTACAGGCAAACAATACCCGTCGAATTGAAATCGGAAATAATCAGGCTGTGATAAATTGCTGTGTCGCCACCATTAGATATTCAGGCTCTCCCCAGTGAGTCATCAATCAAATATGTCGATATGTGTGACGTGCATACAATAATGTGTGTAGCTTAAAATATATAGTAAATAACCATTTAAGTATTTTATTTTTCCTTTAGAAATGTATTAAGACATGTTTAGGGAGTGTCCACATCTGACAAACGAGCATTACACGAGCAGCTCGCGAGCATGCCGCGAGCGGCGCGTCAGATGTGGTAAGTAAGTGTAAACAACGTAACCTGAGACACAGAAATAACTTAGCACTTCCTATCTCTAACATGACTATCTTCCACTCAGGTCCCTATGCTATGTCAATAAAAACTTACAATAAAATACCAAATGCAATTAAGGAAGCGCCAACCTTCAACACATTCAAAAGAAAATTAAATAAATACCTGTCTGAGAAATGTTATTATAGTTTGCAAGAGTTTTTTGAAGATAAATAAAAATTAAACTGTTTAGTTTTAGTCAGTATTTTTAAGTGAATTTTTAAATGAAATTGCTACGCCCTAACAGGGTCATGTTGAGACCATTTAATAATAATATTATGTAACACCTTGTAACACATGAAGCAATAAATGATTTGATTTGATTTGATCTGAACATGTAATTTAATGTTGAAAACATTTATTGTATAGTATACCTATTATATTACTTATTCATAAACGAAATCCATGTCTGTTATGTATATTATTAATCATTTTTTTTCACATCTACACTAATAATATATAATATAATATTATAATATTATAATATTAATTATTATTATTATTAATATTATTAATATTATTAATTAATTAATAATATAATAATAATAATAATATTATAAAGAGGAAAACTTTGTTTGTTTGTAATGAATAGGCTCAAAAACTAATGGACCGATTTTAAAAATTCTTTCACGATTCGAAAGCTACATTATCCACAAGTAACATATTTTGGAAAAAAATAGGGTTCCGTAAGATATTTGGGTTTTTCGGACACAAGTTGTAAAAATCAACCAGAAAAGTTTCGTCGATGTTAGTGTCGGTGTCTGTGAATTAACCTGGGAATCATTTTGCTGACCGAGTCTTTCCTAGGTAGGCTTTTTGCAGTGGTAACCGACATCCACGCGGGCGGAGCCGCGGGCGACCGCTAGTATTGTATAATTTTGTATTCAAATTTTTGTCTTTAATCATTTTACTTCTTTAATATTTATTTGTCTCACCATAGACAAAACATAGCGCTCTGTACACCTATTTGTAAGATCTGTATTTTTGTTGCCTAACTATGGTTTACATATAATCAAATTATTATGATTATAAGACTATTACCTAAAACAATGGGTCAGGAAATAGTACTAATATACTTAACTTTATCATATCGTAAAACGACAATCCATGGACAATGAATTATATTTTATCCTCACAGAAAAAGCTATGAAACAGTCTGCAGCAAATAAATTATTGGAACTATTGGCAACGTAAATAAGTATGGACAGAAAATAATGCCAGTGCCAAGAAGCAAATCATTAATTTTATACCCATATGGCAATAACATGTATAAGAGAATGTAATCACATTGGCATCTTAGTCATAATTAATGTTGATTACTTACTCAGCGCTTTTAGACATTAACATCACATTACATAACTCAAATTTTCTGTCAGTAAATAAACTTAATAAAAGCCAACATGTTTGGTAACATTTTCAAAAGCATTAGACATCTATTATTTGCATATTTTGACGTCTATTTACAGTTGCAGGTAAATAATTATCGTTTACATAACTTAATCATTATTCCCAAGGCCTTTTTAAGTTGTTGGGAAATGTTCTTTTCGTATTAATAGTGCGATCCATACATTTTATACATACATTACGAGGTACTTGAAGTCCTACATAAGCCTTTGGTCAAAAGAGCTGAAAACTAAAACTCGTAAGTTTGAGTTTATTGAAACTTTCAACGACTTTCTACAGTTTCTACTACGTTATGGTAGTTTCACCAACCTTGCGTGTGCTGTTGCCAATTTTAAATTTACCCCGCCTTAAGTCACAACTGTAGTAGAGTTACGGTTAAAAGCACTTAAGAAAGAGTGCTGCATCGTAGCCATGTGTTTTACCATCAGCTGGTGATGCAGTGCTGACAAACGGTACGGTTCCTTTGTCTGTATGTAAATAAAAACCAAGAATAAACATCTCCATAACTAAAGGTCCTGAATATGTGTTGCCGGTCTCTAGAAAGAGTTTGGTCCCGAGAAAATGGTGGGATCTTCAATCTCGATCTTTACGTTGGTATTATAATGATATTTATGTTTTCTGGACGTGGTACTACCATGCGATGATTGTATGAATACAGGAATAAAAACATTATGTGCTTTTATTATTTATACAAGCACATAATAAGTTATATTGTATCTGTTTATTACACATAAAACCCACTATTTTTAGATATTTTTTAACTAAGGACCAACCTTGAGCAAAAATCTTGATAGACAGACAGACTGCCAGCCAAGTGATCCCATCCTGTACCCTATACGTACCTTTTTTCTTTTGAGGTTTGGCACCCTAAAAATGGAGTAACTAATTCTTCTCCAGAATAAAAAGACAAAAGAGTAACCCCAAAATACAGCAGCTTCACTGGTCAGTGTCCCATGCAGCGTACTTGAGGAGCAGGTGACAAGAATATCGAAAGTGCTTCCAACAACAATGTCTTTTTATGACGAGCTGTAACTTAGTGTGCGAGACTCGAGTACCTTGTAAGAGCATGTTAAAGTACCCTCATAGTGACGAGGTGACACCGTATTGTGTTCGAAAGGCTTCTACAATTTCTTGATATATTCACCTTTAATAACGGAGATTGGTTGGTTTGTAATACGATAAGGTAAGGTGTTGGATTAGTTGTTGTCTCGGAGACTAATGGTTACTTGATTTAACTAAGCAATCTCTCAATTCTGAGAATTGGCTTAGGTACTTAAATCTCCCTTACTACTATTAACGTGTTTAAGTAAATACAGCGTTTTATACCTCTACAAAAACTTACTGAGCTTAGCCTTTCTGATGCCTCTTTACTTTTCTTTTGGCCCTTAAATAGGAGATTATTGTTTACATACACCTATCTGAAATCATTAGTGTATTTTATACCAAAACTGCACTTACATAATGTTATTAGATTGTGCCAATCATATATTTGAATTAGCGTCTACGCTATCCCGCAATCTATTTATATAGGGGATGAATAATTATAGTAATGAACATAAAAAGTTATGATCTGTTGAGCAATCAAGACATGTATGTGTTGCGTGTTACAAATGAATTTCCTGTAAATATCCTTTTTGTGTTTCTTGTGCTCATTTGCTATTTATTGAGCTGAATATTTATTTAATAGTAGCTTTTGCCATTATCTTTTGTTCATCCCTTTACATTCAAAGAAACGTTTAATTATCCGCTATACGACCACAGAACGGCAGGTAATGGCTTCAGTCAATTAGACATTGTTTAAACTAATTTATCAAAAGAAGTTTAATATTGCTTACATTTGGGTATTATTTATAAGAATGAAGACATAATAATTCAATTTCGTTCATAAATCCAAGAATATTAAAGTTTGCGAATGAATATTCGAATAATAATAGTTATCAAGTCAAATCGTAATATCTTTGTCGCAAGTTCATCAAACCTCTTTGTAATTAAATTCCAGTCGAGTCTTGAGTCTAGATAGTTAAAACTTAGCCATTTATTCCTTGTTTAAATAGTCATTGTTCTGTATAAGATGGAGGAAGATTCATACTTATTATTTCCTGCAGATGTCGGCGTGTGCCGAGTGAGGCGGCGAACTTGCACGAAGCCAACTTACGTGAGTATTCAATGATTTATTATAACTGTTAAAAAGAAAATAAGGACAGGACAGAATCATATATTTTCTGTGGGGATTTTCCTCTATAGCTGTTTAAAGTTTTTTTTTAATATGTCATTCGAAGATTTGCTTTATGACAGTTATATTTCGGGGATAAATGGTGGTATTTTTTTGAAATAGACCTAATTTATATGTGGGAACAATTTTTTTTTTGTCATATAGTTGATGAGGCTTTTTGCGCTGGTGCGCCAAGACAGTCTCGTAAGGTACCACAATAAATTAATAATAAACAAATGTATAGTCATATACAAAAGAAAATGTATCATATTTTTAAGTTCATAGTCATGCAGTCGCATTTACGATGTCAAAGATATGCATTTACCTAAGACGCCATAATTCGAGATTGACAGTTGACAGCGACGCGATGCGAGAAAATGGCGTCAAAATAAAACCCGTAAAAACGTAATTTCCCGCGCAAATTGTGAATTCGTTTCTGTTAGGGGAGGTTTATAGTGAAGTGTCCTCAGCGATCGCTGTATTACGTCACAACATGAAAATTAAAGAGCGTTTTATTTGAACCGTATTCGTGGGTAAACGTATCTCATTATGTGCGATGGAAATAAATTGGAACAGACTATTTGTCGAACACTTGGTTGCCGCTCCCGATCCGCTTCGATTCAATTTGCCCCAAATTTAATTGCAATTGAAATGGTTGAGTGAAACGAAATCCGCTTGTGGAGATTATCCTTTACGTATAACGATGAAAAAGGTTAGGTAATTAATTTTAATAAGAGTGCTTAATGCCCTAGAGTAGCTGAAAATGCTTAGGATTATTTAGTTTTATATGATAAAAAGTTATTTTTAAGCGACTGCGGGGTTTTGAATTAAGTATTTAACTTCGAGATTAAATAATTCTTCAACCTGTTATCTGCGCGATACAACTTACCTTAATATTTATAGAGTAAATAGATATATGTAGAAGTCAATCAGGTTATACGTTGATAGTATTTTATGAGAGATGCTGCAATGTGAATATTCGATGTCGTGGGATCTTATTTCCTTTCGCCGGCAGCAGTCTCGCCACATAAATGGGACTTAGTAACGTGGGCGTGTGAAACATCCTGCTAACGAAAATCAAATATAGGCACACTTTTAAAGTAAAACATGATTCAATATTTTTATGTTCTAGTTTAAAAAAGGTGCCATAAAATTTAACTTGGTATACACGTTAATATACTTTTATAGGATTGTTACGCTGTACGCTTTTACGGGTAAACCGCTGTCCGATATTAATGAAACTTGGAAAGGGGTCAGCTTTGACCCTATGAAAGGACATAAGCGGATGGAGCGAAGGAAATAAGACTACTTAATAATATGTTGTCGATAAATCCATTAGGTAGTTTTTTATTTTGATTTTGTAGATTTATACGTCATTGCATGATTTCCCATTGCCATCCTATTGTCTTGATTAGATAAGAAAAAATGACACTAAAAATCTAATCTCTTTTTTTCCGGTGCTGAAAAACTAAAAGTTGAGATAAGCTTTAAAAGCGTTAGTCGATTTGAGTGCAGCTTCGAATCGATTAGAGCGCAGTCAAGGCCGGGGGTCAATTAACGTACCTTTGTCGCGATCCCCGCTCGTAATCTCCCTTCGACATGACTAGAGCTAAATGAAGGTGCTATAAGTAACTTTATACACGATTTCTGTCGGTAGGTTGAGGTAAAAATTTGTTGATTTTGTCTTCTGATTTTTTTCATGGATTAGATAACACAACATAACATTTGTCATCAGAAACAATTGAAATGTGTTTTAGAATTTAGGGATAAGTATAAATATAAGATATATAAATAAGATATACATATGAATAATATTTAAAAATAGATTAAACTAGCTTGCAATAGTACCACAGCAGGTCAAACTAAGCAGGACTAAGAAGGAACTTTAATTAACTGGTAAGATTTAGAAGATATTAAGGCATTTAACAGTGATTTAAAACATATTTTTGTATGTAATGTACCCGTATACATGTTATTATAATTATTCACACCTACATACGCTAGTAGATCCCTACCTACTCTGATAAAATTATGTTTGCGCTAAGTATGCTCTGAAAAGCAACATGTAAACAAACTTTTACTCAAATAAATGTGTTTGAACTTCCACTTTCCAGCCGGTAATGTAAATATAGTATTATTATCTTCTACACAAAATTTTTCAACTGGCTCATAGTTTTTAGATCTCTACTAGCTGTACCCGGCATGCGTTGCAATGCAATTTTTTCTACCTAGCACCTGCCTACTACATCCTTACTACCTACCTGCCTACTACCTACCTACTACCTACCTGCCTACTACCTACCAACTACCACTTAGGGGTATGAAAAATAGAAAGTAGCCGATTCTCAGACCTACTGAATATGCATATGAAATTTCATAAAAATCGGTCAAGCCGTTTCGGAGGAGTATGGTAACTAACATTGTGACACGAGAAATTAATATAGATCTCTATAACACAAAGAATAATCTTAGCCTACCCCGAGGGATCAATAACAAACTCTTTCCATAACCTATTGTTAAACTGGTTTAGTCAATTCAGCTTCGAACAACCGGTAACGAATGTATTGTCATGGCAACGGGAACCAAAGTTCCGTCTTGGTGTGAAAAGAACTGTGACAAAGGGTCTGAAAGTTGATTTTCCCGTACAGTTTTCATACAAAATTTTGGTACAAATCTTACTGGACGACGGCACGGCAACGCGCGATAATGGGCTTAGTTATCAGATTAATAGATCTAATGGCCACTAGCCGCAAATATAAGAGGTTGTTATCTACGTGAACACATTATTCTCGCTATAATAACCATTGTAGTGATTTTATGTACCCAACACTATTTTACTGCGAATAAAAAACCCTCTAACCTTCATAAGTCTTTTCTTGTAGGTAATAAATAAAAAACAGAATCTAATTCTAATTAATTATAAATATCAATAAAAATATTATTAGCGTCACCCGCCAATCGAATGCCAAAAATTCTCAGAGCATTTGTGTCACAGATATTTCGTGGCCCAATGACAGCGGCTGTCAACTGTGACGAAGGTGCACGGAATATTGAGAGCCAAGTACCTACTATTGGAATAATAGGTCAAAGTTGTGCGCCACATTATCGACTCTTATAACCGTCTGGCCTGCCAGAAATGCCAGATGTGAAGAAGGTTGCGAAAGGGATACACCATTTATGTCAACGCACTGAATACGATTTGAAATCGAATGTCAGATGTTTTTATTCTTTTCAAAGTGTATTTTTTTGTTCGAATAACTTTTGAAATAGGAAGTTATTTTTTTCTTTTTATGTCAGACGAAAAAATATAACACACATTTTGTGAAAACCTATTTTCTGTCCTGTTTCCGTCACTTGGGTTGGCTAAATAGATAAGACTTCTTTATTTTCTTAAAAAGTGGTAATGGATTTCAGGAAAAATAGATCAGTTCATTTAAAAATAAAGAAAGCGGAAATTGTACTGTAGGAATCGTAACACGTATCTCACATCAAGACCCGTGTAGAATGGGAAGCAAAAAGGAAGCGAGTTAAACCTTTTTGCACAATTCCTCACATACGCACGCAAGCCCATTTGGAAGATACCTGACTTCATTTTACGAGTTCAATTTGATCGCATTGGTAGGTCATGGTAGAAATTGTGTTAAAATGATTAGGTGCCTACACATACAGTTAAAAATCAACCGACTTCTAAGAAATTATTCGGGGCCTACCTTGGATACCTTATCGATGACAAAACGAAGATATCGCGTAAGAAATATACAAAAAAGTGGTTTAAATACTTATAATCGAATCTATAACCTTCTCGTTTTTTTATGGTTACATAAACAGATAATAAATAATGTTTGTTTTTTGTACAGGTTTGGGTATCAAAGGAGTCGCAAATATGTTGGTAACATTAAGCAGACGCGAAAAACTTTACGCTCGTTGTTCACACGTAGATACACGAACGAAGACAAAACAAAACAGGTATGTTCCTTGTCACCAAAACTTTTCTTAATTTAATTATGAGCCTCAAATTTTCCAAACAGTATATAGAATTTCTGAGAAAATTATTTAAGTAACGCAAATTATACGCAATACCTTTTTGTTGCTTTCATTATTTTAGAATTTATTGTAATGAAATATCTTAAGGAATCCTTAAAAGTAAATTGATTATGTTTCGTAGAATAAAATCTTTGTTAAATGTAGGCGAGCATCGCTACTGGAAATAAATTTAGCAGACGGTTATAAATAGATGGGGTGGAAGATAGGTGTGACCGCCCTGCTTATATTTGAGTAATATTTATCTCACCATATTATTATGATTTCAAATAGTGTGTATTAAAATTTAAGGCTTATTTTATTTTGGAAATCGATACATCAATGTTTTTCTTTTTATAACTTGATATTTATTGTTCACAGTTTAACTTTGGCCATTAACGTCACCAAAATTCTATCATCGAAGACGCAAAATATCGGTAAGTTAACGTCAAGATACCAAGTTTACTTAAGTATCGCTATATCATCATCTCGGGCCAGCTTCAGTAAGCATTTCAACGCCGAAAATATATTTTAACTTTATTTCTCTCAACAAAGTTTGTGTAAAGTGAAAATTTTGAATTAACGACTATCTGCTCGATCTGCGCTTTCGTTTGCGAGCTTGAAAATACAGAATAGCAATTTATTTATTGCGGGTGATTTAGTTTTTATGTAGAATAAATTTCAATTACTGCTGACTGGCGAAGTAATAAGCTTCGTCTGAGTCGCCAGCTTTTTCAATGCGGTCGGGTCCACAATACGATAAATTACCGGCCTAATTCGATTCGCTGGTCGTAATGTGGATTCATCAAACATCTTGTTTGTGCGACATAAAGTACAATGGAGGGACAGCCCGACCCGCCCGTGGCATTAGCGACGTCCCCGCAATTTCGTTCTACTTTGTCTCCATTGCTTGCCGTCTCCACGGTCACGGAACAAATGAGAGATGAAAACGGTACGGCGACGTTTCTTTTCAGGACTTAGGTTGGCCGGCGGTATCATTAGTTATACGATACGATACAACAAGCCCGGGGAAAGGAAATCCTTATGGGGCGGAGAAATTGATGATAAACTGAGTTATTGCTCGTTCTATTGAATAAAAATTGCCGGAAGATCTACGAAGCGTTTAATAAGAGCTTTAATTGAATTACACGGAAAGCCTTATTATACAGCAAGGTCTAGTTTCAGCTGCTTTTTCATAATAATTAAAACTGTTTGAAATTTTTGCTACTCATATGGCAAGCAAAAAGAAGAACGCAATCGTAACATTCAACCCGTATGTTTATGAGTTTCCCTGGTTTTCAAAGGGAAAGATATTGCACTCCGTGCTCGTATTTGAGGAACAAGAGTGTAATTCCCCGAGGTTTTGTCTTGCGGCAACACATCCTACAAATGAAAAGATGCCGACATTCAAAGCGAGCTGGTGCATTTTTAAATTCTTGCAGTGGTCGGTCCGCGGGAAAAACTCGTGGGTTTGCAACTAATGGACTTTTTAAACGTGTTTCGTATATTCGTTCTGCCAGTATGTATGAGGGTGGAATGTACTGGAGCATTCCGATCACGCGGCGCTACTTGCCGAGTGTTGCGTCGCCTGGATTCAGTTGCGATTAGTTTTAATTTCACTCCCGGGATACTGGAACTATTCCGTGCTCGACTGAGTCGCGTTGTTCTCTTCCGAGATTTATTGCTAAAGTTTTGCAACTGAGAAGCGTGTTATAAAATGGTATTTACTTATTGCTTTACACGAACTTCCTAAAGCGCGTCTTGTTTACCGACGATAACACTTATGTTAATTAAAAACGGGTTAATATAAATTCCTAGCTAAGGTAATTATTTGGTATTTAAATAGATGCGGTAACAAAAGCCTGTATATTCAGGAGTAGCAGACACAGCGTAGTTTTCCACAACGAGCTCGTAAAGCTTTGAGGGGATGAGACATTGCGATTCATTCTCGCATTTAAAAGCAAGACTGTAATTTCGCAGGCCTTTGTCTCGGGCCCGCGCGGGACGTCGGCTTGCAGGAAAATATGCGCATTCAAAATGGATTTTTATCGCTTTTCAAGTGGTAGGCTTTAGCTGTGTTGTCTGTTCAGAATTATTTCACGACCTACACAATGTTCTATTGTGTTGGACGTTGTGTGTGTGTTTTAAAAAAGACTAGGACTTTGTAAAATTTACTTATACCATAATATAAAAGAATATTGCCAACAAAGAAAATATAGGTCTGAGTCATCTTTTCATAGGCATATAGGTAGGTATATAAAATAAACATAAAATCAAACCTGTTGACTTCGCTAACAACCAAACTCAAACATTTAATTAGCTGAGTTTGCAGGGAAACAACTCGTAAAGTTTCCAAATAATAAGGTCGACTCGCCGCCGAGTGCGATGGTCAGTGTGCCTACCTCCACACATCTAATCCCTTAGTTGTTAGCTTAGGACGTTTCACTTCCCTTTCAATTTATGTAGATGCGCAAAGTACTGCCAACGAAACCTTGTAAGACAGAGGCTTGTTTAGAGTAATTACATTCGTGACGGGGGACTTATTTACCCATGTACCTGCGATATTCAAATGAGATGAGCTTAAACGGTGTCGACGACGTACAAACGCTTACCGGCACTAATTGGGCGATGTTCAACATGACACGGCTGTACATTATTTTACGTCACAAATACTTTATGCAACGTGTGGCCTTATTCAGATGGAGCGCATGACTAGGTCACTGTACTCTTGGAAAGTTCACAGTATTGATTTTATTGCGCACGCCCGAAAATATAAATGGAATCTGCTGGCGTGCAGAAGTGGCCATTGATTTAATAGCCGTGAATAGGTACGGGGTGGACACGTATCTACATCCGGACATCAATTATTCAGATGATGTGCACCGGAATACTGTGTACACAAGTAAAGTGATCCGGAGGGGTGTAATGCGCCCTAACTAAATTGAATTAACTTAATGAAATCCCACGTTGTGTCAACATAGCGATGTTTGATCGTTTAAATGTAATTGATTCTCAATCCAACATGACTTCAAGTAGTTAAGTTTTATTAAACATTCCCTTCCTTTTCACAGGTTTCGTCCGGTTACTTCAGGCGAAGAAAGGATTCCAGTGTGAAATTTTGTTGAAGTGTAGAACGATTTACTCGAGTCATCCGTAAGTGAAAATTACATTATTCAATTACAATTATCTTTTGCCTATTATAATCCACTCTGGCTTTTGTGAAGTAAGAATATAAAGTTCATTTTTCCATTCCGACTCTATATTTTCCGAGGGAACTCGCAGACAGTAATGGCAGAGAATTTATCAAACGTCGGTGGCACGTGGCGAGAAAGTTTGAACCTAATTCTGAGTGATGTAGACCACAGAATATTGTGGCTCGGTGTCGTCGTTACATAATTATTAGACGCTCGACGCCGCCGCGGGACGTCGACCCCGACTCGACTTTGACCCACTTCTTACTCTAATTTTCACGTCTCAACCCCGCAGACAACTTTATCTATACCTGTATAACTTGTAATAACTACCGGGAACCTTCAAGGGAAAGGCGGGAGTTATTAATATTCAGTAAGCGGCTCACTTTAATATATAATTTGCATTATATCTTTATGAGTGCAGGTAGTCTTCAGTTAATTTAAAATGTATCGACACGTCTCCCAAAATTTAACGACTAAGTATACGAAGCATAAATATTTTCACACATCACCGTCTACTAAAAGTTTATATACTGTGTAATGTTTTCTTTCCATTACGTATGATTCGGAAGGTCCCGTGGAAAGGCTGAATAAAACAACATTACGCGGTCGAGGGAAAGCTCCTATTTTCATATTTTCTTCAGAAAGGGATAGCTACGTTTTATCTTTTAAGTAAAAACACGATTAATATTTGATTTGAACATGTTTTGTATTCGAGTTTGTCCATAGGGAAAATATTATACATTAGACTAAAGACGAATGCTCAGTAAATATTGCACTGACATTAAATATTGAAAACCTATCTGTTTATTTTTGTATACGCTTTTAGTGTTCAATTTACAACCATGTTGTTTTAATGAGGGCTAAAGCGTGTGAATTCGCCGCTAGAGGCGCTAGTGTAGCGTGAGGTCTCCAAAATGTCACTTGTCACTTTAATGGGTGGGCTGCGCGGTTTTATTTATTTCATTTAAGTTTAATTTGGAGGTATTACAAAATATTTAATTTAAAACATCCTTATTATGGCAAATACGAGTTACGGGTCAATGAATGTCAGTGCTTTAAAAGTGGAACTAAGAAAAAGAGGTGCAAAGTAAAGCGGACTGAAAGAACAGCTAATTCAGAGGTCTGTTTACAAACAAAATATTTTGTCGAAATTAAGCTTCTTTACCGAGTTTACAGCTATGTTTTTCTTTTTTTAACGGACTTTAGATCTTTAGATCGGGACCTCACTCGCCAGTGGCGCCAACTGGTGGGCACAAAAACGGTAGCCCTCATTGAGTATATAGGTAATATTTATTCTTATAATTTTTTATTAAAAAATATAATAATAAGTTTAAGTGATGTAAAGTATTTTTTAATAGCCACCCTTTTAATGAGTAGATACATAAGTAACAAATAGATACTATACGCCAAATAAAAGTCAAACAACAAAAGTTTTCGTACAACAAAATACTTCCACGTACTTGGAGTTAAACACGATTTTCTATAGCTTCTGATTCTCCCGTATAAAATCACAATAAAAGTTAGTCGCCAACTTACTCCGGGAAGCTTTCGAAGTTCGGCATAGGTATTCAGATGTTCGTGTGCAACTTGTCTTATTTACACATTCAACTTTACAACAACCTATTAAAGGGAACTAAGTTTGTTTCTGATGGAGAGTAATTTTCGGATAACAGGATTGGTTTGATGTTCTCTGGCAAAGTGGCTGAGAAGAGTTTGATATATGGGAGTAATTCCTGAAATACATACGTTTTATGTTTTTTTAATTGGGAGTGTTGTGGACGGATAAGTGTCACTATGAATGCATACTTACGTGCTTATAGTTAAAGAAAGTGTTACTGTATCCACTAGTTTTTAGTATTGCAAACTACATGCTAACTTTTTTATTAAAGTAAGATGCATAATTTAATTTTTATGATACCATTTCAAGAGCTTATTAAAACATCACCATATATATATACCTACATGCATGGCTCATATTTTAGTCTTCCAATATATTTAGGTATCGTTTATGGCTTTGATAAACGAGACTTTAATCCGGCAGATTCGCAGTCGATTACAGATCGGCATTCAAACAGATTGCCTCGTCATTCCACACTCTAAAAAATTTGGGACGCTTCGAAATTACATTTTGATTTACGATACAATGAAATACCTCTGTGTGTGATGTTTTTCGTTTAACTTTGAAATTGCTGGGATAAATCTAGGTTGGTAGTAATATTGGATTGCAACACGGTTTTTGTTTTTAGTTGAGAGTTGTAGATTGGATAACACGAACACAAAGAGATTACCCAACATTGTATAGGTACTTTTTAAATTAGGATTCTAAGGACAAAGGTGTCCATAATTATGTCGGCATGACAATTAATGTATGTGAGGACAAATATTTTATTATTATTATTAAAAGCCTGAACTGTCCCACTGCAGGGCAAAGGCCTCCCTTCCTTCTTTCCACAGGTCTCTATTGTTTGCTATTTGTTGCCACTCCTTTTTGTATGCGTCTAGTTCAGCCCTCCATCTCCGCCTGGGACTTCCACGCGGCCTCCGTCTATTAGGAACCCAATTTGTAGAGGCTTTCGCCCACGGTCCTTCTGACATTCGGCACAAATAAAAGAGTAATAATCTTTGACCCTACGAGATTTCCAATTAATAAACATAAAACGATCCAAAATAAAAGTGACCAAAAAGCGATATCAATTTCACTAAGCAGCCTCAGATAACTAACTCGGACCCAAATGTACAGAAATTAATTAAGAATGTAGGAACATTTTTCTGTACGTTTTAACATACGTATGTAGGTAAGCAATTAGTAGAGGTTTCGAGTAAAAGGCGAGCTCGAGGAAAATAATTTCAGTTCGTTATTCAGCCCCCTGTGGGCGTAATTGGTAGGCTCTTGTGTCCCACCCGGTGGAGCAATGTGGTTGTACATCAAACAAAACGGCCCAAATTACAGCCTTTTAATTTTCGACAATTAATAAATTGAATGGGTTTCTTTGTGCGTGTGCCGGCTGACTGTCGCCAGTGAACGCGTTTTATCTTTGCTGTCTGTGTGTGTGCGTGCGTGTGTGTGTTAAAGCCGCCTTGGGATGAACTGTTTCGTATGTCGTGTGTTGTTAATTGTTTTCATTTAGCTGGGAATACAATTTATGTTATACTATCAATTATGATGTGCCAAGAAAAGTTTAATAATAAATTAAGCACGCGACATTATGTGAATAAAATGCTTGGGTAATATTAAACGTCAATTAGTCAACTATCGTGCTCGAAAGTTTTAATTCGAGAACTGGCAGAAAGATATTGAAAAAGAGCATTTTCCTTCAATTACATTAATACATTCCTGTACATTAATAGTTTTCAATTTCAAAATATTTAAAATTGCTTATTGTCCACAGGCAAAACAGCAACTCTACCAAGTCTCGGATCAAAAGAAGTCGCGCCAAGTTATCATGTTGTGTGGTGAAGTTTATTCCAAATATCAGTCTACACGATGGTAAGTACTAAGAACTATGTAATAATCATAATTAAGCTATATAAAATTAATTATTTCGCTTTTAACACTATTAGCATTTTGGAACTGGAATGTTTTTCCGTTTCCTTTAGCATGTATGAATTTTAGATAAAACATTACACTTATTGCCAATTTGAATGTAATGTTTTTTTAATTATATTAAATGGTATTTGACATGGTACTTTCCATACATGATGCATCCCATACTTCTTAACAAAAAATAATCTAAACTAATAAGAGAAAAGGATGCATACTTACATACAGTCAACCGCACATTAGTGGTTCCACAGATAGCGGGGAAGCATTAAGGTTATTTTCGTAATTCAGTTTATGTACCGTAGGCATGCAGCCGACCGTACCACGTCGATCAAATCTTTCAAATAGGGCTGTTGTGACATGATTTTTAGGATTCGGGTTGCATTTTCGGATGTAATGTTTTAATTTTATAGCAGTTTTGGTCAGGGTTTTGTGGCTACAACTATACGAAACAAATGAATTACTGTAAAATGTTGGAATATCCTATAGTTTCAGATTTTTTAACGGATATCAGATTTTTGGAATTTATCGATTTGGCTGGCACAAAACGTCGTCTTATTGAGCACACTTAAAATAGTTCGAACACTTATGAGTTTCCAGTTGTATACAGGTTAAATTTCGGATATTCAACGAATTCAGTTACGAAGCTCCGAAACATCCCTATTTTCAAGTACCAAGAAAATACGAAGGTTCCGTAAATAATGTATTTCCACGATCAGGGTCGCGGGCGAATACTTAAATATATTTTATGTGTGAATTCACATAAATGTAGGTACCGATACCCTTACATAAAACATTGTGTGAGGTTTGAAGATAAAGTATCCCTATACAAAAGAAGTTATTTATTTTTATGATGGTATAGCATTTATTTTTGTATTGTTTGCAATTTTATTTTTTGTATTGTAGGTTTTAATATTCATTTTTTACCTATTTAGGGCGTTGACTTAACGAACTATGTAATTATTTTGATAAATATGTAATCTATTTGAAAAATATCATCAAAATTAAAAAATATATATTTCAAATAGGCCTTTCCAAGCTCTTTTAAAACGTTAAATTTACTGACTCTAGTTACAGGTTCCAGAACGTCATTAATAAAATCGACTATCTATCGACTATCGATAAAATCATTCCGAAAATATATATTTCTATCATTACGTTGGTTACCTACTGGTGTATATAATGATATGTAATACCTAACACACACTGAATAAAATAAATGTGTGTCCTGTCCCGACAGTAACGGAATCCAGATTATTTTAATAAAAACCATTTGAAGCTGCTTTTATGTTCCGCTATAAAAACAAACATAAATCCCGAGGTAATAAAATTCAATTTAAGCGCTACGCATTAACGAGGAGATATAAAGAAAACTACGATATAACATCAAACTTTAAAAGTCAGTATTCTTAATCCACCAACTTTGTAAAATATGAGAGAGTTCGTATATTTAATAGGTGCTATATCTCATACTTTTAGTTAAACTATAGAGTTTACAGAAAATAACGTTCAGGGGTCCGATGCCGCTATTTTAAGTCAGTGAGTTAATAAACGTTCCAGTGTACTTGTTATTGTGCCTAACTTTCGTATTCAGATAAGAACAGTCCCTTGCAATCCTACAATGACAACAGTGGCAAGTAGGTGTACATTTGTCATTAAACTAAAATTATCTTACTGTCTTAAATAGCAGCATCGGGTCCCAGAGTAAATAGTAGATATATATGTTTGTATGTTATCATAGCAGAAGGGAAATGGCCAAACCATACGAAACAAATGTAAATTAAAAATAATTATTTTTAATCATTTCACTAATTATTGAAATATGAAAGAAAGGCTCAACTACTGAAAATGCCTATAATTAAATGTCCGGTAAAGCTATTGTATATAACACTTTCTGTTATTAAAACAGAAATACAGAAAACGTAGAAACACCTTAACGTTTATAAACACACTAAAATGAACTAGTTATATATAAAACACATCTAACTAATTCAAAGTAAGGTTACATTTATTTTTTAAACAAAATATCCAAAAACGACCCTAAAGATATCTCAAAAGATGTGAAAAAACGATCTTGTTAAACTTAGTAATGGAATCTTGAATCTGTTGAAAATATAGCAACATTATGTCATAAAAATTCTGGAGTGACACTAAAAACTATTATGAAGCGCACCGCAAGCCGACAGGAGAAAATGTGGCTGTGGTCTCATAATAAGACAGGCTATAAATATACAGGTTAGACGCTCGGGGACTGCTTTGCAAACTGAAAGACATGGATGATAACTTTTGTGTATTTGCTTGGTTGTTTTATATTTAAATAAAATGTAAACATACAAATGTTTTTAAAGTTACAGATAACCCGATGAATCAGACACGTTGACTGATCCGTGGACAGTTTAAGGTTATCATTCATTAAGAAATGAGTGCCGAGTGCCCTCCTATTTTAGAAAGCACGCTAGGTTGTTGGTCTTTTATTTTCGATTGTCGCAGCTAAAACCTGCTGACAATTCTAACAAGTAACTGATGATGCATTTACTCAATGAAAATATTTGATTATTTATTTACTTTTTAACGTACATATCAGAAACTATATAATATAATAATATCTTATTTCGATAGCTGGAGTTAAAAATCATTAAGATATACCTAGTGTAAGTAAATATGAGAATATCTGCAAAATCGGTCGAACATCGAGCAGGAAAACAATGTTTCCAAGTGTCGAATATCAATTCTAAATAGGACACCCTGTATAAAATTATGATATCGGTCAAGCGTCAAATAAATGTCCAATGTTATGTAGGTTAATTTGAACGTTGAACTAGTCGTTATTAAATAGATTTGGATCGCAATACTAGTTAATTAGTACATTCATTGAATAAATTGTAAAAACTATCAACTAAAGAGTTTGTTACACTATTTGAAACTCATTTTTGCACTACTCTTTAACAATTTGGAAAGCCATTAGGTACTTTTTAAGAATAAAGAGGGTTTCCCACAAACCTTTTTGCAGATAAAAAGGGATTAGTTGGAGTTTGCCATTTACGTGTAAACTAAAATGTTGTTAATTATTTAAACTACAATATGAGATACAGAACTGTTCAGTTGTAAACTGAATACCTATAAGGAAAATCACAATAAGTGGGCACTAAAAACTAGATAAGGTACCTACTCATGTCTCATATAAATAAAACAACTAATAGCATTAAAATTGTATCCTAGGCGTAGACGAATATATTATGATATGTACATTGTACAATATACCAATATGTGCAACAAACGACTTAGCTAAAATTTAAACAAACACGTGACAATCTATCCGATATTCTGTTTAATAATTGCAAACTTTATATATTGTGTTAGTGACGAGTTGTAAAATAATTAAATCAGATAATTATGTTATTGCGTAAAGTCATTAAGTTCTGGATTAGCGGCTAAGCGGGTTTATTTTGGACTGCTGTCAATTCCCAAAATAATATGAAATTTAAGTGCATTTAGGCATAAAATACATCGTTCAGTCTGGTTTTAGGCCTCTGATCGTCGCATAAAACTAAAATTAATATAAAAATCAATACTTTCCTAAATTAAAACTAAACAACGTTTTTCCTATAATATTCTTCTTTCTGTTTAATACATATAGGCCGAATACAAGTGTTTTTTTATGTGCACTCCAAATTCAAAATAATAAATTCATGACGTCATTATTAAGTAAAACAGTAGGTACTTAAATAAACAAACAAAACACAATCGTGGTCTTGAGGTACAGAAATAATTTATGATGTCTCGATGAAAGGACAGGCCTGTCTGCCGTGATAAAATATTCATTGTACAAAGATCCTCTGTATACATCATTTATATTGCTTACCGTAACGTTTCCTAAAAATATATGAACCTTGTTAATTAGATGATGTTTCTATAACAATAAGCGGTATTATAGAGCTATTTTTGTTTTTTTTTGCCAGTGAAGTAGTGATATATCTACTTGGTCTCGGATTTTTGGATTCGCTTGAAGCTATCTTCTTGTGTAACAGTGATTTAAATTTAAAAAGTGCTATTATTTCTAAAATACCGTAACCGTGTACTACCATCCACCTTACAAAGATTTACAAATACTACTTTTGTCGACAAGACAAGCAACTGTTGCCATTCATTAAAAACAAAAGCAATATAAATGAGTATAATTTATTTCAAAAGTATTTGTTTGATAAAATGAAACGAATGGACTTCATAAAACGTAGAACATTCCCATAAAATATATTTTCCCCGCAGATGGCTAAAACGTTCTCCCTCAAGCCACCAAGAAACAAATATATTGCGATTTGCTCCTTCATTTTCTCGCAAGGTATTTTATTGCGTTGGGGTCTCTCATAAATTTCGCAGTCACTCACATAGAAAAATAAGGTCTAACCGAGGCTCAGAAGAAATTGGTGCGAAAATTTCTTATTAGTTTATTTTTATTACGAGTGCCGACGGGCCTTTCTGACTTCTAACTGCTGATATACCACATTGTGGCTGGACTTCTTATTTTTAAAGCAATGAGCTACGGAGCTACGTAATATATTTTCTACAAAAATATTTTCGGAACATTACAAGAATGAAAAAGAAGAATGTGGCAGTTTGGCAGTATACAACCTATCTACTTCGACATTATATATCTAGACGTCTCAAAACTTTTCTAAACCTTAAAATAAATTCTTGTCGTTCGTAAGGTAGCATTCTAAAATAGAAATAATCAAATTGGCTTGAAGTGAATACCTAGGAGGCCGGCGCGACGGTTCGTTCCGACAAACTTTTCAAACGAAACGGCATTTCTAATTAAAACCCGCTGTCTAGTTCTACAAATAGGCTACGGTGCAGGCCGAATACAGATATGTACGAACATTATTTATACCAAACTGCATAAACCAATCAGTATTCTGAACATACAAGCATGTGGAGTGAATGCCCGTCGAATAGCGACTATTCGACGAACATTCATTATTTAGGAATACGATTCACTACGCAATAGTGAACAAGCTCCTCTAAAAAAATCTGAAATACACGACCATTCCCAAATATTTAATAAACGTTAAATAATCTGAAGTAGGTACTCATAGTTACAAAGCTACAAAATTGAAAATAAAACTGATAAATGTTTCTGTATAAAAGGATAACATATAATATCGAACCAATTAATTAAAAGCTTTTGTTACCATTCTGCGTAATTGATCCAGTAAAATTCAAAACGTTTTTATTGAAACCTTATAACCTATACTGGATCACAAAGCTTTGAATGTACTTAGAGCGTGGTTCGCTTACGAAGATATAAAATGGCTAGATCGGATGATAAACTCATTGGCTTAATAGGCAATGAACAAAAAATATATAAACACTAATGGCATTAGTCCAATTACAATGTGTAGGCACATCTAGTAGCTGTTTGCATAGTACGGTTCCAGCAGTGTCACCGGTGGCAGATGGCAGATCAATACAAATACAAATATCAGGGATCCGAGAACGCCGAAATTTGTGTGATTTGTGTACGAGTATGTAGGCGCTCCCATTTTGTAACCTAGAGAGACATCGGCGCACAGAATTTTTATACGCAGACGGCAGACAACACGTATGTTCTCGTAAGCCGTGGAAAGCCGTAAGCCTAAATGATTTGTATGTTAATCAGACTCTGATCCTTGACTAAAATAAAGAAATCCCCACTAATTCACAATTACTAAATCAGCAAGAATGTAGGTCGGTTTATTACATGAATCTAAAAAGTATACGGTTCGGTTCCGATCGATTCAGTCGTTCGCCGTCATAAATATTTTACGCTCGCATGCATCTGTACGTCGCGTCGGCGAACATTTTATATGTAAAGGCTCGGAATATGTCTCCTTGAGAGATGAGCGTTCAAATATTCGTGTAGCTGCTAAAGTCAAGAAAAAATATTGTCATAGCGAGTACATGTTTTAGTATACCTTTTATTTCATGGGTGTTCCTTACAGTTATATACCTTATGTAGTGTATTATTTAGTATTTCTGTTTGTGTGTGTTTCTTATATATTCTGGCGAGACAATTGACCGTTTTCTCAGATGTTTAAAAGCGATGTAACTTGGTTGTTGGTTCCTTTGAAGCATAATAGCACATTGCCCAATTTTTTCATGTTCATTTCGCGTCAACCAAGTGCGGTTGCTTTACCAAAAGGAAACTTTTCAAATTGGAATAGTTCGCCGGATATTTCCCGCGTTGGCATCCATCTTTGTGGGAGAGGGTGACACGGGCAGCGGTGTGGGTCCGGGAGGCATAGGGGTAGTCGGTTTTTTCGCCAATGTCCGTTCGCTTTGTGAATAACCTATTTGTATTTCAACTTTAAACGAATAGTTCATCTGTAGGACATTTACATATAGGATTATCAAACTCGTTCTATAATAGCTTATTTCCTGCATCTACTCGTAGCTTACTCTTATCTTCCACTTTGAATTTTTCGTCGACAAGGGAGCAATGAAAAGAACTTATTTACTAAAGTTTATTTTCTGAGTGTACGACGCGACGTTGCTTCTATGCAACTACGTACCATAAAAACGTGATGTAAGACCAGGACACAATGTTTCATGAATATTTTGAGCTAAAAATATAGCAGATCAAAACTGGTTATTTTAAAACTGGCTTTGTGTCCTAAAGCTGGACAATTTCTTTAGATTTAAATAAAAAAGGAAATATTAAAGTGATTACTTTCTAGAATTTTCTCATATCAACATACCCATATGTTGTTTATGGTCGAAGATAAGCTGAAGGTTCCGTCTATCTCAGCGTTTCAGTATTCTACATGGCTGTAAATTTTTTGCTCGCCTTCACGATTTACGGCGTTATAAATTCTGAACGAATGCGGATAGTAAAAAGTGGAGCTGAGTGAATTTTTGAACGGGGCTCTACTTTGTACCTATTTTCCCACCTCCGTGTGTTACATTTTCCCACAATTTTGGGGAAAACTAATTTCAACCTTCAAAATAATAAAAATATGGGCCTCATCCGCCCTTGGCTGCGTCTAAATATGCAATAAATTCCTCGACGTATCCCCGTCTGTCACGTTATTATATTATTTTTATGTAACACTTGCTGTTCCAGTTTCGTCATCCCGAAATTGTATACATTTTCTTGAAATTTGTTTTCTTTTTTTTGTATAAATGGTCAAAGGCATTTCAGGCAAACCAAATTACACAATCTATTTTGATATAAAACCAAATATCGATACATAAAATAAAACCTTAACAGACCAATTTATGTACCTGTGTCGGATATATTGTAACGAAATGCAATGAAAGTATATAAAAGAGCTTTAAAAGCAAACCAAACAATGGAAAATCGCACGCAAAAGCTAGTTTTACATAAAAACGAAAACTACTTATCTTCTACGCTATATTTTGCCTTACATGTTGCGCAAGATATTTGATATGCCTATACAATGCCTATGTTCACATCAACATACGTGAGCTCTTGTTTATAAAGCAACCGTTCACTTGCCTACAAAGGCTGCGTCAATTCCATTATAGGAAGTCTACTATAAAATAAAAAAAACTTACCTAGATATCAGAGTATCAACTTTTCTGTGTAAACGTATCGCGTTTTATGCCTTTTGAAAATGATTTTGCGATAGTACAGAGTCTGTTCACTTAAATAGATTATTAGCAGTTTCATGTCATACCTACACTGTTATAGGATATTTATAATAACACCCATTACGATATTATTCACAATTGGTAAGTCAAGTATAAATCAAATATAAATCAAGTATTGCATTGATCTTGATTTTTCGCCAGTTTTTTTCTTTCGGACAGTCAGTTATAGGCCTACCATGCACTCCAGCTTTTCTCTTCTGGCCAGTGAGTTATGCCCATCCATGCACTCTTTATAAAGTCACAAGCCTACCTTCCATATACATGATATGACCTACAACAATCTTACATTTACTACCTCTTCGAAAACAGCAGTAACCACAGTCTGTTATAATTACATCCACAAAATTAGCTTACTCCTGTTAAGTAACAACCATTCTGGAACAGTTAAATGTGAATATGTTTACTGCTGATAAACCCTCGGGGGACCAACAAGTTCAGTTTGTACAATTATGCCATTATTTGCACGCTTCCTCGCAAATGTTGCCTTTATTAAGCTTGACAATGAGTGTAATATTTTTATTGGAATCTAGATTGTGGATATTCGTTTATTCGGTTCATACAGTTTGTTGTTTTTAAGTTACTTACGTTATATCTGAAAATAAGACTACTAACAGCTAGACTCATCATCATTTATATATTTTTAAAGTGCTTGTTTTACTAAAAAACTACAATAATTTTAATTGTTACCAAAAAATTTAGTTGATGATCTTTGTGCTTGACTAAATAACTATAGGCTCTATAATTATAGTAATCACTGCACAAAAAACATACATTGAATGTTTCCTTGATTAAAATTAAGTTACTTAAAGAAGGCCTTAATTTAGTCTTTGTGAGCAAAATGCTTATTAATGTAATGAAACGATCAACTAACTAGGGTGAGAAACACTGATTGTGGAAGGTAGGCGGGACGTGATGGTAATGTTAATATCTCATGGAATACGGCTCAAGGGATAGTCGTGCACATTGCACAGTCACATATAAAAAAAAAATATAGCTTTGTGTATAAAAATGTAACTTATTAAAGTCTTAATTGTGCGTTATTTTTGTGTTATTTTATGCATATCATATCAACTTGTTTTAGGTTAAGAAAAAAATACGTGTATAACATTTTTTTGTTGTAGGTACAACTGACGATACGAATACTAAATACCTATATTCTTGCTATTCATATTCCTTTGCTTCTAGTCACGTATTGATACAGGCATTCAAGTGGAACTAACTCAAGTAGTACGTTCAGTGCTTTCAGTATGTAAGCCGATGTATTTTTTTACATTCACATAGTTATATGTTACAGTTCGACGCTGCTCGTTAGTGAGAGAAACGGGGACGCTGCACTCGTCCAAACGAAAACGGGTAAAACGTTCACCAGGTACGTTTACCTTTTTTCTATTTGTTTCTCGTATCACTTTTCTTATGGGACGCTTACATTGGCAACTAAAACTACTGAATTGAAATTCAATATAAAATAACTATTATTTTACAACCATATTGGGTGTACAGAAATTCGCATCAATGTTGCTTCATGTTTAGAAAACATTAAGGTTTTTATGCATGTCCTTTTGCCATTGTGGGTCGACCTGAAGCAAATGAGACAAATATTTAGCATAAGAAGAGCATAAATAAACAAAATTGATTAAAGAAGGTTGCTTCATGTAATTTCAGTCACATCTTAATGATGAAAATGATTTGATATTAAATCCTTTATAAGTTTTATTATTTCATCTATTTGGTGTAGATTCTCGTCCGGAACTGGTGTACACGTTTATCGAGCAAGCAGTACAGCCGGGAGCCCAGGTGGCGCTCAAGTGTTCCGCTGTTGGAGAACCGCCTCCTCGGTTCAGATGGTCTCTTGATGGTCAGCCTATACCCTCGCATCTTGGGTGAGTTCAGACATAAAAGCTTTTAGGAATATTGTTCAGCTCAGTTTTTATACAGGTGGAAAGAAGTAAACGGAGAAAAATAAGTCAGAAAGAGTTAAAACGCCAATGCGCTACAATAAATTTTGTTCTACGAAAACCGTTTCCCAAAGTAATTAATTCAGATACTGACAAATAAATAAGAGGCGGGGAAGCTCCAAAATCCCAATCTCATAATCAACTGAACTGTGTTTTGGATCTAAGCAGAAAGAATAACATAAATTGAAATCATCCCGATCCATTAAATACTAAATGAAGATCAGGATCAGTAGAATGACGCTTTACGCTTTTTATGAACCATCTCAAATAACTCTCACTACTTAAATCCTTATCACGATACATAAATAAAGACAACAACATCATTATATTTTATGACGGGCTAAAATCTGATACGTAGCTCTAACGTCCTTATTTTAGTTTTTGGGAGTCATATTTAGATAGAGTTTGGTCCTTTATCGCAGGGCTATTATCACGGAAAGTGGTCCCAGTGGGCTCAGTTGTAACTATGTGCTGCCGACCTAGTCTCTCAGTAGCGTATTTTTTTGACTGGGCTGGTCGTTGTCCTGCTTGAGCTTGAGCAGATGTTCGCGGGAAAGCGGCATCAGCTCCATGGGCGCGTACAGCGGGCGCGCTCCGCCATGTCGGGCACCAGCGCGGGACCATCTCAACCACCCCTTATCGGCCCTTTTTCTACCTATTTTAGATATTAACCCCCTGAGTTACAAGTATGACGTGTCAGTCTGTGTGTCTGTCTGTGGCATTGTAGCTCCTAAACGAATGGACCGATTTTGATGTGTTTTGTTTTGTTTGATAGCGTGATTCAAATACCTAGTTCTAAGTTAAAATTTATGAAAATCTGTTTAGTATTTTGAAAGTTATAAAGCCATTTTTAAGATTTTCATTGGTTTCTTAAACAGTTATCGGTCTTGTGTTTAGAATACAGTTTCGTCTTTATCGCAGGGCTATCATCACGGAGGGGAGGGAGAGTGGTCCCTCTGGGCTCAGTTCCAGTGGTAACTACGTGCTGTCGACCCTGTCTCTTAGCAGTGCGAGGGTGGAGCACGGTGGAAGATATGAATGTCGGGCCACCAACAACCATGGAAGTGTCGCTCATGCTGCAAGGCTCAATGTTTATGGTAAATTAATTATAATCTCGTTTGTTTTATTATTTAGGGAATAAGGTAATTTATTAAACTATGTTTAAGAATAGTATAGTATAACCTCCGGTATAGCAGTCAGGGTCACTAAACACTAGACCAACAGGTCCGTCGATTAGATACTAATCATCTAAATATCAACCGATCTCTATACGTCTGATTCTTACAACATAAATCATAATTTAAATGAAGTACTCTTAACCGTGGACTACATTTCTTATTCCATTATCGAATAGTCTATGTATCCAATACATTTATATATCTTGAACGATTGATAGTCATTGAAGCTAACGAGAAAAATCCGTATCCCGGAATTAATCCCTAATAGACTCTCGCCCATGTTAGATCTTAATGGATAACCTTGTTGTGTATTACAGTAGGGAATAATAAGATGTGGGTAAAAAAAATATAATTAAAAATTAAAAAACACGCCTGCCATGTAAAAAAAATTAAAAACAAGTCAAATATTTGCAGTCGGGGTCGGTTACTTGGAACAATTCATTACAGGTCCCCCGACTGCAAATATTTGACTTGTTTTTAATTTTTTTTACATGGCAGGCGTGTTTTTTAATTTTTAATTATATTTTTTTTATTTAGTACCTTTTAGTGAACAACAAAAAAGCATGACACAACACAAAAAAAAATTTCGTTCGGAACCCTTTCCAGGCGATTTCGTCTCACACTTGACCATTTTCTAATGTCCACATAGCCTATGTCACTCGGGATAACTCAAAGCTTCTAATGATACCACAAACATTGAAATCGGTCAAGCCTTTTAGAAGTTATGGTGGAATAAAGAAACTCACAAACATACATACATACATACATACATACATACCTACATACATACATACATGAACCCTGAAAACATAACACTCCTTTTTGGGCAGTCGTGTAAAAATGCACAGTTTGCAGTATTTGGGTACCTTTTTGTCTTAGTAGTAGTTTTCAATTAAATAATAGTTTGCTTTGAGTATGTTTCTAATTGAGCAAGCTACTGCGGTAATCTACATTCTGGTACAAACAAAAGGTTGTGAACCCATTCCTTTGAAAACTTGAATTAAGTAGGTACCTAATAAAACTATGTCAAATTCCAGTATAAAAAATCTCTAAGGATTTTCATAGATACTGTAACCTATTTATTTCTTAGTAACATTTTTATGTACGACTTCGAAATAGAAATCCTAAATCTCTTTTCATTCCAACTTCTATTTCTTTGCAATACGGTAGGTTTTTTCACCTAGCCTTCATAAAACAGGTATTCGTCCCAGTTTCCCCTTTCATTCGCAGTGAGCGTAGCCATTTTCATTTCCCGAAACCCGTTAATCTGAAGCCAGTGAATCTACGCATATCGTGAAAACTAGTTAAATCCTTTCTATCATAACGATATCGTGATCGAAAACAGAATAATAATATAACGTTACATCTCTCGTGAATGTAGACACATCGTTAACGATATTCCAAGTTATTTGTGAGCATTATCCTGCTTAGTCTAGTTTTCACGATTTTGGTAGTTTTCGTGATATTTCTTGTTAGCTTCTAATATGGATCAGATTATGTTTTACTAAAATTATAGTTTATCTTATATTTGTATATGGTACATGATATTTACGAGCGTACGCAAATTATAACATAATGACTACATAGGCATACCTACGGAATATTTTGAACAAGTAAATTATTATAATATAATATGTATATCCAACGAGACTAACAAGCTTGTAAATCGTAATTCATAACTTGAAAATGTTACAGTAAAAAAAAATATCATTATATTAGAAAATTATTCATATTTTACTCAGCAGCGCGGGCTACATATAATGCACAAATATGTTTATTTATTGACCAATAACTAATAGGGTTTACCATGCCAGTATAATTTATTAAACACAAGAGCGCGTTAAAATAAAGAGAAATAAAAAACAAAAGAACGCCACTTGAATATTATTATTTATTACTTATCTTCACAAACAGCAGTAAATTACAATTTTTGTCTGCTGCGGTTCCGTTACTTAAACATTTCATGTTTGTGTTGCTAGCCTAAATAAATACGGATAAGTATTATTTCAGTTACGAATGTGTCAAGACCAAAAGTATGTAAAGCTCTAAAAATTAAACCTAAACGAAAGTGTTAAAATGAATGCGGTGCGTATCGCATTTTAAATATTCTTTATGTTCTTTATTTAAACAATTTAAAAATAAATGCGGTACATACCTATATTTTTGTTTTCTATTTAATTTCGAATTATATCAGTGGCCATTATCACTGCTAGTGTTTTTTTTTGGTTTATTATAATATATTGCATTATTAACAAATAATATTTCTATAGGTCCTCCATACATCAGGGCTATGAACCCAGTGAAAGCTGTCGCCGGCTCCGAAGTCACAATTTGGTGTCCCTACTACGGGTTTCCTATCGAGTGAGTACCTATAGTAATTTACTTTGATTTATATATGAGATTGATAGTAACCCAGACCGGACCGTCGATTGAGTTGTAAATCTAAAGGCGGACTACGGACTTCTTTAGTGCTAGCATTTATGTGTTCTTGTTAGAGAGGGATAGAGCTTGATTGCACATTGATTTTGAAATGGAAATTGACTTGAAATTAGGTATTGTAATTTTTGATCCATAGCATTGTGCATATTACGTGCGTTTAAATAAAGAAATATAAATAAAAAAAAAAAGGATTCCATACCAGAAATGTAACCACTAAAAAAGTAAATTATGTTTAGACTCAAATAACTTGTAAAAAGGACGGACATAAAATGGTTTTGTAATCAATACTAAAACTTTTTACGTTACCAGAGCATAAAATTTCACTTACATCATTGCCTTTACAATATGTATGGCAACATTGAGACTCGGCTCACGAAACAGGCCGAGCTACGAACCTTCTTATTATGATTACTAACTGAATATTATAGGCATTATTGTTTTATAACCTTTATGTAACTGCGAGCTTGATGGCGGGAGAATGCGAATCACTTGATTTTGTGAGCGAAAGTTGAACTGTTTTCTATGTAAATGTAACGTGTTAAGAGGGTACTTTGAGTAAAATGGGAGACACTGACTTTTGGACTGTATGGGAAAATTATGAGATGTAGGCTCTCCTACATAGGTTCCAAGTAAAAGTTCGTCCCAACCAAGTAAGGTTGATTTAAGTTCAGGGGTCAAGTTTGACAGTGTACTAGTAGTAAGTATATTATACCATTGCGAAAACAAATGAAATTTACAAGTCAATGCTAATCTGAAGGTAAAATAGGTTTTTGCTAGACACGTAGGTATATGTACCTACATGTCTAGCAAAAATAGTTAATTACTTCTAGTCAGACGAGTTTTATAGCACTTTTACTTATATTCTAATAAAATTAAATACCTAACTTTCATTTAATCAGTTAAAATATTTACTTGACTAATTAACATAGTTAGAAATCCAACTTCTAGGAAGCATTGTTCCGCACCAAAGCCCTAGTTTCACTAACTTTCGAACTGTTCAGAGCCTCTGCAACGGATGCAACATTCGAAAAAAACTTTTAATTATTGGAAATATATTTAAAAACAATACTGACTTTCTAATAAAATGTTTGGAACTTGCATTTTTTAAGATTTTAAAGTATAGTTTAAGTAACAGTTTTTACTGAGTTTTTCATAGTTAAATAAATTAATAAAATTCCCATGTTTTCCTTAACGAGTCGAGACTTTAACGAGCTTGTACAGATGTAGACTTGCAGTATTTTCAAATCTAGGTAGAACAAGGGTACTGGTTAGACTCAGTAGGGCTTTTTTATTTGGCAATCGGCTTATCAACGGCTCACTTAGATTCATCGCTTGAAGATCTTTCTACTACATATTCTTTCTTACCCAGTTCTGTGAAGTGGGAGGGTGGCGCGGGCACAGACCCTCGGTACCAGCAGATGGACGGGCAGCTCACCATCACCAACGTCGACCACACCCGGGACAAGGGCGGCTGGACCTGCTCCGTGCTCACTCCCGGAGGAGAGCTCGCCAGGAGGGAGGTAACTAATACAAACCTCTTTACAGCAAGACAACCATAACTTGGCGCATCGAAAAAAATAAACAAAAGATAGTTTGAGCGAGGTGACACATAAACAGTGTGTGGGACAGAGATGGCGATATTTTCTGTAGTAAAATACCCGTTTATAAGATAAAATAATAACTACGATTCACAGAAGGGCGGATTATGTAACTTATATAACATTTTACGTTTTGTGACATTAAATCTGTTTCTCTGCGAACTCATAGTATTTTATAAACTAAACATTACATTCACTTCCTGTTTATATTTTATAAATATTTAGTTGAAAGAGATATTTTTTAATACATTTATAACGGCAAACTAGATAGGTACGTTTAATATACTTTTATTTTAAAATGTATTTTGCTATTTACATATGACATGTTTTTGATAGTTTTTTTTTACTTATTTAAGAACACCAATGATTTTCTCGATATTTTTCAGATAAAAACATATAAATTTTAAAATCAAATTTTAAATATTTCCTATAAAATATTCATTTTTCACATCGAATCAGTTCCGGTTACTTAGTTCAAGACACGACCTATTTACTGCCAGGGATGAACGAACGCACTACACCTCATTTTATGCTTCGCTTATTTATTGGTTATAGCAAATTACTTAATATGAACAGACTGATTTAAAAAAAAAATATGTTATATGTTCATGATGATCGAGTGATTATTGAGTGGTGATGAAGTGAATTTTCTTGTGAGTCCATTTTACAAAACAAAGTTTAATTTTTGACGTAGTTGTGTTCATGTTTAATTATTTTATTCACTATTATAATAATAATATAAATATAATAATATTCTGGGACAACTCACACACGGTTATATGATCCCAAGCTAAGCAGAGCTTGTGTTATGGTAACCAGACAACTGATAAACTTACTTATATATTTCTAAATACATACATATACATACATATACATACATACATATATACATATATATACATACATATTATAGATAAATTACACCCAGACACCAGAACAAATGATCATGCTCATCACACAACATTTGTCCTGGGCGGGAATCGAACCCACGACCTCCGGTATAGCAGTCAGGGTCACTAACCACTAGACCAACAGGCCCGTCAAATATTATCTACTACATATTTCTTTTTTAAACCTAATCAACAATCAGTGGTCAATTTTTGATAGGATTGCCTTATTTTTCAAATGTTTTCGGAAATTAATAATAATTCGCAGTAATTGTTGTTACGCTACTAAACTAACTGATTATTCTACATATGTTTCTCTATTTTTAAGATTTCTTTCTGGTCTACATAACGATATTCCACCATAGGTCCAAATAACGGTAGTCTCGCCGCCAGTGCTATCACCGATTGTGTTCCCTCCGGGTCTAAGAGCCGGAGATCGATCACAACTGACGTGCACTGTCACCTCGGGTGATATGCCAGTCTACTTCTCCTGGCTCAAAGACCAAATGCCTATATCCAGTGCACTTCAAGTAAGTAACATTTTGATGTAAACATGTATATTACGTTATTGTTGTTAATTTAAATTATTTAACAAAACATTTTTAATATTAATAAATAATGAGTAAATAATTACTGCTCTAATCACACCACCTTTTTGCTCCGCTCGCTGTCTCGTTCCGTTCACAGTCGGACCACACCTTTATACGGGTCGACGTGTAGTTTCAACAGTAATTATTTCGCCCGCTGTTTGGCCAAACCTTTAAATAAAAGTAACAGAATCGCTTGCTTTTCTCTAATGCTTTTTAAATTGTAGGTAGACGAAAGAGGAGCAGAATTCTACAGCATGCTTCTGTTCAAAAGTTTGACAGCAGCCCACAGCGGTATTTATACTTGTGTCGTAACCAATACTGCGGGTAAAGCGAATATGTCGGCTGAACTGGCTATCAAAGGTAAAATAATCTTCTTTAAATATAAAACTTATTTAGTTATAGAAGCAATTGTTGTTACTAATATTAAAAGAACCTATAGCAACTTTACAAGGAATAAAATAATCAAGTTAATTACTTACAGAGAATTTGTACTACGAACAGTTGGCTTGGAAATACCTACTCGATATCCGTCCAATGCAATTCACAATAAATCGTTATAGTACATCTAACATTTTAAGATAACTGCAATATTCTGTTTAATTGAAATCAATAGTTTATGCTTAAAGATTAACTAGTTTTGTATTACAGTTCCTCCATATTGGCAAATTGAACCAGCAGACACAGCTGTCCTTCTCAACGGATCTCTTACTGTAAGTTGTGAAGCACGAGGCCATCCTTCTCCTTCAATATATTGGACTAAGTTTTCTGGTAAGACATTTAATGAAATTAAAGAAGACTTGACGTACTCTTGGCTCCGAATATAATTATGTAATCGATCGGTAATTTTGAAGGTAGCACAGAAACCACGCTAGGAGGAGTATCCGACCCAGTGGTACTATCAAATGGTTCTCTAAGATTGGAATCAGCACGAGCCGAACATTCTGGAAAATATCGATGCAGAGCTGACAACGGCGTATCGCCCGCCTTATCTAAAGTACTCACAATACATATCAACGGTAAGTAAAAAAATAATAATAGTGTATTTTGTAAATGTAAATAAAAATGCAATTTCGTAACTGTATTTCTTTAGAGCCAGCGAGATTTGAAACGCAATCAGCGAACGTGACTGCAAAGCTTGGGGATACAGTCAGATTGGCATGTGTTGCCCGCGGCGACTCCCCACTCGCTACGTCTTGGAGCCATTCAGGACGAGCGCTACCTAACTCCGACTACCGGTAACTACAACTTAAATAACATACATTTCTATATCTACACGTTCTTTTTAAGAGTTTATGATATATACGGATGGTTTTAGGATGAGCATATCAGAAACTAGAAGTGCAGAAGGGTTGAGAAGTGAGTTGGTTATAGAAAGAGCTGACAGAAGAGATTCGGGCGTATACCGTTGTCAAGCTTCTAATCCTTACGGCCGATCTGACCATTTTGTACATTTGGCAGTTCAAGGTAAATAAAATAACGCAACATAAATTATATATATTATTTTTCTTTTGTAGACTTTTACACCCGGCATTTTGTTTTTTAGAGCCCCCAGAACCACCTGCAAACTTTAGGGTCTTGGAGACCACGTCTCGTTCAGTTCGCCTCCAATGGCGGAGACCATACGATGGAAATTCTCCAGTATTAGGTTATGTCGTACAATATCGAAAACACGACTCCTCAAATACAGACTCCTGGAGAGACGCGGACACTCATAATGTATCCGTATCTGCTCATAACCTGGACTCTTATTCTGAGTAAGTAGATATTTGATTATATTATAAATATTAAACTAAGTTAATTGCGAGCACATTGTCGTATAACGTTTAGTAAACAGGATGCTACTAACATCACTTCCTGTTTATCTTTTATTATGTTAGGGCTTGTAATGTACATTTTACGACAAAACCTCTTTCTACAGGACAGAAAGTGCAACAATAACCGGATTAGAGCCGGCTACAGCGTACTTAGTGCGGGCGCGGACAGTGACTGCCCAGTTTGCGTCAGCGCACACGAGAGCTTTGTTAGCGCTGACGTTGCACGAGCCGCCGTCAAGAGCCCCGATCAGTTTACGAGCATCTGCACCGAGATCCTCGACTATCGAGCTAGCTTGGCAGGTATGGGCTGACGAGTTTCGTTTTACACGCAATTCAATACCTTGACTGATAGATGTTAAACGAATTCACATTACCTAAAGATTTTGAGAAGTAAATTGCCGTCGAGTATTTTTTTTTTAATTCATGACCTGCATTATTTCTGTGTTCTCTAAGGCACCTCCATCATCATCCTGGAATGGTGAGCTTCTGGGTTACACCGTATGGTGGTGGCCGTCAGCTGACGGCACGCTTGCCGGGGGAGCCAATGTCGGCATGGAATTTGCGACTGTTAGGGGACAAATAACAAAATATATTATCGAAGGTCTGGAACATTATACACGGTGAGGAAATGAAATAATGTAACTATTAATTTTGGACAATATTAGGTACTAATTAGTAATGTTTTTCAGATATTCTGTAAGTGTTAGAGCATTTAATAGCGCTGGTGCTGGACCTGCAACAGCTCCTGTTAATACTTTGACTCAAGAAAGTGGCAAGTATATTTCTAATTTTAACGTATACCTTAATTTACGTCATAATTATCAAGTTATATAACCATCTACATTATTAACAGTGCCATCCGAAGGACCCCGAGCAGTGAGATGTCGCGCCGTATCACCTCAAAGTTTAAAAGTAGAGTGGTCCCCACCTCCAGCGCACGCTCATCACGGCGCGTTACTAGGTTATAAATTACTCTACCGTCCGGAACATAGTGAGTAAATATTGACAATGTTTAATTAAATCGATTCGCTGTAACGCGCTGTGATCAAATTTTGTTTTAAATCCAAGCTGAGTGATGGCAGTTGTTTGTTGGCAGCGGCTGAGTGGTTGGAGTGGGAGGTGCGAGGGAACAGCGGGTCCAATACAGGGACGGGAGCGGAGGTCAAGCGAGTAGCGGGGGTGGAAACGCTTCTACTTGCATTGAGACCTCATTCTAACTACACTGTTCAGGCGTTAGCATATACGGCAGCTGGCGATGGCGTGCCCGCTCATCCCATACATTGTACCACACAACAAGATGGTACGACATACCTTTAATACATGGAGTACATACATGTGACTTTTCTTACCTATATTTATAATCTTTATGTGCTTAGTACCTGGCTCTCCAGCTGCAGTCAAAGTCGTAGCTACGTCAGTCACATCTTTGGCAGTTAGTTGGCTACCACCAAGCCGACCAAATGGACCTCTTCTATTCTACACAGTATTTTACAGAGAATTAGGCAGGCAAGTACAAAATAATCGCATTTCAACACTGTACTACACACTAACTTAAAATGAATTGCGTTATTTTATAATTTTGATCGAAAGTAATCCTTAATTTATCATACTTAACATTTATGGTAGTAAAAATATACCACACTCACATTAAAATTTCAAGTAAATATATGATTGATATATTTATGTTTTGATTATCTTAGGGACCGGCCACCACAAACCACGACAGTTCAAGTGGAAGACGGCGATTCATTCGTGGGGCTCGGAGGGTCCACGGAGTTGAGGTCCTTATCTGAAGGGGCCACATACGAAGCCTGGGTGGCCGCGCACTCTGCTGCAGGGGAAGGCGAACCCTCGGCACCACAACCTGCTACCACAACATCGAGAGGTAAAATTGCGGTTGAGTTAATGATAGGAATGTTAGAAAGAAAAAAAACTCCTAGATGTCAAGCAGTTTCAAAAGTATATTCAAGAAGTAAATGAAACAAATATCAATAGTTCTGATCAGCCTCGGCTATTTAGGACCTTTTTGTACATTTTTGTTGGCTTTATTTATAAAAGCCCACAGACTGAGAAGTTTTCCTCCTCCAAACGACATACAACCATCTGTTTTAAGCCATTTACATCCAGCTCTTCATTTGTAAAACTATATACTGTGAAAGTGTGAACATACCCAAACTTACAAATATAAATCTTTTAATTGCATCTTTATCAAGACGGAAGCTTAGAAAAGATTTCCCTCCGTAGCAAGAGCAAGGCTCCTATCATTCGGCGTGTGGGCGCGCGTGCAGTGCGGGCACTCGCTGCGCCTGGCGTGCGCGTGGCGGGGGGAGCCGGCGCCGCGCGCGCGCTGGCTGCGTGGTGACAGGCCGGTCACTCATGATCCTCGCACGCATTTGACGCCACATGGACATTTGGCAATACATGGTAAGAAACTTCGTCTACTACGTCTACTTCGTAGCTTGTTTTATTTATACACTATTTCAGAATAAGTCCTTAAGATAATATACACACATACAGTCCTATCTAGAACCAATCCTTTTATTTAATACCTTAACCTAAAATCTGGTTATTTTGATTAAGAATTGTTATTATGTGAATATTGTAACAACAGTTATTACTATAGTACCTTTTATGGAACATCAGTTTAGTTTAATTATTATTAGCGTTATTGACAAGTATTTTATGTTCTTCTTGTAAATAGAAGTAGACGCATCAACGAGCGGGAACTACACGTGTTCAGCTCGGAACACGTTCGGTTCAGAAGAGGTGACGTATCGCGTGGAGTGCGCGGCGCCGCCGGCCGCTCCTACCCTGAGCTTGGACCACGCCGCGCATACTGACGCCAGGCTTACCTGGAGAACTACGCACCATCCTGCTGCACCGCCACATGGTAAGATCATTTTGATATAAAGGAAGCCTGAACACGATTAAATGGAATAAGTTCTTGTTACATATTAGGAAAATAATTAAAACATCGCTGAGCTACGATATTTTAAATGTCACTGAACATTTCTGACTGTGTAAATCTGAGTTTGTTCATTAAATTTTGTTGCTGACTGTACAATGACGTGTGGTGATGCGAAAATAAAATATAAATAACTTTGTGCACTGGCGTTTACACAAAAAACACCGTAGTACAGCACCAACCAAAATGTAAGCTTTCATCACTTCAAGAAAATTAAATCTTCTTATATATAAAATTCTCGTGTCACAATGTTAGTTACCATACTTCTCCGAAACGGCTTGACCGATTTTTATGAAATTTTATATGCGTATTCAGTAGGTCTGAGAATCGGCTACTATCTATTTTTCATACCCCTAAGTGGTAGTAGGCAGGTAGGTGGTAGGTAGTAGGCAGGTGCTACGTAGAAAAAATTACATTGCAACGCATGCCGGGTACAGCTAGTAATTATATAAATAATTATTTATTCTCCTAGTAATTTATCCTACTTCTTTTCACTGATTAAATGGGTCCATAAAATTTCATGTAACTTTGAAACATTGACACGAAAATTTGTATTCCCTTCGAGCGTCCGATTTCTGAGTGTGGAAACAATCCCTGAAGTTAGTAACTCCGTGATACGGAAAACAATTTAATAGAGTACTTTAGCGGACAGGAAAAGTGTCGGAAAATTGTCTATTACAGATAAAAGGATTGCTTGTTTCATTGCTAAAATTGCAATGTAGTGAAAGTTAGATACAGATTAAGTATATAATTATATTAGAATAAGTTAAACTTCTGATATAATTTATTTTAAAACTGTATAAGTAGTATTAAATTTTAAACTATCGCGCTGCATGTTTATAATAATATAATTCACGGGAATAAGCGCGTACACGCATAAATATATTTTTTGTGGCTTGATGTTTAAGTAGTAGGTGTTTGAATTTACTACCATTTATTATACATATTCAGGGTAAAGTTTTAATTAGTTTAGTCGATATAAAAACTATACTTTATTTTTTGTAAATGCCACGAAACATTTAACGGTTTATTCACTTTGTTTAACTTTAGTGTCAATGTATAATCCACCTAATTTATTTAGGCAAATACTTAACCTAAAATCTACCATCGACAATGCAAGATTTATCCCTCCCAACCTTAGGTTTCACAATCTGGTGGGTCCGCGTCCGCGACGACACCGGTGACCTTGAGCCGATCAGCAGCCGTTCTGAGGAAGAGCGGCGGCTGGAGACAGGTGGAGAGGCAGCTAGTGTGGTCCTGAGGGCCTTGTCCTGTGGAGCCAGCTACTCTGTAAGGGCTGTGGCGCATTCGAGGGCGGGATCCTCACCGCCGTCGGTGCCGCTGATGGTCAAGACGAAACCACCAGGTAATATAAAAAACATTTTTGCTTTTTTTTCCGTTTTTGCTCAATTTTTTACCGTTTTCCCAGTTCTTGTCACATTTGTGTAGATAGATACATATGGGATTTATTTTATTCTTCCGATTCTTTACTTGCTTACTGTAATTTACCTGCAAAGGTGACATTTGTTTTACTTCTAAAACAGTTTTTGTAACAAATCATAAAAATAACAACCACGATTTTTTTTATAAAACATTTATAATTTATTATGTTTAGGTAAATTAACTCATAAAATTGAAGGTAAATATTAATACACGAATGTATTTTTAAACAAATCCCTGTAGAGACAAAATTAAATAGAGAAAACACGTTGGTTACCTAGTACGAAAAAAGTTTGCTAGAAACCAAATATTTTTTAGTTTTATGTAGCGTAATTAAATTGCTTGTTGGTTTATGACGAGCTTTTTGCGCGACGAAAATATGAGACTCTCAACAAATACACAAAGAGTGTGATGAAGCAAATCAAGACTGTTTTGAAAGCAGAATATGTTATAGCTTCTTTATCACGCCTCTATGCAAAACATTGTTATGTACAATTATGACACACAGTCATGTATGAAAATTGTACTGTCGGATTATTACTATTTGAAACTAACTTACTCAATGTAAAATTTAATGGTAAAAAAATATGAGAGGAAGTGAGCAGTTCAAAATGTTGGTTTAGAGTATTATAAAGTCCTGCCTGCGTTACATTTCAATAGGGTGTCTAGTTTTAACTTATGTAATAGGATAACATTTGTGGTACCTTACGAGGCTGTCTTATCAAAATGCCTAATCAAATAAATAATAAAAAAAAAAATATCTCAAGATTCTTTCTTCAATGACACAAAATAAGGCCCGAAAGGATTCTATTTAATTATTTATTGAATCCATGTCATTTTTTTTCCTTCCTACATTAGAACAATAGTTTTTAGTCTTTTAAACTTTATGTGGTGTACCAGTGCTAGTATGGGAAGGCGGGGGGGAAGACAGACTAGAAGAGGGCGCTGAAGCGGCTGTATGGAGCAACAGCAGCGCTTTAGCGTTGGACGCCCGTCGTGCGGTGCGCTGCGGGGCGCGGCTGGTGCGGCTGCAGTGGCGCAGAGCCGATGCTGCCAGTGCTGCTGTCTGGAGGGATGCTGATCTGACGTCACTGCATCATCATAGAGAGGTCAGTGGCCTTTTGTTTAAGCTAAATTAATATTTACCATGTCCAAAAGAAAGATATTTTTTTTAAGGTTTTTATATATGATTGACATTTCAGTATATCGTAGGTAAATATGATCATAGGTGTAGTACTTAATATATATCTTTCTGACAATGATAGTGGAGGTTACATGACGATTTAAACAAGTATCTTTATCTTCTGCAACTTTATTTTTGGAGAAATAAAGATTTTTTCATCGGAATTGATTTGGGTGTAAAATGTTATAAACGTGGTATGTCTTCTTTCCTTCTTTAGTATAAAACGTTTTCTACTGGAAACAGGAAGTTACTTCTAGGTATTTCGAAAACGCCAGCTATCCTTCAAACGTATTTGTTAAACAACCCCAACATGTTGTGGAAACAAACATCTCGCGTCAAAACAGGTTTCTCTGACGTGGCATCTAGGGTAGGTATGGTCGCTACATCAGATAAACCTAACTGAAATTCCTTTAAAATACAGCTAATTCAAATATAAATTATTTTACCTGTAAATACGATAATTTAGCAACGTTATTGTTTATTTACAGAAGCTCGTATTATTATGTAAACAACATTTAATAATTTACCACATTAATTAAAGGACAATGTCAGATTTTGGCCCACTCAATAAATTCACGCGGACACAAAGCTTTTACCTACAACAATTTAAATATAAATTTCTAACTTCTTAAAAAAAAAATAGTTATCTAGAACTAAAACATAACATAACATACATAACATACCATCACGCCTGTATCCCCGAAGGGTTAGGCAGAGGTGTTCCTATGTACACCCACAGTTCGCCGGTATGTTTAGGTCCCATGTAATAAGGGGCGAGCCTATTGCCATTAACCGGGCACAAATCCAAACTCCGACCTACTACTGAGAATTTCATAGAAAAACCCAATAACACATTGGTCGACTTGGGAATCGAACCCAAGACCTCTAGCGCAGCAGTCGCGCTTAGCACCACTAGGCCAACGAGGCAGTTTATATAATTAATAAGTAATCATTTTGTTTATCATGTTCCCGGCTTATAAAAGTCTGAATAATTTCTTTTTGAGAAGTTCTATGCAAAAGTGGAAAACGCCGAAAAGCTTCTGACATTAAACTACACAAAAAAACGTGAGAACTTTCCATGTTCGTGAAAAAAAAAAATTTGGCCTAAATTACTATGGACATCTGACATTGTCCTTTCATATTGCATTCAAATGTACTGCTAATACTATCTATAATTATACTGTTAGATACACCCCAATAAAATTACCTGGGGTAGAAATATGATAACTTTCAGTTATTTTTATTCCAACTTAATTGTGTTATTTTACTGTTTTTATCCCGAGACGTAACAACTAGTAGAAACATGTTTAGATAGCAACTGGGGCCTTAAACTAAATCTCAGATTACATTCCTTGAGCATAATTGTTGATTATTTAGTTAGAAATATTCATATTATCCATTGGCCAATATCAACATAGTATCGTTTACGAGATCCAAAAATACAACAAGCAAAATCTAATTGGGGCATGAAACTTGACACTCGGTCTCCAAATTCTAGGTTATATTCTAACAAGCCGGATAAAATACTTTTTGTATTATCAACAATTTTATTGTGCGTACGAGGAAAATTCAGGTAGACACGTTGATTAAGGTGTAGGGGAAAGGAACGAAATTACGCCTTTACACTCGCATTTCTGAGGAAATACGTTGCGAAAATGGCGAGCCAAGATTAAAAGACGATTAAAGAGAAAAACGCCTCAGATTGGACGAGACTATGTAAACCTGTCCGTTATTAATAAAAGTTGGGAAATCATGTTAACATCACTTTATGTAGCCACTTGTGAAAGTTTAATGAAGCTACCTTTAAAGTTTTCTAACCTTCGCAAGTGCTCACCTCTGGTGCAGTAAAGCGAAATCATAACACGAAGTAAAATTTTAATATCTGAACATTTTTTAAAACTTAAATACTTATAACAACGACTGTTCACATTTTTACGAATAAATATGATGAAAACTTTTAATAATAGGCCTTAATACTCAATTATACGTTAAATGTGTGTATTATAAAAAGCGTACAACTATTTTCAGAATACGCAATGATAGTCATCTTACTTGACGATTTTATTACTTTTTATTCGTTTGTAATGTCGCCATTTTCTTTCTCGAGCCTATCGTTTGATTGCCTGCAGCTATTTACGACAAGTCTGGTTGTGTGTATCCGTAAATTGCGTTTATAATGGCACCTACGCTTAAAAGCTGTTTACTAAAATCGCGAGTTTTCTTCAAAGACAAAAATATGGAATGAAATTAAATTTTATTAATAGATGTTTTCATTCTGAAGGAGTTTGTTTGTTTGGAACCGATTGTTCTAACCTCAAGGTTATATTATTATATGGGTACTATTCTTAAAAGCACTAGTCCTTCGCTATGAATTTAATTGGTGCGTGTGTGTAAATGTGCGTGAGTGGCTGCGAGGCTGCGTATGTGTGTGTGCTTGTGGATGTGTCTCTGTGTACGTGTGTGTGAGCTAAGCTTTCTTTTACTTATTTACCCGTTGCTAGATAATTTAAAATGCTTGAAGAATAGAACGTGAAGCATGTAGTGTTAATACAGATAGTGCTTGGCGACCTGGGCGCGGGCGCGTGGTATGCGCTGCGCCTGTGGACGGCGACGGAATCCGCGCGACACCAGGCCATTATTTATGCTGCCACCACCACACATTCTGGAGGTAAGTGGAAAGTTCCACTTTACCACTTTAGTTCTCTTAAAAATGGATTAAGTAAGTAAGTAAAGTATCTCCAAAAATTGCACCATTGTCTATAATATTGTTCTATTTAATCTCTTTATTCATATGAAGTAAAAATATCTATTTATAATCATTTTATCTCTATATTTGATTACCTACCTTTGTTGTTTTTTTTTTTATTTACTTTTTTACTATGGATTCCACTAAAATATCTACGTGATCCCTGTATTCCCTGATAAAAAAATAGTTCTCACAAATGTATAAAAAACAGCTAAATACATTTCGATATCCGTATTTCAATGAAAAAGTTTGCAATTTTTTAACGCAACAAAAATAATCGTCGGCCATTTTTACTCGCAACGAGTAATGTTAGGCGTTCCATTTAGTGTTTTGTTTTTTTTTTCTGCTGCGTTCTATTTTTCAGTAATGTTCCATAGTATGCAGCAATGGGTTTAAAACTTTGTAATTGTAAAAAAATTACATCACTGGTTGTTTTTTTACTTTTATAATTTTGGTGCATTTTCTTATACATTAGCAACAAAAAGTAGAGACTACTTTAGTATCTTTATACATGTAGTATACACCTAATGTCCCCTCGGCCGCCGGCGGAAACATTCAATTCCACAGGAAACATTACATTGTACTCTCAAACATGATGCATTCTCTATTAGCTGACTCATAAATAGCTGTATACTCAAATGCAATTCTAATTTAAGTCGCCGCTAAGTAGCCTTAAGTAGTAGACGGATAGACATTTCAAAATTTCTATTAATCTATTTATGTTAAAAGCTTTAATTTCAGTCTAGATTTTTTTTGTTTATAAACTTATGTAATTTATGGATAGTGAATGTGTACTTGAGTAAATTTAATAAAATAATGTCTTAAGTCAAATAGAGCAATCGATGGGTTTAGAAAACAGTTTAGAAGCAGTTATCAGAAGTTTCGAAGGCACATGTAATTAATTATTCTTCTCTTTTCGCCTTTCGAATGTCACCTATTTATAAGTGTATATTTTTCTATTACATTATTTCTTAATTTATAATCCTTGCTGTAGCGACTTCCAAGAACAGCTAATTATATATCTCCAAAGAAACTTTACAGCAATCGAAGTTTTGTTTTATTCAAACCGAAACTGGAATTGTATTAACATTTTGTGTTTATTTCTAATTAAATTATTCCGATTCCTTTCAAAAGTTAACTTTGAAAACAATTTTGCCGTTGACTAAAAGGAAAACATACGTACTGTTGAATAATGTAATTCTATTGGTTTCTATCGATTGTAGAACCTTCGAGAAGGTTTTTGGAGGGCAGCGTCCCCATCGATCACTGTATATTTACTAAAAGCGATTTATTATATAGCCACTGTAAATACTGTCTCAGAGTAAAGAAAAGCCATTCGGTATTTCTTGAAGAATTTGGCTTGATTTGTTTGTTTTTGGTGTGTTGAGATTTTATCAAAGTTGCCCATTATTTGCTAATGGAATTGTGATTGCAAAATGTAGTCATGACTGCTATACATTCTAGGCTCTTCGATCAACGTTGATTAAGATTTAGGCTTTATCATACTACGTTAAGAAGATAATATATCAAGAAATGAAACGACTGATTTCTCTGACTGTAACGATGACATAAATTGTTGTGTGGCGAGCAAAATAAAGGAAGGCAAACCGCCAAAAATGTTGGCAAAAATAGAGAGAATAATTATTGTTCAGTGTTTAATCAATAGGGCTATCTAACTTACATAAATGTTTCTAAAAGCAAAGTGACAAAAGGGTTCCAGCTCTTATAGTGTGATGATAATAAAAAGAAATTGTTAGAATGATATAGATACACACAATACTATACGTTGGCATAATCCTAAGAGAATCACTTATTTAGGTAAATACGGATCAATGAATCTACAACTGGAAATTGTTGCACCCACCTTCTTACAACTTTAATGGAAAAACATAATTAAAAAAAAATAAAAAACACGCCTGCCATGTCAAAAAAACATTAAAAAAGTGAACTAAAAAATTAAAAACAAGTCAAGTATTTGTAATTAACCGATTATTTAATTGCAGTCGGGAGACGGTTACTTGGAACAATACATTACAGGTCCCCCGACTCCTTTTTGGGCAGTCGTGTAAAAATATCAGACTTGGTACTTAAAATAGATATTTTTAATAAATACTGACATGAATACAAACATCTCTTATGATTACATAACCTGCTCTTGTCTTTGGCTACATTGTTTCCATGTATAACAGAACGCCTGCGTCGTCCCGTGGCGTTCCAGTCTGAAGGCGGTCAGATAAGCACGCCGAGCGGTAACGCCGACACCGAGCGCGTACTCGGCGCCGTGTCGCTCGCGTTCGCCGCTCTGGCCGCGCTTGCTGTCACCGCGCTGCTGCTCGTGCTCGTCGCTAAACGAACGTAAGTTATTGCAGGCTACAACATTATATGATTTTCTATATGCTATGTTGACGAGCGCGTGCTCGGCGCCTTGTCGCTCGCGTTCGCCGCTCTCGCTGCGCTCGCCGTCACCGCGTTGCTGCTCGTGCTCATCGCTGAACGAACGTAAGTTATACTTTACACAGGCTACAACATCATATACACCTATGTCGATCTATATTATTCTATATGCTATACTGAGCGCTTGCTCAACGCTGTGCTCGCATTCGCTGCCGTTTCCTGAGCTTCGTATCCAAACGAACGTAAGTTATGCAACATGTTACTGAACATCAAATATTGTGTGTGACACTACATGTCACAGTTACTAAACAAGATGATTTTTCTTATCCTGTCAATTAGCCTATGCAAGGTCAGTTCATCGCACATACGTGGTGAGCCGCATACAGTTAATTGCAGTTGGTAAGATTCGTATTTCGTTGACACCAAAGTTTTGGTCGACTAAACCTTTAATTAAAGAAAATAACAGGCTTTATAAAAGGTCGCCATGAATATATATTTTTTATTTAGAATACCAAAATCCAAGATTCATTTAATGTCACTAAATGACCCAGTTATTAAATTCATCATTATTTTTATGTTTTTTTAAATAAAAACACTCGACGATTACGAACGATTTTTTGACCGGTATTTTTTCTTTCTACACATATAAGCTTAGAGTCAATATATTTAATGTTCGCTCTATCTGATATGAAGCACCCACTCGCGGACACTCGACCTTTGGGATCAATCCCTGGCGAGCAGAATTAGTGAAGTGTGTACGCAATTAAGTATATTCGAATAGAAATATTTTTTTATTGACTGATTTTCAAAGAATACCAGATTAAAATTTACTTGATTTAACTCTGTATTTGCGAGGTTTATGTGATAAATATAGATAAACATTTTTTTTCATTACAAAAACATAAGTGCTTTTTTTTAATTATTGTAGGTTTAGCACAGCGCCTGTATTTTTTTTACCTGTATTTTGCACTAGTACAAAATGAGTCCATATAGGTAATATATTTTTTGACTGATAATGAACCTCATGATATTTGCTTATCTGAATTCCTTCGTAAAATATAGCACACAATAATATAAAATACCTAATAGTCGCTACCAAGCCTTATAAGAGAGGTTCTATTCAACAAAGACCTTTTAGTACATTTTTACGTAGATCAATCATTTACGAGTATAATAAAAATGTTAGGCTTCACTTGACTTTCAGACGCTTATAATTGAAAGAATTTGCCGCTTAGTAACAGCATTATAAATAACAGTTGTCGAAACCCCGTTTCCAGAAAGGCTGTATAAATACATAATAACAAATAAGATAAATGTAGACGTATTGAGAACACGATTCCCGCGTAAATCACTCGCAGCGACCTATTTACAATTCCGGACCGGCTAGTGTACAGCCTGAATTATTTCCCAATTTCGTATTTTGGTAAATTAATGATCAAAATTGTACTAAATGACAGTTAAAGATTAAATTATTGAACTGCCTCGTTGGCCTAGTGGTGCTAAGCGCGACTGCTACGCTAGAGGTCTTGGGTTCGATTCCCAAGTCGACCAAGGTGTTATTGGGTTTTTCTATGAAATTCTCAGTAGCAGGTCGGAGTTTGGATTTGTGCCCGGTTAGTGGCAATAGGCTCGCCCCCTATTACATGGGACCTAAACATACCGGCGAACTGTGGGTGTATATCGGTACTCCTCTGCCTAACCCTTCGGGGATACAGGCGTGATGGTATGTTATGTTATGTTAAGATTATTGAAAATATTGGTTTTCATTCGTCATTTTCACTTTAGATATAGGTAAATAACGTGTAAGTTATTATGGCCTGCAAATATGTAGTTAGATAGGTCCTAATTTTCATTAACTAAGTCTAAAAAGTGAAAGTACTGTTTGGACTCAAATATATAACAACATAAACATTTTTTTACGTTGGTTAATGTAGGCAATGTTGGCAACGTTTAATGTTTTAATTTGCTGAATTAGTTTCCAATTTAATCGGACTTTTATTCTAGTTTCATAATTTTATTTCACTAGCCAAAGGTGTAACTAGTCTAAAAGAAAAAATAAAAAGTAAATACATATGAATGTACTTCACAAAGGGTCTACAGAAAAAGAAACCCGTTTTTTTGTAGGCTACGTATTCTGATTTACTGAATAAATATTTTTTGCTTATACACCGTGATCAATCTCTTAAGGCTCACAAAGGAATAACGTAGGTACTTATTTGATGTGTGTACAATGTACATTATTTTTTGTTGATGTATTAATGTATTATTTTTTTCTTATTCGAGAACACAGTCTTATTTATTTTCTCTGTAGGTATTTCTTCCCCGACACTACAGAAAAGTTTCAAGGTGTATTTATGTGTCTGTTTGTTTCATCATAGATCCTAAATCCGTGAAAGGATTTAGTAATTTTTTGGCCATGCATATTGATGTTCATGTCAGGCCTTAATTTTGCGTGTTCTTGACCGGTGTTTAATAAACGTCTATTGTGATATAAAATTATCTTTTGTTATTTAGCTGTCTAATTTCTAGTTATTTTTAATGTGTAGCACTCTCTGGCCGTGCACCGGCGGTGTTGACGAGGAGACCCGGCGCTGCAGCCACTCGGTGGCCAGCACCGACAAGTCCGTCTGCCCCGAACAACAGAACATCAGGAACTGCCAGCATGACTACAAGCATGATAAGCTGTCGCCAGCCTCCGGTGAGACTCATTCATTCATTCAATTTCAATTGTTGTTTTTGATGTCTGGGGGCACGGTAGGGTACAAAAAATACCTTAAAATACTTTGGCCAATTGCATCGAAAAATATTCTTGTCCTACATAATAGTAACAATAAAAATTATCACCCAAGACGTGTACGAGATAAGTCCGTACGCGACGTTCGCGGTAGGCGGGGAAGCGGCGGCCGCAACCCTGGACCACACGCTGCAGTTCCGAACGTTCGGCCACCGCGACAACGACGCGCCGCCGCACCGGCCCTGCAGGAAGCATCCGCAACGACATCGGGAGAGGGCTGAGGGTAAGACAACAGAAAAACCTCTTAAAAAAACTAGTAATACTTAAAGCTAAATTTATGTGACTATTTCTTTCTTATTGTATTAATTTTTTGTTCAGTCAGTACTATGGCATTAAATTTCAAGTTCTCCTTTCTTATGGAAGAATTATGTGTCATTCTCACGTTTAAATTTTAACACGTTCATTGTAAATTTATAAAGTACCTAGTCTTGTTACACTTCTATGAAAGCCTTTTAAACAGCAAAGATCACTTAAATCTTTAATTATAAGAAATAGTCAAGTAGTGATAATTTATTTAGGTTTATACTTTACATTCCTATTGAATTGAAAGACCTTATTTATTTAATTTTCACCATAGCTTTTCAGTACCCACTCCCGAATATCTTAAGTAAATAGGAAATTTCAAAACAATCTTTACATAATGATTTTGCACTATAATATAACATAGATTTATGTATGTGTCTAAAGATACATGTATAACATCCATTCTTAAAACCATATCCACAACTAAGAGTCGCGTCATAAAGAATATTGCGTCCCAGCGGAAATCAAAACCAGATTCACGAAGCGAAAAGCATCGTAACCTTGTGAATACATCTCATATGAGGATAAAAGAGCTTTTTTGCAGTTTCCGTTATGAGAACAGAAATCTTTTTAGTCATTTTATATTCAATACCTACATCTTTTACATGGACTCCGACAAAAATTCAAAAAATCTGGCTTTATATATATTTTTCCTGTTAACAGATTTTTTTTAGTGATTTACTTCGACTTAGGCTTTTACTGCTTCAAAGGACTAAGTGACTGGAATGCTAGCTCCGTAACAAATTTGTCTAAATAATCTATTGCCCAAAACCCAATCTCATCATATCAATGATCCCTAATATTTAAATTTGCATTCCATAGAGCATTCAGGACTCAAATATCCATATGTACCACCACTTCCAAGGTCTATAAATGGTACTGTCAGGGACAGAAAAAGTAATTTCGACGTCATAAAAAACCATAAATGTAAAAAGCGTAGATGTTTATTATTTGTTGATATAACTATTGTTTGTTGAATAGTTTGGTATGTGTAACAGTGGAGAAGCACCACTCGGAGTGCGAGCTGCAGCAGCTGAGCCGCTACGAGAAGGTGCGCCCGCGCCACTGTGCGCCGACCTCGTACTGCGTGCCGCTCGCTCACCACGGTATGTATGGTATGTGTAACAGTGGAGAAGCACCACTCGGAGTGCAAGCTGCATGCTGCATAAACCACGATCATGGTTTTATCTAAGACCCAGACTCAACGAAAGCGGAGAATAGCAGAGCGACTGTCTAGCCCTAATTGTGTAAAAGTAGGCCTACCATACAATAAGTTCACAATTTTTGATAGTCACTAGCTGGTACCATGTATTGAAGCCCAGGCTTGTCCTATAGCGAAGAGCACACTCACATCGCGTATGCTTGGCGCAGGCAGCGGGGGCGGCAGCGGGAGCGGCGGCGGGTGCGGCAGTGGGGGCGGGCTCTCCGAAGTGTACGCCGGCGACTCCAGCGTGGAGTCAGGACCTGGTTCCCTATCCCCTCGGACCCACCATGAGCACAGCTAGCGAGTCACCATCGCCCGCACTGACCCTCGCCCAGGAAGTACTAATCATATCGTTACTGTCACAACTGATACCCTAATAGGTATACCAAAGTCCTCGGTACTTTGACCTCGTCACGGCTAAGATACGTAGATGTTCAATTAGAATCGTAGACTACTTTTTTCTTTCCAGAACTACGATGGGGGTTTTTACCGTTTTTTAATTATTGTTAAGCATATTTCATATTGAAACAGTATTACTTGAGTTATGAATAAATAACGCTCAAATTGTGTATTCTGGGTGCTATTAATTTTGCATTTGTTGAATTGATCTCTTGTGCCATTTGCTAATATTTTATTGTTATATTCGTATGTTTGTTTATGACTGAAACTTATAAGTATAAGTTACGCCAAAGTAAGTGCCAAACTGCCATAAAACACTGCCTGAACTGTATCACTGTTAAGAAGCCTAATTTTACAACGAAAACTGTTTACTTGATTTACGTCATATAACTGCGATTGTATTCTGTAGATCTCAATGTAATACCAATCCAAAAACATTTTTTATAATTAGGTTCCTAATACCTAAACAAAATGTCATCATATATCTACTAAGATTCTAAGAAGGAATGTACTAAATTCTCTATAAAATAGAGATTAAATCAAGCAAAAGATGTACTGCGATATGGGTAAATGAAAAAAGCTTAATGTTGGTAAGATCAGAAACAAATTATTCAATGAACTAACTCATGAGAATTCTCAGCTGTAAGGTGAGACTAAAACCGAATACTGGATATTTTCAACTACATTTTTATTCCAGGCAAAGACCCTAAGGGCTCCCACACAAAACTGCGATGCGATGCGATACGAGTTCGCAGTTATGTGTGCGAGCCCTAACACAACACCGTTTGTGGTGACAAAAGCTCGTGCAACACTCTAATCCTGCGGGAATTAGGCTTTAGGTAAACAAAGAATGATTGATTATGATTTCATTAGCGCATACATAATTAGCATAGACAACACTGACAGTTTACTCAACTGGGGCCGTATTTAAATGTTTAAGCAATCTTTCCCTACCATACTCCTTAATACTAATACGCCAATGAAATTATCTCTGTCGCTATCTCTACTTTACACCTTCAAGTGAAAGAGACACAACATGACACCTAACACCGATTTAAACCTGATTTTTTAAACGTGACAATACGGCCCTGTTTTGCATTTTACATAAGATTAAGCCTTTACTGGAATATTTTTACATATAAGTATACCTACTGAATGTTTGATAACCTACTTAATAATAAACCAATAATAAATATGTATACCAATGGTTAAATTTTGTCGTTTTTAAATAATAATTGTCGGTTTGAGCCATGTTTTCATTAGGGCAAAAAATGCATTTCCTCGTCGGAAAGATTTACCGGATCCTAGTATAATGCCCGTTAAAAACAAAATCATTTGATTTAGTGTGGTACGACTATACTAAAGAAAAGAGATGCTTAGCAACCTTATTACTACTTAAATAACTAAGTATGCATATACATGAATGTTTAATCCCTTTTCTTAGAATTACTAAGTGCCCAGAGAAAAGCACTTAAGCACTCACTAGGTAGGTATGTAAATCTAATTTAAATGTCGTTGTGTATTTCTATATACTTCAACTTTAACATTTCTTTAAAAACCTTTTTGCTTAAAGGAATTGATGACTTGCTTTTTGTAAAAACCTAATGATATTGTTTCGAAATGCACTAGTTTGGTACTAGGTTTTCTTTCATAAATGATAAATGCAGTGTGAACTAATTGAATAACTGTAGACTTTAGCTTAGAGTCTGTAATTTAATTAATTTAACTTGAATAGGTTTATTCAAAGTGCGGAAGTGTCTTGATCCGTATTAAGAGCACACGACGTGTTATTATTATTAAACTAAATGTCAAACAACGTTTAGAGCAACGCATGAGTATTAACTAAGCTGGTTTTATTTACTAAAGAGCTTCATTATGATGTTCTGTACAAACTTCAACACAAATAATACTCAGAACGTGAAAACACAAACACATCCTTGTTCCGCAATCGTGTCCGGAATGACCCGATTATTGTCCCTAATTGCCGACGTAGAAATTAGACCCAAATGAAAACATGGATCGCTATAGCTGTTCACCGTAGATAGTCAACTATATGTGAAACATAGTTAATGTGTAAATAGTTAAATCTAGCCAGACTGATGTGTAATATCTATGTTAATTCGGAGCTTACATTTGTACATACATTTTGTAGATAATTTACGAACTCTAGTCAATTTTTAATAAATGTTTTTATGACAATATAAGTGTATTGTGTAAATAACGAATACTTAAGTATCTATGTGAAAATCTGTTTAATGTAAAATAAATCTATTTATCGCGTATTGTTGTTTTATTCGCAGAAACATAACCAACACAAACTCTGCCCTAAAATGCTGAAGTAATTAACTTAATCAGTTTAAGATATATAAAACATGCATAATAAATTAAAATATAAGCCTATTATTTTTACTAATATACTGCGACTGCCTCGTTGGCCTAGTGGTGCTAAGCGCGACTGCTACGCTAGAGGTCTTGGGTTCGATTCCCAAGTCGACCAAGGTGTTATTGGGTTTTTCTATGAAATTCTCAGTAGCAGGTCGGAGTTTGGATTTGTGTGTATGTTATTATTTTTACTATAATAACCTACCATTATATTCAAAATACTTAGTATCAGTAATATTAAAAGGTTTACATTTATTATTTTTAAAAGAAACGAACTCAATGTAATAAAAATACTCACTACAGGAAAATGGTTCAGATAGTATGACGAGAAAAAAATATATTCTTACAACATTTTATAAGATAGAAATATAAGTTTGTATTTTATGTGTTCAACTTGTTTCTCAACATTCTCAGTACGATCCTACAAAATACTACCTACAAAATATAAACGTATAAAAGGACAAAAGTATTATTAAATTCCTGATGTTTAATGTACAGTAGAGTATTACGGAGTTATTTCAGCAAGACTTTAATATTATAAATCAAAGGCGCGCTAAGCAAAAACGCAACATTGAAGCAACGGACCCCGGTACAGATTCCAATATAAGACATTCCGGGAACGCGATCCCCGCCCTCAATCCCGGAATCCCGGGATCCCGCTTTCCGATATTACAACCGGCTAGGTAGGATGCACTCGATATTGTCCCAAATATTTTAAAAGATTCCTTTGACAGGTAACAATATAATTATATCGTTTAATACATAAAGGATTAACTTCTTAAAAGATCTTTGATCTATTTTATAGAATATAACGAGGGTGGTGATAATTCACAAGTAAACAATCGATTAAGGTTCTACAGAATGTAAGAATAATAAATACCATAACTTCAAAAGAAATTGACAAGTACCTCCCTGGCTAAGACAAAAGTATTTTTTTAATTAATTTCGAGTAAACCATTCTGAAGCAATCCTTTCATCCCTCATATAACAAAATATACAACAAACATTATTTACAATTATTAATATAAATAAGATTATAAAAACATTGATACCCACTAAATAGTACACATGCTTATCACTTCACAGCAGTAAAACAATTGTCAAGGATGAGCGGCATAATATAGTGGCAGGGAGTTTCTAGAAATTGTTACCGTATTCATTTGTTATCAGTATTCGACGCCCAGCTGGTAACCGTGTGTAGCTCAAATACACATAAATACTCTGTCGGGTGTTATTTATCTATCAGATGCATGTATTTAATAACACTCCTTTTTGGGCAGTCGTGTAAAAATATATAAGTATGATTAATTATCAGTTATCTGGTTACTATAGTACAAGCTCTGCTTAGTTTGGAATCAGATGACTGTGTGTGAGTTGTCCCAGGATATTATTACCTATATTATTTTTATATTTAATTCTTGATAGGTAATGTTTTATATTGAATACCATTAATAACATGACTCATTTGATACAGAATGTTTAATATTTGTATCTCTAAGTAGGTACATATATATTTTTTGATCCGTTAATGGTTTTTATTACTGTTTCTGGTTAACTTATGAACCCAGAAGAATACGTAAGATCAGTAAACCAAAAAGTTCTTCACAATCATTTAATGTACAAACATAGGAGTAGTAAGTACGTAGGTACCTACTGTGGTATAAAGAAATAAACGTTTCTAGTGAACAAAAATATTGGAAAATACCTTAAGTAACACAAAGGCGTGACATATTTCAGAGGCTCTAGATACGTAAACAAGGACTGTTAAAATAGATCTTACATTTGTAAAAGAACTTTTTAAAGATGGTTTCATTTTTCTTCTATAGAGTATAAGTATTTATAAGTAGAGGTCTATTTCCTCTTATGATACAATCTCTTAGATGTCTTTAACTTTCTTGTTAAGAGGGGGTTGTTTATTTTTTTCTGGAAACACGATTTTATTTCATTCCTTATATTATTTATTAAGTGGACTGTACATACCTTCTTATTATTTATCTTTCGTAACGAAATATACTTAGTTTGTTTTATATACTTTTGGGTGAACACGTTCAATAATTTGAATTAGAAAACTTTACCCACCTTTTTGTGTGTACTACAAGTTAAAAGATTTGGAAAAAATTTTCATCAACATACTTTCAATATATTTATGACCTACCATTTCTCCAAAACATAAACCTTTTTGGCATGGCGTCCACTTAATAATCAACTACAGTAATCCTGATTGATTTTATTAAATTGAATCGTGACGGATTACCCTGTATCAATTAATTTAATCATCGCCTATAGTTGTTGCATGTTCGTGATCCGTAGGTAACAAGCGACGAGCAACATTCTGAAAAATTACTATCGCGCAAAAACAAGGATGCTGATATGACTGGCTATTAATAATAATAATATAATAATATTCCGGGACAACTCACACACGGTTATCTGATCCCAAGCTAAGCAGAGCTTGTGTTATGGTAACCAGACAACTGATAAACATACTTATATATTTCTAAATACATACATATTATAGATAAATTACACCCAGACAACCAGAACAAATGATCGCGCTCATCACACAAACATTTGTCCTGGGTGGGAATCGAACCCACGACCTCCGGTATAGCAGTCAGGGTCACTAACCACTAGACCAACAGGCCCGTCTTACGAATTAATTTCGGAAAACCGTATCAAAGGTTGAAAAGTATATCTATTTTAAATCATTTATCTTTCGTTACTAAATCTTTAAATCATACATAGGCTCTATGCATAGGGATACTGAATCTAAAAGAACAAATATATTGGATATACACTTTCAAAACTAACATGTACAGGATGTTTGTAAATTTGTAGGCACGTTGCATCGACACGTGAGCGAGGGTGTTGCCGGCACACATCTGACCGAACAGCGATGGCTTTGCAATGGCGTTCACCCCGACGCGCGACGCGGCCGCAAAAATATCATGACGCACGTAATTCATATAGAAAATATACGGAACATATTTCACCGAGAATAAAGGAACATAAATGAAACTTATAAAAGCATCGCGCTTCCTACATTGTTCAAACCCAGTAAAAATTAACTATAAAAACAACCCACCTTTGTTAGAAAAATACGTTGAAAACTATGTAAAAAGTATGAAATTGTTGAACTGCAGCATTAATCAAGTTATCCGCGGCGCAGATAATTTGAAGTTATAACTAGCTCCCCTGAAGAATACCCTCTCAGACGGCAGCGGTAATATTTTTTCAGTTTTATTTTCCGATGAAATATTTCATAATCCGTTCATCCAGTGGTCAGTAAAAGGGGAGAATGGGGTGCCCCCTACTCTTTTTCCGCGGCGAGTCCATTTAACTAGCCAAACTCCTCCCCACCTCCAATCGCGCCCTCCTCCCCTATCGGGGGGCGAACGTCCACGTTTGTTCAGGAAAAAAACGGAAAAATGCTCTCAAACAAAAACACGAATGGAGCGTTCAGCGCGAATCGAAAATTAATTACAGCTTTGGAGTGTTTTTTGTATCGGTTCTGCCACACAAAGCTACTATGAAGCCTTTTGAAGACACTGCGGAGTGATTAACTTGCTTTTGAAACAAAGTCATCAATGTGTAACATTTATTTCTATTATTGCTTGCAACTTTAAGTGAGTATAGTGGTGCAGTTACCTACTGTTAGCCTCTTCCGGCTAACAGTAGGTAACTGCACCACTATACTCACTTAAAGTTTTTAACTATGTTCTACAAAAAAATTTCATTAAGCCTCAGCAGTACCTACCTACCTACGTTCAGAACCTATTTACTAATATTGGTAAAATATAATATTAGTTAAAAAGGAATAAGCATTTCTCTCTGGAATCGAACCCGAGGCACACAAACACTCGACTCGAAACATACAAAGCGGTTCATCACGTGTAATTATATATAACTTTTTCATCTACCTATTAAACAACTCCAATATCTAAACTCAAGAAGAAACTTAAAATAAATAAACAACTAATTAGGTACTTACCATTACTTTCGACATTCAAGCTAATTTTTAAAACAAATGAAAAATAATTTAAAAGTTTTGATGTCACGTACACGTACCTACACGTAACACAATTTCGTTAATTAATAATAGTTCCAGGTTCATCTACATTAGCCTAAGTTTAATATAAAATGTTTATTAGTGATCGTTTATTAATAACATAATGTTAGCCCTTTATTCTTTGTTTTAAGAAAGGTTGTTGTATCTCGAGAACGGTTAGGTAGCGCCATCTAGTGGTGACTAGATGAACTATTAAAAGGTAGAGTGTCGAATGAACGTAGCTCTTGAAAAAGGGTTGTGGCCTAGATTACTTGTCTTTAGTCTGGTTATTTAACTAGGCAATAACATGATATATGTTATATTAATACAAATGATTAGTAAATATTGTTAATTGAGCAAAAGGAATAGGCTCGATGAGACAAAGCCAAAGAGTATTTATATTTTGTCTAGACCTTTTTGGATTTTAGCAAGCAGATCATAACGGAGCCTTATTTTAAGACAATCTACTCATACTTACACCAGTTTTACATTCAGAGCTGCAAAAGTTTTGTATCAGAAGGTAAATAAACTTTTAAATTGAATTGCACATGAAAATCAGACCTCAGTTTGTATATAATATAAGTAATTATATAATTTACTCCATAACCTGTCGTGTCGTCGTAGACTACTGTTTTATTACAACTTTAAAAACTTTTTGTTATTATTTCGTGTTTTCTTTTCTGATTATTAAAAGACTTACTGAAATATTTAAACAATTCAACTAACTTAGATGTCTAAGATGACCTTAGATGATACATAGTCTGAAAGATTGGTATGTATTGTAGTTTATTATTTCTTTATGTTGGATTTGGTTTATCATATTAACACATTATTTATTTATCAATATATATTCATGAACGTACCTTATGGCATACACTTAAACTGTTCTATATTCTAAGTAAAACAGAAACAAACTTAAGGTGCAATTTAACGTCTGTGATGTAACACGCCATGCAGTTGTTGAATACTTAAATTACCAAGAAAGGCTTCGATCCACCCTCGGGATCATTGAACTGTTGTGTCGCTGCATTCACCCTACAGCTTAATGATTAGCTTGATTACAATAAAAGGCGCTTAATTTTTATACTACGTTTTTTAATAGTTTCACACATTTCACTTATTTTTAAACTCATTTTTCGTCAATAGCACGAACTGAGGAACATTTATTTAATGCAATATTAGACAGTAAAGTGCAAAATACATAAACCAAAATTGACTATATAAAATGTCAATAATACCTACCTCTACCAACTACCTACGGACTACGGTAGAATGGGCTGTATAGAGTGCAAATCAACTATGAAACGTGAACACAGTATTCCTGACCTAACAAAGCGTAAAACAAATTGTTATGTACACTGTACACGTTCAAATTCCGATATTTTTGCTGAATGGAAAATAAAATTGTTACTATCCAATATTACTGAGGCGAACAAAGGAGGTTATACAAATTGTACAGGACCCGCGTGTTGGTAAATGTTACATAACTTTTTACATAGGTGTATGTATGTATTTTACTTTAGTATCGAACCTACTAACATAAGGAACACTACGCTACTATTTCAGTCAGTTATTACTACTTAATGAGAATTTATTGCCATTTATTGTATTCCGGGTTTTTCCCAAGAATGAGTAATTTCTCAACTTAAACCAAAATTAAAGCAATATGGTTGCGCTTTGAAACCTTTATTTCGCCTTGTGTTTTTTATACAAAAAAAAACCCTTTCAAATAAAAATAATGTTCCAGCAAAATATTGCAAACAAAACAAAAGAAGGAACATAAAAACCTTTTTAATAAAACCATAAGCTTTATCACAATAATTGTTTCAAACATAAATCGGCTTACGTTAGCTCCCAAAAATTTATTATACTCATAAAGATGGGACAACAAACCGATCCTCACAATAGCATTTGAAAATTACATTTAAATGGAAAAGAAGATATTTTGGGAACCCCAAAATTGTCACTAATTGAAAACGGCTCATAATTTTACGCCCTCTTTACTTAATTTGGATTATATCTGTCTTTAATTGAATTTAGAAATTGTTCAAAATGTCTTTGTTATGGTTCCAATTATACTTTTAAAGCTCTAAAATAGTCTGGAGGTACTTAAATTGTATGATTATGACTTGAAAATAATTACATTGAACTTTACTTTTTATGATCCAATTTTGGTATCATTGGCCTGGCAAGTTTGCTAAAAATAGGTTCTAATAGTATTAGGTACCAGTCGAATTTAAATTTTATGAATTAATTTATTATATTATTTCTGTATGTCTGTTGTTTAATACTTGTTAAAAATGTAGTAGTATTTACAAGACGAGGTGTAGGAAAAGCCAGATTAAGCCACAAAATAAATTTATTTTCATAAACATCTAAAAACAAGGAACAACATGTTTTCCTCTACAACGTCAATGTGTCTACAACAGTGTTTAAAGCTCGCGTGAAAGCATCATGTGCATTCTAAGTTAGCTGCGCAGCGTTCGAGTCGCGTGTCGGTAACGCGACTACCTGCAGTAGCCCTCCCCCTGCAGGAACAACCTGAACGCTTCCGCTATCTTACTGGGCTGCTCCTCCAGCACCATGCCACAGTCGGAGATGTTCAGCCACGACGTCTTCGACGGGTCCAGGCGACCGTTGAACGTCACCGTGTCATCAACGTGCGGGGACAAAGAACCCGTCACGTTCAACACTGGCACCTTCACAGAATGCGTGTCTCTCGAGATACTCAGGTCCGTTCTGCGCAAATACGAGTCAATAAACATCGCCAGGTTGACAGGGTTGACGTGCGAGAAACATTCTTTATAGACCTGCGCTAAGTCGTGGTTGCGGTCGTCAGTGCTGCGGCCGAAATGATGCCACATTAGGTAATCGAGCGCCCCCTGTGTCATGCCGCTCGATCGTAACTGTCTAGTGTTTATTTTCTGGTAAAGCCATTCAGTCCAACCGGCTTGAGTCGATGTACAGTTGATCAAAACTAGCGCGTCTACTTTTTGGGGGCTTACAAGAGCATAGCGAGCTAAAATGTTTGCTCCAGCGCCAACACCAAAACCGATGAAGGATCTAATCCCAAAATGTCCAAGGATGAAATCTATTTGGGAAGCCAATGCATCCATGCTTGGATAAGTATAATCTTCTGGCAGTGTCGGGGCGCCCTCCTCCTGACCCGGCGCGGTTACATGATAAATACAAAATTTCTCCATTAAAGCTCTCATGTCAATATAATTAAAGAAAGCCTGAAAATTGGCGGAATAGTTGAGTCCAAGGTCATGGTAAGTGATGATGGCGCGCTTGCTGCGGTCCCCGCGGACGGCGACGAGCAGGTCCCCGCGGGAAGTCCTCACCCTCTCCTCCACGCATGCGCCGTCGTTCTGCAATCGTCTATTTGATGGGAAATGTAATTGAACGCTTTTTAGCTCGTCTTCAAAATTGTCCGATGACATCATGTTGAGTAAAGCAATATTTTCGTGTACAGTTGTAGGCATTTTCTTATTAGAAACGAATGGTACTTTCATCAAAGCTGACGGCTCTCCTTGTTACGTATCGACCTCCTCCTGACGATGTCAAACTGTCAATTCTTCGTTAGAATCCTTAATTAACGCATTCGATTAGCCACTGTTAACGAGTCTATGTTTATAACATTCATACTAATAACACAAAGGCGATGTAGTTCTACACTATGTTTATTTTGTCACTGAGTCACAGCATAACACTATATAACGTAAAACTCTTATACTATTCGGCAGTTTTGTGAACAGTCTATGTTATTTTGTTGCAATTATCGCAGGAAATGGTCAATAATGCGTTGACCGGGCGAGCGTGAGTCCCAGTACGAGGTTGGTTCGGTACTGCTCGGCTGTTTCCGCCGCCGCCGCGCCGCCGCCGTTCGACCTCGGGGGTTCGGGCCCACGGCTAACTTCACTGCAGACCGGAGTGCCGCAAATGCGTAGGGAGCATTCGATTTTTATGTCTATTCTAATATGTTTACATAATAATATTTGCATTGCCTGTCTATAAACAGCTATGATCCTATAGTAATCAATAATTTCAATACAGTTTATTTGTAACATTAGTAAATATGTTAGTTTAAGTATAGAGAACTAGCTAAATGGTTAGATAACTCATTCTTACATAAGTAGATTGAAATGTTTACTACTAAACATAGGAAAAAGCCTTGGCATATTTCTGAGCAGCCCAGGTCGAAGTAAATTTTTGATGGCCGTATACGCGACATTATGAATATTAAACATCAAACACTTTTTTGTTAGTAAGCTAATAATAGCTTTGGCAGTTAAAATATAGCTGTCAGCTTAGACTATAGATAACTATAGACCGATAGTATCGCTCGTTTTCCTTTGTGCCAAGCGAGAGCACTTTTTGTCTGTATCTAGTACATTCGTTTACTGATTTAAAGTTGTTTTTCGCGCAACGACAGACTTATATGCGAAAATATCGATGGTTTCGACATTGTTAGGATAATATTACGGTTTTAGATAGTTTTATTAAAACGGTGCGCTCCGTCTTGATACAAAATTTACGATAAAACTAGTTCATACTAGTGCTCACGGTTCATACACTGATAGGCTCACTCTATAGTTTCTTATCTATACTCTAAGGCTGTCAGCTTTTTTAAAGTTCCCGCTAGGTTTGTGCATTTTGATTAGCAACAGTACTGTTTATGTAATATTGTTAACTTCAGCTTGGTTACCTCAATAAGGCTCAATATCATTTTGCATGTAGATAAATTTGTTTTGTTTTTATCTGTTATGTTTTTGGAAGATAAACGAATTAACAGTTTTATCTAGTGCGCTGAAAGCTCGATCGTTGTAGTTTTTGGAATAAAAATCCTTTGTATCCGTAGACTGCCTTTGTTGTAAGTAATTGCAAATGGTTAAACAAGTATAGAGCAATAACCTATGCGTTGTATACTCTACAACATGCTAAGAGAACTATGCTATTTTATAATGTTACTATGTATGATGAAGTAGTAGACCATCACGCTAACTGCCACCGAAGGGCTGTAAAAGACTTCCAGGTATTTATTTATGAGAGGCCCATGGCTTGTTACTTAAACGCAACTGTATTTTAAGTTCCCCTAAAGTCTCCAGTTGTTATTTTTACTTTAAGGTGTAAATTAACGACTGAATACAGATTGTAGACAATTCATCATCATCTGTGAAAGAGATAATGAAATGTCGAAATAAGAAAGAAAGAAAGAACGTTTATTGGCACACGCCACAAATGCACACAGTTTCGTACAAAACTTAGTTTAGTGTCTTTAGTTATAAGAGATAACTTCTTTTATATAGCTATAAGCTAAGTAAAGAAAGTAAAAGACACCAATAAGTAGCTTTATCTATACCTAGTTAGTTATAAGCAGTAAACAAACACATACCCGTATCGATTACCTGTCGTGCGCCATGACAAACGTGTACTGGCAGAAACTGATCACTTAGGAATAAACCTTGTATAGGTTATGAGCTGACCTTAAGCCAACTAACTTATCCGGCTTTATATCTGATTTTCTTGGATAAATAATTTAGATATTTGGAGTAAAATATATAGGAGTTATCATTCCAAAGTTATAGATTTTATCATCCCATTCTGAAATACAGCTCAAGGTAGAAAATGTAGCAAGTAGGTTGTACATTTTAGTACATATGAATACCTGTGTTTTGGAAATTCTATTTTGTATGCTTTTTATGGTTTTGCATGCATTGTTAACACTAAATTTAGAAGAAAACATTACGTATCTACTTTAATTGTTCAATACCTTTCCCCAACAATCTTAAATACTTAGAAAAAAAGATGTCCTAATTGGGCTAACAATTCCTATACACTTCATATACCCACGACAGCAAACATTCCATTAACACATGCCTATTATATTTCGGGACTTCGGGTATTACAAAGCGAGAAAGAAAGTCCATATAATTGAGCTCTCAAAGGCAGGCTCGTGACAAACACTTCTAAGATAACGAGCTCGTTTCCACAGCTCCAGCGAACACCCACATGTTTACAAAAGAATACATTATGTACGTAAACACATACCTACTTACTTTTATCTTGTAAGTTTGTAACACTCATCTTTAATAGCTTGTTATGTAAATATGGATGTGATTATGAAGAGACGTTGAGAGAAAACAGTAGGTACATTGATAATGGTAAGGTATAAGAGGATAGCACTCAAATTGTCCCTGCGATATATGAAGGGTGCAATCCCAGGATAAGAGAAACATTTGTGCTAAGTCTCAATTTCTCTTAGATACTTTCAATGCTTTGGGCTGGTAATTTTTTTGTCATTTAAAAAAACTAATATTAAGATAACAATAATTTACTAATGGTAAGGATGTGTTTTCCAATGTTAATTAGTTGCGCGTAATTACTGTGAAAATTAGCTTATCCATATCCATGTTTTCAATGACTATTTAAACCTTTCTCCAGAGCTCTGAACTTTTAAAACACATTGAAACTCAGGATATAGGCACGCCATACGTTCTTGCAAGCAGCTGGCAATCTAATTGCCCTCAACTTGCGATAATTTCCGATTGCGGGCAGATTGCCAGCTGCGTGCATTGTTCCAGGTTTTTTTCTAGTACTTGGAACTTAAAGAGATTGTAAACCTCTGTTTTTAATTTTTGGATTTTTTTTCCTGTAGAATCACAATAAGTAGTACCTGTGTGGAAAAGGAATTTATGTTCGGTGACTAAACTAATTAAAAGGCTTGCACAGAAAACATCATTTTACCTTTAATAATGCCAAATATCCTTTAAAAAAAACTTAATTAGCTTGTTTTGAATAGACTCTACCAAGACTATTTAAGCTAATTATCATGGTTTGCAAACGCTAAAATATGATCTATTTTTACATTTGACCTTTCTAAACTCACATATGGAGTAGTCTAGTCTTCATCATCATCATCATCAGCATATAGCAGTCCACTGCTGGACATAGGCCTCTCCAATAGCAAACCACTTAGTTCTATCGTCTAGTCTACTAAAAAATATTTTTGCTATTCAAACAATATATATCTTATCTTATACAACATAACATAACATACCGTCACGCCTGTATCCTCGAAGGGTTAGGCAGAGGTGTACCAATGTACACCCACAGTTCACCGGTATGTTTAGGTCCCATGTAATAGGGGGCGAGCCTATTGCCACTAACCGGGCACAAATCCAAACTCCGACCTGCTACTGAGAATTTCATAGAAAAACCTAATAACATCTTGATCGACTTGGGAATCGAACCCAAGACCTCTAGCGTAGCAGTCGCGCTTAGCGCCACTAGGCCAACGAGGCAGTTCTTATACAAATACTGCAATAAATACGAAGCCTTTGTTTCTGTGTCAGCAAATGAATTCGTTAGAGCCACGGAGGCGGCGCACGTACGGCTATCCATCGCCTTCCAATTTATATCGCAGTATCCCTGACCAAGAGACCACACTTGTGGACGATATCTTTTATTCCGCACAGGTATCTAATTTATTCAGCAATCTAGACATATAGATTTACCTTAGGTCGGTAAGAAAGAAGAGTCTAAGGTATATATTTTATGTGACTAGCTATTGCCCACGGTACCGCTCGCGTGGGTGTCAATTATAGCGGGAAAAAGTAGTCATGTCCTTTTTTGGGATTCAAACTTACACTACACCAAGTTTCGATTAAATCGGTTGATCGGTTTTGCTGTGAAAACCTACCAGACAGATAGACATGTACTTTTGCATCTATAAAAATAATATGTAGGTATGTAAACAAATGATAAATTGTTCCATTCTGCATATAATATGGAAGAATGACTCTTCTCTTAAAGAGAAGGAAGGAGCACTGACAATCATGCTAGGTCATCGCTGGTTTGATTAGTTTATTTCAAAAACCACTTTATGAAAGCAAAAGATCCTTTTTTTAGTAAAATAATATCATGTATTTTAAAAAAGCAGTATTTAAATAATCATTCTATTTAACAGCAAATAAACAAACATTTGTTTTCCTCAAAAAATACAGCATAAATGAATTGTTAAAGTGTAAAATAAACACTGTTTTTGTACCACCTAAACGGTGGAAAACATTATGAAATCCAATTAATTTGTTTAAATGATGGTAGTGGTAACATAAAACAAGATAATCATACGTTAGGTGGGGCAAATGAGCCGTTAAATTGCTAATAACAACGAAAATCCTTTCCAACACTCGCGCACACTTTACGCCCAGTTTATTAGGTTTTAAAACAATTTACGAGCTTAATTGCGTTATAGGACACCTCGTTTTAATGGCTATTGTGTATCGACAGTACCTGTGAAACAATTGTAAGACTTAATTACGGAAGATGTTGTGATACTGTAGTGTAATAAATTATTGTTACGCTAGTATTACTATGTAAAGGTTGTGTATATTGAGGGGGAGAAAGGATTTTTTTAATCCATTTTAATATCAAAGCCAAAATGCCTTTAAATACTAAGCGGGGGACAGTGAGTCGTAAAAATAATGATTATTTGTTTAATAAAAATGGTTTTTGGTGTAAACCTAAACGTCAGATATTACAATGAATCTTATTACATCTAGATGGTACATGAGAATTATAATGTCCTAAAGAATGTTAAATCCGTAGGTGTAGTACAAAAAATAAAAGGTAGCCCAGTACATACTAAGAAAATATACGGTCGAATTGAGATATTCCTCCTTTTGAACTCCGGTAAAAAATCAAACGACAAGAACTTTAAAAACCAATGTAATACATAACCCACCTTTATACAGCTTAGTTAATAGTTACTGGAAATAACCAATAAACACAGAGTTTTACCCTACTGTGTATTATTTATTCATGTTGCACTTTAAAACTAAAATTAGAATAGTACGGTAGTACCCTTTCAGTCACGCTATAGGCCAGTATAGAGGCTACTGTTACCTTTACCAGGCATTGAATCTATGACACAACTGTTTTATATTCCATCAGGCTTTAAGTTTAAACCTGCTGTAACTTTTATTTCCACACAGAGTTTTTTTTATAATCTATATATCTCATAATATCTTTTTAGTGGCTGTCCGGACGTTAGATTATAAAAAAAAAACTCTAATTTTAGCTTTTTCAAAATGAGTAATAATTGCCATTATTTACTACTCCTATGCAGAAATTTCTTTCTTTATAAATAAGCGGCCTACTTTTGCAAATTGTTGATTGTATGTTGTATATACATTTTGGGTGCGGAAATAAATTACAAAAAAAAACAAGATAAAATAAATTATTTCGGTATTGCTAATGACGTCACGGTTTGCACATAATCAACACATGGTTAAATAAAGATCACCTACTTACCTTGATATCGGACTATTTCAAATTACCAGCTTAACGTGCATAGCCCGCGTGGCACGGCTTTGACATGCGACCTGAAATTCACGGTAACATTGTCCAGTGCTGACCATTGCACTTCAGTTTGTGAAAGCCTCGCATCAAAGCGAGTGCCTTCGTATTTGTAAACTATGATTTTCATTAAGTTAGTAGTGTTTTTTGTTTCAGCTTTTTTGTTTGGGAATGTGGTGAGTTTGATTCTGTATTGTCACTGATTAATTCCGTATTGATAAAAATGAAGATACTTATCTAAGTATTATTTACTATCATTACATGCACAGATACCAAGTTTTAACAACAGGGGAATTACATAAGTGTGACGGTGGTAGTAGTTTTTTTTTCCGCCATCTTTAGTTAATCAGTGGACCGGTGACTTGATAAAGGAGCTGGGTCGGACTGAAGGTGGAAGGGTGTTGTGGCATAAATTGAGAAAGCCTATGTCCAGCAGTGGAGTGCCATAGGAAAGTTGATATATCATTGAATTAGTTAGCCAGTGAGTTACGTTCGTCTTCAGAAGACATAAAAAAAGTTTTTTTTTTTCTCAGGTCAGCTTAATCATGTTATTTATTACCTTTAGTCTAACCTATAGTCTCCCATACGGTAAAAACCTTATTAACGGATCATTAGACCTGTTCGAAACTAACTAGGTGAGAATTCCCACAACATTATTGGATCTGCGTCTATGCGGTTGCAATCAGTTATTTAAGGCTAATCTGCATTAGCGGCGCTCGCGTCACGTACTGAAGTGGATTCGATGGTATTGGCACAGATAAAACAATTATTATGGTCATTAAAAAAGGTTCTAGAAACAAGTTTTATTCTTTACTATAAGTGTTGATTGAGATATTATGTAGTTAATACTAATAAATACAAATTTAACCTTATTTTTATAAAACGAGGAATCAGTAACTTGTAGCTTCCAGTTAACTGGTAAAAGTTTGAATTTGTTTTTAGCAAAACGGATAATCTTAAGTTAAAAATGGCAAACGGCATGCTGCCACTGGACAACGGAATATTTAATAAGTAGTTAACGACAACTAGAGGACTTTTAAACTGAATCCGACAACGATTACTAAATAACGTTATTATTTAGAAGAGTAAACACCCTTACTATTATTTAACACTAATAATAATATAAAATTTCATCATCCAATTCCATGTACCGCATTAATTATGGGAAGTACGAAGCCAAAGCATATTAATTTAGCTCGATACACTCGCATTAGTGTTTTGGCCCCAGGAGTAACGTTCCCAGTAATTATTAGCTAATAACAGGTAATAACTTGTGTACCGCATCTACTTAGCCTAGTTTATGGAACTTTGTAAACCTAGTGTTATGGTACTTTAAATATACCAATATCCCACCAATATAATAGACCAATATCTTGGTCTAAAGCATCAGATCGTCATCATCGGCTTTAATCATATCAGAACTTTTTTACTTCAAATCAAGGCCTAGGCCAAGGAAGCCTATCTATTATTTGGGCCTAAAAATATATTAATCATTACATAAATATAATATGATATAGGCTAAGGCCTATTTTGTGAGTAAAGGAAACTAATGGAAGCGGCCGCACTGACGGTTTTTTTTCCGCGACTGGTTTTTAACCGTAGTGTGTGCGGTTTTGCGGTTTCACGGTTTACCGCTTGCGGAAAAAATCGTAGTGCGGCCTTAGCCTTAGAACTTCTTCAGATTTTCTCCAACGAAATACTGAATTTCTGCCACTTTAGAGAACCATTTGCATCGGTTTCCTTCCTAATAACTAAACACTTCCTAAAACTTACTTATTACAAATACAAGTTACATTTTAGTAAGACATTTACGTTTATTTTCAGGTAGCTGTAGCTCCGAAATTCCGCATCTTAGCGCCACCGTTTGTGTGTCCCAAAGACAAAGACTCTGTCATAGACAAGCCAGACAATACGATTGTGACGTAAGGAACAATTATCATTAAATAACATCAAGAGAATTCTTTATTAGACAGGAATTGTTACACTGTTATAAGAAAATATTCTGACAATACACTCGCTAATAATCTTTGTAGATATTTGATTTCACTAATCATAGAAGATACCTATTGTTTTGGACCTGAAAGAAATATATTCTGGCTTCCAAACACAGACCTTTTATCTCTTGGTATTACATTACCTAGGTTCTCAAACATCGTCACTAATGAGCTTAGATTATTATGAACTAGAAAAGTCTATTCTTTTAAAATTAAAGACAATTTTATTATCGCGCTGCATGTTTATAGTAATATTATTCACGAGAACAAGCGCGTACATGCATAAATAACTTTCATTCAGTCTGCTTGCGACCACGGCCGGTGTAACCCGGTCGAAACGTCAAGCCCAAAAAAGTTTTTTATTTACACATACTTTATACAATGTACGTGCTTATTTCCGCGAATTATATTACTACAGACAATTTATTTGTATTTTTTGTTCACTCTTTAGGTCTTAAAAAAACCATAAGAGAGCCTTATAATCAGAATAATGAAAATAAACTTTGATTAAAAAAATACACAAACAGAATCAACGACTACTTACAAATTAAGTGAGGTTAAGTATCCATTACTATAGTATTACTTACAGCTTGGCGACTGAACCGGGTCAGAAGATGAGTTTCCAGTGGACAGTGCGCTGGGTGCCGCTGGATGCGCCCGCGCAGCTCCTGACGCTCCGCCTGTGGCGCACGGTCCGCGAGCTCGAGCTCAAGCTGAACCGGCCGCAGCTCGAGCCAAATGTCTTCGTTATTAATAATACTGAGGTATTCACTTTGTTTGTCTAGCAACAATAACAAAAAACATTGTATGTATTTATGTATCAATGTATGTACATATGCATCTATATATGTTTGTATGGGTTAACCTGAAACGGTTCGAATATATAACTTTCAACTGGGTTGTTGTATTATATATCTGATTCACAGCACCACGAACTATGAAGATGGGCTGTTAATGATTTAATCTAGTCGATCTCGTGAAAGATTCATTTTAGTAACAAAATATACATTAAAAGCACTACATAGCACTATAATATCGCTACCTATATATAAGTTTTCAAAGCTCATGTTTTTACACAGCTCTAATAATCTTTTCTTCGCCATACATAACCTGTGTATCCTTTATGCTTTCTGAGGTTTACGCGAATGTGAGGTCACGCTTGCAGGACCATGACACCTGCAAAGGCATCGAAACGTCGCGTCGGGAACTATAACCTAAATTATGTACCGCGAAAGAATACGTAAAAAGTAGTTTTATTCTTATGTATGCTTAATTCTACATTTCAGCCTTATGTAGCCTTACTTCTATATTTCAGCTGCTAAGCGGAGTGAACTACAAGTTCAACGTTACAGCCACCTCAGACAACGAGGTTACGGAGAAGGTGTTCAACATTGACAACATCAAAGGTGACCAGAAGCTGATGATTGAGGGTCGATCAGATATGTTCGCTATCACCCTGGTCGGGGGACAGATGACGTATGCTGATCTTGACTTCGTTGTAGAAGCTCAGGTCATCGCGTGCGTCAAGACTTATGATTATTTTGTAAGTGTATATTTTTTGTTTTTTTTTTTCTCCGGTGGCTTCATAATAACATGTTTTAAACTAAGTAGTTGTATGCCAAATTGTGGCGCTATATCAGAACGTATTAGAAAACCGTGTGAGTTTCGCAAGCACAATTATTTGCATTGTTTTTGCATTCATTCGTTAAAACTCGAAATTTTAATTTGATATTTCGTGTAGAATAAAACATTTAAAATGCTTAACTTTTTCTTTATGGGGAAGAAGTATTTAATCTCAACTGTAAAGTTAATATTTAAAAACCATTATTCTCATACCTTTCCTAATTGTATTTAATTTCCCTCCGATTAACCGAAAACATCTTACGCTTACTTCAATTAATCAAAATTTACTTATAATTGAATCAAAATTAAAACCATAAATTTTCTTCATAAATGAGATTTTCAAAGCCTTATTTATGTAGCCGTTAGTCCAGGGGCGGTTATTAATTCTTGTGTTAATTTCATTAATTTAGTTGTAAGCGGTAATTGGAACTGCCTTACTTTAGTATTATGTTGAACAAACATGTTCTGATGTTAGTAACTAATTTAAATTACTACATGCTACATCCTATACGTTAATTAGGTTCTTATTAAATATAAATGACAATATATATATATATATATATATATATATATATATAAATTGTCTGTAATAAACGTAATGACAAATGAGAACTAGTTTAGTGGAAAGGCATCTTCAAATTCAAATTACGTCTTTAACTTTCTTAGACTTACTTTCAAATTAAAAAAATGTCTGGAACTTCTAATGATAAACTAATTTAAGCTATTATGTGGTATTGGGTGACGACGCAATTATCATCTCCCGAGCCTTTTCCCAACTATGTTGGGGTCGGTTACCAGTCTTACCAGATTCGGCTGAATACCGTATTTTACATGGAGCGGCTGCCTATCTGACCTCCACAACCCACTGGGGAACACAGTGTCCCATGGTAAGACTGGTTGTCAGAATTAACTTAACGACTGCCAAAGATCAACGTATGACAGTCGGGACCTACGGCTTAACGTGCTATCCGAGGCACGGAGGGGTCTCGGTATGTTTATAAATGGTCACCCATCCACGGACCAACCGCGGCGAGCGCAGCTTAATCGGTATTATCGGTCAAACCGTACGGCTTACACTTAGCCCCTCCAGCCACTTAGGGTGACGACGCAAATGGCGTCATTAATATATGTAAAATAGCATGATGTTCATATTTTTCTTTATTTAATGTTCATTTGTATTTTTTAATATATTTTAATCTTATTCAGCTCCTATTATGTAACACCATTTAACACTGTAGACACAAATGTTCCTTGAAGTACTCATCCTAAAAGCAGATGTAATCTTCCTTCAATACCAGTAGCTTTCCATGTCCAGTTTGTGTGGTCGGTGACAAGCGAGGAACACAAAGTGAACGTGTCTGCTGAGGGCTCGAGACTGGACCTGCCAGCTAAGTCCCTAATACCTGGCCTGTCGTACGACGTGATAGCGCAAGTCTACAAGTATTCCAACGGGGAGTTTATTACACAGGTATTTAAGCTGCATCAATGTAAATTATGAAGCTCTTCAGTGGGTAAACATTATTTATTCTAGTATTCAATGGCAACATTTTAAAATATTTAGAACCTTAACTATATTGAAACTCATAAAAAACTAAACTCTTAACTAATAAAACCTAAAAAATTGCTTCAATAATTACTCCATATCGGAAGGAAAGTCTTTTTTAAGAAACTTAGTTTCGAAATAGTACCTACGTATTTATCTTGATAGAATAAAAAAAGGATAGAATAATTTATTGCTTTAAATTATTACAATTCTCTTAAAGATATAAACGATATAATAACACATAGGTACTTACAATATGTTGATACATACCTTTAATTACCTGTATTTCTTATTTTCAGAGTTCATTACCAGTCCGTGTTCTACATCGAGATTTGAAAGTTAGCTTCAACGTGGACGAAATACTGATATCTGCAGATACTCCGTTTTCGGTACAAACGGATATTAGCGGATTAGACTATATCACTGATGGTTTATCAGTAAGTATTTTACGTAGCCATGTAAAGTCTTGTACCAAAATAGGAAAATATAGCCACAATTTTGTTTACACGCTACATTACGATCGCTGAGAGAATGAGTTCCTGACACATGTCAGTTGGTCTTGATTTGTATCGGTAAATAAAAAACCTTAAGTATATCCTTTCTAACTTGGCATAATGATATTTAAAAAATATTATTTGTTTATTGGACAAATAAGGAGATAGTAATTTATTTGTACTTAGTAAATTCTTCGCCACATTAAAGTTATATCTTCCTGTTGACCTCGACCTGTCAGGAACTCATTACAGTAAAGTATAATAGAATAGCATGAATGTTCTACATATTTTTATCGGAATGAAGTACCTAATGATTTATAGCCTTTAAAATTTGACAACTTCCGTGGTCGAGTGGCGTACGCACCGGTTTCATGGTGTCGCTAGCTCTGAGGTCCCGGGTTCGATCCCCGGACGGGTCAATGTAGAAACCAACTTTTCTACATTGTCCCGGGTCTGGGTGTTTGTGGTACCTTCGTTGTTTCTGAATTCCATAACACAAGTGCTTTAGCTACTTACTTTGGGGTTCAGAGCAATGTATGTGATGTTGTCCGCATTTATTTATTTATTTTATTTATTTAAAATGTAAACAGTTAAACTTATTTTAGGTGGCATGGGAGTGTACACTTGATGGTGACCCTGTCTATAAGTTTGTCATTGTTGGCGATGGAACGTTAGATTTCCCATTGGGACTGGCTGACTTAGGGGAGTGAGTAATTAAAATTCACATTAAAAATAGTGACATAAGCAATGATATGCATCGGACATGTTATACAAAATGTTAGCAAAATAGAACATTATGGTCAATAAATAATTTGTTTTATGTTTTCGGGATGACTTAGTCGCTTACCGCGAGGACTGCCGTGCTATTCTGTAACATTATTTTCATGTCTCGACAGCGGAATCCGCGGTGAGATGTCAAATACGTATTCTCGAATTTGAATTCTAAATCAAGGCCAATTGGGTTCACTTTTGAAGTGAGCTTTATTGTCACTGCACTTTCACCTGTCACCGAAATTATTAACAGAATAGACATACTGGTTTGAGGTAGCGCGGGAAAAGGTTGAATGGAAGGACTTGGGGGAGGCTTTTGCCCAGAAGTGGGACAGTAAAGGCTAGGGGAAAAAAAATGTTTTTGATGCTATTCTGTATTTTTTACCCACAGATACATAATAACGGTGACAGTAGGTGTAGTTGGCCAAGAACAACCTATTGAGGCGAAAACTCGTGTCGTCATAGTGGAAGCCCGTCTACCTGTTATTGAAGTGAGTAACATACCTAATAAGATTTACTTGCTATTCAAGGTTAAACTACTTCCTTTAGATAATCCATGTTCTAAAGATTACCGCTACTACTGTAACACGCCTTTTTTAAGGTAATAAAGTTAATTCATGAAATTCGTTGTAACATACTACAAAGGCTAACACATGAACGCCGCTTCAGATAAAACAATAGAGACTAGACGCTATTGTTTATATATAAAAGTGACCGACGCGGGCGCGTTGTTTGAATTTTAAAGCTTATAATAATTATGTATAGCACTAATTTATTTATTTATAGGATACAAAGTGGAGACAGGTGACAGTAATAATGTAAATTATCTATTAAAATCAATTTTCCATTATGTAGTTCTTTACAAGAAAATTTTGTGTATTTCTTCTGTTTGTGGTGTTAATCCCCGGACAAGTTGAGTCTTGGAGGTTGTTGTACCGTCGTTGTCTCATTATCTATAACACAAGTGCTTTAGCTACTTACTTTGGGTTCAAAGCAATATACTATGTGACATTGCCGCAATTTATTATTTGGTATTGCAGGTAGAGTTACTGCCTCGAATGTTGAATGAAAATAGTGTTGTAGCTTTGAATGCTAATGTTAGTGGCATGGCTCCTGGATGCTCCGTCAGTTGGTACTTCACTACAGAAGACTGTTTGTCGTATTCACAAGCATCGGGAAACTGTAGCGATAATGAGGTAAGGAATGCACAAATAAAGTGTCCTTAGCAAAAATATTATGTAATGCTCACACAATGTTCTTTATTTAGCATTTTATATGTAGGTATTAAATGTTTTACCCATAAAACATAACATAATGACATTTCATATGAACTTATTAAAGATTATTATTTATTTGTAAACAAACTTTGGCCATTAACTTTCCTCGTTGTAGATAAACTAATGCCTAAAAGAAACAGGGAGAAAAAGATGTGAAAAACTAAATATTACAGATCCATAACCAAAATTTACAAGTAATATACCTAAGAAAATAACTTATCATAACAACGCGATCAAAATGTTGACTAATAATATTAACGAAACACTACATCTACATACCATGTTAACATGTATAGTATTCCCCTATTAACAGAAACATCGCATATTTCGGCAATATACAAGAAATGTTTGGATAATGTGAACAATACTCAATTATTTACAGAATGAAGGTCGTATTCAAGTAGGTGCTACATTGCGTGTCAAATGTTCGTAACGTAAAATTTTCATGTTTATTCCAATTGTAGACCGATGGCTTTGTGGACGGTGGTCAAAGCTTTTGTTATTGTGTGGTGTCAAAAATATCTAAATAGAAGATGGATATTTAAGTTAAGTTTGTTGTGGTTTTTAAGTCAAACCGAAAAAGCTTCACTAAGGACTATTTTACCCATTTACTTAATTCATTTATCATATATTATGTGAACTACCTATTAATTTGAAGTTTACATATCAATTATCTCTATGTACCTTTTTTCGTTTTTTTTTTAATACTTTATTTGGAAAAAGCAAGTACCTACCTAACTACTTAGTTTCACTTTCTTTATTACAGTCCATGCTGTAATATCCATAGTTTTATATTTGGAAGCTCTATCCATTCTTAATATCATTGGGTACATGATATCGGACTATGACGTCAGAATTTAAAATTCACCCTCCCGTTCTTATTGCGTTTTGACCTTGAAATAAACTACAGAACTGACCGCCAAACAAACACAATGTATACCAAACATATTGATTACAACGTAACTACTAGGTATCTACTGGAATATCAATGTGCCCTGTATCATATAGATTTGTAATAATGTTTATTTAATCTAGTTCTAGGCACGCAAGTTCTAGTGTAGGTATATATTTTTGGATGATTTTTTCTTTGTCTATTAAAATGCCTGTTAATCAATAGTCGTTGCTTCACTGTTAGAATCCGAAAACACATTGTCACTATTTTTACAAATTCAAGAAACCTTAAGATATATTTGATATTAATGTCATAATATATATCATTTCTTTTGGTGTTTTTTTTTTATTTAGACAAAAGGGATCTTTCTTATTAATAATATCAGAAGTAACCAAAAATTTTCCTACTGTTCAGCAAACACCTGACAAATACCTCTTGTTTTCATATAATAAAAAGCAAAAACATGTGATCGATTCCTCCCCAGCACGGCACACGTATATCAGAGGCGGTAAACTTTTATTCCCTCGAAGAGAACTTCCTGAGCGAGCTGACGGATTATTCCAATGAGACTGGTAGCAAGCCGGTGGTTGCCGAGCTGCCGGCAACCGCGGGGAGGGCGCGGGTTGTCGCCGAGTGCACCTTTTTTTTTTTTTTTTTTTTTTGTCCCGGTGGAAATCCTCCATGGACTTCCTCCGTCCTGGGGAAGACGGAGGGGTGTGCCGGACTCCTACCGGCTAAAACCACCGGAGTGCTTCACCGTTCCCTATTGCCGGGGACCAGGCGGGAACGCATTTCGCAATACTACCGCGACCCCCTGGCAGGGAAGCTCCATTTATGGAAACCGCTTCGATTATGGAAGGTATTCTACCCCCTTCACTTAATTAGAGGCGCGCGGAAGCACCGCGCACGCCGTCTTTGGCCTGTATATGGGCAACAGACTTCCCCAAGTCTGCTATCCCAGGACCGATTATGGAGCCTGGAGGAGGGCAAATTGGGCCCTTCTTCTACCCCTTGCTCGCCGGGCGCGGATCGGAAGGTCGCTTATGGCCTCTCGCTCTCTTTCCGCAACCTCTTTGAACGCCATCACTTCTTCACAGAAGTCAGTGACGGCGCTCCATGACTCCTCACTCCTGACCATAGAGGCAACTACGGCCGGAAGCGAGAGGTCTTCGCCAATAATAGCAGCGAGTATCCGACGTTGCGAAGCCCAAGCAGGACAGTGCTCGAGCGTGTGTTGCGCCGTATCCTCGCTGTCGCTGCAGTGGTGACAGCCTGGGGTGGGTTCCCTGCGGACTATGCGATACAGATATCTGCCAAAGCAGCCATGCCCCGACAGTATCTGTGTCGTCCGGAAGGTCAACGCCCCATGATGTCTGCTAAACCAGTCTTGGAGCACAGGCCGGATAGCTTCTACAGTCTTAAGACCAGCTCCAGGCCGCGTCAATCGAACTGCCCATATCTCCAAAAAGGCATCGTGGAGCTCTTTCATCAAGAGATTGATAGCACTCTGTGAAGGCCTTTCACCGTAGGTGAGCAGCTCTTTTCGCCACTCGTGGGCACTTGAGAGGACTTTAGCATCCAGGTCCCAAGGGAGAACCCCTGCTAAGAGGCAAGCAGCTACGCAAGATGTTGTACGGTAGCCGCGGATGACGCGGACAGCCAAAGCCCTCTGTGGTCTGCTCAGTAGAGCTACACCCCGTGACGTTAGGCACTCCGCCCAGATAGGAGCCCCGTATAGTGCCATAGAACGAACTACTCCTAGAAAGAGCCGACGACAACTTGTACCCGGACCTCCCAAGTTAGGCAGCAAACGTCCAAGTGCGGCAGCCGCCTTCATAATTCGAGTCCCCAATCGCTGGAAGTGGGCGTCAAAATTCCACTTGCTATCGAGCACCAGCCCAAGGTGGCGCATAGTGGATCCCACTTCTATCCTTACTCCACTAACAATGATGTGGGACCCCCCTGGTGGTGCTTTTCTAGGCCCGTGGAAGACCAGGGCCTCAGACTTCTCTAGCGCCACGTCTAGGCCCAACATTTTAATGCGACCAACTACCTGCGCCACTCCTGCCGTGGCTAAATGAGCAGCTTCGCGGAATGAGCTCCCCCGAGACAACACAAGTGTGTCATCAGCATAACAAATTACACTGACGCCCGGAAGAGTAGCGCTACGCAGAACCCAATCGTAGCCTATGTTCCAAAGAAGAGGTCCAACCACCGACCCCTGAGGAACCCCGCAAGACATTTTTCTTGAAGCAAGTCCACTTCGGCAGTCATACAAAACCGCTCTCTCTTCCAGATAGGCCCCGACTATTTGCTGGAGGTACGCCGGCACTCCGTGATAACGGAGGGCTTCCGTAATGACACTCCACGGTAGGGTGTTAAAAGCGTTGGCTATGTCCAACGACACTGCCAACAACACCCCACCACCCGACACTGTCTGGTCCGAAAGCGTCTTGATACGCTGGATTGCGTCTATGGTCGAGCGATCCTTCCGGAAACCGAATTGATTGTCGGACAGATCGGGCCCTACCGTCGACAGGTGCCTAACGAGACGAGCAGCGATAATGCGCTCGAAGAGTTTTCCTATCTCGTCTAGCAACACTATGGGACGGTACGCGGATGGAGCATCCACAGGTCGTCCCTCCTTGCGGAGCAGCACAAGCCTTCCCTCTTTCCACAGCTGTGGAAATTCACCTCGCTGAAGGCATGTGTCGAACAAGCCTTGTAGTCTAGGCCTCAAAGCCTCGAGAGCTATTAATAAAACTCGGCCAGGCACTCCATCGGGACCAGGTGCAGTGCTCTTCCCTTTAAGTCGCAGTTCAGCCGCACGTAGTTCAGCGCAGGTTATCTTAGGCACCGGTAGAACAGATCCTTCGGTAGGCTCGTCGCGAGAGCTCATTAGAGGTGGAGTGTGAGTTGCCCTAGGTGGAAAAAGGGCGGCAGTAACACTCTCAAGGAACTGTGGCTCCAGCGTCTGTGTAAGCGGAGGTGCCCTCGGGCGAAGTTTCCCTCGTACCATACGATACGGACGACCCCACGGATTGCTGTCTAGCGACGCCAACAGTTCTTTCCTAGCCTCGTCTTTAGCCTGAGCGATGGCTACCTGAAGGGATAGCTTCGCTCCTCGATATGCCTCATATAGTTGAGCTTCTCGGTCGCGATCGATTGTTCTTCTTCTACGCTGCCGCGTATACTTTCGTCTCGCAACTATACACGCTGATCGCATATCTGATAGATCCTGAGACCACCAGTAAACCTGACGTCTTGGTATCAATGGTTTAGATCGCGGCATAGCCGCATCACAAATTTGCGAAAACGCTTTCCGGAAATAAACAGCTTCTTCGTGGACCGTCGTGAATGCAGCTGTTGGAGCGCTCCAGGCTTGGACAATGGCAGCCTCCTTGACGAGGTCGACGTCCAACTTGTTTAATGCCCATCGAGGAAAGGTGGATGAGAGCGGCCTGGATGTCTCGGTAGATATCGATGCAGCCGGGGAGGACACCTCGAATCTTATATAGCGGTGATCCGAAAGTGTTTCAACCTCGTCTAGAACTCGCCAATTATGCACGTTGCGTGCGACAATCGAGCTGGCAACAGAGAGGTCTACGATGGACCCCCCTTGCTGTCGAACGCACGTTTGTACTGTGCCTATGTTGAGGAGGCATAGGCCAACCTCTAAGAGCCACTCCTCCACAAGAGCGCCACGGGCATCAGTGGCGGGGGAACCCCAAACCGTTGATTTAGCATTGAAGTCCCCAAGAATTAGCACTGGCAAGGGGCGGTGCTGCCCAATGAGAGACCCAACATCGCTGAGAAAAGCTTCAAACTCTGCAAGGACCCTGTTGGGAGAGAAGTATACCCCCAAGACCAATAAGCCCTCAACCAACGCTGCAACGCAACCAGAACGCTGTGAAATGACCCGCAGAGGAACTCGCGCTGTCATGGCTACCAACCCCATAGTATCTCCCAGCCAGTTGTCACTGGGTGGAACAAAATAGGGCTCAGCGATCACCGCTACATCAATTGACCACTGTGCAATGCTCTGGACCAGCAGGTCCTGTGCTCTAGCGCAGTGGTTTAAGTTCGCTTGCAAGTATCGGTGAGCCATGCTTAATGCGACATGGATTGCACCTCACTAGCGGCCGCGACGACCGGTTGCACAGGAACGGCTTCTTTCTCAAGAATCTTTCTGCCTTTCTTCGTCTTGGTCACTGTCTCCTTACAAACTTTAGCGCCTACAATGTGCGAGGCGGAAAGCCCCGCTGCAGCGCAGATCGGACAGTGCGGATCCAAGCTGCAGTCCTTGGACTGATGGCCAGCTTGTCCACATCGGAAACAGAGACTTGAGCGATCCACCACATCAGTGCACATCACCGCAATATGCCCTCTTCGCATACATCGAAAGCAGCGTGTTGGTTTTGACTCAAGGAGTCGCACCTGGACCGACACCATTCCGATCAAAAACGCTTTTGCTTTCGCCACTTTCTTGGCTGCGGCTACGGGACACCGTACCACAACTGAGCTACCACTCATCCCGTGCTCACGGATACGTCCGACTGAAACATTTTCAACGGGACACTCGCCAATACGTGCAACAGTTGCTATAATCTCTTCTGGAGAAGCCGAGTCATCCATTCCTGACATAAGCAGCTCTGCACACTTTATAGGAATGGAGACCTTTAAGATGTCGGAACCAACAGCATTGCGAATTTGTTCCGCCAGAGCACTGGCCTTTGGTCCACTTGCTGCCCCCGGAACCCGAAGGATTCGCGCGCCTGTAGCCGCCTTCCTAAACTTGAGTCCGAGGTCGGAAGCGTCAATTTTTTGCTTCGCTTGATTTAATACAGCGGCGTAAGTTACACCACGTTCCAATGCATCAGGCTGCAGTTGCAACACCACAGCTGAACAATTAGAAGTCCGCACTGTTTTAGGTTTGGAAACCTTAGGCACCTTTTTCGTCGTCGGCATTTGTTTCTTCCCTTTGGTTGGATTCTTGGCTTTCCTCCTGCTCACCACAGTCCAGTCATCGTGGGCGGTACTTGTGCATGCCGCTGGCTCTAAAATCATAGCATTGACGGGAGGCGGAGACTTTTTCGCCTCTTTCTTCTTACCCTTCCTTGGCTCAGTAGCTTCAGGTTGGGTAGGTGCGGAAGATTGAGGCGAAGCCGGCACAAATGGCGTAAGCCTGGTAGCTGTTGCAGCTCTTCTCACATCAGCAGCCAGTGGTGGTCTTAGCCGTTTTTCAGGCAACAATCGCTCTTCTAGGCCTTCAATACGCGCGTTCACCATCGAACCTACCTGGAGCATGATGGCACGTATGAGCTCCTCCTGCGGCGCAAATGGAGGAGCCGAAACGGCAGAAGTATCAGTGACGGCAGAAGTAACCTCGGTTGGTGTAACTTGCGTTCGTAGCTCGGCTAGCTCCTTACGCAAAACGGCCAGCTCGTTCTGCAGGCGACCATTGTCTTCTTCTAATTTGGACGTCTTCCGCTGTAGCGAGGAAGTCTCTTCTGAGACCGACCATGTGCCAAGTGTCTCCACAGACTCCTTTATAGTCGCCACTGCGTCTTTAAGGGCTCTTTGAAACGTCCCCTTTAGGTTGCCAGATTTCATGGCAACCTTCTGAACAACTTCCAGACTGGCTGAAACGGCATTAAGAATTGTTGAGGTGGATTTGTCAGATGCACCTCTGCCCTCTTCAGCTAGGACCTCCTTCATGCGCAAAGCTGCCACGTGCGCGCTCTCTGCTGATATAGCCACCTCATCATCCGCCTTAAGGAACTTCCCCTGTTCCTTTTCGGTGCTTCGCAGAGCTCGAGCCTTGGCCAGACCTACATACTCTCCAGTAGTAGGAGGCCGGCCTCGCCCTCTCTTCAATGCTGTGCCCATCTTTGGCGACGGCATATCATCATCAGTCGAGACCGGTTCCGAACATGTGTTCGTAATCGATCGCGGCCTTTTCCTGAAAAGCTTACTCCTTAAGCTCTTTGCACTCATCATACTTGATGCGGTATCGGAACCCGATACTGCACCCGCGTTGTCTTCGGTAGTTTTAGTGTTAGTGTTGTTTTTTTTTATATTATTGGACATCATAATAATTCCCACGAGTATGGGGGAAGTAAAAAGTTCGGCCGAGTAGAGCCCCCTGTACCCGACTAAGCGTAATACTCCAACAGTGTCCGCCGGTACTGTGGAGGTGCTCGCTAGCGACTGATATTCTCGTCAGCCATTCAACCCCTCATCATAAATGACAAGGATATGAAAATCCTCTCGTCACGAGCAAACTTAGGATTCGAGGCATTTTTTCAGTGGTTATCTTCCACGCGGTCCGGCCGGTTAAGGCAAGACCCCCACTCCCCTAAGGTCTCAGACCCTCGTTGGGGGCTGCGGTATGACTGCGGTGACCTTTTAAAAGGCCGTGGCCAGAGGCAGTGCGAATGCACTCCGAACCCGCGTCCGCGCTCAAGCATAGGACTCTCTCTAAAACAGAAAGACACCTACCAATTGCGCCGCCCGAAGAACGGGCACTACACTTTGTCCAACGGTGATCAGCATCAGGTGTCCATCATGTTCGATCAGCAACAATAAATACCGACCAAACCCGTTGAACCACTCACTTCCATCCTCCCTCTTTAGGCAGAAAGGTAGAAGAGGAGCGAGAAAGACGCCCGCTGCCGCTACCCGAAATATGTCCGAGACGCCAGCAGGCCGCGACCCCAACTTGTCGCCCACAGTGCGGCGGTCTAGATAAAACTAGACCCCGCTGTCTAACCCAAAAATTATGGGCAGACACTTCACCCGCCGCCGCTACTCGGAAAAGTCCAAGACGCCGGCGGGCCGCAACCAAAAAGGTCGCCCACACCGCTGCAGCAGTGTCCAACCAGCAGTAAATACTGACCAGGACTGCTGCGACCAATCGCGTCCTCTCTTCAAAGAGCGATTGCGCTTTACTGGCTTCGTTCGCGCCGGGTAAACCCGGTACCGCACATATCTGTACGGCATTCCCTTATCCACGACCTAGGGACGCGCCCGGTAGGGGCCCAGTAACCCCTGTCCGCAGTAGACTCCTTTCCTGCGGTTCACGGGGTCGCCGAGTGCACCTGCACTAAGGCTAACTGTAGTGAAGGGACTGTTTATGCTGATGTTAACTTTAAAGTCAATGATAAGCCTACTGCTGGTGAAGTTTTGGTAAGTTTTATAAGCAAATACTTTATTTGTTTTTTGTTTAGTGATGCAAATTTTTTATGAGTTAGTTCGGTTTATTACAAATTCGAATTTATTACGAACGAACGAGTCCGAAGTGGTAGACAGACAGTCATACATTTTTTATTATAAAATACATGAGTAGACATTTCTAGATTGTTTTTTTCTGTGAAAAGGTTCAATGGCGTCACAAGATAATGTTGTGTGCTACGGATGTCTATTCAGTAAACAATTGTTTACCATCATCGTTAACTGTATTTAAATCTATTTTCTGTCTAACACTCGTAATGCAACACAAGTTTAGACCGGCCGTCTTTAAACTCTAAGACTGTATTCACATTATCCGACACGATAAAGACAAGTAAATGTATGAAAATTACGAATCCGTAACCTGATATCGTACCGGATAATGTGAAAGACAGGTACATTTTTGATACATTTACTCGCGTCCGATATCGTGTCGGAAACCGCTACCGATATCGTGTCGGAGACCGCTACCGATATCGTGTCGGAAACCGCTACCGATATCGTGTCGGAGACTGCTACCGATATCGTGTCGGAGATCGCTACCGATATCGTGTCGGAGACCGCTACCGATATCGTGTCGGAGACCGCTACCGATATCGTGCCGGATAGTGTGAAAACAGTTTTAATAAAAGAAAACTAAAACCTTATTTCATTTCCAAGGTGATGCCAGACACTGGTACAGCAATGGAGACGGTCTTCCGCATCAGTACCCTCGCTATAGTCGACGCCAACAGTCCTTTACGGTACTCCTTCTACTGCCGACTGAGTGACAATGACACTGTGATGCTGGGGTCGTATGTAGAACATTATGGCGGTGGAGACTCTGTTGCCTTATATTGGTAAGAATAAAATACAATATCTAAATTAGATTTTAATGCATGGTAGATATTTTAGAGATTTAGATGCGAACAGTAAGCAAAGGATTTTACCGTTAACACTAAAATGCTTAGATTTACAACTACACATACATACTCAGGTATATGTTATGTCGAGCACTGTATCTAATGATATTCGAGGGAAAAAATAAAACTGAAATATCTCTCCTGTAGCTAGACATTGGGGACTGTACGCCTCTACAATGTGCTATTTAAATGATTTACATTCACATGTTTTCTTTTAAGTTCGTTTATTTCGTTTCAGACCTTTAACCACGAGCCAGCGTGGTCGTGTGTAATGAGACGAATAAAGCCGTTCTATTGAAGTTCTGACGAATTATTTTATCCCCCATTCTGCTATACATAACTCATATGCTTTCAGATGGCGGTACAGAAGTGTGGGTGGAAATCTGTGACTCTCTGGGAGCCTGTTCAGCTGGAACGCCCGCAGCTGTGCCTATATCTAAAGGCGAAGCTCGCACAGTAGATACGTTGGCACAGGATGCGCAAGCGCACATCCGTCGATGTGAGCTAATGGTGCTCGAGAGATTATCTAAATCGGCTCTCGTTACTTATTCAGTAAGTAGATTCATATTAACAACGATAGGTTTTTATATGAATAATGGCCGTTTTCTCAATCGACTAATACGTACGAAATAGACGTTCATTTGAGAGAAAAAAAAATAGATCTGAATGATTCTGAACTGTCATAAATTAAAAACTATTCTTCGGATAAAATTATCTCTCGTTGAAAAAATCTGCACTAAATAAATGCAAACTTAATAAAATTAATTTTGAATCTGAAACAACAGATAGTGAGCGCGAATAACTCAAAGGTTGTTTACTATCCGTGTACGTGTAAAAGGTTACATATTAAAAAATCAAAACTTTCTTGAGCAAATTTCAAAAGAACAATAAACGAAATAACAAAATTTAAATGACCAAATGTATTATTTAGAAAAATTTTAGAATCCCAATGTATGTGACATCAAATGAACGACTGATCAAAAGTTGCTAGATGTAATTTTAAAATATCAAATCATTACTAATCAAATTACATAATCACAAATGACGACTGAATAAATTTGCTAGATGTAAACCGATGATGTGTACCGATGGATTGAATCCCAAAGAGCGGCACGCAAGCTAGATGAAGCATGCAAGCAAGCATGCAACATGCAGGTTTCTGTCACGGCTCCGGCGCTGCGGGCCTCCGGCGCGGCGGCCCCACGCGTGCTAATCGTCGCAAACGGCTTTCGCTCGCCACCGCAGCTTCGGCTCACTGGCCGGCTTCACCGGCCAGCCTCAGCCGCGGCGGCTCGCTCGCAGCCGCTTGCTCCTCAGCCCGCGGGCCGCCTCGCCCCTCCGCGCCTACGCGACTCTAAATAACACTCTAGGGTAGGGCAGACAAGACTACGTGAAGTCGGTTTTGCAGCGATTCGGTTCTGTCACTAACTTTTGTAACACAACATGTAGAATTTTTAACCAACAATGTTATGTATATAAATAATTATAACTTATTAGTATTAATATTATTTTTACCTTTTTCTGTTAATCCATTTGATAATTAATAATTTATCCAGTAGTCCATTTGACCTTTAAACGATTTGGTCAAGAGTGTTAAATATAATTTAAACATTGATATTAAAGACTTTGGTCAGCTGAACTTTTGATCAAATGACCATAGTTATTTTAAACTTTGTTGATTTGTACGTTGTTCTTTTGAAATTTGCTCAAGAAAGTTTTGATTTTTTAATATGTAACCGTGTAAAAAGGTCCAATAACACCTATTGTTCTAATTACGAATATTTAAAACAAAACACTGTAGGTAACAATAAAAAGTGCAAGTTCTTTATAAGTAGGTGTTGGCGGATTAGTGAGCTATTGTTAATTCCGTTAAATAGATCAGTAGGGGATTAGCCGACAGTAAGGGGCAGGTATAATTTTGACACTTGTCGCGTCTTTTGTTGCAGCAGTATTTTATTAGAGGTATTGTATTATAATTATAATATACAAAGTGGCTACGACAGAGGGTCTTTTCTTTAAACTGCCTATACTAGATACCATTTTCAAGCTCTGTACCAAAAATCAATTAAATAGGAGCAGTAGTTTAGTCGCAAATGTTTTTTTAAGATTTTGCTCCGTTTCAACACGATGTATCTCTCCTAACAGCTGATTATGTCTAAGCATTGACGCATGTCACAAGTAAGTAAGTAAGTCAGTCAAATTTATTTACACAGGGTGGTTGCGTTTTATTCTAATTTGTAAGCTAATTAGTTTGTTTGAAAAAAATATTTTTTGCATTTTTATTTTTAAGTATACCTTTGCTGCTTTTTATTTTTATACCGTATCGAATTAATACTAAACACGTATAGTATACGTAGTCTAATTTAATGCCCCTCTGTCATATCCACTCTGTATATTATAATACATTTATATTTAAGGTACCGATTTCCGGCTAAACAAGAGTCGACAAAAATATAAATGTCGATATTTTGTACTTTAATTAGTAAAAAGAACAAATGATCGTGCTCATCACACAAACATTTGTCCTGGGTGGGAATCGAACCCACGACCTCCGGTATAGCAGTCAGGGTCACTAACCACTAGACCAACAGGCCCGTCGAATAAGTCCATAACAGGTCGATAAACATAATGTTAAACTTTGGGAAGATATGTAATCATTAATTATATGTATTGTTTACCTAGTATGTTTTTTTTTTTCAGAATGCTGGCCAGGAGGAGGCCCTTACAAAATACATGTCGGCTCTACTTGACTCCCTCGGTCGTTTAAATAATGATTGCGTACAACGAAACTACAAACAATACTCTAGGTTTATAGATTGGTTGAAAGAAAGTGGAATGGATATAAATTCTTTAGGGAAAGAATAATTTGTGTATTAGTAAACTTATTGCTAAAAATAAAATCGTCTGTTACTTATTTATACCTTTTTTCAAACTAGACGCTCAACCACATTTTTTCATTTGTCAAAGAGTGGCAGAACTACACAAGTACAAGACAAAATAGTATATATATATATATTTCATAACTGTTTACGTGTCTATAACTGTGGTGGATTGAACATTTGACGTTATTCCCAAAAAAGGCTAAAACGGTTCAGAGATTTCAAAACTAAATAGTACATTGCTGTTCAAACTACAAAATGCCTAACATTCTTCTTAGGCCCTCATTTTCCAAACTAAACAATTCTATATATTAGGCATTACATAATATGCGCAACATAAACGTATTTACTAGAACAAGAGCTCTCGCAGGGACGCTTGTTAGCGATACGACAACTGCAGAGCCGTAACGACAAAGCAATACGTACGATACTCACCTGTAGGCCAAGGCATAGGCGATAGCGGGGATCAACGACTTAATCCTGGACTGCTGAATTGTTATTTGTTTTGTTATTGACTTGGATGTGGAGTAGGTTTGAAACTTTGAACTGCCAGTTATGTTTGATTGGAATCTAATAGATGATATTAAAATTAAATATTGCGAGTTTGTTATGGTTGGGTTAGTCGAGTATACAAAAACTTTTGGTCAAAAGCTGCATAGTCTAAGAATCAATAGCATGTTTTAAGTTTTGTTTAATATAGTTAATATATCATAGGCGTACGATATTGTTATGTTTTTGTTTTGAATAATCCTTTGCATAATTAAAAAGTCTACCTATTTAATTAACAATTAACTTCTGATTAAGCGATCATAAATAACAGCAAAACACGAATCTCGAGTGTTTATTCTTAACTTGGTAAACAGCCAAATATTTTAGCTCGTAATTATTTGTTATTCCATCGTAATTAGTAGTCTATAAACTTGAAAAATAATGTAATAACACAAACAATGACGTTATATATTTTTAACAAGTACTTATATGAATATATTAAGTAACACAAATAAGTAAGGTAACAGAAAATGAGAACCTCCTTTTTTTTTAGTCGGTTAATAACCCATGTTTCAAACTCCAAGTATATGTACAGCACATGTATATTACATAAGTTTATCGGTTTGTAGAACGTTTGTATTAATCTCATCAAAATTTCTGACTTAATCATAACTAGTAGCACGATTACGATTTTTTCAGAAGTGTTCTCTCGTGGAATTGAAAGTTCGCGAAAACTACTTATGCACTTAATACATTAGTGATATAGTGCATACTAATGCCATATTATACAAATTATTTAGATTATCATAAACTGTTACAAAGTACCGCTTTTAAAAAGTTGTTGCTTATATCTTACGCCACACATATAATACGTGGCGGCGCGAGCTCGCGTCCTCCGTTAACGAACCGATGTACGATCGAAGAAAAACCTCCTTGCAGCCGCCGGCGACGTAACTCGATATTGTGATACTTATTTATACTGTAAATACTGCACGAGCGCTACTGAACAATACTCAAGACTTTTTATTCAGCTATGGAATGAAAAGCCTTTTATGTCGATGAAATAGCTCGTTATTTGTGATGGCTCGAACATTATATTCGTTTTAAAGATTATAAATTATGTCTCGATATAATTTCTAAAAGACGAAATTTTTGTGTTTATGAAAATTACTTATCTTATTTACATTCACATACCTACGTATGACTATTCTGTATTTGAATATTATTTTTAGTTACACATTGAAAGTACAAGCTAGAAGTTAACATAAGAAACATGTCGAAACATAATGTTTTTTTTATAAATACATACCTATTACTAAATGATATAATTTATTTGAACAAGAAAACAAGCTGCAAGGATTTTCAAGTTTTAAATTATATCGTAATTACGTATTACCAACGAAATGCATTAATATAATTAAAACAAGCATCTAAAGAAAATTAATCTTAGGTACCTAATTGCCGCAGAAAACTTAACAGATTGAGACACAAAGTTAGTTAGAATCTCAAACAATAGCATTGTCTTATCTACCAAATAAAATATCTGTAACACAACAACAAGAGTAATAAAAAACTTTCTTTTTTAACTTATCTTTTGTCTTTTATTATCTATTCATCTTTTAAAGAGATTAACTTGTGACGTCCTGGCGACAATTTTTAAATTAATTGTCTTTAATTATTTTCTGAATTTGTTCAACATTCATAATGACGTATAAAAAGTAAAGACTAGTCAATATTAAGTGAACAAAATTATAGATAAATGAAGTGTATTTTTAATGCATATTACCTATTTATATCTTAGTAGATTATACACGATAACAATGCATTAGTAATCACTTGTAAAAGATACTAAACACGAGGTTCTACGTAAAAGCGTAGCTACTTCGTAGCGGCTCGTAGCAATGCTTTGATAAACATTGTTGTTACAATTCAGCTACACCTACGCGTGAAACTATTATATATGGTATGTCGTTAGTGTCACGCAATCAACACATTCATTCACACATACTTTTTCTCATGTTTACGCGTGATTACAGCACGCAAAACGCTACAGCTACGAGTTTGCTAGGTGTGAATGAACCTTTAGATACTTATTTTTGTTACTGTCAGTTTTTTATATATCATTACAATAATACGTAAAACTTTTGATCAAAATAGTAGGTACCAACAATTTTTGAAACGGGTTATTCCATAATATAGGTCACCTCGCGAATTCCAAAAAGGTTGTTTACGACCTCAGGTAAAAAGGTCCAATAACACCTATTGTTCTAATTACAAATATATCAACAAAACATTTGCAGTTTACAATAAGTGCAAGTTCTTTTAATTGGCGGATTAGTGAAGTTTTGTTAATTCTGTTAAATAGATCAGTAGGGGATTAGCCGACAAAGGTCCAGGTATAGTTTTGACACTTGTATCTTTTGTTTTAATATATTGTACAAGGCAGTGACCGCTTGTAGTAGGAGATAGTTGTAATAAAAGAAAATATTATCGTAGTAGCTTATTTATGCCCGCAGCTCAGCCCGCTTAGATTTTAGTTATTGCGGCTAAAGTAGCCTTTCTTTTCTCAGGGTTTAATCTTCCTACCAAATAACATAAAAATCGGTACCGCGGTTCAGCCGGAAAAGCGTAACAAACCGAGTAACTTTTACTTATATGAATAGGTAGACTGCACAATGTTAAATTTCTTGTTTTAAAAGTTGATGCTTTTAGTCTTAAACAATGACATCTGTAAACCGGTGCTTAATAGATATAGAAGCATAATGTAATTAGTCACAAATTAGATCATTTAAATTACAAATATTCGAAATAATTTAATGATTTTAATCACATAATTAATTATTTATGTTATTTAGGAGGTCAGATAGGCAGTCGCTCCATGTAAAATACGGTATTCAGCTGAATCCGGTATGACTGGTAGCCGACCCCAACATAGTTGGGAAAAGGCTCGGGAGATGATGATGAGATGATGAATTAATTATTTAGGACAGATACAAGCGTTAACAGTTTTTAATTAAGCATCGATTAGAAAACCACTTTTAGAAGTATCTTAACATGGGATATTCTTCGACGATGTAAACATGTTACGAGTCCAAAGTTATGGTTATATTATCTACTGCTAAAAAAGCTTGTCTAAACGAATGCACTAAGTACATCAATTACTTACACTGATAGGTGTATCTGTATATGTTGCGGGTTCGATCACCATATGGGACAAACATTTGGTTAACACGTAGAATATAGAGGCATGTCCACAGGATGTTTGTTTGTGAAACCCCGAAATACACTTATCTTACTAGCGCGTGAGACGTTTTAAAAAAGGTAAGAAACTGATGCGTTAACTGAGTATTATTTTCAACTCACGAAGTGAATCTTAAAATATATTTTGTAATACTGTTTTGTAAATATTACAAATGTTTTGTAAATATTTTAGTCGTTACAAATAAAAATAAGCAAAAGTATAATATTATTTAAAACTTATAGTTATTGCTCAAGCATACAACTCAAATTGTTCGTATATTCAAATCCGTAGATTTTCACGGCTACCGTTAAAGTGTTCAAGTTGTAAACCTATTAGATGCCAATTTCAATCGTATTGTTTATTTAAATAAACCTTAAAATAAGCCTCATAAAGCTTTACAAGAACTTTAGACTAATCTTAGAATTTTGCTAATCCTTAAACAATAGGTGCGCTCGACCAATCGGGGCGCGCGAATACCCACCCCCTCCAACCCCTTTTACCCGACCCTGCGCGTACGCAGGTAAGTATATAAACTATGACATATATTTCTCTTTTCATTATTTCGTTAGTCGCTAATTAGTGCAGACCATCGCATAACACTTTTAAATAAATTTAAAAATAAGGTGTTTAAAGAAAAACTAAGTGTTTTAAAAATATTTTGTGAATAAAATGGGAAACGGCAAGGTAAATTTAAAATAATATTGATATTCTTGTTTATATAATTACACTTGTTTATGTATGTTATATTTCATTTATGTTTTGTTTTTTTTAGATACAATTGCAAGGAGATGCCGATGTGCCATTCAGACGTCGTGGCCGACCTGCCGGCAAGAATCGGGTCCCACTCTCTCTTGTGAGTAGAAACTTCTATTCTAATTCATTATCTCTATTTTTTCACTATTAGAACATAAGACTTATGTTACAGTTTTGTTCACAGGAAGAAAGACGAGCACGTAACGCCCATTATGAAAGAGAAAGACGCAATGAAACAGCCGAAGCTATGGCGGACCTAGCCGACGCGGTGAATTGTGATCGTAATGTAAGTATACATTAAATATTTCTTAAATACCACTCTAATACAGTATTTGTTTAACTATTATATTGAAGTTTAAAGTCCCGATGTCCCTTTTCTTCTGTATTTACGGTTTCTATTAATTTCAGATTTCAAACGCAGAACTTTTAGCGACAGTCATAAGTAAAATCCAGAGAGCTTCAAGGAAGACCCCCACACATAGCTTAGAAGACTTGGAGCGAATTAATTCTAATTTAGAGTCACAAAGTATGTAACAACATATTTATTTTGTCCAATCATCTTTCTTTTTTAAGATTTAGTTACTAATTTTTACTTTTGTTTTCAGTTTTATTGCTTCAAAGCCGGTTGGGTCTCGACGATGATGGTGTGGAGTTATTAGATGACGGAAATAATGTACGTATATATTTCTTTGTAATAATTCTATAATTTTTTTATTTTTCCTCCTTAACGTCGTCATTACCTAAGGTCATTAGGTAATAACCTGCTGCCATATAATTGGTCGCTTTGGGTTACTCATTGTGTTTATTTTAATACTTGTTTATTTATTCGTATTTTCGTGGTTTAAGTAAACAGTATTTTTAATTAAAAACATCTTTTTGTTTTAGGACACGGTCCCAGTTCCATCATGTTCAAACTCAGAAAGTGGTTCAAGTTACTATGCCGAAAACAGAAGCTCGAAAAAACAGGTAAATAATTTCTTCAACAACTTGATACTTATTATTCACTTGATCACATTCAATATGGCATTGCCAATGTTGACTTATTATTCTTTGTTTGCAGACTAAAAAGCGTAAACGGACAGAACAACCATGTTCCGAATATAGCCAACAAGAAAAGCGAGCAAAAACTCAAACGAGAACACAATCAGAAACATCTTCTGATTCCGGCATAGAAGTACGAAGCCACACAATATCTCCGACACAAATGTGTCCACAAGAAGATATTGAAAACACAAATGGGTCCCAATACCTAATACCAAGTGAACAGAACCCAGTGGAAGTTACCGAAGACCTGGAATGTGCCTCTCAAGCACAATTGGACTTAAATTCAGAATTGTACAACCAACTTTTTAATCCTGAAAGTCAAATCCCTGAAGAAGAAACTTTTGTGCCTGATTGGGACTTTCCAAGTACCTCAACTCAGGTCCCTTGTATGGAGACTTTAACTCGGTCGTTGATCGAGGTCCCGTCTATCATTTCGCCTCAAGAACCTCCTGACGTAAGCATCGTACAACAGATGCAGACCGATCCCCCGGTCTTACATATTGAGGAGCCTCCCGCCAATTTGAACACTGAAAATGAATGTGAATTGTTGCTGGACCAAGATCTGACTCTGGACTTCCTAAGTAAGTGTTCAAAAATATTTTTTTTCATATAATTGAATATCTCTAATATTGACATGCTTGGATAGAATCTTGATTATTCATTTATTTGTTTTGTTTATTTTCAGCTGACACCGAGAAAATTTTGCTCAACGATTTGATCAGCTCAGAATTCCTGGATACTAATGTTCTCGAAACTGTATCTGAAGAACCGATGAGAACCTATGCATTTGAGGACATCTCAGGATATTGACAACATCCAGTGATTTTCCAAGGAACCTGTGCCAATAATACTTTGTAATGGATATCTTTTTCGTATCTTTTATTTGCATGTATTGTCTTTTGAATTTGTATTAATGAAACGATTGTAACCTCTTATAGCTCAAATGCAACTCAATTCTAAGTAGTCGTTATGTTCTCGCTGTCTCTATCACTTTAAGGTGCATAGTAAGGACAGATAGACATTTAAGAACGTCTTAAAGTTAAGTTGTGTTTCGGCATTCAGGGTATATTGTACGGTCGACTGCATGTAATATATTATGCGATTATCAATCTTACTAACTTGTAATAAAAGCTGTTTTACTGTCACTGTTGCTTACCAATAAAATGTGCCGTCGACTGTTCTATTAATTAACAATATTATGTTAAAACGTTTCTAGTGTGACATTAATTCTAAAATTGTACTTTTGAATCATTTGGTTAATTCTAATTGTATGAATGATTGCCTGATAAAATGATTTGATTTTAAGCTTAATTTGTGTGTGTAATTTGACATTGTTCATTGTAATTGTACGTTAATGTACTGACAACATGGATATTATAACAGCTAATTAAATACATGTCAAATGAAAGCAATAACATTTATTTTATTTATTATCTCCCTTGAATTAGCTCATTAATGCATTATTACCATTATCCGTATTTCGCAGAATTTTCGCAGGCTTTGAAAACTTCTATATACATAGATATTGTTATTATTATTAGAAACCAATAATCCGTGCGATAAAATTAACCGGATTAGTGTTATTGTTCAATTACCGGCAATTAAATTTCATAATTAGCCGACAAAGAGATTAGAAATAATTTATGATAATATTTATTTAGTTAATAGGTACCAATTACCTGATGACAGGTTGGTAATTAGCTTTGTTAAGTTAAATAGTATGAATAGCAATTTCGTAGCAAAGCTGCTAAATACTGCTACGCTGTGCTACGAAGTTAGTAGCTCGTCGTTTTTTTTCAATATTGCGAATGTATGTACGTCATTGTACGTACTACGTAGCGGGTGTAGGGACACAAAGCGTAGTGTAAAGTGTTGTGCTTGTAATAAGTACTATTAATAGGATTAAAAATGTGACGATCAACTGGCACACATTCATAATCCGAAGGTCTAAAATAGTTTTTTAAACAGGTCGTAAACTTATTGGATACCGTTTTAAAATCATATTGTTGTAAATGGTCATAAAAAGCATAGAGCGTTTAACATGAAGCTAATAAAGTTTTTTTTTTTAACTTGGCTTAAGATTTAGTCCTTGAAATTTGCGCAGGTAGAAACCAGGAAGGGAATAACATCTTCTGTGACTGGGGTAATAAGATTTTTTAAAAACTGTATTTAGTTATAGTGAAAAATAATAATTCCGCAAGTTAAATTAAAGGCCTTCAAATTGGACTTTTCTCTGCAAAATTTTGGCGTGAAAATAAGCTTAAGGTTTCATTATTCTCTTCCGATATTAAAAAAGGAGATTACGTAAAATGTAGGTCTTACCAGGTAAATCACCTTCCAACCTTAAGTAAATTAGGAAGGTACCTACGGTTTGCATTACTTATTTATTATATTTTTCATTACAACAGTATAATTCATGCCATAACGGCAGAGAGGCATATTGAATCTCTCTTACACAAATGAACACAAAAAATATATATTTTGATTAAATCATAGTAGCTTGGTAACCTTACTAATCTATCAAAAACTATTACGGTTTAACTGGCACTTGTGGATTTTATAAGGTACCCAAGTCATCTTTTTCAAAATGTCTTAGGCAAATTACGAATGTTCACATAAGCGAAAGTAGCAGTTGGTAATAGTAAAACCCAACATTTATCATCAATTTATTTATTATAATCTAAATGTATCTCACGTTTATATACTTTTAGCCTCCTAATCAAACTGGTTGTTATCTGTTGCCATATATACTCCGCTAACTCAGCCCGTCATAAAATGAGTAATAAGATGTAGGTAGGTACAGATCTAGCAGACAGTCTGTCGCCCGGTTCTACAAACCCGAGACGGTATCGTGCTTTATTCCAGACTCGTAAACTCGTTCCTCAGAAAGTTATAAAGCTCACGCAGCAGACTTGTTTTATTTACTGCGACTTAGATTCTAGCTGGGATCACTTGTTGCTATCCTGATTATTTATTACTTGGGTTAAATAGTAACCTAATTACGAATGTAAGTTAACCGTGGTAGGTAAACTGCCCGTCATCATAATCCTTGCATAGAATTTCAATAAATACTTTACAAATACCTACTTAAGTTTCTATAAGTATAATCCAGTGTTGTTATGGATATCCATATCCGTAACCGAAACTATCGGATATCCGAAATAAAAAAATATCCGTAACCGTAACCGAATCCGGAATAAAAGTTTTGGATAGTTTCGGATAGGGCGGAGTCTAACTAAATACTACACTCGTACGAATTAACTGTGCACTCCGCTGGAAATTCTGGAATGCCTCTCCCACTACTTACCATACGCCTTACTTATGGCAACTTCCGTTGCGCCTGCGCCTTATCTAAGCCATCGAACACCTTTGTTCATACCAGTGTTGTTATGGATATCCATATCCGTAACCGAAACTATCGGATAATCCGAAATAATTTAATATCCATAACCGTAACCGAAACCGATATTATATTTTACCAATATCCATATCCATATCCGGATCCGAAATTAAATATCCATAACATCCCTGGTATAATCCGTTCAAAAATAGTTTTATGTTAAGTGTCCTTAGCAACAGGTAATAAAATGTGAGAATCTAATGGGTTTATCCATTGAAAATCCGGTTTAAGCGTAAGCCTTAAAACAAAAAGATCATAATTTCAGGTAGGTCAGAGGAATTACTGGTATAAGTAAGGGTGGTGCGATGTCAGCCTAATCAACGTATTAGAGAATGTAAGTTCTCAGAAAAGTTTGTAAGAAGGTATAAAGCACGACCTACACGTGCATTGGAAACCTTTTCACATGTTCCTTGAACCGGGTGTCGCATAACATTTTGCTTTTGATAGTTTCTTGTTTTGTTAATGTTAAAGTTATGCACCATCTAGAACAAATAGCCGACAACCTCAACATGTCGTAAGGGTGGTATAGGTACCTACTTTTGAAAGATATTGAAGAGCAACGTGGTATGTTCAAATTCTCTGATTGTATAGCCTAATATGTGTCAGTCGGGCACATACTTATTGACGATAACTTCAACCAAGAACTGCAGCTATGTCCTTAGAAATTTATTTGCCGTTTTGTATAATTATTTACTTACCTACTTGTAACGCATCTTATTGTATATTGAAGGAAGTAAATACCTACCTACATTTCATGCAAATACAAGTCTTTTACTTAACCAGTCCAATTTTTGACAGGCCTGTTGGTCTAGTGGTTAGTGACCCTGACTGCTATACCGGAGGTCGTGGGTTCGATTCCCACTCAGGACAAATGTTTGTGTGATGAGCACGATCATTTGTTCTGTGTCTGGGTATAATTTATCTATAATATGTATGTATTTAGAAATATATAAGTATGTTTATCAGTTGTCTGGTTACCATAACGCAAGCTCTGCTTAGCTTGGGATCAGATAACCGTGTGTGAGTTGTCCCGGAATATTGTTATAAAAAAAAATTGAAATCAATAGGAAAAATATTTCGCGCTTAATTAGAGCCGTAAATCAACAACTATCGAAAACAGCTGACTCAGCGCACCGACAGTGAAACAGGCGAAAAATACCCGGATAACAGGCAGAAAATACCCGGATAACAGATGATCAGGGAAATGAATGTCCAAACAACGAAACAAAACGAAAGCCTACACCGAGTATTGCATAGCTTGCGATCCGACACAATGAGCTTACGTTAGCGATAAATAAGTAGTTATAGGTTCGTAGTTAACTAGATATTTCAGAAAACAAGTATATTTATACTATACAAAAGAACGTTATAATAATATAACAAAATATTACAAATAAATAATAATATAAAAAAGTGTATTTTCGATCTTGAATTTCTAATTAATTCTACTTGGTTTTCGACACAAACACAAATTTATACGACGATGATATTGATGAAGATAGGGTTATAAATATAAAAGTAAAACCAACATTTAACAGAGTATTTATGTATATTTTTTCGTTAAAACTATTTAGTCTTCTAGAACAAACACATTATCCGAAGGTTCACAATAACTTTATTCACTTATAATATTTATATCTAACATTTATTTGCAATGAGAAAATATAAAAATAATATTATTATCATTAAAAGATAATTACCTAGCACACGTATTGCACTTATAATTGTTCCTATAAATATATAGGTCAAAGATCTATTCGTTTACGATTTCGTATAAAGTCTAGTGCATTGTGTTGGTCTTAATTAAATTGTTCAAGAAGACTAAAACTTCTGTCCATACACTTTATATTGTCAGACGAGTCTATTACATTTTTTCTTTATTTCATTTTGTAGTCACTGGCAAGTTTCTTAAAACTTGACAAACATTCAATCTGAAGAAATCGATTTTCTTATCTTCATTTCATTCGGGTAGAATAGCAGTTGCTTGAAATTTTACTAACATCAATTAGGTGTTTTTTTAGTACTCAACATAAAAGATACAGGTTGGCCGAAGTAAAGATAATTTGTCTAGGTGGGGATACATAGATACAACTAACCTGAGTTGTAGATGTGGTATTACTCCCCAGACGATGGAACACCTGTTATCTTGTCCTTCGTGCCCTTACACCTGCACGATGGACGATTTAATGCAAGCTACTGACAATGCAGTTCTCGTAGCAGTATTTTGGGCCGACACTATATAAATAGATTGTCATCGACACGCTAAGAAGAAGAATAAAAGATACATGATAATAAAATTATTATTTTGTATAATAGGAAATATGATCAAGCTATGATAGTTAAATGTTATTTGAAATCAATATAATTATTTATTCAATATAAAGTGTATAGACATTAAAATGTAAAGTTTACTTATTGTAATATTTACCTAATACAACTTACATAACAGTTAGAAAGATGAATCACTCTCAGCAATGACTGCCTTATATTACACAATTAATTAGCAAATGATTGTAAAGGTCTCAGACATATGCAAATACGATAATTACCATGATTTATTAATGTAAATATTTGATTAAAATTTATCGTTTATTTCTTAACGATAAAATTTATACTATTTAATAGTAGATGGCAAAGGTTCGGTAGTAGCAAGTAAAATGAGAATAGCGATGGACTAGTAAAGAGACAAATTCGGTATCTCATTAATAATGAGCGCCAATTTATTATTAAATAATATTAAATAAGCGGTACTAAAGTATCCCTTTGCTCACGTACGACACCTCTCCGTAAAGGCGAGTGAACGTTTGCGACACGCGATGTTGCACTTTCGTTTCGCTTGGCTGGTAAAGACGTTAGACTGGTAAACTATAGCGTGCCACTAAGTCGAAAGACACGCCTTCTTATAATCATGACTTCACCCGTTTTTTATAAAATGACGTTTTATTTCATAGTGCCCCCATTTTGTATTACTTATTCCTTTGAAACCATGAGATCAGGCACAGTTTGTTTAAATCTTATGTAACATATGTCTGGACCTATCATTATGGCAAATAACTGCCGAGTCTAAAACTACATGTGGTACTGTATAAATTATAATCATGATCAGACTACTCAAAATTAAACATTATCTGAATTACATTATAACTTAGATTCCATTAATGATTTTACTTTTAACATTATGCAATACAATTATTAAGTAGACTGTAGTACATTAAAACATTAAAATTCTCTGGTTTAAAAATTTCTTACTATATACAAAACAAAACAACAGAGATATGATTAAAAAAAGTTACTTTCAGTAAATCTAGTCAGTGTACACATTTAATATTAATTACTATTTATAGACGAAACACTAACACTCTAGACATTTACCTAATTTATGTAATCTGTATCAAAAATATATTGATTTGGAAAAGTAATTTGTCATTTGTTTACGTGGTTTCTGTGACGTGGTTTCTGTGATCATTGGCCAAGACGTTCATCTCACAACCTGACTTAATTGCTAGACATGACTCCGTTGATCTTTAGTTTCTTGACGCGGCGGGTGGTGGCCTCGCCGTCGGAACTGTCGGTGTCATGTGAATCGCCCTCCGACTTCACTCCGAGCCCTAACTCGTGGGCGTCGGAATAGTTGCCTGACTGTCGGGCTTTTTCCAACGCTCGTACTGTAAAAGAAACAAGCACAATTTAAGAATGTGCAAGAGAACAAGTATTTTTTAAATAACATAACTACCAGGTGACCAAATAAAGAGAACAGTCCCCATGTATGATATCAAATCCAAGTGAATGAAAATCATCAAGACAAATATTATTTTTAACTTACTTTGTGACTCCAGTAAAGTATTTTGTCTCTTCAAGTCATCAATATCCTGTTGGTGTGAATTGTTTTTCCTTCTCATAAACTGTATGTACTCAGCTGCCTTTTTTAATATTTGTGCTCGACTTGCCTAAAACAAAATTATTGTGTGGTTTAAGATCAGAAACAACTTTACTATTAACAAAAAGCTATTCAATTATGTGCAATTTCAAGATATCTCATATTTAATAGTTTAATTTTAAGAGAATACATTTAAATATGTTTTTTTATATTACTTTAAATTACTACTAATCTTGCTGAAATGTATAGAATGGTTTATTACCATAAGTCTACAATGCGAAAACAACAATATACAGCATTTATGTGAAGTTATTTGAATTTTAAATGCTTAGTGATAGATTACTACTTAGGTACACACATAACCTTGAATTTCATACACCATTCATACATTTCGCAATCATCTTAAAAAAAAAGTAAAACTTAAATACTATAAAAATAAAGGTCAATGCCACATATAAAATGTGAATGCTTACAATTTTTGAACATACCACTTTCTCATTCTGGAGGGCAGGTACCGATTCCCTCAATGACGTAAAACTGTCTTTTATGTGGTCTCTTCTTTTCCTTTCTAATGCATTATGGTGCGCTCTTTTTTCTGCCTGTAAACAGTAATTTCGATATTTAGTGTCACGCTATATCCGGTATAAGTATAAAATTTATGTAAGTATCAAAGGCCTTTGTGTCAAAACAAGATGATTTAAGGAGTGTGTTGTTTTTAAGACATCGTTTACGTATTATTTTTTGTAAGCATTGTGCTTTATCGAGATTGAAGATTTATTAGGTATGAAAGACACTAAAGCTTATGTTATTATCTGAATTCTCCTAGTGGAGACTTAAGTAGCATTTCAAGTGTCAATACTTGAAATAGTGGCAGTCATACCTGAGAGTAATAACCACTTCCACCAACACTGTTTCTAGCATGTGACCGAGAGTCCGAGTCATTTTCAGCCTGGAAATGCGCAAAAATTTTATGAGTATACTAAATTATTAGTACAAAATGATGTAAAACTATTTTTAATTAGGTATCTTTTTTTAGATTAGACTCCTAGCCTAGCTGATGCATTGACCCAGACACCAGTCTGTAATTATGGTCCCTGTTGTAACATGTAAACTGTAAATCCAGAAATATAATCTGCTATATAATGTGTTGCTTTATGAATGTTCAGTGTGCAGACACCACACATGCTGTGGATGGTTCCAGTTCGTATTTGGATAAACCACAAATCATTGCTATGAAGTAGGAGGTAGATTGTACCCCAAATATAAAAAAATAAAAGCTAATTTCAATAGTGAAGGTGGATATAGGATATCACCTACTTGAGATCCAGTTATTTATTTCAATAAATCCCAATCCAAGGGCAACGAGATCTCCAAGGACTCACAAGACCTCAACACACAGTGAACTCATAATGCGTAGATTGGAACACAAATAATTAATACAATGTGACTTCATATTGAGCAACGTTTCAAAATAACTAATACATTCCAGGTGAATCCGCCCAAAATAGATTTATTACAATGAGTAGTATTCGCGTAAACACCAGAAATCATTCATTTTAGCACAAACCCAATGAACTGTCAAATTAAGAAAACACCTACATCACTTTCAATATCGATGTCACGATCGTCGTCACTCATCATTTTGAAAGAGTTCTTATCTAAAGCACGGCCAAAATTATTAGTAAACAATCATGAGTGAAATGCACCAGTTCAAAATCATACAAAACACGCGTTATTTATCCTTTCCAAACAGTACAAAAGAACGCGAAATTGAGTGGAAAACGCGTGACAATGACAGTTCCGATAAAACTGACCAATTTTGTTAGTAAATTGAAATGTGTAACTGCAGTGCGCGACAACACTATACGTTTGTGTGTAAGATAGAAAGAGTTCAAAATAATTTGTACTGACATTTTAAATGAGCAGTATATTAAAAGTTCCATGTCTCATATATTTTTTACTAAGTTTGATACATAGGTTTTTGCTCCGTGTTGACTGGACAATCCATAGAGCCTAATAATAAGATCAAAACAAGAAGTCAAAATAATGCTTTAGACTACTTTTTTAACTACTTTTTTAACGTTAAAGATAATGTAAACAGCTTTTTATCGAAATCTTATCGAAATATAAAATTGTGTCTCATTTTTGTTCTGTGTACGAAGTAAGCGTAAATAATTTTCGCACATAGATAAATAAAAGTATATTTTGTAACAGTTAGTCATTTCCAAATTATGATATAGGTATTATGATACAATTATTTTATAAACTTGTTTGTGTCTGAGAAACATTTTTCATCATAGGTGCTCAAAGCCAGAAGATTTAAACATAAAACCAAAAGTTGCCTGCCGCCTTTTAATTTTCAAGGTACATTCGTTAAGTTTCGTTTCAGGTTGGCGGGAAAATTAAACATATCTTTTACGTACAGCTACAAATAATGGATAATAAACCAAATGATATTCATAACATTGACGTTAACAGTTCGGATTTTTATGATAAAGTTCAAACCGAAATAGAATTCGACATGGCAACGATGAAAAAAAGTGCAGAAGTAATTTTAAATTTGCGATGTAAGTATGGGGATGTTTTCTTATTATAAACGGCAACGTCATTAAAACTACCTACCTACTGCAAAAACACTGCGGTCAATAAATATTTTAATTTAATTTATTTAGTGGTACCTACCTAAATTAAATAATAGATAGGTATTGAGAAGAATAGTCTTATATTGGTGTCATCGAATTATTGACGAGGTTAGTATAAATTAGTGTTCATTATTCGCATTTGCTCGAAATGAATATAATATGTATATTCATTTCGAGCGAATGCGAATACACATATTATGTGTAAAGTATTTTTTTGCCCTCCGCCACTACCCCGGCCTAGGCAGAAAAACTGCGGTGTTTTAAATCTATGATGGACCAATATATCCCTGCGCAGTTTCCGTGGCGTGGGTTGATTGTAGAAGGCCCTTGATTATATTATAGTGTCTAGATGGAGCGTCGCCCTACAATCATAAAAAAAAACGAGACCACAATAATTTCAAGTGTGTGTAAATAATGATACCAGCTATAACAAATTCTCCCATAAATCACATTAAATAAAGACTAATTTATAATAATAAAAATATTTTAGTTTTATGTACATATGTGGTATTATTCAGTTTAAGTGTATTTTTATTAAGTAGTTATTTTTTTAAATAATTAAATAAAAAATTAGATTTGTGTGTTTGAATGGAGTATTAAATCAAAAAATATTTTGAGCAGTTAGGATTTTGAAATTTGAAATGAAAGATCACATCTCGTTAATTAGGAATGAGTTTTAATTACAGGCGATCGTTCGAAGTACATCAACGAAATTTTATAAACGTAATGATAAACCAAAAAATTTACCCTAAAAAATGGGAGAATAAGAAACAGAAACTGGCAACACTGATAAAATATGGCGTAATTTGGTAATCATAAAAAAAAACTAAAATACATATGAAGTTTCTTGGTGTCTTGTCTACGGTGATAGGTGATGTGTTTGGTATTTTTTAGCCTTCCTGTATAATTCCGGCACACTTTAAAAGCACATACTGTCATTTTATCGCTGTTATGTGGTTATTCCTTAGAGCGCGTAAAACGTAGTGACACGAAAGCGGCACGATCTGTACTGGTTGGCGGGAAAGTACTTTGCAACCAAATTTGGTTGCAATTTTTTGACACGTCTGCGCGCACTTGTCTGTCCATCTAGACATTATATAATCAAAGTAGAAGGCATTAGATATCACACCAAATACAAAAAAAAAACAAATAAGTAGGTACCTACATATATATTGTTGTAGTGGACGCCGCTGAATTAGAAGTAGAAACAGCGGCTTTGTTTCACGCAGAACTCTGGTATGACTTGCTAGACATTCAAGACGAAAATCAAGATATTTCTGATGACGAAGACGAAGATGAAGACGAAGACTATGACGTCACCGAAGATACAGAAATTACATAAGTAGTTCATATACCTACCTATTTCATTTTCGCTCCAAACATGTTTTTTTTTTTAAATTTGATCTATAATAAACATAACTTTCCTTATTGTTTAATTCTTGGAATTTTATGACTCGAACAAAGTTAAAGTTAAAGGTGACATTGATTATGTTACAAAAGTAGGTACCTACATTAGTTAGGGTATCCATGAAATATAATATTAATAAACAGTGTTAATGATAATAAAAATTGCTTTAATTATTTTAGATTTTTTTGTTTTGGTAGAAGCATGGAATCTAACCATCCTAGGTAAAGTTTTTAAAAGAATGGCATGTGTCGTTTTTAATTTTTGAAAAATTATCCCTAATTGGAAGAAATAAGGTATAATCTGAAATCTCTGTCTAACTAACCTAGTCCCTAATTTAAATATAAAACGACTTTGTTCAATAATAGTGTACCTACTCGGGTAGCCATATAGCCATAAGGATACAATTAACGCTGCTAACTTGTATATCCAATTAATTAACGTGTTGTCACTATGGTGTAAACCCAACGGTTCTGATAAGAATTATTTACTAAATCATAAACAACAACCGCAATAGTTCCGTAGGTATATTATTCCCTCCGTCAATCCTACCATCAAATATCTACCTATTAAATAAATGTTCAATATAATTTTAACTTAAATATGTAAAACTAGCTGTGCCTGCGACTTCGTTCGCGTGGATGACGAAACTTATCAATGAGTTTTTAACCGCAAAATTAAGTTTCTTTTTTCCGGGATAAAAATGAAAAAAAAAATGGTAAAAACTACCCAGTGTGGTGCCCAGGATATTAAATAATAATTATACCAAGTTTCATCGTAATCGAACCGGTAGTTTTTGCGTGATAACTGAACAAACAGACAGACAGACAGACAAAATATTTTTTTTTTCACACTTTTGGTTTCGGTTTCGGTTTATTTTTTTGATATTTTCAATGTACAGAATTTTCACTTCTACAGATTTATTATAAGTATAGATGTAAGTGAGATACCTTCTCACTAATCAAGCACTGAATAAGCAAGTTGTACGTAGACTACGTAGCTAAGTAATAAGGACTTACAACGACTTACTTATCTCGGTTTAAAAATATGTATACTTTGGCTTGACTCTAAACTTTATTACGCTTTCATAGTAGCTATTTGAAGTGGCCGATGTCGGACGTCGATTAATCACCGGATGTTGTTTAGTTCCACTACGGATCCCTAATAAACGGACTGTTGAATCATTTTTATCAACGCGTACGTTAATAAAGTAAATAGTTAGCTAGTAGTGTGATTATTTTCAACAAGATGAAGTGTTATTCCATTTTATTTGTTTTACTGTTAGCCGTGTTGGGCTCTAACGGCAAATCTAAAAAACATAACACGCCTCCGCATTGTACACAAGTGACAAAAGGTAAGTGATCCTTTTTTATGTAACCACTGTTCCTGAGTATAAAAATATATCGTTTTACTAATATTAAAGTGTTCTATTAAAAGTGACGATCCATTTCGTGGGACTAACGAGGGTTTTAATTTTGTTAAAAGTGAGGTGTTGTCGTGGTTCACCGCCTTTTATCGTATCTTCGCATTCCTGATCCGTTACGATTTCAGTTTATTAATCGTACATACTTCGATTTGTAGTTCATTTGGTTTTACATACAACACAATCTATAGAAAGGCTTTTATAATTTTCAGATACAGACTACCTATCCAGGTTTAAGTACGACTACCCAATCGTGTACATTCAACCTGGTCAAAGAGAAGCATATCAACAAGTAAGTTAGAAAATGAATAATGAAATATAATTAGAACACATTTGTAAAGTAAACATATTTTGGAACTACCAAAAAAAATGCTAAAACAAGGGTTTCATTGATCGAAGTCATTGAACTCTATCTACACTGATATCATTTGTATGCTCAACCACTCTTGATAAGAGTAGTCGCACTCATTGTGCGTCAGTAGTTCATATATGGGTGGGTGGTGTATGCCGTGCATGGTATTTTCGTAAAGTACATGGCAATACATCCTCGCCTGTATCCCAGAAAACGAAATTAAAAAAAACACTTTAATGATTTAACCCGCAAAGAAACCTGCAAGACTGATGAAATACTCCATGTAGTATAACAAAGCAATGTTACTTGTTACGACAGTACTCCTATGTGGATTTACGTTCCATATTTCTTGTCTTTTGAGTAATATTTTCTAATTGCCGGACTATTACTGTTGTTTACATCTTGCCACACGTGTAACATTTTACAGTAGAATGGGGACGCGCGGGACGCTGGTAAACGGAACGGATCCCATTTGAAAGACCTATTGTACCATATTATGCTTAACTCTCTAGAGAAAACCCAGCTGATCAATGATGTTTAATATCATAGTTATGATCTTTTACCACTCACTACACTTTAAACTTTTTACAATTCCTGTGAACTTGAAACTTCCAGTTTTCGTAGTTTTATTTTCTGCCCATAATATTTCTAACGGTTTCTCCTTTCAGCTCTTCTGCGTGAACCCTCCAACAGTGAACAAGGGAGTGACGACCGTGTGTGACTGGTCAGCTCCCCCCCAAGTCCAGTTTACCCTGGGCGATGAGTACATGCACGTAGTACGCCAGGATCCAACGGGTCGTTACCTCGGAAATGCTGTTATAACCACATACCAACTCTGCAATCACAACAGGGTTAATACAACTACGTCGGTAATAGTATCTACTTTGTAAGTGTAAAGACTCTTTGTGAAGTGAAATAAAGTGATTTTAGTACTTGCTAATACTTACAAGGTATTTTTGTTAACCACTGAGGAGCTTTAAGTATCGTCTCCACTGTTCAGCAATTTCCATACGGAGAACATTGTTGAAAAAATGTAACTTGTAATAGAAGTAGACCCTAATTAACGTTCATCAGTTAGCTCCTTAGATGTTTTCAAGACCTTCGTGTCTTTTATGAATAATGTGCTTGAATGAGATTATATGTAAGTCTTGTAGGTATACAAAAACCCGAAAACAAAATAAGTATAAATGTAATATTATTTTATAATTATAAGTAAATAGGTACTACCTACTACGTTGGTAAAGAAAAATATGGCAAAAAATTATTAAACAATATTGGTGAATCTTTTTAACTGTTCTGAAGCAATCTATGTAAGTATATATTCGTAGGTTTATGAACCAACATAGCAGCAATTTAATTACAAATTGTCACGGCTCGAATCAATTCCTCGGCAGAAAGCAAAGAGAGAGCTATCCATGGCTCATCTACATTGCAAGTTCATAGACAATGTACGACATATTACAATATATATTAGGGCTACTGTTATTAGATCAATTTAATTATGTTCACAGTGATTATATGAATAAACAAAATAATGAATCTTTGTATCATATACAGTTTTACGAATACGGTACGTAGAAATAATTACCTTAACTAATAGTCAGTTCCAAATGATTGTCTAAAATTTATCATCGTAGTAGCACATCAACACAGACACCATTTACACTAATTTTGTAAAGTGAGCTTTATTTTTTGTCCGTTTAACGTATAAGTATTATTCTTTTCATAATAATTTTCACTTCACTTTCTCATTTGAAAATTACTTACACCAAGGTACGCATGTTGAAGGAGAGATAATGTCGTATCAAACCACCGGTTATATAGAACCGTTTACACCGATTTTCGAACTAAATGTAAAGGTATGTACCTACACAAAGCTATTATGTATTTTTATTTAATTACCAGCAGCGACCCGCGATTATACCCGTGTAGCTAGCTTTTCTCGCTGGGTTGTGTTGTTGCCTAAGTGTGATAAAAAATAGCCTTCATGTTTATCCAGATTATAAACTACCTGTATGCCAAATTTCATCCAAATCCTTTTAGTTCCTTCGTTTTTGCGTGAAAGAGTAATAAACATTAATCCATCCTTAGAAATCAACTTACTTGCCGAACAACATTATAAACTGTATGACATTTATTAGAACAATGAAAACAGTAAGTAGATCTATAAGGTATTAGCATATAGTATAAATTTAATGTTATGTTTTTTAGCCTGAATCTCAAAAAGTGGAACAACGATACACTTATCTAAGATTGGAATACGTCAGCCCTATGTCAGATGTAGAAATAAACTTTGACCCGAAAGCGTTAATAATCACGTTTCAAATAAGATTTCCTATATACACAATATCCTATGGAGTAGTTGGCTATTCTATGGAGATACCTCGACATAGCCATATCTGGAACACATGGAATAAATAAGACTGGTTTTTATGTAGGTATAAAACTTAATTTTGCATGTTTTTTTTTAATGATAGAAACGAAATCACTTTTAAGAACCTTAACAGCCATATGATATATATATATACTTACTATATATTATATACAGGGTGAACCAGATAATCGCGTCAATAAGGCAAATTGAGATGAAAAGTATGTGGAGCTGTATGACCTGGATTCAGGTTTTTTTTTTTTCTAGTGGGGAGTTCCGGAAATTCCTCATAAAAAAGCGGAGGGTTGGAATCTTATTGGCTTTCACCACCGGAGTGCTTCCCTGTTCTTCTATCCGGGACGATACGGGCATGCTTTCGAAATTTACGAAATATTGCGAATATGGTTAATTCTTACAATCTAGATAAAGTTATAAGCTAGATAAAGTAGTCTATTTATATTATTTTCCTCACTCAAAGGTTCAATCAAGAACTTTGATTGCAATTTTCTATGGTTTAAATCAATTATGTTTTACACTAACATGAAATCAGCATTAGTAAATACAAACATCTTCAGCGCAGCCAATGGACGATAAATTACTGTATTATTATGGTCGGTGATACTTGACCATATACATGCTGTGAATACATTTATATCATCACGACGACCTCCGTGGTTAAGTTGCGTACACAAGCTCTGAAGTCCCAGGTTCGATCCCAGGACGGGACAGAAAAAATACTTTTCTACATGGTTTGGGTATTTTAGGTAACTACGTTGTCTCAACACAAGTGTTTTACGGTCTGTGGTTTAGAGCAATTTAGGAATGTGGTGATGTCCACATTGAATTAGTCTAATGTTTTATGAATACGGTACGTAAACATGCCTTATTGAATTGCATTTGCATAAACATTTGAAAGTTCTTCAACATATATTTTTTATATTGGGTGCCTACATTACAATATTTTCTTCTCGTACAACTCAGCCTACCTTAAGTTAAAGCTCTACTTTCCGCTTTTTCATCGTTAATTACCTACTCGTTGTACTGAAATAGAGCTCACGTTACAAGATTAAAACCAATTCATACGTTAATGAAGGACCAGCAATTAGCCCTTACGACCAAGGCAATTTGTTGCTGGAAGGGTTTTTTGTAACTTTACAATTTATTTGGCGGCAAGGCCATCTATTTTAGCCAGTTCGCCTTAAGTTGGATTTATTGTAGAGAGGAATAAAAAAAATGGTAACTAAAATCTTATGCGAAGGTATCCATATGGATGGGGAGGAAATTGCCTATGCACACTTCGATGTCATACCACCCTTCACACCACTATTTGTACATGACGTTACGATAACGGTAAGAGACTTCCTTTCATATCAATCTAATGTAATGTATGGGAGGATTCCTTTGCCCTACAACGGCTCGACAATAAAATTAAAAAGCTAAGTGTTAAGTTACTTTTTATACTTACGTTAGTTGCTAAGTATACATTTTTGGCAGAACTATTTTATCGTAAAAAATAGCACCTAACTAATAAACCCGATGTATGTAATATCAGATAATAAATATCTATCTACTGAATTGCTTTTTAGGAACCTGACGAAGAATTAGAAAAGGAATTTTCCTATCTGAGAGTGGAATACATAAGCCTTGTGTCACCAGTACACATAAAGTTTGAACCTACTACGTCATTGGTTACATTTCACGTAAAGTTTCCGTTTTTCCGAATACCCTTTGGGGTTGCCGGCTTCGCTCTTAATATTGTTAAAACCCAAATTTGGAATGAATGGAATGAGACTACCACTAACCAATGGAGTGAGACGACCACAACACTCTCCACGTCCACTCGGGGCGATCTAAACGATTTGCCTGATTTATAAGAATAATAATATTTTTTGCAATACCTGTAAATAAATCAATTAGAATTAGTTTTATATGAAAACATGATGTTGGTAATTATATATAAAATCTTTATTTTCACTATTGCCGACCAACAATAGTTAAGTCGTCAATTGTAAAAAAAAATCAAAATAATAAAGTGAATTTTCAATTTTTGAAGGTCAAAAATATTTCAAGATTATAACACTTTTTGCGTAAACATTATCGATACATATTATATTGATTCTATGAGTTAGTCGTGCGAGCGCATGTTGATGTCGTCGTGCCGCTCGCGCTCGGTCTCGCGGTGGTCGCCGGAGACGCGCGCGCCGGCCGACGTGCCGGCCTCGTCGTGCTCGCGCTTGCCGGGCGAGTGCGGCGCCGACGGGGCCGACTGCACCAACCGCCCCATCAGGCTAGCGCTCTTATCCTTACGAGGCCTGGTCCATTCATGCGACAGCACCCGGTCCAGCGTAAGGCGCAGCGTGATGTCCGGCTCAAGAATGTGTCGCACGATCGACTTGGCCGCCGGTGTAACTGTATCGCGGATCCTGGATCTAAAAACCCAGTTACGCGACATTTGGTCCTTAAGTAGTTTGCGCAAGTTCGAATCATCGAACGGCATGGAAGCGTTCAGCATTATGAAGAGGATAATTCCGAGAGACCACACATCAGCTAGTTTGGGATTGTAGGGTGTGCCACTCACCACCTCTGGGGCGGCGTATGCAGCGGATCCACAGTATGTTTGACTGAGCACACGCCGATTCTCACCGTCCGTGCAGAATCTAGCAAATCCAAAATCCGCCAACTTCACATTGAAGCGTCTTGATAGTAATATATTCTCGCATTTCAGATCACGGTGTGCTATATTCTTGCTATGCAGATATTGCAGGCCACTAGCCATTTGTCTAAACCAAAGCTTTGCTTGGTTTTCTAGCACAACTCCGTTCCGTTTTATAAAATCCAACAGATCGCCGTTGTCAGCATAACGCATAAAAATAAACACCCTTGGTCCACGTTGTAAAATACTGTGCACTTGAATGATATGGGGATTTTCGATCTTAGTCAATATGTCAAGTTCACGAGGAAAAAACTTTTCTAAAAAATCCCGCGGAGCTTTTTCTTTATCAAATATTTTGCACGCGAGGTGCATCCGCTTTGGGCTGGCTGAATCGCAGTACTCAGCCAGGTGGACGGTGGCATATGATCCTTGTCCGATTTTCTTGCCGATGAGATAGCCTCGTTGTTCCAAGGCATTCACCTCGGAGCTTCGAGGGCTGAGGCGCTCAGCCATTGAGCTCTATCGACTTTATCCTAACCCGTTTAGGATACATTGGACATCTCACTACTCACGTATGTCCAAGGTTTCAGTGGCCCTCCTGTCAAAATGTAGGCTTTTCGATTGATATTAGCTTTCCACACAACTCTCATGAAAGAGAGTAAATCGATATAATAATAATTAATCGTCAATAGCACGCACAAAATTTTGTTAAAATATTACGACATCACAAAGAATTTGGATATAAAAAACGCTTTCACTAGTAAGAAATCTTCCAAAAAGACGTATTTGCTACATGGATGACTTTTTTTTCTTTTGTTTCTAAAATTAAAATGATATTTTATTTCAGAAAAGCCAGTTACAAAATATATTTCAAAAAGATGTTATTTCGCTAACTGTTGATCTATGCAATATAAAAAGGGCTAAAGAAGGTAGAAGATTTTAAAAGAGGATCTTTATGTGAATGTGTTGTCTTTTGAATTTAAAGCCTGCAACGTATTGATAGTATTAAAAAAGATGTTAGATTGTACATGTTAAGTAAGACGGTGGTACAGTAAAATGAAACAGATAACTAGCAAATGAGTAAGATTGCAATCTTAAATGATTTCCACTTACTTCCTAAAACCACCTCTGCCACAAGATTCAAGAATGTGTTATTTGCAACATAATTATATCTATCACTTTCTATGAGTAAACAAAATGAATTTAAATTAAAAGCATAATGCTATGTACGATAGAACGAGTCTTTGAGTAGATACTTAAACCGAAAGATATAGATATGTATATGTAAGTCTGTGCGGACCTTCGAGAGATTGGGGGCGCTGCTGTGTTTAATTACCATATTTTTCAAGTTATAAACAATTGAACGTCATTATAGTGTGACTTTAATATCTGAATAGTTATAAAATTAGATTAGATTATAATGTTTTTAAATACCATCTTCGTAATAGTTTCATGGAATGATTTTAATGATATCAAAATATTAGTTCCATTTTACGCCACTACGGTTTTCTTCCCCACAGTGGCAATAGTATGTCAGTAGTATGTCATTACAAATTAAATGTTTTATTATATACTTTACATATTATGTACATAAAACTTACCGGGAAATCCTAACGCCTATGACTCTAGAATTCTGAAGCGAGGGCGCTGCCGTGCTTAATTACCGCACATGATAAATTTTAAACAGTCGCGTTAATTCTAGAATAATTTTATTGTTGCCACGACGGTTCTCTTTTTGCATTTTTACAAATTACAGTGATCCTTTTAAAATGTTTTTGGAGATCTGTACATACTGTGAATTAAATTGCTGTGGCAAATTAATGTCATTTTAACGTTTGTCAACGTCATTTTCGCTTGTCAAATAAGATGACAGATTTGAGATTACGCTATTTTCAGTTTTGATGTGTAGAAAATTTAAATTTATTTTTTTGTTAAAAAGTAGGCGTTTTCATTGTTTTATCTTAATAATTTAGTTTATAAGATGAATGAATAGTTTGTTTATTGTTTGTAATAGTAAAAAAGATATATTAAAGCCTTCAAAATGATGAACCAATACATAAAAGAGTTAGAACAAGTAAGTATATGAATAATGATATGCGTTGTCTGCTGCTGCTCTATTTATATTGTTTTTAAATATATAATTGATTTTAGGATCCTTTTGACCCCGACGAATTCGTAGAGAGAATGGTTAGGCGGAGTATGCAGGAGTCTCGATTGAAAGATGATGAATTTGATCCTGAAATGATTCATGACATTTTCACACAAGCAATTCAGGATCTAAAGGTTTGTACATTGAATTGGCTTCATTGCTTTAAATCTATTATGAGGTCTATCTTCCTATACAGCAATACTAGGAAATGCGTTGTCAACTGATAAAGAAAATACAATAACATTGGTTCAGATAGATTTTGTTGCACTTGAAATTGTAAGAATTTCCATTACATTTTTTTTAGTTTAAATACAGATTTCTTGTCTAAAGTATAACGAAATAGCGGGCTAGTAATATTAATGATAATATGTATACATGTAGGTTTTACAAGAGAGACAAGAGAGGAAATGTGCAAGATTAGAACAATCTGTTCAAGAGGAGGAAAAGCTATATGGTGCTAAATTAGCCGAGATTATGGATCAACATACTGTATGTATCAACATATTACATTTATTAAACCCACAATGCAATACTTTTGTGTTCAACCAAATATAACCAATTTTATAAAAAAAAATATACATAAAACACTTTATAGCAAGGCTTCAACCAAAAGAAAAGATAGATAGAATTAAATGTTATATTTCAGTATTTAGTCATTCATTTACAAGAGTTTTAATAAAATTGTCTAACTTGAATGTGGCAGTAAATTAAGTTATTTTTGTAGACAATATTCATATTTTTTATTTAGAACAGATATTGATAAACACCTGGATTCTATAAAATAACTAGCTCAAAGCTTATGTGCCCCTTTTCTTTATGAGAAAGGACTCCGTTATGTTTATATCCAGCATGTAATACAAATTACATGTTATACATCTTATATTCCAGCATTGTGTAGGAGTATTTAGTACATTAGACGAGCGCATGTCTCGGTGTGGTGGGCGCGCGCTCGACGTCGGGGAGAAGTTGGGAGCTGCGCGTGCGCCGCGGGCACGAGCCGCCGCTGCCAGGGACCTGCTGTCACATCTCTCACACTTTTTGAGCCCAGGACCCGTGCTTATTGATCTATTCAATGACCAGAGTAAGGTGAGATAATAATAGTTGCCTGGAAGAAATTGCTGTGCGTAGTACGGCCGTTCATTGTTCCTCTATTAAACACATTATTTAATTCTAATGTTCTGTTTATTTCTGGAGTACAGTAAAGAATAAACTTTAAATGGTAAAAGTAAACCTTCTTATTGGCGTCAAGTTATATGTATTGTAGCTTGTGTACTTTCATATGACGACCTCCGTGGTCAAGTGGCGTACGCACCGGTTTCAAGGTGTCGCTAGCTCTGAGGTCCCGGGTTCGATCCCCGGACGGGTCAATGTAGAAACCAACTTTTCTACATTGCCTCGGGTCTGGGTGTTGGTGGTACCTTCGGTGTTTCTGAATTCCATAACACAAGTGCTTTAGCTACTTACTTTGGGTTCAGAGCAATGTATGTGATGTTGTCCGCATTTATTTTATTTATTTTAATATGTGATATTGAAAGTGAATCCTGTGATGGTATCCCAATGTGGGATTTGGTATCACATTTGAACTTTGTATGTATTTATGAATGACAGTTCTTTACAAATTTAATCAGTCAAAGAGTAGTCTGACCGTCTGTTCAAATTGCAGTTAAATGAAGCAGCAGATGTCATACAAAAACTTCACACAATCGCACAAGAACTACCTCCGGACAAGTTTGAGGTAGCCAAGAAGAAGATCGAAGCGAAATACGATGAGATCGAAAGGAATCTGATCGAAGAGTTTGTAAAGGCACAGAACCAAGGCAATATGGCGAAGATGAAGGAGATAGCTAATATCATGACGAACTTTAAAGGATACTCACAGTGTGTTGATGCTTTTATTGAAACGAGCCAAATGGTAATTTATTAACTATATAAATAATATATATATTGTGCTATGTTATGTCAGGTTTGTATCACTGCTCTTGTATAATTTTAAGTTAAACGAAATTTTCATGATCATGATGTGATCACAATGATAGCATTAAATTTGAAGTGTGAAGATCTAAACTATATAACTCTTCTAGAAGATATTGAAAACGTACGTTAATATTACTAACCAATTTTAAAATACTATAGTTTTGTGGTGCAATTTTTGAAAGACTTGTGTTCAGCAGAGAAGTGCAATAGGCCGAATTAGTTGTTCAAAAATACAGAATTCATTTTATTTGCAGAACACCTTACTAGGTAAGGACATATTCTCAGCGGTCCTACCTCTATGTAAGAAGAACTACACGATCATCAGCAACGTGTTCCCCAACCCCGACCAGGTGATGAGCAAGTTTGTGCTCAACATCTTCCACCTGAAGCTGCAGAAGTATATCCAGACCAAGCTCGCTGATAAAAACGATGTGGAGAAGTATTTGAAGAACCTCTATGATATGTATACCAGGTAAAGTACTCTATAACACACGAAATAATGTATACTATAATGGTTCTGATCTGTCTATGTACTGTTAATACAAGATAGTGTCTTTCACAACAATGTTTAGGTATATAGATGTCATTTGTCAAGGTATTTATGTATATGCGGTATGAATGATAGTGTTTTTCTTAAAAGCATGTTTTCTAATTTATTAATAGTTGGTAGTTTTGAATCAGAATGTTGTCTATGATTATTTCTGGCAATAATTAAAGAGAAGATTATAATTGATACCAAATAAAGCAAAAAGACTTCAATGGCTAAACTAATGGCTAAACTGTATATAATTTTATCATTCACTATAAACCATTCAAATAGGTATATCCTTAGTATTACTTATCCCCAGTTTCTGAAACGTCGATCAGTCATTGGTGGTTTATCTTTTCAACCAATCACAGTCGTCATCAGTTGATTTGACAACAGATTAAGGCTCCCCCACACAGACGCGTTATTACCGGTCGATAATATCGCAAGCGTTATTGCGATATCTGTTTTCAGTACATTTTGTATTAGGATGGTCATGTAGTTACACACTGCTGCGATAATAACGCCGCGTTGGAAGTAGGACGCTGCGTTTCTGCGTCCTGCGATATTCCGATATACCTGAGAGAGATGGTATAATAGTGCCGTCGCGGCCGGCGCGGCGCTCTCTCGTATGAAATATCGGACGATAAAAACGCAGCTGTGTGCAAGGAATCGGGACGCATTATCGCAATACCGCATGCGATATTATCGACCGGTAATAACGCGTCTGTGTGGGGGAGCCTTTAAGTAGATCAGTCTTTCAGAAACTGGTTGTTATTATTCTTATATTTTGATTTCCTTGTATCCAGTACACAGCGCGTATGCGACGAGCTAGTATCAGCCGGCCTGGTCTCCGCTGAAGGGAACACTACAACAGGTGATCTACGTCGCGATGCCCTCGTCAACGGCGCGATGGCGGGCGCCAACGACGGGTACGCGGCCATGGAGACAAGGAGACTGAAGGCTGTCATGTCTAATGCTCTTAACGTGTATTATACTGAGAAGCAGCATGTCAAGAAGCAGATACAGGGGGGCGGGTGAGTTTGTATTTTCATATTAATATTATTTCTAAAAACATAATTTAAATTCTCTATTGCGTTCATATGGTTCGCCTGGTAAAGGCAACATAAAACAAATAAGTCCTTGCCCTTCTTTAAAATTGGTACAACATATAGTTACAGTTTCGATTGAACTTCCTGTATAGAGTAGGCTGAGGTACAGCTCATTTCGTGCTTATGTGGTTTTTATGCAAAACTTGTTTATAACAAATAGTATGCAAGATTTGTTTTGTCATTTATTAAGATCAGACTTTCTTACAGAAAAACCAAGCATTAGCCAAACTTTTGCTTAAATCAATCATTCAACTCAAGACTGGTCAACTTCTAGACATAGGGCTTGCGCTTGCGCCATAACGCTTAGTATTTCGCCTACCGCACCCAGTCTGTACTCCGACCATTTACTTACATGTCGTCAGATTTATAGAATATGGTTTATAAATGATTTTGTATTCTATTTCTAGCTTCCAAGAATTAAGACGCGACTTACAAGCGGTGATAGGCACTCGCGCTAACATCAACATAGCTCAGATCGAGAACTACGGCGGCGAGACGTTCCTCAGCGAACAACTCGTTCAGAAGATGATCAATGATGCGAAGACATCCTTCACTAGGTGTAAGACAGTAAGTACATTTATTTGTTATAAGTTGGCTTCGTAGGTATAGTTATAGATATGTTTGATGGTGCGAAGCGGTATCTACGCACCACACATATTATGAAGTGGTATTAGGTACGTCCATTTGTTTGGATGTAGAAAGAAACTTTTGAAAGTGATTGAAAAATGTTTTCGCTATTGGCTGACTATAACTACATTATTAATAAGAGTCAGATTGCCAGTTAAAAATAGAGGTCAAGTATCTAGTACCTATACAAAGCTTACTTAACGGCGTAGAGTATATTTCTGATGATTACTTATTCATTATTGTTTTTGAAACTAAAACTTATTTGTAAACTGTCTGTCATTGCTCTCAATTTTACGCAACCGTGTTTTCTATAATATATTTATTTTGCTTCTCATTTGCGCATTTTATACTCATAAGTATAAATTATCACGTAGGTAGTTGCAAGCAATTAGGATTGCTAGAATAAAAGACACATCAAAAACAAATAAAAAGCTTCAATAATGAGGCGATAAGGTTCAAAATACATTACACGTAAATTATTGTTTATTCGTTCAAAGCGCCGACATTAGCATTTTTTTGCGAACTATGTCGATGTTGTTTGTGTATGTTTAGGTACGGGATGTCAATTACGATAATACAACAGTAATGTGTTGTGGATAGTCTCGGCGACTGTCTGTCTGACATGTTATCTGACTTAGTTTGTTTATGTAAAGGAGAATACAGACTTATCGATTAACTAAATGTACCCGGCATGCGTTACAATGCAATTTTTTCTACCTAGCACCTACCTACTACCTACCTACTAAGCTAGGTCTGTATTCTCCTTTACATAAACAAAAAATAGGTACCCACTTAGGGGTATAAAAATAGATAGTAGCCGATTCTCAGAGCTACTGAATATGCATATAAAATTTCATAAAAATCGGCCAAGCTGGAGGTCTACTCTCTTTCTCCGAAACGAAACTTCGTAAACGAACGAAATTTAAACGAAATTTCGTCAGTGACCCTACTCTATTTCATTTTCGGCCGCGCACAAAAAGTTTGTAACCATAGACAATTTTCGTGAACGATAATATCGTGTGGGTCTTTTATGATGTCATCTTAAGTAAATTACGGTTTTTACTTTAACTTAAAATTAATAAACTCTTTTGCTTTATTTTTACATTTTACATTAAAAATGTGATTTATTAAATATTTCTTGAAATATTCATGCAGAAATTATAAATATATAGATAAAAATTCTATTTTCGACGACATTGACCGCGACACAATATAAAAAATTTTTTTGCAAAAAAAAAAAAACCGACTTCAAAAATCGATAAAAGCACTAAAAAGTAAAAAATAATTCTATAACCTACCTATATTAATAAACCTAACCTAAACTACGATTAACCAATAATACAATTTATCAATTTTTGGAGTCGGTGCCAAGCTAAGTAATGAAACGACTGGTAATTCCTGAGTATATTGTGTTTGTAAAAATATATTATTAATATTGTTAAGTGTAAACGTTAGAATCTTTTGTATTAGGTAATCTGTCATAAAGTATTTTTGTTGTTTTCCGATTAGAATTAATATTTATAAGCTGTAAGTTTTGTATATTGCTTGGCCCCGACTCCAAAAAAATGTTAAATTGTATTATTGGTTAATCGTAGTTTAGGTTAGGTTTATTAATATAGGTAGGTTTTAGAATTATTTTTAACTTTTTAGTGCTTTTATCGATTTTTGAAGTCGGTTTTTTTTTTTGCAAAAAAATTTTTTATTTGTTTATTTTTAGTGACATATTTTTAATCTTAGATAATATGGGTAGGCCTTCAGCTGACACCCTTTCATCATCCTCATGATAATTTCCATCAAACGAAATCCAGTGCCCCGCATCTCACATCCAACGAATTCCCGCTACATTCACAAGGTCATCTTGGCTTCATCATCAGATCTGATAGTAGAATGGTTCTTATTGAACGTAAATGCTTCACTTGTTGAAGAAAATACCAAAATCGCGATACGTTTTCCTATAAAATTTGAAGAGTTCCCTCGATTTCGCCAAGATTCCATCATCAGATCCCGACTTGGTGACTATGGGACCATTTGGGAAGTATACCCTTTCCAACAAAGAAAAAATATTTTAAATCGGTTGGAAAGCAACGGAGTTATGCGCGAACAAACATAAAAAAAAAAAAAAAAAAAAAAAACATACAAACATCCGAATTGAGAACCTCCTCCTTTTTTTTAAAGTCGGTTAAAAAGACCCTTTCACTGTCATTGTTAACCGACTAATTTGAAGAGTACTGTTTCATGCCAACAATGGGTATGTCACGAATGACGACCAAAAATGTCTGTATATTCACAATCTAATCATAACATGTCAACTTCAACTTATGATTTTTTGTTTGAATACTTTGAAAAGTTTTCTAAAGTAGCCTCAGGACCGAGCTCGCAGGTCTCTGGCAGGCATGAGGACTGAGCTGGCAGGCATCACTGCTGCCCTGTTGCAGCTGTGTGGTCTTGGTAGACAATATTTAGATAGGAATTAAGATTTTGTTACTGTTTTGTTTGTTGTTTCTTTATTATATTTGTGTTTAGATAGGGTTAAAGTAAATAAAACTTTATTATAAGTATAAATTTTATTCATATTTATATTCCTCGCCCAACTCCTCGAATAATTTCCGACTGAGTCTGTAATTTCCTACAAACTTGAAGTCGGGAATTTCGCTAATATTTAGTCGATTGCGCAGGCGGCGCCGGTTCCTTCTACGCTCTACACGTTCTTCACGTAAAGCAGCTTCGATTAAAAGCATTCTTGAAGCCATTGCCAACAATTTTCTCACAATATTCACAAAACTAAACGTAAAACGAAAATCAAAAGGTATAACTCGCGGCAAATAACTTGGCAAGATTTTGACGTAGTGGGGGTAAACCCGCGCATATTCGACTAACTGTCCAATCTCTAATCGACTCGGTCGACGAACGCACCAATCGCGCGCTCGGATCGGCGACTCGGTCGACAAACGCACCAATCGCGCGCTCGGATCGGCGCTACCGCATACCCCGCGTCCCGCTTGACCACCAAATAGACCTAAAAAACGATTTCTGCGCATCTAACGACTCTTGCCAAGTTATTTGCCGGGAGTTATAACACTTTTGGTTTCGTCAAATTTGAGGTTAAAATTACGAACAATCTTCTGTCAAACTCAAATATTCGTTCGGAACATTTCGAATTAGAGTAGGTTTAGAGAATCATAACGTCAAAAAATGTTCGTTCGTCCGCAATTTCGGAACGAAATGGAACCGTGGTAGGAAAGACGCGAAATTTCGATCGAATATTCGTTTTTCGTTGAATAAGAGTAGACCTCCTGTTTCGGAGGAGTATGGTAACTAACATTGTGACACGAGAATTTTTATATAGGATTTAGTATTGAATAAGATGAGAATGGGTCATTAATTATTATTGCGGGGCTTAGGATCAAGAATAGATTTATATTTAGGTAGAATATTATGAGTCACAGGAATTTGAGGAATTTCGGGAATATTAATATTTTCGGTTATAGACAATGATAGTTACTAATGTGGCATTTACAAAACAGTACAAATATAAAATTTGTGTGACAATATCAAAGGTTAAAAAATAGATAAGGATTAACTTGAGTTTAAGTTAAAGAATGTTATTGAAATTAAATACCTACATGTAGGTATGTGTGTGTTCATTACGTCGTAATAGTTAGTCTTACTGGCTCGAGCCTATGTAAGACATAGTTATTTTATATCGGATATGCCAAAATATGGAGTGGACCGTTTTCGTTAAATGACTTAAAATGGTGTAAATTTGTTGATTACCATATTGACAGTACAGAGTAATCTGTGGAGTTTCTTGCCAGTTCTTCTCCGTGGGAATGACGTTTTGGAAATCGCGGTCCTAAATAGATATCGATTTAAAAAATCGACGTTTCTATATCGCCTTTTTTATTGTTATTTCATTACTATATTTTGTAAATGCCTAACAAAGTTGTGTCTATTACAGCTGTGCACTGCGAACGAGTTGCCGGGCACGACGGTGGCGCTGCTGGACGTGCTGATCCAGCAGCTGCTGGTCGAGCACGTGGACTACGCGCTGGACCTGGGCCTGCAGTCCATACCCATCGCCGAGAGCAAGTCGCCGCCGCAGGTACGGGAACATAATAAGTGAACTTAACACATTAGCGTGAAAATAAATAGGGTAAGGAAAAAAAGAAAAGGTATTTACTGAAAAAACAGTTATTTAATAAAGTTAAACGAAATAGAGCAGAATACATATAATTAAAAATATCTTTTTGACTATTGAAAATGGGATATGAAAAATAAGTAGGGATTTAAGCAGAGAATTGTATTATAATCACATAGTTGATTTATATGAAGATCTTTTAAAAAACTAGTCAAAACAATAGTTATATTTTTGGTTTTCTTTGTTTTACCAGATTTATTTCTTCGACATCGTGAAACAGGCTAACAAGATCGTGCGCATGTTTGAAGAACATTATCAAGAATCCGTTCAAATATGCATGAAGTAAGTAAACCAGATTTAACCCATTCATTATATACCAAAGTATTTACCTACATGTGATGTATTATGAATTATTAAAATGACTTCTCATCGAACAGAAGATAGAGTTATTTCCCTAGAAATTTATTGCGATACTTACGCAAGGATATCAATGGTCTGATTAGTTTAAAACCCACTTAGTTTAAGGTCTTAGTTCCTTATTCTATCTTTAAATATATTACAGTTCATCACCAAAACAGACCGACTGCTTACAAAAGAAGACTCAAATAATGGAACAGCTGGAAAACAAGCTGGACGCGGGTCTCGAGCGAGCGATAGCGGCTATAGTCAGCTGGGTGAAGCTGCATCTGCAGACCGAGCAGAAGAAAACTGACTTCAAGCCAGAAGGAGATATTGATACTCTTGCGTCGCCGGTACGAAAAATAACTCTTCTTTTTTTTCCTAAGTGTTTTTTTATCCCACTGCGGCAAAGGCGACCTCTTTCCCCTTCTTTACGTTAGATACTTGCTTGAAATGCTTTTATATGTTTTTCTATTTAAGAATGTTTAAACTGTATTTTATTTAAACATAGGTTTGTCTAGTTGACTCGTAGTAATGATAAATAATCGAGAGACATATTATACAAGGTGTATCTGAAATGCGTGGTCATGTTTAAAATACTGTATAAATAAAAATTAACAATTAATTTGAAGGAAACTACAGGAAAATAAAAATAAAAAAGGTTGACTATATATATAAATTGTCGACAGTTGATTAAAATAAGTACGAGAGATCCATTTTTTTCGGAATAGACTTACTAATATTATTAGATATCTATTAATCATTAAGACATGCGCGCGACGAGAGTTCCATCGCAACGGACTCTCAGTTTGCGTGCCGTAAGTGCGGACGAAAGTGTCGCTCGAGGATCGGTCTCTTTAGCCACGAGAGACGATGCTCCTCTTGCGTAGGCGCTGCTTAAATCATCTGTCAAGATGTCTAAGGCCTAATGATGATTAATCATTATCTTTCATGACCTTGAATTAACATAAAAATTAAAAATGCTTAGCTAATAATAATAGTTAAGTAAGTGGGTCTTGATGCAATGTTTCCTTTTACCGCTGACATTATAACTCTCATATAATTTGCTGTTTATGTTATAATTTTGTTATTTTTCATGTCATAAGCAATATAATGCGGTAAACAACCAATCACTTGTTCACCTTAGTCTAGTCGCAAATTCAGCTGTTATTTATTACTTAGTTTTGTTTTAAAAGTAAAGTCATTGTTGTCTATTATGGAACAGTATATTATGTATAAATTATGTGTATGTTAACATTATTATGTGTAAGAATAATCCAGAAATCAAATAAAACATTGAAATTTAAATTTAGAGAATTGCAAAAAAATATATCGTACTATGTCGAAACCCATAACTTTTCTCTAAACACATGTTTTGCATGTGCAGTTATGATAGGTGTACCTAAGCTGTCAGCCCCCCTGTATGTCGTACAATTTCCTGAGCACTCTGAATAAGACCAAACAAACCATTAATAAAACTTCTAATGTACTACAACTAAATACTATGACGTCATCAGGCCTGCCTCGCCGTAGTCTCGTACCTAAACAACGTGATGGACAAGATCCACGGCGGGCTCGACGGCGACAACCTGCACGCGGTCACGCTGGAACTCGCGGTCAGACTGCACCGCGTCATATACGAACATCTACACAACTACCAGTTTAATTCTGCCGGTGAGTTCATACATATTGTAAGTTATTTAATACTAGTACAAAGTATGTGGATATGTGCACATCACCGACTTGGTTTTACTTTTAAATCGAAGGCTATTTCAGTTTCAATTTAAATAAAATCGCTATGTGTTGGTTATTTAATTTCTATAATTCAATAGAAGTGTATCGCAAAATATATGCGAGATAAATGAATTATCGAAACGCAACTCATTGGTCGTTATATTTTCTAGTGTTAAGACGGTGTAGTTGAACTAAACATAACATACAATAAAAGCCTGCATATTCTCTGTTTAAATTTCCTATCCAGCACTTGAAAAATGTTTATTAGTTAGGCAAATATTGTCTAATGTGAACTCGGTTACTTGCAAAGTTTGAGGATTGCATAATGTTATGTAAGAAAGTATTTTTTGTAATTTTATTGGTCAGTGTGATAAGGTAGATAAGTTATCATTAGGTAATAACAACGTAAATTATCTTGACTCCTTTTCTTCGACTTAAAGGCGTTGTTAAAGTGTGTGCGTTGTGTGTGTTAGTATCTCGTCTCTCATTGGTGGAGAATGACGGATACACCTGATGCGATACTAGCGACCCTAGCGGATCTTTGATTTCCGATAGCCGTAGCTCCATTAAGTTACATACAAGCAATACATTCAAAACATTTATGTTTGTTTAATTATTATATCTAAGTGTTATATAAAGAGGTCAATGCAGTAGTGGATACAACGTAAGCCACAAAAAAAACTGTAGAATCTTCTTTTTAGGATTTCGTACCAAGAGTACCAACGCAACGGAAACCTATTACTAAGCCTTCTCTGTCTTTCTGTCGTCTGTCAGCAGGACTATTCGGACTGTATTAATGTTGCCCGTAACTAAAAATAATAAAAAATAAAATTCATACCATTTCATACATTATAACTTGTAAATTGGAATGTAATAAATTAATAAATATTAACCGTCTTATTACAAAAAGAGGTTTAACAAAAAACCCTGGTTCAAACTACCTTTAGACCATGGTTTATCAAAAATGATATTACAAAACATGGTTTTGCGAAAAACCATTGTCAAAACCATGGTTTGACGCTAAACCTCGGAGACCCCTAGTTTTACGATGGTCTAAATCGTAAAATTACGTAACTTGAAAATATTTTTGTATATTGTGTAAATTAAGATTGTAATGTAAGAAACATAAAGGAAATTGTCCAGAAACATCAAATCCGTTTGAATTGTGAAGATCGGATGGAGGGATTCTGAGTTATAACCAAAAATATTTTTTTTAATATGACTGGCCGGGAATTTTGGGGCGATATTTAATTAATTACTCAAGTAAAGCTAGTTTATTTAACATGTATATGATAAGGGGCATTTATAGTGTTATTTAAACTTTAATTGTAATGCATATTGTAGATATTTTGTCAACTAAATAACAGAAAAGGGTTTCACCCAAGTAACATAGGAATCCTATTAGAATCTAACTGGCGCGGTTGACGCGGCGGTAAAGTAGCGCTTTATAAAAGCAACGCTATTTTCAAAACGAGTACGAGGCCCAACTACTGTTTTACTATATTCTGGGGGGTTCAACCTTACCTACAAGTGTTGATTATTAAATATACTTTATGTTAATTTAATCAGTGTTTAATATTTAAATGAAAGTACATTTTTATGCTTATTCAGGTTTTTATTGCGTCACTGTCATATAATCGTTGTATTCCACAACAAAATCGAGTGGAGCGATATCCATAATCGCCAGATCTTCTTGGGAAGGCGGCTTGGGCTTTTCGCCACCGTCTGTCTTGATCTGATATCGATGCCTATAGGCGGACAAATTTGTTTAGCCGCAAGTTTCATCCTCTTCCAAGGTAACTTAAATTCTCCATTAGATCTATTCTTTCCAGTAAGTTCATTAATTCTGTAAATATTTCAAACATAATGTTAATACTCGCTATTTATTTTTGTGTGAGGGTGTCGACAATCAGCGTTAATATAGCCCCCTTTGGGAAACCACATGCCTCTGACAAGGCTTGATAATGGATCACATAATAATAAAAAAAAACCATATACTTCTTTGCCATAATCTTCCACTCTTGAGTATTTTTAATATTGAAGGAAGCTTTCGTGCTTTTGTCCTCAACTATGTGGCGTGATTGTGCAATCATCTCTCTTACTATATACACTAATGTTTTAAATTTTAGTAAGCTTAAATCAATCAATAAATTAAAGAAGTATTTCAAGTATATCGAAGTAATATAACTTTACTTACTTTTTCCTCGCTAGGTAATCCAATTTGCAGAACGTTTTTTCTTTTGTAGCAATGTGATTTTAAGATTATTATTATTGAAATCACCAAAGAAAGAAATAATTACGCTTGACACTTTAATGTTATTGTTTCAGATGACGCGCGAGAATGTTACGTTTCGTTACACATATTATAAGAAATTTATACGACATTCAAGTAATGTGCTTAAACATAAATAAGGCTGCAATCGGCGAAATAACTAAATAAATGTTTATATCCAAGCAAAATAACAAAACTTGAATATTTTTAACCCAAGTAAACATCTATAAATCATTTACGAATTATCAATTTTTTTACTTTCTGGGTAAACGGAACGTCGCAATTGAATGATTTCATGGTGAACGAATAACATTTGTATTTATCTGTGGTTGATATACAGACCATGGTTCAAATGATGGTACGAAGAAAACCATGTTTTTTTTTATTTTTGTAATACGAAAAATTATAAACCATGGTTTTACGGAAAAGATTAGTCTTGAAAGTACTTGGTTTAAACCAAGGTTTTTTAGTTTTTTGTAATAAGACCGTAAAGGTATATGGTAAGCTGAACTCTTTTATATTATGAGTTCGAATCGCACTTTATCTGGTTTTTGGTACTTTTTAACCGACTTAAAAAAAGGTGGTTCTCATTTTGACCTGTATGTATGTTTGTCCGCGATTATCCGGCGTTTGGCTAAACCGATTTTGATGCGGTTTTCAGAAAATAATTGGTAATGATTACCTTTGTACTCAGGAGCGATGATAGCGATCTGCGACGTGAAGGAGTACCGGTCGGCGGCGTGCGGGCGCGGCGTGCGAGCAGCCCCGGCGCCGGCGCACGCGCTGTTCGACGCCCTGCACGCGCTCTGCAACCTGCTGCTCGTCAAGCCCGAGAACCTGCACCAGGTCTGCGAGGGAGAGACGCTGGTGAGGACATGTGCGGTTACTTGTATAAGATAAAATGTTAGATTATGTGGACAGAAAATAATCACTTATAATTTATACAGGTTTGTCGGAATTGGTGTCTATTTGCAAAACGGCAAAATATGTCTTTCTAACAGGTGCAGATGATTCGATGATTTTTTCAAAACACTGTTTTAGCTTTTAAGGCTATCCTTTTAATCCCAAGTAGTGCTGCTTTACAACCATTCCGATTATTTATTAAAGGTCGAAGGATACGAGTCGTGTGTTTTCTATATTAAAATAAAAAACAATATGAGTTTTGGACCATCTGAATGATGCCTAGATTGACTATCTATCTGACTTTTCAGAACCCGAATATCGCCATATGTGTCACACCTACAGTCAAAGTGTAAATGCATCTCACTCTAATCATCTTGTAGCTTTATTTAGACGCGCTTAATTCCTTAGTCGGTATTGTTTGATTTATTCATATAGATTGCGAAAAGTTGAAGTTTATGACTACCTGTTTTCAACTTCAACCGAGACCGGTAGAGCCAATATACCTGACATCACAATTATCTTTAATTTACCCGTCATTTTTCTTCGCAGGCGGAATTGGATCATTCCATACTACACAACTTCATACAACTACGGGCAGACTACAAGAGCCACAAACTATCCAGCTTCCTCAAGGGACTCTCGTAATAACGTAAAACGATTAGTTCCTAAAACGTTTACCATCGATAAAAATAAACAGCCGTATTCTGTATCATGACAGTTTTAAACCTTAATTCTTCTAGCTATGACAGATAGCACTATTTCCTTTTTTCTGCGGAAACAGGAGAGCTCTGAGTTTTCAGAATATGGCTCCAAATGTATTGGCCTTTATGCACGAACCATCGACAGAAATGTACCACCGTTTGGATAATTGTTGAACATGGTTCCATTGTCAGTCAAAGACAATTTATACTTAAGTATTTATACTTGTATTACATATCTAAGTGATATACCTATAATATTGTTGCTTTGTATATTAGTAAGAGATCATTATAAGTTTTGTAAGTAATAAATTTATTTAATCTGAATTTCCTTTTTTTTATTTGTTTATAAACCTACTATAATCGTTAATAACGATGATATGATATTTCTTTAATCTTTGATTACGAGTTTTAAGTAGTTTTAAGATTACGAATTTTAAGTGTTTGCGAAATCATTAATAACATTACGAAATATTGTAAAGATAGATTGTATTACGCTGACAAAGAGGATGTAGAACGATTAGTTTATTGGGCAGCGGTAACGCCGCGATCCGCGAGCTCGTATCATGTTGTATAATGCTTGCATAGCGCCTTATCAGCGGTATCTATACGACATAGCTTCACTACGTCCATTCATAAGTTCTCCCCTCCCCGCCGCCGTTATTTGAATGGCGCGCGAGTGTGCGTGCGTCGCGGGCGCACCTACGCCTGTGTTCACGCGCAGTGCGATCCGAGCGGCCGGCTGCCTTGTACTGCTCCGAGCGCGTCGCGTATTCCCTCGTACATAACAGTGATATGTCCACAAGTTCAGTGTAACAACACATTGATAACGATTTTACCAAGTGCTGTGTCGATATCGCTAATCTGGATAAAATTATAAAAATTGAGAGGTAAGCGACTCCACCGAATATGTTTATTTTCATTCAAGCCCCGACGCCTACGCGCCGAGCTGTGTCGCGATTTGTGAGCGACGAATTTACATGTTATAAGTTCATTCATTGGACGTTTGGGCCTATTTATATTATTATCAACGTGCGTGCCGTATGAATGGGTGATTAGGGCGACTCATTGTGACGGCTCTGAGATCTGAGATGACTGATTCACGGCGATATGACGACGCGCAGTTTACCTACATAGACATCGGCATCGTAACGAGGTCTTTTTGAGAATTTCTAAGTATTGCCGTGTATCGCTCTCAGCTATGGCACGACTGTTCTTTTTGTCGGGCGATCGCGAGCGTTATCTAGGTGAGACCGGCCGCGTCCGCTCCATTTCAAGTGGCGTTTTTATCCCGGCGCTACCTGAGCATCGAGTTGATCGAGTCGAGAGTCGAGTGGACTCGTCGCAAGTCGCTCCCGCTAGCCGCATCTTGTCGACAGACACCGCAGACCACACCTTCGTGCAACTTGCGATTCCACGAGCTAGCTCTGCTATACACGCAGCACAACATACTATTTATAGACACTTGTTTAGGATTTCTCATCCGAGTACCAACACACACCTACACACATTTCATATCATTTCGTAATAATTAAAATTGATCGTTAACCGTTATCAGTGGCAAGGTGACGAAAAGATAAAGAACAGTAAATCATATAGTTTACGATCGTGTTTACCTAGCGGCTTGCCGGCGACCGGCAGCGAGACGATTCGATAATTTCATTTTGCATGTTATATTATGTAGGTGGCTGCATTTATACATAATGTCAAGACATTCAAAAGTAACTTACGTCACGACTAAAATGAATATCACATGATCTTATTTGGGCATATTTTATCTAAAAACTAGAACATAATTCATAGAACTCTAGCTTGAAAAGATCATTAGGGTTAAATCATGGAATAATTTTAAGTAAATAAGCTAAAACATAAACGTAATAAGAAAACAGTCATTTAAACACCCAAAACCTAGTATTGCATAACATTATTTTACATCCAAATATCTTCAAAGTTTGCAAAACAGCACTTAATATTTTACGAACCTTAACCCAATGAAATTGTTGATACGTAGCAACACTAAAAACAAAGAAAATATTCGCTGTATATTGGAGCTAAGTTTAATCACAATAACGCAGGTATAAAGAATAATTTAAGATACCCGATAAAAAATGAACAAAATACTTGGTAGATAGTAATTATACCACGTGGGGTCCTGGGCTAATCATCGTACAAACAAATCACATTAGAATCTAGAAGGTGTCGCAACACAAAAATACTTTACTATCGCTTGTATAATAAGTATTTTGTTATCAGATAATTTTATGATAACGCAAAACTTTTGTTATTATTGGGTAAATTATAAAACGGAATTACCCAATCGCATTTGTTTCAAGATAAATATCAAAACTCCATCATGATTTTGCTTTCAGAGAGAAACGAGATTATTATTTTATCGTCACAGGTGTTTCTTAAATTTTCTGCGATACCGCGTTTTCTATCACGTAGGTAAATCTTTTTCACTGTTTTCTTTCACTTCTGCCCGAAAATCTCAATTACCATACGCTGTATTATGTATTTACCTAAAAAAACTTATAAAGGAAGCGTGAAAGGGACGCTTTTCCCCTATTTAATAGTACCGCTCTAAGACTTCAGATATAAAGCAGCCCTCTATTTATTGAGTTGTCTTACTGCGACATAACTACAACAAAAATTTCTAAAATAATGTCATAGAACTAAAAGCATGTATGTAACAAATAGTTAATAGCTACACAATTTAAACAATCTTATTTCACGAAGCCCCTTTACATCAAAACGGGCGGAGACCGGATAAACGCATTTGCACAGGTATTACGTTCACACAGCACATGTTCCGCACCATTCTGCACCACCACGTGTAACATGAGCAAGTTCTAATTGCAGAAGCATTCCCTATTCCAGTTTACTAGTCACAATAAATCAAATGAAACGACACTTCAGGAAATGAAAATTTTGGTCATATTTAGGAACTTTTAGACGTTTCTGTTTTTGGTATACAAAACAATTGCACCTGATTTCATGACGCGTTCCCTTAAATTTGGAGTGTACTACGTGAGCTCGACAAATGGATGTGCGACTAACGCTTATGCGACAAAACTGTACTGCGACTCACCGTAGTTCGAATGCACGCTAGTGCGACACACTGAAGATCGACATCTCGCTAGTGCGAGAAACGATTGCGCGACAGTAGTTCGACACTACGGTAGTGCGACACTACGGTAGTGCAGTACGTTGATGCAGTATTACAGTAGTTTGTTAATAAAGATACATTTTGAATTACATATGTCGTCGACATTATATAATCAAAGGTCGTCGCTCGCTTCGCTCGCTCTGTTGCAAGGTCACAATATCTAACCTAACCTAACCTATTGATCTCTGTCACAAAGTCGAACCTAACCAAGCAATGGATTTCTGGGCCTATGTCGGTTCTATATTATTATGTTCTATGTCTTCATGTCGCACTAGCGAGATGTCGATCTTCAGTGTGTCGCACTAGCGTGCATTCGAACTACGGTGAGTCGCAGTACAGTTTTGTCGCATAAGCGTTAGTCGCACATCCATTTGTCGAACTCACGTAGTACACCCTTAAATTTGGATTAGATTCTGAAAGGTGAAAATAGATAGTAAAGTAGGCATATACATATTTTTAAAACTACAAGTAAGAATAAAGAATTGTAGGTAAGCATTTTAAAGTTTTACATAAAAAAATAGATAACTTAGTTTAAAAGTTGGAGACGGTGGTGTCGGTGGTACGAAAAAATTGCCACAATATTTTTTATTTACTAAATGGTCTGTGCAGGTCTGTTAGGCACTATCTCTATCTAAAAAACTAATTTCGCTGCATCCGGTGAAACTGCAAGACGACCCCCACATACATAGTTGTAAAAAGACTTCTGTCTGTCTAGCCTAGATGAAGAATTGGAAACATGCGCTCTCCATAACATCAGCCGCTGTACCGTCATCAATGTTGTTTTACCAAAACATCCTCTGGCTATCTCTTCGGGATATATGCACGTGATAGCGAATAACTAGCTGTGTAGTTCTCATCAATCATATTATAGAATTGAAATAATTTGCAACACACTAAATTTTCTCTTGGTCACATAACTTAAGGAAACGTCAATGACCATATAAACACAAATACTTAGGACAATCTATTTTTTAATGCACATATCTTCTCCAATGTGTTGATTAATTACATTTTTTATAGTTGACTTCTCGGAACAGTTGTAATAAATACTCTTAAATAACAAGCACACTAGTGTCGCTTACAATTTTATTGTCGCTCGCTCGTTAGCTCAACAACATAATCCAAATATCAATTGACTCCAAACAGGTCTACATTAATTTAATATTTCGTCGTGTAGACCACCAACAGACGATAAATCAATTTCTCTCTCTCAAACAATTTATATAAATTAAATAATTAATCATAACATTCTCATCATTGTTTAAATTTTAATACTTACTTTGATACAATACTGTGTTACAGTTCACAAGAGTATAAACCTGTAACTCAAGTGCGTCTGGTCTGTTGAGGAGAGTACTCGAACGAACAGGATTACAATTCTAAATTATAATATAACTATGTTACTACCTGATACCCGCGACTTTGTCGGAACAGAATATTATATTATATGCTTAGAAACTATTTTTAAAAATGATTAAATTACCAAGTTCTCACAAAATCTTCCATTCCTTTTTCTACCCCTTAGGGGTTAATTTTTTAAAGAATCTTAAATCAATGTCCAATATTCCACTTGCAACAAAAATGTTTTCATGAATTAATCTTTTATCCCCTTTTTCTTAAGGTTTGTGAAACTCGTGTATTAATGTTAATTTATTTCCCAGTATAAACCCAAATAAATAAAGCAAAATAAGCCGAACAAAATCAAGATTACTTTTACCATTTCGGACGTGAGTCTATTATGTAGTTCGAATGATTTGCTCGTAAAAAATAAACAGTATTGCTAGCAATTCCCTCAAAACTGTAAAGCGAGTAGAGTAAGGTTAGTGCAATATGTAATCGGCAATACATTGGAGGTTGTTTGTGTTACGTTGTGCCAGTTATCGATTACAGTTGCATCGCCATAAACCCCGTAATGGTTATTGGTGAAATAAAATATCTTACACGTGATGCTTCAGCTAACCGTGAAGGTTGGAACATTATACTTTATAATAATTGATTAAACATAAATTCTAAAAATATCGCTCTTATAGTTACTAAAATTAGTTTACATATCATCATATGACGAAAAAGCTAATATTAAAAAAATATATAGTAAAGAACCACCACATATTATAATTAATGTCGATTAAAAGGAAGGTCCCTGTTTGATTGTGGCGCCGCCGCGCACCACCTCGCCCAAGAAAATTTCCATCTTACCTACATAAAATTACCATGTGCATATTTATTCAGCCTATGTGCAAATTTTATTTAGTTTCTAACGGGGACGGTGATTTTTATTCAAATACCTCTTAAAAGCCGCATTCGTTAATAGGTAGAGCGTTTATATTCAGTCTCTACTTAGGCAATCAGTCTTTAGCTCAATGACTATTAATTGAGATTGCGGGTTTAATCGCTGTTTTATACATTTTACTTAGAAGGAAGGATTTGAACAATTTTCTGGCTATTTAAGACCGAAATTGCGAAGGTTGAGAGAGTTTCTACCCGATATTTGAAAGCAGTTTGCAAACAATAATTATAATTATGTGATCAAGTTTTCACTGATAGACTCGGTCATGCGTGTTTATTTTTTTTTATATCTTATTTTATGTTTTGAATGACAATATAAGTTATGTGATTTTCTTTATTATTTGTTTTCTATCTCTGGAAAAAATCACTTAGGCTCTACTATGAGCCTTATTATCGTTTTATCAGACACCTTGTTATCTGACCGCCTGAAGGTCACATGCTCCCGCCGTCTGTCAATTGTAATTCTATCTTCGATTATTCGTTTTTGCAATATGGAGGTTACTGGGATAAATATAGTTCGTTGAGGAGGTAAGGTATGAGGTTATCTTTCAATCGTATTGTTGAAAACATTTCCCAGAACTTAGAAATGAAACTGAATGCTTAATCCGTCAATGGATCTCAATTGTTCATAAAGACTCAAGGATACTTTTGACTTCTTTGAACTCTAGGATTAAGGAGTTAGTCTAATCTGCAGGGACAGCACGTCAGTTAAAATGCCACCGATTACTGGTTAAACTAGTATCCCAGAACTACTTAAAGATGAGCAAGTCTACCCCTACATAATTCGTTGGCCTTAGGCGCTCATTTTATCCCACAGTTTAAACAAAAAAATCTGTCGATCAACATCTGACAAGCTAGCGCAGCTGAGGTTCGGTGTACTATCGGGCGCCGGCGGGGGTGAGGGCGGTAGGGGGCGACATCTGCGCGGGCGCAGGCTGCGTGTGTGCGTGTCGCCGGCGCGGTGTGCGTGTGTGCGTGTAGGGTGCACTACACCTTGCACGCAACGGGACCCAACCCCGAGCAGGTAGACGCGACGCTCGCCCGCTGACATAATTTGGGACGGATCTCACTTTCTCGATGCGAATATGGTTCCCGAACACGCAGTTATAATAGCGATCGATTTGGCAAACTTGTTAAGAATTCTGTGTATTTTAATGAAGATACAGATGGTATGCGTGATCGTATAAACATTATGTAGATGTGAAGCAATGTTTCAGTATTTGATTGATGTAGAGCTAAATAATTTGAAAATGTCTGTAGTGCCAACAGATCACGACTATGTACCGATAACGACCTAGTCCCGAGACGCCGGAGTTGTAAGAATAATACATACTGATGGGCACATTGAGAAAGCAGCATTTAGTATGCGCCTGGCTCTGGATAATAGGTCGCGAGATGGATTGACGCAAGAGACCAATGTCTACCAAGATCTAGAGTAAACACTATAGGGAAAAACCCTAAAATTCATAGCCCCTATTCGTAATAAATATCGTCATATAGAAAAAACATCGAAGTAAATGTTTCGTTTTATGAAGATTGTATAAAAGTAAAGTTAATGTCGTTATTGTATGAGGGTTATAAGAGCGATATGCTAATATCATTGCGAACAGACAATGGAACAACAAAATTGTATGTTACCACCAGGAGATAACAACCACAGTTTTTGTTAACTACACATTCGTTAATTACTGTAAAACTAACAAAAAACTACATTAGCATAAACCTGCATACACAAATTACAAGATAATTATGTAATTGTATTATGAAAATAGAACGAGAATTCAACAAACATTTCAGAAATGTGTTTATCTGCACAAATCTTGGGAATAAAAATCTTGAAATCATTTTTTGTGGTTGAAAAACCGATAATAACAGATGTTCTCTAGTGTGCCTCGCTCGTTTACTATTCACACACACACAAACAACACGCACACATACAGGGTCTCTAGAAACGCAAACACGGGCTTATGTCACAAATATTATATCTGCCATAGCTAGTACCTACGATGCCGTAAGATGATGACTAATTCCTATCGGAGTAAATATCTTAATTATCGCTTTTTTAATTATCCTTAGGGGTTATTTATCAACAGTTCGCTACCTGCGTTGAGTCGCAACTACCTCTAAAGTCACACTAGGTACAATTAATAAAAAATAAATTACTTTTAATAATGATGCACTACATAATTAGTGTGTATAAGTACATCAAAATGACGTGCAAGTATGCCAATCGCCACACCATCGCCACGTCTGTACATAGCTGGCACAGTAACAATTCAGTCGCTGTACTAAATATAGCACAAAATAAAACAACTGTCTCTTGCCCTTCATTCAGGCACCCTTATCACGGTACAAATGAACCCAATGCATGTGGCTATAGTGTCCACATTCACATGATACGCGTGGGCAACGTAATTGGTTGACGCGGCCGTATGCGCGGGCGCAACAGAATTTTTAATTATGAATTAATTAGTAACGATCAACAACACAAACGCGCCTAATCCTGATTACTCATTTTCAACACAATGTTCACGTTGTACTGTGATGAGTCATTAAGTAGGCTGTAGATATGCTTGTATGATAATTGACCAACACTTTTAGCGAGAATTTTGACAACAGGACCTCATTTTTAAACAATTTAAAGTTACTTCTTTGAAACATTTCGTGCATTTCACATACATAGATGTACGTACAGATCGCGGTATATAATTAGCTGATAAGTTATAACAATTAATAATATGCACGCACACGCCCATGTGCTGGGGTCGACGACTCTCCGATATAAATATTAATACTCAAATATACCGCTGTTCCCGACATCATCTATCTATTACCATATCGTGCATATTCCTGTGAGCGAGAATATCTGATTGTTTTATGAGGAACTTTATTTAGTAGTTATTGACATCGATTTTTTGCATTGTTGAATTGAAAACACTAAACAAAAACTTTCATATCTTATTTTTTTTGGGATCTCGATTTGTTTTATTATTTTTCTTTTGTTCAAATATGGCGGCCAGGTGCAGAGATGCGACAAAACTCTTCTGACCATAAAATCAAATTCATAATAATCTTTTCGATCATGTTGATTCTTACTTTCCATGCGGCCATGTCTACATGTAGTCATGTGATTCTTAAATGTGGTCTTAAATCTTTTTACGATGTTGCAGATACATACGCCTCTACTTTCTTCACAATTGTAATGCACGAACACAGTCTTATGACTATACTAATTGATGCCAAAAACGTGGTGACTGCGTGACGTATCTAATCTTATTATTTATTTAGTCTTAACAGTCGTATCTTTTCCACGAATTATAGTTCGGTTGCTGAGCATATGACTTCAAAACCATAGTGAATGAAACCTTCTAGAAGTACGTATTGTTAGTCATATGCTCATATGCTGGGCTGTTGAGATTTCGATAAGACTCTACAAATATAGAACGTCATTATCTTAAGTACCCCTGCCTACCTCAACTTTATTACTTTGCAGTATTTAATTAGAATATATTATGGTATGATGTCCTTGTAGATATTATAATATAATTAATTCTAATATTTTACGTGATGGGCGAAAAAATGTGCTGTGAACTTTAAGATAGTCGCGCAATGCAAAATACAGGTATAACCACAGCTAAATCCCGGGAAAGTTTGAAAAAGAGCTTGTTAAATTTCAGAGACTAGCAAGACAGAGGTAATTTTGAATTTCTATGGCCCATTAATAACGGAGTTATGATTCTCAAAACCTTTAAGAAGTTCGCCACAAACGGCCCAAACATAAATAATTCAAGCGATGTTTGTTTAAGATATACGAATCATCGCATTGAGAGGCCAGAGCCTATGGACTATTAATGCATTTCAAAAGAGTATTTAAGTACAAAGGGAGCTCTTAAAACGTTTGATTTGATAAATAAAACAAGAATATCCTTGATTATGCGTCTCTTTCTCAGTTAAACTCAGTACAGGAGTGCCAAACCGCCGAATGAACTCTAATTATTCAGCTGCTACTCGTCAAAATTTTGAGCTGGTTAATTCTGACTGCCAAAAAAGTCAACATACCTACACAGTTGTTGCTAAACATTTCGAAGAAAGACGTCTATAAAATTAAGAATAAACTTTTTTTTCAATTCCTTCAAGTCTCATGGCCCCACACATAAATTCTATATCATTTAACTTAAAATGATATAGAATTTTGGTCAGTGCTTTTATTCTATCTTATTGTTTAAGTCATAACAGTAACCACAAGGTAACGATTAAGAAGTTTCTAGTTAATTGATAGACCAAAAGCATATACAAAGTTTCAGTACTCAATAATGTTAAAAATCGAATGTAAACACACAATTCTGTCTGCTTCGCACATTATGGCTGTTGTTAAATAATGTTTATTCAGCGGCATTCCTTTGTCGCGTTTGTGTTGCATTACAAGTGGGTGTCAACTAGCCGCGGACTGTTGTAGGCCAAGGTTTCTGATTTGAATCTTTGTAACAATATTGGTGGACACAAAAAGGTATTATATAGTATTTCCATGGAATAAAAAGTTGATGTCATTAATAGAATTCTTTGTATGGTCACAAATTGTTCCTTTTGTTTGCTTATTTACTTATAACAATCGCATCAAATTCTAAAGTCCTTTTAGCATAACCACTAGAACTTAAATACAATTTGTCAAGGAGTAAATAAGCCCAAGTTTAAAAGTAGACCTAAAAAGCGTTTCAATATGCAGGGAATGCTAAAAGCTTCAGAATAAGAGCACTAAGCGCACTATTCGTTTACAGCAAGCAATGCATTTTACATTCTGTTTCACACATTAGTCACCGAGTTATGAATGGCTGAAGGGGGGCGCGAGGAAGGGAGGGGGGGAGCGGTGAAGCGAGGAGTTGCTGCTAAATATAGCGAGCCAGTAACAGGTGGTCGCTGCTCAGTCCTCACCCTACCACATCCACCCACGCGGCATGTGGCCAACACACCGCCATTGTGCACTTAACGGAACTAACAATTAAAATCTAGACCAAATCGACCAAAAATGTCAAAAGAAAATGGACGAAATAGCTTCTGAAATCCTTCTTGTAGTTTTTAAATATGGATTTCGTCTAAAACTCAAGTTAATTTGACTCCTTCAGAAATACGGACTCTTTAAATACTACGGCAAAAATCGAAAAAGTAGTGTTACATCCAAGAAAAATAGGTCTCAACTTGTGTGTTATATTATTTAGCTGTTCCAAAGCAAAGCACGTTTGTGATGACAACGTGATGATGTATTATAATGATACGATCTTACTTTCTGCTTTGCATTAAAACACTCCACATACGTAATCAAGAATCTCAGTTATGTGTTAGATGGAAATGTTCGTGTCTGATACGCTGGATCATGCATATTGTACGATTGTACATGGTTATTAACAACTGTATTGTTTGGTTCTGATCCTTTTTTGTTTAAAGACTTTTCGTACACGAGGCAACACAAGTCTCCGATACTAGGTGACCATAGTCTCTAAGCAACTATCTCAATAAAAACTCATGAAAGTTCGTAAACTCGTGTCTCGAGTTACCGACAATAGTATCCACGTGTACGAAGGGCCTAAGTATCGTTGACGATTTGTATATCCGCCCTCGGTCCGATTGATCCGCGATTATCGGTGACCGCCTCGACTCCACCATCGAGGAAACGGAAAGGGATGTTACAGTTTTATTTTTAACTATATCTTCACGCGACGAACGTCCTAAATGATTATCCGGAACTCCAAGTGTTTGTTGGTTTAAGAATAAAGAGTTCGTTTCCGACTATTATAGAGTGGCCGACCACGACCCGCCTTTGAAAACAATTAATATGAGGATGTTTGACAAGCTCCACTATCCTGTTCGATAATGTCTCGCAATGTATGTAATGTACAAGTTTCAAGGGCACTTTAAGTACCGCAAAAGCTTTTATTAGCAAGGTGAAGTTAAAGATAGAGAGTGTTAATTAAATTCGAGATCTGTTTCCGGCCGCTATCGAATTGCAATGTAGGTAATTGAGCGTGCTACTTATAATAGCGTCGTTTATAATGAAATTGCTAACATACTCGTACAGCGACTTTTCTCGGAAGAGGCTGGGGCGTCTGGCCGGAGCGGTTAGTGTACGTCAAATGCAGCAAACTGCGCCCGCGCACAAACACCGCGTTCATTCAATAATGAGAGCTTTGTACTGATTTCATTTATCGAGTGTTACTTCATGTCTATTAAATGATGATCAGAATTATTAATAGTTATATTAATAAGACCGTGACGAATGACAGGCAAGAGCGTAATAAATATTAATAAACTGAGATTTATACAGAAGCTATTAAAAAAAAGTGTTTCACAAAAATAGCATTCGTTCTTAGCGCAGCAATAAATAATTCTAGTGATGTAAATTAAAGTGGAACCAAGTCTGGGTGAAATCTAAACCTATCATCAATCATAATTTGCCTCGCGCAACTTGTTGGCCGGTGTCTCCGCGGCGACCCTGAACACGACACTATATTTAGACGGAGTGTAGCCCTTTAATGCGATTGCATTAGGGTTGGCAGATAAAGAAGGAAGACACCAAACTGCAGTGTTTTTGTCATATATTCCTCGAAATTTCTTGTAACGTAAACAAGAGGCCGTTCATCCTTGCAGAATCTGTTTTCGGTTAGGTCTATAATTGGACAGTTTGTTGGGTATTGTCCCTGCCCAGTAACCCTATCCCAAAGCATAAGTCACGCGATGTTAGCACATGGCCCGAGGCGACGCCGGCAGCCTATCAGGCCGCCTCATACATACGCGTGCAGTTTACCCAGAAACTTTTAGAAGCTATTCAAAGAAACGTTTTGTATTCCGTATTTATGTAAATTTGTTAAATATTTCTGCGAATAAGCAACTGAATTTGAATGAACGTTGCTATGGGTTTGTAATGAATATAAATGTCGTATATATTTTTTTATCATTTTATTGCGAACATGCAACATATTTCAAGTATCTAAGAATTAAATGATATTCTTGGTATTTTTGTGAATTCTTTACTTTTCTATTTTCTGCGTAGGGTCGACGTAGCCTAGTTGTTCATCGGCGGTGTGTGGCCAAAACGAAGGCTTCTTCACGAAGTCTATAGCGTGTTCAGGATAGACATCGTATACCATTTCTAGAGTCATATCTTCGAACGGTGGCAGAGCATTTATTTTCTTTATTTCTGCGTTCGCTCTGTGGAAGTTATAAAGAAATTATAAGACCAAAAGAACAAAAGTTTCGCAGTACCTATTTCGATTCGGAAATTATCTAAACATGCAAATGTGTAACACATTTAGTAAAGTAGGTAAAAGCTACAAACAAACTTGTTAATATGCTCCTGCATCTCATCGCCAAATTTCTTGATTTCTGGCAGCAAGGACTCCCATTGACGATCGACCTCCACCGATAGCTTGTCGGTCGGGTACGGCACCTTCATGGCTTCGTATTGACTTTTAAACTTGTCCACAAGACCCGGTACTGGTACTGTTTTTTTATATTCTTCCCAGTTTATTTTCGGTGACTCTGGAGGGTTTGCTAATACTCTGCGAAAAACCAAAAATTACATTTGAGAGATATGTATTTATTTATTTTTCAAACATTTTCATCATGTCACCTTTGTTTTCCACGATTGGGAGAAAACATTTTTTTTTTGTTACTGCCCTTGGGTAGGTACTTTTGTCAATTTTTGTTACGACTTCTGGACCAAAAACATCAAGTGACTATTATTAAAATGTATTTCAAACACTGTTTTCTTACTAAAATACTTCGTTTTATACCTAATGAACCTCGTAAATACATAACCATACCTAATCAAATACACGTCAGCTTTTCCTTTAAAAGCCAGGAACTTCGCCCTTTGTTCAGGCGGAACCCTTTTTTCAAGTTCCTTCCAGTTAACAGTAGTTTTCAAAAACCTTTTAGCCATTGTATTATTTTGTAAACAAGAATATCATTTCAACAAAATATGACAAATGACATATAAACGAAATAAAGTCTAGGAATAAATTTCCAAAGAGATCGCTGATAAAAGATTTTATCTCCAAATTGCTTAAACTCCTTAATCTCCATTGCATGAAAGTGAAGAAGTACTATAGTGCAAAGTAATACATCCAGTCATTCAGTACAAATCAGTCCTTGAGATCCTTAGGTATGCATCCATGTCCTAAAGCTAAAAAAGCCTTCTACCCTATTTATACCAGGTGGCATTTAATTTATGGTAAAAATGCATACGAGAGAGAAAGGAAAAAAAAGGTTGTCCACCCCATAATTTGAGGAATTGGTTAAATTTTGATTAAATCAGGCATAAAATGAGTCAATTATCAGTCACGCGATGCGTGAGACATCAGATCCTCGTACTAAATTGCGTGCTTACCTCCAGGCTCGGGTTTCAAAGGTTAGAGATCATTCAGTAATTTTATAAGCCTCCTACCCTGGTCCTCACTTGCACTTAGTTAGTGACCCTAACTTCTTGTAAAACCAGATTCTCCATCATTAATTAAGTATAAGTCTACTTTATATTTTTTTTAATCATTTTAATTTAAAAAAGTTTTTTCTAGACCCGTTGTAGCGGAAAAACGAAACAGTCGGGTAAATTATGATTCTTTGTTCCCAAACTACGCAGTAATTAAAGGGCTCGTTGTACACTAGATGAATAAAATGATTGTTAAAACAAATGAGTGTAACTATTTAGAAGGGGAACTCGCTTGTAGATATTATGAGCTATTTGTGTTATTACGTACTGATAATACTATCGCACCGTGATTAGATAGAGCGAACATTGTCATTTCGGACGGTCATACGATAATTCGCGAGCTTGTTACACGCATTGAATTATTTAGTGTTGTTCGTGCGTAATACTTGAAAGGTAATACAAACTTCCGGGAATTAAAGCTTAAATTAAATATTTTGTCATTTGCATCGTACATTTGTTTATTCACAGATAATACATGTGTCAAGAAAGCGTAAGTGTTACTGTTTCGATAAAAACTTTGCTATATTTTCCTTGTAGTCATCACGTTCTTTCTTATTATAAAGTTTTATGTTTGAAATTAAATCAGTGTTTCCGAATTCTCAGAATCTTACACAATTTCCAACACTAAACGTACAAATAGAGAGGTCATAGAAAACATCTCACCCCATTCAAGTTGATAAATTAAGTTCAAACATCAAACAATTGACTAGACGTATCCTCTTCAATCAATGCTCCTAATTTTAGAGTCTCGAGGAGTACTACTAGAGCTCGGGGCATTCGGAGCTCTATCCACCCCTAGCCGTTCGACATTCAAATGAACAAATCGACACTCCGTTTCAATTACAAGACAATAATGTCGGGTGGTGTCAGATCGTGCCGTATCCGGCGGATATTAGCCGTAACGATCCGGCTACCGGCTTCAGACGCGCCGAATCCTGACGACACATTTAGTGTGTAATATGTTCGGAGATTCGAGGAACAACGCACCATCGACTTTATATTTGAGAAGATTGTGTGAATGAATGTGATACATATATATGAACTTTTTGGTTCGGTTTTTGGATTCCGCTTCCTAGTGCTTGGCTATTTTGGTAATGGTTGAAATTCTATCCCTTTATTAAATGCACGTAGAACATATTTACAACGTGTTGTCTGTATACGTAATAAATTATTATTAATCCAGCCTATAAACGTCCCACTGCTTGGCACAGGCCTCTTCCCATATAGAAAAGGCACGAGCATTGATCGCCACGCTTGCTCTCTGCGGATTGGCGATTTCAGATCCCAATTTTGGAATCCAGGTTTCCTCACGATGTTTTCCTTCACCGTTAGTCAGAAGTCTCTTAGAATAATTAAGAAAGTACATATAACTTTGAAAAAGTCACATTGGTACTTGCCTGGGTTCGAACCTGGAACCTTGTGCATACAAAATCCGGTCATTAAACCGCTAGGCCAACACGATTTTTTATACGTAATAATTATAATTTATTTTAAACGAATATAGAGCAAATAAAAATGATTATATTAATGTAATTAGCGTATTACATTCAGAATCAGAAATCTCTATTTATTTATTTGACAGAAAATTACGAAGCTACAAAACAGCTCACATCAACTTCTACACTCGTTATTAAAACAAAACGAACACATGATTCCTACAAGGTATAACACAAAAAACAAAAGATGGATAGAACGAGTAGGTGTTTATAAGGAACAGGTTCGATCCCTTATTCAGGCTTCGGCGGCTAATTTATACTCCATCCCTTTCATTCCTACAGTGTGTGAGAGAGATGCCGAAGTATTAATAGTAGGATATTGGCGATTGTAGCTTCGCTTGCGGTTACTGAAGCCTTATTGAGACTTGATCGAGATACGTTGTAAGTCGTAGTCATAAAAATAAATGTTGATAGGCAAACGGTAGTCAGAAGCAGGCTATATACATTTTGTAGGTATAACGAACTTTAAACCAAGTAGTTTGAATCTTACTTCGTTTATTTATTGCTTTTAGTGATAAAGATCTAGCTTTATCAATTTTGTTTATTTTAACTCGCACAAAATGATTTAAATAATCATGTGAATTCGGAGAATAAATTAAATAAGTATTCCGTTATTCAAATTTATCCTTAATTTAATCCAGTAATCAATGTAGATACCAATATACTTAGATATCTATCAGTATGTTTTGGATACAGTCAGACTATATTTTTTTTGTTTTAGGTCTATACTGAGTCGGCTTTGGCAAGTCATTATTTGAATTATAAGTACATAGTATAAGAAGATTATCGTATAGTCGTTTTAATTTTGATTAGATAACGGATTGATGACATGATTTATTACCATCTAGATAATAATTAAGTAAAAAAGAACCATAATCTCGTTTTTACTAATGCATGTGATTTTTGGACAATCGAACAAATCAAAAGTATTGCGTAAATGATGACATGTTAAATTTTCTACACATCCGTCCAGTTCAGTCTGGTTATAACCGTGAGACATGTAAGTAGGTCATAATTGCAGAGTCAGCGTTAATTTCACAGTTAAAAGGTAGAATTCAGATTCTTGCCAATACCATTTTCAGTCCCATGTGCGTCGTTAGCCCTGTCGGAATCTTCGGCTAGGTCACAAAGGTCCCCAGGTACTCTCTTTACTAAATATTACGTCCGAAAATACAAACCAACATAGCAAGTGCTGGTCATTTGTTTTAACCTCTGCTCTACGTCTGCTGAACATACCAAACTTCTTTGGATAAAGATTAAGATATATTTTTCTCGTCTAACTGGAGTTATTGGAGAAAAACTGTGGATTCTATTTAACATGTATATTTCTGTTGTTACAGCCCCAGCAGCATGAAGCTGGAATGGACGGAGAGCGAGTCGGACTACGGTCTGGAGGAGGCGGCCTTCTACGAGGGCCCGCCGGTGGCCGCGCCGCCGCCGACCAAACATGTCTCCTTCAGTCTTAGACTTGACTTGGTGAGTAGAAACCTCAATCAAACCTGACTGACCAATGGCCGAGTGGTAAAGGTCACCACGCTTATCACTGTGCTTGGCTTGCCGCAGGTTCGGCCCCCGCGTGGAAAACCATTTGTATGAAAGAAACAGTCTGTATGGCCCTTTAACCTCAATGACATTAAATGTTTACCATCTATAGATTTTATTTTGTTTTTTATATGGCTTATCTATGACAGGTTTAGACATGAAAGTTATTAAGTGTTTGTCTACACTAATATTATAAAGAGGAAAACTTTGTTTGTTTGTAATGAATAGGCTCAAAAACTACTGGACCGATTTTAAAAATTCTTTCACCATTAGAAAGCTACATTATCCACGAGTAACATAGGCTAAATTTTATTTTGGAAAAATCCAAAATAAATCCAATGGTCCACGCGGGCGGAGCCGCGGGCGACCGCTAGTTTTAAATATACAAATAAAAATAGCATTGGAAGAAGAATAGTAATATTAACTAACATACAGTTACTCAGATGCTACATACCTACATAGTAAATATCTTTTTTTCATCTTTCTTAAGAATAAAACTGAATTGTACTTAAAATATAATGTTGTATATACCAGTCCTTACATACGCTACAACACTCACACAGCAAACCTTTTTTCATTTATTTCCATTTAATGGTCCAGTCCCGACAAGGTTGCTCGCGAGTTATGAAAACCCGTTAGGTTTGATCCAGTACTCGACGGATTCATACTGTCAACGACTAACAAAATAACTAAATGTTCTTTGATGTGAGACTTGTATTCTCAGAAACAATTTTGTTATAAAGGAACTGTAAACAATATGATGTTTTAAGTTTAAAATAATACCAGCCTGTTATTTTCATAGTATAACGCAAACTTATGCCTCTTAAACAGACATAAGAGAGATTTAATTTATTTAGGATTAGTTTTATAAACAAAGTGAGCCCAGGTTTTCCGGATTTCGTTAGATTGTACAGTGTGTTGGTTCCTTAGGTTTACGCGAATGTTAGACATTGAAATAAAACTACATTTTTACGGATTTTGTCGCGGTTTATTTTCATTTTATGTCGAAACGTCGGGACATAAAATCAAAATAAACCGCGACAAGATCCGTAAAAAAGTAGTTGTAGGGTGCGCTTATCCATAGTCTTGGAATATAGACCTAAAAAGTACCATAACCTTAATAAAGACGCAATAGTGAATGAATTCGAATCTGCAACCTTGTATTCATTGAATCACATTAAGACATTACTTTTATTCTTAGAACATAACTTGCGAAACTAGAACCAAATGCCTATGAAATAATTGATGCGTTAGGTTAAAGATGTATTCAAAAATGTTTAATGTCACCAGTAACAGTTTTGATGGTCTCATGTCAAAGGTTCAAAGACCGCCAATGTCAAACGTCAATGTTTACGAAAAATGTCAAAATGGCGCAATAGAATCACAAAGAAGGCAGATCGCGTATTCTAAAGATTTGATATCATGAAATACGTAACTGTATGTTGTTTTGTTCATAAAATATTAGGTAGGCGAATGAGGGTCTAGTGTTTTCAATAGATCTGGTTTATTTATCTAGATTTGCACATACATAACACAGTTAGATCGTTTAGGAAGTAACAAGTCAGCTTAGTCGTAGTAGGCGCCTTATCAAACATTTATTTAGTGATCATAATAATTGTTCAACACTATTTTTTATTATGACTTTTAATGTGAATCTAAATAAGTAATTTAATGTAAAATAATTAATTTAATAAACAGGTTACTGAACCTTTAAAAAATAACTCCTTCCGGCCTGGACGATTTATGTATCCTTCTCATTATTAACGTAGGTATGTCATGCAAAAAAAATGTATGTAAGTATAGTGAATGTCCTTAAGTTAATAGGTTTTCTTTTCGTCGACCGCATTTAATGGAAAGTCCTTTCGCTTTTCCCGTCTTTCCCCCTAACGATTATTTACGTAGAAATATGAATACTTTAGAAAGTAAATACAGTAATTATTAATGATACCGTCGTACTGATTAAGCAATGAGAGGAAATCCGAATGAACATGAAAAAGCGGTATCGTTTATGTTAAACGATTAGTTTCTATAGAAAACTAGACGCAGCCAGTTTTGAGCTGACACCGACCTATTTACTAGGGTATATTTACTTGACATTAGTAAACGTAGGCAATTAATTAAGTTTATTTTCTTTTTAATAATTTTTTGAGATTAAATTCTTAAAAATTAATATTTAATAGAGAATTTAGAACGGCGCCACTAGATATCGATAAAAATAAAATTTAGTTTTTGTCAAAATAACTAGAGAAATGTCGATGACTTCTGGCCGATTTTAAATTACAATACTTTGATTTGACTTTAAAAGCACGGTCTAAGGCAATGTTTATGTCAAAGCAAATTGTATAGGATCAACTGTAATTCTTGTTGTTTATCGAAATTCAAATCAATACCGATGAAATAACTGTTCTAACTAACGCAAAGAACAAAGAAAGGTTCCGCTGTTTTTTATCACACAAAACATACCGCGTCCCCTAATATACTTGTTTTACTTGCGTAGAGTCTGCAAATACAGTATCAAATCAATTTTTTTGTAAGTAGATAGGAACTACAACGAAAACCCAGCTAAATATTTTATAGAAAAAAGTAGGTATGTCCTTATATAAAACCTTATAATAAATATGAAATGTTATAGTACACATATTCACCTGAAAGTTAGCAACTCAAAGTCACAAAGAAAGAAAGCTCCATTCAACAATGTATCATTCCGGTTTATTTTCTTTTTTCAAATGGTCTATGGCTAGAAAACAGCCTGTTCTCGTACGCGTTTCCGATTGACTACTATAATTAGTAGAAGTTATTCTAAACTGCTCGTACAGGTCTCATTTCGTATGAAAACAGTAGCGTTTTTGTAATTAGATGGGCGTAGAAACCGGTACGCCAGGCTTTGGAACATGTGTAATGTGTATCATTAAGAAAAGCAGATTATTATTTATGTTTATGTCTTTTGAGGACATGAACCTGACTTCTGATATATGAACTCGTTTTTAAAAGGCTGCTGTTTATTTATACTTGTAACGGTATCGACGGTCAATAAGAGCGTGCGAAACGAATGTGATCTAGCTTAAATTTTTTTATTAATAAACCAGCCTATAAACGTCCCACTGCTGGGCACAGGCTTCTTCCCATATAGAGAAGGCACGAGCATTGATCACCACGCTTGCTCTCTGCGGATTGGCGATTTCAGATCCCAATTTTTGGAATCCAGGTTTCCTCACGATATTTTCCTTCACCGTTTGTCAGAAGTGTCTTAGAATAATTAAGAAAGTACATATAACTTTGAAAAAGCCACATTGGTACTTGCCTGGGTTCGAACCTGCAATCTTGTGCATACAAATCCGTTCATTGAACCGTTAGGCCAACACGAATATTTTTATTAAACATTAATATTTTTCTGAGTAATTTTGTCGTAAGAAAATAAACACTTGCCTTCTTACCTAAAGTAGTTTGTAGCGAGGGGTAAAACGGTGTCGTCTTATGCCATCCCCGGATGTGTAGCTATGGTTCACTGGACCGTAAATACCCCGATCAACTTGCACTATCTGACAATTTAATAATACAATATTGCCCTCGCATTCTTCTTTAATAAATGAAGATGTCTGTAAACATATTATCTAGGTATTTTAGTAGGTACTTACAACCCAGATGTATAAATATTATAATTACTCGAAACATAAATCCTGTTTCAAAAAGACGCTAGTCTAAAGTATGTGTAATTTTGCTTTATTCTAAGATAAACTGTTTATAATAATTCACAAAAACTAGTCTTCTCAGAAAAACAACTAGACGGGCGCAACACACAAATACTAATAGATAATGCATTTAACCAGGCGATTAGACTTTTCATGCGTCTGCAAGTATTTAGCTCAAACAAAAATAACAATAAAGAAGTTTATTTCATACACCTTAAACTAAGCATACGGTCAAAATCAATCAACGACTTAAATAAAGGAGTATCGAAAACAAACTTGAGTTCTTATTTCAAAGATCCCGCTCTTTTTGCTTTTTTATTTTTAAACTTGTCCGTGACACTGACGCTAAGCTGCACTAATGAGTTTCGACATTAGCTGACTACGACGAAAAACTGTTGGAACTTTTTACGAATGGGTTACAGAGAATTGTATTATTTTTTAATGATTACTCGAGAGGGTTCGAGTGACGAATTGGTTTGGGATAATTATACGAAACGTGAATATAATTATCGGGCGGATTAACTTAAGATGGGGTTGAAATTAAGGAAACTTTATTTAAAATTATTTTTTTCCTAATAGACGACATATCGAAAATGTACTAGCGCAATTCATATTCAAATAAACATCATAAAAATATAAACATCATAATTTTATGATATTCTTTTATTACATTCACAGAGAAAATACTTTTAAAATTTCAGGGTACATAACTCAAACTTTCGGGATTTTATTTACAGTCTGTTCTTAAATACTGAAACTATCATTAAATCATATTAAGGCAGGCTCGTTAATAACCACTTAATAACCAACAGGGGTAAGATAAAGAGGCCGTCAAGTGTTTTGACGTTCACACCTCTATGGCAGTGAGAGCAACCATAAAGAATAAACTCTGACGTGATTTACGTGTGCGCGTGTCAACAAACACCTCATAAATGACTGATAAATAATCAGAAATGTTTTGTTTTTGGATAACCTTAAATTAAAATCTCGTAATAAGTATCTTCTGTAACAATCACCTTTGCGTGAAATTATCAAAAAAGATGTTTATGTTGTCTTTGGCATCCAATAATTTCTTTCATAAATGATGCGTAGCTGAAAAATCCCTGTAGCCTGTAGCAAATTTATTTCTTATTTCCGACAAAGCAGCGCAATAATAATAATTAAACAATTAAATAAGTGATAATACGGTAGAGTGGTACCCGGGTATCCACGCGTGTCTCATTAGGGTGAGGTAGGCGATATCCGGCTACTAATTAAAGGGACGACTCTAGTTACGTCCGCCTCCTAGGATATGACAAATTTGTTGTGATTTTTTTCTCAATAATTGTCCCTATATTTATAAAACGTATAGTTTCAACCGAAATTATTAGTATTGTCTCAGATATCAAGGAAGCATCTATCATATATATCTAACATAAAATTATTCATATAAAATATGATGGTTGATTTGGTATAAATCGGTACATAATATTCTCTTGATAGTGACATCTGCATCCTGTATTTTAAATTGCGCATTATTTGTTTCATTACAGACCTAGTACAAAGGAACCTATTAAAAATATTGAAAAGCATTTGCACGTTATATCTGCCACACAATTGCGACATTTTCCTTGAAAACCTCGAAAATGTTGATAAAACTTGATGTGTTCATAATGTTTTGTAAATAACAGTTACGTTGTAACATTGCACGTTTAACTGAACTCTAATCAGTTATTTTTCACCCAAACCTGCCTTTATTAGCGCGAATAATTATATTTGACTACATATAGCATATACGGTCCGTAACCTGTTTATTAAGTGTCAGTAAAATAAGTAAAATCATTGAACTTTCTGTGAAACATTTTAAAATTTAAAAAATAAAGTGACTTCCCCTCACAACTCCGTCTCAATTATTTTCCACGTCGACAATTCAAAAAACGAAACAATAAATTCACTGCGTGACAATCGGAATACTATTTAATCTACCAATAATTTAGTTTTTTAACGCCGTTTGAAGGGTAATATATTAGAAGGGGGATCAACACGCCAGATATATCAGGCTACGTTTAAAGACGTTTAAAAAGAGATTCTCTTGATATAAGGAGACAACATCTTGACACCGCACACGTCTTACTATTACGTTTGTAAACGAGCGACAAATTGACAATTAACCTCGACTATACGTTATACACTTTTTTTCGGGCTGTTTGTGTATTTCCCTAGCGTTTAAAAAGTTATAAATATGCACAGAATTTATCTTTATGTTCGACAGTTCGTTTTTTAAATTCTTTGGTTTGTTTATGCTTCTATATTCAGTTTAAATCTCTGTTTTTAGCGAGCTTATAACTTTAATGTAGCTTTAATTAGTAGTGTAATTCTAAATTATTTAAATAAATAATACATAATCAAATTGAATTATTCATTATTTTTAAATATGAATGAAATCAAGCAACAATTCCATGAAGGTTTTATTACGAATCTTAACCGTTGCTGCTTCGTCAACCGTTGCGAGTGTTTTCTGGTTATGTGGTCAGTTGGACCCTAGCTCGTGTCACACAATCACGCCAACCAGTCGAAATCATCGTCATAGCCCCCTCTTTACGCTCCAGCAATTTATGTCACAAAGTCCCCTTTTCCTGTAAACTAGGTACTTAGGTTGTAACGGACTCATCGCTAATGGTAGATCATTTTGATTCCATACAAAAGATAGTTATATTGTGTGATTCCATACAAGACTTACCATGAATACGATTGAGATCAAAGTAAGTTTAAATCCATATCTATAAAGGATATCCATGTAAAAAGTAAATAATTAACTTGAAATTTTTTAATGAAAATAAAACATCAATTTCTTTAGTTAGAAGTGCTTCCCTACCTTTTAAAAGACATGTCGGGCGCATCAATCGACAGGCTGGGTAATAAGAGGTGTTCGAGTCAATTGGGATCGTGCCCCCCGATATCTGTAATCACGTGCCAACAACAAAATAGGGGTGACCCGACCCCACACTTTGAACCGAACCAAAATACCCCATGAATGTTTACGGGTTAATCATCGCGCACGGATCATTGGACAAGGAATTCATTATTCTGCCATATGCATTCTGTTAAGATGTGATTTTGTCCTCTTTTCTAACTAATTGAAAGCGTTTCATTGTGAATTATTGTTATTTGTAACGGTAATAATTATGTTATTAACGACAAAGTTAATTCTACCTTCCGGAAGTGTACTTCCTGTTTGAAAACTTAAGTTTTAACTGAGAAAATATTGCCAATTGAAGACATATTTTCTTTTCATGCAATATAAAATTAAATAGCTCGACGTTTCTGAACTGATTGTATTTTTATACAATGTAATAGTATAAAGAACTTTGTGTCAGCATTATGACCGGGGTCTCATAGAGTCGTAACAATATAGAGTAGTTGATTGGCCCGAGGGGGCGCTGATTCGATTTTGACGTTTTTATTGGTCCATATTGATACACTTTGTGATTAGGAGCAGTGTCATGGGCCACGAGATATTCAATTGAGAAGGGTCAGCGAGGGATACGCAGAAATCATACTTATATACATGTTACATACATACATATTAGTAATAGGTTTATTTGCAACGTCACATGTTTTGATACAACATTGATATATACAAGTTTATTGTCAAGTGAGTTTAAACAAATGCAATCTATGATAAAATTTATCGTTATCAATTAAAAGGTATTAATCAGTTATGAGTAATATGGCATCGAAATTATCTAGAAAAGTGGACGATAGTCATAGACTTTGTACTGTACTAACTAGTTACTTTGCTGGTAAATACCTTCTTCTTCCTGCCTTGTTCGAAATTATAGTCATTTGGGGTCGTCGCAATGTTTTTTTTTCTCTTTTTTGCTCGTAAATGCTGGTTTATAAAAAACGCCTTTGAAATAATGATAAAGTATTTGATAGATTTATTGAACAAGAAGATCGAGTTGTAATGTACCAAATGTATAAATTTTCGAAAACTGTTAGTAAATTCATTTGTTTCTACTTAAATAATGTGACATTATAATTTACTGTAGCTCTTGAACGTATATTTCTTTGCCCGTTTATACATTTATCAGTTTGGAAACCTTGAAACATGGCCGGCTCGCTTGAGTTTATTTCTTATCGTATAGAGTTTATTCCTTTGAATAAGAATGAAGATAGATCAAAGGATCTTTTGAACAATTGTGTTGTGAATATTTTTTAAGCGAGGCATGTCCGAACAGCGAACGGAAGTGGCCAGTGTGTGAACAGCATACTGACTTGTCCACATGTAACGTGAGCCGATGCGATCACCGCCTGCTTCGCTACCATATATAAAACAATATCCTCTTTTGAGGGACACTCTGAGGTTTTTAAAAGCCTATCAGATGATTTGGGAGTCTAATTTCAATGTGATTTATCGTTTGGAATCAGTTCATCGGCGCCAATGCTATTTAAAAACTGTATAATAGATGTTTTGCAGGCGGGCTCCATGTATTTACAAAATTTTCAGGTTGAATAGCTGGTATTGTTTTTTTTTCATTAAATATAAATGGCGAGCTACCTAAAATTTTTAATCGCATATGTAATTTAAATAGCATTTTGAGATAAAACAAGGATCACAGTGTGGTCGACCGCCCAAGACGAGAGCATAAATAGGCATCATCATAGGCTTAAACCTCTAAATTATTTACGAGGAATACTAGTACCAAGTAGTTTTACATATTTGTTTGTGTTCCAGTGCGATGAGGGTGGCGGCAATGCTGACGGCATCAAGACGGAGCCGGTGGAGGCGGAGGAGCCGCGCGCCATGCAGAAGGTGCCCTCGCTGTCTGATCTATCAGACCCTGAGGCCTCGCTAGGTAAGTCAATTAACTTTGCTGTATTAATATAAGAAACTTTCGAACTGTATGATGCTTCCAGAAAACTATTAGATAGGTACCTATACGTAAACGCGTTCTAAACGAATATAAAGAACTTTTGAACTGTTTGATGTTTTCAGAAAAGTATTATCTGTAAGGCCAGATAACATAAATGCAAAAGTTACTTATGCCATTAACGCTTTCAAGGCTTAAACACATACGGTGTTTTATAAAATTTTGGAATTAAGTTGGTACAAAAACTTAGCAATTATTAATATTATACACAGTTCAAGACTTCACATTTGGAATCCAAAGTAGTTAGAGGATTAAAAGCTGTAGAGCATTAGCAAAATGACTAAACTATGGAGCTTTTATTTGTACTTAGGTAAATAGTATAAACGTCTGCGTGAATAACCCGTATACTAAGCTTAAAAGTTATATTATTGGAATTGGCTACATTGTAAAAATCTTTTATGTAGTTAGTATTACATTGTGAATAATTATAACAGTTCATACATCTAAAACAGTCAATATAATTTATATTAAACAACTAATTTCGCAAACATCGAAAGCACGTGAACATTAGCTGAGTCTTTATTATTTCCGCTTTTCAACTATTTTTATCGTTACGCCATCGTTTGGTTTAAACACTTTATTTTTAACAAAAGGAAATGGGGAATAGACATCTGCAAATAAATGTACAACGCATTATTGAGTGGGCTGAAAACTAAGATCGACTGTCTTTTTTTTCAAGAATGATTTGACTAATCTTTCTACTGTATGCCAAATTCACTCAACGATATCGAGCTTTTTAACTTAATATTTAAGTAAGTAATTTTGACGACCTTCGCGGTCGAGTGGCGTACACACCGGTTTTCAAGGTGTCGCCAGCTCGCCAGGAAAGGTTTGATCCCCGGACGGTACAGTGTAGAAAATCAGTTTTGTACATTGTCTTGGGTTTGAGTGTTTGTGGTAGGTACCTTCGTTGTCACGGAATTCCTTAACACAAGTGCCTTAGCGACTTACTTTGAGTTCAGAATTCAGAGCATGTGATGTCCACATTACTTTTATTATTTATTTGTTCACAAATTGATCAAATAATTGAATAACCTTTTCCATTACACTAACCGATCTCAGTTCTTAGTTCACGCGTTGACGTGCCAATCGTTTAGTGTAACAACGTTATCCTGGCATTAGGTAAGACTCCCCGCCAGTAAATCTTGGAGCGGAACCGGGTCGGGATCTATCCAGTGTCCGTTGTTGCGTCCTGTCTAACACGCTGTTCCTGACCTCCGCCGGATCTCAATGCTTAGATTTTGAGATATTTGTGTCTTTGATTGCTACTTCCTCATATGAAGTTCAAATTATCAATCCTCTCCTTTATTTATGTCAGCATTTCGGTTCTTTATAACGAAACTGTAACAATCATCTGCCATCTTCAAAATCAACCTTTGAAATATGAATCTAAAAACTCTATTTAAGTTAATAATAATTAACGGCAATTATCCACAATATTATTAATGAGCACTTAGTCAATAAATAGACTTGGTAAGTATCGAATACCAAAAAAATTAAAAGTGCAGTGCAACAGACTAGAAAAGTAGGTCCCTATGTGAAGTATCGGAACCAATCATTCGACCAATCGAAATCCGCGGTATGCCTGAAATATGTCATTCTCTTGGCTTCTTTCCAAAATTATAATGAAGAAAATTGCTCGTACAGTCCTACGTAAGAAAAATCCTAGTATAATAGGTATAGGGGACTTATGAGAGTAATTGAATCATTTGATTGTACCTAGTGCGGGAATAGAGCGTGTACTAATAAATAGGTGAACCAGAATAGGATAATACGCGGCATCCTTATTACAACGGGTGCAGTTTCAGATTCGTCCGGCGCTTTCATAACACTGCATTATACACCTATCTATACTAATATTATAAAGCTGAAGAGTTTGTTTGTTTGTTTGGTTGAACGCGCTAATCTCAGGAACTACTGGTTAGAATTGAAAAAATCTTTTTGTGTTAGATAGTCCATTTATCGAGGAAGGCTTTAGGATATATAACATTACGCTGCGACCAATAGGAGCTAAGCAGCTGTGAAAAATGTCACAAAAACGGGAAAAAATATTCATACTTGAAAGCTTCCGTTGCGTGCGCTGCGTAAACGGTTCGAGTTACCCAAAATATATGTATGAAAGAATTGTTCCTCTTTAAATGATCTAAAAAAATGTCTGCGACAGTATATGTCTATCTTTTAAGATTGACTCACTATAACCTTTTTTAAGATAATCATTTGGTCGAAATTAATGCATTATTGCCAATTATTTGCTACAGAGTTTTATCAACATAATATTAACTAAAATTATCATTTACGCAGAAATACTTTTTTTTTAAACTTCTTAATCGCGGTCATAATAACAAAAATTGACGCGGACGAAGTCGCGGGGATCAGCTAGTACTATATATACTTACTATTTTATATACTTTGATTGCACGGATGACGTTAAGAGGTCACACGAGATTTGCTCCTGGATGTGGAAGTCATAGATTTACATTTTTTTGGGACATTTCTAACATAGTGGGTCAAAAGATATGTAGATAATGCAATTATTGTAACTGGACATTAATTTCGTTATTTACTTCACATTTACTTTGGGTCAAATCAGTTATCTTGCTACAAAAACTTGACCTTCATGAGCCATGCGCATTCAGCAGCTGTCTGTGACCTAATTAAGTGTGCAATCAGATGTTTCATTAATATTTGCACGTCATTAAAGCGAGTGCATTGACCTCAGGCTCAGTCTCCGGGGTGGGCCACATACGGGCCCATTGTTTTCTCCCGTGTTTGTTCGTCTGCGAAGGCGTGAGAACTTGACATATCTCAACACGTGACGTAAATTGATACAGCCCAATTATCTTTTCTTAGTCTATCAGCCGATCTTGTTCCAATAACATAAATAAAATAATCATATCTTGTTATTTTTGTTTTGTCTTTGTAGACAAAACAAAAATAACAAGTTGGGAAATACGAGCTCTCATTAATGAATTAATTGATTACACTGTAGGACCGGATTTTCCTTTTATTTTAACAAGAAACACAGGAAACAAAACCGTATGAATGAACACTGAACCTTTTATCAGGCCTGTTTAGATAAAATAACATTCCTATTTGCATATCCTTCCAAAATCTAAGAATTATAAATAAACTGATCTGTATCGTACAAAGGCGTATCAGACAATTAATTTTGCTGTGATTGATTGGGATTTGACAAGTGATTTGTGATTACATGCCACATAGTAGAGTTCCCCGTAAAGCGGTTATAATTGTTCAGGAAAAGATAAATATATTACCGGATATTCGTTGAGCGTAATAAACAAAAGCTTAGTGTATGAATGGGTTGGGTGGTGAATTCTTATTATGTTGTATGCGAGGTGAATGCGACATGAGTGCGCCTGCGCACGCCGCCGCGCCGCCTGCTTGCCCGTGATAATTAGCATGCTGTTACTTATTAGCTGATCGCGTTAGTATTGCCACCCTCGACGCTGGTGTTGCCAGCCTCAGCTTTATAACTTGCAGAGATGCTATGCGATGTTGATGATGCAATGTGATACAGAAAGCTTGCAACCTTTGTTTAGGTCTTCAACATAATAGTAATAATGTATGTGGGAATATGTATATCAAAAACATACTAAACCACTTAAAAAAAAAACTAGACTATGCTGTTCAATTCAACCTGCTTCTAAGAAGATATTGTTCTGAACAAGTGAGCACTGATATGAGATATGAGAATAAATAAAACACTTAGAAGTAATTAATAAAAATAACAATAGACACGCAATTAATAAAATTAAATAAACAATTTCAAAGAATAATTAACTTATTAAGTTATAAATAAAACATCTCGTTGTGAAAGCGTCGAGGGCATGATAATATTGAAATTACAAATTGTTGGCTCGTTATCATATCAGAGTTCTAGCGAACGGCACAATGGGAGCAATTTGTATCACTATCAACACTTGTTATTCGATATGATTTACATATACCACAACTATATGTATATAAATATGTACGTATACATATACATGAGTAATAGGTATTGTGTAATGCAGTGCACATAGTTGCGGTTTTGAGTGCCTTTTTTGTAATTGCGGTTTTGTTTTTTACAATATATTTGAGTTTTCCTGAAATTGTTTTATAGGTAACGCTGTAAAACTAACTTTTTATGTAATATTTTTGATACTGAATATAAATTTATTGCGAGTTGAAATTATTATTGAAAGCCTTATTTATGAGAACGTATGTAAGTTTATCAGTGGGCACTAATAGTTAAATAATAATAAACAACAATTATTAATGAACAATAAATTATTATTGCTTTATGTTAGGTACGGTACTTAAAAAATTAATTACGTTTTAATATTTGACCTACTTACTTTAATATAAATCCATAAAAATGCAATAAGAACGCTGAAACCCTTGGGCTTGGTCACCTCAAGATCGGATGTTGCGGTGTCCATTTCCCTCCCGTGTTGATCCCTCTACAGGATGTTGCCAAAACTACGACGCACTGTGTATACTTTACTCGCATAACTACTAAAGTTACACAGTTACGTGGAAAACAATTATTATTTAACATTTAGTTTACAAACATACAAGTTTTAGGCTCCACAATGTTGCTTGTCTTTCTGTTTGCTAAGTTTGTCTGTTTAGAAATAGATTGTTTTGAAGGGAATTGCTTGCAAACGACATTTTTGTCATTGTTCCATAGCTGACTGTTTTGTCAACAGCCAATATATGATTAGTGAAAGACTCATCCTCAAATATTTTTTTAACTGCATAACTGTTAATTAAAAAGTCTTTAAAAGCCTTTATCGTAGATAGTCACAATAAAATGATCATTATTATGTAACATTATATTATAGCGTGCTAAGCGGTTTTTTATGCTTGATCAAGTTGAAACCAAGTTTCGAGTGTCACCTGGTTCAATAGTTCAATGTTAATTTCATCTTTATAACATGCGGGCTAAAGTTTAATTTAGCTTACCCAATCTTCTTTTGTAATAATTTCACATAGCCGCGACACATGTGGACTGTCGAGACTTCATACACTTGCGTGTCAGATGGTGCTCCATAATCAATGGTGACAAGTTCATATTAATCTGATTTATCGTTTTATGGACATTATATGGGAAATAGAATACCAAACATACTGTTTAGAACTGTTTTCACGGCGACTGAACTAACATGTGTGGAAACAGTTATTGTTGAATATTTATGCTTTCCTTTAGAATATTTTCGTGTAAGAAAAGCTCGGGTGGCCAACTCAAGCGTACAACAATTACCTGAAATATACGTAGAGAGTAAACATAACGCGACTTGCACGCTATTTACCCGACCACCTTACTTGTAGGCGGATTATTTTAAACGATTGGCAAGCGTTTGCAACTTTGCGAGCACAAAGCTACGAACTATTTCTGTCGAAGCCAGAGTAGATGTTGACACAAGAAAATTCTCATGAATGCCTACCATGTTGGCTCAAATAAACACGTGTACATACAGGAACGGCGTACGCACACTAATGTAGCTTCATTCATAAAAGTAGTGAGTGAATGGGCGTGAGGCGAAAGCTCCGAGAGCGTTCTGCGCGCCTGGTACCTCGCGCCGACCAGTCGGCAGACATGTTGTTTTATTTGTCCGCCAACGCTTGACCACTATCGGTTAGGGCTCTGCTCAATAACTAACGGCTTTGTAGATCTTTGGCAATATTTTAAGCTAGATTTCGATCAAAACAAGGATCGTTTGGAAGCGAGGAATATTATTTACAGGGATATAAAACTGTCTGAATTATTATTTAGGTTTTTTCTTCTGCTTTGATCGCATCATCATGATTGCTTTATGTTCTTGCAAAATTAAATTAAAAGACGACTTTAAAATTGATATCATGGTCTTAAAATTTCTTTGTTCTGCAACGCTTTGGCTAAAGTTTATAAATAATAACAAAACCTAAGTATAGCTATTATTAATGCAGATTTGTATGTAAAAATATTTCAAAACGCATCGTGTCTATAAATACATCATCATAACGTAAAGCACTAAAAGTAGAAAATGATCTCATAACAACACCACTACATTTGATCAAGAACTATTACTACTCACTAAATATTTTAAAATTATTTAACGTATGTAATAAGATAAGATAGGCCACATCTTCACTTATAATCTCTATAATATATATATAATGTTGAAATAATCTTGTAAAGTTTAATCAATGAAGCGGACTTACTTCCTTATCTATGACCGTGCATTTCCACACTAAAAAAATATATATACATTCATTCATAAATATGGTGTACTACGAGCAGTTTGACAATGTCCGTGCCCCCCGATATACCGCTAACGCCAGGTAAAACCTTTTTTTATTTAATTTTTGTTATAAGTTTATTTATATTTGGAACTGGCCCGGCGCATGCGTCGCACGTCCATGCATGCGTGCGCGCATCCTAATGCCCTGTTCGTCACCTCGCTACTCCAGCCTACTGTATAGTTTGCATACTAATCTCATATCTCGACACTGTACGCACATATAAAATCATAATTTATATAACTTAATAATAAAAACTACGGAGGCTCTCCATTGAAGGTTTTTCGACCCGATAGAGCCATGAATAACTTTAAACGTTGCCTGCGTAAAGGTTTATTCCTATTTACATATTGTTTATAAGCTTGTGGGTGTTAAACCATGTATTTCTTTTATTAAAACCTTTTATTGTATTTAAACTTCATTTTATCTGTATCCTACATTTCCAAATTCAGTACAATTAAGTTTATTTGTGATTTACCTAATGACAGGTGTCTTTTGTTTATTATTTATCGCTTTAATTATCTTTTGTTATAAGGAATTAGCTTAATCCTCTGTTGATCTGTCGCCAGTCTGCTCAGGTGACTATGTTTGCTGGTTCATCGACTTCCCTAATTACTGACTTCACTTTACCTTGGTAACTCCCTCACTACGTGTTTATTTAGCAAATAATTATTTCTTTAATCGAAAAAATATATTTCATTTGTAACAAAAATATATTTTATCTAACATTATTATTCCTTAATTAGGAGGGTTGAATAGATATATTATTATCTATAACATTGTTGTTTATATACGCAGAGCAATTTAGTATAGAGTTCGTAAGACACGGTGTGATCTAATGTATTTCTGCGTAGAGTGAGAGATACATAATAATTACTTATTTATTCCTTGATTTTATTACCCTCATTCAATATTCAAAGTAGGTACCTATTTTACTTTTATTTCAACAGTTAACCCTTTACCAGGCCTCGGACAAATCCTGCAGTAATGATGTTTTTTTGGTAGATTTAGATGAGTGAGAAAATTTGGTATGAGATTTTATCAATTATATTTAGAAATTTAGCTGAAAACCTGAAAAAAAACATGTGGGAAAACATAATCCCATTGCCTGTCTAGACGACGACTTTTTATCTCTAAATAAAATAAAAAACTATTGTCATTTTGATAGCATTTTTTACTGATTGTTGTTCAAATGTAAAATGTAATGTAAGCAAAGTACTTATTCTTTATTTAAAAACAAAACATAAATACACAATAAACTATTACAAAAAGGAATGAGTATGAACTAAAAGTATTTATTCTTCGTCTGGATTCTGGATTTGGATCTGGATTTCTGGTTTTGGGACATAATCTAAATATGGGTCTTCATTTTCATCATTTACTTCCTCTGATGACAATTTCATTTAGTATATTTTCGAGCTGTTGATCGTTTATTACCTGAATAACAAAAAATACACTAAAGTAGACTGACAAATATTGACGACAAAAGTTTACTACTACCCACATTTTATATTTCGATAAATGAGATGTGTAAGTAAATCCTAAAAAAAACATAGTATAAAATAAAGATTTTAATTTACCGGGCAATGGACATAATAACTCCCGCAATAATTAGGCATTCACAGGCTTAGGTCATATGGTTCCCCACATGTTTTATTTAGTTATATCACAATATTTTAGAAGTTTTTACTTATAAATAATGCACAAAACACTAGAAAAACTCAAATTCTACAACATATCAAAAAATTGTACGACTTACCTTTCTCCGATTCGCCATAATGATTAAAAATACGGTGCACTTGTCACAAAAATGTTCGTTTAGCGTCCGACCACAGATGAAATGGCTGCAAAAGTGACATTTGTGTTCCGTTCCACTTTATTTTTTGTGTTACCATAAATAATATTTCTGTGTTGGCGTTTTTGACAGATTGTGGTAGATTCTTTACCAAAACCTGGTAAAAACTCTTAAAAATCTAGGTGGGAAATGCTCAATCCATAGCCTGGTTAAGGGTTAAATGAAGCCGTGGAAAGTTTTGTGATAGAGTGGTAATAAGTAGAGCGGTAGTCTCAACACGCGCTCTCCATCTCTTGTTATAATAAATTTCTGCAATATTCCAAAGTTTGTGCCTTAAAATATGATTTATAGTAGCCATAAATTCATTGCAGACTCGTTATGATATACCAAACACGTTTGAAATGTTGCCAACTTGCCGCAAATGAGTACCAACTCTATACGTGCCTACTTAGCACAGATAAAAACAATATTCAGCCGTAATTAATTTAAAATTGCAAGACATAATAATGTTATTTATTTCTGTGTATTTTTCAGTAAATTATAAACCATATATTTAATTAACACATTTTTATGTTACTTAATTGAATACAATAAATAAGTTTTTGAGAAGAAATCTAGAGTAGCCAAACAAAATAATAATATGTTTAAGATATTCTGCCTCTCGAGAATCTAAAATATTAATTGTCTGGTTATTTTCTTCTATTTATTTTCATATAATTTTGCGGTACTGTAATATTAAATATCTTCGCTCTAAACCGCCGTACACCGCTTTAATTTGTATTACTTATCCTCTAGCAAAACTGGCACCGAGAAAACATGTTAAATGTTTTATTCAAAGTTTCAGCTTTACATTCCAAAAATCGTATGAGTGAACGACTGAAAATGATGTGCAAAGTTTGTAAACAAATTGAACACACCAAGCATTCTGTCAGTAAGTTTAAAAAGTTTCGTGTGTAGCGCCATCTGTTAGGCGATTAGAACGCTTAAACACGTTGCTACAGCAAGTGAATGGATTTCGTTGTAGTTCGTTAAAACGCCGCTAGATGGCCGTGGCGCTCACCTTTAAAGTTACACAAAAATACTCATAGAGGGCAGTGTTGATCACTGTTTTTTTTATCAGTATTTGATTTTTTAATAGGCAACAAATATTTTGAAACACTTTTTTAAAACAATGAATTAATTGAAGAAATCAGTCCTTTTTTAATATTTTTTTTAACATAAAGGTACCAAGGTTTATTTTATATTTTTTTAACTTAGAACATCTGGTGAAATAAGTACGGAAATGTTATAAAATTAATACTTACAAAAAAGACACAGAGTACAATATAAAAGATTATTTATCACACAAGATAAGAGCTTGGTAGATTTTTGCTCAGTAGATAGGTAAATAAGTAAGTACCCGGCTCTAAGAACGGAAACACATCTTTAGATAATAATCACGATATAAAGGTTTTAATCAACCGGATATTTACAATCATTTATCTTTTTAATTCACATTTAAATAGAACACCCCGCACCGTTCCCATTGTGGTTATCTACTCCATTCGGCTATATAATAGGTATTAAAAAATTAAATGGCTGATAGAATAATCGTAATTTCTTATCAATGAATTAATCAGTTATTTAAATTAATGATATTCTACAATATTGGTGAATGTTGTCGTCAAAAAACAAAACAAGCTTGGGTTTGCGGACCGTTGTTTATGTGGATGTGACGTCAGGGCGTGAGGGGGGGGTGCGGCGCGGGCGGCGGAGCGTGGGAACCGCGCGGCAGGTGCGCGCGCGCCGGCCACTGATCCTGAACACACACACCGCCGCACACCTCAACATGTTTTACTAGAAATACTCAAAATACGCACACACGCAAACCGCTCTCCGTAGTCCGTTATTGAGAAAGTTCCGCTTTTCCAATAAAAAGGCTCTAGGTTTTGTGACCATGATCTGGCGCCGGCCGAGCCATTTAAAAAAAAAACAAGAATAAAATCCAGTTATCAAGCTCGAAGGCTGAATGTTTGAATTTCTTTCCATTCATATTGGCACTTGGCACTCATTAATAAAAATAAAGACTTGTAAGAGTGTTTATAGGCGCTATTAACAAACAGGAAGGAAGAGAATCGTTATTTCCGACGTAATTTTGTAATAAATTATGTCAGTAATGTTTAAATGTTCATTCATTTAAATTGGCAAAAGGTCTGTTCAGATACAAGAGAGAGGAAATGGTAAATATCGATAACATCCTTTCGTTAAAAATTATTCGAGCTAATTGCTCTACTTCGAGAGTTTTACGTTCATTGACAGTGGTATGTCATCTCATCATGTTTTTTTTATTGCTTTGATTTTGAAGATAACGGATCCGTTCTACTCTAGTAAATAATACTAATATTATAAAAATAAATATTTTAATAAAAAAAGTTGAGCACAGGTTGAAAGATATTTTGGACTAAATATTTTTTACATTTAAACTTTAGTTCTACCTAAGGTGGTAGGTACTCGAAACTACGTAACACTTATCAACGCAGAAGGTTCCAATAAACATGTAGTTACTATAACAATGAAGTAAATAACTTCCGCCTGTATCCTGGCAGAATGGAAAAAGATCACTAATTTTCTCTCCCAATACGGTTGTGACATACCTTTTCTCGTTATATTTTAAGCCTCAACAATCACATTAAAAATATAATATATATATATATATCATATAATGACATTAATATATCATATAGTAATATTCAAATGATACCGCACAGAGCTTAATCACGGATGCCTTTGTTCACCCTTGCAGCGCACTTTAGTTTCAAAAGTGCACACCTTACCTCATTTTAACCGACCGAACTCCTATTTTATGATGGGTAAAAATAGCTAAGAATGTATTTTCTAACACAATTTAGATCAAGAATAAAGAAATACATGGTAACAGGTGTCCTATTTCTATCTCGATGTGATTTACCTACGCGTTATAAATGATAACGAGAAATTCATGAATTTTCCATTCAATTTATATTACATTACACATAATTTTGGACTAAATAAATAAGTTACGAGTAATACAAAAGATTGCGTAATCAAATTGTAAAAGAACAACCTCTCAGCCATCTCCGCATGTAAATAGAGGTATTTGCTAAAAACCCCACTTTCCTTGAAACCCAATAAACGAACAATTAATTTTAAAAGCACGACCGTCTAAACTCCGCTGTTTGAGCAAGTTTTAAAAACCTTACGTAATTAACAGTAAGTGAGTTACACTGACCGAGCCGGGGTTCAATAAAAGTGGAGCAAAAATTAAATTCTGTGAGGGCCCTAGGGAGTTTTTGCCCTTTGATGTCGGTTAATGAAGTTCACCTTCTGGCAAAAGGTCACTAACTTTTAGTTTGGTTGTAAAAGCAAGCCATTATTGGGTTTAGATACATTTTCACGTGAACTCTATCGCTGGCAAATTTTAATTTTGTTGAGGCATTAGAATTTGAAGAGTTTTTTATAATTTCTAAATTTGTGGAATCTGGAGCTAAAAAAACATTTGATCTTTTAAATAATAGCAAATCCTTTATGAACTTCTTTATGAGCCACGTTTAACTACGCCCCACATCGGCATGTAAGTACCTGTATTGGTGGATAATTAATTCTCACCTATTATTTTAACTGTCCCTTCAAATAACTAGAGGGTTGCCCTGTAAGGAATTAATGTCTTCATTAAATGAAAACATACCTTACATTTTTGCCAGTATCTAACAATTGGCTTTTGAGCTATCGTTTTTTATCGCCGATTCCTTTTTATCGTTGGATAATTGGATATAAAAACCTCAACTGTATTCAAAAACTTAAGGTATGAAAAAGGTACAAAGGCATGTAAAGGATATAGAGAAAATTATTATACAATCGTATCGGGAAATCATAAAACCATTATACTCTTAAATAAGGCTTTAATTTTTTCTTAGTAATAGTTCTAAAGGTACTGCTATAATTGTAAAGAAAGCCAATTATCACAGCCATATTTTAATAATCTTCGAATTAATAATTACAAGCAATTCGTAATACGATCTCAATATATCAATAGCTAATCAATGCAATATTTGGCGGATGTCAATTATTAAACCAAAATCTATGTCTTTTTATTTAAGAAGATCACAAATAATTGAAATATATAGAACATTTTTATGGTCCATATTTCGGTAGAGCTTCAGTAAAGCTCGCAATGCAATTTCATCCTTACGCAGGAAGCACATTTAAGCCAATGTGTTTATATTTCAGTAAATCACCTCATGACCCGTACCTCCATATTTTTTTGCATTTTTTAAATACATAATGGTTTTGTACAATATGTACAATGGGTACATTCATCTTCTTATTTTCTTCTAAACTCTATTGGTAATCGATTTAATATTTTACCACGTTCCCACGACCGCACAAATGCCAATACAATTACTTCCATAATAAATGAATAAGAGAAATTATGCAAGTAAAATCACGAGCAACAAGTCGCCAGTAAATATTAAAATCCCATTATGATATCAATTTATGGCAATAAATGGTATCACCGATAATTCTATGGTGAGAGAGGATTTAGCACAGGCGTCAAGCGAACAGCCCGGGGCGGGGCCATCCAGCATTGATTAATTTATTGTTAATGAGCTTACTGCTAAACGCTGCGGTTAACTAGCGATTGTTACCAATTACCTGCACGTCCTCATTTAAAGGGTTAACTGTAGTTTTAATTGTTGTAAGCTTCTTAAAGCACTTTAATTTATCTTATATGTTGGTAGTTAAGTGCAATTTACGGCTCGTCCGGGACAGTTAGTCGTCTTAATTTACTGAGAATATGCAATACTCATTTGTCGAATTATATTTATTAAACAATAGCTATATTTTATTTATATATAGAGCAGAATTTTGAAGTCATAAATATTATACTTCTTTAACAGTATTTAATAGGGTTACAAGTTATAATATCACTCACTTCCAGTCACTTCTCGAATGGACTTTATTTATAGTACTAACGAAAGAAGAATGCACAGTAGTACCGTCTCTGTTTCTCAGCTTCTGGTAAAGATGGAGAGGATGGGAATCCGGGGCTGTGCACTTAAAATATTTGAAAATTACCTCTCGGATAGGACACAGGTCGTTAAAATCGACAAATTTATCAGCGAAAATGCCTCCTTGAAGTTTGGTGTACCCCAGGGGTCCATCCTAGGTCCTACTCTCTTTCTTCTATACATAAACTCGCTATGTTTGCTTTCACTTCCCAACTGCAACATTTTTACTTACGCGGATGACACTGCGCTACTTATACATGGAAAGAGCTGGACTGACGTTTTTACTACAGCCGAACATACTCTAATGCAAGTTACTCAATGGTTAACCAGTAACCTACTAACCCTAAATCCAAATAAAACGATATATACGACCTTTTCGTTAACATCGTCTTCTCAACCCTCTACTGAACACTTTATCCTTAAAGCTCATACGTGCGACCCAATGACATATGTTACTCCGTCTTCTTGTAGCTGCCCCACTATAACAAGATCTACCCAAGTAAAATACTTAGGAGTGTTAATTGATCCACTTATTAGCTGGAAAAGCCATATAACCGTACTTACCGCCCGTGTCCGTAAAACAATGTACATCTTCAAAAAACTTCGGTACTCCCTTAACTTTAATACCCTTAAGATGGTATATTGTGCGTTATGTCAGTCTATCCTGACTTATTGTGTAACTGTATGGGGAGGTGCGGCTAAAACTCTATTGTTACCACTAGAACGTGCACAGAGAGCTGTCCTTAAAACGATGACCTTCAAACCATTCAGGTATCCCACAATTCAGCTTCTGAATGATTGTAAAACTCTATCTGTGAGACAACTATTTATTTTAGGGACAGTTTTAAGGATGCACAGCTCTCTAGAATACGACGAATCTATGGCAACTAAACGTCGTACACACAAAGTATGTCAGACTCAACGGTATAACTGCTCTCTGGCTTCAAGGAACTACAAAGTAATTGGATGTCACCTATATAATTTAATTAATAAAAGTTGCAATATATACACATTAATAACATTTAAATGTAAAAGGACTGTTTCAAATTGGCTACTCAATAAAACATATGATGAAACTGAGAACCTCGTTAAAATATCTATACTGTAGGTAATAATGAATACAACTTAGTACACATAGATACATAAATACACAAACACACACACACACCCTCTCACACATACACGCACACACACTTGCACACTTACACCCACACACAATTTCTCATTTTTGTATTGCCGATTATGTATGTTAAATTATATAGTTTAATTTAAGCACACCCGAGCACGCTGTTAACAAATCATGTTTGTGCGAGGACCCTGGTACCCATAACACAAGTTAAATCTTACTTTGGGTACCAGAGTCAACAAATCTGAATGTAACCTATTATGTTAATTGTTCTGTTGTATCTTGCAGTGTGTATTTCTATGGCAATAAATTATTATTATTATTATTTAGGTTCCTAACATGTTTCAGTATCTTACTCAATTATAATTCTATTCTTATACATAAATAAATAATAAAACAAAAGATGTCAAATAAATCAAAGTAGATAACGTAATATTTGAGACAAAGACAGGAAACACCGGGTTGTAAATAAAAACTTAAGACAATAACGCATTCAGGATTCGCTACGATTTCCACCATTGTGCACAACTTGTAATGCCGAAATCTAGTTGGTTAGGCTTTCTCCGGCACGTTAAAAGACTGTTAATAGTCCGTTACTAAAACAATTGAATCCGGGTATATACAGTAACAATTAATTAATATCGTAGCTTCTCCCACACTGTAAAAACTAATTGATATCGTAGCCTTTTCCCTACCTGTGTTGGGATTAGCTTAAAGTTTTACTAGAAATATATATTTAAATATGTCTAAAATAGGTAAGTCAACTGATCTTGAAGTGAGGTTTTTTGTTATCTATCCCTTTTCATTGCAATTAATACCTTGTATAAAAAATACATTTATTGCTTAAGGAAGTATACTAGATGCTTCCCGTCGAAAAGTGTCAAAGCTAGCGTAAACTAACAAAATTAGTTGCGTTACATTGGGTAGTGGTTTATGGTATCGTTTCTCAAAATCCTTTGTTATCGTTTCTAATTTGTAAATAAATAAGAAAACTTAACTTATATGTCAAAAAATACGAACAGTAAACATGTTCTTTCTGTGATAATATTTAATTAAATGCTATAGATACGTATAACTAAGTAGTGTTACCTTCTTGCATAACCTAACGAAGATCGCGTGTCGTGTATCAAGGTAATGTGGTGGCCGCTAAAAGCTCCTATTAGAGCCCCGTAATTAAGTAGCGTTGCATCAGGCTATGCATTTACATTTACATTTACACAAATAAACATACGAGTTTATCTTGCTTTCTTGTAGAGCTTTTCTGTAATTTTTCAGGAATCTGACATGTAATTTTAAAGCTTTCAGAAGTGAATATAAAGTTGTGTGTGAACTTTGAAAGCTCAAAGCTGAGTGCAACGCTGCTTTCGATCTGAATAACAGGTAGTTATTTCGTTTTTAAAGTAGTATAATTTGAGATCTGGAATAACTTATCAAAACTTGTGATACTATTGTTACCGACCAAGTGTAGCTAGTTATAGCCTTGACATATTTTTTTCAGAGCTTTTAGACTAACGGTTAGGTCTAGGTGAATACCTAGACCTAACCGTTAGTCTAAAAGTTTTTCCAATCAGCTATCATATATTTGAATAAATATATGATAGCTGATTGGAAAAACTAACAAAACAAACCCCTAACGATTGATATATGGAGACAATATGTAATAGTAATTCTCATAGTTAGAACTGCATTTTGCGGTTATTGTTATCAATATTCCACATTTTACTGTAATTCAAAGTAACAAGCGCAAGAGTTGGTGTGTTTCTGACGCATGCGCAGTGATGTTGAAACGTTTCCTTCGCGCGGGCTTCGCGGAACTCCCGCGCAGCCATCACCGCTCAACTAATATTGTGATTCATGTCGCATTGTGATCACTGTTAGTAAATATTCAATCATTATGTCCAAGCGAACATTTCGCAAATACTTTTCTCTGTTTTTCAAACGTTTGGATCGGAGTTTTTTTGTTAACATGCAAAATGTGGTTACTAGGTGGGCACCATACTAACACTGCGCTAAAAATATTTCTAATATATTTTACACATTATGTCGAAGCTTACTAAGTGGCACATTGCATAGTAAACCAAAAATGTTAACTGTATGCAACATTTGCAAGGTAACTCTACAAAGCTCTATAAACAGAAACTAATTAAAAATATTAAGAAATTTCTCCCTTATACAAAATTAAAAAACAAACTCATGGAGGAAAACTCCCCCGCTATATGGTCTGATCTACCATCAAATTATGAAAATATAAAGTAAAGTATAAATGCAATAGCTGATGGTATCGGGTAGCGAGGCCTCGATAATGTGGGAACAGGGGCTCGCACCTGCCTGTCACGCCTCGGCTGCCGGCGTTCCAACATTTTAGCATACGCAGACACCACAAAACTGATAACATGCTTACATGCAGGTATGCTGGAAGAGTGGAAAATTGTTACTGAAGCAGTATGGATAAATTCAACCTCTTTTATAACTGAGCTTATGAAAATTATAAAAATGTAATGTAAATCAGTGCGTTAACTAACTACTTCAGGTAGTTAAGACGTCCGTGATGTCACATAAAGCTATCAATTGTTCCAATTCGTACGAAATACGTCATGAAACAATTGCAGTAATATTTACGTCGCGTTAACAGTAGCGTACAACTTTGACCAATTAATAAATCTCGTTTATTGTCAAGCGACCATTTATTTTCAGGGATTGCTAAATTGTCTTTAATTAATTTTAATTGAGAGTCCTTACCGAGTCTTTGCGAGGAATGTTATTGCGAACGCCCGCATCGACGTCATGTGGGGTAAATATGACCCCCATACTTACGAATTCACACGAAACCCAGCGTCACGGATCGATTAATTGCTTTCTGCAGTTTTAATTACAGAAAAAAACAAACAGAAGCTTTGGACACGTCCTGCTGTCGGAACGCATTAGGAACTAAAACGTTACATTTTCTAGAATCGAGATCTAAGAATCAAAACAAAATTAGCTCTTAAAACGGTTCAGCTACATTTACTTCCAAAGAAAAAGCGGAACCCGAGCCGCGATGTATCACAAGCGACACAATGATTTAGCTACAGTTTACATCGGTCTCCGTGTAAAATTTCACTAGCTAGAAATCCGGCTGTTTTCCGGGCTTCCCGGCGCATCCACAATGGCGTCCCTTCCGGCCAGGTTCCCGCCAAAACAGAAATAAACTGACCTAGTTGCGCGGGCGCACGTCCGGCCGCGAGCGCTCCGTCTACGATCTGCATTTCCGGTTCACTTGTAATTTTTTATGGCTTATGATTTTTTCAATCTGCCTGTCATAATGAAACATGGTGAAACTAATTATACCTCACAGCGACCGCGTCGTTGTGGTTTTTATAAAAGCTTGTCATACTTTTTTTCTGTAGGTTGACATGTTATTTATGTATTTATAATGAATATACCAACGAATTAAATATTGTTGCGACAGCTTTCCCGTTGATGAATAAACTCAGATATAACTGCAAAAGTTATAAAACTGAGAAGAGAATAAAAAAAAGAAATACATTTAGAGAGACGACGGTAGTTCTAAAGTTGTCGATCTGAGCTAGACTAGATCTTAATATCAGCCTTATATTATAGGCCTAGAATTTTGCCTAAAGCGTTATGCTTGGCATTCCGTTATACTTCATATCCTAGTATATCATACAAACGATATATGCACGAGACCAATAGGATTCTAATATTCGGTTAAATTATAGTATCATCTTCAACAATTAACACATCTAAAGACATTTATGTCCATCCCTCTTGCCACCGTCACAGTGACAGTTATAATTTTTACATAACCTTGAATTAGGCAAAGGTAAAACATGAAATTACAAATATCTTGATGAAGAAGTATTGCTTAAACACCAACACCATGAATGTGCTTTTTTATCCTATTTTATATGCATTACTTGTATACCGGACTACAAAAATAAATGTATATACAAAAGAATATGTTTTTGTAATTTATATTTCTTTTATCGTGTATTAAACAATAGATAAACCAGCACGCATAGGGTGTGCAACGTGCGATCGTGAAGGAGTTTGCATAACTCGCGTGGTTTTTGGAGCGGAAAGGGACGCAGTTAGCACACCGCGTGACCTTGCTGACGCTGCGCCGGCGCACGACCTACAAAACATCTGGATCTTGCATCAAAGGACGCTCTGACAGTCCTGAACTGGAAAATACTGACGTTTTCAGGGCATTTCGTCAGTGCTTATGTAAACTTTAATTTTGGTTGTCAAATAGCTTGCCGTAAAGAATTGTATATTTTTTAACATACTTAAGTATACTCATATTGTTTTATGGTTGCTCATTGTTGATAAGGAACATCAAATATCGGGGTGGCGTTGAAGCAAAACGTTGATAAATGATCCAATTATTACTAGTGGCTGGCGACCATTTATATAAAGGTAGATAAATGGAATGACTCCTGAAGTATAAAGGACATTTTATTAGAAAGAGATCGCGATTGGCCTTGCTATACATACTCTTACGTGACCTAGAAACGAACATCTGTATCGTTTGGTATCATGATCCCTTAATAGGCCCCAGAGCTCTGTGACTACATAATAGACCCCTTAGTAAATAGATGCCTACACTCAATAATGCCAAATGATACTCTATGAACACAATTACTTAGATATACCCGCTCGCGACGGAGAAACATAATGTTTTGAGTACATTTGTACCAACAATGAAAATAGTACAATACATACATACGAGTACATGTTCGCAGTATTTATTTTGATATCTTCTAACACATTATTTTTTCTGTTCGTGATGTTATTGAAAAGTGTAAGCAAACATTTTCTTCCTTCAGAATGGTCTCATGAAATTAAATGTAACAATATTTTCATCTCTTACTTTAAATGTTTTCGAGAATCTGTTAATATAATACTTTATATTCTGAAATACATTTTACCATTCTTCAACTAATTATAAACTTATTATTCGGTTCTATTACTTATAATTTTTATAACATATCTTAAAAAATACAACTTATTAAATTTTTTGTAACAAATTCGACTCTCAAGCTTTTTATATTTTTGGCTCCTTAAAAGGAGGTGGCAGTCGTAACAACTTGTAATTAAAATAACACCGGTAGTTGGGCGTGTTTAATATCCTCTATCAAATAATAAGTCATAAACACTGTTTTATTAGATTTTAGAATATAATAATGTTCGTCATTAAAAGTTGATGTCGCCGTAGTGATCGATGTGACGGGACTGTTAATTTTCCTCTATATTCATGTGATAGTTCTATGGTAATGTAAATAAAAATGTAGTAAAGTGTCAGTGTAATCGGTTTAAATGTTAAAGAAGTATTTAACGCGCTATTATAAAAGGGTTAGTAAAAGCTTTTTCAATATTTTTTTCAGAGATCCATTCTTTTTATTCTAGACATTGTTTTACTATTACCAAATCAATTTAAATGGATAAAGCAAGCTATACGTTTTTTTTTTGTTTACACTACCTTATTCCCAACATTTAAAAATAATAAATTGTAGCACTTCCACACTTATATATCATGCACAGAAAGAATAATTATAGAGTTTGTGCAATATCTAAACATTGAGTTGAGCAAGTAATAATTACAATTCGCGTTCGTTTTTTGAGTACCTAATAATGTATTGGGTTTTTGCTTTATTTCAATAGCGTGACTCCTTTTATGTTGTTAATCTATTGTATATTGTATACTTTGTCTGAAATAATTGTCTAAAAAAGCGAAAAAGTGTCAACATGTTATCTTGATTTGATTTGTTTATTTTTCGACTTGATTTTTTTATTTTTTAGCGTTGTTGCAAAGAAAACTTAAGTTAGATTACATACAAACCAACAAGTATAAAGAATGCAAGAATTAAGTCTTCATCCAACTTATCTTCTGTTACCACACATTCAAACAATAACCTTTATCACAGACAAGACTTATTGTTTTTCAATTATTAAATAAAAGAAAAACGTTTTAAAATGTTAGTAAGTACAGTCCTAGGTATCGTCTAGACGCGCCCCCGCGGCGGAAGTAGCTGTTACGAAATTAATGCGGCTCTAATTAAATAACAAGCTCCGCGCCCACCATCTTGGTGTTACTGTCAAAATAGAACTCCCCTGTCAACAGTAGCCCACTACTGTGTAAATGTTAACTTGTGGCTTTTCTATGAAAATGTATGTACTGAAAATGCAATACTTTGGCTAGGTCGACGATCTGTTTTACAAATATAAAATCCAGCGTTTATATAGTACCTGTACGGGTAGTAACTATGCCTAGAGTAAACTGTAGTGTATTTAACATAAACAAAACTAAAACCTACGTTTTGGCAGCGAAGAGTTTCCATCATACACTATGAGAGATGGCATATCCGGCTCGTTAACCATATATTAGATACCGGATAAGCGGAACCATCTTCCCAGTTACTGGATCGTATTTTAAGGAAACGTGAAACATTCTTCTGCGATGCCTCACGACCTCCAACACCGTACGTTCTTAGGAAGTACACAAAAATCTATATTTATCAACCACAAAGACCATTATTGTCGCTTTGTTGGAACAAAAATCGGTCTCTTACGAGATAAGAGGGCGGCGCCTTTGTCGGCTGAGTTCAAACGGTGCGCACGCGTCTCACAGACACTTTCGGAGAAGAAAAGGTCTGGGGTTCGAGTCCGGCTAATCAGCCACCGATATGCGCTTAACCAATGTTCGTGGAATATAATGTCAATTTGACCTTAGTGTAACTTTTGAATTTACGTGGAATCAATCATTTCATCAATATTGAGTAAACACAAGTACATCGTCGTATTTTTTTTAAATTTTTAAACAAGTACAAAATATCCTATGTGAAATGATTACAGCTCATAAGTAGACGATACTTACCTATACTATTTACCTACTCTAGACAACTTCTTATTACAAGAACTTTCTTTTACAACAATAAATTTTGATTGGAATAAAACATCTTTATTCGCAAGATACCGTTTAAGCCTTACTCCTATAGAGAAACAATATTATAAGTTAAGATTTGAACTTGTCAGTATCTGGTAGCATTTCAGTGGCAACTGGCCATTGAGTGGTGCCCCGTCAGCTGAACGATGGTTATCTATGTCCCGATCATCTGATCAACAGATCAACACGACGCGACGGCCCGTCGCTACAAATTGCTAGCATCTCATTTTGTACCCTTTGTTCTCAGTCATGATCGACTTTTTAATGTGTACACTGTGGAGAGATTGAAATGAAAGTTAATTAAATGTTCTATGAGGAAAATATTATCGTAATTGTTTTTATGAGCAAATGGTTAAGTATCTAAGTTGGTCTCGTCTGTTAGAGATTTGGTATTCAAGTATAAATAGGGTATTTAAATTGTATCGTATATATGCGATTTTGCTTTTATATATATAAGGCCACATTTTAAATAACTATAAAGAGCTATTTAAAAATTGGCCTATTTAAACTATGTTTTGACCATATCTTCTCTCACACTGAACATGTTTTTTCGAATACTCAGATGACTTGCTTTTTATTTTCCTCACACATCTTATGTATAAGGTGTTGAATCAAAATCTTTTTAATTTATTTATTGTAATCTTAATATAATTGCACACTGCAGCTACCGCATGACTCATGTAGTATCAAGACACACCTCTGTAAGTAATGAATATTAAACTTATTGGTCTGTTATGAGGTAATAACACTGTTTATTCATAATTATTCCGCGACCAGTTTCGCGCATATTTGCATAGCCGTCATTTACCCAGAGATGTATATTTCTTGTACGCCACCCATTTTTGCGGTATAAAGGTTATTTAGTTTAAATTATTGGACAATTATATATATAGAAATATGTAAAGGATATTTTGGTAAGCCTTGTAAACTTCATTTAAGGGCTCATACACAAAACTGCGATGCGATTCGATGCGATGCCACATCGCAGGAACCTCTAGTAAATAAAGTTCAAAATGGAACGCGAGCACGCAGAATTTTGCGATGCGTTGCGAATTCGCAGTAATGTGTACGAGCCCTATATCAACTCGGTTAAGAAATTCCACAATATGTTTTCTATTATTTAACTAGGAACGTAAAACTTAACCCTAGTACTAAATATCGTCTTTAGTGTAATCTCATTGCAGAAAAACCAACAATTATACTTCTTTGGAATTTATTTCTTATGAGATAAGAATAATCAGCAATGTCAATAGGATGTAATCGACAATATAGTTGAAACAGGTTGCAGTACAAATATGACAGCTTAATACATTTAATACAGTATACATGTTGATCAATAAATTAAACTATAAATAATAATCCCTTTATTTTTTTCTTTGTAATTCCCGTTTTCTGAACGACATCAATGAACCTCTATATTTTACGCTCTTGATACGCCACTCATTTTTGGAGTTCAACATCAACATACAAAATAGATTAAATATAGGTACAAGTATAGACAAATTATTTTAACAATCTGTGTCGTAATAAATAAGTATCAATAGCCCCGATAAAGCAATTATCGTAAAGCATTTTATTTAAATTTAGTTACACTGTTTGTGTTAGAAAGCACTGTGGTTAGGCGAGAAACTGGCTACTGTCTTGGTAATATTGTAATTATTTCCCTAATGTAAATTGCGAAATAATGGCCTAACTTCCTGCCCATAATTATAGTCATACATCTAACATTTAAAACATAACTGAATCTCTATTTTCAAAAGTTTGTACACACGTAACCATTTTACATTTATTTTTTTAAATAAATATTCAATAGTTTCAAAATTGAATAAAATCCAGAACATAAAAAAGAAAGCAAGATCATTAAAAAACAAAAATGAACCTACTCGTATTTAAATAAAGAACTATTACTGATACATAGTAAAACCTCTTTCAATTATTTGTAACAAAAATCTTTTTATTGGCAAAAAGAGAAAATTATAATATTGGAAGAGAGAGTAGCAATTATTTTGTTTTAGCAATTTGTTTACAACGTACATAATAATTGTATAATGTGCAAAATTCTCGAATGTAATGACTGACGCGGTGTATAATGGGTACTTCATATTTTTAACTCAGTTGTACAAAACTGCATTTATTTTTTGTTCGCATTTTTTTTATTATTTTTTTCTGGTCATCACAAGTTGCTTGAGTCAAGGCTACAAAGTATTATTTATAGTTTTATTAAGATTATCTACACCTAACTACACAGTCCTGAATGCAAGTTTTACCTTTTCTGTATCTTGGAAAATGGACAAAGGAAAACTTACCAACGTTCTAAACAACTTAGAATTTCCATATAACGGGTAAAGCATGCTGCATCGAGGTTTCAATCGTTATAAAATCACATAGCATTGTGAAGGTTCTATTAAAGTCGGCGGCACTAACTCATTGCCTATAGTAAAAGTAGTTGGAGATTATCTGAACAAGATTTGTACCCAGACTAGGTTGGCTGTACTAAGCCAAATCCAAAAAAGCTTTTAAGCCGTCTAGTTTCGATCTAAATTGCAGTTTATATTGATTAGAATAGAGTTTAATTTAGTTTGTGTGGGTTTGGTTGTGGTGTTGTTCTGTGCGTGTGTTGGTAAGCACTGGTCCACAGTACTTGGGCGGCAGGTGTTCCGCGGCAGCCTCCTCCCACTGCCGGCGATCTCTCGATCAATAGAGATCAATGATCTACTCGAGATTTAAACACTAGCTCAAATGCCCGGGTTCACTTCGATTTATGTGATTTCATTTAACGAGGTAGAAAAAGCTTAGGCAATGTTTATTGTAATGTCGGTCGCGGTACAGTCTGTTACTGTGAATAATTAAAACAGATTAATAATTTATTGTTGGTGGAATTCTAGGGCTTAAGGGAAATCATTTGACTTTGTCTGCGATTGACGCTGTTTATCAGCTTATAAGGGCTAAACATTTAACAAACAAGACTGGTTAAAGGATGCCTTTTGATATATGTATAAGTAGTTAATTATTCCTAGGTACATCGACTATACTTACCTACAGCATAATAATATTATGTAAAAAGCAAACATTTTTACTTACTTTTATAAACAGGAAAGTTCATTGCAAAAGCTATGACCATTCCTACACGCTACCATATGGTAATTAATTATTTGAATATAAGTTCATTTTCGACATCAAAATATTTTTTTAAATAACTAAAACATTCCTTATAAAAAAAGCGTGTTAAAAAAATGCCTCCGAGCATATTTTTCCTTAACCCGTATAAGAATTAATACAAAATCGATAAGATGACATTTAAAACATTAGTTAACCTTTAACGCCTCGATTTTCTGTCCTTTAGAGGGCAAAGCGAAGAAGTATCCCGTATAACTGACAATGTGATAATATTGCCAGTTGCCAACTAAAATAATATTGATAAAATAACTTGAAAATCCTACACTCAGAAATCGTATTATTTTGTTATAGTTTTTTTTATTCAATAAAAATTTTAATATATTTATTTTTTAGTAAATCACAACGCCTGAATTATAATTATTAGTCAGTACTTATCCTAACGCTTTAATTATTGTAAGGTAAAAAAATATATTCCAAATTGATAAAGTAAGTTTACATTTCCCAAGCCAGTAGCTACATAAAGAGATTAGATTGGCTACCGAGTTCGATTAAGTTACAGTCGATTAACATTAATCTGTGGTAAGCAATTAAATTGCGAGAATCGATTCGTTAACAGGCGTTACTAAATTAGTTAGAGTTAGCGTGTCTCTACGCCCGTACTCACTGCGATTCGGTTACTTTTTTAAACAACCGACAATCGCATTAAACACTGCCAAAAAGTTTTTATATAATTCCATTTTTTAATGCCTAAAGGTTTTATATGACTGGCAGTTAATAAACTTTTCCTAGTTCAAAATAGAGTGTTAAATATTATGTTAATATTAAGTAAACAAAACAACCTAATAAATGTGACTTTATTAGAAGGAAATAACTATTATACCTAATTTAAAAGCAGAAAAAAAAAAGATATTGCCAATTTTTTACCTATGGTCTATTGAAGACATATGTTTCCTTCGTTAATTAATAAAAACCGTAAAAATATATATTTAATTTAAAAGCAGCTGTCATTTTTTGTGGATTTGCCAAAGGAACTACAATAATTAGTATGTAAATTTAGTATTAGTATAATCTAAAGCTGGTTTTCTGCATGACTCACACTCATCAAGTGATATTTAGATTTTGTCGGTCGATGCATTGATAAATAGCTAAACACTCATGTACTTAACAGATACATGGTTAACACGCACATAACACATATAAAGGTACTTTAAACTTTATTGCAACTGACATAGGATCCAAATTAAAGCTACTATTAAATTGTGTAATTATGACAAATATTATCTACAAATGGATCTGATATGTATTTAATTTTTAAACGAAAATAACGACCGGTTGACGGTATGATTCACCAATAAAATATTATTTATTGTTGTAATAAAAATAGGTAAATAATTTTATTTTATAAAATACTAACTTATTTAAAAATAAATCATTTAAATCGGTCTACAGCAAACCACTTGGATACTTTAAACACAAACAGGTTTTTAGTAGAGGTCTATACGTTTATTCCAATGTCTGTCTGATGTATCGTGTCAAACACAAAGCGTCATATTTTATGCAATAAACTTACACTATGACCTTCGTGCACAGTCACGTTAGATAAAAGAAAAAAAACAAAAATAACTGTTTAAAAATAGAACAGAAATTGAAACAAGAACTCCTAAGCCCCATTGTACACTGGCCTGTAATTCGCTATTTAAAACATATACTTGGTCGCGTTATTACGGATGATTACGACCGTTGACCGCTCACAGTATCTTTCGTGTAGACTTCGGATTATTTCTATTGGGAGCAAACAAATTGATACCGTCCACAATCTCGCTACATTAAGCCTGTACTACTTGAAACCCCACTTTAAATTAATAACTCTGCTACAAGAAAATTGTTTATTTCTCTAACTCTGTAAATATATTTTTATCTATGGCCCGCTCTTTTAAAGGTAAAATCTCGTTACATTCAAACTATTTCCTAAGGTTCAAAAACTTTCAGAAAGAACTAGAATTACTTGTCTTTTACGTATCCAAATAGAATACCTAGATCGAATGCAGCTAATTTGGTATTTTTTTATTCGGATTAAGACACGTTTTTACTATATCATTAAGTGGGTAACGCCAACCTAATAATCATATAATATTTTGATATTTTTAATATGCTATTCTCCTCAAACCCATATTTTTTCATTCGAATTGAAGCAAATAAATTACAAGTTAGACATGATACCGACAATAATATATTTTAACATCCTATATACCTAAGTAGATACGCGAAAAGTGCTCGATTAGTAGAGGAAATATAAATTTAATAAAAGATAAATGAAACGCGATACGTGCAGTAAAGTTGTTTCATTTCAATAACACGGTTTATGCTTTATATTGATGGTGGTAATTAAAATCAGTCCAGTTTCCCGAGACACAACATCTAATATAAGTTCGAGAAGTGCGCCTACTGTACGTTAGAAGCAAACCATTCGTAACGTGTTGCGCTGAAAGGGTTCGTTGACGGGCTCCGGGACTACGTTATTTATCACACAGGATACGTAATGCTTTTAAAATTTATTTGCGTTTTACTCCGATGACATGGCAATGCATTTAAACGAATGTCCTCTCCCAAACATACATCTCTCATACAGAGCTGCTTTTTATTTCGAACTTTTTACAATACCTTTTGTAATACCTCATTCAACGAAACAAAAATAGATTTATAAAACCAGCGACAAGCTACTGTTCTTTTTCTTTCTTTTTTAATGCCAGCCATTCATTATTGTACACTCTTTATTGAGATCGCAACATTATTAATAAGCTTTTTGATTACAATCGTGTTACAACGAGAGTATAAAAAAGAGGTCATCATTTGTCCGTGCCGGCCGACAGACAGACAATTTGGTGTAGATACTTATCCGAGGTCCATACGGTAACGGTAGCTCGGAGCATATGCGTACGGGCACACATGCACACGCGACACGCACACACATGCACGACAGCAATGAATGGGATGCTGCCACCGGCGATTACAGATAGGGTTACCAGAATACAATAATATTTTATCGACACCGAAAATCACGACTAATTTAAAAACGGACCGATTGAATTTGATAGAGGTATTTAGGCGTAAGTGGCTCTCTTAATTGTTAATAATGACAGTGGTTGAATTAGCCGCATTCACTGTGAAGATAAATGATCTTAATCAAAATGTGAAAGCTCTGATTGGTAAATTACGTTGACGTTGGTAGTTTAGTCTCATTGCGGTGGCACAGCCCTATAAATAAAACAAGGTAGATTATTGCGCGTGTAAGCGTGTTTCCCACGGCGTGCAAAACGAGTTCTTAGCTTGAGATAAGCTGAAACTTACCACGAGGCCAGCTAAATTAGTACCTCAGTGACAGTTTCCTGTCTCCTTTACATGTTCTCTATAGTCCGAAAGAACGCGTTTTTATATACATTTCTATTCTTCATATGATTTGTAATATGAGTCCGCTTTGACGGTGGACATAAGCCATACTTACACAAACGACGCGTGTCAGCGGAAGATGTTTTTATGCTCTATGTTTGTACAATACAATAACTGTAAGTTAGTGCTAAACGTTCAAATACATTTAAGTTGTAATGCTGTAGTAAAATGACTCGTACTTCTGCTATTTTCGATCATAAATAAATGAGATAAATGTTACACAGCTTGTTTGTGACATATGCCTTAGAAATGGTCTAAATATTCTGATTTGCTTAATAAAAAAAAGGTTTTTCAATATGGTGGTATCTTTTTGCATTTATATATATACCTTAACTAGTTTCTTCTAAAATAGAACAGCGCAGTTCATGGGGCTACCAATCATTTACAAAACATGTCTAACAAATAGCGGTTACAAAATATTCCTATTGCTCAATCGTTAATGGATTATTTATTATTATTGTACTTAATTATGTAGCTGCCATGTTTCGTGGTACTTCCCCGTTTGGCTCGTGAGAAGCTCTACACATCATCTTAAAGATTACATCTCTAACAGTAGGAGATAGCACTTCTAATATTTCATATTGTTTTTATATTAACACGCTACTCCATACATTTTGATAAATTAATAAAGATAAAAATGATGAACATTATAATTTGAGACGCCAATTTATTCGATTATTTTGATGGTCTCCGTTTGTATTTAATGTTTCAATCGTGGTGATGTTATTTTTCTATGAAATCAGTTTCAAGTTTTGAAACTACACGAATAATAATTCAGCGTATCAGTCGATGTGTTAAACAGCTGCAATAAATAAGGCTGGATTGCAGTGGCAATCGTCACAGACTGTTGGACACCGTCATCGTGCAATCAATGAAGCCTGACACGTAACTACACACGTGGGCACGAGAACCGATCATCCGACTAATATCTACGCTCCACTTACGAATCATTCAAGAAACATACACTCACACACGCGCAACAAAGTGTATGTCAGTGCACACACACGCATCAGGTACACACGAACATACATGCTCCTCAAAAGCGACTTTTTGTTTTCAATTACGACTACGAAAGGTTCATTATCTCCAGTAGTTTTGTGTTCTTTTTCTAGTTCAAACCGGTGTACGACTGAAAATAACCGGTGGCGACATCTCATTAAGCCCGTCAGCGTTCGGGCCCGCTTTGAAAAATGTCTCATTTAACCCCGACAGTCCCTTAATAGCCGGTGAAGGGTTAACCGCCACAAATAACTCAATGCGGAAGTGGGCGAGAGTATCGTCGACTCTACTTTTTAATAGTTTTAATTAGGAAATAGTTTAATTTTTATGTTGTGTGAATGGTGCTTGGGAGTTGTCAACGTGTCAACCAATAGCAAATTGGCGTGAGAAATGGTTACTAGTATTGGTGTTGAAACTGATAGCCGGAAGAGCATATAAAATATACTCGCTTAACTTGTTTCTGTTGGGTTTGGAAACTGAATACTCGCTCCCGGCGCTACCCGCTCGCTGACAGTAGCACTACACTAACATTTGCATTCAAATTTCGATTAAAATTTACATTTGTTTAACAATAAACATAATTCTTATACCGATTCATTTCCCAACTGACGTCGGCTGTCGAATAATGCTATGTATGTATTAAATGTAGAAAGTTTCTTGGGTATGAAGTGACCAGTAGGTTTGTTTTCTGGCTAGCCAATTTATTTATATGAAATATGAATGTAGAGTCTACTACAGAACAGTTTGATACTAAGAGCCCCTGAATTTTAAGCCTGTATTTTATCTTGCCACATTGCTACCACTGACACGCATACCTTACTATGTTTCTACACATAAAACCATTAGCCGAGCAAGAGCCTAGATAGTATGTATCGGTAAATCCATCCTACGACATAATTTTCATAAGATAACTCCGGTTTACGTGGCTTGAAAACTAGGCGTTAGACAGATCACTTACATTACTTCGGTTCATAAGAATAATAAGCTAATTCATAATAAGCTGTGTCCAGTGGCTTTGCTCACCTTTTTGTGATTATTTTATTTAATTATAATTATCACCTTCCTGAGAAATTAGAACATTAAATGCGAAAAGATTTTACAAATCCGATAGGTTTTTCCAGAGCTTTTTCGCGTTGAATTAAACTCTCCCTAAATATATACAGTAAAGATTACATAGTTACCTAAGCTACTTCTCAGTCTTAAGGTTTGCAAACCTGACTAATAAGGTTTCGTTATTTACTACAAAATTGACTAAAATTAGCAAGCAATAACTTAAAAGTCTAACTTTACCGATAGTGGTGTAAATATATTAGGTACTACTTGAATTATAAATGCAAATGTTTGAATGCTTCACAGATTTAAATATCAGATTTATTAGTAGACTTAAATAATTGAGCAGTTCTGACACTATAAAACAGCACAGACCTATTTTTAAGAGTACTCTGTATTGTACTGGCCGTTTAATAAAAAGTAGTTCCGAATACAAAAAAAAAAAGAACATACAATGTTCCCTTTTCGAAAAACGAATAATAATCCATGCGAACGCATTGGGTTTGCTCTATATTAATATAAATAAAGTTGATTGGGCCGTTTATCTGTACAATAAAACAAGTTTACAGTAGGGTTATTGTGTATTTACCTTAGTATATTTAAAGTATCAAATATCTGCGTCTGATGTTCCTAACTTCCTATTGGAAGTAGTTTGGCGGCCACGCCTCTTCCTTCTGTCAAAAGATGACAGTTATTTCATTATCATCACCCCTTTATAATAACGGGACAGGGGTAAAGATATCACACAATACTTCTTTTGTAACATTATGTGATGTTCTTATATTATTTAAAGGGTTTCTTCAATACATGTCTGCTTTTTTGCCAGAAGTAACATTGTACGCTTGAGATTTTTAATAAGTCTCCATGCATTTTCTTCTCACAAGATAAAAATCAAATTGAATATGGAAGTGTCGAAATTGAAATTAAGCTTAATTAAATGTGTGATTTGTTTGTGTGAACTAAAAACATGTAATATATCAACAAAATGTTAATACTATTCCAATACATTAATCATTTTTATTGTTTCAGGTATGTATCAAAATCCAATAACTCAGGCATCATGACTGCTGACAAGGTAGGTACATAATATACATAACGTATTTCAATCAGCCACACAATAAACATTATAAAAAAACATCTATAAAAACGTTACATAGATTTACAGCCATACAAAATGGTTTTAAGATAATCCAATCTTGTGACTTGTTATGAACTGGATTGAGACGGCGAAACCGGTCATAGGTTCATTCACTGCTGTACCTATTAGCGCTAGCGGGGATAACGCTCATTCAGAGAATGAACTAAGAACTACACCTATGTTTGAAGATCGTGTTTAACTACACAATTGTTTGACAATGTCGATTTCCGCTCAAATGCTCTTTGCTCTATGGCCTGATATGGGTATAGCTTGGTCGTTATTGCTAAGTGGTCTAGCTACAATATAGCTTTGTTTCATTTATTATATCCCAATATCCGATAACAGCATTTCTTTATGACCAGTTATTTTAATTAGATTTAAGATCATTTATCTTTAATAATTAGTTTTAACACATAAACTTGGTTAAGAATCTGGAACACTGAGCTTACATAAATAGGCAATTTTAACAATGCCTTATAATTAATTTAACATATTTCTAGTGCGTACAAATGATATGCATAAGTTAAAATTGGCGTTTAGTTAATACCAAAAAATACGACGGAAGTCCCCTCCACAATACCTGTAGTTAATTAAGACGACAATCTGTTAAGTCTGTCAACTTATAGTAATTATTGTCAATTAAAAATCTGAAAGATAACCACGATATAAACATTTAATAATTAAAGCTTAAAAATGAGTTTCGTAACGCATCCTGTTGAATAAATTTGCTGAATGATTTCGTAAAAATATATCGAACTGTGTAACAGGTGAGAGACGCGTTATTTCAACAGTCAGTTATTTTCGCCGTTAAAAACTATATTTAAAACTGTGTGAGGTTTATTTTGTGTTTTGGGAAAACAAAACGCGTCGAGGACGTCCTCGTGAAAAATCACCTCTCGCTTTATGATTGATCATTTCTTGAAACTGGCGAGCCCAAGCTGCTGCCGCGCGACACACATAATATTTTGAAAACATAATGTGTTGATTTGTTGAAAGCACCCAAATGAGATATTGTGATGATATGACAAGGCATTTTGTTAGCGATCACATAAATAAACATCCGATCCGTATACTTTTATGGTGGACAAATAAAATATTAATAAAATAAAGCTCTCTTGTTAATTTTGGTTTTCTACATAATAAAACGCTTAAAAGCTTGTTGCTACTTTTAGCACTTGAGCCGTCTACATAAAAACTACATGATTTGTTCTTTCGACAGCATGATGACATTTATTAAGCAGTGTATGTGACAAAACTTGAATTTAAAATATTGGAATGGACAGGTGAATGGACGTTGTTTATGGACGTGCTGCACTCACTAATGACTTCTGTACATGAAACTGAGATGAATTATTCCAAATGTATGGCTCTTGCTGTATTTATACAAATCAAAACTCAATAATGTCGCAAGCCGCGAAATATTGACTTAATATACCTTTCACTGTGCATAAACATATAGATCAAAATTTATATTAATGTTCTTAACTTACATTTTCTGAAAGTTTTATTTTTTGTTCTCACGGATAATGTAGAGCAGCGTAAAAGTAGCGCGTAATTGCAAGTCAGACGAATACACATTAAAAGAAACTTGCTACCTCTTAGCACAGACATCCAATATGCAATGAAGGACCAAATAGTACAATTATGAGGAGCTTCCTCTAACATCTTCCGCGTAACGTGATCCGGTAATCACGGCTCGGCGCGGCGGCGGCGGGCGGCGTCCGCGCCTCGTATCGGGTGACGGCGACAAATCGCTCGTGCATAATCGTAAATACGATTTTTTATCCCGCGCCATTCACGGACGATCCCACTATTTCCGGTGAGCAGTGCCACCATATTGTACGCCAGGTAACACAAAAACATTGCTCATTATAGCGAAAATAATATTTTTCTCAGATCTATCTTATTTCACTTCAAATAGAGTGTAAGTTCGCAAAGCAAATTTGCAAGTTGCATTTCTAAGGTACCAAAAATTTGTAAAAAACGGCGCTCTTTTGTGGCTGCAGACTGTGTGGCACCGAAACCTTTTGTTCCTTCAAAATACTCGAAATGTTGAATGGGAACTTATCGATTATTTCCAAGAAATGATGCGATGACCGTCAGTCTGACAAATTGTGTGTAATACTATCCGCCAGTAGGCATTAATTACATAGTGTGTTCACTGTAATGATGCACATAGTTACCCGTTGTTGTAGCATCATTGAAGTTATATAGTTACAAATTAAAAACCTAGATAATTGTTCTAGAAATACATGTGTCATTCATATCAGTTGGGTTTCTGAATTGATTTTGTTTGAGACAACCAATAGGTATCGTAACTAAATGAGCACTATAATGCGTTTTCAATCGTCTGACCAACCTTAAACTTACTCGTACTTAATGTCTTGTATAAGTGTGAAGGTTAATTTAACACTCTTTATAGTTAATAAAATTATTTTCGAGCCACTGTTGTTCTCACACAAGACAAATTGCGCAGTGAACCAAGTTATAAACCTTATTGATATAATACAGTCCAGTGGGCAGCTTCGCGTCTAAATATATATTTAGCGGCACTTTCTATCCCGCTAGACCTCGTCAAGCTGAGATAGATACTTAAGGCACTTGCAATGTAGACGGCTGGACGACACCATTCAATTCTAAGTAACCATTACACATTGGTACTAGATTACCACGCGTCTCTACGACTAACTAACTAATAAATAAGCCATCACTTACATAATATTAACAGTTTTCTTACCATCTACATACTTGCCTATAATAATACGGCTGCGGTCTTGTATAAATGCCGTCTACCAAGTTTCGAAACATTGATTAACCATTTTTACCGTCTATTGGACTTCCTCCGTTGTTGCAACATATCCTATTCATGAAATTGGAAGTCGACGCCTAATTTTGAGTCTGCATATATTAAAATACACGATGTATGTAATGTATAAACTCGTACTCTTGCAAATTGTCGAAGAATTGCTTCAGAAATGTAAAACTTGTCCATAGCGTAATAACTTTCGGAGTAACACAGGATGTTGACGATTTCTCTTTTTATTTGAGTTGATAGGAGGAGCTCTCCTTATAAGTTTGACTCTTAAATACCGATCCATTCCAACCAGCAGTTTCCATAACCGCCAAGTTTCCTTAATGGAAAACCTAATGATTAGATTCTCGGATTGAATGTTGTAAGAAATGTGAGGAGATGGTGTTTTTCCCTGGTTGCTAGGCGAGGCGGCGTGGATATGGGCACGGAGCGAGCTGCCGGCCGCCAGGGGACGCTTCCATTCACCGGCTACTAGATCTTCGCACCTCACCGACCACAGAACGCATCCCATTCACGACAAGCGAGTAAATCAACCGAGAACGTTAGCACCCTATAAGGTCTAATTGGTACCGTTTCCTCAGACGGAAAACAACTTTCTGCTATCGATGGAAAAACCACTTTCGTATGCGTTCGCTTTGAGTTACGACTTTTTACGATATCTATTTCTGTGCGCAAACTGTTAAGTACATAAATGTCGCCCATGCTCATGACGGTAATGGAGAATAAACTCTTTGTGCTTGAATTTAGAGGTGATATTGCAATGAATATGGATGAGAGTTAGTGCGTTCAGTCTGTGATGTTTGGTTTTATGAATGAAGCGCAACGTTGTGAGCGGAAGCAGAGCCGGGCGTAGTGCGGCTTTCCCGCGGCGGCCGGTTTCATTAATAATTAAAACGCTGCAACTGGCGGAATGGCCGGACGCGGAGATGATTTCTAGCCGCTCTTGTTGCGGCCACAGCTTCTGCTCCGTCGCCGTTACACGAGCCGTACCACTCTGTCATTATTTATACGTTTTTAGAACGGAACATATAAATAAAAGTTTAGACAACATCGGAAATTTTATTATAAAATATGACCCGTAGAGTCGGTTCCCAGTAATGACGTATCATTAAACAGTAGCCAGTCGGAGAGTGGCCCTCGGCTCTCAGCTCGATGACGCCGCAATACTATAACGGTCAACATACAAAGTAAAATTTGACCGCCTCATTACGCAACACGCGAGTGGAATGGTGCTGGAGAGAACGGGAGAGTGCTATTCAAATGTAATGAGATGAACAGGGACAGAAGTGTTCTGAGAGAGCGAGATGGTGGAGTATGACAAATCTATAAAGAGAATGGGATAGATAAGGTAGCTAGATACGCGCGTCCGGCGGAGCACTTCCTGTCGCGGGAATAATGGTGTGCCAGTGTCCTGCTAACATTAATCGCTGATGATGAACTTATAAAACTAACGATATACAAAAATCTCACAATATCAATTCCATGTGAATGAAAGACACTCTATTCAGGTTTATAATTATAACATTACACTCACTTCGATACGTCGAACATCAATGAAACACGTGAATACATAATTCGTACAAATTCGTGTATCTCACGTGCGCAGGCGCCGGTTCGCGCCGCTTCCGTCGCCCACATCCACTGTTAATGTGTAATTGTTGACGGTTTTCTGGCATGTCCTTTGGCTAATGCCATCAAATGAAACACCGCTTAATCCGAATCTTATGTAGCACAAAAAAAATGTGTAAACAGTACATCATTTAATTTATCACACATTAAATCCCACGCTTAGTTTTGGACATCACATCACTATTTATATAAAGTTTTATTCAAATGTTTATAATTTTTGTTTTTCATAATTGATATTTTTTTAATTCAAGTTATATAATACCATTATATAACTAATTTATTTACAATTCAATACTTAAATCTAATACAAGAACAAAGACTAAAATTAAATCTTATATAAATAATGTTTATAATTATGTAGAGGCAATCTAATTAAAAGATAGACGTAAACTATTTACTTTAATTAAATATAATTGCTAGGACTTATAGATTTCTATTTTCCGCTAAAGGTTATAGGGTACCTAATGGGTTACTTTCTCTATCTGTATATTTATGTAATGATCCTGGCTGTTACCAACCACTGTACTTTATGATTACAAACCAATCTAACTTACTAACTCTCTAACTTTTATTTAAGAAAATAATAGTTTGTATTAATATGCTAACTACTACCCAAAAATCCTACAAAGTTACGAACTAAACTAAATTCAAAATTAATATTTTAGAATTGTCACACTGCTCTCTAAACTTATGTTACTATATTTTACTTAGTAGAGTCTACCACGTTAAATATAGTAACAAAATTGTTTTAAAATTTGGCAATTAACTCTAAGCCCAAACAAGCAGTTGCACTACAAAGCAGTCGCATCGTAAGTTCATAATTAACTTTTTAGTATCATACCCATCTGTAAGTTAGTTAGATGTCCTGTTAGCGGAAGCGCGCCCACGCCTGCTAATTGTCCTACTCTTTTTGTTTAGTTGTCCACTCGCTTTAACTCGATTACAGCAATCAGATCTTGCCCTTTGCCCCCGGCCAGCCGAGACGCCCCTGTGTCTCCGATGTAAGCCATAATTGTTGCATTATGACTCCGTTGCTCTTTCACTTTTTGTCTATGTTCAATTACTTTTTTTTTTTCTTTCAAATGGTGGTTGTTGTTCTCTACTGTAATATTTTTGAAATAAGAACTATTTTGTTTTCAAATAGTTAATGATACTGGCTTTATAATTAACAAAACCATTTATGTTTAATACAATTTACTTTTTAACAGTGTTCGTAAAAAGTGTATATGTGTAGGGTACTTAAACAACAAATATAATTTAAAACATGTACTTAATTAAGAACGAAGTAACTACCGTAAAAGTAAATGAGGGAAACTAATTTTTACTGATCATTAAGCGTTTTATTGATTGTCAGATGTAATTTAGTCGTAACGTTTAAAAATAAAATCATGTTCAGAAAGAATTTAAAATGTAACAAGCTTTTAACGACAAAATAATAACTTGATATTAATAATATTGGTGTAAATTATTATAGCAGTAAATATTGCGGTTTTGTGGTCACTGATCCAGTAATTAAATTTGGAACGTCCTGTTGAGCGAGACTGGTTCTGATAATGTCCACGGCACCTATCTCTCGGCTTCGTGTCCCGTACATGTTTGCTAGCTGGGAGTTTTCCCTCAAACGTTTATTTTACGATACCATACCATGTTCAAACAAAATCTATCCGTGGAAACTAAAACAGAGCGTGGGCTAGTTGACATAATGTTTGTTCACATTTCTACTCAATTAAGTGGTGCGTTTCATTCATGTTTAATTATTTAATGCGCGCTGCTCCGCCAATGTATGTCTATACAAGGTATAAATAGAAGTCAGTATGGCTCGGTGCGCCAACCTGTCATACAACATTGTCGCGTCGGGCCTCTCATTTATGAATGAACTCACAGATCTAGCGATTTCCGGCTAACTGTTGAGATAGTACGACACTCTTCCTGGTTCCTGCTATGGTATCTTTAATTACGACGCCAGCATAAACAGACCGGTGGACCAGTGGCCGCACAACAAACAAAATCGGATTGTAATGCGCAAGACTCAGAGTCCAGTTTTTCACGTGCCCACTAATCGATCGGAGTCCATTTCAGCTTTATCGAGATCGTTCGAAATATGAATAAAGATATTCTAAAAGTGACCAAGCGATCCTAATCGCCAGAGCGTTATAGACCTTATGATAAGGTGTTATGGTTAGATATGGACTAATCTGTTGTGTGTGAGTGTGTCTCGCATCCTGTGGAGCGTGTTTTTTTCCTGGCTCCTTCCCGGCGTTTCACCGTTACGCAATATATCGTAAATAATTAGCGGAAGGCAAGATTCTCGTGTCTTATGGAGATGCTGACTATCAGGTTTTTTCGCCGGACGTTTCCTGCCGTCCGGCTAACAGTAAAGTATCGAGTCTTCTTTATATGTACACGCAGAGAGACGTTTGATCATAAATGTCCATACTAACATATCTACAAAGAAAGTAGCTTCGAAGAGATATATTTTTAACGCCAGATCATGTCGACTTGTGTTATGTTGTTTATGATTCAAGACATTTACACGTGTACATATTTGATTTATCGATCTGATCTATTTTTGATGCGTTTTCAATAAATAAAAACCATCTATTTTATTCCTCTTTGGTTGTCGTTTAAATCTTTCTTGTAAATGCCACCGGTCTTTATTTAACAGCAAGAAAGGGGCTCATCAATGTTCTGAAAAAAAGTATATTGGCGTGTTGATTTGCCCTTGTGCGGTGGTGGCCGATAGATGGGCATCGGCGGCATTACTGCGGCATCGGCCTGCGCCGCACACAGCCCGCGCCGCCCGGCCGGCCCGGAACAGCGACGTGTACTCACGTCTGCGGTTTTTGCTCGCACAGTTAATTACACGTATAACTTTTACCAAATTGCGCAATTTACTGCCCATTACCCCCTTAAAATCTGTAAAAGTCATTTTTACTCGCTAACTGATTTCGTACTCTCGATAACGATGGCATCGCTCGTAATCGTCGGTAATTGAATTCGGAGCACGGCCACATATTTTGTTTCGATGACACAATCCAAAGATTGAGATATTTAAACTTTCTCGTTTATATTTGGTTCATTATCTTTTCTCACGCGATATGAGATAAATAAAATGCGGTTAATCGATCTAATTTATGCAGTACGAACCGAAACCGCAGCTATTTATTATAGTTATCACAAACGAGCGTTTTTACTGATGCTGCCTGATGAGCACCACACGCCGGGCGACGGGCTGGCAGCGACGCGGCGACGAGCCGACCGCTACGCCTCGCCTCTCGTTTGTACTTCGTAAGCGTCCGACATGCGCATTGATCATTCGGACGTTAAACAAAATAAAATGGTTACTCTACATGTTCTCACGATGGCGCTTAAAACGGCCGACAAGATCAGATATAAAATGTTGCAACGCCGAAGACCGGTCGACCGCGATACCGAACTCACTCCGGCCGCGATTAGAAAAGAATAACGATCGAATTTAATGGACAGAATATGTTAATGAGTGCGGCCTACAACTCACACAGATCACGCATGTGATAGTAATCAGAAATCACATCACTCCGATTATTATGCCTATATAAATGTGTAGCTATTCGAAAAACATAATTATAATTCTATGAGGCCATCAACCCGTTTGTTTCTATGTGATTTTTGTCCATATATGTAAAACAGCATACATGGAATTCCATAGTATTATGCTCTAGATTTGGCAAGGATCGTAAAAAGATTAGTTTGTGAGGAGAGCAGATCGAATGTTAACTAATTAACTGCGAACATCTCCGTTCCCACGAGAACATACTAAATAATACCTAAACATTATGTATTCTAACTTTTTTCCTATTGACAGTGTTACAATTATTTGAACGTGAGATTTATGATGCAACAAGTTGTTGAAACAAAAAAGCGCCATAAATCTTGTTTAGATCTCGATTAGATGTCCAATTCAATATTCAATACTCGTAGGTATATAGTCGCCTTTATTAATGCTTGAGTCCTCTCGTAACAAATTTTATAGGTAAAGCCTACATATTACTATATAGTAGGTAGGTTTAACCTTTACCTTATTGTTGAGTGTTCTGTCCCCGTTAATAACGCCCGCCAGTCGCCGCGTCACATATAAATGCTCCTGTGAAGACTCGTGTAGCTCTAATTGGTAATCAATTCAATGCTGGCAATGCATCGGCGACCGACAAGCGATGGTATCGGCCCTAACTCAAGATGCTATCGAAAATCCGTCCGTCGATCCAACCACTATCTCCACATCTCAATAACTACTTAACTACAACTATATTAAGTACTACATACTCTAAATTAAGACGCATTCAGATACATAACTCTACGAAGAATGCTTTAATTAAAAACCCAGCAGACTTCACAAGGCCTTTACATATCTTCGTGCAGTTTAATGTCAAGCATATGATGAGAAAATAAAATCGTAATTACGGTATCCGAATAAATGAACTACATAACGGAAGTAACATAGATGTTTTTATGTAAAACAAATCGGTGTCTAACAACTAACAGAGGCAAGTTATTGTAAGCGATCACCGTATTGATAAAGATTTAGTTTGATGCTGTATCTTACCATCTTGATACATAAACAATGTGTTTTATTATACGAGGTTTGGATGAAAACGTTAAGCGACATTAAGAGTTACAAACTAATAATCGGTTGAAGTAACGGGCCGGTCAGATTACGCGTTTTATTGTTTAAAAATACCTCGCCTCTGGTGTTATGGTCGTATGTTTACAGACATGAATCTCTAACATGCAAACACGACACAATTCTTCGTAACGTGCGAAAATCTAACTAGCAGAAGATTGTGTACTGCATACAATCTTTTTCTGCGAAGATTTGGAAAGAAAACATTCAGACGTACTAAGTAGTTATTTCGAAGCAGAATCTACGTTTCAATACACACTGCCTGTAGGGATATCTAAAGTACAGGACGGATTTGATAGTTTCGATGGTGTGTAGGTTGGAATTTTGTTGTGGTTGGAAATGAAGGCACTTGTTTAATTAGAAGAATTTAATAAAAATTAACTGGAAATAATAGTAGTTACTAATTTAAGTACTATAAATTACTAGATTTTTGTATGTCATGAAAATATACAACACGAAAGATCGTATTTTGTTATAGAAAATGAGAAAGTTGCCTTGTTGAAATGCTTAGAACTAAATAACAAATGAAAGGTCAGTTACAAGAAGGACTGTAATTGAATACATACGTAATACCATTCAATTACATCATAACATGTCTACCTTTTAACCCTATGTGTTAATAGGTTATAAATAATTGTACTACCTTATTATAGTAAATTCCTGACGGCTGACTCTTTCATTCATTACGGAATAGCATGTGTGTAAAATGAGTTAATGAGTAAATATTATTATGTCTTTACAATGACATAAATTATTTATTAATTTTAATATCAGATGTCTAGATACCACACCATTCTGTTTCCTAGAGTTAGTAATGTCGATATTATTTGTTATAGAGTTATACATATTTTTATTAAGTAAGAAATGTTGTCTGGATTTTTCCCAAGAACACTTCTTATCAAAAGGTCGTTATCGAAAACAATAGTTTTAGAACAGATAACATTATGCAATACTATTCATTCATAACAAAAGCCTTCCAGGACTTTTATTATTAGATACACATTGTGGATGAGTCACAAGTGACCATATTTTAAGGCCTACGAGTTATTCCGGCTTGTTGTCACACCAAACACTGGACTTATGCCTACACCAACGAACTATGTGTTGTGAAATAAGTTACATCTCACGAGTGACTCACGGAAAAGGCTCATAACGTAAATACCAAGGAACGTAAAATAAATGCGAGTTGATTCTTCGTCCCAAAAAGGGCACGACAAACCGAGAAGACTAAGTTGTTTGCGCCCAAGTTGACCTACGAACACAAGCTTTATGCCAATACCTAAATGAAATAAATAGTGAAATAGTAAAACGAATCCACTCAATCGATTCAACATATTGTATTTGAGAAGAATCATATCAACTTCCGCTAATATCAAAGACGGATTTCGGCGTAAAGTAATATAGTTCGGGGAACGCTATTTTAAGAGCATTACAATAACTTCCGAAACTACATTTGAATGGTGGAACATTCGCAGATCTACGTGCCGCAGGCAGGACGGCTTACAAGACGAGTTGGTTTACAACGAGCTGCGATCAGCGGCGACACTGTTACGTGGACCGGTGTAAAGTAGGACGGGTCGCCGTTCATTCATAGTTTCGAAGACAAACAACCTCGCCCTGCTCTAGCCAGCGAGCGTATCATTCACGACGCTCCGTGCTCAATGAGCCGACATGTTGCCACATTGTTGTACCAACACTCATACATCACGATAGACATGTCGCGGTACTCGCCAGATGTTAGCACATGTAATAAATAAAGAATTGCTATTGCTCGGTAATTGCATTACTCGCAGTAATAACCTATAATTAGTAATCAGTCAATGAGTTACGTATTTCACGTCATTCACTCGAGCTGTTAAAGCTGCAGAGATTTATGTAAATCAAACTAGACTTGAATGAACGGAAGGCAGATTTCCTTTGTCGTCGGACGTAGCGAACGATTTAAAAGTAGATTATGTAAAGCACCGACGTCGGCAAGTTCCGTTGAGATGTGTTGACATTATCGAAAGCAAGCTCAAACACTGATCGTACCTCGGCCATGTTTACCAGTGTATATTTCGAAAAATAAATACATAAATTGTCTTTCTGCGATGTTTCCACGAACGGGTCAATGCTAACGAGATAAATGTTTTACAATAGTTTACAAAAAAACCTATGCTGACTAACATCACAAGCACACATAAGCCTATATATATATATATCCCTTTTGTTATTCTTCACGCCTCAATAATTCAAGAGGTATTCAGAAGGGTAATGAAAGTCGTGGGCTAAAAAATATTAGTTCTTGGGCTCAGACTTAGGCTGCTAAGAATAAATTAATATTTATAATTAAAACGTTACAATCGAACTCATGGTAAAGACCACGATTCGAAATCGACTAAAATTAAGAAAATTATCGAAACCGATTAATTTATTAATCGGATGCAAATTCATGTACAGCCTCGCTTTTTTCTATAATAAATATCTTTTCTTGAACTTTAAATTAGAACTCTTTCATTTAAGTCGAGTAGCGTTAATTAACAAATGATGTAGCACTAAGACTTGTAACAAACAGCTATGGTATACTGCAATCGTGATACATTATTTCTTACCTAACAGTTTTTATAGGTTCTATAAATTGTATATCCATATACATAATTAATATCTTAGGCCAAACCGCTACCGGTTGCAGAGCGCCATACGATATAATTTACCGCTTACCGTATCAAATTATATAGACAAAAAATCGTGGAATACGATTATTAATCGAATCGATTTCACGGGAGTAGCCATCGCATATCGATACTCAATTACGTTCCTACATGTTCTCCGCACTTACTAAATTAGCTAGTTTCATTAGATTTAGGCATAGGTACCTCTATCTACCTAAAGTTTGTATGTCTAGTATTCTTAACATGAGTAAACCATAATGATGTTGATGATCATTGATGTTTGAGATTGTTCTAATGACAGATTAGAAGATTTTAACCTTAGACTATAGATAACTATAGACCGATAGTATCGCTAGTTTTCCTTCGTGCCAAGCGAGAGCACATTTTGTCTGTATCTAGTACATTCGTTTACTGATTTAAAGTTATTTTTCGCGCAACGACAGACTTATATGCGAAAATATTGATGGTTTCGACATTGTTAGGATAATATTAGGGTTTTAGATAGTTTTATTAAAACGGCGCACTCCGTCTTGATACAAAATTTACGATAAAACTAGTTCATACTAGTGCTCACGGTTCATACACTGATAGGCTCACTCTTTAGTTTCTAATCTATACTCTAAGATTTTAACTGATTAAGCTTTTCAGAAAGCTCATTATAGTTTCTAAAGCATCTATAAGGTTTCCTAATAATAAAACAGATTAAAAAAAACGTTTTTCGTTTCGCAGAGAAGACTGTTTTTGAGAGAGAGACTCAAAAACTAAATTCCACAAAGACATTGATTTCTAGTTGTGCTAAAGGCTGCCAAAGGTCATACTGCTAGGTAGATATGTCACGAGAGCAGGGCCCGACCTTGGCCCGGGCCGGAGTGCACCAGGGCGGCTGAGGCGTCGCGCGACACAGGCCGCGCCGCGTCGCCGCGACATCGCGCGGCTTCCGTTCCCGCGACCGACTCCGTGGGAACCGCTTTATTTCGTATTTAAATTCGACCCTCATTAAACCTGTTTGCTTCAAAATTCGCTGCCTTCTTTCGACGCCTTTTACTCAACTTTTTATGGTTCCGTTCGACATTTACTGTTTGTGATTATTTTTATTTAAGTCTAGACCGCGTCGGTGTGTAATCGCACAATGAGCTGCATTGTAAGCGAGTACCCCTTGCTCGTGGGACTGCTTATTGATGATCCACTGTCTGATTTAGTTCACTTTCATCCATTAAGATTTCATGACAAGTATTGCTCGTATCTAAACTTTGTTTTACTTAAAATAATGTTGATAATACGAAATAATTCTAGATAAGACAACACACGTAGCAATATTTCGTAGATAATGTAAAGATTTTATGTTAATTTAATTTGGGCAATATAAATTAATGGATGGAGAAAGAACCAGTTCTCGATCAGTGGCCAGTTGGGAAGAGAAACGTATCAGTGAACCATTATATTTAATTAATACAGGACGATTTATGTAGTAGATACGGTTGCGTGTAATTTTTCTCATAATACAACCACGTAGGTATTCCGAAGTACTTTATTATTCACATTTGAATTATGGTTATAGTTTCGTCGTGATTGTACCTTGGCATCTATTAAATGATTTTTTTGGATGTACTTTATGTTAATTCGAAGTCACAAATATTTTTTATCGCATCAACATCTAAAGGTTTGTAATTATTTTGTAGCAATTCAAGCTTCTCACTAATTAAATATAAGTGTAAATAATCATAGATATAGTTATAATGTTGTGAGAATTTATTACGTAATATTAATTAACTAAACGTAATAATTTATTGTATGACCAATGTTGAAATATTAAACTAATGTTGAAAAGCTCTAAGAACATTATCCCATAGATAACATCAATTATGTCGCGTCATAAAAGTAACAAAAGCGTCTCTATGGTTTGAGACCGGAAACGTCATTGAAAAGACATAAACGCGATTCTTAATTTAATCATAATTGCCTATAACTGTTTTTGACTTGGAATGGTCCAAATAAATGTATAATATTATGTTTAATTATGCTAATATAATAGAGGGTTTACCTTTTCTCGAATTAGTGTTCACTTCCCCACGGTATCACCTTACACCGGATGATGGGTAACCCTGCAGTGCAAGTAAGTCTCAAACTTTACTGAAAACTTTTCTCCATTCAAACACACACTTTAACGACAACTTATAAGTTTCAAAATTAAATAAACCGATTCTAAGTCTAACATTTTGAGTGCACAAGTATTTGACTATTGTTAAACGATGGAATTTCGACTCTAGACTTTTAAGATAGAGTATATTATTGTAGAGCAAGATCTGTCATCGGATACCGGAAGGACACATTGTATAGGCCTTAGCTACCTGTTGATAATTTCCATTGTGAGCGGTGAACGACGAACGTGCACAATACTATGTTGTACGTTAGATGCACGAAGCTTTAAAAGCATTCCTTCGATGAGTAACACTTAACCGACATGTTTTATCTTTGCAACAGATAGCCGTGTTGGTGATAAGAATAAGTACTTTATACGTGTGTTTTTAAATTTACATTAAGTTACTTACCTATATAAAAATACCTTGCGCATTTTTTTTTTGCTTATTTTAAAGTCTGTCGGCAATTCTTTAAGCATCATTAAACGTATCACATATCCCAGAAGTTATGACTTCATAAGGCTTGCTCCCCACGGTGTATCTTGTACAAAACCAAAACCCTTCATTTGTCGATCATAAATAATTCACCAAACTAAGTTGTCGAAAGCTTTCGGCGGCCCTTTTCAGGCGTCACTGAACAAGCGTTTTAAATGACTATACCTTTGAATTAGCGTCCACTCAATTCATATTTATATCCGCCATTTTTCATGCGCAACGAGCTGCGCAAACGCAAATGCAAGTTAATAAATTACAGAAACACACATCTACATTTGATGTTTACGTCACTATCTGTGTATGTGTGGACTTCCTCTTGTGTTGGTGTTTGTGAGATGCGTGCGAGGGCCCGCGGGGTTGCGGGGCCGTGCAGGGGAGGGGGGGCAACTTCCCGCGTAGCACCTGGCGCTCAGAGGTTACATGCATCGACGGGATCCCATTGATTTGTGGCGAGAAGCACTTGAACTTAATGCACTGATCTGATTTACCCTTTGTTTATGATTTACTCCTTTGTGCAATACAATGTAGCGAATAGTACCTATAGGAGTATATTTGTAATGTACTTTCTGGCCAAATTTAACATTACAAACTTCTAGCTCGACGAACGAGTTATTCTAAGAACAAGACATGCTTTTGTTCGACATGTTTAAAACTAATAATATGGTAGAGTACACTTACATGCATCCTGCAGGCATTAATTGTGGAAAACATTTATCCTAAAAATGTATCGAAATGAAATAATGGGTAATTTTTCACTCAAATAACTTCTTGAGCCTCTCTTCTATTCATTTCTCAAGAAATAAGGTCTAGGTCTTTTGTGGCCTTCTTTAAACAAAAACCTGAGACTGAATAAATAACCTTGTTATTTTGCATTCGAACCCCGATGACGAACCCACCTCATCCTTTGTTTGTTTTAGTGAAAGGCCTCTTATTTGTTCCAAACATAATGTATGGCAAAATGTAGAGTCATTTAAAAACGTAAAACATGTATAGCTTCATTTAATAACTTCGATCGATAAATGAACAACAATCTGTAAAGGCTGGAGAAAGGAAACAGAAAAAACTTTGAATAGGCATCATATTGAAATAAGTAAGCAAAATCCATAATCGTAGATCTTTATTCTTTGTTACATCCATAATCTTCTACCTGTTACTTTTGACATGAGATCTCAAATACTTAGTATAGTTAAGCTGGTGTCAAAATATTTGCCGTGATCAAAGGGCCTCCACGTGCTGTCGATGTCGTCCAAACATTGACACGGGCCGCGCGGGCGCACCCACCAGATAACAATACCGCAAACAATGAACACGCCGACACACCTACAACAAACACTAATATACTCCAAACTATGAGTCTCATCAGTTTCGCTGTTCTCTAGAATTTCTCTCAAGTATCAAGAAGCTCTGTCGGTCTTCATTAAGCCCCTCAACAGGCCTCCTGCATAACATCCTGTCTTAGTTTCATTCATTTGTCATAGTCAAGAATCAATTGAGAAACTCTATGTTACTGCCAATTTGTAACATTTCCTGCCTACCTGTTGTCTGTTGGCTACAGAACATTATCATGCAATTTAGTACACAGATTACAATTTAATTGTATAGGCATTCGTTGATGAGTTATAGTTTCATACATTGTTGTGAACTTCATTACACGCCTCGGAATGCGCCGTCTCTATGTACTGGCTGTGCAAATCTATGAATGGAGACGGTGGACTACACTTTATGGAGCCACAAAAACCGAGGCCCTTTAGAAAATACTCCCGACGGATACACGGAGCGCAATATTTACTACGCCCCCCGACCCTTTCACTTCCTCTACGGCGACAACCTGCGATGAAGCGAGACTGCATTACGCAAGCGCTCCGGCGAGAGCGGGACGGCAGATTCATTCATAACCGAGTCCGCCATCCGGTCCGCGTTCTGATCGATCACTTCATCTCCTTCTAACGCGCAGTCTCTTGTGGAGTGCGAGCAGGTGGCACCGGATGCTTAACGATGTACCGGAGCTTCGATCGGAAGCTGTTAAAAAAAACCTCGTACTCTTTCGCGTCACCGTGAGCGAGTCATATCCCGGAGGAGCGGGTATCTAGTGCACCCGCGGCGCCGGCTCGACGCGTATCGAAACTACAAGTGTGTCGTTGTAATGTGAAATTACCTCGTTTAATGAGGGGACAGTCGCAATTGGTGATTTTCGTAAGCTCGCTGGGAGTGAGACGGTGCGAGCTTCGCCCCTCCGCCGAGCGCCCATTCAGCGCGAGTAGTCGGTCGCCGGCCACAGCGACGCACGCGCGCGCCCTCACACCTTGCCATGAGCACTCTGGATACACAACTCCTATTTTGACATGACCGGTTCGGAACTGGAACGCTCGCGATCGACCTGTGTTTGCTCACTAGTGATATCTCTAATTGGTGTTTTTGAGTGAGTGACGCCGGGAATGTACGAGAACTCGGCCTGGACAACTTTACAGTGGCCCAAATTGCATTAAATGGGTAATTGGTGTACGTCATTGGATAATGGATTCGGCTCATATACCTAGTACATATAATCCGTCCTTACGACGGCGTGGGTCGCTGTGAATTTTGCACTTGACTCCCGGCCCTGCTCTTTGTTTGATGCCGTTCCATTTAAATATTTAAATTCAACAATGCGATTTCTGACCTCATGAGATGAATACGAAACTGTATATTTATAGTATTTATTGTTTAAGTACATAGTTACCTGCACATACTTTATATTGTCCACTAACACACACATAATAACTGCGACAACAAACTTCAACGGATCATTTCAAAGGAATACAAAAGGCTTTAAGTGGTACATAAAAGCGTGAAAAATATTATTAGTTTTTAGTATACTTATCTTATGTTTTGCTCCAGTAACGTGTGATGTAAACATAGAAGTTATGTTCCACTAATAGGATTATTTTCAACTGCTCAGTAATTCACTTTCAGTGTACGACGAAATAATTTGAATATTTACATTTACCACTAAGAGATTTGCAAATAACAAGTTAGGTACTGTAATCACTTAGCACATTAGCTGTTTAGAAATGGTTCTGATAAAACGCTGAACATAAATCACCGTAGCCATTCGTCGTAGAACTTTCCACCGTAACAATTAAGTGCGCTATTACCGCGGCTTAATAAATCCTGTAGGGATTTCAATTGCTTGATTTCCAAGCATTTTTTCCCGCTAACGCACATAGTAAGAATTCCACGAGGCGTTTTCTCTGGCGGCAGCACACCGCGCAGGTACGCCTTATCAGTCGCTAGCTGCCGACGACCGTGGGAATTAAAGAAGCGTGTTAAACAATAGCAACCAGATAAGAACATCGTCAGAACCCATTTAGGGTACCTTAAGTAATTAGTCGTGTTTTCATTTACGTGCTCGATACTAAATCCGTTGGGCATCGAAAATTCCCGATGATTCATACTTAGTTCAGGCGGTGTTAACATAACGCTTCAGCGATTTTGTTAATGTTGCAATAATGCTATATTTTGGCTGTTTCTATTGATAGCAACAAATGAAAGGTTAACATTGCACAGCAGTGCGCGCTTGATTTACGCCTAAAAAACTTTGCGCGTCGTACCTTTGTTCTTGGAATACTGGTTCCAAGTAGGTACATCCGCGGTTCTGAAAAAAAAAACTGAGATAACACATTGTTGTTCATTCGTCTATGAATTGGACAAAATACTTATCATGCTCTACTAGTGTGATAACAAAATCATTCAAAATATGTTCTAGATATTTATTTATCCACTTTTCAAAATTTAATTGCTCAATAATTTGACTTCCTTTGTTTACATTTCTTAATTGACGTTTTGTTTGTACTTCAATAATTCATGAATGTTAGGCCTAATAAGAATCAAGTTCATATAGACATTGAGTTATCGAATTATGTATAATAATCTGTATTTATACTAAAGCCGTCCTTAGGGCTCGCGAGTGAAAATACAAAAACTTTGGCGCAACGGATACAGGTGTTTATTTTGAGGCAGTCTTACAATCCCCCACTTGTGGTTTTTTAGACGTTTTGGATCAAAGAAGCCTTTTCGATGGCTTTCGTACAAGATGTGCAGGAAAACAATATGTCCGGCCTCTTTTTGTTTATTTTGCTATTTAACTTTTTATTTATTCAACTGTTACCATTCATAATGAACTTAACTTCAGTTTATGTAACAGTTTTATTTATTTATTTGGTTTACGTAAGTTTTATTGCGTGGTGATCAATGCTCGTGCCTTCTCTATGTGGGAAGAGGCCTGTGCCCAGCAGTGGGACGTTTATAGGCTGGATTATTATCATTATATATTATTTGGTTTACTTACTTCTGAGTACTTAACTAAATGGATTGTTTATTTACTGACCTATTTACAAGTGTTATAATAATAAGTTTTTTGGAGATCAATATAGCAGCTATTACATCACTACTTTAAATTTATCGTCTTTTTAAAAACGGTTAGCAACTGTAATTATACATTGCTTATATACAAATAATATTACAACTCTTATTCATAATAATATGGAGTTAATTTTAGGATAATTTCAGAGAAGTACATTTTGTTGTTCAAAGTAAACATTTTCGCAATCCTCAGTCACGTGCCAAAAACCTTATTGTAACTATTATGGTTTATTTCTATACACGATGCAATGGCTGGTGCGAAAGCATTTGATCTACCATTGCTTGTTTTGTATGAAACAATCTTGAAACTGTTTTATTAAGTTATCAATGGACATACCAATGGATACAGGGGTTTTGTTAATTAAACTCATTCTTTTCTGCTTCTTTCTTTAATAGATTTTGACAGGAATGTTTGGAAGGACTAATAAATAAGTCCTCATAAACAAACATCATTCAGTATTTCATATTAGTTTTACATTACAGGTAGTTCTGCATTACATATATTTCAGTATCAGTGAATAAAATTACGATTTCGGCATTGTAGAGCATAGCATGATGCAATTAACAAAAACAAGTATTTTCCTCGTACTTATTTATTGATATAACGAGCGTATGACTTATCGATTTCCCAATTATTTCTTTATATATTTAGAACAAGAGTACTTAATACTTAAATACCTATTTCAAATAAATGATAGTTGTTTGGTATATAATACGAATGGTTAAAAACAAAAACTGAATGTAAGAGTGGTGGCCTTCTGTTTCGCAAGGGATAAAAGTACTTTGTGTTCAAGTACCTAAAATATAAATACATAAAGGTTTCGCGTCGTTCGTCCGCGACGCGAGGTGTACGTACGAGCGTCGAGCGTCAAATTTTCGCAGCCAGCGAACCGTGCCCTCTGACTCACAAAGGAGCGTTAAACTGAACGCTTTACATTCAAATTCAAATCACCCTCTAGATGTTCCAAAAACAAAATGAGCAGTATTCGAAAATATGCAATCTATTTACATATTTAATTGTGCTGAGCCCAACCGATAAGACAACAATTAACTTGTTTTATTTTGTGCCAATAGTAATGCAAACTCATTTCTTATATTGGTAGTACAATTTTAGATTCTCACTATGAATCGTAATGTCAGCAATTGATGTAGAGCCTTCATAAATAATTTAAAACGTATTACTACTAGCCTCCTTGTTTAAATCGACATCCATATTTTATTAGTAGTTATTTACTTTTTTGTCTAGTATAATATGTCATGTACCTGACCGGGTAGTAATTAAATTATATTTTGTACTTAGTTAGGGATTGTAATTTATTTTTCACGCTTGTTAAAGGGGATGCCGTTATAGTCATCCCAAGTTACTAGATAAAAAAACTTGTACTGTCAGATGTTTTTTTTTTTAAGAAATATTGTGTTTCCCGCTGAGTTGTACAATGAGCGATTGTTACAAAGTTAATGTAGTTAGGCAAATTATAAACTGTGGAGTGTCATTTATTAAATTCCTCAGAACAGTTTATATTTTTAGGTGGCTATTATTATGTTGGACACGCCATAAGCAGGTTCATTACACGCAGGTTTAACCTTGGTCCTGGCGCTCGGCTGGTGTTTACAACATAACACAATTTATCTTCATACAACCAGAACTATGGTCTCTACATTGACAAACCATTTTAAACATAAATTTATAAATAAATGAGTTTCGGATGGCTGTTTAACAATACTTGTCCAAAAACTTTGCAAATAATAAATATTCACGTACCTTCAACATCTGTCGTCCTACAATTACTGTAATTTTGTAGAGTTTAGTCTTAAACGACACTAATGAAGGATAATAACAAAGCCATTTATTACTTAAACATCTAGACAGTCAATTAGTTAAACTTTATAATATTCGAAAATAAATTTGTGTTTTTATGAGGATTGATATTTTTAACAGAACGTTAACACGATGTTAATAGTCTCTAATGCCAGGGCGAGAGATCCGATGCGACCTAATTTTCTGAGTGATGAAATGGAAATCTGAACGGAGAAGCCCACCACTGTCAACATTAAAATTAATTCTTCCGTGTTCCAGCTTTTAGTGACAGATTAGTTTACGAGCATCGTAACTCTTGAGCTACTAAAAACTGAATAGAGTTACTTAAATAAAAGTATGTAACAGTCGCTTAATAGCTGTGTTGCCAGTACCATCAACCTGGCCGTAAACAACAAAAGGATGCCGTTGAAATTTAAAATGATTGTGTTGTATCATGGAGGATCACAATTGTTCATAAAATTGAATGGCCAGTATTTTTTGTTCTGACTTTTATTCATGTGGCAGTTTTAATAAATTTAAGGTTTAATTACTTCGTGTTTCGATGTAGATTTAACACAAAAGTGAAAAGTAAGCTTCTTTTCATTATTAGTACCTATGTATTTTAGTTTCAGTAAATTATTCTGAATTTATGATGGTCTATTTACAAACGCTACGCGTGTAGGCTAAATTAAGTATATATTTAAAATAATTTGTAACATTATTTTATGACAAGTTACGATGTTTATTTCTAAACGTACTTACATATGTATCTACCTACATTGAGTTAATTTGAGTTACATAAAATGGCGTTTGCGACACTGAACTTAACCTTATACAAAACGAATTTACATACAAAACTACTGAAAATGCATCCATTTAAATGGTTAATTAACAAGTTCGTATTTATTTTTCGAAACGAACCGTTTGACTGTAATTTGAATTTTTATTACGTTCCCAAAAGTTAATTGTGCCAAAGTTAATAAAGGTTTATTTTAAACAAAGTTAAACGACAACATGTTATTTTTGTAAACCTAAGTATCTACTTAACATAACATGTGTCTAAAGTTTATCTAAAACTGTAAATAAAACTAACACCCTAGTGCTTCATTATAAACAATTAAATTTTATTTCGATATTTACCATATTAATGCCCAATAAATTAACGAGCTTAATGTCTTAGAAAAATATTTTTCGTAATGAAAATTTATCTTACGTTCAGCAATAATCTCTTAACCGCGGTGGCCATTTTGTCGAGTCATCGAACGGCTATAATGGCGCCCACGTGTTGTAAACAAACGCTAAAATTTTAATATGGAACTCGCGGAGTTTTCCTCGCGAAGATTTTTCTCGCGAGGGACGCGTGCGTGCGTGGGCGTTGGGAGGTGTTCGCCAATCGTCTGCGGCCCGCCCCACGCCTCGCCGCCACACGCCTTCGAGCCTGCAAACACCCACACATCACAAATGCCCAAACGATACCGATTTTATGACAACAATTAATTATTTTACCGATAGATAGTGCCGGAAAACCTCGCAGTTCAATGGCAGTGCCAAATTCCTGTCTGAAATACTTTTGTGACCTTCAAAGCTGAAAGTCATTGTGTAAGAACCGAACACTGGTAGTATTCCCACAGGAAACTCAGCTTACAATGTCTGCACATGCACCAAATATGTATTAGTTTCAAGCTCATGTGCAAGATTGACAGTAAAGTCATTCATGACGACCTGTCTATGGTAACAGACATTTCAAATTTCGAAACACATTCACAGCGAGACGATGCAATTAATTTATCTTTATTTCTAAGTAGAGTTCCCCTTGAGCTGTTGACCACGCTCCAAGAGGTCCTAAGTTTTACATACCTATGTAGAGACCAAAGATATGTACTAAGGTTTTTCTCAGAGTAACCAAATTAGGAAAAGCAATCTTACGTTTTTTCGTAAATTAAGCAATTTTAATCATGATAGTTAGGTAAGTCTATGAGTGTGCCTTATTATTTGCACCATTTAAGGAAATGTGCACTAAATGGATTTTTATTTGCTATTTGTCTTTGGTATAATTTATTTTAATTAACGTTAACTTTGAATTTATCAGATCAATTCCAAGTCGCTAACTATTAGTATGTACTTAACAAACGTGAACAGATTACATAGTAGTTTTCATACAAGCTTGTAAAACAAATATCCCAACAATAGTAAGTCAGTCATACAATATGGAGTCAGAGCGAAGCGAGCGTCGCGCGTCGGGCCGTAATAACGTTTTAATTGAACGGTCGGAGGTCAAATCACTTGCGCCCCGCGTGACCCAACCTCGACACTATGAGCCAGAACTAATAGACATGGATCCTACACAATCATATTTACGAATCCAAACAGAATACGTAAAACGAAAGAATTTACGCTGATCGCACGCAAATATTTACTCTGGCTTACGCTAACAATGTTACAATCATTATTATGTGGCAACACTAAACATAGCATAAAAGCTTGCTTGCTTGCGCACAAACTGCACAATCTATTGCTATTGTTCACATAAACAAGCCGCCAAATTGTTAGCTCTTGTTATACAAGCTCGCATTGTTCCACATTTGAATCGTGCGTCCCGCGTCACACGATTCGCCGAAGCATCCATTGTCGCCATGTTTGTTGATGCGCGCGCAATCCGTGCAAAACCGCGCAAAATCTCGCGAATACTTTGGCCGAAATCAAAACATGCATTGATACGCGCCACGGGAACAAACCAGTTCTCGAACGCATCACAATGTTGCTAGTCACTGAATAAATGAATTCCATTGCCTCATTTTGGTAAAAAGCATACTGTTTATTTCAAAAATTAAGCTGCCATTCTCGTCTTCCAAAACTGGGTTTACTCAAAGACCGTTACATTGTCTGATTGAACTCCCGCAGTCATCGTAAATCCACTTAATTTAGAAATATTAAAATCTACAACCGAATTAGTGTCCGTCTCTATCGGTCCAGATATATGCGGGTGTCCACTTTCCCATTAAGATGGGGTCGAAGATGCGACCCTATTTGACCGCGAGTTCATTCCGCACTACAATGGACGTGACACCTAACACTTAAATATGTTTGCTTCATAAATTCCGCTAGACTCGGGCCACGGAACCATCTATTAGTGCCGCACGACATTCGAAACTTTTTTGTCCATTAGCACATGTATGTGGGTTATCAGTCTCTACTTTTTCTGTGCCTACAATTATTGTATCTCCTCTTTTTAAATGTCATTAATTATAATTAGATATTTTCTATTATACACCATAAAAGGAACAGTTATAATATTTTCTCGGTCTTCTTTGGCACAAACATAGCTTACTCTTTTTATTTTACTTGCTTCTCAATGTATTGCGATTTTTACAATCGTGTTTGTTGAGGCGTAGTAACAAACAAAGGAAAACCTAGTATGATAGAACGCGATCAAAATGTAATCTAGTATCAAATAAGAGACAAATGTAATGCGGTCGGTGTCATTGAGGCGTGGGGTGACAAATTGGGCGCGACAATCGAGTTAGTTGACCCGGGCCGGGCAATCTGTGCTGACACCGCACGATTAACCGCACAGACACACGCACTAACTGCACCGTAATAGATACGATACCATCTGACGCACTCAATTATACCGAGATTATTACATGTTGGACTAAGACGGATGACCCCACAGATTGCTTGAGACTTCGTAGATACCATAGAGTACAAAAAAATGGCATAGACAAAAACACTATGCAATTATTTAAATTTGGAAGTACATTCAGTCAGTCATTTAAATAAAAGAAAACATATTTTTCCTACAATATTTGTTCAGTCAATTCAAGCTTCCAGTTAGACATAAAATACTAAATTCAACAACCGAACAGAGCTTAGTTAGCATAAGGAACCGTACACAGCTATATTAAACATAATTTTCGCTTTACGCCTCGTCGCGGCGTCGTGAGCCACTGCGCGTTATTTGACTATTGTCCTCCAATATTGGTCGAGCCAACTAGTCTTATTCAATACTACTTGGACACAAAGGAACTCAAACGTCAATAGAAATTCTCTCTCGCTTTATAGCCTATTGGATTTAATGATCTGGATTGCAGTAGCTTTTGATGGGCGAATAATACGATTTGATTGATCGTATCACAGAGGCCAATTAGATATCCCTGTTAACTCATTCTTGTGATCTGCATTTAGTAGTGTCTCTACATTTTCAAACTGCTAAAACAATGAACTACTAAATTCTATATACTTTAAGTACATGATACTTACTAGCTATGGCCATTAGGTATGATCAGTTAAATTAATACAAGTGCTATTTGTCTAATAAAATCTACGACCAATAATTTGACAGTTATGTTTCTAAATGTGATTTTTATTGAGGACAATTCGTCGCCCCCATCGCTGCTACGTAAGTTAGATTGACTATACGTCTGTTTGTATATATCGTCGTATAGATATAAAATAATAATATCCTACCTATTAATATACATAACATTTATATCTCCGCCACAAATTAATTCGTGTGAAATTGTTTTTGCATATTCATATCACGCGATCTGCGAATTTTAATATTATCCGCATAATCTACAGATTAAATTAGTGTCAAAGAAAAGAATTCTAAAAATGCTGCTCTATGACCGTGTGAACCTTTAAAAATTCATTGAAAAGCGTCTTATTGGTAGATTAACATTAATCACTTTGAGTACAACGGGTTTTTTTAATAACATTTCGACCCCTTTTCACGGAATATTTTTTAATAAAGGGAAATGAAGATGTTTACTGGTACTTAACCCTTGGTCTCTCGATAGGGTTCGAAGTACCAATATAATCAATTCGTGTCGCTTATTTGTTATCCCTTTGTGTGTTTGCGTATGAAAAGTGAACATAAACATTAGGAGATTATCTCGTAGCAGCATGATTAAATTAATTTCGATACCCACATGATGTAGAGTCAATCAATTGTACATAAATTAACATTCAAACAACGTACATAAATTAAAATTATGTTTATTAAAAAGTAATGTCTAAAGTATGTTCTCGTTTTCCGTTAGAGCTCTCGTAGTAAACATTATTGTAATTGTACCCATATCGTGGTCACGCACACGAAATAAGCATAGACAATTATGGTTCATTATAACTACCGAATGTTCACTACATGTCGGACAGGTTGAGAACGTATTTGAATTTTAAAATACTTACTATGCGGTTATTATAACAGTTTGAAAACATCTATTTCACATAATTAACTACATACTCTTTTTTTCAATTTAATCTACATATTTACGTTATAACAATGTAAAAAAATAATTTCCTATTTTGCGTAACAATGTGCAGCATGAATATTTCAGCAGAAGGTAGTTGAAGTAGTACAAGTTGAATTGCGGTATAGGGCACTCCAACCAAATTTGTTTTGAGTGACTACTAACTGTCTTTACGTTGTTACCAAATTGACTTCGACACTAAGTTAGCAAAATGTGTCTCGGGCTAGTGGTTCGCGTGAGAACCACCCCGTAGTACCGCGGGGGTGTGCGGGGTGGGAACCACTCCGGGTAAGTGGGGTACCGGGCCGGAAGCGCCTGCATCGGATCGTTCCGCGCACCTGTGGGAATGTTTGCCACTATTTGTATATCCTACACCTCCCCACAGCCCTGACAGCCTAGTCACTTACACAATTATCATAGAACCGTAATATACTATCGTAGCGTTTATCTTTTAATTACAACTCTGCAATTATTTATTACTATTGCAACAGATAAAACTAACACAGTTGTTATTTATTACTTATCTTAACAGTTTACGTATTCATCTCTAACGGCAGAAAACCCAGTACACAAATACATTGTTTTTTCTTAATTAACAGGTGCTGCTTACTTTGTGATATCAATAAACAATGAACAGTGATAAAATAAGAATGAACTTTTTCCCCGGCACGTGACAATAATATTAACGTCAAAATGAAAAACAGCGAGGAGTGTTTAGACTGATAAAAGACTAACTGTAAAAACGGAAACAGTGTGATATTTATTGATCTTATTTAAATTTTAAGTAAATAGTGTTAGAATCTTTGTAAATATAATATAAGTGTAAAAGACAATAAACAATATCGGCTTGCTGCCGGCTTGTGATTCGGACTTGAAGAGTCCGTAGCAGACAAACATCGAGGCGACACGGCGGCCATCGCAGGCATGGGAATCAAAGTCATGATGAAAGCTTTCAATAAGCCAAAAGGTAAGATGTTACCATAAACCTAATAATAAACCACACATATATTTTTTATCTAAAACGCTACAAAATAATTACACATAATGTCCTACAATGTGTTCGACGGTCCACAGTTGTATTCAAATTTCAAACGCAGTCAAAGGAGTATTTATGCGAATGGCGATGTGTGTTCGTCGCTTGCGCTGACGCAACGCGCGCCGCTCTCGGTTTCGCGTGCACTTGTCCCGAATGTGAACGCGCCGTGACCGAAAGAAAAATATGAAAACGTTAATTTTCTAAATTATTACCTATACCATACCGATGTTTACAGAATATCGAAACGTTTATGCACGAAATTACGACACAATTATGTTTAAAACCGTTATGTTTAAGGCAATTTCCATTTTTCAAGGTTTTGTAGAGACTTATAAAGTACCTAAATCATAATTAAGCCAATCTTTAACCAAGATTTTACTAAAGTATATAATTTAAATTTTAAATACAAAAATAAATTTTGGATTATGTCTACTTAAACTACGGAAAATATAGATTTGAATTGGTGATGACATCCGAACATAAACATTTCAGTAACATCCTTATTTCCGGAATTAGGGTTATACCGTAAATAAGACTAACAAAACATTATTTTGCTGCAAAAATCTCGCAATCAAGCTAAACACACAAGACAGGCGACATCGAATATCGCAACGTTCAATTTCCTTCAGTATCACAGTATCAACAATCAGTGAATTTTGAAACATAGCGTGTCCGGCAGCCGCTAGGGCTGTTGAGCAACACTCGGCGAACCATTACCGTAATTATGACTCCTCGTATGCTCTGATGATCTTGAAAGTAAAGACCTTGCGTGCTCATAAACTGAGAACTGGAAACAATGTTTGTATACAAACTGGCTGCTAATCGGCCTCGACCCGCGACACACTCTGGATGCGATACCTAGATATGGATTAGCATTTACACTTGAATGGAAGAGTAACATGTCTCCCATGTAATTTTTTGCAAGACTTAGGTGTGTTTAAATTGAAATCTCTAACATAAGAAGGAAAGATGGAGACTGAATATGATTGGCAAACACCGTTTTATCTAAGTAAGGCTAATTTCTTTCAACACTTAACTGAATCTGTTAATTAAATTCATAAACACATCAAGTTAATCGAGTACTATAAACTAAAAGAATAGCAGCACACTTCCGTCCAAACATGAGGCAGGAGTGAGCACTGTGAGCATATCGTGTGTGTCCGAGCGGACGTGTCACCTCCGAGCTAACGAGCTGAGCTATGTAACCGGTCAGGCGCTGAGGAGGCTCGCTCCGGCCACGAACAATGCCACTATCAATGAGCCAAACAACGGCTTTACGACTCAACACATTCCCTGGACCATAAAAAGTCATAACAATTTACCGACATAACAAAGAAACAGTGGCATCTAGTACGGGAGCTAATAACGCGCAGAGCAGCAGCAGCGCAACGCGGGGGCGTCCATTCACGCCGCTGATTGGCCCATCCGGTGCGCGCTCAATGAGATGATGCGCGCGCGCCGCGGCCGCCGCGCCGCGCCGCCTCTGTCATTGAGCAAAGGTCCGTCGCCTACGTTCGTGATCAACGCCACAGATCACTGAAAGATAACAGAGCATTGTTAGATTCTCCACCTCGGAAGGTGAAACGATGAGGATTTCTGATATCATACTAGGAATGTTAACAAACGGGCATAGAAAACTATAATGTAGTCGCGTCAGTTTGCCTCGTGCTGTTGATTCTAATTAACTCGGTATATATTCAGTGTTACAAAGCTAGAACGGCGTTAGACTGCATAACGAATTTAAACATATTAAAAACACAACTCGTACGCAAAACGTTCATTTTCTGCGTCAGCGAGCAGGGAACCGTTTGAACAATAACAATTTTACCGCATTATGGCATAACCCTCCTCCATGCTTGAATGAGTAGAAGGGTGACATCGGTAAGCAAATGGTCAATTTTGAAAATGTATATTTTACAGTAATTGGTTTACCACGGTCACGATAATTTCTAGTGTAATGTACGTAATAAGAAAGATGCGCAGACAACGTATTGACAATATAATTTTATACACTTAAAATAATCACAATAATGCAACGTATTTTTATTTCGACTTAATTAGTAGTTGGCGATTACTTACCTTTGCAAATAATAATTTTACTTTTAAAGTAAGGGTTTAATGTGGGCTTTTAGCGAAAATAATCACTTTGCAATAACGTTTAGTATAATTATAAGCAAAAAGAAGGCTATTTGAATGCGAACCGGCGCACGCGCCGTTTACGTCACGCGACGTTCCAAGTTCAAACGGTGAACAATGGGTTCGGTAAAAATGGCGCGAGCTTTTGTTCTGGGTCGCTATTGTGGCGGCCGCGTTGGAGATCGACTCACTATAAAGAATATGTTATGTATCACTTGTGTTCCTCGAGATAAGGAAAACTGAGCCATACGGCAAGAAATACTTAAAATTATAGATACGAGCACCAACCGATATAACAAGACACGTGGATGATTGAAAGCAATGATTACAAAATTACAACCAATTTACTGAACTCATTGATTCTTACTTCAAGTACCTGCCTTCCGATTCCTTTCACTAATCCCAATCTGTACCAACACGATACAGCTAAGAAGTCTTATTAATTTGGCCTTTAGAACTACAAAGCGCATTTTAAAGAAAACCTTTTAAATATGATTTAGCCTTATTCTTCAGAAAGATCTAGCCTTAACATCTCTGTACAATAAGGGCCCGAGTGAAAAAGACGAATATCTAATAATTTAGGCATAACAACAATTCACGAGTATAATATTCTAGATAAGTCTGAAACATAATGAAGCTATTACATTTGTGTGTCCATTCGCCGCAACAAGTGTCGGTTGCTCCCCCTCGGCAACCCTTGTCTCCCACCTGTTACCGACCATTTACATAATACCAAATGTGCTGGAATTCTTAAGACTGCCTGTTGAATGCTTTGTTACCGTTTTTGCGAATATTGTGTTTTTTGTGGTATACGTTTGTGTACGTGTATATGTATGTAAGCATAGATGTGCATTATTTAGGAGTCAAAACTAAATTGTCTTTTGCCTTTTCGTAATCGTAAGTAGAAAAAATAAAGGAATAGTCTCTCTTTTTGTACATGCTACTTGAGGCTTGTATCTAGTCAACCCAATAAACCGTTCTAAGAAGTACAGTCAGTCGGTTTATATAGGTATCATCAGTATTGGCCTTTCCTAATTCAAAAACAATCAACCGAGCAACCAGCTAATGAGTGTCCGAAAGCCCGAAGGTTGCCGCTCGTCCTCGGTTGTCCGGCCACGGCTGAGCAACCGGCGCATCTCCGGTGCTTTGTACACTACGCCATTCACGATTCTCTTCACCCCAAGAACGTTCGGCATACAACCTCTGTTGTCAAGACCTCCATGACTTGATACATTGCTTTCAAATTAAACGGTACGTTTTTGTTTTAGTTGCGAAATGTTTGGTTGGATAAAATGGTTAAAATTATAGGTTGTTAATATAACTTTATTTCACGTTTAAGTACTTAATAAGCGGGTAATGATCTTGTAATAAAACATATAATTACATCTTTTTCTTACATTTTAAGTGTTTATTGTATTATACTTAAAGCATATTAGTACAGTATATCGTACAACGGATGGGCCTCATCGGAAACTACAGGACAATTAAGCCGAAATCACTTCGGATTAATTACTTTAATTACGGAAACGGAAGTCTTGCCATCGTAGTTTTTGCGCATCACAGAATGCCATTCCAAATCTTAATGCCAAGCATGGCTGCTATTCGTGCCACCACCTTCTGGCATTATCTCCACAGAAATTTACAATTAGCTTTAACGACATATAAAATAAATAAATGTAAGTAAGTATATCAGGATATTCGATCAATGGTTCAAAGTTCCACAAAAGCGGGTTTCAAAATCAGAATTAGGTACTTCTAACTAAAATTACTTCTTCAACTTGATATTTTCTTTCGCAGTCAGTTTTTACTGAATAATTTGAGGTCGCTTACGTCCAAAATACTCATACATAAAATAAATAAACATACCAAGTCACAGCGTCTCTCAACGAATTAATATTAGAGCGATGATAACATTCACATAAAACATCTAGTAAATAAAAGTTAATCAGTATGTTTTAAATATTTCAAACATAAGTATATATCCTTTAGAACATCAAATTTGTCAGTACTTATCATCAAATTATTTGCCAGGAATGTTAGTCGATGAGTTTTGCTCACATATTCTGATGTATTGGACACTCGAATATTGCAAACTTTATACCACTCAAACAGAATTAATGTTCGTTTCATCTTTTTTTTTAAATAACCTTGGTACCATCCCAACACTCGACTGTTAACGACCACGGAGGCGGTGCATATATTTGTGTTAAAAACTTTTTGATGACAACACTCTTCTATTACTTTTAAAATAATTTAAAAGAACATAAGTTTGAATTTTTCGTACTTTTTATTCACGTATTTGTTTGATGTGAAAATATGTGTAACGTCATTAATTAGAATGGTTTGATGTTCGTGAAATAAAGTGTTGTGTTTTTGTTTTCATTGAGAAAAATATGAATTAGCGTGCGATGATTCTCTACAATTACTGGCACCGGAGGCTAGTTAGCGAGCCTCACAATCAGTTACATGCATTATATTTGTGCAGATATATGGCGCAGGTGTGTGATAAATGCGATGCATTCTATACATGCTCATATCACAAACTACAATGAACATAACTAGCTTATAGTAAATACATTGGATGCACACAGATAAATGATATGACTTCAAATAATTCACCCTTTAATTTTCTGTTTACTAGGAAGTATAATTCTCTATTAAAAGAAAAGATAGTGTACCGTAACAGTAATGTTAAATATACTCTACTGTATAGTCGAGAAAGCTAAATATTTTTCAAACTAAAGTAAAATGATAATAAAGCCAGTAATTGTCCACCTCAGGGCAAAAACCTCATATACAGAAGGAAAAGCGAAGGCAGATAAAGGCTCAATACAGCTATTTATTCCAGCCTACAATAACAATAATTCCGCTAACAAAGTCGCAATCACTGCAATCAAAGGCTATCTGAGCATACTCGTAGCATTTGTATAAAAAGATGCGTCGCAGTAATCGTGAGTCAAGTGCAGCTGCGCGAGATATATAGTGCGAGTAAATCACAATGAGTGCCGGAGAGCGGAGTGCCGGACTGCCGCAATTAATGCTGGCGTGATTCGCAACCACCGGCGCTTCACCCACCTTGCACCTTCGACAGCGAGCACTACTTTATGTTAGCGACTCAAAAAAGAAAAATAAAAGGGTTATTCTCGTATTGTTATGTTTTACTTTATTACCTTTGGGTGCTATCCATGTGGAGTTTTGGATGTGATGTCATATAATTACATATCAAATAGTGTATGCAAAAGTTGCAGCGTTAGCAGAGAAATAAGCTTTAAAGAAAGAAAAGGTTATTGAAAAAAAAATAAACTGGAATAAAAACACAAATAATATTTAAAAATGTTACTTTATTGTAAAAAATCTAGAAAGATAAGACAGTCAAAATAAATGACAGCCGATTTTTATTTATTTCAAAAGTGATTATGATACAAATTCTTGAGATCTAATTGAAACTAAAACGACAAACACGGTTAAAAATTTAAATTATATCAGAACGAGGTTCAGCTAGAGCAGATCAGAGGCCGAGCGGGCACCGACCGTGGGAGAGGTGCACAAATCTCCGCATCTCAGAACTGGTCGGCAGGTGCGCGCGCACCACGCACACACACACGCCGCACGCACACAGCCGCACCAAACCTGGCGCACTTATGAATGAAGCCTACAAACCCGCACAAGAAATACACACGTACACTCACCCACACACACCCAACAAATTCAATCTTGCTTGTTTATCTCTGATTTATTTTATTCGAAACCATCAAGTCTCAAAAAGTTGGCTATTAATTTGTTCTTCGGCGCTCTGTATAAATGCCGTAGATAAAGTAATTAATCCGATTGATAATGATCTTGGTGGACAACTCTTGAACCGTCCACGATCTAAATCGTTTATAGAATACTCAGAGAAACTATATGAATGTGTTTCTGCTTTAAAATACCCTTAGGCTTATGAATAACTCATTGCAAACAGATCATATCTAGCGACCATGCATATGAACAAACCTGATCATAATAGAGCGCATTTAAATAATAAATTGCTTCCACGATGATCTGCCAGAGAAAGAAGATCATAATACATTCGTAGTTTTGGATGAGGTCCGATTGTAGATACACAATATAAAACAAATGACAAACCACATCAGTTCAAATTTTGAATAACTTTTGAATAATCGACATAACACCGGTATCATGCTCGTAGTTAAGTCTCTAGTTTTTTACGAACGTTGATGTTCATTAAACAATTTATTCCTTACAATAGACGTGAAGGGAATTCGGTAGAAGCTGCGGTTTCTACCGTTGTTATGTTACTTACTTATTACGTTACGGTATTCAAGAACAAATTAAACTATAACTTTTAAAGCTAAGGTAAATTAAATATGTTGAAAATTATGGTAACAATGTGGCGATTGAAATACGAGATTTTGAATATAAATTTTACAATATATATATAAACTAATATTGTTTTTCTCTTTATTTACTTTATACATGTTTTGATGGTATATTCATGTTGTTCGTGTGTTTGTTGCAGACATCCCGTCACAGGTGCCGCCGCTCACGCCTGGCACCAACAAGAAGATGGCCGAGGCGCTTAAGGCTACCTTCGCCTCTTGGGAGAAGGAGCAACTGCGCCTCGGCGTACCTAAAGGTAGGACTCCATCATGTAAAAGCCATCCCCAATATGGTATGAACTTAATGTTTAGCCATACCTAAGGCGTCAGCAAGAATAACATGCATATTATAACGCAAAATATTATTTCAAGTCTTTCTATGTACCTACTAAATCAAATTATAGAATTGAAAAACATCTTAATAAATCAATCAATCATCAACCACTATACATATGTCACTGTATGTATATTCAATGAACGAAACATATTAGTCAAGGCACAAGAGGTCTCGAAACCAGTTCAAACTTCATATCTGTTTTATTTACATATCTAATTCTGAGTTCATTATGTCCCAATAATTAACTTTTGTTTATAGACAATTAAAGTGAGCATCGGATGGAGGTTGAGCTATAAAATATACTTAAATTACCGTTTAACGTTCAGTAAATGCTTAGATAATTTCACACAAAGACATTTGGTCGTGTTCCACGGCGAGAGAATAAGAAAACATTCGTTCTATGGTTTATGTCTCAGTAATGTAAACTCCGTTCATTTGGTAGCGTTCAGCAATAGCACTTTATGGTCAGGAAGAAAAGGCAATAAAACCACATTAATATTAATATTAGACTTCACTCGCTAAGATCTGAGAGACCGAGGGAAAAATCATCGCATGTTATTCTTAATACTATTAGTTCGTTTTAATACGATTCACCTGTTTTTAAGTAAGCTATTAAAAGTGATTAATCTTCAGTTACTAAGTCAAATTATGGAAACTTTTCGATCGTCTTAACAGGGCATAAAACTGAGAATCGTTAAAGTGCAAATTCGTCGTGCGGTGTGGTCCGGTGTACAAGGGCGACAAATAATCGCAACATTTTTTGTCACCGCGCTGGTAAAGTGAAGTCGTTAGCGCGTAAGAATGTTGTGATAGCCGTCTTGTTTTTCCCTCGTTCAATATTTAAGTGTATACTGGTTACAAGCAAAAACTGTTAGCGTACAGTTGACAAAGCGTATAAATACAAGGTATCATTTGCATATGGTAATGTGACGGACGCGTCGCCCTGTCGCGACCGCCATCGCCGGCGATACACACCTCCTATGTTGGTGGGTAATAACGACCTGCGTTTTCCACACCTAACTTTTAATAAATTAAATTCTAAAATAAAAAAAAAAACAAATAATATCGAAATTAAAAATCTTTATTTAAGTCGAACAAAAGCCTTTTTATTTAAATGGAAAAGTAATTGCAAATAACAATTAGTCACTGCACTGCACTAGCATTCGGTTCGAAACGTATGTTTGCCTAGGATCGTGTTGTGGACAGGTGGCGGGTTCGATGCCCTAGCGGCGGAAGTGCGTGCGTCTGCGCCGCGTCTATTCGCGCTTCCGGTGTGCCCGCGCGCATCTTACAAAATCACGCGCAGGATGTGAATAACACTCGCTAAATCTTTTATCATTGTTATCTATATTGTATCAGTATATTTATTTGCTTACGTGTTCATAAAACATTGATAAAATTACCTCAAATATTTGTTTAAATCTTAGCAAAATTTTAAGTAAGTATCTAAATCTAATTAAAGTTTTTAAAACCCCATAATACAAGAGTTAATCCGTTTTTATAAATATATAAAACAAATAATTATATTCAACTCATGTTATTATAAAACCTTTGTTCTAATCTTCATTTTATTTTGTAGAACTTTAATGTATTGAGTGCCCTTTTAAATAAACAAGAAATTAAACAAAATAACAGAACGACCTTAACTTGGTACCATACCTTATCGGAATCCTACACATGTGTGCGTGTGTACACGTGTTGTCAAATCGACTTGATTCGTTTTAATTGTTCAACGTAATAAATTGCGTAATAAAAACCAAATTGATAAAATTTTAAAGTACTCGGTATGTAAAACTGCTTTTACAATGAGTGGGATCGAGTTGGTTATCGATTATCGAATTATAAGAGTTTAAAGATCATTAAGGTTGATCGGAAACAGATTATGTCGGCCTCTACCTTATATTACATTAGGTACTTACCAGTAAATACCGTTTTTTGACTTTTAAAATCTTGAAGCTGTAAAGTAAAATAAATAATTAGAAAAAATTAAATAGCGGCCAATTGACAAAAAAATAGAGAAAACCTTTGTAGTTTATCATGCAAATATATTATTATGAAACCAACGAAACATATTCTGTACAGATTCACATTTTACAACAAAATTAAGGCGCAAACATAAACTTAATATCAAGATCCCAATTAATTGTATGACACAGTAACATTACAAGAGTACCTATTCTAATCATACTCCATACGTGAGAATCATGAAATATCAATTAAGATAACATTATGAACTTAAAACACATAAAATTATACGTAAGATTCAAAGAAACTGGTTGCATTTGCAATAACACATTTCACTATAATTAAACGCGTTTGACGCAAAACGAGGATACTCTGATAAAAACATATGCTCGGTGTAAAAACGCATCGATTTCACAATATTCAACCTTATTGCTTCGAAATAAAGGCTACCTCCATGTCGAAGTCTGAGGTCGAATGGACACGACTTCTAATTAATTTGTGTAAGAAATAGATTCCCAGTTTATGGGATAACTAAGAGATCTTAGGCTAGACCACACTGAAACTAAATCCATACATTAATTAAACTACACAGGCAGTTCATAAATTAACTTTAATTGGTAATAACAAATCCAACAAGTACAGTGATCATTAAAAGGAACGCGTCAAACAAGTGTTGCAAACATTTTCTGTTTTTTAACAAGAATAGGTGAACTACCCACTACAAAACAAACGACACTAACACCGCAACTGCATTTTACAATCCATCGCGTTTTATCGTCAACAATGCCTACTTGTATACGCAATTAATATAAATAAGCCCGTAATGGATTCGAAATCAAAGTTTATGTTAGTTTCAGTGGGTATAGTCGGAGAGCTAGTGGTATCTCGTTGATCTCGATAAACATAAAGTGATTCCGTTGGCAATGACGTCCTGTAGTCGCGGAGACAGACTGTTATCTTAACATCGGTAGTTAATGAAATTGCTCTATTAACATACGAACCGGGCTTTGTTCTGCCCGGACTTCAATTAATGTACATGAGAATCCCAAGTATTTATTAGTTTAGTTAAACAAAAATGTTGAGTAAATTGTTGTTAGTGGGTGCCAGTGATTTAAATTCGTTTTCATTATATTTTTTGTTAAATCACTTAATTCAAACCATAAATTCAAAAACATAATTACCTCAATTTAAACAAACACTAAGAAAACATAATTTTCTTTAAAGCAGCTACACACTTAAAAGAAATTATGTAAAAAGATGTCTGTCTTCTTTCTACTTATTAAATAAACTTGTTGCCATATTAACGTGGTTATTAAATAATATTTAACCACGATACTAATGAAAACGTTGTCATTTCACTTTGATGTGATCATGTAAGATCACAGTGTCAAGATACGCGCTTTCGCCAGTCGCGGCTCCACACCAACATTAAACGTCATGTCCCGACCGACTAAAAGCTGTAATTAAACTAATTATTTATTATTAGACAGCTCTCCCTCTTCGAAGGGAAAAACTTAAGTTCTGCGTATAACAGTAATTTATAACATCGTAACACATAACTGTGTTTGTATCGATTGAGTTTTTCTTGTAGTTAACCTACTTGGTTAGAAAATGTTTAATGGACACTGATTGAATCGATCGATCTTTAAGTTATGCTGAATTTCTTTGCAAATGACTGCTTAATTATCAACAATTTCTTTATATATGTGACCTTATTTGACTTTAAGAAGGGAAAATGTGGAGAAGCATGTTTGGCTATACTTATATCTAATAAAACCAACCTGTAACTCGAGCTTTTGTCTTTCCCCTATCGAACAAAGACGTGTGCACTCACTGAGAAGCAACGAGCATTGCATTGCTAAATATGAATTTAACACATAACTTAACACATAAGACATAAGATTTAAAAATTGTAGGCTTTATTACAATTAAGTAATAAAAAAATTGGTCATGTCTTAAAGTAAATAGAAGTACCCATATCAAAACGTACGTTCATACGTGTGTAACTTCGAAAACACCGCATTTCCAATTAAATAAGATTTTTAACGTTATTTTTGCAAACAAATCTTATGGTTAAGCAAGTAGGAGATCGATTCATTGGTCATCACAATAGAAATCCTTAACTCATACAAAGACAGCGGCTCGGCATACATTGGGGCGTCAAGGTCGGGCCGCTTCCGCCGCATGTGGCAAGTTCCGCTGTGAGGCAACCCGCCGGTTCGCTGGCCCGCTAATTGTTGTGTTGCAGCACTTGCAGCCCTGCGCCATCCGGCTACAATTGTGCATTTTACTACTTGGTAGCTAACGCCAATCACGGCCACTGGCAGCCTGATTTCATATTCGCCCTATGTATTGAAATAATGAATAATTTTAATTGGTTATTAATGGTATGATGATTGGTTGATTAAACGATAGCGTCTATAGCCATACATAATTATAATAATCACTTGTTCACTATCATTTACTTTGACCATAACTTTTTCTTCGTAATTTCTCCGACCTTATAAGACTACCTAAGGTTCTAGTTTCATATTATTTAGAACTGAGAACTCGCTTTTCTCACCTGATTTAATTTTACCTTCTAACTTATGTTTTGTCATAACTTTACTTAATTCTATCCTCTTACTTCGTGTAGATCCTCGGCAATGGAACGAGGCGGCGGTGGCGGCGTGGCTGCGGTGGGCTGCGCGGGAGTTCTCGCTGGAAGGCGTGGCGCTGCAGCAGTTCGCGCGCACGCAGGGCAAGGACATCTGCGCGATGGGCCGCGAGCAGTTCGTGGCGCGGGCCCCCGCCTTCATGGGCGACATACTCTGGGAACACCTCGAGATCCTCCAGAAAGGTAGGTATTGGTATACCGGGTATGGTACCCTGCTTTCTTTATGTTGAGTCCCCATTAAGAGAAAACAATCTTTACATCAAGAGAGTATTGTATTTAGTCCTTTTAGGTAAATTTCTGACATCCTAATCGAAACTAGTTACCTCCAAAATGCTCTTCTTTTGTAAAATTATTCAAGCAAAAGGATGCACTATTTTCAAATTACGCTTCTCCCAGTTATCTGAACGATAGTGTCTCCCTCTTACTTCTGCAAAAAAATGATAAAACAATGTGTTCAATAGATGTGGAGAAGGAGCGTTCGTTGCTGGCCAACGTCCCGCCGAACATGTACGAGAGCAACGTGTGCCTCCCGGAGCTGCCCGAGTACATACCGCCGCCGGCGCATCACTACAATAACAACAATAATACCGGTGAGTGTTCCACAATAGTACAACATCACTAGCAGATCATTAGACAAAGAACACTTGACTACAGTTACAAGATACATTTAACTAACCCTATATTTACGATTTGAATTTGACCGTCTTTTCTAAGTAGTCAATAGTTTGAAGAAGGGTAATAAAAGTGGTATCGATAACGGAAAATTAGCATGTAATATTCACTCGAAGCTAAAGTTAACAGAAAATTGTAGTCAAGTGACATTCATTTGTCTTATGTTTTAATAGATATCTATTTAAAACTTAATGGTTATTGTAATAGAGTATTTTTTCTATATGTATATTCCTCATCATAAAATGAAAGGAGAAAGGCGATATTAATGAGCGTAAGCTTAAGGTAAGTCAGCTCTACGAGAGGTCTACGCTTGTCTACGGAGCAGTGTCGTAGCGACTGCAAGGTTTGGTTAGATTTTAATTTTAATTATACTTTTTGTTATATAAATTTGTATGTAGTACGTAGTCTTCTTTGTTTTATGTTAAAATTCATTTCTGATTACAAAATCACAATCACTAGTATGTACTTAATTATTACACCGGCCTGTAGCCTAAGTCAAAAATCTTTTTCCAATCATCTACAATACATACATTAAATTTTTTGTACCAACCAGATGAGTACACATACTTATTAATTATAGCATACTTATAAATACGTCATATTTAGGAACACTCTAAGGCTTCAATTTAACCTCTAAAGATACTTCTAAACGAACTAAAAACATTTATTAAGTAAATAGTATTCAAATTTTCCAGTAGCAGTTATAATAGGTTCGCGATAAGCAGTGGCGTTAAGTGCGCGGCAAAGTGAGCCTCATTATACTTCAGACGATAACCCGACAATTATGTGCGGCTAGAAACCGACGTTTATTGGAAGCCATAAACACGAGGACAGCTTCCTTACTACGCTGCTTTATGTATTTACATTCGCTATACAAAACGACATAAGACTGATGAGTAGAAGCTATTTTTTTTTATATTGTCGTATATTTTGAGGACATAGATATAGAGAGACAGTGTAGCTCATAGAAATATACGATACATTTCGTAATTATTTAGGTAAATGAACAATTAAACACTTCTTACTTATTTACCCTCTTCGTAGATAAAAACGTAAAGATAATACAAAAAAAATACATACCTAAAGCCAAACATAGAAACTCCCTTTTTGGAAGTCGATTAAAAACTTTAAAAAGAAAAGCCTCTCTAGCCAGCTCTACTCTCAAAATGTTTTACTAAAATGTAAAGAACAGAAGTTATTTCGGCTAGCTTTATATTATTTGTTTTGACTCAACAAGACACTAAACGTCGGTATTGTGATTTGCCTCAATTCGCATCACATTGTTAATAAACACATAAAACTGATCGCTGTAAAATATATTACGTTGAATTGTGTAACGTTGTAAAACGGTTTATCTGTCCGTACGTATGTTGTTTCCTGGGAAACTTATCAGCGATACTACGTACATCATACTATGTATAGACTTCCATAAAATATATATTTAGATTTGATATAATTTGTGTTTTATACACCAATATAAGATAGGTTGATTAGAATAACAATTTAAAGCAACAGTAGCGTTGTCAAATTCCTTGACGACCATCCTCAAAAGAATCTTGAGATGTGAAACAATAAACTTGTTTTATTGTACGTAATGAAGGACCCACAGTCTGAGTTTATGTCCTTAAGACAGATAAAACTATAACAATTTACAAACGGACCAACAAAGCGGAGAAGAAATTAGAAATTCGGTTAAAGTGTTAAGGTGTAGTTAGTACGTATATTATAATTAATCAAATTTACAATCGGGGGTGGCTGCGTAATCTCACGGATAAAAGCTCATTTCCATTAGATATAAACCGCGGTGTTTATTGCGCTGTAAATCATCGGCGCGGGATGTTTTGACTGCTGCCGCGGTCTTCAGCTACTGAAATAATAAATTAACGAAGCGACAAGATGTCCTCTGGTCGCGCTAGCCGCTAGCGGGTGGTCCACGGCCTCATCACCATCAGACACCAATTTACGCTAAATGATGGACGGGATATACGATGACAGATTAACATAAATATTACTGAAACTAGTCGTGTAGACGAAATAGTTTTGAGACATGAAATATCAAGTTTAGTTCAAGATACTTATAATTTTGGTAATTAGTACGAATCACTCACGAAATAAAACATTAATATCAAAACCCAAATAAGTAACAATTAACAGCTAACAAAGTACATATTACACCAATTTTCGGTAAAAACGTTAATTAACAACAATAACCCCAAGGCAATAACTTTTACTGCTGCGATCGCGGACCTAAGACTGATACCGTTTCGACTAGTTAACTCAATTATAAAAGCAACTATCGTTGATAAAAAACCTACGTTTTACAGTAACATATCACACACGGTTTCCAGTCGGCTGGGTATGGCGCAATGCGACCTTGGCGCTGTTTTTCCGCTCTCTTTCAGCTAACCCGAGGTCTGGCAGAACGTCTTACACCTTGTGCCACTATATGAAACGTGACATTTTTGTACATATATTATCCTGTTTTACATAAACGCGAGTTTAGACTATCATTATTTGTTTACCCAACTTCTTACCTTGGTTAAGTTCAGTACATGTGTACTTATTCGTTTGTCTGTATTGTCACACAAAAGGACTCAACTGAAATTACTTCGATTGGAAATTAGAACCTTTATATGTATCTAACATCTACTGGATAAGTACAATTCTATACGTGAGTTAGTATCTTAAAACATTTCTACTAAAAGGCCAATAAATAGGCAATTTAAAGGCCAATGGGTAGGCAAGCAATCTTCATTTTACTAAATAGAACGTTAGGCTTCAGTTATTAAAACAAGGCCAGAAATCCTACATTCATTTAGCCTGACATAAATCACGGCCCACCCTGATAGGTAAATTACTTGATCATTAATATTACAATGACGCTCCTAACAATGAAATGGTGTCTATTTTTAAACCACGAATAGTTTTGCGAAAACCGTCCAACATTGCAAGTGTTACTTTGTTCTTTTGTTTTTACACGCAAACATAATTGTCTGAAACAATATACTTGCAAAATAATCCCTAACGAAACTTATTGATAAGAAATAAGAATGTTAAATGAGTTATGTGCGATATTAAAGTTAAAATAATGGTAGGTAGATGTAAAGTACTTTGAGAGTAGATTGTTCAATCGCCCCTACCACGGGCGTGCGCGCGCGCAGCCTGGCTCGCGCAGTCTTCGGCCGCTACGCTCTTACTCATCACTCGCATTATTCTTCTACGCACCACCTGAAAGTTCAGTGTTTTCAACTGTACCAATAATTTCAATTAAGCCGATAAGTAATATTTCAAAACTTGCAAAAAAAAATTTTATTTTATTTAAATTGTTCAGTAATAAAAGTCGTCGTTTGAATTTTATTAGGCTTGTCGTTTCCTCGGTTTCATTGGAGCGATATCCCTTAGGATAAGTGGCAAGTGTCTCGAGTGCGTGTGACTCAGTATGGCGGGTTTGGATTCTGGTTAAGCTATGTTCTTACACCCGAGCTCCCGCGCTAGGGACTCCACCGAGTTGGACCCGGTCATGGTGTGGCGTGGTGAGTAACACCAACAAATCTTCTAAAATATGGGGTATTTAGACATTTATGTATTTACATACATATGATGTTCTGAAATAATTCAAGACTGTCTAATTTTTTCCTTGCCAAATCTGGTGTTTTGTAAAATAGAGCTTATTAACCACAACTGTTCCTTTAAATGGAGAAAAGGAAACACGCTGTACCGAAAGACTATCTATGTAAGCCTTGAGTCGTGTACCTAGTTGCTAGTATGCTGTTAGTTCGGTTATTTTGACTGCAGGAGTTAGTGAGACGTAGAGGTAGCATGTTAGAGCCTGGCCAGTACGTCGGGTGCACTGCATCGGGTAAATTTCACGCGTCCTCGCGTCAACTCGAGCGTCACAAACTAATGCAAGTGGGCCGACGAAGCTGAAGGTTAACGCACAAAAACACATCGTATATATTCAATATTTTGCAACTGCACTCGTATTAATAAACCGTGCGGGTATATGGTTAATGTTGTGCTGGTGCAACTCCGTGGCATCCGCGCTGTCGCAAGGGCCTGCGATCGCCCGCCGGCACATCCTCGCGTTGCGCACTCGCCGCTAATCGCCGGACGTACGCCTCGGAACAACGTTGCTAAATTTACAGTTTAAACAATATGTCTAATGCACTGAAAAATTCATGGTCACTAGAAGTTGTCGCAGCCACGATGCACTCAACTGCAACGGAATCTTCAAGTGTGCAAGACTTATCCTTGTGTCTGATACGAAACGATGGATGTTGATTACACATAATCTATATGCAACGTTAATACCTTAACAGTAACCAATAAGCCAGTACTAAAATATTACAGTCTGCACGGCAATAAGTCCCGTTAGAACAGTCATCCTTGTTAGCGTACATTTACGAGTTGCAGACGCAATATATCGGGCGTGTTACGTAGCAACACTGGCAACCAATCATTATGATTTATTAGTATAAAGTGATATGGGCAGTTAATGTGGTGCAGTCAACGAGGCGACTGTGTCCTGCCACTCGCACAGATTTATCAGCCGCGGCCCCGCCCTACCCGATAGCCTTACCCTACTACACGAACCATTCAGCTTTATTAAATAAACATTAATTGGTGTGATAAAAAAGCAAATATTTAATTAATATGAAATATCATGCTAACACACATATTTTAACGTAATAGCGGCGTAGTTAGCCGTAGTTAAAATATAAACCGTGGTATTTACGACGCTTAATAACCATTCGCTAACAAATAATGCGGCTATCGCATCAGATCGCTTTGAAGCAATTGTGCAGCTCCATTGAGATATGAAATGCAGGTATAATGTGTGGCATTCGTATTGCTATAAAATGGGGCAGTAAATACATAACAAAATCACGAATAATAACTCACCCCAATGACTATAAACAACTCAAATGCTTTTCAACGTCTAAACCACAGACCTCTACAAATCAATTAACGTGGACAAAGTTCCACAAATCACGAGTCCTGTTCTAATACCCGTTAAAGAGAAACTTCACAATCAACTGCGGAACAACTAATATCATTTACATTCACTATATAACTGTCAATAGTTGTGAAGTGTCGACAAGAAAAATATTGAGCTTTCTAAGATATCAATAAAGAGATACGTGTCGTTTCGAGCAGCCACATCCGGCCGCCATTGTGTTTCAACTGGCGTACTTCCGGTGCAACCCGATACACACTCCTGCGCACGTGCGCAAGCTTTTCAAATTTCGAACCACGAAAATTTCATACAAAGGACTATAATCGAATAAGGGATGTAATAAAATGAAGAAAAAGTAAGACAGTTAAATAGAGTCATTGAGAATAATTACACAACGTTTTAATGATTTCACGTTATTTTATTGTGTGTGCCACTTACACTTAATTTATTAACATCTATTTGTACTGGCCTTTTTAACTCAAGGCGTAATTTTATGGTTTCATTGAATAATCGTTTGATACCTGATTAATGGTCGCTTTTAAATTAAATACATGTCCACTAGTTAAATACTGTATTTCTAGAATTAAAATAAAATAACGTGTTGAGTATTGCCAGCAAACTAATATAATTATATACATCAACATTCTTTTTACCGCTTTATTAGCAATCGCAGGCATTCTCGGCATTTACTTAAATCGATACTCACCGGCTTACCCTAATAGACCGTAAAGTATGCTCATTGTACAACTACAAAACACATGTAATCCCTCAGTACCCATTCAAGTGCTGGCAGGTAAGAAGTTAATAAAAAAATCAGCCCATAAGGGTTGGCACACGAAAAGAGCAAGGGTTTCTTTGATGGGGTGCTTGCAAACGCTCGGCAGCCCTCGGGGGCCCTTCTCCAACGAGCCCTTAATAAGGGTCCTCACCGAGTGCCCATTCAATCAGCCCTTTTTCTTCACCTCTTCCACGTGTCCTTGATTCGAATTCTAAATCTGATTTGCTTGTCAATGTTATTGTACTCGTATAAAGAGCAAGGGTCAGTTCTCACAAAGGGATTTAATATTCAAAAGCTGCCCTTATCGTATTCAGTTTACAGCTATTTTAATATACCCGATGAACGCATTGATAAAAATTCATGGCGTAATAAAAGTTTCAGTTTTTATTCAAAATATATGCTTCCAAAACACTTATTATGCTTTTAATCTAGAGACAGTCAATAGGAACGTCGTCTTGTGATTGGGTGATTTATATAGGTTTATGTATATTAATTTAATGTTCAGTTTAACACTCTTGATAAAATAAGTATAAATGCATTCGTGTGTGGGTGTATTTAAATAAGTCATGGAATTTTTCACAGAATCGTTTGTACCTACTGAGATAAGAACACAACTTTATAATGTCAGTTATACAATGCATAACAGAATGGAACTTTTTCGAACGTTGTAATAAAATCATGGTGTTATTTTTTTTTTGAAAATCGACACCTCTTCGTTTTAGCAATTTGCAGGTGTTTTCGGCATTAGCTTTTGTCCTTGTCGTTTGTGGGTGTGGGAATAGCGAGTGAAGGAGTTTCGCGAATCCATTGCGTTCCCATAGTGTCGGCAGACACGGCTCAATATAAGTGTTGGGTTACTGCAGTTTGCGCGTCTCGAGGCGCCGACAAAGCCCGCCGGCGGCACCTTTGATGTGCCGAATTCAATTAATTGCCTTATTTGCGGCAGTGGTACGTTCATCGTAGGAATCCCCCGCAAAAACAAATATTTGCTGAGTCTTCATTATCCGTTATTAGGTGGTGCGAACTTTAATTGTCTCCCGGGCTCATTTAGTTTGCCTTGATTGCACTCCAGGAGAGGAGTAAATCACTCATTTTCGCTACCCTCATAAAATAAAACGTCCCTACTATTCAGTGAAGTTCAAAGTGTAGCTTATAAATTTTAATGGGTCGTTATCAAAACGATCACTTAAACTAAACATAATCTACTAAACACAGTTAACCATTTCCAAAGCAAACAATAATCATCAGTTTTGACAGCAGTAGTTTTATAACAGCGCGCTAAACTCCTTCTGGACACAGCGGCGCAGTGCGATAATATGTTACGTGTCCCCGATACGTTATCAGCCCCAGCGGGGGTGTCGGGGGCTGTGACGGGGGCAGGGGGGCTGCTGCCGGACGGCGTGGGCGCACTGTCCTTCGCAACACTGCCCCTGAGATATCACTCGTCGCTGTCACAACACTATATCACCATCGCTCATTCATACTTACCACTTTTTGTCCGACTCTAAAGCCGGCGATAACATTTTTTCCCCATTTTTTGCATGTTTATTTAGGCATGTCATGCCTTGTCATGTCAATTTGTTGGTTTAATGATAAAACCAATCATAGAGTACATGAATAAATATTTATTTACAAATTACAAACAACGCGAAATTCTCTCTGACAAATATAATATTAACACATCATTACATGTGGACAGCTATGTAGTTCCGAGGTCGCGGCTCATACAAGAATATGTCACAATCATAATGTTCCCAGAAATCGTTCCAAATATAAACGTGGATAAATGTCGTATCACGCGCCATCGCGACACATGACGGAGGCCGAGAGAAATAAATTATTGGTACCGGAAGTGACGTCCCGGGCTCGCTCCAATTTAAAACACAACCCACGAAGTAGCATCGTCTAACACAGTGCGCCGGTGACAAACACTGCCGCTATGCGACCATCAAATAATACCCGTCAAACACTATCTCGTAAAATTTGCTTTTAAATGTAATAGCCGCTATTCGAAATAAAAACAAATTATACTTAATGAATGTCACAAACTTTAATATATTGTATCCTTAAATGGCCGGAAATAAAATTTTAAAACCTTAGACAGACTAATAGAGAACACAAATTGAATTTCAAATTAGAATTCAATCAGTTCGTATAATCGACACAACCGGATGCGCTGCGCTTTTAATTAGTGCAAAGGTTAAGAAGTTACCCAAAAAAAACCTTTCATGTTGTCAATATGCAGCAGCGGTATAATTATATGCAACCGTTAGTAGTCGTTGAAGCCCATCGCTATGTCTCCGACAGTTCTGGATGAAGTGCTCCCGAGCCGTACACATTTATGGACAGTTTTCAGTGTTTTTATCTAAAAAAGATTGTTTATCTGGTACTTCCGTCGCCTGCCGCGGCCGAACGCTTTATTGTTTACACATAATGTAATTCAAAGCAGGGAATTCCTCAGTAAATTGTATTTTTAAATTTATACACGGCTGGGAATGGGGAGCTTACTTGGTGAATATCGATTGTCCGCGACAGTGTAGGCTACGATATCATCTGTTCGGGTTTTTGCGATCGATATTACGCCGATGTCATACGTAATTATTGTCTTTATTTATGCCGACTCCTTGAACTAACATGTCCTGTTCTAAAATGACAATGTGCTCGTAAAGTTAGGCATCATAAATTTTCAACTATTTTGTCGTTTAAAACAGCTAAGTTTGAATATTCTGCGAAATTTCATTATTGCATTAGTACCTACATCGCATGAGTGAGGAGCCATTTGCAACTATTTCTTAGTCGTTACATGGTACCTTAAGCCTATATGAGTAAAACGCGGAGCGATTAACTATAACTTAAGGCGACAAAGACAATATTCCGTATATTTTATAGTCGCCGCGTATATTATGTATACTTATGATATTGTTTTTGCATCACACGTCTCTGCGGTTCTATTTCCTGGTGCAGTGTGTTACATGATAGGAAATTGTGTGCCGATCACAATATCCACTGTGTGTTTATTTCCTTCGCATTTATTCAAATATTGGAAACTCATTTCCCGCGCTATTTCCTGGTGGAAAGGCGCGTCTCGCGTGCTCTCGTCTCGCTAATTACATTTCGCGTTCGCTCCACAGACTCATTCTCCCAGTTTCAGGGCAGCTACATGTATAGGTTACTTGATACCGAACATTATACGACGTTGTTAGTACTTCAGGTTGTCGTACTCGTCGTTTATTTTGAGGAAAGTTAGTAGACTAGTAAACAAAATATTTAAACAGTACATTAAGTTCTGTTTAATTAAAGATAAGAGCGTCACTTGCAAAATTATTTTAATAATCAAGGTCTATGTCTATGTTAATTTAAGGTGACTCATTACGTTTGCCACTGAGTCATGTGTGGTCTCGCGACAAATTAGGCAGCGATGTTTTATGGTTACTTTTCTCCCTTATCACGCACCAACCATTATATTTGTGGCCCGCGTCGCAGCATACTAACAAAAAATCGGCGTCGTATCTTCCGACGGCGTCGAAATCGCTTCCTCCGGTAGACAATAGCCTCCAGTATCCGGTGGAACACGTGCTCAGGTGCCTATTATGCCCCGGAACGATCCATCGCCCCTTAACTGCCTTTTGTGCCCCAACTTAGTACCCACCCCCTGTAACTTGACCCAGATTCGGGCCAGCCCACTAGCTCGTGCCCTCCCATCGAATCTTATTCTATCATATCGCATTTAAACGCATCTGCTTAGGATCATGTAAAGTGAAACTTTTGTCAACATCCTGGAGACTTCAGTCTTATTTGCTACTGCGCCTATTCAAATATCAATATCTGCTCTCGATTTTTTTCTTGAACTGCAATTTTGACTGTCACCCTATTGTTGGATTCTAAATACATAAATATCATCGTATATCGTATCAGCATCTCTGAAAGATTATCGCCATATTTATATTACTACAGATAAAAGATGACTCAAAATTAAATACGAGCTCATTAATCACAATTTAAAAAGGTAACGTATTACATAAAGGTTACAACATATTGTTTCACAGAATGGAAGTATTCTAAATTTAAAATTCAAGTGTTGTGTGCGCCTGCGCGGTGGCTACTATCAAACAATGAGAATCATAGTCAAGGTCGCACGCGTCATGGTCATTATTATAACGTAATTATGATAGCACGTTACCTTACCAACTGAATTTGCGAAACAATCCAACTGTTTTTTTCTCAGGTTTAGCGTCATCTTAGCTACTCGTTTGTTGTTATAAAACGTCATTGTATAATACACTGGCAGGTTGTGAAAGACGACCGTAGAGTATGGTAACGTTTTCCAAATAAAAAAAATTATATGTCACATAGCTAAGTACTTTTTGCAGAAAATTTATGACATGTTATCCAAATACTGCAAAATATTGTCTAACTTGGAGGTTTAATTTCAGTATCATGTAAAAACCACAAAATATATCAGTTAGCGTTTAAACGTATGTCAGTTGGCAGCTAACATAAGTTTATATTTCACTTGTTTGTATATTCACATTACTCAAGCAGTTTGTATGCTGCAGTTTCGTTTGGCTAAATAAAAATACAATGACGTGCGCCATAAAGTGCATTTATATAATTATATTCACGCAGATCAAAACTAGAACTATTTAGTGATTTATTTATTTAGCACTTTATTTAGAACTATTTAATGTTTTTTTTTTACGTGAAAATCTTGTACTCTATTTTCATCCCAAGTCGGCTGTATAAATAACAAAGCAGTGTCAGTAGATACCTACTAAAATAAAATCGTTGTAAATTGCTCGCTTCCACGATAACAATTTCACGTGCTCTACAAGCGGGACTCTACATTGTTTTCGTTCAGAGCTAACAGCGGCTCTTGATCTCATTTTCCTTAAATGATAACAAACAGGAAAACAACGGCAATGTAATAAGAATGAAATATTTAATATTATATGTTTATTTATAAAATTTACATGGCGGTGTAATTAGAATGTAGTTTGCTTAATTAAAATGCAAGAGTTAAAATCAATAAAATTGCGTAAAATTTCTTATTTGCAGTATAGTATCGCTTGATCTGATTGAGTAGTATGCGTATATATTTCGTGAGCGGTGTCCGTGCTAATTTTCGTGATACCCATCAGTGAGATTAGCGAAAAAAAAAACTCAACGGTCGCGCAACAGTTGGTCGTGTTGTAGCAGGTGACGCGACAGGTCGCGGCTCGTGTTCGTTCGTAGCGCTTCGTGCGCGCTCGGCTCTCGTCGGCCGCGTTTTCCACGGCCGCCCTCTCGATCCGCCCGAAAGCTCGCACTGGCCGCAGTCGGAGATTAGACGCGACACGACGCGGGTGCTACGAATGCTTCTCCTTGCATACGAAAGCTCGTAATTGTCACTTGCAACGTAATAATATTTCATCGGTGTTTAACGTTGTGGATTTATTTTTAAAAGAAAACTTAGGCAATTACTAATAGAAAAAACGTATTACTCAGTTACTGAATTTATGGAAGATAGTATTATATAGCATAGATGCTTTTGTTTTTATATCTACTGATTTGATTGACATGTAAGTTGTTATTATTATTATTATTTTAATGTATAAGATTGTATATTGTTTAATAATTTTGAGTTTTTTTAGTTTATTATTTTATAGTTATTGTTATGGATAACCTTTATTTGTTTTTCTCTTTAAAAAAAAAAAAAAAATGTATGTAAGGAACATGTAACATTTGCATGCTGAAAGGCAGAATATGGTGATACCATTTATTATAATAACATCCTTTTGTAAACCCATAATTCGCAAATAAAGAATTTGAATTTGAATTTGAATTTGAATTTGATTTTTTTTTTATTTAATAGTGCTTGAGTATTTCAATAGCAACATTGAAATATTGCGTTTGAAATTGAAATAATACACTTAAATATTTTTTCACGGTTTTTAATTTTTCAAAGATTTTAAAATCAGTGTTGGAGTGTAATGTGTTGGTGATCAGTAGTGGAGGTTGGTGGTGCGGGGACCGGCGCCGGGCCCGCCATGCTGCTGGTGGAGTCGCCGCGCGAAGCCGCCGTGCCCGCGTGCGCGGCGCCGCTGGACCTTCCGATGTCCACGCTAACTAAACTCAACTTCACAGACTACAGTGCTAAAGTGAACAAACCATACTCCGAGACGGAGGCTAGGGATAATACGAGACTGAATTACGAACAGGCCTTGGCCAGCGTGGCCCGGCTGAGCTATGAACAATCAGTGCCCAATACAGGCAAGCTGCACTATGCGGAGCAGCCCCGGCTCGCCTACGATCCTAGCGTGGATACGCTGTGCGGAGACCCTACCTTCTTAATAAATACAGGTCGGTAATCCAAGCGCTCTACATTTATTAATATAATTCAGGGTTTTTTTTTTAATATCGTTTTTAGTTTTTATTTATTTTTGTTCTTAATTCAAATAATTTGAACAATGAATATTCCCCATTGAATAAACATTTCCTATAGTTAAATTGCAATGACCTGAACTCATTAATTTGCGGTTACGGTAAACGTAACAAAATAAACATTGGAAATAATTGAAATTATCAAACACTTGCGTAATATTACTAAAATAGTATTATATTATTATATTTATTATGTAAAGTTATGTATTTAGATATCCGTGGAAAATGGAATAAAAATCCTATTTCTTTCTTTGTTAAATAAAAAAATAATATTTCGTTGTTATTTATACTCATTGGGTTGCTTTAAAATGAATACATTTCATTGGAAATCAGCCTATTTTTTTTTATAGTTAAATTAAAATTCTGTTTTTATTATTTTTTGTAAACACGCACTGACTGCCAAATAAGACGTGAAGCCAGTAAAGTAAACGAACGCTGACAAACGGCATCTTTATAAAAGCGTAACGCATGTATATTTAAATCATAAACACATTTACGTTATAAATAAGCAGAGCTTCATTGAGAACTCTCAAGTTGGGAGCGGAAGCACTTTCGCCGCCGCCATGTTGGATCCGGCGGCGGGGGTGCGCGGGCGCACCTCGCGCGCTTCCGCCGCGTGACGCGCATAAAAAGCTTTGCAGTATAGTCACACAAGTTACATTTGCATACATAGATTACGTGAAAGCATTGTTAACGCGACGATCAACTGCTTACAATAAACCTCCACTGACACGTACCACGCGATTCATACTTAAACTCTGATTAAATAATAATTGAACTAACGTGTAACTTAAAGTTCAGACGCCCTTTTAAATTGATATTTCAAATACAGGAAAATCAAGTTTATCATTATTTTTATTGACCCCATAAACATCTACACGAAATCACACGTCTATTAATGTTGAAAAACATAATAATTATGTCAATAATTTATAGCTGTATCGTCCACTAAACCGCTTGATTCGCATTGATAAACGTTAATTGAAAATCGGATAATGATTTTGTGAAGCACCGCACGTAGCGTATGAATATTCATACAATAGCTTCAGATGTAATCGGTGTCGAGGCGTGTCGTCTGTCATCCATGGCTCCAACTAATGGTGGCTGATCATAAATGGTGGCCATTCTAGAGGTAACGGTTCAGGTCGCTCACCTTTCAGTAATCGCTTCCTTCCTTTTACAGGTCGTCGCGAATCTCGTAGTTGACGTGATCGAAATCTCGATACACCCGCCGACGGACACTTTGACACTCGTTTGAATTGTGATCCGATCTCTTTAAACAAACATTAGAGGTCGTTGCCACCGTAATTTATCTGTATTTTATTAAAAATTGTATTTGCATACTAAATTTCTGTTCAAAAATTGCTGATTGTTAGGTACCTATTCGCTATTTTACACAGAGCTATTTACCTATAACTTCCACAGAGTATAATGAAGCATAGAGTGTCTTAAGACTTGTTAATACCTATTACGGTGCACAGTATAGTGCGTGTTAGCTCAGCTATAACTAGGCTATTAGTTACTAATGGATTTGCTAGAGGTCAATTACGATGGATTAAGTTTGGCTTTGTTGACTCCTTAACCTAATTATTTAAATGTAAAGAGTCTTAGAAATATTTAAACTACACGGTTGTACCTACATTAATTATTTCCAGCTAACTTGAAAAAAATAATTAACACCTTTGTAGTGTGAACGCATAATAAACAATGGCGATTTTCATGTGTGACTCGTGTTACAGCGAAATAGTTAATTATATTAAACTACCTAATAATATAACATGTAAAATAAATTGAACACGGAATTTGTTTAAAATAATTCATAAATAGATTTAAAATATTCTATTTTAATTAGGTACCAATTTATTATGCCTGAACCTCATTGGCATACCTAATTGCAATATTATACAAAGCTGTATGTGTGCACAAGTGTGTGCCTAAATTGTCTGGAGAAATATTTCCAATGCTTAAAAAACCTGTACCTCGTTAAAAAGATAGCAAAATGAGTAAGGATCGTAAGATTAAGAAAGGAAAGATTTTTTTTTTTTGCCCTTTGTTTTCATTTAAGCTCAAATTGTTACCCAAAAACATAGCTTGATTTAACTTTCGGCAGAATTCTTAAAACCAATGACGAGCAAACCTTAATAAGGAGTATTTATTTCCTGATCGTGACTTAAATTATAAACCCTATAGACTATCAGGCGTGCGAAGGCGACAAACAACTTGTCACGTTAGAAGCACCTGTCTAACGCCCAGCTGCCTGCGACCAACATGTGCACGATACCAAAGTTATCATAAACCTATACAAATACCTACAAACCACCTTTATTCATTAACAGATACAAAAAAACTACCCGATCGACTTCATTAAACATAATTTTATATCGGAGACAACAAATTCTGAAATATCGATAACTAATTAAAAATAATCGAATGAAATAACGACTTTGACATTAAAATCACATATTTCATCTTTAGAGGAAAACGTCTTAATTTATGAAATAAGATTCATGTCTCTTTATATATATTTTATTATTCATAGTTTCATCCTCAATTTTGCGAATTGAATATTGTATATGAATACAATATGCATGTCGGATGACGTCAGTTGTGTTCAGTGACGTCACGTAGCTCGGTTCATTCATAAATTAATATGGTACTTCCGGCCGCCGCCCGCCGTAATCTACGCTAATTTTTGAACGCTTTCAATCTAATTTCTTTTAGTCTTTCTTAGAAATTGGATTCAATAGAGCACAGAGCTTAGTCATTTCTGTTTTTAAATTAAGTATTAAAATATTCTTTAAAGAAAAAAAATCGTTTCTACTTCATTTAATGTTTTAGGAAGTTAAGAATATAACTGAATCCTATCAGTTGCTGAAGCTGTAACATTTGAAATTCCAAAGCTATTTGATATATCAGGACGAAGACAAAGGATGTTTGGGCATTAACAAAACAAGGAAACTCGAATATGACATCGGATATATCCGCTTCCTTGTTTCATCTTCATACGAGCTGGCCACGTACGAATCTCGCATAAGTCATCGATTTTGTCACTTCGATTCGAAACACCACGGAATTTACCGAATAGTGACGTACTTGACTTTTATTTTAGTCGATTGTGTAAAAAAGTGATCAATCGACTATTCTGCTGCATGGTGTGAAAATAAACACATGTTATCAAAATCTACCGCGTGTTTAAGTAAGAGTTGAATGAGTGTGACGTCACGAGGAGCAGGTCACGTCGCCATTGATGCGCCCGCGCCGCCACTTCCGTCGTCTGTAGCGCCGCTACATCCTGCCTGCAGCTTTATGTCTGTCATACTATTATATCCACAACGCATTGATTTGCTACAAATTTTAAATTTGAACTTGATTTATAATTAGAATTGTTTTATGTAAAAACCTCTAGTCGTTTTGTTCTTAGGATTAACTTTGACAGAATGTCGACACATACATATGAAGTATTAACAGGAATTAAAAAGTATGGTCGTGTTAATTAACTAAACAATCAATAGGTCTGTTTTGCGCGCGGCTTAATTACGGGAATTAAATTGTAGAGCACTGTTTACTGTTACATTTTAACTACATAATGTTACTGTAATTCTTTTATCAAGTTAATTCTTACTCGTTAGGTACTAGGCACCACAATTTGCAGCTGTGCAAAAAATACAAATCAGCTTCCAAATAATTCTCAATGTAAATCGATATTTATTTCCTCCAAATGCTGGACTTAACTAAATCGGCTTTTAAACGTATATTATTAATACCGTGAGGCAGGTTTAATGGCTTCCCTTATGTCGGCTATGTTCTAAGTATGACGGCGAGTGTTTACGTGGTGCAACCCCCCCTCGTGGCTCGCGCACGGTTTTTGTAACGACTGCCGGCGCGTGCGCAGGTGGCGGCGCACCTGCCGCGCATACCGACAACCAACGCCGTAGACGCGGCATAGAGCACGCGATTTGCCATTCTTAATACCAACGTTGACGCAATATGTCATATACATTTACTTGCATGTATTACGAACAATTGCTCATTAACAAATGTTCACAAGAATTTGTTAAAATCTGCATAATATTACGTTGTCATTCATAACTTTTTGTGACGGCAGACAATTATAATTACTTACAGAACGGAAGTCTTATCTACTATAAATGCTTGTGTAAATCCTTCACATAAAATAATAAAAGTGTAATAACATTAATAAATAGATACGCTCTGTAAATCTCCGAGTGTGATTGTGTTAGCGTGCCAGCTGTGTCGGTTGGTAGCTCTATGTATTATTAAGTCTAGACAATGTAATAGCTGAACGATTTGCCGAGCGCTGCGAAGGTTTTATTGAACCACTATCGGATTCCCAGGAATCATTTATGAGTCTTTAAACACAATCGGCATGTGCACCTATTAGTCAATCAATTTATTTTACTTTAGGTATGTCCACGAGCGTGGAATTTTAAAAGTTCCCTTGATTAGTTTAACGATATATAGACCTGTTATAATTGTGTCAAAATCGACGTCATTACGTCACCATCTGCCGCGACAGATTATAAATTAATACCAACATAATATTCGGCCGGATATTATTGTAAAACCCAAATTATTTTTGTTACTAAAAACGAAACTGATGCCTATTTTTTGTTTAAATTCGATGTTACATAAATAGTGGAGAAAAAAAGTGTGTGTGTAATTATTATCGGGCGTGCTACATGCTATTTTATTGGTAATAAATATCGGTGGATCTGGTGTTAGTCGATTTCGCGTCGGTGGCTCGCAGGAAAACCGATTGCGACTCTTTATTTTTAAACGCAAGTTGAGGTCATGTGCTTTTATACCGGCTTACATTTGCGGGCTTTTATGTATTGCGTTTTATGTAACATCTCTACATATACCTTCAGTGTGTAACAGTAGGTACTACATTCCTTGTGAGAGCTGCCGCGGACAACTAACTTTACATTACTTCAATGAGAATCCATGAAAGAATAAACCTTCTCTAAACATTTAAATTACATTGATATACAGATTAATTTTCGATTAACGTTTTAGTAGCGATTACTTTTAGGAAACGTATATTTTTCTGCGTATTTATTTTATGCAATGCGTATGTTGTGCGGGACGCCATTGCTCACGCGTCGTGACTTTAATTTAAGTAGGTATTTAACACTTCCCGCCGAAAGATGTTCCAATTTTGTATTTGATTTAAACACCACTCGTTGACAGCCATTTCCTCTTATCCAAGAATAATGTACATTTTCCCACTATTATTTTCTTTCAAAATTTTTCTATGCCGTCTCTCGTTTGACAAATTATTTTATTTTTTTAACGTGCACCTGTCTTTGCGATTCGCTTCTTAGTAGTGCAGGAAATGTTAGATATTTAGAAAACATATGTAAGTCATGTAATATGTGCACACAAACTTATTTTTTGTATTTAACAATATTAATTCACCGAACTAATCATTAGGTGCTACATAAACTATTTAATTCAATGTAGAAATTCACTACATTTTTAATGAAGCTATGTTTTACAGATGTCTCATATGCATCTAAAAAGTACAACAACCTCACAATATCTGAATATAGAGTCAGTTAATTGATACTATTTAAATTTTTAATTAATTAATGAGGCCAAATTATTTATGTCAAAACACCGGGCGGCGGCAGCATGTCGTCGCCTGTCACAGCGCTCACCTGCGCACCGCATTGCTTCTAAATTTAAAAATTCATATTTCGACTTCCGTTCCCAAATGGGAATTGGCGCGATATGCGTCTCCGCGCGATTATAAAATACATTCGAATGTAGAGTCGATTCTCTTTGCGCGGGAATTATATAATCGACTAAAACTAAATAGTAGATTATTATTATGAGCCAGCGCTAAAATGTAGAGCTATTTACTGAATTTATAACGAACATCGAATAAGTGACTCGTTTTCTGGATTCTAATAAGAATTATGTGTTATGAAAAATTGCAACAAAAAGCCCTTAGTCTGTCGGCGGGACACCATATGGTGAGGCCAGCGCGTGCTCGCCACAAAAAAACGGCTTAAACTTTTGGGCTCATGTTTCGTCGCAGATAAGAAGTAAAAAAGTGCGACAAGTCGTGTCGCAGCTGCCGCCAGGTCTAAGGTTACTGTCGTACGTGAGGACAAGACTTAGTCTACTAGCACTCGATACCATCGGTTATATTGGCTCCACTTTAATTACCTTCATTTCATATCAAGTGATTGTCAAAGATAATGCATTATCTAAATCATACTTGTCTAAATGATAACAAAATATATTTTACCTACACATAGCTGCTTCCTTGATCTGATTCCTTTAGCTGCTGATATAAAACAATTATAAACTTGTCGTGCGCAAGCGATTACCTATCTAATTCAGGATGCTTTTCCGTATATCTACACCCCAATAATTCCATTCTGATAATAATGTCAAATGTTGATATGTGTGACGTTTATCTTTTTATTATTTAATGTTTATTAGCAAAACAAAAATACATAGTTTGGTTTTCATTTCAGTATCACGGTTGAGCTTTAATTAAAGCTCTTTTAAATATCCGCTGAGTACTAAAATAACTAATTTTCAGTGTTAAAACTATTTAAGTTTAACAATTTTGTCCAGCAAAGTTAAATTAATATAAACATAAATCAGCTACTGGCTTAAGTATATCAAATAGGCTTATGATAAAAAAGGTAGAGCTACTAAGGACAGTAGAACCGTGGCTACTACTTAGGTAGAGATAGCGATCAATACGTATCCATAATGGGTTAGACTTGATAAATCTATAGAGATATAAAAACTTCCATGAACGTATCCTGTGTAGCCCTACATACCCTACAATATACCTCAAAAGAACAAATTCCTCTTATTTATGAAAGCCTAGTACTCATTTGACTTTGTAAGGGCCTCCAAGGTAACAAGAGCGAGCACTAAATCAATAACTCAAGCTCTACATAAACTAGTTGCGGATATTTTGACATGTCCAAGCTATTTGCTTCATAAGATATTGTTTGTATTTGAAATAAATCAGTGTGTGGGACCAATGGCGGTGCGGAGCGGCGACCTTTCGACCCGAGCGTTGGCGCGCGGGGCGTGGCCGCGCCCGATTGGCTCGCCCCGCCCCTCGCCCGCCCCCCGCACCCGCCCCCCTCCACGCCCCACGACTCGATCTCGCTCCACTGTGATGCTGCAACGCGCAATTGTTACCTTAGCTTTTAATTCTCAGATTCTACTAACTTCTACTCATAAATCGAACGATATTACCACATTAAAAATTACAAAAATCATTCAACGGATGTTGTAACGGATATTGATAATAAATATTATAACAAATTAATCTTCACATGTATCTTATTAAGGAAGCATAAATATCAAATTTAATCGATGTCTTTTTGATAGGGAGGTGGTTATGTTTTATTGATTCATTCAGTGTAGATATCTCACACGTGATCTATCTGTATCTACCTTATAGATAATTTGCAAGGTGATTATCTTAGTGTCTAGATTATGGCATCCTACTTGTATCCGTATTATATCTACCGGATATTATGTCAGCAATATTTAACAATAATAAACTATCTATAAAACGATAACACTAAATACTATGAATATAAAAAGACAATATAACAATACAAAAACGTTAAATTCCAAAACTCCGCGAAGGTCGCAACATCGCTCCCGAGAGAACTATTTCCCGCTGGCAACACTCCATCAGGATTTATAGCTTCATTCCTTCGCCGGGGGAACAATTGCTTCATTAAAATACTTCTATTTGTCCGAAATGTCAAAGTGACACGCAGTGATTTGTTTACACTCGTGTGTCGTTGATGCATCATTTGTTTCGTTAAAAAGATACTTTTAGTTTGCACTTTCACCTCGACGACGAAATATTAGTCGTTTTATGGAGTAAAGTAAGATATTTTAAGTTCAAACGACATTCCTTTTGTTCTTTTGAACTTACAAGATCTCTCTTATTACTTTGTAGGTGGGATAAAAGAAACTATAAATAAATTAGGTGCGTAATAATAATTAAATAAGGTAATATGGGCAATTGATTGAGGCATATAAATAGATGAATTGCTAGATTTTTCTTTCGGATTAAATAACATAAGATGCGTATATAGAGTTTTATATTAACCAATGTAGAGTCATATTTATGAGATATCTGAGTCTGTATCTACTAAAAATATCCCTTTATGCCTTGAAATCGCTAACACTTCTTACAGTTGTTTTACCGAACATGAAGGTAGAGCAAATAGTGCCTTCCTAAAGTGAAAACTGTTTATAACATAAAAAATCAGGTCAGATTGAACCGTGATATTACAGTGGGTATCTACGTATGTGCGTGTCTATAGTATCTCCCTGCATACTGCAGACGCATCGAGCATGAAGACCATATCGTTCCAATTGAAAAACATACCAGCGTTCCATTAATGTAGTCACTATAAAACGTTGTATTTATATACGATTGTAGAAGAAATACTTTGGAGGGGCTCGTGGCTAAGTGTAAGCCGTACGGTTTGACCGATTATACAAGTTAAGCCGCGCTCGCCGCGGTTGGTCCGTGGATGGGTGACCATTTATAACATACCGAGACCCCTCCGTGTTTCGGAAAGCACGTTAAACAGTAGGTCCCGGCTGTCATACATAGATCTTTGGCAGTCGTTAAGTCAATTCTGACAACCAGTCTTACTATGGGATACTGTGTTTCCCAGTAAAATGGGTTGTGGAGGTCAGATAGGCAGTCGCTCCATGTAAAATACGGTATTCAGCTGAATCCGGTAAGACTGGTAGCCGACCCCAACATAGTTGGGAAAAGGCTCGGGAGATGGAGATGATGTAGAAGAAATACTTTAATTTTGATGGATACTTTATTTCGAAGCAGTAAGGTCCATTTTCCTATGTCATTTTCAGTTAGATGAGTATAAATACGTATAAAATCTGAAACTGAATGAAGATTCGATTTTCCTTATAGGTATCTAAATTTAGTACCTAATAATGTTAATTTAACAGTATTGTACGTTTCTAGTTATGTTGTTTATGGTCTTCTTTTCTGTCTTAGAATGGTAATTTGAAGTTAAATTTCAATGAATTTGTAACTAAAAGACAGTAGGTAAGTACCTACTTTCTGTCTATCTACACGTAGTCATTTGCCCCCGAATTATTGAGACCACTCATGGTTAAAATACGACATAATAAATTCCAAAAACTTGTATAGACTTTGAATTTAAATCGAATCAGTGTCAGTACGGACATGAATGAGCCCACTTAATCTATATGATAACAACGAGATGAACCGATCGGTCGGTCAAACAGACAATAAACGAGTGCTGACCCCGAGCGAGAGCCGAAGCACAGCCGAACGCTGAAAGCCGAGCTGCCGAACTGTGGCCCTTCATTCATCGAACGGCAGTTATAATGGAATATGTCAATTAGGACCTTATTGCTTTTGTGTTAAGGTAGTTATTGATGTCAAAGTTGTCACTTATTGCCGTTGACCCGTGTTATGTTAGCAGTAAGCATACATTGTATGCTAAAAAATACACATTGAGACAGTGAGTTGACGTGAAAGGGAAGCCTAATAAACATATGAGAGATGATCATATTATTATTATGTTATTAAAATACATAAAAGATAAAAAAAATTCTTGCATCAATTCATCATTATTCATTCAGTTTTATTCGCATTTATGTTATTGTACCCATTTATAGCTGCGGGGCGTTTAAGATAGCGTGCATATTGGAAGGAAACAAGGAAAGATGTCTGATTAATAATTATTCAGTAAATTAGGTAGGTACTTTTATTATTTGCTACTTGTGATGACTTTACACTTACGATATCTTGAATAATTTCCCTTTCAATATTATATTCACATATTGTCCTTAAACGAACGATATCTCGTATGTAGCAAACGTAAACACGAAAGAGTTAAATACCATGAAGTTTTACATTTAAGCATCCATTGAATGTTAAGTAGGTACTTAATTCTCTATAGTTTTCGCAACACCGGCAGCGGCTGCCTGCAATACTCGCAAAATATCCTATTTGAAATCGATTTCCTTGTTGGTTGGTTATTTGCAAATTAAATCAAACCTCAATTCAATCGTCGGTGTTATCGTGACTGCGTGGCCAGGGTGTCGGGCAGGTGATGGAGGGAGGGGGGGCTATGTGTGGGTCCGTCGGCGCACGCGCAGAACAAAGGGCGCGCCGTGAACCGCGACCGACGCGCTTCGGTACGCCGCGCCCGAGCCAACACGCCTCGATATGCATGCTGTACTGATTTTTTAATGGAAATTTTGTCTGACTGAGATATCATATACCTACATGTTCTATATGACATTGGTTACAACAGAATGAACGCTAAACAAAAACTAGAAGGCTACGACGAAGTACCAACTAGGCGACTCTACAATTTTATTACAGGCACACTATTTTGTAAATAGGATATAGTATACTTTGCTTTTAGATAATAATAAGCTGCAACTTTCCATTGCCTCTTTCCATAGAAAGTCTTCTCATATCGAACAGGAAAGCTTACTTAGTGACAGTTAAGAACTGTGGTTTACCGATAACTTGACAATCAACATCTGAAACTTAGGTTAGACATAATATATGTGCTATTAGAACCATGACAATCAACAGCTACCTTTCAGCGATAAGTTAATAATTAACAGCTCCTGCAATATTATAATCATTTCTAATAACATATAAATTGTTCCAGGTGGCTACACAACCGGTGGTCCCCGCGAGACGAACACGTACGGGTACTCGGATGCGAGCGGTGCGCAGGCGCCGTCGTCGGCGTCCCCGCTGGACGAGTACAACTACCCGCCCGAGTACCCCGCGCCGTCCGCGCCGCCCGCGCAGCCCTACCTCGACGAGTACTACCACCATGCGCACGCGCACCCCCAGCCGCTGCTCACGCACGAGCCCAAGTACCAGCCACATGCCTACACCAAGCCTTATCCTAGAGGTGAGCTTTCATTTTCAGTTATAAAGCTAAGTTTTAAATCTGGTGGTTCTTCGTGTGTGTGATTTGAATTTTTATGTAACCCCGTGATTCGGAATGCCTAGTGCAGAACGATGCGCTAGTACACTTCTTATACTAAGAAATAAAGGAAAACTCTTGGTTTCAACTCTACATTTGCTGATTGCACAAGTCTTACTTTACTGCACTAATTAACTACGGCAAAACCATAGATGACGTCTTCAAAAAAATCTATCCCTTATCTAAAATAAGGTTACATTATAGGCATCAGCCCTTAACATAAACCGCATCAAAATCAACCTTAATAATATAATGACACGGCTTCGTAATTAAAACAAACACAGGCCGTCCCTCATTAACAAGATCAAGACAACGGACCTGGCGCGGTCACTTAATTGATGCGGTGTTCAGTTTCACAGCAACATACTCATTTACTAAATTGAATCTTTCATGTGGTTTTTATTTAATGGTTATCGTGTTACCCTTGTATTTTTACGCCTATTTCACTATAATTGGTGTATATTTTCAATGTAACTTCGATATTATATATTTCGTAAGTATAGTAGAACCTGTATATCGTTGTTACAGAATAGGGTAAAGAATTTTCCACTCTAGGTGACTACCTAGAGTGGAAAATTCTTGAAAACAGAGTCCTGTTTTCTCGGTTTACAGTGGAAATTGTTGGTACGTTTGCTACGGAAAATAAAAATATGAATGATGTAGTTCGGAATTAAATCTATACCAACTAACTTTACCAGGCAAATGTAGTCGATATAAAGCTCACTCACTTACCACACCTATTTTCACCTCACCAAATATCTTGCCATTTAAATAAAGGCTTTACATTGTGTGCAATAAAGAAAATTTTACAATATCAACATCAAACAGTAGACGGCGTGCCGTTGCGGTGAGCTTTTAACAACCGCAACCTATTTCCTATAGACATTGCAATTGTATCTTTGTTCCATACATAATAGAGTGTTGTTTTGTTCAGGCGGCGGCGGCCGGTACGGCGGCGACGGCTACGGCGAGGGCTACGTGCAGGAGTACGGCGGCGCGTGCGCAGAGTGGAACGAGTGGCCCGCCGACCAACACGCGCTGATCCCGCAGGACAAGCTCGCTTACCCCGCGTCTGGACCTTGCTTCACCGGTACGTGCTCCTACTATATGGCTACTTATGTAAATAATTTGGGAAGGGAAGATATATTATACTGGTGAAAAAAAACTTGGATAGTTTGACTTAAACTTACTTTAACTTGGAAGACCGGCTTGACCGCTTGGTAAAGGAGTCTCACACAAAATGTACATTATGTTCTCTATAAGTTGGACTATAAGTAAATAAAAGCCTTCCGGGGTTTTAGTTACACCAGCACAAAGCACTTAACAACTTAGTATAAAGCTCTACATTATTTGATGTTGGCATATGGCGACACTTATTGCAAGTGACTCTCATTGAAAGAAAGCTTGTGCTTTAAAGCTTTCTTTAAAAGTGAGACACATGCAAAAACGTGCATCTTTGTCACTTTTAAGACTAGCTTAAATAACCACAAGCACTTGTACAAACAATGCACCATAATCAACCATTGAAAAAAAGCACGTATAAATATCGCACATAAAGTAGTATGTCGTAAAGCAACTGTGTTCCACGCTTGCAGGTTCAGGGCCCATCCAGCTGTGGCAGTTCCTGCTGGAGCTCCTCACGGACAAGAGCTGCCAGGGCTTCATCTCGTGGACCGGTGACGGCTGGGAGTTCAAGCTCACCGACCCTGATGAGGTAAAGATTTTTTTTTAAATACTTTAAGACCAGAAACGATTAAATATAATGGAATGGCGATAAAACTTTAGTATGTTTGTACGACGATAATCAAAAAAATTTAATATATTTTTATGTAAAAACTCACAAAGATTTGAAATGCATGACATGCCCCACTCCTGAACTTCTTTTTACTAAGATTTTTCTTATTTTGATAAAGGACAATATACGTGTCCTCTTTTTTTATCTAGTTAAATACTTTTCGTATTTTTATAACCATTGCAAGGGTTCAAAAAAAAACAAATCGTTCACAGGACGTTCTTTTTAGGATGTTTATATTATTTATTTATATACACGGTATGTTGTCTTTCATTCCCTTTACATTATTTTTATTATAAACTTGAACGTTTCCTTAGGTGGCTCGGCGCTGGGGCATCCGCAAGAACAAGCCGAAGATGAATTACGAGAAGCTGTCCCGCGGGCTTCGCTACTACTACGACAAGAACATCATCCACAAGACGGCCGGCAAGCGCTACGTCTACCGCTTCGTGTGCGACCTGCAGAGCCTGCTCGGGTCAGTCAAGCTTTCATCAATGCTATTGTAAAGATAAAGACTTTATTTCAACTTGCTAAAGAATTAGTGATTATTTAGTTGTGATCTGCAGGGTCACAAACAGTCAGACAGATTTATTTAGTACTTTTCGGTTCCCACAGTTTTCGGGAGTTTTGAATATCTATCATTCACGGCCTCTCGTCATAAATAGTAATAGATAATATATTTGTATTCAGTTTATCCGATAAGACCATAAGACAAAGCCCATCAGAAATTTGTCAAAAAGCTTTGTAAAGTAACATGTTTCTTTTTTAGATTAAAAGAGATGTAATGAACTAATAACAATTTATTTTTATTTTCAGAATATCGCCCGAACAGCTGCACGCAATGTACGAACCTAAAATGGAGAAGAAAGACGAGGACTGAGCATCGCCGGCCCGCGCCCCCGCACCGCCCCCCTCCGACACCTCCGACCGACATGTATTAGCAAAACCACTCTCTCCACACTCCCACTGTCTACTCCTGTACCACGTACACTCAACCACACATCAGCAGATAAACTTCTGACATAAACAGAGCCTGTACGTCAATGTAGTAGCCCGATTTTTTTAATTCGTTGGAACCCCTGATGTGTGGCCAACTGTACACGTACTACCTGACCATATATCTGGCATCCTTCCACACCAGATTCAAATAAGTGTGTATCAAAGCTAATAGCTAACACAATAGGCCCCAGCCTATAACAATCATTAAGATTATATATTCATTTTTAGAATTTCATAATATTAAAATGGATTTGATCTCATAAGCAGCCACCAGTGGAATTAATATTAACCAACTAATGAAGGCTAACACCGCAAGGTCCTATGTTATAGTTCACGTTATATTTTACATTCATAAAGTATATGTACCCATGTAACCAATGGTGCCTTATGGATAACTTGTTGTTTCATTTTGGGTTCGCAAGTATTCGATTTGCTAGCATCGGACGCACCGCCGCGCTCGCCGCGCTCGCCGCGCGCGGTTGGACTGAGCGCAGTATTACGGAGCACTACATTCTATTGTCTACGTATCGAGTCATGTGATAGCGTCTACAACTTTGCGACAAGTCAATTTATTTAAATTCTTATAACACAAATGAACATAATTCAGCGAGATAATCAAAACTTAGTGCTAAAATAGTAAATTTTACTATAACTTTAATGATAACTGTAAATATAAGTTAATTTTGTTACTTTATAAAATAATTAGGTATTATATTATAGTAGTTGTTAAGTGTTGTATGTTTAATTCGCAAATTGTTGCAATATGCGATTAAATTAATGAGTAGTCAAAATGTGGACGGACATAAAACGATTTTTTATTCAGAGATTTTAGTCCAAAGATTATTAGAGTCCCACCATTTGGTAAGGATATGACAAAATTACCAAAGGGACTTCTCAAGTGTCTATGTTTCGAAGTTATTTTAATATTTAACATGTTTTATCGACCAGTGTTTTCCAAAACAGTGATATCATTACAATTCACGCAACAAACAGACAACAGAAGCTCACATGTACGTAAAGAAATATTTTATATCCGCTAAGGAATGTGCGATCGCAACGCCGGGTGACGTCAACTTGTCGCTGATCTCGTGGTAAGGGATTGTAATGTCTTACTAGTTATGAAATTAAATTAGTTGTATTATTTTCAATTTTTATAGCTCCTAGCGTACACCGAAGATATGTCGATAAGTTTTATTTTGTAAAATATCTCTCCTCCATCAATATAATACCTACTTGATCAAGTTTCGTTTTGTGCAATGAGGTTGGTAGGTTTGAATTTGTGAATCTTTTTATCTCGCTACTGCACGGTGCTGTTCGCTCGGTTTTAACTATAACAGAATATTAAACGATGTCTTCCCCGTATTATAAATTTAATAGGTCTGGCTCCAGTTAACGTGTACTCCTTTACTGTTTACAAATAGCAAATTTTACAGTTGAATAAGTATATTGTATTTTGCTCCCGTTTTATGTGCTAATAGATATCTTTACACGTTTACATGTAAGCGACGCCATTATTAAGTGAGACCTATTTGTAGTTACGGCCAAATTTTGAATGTATAAGTGTCGTTGTATGTATTGATGGAAGATATAAAATTAAATATATATATTTACGAAATCAAATGTTGTTTTTCATTTGGGTTGATGACGTGCCTTTGCTTAAAGTATATCAGGGCCAACTATATTAAAGTTGAGTATAATGAGTATTTTTGCAACTATCAACAAGACTACCTAAAAATGGTAAATAAAGTGATAGGTACCTGATTGACAGCAAATGTTAACCCTAATGGTAAAGTCCCTGTTATAGTTATCGTAGCACTCAAAACTACAGTTCACTCCAAACAAGAATCTATTAATTACCAAACTTTCGTCCATATTATGGTAGGAATGTGCTGGATATAAATATCCCAGAGATGGGAAACGTAAGTATATAGTAGGTAGATCTAGATATGTAGTCACTCTACTTATGTACCTCTTGGTTTAGTGGTCGCAAGCGCAACTGCTATGATACACTCACGTCTCGGGTTGAAATCCCGGGTCGAGCCAAATTTTCTGCCACCAGAGTTTTCTGTTTAGAAATACATAATAAAAGTAACAGTTATGTCTATAAGCCTCTATGTAGGGTGAGTGCTTTTTAAGTCCGGTGCCCATTCCAGAATAGTGCCCGCTAAATCGGTACCTACCTGCAAATTTCACATGACACAATATACTTAAGAGCCCTAACTATAAAACTGAACTTATTATTTATTTGGGCGGACTGACGGACTAATAGGAGTTAATGAATGACCTCGTTTTATTTCACATTGGATGTACGCTATCAGGAACCTACGGGTACAAAATCCTTGTTCAAATTATAAATGCGAAAGTAACTTTATAACTGTATGTTACCTGTTACTCTTTCCGGGCTAAACCAGTCGACTGATTTTGATAAAATTTTGTAAGTATGGAGTTAGTTCAAATTTAAAAAAATAACGAAGACGTAACCTATATTTTGGCGCGACATCCGCGTAAATCATCGCGAAAGAGCCGCGAGGAAAACGTTATCTTAAATCATTGTTAATTTACTGCAATTTTTAAATTAGTAGATAGGTACCTACTACTTTATTATTTAATATTGCATATTTTTACACTTTTAGTGCGTAATTCATGCAATGTAAATAAATATTTACGTGCACATGGGTGCTAAAAATAAACCCTGTCCGACCCGAAAGGGTGATGATGTTTCACCATCACATGCCCAAATAAAATATTAAATTAGAAATATTCATTATAGTGTCAATAATAATGAACTTTGAAATAACGATTTGGGTCGGACAGAGTTTTCTTAACACCCTGTATGTGAAACGTATAACCTAAAACAAGATATATTATATCATTGTAAGAAAAAAGAGTACCTAGTTACATAGTTTTAAAGGTTTCCAGTAAGTGTCCGACATCTGTGCCTGCGATAAAGCTAAATGATACTGAACTCAAGCGGGTACAACAATCCAAATACTTTGAAAATTAAGTTTCTGAAAGCCTTGACGACCAGTAGACTTAGACAGGGAACGTAGGGCTTCGGCGGCGATCAGAAGTAATATGCTGGGCCCACAAGTATGCGCGCTGTAGTGACAAAGTAAAATTAGTACTATTTAGAGCCTACTGTCAGACTTTCTACACGTCCTGCTTGTGGTTCAAGTATAGTCGCTCAGTGCCCTACATATCCAATATCACAATTGATTTAGGATATTGTTAGTGCTGCCCAGTTTATGTAGTGTATCCGGTATGTTTTCGGAGGCTAGGGTTGATAAACTTCCATGCCATCGTACGCAAGCGGCTCTCATAGTTACTAAGCAGAGTACGGGGGCAACAGCATCCTAACAGTCATTGCGGATAAACATACCCTGAAATATTTATTCGTATACATATTTTATAAGCCCCTCATAATAATATATTAGTTATAGACATGTCTTAAAAAACGATTTCAACGAATTGTAACTTAGGTTTTACCTACTAAAGACAAGAGTCTCCATCTCAGAGCCTAATTACTTACTGTAAAAATAAGATGTGGAGACGAATAAATAAAAAAAATACTGTACTGTTTTTTAACCTGTATTATTGTTTTAATTATTTTGTACTGGCAATGACGGTTTACTACGGAAGTACGGTCAATGGTCATGTCGTGTGTCAAGTTATCTAACATCTGTGGTCCAATCTGTCAATAGACTCAATAGGAATTTATAGGTTATATTAGTATTTTCAAAACTTATTTTCTCATTCTTACTACGAGAAAATGCGGCTATCACAAGTATTGAATCGACAACATATTGGTTTTATGTTTAAAAAGCATTGGGTCGTTCAAGGCAAACGAGTACCTCTCGACACCGGTGTTGAAGAAGTTTTAAAGGCTAAAGGCATTCCAGTGGAAGATGCCCTGGATTTTATAAAAGAGCCTAGAATTCTGGAAAGGTAACATAAAACACTCTTTATTTTTCTTGTACTAATAACAATTGTGCAATATAATTTGGACTTACTTCTTCATATTATCATAGTGAACATAGTATTCAATGTTCAAGTTCCTTGTTACATAGTTTTCATATAATGTATTGAAATTTACGTATTTCATCTGTTTACAGGGTTAATATAGTAGGACCTTATGAGCGATCACTTCCGTTAGACGAAAATCATCCAGAATATAAAGAGAGGCCATGCTACACTTTAAAAAGTACAAATGTACTCCTGGAGGGCGTATCGCAGGCTCAAGTACTAACTAAAACAGTAATAGCAGAGGACAAACTCCCACCTAAGATAGAAGAACTGGCACAGATGCCAGCACCTGCAGCCATTCATGAAAATATTAAAAAAGCTATTTTGTCTGCTAATGTTTTTGATTGTGAGCAGAAAAAGCTACCAAAGATAAAGGATAAAGATCGTCCCGCATATAACTTCCCCAGGGTACTTGGTATAACTGACAGGAGACGAAAGTAAATATATATTTTTATTATTTACTAATTATTGGCTATGACCACACTTGAAAAAAATCGCAATTACTTAGATACTAATAATATGTTTTATTTTCAGCCAAATTCTAACTAACAGATTACTGCAACTAGTTGAGAAGAGCAGTGACACTGAAGTCACTCAATCTAAATATGTCCTGAATGACGTAGAAAGCCACTCTGTATTTGACAAGGACGATGAACTGATACAGTTTCAGGATATCTCTCATATCTTGGTATCAAGTAACAAACCTGTTGTACATGACTTGGAGAATAATGTAACATTCAAAGAGATCCCTGATTTGTATCCTGTTAAGCACACTGTTACATTGCCTCCTGAGCATTTTTATACTGAGACTAGCAAATACCGTAAGTAAATAATACCACACCTTTATCCCCCAATTTTATGCTACTTTTTTCCATGGGAAATACTCCCTATATATCACTATTATAAGGGTCAGAATTCCATACACCAAATATACAGAATGCTAACTGTTGTGGAATAAAGACTAAATCCATAATTTTTCAGCAATTCACCCGACTGTAAGTGTTAGACACCCGCACACAACATGGCTGCACTACAACAGCACAGAGGTCAAGAATATCTATGAGACACCCGTGACAGAGCAGCAGATCCTTGGGAGGTCATTGACACATGCATTTACTGTTGCCAGTGCCTATGCCAAGCAACTACATGGGGTATGTCTATGTTATATCAATTTGTCTTAAAATGATTGGTTCCCTGTTATAACTTATGTGGCAAAATATTAGTGATAATTATGTTAACTATTTTATTTTGGTATTGGGATACTGTTGTCTTATAAAATATAAGAGAGATCCATCAAAAACAATTATCTATTTCGCTTTTCAATTTGGTAAATATTCTAGTTTATTTAGGATGCAGTTTAAAATACAATTGTCTTTTTACCTACCACAACAGTTATCACTAAATCAGTATTACTAAGAATTTATAAAAATACTTCTTCTTCACTATGTTATTTGGGAGAGGCTATTGGAGTTGCGGAGTAGACACTCACAGACTGAAAAGATGATATACATAAATAACACATAATTTAATTACAGTTATTACCTGTTTCCAAGTACTTAATGTATAGGTACATGTCACTAATAAATATAATATGTTCATTTTGTCATAGGAAGATGTAAAGGACCTACCTGAGCCAATATACATAAATTGTATACAAACAGATGGACAGAAATATCATTTTGGTGTGTTGGAGCTGAACACACTGAATGTAGATGGGACCGAGGGCACTAAGAACATCTGGTACAGCAAGAACAACCTAAAGCTTTACGACTCCAGCCGCTACTTCGGCGGCATGCCGGTTTTAGAGAACTATAACAACAAAGTATATGGATACATAAATGCTTTATACAACTGCTAAACCTCGTTTACCTATTACTGTAGTCTAATTATATAATAGAAATATAAAGAAATGGTTTTATTTCATCACAACACGCACATCGCGCAGCATATATTTAAACTGCAATCGTAATTATATAAATCTCTATTACTTCTATTTAAAACAAACTATAGAGTATGTGATAAGAAAGCAAAGTATGATTGTAATGTATTCATGTGTATATCCCATTATATTTACAAGAACATAAATACATTTATTTCAGATTAGAATAGATAATGCTTACACATACCGAAACACTTTGTACATTAAATAATAGTACATTAGGTAATCGAAACAAATAGTTTTTAACAAGCTCATTTATCCATCGCGAATTTTTGCAGTCGACGTCTCCTCAGTTCATCAGCATCGGCATCAGTCTTGTCTCTGGAAATTCAAAGTTATGATTAATCAATATAATTACATAAGTACTGTTTTTTTTAATAACAATAGGGATCAGCTGGAATCGGCTCAGCTGTTTGTGACATTGGCACAAAATAATTTAAACATACATTGCTCCAAAGGTAAAAGAAGATATTAAACAAATTATGCTATTGAACTTATTTACCTAATTATAATACAGCATATTATTATAAGTAATAACAGTTACCTATTAGAGTCTGTAGTAGTATCGGGCTGCATACTGTCCTCGGTGAGGTTGGCCTTGCTGGTGGAGGGCACGGCCGGCTGCTTGTAGCTCGACGTCGTCGGCACCACGTCCGGCTCCGTCTTCACCTGCGACGTCGACGCTGACGGGATCACCTCCTCTATTTTACTGGAGTTGCAAATATTTTTTATTAAGAGTAATGACTGCATCGGTCATGGATAGCTGTAGGATATCTACGTAGGGTAATTTGATGATTCGAATTTTCTCAAAACAAGTAGGGATATTGCGAAATATTTCTTAACGTTACTAGAAATATATAGAGTTTGCAAAAACAAGAGTCGCTCTAGTCGTACAAAATATAAACAATACCTGATTGGGTATCCCGAACATTCGAATTTCTAGATCACCCTATGACATCAATTAAGTAGTTATTACACCCTCACATGGGATAAACATTTGTGTGGTAGGAAAAATGTTTCTTCGAACTATAGGTGACCTTTGCATATTATGTCGTTTGAATATTTGCGAAACCCCCCGCAACACGGATTAAATTCCCTAATTACGATTATATGTATTTTCAAAAGATAAGAATATGGAAGTGATATATAGTCGCTGCTGCTCATTGGCTTTATTCAAAACGCAGTTTCATTATTAATTTTATTTTTTATACATTCCTGTATTCTGATTTGTACTCTTACGTTATTTTTGTGATAAAATATATCAATCTGATAAAGCAATATAATACACACCCAGAATTTCATAATATCTATTATGATTTCGTTTCATAATTTCTGTAAGAACTTATGCAACGCTGACGTCAATAAATACTACAAGAATATTACTTTTTTTAAAGGTGTATAAAAATATATATACTTATTTTTCACGTCTTCGCAAACGTCATGCCTGTTTTTATGAATGTACTTATTAGACCTTATAGCACTTAGCTTAGATTTATATACCCACGTTCAGCAATCAATTGTTATTTGTAAGGCAATAAATCTGGGATTGACTTACATATCCGTTTGTGTCGAGACGGTTGCGTTGTTCTGCGGTAAGTTGGCCACGACTGTTGAGTATTGCTGCATAAGTAGCACAGAAGCATCCAGCATTGCTTGAATTTCTCGTAGTAACTACACAAATAAATAAACTATTGTTAATTTTTGGAGTATTAATGAAAAAATATATAGGAAGGTACTGTTTGCATAGATAATTTTTTTGGCATCGTCGCTCACCTCTTTCAAGATAATGTACATTGGGATCTTTAAACATTATCTTTATTCCACGAACTAAGGAAAAATATAAACAATAATATTAGATAATTCGGAGTTATAATTAATATGGATAGCATAAAACCACATCACATACATTGCTTTTAACCCAAAATAAGTACCTAAAGCTCTTGTGTTATAAAATCAAAGAGGGTACCACAAACACCCAGACTGTAAGAAAGTGGTTTTCTTCATTGTTCGGTGCGGGGATTGGAACCGGGACGTCATAGCTGGCAACCATTAACATAGGTATATATTTGGTATTTGTTTGTATGGAGTGATTATATATATATATTACCTGCAGTCGAGCCTCAATATTCCGGCGTTCGTTGCCCTCCATGCGTTGCAGCTCAGCGGTGGTGAGGTTGGCGAGAGAGGCGGGTCGCGGCGGCGGTGGTGGCGGCATGCCCCACGCCATCATGGCTGTTGCGAAACAAAATATGTTGTAGGACAATGAAGCAGTACTCAGTAGTAAAAAATAGGTAGGAAATGTAGGATAATAAATCAAAATTTGAGTAAATTATAAACAATCAATATAAACCACTATTTCTTTAAAGGAAATGAACGCACTTTGACACCTCGCAACCTTTGTAAAGTCATGTAAATGAAACTCTTTTAATAAGAAAATCTCGGTCCCAATATATTGATGTTGCAGATGTCCAGCGCCAGCTGAGTTGAAAAACTTTTAGAAAAGTAGAAAAGTGAATATCCGAGGACTAGGCAACGTGACTTTTTTTCAACTCATTACACTTTTGGTTGCTTTACTAAATTAATATTAATATACTAACGTGGTGGCGGCGGCATGTTAGGGAAGGGTGGCGGCACGGGCCCGGGCGGCGGCGGCGGCGGCTGCGGCGCGGCGGGCGCGGGCGTGGCGGCGGGCGCGGGCTCGGGCGCTGGCGCGCGCAGCACGTTCAGCCGGCACGTCGGGCACGTCTGCTGCCGCTGGAACCACAGCCGCAGGCAGGCCGCGTGGAATATGTGGTTGCACGGCAGCTTCTTTGCACCTATAAAATAATTGTATAATAATACCAGCCTATACACGTCCCACTGCTGGGCACAAGGTTCTTCCCATATAGAGAAGGACAAATACAAAAGTATAAATATTTATGTTTGAAATAAATATCTAATTACGACTAGATACTATTAATAGTAGGTAAAGGTTTTCCTTAAGTCCGAGTTATTTTTATTTTGATAATCTTAAATTATCTTTGCAACAAAAAGACGCTTCAGTTTAATCGTAGTGAGAAGGTATTCCTCTTGCGACTAGTTTAGAGCACAAATTATGTTTTAATTTTAGCGTTTTTATTTGAAATTTAATTTATACAAAAATAAAACAGTGATTAAGTTCTTGACAGAGTTATTAAGGAGATCGAAAATCGATTAAGTGTACAAACATACAAATAACCTCGACCCGTTGTTCAAAAACAGTTTAGCAAAATCAATTATTTAATCTTACACAATCACGGATAATGACCTAAAGGTATGGACCAGGGGCCCAATACCGCTATTTTAAAGTCAGTGGGTGGCAGGTTAATGAATGTTCCAGTGTGTACCTGATTTTCGTATTCAGATGATTTTAGTTAAATGACAAATGTACACCTACTTGCCACTGTTGTCACTGTAGGATTGCCACTGACTGTTCATTATAGGCTTATAGATCTGAATACGAAAATTAGGCACAATAACAAGTACACTGGAACGTTCATTAACCTGCCACCCACTGACTTTAAAATAGCGGAATTAGGCCCCTGAACTATAAGCAGTGAATATCTTACACAAGTTTTAAATTATTTTTATAATAAACTACGGAAACCTATGTCACATATTTACTAATTTTACTAAATATTCGAGGTCATCTCACTTAGAACATACGTTATTGTAAAACTTAAGTCTTAATGTTAATTAAACCACACAATTTCAGGTTTCACCGACCTTGTACTTTATCAACACGAATGCTACGAATTGAATAACAACTTACGGTTTTATAAATATGTATACATATTGCTTTTATCAACATAGGTACAATGTAGTACAATAATGTACATGGTTATGAAATATGTTAAATACTGGAGTCATCTTTCTGTCTGAACGGATGCGCCTGTTATTATATTTCATCTTGGTTTACTTACTAAACTTCTCGTTTTAAATATAAAGTCCAAATGTAGGTCCTGCTTTGTTTTAAATAGTCACTTTCGTTAAGAGCAGCATAAACCCTTTAAAAAAATTAAAAGAGGTCCTTTATTTAATCATACCTAAGGTGGGTATCGTAATTATGACGAAGAATTTTGTGTTGTTTTGAATTCTTTATCAAAACAGCGATGACAACAACGTGTCGAATAAATATTATAAAGTCACGAACGAAAAGAGTCTGTGATAAAACTCAAATGGCACGGAATTTTAAAAGAATGCAACTAAAGAGATAACAAATTGTCACGTATTATGTAAAAAATGATGTTCACTTACTCTTTATAATATACTAGCTGTACCCGGCATGCGTTGCAATGCAATTTTTTCTACCTACTACCTACCTACTACCTACCTACTACCTACCTACTACCTACCTACTACCTACCTACTACCTACCTACTACCTACCTACTACCTACCTACTACCTACCTACTACCTACCTACTATCTACCTACTACCTACCTACTACCTACCTACTACCTACCACCTACCTACTACCTACCTACTACCTACCTACTACCTACCTACTACCTACCTACTACCTACCTACTACCTACCTACTACCTACCTACTACCTACCTACTACCTACCTACTACCTACCTACTACCTACCTACTACCTACCTACCTACCTACCTACTACCTACCTACCTACCTACCTACTACCTACCTACCTACTACCTACCTACCTACTACCTACCTACCTACTACCTACCTACCTACTACCTACCTACCTACTATCTACCTACCTACTACCTACCTACCTACTACCTACCTACCTAATACCTACCTACCTACTACCTACCTACCTACTACCTACCTACCTACTACCTACCTACCTACTACCTAATTGTTTTTTTTTTTTTTAATGTACAAAAGTATCCTATGTCCGTCTCCTGGCTCTAAGCTACCTCCCCACCAATTTTCAGCCATATCGGTCCAGCCGTTCTTTAGTTATAAATGGTGTAACTAACACGACTTTCTTTTATATATATAGATATACATTATACATACAGAAAAATAATTCAATCATCAAACACTCGTTGGATTAATTAATACGAGGTATACTGCACTAAATTGGTTCTAATTAAAACAAAATAACAGTTTCATATGGCTTTAAAATACTTTAAATGTTGTCCAGTTAACATAAATTAAAAAGTAGTTAGCAGCTGTATTGTCTTTTCGTTAAGTGTGACGTGGTCTGTTACTATTGAGTATTTTAAAGCTATGTGTGCATATATCACTTAAACGTACTTATGTATCTAGCGCTGTACAAAATGGTACAATGATCTTTGACTTTTAGAGGGAATCAATCAACTTTAACAAGGGCTCAGGTTGCGACACAAAACGGTCCTATGTCGTCCACATCCAGTCTGACCCAGTAAACTTTTTAAGTCGTCGGTTTATCGAGCAGGGGGCGCCCTACACTATGTTTGGCGTTTAAGTAGTCCCAACACAAGGACTAGACTGCTCTAATGGGTCCGTCTTTCAACATACATGAGTAGCAAGGTTAGTTCTAAGACAGTCAATCAGTTCCCAGGCACACAAAGCTTAAAAGTTTACAAGAGATTATTAACAAAGGGCGTGTGATAAACTTGTCCCATAAATGCAGAAAAATTAGACCAGTCCAACGCCACTTCATCAACCAATTCTATTAGCTTTTTTATACTTCCACTTTCGGTTGAGAAGAAGAATGTTCTTTATTGTACACCAACACAAAAGTTACCATTACACATACATTACATTAAGAGGCAAATTAAATAACTTACCAGTATGCATTTCCTCTCGACAGATGATGCACTCGTTGTCGGCAGCGGCAAGTTCGGCGGGCGTTGCGTCAGGGTACAGGGTGTTCATGTTACGTATAGCACGGCGCGATAACACCACATCGTTGTAAGCTTTCTTGAAACTCCTGCAAATTAAAGTACAGGTTAACTTTTGAAATGCGATTTATTTATTTTATATTGTCTTTTTCATTATTACCTTTTTTATTGACAATATTTTCAATTAGATTTAACCTTTACATTATACCCATTAGCAATAACAAAAATCTGTAAATGGTTTTTACAAATAGTGACTGAGATGTAGATGATTCTGAACACCATACAACTCTTATCAAAATCATATCTTGAATGGTGAACCATCTGAGGATAGATTCATTCCAGGTTTTCATTCACAATCTTTGCTGTTAATTTGCAAAGTCATCATGATTTTTTAGCTAAAATGAACCAACGCACATAGATGACTCACTTGTTGTTTTTCTATAACCTAAACCGTATTCAACAAAACAGATCAACAGGCTCAAACCTGTTATTTGTAGTTCGCCCTCAGCTTTGCCCGCAATTTTATTTTGTATGTAAACCCCAACCTACGACACTCAGCATTTCAGGAGAGAATTCTTTCGAAATTATTGAAAAAACTCGCTTTCAATGGAAAAGAGATAGAAATTCTTAAATAGATTAAGTACATGACGATTAACTTATTGAGTCTACTCTGTTACACTAGAAGTTTCAATGAATATGTTCTCACCTCATAGTCTCATACATGGGTCGGAATGCGAAGAGCGGCAACGTGTAGATCCTGACCATGACGGCCACGAAGCCGATGTAGAGCAACACCTTCAGGAAGTTGATGGCCAGCTCTGTGTATAACAACACCGCGGCCTTGCTCTCCCATGGCGCCTCCCAGCGAGAGTCGATGGCGTGGAGGACGTACTAGGGAAATTATTTTTATTGCGTAAATATAAAGTATGATAAATATTTTATGATGTACATAAAAAAAATAGTTTTAATGGAAGGACTTGAAGCCATTGCCCAGAATTGAGATAACATATACCAGAGAAGAATTTATACAAAACATACATAAGTACCTATATGATATGTACACATTTAAAATAATACATATCTTTAATGAAAACAATTTAACAATAATATAATGTAAGATTTTTTATCAAATTTGTTCAAATGTAGAGTATGTCAAAAGCTTTATAATTAAATCTTTGTGTCTCAACTCACCTTAATCAAAATATTGACAATCATAATTATCAATATGCTGTACTCAAAACCGAACACGAGTTGTACAGAGGGTCCCTTGGAGGCAGTAAACTGGTAGGCATGGTGGATGAAGTAGAAATCAGCATGCGCCAGCAACATCAACAGGGTCAATATCCTCACATGGAACAGCCAGCCAATCACAGGACTCCTCTCCATCTAAATAAAAGGAAATATACATAATATTATAAATGCAAAAGTAACTCTGGTTGTATGTCTGTCTGTTATGCATTTATTACAATTTTTGATAAACTTATCAAGTAGGTAGTCATATAAAACCCTGAGCTTGAGTTAAATAACATAAGGACATGAGTAAAGTACCATTAAAGAATTAATTAATGATGTAGTGGTCGAAATAGACTTAATGAATTTTAATTGCACATAAATGTTTTGTACAACTTCTTTGTTTTAAATTATTATTAGAAGCAATTACTCACATAGTCAACTCTATCTTCGGCGAGCCAATGGAATGCTTTGAGGAACAACAGCAGAGTGAACAGCGCAATAAACTTTGGATTAAAGTCATCTCTAAATACAGTAAATGCCAAACAGGTCTCCGTTATGGCATACCAAGATCTCTCTATCAAATGCTAAAACAAAAACATAAATAATTAGTACTCCAACAAATATTCTATGTAAAATCCAAAATAAATTAGTGTACCAAAGTAACCAATTACCTCAAACTCTGCTGGACGAAGTTGTCCAAAGAATATCTTCCTTAACAGTTTGCCTACTAGTAAAACTAGTATAAAGGCTTGCAGATACATAACCTGCAAGTAAAACTTTTATACAGAAAAAAAAATAACACGTAAAGACACAATCTGGCCTTCTAATAAGATTCTAAACATAGTTTATACAAATTAAAACATGATGACAGACCTGTAACCAAGCTACAAGTTATATACACAGAAAGTTTCAATTGTAATTTACTTACAGCCATGCTAGGATTAGAATTTGTAAGATAAACTATCGAAGGATAAAACTGTTTCTTCTGGTAATAGGCATTGCCGATAACCACAGTCGTTAGTCCAAGACTGATCACAGTTGCTAGTAAAGCCTTCATTATGATATTAATGCAATACGCCGATGCACCAAAATTTTCATACAAATTATCCTGATAAATTTCTACGCACTCCAAAATCGCGAGACTGTCAATAAATACATTTTCAAAACATCATTTCATATCTTCGTAAAACACAAAACTATTTTTGTTTGACGTGTTCAATGTTCATTTGTGTCATTCCTGGTACCACAGATGTCTTCAAAACAAACAGATAGCCATAGTTAGTCGAAATTAGGTCATACAACTCTACAAAAAAAAACAAGAGCAATAAATCGAATTGATTTAGTCTTTTTGCTATCTGGCAATACCGTTGTTTTAAACGTTCGGTTAATGTCATCTACATTGTGTTTCTGTGTGTATTTGTGTAACACGAAGAAGAAAAATGGATGTCGATTTCGAAGTGTTTTCGCTGTAGTAATTCACAACAATAACTCCAATGTGACATTTTAGTGTGGTGTTTAAGTAATTTTGGTAAGGCGGGTCGCCTCTGCTTAACCATTGATCAGATATAATTACCATACAGTCATTCATTTGCCGCGCATTCTACTTATCTCTACGCTTGTTGTCATTTACTGCTTGTTGTGATCATTTAAAGTAAAGCATTTTGTATTTCTACAATTCATATATATGGGTGTACGTTGTTAATCACTTCAAGTTCAGTTAATATCTACCATATCTGACAGCTGGCTATGGGTATGAAAATCATGTTGTGCTACTTTACTCCATATATATAAATACTGTATATTTCACTTATATGAGTGTAACAATCTTATGATTTTTTAAATTTTAACCCCAAAATGAATAAAGCACTTGTACCTTGAGTGCCCTTTTTGAACCCTTTGTTTATTTGTTAACATAAGTATTAGAACCTGTTTTCTTATTAAGACTGTTATTTTCTTGTCTTAGAATTGGCTGATATCAAACAATACAAGACATCTTATAAAATGGTAAGCATTAACTAACCCTATATGCTTGTACAAGTTTGCCTGTTACTGTCTCTGGCCTCTGCTATAGTCTGCTTATGTTGTTTTTTTTAGCAGGGGGATGACCCACCCTTCTTGCCAGTTGGTACTGATGTTAGTGCCAAGTACAAAGGTGCTTTCTGTGAAGCCAAGATAAAAAAAGTAGTGAGGAACATCAAGTGTAAGGTAAGCATTCTATTATTGAAATATAGAGTCAGCCTTACTTATTACATATGTGAATATAGTTAAACCATATTTTTTTTAATTCGTTCACTAACTGTTTTGTTTTATGTAACCCATACAGTTATACGAAAATCCAAGAAAAATCTTTCATTTGTCTTTTAATATTTTTCATCTGTTGACTTTCTGTTTACCTTCTCAGTAGGGCAATGTTATATTCAATAGTATAAATTATTATGATAAAGACTATCCAAGTACTATATACTTCTAGCAACAACCAACAGCTTTTTAAAAATAAGTGATAGTTTCTTGCTGTTAACACAATTAATTAATACTTTATTTTTTTAGGTAACACTAAAAGCAGGTGGTGGAACCCAAACATTCAATGATGATGTGATCAAAGGCACCCTGCGAGTGGGGAGCACCGTGGAAGTGAAGCAAGACCCAAAGAAAGATGCCATGGAAGCCATCATCACCAAGATACAGGACTGCAGTCAGTATACTGTTGGTATGTACAATTTAAATATATAATATACAAGAAATATTATAACTCCTTATAAGACTGTATTCAATAGTTCTGTATATTGAATTTAGTATTAATTATGTATGTATAGTGTGTTGAGTGGTTGAGATTTTTAGGTATTTACCACGTAGTCGAATAAATTTTAATCATCTATTAGTGTTTATTTTAGATAGGACTAGCTGTGCCCCGCGGTTTCACCCGCGTGAATGACAATTCTTACACTATCTTTATAAATTATAGCCTATGTGTTATTCCGATGTGTAAGCTACAATATTGGAAAGTTTCAATAAAATCCCTTCAGTAGTTTTTCCGTGAAAGAGTAACAAACATCCACACATCCATTCTCACAAACTTTCACATTTATAATATTAGTAGGATAATATGCATATTATTTAGTTTTATTCCTTCTAAGGAATTTACCTTAGAACATCTTGACTATGCAAGAAGCATATGTTTAGCAGTGGACTTGAACATGTTAGTTAAAAGACAAAGATTGGTAGCTAATATAGCATTGAAGATGCACCACAATTATCATTCAAAAGTTGACATAGAGAGAGAGAAGAGTTAGGTAGACCTATGACTAGTACTATTATTAAGAACACCAGAAATAAGTGATTTAATTGCAACTGCACAATATAATAAGTCAAATAGCCTATAATTTCGATCATATACTAGAAGCATGATTCATGACATAAAAATTGTTATTTTTTTTAAGAAATACTCACTAACATAGGTATGTCCTTCTCTAGTTTTTGATGATGGCGATATAACAACATTACGACGGTCGGCGCTCTGCCTTAAAAGCGGGCGGCATTTTAACGAGAGTGAAACACTGGATCAGTTGCCTCTGACGCATCCGGAACACTTCTCCACACCTGTGATAGCAGGCAGGCGGGGAAGGAGGGGAAGAGCACAGTAAGTACAAATAATAAGCTAAGAAATAACAGGTTCATCTATTAACACACTGTATGTATTGTATATAGTATGAAATTTAAAGGTCCTTAGGTGAAAGTTATGTTCAAAAAATTAATGTAGTGTAGACTCACTTTAAAACTGCTAGTTCCAAGTTTCTTTTGATGTACTATAGGTTTCCAAATTTTTCCATTCCAAAGAAAACACTTTGCAGTGTAGCTAATTGCTCAGTATAATTTTAGAACCATAATCTGCCCAGTTATTATTGAAATCCTCTTACATAGGTAATGCTTTGCACATATACATTTATCTTTGCACATTATATATAAGAACTTAAAATATTTAGTTTCGACACTATCTACTTCTTAGGTCTGAAGAGAGTGAGGGCTCAGGGTCCGGCAGACGGGTGAAGGCTGACGTGGAACCACACGTTGGGCGCGTGGTTTTAGTGGAGGCGGGCGGCGGCGCTGAACGACGCCGGCCGCACCAGCCCGCCTTCCCCGCGCTCGTGGTCGCTCCCACGGCGCAGATCAAGGTCAAGGAGGACTACCTTGTCAGATCGTTCAAGGATGGCAGATAGTTAGTATACATGATTATTGGTTGGTTTTGAAAAGTCTTTAAGGGCCCCATCATGAAATAAAACGACCTTTTCTCAATACTAATTCTGATTTACAAATAAGTTATCAAGTGTTTTTGTGCTAGGAATGCTGTGCAGTTGTAGACAACTGAACAACAAAAGTTGCCTCATCACAATACATAATAATCTAGAGATTATTATGTGGAAACTTTCGTTTTTAAAAGTAATTATCTACAGTTACTGACAGTTACAGATCTAGTTCAAGTACTTTACTAATAGAAATCTGCTTTATTGCTGAATTTCCTAGAGTATATTGTATGTAAAAAGGTTTCTTGAGAATATCTTGAATGATCAGAAATTTATAACATATTTACTTTTATATCACTACTTGCAACTTATTGTAACTTTTATACCACCAGCTACACAGTACCTAAGAAGGAAGCTCGTGAGTTCCGGAAGGGAAGTGCACCGCTTGAGTGGGCTGGAGTGGAAGCCGCACTGCAGTATCTTAATAATGCAGTGTTGCCACCGCACTGGGACCGAGATGCACTCTTCAATGAACCCAGAAATACTTCCGATGATGTAAGTCTTTTCTGAAACTAGTTTATGCTACCATTCCATTCCATAAATTGTTAATATTATGTACTGTGTTATTGCAATACCAAGCTAATACCAGGCAATGAAAATTACGAATCACACAAAATATGGTCATTTCAATTTAGCTAAAATAATGCTCTTAAATAGCTGCCGTTAAATCGATAAGCGTCAAGGTTTTTTAGATATTATACATGCATCTTTTGCGATACTATATAAATTAGTGTTATATGAAGTATGTAGGGTGTTAGTAGCCTAATTTTCTGTATACTAATTTATATCTATGTTCTTTATAATGACAGAGTTCCGATGATGAGCCGCGCGAAGAGAAAGACCACTTCGTCGCGCAACTCTACAAGTTTATGGACGAACGTGGAACACCTCTTAACAGAAACCCTACTATCGCCAACAAGGATATAGATCTGTATAGATTATTTAAAGTAAGTTGCTCATATATTTGTTTTTAGTATACCTAAAAAAATAATGCAGTATGTTATTAATGTTTTCTTTTTTTATACAAAAGGTTGTAGAGAAACTCGGGGGCTACAACAGAGTGACCAACCAAAATCAGTGGAAAACTATTGCTGACAAAATGGGTTTTCATCCAGTCACCACAAGCATCACGAATCTCTGCAAACAAGCTTATAAGAAGTGAGTTCTTTATTTACTGGTATTTTTTTTCGTGTGATTCTTTTCTTTTACCAAATATATAACTTTTAAACACCATTTCACTACTATAGTTTCTCTTTTTTTTATCGGTTTGCTTGTGGTCTTATTCTTGTTAGTCTATATATAATTCGAAACAGCTGTAGCAATTTTTATTTGTCGCTAATTACTAACCATGAGGTAGTCGTAGAAAATAACCTATGCTTACACGCCATTGCAATGATGAAGCGCGTAAAAGTCCTTGCGTTCTATGCTGTTTCGACCACATGAGTAGATAAACGGAACAGAGGCAAAGCTTCGAACAACCGCTCGAATCGGTTGCACGCACACAAGCGCGCGGGGCATGTGTGCGTGACCACTGGCCGCTTGTCACATACGCGGCGAGACTGGAAAAAACCAGTTTACGCTGGCACAGCCAGTGTACAATCTAAGGGTCAGTCCGACGCACGCTGTTTGTTTTGTTAGTTGCAAGTTTAAGTTTTTATAAGTTTAGTTGTAAAAACGTGGTATTATATTAATAATAATGGTTGTTTATTGTACCGTGTGTAGAATAATAATAAAAAAAAAGAAAAATATACTTCAAAATCATACTTTCAACAAAAATCATACTTTAACTATCCCAAGGAGTACAATAGGTAAGATTCCCGTTAGATTACTTGAAAAAACTTTGTTAGATTCAGAATTTACCACACCATTAAAAGAAACAATAAATGATTAAAAAAACAAAAAATTATAAAAAGAAACTTCTTAAAGTAAGTACCTAATTTGTAAACTATTTTATCATACTGACTATTAAAACTATTTAAAAAATATTTTGTTTGATTTGTCTTCACCTATTGTGACAACCCTAACAAAATAGGTAACAATTTTGCACGTTCTTAGGAAGCTTTGCCTCTGTTCCGTTTATCTACTCATGTGGTTTCGACGCCGCGTCGCCGCATTGCATGGTCGCACTGTACCCGCTATTGTCGCAGCAAGGCAAAATGTCTTGTACACAGGGCTTGATGATTATATTTCCCCTTAGGTTCTTACACAGCTACGAGGACTTCTACCGCAAGCTGGGCGTGACGCTGGTGGCGCACCCGCGCGGGGCCCGCACGCCGCCGGCGGGGCGCTCGCTCATCCGCGACCGCGACCGCCAGCCGCCCGCCTCCTCCTCCAGCTGCTCCACGCCCACGCCGCCCACGCCCGCGCCCGCGCCCGCCCCACAGGTACAACACAATCTTACTACACTACCTATAGTCAATTAAGACAACCGAGATTACATAAAAACACTATTATAAATAATAATAAATAATAATAATAATTTATTGAAATAAAAAAACGTTTGCATAAAGTTGTACAATTCAGCTTACAATAATAAGTTTGAAGACAATTATAACTTAACATAAAACTAATACTAAGATGAAAATTTTATTGGTGAAAATATGCTGGTTAGGGATTACGATGTTCGGCAGCGACCCGCCCGAGCTAGGTTAATTTAAACCTGTGTTTCAGGCCATCACTATCTAGTCCAAATAAGTACTTTGGGATAGAAGAGAATAAAGTTAAAAATAAATATGAGAAAAAGCTTAATGGTAAATTATTATCTAAAAGTAAAACTTAAAAATTATACAAAAGTAAACAATTACAGATCAGGTGTCGTCATGCCAAAATTTCTAAAAGTTTTTCAGTGTCTGTGTAATTGAGTTTTGCTAAATAATCTGATAAAATTTTGCTACAATTTTTGTACGTAACACTATAGAAGCTAAGTATCTTGTTAAGCCTATTATATAGAAAAGGTCCTAAAAATACATAAAAACGTTTAGCAAACGCATGTTTCGTTTGAGGAGTTATGCAAACTAGGTCCTTTCTTCTCTTATCAGAGGGTATAGGGTCAAAAGGTAGTGCGGTGTGCTGGTGTAGTACTGTGTATAAAATATGTAATTGCCGTACTGTAAGCACACTGCATGCTGTATATAGCTGGTCGGTAGGGAATCTAAAAGGGCGAAAGGTAGCAACCTTTAGAACTGCTCTTTGAGCACGCTCTAGCGGCAGTAAAATGGTTTTTGCCGCACCACCCCAAGAAGTTATGCAGTATGTAAGAATGGATTGACACAAAGCTAAATATACCTGTTTAATTAATTTATAGTCAGCTATGTTTCGTAAATTCTTAAAAACGTAGATTAATTTGCGAACTCTCGTAAATAGTAAATCAATATGTTTACGGAAGTTTAAATTTGAGTCAATGGTGACACCTAGATATTTTACATTGTCAGCTGTAGCTAAAGTAGGGCAAGAACATGCAGTGTCAGCATACGTGCAACTATTGTGTGCGTAAATGTTTTGATTAGTAAGCGGTATGTTAGTATTCCTCATTGTGAATAAAATGTAATTAGTTTTATCTGCATTTAATGTTAGGAGATTATTACGGAGCCAGTTAGACACAATGTTAAAACCATTTTGAGCATATTCATAGACCTCCACTCTTGATTTGGCTGAAAACAATAGAGCGGTGTCATCCGCATATGACATTATAACACCATTTTGGAGTGACAAGCTGCATAGTTCATTAATATAGATTAAAAATAAAGTAGGACCCAAAATGCTACCTTGAGGAATACCAAAACTACTATTTTTAAGTTCAGAGCTTGAGTACTGATCAATTTTTACATATTGATGGCGGTCGCTAAGATAATCAGAAAAAAGTAAAAGTTGTTGTCCTCTTATCCCGAGTGTTTCAAGCTTGTGCAAAAGCAAAGTGCAAGAAATAGTGTCAAAAGCTTTGGCAAGGTCTAGAAAATGAAATCTAAAAAGCCCCCTTCAATCCTACACCTGTTTTCTTTATTCGGACTCAAAGTTCACAAAAACGGGTAACTTTTATCATAAAATTAGCTAAAGTGTTATTCATTGTTACAGCTGTGCTTATTGCATTACCAGATAAGACAAAACTCTCCTTTAGAAATTACAAAGTGTTATATTTTTTCTGACGAAGAGACGATGGCACTGCCGCCTACATGTCTCCGTCTTAGTCAGCCATTACAAAGAACTGTCCCAATACAGTACCGTATATTTATTATGTGTAAAAAATTTGACGATTGTGTAAGTTAATCAACTTTGTATTACAGCGCAAAGATAAAGACAAAGACTCGGACAAGAGTGAGACCGACAAAAGTGAAAAGAGTGAAAAGGAGGAGAAACCTGAGAAAATAGAAAAAACGAAGGAGAAGGCGCGGACCAGCGACGGAGAGGACAGCGCGGACAATCAACCGCTCATAACCACCACCCCCAAGTAAGTCCCACTCCCATATACTAAAGCACCATCAAAATGGAGCTTTCTTATGTATGTACTCAACAGGTTCTATATGAGTACTTAGGATTTAATCCATATCCTCAGTTGTGTGTTTTTATAAATAACCCTCGATTCTTCATATTACCAGAATGGAGAAGGAGAAAGAAAAAGAAAGGGAAAAGGAGCGAGAAAAAGAACGGGAAAAGGAGCGTGAAAAGGAAAAGGAACGCGAGAAAGAAAAGGAAAAGGAACGCGAGAGAGAAAAGGAAAAGAAACGAGAAGAAGAGAAGGAGAAAGAGAAAGAGCGGGAAAAGGAGAAAGAGAAGGAGAGAGAAAAGGAAAAGGACAGAGAGAAAGAACGGGAGAAGGAGAAGGAAAAAGAGAAAGAAAAGGAAAAGGAGAAAAGTACAGCTTCGACTTCCACTAGTGAAGAGAAGACCGTTATCAAGCCTCGCTCGCAGTCTAAAGGAAGGACTATCACGCCTGTTAGGACAGAGAGCCACGATAAGAGAACGCCTAAGAGACGGCCAATGTCATCTAAAAGTAAGTAAAACCCTTGAAGTGCCTGTAAAGTAGCAAAATCTTTATTTCATTAACAAGGGAACATCATTCTCATAATTTGTACCCGTTATGAAGTAAATGAAAGGACAATATGAAATAACCTAGTACGGACTTTTTATGATATCTATCTTCTATATATATAAAAATGAATTGCTGTTCGTTAGTCTCGCTAAAACTCAAGAACGGGTGGACCGATTTCGCTAATTTTGGTATTGAACTATATGTGAAGCCCAGGGAAGGTTTAAAAGGTGAATAAATATAAAAATGTTCGGAATTAAGTAAAAAAAACCCATTTTTTTTTAAAGTTAATTTTATTCATTAATTTAGGCATATATTCATCGATTAAGGCAATACGAATTCTGCCGGGTCAGCTAGTTTCTAAAATAAAAGTTCATAAACGTTTGACTAATAGGACCTTAAAAAAAAACTTAAATTCACATTATCGTCTCTGTGCTACAACATACAGTAATTTAGATACTGTTATGTGATGTTTATTGCGTGTGGTGAAGATAAAATAAATGATGTCTATGGTAGTTTTCTACATGTATGGTGTATGTTTAGCAGGCGAAGGAACGAGTGGCAGCACTTCGCGAGCCTCTCGGCGACCTCACGCGTCCACAGATAGCGACAGCTCTGGAAGGGCTTCGAGGTAAGTTTAACTTTATATTTGTTAGGTGAATTATTCTTTATTTATTACTTTAAAGGAATGGGTTACTGGGTATAGAAAGATAAAATGTATTTAGTCCGCCAGATGATAAAACATTGTACTTGTAAAAAAACAGTAAATAAAGCGAATCAAAGTTCAGGAGTACCGGCCATTGATGTCTTGCTTTCGCTCAAAATGTTTAAAATTGTGTCGTGAAGCAACATTTGAAATCTAGCTATAGTCGTGAGCTTTTGGTAATATCTCATAAAAATAAATAAATGTCAAATATTTTTTACCTACAACGAACATGAGAAAAAAATACATCTAATAAGTTAATTATCGTACAATTATTGATTTGATCGGAACATACAATACAGTTGAGTTTCCTCGTAGATGCGGGCCTATCAAGAAGATGCAGAGCCGGCGCAGTCAGAGCGCGAACTCTGCCAGCAGCGGCAACACCATCGCATCAAACAGCAGCAAACGCCCGCGCAAGAGGAAGAACACTGAGTAAGTTATAAACCACCAACGAAAACAGAAGAAATGCTTCTAAAGCTATAATTTACGAATATTTATTAAGTATCTTGAACACCAGATGGAGCTTTCTAAAATCTGCCCACGATTTTTTTTTTGTTTACTTTATATTATTGCATTTGGAATAGTCGCTCTCAAACATCACCATTTAATTTTTTTTACGAGAGTATGATCATTATACCTGGCGGTTCCTAATAAAATATGTGATTTAAAATTAAAAAAAATAATATAATTCCTAAACAGTATAAAAAATAGTGGACCGGAATGGTCCCGAAACTGACAAATATGAATTTTTCAAGTCAAAGAAAGGATATGTGATGCTTATTATAATGAAATTTACAGGCCTTCAACAAATGAACCAACTCGTGGTGTATCTAATGTGAAAGCTCAAGTGGGAGACAAATTGAAAGTATACTATGGACCTACACAGTCTGAATCAAAGGTAACTATTGAAATTAGTACATAGTTATTCAATGAGGTATTTATAATATTTTCCTTAGAATGTGGATATAGAAATGTAGAGACTTGTGATTAGCCTTTGTCTAGCAGCTAGAGAGAAAAAAAGACAAAATTTCAACATTCTATTTTGCATTATATAAAATATGTTAAGTAATTCTTTTATACAGAGGAATGTAGCAGGAACAACAATTATACCTATCAGACTGCCTTTACATTTAGCATTTAATATGCCTCGTTGGCCTAGTGGCGCTAAGCGCGACTGCTACGCTAGAGGTCTTGGGTTCGATTCCCAAGTCGACCAAGATGATATTGGGTTTTTCTATGAAATTCTCAGTAGCAGGTCGGAGTTTGGATTTGTGCCCGGTTAGTGGCAATAGGCTCGCCCCCTATTACATAGGACCTAAACATACCGGCGAACTGTGGGTGATCATTGGTAGTTGGTACACCTCTGCCCAACCCTTCGGGGATACAGGCGTGATGGTATGTTATGTTATTTAATATGATATATTTATGAATATACTCTCATACAAGGTAACGTACGAGGCGAAAGTGATAGAAGTATCATCGGAAGGCATGTTGCGCGTGCACTACACCGGCTGGAACACGCGCTACGATGAGTGGATCAAGCCGCAACGCATCGCCGTCAACGTCACTCAGCACGAACAGCGGAATAAAAAGGTATACCTAACTTCTTCCTTGCTAGTTATCAAATAGGTATAAAAGAATAATATGTCATAATAATTACATTAAACAAAATCTTGTGATTGGAAGGCAACCCAAACACAAAAAAGGTTATAGTCTAAGATCCCGTTAAGAACGACCTTCACCGAGATGCTTATTTAATGAAACGTATTTTATATTTAATTTAATATGTCAATAAATATAATGCATATGGGTTGCCTAGCAAATTTCAGTCCAGAGTATATTTAATTAATAATTAAAAAAATATATTTTTTGAAACATTTCACCGGTATGCTTATTAGATAAATTCTATACCAATCGAAAGTATGAAGCCCATAGAATAAGCAAACGTTAGGTTGCCTATTCTTTTCCGGTCACAACTATCGGGTTGCCGGGTATAAACAGGTAAATCTATATAGCATTTTGCAACGGTCTGTTTATTGAATGAAAATTAAATGAAATTAAAGATTATTTTATTCTGAACACGGTGGTATAGGGTTGCCTGCGAAAAATCAGTCCAGAATTGCGGTTGTCGAATTTTAAAAACTAAAATATTGCTCCGAGTGAATGTGTGCGACTGAGAGGTCCCAACCAACCATCCCATGGGATAGAAGAGGACACAGCATAGCAGCTGTTTAAAGTCCGCCCATTTAAAGAAAGAGAGTGGGCATGCTATTTGGGCTTGGAAAAGAAAAGGATAGCGATAGACTCGTAGATACTATGCATTATTTTGGAGTTATTATTTCAATAGAGAAATAATTTAATTATTTTTTTAATCAATTCGAGGGGTAACGGGCTATTTGGGTTAAGCAAAATTTTTGCAACTTTACAGGAGAGCCTTTTAAAGTTTGAGATTTCGAAAAAAAAATCATAACAAAAAATCTTCTGCAGTTATTTGAACGGGATAAACTGCATTTAAATTTAATTAAAAATATCTAGTTGTTGATGATAATACCAAATAAAGCGGACCTTTAATTACAAAGATAAATGTCGCTTAAAACAATCTGCCCTTTTCTAGAGACAGGAAAAACGATTTAAGTGACTTCATACCTACAATAGGGAATATGCATAAAATTTGAAATGGCCTAAAATATTTTTTTCTCGAATACTTATTTTCGTAATATTATAATGAAAAGGTTTTTTTTTTATTTACTTATTATTTAAACCCCTAAAATAATATTCAAAAAGTGCAAAATAAGGGAGCGAAATTCAAACTTCCAAAACGCGCCACCAATGGTCGAACGAAATGTGACGTCATCTGACACGACATTGTATTCATCAGCGTCGAAAAAATAAATAATTTAAACCTGTATTCTTGTGCTGATTGTAGTGAAGTTTAGTTAAGATTTGTAGATATTACGAAGTAACTGAAAAGTCCACAGTAAACACTAAGGTAAACACCCACTGGACGTGTCATGTGACGTCACGCAAAGCGCGCGCAAAATGGCAGCGTTTGAACTGCTTATAATTTTTAAAAGTTTTAAATTTCATTTTTAAAAATATCTAGAGTATTTTGAAGCCCATTCATATTTTTTTCTACGTTATAAAATGGTAAACTATAAATTTAAGACAAAAAAGAAAAACATGAATATTCCCTATTGGCTACAGGGGAAAAAAATTAAGCGACGACGCATTCTATTTACAGAGTAAGCCAAAAAGTATAAAGTAACCAAACCCAAAATTAATAGAAGCAAGCTATTTATCTCAACTACCAATTTAGACTAAAATGACTGACAGGCTAATTTACTTGTGACATGTAACATTGAAATTGTAACGTTTAATGTTTATGTTTATCTACATCTAAGACTATCAAACGCAATCACCGAAAATCTCAGGTGCTTACATTAAATAAATAAATTTTTAATTAAAGATTAATCATCAAAATCAGTTAAATTATTAGAATTTTGTATAATAATTAAGTAAAATCAGTCTGAATGTAGGAACATCAACTATAATTATTTAATACCTATTCATTCAGTAGGTATTACTTGAGATTAGTTGTCATAAAACTTTCTAAAAGTATAATTAATCATAATCAACAATATTAAAATAAAACTTATATATTTGGTTTAAGTAGCACCCTGCGTGGAAAATAGATGCAGCTAAAAGAGTTTAAGCGACGAACCATGGCGTATTTGAGTGACGGACAAATGGTTTAAGCGACATCACACCGTGTGATTAGTGGGAAGTCAAAATGATTCAAGTTACTTCTTAATAAAAATTAGAAACAGGAAAAACGCTGTAACTCTTATTGACTTATTTATGAAAGATAGGGTGACTGGTTTATGTCTCGGTTATTAATATGATGGTATGGTTCAAGTACATAATTTAATAAAAAAATGCAAAATCCACGTCGTTTAATACACTGCCACTTTGGAAACAACACGAAATTAGTATTGTTTGAAACGCCAAAAAAGTGCTCCGATTTTAATGAAACCGGCATCATTCGACGGAGAAAAAATCGCTGATTCCAAATATATATATATCTCAATATCACCCAAATCGCGCTTAAACCAAATAGCCCGTTACCCCTCGAATTGATTAAAAAAATAATTAAATTATTTCTCTATTGAAATAATAACTCCAAAATGATGCATAGTATCTACGAGTCTATCGCTATCCTTTTCTTTTCCAAGCCCAAATAGCATGCCCACTCTCTTTCTTTAAATGGGCGGACTTTAAACAGCTGCTATGCTGTGTCCTCTTCTATCCCATGGGATGGTTGGTTGGGACCTCTCAGTCGCACACATTCACTCGGAGCAATATTTTAGTTTTTAAAATTCGACAACCGCAATTCTGGACTGATTTTTCGCAGGCAACCCTATACCACCGTGTTCAGAATAAAATAATCTTTAATTTCATTTAATTTTCATTCAATAAACAGACCGTTGCAAAATGCTATATAGATTTACCTGTTTATACCCGGCAACCCGATAGTTGTGACCGGAAAAGAATAGGCAACCTAACGTTTGCTTATTCTATGGGCTTCATACTTTCGATTGGTATAGAATTTATCTAATAAGCATACCGGTGAAATGTTTCAAAAAATATATTTTTTTAATTATTAATTAAATATACTCTGGACTGAAATTTGCTAGGCAACCCATATGCATTATATTTATTGACATATTAAATTAAATATAAAATACGTTTCATTAAATAAGCATCTCGGTGAAGGTCGTTCTTAACGGGATCTTATACTATTAGTAAAAATGAAAAAATAAGCATAGTACATGTTCTGCTCTTTTCTTCCTGGGAAGGGAATATGAATTGATTTCCTGGGAAGTCAATTCATATTATATTTTTTTAAGTTCAGTAGAATACATTGAATTGATTTAATCCTTTCGATTTAGCCGGAAATAGCCGAATGAAACAATAATATGAATTCACAGTTAATATAATTTGCGTTTTCAGGGATCAAGTATCAGTAGACGTGTGAGAAGCAAGAGGACTGAAGGTAATAAATAAAACAATAATTACTAGAATATGTGTAAAACATTATTATTATTATGTCAGTTATGCGGGACGCACGTGGCCAGATGTCACAAAAGACAGGTTTGGAGGACGGAAGGCCTTTGCCCAGCAGTGGGATATGATGTAGGCTATAAAAAAAATGTGTAAAACATAATTTATATAACATAAAATATCTTTCTACTACTATCTCTTTTCGTTTTTCTAGAATCTTCAGCCCGATCAGACTCTGACAGCGATTCGGAAAGTGATGATGAAGTCAAGAGACCTCCGAAGAAATCATCCGACGACAAATCTAATCCAAAAAGTATGTGAATTCAATTCATTTAAAAAACATAAACGTATATTATTTCTCTTTTCGACGTCGATAATGTTTGATTTTCTGTTTGCAGCTCCTTCAAGATCTAAAGATGTGAAGTCTAGCGACAGTAGTAGTTCAAGCAAGCCTCGCAAGAGACCTGTAAGGACGGTATCGACCCCTACGTCAGTGTCTCCGGCCAAGAAAACGCGGCCAAACGCAGGTCATCAGGGCCGCGACTACGACCTCAACGAAATCAGATCAGAGCTCAAAGGACTGCATACTGTTAAACAAGAGCCTGATGAAGGTAAACAGGAGACGGATAAAGATGCAACACTCACTCCGGCTCAGGCGAACGCGCCGACAGAACCACCCGCAGTCGATAAACAAGCTGAAGATGTGTACGAGTTCAAAGAACCAGAACCGTTTGAGTTGGAACTCCATGATGAGAAGAAAAAACGCACCCATCGTATATTTGATGATATTTCGCCAAGCAAGTATACCTCCACTCTATCCAAGTCTTTGAGTGAAGAGATATCTGAAGACCCCATGCGACCGCGCCCTTCATCTTTGAGGTCACCTTCCTTGTCGCCCTTCAGAGATTTTAGTACTAGCAGGGATGCGAGCCGACAGAGCCCTGAAGACGACTCCAAAGATGGGCTCTTCTCACTTGATGATGACTCGTTCCCTGGCGACGGCAGCTCAGGGCCTACCTTCGAAGGGTTCACTCCAGCTAAAAACCAAGAAACTTATTCTAAGAAAAGTAAAGTATCTAAGCTAAGAGAGCTCATAGATGATTCTCCGGATAGTCCAGCTGATGACGAGCAGTCTTCAGATGACGAACCCGAAAATATAACAGCAGTGAAAGTTGAGGAGAAAGCGCCAGCCCCAACATTACCGGTCATTGTGGAGCCAAAAACTCCAGAACCCATTGCTAAGGTTGAGCCAAAGCCAAAGGAGCCTGAACCAGTGACACCAGTTAAAGAAGAAACTAAAGAGCCTAAAGAACAAGTTGTTACAATTAGCATTCCAGAGCCACCAAAAACACCGCCACCTACACAAAAGAAACAAGAATCTCCACTTGCTCCAGTAAATATCACTACCAATCCTATAATCACGATAACTGGTGTTGCATCACCTAAATCTAAAGAAGAACCCAAAGAAGAGATAATAGAAAAGCCGAAGAAAGAAGAGCCAGTCAAACTGCTGCCTATAGCAGCACCGGTCTTAGAACCCAAAGAAAATATACTCAAGGTTAAAATTGAAAAGAAATTAGATCCTATACCTATGGAGCCTTCTATCACAAAACTACAGCCGCCGTCTAGCCCTCTGATTGATACGGAAGAAGATAAGTCTGAGCCAGACAGTCCGGCGAGAATCGATGTGCTGCCGGAACCACCGCCTGGCTTCCTACTACAGTCTGAGGGTCCCAAGATAGCTGAAAAGTTACTCAAAGCTATAAGCAGCGCCAAAAGACTCTCCATGTCTCCACCTCCCACAGAAGATCGTCCTGTCACGCCGAAGACCGACACGATTAAACCGCTCAAACCAGAGACTAAATTATCGCCCATATCTCCCGAACCTAAGCCTATAAAATCAGAAACAATGAAACCACTTGTTAAAATCATCGAACCGATTAAGAAAGCTCCTGATAGTGTTGATACGATATTTGGGGAACCTTCTAATTTGCTGGATGTGAAGCGAAACATACTTGATATAAAGAAGGTGAAGCCGGAAGAGAGTGTGGTGCCGCGGCTGCAGAGTCCGCTGAACATTCTGGAGCGCCGCAAGAGCGTGGCGGACCTGCCGCTGAGCGTGCCCGGCAAGAACAACAAAGTGCTGAGTGATACTATACAGAAGCTGTCGAGCCAGATCAACCAGTCGGCGGCGGCGGCCGCGGCCACCGTGCCGCTGCCCTTCCCCAGCGACGACCGCTCGGACTCAAGCGACTCCGACGACTTGGATAGAAGGCTAGTACATTATAATGAAATACCTTATAAATATTATCATTTTTATTAAGTCGGCAGCAGTTTCGTCATGCTCCCTTAGTTGTCACTGCCTGTGGTGGCGTCGGGGTTTGGGTCACCTCTTTCCCTCTAATATGGCGAGGTGATGGCTGATCCTTGCGTCATACTCGTGAACGGGTGCCGCTTGTGGTGCCTGGTCGTTCTGCTGACCATGGTTTCACTAGAAAATACTTTTAATTCTGTTCATAACCCTCTAAAACTCTTGTTCATCTGGCACGGTCTCTAATTATTTTTTGTAATTTTAAAGACAATGTGCTGTTGTGGAGTTTGTTGCGCCGTTTCTTCTCCACAGCCAGAGCACTTAGGAAGCGGTGAAGGGTGGGCGAATTGGGATCGGTTCATTTCTGGCGGAGGCGCGTCGCGTGTTGTCGGTTGTGTGGCGCCGGGGCGGGCGGATGCGTGGTGGGGTATTTGACCTTTCTCACTGAATTGACGATGCGTTTATGCGTCAGGTGTGAGGGGTTGGGTGTCTCATTGCGTGTTGGTCTGTTCTGGCGCTGCGCGGCCGGTGATGCGCGGTGCGTCTTCCGCCGGAAATGAACCGATCTTTAGGGTGCTGTCGTTTTTGTATTTTTTTGTGTTGACGTTGATAAGCGCTACTTTGTAGCCTAAGTCAAATAAATAATTTTGAATTTGAATTTATATATTGCTGCTTCAAAGACTGACAAGTTTCATCATGTACTACTTCTTTAAGCAGTAAAGGCTCATCTATACTAATATTATAAAGCTGAAGAGTTTGTTTGTTTATTTGGTTGAACGCGCTAATCTCAGGAACTACTGGTTTGAATTGAAAAAATCTTTTTGTGTTAGATAGTCCATTTATCGAGGAAGGCTTTAGGATATATAACATTACGCTGCGACCAATAGGAGCGAAGCAGCAGTGAAAAATGTCACAAAAACGGGGAGAAATATTCATACTTGAAAGCTTCCGTTGCGTGCGCTGCGTAAACGGTTCGAGTTATCCAAAATATATGTATGAAAGAATTGTTCCTCTTTAAATGATCTAAAAAAATGTCTGCGACAGTATATGTCTATCTTTTAAGATTGACTCACTATAACCTTTTTTAAGGTAATCATTTGGTCGAAATTAATGCATTATTGACAATTATTTGCTACAGTTTTATCAACATAATATTAACTAAAATTATCATTTACGCAGAAATACTTTTTTTTTAAACTTCTTAATCGCGGTCATAATAACAAAAATTGACGCGGACGAAGTCGCGGGGATCAGCTAGTATCAAATATTAATATTCTACCAGTTACAAATTAAGTGTAGTGTACAATCGCAGTCTCGCCTGTCTTTTGTGTTACACTGCTAGTTTAACGATGACTTTTCGGCTTTAGGTTAATAATCGACAAGCTAGCTGTAGACGAGTGGGGCAGCGGTGGCAGCTCTGAGCCCGCAAACGTGGCAGCTACGGCGGGTACTCTGGCCAACATGGCCAGCATAGCGGGCGTGGCTAGCTTGGCAAACGCAGCCGGCGTGGGCATGGGTGGCGTGGCCAGCATAGCCGGCGCCGGCATGACGCTGGGCGCGCGCGCGCTGCACGCCGGCAAGTCGCCCGGCGAGTGGAGCGCCGGCGAGTCACTGCTCATGCTCGAGGATGCATGCAAGAATGAGAGGAAACACAGTATGTATTCTACTTTATTGTTGTATATAATATTTACCTGTGTTTTTTACCCATTTCATACCTTATATCTCTAATAAAAAATATCTAGATACATAATTCAAGACATGCCATTCAAATTGTGGTTGTCTCCGTATGTTTTATCAATTATTGAATAACCCCTACACTGAACACTCCTACAGGTGGTAAAATATTCTTCGCTCTCTAGCTCAAAATTGGGTACGATAAATATCCTTTTTTTTTAAATAATATGGTAATTTTGTTACAGGTGCGAGTGTAGTAGTAGCGGGCGGTCCGCGCGAGTCCCGCGAGTGCCGCGAGGTGCGCGAGGCGCGCGACGAGGACGGCAGCATCTCGCTGCTGCTGTGCGAGGAGACCATCCCCGGCTCGCCCGCGCCCGACGCCGAGCCCGCGCCGCCGCGCCAGCGCCTGCACATGCCCTTCGCCTCCGCGCCCGCGCACCAACATCCCAAAGGTATGCTATATAAACCTGTATTATGGCCTCTATGTTTATGTAAAGACCGCTTGAATCCGTATGATATTATTTACTCTGTAACTTGTTGTGTTGCCAATCAATACGGTAGATTCGATATTTCCATTCGAATCGATAATTAAATTCAAAGTTTATCGTATTCCTGTCCAGATGATAGATTTGTGCATGAATAAAGTTGTGTAAAGAAAAGTTAGTACTATCTACCTCTGATGTCAAAATATATATATATATATTTTCCATTTAGTATGGAAGAACCTGGTTAGAAATATAAAAGAAGTTAGAGTCGCCTCTCATTTTGTTCAACGTTTATTTATCAGAAGAGCGTCGCGGCTGCGGCGGGCCAGCAGGGCAGGGCGGCGGGGGCGCGGGCGGGGGCGCGGGCGAGGGCGCGCGCGAGGCGGGCTGGGGGCGCGGGCGCGCGCTCGTCGACAACACGCCGCCCACCACGCCCGACAGCAGCCTCGACATGTCGCCGCCGCACAGGTAACACATACACTTACCACATTCTTCATTTTAAATACTTTAGATATGCAAGGTAAATGGGCGATACAAAGGTTAAGCTATGCAAGTGAAAGACCTGTGATATATGTCTCGGTTTTATTATGTATACACCCACACACACATAAGTGGAAACTGCGAGGATAGTATGAGGCATAAGATATGCTAGGATAAAAATGGAATAATATCCCGGGATATTCTGTCCTTATATTCTATCCTTGGCTTAAAGTTCAATTAATTTTGTTAGAGTTTGTTTCACACACCTAACCACCTCGTAAATTACTATATGTAGATCTCATCTTTTTATTTTATTATGTTTATAAGCTTTTATTTCGTTGCGCAGAGATCGCCGTATTTCTGAACGGGACAGTCCATCCGAACGAAAGGAGGACGAAGAAGATAGTCGAATGAACGATGCAGCTGGTCTTGATGTCGATAAAGGACACGGTAAGTACCAGTATATTAAAAAAATATATGAACACCATAAGGTTCAGTTTCCAGTGTGAAATGATACGTGTTGATCTAGAAGAAGATAAAGTAACACCAACAGGAAGTAATAAAAATAATTTTTAGATCTACGGATAAAGCTAATGAATTTAAAAGCAAACATACTAAATAAGCATGGTGTTCCAGGCGGTCGTCGCTCGCGCAAGGCGTCGGAGAGCTCGGCCAGCGCTCGCCAGCGTCCGCGCCGCACTCGCCGCGACACGGACGACGCGACGCACCACCACCACCATCACGCGCCGCTTAAGTACAACTTCTATGTCGACTTAGGTATGGAAACAATTTTATTTTTCAGCAGTGTTCGCCGTCTTTTTGAACTTATTGGCGCTAACATCAGTGAAATGAACTGCAGAGGAAAGAGAACATAATAACAACCGTAGTTGTTGGTTTGCTTATATCTCAAGTAAATAAGCAGACTTTAGTTTTTAGAACCTTTTTAAACCCTATTTTTCTGTGCTTTGAAAAAGGCAGACCCGTGCCGAACAGTTACCAGTCAAAACCACAGGAAGATCTGCCTCCCTTTATTTGCAAATATTTTTCAAGACTTCTCCCTCTTCATCGCAAACACATTATATTAATTGTATGTATCGATCAGATCCTTCATGGGATTGTCAGACGCGCATAAACGTGCTGACGACAAGGCTCGCAGACCTCCGCAAAGCGTACCACTCGGTGAAGGCGGAGCTCGCGGCCATCGACCGCCGGCGCAAGAAGCTGCGTCGGAAGGAAAGAGAAGGTCAGCTTACATTTACCTGGACGCAAAACTAGCTACGAATTGAGGTTAACGTGTTTAACATGCAACATCGTCATCACTTATCATTTGTTTCTTCTTGTCTACTACCCATAATGATTGGCTAATTAATATAGAAATTTTACTTAGATGCTATGGCATCTATATATTTAAATTCTTATTATTCAAAGAGAAAAATTTCGTTATTGATTTCACTTACTATCTTCGACTTTAATATATAGTTTTTTTTTAATTGAATCTATATACAAATATCACCTCATTTTTCATTTCTAATTATATAATTTTCTGGTTGACCTATTTCTAATAAATGTTCTTTCATTTACAGCCGTGAAGGCTGCCAAGGCTGCATGCTCATGATAACAAGTGAACTAAATCTGTCGAAGCGGACTACGAGAAACGGAGTTTGTTCGTTTTAGAATAAACACGTTCGAAAGAAACAAACTATGTTGTGCTCTGTATACTGCGCCATTTATGATTCATTCAATGGACAAGATTTTATTCGAATAAGTAGCAATGAACTTTCTTTAAGTTCTCAATTCTGTAAATAGAGCAAATCAAATTATTTTGATATTCTATAGGTGTTTCATAAATTTTATTCGATCCAGATGTTTGAAAATGAAATGGGATGATTGCTTTTTCTTCTATAAAATTACAAATAGTTGTTACACTGACAAGTATATTTCTAGATATTTCTTCACTTTATTATCTTGTAGAAAATTTTCATTTCAAAACTTTAAGTTGAACTATGTTTTTACGTATGTGAAACAACGTCGTTTGTATATATTATTATGACCATAAAAGAGAAATCATGACATGTTCATAATTGGAAGGTATATTTGAAGACTGATGGATTGAAATAATAACATGTTGTAATGAGAAGATTTATATTTATTTCCTAAAAATTATAAGTAATGAATGTCTCAGATATTTGTTATGTTTATGTCAATAAACATTTTTTTCCTGAAATACCACAATTTATTTAAAAAAACACATCGAACTTATTGCCAATGTTACGGCTCGCGTCGGCCGGCACTATTGATTTTGCAGTCTTATTAGGATTCTGGAAATTCGAAATATAACCAGCATATAAAACGAACGGAGATGCCTTTGTCAGAGAATTTTAATAATAATGTTCGGGTCGAAGCGGGACGGCGTGTGCTAGTAGTAGTTGGGGTACTGCGGCCAGGGGTGCGGGTGGTGCTGGTAGGGCCCCGGCGGCTGCTGGTAGCCCCACGCCGGCTGGTAGGGCTGCGCGTACGACTGCTCGTACGACGCCGCGGCCGCCGGCGCCTGGTAGTACGAGTTGCCGCTCGTCGTCGGCGTGCTGCTCGCCGGCACCACGGCACACTCCTTCTTTTTGGTACAATCCACTGTCGCGTTGCTGCACATACAAAATAAATTCATTTATTTAAGGTCATGTAGCACATAAAAAAGTAGCAAGGGTTAAAAAGTAAATAGGAAAAACATATGAAAAGGGGTTGGTTCTAAGTGTTATAACTCAACAAGTCCAATAAAAAAGAAATAATCTCATATAATACGGCACTGACTTGGGCGGGGGCGGCGGGTCGTGCTTGTCCTTGCGCGCGCGCTTGCGCAGATGCTTGGCGAGGGTCCGCGCGTGCGAGTGCGCAGCTCGCGCGGCGGCCGCGTCGCCCAGCTCCTCCGCCAGCTCGCGCCGCCGCCACGCCATCATGGCGCTCACCTCCACCTCCGCGCCCTCCTGCTGCCCGTACGATGATACGAGCTCTGCACACACATTATATCCATGTAAATATAATAAAAAAAATGCCTAGTGATATAATAATATGATAATATTGTGGTTATAGTAATTGGAATTTGACTATCCAGACAGTTCAGTAGAGAATAAAATAATTCATTAGACAGACACAAAAGACAACTACGATACGCTGCATAGGATGTTTACATAAGGAAACATTGTATTATGTACAATGTCCATCAATTTCTGTATCTGTAGAGTCATCAGTGTTGTGTATATTGCGGTCTAGCTGGGTGTGACTGACCGTCGAGCTCTGCGTAGGGCGTGCCGGGCGTGTGCAGCGCGAGGTCGAGGCGCTGCGCGTGCAGGCGCGGGTTGAGCGGGTCGCGCAGCACGGCGGCGTCCAGCGCGGCGCGCGCGGCGGCCGGCTGCTGGCGCACGTGGAACAGGAACCGCGCGAACTTGATGCTGAGCGCGGACGCCACCGCCTTGCTCTTGGCCGACGCGATGTAGCCCTCGTACAGCTGCGCGCACTTGTCGTAGTCGCCGCGCCGTCGCTCCAGGTTCACGCGTCTGCCAGTTATAACGAAAGGCTAAGAAAACGGTTAAACAATGGGATACATGACTGAGTGTTAAAAGAAGAAATTTATTCCATCAGTTACATTATCTACTGGAAGGAAACAAGAAGAAATTAGTCATCTACCCCATTCTTATCGTATTTTAAGACTTATCACAAATAGATAGCTGCATTTTAAAAGCTGTTTTTGAGAAGCCCATCGATAGCGATACCATCACCTCACGTTAAACGGCGCCGCTCACTATGCAATTAGACACGTTCACAATGAACACTGAACATGTATAATGTGATAAAGTTAGGTAAGTTACGTGAAAGTTTCGGAGCACCTATACTGTATCTGCACGAGGCAGGGACAGGCCTTCTCGATGCGGTCGAGGATGTCGGCTGCACGCGCGGCGTTGCCGTGCGCCTCCTCGAAGTGCGCCCAGTGCAGGTGCAGCTCCGGCTTGTCCAGGTGGTGCACCGTGCACGCGCGCTCCAGCACCTCGCGCTCCACCGCCACCAGCTCCGGGTGAGCCTCCACGCGCTCCTCCAGGAACTTTATCAACTGTGAATATCACGATTATTAATATATATTTAAAAATATATGTCGTTAAAAACTCATGAACATATGAGGAAATAATCATTTATTGATATTATACATATCCTTGTTGAGCATCAATACAAAACAGTAAAAATAATCGACGAAACTATACATAGTAGGTATGTTCAAACAAAGCAAAAGTTTACAAAACTTCGTCAAACTTGTCAATAGCTTACAAATAAACAAAAATGATAGGCAGTCGGATAAAAGTAAAAATAACGTTATGTAGGTATTTCCGTTTCCACACTTACCCTCATCCAGAACTCCTCATAGAGCGCGCAGGCGATGAGGCACCGTTCGTGCAGCACCAGCGCTCTCTTCAGAGAGCCGTGCTGCTTCTCCCACTCTAGGTACGACTTCCAGTTCTTCAACTGACAGCGTTCCAGTGGCTTTACGTGAAAGTATGGACGCTTTATCTGAAATACGGGATATAAGTTAGCAACTAATAAGTTGAACACTTTCTGAAAACATGAATTTAGAATTCATTTAGAATGAGTTATTAGAAACACTGGAACCCCAAAAAAGAACATCAACGAGAAAATATATAAACGACAGACAATTATTATGCGTTTGGCGAGAATAGTATTAGTGCTAAACTAAAAGGTAGTAAAGACACTATATTTGCAGTCAATTGCTCATTGAAGGTAGGCTTCAATCCTTACATGTTTAAGGATAATTAATTGTATTGGTGAGGTAACTTACCCCTTCCTCGAAGGTCCACCTGGCGGCGACCTGTTCGCCGGTAGTCTTGTGCACCTTGCGCCGTGCTGCTATCACGCGCTCCTTTATGGCTTGTGCCTCTTCCTCAGAAGCCTGTTGAGAAACAGATTACATATTTCTTTTAGATACATTTTCTTACCTAACATATTGTTTTCCCATTTCTGGGCAAGGGTCTACCCCAAGCTTTTTCCGCCTCAAGCCACATGTTATCATATAATATAATTATTTATACTTTTCAGCCCTTAACATCCCACTGCAAGGGTGAAGGCTTCCCTTCTCCCATTTCTTACATACAATGTTTATTATAAATTAATCTTAAAAATGAGTGGTCCCAAAATGGCGCTCTTTCAAGGATCTGGCAGGAAAGAATAGTTTATTTTAGTAAGTAAGGTGGTTGTTACTGACGACATGGTCTAGCGGCTCGTCCTCGCCGGGCGGCAGGTCGAGCTGCGGCGCGGCGCCGGCGGCGTCCCGCACCTCGCCGCGCAGCCGCACCAGCTCCGCGCGCGACACCACGCCCGCCACCGGCTCCGACATCACGTGCTCCTGGAAGCTGAGCACCACATGTACCTCCAACACTTGCATCGCTCACATATAACATATCACTGAAATGAGCGAACAAGGATACTAGACTAAAAAGACATATTTTGTGAGGGTTTTCACGTTTTACTGATTATGTTTTACAAAACGTTGAACTGTCAAATAATTTAGCAGATATCTTTTTGTCTATATTTACCTACAAATCCGTTGTATCCCATCTCACTCGCTTTCACAGTAAAGACATAAAGCCTGTGCAAAGACCTCAAAAAAGAAGCCTAAATGTGAGATCAACTCTTGTATATTTTAAACGTGTGGTTTTTTTTTAATAGTTCATCGCTCTTTTAACGTACGCTTCGTTCACATACTATTCTGATGCTGTGCATATACAATAACAATATTTTCAAGAACCAGGCTCGTTAACACTAACGGCCGATTTTTATTATATGCCAAATGAAAACTTACTTGATACTAATGGATAGTATTTTGTTCTTAAATCATATCTCTACAACAGACAGCTTTACTTCTCTTGGCTGGCTGGCTTTGATAGGTAAAATAATTAAGCCCGAATTTGGGATAATTTTATGAGAGATTGTATTCTTCCTGAGTTTTAATAATCAGCAGCTTCATTAGTAAGTAGCCTCTTTGCAACATTATACTGCTGAGCGGATTCCACAATATTTGTTGGATATTAAGAACAACTCGGTACGTAATTGGGTTACATAAGAAGAATTCCAGATGTGTCGATTGCAAAAACTTTTGAAAAACTTTATACTATATAAGTTAGTCATCAGTCAGCAACTTGATATTTAGTTAATTGCATTCAATCATAGTCACAATGTTTATAATGTACGTTAGATTTACCATTACGAGTATTTTGTTACACTGAAAACTAAGGAATAATAACTCGTACAGCGACAACAGCTAAATATATTAAAACATTAATGCTAAAAGCTAGAGTTGTGAGCTGCTTAAAACAATAAGTACAAGCTGTTTTCAAAAGCAAGCACGTGCCATTCTCAATATACTGCTTATGTTACAACAAATTACAAAAAAATAATACTTTAATGTTTCTACTCAAATAACGATACCATTAGTGCAGTGTTTTAAAACCGTCCTGCACTATGATTGTTATCAACAATACAAAATAAACGTAACACATTCCAGGTTAAGACCTTATAGTTCATATTTACCACGGACGATATTGAAGCATAAAAAAGGACATTGTACAAACTTGTCGAAATGTGACGTGTATCCGAGTGTGGGGGTGGCCAACAGTCGGTCGTAAATATTGGTGACGTTAAGAGCGGAGCCGTTCTCAGCCTCCCACTTGATGTAAGACTCCCAGAGTCGATCGGAACGGAACTCTAGACCACAGGCCTCTGGAAATAAAATACATGTTTAAAATATTGCACTGTTATCTTCATCTACGAATTGTATAATTTGAAAGGTAAACAGAATCACTTATAATTGCCGGCTGCGGGGATGCTACTGTGTAGACCATATATTTGCATATTTAGCTATGTAAAATCACGGGCATTACCTCCCATTTCCCAAACTGGAAATATTTAATTCTTCGATTATGAGGTACTCATCACAATGGTTTTTTATTACCGCCGTGTCCGTCCGCCTCCGTAGAAATAACAGTTTTGAATGGACATCAAGTCTTGACTACATTAAGTGCCTGGAAGTGGCTTACATAAATAAAAGTCTTGTCATCTAAACCTTAAGGAACCCGTATCGAATACCTTACCTATAGCCCTTTCATATTGAGATCGAATGAAGGCATGATCTTCTGTTCTGGTTGCCTTTATATGATTTAAAAAGTGTATCCATAAATCCACAGACAGTGGGATGGCTTTGAGGCCTCTTTCCAAAACCTGAAACACAAGATCGTGTGTCAAATGAGTTCCGCGCGTGTGTAAGCGTCGCCATGCTCACGGCAACACTATGAAGCAAGGGAATATTGAATAGCATATTATGTGACATATAATTTAGTATAGACCGAGCGGCAGGTTGCGTGTCGAGTGCGTGTCGGGTGCGGGTGCGAGTGCGGTGCGGGCGGCGGCGCGGCGCGGCTGCAGACGCAACGTCTCGCTCGTCTCTATTGTATATAAAATGTTTGTCTGGGTATATTACACCTGTTCGCATTCGACGCGCTGACGAAGCTGTCGACGACTCGCCGTAGTCTTCCGTTCCTAACGCCATTCAATGGCTAAATATGACGTTCAGCAGCGCTTCCATGCTACCATGGATCGGTTGTTAACCTTAATCTTAATTATGTCCACCACTCATTAAGTACTTACTTAAATAATAATACATGTAAAAGTATTACAATACATCATGCGTGTACAAAGTATAATAAATATATGCACTAGAATACAAAATATACACCACAAAAAATGAACCACTAAAACGAAATCTATGTGATGGTAATAGAACACTCCGGTGCGAACGGACGACTTTGCCTTACGAACATCGTGGAGCTCGTTGCACTGTTGGGAAAAAAAATAATTGCAAAATACCAGTTAAGACTAAAACATTTCAAAATCCAAGTGTTAAGACACATATATGACTGATCATCAGGTGTACTGCCTTAACCAGACACCATGTAATTTTAATATATTTATAAACATTGCATCAATTTTATAGTGGGAGGTACTCACTTCTAGGCATTTCTTTTTACTTCCTTTACGTTTTTCATAGTCGGCGTATTTCCTCCAGTAGCCGTAACAATACGGGTAGTGTGACAGAAAGGCATCGTAAGCCTCGCGAGCCGCTTCCACGTCGCTCTGGAAGATACGTAAGTTGATCAGGCTCTGTTTATCTTACATCTACAGTATGTTGAAGTTGGGAGTGTCAATCAGTTGGCCCTTGCCAATCATCAATATGATTCAGGTCTTATCGCTTCATAAAGCAAATAAGATTAGCGACATTTTTCATCATTTTATAAGGTAAAACTTCTTATCAACTTTACGCCTGACTCTGTTAATGCTTAGGTAGAGCACAGAAATAGTCAAGTTATGTATGGATTGTTGTGTTAATAAATGGACTTGTAATTACCTCTTGGTCAACATATTGCAGTAAGTAAGTCCAGCCCGTGAAGTCGGTGGGGTCGTCGTTGACCACTTTCCAATATTTATCTAGTTCAGGCAGCGTCTTCTTTTTCGGTTTTTCGTCAATCGATGATCTTTTTTCAGATGGTATAGGTTTACTTTCTCCATTCTATATGTAAACAACAACAATAGATTAACATTAAATGGTTGATAGCAAATATACTAATACATACACATTAAAATGAATATATTTTGCCAATTACCTAACAGTTACCTTTAATAGGATTATATTGTTATTTATAATGAGTTAAAATGCAAACCTTTGTAATGGCTTGTTTTTTGTTGGACGATTCGCTCTCGGATGTCGGTGAGCCAGGGTCGTAGCCATCCCGATCGTCTTCAGTTTTTCTCTTACGCGATTCCTTTGAATCTTTCTTCGAAGCCGGCAGTTCATCCTCTGACACGACCTAAAACAAAATATAAGACTGATTCAAGGGTTCTAAAAACAATTGCTCAAACATACCTTTGAATACTCGATTGGCACACGTAATTTTAGTATTATTATAATGTAAGTGGAATCATCCATGACTAATTCCTTGCATACATTGGAATAAATAAATTTCACGGCCTTTTAAAGATAAATCTAAGTTAAGAAGTAACTTAACCGCCTACCACAAGCTGCGTGCAGGGATAAGCAACAAAATAAAATACCTCGGTGTCAGCAGGCAGTTCAGCAGGTTTTGGTCCGGGAAGTTCATCGTCTGACACATTCTCAGCATCTTTAATGCTGGGTTTCTGAACCTCAGGTAATTCATCTTCCGAAACTACTTCAGTTTCTTCAGCCCCTCCCACCTTTTATTTAAACAAAGTCTTTGGTATATTTTACAAAAAAAGATATTCTGTATCAATGAAATTTGTTACCCCAGTAAGTAAATGGAAAATGATTGACAAACTTCTTTTAATTTAGCATCAGTAGTTTGTAATCATAAGTATTATTTTTAGATAGGCCAAAATACTTTAAATTGTCGCATATTTTGGCTCCTTAGTAATAAACATATAGTGAGATGAGTATTACATAAGGAGATTATCTTTCATACTCTGCCATGCTTCACTTGCCAGATGAGACATCCAACACAGTGACATTGAATACCACCTGTATTAACAGTTATTTTACCTGACATACCTTGTTAGCTTTTTTGGTTGGTGTAGCAATTTCTTCCTTAATTAAAACATCAGCTTCGACAGCAATCTCTTGCTTAACATCTACATCAGGTTTTATATCTGCGTCAGGAATACCAGTAACAACCTAAAAAGAGTTTTATTACTTAATTATTGCATTCAAAATAGTATTTTAAACCCTAGTTCTTGAAAGGCAACAGAAACATCACATTATGTGAAGTGTTGTTATAGGTTAAGGTTTTGATCAACAACTCATATTAAATTGATCAGCCTTTCAGAATCCAGTGGTAAGTAGCATTTCAAACAGAATACATACCTCAATTTTATGTTCTGAATCTGTTTCTTCAGTGTGATTTAGCTCAATAGCTTCTTCTTTTATTGGTGCTGCCGTAATCTGCTGATAACAGAAACAAAACATCTATTAGATAATCAATATTGTATTGTCATAATTACCAAAAATCTATTTTTGAATATTTTATTTTATTATAGTTTTTAATGAAATTTAATTTAAACACAACAAATAAATTTTATTTTAAATGTAATTTATTTTCCTTCTATTAAAATAATAATGCAGCAACACTAGGGCTGAAAGATTCACTTACTCACCCACACACAGTGCCCGCCACCAACCCACTACACTAGGATACTATGATGGAATGCATTTTCAAATGTTATTTCAAAGAAACAAACATAAATGAGATAATATGGTGTTATTAAAACCTTGGTCCCTCTAGCTATAATGCTATGTTTAAAACATAATTTTTTTTTAATAACATTGTAATTTTACTGTCAAATTAAACCCAATTTCTTTTTAAAAGGTTTATGAATAATGATCTATAATCAAAGCCTTTGATAAGGTAAATAATGTTAATTATGTAACTCCATATTATCATATAAATGATAAGTGTTAAGAGAACAACAAACAATTTGGTTTCTGAAAATTGATATTCTCAAGTTAGATTCTTATACTAACTTTGAGGAAGGTAATGATCTACATTGAGTTTTACATTCCTACACCAGAGTTTCATTAAATTTAGCACATTTCATTAAATCACCATAAAATAATAATTTGAAGACACCATTCTATGGTGTTGGAAAAGGTTATTTATTACTAATAAAATTGCAGTTCTGAAAATTTAAGAATTTAAGTTAATAAATACTTGTTTATATTATTATACCATGTCTAAATACTTTTGGTTACTAAATACCTTGGTTTGAAACAGTATGTTTAGATCAGGTTTACTTTAGGAAAATATGATAACCTAATAAATACTAACCAAGAAGGATATGGAAAGTGCACAAGATTAATATGATAAGCAAGAATCATTATTAAAATTTAAAAACCCCTATTTTTTAAATAATAGAGAATTTAAATCACCTGTTCATTGCTTGTCTCTTCCATTTTGTCGACAGGTGTGGTATCCAAGGTCTGTTCTTCAAGTTTAGTCTGCACTGACTCAGCTGCATCACCTGCACTGCCATCTGTTTTGGTTTCAGTCATTTCATCAGCTGGCATTGAATAGCCAGCGTCAGATATTTCAGAGACTTCAAAGTCAGTATCCACCGTCGCCTTCTGACTTTCTGTAACATCACCATCAGTATCAGAGGATGCCTTATACGCTGCGTCACTAAGAAGCGAGTCGCCGTCGGTGAGCACGTTATTGAGCGAGTCGCTGGGGAATGTGACTGCATTATCGCCCACATCGAAAGGGTCAGTGTTGAACCCATCTGTGTTGTTGTCCAGGTAGTCGCCAACGCTACCCGCAGACAGCTCCACCGCATTGAGGAAACCTTGATTCGATGTCGAAGACTCGTCTACCGCCGCCTCGACACTGTTGAACTCTCCCTCCGTCAACAAATGTGATAATCCATTCGAATTTTCATTTATCAATGGTCCTTCGTCCGTATCCATTGGTCCGTCGGATAGGCATTTCTACAAGAATAGAACATAAGATTGTATACTTGGTGCGGAATGGTGCGTTTAAAATATAATGAAAATATAAAGTTGATTCGCTACTACCTCATATCGCTATAACCTCATGGAAACGAAACAATAAACACACAGATTCTCACCTGCAAATCTGAACTCGCTTCATCATCCATTTTAGTGTACTTATACAATACAAACTACACCTATTAACGATGCCTTAACTATTAAATTAATATTTGAAACAAATTTTAGATGCACAAATAAAGCACAAACGAGCTCCAGAACAACCGACAGTAACTAAAACTCGGTCTCGCACTAAAATCTCGTTCTATCACGGATCACGCAAGCCACCGGGCCTATTATTACCCTACTTATTTACTTTTCTCTATGATTGCCTATTATTTTTCAGTCTGTGACATTACGCACTTAATAACGATAAAGCATTGCTCCGTGGTCTCTAGTCTCTGGATCTCCGGACTTTCTTGTGGGATGCGAACGATATGACAAAATTACCAGTTACCAATATTTATTATCATATCGTGTCAATACAATAGTTATTCAACCAAATGCATTTGGTTGATAAATATATTGATATTTCAATACACGATTTCTAACTGAATTTCATCAGCCGAACGCTATAAATAAAGTCTGTACGGAAAGGCTCTATCGTGGTTTTTTTATATGAGCAATTGGTCGCTGTTGTGTGTAACTATCGCATATTTAATGTTGAGTAAACTGTGTAAAAAACAGAAGAATTTCACATGGTCAAGAATATTGCCGTAAAAAGGCCCTGGTCGTGAGCTTGTTTTAAAGTAACCAAACCATCCTGTTAACCACTGTTATAATATCGATATTTGAATACGAAAACGTGATATCAGTTACAAATGAAATACAATAAATAATGAAAACGCACATCCCTAGTTTCTTTTATTATTGTCTCTGAGCTCGAATTGAAAGTATAGTATATATTTTGTGGTGTTGTCAGAAAGTTAAGTTTTAAGCTTAGAGAATTTAATTACTCTAAGGTTTCAAGAATAGAATTTGAAATTCTCAGTAGCAGGTCGGAGTTTGGATTTGTGCCCGGTTAGTGGCAATAGGCTCGCCCCCTATTACATGGGACCTAAACATACTGGCGAACTGTAGGTGTACATTTGTACACCTCTGCCTAACCCTGCGGGGATACAGGCGTGATGGTATGTTATGTTATTATTTAAGAATATTATAGAATATTTATTTATTTGGAAGAATTTGTTACAATAGGTGTTACATAAAATAAGGTCCATAATTTGTTACTAGAATCGCGCCTGTCTTGTGAAGCAGTAAAATTATTTTGCGAGTTATAGATAAATGGCAGACTAGCGACAGTATATCGTTATGTATAGTTTATTTGCGGCATTATTTACGTTCAGTATATTTGTAGTACAGGGCTGGTAGGTTTTTAAATGGCAACATTAAATAATCATCTTGTCACTTGTCAACGTCAAATGAGAAGTGTTCTTATTCTCCTAGTACCGATGGTACCTAACCTAAAACTGCAAAGGAAATAAATATTTAAAATAATATTTAATATTTCCAGTTTTAAGATCTTTTTACTGCAGTTATCAAACATGTTGGCGATACGATCGTTTTTTCAAAGTGCCATAACGGCAGGGCCAAATTTGTGTCATCAGCAAACAAGGGTATATATATGTTCATAATAATAAATTAATTCAATTAAAGTTAAATAAGTACAGAAATCATGTTTATTTTCCATTTATATAGATGTTGTAGTTGGAACTTAGGTATTACTAAAGCCGAGTGTTAAACTGTTCTATTGCTTGCCTCATGATTTCAATGCTTTTAATATTTGAAAAAAAAGAGGTATAAAATAAAGTAATAAATATTGTTGAGTTTGTATGTTGTTGTAAATACCCCTTAGTATTGAATAAATGTGATTTTTATACTGGATATTAAAAAAAGCTATATAATAATGACTTTTCAAACAAACTTACAGAACACTTTTATACTAAAAAGAAAACATCCATTGCCTCTTCACAAGAAGGGTGGTAAACCAACCAAAATGAGAGCAAGACATTTTATATATGACCTGGTTGCAGATACTACTGTAATTAAGAAACCTGATATTAAAGTTATACTGAATCAATTTGTTGATGGTATGTACCCCTATTACTGATTAAAAATAAAACCATAATTAAGTAAGTGATCATGATATTATTATATATGTTTTGACTGGCCTGCTGGTTTAGTGGTTAGTAACCCTGCCAGCTATACCGGAGGTTGTGGGTTCAATTCCCAGCCAGGACAAATGTTTGTGTGATGAGCATGATCATTTTTGTTCTGTGTCTGTGTGTAATTTATCTTATGTCATTGTATGCAGTGGCGTGCATTGGTTTTCGGCCATGGTAGGCACTCGTACATGGAGCAACTTTACCGTAAATACGCAAATGAACTCCCAAAAAATGGAACTAGCATTATTTTTGTGGATCACAAAGTGCGTTCAGGGGCCCGAGTCTGCTATTTACATTTGCTTGAATCGTCTGAGTGGGTGGGGTTAGTGGGACCATTTTACGATAATTGGCATTCTACTAACTGTCAAAACGTCACAATTGGCCATTGGAACGATTGAGCCGCGAGTTGAGTGAATATGACCGATGGCCGGTACAATTTCGTATTCCGCTATTTTTTGACAGCAGTTGCATCATATCTATGGCTAAACATTTTTTATTTTTCATAGACAATGTGTCAATTTCAACGAAAACTTTCCTTTTTTAAAACATAATTATCCTTATTTACAAGTTTTTAATAGAAATTACATATTGTATGGGCTTTTACAATTAATTAGTATTCAAAAAACAATTAATACAATTTTTTGCAACATAAGAAACGATTATTAATAATTAGTGCCAATCGGTGTTGCCTATTAATAATTACAAAATGTTTGATACTTTTATTTTTAATTTAAATTGACAACACCGCATCCCACTCATGCCAGTATGCCACTGATTGTTGTTGGCTTAACTGAATACGAAAATTAGGCACATATTGGGTTGACACTATCATCCCACTATGATCATAGTAACACGGAGTGTAAATAGCAGACTCGGGCCCCTGGTCTGACGAACGCGCACCGAATGCGCTGCTCGCGCCTGCAGTTAGGTACTGCAATATGTTAGTGCGCCTCCTTCGCGAAACTCTCGCAAAGGTCGATGGTGCAAATAACGCCGTCTCCGAACTGTTCGCGAGCAGTACGCGGCTGCAAGATACAATTTAAAATGCACGCGCGCAGCTCGCGACCAATTTCTGATTGATTGAATCACTATTTCAACTTGTTGGTATAAGTTTGTATAAAATAATCTTAGTAAAGCTAACTGCGAACAGCAGCCGACTCCGCGACTCGGGACTCGCGACGAGCAAACGGTCAGCTTATGATTGAGGACTTTTATTTGTGTATTATTCTTAATAAGGGTTCGAAACCGAACCTAAATAATAGTAAATATATTGAGCCATAGTCAATATGACCATTCGAGATCAACATTACCTACCTTATGTATTACATAGAAAAAAAAGAATCAGACGTATTATTGAATGTGCCAACATATACTATTATCTTGTATGTTTAATTTACTCCCATTTTTATTAAGATTTTAACTAAAAACAATCACTTAATATCATCATCCACAAGAACAATATGTTTTCGTCGTAGTTGTTCTCGTAGGTATCAATTCACACAACAATTTCGTATTTAACAATCAAGAAACGACGAATAACACAAAAATAACAGTTCGTCCAGCAGCACACCGTTAGTCAGGCGATAGTTTCTAACATTTTGAGTTAATATTATTATGAGCCTTACCTTTAAAGTTTTGTCAACAAACCCCATCTGATGGGTTTGTATTGTAAGTTTGTAATTACGCACGTATGCTATCCAAACATATTTCATTATCGCCACAATCTTAACATTCATACACATAACGGTTTATTAATGCTCCTGTTTCTTAAACTACAGCCACTTCACAAAATCACAATATATAGAAACTAGTTACGAAAGACAAGACGAAAACACGCGCGCGAACTATCAAAAACTTAATAAACAATCTGCCACAGATAATAAATATCGAAAAACGACCAAGTTGCAACACAGAAGTAAAACAATAAAAATGTTAATTGAAACTAAATATAATAAACATTAATAAGTAACTAAATAATATTGTGATAATTAATTTACAAGTTAAATTAGTATTTTAAAACGCAAGTTTCATTTAAAATACACTAATAACTGGAATAATAATTGACAAGTTCGATGAACGACCCAAAAGACTTTTGCTCCAAAACGGATATGAGAGTAGAATGAATGGGAGAAAGAAAGAATGAAGAATCTTGTTTATTGGCAGGTAAGCATGCTTACTGTAGGTGTAAAAAATTACGAATGTCAAATGTCAGAGCATTACGCTTTGCAAAAAGAGGATTTCGTTTTTGTCGTATAATAAAAACTCAAGATGGCGGTGTATTATTTTCTGTTTTTGAAGTGTGCGTGCGTATATGGATAAGGAGATTTTGTTTGAATGTGTGAGTGGAAACTAGGCAGTTTTTGAATAGCCTACTTTGTCGTTGAGTATTGAATGAATTTGAACGTGACATATGTGACGTCATTATTGATTTGTTTGGTAATGAAATGTTTGGATACACATACAAGTTTTATTATCTGTAATTTAATGATTATGTATGATGAGTGTTGACTGATTTATCTTATATTAATTGTTATATTTAAAGATAGTTAGTTGGGATTTTGCAGGTAGGCACTGCCTTTTTGCCTATATGCAATGCACGCCACTGATTGTATGTAATTATGTAATTAAGAATATAAAAGTATGTTTATCAGTTGTCTGGTTGTCATAGTACATGCTCTGCTTAGTTTGTGATTAGAGGGTGTTTATTGATAAATATAAAAAAAAAAATTGTCTTGCAAGTATTTCAGAATGATCACTTATTAGAAACTAGTAAATTAAAATTATACAGTACTAGCTGTACCCGGCATGCGTTGCAATGCAATTATTTCTACCTAGCACCTGCCTACTACCTACCTACTACCACATAGGGGTATGAAAAATAGATATTAGCCGATTCTCAGACCTACTGAATATACATGAAAATTTCATAAAAATCGGTCAAGCCGTTTCGGAGGAGTATGGTAACTAACATTGTGACACGAGAATTTTATATATAAGATTATTATGTTCTAGGTGTTGGTGTAAAGGGTGATGTTCTATCATTGCACCCAAACCAAGCTTACCGTGACTACCTCGTGCCTGGCTTAGCTGTTTATGCCAGCCCCGAAAACATTGAGAAGTTCAAATCCATAGAGAAAGGACCTAAATCTGAAAATAACTACAGTTCACCATATGTACATAGGGTTAGTATACTATAATTTAAAACTCCCAACTAATTATTTTATATTAATTTCATCAAATTAATTATCATCAAGAATTACCAGTTTAGCTTATAGTTTCATGTTGTTTTTTTTATTATATGTATATGTATCTAGTTGTTATATTGTTTTAAGTAATTATTGTTGAATAAAGTTACCAAATACCAGATTTACTAATGTAAACCTGTTGACCTAAAATTAACATTTTCAATGATGTTTTATAATATGCTGCTTTTTGTTGTAGACCCTTGGCTGCTTGTCGAAAGTGGTATTACAAATTACTATGAGCAAATTACAACCATGGACACTGGAACCTTGGCACATAAGTGCTTCATTTCGGAAGTCTGGTTTTGTAGTACCCGAACATGCTATTGAAATGCCCCCTGTCCAAATAAAGGGACCAGATCTATCACTACAAGATAAAGAGTTTTACATAACAGTTACAGTAAGTACTTTCTTATCAACATATTATATCTGTTCACATGCACATCTGATTAATTGCAGAATTTATCATCACAAATAAATTAATTTTCAGTAAATTAATAATAAAGTGTTTGTCAAAATGGTGGAAATAGAAATCTGTTCCTCTTAGGGTGCGTCCAAATGTGACGAACGAGCATTACATGAACAGCAGGCGACCTGATCGGACGGCGGTATTGCCACAAGTGTGTTCGCGGCATGGTCGCGAGCTGCTCGTGTAATGGTCGTTCGTGAGATCTGGACGCACCCTTTAGACCCAACTTTTTAGTCTTAGATGGTTATAAAAGAAATTTGGAATTTAGATATGTGAAGTGTTGCAATTTTTATTAAAACTTTTTGAAATTTCAGATAAACAATACAGAGAAAGCAAATGTCAGATGTAGAATACATCATTGGGCTACAGGTTTGGACAGACTGCCTTGGGAGGAGTTCCACTGGAAGAAACCCAAAGAAGCACTTATCCCTGAACAGGCAGCAGAACTAGAGAAAATGCCCTTACCTCCGTAATTTATAGAAAGGGGATACTTACGTGCATTATGTATGTAGATGATATAAATAAAGATGTATAGTAAGATAAGTCATATTTCATTTAGAAAAAAACAACAGCTACAGGTGAATTTTTATATTGTAATTTTGCATTAAAATTTGCAACAGGAAACATGAAAAACATGTTAATTAACATTTTAGTTTAAACACAAAATACCTATTGCAAGTAAATAGTTTATGAAGCTTGTTTCGAAATTACATTTATTATTTACTACATCAGAACTGAAATGTTGATAGCATCCTTTTAGATGACTTGTAATAATAGCTATCAGAAGCCAGATAAGGAAGAATATTAATTAATTAAGCGTGAAAATACATGCTTTCTTCATTTTCACTAGAATCCATATGTTTAGTTGGTACATGTTCTACAAAGAAACAATGTTTTTTCTTTATCAACCCATTACCTGTTCAGACGATTGCATTTCTCCGGCCTCCGAGTGCTCCATATTCACCGGTTCTTCAATTTCATTTAGAGAACCAGGTGGACCTTCGACATATTGTGCAACATTACCCGCTATTTGTTGTTGTTCTAGCATTATGTAACCATCTTCTTTATCTAACACTCGCTCGACCTCTTGCGGGGTGTCGTACTGTTGCTCGTATTGCTGTAAGCCTATATCCGCCTGCAGTTGGTTGTAACCTTCGTGTTCTTGCAGCACCGGCTGCTGCTCGTATTGCTGTTGCTCGTATTGTTGCTGCTCGTAAAGCTGCTGATCGTAATGCGGCTCCTCGTATACTTGCCCCTCGTACTGCTGAGGTTCTAATTCTGGATCAGCGTTCACATACTGCTGTTCGTAATTAGGATCGTATTTCTCAGTAACCTCCATTTGATCATTCATTTCGGTAGGATAAGCTTCTTTTTCCGCACCCTGATAGTAATCGAATTCCAAATTATGCTCCGGTTCCTTGGCATCTGGTGGGTACATTGCATTTTCATTGGTATGTTCTGAATAGAACATTTCCGCCTGCTCGGTATTAAAGTCGTCGATAGATCCCGATACATCTGCTGCATTTCCGTCTTCCAAGACCACGGGTTCTTGCTTTTCACCATGCTCATACATCACATCATCAACATTTTGTACACCTAATTGGTCTAATTGGTTGACATTGGTTATAGTTTCAACTTCGGGATATGTAAACTCTTCAATTTCGCTATCTTCAGGTTTAATTGCGCCTTGTTCGTGCGAAGGGTTGTTTAGATCCTCCCTTATATCTGTATAATCTACTGATGCTGTCGGACTTATATGCTGTTCTAACTTAACAGTTTGTGCTGAATCTGTAAGATCTTGTTGCTCAGAGGCATGTTGTGCATACATCTTAGAATCATTTTCAACACTGTATCCGTTCTCTACATAAGCGTTTTCTATGAAGGTTTCAGCAGCCTGTTCAACTGGTTGAATATCTGCCTCTATAACTGTCATTTTAACATTAATATCAGGTTGAGTATCGTAATTATTAGGTTCTGTAATTGGGGTACATGTGAGCGTAGCATTCGTTTCATCAGCATTTGTGTAATCTAATTTAAGCTGTTCGAATTTATTATCAATATTTTCTTTTAAATCACTTGTAGTAACAGCTTCGTTATTGTTATCATGTGCTTCTTCATCGGAAATGTTATTCGGACATAAGATCTCATTACCGTTTTCCTCAGTCTCCTTATTATAATTTGAATCATATTTCGAAATGTTCGTACCGAGGTCTTTTTCCGGAAATTCATTTAAAAATTTGGTTGATGGTTTAATCTGTCCTCTCGTGTTTATAATGTTACTATAATCATTAGTGGGCTCTTCAAGACGATTATTCAATAAACTTTCTTTGTTGACTTGTAACTCACTCTCAACTCCTGTTTTGAATTTGATGGATTCCTTTTCATCGTTCTTTAATAAATTTAAGATTTCATATTTACTTTTCCAATCAACATTTTCGTCTGGGTTTGCTTTAACATCTTTAACAGGGATATTCTGTACAGGAAGCAGCCTGTCAGGATGTTGATTGAGTATTACAGGTTGTATACCATTATCTATAAATGAAGGCCTAAGTTTTGGAATAAGTATATATTTCTTGCTAATTTCTTGAATTAAATATGATTCGCTATTATTAGTTTCGATATCTGGGAATATAGCATTTCTGGTCGTGATGGACGATTGGTAATTATGGGTCAATAAGCTGTCCGGGTGATAACCCACATCAAGTACTTCCGAAGGGCGATGATCAGACTGAAAATAATATATTAATTCATTGCAGTTCGTAGGTAATATATTTCTATTACAAATACTACTACCCACAACTTACCTTATGTCGTACTGGCACTAGCGCGGTCGTGGACCGCATTTTATCCAGCTTGCCCAATATGTATTCGTTTCTTTTCTTCCGCTTCTGGTCTTCTTCCAGAAATGCATCATATTGTTTCCTCAAGGCGTTGATGCGCTCCGATTTAGCTCTATGACAGGAAACAAACATTTCATTACGTGTTTTTTTTCTTTGTAAATTATTTGCTCAATATGGATTTTTTACTTTTTATTTGACTTCCCCATAGAAGTAGAATATTATCAATGAAACTTATAAGATTTAATGTAGCAGCCAGGATTTGACCCGCATGGCACCGACGTAAACAAAGCAGTGCCGTGTCGACCTTCGAGAAGGTTTGCAACTTTGTAAATATAAAACAAGCATGGATGAGCCCTGTACAGATATTGCAAACTATTTAGTTTGCATTTTCCAAGTCTGGTTTTTAAATTCTATCAGAGTATCTTGTAAGGTGTACCTAAGTAATGTAGTTCTAATGGAGATTATATTTATTAATTGAAAATAACGCTGTCTACATAAAGGGCATAGCTAACCAGTAACCTACTTAATTACAACACCTGTTCTTTGTTGAAATACAAGGTTGACCTATATGAATATCGATTTTTAGCCTCGCCGTTAATGCTCATGAGGGCTTGACGTCCAGGTTCTAGGTAAGCTTCAGGCTCTCAGCATACACGGGAGCCCCTGTAAGCCACTAGAAAGCCATACACCTCCATGAAAAGCTTGCAACAGCTTTCCTCGAAACCTTGGCCCTCCCAAGTTGGACGGCAACCGGCCGTTAGCAAGTGCACTCAGTAAGCCCATGGTCTCGATCGGCATATCGATATCGGCATGGAAAATTAAGATGAACGATGGTATATAATAGAAGTAAGATACCTAGATATTAAATTGTACAATGAAATATATTGTTGTCAAATTGTGATCACTCTCCATCATGTTAAATTTATCATGTAAAAAATCTCCAGAAACTTACGCCCTCATAGTCAAAATATACATATAGGTACCCTTTTATATTTACTTATTGCAGAAAAGCCACATATCAGCATTGAGTGTGCCAAGTCTGTAAGCAAACCGGCGCGGGCGGTGCCAGGCTCTGCGTAGTACCTCATGTAAACGTCAGCTAAATGGCACCATGAAACGCGAACACTGCCAATGAAATGACCTTCGACCTTGGTTTACGACCGTCTGTTAGAATATGTATGCAACTTTATCATATCTGCGAAATAGATAATACCACACATAGCAAAATTATGCCCTAAATTTTGTATAAATATCTAAGAATTGTAGGCAACATAGGACAACCAAGTAGCTATCAATAGCCAAAAATATCCCGCCATGGTTTAAGCGTAGGTACTAAGGCCTAAATAAAGTGTCTGGGCTGGGAACTCTGTCGGTGTAAAGAACCGGACCCTTTAGAGGTAATGAGCTGCTCAGCTCGCTCACACGCGACAACCTGTACCTACCAACCTACCTACCATTGACAAGGCTGTTTCCATGACAGACTGCTGATTTAAAAAAAAAATATTGCTTTTGTTCGAAATGCTAAAAGATCGAAAGTTATTAAGCCTTGGACGTTCGTAGGTATATTTTTATCTTTATGCACCGCATTCGAATCAGTAAAAATGCTAGGTATCTTACTTCCTACTTGCGTATCTGTTCAACTTGCTACGGCTATGGTAAAATTTCATTCGAACTTCTACTAAATACGTAGGACTAGTACCTACGAATACATTATGTATTTACTTACATTACAAAAACCCCTTTATTTTTAGCTATTCCACGACTCAAAAGCATGATGGATACGGGGAAAATAGTATAAAATTTTTAGCAACGTTGTTTTCTTTTGACGTGATGTAGGTTTAATAAATACTGCTTGGTATCTTTGGTCTCCTATCTGAAATCTTTGGTCTAAGCTACATGATGAGCACACAGGTTTTGTTCATTTTGTGGAAGTTTAGTGTTTACTCAGAGCTTTTTTACTAGAGGTTGGCTTAATACCTACTCTATCTACTTACCTACCTACTGAATTTTTGCGAGGGTATAACATTAAATGAAATAAAAACGTTTCTTTTTATCTAGGTACGTATCTAATTGATGATAGTAAAGTAGCTAAATACCTTTAGGTGGATAATTTTTAGGAAGGTAGGTACTTACGTAAAACCGCTGCATTCTAGATAATCGGAATCGTTACTGTTATACTTCTCATTCATGTTTGAAATCACGATTGATGTTTATTGCTAAAACGGTCAAACATTAACACGAAAGTAAGGAAGTACCTTTTCATAGTTTCATAAATAGTTCGTGACTATCAAATGAGTTACAAATTTAATAGTAGTATCTACCTATATGTATATTAATTCATTTATGAATATTATAGGCTAATAACCCTATAATAGGTTTATAATTTAGGAAGTAGTTACGTAGGTTCATTTAGGTTGAACTGTTTTTTTATTTATTGTTTTCATAAACATATACCTTTGCATTATGCATGTTCGTTGGTCTTTCTTTTTCCCAATTTACTCTCGTTGTACAGACAACAGTTTATTTAAATTTACAGGCCCAGTAGAAGCATAAGTATGATAAGATGCACATTTTTGGCGTAACTTATTTTTAAAATATCCAAATTTTCCAAATCTTTCCAAATGCTTCTCATAGACAATACAAGTTGTTTTCTTCTCAAGGTTTTCATTTTGATATTTTTATAAGTGTCACTGTCATGTCAAAATAAGTCAAATCTCGAGCTCTTAATATTTTGCTCACTTTGCTGTGCGAATGAAATAAATATTGGTCTATAAATAGTGCCAAAAAGGTAGTGTTCGCTAGATATTTCGGTAATATATGTACTACAGAATCTTAAATATTTATTTACCGTCGTCCCCTTTTTATTTATCGCTGAGGTCTCAAATCTTAACCTAACATTTGTATTTATTATGTTACACAACTAGTAAAACTATTAGTTAAAATGATTCACAAGTGGTGGCACCGATTCGTCCGGAAAAGGACAAAACCAATTCCAGAAGATACAGCAATTCTTTGGAAACGTCGCCTTAGTATAGCTTATGGCTTGGTAGCTTGGAATGCTTTTGGTATAGTCTTATACAGTATGTATAAAGGAAAGGCTGATTGGGCTCATTACCATGGTCTTAAGTCCGATGAAGAGCACAACGCTTCTCCAGGTAACGTTTTTAAAATGCAATGTTATAATTACACATAACTATAGTAAATTAAAAACAAGTGTCTAATATTTTTTTACTAAGTCAACATATAAATACTTGTTTCTCAAATTTTTTAATTGTCTGATTATGTATTGTATTTCAAGAAAATTTAGCATTGTAGTCTGGTCGCTGAGAGAATGCATTCCTGACAGGTCATGGTCAAAAAAAATATATAACTTTTATGTTGTGAAGAATTTACATAAATTATTATCACTTATTTCTCCTATAAACAAATTATTCATTCATACCTACATCATTATGCTAGGTTACAATAAAAATTAAAACTCATTCTATCACAGGCAAATTATAATAAATTATTTTTTCTTAATGTCAGTAATGTTCACCTACAATACTGTAATATTTATACCTTGTTAAACCTCTACCCCCTTATTACAAAAGATGGTCTAAGAAAAACCGAGGTTTTAGAATAGCCCTGTCTCTTTTTGTTAAATGACATAAGAAAGTGATGGGTATATTTTAAACCTGGGTTTACCTTAGTCTTGGTTTAAACCATCTTTTGTAATAAGGCCCCTAAACATTTACAAATAATAAGTATTTAATTAATTTTAATTTGCTTTATTTTTCAGGTTTAGCGTGGGCTAATACATTAGGTATAAAAAATGCAAAGGTGTACAAATTAAGTGGTCTAAGAAAAGTAGATGAGTATGATATTGTTGAAGGGGAAAGTGTAAGACCTGAGGTTAACAAACATGTAGATAGTGATAGCCATGAAGAGAACCAGTAGCAGCCAGTTGTAAATACTTGTTGAATACATTGTGGTATTCAATTATTACTGTAGATAAATAAAACACATACAAAAAGAATATATTTTTATTTGCAAGATGCAAGGCACTAAAGGTTGTGCCTTTGCTATATGGGAAGAGGCCTTTGCCCAGCAGTGGGACATTTACAGGCCAGAGTTATTATTATATTATTTTAAGGCACCAATTTATTGCTATTTAAATTACAAAATATTCTATCAAGATAAAAAGTATACTTACATTAGGAATATGATTCATAGTAAAAAAAGTTAAAATATCAATACATTGCTTATGCCCTAGTTATTACATAACATCTACAATGATTTACGATCACAGTGCAATTAGGCAAGTTGATGAAATATCAACAGTTGGAGTGTGCATGGTAGGTAATGGCATGGCGCCGCCTCTCAATTTCTTGCAACAAAGCAGATCTGTAAAAAGAAAATTATAATAATCATAAACTTATTTGTTCCCATACATACATGAAGGATATTTTTAGTGGCAGTTTAAGACAGATAATCTTCAGTTAAAAAGTTATCAAGAGCTTGAAGCTACATTAAATTTATTTAAAGAGCTTACCTGTATCTTTCATACTTCATAACAATAAGCTGCAACTCCTGTTTGTAGAGTCTTGTCAGCATATCCGAGTAGCAGTCCAGCTCACTGAGTCTGAACATGTTCCAACGTAACTTGTGATCAAGCTCTTGATCAGCTGGGAAACAGAAACATATAAAACAAGCATTATATAAAATATCGGTTGACTGCAGACTTATTTAAAAACTAAAGTGCTTATAAAAGCATTTTTAACAAATATGATCCAGACCAAGTGGTATGGTTAAAATAAGAAGCAATACCTTTAGAATAGACGATGAGCCAGTGCGGTATTTCTTCGAGCAAATACGGCGGCACAAGGGTAGGCACATACGGACTTACTAAATAACAGCCACCAACTAAACAAGGGTGTGCGTATGTAGTTTGTTGGGTAATTTCACTGTAAGGAAAAATTTAAGACATACATAAAGTAAAAAATAAGACAATTATGTACTGGAATAAACTAAAGCGAATAATACTATGAAGGCTCGAAACTCACGAACTATACTTAGAAACATGGAAATAATATATTAGGTCAAAAGGGTCGAATTTAAAGTGCTTGCTTTGTAAGATCGTGTACCTTCGTTTTGATCATGGTATAATAACTTAGCACATACTTAAAGTAGTATACTCCATGGTGAGGTGTCGAGACTCTTTGCCAAGGCTGTGGCACACTTTCAAGAGGGTGAGTCCAATGCGTTGTCTGCGTGTTGTGGTCCATGTAGTAGCGACGTCCGCGCAGAGTTCGGTCCGCCGACCATCCCGGAGGCAAGGGGAGTTCACACTCATCCGAACCTACAACGTTTATCTTTATGTAGACTACGAATAAATAAATCAGAAAAACCGCAAGATTTGTTATCTTCACATACCTTGACTACCTGTAATCATTTTACTCCCATGTGCTTTATTGTACGGCAGACCTGACGTACTAACACAATTTGAGTAAATTGGCGAAGACTGGCTTGCTGTAGCATAGGCTATAATTGCAAAAAGATTACATATTTACCTAGTCCAATAAATAAAACTGAATTGCATAGGGACGCTATTGCAAGATGCAGGTTTACTTACAATCTGTGTAGTTATGAAGGCGAATAGAATGCGGGGATGGAGGATGCAGTCTTGGTGTCAGGCTCATATTGGACGATAATCTTGGTATACTTGATTCCCTTGATCCATACTGTTGTTGCTTTTGCTGTTGGACCTGATATCGACAGAAAATTATATACAATACTATTATTCTTATAATCTAGTATAAAGGACTTCATAAAAGTGTGCCGATGTTATACAAATTTTGCAATATAAAAACTGTCAAAAATATATATAGCCAAGCCGAGATAAACCGCCGTCTAGCCATCAGCGACACCGGATTCTATCTATCCGAAATCATCATTACAAGTATCCCAGAATAACTAGTTAGCCATAAATATTCGTAATAATAATAAACTTAATAAGTTTTTTTCGTACTTATATTATACCAAACTACATATTTGAAAATGTTTTTGATTTGGTTATTGGTTATCCACAGAAACTTTGTAAGATGTAAGTTAGTACAAGGACGCAGAGATTTAAAAATCTTCGTGGGCATATTATTATAGACGAAAGTAACGAGAAATGGAAACACGAAAGAAACCGTTTACGGAATTCGAGAAGTCCTTGATAATAAAACTTATACAGCAGCATGCAGATATAGTTGAAAATAAGAAGATAGATTCCGTAACGGTCCAAAGAAAGCAAGCAGCATGGGCAAAAATAGCTGAGCAATATAATGCCTCTGCAAGGATAACCGAAAAGGCAAGTATAAGCATGCCGTAATAATATTCTTTACTTTCGTAGCTGATGATGATGAGTAGCTGTTGCCCGCGGCTCAAGAGGCGTGGTTAGCCTTTTACACGTAACAGACTTTCGCATTAATAATGAGTATGGAGTATCGATTTTCATGTAGTAAACAATATTGTTCATTGCAGATAAATATAAAACAACTCAAAAAGTGTTGGAATAATTTAAAAATGAAATCAAAAGAAACAAAAACTAATGAAAGCCAACGCAGTTTACCAGGTGGTGGTCCAGAACATCCTCTGGTCAACTTGGGTAACATAATACCAGTCATCAAAGTTGAAGATAGAGACAGTGATGCAATTGAAGGTGAGTTCATTTTATCAGTAGGTACCATCATATGTCTTGCCTTAAGAATCTTATTGGTTTCCAAATGTACCTACAATTCATATGTACATCAAACTTATTATTATGAATTGAAGATACATGTAACAATAGGTGATTTTCATTTACTTTTTAATAGCACAAGAAGAAGAAGATTACTCAGAATATTATGGGCATATAAAATCCCAAAAAGAAATAACAGAAGATGCCAATATAGAGCCGCCGACACCAGCGCGTGGACCAGCTGAAGAATTAGAAGTTGCAGTTGATCCCTTGGTGCCAGAGGATCCAAGGTTGACTGAGGGACCCAATGTGAAATCATTTCCTTCAAGTAATTTGACCACACGCTGCCGAATCCCAAAAGCACGAAATACTTCAGAACAACAAACAGCCGAAAATTTAAAAATAAAAATGATGAAGCAGGACTTCAACAACCGTGCTTTAAAATTCAAAATAGAATTAGACCATCTAAAAAAAATTCAAGAATATGAAATAAAAATAAAGCAAAAAGAATTAGAACATAAGTCTAGAATGTTTACATTGTATGAGGAAGAAATGAAAGTTAAAATAGAAATATTAAAAAATAAAAAATTTAATGACTAAAATAATGATGTTATAAAAAAATAAGAATATTCTCAATAACATTTATGACTGTTTACATAAATTAAGTCAGGTATAAATGCCAATATATACCTTTATGACTTTAGGCAGGTGCATGTAAACCAGTTACTGCTTGACTGGAGATTTTAAGGTTTATTAACAAAGCATTAAGGTTGGTTTTCGTAATTTATTGCTACAATATGCAGTTGAAAGCATATGACTGGATGTAGCAGCATCCAGTGAAATTTAAAGACAGCTCTTTTTCACTTTTCTTAGTAAAATATGACTTTTCAAATACATAAGTTTATATGTATACAAATGTTTATAAATCTGTGTAAACTAGAACTAGTACATCATTATCACCAGCCTCTCATAGCTTACTGCTACACTAAGTACTTCCTTTGGTTAAGCCAGTTGGCTTTCTCGTCCTAATTCCAACCATCCTACTCCTGCAGTCTTTTCTAAAATCTAAATTACTTTATGATATATTAATATGGCATAAATAGTCCACTAATACCTGTTGCTGATTTTGATATATTGGATCTTCTTGTTGCCTGTAATATCTGTAACTAGTCTGTCTGCTGAATGAGTCATCTATTTCATTTAGAGTTGTATGTGAAGCCTAGAAAATGAACAAAATAATGTATACTATGTTATATACAAAATGGGTATTATTTTTTCCTAAAAAGTTTTATTACCACATTAGAATCTAAAAGATATTGAGAATTGTAGCTATTTGATGTACTGGCTGTATCACTAGTTGACAAACTGGCAAACCTTGAACAAAAATCATATAAATAACACGAAATAAAAGTAATACAAAATAATTAATCAATGTAAATATTACATCATAGCTAATAGAGTAAAATAAGCTTGATATAAGATAATTTATTAAATTCTTTGTCAAGTACCTGTGTGCTAAATTTGGTACTGACTCACTAGGTGTATATTTGCCGGCATGTCCGCTCATAGTCTGAGCCTTGCCAAATTTATTCTCATGGCTTTGAGAGACGGCATCATTTGCTGCAAAAGGCTGACTCCGAGGTCTTTTAACGTGTCCAGTTGTCCAGACATTTATTACTGCAAAGAAATCATTCGTACGACCATGTATCATTCTTAGCTCTTAAATTTAAGATCGGTAACTAAAATATTATTTTAGAATCGTTCAAGGAGTTTCACAAATATGCATTTTCAAGCTAAGATTACCATGTTACTCACTAGGTAAGTCTGGCGGAGTATCTTTCTTTATATATTTTCCCACCACACCCTCATTGACACCTTTTTGTCCCTTTCTGGATATCATTCTGCCGACCTAACAAATATAATAGTACTTTTTCTATTTAATTAATACCTCAGAACATATTAAATTGCATTCAAAGTTTTTAATCGAAGCGAAGAACAATGACAATTTGTGTAATCAACTGCAATAAATTTGACATTTAAAGATTGAGTTGACTGAGCAAAAAAAACGTGAGCGGCCTGCGCAAGCGCATCTATTGGTTTAAAAACAATTTCTAATCGTACACTAAATATGATTCGGAATAATAGGAATAATATATAGGAATTGTCTAATACAGGGAAAACATTACCTTACTTCAAAATACAGTGCAACAATAGGCAGGCTAGGCTACATCGCAAAAATCAGCTAAATCATAATATGTTTCACTAAAACATTGCAGTTGCTGTAGGTACTGTGCAAATTTGCAAATAGACATAAGTGTTTAAAAAGATGTTCTAAAAGTTAGTTCATAACACTTTTTTCAGTTTTTGCCAGTAACAAAGGCCAGTCATTTCCTTGACGACATTATCGTTTTCTAAGCCACCCTTACAAACACAACCCTACACAACACTTCTTGTGTCAAGTAATGACATGTCAATGTCAAGTGAATTTTGTACACCTCTTAGACTATAGATAACTATAGATAACTCGACATTGTTAGGATAATATTAGGGTTTTAGATGGTTTTATTAAAACGGCGCGCTCCGTCTTGATACAAATTTACGAAAAAACTAGTTCATACTAGTGCTCACGGTTCATACACTGATAGGCTCACTCTTTAGTTTCTTATCTATACTCTAAGGTACACCTGCTGTCTGTTTCACATAGAGAAAAGTAATTCTGTTTCAGTTTCACTCATTGGCTCCGTGGTCGGTTGCTTTATAATTGAATCTATTGACTATTCATGCTTTATGTTTGGAATTAGGAACAAAACTTATAAATAAAATAAAAAGTGTAACAAATTCTTCGACATGTTCTATTTAATTGGTTTAGGTTTAGGTGACGCTAAAGATATTACTGTTAAAGGTTTAGAAATTATACGAAAATGTGATAAAGTTTTATTGGAAGGTTATACTTCAATATTAACAGTTGGAAAGGATGTTTTGGTAAATATAATACTTATAATTTATTGGCAACCATATTATTTTTGTTGTTTACTGTTTTATTTAGTTCCATAATTTGTCTTTTTGTATGACATGATAATAATTATATATAATCAAAGGCATGAGCTGTTGTTGGATGAATAACTTTGAAAACTCAATAACTCCTACAACTAACAAGACTAATAATTTATGCGTAAAGGACTATGAAAATGATTGCATATAATAACAAACAAATATCAATTCCAGGAAGAATATTATGGTCGGCCACTTGTGCTGGCAGACCGTGAGTTGTGTGAAGGTGGTATAGATGATATTCTAATGGAAGCTACTGATAAAGAAGTGGCTCTGTTAGTGGTTGGTGATCCTCTGGGGGCCACCACTCACACAGACATGTTGCTTAGAGCCAAACAAATGGGTGTCAAAACTCAGGTAAAACATTATCATGTGTTCTGAATAAATGATAAACATAATCATATTTAAAAAATATTTTTACTCATTAAAAATATAATTAAAACTGATATATCTTTATAAATATCCTAGCAGCGCTACTGAAAATACTGATAAATAGAAACAAATATATCAGGGTCATAATTTATGCAAAATTTTATACAAATAGGCCACATATGTTTCGATAATTATATTATAAACTTCTGGGAATACCCAACTCAATCTAATCATAATGATTGCATTATAAACACTACACCATTTAAACAATTTATAACATATTTCTTTGCTGCCAATTTTATTTCCTAAATTCTAATGTAGATCAAGTGTAGATGTTTTACAAACAGTGCAATAAATCTATGACTTTGAAAGTTTGCACAACATTAGGCGAGAGGCATTGCAGTGCAAATGATTTTAAGTAATGTTCCAAGTTATTGAAATAGGTCTGGCATTCTAAACTATTGTCTAAAATAACAGATTATTGCCATTTCAGATAGTTCATAATGCATCAATAATGAATGCAGTCAGCTGTTGTGGGTTACAACTATACAACTTTGGTGAGACAGTTTCAATACCATATTGGACTGAAACATGGAAACCAGATAGTTTCTTTGAAAAGATTGTTGGAAACTATTCTAGGAACCTACACACACTTTGTTTATTAGGTAAGAAGTTATTTATTATACATTAATTATATTCTATATTTGTACTGAACTGACCCACAAGGAAGCTAATGTTTGTCCGTTCCATCATGGCCCCCTGTAGCCTGAATGGCTTTACTGACTTTAAATCTTTATGTATCCATCAATTCCTATTCTTCTCCTAAATGTCTCTTGCCTAGGCTATGTAAACGTTGTCGTCTGCAGAAGCTGCAGAAGCAGACAGAATACGTTTTTGACACCCAGATTACCACTTGTTGGCCGCAATTCATTAAGGACAATATTTTGTATAGATGTTTGAATTGTTATTTCATTTCATAAATCTTTGTTTTTCGTTGCAGACATTAAAGTTAAAGAACCCACGGAAGAGTCCTTAACGAAGAAAGTTCGACAGTACATGGATCCCAAATTTATGTCTGTACAGGAAGCTGCAGTGCAGCTGGTGCAAATTATTGAAAATAATCCAAATTCAGGTTTAGTAACATTTTTATGAGTTTGACTTTGATGGATTTTAGGGTGCACTTAAATAGTGAAGAAATGCAGGTGAAAATATTATTAGGTAAATATATACTTGCAGAAAAATAGACGAGAAAATTACCGATTTAAAATAATGCCAAGAGTATTCCGAAATTTAATTAGGATGCCGACTGTTTTTTTATATTTTATATACATTTGTATATAAAATATAAAAAAAACTTGACGACCTCCGTGGTCGAGTGGCGTAAGCACCGGTTTTCAAGGTTTCGCTAGCTCTGAGGTCCCGGGTTCGATCCCCGGACGGGTCAATGTAGAAACTCACTTTTCTACATTGTCTCGGGTCTGGGTGTTTGTGGTACCTTCGTTGTTTCTGAATTCCATAACACAAGTGCTTTAGCTACTTACTTTGGGTTCAGAGCAATGTATGTGATATTGTCCGCATTTATTATATTATTATTTGTGCCAGAAGAAAAACTTAGCCGTAAAACATGATCAATTTGTTGTAGAAACTCCCTACGTAAATTATGTATTCAAATGAGCGTTTTGTATACGTTGAAACTACGCTACGGCACTAAAGCATATAATTTATAATGCGTCTAGAAGTTTATTGATAAATTAATTGTTAAACAGAGACTAACCAGATTTTATGCAACTAGTAATTACATTTTTACTTTTTTTATTACAAACAGGAATAAAAAAAAACAGCAAGGCGGTGGGACTTTCTCGTGTGGGCGCCATTGATCAGCGGATAGCAGCCATGTCACTCGACGCTATGCAAACCTTTGACCTCGGCGCGCCGCTCCATAGCCTCGTTATTCCTGCTCCCAATTTACATCCGTTAGAACTAGACTATCTTGCACAATTTGAATCAGCTAGTTGAACTAAACTAACTTGTAAATATTATAAATAAGAAATATTATTTTGTATAATAAATAAAAATAAATATGAGAATTTAATTAATATATTTTTATTATTTACAATTATTATAATAATAATTAAAAATCATGATATTAACAGAATTTGATACGACCATGAGAAACCACTTTCAAACCCATTATTGGTCCACAAAGCTACCACAAAATACATACTACTACAAAATTATTCTCAATTATAAATGTTAAAAGGTACATTAATTATTATTTGGTCTAAGTTTCACAATTATAAATAATGAAAACTAATATAATATACAAATAACGGAATGTAGATATACCAACATTATTATAAAATAGGTCACCTATTAGTGGTATACATCAAACATCTCTAGATAAAACTGGAAACTGGTGGGTCACATTATTGTAATTAATAATTAGGAGCTTATAATATGGAATTTTACATAACACTAGCACATTTCTTAGCATAATTATACAGTCTTTAGACTTAGTTGTAAGGGGTACATACATGATTTTAATAATATATTAAAACGAATTCACATAACTCGTGCTTTCTATTTATCATGTGAGATTACAAAACAGGGAACTATATAAATAGACATTGAGTTAAAGAGTATTAAAAATTTTAAACAGCAGATACTTGTTGATCGTCGTCGTCGTCATCATGTGTATCGTGATAATAATCATAAGGGCGCGTAACTCCTTCATGAGAGTGCGCCCGGCTTAGGCGCTCGAGCCGAGCCACCTGCGCGGCCAGCGTGTAGGGCGCCTGCGGGAGGCGCGGCGGCGGCACCGGCCGCGCGCAGCTGGCGGCCGTGCACGACCCGTGCCCGCTGTCACTCGATGTCGCTGACCCAGTCTTTCGCAACGGCAAGTTAACTAATGATGTCACACTACTGCTCTCGGCCGATAGATCGACCGGGAGAGGCGTAGGTGTGTCAGAGTGTGATCTCTCATGAGCTGTCCGAGGGCAACAAATGCCAGCTCCAGGACCATCGCGTCGATGCGAACAAGGGGAGGGTCCTGATGGTGGCGGTCGAGGTTGATGTGGTCTTGTTTTGGCAGGTTCAGACAGTGCTAATAGTTTCCTCACTGCTTGAGGAGAAGCTGTACCAAATTTGTTTCCGGCAAAGCTTTTTTTGCTTTCACTGGCTGATGATGCGCTACTTGTAGTAGACAAAGATGGAGACGGATGTCGTCGCCGCGGAATCGCAGGGGCGGGCCCAGCTCCCTCACACTCTAGAGATAATGCGTGAAGGCGTTCTTCATCAGTTTCAACATGCATTCGATTTAAATATGCCTTGACACGTCGAACCATTTGTGCTTCTTCAAACATCTTTTTAGGATTTGGTACATTTGAAGATTTTTTCCTTCTTTTTACAGTCACTTGGCCCTGCTGCACACCTCCAGTAGTAAGTTGATTTAAAGCAACCATAGCATTTGACGGTGGCTGCTTACCCAACTCTAACAGAGTGAGTAGATCATAAGGGGCGCTGCACATATTAGTAAGAGTTCTTACTTCTTTAGCAATCATTCGCAACTTTTCAAAATTGACCATCCCTTCTACTTTTGTATCATTACCCAAATGAATAAATGTAAGATCTTTCTTAACCACTGGATAAAATGGTATAACTGGCGATCTTCCCTGTTCAGTAGTAACCAACTGTCTGTATTTAGACATATTTCTTGAAGGATCCATGAGCATTTGCAAATCAGTAAAGAGTTTTAAATACTTTGTTGGGAGCTTCTCCCAAGTCATCCTTAATCTAGAAACTGCACCATGCCCCAATCCTGATATGATAGCAAACATAGAATTGAAGTTTTTGCATTCTTTACAATGACGCGCAACTTTAATAAATTGTTTTATAATTTTTTGGCGGCGTGCAAGAGTCTGTTCATTGACTACTTCTGTGACGACCCAAAACATTTCCTTGTTAACAAGTTCAGCAAATTGCGATAACATTGGTGTTCCATATCTGCTCTTCAGCTCAAACAGATCATCAACATACTCGGTACTCTCAATCTGCCGAAAGATACAGAAATCTTGTAATGTCAGTTGCACAGCAACTTCAACTGCATTTAATTGAAGAAAATGTACAACACTTTCTCTCAGAAGTTCAGGAGCCATTTCGTCAGGTACCAAATTTTCAGTGATGCCATTGGTTTTAAGATAGTATCTAGAGCTAAGCCCAATCCGTTCAGCAAGATTTTGTAGCTGGTCTGGTAGGCGATGTTGTTTAATAATGCCTCCCTGAGCCACAGACACCTCACACAGTGAAAAGTTTGAACTTGGATCAGTAATGCTAAACTCCTGCAAAGTTAACATTACGACTTCCCTAGCAGTTGTCTCTTTGTGGACCAATAAGTATTTACATGTCTGATCAGATTTATACACTTTGAGTACATGTTCAGGATAATCAGATGATTGATATTCATCAAAACAAATTGATATTAAATCAGGATTACTGTGTGAATTGTAAAATGAAGTACTGGTATTGGCTCTGTTTAGGGACTCAGAGTTTGATAGAATACTGTCATCTGTAGGTAAGCCATCAGTGATGGTATTTTTAGGTAGAAGATTCATTTTTATTAAAGCTTTCTGCAATTTGCGCTTAGGCCCCAGGGTCATAAAACCCTTCTGAGGTTCCTTCTTGATGCTCAATTGCTGAGGTTTTTTGGTGGGAGATTGAAACACTGGTGTCAATGTGATAGGATCATCGCTAAGAATATCTGCAGTTGACAACCTTGCCCTGGGATCTGTTTGCCAATGGACCCTATTGGTGCAGCCTCTCTGTCTTGGAGAATTTTCTGGCATTAACAACATTTGTTTAAAAGCTAGTAAATTACTTTTAACTGTGATGCTTAAATGTGTGGATCCTGTAATTATTTCCATTGCTTTTGCATGACTTACATGCTGAAAAGATTGACCATTGACTTCTAAAACTTGATCACCCCTTTTTAGTCCTACATCCTCAGCTTTAGAATGCTTTTCAACCTTAAAAATAAATATACCATATCCTCTCTCATATCCACCCAAAATAGAAAAATTCAAAGGTTCATCTCTGGTAGGACGAGATAATGTAACACTTCTAGTTCGAGCTTTTGCTGAACAAGCTATATTTAGCAGCCTCAATTGACTTTCCATTTTTTCACGTTCTAATGCAATTTCAAAGTTTTCAAGAAACTCCATCATGGTTGTATCTGTTTCAAAGTCAGTAAAGTGATTGTTGACCCAAAGCAGCACCACACGGGTTACTTTATCTCGAACAGATGGTTCAGAGAACCAGGCAAGTAACTGTTTTGCAACAACCAAAGGGCTTTCAATGAATGTTCTATGTGTTAGCAGAAAGTCCTCAACATATGTGGAATCACGTGAGTTGTCCTCAATAAGCTGTAACATCAATTGTTCTGGAGTCCCACGGATCACAACATGGCCCTGTTGACGCCCCGACTCTCCCGCCGCTCCTCTATATTCAGTTACCAAAACCACAACACCATTTTCATTCTCATGTCTTCTTATATTTTCTTCTCCTTGGTGTAATATTCGATAATAGTCAGTCTGAGTAATACAAACAAACTGACAGTCATCACATTTTGTAGTCATCACACCTTTATGATATAGCTTCTCTAGTGTAGCTTCGGCCATTCCAAAGCTATCACCAACATTCAAGTGCTCTACTTCACCACTTTGATGTTCAATACTGACATGCCCATTAATGAGAACTGACCATGAGTCATGTTCTTCTCCATCATTCATGACCACTGTTCCAGATTTCTCCACAACTGCAAATACCATTACTGCACATAGAGCCCGACGCACAGTCAATGTCATGTTAGTAAATGCTTTCAAATGTTGGGTGAACTCCAATAGTATTTCAATATCTTCATCTGTTCTCTCACTTGGATCTTTCTCAAGACATTCTCTAACAGCATCACGCACAGTGAGACTATCCATACTCTCTTCTAAATCTTCCTCCTCATCAGAGTCTACAATGGACTCAAGGAGGCCAGACAGGTCCACCTCCATGTCCATGTCCAGAGAGCTGTGTACTGAGGTCATTGTGTCACTTCCACTGTAGGCAGAACTAGTGTCACTGGCGTTGGAACACTTTAGCGTGTGGGGGTACAGCTCTGGACTGTGACGGCCTCCACGCCCACCTCTCAACATCGTGAAGTTTCTAACCAGTCCGACTGACGTCCAGCTTCTGAAATTACAAGAACGAAATCAGTTGAAAAAATCGATACTACAGTTATCTTTACAGCAGTACTAACTTCTTATTCACAAGCAAAACAATTCAGTCAATATCGTTATTCCTTACTCTATACATGAAATAAACGTAAAACTGTTATTTAATAATATACTAATGTACATTCAACAACCCACAAATGCTGACTTTCTTTGGTAGTGTCTTTGTAAGTGAGACTGAGAGACGTAATCAAAATTATGTTAGTTACGTCATGCTTTGTTTTTAATGTCGAACTAAAACAATAGGTGTTCATATGAATAACAATAAATAAATATATAAGTTTCAAACCTTCACAATTTCTATTTATTTTGCATTCATGGCGGAACTGTCAGCGCTTCCATGTTGCTTTCTAAATTAATTACCCTTCTCCGACAACTCAGTCACAAAATATTTTATACACTTCACAATACACTGTATTTCTAAATCCTTTTATAACGAAAACCAATATTTCACTAAATATTGAACAGGTAGATACAATATGTAATAATCGCGGAAAATCTTTAGAAAGCTATACTTTCTTCCAAAGCTGAATAATAAACCACAGAGAATATAGAAGTGAGAACTAGGAGAGCAAAAATCAAAGACAAACAAGAATCAAGATGCTCAATCACCGTCCGTTTCTTTTGAAGAACATTTTTTTTACACATGTTTTCAGTCATATTTAAAATAAACCAAATATGCAACGTTCATTGACGAAATTTAACTGAAATAATATTTGTACTTATCTCTTGACTTATAGTTAGCAATAATAATGTTATTTAAACAGAAGTTTATGTTTCACACTGAACCAGTGATCGTTAAAAAATATAATTATGGTTTATCCAAGTAGAATGTGATATGTCAACATTTTTTTTGGTACATAAATAAACATATTAATAGCACATTTAAATATTTTCTACTAGTAGGTTTTTAATCTATAGCCTTAAAATTCTATAGTCTATTGAAATTTTGCTATTTTATTTATGCCTTTGGTAATTTGGTTATCTGTATTGTGGCTGCGTTCTACAACCGGAACACGTAGAAACATTTTAGTGGCTTTATTACCTAATTAGAAGTGTATAGTCTTTTTTGGCTTGATTGTTTAAAAATATGTAAATTTTAATTATATTATTTATTTTCAAGTTAAAGATTACTTTAACAAAATACCGTGACTATAAAAAGTACTGCGACTGGTTAACTGAACATTTTCTATCTCCATCTATTTTCAGAAAAAGGTACTTTTGTATGAGTGTAGCGTTTTCGCAGCAAACCAGTGATGTTAATCTTTTAGTTACAAATTTTGTAAATTGATCGCTTCACGTTGTGAAAAAAGTCGCATATACGTTCCATTAGTCTTGTGAAAGTGCAACATCTTAAAATAATCTTGTGCATAGCGTTAAAATGCGTCCTGTTTTAGAGTCGAAACGGATGGTGAGCGATGGCGAGAATACGGTGATAGATTTTTGGTGTTAAGTTTTGCTCCGTGTCATCACTGCTATAGTTTCCGATTACGTCCAGGAAAGACGATAACCGTTTTGATTCGCTGTTTTACGCGTTATTACAAGCAAATCATTAAAAATCTCTTGCGATTATTGTTAGAAAATATATTGTCATTGACTGACCGGCTGATATTACACGAGGCTTGTATGTATATGCGACTTCTGCCTTCTGCTATTCGTGACACGCCTCAGAAAATAAATCTAAATTTGTGAATCGAATTATTCTTTTCTGTATTTGTGTCATTTTAGTGATAGAGACGGTTTAAAATTACGTAACTGTTGTGGAATCTTGAAGTGTATAAAGAATGGCCTGAGTGTGACCACTCCATTACCGTCATGTGTGACGAAGAATTGTTTGTTTAGGCTCTAATATTGTGCATCCTACGGAAAGTGCGCGTTCGTCTCGTGGACTGGGCCAGATCATGACTCTGCTTGAATCAAAACAATTTTCGCATTGATCGCCGTCTACCTATCGTCATTTGGGACACTTTTATATTACCAAAATGTCTTCGGGAACTTTTGTGGACAGAATCGACCCTTTCGCGAAGCGGTCGCTGAAGAAAAAGACCAAGAAGTCTCAGGGTTCATCTCGATACCGCAACACGCAAGATGTTGAGCTGCAGGCACTGCCCTTGCTCAAAGGTGGGTCTACTGTTTTCAGTACAGATTATTACGCGCGTCTTCCGTTCTATATACAGCGTTAGTGTATTTTCTTTTCGTTATTATTTATTTTATGGGTTTATTCTATTTTTTCTAGTTCATTGAACTATTGCCTTGATTTTTGTTGAACTATGTAAATAGGTTAGGAAATAAATTTTGTTTACATAAAAAAAAAACCGATATTGTTATAGAAATAAGGCAATGTTCTTTAGATAAATAATTGAGCTGTTAAAATGTGTAGTAAATAAAAGTGTAACTCAAGAAGTTGTTATAATATCAAGACCAACTATAATACCAACAACTGTTAACCTAATTTACTAGCACTACACTAGAAGTTTGTCATGTACTAAGGTTGGTAAACAATTCATGGTCAAGTGGATTAATTTTTTTGTGTTAACTAAGGATTATATCTATCTCAACTAATATAATGATGATAGACCCAAAATTAGATCAATAGTTATATTTATCCTTTACAAACTCTGTTACAAGGTAAGATGTTTGAGCATTACCAAATAGTTATTTCTTTGTAGAAAAACAATGCTATCACTAAGTGATTTCTTCATACACATTTAGACAATATTGATATTTAGTTATTTCTATAAACTATAAATAGAATGATACATGTATTTTTCTACAGCCTTACAAATTTTTTTTTAAAGAGTTTATTGTTACCTTGATCATTAAATAGTTTCATCTAAATATTAAAGAATAGTTCACCTATACTATTTATATGTAATTCACTTTGACACATTAACAGTTGCCAGCTAGTCTTGCACCTATTATTATAAACAGCTACTTATTTAATAGCTTTAATAAAATTATAGGAATCTCATTACATTTTTCTAGGTTAAAGGATAAATTTACATTCATTTCCTTTTTGTTACTTGCTCATAGATAAGTGTTTATCTGATAATGAATTATTAGCATTCTTGTGTTCAATAAACTAAGAATCTTAATTATGATACTTTTATCTGTCTCTCTTTTTCATTACTATCTAAAAACAGATGAGAGCTTACATACATTTATGACATTTCTTAGTGTTTCTGTTTTAACAGGTTGCCTGTCATAATACTAATACAACAGTTATTTGGGGTTTGAAGTCAATGACCCCATATTTATCTATTTAATAAGATATTAAATTTGTTCCTCATGATTAAAAACAAAATCATAGGTTATTTTGTGATCATACATAAAAAAGGTAGAAACAGGCATTGAACCTGTGATGACCTGAGATTATATTTATAATGTTACTTGGACTCCATGTTTACTAATAAGGAAATAAGTTTAATATAACTCTCTCTCTGTAACAGGAATTCTAACTAGATTCCAGAACAATTATAGCATGTAAAAATATGAATGTGAAGATATGTTATTAGCCTAGATTTAATACCTTATGTCAAATTGTTTTCAGATGTGCCGAGCAGTGAGCAGGAAGAGTTATTTATTCGCAAACTGAGACAATGCTGTGTGGCATTTGACTTCATGGATCCTGTTGCTGACCTAAAGGGGAAAGAGATCAAGCGTGCAACCCTCAATGAGCTTGTAGAGTACATCACTGGAGGCCGTGGGGTCCTCACTGAACCTGTCTACCCAGAGATTATAAAAATGGTATGAATACACAACTTTATTTATAAACCACAAAAGTAGGTAGTTAGGCTCAAATAGCTTAGTCTGTTGACCTATTTGTGATAACCTAAGAACACAAACAACAGGAAATCAAGTAAACTTGCCAAATTGCTTCAACAGTAGCCTTTGGTTAGATATTTAATGTTAACAGATCCTTTCATAACCAAATGATATTATTTTGTTTAAGAATACAGCAATTTGTATGTATGTAGTTGCATATTTTAGTGTATTGTTACTTTATCCTTAACAACATTTTAATCAAATCATAAAATCATTTTACACAAAATTCAAACATGTAATAACAACAATTATGTTCTCAGTTCTCTCATTAAATCGCAAGAATATTTTTTTTTAATAAAATTTGAGGTAGTATGAAAAGCCCAGACTGATAGTTTTTTGTAAAAAAATATTTCTATATTTTTGAGATATCTCAAAGATGAGTAAAACATTTTAGACCTTTTACTGATTTAAAGAAAGATATGTTTCTGACAATAGTTATTTCAACTGGTAGTGACAAGAATGTTAGTTCTTCACATGAATATTCAAATAGACATGAAGGTGTGTTCATTGTTGTGGTGTGAGAATAAGCTAAAATTACTTACTAATTAATTTGACAAATGACTTAGGTTATTAATTTTTGTGTAGAAAGTAATGGTATTATGTACATCATTTGATAAATTAAAGTTTTCAACTAAATATAAATGTTATACACAAGATTAACACAATGAGATTTTTGACCTAGGACATTAAAATCACTATATTTTATGTATAATGCTGCAATAAAAGACATTTTATTAAACACAAAATATTTTAAATTTATTATTTTAAATGCAATGATTGTAATTAATCAAAAGGGGTTCTTTAGATGCCTTAGTAATAATGAGGTAGACTTTACAGATGTAGTTGCTCTTCTACTTTTTAATATGTAGACACAAAGCACCAAAGTATCGAAAAATACAATGTAGGTCACAATGAAAATAGAGCTATGTTTGTTTTTTTATTTAACTCCGATAGTAGTACTTACCTAAAATTAACCTAAGTTTTAACAATTTGCCTATATAATTTAACTTATTAATTTAATGTACATTAAATGAAATTTGTAACAAGATGTAGAGTTTTGTTACAGATGTTGTTTGATGTACATACAAACACAATAGATATTTACTACTATTTTAAGGAATAGCCAAGCTATTTCTTTTTTAGATTCCTCTTATTTCTGTTATTATTTACTATCACAAGTAGAACTTAGTATTTACAAGAGATCTTGTAGTTACTATACCACATAAAAAAATACAAGTTAAGACAAAATTTTGTAACACTTCAAAGGTAAGGAACTAGATCAGTTGTTTGACAAAATATTGTGTTTATATTGAATTTACAGAAACATTTTGATCTTTGTGTGGCTCACTTAGTGATTCCTATGTATCTAGGTCAAAATGCCAGGTAGAAAGATGTGTTCAATTTGATTTGAACACAGAAATGAATTCTTGAATACGTTTTTAGAGTATTACTGCTAATAACTTGGTCTTGAACAGTGCAAAACATGTTTAAGGCATAACAATGTCACTGCATACAATGTTATTCACTTATTATGATAACTAGAGGAGTATCCATACTTATTATTTTGTGTTATGTTAATTATGCAATGTCATCTTTCTCTTCTAATGTGAACTGTGATAAGATTGAATTTACCTGAAAACATCTTTATCTTTTAGTACCATTGAAAACCTTGTTTTTCTGTATTTAGGCTTTGATCGAATTCCCAGTGTATGTGTATAAAACTGTCGGCATATTATTGTCATAATGCTCTGGTCGTATAAGTTCATAGTTAGATTAGCTGGGTGACACTAATAAATATAAAACTTTCATTACGAAATAGTAACAACCTAATTATTTAAATCAATATCTTGATAATTTGTTATGTTTATTGAGTTTAAAAGGTATAGTTTAAGTCAAGTGTTTTATTTTAGCTTTTTTTTCAAGGTCATAGTGCTAATCAGTCATATTTTTGATCACAGATATCGGCCAACTTATTCCGCACTCTACCGCCAAGTGAAAATCCTGACTTTGATCCCGAAGAAGATGATCCGACTTTGGAGGCCTCGTGGCCGCATCTTCAACTAGTCTACGAATTCTTTCTGCGCTTCCTCGAGTCAACTGACTTTCAACCAACTATTGGAAAGAAGGTTATTGACCAGAAATTTGTACTGCAGGTAAATCATTTTTGTACTTAAAAAATATAAATATATGTATTTTTTATATATTGTTGCCTTAATGTGGAGAGCTTTTATCTCAGATTTACTTCGAGTTGCAATAGACGACTTCATTTGCATTAGTTTAGTGTTTTCCAGACTAAGAAAGTTATTCCAATTTATAACAGACTGCATGTTAAAGAAACATCTGTAATTTTAATTCTAGCCATAGTTAAAGCTTAACCAATTTCAGTCTAGTGATCATGACTTTATAGTTTGTATTTTTAGTAATAATTAATGATCTATTTTTATAATCTGCGTAAATACGTGCTTATGACCGTGATATTAGTATCAGTTAGGTTTTAAGTACTTTTAAGTGTCTCTTTATATCATATGAATAGAATAGCGGCTCTTGCACTAACAATATTGTGAAGTACGGCATTCTAAACACGTATATTATATATACGTACGTTCTACATAGAAATTCGCATTAATTGGCTGATACTTTTTCTTGTTTAAGCCTCAGAAAACCTTATTTCAATGTAAATGCTACTTAAGCCGTCCGATGAGTGTGTTTCAGTACAGTAGCTTAATGTAGTTTTTCGATATTGCGAGACCTTTCGTTGTAATGTTTTAGTTTTCTTGTATGTGATTCTTAGCATCACAATATCATACGCTTGGAAGTGTCTTCCTTGGCTCTTACCTTCATTTTGTTCAGTACATGACTCTAACGTAAAATCACGGTGATGATCAAACGTCATGATGTCTAACGGAAAATTTAATAATAGTGAAACATTTAAAATAATGTAAAGATTCCTTTTAGACGATTTTTCGTTTTGTAGCTTGTATCGCCAAAGCTTCGCTAATTATGATAATAACTCATAAAAATACTTGGTAACAAAAGAGCCTTCATGTAAAAAAGTATGGAATAAACTTCTTTTATCATTGTGATCTGATCAAATCTGATAACTAAATCAGGTACTTAACCTAATTGGCAGTATGTTTGTGTATATTATATATTGTAATTATTCGATACATATGGATGTAGATTGTAGATGACAGGCAATTAACTATAACAGGTAAAACAGCGGGAAAATTGTTGTTCCCTTATTGTTATTTGAAATCCGAATAGCTTCGTGATTGATTCAAAATTTGAATCATGTCATGCATTTTTTTTTTTGTAAGCTATTGGAATTTGGAAGTGACTTTGACTCTCGACGATAAGACTCGTTATTAAATAATACAAGTTTATTTCCTCTTTTCCTTATTGTAACTAGCATTAAGGCACTGAAAAGCCGTTGTTTGTATTAGGGCTTTTAAAGGAAGCGTCTGTTGTTGCTACGTGAATTAGTGGGCTTTATCTACACGGCTGGCGTAATGCATGCCGTTGACAGCACACGGAAATTACGTGAACCGACGTCATTCGTGATTTGTGCTTCGGACATGCTGCAATCATCCATATAAGTATTTGAAACGATTCCATTACCGACCAATTGAATGACCGACTGACTATGTTTCACCCGTTAAATAATTCGCTCTCTCATAATCGTTCTATTGATTTATACAAATTAAGAGTGACCATGGACTTTCTTGTCGATTCCTCATTTAGTCTAATAGCTTTTATGGCCTGTATAAAATAAGATAATTAAACTAAGACTAAATACTGTTTGTATGACATCACATTATATCACATATTCATATAATAAATAGATTATAATATAATGAATGAATAGGATGAGGGTAGGTATGTGATGTCAGTCTGTCTAATAATTAAATTCACTTGTGTATGTATGAAATGGGGTTTGCAAGACATGTATTAACTTATATACTCTTTACTGTAGTAACTTGAACAAATTGAAATTAGCCCAGTTTATTTTAGGTGTTAACAGGGTTTTATTTTACAAAGAAGGTTAAAATTCTCGCCGATCATGTTTAGGATTACGATTCGGCATATATTATCTTTACGAGCACTTAGTTATCTAAAAGCTTTATTCTCTTGCTATATACAAAAAGTCGTGGTGGCCTAGCGGTTCAATGAACGGATTTGTATGCACAAGGTTGCAGGTTCGAACCCAGGCAAGTACCAATGTGGCTTTTTCAAAGTTATATGTACTTTCTTAATTATTCTAAGACACTTCTGACAAACGGTGAAGGAAAACATCGTGAGGAAACCTGGATTCCAAAATTTGGGATCTGAAATCGCCAATCCGCAGAGAGCAAGCGTGGTGATCAATGCTCGTGCCTTCTCTATATGGGAAGAGGCCTGTGCCCAGCAGTGGGACGTTTATAGGCTGGATTATATATATACAAGCAATCTCGATATGAAGGTCATAAAATAAAAGGTCATGTTTAAGGCGAGGCTGATTGACCCTACTCATCGGTTGATTGACCTAAAAATTGTATTTGTAAGTTTATTATCTGACAAACAATCGTCTTACACCAGGCCCAGTATAATGTCCCTTATTGTGGCAACTGCTGTATATGCAATTTATTAGTCGAACGGATAACTTGTAGGTATTCATTCTTGTATATTTTTTTGTTATTTGATCCTATATTTACTTATGCGTTTTTTGCATAACGTAAGTTATAACGTTGTTGTTTTGTTTTCAAGCTTTTAGATTTGTTTGATTCCGAAGACCCGCGCGAGCGCGACTTCTTAAAAACGGTGCTGCATCGCATCTACGGCAAATTCTTGGGATTGCGAGCCTTCATACGAAAGCAGATAAACAATATATTCCTACGATTTGTTTATGAAACGGAACATTTTAATGGTGTCGGTGAACTCTTGGAAATATTGGGAAGGTCAGTAGATACAACTTGATCTGTTGTAGGTACTACAAAATGAGGGATATTATAATAGGTGATTTTTTACTTCATTACAGTATAATCAATGGATTTGCACTTCCACTGAAGAGCGAGCATAAACAATTCCTGGTGAAAGTGCTGCTGCCGCTGCACAAGGTAAAGTGCCTGTCGCTGTACCACGCGCAGCTCGCCTACTGCGTCGTGCAGTTCCTGGAGAAGGACGCCACTCTCACGGAGCACGTCGTGCGCGGCCTACTCAAGTTTTGGCCCAAAACATGCTCACAAAAAGAGGTAACCAACATATTCTTCCTGCAACAAATCACACATCACTTTCTAACAGACAACAACTATAAATATACCACTACAAATTTTAAATGTAATGACTTCTGTATGTGACGCCAGTAACTTTTGTTTCCAGGTCATGTTCTTGGGTGAAATTGAGGAGATATTGGATGTGATTGAGCCTGCTCAATTCGTCAAAATACAGGAACCGTTGTTCAGACAAATAGCTAAATGTGTTTCCAGTCCACATTTTCAAGTAAGTTGTATTTGTTAATTAATAATTAGTTCGTGTCTCGCGTCACAGTTTGTGTAACTTGCCACGCCGTACTCACGTAACACGATGACGCATTCAGTAATTGTCACTGTATTGAGTGACTATTTATTTCCGCAACAAAAGGATTTTTTATTTCTAGGGCTAGAAACTATGCCACAAAAAAAAATAGGTTTAATATAAAACTAAATAACATAATAATGTTGGTTAAATCAAATCGTAGTTAAGAATCGTATAAACTCATTAATTTGATTTGTTTTTCTATTGATGGGACATAAGAAAACATAATTATAGTTAATTGTCTTTGAAGAGAACTAACTTAAGTCTTTAGAACAATGATTACTGTGTAAATTGGTACAAGATATCTAGTATGTAACTGAGATAATCTGTGGTCAGATAATTGTGGTCTTGTGCTCAAACCTGCCATTCTTTCGATATTTACACTCTACAGCAAAACAATGAAAATGAAAAAAGATGTAGTAGGAGTTGAGAGTAGGAAGCTAATTAAATTACTGATAAAATATGGTGTTCTTAAACAAAATTGGTTATTACAAAATATCCATGATAAGTAACATCAGATTGTTAAATTGGTTGGTTTATTGGTCAGTTAGTATTTACCAAATAGTATTATCATTTCTTTAACTGTTATTTCACGGTCTTTGGGACATCCCATATATAGTTTTAGTACACTACATTTTATCTCACAGGTGTCTTAAAATATACTCAACGTTAAATTGTAACTTTCAGGTGGCTGAAAGAGCACTCTATTTTTGGAACAACGAATATATAATGTCGCTGATGGAAGAGAATAATCACGTGATAATGCCTATAATGTTCCCCGCGTTGTACCGGATCAGTAAGGAGCACTGGAACCAGACCATCGTGGCACTCGTCTACAACGTTCTCAAGACCTTCATGGAGATGAATTCCAAGCTCTTCGATGAGCTCACTGCTAGCTATAAGGCGGAACGGCAGAAGTAAGTTTGACTCTCAGTATACACGGCTACAAGTGAGTGGATAGCGAGCGTAGGGCACATAGTAACACGCGTGTTGTTGCAGAGAGAAGAAGCGCGAGAAGGAGCGCGACGAGCTGTGGAAGCGGCTGGGCGAGCTGGAGCTGAGCAGCAAGCGGCAGGCCGCGGCCGGCACGCCCGCGCTCGCCAAGTGATCCCGACCACACCTCCCTCCACGACCTAGAATAATGCGATTGAATTTGTTTTCAGCTATGTATTGATATTTTCTATTCGATTACATTTTTGTTAATGACGTTATTAATTTTTAATACCTCTACCGGTCGGGCGCCGGCCGCTGCGCCGATGCTGTGTGGGTTCGGTCGCTCGCAGCACGCCGGGCCGCAACGCCGAGCCCGCCTCGCCTTGCGGCTCGACTCGTGTTCCGTGCGACTACAAATTACTAATAGTGCTAAATGTTAATATGTCCGCATCCCGATGCACTGTCATAATGATTATTACTATTTTATATACGTTTACATAGGTCTCTAGTTTACTTTAGGATTTTTTAATATTGTTAAATTGTTTAAATAAGTTAAAGTTGTATGTATTATTGATGCATGATCGATTGTAACGCATTTCGGATCACCGATAAATGTATTAATCGGGCACCCAGCTTGTGGCTGAATATGATTGTACAAAAAATGAATAAGAAAAATTTAAAATGTAATTTGTTTAGTGTACGCGGGACGTCGCGGCGCGGCCGAGTGTGGTCTCGCCGTCTCGCCCCGCGCCCGTAGATCGTTGTATGAAATTTTCATTTAAATTAGATGCTCGATTCAATAATGTAATTTCGTCGTACTATCATTTTGTATAGTTACATAGTGTAAATAGGCATTTATTTATTATAAATTTATAGCAGTGTGATTTCTATACATAGCTGCGGGAGAGGAACACTTTATTTGGGCAAAATCGGTCTGAGCGAACTGGAGACTATTCATGTATCATGCATACAGCTCGGTAAAACTAAAAAGTTAATTTGGATTATATTGGAGTAGAACAATGCTAAAAGTAGATATAATAATTTGTAAGGGAATAGTCATTAATTTGTATGATATTATTGTAGCAATTAATTTTTTCTATCATCACTTGTAGAGCGCTGCGGGCGCTCGGCTCGGCCCCTCGCGCCCGCGCCTCTGTATATACCGATACGCGCCGCGACATAGCGCTACTGCGTGTGTATGTATGTACACTATGGAGATGTTTGTTATGTAAAATGTATTAACATTGCAAAAATTATATATGATCTTATATAAATTACTATTATAGAACACAGTATGGAAATAAAAAAGTTGACTCACATGAATTGAATTCTTTAAGTAAACATAATGTAAGCGTAGGCGCCCCGCGGCGGTTAGTAGTAAGCGCCGGCCTCGCTCGCTCGCCGTCTGTCCTGTCCGCAGGAGATACCGTTCCCCTAGTGATTACTCACTTGCGCAAACTACATTGGAAATACACAAGAAATTTTCACATTACTCAGTTTTTCATTTATAAATGAGGCCCAAACAGGTTTATCGAGCGCTTAGCATATTCTTTCTTTTTCAAAATCAAGTGCCATTCACAAGTACCTACTCATTTTATTTTGCTAATAAAATCATATAGTATCCAAGACCATTATAATGTCTGACATTGATAACAATCGTGAATGTTAAAGCAATTTAGTTATACAAAGTACGTACGTTGAACCCTTGGCAGTAAATCGATACTGTGACGCAATGATTCAAGTTCAAGTTAGTATATTTCTATGACTACCGCAGGCCAAACATTGGAGGGTACTGCGGTGAATACCACATCGAACTCTCACTTTCATTTATACTTCTATACGCATCGTTACGGTAAAGCGCAAAGTAAAGTAAAAGTGCCTAAACTCCATAGTTGCCCATACAATAACATCAAAATGAGACTAACTAATTCGAGAGTGTACTACAGACCCTCACCTCCAAAAATGCCTGCTGGCCTGGTGGAGTTAATGGAAGGGTTAACAAGAGAAGTGCTTAAAAATAATCCAACCGATATTTACGGATTTTGCGCTGGACATATTCAGAATTTGCTGGAGATTAGAGATGGCCCTCGTAAGTTTTTACACCTATTGTTAATTAAGAACAATTAATAACTTTTTAGGTAATAGAAAACTTTTAAATCTGCTGTGTTTCGCGAGGAGTAGCAAATATTCTATCGCCATTTATAACGGGTGTCGCTTTATCAAGATTGCTAAGCTAATTTTAATTGATACGTTAATACGTTTATAGTTTTATACCACCTGCCGCGATGATAAAAATATCGATTGTCATTGTATGCTGTGGAGTGTCGAATACAACGTAAATGACAAATGTTGTTTCCATTTTACCTTAAGCTTTGAAAGCCAATTACCTTTGAATCCCAAAATAAAGTATGGCTTGTAAATGCAAAATACACATTGCGTAAATTACTCAGTTGCTATTATATATGCACAACCTACCAGGTTTTGATGTTTATTTTTAGTGTAGAAGTATTCGCAAAAAAAGTGCGAGTTCATATGAGATGAGGCTGGATTATTCTACATTTTTAAAAGGGGCTGCTGTTTCCTGTCCTCTTAAAGATATTATGCATTTGGTAATAAATTCAAAGCTAAATGTTTCACTCTTTAAAAAGTGATTGAACATAGGCTTACGAGATCTGATTAATTTTTTGACACTTATATGTACCGGCTGCTGAAATTATTTATTTTATAATTTACATTTGTTTTTTTGTAGCAAATTTAATTCTTAAATTCTAAAAATAAAAGTTGGGATAATAGTATTTATTATTCTACGAAAATGATAATAACAAGCATGTCGTAATCAGAAACTTGATTCTTAAATTTTCAATAATATGTATATGAAATGGAAGCATTTCATGATACGCTAAACACAAGCGTTAGCGGTGGTTACCGCCGACTGCCGAGGAAGTACCCTATTTTTAGGTGTCTACATGATGGTGGCTGATTAAATATTTTAAAAACTACAAGAGTAGTTAAGTGGTCACCATGTCAACTAGTTACCAATGGTAAAGTGCTGCGGGCTCGATCCCCGAACGTCATGCTCAACAAATGGTAAATCACTCAGGTTGATTTTTTGTGTATGACTGAAAACCCAGCAATTAATAATATTATTATTTTCAAATTTGTGGAGAGCGTCATTTTTACAACACAAAATATGGAAAATTAGTAAGTTCTGAATGTAAATAAATATTTCAAATGGTAGGTACTTTACAAGCTGAGCATATTAAACATATACTAATTACCTACTAGGCACATTTAAAATACTTCTATACTGAGCTATTCTCTACTCGTGACGGACGCGCTTGTAGCGTAGGTAAGGCAATCGCATCTTTTACTAATCACAAAGCAGAAAAAATAAAAACTCGTCAAGTCTTCGTGCTAAATAATTTGTCTAATTTTGTAGATATTTTATTAATATAGGAATAATACTTTTACAGAACCAAAAAAAGTATTATCATTACAAGAAAAAATTGCCAAAGCACAAGAAAAGGTTCGACAACGAGCAGCAAAGAGGAGACAACAATATGACAATGAATTACTACAACGGAGCAAAAGTGCCGAAACAAGTGATCCTCAAAATGAGACTGAGATTCTTCAACCTACCATTAGTACAGGACTTAAAACTCAAATAATAGATGATAAAGAATTAGCAAATTCATCAGAAATCGAAATTTCACATGGGCCCGATAATACAGATATTACAATCATTAATGATGCCAACACTATAAATGACGAAGTTAAAACAGAAAAGGCTGAGATTGAAACTACTAATACGGTTGAGATTATTCCTACAGAAAATAAGTTATACAATGACTTGGTTACAGAGTCCACTAAAGAAACAGAAGATAGTGGAATTTTGACAGATTTGCCAACAGCTGAGTCTACAGATACTAAAGTTGAATTGGCTAATGAACTATCGACGGCCATTGAAAGTGAAAATAATACGGCAGAACCTATTGAAGATGAACAGAAAACAAATGCAGATGAAACTGCAACGAAATTGAATGATTCAGTAATTAATGAAGTAGATTCTAATAAAAAATTAACAGGTTCAGTAGACGAAACTGTAATAGTTTCAAGTGAAATAAACAATGAAAAAGAATCGACACAACAAGAAGTAGAGATTAATGGCGAAGATGGCGATAACATCGAGAATATAAGCTTAAGATCAAGTAGTCAGAACTCAGATGTAAAAGAAGTTACTGATCCAAGTAATGCCTCAACAGTTGAAATTGAAAAACTTAATCTGCCATTAGATGAAGAAAAAATACAAGAGACAAATGATGCTCAAAATAATTCTCCACTCCAGCAACCACTAGATGTCATAAATACTGACCATGCAGATAGTGTAATAGATAAAGAACAGTCAGCTGTAGAAATTATAGACAACCAAAGTAATCCGGATATGAGTACTATAACTGTGCGTTTTCAAGAATCCCCTGCCTTAGAACTGCAAAGTCCATTATTAAATTCAGACTTACTTGAATCTTTATCGGCGACTGACACAGATTCTGATGCAACTACAGCTACACTCATAAATCAGGATTCCATAAAAGTAGAACTAAGGAATAATGCTTCAGACGATGACCTTTCCAATCCTGCAAAGTCTGCTGAAACGGTTGAAGACTTTCAAGTAAATGACAATATTATCACAGACTTGAATAATTCTAATGATGAAAGTGGCCATGTTAATGAACTTGAACAGAATCAAGATGATAACACTGATTCGGTTGAAAAGCCTATTGTTGAATCTAAAAATGTAAGTAACGATATCGATAATAACGAAGATTCCACGTCAACAAAGCCTGGTGAAAACTTGCAAATTGGTAATCAGGATACTAATATGGACTTGGAGACTGCAGCAATAACGATTCAAAAAGTATTTCGTACGTTTATGTTCAAGAGTAGAAATTCTACGTTCGACGACGATGCCACAGCCAGCGACGAAACACATTATTTAGAAGAAGATGATAAAACAAAGGTACCTACGAGATTTAAGTTTGGCTCATAGTCCTGTCAAAATAGACATTTCAGTTTGCATTAATTCGCATAGAGCCAAAAATTGGTGGAGGTCTCAAGAACACCATTATAAAAGAAATATCAAAAGTACCCAAAAATACGACTTGTGCAAAAAAAAATATACAAGGTCAAACGTCAAAAATATCACTTTTTCGCATTTTTCTCATAAATGGCAATGAGGTATTATCGCAAAAATAGGTCAGACAAAAGTTGTAGATCGTGCAATTGGGGTTCCGTACTCAAAGGGTAAAAACGGGACCCTATGACATAGACTTCGCTGTCTGTTCGTCCGTCAGTCTCCAGGCTGTATCTCAAGAACCGCGATACTTAGACAGTTAATATTTTTACAGATTATGTATTTTTGTTACCGCTTTAACAACAAATACTAATAACAACAAAAAACCTAGTCAATGGTACGGAACCCTTCGAGTGCGAGTCCGAGTCGCACTTGGCCGGTTTTTTTTTTTACGTGGTATGTAACCCTAAAGATGCGCCTCGTCTTTCTTTCTCTTTCTGGTCGTTCCCTCAATGCTGAGGATCGTGACTGTATGTCAATTTTCTCCACTCGGTCCGGTTCTGCGCCATATGTACCGCTCTCCATATCTGGCCTCCAGTCACCTCCTTGAGTTGGTCCACCCATCTAGCTGGCGCTCTTCCTCTAGCGCGCTTCCCCTCCACTTGTCCGAGAATGATGAGTTTCTCCAGGCTGTGCAATGGGGATCGCATTATGTGCCCAAAGAAACTCCGGATCCTTTCCTGGCACATAGTCAGCAGGCGCCTGGTGACCTTCAGCTCTTCGAGGATGGAGACATTGGTTCTCATAGCTGTCCAAGGAACGCGTAGCAGCTTTCTCCAGCACCACATTTCGAAGGCATCGATCTTTTTGCGTTCCTTTTTCCTGAGACACCAAGTTTCCACCCCATACAGAAAGATAGAGAAGACCAACGTACGAACCAAACGCATCTTAGTTACTCGGCGAATATTACGGTCTTTCCAGATTTTATCGAGGCTAGTCATGGCGTTTTTGGTCATCCCGATACGGCGTCCGATTTCTTTCTCGCAGTTACCACTGTTAGAGATCAGCGACCCCAAGTATATAAATTCCTCCACTTTCTCATAATCCTTGAGCGCATTTGATGGACTTAAAACTTGAGCTCTGTCCACCGTCATCACTTTGGTCTTTGAGCGGTTTATGTGCAGACCAAATTCTAGGCTCACTCTCTCTATTCGCTCCAAGATCGCAGCCATCTCGGACTCGCTGGCTGCAAGGATTGTTGTATCATCGGCATATCTTAGGTTCATGATCTTCGTGCCGCCCACCGTAACGCCGCCGTCCCAGCCATCAAGCGCCTTCCTCATAATATACTCGCCGTAGAGGTTAAACAGCTTCGGAGAAAGTATGCATCCCTGACGGACCCCTCGTTCTGTATGGAATGTTTCAGATTGTGATTCATCCAATTTCACAAAGCTCGACCCGTCAAGGTACAGCCTCTGGACAAGGAAGATAAGGTGTGATGGCACGCCCATTTCCGACATCATCCTGAACATGGAGTTCCATTTTACGCAATCAAATGCTTTGGCATAGTCTATAAAGCACAACACAAGAGGTTTATTGAATTCGCGACATTTTTCAATGAGTAGGCGTACGTTCAATATCTGTTCTCGTGTTCCTTTTCCTTGCACAAATCCTGACTGTTCCGGAGGAATCTGTCTATCTATGTAGGCGGCCAATCTCTTGTTCAAAATCTGGAGCATGATCTTACTAGCGTGGGGCATGAGTGAAATAGTGCGGTAATGTTCGCATTTCTTTGTGGAGCCCTTTTTGTGTAGGGGGATGACAGCTGATTGTGCCCAGTCCTGAGGCCAAGTACCAGTGTACCAAATCTTATTACAAATCTGGTAGAGGGTTTCGGCACCTTCAGGGCCTAGATGTTTAAGCATGGCAGCTGATATGCCATCAGGACCCACTGCCTTGTGTTTGAGCTTCTTGATAGCGTCCTCCACTTCACTGCGTATTATATTGGGTTCAGCTTCGTAATCATCCCACGACCTTTCGACCTCTTCATGCGTGTTTTCACTATAAAGCTCGTAGCAGTACTCTCGCCATCTGTTTAAAACCTGACTGAGGTCGGAGAGAGGTTTACCCAGCTTGTCCTCAACTACCCACGATTTTGGTTTTGATGGCTTCGTTAACTGTTTCACCTTACCGAAGAGATCCTTGGTTTGTCCCTTCACAGCGTGTTGTTCTATTGCCTCACAGATATCAGAAATTTGTTTGTCCTTGTCCCATCTTAAAGCAGTTTGCACCTCTTTATGTAGCTTGTTGTAAGCCGTTACAGAACCTTCGCTTTTTGCAGTTCTCCTCTTCTCAATCAAGTCCCAAGTATTATCACTGATCCAATTCTTTTTACGACGTACACCCTTAAACTGTTTGCTAACTTCTTTAGCAATTGTGAGAATAACGCCTTTAGATCTCACCCAGTCAATGTCACTTGAATCAAATGGGTCAAGCTCTAGGAACCGGAGTTTTGGTCTTATCTCCTTTTCAAATTGTTTTAACGCGGGCCCATTCAAGGACGTAGGTTTATTAACGCGTTTTTTAATGCTTCTTAGGCGAAGCTTCAAATCAGCAATGAGAAGTTCATGGTCGCTACCGCAGTCGGCACCAGGCAGGGTTTTGGAGTTGGTGATACATGACCTCCATCTAGATTTTATTAATACGTAATCTATCTGATTCTTGTATTTTCCACCCGGCGCTGTCCATGTGTAAAGCCTTCTAGGGTGGTGCTGAAACCAGGTATTCATAATGGACATTTGGCTCTCAATACAAAAGTGCATTAGCATCTCGCCACGGTCATTACGTTTACCTAGACCATAGTTACTAACGATAGTGCCATTCAAAGGGTCATTTCTCGTTTCGCCGACTTTAGCATTTAGGTCTCCTTTTACAACAGCTATCTCCTGGGATGGTATGGCTCGCAATAGTTCTCTCAAGTCTGAGTAAAAGTGCTCGATTTCGTCTTCAGAAGCTGCAAAAGTTGGAGCGTACACCTGTATAATATTCAGGGTCACTGGTCTGGTGTCCAATTTCAAAAGTATCATTCTGTCAGACGGTCCCTGGTATCCCTTTACTGCTCCCTGCCAGCGCTTGGGTACTATAAAAGCTACTCCATTCTCGCTTTTCTCATTCGAGCCCGAGTAGTAAACGGTATTACCATTCTCCGTGACAAAATGACCACTTCCCTTCCAATGAACTTCACTGAGACCTAGGATGTCAATATTTCGACTTTGCATCTCACGTTCTATTATATCGAGTTTGCCTGGTTGTGTTACTAGTCCTTTTACATTCCAAGTTCCAATTCTTATACTTCGCTTACTTTTGGGGTTCCTCGAGTTAGGCAGTACAATGCTACCAGTAGTCCTAGTTTCACTGTCTGCCTGGTAGTCTACAACACAGTGCCCAGTCGCATATTTCCCACCATGCATCCTGGGTTTGCGATGGCGCCGAGGGCACAGATTACTAAATAGTTACTACGTAACAGATACTTCACTCAGTAGAAAATTTCCAATACCTACTGCTATAAGAGCCTACTCCGTCGCGTTAGCAACCGCTGCATGCTAAAATGTGCCTAAATGCCCAAGCGTACAGTTGTGATTGCTTTGCACCGCGCGATCCCACAGCAATCGCAGGGCTGCCGTGCATGCCGCTTCGATAAAATTAAATTTACATAACTTTTTGTGTCATGTTTTTGAGAACTGTGAATATGTTCTGACTTATATGTGGCAGCTTAAAATTGTATCGTTTCTAAAATTTTTTTTTTATAATTTGTTTCTGACCGTGCATCAGTGTGTAGGTAAAATAAAAAAATCTTATCCCTTATTTTACTTGATTTGCACCCATCTACAGCACATAAGGCACCAGACGGCATCGTAGGTACGCGTACGAACAAATGGAACTATTACAATTAACAACGTGCGTGCGCTTCGCTTGCGAAAACCTCACTGAATTTGGTCCGCAAACGGCCCGACACCGCTCGGCCGAGCGGTAGGTAATTATAGCGCGCAAGTACATGGAGTGACGGAGGCCTGCCGAGGGTCAGTCGGATCGCATGACATACTAACACAACTTGCGGACATAATATTCATACAGTTTTCTTGGGAAAATAGTGCAGTGGTTTCCCCTTGCCTTCTGCACCAGATATTTTAGGGGTTATTTGGACCCCAAGGTCACTGTAGCCTCTTCCGACTGGTTGCCCGGCCAGGTGTATGGTTATACCGCCACTGCTCGGTCGCCAGAGCCTCGTCCGTTATCTAGCAGAGAGCACCACGACACGGTATACGCCACGTCGTCGCCATCCGGCGCGTGCAGGTGAGGTTGACAGTTGGGCCGGATCAGATGTGGTTTCCGTTCTCCCTTGCTCTCCCATGCGCCTCGTACACTACCTCATAGGTGGTGCGGAAATGTGTGCATATGATGTAGAATTAGCCTATTATGCATATTTTCTTCAATCCTTGTCATCACGATATCTCCGGAATGGTGATGCGTAGGGAAAAAGTATTGAGACAATTTTGTAGATAATTGCATGATCCTACAACTTTTGTCTGACCTATTTTTGCTATATTACTTGCCATTTATGAGAAAAATGCGAAAAAGTGATATTTTTGACCTTTGACCTTGTGTATTTTTTTTTGCACAAGTCGGATTTTTGGGGACTTATGATATTTCTTTTATAATGGTGTACTTGAGCCCTTCACCAATTTTTGGCTCTATGCGAATTAATGCAAAATTGCAAGGTTTTTTTGTCTATTTTGACTGGACTATCAGTAATTATGTTTAAATAATCAGTAAAATTAAATAATTACATATGTATATTTTAGGTTGAATGCGAATTTCCTGTTACAAGTAGTTTGAATATGGATAGAAGGTCTCATGGACTAACTAGAATGGATACAGTATTGCAAACAGTTAATGAAGAAAAATCGCTTTCACTCTCCACTGATGATTCGTCTACGTTGTCTAGTGCTGCGACTGTAATTCAAGCTCATGTTAGAGGTTTCTTGGTTAGAAATAAACTTAATTTTAATAAAACCATTTCTACAAACTCTTTAGCTGCTAGTAATCCTTCACTTCCGTCGCTTGAAATGGATAATGATCCAAATAAGAATAAAACTGTATTGAATATTCACATTGTTCCCGAAGGAGGCAATTATTTAAGTAGAGATGAAAGTCTATTAACTTCCATGGACCTCTCCCTAGACAGTAGCCCGCCGTCGTCCATTAATTTACATCCTTTGGGTAACGATAAAATAAGTGAAAGGCGAAAACAGTTAAAACGAGAAGATGCTATACAGTCTATCTCCCCCCCAAGCAATAACAGTGGAAAGTTAAGTGAAGATGTTGATTCTGTAAAAGAATTACCTCTTAATGATCACACAATAGAACAGCCGGAACTTGTAGATTCCTCGAAAGACGGCGACGCTCAACGTGCTGAAATCGTTCCCGGAGAAAACAGTACAACAGAAAACATTGACACGACGCCTAAATCTAATGAAGATGATTTAGGAAATATTGTTTCCAATGTTGATCAATCTGAAATAGATTTAAATCAGAAAAGGGCAACTTTATCAAAACATAATTCAGATGAAATGGACGTTGTGAGTCCTTTCATATCAAATGAAGATAAGTCAGATCTAAAGCTGATGCATTCTGGAGAGTTTCATGATGCTGTGCTTCCTACAAAGGTGTCTCGCAGTGACACATCCGTCGCCAGTGGTGAGTGAAGACATCTATTATCAGGTGATAATTAATTCCATTCTTCAAGGCCATCGCATGAACTGCTATTCGGTAAACATTTGCCGCTTGCCTTGTAATGTAATGTATGTAATTACCTGTAGGTAAACTATATAACACTTTAAACGTAGTGAGAGTGATAATGATTAAAATCTTTAAGAGGTGGTAATTAGCTGACTATGATAGTGAAAAATGCGAGTATATTAGAGTACCTACTTAGAGTAGGTAAAATGCAGCCTTGAATATCCTTATCTATTTTTTAGTTATATTGTTCATTATTCTTTCTATTGCTGGTAATTTCGTAGTTTTGTTTATATAAAATGTTTGTGTGTTTCGTAGTTTTTTCTACTTATGTTTGTTTTGCTAGTAGTCAAAGTTGTAGTAACGATTTTATAATTCCTAAAGAAAGCTGTGTGTGAAATGTTGAAATACATTGCATATATATTCTAATATCCGTTTTTTTCTTTTCAGAATTTAAGAATGTGCTGGTGTATTTTTTGCTTTGGAACAATTCATAAACTTCCGAAAAGTGTTGTAAATTAAAGTATATCTGTCACCGGAAAAAAACAAGAACCGCCAATTTATAAATTTTCTAGGAAATTTATAAACTTTCGTAGGATTCTAAACGAGAGATAAATTGTATTATTTTACGGCCACATTTTCGCCAAATGAGAAACTTACCTAAGTCACGCGTAAAATAATAAGTAAGCTATAACCAAAAGCCATGTGCGTTCTGATTGGTTGAATAAGACACGTGTTCCTTCTCCTTCCTCTCCACCGCCACTGTTTGCCACTGACACAAGCATTACCACTGTCAACATCGACCAATCAGAGAGCTCAGAGCAGTGTGTTATTTGCCGTATTTTAAAGAAGCGTAAAATTAAAAGCTCTTCTGTGATTGGTCGAACCGTTTAGAATCTTACGAATGGATATCCGTTAGTTTATAAATTTACCACTAGACATTGCAAATTGATAAATTTGCTAAAATGTGGGCGTAAATAAAATAATACAATTTATCCCTCGTTTAGAATCCTACGAAAGTTTATAAATTTCCTAGAAAATTTATAAACTTGCGGATCTTGTTATCTTCCGGTGACATATCCATTGAAATCTTACATTTTAATGAAAATTAATAAAGCACCCGTCGTAGTTGCATTTGTTTTATTGTAAAATTATAATCGCCCCAAATATTAGCCCTACTTGCAACTCTTGCAAGTAACTAGATTGCACGCTCGCAAGATTTTGGTTTCTAACGTTACGCAATCCTTTGTTCATACTTGCATAGATACACACTTTAGAAAGGAAATTTAAATAAAGCAGGTCCCTAGTAGGACCTTAATGTCTTAAAAAGTTGATCGCTCCGAATTCATTTTTAATGAGTTCGGTGTTTACTCAACTCTTTTTCTCGACAAAGCTCGAGTAAATTACCATTAAAGTGGGTTTCTTACTAAAAAAAATGGCCTGCAAGCTTTTATATTAGTAATAAGGTGGTAAAAAAGTAGTTTGAATGATTCAAGATGAGTCAGTTGGGAAGTTCCTGCAAGCAAATCGAAGCGCGTAGGTACGGCGCGGTGAAATGTGCGATCAGCGAGTCCAAAACTCGTCAATTTCTTGATTTTTATCTGAAGAAAGAAATAATCAGTAAATTAAAAACTTCATTTTTAATATGCCGCTATCAAGTAAAAAAACATATATTTTCAATTCTTGCATTACCTTCTTTGGCAACACTAAATAAAGTCAATCGATCGACTCATTTACTGCACTCTGTGCTTGTGTAATGTATTGTAATCAAAGATTGTAATATAACATATATTCTGTGGTGTTGTGACATAAGTACATAAATGTACCCCGTGTTCTGTCAAGTGTCAATGAAGAATGAATAATTTATCTTTGCATAAGATTATTTTTTTATCGGAGGCTAAATGAAGATAATATAAGTTAATATTTGAAGTTTTTTGCGTTCCGATTGATACAAAGTGTTCTTGCAGTCTCTCACAAAAAAAAGGTTATAGTTGAATTTATTCTGCCATTAAGTGTGATTGTTATCTAAAATAAGATGCCTCTTCCACCTGCGTTAGCTGCTCGTCTAGCTAAAAGAGGTATTATTAAAGAAACCGCTGAATTGGAACCTAATAAAGATGGATCTCCTGTTCCGGCTAATGAAGAAATTATAGCAGAAGATTATGATAATAAACTTGAAGAACGAGTTAATAAAGAAAACTTTTGGGAAGGAATAGAGGGTGTAAATGTCGATCCTATAAAAGGCCACAAGGGTTGTCCAAATAAAAGTAATATCTATCATGAATGCTCTAAGTACTGCGTCAAAAGATGGAAATCTGGGAAGATGGTTCCAAATGAAATCTATTTGGAATTCAAAAAGAAAGCGTTAGAGTTGTGGCCGTTACCACCAGGCTGGGAAGAGGTATATGATGAAGGATTTGGTCAGCATTACTACTGGAATGTTCACAATAACTTGGTGAGTTGGATGCCACCAGCACACCCGCGTGCGGCGCCTACTGAGAGTGCTGCACACTTGCGCGAAGAGAGATTACTTAAGGAAGGCGACGAAAGTGATGACAGCAGTGAGGCTTCTGATCAAGAAGTACCTCAACAGTTTCACAAAGAAAAGAAACAAGAGCGTAAAGAAAAAGACAAAGAACAAACTCATCATAGGAATAAGAGACAAAGGCTCAGAGACAATGACTTAGATCCTATGGACCCTGCATCTTATTCTGACATTCCTAGAGGAAAATGGAGTTCTGGTTTAGATACGTATGCCAAGACAGGAGTAGACACAACTGCCTCGGGATCTTTGTACCAGATGCGACCTTATCCCGCCCCTGGGGCTATACTTGCAGCTAATGCCAAACAATCATCTCCATCACCTTAGAAAAAACTGTATTTATTTTGATTGAATAAAATGTGAAATTCAATTAGTATTTAATTTTTTATAAACACATCAACATCCTAGAATTACCAGTTGCATTAACACATATAGTGGTTAAAATAATGCCGGAGTATCTATTTTGCTGAGACAAATAAAAACAACATAATTATCTGAAATCATTTATTTACCGGAATATAGAAACATCACTCAGTGAATGTTCCCACTTATTTTCTGTCTAGTAAATAATCAAATGCATACTGTATAAGTACTGGTTGTAGAATAACATCATATATTATAACATTAATTTGATTACTTTTTGGTTTCTTTTGTGAAACAGAAGTACATAATACTGTCTAATTAATATTTTTAATAAATATTCATGTCACTGTGACGTTCAGCATAAACATTATTTTCACCTTATGATTTAAATGCCGATATTAATTTACAGCTTATTAAGCCTATCCCAATTATATTTATATACAAAAATTTACAAGTCAACAGATTTTAAATTCGACACATTATTGATTAACTTTTTTTACAGTTCATATCACCACTGATAGTTTGTTATGGCTAAGGACACTATCTCTTAAACATTAAATGCACCATAGCCTAATGCATACACCATAATATCTTCGTCAGGTAAATTATCAGAATTGAAATAGTAAATATGTATATCCTGGCAAGCTTAGTTACCGTTAGTATATTTGTTTTCCGCGGAGATACGTAACAGTAGATCTTCCGAGCTCAACAAACCGATAGAGCTTTCAACTTTCGTAGATTCATCTGTAAAGAAATAAACCGCATTATATCCCATAATTGACGAATATTTCCAAATTTCTAGACACACAAAAAAATTGGAACCAATAGTTTAATTCTTGGAGGGTGTTTAAAATCTTGAATTAAACAGTAATAATTAAATGTTAAAAATAATCATTAGCTATTTCAATAATTTACTTTGTTTAAAAAGTGTTTAGAAAAATATAAAATAAAAGTTTACCTGACTTAACCACAACGACGTAAGGTGCTATATCGAGCATACGCGAGACCAATCCTAATGTCGGTTTGTGTGCGAGGTCCACTTTGTAAAACTTTTTAACGGTGAACTTGTCGAGACCTTCGGACGTGGAGCCGGACAGGTTGGCTAGCCGACGGCGAGCATTGTCCGCCGTGAACACACCCACTACAGATCTAAAATACAAGCGTAAAAACAATTACACTAATTATTAAGTTTCATCATTATGAAAAAGTATGATCGCAAGTTAGGACAGATTTTCAAAGCACAAAGACTATTACGTATCAAAACACTTTATTTTGTTCACTCGAAGAATAGTAGTAGATGTATACCATTAATCATTCACTAGTATTGATAATTAGGTCTCAGGTAATGCTAAACAAGTCCAGACAGCATTTCTCGACACAGTGTTGAACTGTGAGCGAATTAACTTTGTCATTTGTCGATTGCAGTTTCTTCTTGCATCAATTGTTCCAAAAAATATATGACTATGTATGTATATAGTGATAGGCATAGACAGAGGAAAAGCATTAGATACACTCATCTAATATTAAGAGATAATCCTGAAAATTTTGGCATGTTTAGGTTTGGGTTTGTCAGATGTTAAACTATATTGACTGATGTTACTTGGCAGAAGCTGTCAAGAATTATTTTTATGAATAGTGAAAGCACATAATATATTACAATGTGTGCTAAACTCATTACTCTTCAGAGTATTTATGCATAATATTTTTTTACCACTGTGTTTACACAGCAAAGTAATAAGTAAGATACCTGTGGTAAACAATAGTTTGAGACACAGGTAATGCACAGGTAGGTATTACCTTGTACAGACACAGGTATATTATATTATTATTTAAATATTGCGGCATTATTCAAGACTATTTCATTCGTTTTCCCAAAATACGAAATGGCTTGTATAGAAATTGATGGAAGTAGGAAGTGCTGAAATATTTGAGGTGTAAAAATTTAATTATATAAAAGTTTCTGTATCTCATGCTAAGCGTACGTTCCTCTCACGCACCTTATGACTATCTGGCGGTCTTACCGCATTCCTGGCTGTGGATATACTTACACACCACCATAGTTGATATAATACTTACTTCTTATCATCGAGGACAGTGAGTACAGCCGCCCCGCTCTCCTTCAAAGTGGCGAGGGCTTCCGCCGCCGTGCTGCTGTGTGATACGCTCTTGATGGGCTGCACTATGTCCTGCGTCACGGGTTTACTCCACCATCTACGAGTATATACAAAAAAAGATTACTTATATTATATACTTTACTATGCGCCTCTTACATCCAGGACAAACCTTGTATGATAAGATGATCGTTTGTTTTGTGTCTAGGTGTAAATGTGTAATTCAATTATAAAGTATAGGTATTTCGATTTATATAAGTATGTTTATCATAATACAGGCTCTACCTAGTTTGGGATCAGATGACCGTGATCAAATTGTCAAAAGATATTATTATTACATCCTCTACCAATTCCTTTCCTTATTGTTTTCAGAGCATATCAATGAGTTATCGGCAAACATGTGCTTAAACACGATAACACCCGTGACACTGGGCAATTATTGTTGACGTAAAATGATATTTAAGAACGTAATTTTAGCGAAACTGATAGTTTATCAGTAAGGAAGGTCAATATTAATAATTTTGTGCAATATTTATTACGGGAGATTGGTAATAAATCTGTTAAGTTGAATTCATATACCTACTAATGATTCAAGGTGCCTATCTAACCTACTAAAATTGTATTGTATAAAGCGATAAAAATTGGGTACAATAACAACGACATAAATCGGATCTTAGATATTGTACAAACAGTTATGTAGAAGAGTCTGTGCGAGCATGTTATAAGCACTGTAGCGTCTTTAAATTGCGACTGTATTATCTGGATATTTATAAAATTATGTAAAAATATAACGTTTTCACCAGTTTTATGGAATGGTTTTAATGTTAATTCCATTTTACGCCACTACGGTTCTCCGCACAGACGATAACCAGTGTGTCGTAATGATTGTTTTAAGTGTGATTTCAATAAGTCCTATGATGTCATGAGTCTGTACAAAATATTTATAAGACGAAAGCATGCTTATTAAACTTGGAGATCAGAGGTTCTGGCAACAAATGAGTCAATACACGCTTAGTGCTAACGTATTACATAACTATGTTTGTGCGACGCTGGCGAGATTTAATCTTAGACGATAATATTCGCTAGGAACAAACGATAGCAGCGAAAAGGAATTAATCTAAAGTTATCAGAAGGCAAGAATAATGTGATTGTACTAACGTTATTTGTGAAAAAATTATCAACGAATGTCTTAAAAACGTTTTAATAGTCAATTATGACCAAATAGATACCTAAATTGGTAAAAATTTCATTTATTCACACTACCGAACAAAATAAAAATATGTAGCAAAAAATATGCCAGAATAAAGAATCGTAAACTGATCTAAGTAGGCATGTGGCAAGAACGAAAAAAAAAAACATTGAAAAACTGGCTAGTCTAGAATCTACCTACAAAACTATAAGCCTGAGACTTACGGGAGGTATTCCTTCTTCACGATTGGTTGGAAACTCCTTGCCTCCATCCACTGGTCTGATATGAACTTGGTCATGTAGTTCCTGATGTTGTCGGGCAGTAAGACCACACACTTCTGGCCTTCCTTCAGCGAGCGTGCCGCCTGAATGGCACCCCACATCGCTGCACCACTGCTACCTCCTGTAACAACAAACAATACAATTATAACTCGGAAGTATGTTTTATAGTAAGAAGGCCAATACAGGGTCGGAAACCATGTAGACCAAGCATATAGAAATAGACTAGTTTATATGGGAAAGTGTTTTTTAGATAAAAAGGCGATTAAGTTCGGCATTACGTTAAGAAAGGCCCGTAAATGATGATTAGCAACAAAGCCTCTGAACATAGTTCAACTGGTCAATCAATTTCGTAGTTAATCCAAGACATTTATTTTTTACATCTCATAGATAGGAACCAAAATAAATACCTAGGATTTTAAATTATATATTTAGCAAGTTTTTCTATGGATTCCAAATGTTTTTACCGCACAGTAATCCCTCGTCTTTTATAAGTCTGCGCGCCATTTCCAACGACGTCTTGTCCTCGGTCTTCACCCATTTGTCGATGACTCCTCGGTCGAGAGCACGCGGCAGGAAGTCGTAGCCAATGCCTTCCACCTTTAGAACAATAATATTACGAGGTGTAAATAACAATAAATGCACCTATATATAAGTATTGCCAAAGTACTAGTATTATCCAAGTAAAAACCAGGTGCCTACAACCGTACAGGGGCCCGATGCCGCTATTTTAAGTCAGTGAGTGGTGGGTTAATAAACGTTCCAGTGTACTTGTTATTGTGCCTAATTTTCGTATTCAGATAATTTTAGTTAAACGACAACTGTACACCTGCTTGCCACTTGTCATTGTAGGATTGCAAGTGAATTTTCTTATCTGAATACGAAAATTAGACACAATAACAAGTACACTGGAACGTTTTTTAACCCGCCACTCACTGACTTAAAATAGCAGCATTGGGCTCCAGTAACTTCATCATTAACATTTTTCCCTAAGCTAGTGTTGAGTAATGATTAGTTCACATTAACTTATTTATGCCTACCATTAAGTAATAAGGCAAGCAGTACAACACAGCATACTTCAATTAAAAACATAGAATATTATAAAAATATTCATTAGTTAATATGTTTTACCTACTTTCGTTATGTATTAACATGCTTTACCAGCTACGCCAGAAACGTATCAATAATAAAACATCGATATCTGCGTGTTTACATCGAATTCAGACCAACTGTACAACGACCGGCTGATGTAAGTGTGCATCATACTACTGGAATGAACAATATTTTCATAACCACTGATTAGGCTAAGTTGAACCAAAGCGTCATGAAGTGTAACAAAAACAGTGAGTTTTATCAGCGCACTGAACTAAATTCGACATCTAGAGACTAACCGCTAGGTGTTAAGTGAAGATAACAGTAATCACGGGTTCTATACTGACCCTATACTACTAAGCCTCCGCTGTCCGTCCGTTCGTCAGTGAATCTGAAATTTTCAGTGTATTTCTGTTGCCGCTTTAACAAGGTTCTTTTCAAGAGTCGTGTTTTATGAGGATTTTTTTGCTCTATTTTAACGGTATAAAGCTTGTGCGATGGTACGTAACACACTCGCACGTACCTACTGACGGTGAAGAATACTGCGTGTATGGTGACTAGCATAACTACGGAGCGGGCGTGTGAAATTGATTGCTCTATGCATTTAACTCTAAGCAATCAAACAATTTTAATTTTAACTGGTACCTATCTACTGGTATATTTGACCATGTTTTTTTCTTGATTTAACTAATATCTGACTAATAACAATGAGATGAGTAGTTCGACACAGATAAATTACATAATGCTTTATTGAAGGACATCACGGTAATAATATAATCAATAGAATGAATATTCTATATTCGTATTTCGCAACTTGATATAGTGGCGTGACAGTTACGGATGGTGATCTTGACAAAGATGGTATCTTGCTTGACACTATGTTTACATTTACAGCGATTTTGACGTGTGCATAGGATGGGAGTACCTACCTCATTTATCAGCCATATTCATCGCCTTTTTGCGTATTGGCACTGAATGCGCATTTGTTCTAATGAAGCTAAATATAATTAGTTCTCGTTCGAATGATTTGCATGTAAAAACAGTAATAACAGAAATAAGTAAATTAAATCCCATCAAAAACATAAATGTGAAAGGCTGCCAAGTTCGATATACTATGGGAATGCTTCGCCTATAAAAGAAGTGAGATCTGAATAAGTACCAAGTCCATAAAAATACCTCAAATCATAAATAGTTATAGGAATGCACACTTGATTTCCAGCAGTTTTTAAGGTACATTTGAATAAGTATCACGTTACATAGAAATACCTAAAATTATAATAGAGAAACGCAAACCGGTTTTTTAGCAGTTTCCGGTTGTTTAGATAACATTTATCATTTTCAGTACTTTTTAATGATGTTACTTGGCAAGTTTTCACACACCACACACCTTTTCAATACAATGAATCGACACCTTTGGACTGCAATGTGTCAAGTATATAATTTTCTATTAAAACTTGCCAAGTTACATAATTAAAAAGTACTGAAAATGATAAATGTTATCAGGAAACTGCTAAAAAAACCGGTGTGCGTTTCTCTGACTATTATAATTTCAGGTATTTCTATGTAACGTGATACTTATTCAAAATGTACCTTAAAACCTGCTGGAAATCAAGTGTGCATTCCTATAACTATTTATGATTTGAGGTATTTTTATGGAACTTGGTACTTATTCAGATCTCACTTCTTTTATAGGCGAAGCATTCCAATAGTATCGAACTTGGCAGCCTTTCACATTTATGTTTTTGATGGGATTTCATTTATTTTTGTTAGGTGTAGGTTCTTTATTATTTATTTTTATCTAGTATCACTATACATACATATATCGGAATTTCGGGATCGATTGGGCAGCGCGAGTACCTATAATCTATGATAAATCCTATTTTAGGTACTATTTATTTATAGGTGATTTTTACAAATAAACTGGCTCCCTACACCTTTAAAATGTACCTACTTACATATAATTACACACATCAATAACGTACTTTATTCTGTTTGTAAGTACGCTACCTACATAGATAATTAATAACTTGGTAATACCTACCTACCAGTAAGTATTATAATTGGTGGCCTATTATGTAGCCCTAGAAGTGCACCATCCCATCTCATCCCGTGGCGTATCGGAGGGTGAGATGGGCAGTAGTATATTATATAATTCCATCTTAGAGTATATATGATTTCCATGTTCTTGAATCTGCGATTTTATTAGTTGTAAAATTAGAAATTATTTAGACTATGCGAGAAAAAATAGTCTTTTCATTTTTGTTTGACTGATTTAGCGCACCTAGTGTACCTAGTGACCTGCTTCGCACTTCGTAAATCGTGGGTTCAGTTCCCGCAACAGACACACACAGAGTGGTGTACAATTTTATTGTTCTTGTCTTTAAGACAAACATGTATTGTCTTAAATTGGTATGTATCTAAATTTAAATAAGTCTTATCTCATTTCCACTCCATACCTACTTATAGTAGAACAAAATTACAAAATTACACATTCGTTGTTTTCGAAACTGACTCACACTTGGCCGTTTTCAGATTTCTACTTTATTTCGACCTAAAGACAAACCTTCGAGCCAAATTTCAGGTCGGTACGACCATTGGAAGATAGACCCATTTAGTTCATTATGACTTCATAGTAGAACAAAGTTACACCTTCGCTATTTTTAAAACTGACTCACACTTGGCCGTTTTCTGATTTTTTCCTTTACTTTGACCTTAAGACGTATCTCCATGCCAAATTTCAAGTCAGTACGACCATTGGAAGTGGTCTAGGTTTTTGATGAGTCAGTGAGTCAGTGAGTGTATAGTAAAAATAGCGATTTTCTGACGTCAATATTTTAAGAACTGCTATAGGTAGAATAATGAAATTGTATTGCATTCTAGACAATTAAGGGGATGTCAACAGACACTCGAAATTTCATATGCGTAGATAAAATATGTTTTGAGTTATAGGGTGGTCGAAATTGGCCCGAAATGGTTCGTGTAGTATAACCCACGGCCGGTGTGTCGCTTTTTTTTGCTCGAACTTGGCGGACACACTGCCGTGTGTCTAGATCATATTTTAAAGTTAAAATATTAAAGAAACTGTGTTATTTTTAATTATACATAGTAACGCTGTGTATGTGCATTATTGATTAGTTACTTCTCAATAGCTACTTCAACGGACGGAAGTTAAATATATTTTTTTTTCTCTGAAAACGGTATTTTATCGAAAGTGGAATAAATTAGTTATATTTTAATACCCTTAGTGCGTTTAAAATCACAAGTTGTAAATGTATTTTTAAATTTTAGGCTCGTCGAAGGCCAAGGCAAATGATATGCGCGATTAACAAAAACATTTTCAAAATTGCCTAAAATGGGTTTGGAAACTTCAGGGACAATAATTTACCAAGTACCTAATCAGACACAAAAAGAAGCTCGGGAATAAGATATGCTTACCTCATACATCTGCACGTCTGTTTTGTTCATTTCCTCCGGCTGGGCCAGGATAGAGCCGTAAGGGTCGACGCCGACCACCACGCAGCGGGGGCAGCGCTCCTTGATCTTGTGGCCCACGCCGGAGATGGTGCCACTGGTGCCCGCGCCCATCACCACCATGTCTACATCATCGTCGAGGGACCACAGGATCTCTTCCGCAGTGCCGTCGAAGTGGGCGAGAGGGTTGCAAGGGTTGTTGTACTGTTACAAGCAAAGCAATACATTTTTAGTATTTATTATTTTAATTTCATGGCCCTTTTATGTTGGTAATCCGGAATAGAAGAGACGGCGGAATATCATTCGCCAAATGAAACTGCGCACGAAATATTTTTTTTCCTAGTTTGGGAATCCGAATTACATTATTTATAAGGATGTGCTTATGGAAATATTTACTGTGCTCATAAGCTTACAAAACATTGACTTGCAAATATGTGACAGTTAATTAAATTTATCAGATAATGTTATTTGATCGTTTATTTATTTAATCCGCTTTTTTATCAGTAGCATAAAAAACAGGCTAGTTGAGTTGTGTAAAATTAAAATAATAGTGAATTCAGGTATGTACATAATTCACTAGTAATAGTCATAAAACTGCCTATATACCTGATCCAAGATAACTGCATCAGGGATTTCTCTAGCAAGTCTGTGTGCCACCATAATGTTGCTGGCAGGGTCATCCCACGCCGCTTCAGTGGGAGTCCTGATGATCTCTGCTCCCAGAGCTATCAGGGTGTTCACCTTTTCATCAGACATTTTTTCTGGCAGCACAATTATACATTTGTATCCTGCAAATAAAATTAAATTTAGTTTTTCATTGATAATTTGATAATTAATAATAATATTCATGTCCTGGGACAACTCACGCACGGTCACATTATTACTACACATATTAATATTTAATTTGTTATTTAATTAAATTAAATATTTGAGCACCTGAAATAATTTATTTATGAATGGCAGATTTGAGCAAATAAAAATGTCAATACATATGATTAAGCAAATATGTGTTAGTTATTAATTAATGCTTATGTTTTAATTTACTGATTTGAATTATTTACTCAGTGACTAACTATATATTATAGTTACTTATACATAATTGCCTTGTTTTTTGTGTTGATATTTATTAACTGTGAGAAAAAATGTTGAAAAATTTTAGAATTCCTTTCAATTTTTAATAGTAATATAAACATATACCTCTGACAGCAGCAGCTAGAGCCAAGCCAATGCCAGTGTTTCCAGAAGTAGGCTCTACTATAACTGACTTGCCCGGCTTTAATATCCCTCTCTGCTCAGCATCAATCACCATGCGGTGCGCAATGCGGTCCTTCACAGACCCACCCGGGTTCAGAAACTCACATTTCGCATCTAATATATGAAAATAAAAGAATGTGTTATATAAAAATAAGTTTTCCAATTTGCTTGGTAATAAAAAGTTTACACTTCAGTTATCATAATTAAGTTTCATGTAATTTATGAGTTATGAAGTAATTTATTTTGTATTTAAATAAGTCAATTATAAATTTGAATGGTACTTACACATGTCGCATTTGATTCCTTCATCTTTAGGTATCTTTGTAAGTTTTACCAGTGGTGTGTTCCCAATCACATTCAGAATGTCTGGATAAATTTTCTGATTTCTATCACTGTAACAGTAAAGTGTGAGAGTATGTCGTACATGCTTATTTAATTGACAATTCCAAAGTTTGTGTATGTACTTACAGAGCCTTTACAATGTGCGGCATTTCCTTGAGGTCGAAGTATATCCTTTCCCCGTTTTCTTTATTGTTTACCTCTACATGTTTCGACATTTTGTATACTTTTAGAGAAATTAGACTGATTGGTTATAAAACTATGTTATCAAATTTTAGAACTAGTTAGAACTTTTATATGATTATAAAAAAAGAAGCGACACTAAGTAAAAATAAATGCTGTACGTAAATAAGAGTTGTTCTATCAAATAAGAATTTCTGTAATCACGGCACTTAACTAGCCACGCCGATGGGCCGTGGGCGTTTCAGTCAGCTAATGACCGCGAGGCGAGAACTGCGAAAGTTTACTAAAATACACTGGCTAAACAGCTCAACTTTGAACGTGATCAGCAAAGCAAACTCGAACTCCGCCGCTCACTTCGCTCCTGTCAGTGCCATGCAGTGTGCTGTCACATACGAACTGTAGCTCACTTAACACTACTCTGTGTCTATGGACTTTAACCGCTGTCTTTTTTGTGAAAGGCTGAATCGATTTCGGTTAAACTTTTCCATCTCTTCATCAGTTTTATAAGTTTTATTTATTGTATTATGTTCCACGTTTTTTGTTCATTTATTCTTAATATTGCTTCGCTAAGTTTTCAGAACTATAAAGCTATGGATATGTATAATTACTTAAATGGAGTCGAAGGATGAAGTTTACCAATCGTTAAACTACAAGTTGGAGGATGTTGTCATGAATCAATAGAAATTAGATGTGTGATTGGCTATAGCGGTTGACAACTAAAGAGGTAGATAAACGATTGATAAACAAAAGACTTGAAAGTGAATCATTTTCTTATCTTTTAATGTCGGTTTTTCATCAGCCTAGTTAGTCTAGACGTACTACAAAGTACTCGTCGATAAATGACACAAACTTAACAATATTTCCGTTATTTTTATCTAGTGAATAGCTTGAGTTATCCACTGGGGATAACCAATAAGCCTACAGATATCAGAATAACAAAAACGTATGATTCACGTGTCATAATTAAACGTATTTAACTTTTTAAAACGATCTAGGTATACTTTGATACCCTTTGCATCCATTGTACAAATATGGATTCGAAAAATGTGTGATACGTGACGTTAGGGTTTAACTAGTTAGGTACCTAGGTATTATAGTTAGGGACCTTGAATGAATAGTTACAGTGAGAAATAAGAATGACAACCAATTTTCTAATATTTTTTTATTTATTTAAATTCGGTAGGTAGGTACCTATTATAAACAAGAATTTTACATCCTTTCATATCTCCAATTTATTACTAAGTTCATTAGGTAAAATATTTAAATAAATAGATCTATGGTAGATAGGTAAATTTTTATTCCTTTGAAATTGGAATTCCTAAGACAAGGTGCTTATAAGATGGGTGCGCTATATGTGATCTTGATGCCTAAAGATGTAATCCAGGACGATGTCTGATGTCAAAATACCTTTTGGTATCTTACCTGTAAAATAAAAATAATATTTACTTACATCTGAAATGAGTTAGTACTTACCTATACCTATTATTTACTGGCATATTTTTCTCTAGGTATAGTCATGCATCAGTTTTTAGAGTTCCGTAGGTACCCAAATGGTACCAACGGGACCCTATTACTAAGCCTACGATGTCTGTCTGTCTGTCACAGGCCTCTACAGACCAAACAGTAAAAGTTAGACGGCTGAAATTTACACTAAATACTTGTTACTATGGCCGCTATCACAACAAATACTAAAATCATTGAAAACCTAAAATCTAAGAGCGGTCCCCATTGTATTGATGTATTCAAACCGCAAACGAATTGCCTTATAATTTATAAGGACATTGCACACAGTTAAATTGATATGTTATAAATGTCAGGCGTTTGGTATTAGAAGCATCGTATCATGTCACCATCTTTCTGATGGTGGTACGGAACCCTTAATGAGCGAGTCCGACTAACGCTTGGCCGGTTTTTTTACTACACGTTTTCCTTGAGACACAAAAAGTACACAGGTGTTATGGGTAAATATTGCTCATGTGGTAAGCATCTATACCTACGTAAATAATTACTATAACCTTTTCTTAACATTTACTGAAGCAAACAGCACAATAAATACAAAAAAAGTATATAGCATAAAACACAATGTTCAAGAAAGCGTAAAAGTCTCTACTTCTGCAGTCATCAGAGTAAGGGCTCCCTTCGTTATTATTGTTACTATTACACGAATAATTTAGTACGGACAGTGGTAATGTTATCGATGCCTACCTTTCTTGTCCCCTTTACCATACTCCTCGACAACAACTATGAACGGAGCAATGTCAAGCATCCGCGAAGCCAGGCCCACGGTCGGCTTGCCTTTGTTCTCAGCTATCACGTAATGTTTCTTCATAACATGCTTTATTACCAACTCGTGGAAATCGAGACTACCTTTGTGTTTCGGATTTGTGGCTTCAGATCTTAAACTGTCTTTTGATACGACACCTTTGAGGAATCTGAAAACAAAGTGTTTTTCAACTACTAATCAACTAATAGGTGCGTTGTACAAAATAGTAAGCTGTTATAACGATAACATAAATATACAAAATGATTATGTTATCGATTTGTTATGTAGATTTCCATTCATTGTTATGCAAAAGTTACTACTACTACAAGGTATTTTATCTTAGCAACCATCGAAAGAGCTGAAAATAAAAGCGAGTGAAGCTTGGAGTTAGGTACAATCGAGGACACAATTTTTGAAAATAATAAAAAAATCGTATTTATTACAAACCCATGATCGTCTACGACGAAAGCCAAGTGATATTTACGTCCCATGGCATATAAAGCATCTTTGCAAGTTTTGTCTTCTGTTACAGATGGTATCGAGGAATCTGAATGTAAATTAGAAATACATCTGTCCCACCACCTGAAAACAAGATCCTTTTATTCATCCTTTTGATCTTTTTCTACATAGACTAGTTATTATTGGTTATATTAGGATTGATCATAAATTTACAGCATTTCATATGCAATTTATACGTACGGGTAATCTCTCTCCGGTGGTTCCTTAAACAGATGAGCTTCCATCCACTGATCGCACACGAACTTGGTCATGTAGTTGCGGATCCCGTCCGGCAGTATAACGACTACTTTCTTGCCGTGACCAAGCTTGTATTCTTTGGCCGCTTGGATCGCTGCATACGTTATGGCCCCGCTGCTCCCACCTGTGAGGAGGATGTAAATGTTTTACCATAACGTTTTTTAACTGCCTTTAAACATCGTTATATCGGAGTGTAATGTCCCAAAGCTGGGCAAAGGCATCTTGCAAATAAAAGTAGGTATTTTATTTTGTATGTGTATAATTTTTCTACAGAAATAATTTAATTTTGCCTTACCGCATAGTAATCCTTCCTTCCTTATAATTTCTCTTGCCATATTAAACGAATTGCAGTCATTAGTTTTAATAACTCTGTCGATGACTGTTTTGTCTAACACATCGGGTATAAAATCTCCTCCGATACCTTCGACCTGAAAAACATAAACAAAGCACTTTAGAAGAAACATGTTTATAAATGGAATGTATTTTATTAGTTTTTAACTTTGTTGGCTATTCACAATGCCTATAGCTCATACATATAAGTGTAACTTACAATTTGATTTTAAACTTGTTATTGTTATGAGGTATCTAAAATAATTTATTATTATTATTGTTATGATAAATTATTTTCGATACCTACGTTGTTTAAGGTACCTACTGATAGATAACGATTATGAGGCACTTTGATCTTTGAAAATTTGATCATCGTAGAAAAAATTTTGAAGGTCGCCAAGACGAGGAGTGAATATGTTTCATAGAATAAGTAACTAATCAGACAAAATATTGTCATTTTTAGTCCCTATCGAATTGAGTAGGGCGAAAGGGGATTTGAACCGCGCTTCCCTACATAACCGAGCTATCTCCTTTTGCTACTGTTTCCACTTATTTTTGCAAGAGAAATGTGGCGTATTATTTAAGAAGGAATAATTGTATTTTTTGCTCAATAACATCATGTCTTACTGTAATATTGTAGTGTCAAATTTACAATCCGCGTTAAATATGTTATACTTACGAAGAACGGTTGCGGCTCGCCTGTTCCGTAAATGATGGAGCCTTCTGGGTCGACGGTGACGATGATGCAGTTGGGGCATTTTTCCTTGAGCTTGCGACCGACGCCGGTGACGGTGCCTCCCGTGCCGGCTCCCATCACAAACAGGTCGATGTTGCCCAGGGCATCCAGGATCTCTTCCGCAGTGTGGTCGTAATGCGTAAGAGGATTCAGTTGGTTTGTGTACTGAAATGTTAGCGAAGGTGGGCCTTAGTTTTTGGCTAGAAAATGTTTTCGTTTATGAGACAAAGTTTTCTAGATCTTCTTATAGTTCGGATCAAATATATTATACGCTTTATGGTAAATTGGTAGTGTTTAAAGTACATTAAGTATAGTTTGAAGTTTATGAAAGACGGTTTACAAAAAAAATGTGAAAGTCAATGATTTTGTTCATTTAATGATATTAAAAAAGTTGGTTGTTTTTTTACCTGGTCCATAGAAATAGCATTGGGATCCTCCTCTAGTATGCGCTTGATGACATTCATGAAATTCTCAGGGTCATCGAAGTGGGCCATCGCGGGAGTCTGTATGATCTCCGCGCCCAGCAGGTGCATCGTACTCATTTTCTCGTCCGAATTCTTATCAGGAGTTACGATAGTGCAGTTAATGCCTAGAAACATGTTGTTGTTATTGCTGTACATGCCTACAGTTTTATGTGTGTTTTATATGCGAGCTATTTGCCTCGACCTTGCGTTATAAATAACTAACCAGTTACTAACGTTATAGGCTTTGAATTGCTTTGTTATCCTGTAGGCAAGCCTAACAGAAGTACCTACGACTTACGCATGTTAATGAAACTGGCATGAAATGTAAATGATGCAGTAACTCAGAATGTATTAGGTATGTGTATCGAGCACATAGTAATCTGATTTAAAATGATAAACCATAAGATACAGGAAGTTTAACATGGTATAGTTTATTGGCGCCCAACGTCTGACTCTTGAATCTTGACGTTTGAATCTTGTTCTAAATGGAAGGTGAATTTAATAATTTCTTCGTTATTTGCTCTTTATATAATAAGGAATGGTTACCAGAAACTGCAGCAGTGAGGGACACCCCGATGCCGGTGTTGCCAGACGTGGGCTCCACGAGTCGGGTGTCGGGCGTGATGCGGCCAGTGCGCGTCGCATCCTGCACCATAGTGTACGAGATCCGGTCCTTTAACGACCCTCCTGGGTTCAGGAACTCGCATTTTGCGTCTAGGATTCATAGCATTTAAGTTTCCATTATTCATTTGATTTTCCTATATAGGTAGACGTTTGGTAGGAGGGATTTTACATTGTTTTAAGAGAAATATCTCATATTAAGTATTTGTACTATACATGCTTGCATCATGCATATCAACCAAATATATACTCAGCTAAGTAGCATGCACATGATAGATATTACAGATATTATTTAATAAGTTGTGGTTTTTATCATTATCACGTATTTAAACTGTGCTGAGTGCATTTCCAATATTTTTCGACAAATTTTATAATCCACAAGATTAATGGAGTGTCATTTTTATCATTTTTATAAGAATTAATTAACGTAAAACGCTCACTTATTGTATCAAATTATCGATGTAACGTAACACGACGTAACAGGGATAAATCAAGATTTGTTTTTTTCAAAATTAACACACCTAATTACCTAAGTACCTAAACATGATATAAAATTACTGATATATAGCTAATACAAATAAGATTGATTTAATCAAGAGAACAAACAAGGTCTATAAATATTGTTATCATAAGTGATTATCCATCAAATAAGTCTACTTTAATAATTCTATTCAGTTACGATATTAAGCTTAGAGTATTGCTTTTTATTGCTCACTGATGTGGATGTTTTCGATTTAATAATACCGTTAAAAACATAATAAAATTGCTAAGTTTAAAAAAGTCGTTTTGTAAAGTATGATTTAACTGTGAGTTAAGATATTGTCCTATTGTTAGGTTACCCGACTGTAACTATCCCAGTGCAGGGACTCAAGAACTATTCTTACGTGGGGAAAATAATGACATAAAACTGTATGATACTACAACATAATAATATATATATATTAACTACTTACACATATCACATTCTAGCTCGTAACTATCTGGTATTCGATTTAATTTCACGATCGGTGTGTTTCCGATACATTGCAGGATGTTGTCGTATACTTTTGGCGTTCTGTAAATAATATTTTAATAAATAATGTTAATTTAAGCATATTCACCGGTCGTGTATTGTGATTGTTTGCATGTTTTAATTTAAGACACAACAACTACTATTTTATTCAACACTGTCTTTATAAATTCGTCTAATGAAATTTGAAAATGATACTTGAAACACTTTTGTATAACTAAAAGTAAGGATTTGAGTTGTGGTTGTATTATATTATTATTAATTATTAAATATATAAATAGTTTTATGTCTCTACTCACTGGCCATTGGCTTGCATTGTGCAATCCGCTCTTGTTAAACAGTGAACTTGGAATAAACTCAAGTATTAAACTTGGAACTGACGGACTGTCTGGCCACAAGGATGCCTTAGGACTTATACAATATGTACAAGCCAGTTTCAATTTATACCGATATATGTTCGATAATGTATTTTTTATCACAAATCAAAACGTTGATAATGTTTTTCTTATCACAAAGATCATTCAGTGTATGCAAGTATACCTTAGTATCGCTACTACAGTTATTAACTTTGATTTCTTAAATGCTCCGATTGCTTTTCTAAATAGTATTTGCATTAATTCGAAGTAGAACTACGTATGTTTAGCAACATTAACTTTGGAATTCTGTAGGTATCTATACCAGATGTGCATTTAGGTATATAAAAAGCAAAGAGTGTTATTTATTAAAATCTGATTGATTGTTATTTACTAGATACCTTTGTATATGTCTGTATAGATTAGTTCCGAAGTGTATTTGATGTTTTAAGGATTTTTCTTAATTGCAATGTATAAAGAAATGTTTTTAATTTTATTTGGATTTTGGCTAGTATATTAATTGGCCGTAAGGTTACAAAGAGGAAATCTTTTGCACTTTTGTTTTGTGATCAATATTCTTCATAAATATATGTATGCAAGCGACCTAACGTACTTCAAAGTTTCTTTAGAAATATATTATAATAAAATAATAATACCTTTGCCTTTTGCGTTGACCTTTTGCTATAATTAACGTCACGCTAATAGAGTTTTGTAAAAGCCATTGCAGTTTCTATGGCAATTCCATTCTTATCAGGCCATACTATTGAAATAACATACAGGATTTTTTTGCAAGACATAAAAATCTTCATCGTAGGAAAATATGTATTTTGTCACTAAATAAGTAAGAATACCTATAGGTAGTTTTAAACTCTTGATCTTAGAAACCTCAGTGTACCTTGGCAAAATTAGGTCTTTCAATAAATAAAAACTTTTGATTTAGAATTATTTATTCAGTGCTATAAGCTTATGTATAATTCAGGTGATGAATTTGCTTACAGATTAAACATACCAGGCTGACCAAACATAACAGATTTGTATACTCATGTTTGTTTGATCCGCTTAAATAGGAATATCCACTTATATCAAATAGCGCATTAACTCGATTAGGTACTGAAGAAATATTGGTTATACCTATATTTTTTGTGGTTAACCTATTTAGATGAAGCGTGCATAATTAAATTTGATATCGTGAATGATTAAAAATTGTCGTGTTTCTTCTATTAGTTCAAAGGTTGGCTGTTTTCTTTAATGTAGTCCAGGACATCGTCCCCAGTTACCACTCCGGTCGGAACAAAGAATTCTGAAACAGTGACATATGAGTAATAATATTAAATAATGAATTTAAGAAACCTCCACAATCCAAAGATCTGCATAAATTATAACCATCTTCATCTTTTTAACTTCAAACTAAAACTGCATCAAAGTTGGTCTATTTACTTGTTTGAGAACTACTACTACTGCTGATAAAAAGGTGGTTAAATGTTTAATCACGCTAATCCAAACTAGTCTCACGAATTAAGGAACTTAACAAGACTTAACGACTTGAAACAGACACAAGAGAAGAACAAGCTGACGAAACAATTATTTGTGCATCTCACACATGCTTGTCCCATGTGGGATCCGGGGATCGAACCCGCGGCCGCGGCACGTCGCACTCAGTGGTACTTAATTGGCGTGTCTTATAAATACCACTCGGCTATCCGTGCAGTCAGCTTGTAAGTTATGGTAAGTAATCTTAGTATTTCAATCAGTGGCTGTTTTAACTGTCGAGAATCGGATTATCGTAGAATGTGAATGAATGAATTGTATGTTTGTTTTACGCTAAGATTGGAATGTGTGACTGATAATCTTGAAAAAACTGATAGTTTGATTATTTTTCTTGATAAAAAGCAATTCAATAACTATTTAAACAGATTAAAAGTACAGTAACTTTATCTCTTGTTTTTGTTCTCACTGCTAGTTCGATAGGCATAGCAATAGACAGCTAGTTATCTACCTAGATATATTATAGTAATCAATCTATTGATGATAAACCTTTACGAAGGTAATATAGCGGTTTTTTTGAAGGTTTGGTGACCTTTACTTGCTCATTAATTAGTCTGAAGATAAGTAGTCATGTTGTCTTGCCTTGTTTGTGTGCGTGATCGGAACCTTTATCCCCGATAATGACGTAGGGAGTGATGTCCAGGATACGTGACAGGAGACCAACTGTCGGCTTTCTCTTTTCATCGTTAACTGCCAACGTGTAGACGTTCTTGTCGAGGATGTGGGTCACCAGGTCTTCGAAGTTGAAGTCTTCGCTCTCTTGCCCTGGCAGCTGAGTAGGATTCGTGGCTCTGTTGCGAAGGCTGTCCTTGGAAATTACACCCACGAAGTGCCTATAAATTAATTATGTATTAAAATTTTGAGATCCTGTTACTCATTTCGCAATGAATTATATAGAAAATCAAAATATATAAAATATTTAACCTATGTGTTTTTTACAATATTAAGTATGTTACAGGTTAATGCAAATATGGTTGTCAAATAAATAAATTGTTGAGTTACCCTAATTTATCAACAATGACTGCGATGCTGACTTCGTTTGCTTGCATCGCCTCCAGGGCTTGAATGCAGGTGCTGCCTTTATCCAACTTAGGGTAATTGTGGGGTAAGCTCAAGTCACTGACGGGATTGTTCCACCACCTAGAAATAATTCGGTAAATAGGCACTTTATTTGGCAAGAACGTTATAAGACTTCCATTTACTACCATATTACTACTTAGGCTTTGTAATGTCTAGTTTCCTATAAATAGCTAAATGTTCATTACTTCATAGAATGTGCAGGGGGTTCCATGAACCCGTGGGCTTCCATCCAGGGGTCGCTGACGAACTTAGACATGTAGTTGCGGATGCCATCCGGTAAGATGACCACCACACGCTTCCCGGGGCCGAAGTTCAGCGCTTTAGCGGCTTTAATAGCTGCTGACATTGCAGTCCCGCTACTTCCACCTGTAACAAAAATATCAAAAATTTTATTTATTAAAAAATCCTTTGCTTTGTTTAATTCAAATGAGAAAAGCGCTAGAAACAGACCAACTTTTTTTGGAAACCATGTTCCAACACCCGTTTATCATACACGGTTTATAGGTCTGACTTTTAATAGTAACTACATATAATGATTTGTTAATCTTATTTCACAAATCATCACCAAACCAGTTGTAACTGTTCCGAAGTTCAGCGTTCTTGATTACACAATCATTCGGATTATAATCAAGCCATAGCTGGTAATGAGAAGATAGTTATCGATTGGCCCAGATATATATTTTAAATAATGCGTAATAACATTACCACATAGCAATCCCTCCTTTTTCGCCAGCTCCCGCGCCATTAAGAATGACTCTTTGTCGTTTACCACTTCGATATGATCGACTAAAGATTTGTCGAGCACTATCGGCACAGAACTTCCTCCGATTCCCTCCACCTACAACAACGTGCTTTATTAATTTAATATTCATAAATAATGTCGCGTGCTCCTAGTCCACCTACTGTCTCTACAACTCCTTGTTTTTTACACCTAAGAGGAATATATAATGCCGATTAAATGCAAATCAAACTCAAGATCCGTTCGATTGTGTAATTAGCTATAACATAAGGCGTTCTTAACACAAAACCTACCAAATACGGATGCGCTTTCCCTTTAGAGTAGATCTTGATGGAGCCATTGGGTTCTGCCGCTACCAGAATGCAGTTAGGGTTGTACTCCTTCAACCGTTGTCCTATGCCGGTCATAGTGCCACCACTGCCTGCTCCCATCACCACCATGTCCACATCTCCTAGTGCAGACAATATCTCCACTCCTGTTTCTTCATAGTGAGTTCTTGGATTGACGTCATTATCAAACTGAAACCCAATAGCAATAGATAATCACGTTCTACATCAGCAATAAATTTTATTCTTCTTTTTATTTTACTTATTATTTTACCTGGTTCAACATAACCACGGTGTCAGGATTATCGTCTTTCAGTTTGCGAGCTAAAGACATTCGTAAATCCTTATTTTTAGTCAGAATTACTTCCGCTCCTAGCAAACGCATGGTGTCGACTTTTTCCCCAGAGTTTTTATCTTCCGTCACAATAATACATTTATTATCTAAAAAGATATAAGTATATTCAGATTAATAAGATTATAGTTGGCACAACCTGATCAAATCGTCAGATTTATTCATTAACAAGTAACAAACATATCGAAATAATAATATATTGGGTTTGATACGAAGATACGTGAATGTTGCTAGATTGCGATCAAACAGATTTCGGTATAAAAAAAAAAGTCACCTTAGAAATAATGATAAAATGTTATCCGAATCATGATATTGTGCAATGCTTCGCTTTTTCCTGAACTAAACATTCGATCTAACAAATGCTAGCCATTATGATGGACATTTTACATATACAAATCTGATTTCCTATTCTAGGGTGATTAGAGGAAAGATTCAGATTTGTTATATAAGACCATGTTTACCCGTAAGTGCCGCATTGAAGGCAACGCCGATCCCGGTGTTTCCAGACGTAGGTTCCACAAATTCAGTCTTGTCATTGACAACTCCAGTCTTACGTGCATCTTGCATCATAGACAAGGAAATCCTATCCTTGATAGAACCGCCTGGATTGAAATATTCACATTTTGCATCTGAAACACAGAATTTTACAATACGATGGCCTTTTGTTTCAAAATCGACCTAAATTGTCTTAAAAGTGTCTGCTACTTACAAATATCACATGCCAGTCCGTGATCTTTTGGCACCTTATTCAATTTAACAAGAGGTGTATTCCCGATCACTTCTAAGATGCTATTATATACCTTGTTGTTACTTAGACCACTGAAAAAGGTTATCCTATTTAAAATCAATTATTATATAACTTAACAGTTTCTAGTAGAGCAATCTTAATTTAATCAAAATCTTATAAATTTTTGTGTATTTGCATGGTTTTTCGATGATTTTTTGTTGGGATTGTGTTTTTTTAAATACTGTAAATAACATGCCTATCTCACAATCAATTAGATTCTATTGATTTCAAATAAATATTACCTAAACTAATCAGAAAGTTTTAAGCCGCATCATCAAACAACAGAATGTATCTGTTATCATCTATTGACAAGCGTATGTTTATCAATGCTGGGTAAGTCTGCTGATTTGATTTGTATGTAGTTTTAGAGCTCAGATAAGGGACGCCTATATGAAAACAATTAATGATAGCAACTGTCTTTAATACTACTAAGGTCTCTTCAACTTTGATTCTTCTCGATACCGTGGAGTTAGGCATCCAGGTTAAAAGTTATCTAAGTTTCAAACTTTGATCTGCGTCACCTAGATTTTGAGTAAAAAATAACTGGTTGGGATGGATAGTTTGGAAAACCTCTTTAATTCAATATTGGTATAGAATATAGGAAAATACATAGTATAAGTAAATAGCTTACACATTTTCTTATATAAAAGACCACTGGTGTTAGACTGTTTTCACATTATCCGACATAGTATTGTTATCGGACTCCAATACGATATTGGGGGCAAGTAAATGTATGAAAATTACGCATCTCATAGATATGACAAACTGTTTGCACATTATACGACACGATATCGGTACCGTGCCGTATAATGTGCTAACAGTTTGAAAAAACTTAGTGTTTGAAGATGGTAGGTACATGAAATTCAAACGCATCAAAGAGAATAACTGTAGAGCCAAGTTTAGGTCTCCTGTTTTTGCCTAAAAGTGAATAGGGGTCTTTGCTACAAATTAAATAATATTTATGTACGAAAAAACGCCTGATACGAAAAAAATTATGCGCCTCAACAAAACTTACGCGAAATCAGAGTTGTTCCGCGGCTCCGTATCGAAACGCCTCCTCACGCTGACCAAGTTACTCGCTTTCTTGTACATTCTTGATCGATTGACGTAAGAACCAAAACTAGTATAGGTACACGGGAACTTTAAGACTGTAATACAATGGCCTGGATTCTTCTATTTATAGGTTATAGGAATATTATTAAAACTTTACGGTCTGAGGGTTTTATGGCATTTCAATATAAACAATAATGATTTAAATGAATCTTATTAAATATCTTATAAATTAATTTTCTGCTATGAAGTTTAGTTACTTCTATTACCCAATCATCATCAAGAATCTAGTAATATAAATTTATGAGTAAGTTTAAATTATTAAACTGGAGTTTACCTACACTTGTCCTATGTAATATAATACCTACCTAGATACCTTCTACAATTTCCAACGGGGTTATCACTGGAACTCAATCGTAATAATCAGTTTAAATAAGAGTATACTGTATAGAACGATTGCACAAGTACGAACTAGCTTAGTAAAGGGATGAAAAAATGAAAATAATTTTAGGCGTTTATAATAATAAATATATTTGAGAGAAAGTATAAAATGAGTTCAGTATAACAAAGATTTCTATTGTAAATTATTTTTAAAGCAGTTGTTAATAAATATTTTAATGGTTAAGGTGTCTGTTAAATTATATTTCGTTGCAAGGTTGGTTGTGCTCGTAAATATATTCGAGGATGTCATCTCCAGTCACCACGCCGCTGGCTAAGAAGAAATCTGAAACAATAGAATAATTGTCAGAATTAGCAAATCAAAAGACATTCTTATAAGTTTACTAGAGCTATAAGTAGCTCTACTTAAAACTCAGAATGACTGATACTACTGTGATGTGTCAGTCTAAGAACAGATGGGGGCTTAACATTAAGTGGGGTTTGAGTGGCCATTAGTGTTGTACTTACCACTAATATCGTAACCTTTCTTCCCAATAATCACGAATGGCGCAATATCCAGCATCCGGGACAAGAGGCCAATGGTCGGCTTCCCTTTCTCCTCATTATCGGCCAGCGTGTAAACGTGTTTGTCGAGGTGGTCAGTGACGGGGTCGGTGAAATCAAACTCTAGGCAGTCCTGGCCGGGCAGCTTGGTGGGGTTAGTGGCCCTGTTGCGGAGACTGTCCTTGGAAACAGCTCCCACGAAATGACTGCCAAATAAAAAGACCAATGAGTTTTGGAGGATAGTATCAGAATATAGGTTACCTACATCCAATTTAAAAAAGTTTCATACTGAAGTCTATGTTGTTTAATATATGTTACATTAATTTACCCAATATTATCGACGATGACAGCGATGCTGACGTTGTTTATCTTCATAGCCTCCAAGGCTTGCTCACAGCTGCTCTTCTTATTCAGCTTTGGGTACGAGCGGGTCAAGTTCAAATCAGATATAGGATTCTTCCACCACCTGAATAAAAAAGAAAGTTTAGTATAAATGACAAAGAAAATTGCTGTTATATAAACTTCCAGAAAAAAGGGCTAAAGAGTTTTACTAAATCCTTCTTATTACTTAATAAAAAAAGCACACAAATAAAGAATTAACTTACTTCATGGTATTTTCAGGAGGATCCATGAAGCCGTGGGCCTCCATCCATTGGTCGCTAACGAACTTGGACATGTAGTTGCGAATGCCGTCGGGAAGGATGACCACTACTTTCTTTCCAGCACCGATGTTCAATGCTTTTGCAGCCTTGATAGCTGCTGACATAGCTGACCCACTGCTACCACCTATAATAATATATTACAAGTTTAATGATCAGGTTAAAAGTCTAAATTTTTAAGGAATACTTAATTTGTTAGGCAATTACCACAAAGCATTCCCTCCTTCTTCGCCAGTTCCCGAGACATCAAAAATGCTTCTTGGTCAGTGACGACCTCGACGTGATCTACTAAGGTCTTATCCAAAACAATCGGCACCCATGTTCCACCGATACCTTCCACCTATAAGCATAAAGTACTAACATATGATATACGTAACATACATATCATTATGACAGAAGTTGAAGTTTTACCTAACGCTTAACTAATTTAAAATTAGAGATAGCTTTTGGAGTTTGTAGGGCATGTGACTGACTGGGTACATAAAGGCATGGGTATCTTAGACATAACAGAGTGAAACAGCTGTTTGTCAACTGCATCACAGTCGTCTAGTGGCACACTTACCAAAAACGAATGAGGTTGTCCGTGCTTGTTGATCATGATGGAGCCATCGGGTTCGGCCGCCACGAGGATACACTTGGGGTTCTTCTCCTTCAGCCGCTTGCCGACCCCCGTCAGCGTCCCGCCGGTGCCAGCGCCGAGCACTATCATGTCGACGTCGCCTAGTGCCGACACTATCTCTTCACCAGTTTTCTCGTAGTGGGTTCTAGGGTTTACTTCGTTGTTAAACTGAAATAGTTATAGTACTTTTAGTTTTAATCGTTATTTAAATTAATATTTTGTTTAAATTTGCATATGAACATTCCTGCAATTGCTCGTACATAAATACATATTGTTTATCTAGGATGTGGTTTATTTAGTGGAGCCATCATAGCGAGACATTGTTATGAAGTATCAAGGTAGGGTCGGTTTCATCTTTGACTTACTTGGTTCAGCATAACTACAGTATCAGGGTTTTCATTTTTCAATTGGCGAGCGATCGAGATTTCCAAATTTCCATTTTTAGTCTGAATAACTTCAGCTCCAAGTAAACGCATGGTGTTTACTTTTTCCGACGAGTTCTTATCTTGTGTCACGATTATACATTTGTTTTCTAAAAGAAATCATCAAATTATTATAGTATGTTTTCTGCCTGATTATAAAAAAAAATCTATTAAATATAACGGCACTTTATCTTATATTCCGCCTAGTAGTCATTTACGGTTTTAATATATATTTACCCATAAGAGCAGCATTGAAAGCAATGCCTATGCCCGTGTTCCCAGAAGTAGCTTCCACAAATTCAGATTGATCGTTGACGAGTCCCCTTATGCGCGCGTCCTGCATCATAGACAAAGCGATCCTATCTTTGATAGAGCCGCATGGATTCATGAATTCACATTTAGCGTCTGTAAAAATAATGGTAAGTGTTATCCCTTACTTCTGTTATATGTATATTTGACATAGGTACTTAGTAAGTTGTTTGTTGAATTTCTGATTTGTTCTTGATACTTACAAATTTCACATGACAGTCCATGATCCTTTGGCACCTTATTCAGCTTTACTAGAGGCGTGTTCCCTACTAACTCCAATACGCTGTTGTAAGGCTTGCTAGTGGTTTTTGAACTGCAAAAAAATTGTTACTTAGATATTTCGTATACTACGGATTATTCATAAATATAGAACTATTAATAAGCAGCTATTTATATAATCTAAACTCGAGACAAAGGTTTTGTACTGATATTACTTTATAGTCTTCAGAAACCCCTTCCATACATACATTTCATTGTTATGCCAGAAGCTTCTTGAAACTTTAAATGATGAGTATTTCATTGCGTCAAACTTTTTATATTTAAGACAATTTCTAGGATCTTTCTGCTGAGCTGCCAGAACTTAAGACTAATCCCATCTATACTTTTAGGTCACTTACCCATTAAACTCGAAGCCATTTTGGGGCTCCTTGTTGACACGCCTCCTGACGCTGACCAGGTTACTCGCCTTCTTATACATTCTGATGCAGTACAGTAACTAAACCTTATTGCAATGTGGAACGCTATGGCGCAGACACAACTGAATGTATATTCAGACTGACCCTACCTCCGTCCAAACTGTCTTATATATGTTCATCTGAGGTCTAAGGATGCTATGACATATTATATGAGGAAACTAAGAAATAATTACTCATTAATATTTGCAGATTCCATTTTCCGCTGTGTGTTATTTAAATTAAATTTCGTAGTTTTCGTTAAGAAGCAGTAATTCCCATTTTAGGTATATAAATAAGTTTTGAAATGCCTTCATCCTAGCGTGGAGACCTCATTACCTGACCATTAAGGGAGTTATATACTTTAGTATCACATATACGAATTTAACAGACAAGGAATGGCCTGATGATTGTTAGTAAGTTTGGAGGAATCAGCGGAGGAAATAAATAATACAAAACACATTCTGCAAAACAATTTTCATTTCTTAAACATTTTTACATCCAATTGTTTCTTATACCTACATTAGTTAGGAGTTAATTATCTCGAGGTACAAAAGCGTTTAGTGACAAAGATAATCTTCTAATATTTACATCGCACAGGAGTAAGTGCCGATAAGTAGCTATTTTTCCATTTCCTTCCTCAGAATTGGAATAAGCCTTAACGAGTAAGTTAGTAACTTAACCATCGTCCTATGAAATAAAATGACTCGTTTACGCTATAAATAAAGACTAAGTTTTGTCAAACTGTCCCTTAACTGTCATTTTAAAAGTTCACATACGCTTAACGGTCAAGCACTTTCTTTCAGTGTCCTTTCACATTTTGGCACTTTCAAATAGGTTAGTATCTGTACGACAGACACAGTGCAACGAACCACCAGGTTTAAATCACTTGGAACACATTGTCCATAATTGTTCAATTTCATTCGCTAACTACAGTTGTATTAGTGTCTGTTTGTTTGCCTGCGTAGTTCTCGTAGAGCTGGTTCCAGAATTCCATTCTCTTCGTCTCCGGGTCTGTCTGGACGGTGAAGTTGCCATCGATGTCCAAATAGCTCATGTGCTTCGTGTTGTTAACCTTCGGCCACACGAAGTCCACCACGGACTCGTAGTCCACAGGCGGCGTTGGGTTTCTAAAACACATTGATGCAAACAAAGCACAATATGGTAATAAAAATAAAAGAAAGGTACAAATAATTCTACTAAGATTTAGTCCCTCTCTCCTCTAAATTTAACTTACAGTTACGCAATCTCAAAAAAGGCATCGCATGCATAGCGAGTTCGTGACGAAAGTTACGACCACATTTCCAAATATCTATTTCACGAAGCACTCATGCATATATGTATGACCGCTAATCATTTATATAGCTCTTATCAAACACTTGCTTTATGAAATTGATAGTTGATATGTTTGTATCTAATGTTTTATTCATGTGTAAATATTAATAAAATGTGGATATTAGGCGTGTGTGTACATAATTCATTAATTATTAAGCACCGAGAGAACGAGAAGAAAGGGGACATTTTATCGTTTTGCCCTGGACAGAGATCTGTTAAATAGGAAAGCTATGCAAAGAAAGAAAATCAAAAATTCTTGGTATGAACTTACCCGGTTTTGGCAAAGTTCGTCCACATTTGGACCATTCGGCGCGAAACTGCTAACTCAGGCGAGTCGTCATCCAATCTGTAGTTGAGCCTGGAGAAGTAGAACAGGTATCCCATCTCGTCGCCGTGGCAGGCTCCGGGGTGGGTGATGCCCAGCATGCGCTTGAACAGGCCCAGGGCTCCATCGAACGCGAACCGGTACAAGTAGGTCGGGCTGGTGCGATTACTCTCTACCTGCTGACGTACTGTTTCTAATACTGGTCGCAGGAACATTACATCTGTAAATAACTGAACAGAAAGTTTCTCTAAACATAAATGGGTATATCGTAAAATATAGGTAACCTACTTGAAAGCTGAATTATTAGTTCATGTTTGCATGGTAATTTGGAATATTGTTTTGATCCGCATCTTTGTGTATTTACAATTACAGACACTTGATAAAAATATGTATATATACAAAGCCCGAAACACTTACAAAAACCTTTAAAAAAAAATAAACATAAACGGAAGGTCATAATAATGATATCTTAGTCCCCATTAATATTCTTGTTAATCTTACATCAATGAGGTTGTTAACATTCCTAGTGTCAACGGGCCGCTGCTGGAAGTAGAACGTTCTGATGGACTCGGATATCTTGTCGGTGAAGCTCTCGTTGTGGCCTTGGAATTCTGGAGGCACCACGCGACGGAACTGGCTCTCCAGCTCACTCAGCAGCTTAGGGTAACGCTGCAGACCTGGAAATGTGGTAATAAAGGTCAAAATGTTTGATGATTTTCTGAAAATGCTAAAGATGATCCTCAGGTGCCTAAAATAGGACTACATATTCCGTATAAGCATAGAGGTAGTTTCTAGGTCCGATTATGGCCTTCCGATGTATTTATTTATTTAGTGACATCCTTTAGCGATGACTCATGCTGTTGCATTGCCAACCAGACGTAAAACGACTTCAGGGTCAATTTTGTTTTCTCAATCATTCTCAATTGATTTAAATTTGAATAATTTTGATTTTACAAAAATGCATTTATTACATTGGTGAACTTATTACACATCAAATTCTACTTCTTAAATAGATAATATTTTATGTTTCTAAATGGCGGATTCATAATTGGGACGCCGGACTTGATACCGGAACATTCTCGATTAAAGCATAAACATGAATGACCAGCTTTATCCGTGATCCGCCTGCTTGTTAAGTAACGTATTAACACATTATGTAATACCAGAAACTAGGTAACGAGTTTTATTAAAACAATAATGTGTTCTTCATTTTCGGTAATAAGAGTGTCCTAAATTTGTTCTCCGTAATTACTATGATCTAAAGGAATATCCTATTCCAAATTTGAGTTTCCTTAAATGAAATCCCAGTGCGGTTGGCTCTACGTAAGCGTCTCTCTCCAATTAGATTACTCATGTTACCAACCAAATGCGTAAGCTAATTAGTGATAGACGTCTTCGTTTGAGTGACAATTCGCATCCCGCTGTATATTCTAATTTCCAATTAATTACGGACGTAGGTAAGAATAATACTCATCATCTGTCGAATTTTTACATTTCCTTATGACGTTTAAGGACCGGTACACTATAGTCTATAACGTCATTACAATTAAATGGGTACAGTTATGAGTATTAAAGCGTCATTTACACTTGAGAGTGTGTCATATTGTCTCGAAGGAGCTGTCAAGTGCATGCGGGAAAGTAGCACATTGCGAATATGATCGCATGTTATTTTATTATGTAAATACGAGTAACGAGCCAGTTTGCCGCCGGCCAGCGTACACTCGCGGTCGGTATCTTTGAACGCAGTTAGAATGTTATGTAATGTCGCCAATTACATAACAAAACATAATATGCTCTTTACGCTTGTACTAATGTTAATTGACTTTTGTCAATATGTTATGTTCTACTTTTAATTTAGGTAAGTTAACTAATGGGTTTATGGTATATGATGTGTATATTTTTGGTACATTTTTATCTGGAGTACAGGCTTACAAGAAGGTTTCTATAAAATATAAACGTTACTTAGATACTTAGGTAGCCTAACAACAGCCATTAGCCATTTTATAACGTGATAATGATCCAAACCACATTTTTTTATAGTTTTAAAAAAGGTTTGTTACGTAATGTGATTTACCGCATCTTCAAATTGGTGATTTCATTGTTCGCTAATTTCATGCATTAGGCTTTTAGTGGTAATGAAAAAATCCTTCAAAGTATTTTGTTCTCTAGAAAACTTTTCGATATGTTCTAGGTATTTCTGAAATCAATATGATCAAATTTTCTTGAGAAACCTTTCGTAACGATTTATTATTGTGAAACCAAAACGTTGCTAATGATAGTGAAATCCGTGAAATGAAGGTTGCGTAGGTTTACTCGTTTATGGATTAGGACTCGAACATGACATAATGCAGTGGATCAGCGTCATCTTGATTTTCCCCGAGAGGCTAAAACGCACTCTTCTCGTGCTAGGTTTACCTAATCCGTAAATAAAGTTATCTATAGCTATCTGTCGAAAAAAATGAGTCTATGTATATAAAGAAAAAGGCTTCAAGGCTTTTTCTTTTCCAATTGGATTAAATCTAGGGATTTTTAATGAGTTTTTAAGAATGTGAGAAATAGCCTATTTAACATTACCCTACAATACTTTAATCTGAATTCGCAAATAACAAAACTAAATCTGAACAATTACGAATAGGAAAAAATAATAAATATTACGCATTGTGATTGCTCTAATATCTGACACGTGACTTTGTAATTAATAACGTAGGAAATTACAGAGGAAGAGATCGCATGACTACTGTCTTCCGATGAGTAAAGAACATTATATTTATGAACATTGTACCAGACTGCAGACGTGTGCAATATAAGTTAAATAAATTTAGGTGAATTGGTTGTGTCTCCTTATATAGCAAAAATATAGCTAAATATTAATCCAATTATACATTACAATAATGTGCTCGTGGTAAAGGGCCTTCATATGCAACAAGTTCCGTTCACTTGGCTTGCAAAATATTTATCACAAACTTATCAACAAGGTAAACGTAGTCAACCGCAATAAAATCCAAATATTGCTTAAAGCTCCCAATTTAGATGTCCTGTATTACTGAGTAATTGCCACAGGACCTTAATTAGAAAGGATTCTTGCCTAATATTTTGGTATCTATGTAGAAACATTCAGCTTTAAATGCACATTAATTAGTACATGCTGTATCACCGAGACTTAAGATAATAATATACTACTGGGCATGCTGTAAATTGTTTTTTTTTTAATTCGAAGTTACCCTACCCCTCAACCTTAAGTAAAAATATGCATGTTTTATCATTACGTCTTCGAGTCAATGTAAATCGTATATTTTGTTACAACGATCCGGTGGAATGTCCAAAATAATTCCCTCACCAAAACCCAAGCAGCCGAGATATCAATATGAGTGTATCTCTATGGCAGGTAGGAAAACGTTTGTTGGAAACCCCTTTACCCAAATTAATCTGTAAACTAAATATAGTATGGTAAATGGGAACTTACGTCGGAATAATATAATGCCTTCCTGTGCGTTGTAGCCCGTGAGGAAGGGCACATCGGCTCCGGGGAGGGTCTCCGAGGGGGGGCGCGTGAGGAAGGCGTCGGGGGTGTCGGCCTCCAGCGCCGGCAGGAACGGGAGCGCCACCGTGCTCTGCAGGTCCACCGACTTGCCCGGAGCGCTGGCCAGCCGGGCGCCCGCCTTTACCAGCAACTCACTCGGCGTCGCGCGGAGATAACCTGACACATTATAGTGGGTACTGTTATTGCCATATAAAAAGATACAAGATTCAATTCCATTCTGACATCCAGTCTTACTATGGGCTACTGTGTTACACAGTAAAATGGGTGGTGGAGGTCAGGTAGGCAGTCGCTTCATCCACTATGTAAAATATGGTATTCAGCTCAGCTGGAGCCGACAACTAGGCAGCTATATACGTATATATAAATAGATACAAGATTTTAAAATCAGCACGATCTGAATAACTGCTGAAAATGTGAGATCAAATCAACGAAATTTGACCGAAGTAAGGATTGCAATGAAGTCCAAGTCTAGTCCGTTATATCTTTAACCTATAAGAAGTGATATTTGGTGCCAGGCTCAGTATATATAGCTTACCTAGCAGTTCAGCAGTGCTGTTGGTGTCAATGCCGAGTTCCCTGCCGAGCTCGAATGCGCGTGCGCGCGGCTCCTGCGCCAGCGCCCACGGTGCGACAGCCACGCCACTTTGCGCTATGGCAGCGTGGAATAAACCCTACAGACATAAAAACAGTACCTGAAAGGGTTTCTTTCATTCTAAAAATATCAAAATAGTAATGAAGAACATTGCCAAGACTGGTAGAGCACTGAGTCTATGCCGCGGAAGTAACCATGGAATAGGTCAAGAATTAAGGTTTATTTGTACTTTAATGGGTTCAGCGTCTGTGCAGCAAATGTTTTATATTATGTGCTATTTTTTATATTTTTTATCGTTTGTGTCGCAGTCACAGGAAAAATTATTATGTTTATTTGATTGAAGATGGTTTGTAAATTGTACCTAAGTAGGTCCGTCAATGAAATGCTTGGTTTAGCCTTATTATTGGTCTACAGTAACTATGCCCAAAGGTAACCTGTGACTCCTGTGAGTTACCTAAAATTCTATTACCAGACATAATAGAAAATGACTTAATCCATGTAAAAAAAGGGCTTTAATTGTTATAAACCGTTGTAATGTTGTTTCCTCGTCTAATAATATATTGTGTTGTTGGGTTTACCTACTCTGTAGACGTTTTCCGTACAAACATACTTACGTAGGTATGTACTAAACAGGATAAACAATAACAACGTTCTAATTTACAAATGACTGCGTCACGTGTGTTATTATTTTTCGTCCGTTTGCGTAAACTTTTACCTACGTGCTGTAGAGATTTAATATTTTAGCTTCCTAGCAGAATTTTCAGTTTGTACTGCTATTTAGCACGATACCGTACTTGATATTTTTGTTGGAAGATGTACGAAAGAAAATAATTGAATAAAATATTATACAAAAGTTTCGCTTCGAGTCGGGGATTACGACCTGCATTCTTATCCGATACTTTGCGTAATCTTTTTAATCTGCTTACATAACGACACCTACCTACACTTGATTCTATATCACTATACCTCGATGATATGTAGTTATATACCCGTCTGGGTAATTATAGGTAGACTGATGAATATTGATTTCTTTACGACAGCCATGGTTAGAAATCGGGAGTATGGTGATGTTGCTAAATTCTTATGGCAATATCGTTATGACTGCAATTATTGATTCGTGCTAAGAAACGAATCAATTATTGCAATATGAAAAAAAGGTACGTGCGCGTTTCATGCTCTTATTAATATCTTACCATTGATAGTACCTAATTTGACGCATTAAGGGTGGGGAAGATAAGTGAAATAGCTTGTTAAATACTGAAAAAGTTGATAATGGTGAAAATACCGAAAGATTTTTTTCGAAAATCATTCACTTTGAAATTGAAAAAATAACACAAAAGGTGCAATCCCTTTTTCTTAAAAGCATTCAACAGTATTGGTGCAGTAGACAAACCTTTGAGGCGGGCGACAGCATGTGCAGATGCACGGAGGCTGCGCCGGCGGACTCTCCGAAGATGGTGACGCGCGCGGGGTCGCCGCCGAACGCCTCGATGTTGTCGCGCACCCACTTCAGCGCCATCACCTGGTCCTACATCACCAAACATCAGCCACACACGTTACTTAGGTAATTACCATGTCGTAATACGTTAGCCATTACGATCAAAAACTTTTTTAATTTCTAAGTTACCTGTCAATCAATCGATTTCTCTTTACGGGTCAGAAATCCATTCTTATATAACAAACCAGGCTATTCGACCGTTCCTCATTTGTGACAAATGTTACATTAAAATTGTGCCACAAAACAACGGTTTGTCGGTAATTAGAATAATTAAGTATTTTTACCGTTATCCAAAAAGTTGTTGCGTCAAATACTCATATTACGAACTTGACCGGAATGTTTAAACCATGACCAAGAATTACGAAACGTTGCGAATATCCACATTATAACATTGTTATAGGTACCTAGACGAATGTGGTTACAAGTTCGACCAAAATATAAAGCATGTAAATATATGTATCGATAGTCGATACACTAGTTGTATACAATAGTATACATGTTTGTAAACCAAATGGAAACTTGCGCAAAAATAACTGAACCAACTTTAAAGGCGTTAGTACAGAGGTTGTGAAAAAATTACCTACTTCACTGCAAGTACATAGATACTGCATCGTCTGCTATCTATTTAACCTTTAAATTCGAATTTTCCAACTTCATTCCAACCAGACGTACCTTAAGTCCCATATTTCCAGAAACTTCTTCGTTTTCGAGACTCAAGAAGCCGAGAGCTCCGAGACGGTAGTTGAGGGTCACCAGCACCACGCCAGCGCCAACGAGGTGGTCCGGCCCGTACAGGAACGCATTACCCGAGCCCATGGCGAACGCTCCGCCATGGATCCAAACCATCACCGCCAGTTTTGGATTGTACCTTGCAAAATTAAGCCCGGAATACATTTAATTCCCGAAATTAACAGAACGATATGCACCAAAGATAATAGTCTAAGATCCCGTTAAGACCGTTCCGTTAGGGTTGCCATAGTATCTACGAGTCTATAGTTGTGACCGGAAAAGAATAGGCAACCTAACGTTTGCTTATTCTATGGGCTTCATACTTTCGATTGGTATAGAATTTATCTAATAATCACACCGGTGAAATGTTTAAAAAAATATTTTATTTTTTAATTATTAATTAAATATACTCTGGACTGAAAATTGCTAGGCAACCCATATGCATTATATTTATTGACATATTAAATTAAATATAAAATACGTTTCATTAAATAAGCATCTCGGTGAAGGTCGTTCTTAACGGGATCTTATACTATAAGATAATACTTGAATAATGCTATGAAAAACTTTTTAAAAGGAAAACTCAACGTGATCTAGTTGAATGACCTCTCTAGATGACAGTAAAATTATATTTTAAGTAAATAAAGAGCGTTCTTAAATTTCCTGTCATAAGGGCTTCCTTTCATTTAGTTTTTGTTGTTAGTATTAACTTACCCAGACATCTTATCTGGAAGCGCAGGCGTGTACACGTTCAGAAAGAGGCAGTCCTCGTCGCCCTTGTAGGTGTCAAAGAGCATGAACCTGTGCGGACAGACAGCGCCCTCCTCCAGGGCATCCCGGACGCCGGTCCAGGGCTCCAAGGGCGCCGGCGGACGGAACCTAAGGGACCCTCGAGGTGGCTGGGCGTACCTTTTAAAATAATTAAATCACATTTTGTAATCGAATTTAAGGTCCGGTTTTTGTTTGAATCGATTTTTTGGGCTCTATATTATATTGAGCAAAAAAATGGTAGAGAACATGATAAAAATACATGCATACATACATACATACTAAAATGAAACTACAGCCTATAATTATTTAAGATTTATTAAATTTAGTAATTGCTCTACTTACAGACCTTCTTTTTACGTAACCTTTAAAATGAGAGATATAATTAATATAGTTACCTAATACCCTTGAAGCTGTAGTAGGGTGTTTGCGCCGTGGTCCTGGTGACGAGCTTACGGCCGCGCAGCACGCCCAGCTGTGTGAAGACGAGCGGGCCGCCGCCGACGCGCATGCGGTCCACCAGCGCGTGCACCAGCCGCGCCGCGCGCGCCGGCACCGCCTGCAGCCGCCGCAGCGCGTGCTTCAGACCCACTGACTCGCTCACCGTGCTCGATAAACGTCGCCATGCTCCAGTCACCTGGCAATGATTAAATAGTTTTAAGGAACGCTTCAGGTATCACCATGCGATATCCTAGAGTTATATAGGACCAATTTTTATTATTAACACCAGATAAACATTATGATCACAAGACAGCCTATCACTGGTCGACTCTTCATTGTTTTCAAGCTTGAACATCGTAAATAGTATATAATATAAGACTCTAAATCTTGTGTTTTTCTTCTCTCTCCTTTTTGTCAGGTTTTTCGTTGTTATGCGTACAAACGTCATAACTCCTTATATAAACGTTAAAGCAATTTTTCAGTACTGTGCTTATCATTTTCATAGCGAAAATTAAAACCAAATAATTGTTTTAAACACGTCTATACATAACTGAAATTGTCATCTTTAACCATAATTATCACCCTGTCGCATGCGTTTAACTACGGTTGTTAACTTATTAAACCAATTTCAGTTAAAGTGCGATTGGTGTGATCATTGACACCTGCCACGGGACCACACGCAACAAGCGACATTTACCTACATTACAGCCTGATTGTAATGACACGCAATACAAAGAGGTATAGCCATGTTCCATAAGTTACCGAATAAGTAATAACAATTATGACAACTTCACGTAATATCGATTCTGTTTTTTTTTGACAGCAGAGATAAATGTTTTTAATTACCTACTACTTAACAACACAGTTTCAGCTTGGTCATTGATTACACCATTGTAAGTCTTGAGTAATTCTGATGGAATTTGTATGAAAATATTTTATGCAGGTACTGGCGCGTGGCGATTTGGTACATGAAATGTGAATTAAAGCATTTTATATATCCAATCAATGGTTTTTTATATTTTTGCAGAACAAATAATCAGCTTTATGAGTACCAAGCACATAAGCTCTCTTCTCAACTTTATGTTAACCGAGTTGCTCTCAACATTGTTCTCATGAAGACTACATATCAAAGGAAGCACAAAATTAAAAAAAGTTACGGTTTTACCATTGCAAAAGCCTGGAAGGTCATGATAGATATAAAACCTCTACGGCCGTCAAATACGTCCGGTAAATGAAACACTAAACAATCACCTCCCGCGCATGCGTAGACGTTGCGACAATCTCACCATGTTCCGGTATGCTCTGCACATTGCCGACACGGTTATTTCATAAAATACTTAGATACTTATCTATAATTAGTACCTACTCTGATACCTAAGCGTAGATCTCACAACATTTAATCTGTATAAATAAATAGGGTTCAGGTCTCAGGAACTACAAATTGTATGTATAAAGGAGAGCAGTGTGGGGCGTAATAGTTCGAGTAGGGAGACGTGTTATCCGTTTAATTGCGTATAAATGCTTAGGTGAGTTAGTACTCACCCTATACGTGTCCTCCACATGTGTTACATGTGTTTCCTAGTGGAAACACGATATTAAAACAGGGAGAGTGTACACACAATACAAGAGTATTACTTGAGAGCGGTTCGACTTCACTGATTTCGTTATGTTCCTAATTATCCACACAAAGGTTGATAATTGTTTGCAACATTTACAGTGAAAACTTAGATTAAAATTTATGCATACATAAGTAAATAAATAAAAAAACCTGCTGTCAATGAAACATTCTTTTTCTTTTTTGACAATAGGTGTCCAAATTATGACATGCATACATATCTTGTCGTGTGTGTGTTGAAACATTGGTCCGTCAGAAACTGCTCAATACGTTGACCAATATGCGAAAGGTAAGCGCTCGTCATTAATTACTGCTTCATTGGAGATCTTATAACTTTAATTTTGCAAGTACGTCAATCAACGCTAAGTATTAATAATATGTAACAAGTTATTCTTTTATTAATAGCTTAACTCCGGTAAACTTTTTAAAACAATGTATTGTTTAAAACATACTGGTTATATAATCCAAAAGACTCTTTTATATAACATACCTACCTATAGTTTTATATAGTCATGTCACATAAATTGATATTTTTTATTCGCTTGCAACAATTTAAACGAGCTATAAAACATATTTTTGTTGGTAATTGTTAATGTTAATTACATAATAAAGATGTATAATATAAGTACGTTGATAAGTATTGTTTTTGCAAGGTTTAAAGTCATCATTGAGCTCGTCTTATTTCCATATGAATGATGTACGCATTGTCGGGCTTGTTATTAAAGCATGCTTTAAAAAGTCAACGAAGGTTAATTGGATTTATTACGCCCTTGATTTTAATGGTTAAGGTTTCTGTCTGGCTAGACATTTTTAATGCAGTAATGCATTAACGCGGTTTTAATGCAGCAAATAGTGTCAAAACAAAAAAAAATTGCTATTTCTTTTTATATATCTATTTGGTACTAGCTGTGCCTGCGACTTCGTTCGCGTGGATGACGAAACTTATCAATGAGTTTTAACCGCAAAATTAAGTTTGTTTTTTATTGTTTATACTTTTCCGGGATAAAACTACCCAGTGTGGTGCCCAGGATAATAAAGAATAATTATACCAAGTTTCATCAAAATCGAACCGGTAGTTTTTGCGTGATACCTGAACAAACAGACAGACAAAAATTATTTTTTTCACACTTTTGGTTTCGGTGTCGGTCTAGTAACACCCCCCGCTATTTATTTTTTTGATATTTTCCATGTACAGAATTTTCACTTTTACAGATTTATTATAAGTATAGATTTCCAAATAAAAAAGAGGTCAAATATATAAAAAGTCTATAAATGAATTACTTATTTAATCAATTATGTTCAACAATAAAAGAAAAAGAAAGAAAGTCACAGTTTTTCGACATTTTTCTTTTGTCGGTCGTCTCCACCAGATGCATAATTTATAAAAAAATACTGATACATAACTTTTCTGATTGAAAACTTGAATCATTTCATATTTTTTTTAAGATTAATCCTTAATTGTCCTTTCTCATCAAGCTTCAATAAACTTTTTGTAAAAGGCATTACGTTACGGATTTCACTGTTACCAAACTGATACATTGTCGTAAATACCACTTGTTTATTTATTACTTACAGTTTAAATGACGCACCCTGACCGATTCATCCACGGTTCTTTATTGGATTATTATACAAACGTCATTCTTGCTCCTCTTAATCCCGACAGATACCTACTTACGTAACACATTAATATTATCATGTTATGTCATTTAATTTAATAGCTTGTTCCGATGCAAAAGTTATGTAATGTAGTTCTTCAAATAGTAACCCAAGTGCGTCACTGTATCCGTAATACGACAAAGTTTAGTTAAATCAGTATTGACAGTATTACCGATACCTAGTGTTAAGTATGACCTCATTAATTTGCACAATTAAATTGTGGTTGATTTAAACGACTTGGGTTTATTCATCATCGATAATTATTTACATGAATGATATTATTTTTTAAAGCAATAAATAATACAACAGAATTCAGAATTATCTCTTTAAATTAGTCGTAATGTTAGTCAAAGGACAATCACTTGGTGAGTTTTTTGTTGAACTGCGATTTGTAACCGTAATGTCTGGATTAAATTAGGTTTGAAACTGCGGAAGTCATTACACGAAATGAAGCGTCATTCCATACAGACACTAAGTGTGTCACATAGATTAAATGACCTAAAATATTTGCAATCATCAGTGACGAACGTGCATCATGTATTGCAGATAGTTCTAGTAAAAATGCGGTTATGCGGTTAATTTATTTGATGAGAATGATGATCCTGGTAAAATACTCTACTTATTATTATTAATTACATTTTAATTCACGTTCGTATAGTTTGATCCCTTGATTAGTGCAGTAATTGTTAATACAAAAATTAAATATGATTTCAAAGCAATAATAGAATATTTACTCATTCTCGATTTCCTGAAAAAACTGAGAAAAAATATCCTTAAATACTGGTGTTGATAATTTTTTGACACATGAGGTATTCGGTTTGCAACAACGTGAATAACAATGCAGTTATTGAATATTGCAATACCTATAGGTATGTGCAATACGTAGGTAGGCTTGAATGTATAGTATGTGCTTATTTACTTGATGACAGTTGTTTAACAGTTTGGTTCAAATCAGGTCACTACTTCCTTACAATTATATGTAGCAATGCGATGCTCCTGTAAATTGGAATATAAATATTTGAATAGGCAATACTAAATGTTTACTGTTTCAGACACAGTTTTCAGACGTCAAATCGTAAGAACAGACCTATTGCTCAGCGAAACATTTTCGTTTATTGAAAACTATACGAATTGAATGTGTAATACAGTACTCAAACGTTTTCACTGTCTCCATTTTCAAGTTCCAGTTGTGAAATATATAGCGTAAGCGATTACTAAGGTTCAAAGACAGAGATGCCTCTGTTACACAATCCAAGTGCATAAAGTGGACCATGCGAATGCGGCACTACCTCTCGTTGCTTAACTAAAGATATCGCTGTTTAGGACATTCCCTGGATAACAGTAACCATGTCGTAAGTTAACGTGTATGGATTTAAAAATACCCATTTTCTATTGCAGAGCAAGGTTGAACACGCATTGTGAAGATTCGTTCACACAGAAGAGGCTTTCGTAATCCTCATTCAGTTCAGTCGTGGGTCTGTCACCATAAAGGTCGAAACAAAACACCGATGTTGAATGTAAACGGTTTAAAGTTAATGGGATTCCTTATTGTGCTTTTGGAAATGTCATGTCTGACCATGGTAATTATAATATCGTAACCACAAATAATTTAAAATAAGAGTGGATTTTACAATGGGCCATTTATGAATTTATTTTAAATTGCTAGTTTTTTGTGCATCATATTTTCCATTCTCCTAACTGTATTCAAGGATACTTGACAAAGCATCTGTTAATATTCTCCACACACATTCTTATGCGTTCCGAAACATTGCTCCCCTTCTAATGGGGTATTTAGACCCAACGTATCGATTTCTTAATGTAATAAGGCATCAAATTGGCATTCTGTAACGCGTCTCTGAAGTGTGCCATGCGTGTTGAGTATACCTATTATTAGCCGAGAAATATTTCTACAGTAGGATATGTAATTGTGTACCTACTGATAAATGATTCGATCGTAAGTACTTTAGTCTTTCTTTCAGGTTGCGTAACGGGTCTGTTGCTGGGTCGGCATAAATGTTCAAAAATCTTCAGAATATAATTAGCTAAAAAACCTAACAAAATCGCCCCGTAGCATTACACACAAGACAACCTTTTCCTTTTTGAATTCTAATGAAAGCATATAATAGGAACCCTGTAATTAATGCCCTACTGCTGAGACGAGGGCTTTTCCTATAATACATTTTGTACAATATAGCGATCGTTTCTTTAAAGCACATATATGACATTAGCTTAGCCCTTTTTTGGTCCATTGCAATGCTTTTAGACTATCTCCGTCCTGAGAAAGCCCTCTTTCCCTGGGCGGAGGAGCGTCTTTCTCACCGGACCCCTGCTGGTTAAAACCACCTTTTTCTCCTTCCCTTTTGCTGGCTATAGGTGGGACTACATAGTAACATATGTAGGTCTATACAAACCTTCATAGAGTTGAGGCTGGTGGCGGCGTTGGCCACGACATCGCCCAGCGTGGCGGGCGGCAGCGCGTCACTGCGCACCACCAACGCGCATGCGCAGAGCAGCACGCCGCGCCACCAGCGCACACGCATCTTCACTGCTACTTATATTCACTTAGCACAATATCACCACCACAGATACAGTCTTTATGTTTATTGTGTATCAACGCATCGCTTCTTTTATAACGTACTATATTAACACAGATTCCTGTAACAAAAAAATACTTATTAGAAAATTATATTCAAGATGCAATTTCATTTAAATGGGTAACGGTTATTGACCTAAGTATACCTTCTGATTCTAAAAGTGATTACACTTATTCGAAACCAATTTACTACCAATTATCATTTACCTAACCATGAGGCCTATCAAACCATAATATTGTGAAATTGTTACGATTTTTTAGCCTCACTAAATAGGTACTTCCTTTACAATAAAGCCCACAAAAAATGCTGTTTATTAGATAAAAGATTCCTTAAAAAAAGTAGTAGGTGCATTCTAGGTCAAAATATCTTTCATCATAATTCGTGTCAAATTCACGCTTGTGTAGTCCGCTATGTCCAGAACAATTAGTCATAGATTAAGGCAACAACAGATACGTTATAATCTTAATTGTCTTCTTTATTGCCTACTTCCTTGCATACTGGCTGCATGTTTATATGAATGTACATTCTACATACGTAACGTTAGTTAACATGGTATTCTATTTTCACGTCACGATATCGCGTGTCACTTGTTTAAATTCCGGGTTACTAATGTTACGTGTGTATGACGCGAATGACCAAGCTAGGAAGTCGAGTCTGCGACGTATGAAATCTGTGGTTCACGCTGTTCACAGCATGCTCTAGTACGTGCATGCGTACTACGTACTACCACATTATCGACTTACGTTGACTTCAAACGTTGGAACAGACTATGGACCCAATACCCGCCCAACATGTGAATTGAGAAAATAAGGAAACAAAACTCATGCGAACTCCTCTCGAATTAATGAGGTATGTATAAGAATGGAAATTTTGTAAACTATTTATTTTCGTTAAGACAATACAAAATCTCTTCAGTACACTTTAATGTGCAACAAAGAGGACTAATATTTACTGATTACCTGCACATCATTAGTTTTCAGCTGTCCTCGGCTATTATGATAAACAATATATTTAGCGACTTCAATCTACACTCATCTCAAGTACCTAATTGAAAATATTCATGGTTGTTTGGCGGATGTGTGAGCTCTTTTCTTGATGCATGTTTAACAAAGTGTTGGACCCAACATTTGAGCCAAGTTATGGAGCCGGCCTTACGGGTGTCGCGGCCGACCCGAGCGAGACGCTCTCGATATTATTCAACGCACACTTTCACTCGCTAATCTATACCTACACTACCTAAATCTGAGTCATGCCTCTCAGCTTCCCTTTCAGTAACATAATAGGTACCTGCATAATACACAGTATAAGTCATTATTACATAAATAAATTATGTAGGTACTGAGTAGATCAATTACCCAGATTACTTTATAATACCGTCGCAATAAATATGTTAACAAGAAATAATGATTTTTAATTAAGTATACTTGTAATAATTATTAACAGACTGACGTCATCATTACGTTGATTTATGAAGTAGAGTTAGTATCACAGGTTGTGTTACTCTACTTCAGACATCTCATATCCGTAAGCTCATTGAGATCTCAACAACAATATCACCACACACTTTGTGCGTTTTTTTTATAAGTTGTCCGTAGAGGTAGTTATCGCATATTTTATTGATTACGTATGAAAACGTCTCTATCATATAATACAAGTTTTTGGGCCGTCATGATTTGCGGGTGATTTACACCTCTTCAGGAGCAAACTTTCTAACGGTTACCTAACTAGGTTATGTAAGACCTTTTTGCTTGTGTGCCACTAACATCAAGCATTGTTTCAGCTGAAAGTTACGGGGACGGACCCAATTTTCAAAGGGTCAGATGCTTGAGGCTGTTTTTCGAACAAAGATCATGTTTTTTTTTGCTTGTTAAATACATTGATATGAACTACCATTTTAACTTGCCTATAATGCTTCAATTCTATCAACACTTTTTACATTGATATTTATGGTACTCTACCTTTTACAACATTGAAAATTCTAAAAAATAAAAAAATAATGTAACTTCACGTTTTTGAAAACAGCTATTTATACCGAAAACAGACTAATTACTCAAATATGTAGGATAGCTTTCAAGATATTTAGCAACATTTATGATGTAACTCGGTTTCACCCTAGAAAAGACATCAACGAGTTTCTGGCACACATTATTTTGATTTTGATTTTTTCGATTGAATTGTTTTCATTTTTATGTGTTACTTATTTATAAAGCTTTTATAACTAAATATGTAATGTGTGTGTACGTACATTATTATTCAATGAGCATCTTTATTTGTCAGACAATAAAATGGGTGTGTGTATTTAGTGTTTCATAATTTTATTTATAAAAGTTATTAGACAGTCTTCATATAAGGCCTATATTTATTTCTATATCAGACCCCGGAACACAAGTGACGTAACGCTAGATACACCGTAATTTCAGACCGGGTTACATCATAAGATAATAACGTCCCTAATTGAAGGAAGTAGCTCGAAACTCTATGGAACTAACTACCTCAGTTTTATTGAACCGGGAAATAGACAACAGTACAGATTATAATACTGCTTCAATAAAGCCTTCCTTATTGTCTCTAAAATAAACAAAAGAAAATAATATAAAAGACTTTCGATGTGAGAGCAAAAGTTATATGAAGGCAAAGAGCATTGGATCACACGAAGAAGATTAGACCTTAAAAAAAATATTTATGACGTAATCACTGAAGTGGAAAAGTCTAAACATTTAACAGAAATATTAATATTTAGTTATTCAGTTGTTATTATGAGTTATTGAGTGAGATAAGTAAATTACACTTGACTTTATACATTGAAGGTCGATCATGTTTGTGTTATCTTGTCTAGAGACACTTCTAAGATGTTTCAACTATGATGACATTATTTGTTTAACACTTCAATATTCTAATGTTACTTGAGATGCGCTCAATAACTAAAGGCCAGTCACATTTTGCACTAGTATTGTGCACTTTGCTGGTGTAAATATTATCTAATCCGAAATGAGTTTGTAACAAATAAATATTTTTGTGGAGAGACACGTACGGACACTAACTACTGTGCCAACTGCCAATTGTGTAATAATATTACTATTTTTAGATTATAAAGTAAGTATATCATACATCTAGTAGATTTCATACATCAAATATTCAATGGACATGTGCAGAAATAAGATCCAGACTTGGATTAAATATAAATCTATCAATCAAAAGTTTGTAGCATGCGGCCCAAGCGGGGCTGGAACCTGCAGCTCGTTGGCGTTGGCGATATGAGCTATGCCACTTAGAACATATATTTGTTTGTGGTACATTCTTGTACGATTGTTCTCATGATAGTTACAACAATGTAATTACTTAAGAGTTTTATTGACCTTGCATGTTGTCTATGTTGAGTGATGGGTAATAATTGCTTCTGAATCTCTAGATATCGCAGTAAGTATCTATTGATATGTATATATTGTTTTGATATATATTGGATAAGTTACAAGATAAATAAAAGCTTATTAAATACTTGATTATTAGCTCAAGATGTAAGTGTTTTTTAGTAATAAACCAGTGTATTGTCATGTAGTGCTAACTGCTAAGACGACATATGAATGGTCACTTTAACATGAACAGTAAGTGCCATTGAAACCTAGTAGTTTTAATGATCTGTTTTAACAGGGATGTGATTAAAATGTACTTCATAATTTACTGATAGGACTTTATTTTGTGTATAACCCGTGAAGTTTAACATAACTTTGATAGGGAAACATTTTTTATATACCCCTACCTAAGTAACAGGTATAGATATATACCTACTTTTCGTACTTCTATTAAAAAATATATTTTTGCTCTACATGAGAAAATAATAATTATGACACCTATTGTTCTAATGAACAATTTAAAACGCATAAATAAATCATTAGTATATTCATTGCGGACTAAGTATTTATGTTTAATTGACCTTTGTTTCACATCAATCTTGCTTTCAGCAGCCGAACTCCTGACCTCAAGGATATAGGTACATATTTATTATTCAACCGGTTTAAGAAAGGCAACAAGATCTTGCAAAGGATAGTGTTCGTTTAACGTAGGTGCTATTGGCAATCTGTAAGCTTCCAAGAAAGTCTTAGCGATGTGATCATAACTCGACTTTCCCGGAAAACCCGCGTTACGTCAACGATGTAAGATTCTGATATAAAGAGAATTAGAGCTTTTAACTCAGTTACATCCGTTTATCTACTCATGTGGTTACATTAAGTATAGGAGTCAATTTAAATATTTATCAATCTACGGTTTATTATGTGGTATATCTTTACAAGTTATCAAAATTTCAAGAGACATGAAAAGAGTAGCTAACTACTTTGTAGGTTTGGTATCCATATTTATTAGAAAACATTACTGTTTTGGGTTTTGTTTGTTTATCTTACCTGTGACGCTTGTTTATTTATATAGATATCTACGTCACTCATATTTTGATTGTACTAATTTAAAGGCATGTAGTTCTCGATGGGATGGCACATTGTACTTAACATTAAATAAAGGTAAGTAGATACTATAACTGCTATAACCGAGCATGACGAAAAGAAACCATTCCCCACAACAACAAAAAAAGACAAATTATAAAAATATATATCAATAGGTAGTAAATAGGTGGTAGGTAGGTACTATGAGTCAGAACGTAAAAATACCATAAATAATGAACATTACCCAAATATATGTTAATTTATAATTGCTGTAATTTCGTGGTAGATAGCGGCCGCACAGACACAACACTTAACAGTTTCAGGTAACTATTACAGGCTGTATGGTTACAAACGGGTGTTATAGTTACAAAATTTGTTTATATGAAATCGTGGGCTCGTGTTGTTGATAATTCGTTGATTCGTGATCGGAGAGTGCGCGCGCGCGTGTCGCAGGTACGTTCACTTCACTAGGCCGGCGCGCGGCGGCGACGTCGTCGCCTTCGTAACAGCCTGAGAACTGTTACTCAACATCTACCACCACCACTGCACACCTATCAGAGGATACCTACTATTTACGATATCGAATTTCGGTGATTACGTTGCAAGGATGATTTGAAAGGTTTCTCGTGTATTCCTGTGCGTTGATGCATGCTTTCTTATTCATAATACAAAGTTTGGGCTAAGTCTGTTTATAGGTAATGGTACGTATGTGCCAAAATAGTTGCATTGAAAAAAAGGACCAACCGTTGGAGTAAACGAGAATAATAAATACTTTAGTCGTAGCCATGTAAGATAATCCTGATTCAAACTGTATGCTAGAGCTACTTAGTTATGCCCTGAGCTATGTGCTGCACCTATGTACTAAACTATGTGCAGTAGGCACTAAGGAATGCAGTGCGAGCGTTAGAGGGGACGGAAGGGTGGGAGGGTGGCTGAGGATGTAGCGATGGCCCAAAGTGCCTATATCAGTGCCCTTAACTCTTCGACTATTTTTTATTTCAATAGATTGCCTTACAAAACTAATATTAGATTAGCGGAACGTACACACAGATACCTACTTTTAACAAAAATATCCTTTACTGGATAACTGGATGTCAATGGCCCCAACGCAGCCGCGTCGGTGCTACGGTACGGTAGGTACCTATATAGGTTCTGAGGAAGCTGTCTATGGTGCTGCAGCAACGTATGGTGCTGAAGGTACTTAAGCTATGCACAGAATTAATAATATGTTCTATACCCATTTATTCAGATGCTCATGATCAACTGTACAAATGGCGTCCCGCGTCTGTCCTCGGCCACACCGAAAACCTAGTCACTTTTTTTATTTTTATCACTACATAATTCTCATCACCGGTTTGCTCCGATTTTAGGTACCTAGGGTCGCTAATACAAGGCGACGGTGATGTAGACCGAGACGTTACACAGCGGATCAATTCAGGATGGATGAAATGGCGACAGGTCACTGGAACAACTTGTGACCCACGGATGCCCCTCAAGTTGAAGGGTAAAATCTACAAAACAGTTATTAGACCTGTCGTAATGTATGGATCGGAATGTTGGGCCCTAAAGAAGACGGATGAAAGACGATTACATGTAGCAGAAATGAGAATGCTGAGATGGATGTGTGGAGTGACGAGAATGTATAAGGTTAGGAATGAGTATATAAGAGGAAGTTTGAAAGTTGCGCCAGTAACTGAAAAAGTGAAAGGGAATCGCCTAGCCTGGTATGGGCATGTAATGAGGAGGGATGAAAGGCAGGTGAATAAGAGAGTGATGCATTTGAATGTGGATGGCTGGAGAGGAAGAGGAAGGCCGAAAAAAAGGTGGCTTGACTGCGTGAGAGGTAATATGAATGAAAAAGCAGTGAATGAGAGTATGACAGCTAATAGAGTGGAATGGAAGGAAAAAACATGGTGCGCCGACCCCAATTAATTTGGGATAAGGGCAGGAAGAAGAAGAAGAATTCTCATCAGTTAATATATAGCTATATAAATTCAAAAGTCGGCGAATCACGAAAATAAACCTTGTTCCTTGTAAATCAATAATATAACCTATATGTCAAAAATATACAGGGTGTCCGGTAAATAGTCCGACAAGCTGTGGTGGCTGATACCTTAGGTCAGGTCCTATCCAATGAACACAACATATTTTATGTTCCCCGAAAAGTTACAGGTGTCGAGTTACAATCGATTTTCGGAAATTTTAGAATTTTCTACCTTGCATATCAGACTTTTCCATTTTTCTTGCTGATTAATAGCCAGATGAAACATGCCAGATTAAAACATGTTTTAATCTGGCATAGAGAGTAAATGGCGAGAAGAAAATACCTAATTTAATTGTACAATGACGATCCGCGTTAAGTTACGTCTCATTTTTCCTCAGATTTACATTAGGTAGTAATATTTCAACAAATAGGCCCATGTGTGTACTTCAGCAGCTTGTTTTGTCAAATTTTGTAAGGAAAATACGCAAGTATTGTACCTTCCCAAAATCTCCAATATTCAAGCAAGTTTTTAAGATTGTTGTACAAAATTTCTACATACATTTATTTTTCACCACTGCAGTTCAAAGTTGAGCAGTAAGAAAAACTAAAAGTGACAATTGTTAAGCGAATGGCTTTTTTGTCAATACTTTCTTCTTTTAGATAAATAAGAGACTTACTAAAGCGTAGAGTAACTATTCAAGATTAATTTGATGTACAAAAAGTATTACGAAGGCTATTAATCAGCAAGAAAAGTGGAAAAGTCTGATGCAAGATAGAAAATTCTAAAATTTCCGAAAATCGATTGTAACTCAACACCTGTAACTTTTCGGGGAACTATGTTGTGTTCATTGGATAGGACCTGACCTAAGGTATCAGCCACCACAGTTTGTCGGACTATTTACCGGACATCCTGTATACAGTGTTGCGTGTATCTCCTATCCCATATTTCTTATAGACAATCATGTTCATGCTATACATTTATGAATTTATATTCACAGTCTAATGAAATGCATACTATAATTTATGTTATCTATAAGTACGGTGTGAGTATCCGAAACAATTTTATACTTTGTTTTTCAAAGCACAAAGCACCTGACGACTGACATTGACATATGACGTCATGTTATGTTTTATCTATCTTGGAAATTTTGTGCATCATTAACAATAAATAAAATTAGATAAAAATTTTAGTTTACGTGTTCTTATCGCCGTTATTTATTTATTTGAGCACAGCAGCTAGGGTACTGTTTTACGCACCTGCTAAGAAATTTCACAATGGCTAGTAATCAAGTGCCAGGCGTGCAGGCTACTGCGCCTGAAGATCTTCCACCACCGTACTCGGCTGTTGTCGGTAATCCACAATATGGCTTCGTGGCGCCTGGAGGAGAGCCCTTCACCGCAGCGACTAGCGCGTATCCGCATCCACAGCAGCCGAAACAGTTCACAGCTCCAGGGGTGTACCCGCACCCCACCATCACAATCACGAACACGCAGCCCCAGGCTGGCGACATGGGGTCCATGCAACCTCCTCCTGTTCCCGTCGGAATCGTGCTGCCGCCGGCGGTCGGTACTGAACCAGCGACAATTACTTGCTTCAACTGTGGTAAAATTGTGACTACAAGAGTGACATACACAACGGCATGGCATACTCATCTGGTTGCAGGGTCTATATGTGTAATTACAATGTAAGTATAATCATTTACTATGCCATGTAATTATTACTGACTGCCAAGGAAGGCATATTTTATAATCATCATAATCATAATCATAATCATTTATTCATTTGTAAACATAGGTTTTACATAGATGGTATTAAACAAAAAAAAAAAATAATAGTACCTCTATGTTTTGCTTCATTGGCATTTATACTACTTGGTTACTCAAAATATTAAGTAAATAATATAATCCATAGTTCCAATTAATGTAAAAAGATGATAAAATTGATAATTGCAATATAACCCAATGTATTTAGTATAGATTAACTATGTATTCATAATTTTCTTAAGTACCTACCTGGATCTTTCTTAAATCTTTAAGGAAAATGTTTTAAAACGGGATTTGAGGTAAATCTTATGTAATATTTCATATTATCAATAATTCTAACTGATAACATTTTGTTTTTCAGGGTTTGCTCTCTCTGCTGTCTTGGCCTCGTCCCATACTGCTTTGATACATTCAAAGATGCTGAGCATTATTGCCCCAACTGCAATACTTTTATTGGTAAAAGTAGCAAGTGTTAATAAGTTGGCGGAAAGCTGATGATATTGAGTATTGTGAAATTAAAAATCAAAAATCAAAAAAAAAAAAATTTTATAGCCAGTTAAGCAATTATGGTGCCATTAATATGCAACATGAGCCCCTAATTGCTAAGTGCTATTATCAATTGTCTTCTAAATATTTTATATTGCTTGTGAATCACCTATTTATTATTATAAGAATACATTCAAGTCTTGATTCACAATCTACTTCACTTGTAATCTATCAATGTGTTATGAATGTAACATGTTCTTGACTTATATTCACCATTCACAATCTTTAAACATTGTATAACATGTTGTGCATAATAAGCAATATTTTTTCACATAGTAGGTATGTATGTTTTAGAGTAAAATTATATGCTAGGATGATGTATCCAATTGCCTTCCTGCCTGAGATATACTGGATAAATCAATGTAAACTGGTTTAAGTGTTAACCAACCAACTTATACCATTGAAGGCAGGTTATTATTTATTTAAGTTTGTGTTCAAATAATCTACCCTATTTCTCGCTCACTTTAATTTATTGTGGGCACAATTGGCTTTTTGAACTCAGAAGATTAATAAAGTAGCCCTTTTCTTAAAACTGTTAAAATGTCTACTGTTTTGCAGCTAATGACAAAAGTATTATTGTATCCTAGTGTTTGGCTTGCCAGCTAAATCAGGTTTTGGTTATACTATGTTCCCACTTAGATGTACCTAGATTAAGGTGTTTTTTTAATTCTTTAAATAATGTTTTCAGAAGCATTATCCTATTTAAATTGTTGTGGTAATACTTACGTACATAATAAAGGATTTTCGTATTAATTTTCACTGCTAGTATAAATGCATTCCATCCATTTTTACATTCTATTTTAAAACCTAATAAAAAAAAAAACTAATTGTTTCAGTAAACGCAATACGTAATATATTGTAGTATCTTTATATAAAATTGTGTTGGTAAATTATGTGTAGCAGTTAACAAGATGAAGCATATAGGGAGGAAGCATAACAACATTATTAACTTCATGACTGATATTAGACTGAGTTTAAAATACTATTAATTGTGAAAACTGTAAAAAGAAATTTTGTTAAATTTACTATTATTAAAATGTAGCAAAACAACATGAAAACAAAAGACGTCATAATCAGTGAAGCTTTTTTATTTTGTAACTGTTATACTTTTCGAACAGGTACATAGATGATAAACAAAGTTTATCTAGGTCTATCTTAGATAAACTAAATTTTATAATTAAAGGGTAATAATATATTATTGTGAAATGCCCACCCATTGTATTGTATGATGCTATTTCACTGTTTTTAATTATATATGTTAATGTATTTATACTGTAAACTATTGTTTTTTTTTTCTTCTAAAAAAATGTACACTAACCAACTGAAAAGAATAAAATCGAACGAAAAATATGTCATGATATAAAGTAAAACTGGGATTTTACTATACATATATGGCTAATTTTAATACATTTTAAACGTAAGTCTCACAAATGAATAATGAATGGCGTGTTCGACCCATCAATTAATTGAATTACTTGAACTTTTCGCATTATTATCATATTTGACGGGCCTGTTGGTCTAGTGGTTAGTGACCCTGACTGCTATTCCGGAGGTCGTGGGTTCGATTCCCGCCCAGGACAAATGTTGTGTGATGAGCACGATCATTTGTTCTGGTTGTCTGGGTGTAATTTATCTATAATATGTATGTATTTAGAAATATACTTATAAGTATGTTTATCAGTTGTCTGGTTACCATAACACAAGCTCTGCTTAGCTTGGGATCAGATAACCGTGTGTGAGTTGTCCCAGGATATTATTATTATATTATTATTATTAGCAATCAAGGTTCCAGCAGCATTGTAAAAAATTACATTTTTTTACATAATTAGTTCTACATGAGTAGGAACCTAGGAACAATCGTATTTTCAGTCAATTTTAACAGCATTGCAACAGTCGTTCCTATTATTTTTCACTGTTGGTCAAAAAACGTCTCATTTATTTTATATTCAATAGTAGAGCTTCATAATATTTTATTTATTTAGTTCCTAAACATTTTATGTTGTGTATTTAATAGACTGAACAAAATATTGCGATACCTACTTTGTGAGTAGATATATAAACATGCTGTATTGGTACAATACGACAAGCAATCGTGTTAAATCACTATCTATGTGTGATTCATCGTACCTGTAGATAGGTAGGAAAGACGGCACATCCTTGACAGCGAAGAAATGCGATTATAAACCTTAGTACCTACTTTAAAATAAAGGCCATTTCAATAGGAAATTATTATCACAGACGCGCTGGCTACTATAGGTATCAAATATTTAATCAAAGAATTGCATTTTTTAAGTGAACTCTGTGATGGTGATTATAAGGAAAAAAATACTTTTAACATACAGGTTTCAGTTAGGGAAATAGTAAAAACAACGCAATGGAAATTAGAATCAACTGCCTATCTGTTAGTACTGAAATAACTTAAGTGATAAGATAGCAGCATTTACTAATGATAACGACGTAAATTTTCGGCGTCAATGGCAATCAATATGGTATTATACGAGGCACAATATCGTTTATTAGTAATTCCATAACATGGATATGAATAATGGTGTGAACCCAGTTCAAAGTGTTTCGGCGACAGCAGTGCTCTCTGTGCAGTCGGAGACAGTGACGTACCACAGGGAGCCGCCGCCGCCGTACGAGTCTCTGGACGGAACAGTGACTAACCAACCGATCGTGCAGACTATTATCGTCCAGCCAAGCCTCAAGAATGTACCCATGCACTACATCTGCCACAAATGCGAAGAAAGGGTCCTTACTAAAGTGAAATATGAAAATACAAAAAAAACACACATGCTGGCTGGTTTTGTTTTTGGTTTTACACTGTAAGTACCTACTAAATAACTTTAAGTTCTGGATATTAAGCCTGTTCAATCTTTGCATAAATCGGTGTGTGATAGTCAAATAATTGTTTTACAAAAGTAGTTACCTATTTTTAACCGACTTCAAAAAAGGATACTGTCTGAATTCGACTGTTTTTTTTTTTTGTGTGTTACCACAGAACTTTTGACTGGGTGCTCCGATTTTGATGATTCTTTTTTATTTGAAGGTTTCCCGTGTGGTACCATTTCAATTTGGTCCAGTTTTGACAGTGGGATCCACGAAGAAACTATTTATCTAAGACTTATTTTAAGTTTGTTTTTTTTTTTCAAGAATTATAATAAATAAGTAAATAGGACAATTATTTTTTTGCAGTTGGTGTTCAATGTGCTGTCTCGCTGCAATACCTTACCTAATGAAAACATTCAAGAAAGCTCATCATTATTGCCCGAATTGTGATTCTTATTTAGGTGCATATTCGAAAATGTAACAATGGGTTTAGGTATAATTATATATTTTGGTCTCAATAGTTTAATACTCATAAAAAATAGGTGCACAAACTTCGTACTGTAGTTGGACAATGTGTGCTATGCTTTCCAGATAACATTCTCCAGTGACCATATGAATATTAATAACGAACTAGTGTGTTGCTCTTGGATTTACTTCTAACCGATTTGAACCGATTGACAATGGCATTATGACACTTTGTTACCTTGAACTTACAGTAGCTCCAAATTTGTATATGTCATAACATTTTTCAGTCACTCTAAATTAATATTAAATAAGTATTGAAATTGATTCAAGATTGAGCCTGCTTGAAATGATTTGATATACTGTTTTTATCATCTCTTTAAATAATATTTCTAATTTCTTGCTATCATTATTATTCTGGAATCAATTCAAGGTGGATACCTACTTTATGTCTAGTAGTCTGAACAGTGTCATACCAGCGCCTAGATTTTTGATAAAGATGATCATACATACGTGACGCGATTACAGTAGGGTAGAAGTGTCCAGATGGTCAAAGGGTATTGACATTGATAGCAATGATAGCAACTATTATTACTATCTAATCTATACATATGCCTAATTAAGTTTTTGCAACTGATCTGTGTCTGCAAATTTTTTTTGATGCAAGTTATACAACGACTTCTCTCTTGTTATACTTATTGAGTGATATATGTATAAAAAATGAGGGTATTTTTGTATGAAGTTAATTTTAACAATAAATGCTTCAAAGTGTTATGAATGGTTTTATTTTTCATCACTTCCACTAGCAATGATCGATGTGTTAACAACAACGTATATGTATACGAGTAGGTACGTATACAGACTTACCTATATAAAAGACTAAAATAATAAATAAAAAGGATAATTAAATTAGGAAATAGTTTATTTGATGTCTTTCTATTATCATACAAAGTGGCTTACGTATTATACAATTAGATTTCATAATATTATTTCTACTACTATAAGTGTGACCCCGTATCAGCTGACTCCGTTGCTGCGGTTTCATTTACCCTTTGTTTTAAACACTGGTCGAAATTCAGGTCTAACACATTCACGTCAAAATTTGTCGAAACATACAAGTCAACACGGCACAAACTTATTTTATTGTTTTAAAATTAACATAATTATCGCTAATATTGGGTTCCACTTGTAAAGGCCGCGGCAAAGAGTAGCAGATACGGGCGTTCTACAGTATACTCAGAACATTTGACACAGTGATTCACTACACTCGTCGAGCACTATTGAAATTGATAAAAATAACGTAAAAATAACTTCAATTATAGATCTTACCGTTAACAAGCATTTGATTTATTTATTACTAGAAATAAAACAGTCAGCATTTTAAATTCAAATCTTACCCTAAGGCACTGACAAAAATGATTATGCGCTAGATAAAAAAAAATATTTATAAATAATGATATAATTCTAAAGAGTAAATAACATTCCTTAAAATTATTAAGAATAGAAAATTGATAATTCGGCAAATTAAAAATATGGGTCCTATACCAGAATTAGGAATATGGAATTTTTTATTATACAATCGCACGTCACTTTCTTTTTGTTAATTTCCCTCATATAAAATTGTTTATTACAAGCTAACTAGGATTAAAACATACATAAATATTTATCAAGATCATCAATATTGCTCAATTGCCACAATGGATTGATATTAATTTAAACATCACAATCAAACTTTTATAATATAATATCTTTTGATCAGGCAAATAAATAAACCGTTTGTATCCATGATTGAATATGATGCAAAGATCAAGCAGTTACACTAGTTACTATAAAATTATCGTATTGCCTATACAGTCCCAAAATCACTCATTGAATACAATTTAAAAGGAATTTTGTGCTAGAACTTGTCAACCCCTGTTGATAAGCTTTAACAATAGTTGCGCAAAATAAGTGTTATGGCATAGTCTTCAATTAAATTTTCGAATATAATTTTATTGAAATCTCCCCAATTTATTAAACCTTATTATAACGCTACTGAATTAATTCCAATCACATTGAAAGAAATAAATTCAAGCGTTTCCTCCGTAAATACAAAAGTACGATGGTAAATTATTATTTTCCAGTGGCGCTGCTAGTGTTACAATATCAGTAAATGAAAATACATTAATTTTATTTATTATGACTGTTAATTAGTATGCTGCCACTTCTTAAGTCGATTATTACCTAGTTGCATAAGAATCGTGTTGCTGCTAGCTAGTTTGCTGCCTAATTACCACTTTCCTTATGTACCCATGAAAGTCTTATGAAGATTATACAGTATTCCAATTATTGGGAAGTACATGAAAAGTACACTTATTTTGTAAAGTACTAATCAAACGTAAACATCAACATAACTAAATGGCAATTTTTCGAGTTAAAAATAATTTGTTTGGACGATTACTGCGATTGTATGTCGAGTATGATTAATTTGGAACTTTACATTCTGAGCGATAGTTTGCGAGTCTCTTATAATAAAATTACCGATATCGATTAATAGTAACATACATCTGAGCGGCGACGCGTCGTGTTCGCGATACCGTCGATACCTGTGCGCGCGCGCACTGGCCAGGAATGACATCTCGATACATCTCGCATTTACTTGGCTGTTGTTATTTCTCTTCGAGCCCCATCTGTAACGGCCATTCACTACACAATTATGGATTATTTATAATGATTCTTCATGATGTGCCTAGCAATTTAATTTTGTTAAAAGTAAAAATATTTGCCATAACTGATACATGTTCTATGGAATCTGAGCAGTGGCAAGTGAGGCCACCAACGCAGCAGTTTTAAAAATATGAATTTATGATATTTACAAAACATGAATCATATGTTTTATTATATGTTTTTTTTTATCCTGTACATGAATGTTGTTTGTTATTCCAAAAGATTATTATTGTTTTAATTTATCTAGACTTGTTGCAGAAATTTAATCTAGATTAGATCGATATTTGTTATCACCGCTTAATCATACTTTACTAAGAATTTATATTTACCTGTAATGGTCCATTGCTAACATCTACGTTGTGTTTATCGGATAAGCCAGCAATGAGTCTTTCCTGTAAAGAATTTTCGATAGTCTCAGAACATTTACTCCTATGAATTTCAGGGTTTTTACTTAACAAGGATGTCGTGGTGGCCTAGCGGTTCAATGAACGGAATTGTATGCACAAGGTTGCAGGTTCGAACCCAGGCAAGTACCAATATGGCTTTTTCAAAGTTATATGTACTTTCTTAATTATTCTAAGACACTTCTGACAAACGGTGAAGGAAAACATCGTGAGGAAACCTGGATTCCAAAATTTGGGATCTGAAATCGCCAATCCGCAGAAAGCAAGCGTGGTGATCAATGCTCGTGTCTTCTCTATATGGGAAGAGGCCTGTGCCCAGCAGTGGGACGTTTATAGGCTGGATTACTTAACAAGGTGAGAAAAATGAATCTTAGAGCTAATTTGACGAGTGTGTATGAAAGCGACGAGTTAAAGCAGGATCAATTGACGCGCTTATCTGAGTTCAATACTCCTTTTGTGATCTCAATCAGAAAGAATTTAGTTTATAAGTTTCAAATCAAATTGGTGGAATCAGGATTAAGTATTGATTTTTTGCGTATAATATGGCCTAAGAGGATATTATTTATCAACTAACCTCGGCAAGCCGCTCTGCATCGGCGAAGGTCTGATTGTGATTGGAACCTTTCGCCTGATGTAGTTCTTCCTGTAATGTATCTATTTTCTTTTGCATCTGTGAAGAAGGTGAAACGATTTAATATTTAAATAGAAATTCATGTACACCATCACCAAAAATGCAGATGCCTTGTTTGACAATCATACTAAGAGTAGTAAGGAAATGTTTCTTGTATACCACAATCGAATCCGTATCCAGATCTTACAAGAATAGTAGAGTTAACATTAATTATTAACAATAATTATGGGGAAAATAAACAAATAAATATTTTTCTGACATTTAAAATCATGCTTAACATTTTCAATAGTCATGTAATCGTTCGTTTATGACATAACTCAAGATTAAGTAATGTCGGATAGCTCCGGTAGTGGGTGTACAAACAAAAGAAATAACCACATAAAAACTCAGTAACCGCGACAAAGGAACACAAAAGCACACAGTGCGAACACAACGATCACTGTAATCTGTACCTCCTCTACGATCGCGGGCAATGACTTTTCTATGCAGGAGTATGCGAACGCCAGAGGTTCCTACATAAAAATAGGAAGTTGCAATACACTATATTAAGCCATTAACACTGTAATAGTGACCATAAGCTGGTCTTTGTTAGTTATTAATGCAAGTCTAAGTTTACCCCCTGTTGCTTTTTTTCAGTTGTTGCAATTAATTTCAGCTGGTCACAATACCCAATATTGTTACCTTCATTTATCATTGGGAATTAAATATAGCCAAGACAGAATCAAAATATACATGAAAAACATTGTAATCATTAATAGAAGCTTGAAAATTGTTATGTAGTGATATTTTAGCGACATACCTGCAGCACAGTGCGCTGCCTGAGATCGTCGAGCTCGCGCTGCTTGTCGGCCAGCTGCTGCGACCACCGCTGCTCCTCCAGCGTCACATTCTGTTGTAGGCGGCTCAATACTCCCTCCTGTTATGTTACAGGATAGTATACATAAATAACCCGACCGTAAGATGGGGTTTTCGACACGATGTCGTACGTTTCGTGCAAAGTCTTGATGCGATGTTCTTTTATTATCTAACTTACGGAATTAAATAGATTTTTACTTTTTATACCCAGTTCTCATAGAAAAAAGAAAGTTGTTACTTCTGTTTCTTTTCTATAAAAATAAAATTTTCAACGTTGTCTCGTGTGATATGTGGTATAAGATCAGAAGCAAAAACAATAACATGACTTACGGTGTCATCAATAATTCTCTTGTATTTGTCGACAAGGGCTTGTGAGTATTCGTTTTGCTGGATGAGGTCCTTGACCCGGTCTTCGTCCACAGCTGGTGCGGGGGCAGGTGCGGGTGCGGGTGCTTCGAGATGCGCTCGCAAGCCGTCGGCGAAGGCCTGCAGCCAGCGCTCGCCGGGCGGTCCGGGCGGGCCGGGCGGGCCGGGCGGGCCGGGCCACGCCGCACGCAGCACGCGCGCCACCTCCTGGTACTGCGCCTCCTGCGCCTTCGCTATGGCCTCCTACGTACAAGCAATAACGGTTCCATCACGATACAGTATTTAGACACCACATGTAGTCTAAACTATACCCTATTCAGTATAGAAGCAGAGCAGATGTGGAAAAATTTACTTTGGTGACAATTTTACTAAAAGTAGGTGTATCAAATAAATAGATAAGGTAAACAAGTTTATAGTACATTTTCTAGGAAGAGAAAAAATGCATTAATTATAAAACGCAAAATTGGACGTAGAATTAGTGAACTAATTCTACGTCCAATTTGGCAATAAGTACTTTCATTGTACTTGTGTTTACCATTAGAAAAATAAATACATATGATTAAGAATATTATGTTTTCACAAGAATTCATTTATTGCTATCTACTTGGCCGAAGAACAGTAGCTACTCAATAATATTTTATGAATACACTAATATTTAATACTAATAATATTTCAGGATTACAATCTACGTCAACATGCACTACACTATAGGCAGGCATGTGTTGTTTTAATATATAAATAATATTTTTATATTAATATTTTTTTGTTGTAGTACACTTGTTACTTTCATCTACCTCAGTTTTTTTATCTTTCCTGTCCATCCAAAGGTTGTCTGGAAGATATCGCTATAAGCGATAAGACCGCCATTGTACGCTTTACTGTACTTTATATTCAAATATGTAACTTTAATGGTGTACACGTGTACACATAAAGAATATTCTATCTATCTATCTAATCAAAAAACTTATTGTAACATATAAACATATTTTATTCATATACACAAGTAGGTATATAAATAAAATGGTATTAAGAGTAAGGTAATAATTAAAAAACTTGGCATCCACTAAAATTGTAATTAATACCCAGTACAAACATTTATTTTCTTTCCGCCTGTAAATATGCCAAGACACATTCGATATTGCACGTGGGTGGTGTGTGTTTGTGTGTATAATAAATTAAGTACATACATAAATAAATAAATAGTAGGTTTGTTTGTATCGCTTTGTCAAGACAACCAACCAACACCATAAAGATGGCTTGACTTATGTACAAAATATTTTAGAATTATTTTCTTTTAAACTTTATCTACATAAAATTATTAAAATGTACGTCGAATATACTTATCGACAAACAACTTGAGCCAAAAGCGCAATGTTAGCCGTATAATATATATTCGAAAAAAAAAAATAACGAACACAGGACACAATTAAACCAAGGATCACGTGACTAAAGCGACAGTAAAAAAAGGTCTCCTTGAGCCCTTTCATTTCGGCAAAAGGCATCCAAAATTAGATTCTGCGCTGTCAAGCTTTCAAGTGGTTTAACGAAAAATATACAGCAAAAAAATATAACAACAAAGCGAAGCCGGCCAAAGATGTATGTATGTACATGGTAGTGTGGCTTGGTTACTCAGGTGTCCGGTGTATGTACTGTGGGATAAAGCGGGCACTTACGCGCACTGAGTCTTGGGCCGGCAACGCACTTGCCGATTTCATCTGAAGGGACTTTTCGGCTGATTGTAACGCCTCCATTACTTTCCAGTTTTTAGTTCGCAATTCCTAAGCGGGACGATTCAAACCTTATTAATTAGTTGTTATGATAATTATTACTTTAATTGACATAAATCAGAAATATCAAAATATAAAAAATGCGGTTAGTATGTTAATATAAAACCGTTTTACTTTTCAAGATTAGACACAGTAATGGTTGTTTAAAAAAAATATTAAATGCATGTGAAGTATGTATAAATACTTCATTGAAAAAGTTAACAATACAGCCTGATATTTCGAACGAGGGATATTTTGAACAAATCACAAGAGTTTATCATTCTCATTGAACTTATGTTCACATCATGGTGGCTTAACAAATATTAAAGAAAATTAATCAATAGATGGAAAGGACTTTGAAAAGGGCACATTCATGTGACAAGCTAAAGCCAACTCGAGTATTAATAGTATATAAAGTTCGTTCAAAGCATCCCTAGCTCTGAGTAGAGTGTGTATGTGTAGTGCTCACATTGTTCTTCTCCTGGTATTGCAGCAGCTGGTCCTGCAGACGCGCGATCTGGTCGCGCTGGTCGCGGCTGCCGCGCTGCGCCGCCGCCAGCTCGTGCCGGAGCGACTCCACTATGCTCTCCACCTTGGCCAGCTCCGCCGCCTAGGAGTATCATAATATACAGTTAGGTACTCATCACCATCAATAGTAGATCGTGCAGTCAAAATAAATGGCAAATGGATCAGTGCCAACTCCTGTCAATTCACGAGGAAGACATTTCAGTCGTTCACGTGGAATAAGCATTTCGCTGCGTACTAAGATCACGTATTCTGTTCATTATGTATTCTACCTAAGCTGCAGAATACGCGTTGCCAGATCTCTAGCACCACTAGCTAGTAGTAAATGCATGCCACGATCAAGAGCAATAATTACATGTACATTGTATGTTTCAAATACACAATTAGAGTACTTGGCAAGTATTGCCAAGATGCCAAGTGACAGGATCCTACATTGTTAAGTGTGTATTTCCAAAAACCACCTAGCTACTAGCATTATAGTGTTCCAACAAAAAATATAACAAACAATCTTGTACAAATCAAATAATATATTCAAATTTCTGAATTCACATTATTGTGAAATCCGGAAACAGATATAGCTAGCTTAGATATCAACTAACCTTGAGTTGATCGTTAGCGGGAAGCCCGTTCTGAGTGGGCGCCGTCGCTTTCATCTGCTTGATTTCTGTTAGTTCCGTCTCTCGGGTAACCAACTGCTCATGCAGCGACGCTATTTCGTTCGACAACTGCAAACAAAATTGAGATCAGTGAAGTCATTGCAGTAGTAGAGTATCATGAGGATACAAAACTTGAACATTTAAGAATTTAGCGTAGTACATAAGCATAAATTACCTGTTGAATTTGCTTATCAGATTCTTCTTTAACTTTGTCGGCGTTGCTTTCGACAGCTTGGGCATGGTTCGCCAATCTCTGAACCTCGTTTTGAAGGTCTGCCATACCTAAGAAAATTACATGAAACGTTGGTTTAATATTATACTGATGAAGTTACAGATATCATAACATAAATAGTGTAGTTGTGTTTGTACCGTTGAGCCTTTCCTGCAGCAGTCTTAGCTCCTGCTGCGCGCGCTGCTCGCTGTGCACTGCAAGTTGACGTTGCTGCTCCAGCTCACTCAACGCGCGATTAGCCTCCTGTAGGCAATGACATAATTGAATATGAATATGATATAATATATTGTGCATTGGGGGCGGATTAATGATGTTAATCAGCGAGTCAGACTGCAGACTGGGACTGGACTGCAGACTGGGTTCGGAAGGAGGTGAACCGGGTCTTATAGCATAACTTGGGAGAGGTTTATATCCAGCAGCGGCGGTTCGCCTCCAGCGCGTGCGCGTTCAGCTCGCCCTGCTATACAACATGTAGCCCACCTGCAGCTGCTGCGCGAGGTCTGCGGCGTGCTGCTGCGCCATGACGCAGGAGTCGCGCGCGGCGGCGGCCTCCATCCGCAGCTGTCCCGCCTCCAGCGCGTGCGCGTTCAGCTCGCCCTGCTATACAACATGTAGCCCACCTGCAGCTGCTGCGCGAGGTCTGCGGCGTGCTGCTGCGCCATGACGCAGGAGTCGCGCGCGGCGGCGGCCTCCATCCGCAGCTGTCCCGCCTCCAGCGCGTGCGCGTTCAGCTCGCCCTGCTATACAACATGTAGCCCACCTGCAGCTGCTGCGCGAGGTCTGCGGCGTGCTGCTGCGCCATGACGCAGGAGTCGCGCGCGGCGGCGGCCTCCATCCGCAGCTGTCCCGCCTCCAGCGCGTGCGCGTTCAGCTCGCCCTGCTATACAACATGTAGCCCACCTGCAGCTGCTGCGCGAGGTCTGCGGCGTGCTGCTGCGCCATGACGCAGGAGTCGCGCGCGGCGGCGGCCTCCATCCGCAGCTGTCCCGCCTCCAGCGCGTGCGCGTTCAGCTCGCCCTGCTATACAACATGTAGCCCACCTGCAGCTGCTGCGCGAGGTCTGCGGCGTGCTGCTGCGCCATGACGCAGGAGTCGCGCGCGGCGGCGGCCTCCATCCGCAGCTGTCCCGCCTCCAGCGCGTGCGCGTTCAGCTCGCCCTGCAGCGCGGCCAGCTGTGCCAGCAACGCTGCTTCCGCCTACACAACAAACATAAGTTAAGTACACCACATTTTATAAGATAGCTACTTAGAGACCCCCACACTAGTATCTCTCTAGTGTCGTCTTTCTGCCTGCGCCCGCACAACGTCGGCGGCGCCAGCGCAACATTTTTGTTGTATAAGTAGCGGACGCTGGCGGCGACGCTTGAACGACCTAGTGTGGTGATAGTATAAAGGTGACAGCATCGTAACGCACATAAAACTAGCGAGTTTTATAGCAAATTTTGAAAATTATATACATGCATGTCATTTGTATTAGTGATCACTAAAAATATTGTATGGACACTTATTCTTACCTCAGACAGCCTCTGAATATGCAACTCCATTTGCACGCGCTGAGCTTGCACTTCACCCTCCGCACTCAGTTTCGATTGAAGCTATAGACAAATAAATAAAATTACCAAAAATAATAGGACATGACTTATGGACAGTAGGTAATGAGGTGTGTGAGGTGTGTACTTACCATGAGCTTCTCCTGCGCCATCTGGTGGTTGTCGTCGAGCAGTCGCTGCAGACGCGCCTGCTGCGTGTGCAGCTCCGCGCGCGCCGCCGCCGCCGCCTGCTCGGCCGCCCGCGCCGCGCCCACCGCGCGCGTGCGCTCCGCGTTCAGCGTGCCTCTACACAACACAATCACATGATACACAATGACCATGACACTTCCCAAGGCCACGTGTTAACATACCGCTTATATCGGCGAGTAGCTTGACAGACAGATGCTGGCCACATAAAGGAGTTTGAAAAGCTGTTGCGTCTCTTGAGCACATAAAAGAGTTCGAAATGGATGTCTACACAGTCATGTATATTGCTCAAGTTACTTGCCTATTATAACATTTTTTTACACACAAGCATCTGCAATTAAAACTGTTTATGTACTTTTAAATCAATCTAACAGGTAAATATTGGTTATTACCTGAGTTCCTTCAGCTTAGCGTGCAGAGCCTGCGACGCTTCGAGTTCGTCGGCTAGAGCCTTCTCCTTATCAGCAAGCTGCTTCTTCAGCTTTTGTATAGGGTCGTTCGGGCCCTAACACACAAATAGGACATAATTATAAGAAACTTTACATCGAGGTTAAAAAATAACGATGCTAATTTTGGTCGGGTGGGACCTGTGAATTCTATCCATTGATAAACGTTCTAAATTTAATTACCTATTTATTGGTATAAATTATAGAAGAAATGGAACATAAATACTCGTTTAAAATGGGTTATAGTTTTCGAATCGACTTTGCTTTCGGAATGTTTTCTATTGAGAAAATTTTGTCTAATCGTGTTTCTATCCATTGACTTCCCTTCATTAAGGATATATTTAATACATACATCTTTTTCAGACCTTAAAAGTAAGAAATGGCTAAATAAAAATGGGTTATAAAACATGCAAAAACTGTCAATTGGGCACAACTCTGAGCGGACTAAAATTTCGAACTTAGCGCCGTAGTATCTTCTGTTCAGCTCAAAAATACCTATCCAACGATGTAATACACTTAGCTACTGGAGAGTGGGACCAGATTCCATACAACTTGTGGATTGACCTTTTAGGAAAGAAATCCTAATCGTTCTAAAATACGTCATATAAAAAACCCATTGACAAAATGTATTGCACAATTTGCTAAATATTATCAAAAGCGTGCTAGGTCTCGATCTTTATTGTATTGTTTCATAAATTAGTTTCGAGGCGATAAACTTTAGCTTATCAGCGCATGTGTAAGGGTCATCAGTGTGTGACATTAGTCATGCTGACGCCCCTGACTTTGACACGAGTTCTTTATCAATGTTGTTGGAACACCCCAACTTTGATGCGTTTGCAAAATATAATAAAGACTTTATTTTTATTATGTAATACATACAATTATTATATAACTTAGAATGTACTTTATATATATTGCAGCATTGTTAAAAAGTAATTGAATGGGAACAGGAAGTAGGTATTATGATTACTATAGATATGTACCTCGGTCCATTCAGAATGCTCGGGCAGTGGGTCGTGGTGCTTGTTGAGCAAGGCATCGGTGAGGATCTGTATTTCAGTGCGGGACAAGGCCGCTTCGCGCACGACGCGCACCAGCTCCCCTACGTTAACGCCGCCGCTGTCGCCCGCTGCTAACAACAAACGCATATAAAAACGAACCTTTATTGCTACCAGTAACGTAAGAATGCGTCCACATCTGACGAACGACCACTACACGAGCAGCTCGCGAGCCGTTCGCGAACCGCTCGTAGCGTGCTCGCGCGCACGTCTGTCAGATGACGTAATTGACATGAGTGCTTTCGCGACATGCTCGCGAGCTGCTCGTGTAGTGCTCGTTCGTCAGATGTGGACGCACCCTTAGCAGTACAATATTTTCTAGACAAGGCATGTGTCCTAATATTAAGATTGATTGTTAAGTAAAGAAAAAGTTACTACAAGGAGTAGTAAGTAGTAGGTATAGTAAATAGTAATATGCGCTACGACGGTTATAAAGACCTAGTCTCCAACTAAAACACATTCAGCTGAATCTATTGAGCCTGGAAGCCAACTCCGACAGGTTGGAATCAGAGAAGGCTAAAACACGAAAATACGGTTTTTTAAAATGACTGCCACTTTTTGGACTTTAAAACAAAGAGCAATAAGAACAGACAATCTAGTCTTAAGAGTATAGCCTGACAAAAAGAGTTTGGAAAAATTTGGGCGCTTCTACACATATCACATTACAACGCCAACGTTTTTGGTATTTTTTATATTTTCGCAAGTTTTGCTAATACTGTTATTCAATTGGGGAGTTTCTGTAAAAGAATACTATATATTTTTACACGACTGCCCAAAAAGGAGTGTTATGTTTTCAGGGTTCATGTATGTATGTATGTATGTATGTATGTATGTTTGTAAGTTTCTTTATTCCACCATAACTTCTAAAAGGCTTGACCGATTTCAATGTTTGTGGTATCATTAGAAGCTTTGAGTTATCCCGAGTGACAAAGGCTATGTGGACATAAAAAAATGGTCAAGTGTGAGTCGAAATCGCCTGTAAAGGGTTCCAAACGGTTATTTTTTTTGTGTTGTATCATGTTTTTGTGTTGTAGCGCTCTATAAAATATAATTTATCACTAAAAGGTATTAAATAAAAAAAATATAATTAAAAAAAATCAAAAACACGCCTGCCATGTCAAAAAAGAATTTAAAAAGTCAAATATTTGCAGTCGGGGGACCTGTAATGAATTGTTCCAAGTAACCGTCCCCGACTGCAAATATTTGACTTTTTAAATATTTTTTTGACATGGCAGGCGTGTTTTTGATTTTTTTTTATTATATTTTTTTTATAATAATATATATAATAATCCAGCCTATAAACGTCCCACTGCTGGGCACAGGCCTCTTCCCATATAGAGAAGGCACGAGCATTGATCACCACGCTTGCTCTCTGCGGATTGGCGATTTCAGATCCCAATTTTTGAATCCAGTTTGAATCCCAATTTTTGATTTTGGAATCCAGGTTTCCTCACGATGTTTTCCTTCACCGTTTGTCAGAAGTGTCTTAGAATGATTAAGAAAGTACATATAACTTTTGTAACTGGTCGCAACATAACTTTGAAAAAGCCACATTGGTACTTGCCTGGGTTCGAACCTGCAACCTTGTGCATACAAATCCGTTCATTGAACCGCTAGGCCACCACGACATTTTTTTTATTATAATAATATATTAAGTTCCATCTGTCACCACGTCAAACTGATTTTAGCAAAGCTGTATGTTGCACACTCACCCATCAGCGAGAGTACGTTGGGTTCGGGCTTCTTCTTCTTGTTCTTGGGCGGCGGCGAGGCGGCGGGCGGCGGCGCGGTGGCCAGCGCCTGCTTCAGCAGCTTGTCCGTCGTCAGCTCGCTCGGCTGCGGCGCGTTCAGCGGCGGGATCACCTCCTCGCGCACTGGTTCCACCACTTCCTCCACAGGCTTCTTTTCGGCCTTCTTGCCTAACCATTACATACATTAATTCGCATTTTTCAGCTATGTGAAAATAAATAAACGGCAATTTCAAAAAAGGTATAGATTACGGAGATCTAAATAATTACACACATTTAAACAAAACAATTTAATAACCGGCAAATAGCTGTTATGCGAAGTAGGTAATTTATATTTTTTGAAGTTTGACGATAAAATATGCTGTTTACCCTTGCGCTGTTCCTTAGCAGATTCGCCGCTGTTATGGCGTTCCCGGGTGACTTCTTCCTTGACAACCTCAACAGGTGCTACAGGGGCCTTGGCAACAGCTTTACCTGCCTTGGGTGCCTTCGCCACCTTGGTCTCCTTCTTCTCCGAAACATCTTCCACTTTCTCTGGAGCCTAATAACAAACACATCTCGCTATTTTAACTGTCAAATACCTTTGCACTTTCACATGCTGTTACCAATTATTACATACGAACATATGTTACAAGTATTAAATCATGCTAACATGCTCGCGTGCATCGATAATGGTTATAACGTTACAATGCAGTCACGACATAGAATAAAAGAGACACAAAAGGTTTTGTTGACATGAATACAAGTCCGCCACGTGCTTAACGATGTCAATAATGAAAATGAGTTGAACACATTATCACAAGTAAGAATTCAGTTGAATGATTTTACAATGGAGGTAAAGCAGTATATGAGACATAACATGCATTCTAGCAACTTCTAAAGCTTATGTTTTAGACTTCAACATTAAATAATGAGAAATAAAAGTTATTCTTAACATTTAAACTAAACACCAATAAAATTTGATGATCTATACTACTCAGCTACCACTGACACATAATTACAGCCATATGCTCTAATAGTTAATAGACACTCAACAAAACGTACAACAACGACGACATAGACATATTAGTATGTGCGTAAGTGCAGCAAACTCACTTTTTCCGCTACGAGTGTTGAATGCATCAATTCAAACTCGTCTTTAGGATGCATTTCCTCAAAGTGGTTGGCAACAGTAGTGGTCAAGTTTTCTGGCAGCGTACTAGGATCACTAACGCAACTCGGATCCTCTTTATTTAGTAGTATCGGCTTTACTTTAGGATCCTTGCCGCGTTTGCGGATCTGTACAGACAGTGTTGTACCTATAGTAGACTCTACCCTCCACAATATTAGCGCATCTACTTATACACATCTACATAGCTAAATAATATAAATCGAAAGAGTAGATATTAAATTTAAATCTGTTGCAAACAAATTTAATTGACCACAGCCCCATGCTAATAAAATGCTGAGTTGAGAAATTCCACACTAACGGATACAAAATATGACTGATTAAAAGACTCGAATGATATTCATGGTTCCATTATTTTTAAAGCCAATATTCAGTAAAACCCATGCTTCTTATGTTACACTTTTATCCATCAGATCATGTGACTACTTTGAACATAAATATTAAAAGACCTTAGTCCTATTGTTTATACACTTCAGCTAAATATATTTCATAGATACATAATAAACACAATAATCCAACATTTTTAAAGCATTTTACATTTTTACATATATAAATACCGAGTTATATATATAGTGTGAACATGTTCCCCAATAATATAATTAAGAACTTGTTATTTTAATAATTATCACAAATACATATTTTTTGAGATATCATAACAAATTACTTGATAAAGGCAATAATGTTAAATTTCTGGCGAAAGATATCATGCAAGGTTACCATTTGAGTAAGTAATAGGTACTTACTGGAGGTTGAAAGTTATAGGGTCAGTTCAGAGCTATATCTACAGAGATAGAACAGAATGCCAGTGAATCTTCAGCAGGCAAGATATCATATCAACTGTTATGCAATTAACTATAGCTAATGATGAACTTATTTTAAAGTGTAGTATATACAAATGTATATACGGGCCTGTTGGTCTAGTGGTTAGTGACCCTGTCTGCTATACCGGAGGTCGTGGGTTCGATTCCCGCCCAGGACAAATGTTGTGTGATGAGCATGATCATTTGTTCTGGTGTCTGGGTGTAATTTATCTATAATATGTATGTATTTAGAAATATATAAGTAAGTTCATCAGTTGTCTGGTTACCATAACATAAGCTCTGCTTAGCTTGCGATCAGATAACCCTGTGTGAGTTGTCCCTGGATATTATTATATTAATATTATATGTGTATGTACAAAAATATTTATTTTCGCCTATTAAATGCTTGCTCACACAACTATGCCAAAATTACATCATATCTTCTGAATACCTTTATTGTGAGGCTGTTTTTTATGATCAGTAGCAATTTGAAATCTTACCTTTACATTTGGTTGTGTGTCCCGTGGCACATCTACAACTACGGATGAAGAAAACTCAACATGTCCCTTGTGTGCAGGAACGGCGTCATCTTCTACTCCACTCTCAGCCGGTGCCTCACTCTCCACCTCACTGCCAGTCATACCCACTGCACTTTCCTTGTTCTTTTCCTTCTTTGCTAACTAAAACATCACACATTTCATTATTAAAATACCTATAGCTGCTATAACATATTTAATATTGTCTATGTTGGTAAAAAGTACACAACAATCATTTAAAGCTACTTGTTGTTATTTTCACACAATTATTACTATAGAATATGCTATCAAATTCTTTTAACATTTCCAATATAATAATAATTGTTACAAAGGTTCATAAATATTAGTTCATTTCATTACCTTCTTATTAGCTTTCTTCTCTTTCTTTTTAGGTTGCTTTTTACTTTCAGCAAGAGCAAGTAGTTCAGTGGTGGCTTTCCGCTGCTGAGCCATAGCTTCCTCATAGCTGGTGCCTGAGGCTGAGAACAGCCCCATAAGCAGCAGCATGGCGAGACCGGCCACTCCCACCCCACACAGTACTAGCAGTGCTTGCAGCTCCATTGGATCTGCCGCACGCGCCTACCTCCTGAAGTAGAACAATTAACAAGCTTATGATTGTTCAAAAATACTGAGTAAAGGTTTATTTTTCTTTATTTATGTCTAAAAGTTATTAATGTTTAACAGGAATCACTTAATATCTACCAATATTACGATGCATTTAATTCATCAATTGCTTTACGTCTAACTAGTTAATACAATACGTAACGGCAAATAATGTTATATATTTATAATATAGTTTAAGATATATACGAACCACAGTTCAAACTAATTTATTAAAAGCCGAGCGCCAGCAAAAAACTAACAGTAATCTACAAAATACTTGGAAATATTCTAACAAAATGAAGGTACGAGCTGACACGTAAGCAATGACTAGTGGTTTGCACCGGAGCGACATTTTGACAACCGATTGAATTCACCGGTGATTGAGCGATCTCCGGTTATTCTCCGGTGATTCACCGGAGAATAAAGCTTATTTAAATTGTAACTTAAATTAGGCTAATCAAGTGTTTTGATTTCTTGGTCAGGTTCTATTATGAGTTTAAAACGATAACACACACTTTTTATTGATTAAACGTTTAATCTATACTAATATTATAAAGCTGAAGAGTTTGTTTGTTTGTTTGTTTGTTTGGTTGAACGCGCTAATCTCAGGAACTACTGGTTAGAATTGAAAAAATCTTTTTGTGTTAGATAGTCCATTTATCGAGGAAGGCTTTAGGATATATAACATTACGCTGCGACCAATAGGAGCTAAGCAGCAGTGAAAAATGTCACAAAAACGGGGAAAAATATTCATACTTGAAAGCTTCCGTTGCGTGCGCTGCGTAAACGGTTCGAGTTACCCAAAATATATGTATGAAAGAATTGTTCCTCTTTAAATGATCTAAAAAAATGTCTGCGACAGTATATGTCTATCTTTTAAGATTGACTCACTATAACCTTTTTTAAGGTAATCATTTGATCGAAATTAATGCATTATTGCCAATTATTTGCTACAGAGTTTTATCAACATAATATTAACTAAAATTATCATTTACGCAGAAATACTTTTTTTTTAAACTTCTTAATCGCGGTCATAATGACAGAAATTGACGCGGACGAAGTCGCGGGGATCAGCTAGTTAACCTATAAAATTATAAAAAAAACTGGTCAAATGCAAGGCGGAGGTGAAAACATTTTAATTGAAAAATATTCTGTAGTCATTAAATATATATTTTACAATTCTAATAAATTATGATTTTCATGTAGAAAGCTTAACATTTCAACTGCGTCACTACGTAACATATTTCTTCGGTTATTGAGAATGTAACCTGTTGTTGAAAAGACTCTTTCTGATCTAACTGATAATTCCACATGAAAAAAAAAAAAGATTTCCGAAGATGATGTCACAAATTGCAGTCAAGAGTACGAGTCAGAAGAGTACGCACAACGTTGGCCGAGTCCTGGGGCCCGAGTCTGCTATTTACACTCCGCAACAGTGCGCTCACAGTTGCATCGTCCGGCGGCGCTCGAGCCCTCGCAGGTGCACTCGGGCTGGTTCGGGCGCGACTCGTGCGCGTTCGGGCGGTCCGAACCGGCCCGAGTGCACCCGAGAGGGCCCGAGCGCCGCCGGACGATGCAACTGTGAGCGCACTGTTGCGGAGTGTAAATAGCAGACTCGGGCCCCTGATAATATCGATTACGACTGTAACAAATCGATCCCGCAAAAACGGTTTGTGGATGTAGCAGTAATGCAGGAATTAGGATTTAGGGATGAAGAACAAGAACATATTAACGAGAATATAACAAAAAATTATAGAAGCTCTAAAAAATGATGAATAAAATTGTGTATTAAAAATATTATTTAAATAATTTAGTTAAGAGTATTTAAAATGTAACAAAAATAAAAAACAATCATATACCAATATGTTTATTAATTCACCGGAGATTAATCGATTAATCTCCGGTGATTTTAATCGATTACTTTTACCGGTTTATCACCGGAGATTCTCCGGTACTCACTGCTCCGGTGCAAACCACTAGCAATGACACATGTCAAAGGTTATTGACAGTCCTTTCGCTCAAAAGTAATTTATGCTGACTATTAAGTTACAATCCTATAAGAAAAACCTGCATATAAGCTCTTAAAGTGCTAGCAGCTTATCTTTTAACTATACGTCTTGATATAAAACAAGTTATTTCACTTTATAACCGACATCCACCATTTATCAAGCTTATTATAGTACGATAAGATAAAATTTATTTACCTGCAATTAAGTCAGATGTCGTGTATAGTAGAATATTCTGTATTTATTTAATAACAAATTTACATTTATTTTTCGGCGTCACTGTAGCGTAAAAGGATTAAACGTAAGATTTTATTTGCTTTAACTTTTATCTGACCAACACGAACGAAACTAACTAACCGGGTGCCGACTACAGATAACTAATAACTACAGAGGACTGAGGAGTACCTATGGCACAGAATCACAGAAGTGAGCTAGCAAAAGATAAAAAATATATCAATACTACACGATAATAATTATTAGGTATACATGAATCCTTCAAAGTTTATATGGATTATTTAGAATAAAAGACCTACTTTAAGACAAATAGTTGTTTTAATACATGAAGCAGATACAAAGTTTGGTGGTCATCTAATGAACATTACAAAACGATGCGTGGATGAACAAACATAGCTACACCTGTAAAATTCTCGCCCTTTGCAACAAAACGAAAATATTTAGAATGAGCCCTAAAATAGAATGAATCCTAATTAAAATGTTTTAATTAGGTAACGAGAGCAAACAGCGACATCGCATGCCGCGGCCCGGCCGTACCGCTGAAAAAGTATTTAAACTCAACGTTTTAGAACCAAACTGCTCAAGTCGAGCAACTCGTTTCGCGCAGCTTTGCTCAGAGTGAGTCGGTTTTTCGTACGTAGAAGGACAGTCAGCTTTGCGGCTCATTCTGAGCATTCTCAAATCTCAGCCGTGTATTTCCGGCTTACACGCTCTCTTTGCTCTGCTTTAGAAGGTACTCATGTTGAGCTACTCAATCTATCAGTTCGAATGTCGATACGCAGCTTAAGATTTTATATACAACGTTGGATTAAACAATAAAGTTTATTTTCTATGCATTTTACTTTTATATGATATTTCATGTATTTTGTGTAAGTATCTTAAGTGTTTAGCTACCTTATTGGATAGCAAATGTATCTGTTCTGATAGTTTTTGTTTATAGAAATAAATAAACAACGAATATCGAGAATGCAATCTTTCTGAACTGAAGGTAAAAGATTCCAGATTTACGAACGCAAATTAAAAATGGTTGCCAGCTAATGAGTATGACAGACAGATGTCAGCTTTCCTAATCAGTTGCATTTCATCGTAGCAAATTTTTGTCAATTACCAATAACTAAACAGCTGTCCTAATTCCATATTTCATTAGTTTTCTATAATATGTAAAAAGTATTATAGGCAGTGTCTCAGTTCCGTGAAATGTGTTTATACTAATGTAAAAGAGTTACCCTAAAGCCTTGATAAACCTTTCTTGTTTAAAGAATGTCGATTCCTCCACTCGTTTGTAGCACTCCTCCACCACCTGAGCAGTGCGAAGACGACAAAGACCACGAAGATTTCGACCTATCCTACAACTGTAAGTTTTACTCCTTACTGAGTTTAAAATAGTTCAAATAATTAAGTTAAATATCATTTTAAAGTTACATGACATCAAAACATATCTTGTAATATATTTAGTATATGACGAGTAGTTTCATTTTGTATCACGTTGGAATTTCTTATTTTACAGTTATATATATATGTATATAATATAAGATGTTTTGTTTATGCGGCAAGTTCCATTATGGTCATTGTTGTCTGATATGCTATTGTTCAATCTACTAAGAATGTCTATCAAGACTATGAACCATATTATACATAACTGACTACACTATGCATAAAGTACTGATTGTTTTAATTTCTTTATTTATTTCAGTATCACAAGAAGAGGATGATGATGATGTAAATAATGATTATAATTATGGCAACTTCTCCTCATATAACCATTACCAACCTTCATCAGATAATAAACCACTTGAGATCAAAGAACATGAGATTACAAAAACTGTTGACCACGAGGTTCACAAAGAAATATTCATAGAATATGAAAATAGTACAGAAACTGAACAAAGTAATCCTAGCCGAGACACATTTGGAGCTAGTGATATAAATGAAAACAAATTAAAATGTGAAGAAGATACAAACATAGAAGATTTGAATTTGAAATTAGATGAGGAAATAGTAACTGTTATTGAAGATAATGGTGATGAAGTTGAGACTAGTGAACAGAATGCTGATAGTTTTAAAGATTTAAACATTCCATGTAGTTCTAATAATAGTAGCCAAGGTACTAATGTATCATCTTGTGAAAATGTTAATGATCCTGTTGATGGCAGAAAACAAGCCGTTTTTGATGAAGAAATTGTGGAAAGACTTAGTGAAGTAACAACAAAATGTGAATTAAATGCAAACACAGTTGATACAACCTTGCCAGAGCCTAAGGGTGCTGAATCCCCAATACAGTTTGTTGAATCACCAAGGACAGTCGAAAAAATAAAAGATTCAGAAGTGCAACCAGAAATAGATGAACAACCTCCAAAGGAGCTTAATATTCCGTCAAATGAAACTGATATAGATGATGATTTTGGAGATTTTGATGATTTTAAATTTGTAAATACTAAAAATAATGTTGCTCCTGTGGTAGAAAGTTCAAATCCATGGGAAAATGATGAAACAAATGAATCAGATTTTGGCAATTTTACAGCAAATTTTGATGAAAATCAATTTCAGACATTGGATCCACACATAGAAACTATTCCTATATCTGAGACTGTCCAGGTAATGAGTGAAATGAAGGATGAAGAAAGTAATTTAGATAGTGACTTTGAAGATTTTGAAGACTTCAAATCATCGGCTGTGAAAAGTGGAACAATTGTTGCACCAGAAGAAGAATGTCAAGAACTATCCTTCCTGAATTTGCAATCTTCAGATAATGAGCACCAAATTATGGAGAGTATAAGTAAAGTATTAAGTTCAGTGTTCCAGGAAGAGATATCAAATACTACTGTAGAGACAGAATGTAAACTAGAATCATTACTAAGTGAAACATGGGGCCATCTAATGCAAACTGATGAAAGACAACCATATATTGTGAACTGGAACAATTCATTAGGACAGAAAACACTCCTGAGGGCTTTATGTATTGACTCCCGAAATATTGTAAGTATGAGCAGTTACTATAAATATGTACTCCAATACTAACAGATTTGTGAAAGGTCATTGGGCGTAATCTGACCCGGTTTGTGAAAACTTGTGTACATAAACCAAACTAGATTTTAATTGTTAATTTATAACCCACTTTTAATTTCATGTATTTCTTTTTCTTTTTATTGGGGTACGGCTACATTATTAGGTCTAAGAACAATAATAATAATAATTTTTAATTGCCTGGTGAAGCAGTCAAAGCCTGCGCTCAGGCTGCAAAGATCTTTTCCATCAACATTTTTTTTTTCTTCTCTTAACTTCCAGGTCCTCCCTTGTCCCCCTAACCTATTTGAAATGCCTTAATATAATAATAATAATATAATATTCCGGGACAACTCACACACGGTTATCTGATCCCAAGCTAAGCAGAGCTTGTGTTATGGTAACCAGACAACTGATAAACATACTTATATATTTCTAAATACATACATATTATAGATAAATTACACCCAGACAACCAGAACAAATGATCGTGCTCATCACACAAACATTTGTCCTGGGTGGGAATCGAACCCACGACCTCCGGTATAGCAGTCAGGGTCACTAACCACTAGACCAACAGGCCCGTCATTGTGAATCCGTCATCAAATTGTGAATTATAAATAGCTCAACCCTAAGACAGTCTTTTTAGATTCTAATAATATTTTTAAATAATGACAATTTTGTTAGCCGTGACACTTTGTTTTGGCTAACAACCATCTCTCTGATGACTAATGGCATAGAACAATATAATTCATAGTTTCAGAGTTAAAAATAAATTTACTCTATAGATAAATTGTATGTTCATCTATGTTTTTCTAGCTGTTTGGACCAAAATGGAGCAGTCACATGCCTAAGTATGCTGCAAACTTGAGCAATGCACCTCTTCAACCACAGAAACAAGCTTCTGCTCCTTCTAATGCAGCTCCAAGTGAAGTTGTAGCTGAAAAATCAGTCAACAAACCAACAACCTGGTCAGATCCCTTCACATCAGATGGTCAAGAATGTAAGTTCACTTAAGTCTGTTTTCATCACTTACTAACAAGATGACATAATGATTCAACCTCAATTTACATTGTGTAATGGGCACATGCTGCAATTCAGTAAAACAACACGCAAGTTATGCACAGTCCAGTTGTAATGCCAGAAATATGATATTTTTGTAACTGTTATTGAACCAAAATATTGTGAATACTTGAACAAACAGCTTTTCTAATGATAACTCACCATGGTAATTCTTTTGCATGTCTTGCACTTGGATCAATAACATCCACCTGTATATTATCTGCTTCATCCTATTCCTATAGTCACCTATGCCGAAGCCCTACTCCTTGACCTTGAACACCTCATGGCTACCCTAGACCAAATGGCTCATAACCATTCCACCCTCAAGATATCAGAATTACTTTCACATGGTAAGTTGCTTGAATAAGGACTACGATTGGTAAGATATACTGGTTATTCTGTAGAATATATGTACATATTATGATGGTCGTAATGAGCTCCTCTGCAATAATATCAATGTCCCATATTTTTTATCAGAATACGGATAAATTTACTTGAATAACTGTTTAGCTCTTTTGTTTTCTAATTTAAAAGAGTCATATCTAGTTACTACGGATCTCGTATAAAGTTACTGTGTGTCGCGTTCGATTCCCCAGCTTATAGTTTAGCAGGTCCACTGTGTCATCTTAGTAGCACGTGTTATATTTTAGGGGCGCCCGGATATATCTGAGAGTCGTAAGTAGTCTGGTCGTAGCAAAAATAATATGGCAGCAGTGGCTGCCATACCATTTTTGCTAGTGGTCTTAGAAAATTTGGTGATTATGTTACAAATATTCTAATTAGTAACTAGCAGGGGTTAATTATTTATGGATTCAAAACCTAGTGAAGCTAATGTTTGTTTTCCCTTTTCCAGCTTGTAACACCGATACCGACAGTTCCAACATTACGCCGAGACCAACTGATTTAGATGTATTTGAAGCTGCCACATCTTCAAAGTCTGATAAGATTTATTCAAGCACTCTTGGTGTACAACCAATACGACAAATAAGCTTACCCGACACTCACATTTTTACACCGACTGACTCAGAAATACCTCGGTCTAAAACAATACATTACGACCGCAGTCCTGGCGTTCTCTTGCCACAACCCGTCATAGGCGACAATAACGTGCAGATAGATAATTCTGCCAAACAAATTGTCAATTGTGCTCCTGAAACAAGTTCAGAACATAGCAACGATTACTGGGAATTCCAAGATTTTAAAAGCACTAATGACTCTACTTCCCTACCAGCATCTATAAATCCATCCGAAATGCCTCAGGAGAAGAAAATGGAAATAGCCACAACTTTACCCATAGCAAACATTGCCTATCAAACAAACTTACTGCAACCTATCAAAGTAGAACCCTCAATGCCTGCACTAAATTGGCCAGATCCTGGTGAAGTGAAAGTGGCTTATGATGATTTCTCCGATTTTGTGTCAATTTCATCACAATCTACGGAAAAACAGGGGAGTGCTGAACTACCACTGCCTCAAATCGACGTTGATAAAATTAATAAGTCTGACAATTTTAATGATCTCAATGAAAAAACCAATGAAATTTTCGTAGAAGCAGAAAAGCCTGAAAGTGAGGCTTTTGATGACGATTTTGATACCTTTCAATCGGCACTGCCCTCTAACAGTGCTGCAAATGATTTTAAAACAACTTTTGGATATACAAGTAATCAAACTCCAGCAGAGGAATTTACAGACTTCAATAATGGATCTCCTAAAAATAATAATATTAAGTCTGACAACATATCATTTGCAACAGTGCAAAAACCAAGCGAAACTTTAACACCGAGTGTAGGCTACATCTCGAATACAACTGAGTTTACCAACAAAAGTTCGTTATCTTTAGGCCAAAAAATCCAGCCTAGTCTTCTGCAGCCCACCCCTGCCAGTTTCAGTGCAGTAAGCCCACAAATGCAACGAACGCCCGGCCAAATACTGCAACCATTGTCTTTAGAGAGTTATTCACAAATAAACTGGCCTAGTCCTGGTATAGACTTACAGGACTTGTCGAGATTTAATCCTGTGGAAACATTACATTCCTTGAAAAGTGACTTGAGTGTGAGTGGTCTTAGCAAGGGAGCCTCTCCAGTACACACCAATAAATCAACGGTTGTTAACCAATCGTCTGACGACGACGTATGGGGCGAGTTTGTATCGAGTAAACCTAAACAGCAGCAGTCACACTCTAAGATTACGCCAGTTTTTGCCGAAGACGACGAATGGACAGACTTTATTTCCAGCCCCAGTGCGAAACCTCAAAATGGTTTAAACACAATAAGTTTCAACGTTCATACCAATTCCAACATACAAAAAACGGCACAGAATAAATTCTCCATAAAAAACAAACAAACACCTGTTGATATCCCGACATTAAATTATATTACTCCTAAATCAAACACTCACAAGTCATACAATGATAAACATTTCCAAAATTTATAACAACACAATTATTATTGTCTTATAATTTATTAAATTGTACTTAATAATAATAAGTATTACATACATTTATAATTATGTAAATAGGGTGGTGGTGTATGTAAGTATAATTTGTAATATTTTAATAATATTTATGTATGAAATCGAAATTATTGCAATTGATCTTTGCACTAGACTTCTAGCATAGTAGATATTTGTACCTCTTAATAGCTGTTACATTTAGCACTTGCACAATATGACTTTAGAAGCAAGTTTTGAAACATGATATAATTTAATAGTTTTTGTATAATGTTTGGTTTACGTCATAGTGTGCAAGTTTAAATCAAGACCCGTCCTTAATTGTTTTGAATTCGACATTAAGTTTTCGTCTGTCTGACGATTATTGTTGTGTTCATGAAAATATAAGCCAATAAAAGCAATATTTGTTATAATGGATTAATCGTATTTGTATATAATGTGAATTATGTATAAATTGTAAATTAATGTAGAAGTGTATGTGATTACAAGTTTTAACAAAATGAGGAAGTTACTTGTTTATTAGCACTGATATATCAAATATATATTGTACTTACTTCGAGTGAGGCACTAATTTATTATTTATGTAACATAGATATATTAACTATAGACCAGAAAATACAAAAAAAATGTTACTTCAAACCTAACAAGTGTTCTATTGCTGGGAGTATATTTTTGACAGTATTTAAATATGAATTTAATCTAATGAAAAAATATTATTTAAAACTTTAAATTTTTCAGAAAATTATTTTGCTACGTTAAAAGGTTAATGTACCTATCCGTTTGTTTTGTTTATACTACGATCGATTACTCGTAGCAATCGTAAAGGCATTGTTTAATAAAGTGTAAATAATGAGACTTATATCCTTCTAAAGCGTGGTTTTATTATTAAACATGTTCCGTTTCATTTTCCGCATCCGAGTGTTCTATGTCTTCTATGTGCGTACCTATATTTTCTTTGTCATCGTCGTCAAGGTTGGTAATGAACTTTGGTAAATTATTTTCCATCGTAGTTCTAAACTGACATTGCTCAAATTCCGGCCAAGATATAAATCTGAAAACGAAATTTTATAAGGTAGGTACCTAAATATGTGCTGTCCTTGGTTCAAAGACGACAGTTTTATTTGCACAAGATCTAGAAATGTTATGTAGATATGTAGGTACATACGCTTTAAGGCAATGGACAATGATATTGATAATGAACAAATTTTACAACATCCAACTGGTCCTTCACTAACAAGTATATACCTCAAATATAGTAGGTATTACTTACTTCTTGAACACTGTTATTTTTTGTCCCAGATTTAAGTCACCAAACTCAGTGAATATCGTCATGTGCGGTAACTGAGCGTCATCCTTCCCAGGAGCTAAATCTTTGTTTGTATCTGGAGGATCCTGGCCAGTAATAAGCCAGACTCCACAACCCGGTATCCACTGTCTGAAAAATAATTTGCTCTTTAACTATAGGTAGTATTTTTTTTGAAATGTTTAATTATTTTAGTGATATCTATATATACATACGTACTTAAGTAAAGGTTCATAAGCAGGTTATGCCCGTAGCTCATATATCATTTCTTGGGATCAAAGCTTACCCCTTCCAAATTTCATCAAATTAGGTTCAGCAGGTTAGCAGTGAAACGTTAACAGATGGGCATTTCGGGACTTTCGTATTTATAAATTAGAATGGAAGTATGGATTACTGGTAGCTTTGCAAAATATTCATATACATAGCCAGTACTGGTTAATACTTTACAGTTTACAACAGTTCCTTGGTTTCTATTAATGTAGGTCAATATAATATTAACAGTAACAGAAAACCTTAACAGTTAAAAATAAAAAAATCCTTAACACTTACTCTAACATGGGTATAATCCTTGTAGACTTTGAAAACATGTGTGGCTTAAAGAAATACCACAGCAGTGGTAAATACTGAGGTGGACAAGGCAACTTGTCTTTCTGTGTGATATTTACCAGCAACAGTCTGTGTTCATCCATCTTAACAAAAAACGAGAAGTTGTACAATATGCATAATACAAGGAAATCAATGTAAATTGTAAGATAGAATGAAAGGACATCATCCATTTTGGTCCAAAATGCGAAAGTGCCGGCCAACCAAAAACATTGTTATATTCTGACAGAGCTTGTCCTCCTAAGCATTTCTTAATATGGCACCAAAGCTGTATCACCGCTGCACGTGATTTTATCCAGGGTTAAAAATTCTGAATTTTCATACATTTTTCGATCACATACCACGATATTATCGATAAAATGAATTACTAGGAGGACAGGGCTTGTCCTCCTAAGCATTTCTTAATATGGCACCAAAGCTGTAGCACCGCTGCACTTGATTTTATCCAGGGTTAAAAATTCAGAATTTTCATACATTTTTCGATTAAATACCATGATATTATCCATTAAATGAATTACTAAACACAAATGAAATGTTCTGTTATGGATGCTAGCTCATAGTTAATTAGTCATTCATTTTATTGATTATATCGTGGTATGTGATCAAAAAATTGTATGCGAATTCAGAATCTTTAACCCTGGATAAAAAATCACGTGCAGCGGTGCCACAGCTTTGGTGCCATATTAAGAAATGCTTAGGAGGACAAGCTCTGCCCTCTTAGAAATTCATTTAAACGATAATATCGTGGTATGTGATCGAAACATGTATGAAAATTCAGAATTTTTAACCCTGGATAAAATCACGTGCAGCGGTGCCACAGCTTTGGTGCCATATTAAGAAATACTTAGGAGGACAAGCTCTGTCAGAATATAACATTTTTTTTGGTTGGCCGGCACTTTCGAATTTGGACCAAAAATGTATAGAGAGTGGATGATGTCCTTTAAAATATTCATTATATTATTACCCACCAGTGAACTTTTTTTACTGTCTGCATTATATGTCCAAGGCAGAAAGTGCACTTTTGGTACGGTTGTCAGGACTTTATTATTAAAAAGCATTTGGAATAGTGCTGGTATTGACCTCTGCTTTTTAAACTGTACTTCATTATCTGTAAGAAACTAAACTATTTAATGTGATATTTGTTCTGTCCAAAGTACAATAAAAATAGAGTTGATGAGATACTTCATAGTGATGTGCAGGCATTGTGATGAATAGATCAGGTTTCCCAAGTTGATTGTTTGCGTTGTGAAATATTATATTATTTATTAAATGCTTTACAAAAGACAATCCTGGCATGGATCCAACGATCTTTACTACACAATCTGAAAGTAAAATAAAAATTGCTTCATTATTATACTTTTTTTTTTCTCTTCATACTTTATTTAATTATCTATAAATTTCGTCTTGTTAATTTTCTTATAATACCTAGGTATAAAATGTATTCGAAAATATAAATTTGAAAGGAATGTAAAGTTAATTTTTTTATTCTATGTAAAGAATGAAAAAGTTAACTTGTAACATAACATGATACATACCACTATCATTTGTGTACAAATCCCCCAGCAATTCTTGAATTCTGTTCCCTTGGTCCAATTTGTCCTTAAATGCTAATTTCCACATCCCAAAGAAATCGGCTAATTTAAATATTATCCTCCCAGGGTATTTTTCTTGTAACTTCTGTAATTCAATATCTATCCATGTTTTTAATTGTATTATTAAATTGGCTGGTAAGCATTAGCAATGTTTAGTGCACCTTACATAATAATGAATTAAAATAACTTACAGTTAAATTACTTGCGAATTGATTCGACATTTCATACATATAAATAGGCTTATTCTGACATCTCAATAATTCTTCACTTAAAAATCCAAAGCCGGGATTTACTTCAACCAAGGGCGAGTTCGAGTTGTCATTTATGTGATCTTTTATAGTGGTCACTATATCTTTTGCAGTTTTTTGGTTAATCAAGTACATACTTTCTGGTGTTTTGTACTTTCTGAGTAAAGTCCTGGGTATTTTATCTTTAATATCGATGTAATCTGGTAAACTGTTAACATAGTTGACAACGTCCGGAGCCAGTTTTGGAGGCGGTTTTTCTTTAGCTTGTTTGCTGATCTTATGACATAACCTCAACGAGCCAGATAAGTGGTTTCTCTCATTAAATCTTACATTGCGTAACATTTTTTTAAACATAACGACTAACTTTCTCGGCCGATAAATTAATTACCTTTTATTTAGGGATTTATTGGTACTTTTGTATAAAATGTCGCAAATATTAAAATTTAATGTACACAAACAATAACCTAGAAACCAAAACAAATCCTACCGGCTACCGCCGCTGTCAGTGCTGGCCTTAGACTATAGATAAGTATAGACCGATAGTATCGCTAGTTTTCCTTCGTGCCAAGCGAGAGCACTTTTTGTCTGTATCTAGTACATTCGTTTACTGATTTAAAGTTATTTTTCGCGCAACGACAGACTTATATGCGAAAATATCGATGGTTTCGACATTTTTAGGATAATATTAGGGTTTTAGATAGTTTTATTAAAACGGTGCGCTCCGTCTTGATACAAAATTGACGATAAAACTAGTTCAGACTAGTGCTCACGGTTCATACACTGATAGGCTCACTCTTTAGTTTCTAATCTATACTCTAAGGTGCTGGCTGTCACGCTGTCACTGTCACATTTGTGACAAGGAACCACAGAGAAGCAAAAATAAATTCTTTATACAGATTGTGTAATATTATGCTAAAATAATGATGCAACATGGAGTAAGGTATTTGAATAGTGCCCAAGATAAAGTAAAAAAAGCCTCCGTGGTAAGTAAAAGTATCAGTTCCAAATGAACAAAAGAAGACAACCAAAATGCGTATAAAAAATTTACTTGTCGGCTGTAAGTTACAAAGCGGCAACGTTACTCTTTGAAAACGGCAACAATTAAGCCTGTTATTATGACCTGTGATGTCTACATGTTGGGCAAATTTACTGTAACTCCCACTCCATCCAATACATCAATACACAGCGCTTACTAAACTTCTATTCTATTCTATTCTTATGTTGAAAGTAATTCGGAGGGAAGTTACTTACGAAGAATATAATTAAATTGTAAGTTTTGTACGTAAATATTCAATTTGTATTGTTTGATTAGCACATGTATAATAAGGTGTGTCAATTAATCAAAAATAATAATTGTGTCAATCAAAAATAAATCATCATCATCATCATCATCCACAGCCCTTGTCCTCCCACTGCTGGGCATAGGCCTCCCCTTTTTCGTGCCATTTTCTACGGTCCTGTGCCAGCCTCATCCAGACTCGACCCGAGACTTTAACTATGTCGTCGACCCATCTTGCTCCCGGACGACCGACGCTTCTTTTGCCTTGCCTTGGCCACCATTCTGTCACCGCCTTAGTCCACCTGCCGTCACTTCGTCTGGCCAAATGGCCTGCCCAGCTCCATTTCAGCCCCATTATTGTGGTACCGACGTCTCGAACTTTGGTTCGTTTTCGGATATCCACATTACGGACTCGGTCTTGAAGTTTGATGCCGAGCATAGCGCGCTCCATGGCTCTCTGTGCTACTTTAATCTTATGCACAGCCTCATGTGTGAGCGTCCATGTCTCGGCACCGTAGGTCATAGTGGGCAGGACGCATTGGTTAAAGAGACGAGTTTTAAGGCATTGTGGAATTTGGCGTGACTTCATTATGTCGTCCAGCTTCCCGAACGCTGCCCATCCAAGTTGTACGCGTCTGGAAATCTCCTTAAGCTGATGTTCCTTGCTAAAAGATAGAATATGACCAAGATACACGTAGCTATCTACAGTCTCCAGGACTTCATTTCCAACCGTAATTGGATTGAAAGTGCTGGAGACGTTTGACATCACCTTGGTCTTGGACATATTCATCCTTAAACCCACTTTTAAGGAAGCATCCGAAAGATCTTTTATCAAGCTTTGGAGATCGGTAGAATTTTCGGCAAAAAGAACCAGATCATCTGCAAACCTAAGGTGAGACAGGTATACTCCATTGATCTTAATTCCACGTGAGTCCCAGTTAAGCATTTTAATGACGTCCTCTAGGACAGTGGTAAAAAGCTTGGGTGAAATCGTGTCACCCTGTCTCACACCCCTCTCGAGTGGAATAGGGTCTGTCAAATCATGCAGTCTCACTTGCATTGTTGCGGAAGTGTAGAGTTCGCGGAGGACGTCAACATATTGTGAATCGATGAAGCAGCGATGAAGACCGTTAAACACAGCCCAGTGCTCGACACTGTCGAAAGCCTTCTCAAAATCGATGAAGGCCATACACAAGGGCTGGTTAAACTCCTGACTCTTCTCCATTAACTGCTTCACCGTGTGGATATGGTCAACTGTCGAATACCCACCTCTAAATCCGGCTTGCTCAGATGGCTGGTAATCGTCGAGCTGTCTCGTTAATCTATTGCAGATGATTTTAGCAAAAAGTTTGTAAATTTGGGAGAGAAGGCTTATAGGTCGATAGTTATTAATTAATGCTTTGTCTCCCTTTTTGTGAATGATGGTTACTATGGCGTTTTTCCACGAATCTGGTGTGTGGGCTCTATACAAAACCTGATTAAAGAGTTCTACAAGAACTTGACGTACTGGTAAGCCACCTGCTCGGAGCAGCTCTACCGTAATACCATCTTGACCAGGAGATTTGTCACTTTTCATTTGTTGTAGTGCCCTTTCTGCTTCAGAGTTTAGGATTGGTGGTAAACTCTCAGTACTTGGTTGGGATGGTACTGATAACATGGGGTTTTCTCCTGATGTTATGGAATCTGCAGATCTTGACGCATATAGATTCCCATAGAACTCCTCAACTACTCTTAAAATTTCTTGCTTATTTGTCACTAAATTACCATTTTTATCTTTTAACTTTATTATTTGACTTTTACCTAACTTTAATTTTCGCTGAAATACTTTTGGCCCTCTATATTTTTCTATTGTATTAATAATAATGTCTGTGTTATATTTTCTAATATCCTTTCTAATAGCTTTATGTACTCTCTTATTTGCGTCTAAAATCTGTTTATGATCTGTAGCTGTGTTTTGCTTCATGAGTCTTCTGTTTTCTATTAGAGCTTGGGTTTCTGGGGATAATTTATTGTTTTTTCTGGTTACTGAACCTAAATGATTGTTTGCTGTTTCTTTTAAAATTTTACTAAGTTGCTGATTTATTGTATTTACGTCTAAATTTATGTGATCTAATGCATCAAACTGGTTTTTTAAATCTATTTGAAATTGGTCTCCAAGAAAACCTACATCCTGCTTGTCATACTTTGTTTGGGATGTTACCATCTTTGCTCTTTCTCTAGCTAAGTTAAATTTGAATGTGGCTCTTACAAGTCTATGGTCACTACCTGTTTTGAAATGGGATAAGACTGATACATCCTCTACGACGTATTTATGCGAACTGATGATGTAATCTAGCTCGTTTTTGGTGTTTCCATCTGGACTTGCCCAAGTCCACTTTCTTGCGATCCGCTTTTTGAAAAATGTGTTCATAGCATATAGATGTTTCTGCTCAAGAAAGTTTACCAGGGTTTGCCCGCGGTTGTTGCGTAGTCCCAAACCGAATTTTCCGATGCACTTCTCGTTGGTGAGGGGCATACCGATTTTGGCATTAAAGTCACCGATTATGGTGGAATAGTGGCACGGTGTATCTTCGAGGGCTTTTATTACGTCATCGTAGAATATATCAACCTCTTCATCTGGAGCAGCTGATGTTGGAGCATATACCTGAATGATTTTAATTGAGTAGCGTTTGTTTAACTTCAATACGATAAAGCAGACTCGCGGTGATATACTTTTGATGTTTTCGATAGATGGTATTAATCTTTTGTTGACTAGAAAACCTACGCCTCCATACGTAGTGTCATCGTGACCTCTATAATAGAAAGCATCTCCTGAGGCCAGTATCAGCATATCTTCACCTTTACGCCTAACTTCTGCTATACCTATCAGATCCCATTTAATATTGCTTATTTCATAAAGGAGTTCAAATAATCGTTCGTCCGTTCGCAACGTCCTAGCATTGTAACATGCTAGGGTCAAGGTCTTGGTCTTATTGTGGCAGCCGGGTCTCTTCCAGAGATTCTTAGCACCCTCTGCCCCACCTTTCCCGAGATCGCTGCCGTAATCTGGATTAGTGGGGCCGCTGGGGACTGAGGGCCGTAGTTTTGGAGGCACTTTCATTAAAAAGAGGGGTTTAGCCATAAAACGCCACGCTGGCTAATACGTCTTGGCGAGTTTGCTTCCATGCTTGTTGCAGATCTATTAAGGAAACGAATGTTAATACCTTAGTCGCCTTGTACGACACCTCGGTAAGAAAGAGGTTGGTCTATTCTGCTCTGCCGGATACCACACGGCCAAAAATAAATAATGCCAAAATAGATTTTATTTGATGATTAGTACCTACCTACTAAGTACATAAGTGTCTTTATTTACAATTCAATACTTAAATCTAATACAAGAACAAACACTTACAACTACACTAAAATTAAATCTTATAGCTAGGTATAAATAAATAAAACTAACACTCGTCAAAAAACTCATCGTCATCCTTGTCAATGGCGGGAAACGTGCCCAGGGCTATGAGCCAACTATGAGCACACTGACACGGAGTGTAAATAGCAGACTCGGGCCCCAGAAGGCTGGCAGCATTGCCACGTTGAATAGCTATGCCGATTCTCTGTGCAAGGAACAAACCAGCCTTGGAAATTGGGTCGGCCTTTGGTGTGGGACGCAACATGCGTCGACACCCTTGCGCCATCCCACGTTCTAAGTTCGGCGGACTCTCCCGGCGCTGCTGCTGGAGCTGCGGAGACCCTTAAACGGCGAAAGTATAATAACCTAATGGGTAATTATATTTTCGTGCCGTTTGGGTTTGAAACGCTCGGGTCATGGGGTCCGAGTGCACGAAATCTTTTTAAAGAACTGTCAAAACGTTTGGTAGACTCTACTCGTGATCAGAGAGCTGGTTTGTTCCTTGCACAGAGAATCGGCATAGCCATTCAACGTGGCAATGCTGCCAGCCTTCTGGGGACGTTTCCCGCCATTGACAAGGATGACGATGAGTTTTTTGACGCGTGTTAGTTTTATTTATTTATATAAGTAGGTACATAAGTGGAAATGTGTTTTTTTTATTTACACATCACTGTTTTTTTTTGTTAATGTTGCTCTGTTAGTTTTTGTGAATTTTATTGAGGCCATGTCTAAAGGCACGTACAAACTATCAGTCAGTATCAGTAGAAATATTCACATGACAACGGATTTACGTCCCGAGTAGTTTTGAATCGTCTAAGAATACGAGAGTCTACATACCGACTTGCTAAGAAATAGGTGTTAGCCGTTAGGTAGAGTAATTTTGGAGACTATGTTGGGTGAGTGAGAAGACAAGTAGGTAAGGAAGCAGTGTCGTTCGCAATGCTTACACAAACATGGTACTTTTCAATACATGACATACTCAATTTTATCCAGTTTTGAAAAGTATGTAGCTAAGTACATTTAAAATGTACTGTATGTATAACATCTTACCTAGCTTTTGATACAAGTACCTGCCTACATAATGCAAAACATATTGATTCGGCTTGGGAATAGGTACGTTAAAACTTCAGCTTTATGAATTTAATGGTCTTCAGTCTTAAGCATGATTTAGAGACGAGATCCCTGTTGCAAGCTACTTGTATAAAAAACCCGTAGTTTTCTTAATTGTGCCTACTTAATTTGTAAATTTTTGACTTCCTACTACACGCTCAGCAATACAGCTTTTTTTGCTTACCATGACGTAGGTATGTATGATAATTAATAACAAAAAGTGAGAAATACTAATATACCAGTTTGTGCAAGGTCGAGGCTGTATGAAAACTAGCACCAAATAGTGCAGGATATCTGTTATTAGTCGTAACGATTCTAGAAAAATATATGACTTATAAAAAATGCATGTGCAAGCAAACATACGTGCAGAGATTTTATTAATTACTGATAATCAACGTAGGTACCTAATTTCGATGCAATTAAATTCTGACTCGGGCCCGTGTCAATGTTATCTGAGGCGATAATCGGTGGGCCTATCCGTCCTCGATATGTTTAATTTAGTAGCAAAGCTTTCATTCTGTAACAATACCACAGTGAATTTCGTTAATAGAAATACCTAGATATGTATATTACAGTGTACATAGTGCTGCAGATTGTCTTTGTGACCGTGTCCTCATCTGTCACGTTTGAAGATTGCGGTAAGCAGTGCTTCCTTTTTTATAAACGTCATATCCCCCGTCTAGCATAAATCCAATCAGATTCTATTGTTTTTATTGTTTAATTTAGGAATAGAAATCTATCCTAAATCAATAAAATAAACTACTATACCGTAAACGAGGCTAGGATTTTCCAGGCCAATAGGTTCCATCTACTTAAGTAAAATACTTTTCAATAAATAAAACAAATTAAAATATACTTTGAATGACTTTTTCCTCAACAAAATGGCTTGAAAATGGCGTTGTTGTTCATTCCTGGCTTAATATAAGAAGCGTAATTATGTTGTAGCAAGTTTCTAACAAGATTTTCAGAAAAAATACATGGGAAATAACAAACAGGATAAGATTTATGCCTGGAGTGTGTATATGAGGATATCGGAAACGGCACTACATACATATAAATATAAAGTCTTTATTTTAATATAGGTACCTAAAGTAAAACGTAGTCAAACATGAAGAGATCTGAAACATGAAGGACCGAGTGTAAAACAAACCTCAGTAACATTTATAAAGGCAAATTGACTATGTAAAAATAAAACTGTAAGCAAGGAACTGCAGAAAACTGCAGCTCTTCATGTTTATTACCCTTCGTCAAAATATCAGAACCAAACTAGCTAGGACAATTTACATCATTAGGAAACAACCTACTCACGAACATCTTATAAGATACCTAAATGAGAAGGTTAAGAAGTCTGAGTTAAGTTCAGTGAAACAAACAATGAAATAAATGAAGGTTCTTTTGAAGATGACTTACAGATGTTCTATCTATATTAAAAAAACCCTCTAGAAAATTCTAACATAATCTTTAATACGCAATTATTGAATAGTAATCCAAAAAAGATAAGGTATTCCTTAGTACAAATCACAGCATTTATTACTTGTCAAATCCTTTTATAACTTACATTTTATCAGTTTACTTTGATTTGATTCGTAATCCCTTTTTGACGTGGTAATAGTTTATGACGTGGGTGGGTACATTGATACAGGCACTAAGTAGCTATATATCTTCAACATGGGTACGCACCTATACTACGTCACAGATTAATTAATGAATAATGTCGATATTCATAGATTAATTAGTAATCGTTGTAAAAATTGTGATTTATCATTAGATGTCAATTATATTATCAGAACGTGAAGCGACTAAGACCACATTACCGGACCATATCTTAAAGTAATCTTTGATTCAAGCACTAAATGGAAACCGGAACTAGGTACCTCTTTAGGAAAGTGAGCAATAATTTAAAAATAACTTATGTACAATTACGAATATACCATAGGTAGGTAATGTTTAATCTAATTAAGATTATCACGCATATTAGTAACCAGTAATAAAAGGAAAATGCCACTAATAAATAGAGTAGGTACGTATAAAATTATACTCTTTAATTACGTCGCTGTAATTAAAGACTCATTGCATCATAATATAATAGGCTTGTTTCCATTAGAAGCAAATTGGATGGTTAAGAGTTTCCATGGATTACTTTTGATGTGAAAATTATAAACGACACAGTTGTTATTAATAAACTCAAAAGATTATTCTTATTTTCGTAAAATAAATCCAGCAAAATTAGGTGTTCAGTCACGTGACAGAAAACACCAATCAGATGCGTGACGTCACAAAGTACGAAACATGTCCGAAACGTCATTTGTGTTGTTAACATTATAAATATGTAATAGGATTATTTTGCACAGTGGAACGTCATCCAAGACGCCATGACAGTTTTGAGATTTTTGAGCTAAATTTAAATCAACTTTTTGAAAACGAAAATACGTAATGTAAATGATGGTTTTTCTTGCATTTGTATTGTTTTTTGTTCAGATCAGGCACCATGGTAAGGAATTAAACAGTGTTTCAAAATTAGTCAACTAGCCTATTGATTTCACAATGAAAATAGTTTTATTTTTTTACTAGTCAACCTCTTTTGATTCCTTCTGAATTAGAATTCAGGACGCCGCGCGCGCCGTGATCAACAATCGTATATGCTCGCCACTGGGCTATAGTTCAATGTGGTAATTATACGATATACCTTATGTGTCTACGCCTCATCAATTACAATATTTAGAGGACTTCAACATATCCGCATCAGATTGCTTTCTTGTCTATAAAATACTTTAAAAGACACAGAGACATGAGGATGCACTCTATGTCGTTCATATTCCGAAGGGCATTTATGTACCTGACTACGAGGTATGTTCAAATACTTGATGCGTTACATAATTATCCAGCTATCAGATAAAACTACAATAAGTAGCGATCTTTGTACCTACCAAGCTCTACCAAGTGACAAACACCGACGATAAATATAATTATTTAAGTGTCAATACCTACAACGCTCTTACCTATTGTATTAAAGTTTTCCAATCAGTCATATTTATTTTTAGTTGTATTCATCACATCATTATGAGGCAGTAGCTAAATAGTAATGTTTTTTATTTCGTTTATAAATTGCTGTCGTAAAACTGGCTGCCTGTTATAAAGTTGTTACATTTACATTTATTTATAGAATAAGTTGTCATCTATACCTTTGTACCTACATATATTTATAAAGAAGATGTTCCCACGACCAAGAAAATATTGTTTTTTGTAATAAATTTTCCAATGGTTAATTGTAAGATTAACATAACTAAATACTTAATTTACTTAATCATTTCAGTAAATCAACTAAGTAAATAAATAAAATTGTTATAAGTACCATTGTGGTCAATAAGTAGGTAAAATTATTATCAAGAAGATAGTGATTAACATTAAATTGAAGAGTTATCAAATACTTGTTTTAAAAAATTAGAGTAGAGCATTTCAGTCTAGTTCACTATATAAATAGATTTGAAATGGAAACATGTTATATCATTAGTTATCTTAGATAACAATATTATTATTTTTATAACAACAAACAAAAACTATTGTTGGAGCCGCGAGGCGTACCTACTTCGGCTACTTCCTATATGATAACTGCCGTGTCGTATTCGCTGGACACCGATAGAATAGCGTATGAGGTTTGACCAACGTTTGGAATACAGTGAGAACACGTGGTTATGGATTCTTACTATGAAAACAATGAATAAGGGTGATGTCACATCCGTTGCGGTGCGATTTGGGCTTGCTAATCATATGATACAAAAGACTGCAGATAAAATGCCAACCCAATGTTACTTTTCCATAAGTTTTTAATACTTTGGCTACTAATTCGGACTGACTTAATTCTCACGGACTGTATAGATACCTATCGTCTGCAGAGAGGCATATATGGTATTTCTCACCTTCATGTATTATAGTATATAAGGAAGATACCTAAGGTTAAAAAGCCAATATTGAAGTGGTTCAGCTCCCCCTGTACCTACTGTAATATTAATAATGTACAGGGTGCTACTGAAATGGTGTATCTATCCAAAAAGGCTTAAGAGTACATAGCTAGTATAGAGTAATTTTATAAAATTTCAGCACAAAACGAGTTAATTAAAGTATTAATATTATATTGATTTGCAACAATTATTTGACACCATAAATCAACTGACTGTATACCAGATACCTTACCTAGACTTCACCCCTATCCTACCTTTTACAAAATAAAATATAATAAATCTGTAGAAAAGTCATTTTTGTACATTGAAGAAATTGAAAAAAAAAATAGCCAGCGTGTTAAAGGATAACTAACAGAACCCATTTCTATCATTTTTGAAATTTTTGTCTGTTTATATGTTTGTTTGTGCGCACATCACGTAAAATCTACGAATTCAATGCAGGCAATGTTTATATACAAAAATTATACGCAACTTGAGGTATTACTTAGTTGTTGTTTCATCGAAATCGGTTCACTCTATCAACAGATATGATTAATTTAGTGAGTTCAAGAAGTAAAATATTACAACACGCAATTCAGTATTTAGTACTTGCAACGACATCTATATTCTATTCTATCTATCTATACTTATAATAAATCTGTAGAAGTGAAAATTCTGTACATTGAAAATATCAAAAAAATAATTGGCGGGGGTGTTACTAGACCGAAACCGAACCCAAAAGTGTGAAAAAAAAAATTGTCTGTCTGTCTGACTGTTTGTTCAGGTATCACGCAAAAACTACCGGTTCGATTACGATGGATCTTGGTATAATTATTCTTTATTACCCTGGGCACCACACTGGGTAGTTTTTATCCCGGAAAAGTATAAACAATAAAAAACAAACTTAATTTTGCGGTTAAAAACTCATTGATAAGTTTCGTCATCCACGCGAACGAAGTCGCAGGCACAGCTAGTACAAAATAAAATTCCCTTTATTGAGAACTCCCTGAATTACCTATATGCGCTACAATTTTCCACTGAGAGACACATATGCAAACTAGGAACATCGCCGTTTGTTGACCCTGCGATAAGACAATAATAATGTTATTCAGACGTCTCGTTGACAGGGTCTGCTTACGAGCTGAAGGCTGTGAACATTGACGGGTGCGGTCAGAAGCTTCCGTGCTACGTCACCTTGGGAGAGGATGTTCCCGTGAGCTTGGACTTCTATGCCGGTGAGTGAACTATACAATGATTGCTCTACCAAAAATTACCAAAGGTGAAGTCAATATACGGTGCCACTCTTTCACGGTTCACCCGCTGCGTGACTTGTGCGGAATATTTTAAATCTATGAGCGGGTTTTTAAATACCACTTTATGTACACTCCAAACGAAATATAATTTTTTCCTAAGAGAGTGTCGATTACTTACCTACAAATGTGTAATTGTTACCGTGCCTACTCGTTTTTTATCTTCTGTTCAAAGATAACGTGTTCATGAGCTTGAAAATATTCCTAAGTTCTTACAGTATACAAAAAACAAAATAAACATAGGTATCCCAACACGACCCGATTTGATCTTGAATCTTAGGAGGCCGTCAATTCATCATAATATGTATATATTAAAGTAAAATAGCGAGGTCATAATGACGAAGGCATTTTCTTTTATCATCTAGTAGGTAGGTATTGTATATGATGTATTTTAAACAGTATGTTTCAATTTTAATTTCAGATTTTGTTTCGCGCAATCTGGATCAAGATGTAGTTATTAACATAAACCATATAAACTTAAAAACGCAAGTAAGTCCCGGTAAGTATTCAAATGTATCAAAACATAAAGTATTTTTAATTAAGTACACAATTTTCCTCTTTTCTGAGAAGTAGGTATTGCTCGACCTATTTAGCATTTACAGGTAAAAATAAAGTTTAATAGCTTTATCGAATATTAATCAAAGTAAATTGTAATGAGAACCAGATAAAATATATTACTTATTGGAATTGATAGCTGTAAGTAATGTCCCTAATTAATCAATGTGAGGAATAACCGACCGAAAAGTATGTACTTTATTTTCATTACCGTTCGATTCATAATTGTAGTAGATATAAGAAAGGTTCAATTGATCACTCGTGATCGTTTGAGTGGGGATAATTTAACATTTTTATTGTCGCTCAAGTAAAACACTACTTCATCATTTAAACATATTATGCTTAAATCAGATGAGATGGACACAAGTTGACACAACACAAAACAAACATAAAACTGGGTAGTTACTTTACGGTTTCATTACCAAGAAACTTAAGATTAGAATCAGTCTTAACTTCGCAGTTGTGTTCTTGTTATGTTTTTTTTAAATAAGCATGTATAAAGTAGTTTTTTCATGTTTAGATTCTAATGTAGGAACCAACTTCAAATCTACCATAAACATAACTAAGTACTTTATCTCCTGTCTATTCTATTTTCAATCTTTTCGAACATTTTGGTGTCTTATTTAAACTGTACGATGATGTACCTATCTAATGCACTAAGATGCACGTAGTGTCACTATGTAAGGCTACGTTCCAACTTTATTAATATGCTCGATACATGCTCCACGTTGGTTCCGGTCTACAGCAAAATTGTCATGTCCTTAGGCTAAGTACTTATTTATCGAAACTCTGCATAAAAGACTAATTAAAAAAAAAACAATTTAATCCATAATCCGCAAACAAAAACGAAAAAAACACGCATGAAATACTTAATTTAAATATTCTATGATAAAGGCACTTAACTTCTTTATAAGGCTCTATGATAAAGGGATATGGAAGTATAAATGTTAAGCTGATAATAATGATGAATTGGAAAACTTTTTCACTGTTTATACTTGTAGAAGTAAGATTGGTGTCATCAGATGAATGTATATTGGATGTTCCATTTTCAGAGCGGTGTGAGATCTATGACTGCCCGGTGACGACGGACATCGTGACCTCCTTTACCAGCGTGATGTCAATACCGACCAGTATAGCATTGGTAAATATATTGCAATATTGGTTGTTTTTTTTTTTGCAATTTGCTATACCAATAATATAAATACGAAAGTGAATATATCAGTTTGATACATTTTCACGGCTAAACAACACACCCGATTTTGTGCAATTTTATGCAATTTTGTTATATATCTTATTGTGTAAGCGGTAACAAATTCGGGAAACCTTATTTACTAAGGCATACCGCAATACCCAGAATACTGTAAGACAACATAATTATATCCAAGATTTGCCAAATGATCTTATAATGACAGACAGCAGAAATTACGTTGGAAATACAGGCCCTTTTAGCAAGTGGTATCCCAAGTCAGTAGAAAGGAAACCGACCCCAACACAGTTTTGAAAAATGTTAGTAAAGATAGGCAGGTACATACGAAGTAAGTATATAAAATGGTAGTCACTTGATACTGGCTTCAGGTTTTGCGGAATGCAGGGTAAAGAATCATTAAACCCGCGACTCGTGAAGGTTTCCTTCAACATAGACTCTACAAAACTACTTGTGTTAAGCTAGTTTATCATAATAAGTAATCAATCGTGAACTAGGTAATTACGTACTTGATGCATTCGTGTTAAGCACCATGATCATTGCTAAATTTTAATTACAAACCAAGCCCTTTGTGTTGTGTTACTTTGTAGTCATTATGTGGGTTCAATTTACATATATTAACAAAGTCAGGGATATTATTTAATAACTTTGGAAGTACCTTTTTTGCGTCAGGACTTATAGTAGATCCTTTCCTGAAATAAAATAATTTTGTCATAAGAACCGAAGCAAAGAACTAAACCGCTACTGTTAACAATGTTTACACAAAAACTAGAATAACTATCTAACATGTGTTTTGAAAAAAATTGGTACCTAAATTACCAATTTAAATGAATTAAAGCAATTAATTAGTTGTCTGTTATTATTTTAAAGACTGCCCAAGCTTCGGAACGAATCACCAAAGTATGCAAAACATGCCTTCGAGGAACACAGACTTGTTTGATAAATTCTTGTTTCTTTTCAAATACAACAATAAAAAGAACACATAGTCTCGTCAAAATAATATACCTTTTATTATTTAGATTGCATAGGAAGATTTATATTAAACTTTTTTACTATTATGTATTTATCAGATATATTCGACGACCTCCGTGGTCGAGTGGCGTACGCACCGGTTTTCAAGGTGTCGCTAGCTCTGAGGTCCCGGGTTCGATCTCCGGACGGGTCAATGTAGAAACTCACTTTTCTACATTGCCTCGGGTCTGTGTGTTTGTGGTACCTTCGTTGTTTCTGAATTCCATAACACAATTGCTAAATAGCTACTTACTTTGGGTTCAGAGCAATGTATGTGACGTGTCCGCATTCATTCATTCATTCCACTTTCCACACACACAAAAAATAACCTTTTCACATCTTTACAGAACCAGCGAGGCTTTCTGCGATGGAGGATTGAAAACGAATTCGGAAATCAAGTGTTGTGTTACTCGGTGCTCGTGCAGACGCAGAGTCCATTGCAAAAGGTGCTGCGTCAATATTTGAGAGCTGTGGCCAACTATATACCCTGACACCAACACAACATCTTCTTCCACCCATAACGAACCAATTATACGTGCTATATACTTATTTATTCCAAAACTTTGGTGTTTTGTATTATAACATTCACTAGTATTTAGGTGTAACTATGTGAAAATAATGGCTTTAATTTCCTGAAACTTGTTAGTAAAAATATGTACCTTTTATTAGATTAACGATATGGTATAGATGAAAAGAAGCTTCGAGCAGAAGAAAATTAATTTTATGAACAATAGACGACATGGACCGTATATCGAATGAATCGCCGAGATCTTATTACTATCTATAGAAAAGCGATACCGATAATAAATGTATGGAAGTGACATTAAATTTATTTCCGATAGATTCCGTGACTTTGTAACTTGATACATAAGCGATTCGACCAGCATTAGCTTTTCAAGAAATATTACTTGTCTATAAGAGCTGTAAGACTAATTTATTAAGACCAAGAAATAATACTATTTTTTGTGTCAAAACTACAATGACTTAAAATTGCATGACTCAAAAGAAGGATTTGTCGGTTGTCCTATAGCTCGGCCAGACATCGAACAAATCTACTTAAAATAAGTGCTTTAACATCCAATATATTTACATTATTTTGTTGTTAGACATCTACCTTACTTCCTTATTGAATAAAGAGACTGACTATTTTTTTAATATTTAATTTATTGTACCTATCATTTAACAAATTTAGCACGCGCATTGCTGTAGCACCCTGTAGCTACTTATAACGAAATGTCCTATTCCGTAACAACCGTACTTCATTATTTACATATTTATGAGGTTATCTCGAAAGAAATGAAAATCACCTAAAAAAATGTGTTGTCAAGTGTCAATCCAGCTGAGCGGAACTCCAAATCTAAGTTGTAACCGTTAAGATAATAGGCGATATTTGTAGCCATAACAAAGTTATCATCCTACAATATACAAGGTAAACATAATGTGATAAAACTTTTTTTTTTTGTGTAAGTATATAACACATGTTTAATTAATGATAATAGTTTGTATACCCAAGAATGCCTAAAATAATAAGTGGATAAGGTAGCTCCATTCAGTAGTAGGTAGATAATTCTAAAACTATCTGTCCATCTATGATGCTTTTACTGTATTGTTCAATTAACAAACGAAATTCACCAGTCCGATAAAATGTAAAATTTCTAGAAGCCTAGTAATTATTAAATAATAAAAAAAGCTATGCACGAGCTTTAAATTTAAATCAATAAGGCTTTGTTACAGATACAGAGTTCCTATGAGCACCTGCTGACTCCAAATTACAACCTGCACTAAAGTACTATGAAATGGTCCATGTATTGCGACATGTTATGTACTGTATGTGCATGTCATGTTATTGCGAAATGTTTCTGCCCACCATAGGTAGGATGAGCAAAAAAATTTTGAAAGTCTGAATTTAAATATACTAGGCTCTGAAATAAGTTTATACTCGTTGACATACCACGACTGTAAAAAGACCGTTACTCAATGGCTTTCAACCAAGAGCTACGAGGAAGTGGAGGGCTTGCTTCATTCCGTCCAATAATCGAAGAACGAGGGGACGATCAGTTGGGGAAATGGTTTACTTCACAACTTCAGATCCTAAAACAGTAGTGGTGCAGACTCGACCACAACAGTTATACACATACACACATACAAACACACACACACCCTCACACCCACCCACCCACACACCCACACACACACACACACACACACACACACACACACACACACACACACACACACACACACACACACACACACACACACATACACACACATACACACACACACACACACACACACACACACACACACACACACACACACACACACACACACACCCTCACACACCCACCCACACACCCACACACACACACACCCTCACACACCCACACACACACACACCCTCACACACCCACACACACACCCACACACACACACACCCTCACACACCCACACACACACACACAAAAATACACACACACAAATTTATCTTAAGTTATTTTGACTAGTCTTATATCATTGCATGCCTAACTTTTGTGATTACTCTCAGATTATTTCAATAATTTATTGAGTTGTGTAAATGGGAAGAGCGGAACAACCTATCACAAACAAATCCTTGCTTAAAAGGATGGTCCAAATTATATTACGTAAAAACAAAAAAATAAGTGATGAAATAAACATGTTTTTTTTTTTAAATATCACTAAAGGACGAAAACTCGAAAACTACAAAAAACGTGGTAAATTATTAGGGGTGATTCGGATAGCCTCTAAGCTTTTTCTACTCGATATCCGAATATCCGATTATCCACACTTTCTGGGACAAAGTGTATTAAGGAGGGCAAAATTTCATCACAATCGGATGTCGAGAAATGGTTCTAATTGGAGCATACAACACATGAATTGCAAGCATTATTTAACCATATTTGACCATAGGTAGCATGTTAAATAAAAGTTTGTAAATAAGAGCTTTTTCAAAAGTCCCTGCTGTGTCCTCCGTTCCCTGTTAATCCCTTGTTTCTTCAGGCTGAGGAATAAGCCACAGTGGTTTATTGGCACTCAACAGGGAAAGTAGGTAATTATAAATCGAGTATACCTGTCAAATTCAATCTGGTAGCCACATAAGTACTATAAACGAGTTATTAGTGAAGCTTACCATAACACAAAAAGCTATATGGCTATCTAAGTTATTTGTATTTAATAGTTTTATTAAAATACTAGCTGTACCCGGCATGCGTTGCAATGCAATTGTTTCTACCTAGCACCTGCCTACTACCAACCTACTACCACTTAGGGGTATGAAAAATAGATAGTAGCCGATTCTCAGACCTACTGAATATGCATATTAAATTTCATAAAAATCGGTCAAGCCGTTTCGGAGGAGTATGGTAACCAGTGACGGATTAAGACTACTTGATGCCCTAAGCAATCCACGTCTGTGGGGCCCCCCATCCGTTTGTCAACCAGTACTACAGTCATTTGGTGCTGAAAAAGAGGGTTACCTAGAAAGTTTTCCGGAAGATTGAAAATTGGTGATTTTATAGATTTCAATATGCTATTTTAGAATTTTCACACTGCCACCTCGTATCTTTGCTACTCGCGCCGCCATATGGGAAAAATGCCGTTCAAAAACAGTTTTTTCAATTCCTTTCCGGATTATTTTACGAAAAATAGTTATGAATTAAACTAAACTACATTAAACTAGGGAAAACTTCCTACAATATTTACAAATTAACCTTTTTTTTGTAGAATCAATAGTTTTATTTAGCGTACGAGCGCCGCAAAGTCCACTCCTACACGCTTTTGGCCATATAAGTAATTTCCCCACCACCATGAGGTGGAGTAAGTTGCGCGTTTTTTTTTCTGGTAAGCCTAATTTACAGTCACGGTAGTGGCCCCAGACCTGGTAGACTTCGAATTTCATTCAATTTGAACCATTAGTTTAAGAATTATAACTAAGTAGTAAAAAATAATCTCTTTCTTATTTACTGACTGACCGATCATCGAAACTCTCCTCAATCCTTTTTATGGTGTTGTTTTTGGTGACGTGAGAGTGAGACGTAATGCCCTAAGGATGTATTTTTTTTTGCTTATTCTGGTGCCCCCCTAGACGTGATGCCCTAGGCAATTGCTTAATTTGATTAAGGGTTAATCCGTCACTGATGGTAACTAACATTGTGACACGAGAATTTTATATATAAGATAGTAAGGGCGACCCTTGTTGCCTTGTTGTGCTAAGTAAACATGAGCAATACTTGAATGACTTGTGCGCAACAAATCTGCGTTCAGGAAATTTAATTGAAATCGAATTACTTTATCGGCTTACTAATTAGGTATGATGAAGCGGTACAAATTTCAGCACAAGTACATATTAGTACGGAATTACGATGCTCTCGAACCGAAATGACTAATAACCGCACTTCTTACTTAGATACTTTTCGTTCAACCCCTACTACGCGTCAGTTGTTTACCCATATCAGTCATTTCCATCTCATATCATCTTTCACATAATCCATAGCTTCATGATCTTCCTCTGCCTGCGTACTTTAATCCCTCCTCATAACATGCTCATTACTCTAAGGTTCAGATATCCTCCTCCGTATTCCTATTGCGATCTACCTTTCATCCGCCCCTTTTACTGCCTATTATTCTAAATCCTACGTTATTATTTTTTTTTTTTTCTTCAATAGGTACAATGTTTATTTATTGATGAAGTTAAACTTAAAATATTTACAAAAATCTTACGTTATTAAGGTCAGGTCTTTTTTTCAATTTACACATTTTTTCCCTTTCAGTTTCACGGATATTTTAAAATCACAAATCATCGTCGCGAGTTAATTTAAATGTAGAACCTTATGAATGATCAAGGGGATGCTTTTATTATATTTACTACTTTTTTCAAAATACAGCCATTTTTCAGCCTGAAAATGTATGTATTTTCGTCTGCGACTGGAAAAAAATCGTAAATAATGTATCAAGATATTATAATCTTTTGGACATCAAAACAAAGGCTTTAAAACCTTTTTCTCTATCAAATAAATTGTATTCTTTATTATAAATTCTCAATATCAGCTATTATCTTAATCTGCATAGTTCATAAATTCTGCAAGGCATCTGTGTACCTAAGTATCTATAACAAACCAGCCTCCCACTATATATTGGCAGAGCGATCGCGGCCAACTTATTTCACACTTAGTACTTTACGCGAGTGTTATTCGCTGCGGCCAGTCGTCCGCGCTCCTCACCCGCACCGTAGTGGTCACTCCGCGGTATTACCCGAGCGTGACCGGCAGCCCTAGCCTTCGCCGCGACCCGACACCGACGCTCGAGCTCGACAGACGCAACAATGGTGGCACTCCGGACAGTTGTGTGGCTCTGCGTGCTGGCGGTCGCCGCCGCCACTAACGTGCAGCAATGTCCAGGTGAGCATCGCTTTACATAAGCCCATTAGAACTCGACCCGCTTTCTTCTCTTTATGAGTTCACAGAAAACATTCTGTTAGTGTTTCTTAATATGTTGTTGTCGTTGTCTGAACGGGTAACTAGCTAGGTTAATAAGGTCAGGTTCTTCAGCAATACATTGGTTGTGTGTGCTACAGTGCTACATTACATTGCCTATTTGGTACCTGTAATATTTAAAAAAATCGATTAGTATTAATTCATTGCAGTGTTAATTTTGGGAGCATAATTCCTTTTTAATTTAAAACTCATACAACATGCTTTTATTCTAATATTAAAACATAAAAAATATAATCGAGTATATAAAGTAGGTAGTTGTGTAGCTGTTAAAAACAGCTTCACTGCACTCTAGTCAGACTATGCGTGATGCAGCGGTACCCACCATTTTCTCATGTAACAGATAGTTATTAGTTACAAATGAAACAATACAATAGTACTTACAAAGTATAATGAGTCGTATAACAACGCAGTTGTAAGATTAAGCAAAGTGCATGAGTTCTTTATTAGCTTGACCTATGACCTCTCTTTGTTAGAATTGTGTCCAGTGGCGGGAGATAGGTACCTCCCTAGACAGCTCTTACGTTTTGTTCACTTCAAATGTATTATTTAAGAAATTAGTTTACTTAACCAACGTTAGTCAAATAAGAAATAATTTTACCAAACAAAATATGACTTTGTAGAATAACAATAAAGCTTTGTGATTTAAAGGTGCCTAAATATTAAAATAACAAATGATGTACCTACCTACACATTACCGGCAAGAAACTCATAGCAAAAAATACGTTTTTATTTCGTCCCATTGGGTCACCAATGAGACGAAATATGGCGAAGCTAATGGCGTCAGCCAATGTAGTTTTAATTAGGTTTAATATTAGTGACCATCAACTGTGTCCATCAATAACTCGTGTATGTGTAAATTGCCCATTGTCAAGTTACATTATTATCGCTCCGAGCGAACATGAAAATCATAAATAAATCATTTTGTTACCAATAAGTATTCTATGAAATAAAGATAGGTACTAAAAGTGAAATTATTATGATCAACTTAAAACTTGTGTTTTTTTGGCATCCTGATGCGAATGATAGAAGGTCTTCCGCCTGAACTTCTAAACGTTTTATTCGTATACGAAAATTGTTGCGTCCCTTACCAAGTATTGTTTTGTGTAGGCGTTTTCGATTAACTTTCGATTTAAGATAGTCTATAAAATCGACGCAAACAGTGCATGTAAAATAAGATTAGATTTCTTCCAATATTTATGATCTCTTTTACTGCGTGGTAACTTCTTCGAACTAAAGGATATTTTATTGTGATTGGTTTCTTGCGCTTTTAGTTTCGAAGTTATTTATCTTCAGGATATAAATTATAAATACAGCGTAAGCGCCTACGTATTGGTCATAAAACTGATGTTACTGTAGGGTTCTGACTTCTGAATACATAGTTGAATAGAGCTAAACGATGAATCTTGCATGAGGCTAATTAGGGAAATCCCTTTTGGTTTAATTTTTTATATCTTCATTCAGCACTTTGGTATTATCGATCCTACTTACTTCGATCGATCCTTCTTAAGCAAACATTAATTACCTGTGTAGGTAGTTAATAAATTTTACCTATTTATATGATTTTGTCTGACTTTATTTTATTGAAAATATACTACACGAGTTATTTAATTAAATATTAGCTACGTAAAATTTTATTTTGTGAAAATACAATATCTGTATTTGTTTTCTGAATCGTCGATGGATCTGATGAATTCAGATAATATCACTATTTTTTTAAATTTTTAATTTACAAAGTAAAGCTACAATTTTTTTTTGATAAGCATTTCCTTCAGCCTTTACTATGAAGATCAGATCAGATAAAACTGATCAGAAACCGAAGTCATTAGGATGCGATTATTCAAACGTTTATGAGAAGTTGCGCTTCCACGGTCATGGCTAACTTGTCCAGTGCCAACTGCAATTAGCTATCAACACTATAATTACAGCAACAGACTTGCTCGCATCTTGACGGTATATAAGTAGTAAAAACCATTGAATAAGGGTTTTTTCCCCATTCAAGGCTAACTTTTGTAGTTATCCGTGTGGTGTGAAATTACACTACCGACTTTAAATGTTGGTAATTATATTATTATGTCATTAAAATAATTATATGTTCCGATCGTTGCAGACATAAGCACATTGTGGAATTTGATATGTTTGCCATCTTACTACACTTACCCACTTACATAATGTTCTACTACTTACCATTGTTGTTAGTTTCTCCGTTTCATAATGTCTTTTTTAAGTGGAGACTAAGTGAGACTTATATTTTTGTAACATCATCCTAGCACTTTAGCCCTATTATTTGTATGTGTCAGCAATTAATCATCAAACGGTTGTTTACCACTTTTATTTTAGTTAAGAAACAATGAGCGGCAAAAACGCCAAAAACCTTATTATATCATAGAGTAGGTAAATAGTCACTTAAATAAGGACCTTTGTGCAATGTTGTTCGTATTTTTACAAGCTTTTGATTCTATTATCAATATCACCTATCATCATCTTTAAGCACATACGCTATCGATTAACCTTTATTAAGTTTGTAAGTATAAATAATAAAATTTATGGGAAGTAATAACATTTGATATCAAATCGAACAATCTGTGATTATCACGTAGGTAACCACGTAACCGCCACGGTATACGATAACCTATTATATTCAAATATTGATGACATCCTCTTTTGAATACAAATTCATGTCTGTTTCTTGGATAACAAGTGGTCGGCGAGTAGAAGATCTTTGTTCTGGCCTACACCTGTTTTTTTTATTTAAATATCTATTTTAGCCACTAACATTCAGAGCACGATAACCGTGACACGTTCTTGTGCATACAAAACTTATATTAGCGCGCAGACGATTCGGGCTTTGTTAAAATAATACTGAGAAAAACCATAGCCATTATGATCTTTATAAGCATTTGTTTTAATTTTATTTTATTGCATATTCATTCTACTAACTCTTATTAGGAAAACTGGAATTATCTACTTTTAAACGTGTGGTTGTAGCCGACTTCAAAAGAAGTTTGCTCCGATTTTTCGATCGATCTCAAGCAATATTAGGTCAATACAAAAATACTTTTTCCATATTTCTTTTATCGAAATCGATATATTAATTTTAGGTTTTTGAAGTGATGGTAATCTAGATTTACTGATTCAACGTCAATTCGATTTGGATATTGTATCCACATTATGTCGAATAGAATTATTCACACCATTGTTACCTAAATAGTAGACTATTTCGCGATTCACTATGATTTACAAAAAGGTTTTTATATCACCATGAATGCTTTTCTATTTGCCAGTAAAAAAGATACTTATAGTCATCTATGTACCTAATTTATATCGGTTTATGGGTCAAATCTGTAATGTAGATTAATGTTGTAGGATTAAGATAATTGTCTAACAATTGCCACAGATCCTTGTCACAAAGTTCAAGCAAGAGCTTTACCTACTTACTATTCCAATATAGACAGATAGATAACACCAAGATAACACCAATCATCATACTCGTTTCAAATTATATATATGTACCTAACTAGCTAATTATTTTTTAGTAGTATGTGTAAAAAACTAAAAACACATACAGAGTGTTAAGAAAACCCTGTCCGATCCGTTAAGGTGGCGAAAAAATAAATAAAAATACCTAGCTATAACCTAAAAATATATTTTTTAGAGAGTCGGCGTCATCACAGGTACTGCCAAATGATCAAACAAAAGGCCGGCAAATAATATCGACGAAAATAGTGCTGTAATTATTGTTTTAATCTCAAATTTAGGGAATTTCGCGGCCAAAATTTGTTATTTCAAAGTTCATTATTATTGATACTGTCATGAATATTCCAATTTTAATATTTAATTTGGGCATGTGATTCTGGAACTAAATCACCCTTTCGGGTTTTCTTAACACCCTGTATATTACGTTAATTATCTATAAACAGAACTTGTTTTGCTTCTGAATCGGGATAAAAAATGCCCTTCAATCATTTGACTTGGTATCTAAAATAACATGCAAACAAGTGCTAAAATTAAACCGGTTTTCTACGTTTTTATAGACAATAACATAAACTAGTGGAGACGAAGTAGCTTGATATCATATTTATTTTAACACATTAAGTACCTGCCAGCTATCTACGTAAATTGTACATACAATCTTCATGACAGTGTGAAAGTGTATCACGGAAGCTGGCAAATTATTTGTGAGGAATAAAAACACAGTTCTGATTATAAAATGGATTATTTTTATACGACACAATCATGCAATACAGACAAGGCACATCTATCTAGTGTATTTATATACCACTGAGTTTTGCAGTTTACGAACTGGTTAGATGATTATCTAAACCAGTTTGTGAACTTGAAAACGTACCTTCGTCTATGTTGTACGGCTACCTACTACCTAGGTATCTATGCAGGTACAAAGGTATATATCTAGAGGAGTGTTTCTAGGGATCTGACCACTATACATATATAAGCAATGAAGGCTCCCCCACACAGACGCGTTATTACCGGTCGATAATATCGCATGCGTTATTGCGATATCTTTTTTCAGTACATTTTGTATTAGGATGGTCATGTAGTTACACACTGCTGCGATAATAACGCCGCGTTGGAAGTAGGACGTTGCGTTTCTGCGTCCTGCGATATTCCGATATGAGTTCTAGAAGATACATTCATACCCGAGAGAGATGGTACAATAGTGCCGTCGCGGCGCGGCGCTCTCTCGTAAGAAATATCGGACGATAAAAACGCAGCTGTGTGCAAGGAATCGGGACGCATTATCGCAATACCGCATGCGATTTTATCGTCCGATAATAACGCGCCTGTGTGGGGGAGCCTTTATTCTGATAGTTCTGATTCTGTTAAATACAAACTTAACTTGTATATATTAGCATTATACTAATTATAGGCACCTTTTGATTACAAAAGATAATCAAAAAGTGCCTATTATAACCATTATGTTTTTTATGCCTATTATAATCTTTTTATATTACATGTTATGGGTTTGGTATTATTCTTTTCAGCTTTATAAAATTGGACAAGTAAAAATTTAGTTCGATCTAAACATAGAAAATCTGAATAGGCTCAATAACGTGTGAACATTGATGTTAAATGCGTTAACTTTAAACTGTTAAGTTAGAATTATCTACGGTCGTCCTTTTTATCATGTTTGTTTTAGTAAAAGTTTGTAATTTTGGTTTGGTTCGTGAACAACAATATCGGCGCCCTGTAAGGTACAAGTATTCTCTAGTACCATTGGAATACTAAGTAAGTTTTTTGTATCGATACTGTTCATACGACTCCTGAATAGGTAGGTATCACGATAATAAGAGATGCTGATATCATTATGACATTTTTTTTGGTCCGAACCGGGATGTGAACCCGAGACATCGTGCACGGCCGTTGCGCTTACGATTACTAGACAACATTCAAGCCTAATTCAGTAAAGATCATAAAGAAGTTTATAATTTGTTAGTACGTATTTGTTTGTTAGTAGCTAATGCATAATTAGTTATTACAAATTATTGTATATAAACAAAAATTTATAACATTAAATAAAATACACAAGGAACAAGTTATCATGTTGTAAATAAGTAGCTCAGATAATGACAGAGGCTATTCACTTGACGCAAATGTTTGTGTGCATCGACACCAATTATAAATTAATTAGCTACTAATGTCTGATTCGAACACAGCAAATTAACGTTGTGTGCTGGTAACTTATGTCAATAAATTAAGCAATTATTATTGTTAAATGTCAATTATTGTAGAGATCTTTGCAGTTAGCCTGAGCGCAAGCTTTGACTGCTTCACCGGACTTTTGGCGAGGACCTTAAGGCCTCCAGCCAGAGCAATAGGAAAAACTAACTACGTCAGCAACGTCCACTAAGGGCACCCCCTGCGGGGTTCGGACCTCGACTTAGTGCGTTGCTAACAATCTTAATAAAGCAAAACAACAAGGGATGGCTGGATCTAAGTTTTTATTATTTAGGGACATATTTTTATTGCTAGTTTGGCCGACTCGGGCCAGCTTGGTCTAGGGACGGGAGGATATTAAGCAATTATTGTAAGTACGTAATATACCTAGACTTCCGGCTCTACTCTACCTTATACAAAGTTTATTAAGTGGAAAAAGTAATGTGTCCTAGCATCGAATTAAAGTATCGGTACCTTACTTCGAGTATATTAAGTTGGCATATGAACGATAGGTTGTTAAAATGGAATCAATACGATTTAGGGTTCCCTACATATAAAACTGTCGATTTTCGAAAGTATTTCCCATTTAAAAGATTCCTTCTTCTTCATTAGCCTATGTAGCCTATTACTGGGCGATGATGATATTATTTTTTCAGGCAATTAGGTTTACTTAAGTAAATATTTACCTGCATAATATACCTAATATGTAAGAAAATATACCTACCCACCTGGGTAGCAATAATATTATACCATAGTCAGGAATAGACAGGTTAACAACCTATGGATTCTGATGTAAATAGGTAGGTACTTATCTTACTTACACACATATTAAAAACTTCCAAATCATGTAGGGAGGATAGGAAGCTATTAAGAAAGGATAAGACGAAATGTTGACTCAACTCAAAACAAAAACAACATAAAATACAAAGTTAAAAATAGGTTTTGTTAAGTATTTTAGATATACTATAAACTCAGAAACGTATTGTTTAATAGACTTTCATGCTACGAGTACGTGATGTCGTGATGAACAACATGATACCTCCAACGCAAATAGTGTACCAAGATAAAAGAGGGTAGGCTTTGATTATTATTATTTATTTATTTAGAGCCAGAACTGTCTCACTGCAGGGCACAAGCCTCCCTTTCCTCAGGTTTCTATTTGTTGCCACCCCTTTTTGTACGCGTCCTGTTCCTCCATCCAGCTACGCGTGGGACCTGATTACATTTCAAGTTTTTTTAGTTTTTGACATTATTTTGGATGCATTTGTAATATCAGTGTTACGTCTACTCGCTGGGGCCCGAGTCTGCTATTTACACTCCGTGTTACTATGATCATAGTGGGATGATAGTGTCAACCCAATATGTGCCTAATTTTCGTATTCAGTTAAGCCAACAACAATCAGTGGCATACTGGCATGAGTGGGATGCGGTGTTGTCAATTTAAATTAAAAATAAAAGTATCAAACATTTTGTAATTATTAATAGGCAACACCGATTGGCACTAATTATTAATAATCGTTTCTTATGTTGCAAAAAATTGTATTAATTGTTTTTTGAATACTAATTAATTGTAAAAGCCCATACAATATGTAATTTCTATTAAAAACTTGTAAATAAGGATAATTATGTTTTAAAAAAGGAAAGTTTTCGTTGAAATTGACACATTGTCTATGAAAAATAAAAAATGTTTAGCCATAGATATGATGCAACTGCTGTCAAAAAATAGCGGAATACGAAATTGTACCGGCCATCGGTCATATTCACTCAACTCGCGGCTCAATCGTTCCAATGGCCAATTGTGACGTTTTGACAGTTAGTAGAATGCCAATTATCGTAAAATGGTCCCACTAACCCCACCCACTCAGACGATTCAAGCAAATGTAAATAGCAGACTCGGGCCCCTGAACTGATTGGGTAATATTATCAGCCGGTTTGCCACCACTTCACGCGGTGATTACGCAATGCATATACAGACAAGTGATTAGGTAATGCTTGATACAGATCGCAGAACCCAAGCCGTGATATAGATTATTTTCTTAGGCTTTAAATGAACAAAAATCGTCAATCAGCACGGAACACAGCCTAGAAAATGCATTAGGAAAAGAAAATAATAAAACTTATATTTGAATTCCTTAACTTAGGTTACACGTTCCTCTTTGGATCGCCGTCTTATATAGTGTACCAAATTTCAACTAAATTGGTCCAGTAGTTTTGGAGCAAATTGGCTGCGGAAAAACCATAGAAATATTCTTATATTTATGGGACAAACGGACGGATAGACACACGAGTGGTGCTATTAGGGTCCCGTTTTACTTATCGAAGCTGAGAACCCCTAAAGTACCTACCTGATTACTGTATCTTCAATTCATATCCTACTTATGCCATCCTTTACCTTACTTACCTACGAATCTGCACAGTGCACAGCTGCGACGACTCTTGTATAGTAACATATAGTAATACTTTTAATCTTTTTAACCTTTGACACAATCTATTATTAGCTAACCTCGAAAAAATATGTGTAGGTCGTACAGATGTTCGTCTCAGGACGTCAAATTCGACCTTAGACAGTCGCCAAAATACAGAAAATAATCAAAAAGACACCTGCTTTATAAAACAACAAATGAACTCCTGCGCGCTACTTTCAGAAAGTTAATTTAAGCACTTAAATTGTTTACCATGTGGGGAAATCCTATCCGAGACCGGAGGATTCATGACTCAAAACGACTTTACCATTGAGATTTTTTTTTCCTTTTAATTTTACCGACGAACTTGCGGAAACGCATTGCGAACTACTGCGATGACTGCCAGATCCAAAATAGACTTAACTTGAAGTACGTAGCACAAATATGTACCAATTGTCAAACCATCAAACATACTTATTTAACATTTGTTTATTACGTATATAATCGTTTGTATTCAATGTCAAGACCAGGGTCACACACAATGACTTCCTTATGGTTATCACTTGTATCCAGTTTTTATATGAATAGTAGGTAAATAGGACTTCCTATTATTTCTCAGTTTTGATGAAATAAGTATTGTTTTAAATATATGTAGCTACCACGTTTTATCTTACCTTTTGGAAGATAACTTACCAGAGATACTTCCGTCTCAAAATAAAGTACTCTTGCAAAGTAGATGTACGGTCAGTAAGATAGAACAGAGATAAAATAAATGTGAAGAATCTTTAGGATTCACATTAATTATATAATATTTTTTCTATTTTTCCAGGTCAAAACTTTGACAACCTCAGTGAAAACGTGCAGTTATTGACGTGCAAGAAACTGCCATGTCGCCTCAAGAAAGGAAGTAATCAAGAAATCACAATTACTTTCACACCTGGTGAGATATTTTATGTACTATTTATTTGTCTAGTATCTATGGTATAAATTATATCATTATAAAAAATTGATAGGAGAGGGTTATGACCTAAGGCTGGCCAACGAAAGGTGATAAGGTCTTTTTTTGCATAACAAAACCCTTTGCGCGACGTGCTACGGGTTACGGGTTCGATTCCCGCATTGACAAACCTCTGTGTGATAGGTCGATGGTAGTTTGACTCTAAAGTCTGACTTTCTGCATGTATAACGTCATTTACGTCAGATAACTAAACATGGGACTAAAAAAGTGGATAGATGTTACACAACAGTTACCGTAGGTACTGTCCCCGTGTGTTTTGAGTTAAAAAACAAAAATAATTACCTACTTAGTAATAGTACTTAGTAAGTAAGGTTAAGTTATACATACCTTAGGTAAGTACCAAATAGCATTCTCGTTGGCGTCGAAAGACCAGTATTAAACTATTTACTGAATCGCACTTTTAATATTTCACAGATAAGGACTTACTCGTCGTGTACAACCACGTAAGTGCGGAGGTGTTGGGCGTCCCGCTGCCGTTTGTAGGCGTCGACGGACAGCCAATTTGTGACAAAATCTATTCAGAAAGCGGAGAAAAGGTCGCCTGTCCTCTTAAGAGCGGAACTAAATATACTTACAAAGATTCTTTCCCCATCTTAGAATTCTATCCCTCGATAGCTGTGCGAGTGCACTGGGGACTGACAGAAGGCAGTGATAGCAAACAAAATATCATATGCTTTGAAGTTCCCGCCAGAATCGCTTAATTTATACAAAACAGCTAATTATATCTTGCTTGTTAGATAGTTTATTATAATTTAGAATTGAAATGCAGTGAAATTATTTTTAAAACATAAATGAAACTGTTTTGAATGGATGTTTTTAAGTATTCGCGATGTTTAGATTCCTTCGGATCACGGGAGAATGTTGAACTCGTAGACTGGAATATTGAAATCGAATTAAAATCCGTTCAAGGTAGTATCTATTTAATCATTGTGGAACACAAGTAACTCACAATAAATATCATTTTTATTTTGTTAATTAAGGCAATGCCATGAATAAATAATACTGGTTGTTAATCATGTTTACATTGAAACATATTTTGTATTAACTAAGTGATATATATATAGTGTAATTTATTACGTAATTCGTGAAATTGTTAAGATGTAAGCGACTGTAATAAAAGTGATAAAATTAATCTAGTATTCATTTAGATAGAAATTAAATAATTATTAACCCATAACATGCCATACAATGGCAAAGTTTATTACAATTTCTATGTACTTATGTATGTAGATTGTAGGTAACTTGGATGAAGGTGTAATCCTGTGGGGGCAATTGATTGAACACCAACCCTTATAGGAAATATCTTCTGTGTTGAATATTGACTCTAGTCTAGTCTACGTATGTACCTAGATTACATAAACCTATATATTAGATAGACCTGTTGGTGAAAGCCAATTTAAAGGCCGCACTAGGCTGCACGTTGCAACTCTTGGAGATTTTGGGACAGGTAAATAACAAATCTGACATTTAAACAACCAAAACAAAACAACAAACAAACAACTTCTGATAAAAAAATATAATTAATAGAATTATAAATGTAAAATATTTAACTTAATATTATGAGGCAGATTTAATACTATTAAATTATCAAATTGGTAAAAAAACCACATCACGCCAACGCGTTACTTAGTTAAATACACAATTATTATAAGTACACAAAACGACACATTAATATTATGGTAAGAGTATTCTTTTACATCATAAAACAGAGAGCAGCTTTCTTTGTTTTGAATAACAATTACATTTAGGTTTAATCTTCTCACATCACACTTTCAATTTGATGGATCAGTAAGTATATAATACAACAAGAGGGTGGGCTGGAAATTACAAAGTAGGTAGGTATATTGAAACACTAAATGCTAAATGGCTACTTATCAGTTGTAACAGCTATAAGCTAAAACCGACCTTACTGCTTTCAAATAAAGGCGCAGTCGAGTCAAACTGTTACCACTGATGTGCTTGGACTTTAGTAATGCAGTAGGGCTACTGCATATACCAAAGTCCAAGCAGCAAAAATGAGTTCATGATAAAAATGTTGCCGAGTATATTTTCTGCTATGACGTCTGAGGACGCAAGTGGTATCTATCTATAACTACTATAGCTCTTGAAAATAAATATATTAATATACTATAATTACTATAGTACGCGCGTTATCATCTGAGTCGTCAGGTCATAAAAGTCAAAAAAGATAAGAATGTGCAGCGCGCCGGACCCTAGTTATCGATAAACGGCTACCTGCGCACGTTCTAACGATGAGTCGCTAATTATTTGTACGATTCTGATGGGTCGGTTTCCAATGTAATTGCAGTGCGTTCGAACATTGTTTTTTTTTTTGTTAATTTTTTGGACAAGATACTATTTACCTATATATATACAAGAGAATAAAGGTTACTTATCGATAATATGTCTATAATTGTTACGCCCTTTACTAAACGGCTTCATAAGACCCATAAGTGCAAGCGAGATAGATATAGAGAAATTATTTATGGCCCTAAGACTCAAATGATAACGCGCGTACTATAATTATGTATTTGTTGACATCAATACATATTTAATTTATATTATGTATCGAAAACACATAAAAGTAGGTGCCTACATAGTTTGGACTGGCACAACCTTTGAAATATTATTTATTCTGCATACGAAAAGTTCAAAGCCAATATCAAAATTCAAGGTAAAATTCGGCAAATTATTTTTTTTTATTTGAATATTATACAAATATTTTATTTAAAAACGATACGTTATTGTTTTTGTGTTGCTATTTTAAGAAATCATAATTATTAACGTTTTGTTGCTTATACTGTTAGCCAGCGATGTCACACTGACGACAAGTAACAATGTGTTACCAACAGCAATAAATACGAAGAAGTAAACTAACTGAATAAATTCATCCTGCTTTGTTCTGTTCCTTGTGCTTTAAGGAAATTGCTTTACACAGAGATTTGGTATAGATGGTCTAATGGCAAGCACTTCAATGTCATCATCCACATTTGTAAACATTATTTAATTCTATTTGTAGTTTCAGACAGAAAAACTTTGCACAGTATATTAAAAGGTCTATACATAGCGTTTTCTAACTAGACTGGGATATGGACTAATTTTAGTGCTGTTGGGTTTAAACATAATAACTTTTCCATCTTTGGGTAGCATTGAAGCATAATTTTTAAGTGTGCCTGTGTGTATTTTTATACAAAATAAATAACTTACATATGTATAGTCAAGTATTTGTGACATAACAGATCTGAATAAAGTAAAACCCTGATAACATAGGTAATTAGGTATATCTAAGCTTATCCCTATATCCTAAGAGAATTCAAGGCTATCTATCAGGTACTGGGTATAGGTTACCTAATGTTCTAGTAGGTACTTTAAGGAAAGCATCCTTTTGGTTACCGCAGTTGGATGGAGGGGCCTGAGAGAAATAACTGTCCATGTTCTTGAGAAGAGATTGTGAAGGGTCTGTGCCTACTACATATTCGTCAATTGCTTGATACACTGCCTGTAACAACATACAAGAATCTAGTAAGACATGTGTTAATCTTTCCACATTTTATTATGAGACATAAGATAACACTATACTGAAAATAACACCGAGAAAAAGAGCAATTTAAAATATTTCGAAAACTCCTGAAAGAATTGAAATAAGTATAGCAAAACTAAACATAGAATTTAAGACTACAGTTATTTAAACTATTTAAATGTTCAATTCTTATAATCATAACTGAATAATGTCTATACCTGGAAAGCTGGCTGCTTGTTGTTGTGGAAGGCCTTGCGGCTGCCGTGCAGCAGGTAGACGCCGCGCGCCGTGGCGTCAGCGCACGCGTCGCCGTACATGCACTGGTCCGAGCGGTAGTTGTAGCGGCACGACAGCACGTGCACCGCACTCTCGTGGTAGTGGAAGATTATGTTTATTATGTCCTATAGAACAATATTACGAGATGATTAAGAAATCTTCACAAAATAATTCTTATACTAGTTAAGAGTTGTATAGGAATATTCAGTTAGCTGCATGCTTGCACATCAATAGTAACACTCTGGCATTAAACATGCATTTTCTTAGGAGCAATAAAGTCGACTTTTGCCATTTATGTAATTACTTACTGTAATGTAATATATGTATTGCTGCTCACACCATTGTATAAAAACCAACAAAAATCCACTAATATTCTATCTAGGATTTGATACATAGATTGTTCACATACTAGACTTTATCTAATAATTGAATGGATATGTCTCATGAGTTCAAAACACATATTTTTTAATAAACTTGGTGGGATAATCAAATAACAACAAACACATACCTGGTCACCCCATGGTATATAGAGTTTCCATTTCAGCATGATTGGTGTGACATAGTCAACCCAGCCGAATGATCTCATCCTAGTCAAATTCATTAACATCACTCCGGAATTGAGACCTACAACACAAAGAACAATGATTTTAATTTCCGACACTAATCTGTAGCAGAGGTGACTTCAAGTCAATAATATTGAGTATGTATCTTCAGACTAAGTTAGGTCAATGTTGTAAAGCAACATTATATTATCAATAACAATACCACTTTTTATATTCTTATATACATTAAGATTTAATATGATAAGATCTGACCTCACCAAGCTGTTTGCACTTTATTTTTAAATACCAATACTTAATTTAAATAAATTTAAATGTCATATTATTTTTCAATCATTTATTTGTAGGTATATTACATAACTTCTCATTTATTAATCTCTTTAATTGCTGCTTTTCCACCAAATTACAAATCCGCTTTCAATACTAAATCAGATTATGATGGTTTAATGTTATGGTATTTAAAAGGTATTCAATGACACCTACCATATTTTCCATAAAATGGATGTTTAGCAAATCTTGGATACCATGAGATATTGGGGTTATCATCTTCTAATGTCATTGCAGATATCTGTATGTTGTTGAACTTGGTGAAGAACTGCCAGAGTTCCTCCACCGGCCCCAGGAACAATGTGTCCGTGTCCACATATATCATGGCATCAATATGAGGTATCAGCTTCTAAAATATACATTTACTATGAACCAAATTCTGACAAAAATATCTTGAGATTCAATATCTAAATAACTCAATCCGTAGCGCATGATCATGTAAGATATATTTTTAGTAATAGGAATTTCTATCAGCACCACAATAATACTCTTAATTAGTCTTAAAGTGAATAAAAAAAGCAGAAACCAACTAAAACTGTCTTTGATTAGAGATATTAAGCTAAGAACAATTAAGTCACACTTACAGGTATGAATAGACGTTGGGCTGCACATTTACTGAATAGGTTCATCCAGTCTTGCTCATGTTCCTTAGGAAATGTTACTTTATGTAATTCAAATTCTAACTGATTGTTTGTGATATGCTTCCACTTTGTTAATGTTTCATTGAATTTAGGTCTTAGGATGTCGTCGGCGAATATCACGAAAAGTATTCGCACCCGTGTAAACAACAATGCTGATTTCACGACGTTCAGAGACTCGTTAAATCTGGAGTCGCAAACAACGAATGATAACACTACTCGTTCTACCTCTGCAATGTCCTTACTTTTCATGAGCCTTGAAAATAAAGGGTTGACATGTTAATTTTTCTTTTCTTACATCCTGATAACATTTAACTTTATTTTACGAAGATCACTTACTCCGATAGTAGCGGCCGTTTATCAGGTGCATTTTTTTTATTACTACCTATTTGAGAGTACATATATATTACCGCCAAACTACTCAATAGAAAGAAAATCATCGTTTTTAGGGATAACTTTTTCATTTTAGTTCTTTTTACTGATTGATAGTTTCGTTTGTCTGGTCAATAACTTTTTTATTATTTTGTAACAACAAATAATAAATATTCCAAACATGACATTTATGAGCATGACTAATTTATGTATGTTGGTAGCAGTGTTAATCTGTCATGTCATATCGCGAGGTCATGTCATGTCAAAAGTCACTTTAGAGCAAGCCCCTTAGAGTATACATAAGAAACTAAAGAGTGAGCCTATCGGGGTATGAATCGTAAGCACTAGTATGAACTAGTAATATTAGAGAGAGTTTTGTCGTGAATTTTGTATAAAAATCGAGCGCGCCGTTAAAATAATTTTATCTAAAACACTAATATTATCCTTACAATGTCAAAACCATCGATATTTTCGCATATAAGTCTGTCGTTGTGCGAAAAATAACTTAAATCAGTAAACGAATGTACTAGATACAGCCAAAAAAGTGCTCTCGGCACACTGGTAAACTAGCGATAGTAGCGGTCTATAGTATATCTAAAGTACGTCCATGATCTAAAGTCTATGAGCAAGCCACAGATTACACGATCATTGATGAAAACCAAACTTTGAGCGAGAATAACGTATGGGCTATGGCTCATTCTAGGGATGGCGATTCTTTCCGAAAAAGATCGATTTTTAAATCGATTCGAATCGTGACCTAATGAATCGATTCACAAAAAAATCGAGGTCTATAAGATCGATTTCCGATTAATAGATCTTTTATTTAAATTTTCGTTTATTATGTAATATATATATATCTATTTTATTAAAAAACAAGATATATATTATAATTTAACGATCTCTTATCAGTAAAATCAGGTAATTCAATCAATCAACAATAAAGAAATGAAATAACAAAAATAAATGTCGGCATGACGTAAGTAATGTCAGTCCAGACGCAGATTATATAAAAAAAAATCGATCAAATCGATCATGATCGAAAAAATCGAAATACGCGGAGGAATCTAAACATACAGCCATCTCGCGAGTTTTTTAATAATTAATTCTTTAACCGGCAGCACTTTTATAATACGAGAACATTCAATTAATTTAATTGTAGTTTTATTGAAAAAAAAAAAATCGAACGTCGATTTTCAAGGGTGAAAAATCGATTCACCGAATCGATTCAATACTACATATCGATTTAAAAAATCGATCTTTTTGGCTCCAAAAATCGATTCTTCGATTTCAGATCGCCATCCCTAGCTCATTCAAGCTCATGGCTTTCAAAGGCCTAAGACTAGATTATCATGGATCAAAACCTATTTTTCGTGATGTCGAAAGTCGGTGTCTAATTGTACTAAATCCTAGATAGTCACCTCCATCCGTAAAATCAAGCAATTTATCACTATATGCTATCTGTTCTTTTTGGCAACGAAGTGTAAATATTACTCTGTGGGTCCAACGTCCAACTCGGTCAAATTGTCAAAAATAATAAGTCACATTGTGTTTATATTTAACTTTGCAAGTTCAAAAGATATATATTATTATATATACGTAGTCATACAATGAGCGTAAAAACAGACGAACAATTGAAAGAAAAAATATTAAATGTAGCAAAGAAGAACCCAAAAGGCATATCCCATAAGGATATCACTGCAGCAATACCAGAAATATCTTCAGCTGACTTGGTGACTGCTATCAATGAACTTTTACAACAAGAATATTTTGATTTATTTAATCAAAATGGATCCTTGATCTATCGGTACGATTTCTGTATAACTAATATGATCTATAAAATTTGCAATAACCAATAAGGGTAATATTGCCAACTTTAATTACTTTTTTAAACTTAAAATATTCCTAACTATTATTTGAGTCGTTAATAAAAAATAGTCTTATAAACAGAAAACAATTAATTAAAATGCAATTTATGAAAAAAAAAACTTGCTCTATAATAAAATGTATTACGCTTATTTTAATTATTATTATCAATATTCAGAATAAAAGCTCAAACTAGTAAACAAGCTGTAAAAGGAGCAGATAATGAAGAAAAGGTAGTATTTAATTTAATTGAAGAGGCCGGGAACAAAGGCATATGGATAAGAGACATCAGAGTTCGGTCTAACCTAGCTAACACACAACTGACCAAAGTACTGAAGAATCTGGAGAGCAAGAAACTTATCAAAGCTGTAAAATGTGTTAACGTAAGTGTTAAAATGAAAAAATTTGCAAAAACAAAAATCTAATCTTACTTACTACTTGCAGTTATAAGATCAGATACTTAAAACTTTCTATCATACCACAGTTGTGAGTATTTAGTACTGTGAGTTATTAGTTTTCTCAATTTCACTATTAAATATTTATTACTATCTTTAAATGTGTCTTAGTTGTTCACAAATGCAAGTAAAGTTTTGTTTATTGATCAATTAAATTCTTTTTCAGGCTTCTAAGAAAAAGGTGTATATGCTGTATAACTTGGAACCAGATAGATCCATATCAGGAGGAGCTTGGTACCAAGATCAAGATTTTGAATCTGAGTTTGTAGATATACTTAATGTTCAATGCTACAGATTCTTAAGTCAGAGAGCTGACAAAATGAAAAACAACCCACGGGGACCAATTATTGGCAGGACTCAGACATATGCCACTGCAGCTGAAGTACAGAAATATATTACTGACTTAGGAATAAGTAAAGTAAGTCACAAATTAACTTTGATTATTTTATTCTAACAACATGACATATAATTACATATATACATAACTCATATCTTATTATATAAGTCATTGTAAGTTATAACTAACATAAATAACATTTAGCCTAACAAAGCAAGCAGAACAAAATGCATAGTAATAATGTCCCCTTATTTTTTTGAATATGTATTAATACCACTAGTCACCAAATGACTGTTACTATTATTAATTTCATTTGTATTGCAGGTTCAACTTGATGTAGAAGATGTGATCACGATCTTAAATACTTTAGTATATGACGGAAAGGCTGAGAGCAGCGTATACCCTGATGGTAGCAAAGTATACCGAGCAGTGGAGCCCCTTATCCCAGCACCAGGACTTGTGCAGGTGCCATGTGGAGTGTGTCCCCTCATAGACAAATGTGCTTCTACAGGTCTCATTACACCTCAAGATTGTAATTATATGAAAGAGTGGCTTGAATAATAAAACACAAAATAATACTCATGTTTAACTTACTTCTTGATGCCTACTTTATTTCTGTTTTAAACAGTTGTTATAATCAGGTGCTTAAATGCTAAAATATACAAAACAAACTTAGTTTTGAGTACAACTAATGACAAGTACAAAACAAATCCTATTTTATGTTTTTTTTTTAAAGCAGTTCATTTGGGGGTATTTTCGTTTGTGACATACTATTCAATAGTAATACATACCTTAATATGGGGAAATGTGAACCTGTATATTATCAGTGAGTTGAATAATATTATTTGGTTATGTACACAACCATATCAAGTATGCAATAAGTTACTTATTTTATTCACCTCACATAAATACTGTCCTGTTTTATAAAACCTTAATTTTAAACCAACAGTAGTTATAATATTAATATCGTACTTTTGCTATTACATTTACTGCATGATTCAGTAAACACAAAGAAAAGTTCTAAAAAAAACTGGCTGAAACATCTACTACAAACTCCATTTTCTCATACTGCAGGTGAGTATTATATACAGATATCACAGAATTCAAAACAAACTTCTAAAATTATTTTCTATATTGTATAATGCTGAGGAAAGAATTGCAGACTCTCTTTTTGGATTAAATGCTTTCTCTTCAGTTGTGGCATTTTTTTCCTCAACCACAACAGTATTATTACGGTTATTGGGGAACAAAGAACTAAAGGCATCCATTTGAATATAGTTTAGAGACTGTAGAATCAAACCACTATTAGGGTAAGGTGTAGCGGCCACAATAATACCATCATATCTATCATAACCACATTCTTCTGGTTTAGATGATTCCGGAGGTGGTGTTGCTGGTGGTGTCAACACCGGCGGCTCCTTGGGTAAAGTAGGAGGTGGAGTGGTTGGTTTCTGTCCACCTAAAAGCATATTAATAAAATGTTAGTACTTGAAATATCTCTTGACATGTTTAAGAGATATATAAGTGTGTCAGTAGTGAAATCTTACTAATAGAATAAATAATTCTCTCCATTTCTCTAAGCTGTGTTTGCTGCCTCTGAACAGTAAAGTATAAGTCAGTTATTGTATCAGCAATGTGTTTTGTTTCTTGTTCTCTCTTAGCTTCCTTTGCACTCTCTTTATTACTCTGCCTGCAATGATTGAAGGTCATTTTAATATACTGTATACTATTTACTGCTATTTATTGATTTCAAATTGGGATAGCTGCGATAAAATTACCTGTTATATTCAAACAATAACAAACCAGCTCCTATGACGAAAATTACGGATTCACCAAGTAGGTTAGCTCCAAGTTCTATAGCCATCTCTTGGCTAAGAACTGGTATGTTCACTGGTTTACCCAAGTTTAAAATCCACATTTTCGCTTTGACTTCACACCAGTTATAGACTGCAAGGATAATTAGGAGTCATAAATTGTTTAGAAAATCGTCCTTTTCTACCTAGGAATATGACAGCATCAACCAAAATATTGTACCTTTTCGTTGGTTACGACACAAAATGTTACCCAGAACTACAAGCTTATAGCAAAGAAGGTAACCATCTTTTCACAATAAACTGTTAAACAGTAAATAAACTTACATTGCGCTGGGGGCATACAAACATAGGTCCTGAAAAATGGATTATTCTTGGCTCGTTCTTTGCAAATATTTGCAATTGGTTTACTTATTTGTTTTATCAACAAAGCTGATAGTTTTGCAATTGGAAACGCTCCTACGACCATTTTTAATAGTCTTCAATCACGTTTTAGTCACGATAAATCGTAGTTTTATATTGCAAAAATCAAAACTGTTCATGCACAAGGTTAAACTATATTGACCATTACGTTATGAGAGTTGCCAGCAAAAAACTAAGTAAACCTCTGTCCCATCAGTCAACAACTTTATTCAACAATAACTTTTAATTAAATTGAACATTAAAGAACATTGCCTAAAATATAGAAATGACAAATATGTATAATAATTTTTAATACATGTATTTGTACATACACTATGTTAACTATGTATTGTAATTAAATACGGTTTCAATTTATATATTTTTAAATGGCAGGCCAGATTTGACAGTAACATCTGTTGATTATACTCAAAGAGTTTCCATTAATACATAGAGCGAGTCTAACGTTCTATCAAGGTTCTATCATCCGAGAGCACGGGTACGAACTGGCATCACTGGCATCAACTTCAATGTCACGACGTCCACGGTCCATTTAGTGTCAAAACTGAGCGCACCGTGTTTAGATCTCCGAGCAATAAATGCATTTATTTAAGAAACAATACTAAAATGCGTAGTATGGAGTTGCTAAAATGATTCACGAAAAAAAAAGGAAGAGAATATCAACAATTATTTTCCTCGTTAAACAGTATTTTTATAGAAATTAACGTATTTTATCTAAATTCAGTAGGGCGAATCAGTCGGTCGAGGGACGCGCGGGGGGTATCCGCTACAGTCCCCCCCTAAAAATTCTTCGCGACCAGCTAGTGCGAGGCAGTTCCGTTTAATTTTTCGATAGTTATTTTTTGTCGCAACATTTTATTTAAAATTAAGTTTGTGTTCCTTGAATTAATTGATTTATTTATTAAAAAATAGCATCCCACCAAAAACATTCAATGTAAAAAAAAGCCAAGTCTCTCTATGCAATTCTTCCATCGTAAAAAGTTTTGAGATCGCATAGGAGCCAAGTCCTGTTCAACTTAATTTGTATAACTGCCGGCAAATAACTTGGCAAGAGTCGTTAGATGCGCAGAAATCGTTTTTTAGGTCTCTTTGGTGGTCAAGCGGGACGCGGGGTATGCGGTAGCGCCGATCCGAGCGTGCGATTGGTGCGTTAGTCGACCAAGTCGCCGATCCGAGCGCGCGATTGGTGCGTTCGTCGACCGAGTCGATTAGAGATTGGTGAGTTAGGTCGAATATGCGCGGGTTTACCCCCACTACGTCAAAATCTTGCCAAGTTATTTGCCGGCAGTTATAATAATAAATCAATATTTTGTGACTATATCAATAGTTTTGTTTACATTACAATAACAGTGACTTGGCCATGAGCACAAGTTAAAGGTCGTTTGCTCCTTGTAATTACGTGCAAATAGCGTTGAATTTATATATTATATATATTATGGACATGATTTTGTAACTGATTGGAATTTGAGATCACTATGGACTAAACATGCGCCATAGTGCATGTGCAGTTCACTGATCTTGGATGATACCGACTGTCGGTTAAGGTGTCCTGATATTATTTATTATTTACTTGCAACTCCTCCAAATATGCCGCTTTATATTTGTATCTTATTGTGCTCATGGCCAAGTCACTATTATTGTAATGTAAACAAAACTATTGATATAGTCACAAAATATTGATTTATTATTACAAATTAAGTTGAACAGGACTTGGCTCCTATGCGATCTCAAAACTTTTTACGATGGAAGAATTGCATAGAGAGACTTGGCTTTTTTTTACATTGAATGTTTTTGGTGGGATCTCATTTATTTTTTGTAGGTCTCTTTCTTTTCTTTTTATAAATAAACATAATTGCTATAAAAAATATTTGCTTTTTGTACATAAACAAAGAACAAAGTTAACAATGCAGTCAAAATTCATATACCATGTTCTTGTAAAACCGCAAATATAAATTTGTTTCATATTATTTACTAAGGTATATAATTTATTACCGTTTTTATAATTTTCCCATTACATGTAGCTAAAAACCTATCTTGTTGCCAAATTTGAAGGTTCTAAGTTTGCTAGAAGTACCTTAGATTTTTGATGATCGGTCAGTGAGTGAGTCAGTGAGTGACAAAATGGTGTAACTTTGATCGCTCATAACTCGTAAACTATTGGTTCAAATGTCATGTAATTTTGAGGCTGAGCTTGTTTTAATACTTACTCTAGGTCATCGAAAACCTAAACCCCTAGCTTTGTCCGTATCGATGATACAGGGGCCGTGCCCGTTTTGCTCGAGACTTGGCTGGGGCACTGCCGGCCGTGCCCTCAGATACCAACAGCTTTTGTATGTTCATGACATCATAAGTAAATAGCGGATAGTACTTACACTGTTGCGAATTACGGAATACCCAGCATTTACAAAAAAATGTGATAACAGGATAATTTAAATATGAGTAAAATTAGAATAATAATAACAAAATCAGATTGACAAACAATTATGTTCAAAAGTTTTAAGAATTCTACAAAAACTTTTAGAATTATTTAGTTTTATGTTTTTGATTGGTTAGTATGCTTGTATGGACTTTATCGGTAACTTTTAATTAATTAATTTGATACTGGTATCTGATACATTAATTAATAAAGTTATATTTTTAGTTAATTTGGTTTTTTATACTATCTCAAAACCTAGAAACCATTTAATGACTTTGTTAATATTCACAACCATCGATATTTACACATGAATGTCTATCGTCGCACGGAACATCCCTAAGCGAGCGGGAACTGACAGCTCAAAAAGTGCTTTCGATTGGACCAATAGAAAACTAGCGATAGTAGCGGTCTATGTATATCTAAAGTCTATGGTTATACTCAAGTACTTAGAGTCTACTTAGAGTAATAATTACTAAAGCATTACTTTAAGCTCAAGTAGGTAGGTACCACAGAGCAAAGTAATAAGTACTAAAGTACCTAAGTACCCCACTTATTACTTTTCTCTATGGTAATAAGTAGGGTAGTCCGTAGTAGGTACTTTGCTTTGGGGTATTTATTTTTGGTACCTACTTTGGTACAGGCACCAAATACCGATTAAAATCCAGTCAAGTGCATGCGGATTCCTACGCGAAGGGTTCCGTCTGTAACCAAAGTATTTTTCAGTATTGGTGTTTTACCAGCTCTACCTATTACAGTATCGGTTACCCTAAAATTGTTATGCCATTTACCTATTACTTGTATACAAATAATACAAACATGAATGGCCAGTTCTGAACATGTTATTCTGTAATGGCACACAGTTTATGAAACAAGCAAAATTTATGAAAGTCCCCTTATAAGGTTCTTTATCATACCTGCCCATAATATTATATCTTAATTTTGACATAATAATATGTAACATTCATGTGCATACATAGCATGTGGGCAGTCAAGAAAAAAATAGGGATTAAAACTGTATTTTTCTTTAATAATACAGGTTTGATTTTCTTTGTTGGAAAACTAACTCTCTGTAAAATAAAACATGTTATTTGTATGTAATCATAAAATTATTTATTTCATAATATTCTTAGAATTAAATATCCATTTTATACTGAGTTATACTACTTTTATCTGGAAAGCTTGTTCGCAATATAAACATGCTATTAACCTCAGGAGTAGAATCTAGAGTTTCCAAGTACCCAAACCAGTATATGACTAAGCCTGGCCCAAACCTATTCCAATAGCAAGACAGTTGTTCTTTTAAATAACCTGAATGGTTTTCTTCATCTCCAAAGAGTGCTTTGCTTTCAACCCAGTTTACAATAAAACCATCTACTGCTATAGGAACATCTAATTTAAAATCTGGTGTTTTATCATATCCTCTTGACCTCAGAACGTTTTCATCAGAAAATGTGATGTTCATTAATCTTAATTCTCTTTCTAATCTTAACTCATATTCCAAACCTATTGACCTGAAATTATTAAAAAGCAAAATATTACTGTGACATAAAACAAGTCTAATAAATATTCATGTAAATAGTGTTTTTCTTACTGTTTTATTATGTCTGCATAAGGGCCATACTGGTTGTCATTTATGATACCCTGAAAAGTGAAATTCAGCAATTTATCACACTTGTTGAAATCTGAATATCAAAAAGTATTTTAGAATATTTACGTAATAATATGCTAATATGTATGTGGTATTACCATAAAAACCTGGTATGCTAAATCCTTTTCTTCAATTAAAGTTGTGTCTTTAATGCACTTTTTTGCCATAGATGAATCTGAGTACACACCCTGAAGGAGGGACCTTGCAAATAGTGCTGGACTTATTCCTTGACAATCAGACAGCCTGTAGAACAATAGCAATCATAATTTAATTATTTTTTAATTAGACTAAGTTTGACTCAAATCTTTACTGGCATAGTAATTTAAATTATAAAACATCCTAAATACCAAATTTTACAACACAAAAATAATGCACTTTCAAGTAGAGAAGGAATTTACATTAATGTATATTTAATCACCAGAAAAACCACATATCTGATAAACATTTGAAAATGTATAATTATTGCTTAATGTGTATTAATAAAATATCATTGATACTTAACTGTAATATAACATTTTCTTTATTTTTTTCTCTCATCAGACCTTCATAAAATTCCTGGTATTTACTAGATATTACAGGAGACTTTCTGTAACTATGCTTCATAGATCTCTGTACTAATAATGATATAATGCTGCCAATAGTAAAGGGAGATATACTGAAAAAAAAATAGATGATAGTTATTAACAGAGTAGACAGTAACTGTTTCAACCATTACTATCTTATAAATATATGTAATGTAAACATTACATTGATTACTTTATACAATTTTTATGCTTTGTAGGTACTAACTGTTTGTACTTATTCTTCAATTCGTTTTCAGACGTGCGGCTGTATGATGTAAGTTTATTGAAATCCTGTACAATAGCATTATAATCTTCCATTTTCATTATATTTTGTGGCTTTGAGTCCATTATAGTTAAAGATTCGTCGGAATTCATCGCATCAGTTCAGTCATCAAAATTGCATATTTTGGGATAATAGTCTCTTTTTTTCACTCATTAAATGAACTCTTTATCCTTTATCTTCACTGATGACACTTATTATATATTAAGTATATTGGACTTAATCAACCGAGCGTCGATTATTACAAGAATATGACCAATTATTAAGAAAATTATTAAGAAAATAGATATTTCATTTCATGCCTTCATGGGATGAGAAGTTTGTTATTTTTGTTGGTTGACTTTACTTTTCTCTATGTGGTTGACTTTGACAATTGAAATTTCGACTTTGAGTTTGAGTGACAGGTAGGTTTTAACATAGACTAGTTTTTTTTTTTGCCTCGCAAATTAAGCCAGGTCTACTGCGAAAAAAATATATCAGGAAACATCACAGACGTATAAAGAGAAGCAGACCAAACATTTAACTAAAATTTGTGAAGTCATTACACACACATATGAACAAATTGTCTAAACAGGGCCGGACTAAGGCCGGTATTAGTATTGTAGTAGGACAATGGAAATTAGAGGGGGTTAAAAAAATATAAACATTCAATCAAAAATATTTTATTGCACTATCAAGTTTTCCTCAAAATGCTTCGAACAGAGTACACCAGTAGGATTGGGTTGGAGCTGCATGTTATCAATCCAGGCTTTCTTTAAATTTTCATCTTTTGGAAACCTGGAACAAAAATATTACTATTATTTTTATTATTTGCAGCACCAAAATATCAAAGAAATATGAGTAGCTTATAATATGTGTATGACCTATGCCTATTTCATATCAACATTGAACTGTGATAAATTGATACATTGTAGGCGTTACATATTATGCCAAGTTACTATTATAAAAAATTAAGTCCGTTGGATTATTCAACTTTGTAGTAATTATTAAGCATAATTACCCACAATAAATGCATTTTCCCAATATGTAAACAATGATAATTAACATTTCGCAATACTAAATCCGTCCCCGGTTAAATCTACAAGTACTTGAGCTGTCATTAAATTGGAAATCTAAGACAATTTTGTTTGTTTATTATTTTTGTTCGATTTATTCTAATTAAGCCTAAGGGCAAATTGCATGACAGTAATTAGGCTACGATAAAAACGATTAAACTTCATCGAAACAGTTGATTCACTTCGAAAAGTCGACAAATTGTTGCAGTTTACAACAACGTTAATAAAAACTTACCGATGAAAGGTTAATCCAGGTTTTTTGCAGGCCAATTTAAACCACTGCGCTAGAGCGCAAGACCTTCTGGTCCAGAGCATGGCTCAGTGGTCTATAGATGTTGCTGTGATTTCTGAGCCCTACTTCGTCCCGCCCAGTGACAGCTGGCTTGGGGATACCAAGGGTTTGGTGGCCATAGTGGCGAGGGCTCCCCTGAGGGTCGTTGCACAGCGCCCTTGCTGTGCTGCAGCTTTGTTGGAAGGAGTGTTGATTCTGGGGGTGTATTTTTCACCGAACAGGGTTCTTGCTGAGTTTGAGGCTTTTCTTAGTGATGTCGGTGCTCTAGTTGAGCAAAATCGCCCCTATCCAGTGCTCATCCTAGGGGACTTCAATGCCAAGTCCATGGCTTGGGGTTCTCCTTCCACAGATGCTCGCGGTGCCCTGGTAGAGGAATGGCTTATGGAAACCGGCTTATGCCTTCTCAACAGAGGTTCAGTGCAGACGTGTGTGAGGCAACAGGGGGGATCTATTGTAGACCTTTCTCTAGCCAGCCCGACTGTAGCACACATGGTGCATAATTGGAGAGTTCTCGATGGCGTGGAAACATTGTCGGACCACAGATATATACGGTTCGAGTTTTCCGACCCATCAACACCGGCTCCGGCGACCAGAGGGCATTCATCAGTGTTTCCGCGGTGGGTGCTCAGCAAGTTAGATATCGAAATCCTTAAAGAAGCAGCGATTGTCCAAGCCTGGATTGCTCCATCGACCGGGCCCACTATGGCTAATGAGGAAGCAGCTTGGTTTCGACAGGCAATGTTTCAAATTTGTGATGCGGCTATGCCTCGGTCCAGACCGTTACCTCCGAGACGACAGGTTTATTGGTGGTCTCAGGAGCTATCGCAGTTGCGCATTGCGTGTATAGCCGCGAGGCGGGATTACACGCGGCAGCGAAGAAGGAGGGCCATTAACCGCGCCCTTGAAGCCCTGCTATATGAGGCGTACAGAGGGGCAAAGGCCAGCCTCCAGGTAGCTATTGGTCAGGCTAAGAATGCGGCTAGGGAGGAACTGCTAGCGTCCTTAGATAGGGATCCATGGGGACGTCCTTACAAGATGGTACGAGGAAAGCTTCGCCGATGGACTCCCCCACTTACACAAACGCTGGAGCCACAGTTCTTGGAGTGTGTCACTGCTACCCTCTTTCCTTCTAGGAACCACACTCCTCCTTTGATGCGGTCTAGCTCAGAAAGTGTCAATGGAATGAGCACAGAGGTGCCTGTGATCACTGACTCAGAGATGGGTGCAGCTGAACTGCGGCTCAAAAGAAAATGCACCGCTCCTGGCCCTGATGGCGTGCCTGGTCGTGTGTTAGCCTTGGCACTCGGGGTCATGGGGCCTCGATTAAGAAACACCCTAGATAATTGCCAACAGCAGGGGGTATTTCCACAGTTGTGGAAAGAGGGCAGACTCGTATTGCTCCGCAAGGAAGGACGGCCCGTGGATGCTCCATCCGCGTATCGGCCTATTGTTTTGCTTGACGATGTGGGGAAATTCTTTGAGCGTATCATTGCTGCGCGCATCGTCAAGCATTTATCGAGGATAGGGCCCGATCTTTCTGATAACCAATTTGGATTCCGAGAGGGTCGCTCGACCATCGACGCGATTCAGCGTGTCAAGACACTTTCGGACCAGGCAGTATCGGGAGGTGGGGTTTTGCTGGCAGTATCGTTGGATATAGCAAACGCTTTCAACACTTTGCCTTGGGGTGTTATCAGGGAGGCTCTACGATACCACGAAGCGCCAGCGTATCTCCAAAGAATAATCGGAGCTTACTTGGAAGACAGAGCGGTGCTCTACGAGAGTCGCAGTGGAGTAACAACACTGCAAATGTCTTGCGGAGTTCCGCAGGGGTCGGTACTAGGTCCGCTCCTGTGGAACATTGGCTATGACTGGGTCCTCCGAGGTGCCACCCTCCCGGGCGTCAGTATTGTTTGCTATGCCGATGACACTCTTGTATTGTCCAGGGGGTGTTCGTTCCGTGAGGCGGCCCGTTTAGCAACGGCGGGAGTAGCGCAGGTCGTCGGACGAATAAAAATGCTGGGCCTGGACGTGGCGCTAGAAAAATCCGAAGCCCTCGTGTTTCACGGGCCTCGGAAAGCGCCACCAGCGGGGTCCCACATCATCGTTAGTGGGGTTCGCATAGAAGTGGGGTCCACAATGCATCATTTAGGGCTGGTGCTCGACAGCAGATGGACCTTTGACTCCCACTTCGAAAAATTGGGGCCCCGAGTCGTGAAGGCGGCGATCGCGCTCAGTCGCCTGCTGCCTAATGTGGGAGGTCCGGGGACAAGCTGTCGCCGACTTTTCTTGGGGGTGGTTCGCTCCATGATGCTGTACGGGGCTCCCGTGTGGGCGGAGAACCTGACGCGGCGAGGTTTGGCTTTTTTAAGCCGCCCGCAGAGGGCTATGGCAGTCCGGGTCATTCGCGGCTACCGTACAATATCCTGTGTAGCCGCGTGCCTCCTAGCAGGTACGCTTCCCTGGGACCTGGATGCCAGAGTCCTGGCGAGTGGTTACGAGTGGCGAAAGGAGCAACTCAGCTGCGGTGAAAGGCCTCCGCCTCGAGCTGTGGAGGAATTGCTAAGAGAACTCCGTTTTGCCTTCTTGGAGGTATGGGCGGAGCGGTTAATTGTTCCTGGAGCAGGCCTCAGGACTGTGGAGGCGGTCCGTCCCGTCCTCCAAGACTGGGTCGGCAGACGCCATGGAGCACTCTCCTTCCGGACGGCACAGGTGCTGTCGGGACACGGATGCTTAGGCAGTTACCTGTTTCGTATAGCACGGAGGGAACCCACCCCCCGGTGTCACCACTGCAGCGATATCGAAGACACGGCGCAGCATACACTCGAGCACTGTCCAGCTTGGGCGGTACAGCGCCGGTCCCTCGTTGCGGTAATAGGCGATCATCTCTCGCTTCCAGTCGTAGTAGCCTCGATGGTCAGGAGCGAGGAAGCTTGGAGCGCCGTTACCGTCTTTTGTGACGAGGTAATGGCGCTCAAAGAGGGCGCGGAAAGGGAGCGAGAGTTCATATCCGACCTCCCAATCCGCACTCGACGCACAAGGGCTAGGAGAAGGGCTGACAATGCCCTCCTTCAGCCACCATAAATGGCCTCAGGCGGCAGACTTGGGGAAGTCTGTTGCTCTACAATAAAGGCCAAAGATGGCGCGCGCGGTGCTTCCGCGCGCCTCCTTATAAGTGGAAGGGGGAGGCAAAGCTATCCCCCACTCGCTCATCGTTGTAGCTCCGAAAAGGAGCCTCCCTGCTGGAGATCGCGGTAGTTTGTATTACTTTCCCGCCTGGTCTTCAGCATAAGGGAAGGGTGAAGCACTCCGGTGGTTTTAGCCGGTAAGAGTCCGGCACACCCCTCCGCCTTCCCCAGGGCGGAGGAAGTCCATGAGGATTTCCCCGGGTAAAAAAAAAAAAAAAAAAAAGGTATTTTGTTAGAGCTATCACTGTCACACCGGTACGCACTGCACTTCACCATTTTATTTTACTTTTTTCAAGTCTTTAGTGGTACAAACTATTAATATTTTTTCACATATCGTGATTGACACCCCAGAGTGTTGTTGTAGGTTATAAGTTTATCAATATGGCGGTGCAGAATAACAAGCTTCATGTCAAAATTTGTCTATGTGTGAGGCAGTGTGGCTACAGGTAAAAGAACAAGACGCCATTATTATGTTGTTGCTTGATAGAACAAGGATAAAGAATGATGGATATCTATATAGGTATAACTAGGAATTAATGTTTGGTCTGCTTCTCTTTATACGTCTGTGGGAAACATAAATTAAAAAGCAAATCAGTCGAACCTTAGGCCATACCTCTAATTTATATGAATAGCATGTAAATAACCAATTCAAACACACGGTCTAGCGGCCATTTATGTATTTAATAATTTTAATTTTAATATTAATTTATCCAAATGAAAAAATGATAAATTGTTTGACTGTTTTAATGTAATCTGTGCCAATTTACTATAATGTTGCTCGAGCTCATAACAATTTATTATTAAGTGCTCGAGCTTTCAGCGAGAGAGTCCCACCCTTCTGTTTATTTTTGTACTCTGTGTCCTCTCTGATTCCATCAATGAACTCTGTGGTCCACTGTCCAACCAAACCAACGTCCAACATCGGCAACATCAAGTTGACTTGACTCAAGTTGTCAATTTGTCATTGTGTGATTGTGTGTACTTTTTCTCGTGATGTTTTTCATTTAGTGAATACTGATAAAATATAATAATTCAGCCCTTAGTTATTGTTTTCACGTGCAGCTATTACATTAAATTATTTGATAGTCAATCTGTAAACTTAAGACTACATAAAAACGTTGATTATGGAGACTGAATATTACTATAATACAGAAGAACGTATTGCTGACTAGTCAGTAAACATTGGGTTATAATAATATTAACAGTAACATTAGGTATGTTACAAATGTGATATAATGAACGGCTCTAGTAGCATCGTTGTCCATAATTCCGAATTAAATTCCTCTGAAAACTGTATAACGCCAAATGCATCCTCGACAAAAGTTGACAAAAATAAAGCGGCAGCCTCAAATGCTCGTGATGGCTCGGAAGAATTACTTGATCTCAAAGGAAAAGTTGAATCCCGCCTTCTTTCCATGTGGAATAACGTAAAGTTTGGATGGACAGTAAAATTAAAAACAAGCTTTTCGAAAGAATCTCCAGTATGGTTATTGGGCCGATGTTACCATCGAAAGCTAAGCCCAACTGGATCACTGGAATCTTCTACAGAAATTGGCACAGAAGCTACAGCACATGAACCTATGGAGCAAATATATGGCGAAGGTATTGAAGGCTTTAAATCTGACTTCATCAGCAAAATTTGGATGACTTACAGAAGAGAATTTCCAACAATGTCAGGTTCATCATTTACAACTGACTGTGGCTGGGGTTGCATGCTACGTAGTGGACAAATGTTGCTTGCTCAGGCTCTGGTGTGCCATTTTCTGGGTCGTTCTTGGAGATGGTCTCCTGAAAAATCTATACAGAATGCTAGAGAATTTCAAGAGGATTGTCTCCATCGCATTATAATTAAATGGTTTGGTGATAAATCATCAGTAAATAGCCCTTTATCCATACACCAGATGGTCAGTCTGGGAGAAGCATTGGGAAAGAAACCAGGAGACTGGTATGGCCCAGCTTCTGTAGCTCACTGCTTAAAGGCAGTTATGTCTGCTGCTTCAAAAGAAAATTATGAGTTTGATAATATTGAAGTTTATGTTGCTCAAGATTCTACTATATATATTCAAGATGTATATTCATTGTGTAGATTACCAAATGGTTCTTGGAAATCACTTATTCTTTTAGTACCTGTAAAATTGGGCTCTGACAAATTCAATCCAATTTATGGCCCTTGTCTTACATCACTACTCACACTAGATTTTTGTATAGGTATAATTGGTGGAAGACCCAAACATTCGCTTTATTTTGTTGGTTACCAAGATGATAGATTGATCCACTTAGATCCCCATTATTGTCAAGAAATGGTAGATGTCTGGCAACCTAATTTTTCTTTGCAGTCTTTTCACTGTAGGTCACCAAGAAAAATGCCTCTTAGTAAAATGGACCCTTCTTGCTGTATAGGCTTTTATCTAGCTACACAACATGATTTGGAAACATTTATAAATATAATTCAATCATTCCTAGTCCCTCAAGGTGTATCAGCTAATTTTGAATACCCTATATTTACTCTAAATAGTGGATCTTGTAGTAATGTTATGAACTACCCTAATATAAGGTATTCCATCTATGAAAATGAGCAAAACTGGGTCACTCCTAATATACAAGATAGTGATACAGACATAGAGTCTGAGGAATTTGTGCTGGTGTAATTGAAACAACTGTACTTCAACTAATACCAAATATATATATCACTTATTTATGTAGCTCTAAAAGTTTATCTCTATCATAAAAATTGTTAATGATTTATATTTGTTCAAATGTACCTACAACTGATAGGTGTCATTATGTATACAGATATGAGTAAGGTTAAAGAGAAATATCCTGTAATAGTTTCAATTTTATTATATAAATACGACGAAATAAATTAATTAGCAGAATAAAATGTAGTGTTTTATAATACTCTTAATCAACCCAATTCACTAATGCTGGAGAATAGAATTGCAACTTTTTATCCACACAGGACAGGGGCAGGGAATGTAATATATCATGACTGTGTAGTATTGAATATACTTCATGAAAATATGGATTCATATTATTATTTATAACTCAAATAACCATGAATTAATAATTATTTAGAATACCTTTTAATCACAGAAAATAGATGTGATAACTCTTAATAATATCATGGCATTGTTTTGTTGTTTTAATAATGATAAATTCACAGTGAAAGCCATTTACTATTGAACTTTTTCACACACACACACAAACATTGTAAATATATTTTATTTAGTGACACATAGAAAAACTATGGGGCAAAGGTATAAGCTTTAAAGATTGTAAGAATTCATTAATTTTTGTCTTTGACTGGTGGAGGGTGTCTTATGAAGTAATGCACAGCATTGTAGGCGAGATGCGGCGCCACATTATACAAAGGATGTATTCTGTTGAGCTCATTGCTAGGGCGGCCGACGACGTACGGGTCACCAGCACCGGTGCCATGCTGGGCCACAGATAGACCACTGAGAGCATAACAAGTGTGGTAAATGTCTCTATGCCTGAAACAATATAAAAAACATTTTAAAATGTTTTTGGCCATCCCTATTCTAAATTGAAAATTCAATGTTCAAAGATCCAGAGAATCTTTAGTATCACCAAGCTAAATGCCAATAAGTGCTGTTTCTGTGATATTTACAAACACTAACATGCACATACCTAAGGAACAAATCCACATCATTGGCACTTCTTGGGTCATTAAAAAATAATCCATTGTTTTGATAAGCTTTTGATATCAGTACTGACAACACATAACACTACTATTAAGGAAGTATTAGCAGAGGGGTTTCACTTCTACTTACTTGCCAGGTTTATCAATAAAACCACCACTAGGTAAGGCTTGACAACAAACAATGATGTACTCTTGCAAAGCACCTTGATTGAAAAGAACTGTTTCAATTAACTCTTTGTTTTCTGAAAGACAATTTATTTATATAAATAAACATCATCATCATTATTTTTGTTGCTTCATAGTAAAAGGAAAAGGTTTTTACCTTGTGAAAGAATAGCACTGATAATGGGAAATGCGGCACCTTGCCAAAATGAATAACAGCCATCAACTAGCTTGTTTGTCCTCCCTTGAAAACCTCCTTCGACACGCATCTGCCGGTTTACACACCACCTTAGTAATGCATCAATATCACAGAGATGTGTCTTATTTAACAATGCTAGTGATGCAATACCACAGAATGCATATCCTCCATGTGCTTCCATTCCTGGACAACCAGCAAATCCCCCTTCATAAGTCTGACAGCCTACTATCCACTCAGCTGTTTTGTCAAATAAGGCATCTGTATATGTGTTTGTAATTTTAGCTATGCTAACTGCACAATAGGCACCTCTTATATCTTGTTCTCCGCCCTTGTGAAGGGCAAATGATCCATCAACATCTCTAACAGTCCATAAAAACTTCTGTAGACTGCTTCTATCCAGGGAGTTGTAAGCTTCTTCAGTACCTATGATACTCAGGGCATTTACAGCAGCATAAGTTGTTCCAAGATGAGGATATTGTCCTGGACCACCTCCATATCCGCCTTCTTCATGTTGGCATAAATTCAAAAAATAAACTGCATCGGATAATGTCTCTGCATCAGGCATATCATTAAGTAACCACAAACTGTGTAAGACCCAATATACTATCCATGTTCTGCTAGCATCTAAGCACTCATAGTTGGTTGGCAATTTTCTGAGATAATCTTTCAATAACTGAGCATGAACTCTTTTTCTTACAACAGGAAATTCGGGTTCAATTTCAGCAGATTTTTCAAATTGCTTATATATCTTTAGAATCATAGACTCCACATCAACCTGGAAATAATAAAAGTATAAATTTAAAGCAGTCATGAAATACTCACAAGAGCTTCTAAAACCACCTATTGCAACTCCGATTTTACTATTAATTGTAGAGCAAAGAATATATAATTATGACAATAAACAGAATATTTACCTGATCAGATGATGAATCAGTTACTATATTTTCGGTATCGAAAACCTCTGCAGCTATGTCTTCATAACACCTAATGTGGTTTTCCATTTTTTCTGTCGGATTAAATACCTAGGGCTAAAGCTGTTCTGAGCACTACACTGCGTTGTTATAAATACTTGTTAACCTGAGTGGTTAAATTAAGATAGTACTTGAAACGGAATTAAAACAAGGTGTGCCAAGAAACAATGACATGATAATATATACAGACAGACAAACATAAATTGTTTAGACAAATGATAATGGTTTTTCTACTTATGCCGGAATTTTGATGAATGTCAATAAATAAGAAAATCCTAGTTACTTTTTATTATCTTGGATAGTAAATTTTTCTCCGCGAATTTTCAATAAATAACCCAAATAACCTCTCAAACTACAAACAAAGTTTGTAACATAAACAACTTACAGATGGCGCTAAACACAGAAAAAAGTTAATTCTATTTAATTTATACTTAATACAATGACTTCTGTGTTACAAATAAAATTAATAAAAAAATTGGATAATATTTTTTTTTTTTTTGCTGCCTATTACGAAATAATAATATATTTTTTACACAAGTCACCTACATACTAATTCCGGGTTTGCTATAAAGCTGGCTACTCACGGAGCGTTTTATAGTTTCGCGTCTAATACGGGCCAAGTAAAATTAAATTCTGGACTTATGAAGTAGGTCAGTAGCGTTTATAATTAGCTTTATATTGATAACTGCCAGCCTTTTGGGCACACTCCCAGTCGACAGCGATGTGGATGAATTTTTTGATGCCTTGTTTTAGTTCTTAGTTTCATTTAGTTTATAATTCTTCTTATTTCTTGCGTAGGCTTAGTTTTTATAATATTGTAAATATTTTAAGTTTAATTTCATTAATAAAATTATCTCTGCATTTATTAAATGAAACTGCAAAGGTATAGTTATATTTATTATACATAGGATCAAAGCAGTTGGCTAAAAAAAACCGTGGCTTATGTTTAGTAGATCTATTCAGATTTCAGCAATAACAGCAATGTGACACTTGAATATAATACTTATTTACTTTTCTCTATGCTTGAATACTTCTTAAATAAGGGCAAACAATACATTATTATTTAAAAATAATTCCAAAAAGTGTATTTTATTTTGAACACATTTTGAACACACACATTTTGTGAACACATTTTGGAAGTTCTAAATGTAAATGTCATAATATGTCAAAATTTTATTTTCAATAGCGTTTCAAGAAACATTGAATTCGTTGGTTGGTGTCCTATATTTGTTAGTAATTTACGAATTGAAAACAAATCAAACTACCAGCACAGTGATCAGTCCATTTGAACACGGTATTTTTTATCATCAAAACAATTGTTGACTCCTCACCAGGGTTGTACTGCATTAACGAAAACCAAATTATAACAATATATAAATTATAGCAAAGTTAACTTCTCAAAATGATGCCTGGTAGGATCGGAAACTTACCAATATCTAATGAGAATCCATTAGGTTTGTCGTGGCACGACTCTGCATGGATCCCATTATTAAGTCCATCTAACATAATGGATTATTTCTCTGAAAGATCAAATCCATTTTTCGATCGTACTTGCAATAATGAGATTGTTAAGATGCAGCGTCTAAGTATGGATCAACTGCAGTAAGTAATATCATCAATAACCAACCAAAAAATAACTCAATTATTATTTAATTTTATAACCAACATTCTTGATATATTTCAGAAACATGACGGGGCTGGAATACATACTGCTGCATGTGCAAGACCCTATACTGTATGTAATACGTAAGCAGCATAGACACAGTCCTACACAAGCTATACCTCTGTCTGATTATTACATTATTGCTGGTATTGTATATCAAGCACCAGACTTAGCCAGTGTTCTAAACTCAAGATTGGTAAGCAAAACTTGGAAACATGTTTTTGGCATAGTGATTATATTTTAGTGGTGTTGACACCTATTTTACAACCCATAATATATCGAAACTTTTAAGTTGGTTTTATATTTAATTGAATCAAAAACAGTGCAGTTAAGTGTATATTATATTTCACAGCTATCTGCAGTTCATCATCTCCAATGTTCATTTGAAGAAACAATGTCATACTCAAGGTATCACCCTAGTAAAGGATACTGGTGGGATTTTAAAGCTACTAAACCTGGTAAGGATAAAATTCAAAAAGTATACCATTAATGATTTGTAGTGTCCGACCGAAATTTCGGTTTCGGTTTCGGTTTCGGCCAGTTTCGGCCAAAAAATCAAGTTTCGGCCCGAGTTTCGGTTTCGGCCAAAAACGGCCGAACCTTTCGGCCGTGCCGAAACTTGCAACATCGTACCTTCGGGTCGCGCTCGGCTAACGTCGGGCGCGCTCGGCACGGCTGGCAATATGGCGTCGCTCGCCTGACTCCGCCGGCAACTACCTAAATCAGTGCGCTTTGCTCGTGTAGACGTGTCAATACGTGTTGTGTTTGTTCCGCGAATAATGGTAAGTAGTTTGATCAAGTATTTTAGTTTGTTTTTGTTGTGAATTCGTCATGTCATAGTTAATATTTAACGCTTTATTTTAATAGTTGACGAATATATTTAATTTTAAAGCTGTAAGTGCCAAGATTAAGTATCTGCTTCATTAAAGTTTAAAATTCATCTTAGTTGCGTGTACTATTAATGTAGCTAACTTTGTGTTACAAATAATGTATTTCTTTCACTTTATAGGGTAGTTAAATTTTCAAACAGAACCTCTGTAACTGTGCTGAAATTTCATTGTGATAAATCTTTGAAAGTAGACCTGTAATTATAGGTCGGCGAGATATTAATTTTAGAATAAATTATAATTTAAAAATTAAAAAACACGCCTGCCATGTCAAAAAAAATTAAAAACAAGTCAAATATTTGCAGTCGGGGTCGGTTACTTGGAACAATTCATTACAGGTCCCCCGACTGCAAATATTTGACTTGTTTTTAATTTTTTTTGACATGGCAGGCGTGTTTTTTAATTTTTAAATTATAATTTATTTATTTAATACCTTTTAGTGAACAACAAAAAAAAACATGACACAGCACAAAAAAAATATCGTTCAGAACCCTTTGCAGGCGATTTCGACTCACACTTGACCATTTTTAATGTCCACATAGCCTATGTCACTCGGGATAACTCAAAGCTTCTAATGATACCACAAATATTGAAATCGGTCAAGCCTTTTAGAAGTTATGGTGGAATAAAGAAACTCACAAACATACATACATACATACATACATACATACATACATACATGAACCCTGAAAACATAACACTCCTTTTTGGGCAGTCGTGTAAAAAAACGGGTTTACTAACATTTTTTCGACTTTTTAAGGACTTTTTTTTTTATAAAAGGTTCGGTTTCGGTTTCGGTTTCGGCCGAAACTACAATGAAACCGAACCTTCGGTTTCGGTTTCGGTTTCGGCAAAATAACATGTTTCGGTCGGTCACTAATGATTTGCATCTCAATTGTATATATTTCAAATATATTTTTACATTATCAGGTCTAAGTCCGTTCAACAGTAATCAGTCCTCATCAAAGGATGTGAGCAGCACTCCCAAAGAGGAGCCATCCACATTATTTCAGCGCCAGAGGGTGGACATGTTGCTAGGTGAGCTGGTGAGGCAGTTTCCACTGCCCATCACTCAAGCTCCCAGTCAGGTAAATAATAATTATTTTTATGAACAATTTTCTGCAAATTATTTAGTGAATTTATTTAGTTATTTTTTCATGAATATCAGTTATATATTCATGAGGAAATTAAATCTTGACTATAAACATGTAGTCAAGATTAAAATTTTCTCATAAATGAAAAAGAGTGAAGGAATAATTAAAGCTTGTGTAATGTATTTTTTTATCTAATCATGATTGTCTGGTAGAAGTCCTAAGTGGATCAATTGAATGTTTTATATTAATTATGCTTTTATACACAGGAATATTATACACTTTTTGCACTAGTCAATTTAGTTCCCAGTACAGCCAATGATATACCTTCCTAATAGTAAGAATATATTTTCAGACTAATGGGGTTACAGTGAAGTCTGAAAACTCAAATGACAAGGGTAATGATAAAGCTGTGGATGGGAATGTAAATAACATCACAATAAAACAGGAGCCCGTGGACCCCAGCAGCTCAGATATGACCAACGGAGGCCTCCAAGGTCATGTTGAGATCAAAACAGAAATAAAACAAGAGAACATGAAGCCACCACCAGAGAAAAAACCAAGATTATAAATAAATTCTCAATTATTTATTAATCTATTAAAATATAAGTATAATTAATATAAGAATATTGATGATTCTTTCTTTTAATCCTTATTACTCTGTATCTGTAAGTAATCACAATTTTTCTCCTTTTGAATGTTGTACAAATTGCCAATGTTTTCTTGAGAGTTTACACCATTTAAACAAATCTGGCAATTTATTTTAGCTTGATCTTGCAGCTGTTGCTGAGGGACATTATCTGACTGAAACCTGAAACAAAAAATATAAAGTACATCTATTCAGGTTAATTCAGGAATAGAACTTACGAGTGATACTAGATGTGTATACCTTGAAATAGCATCTTTAAAACCTATTTCTAGTCCAAAATTTAGGCCTTGTTCATAACCAACATCAAAACTTTGTTGAAAGACAGCACTCTGACCATCAGATGCTCCATCCATATATCCGATCTAAAATGAAAAAACAAGATTATAAAGTTAAAAATTTACAAATGTTTAGAATTTTCCTCCAGTACTCTAACAAGAACTTTTATTTACCTTTGTGACTGGTTCTAGTGAGCGAGCCCATGTTTTTCTTGAGACAAGTTCAGTATCTTCACACATTTCATATAATTTTAATAAATGTGAAAACCTCTAACAATGTTCTTGTGGCACAGAGCAGATTGGTATTTTCAATTATATTTAAGACAAATGGTTTATATAGAAGTATTATACAAACTTGGATTTGAATATTTAGAAACTAGATTAAGGGGCATTAAAGTGGACCACACAACAACAACATTAACAACTGATCATAGAGTAGGATAGGATGTACCTATCAACATGGTATCCAGTGTTGCCACCTTGCAGAAAACTTTGTCACTAGATTTGGACTGAAATTTCACCAAATTTAGGGAATTTTTTACCAAAAAAAAACACCAGAAATCACTAAATAATTTAAAATGAAATCACAAGGTAAGTCAAAAATAATAATATTTTAATTGTGAATAAAACGAATCAACAAATCAATATAAACATAAAAAAACTTAAAATTAACTTCAAATACTTCTTGTGAAGCAACAAATCAAGAATTAAACATAAAAAAAAACTAAAAATCCACATCAAATACTTCCTCTGGTACTGGCACCATTAAGCTAGGTTCCAAAATAAGTAATTTTTATTCGGCATAGAGTATACTTTACTTTAACACGGATCCAAAACACATCATTCGATAAATATCACTAAAAGTCGTCAAAAAAAATTCAGTGACTTTTTTTTTAGAATATCGCTGTCCACCTTCCAAAAATCACTAGATCTAGTGACAAAATCACTAAAGTGGCAACATTGATGGTATCAACTGATAATTTAACCACAGATAAAACAGTAGAATTTAACGTTGACTGACAGTAGACCTCTTAGAGTAAAAAAGTAAAACCATATAGAGCGCACAGCGCACATCGCCATCATTGCGCCGAGAGTAAGCAACTTTTTGGCTGCATGTATTTATTGAAAAAACATTAGAAGATAACTGTAAAATGAAACCAAAACACTTACATGTTATGCTAACAACAATAGCAAAAAACCGTAGGTATATTTAGTACATTCGTATACTGATTTAAGTTATTTTCCGTACAAGAATTGACGTTTATGCGTTAATATCGATGGTTCTGAAATTAATATGGTAATATTACGTTTTGAGATAGTTTTAAGACGGCGCGCTCTATTTTGATACTATTTTTACGTCAGAACTAGTTCATACTATTGTTCACGGTTCTCATTACGATATGCGCACTCTGTAGTTTCTTAACTATCTTCTATTGTCCTGTAAGTGTCACTGTCAGTTTATCATGTGTGTATGTGTATATTTGCCGGAGGAATATAAACATATAATTGAGGTTATTTACGTTCTCGTGCAAACTTAAATCAAAGTTATTAACTGCTATCCATTTACTATCGTGGTTTAATAAAGATATAAAATGAAGAAGGGCAAAAAGTTCTTCTCAAAGAAAAAAGGTGGACATAAAACAAATAATAAAAAGAAAAAGGCAGCAGATGAGAGAGTAGTCAATAAGAAGGCTCTATTTAATAGATATAAGAATGCACAAAAGATTGAGGAAGAGCTGGAGAAGAAGAGAAAAATGGAGGAGAAATTACAGCAAAAGATGACATATTCTGAGAGCGAAGAAGAGGAGGAGGATCCTTACAACCAGTTGGTTTCGTGTTTTAGTAACAAAAGAAAGAAGCCGTCAGCAGGCAGTGACGAGAGCAGTAGTGGGAGCGAGCTCGATGACGAAGTTGACATGGGAGGTGGTGACCAGCCAGGCGGTGAGGATGTTGATGACATGGAAAGTGCTAGTGATGAAGATAGTGAAGATGAGGATGATATTGTAAAGGTAGTATTTGAATCATAATAACATTGATAAAACCCTACCTATTGAAGTCATATAATTAAGTCCATATTTGGCTTTCTGTCTCCCTAACTGGAATTGTAGATTTTCAAGTTAATTAAACTTGTTTTCACCTAAAACTTAATAACATTTTTGTTTATATTATAAACTGCATTTAATAAAATCCTTGCAATAATAATTTTCAGGTGCCATCAGACCAAGAAATAGAGGAAGATGATCTATCAGCTGACATTTTTACAACACACCTCCAATATGACTTATCTGATGAATTACTTGTATCTCTTACAAACACACCACCTAATTTGGAAACTTCTCACAAAACATGGCCTGTCCTAGGAAATCTCAATATAGTCATACCAAAACCCATAGAAACACTATCAAAAAAAGTTAAAGCAAAAGTTTCTATATTAGAAGAGAAGACATATGCTACAACAGGAACAGTGCCCACTCTAATTAGTAAAATAGATTATAAGCAGTTGAATATAAAATCCCAAATACACGGTAACATAGTGTCAGCTAACAAGACAAACTTAGTGAAAAGAGATTTGGAACTGACTGAAGTATTCACACCTTTACAGAAAGAACTGTTTTCAGTCATAAACAATTATCAAGATATATATTACCCCCACAGGACATTTATTAATGCTGATGAAATTCGTTATGTATATTGCCTTCATGCTGTTAATCATATGCTCAAAACAAGAACTAAGATTCTTCATCATAATGCTAAATTATCGAAAAAGAATGATCCATCAGATGACTATAGAGATCAAGGGTTAGTTAGGCCAAAGGTATGTAATGGCAGAACAAAAAATAGGTCTGTAAATAAAGTTAATTTTAAATGTATTTCTCAATTTACCCATTTCATTTGCCAGGTTTTGATCATGGTTCCGTTCAAGGATGCTGCTTACAGAGTTGTCAAAACTTTAATAGATATTTTGGTTCCCAAAGAAGCTGGAGAAGTAGTTAATAAGAAGAGATTTGAGGATGACTTCACAGGGGGTGAACTGATAATGCCACGAAAAAACCCCAAGCCTGAAGACTATGAGCTCATGTTTAGTGGCAACACTGAAGATACATTTAGACTGGGGATGACAGTTACGAAAAAGACTTTAAAGGTTAGTTTTCTTCAAATTACTTTATGGCATTATTCATAAATTTATTAAGCCCTTACCATATTATATTCCCACCTGCGGCTCTGTCCGCGTAGATGTTGGTTTTTCTGGCACATAGTAGCTTTTTTCAAAACCATGTAAATCTATGTATTAGTATTTAATAATAATGTTATTTTCTATTACAGCTGTACACAGATTTCTATTCATCTGACATCATAGTGACATCCCCTCTGGGACTTCGTATGATAGTAGGCGCCGAAGGTGAGGAGGACCGCGACTACGACTTCCTAGCTTCCATAGAAGTCCTCGTGATGGACCAGACCGATGTCTTCCTCATGCAGAACTGGGACCACTTGCTGCATGTGCTTGATCATTTCCATTTACAACCCAAAAAGACGCATGGCACTGACTTTTCTAGAGTAAGATCGTGGGCAGTCAATGGATGGTCCAAGTATTACAGGTTAGGTTATTTAACTAGTAACCATATTATTAACTCAATAATATTGTGGTAAATTGTAAAATAAACTTACTAATTAATTAATTTTTGTTTTACAGACAAACTCTACTGTTTTCATCAATAGCATTACCAGAAATTAAATCAGTGATAAACAAGAAATGCTTTAATTATGCAGGAAAAGTATTAGTTGAAAATCCGGTCGAAATAGGGAGTATACAACAGGTGATAGTACAAGTTCCTCAGATCTTTCACAGGCAAGTACCTTATTTATTTACTCAGTTTTACAGTTACCCTATTCCCATTTATAAGGGGCTAGTGCACTATATACTTGCTGTTATATATCTGGCCTTATTCTATACATATATAAACTAATGTCCTTTAATAACGACTGTTTTACAGGTTTACAGCAGCGAACCCCTTAGAGTCAGTGGAGGCACGGTTTCAGTACTTCGTGAAAGAGATATTGCCGAAACAGCGCGACACCCTGATGAGCCACACGCTCATCTATGTACCGAGCTACTTTGACTACGTTCAGTTGAGGAACTACTTCAAAAAAGAAGACATTGGCTTCGTCCAGATATGTGAATACTCGAAGGTAATTTTTTTAATTATTAATAGGCATATAATTTGAAGTTTCGCCATCGGATCAGAAGAAGTGCCTAAAATGGCTGTATCGCCACTTATAACAAACTAATACAGTTAAATGCTAATACAGTTTCTGTAACAGTTTGTTGAAAGATGAAATAAACAAGCTGATATTTGAGAATAATATGAATTAAATTTTTCCAGGATGCAAAAATAGCGCGAGCAAGAGATATGTTCTTCCACACAGAAGCACATTTCATGCTGTACTCGGAGCGAGTTCACTTCTTTAGGAGGTTTAGGATAAAAGGCATACGACACATCATTTTCTATCAGCCACCGACGTATCCACAATTCTTTTCAGAAATGTGCAACTTAATGCAGGTAATATTATAATGAAACTAGCTGTGCCTGCGACTTCGTTCGCGTGGATGACGAAACTTATCAATGAGTTTTTAACCGCAAAATTAAGTTTGTTTTTTATTGTTTATACTTTTCTGGGATAAAAACTACCCAGTGTGGTGCCCAGGATAATAAAGAATAATTATACCAAGTTTCATCGTAATCGAACCGGTAGTTTTTGCGTGATACCTGAACAAACAGACAGACAAAAATTTTTTTTTTCACTCTTTTGGGTTCGGTGTCGGTCTAGTAACACCCCCGCCATTTATTTTTTTGATATTTTCAATGTACAGAATTTTCACTTCTACAGATTTATTATAAGTATAGATAAATAATAAACTTGAACAACATGGAAAAGTCAAAAACATTGCTCTGAACACAAAGTAATAAGCTAAAGCACCTGTGTTACTTAATCAGAGGCAACACAGTAACCTTATGAACACCTAAAACTCCTAGACCTGTTAGTACGACCTATTTACGGAAGCAGTGTTATTTATTTTTGTGAAAGGATATTACGCAATAACCTCTCACAACCGTATAAGTTACGTCACCAACATAATAATTACTTTATTCCTGTAATATCTAACAATATTTGTGTAACAGGAGATGAACCAGAACAAGTTCGGCGGCAGCGAGTGCAACATGACGGTGTCGGTGCTGTTCTGCCAGTACGACTTGCCGCGCGTCGCCGCTCTGCTCGGCACGGCGCGGGCCGCTCGCGTCGCACGCTCCGACAAGGCCGTGCACATGTACGTGACCGGCGATACTAAATAGATTATGTAAATTTATTGATAATTTGTAATAAATAACTGTAAATATGACATTGCAATATTTTATTTTATTCGTAGTTGTGCTTTCTTTTTTGTATTTATTTAACCATTAGTATAACCATTACCACTAGTATTAACTTCATTATTAGTCTGCAAGTTAGTATTTATTAAAATCAAAATAAAAAAAAGTTGTATTGTCGCCTATTTGAATACAATACCTAGCCTCAATTCTCTAAAAACCTTAAAAAAACTGATTTACGAATTTGAACTCTATGAAGATCGACTTTAAGTTTACTCGTAAGCGCTTAGTTTACCTTGTCCTAGGGAACTGTCCATTGTCTATCATACCAACAAGCAATTCACTAGCTTACATTCTTATTTAAAATAATGTTGGCGAGAAAGGAGGTTGATTATTCAAGGGAAAGAAATACTACTAATAATATCAAAGACTTTTATGACAACACGACGTACATACATTTGCCTGCAAAGGCTATAAATAAGTAGCTCTACTTAACTATTACATTGAATAATTTTCCTAGACAAAAATAATTCTATAAATCTTAGTACAAATTAAAATTAGGCTCTTGTCTAATACACACTTAGGTAAATTATAGTGATACAAATCTTTTACTCTACTACACATTAAATAATTTAAATTTATATAATAAAGCCTAACTAGAATGAGTTAAGGCCAGCTGTTTGTAACTATGTACTCTATGGATGTCTGTGTCGGGTCCTTATTTAACTAGCATTAAATAAAATTTAACACATTACACTGGGTTATAGCATCGTAATTCAGTCTATCGGCTATGGAAGCCAACTCTTTCCTATTGCCAGCTTTTATATAAAATAAAAGGTTTGAGCTAGCCATTAACCATTAACTACACACCTAACACCTACATCAAAGTTTCTTACAAATTAATTGGTATTCTTTTTCAGCCTTCCGATGACATTGGCGCCAACATCTTGTATAATCTTAACCTATACGACTGCTTCAGTTAGTTTCAATTAGCCGATTTTTTCTTAATAATGGGGTTTCCGTTAATGGCATTCTAAATTAATACTTATTAGTTAATATCAGGGGTTGTAGGTTCTACATGAGTGTTTTTTCAGGACCACGGAGCGCTGTACCGACACTGGCTATAGCGCATTTTCACAGTATTTACAAATTGATGTAATTTTCTGCTCATTAATTCTAAAGAATAACTGACTAGCACGTATCATACTGCTGCAATTTTACACCTCGATTAATGTAAAGGGAAGCGTTAATCTCCATATTTAGTCACGTTGGTTGATTTACGAGTGTCATGTGATGCTGTCCGTGTCGTCCAGGGGGCCAATGTCATCTGAGGTGGCGTTAAGTGGCGTGGTGTCAGGCAGGCCGGTGGAGTTCAGTGCGGCGTCCATCGGCTCGGTGGACGCGCTCTCGTCGCTATAACCACTGGTGATGTCCTGTGGTGAGCGAATGTTGTCGCCATTCACTGCGGTATCGCCTCCTCCTGTAAATAGACAAGGTTTATTATAATCTTTGCGACTTGGTGGGTGGGTGCGTACCTACCATTCAGTAAGGGGTTCGATTTGGTTTGTGGTAGTGGTAGTGTCAGTTGTAGATACTCCTACATTCATGTTTCCAAAAATCTTAAGCTATGTTTAATAGATTACACAGATACACATAATAATATATAGTCCCACATTCGCTGCTGCTAGGGTTCCTTAAACAGTAATTACCTATTTCCAAATACCACCAACCCTATCTGTCAGATTGGTAAGTACTTAGGTATATATACCTAATGATAAAAAAACAAAAAAATATCTTCTTATACCTTTTTTCAAGGACCGAGTATGTGTCAGTGGATGAAAGTAAATATTTGTTTTACTATCTTAGTGATTAAGACGTTTTACTGCGAACATTTACGAGGTTTAGATATAAAGAACTGTTTATATTTATACACACACAGGAAAAACGTGTAGGCACATACAGAATTTTATATATTTAAAACGTCCATGAATGCATTCAGTGCGTTATTATTAGATTCCGGTGTTTATAGTATCAACATTTAGATATCACAGCAAGTATAAGTAATATGCTTTCAAAAGACAGACACACATCCATCACGGCCTATTCTGCCTACAAACACCATTAACTGAACTTATTTTCACTTGCCGACATTTCCATTTTTTGTTTATTGTCTATTGATCGCCGCCGGGGCACCGGGGTCTTAATGGCTACAATGTCTACGGCTACAGCGCTACGGGCCACGAGTTCGCCGACCGACAGACCTCCGCATAGGTCAGAAAATCATATACCTACCTAAGTACTTTAAAAATATTGATTTCAAGTCTGGGTACTTTTCGTGTTCCTACCTAGGTATTTGATTATAATGTTTGTAAAACCCTCTGCGACGGGATCAATTCTTTAGTACGGAAACAAACGGCTGAAATCAGTCAAGGGCGGATTTTAGACTTTAAACTTTTTGAGAATTTGGAATTCTCATACAACCGTAAGACTGTTTATCGATAGTTTTCAATTATTATTTTTTATCATCACCCATTTTATCATAAAAGGTAGGAAGTTACTACCTACAGTTCACCGAGTTTTTATCACCCGTAGCTGAAACCAAAAGATGTGAGTCAAGAGTCGTATTTCGTAACGCTGTAAAGTCCGCTAAAAGCCCTGACCTAAGTACATAAGTACGTACATACTCCGTGTATGCTTCACGTTGCGCAGTGCGGCTATTCCGAGCAATTCGGCAGAAACCGTTTGTGATTTATATGTGATAAACATGATCAGTGAATAACCGAGAGCGGGTTATTGTGACTGCCAACGGCTATATTTAGAGTAAGTAACTGCTGGAGGCGCTGCATGAACGTCGAACACTCAAATATCTACACGAGCCGTCGATCGTTTTGAGATTTTCGATAATGTACCTACGTAACGTACCTACGTTTGCAAGTAATATTTTAGAACATGGCATCGTTAGAAATAATACCAAGTACTACTATTGTCTTCAAATACTTATTTGTGTATGGCTAGTTCACAATTTGTTGAACATCTACGTAGGTCCCTACATGGGTACATATGCAATATTTATATCGCAAGTCATGAGAAGATAAGTTGACTCTACATTATATTTGGTAGTTTAGCTCATTAATACCTGAAGAACATACTTCTCGTCATCGGTTCTTACAATTAATTAATGGACGATAAGTTTAACAACTCCGTCGCAAATGAGTAGGCAAGTGAGGCGATCCAAGCTTTAAAGTCTATTAATGTGTTAATTTACAGCGTATTTAATAGCTCGTAAATTTTACGCGCTATCCGTCGCTATTATCGTTAAAAAGTTTGCCAGCTTCTTTACATAAAAGTTGAACGATTAATTACCTATAGTACGCGTAGCTACAAACTTACTACTGTGGTCTATGAGCTTTTTTATATAACGAGCCTGTAGATTGATCACACTGTAGAGCAATATTTGTCTTTCAGCGCCCTGTAAACGTTTTCGATACTTTACATTGTAATTGGTCGTCTACCTACGAATTATGATTGCAAGGAATTGGAATTGTATTTTACAACTTATTAAAAAATTAAGAAACTCCTAACAAATTGCATATACTTAATTGTTTATAACTTTCAAAATACTAAACAGAATTAAAGAATTATCGCTAAGAACCATTTCGTTCGTCACCTTTCAAACAAAAGACACCGCATCACAATCTGTCCATTTGTTTTGGGGTTGCGACGCCACAAGGAGACCGACACATCAAACTTATAACCTCCCTCTTTTTTATTTCGCGGGTTTATAAAAAGCCTCTTTATCATCTTTGCGAACTTTAAGTGCATTAATACAACTATGTATGCATGGTCACTATTTAGTTTATCTGTCATGGTCTGATCTCATGACGAAAGAAAGCCGCCCCTTTTTTTAATTATTTTCTAATATCCATAGCTACAAGTATAAATAAGTAGTCAGGTACGTTACAAAGTCAGTTTATAATTAATCAATCGCAGTCAGTGTAATGACTAATGTTATACTATGATCAGATTAAAGATCTAGAACACGTTAAGTCACAAATATATAAAGATAAACCCAAGTTAGTTCCTAAGTTTTCTCCTTATTTAGGTTTTTATAGGAGATTTATATTACTTAGAAGTGTTTCTACGTTAAACTTCTGCTTGCGAGTTATCTTGCAGAGTTAAATGGGTAGGTAGAGTCAGTCAACGCTGACTCTACATATTCTAAGCGACCCAATTCAGACTTAAGGCTCTATTTGAAGTTGTTGCCACCAACATCTAATCAAATCTACGTAAAGACATGTATGTTTTTTAAGTCTAGTACCTTGATTTGCAGGTAGCAATTATTTTACAAGCGGTTCGTAATACAGTTTTTTTTTGTAGATAGCAATAGCACCTATTATTGTTATAAGTTGGATATGAGAGCAGAGTTTGACTGCTTCGATGTACCTACATAACAAAGAAATACACAAGTAGAAATTTGACTTTAAGTTCAAAGGTGTATACTAAGAACATGTTTTTCATTATTCCAAAGATCAACGTCATTAGGTAGCGTTCAACAGGAGCTCATCAACTCACAGCGTCGAGTTACTTCGTAAGCGGTGTGATTTATAGCGCTGTAAATCTACTTTTATATTTACACAAAAGATTATATAAATAGAGCTATTTTAATACACTATTTCGTAGCAATGACTGCCCATGACGGTTAATCGATTAGACCAAAACTAAAAAGCCCCCACCAGAACAGAAATTCCAACTAATTCAGAATAAAGTATTATTGGCAAACGCTCTAACGTATACACATTTACTAAGTGTTTTATACTAATAGATTGCTGTGCTTCTAAACAATGTAATCATGTGTAGGTGCTTATTTACAAGCCATTTAAACAGTGCTCCACTAGAAATAGAGCTGTAATCAGCTGTACCTGTAACCTCTAGTGGTGTTTACATGTTACATTAGAGCTTTAAAACCTGGTACCTATTTGTTAGGCACTTGTTGTCATGAAGTAATCTTGGCTATCAGTATAGCCAAGATTGAAATTAATTAATTTGTCAAGTTAGTCACACGTGTCACACAAAGCTGGGAATTGAAACTTACGGGGATTGATGATACTTGGACGCTAAAATTCTTTTTGTTGCTCTTTGTTGTTCTTGTAAACATATGATAACAATGTAAGAGGAGCGAGAGGAAAGCGTGTCGGTCACATGACGTACCAGTGAGGGGCATAAAGCATGTGGGCATTGGTGTGGTGCTGGTTTGCTGCTCTACTGTGTGTAACACCTTGCGTTGCGCGTACTGCGCGTCCTTGGGCTCCCAGAAGAATACGTAGTAGAGCGAGAGCATGATGGCCGCCAGCGACACGCAGAACACGTACACGATGACGGTGAGCACGCGCACGCTCTTCTTGTCCCGCTTGCGCTCGTACAGCGCGTCGAGCACCAGCTCGTGGCCGGCCGCCGTACCCAGCCGCACGGAGCCGCCGCACGAGCGCACGCTGCCCGAGGTGCACGACTTGCCCGACATCGCCGCCGCTGGTCCCCGCTGCACTGCCGCGCCGGCTTCACTATCCAGGTAAGTGGGCCACGCTTATTGATATGGCCCAGTTCCCCTGATGCGCCGCGGCCGCGTTTCCGTGCCGGGTCACGCCGACCGTGTCTGCCGCTTGACACCTCCTGATGCCGACTGCTGTTTCATTATTATGGCGCCCGCTTCGGAATTCATTTGTTTATCCTTTAATTTCACGCCCGGTATACGTAAATCTATTCCAGTTTCTCTGACGTAGCCATACGATCGCGAATCGTCTGTCATAGAACCGTCCCTGAACTTTTATTGTTTTTATTCAACATATTATAAAAGATTTATCTTCAGTACATTGTTATGTTTGATAAAACTTGTTAAAAAATAGCTGTCACTGTATTCGCTGTAGTATGTCGTTAGAGAACGTCACACACGAGTTTGTTAAGGGTTTGCACCTCGTTATTTGTTTCGAGTAAGAGCGAGAATAATAACAAGCTAACGAAGTTAATTTTCGAGAATAGTGACACGCTATTGTGACAGCGAGTGAAGTGTTCGCAGGGCGGCGCGTGGCGCAGCGGGGCGCCGGGTCGGGGCGGGCGCCCGCCGGCCGCGGCCGCCGCGCGCCGGCCGCTGCCGCGCTGGCGGGACACGGGCGCGCGCCGCTCAGCCGAGATCAATCAATAATATGCAGCTCTTCTCTTATTTTCTGCAATCGCTTATTTTGTTTTGTGAAAAGTATGTCCCGTTATCGCAATTTTAGTTAACAAATTCGGCGTGAATGTTGTTGTTTTGTAGGTGGGTACTTACTTGTTCTTCCTTAACTTTCCCTGACTTATTTACCCTGATGAGAAATACCTTTTACAGCATGTATGATCCACTTGTGACCAAATTTAATGCAAATCATTTCTATCAACCACAAAATCTGCGGCTTCAGCTAAACTTCATATTTTTAATTTCTGTTTATTTTTATTATTTTTAGCCATTATCGTTTTATTTTTAATACCAAAAGGTTAAAAGTTTAGAAACAGTACTTCCTTAATTTGTAGGAAGCAACTTCCGAACTTCCGAAGAAAAGAAAACAGAGAATTATTAATATAACTATAGTAGGTCTAAGGTTTCACAACTAACTCTGACCAGTTAAGTAGAGCACCGTCAAGTGTCTTCAGTTGGTACGTATGTCTTGGAAACGAGGACAAGAGGCTAGGAGAATACTCACCTACAGGGTGATGTGTAGGTTATATTTATGATACCATATAATAAACAGAGAAAATATAAATTCTAAGCGTAAGGATGTAGAGCTAGGATAATTAATAATATAGATCTGTATATACTTAGTCAGGTGAAATATACTAAGGTATCTAGAGTTATTTTTATTTGATTTAAAGTTATGTTTTTCTCATGAATACAGTGCAATTCAAATAATACATGAATATAAGGCAGGTTAATATTTTAACTCTTATCCGCTTATGACTCGACTGAACTTGAGACACTTGAACACGTAATTATCATAAACTTATTAAAATAAATATAGACTAAGCACCGTAGACCTACCCTAGCAATAATTACAAAACTTTTGGTTTTCTTTCTTGCCATCTAACTCTTTAACGTTATGTCTGACAGAAGCCCGAGCTCCAATAATTTGATTGGTGTAAGTCAAGTCATTTCATTGCACCATTCGGATAGACAGCAGTATTTTACGCCACAAGACATGCCATATATCTGAGTGTAATTTATGTGAAACTACAAACAGTTAAAAACGCCAAACCATCGGTTTATTAGACTCTAATTAAATACGTAGGTACTAAATATTCACAAAGCCAACATAAAAGTCAATAGAATGAGGTAATTGATGTTCAGTTTTGGACACAATTGGGTTAAGCTAATTGGATTACAGGAAACCCTTCGTGTAATGCCGAATATGTACGGATGTACGGATCTGCGGTGGTCAAGTGGGTGTATTATAACATCGCGAAACATGTTAATGTAAGCAGCAATCAAATTAAGCCAGTTGATAGCCAGGATCTAGTTTTATATAACAAAAGTAGACAAATTACAGATTCTGTATGTCTCTACTGTATCTGTCTGAAATTAAGCGTTTGGAACTATTGGGTCAGGTTCAGATTGTTTTTCACTTAACTAGCTGTGCCCCGCAATTACATATCCTCTTGGGTATCTAGTGTAATATTGCCATATATATCTATTTGTATCTTTCGTTATGGAGCATCCTGATAAATAAATAACAAGAAGAGTACAGCTAGGGTGGGCAGCATTCGGCAAATTAGAATACCTACATTTTTAAATCCACGAAGATTCCCCAGTGCCTTAAAACCCGCCTTTTGCCAATGTGTTGTTATGAGTTATGAGATGAATCCAACCAATCAAAGGTCATAAAATTCAGTCCACCCTTTCTTGAGTTATAAATTGTGTATCTAACTCAACTTTGTTTTTAATTTTAAAGTTATTTTTTTTATGCCTATCATTATCGACCTTCATCCATCTATTTTCGTGGGATAATAGAGGCCTTCTCTCCGGCTCACCATCGCCGCATGTTGTAGTCTAGTGGCGGTGATTGCTGGGTACACAGAAAATTTTCTTAAACAGCAGGCGCACCACGGACAGGTAATACGCTCTTTTCTAGTCATCATCATCAGCCGGAAGGCGTCCACTGCTGAACAAAGGCCTCCCCCCTAACTTGAGACTTTAAGAACTTTAAGAACTTATCTAGTACAAAGACAAAATATGATTGGCTTTTAGTTTTAGGTACCCATATCTATACATATAATATCTTTAATATATCTACCAGCTGATACGGCTGGATTACACTATACATACAGAGTGGTATTTTGTATGCCGTCTAGAGCCACCTTTAATTTTGGAGATAGCAAACTTTACTCAAAGGATTTCAGAAAGAAACATTTTCAGTCACAGAATTTTGAAAATACACTTGCTACCCCGTGAATCCAACAGGCTAAAATCCAACATTTATTTAGTGTATAGGTTCATTTGTTTTTCTTATTTCTAGTGTAATTAAGTTTTTATGGATCAACTTTTTCTAACAGGTATTACTTACATGAAAGAACACTAGCTTTTTGATAATAGGGAACGACAGTAAAAAATTCAATGCTTGTAGCCGACATTCAAGAGCGTATCTCAACCTATTTCGGCAGGCGTGGCTTACAATCAGTAATGAGTTTAATTCATAATTGCACATTAGTCCAAGTAGATATGCATAGTTACCTACATCACATTTATAAATAGAACACCTAATTAAGTACTAGTTAGCTAATTCACATAGGATTAGCTCGGTCTTATACAGTTTGTGATTTAGCCCTTAACGGAAAATTACCTGACTGCGTAGTTATGTAATTTTATTCGTGCAATGTTATCGAGTGAGACCGTATGACGAAACATGAATTTATTGAATACTAGCTGACCCGTGCCCACTTCGTTGGGCATAATGTTCAAAAATATATATCTTTCATAGTTAAGGCAGCGTTCGTAAGAAACGTTTTCATTCGAATGTTTTTTCGCCGATTCACTTTGCAAAACGGACTACCATGTAAAAGCCTTTTTTTTTTTTTCGGTTTTTTATATAGCCTATGACACTCAGCGATAATGTGGCTTTCTATTAGTGAAAGAATTTTTAAAATCGGTGCAGTAGATTCCGAGATTACCCCTGACAATTTAACAAACACACAAACTTTACCTCTTTATAATATTAGTATAGATACATTAACTATTAATTAATGTTCTTTATGTCATTTTTATTATTATTATCATACTTGAATAGAATAGAAGTCTTACTTAGTAATCGATTAATTCGTTTTAATTATTGCTATTAATTAAAACGTGCACATCGATTGAACGATGACTTCTTCTTTGATACCACAGCCGTAACTCGTATGAAAAAGGTAGGCAGTCACACTTACGTGTTTCAGAAAACTACTGAACCTTGATAAAACTTGCACTGCTCTCTAAGTTAAAATTAATGTTTGAAGTAAAATGAAGTAGCTCTGTCTGCTAAGCTTTCAAGGCTAATTTTTTGACAAACTTGGTATCTGGCAAACCTTAACTTGGAACTGTAGAAAGTACATAGGCTTGCGCATTAGAATGCCACAATACTGACATATACGCGGGCGGGGGCAAAAGCTGCATATTTTTATTACATGCAATATATACCTATCTATTTCTACAGTATTATGTAATACATTGCATGAAAGAAGAACGATGCAGGATGTTCGTTTGTACACATGTAGGTACTGTGTTAAGCTGCAGCTATTTAAAGGATTCCAGTAGGTGAAATGCACTGGTATAGATCATAAAAGCCTTTCATAGAATCGAGAGATTCGTTCTACATTGGTAGTTTATTAATAGAGAATAACTTGTTGCTTTCGGATCATTTAATGTGTGTACAAGTATTGATTCAGACATTCTTAATTCTTAAAATACATCTGTACAGATGGAGGATAGTTTTGATCACAACTTTTTTGATATTTTTACACGACTGCCCAAAAAGGAGTGTTATGTTTTCAGGGTTCATGTATGTATGTATGTATGTATGTTTGTGAGTTTCTTTATTCAACCATAACTTCTAAAAGGCTTGACCGATTTCAATGTTTGTGGTATCATTAGAAGCTTTGAGTTATCCCGAGTGACATAGGCTATGTGGACATTAAAAAATGGTCAAGTGTGAGTCGAAATCGCCTGCAAAGGGTTCCGAACGATTTTTTTTCGTGTTGTCATGTTTTTGTGTTGTAGCGCTCTATAAAATATTATTTATCACTAAAAGGTATTAAATAAAAAAATATATATAATTAAAAAAATTAAAAAACACGCCTGCCATGTCAAGAAATATTAAATAAGTGAGCTAAAAAATTAAAAACAAGTCAAATATTTGCAGTCGGGGAACGGTTACTTGGAACAATTCATTACAGGTCCCCCGACTGCAAATATTTGACTTGTTTTTAATTTTTTTATTAAGTTTAGTTGAGTGTACTAAGCATAGACCACCTAAAGTCTGATTTCGGTAAAAAGTACTAGGTAATATACTTAATTTTTACGATGCAAACTTTTTTCAAGCATGTTTGTTAATCATGATTATTTCACAATATCTCAATTTTGGAGTCAAGGAGAAAAAAGTCTTGTAGAAGTCAATTACATAAAATACCATTCTCGTTGTGTTGTAGAGTTTCTGAGATTAACCTTCCAACTCTTACTAAACAAACTCCTTCTGGCTTACAATGCGTAATATGGCTTCTTGAAGAACTCAGTACTATTTAGAAAGTATTTCGTTTCTTATAGTTTCAACTTACGTAATTAATGCTTATGCTTAGCAGAACATATACTTTATTACTACATTATAGCACGAAAAATATATCATAGACGACTGTTTATTTTTCTGTATAGCATGATTTACTTTTGCAGTAAGGTCAGAGGGATCTGTATAACTTTAGTCCGAAGTAAATAAGACTACGTAATGGACTGCACAAATATAATTAACATAGTTCAGAGAAAAGAAGACAGCAGGATTAAACTACAGTATTCATGTAATAAGGTACTTACCTATCATACCTACCTACAATAATCCTATCAAAGTTTAATCAAATTATATAGAAAAAGTTGCAGTAACAGAGACGCAAATAAATGATCACGAGACAGAACAGAGTAAATACCAGAGGAAATTAATATGTTCTCGGTGAATGATTGCAAATCTCCGGAATTTACGCACAACAGCTTACATTTCAAAGAAACTAGAAACATTTGATATGATATCGCATCTGTCAGTTATAGTTTCTGATAATACCTTGATCTAAAAAAGCTTTTTTAAACAAAGATGATAGTGGTGTGTACACAGGTGGATGCAATTCATACCTGAAATACCTCCGTCGCCACCCACGGTGTAATGCCCTGGATTATTCTTAGCCGGAGACCACACGGTCTGATCAAATCTTATACACACATAAACCACGTATGAGTGATTTATGGTTTATATACAAATTAGCCAACAACTGTTCGCAGGCAATATACCATGTGATGTACGGTAAGTCGAGGGCGCTGTGCGTCGCACGGGACGGTGCACGTGACCATCCCTCTCAATTAAGTAATTAAAGTGAATTCACCCAATTAAGTAATTAATAGACACGTGATATTCTGCTATATCCCTAAACAATATTACCTACCTTACATATTATTGGACTGTTATTTTCAGAAACTAGGGCTTGTGATGATGCCTGCTTCGACAGTGGAAGAAGTTAATTAAAAAAGGCATATTAAATCTAAATAAATTGACATCTAACGGTGAAAAAATATCTAAAACTAATTAAAGATCAGCAGACGTCCGTTGAAACATTTTTTTTTATCGGTTAATTATGTTTTTTTTAATAGTTTTAGTAGTAATTGATGTAGAGAAAATCGGCTCAGGGTAGGAGAATAAATTGGGGAAGACCTTGGCCCAGCAGTGGTTCAAGTTACAGATGGTAAAAACATAGTAGATGTGGTTTCATATAATTACTTACCGTACGTACTATCTGAAGTTTCCAAGAAATCAGGTGCTGAGGAAGCATACATTTCTTGTTGGTAGTCAGTGATATTGGAGCGTTGTGCACTCATCTCGCCAGTTACGGTGGCGTCCATCGGCAGGTCCGGCGACTTCCACACGCAGATGTAGTACACGGAGAGCAGGATGGCGGCCAGCGACACAGACAGTAAGTACGCCAGCACCGTCAGCACGCGCACCACTTTGCTGGCAGGCTTCTGCTTATATATGTCGCGCGTCGCCTGAGCACCGACCTCCTCCGAGGCACTGTCCTCCTCCGTTTGACCACTCTGACCACAAACCGACATCCTGCTGTCGCTACATGGTTCTTTGCGAAAGACGATTTTGGACTAAAAATTAAATAAATATGTCCGCGAGTGGCGCGTGTAGTGTCCGCGGTCGAGAGAAGTGAGTGCGGTGGCGACGGCCGGCGGCGCGGCGGTGGAGCGTCTGCTAGCCCGACAGCCGCTGACTCCCGCGCTATTCGCTAAACCGATCAACTACACGTCACAGATTTACGAAAGCTAGCTATGGGAGACATTTAACATAAAACACATTAAAGGAATTGTTTTTAATAGGAATAAGAATTAATAAATAACTAGTAGAGAACGTTATTTGTTAAAACTGAAATTTATTTTTACACAAAAATTAACTGACGATAGAATCGTCGCATTTTGTTATAATCAATTTTAATTAAAAAAAAAATACATATATTAAATAAACCAAACTAAGTATTTTTATTTATTCTTTGGCATCGCTAAGTACAAATATATTCAATGGTTGGAGATTCGATCTCCCTTTGTTAATTTGGTTTTATTGTAAAACTAAATACAACCTAGAGTATCTGACTAAGATGTTTGCAGACTTGGGGCCGAAGCCTTTCTTGAAGTTCATAGTTTTATGCTTTGATTATCCTTACATATATTTCATCATAATGCCATGGACAAAAAGTGGGTGACTGAGTTTAAAAGAAGCCCGAGAAGTGTGTTGAAGCGGGCCGCGTGACTCTGGGTCACGGCTTACGATACAAAAAGTCGCTACAAAATTTGATAAAAATACTTGATAAGTTGCTAATAATTGGTATTGTGACTGCCGATGTGCAGAGATAAATAAAGCATGTCTGATGTAAAATTATGTTATGGCTACATAATCAATGTAGCCATATGAGATATTGGTTAAGGCTTTTACATGGCTACAAATATATATAGATAGACTAGTAGGTAAACGTTAGGTTTAAAAATTACCTTTCGTGAGTAGCGCAGTCGGGTAAAAGTAATAGTTAATGTGGGCAAAATCATACTCTACTTGCGTTATTGAATTCAAATTCAATGAAGGTACCACAGAGGCACAGGCACCCAGCCCCAGGACAATGCACTATTAGAAAAGTGATTTAAAGTAGAAAAGAGACCTGTCCGGGGTTCAAACCCGGGAACTAAGAGCTAGCGACAGCTTAGAAACTGGTTTGGAAGTCACTCGACTACGGAGGTCGTCATAATGTCAGCTGACAAAAAATCTTTCAATTTCTAAAACGAATCGCTACAAAAAAGTTGGCTACTTGGAAATAACATTTAAAGGCGACTATTTTGAAACTGTTAAATACAACCATTACCTAACATTAAGGTTACATACAGGGTGTTAAGAAACTCCTGTCCGACCCGAAAGGGTGATATAGGGTTCACAATCACATACCCAAATAAAATATTAAATTTGGAAAATTGATAGAAACAATAATAATGGATTTTGAAATGACCACTTTTTGCCCCGAAATTCCCTAAATTTGAGATTAAAACAAAAACTACTACACCAATGTCGTCGGTATTTTTGGGGGCCTTTTGTTTGGTAATTAGGTAACATCTTTGAAGACGCCGACTCTCTTTCTCAAAATTTGAGAAAAAAAAAAAATTAGCTAGGTTATAATTTTTTTTTTCCATTTATGTTCCACATTTTTGTAATCAGATATCGATACCTAACAACACCTTCACGGGTCGGACAGGGGATTCTTATCACCCTGTATATCTGAATTAAAAATATTTATTGCGTGGACAAGAATTTCAAATATCCCTGCGATACCTTAATATATTAAATATACAGGACGTAGGTACAATATACCTAGCAATTAATTTTAAAATGTTATACCGACATGAGCAAGCAATTATTTATCGCCATCATATCTTATCTGCGAAGAGTCGTCTAGATACAGAATTACAGATACCTGAAAACAAACGAATAGGGCTAGCAGTAAGTAATGGACCCTTGGATTTTAAAAGTTTACACAATTTCTTATAATTTTAAGTTCACAAATTCACATAGCTAAATATAAAATATTCAAAGAAAAAAATATTAATTGATAAGTATTTGAAAATAATTAAGTAACTGAAATATTTTAAGTAGGTAATGAAATCCTAAGAAAGATCCGAAAGAAACCACAAGGCCAGTTGACTGTAAACACAGCAGGCCGATCTGAAGTTTATGATGCTTGATATAAATTAACATTCGAGAGGCCATAAAACAACCGGGAAATAAGCGGGTACTGGCGCCCGCTCCCCGCCCGCTCTCCGCCCGCTCCCCGCCCGCTCTCTGCCCGCCTGTGATACACAGTCAGCAGTTTATTTATATTAAAAGCGATCGCATTAAATAAATTAAGCTCTTAATCATGTACCAACTAATTTGTACAGACTTAAGTTTGTACCAGATCCATTAGCATGTTTCAACTGAACTTTCTTTAACTTAACTTTAAACAAGGCTACGACTAAATTAAGACAGTGCATTTAAGCAGTAGTAAACTAAATTAAGCAGTGCATTTTTCAGCGGATTCGGAATCGGTCGGTCATAGTTTGAGGGGTTTTCTTCAAGAAACTTTATGAGATTTCAAAGGTTTGCTGAGTAAAAAATAGGTAATGTAACCACGGGCCATCAAGCAAACATTGCTTTTTTTAGATCGTACGGAATTTTGCTTAGTTACACGCCCCTTAGCATTTATTTGTACACAAATTGTCCAAATTTGCGAGCAGACGAGTATGGCAGCTCAGGGAGTTCATCCATTAGAGGTAATTGGATCGTTGTCCGCACACGGGGACAGTTAGCGTGGTGTACTCGCCGCTATTGTTTCCTACCCGCCAATCAATCATTCTTATAATGGATATGAAAACGTCGCTGTGGGACACTCCATAAGAGTCCATAGATAAAGTTAGCATAATTAGATAGCGTTTTATAAGAGACTAGCTGATCCCCGCGACTTCGTCCGCGTCAATTTCTGTTATTATGACAGCGATTAAGAAGTTTAAAAAAAAGTATTTCTGCGTAAATGATATTTTTAGTTAATATTATGTTGATAAAACTCTGTAGCAAATAATTGGCAATAATGCATTAATTTCGACCAAATGATTACCTTAAAAAAGGTTATAGTGAGTCAATCTTAAAAGATAGACATATACTGTCGCAGACATTTTTTTAGATCATTTAAAGAGGAACAATTCTTTCAAACATATATTTTGGGTAACTCGAACCGTTTACGCAGCGCACGCAACGGAAGCTTTCAAGTATGAATATTTTTCCCCGTTTTTGTGACATTTTTCACTACTGCTTCGCTCCTATTGGTCGCAGCGTAATGTTATATATCCTAAAGCCTTTCTCGATAATGGACTATCTAACACAAAAAGATTTTTTCAATTCTAACCAGTAGTTCCCGAGATTAGCGCGTTCAACCAAACAAACAAACAAACAAACTCTTCAGCTTTATAATATTATATAGTATAGATTAGGTTACCCATAGGAAACAACTGACTTATTAAAATTAGAACAGGTATATGGCACTACTGAAGTCATAGATGTCCCTATTATGGCAACAATAAATTAATTAAAATATATTTTTTTACTTTAGGTACTCTGATCAAAACATCGAACTCATCGTAGTCGATCAGTTTTTCAAATACTGTGATCACATACCTACATAGCAACTAGATATACAACCTGGCAAACAAAAAACTAATCTATATTGCCTGTGTATATCTAATCTAAAATATATAGTATAGACGATTATAAACCATTTATGAGTTTATGTTGCTAAAGAAAACGTAAAACTTAAGCGCATTTTATAACTGCGTCAAAGTACAAATGTGGAGGCGAACCTACCGATGGTACACTACTTAATATCATTTTTTACTCAATATTTAATATTTATGACTTTTGACAGATACAAAGAACTTGAAGAATTAAAAAAACACATAAAATATCATCATACATCAAATCTTAAAAAAAAAATATGTAATTATGCCTAAATAAATAAAGTTACATGTAGAATGTAAAGTCATAAGAAAGAAAAAAAACAAAAGTTGTAGACACAGACTGAGCACAGGTTTTAATAATTATAATATCATTATCACCAACCAATAATTATCAACAATCGTTTCAACCTTCAAATATCAATATAACAAGTAACTATAACATTTTCAATTTACATAATACCTGCTTATAAAATGCATTCACAATTTGCTTTTGCTTTTCTCGCAGAGTTTCTGTTTGAGCACTCGTCTGATGATCTTTCCAGAAGGGTTCTTCGGTATGTCATCGACGAATATCACGCCGCCGTGCAGCCGCGAGACCGCTGATAACTGATGAAAAATAAGTCAAAATTAATTATGAATTTCATCTTCACAATTATCCTTTAAGCACAGAATAATTAATCGTACTGCTTAATTGAAGCTTGAGCAGTAGAGAGCTAGAGGTAGACGAAGCCCCTATCTCTCAGAGTGATGCAGAAAATATGTTTTTATTAAAAATATATTAAAAAAAACACAAGCTCTACATCAACAACAAACAAGCCCAAACACGATGATATTATGTTGTTTCGTTACAGAGTTCCTTTGACGACCTTTTGACTCCATCATCAGAGCAACTCCATACCATAATATTGTTTTTACCGAACTTACATATATGTATGCAAAATTACATCTCAACATTCAAAAACCGTTCAAATGGATATTCCAGGAGTGTTACTTACGCGTGCATTGGTAAAGTCGAGCAGTTCCTTCTCGGTGACAGTGGCACCGGGCCTCTTGACGACGAAGGCGGTGGTGAGCTCGCCCACCTGCTCGTCGGGGGCGCCCACCACGCCGCACTCCGCCACGCCGGGGTGGCCCAGCACCACGCTCTCCACTGCTGCCGGAGCCACCTGGTATACGTATACTCATAAGTACTGGTAACTTCACGGCGGAACAGAGCTCAATAAGTAGACGGGCCTGTTGGTCTAGTGGTTAGTGACCCTGACTGCTATACCGGAGGTCGTGGGTTCGATTCCCACCCAGGACAAATGTTTGTGTGATGAGCACGATCATTTGTTCTGGTTGTCTGGGTGTAATTTATCTATAATATGTATGTATTTAGACATATATAAGTATGTTTATCAGTTGTCTGGTTACCATAACACAAGCTCTGCTTAGCTTGGGATCAGATAACCGTGTGTGAGTTGTCCCGGAATATTATTATTATTATTATTAATAAGTACCTAAGATATCTGCCATGGTCAACAAACAAACACTGGTCCATTCGTTTGGGAGCTATAGTGACATAGACAGATAGCGACACGATTACGCATGAACATCAACACGCCGCCGTCTTATTTTTACAGGTGTTAGAACTAAAGGCAAAGTAGTTTTATACGTAATGAGGATAAAGTTGCTCTTAGAAAAACGATAATATTTCGTTGTTATTCGTCAATAAAGGGCAAAATCACGAGATTTTGAAATCTTCCAACATAACCTTGAGTTTTTAAATAATCGTTACATGAACTACGGAATTACGGATTTATAAAGCTACACGATTACGAAACTGTATCATATCTAATAGTGGTTTATGTTTATGTATTTTAATATCTAAGCAAGCAGATAACGGGTCATAAATTGCCGTGGATTATTGTAACTACCATCGGTTCTAATGAACTCTGTATCCTGTATTTCCTTGTGAATAATGTTGATACTAAGAATTACTGAAATAAATTATACTATGTATGATAAAATAAACCGTCGTCTACGATTTTTACCTGGTGACCCTTGTATTTGATAAGTTCTTTTAGTCTATCGACGATGAAGAAACAGCCATCTTTGTCGTAGTAGCCAACATCCCCGGTCTTCATGTATCCCTCCTCATCAAACATGGCGTGAGAAGCCTCTTCGTTTCCAGCGTAACCTTTCATAATGATCGGCCCCTTGATACAAATCTCACCATTTTCATTTGGACCCAACTTTTTATGAGTGTCTATGTCTACAACCTGTAAATCAAATCATACACATTTCATTTTCCGTTCAACGTTTACATGTTTATGTTTACCACACATGGTGTTGATCTAGTGTGAATGATGGAAACGGATTTTTATTTAGAACTTTTAATTACATGCGAATGATGCAATAAACTCAAGAATGTCTAAAACAAGCTGATATTTCTTTTGGCACGTACCTTTATTAGTAACACAAAAAAATCAAAACCTATTATTTACCCTTGAGATTTCTACATCCACAGTTCGCTTGTTTGATTGATATTGTTATGATCGATAGGTAGTTGAAGACAGCTGTTAAATAAGTAATAAAACTATGAAAATATTCTTGAACAATATTTACCTTAACCTTTACTCCCAGCAGAGGATATCCTCCACTTCCAGGTTTCCTCTTAACTTTATCGTCATCAATATCCTTAGTGGCTGCTAGAGACGTTTCTGTCATGCCGTACGCTTGGAATATTCCCTTGCAGTTACGCATACTGTAAACAATGCAATCTTGTTTGAAAGAGTCACAACATAATAATCGATGGTAGATTAAGGGCAGTCTTTGTTTGCAGAAGTAATCATTAGTTAGAGACACACCACTCGAGAGTGATGCCCTTTCCCCGTTAGGATATGCAATACAACTGCAGCGTTAAATATTATAAAATTAAATTTCTGGAATCATACTAAGAAAAATATACTATGCTGACACAATAAATAAATAGCTTGTACCGTTTTAAGGCTAGGTCGATAGTTTCTGAGGAGAGCGGAGCAGCGCCGCACCAGACCACTGTTATAGAAGACAGGTCGTATTTCTCCACTATGGGGGCCTTAGCCAGGAACACCACGATGGGGGGTACAGCCGCCAACATGGTCACCTGCAAATTGATACTGTATTGATCAAAACCGTTTGTTTACACCTTAGAGAAGAGACCTAAAGTTCTACATTAGGTTATGAGAAGCTTAAGATGTTCGAAGTTACACGAGAAAGCTTAACAAAATTTACGTATTGATAACTATAACTTTGGACCATATTCATTAGATTAATATTTAAATGTAAGCTCTAATTGAAAATCTTTTCGTTTTTTTTTTTCTACGTACACACCTTGTAGTCCTGAATCGTACTTAAATACTTAAGAGGGTTGAATCCATTTAAGTACACCATAACACGCTTAATTAATATGTAGTTAATAGATGACATGAGGCCGTACGCGTGGTACCATGGCACTATTGTCAGCAATGTTGAGTTATCTGGAGTCTCTTCTGGCCTAGAATAGTTTCAAACACACATGAGATTATATTATGATAATTGATAGGCAGTATTGACGACGTTACACAAGGTATTGGATAACTTACTCAAAGCTGACAGCCGAGTACAACACGTTGAAGTGTGTAAGCATGACTCCCTTTGGCAAGCCAGTGGTTCCTGAGGAGTATAGTATGTAGGCCACGTCAGTCCAACCCTGCACGTCTACCGGGGCGAATTCATTAGGGTTGATGTGTACCCCCACGTTTTTATATTCAATGATGCTGCTCGCGATTGGCTTGCCATTAATTTGAATGATTTTTTCGATACTCGACACAGATTTAAAGGAATCGATATTTCTTTTTAATCCTATTTCTGAAGAGAATATTATTCTTGGTCGAGATATGTTGAGTACGTGCGTCATTTCATCTGAAAATAAACAGTATTTAGCACTTATTTATGCCATAATATGACCTAATTATGCTTTTTTTAGGATGTGTGGCTACCTAATCAATTCATATCAGGTTTGGTCTCGCGCCCAATAATTGGGCTATAAATAACTATTATTTTCCGATCTTGTTATTTGCTTTAAATGTTTAAAGCAAATAACTTAGTTATTTACCTTTAGTGTATAAAACATTAAGCGTGGTGATGGTGGCACCGCAGCACAGCACCGCCAGAGCGATCGGGAAGAACTCATCCCTGTTTTCACTGCACAGAGCAATCACATCGCCTTTCTTCACTCCCAACTTCTTGAGCCCGTTCGCAATATTTACGGTCTCTTGTAGAATGTGTTTAGAGGTGATTTTATGACCAGTGTCTGCATTTATCTGTTTAAAATTTACGTAAAAATATACATAAAAATATACCTCAGGGATGATAACCAAGGGGCATATATGTAAAAGACATCACTAAAGCAGTAAACACTTGAATGAGGGGCAAGCAAACGTCAAAAGAAGAGATACTTCAAGTAAAGTAGCTAATTGAAATAGCTAACATTACAGAAGAATCCCGAGATTTATTTCTCATTCTCCACAAGTTGCCTACTTGGGGTGGCAAATCCCTTGTAATAACTTTACATATCTTATATTCGTCTTTTCATCTTACGGTTCTTTTTTTACGGAGCCGAATAAAATATTATCAAAATATGGAGTGTAAAACAGCCAGCCAATGAGAGCTAATCTATTTTTATTATATTCTACGACGCTGTGATCGATGACCGACCATACTTATCCTGTTATCGGTTGTTGTAAAAACGTGTTGCACTCTGAACTTGGGTGCGTTGTTAAGTTTTATATCATAATTAGAATTGGTTTTATCTGTCTTTAGATAGCAACACATTTTAGGGTTCTTTTTATTTATTACGAAATAGTGTCAAGAGAAAAGAGCCAGATTGTTTCGTATTTATAACGTACTTCTAGAAGTAGTACCCTGTGTATGACTTGATGAGGATTGAAAAATCGTGTGAAGTAAATAGCGGCGTGGCATGACGTGGCATATTATTATAGTAATTATTTTGTTATCATTTTTTAAAGTCTGTCTAGTTATATTACAGCAAGGTTCAAAGAGCAACACTACGCGCGGTGCGCATTTATTAAAAGTCTTCTGTGTGTACCTAGTAGGAGGCTTAGTTTTCAAGGTCGTGTTACGTATGTAACTGAGTTTGCCATTATTTTTACCTACCAAATAACTTTTGTCGAAAATGACAGCTTGGATTCCATCAATTTGTCATGAGAAGTGACCATGATATATTTTACCAATTAAGTTATTCTCGAACAAATATTTTTTGATCGCTTACTCGCTTTGTTCTGTTTATCAGAATAGTTGGCAAGGTACCTACAGTATTTGTTTGTCGTAATTTGAATTATGGTCGTAGTTGTTGTTATAACTAACAGCAATCTTTTGCACCAGTCACCACTGAACTACAGGGTCACATTTTTTGATACGGCTACTCCTGACAGGTACCTTTGTATAATATGTAAACTTCCACACTATACTTACTCTATGTAGAAAACTAAGATAGGTCCGTTAACTGAAGGTACGAGAAAGACTATATTCCTTGCCTAATGTACATAGTATACCTATTTACCAGTTTAATTTAATGGAAATAATTAAGTTAACTACTTTTCAAATACAAATTTTAACAAGAATACGCTTATTCGTATCATCGTAAAATAGGCAAACGTAAATTAGTGCTGCACCACATTACGGGTGTACATACCCATATTATATTACCCATGTATAATATAGGAAAAAAGTGGTATGTATTATCCAAAGGTAGGTACCGTAATTAGCATTAAAAAAAACTTATATCTATGGTAATTAGCATATAATTAATCCTATAAGGATCTTCCTGGCCACCATAATTATCATGAATTTTAAGGTTATTGAGTTCCTACATAGTATAATAAGAAGAAGTCAAATAAATGATTTCTTAGTAAACAACCTTGAACAAGTCGAAGGTCAAAACAATTTATATTTTCAATTTGTAAAATAATATTCAGAAACGTTTTCTTACCACAGCAACAGAATCTTTGTCTTCGCATATAGCCCTTAATTTGTCTATTGCGTATTGAGCGAAGGACAAATGGGCAGGCACCTTATATGCCGGGCCAGTAGTAACCACTTTGTCTATTATCATATTTAATTTTCACTTGCACTGGTAACTGGAAATACTATGTGCTAGGATAAGAATACGATCACCACTAACAACACCAACTCACTAATCAGAACAAACCTATCTCATAGATAGGTGCAATGATGTTTATCAACACGGTCCTAAATCACGCAATAAAACCATTAGGACTATTTAAGACTATAAAGTTATAAACTCATGCACGATAAGGTTGCTACACTGAGTTTTTATTATAATGTGCTAATAATTTGAAATTGATAACAAAGTTTAGTATTGGCTTTCCTCTTAATAAGCGAAGTTATGTGCTCCGAATGAATGAACGAGTCTCGCTCGCACAGGCCAATAAACCGTAGTGAACATGATCTCGAGAAGTCACTCACAGAATGTTTAATAAGTAAAGTAGGTAACTAAAACCGGTTTACACACGTAACTATACAGAGTGTTACCAATAATTAATCACAAACAGATGCTAGTACCGCTAAAGCGTTGTATTGCATTTAGCTAGTGAGTGACACAATGAGATTATGATGTTGACCCTTGCAGGGCGGTGACCCGTTTTTATGATCTCTAGTGACTAACAAATGAGGAAGATGAGCATGTTTTTTTTATCATCTAGAAAAATCAAACTAAAAATTAGAAGCAGTCGGGTAAAAACAATGGTGAAAAATTTTTAGCGATATCTCAAAAACTCTATTTTTTACGAATTTTTAAAGTCGGGCATTCTTAAATTTAGTTTTGGTTCGCCCGATCAACGCGTGACGTCACATCGCCGGTCCTCCGCTCCCGTACATACGATCCAACCAAAAACATAAATGAAAAAAATATAGTTTAAAAAAACTAAAAAACACGCTTTTAAAGTACTTCTAACTAAAAAAAAAAAAAAAAAAAAAACATACAAACATCCGAATTGAGAACCTCCTCCTTTTTTTTAAAGTCGGTTAAAAAGTGAAAAATAATTCCTAATGTAAGCTGAAATTGGTAATGAACAAAAAACACTAGTATTATTGTGTAAAAGCGTGGGTTGCTCGATAGACGAAAAATATGGCACAGAGCGCCCCACGCTTTAGGAATTATTTTTCACTTTTTTAGTTAGAAGTACTTTAAAAGCGTGTTTTTTAGTTTTTTTAAACTATATTTATTTTTCAGTTTTTAGTCCTAGCAGCAATACGTGTTGTCTGAATTCAAACGTATTGCTTTGTGGACTTAAATTTTTTTTTAATGTTTTTTTTATTTATTTAATCCTGGTGATCCTAATCAGGATAATGAGATAAACCTATGAAATTATTATATTGTCGCTGATTCTTGATAAGTGTACAAAGTTTGATGTAATCAAAAAAGTAAAAGTAAAAGTAGTAAAAGATGGGTCAAAATCGAGTCCAAAGGAGTCGGTTACATACATACATACATACATACAAGTGAAGCTAATAAAAGCGTGTTAAAAAGTAAAGCCAAGTTCAATACACAAAAAGAATGGAGATCTAAATGAGTGCCAAGTTCTATGCAAAATCAAAAAAAGATCGTACATTTTTAAATGACAGCAATTGTTAGAAAATAGAGTTTAATACTTGTTCATAATGTTATTTTGGTTCTATAAATACATATTTGGATTTTGCATAGAACTTGGCACTCATTTAGATCTCCATTTTTTTTGTGTATTTAACACAAATGTAAAAAAAGAAAGCCAACTTTCCTTTTTTACATTTATGTTTTTAGTGGGATATCATTACTTTTTGTAAAGAAAACTATGTAGGTATTGAGATTTAATGTTATTTCTTGCGTTTCCGCTGCATGGTGCCGCGCGCCGCCGAGAACACACCGTTGGCCGGTTGTTTAACGCGTATTACAAGTTTTTGTATAGGGATATCACTTATTTTTTGACATAAATTTATTTTTATATTTCTGTTATATAGAAGATATATTAATACATATTTTGGGATAGTTTCAAATATCAGCTTGTAAGGGTTCCAAGGTTACAATTAAAAAAAAAAACAAAATTTTGTATGGGGACCCCCTCAATTTTTTAATTTTTTTGAATTTTTAGATTTTTTCCTTCGCTTTCACACAATTACCGAGCTGGATTCCAAATTTCATTTTTCTAGGTCATCTGGAAGTAGGTTAGGTTTAGGTACTATACGTCAGTCAGTCAGTGCTAAAATTTACGACCTTCATATCTTTATAACCGTTTGAGCTAGCTTCATGAAATTTGGGCTTCTAGATGTCCTTATGGATATAATAAAACACACGTAGTTTTATGTGTTTACGTTAAAGAGGTTTTGAGTTATGGAAGGGTCAAAAGTGGCACCAAGTGGTTCGTGTAATGATACACTTGGCGCTGTCTATCCAGTTTGCTTGCTTGAACTTGGCTTGACACGCGGCCGCGTGTCTACCTTTTTGAATGGGGTACAAAAAAAGAGTAGGTATCTACATTAAATTTCATTATAAAGAAAATTGGATTGTTATTGTTTTTTTTTATTATTGTTTATGTATCTTTCTATTACATTTTATATTTTATTATTTCTTAACGTTTACTCCCCTCCCGTACTCCAGTGACGTCTACATCGCATAGTTAGCCATTCGGAGAGAGCGGCCACCATTAACCAAGCGACTTTTTTCTAATAATTATTTTACACTTTTGAACTCGTGTTATCTTTCGAATGTAATGTCCGAATTGAAAAATTCAAGTTATATATATAATGGTATTAAAGCAGTCTTGAATATAAAGCAAATTATTTTGATAAGGATTAATACCAAGGTCAAACACAAGGTACGCTATTTCCAGCGACGTCATTGTAATTTTTTTTAAATGAAAGAGCACTTATTGTGTCATAAGTATAATAGTTAGACATATGCCGTCGGGACATTTTTTGTAGATAATGATGTGTTCTGTAAAATCGTAGTACATTATTTTGTTCTATCAGCAATAGTTTTAGGAGCGCGCGATTTTTTTGCACCTCGGGTTGCATTATTGGAGTTTTAGTAAGGATCCCTATTTTAATTTTAATATAATATAGGCTACTTCACTCAACGATAGTGTAGCTAATCAACGATGAAATATTTTTATAAATCGGTATATTAATTTCGGAGCCTATTCAATGCAAACAAAGAAACAATCAATCAAATCTTGCCTCTTTCTTATATTATCATAGATATCTTAACCTGAAGTGTGTTTGTAATTTCATATTAACAGCATTACACTAACTACAAATACGGTACATACTTACGTAAAAAAACATGTTTTAATTTTTTTGTTTTGCTTTCTGCCTGTTCCGGGTAATCTCTGAAACGGCTGGACCGGTTTTGACAGAACTTTCAGTCACAGATAGATAATGCAGTAGGAAGTTTAAATTTTATTTATTTTAAATGGGGATTTTGTGAAACATTGGGGCACATAATTATACTACTGAATATTTAGCATCCCGCTGCTTTTCATGTTCTCGAACATGAGCAAAATGTTCAACATGAGAAATCTACCTATCTATACTGATATTATAAAGCTGAAGAGTATGTTTGTTTGCTTGAACTTGCTAATCTTAGGAACTACTGATTTAGACTTTATAACACTACGCTGCACCCAATAGGGCGAAGCATCAATGGAAAATGTAACAAAAACGGAAAAATATCCCTATTTGTGAACTTTCGTTGCGTGCGCAGCGTAAACAGTTAAAGTTAGGCAAAAATCACGTATGACGAAATTGTTCCTCTTTAAAAGTTCTAAAAAAAAGTCAGGGACGACAAGGTAAAAGATAGTCAGACCTTACTGGCCAACTTATTTTTAATATAACACATTTACTTTTGTTAATTCCTTTACACATAAATAGCGACATAATAAAATACATAAAACCTGTGTACCAGACGAAACATAATGTAATAAACACGAGTATCTCATGTTCACGCCCGGCCCGACAAAACTCGAAGTACCTACCAAAGTTTAAAGGGCTCTTGATATAAATACTATTGAAACTCGACGACACTCAGTCGCGTCAGACTCCCATCTCTCATGTACTGTGGACCAACAGGGGCCCGAGTCTGCTATTTACACTCGTAGTATAGCAGACTCGGGCCCCAGGTTGGAAAACAAGTTTGACAGTTTAAAGATCATCTTACATCCCTTTGTTAAGTAGACGTTATACTTTGTTTAGCTCTTAACTTAAATTGACGGACTGATATTCGATAGCTTTGACAAATGTTTGGCGTTTGTTGGTGTATGGCGTGTGTAAGGTTTAAGGCTTGGGCACACCAAACGCGGGACAGGCGCAGCACCTGAGCAGGGCAGGTCAGTTGCGCCGCGGTTGATGTCACACCAGAAACATGAGCAGTCGGAAAGCAGTTTGAAGGCGGGCCTGCTTTCAAACTGCGTTATGTGTGTCGTATCGATAGCCACACTCAGTACACTTCAAGATGTTGAACGGTTCTGACTCTGACGAAGAGGAGCTATTGTTAGTTCTAGCTTTAGATAAAAAAAAAAGAATATGGGTTCACGATGTAAATAAGAGAAAAGAAGAATATGGGGAGTACCATCGTCTATGTCGGGAATTAGAATCTTTTGAAGATAGGTTTTATACTTATTTTCGGATGTCAAAGTAAACCGTATACCTGTAAACCGTATTTCTATAATATCTGTCCTTTAAATCATATAAACATTTATATTTCCTCACTAACTCAATCAATTTTTCATTCGTTTCCATGATAAAGTTGTAAAAAATCACAACCGTTTACGACCCGCGCTGCGTCTGTCCCGCTCAACTGCTTTGGTGTGACTAGTCAATATGGCGGACATAGTAATACAACGCGTTGTTACTGCGGCCGCCCCGCGCCTGCGCTGCCACCGCCCCGCGCCTGCGCTGCTCACGTCCGAAAGTTTTGTAGAAGAGCAGTGCGTGCGCGGCGCAGTGGCGGAGCAGGTTGGATCAGCGGGCCCGCGTTTGTTCAGTGTGTCACCCCTCATATAACTACATGATTTTCAAACGTAGACGCACTGCTACCGCACTGCTACTGCTTTTGGTGTGCCCAGGCCTTTAAGGCTTGGGCACACCAAACGCGGGACAGGCGCAGCACCTGAGCAGGGCAGGTCAGTTGCGCCGCGGTTGATGTCACACCAGAAACATGAGCAGTCGGAAAGCAGTTTGAAGGCGGGCCTGCTTTCTAACTGCTTTCAAACTGCGTTATGTGTGTCGTATCGATAGCCACACTCAGTACACTTCAAGATGTTGAACGGTTCTGACTCTGACGAAGAGGAGCTATTGTTAGTTCTAGCATTAGATAAAAAAAAAAGAATATGGGTTCACGATGTAAATAAGAGAAGAGAAGAATATGGGGAGTACCATCGTCTATGTCGGGAATTAGAATCTTTTGAAGATAGGTTCTATACTTATTTTCGAATGTCAAAGTAAACCGTAAACCTGTAAACCGTATTTCTATAATATCTGTCCTTTAAATCATATAAACATTTATATTTCCTCACTAACTCAATCAATTTTTCATTCGTTTCCATGATAAAGTTGTAAAAAATCACAACCGTTTACGACCCGCGCCGCGTCTGTCCCGCTCAACTGCTTTGGTGTGACTAGTCAATATGGCGGACATAGTAATACAACGCGTAGTTACTGCGGCCGCCCCGCGCCTGCGCTGCCACCGCCCCGCGCCTGCGCTGCTCACGTCCGAAAGTTTTGTAGAAGAGCAGTGCGTGCGCGGCGCAGTGGCGGAGCAGTTTGGATCAGCGGGCCCGCGTTTGTTCAGTGTGTCACCCCTCATATAACTACATGAATTACAAACGTAGACGCACTGCTACCGCACTGCTACTGCTTTTGGTGTGCCCAGGGATTCTAAGTCTAGGTGTTTTGGATGCGTGCGATTACTAGAATTTAGTATTTTCTTATAATTGCTCGGTTAATTATTTATTTAAAGTCTACTTTTAAATGTTTAACATTTGTAGTGTAAGAAGAATGATAGCCTCTTCAAGATTTACTTACTATAACCGTATTTTTATGGAAATCAAATTTGTTTTAAATTAATGAATTATTTGCGAAGACGTTTTATTAAAATAATATTAATCCTTATCCAAATAAATGTGATATTAATCACAAGTATTTAATTGTAAACAAAATTGTCTTCGACATTACTTGTTTTTTTTTTTTTTTTTTTTTTTTTTTTTTTTGGTAGAGATCTTTGCAGTTAGCCTGAGCGCAGGCTTTGACTGCTTCACCGGACTTTTGGCGAGGACCTTAAGGCCTCCAGCCAGAGCAATAGGAAAAACTAACTACGTCAGCAACGTCCACTAAGGGCACCCCCTGCGGGGTTCGGACCTCGACTTAGTGCGTTGCTAACAATCTTAATAAAGGAAAACAACAAGGGAAGGCTGGATCTAAGGTTTTATTATTTAGGGACATAATTTTTATTGCTAGTTTGGCCGGCTCGGGCCAGCTTGGTCTAGTGACGGGACGACATTACTTGATTTCAATCAACATCTTAGGAGGAGTCATAATTTTAAAATAACTACCGGCCGGCTCGATCGCCCGTCGCCTGCGGTACGGCGATGTGACGTCACGACAGGTTCTCGGCCGGCTCAAAAATTTATAGGGAGATACGAAATTGAAAAATTTCTAAAAAAATAACTATTTGAGATAACGACATAATTTTTTCGTAGTTATTTTTTTATTCACCTACATTTTTCGATAAGCCAATAAAAATGCGTTTTTTATTTACATCTTCCTCATTATGTAAGAATGCCATAAACTGATTATTTTGAGTAAACATTTTACAAAATATATATTCCGGGACAACTCACACACGGTTATCTGATCCCAAGCTAAGCAGAGCTTGTGTTATGGTAACCAGACAACAGATAAACATACTTATATATTTCTAAATACATACATATTATAGATAAATTACACCCAGACAACCAGAACAAATGATCGTGCTCATCACACAAACATTTGTCCTGGGTGGGAATCGAACCCACGACCTCCGGTATAGCAGTCAGGGTCACTAACCACTAGACCAACAGGCCCGTCAAATATGGCTTTATACCATATTATCTGAAGATTATGGAACCTATATACATATTATGGTATATTTAAGTATATTAGGGTTCACTCCTTATAAATGAATACCGCTTATACATGCATCTTAATCACAGAACGTGTTGGGTGATTTTCCTCTTTTTGGAGTAAGTAGTTAAACTTATAGTCAACGCCATAACATTCGGATTTTGAGGTAAACAATAAATAATTTTATCTCATTAATTGATGTATGCTTATCTCCAGCACATGAATCTAAATGGTTTAAAATAATGAACCAATCTATACTCAATACTCAATATTTATTGCACTCCATATGTTACATTAAGGTGGTGGCCGTGGTGGTTACATTACAGGGTCGGTACAAATGTACAATAATGGACCCTGTAGGGCATGGCAACATACAATGTAATTTACATAAACTAAAAATTCTAAACTACTTACAAAAAAAAAAAGTTTAACTTATAATATATATAATTTTATTTAGACACATTAATAAACCAGAAGATATTGGTTATTCATTATAAAATCACATCTTCCATATATTCTTTAATACTATAACACAGGTCAACAAAAAATTTTTTTTTTTTTGCGCATGTGTTTTACTTAATATATTCTGATTATATAAGAAAATATATACAAAAAAATGTGATTACAAATGGAAAATATTTGCTTTCAACGAACTTAGAGCAATTTGAAAAAAGTCTAAAAGCGGCTCTACCACACAATGGGAACAAATTTCCATCAATTCTATTAGCACATTCGCTACATCCCAAAGAAGATTATGACATTATTAAAATGCTTTTAACTGCAATTAAATATTTGGAATACAAGTGGGAAGTTATTGGAGACGTTTATTTACTGGAATGCAAGGTTTACCAAACACTCCTGGGGCCCGAGTCTGCTATTTACACTCCGTGTTACTATGATCATAGTGGGATGATAGTGTCAACCCAATATGTGCCTAATTTTCGTATTCAGTTATGCCAACAACAATCAGTGGCATACTGGCATGAGTGGGATGCGGTGTTGTCAATTTAAATTAAAAATAAAAGTATCAAACATTTTGTAATTATTAATAGGCAACACCGATTGGCACTAATTATTAATAATCGTTTCTTATGTTGCAAAAAATTGTATTAATTGTTTTTTGAATACTAATTAATTGTAAAAGCCCATACAATATGTAATTTCTATTAAACACTTGTAAATAAGGATAATTATGTTTTAAAAAAGGAAAGTTTTCGTTGAAATTGACACATTGTCTATGAAAAATAAAAAATGCTTAGAGAAATTACTAAAGCATAGAGGGAGCGAACAAAATAGACACAAATTACGATGAATCTAAGCCCCTCTCTCTTATGGTGCAGACTATATATATAAAAGAGACAAACATATATGGACTCATATATGCTTAAAGCTAAATGGACGCTCCGAAATTGTCAAACGGTCATCTTTGGTCTCTTACTACACGACCAATTAAAAGAGCACATAGTTGCTTATTAGAACCTTTTCTACACGGTAAATTGTACAAAGTATTTGATTTAGTCGTATCATACGTTGTGAATGTCAGTCGTTGCTGGTCATTGTTTATTTTACAAATTATATTATTTTTTAGCATAATATAAGCAACTTGATTGTGTACAAAAGGTGCAAAGGACAGATAAATAAGCGTTTAATATGACTTGTTTTGTTTTATCGTGTAAATCATATTCATCTCGGAAAGATATCAATGAATATGTAAGCGTTCAACGGTAAGTGTTTTTTTTGCAATTTTCTAATAAAATCATGCGTATCTTTTGTATGCGATCACTTATAACATACACATTAGATTGATACTGATCCCTTCAGACTATCTTTTTTACTAATTATATCGTGTAAGCGAATTAATCTTTAAAAAAGTAATTTGTTTATTTGAGAGGTTATGTTATGCTAGTGAAGTAGATATTTTTCATCGATATTATTCGATACGATAATGTCTTTTTATTTTACAGTATGCCTCCAAATGATAGAAAAACTGGTGTAAAGTGCTTACAAGAGCCAGAAACTGTTGGACTAAGCATAGACGTAAAAAAATGTCTTAGTCTCAGCCCCGAATAACAGAATAACTACAAAGACATCGTGAACGACACTTCACGGTACTCACACGGGTGACAACGCGGTGAACAGATAGATTATAAACAAAAATGTTTATTTTATTGTTTTTATTTATTAAAAATTTACTAAAGTTATGTATTTTTCGACTTTTACTCCCAGTTTCTAAAGGCCGACCAACATAAAGCCATTCATTTATGAAATGTCAATGTGTATCAAGTTCTGTGATTGGCTGAGTTGTGTTGCAATAAATCTTTTTGTCAACCCATTACGTATTTGTTTTATTTTAAACCCTTGATAATTCGTAAATTTGAGACCAAATTTATCTTGATGCCTTGGTGATGTATGTTTTATAAAGATGTAAAATGAAAATAATGTACATTAAATTCAATAGAAGTACATTTTCTGTCAAGAACTAAATTTATTTCGATACCTCTACCAAATACGGCACATCACTATCGAGGCAAAAATAGTGGACAATGTTGCTGCAGGCAACCCTTATAACTATATATCTATCCTTGTTTTTCACAGTGAATGGGTCATAGGTTAAAAGAGTACAACTATAGTAAAATTTGACGCTCCCTCTATGCTTTAGTAATTTCTCTAAGAAAAAATGTTTAGCCATAGATATGATGCAACTGCTGTCAAAAAATAGCGGAATACGAAATTGTACCGGCCATCGGTCATATTCACTCAACTCGCGGCTCAATCGTTCCAATGGCCAATTGTGACGTTTTGACAGTTAGTAGAATGCCAATTATCGTAAAATGGTCCCAATAACCCCACCCACTCAGACGATTCAAGCAAATGTAAATAGCAGACTCGGGCCCCTGGGGCCCGAGTCTGCTATTTACACTCCGTGTTACTATGATCATAGTGGGATGATAGTGTCAACCCAATATGTGCCTAATTTTCGTATTCAGTTAAGCCAACAACAATCAGTGGCATACTGGCAATTGGCATGAGTGGGATGCGGTGTTGTCAATTTAAATTAAAAATAAAAGTATCAAACATTTTGTAATTATTAATAGGCAACACCGATTGGCACTAATTATTAATAATCGTTTCTTATGTTGCAAAAAATTGTATTAATTGTTTTTTTAATACTAATTAATTGTAAAAGCCCATACAATATGTAATTTCTATTAAAAACTTGTAAATAAGGATAATTATGTTTTAAAAAAGGAAAGTTTTCGTTGAAATTGACACATTGTCTATGAAAAATAAAAAATGTTTAGCCATAGATATGATGCAACTGCTGTCAAAAAATAGCGGAATACGAAATTGTACCGGCCATCGGTCATATTCACTCAACTCGCGGCTCAATCGTTCCAATGGCCAATTGTGACGTTTTGACAGTTAGTAGAATGCCAATTATCGTAAAATGGTCCCACTAACCCCACCCACTCAGACGATTCAAGCAAATGTAAATAGCAGACTCGGGCCCCTGTTATCTTTGCTTGTGGGATAGGAATCTTCTCATCATCGGATGTAAGATGTCCCTAAAGATGCATATTATAATGCATTAACATTTAGATACATTTTAAGACAATATGGGGTCTTATTCGGAGGAACAAGGAAAACGCTTTGATCAAGATATAATGAAATTTGAAAGACGTTACCAAGACCAGTCTACTGAAAGCATGATGGGAGACCATATTATTATTTGGGGGTTAATAAGAGAAACTTCTACTTAACACATCAGGAAAACTATAACTATACATTTTAACACATTTTAACTCTAATTTAAAACTTCTATTGTAAGAAAAAGTCATAAATAGATGTATAACGAACATCCATTTATGACTTTTACTTTTAGTAAATCATCTCTATTTAGAAAAATATATATGTAGTTTCATTGATTTGTATTTTCCATTTTTTACTCATAAAAACAAATCCAGAACAATTTTTTGTTATTATTCTTATTTCTGGATATAAAAGGAATAAAAATAAATAACTTATAATCCGTGCGCAAAATCCATTTATGACTTATTCGTTTAGTAAATCATCTCTATGTTATTTTTTTTTTTATTTAGTTTCATTACTATGAATTTCTCAATTTTTTACTAATAAAAGCAAATTCAGAACATTTTTTTATTATTATTCTTATTTCTGGATAAAAAAGGAATAAAAATAAATAACTTTAACCCCGTGCGCAAAATCCATTTATGACCTTTTCTTTTATTAAATCATCTCTATGTCAATTTTTCCACGAAGTTTCATTGATATGAATTTTTCCATTTTTTTCTCATAAAAACAGATTCAGAAGATTTTTTTATTCTTATTCTTATTTCTAGATGTAAAAGCAATTAAAATAAACTACGCATAACCCGTGCGCAAAAATGCTGTTGACCGGTGTAATAGGCTTTAGTTAATAGCAATTTTTTTACTTCATTCACAAATTTTGTATTATTATGTTCATTTTGTATGCTTTCTGGGAGCTTGTTATAATAATATATTTTAATACACATTACATAAGGGCTAGTAGAGTGTAGAGTCATGTTAGATGAAGGCAGCATTAACACGTTCACTGTCCCAGTACAAAGTTATAAAAAATATTCGTACGTCCATCTACAAACTCGCCCTAACTTGACAATAATCATTATAAGGAATTACATTTACACTAATATACGGCCTAAAGAAAATGAATTTACAGGAAAATACCTGAAAAAAAAGTGACTCCCTAAGGAGTCATGGACGTGTGAACTAAAAATTGTGTGTATCGGCACATGAAATAATAATAAAAAAACTGCTAGACGTAAGAGACGAAGACCAAACATCTGTTGGACGTCCGCCATCATTACCCGTAAACAAACACACCTTCGAGAATATGACCCAGGAACTAGGTAGTAGTAGTAAGACAAAAAAAAACGATGCAAAGGCTGCTACAATAAGCTCATTTCAGAGGGACAAACTTCAAAACTTGCGGGTACAAAGGCTTCTTAAGTGGTAACGTGGTGCCCCAAGTGTAAAGCAGCACTTTGCCGTCCATGTTATAATACATTACATTGATTCAAATAAATAAATAACAACACAATGCGTAAAAAAAAAAGTTTTATTTTACCCTCTTCATATATGGGAAACTGGCAACATTTTACGGCGGCTCTTTTAAATTTTCGGTAGCCTTGTTATCCAACCATACGTCCATGAGAATCTTTTTCTTCTTATTCATACGTCCCGTCAAATAAAAAACATCAAATTTACTTTTGGATTATGACTCCAACTGGAGTCATGGACATGTGAGTTTGGTACAAATGTGACTCCATTTGGAGTCATTGGACAGTGAACGTGTTAATTTGTTTTTGTACCTAAGTGACCTATTCGTATGTTTGTCGCTACGACTTGTAAAAAAATTATTATAGTTACTGACAAATTACAACTAATAATAATAATAATAATAATAATAAAATCATTTATTGTCAGGCGACTAAAGCCCATGGATAAATACCTTATAAACTAACATATTTTACGAAATAAACATTTGTTTTTTTTTTTTTTGATACATATTTTATAAATAAAAAACTAATGCACACGAAGAGTCGGCATCGTGTTACGATGCGTGGTGTCGCGTATCCTTCTTCTGAATTTTCGATATACGACACCCTTCGGCCAAAACTCTTCCTTGAGGAAGGTCTCGATGTGGTGAGTTGGAACTCGCACCATGAACGACTTGAAATTTGTGTTGTGGCGCGACTCCAACCTCTCCACCCTCAAGGTCCAGTTGGTCTTGGACCGGACATACTCCACGACCTGCTCCACCGTCGTGGTGTGATGTACACGGGACACGTACAGCTGCGTCGTTGGTACTGCAGGACGCAGCAGGATGTTGGGTCCAGTTGGTGCGGTACCGCACTGGTTCCTACAAGTAGGCTTCTTTTTCTTTCTTTCTACCTTTATGAAGCCATCCTTGACGCACGTGTCCTTCTTTGGACTACTCTGTCTTTGGACAACTGTCATGTCGGTTTGGTCTATGTGTGTTATAATCTTAGAGAAATTACTAAAGCTTTAGTAATTTCTCTAAGGTTATAATACGAATTATTTTTTTCTGTAGAGTGAAAAGGGTAGGTGCGTTAGTACTATTTCCCCACATTATAATTCCGTACCTTGGCCAGGCATGAGCGTAGGCATTCGCATAATATGTAGTAAGTGCTGTTTTAAGATCAGTCGTTTTTTTACCTTCACGAAGTGCGTAGCTGAATCTTGAAAGTTTTGACCAAATTTTCTCTATAGCAGAGAGACACTGATAATTTTAGAGGTTTTCAATGTGATGTCGTAAATAAACTTTTTTTTTGCGATTTCATTGCGAACGCTGGCTAAACCTTACGACATAGATCAAAATAATGTTCTTCAGTATTGTAAACCGTACACCTTAAAAAGACCTAAAATAAAGTCCGCGATGGCATAATTATAGCATTTTTCTCTTTTGTACATTACAAAACATTAATGTGTTACTTAGGTACCAAGCTTATTTTTTTTTATTAAGTATGTGTGTCAGTTCTTATGTATTTTTTAACTATTTAGGTACCTATCTAAGAAATTACTTATCGACAAAATTAAATTAAATAATACGTAGAAATAGAAAATTTTAATTACGATACAAAACAAATAACGCGTGTTAGATATGATAGAAAAATTATAAACTTATCCATCCCCCAAGGCAGTGTCATTGGATGTCTACTTTTTCTGATCTACATCAACGACCTACCTAAAATCATGGATGAACCTTGCGTACTCTTTGCAGACGACATCTCTCTATTAAACTCCTGTCAAGACAACAGTAAAATCAATGAACAAACAAACAAACAGCTTACCTCAGTCCTAAACAAAACAACTGAATGTATGAATGAGCACAACCTTGAGATAAATTATAAAAAAAAACTAAATTCATAACTTTTTACCCCTATCAAAAATCCCCCCTATCACTTAATTTTACAACTAATGGTATAAAAATTGAAGTAGTAAAAGATTTCAAACTATTAGGCCTTACTGTAGACACACATATCTCGTGGAAAACACATAAGAGTATTTCTCAAAATTCATGTACTACATCTTTGAAAAAAAAAGTGTGCTTCGAAATAGTTCAAAAGTTTTATATTTATAAATCATCATACAAAAAAAAACACACACAATTTTGTAGGATGAATATTAATCTTTGAGAAAACGAAGAATTATCGCTTTAATCAGACTTATTACCAAACATTTAGATATTTTAAAAATAGTTTTTTTTTACCTTTCATACAAAAACCTATTTGCCACTCTGCTTTTTTCATGTGTTTTTGTTTCATATAATGCGATACGTAACTCAATTATTGTAAATTTCTTTGTATCATCGTTCTACAGTAATCGTAGTTTCTGTATCAAATTGATTTTCTATCTCATTTACTATTTAGTTATTACTCTTTAGTTACGATTTATTTCTACTTTCCCATGATTTGTGAACGATTCCGTTATTTTTTTACACGGACAATACTAGCTTCACTCTGATTGGTTACTGGGGCCCGAGTCTGCTATTTACACTCCGTGTCAGTGTGCTCATAGTTGGCTCGTCCGGCGGCGCTCGGGCCGCCCGAGCGCGCCCGAACCGGCCTGAGCGCGCCCGAGAGGGCCCGAGCGCCGCCGCCAGACGAGCCAACTATGAGCACACTGACACGGAGTGTAAATAGCAGACTCGGGCCCCTGGTCCGACGTCTCCGCCATTAAATGTATAGTGAAAATCCCACAAAACACACACGTTCTCACGTGTGTGTTTTGTGGGATTACTTTTTCGAGACAGGAAATAAAATCATTTTTCATAAAACGGTAAGTCTTCATTTACCCATTTTTTGTAATACGTGTGGTACGAACATTTAATAAGCTTTTATATTTGCTGTAACAACTTTTATAAAATAAAATACTTTTTATAGCCTCATTTTGTCTAATATTTCGTAACGTTTTTTACGAATTTCGTTACGTAACGAAAAAGTACAACATAAAGCTGAGTGTATACCTACTGTTATAACCTGACTAAGCATAGTAATATTCACTACTATCTATCTATGTATCTACTTAATTTAAAAAAAAAAAAAATATATATTATAGAGCGTCAGTAACAAGGTGGTTAGATATATCTGCTATATAGAAGTGCCACCAGCAAAAAAATAATCAAATCATTAATAGATTACGTTTTTATGTGATTTAACAGCTTTTTACCCCTTATATTACTTGCATGCTTCAAAAAGGGGGGAAGTTCTCAATAGAACTTTCTCTTTTTTTGAAGTTGGTTAAAAAGCCTCGCGACTTTGTTTCAATTCGCTTGAGAATAGAATCATACCGATTATTACAAATACTTATGTCTTGCTAATGACACTTCTGTAGAGGTGGCAACTATACTTGTTAGTTTGACTTATTGGTTATTACTTACAACTGCTTAGCTTTATACAACTGCATTACTTCTTTTGTTTTTTTTAGGAATGCCCCCAAAAACTAATGCCGAAAGGCAAAAAGCTTACAGAGAACGACTGAAAAAGGATTAACCAAGTAAATATGAGGAAATACGTGTCAAACATTTGGAAAAAGTTAAAGAAAATATCAAAAAGAAAAAAGAAATTCTTACAGAAGAAGAAAAACGAGAGCTACGAGAAAGTGGAGACAAGCCAATGCTAAAAGAGCTGAAAGAAAAAAAAATTAATGTTTAAAACAACGTCAGGTTTTCATTTTTAAAAGATTGTTAAAAAAAAATTTGATTAAAATAGTAATATGAATGATTACTCCCTTATTTTATTTCTAACCCCTTAAGTATTTGGGTACATACCTACCTACTTACAAATATTTCGGATTGAATAAATGAATAGCATTCACAATATTTCGCCAATGTATAACAAGCCTTATGGTTACTATTTAGTTACATCTAAGGACTATTTCGTAACAACATTTCGTTACTACCTTTTCGTTACGTACATTTATTTTGAGAAATACTCATATTATGCATGTATTACATAAACATAAAAACCTTCCTCTTGAATCACTCTATCTATTCAAAAAACGCATCAAAATCCGTTTCGTAGTTTTCAAGATCTAAGCAATAGGAATAGACAGACAGGAAGCGACATTGTTTAATATCTACAATGTAGTGATGAAGATGATAAAAACGCCATCGTCGAGGTGGATAAAACTAAGTTACACTACTGAGCAATTAATTAACTCAGTACGTAGGTAAGTAGCTTTTGCACACAGTCTTAAGGTCACAGCACATACCTATAAACGTAACGTAAACGGATCGTAACCGTATCGCCTTTCACCTCGCCGTCAACCAGGCGTCAACCTTACGTAAGCACATCTTATAGTTATACAAATGTACTCTGTGAGCACATCCACTCGGCTACGGATAGGTGACGCCGCGCTTACGACTAGGGGACGCCTCGCGGCCGGCTATCCGACCGCTGGTTGATGGCAAGGTGTTCAGGCCTTATTACGAGCGTCGGGGTATTCCCCCCGTAGGTATTCTATGGTGCCCTGATGAGGACAGCACGTTCGGCAACGCAGGCCGCGGGAGGGGTGCGGAGCGTGGACGAAGAGACGTAAGCGAGGCGACGGCTATCCGTAAACGCGGCTACGGATAGCGGTAAACGCGGCGTTCGCGAGCTTGTCCCGAGGCGAGGCGATTACGTTACGTTTCCCATTAGTGTGCGTTGCAGTAGGGAGTTTCATACAAATAATACTGAACCGCTCGAGTTGATACGGTTACGATCCCTTTCCGAGTTGATATTATGTGCTGCGACCCTTAGTCGTGAAATCTTATTGCTAAAACACACGAACACACGAACGAGCCTGCAGTAGTCAACGCTGAAAAATTCGAATATTGTTCGTTGGGTTTGTTTGTAAGTTAGTGTATACACAACCTAATATAGATTATGCATAATTATGTAGAACCTATGGATAAGACAGAGAGCAGAGAGTAAGACTTTGTCCCTTTGAGTAGGTGTTAATGGGTCTCTGACGTGACCCAAGAGCCAACCAGCCCAATCAAAAGCAAAGCTCACCTCACAAACGTCAATGACATGACAGTATTTAGCTTCAGTTTAGAGTTTTAGACAATGTCAGACAATGTCTAACCCGAGTATATTATCTATGCTGTCAACTGTCAAAAAAATATGGTCTGAAGAGGGTCTGAATTAGAGATGGGTTATAACAGGTCAAACGTGATATCTGTTATTCCTGTTATTGTTACTCAATAATAACAGATGTCATTATCTGTTATTAAATAACAGCCTGTTATTTTTCCTACCCTGGTTTGCCAGAAAGTAAAGAACGTACAAATGTGAGTTCTATGAGTAGTAGATTACTGTAGGTTAACATAACATCAAAAAATGGGTACCTAGACGGCCTAGCTACCCATTTTGAGGATGTTTGTAAGATTTTCAACATTAATATGCGTAGAGTTAGATTTTTAATCCCGAAGACTAAATTGACAAGTGTAAATGTCAAAACTGACATAACCGCTATTGTAATATCATTGGAAATAATTAGAATAATAAACGATAAAAATAGACCATAGTTCTAGGTTAGGTTCTACACAAATAAACCAAAATAACATAAACCTATCAATCTTTACTATATATACACCCTATCAGAACTATCTTCTTAATTATGTACACACAAAGGATTAGAACACAGTATTTTTTTTTCACAAATGAACAAAAAGCAGAAAAGTTTTCGACTTTTCGCTCTAAGTTCGAAAAGAAAATTAGGTAACCGTAAATAATGACAACAAACAAAATATACGATGCAACCCATGTCAGTTGATTATCACCTTTGCCTGTATGCCATAAAGTCGTAGTTACATTGAACGTTTTGTGACCAATCCCGTAAGTGTACTAACAAACACATTCGGATACGCGCTACTATTTAAAAGTTTCGTTTCAAGTAATTAAGTCGAGCATTAACTATAATCTGTTGTAATTTTAAAAACAATCATTTAGATTTTACTTTTTGATATTTTTATGAATATTATAAATATTAACAAAAATCTATTAGATATCCAAATAAAGTAATATCTTACTATTCTAAAATTATCGATATAGTAATGTTAGCATTATTCTTACAGCGTTTCCGAATAGATATTTAAACAGATAACGAATAATACGACTAGAAATAGTTGTCACTTTTTAAGAATGTTTTCCTTATTATAAACTACAATTTGTATTTTGCGGATAATAATACTAGGTGCTTCTCGTTTTAGCAAGAGTCAATGTAGCGGGTGTAAGCGAGAACGAAGAAATAACAGATAATACGATCTGATTTGAGAGTCACCTTTACAAGACGATTTCTTCTTGTGAAACGACGTACAATAATTTTGGAATTATAATACTAGATGCTTCTCGTTTTAGCAAGAGTCAACGAAATGGGTGTAAGCGAGATAAAAATAAAAACGATAACAGATAAATACGATACTAACATAGTGTCTGTTATTTATGGTTGTTATTGATAGTACGCTGAACAGTTGGGTATTGTGAATTCAGAACGATATTTTATAACAGATATATAATATCACAGGAGCAATTGTTATCTGTTATTTTATGGATACCTGTGATTTTTATCTGTGACGATAAATACGCCTCATCCCTAGTCTGAATGGTCTGACTGATTTCAATCAGAATCAACTGATAGCACTCTGTACAAATTGGGGCTAGATTAGCAATGCAAATTACCGAATTTCTCATCAACCTGAGTCCAAAGTCTAATCTCGTCCAATCCTAATCAAACCTCAGTATAGATAGTTTAATAATTATATCTGCTAGATAAGATACCATTAATAAATTAATGATATCAGTTACCTTTCGTTGTTCTTTATAAGTCAACATTTTGTAAAGTAAGAAAGGTTATTATAAACAGTACTTTATAAGTTTTAAAATGCCGGTTACTGTACATAATAATGTGGTTTCGGGACCAGAAGAACGAGGCATTCCAGCGCATTTATCATACGGGCAGTTCCTATTCGATCAGTTGAAAAATGGTGGAGATAAAGTAGCTTTAGTAAGTATAAAATACACTTTCGAAACTTAATTATTCTCCATTCATGAAAAGTCCTTTAATCATAAAAAGGTATTCCCGGTTGATTACCTGATTTGTCATTTAAGTTAATACAAATGTAAAATTATAAATAATAAGTTTATTATCTTTAGCCATAAGAAATACTGAAACATTATATTCCTAACATGTACTTTTGTTTTAGATAAATGCTGAGACTGAGGAATCTGTGACATATAGGTACATCTTGCAAAACAGTGTTAATCTAGCTACTACTTTAAGAAAGCTGGGATTGAAAAAGGGTGATGTTGTGGGATTGAGCAGTGAAAACAGATTCGAGTTTGTTGTGGCTGCTTTGGCTGTAACATACTGCGGTGGAATCTTATCAACATTGAATATTACATACACACCTGGTAATTTTTACATTAGGTTATGGTTTTTATAAGGTCTATTTTAAATTTCATGTTTAATTTCAAAGGATCTGCCCAGTTATCATAAGAATTACATATCTACTAATCTTTATCTTTAACATACTTGAGATACTGTATGACTGAATCAATCTTTTATATTTACAGGAGAAATTACTCATTTGCTGAAAATCATAAAGCCCAAGTTTATTTTTACCTCTCCCATCACATCACAGAACATTTATGATTGCTGCAATGAAATGCCATTCAAGTGCCAACTCATTATGTTTGGGGAGTTTGATGTGGTTCCTGACTGCATCATGTATGATAACCTGATCAAGGACCATGTGGAAGTGGATGACTTCATACTCACTGATGTCAATGGACAGGATGACACAGTTGCTGTTATGTGTTCCTCAGGAACAACTGGTTTGCCAAAGGGAGTAGAACTCACTCATGTCAATTTCCTCACACTATCAGCACATATGAGGTCTGTCCTGACTCTTAAATTAACTAATACAAAATTTGGAATACATTATAATAATAATCTTGTATTTTTTCTAGATACTACTTAGATTCTGCACAAGAGAAGAAACACAATGGCATCATAAATGGTTTGACTTTGATACCATGGTTCCATGCATATGGGTTCATTACCACATTTGCTGTTATGGCAATGAATGTCAAGATTGTATTCCTAATCCGGTTTGATGAACAGCAATACCTAGAGACTATTCAAAAATACAAGGTATGTTAAAATCTTAATTATAAGGGTGCAGCCACATCTGACAAACGAGCATTACAGTATCAGCTTGCGAGCATGCCATGAAAGCACTAGTGTAAATAACGCCGTCCGCCAGACATGCGCGCGCCGCCCGCGAGCATTACAGTAGTAGTAATGCTCATTCGTCAGATGTGGACGCACCCTTAGAGTACTGCAAATTATATCTTATTAAAATGACGTTATTAACCATATGGTGTGGGTGTTTTAGATCAACATGACTACTATAGTTCCACCCCTTGCAGTCTTCCTTGCTAAACACCCACTAGTTCTCAAATATGATTTATCCTCATTAGTTGAAGTTTGGTGTGGTGCAGCACCATTGTCAAAGGAAATTCAGCAAGCTGTTTCTGCCAGGTATGACTCTGAATAAAATTAGGATTAACCTTTTAAGCGCTTGGCGAAATATCAATTGCCGTGCCCCTAGCGCCCGGCTACGAATCGGTAAAATAAAAGCTCCTCTCTTTCTGCTCCTCCTAAGCTCCGATTTGTAAAATATCATGGTGTACAATAAAAAGTATTCTATCTGTCTATCTACATAAATAGAGAGATATAGTATAGATGCAATAAAATCGAACAACACAACAAAAATCGCGAATATTCTACGTCGCATAAATACGACACGGGCGGTAGGGGCACGAAAATATTTGTCGCATATATACGACTCGGGCGCTTAAAGGGTTAAACTATTTATCTAAAACATATTTTCATTTCAAATGTAGATTAGTCTAAATTCCTTTTTAGTCTTTTAAACATATTATCAGCATTCTCTGATAAAGTCTTAATTAAAAGAACCTTTTTTATTCATAGGACTGGTATAGATTTCATCAAACAAGGTTATGGACTAACAGAAGTAACCATGGCTTGTCTTGTGGACTTGACAAGTGGTGAGAAAGTTGGCTCCTGTGGAACACCTGCTCCAGGCATGAAAGTCAAGGTAAATTCCATTGCTTACGCATCTGCAACACAATATTTTATTTTGTTAAATTAAATTAAGGTATTAAATTTTAAGAAAACATAATATGCGCTTGATTTTGCAGGTTGTAGACGTAGACAGCGGCAAACTATTAGGTCCTGGACAGGAAGGCGAGCTGTGGATCAAGTCGCCGCTCCGCATGAAGGGCTACATGGGCGACCGAGCCGCCAGCGACGCGCTCCTTGACGACGCCGGCTATGTCAGGACCGGAGACATCGGCTACTACGACAATGAGGGATACTTCTATATTGTAGACAGATTGAAAGAGCTGATTAAATATAAAGGTTTTCAGGTAAAGTATAGGAGTTATGTATTTTTATATAGACATTTTAAATGACTAAGCATTGTGTATCTTTTCTGAAGGATGATCTAATAGCCTTAGATTCTAAGGTTGACACTAACTTTGTTATGGATGCTATCTAAAAAGTCTGCCATGAATAAAATTTAAAAAACTAAAACGATTTTTGTCTAGAATGTCGAGACAATCAAATTCAATTCAATTCTTTATTGCATACCATAATGTTACATATGTGGTCAATACAGTAAGTAAAAAAGTTAAATCAAACCTTGATCTCTGATTTACAGGTAGCTCCTGCAGAACTTGAGGCGTTGTTACTTCAACATAAAGATATAGCTGATGCAGGCGTAGTAGGCTTACCTGACGAAGAAGCTGGCGAACTGCCCCTAGCGTTTGTAGTTGCACAACCTAATTCCAAAGTAACGGAAAAAGAAATTGTGGAATTTGTAGCATCCAAGGTAAGCCGCATTATCTTTGAACAAGTGATACTGATTATTTACTTGTTAACAATGATACCTTATCTATCAGATAAATTTGAATGTCAAAGTAAAAATACTTTTTTCTTTCAGGTATCTCCAGCCAAACGACTCCGAGGTGGAGTGGTATTCCTCAAAGATATACCAAAGAATGCTTCAGGCAAAATCCTCAGGAAGGAATTAAGAAAAATGTTACAGAAGTACAAAAGCAAGCTTTAATAATGTCCCAAAGCAAATTATTTATAAAAAAAGACCTATTTTGAAATGACAAATAATTATAAGTAATTATTCCCATTATTGTTGATTTTTTTGTTGTAATTATAAAAATTGTGAAGGGCACCAATAAGTTTTATTTACATTTGATCTCATCAACTATACAGACATAAGTTATTTATTTAGATAATGCATCTTTTAATTCCTGTGGAATTCTGCTAACAGCATAACTATGCAACTCGTCATTGACAGCGGCCAAGACTCCAGTTTTGTTGGGCAGTGCTTCTGATCCGCCATATTTGTAGAAGTTTCCAAGAATGTCAGTTAGCTTGCCGCCAGCCGCTGTCAACACTGCCTCTGGTGCACATGTGTCCCATTTCTTACAACCACTGCTAGCAAATACGTAAATTGAGGCCTTTCCTTCCAATAATTGGAGTACCTGAAAATAAATATAATATCTATACATATAATAAATCTGTAGAAAAGTCATTTTTGTACATTGAAGAAATTGAAAAAAAAAATAGCCAGCGTGTTAAAGGATAACTAACAGAACCCATTTCCATCATTTTTGAAATTTTTGTCTGTTTGTCTGTTTATATGTTTGTTTGTGCACGCATCACGTAAAATCTACGAATTGAATGCAGTCAATGTTTATTTACAAAAATTATACACAACTTGAGGTATAACTTAGTTTTTGTTTCATCGAAATCGGTTCACTCTATCAAAAGATATAATTAATTTAGTGAGTTCAAGAAGTAAAATATTACAACACGCAATTCAGTACAGTACTTGCATTACAACTGTCTTTTGCCGGGGGTCAGATTTCATGTTACAGTATCAAACATAAACTACTTAATCGAATGGTGTAAAAAATTGAGAGGTTGTTTTCAAGAAATCGTAGATGGTTGTTAGCTATGTTGAAACATGCTATTGAATCTAGCTGATAAGGGGAGGAGCTTTAAATTTCCAAAATCATTTTCTCAACTGCACACATAAATTGGCATTATTGACAGATCAAAAGATAAACAAGAGGGTAACCATGGCAGACTGAGGTAGCCATAGCAATCTTCAATTTGATTAGAACCTATATTTTAGTGAACTAGCTATCGAGGTAAACAGCTTGGCGGTTGAACGATTGGAAATGAGTGATGTTGCTGCAAGTTCAAATCCGGTTGTTAATGTTTGTATTTTTTTTCATGCGTCCATTTTCTTATATAAGTTTGAATTTTTTGATACCCAAGTTCAAATCTCAGTAGAGATAACTCTTTTTGTGTTTTACTAACGTATCTTTTTTAAGTAAAAAAATATTTGTAACATTTTGTTGTATTTTTAGTCGCAATAAACGACATCTTTAAGTCGTGAATTTTTTCTCAACCGATATATAAACTTACAATTATTTAGTGTTTGTATTTACTAATCTCCGTAGGTAAGTTTGTTCCTCATTGCTGATCATGAAGGAACAAACGTGCATGGCATGTACCGTAAAGTGATTCAGGCGTAAATGTCCTGGTCATTTGCTTGGAAATTTACGCATTCGCTGACTTGAAAACGTAAGCTTCCCCATAGATCACTTTATAGTTGGTTAAAAACTTTAATCCACTTTTAAACTATTTTTCCAACATAATGTGTAATGTTTTCTATTGGTCATCTATATTATATTCCATGGACAAGATCTTTTTGTATTTGTTATTTATTTTCTTTTACCCAAAAACCCAATGATATTTTTATCACACAATCTTTAGTATGTACTACCTCTTTAATATTCTTTAAAAGGTAGCTTGCTTCTCATGTAGGTTTTTATGCATACATGATATTTTATTTATGTGTTTAAATTTCATAAAGTTTTTGTACCCTATTACCGGAAGGTTGGGCCAAAACCCTAAATAAAATAAACTTTCTATCGCATTCTCTACATTTTAAAATATATACGTACGGTATTTAAGCCCATCACCTTATGCTGCACCTTACACTTAATAAAGCGAATTGTACAGGATACAGCCTCTGACTTTAATCAGGGTAGAATGAGATTGTCCTTGGACAGCTATTACTTAATCTTTCCAAACAAATAATTTTAAACACAGTTTTGGTAATTCTGCCACTGCGCCTCCCAAACCGTACATCAACTTTTTGTAACTACCTCCTCTTTCAGTTTCATGGGTCTCATGTCAGTCACTGCCTATCTGACATCCACTCTCAATTTAACGGCGTAGTTCAATTTCGAGGTTTCGCACCAAAACCTCGCGTCCTGTAGTCTCACTAGGGACTACGGTACCAACGAGAACTATAGCATAAAAAATGGACTAATTTGTTTTTATGGATTCGGTTTTTGGGTGCCCTTTGCCATTTACTGCCTAGAGCGACAGCTGCTTTCACTTTAACTCAGAGTTGGCGCTGCCAGTAGACTCAATACCAAAACATTGACCTTCAATTATTGTAACCAACTGGGTAAAGCACAAAAGAGAAAACATACTACATATATAAAAGAGTCAGTTCAAAACTGCCCAAGGTAGACATATTTTGGACATTGACATACATTATTTTCTTATACATTGTGACCTAAAATTTTAAGTAATACCTTGTAACCTGCTCCACCAACTCTTACAATCTGACCAGCATTCATAACTTGCAATGCTTTCTCAACCAATGGATTAGAATGACTCCTTGTTGTTGTAATAATGAGGGAGTCAGGAGGTGGGGCTGGGGTAAACCCTCCCACACCCACTTCTTGCAAGCCCCATATAGTCCTGCCCATTATTTTCTTACCACCCAACATAGTCTTGTAGTAGGGCTGGTGGATGACACCAGCAACTGGCTTGTCATTGACTGAGATGCCAATTAAAACAGTCACATGTTCAAGAAATCCTGGAACAATTTACAGATTTATTTTATTTTTAGGTTCTAGTTTAATATAGGTTACTGATTCACCCCATGCAACATGCACTTTTCAATTTATGTATACTTGTAATGATTAATAAATGGACTGGTTTTCTATATTATTCCACAGCTTAAATATTAACACACTAGTTAGAAAGAAAATTATACTAGGAACACTACAGTTAGTTCAAAGATTAAGATTCTGTTAGGAAGATAACTAGGAAATATGTACAATAGTCAATACATACATTAAACCAAATGTTGACCATTCTCCAATGTGCCTGTACTACTACAGTGCATTCTAAACAAGAAAAGTTCTAAGATCTTTCATTTACCATAATTGGATTGAAGCAAACTTAAATACCACTTAATACTTATAAGTGGATGAGTCAAGTACATTTTCCATCTTTCCCAAGGATCTCTCTTCAACATTAGGGCACCTAGAATTATTTTTCATTAATAAATTAAAATTTTGTAATGAAAATGCATGTAACATGGTGCTACAAAAGGATGAGAACTAGAATGATGATGGCAAGAGCTTGTGGTGTACCTTGAGTGTACTCTGAGGTACCATCAAGAGGGTCCACCCACACGACTATATCCTCCTCCTTCACGCTGTGCAGGTTGACTGGGCATTGTAGAGACAACACATCCTTGTCTGCTTCAGTGATTAACCAGTCACTGGGCAACTCAGTCTACAACAAATAAACATTTTTACTAAACAGTAGTTACCAGCAATTTCTTTAATTATGTATTGTTTCTCAGAGAATATGTAAATTCTAATTAATTATAAAATCAAGCATTATTAAATTTGGCTCATAGGTTCAACAGTAGTTTCATAAACAAGCAATTAATTAGAATAATAAGAATTTAAGATTGAGATAGGACAAACATTGGATCACACAGTTATTTACACAATAGAACTCTCAAAAAGTTCACATTATATGTGCATCAAACTTTTTGAATTATGCTAGAAAGTTGACGTTTAAATCGCAAAAAAATGTTTAAAGATATTGTAATAAGCATCCAATACCTCACTCTCAGGGCCATCTTCTTCACCAATAATATTCACTTTGGGGTACTGTGCTGAAAGTGATGCCACAATACACCTTTGAGCAGACCGGTCAGCCTCTGTTTGGTAGTCATCCTTACCCTACAAATTTTAATAATAAAAAATTAACTTATTACATAAACCTCATCTTCATGCCAGAGTTATATGAAATGGCATTTATGTATTTTGGTTTAGGGTTGGTGAACTTTGACCTCCATTAAAATATATAAGTTCTCCACAGTTTTTTCAACAAACCTTTTCAACTATGCCTAATTCTCCTTTACTCATAACATCGCGCACTATTTTACCAGCCCTGCTCGCCACTGATACTGATGATGCTAGTAAACGCACAACAAGAGGAACACTGCTAGTCATATTTAATTTATAAAAAATACCTCCCTGCTACCATGAAGAACTGTGAATAACTAAAAACTAGTCAATTATCAATTCAACACTACTCGCTCTCTAAAATCAGTTCCATTCACTTTTCTGTAGTTTCCTGATTATGTCAATTATTGTCAATGTCAAACTTCAAAGTCTTTACCTTAGAGTATAGATAAGAAACGAAAGAGTGAGCCTATCAGTGTATGAACCGTGAGCACTAGTATGAACTAGTTTTATCGTAAATTTTGTATCAAGACGGAGCGCCCGTTTTAATAAAACTATCTAAAACGTCGAAACCATCGATATTTTCGCATATAAGTCTGTCGTTGCGCGAAAAATAACTTTAAATCAGTAAACAAATGTACTAGATACAGACAAAAAGTGCTCTCGCTTGGCACGGAGGAAAACTAGCGAATAGCGATACTATCGGTCTATAGTTATCTATAGTCCAAAGAGTAATGCCACGAGTCTAGAAGGTTCTTATAAGGTCTTTACTTTAACCGTAGAGATGTGAATTTGTTATATAGGGTGTCCGGTAAATAGTCCGACAAACTGTGGTGGCTGATACCTTAGGTCAGGTCCTATCAAATGAACACAACATATGTTCCCCGAAAAGTTACAGGTTTCGAGTTACAATCGATTTTCGGAAATTTTAGAATTTTCTACCTTGCATTACACTTTTCCATTTTTCTTGCTGATAAATAGGTTTCGTAATACTTTTTGTACATCAAATTAATCTTAAATAGTTACTCTACGCTTTAGTAAGTCTCATATTTATCTAAAAGAAGAATGTATTGACAAAAAAGCCATTCGCTTAACAATTTTCACTTTTCGTTTTTCTTACTGCTCAACTTTGAACTGTAGTGGTGAAAAATAAATGTATGTAGGAATTTTGTACAACAATCTTAAAAATTTGCTTGAATATTGGTGATTTTGGGAAGGTACAATACTTGCGTATTTTCCTTACAAAATTTAGCAAAACAAGCTGCTGAACTACACACATGGGCTTATTTGTTGAAATATTACTAATGTAAATCTGAGGAAAAATGAGACGTAACTTAACGCGGATCGTCATTGTACAATGAAATTAGGTATTTTCTTCTCACCATTAACTCTGTATGCCAGATTAAAACATGTTTTAGTGTAAAGTTACCTTTTCTTTCAGTACTTTCTTACCAGATGAATCGATTTTACAACACTTTATTTTTCATGCAACAACTATGAAATAGCTGGTTTTGGACGCCCAATCCATCTGCCCTGGTATCCCTCATTAGAGGAGGCTCTTACTTCAGGCCCATAATGCACTTAGCACCCATTTTCCCAAACCATATTGTATCGTTCAACTTGCCTAGAATGTATTTACGAAGAGTGGGTCTTCTAAGAAACCGGTCAAGTTGGAGATGGACATGCTAACGAAGGGTTCCGTAACTTTGCAAAAAATTTAACAGAGCATTTTTTTTTCATTTCGATATTTTCCAAATTGAAATTGGCCACAATTATTTTGTGTACCTAGTTAGTCTCTTGAAGAAAATACCTTATTTCACTGAAAAATTACGATCCGCGCTAAGTTACGTCTCATTTTTCCTCAAATTTACATTAGTAATATTTCAACAAATAAGCCCATTTGTACTTCAGCAGCTTGTTTTGCTTAATTTTGTAAGGAAAATACGCAAGTATTGTACCTTCCCAAAATCACCAATATACAAGCAAGTTTTTAAGATTGTTGTACAAAATTCCTACATACATTTATTTTTCACCACTACTGTTCAAAGTTGAGCAGTAAGAAAAACAAAAAGTGAAAATTGTTAAGCGAATGGCTTTTTTGTCAATACATTCTTCTTTTAGATAAATATGAGACTTACTAAAGCGTAGAGTAACTATTTAAGATTAATTTGATGTACAAAAAGTATTACGAAACCTATTTATCAGCAAGAAAAATGGAAAAGCGTAATGCAAGGTAGAAAATTCTAAAATTTCCGAAAATCGATTGTAACTCGCAACCTGTAACTTTTCGGGGAACATATGTTGTGTTCATTTGATAGGACCTGACCTAAGGTATCAGCCACCACAGTTTGTCGGACTATTTACCGGACACCCTGTATAAAAGCAGAAAACATCGATTAATTTTATAATGATCGGCAGATAACAGGATTTGTAAACTTGTAAAAACTAAATACTTGATTGCTATGGTATTTAGACTATCACTTCGAAGTGCTACCTACTTTAAATTAAATATATCTGAAGTTTAATTAAAACTAACCTTTCGGTACCTAGGTCATTACGGTCTTTGAGTATTTATGAGATTTACGCTAACTCAGTAGGTATCCAAAATGTAGCGGCGCGCTGCGTTGGGGCAACCAACACATCGGAAAAAGAGGCATTGAGGCACCCGTTTAAGAAAATTGTACATTTTTTTCTCAACCATTTTGAACCTATATTAAGAATTTCTACCATAGCTTGCCTTCAGCCATCCACCTACATGGACCCGTCGGCAAATCGAACCCGGATCCTCAGAGCTAGGGACATATTGATATTCGGGGTGGTTGCCACTGAACCTCGGATATCGAAGGTAGGTATACAACAGGTACCTATCCTATCTCATATACCTATTCTATTGTTCGTTTAATAGGCAGATAGTTAAGTAAATTTGATTATCTTAAAAAAGTAACAAATAATAAGGCGTTTAATGACGTGAACAATATCGTTGAACCGACTTGAACCCCCTATTAGTGAATATAAAAATGAAAGACGGAAGTAAGGCGTCGTGTGCACGAGCTCTAAGCCCATACTAGTTTACAGTGGGTTGGTTTATTATAATAGACATATTGTCTTCGAACAAATAACTATTGCACGGTCTTTTCAATATACTTAGTTGTTAACTACCGCTGTAATGACCTTATCTGATGCAATTCACAAATATAATAGTTTATAGGCATTTATTGGAAGCGGAATTTGCTTATTGTAGAATTGAGAAGTTAAAAATACCAATAGCAAGTTTAATAATAAACTAAATTGAAAAGAAATATAACAGAAGGTGCCTTAAAAAAATTATATCCCCCGATTTTGTACCTACAAAATTAAAGCTAATAATAATAATAATGTTTATTTATCAAAAAATACAGATAAAAGCAACAAGAATTACAAGGTGTCAGATTATTACTAGTAGGTAGAACAAATTAACATTTTATTTCCTGTAAGTTGCAGAAATCTGTTCACAGTTATACAAACCCTGCCTCTTAAACTAGGGTAACCTGTATCTTAAGAGACAGTGTTCGGCTAAGACATCTTATAATATGATTAATAATTTAATACAACAAAGTGAACTGTGTCGATCTACCCTTTACATGTTTTCCTTAACTGTCTGATAAGAATGCGTGTATGTGTGTGTGTGAGGGTGTGTGTGTGTGAGGGTGTGTGCTGTACAAGTACTTAAGCAAAAATCGAACCAATCGAAGTAAAGGATATTCATATTACCAGACACAATCGTGTCCTTGCAGAACCTCTCTTTTCAAACAATGTGTTCTGCGCTAATATTGCCGCTCACCGTGGACTGGCGAACCACTTATTCAACTGCCCATTTATTACACTGATTGAATTATTTTTAAACTTTAATTATAATCAGACAGGACGACCTACAGTCATACTGCCGGGGTTTGGTTTGAGGTGGCACAAGATCGAGACACATGGAAGGACTTGGGGGAGGCCTTTGCCCAGCTGGACGTCGCTCTGGGGAAGACCGAAGCACTTTTGCTACATGGCCCCCGGAGCAGACGTACGGATTCGTGCCTGGCGGTGGAGGACGCGAGGATCCCACTGTCGGGTACGATGAAGTACCTCGGACTGGTTCTCGACGGGCGGTTGAGCTTCCGGGAGCATTTTCAGCGGTTGGCGCCGAGGCTTCGGTCCGCCGCTGCGGCCCTCGGAAGGCTCCTGCCAAATATCGGGGGCCCCGACGTTCATTCGATCGATGGCTCTGTACGGCGCACCCATTTGGAGTGACCGACTGACGGCCGATAACCGGGCGGTCCTACTTGGTTCGCAGCGTGCTGTTGCCAACAGGATCGTCCGGGCCTACCGGACCGTCGGTCATGAAGCCGCGTGTGTCTTGGCTGGGACACCGCCTTGGGATCTGTACGCGAAGGTGCTAACGGACCTTTACACCCGTTGCACCGAGCTCCGGTCCCGGGGTACCGACCCCGTGCCGAGGCAGCGCGAGCTATGGAGGAGACAGGCCCGTCTCGTCACTATGCGGAATTGGGAGCTTCGGCTCGCGAGACCGTCGGCGGGACGGGCCACCATCGAAGCGATCCGCCCACATCTCCAACCGTGGGTGGAGAGGCGGTACGGTTTATTGACCTACCGCCTCACGCAAATACTGACCGGGCACGGGGCCTTTGGCCACTACCTGTGCCGGGTCGCCAGGAGGGAGGGGACCACGGCCTGCCACCAGTGCGGTGCTAGTGATGACACCGCGCTGCACACCCTGGCCGTGTGTCCCACCTTCGCCGAGCCTCGCGCCGTTCTCCAGGCGGCGCTGGGAGGCGTGGACGTCTCTGCGCTGTCGGCTGTTGTCGCATCCGCGCTCAGCAGTCGCGCAGCGTGGGACGCGTTGTCCTCCTTCTGTGAGACCGTCATGTCCCAGAAGGAGGCGGCGGAGCGCGCTCGGGAGGGCGACCCCGACGCGCCCCAGATACGCCGACGTCGAGTGGGGCGGCGCAGAGCCGCGCATGAGCGCGATCTCCCGCCCTAACTAGGGCCCTGGGCGACAGGCACGGGGGTGCATGTCGTCCGTGTATAGGACCCACGACGGGGTGCCACATTTCGTAGCATCGGGTGTAGTTCCAAGACGAGGCGGGGAGGCCGAAGCCTTTTACACTTCGGCCTCCAATCACGAAAGTGAGCCATCGGCTTATTGGCCGATGGATCCCCGCGGTTGGCGCGTGACGAATTGCAACGCATTACCACGCGCCAACACTAAACGCGGATGACGGTGCACGGCGGTTCAGGTTTAGTCAGTAAGAGTCTGACACTACCCATCCGCTCCCCCGAGTGGGTGTCCATGAGGATTCCCCCGCCTTATCAAAAAAAAAAAAAAAAAGACCTTTGCCCAGCGGTGGGACAGTACAGGCTAGACAAAAAAAAAAAATCAAATTTTTATATTTTTTTTAACCGCAAAATATTATTTGTATTACCTAAGGTATTACCTACTGTTCGTGTTTGAGTTCTGTAGGTAGGTAGTAATTTAAAAACTTCGTACTTCAAATTTTCGTACACCTACAAACACAACAATAACGTAAACGAAGAAGTAGTAAAATAGAGAATGTAGTCTCCCAGAGTATATATTTTTTCTTAGGTTTGATGATGTTCTGAATCTTCTGAATAACAACACAAATCATTTATGTTTTAAACTGTATTTAGATGTTGCCAACCATAACCCTTAAATATGGTAAATAATGATACAAACGAAACAATACTTAAATATTAAGGCACTTATCACATATTGTAACTCCCGTGATTACTGATGGAGATAATTAGGAAGATCCAACTGTACATTAGCAGTCTATAAACACTCGAAATGACAGTAAGGCCGCGCTCACTTTGGATGCGAATTATATCGTACGTAAACGTATGAACACTGTTCGTACAAATGAGGGCTAAAGCGTGTGAATTCGCCGCTAGAGGCGCTAGTGTAGCGTGAGGTCTCCAAAATGTCACTTGTCACTTTAATGGGTGGGCTGCGCGGTTTTATTTATTTCATTTAAGTTTAATTTTGAGGTATTACAAAATATTTAATTTAAAACATCCTTATTATGGCAAATACGAGTTACGGGTCAATGAATGTCAATGCTTTAAAAGTGGAACTAAGAAAAAGAGGTGCAAAGTTAAGCGGACTGAAAGAACAGCTAATTCAGAGGTTTGTTTACTGTTTACAAACAAAATATTTTGTCGAAATTAAGCTTCTTTACCGAGTTTACAGCTATGTTTTTCATTTTTTACAGACTTTAGATCTGTAGATCGGGACCTCACTCGCCAGTGGCGCCAACTGGTGAGCACAAAAACGGTAGCCCTCATTGAGTGCGCACACTGAATACGTTTTTCTCCGTCAAATAGAAAGGGTACCGGTGTTAGCGCATACATTTTGATGATGAACGCACGAACGTGTAATAAAATCCCAACAAGTTCGGATTGATTTCGGACGTCGGACTTGCACACGTACTTATACGTACGACTAACTCGCGCGCAGTGTGAGCCATAGATAATACACTATATAATACAAGAGTGTGAGCGCTTTCATAGTAGGTACTCAGAAGGTCGGGAATGTTCGTGCGTGTCCGTATGTTTCTGCACGAATGGAATTCGTACGAAAACGTATCCAAAGTGAGCGCGGCCTAACGTGTGTACACATGTTTTAAATACATTATTTTTTACCTTACTTCATATTTATATGAATCACCTGAATGTTAGAATTGGTAAGAAAATATATACCTTCAATAAGACCTTCAATCTACATACCTCATTTGGTAATAAAAAATATATAAGCTTAATTTGACCTTGTGACTTGTGACATCCTTTTCCTTTTTGTGTAATGATTCTAGATATTTTTATCAGTAATTAGTTTGAGTTAAATTTAAACATAAAACAATATATGTATATGAAAAGTTGTTCTTAAAACTAAATATAATTTCACTTCGTTAAAAATAAAGTAAGTAAGTAGGTAACAAATTTATTTCATTAATAAAAAGTCCTTGCGGAAAGAAAGCCGCCGCGGGGTAATGGGACTAACATTACGATACCACGAAAATCTTTACTTCTAAGAATTATGAAGAATGCAACTGAAAATATTGTTTTAACATAATTTTATAAATATAAGATGTTACAGTCGCACTATAACAACGCATTGGGCTGGTAAGATCTGAAGAAAACCATTGACACGGAAAGAAGTACAAAGTCAAAGTTTAGTTCACAGTCATCACATTATTCAAAATTGTTGATTCTATATTATCTTCTTTTACTTTTACAATTTGAAAACTAAAAAGTATCAAGCTATAAAGTAAAACTTTATTTACACTATGTGGTTACTTCTGTTTTGGCCAATATTTCACAGGACCATTCAGTCAGAAAATATTGAGTAGCATTACGTGCAGAAAAATATTGATCTTTGGTACCTTTTCATCTAAATAATTAAGTTGAGTACATTTTCCATCATTTATAGGATTATCAGATTAGGCTGCGTTTTTCTTTCATTTAATATTTTTCTAATTATCTTAAAGCAACATGAATCGTTATAAAATTAACACAATTTTAAGTTTTGATCTAAAGTACTTTTTTCTTAAATTATAGGTACGTAGTATAAAACAATATAATAGTTATTCTTAAAAGTAATTTATAAAAGTTATATAACATAATTACTTGCTATATTTATAACAATATTTTTGCTGAGACGGCAAACACCTAATAGTCAACGAGTCTCAAAATTATGGGCTACCGTTAGCAATTTTGCACTACTTGAGACTAGTTGATACTAGCGCGTGATGTTCGAGATGTCCATTTCAATATGCGCTGACGCACTAGTAGCGCCAACTGGCGAGCGCAATAATCGTAGCCCGTCATTACTTGCCGCGTGCAACCGAGCCTTTAGCACAGACACGTCATAAAGACATTATATATACGATAAAATTAACCTTTACGTATAACAGTTATTATAATTTATATGTAGCTCCATTTACCCAGTTTTGTTTTATTGCTACAAATTTTTAATACTCTAAGTTAAACTTGCCGACCCTTTTATACAAATAAAAAAAGTATACTGAACCAGACCATTAAATAAAACTATACAATTTCTCAGTAATTGGAAAAAATATTTAAAGATTCATAATAAAAGTAATTTCAAAAACCAAAACCTAACTACGTCCTTTACGCTTCCGTATAGATCGATCTTATTTATTTAAAGTTATCACTATCTAATAAAGGCACTTTAGTGGAAAACAAAAGTAGCAATGTTATTTCAGCAAATAGACGCGACTCTCTATTTGTCGGCGGCAGTTTCGCCGTCGTCATCCTCGCTGACTTGCTTGAGGATGTGCTTGACGATCTGGTCGATGGTGTGCGTGTCGAGCATGCGCGCGATATTCTCGTCTTCGATCACGTACAGGAACAAGTGCTTGGAGTTCTCGCGCAGCCGCTGCACGCGAGTCCACTTGTCGCGGTCGGCCGGCTTCGCACCGCATTGAGTGATCACTTTTTCCAATACCTGAACATAATTTTCTTATTAAATAAAGTTTTAACGTTAAAAAATTAAATATAATATCAAACTATACATACCACATCCACACTTTTTTCTGGCCAACCGAAAAGTTCAAGTGTTTCTTTGTCAATGAGTTGCGAAAGAAGCTTTGTCAAGTTTTCTGTAAGTTCCTCCTCCGACATTAGTGGACTGTTTTCGCCCTGGAATCATACAATGGTAATGTAATTCTGTCTAGAGTAAAGTATGTAAATAAATAAATGCGGACAACATCACATACATTGCTCTGAACCCAAGTAGCTAAAGCACTTGTGATATGGAATTCAGAAGCAACGAAGGTACCACAAACACCCAGACCCGAAGCAATGTAGAAAATTTTTGGTTTCTACATTGACCCGTCCGGGGATCGAACCCGGGACCTCAGAGCTAGCGACACCTTGAAGGTCGTCAATCATTAATTACAATAAACATTTATATTTCATTTTAACTACCTTCTCCTGCTGTTCAGTACTAGGGCTGGCTTTTTCGTCCTGCATATATCCGCCGTAGAGCACGCCTGACCCACCGTACCCTTGAAGGATACGTTCCGACTCAGCATCCAATAGGTTGAGTATAGAATCCATTTCACTCTTTTTTACTCTGTCCATGGAAACATTGAAACCCTGCAGAAGATATAAATTAGGTCAGAATCCAAACTGTCACATCTACTAAGTCATAGTAACAAAACCTGTAAAATTAAATATGTTTTTCAATATAATGTCGAATAAACTGGGTCACACTGGATGCGGAAGATGAAGGACCCGGGTGTTGGGGCGCAACTTAGAAAAAGTCTATATATGTCCAGCACTGGACTTCGATAGACTAAGTTGATTGAAACAGGCAATCAACTGGCTAATTTAAAGATGAATTATGCCATGATTCTCACTGGGTGTCGAGTCCTTACCAGCACTTGTCGCACGTGCTGCAGATGCGTCTTGAAGATGTCGGGGTGCAGCTTGCGCACGTGTCGGATGAGCTGCTCGCCGCGCACGTAGGCTCGCGCCGACACGCAGTACATGCAGCGGCGCGGCCGGTCCAGCGTGTGCGTCTCCAGGTGCCGCCGCAGGTTCACCTCCGAGTGGAACGCCTTCCGGCACACGTCGCATTTGAACTCTGACAAACAAATACAGGACAAAAAAAAAAAAACATTATTTGTACTATAGTATCATTTGTCATTGATGCTTTTTAATTTTGTATATGATTTGAAAAACATCTGATCTGAAAGCTGATCAACATATAAATTTTGAATCTATCATACATAATTCAGTCTTTTCGATATTTGTTTTTAACAGATTTGACAATTCTTTTGTCAAATCTGCTTTTTAGAAATCAGGGGCTTGTGTCATAAAAATATTAACATTCAATATGTTTGCTTAAAGTCTAAACAGGAATAATAGAATAATTTTGTGAAGCATATACTGCATATACATATAAACTTACGTTTCTCGTCAACATGCATCTTCAAATGATTCGTGAAGCTGGCTTCATTGATGAATTCTCTTTTAGAGTAAGCACACATCTTAACAGGACAATATAATTTCTCTAGCCCGTAGTGTTCTCTGATGTGAATCATTAACCTGGTAACAAGAAATATTTATCATCATTATCTTTTATCTAAATGTGGGCAAGTTTGATTGCAAAATGTTTTAGATGTAATGTTTGCTTTGGATTGACTTTTTTTTTATTTACCTGAATCTAAGTATGTAATAATACATGTGTAAAAAGGAGGGATATAACATATTGGTTATACAAGTGAGAGAACAAGGAATTGTGCATGCTTAAATGTTTTGCATTTACCCCAAATAAATCGATAAGGATGAAGAACATGATCATTAGTATTATTTTATTGTGTTACTATGTATAATAGAAAATCATCATAAAAATGACTCACTTAGCCTTTGTCTCGAAACTTAGTTTACATACGGGGCACAGGTGGCCCTCGTGTTTGTCGAGATGGCGCTGCAGCTGCGCGCGCTGGATGTACGACTTGTCGCATTGCTCACACTTGTAGGGCTTGTCCTCCACGTGCGTCAGGACGTGTCGCTGCATCACCTCGATCGTGAACGTGCTGTAGCCGCACTGTAATATTACGCCTGATATAGTAACCCACATTTAGATACTATCACAATGAAATAATATTAAAGAAAATCATATTTTCAGTATGAATCATCTCTTGTAATTATGCTAGTACAAGCTTTATGTTGAGTGCAAGCGCGGATCCAGGGGGGTGGTCATGGGGTCATGACCACCCCCTGGGCTAGGTGCAGGAACCAGGTAGACCACTAATTAAATTGTTATCGATATCTAAAAGAGGGCAGAAGAGTAGCTGGACCCTGAGCAGTTCAGTAACAAACCCAAATATAACAACAAAATATGTAATGATGTAGAAAAAAATCGCGCTGCGCGGCCAATATCATGGTGCAAAAGGAAATTAGCTACCTATTTTAAGCTCATTTGTTAACGGCTGATTGCTACCTAACTTAAGGAGAACAACATTTTTTTTGGAAAAATGAACAAGCATTGCATTGTGAGAAATAATGTTTGTAAATTCTTTTGTGGCTTAATAAAATATGGCTAAGTTAAATCTTATTAAAATAAATCTGATTTCTGGACCAAAAGCTGGGGGCACCCTTGCTTCTTGGGACTTGGCCACGACTATGTGACCACCCACTGGCACCAATGCTGGATCCGCCCTTGGTTGAGTGTTGCACCAGGAAATGTTATGACTGCTTATGCTTATTTATATTGATAGTTGAAATTGCATTGTACATACAAAACAATTTTGCCAGAAACCACACAGTTGGAAGACTATCATGAATAAACTATTACCTTCTTTAAAAAGATATATGATACACTTACCTTTTAACGTCAATGATAGCCTTGTAAGCATTTAAAAAAATATATGAAAATATATTATGTTAGTTGATACCTTGAAGGATCATGGCTACATGAATGAGCATAATTTAATTGATGAAAACTCTTGAGGCTTCTGTATAGCATGAATTGCGAATAAAATCTCAGTAAATATAATATTCTAATGTCAATTCATGCCATAGAAATAATAAATCCCACCAAAAACATTCAATGTAAAAAAAAGCCAAGTCTCTCTATGCAATTCTTCCATCGTAAAAAGTTTTGAGATCGCATAGGAGCCAAGTCCTGTTCAACTTAATTTGTAATAATAAATCAATATTTTGTGACTATATCAAAAGTTTTGTTTACATTACAATAACAGTGACTTAGCCATGAGCACAAGTTAAAGGTCGTTTGCTCCTTGTAATTACGTGCAAATACCGTTGAATTTATATATTATATATATTATGGACATGGTTTTGTAACTGATTGGAACTTGAGATCACTATGGACTAAACATGCGCCATAGTGTATGTGCAGTTCACTGATCTTGGATGATACCGGCTGTTGGTTAAGGTGTCCTGATATTATTTATTATTTACTTGCAACTCCTCCAAATATGCCGCTTTATATTTGTATCTTATTGTGCTCATGGCCAAGTCACTATTATTGTAATGTAAACAAAACTATTGATATAGTCACAAAATATTGATTTATTATTACAAATTAAGTTGAACAGGACTTGGCTCCTATGCGATCTCAAAACTTTTTACGATGGAAGAATTGCATAGAGAGACTTGGCTTTTTTTTACATTGAATGTTTTTGGTGGGATCTCATTTATTTTTTGTATAGGTCTCTTTCTTTTCTTTTTATAAATAAACAAAATTGCTACAAAAAATATTTGCTTTTTGTACATAAACAAAGAACAAAGTTAACAATGCAGTCAAAATTCATATACCATGTTCTTGTAAAACCGCAAATATAAATTTGTTTCATATTATTTACTAAGGTATATAATTTATTACCGTTTTTATAATTTTCCCTTTACATGTAGCTAAAAACCTATCTTGGTGCCAAATTTGAAGGTTCTAAGTTTGCTAGAAGTACCTTAGATTTTTGATGATCGGTCAGTGAGTGAGTCAGTGAGTGACAAAATGGTGTAACTTTGATCGCTCATAACTCGTAAACTATTGGTTCAAATGTCATGTAATTTTGAGGCTGAGCTTGTTTTAATACTTACTCTAGGTCATCGAAAACCTAAACCCCTAGCTTTATCCGTATCGATGATACAGGGGGGGTGAAATAGCCGCGAAACGCTTCGAGAAAAGAATGGTACGGCCGTGCCTGTTTTGCTCGAGACTTGGCTGGGGCACTGCCGTGCCCCCAGATTTCCCAATCCATATCTGGTAGAAAATACCTTGTGGTATTAACCATCCATTAAGTATCCACCATCATCACACACAGAGTTTTAAATAATTCAATAAATATCATTTTATACCATCAAAATAGTTTTAAGATAGTAAATCTAGAGCATTACCACGGCACATGAATATTTCTTCTCCCCATGTATCTCCAAATGCTTGATCATGGCGGCTCGGGAGCTCGTCCATCTCATACAGTGGTGACACTGATATTGATTAGGTGATTCTGGTGAAGATTGTAACATGTGTAAGTAAATGCATATTGTTGCACACTGGGACTTTTGTAGTCTTAGGTACATATTCTAATATATTGTATGGTATTTGACAGTATTACCTGAATGAAATTGATGCCAATGATTTACCAACTTTGAAAAGCTTTTTGAACTAAACATACAGCTTTTGCAATAGTGTTCATTTTGAACAATATGCTGCAGTCGGATGTGCACCATCAGATTGTCTTTTCTTGAAAACTTGGTATTGCATATCTGAAAAAGACCAATTTTATTTTAGAAGCACAGAGATTTAGCTTTTCATGTGTCCATATACTAAAACATAAATGTATAATCATCAAAATGTTTAATTTACTTACTTCACACACAAATCGAGAAACTTTTTGGCCATTGCATCCACTTTGGGCCATGTGTCGCAATACATGAGATCGCCTGACAAATTGCTTTCCGCATTTTGGACAATTAAATATCTCTCTCTCGTGAAATTTCTGGATATGTTTAACCAGTGTAGGTTTATCAGGACACCGGACATTGCACTGGTCACACTCAACAGCATCAGGCAATTCAGAATGTTCCTGACGCAGGTGTTCTTTGAAACTGTCCTTAAATGTAAATTTTTTGGAGCACTTCTTGCAACTGAAGGCTGCCTAAAAAACGATTAAATTTTTTACATACAAAACAGACACAATGAATTGAAAATTCAGATGTTACAATTTATTGTGTATTATAATTATTGGCTTTGACAAGACAACAAAAAACAAAACATTAGACCTAGTGGTTTGCACCGGAGCAGTGAGTACCGGAGAATCTCCGGTGATAAACCGGTAAAAGTAATCGATTAAAATCACCGGAGATTAATCGATTAATCTCCGGTGAATTAACAAACATATTAGTATATGATTGTTTTTTATTTTTGTTACATTTTAAATACTCTTAACTAAATTATTTAAATAATATTTTTAATACACAATTTTATTCATCATTTTTTAGAGCTTCTATAATTGTTTGTTAAGTATATTCTCGTTTATATGTTCTTGTTCTTCATCCCTAAATCCTAATTCCTGCATTTCTGTCATTACTGCTACATCCACAAACCGTTTTTGCGGGATCGATTTGTTACACTCGTAATCGATATTATCAGGGGCCCGAGTCTGCTATTTACACTCCGCAACAGTGCGCTCACAGTTGCATCGTCCGGCGGCGCTCGGGCCCTCACGGGTGCACTCGGGCCGGTTCGGGCCGCCCGAACGCGCACGAGTCGCGCCCGAACCAGCCCGAGTGCACCCGAGAGGGCCCGAGCGCCGCCGGACGATGCAACTGTGAGCGCACTGTTGCGGAGTGTAAATAGCAGACTCGGGCCCCAGGACTCGGCCAACGTTGTGCGTACTCTTCTGACTCGTACTCTTGACTGCAATTTGTGACTTCATCTTCTGAAATCTTTTTTTTTTTATGTGGAATCATCAGTTAGATCAGAAAGAGTCTTTTCAACAACAGGTTACATTCTCAATAACCGAAGAAATATGTTACGTAGTGACGCAGTTGAAATGTTAAGCTTTCTACATGAAAATCATAATTTATTAGAATTGTAAAATATATATTTAATGACTACAGAATATTTTTCAATTAAAATGTTTTCACCTCCGCCTTGCATTTGACCAGTTTTTTTTATAATTTTATAGGTTAATTAAACGTTTAATCAATAAAAAGTGTGTGTTATCGTTTTAAACTCCTAATAGAACCTGACCAAGAAATCAAAACACTTGATTAGCCTAATTTAAGTTACAATTTAAATAAGCTTTATTCTCCGGTGAATCACCGGAGAATAACCGGAGATCGCTCAATCACCGGTGAATTCAATCGGTTGTCAAAATTTCGCTCCGGTGCAAACCACTAATTAGACCTTCATTCAATAGCATACACAAGTTTCTCTGTCACTTGCTTTCGAGCGCCTATCAAATATTTTTCCCTATTGATTGCGACTTTATGCAAAACATAGATATGTCAAATTTTACACTTTGTTTACCTTAGAGGAAACCATATCTAACCATCCTAAGCCCTTCTGGCAACCCCTGTGGGATAATAACGCTTTTCCTGTTGAGAAGGACTTATAACAAACATTACAAACATAACTAATCTTTTCAGAAATGGGTTTTGATTTATCTTTAAAAACAATCTTTTTCTTGGACCCCGGCGGCCGTCCTCTCTTGCGCTTAGGTGGCATTTTATTCGTGTTGACGATAAATTACATTTATTATTTGAAATCACGAGTATCAAAACAAGTGCAACAAGTTCACATTTATAAATTTTGATATTCCTTTCACTCAGGCGCTGAGAAAGAGAGAAACCTTGGTTCAGCAAAACGCCACGTATACTTTAACCTGCTATAACCACAGAATATTAACAAAAAAGTACTCTGTGATATTAACTCTATCCTACGACCTGTGCCTACGACACATATAGTCCACAGAGTGCAATAATCCACACTCCACAGCAATAATCTAATCGGCCACAGACCATCTAAGATACTACCGTAGACGGAGTAGGTTTGTCATTGACAATGTAGAGTTGCTAACTAATGGTAGCCACACACGAAGCGATTTACTTGCACAAGTATAAACTTGCACAACTACAAGTTATTTGGAAGTGAACACAGACTGCTCCAGTAAGTACGCTTGTACAAATATAATTTCTGTCAAAGTGAGCGCCAAGGTGTGTTGTTTTGTGCGATGGATGGATGCTTTGGCATAAGTTGGATTTATTTTTGCGACAAAAAATTTGGTTATAAGCCAAAAACATGGCTCATTTCTATAAATATTTATAAATTCTTCCATAACCTCGCGAGATATCTTCCATGCCTATCAGTTGTCTCAGTCTCACTCATTTTGGCTGGAAATCTATTGCAGAACGTGGATACATGTAGGCGGCTAGTACGCTACTGAAACTTGTCCGTAACGCTCAACGCTGCCACACACGTTCCAGTAAACTTGCACAAACGCAAGTTTGCACAAGTTGGGAATCGAAAATTGAAACTTTTTTTAGAACTTGTACAAGTCATAATTTGCACAAGTATCTTCCAACACACGTTACAGTATAATTGTGCAAGTCTCAACTTGACACTTGTGCAAGTAAATCATTTCGTGTGTGGCTACCATTAGACAATATTATTATGACTTGAAGTAGGGGAAATAATTTGAATAAGATATCCTGAATGTGCCAGTATTTTGTTATTTTCTACTATACTTTGTTCACAGAATGGATGATTGTATAGCCTACTTGTTCTATAATGCTACATATCTGTCCATATTATGATCAAATCGTAATTAGTATTGGCCTTTTCCTTGAAATTGCTTAGACTGGAGCGATTTCATTTGCCCACGTTAGCGCGTTTGTAGGTACCTAAGAACCTTCAAATGTAAAGAGAAACTACTTATTTTACAATGACATTATATAATCAAAGTTTACAATGTATTGCTGTTACCAAATATTATTTGTATAAAATAATAAGCATCCTATCCATGCTTATTATTTTCTTTGATTATTTAAAGGTATATCTTATCAATGTTGTAAAATGTTGGTGCCTTCCAATGCCTGCTATTACTTGTACCAGCTTGTACCTACTCTTCTTGTGTATACTGAGTCCCTACCGACTGGTAAACATAGTCTAGATTTGTTACTATAGCAACCAATGTGTGTAAACGAATTAATCAAAGTCATCGTGACAACGTTCTTGGTTTTGAATGCCAACACTCATACTGTCTCCTGTCTCATACCACTCATACCTTGTATTCTAACAGTGACTTCGACAACTGCATTGTGATTTTCACGTTTATTACAGTTTTTTTAAAGTATGAGCCATGGAAAAAGAAACAGACCTAGAAGTTATAAAAACAACGCAAATATCTTTAAGCAAATACGTGAAACGCCCGCCATTGACTGAAAAACTGTTAAGGAAACCACCTTTTAGATTTTTGCACGATATTGTTACTACTGTGAGTACCTATACTTTTGATTTTTTTCTAGTGTATTATCCTGTGTAGTACATAAAAATTGTACAATGACGTTTATTTAACACCAGCGCCATCTAGTAAACAACTTGTTTGTTAATGCAGTAGAAATAATATAAGTAATCACTAAAGTTTTAGTAGGTATTACCAGATCTATCAGTCAGAGAAAATGATGTCAGATCCCTCCTAGTAAGCTTAAGGCAGACAAGTATATAGCGTTCCCACATACGCACCGAAGTGTTTTTTCCTTAATGGGTAAGGAACACTCCGGTGTTTATAGCCGGAAAAGTTAAGAGTTATATGTAACCCTCCGCCTTCCCCGGCTTAAGATATATGAAGTCCATGAAGATTTTCCCAAGTTTAAAAAGGCCTAAAGAACGCATTTTTAGAGCCAGCTAAACATTTGTTTCAAAACTAGCTACTTCAACTGAAGTTAGAAGACACGTAGACTGCAAAATAAAAGAATAAAACACATTTCATTGGAAATTTTAGGTTTTGAAAACAACGGGATTTTTTAGAAATTTGTTCGACGAAGAAGAATTGGTATCAGATAATGTGAAAGACCGGGATAGTAAAATATCATTCCTCAATAAAGTAATATTTGTTTTGAGTAAGTACCTACTAGTTAATTTATAAAAAATCTTATTATATTTTACATAAATCTCGATACGTTTCTATATCATAGCCTCAATTTCAACAATTTCAGGTATAACAACAGGAAAATCATTAGGTGCAAAACCATCGAAAATTGTTGCAGGGCAAGAACCAGACAAAACTAACGAATTACTGCAATGTTTAGCACAAGCATTAGATAGCAAATTATCATCAGACGAAGCTGTCAAAAAATATAAAGAAAATACAAAATCATCCCAAATATCTGAAACAAAAACTAAAGATCCATCAAAGACTACTAAGAAACCAAACGATGCAAAGAAACTAACATCCAGAAGTAATGAAAAGTTAACAAGTCAAAAAAGTGATGTCACGCGCCCAATAACAAAGCAAGACAAAGAAAAAATCAATGATGTAAAAACAAAAAGAAAAGATAATGGACCGCTCAAAACTGAACCTCAAAACACTAAGAAAGCACAATCAAAACCAGTAATCAAGAAAAACGTAAAAGAGCAAAAAGAACCACAAAAAGAAGAAAACCAACAAGCACGCATGAAAAGTTTATCATCCAATAGTATAGATAAAGAAAATGTACAGGGCACGCTGAAGCAAGGACAATGTCAAGATATTGACATGTCTGTAGAAAAAGAAGAACAAATAGATGCTCAGTTAATTGTTAATCAGGCGGAGTCTCCTAGACTCGAACAGGATGAGGATGGGAAACTTAACAGCTCTTACACAATAGCTGAGAATGATTTAAATTCCTCATCATCTTCAAATGATTTACTAGAAACCACAAATGCAGATAAAATTAAATCCCAGGATATAAACCTAAACAATGAACCGACATTTATTGATGTCGAGACCCAAAATCAGAAAAATGAGCGTAATAATTTAGTAGTATCGAAAAGTTTTGAATCAGATGTAAATATTAAAAAAGAACTCACAAATAATGGCTTTTTCGTCGATAATGATGCGGAAATAAAAAATATAGACTCGGAAACAAATCACACTACGACTGAAGTCAAAGCCCAACCAACCACTGTAAATGATACGAAAATTTCGAGACCACCGAGTGTAAGACCTTCATCGTCTAGACCTGGAGCTCCAAGAATGAGGGAAAAAGTTGACAATGTTATTAAAGATCACGGTACGGATAATTTGCTTTTAGGCAAAGTTAACATAATAATTGAAAACACACAGAATGAAGAGGTTTGTAAGAACTTTACTTCTAATGTCACCATGTATTCTGTTACTTATTGAAAAGAACGTACTTATGATTTTATTATAGGAAGAAGAAACGAGTCTTATATTAATTGATCAACAAGATGGCTCAGCATTATCGCCCTCGGACCAACAAGATGTGCAACATGCATCAATGGAACATGGTCACTTAGTGCAACAGATCCTAGATTCGCAGAAAGAACTGTCTCACATTACAGGAAAAACTGAGATCGTATGTACTTTCTTAAGCTGATCGCATATTTGACACGCCGCACGCGCCTTCTTTACCACGCCTTTTTTTTAGTACCTAGTAGGTAGAGTGTTGATCATCCTCATATCTTCCAACTCTTGTAAGAACTACACATACGGATAGGTACCTACTTATCTGAGGCAATATAGTAACCAGAATACCAGATATCTATTTTAACGTAATCTAATTATCTTAAATGTTTAGTTAAAGTTAGAAATAAATTACCTTTATTACGCAAAATAATTGTATTGCAGGAATGGCAATTCGGAGCACAAAAAGCAAGAGAAGCTATGAATCAAGAAATCGAGCAACTTAGGTTTAATATCCAGGCACTGTCTCGTGTGGCGAATCCCTTAGGAAAATTATTAGATCATATTCAAGAGGATGTAGAAGTTATGCGTCAGGAACTGCAGCAATGGTCGAAAATTTATGAAGATGTTTCCAAGGAGATGCTTCAACAAAAGACGTTAGTATTTCCTTTTAATTTATTCTCAAAGGAGCATTTCTTTAAACGTGCAGATATTCCACTGGACGCGAATCCTTTGCTGCGTTCTAATTAGTTCCTAAAAGATTAAACCGTCAAAAAAGCATTTTGTAATAAGTACCACCTACTCCTTTATTTTCAGATTAAACGAAGATGCAATGACGCCGTTTTACACTAAATTAAAACAATTGGACAGAGATATAGAAGAAAAGCACGATAAAATAAATGATCTCAAAATTTTGATACACAAAAATGCTTTTAGAATTGAAAAGTTATTAGCTAGCGGGAATGTGCAATAATATTATGTAGATTTCTTATTTACAATAAAGTTAATCTAAATAAATCTCTTCTCGTTATTTGTGCAAATGAACCATTTTTATTTAGAAAAAAATCAAATATTTTTTGTCCTTTTATATATAATTCAGTCAAAATAGACATTTCAGTTTGCATAAATTCGCATAGAGCTGAAAATTGGTGGAGGTCTCAAGTAGGTACACCATTATAAAAGAAATATCAAAAGTCCCCACTGATTCCACTTGTGCAAAAAAAAATAACACAAGGTCCAATGTCAATAATATCACCTTTTCGCATTTCCCTCATAAATGGCAAGTAAGGATTATCGTTAAAATAGGTCAGACGAAAGTTGTAGATCATGCAATTATCTACAAAAGTGTCTCAATACAAGTCCGAGTCGAACCCTAATCGTACACTAGGATGGGATAGGTGATGCGGAAATGTGTAGGAGATATGATGTAGAATATGACTATTTTACATATTATTATATTCTTCAAACCTTGTCATCACGATATTTCTGGAATGGTAATCCAGTTCAGCATCCAGTTCATGGCAATCCAGGTTTGACGACCTCCGTGGTCGAGTGGCGTACGCACCGGTTTCAAGGTGTCGCTAGCTCTGAGGTCCCGGGTTCGATCCCCGGACGAGTCAATGTAGAAACAAACTTTTCTACATTGTCTCGGTTCTGGGTGTTTGTGGTACCTTCGTTGATTCTGAATTCCATAACACAAGTGCTTTAGCTACTTATTTTGGGTTCAGAGCAATGTATGTGATGTTGTCAGCATTTATTAATCCGTAGGGAAAAAAGTATTGAGACAATTTTGTCGATAAATACACCGATGGAAAGCACTCATTCATACTTCAAACCAACTCTTAGATTGCCTGTAGGTTTAACGGACCGAGCGAGCGATCTTAGCTTCGATCCAGGTTGAGATTGAGATTCGATCCTATTATACATATTATAAGTAGGTAAATTAGAAAATAAATTAAACGTCTCCGCGTCTACGTAAAAAGACGGTTAATATGTATGTTGTTGTATGTTTATTTTTTATATAGAGAGTACATAAAAAAAACGAATCACTCCTTTTTTTCGTCTCGTATTTGATGAAATAATAAAATATTTCAATCAATCTTGACTTATGATCTTATTTAATTTATCACATTAAATGACATGGATAACCATAATAATACAGATATAGACATCATACAGGAGCCAATTTTGTAAGCCTCATTATCATTTGTCTTTGAGAATTATCTACATACAAATTAAAAACTAGGTAATTATAATACTTGTTTAAATACAAATTAATCTGGCAAACAATATTATAATGCTATTTATAATTGAGACCAATATTGCAAATAATAAACTTAAGGATATAGCTATTATAGTTAATACTCAAATAAACTTGTTTACATTCATATCATATCAAGATTTATTTCCATTTAGTGCAAGAGTATTAATATTTTAGTTTATGTATATCCACCTGAATAATTCTTATCTATTGCACAAAATCGGATGTGAAGCGATTCCTATAGTAGAAAGTAAAGTTTGTAGTGGTATGAATAATAGAAAAAAAAAAGTCACAGGTTCCTACCTGAGTTTAAATTTTTCCTTTTACAATACATATTATAAATAATATAACAATACTCACAAAAATAAACGAATAAATTGTAACAATAATATAACATCCCTGACCTCCCCATTCTTGATACAAGATGATGATCATAGTAAACAGTACACCCAACCATGTGATTGTCACTCATAAAACATTTTTATTTTTTATTATAATGTATTGGACTTAGACCTGCATATTCACTCATTTTTTACTGTTATAAAGTTATAAGACTTTTAGTTCTGGCCAAAGACATAATATTATTGGTAGCAAGACAAAAAGGAAAGAAAGATTCAAATTGACCTTTGTCTATGTCAAATTCTAAGTAGCAGATTTATTCCACTAAGAGAATGAGTGGAAATATGAAGAGATCACTGATTGTTACAAAATGTAAAAAGATCAAGGATAATAAATAGATGGTAGCCCTACTGGTTACCAAATGCCGGTTTCAAAGATCACTATCATAAATTTAGGTGATAAACCTTAAAAGACAACCTTATTAGTAACCAGATAAAAATATGGTAGTTATATACCGTGTATGTCTGGAGCCATTGTGAAAGTTTATAGGCAATTAGACAATTTAGGGTACCTTCATTTATAAAAACCAGTTTGAGGTGATGTTCTACTAAATTAACTTAACAATTCAACTATTATTATTATTATAGCATTGTTTCCTCCAAGAAATAGAAATTGTGGTTTATATGTCCTTTAAAATCTAAACAGTTTGTGATAAAATAATATGTATTTAACACTTTCAAGATCATAATAATAATATGATGACAGTGGTCTGAATTTTGAGATATTAGGATAATATGATCTATATAAATCTACACAAGCATAATTTTCTTAGGCAATACTTAATTAATGAGAAGTTTAAATAATTAGTAGGATCATTCCATTCAGAAGAGTAACTGTACATTTTTATTAGACTTTTCTGTCTAAATACATGAATATTACAAATATTAAATCAACAAACCATATTTGATTGATTACATACAATGCATGCATATTATTTATACTCACACCAATACCTTTCTCAACTTTAATCTTTTTGCCCACCAACATATGTTAAATAATGTGTAAAATACTGTAATATACAATAAATAACAAAATATAACATAATGACAAATAAAATAACCTAGGTGCAATTAAAGCTATAAAAGAAATAATCATAATTTAAAATTACTTATTTACATATAACCACTAAAATTACAAACTAAAAAACATACATTACTTTTATAAATAAAAGAGAAAAAAAAACATCTTTCAATAATGCAAGTTCAGAAAGGTAGCAGTATAATTACTATGTTATCAAATTAACAGACAGATATCAACAAGTTCTAATGGAATGTATCCTATCCTAATTAATATAATATAAAATCATACTTAACAGTAGCATACAGGTAAAGTGTTTTCATTATGGTGTTGGTGATTCTGATGTGTCGTCTGTATTATTGTTTTCAACAGTGTCAAATCTGCGACTTGAAGCCTGCAAAGCTCTCTGGCGTTTTAAAATACTTGCAGCTTGCTCCATTACCATGACTAGTTTATGTTGGCTCTCCAATCTTTCCAAACAATTTTTACAAATTGTTTTTGGCAGTGGATCTGATCGTGATACCTGCAATTTAACTGAATTGAAAAAATACTCTTGACTAAACTTTGGGAACACATTGGATTCTTTCGATTACTTTGTCTTAAAAATAATTCTTTAATATTATATAAATCGATAAATATAACTTCAGACAATATTGTTTATATAAGTTAATAATGTTTGTGATACGCAATTCTTTCTAAAAGAACATTTATTGTTACTCAACAAAAGGAATACAACAAGACTTTTCGAAATACGTACATTTATTGAGAGATATCTGCTAATTTTCTCCGATATACACAAGCGAGAGCCTTCTTCGCCATATATATGAAGCACTACGCGATGCATTTCAGAGCATAATCGACAGATAAATCCTGTTAAAACAGCTCTATCCAAGCTCCCCATGATGATCGAAAAGAATATGAAGAAGAAAGAACGTTAGATATTTCTTGTGTGAAATAATGAATGAGTAATATAATATTATTATTGTTTGGTCGATCACATAACGGGTTCCAACACAGAAATAATTAATAATATTTGACATAAACTGCATAAACACATGTTTTTGTTGTCTTGTCTTTGGATTACATAAAGTCTGTTATATACTATCCAAATCTATTTGTTTTGTTACTAAAAACTAGTGATGGCTACCGTTACCGCACTCGCACTAATGCCAGTGGGAACTGTGGGAAGTAGTCTTTATTGATGCACCGGAAGTGTCAGAAAAAGTCAATTTTATGCGGATGTAGAAAATGGAGCGGATTTGGAATTGGCAATATAATGAAATTCCTTGCTTATTTAATTTTTAAAGGCCGCAATTCGCTTTATCGCTCGCCTTTGTGTCGCGATGTTTTACAAACATTAAAGTCACACAAATCGAACCACATATTTATACCACTCGGCTATCTGTGTCATATCGAAATGCTCATTAACCGCCGCTCTTTTTAAATTTTTTACCATACAGTAAATCTTAGGTTTAATTTCAAAGACGCACGACAAATATTGGGATGGAGAGCCAGAGCATTTAGGAAGCGGTGAAGGGTGGGCGAATTGGGGTCGGTTCATGTCTGGCGGAGGTGGCGGCGCGTGTTGCCGGTCGCGCAGCGCTGGGGCGGGCTTGCGCATGGTGGAGCGTTCGGCCTTTCACACTGAACTGATTCGTGGGTGCGTCTGGTGTGGGAGGTCGGATGTTTTATCGTGTGTTCGTTCGTTCTGGCGTTGCGCGGCCGGTATTGCGCGCTGCCTCTTCCTCTTCCGCCGGATATGAACCGACCCCTAGGGTGCTGTCCTTTTTGTATTTTTGACGTTTAATAAGTGCTACTTTGTAGCCAAAGTTAAATAAATGATTTTGTATTTTTGGATAATTGCAAGTCTCATGGGCTCGGGACTCGGGCCACCAAGGTGTTTTAACTTGGAGTAACATTGAAATAATAAACCGCGATAGAATCCTTTTATAAATAGATTTATTTCGAAGTACCTATAGGCTATATGCTACGGTCAAAATTGGGCACCCCGTTTAGGATTGGTTAGGTTTGAAGAGGATAATATGAGCCGAGTTATCCTGTCGTGTAAGGTAACTTCAGGGATGATCGTCCACCAATAAAATTTAACAAATATTTTGCATCGATGATTGGTAAAACTGAGTAGGTATCAAACTAATAGTACCTAAATCACGAAAAACTTTTTTAGTTTTTCATATAATCCTGACCACAGAGCATATAGGTAGGATAATCCTGATGTAAACCTAAAAAATTTTGTAAATTCTAAGATTTTAAAGTTAAAAATAAGATAATACCATGTATGGGATTTTACAATAGGCAACATATTTTTGCAAAACATAGAAGTCCTTCTGGCGCAGTCAGGTAATAATATGGTTACCTAGTTACTATATTCGCCTTCCCTAGTTATTATATTTTCACCTTAGACTATAGATAACTATAGACCGATAGTATCGCTAGTTTTCCTTCGTGCCAAGCGAGAGCACTTTTTGTCTGTATCTAGTACATTCGTTTACTGATTTAAAGAATCTTTATTATTTTTTATTTTAGTTTGTTATTTACCATGTACAATAAAGAAATAAAGTTATTTTTCGCGCAACGACAGACTTATATGCGAAAATATCGATGGTTTCGACATTGTTGGGATAATATTAGGGTTTTAGATAGTTTTATTAAAACGGCGCGCTCCGTCTTGATACAAAATTTACGATAAAACTAGTTCATACTAGTGCTCACGGTTCATACACTGATAGGCTCACTCTTTAGTTTCTTATCCATACTCTAAGATTTTCACCAAAGAGTAAAGTAATATAGGGGGAAAAGAGTGCCCTCTTACGTGATAAAATTGCAAACTCATTTGACAGTGCGCCATCTACAAATTGGCCCCAAACTAATCACATACCCACACACACACACAGTTAAGCGTACGTTTGTGTGTGTTTATGCATGTTATCATTTCTAATAGAACGTTTCGTCCTATCATAATACAACAATTTCAGAGTAAGTTCACAATAGTAACGGGGAGGAACATAAGGCTCAACTCCAAGCACTTACTTTTGGTAATTACACTGAAATACAACAATACGGATCGGGAATTACAAAATGCGTATACGCAGAATGCAACAAACCGCCATATTGTGATTGATAATTTTCAATTTTTCAGTTCAAGAACAGTCACTATATACATCCTGAGTAAAATCTGGCACCAGGTCTTTTTAAATAAAGTTAGTATTTGTATTTTATTAAGTTGTATTTCATTTATGTGTGTATTTCAATTTATAAGAAAATTTTAATATTTTTCTCAAACTTATTTCCAATTAATTTTACATCAATAATTTTAAAAACAATGAAAAAAATTGACAGTGATATAGCGCCATCTGTTAATAATGTAATGTACCCGGTAGATAGTAAATAGTACTGGGGCCAACTTTTAGATGGCGACTCTTCGTTTACTTCGCTGTCAAAATGTACTGAGTGTCACCCCCCTGATTTTCACCAACTTGGATGTGTAGCACCAAGTCGTTTTAGGCATTTATGAGGGAATGGAATGGAAAAACACGTTTGTATATGACATGAAGATGAGAGTAACAAAATTCATCAGTGAGAGAATAATAACTAGCAAGCATGTTAGTTAAACTTATTTAATTCATCCAAAAACGATTTACATTTATCTCGTAATATTTTAACAGCTTCAACAAATATGACATTTGGAGGCATGGCTCCAACTGACTCCACATTAACTGAAAAATAATAATATAAGAATTAACCATATTTAATGACATTAAGTAAACATTATAAAGTATAATGTGGATTGGGAATATACATACATATGAAGTGGTCTCGGACTCTGCTCAATATGACGGCATCCTTTAGTTCATCATATCGGAACACATTTCTACTGCAAGTGTCATATCTGGCATCCCGAACATATGCTTTTCCCTCTGAATCCAAACTGATTACTCCAGGTGCAAAACAACTCTGCAGTAGTGATGCTTCACTACCTTGAACTTCTTGGGTCAGAGTTACCTCAGGTAACAAGCGGTAGGAAGCTGTGGCTGCAAAAATAAGATATTTTAAAAACTGCATAATTGGTAAATAAATTGAACTGCAATTTCGAATGTTAGTGCAAGGATTGGTCACGTTAAGTAGACTTAGCCTGTAAACTTTAGTAATTTCTACACTTCTTCTTCTTCAATAATTCTAGATCTGTGTTGCCTGCAGGCAACCTGGGGGTTTTAGGAATGACTTTGTCAGTAAATGGTAATTTTATTTTAAATTGGTGTATCTTACCCACTGGGGAGAACTTGGCATGGTCTCTACCAATACCTTTGACAGCAACCAACTGTAAGTCTAGTTCATGTCCAGGTCTCATTTTAGAAATTAGAATGTCACCCTGTACTGGACATATATCTGTTTCTTTATGGACTGAGGCTTGATTACCTATTGGGTGCCATTTAATTTGAGAAGAATATACTGGAATAAAAACATTGTAGATAAATAATTACGTTTAGAGTCATAAAATATTGTGAAATCTGTAACTAATATTTACCACTGTGATTTTCATACAAATCTTCAGCTCTATAAGAATCTTTAGGCTGAGATTTATTTACAGAGCACCTGACTTTTAACGAGAACTCAAGAGTGTCAAATTCGGTCCCTTCAGTTGCATCTAAAACAAAGTAATCACTTTGAAATTCTGTTATTGTTAATTAATTATAGAACAGTCTTAAACAGTAAGGAAACATAAAATACCTTCTGTGCGGTATTCAAATAACCTCGGGTCAGCTTTTAGAGGAATTAGTCCCAATCTATGAGCTAACACTTCATCTTGTATAATAGACGTATTATTTTTAATCATTACTTTTTCAATAGCCATGCTTGGCACTTCACTCAACATTAATCTTCTAAAAGCATTGGCAAAAGCTGGCTGTATACCAATCAAATCAAACTCCATTTCAAAATTGTCCATCCTCACTACGACAATGCGGAACTTTTTCACAAACTTCTTGAAATTCCATTTTTCATCAGCCATACCATAATCGTTTGGTGCATTCTAAAAAAATAAAGAGGTTATAATATGTTGTTTCCTTTAATGTTTTGAAAGTTAATTAGATTAATGTTCACATCCTAAATAACTTTGTAATCTATACATTCATTTGTTTTTAAGAAGACAATAACACATAAATCAACATCTTGTAACTACAATGTGCATTTGTTTTTATACAAACCTTCAAACGAAATTCTTCTAAAAGAACACGCGGCTTTTCGTCTAGCTGTGGCATTTTGTTTATTTAAACTTTATTTATAATTAAACGCAGGCTTATCACTGAATAAAGATTTCCTAAATAATGTTTTGAAAGTTCGTTTTAATAACACTTTGCCTTAGCGGTCGCGCACCAGGTGCCGTGGTTTCACAATTCACTGACAAGTGACAGTTCACATAAGGTGACACCTGGTGACAGTTTCTCTGTCTACGGGTGACACCATAAGACCATCTCAGACACCATAGAGTAGGATGTATAGTGACACTGACAGTAATGTAGTGTTTGATTTTTTTATTTTCTCTCCCATCGCTTTTCGAGTGGGAGTCTTTTGGCACGCACACGAGTGAAAGAAAGGTGGCGAAACCAAAAACTTATTTGGTTAAAAAGATTAGATAGGATAAACCGAATTTATTAGACACTAATTTTTTTTATCAAACAGTTAAATGTACAAAACCAAAAAGGTGCAAATAAATTAGAACAGATAGAGACAATCCGTCGCGTCGTGGCGTATAATGAAACTAACAATATAATGACCAAAAATCAAAATCTACATTTTTCATTCAAGATAATATAAACGTGGACAACATCACATACTGAACCTTGTGTTATGGAATGCAAATTAGATACAACGAAGGTACCAACTACCACAAATACCCATACCCGGGACACCGTAGAAATTGATTTTCTACTTTTACACGTCCGGGGATTGAACCTGAGACCTCAGAGGTAGAGGTTTAAAGAGTATAATAATGTAACGGGTATAGAGGTCACCTTGAAAATCAGTGTGTACGCCACTCGAGCACGGAGGTCTTTTTATTTATTTATAATTTTGATTCAAGATACTATGCATGCTATGCAGCAATTTTTGAACGTCAAAACAATACAAAAACAAATTTTGGAATAATTTTGTCTAAAGAAAAAAGGAAGGAATGATTTTAACGGTATCACAAGATTAGTGTCATTTTACTACGATGGTTCCCTTTCCGCACAGGCTACCTCAAAAAGCGTTCCATCCATCGTCCAAAATATTTGTTGAGTGCGCCACCTGCCTTCCGTTTCCATGTTTGTCGCGATGGCTTAGGTAATTTAGGCTATTACGAGTCGTTAGACAGATAGGGAACTTTCATTTACCAATTTTGTATAATACCTGTAATAACAACCTTTTCTTTTTGTTTGTGTATTTATATCCTTTATGTGACTTATTATTACTTACTCATTGCATAGCGATTTGGATTTTTTGTAATGTTGTGCGCTTCAATGTAAATAAATAAATTATGTTAATTTGAAACTTCACTGAACGGATAGTAATAGAGTGGTACAGGGGCTTGACAAATCGAACTGCTTCATTTGGTAATTTTTACGATAATTGGCATTCTGCTAACTGTCATTACGATCATTAATTGGTCATTACGATCATTCTCTTCGAGAGTTCGATGAGATTTATTGTAGGCTTATCTGAATACGAAAATTAGGCACAATGACAAGAACACGGACCGACCACCTACATGTATTTAAAATAACTGAATTGAGGCCCAGGGTGGTACCACATGGTAACTTGAATTGCGTTATATAGTTTGGGAATCGAACCCGCGACAAACATTGCGGGACAAATATTTGTTTACATAAACTTTCTTGGATTGCGTTTTCTTTCGTGTGATTTGATTGATTGTGATTGATAGATTGTTAATTGCGATACTAAGATTGATTGATTTTCCTTCTGTGGGAGATATTTGGTAAAACTATGGCATATTATAGATATTTATTTATACCAAAATACTTTCTTCTATATTATAAAATAGAGTCGGAAAAATATTTAAGTAGGTACCTATCTTTTTTTATGCATTTGATAGCCCAATTCTCGAGGAAGGTTGTATATTTTGCCTTGGGACAAACAAAAGCAAGGCGAGTGAAACCGAGGGGCAAAGCTAGTTTTATTAATAATAAGCCCTTTTCCTGCAAATGCAATGTAATTGTAGATGCATTTTATGCAGAAATGTACAAGTACATATCTGTATAAAATAATATATTTCTGTACACTTCACGCTAACTGCGAAATACATGAAAACAAAATCTTAGAAAGGAATATTAAAAAAAACGTAATTAGGCGGCGGATGGAAAACATAAGCTTATAGAGGAAAAGAGAAACAGGTGGGGAAGGTCCACAAGACAAATTCCAAAAATAATATAGTTCCTAGTAATTAAAAAAAAGGAGTGTAAGTGTAATTAGTGTATTAGTTTTATATCTATTGGGTAATATTTTATGTTGTATTAATCATACATAGAATATAGTTACATATTAGCTACTTTATAGATTTCCTCACAATTAATAGCCGTCGTACAAGCAACCTAGCTTTGCTTACAAAACGGAATTACCTTCGTGAACTTTTGTTATTTCATAAGGAAATTAAAACGGACATGTCTCTCGGAGAGTGCAGGCTCTATTGAAGGTGCTGACCTGGTTTCTTTATTATGGCGCTAACTTACTTACATCATTTATATACGGCCAATGATGTATTATGCCGACATAAGTTTTTATTAATAACGCACCTATCGATTTTGTGCTTGTAAACACAAGGTGATCTAGATTTCGTGAGCATAGTTTTGTATTTAGCTTTTGATTAGTTACCTAACTTGGATATATTCTCATAAGACAAATCCGGCTTTAGAGGCACTGAATGTATGTTACGCAAGCCAGATAACTACTTATTAATTGAGTGTAGGTAATGTGGCCTGTAACTTGGTAAAACTCAAGGTATAGTTTTTTACGTTTGATTATAACGGACAGTAACAAGGAGAACGACTCTTTCAAATAGTATTTACTGAAACAAATAAATGTAGGTACCTAAGTAGCGAAAGTAGGTACCGGTGTCCCCCAAATGATAATCTGTATCAACTGTGGCCGGTACTTATGCAACATGACGAGAGCCGCGCGCCGCTCGCCAGCATCAGTGGCCACCACACCGCCAGCTGTGACGGCCAACGTTCAAACCTCGCTAAACAAACAACCCGCTGCAACAGTGCCATTGTTTCATTATTTTTGTGACTTTATGAATTATCTTAAGTAAATATTTTATGTGTGTAATATAAAATTGCGTCAAAATGCTTTTGTGTAACGGTCTGACGTTACTCGCGGTGATCTCTATTGGATGTCTTAATTCAGGTAATTAGTTTTTTTTTTATTATGTAGAATTGTAAAAGTACCTATGTATTTCTTCAGTTGCCTCATTTATCCGGACATTGCATTCCATTTAGCAAATTATTGAAAGTATCTGCAGTAGGTGCGTTTACGTTGTGCATAATGGGCACTGCACAATATACACAGGCAAGGTGAGTCCTATTGAGTTTCCGTTATAATATCATATGAAGGATAAAAAAGTGTTTGAAAATTTATGAAAGCTTCGAGTAAATAATTACTTACATAGTTTTCCCAATATCGAAAGCCGAGTAAACAAGGCTGTTGAAATTATAATAACGATCAAAATTAAGGGAAACTGTATTGTTTGTTATTATTAAGTTCTTGAAGACAGAACTAAATTTAGAATTCGTTAGGAACCTACTTAGTTGTTACGCTCTACAACAACAATGCTAAGTAAACATAATATGTACATAAAATAAACTCATTATAATAGGTATATATATAATTGTACTCAATGATACTTCGACTTCTCCTTTCGCGGGTCTGTTGGCAGAGATTTCTTATGAAATAAGCGGCACCTTTGTACATCATCTATAAATATGTAATTATTGTCCTTTTAACTTCTGTGTGTGTACATAAATTATTAAATAAATAAATAAATAAAATACTGTAATACGGATAACTAATCTTTAAAAATAGTTAAATATGAAAGTTCTACGAGTAGTTCTTAAAACTTAAAGTTCACTATCCTTTTACCCAAGTAAGTACAATTACAAAAAAAATTGGTTCAGAGTTCGACAAAACAAAAAAAAATGGTTGAGATATTTACAGATGGGTTTTTCTTTTTCATTATGCGAACATAGGCTACTGTAGATTCGGTAACCCCAAACGTGTCTACGGACCAAGGACTTGTGCGACTCATTAACTAGGTATCTGCTATTTAATGCTATTGCTCAACGGAGACCAGCCGTCTGAGCTACAGTCGAAATTGAGAAACGCAATTAACATTCAGTCATCCGCCGATGTGCAGATGGGTGTTACTTCACTTTCAATAATACATCCGGGCCTTAAAGAAGAAAAAAAAGGTCTTAAATGATACTCGTCAAGCTACAAATTTCTTAATGAATGCCGTGAAATAGTAGCATGCAAACCTAGCACATCTCTAAACTCACCCTTAGAATTTACGTTTTGAAATAGGTCAATAGAAATTTGAAATAAAAATCTTTCAAAATAACAATTGTTATTGAGTGCATCACGACATAACAATCCTAGGAATTAGGTAGGCATATAGCGTATTTTAAAAATATTCTATAACAACACTTATTTTTTGTAAAATAACCTATGCCAATAGCAATTTAAGGCAACAACGGAGAACAGGCTTTTAACTGAAAATAATATAAGTGCCTAAATGTCCATCACATCGTTATTTATTATTACAATTTAATTATTTTGTTGAAATAGTGGTTTAAAATATTATATCCATCGAAACACACTATAAATCTAAATGTAAAGTCATATCCTTTTATTCATACCAAGGTGGATTGAGTAACATCAAAACTGGCATTTATTATATTAATGAGGATAACCGGATAACCTCATTTATTGAGTAACATACCTAGTGATTCAGCAAATGTAGAGAAATGATTGGTAGTATCCAGTGGTAACCGCGCCATGAGTGACTTGTGTGGCTCATGTTGTGGCTGTGCAACAGGTCACTGAGCGTACTCGGGACCGGTTCAATTGCATAACATAAATTACCACCAAATAAGCACTTACGTGGACTCTTATAAGTTTCCAGGATGCAATAATATCACATAGTGACAACTTTAAATTGACTGCAGGGCAGTGTTACGAAAGGTCATAACGTAAACGTAGGTAGTGTGTTGCGGGTTCGACTGTCGCGTAGGACATTAAATATTAATTTGTGATCAACAAATGTTTGTTACAAGTGTTGGTGTTCTTTGTGAAAAATGTTTTTAAGCCATCCTTACGCCAACTTTTACCCAATAAGAGGTCAAGCGCCAAGGTTACTAAGTAGGTACCTATTTGTAAACATTAATGTTGTTCAATTGCAATTCTCGTAGTGAATGACGATATAATCTATTAAATCTTTTATTCTTATAGGTTATTATTGCACATACCTGATGAATATTATTGCTTTCGACATTCCACTAATGTGTTCCAGTTAGGTAGTTCCTTTTATCAGAATTATTATAATACTTTTACCCAAAAAATTACAGTAGGTGTAGTTATACATAATGTTTTTGTTTTATTGCCGACATTGCAAACAAGTCTCTCGATCTTGCCTTTAGGCTCATGCTATATTTATTTTTCTCTGGTGATATTTAAGAAAACCAGGTTCTAAGCAAGTTTTTGCTTATATAAGAAACAAGCCTGTTTCCTATATTTTCTTTGGATATGTTATTATAACATTTATTTAACTAACTAGGTGTATCTAGTTTAGTTGCAAACATACAAATGCCAACGGACTAACAACGACAGGAATAGAAAAAGTTTCATTTGTCTCATTTAATTAGCTTCATGAAGTTTTGAAACAATGCCTGTGAGAAGGCATTTTTTTTATTAATCAGTCATCATAGGAACATTATTGTTATTAGTTAAATTATGACAAAAATTTAATTAATTATCTTGGATAACCCAATAATACACATGTCAATCAACTTCGTTCACGACTTTTTACTTCAGCTTCTATATTTAGGAGTAAGGCCTTATATATATATAATTATTGACCCTATCGATTGATGCCATAAAAGTACAAAATAATTTATTTCTGGGCGCAGCTAGCGAATTATGAAAAAGCTTAGAAAACCTGTTATTCAAAAACTAGTTGGTATGTAATATAATTTTCTTTCGGTATAATTGGCTATCTCTAGAGTTCAGTATTAGGACGGTAATTATGTGGTCAATATAGTGTATCAACAAGTGACCACTGATAGCAATATCACACATTCTAAACGTTTATGTGTCTTGAATAAAATTTCAATTTTCATAACTAAGTATAAATTAATAAAACAAAACTTTAAGAAAAATACTGATATCTTTCAAAATTTCAAAGACATCTTCACAAATGATAGTTAAAGACCTTCTAGATCAGGTCAACTTTAAAACAAAACCGCATCACAATCGGTCAATTCGTTGAGGAACTACGATGCCACAGTCAGACACACCTCTATTTTTGCGTCGGTGCTAAAACATATTAGCTACGAATTACATTATGCTTTCATGTTTCTTTTTTTAATCTCAAGTCTTATTTAGACAATTTATTATAGGTCGTAATATACTTTATTAAGGTACTAGCTGTGCCTGCGACTTCGTTCGCGTGGATGACGAAACTTATTAATGAGTTTTTAACCGCAAAATTAAGTTTGTTTTTTATTGTTTATACTTTTCCGGGATAAAAACTACCCAGTGTGGTGCCCAGGATAATAAAGAATAATTATACCAAGTTTCATCGTAATCGAACCAGTAGTTTTTGCGTGATACCTGAACAAACAGACAGACAGACAGACAAAAATATTTTTTTTTCACACTTTTTGCTTCGGTGTCGGTCTAGTAACAGCCCCCGCCGTTTATTTTTTTGATATTTTCAATGTACCTACAGAATTTTCACTTCTACAGATTTATTATAAGTATATAGATTACCTACCTGTAATTAATTAGGTAACTGCGCTACCTTTAATACGCGCCTAAATGTGAAGTCAAGGCTTTTGGAGAAAACTATTAATTCTAGTGCTCGACTAATTATAGGTTATAGAGATTACGCAAAATTAAATATTAACCGACTGATTTAATTTATAAAATGAATATTATTTATAAAGTAGGTTAGACATCAAGGCTCGGAATTTGTACGCTTAAAAACAATTCGGTGTTGTGTATTAAGATTATGGCCTACTTTAATTAATAACGAAAGTGAAAGTTATTACCTAGATAAAATAATATTTTACATTAGGTAAATGAATTTCCGTTCTGCGCAGGCTTACCACCTACTTATATGAGAATCTGCATCCTGCGAAGTAGATAAGAAGTGCCTAATCAGTTTTTAATTACTTATGTTACCTATGCTAATTTATTCGTAATTAGGCACGATTACATAGCTATTACAGAAATACAATAACGCCTTACTAAATATTAAATAAATTTAATGATTTCGATGAGCGTTTCTTAGATTTAAATGTGTCCTTTCGACCAGACACCATATTCGGAATATTCCACCATGTCAGTAATAAAGTTATCAAGTCGAGTCTAATGAGAATGATGTATCATTTATTAAAATCGGTTGAATTGTTTAGTAGTTAGTAGCGGTCAAAGAAACACATAAATTCAGGTCAATAACACTTCCTTTTTAGCTTAGCTGCTGTTATTCGGATAAAAAAAAACAAAGCTAATTATTTTCTTGATATGAAAAGGAACGGTCATATTATGGAATTTAATCCCAGTGCTACCTACACAAGTTAACACAACCAATCAAATGAAGTACACAATATCCAAACTTAGAACGGCGAGGAAGCGAGAATCGAACCCCAAACGCTTCTTAAAACTTTTCTCGTAGTTGACGTAGCGACCTATACGCCACTTGGCAATCCATGTAAGCGAACGAATTTATTGATACACGTTACATAATATATTCTACAGCGATAATTAACAAAATATAGGAAGACTTGCAAGCAAGTACCTCGGAAGTATCTTTGCAACTGCAGTTCCGTTTTATTTTGCAATAAAAGATATATTGTTATCAGAACAAGCTAAAATGCGATAATACCTACACAAACAAGTACATCTATAATAGTAGGTAGAGGTGTTTGACCCACATAGCGCTGCATTTTCGTCGGCCTTGGCGGGTGCAGCTGCTGCGCCGGTCCTAAGCCGTGGCCGACACGCAGCGACAGTCATTGACACGGCTGCTTGCTTCGCTACTTATTGTACCTAACCTTATCTGTGAAGGTAATTATGTCTATAAAAATTAATAAGCCTTCACTGTATGTACATCATTTGATTATATTTAGATAGGTACTAAACTAATAATCTAATCATTAGTGGACAAGAATACTTTCAGATTTTATTTTTTTATACAATCTAAATTGGGAGTAAGTAGGTCCTTTATCCGATAAGGTTACCAAAAAAAATAGAGAGGCAGTCGAATTCAATTTAAATAACTCATTATATTTCCAACACAATCAATTTAAAATTTTAAACACGACTTGTAAATTTCCGGGCCGTTATTCAAGCGACCAATACAGTCGTCCTCCGAATCGTGGCTTCTTGCGACGCTTGCAGTCCGGCAGGGATGGGGTGGCGTCTTCTACTTTGGGGTGGCACGGGCAGGGCGGGGCCGGCGGCGGCTTGCTCGTGCTGCTGTGCACGCGTCCGCGGCAGAAGTACCCGAACTCTGGCCGCAGCACGCATAGCCTGTCTTCCATGCAGAAATCAAACACAGCCTGCGTCTTACGACAGTGTCTATAACTAAAATCCCCCGAACTTTTATCAATGCAGTTAGCATATTGTTTGAATTCTTCTAGGCACTCCCTTTTCATTCGTCTAAATACTTCCATAGTGCAGGCGGTAACCTGCTTACCGAGGTTTAGACAAGGCCTAGGGTCGTCGTGCTCCTGTCGACAGAGCATGAACTCGTTGTTGATGACCTCGCACTGCTTGCCGATGTAGGGCGCGGCGGTCATCAGGGTGGTGGCCGACACGTTCACCTCGTCCACGTCCAGGTCCGACATCTCCGGCAGGTTAACGTCGTCCGTGATAACCATTTTTTGTCGTTATAATATTTTCTAAGTATAAAATAAGATAGGTACTACTGGTTTTTAAACCTTTAAAAATGTCGAATTGTCTGTCGTATTAATTTCTATAACTTGACATTGAAGTTTTAAAATGTTATTAGATACTTTTTCGGCCCAGTGTCTGCCAGTGTCTGCCTACTAATGTTGATGAGAATTTAATGTATTAAAACTTATTTTGCTATTATATTTCTCGGTGCCATCCGTTACTTACCGTACACGGTACAAAACCTACAGGTTTTTGCATAGGCTCAATCTACAGTCATTTCTATGGTTTTACATAACGAGCGTGCTAAGCACCATTGGCATGAAGTACCTATCGACACCAGAATAGTTTTTACCGTCTATAGAGAAAGCACCTATTGACAACGTAATACCTAACTAATAGTAACAGAAGCAGATATAAACAAGAAAATAAACAAAACATACATATTATAGACTACCTGTTTAACAGGTCAACCTACTTCCTACATTAAGATAATGTTACTTTCGTTTATTTACATCCACAGTTTCCGGTCAATCAGTAGTATGTCCAGCGGTCCGCACCAGCAGCGGCTGGCTGGACCTGTTCCCGTTGCCATGCAGGAAGAACTCGGAGTGCCGTGTCATGGGCAACCAGCATCTTTGCTGCAAAGGCTTTTGTACGAAAGGCGTCAAGCCGACTGGTGCCATCCAACAACAACGGTAAGTCTACTCTTAATAACTTGGGCGTGGTCAGTAGAATCCACAGGAAACCTCATGCACAAGCCTTTTCTCACCCACGCTATTGATTAACATGGTCCGCCGTGCTATTTTCTAAGGATGTTAGGAATTTGTTTCAAGTGCTTGAACCATTTCGTGATTATTTAACAATGCACAAGGACCTTTAAAAAAACTTCAGGGTCTCAATACTGCAAATAAGGTATTAGAGAATAGCACGGTTGGAGAGCATCAAACGAAAAATATTGCTTCAGTGGGTCTACCTAAGTCTTAGTTATTTGGTGATTGGTTTATGCTGATCCATTACACACAAGTCACAACGCAATAAGTTGCATAACATGTTATACTTAGATATATATCCATAGATATATAGCCTTTGTAATGTTTGTATAGGTTTCTAGCTAGGTGCTTTATAGGTAGGTACCTAAGCAGCATTTTTCTGAGGGACAATTTGCTATAATTAAGCTACAACAAATTCATACCTAGTTCGTCAACATGTCAAATGGTTAGTTATATTTTTTTTGAGATAAACAAACGCCATAGTGCACTGTTATTTGCTTGATTTTTTATATCTCGGAAGAAATATTAGCATTACGTTATTGAGTAAAATATGAATAATTTAAAAAATTTAATATGCTACCCTTACATGAATGATTGGTCTCGAACGCGCGAGACCAATCATTCGGTTATATGCAGATGATGCATCTACACTAATATTATAAAGAGGAAAGATTTGATTGTTTGTTTGTTTGTTTGTTTGAAATGAATAGGCTCCGAAACTACTTAACCGATTTGAAAAATTCTTTCACTGTTGGGAAGCTACACTATCTCCGGTGAACATAGGCTATATAAAATTTTCAAAAAAGTTAGGGATCCATACTAAAACCTCAATAATGTAAACCAAGGTGTGAAAAAATTACCAAAAAACTTTCTTGAATCGCGTGCGCTGCAAAAACTATTGATTATAGAACAAAATAATGTACTACGTCTTTGTAGAACATATAATTATCTACAAAAAGTGTCGCGACAGCATATGTCTAACTATTACAGTTAGGTCACAATAAGAGATATTTTATAAAAAAAAATATTATTGAAAGGACGCCGCTAGAAAAGGCTCTTTATTTGTTACTTGGTATTGATCCTTATCAAAATAAATTACTTCATAGTCAAGACTGCTTCAATACCTTTATGTAACTTTTTGAATTATTCACTTTGGACATTCCCTTCGAAAGATATCACGAGTTTAAAATATAAGAATTAGAAAAAAGTCGCGTGATTGTCGCTCACTCTGCTCGGCTAACTATGCGATTTAAGCATCACTGAGGTACGGGTAGTTAAAGTCTCGGGTCGAGTCTGGATGAGGCTGGCCTGGCACAGGACCGTAGAAAATGGCACGAAAAAGGGGAGGCCTATGCCCAGCAGTGGGAAGACAAGGGCTGTGGATGATGATGATGAGGATGAGGTACGGGAGTGTCTATACTAATATTATAAAGAGCGTAATAGTAGTAATAACACAGAAACCTTCAATCCTAACTTTTTAATAATGTGTTAAATACCCGTGCGAAGCCGGGACGGGCCGCTAGTACTCCAATAACTTTCTAGGACGTATGTTAAGTTATAACAAATATTTTTTTCTTACATCTTATAATGTTGCGGAAGTAAGTAATCTTTAATAGCTGATAAACCAAACTGCCGAATCTACGTTCATGTAGAGGAATTTTAAAGAGGTTAAGGATGTAGGATTTCTTAAGTTCGTAGGTCGGACTTTTCCTTTCGCATAATATATTATTCTATACTACCTACCTTTAATTAATGGCATAACATGTAATGTGTAAACCTTGATTGATATAATAAGACTTGCGGTGGTCTGACCGTCTGAGTGGCGTAGCAAAAGGCGGGGGCGGGCCGCACCCGTCCGGGTGTCACCTTTTTTGGGATGACACCAACCCGGTCTCTCAACTTTAAGTGACAGATGAACTTCAAAAAGATAATATGTTGGAATGTCTTGACCGATTCAGAGTTGAACTCCAAACAAGATCGAAGTCTCTTCAAGTAGTTCTCGTCTTGTAGCTTCATTGTTCGAGATCGTACAAACTAATGCTTTGCTTTTGGCGAATACTGAAGAACTGAAATTAGCTACATCTAAATTTTCAGATTTTTATGATGAGGTCTCAGAAACGAATTACTTTTGGAGATACCAAGACTGCGAAGACACTTAAGAGCCGCTAATGTTACGGTTACTGATTGGGTGTCTCTAGATTTTTTAAAGTTTATTGTAGAATGGGATTTTACAGAATCTCTTCCAAAACTTATGATTGCACTGTAATTGTTCATGACGGTTTGCGTGTCCGTAGCTTCATGTGAGAGGAGTTTCAGTAAATTAAAATTAATAAAAAAACTATTTGCGGGCAACAATGACCCAATCGCGGCTTAGCAATCTTGGTATATTAGCCATCGAAAACGAGGCAATACAAAATATAAATTTCGATGAAGTTATTGCTGAGTTTGCAGCTGTCAAAGCTAGAAAGAAGAAATTTTATTTGTATAACAATTCCTTTTCTGTCTTAGTTATTATTGTGTTTTGTTATTTCTTCAATATTATAAATAATAAATGATCCATGTCCTTTATCATATAAAATTTATTGCTTTTTACTTTCGATGGGGTGACACCACCAACTCCCGCACCGGGTGCCACCCAAGGTAGCTACGCCACTGTGACTGTCATTTCTATGCGTTGTACCTAATATTTAGGTAAGTAGGTATTTTAGGTAATGTTTCTACTGGTAGTAAACTATGGATTCATTAAACTGAACTATATATATATTATCATAGCTGCTACCCTAGTACTGTTTGTTCTTCGCTAATATGACGCGACGTATTAGTCTATTCTGATTTCGGGTAATAAGTAGAAGATATTAAAGCAATTTTAAATACTAGGTATGTACAGTAGGTATACGGATATGCTATTACGATACATCTTTATTACTAGACATAACTACTTACGTAACTTTGTAACATTTAGTTAAACAAGCAGTAATTTTCAAGTTTCTTACACAGAATATTTAGTTGCTCATAAAATATGTAATTGAAAAGCTGTAGCTTAGTACAGACCAATCAGGCACGCGTTGCCGGCGGCGACAATCACGTCCGCGCTATGGTAGACAGAATTGTATAATCCCAATTCCAACTAACAAATTGCCAATAAAGTTTAGAATAGATACGTAGTCTATGTAAGTAAATACCTATATTGTTCTAATATTCAGAACTAAAAGCTTTCAATTACCATCGCGGTGCGCTGTGCGATGTGCATCATGAGCTCATATAGTCATATTGTTGTGTGGTGAATTAGCATACAATCACCAATGCAATCAGCACCGATAAATATTACACTGAGTAGGTAGGTACCTAGGCATAGCCCGCCAGAAATCAGTTAATAGGTACCTACATTCAATCATCGACCCTGTCATACATTATCGATACCGATTTCGGTTGCTTTACTATGCACTCTATGCAACTCTATGCAGTCTCAGTATACGATCACACTATACCTACTCGTGCGACGTGATTTTTACCGCCTTGTAAAAGTTGACAGAAGTAATGGCTTTTGCGGTTTGCGGTACATTGGTAATCATACGGGAATGTAATAAATTATAGCATTTTATGTTTCCCACTCTACACTGGTCGGAACTTTTAGTTTAGTTCGGTGCTTTTCTCTGTATTACATGTAGGTACTATAACGAGACTTTTACTGTTATTACTGACTAATTATATTTAATTATAATGTAAGAACGTACCTAGTTACCTAAATGGTTTAAATATACCTACATAGAACTTGACTGTTATCATAATCAAATACTTTTGTTTTACCTCTGTTAAAGCCTGCGTTTTGCAGTCAGGGCCACAGCACTGACCATTACTTATGCTAATTGTTGTTTGAAAGGAAATAAATGCATAATCAGTATTAAGTAATGTTTAACTACGTTTAAAATTAATTATGTTAGATTTTAATATATACCTACTGAAACCAGTATACGTTCCTTATGTAGGTAGGTACTTATTAGTAGTCTTTGCATGCTTCATCGAATCGGAAACTGGGTCAACTTCAAAGCAACGATTTTGGGATTAGACACATAATATATACTTATGTGTTACGTTATTAGCACAGGACCATAGCGTTACCCAAATGAAAAGACCTTATGCCCACGTGTGTGACGAAAACGTTATGAGTTCATAAACATCATTTACAGCCCGTAAATTATGTTTATGAACTCATAATGCAAATTCCTGCATAAAACTTAAAACCTACATATGTAAATTCTTAGAATGCTAACAAGTGGCAATCCTAGATCTCAATGTGTTCCTAGTTTCTCTGTATACAATAGTTCATGGCATTTTACTAGGATCTTTGGGTCATATCGCCGCTATTTTCCAGCATAGAAAAGCTTTTTTACCCGACTGTGCGACACGAGCAGTGTGCTTTTATTATTATGGTGGTCGGTTACTATCTTCGTTATTCCGCTTTAGCTATATATCTAATAGTAGAAATTTAAACTATCGCGGTGCATATTTATAGTAGGTAGGTACCTATTACCCATAATTCAACGGGCATTAGCGAGTCTGCTTTCGACCACGACCGGTATAACCCGGTCGAAGCGTCGAGCCCAAAAAAGGTATTTATAAATACCTTTTTTGGGCTGCATGTACGCGCTTATTCCCGTTGAATTATAATAGTAGAAAAGTAGTTTAAGCACCCTTGCCTTGTAGATCCCATCCTATTTCTTTAAACCTCACAGTCGTTTAGAATCATTTATCATATCATTGAGTGGTGGTTTCCATTGTAGAGCGAGCCCGATCACGAGTAGCGTAATCGAGCCGAGTAGCAGCACCACACAGAGCACTACAAGCACAACCAGTAGTACTCCGAGCACCACAAGCACGACAAGCACGACGAGTACGACAACAACAACGACAACTACGACCACTACTACAACTCCTCCGAGTACCACCAGCTCCACCACCACCACGACGACGACGACGACCCCGAGGCCAACTACGACTACCACAACCGAAGCCCCCCGACCGTTCTTCCAGCTGTTGCCCATACAGATACCACAAGCGACGACCACAGCCAGTGCGCCACTCAAAACAAGTGAGTACTACAACGTATAAGGGTGCGTCCAGATCTGACGAATTCATGTAACACTCGTTCGGTGCGCGTTCGTCAGATCTGGACGCACCCTTACAGTCGTCCGCATATTAGGGCGATTCCACACGGCGCGGCGGGCGGCAAATTATTGTCATCGAATCGTAGTAGGTAGTTATCTAATGTTTGCTACAGTTATTTAGGAACTAGAAACTCGTAATGATGCAATGTGGCATCGCTCTCAGTGATAACATTTTAATAATGCTAGAACTTTTCAGAAAAATAATTATAAATCATTAAGTTTAATTTTCGTAATTGTCAGGTAAAATTTGACCATGACCGTGCAGACTATCCTCGTTATAAAACTCAAGATTGAGCACAATGCTGATTTCATAAACAACCTATATTTAAATTTTATGAAAAGCCATCACCTGTGAACCGTCTGTAACATTAGGTAGGTACCTACTAGTGAAAATTAGTTTCAAGTATAGCATATTATTAACTAAGGAGGTACGTAAATAATTTACACACGCACGGTCATTAGTAGAAATCTTAGAGCATTAACAAGCTATAAGCTAGAATTTTTAATATTAGCTAGGCAGTTACATGGTTTATAGTAGTAAAGTGTCCTCCTATACCCTCCTAATCAACGGCATCCGTCTATTTTTCACATTATTTTAATCGTGAATTTAGGTATAAAGGCAAAATATCAAGGTTGTACCCTTGAAAATAGTATAGAACGGAACACTTGCACAACAAAACCTTTGTACCAGCAGATTACAAAGGTCTGGGCGTTTTAAATGGCCCACAAAAAAAGAGTATTAATCTATACTTATAATAAATCTGTAGAAGTGAAAATTCTGTACATTGAAAATATCAAAAAAATTAATGGCGGGGAGTGTTACTAGACAGACACCGGACCCAAAAGGGTGAAAAAAAAAATTTTTGTCTGTCTGTCTGTCTGTTTGTTCAGGTATCACGCAAAAACTACCGGTACGATTACGATGAAACTTGGTATAATTATTCTTTATTATCCTGGGCACCACACTGGGTAGTTTTTATCCCGGAAAAGTATAAACAATAAAAAACAAACTTAATTTTGCGGTTAAAAAATCATTGATAAGTTTCGCCATCCACGCGAACGAAGTCGCAGGCACAGCTAGTAAATAATAAATAAATAAATGCGGACAACATCACATACATTGCCCTGAACCCAAAGTAAGTAGCTAAAGCACTTGTGTTGTGGAATTCAGAAACAACGAAGGTACCACAAACACCCAGACCCGAGACAATGTAGGAAAGTTGATTTCTACATTGATCCGACTGGGGATCGAACCCGGGACCTCAGAGCTAGCGACACCTTGAAACCGATGCGTACGCCACTCGACCACGGAGGTCGTCAAATCTTCAAGTATTGATTCACTAGTATTTTCTGTTGTTAATTGTTATGAAAATTTCGGAGTGTTTCGAATACCACCTATTAAGTACAACTATCAAGGTATCTTGTGTCTGTTGAATCCTGAAGGAGTTAGCAGACGAAGTTTTAAATTATACTTCCTAAGTATACAGGATGTTAAGAAAACCCTGTCCGATCCGTTAGGGTATTGTTAGGTATCGATAACTGATACCATTAATATAAAAAGAAATTGGAAAATGGAAAAAAATATATAACCTAATTTTTTTTTCTCTCATTGTTCGAGTGAGAGAGACGCAGGTGCTGCCAAATGATCAAACAAAAGGCTGCCGAAAAATACCTACGAAAATGGTGTTGTAATTATTGCTGTAATCTGAAATTTAGGGAATTTCTTTTCAAAAATCGTTATTTCAAAGTTCATTATTATTGAAACGATTATAAATATTCCAAATTCAATATTTTATTTGGGCATGTGATTGTGAAACCTATATCACCCTTTCGGGTCGGACAGGGTTTTCTTAACACCCTGTATATATCATCTAAAGCGGTTTAGTTAAGTACTTAGATTCTGAGCTTGTGTTAGGTAGGAATATTGTACTTAGCTACTCCTATTAGGTATATTTTACATATCTCAATAACAGATAAGGTAAAGTATCATTGTTATTGAAGAAGGCTCATATTGTTCTTAGGCAATGACTTAACAGCCGATGTAACTTTCTCACGATCACACAACTCTGATATTTTTTACGAGTATAACGTGGATTACTCGAGCGCAGGCAAGACGCAGAAACTGGTGTGTCCAAAATCACAAACGCCGGCTATCCTGTTTCCCATCCCTTGCGAGAAGAACTCGCAATGCCGCGCCACGGTCGGGGCCGACCAAGTGTGCTGCGCGGGACGCTGCGTGAAAGGTGTTCCGGCGCCGCGGCCTACCGCACCACCCAAAACTCACCAACGTAAGTTTTTTTATACCCATTACCAACTTAAGTAATAATAATCATGTCACGATTATGTAAGTTCGCACCGGTTTTTACAAGCTGACCTAAGAAAAATGAATGTAAATACAATATGTATGTAGCAGTTTCGGCACATAGGAGCCTACTTAGTACGCCGGTAGTTAAACTATGTAGTTGCAGAAAAAACTAATTAAAAAGCAATAGGGGGTTTTTTGTATAAAGAGGATTCTGGATGACCCTGATTCTGAAGGACCTATCTGTCCCATGTTAATCCCATCGCAAGTTATGAATTAGATTGCTTTATTGAAAGTATTTAGGTAATCATAGCTTCATTTCCCTGATAAATTTTTGATTGTACCTAATGGTAACCACTCTTAGCTCCAATATAAAACATGACACAATAAATATTACCTATACTAAATTATTGTTACAGCTTTATTGGGCGTGATTCCCCGGGAATGTCCATCAACACCGCTGGGAGAATTGCTGTTTGAAGTTCAAACTTGTAAAGCTGATTCAGACTGCTGGCCGCGGATTTGCTGCCCCGACGGAACACGGTCATATTGCAGAACGGCGCGCGCGAGGCTCGATCTGGTGCCCGTTGCTAATCAAATTGATGGACGTTAGTAAAAAATATCTACTGTTTTAATCAAATCAACTTGATTGGTACCTAACCCTCAGCTGCAGTCTTTTATGACGGTAATGGAAGCAGATTTATTTGTAGTTGGATGGACATCACCAATAATAATATATTTCCTATAGGACGAGTGTTTTCTAGTATGTGCACCTACTTTTCATTACGTTAAATGAAGCCATCGTGTCTAAGTGGAGATATTAGTTACGTGACTATTTAAAAGTTGTTCAACACGCGACCTTTCAGAAAATTGCCATCCATAATCAACTTACATGAAATATGGCTCACCTTTGCTTAGCATCATAATGTCGCCAAAGTTATTATCTACCTATGTATTGTGTATTTTATGAACATACATTCATTTAATAATTCCAGCTGTGAGGATGTTTGAGCAGTACTTGCAGTGCACTCCGCCTCCACAATACGACCTGTTTCCTCAGAAATGCAGCTCTAGCATAGACTGTTTCCCAAACCTATGTTGTGCAGAGGGTGGTAAAAAGCACTGTCGTCCACCACAGCGCAGTCTCCTAGCACTGCTTGCTGGTGTTGGGCAGGTAAATTTTAACTATTACTGAATACAACTATCCAGTCCATGGTGTTCAATGCACACTTGTCTTATTATCTTTGAGATTTCATGACACAAAAAAGATAAAATACTTTGCATTAATTTAAATAATAATGAGTAAAAATATGAATTGTAAATATGGGTGCTTAGGGATTGCTTTAAAATATTTGATGTTAATTATGTATCTCCAAACATAACTCAGAAATTTAGAGTTTTAAAAATTATGTTTTAATAACAACATTGATTGTATATTTATACAACTTTTTCCATTTGTTTCCAGAGAGTTGGATCAACTTTAGGCAGTCTACGACAAGCTCAAGGAAATACCAATAATACATAAGTTATTAATTCATAAGTATTAATAATATTAATTATTTAGACATTTAGTATTTTATACTTTTGTACAGTTTATAATAAATTTATTTTAAATAAAGTTATTTTAATTTCGGCAAGCCTATGTCTAGTCTATAATATCAAAATTTAATTGAAATATATCATGTTGAATATTATTATGTTTACGATTCTAGTATACAAGATTGTATTCAATAAAAAGGTAAAATGGAATGGAGAAGCTCCTTCATCTAGTTCAGTCTGATATGCCTGTCTTACCCAAGAGTAGGAATAATGGTATAGGGAAATACTCACTTAAGAAAAACATCATATTAACTTAATTTAAAGTTTATTGTCTTAACATTTTAATCAAGCTGAAACAAAAGAAAAAACAATTTGTTAATACTTGGAATTATAGCAATGTGTAGTCAGGGGAACTCTCATTCAACCATATAGTTTATTGTTCGAATTCATCAATTTTACATGAAATATATAGGTAACTATAAGGTAAATCTTAAAGTGTCGATAACTCTGACAAAAAATGAAAGCACAGATAGACTTGAGCAAAAATTCCTACAATATGATAACCAGATCTGTCAGTGTAACTAGTAAGTAAATAACCATACCTTCTTGAAACCAATGTCATGAGCGTATTCTCTGAAGCACTGTCTGCAGATGTTAAGACCGTACTTGCGAATCAGACCGTGTCTGTTGGAGCAGGCGCGGCTGAAACAAGCGAACAAACACATCAAGCACGTGTTCTAACCGCATAAGTCGAACATTTACCCAAATTAACACTTTAACAAAAACTACTTTATTTACCATGAGCGGGAGCCCTGGCCGTATCTGCGAGGATGAGAATACCAAATGTTAGCGTGACCCATTGTGCAAATTATTTAATTTTTGCGCTGCACCGCAATAAGGAACACGTCCAAAATGGCGGAAACACAGATAAAAAGAATGAGTGAATGAGCCAACCAAAGACTTTTAGTTTTGAGGTTGACAACTAAATAATGACTGTAAGCCAGGTCTTTTAGCTTAACATAAACCTTGTGAATAATAAAATAGAGAAATTTTCTCCTTTTCTACATTAATAGCAATAAGTCACTATTTATGGTAGATACAGTTATGAATTGTAAAATCTACCATTATAAAATTAGTTGAAACAGACATTATTTTACAATTATTGGTCACCCATGTATTTATACACTTTTTTTGTTTGAAATTAGCTTGAAATTTTATTTTTGCAAATTTTAAAAAAATAAATAAGTTTGCGCATTTAAAAAAAAAACTGCAGTAGCTAGTCATACTGTTCACAGTCTATCTATCAGCACAGTTAGTGCACAATATTAAAACCACAAACAAACAATAGAATTCATTCATTTCAGGATAAGGAAGGTAAAATAAGATAAAAAATACTTGACTTTTCTTTAAAAATAAGATATCAAAGGTAGGTACTACTACTTATGATATTATTTTTTTCGTATTTTTTTCAGGACGGCCCTAAGTTGAAATATATGATACCCTGTATAAGCTTTGGGTACTGCATTAAAAAGAGCCGAGAACCGTTGGGGCGTAAAATGAACTAGCGATGTGAATGAAAAATAGACAGTATGAAGACGGCATCTGAAGACATTATGTTCTAGCATAGAGAAAAGTAATTAAGTAGGGAAATGTTCTAGCATAATTTTATAAATATCCAGATGTGACACTCGCATTATGAATCCTCAAAATTAAATATGCGGTAAATAACCACACCAGTGGCATCGATTCTGCGATGGATCTCAATAAAATTCTCATTCCGTACTAACTTTATTTAACTTCCAACCCTGTAAAAGGCAGCCATCCTAGTTTCTAGCTTTTTTGAGGAATCCACGCTTGATCTGTAGTTTGGGCCTTTCCATTTAATTTTGATTATACCTTGATTATAAGGTCATTGATCTGGGAAGGATCTGGGTCTTTTTTTGTTCATGACATTGACGTGTCAAGAAATTACGTATATATTAATAGGGATGTCCAGTCCAAGATAGTCAGTTACCTCTATTTCTGTAAAATAGTGAATTAAAAGGTATTTTAAATGTTATAATAAATCGTGTCCCCTAAATATCTTCCGCACTGTACGTAATTATGTTATATTTGGCTTATATAGAACTTATTTCTATAAAGTAATATTTTCCAACAATGCACCGAGTTTAATATCGATAAAAAGTTTGCTGACGGTAGAAACTAGTGTTGACAAATTGACATTCGTGTTATATGATAAATTATGATATGACAGTTATCTTCAGAAGGCATTGCAAGAAAGGTAGATTCTCCAATGTTTGAGTGCTATTTTTCTAAGATTATTTCAGGTATTTTATGTACTATCAGCTTTATTAGCATTAATTTAAATTTAATCTTACTTAGTCATTAGATCGGACAAGGGCAGCCATAATAATGACAACATATTTAGAAAACGTAGAGAATAGGTTTTATGCACTTAGTCAAACGTTAGCTAAGCATGTTCTGAATATTGAATTATTATGTTAAATATTATATTTCCCAAAGCGTTCTCTGCCATTTATTTAAATGCCTGTATTTATCTGTTTCAAATATCTAATTAACAGGATTTATAATAGCCACGTTGACGTTCTTATGTCGGCGTTTTTTTGGTAAAACATTACCGCTACCTAATATGACTTCAAGCCCACATTCTGACACTGTACTTTGTCCTCATATTTGTATAACTACATTCAATACGACTCGCATATTTAGCGCCTGTACTTTGTACATGAATATATTTTTATTTTGAGCAATACTTAAAGTGAGAGAAAGGTGGCGCCGATTTTACCCTTCACAATATCACAACCACGTACAAACATGTGTAGTGAGAAATATTTTTCTGTTCAAAAAATGAAAACAATTAGTATTTTTAATACCTATATGATGTACATTGTATTACATACATACAATGACAATCTTACTATACCTATGTATTTCTTTGCTTTTAAAGTTAAACAAGTTTTGAGATTTTGTGAAATGATTAATGATATTTCTTTTCTATTATTTTCTTTTATATATTTACTCTTGATACATAAATCACTCCAATACCCTATCTATACAATATGTGTCACACATACTATGTTAATTAACAGAACCTTTAGATGATTGATAATAGTCAAAAGTATTGAGTAAGTGCTGATCTGTATTAAGATAACATTAGTAATTAATAACAATTTGTTATCTCACCAATGTAGGCAAATAATGCCAACTGTTAATACCTAATCAATCAATCACTATCATTAAACATGTTTACCTTAAATGTTATAGTTAGCAACAATAAATATTTATATAATTTTTATCTTTCAGAAGTCCAGTGTCTATAATGGGGTTTATATTTAATGTTATAAAAAGATTAATAAAGACAACTATAAAGTTGTCTTTGTATCTGGTGATCTTTGCTGCGGCTATTGTACTCATTCCTAATTTGCCACCATACACAAAGTTTACCAGCATTGAGTAAGTAATTTTTTATTATTCTTCATTGAATTATCCAAATTGTTTGTTAAATTAAGTTTGCTTTAGTTTAAAAGGACTTATGTACCATGAATGCTAATGATAGTTTATTTTTCTAGATTAACACCCTTACAGCCAAGAGAAGGTCCACTAGCAACAAATGGAGCCTTAAATAATGCTGAGAAATCATTTAAAGGAAAATTATTGGGGCCTGAGGCATTCCAAATCTCAAATGGTGAACTGTATACCAGCCTTGCAACCGGAGAAATTGTGAAGATATCTCCGGGGGGCCATGTTACATTTGTGACCAAGATAGGACAGCCATGCAGTAAGTCTAAATATGCATTTTATTTAATTTTGAAGTGAATATAATGTCTACTGTATTTATTTACAAAGCATTCCTTGTAAATGAGGAAAAATATTTTCATGTTTTAGTATGTCTATCCTACACACTTCCACTCCACATTAACTATGTTATCATTTATGTCCTTTCTGTTCACCTATTCTTTTATGTTTCTTTGAACATGGGAAACTATTTAGTAAATGTCTTATCTAAATTCATTATCACAGTGATTACTCAAAATGCTCTTTTTAATTTTAGCTGGGTTAGTTCATGAAGATATCTGTGGAAGACCCCTGGGTTTCCAAATTGATGATGCAGGCCGGTTCCTTTACGTGGCTGATGCATACCATGGCATCTGGAAAGTGGACCTGAAGACTGATAAGAAGCAACTGTTGGTGTCCCCTACTGTGGAGATAGGGAAACGTGTACCGAAACTGTTCAACTCCATTGCCCTCGCAAAGAATGGAGACTTCTACTGGACTGACTCCACCAGTGACTTCAATTTGAAAGATGGTGTATTCAGCTTGTTTGCTGACCCTTCAGGAAGGTAATGAAAACATTTTTATCTTTTATTTAACTGAAATTAGGCATTTACATGAGCATGGAAAGAATAAGAACTATTTTCATATAAATGAATTTATTTTTCTATCTGTAGTATGCAATATAGCTTTTTAATACATTAATTGAAACTTTTATATTTTTAGATTGTTCCATTACGACGCAGCTAAAAACACAAGTAAAGTCCTTCTTGATGACCTATGGTTTGCGAATGGTGTTGTTTTGTCTCCTAACAACGACTTTGTGGTGGTTGCTGAGACCTCGCGCTATAGACTTGTGAAGTACTACCTTGCGGGACCGAAGAAAGGTCAATCTGAAGTTTTCGCCGATGGATTACCAGGTAATACAATGAATTAATTTATTGGTATCATATTATTTTATATTTAATAATTATATTTATTTATTTTCTTACAAATAATTTAGTATACACTTTTATAACCAGTATTAGGACACACAAATAATTTCTTTATCATATAAACTTGGATCATTCCCACTAGTAATGTCAGAGTTATCTGGAATCCCGACCACACATCGACAATAAAGGTGTCTTCGAAGGCCATGTAGCTATCGCGCGACTTAGTGGCAGCGTATATGTCGAGCAGGCGGCGTGACTTTACCACGTGTGCTAATGTCAGCGACAGCGAGTCCGCTATGTTCGCAACTTTCAAGGAATACTTGTCGCCATTTTCATCAAGACCCTCCCATTCCAGCACTTCCTTCTGTTCCTCTCCATTAGCGTCCACGTCGGCTACCTCTGCCTCGCCGTCACTATCTGTGATTTTATCTTCTAAAAGGATATAAATAAACACGAGTTTGGAATTCATTAAACTGTATGTGTTGTCCAAGCAGAATGAATAGTCTCCACCAACTGTTAAATCCATTATGATTGAATCTTCAGGGCTCTTGTAATGCGAAACGATTGTAACGTTGTTTGGGTCGATAATTTGAAACGATATGTCTAAATCTCCGTGTTGTCCGTCGAGCACCTGGAAGTATACTTCCATCATTTGTCCAGCTTTTCCTGTTTCGTAGAGACACGTTTTTGATCCTGGTTCTATTCTAAGGTTGACATCACTCACGTAAATACTTTGAGCGTAACATTGTGTGTAAATAATAGTCGTAAATAAAATTATTGTAAGATAAAACATGACTATCTCCGCTAACGGCCAAGTACTATGGTTGTATAGGTATGAGTCGCACGTAAGTGAAATATTTACTTTTATTTACACAGGTGTTCAATTGTTGGTGTTCATTGCGTCATACTTACAGAACTTGTTCGACTCCTGTGTTTGTGCTTAATGTTTGTATTATGAGCAGGTATCCCGGACAACGCGCGCGTGCTCCCGGACGGCTCCGGCGTGCTGGTGGGGCTGTACATGGTGCACGAGGAAGGACACCCCATCATCATGCGCTCCATGAGCACCACTCCAGCAGTTAGGAAGTTCCTGGCGCGCCTCTTTAGACTCCTTGAAATACCCTTCGAACAACTTAACAAACTGTACCCAAACATAATTTTAGAAGAAATTGTGTATCATGTTAGTATAACAGATTATTAAAAGATTAGTTTTGTTTATGCTTAATACAATAATTTAATAAGTGTCAGTTTCTACAGACTAGATAATATTACTAAAATATTTATTTCGCCGTTTTAATAAATTGTCGAAATATTATGTTCAACAAATAAATAATGCAAATAAATTGTTCACAGATTGGACATTTCAAAAGCGTATCAGCATTGTCTCTACCTACGTCTGGATTAGTTCAACTGGACTGGAATGGAAATATATTGGCAGCATACTACAATACCGACAAATCTTTAGGTCACGTTAGTGACGCTATAGTTTACAATGACAAACTATACACAGGCAGTCCACATTTACAAGACTTTCTCGGCACAGTTCCAGTTCCTCCCCTTCTGAAGAAAGCATTTGAGACTACGAAAACGGCCCCCAAAGTTGAAACTAAACCACAACAAGCTAAACCTATTGAACAACCACCTAAACAAAAGACTGAAGAAAAGCGTAAAGTTGAGCAACCCAAAACTGAACCTAAACCTAAGGTAGAAGAAAAACCCAAGGTTGAAACCAAACCGAAACAAGAAAAACCTAAAGTGGAAACTAAACCTAAAGAAGAAAAGCCCAAAGTAACCAAGCCTGCTGAAGAGGTTAAACCTAAAAAAGAAGAAAAAAAGGAGGTACCTAAAGTAACTAAACCAGCCGCAAGTCCACCCAAACCAGCGCAGCAACCCAAGCCTGCCGAACCTGCAAAACCAGCAGCAGAAAAACCAAAGGCTTCACCTCCACCGCCGCCCAAGCCGACCCCGCCTCCGGCAAAACCTGAACCGGCCAAAAAGCCAGTACAAACCGAACCCAAGCCGTCCACGCCCAAACCAGAAGTAAAAACAACACCAACCCCTAAACCTGCCGAGAAAGCTACGCCTCCTCCCCAGAAACCGACCGCACCGAAAGAAACAAAAAAGGAAGCACCTAAGAAGGCTCCTCCTCCACCAACGCAAGCCAAACCAGATACCCCTAAACTAGTCGAAAACAAACCCAAACCAATTAATGAAGAAATCCCGTCCGACACCATCAAGCCTACCAAGGAATCATTAAAAGTGATTAAGAAGGCTGGTCCTACAGAGATCCCTGTACCTAATCAGTAAGTATATAGTATGGTTGTGGTAGTGATTAATTTAATAGTTTAAAGATCTCTTTTAAAGGAACAAATTATGAAGGAGAAAGAAAATACTGGTTGTATCTTTTTATATTATTTAAAAGAATTTCGGAAGATCTGCTAACTGCATTTATTTGTTTGTGATTAGTGGTATTATTGTCTTAAAACATTTTACCCCTCCTATGTCATTCCATTATAATTCCATGATAGTATAGTGTGCACCTACATTCTCTTTGTTGTTTAAATCAAACCCTAGAGGTAGTTAGCTTTTTTAAAAGTGCACCAATATAATTTTAATATACATATAAAATCTTTATAGTTAAATTAAGCATTCCTATTTATGAAAATCATTGGATATTTTATTTATGTTTACAATGAGAGATTGTTGAAATTCGTGAGTTGAAATTTATCATCTTGGACCAATGTTCTCTTTAGATTAAATAAAAATTAATATATGTTTACGTCTCTATGGATATTAAAGGTATATATATTTATCATTCCTAAGAAGTATATGAATATCATTATTTTGTTTAGAAGCAATTGTTTAAGTGGAAAAATGTACCTTATGACCTCACTTGTTACACATTGTGCCGTTAATCGTTACTTGTTTGTTAGTTACCAGTCGCCAGTTAGTGCAATATAATGAATTATACTTATTTACATCTCTACAAAATAAAGCTACTGTCTTGCGCATATTTTTGTCAGACAGATATATTTGTTATTGCACTTAAACATTATTGTTTATGCATGAATGTTACAGTTGTGAAAAATCAAGTGAACTATTAAAACTACAAAATTAAAAGTTTCTACTACCGGTGTCTTACTCTTCTATTTTAGGATAAATTTAACATTATGTTTTAGACTTAGAAAAGTAATAAAGTACACTAAATAGTTGTTGCATCCAACTTTACAAATAAACTGAGCAATATTTGACGTGTAAGCAATAAAGTATATTTTTATTACATGTACATTTATATATTAAAACATTTTAATATTTTATTGAAGTTTTTCGTTTTTACTATTCTTTATAATCATGTTTTTAGAAAAAACAGCATTAATGTTTGTTCTAAAAACATTAATATATTTGTCAAAAATGATCCCTTCTATCCAGTCGTGACGAGTTTTGACGACCTCCGTGGTCGAGTGGCGTACGCACCGGTTTTCAAGGTGTCGCTAGCTCTGAGGTCCCCGGTTCGATCCCCGGACGGGTCAATGTAGAAATTCACTTTTCTACATTGCCTCGGGTCTGGGTGTTTGTGGTACCTTCGTTGTTTCTGAATTCCATAACACAAGTGCTAAATAGCTACTTACTTTGGGTTCAGAGGAATGTATGTGATGTTGTCCGCATTTATTTAAAAGTCTCATGAGCAAACAGGCGGCTACTTCTCCGTAGCCATTATTATTAATTTTTTCGTACCCGTGCCACTATGCTTTGTATGTGTGTATAGTCACATTTACGCCAGTGATCAGCAACAAAGTGTCACAAAATGATCTGGGTGTCGTTATAATACGTTATTGCAGTAATAATCAGAAGGCGAGCTGCCTAAAAACTGGATTTACTCATTCACATTTTTAAGTTTTAACTAATCTTGATCATGGCGGCCTAGGTTCGCTTGCACCAACATACATCATGCCGACCAGGATAATGAATCCAGGCCCTTGAAATTAATCAGTTCCTAATCCCATAATGATAGAAATCAAATAAAACAATCTTTATTTTAATTTAATTTACTTTTGTCAAGGAAAATATTATGAATAACATGTTTACATTAGTTGTTAAACAAAGGATCACAACAAAAGTTAAATAACTCTTTACAAATGTTGGCAATTGCAAGAGAGCATAATAATTATTATAAACACGATGCAAAGGTACATAATAATAACACATAACTTAAATAATGGAATGTTACATGTTAACTATCTAAAGTGTTTGCAACAGATGCTTACACACTTATATAACGAGAGTTTCAGAAGGCTTTCACTAGATTGAATGGCTTTCTTTCTAATCATATTGGATATTTAAATAAGCAATAAATTGGTAACACCTAATAGAGGAGATCTAGGAAGATAAAGGAGAAATATAAGAATTGTTACATATCCTATTCATAATACTTTTTATTTTCAATAAATATTACTATGTACATTGAAAATATTAACACTATTGGTGTCTAATTCAATTATTGCATTAAATATTCAATTCACTTTCCGCGTTATCTCCTAATATCTACACTTTCGTTTCATTCTAAACGCCACAACTCTGAACTCCGTACTCTTCGGAACATTTTCATAATAATTTTGGCATATGAGCCCTACTGTTACACGGTAAAAACTTTTGATTATATTGTAGTGAGATTAACCGTAACAGTATGTTTTAATTTCACTATACATCTGTTTCTGTTTAATGAATAAGTCTTGTCTATCTAAATACGTGAGCAAGTTAGGCGGTGGCTAAATAAACACTTGTTCGGCAGCGAGCGCGTCCGCAAATGGTTTGACGACGCATCTTGTTGCGAAGTAGAATATTAAGCCGAACGTTATGGAGATGGGTAGCGCCGGCAGCGCTTTCTTGAGTATCGCTAGCAGCAACAATGTTAGGCACAGACCCTGAAAAATAAAATAATAATTAAATAATTAGATAGAGAGAAAACACCAAGCTCATGCTTATGAATGAATACTAGTGAATGAATATAATTGTTCAGTCTATAAACGCGCATTAGGCCGTTTACGCACGTACGAACATAGTGAACACAAACATCATACAAGAACATTTGGTTTGTATGTATTTACGGCATATTCGAACACGTAAGCCAACATAACATTCGAACACCGTCCATACGGAACATACAAATAGGATCGCAAACATGTTTGACGAACAGTGTTCAATGTTCGTTAGTGGTACATACGTGCGCACCAAGTTTTTGCGGATGTATCAAAAGTATCAAGTAGGTGGCCTCAGAGTAACATATTGTATATATATTAAACCTACATAGGCTTACTGAAATCTGGTCAAACCGTATTTTATACAGTGAATACTCACAATTAGTATAGCTACAAAACACGCGAGTGTTGTGTTCCAGTCTCCATAAGAGCTGGCCTTGCCGACCAGCACACTGTAGAATATGAAATCGCCCAACCCCAGCTTAACGCCCTCTGTAAATCAAACACAAATACTATTACCAGAACCTAAGTAAGAGCAAATCTACAGTACTCTCCCGTAAATGTGCAACATCAGGTACAAGGCAGAAACGACAGGTCATGCCGGGCTAGTGGCAGCCACATTGAAGCAACTAGATCAATACACATAGAGTAATCAGTCTGGTTGTTTTTTGTTAAAGCGACGCGATTGTGGATTACAGCAAGTACAAAGTAATACCTATAATATGTGCATGCATTATGTAGAGAGTTTTCCACTGAAGATGTTTTACATAATAACAGTATTTATAGCAGAATATTAGTAGTTTGATTCTGTCTAAACACTAAGTAAACTATTGATGGTGAATAAAATAATGAACGGTAAACAATATTATTATGTTTGGGCCTTGCTAAATATTGTTATAATAATCATGCTTACATACACAATATTAATAACATGCACACATGTCTGTTGCCTTAATTAGTTTAGTTTAATCAATAAAGACAATTATACTGCCATAGCGTATAATTGTCTATTCTATACACACACTAAACAATTCATCAAAATAAACCTAATACAAACAAAAATACAAAAAATTACACAATGATATGGTATTCACCTTAACAATATTTTGTCATAATTATAAAAAGTATAGAAAGTGTTACACAAATCAATAATCATAAAATTGCATGCTACCCAGGAGTATCTATCCAATAAAATTTATCCAATAATATTAATGTGATTTAATAATAATTTCGATAGTTCAGCCTGATAAAACTAAAACAGCTAGTTTTTTTTAAACAAGTTTAGACAACTTTGTCACCCAGTGAAATCCATCAAGATAACATTAGAAGCTTTAGAAAACAAAAAAAAAATGATGCGTTCAGTATTTCCATTCATACAGGGGAGGACATAGATACGAAAATTCTAAACAGACAGTGAAATACATCAACGTAACCAAAACCTATCAATTCATAAGTGATGATGACGATTTCTCGTGTGTTGGCTGGAACGCACTCAATGTAGTCGGGGGTGGGGCGTGTGCGGCGGTTGCGGCGGAACCAGCGCGGCGAGCCCGGGCGCCGCGGCCGTGCTGCTGCCGGTCCTGGGTATGCCGTCTGGGGGTGACGGGGGCTCCACGCTCGCTCACTAGCCCTCGCCGTCCCCTTCAAGCCTAACCTGACCGAGTCGGGGCCGCAATTACCGTAACACACGTTAACTTGTTCGTATTATTGTTGATCGAAATTTGTCTACAGTTAAAAGTATGCTGCAAGAAAGATAAAAATTTCTGACGGCGAAAATAGGTAGTGAAAACTAATTCTAATATCCTGAGACTATTATAATCTAACAATGTTCACAATAATTTGATAATAATACTACACAATGCTTCATATCTCATCTTACCTTCCACTCTCTTCGTGTGTATAAAATCGTGTCATTAAAAGATGTTCATGATATTTTTAATACATGCTCTGCAAGTTTCTATAAAGTCTATTATGCTTATTTTACTATATTTATCGTACGGCTTTTGTATCTATATTTATAATCAAATAATCCTATAAAATTGTAGGTTACAAAATCGGATTTTAAAATATGTATCTGCAAAAAGATGTTCAATCAAATATTAGCAACCTATTATTATATTTTTCATATTCAAATAACCAGTTTATCGATGAACATGAGGTGTCTAGATTTACTAGTAACGGTGTGCGTAATCTCGATGTGTTTTCTGATGTTTGACGTAAACCAGAGAGTACTATAATATATTATGTAAGCTAGAGCTTTCTTACATCTTCATATCTAAGTGGTGACTGGTTAGGTTAGGTAAGGTGGTGCGACTCACTCTCTTCGTCGTCGAGGTTGGGCGGCGGCGCGGGCGCGGGCGCGGGCGGGCGGTCGATGCGAGTGGTGTAGCGCGGCGGCTCGGCGCTGTCCACGCGCAGGCGGCGCTGCTCGTGCGCGCGCGCCCGCCACGCCGCGTCGAAGCCGGCCGCGTCGCCCGCGCCCCCAGCGCCCGCGCCCCCCGCGCCCCCGCCCGCGCCCCCAGCCGCCGCGCGCTCCTGCTCCCTGCCTATATCACAACACATTTATCATTTCATACGTTCGGCGTGTCTTTGACTGACAGGTTTTACACACTCAGCACGGTAACTGGTCATGACTGATTAAAGCTAGAAGGTTTTGAGAAGAAATAGTGAGAGCAACCTTTCTCTCCAAAGTTGTCATCCACCAAGATCAAAATTCGATCAGGTACTGATTGCTGTTATAATATTGAGTGTTGTTAGTCGAACTTGCATGCGTTATTTATCAGTAAAATAAAAACAAGGTAAAATAAAGAGGTAAGAAAACTAAGCTTTAGATATAGTTATTGGATAAGTATGGTTATAGTACCAGAGAGCAAAGAACAAACTGAATGGACACATAGTCAACACAACTGATTTAAATATTGTCGTAACTACACACGATCACTGAACAGTGAACAGAATGTGTGGCATGCTAGGTCATTGGTTAGAATGGTCCATTAGTTGAGTGCTCCCTGGGCGGTGGGTGGCGTGGGAACGAGGGAGGGAGAGGACACGGACCGTGCGGGTGCAGCGGACGCAGCTCCCGCGCGCGCGGCTCACCTGGCGCGCCCGCCGCCGGCGTGCTGGCCGCCAGGCAGTACATCACCGTCGCTGCAACAAACACACCACATGTATTAACCAACTTTCACAATAAACACTGCTAATGCAAATTAGTCTTCACATTTTTTCAAGTGTTATCAACTTATTTGTATTTATACTTACAGGAATAAATGAGTGCTGGGAAAATTGGTTCGTTTCGTTCTTGTGCAGTCTCTACTAGTATTCTTAGTGGTCCCTTTGGTGTTAATACTGCTATCAAGTCTGAAATAATACATTAAATAAGTCTACAAGTATTTGTGATTTTGCTAGTTGATTGTTGAAAGTCACAACATAATAAAATATATTAGATTATATGATAATAATAAAGTGCTCCATGTTACCCCATATTGATATAACAGCTAGAACTGCCCAAGTGGTCCACTCAGGCAGGTACTTGATAAAGACGAGCGCCATCAAAGCTGCTATGAAGATCAGGTATGCTTGCTGTAGCCTTAGTGGGCCTTTCCAATGGATCACTATCATTCCCATACCACCAAAATTCCACATCACAAATAAAAGCGTGATGTAGTCCATAGGTATGTTGTATGCTCTTAATGCTTCTCTGTGGAAAAGGCGAAAGTAATAATTAAAAAGAAAAATAACTATTTTGTCAAAACTAATAAGTCTATAATACTTTTTCCAAATTTGTATAATGCCTATTACACTGAAATATTTCTCTATACTTGTAATACCTTAATTGACTAGGCAACTAGAATACTTACTCAATATACAGATATGAGAACAAAAACAGCAGCATAAGCGAGGATAGTATGAGCCAGCCATGGATGATCTTGTAGCACCTCTTTTTGTAGAGAACTATGAGCAATACAGTCATGAGGGCAATCACACACAGCAGTATCATTGAATTAGCAAGGGCATTCCATACTTTTGTTACAGCATAAGGACTTTCTTCATGAAACGGTGTGTAGGCTCTGGAACAACATATTTTATTATGATAAAATTAAAAAATATGTGGTAAAGAATAGTAGACTATTGGAAATAGATACTCACAAGTAAACATCTTTAACTGAGTAAAAATTAATGGATGAAATAGTAGCGACGACGACGAGCATACACAGGGTAACAGGCACAAACAGTTTGATGACATGGCGGGCACCATATTTAAGCTCAAGCTCTTCTATCTGGATATCCGCTGGGGGCGGCGGCGGTGGCGCGTTCGAAGCTGAACTGCTGGCCGCTCCCGAACCACCGCCTTCAGTCCGCTCAACACTCTGAACAAAACCAAAACAAACTCTTTTAAATATTTTTAGCTGACTTTTAGCAACTAGTTTAAGTTATTAAACTATGGTGTTGATCTTAAATATAAAATTAATTATAAAAAACATTATCAAGTTAAATCATAATTATTATTACAAAAAAGTAGGCATTTGATAGAATTACTATGTATTTAACTAAACCTAGAAACATAAAGAATGATATCATGCTTTAGATTATATAATTCTAGTTATTGTAAAGTTATATTATAAGTATGATTTTAGCTGTTTATAAATATTGCCTCATGTTTGCCTAAGTTTTTTTCAATAATAAACTACTGCACCAACTGCAAGCAACTTTGCATTTTTTTAAATCTTGTATACAAAATGCTTGCAGGTCTTGTCCTTATCCAAACATAATAATAAAAATCCTAATTTCAATAATAGTTTGCGTTATTTACAGTAGTGTAAATAAAAACAGAAGACATGCAAAACTAACTTTCTGGGAGAAACAGTAACAATGACAGTTAATGAAATAATAAAACGGTTTATTACAACTGGTTCTTTAAAGAGTAAATGAATCTACATACATACTTTGCTTTTTATACAGATTAGATAGTGGGTGTTGGACGATGTTTAGTCATACATTTGCTGCCAAGAATGCTACCGTCTTAACTTCATATACGGTATGTGCGGATAAACTTACGCCATATGATTGCTGATTGTCGGACTTCGTCTTTCGTTTCCTGGCTATTCGCTCGGCAATCTCCCGATCAGGGCGAGCTTCAGCTATGTGGCCGTCCATGAGTGCCGTGTGCTCTGTCGCCTCCTCTATTTCAGATTCTCTACCGGTGTCACTCATTCAACAATCCTTTGAACCACAAACATTTTGATTATCACTGCTTATAACGTATGCAGGTTGGCCTACTTACAACAATTATTATACTAAAAACAAAAACTTTTTCACAGACGTTTTACGCGTCGTATACCGTATACCTATTCAAAAGTAGTGATGTACGTAACGTAACATGAAAAGTGACTCATCGTAATGTCACAACTCGATAATCCATTCTCGATTTTCAACTATTGCCTGCGCGGGCGTAGTCATTTAAATAATAATATACATTTGAATTAGTAATTTAATCGTTTCTTCTGTATTTTATGCAATTAAGTATCTGTTTGAATATTTTGAAAGTAAGTAACAAACTGTAACAAATCAATATTATACAATAGTATTTTTATACTCAACAAGACTGACCTCTCATAGGCTCATGAAAAGACCGAAGTAATATCTAAAGGATTTGAGAAAGCTGTTGTGTTTGTTGTATTTGGTATGATGTTCGTATGTTGACAACACTTTTGCATCATTATAGTGCGACGGCAACATCTTGATATTTTTTAAACGATGTCACTAACTAGGAGATACTTCGTCACAATGTTTTCGGAAGCTGTATTATAACTATGCATATTAATTGTTCGGTTTAGTTATAATGATAATGCTGTTCCACCTTACGCCACAACGTTTCTCTCTTCGCAAAAACCCCGTTATCATTTCTATCCATGTGCCGATTGATGTTAGTATGCAAACATCAACTTTATTGTGTAAATGAATATAATTTAAGACTTGGTAATACTTTAAGAAAAGTCGTGTAAAATATAATTTTTACTTTACAAGACTGAGTATACTCATTAAAAAAGCTACTTAACAGTTAAAGTGAGGGTTGTCAGATCACAATAATAAAATACAATTTAATTATTTATACGACACATATTTATTACGCGTAAAATATAAGAAGACGATGTAAAATAAAATGTAAACATCTATGGAAAATGGTTTATAGATAGAGCCCTTCAGGAGTGCCTTCTTTCTTGCGATACAGGACACTTTCCTTCGACTTTTTGAAGTCTTCATTAGTAACTTTCATACGACGTTCACGTAGCGCCATAAGACCCGCTTCTGTGCAGATAGCCTAGAAAATGACAAATCTCAATGTAAAAAAATATCATTATATTAAGTATCAACAGGTGTGGTTTTTTTTTGGTGGTGACTTTTCTTAGTCTCTAAACTTTTATGTATATTCAAGTTTTACACTTATGAATAGCCTTTTAATTTAAGAGTAATACATACCTTAATGTCAGCTCCAGACAGATCATCTTTCGACATAATAAGTTCAGAGAGGTTGACATCATCAGCTAAGGTCATTCTGGATGTGTGAATGGTAAAAATCCTTCTCTTAGTCTTCTCATCTGGTAGAGGGAATTCGATTTTCCTGTCTATACGACCTGGACGAATCAGAGCTGGATCCAGTGTTTCTATGCGATTTGTCGCCATAATCACCTGTTAAAAAAAACCATTGAATGAATAAACTGTTTTGATATAAATAAATTGCTATAATAGTTGATAATTCTTACTTTAACATCGCCTCGTGAATCAAACCCATCAAGTTGATTAAGTAACTCCAACATAGTCCTTTGAATTTCCCTTTCACCACCGGAGTTAGAATCGTAACTGTGAAATTATAGTTTAGTATTAAATATTTTCAAAGTAATTTTTTTACAGTCACAATAATAGAATTATTTTGAAAGGAATTATACAATACCGTTTAGTTCCTACTGCATCAATTTCATCAATGAAAACAATAGAAGGTGCATGTTCTTCAGCAACTCTGAACAATTCTCGAACAAGCTTGGGTCCATCTCCCTGTACAAATAAATTTCTAAATTAATATGGAGTTGGTATTGTTATAGTATAATAGTAGTTTATTTCCTGACTAGAATACACAATTATAGTCCATTAATAATCTCAATGATGTGTGATAGTAAAATTGACAATCATAATTGAGAATGTAATGCCTTATTTATTACTTACTAAGTACTTCTGGATGAGTTCAGAGCCAACCACTCGCAGGAAAGTGGCAGAAGTCTGGTTGGCCACAGCTTTGGCAAGCAAGGTCTTGCCAGTACCAGGAGGGCCATAAAGGATCACACCCTTAGGTGGCTTTATACCCATCTCCTCATAATACTCGGGGTGCGTAAGTGGCAGTTCCACAGATTCCTACAAAGTAACACATGATGACAATCATAAACATAAAATTGTACCTAAATAAAAAAAACCTTATTTATTGTTGTTATCTCCTTTTTGGACTACTCATTTGGACTATTATACGCAATATAAACAAATGACTATTAAATTAAGGTATGTCGTATAAAGTATGGTATTCTACCTTAATTTCCTGTATCTGAGTGTCAAGTCCTCCAATATCAGCATAGGTTTCTTGCGGAGCCTTCTCGAGCTTCATGACAGACACCATGGGATCCGTGTCATCACCCAAAACACCAACCACAGCATGAACCTAAAAAAGAGTGTAAATAAATAATAATGCCTATAAATAGTAATGTTATGTCAAGATTTAAGGACTTTTAATAACCATTTAGTTTATTTGAGTATTACAGAAAACATTAACACAGATAATGTTTCTCTCATAGTTCTTATAATCAACTACAAATTTAGTACTATACCTTATGATTCAACAGGACCGAGCAGCCAGGCTCCAGTTGGTCCTTGTCCACGAAGGACAGAATGCTGACATAGTGTTCACTGCCCACTGAAGTAGATACTATAGCATGGTTGTCATCAATGATCTCTTCCAAGTTGCCCACAGACATTGGAGTCCCTCGAAGATCGTCGACCTAGTTTGTATAAATAGAAATGCACATTTTATATCATACTAGAATCACATATTAAAACATTTAGATTTTTACAAGGCTTCCATTACTAAAGTTACATACACATCTGGAAATGCGCCACTTCATTAATTAAGGATCATTTATTGTTTACATAAGTAAATACAAATCAATTAGTATGATGACGATGCTACAAATTTTAACAATACTAAAATGTGAACAGCCATTGTTAAAATGTAAATCTGTAAACAAAACTCACCTTAGACCTTTCTTCTTCGATTTTTTCCTCCTGTGGCTTCAGTCTTTCTTGATTGCGAATGAATTCTTCTTCCATAAGAAGATAATCTTTTATTCTTTCTAGTTTCAACAGTTTGAGCCGACACCTTGTATGTGGTGTCACTTGAGGTAATTTCAATGCGGCATCAGGTCCCTTCGCCTTGCGCTTCTTTTTGCCCACCCTAGTAGGGATTGGAGGTTCGTATTTCTTCTTCTTATCCTTGTCATCTTTCTTGTCTCCGCCGCTTCCACCACCAGATTGGTTCTGACCCTAAAATGGATTTTTTTTTAACAAAACATTTGTCGTCCCTTGTTAATTACAATGTTTATATTTTACTTAATTAGTGAACAAGTAAAGCAATGGTTTACCATTTAAAATTCTTGACAATTCCAATATACTAAAATCTTCAACTTTTCAATGTCTGCTTCTGATGATTACAAAGCGGAATTTAAACCATACCATAGAATATAGATAGATTAAATAGTAATCTTTTTGAGTACTGTTAAATGACAAGCAAAAATAATGTACGATTGCTATTCTCGACTATCTGACTGGAATTTCGTTTTGTTGTTTTCTAACAAAAGATCATTTTTATTTTTTTTAATTAAGTGTCGGCAAAATAATAGTAATTTGAAATTTATTTTAAAATATCGTTTTAATTACTATAGAAATATTAAAGGCTATGTACAGTTTTCAATAGCTTATTTTTATTTCGTTATTAACTAAACGTTTTCATTTGACGTGTCTGATCGTCGTGTACGCCTCTTGTCATTTTATCGTTTTTGTGCAATGGACTAATAAGAACTCACGAGTGTGAATTTTTAATAAATCAATTGATAAGTGAGAACGTGAAGTTAATTATTACCTTAAAAATGATGAAGTCTTAAAATGTGTCGGATGTGTCATATCTTCAGTGTCCATTTTCGTTAAAAACATTCTCTTTTTCAACAGCTGATGCCAAACATATTTGGCAGTATTTTGTAAATTGAATCCATCGTTTTTTAGTTTTCAAGATGGTATTAGCAGATTTAGGTCGTAAAATTACGACTGCCTTGCAGTCGCTAAGTAGGGCAACTATTATCAATGAAGATGTAAGTGTATACAAATTATTACAAATATTATGTTAATCATGTGGAGTGACTGAGTACTGCAACTACCTTCATGATAAACTTTGAAACGTTCTTGCAGGTATTGAATTCTATGCTCAAACAAATATGTGCAGCCTTGTTGGAAGCTGATGTTAACATTCGTCTGGTGAAGAACCTTCGTGAGAATGTTCGGGCTGTTATTGACTTTGATGAGATGGCTGGGGGGCTCAACAAGCGCCGGATGATACAGTCTGCTGTATTCAAAGAACTTGTTAAGGTAAGATTAGAAAGAATTATAATAAATTGTACCTCATATTTGTGTACTTCACTGGTCCATTCCTCATATTGCTAGCATGATGTTATGATAGGCTTCATAGTTAATGAAGGTTACTCAATAAGTTTTTTATAATTTTTCAGCTGGTAGATCCAGGAGTCAAACCCTATCAGCCCATAAAAGGCAAACCCAACATTATCATGTTTGTAGGTCTCCAGGGCTCTGGTAAGACCACAACATGTACCAAGCTGGCATACCACTACCTGAGGAAAAATTGGAAGTCATGTCTAGTGTGTGCTGACACCTTCAGAGCTGGAGCCTATGATCAGGTCAAACAGAATTGTACCAAGGCCAGAATACCCTTTTATGGAAGGTTAGTTTAATTTTTAAAGCTCAATACTTTAAATGATGTCTAGCTTTTATTATTGTATATCTTGGATGTGAGGCTTGAAATGCATTAATTAATAATACAATTATCTGTATACTGGCAACTAACATTGTACTAATATGACATTTCTGAAATATGTACTCATAATACAATATAACTATCTTGATTATTGTGTAGCTAGAATGTAGGCAGTACTTCGGTATAAACAATGCATGAACTTTGATCTAAGCAACAAGTGTTTATTTTGCATATAACCTTATTCAACTTTTTACAACATTCTTACTTAACTATGATATGGAACTATGCTGTAAAAGTCTAGGTATTATTTTGCCTTACATTAATGATACACCAACATACGGCCATCCTTACTAATATTATAAATGCAAAAGTTTATTTGGATGGATGTATGGATGTTTGTTACTCTTTCACGCAAAAACTACGGAATGGATTTTAATGAAACTTTTCAATAATGTAGTTTATACATCAGAATAACACATAGAATAATTTTTTTAAAGATAGTGTATAAATTTACATTCACGCCGGTGAAACCGCGGGGCACAACTAGTAAGCTAGTATTTTTAAGCCATCTAACCAACCTTATTTCAAGGGCACTATTTAATCAAATATATCAAACTAATTTATTACAGTTACACAGAAGTAGACCCTGTGGTCATAGCAACTACTGGAGTGGAGATGTTCAAGAAGGAAGGATTTGAAATGATAATCGTGGACACAAGTGGTCGTCACAAACAGGAAGAGTCATTATTTGAAGAGATGTTGGCGGTTGCTAATGCCATTGTAAGTAACTAATACTTTACATGTCCTATTAATATCTAGTTAAGTAGACACATGTTTTGTAAAAGCAGACATTAATAAAATAATTAATATTTACTGGCCTGTTGGTCTAGTGGATTATGATGGGTTTGATTCCCATCCATGACAAATGTTTGTGTGTTGAACTTGGTCATTAATTTGTTCTGTATCTGGGTGTATTCGGAATTCCTCGGCTTTTCTCTACTATAATATGCATCTATTATACAATATACATATAAACCTTCCTCTTGAATCTCTCTATCTATTACTGAAAACTGCATTAAAATCTGATGAGTAGTTTAAAAGATCTAAGTGAAAAGACAGCAGAAACAAAATAGCTTTATTATTGTATGTAAAGATATGTATGTATTTAGAAATATATTAGTATGTTTATTAGGTCTCTGGTTAGAACAGGCCATGCCTAGTTTGGATTTAACTGGGGCCAGAGTCTGCTATTTACACTCCGTGTCAGTGTGCTCATAGTTGGCTCATAGTGGGACGATTTTACGATACTTGGCATTCTACTAACTTAGTATCGTATATCGTAAAATCGTCCCACTATGAGCACACTGACACGGAGTGTAAATAGCAGACTCGGGCCCCTGGTATTCTGTGATTTGTCCCACAATGTTATTATTGTATCTCACTATGTAAGTGTAGAAAAAATTAGTCTTATTTTACATCAAAAGTACTATTAAAGTATCTGCTGCAACTAGCATGGGCAAATCCAATACATTATTGTAAAATATACATTTTATTTCTTAATAATACTTTATTTATTTTAAATTTCTTTATCCTCTCTCCTAAATTTTGCGTGCCCAATAGGGTCCACGATGTACTATATGTTCTTTACTTACCACCTATTAATACCATTGTGGAAAGCAAATAAAAGTTTTGAGTTTGAGTTTGAGAACATTTATTTTTCAATTTTACAGGGTATTGTACATTTACTTATATATTTACAGAAACCAGACAATATAATATTCGTGATGGATGCAACAATTGGTCAAGCTTGTGAAGCACAAGCTAGAGCCTTCAAGGACAAAGTTGATATTGGATCTGTCATCATTACCAAGTTAGACGGCCATGCCAAGGGTGGTGGTGCATTGTCGGCGTAAGTATTCACATTGTAAAGTACATGTTCTTAGTTTATCATCAATGAAAATGTGTGATGTTCTCCAAAATCTCTTTAGTACATTTTGCCTTTCTTGGATGTAAGCCATAGTAACCTCTTTAACTCATCTAAAATTTATGAGGCTAAGTAATTAATTTCATCTAATACCAAAACTTTTCTCATATACCTAGTCAACTTACGAGCATTGTTCACCCTGTTTATTCTTTTATTTATCATTTACAGTGTGGCAGCAACACAAAGTCCTATTATCTTCATAGGTACTGGAGAACATATTGATGACTTGGAACCCTTCAAAACTAAACCCTTTATCAACAAACTTCTGGGCATGGGAGACATTGAGGGACTTTTAGATAAAGTTAATGAACTTAAGCTTGATGACAATGATGAACTGTTAGAGAAACTAAAACATGGACAGTTTACACTGAGGGCTATGTATGAACAATTCCAAAACATTATGAAAATGGGACCCTTTTCACAAATCATGGTATACTATACTCTATTAATTTTCGTAATATCTTCATATTGAATTATTTTTAACACCATATTTATCTTCCTAACAGGGTATGATTCCAGGCTTCTCTCAAGATATAATGTCAAAGGGCAGTGAGCAAGAATCAATGGCTAAACTAAAACGTCTTATGACCATAATGGACTCAATGAATGAAGGCGAACTGGACCATCGCGATGGCGCCAAATTATTCTCAAAGCAACCCACCAGGATCACGCGAGTGGCACAGGGCGCCGGCGTCACAGAGAGAGATGTCAAAGACCTCATTGCTCAGTACACTAAGTTTGCAGCCGTTGTTAAAAAAATGGGAGGTATCAAAGGTTTATTCAAGGGAGGTGACATGGCAAAGAATGTCAACCAAACTCAAATGGTCAAACTCAACCAACAAATGGCAAAGATGATGGATCCACGCATCTTACAACAGATGGGTGGTATGTCCGGCCTTCACAACATGATGCGACAACTGCAGCAAGGCTCAAGTGGAATGAGTAGTCTAATGGGTGGAAAGTGACAAAAATTATAGTTAACAGTAAGTCTTATATGAAACTGTATTTTATCCAATAAAGGTGGACACCGAAATGTTGATTATTTAGTTTATTATTTAATTTAATACCCTTTCTTTTATTTTAACTCATATATCCACTCATATGACCAGTAGAACAATATCAGCGTGTGTTTAAACATATATAACCCGGTCACATTATCTCGAGACCTGGCGTCGTGCTTAAAAAAAGTATCCTCTAGTAGGATATTATTATAAACAATAAGATTTCCAACAAAACAAATATTGTGCTAATTAATTTAATGGAGGTAATATTATTATAATGATATGATTAAAATGAAGAAAAATAAATGAATGTTCTCATTCCAGCGAGGTCTCGAGATAATGTGACCGGGCTATATTTATGTTTACTTATAATTACCTACCCTCAAAAACGAAAATCGTCAATGAGTATACAGGCTGTTAAGAAAACCATGTCCGACCCGAAAGAGTGATATAGGGTTCACAATCACATGCTCAAATAAAATATTAAATTTGGAATATTCATGATAGTAACAATAATAATGAAGTTTGAAATAACCATTTTTTGCCGCAAAATTCCCTAAATTTGAGGTTTAAACAAAAGTTACACCACCATTTTCGTCGGTATTATTGGCGGCCTCTTGTATGATCATTTGGCAGCCCCTGTGAGTTGTGACGAAGCCGATACTTTATCTTGCAATTTGAGAAAAAAATAATTTTTGGTAATATTTTTTTTTCCAATTATTTTTTACATTAATGATATCAGATATCGATAGGTACCTAACAATATCTTAACGGATCGGACAGGGTTTTCTTAACACACTGTCATCATCATCTCCCGAGTCTTTTTCCCAACTATGTTGGTGTCGGCTACCAGTCTTACCGGATTCAGCTGAATACCGTATTTTACATGGAGCGACTGCCTATCTGACCTCCACGACCCATTTTAAAGGCCTGGGCACACCAAAAGCAGTAGCAGTGCGGTAGCAGTGCGTCTACGTTTGAAAATCATGTAGTTATATGAGGGGTGACACACTGAACAAACGCGGGCCCGCTGATCCTACCTGCTCCGCCACTGCGCCGCGCACGCACTGCTCTTCTACAAAACTTTCGGACGTGAGCAGCGCAGGCGCGGGGCGGTGGCAGCGCAGGCGCGGGCCGGCCGCAGTAACTACGCGTTGTATTACTATGTCCGCCATAATGACTAGTCACACCAAAGCAGTTGAGCGGGACAGACGCGGCGCGGGTCGTAAACGGTTGTGATTTTTTACAACTTTATCATGGAAACGAATGAAAAATTGATTGAGTTAGTGAGGAAATATAAATGTTTATATGATTTAAAGGACAAATATTATAGAAATACGGTTTACAAGATGGACATAGACGATGGTACTCCCCATATTCTTCTCTTCTCTTATTTACATCGTGAACCCATATTCTTTTTTTTTACTTAAAGCTAGAAGTACTGAGTGTGGCTATCGATACGACACACATAACGCAGTTAGAAAGCAGGCCCGCCTTCAAACTGCTTTCTGACTGCTCATGTTTCTGGTGTGACATCAACCGCGGCGCAACTGACCTGCCCTGCTCAGGTGCTGCGCCTGTCCCGCTTTTGGTGTGCCCAGGCCTTAACTGGGAAGCACCGTAGGTATCCCATAGTAAGACTGGTTGTCAGAATTGACTTAACCGTTAACGACTGCCAAAGATCTATGTATGACAGCCGGGACCTACTGTTTAACGTGCTTTCCGAAACACGGAGGGGTCTCGGTATGTTATAAATGGTCACCCATCACCATGGACCAACCGCGGCGAGCGCGGCTTAACCTGTATTATCGGTCAAACCTTACGGCTTACACTTAGCCACGAGCCCCTTTTCTTAATCAACACACTGTATAGCTCAATAAATTATACGGAGTAGTAAAACTATAGGTTCGGCCTACGGGAGTCCGCTGGTACGGGAGTAAACCACCCTAAATTGACGTCCTGTTTTAAATTGTCCAATTTAGGCCATCTGCATCTGTAACAGTTAACATGCGGCAACATGCCCTAAGTTGGCCATGTTTACTTGTAGAATTTTTCAAGAAAAGTAAACATTAATGTTTTCCTCAAGGCAACTTCTACAACATGCACGGGATGGCAAGCAGCTCATACTTACATTCGATCAAGATTCGATCCTTATTACTTTTAGCGGCAAAATCTAGACTTATCAGCAAGCGTATAGACGGATCTGATTATAAAATTAAAACGGTGTGGAAGATCATAAATTCTGAAACTGGAAATAGTACTCAAAGAGATACAGACCTTTCTTTGAAAATCAATAATAAAATAATTTCAGACAAGACAGATGTTGCTAACGCTTTTGAAGTATTTTTTTCAAATATACCAGTAGAGGTGACGAAGTCTCTTCCTTCGTCTTCGTCAAAAGCGGAATCATTACTAAAGACGTCTATGAATAAAAGTTTTCCAAATTTTAATTTTACGTATGTAGCTATCTCCTAGTATTGTTAAGAAAACATTTAGTAAGCTTAAAGTAAAGACCACTGAAGATTTATGGGGAATCTCTGTCAAAGTACTTCAATCCATAATTGACACTATTGCCCCTATTCTTGCAAAAATCTTTAATGACTGTGTTGATTGTGGCACTTTTCCTGATTTAATGAAACACAGTAAAGTAATACCTATTTTTAAATCTGGATGCAAGAATGATCCATCTAACTATAGACCAGTTTCAGTACTTCCTGCTTTTAGTAAAATATTTGAAAGAATGGTCCTTGACCAAATGATGTCACATTTTGGCAAGTATAATATTTTTCACGAGCAACAATTTGGTTTCACTAAGGGAAGGTCGACGACATTTTGGGAGCTTGGGAGGGTTCACAAGATGCCATTGGCATTTTTTGTGATCTCTCCAAGGCTTTTGATTGCGTGGATCATAACACTCTGATCCTAAAACTAAAATACTACGGATTACGAGGACAAACTTTAGATCTAGTGTTGTCATATTTGTCAACAAGACAGCTAAAGGTAGGCGTAAACGGTGTGACTTCACCTGGGTCCTTAGTAAGAATGGGCGTGCCTCAGGGTTCAATATTAGGCCCCTTTCTTTTCCTAGCATATATAAATGATCTGCCTTTCATAATGTCTAAATTAACGGATATAATTTTATTTGCAGACGATACCTTTATAATTTTTAAAATTAATAGAAAATTGCACGACTTTACTAATTCAAATAGTGCGCTTAACGTGTTGTCAGATTGGTTTTCAGCTAATAATTTGCTATAAACGCTTCGAAAACAAAATGTTTAAAATATTCTCTTCCGAACGTTTGATCGCATTTGGATCTAAATCTAATGCTTGATGGTAAAAAACTAGAGTTAATTAACGAAACGGTATTTCTTGGCGTTACTTTAGATTCTAAGTTACAGTGGGGTGCTCACATCAAAGCACTGTCGAAAAGGCTAAGTTCAGCTGTATTTGCGGTACGGAAAATTAGACAGCTCACGGATATTCCTACGGCAAAATTAGTTTACTACGCGTATTTTCACAGCATTATGTCATACGGCATTCTGCTATGGGGCTCTGCAGCCGATGTAGATTCTATATTCATCTTGCAAAAACGAGCAATTCGCGCCATTTACTGTATGGGCCCCCGTGAATCACTTAGAGATAAATTTAAAGAAATCGTTATTCTCACGTTGCCATCGCTTTATATTATGGAAAATATAATGTACGTTCGTAAACATTTAGATAGTTTTAGTGTCAACAGTGATTATCACAATATTAACACCAGAAGGAAAAATAAACTATTAGTCCCAAGGTTTAGACTAACTAAAACAAATACTAAATCCTTCCTAGGGAATTCTATTCGCTTTTATAATAAATTACCAGATAGTTTAATTCATTTAACTAACAAAAAGTTTAAAACATGCGTGAAATCCAAACTAATAGGAAAGGCTTATTATAAAATTTTAAATTAGTGACTACGTAGAGGATAAAAGTGCGTGAATCTAGGACCTTCTGCACATGTGGCCTCCCTGGCGGTCCGTCAGTTCATTTGCCTCATCTTGTTGTTGTATCTTTCTCGACTAGCTTCCCCACGGTCTCTATTCGTAGAAACCTTTTGACATGCCTTGACATTCCTGTTAGGGTTTAGGTAGGTCTACATAATATATTGTATGTAAAGCTATTTACCTATTTAACTAGATATTTTTTCTTGTTTACTTAATTAAGTCTTTTATTATTATTATTTTCGCATACGCGACCTTTGTAAATGTGACGGCAATGTAAATTTAGTTGCGTGTACTACTTCATTTTTCTTCCATTTTGGATGACATCGCATTTTGCTATTTACGTTGTTGTCGCATATTTGTTTATTTATTAAAATAATTGTATTTTTAACATTGATGTTAACCTTTTTTTCAAAAGAGTAACCAATGGAGTTTCTTGCCGGTTCTTCTCCATTGGAATGACATTTTGGAACCTGCAACTAGAGTCAGTAATTTAACGTTTTAAAAGAGCTTAAAAAGGCCTACTTGAAATAAAAATATTTTGATTTTAGGTTTAAAGAATTTTATTCTCAAAAAAGACACAAAAATGTCACTTTTCTGTATGCATTCGATACCAGATGAAAGACATGTTTACAGCTGAAAATATAAGAATGATTCGTTTTTCTTTTACTCCCAGACTAGCATTTACAATTTTTTTTTCTTTAATCATAATGGCCACAGAGTACTTTTTTATGGTAGGCTTACAAACTCGACTTAATTTTAAATGGTAACTTTCTTCCTTTAACAACTGTGGTTGTGAAGTGTCAACAAAGTCAAAGTAATAGTGTCATAGTGATGCGACTCGAGTGAAATTTTGCCATTCGATTCATTCGAGTCATTTTATAATGTCACTCGAACACCACTCGAGTCATCGAGTCACTCGAGTGGTGCCCGAGTGACTCGACCACTAACGTGCATCGAGTCACCTGTGACAATTAATCTGAAGTTAAAAGAAGACACAACTACGTTTAACAGCAAAACCGATATTTTTAACATTAGTAATCAGAAATCAAAAACAATAAAATAACGGCAACTCCCTCAACTTGACTCAACTCGTCAGCGCTATGCACGCGAGCATGTACAAACCTGTTTGTCTAGGCGAGTGATGAGCGAGTAACTCGAGTTTACTCGAGTCCGAGTCAACTCGAGTCGCCTATTTCTTCACTCGAATACGATTATTTTAGGTATCACTCGAGTCACTCGAGTAAAAGTGGAATCGAGTCGCATCACTATAGTGTCAATTAGTGTCAATCTGTCAGTCAATGTTGTTGACGAAATGTTTATTAATATTTTAACTATTTTATTTAGAACTTAAAAATTACCTGTGATTAGTTGGAGCGTTATGTACGCTGTATCTTTAAGGATATTAAAGCAATTAACTTTCCCCAAAAGGGTATTTTTTAATATCTAATGTAACTTATAACCTATTTACCGTCTGAAGAAGTATTGAATAGTTTAGTTATTTAATTTGCAGGCTTACGCAAACAACACATCATTAAAGTTTCGAAGATTAAGGTCGAAAATGGATATTGAACTAAAGAGCCGCGAGAATCCTGTTGTTCTTAAGTTGGAATCAGCAGAATTTAAAAGTATATTCACACCGGAAGTTGCGGCGCTCAAAAGTTTGTTCGATAAATATAATTATGAAATTAGAGTTGCTGGCGGAGCTGTAAGGTATTTTATCTATAAATTATAGTATTTTTCAAACAAATGCCGCCTGTGACACCCGAGGCTGGCGTGATTCCTGAGAAAAGAGTGTTCACCTATTGAGTGACCTCTTAAAAAATCTAATATAAAAAATGATTGCAAAATACCTACCATGTAAATAATTGAACAAGAGTTGTGTTCTCGGGTATTATAAGAGAAATGGTAGGTAACTACTGTTTCTGACTGTAGTGTGGGAATAAAGTATTAATTCCTCACTTTTTATATTTTTATAGATCTAGGCAATTTTCCCTATCATGCTAAAATAAACATTATTTTTACTACTTTAGGGATTTGTTAATGGGACTGAGTCCTAAAGACCTCGATTTTGCTACCACTGCAACTCCACACCAGATGAAAGACATGTTTACAGCTGAAAATATAAGAATGATTAATGCAAATGGGGAAAAACATGGTACCATCACTGCTAGGATCAATGATAAAGAGAGTTTTGAAGTAACTACTCTCAGGGTGGACATCGTCACTGATGGGCGCCATGCTGAAGTGGAATTCACTACAGATTGGAAGCTGGATGCAAACAGGAGGGATCTCACTATTAATTCTATGTTTTTAGGTAAAATAATTTTTACATAATGTAATTTTTCGGCACTTACATCACACACTTCATAATAATGTTTGTATTTTCATAGTTACAGTATATAGCTAGATTAGCGAGCTTCTCCTGTGGAGTTTAAGGTTGGAGTGTAGCCTTAGGGGCGCTATGGAGCAAGGACTTGAAAAAAAAATCGTTTTTTTTTTTTTCGGAATCTTTCCGATTTTTTTGCAGTATCGGGTTGACCTTGTCTGTAGCAACCATTTAGGGTCTGAGAAGCATGGCCCTACGACGCACCGTTTCCGACTTATGGCCTGGGCCGTTTAAGTAAAAGGCTCATAACTCGGAAACGGTGCGTCGTAGGGCCATGCTTCTCAGACCCAAAATGGTTTCTATGGACAAGCTTTATCAGTTGCTGCAATAAAAATGGTCGAATTCTAAGATTTTTTTTTTTAACTTAATTTTTTTTTGTTTTCTTTGCTGCTCATAGTGCCCCTAAGCGTATACTCCAACTCCTACACTCCGCCCCTAAGACGACGCACTGACCGAGTTTAAATCAACTTAAAATTTAAAATATATTTTGCTGCTTTGTAGCAAAAATAATTTGTATATCATATAAAATTACATTATGTGGACATATTACAGGTTTTGATGGCTCTGTATATGACTACTTCTTTGGATATGAAGATTTACAAAAAAGAAGAATTGCATTTGTTGGTGACTCAGACAAGAGGATCAAAGAAGATTATCTCAGGATTATGAGGTATTTCCGGTTCTATGGCAAGATAGCAGATAAACCTGACAACCATGAGAAAGTGATCTTACAAGTGATAAGGCAAAATGTTGGAGGTCTGCAAAATATATCAGGTGAAAGAATATGGTGTGAACTGAAAAAAATGCTGCAGGGAAATTATGCAGGAAGTCTATTGAAAACAATGATTGATGTAGGAGTAGGAAACTATATGGGTAATTATAAAATCTTATTATTAGTTCTATGCTGTAAAAATATTAAATTGCAGGACCTATCATTTTACAAAAACCTACCAATTTCTGATTTCATACAGGCTTACCATCACATCCAAATATTGAAGAACTAGACAGAGTGGTGAAAAGAGCTGAGCATCTTAAGTTGCACCCAATGAGTTACCTGGCAGCTTTGCTCACAGATCTAGATCAAGTGACCATGCTCCACAGCAGGCTCAAATTCTCTGGCTATGACAGAGATCTAGCCTATTTCCTGGTAGAACATAGAGGAGACAAAGTTGCTGCAAGACCTTTGCTGTAAGTAAAACTTAATACCTAAATATTGTATTATTTTAAATAATGGTGTCTAATTTTTAATATTTATCCATTGTATTTTTTTAGGCCCTATGAAAGGCTGGTATTAAATACTAAGATAAAACAAAAAGATGCAATTGAATATGTAAAAGAAGTGTTAAAGTACAGGGGTGATGACAATCTATTAGAACAATTTAATAAATGGGAAGTACCCAGGTTTCCCATCAGTGGTAAAATGTTAAAAGATGCTGGGGTCCCACCTGGAAGAATGTATGGTCCTATCATTAGCAAAATTAAAGATATGTGGATTGATAATGAATACAAACAATCTGAAGAAGAGCTTGTGAAGATAATCCCCAATATAATAGAAGAATTTGGAAACAACAAAATAAAAAAAACAGTAAATAAATAAATAGGAAGTTTTATTTTATATTTAATAAAACATAGCTTGTATAAAATAGTATGATTATTAAATTGATATTTACTAATGCAAAAGATAATGATTTTATGTGTAATTTGCAACAATAATAGTTACTATAATAATTTTACTCATGATCTGCTTATCACCTCACCTGTTCACAATTCATGGAAATCAGGTAATGACACAATTATTAATTATTTAGCATTACTGTCAACATTGTTATGTTGTCTGGGTATATAATAAGTTAATATTATCAATACTCTTACAGCCCTAATAACAAATAATATATTTGCGAAATTACATCAATAATTTTAATTTGGTTGATAAGGTTCATATCTGTTACAGCCATCATCATCGTCCCTGTGTTCCATAAAGCATCGCTTACAGAACAGGTACTTACAACCTAGGCACCTCATCTTTGCATCTTCATTACATATTTCACAAAAAGGCAATTCATCGGCTGTACTTGGAGATATTTCATCTGCTTCCAAAGATGCTTCAGCTTTTATCTGTAACACCAAACTTATGTTGAGTAGTTTTTCACAAGATAACCAGAGTAGACTAGTTTGGAAATAAGGAAAGTATTCTTAATTCTTTATTGTACACACTTAAACATTTTAAAGATATACATTAATAAAAGTTGATGTACAGAGGCGAGTTTAACTCAACATTGAGTTTGTTAAAAATCTGATTTTTAAATAGTTTTGTTTTTAGATAGAATGGAATTCGATATTTCATCTATTACTTTTTTACCTATTTAAATGGAATCTTGTATAGTTATACATAGTTATTTTAGGGTCATATGAATGTAATGTTATATTAGTATGAAAGTTTGGGAGAAAGTTATAGAACGACGACTGAGAGAAGAGAGTGAGGTTTCACAAAACCAATTTGGTTTTATGCCTGGTCGAGGAACAACGGATGCCATATTTGCTATCCGCCAATTATGCGAAAAATATAGAAGTGCGCACAAGAACTTGCACATGATATTCGTTGACCTCGAAAAGGCATACGACGGGTACCACGTGAAGTACTGTGGTGGGCCCCTAAGATGAAAGGAGTGCCTGGGAAGTATGTAGAATTGATCCGAGCTATGTATAGTAGATGTAGTAGCCAAGTCCGGTCTACTGTGGGTGACACAACCAGTTTTAATGTGGCGGTCGGCTTGCACCAGGGTTCGGCTCTCAGCCTCTCAGAGGGTACCTAGGGTCGCTAATCCAAGGCGACGGTGATGTAGACCGAGACGTTACACAGCGGATCAATTCAGGATGGATGAAATGGCGACAGGTCACTGGAACAACTTGTGACCCACAGATGCCCCTCAAGTTGAAGGGTAAAATCTACAAAACAGTTATTAGACCTGTCGTAATGTATGGATCGGAATGTTGGGCCCTAAAGAAGACGGATGAAAGACGATTACATGTAGCGGAGATGAGAATGCTGAGATGGATGTGTGGAGTGACGAGAATGGATAAGGTTAGGAATGAGTAACTGAAAAAGTGAAAGGGAATCGCCTAGCCTGGTATGGGCATGTAATGAGGAGGGATGAAAGACATGTGAATAAGAGAGTGATACATTTGGATGTGGATGGCTGGAGAGGAAGAAGAAGGCCGAAAAAAAGGTGGCTTGACTGCGTGAGAGATAATATGAATGAAAAAGCAGTGAATGAGAGTATGACAGCAGGGATGTTATGGATATATAATTTCGGATCCGGATACGGATATGGATATTGGTAAAATATAATATCGGTTTCGGTTACGGTTATGGATATTAAATTATTTCGGATTATCCGATAGTTTCGGTTACGGATATTAATTTTTTAAGGAACTGTAAGTACGAATAGCTGTGCAAGTGTGCACCTCGCGCTGTGACGTCATTAGGTAGCGGGAGAGATGTCGCTTTCCAGCGGAGTGCACAGTTAATTCGTACGAGTGTAGTATTTAATTAGACTCCGCCCTATCCGAAACTATCCGAAACTTTTATTTCGGATTCGGTTACGGTTACGGATATTTTTTTATTTCGGATATCCGATAGTTTCGGTTACGGATATGGATATCCATAACAACACTGTATGACAGCTAATAGAGTGGAATGGAAGGAAAAAACATGGTGCGCCGACCCCAATTAATTTGGGAAAAGGGCAGGAAGAAGAAGAAGATGAATATAACTTACCTTTTCAACAATTTTCTTGACTGTTTCCTCTTCATCTTCAGACTCTTCATTCTGGACCTCTTTAGAAGTTTGTGGAGTAGCACCAGTCCCTTTAAGTTTCTGCATTCTGGTTTCTATATCAGTTATAATTCCATTAAACTCATCATTGTACTTTGTGTCAATGTTAGTTTGTTCCAGATATTGTTTGATCAAATCATCTGCTTGTTCTTGCTCTGTTCTTGTGTCTGGAGGTGGTAAAGCCGGCTACAAGTAATTAACATGATTAGGTATATGATATTGTTCAACAGTTTTCCACAAAGTAGTAATTAAAAAAAACCCTCTAGTATTCTAAACCCACTAGATGTTGAACTACTGAACTGATTTTAATAATATGTGATGAATGTGAAAATGCTATCAGAGTAAACAAAAATTTTGCTATACTCAATGTATCAATGCTTTCAGATGAAAAGACCACTTTTAAATATATCACCTTACTAGAGCTTATTTCTATGGGAACTCCTTTTAGTTTTGCTAGCCGTGTCTGTATTTCTGCATCTGAGGAGGTTGGTCTTTCCCCTTTGATTTTCTGAAGGCGGTTCATAACTGCCTCATCTGAGACAGCAGTAGGAGTTATTTCTCTACCCTCTTTCAACTTCTGAAGTCTTGCCAATATTTCTTGATCAACCAAATCCAAGTTACTGCTAGTATTTGTACCAACTTGCTTCACTTCCATTGCACCAATTCTCCTATATTGTCAAAAGAATATATAATTAATTAGTATATTCTATTATATGTGGCAAGCCTGCCCAGGAAGAAGGTCAGTTGGTGCACCCGGTGCAGGATAAGGTTGTATCAATATTTTAACTTACCTGTAATATGCATCCGGGGCTTCCACCTTTTTAGGTTCATGAGGCTTTAATGTCATATTTTTACATTTAGCACAAACCTGAAATTAGGACAGTATAAATATTGAGAGTTTAAGATATTTTTCTGTTTATGTAAGATATGTGTATTAAGATATTTTGGCATGTTATTAATGAATTGAAAACTTTATTACCTTCACTTCAGCATTCAACTTTGGTAAAAAGATTTTTTGGTCTAGACATTTTGAGCAATAACTGAAACCACAACTGGGACAGCCTTTCTGTAAAAAGAAACAATTTGCAGTTTTATGAAAACTAAAAAATAATCCTTTGCATTTGCAATGTAAAAGATTTTGTCTTCAAGGCTAAAAAGTGGGGAAAACTTGTGCTTTTACATATCTGTAGAAGTTATGGATCTATAAGCATTTATAAAACTGTAATACATTACATACCTCTTTGCGTAACAATGAGAACGGTTTTGTACAGGAATTACAAGACATTGTCTCAAAAGTAAATAAATGTTTATTTATTGATTTTAACAATTACAGCTTGTTATGATTATTGCCTAATATTGAACCTTTTTACGTTAGAATGGTGATAAAAGAGTTCAAAATTGATGATAAGTAAATAAACATACTCTGATTGATAACAGTAAAATTTAGTGTAAATACTAGTAAATAGTGACTTAATACTAAAACATCACAAAAACTCAAAAACTAGATTGTATGACAGTGACACTGTGACACTGACACACACACACTGATCCACTAATAAATAGAGTTGGGCGTAACTGATATATTTTCCTAATGCATTATACATTATATTATAAATTTCTAACTGTTGTTTTTAACTGTTATAATATATATTATATTATATTATATCGTATTGAAGGAACACTAGACACTGTATGTTATAATAAATACAATAGCATTTTGCAATTGGACGTTATAACAAAAGATTATTATTATTTATTAGACAGCAAGCACTTTTTAGCATATTTCATTTTTAAACGTTGCATGGTTTAAAATGTATAGAAAGAAAAAAAAAGTTTTGATTTCAATGAACTTGCCTTCCTACTTGTTACAGGCTTAGGACTGTCTGAATATATAAAAATCTCATTCAGGCGTAGTTATAGCTTATATTATATATTTACAACAATTATTATTTACAACAACTTTTTACCATAACTTTACGTAAAAACTGTGATATTTCAACTCTTACGTGAGCCTTCGCAACGTAAGTTCGAAATCAAAACAAACTGCGGCAAACTAACGAAAACAAATTTAAACAATAATTATCAATAGAGCAGAAGACATGCAGTAATTTTTGCCAGTATTATGAAGCTAAATTCACACTAATATAAAATAAATATTAAATTATTTTAACGATATTAAAAATTTGCTCTTGTTATTTGTAAGTTAAAGTACATATTTGTTTGGCGCTTTAATAATTATGTAATATGAAACTAACTTCATACTAATATAAAATAAATGTTATAAATATATTATTTTAATGGTGGTAAAAATGTACTCTTGTTATTTGTGAGTTAAAGTTCATATTTGTGTGACGCTTTAATACGATGTGAGGTTCGACAAAATTATTTTCAAGGCCGAAATGGCGACTTGGCGAGCGAGTGGCGGGCGAATACTACCGAGTATCTCCGATCGTTGCCGAACCGATGCGCTTACTATAGAAAATAATATATATTATAACAGTCTTTGTTGCAAATAAATAATGGTTGGAACGTTAGAAATGTATAATGAATTATATTATCTGTTATATGTTATAACGCCCAACACTACTAATAAAGGCTTTAGTAATTTCTCTAAGTACTATATAACCCCCCAAAAACCCCCTGACCACAGATGCAGCAATATCATTCTTATGCCAGTCATACACGTAACGTGTAAGTATCTTGTAAAATACTTTTCTCTGTCTAAGTTGTAAAAGGATATTTCTGCCATATAACCAATAAACGTTATTCGTCAGTCTCCCGCAAGTTTATTTTATTGTTCTCTGTCTAACGGGACACTCCTTACCTACACATCCACTGACCTCAAAAACTATAATTTTACTTTCGCTATCTGGAAACACTGGTCTTCTTCCTCTGTGGTAAATGTTTGCAATTTTAAATTTTTATTACTTTTCTTATTATGTCATTCGAGAGGGCAAGTGTTGTTTCAGTTGCTTGTATTTTTTTACATTATTTTCAAATTTACTTCTAACAATCGTAATCAATTACTATTACTAGTAGCACAGTAGATATCATTAATTAATGTAATGAAATCTAAATAATGATTTTTAAATAACTCAGTCGCAATACATAACAAATTCAATAATAGTTATTATTATCTTAGTTAAACCAATATGGCTTTAACTGTTATATTACCACCAAACATGTTCGAAGTTATAGATAGAGCTGGAATATCTACGGCCAAGCAAATTATTACACTTTCTGTTTGGGATATTAAAAAATCTACAAACTTAAGCAATGAAGATATCTTATTACTAAAAAATATTGTTTCTGAGCATGTTTCGCCTAGTACTTTTACTGGAAAAGCCTTAAAGAAAAGCCACAGTGAAATACTTAAAATATCTACAGGATGTAAGAATATAGACAATTTATTAAAGGGTGGCTTTAGACGAGGAACAATAACAGAAGTGTTTGGGGAAAGTGGGACTGGGAAGACTCAACTAGCTTTGCAATCAACACTTTATAATTGGGAAGGTGGATGTCTATACATTTGCACAGAAGATTTATTTCCAACAAAAAGATTTGAAGAAATCAAAACAAACCTCCCTTTTTATGACTCTAAAATAGACTATGGAAAACATATCTTTGTGGAACATATAACAGAAGCAAAAGATTTGTTGGCCTGTATAAGGGTGCGTCTACCTAGACTGTTAGAACAACATAAATTGTCTCTTATAGTCATTGACTCAATTACAGCACCATTCAGATGTGAGAGTACTAACTATGTAAAGAGAGCAGAAGATTTGAGAGAAATTGCTATTTCATTGACATCATTAGCTCAGGAATATAACATAGCTGTTCTCTGTATAAACCAAGTTACTGCATCCTTTGAAGTAGCAGATAATGTATTGCCAGCCTTGGGTTTGGCATGGTCCAACATGGTTACTACTAGGCTAATGATGAAGAAGTCTTCCAAAATTTTACCTAACCATATGCATCACTTACTAACTTCTAACCAAACTATTTATTTAAGAGAGTTGTTGACAGTATTTTCTCCAGATTTACCAAATACTTCAACAGAATTTGTTATTACATCAATAGGCCTACAAAGCTTGTAGAATAACAAAAATTAAAATATTTAATAAAACAAGTTTCGTTTAATTTTTGTGTTCAATTTAGACAAATTGTTATAATTAGGTAAAATGATATCCATTTAAAAATAACATTACGATACTATCAATACTATGTGCATGTGCATTACATCATTTACATCAAGTTTTTTTATGTGAATTCGTGAATTCATTATACCATTTACAAATTGTATATAATAAAATTTGTCTGCTCATCACAATAAAACTAATGTTTTTCTTGATAACAATGATACAATCATTATTGATAGCTTAATTTTATTATATACTGAAATAAAATTGTTAATCGATTAGAGAAAAAAGGTACTACAACTTTCTTTTTTTTTAAAGGATTCTAATACAACTTTCGAGCCTATAAAAATGTGTCGCCAGTGTAAACATCGCACATGTATAATTGACATTAATGACAGCAACTGCTGTCAAATACGACTGGATGTTGTAGGCACTTGCAGGTTGTAGGTTTATTTATGTAAGCGAGCGATTTGTAAACAATGTAACTTGAATAAAGCTCTTGGGGGAATTAAAGTAATTCGCAAAGTTGATTTAAAATACTTTATAAAATATAATATACCGCCGCATTAATACACCGCCCATAGCGCTCTATTCCAATGCTTATAAAGCGAGTTATATATGGTATTCGCTCTGTAGCGATACACTTTCACCCCGCAGGCTCGAAACCTGCGCTCAATGCCAGTCGAGTCGCCGTTCGATACGCAAGTCCGTCACCGACCTCGCCCAGTAGAAGGAAAATGGTGTGTTTTTGTTATTACTGACCAATTTGTAACTTCAACATTTATTAGTACCTACTCTTATTATTTATGTGGGTACTTGTGTTCTAGGCAGACAAACTGACTCAAGAAGACCGCGACACGCAACTCCAACCGTTGTTAAAGGCTGGTTGGAAAGTGCAAAGCCAGCGGGATGCTATTGAAAAAGAGTTTCAATTCAAGGACTTCAATCAAGCTTTTGGATTTATGACTAGAGTGGCACTACTGGCTGAGAAAATGGATCACCACCCAGAATGGTTTAATGTTTATAATAAAGTGCAAGTAAGTAGAAGTAATAAATAAGGTATTGAGTTCAATGTCACATGTAATGCACTGTGAAATTAAGTAATGGTCATTAACATTTATAATTTTTAGAACTTGTAATGAAATATTGTAATTGCTCAATTGGCAATCTGGCTGCCAATATTTTAACTCTTAGGATTTTATATTTAAGTTCAAATCACTTTATAATGATTATTATATTAATATCAAATATTTATTGTATTAATAAATGAATGTATTATTTAATCAACTTCAAAATGTTCAATTTATCATTATTATTTATTTTATGTTTGCTGTGCAATATCTCTCCTATAATTTTTTATCAAAATTGATTTAGTATTTTTTTTAACATTAATATATAGATATTCAATAATTTAATGTAAGGAAATAATATTGTTTTTATTAATTTGTTCCAGGTAACTTTATCATCACATGATGTCAATGGTCTTAGCAAAAGGGACATCAGAATGGCTACATTTATGGACAAAAATTTTGTCTAGCTGATTACTTGTGCCAATATGAAGTTGAGACAATATATATAAATATGTATACACTTAGATAAATGTTTTTGATTGTATATTTCATGAATGTATAAAGTATTAGTAGATAAAAGATGTTATTAAAATAAACTGATAAACATGTTTTGATTTTCATTATCTAGTAGGTACCCACTAGTGTTAAACAAATTTATTTCTCAAACTCTTTATATATGTAAATAGTTAACTGTATTGTGATAAATTGAAAGCCTATTACTATTGAATATTCTATTTGTGAGGAGTAAAATTATGGATTGCTGATGGGATTCTTTTGGTTTCGATGCTCTAGTAATGCTATTAGTACCTAATTTAAAATGAGAAAGGGGAAAAATTAAATTAATCGCCCTGGGAAAATCTGGCCATCGATAGTGATTTTATTGTCCTTAGATTTTGGTCACAATTAGTTATCTACTGGTTGAAAATTGGCCGTCTGCCGGATCAATGAGATTCTGCCGTATAATGATAAATATTAAAATAACATACCATACCATAGCAATAGAAAATAGTACTTAGGTACCTATTGCTTTCAATCTCATGAACTATACCTACAAATAATACCTACGTAGGTACCTGCCATAGTCTTGTGCGACAATCTACTATGGGCGTTTTCGTCCTTGAGGTCCGACATTGATCGAATGAGTTTCATAAGTGCGCAACTGCGCAAGTGTGAAGTAATGTAAACTGGACTAGGCTACCGGTTTCATCTCAAAGTTCGCCTATTCAAAAATAAAAATCTCGTAGAATCAATTCTATACATATTAGATGGAAAGAAGGCGAACACAAAAAAAAAACGAGGAGATAGAGCGACTTGCAAGCGACAGTAACTGTAGAATTGCATAGGTAAGAAAAAAAAACACGCAGCGCTACTCGCTAGACATGATAATGACATAGTTACCTATTCAAAAAGGCTTGCAAATGAAAGAATATAAAAGCATACTGTTTCTTAATCGGAAATAGTATTACCTAACGCATAAATTCGTAAACGTACGTCATGGTAGGTAGGTTGTAGGTATAAAAAACTGGTTTGACGAGCCATATCGTGCTGCGGTTAAATGATTGGACGTTTGTGTCAGGCGTTTCAGGGTCGATCCCCGATTTCTTTCGGTACTGTACCTAGGTATTTGATTTTGTTTGGCAAAACAATTGATCTGAAATAATAGATACCTAAGGCAGCCAGAAGGCATCCGGGTACCTACTCCTGTGTAGTAAACGCAAAGCGTTAATAGCTTTTCGACTTCTGAATAGTTCTGAATACTTAATAAAACAGAAAATTAGATACCCAAAGGTCCACCCATAATACCTACATACATGATCATCGATAAAAACAAAAATGTGGTTTAATTGTAACTTTGTTTATTGTTTTTGTATAGGTATAAATAATTATTCGATTTTCGGTTCCTAGAAATCCTTAATTCTGTTTCCTTACATAGCAGGGGCAGGTTCTTCTGTCATTGAATGGTTCCGTTTCAAAGATGGAGGTGCACGGGTAGGCTCGCTCTATCATCCTCTTTAATTCTAAAGCATGATCCAATCCTTTGGTTTCGCACACCATTTTCATCTAAAATTATATGGTTAGAATTACTAGTTAGGTACCTACATCATATCTGCAAATTTTGGCCCACCAAGCTAGTGAACTAGGCAAGAATAAGAACACAACATAAATATATTCAAACCAGGGTAGCAAATTTTATAGATAAGTGCTTCAATCAAGACACACACCTCAACAAAATAATCTTCGTCTTGTGTCCACGAATTGTCTTGAAAGTGGCGATGCAGGTTGTATCCTCCATTTGCGATAAGTTTCATAAGGGTTGCTTTTGATCTTGGGTCATTCCTTACACCAACCTGCGTAAATAATATAGTAAGATAAATAAAGATTATCGAATAGGCCTCTAGTACCTACGGCTTCGGAGAATTCGATAGGTTAAAAGGATTTCAATAAGAACTTCTTACCCTAAATTTGACCAGACGTCCTTCAGCGGATAATCCTCTTTCCAAGCAACGATTCAGCATAATATTGTCACAATTGCCTCCACTTAAAACACATACTACACTGAAATTAGAAATATATTTTCAGTCTATACATTGAGTAGGTATCTATCTATATAGGTATCTATATAGGTAGTAGCTAACATATAGGTAATGAAACCGAAAATATAAGATAGATGTGTCACAATAAATGAAACATATTTGTTGGTAACATACTTTTTCATTTTGAGCTCTGGCACTAAGTTTCCGATGACGACAGCTAGCGTGCAAGCGCCAGCACCTTCCACCACGAATTTCTCTCTCTCGCTAAGGTGCAACATTGAACGAGCTATCCAGTCATCCTTCACAAGAAGCTATGAATAGAAAGAAAACGTCTTAAAATGTAAACCACTCACATTTTGTAGATATTGACGACTTAGGAAAGTATTTCAGCAAATCAGAATGATGAGCCGATCAGATCAGATAAAGTTAAATGATCAAACATGATTAACAGAAGTATTCCACGAACCATTTTGTCCAAAAGCGGCTTTGCAGTTGCGAAAGCGTTACATCCAACGTTGTTAACTGTTATAGCATCTGCCAGGTTTGTTTGCGTCGGTAGAGTAGTCATATCTTCGCTCTCCAGTGAATTGAAAAATGTAGGCATCGTTTCAGGTTGGACCCCCTAAACATTTATAGCCGATCAGTAATTACTTCATTTGAGAGATTTGATAATAATAATCTACCTATCTGCTTCTAATCGACAAATATAACCACATTTGTTAAGAATATTATTGTTGTTGATGAATCTAACTTAGGGATCTACTTCTATTATGAGAAAATAGCTTACATATATTAGCACGGAAGGTTTTTGGTGCTTGATAACAGTAGCTACAGCGGCGGCCAATCCTCCGGACCCAACTGGTACTATTATTGCGTCCAAGAACGGCGTTGTTTCCAGGATTTCCAAAGCAAGGCTGCCATACCCGGCGAGAATGTGAGGATGATCGCGTCTATGTGAAAATAAACTTTATTTATTTTCCCGAAGCTATATTATCTAAATCAAATACTCTTGCCGATTTCCTTACCCGTTTATGTACGTGAGTCCTTTGTCTCTTGCTAGAGCTCGTGCGTATTTTTGAGCTTCCATTAAGTTGGTTCCCTGAACGACAACCTTTGCTCCGTAGTAGTGGCATCGTTGTAGTTTGTCGATTGGCACAGTTAGAGGCATGACCACGATGACGGGGATGTTGAGCTTAGCTGCATGGTAACTGAGACCTACGCCTTCGTTTCCATTGGATGCAATCACTACGCCAAGCTTTTTCTTGTCGAGTGGCAATTGTTGGAGGGCATTCAAAGAACCCCTTTCTTTAAAACTGCAATTTACATTTGATAAAATCAAAATCAAAATCAAAAATCATTTATTTAACTTAGGCTACAAAGTAGCACTTATTAAACGTCAAAAATACAAAAAGGACAGCACCCTAGGGGTCGGTTCATATCTGGCAAAAGAGGCAGCGCGCAATACCGGCCGCGCAACGCCAGAACGAACGAACACACGATAAAACATCCGACCTCCCACACCAGACGCACCCACGCATCAGCTCAGTGTGAAAGGTCGAACGCTCCACCACGCGCCCGCCCGCCCCAGCGCCGCGCGACCGACAACACGCGCCGCCACCTCCGCCAGACATGAACCAACCCCAATTCGCCCACCCTACACCGCTTCCTAAGTGCTCTGGCTGAGGAGAAGAAACGGCGCAACAAACTCCCCAGTAGCACGCTGTCTTTACAATAATATCAATAAGGGATCGTGCAATATGAACTAGTGTTTTAGGTAAAATGGGTACCATACTATTATAGAATGAAAGGAAAAATATCTACAGAGACCAAGGTCAGCAGAACGACCAGTCACCGCAAGCAGCACCCGTTCACGAGTATGACGCAGGGATCAGCCATCTCCTCCCTCGCCATATTAGAGGGAAGGAGGAGACCCGACCCAAGACGCCACCGCAAGCAATGACAAACTAAGGGAGCATGACGAAACTGCTGCCGGCATTAAAAAAAAAAAAAAAAAAAAAATAGAAAAAAAGTATAAATTAGAAGACAAAAATCCCAAGCACTTATTCACTGCACAGTCCCTTAACAAAATTAGGCATTATAATAATACACTAATTTACATACGCATAATTGCATAGATAATAAAAAAAGGCAACATATTGTTACATACTGAGTGTATGACTCTCAAATAGGTCAATACAATTAAATAGTAATAAATTATTAATTACAATAGTAAATTTTCTTACCTTCCGGACCTTTGCATGAATTCTAATTTATAATGAAGATAAATACCGAATTCCCGTTGAGTGTTTGCCGCCTGAAATATACTTTCAAATTATTTTTTGAACAAGCCTAGAGTCCTACATACGGTTTATTCTAGAGTATCAGTCTAGAACAATAATTCTGAATAGAAGCTAAATGCATACCTACTTACTTAGGTAAAACAATTATTTACTTACCATGCAAGGCGTGTTGATGACGTGTGGTCTTACTCTTTCGGCTGCTTCAACAATATCTTCATATCTGAGTATCTTAGGGTTATCAGGGTCACAATTTTCGTCGAAATCTTCCTACAAATCAATAAACCAGCATGATGAAAAAAAACTCGTGGGCCGCAGACTTAAAACTTACTAGACTAGCTAGCTACTTAATTTACGATTGTGATCTTCATATAGTTAAGTACCTATTGAGTAAGAAACTTAGAAAGGTGGGTAGGTAGTACTCACACAATACACATAGGTACATATTTAAGATCAACGAACTCTTTCTCAAAATATAATTTGTTTAATCTATCAAAGTCAAAGTAATTATTGCATCGATCGAAGTTAATAAGTTGCACCTCATGTAGTAGCAATATCTACTTTGTCGACTAATTTCGGTAAATTTAAGTTATCTAGGTACTTACCTACCTACTTAAAACACTAGTAATTCGATGGAATTTTATTGAACTTTGCACTGAACTACAACATCATGACAAAACTCGATCTAAAGACTTATCATTTTCATCAGGTACTTACGTTACGTCGAGACATTTCTGAAGGTTAATTAACAGTTAATTTATAAGGTCCGTTTGATCTGGATTTGTGTTTAAAGGACAAGAAATTTAGAAGTGTTTTGTTGCAATGAATGTTAGTCCATTTTCATTGTTATTGATGAAAAGTTCTGTCAGTTTACAAAATGCTTATTCAAAATATTTTTCTTTTTCAGCGTTCCACACCAAACAGGTTATGCGTAATGAAAAGCAAAATAGTATGGTACCTACTAATTTATTTTTATTAATATTGAATTATTGCATTTCTTATATTTAATTTATTGAATGTATGCTTAATTACAATTTATTTTGAAGAATCTTTTTAAAACGATTGATTGTTGTGGTTTAATCATTTTACGCCCCACAACATATTTTTTACAAGAACTGTGTTATCAAAAGGGTTTTTTACCAGTCACAAAAAGAAAACCCGATATGTGATGTGTCATGTCACGCCGAGGATGTGGGAAAACAGGCACACGTCGAAATGTCCTTAAAGCTATCTTCACAAAATTCACAGACGTTAGGGAAGAGCTTCTCCATCACACGTTTAACAATACAGGCGTGCTTAAAACCTCTTGTTTGACATTGAATGCTTATCTGTTCAACAAAAAATATTAATGTAATATTGACCTCTATTCTTATATAAGTATTCTTTTTGCCAAAAAAGTATCTAGTAATGTAAAGAACGGTATCTACCTAATTTTATGTTGGTAGTTATATTTTGGTATTATTTAACGTTTAGCGAGACCGTCGCGCTATGCCTATCAGAAATGAAAAGACAATCAATAAAATTGAATCTTACGTAGCTGTCCATTAATTTGTCTTCGATCAGCCAATCACGTTCTAAGTCACATTCTATCACATTACAATCTAATGACTCCAGGGCTTTGAAAATTCTCTTCCGATCGTAGTCCGGCCGACCTCCCGACACGCGAACCTAAAACAATTATTTTTCAAATTAATAACATCGACTTGTCTTCACAATTAAAAAACGTAATTTGTTGAAAGTTATGTCAATGTATAACTACTTACAGTCAATGATATACATCGACCTTCAATTGTCTTCGCGCGGGCAATCACCCGGATCATAGGAATAATTTCCAAATTGCCTCCCGAAATGATGCAGACCACTCTGTAGCAAATACTAAGTTAAAAGAATGTCCAATAGAAAAATTTACAAAGTTAGTTAATTCATAATATTTTATGACATGCATACTTCTTGCCATGTAACTCAGGTAGAACGTTAGGTAAGCATAGAAGGGATGCTAAGGAGATGGCTCCTGCGCCTTCGACAATTAGATTCTCTTCTTCTAGTAAATGCAGAATTGCTCTTGCTATCCAGTCATCATCGACCAGTACCTTAGAAATACAAACGCTAATGTAGTTCAGTCTTTTAATATTATCAAATCCCTAACTCAAAAAGAAGGATTCTATAACCTCAGACATCTGTGATGTTTGTAAGTCGATGTAACCGTGTTTACGTATGTCGCCTTGTTCTACTCCTAAAAGAATGCACTGATAAGTGATAATGATACCTACAGTTTTTGTTCAAAAGCCAATGTGATCGAGATAGTTCTTAGCTATAATTCATAAACATCAGATCTGCATAACATTTTGAAAGCAATCAATATTTTTCCAATATATAAGTTAAAGAATTCCTTAAAGATAATTTCTGGTTATGCATTAACGTCAAGTACAAACCAATTTATCTATCAATGACCGAGCTGTGTGGAATGCATTCTCTCCGGCTTTCGGTACTATAAGTGAGCTGGCTAGACCCATCTCAGATTCTATGCTGTAAGGACGCTCATTATCCATAGCCTTGAAGAAACTGCAGCTCTTGCTTGTCTCTATTCCCTGCCAACAGAATACAATTACATTTACATTTTCAATACAAATTAATGATACATTGATTAATTATCATTAAGTGGCCAGAAACAAAAGGTTATCATACTATTTTTTTGTTTATCATTTAATTATAAAACATTGCGTATCGATGTGAATTTGCTTTTTACTATGTATTTATTAAGTAGGTAGGTATTCTACTTCATTTTATACTATAATTCTTACAACAAAGCTCTTGCATTTTTCATGGATGTTATACTGATGATAGACTAGTTTTCAAATTCCATCTGAATTTTAGAAGATAATACTGAAATGTAGACAAACAGATGGTGTGATCATAATCCCACCAAAAACATAAATGTAAAAAAGGAAAGCCAAGTTCAATACAAAAATTTTGCTTGGCTGTGGGCTTCGCCGCAAAAAGAATGGAGATCTAAATGAATGGCTAATTTTCATTACATCAGTCATTTTATAAAGTTATTCAACTTAGTTATTTTAATTCTGATGAAAACTGGCCAAGTCAATATCTAACCTACTTTAAGATCTCACATTTTTAAATAACAGCAATTGTTATAGGTATCCAATAAAGCAAAGAAATAGAGTTTAATACTTGTTCATAATGTTATTTTGTTTCTATAAATACATATTTGGATTTTGCATAGAACTTGGCATTCATTTAGATGTCTATTCTTTTTGCGGCGAAGCCCACAGCCAAGCAAAATTTTTGTATTGAACTGGGCTTTCCTTTTTTACATTTATGTTTTTGTTGGGATATCTATCATTACTTTTTGTAAAGAAAACTAGGCAGATATTGAGATTTATGTAGATTTACTTCTGTTCTGTGTATAATTATGTGGTGCCGCGCTCCGCCGACGACACAGCGTTGGCCGGTTGTTTAGCGCGTATTACAAGTTTTTGTATGGGGACACCACTTATTTTTTTACTTAACTTTATTTTTATATTTCTGTTATATAGCAAATATAATAATACATATATTGGAATAGTTTCAAATATCTGCTTATAACGGTTCCAACGCTACAACTAAAAAAAACTTTTTTTTTGTATGGGGACCCCTATTTTTTAACATTTTTTTATTTTTAGATTTTTTCCTACGTTTACCTACACAAAATTACCGAGCTGGATTCAAAATTGTATCCTTCTAGGTCATCTGGAAGTAGGTTAGGTTTAGGTACTATATGTCAGTCAGTCAGTCAGTGCTAAAATTAACGACTTTTTGACCTTCATATCTTAATAACCGTTTGAGCTAGCTTCATGAAATTTGGGCTTCTAGATGTCCTTATGAATATAATTAAACACACTTAGTTTTATGTGTTAACGTTAAAGAGGTTTTGAGTTAGAGAAGGGTCAAAAGTGCGAACGAAGTGGTTCGTGTAATATTACACTTGGCGCTGGCTAGCCAGTTCCTTTGCTTGAACTTGGCTTGATTCGCTGCCGCGTGTCTAGATCTAAGGGCAATGGCCTATGTAGTAATATTGTAAGCGTCGTACGTATATAAGCGTTTTTCGTTTGAGGTGTTTGACGGCGGAAGCCACGCCCGCTATGAGGCCGCCGCCGCCGACGGGCACGAGGATGGCCTCCACGTCCGGCAGCTGCTCCACGATCTCGATGCCGACAGTTCCCGCCCCGGCTATCACGTTCGGGTGGTCATATCTGGAAAATGAGCACGTTTCAGAATACAGCCTTATAACTAAGAGTATTTTTATCCCAGCACTACTGGCTTACTAAGTCAGTCACTACCCAGCGTCGGAATTTTAGTAGCTCCCGACAGAATTATTAGAAATGAGCAAATCTATACGGCACAAATAATCTTCGATCATTAATAACAACTGATGATCGAAAACTATGATATGAATAGGTTACAGAATAATGGTGATTATTATTTATAATAACGACAGGTCGGGCAAACATGACAAACAGAATACAGAGAAGAGAACAGAAAACAGAACAAGCAAGATTATAAAAACGTAGTCACCCATTCAAGTAGAAACCTCGGCTCTCAGCGATGAGCGTGAAAGCGCGTTTCTTAGCCTCAGCGAGGTTCCTCCCGTGCAGGATGACGGTGGCGCCATAGTCTTTGCACTTGTCTACCACCGCCAGCGGCGTGTTCGCCGGCAGCACCACCGTCACGCGCAGGTTGAACATGTAGCCTTGATAGGCTACAGCCTGTCGTACCAGGTTATATTATATCAACGAATTCTGCATATGTATTTAATGTTTATTTACTACGGACATCTTAGGAGTCTATAGATAATAGTTTATTTTTTGAGCTATAACTGTAGGCTGCAACGACTCACTCACGCGAATATATAAGAGAACTAGTAGGTGGGTCTCGGTTAAGTATAATAATACATCGCACGAATCAGGAGTCGGGACCGGAAACTTGTCTGTCTGTCTCTGTCTGTCTTGCAATATCTTAGCTTACTGCATACTACAGTAACACGAACTGTACCAAATTTTATCATTAAGTATAACATAATAAAATTGTGTAAAGTTACCATCGCCCAGTTCCCTACGGACGCCGTGACAATTCCTTGATACCGTTGTTCTGGTGTCATATTTACTAGTGCATAGATCGCAGCTCGCTCGTGAAAACTATGTATAATAAAATACCATGTAATAATAAGACATCATTTGATTAGTTGTATACACTTTAGGTAACAAAATCGTTTTAACATAATTATGATTACCTTCCAGTTTTGTGCAAGGTTTCTATTTTGTAATATAATTCCATAGAAAATGTAGGACAGCATTTTGATTTCTGTAATGATAAAGCGATTTTGTGTAACTTATAACAGTCATTGTAAATTGACTTCAAGGTAAACCTACAAATCTACTGTAATAATTAAATAAAAATACACGCATTGCTGACGATTTATAAAGTACTTGCCAGCAGTAGAGTAGTTGGTATATAATCTTTGATGGTGGTATAAGCTTTTGCAATTAGGCTGTAATGTATTGTTTTTGGATAGTTTGGATCGCAAAATTTGTCGTAATCAAACTTATTCGGATTCTGTAACAACATTTGTGGTTAATATTTGGACGTGGGATAATATGGTAGCTACTTAGATCTAGGAATAGTCGAGCAGTCGAGTCGAAATTATAAAGATCAAAAAAACGTATAAAGTGTCGCATAATTTATAAAAACAAGGAAATAAAGGATCCACCTATATTTATAGGTGGACCCTTTATATGTAGGTATTAAGGTATGCAATATGAATATTATGTACCTACTTATACGAAGTATGAAATAAATAATTGCCCTATATTTAAAACAGTTATTTCACACTATCATGGATACTTACTGGGCACCAGGCCTCAGTTTTGATGATGTCCCGCTTAGCGAGGATCGCGGGCGACAGGCCCATGGTCTCTCTACATTCCGGGGGAGTGGGAGCAGGGTAAGGTTCCTTCGGCATTGTGCTCACTATTGTATTATTTTAGGTATTCATAGTAAAGTGTTGCGGCGGTGAGCGGGGTTTTTTTGATGCTTTTAGTGTAAAGGTGGTTATGTTGATTGTGACAGAATCAGATGAATTGTCACCTATGATTGTCACGATTGTCACAATCATACGTAGCAATCATTGATGTAAGCCACAAACTTTTATGTGAAACTAGCTGTGCCCCGCGGTTTCACCCGCGTGAATACTCATATCGCTATATTTTGGACAATTCATACGCTATCTTTATAAATTATAGCCTATGTGTTATTCCGATGTATAAGCTACATTATTGTAAAGTTTCATTAAAATCCGTTCAGTAGTTTTTGCGTGAAAGAGTAACAAACATCCAAACAAACTTTCGCATTTATAATATTAGTAAGGATATGTACATACAAGGTACATACCTATCTATGCTTAAAGTTAAGGAAACTAGGCTTAAAGAGGATTAATTTGGGTTAATCTATCGTAGAAGATTTTAGTTATGATCTTGTTTATCTTCTTTTATTCATAACTCTTGGAAAATAACAAACTCATAAATATATTTATATATATATTTTCTTCTTTACGAGATTAACTCGCACATAATTTATTTCTCATTTTTAATTTTCGTCTCATTTTTATGGTAAACTTTTCTTGGGTAACTCATTGGTATAGATATTAGTTTTTAGGGATTTGCTTATTTATTGAGTTTTGATTAGTTATTATCAAGTATTATCAGAAATAGGTTTATTTAGGTAGGTAGGTAGACGTTTTTAATAATAATAATAATTATTTAGCTAATTATATTTATTTCCTATCTTCTAAAATTGCTGAGAACCTCCAAACGACTGTTGGTGGTCTGTTATTTCGTAAATATCTTTACAAATTCTCTACTAAATGTGTGTATTCACAAAAACCTTATTTTATAAGATACTTTCCGAGATCTGGCTGGTCGTCTGTGAGAACTGAGGGACCACACTTTATGAGTCGTAATTCTTAATATATTTGGCTACAAATTAGCAGACTCGTTTTACAATTGTTTTAAGTCTACTACAAAATCCTAGGATATTCATTTCGCGAATTCCCCGTGTGGTCCCTCAGTTCACACGCACATCTTCCATAGGGTTCAAAGAATGAACCCAATGGAAGTCGTTTAAAAATATAAGGTAGTCTGCCCTAATCACCTAAATGTCCAGCTCTAAATTGGTTGGTTTCTCCGGGTTTTCGGTTTTATATCTGGGAACCCTTTTATTTTTACTTATAGTACCTAATATACGGCTACGTATCGTTCTCTAGTATTGATTAACAATTATGGCGCTGACTAACTGTTGTGTAAATGCAAGTTTCATAAGTTTCGAGAACAATTATTACGCAACAAGAAAATAAACAAAACATTAGGTAATTGGTTTTATTTACGGAAAGTGACGGCGTTAAACACAAATGGTATTATTACTAAACGGTTATGGCAAGGCTGTAGTTGTGGCGGAGGAGCATCTACTTCTGCATGCAGACGGGGTTAGGGGCGAGGCAGGGCCCGCGCCGCGCGCCCGAGGTCTTGTCCGTGCGCTCGTTCATGTCTTGGAACATGTACTCCTTGTAGTGCTTCTTAATCGATTCCACCAGTTCCTTCGTATGATCCCATCCTCTGGTTTCAACGATTATTTTTAACTGAAAAATTATGCAACAAACATGACGCTGTATGAAACTGAAGCATCGGACTGCCACCTAATAAGAAGTTGGTTCATGTTTTAAGTAGACCGTTTGCTGCAAGGCTGAAAATCATCTTTTTGTCTGCCATATTATAAAATACTACTTATAGATACACTACAATACTACTTGTAGATAATCTTTATCTTAGTGTATACTGTGATAAAGTTTATTACAAGTAACATAAGCTCACTTGGCAACTGAACACGTCTCCTTTGACCCAAGCTCTCTCGGGCACGCAGTCTCGCAGCGTGACGCCGAGCGTGGCCAGCATGCTGCACAGGTCGGCCATGCCGCCGGGCCGGTCCGACACGGTCACCTTGAACTTCACCAGCCGCCCCTCCGCAGCCATGCCGCGCTCCAGGGCGCGAGCTAATGTCGTCGTGTCTATGTTGCCGCCAGAGCAGACGCACACCACTCTGAATAATTATATTCATTGCATTACTTATGGTTGTTGTCGCATATTTTAAAATCAGTGTAATCTTAACATCGATGTTAACCTTTTTTTTTAAAAGAGTAACCTATGGAGCTTCTTGCCGGCTCTTTTCCATAGGAATGCCGAATGACACTTTGGAACCGAGCAACTAGAGTCAGTAGATTTTAACGTAACTTTTCTTAAGCGCCTTTTTGGTTTATGAGAAATAAAAACATTTTGATTTTGGTTGTCGAGTTTCAGATAAGTACCTACTTACCATAATAATTAAACAGCTTTAATTTAAATATTTTTAAAGCAACTAAGGTTTTTGGTTGAATTCACTCATAGGTTCATATTCACTGATTGTTAGGGCGCGTATTCGGGGCACGAGAGATTTTTGGAAAGCATGCCACAGAGACCGCATGCGGGTTAGGGTTTGTCATTGGTCGTAGGGACAAGTGAAAATGCGCCATTAGATGTTGTCATATTTCGGAACTTACTTTTTGCCTTTCAAGTTAGGGAACAGGCCGGCCATGACGGCCGCTACAGCTACAGATCCAGCTCCTTCTACAACGAATCTTTCTTCTTCAACGATGTGCATGATCGCGCGGGCTACCCAATCCTCTCTCACTACAACCTGTAAAACATATCTGGTCATATATTTAACATAAATCATATATTTAACACTACATGTAATTTGCGCCATAAATAATTACATCTATAATTATTCAGGTGAATTAAAAGTCCTAGACTATAATATTTATCATAAGAAATTTATAAATTATTTGAGTTACCATTTTGTCGACGAGTCCTTTAAGGTTATAAAATGTGTTTACGCCGACTTTGTTTACAGCTAATCCGTCAGCAAGAGACGAATCTATTGTAATGAATATTCGTTCATTTTTCCTGAGTGATTCGACCATACAGCAAGTTTTATCTGTTGTAACACCCTGTGGAAAAGGTCATCAAATGGTCAATAAAAGAAAACCCTTAAGAAGTGTAATTTTAATTGGTTATCAATGCAATTGCTTTGCATGTGTTATAACTTACATATACTTCCGTGTCAGGTTTGAGATGTTTCACAGATATAGCGACTCCAGCAAGAAGACTGCCCCCGCCGCATGGCACTAGCACGGCATCCACGGTCGGCAGTTGTTCTATAATCTCTATACCGACGGAACCCTGGCCTTCTATTACGTTAGGGTGATCAAAACTAAAACAAAATAAATTATAAATAAAACTTATGACATGAAATATCTGATAAGAAAGAAGAACCCTGCAGCATCATTTTTTCTAAATTTCTTTTTATGCTAACTTCAGAATTCTCCTGCCATAATTTTTATTAATGATAATGGAATTATATAAATTTGAATTATATAATAGAAACAAAATTTTAATTGTTTCGTATTGTAGCTAATGTTGTAGGTACCTATCCCAGCTGCTTCTCCATTTGACCCAAAGGTTGACTGGTAGATAATGCCTTGCGGCATTAAGTCCGCCTTATGTACCACAATTGTACGTGAAAGTTTAAATAAATAATAGAATAGATACATAATATAATAGATCTCTTACCCATTGATATACAGCATCTTCTTCTCCTTTGCGTAAGTCATAGCGTGACGTTTTGCTTCGGCCATGTTACTGCCATGGAGGATTACTTTTGTGCCTTGTCGTTCTGCCTTGTTTACTTTAGTAATGGGTGCATGCACTGGCATTATCACGGCGCTCGGTATGCCCATTTGTGCAGTGTGGTAGCCTATAGCGATAGCATGGTTACCAGTACTAGCAGCCACTACACCATATTTCTTCTGCTCGTCGCTCATCAGTAATAATGTATTTCTGACGCCACGCTCCTTAAAACTGTTAAGAGTATTAGTTTAGGCGCCTAATTATCAACTATCTTCAATAAACAAGTTGTTGTAATAAAAAGGTTTGACCATTACCATCCTGTGTATTGTAAGAATTCCTGTTTCAAGTATAAGTCCATTCCCAGCCTTTCTGACATGTGGGCTCGCTGCGATCAAAATTTATGCGCATTAAAAACTTTATAAATAAATACATCATTACGGATGGTTTTCTACGTGCAAAGCAAAAAATGTACCGGGCATGGTGTTCGTATGACTTGGCCGACCAAACGGCGTGATGCAGCTAAAATATCTTCATATTTGATCCTGCGCGGGTTGTCTGGGTCGCAGAACTCGTCGTATTCGGGATCCTTGAAACAATTAAATAAGCTTTATTAGCAGAGATGGGCCTTATATTTTGTAGAGGTCTGCTACTGTTCACCTCAAGACTTTTACCTATTCACCGGACTACCACCACCAGAAGTGCCTACTAATTTTAGACGGCTTATATAGGTTACACTTATACTTAAAGCACTTATAACCGCAGATGTATATACAGGGTGTTAAAACCCTGTCCGACCCAAAAGGGTGATAATTATAAGGTGATAAAAAATTTCCTTCAAGAAATTTAAGGAGTTGTTGAAAATTATATTCAATAAATAATCACGAAGAAATATTTAAAAAAAAAGCTACCGTTCAAAAGATACGCAATTATTTGCATTACGCGTAAATAACCTAATATGCGCACCGTACCTAGGCCGTCTAAGTCCTATAATAGTGTATAATCTATGGTTTAAAGGCTTGGGCACACCAAACGCGGGACAGGCGCAGCACCTGAGCAGGGCAGGTCAGTTGCGCCGCGGTTGACGTCACACCAGAAACATGAGCAGTCGGAAAGCAGTTTGAAGGCGGGCCTGCTTTCAAACTGCGTTATGTGTGTCGTATCGATAGCCACACTCAGTACACTTCAAGATGTTGAACGGTTCTGACTCTGACGAAGAGGAGCTATTGTTAGTTCTAGCTTTAGATAAAAAAAAAAGAATATGGGTTCACGATGTAAATAAGAGAAGAGAAGAATATGGGGAGTACCATCGTCTATGTCGGGAATTAGAATCTTTTGAAGATAGGTTCTATACTTATTTTCGGATGTCAAAGTAAACCGTAAACCTGTAAACCGTATTTCTATAATATCTGTCCTTTAAATCATATAAACATTTATATTTCCTCACTAACTCAATCAATTTTTCATTCGTTTCTATGATAAAGTTGTAAAAAATCACAACCGTTTACGACCCGCGCTGCGTCTGTCCCGCTCAACTGCTTTGGTGTGACTAGTCAATATGGCGGACATAGTAATACAACGCGTAGTTACTGCGGCCGCCCCGCGCCTGCGCTGCCACCGCCCCGCGCCTGCGCTGCTCACGTCCGAAGTTTTGTAGGAGAGCAGTGCGTGCGCGGCGCAGTGGCGGAGCAGGTTGGATCAGCGGGCCCGCGTTTGTTCAGTGTGTCACCCCTCATATAATTACATGATTTTCAAACGTAGACGCACTGCTACCGCACTGCTACTGCTTTTGGTGTGCCCAGGCCTTAAGTCCCGCTTGCCGCGAGCGACACTGAGCGACAAACCCTTCCCGCGCGGCAGATATCAAACGACTGACGATCGGTAAAGGGCAGCGCTGGGGAGAGATCCGTGTCGGCTTCACCACCGAAACGCGCGCGGGCGCAGCCCCGCGTACAGTGTGCATAAAAATATTTTAAAAATTACTTTATTTTATAAAAAAAAAATTACATTAATGGTATCAGTTATCGATACCTAACAACACCTTAACGGATCGGACAGGGTTTTCTTAACACCCTGTATGTTAAAAATGTCAAGCCCTAGTGATCGTCAGTTACCCTACAAAACACCTACTCACCTATAATTTAGTTCATAAGCTTAGTTGGCCCATCATATTATTACGGTCGTTATTTCTGCATTTCGTATTGAATATTACTTTTTAAATTCTGGTTGAAATTCAGAACTATGCAATAGTTCCATTAAAAAAATCGTTAGGACTTTGAAGAACCGTTGATCTGGCATGCTTTCCCTTAATTCCAGTACTAGTGCGTCCAAATAACAAGATTTATAAACGTGAAGGTCATGTTGTCAAGGAAGGTTAGGGGAACTTGTGGCTAAGTGTAAGCCGTTACGCTCGTCGCGGTTGGTCCTTGGATAGGTGAGGCATAATGAGACCCCTCCATGCATCGGGAAGTAAATTATGCCGTTGGTCCCGCTTACTGACATTCGTTGATCTTCGGCAGTCCTTAGAAAACTACAGTTCTGACAACCGATCTTACCATGGGATGTTGTGCTATCCAGTAAAATAGGTTGTGGGGATTACATGAGGCAGTAGCTCCATGTAAAATAAAAGTAGAGATCGGTAATACTGGAAGCCAAAACCTTGGGGAAACGGCTACGCCGCCGGACGAGCCAACTATGAGCACACTGACACGGAGTGTAAATAGCAGACTCGGGCCCCTGAAGTTGTCAAAAACTTGTAAAATCACCGGAGCATCAAGACTGACAAGAAATATTGACAAAACCCAAATTGATCTAAACTCTTAGCTAAATATCATCCTACAAAGTTAAATCTCAAATTATAAAATGTCTTCAGCTCTTACAGAAAAACTGTTCATGCGGTTTTTTTGGATGACATGTTTTTTGTAACCATGTTATATGCAATGATTTTCAATAAACAATTTAATTGCTAAAACCCGCATTCTCCTTCCTTGTCTCGTATTTTGTTTTTTTTTTTACGATATTGTTTTGTACTTACATCTTTAGGGTTTCCCATCTTGAACAAGTTACCTACAGATTTTTCTTTTTTATTATTTTATGTTTCTTATTTTTGTTTCCTTTTTTATACTAATAATTTTTCATATTGATTATGGATACAGGGAATGGGAAAACGGATTTGTAAAACACATTGATGCCGACATTTTACCTGTCAAATTTATCTCATCTCTTTGCATAGATTGTTCGAATTTATGAAACAAACTGCCAAGTTTAGTGAAGTGCCTGCAAACAAAGAAAAGTTCCGTCGTAATTTACATGACTGGCCTGTTGGTCTAGATATCCTCTTTGGTCTAGAGGTCAGTGACCCTGACTGATAATCCAGAGTGCGTGGGTTCGATTCCCACCTAGGACAAATCTTTGTGAGCTGAACATGATCATTTGTTCTGTGTCTGGTTGAGTTTATTTATACAATATGTTAAGAAAACCCTGTCCGACCCCAAAGGGTGATATAGAGTTTACAATCCCATGACCAAATAAAATATGAAACTTGAAATATTCATGATACGGTAGTAAAAATAATAATAAATTTCGCCGCGAACTTGCACAAAAGTTGGGCATTTATTGAAAAAATCGGGTATTTAAATTTACGACGCCGCGTTCTTAAAGTTGAATTTTGACTTTGAAGATACCCGTATGAAATGAATAGGCTAAGTAGTCAATGAAATTGAAAACTTTTAAGAATAATAAAAACATGATTTATGAAATAACTCCTCAAAAATTGATCGATCGATTTCTATGATTAAATGCTCAAATTTCCGATAGGTTCTCTATTAATTTACTTTAGAAAACATATAGATAATCATATCGAAACTATTATCAACCCTGAACCAGTTTTGTAGTAGAGTATATTGCGACTCGCCGCGGTTGCAGAAACTAGAAAACACCGTTGCGTAATTTGAAAGATCTAAGCGTACATAGTGATAAACCGTTTACACGGTTTTGTAGTGCCTGTATTATCATTTTCAATGAAGACCATAACATACATACATATTTAGGTTTGTCGTATTAGATAAAATATAATAAGATCCGCTGGGGATAAGCCGGTCAGGACTGTATTAAAAAAACAAAAATCGTATTATTATCATAATGGTCAAAACCACATGTGCTGTGAAAGACTGCATGTCATCATCTCGTAATAAGAATTTGAAATTTCATCATTTCATCATTTTGCGCACATAGAATAAATAAATTATGACAAAAAAATATTTTGTTATGTTGTTTGTAAGTGTTCTGGTTTTGTTATAACAATTGCGGGCTTAAAAGATTTACAATAAATATCAATATGGGTATCGAATTTATATTTATCGTAGGTACTGAATACGAACATAACATCTGGCAACGTCGTAGGTATGTGAGAGTAGAGTAGCTTTCATACACAGAAAAAACAAAAACAAGTGCAATATACTTTTTATTGACTGTGTTTACAAGTTCTAATTTTGCGATAAAGATATGAGATGCGTTCATTCTACTTCTGCATGCAGACAGGGTTCGGGGCGAGGCAAGGCCCGCGCTTCGGTCCTGCCGTCGCGTCCACATTGTCGTTTATGTCTTGGAAGAAGTAGTCCTTATACGCCTTCTTGATATGCTCTACCAATATTTTGGTATGGTCCCATCCTTTGGTTTCAACAATCACTTTTAACTGTAACAATAAGTTTTTATATAGTTGTGGGGTCCTAAAATGTCATTCTATAAGAAGAACCAGCTTAAACCAAACCTACTACTAACTGACACAGTTATATCACGTTATCAGCCATCAGCTAAAAATAGAGAGGTTTGAAGGACGAAAGGAAAGAAGGAAGACTCTTCTTGGAGATTGAGTTATTGTAGTACCTACGTACGACACTTATGGATTGCTCTGTTGGTTTTTTTTTAATAATCGATGTGTGCCTACTTGGCAACTGAAGACGTCTCCACGGACCCAAGCGCGCTCCGGCACGCAGTCACGCATGGTGACGCCGATGTTGGCCAGCAGCGCGCACAGGTCCGAAAGGCCGCCGGGCCGGTCCTTCACCGTCACTTTGAACTTCACGAGCCGCCCTTCCGCCGCCAGCCCTCGTTCCAGAGCTCGGGTTAACGTAGTCGTATCAATATTACCCCCGGACAAGACAACGACCACTCTGTAATTTAAATAATATTTTTACTTGGTTGGCTTCACCTTCCTACAGAATCATCATCATCATTATCATCATCATCAACCTATAGCAGTCCACTGCTGGATATTGGCCTCTCCAATTGCACGCCACTTAGTTCCATCCTAAAGAATATTGACGAGTAAATTTTGATTATGACCAGAAAAGGACACTAATAATAACGTTTTTATTTGATTGCTTACTTTTTTCCTTTGAGGTTTGGAAACAGGCCAGCAAGGATAGCCGCTACACCGACGGCTCCAGCGCCTTCTATGACCATCCTTTCTTCATCCGTGACGCGCCTGATCGCACGCGCAACCCAGTCCTCTCTTACTACAACCTGAAAAACAGTCACTGGCGTTAGATTTCTTCTTAAATTTAAGACCCGGTTTAGGTATTGACTATACTCTTAGGAAGGATGGAAAATGCAGGAGGATCTTCTGCATTCTCCGAAGGTTACCGAAAAGTTTCAAAGAACGTATTATTTACCATTTTATCCAGGACCCCTGATTTCAAATTGTAGAAAGTGTTAACACCGACTTTGTTTACAGCTAATCCATCCGCTAGTGTCGACTCTAGTATTAAGAAAACGCGTTCATTTTTTCTGAGAGCTTCCACCATACTGTTTGTATGGTCAGTCGTGATTCCCTAAAAAAATGGCAGTTTTAATTTAAGAACTTATTATATTGACTACTACCGAAATATTTATTTACACCTAATATTTCGAAAAATAGTAGTAAAATGCATAATTTTAAATAGGTATCTTTTCAAATATGTTAAAAAAATACTTTCAAGTACCCATTTGGGATGTTACCTGAATTGTTTTGACACAATAATTAAGTTTGTACGAAGTTGAAGTCATGTAGTGCACGGTGCACCATACAAAAATGCAAATGTACTTCAACTTCATGTAGCCTGCACGTGCACTGTGCACGTTACATTTAAGAGATATCAATAAAAACGAACGTAAACTTCAGTTTCAGGCTTGAGATGTTTGATGGCGACGGCGATGCCAGCCAGCAGACTGCCGCCGCCGCACGGCACTAGCACCGCGTCCACCGAAGGCACCTGCTCTATGATCTCAATACCTATGGTGCCCTGGCCCTCTATTACGTTCGGGTGATCGAAACTAGATGAAACAAAACACAGTAGCATTAAGGATAAGAAACGTTAGTGAAAATTTCCATAACAAACATTAGTAATTATTTTGACCGATAGTGTCTATGGGACATATACATATTAATTGCAATATATCGCTGACTAAAGTTCTGCTAATTTTCGTTTATAATGCTTGTGCTGTTATAACTTAATGAGCAGAGGATCATGGCAACATCAATTTGTACAAAAAATTGTTGATTATTATTGTTTAGTGTTGGTGCTTAAAGAGTGCCTTCAGCCATTCGTATGGTTTTATAACTCCAGTTTAAGTTGGAAACTTACCCGTTAACATACACCATTTTCTTTTCCTTGGCCATGGTCATCGCATAGCGTTTGGCTTCGGCCATGTTGTTGCCATGCAGGATGACCTTGCCTCCCGTCTTCTCCGCCTTGGTCATCTTGGTGACGGGCGCTGCAGTCGGCATGACCACCACACTGGGTATGCCCATCAGCGCAGAGTGGTAGCTCAGGGCGATGGCGTGGTTACCTGTGCTGGCCGCAATGACGCCATACTTCTTCTGTTCGTCACTTAGCAATGACAAAGTGTTGCGAACTCCTCGCTCCTTAAAACTTTAATTCATTTTATTATTAGAGTCTTAGTAGTTTAATTACATCTTACAACTGTCAAATCAATCATTTACAGTGCATTTGTATATATTTATGGGGTCCATATTGGCTCACCTAAAGTTCTTTAACCGAAAATGTTCTTATTAACGATTTTTAATCCGAATGATCACTCTTCCTAAAATTTTTCATCCTAAAGTTTTCATTCATACTATTTGTACTGCTACCGACGATGTACATAACACTCATGTTTCCGAAAATTGCAATCAATAATATCATTAATGTAAATATATTTTAACTACTAACGTTTTTATCCCTAAACATCATTACCATAATATTTTCACTCATACTCAGAAAGAAACATTTACCAAGTGTATATCGATGGGTCCTATGTATAAGGGCCAAACTAACAATTTGGCCATTTTTACTTTTTTATGGAAAACGCATGTTATTAGTATGGTTCATAATGTGAGCTTAAAAAAATCTACAATTTATACACGGAAATAGTATTTTTTCTGTAGTAGAAAGGCCTACGTAGCGTGATTTTAAACGTTAAATAGCCAATATGTTTAATGGCCGTTATACGCTTGAAACTCAAAACATTGATAGTTAGCATTCGACGCGTATAAGGGCCTACAAATATATTTACATTTCTTTAGATTTAAATTTTTTATTTTTACTCGTTTAATTCATGGACAGTTAAACAATATTAATTATAACTAACTGGTTTTTATCCAAAATATCTAGGCATTGTAATAAGTATGTCACATTGAGACTTATACGTAGTTTCGCATAAAATAAATTCAGACCGAAACTCACGTAAAAGGGTCAAAATGAAGTAAAATAAAAAGTTAAACATAAAAAAAATAATGACTTTGTTTTACATAAAGAGAATAGTTTGCAAAGTAAGCCTGCAAAGTTTCATTAAACTTGGTTTTACCATCTTTAAGTTATACCTTTTTGATACTTTGTGGGCCCCTCCTGTAAAGTTGTGATTTAGCAGTCTGGCCCTTATACATAGGACCCATCGATATACACTTGGTAAATGTTTCTTTAATATATAAAAATATATGTGGGTAGAAGATAACGTATGTGGGTACATACATACGTCGTCGCTCGCTCTTGTAAAGAAAAGACTCCATAATGGGTTCAGAAAACATGTTATTTATTTCATAATATTAAATATTTCACAGTAAAACAGCGTAAGGTTAAATACATTATTACCTTAAAATTAACACCAAGTAAACGCGTACACTATTTCCTTTGATGTTCACTAGAGCCCGCTCGACGATAGAATGACCCGAATAACCGGCATGATTACCCCCACAACTCCAAACTCCCGCCATAACGCGTGCCTCGCTCTGATTGGTTAGATATGCGCGGACCAATAAGAGCGATTCGGCGTTGCCAGTTCATAAAAACTGAAGCTTGCGAAGTAAAGTGTTGCCAGATAATAAATAAAAAGGTGTAATATAAAATACAGACGCTAACAGCTCGGCCATCCTGCGAAAAGCGAGTCCCTTCGCGACACCAAAAAAAGTAACATTTACATGTAAAATTCTATTTTAAGTTACAAGTTAAATTAAATAAAGTCTTACAGGGGTAGATTCCATACATAATGTAAGTACGACAAACTCTAGTACATACATAACTCTAGTACACTATTAACCTTGGAATCTAGTTAAAGTTATACAATCATAAATCATGGTAACATCGCCATCTTATAATAATAATTAGTACTAATATTATAATCTTAATATATAAGGTCCATCAGATTTAACTACATAATCTAAAAGCAATTTTATTTTGATAACCTAGTTGACAGCTTTATATTTAACCACCGGGGATTCATCTTAAATCAAAATATGACATTAACTAACACTTATTTTCATAGTAAGCATAATAATAATATAGCTATAAACAACATGATGTTATTAATTCCAATAATATTGTCTTAAATATTACATTAATGCGTTGTAAGTACATACTTTACTTTATTAAATATTGGATTATTTATTACATTTCCTAAATCAATTTATTCCAACCTAGATGTACTATCGTTAGTATGTGGTAGGTACTAATTGGTACGTTCATTACAGTCCTGATTAGCATTATCTTCGGACTCAGATTCTGTAGAGTCATAATTCCGATCGAAAGCGAGCCACGGCTTAATTCTATCTATCGCTATTACATTTTCGTATCGACGTTGGCCATGATTGTGGGTTAACGGCGTATCTTCTATTAAAAACCTATCGTTAGGCAGTACTTTCAAAATTCGGTATGGACCCTGAAATTTTGCCGCTAGTTTTCTCGATTTGCCATCGCTTGGCACATCTCGCTTTATGCTAACTAAATCGCCCAAGTTATATTTGTAAGCGCGCTTATGTCTAGTATCATATCGGATTTTGTCTTTAACCTGTTGTTCGGCAATGCGTGTACCTGCTTTGGATCGTACCTGGCCCAAATCATCTGTGGAAAATTCTCTAACATCGTCTATAATATCGCTTAGAGCATTTTCGGAGCCACTACGTATGTTAAAACCAAGAAGTAGTTCCGAAGGGCTTTTGCCAGTCGTCTTGTGGACAGTAGTGTTCAAACCGATCTGTATTTCCGGAATATACTCATCCCAGTTCTTATCATCTTTATTGTCCGTTTTAGAGGTGAGTGCACTTAAGATTGTCCGATTGTAACGTTCGCATTGTCCGTTTGCTCGGGGTGTGGCCACAGCATTAAGTATGTGCTTGATACCCATGGTTTGGACAAATGCGCGAAAGCTGTTACTGGTAAAAGAAGTCCCTCTATCGGTTATCAGTCTAGACGGTGCCCCAAAGTAAGTAATATGCTCTTTAAGGGCTTTTATTGAGGTAGAACTTTTAGTGTTTCTGACTGGCTTTATATTTATGAATTTCGTGAACCCATCCACAATTACTAATAGGTAGCAGTTGCCCTTTTTGCTCTTCACAAATGGTCCTAGATGGTCCGCGTGAATTGTATGAAATGGAGTTTCAACTTTAGGGATCGGATGTAGTTCGCCTTGAACTTTCCCTGTATGGTCCTTACTCCGTGCACATTCTAAACAAGACTTGATATATTTTTTTATAAACCGGCGCATTTTGGGGAACCAATAGATTTGCTGAATTCGCGCAAAGGTCTTGTCAAAACCGAAGTGGCCTAGGTCATCGTGGTTTATTTTGGCTATCTGCCACCTTACCCCCTTAGGTACCACCCACCTTAAATCATTTACTTCCTTACCTACAATTCGATAAACTTTACCGTTTTTCAATTTATAATTTTTTATAACATCTAGCACCTGGTCCGATTTAGGGTCTTTCAAAATCTCTCTAATACGTGCTATTTCGTCATCACTACTCTGTACCGTAGCTATCCAATCATCCGTACCTACTGTTAGAACGTCTAATACGTGCGACTCGTCCTTAGCTTCCCCTACCGGATTCCTACTCAGTGCATCCGCATGGGACATACGACACCCAGGGCGATATTCGATCTCGCAGTTAAATTCCTGAAATTGAACCCACCAACGCGCTATGCGAGGTATAAGATCTCTTTTTGATAGAGTCGTTCGCAGCGCGTTACAATCTGTCAGTATTTTAAATGGAACACCTATCAGATATACACGGAATCTGTTGAGGGAGGATACAACGGCCAGCGTCTCCAACTCAAATGAGTGGAGCTTTTGTTCATCGGGAGTAGTTTTCCTACTAAAATATGAGACTGGCCTCAAATGACCAGCATCATCTTTCTGCAATAGAATTCCTCCTATCCCGTGCTTACTAGCGTCTGTATGTACCTCCGTTTCGCGTGTTGGGTCATAAAGAGCGAGCAAGGGCCTCTGTACCAGCGTTGCCTTAATTGTTTCGAACGCATTCACTTGTTCAGACCCCCACTTCCAGGTGGTATTCTTTTGAAGAAGGTCCGTTAGAGGCTTTGCGATTGTAGCAAATCCTTTAACAAACCTTCTAAAGAAGCTTGCCAAGCCGATGAATTGCTGTAGTTCACGTTGGCTTCTGGGTGTACGAAACTTCGAAACGGCTTCGGTTTTCCTTTCGCCGGGTTTAATACCATCAGCATTAATTTGGAAACCCAAAAATTCGATGCTATCCATGAAAAAGTTGCATTTGGATAATTTAAGAGTAAGACCACCCTGTTTTAAAAGGGAAAGTACTTCTTCAAGCCTACAAAGACCTTCGTCAAAAGACCGTGCTGGGATCAAAATATCATCCATATAGACGAGAGCGTACTTTATTTTCGCTTCAGAGAGGATCTTATTGATCGTTCGTTGGAAAACAGATGGTGCATTTACCAATCCAAAAGGCATTCGTGTATACTGAAACTGGCCATCGGGCGTCACAAATGCGGTTTTATCTTGCGAATTCTTTTCGATAGGAATTTGGTAATAGCCGGACGCTAGATCCAATGATATGAACAGTTTATTACCTGCGAGCCTATCGAGCTGGTCGTCTATTAGAGGTAAGGGATAGTGATCCTTTTTTGTGCGTTTATTTAAAGCTCTATAATCTACGCACAAGCGTTTCTCTCCGGTTTTTTTCTTCACCAGCACGATTGGACTCGCATATGGCGAAGTGGATTCGGTTACAATGCCCGCATCCATCATCTCCTGAACCATATCTCTGACCAGCGCTCTTTCGCCGTAGGACATGCGATATGGCCTGTATACCACTGGCTCTGCATCGTTAAGCTCTATGACCATTTCTGTTGCAATTGTGAAACCGAGATCTTTAAGACCAGAGGAAAAACAGTCTTTGAATTTCGATAATAACCTTTGGAGCTCGAGTTTCTGCTCTGAAGTGATGGTGTTACCGCACTGTACGGACTCATCCAGGGATTTATCATCGAAAGTTACTGAGTATACATTTTGTTCGTTCATGGTAGGGATAGCACGTGTCAGTAAAGACCCCTGTTTTAGACTGACCGAACTACCAGAGACGTTTTGTAGCAGCAAGTTACCAAAACCACCGTGTAATTTATACTCGCCCGGGAGTAAATAGTGTTCTTTACCTGTGGTGCCTCTAACGGAGCCGTTCACATACACGAAACCGGTAAGATTAGTTCGTGACTTCACAGGTATCATAGTTAATTGTTTTGGAGCAATTACTACGTCACCTTGAGTCATGAGGAATATCTTCTGATGAAAATCCTGTTCGAACACTACTTCGTTAGGGGTCTTTATGATAGTAATACCGGGTTTTTCTGTAAACGTATGACCCAAGAGGGCTGGGTGTTTCAAAGCGGCGTCTTCAACAATGAGAATCTCTATATTCTCTTTTATCCCTTGGACAGTTACGTCGGCATTACATTTTCCCAGTGGTTCTATGTGAAAGCCACCTATACCTCGCAAGACTGGTAATTCGTCCAGGCTTGTATTCAGCTTCAAACGCTTTGCTTCTGATTCCCTAACCAAGGTACACTGGCTCCCTAAGTCTATTTGACAATTGATCGGCTGGTCATTTACAAATATTTCGAGGACGTACTTCTGATTAGTATTATCTGAATAGTCTACTAGAGCAACCTGCTTTTCATCCTTAACTTCACTACTAGGACGTTCAGTGTTTTGGATAGCGTGCCGCTTAGATCTACAATACAAATCTAAATGACCTTCGCGGTTACAAAGAGTGCATTTTGTTAGGGGTTTATTGCATTTAAAACTCTTGTGTCCTTCATCATTACAATTGTGACACTTAATGACAAAAGTAGACCTCTTATTCGCGTCAGATTTGTTCCGATTGTTATTTGACAAAGAGTTCCTTTTATCTTGCCCGGACCTATCCGCGGTTTCCCTACTAGTGGCTGGCTTAACAGTTTTAAAATATCCAAGCACATCTTCGGGTCCACGAAACCTAGCCGCTTGTGCTCCTATCCGCACCGCCCTATCGTCTACGCCGTGTAATAAGCAATCGACTGCTTTTCGACCTACGATACCACATCGGTTCAGGAGATTTATCTTTGCGTAGTAATATTGTTCAAGGGATTCGCCGTAACGCACACGCTTGGCCAACATCTGAGTTAGTAGTTCCGCATAGTCGTACCTACAGGGAAAAGACTCAATAAGCTTCCTTTTCCATTCTGTCCACGAGTAAAGCATCGTGCTCAGGCCTTTATACCATGTCTGAGCAAGTCCAACGAGTTTTGGTAGAGCAAAATGAATTGTTTCGCGTTCATCCCAATTATAAATCTCCGCGGCTTCCTCGACTTTAGTTAACCACGTTACTATAGTTTGTTCGGTAGATAAAGGATCGAATTCCGGAATCACGTTTGTTAAAGAAAGCTTAGAGGTCGATTGTCCCTTCACATTGTTGAGGACATTCAGGAATTTATTTAAGATGCTATGAGTGGCATCAGGCATCTCAACTTCCGCTAATTCACATTTTGTACGACATGAGGGAGAACGAGTTCGTCCTCGCTTCAATAAGCGTCTAATAGGAGTATCATAGCTATCACTGCTACTGCTGCGATGACGACGTCGTCCTACCCTCGTGACTTGGATTTTATCATCAGACGAATTGTCACGAAACCGTTTCCTACTACGATAATAATCACTAGAATCATCACGAAGTCGAGTTCTATCACGACCTTTATCGACAGAATCGTCGCGATATCGGTCCCTTCTACGACGGTTATAAGGTCGGTCCCTGCTACGATTTCGTTCGCTACCGTCTCTTCTTGATCGCCGGTTGTTAACATTTTTATTATAGTTTGGCTTTAAAAGAGAGTGCTTGCGGCTTTGCCTGTCTCCTACCAGACTCCCTTCCGCTCCCTCACTCTCGTTATCAGAATTACTTATTAAGCGTTTACGGACTTGCCTGATATTCAGACTCCCTTCCGCTCCCTCGCTCTCATTATCAGAATTACTTATTAAGCGTTTACGGACTTGCCTGGTATCCAGACTCCCTTCCGCTCCCTCGCTTTTATGAATTTGGCGTCGCTGCGGAGTCCGCCGTGGACCCTCGTTACGATCCAAACTTATCGGCTCATCCTCGTTATTGCAGCGACGTCCATTACCACTGCCCGTAGGCGATGAATCCATTATCTGTAATTGTGATTAAGATTAATGTATTTAACTTCAGTTTAATGATATTATTATGGTGGTAAGAAGATTAATTCATGATCAAAGTAAAATATTCATCGCCCAAGCAAGCATAGCATTTCCAGAGTGTAGCCCTGGCGAAATGAAATACCTGCTTTAAAACACATTATATATCCACGAGAGTACCCTGGCAATATATAATATGCTCAACGTAATTAATCAAGTCAATAGTTGTATTATGTGTATAAGGAAAGTATGTACCACATATCCAGAGAGTTGCCCTGGCAATATGGGATACATGCTTAAAATAGTCCGTTACATCTCCGTAGGAGTGCCTCGGCAAGATGCAACAAACCACCACATGACGATTTTAAACATAACCTAACAATTAAAAAAGTATGCATCCCATTTCCAGAGTGTCGCCCCGGCAAAATGGGGTGCATGCTTAAAATAGTCCGTTACATCTCCGTAGGAGTGCCTCGGCAAGATGCAACAAACCACCACATGACGATTTTAAACATAACCTAACAATTAAAAAAGTATGCATCCCATTTCCAGAGTGTCGCCCCGGCAAAATGGGATACATGCTTAAAATAGTCCGTTACATCTCCGTAGGAGTGCCTCGGCAAGATGCAACAAACCACCACATGACGATTTTAAATATAACCTAACAATGAAAAACGAATGCATCGTATTTCCAGTGTCGTTTTGGCAAAAATGGCATGCTTTATAGAGGGTATTTATAAACTTTGTAAGTAAAACACGGCATAGCAGTTTCGTGAATTAGGTATCTTAAACATGATGGCGTGTCTTGTGACAATTATAGTCTTTTGAATTTCCAATAAATTAAAATGGTACTTACGTGACTATCGTTGTTTATCACATTAAAACACTTTATGGAGCTTTTCCTTTACAATGTTTGTCACGAGTGTGAGCAAAAGGATAAAAAGAAAAAATCTAATAAGCGTGGACGGGATTAACGGATGGGTTTAAACTGTCGTATTTCAAAACATTTTTTTTTTACGAGTTAAAATCCGCTGATCCCACTTCTGAAATGTAAAGAAAAGACTCCATAATGGGTTCAGAAAACATGTTATTTATTTCATAATATTAAATATTTCACAGTAAAAACAGCGTAAGGTTAAATACATTATTACCTTAAAATTAACACCAAGTAAACGCGTACACTATTTCCTTTGATGTTCACTAGAGCCCGCTCGACGATAGAATGACCCGAATAACCGGCATGATTACCCCCACAACTCCAAACTCCCGCCATAACGCGTGCCTCGCTCTGATTGGTTAGATATGCGCGGACCAATAAGAGCGATTCGGCGTTGCCAGTTCATAAAAACTGAAGCTTGCGAAGTAAAGTGTTGCCAGATAATAAATAAAAAGGTGTAATATAAAATACAGACGCTAACACTCTGTTGCAAGGTCACAATATTTAAACTTTTTTTTTTTTTTTTTTTTTTTTGGGGGGAAATCCTCGTGGACTTCCTCCGCCTGGGGAGAGGCGGAGGGGCGTGCCGGACTCTTACCGGCTAAAACCCCCCGGTGTCTCCTCCTCGCACGTGCGCGTGGGACCGCGGGAATCCAGATTCTTCTGCAGACAATATCTAACCTAACCTATTGATCTCTGTCACAAAGTCGAACCTAACCAAGCAATGGATTTCTGGGCCTATGTCAATTCTATACTATTACATTACACCAATTGAATATTCGATATAAAATAAAAAATAAATACATGTTTTTGGACCAATAATACTCTGCAGGTGTCCTTCGCGACCCAGAGTCCGATACCTTAGCATTTTTTAGTTGCCCGATAACCTCAAAAACTTTGGTATTTGTCCACGGCTTTTTTATGGCTCCCGTTTGAAAATCGTAAAACTTTTTTAATTATGAGTTTGAATAATACTTTGAGAATAATAGTGTAAATGGTTATGTTGAGAAAATATAGGACAACAAATAAAAGTATAAAAGATGTTTATTGCTACCGACATTATGAAGTCTAATGCTTCGGAATTATGAACATTAGAGACAGAGAAATTAGGAGTTGTGATTGTTAGGATGAAAAATGTTAGGAAGACAATTTTCGGATTTCCAATTATCGGAGTTGAAAATTTAGGTGAACTTTGGCGCACCGATATTTATGACTTTTTGATGAATCTGCAATACCATTAATTTCAAAAAGTTAAGGGTGGGGTTAATAAACGTTATTTATAATATGAGAAAGCTGTAATACCATCCTGAGTGCTGTAAAAATTCTTGCTTCATGTACAATTCCATACCCAATGTACTTGACATGTGAGCTCTCTAAACAATTAAAGTTCTAATTAGTATATATCGCATAAATAGAGACTTTCAAGAATATCATACTTTAAACTGCTACGAATTGATTAATATTATTAATGGAGGCAGAAATATCAAGGGAAGGCAAGATGGAAGGCTTAACTTCACGACGCAATGACACAAAAACGTTTAGTTTAATAGTTTATGTATGAAATTCACTCGTGAAAAGTAACGTAAAGTTGGGGTACTTAGTACTCAAAATAGCTACAGGATCGAATGCTTTTTATGTATTTGTCCGTTAATACGCATTTTATACGTACATAATAAGAAGTGTCTCCCCCAAATAAAGCCCCGTTATCGTTTAGTACACCAATAGTTTCAGATCCAATGCTACGAGCCTACGAAATGCTACGAGTCTTAGCGGCGCCGCGGCGTAGCTTACTTTAGTAACCTTATAACTTTTTTGATATTATGATCCCTTTTTTGAGGCTACACAGTGTTACACACTATTCATGTGACTTTTCTAAAATTGTGAAGCAGTAATGGTAAGCATAATTGCATTAAATTATTTATTATCTAAGGATCCATTTATTAAAGGTCTCTGCTATTTAGTTGAATAATTAAAACTAAAGAGAAACATTATTCCGTTTGATTACAAAATTCTTCGAAATCTGGTCATTTTCCATAGTGTATAAGTTTCTCTTTTGTAGGCTCTAAGATGCAGTTGTTAGAAAACGCGTAGTTGTGTGTAACGTACCGCGCAGGGTGTTCTGACGACATGGCCCGCGATGCGCTTCGACGCGGCCAATATGTCTTCATACTTGATTTTACGCGGGTTGTCGGGGTCACAGAATTCGTCATATTCTGGGTCCTAGAATCATGAATTTTAAAGTACTGGTGTTTTCTGGATTCCATATTTCTAACTTTCGTGGTCAATGAAATTTGACGTTTGGTTTCAGAAGAGTCATAATTATGAAACTTACATCTTTAGCTGACGCCATCTCGGGTTAGATTTTGTGATTATATAACTTTTTTTTTCTTGATTTTATGTTAATGTTTACATGTTTACACTAATAATTTTGTTTCATCTTGATTGTGTTTTTGAAAACGGGTAACGTATTACCGAAACACGCGTTGTGTTTGACAATTTTAATTTTCACTTTGTTTTTTATTTTGCTGTGAAAGAAGGTTTTCCACTTGAGGTGCAACTATTTTTGCAGATTGATAAAATATTATTAAAATATCACGCACCAGGCGTCTCGCCACGGCTTCGCGCGGGAGTTATGGGATCTCCAAGACATTGCCATACGTTTATAAAACTTTGTAATAAATAATCATTGCCCATATAATAAGGATCATAACAATAGAACGAGTTTTCCGATTTGGTGCTGTACGAAAGTTATGGCCTGACCTAGGGAATATGACGTTCATTAATAGGTATATAGCTATCTCTAAGATTATAGTACGCGCGTTATCATCTGAGTCGTCAGGTCATAAAAGTCATTAGCCGCGTACTGACCAAGCGAGCGGCTTCGCGAGGCAGCAGGCAGGACATTTGCCGCAGTACGCATGCTGCATGAATGCAGTTTAACTTGAAGTCGAATAGAGACCGCGCGTGCGTATAGTTTGCCCGAGACCACCAACCACGCAACGAACAAGCGAGGCAAAACACGCGTATTGAGTGAGCGCGGCAAACGTACTGAGGCGCCTTTGAGCATCGACAAAAACCGACAACGCTCGGCTCGGGCCGCGGCACGCTCAGGTGAGGCAGCGCGTGCGTTTGCCTCGGGCGAGGTACCTACGTCTTAACCGACCGAGGATTTGCTTCGCGAGGCAGCCTCGCAAGGCTGCTCGCTCAATCAGTACGCGGCTATTAAAGATAGGAATGTGCAGCGCGCCGGACCCTAGTTATCGATAAACGGCTACCTGCGCACGTTCTAACGATTAGTCGCTAATATTTGTACGATTCTGATGGGTCGGTTTCCAATGTAATTGCAGTGCGTTCGAATATTGTTTTTTTTTTAGTTAATTTTTTGGACAAGATACTATTTACCTAAATATATATATACAAGAGAATAAACGTTACTTATCGATAATATGTCTATAATTGTTACGCCCTTCACTAAACGGCTTCATAAGACCCATAAGTGCAAGCGAGATAGATATAGCGAAATGATTTATGGCCCTAAGACTCAGATGATAACGCGCCGTGACTATAGGACTATAGTAAGTAGTACTTCAATTTAATAATAATAATAATAATTTATTTTCCAAATAAGAGGGTACAAACCACTTAAGAGGTAATCTTAAAATTAAATTACACGTAGTGTGGATGTATTGAACTCTGGTACCCAAGGTAAGATTGAACTTGTGTTATGGGTACCATTGCTCTTACAATATTGTGACCAAAATAATTTGCTTAAACAATAAACAGGACGTGGTTCCGATTTGATCTACAATGAATAAATTTAAAATTAAAACTATCATGCAGTTAGGGAAAAAAGCCCCATGTGTATGAGCATGCATGTAAGGGTGTGTAAGTGTGATTGTGTGCTTGTGTGTGTGAGAATTGTGTATTTTATACTATAAAACGTCTCTGGTAGTCTTATAAAATCGACATTTGTATTAAAACTTCTGTTTCATCGTAATTTAACGTCTTCAACCATTCAGAAACTACGGTTTTACATTTACGTTTAGTGAGGGGAAATATATTACATTGTTTATTAATTTTATTATACAAATAGTTTCCAATGATGTAATAATGTCGCTGCGCCGTGGCTGTTTTAGATTTACGACTGGGACAGACTTTATAGGATCGACGACATTTCGTTACATCGGCATCATGACTCAAAGAGCTGTGTTTCCGTAAAATGGTTTGTAGGACGAAAAGTTGTCTCACTGTCAAAACCTTACAGTCACTATATAGTAGGGTAGTTGGATATTTAAAATGCTTGAAGGTCATGACCTTGAGAACAGCCCTCTGTGCCCGTTCCAGTTTCAGAAGATGCTTTTTGGGCGCTCCACCCCATATTGTAATACAATAGGTAAGCACAGACTGGCATAGCGCATAATAGACGGTTTTGATTGTAGTAGTATCTGAGGATTCTCTGAGTTTTTTGAAGACAAATATTAGCTTGCGGACCCGTGCGGTAAGGTTTTCAAGTTGAAGCTTCCAGTTAAAAGCGCTGTCTATGTGGACTCCAAGATACTTAACCGCTGTAGTCTTTTTTAAAGGAAGACAATCACAAGATGATTTGGATGTGTTAGAAAAGCAGTTATTAATGTGGGCTTTAAGAATAAGTGAGTCAGGAACCTGTGTGTTAGATTTCAGAGAGAGAGGCATGTATACGGTTTTATTTAAGTTAATAGATAGATGATTTGCAGAAAGCCAGTTTAATACTATCTTGAGAGCATTTTCGGCATGCATGTAGGTCTCTGACCAGTTTGCTCCATGTAAAATTAACGCCGTATCATCAGCATAAGTAAAAACCGAGCAGTTAGCAGGGGAAAGCTTGCATAGACCATCTATATAAATTAAAAATAATGTTGGACCTAATATGGATCCCTGGGGAACACCAAAACTAATCTGTTGGCTGTCGCTCACCAATCCATTTATCTTAACACACTGGGTTCATTCACTAAGGTAGTCTTGAAACATTTTGTGAGTGAGGCCATTAATGTGGGATGAATCGAATACTGTTTTCATTCGAGATTGGCGCAATTTGAAATTCTAATATTTTTAAATATTTTTTGCTAGTGTCACGCACCACTATAGGATGTACTTACTTATAAATTTAGTAGTGCCCGACCGAAAGTTCGGTTTCGGTTTCGGCCAAGGTTCGGCCAAAAATCAAGTTTCGGCGGCAATTTCGGTTTCGGCCAAAACTGGCCGAAACTTTTGTGGAAACCGAAACCTAATTTCGGAAGTTGTCGTGCACGCTCGCCTAACTTAGTTTCTCGCGGCAACGCTTTGGCGGACGCTGGCGGTCGGTTCGGGAATTGTCGTTTCGAACTGCCGTTCGGATAGCTCTGTAGCAAGTTAGCAACACAACTTGGTCAGTGCGTTATCGCCGACGCAAACATTTTTTAGAGCTTATGTTTTGATGAAACTCATTGCATGTAAGATTTTGATTCGTTTCTGTACTTGAATGATTTATACAGGGTGTTAAGAAAACCCTGTCCGACCCGAAAGGGTGATATAGGGCTTATAATCATATACCCAGATAAAATATTAAATTTAGAATATTTTTGATAGTAACAATAATAATGAATTTTGAAATAACCATTTTTTGCCGCAAAATTCCTTAAAGAGTTTAAAACAAAAATTACAACACCTTTATTTTGATCATTTGGCAGCACCTTTGACGACGCCGAATATCTCGCTCGACTTTTGAGTTTTTTTTTTCTTTTTGAATGTAATCCGATATCGATACCTAACAACACCTTAACGGGTCGGACAGGGTTTTCTTAACACCCTGTATAGTTAAATATTGAGTCAGTAACTTTATTTTGTTGCTATTACCAAATCAAGTCACATGTAAAAAAGAGATTGTAATCAATTTTTTTATTTTTTTTTTTTATTTGGGAATTTAATTTGTATTATGTTGTATCGGTAAACTTATTTCAAGATTTGGTTTTTATTCTTATGACCTATTGATGTATCTATTGACCACATGAGTTTCGGTTTCGGTTTCGGCCAAAACTGAAGCCACGGCCGAATATTCGGTTTCGCTTTCGGTTTCGGCCGCAAAACCAGTTTCGGTCGGACTCTAAAATTTAGTATTGGTTTTGGTGAAAAGACTATTAAAACTATAAAACTGTTAAAACTAATCATATATTATTCCAAAAATGTTCGACAAACTAACAAAGCTTCGATAAATTCGACAAACAGTTATTACAAGTATCTATTCAGCTCTGTTTATATTCATAAAATAAAGACTTTAGAAATTGTATACATATCACAGATTTTTATTGAAAATCGTACACACTAATAATAGTACATCACAACACAAATATAAAACTCGAATAGTTAAGTTAATAATAGTTGCAAGTATCGTTAAAGATAAAATAATGTAATCAATAGAAAATTACAAGTTAAAATATTTAAATTGAGGAGGGGAACCTTCTAAAGCTGTACTTGATTCTGTATTCATTCATTTTCCTAATTGTTTCTAATTAATTAGGAACTACACATAATAATATATCTACTATGATATAAAATGAATGTAATTTATGTTCTATAATTAAGAATTCTGTAAAAAAATAGAAATATCTTTATCACAGTGCGCATCTAAAAAAAAGTCAAGAGTTGGCCGAAAATAGGATGAGACACTTCCAGACAGACCAAAAAAGAGGAAATGCTTAATAGCCGTAGGGTAGAACATATTATTCTGGTTCTAGCACAAAATGGTTCAAACGCAAGAGCCTGTGCTTAGCTTAGGCTAAAAGTAATATAATAATCGTAACATAGAATTATGAAGAAGTTGAAACTCTTTGCTGACAGATATAGCTCAACCTATGTTATTCTATTTTGCTGTGCCCAACAAGGTCCATTTAACACCCAACCACAATGCGGAAAGGCAATAAACGATTGAGTATTGATTGTAGTTTAATTATAGCCGAGATTTTATTTAAAAAGTAGGTCTCCATGTGGACAGAGCCAGGCCAAGAGCTAGTGTAGTAGTAGCATAGGTGTGTTGTGATCTAATGCGAGACGTCGTCGAGTGAGTCGGTGCTGTTGCGGCGCGGGTAGGCGTCATACTCGCCCGCGAAGTCCCACTCGCGGTAGGTGCTGGCGATGACGCCACGCAGCTCCTCCAGGTGCTCCGGGCCTCGCGTCTCGCAAACTACTTTTACCTGGTACAAACATTAACAATTAATACAAGATTGCTAAATTCTGGCTTTAGATGTTTTTACAACATACTTTGTATGATGGGTGAAACTCCAATGATTCGAGAGAACTGCAAGCGAGGATATGTCGGACTTGCACCGAATAAAATAGGTTCCCAGTTTCGTCCTTTCCTTAGTCGGAGCCGCGGGGGTCAATTACGTCTACGAAATCTCTGACCATATAATATACTTGACATTTACGATGTTAACAATATCTTTGGGGGATGCTCCCCACCCCCCGATGGTAGTGATTCAATTCATATAGGTTAATTTGGCCCAAACGAATATTTTCTACTAAAGGAATCGAATTTAAAATCTTTCGCGCCCTTTCACTGCTATTTGGATGAAGTCTTTAATATTAGGTGTTATGGTTCGTGGTACATGTAACTGGTTTTGAGAGCCTTACCCGAACACTGAATATATCGCCGTGGACCCAGGCGCGTTCCTGTATGATATCTTTAATGGAGACGCCGGTGGAGGAGATGAGCTTGCAAAGTTCGGCGATGCCGCCGGGCCGGTCGCTCACCGTCACCTTGAACTTCACCAGCCGCTGCTCCGCCGCCAGCCCTCGCTCCAGACACCGACCGAGGATCGTGGTGTCGATGTTACCACCCGACAGAATGCAAACCACCCTGACAATACAATTACTTTGTAAAATTTGCTCGAAAACATTCAAATTCAACCAGAATTTATTGCCACACTTTGGTACACACATAAGGAAAACAAATGATGTACATTAATAATACATAGTGCTTGTACGACAGCGAAGGGTTCTCTCAGCATTGTGCTGATTTTCAGTAAGTACCTACACCATTCGACCTGCCTCGGCAAAGTATAAAAGCGAAACAAGCATTAGACCTTTCCCTACTTTGATTTACTTCTTCAGAACAATCGCTATTTAATGCTATCTCGTAACTCCATTTTCATTCTAGTTCAAGTTTGTTCAGAGAGAAGCATACGAGACTATTCATTTAATGGTACCTACAATATAAAACAAACGAAAATTGATATTCGTGACTTTCAAATTTCAACAAAAGCTAATAATGGTATTCTTTTTTTAAAAGAAGTATCAATGTTAGGCACAAACTTTTTGCCAGCGAGCTCGGGCACCAGGCCCGCCATGATGGCCGCAACGCCGACGGCCCCGCCCCCCTCCACCACGTACTTCTCCTGCTCGATCAGACGCAGGATAGCGCGAGCGATCCAATCTTCATTTACAGTTATCTAAATATGGAAAAAATATTTTGCTTTTATATTCAAGGATGCATAGGAGCCTGATGAGAATGCGTTTCTCGTGTATCTGAATATTAGTAATTAGTAAAAATATAAAGTAAATAATACTTAATGTTGTAAAGCAGTAGCAGGACTCTTTTTTCTCTCAAAAAATATAATTATTATCATGAACATAAATTATTATAGTACCTAATACAGCGAGAGAAAAAAATGTCAATGTACACGTTTTTCGTAGTAAGAGATAAGTTTCTAATTATTGTTATTACTATAGACTACTGCGTGGTAACTAGGTAGATATAAATTGTTATCAAAAATAAACACTTTATTTAATTATATATTTATAAATAGTCCGGATGTTATATTTAGGGTGCGTGGCACGCCACGAGCGGTTCGCGAACGTCTCGCGAGCTGCTCGTGTAGTGCTCGTTCGTCAGATGTGGACGCACCCTTAAAAGTACAGTTATTATGAAGTGCGCTAAAATGACGTAGTAACAATGAACAATTAATTAATTGAATAAATCGATCAGTAAGGGAATATCTTATACTATGCTTCGAAAATAGAACTTCGAAAGGACGCCGTCCTAATAGCTAATATCGAGAAAGCAGTTTTTAAGCCAATTGAAATCAAGGGCATCGCCGTCGAGGTCGACTGCGTCGAAGGTGGTTTGAAGATCTAGTCAGTTATGCGGGGCGCACTTGGCCAGAAATCGCAAATGACAGATATAGGATTGGAGGTCAGAATGGGCCGCAGTGGGATCTGTTGTAGGCTAATAAAAAAAAAACAATATACGGCATGCGGCACCTGGGTGGTTTTACAAGTCATTGAGCCTTGTGACTCACCATTCTGTCGACGACGGGCTTGACGGTTACGAAGGCGTTGTACCCGACGGTGGGCACGGCCAGGCCATCCGCCAGCGTGGACCTGATCTCCACGCTCACCGGCTCGCCCTGCTTCATGGCGTTCTGCATGCTCGGACACTTCTCCGTTTCCACGCCCTAACACACAAAAATATAATCTTACTATTATACATTTAAAGTCCATTTTAGCATTACCAGGGAGAGGTAATGAAAGTGTACCCACATGGAAATTCCGCTGTAATTACTTCTACTTCCTTATACCTACTAATTTAGGTATAAATACAGAATTTAGATTATTAATGATAATATGATCCGCAGGGCAGCTGGTAGCGAGCTGTTTGTGAATAGCGACATAACTGAGTGCCTCAGGGGGTCACTCCTTAGGAGGGCTCCCAGTTCTTTCTGGCTGGCCAGAGAGGCGTAGCTAGAGGTATATGCTCGGGGGTGGAAGTATCTAATAGCGTAATAGGGAGGAAACCAGGTCCGGGTCCGCTTCTGTGACCCGTGATGGTGAAATCGGGGCGTGATTTTATTATATTATCTTCCTAAAGCTAGCTGATTTAAAAAAAAACATTGATGATTAAAATTGGTCGATTAATCTCTTAATTTTTGCTTATTGTAAACACTAGGATAGGTAATTAGAATAAGACCTTATTAAAATTAATTAGTTTAATAGACTTAAAATAAATATTTTTTAAATATTTTTCATATTTCGCATAACATTAACTGTAATTAGATAACCTTATTTCATCATAATTATGTTGTTAGTGATGTTTATGTTAACATAAATCATAATGACGGGTTTAGTTCGATGACCCATTAAGTTTACCTAATTATGATTATTTAGCTAGATATCTGCTATATTCTTTCTCAAACTAGCTTAGTGATAATTAAATTGTCCCTTGTTCCGTGTTCATTGCAGTTTAGGTAGATCTACTTAATGTTGAAACAATAAATGTTGACGATGGGTAGAATAACAGGTCAATTAGGGCACAAAGACATGGTCAATATTTCTTACCGAATATTCGAAAATATTATATTTCTTTCGTTTGGATACTAATAATGAAGCAGTGCATTCACGAGAGGACCATTATCGTCTTCAGTTTTCCCATATTATACTAACAAATTCAAATGTTACTTAGATTAGACCACCATCTATACATTGATAAGAGCTTCAACAAATTTTAATTATATTCAAATGCACGAGGCTCACCATAATTACTAAACGCGACTTGATAAAAAGTGTTGTGTCAATGTTATATTATAAAGTTTTATCTATGTGACCTTTGACATCGTTTACTTTAAGACGAGAAATGAGAGACGACAGATAACTGGGTCGACCTACAGCATTGATTTTCTCTTACGATGAACATATAGAATACTAAAACATACCTACCAACGAACATATCTAACTAAGTAACGTCATCGATGTAACTTACGTATGTAGTTTGTTTTTACTTCCGATATTAAAATTTATATTCGAGACAGAAAAACGTAGCGATACCGGGGGCGTGTTTATTGATATGACTGTGACGTAAACGAAAGCTAAATACAATAAAAAAAACTGCAAATGACGTTACTTTTTATCTATACAACCCAACGGTAAAAAGGGGCGCGGCGGCATTTATTGATATTATCTAATCTTTTCAGCCCCTTGTGCCACTAGGAAAATCAAAGTGAAGGTTATTTTACCCTACTTATTACTTTGCTTTGAGGTTATTTTTATGGCGTATTTTATATACATATACAGACTAGATACACGTAAAAGAACTTCTACTGAACACATAGACACTTTTTTCACCTTCGTAACATTTTCCGTCCACTATTCCGACAAAATGAGGAAGACTGGGCCGATAATTATTATCTATTCTCACCTTATGTAAGAGTCCAGCAGTAGACCTTATGACATTTAATCTCAAAGTGATGAGTGATTCACCCGTGGGCGTGCGGGACAATAAATGAACACTAACTAACATGTTGTGTAATTTTGAGAAATTCACAAGCTCCGGCTTCCATCGGTACCTACTCAATAATAATAGGTTTTTGTGGATGTAAAGCGGAAGGCATAGGTCTGTATTTATGTATGCCATTTTTTTCTATCTTAGTATCGAAGGTATCAGCTTGTTACGTTAAATCACTGAAAGCTCAGCATCATATTTCAAAACTGTGATCACTTATGTATAGTTATTAGCGCTCCATTTATTAGCGGAAACCGTATGAAAATCCGTTCAGTAGTTTCATTATCCTATAGATATAGAAAAATTACAGATTGGTCAATGTTGTCACAAACGTTCAAATCGCATGCACAAAAAGCACCCAGACTTAGACAAGAATTCGTGAATGACACAAACAACATGACAAAATGAGACACTAATAAAGTGTCACACTAGTAAAATGCGAGAATCGAACCCACTCCTCGCCGGCGAGGCCCGTCGCGTATTATAAATAATAGTAACGTAAATGTTATCCTCCCGTCCCTAGACCAAGCTGGCCCGAGCCGGCCAAACTAGCAATAAAAATATGTCCCTAAATAATAAAAACTTAGATCCAGCCATCCCTTGTTGTTTTCCTTTATTAAGATTGTTAGCAACGCACTAAGTCGAGGTCCGAACCCCGCAGGGGGTGCCCTTAGTGGACGTTGCTGACGTAGTTAGTTTTTCCTATTGCTCTGGCTGGAGGCCTTAAGGTCCTCGCCAAAAGTCCGGTGAAGCAGTCAAAGCCTGCGCTCAGGCTAACTGCAAAGATCTCTACCAAAAAAAAAAAAAAAAATCGAACCCACATCAACTCGCACACCCGTGTCGCACACAGTGGTACTTGGCGTACGTACTACTCGGCGCGCGGCGCGGCGATCCGTGCTGCCATGTATTGTCCATTCGTGTATGTCATGCAAACTATTTATTACGACAATATGCATACCTAATTTTTTACTCTTTTTTTAAGACTCTTGTAAAAATATTGATATTTGATAGTAACATTTTGCTACTCAAGGAGCTAAATACGTCTATGTTACAACATAGCGTCTTTTGTTAGTGCTCCTATTTATCAGTATCTAGAACAATTAGCTTTTGTGGCTCTAAGATAACCTTTGCATTACCGCAAACTTCATAATTGTCATTTTCCACCAGTTCCTCACCAACATAACATGTTGACAAGAAAAAAAAAGATAAGTCATGCATTATGTTCACGAATGAAAAGTGTTATGGAAATATTTTATTTTACCTAATAATATTCATAAACATGACGAGATTTATCTGCCCTTGATTTGTCCCGGATACAGTTAAATTAAGCGCAAAAGCAAGGAATCAATACACAATAGCACTGCCACTGTAAAGAATGAAGAGCATGTTACGTATAACACAATGTAGGTAAGTTAAATACAAACTTCTACCATAAAAACATAGGATTTTCGACCAAGAAGCTCATGTGGCACGTATCTACTTAATATTTTAAGGTCTATTTATGTAGACCAGGTACAGAAATGTTTCAAGCAGTTTCTTGTGTTACGAATATTGTAAATTATGAAGCACATCAACTCAATTTGTCGACAACTCTGTTTGTCGCTATGGTTTGGTTCGGCAACTAAAAGCTCTGCTTACTTTGGGATCAGATGACCGTGTGTGAGTTGTCCCAGGATATTGTAGTATATTATATTGGATAGCTTTTCGTCCATCATGATCGAAATTTAAAAGATATGACTAGCGGCTTGGAGCTTACACAAGCGAGTTCGCTTTTTGCAATTTCTAACATCCTCATACAAACCGATGTTGATGGGTAACATAGAGATAAGAGCTTACGTAGATAAGGACGTGCGGCTTAAGATGTTTGATGGCGGTGGCGACGCCGGCCAGCAGACCTCCGCCCCCGACCGGCACCAGCACGGCGTCCACGTCCGGGACCTGCTCCACGATCTCCAGGCCCACCGTGCCCTGCCCCGACATTATGTGCGGGTGGTCGTAACTGGGGACCACACAAAAAGTTAACTTCAACATATATACGAGAATGCAAATTAGAAAACTGATTTTATCTTCTGCTTTCACAGAGTAGTGAAAAAAGACAACCGTGACAGAGCACGTTACCTCATGAAAGATTTCTTGACAAAGACATCACAATGTAAACGCAATCCGATTCTGATTTTTATTATTATTTTTTTCTTGGAGTGTAGCTACCTTGCGGTTGTTTTTTTTTATTTTAGTGATTGGCGTCTTTACACCTAACACTTACTTATATAGAAGACTAGAATAAAGGCCATGCTTACCCATTTATGTATGTAAGGCCGCGCTCCTTAGCCAGGCTCATAGCGTGGTACTTGGCCTCCTTCATGTCGTGGCCGTGGATGATGACGTTGGCGCCGAAAGAACGACACTTCTCGATCTTCATGATGGGAGCCACGTTGGGCATCACCACGGTTGTGGGGATGCTCAGGTTGTTGGCATGGAAACTCAAGGCCTGCGAATGATTGCCGAGGGATGCGGAAATCACGCCTCGGGCCTTTGTATCCTTTGATAACAACAGCAGAGCATTTCGCGCCCCGCGCTCTTTGAAACTGCAATAATATTCAGGTAAGTTTGATAGTGCAGCAAGACAAAGAAGTCGTAAAGATATTTGCATGTACAGTAATTGAAGCATAATTAAAACCACAGTCAGCTTATGGGTAAAGGTATAGTCTAGTGTGTACCTACCTTCCAGTGTGTTGCAGGAAATCATTCTTAAGATAAATTTCCATTCCAAAAGTTGTCGACATGTGAGATTTCTGGAAATACATATTATTTAGTACCTAAATGTAAACTAAAATTAACACAAGTATTACCTAAGTACGTTTAAATTTAAAGAAGTATAATAGAACACTTACCACGCATGGCGTTTTCACAATTTCACTTTGAATTCTAAAAGCAGCTGCCGAAACATCTTCGAATGAAATTTTTTGTGGCTTTTCTTTATCGCACATAGGATCATACTCGATCGTCTGGAATACCATGTTTATATTTTAACGATATAAATACTATAACATAATTAAATCTAATCCGTCGCCAGTTCTCAATCCACCCAGCCTTCCGTCAGAGGAATGAGTGTTTTGCGTCGTTATCAGAGAATAAAAGCGCTAATTATTATATGATGAAGGTTAAAGGTGAAATTGTAGTTATGATGGAATAAGCCTCGTCTATCGATGTATTAGGCCAGTAGGTGGGCACGTATCAGTAGAAAAGTAGTTACTTACAGCGGGTCCGAGCTTATAACGTTCCATTTCGATATCTGTTATTTATTTTAATAAGTTGATTGATGCAAATGAGCGACTGTGAAGCAGTAGGCACAACTAAGTAATGATTTGGTTATCTTACGGTTGTTTAAAATTTTGCAAGATGATATGATAACATTATGTTTTTGTTTTAATAAGTTACGATTATTTTTTACGCAGTATTCATTCTTGCATCGACAAAGCTCTAAATATGAAGGCTTCTTACATTTTCATTCGTTTCATCAGACGAGAAAGTTTTTGATAAAAATCAAAACCCTGTGAAATTGTTAACTTAAAAATTTACAAATACTAAAATTAAACTGACAAAAACTAAAAACAAAAATAAATACAGTGTTGAAATAACTACAGACACCTCTAGAGCTTCAGTCCATCTATACGTTAAAGCTACAGTGCGTTTCAAAGAAATTTTCATACAGAGTCATCCATTCTCACTCGAAAAGCATTTAATATAACCCCTTACTGGTGCAGTCGGGTAATTAGGGCCACGCATAACAAAACGTTATCGGTCCAAAGCACAGAATAAACTTAACGCATTGGGACAATGGGTTGGGACCTGACGAATTTTTTTATCTATGTAAACGTCACTGTCAATTGCTGTATAGCATTGTGAGGTTATTTTGTTTTAACAACAAGTTAAAAGTTTGATAAAAATTAACTTAGGCGAATACATTGTAAACATTGCTGCAGCGCGTAGTTGATATTAAAGGAAGATGCCTTACGCTAATCAACCTTCCGTACATATAACGGAACTAACAGATGATAATGTTAAATTTATTGTCGAAGACACCGAACTTAGCGTCGCTAATAGTATGCGAAGAGTGTTTATAGCTGAAACGCCGACTATGGCAATCGATTGGGTGCAATTAGAAGCAAATTCGACAGTTCTTAGCGACGAGTTCCTAGCGCATCGTATCGGTCTTATTCCTCTTATATCAGATGATGTGGTGGACAAAATTCGGTACTCGCGAGATTGTATGTGCGCCGACTTCTGTTCTGAATGCAGCGTTGAGTTTACACTGGATGTGAAGTGTACAGGTGACCAAACAAGGCACGTAACTACAGCAGATCTAAAGTCGAGCGACCCTAGAGTGGTTCCTGTGACGTCACGACACCGGGATGAAGACCAGGCGGATTACGGTGAGACTGATGAGATTTTAATTATAAAGCTCCGTAAAGGTCAAGAGTTAAAGTTAAGAGCTTATGCAAAGAAAGGATTTGGAAAGGAACATGCAAAATGGAATCCCACAGCGGGTGTGTCCTTTGAATATGATCCTGATAACATTATGAGGCATACATTATTTCCTAAACCTGACGAGTGGCCCAAAAGTGAGCACACAGAGTTGGATGAAGACCAGTATGAAGCAGAGTTCAACTGGGAAGCCAAACCTAACAAGTTCTTCTACAATGTGGAGTCATCCGGAGCACTCAAACCAGAAAACATTGTACTTATGGGCATAGTGGTGTTGAAAAATAAACTTCTTAATTTACAAGTACAATTAGCACAGGAAGCTCAAAATGATGCATTAGCCATTAATTAGATTAATTTTTAGTTCTAATAAAATATATTAATAAATAAAATTTGTTTAATTTTTTAAATTAAAAACAGACTACTTTTAAGACTTACCGATAAATTATGGAGATAGCTTTTCATTATATTATGTTAAATTTATTTCTAAAAAATTTGCTGCAAGATACTACACTAAGTATTAGTTCATTGACTGTCATTAAGCAACTGCATTATTGCAAGGAACTTGACTCTTGCATCATAAATGCTCAGGTATGCAATTATATTTAACCTTTTTCAAGTGAATGTAATATTTTACAACTAGTGGAAACTTGTTGTCTTGTTAATAAGTTTGAATAAAAGACACACAATAGCTGGAAATAACAAAACCTATACTTCCACTTGATTTAGAGGAAGATTATAAGAATATAACAAAACTCAAGTGACAACATAATTTGTCACCTAGTTTACTACACTTGATAAAGTAAGTCAGTATAAAATACTAACTCAGCCCCGCGGTTCCTTACGCGTTCTCCCCTTTTCCGTAATTACATCAAAATCTAATTTTGTTTTTGCTTCATTTCATCAATTTCTTTCTGATTTATTTATTCCACGCGGGCTGATTTACGGATTTATTTCATAGCGGACTTTTATGTGGGTTCATGCTTACTAGAAAGTAAAACTTATTTTATCTACATAGACAAAATTGCTCGTCTGCTTGCTAGCAAACAGACAAGCAATTTTACTTCGTATCCGCGTAAAACTTTAAGAAGGAGAGAACGTACGAGGCGCAGTTCCAGTAAATATTTAAATTAACTGTTACAAAAAGCGAAGGAATTAATGACTATTATTCCAATTTTATTCAGTGCACTGTTTCCGTCAATAATCTTTGATGATATAATATTACGTTCTCGGTATAAGCGTGTTCCGAATAGTTCCGATATAAGTTTTCAGTCTTAAGCTATCTCTAAGTTTTTTCGTATCCGTTAGATACACGTATTCAATAAACATTTCTTTTCAGGAAAATAGGTAAACGAGGGAAACATTTACATAGCCCGACTTCGTGCAAAATAAGCAAATAGATACTGATTATTAAAGTAGGATAAAGTCAATCGTCTTGACTTAGGAGAAAGTAACGTTGCTCTATAATAAATTAATAAATAATGTTCAATATATTACAAACTAAATATTTAGTAAGTACTCGTACCTTTTATCAGGCAAGAAAATCATTGTCATAAAACACTAAAAAGTTCAATAAACCCTCCTGTCAGAAGAGACGTATGTTTGAGAGTTCAACAAGAATAGGAAAAATACACCCATCACCAACAAAATGCAAAATTGCAAAGTTTTCTGTGCACTGTAAACTAAATGAAGAAAGAAAATATCAAACACACATTTTATTATAAATTTCTACAACAGTATTAGACGGGTCCTTAGAAAATGTCTCAATTAAATGAAGTTGAGCCAACGTGGAACATCCTCGGCGATAGTTTCCCTAAACAATATGAAGTACCTGAGGTACGTAGGACGTAGGTACTGTACGTAGCTAATATAAACGAACTAAGTATGCACAACCTATCTGGACAGACTGAGCGATAAGTAGGGTAACGAATTGTAGTAAATAACCGAAAACTTACTCTTCTTTCCACCATTTATCCATATCTTAGTGCTGCGTATATAATTTGGCTTAGGTACTTATATAAGTAATACAATTTATTTAGTTAAGCAACTTAAATACATTATATTTACATTGAAAACTAGGAAACTGAAAAGAAACCTAAAGCAGAGAATATGAGTAAGATCAAGCTGAAGCTACAAGACATACAGGATGCTCATAATAGAATCAAGAGCGACGTCGTATTTACACCAGTAATCGTAAGTAGACATCGCTTCTACGGATAACTGCGAAGTCTTTCATAGAAATAAATATATTTATGTTTATTTTTCTTTTAGGAAGCTAAATATGTAGGAAAAAACTTTTGTAATGTTTTCTTGAAATGTGAGAATTTACAGAACACAGGAAGGTATGTAAATACTAAGATACCTAATGAAATAAAATTAATATTTACTTTTGGGTTTAGCGGACCTAAGTTTTACAGTTTCCGTCTAATTATTACAGTTTTAAAGCGCGTGGAGCTTGCAATATCCTCTCCAGCATGTCACCCTCAGACAAGAGTAAAGGCTGCACTGTCTCGGGCGGCCGCAACTACCTCTGCGCGATGACATATTACGGATTCAAACAGTCGGTTCCCATAAATGTTATAGTGCCAAAGGATTGTCCTCTAGTCGACAAGCACAGATACAAGGAGAACTTTGCGATTGTGAAGGTTCACGGCAATGATCTCAACGACGCCAGCCTGCATGCACTCACTTACTGTGATGAAATTGGCTCGAATTACGTGCACGGGTAATCTTTCGTCGTATTCCTTACCCTTTTTATGGTCGGTTCTCTTTTTATGGTCTTTGTCTTTTTATGGTACGTTTTGAATATGGCTATGTGACACCCAAATAGCGTTTGAATCAATGCGCTTTATTTAATAAAACATTTGTGTAGGTCTGACCGGTTGGACCTGATAGCAGGCTACGGCACGCTAGGGCTGGAGTTGCTGACACAGATGGACAAGATGGACGCCATCTTGTGTCCCGTCGGCAGCGGCGGCCTCGTCGCTAGTCTCGTGCTTGCTGTCAAGAGTCTTAAGCCCAACTGTTTGATTTACGTAAGGAAACAGTTTTACAAAAAGCTGCATTATATACTCATTAAAATAATATTTAAATGAATTCTAATCACGTAGCTATGTAGGTGGTTTTAAAACGGTAATTAATTTATTGTTTTCAAATTTTAAAATCGTTACTTTGTCAGGGTGTTGAATGCTCAGCGGCCCCCACAATGACCAAAGCCCTTCAGGAAAAGAAGCCAGTTATGATACAACTGAACCCAACCATCGCCGACAGTCTTTGTAGCATCATCGCCAGTAATAACGCTTTCAACATTATAAGAGGATATTTGGACAGAATGGTACGAACATTATAAAATATTTAGTAGTTTAATAATAAAAAATAAATAAATATATACGCGTCGAATTGAGAACCTCCTCCGTTTTTTTCGTCGGGTAAAAAGAACATGAGCACTGAATTTAAATGGAACTATATCAACTTATAGATAACGGTCGATGAAGTGTGGATATCGCGTGCGATGATCAACATTCTGGAACGAGAGAAGATGGTGGTGGAAGGCGCCGCTGCGTGTCCTGTCGCTGCGGTAATGGCGGGGAAAGTTCCCGAGCTACGCGGCAAAAAGTACGTTGGCTTCACAATATGCAGGATGCTAATGTCTTCGTGCAACTTTCTTCCCTTGTCCGTTAAGGATTGGGAGTAGTTAACGTGCCGGTAGTGTTAATTGGTGAGGATCCAGCGTCACCCACTTAATTTCCAGAGGAGCAGGCTACTAAAGAATAGCAGGTGAACGAATAAATGAATGTTCAAATCATCTCGACTGAATATGGATCATAAATGTTAAACAACTTACCTACCATTGCAGAAGAAATTTGTTCATCATAGCGTTATTTTGTTTGTTCCAGCATTGTGTGCGTACTATCTGGCGGCAATATTAACAGCAGCCGCATGACGCGGGTCATCGACCGCGGCATGGCGGCGGAGGGCCGGCTCGTCAAGTTCAGCGTTGCGCTGCCCGACGTGCCCGGAGCCATGGCCAAGCTGCTGGCCAAGGTCACGGACAACGGAGCCGACGTCAAGAGCTTCGTGCCGGAGCGAGCGTGGATGAGAAGAGATATCTTTACTGTTTCTGTAAGCAAACATCTACATATGCTACCCGCTATATAGATAGATATGATATGAACTTTTGAGTTGTTGGTAATTTGAAACAAAAGATTCTTCTTCCTGTGTTAGCTAGCATCATAACATGCACAAAAGTAAGCTTATATCAAACCTTATCTATTGCTGCTGGCTTGTATTATAATAATGTTAATTGGTAATTTTGTTGTTTTCTTAAAATTTTCAGGTAAATATGCTGATTGAAACAAGCGACCTACACCATGCCAAGGATTTAGAAAAGAAATTACTCAAAGACTACCCTCACTCACACTTTATAATGTTATAGCTGGTTGATTCGTTAGTTTCGTACCCGTCTGTAAGTGTCACACGCCATCACCTCATAACAAAATATAACAATAAATTTTCTTACAATATAGCTACTGTCTTTTTATTATTCTATGAAGTACACCTCCCTACTAATCCACTGCTAAGTAAACGACTTTTGGTCCTAAAGCGAAGTCCATCAGACGCTTCTATCGTAATAAGTCTCAGTCTTTTTGATCCTCATAAAGTAGTGTTTATATAGCTACTCTTTAATCTTTATTACAAGAATACGCGATCATAGGAGTAGTGTGCGCGAGTCGTATAATATATATATATATAGTAATAGGGGCGCTGCGTCCGGCCTTTTGAAGATATAAGATCAGGGATTGTGGAATTCTTACCCATTAGTTAGCTCTGTGTTTTTTCCTAATAAAAACCGCACACACCGTTGGTCACCGCCAGCTAAAAATCGTTATACATACACAATTAGGTATATCTAACCGTACACCTATTCGAGATTGCAGTCTTGTTGCTGGCATTATTTCCAAGTTGCCATCCTTCTTCGTGCTACTAAAGTGGTAAGTATTTTGTCTTCTGTTGCCAATCAATAATGACACTACATTTGTCAACCTAAATAGTTCAATATAATATGAGAAAATCAATAAAATAGACACATATTTTTGTAAAACTCTAAATTCTTGTTATATTTGTCGTAAAAGAAAACAGTTATGATGGTGAGTGGTTTTTGTGAATATATTGTAGGCACTAAGGTAAATTTAGGGTAGGCAGGGAATTAAACTGGAAAAGAACTTAAGAGATAAGATTATATATTACAAGAATGGTAATTGATGCTTAGGTGGTATATGTACAAAGATTGCTTAAACGATTAGGTACCTACCTCATGATGGAGTATTTTACCTACTGTATGATTTAGTAGTATCTTATTTTAATCAGTTTTCACTTAAAACTTAGGTTGACATCGAAACAAAAGTGGTACGGCACTTATTAACTTTGAGCTCAGATATCCTTTCAGGATGAAACGTTACCAAAAGATGACCGACCACACGTGTTGTCATTCAATGAAATCAAACAGGCAGCCGAGAGAATCGAAGGTGGCATCATACACACACCACTTTGCGTGAGTTTTCTAATGATAATTCATATGACAAAATGTTTTGAACCTTCCTCTTATAAAGATATGATGAGAATTGCTTTTTTCAGGAAGCAAAGATCAGCAAATACATGGACTATAATATTTATTTGAAATGTGAAAACTTACAATACACTGGCAGGTAAGCCGACCTTTATAATTATTGTTTATTTAGCTACATGAAAATTGCATTCCCACGGGCATTATGTTTCAGCCAGGTCACACCGTCACTACGCGAACTACTAATAAATATCTACAATATCTGTTACATAACCAGGGCTATCATTTTCATTGTAGTACATACCCAAGCGTCTTTTTCATGCTTAATATCTACCTTTCATGAGATCTTGTCCTATTTTATTAGTTGTGCTGAGCGAGGCATCCGCAACGCTATGTTAGCGTATGGCGTGGAGGCCAGCGAGCGCGGCGTGATCGTGCCGTCCCACGCCAACATGGCGCTGGGCGCCGCCTACCAAGGCAGCACTTTGGGCGTGCCGGTATGTACCTACCTGCTGCGAAACCAGCAGTGCACACCGATTGTAAAGCCTAAGCCAACATACTATATTTTTTTTATTTATTCCTTTAATTCAGGCAACTAGGGCCTATAGAAAATACAATACGTATATAACATAACAATATCTATAAACTAATACAATTTTATACATTTAAAACTAGTTTTAAGGAAAAATGAGGAGGCGGAGGGGTGTGCCGGACTCTTAAAACCACCCCGGTGTCTCCTCCTCGTACGTACGCGTGGGGCCGCGGGAATCCAAATTCTTCCGCAGCCCCACACTGGTGCTGGCCCGGTCTGTCCGGGCCTCGTCTCCTGCACGGGGTAGTGAGGTGTTGAACTTACGCTAGCTTCAGCCGCAAGTGCTGACACAGCAGCGGCGGCGGGACGTGGCGCATCGTCAGCGATATCAGCGACCGGTGACACACTCGAATTCGCCGACTGAAAACTGATGATGGACGCATTTTGCGCCCCGCGACGTGTATTCACGTTCATTTTGTCCGATGACCCACTTACAGAAATAACGTTGCGCAACAACGCCACTTCTCCACGCAGGTCATTGATGGTCACCTGTGATGCTTCCATTTTGGACTTCATATCTTCCAGGCTTGCCTTTAGACACGTAATGTCTTTCAGCAGCCTGGTGACGTCGACGTGATCGAACGTGACGGGAGGCAGCTTGTGCAAGTCCTTCGCCACGAATTCAGGCACGTCGTCAGGATCAGTCCTCTTCAGCAGGGAGATGATATCCTGCAGGCACATGTCGCCACCGTCCCTTCGGCGGGATGGCATCTGCTCGAGTTGTCCGAGCGACTGGAAGAGCAGCTTGGCACTGCAAACCTCCTCCTCTTTGTAGGCGGATCTGCAGATCTGCACGATGCCTAACTCGTCCATATAATCAATGGCATGTATAATAAATGCCAACACTTTGTTGGCGATGAGTGGTTTAGAGCTCATCGCGACTATACGCGATATAATATTCGTAGTGAGCAGCGAAAACGCGACCGTTCTCGAGCGCGCATCGCACTGCTCTGCGAAAATAAGTCCAACCTCCGGGACCGGGGGACCGGTCCTCCTCCGGGGTCGAGTAGGTGGCGGTGTCTCTGAGGTCACGGGTTCGATCCCCAGAGGGATGTAGTGTCACAGATACAAAACACAGTAAAATGGGTTGTCTCAGATTCCACATTGGATGGTTCAGAGCAATTTAAGTGTGTGATCGTACCGTTACATTAGGTATAAAAGATCAGGCAACGGTTCGTAGTTAAGTAAGATTAACAGACAAATACATACATACATATAATCAAGCCTCTTTCCCGTAGAGGTAGACAGAGACCACTTCTTTCCACTTGCTACGATCCTTTTCGCTTCGTCCACTTTCATTATTCCCTTCATACGTGCTCTGCGGTTTAAGGACTCTTGACCTAGCCTTTTTTCAAGACGTCCCCGATTTGGTCTAGAAACGTCTGCCTAGGTCTACCCCAACAGACAAATAAATCAGCGTTAACTTGTTGCGGTTGGTCTATGTATGGATGATCAGGGATCAACTGATCACATAAGTCCATGCTACTTGCAGGTGACGGTGGTGTTACCGGAGCGCACTCCGCCCGCGCATGCGCAGCGGTGCTCCGAGCTCGGCGCCGACGTCGTGCTATGCGGAGACTCCCTCGAAGACGCCATCTCGTACACCAAGAAAGTGCAACGTGACAGTCATCAACTATTTTTGGAGTAACTAATTGTTTAAAATTGTACCTATCTATTAAATACTAGATGACCCTGTTTAAGATCCTGCCTATAAAACTATAGGTACCTACCTACGAAATATAAACAAAAAAAAGGTTATTTAGATACCTACCTTGTTTAAGTAGGTACCTATGTTTTTCTTGATACTAGCTGCATGGTTTATTGTTTTCTGAGGCTTGTTTCCATAAAGAGACGGGATACTTGGTACTAAAAGGCAGTTATTCGTTCAGTTCGGATGATCCCCTGGTAATGGCGGGGCTGGGCTCGCTGGGACTGGAGATCATCACGCAGCTGCCGGAAGCGGATGCGGTGATCGTGCCTGTGGGCTCCGGCGGGCTGCTAGCGGGCGTGCTCGTCGCCTGCAAGAAACTCAAGTGCTCCTGTCTCGTTTATGTGAGTCACAATTTTAAATGTTGGCAACATATATTTACTTTTTATCTAGCATGTGAGCATACACAATACATATTCTTCGAATTCGAAAGTTGCTGGGGTTCCACCTTTCTTTACTGGCTTGACCTCAGTCCTTTCAGATTTTTCGTTGTCATTTTTCATTATTTAGTTATCATTTATAACCACGATTTGTTTTATTTTTTCTGTGTTTAGGTACTACCCCTATTATACGTACCTAAGAGTATGTACTTTCAAAAGTACCGAGGTAGGTTGTACATTTTGCAATCGAAACATTTATTTTGGTTTACATAAATCAGTCAGTTTATTTAAAAAAAATAGTATAATATGTGCTATAATGAATTTCAGGGGGCCGAGTGTGCAAAAGTGCCGAAGATGATGAAAGCGCTTCAAGCAGGACGGCCAGTGCTGGTGAACGTCGCCCCTAATCTGGGCGATGGTCTTAACACGTCGATGGTTGGCATAAACGCTTTTTCTACACTGAAAGGAGCCCTGGACAGGATGGTTAGTGCCTACAAATCTAGCCTAGCATGTAGTAGGTAGCTTAAAACAATTGAAATTGATTTTAAATGCTTTCCTGCCGCTTGGATCCACGTAAAGAGAAAGGGGACGTACTGTGGTGATTATAGCTGGTAGGGACTCGTAGGTAGGTATTATACCTATCTACGAGTCCTACTACCGCTTTTGCTACGCAACTTTTGATGAAGGCTATTTGATATCTTCCTATGTTGACTGAACATAAACCTATAACGATAAAATGTTGTACATTGCAGTTGCTAGTGGACGAAGTGTACATAGCGCGAGCCATGATATCGATGCTGGAGCGCGAGCGGCTGGTGGCGGACGGCGCCGGCGTGTGCGCCATTGCCGCCGTCATGCAAGGCCTCGTGCCCGAGCTCAGGGGCAAACGGTTAGCCCAATACTCTGTTTAGTATCTTTAACAAGTAACGGCTATAACTGAACCTACATTTCGAACAGGCGTTCTAATATCTATAGGTAGTTCTTGACACATTCCGCCTTCAGCAGGCGCTGAAGGCGGAATGTGTCAAGAACTACCTATAGATATTTTTTGATTACTACCTTATGTACCTACCATGTCTAGTGAATAAAGATACCTATATTCTAATCGTGGTGGCCTAGCGGTTCAATGAACGGATTTGTATGCACAAGGTTGCAGGTTCGAACACAGGCAAGCACTAATGTGGCTTTTTTAAAGTTATATGTACCTACTTTCTTAATTAATCTAAGACACTTCTGACAAACGGTGAAGGAAGGATCCGTCTCCATCGTGAGGAAACCTGGATTCCAAAATTTGGTATCTGAAATCGCCAATCCGCAGAGAGCAAGCGTGGTGATCAATGCTCGTGCCTTCTCTATGTGGGAAGAGGCCTATGCCCAGCAGTGGGTCGTTTATAGGCTGGATTATTATTATATTCTAATCTATTCTACATTGCATTTCTCACAGCGCGGTGTGTATAGTAAGCGGCGGCAACATCGACTCGGGCAGGCTGTCACGCACCATCCAGCGCGGGCTGGGTTCCAGCGGCCGCCTCATGCGCTTCGCCGTTGCCGTGCCCGACCACCGCAGCGGATTGGAGCACCTTGCCAAGGTCATCTCCGAAGAGAGCGCAGTGTTGAAGAGCCTCGTCACCGAACAGATGTGGGTGCATAGCGACGTCACCACCACTTGGGTAATACATTTTCTTTTATATCGTACCTATATTTTTTACATATTACTATTACACTACCAGTAGTTGTACTATTAATTAATGCTACCACATGCTTTACTTAGATGCTTTGTGATATATGTCTACAGCTGTAGTGTAAATGATGATTTTTTAAGTTGGTTATATATTTATATCTTATTTATGGTTACAGGCAAATGTGGTAGTGGAAACAGCAAATGAAGAACATGCCACTAACTTCAAAGAAAGAGTACGAGACGTGTATCCCTCCGCTAGATTCGCGATCACCGACCTTGATGAAAAACACAAAATTTCCGTTCGATAGGAAAACATCTGATTCTCTTCATCAGCTATGTATTTAATTATTTGAAATTGTCAGTAAAAATTGCAAAGTAAAGCTTAGTTTGGTGAGTAATGTGATTGTAAATGTAAAAAAGGTTTTTAATAAAAAGTAAAAACTATAATTTTGTGTTTTTTTTTTTATTTTTTACTTATACATAATCTTATGCGACAGGGTCATCACCCTTGGTGGCCCTCGTGTAGATGACCTGTCCGTGGTGCTGGACTACTTGTTTGATTAAACCTGAAACAAGCGTTATTTTAAGATAAATAAAATGTGGAAACAACAGTTTTTTATAAATATTTTATGCTTTTTGCTCAGACTCAATATATCAGTTTTAACTGTCATGGTTTATCCAGTAGAAGGGATCATCACAACATTTAAAAGTACATATGTAATAGACAATTAAATAAATCCATATTATTCTAGCCTGTGAGTAACATCTTGTGGATTTGAGAATTTCTCCTTTGCTCTACAGTACATAAGTCAACAATTACAGTGCAAGTCTTAATCTTATTAATACAACAATTGCTCACAGTATACAAATACATATGAATTTATTGATTTACCATAAACATTGACTTATATCTGGTCTATCTATAGATTTTCAAAACTTATTCATGGACTTATTACATATTCTTCTCCTTAACACAACAAACTATTTAAATTTGGTGAGTAACATACCCTTCTCTCTGAGTTCGATGAGTGCCCTCCTGGCGAGGGATCCCCTAACCTTCAGCCTCTCGGAGACGACGGCGGGTGTGATCAGCTTGTACTGGGGCACTTCCTTGTACAGTTTCTCGTACGTGGGCTTGTCGAACAACACCTGGTTGTTAAGCTTGTCGCGAACTTTTCCTTTGGACCACTTCTGCAATGCCAAACAAAATGTTAGGAGAGATTCGCAAGTGTGAAGTAAATTAAATAGTGTTATTTGATGCCATCAGCCTCAATATATCAGTAAGTTTTACTCTCAAAGAATTCAAGCGGAAATGTATAATCATTTGGCATAATAAGACTCAAGTTCACTGTTTCGAATTAATCAGCACTTTGAATAACGATAACTCTGTACAGAGTGAATTATTTGGGTATCGATCCCACATGTAGCATTAACTTGTAAAACATTTGGATTTTTTACATATTCGAATTACACACGCACACATAACCTCACTTTTATAGTAACTCATTGTTTACCTTCTTCTTGGCTTTGCCGCCACCGGATCCTTCCTTCTTCTTCTGTGTTTTCTGGGGCTGCTTGGCCGAAGCCTTAGTGTCCTTCTTGGGCGGCTGAAATGATCAAAACATTGTTGAAAACAAGCTTCGCCACGAGGTATCATTCTGAATGCTAAATTTGATGGGTGCATTTAGACTCCGAACTTGTACATATAATATTTCGTAATTATTGATTAGATATATTTTAAGTTTAATTCAAATATTTTTACTAAGAATTCACAACATAATGAGTGAAAATCTAAAATTTTGAGAAGACAGCGCACTCACTCACCATTTTGAAACCGGAAAGAAGGTTGATGAATTCTGTCTATGGATTGAACCGTTCTGACGTTTACGTTCAGAAACCGTATAAAAAGTAACAACAGTTATACAAATACATTAATTATTATGTAGGTGTTCTCATCTAATAAATGCATGTGAAGTTCTATGATTAAATCCAGCAAATAATTAACATATTTTTATTAGAACGATATACAATTATTTTTTAGGTACTTCTAACTATTATTTTATTCTTTATGTATTAAGTTAATAAACGTGTACTATGTTTCGAATGTTTTAATGCGTTCACACAAAACAGCTAAAACCCGAAATTGCGGAACGCCATACCAAAGACAATTAGGGTATATGCGAAAAGAGAACGTAACTAACGTAATTATAGGTAACATTAAAATGAAATAATTCCATTAAATAAATAAGTGGTCTTCTTGCTTATTTTATGGAATTATTTTTTTTCCGAAAATATTACAGTCTAGCTTTATTTTATAAATATCCAGAATTTACAGTCTCCGTATATTAACGCAACAATGAAAGCACAACAGCGCCCTCAATCCAAGTATATCATTCTCTCCACACATATTCTATAATAACAACGGAAAATTAAAATTGGTCCTGTAATTTATTGTTAGCTTATGTATGATCAGCATTGAGTCTGATGAATTTATTGTTGTTTGTCGAAGTAGGATTAGAGGCGCAGTACATTGAACTTTCTAAACCGTGTAGCAAGATTTATGAAAACTTCGATTCAATTAATAGTCCAATACATCGCAAAACCTTTCACAGAATATTATTGCTACTGTTCATACGCATAAGCCATCAAACTTAAATATTACAAACATGGCTCGCATCGATTTCATGTGTTGTTATTGTAAATGAAGCTTTCATTTTAATTTTTGGAACAATTACTAAAACAGTTTGTTTCAATATGAAAAAGCTTTACACTTGCCAAACATAAAACCACAGAGTACAGTAATATAGGTAATATGGATATATTTGCATACATAAAGGGAGAAAACCGCAAATTAAACAAATATTAAAACCAAACAATTTAATAAAGCCTTTATCGAAAAAAAAAATATAATTAAAAAAACGCCTGCCTCTTTTAAAAAGAACTAAAAAATCCATATATAGTAATATTATAGAACGGGGATTAGCGCGTACATGCTTAAATACCTTTAGGGCTTGACGTTTCGACCGGGTTACACAGGCCGTGGTCGCAAGCAGACTGCTTGCGACCACGGCCTGTGTAACCCGGTCGAAACGTCAAGCCCTAAAGGTATTTAAGCATGTACGCGCTAATCCCCGTTCTATAATATTACTATAAACATGCAGCGCGATAGTTTAAAAGTTATTAAATCCATATATAGCAGTCGGGGGACAGTTCTGCGGGAAAATATCTTTATCGGTCCTCCGACTGCTATATTTTAGTTTTAAGATTTTAATTCTATCCACTTATTTTGGATTTTTTAGTTCTTTTTAAAAAAGGCAGGCGTGTTTTTCAATTTTTTTATTTATAATTTTTTTATTTAATACCTTTTAGTGAACAATACAAAAACATGAAACAACACAAAAAAAAATCGTTCGGAACCCTTTGCAGGCGATTTCGACTCACACTTGACCATTTTTTAATGTCCACATAGCCTATGTCACTCGGGATAACTCAAGGCTCTAATGATACCACAAACATTGAAATCGGTCAAGCCTTTTAGAAGTTATGGCGGAATAAAGAAACTCACAAACATACATACATACATACATACATGAACCCTGAAAACATAACACTCCTTTTTGGGCAGTCGTGTAAAAAGAGAACCAGCTCCTGTGTTTACCTCAGTCCATATAGCCTATTTCAAACAACAATTATTTACATATAACACAATAATTTAAAATGAAAAGACTAGAATAATACAACTACATTTGCGACTTCAATGATTCGTAGTACGCCAACTCGTCCGGTGTTACAGACGGCCGGAATGATTCTACTGCGTGTAGTAGTTCAGTAGCGCCTATTATAACAGAGTCAGGACTTAATTCACTTTCCTTCACTACACCTAAAACATAAAAAAAAACATTTTAGTTTATAAATACTAAAGTACAGCTGGGTAATAGTAGAGAGAGATTTATTTAATATCAGCATTGCAGGAACATAATAAGATTCCAAAAATATGATCATGTTCCATAATATGCGTAAATAACAGATAGGCGCTATCGTGCTGTGCGCATTGTTATATTAACGCTTCTGAACGCAAATAAAGAGACAAAATGAACCGTATGCGCGGTTCCTGCACCGCATAATGGAACAGAAAAGCTGTAGTTAGAATACATAGAAGATAATTATATTTAAAGTGCGATTGCCAGCTGCAAACTATCTTATTTTGTCAAGAATTTTTCGGGTTCTTACACTATTTTATAATTATAACCCAAGACCAGAGGGACTGATTTAGCCACGGGGCATAGCTAGGTCTTTTAAATAGTGACGTTTACCGGCGTGCAGCTTGGCGACGAGCGCTCGCACGGCGGCGGCTCGCGCGGCGCTCACCACCTGCAGCAGGTCGGCGCCCGTGCAGCTGTCCGGCAGCGCCGCCGCCACCGCGCCCAGGTCTACCTCCTCCCGTATCTTATAACTGTGCACACAAGTTGACGTCAATATTATATTACATATTCGTCGTGCGGACTGACTCGTACATTGTCGAACAGAGTCGTTACTAAAGTAGGTAAAAGATATTTTAGGTCGACACAAAATAAATACATTTTATTTAATTAGCCGTCCACTAATTTGTCAGTGCCTAACAGGAGTATTTTTTAGATTGGTATTGTAGAGGTTTTTAGTTATAGACTATATCTATAATGTAGAACAGGTAGATATAGCATGAAACATTCATGTAAGAGACACTTGTTTTTCAGTAAAGGCAGGCTAAGAATGAAAATTTAAAATAATTAAGTTGCAATTCCGATTTCTTATAATTGTTTCCTTACTTTCTGCACAGAGCGTTTAATACACCAGTCTTCTCGCTCAGGCCGCAGTAGGGGCCCACGTATATGAGCTTGTCGAGGCGTCCTGGTCGCAACAGCGATTGCTCCAACAAGTCCGGACGATTCGTCGCACCCATTATGAATACAAAACTTGAAGTTTCTGCGTCTGTTGATTTTATTTGAAGTTTAATTCAGTGTAACTTTACCTAAATTAACACAAATGGGCCATCCTAGGATGCGTACCATTTATAAAAAAAAAACCTACAGGAATCGAGTAGTCTTTCAGAAAACCAGTCGTCACGAACCCGAATTTTTTTTTTCTTACTCTTAATATATGTACTCCTTCTCTCATATTGCGATAACAAATGAAATTCGACACGAACTAACAAATCTACACGCAAGACCAATTGTAAAAAATGAAAATCCCCTCAATTTCATTTTTTGTAGACTAGCATCTAACATCACAACAACACCTCTATGTTTACCTTCTCCACTGGCAACCCCATCGAGTTCAGCTAGCAGCTGGCTGACGACGCGGTCGCTGGCCCCACCCGAGTCGCCCGCCGCGCCGCGCCGCGGTGCCAGCGCGTCCAACTCGTCTAGGAAGACGATGCATGGAGACGACGCGCGCGCTGACTCGAATACTGGGAAACAGAGTTCATACTAAAGTAGGATGATACTATTATAGTCCGGCCGCTGAGGGAATGCGTTCTAACACCTATCAGTTGAGAAAAATAAGGTTTTCTTAATTAGAAGAATGTTTATATCCTTTACAAATCCTCGTTTCGACCCATACATAGCTGAACATTGTGGAATGTGATCTTGGAAAGGTCAAAGCTAGCTAGTGGCAATGTATAGCACAATACTACTTAAAGCAAAGTTTTTGTTTCGGAAAGATCCGCATTGTGTTGTTCGGCTAAAGAAATCAGGTAGGTATTCCTTATCAAGTTATAACGCGACATAATAATCTCATGTAAAGAGCTCACAAACCTTTTCTGACATTTTCTTCTGACTGACCAATATACATGTTAAGAAGCTCAGGACCTTTCACACTTAGAAAGCTTACATTCAGTTCTGTGCTGACTGCTTTAGCTACAAGAGTTTTTCCACAACCTGGAGGACCATACAGTAGTATACCTAAAACATATTATACAAAAGGATTATACATATTTATTTAACAAAACAGAAATAAACAGCTCTTTTCTTTATAATATCTTACCAGATCTTTTCAGACTGGAATTTTTGAATAAATGAGGATATTTGATAGGAAATTCGATGGTTTTTAATAATTCCTTCTTAAGTGTATCTAAGCCACCAATATCTTTCCAGTACACCTTGGGAATTTTGGGAGCATCCAAATGTTGACTTTGGAGTCCTCTGATAGATTCTGAAAACAAAAATCCGAAGAAATAAAAAGATTACCAAAGAGATATAATTTCAAACAAGAATACATACCTAGGGCAGAGTTAAAGTCTTCTTCTTGAACTAAGTGCAAGTTTGGATCAGGAGGTAGTTGATTATAGCCATTGTGCTGCTTCAAGTACGATTCCCTAATGGCAAAATGAAGAAGAGTGTCTATATCACCATACAAAAACGTCTCAGTTTTGGCTGCTACCCTCTGTAAGATATCTTTTGATGTTTTACTTAAGGAAACCAGATCCTCTTGATGATTGAAGTGATTGGTAGGAACAATCTCTTCCCCATCTATGTTTAGCTGCATTACTGACGCAAACCACTCTAGCATTTCGTATCTCTGCTGAGCATTAAGCCGTGGTATGTGGAACTTGTCTAAGAACATTCTCAACATGTTTGGCTTCAAGTCTTGTCTCTCTGTAATGGCTATAAATATGATGGGATGTTTCGTGTAGTTCTGGTATAGGTCTGTTATGGTGTTCATGAAGTATTCTAGAACTCTGCAGTCTTCATTGTTTTCTGGGTCAACTGCAAACACCTAAAACATGTAAAAAGTAAACATTTACAGTTTATCTTAAACTACTGTTGCAATAAAAAGTACTTTGTTAAGCAAATAAGATGTTATTTTATTGAAGTGACTTACCTCAAAGTTATCAAGTACTACAATAACAGGAGCAGCAGCCTTGGCCTTCTGCACCATAGAGTTGATCTTACTCTCTGTTTGTTTAGCAGTTGAACTCTGCACAGCATTGCAGTCTATTGCTAGGCAGTTCATTCCTGGAAAGAAAACATAAAAAATCATATTAAAATAATATTTTCCTAATAAACTGCCAAAATATAATACAAACAGAGTCTTAAAGCTACATTAACACTTTTGTAAGGAAATTCCGTACCATTGTACTTAGCCAGTATCTTAACAAGGGGATATCTGCCGGAGCCGGTGGACCCTGTGAGGAGCAGCATAGGTATGATAGGGCTTGACATTGATGACAACAAATCATCTGAAAAACACATTCTTACATTAAAATCTTCTATTAAAATATACATACATTATGCATATACATAAACACTGTATTTATATACTAAAGAAATACATGCCTATTTCTCCAGTCAAAAATGGGTATATAGTTTCTTGAATCTGATTGAACTTTTCTTTCAATCCAGTGGGACATAAATGTGATATAATGCTAGAGGTTTTGATTTGAGGTGGTTTAAAGTATTCATCCTTTGGCTTCATACTGTGTATATTTTCTCCTAATGTCAATTGTGTAACACCTTTTACTATAAAATATGCATGTACTATTTTATCCTTAGATTCATTAGTTACTTCAGCGTCACTACTTAGTTTTTTACATTTGAAATAAAGTCTTCCGGTTGAGGTGACCAAGTCTAAGTATTTATAATGATACTTGGCTGTCATGTCTGGTGTGAGGTCTATACATATTATGTCATTTGTGCTGACTAACTTAGGTACTTCAAAATGGTTGCTTAGAACCTCTTTTATAAAATCATTGGCCAAGTCATAGTCATTCACTATTAGGCTCACTTCAGCAACTGCTGCTATCTTGGGTGAGCTGTCCAAACACGGCACTGGGTGGAATGTCACAGATATGTCTTTAGCTACATTCAAGCCAAAGCAAGAAATGATATTTAAAAATTCTATTTCATTAGTAAATGCTAGGTTTTCAGAGACATGCTTATATCCTACAATTGGTACTATTCTTAAATTATCAATATTATTTGTTGCTGACTCAGTCCAAAGCTTTTTGTGTAGTTCTGATGTCATAAAGTGAAGATTATATTTAATTTCTTTGTTGTCATTGATATTTGCTTTGTGCTTTCTTCTCTCAGATGCAGTTAATTTTAAAGCAACCCAAAGTACTCCATTATCTAGATAGAATAAATTTTCACTTCCCAGCTGGATAAATTGTTCTTTAGATATAATAATGCATTTATTTAAAAGAACAGGTAAATTATCTTCTAATCTTTCTTTTACCAGTGTTTTGACTATATGTGGAGGAATAGTCTTAACTTCAAATGCATCCATGTCTTCACGATTAGGATTTCGTTTTTGGTTCCAAATTCTATACCTTATCGCAAGGTAAACGAGGAAATAGTAGTAGTTGTACTTTGGATAGACAACTTTTAAACAAAACTTTATCACCCATAGTTTACGAGAAATTTGTTCATTCATAGTAACTTAGAGCACTCCTTAATAGAAAATTGTTCCGAAATTATAAAGAAACATAAATAAAATAATAATAAAAAACGTAAGTATTTCGTTTCGAATTTATTTCTCACACATTTTTCTATTGAATAGTATTGAATCAATGATAACATTGTCACTTTGACAACTGATAAGATGACATAACTGTTTGACAGTTGACACTTTGAACCCAAATGACAGGACATAAGTTCATTATGCTCGTTGCTTTTTTTACGGAAAATCACATAAAGAAGCGCTTACACTTCGTAACAAAGTCCTTGGGATAATTTACTTTCTTGATTTTTACTATGAGAGAGAAAGATTTGTCTATAAATAAATCAATGTCAAAATTGTATACTAAAGCTGTCTTTGAAAATATCGAATTTATAAAGTAACAAAACTAAATTGTGATTAATAGCGTTCAAGTTTATTGAAAGGTTTTAAAATGTATTTAACGTGGGCTTCTTTCAATAATATAAGAATGTTGATGATGGCGTGTATGCCTGTAGTGATATTTTATCTAATATGGCTGGTAAACACATCAGAAGGCATACGAAGCGAAGAGGGAACATTGTTGGATCTCGTGTGTTGGCCAGATGGCAATGCTATACCCGTTATTATTGCTTGTGGTTCTGTTATCGCAGTAGTCATCGAGGTACCTCTTTTTGCATATTTACCATGTTTTGAGTATATATCTTGTGCCTTTATACATAGGTACATCAAGGCTTTGTGCAGATAAGTATCTGCTCATCTTACTTAGTTGTGCACCCCTATTTCTATAAGATTTTAAACACAACATTATTTTTGCAGAAAGCTCATGCTTACTACGTACCTATTAGATATTACTTAAGTATGTTACAAATATTTGGTATTCTTCTATTCATAAGGGCTTGAGTTCTGTGTTAGGGCACCTTATAAGGGTTGTTAATTTAAACGAGAAAATGTTTACAGCTCTATGGATTATATCAATTGTTCAAGGCTGGTCTGCCGAAGAGAGAGTACGATGTTACGAACGGCCTCTTCTATTACGTTTGGGCGTTAATTATTATGATAATTATATTCCTCGCAATCATGTTTTATTCCGGGCTTCAGTCAACGATAATTCGAGGTTACATCATTTTTACGTACTCCATACTATTATTATAAATGCGAAAGTATTTTGTCTGTCTAACCTAACCGCTGACCCGATTTTGATGAAACTTAGCTTGGATCCCAAGAAAGAACATAGGCTACTTTATGTCGCTATAACCGTCATCCAAACAGGAACAGCCGCGATTGATTTCTTATTTCACAGTTAGTATGTTACAGCTAAGATTAAAGGTGGTATCACTAAGGCCATGCTGCGATACTCCAGCCATCTTCCGTCGAAAGTGGCTATAGATAGACTGCAGACGAGGTTCCACTGCTGCGGCCGCGTCAACTTCCAGGAGTGGTTTTATATTCCGTGGTATACTAACGGAGAGCATATAGACCCGAAAACATTGTTAGTCAAGTAATATAGATTTCTAACATCATAATGTATAGCATCATAAGCAGTAGGTAACTACTTTTATGCAATTTTTACCATTTCTTAACAGTTCAAACCATAAGTTTGTGTCAGATAACGTCCCGTACAGTTGTTGTTCCATGGAAGAACTGTACCCATGTATACACCACGGAGTTACGCAACCAGGGACTATATACAAGTACAATCCTTTGGTAATAAGTCTTAATAGTTATCTTAGGATTGCAGTCAATGCTAGCACAACCATTCAGTACCTGCACGTGATGTTTTCAGAAACAATTAACGATATGGAATGCTGGCTGTGAGGAGAAACTAATAAGCGAAATGATGTCAGTCTCGTGGCGGTTCAATGCTGTGATGGCCCTTATCATAATTGCTATGGTAGATATTTCATAATAATGTATCTTAGGGATTTTATTAAGTTGCATACTAGTTTACTGATTTACATACTTTTTGTGAGCAGATTATGCAAGTGATAGCTGTAAGGTACCTCCACACAGCCTACAGAAGCGGCCTTCACGTTGGTAACCAGATAACGTGCAAAGCCTACTTACTTCGGTCCCTGACCGACACGGAACCGCCTAAGAACGCGGTCAGGAAGAAAGTGTTTAAGAAGAGAAAGTTCCGACAAGCGCGTACCTTACACTGGGTGTCCGTGTCATATCGACGGGGCAAGAAGCGATACGTGACGTCTTCCGCTTCAGATGCCAATAGTTCTGATGAACTCTTGAAGCCTATTTATGAATAAGAAGCTATGTAAGTAGGAATATAAGATGAATGTTCACAAAAGTTACTGTTCCGTAGAAGGTACCTAACCCATGGCCCATTTCAGCTGTTCAGTACACCAGCTTCCGTATTCAACCAGCGAAAGTTTAAAAAAACGAAGGATATGGAAAGGAGTGTGACATACACAAGTGCTGCGGATAGCCGCTAGCCGAATAGGCCCGGGAATCGAGACATGTAAAAAGAGTTTAGGTAGGCGCTTTAGTGTTTATATAATTAGTAAGATTCCTAGATCTAAGCTTCTGAGTAGCGATTCTGTAACCATCTGATAGGTTATTACACTTTATTTACGAAGGAACGTATTTTCTGTGGTTCTGCGATTTCGTCGAGCCTGTGCAGGTTGTCCCACCAGTGGGGCAGCATGTGCCGGTACATCAACTTGAACCAGGGCGTCACGGGGTCTTTCAGGTCTGCGATAAAACTGGTGTAAAAAAGAACTAGTTTAAAAATTATATTTAATGTCTCCGGGAACAACAACATAGGTACCTAATCTTCAAGGTTCAAGGTGTATCATCAAAGAAAGAAAAGACCTACAAAAACAGATCCCTTGCTTTAGAACATAACTATTACGTCCATAGCAGTGAATTAAATACATAGGTACATACTTGTCAAACTTATTTCTCGGAACGTATTTCACTTCAGCAATTTCGTCAGGGTTAGGCTTGATCTCAACGTCTTTCTGAAGAATGAGAACATAGTCCAGCTCAAACTCTCCCCACACCCCGTCCCCGGGGTCCATGTAAAGTATCCGAGCCAGTAACGTGAAGTCTTTAGGTTGTAACTGCAAATCAATCGAAAATTAAGACATTTTTTTAAGGAAAAGTAAATCTTTAGAATTCGTTCTAAACAAACCCCATTTTCCATTACAAGCATAATATATAATTACTACTTAAGATTAAACTTATGCAAGTAATTCTCCCCGTTCAACAGGTAGGTTACCTTTAAGACCACTTATCAGTGAATATAACCAAGTACATGCAACCTAACATTGTCGTCATAATCTGCTTAAAGAATCTCCATATTTAAAATATCAAAAGAATTAACATACAGTAAGTAGGTTCACCTACTAAGTATGTCACAGCCACCTTTCCTTGACCCCACTTCCCGGAAGATGGGAGTTGAATGCGTAAAATTCAATTGCTTACGTGCCTGATGTTCTGATAACCCCAGTTCCACCTTCAGTCTGCGAATGGCAGCGGTAGTGATATCCTCTTGTACGCCGTTTATGAGTAGTGGGTGACTGCAGCAGGCATTCGTATAGCAGTTCGGATACGTTACCTAAAACATTTAGTACCTACTTCATCAACATTGCCAACTTCTTGATTATAATTTGAAAATCTGTAGGGACTTAAGGAAAAGTGAGTATTGGGGCCACATTTTGTTAAAGCCCTCATAGTTTTGCCGTGGAAAGAGATGATGCTATCAGTCTACATAGCGCCATCCCTCTCGGTCACTAAGCGACATAAAGGAAGGGAGTCTTATATTTTGTTGAAATGTAAGAAGTTTATAAAAATGAGGTACTTTCTGACTAGTTCTCCTCTGTAGGAGTATGTCTCCCGCTGTGTTGAACATGAGAACACTGAATGCTCTATGTAGTAGCAATTTGCCGTCGGCCCCCACTCTGTGGCAAGCTCTCTTCGTTGCTGCCCCTAAATACTTGTCGCTTTCGTCCACCAGCAAGCACCAGTCGTTATCCAAGGCTTCATTCTAAAAATATAGATCCTCATTCGTTAATTGTCTCGTTAGGAATAAAAAAAATAATTACAGGTGTCCTGGCCGGAAATGTGTAAATTCACGAAAAATTGAGACAAGGCCAAGTGATCAGGATTCAATCTGATGGCCATGAGAGTTACCACTAACTACTAATCTAATGTGAATTGACCACCTACCTGTACAGCATGTATATGATTCGTAGAATAGTTCATTTTGCTGCCACATAAATATTCTCTTTCCCTCTTCAAAATATTCCCCAGTACAGTATTACACTCCAAAACGTTTTTAACACTACGAAACCACATATTTTAGTAACAAGATGCCGAAAAAGTCACAGAAAATAAATTATATGTATATAAAATATATAAAAGTTTAACAACCATCATAATATTTATTTTCATTTTATGGTAATTTGACAATACAAATTATTATAAGATTCGTTGTGTCTATTAGCCATAATAATTTATTATGTTTTGACATAATGCTTATAAATAAATCTTCGTGTGATAAATATTCTTAGTTGGTGACTTAGTAGTCTAGGTAAAGATCTAATGGTCGGGTCAATTAACTAAAAATATTAATTAATAATAAATATATTTATTGTAATCTTCATAGAAATGTACATTGCATAGATTTCCAATTAACGAGGGCTTTCCTCTTCATATATTCTGATTTTAACAACGTGAAAGCACCCGTATTAACTTATACAATTAAATATGTACAGCTTTATAATAAATGACATAAAAGACAAAGGAGAAAGAGCGATTTTTAAATTAATATATTTTTATTTTGACCTAACTTAATAAAAGCATTCTGTGCAAGTGCAGGAGGTAGTTATCGAGACAAACTCAAACAAACTATTGAACAGCTTTTTGTTTGAAATCAAGGTTTTTAAGACTTTAAGGAAAATTCTCTTTCATGCTGTATTTTCATTTAAACTTAGCAACCGAAGACAAACAAAGCCTGCTAGATAAAATCGCCCATGACTCTTTGTTGAAATAAAACTGGTCTACACTACGATAAGGCGTCGGATCTATTTATTGTTATCAGTCATGAACTTCTGTATCTTGTCGGGCTCGGCGAGCTCCTTGAGTCGGTGCAGGTTGTCCCACCACAGCTTCAGCCGGTGGCGGCGGATCATGTTGAACCACGGCGTGATAGGCCCCTCCAGTGTTGGTAGGTACCTGGTGACATTGTATTGTGTTATCTCAGGATTATTTATTAAACAAGTTAAGAGATATAGGACTGTTCAGTTACTCGGTAACCTTAGTGGTTACTGAGTAGCGCGGGGTATTGTAATACCACGATTGTAAACCACGCCAATATCCTGAGCAGTACATATTTTTCAAAGCCGCTAAATATCTCAATCGATCATAGCGCGCGATTAGGGATAGCATGAATCCCTAATATTTTTGTATTAAAAATTTACGTACAATATTAATTAATCGAAGTTCTCTGATCAAACGAATATTAACGTCGCACTTTATAAAAATTGTAGACAAACTCCATGACCCTTACACAAGACCAGGTAAGCAGTAACAACTTCTCGCGAAGGGAACAAATACTACGCGAATTTAATTAGTTAGTGGTAAAGAGACATTTCTTATATGCATTTAAAGGGTTTAGTCGACAAATGTCAGATTCTAGAAATGTCAGACGAGTTTAAAACGCCAGATTCTGCAAATGTCAGATTCTATAAAAGCCAGATTCTACAAATGTCAGATTCTTATAATGTCACATTTTTGTTACAATTGTAATTTAAAGTGCGTGTATAAAATTTTACTAATTTCAAAAGTTGTTGTTGTTTTCTTTCAATAGTTTAAATATATTCAAATATATTTTTATTTAATAATTTCCCTAAATCAGTGTTATGAAAATAGAAAACGTATAAATATAACATAACTTAGGTTTTTTAACATTTCACGCCATGAATTGTGATTGAATATATTTAAACTATTAAAAGAAAACAACAACAACTTTTGAAATTAGTAAAATTTTATACACGCACTTTAAATTACAATTGTAACAAAAATGTGACATTATAAGAATCTGACATTTGTTGAATCTGGCATTATAAGAATCTGGCTTATATAGAATCTGACATTTGCAGAATCTGGCTTTTTTAGAATCTGGCATTCATAGAATCTGGCGTTTTAAACTCGTCTGACATTTCTAGAATCTGACATTTGTCGACTAAACCATTTAAAGCGGTTATATAATTCAGCGGGAACTTTATTACTTACGCATTAAACTCAGATTTCGGCACGAAGCAGTATTCGGAGATTTCGTTAGAGTTGGGTTTGACCTTGACGTCGCTCTGGAAGAACAGGATGTGGTCGATCTCATGCTCGCCGAACACGCCGTCGCCGGGGTCGTGGTAGTGCACGCGGGTCATGAATGTGAACAACTCCGGGTCCATCTGAGCACAAATATAGGATTTGATGTAAGGTTGCAATAGGTAATAATATATAAGGTGCTATAAAAACATCTGCCACGGCTTTAATGGGAGGTAGTATTGTGTTTATAGATTACAATAGTATAGATAAATTATTGATTATTTATCATATTTTTTTTCATACAAAAAAAATAACGTATAAATTTGAATTGATTTATTAGTATAAAACCATCCCGTGTCCTAAGCTGTTGCCGCTCCGCACCGAATTCACGTAATTTGTGAACCACGTTACGCAGAATAGAGTCAATGTTAATTTAACAATTTTGTTTTCTAAAATTGATTTAACTGTTCCGGGGTACGAAAGTTCTTCACTATTGTAATCTATAAACACAATACTACCTCCCATTAAAGCCGTGGCAGATATTTTTATAGCACCTTATATAGTGTTTCGCCATTATTTCATAGTACAAAATATGTGCGAAAAATACACATGGCAAACAGTTGCTGGGTCCCAATGGACATAGCAACTGTTTGCTGTTTCAGGAATTAAATAAATATATATTGATATTAATCCATTTCATATTTGTTTCTTGAAACAGTATTCTATACATACATATACCTGTGGTATTAGTGTATTTAAGCTTATATTCTATTTTATTTTTCGATAAGCTTGTGTTTTTAGATGTTATTTAACTAAAAATGTATTTTATTACAAACTTTAAGGGTTCTAATTAGTTAATTTTTTGTGTTGTATTATTGTTACGTTTTATCTAAGTCAATTTTAGATCGATTTAAAATACTTATTTATTTATTTAACAATTTATGTACACAAACAGGACAAGAAAAATGGAACAGAACATAAGATAAAAGTTGTACAAAGGTACTGCTTATTTCTAAAAGAAATCTCTTCCAGCAGACCTGCGAAAGGTGAAGGACAAGAAATTTGTAGACAATGTGTACAATAGTTACATAGAAAAAAAAAAGTTTATAGTACCATATTAATTTAAACATAAATTATAATACATAAATAAATATACACTTAAGTCATGAAGAAAGGTAGTGCTCTTTTACTCTTTTCTTAAAAAGAGAGATAGTAGGTGAGTTTCGTAAGTTAGTCATCATATTCTGTTTGTCATCAATATAATACCTCAGAAGAGGTCCCATATAAATTGAATTGAACTTGGTTCCTTTTTTATTTACATTTGTTTAGTTGTGGTATTCTAAGTTTTTTTATATAAATGTCTTGCTTACCTGATCTAAAGGAATGCCTAGTTCGTGGTTGAGCCTGCGCCTGGCGGCCGTGATGACATCCTCGGCCTTGTCGTCTATGTACAATGGATGGCTACAGCACGCGTTCGTGTAGTAGTCAGGATATGTCACCTTAAACATACAACAAACAGGTTAGGCTCAGCATATTGCACAATTTAATAAACAAATAAAATAAGTCGACACACTCCCAGTCGACAGCGATGTGGATGAATTTTTTGATGCCTTATTTTAGTTCTTAGTTTTATTTAGTTTATAATTTTTCTTATTTATTGTGTAGGCTTAGTTTTAATATTATTGTACGACGACCTCCGTGGTCGAGTGGCGTACGCACCGGTTTTCAAGGTGTCGCTAGCTCTGAGGTCCCGGGTTCGATCCCCGGACGGGTCAATGCAGAAACTCACTTTTCTACATTGTCTCGGGTCTGGGTGTTTGTGGTACCTTCGTTGTTTCTGAATTCCATAACACAAGTGCTTTATAGCTACTTACTTTGGGTTCAGAGCAATGTATGTGATGTTGTCCGCATTTATTTATTTATTTATTTATTATTTATTGTAAATATTTTAAGTTTAATAATTGTAAACCCCAATAAATGTATATTCTTTTAATAAAATAAATAAATTATGCTGAAGATTTTAAATATTATGTAGATTGCATTGTTTGAGAACAAGAATTTCTGATTTAAAGTTATTCAAGCTGATGGCTCTGTAACTAAAAGTCTGTATCATATTCTTTAAAACATAAGCAATGTGTATGTTGTAACTGTATAAAAACATATTTATTTAAAACTAGCTGACCCGGCAGACTTTGTACTGGCTCAATCGATAAAAATATGCCTAAACGTATGTAAAAAATAAACTTAAAACAAATTGTTTTTTTTTTTTATTTCATCCCGAAAATTTTCCAATTACTCAACTTTTAAACCTTCTCTGGACTTCCACAAATAATTCAATACCAAAATTAGTCAAATCGGTCCAGCCGTTCTCGATTTTTAGCGAGACTAACAAACAGCAATTAATTTTTATATATATAGATTACACTCTAACAGCTTTAGGTACCAAAGCAATGCTTTTAAACATTGATTGATGACAATAGATTGCATGTAATAGAAAAGATCAACATTCTAACAACAAGATGTCTTACTTTTTGGCTAGACCTTCTCTGCAGGAACATGTCCCCTCTCTTGTTGAACAGGAACACGCTGAAGGCCCGGTGCAGCAGGATCTTACCATCGTCGCCCACCTTGTGGCACTCCCTCTTGGTGGCAGTTCCCAGGAAGTTGTCTTTCTCATCAACTAGCAGGCATATGTCCCTGTCTAGAGCTTCTAACTGGAAATAAATATAAATGCTTCATTAATATCAACTGTGTTTCATTGTATCTCTTTCTTGTGCTATTTGTTGAGCTAAATAGTTATGAGCTTCATGGTACGAATCAATAATGAGGCTTTGCTTAATATTCTTACGAGTAAATGATAATAGTTAATTATTATTCATTATTTTAGACCTTTAGACCTGTAGTTAGATACATTTTCAGCAAATATGTGGTTAGCTGTTATTTGCCTTTAAAAGGCAGACTAAGATAAGCAGCATATGACCAAGCATGTTTATTAATACTATAAAGAAACAGGCTTTTGGCAAGGTGGAGTATAAATAAAAATACCATTATTGCACTTAATAATTATTAGTACTGAAGTATTTATCGTAAATACCTAGTCACCATACCAAATGTTTTTAAAGTAACTCTGTTATTTGGGGCAGTGAGAGATCTAATAAATCAAAGTTTATAAAAATTCCACCCATTCTGGAGTTATAACTTGTGTCATTAACCCAACTCTTTACATAAGATTAATTTATTGATTGATGAATATAGATGGTCGCACCTGTACAGCATCAACTCCATCCTTCTCCTCTGGCTGTGGCTTAGCCGGCTCCGAGGCTAGCAGCCTCTTCTCCACCCGCACAGTGTTCCACAGAGACCTTGTGAGCCTTCGTACTAGCATCTTGTGAAACCAAACAAAGAATGAACATTACATGAAGTTCAACTTACATTACAATAGCTATTTTGATGGTAATGAGAGATGACAATCTTTTGGCGTCACAATGCAACAAAATGGAAACTGATGTCATGTGATGTATAAGTATTTTAGTTTTAAAAGATGGATTTATAGTGGAAATACTGTCCCTATTAGGTACAAACTTTGATTTAAGTGTACAACCTAAAAACTGTTCTGAAAGTGTAAGATGTAAATGATGCCATGTTTTAAGTTCTTTCATACAGTGTTTAATATAATTAATAATTATGATCATAAACATAATGTAAGGTTTTTATTTTTTTATATCTTCATATACATCCAACATAACAATAATGCATAATGCATTCAATTCCATTAATGCTATTTTATGTTCTACATTAAAACAGTATTCAGTGTAGATATTTACACCGATTCACAGACACATAGGCTGTTTACAGTTATGTTATGCAGTAGTTTATCCCATGACAATTAAATTTAAATATGATCATGTTATATATGTTTGGATTTTGCTATTTGTCTGACATATTACTCTTTACTAGCAAATAATGATTATAAGAAAGTATTTCAGTTATTTGTCTCTACAGTCAACACTATTAAATAAAAATGTACATTGCACAAATTTTCGACTCCATTGAATTTGCAGATAACGTGTTCTATTTTTAGCGGCACTTTTATTAATGTTCATGTTGACAAAAGTTTAAACGACGAGAGCTGCATCAGCCAATATAAATACAAAATACATATAAGATTACTAGTTTTTATCTACATTAACACTTGTTTCGTGAGTTTTTGCGTAAGAGAATTTGTTTCACAGTTTAGAGCACACGTTATATTAAAGCAATACCTTTTGTTTTTATCGCCAATTAGTAAACAGAATTCCTGCTGTGATCATTAAGTTATTTGGATTATTTTAGAAAAAACTCACAAACTCGGCCAACTTTACGAAAATGTCTAGGCCGCTAGTGATGCACCACCTTACCCTACTTATTTACTTTTCTCTATGCACCACCTCCACCGCAAATTTTTGACATTGACGGGTGACATACAGTCAGTAATTATACCTCTATTCTCTGTCTACGTTATAGCGATGTTTTTTTTTTATTTCTTTTTAGAGTTAGACCCCAAAGTGTACGGAATCAGTAGACATAAAAAAAATCAAAAATAAAAACATGTTTTTGCAACAATGATCATAAAAAGATAAAGGCCAAATTGCATGGTTAATTATCCACTACGATAAATGCGATGAAATATAATGAGATCGGTGTTTTGAAAACCTCATTAAGATCTCAATATAACATGGATTAATGGAGTACGACCTTGAGGCTTTGAATTTTAAATTTATGGCTTACTAAGCAGGACTAGACATATTAAAATACACTTATAAATTAGTATGACCTTAAATGCGCTTACTTTAACTTTATAACATATCAACTAGGGAGCGAGCTATTTTAAGTTAATTATGCCTTCCTTGTGTTATGGAACTACAGGAAGGGTGCGTCGATCTTAAAATAGCTTTGTCTAATAACAACACGGGCTTTCTAAAAATTGTGTTCATTATGCATCCAACTTGCATGATTGTAGAGTCGCTTACTTGTTTAGTCATATTATTTACTAAATTGCAAAAATCCTTAAAATGTCGAACGTTAAACTTGCAATTCGTGTAAGACCGTTTACTGAAAAGTTAGTTTGTGTACTATTATCAGTATATTTGTTTACAGGCCAGAAAAATGTAATTTTGATGTTTATGTAGGTAAAGTGATAATATTTTTGTAATTTTACAGAGAAATAAGGGCACAAAAGGAACGAGTGGCAGTTGTTAATGTAGTTGATGAAAATACTGTTACAATCACCAATATTAAGGTAAGTGCTTTAAATATTATCTATAATATAAAAATGAATCGCTCAATGTGTTGCTTAGCGCAAATCTCGAGAACAGCTGAACCGATTTCGCTATTTTTTTTTGTATAACATTCCTTAATGTACGAGGATGATTGGTACGGAGACAAAAAAATTAAACAAATTGCCTGAAAAAGTCTAAAAAAGAAGTTTTTGCCTCAATCCCGAAAAACAGAAAAAGTAGACATCGGGAACGGAACTTAGGTATTCACGCAAGTGAAACCGCGGGGCACAGCTAGTTTAATATAAAATAAATTCGGTTTTCGTGTATATTAAGTTTAGGATCTTCACTCATTTCAGCTGCTTAACCTTTCTAGAAAAGATAAACAGATGAAAATAAATCATAGACTACTTTCATCTGAACAATACTCCTTTTTGCCGGAATTGCACTCATTTCCGCTTAGATCTGTGCTTGAATCTTGATTTTTATAAACTCTCTTTTTTCGGTGGCCAAATGTTTCACTTTATGTATTGTTGATATTTTGCTCAGGTAAGCGTATCAGGCGCCGGCGACAGCAGAGAGCGCACGCGTCGGTACTATGCCGACTATACGTTCGACAGTTGCTCTCCTACCACGCATCCATCGTATGCGTCACAGGATAAGGTGAGCGACGCTGTATGTGGAATACACAGTTTTTAGTAAAAGTAGTAGTATAGAAATAGTATAGAAATCATAGTAAGAACAACATTAGTTACACAACATTACTATAAATGGGTACTGCTTTATCAATAGAAATTCCTGCCACCAGGCTTACGACCGATATGGTAAATAAAGATAGCCGACATGGGGAAAATACATACTAATAACAGTAATAACATTCAATTAGTAAATAATTTACTTAAACGTACACCTATATTCTCGCCTCCTTGTCTAGAACTCAGATAACAATAATATACCTCAATTGTTTCGTCAGGTCTTCGAGTCCATCGGGCAGGAGGTGATAGCCAGCGTGTCTCGGGGATGTTCAGCGTGTGTGCTGGCGTACGGCCAGAGCTCCACTGGCAAGACTCACACCATGATGGGCACGGAGACACAGCCGGGACTCATCCCGCGCGTCTGCAAGGCCTTGTATGAACTGCAGCCTGTTGACTTTACTATCAGGTGACTATAGGTAGTATCTACTTAGACTGTAGTGTGCTTATTGTCATGACTGTGTCATTGATTTAGTGGTCGCAAGGTGCGGTGCATTTGGTCTCGGGTTCGAATCCCGTGGTCGCATGCGTGCACTGTAATAGGTATCTCCCACAAATATTGCTATTATCAGTTGAGAGAAAAACATATTTTGTAAAAAACATAGTCTAGTGATCAGACTGCAGAATCTACAAAAAAAAACGTAAGGAAATTTAACTCTTTTTCCCCCAGCAACCAAAAGCAAATCCACATGGCCCCAAAAACAGAGTTCATGTCGCTGAATTTGTATACTAGAGCTTATTTTTTTCTAAACATACAGTTCTTAGTAATATATGCAGTGTTTACGTCTATTCCAAAACACCGTTTGTTTTCGGAAAGTAAATTGTTTCTATCATTTATGCATTTCGTGTGAAGCAGCACTATGTGTGACGGCACGCGATGCGATTGCCAAAATAAAATGGGTGTCGCGTCATTATTTCAAAGGCGCCAATTTTTTCACGGTAAATGATTGTGATCATTAAATACTGCGTGTCCCGTGAACGTTGAATTGCGATTGTGCGAGTTTGAAGTGTATCGCTTGGAATTCTGAAATTGTTTTGGAAAACTTTTTTCTTTTTGTAGATACATTTAAACTTTCCATTGACACAATCGAAAGCTTACCGCCGCGTCGGGATAACAGACGCAATGTTTACATACGATAATTTTTCTTAGACATTTTTTCATATATTTATTGTTTTTTGCATACATACCTAATTTATTCATATTTAATTGAACACCACTAGCCAGAACATTGTCCAGTGTATTATCTACGTGCCAACAGGATTAAAATGGATCTTTGTAGAAAGTTCAAATTGTAGATTCAATCTTCTTGACTGTAAAGTCACTTGCCTTAAGATAGCTCGATCCTACCTAAGTAATTAGCTTTACCTTTACAATTATTATTATTTATTACAATTAGCAGTAGCTCATCACTCGACATCCACAGTTTTCCACCGCGGTCATTCACGTAAACGAAATTTCTTCGGGATTAGTTGCGGGTTTTTGTTGAAAACTTTTTATGATTGTGTTCGCAACACTACGTAATATATTGTCGGTTGTATTCGATTAAGTTTGAATGGTAATAAAGACAGTAGCTTCCTGACGTCAAGGCTGAAACGACACGCGAGCCTTTAACACCCTGCCATCGCGGCTTTATCTGCGCTAATATCTACACGATACATGTGTTACAGCCATAGCCAGTTAATATAGCAATCATTGGAAACGTATATTTGTGGCTTTAGTAAGACTACAAAGCATAAAGATATTTGTATTTCTTGCATTTTTTTTGGGGTTAATGAAAGTTAGGAGACGAAAAGTCGTGAAAATATTTCAGAGTTTCAGTTCGTTTTGCATACTTAATAAATTAAGTTTCATTTATTCAAGCAAAAAAGTTAATTTATTTTCCAATAAATACTTATAAAGAAGTCTAAGTACCTACTGCTTTGAATTACATTCTCCAATTCTCCATTATTTTGTTAGTTTCGATGGACTAAAAGTTGCTAAATATTTAGTTACAAATTATTTTTTTGCTCGAAGTATTAAGCTGGTACCTAAGTTTTAACTTGCCATGCATCTACTTTTCACTAGATAGTTATATTTTTTTTAACTATAAGTAGGTACACCACTCACAAATGTTCAGTTAAAGTTTATTCTTAATTTAGGTCTTATTGCCGTTAAATCTATTTTTTCTTATCACATAAAATTTCTGCACAATACATTGTTTGTAGGTAGACAAAACTTCTAAATGAAAACGTAAAAATTCCGAAACTTTTCAGTCATCATTCATATGTACTTAAATGTTATTTTAAATGAAAACTTTGTGAGTAGCATGTCTCAGTGTAAACTGCGAGGGGTGTCGGGTTAGCTAGTGTTTGCGATAGTAGCAATAGTAGATACGGAGCCACACTAGTCACCAGTAAGGTTTCAGTGGCTAGAGAGCTCGCGAGTTCGCCGCCCCTCGCCAGAGACGTGGCACGGCGCGGCGCCCGCCCTACGTTTCACAGCATGAACGTATAGTTTGTTTGTTGAATATAAGGAAATATATTATAAGGTAAGAATAATTACAATTATTGTAATAAATATTATTTATAGTTAGATTTTTTTTTAATTATATATTTTCTGCGCAGCTTAAATTAGCTATAAGGAGACCTAAGAAGTTGTTAGGATGGTTAAACTGTATTTTTTTTCTTGTTTAATTCTTAGGGGCATTTTCTAAGATCTATTTGCTTATTATATTCTTGTAAACTATTATCTGAAGTTGGATAATAAGTAGGTCTACGTTTAAATATCTTTAAAGATAAAATATTTACTCCAGTTGCAACGCAATGTTATTGCAGTACCTAAAAGCATGTAGGTAAATATTAGAAATGGCATATACCTAGAGCACGATAATAAAAATACGTATACCTATGATAGACAAAAACAACAAATCCTTGCCTATACATAATATAATTATAAACCAACATTCTAGAAATTTTGTTTGTCCCTTTCAGCGTATGTTTATTATAATTATTTACCTTGCCAATTATGTACTACTTGGAACAGTAAAAACTTAAACGGGGTCTCTGGTTTTTTATATGAATCTTACGTATTTCTTCTCTTAATACTAATCTCGAAATCTTTTAATTTATGCTCTCATATATGCCTATAATGCTCTTTCTCTGATCTAGTCTGAAAATATCCTCTATTCTACAGTGTATAAAATATTATATGGATTAAAAAAGTGTGACTAATGTGTTTACCTAGCAGTTGTGGTGTGGAGTTGTTTTATGGTGTCTGTATCACACAGTGCGAGGTGTCTGCGCCAACCCTCACGGAACATCCTCGACAAACTGTTTCTACGTAATAACGGATTATTACTCATGAACACAAGCAAATGGAAACATTCAACCCTAGAATTACTTACCTGGAAAACTATTTTAGGATTTTTGCTTTGATTTATGAGTGAAGAAGGAAAAATACGTCTTACCCTTCTGAAATCAAGTCAATCATCAGTTATAATCCTCAAAAGGGGGCAAAATTGAAATAAATAAGTGCGGTTCCAAAATATAATTTCGATATAGGTAGATAGGCTTGCAAAATAAGAATAAAAAATTATGGAACCCTCTCGTCTGGCATGTTTCTATGTCATGTGGTAAATTCCTGTTTATTTATATGTAAAATTTAATGACTAATATATCAGGTAGGACTTATACGTGCATACTTTTTTCATATAATATATTCATTTAACTGCTCACACGGGTAAGTAAACGAATGGAAAATTAGCTCCGCAAATATGGGTCGAACTTGTTAAAGTTATTTCTACATAGTTAAAACAAAGTTTAAAATAGTTTCCGCTTTGTGAAAATTACCGGATGATTTATTTAAAGATAATTAGTGTGATCGTGACTTACTGCTGTTAACAGACAGTTTAGAATCAGTTGGGAACTTATGACGGCTGGACATTTGGAAACTATTGTTTTAATCGTTATTTGTTGTTTAATTGTAGGCATGTAATTACTGACTGAGGCCTTTTGTCTGTAGAAAGTTATAAACAAAATACACTTTCTTTTGTTAAGGTAGGTAGTCAAGCAAGTTTAATGTACATAAGATGGATTGGCATTGTCTGATTGTTTATTAATTTTGAAATGGACACAGCAAATGATTAAGTAATTGTTAGATACACAAAAGCTTCGCTTTCAATTTTAATGTATTGGTAGGTAAAATCAGGTAAATGACTTGCAATGTTTAAAGAAATACATTGAGGTACATATTTTGATTTTGCAATCGCGGTTTAACATTAAAATCAAGGTTGTGATATGTTCTATTTCTTCATTAGACTCGATCAAATATCTATAAACGCATTAAGCATGTTTTGTGTAATTAATTAGACCATAATATATTTTAATCACAGCTTATAGACTTGCTATAACTATGATTCAACGGTGCGCCCAGTAGTTGGCCACACTAACTGCAGCGTCACCGGTTTACCTAGTAGTTTCATACTAATATGATAGGTACAATGCCTATACAAAAAAATATTAGTAGGTTTTAGTGTAGTTTTATTGTTTTCTTTGCTAGTTTCCTGGAGATATACAACGAGCGCGTCCACGACTTGCTGTCGGGCGAGGTGCCGCTGCCGCCGTGCCACTCGCTGCCGCGGCGCAAGGGCAACGCTAGGAAGGATCTGCGCGTGCGCGAGCATCCCTCTAAAGGACCCTACGTGCAAAGTAAGAAACCTAAATAAAACCGTAGTATATGGTTGTACTTATGTTGAACTTGAAATAAATGTAGACAACATCACATACATTGCTCTGCACCAATAAGTAAGTATCTAAAGCGCTTGTATTTGGAAAGCAGAGACAACGGACAGCTACCACACACAAGTACTAGAGACAACAGAGCAGAGATACCTAATGTAGGAAATTCCCAACCCATCGACATCTTGAAAACCGGTGTGTACGCCACTCGACTACGGAGGTCGTCAAGCCAATTTAAGCAATTATAAACGATATTTGATCTAAGATTGTAATTATTAGGTAGCTAATTGAACCTTAATTAAGTGTTAGCATTCTAATGTATGTATCATTGAAAATTTGCTTATCATTGTGCCTTAATGATTTGATCATGACCTCATTGTAGTTTAACATTCACACTAATCATAATAAAATACGTCAATAAATCAATATTCTCTCCATCTGTGACTTTGACCTTGAGATAAATCTGACATAAGTGCAACAAGAGTTACGTCTAAAAAAAAACAAACAGTCTTTTTATCCGCTTTTTGTTTGGTCTTTGCGGTAGCAGTGCAGAATCTGCATGCTTGGTATACGCGGTACCGAAAGCTTACCGATCGCCTATTTTTCAATTACCTTTCGTCATTGGCTCGCAAGCCAAGTGCACCGCTGCCGCACCGACATACGAGAAAGCGGCCTTTGTTGAAACAGATGGATAGGTTATTCATTTTCTCATTAGTCATATCATTTCCACCTGGCTAGATCTTCGTCGCGTAGCAGTGCAGGATGCTGAAGCTCTCCTGACATTGGTAGAGGAAGGCACTCGACGCCGACGCACAGCTTCCACGAGACGCAACTCTACGTCGTCCAGATCACACGCTCTGCTGGAGATCACCACTCCTCACGCCACTTTGCATCTCGCTGATCTAGCTGGGAGGTAGCCCATATAATGCAATTTTTTGTCGATCGTGTAACCTAATTCTATGTGTAATTTTTTGTGGAAATTGTATGCATGTTATAAACGTGTGCCAGGTGCCTGTTCATCTGCAGTGTTCTAGAGGAAAAGATAATAAATTATTAGACATGCTTATTGCTTTTAAAAGACACATAATAATATAGAAGCCAGTCATAGTTTATGTACTTTCATGGCCTTGGCCCAGCTTTTCAGCAACAAAATCTAAAAAAGCTGCTTTTCCACCATTAATCTCTTAAGAGTGCCTATCTAATTAATTCGGTTCACCAGGCAATTGAATCTACATATTTATTTCGTAAATTAAATCAGTATTACAGCTTGTACCTACAACGTAAATCCGTGTAGAATTCTGCTTACTCATTAGGATTACAAGTGTGCTAGCAGGTACGTCTTATATGATAAGAGAGTAGGTACCTGTTGTAGGCTAATGCTCCTAATCCATCGGCGGGCAAGCTTCAACGAACTGGGGAAGCCTGACAAGCGCCATGTGCTACTAAGTTACACATGAAATTAACGAGTTGCAAATTCATGTTTATTCGATTTCACATAACGTGGACATTGGTAGATGAACACTATTATATTGGTAGATGCTATCTTAAATGCTTTTTGCAATGTCTTAGATCATTTTAAATACACACGAGACTCTTGTGATCGTTGTGAATTGCACAAGCGTTGCCACTTGTCCCCTAAATAGAACCGAGAAGGCGAGAATGCTACTACATGGATTTAGTTATTCGGAGAGCATTAAGATTTATATAGGGTTAAAAAAAAGGGAGTGCCTCTTAGTACTTCATCATGTCATTTATGTAATTAATTAGCCAAATATATTTGCGTATGTTTAGCGAGAAAGCCAGTTGGGAGGGTTGTGGCGGCGGAAGGCAGAAGGAAGGAGCCAATATTAATAAATCTTTGGTGGCACTAAGCAACGTCATCTCTGCCCTCGGTAAGTATCTATATTGCTCTACATCTTGAAATAAAAGGAACCCTTAATAATCAATGACAGAACTAAATGCTAAGCATTCTTGGATTGATTACAATTGGTCGTGTCGCCAAGTTACATTTTACTAATTAGGTTATAATTATTGGACTAATTAAAAAAAAACGAATAAGAAAAGCCCCCACATATTGATTATATCAGTATTGTGATGTGTTGAACACATACGTCTATAGCAATAGCGTACAGATCACCGAGAGAGTGACTCTCGGTAATCTGTGAATCTATTTACGAGAAAAATATTGATTTTACGAAAAACATTGCCTAATAATCAGCAGGTACTCAACCTGTTGATTATTAGGTACTTTGTTAGTTTGATGTGTCTCGTGATCCATTTATACCAGTAAATCGCTAAATCGCCTTGTAACTGAAGTACAATATTAACCGACTCGGCACTCGCACACCAATTTTATTATTTGGCCTCTAGTTAGACGTCTTGGGCTCTTATTCTATGCAACTTTATTGACAATGGCCGGATAAATGTATACCCAGTATAACCAGCAGTTGATGATTCTGGGCTTTCAGGATGATAATTATGATGGTAATTATGGTCATGAAATAAATTGATATATAATATTTCAGTGAGTGGCGGTGCTGGTCGCGGCAGGTTTGTACCGTACCGCGATTCTGCTCTAACCTGGCTACTTAAAGACTGCTTCACGGGTGGCGCCGGGACATTCATTATAGCTAGTAAGTGGACAAGTGAATGTAGATATTTTTATATTAACTTCTCTTTTCTGACCTTTTTTTGCTTTAAGCTCTGTATTTTATTAATTTAATCCAACGTAGACTTCTAAGCAACTAAATAATTTAATTCTCATTAGAATTGCATTGTATCTATTTCTCTCGTATAGTCGTATTGGTATTTATTCTATGAAGTAGGTACATAGTATTCAGTGCACTATTGCAATATTCGTTTATGTAAAATCAACAAACATCGTTTTTTTACCAAACACTAGTTTCTATCTATAGCTAAACTGGTTCTAGGAAATTTACCAAAATCGAGGCTCTTAAGAGAGGCGGCCTTGGCATACATTATTGCATTAGATTAGTATGCATACGTGATTATGACAGACTGTCAGCATTTCGATAAAATGTGGAAACTTCTCTTGATCTTGAACCGAATAGCGATCATCCGCTTATAGAGCAGGTACTTAACATTTAACGTAATGATTATTTTTTGTTAGGATTAGTACTCAAAAAGTTATGACTAATAAGTGTTAATTAATAATAATAATATCCTGGGACAACTCACACACGGTTATCTGATCCCAAGCTAAGCAGAGCTTGTGTTATGGTAACCAGACAACTGATAAAACTTACTTATATATTTCTAAATACATACATATTATAGATAAATTACACCCAGACACCAGAACAAATGATCATGCTCATCACACAAACATTTGTCCTGGGCGGGAATCGAACCCACGACCTCCGGTATAGCAGTCAGGGTCACTAACCACTAGACCAACAGGCCCGTCAAATTCAAAGGCTCTTGCCCGTTTGGGAAATAAGTGTAACATTATTTAAGCATATATCTTACGGACTGACGAGCTTAGCATTATCAGTTACTGATATCAGTTTTTACTTCAAAGCCTCGGATATATCTATGTATATTTAAACATGGTCTTATGTTTTGAAGCTGTTTCACCAAGCGCTTCGTGTTACGGTGAGTCAGCGTCGACGCTGCGCTGGGCGGCCCGAGCTCGTCAGCTGCCGACCCCGCGCGCTGTCAACTGCAGCTCCCAAGTCGCTTCCCGAGCTGCACTGCAAGCGCAGCTCAACCAACTCATCGCTGAACTTACTAGGAACCATATTCGATATGTAAGAAACCTTGCACAAAGTACATAATATAATATTCTTATTGAAGCAAACTACTTGGGCAATCCCGAAATATGTGTGGGTGTGATAAATAATTTTGAAACCGCCTCACAAAACGTTAAGTGTGAAAAAAATAACACTTTAGTTAACTATCTGGTTGATTTGTTGCAGATACCGGAGACAGGAGGCATTACATTCGACGATGAACATTGGGCATTAAGAGCAAATGAACTTGAGTCACAAACAGACGATTTAAATAAACCAGCAATCATAGGCAACCTTATTGACATGATGCGTCCTAAGCTTGACGCTAACAACTCTGAATCAACAGCATCGTCTGCTGCCAGTGGCAGTTCAGATGTTATCCATGCAGTGGATAAGAACCTTAAGCTTACAAATGAGATTAACGAAGAAATGGATAAGTTATTTGGACCTCCTTTAGAGAGAGCTAGCAGCGGGAATGACTTGAAAGTGATCGCACCTCTCAGACATAAAAAGAGACAATATAGATCTCAAGAAGTTTTGCCGATTGATAAAACATCGGTGCTAGGACAGGCAACTAGTTTAGCAAATACGCTCCCCAGTCAAAGCGAAGTCCAAATCAATGAAGTACCTGATTCAGCAAAGATTAAGGTCCCACAAATAACTATTCTTCATGATAACCAGAGAGCAGAAATTGTCGCTTCGGTCACTGAAAGACTATATTCAAAACTTAAAAAGAAAGAAGAAGCCGCTGTGTCTAAAATGGAATCAATGGTTGACAAGAAAATAGTAGAACCACTAAGTGAGTTAAAAATATGTACAAATGCACGACAGAGACTAATGGAGCTAAGTCAGAAAGCTTTGCGAAATAAAAGGAGGATTGGCATACCGGCACACACACAGACGCGACCGTCGACAACTCGAGTGAAAGATCAAGCTATTGACGTACAAAGTGATTTATACTCGTTTATTATAAAGAGTGGATGTCCATTTACATTATGTCGTGATGTAGCTACTGAGACGGTCCCTATGACACCCCGATTTAAAGAAATAGCCGTTGGTCCGACGGCTTCCTTAGATTTTAGTGACAGATCTACAGAAACGAAACGCGTAGCTTATAAAAACTCATTTATGATGACTGATTTTGCGACCAAACAAGAAAACTATACTCAAACACAAGTAGTACCGCCACCTAGAAGAAGGAAACGTGCTGCAAATGTAACAAAACACTGTTGTAGTAGGAATACTGGTAATAATTCTGAAGACAGTTCAGTTGCTCCTGTGATAAGTATAAACATATCACAATCGTACCCAGTAGACTCCGAATCTCAAAGTGATGATAGTTCTGAGGTCGTAGACAGAAAGAATAGTATATCAAGTGTTGTAACAACTACTCCTGACTTATTAACAAATCATAGTACTGTAGAACCACAAAATGTGATAGAGATGGGAGAAGATGAAATTACTGTTTTAGTAAACATCCCAGATAATCCAAAGGGTCCGTTGCAAAATGGAAGTGCATCAAAATCTGAAGAATTAAACAAACAAAGCGAAGAATTTCCAGAAACAGATGACTTTGCACTACCAAAAGTTAATCCTAATTCTGTAAAAACATCAAAATCGGCTGAGATTAAAAATATGATATTAGGACGCAACGAAAATGTTTATCCATATAATATAATACTTTCTCCACCAAGAGAAAGAGATTCAAAACGGATTGTTACTTTTAAAGACGACGCAAGACCAGCCGTTACTGCTAGTGATGTTCTTATCAAGTGTTGTGACAATACAAATAAAAACGAAAATGTTTCCGAATTCACTTCATCCGATAAAGACTTTCCTGTGGAAAAAGATTACGAGAGCATATATTCCGATTCAACAGAATCTAGTAAAATGGACTCTGATTCTTTTATTTGGAAGAAAGGAGGCAGTAGAACATTGGGAAACTTAAGGAAAAATTATGTACCAGTTTACAAGGGTACTAAATATAGGACAACGAGACCGAGAGAGCGAAATGATCTTTATAGCCTAAGATCAGAAAGTAATCAAAGAAGTTATTCGAATTGTCGACTATCTGATAATAATATTGATGTAAGTTCTACAGATAGTCGAGAAACTGATAATGCTTTAGAATATAAGTGTAGACGACGCAAACCGTACTTTGACAGCATGTTTTACTGTAGCGAATATAATGATGATGATAAAATAAATGAATATAAGACCATCGAAGGAAAATTATATGAGACGTGCAATACCCTGGAGGACTCAGTTAACAAATATGAAAACCATGTGACACATGGTATGAATGACTGCTCAGAAGCACTAACTCGGCGGCCTAAAGAGTATTTGCAGCATTTAGTACAATTAAGGAGAGAAGTCATCAAAGCGGAAAGCGATAATACGGATAGTTCTTTAGATGTATCGCATAAGTAATTTAATTATAAATTTGGCTATGTATAGAAATAAGTATAAATAATAATCACGAATGTATTTTTGTTACTAACATGTATTTAAATAAAAGAGTCATTTTAAATGAGTTTTGTTTTAAACCAACTTCCTAAAGATGAACTAAAAATACAACTGAGACAAAGGTACCTTCAAGTTCATGGTCTAAGCATGCGTTAACGCTTGCCTTGGCTGTATTTAAAGATTTATTATGAAATAGTCGAGCCTAGAGTCAAGCCTAGAGCACATACCTTGTGGCCGGCGTCGCTGCAGCATAGTTCATAGTTGCGGCGCGAACGCACGCAAATGACGTCAAATTTAAATAACTTAAATGAAATCAAGTTAATCTTTGACTAATAAATTCTAAGATTCAACCATATGAGTGTGTGTGTTTAAAGTTACCGGAATCAGAAAAAATAGTGCGTTAAAAATGTCGTTCATATTTACGCAGATATTTAACCAACGGACAGTGGTAGTTATTGTTGTCACTATTATTTACATAGTTCTGTGGTTTCGACACAAATTCAACTACTGGGCAAGAAGAGGTGTAATTGGACCAAAACCAGAATTCCTCTTTGGTCATATTAAGAATGTGATCAAAAGGAAGGAGCAGTTTTTCCAGCCTTATTATGATAACTACTTCAAGTATAAGCATTTGCCATACATTGGCATGTTCTCTTTCCACCAGCCTGTGCTGGCTATACATGACCCAGATATCGCCAAGCTCATGTTGATAAAAGACTTCGATTACTTTCAATCGCGAGGAACTTACGCTGGTGGTGTCGGGGACCCTTTAGCTGCAAATCTTTTCAATATATTTGGCAAGAGATGGAAGGTTCTACGGTTAAAAATGACTCCGACATTTACACCTGGAAAACTGAAAACGATGTATCCTATAGTAGAAGAAATTGCGACGAGAGCGTTAAACTACGTCGACGAACTACAACCAGAAGAAAAGTCAGTGAATTTCTCCGATTTCTATTCTAAATATGCAATGGAAATAATAGCTAATGTCGGTTTCGGTGTCGAATGCAACGGTTTCAAAAATTCAGATTCTGAGTTTTACATCAGAGGACACGAGTATTTCGATCACAAATCTCACTACTGGTAAGATTTTCAAATAGTATCTATAGTTTCTGCACGTATCGTATTGTGTGCACATAAGCTTTAATTTATGTAACATTCAAATGTGCGCCATTTCCTTGAGGGTTAACCGCAATTAGAGTTACTCAACTTTGTAGTTAAGTTACCGGTTTCTGATTAAACTTGATAAAACTTTTTATACAATTGTGGTGATGGTTTTGCCTACATATCATCTGGATCAGATATAATAGCTTATATACCTACATATATTAATAAAAAACCGGTTAGAAAAATATCATTATATTATTTAAGAAAATTGTTTACTCATGTGAGCCAAACATCTATAACGGTGCAGATAATCACGGAGTAGATTTATATTAGTCTTAATAATTACTAGCCATACCTCCTAATTAATTATAAAGGTATGTTATAAGTTCCTTTTAAAAGTCCCTTATATGAAATGAACTAACAAAGTGTTATTGTTCTAGGAGACTAATTCGAGCGTTCGCTTTCTTCGCTCCAGATACATTTGATAGTTTGAAGATAAGACGGATTAGCTCCAAAATAGAGGACTTTTTCTACGGCATAGTGAAGAGCACTGTCCAGTATCGTCAGAAGAATGACGTTACGCGGAATGACTTCCTGCAGACACTTATCGATTTGAAGAATGAAAATACAGTCGATGAAAAAGGTATGTGGCACGTAATTAGAAAAATTAACGGGCGGCAGAGTGGTACAATTCGTGAAGTTGTTAACAATATGGTGCGCTGCAGGTTCGATCCCTGGTATGCACAATAAAGTGTTTAAGACATTTTTATTTAAAACTAGCTCTGCCTGCGACTTCGTTCGCGTGGATGACGAAACTTATCAATGAGTATTTAACCGCAAAATTAAGTTTGTTTTTTTTTTTCGGGATAAAAACTACCCAGTGTGGTGCCCAGGATAATAAAGAATAATTATACCAAGTTTCATCGTAATCGAACCGGTAGTTTTTGCGTGATACCTGAACAAACAGACAGAAAGACAGACAAAATTTTTTTTTTTCACACTTTTGGGTTCGGTGTCGGTCTAGTAACACCCCTCGTCATTTATTTTTTTGATATTTTCAATGTACAGAATTTTCACTTTTACCGATTTATTATAAGTAGCTATATAGATTTAAATCTGGAAAGCACTTCGCCGCGCAGGGTTAACTTTCTAGTGCATTTTCAATTTTTTCATTCATTTAAACATTAAATATTGTATTGTATATATTTTATGTTGTATTTGTTTTGCAAGTATCTTACTAAAACTATAAATGGTCATTAATACAATTTACCGATGAATACCTACCTATTTCAAATGTTAATTCGGTATTAGACACGGTCTTATGTATCTGATTACAGCTAAGCATCGACCATAAAATAATAAACAAATACCGAATACGAAACGGTTAGTAAACTCCTTTAGTACCTACCCTAAATAATATATGATGCTCATTCCAGATGATACGAAATGCCCTTCAGTACCACATATCCCATTCACAATGACGGACGTGGCGGCAAACACAATGCTGTACATGATCGCAGGCTACGAGACATCGGCCACCACAGGCCAGTTCGCGGCCTACCAGCTGGCCCTAAACCCTCAAGTCCAGGCCAAAGCCAGGGAAGAAGTCCTGAGGGTCCTGGCCAAATACAACGGTGAATGCACCTACGAAGCACAAAACGAAATGGGATACTTAAATATGGTGCTAGACGGTAAGTTTATTCATAGATATTGCGAATTAGGACCAGTGATTTAGACATGCAAATATTTTATGCTTAGGTAATCTTTGCACACGTGAACTCATTTATATTTAAATATACTATGAAATACATTAATTAATTCTTACAAAACTTATTAGAACTTCTGTTTTTAAGTTTCACTTCTTCGTCTGTTTCTCAAGTTCTCAGGAACCCGTGTTAGTATCGTGTTGAGATATCAAATATTCAGGTCTATGAACTCTTGCTGTAACCGCACTATAATGTTTGTTTTCGGAGAATTAAACTGACGATCAGCAAAATTTATACGGAACCGTCGGCACTCGAGTTAGACTCAGACTAGTCCGGCTTCTATATTAATTACAATTCAGTAATTGCACCATTTCTTTTTATGTTGTAAAGTGTTATTTTTATTTCGCTAATAAAAATAACGACCTCGTTGGTCCGCTGACCACTACCATGGCTGCCGATCACGCGTTAACTTTGGTGCATCCAGCCTAAAACTTAGTTAACCTTTAGAGAAGTGCATTTTTTTATGGTACTGAAGTTAGAAGTCATGACGCTGCACTGACGATATGTTTTATTCATTTTATTTTACACAAAGCTTGCAGACTTCATATGATTTGCCTGTAGACAGTTGCTAATATGTTAAAAATTAGCGATTATATTTGCAATTGATAAGCATAATTATCCCATAATGGTAAATACAATAAAAGAAAGATAAAAAAAAAAATTGTATCAAGCCGTGCTGCATTTTTTGAAAAGACAATAATATCGTTTATTTAATAAAACTATACATAATTATATTTTTTAATTGTCCTGTCCAGAAACAATGCGGATACATCCATCAATGCGGGCCCTATTCCGCCGATGCAACAGGGACTACAAGCTGCCCAACAGTGACCTGGTCATCGAGAAGGGCACCATGGTGTTCATCCCCACGCACGCGATACACATGGACCCCGACATCTTCCCGGACCCACACAAGTTTGACCCGGAACGGTTCGCTCCGGAGAAGAAAGCGAAACTCCATCCGTGTCACTGGATGCCTTTTGGAGAAGGACCCAAGAAGTGTTTAGGTTAGTATCCTTATATTTTCTATTCGTTCTTGCCGTGTTTACTATTATTAGACAATTAAATGAATTTATCTACTTCCAAATCTGAGAATTCATACGGATAGGCATGTTGAAATATTGCAAAATTATACCACTTAAAAAAATTATACCACCACCATTGGCGGGAGCCAGTAGACACTATATTTAAACAGAAATAATACAATGTTGTGTTATATTCCCTAAGCTTCTTTTCCTTAAGTTCAACAATGAATGCAATGGAAACGATCGTATGTGACTCACGGGAAGGGGAAATGGTTACCGTCCTATGCTTACTTTTTTCCTTAAAAGTATAAGGGATTTTGGGATGCTAGAACAAATCCTACGAAGTTACTCTTGTAGTTGATCTCACCTTTAAGTTGTGTAATTTTGAATCTATAATGTTGTGCATCTATTGGTGTCGTTCTTGACCCGCTCGTACTAAACGCGTCCCAGTGAAGATTCAACGCGCGTAGGTAATTTGCAACTATGATGAAATGCAAAGGTATGTAGGTGAAAAGAAAAATCACGTATCTAAGAAACTAGAATAGGCACTTTTTTGGTATTATGCTAGTTAGATACTTGAGTAGATTTAATCAGAATCGAGTAGGTCTTTGAGTTTCAAAAGGTTAACGAACTACGCCTTATTTGATAACTTATAAAATCAGTACAACAAACATAGTTGATGAATTGTATCTATTAATATTATAATCTTATTCACATAACTCACTAATACACAATTTAAATTTCATCGCGTACCTATTTACCTCAGCATTACATAAATACCCATGTCCACGGTTTATGTTTACTAACAAATAGTTACGTCAAAATCGTAGTCATAAACTGAAGAGTTAAAGAAGTGTTTGCAATTATATTAATAATGTAATCAAATGTTCGTAGATCAAGGTCTGACACTGACCTCTTTCTATTCTAAAACATATTTGTTATAAGATGATTACTTATAATTTCATAACCAAATAATGATTCAATACTTACTAGGTTTAATGTGTCAGGGCAACTACACTTAGATTTTTGCACTTAACGTGTAAATGAAGGTTACTCTTAAATTTGTTTGAGATGCTTGGCAGAAATGTTATTGTTGTTATATAAACAACATAAAGATTGTTCACTCTAACGTCAATGGCCTTATAGTAATGACAAGGCTAAATGAGTCTGTTGTACCTACAGCTAATATTGTACTATAGGTATGCTTGCTGGAAAAAGGATCCCAATTTTCTCTAAAAACTTCTCTACCCACATAGGTACCCTAAGTTTTTGATTTTTTTTTAATATAATATAGTCTAATGTCATCTAATCCATTTAATGATTGTGTTAACAGGAGTACGGCAAGGGTACATCCAATCCAAGATGGCGCTGATCAAAGTACTACAAAAGTACGAGCTACTGCTTGACCAAAGAACGGCTGTGCCGATGAAGATTAAAAACTCGTCGCTAGTCTATGCGGCAGAGGGAGGAGTCTGGCTAAAACTGAGAAGACTCGAGACATAGGGCTTATGTAGTTAGACTTAATATTGTAAGATATAACATAATTATAGCCATATTTTATTTAATGTTAAATAAAGATTAGGTCAGTCAAGAGAATTGGTTCGAATCCTGAAAACATTAATTGAGTAATATGCGCTTTTAAGAAGAAGCACGATCGTGATAAAAATATAATAAAGTATATAAAAATAAATAAACTAAACGATTTATTTCAAAAATACATTTTTTTTTTCCCCTAAGGAAAAAAAAGTCGGGTTGCGTTTCGCTAGTCTCGCATCAGGTTTATCTGAATTCGTGTATCTTGGTCAATGACAGATACACCCAGTGTGAGACTAGCGAGACCTATGGACTTTTGATTCCCGGTAGCCCCCATCAATATAAGATGAAATCAAATGTTTTTTTCTAAAACTTATGAATACCCATCTTGATACCTAAGTTTATCTATAAACCTAATAGACAACTAACGCCTGACCTTCAGGTCCGAAAGTGCTCAGTTGCTGATCTATCTAGGTCGCAAACAGTTTAGATATCAGATAATTATATTTAGATACTAGCTGTTCGGCATGCGTTGCAATGCAATTTTTTCTACCTATCACCTGCCTACTACCTACCTACTACCACTTAGGGGTATGAAAAATAGATAGTAGCCGATTCTCAGGCCTGCTGAATATGCATATAAAATTTCATAAAAATCGGTCAAGCCGTTTCGGAGGAGTATGGTAACTAACATTGTGACACGAGAATTTTATATAAAGAAGATTGTATTCAAAACATACTCGTAGCGTCAAGCAAACTTGATGTTCTAGGTAAAATTAGGTATATCTGCTTCGTCTCTGAGGATTTTTGTTGATTTTTTGCAAATGATACGAATGTCAATAATTATTTAAAAATAGTTATTTCTTACATCGCTGTTAATTTCTGAAACGTTTTTCATCAGTAACCTGAGCCTAAAAGAGATACACAAACTTATTGTCCATTGACAATATGGCCGACTTTGATGCAAATTTGTTCGGATGACCATTAAACATAACGCAGATGGATTAAGGAGCTCAAAACTGATTTGTGGCATACTAAGCACTTTGGCTTGAGTGTAGGAACAGCATTAGAGTTATTGACCTTGACACCAGTAAATGGTTGTCGACTACATTCGGTACACATGCTTCGGGCACAAAAAACCTTGGTAATAAAATTAGGTATATAAACAATTAAATGATTAGAAATATTTGCAATTAAATTCCTATTGGTATTAGCAAATCTCATTTCTAATTTAGTGCAAGGGGCACATACAACCTGAATAGGTAGGTACGTTTTGGATTTTATATAAAAGGGTAAAAGTAGACTTTTTGAATAAGCCTAGATTTTTGGATAATACAAACGAATAAATATAGTTCCTGGGTCTATCTAAGAAATAGATTATTAATAAATTATAGCAATGTAGTCAATTTATTTTAGAGTTAATTCAATTTTACCACAAACGTAAGTGTAGTTAACAGGGTTCTTGTTTATCTGTTCATTACATTTAAAAGGTACACTACTATTATCTACGGATTAAACTGTACATATTAATTGATATTAGTCTTGTTTTTCTTTAGGAGCAGTTTGTGTTTCTTTATCGACGTCATCTCTTTTCTCCGGCGGCGTGTCAGTGCCACTGTCAGAATCCGGTGGTTTGTCATCCGTTATCTGGACTCGTACGGCGCGTCTAGGTTTCTTAGTCTTGTCAGTTTGTACCCCAATAGTTTTTAAATTTGATTTTTTTGACATTCTAACCGCATCGCTCTTTTCATCATCTTCTGAGTTTGGAGTTTCCAATAGGTGTTTCAAATCAGTAGATAGGTTCAATTCTGATTCTGCTTGCAGTGCCCTTGAAGTTGTCGGCTCATCTAATGCGATTCTTTGTTCTCTAAAATCGAAAGATTCTTTAACTTTTTTAACCATGCGTTCTAGGGTTACAAAGCTTTCAGATATCATTAACTCTGCAGTTTCGTCAGGAATATCAAGTGGTACATTTTGTGCCGTTTCAGATGACTTGATATCAGAAGGTTTCGCAGCAATGTGTTCCCGACCGAATTGTCTGGCTATACTTATTTCTCGATTCTCCCCCTCATCGGAGCGATTAGAAACGACACTAGTGGCAGAACCTTCTGAATCCGAAGCACGTGGAGTTTCAGGAAGGCGCATTGTTTCTAGTAAGTCATACAGGGATTTTACTATAAACTGATATTTTGGACCAACAGCTTGGTATGCTACTAGTCTGGCTAGTCTTAGTTTTTCTTCTGGAACCAGTGATTCGATTGAGATTTCAGAAATAATTGAGTCTTGCAACTGCGAATAACGCTTCATATCCGATTCATCATATAACTTTGTTATTTCTGGGTCTTCGTCGCTATTTGAGAATTCATTAATGGCTACATCAGGTTCATTTAACCAAACGTCGGGAGAAACTGTTCTTATTTGGACCTCATGTTTTTCCTAGGAGAATAAAATATATGCGACATCAAAAAAATAAAAAACTATAAAAATTAAAAATCATTACACAAAATCAGTAGAAGTCTAAGATAATAATATGATTCTTGAATTTACCAGTATTTTATCGATATCACCATGAAGTTGTACATTAACGCGCACGAGTTTGAAGTCTACAGCCAGCAGGACGCGCATCAAGGCCAGCAGCGCGGACAGCAGCCAGCAGGCGGTGTGCAGCCACGCCGACAGGATGGTCAGGCGAGTGGCTTGGTACACGCCACGGATGCGACGCTCATACGTAAGAGTCGCCACATTCACAGTATACGTACATCTACTCACAAATTACGATTGCTTACTTCACACACATAATAGTTGCACTTATCAATTCTACTTAACTAAATATAATATTTGTTGTTGATTAATTGTCACAGAAAAGTCAAATGCTATAAATGCCCGTCAAAATTTGAGTTTCTTTAAATGAGTTTGAAATACAGAATAAATCTTTTCTACCTTCTTTACTATGTTCTGATATTTAAAAAGAATGGAATTCATCAAATTGACGTCGATCTGATTTTTTTACGTTTTTTAAACTTTCAATGTGTTGTACTTCACATATTATCAATCTTGCAAGTTTAATGTTACGCACGTGGAACTTCCAGTGATTTCTCCAAGTTTAAGGCAAAGTTCTTGTAGGCCGTAGTGGGTGACGGCAGACGAGTATATACACAGGCAACTCATCGCCAGCGAGAATAGGAACACAGGCGGCAGCACTCGCCATGGACGCTGCAAACTATGACATTATATCTTTAAACTAGCACTATATAAAACAAAAAATGTTAAACCCACTTTTTCTGGCGACCTTGTTCGGAAACCGTCACAACGGAAATAAATTTTTCTATTAATAATCCTCCTTAAGGTCTCCAAATTGTCGTTCAATCACTGGATTCAACTAAGATTGAATTAAGGCACTGGCCTTAGAAAAAAGGCAATGTAACTTAAGATACTAGAACAAAATGTAAATCTGTAACACAGCTGACGCTCGGTGAGATAATTGAAACGGTACTCACCCAGACAAAGTCCTGCTACCAGTGGAACACATCAAAAACATGGTGGTCCATACCAAGCCGAAGATACCTGATACCAGCGGCACGTACGTCGGCAGGGCACAGGTGCTCTTCTCAACCCATTGGGTGCTCAGGAAGTCCACTGGCACTGAAAAAATAACATTAAACTAGAAAAATATAATAAGATTAGTAGTATTCAGAATAGTTACGAATAAATTAACAGACCTGAAAAACGGTTTATTATATTTTCTGTTCAAATATGATGTCTCCATTGACATAATATTTATTATACCTATTGATTGAATTTATATTGCTTATTATTTATTGATTTTTGTATTTTTTGTGTTAATTTACTGTTACAAATTTACTATTTATTGTTTTTAGCTGGTATACAAGAATTAATGTAGGACAATTTTTACTGTTAATTAATGTAATTCAGACACAATGTAAATTGTTATATGAATAAATAAATAAATAAAAATGTTCTATACAATCCTATAAAGATTTCTTGGAGTTAAACTCCAAAATGATTGCATTGTGTTGCCAAATCGCTACAACAATATCTATTAGTTTAGCTTCAACACATAGTATTTGTCTATGAGAAATCATGAAGTGTTAGACTGAACATAGAGTACTAACTGTCGGCAAGATCCTTGCTTGAGGGTATGAATTCGTAGATAACATTATGTCGCAACGAAGTCAAAGAAAGGAGTTTTGGGAACAGCACACACTTCTCGTCGAACAGGTACATCAGCATGTGGAAGCAGAACGTGCAGAACGAGCCGAACACGAACGCCAGGAAGAACAGCAGGAGATGGGCACCTGAGGAGCACCACTGGTAAGGACTAGGTACTGGGTAGGGATCAAAATATAATGACGTATATAAAGACAAAACTACTTCATGGATCTTCTTTGTGGAGGTATAAGAGAGTAGGATGCAAGGCTGTTTACCCAGCGTTCAGATCCCTATACTTTGGTATAATCTGCAATATTTTACATGGTACATACTGACAGTACATTAGAACTAACCTCTCACCGCTAAAGATCGAAAAATATCAAGTTACATACCTTTCCATACTCCATTGATTTCAGTCTCACTTCTCTCTATTAATCTATATTCGTTATATAATGGAACTCTGTTCATTTTCACTGTATTATTTATTTTAACGGCATATTTAATAATATTCTATAATTATTGACAGCACGCTTCATGGTGACTTTTATGCTGTGAGCGTGAAAAAATATTTTCCAAATAGGTTCCTTCTCTACGGCTCTTTCTGCCCAATACAGTATCGACTATATAGTCGTAGCCAGTCGTAGCTATATTGCTATTGCAAATAACCATAGACGAAATGCAGACATCGGCATACAAAATTTTTGATTAAATGCTACATATTTGTAGCAAATAATCAAGTTGCTTTTACTTGAATGAATCTTTACTTTCATTGGTAATGCAATTAACTACATTTCGAGGGGATCTAGAAATCATCAAAAGTCTTAGGATTTCTTTCATTAAGTTTGATTTTAGCAGTAAATTAACAAAATCGGAACTTGTTGCTCGGTTTTTTTCAAAGGCGTTAAAATCAGTCCAGTAGGCAAATAATGTTTAGTGAATTTTCTATACCACTATGTTTTCTTAACATGAATTTGATATTCAGACACAGAAAATAATGTTTTTCAAGGATGGAGGCCAACACACTTAGCGTAGAAAGCCTACTAGCTACTCAGCCGCTGCGTTCGTCACGGAACTACTGGGTACAATTACCTACTGATCTAGCCTAGCAGTGTCGGTCACATGTGCCATTATTAAACGCACCCAAATCACAAGTAAAGCTAGATTGATTGAAGAACTTGGATTTTGACTTGAATCGAAAAGTTATGATTCAAGTCTTTTCGTAGTTGTTTACTGACTGGGATTGGTTGGATTGGACCTGGAAAACATTATATTTATAACTTTAAATGAATACGTATTTGTAGGTTGCAACAATTGCTTTTTAGGTGGTAAGTTCGATTCTTAATCCCAGTAATAATTTAAATAATCCGCCTTTATCGAGCTTCAAGACATTGGCGAAAGGAGACCTTTCTACCGGTTCAACAATACAGACGTAATACATACAAACTTTGGGTGTAAAAAGTACACGCTATCCCTGATTACTACTATCTAATGCCAAAAGTAGCTACTTCTAACGGTAATGGTCATTACGTATTTCGTAATGATTAGCTATAGGTGGGCTCAATCTGTATTTATTACATTATTATTTATTTATTTTGTAGCTAAAACACGACAATGTGTTTACAAAACAATCGATAATTTATGGGCTAAATTGTTTACATTTGCAATTTTTGAAACATGATTTACTTTCGACCTGCTGATATTAGGTCATTGATAAACAAATTGTATCTTATTTAAACGACTTCAAGAGGAGGGCGCGATATCTCCAGCAATACTACTCGTAGATCGATTTGTAAAAATATTTTGTTAACGATAGGATCAACGTAAAACTCGGTTTATTTTGACATATTATGTGTAATCAATTATTATATGATGCTGCTTTTAATTAGCTACAGCTATAGCAAACTTTGCTATCACATATCACTCAGACTTTTCAAGTTTGGGTAACATCTCATTAATTGCAGTGTAAAATAAAGCGGAACCTTTTTTTGGATGTTTAAATGCTCTAATCAAGTCTAGTCTCTGGAACTAGCAGTATCAAATAAAAGATTATTGACAAGGAAAAATATATCTTATTTTTATTAGTTTTAGAAAAAGTTTTTTAAGTAAGGGTTCCCCGCAAAACCCATAAAACTAAATCAGGCGAACGAAGTCGCGGGTGACAGCTAGTCAAATAAATATTTAAATCAAGTGCTTAATTTTTTGTTATCGTTTTGTGATATTAATTTAATATAATGACTGTTTACGTATACAAAGGCACCTGTTACGTAGGTATGCAGCTTATGTATTGTATGGAATGTTTAAAAAGAGTATTAACTGGAATGCAATCGGAATTTTTCAATAACAATAAAGATTCCTATAAAAGAATTTATTTGCATCCAGGATAAAAGAAAAAGTAAATCTATCGAGGCAAACGGATCGACAAAGATCGGTATGTGATACACTGGAAGCAATGACCTCACCGTGTGTTGTTTTGATTATATTTGTTCAAACACTAAACATGGTTCGCCCTTTAAACCACAACAATATGTAATGATTAAATTCAATGTTCTTTTAAAATTAATTTTATTTTTCTTTTACTTATGTGTGTAGGTACTTGTATAGAATTTATTGTCTTACAGCCAATTCGAGGTACTGACTTCCCAAAATCCTATACTTGCTTTGCTTTATTTCTTAGCCACTTTAAAAATAATACAAGGTTCTCAAATTCGTCGAAATCTTTGTTTTATTTTTCTAAGTAATCAATTACATTTGTTGTCGTGTCCATGTTTTTATTGTGCATTTTTGTTTATTTCAGATTATAATTCTATCAAAACTTTACGATTTACCAAATTTTATTTTCATGGCAGTTTACGATATTTATTGGTTTTAAATAAAAATATGATTTCAGCGGAAGTTAAAAAGATATAAAAACACGATCCTTACCCCACTTTTATCTCAGTTGCATGTCGTAGAAAGATACGAGTATTAATGTAAGGGAAAGTAAAAGAGACAGTGCCTACTATACCTAGGTACATAACATATGACACGCAAACGTAAGGAGAAAACCAGTCATGTAATGAAACTGGAGATAATTGCTCTGTTGATGCACAACAACCGGTCAATGCATACGACGCGGTCATTGATGGTAATCGTTGGGCCACTAGTGATGTTCACAGGTCGATACACATTGCCCTCTTGACCTCGTAAAGGTCACGGCGACGTCTGAGCGCAGAAAGGTGTACGAATTCTTTGATGAAAGACAATTTGACACTGGAATACTCGAATGAACGAAGATCGACAAATACATGGCTACGTATTTAGGTGCTCTAAGGAAGTACGTAGACTTTAAGTATTTTTTGGAATAAAATCATTAATAATCCTTTTTGCAAGGAACTCACATGTTTATAATGGTCCTACTACAAATGTTATGAGTTATTGCACTAAGTATATTTGCTGATCAACTTCTGTGCTAAAGAAAACTTGCAATTATATGTAATCCAGTCGGCAGCCTTATCAGCTTTAGCAAGAGGATAAGCACTCTTTAAATATAAAACATGTGTTTATATTTTTGTATATTTTATTCAATGTAATGTATAGAACTCATCATAGGCATGTATGTGCTAAATGCTCTAAAGCATTTCAAAGTAAATTTAAAATAAAACCATCCTACATAAATGCACCAAAACAATAAAAAAAACTTTACGTTCCGATTAAAATTGTTCCGTACATCATTCGCTAGAACCTAATCTTACTAAGTGAAAATAATATGTTTTGTTACGCATGCATATCAAACGTTATTATATGGAAATATGTAATGATCTTGTATGCCGCGGTATTCGATTGTTGCGCGGTTAACTATAATTTTCTTATCGACACTGACTATTTAGCAAACGAGGCACATCATTACGATGGAGTCGGTGACTAGCGCTTGATACTGATTAACGTTTATGACTAAATATTTGGCTTACAGTGGCGACACAAACAGTACAAATATTTATTTGAACTATGAGGACGTTTGTTTTAATGTGCTCCGTGTTGACAATAATAAACGGTAAAATCATTGACCTATCATCCAGTGAAAATGTTTCTTGGACTTTTAAAAGCAAAAATGGATGTAAGTGATTGTTTTTGTTTACTATTTTAATTGATTAATATGTTTTTACGGACTTCATAAAAATTGGTTATTTAATTAACTTACCGAGATGATAAGAACCCGGGCCGCGAATTTGTGTTATTCAATAATTATAATTAGGTAATATTTTGTTCAAAATGTTAAACCGTTTTTCTAAAACAAAGTATCAAGGATTGTTCGCAAAAAATATTGGAATGAGGCGGTCGGTGTATGAAACATTGGTCCCTGATGCCATTGAGCTGCGAAAATAAGATGTGTTTACACCAAAGTACTTTCTTGTAAGTAAGTCGGAGCTGACGTAAAAGTACTGAGTACCTACTTATAGTTTTAAGTATTTAGAAAAAATAATAATTAGATCATCTTTTCATTGGAATTGAACTAAGAGTGGTTACGAATAGTTAGTGACATGGGTCAAGTATTAGTTTAGTAGGGTTGCAAAAATATCTGTTCTGATATTCTGAGATGTTTGTAGTTACCGACTAGGACATAGTTGTTTTATGTTTCTGCTAGTGGGCTGGCTAGATTTACGCTAAAGACCTTTAAAAATTTGTTTTGATTTTACATAGGAATAAGCTAATAGCCACATTAAAGTAAATAATAGGGTATGCATTGTTGTTTTCTCCTGTTAAACAGAAAAACAAATTAAAAGTGTAATTAATTATTTGCGAAATGTGTTTACAAAATTTAGGTACCTTCATTAATTACCAAAATCACAATACACGCATACCACAACATAAGTATTATATGATAAGAAGAAACATGCATTCTGTAATGTAAGTTATCCTTGTCTACCTGTGACGCTCGTTGGTACATAATGCTAGAACCTGATAATCCAGGATATTTCAATATAAATCTCACTATTAGTCTATTAAAACTTGATGCATTATTTATTGGCTTATATTCCAGCCGTGACAGGAGCAGCGACAGTACCGGGCGGTGTGTACTCCGACTTGCACAGCGCCGGCGTAATTGGGGACATCCTGAGCGGCGAGAACGATGTGCTCACGCGCTGGGTCGCCTTCGATACTTGGACCTATACGGCCAAGTTCCAGAGTAATTATACTGCTTTAACTCTCTTTATTAGGCAGTTATAAACTGTGGTGCATATGCAGTTTCATTACGGAACTTTTTTGGGGTAGCATGACTGTTGAACTTCGTCTTTCAAATCAATAAATTATGGAGCGTAGGATCGAGAGATGAACTGTCTCGGTAGATGTTTCGTAATTTTAACTACACATGTAGTATTATTTTTTCTTCTTCTTCTATGTCCTCAAAGAAGCCTGGGATACTTTTAATAATTAGGGACAATATTTTTCGTATTTTCTTCCTTATAATGGAAGGGTATTAATAACTTTGCTATACACTTTCACAGTGACATATGATGAATTAGAGGCCAGAGTACTACACTTGGTGTTCGATGGGCTGGACACGACAGCCTTCATAATACTGAACGATGATAAGCCTATCGGTGCCGTCAACAATATGTTCGCGCAATACGTTTTTGATGTTAAAGGAAAACTTAAGGTCAGTTATATTGATTATTCCTACTTAACATATCTCTAATATTAACGATATATCTTTAGGTAATAATAAGTAGGCTACCAGGAGACCCTTCAAAAATCCAAATTATTTTTATGGCGATTTACCATTTTACAATAGGTAAATTTTGCTCCGAAACATTAATGCTGCTTGTAGCATCAATGTTACGGAGCCAAACGTCATTATCAGTGGTTTTAAAGGCCGTAGTGAAATGTAAAAGAAGAGTAACAATCGACAAGAAAGTAGAAGTAGAATCCTTACCTACATCTTTTTCGACTGATTACTTGACATTTTATCTTGATAACGTTTTATTCCAGGCAGGTGAAAACGAGTTGAAAATAACATTCTTATCGCCGGTGATGGCCGCGCAGATACGTTCGAACAAAGCGTTTGCAGCGCCGGCGTGCGTGCCATCCGTGTACAACGGCGAGTGCCATGCCAACCAGCTCAGGAAGATGCAGGCATCCTTCGCCTGGGATTGGGGGCCTGCCTTCCCGTCTGTTGGGATTTGGTACGAACTTATCATAACTACAATCCTAGGTGAATAGTCTATTGTTTGTGCATAGGACAGCAAACTTAAATTGTTAACTTCAACATGTATACAGTCTAGAACATAACGCACATCGACGTTGATGTATAACATTCTAGCATGTAATGTTAAAGTATCGAAGATATATGTACTTGTCCAATTTATACAATATGAGAAATAGATTGATATGTTAAAGCCAAAAATAAGGAGATAATAACTAGAACTAAGAAGGTTTAGTTATAAACGGCGAGTAGTAGTTTTATGTCGTTGTAATATGCAAACTGCCTCAGGGGCAAAAGCGGATAAGAGTGATTATCTAATTTTTTTTATATTGTGCAATTTAGACTAGACCCGACCAAGATTAGCTTATTTTTCAGGAGACCAGTTTACATTGAACAGTACAATGGAGCAATTATCAGACGGGTAACAATACACACTAAGAAGGTTGGACCAGACTGGAATTTAATAGTTCGAGCTTACATAGAAACCAGTAGAAAAGTTACCCAAATAGATGGCTTGCTGAGTATCGCAATACAAGTCGAAGGGAAACAAACTTTGAAGAAAGTGAAGCAGGTCAATGTTGAAACTAAAGCGGATGGGGCCGCAGTGGAAGAGATTGAACAGCTTATTAGTGGGGTATGTACAAATTAACTAAGTTATTTATATAAATATAGTTCCTTCCATTAAAAATATTTCAAAACAGTCTGGTGGGCTAAAAAAATACTGTAAAGCCTACTCCTTTGTCGTCCAGGCTTCTTTTTTTTACCCCAAATTTTAATCAACAGAATACGTTTAGGCTTGCCTCATCAGAATTTAAAACCAAGTCAAGGTTATGATCAAATTGTTGACTTAAAACGTTGGTATCAAAAGTAAATACCACATTATTTTTGTCTTTTCTCAGAATATGATCAGACTATGGTGGCCGAATGGGTATGGAGAGCAGACCCTGTACGACTTGCACGTGACTTTTACTACAAATAACACGGACGAGGAATCTCACAAGTTTATGAGGGTAGGCTTCCGAACTGTGGAGATCGTTGAATCACCAGCCTCGGAGATACTTGGTGAGTAGGTATCATTATTGGTAAAAATATGAGGTAGTTCGGTAGGTAGTGAAAAGTGCATCTGTGGTAATTCTTTGATATTTGATATATTGAAGTCATATTAATTTATGCCATTTAAAAAAAAAACCACTAACGCGTGACTTGCGTACGCCTACCTACGATTCGGTTTCTTAATTTTTTTATCTTTATATATTAAAATAACCAGCAATTTTTTTTTGCAGGCAATACGACAGCGGGAAAGGGCCTCACATTTTACTTCAAAGTTAACGACTATCCACTGTTCATGAAAGGATCAAACTGGATACCATCTCATATCCTTCCGGAATTAGGAGAAAGTCAAAAAGATACCAGTAAGTAATGTAAATGTGAATTATTGTATTTGTATGCAAAACATGTATTTCATTTATGATCATACGGAACTCCGTTAACGGACTAAGCACCATTGACAGTCAAATAATTTTAGAATCTATATATAGAAGAATAGGTAAGAACCATTGACAATAAAAAAAAATTGGATCTAAAAAGAGGAATAGGCTAGGATAAATGGCATTAGGTATTAAACATATGAAAAGTAACAACAATTATAAATACCCAATAGTAATTTATATTTTATCATCGCACTTGTTACCCGACTGCGTCAAAGCCAAAGAATGAGGGTAAATAACTTTTTTTCGAGCTTGCGATATATTATGATTGTATTTACATTATTTTAGTTGATTATCTGCTAACCGCGGCCCGCGACGCCAACATGGCGATGCTGCGCGTGTGGGGCGGAGGTGTCTACGAGTCCGACTACTTCTACGACAAGTGCGACGAGCTCGGCATCCTCATCTGGCAAGACTTCATGTTCGCATGTTCTATGTATCCCGTAGACCAACCGTTTATTAAGTAAGTTTAAAAAAAACATTTACAACTGACTCAATAAGTAATTACATCTAAGGAGGATTCTTTATTTAATCTACGAACCTAGTTTTCGAGATTCACTTCATGAAAGGTTTAAATATCTTAGCAATACATAAAACTTAAATACGGTTATGTAATTTCAGCATAGTTAAGCAAGAAATAGAGCAAAATGTTCTGCGCCTTCAGCGCCACCCTTCTATAGCAGTTTGGGCAGGCAACAATGAAAACGAAGTCGCATTAAGGGGCAACTGGTACGACACCGCTTTAAACTTCAAGAAATACGAAGCGGATTATATTAAGCTCTATGTGGAAACGATAAAGCCGATCGTGGAGACCTTAGACCCTGATAGGCGGTATCTAGTTTCCAGTCCCTCAAATGGAATTGAGTCAGAAAAAGAAGGATACATTGCAGCGAATCCATATGATCCTCATTATGGAGACACGCACTACTACAATTACTTTGCAGACAACTGGAATATGAACACATATCCCAAAACAAGATTCGCATCTGAATATGGCTTCCAGTCTCTACCTTCGATCAGGACTATGAAGACTGCGACATCAAACCCAGATGATTTCAAACTCCATAGTAAATATTCTGAGCACAGACAGCACAGTCCAAACGGCTACTCATATGTTGAAAACCAGTTGACAAGTCATATGAAACTGGTATTAGATGATCCGAAGTACTTTGAGAAGTTCGTATTTTATAGTCAGGTAATTTTCAAATGACTAAGAAGGACAAACAAATTACATCTTTATTTGACTAATGAGAGATTTTGATCCCCTAAACCATTCATGTTATAGATATCACAGGCGATGTCAATAAAGGCTGAAACTGAAGTTTACAGACAAGATCAGGCCAACTGGTACACAATGGGAGCACTTTACTGGCAGCTGAACGATGTCTGGCAAGCTCCTTCTTGGTCAGGAATTGGTATGTAGAGACATAGTTAAATTAGAAAATCAGCCAAAGGACACAAATGCCTGAGTTTTAAGGGTCTATAATCAGATCTTCACAGTTGAAATGATCTAGTATTTACTTTATTACTCAAACAGACATGATTTAATGCGAATAAATATGTGCTTCCTAATACATATCCAACTTTTGTGTTTTCAGAATACGGCGGCAAATGGAAAATGCTTCATTACTTCGCTAAATCATTTTTCGCGCCAGTTCTCGTATCCCCTCGGCTACTTGTTGCTGATGAGATCGATGTCTACCTGTTAAACGATAGACTTGTCCCATTAATTGATGCTGTCATTACCGTGGACATTTATAATTGGACTAGCTTAACTCCTATTGTCACGAGAACCTTCCCTGGGAATGCAGGTGCCTTGAGCGCGAAGTTACAGAATATTAATATGAACTATTGGGATTACAAAAAGGAAGAAATATTGCTGAAGTTTTCTTTGGAAGCGCCCAGTGTAAAGTCGTCACCTAGCAATTATGTTTTCCCAGTGACTTTGAAGTCAATAGTAGGGCTGAAGAAACCTAATATTCAGGTCAGTTATGGCTTTGTTTCCTTTGTTGTTTGAGCGGTAAAGATTTTATTTAGAGCGCTAGTTTTAAAATTTATTGTACTTAGTTCGATTTCTCGTAAAAATAGCTTAGTATTCAACTTTTTATTTCAATTTTTATTTACCGTTGCGTCGTTTACTTCTTTAGTATGATGAGAATTATAAATACGCAAGATGTAAGATAAAATATGTGACGTATTTTCTCCTTTAATTATGCTTTTTATTTCAGATAACGGTCGCCAACATAGTAATGAGGAGGAAAGAAAAACTAGAATATACAGTAAACATACAAGTCGACACAATAGTTTTGTTCTTATGGCTGGAAACCGATGTCAAAGGCCAGTTTATTGATAACGGATTTATAGTTACGGAACCAAAAACGAGCGTAAAGTTTGTTTGCAGTAAATACGTCGCGCCCCGGGATTTACAGAACTCTATTGAGCTACAATATTACGTCAACTGATACCGATGATACGCCGCCTTTCTCAGACGCCATAAATGTATATAATAAAAATGTTAAATATTATAATTTGCATACGGTTTTTTAATTATTTTATATTCTTTATAGCATAGTAAGTAGGGTTTATTACAGCGTAAAACCAATTTGTTATATCATACATTAGAGCAAATTATTATTATACCAGCCTAAAAATGTAACTGTACGAAGGACACTGGTAAATATTTTTGATGAACGTTGGATGTTATATTATTTATTAGGACTCAGAATTCTCAAATGTCAGCATACAGCGTGCAGTTTGTACCTCCGATATCATTAAAAAAGGGATAAAATAAAAATACCAATTAAAAAAAGCAAATCAATATATTATATTTCCGTTAACAATGCAAATATGCGAGCTGCGATTACAAACTAATTATAATTATAAATATCTGCAATACAATATAGTGCTATGAGGCATCTAAATTAATCTTTGGACGATTCTTCACGAACTGGTAAGGGCTTTGCTGAATTGTATTAAGTACCAATACATTACAACTATGTATGTTTCCACAAAACACTGTCTTACTTTAGTCAGTTGTTTAAATATACCTAGTTGTTACAAGTTATCAGAAGGACATGGGTTTTGTGAAAACAGTTATTCTTTATATTAATTAGTTTTGTAGAGTAGGTTATAGATTTAGAGTAGTTTGAAATGGGTAGCTAGAATTTGAATATAGGTTTAATACAGTTTTTATTAGATACTGGTGTAAATATGGCATTCTTTGTACTCGGGATTTACAATAAGGAGGTCGAATATGTACACACAAGTACTAATATTTAGTATGAAAATGTTATTTGTGAGCTACCCACAAATTGTATGAAAACATTTTGCAATCTGACCGTCCATGCGTATAACAGCATTAGTTGATACATTACATACAATTAGATTGGTGCAAATACGAAATATACAAAAAATTAAGATCTCCAATGTTATAAAAAATATTAAATAGCTTTAGCCATGTCATAAAATAAGGACCCTTACCTATAAAAGGCCTTAACTAAAGTAGTAACGGAGACTCGTATCGAGATAACAACTACTCAAAAAGCACCATTTTTAAACTTCAATCATCACAAACCTCGTGTTTCACCACTTTTTCCTTAAAATATTTGTAGCTATGAGTACTTTAGCCCATGCATGCAAAAGTACTTGTCTTACCATTAAGACAAGTACTTTTTTGGGCACATTTCTTGGAAGCGCAGAAAGCCTACATTTTATAAGGGATAGCGGACAAAGAAACAAGCATATCACCTTATGCTAAGTTGACATAGTATACATAATACATAATTGGTAGTTCGACTATGTTAAGTAGGTAATATTTCTTTTATATTAATCTTACTAAACAATATAATATTCAACATCGTCTCACTGTGTCACAATTCATACTTCCTACATATTCATTCCAATCAAAATAAATAAGGATCTACAAATTATTTTGAAAATAAATAAATGAGATTACGAGACAGTGGTGAAACACTGTTATAAAGAAATCGACAATGTAACACGACACATTTTACACAAAATTATGACTACGCGATAAATACTATACAATAAATTAATTTCTTTCAAGTCGCAGTACACTGCCGTTCATACAAATTGGACCAAATTATTAATTTCATTACATTGTTTTATTTAATAAATAAAGGGAATAAATAGTAACAATTAATTAGCTAGGATTAAGTAAATGTTATGATTTGTTAAAACCATTATTGTTTATGTTATAGAAATGTCATCGCGTTTATATGTTTTATAGCTTCTTCATTGGCACTGGGATAGCTATAGTTTATAAACGTCATGATATGGGGTTTCTTCAGTTAACATTTACAGTCAATACAGTCAAATATTTTACAGTGCAAAATATAATATTTATGGTATTCATTTATTGTTACGAGTTAAATATAAGGTGCTATAAAAATATCTGCCACGGCTTTAATGGAAGGTAGTATTGTGTTTATAGATTACAATAGTGAAGAACTTTCGTACCCAGGAACAGTTAATTAAATTTGAGAACATAAAATAGTTAAATTAACATTGACTCTATTCTGCGTAACGTGGTTCACAAATTACGCGCAATGTGACGCTTCGTCAATGAAAACAACTGCTATCTCTTTCCATCTTTTCTGTGAATGAAAACTGTAATCAGCTGACTAGTTCGTCACTACATAATGTACTAGGTATGCAATAATACTCAGGCATACATGATACAAGTGTTTTAAAAGTGCAACTACTTACCAGCTACAGCATTCTTCAAAAAAAAACTGACGTAGGTAAATAAGATGATAAACTTGTGTGACTGTCAAGTTAGTGTAAGAATCGCATTTTTTTTTCTTATTATTTATAAACAGTAGTTATTGAAATAAAACTACTTTTACGGATGTTGTCGCGGTTTTAATAAAATTCCGTAAAAAAGTAGTTTTATTTCAATGTCTAACATTCGCGTAAATCTAAGAAACCAAACAGTAGGTACTTAGATTAATATCGAATAACGATAAATTACAGTAACTTGGCGTGTTTAAAAGTTAATCATTTTATTTAGGTACAACGATTGCACCGTATTTACAGTTATTTACTCACTCCCTACCTAGTACCTACTTATCTACACTGCATATGCACACAGATGAAGGCACGCTTGCATACATGTCTCTTCACTTTATTCAATGTGTCCGTTTCACTTTTCACTTGCCTAAATGCGCGTTTGATGCGCCTTTTTAGTTCTACCACACTTCTTTCACCACACCAAGGTCTTTCACACGACCCCACAAAAAAAAGTCTAGAGGGGTTAAATCCGGCGAGCGAGGAGGCCACGGCACTTGTGAAGTGGTAAGGATGGAGCCCTTCACGATTTAAAAGTCGCCACACGTAGTTGTCGCTCACGTCGAAGACTCGAGCAACATCCCTGGTGCTCGCAAGAGGTTGACACTGAAGCACTTCCTCTTCGAGTTCGGCCGAGTATGAAGGCCTGCCTGCGTCAACCAGAGGCGGGTCAAAGCGGCCGTGTTACACCGAGTTACACTCGCGGTAGCACAATACCATTTCAAGATATTCTTAATTGGAATACTGTCGTCTGGGAGGCATCTTAGCTGTCGCTAACCACTAAAACTAACTTCCGAACGCGCGGGCGGGGGCCGACTGGCGACCGGCGGCGGTCGGTTGGCGGGAGCGACTGGCGACCGGCGGCGGTCGGTTGGCGCGTGCGACGAACGGCGGCGGCGGCATCCTTTGATAGGAATGGCAACAGTGTATGAAAAGCGGCGGCGGCGCGGCGGCGCGGCGGTGTTTTACGAAATGTTTGAATTCGGTGCAGAGCGGCAACAGCTTATAACACGGGATGGTTTTATACTAATAAATCAATTCAAATTTATACGTTATTTTGTTTGTATGAAAAAAAATATGATAATTAATCAATAATTTATCTTTACTATTGTAATCTATAAACACAATACTACCTCCCATTAAAGCCGTGGCAGATGTTTTTATAGCACCTTATATAAAGGACTAGGAAAGAGAAAATTTGATTTCAGTCACTAAACATTAAAAAGTTCTACCTATTACTATAGTAGTGAGTGGTATTGTACTAGAATATTAAAAAAAGAAATAACTACAACATGATTTTGTGAATCTATAGTAAAATACTGCTTTATGCGATGCACAGTTGAAGTTAAAGTATGAAGGTACGCTTTCGATTTATCCATTTAGTCGTTGTCGTTATACATAAAATAAATATCAAACAAACATACAATAATTTATAGGTATAGTAATACAGTTTTTTTTTTTTATATAAAAAATATATAAACGTAGGTACATTGTGTGCACAAACGTAAAATGGTTAAAAATTAAAAAACGAAACGGCACATAATGTTTTAAAATGTGTCAAAACAAAATCCGTACGTTTAAAATTATAAATTGTGATCATCATAATTATCTTTGGACTTATCTTGAACTTTTTTCATAAAACTGAGAATCCAAAATAAAAAGACTTTGAATAATCTCTTGCAAACTAAATAATTTGATTTAAAAACGGTGATAACACCATTTAATAATACGATTTCGATTACATTATGGACCATATTATATAATTTTTATATTTTATTGATTACTTGCAATAGTATAATCTCTTTCGTAAGACATAATGACTTGAAAAACTAGTAACCTAGTACTCACGAGTTTTCGGTTTAATAGTCAAACTTTACATCATATTAAAAAAAACATAATTATAATATAATTATGTTATGTATAACACCTAGAAACATACAAGCACATATATATTGTTTAGAACGTCTGGAGTTCTTTGCTGAACAACACAATTTAAACATTTATATAATCTGTCAACACACGTTGTGTTTATAAACTTGGAAGTTAGTTCCTTAATAATTACCGCGTTTAATACACAACTATGTAAATAACATATACATGTATTATAATAAAAGAGCACATTTCAGCATGCAGCTAGTTTTACGAGAAATATAATTAAATAGCTTCTCTTTGGCATTGTGTTGAGACATAAGCTTACAGCTTTTTTAATATAGACGTACTGCTTGTAGCGTGCGGTGTCGACGCAAGTTAATGATATTACAACATTTAATACATATTGTTTTATATATAAAAGTCAGGACAAATTAATAGACCACACTTTCTTATTAGTATTTTAGTGTGAAATAGAAGACTGAAGGTTTGAATTAGATATTTGTCTATAAATATTTTATATTAACGTGCTTTTCTAGGCTTTGATTTAGGATTGCTAGGATTTGATTTGCTTTCTATGCTTAACATACAAGCAAATCTCTCAGTCTTAACTTCAAGTTCACATTTTTCAATATAAACTTTCTTTCATACTTTATATTAATGTGCTCCATTAATTTGTCCCGCAGTGTATAAATGGGTGTTCGATGTTACTTTGACATTTCAACTGTTACATATATTGCTTATATAAATTGACAAATGAGATGATCTCGTTACATGTTAGTGTTCCATGCAAGCCCATCAGAGATAAGCACCGAGCCTGTAAAGAAATATCCATTTATTATAGCAGGTATCATTAAATTATATTAAAAGGAAGAAATAGAGATTAGAATATAATATATATTTTCGGTGGGATATAAACTAGATAGTGTTAGGAGAAATGAAAAGAAGATATATTTTAGTGAGCTGTTACTGAAACAGTTACAAACAAAATTAATAGTTGCAGTAATTGAAATGCGGTATAAAAATATGTTTGGTTATATTATTATACACGTCATTACGCTTTAGGATATCAGTAGTTGGAACTGTTACAGTAACAGCTAACTAGTATCTGTGCCTGAACAGTTATTCAATATTACCCTCTAAATACTGAAGCAAATAATGTGTTGCAACCAAGACCAGAACCACAGACTAGATAATAATCTATACTTAATATTATAAAGCTGAAGAGTTTGTTTGTTTGTTTGTTTGGTTGAACGCGCTAATCTCGGGAACTACTGGTTAGAATTGAAAAAATCTTTTTGTGTTAGATAGTCCATTTATCGAGGAAGGCTTTAGGATATATAACATTACGCTGCGACCAATAGGAGCGAAGCAGCAGTGAAAAATGTCACAAAAACGGGAAAAATTTTCATACTTGAAAGCTTCCGTTGCGTGCGCTGCGTAAACGGTTCGAGTTACCCAAAATATATGTATGAGAGAATTGTTCCTCTTTAAATGATCTAAAAAAATGTCTGCGACAGTATATGTCTATCTTTTAAGATTGACTCACTATAACCTTTTTTTAAGGTAATCATTTGGTCGAAATTAATGCATTATTGCCAATTATTTGCTACAGAGTTTTATCAACATAATATTAACTAAAATTATCATTTACGCAGAAATACTTTTTTTTTAAACTTCTTAATCGCTGTCATAATAACAGAAATTGACGCGGACGAAGTCGCGGGGATCAGCTAGTAATTAAATAAAACTCCTTAATGTTAAATAAATGCTTAATATTTTGTGGATTAAAATATTATAAATATATTAAATTGCTTAGGAGTGACTTCATCGAGCAAATAATAGTATAAGATCCCGTTAAGAACGACCTTCACCGAGATGCTTATTTAATGAAACGTATTTTATATTTAATTTAATATGTCAATAAATATAATGCATATGGGTTGCCTAGCAAATTTCAGTCCAGAGTATATTTAATTAATAATTTAAAAAATATATTTTTTGAAACATTTCACCGGTATGCTTATTAGATAAATTCTATACCAATCGAAAGTATGAAGCCCATAGAATAAGCAAACGTTAGGTTGCCTATTCTTTTCCGGTCACAACTATCGGGTTGCCGGGTATAAACAGGTAAATCTATATAGCATTTTGCAACGGTCTGTTTATTGAATGAAAATTAAATGAAATTAAAGATTATTTTATTCTGAACACGGTGGTATAGGGTTGCCTGCGAAAAATCAGTCCAGAATTGCGGTTGTCGAATTTTAAAAACTAAAATATTGCTCCGAGTGAATGTGTGCGACTGTGAGGTCCCAACCAACCATCCCATGGGATAGAAGAGGACACAGCATAGCAGCTGTTTAAAGTCCGCCCATTTAAAGAAAGAGAGTGGGCATGCTATTTGGGCTTGGAAAAGAAAAGGATAGCGATAGACTCGTAGATACTATGCATCATTTTGGAGTTATTATTTCAATAGAGAAATAATTTAATAATTTTTTTAATCAATTCGAGGGGTAACGGGCTATTTGGTTTAAGCGACATTTTGGGTGATATTGAGATATATATATATTTGGAATCAGCGATTTTTTCTCCGTCGAATGATGCCGGTTTCAATAAAATCGGAGCACTTTTTTGGCGCTTCAAACAATACTATTTTCGTGTTGTTTCCAAAGTGGCAGTGTATTAAACGACGTGGATTTTGCATTTTTTTATTAAATTATGTACTTGAACCATACCATCATATTAATAACCGAGACATAAACCAGTCATCCTATCTTTCATAAATAAGTCAATAAGAGTTACAGCGTTTTTCCTGTTTCTTATTTTTATTAAGAAGTAACTTGAATCATTTTGACTTCCCACTAATCACACGGTGTGATGTCGCTTAAACCATTTGTCCGTCACTCAAATACGCCATGGTTCGTCGCTTAAACTCTTTTAGCTGCATCTATTTTCCACGCAGGGTGCTACTTAAACCAAATATATAAGTTTTATTTTAATATTGTTGATTATGATTAATTATAATTTTAGAAAGTTTTATGACAACTAATCTCAAGTAATACCTAGTGAATGAATAGGTATTAAATAATTATAGTTGATGTTCCTACATTCAGACTGATTTTACTTAATTATTATACAAAATTCTAATAATTTAACTGATTTTGATGATTAATCTTTAATTAAAAATTTATTTATTTAATGTAAGCACCTGAGATTTTCGGTGATTGCGTTTGATAGTCTTAGATGTAAATAAACATAAACATTAAACGTTACAATTTCAATGTTACATGTCACAAGTAAATTAGCCTGTCAGTCATTTTAGTCTAAATTGGTAGTTGAGATAAATAGCTTGCTTCTATTAATTTTGGGTTTGGTTACTTTATACTTTTTGGCTTACTCTGTAAATAGAATGCGTCGTCGCTTAATTTTTTTCCCCTGTAGCCAATTGTAGGTATGAAGTCACTTAAATCGTTTTTCCTGTCTCTAGAAAAGGGCAGATTGTTTTAAGCGACATTTATCTTTGTAATTAAAGGTCCGCTTTATTTGGTATTAGCATCAACAACTAGATATTTTTAATTAAATTTAAATGCAGTTTATCCCGTTCAAATAACTGCAGAAGATTTTTTGTTATGATTTTTTTTTCGAAATCTCAAACTTTAAAAGGCTCTCCTGTAAAGTTGCAAAAATTTCGCTTAAACCAAATAGCCCGTTACCCCTCGAATTGATTAAAAAAATAATTAAATTATTTCTCTATTGAAATAATAACTCCAAAATAATGCATAGTATCTACGAGTCTATCGCTATCCTTTTCTTTTCCAAGCCCAAATAGCATGCCCACTCTCTTTCTTTAAATGGGCGGACTTTAAACAGCTGCTATGCTGTGTCCTCTTCTATCCCATGGGATGGTTGGTTGGGACCTCTCAGTCGCACACATTCACTCGGAGCAATATTTTAGTTTTTAAAATTCGACAACCGCAATTCTGGACTGATTTTTCGCAGGCAACCCTATACCACCGTGTTCAGAATAAAATAATCTTTAATTTCATTTAATTTTCATTCAATAAACAGACCGTTGCAAAATGCTATATAGATTTACCTGTTTATACCCGGCAACCCGATAGTTGTGACCGGAAAAGAATAGGCAACCTAACGTTTGCTTATTCTATGGGCTTCATACTTTCGATTGGTATAGAATTTATCTAATAAGCATACCGGTGAAATGTTTCAAAAAATATATTTTTTAAATTATTAATTAAATATACTCTGGACTGAAATTTGCTAGGCAACCCATATGCATTATATTTATTGACATATTAAATTAAATATAAAATACGTTTCATTAAATAAGCATCTCGGTGAAGGTCGTTCTTAACGGGATCTTAGACTATAAATACTTAAGTAGAAATCAATTTAGCATGCAAAAAAGTTATAGAAAAAGTAACGTGCATAACTTAAAATACTTACCGCAGGAAGCCAACAACGCAAGCATACATTTATCATTCCAAAATAGCCTTTAATTACCATAGAAATAAAACTTAAATCAGATTCAGCATTTCCAAACTTAGAAATGGTGCTTTTAGAATACAGGTACGGTGCACAAATTAAACACTTATTTAAAATACACACCTTATCTTAAAAACATCCCAATAACGACCTAAATTAAAAACATCAGAGAAAGTCATAAGTAGAGGTTACTACTTAGAATATAATAACACTAATTTGTGTTTACACAGATGTTTTCTTAAATGTACTGGGTGCATAATAATTATAGACAAGAGGAAGACTTGAAATTGATACAAGGAAATTGTAAAACATTTTTATATAGGTCAAACTATGTACAGTCATGAATATTTTCAGTAACGTTAATGCTAAATAGTTGCGAATGTCCAAGACTGTACATTATAATGTTTTAAAATACACTGTTCAACTTAATCAACATTTGATCAAGCAGGTCGCTATTGAACCTTATTATATAAATAAATGTATTATAATTATATTCGTTAGTTTTATCTTTAACATATAATTAAATGATAGTCACAACAGTATATTTTATATCAACCACTTGTCAGTTTGTAGTTGTTTACACGTGAATGCCAAAATCTCAATCAGGGGTATAAACTCAAAACTTAATTAAACTGGGGAATCAGTCGCAATCAATTTACACAAGGAATGATTTTATATAAGACGCTTTGTCCACGATCGAACAACTTAATTATGACACTAGTTATAAGAGTAAACATGGAATTTAAATCTTATTTTAAATAATACACGATTAATATAATATTTTCAGCATGTAAAACATACATTCTCCAATAGCTAAGGTGTGGAGAACTAAGTCAATTGATTACATTGTTTCCATTTACTCAATATCATTCCATTAACTATTATTCAGACGCATGGGAAAGCTACCAGTTGAATAGCTCATAGCACTTAATTCAAAGTAACGTAGACCTTAACATTATTGACATATTATTGAATTTAGCTTAACAACATTTTATTCGATCATGGACAAGACTGATTCCCCATCTAAACCGCAGATTTACCTGACTCGCGAGTGCAGGGCCGCTCGCTCCTCGGACGGCGTGTCGCGAAGGAACGTGGACGACAAGTTCAGCACCACCATGAGGCAGCACAGCAGTAAGGGCCCCAGGATAGCGCCCTCGGGGCCCAGGTAGAAGATACCGCCCGCTATGGCGAGGCCAGTCACGTATGGATGTCCGCCACTGGGTAATGAAATTAAAATTATGTTTTGGCAGGCTTTATATGTGACAGGTTTTGTATATAGAGGCAATTGATATAAATACAAAGAAAAATGTTGTAAAATATGTATAATGCAGCATATAATAGGTATGAATTTGTATACTGATTCAGGAGTGTTAGGAGCTCCTCTAAGTCTTTATATGCATTGATTTTAGGTTAGGTAATGTAAGTTGCGAATATTGCGCACTTGAGAATAGAGGTGTCGTCAAAGTTTGAGTGAAGTTGCGGACGATTGTAGATATGTCAAATATAACCCAATATATAATTGATCGTCAAAAAGTAAGAAACCATGAGTATTATCTTAGTAGAGATACATAGATGAAAATATAAATATTTAAAAAGAAATAAATAAAAAGTTCGGGAAAATATGCGTCATATCTGTACAAATTGGTCATAGGTAGTATATTCGGAGTGATTCATTGAAATGTGTTGTGTCTTACTCTTTAATCTCGGCGTAAACGGCGGCATCGAGGAAGGCGATGGGCGCGGCCTGCACGAGCGGCAGCAGCAGCGCGGCCATGGGGCGGCCCTGCAGCCACACGTCCAGCGCGGCCGGCAGCCCCGCCAGGTATGGGCCTAGGAACGGCGCCGCGCCCAGCACTGCCGCCAGCACTGTAGCATACCCACACACTTACTATACAAGCTTCGTCAATACACTAAATATGACGATTTTGTAACAAAATTATTACCATTTATATTCCATTCCCATATTGTTCCACTATTAAGGACATTATAAATAAAAGCTACATTTTACTTATTTTTTTTAATAATACTGTCCCATTTATGGAAAATTGACTGTTCTTTTCTTTTTATACTTTTTTAAACTGTGTAACTGGGGTCATTGTTTCATTAATATTTCTAGTAGATAGTATATTTTACTAAAATGTATATCTAAAAATGAACCTTGAACCAACCTTTGATAAAATTATCACAAAAACAAGAACAGCTACGTTATTTTTAAACTCCTCATAATGCATTGTATGATGCAGGTCAACAGTCAATCAAAATCAACAAGTATATTATATTATTTAATCGTTATAAAAAGTAACAAGAATCAAGTTTTCTTTTTCTTATTGTCCGTAGGTCTTGGGGGCCGCAACTGTGCGTACACATACTTGTAGAAGTCCAGAGCTTTCTGTCTGTCGTACGCGACATTGTTCCTGCACTGCGCACCGACGCAGCGGTTCACATACTCTTCGGGAGGCGACTTCGGTTCTTCCGAAGGCCTCTTATGTGTCGTACTTGTACTCCTTAACGTCTCAACAAAATCTTTTGAAGAATCGAACACTACTTTAATAGCAGTTCTGTTGGTCATGTTCAAATGAGTGTCTTTGAGTAGGTCATCTTTGTCAAGTGCTGTCATGGCGGCACTCGCGTCTCCATGCGGGGAATTCGCCTGACGTATGAGGTAAAACGTTGGAGCGGGTTCCGTAACATCCTCGTCGGTAGTCACCTCCTGATTATGCTTATCACTGTACAATAAACACATCACTTGTGGATCCAGTGTCAGTTGGCACATGTCACTATCGATCAATATCTTCACAATGTCGACTGGCAGGGTACAAGGTGCTGATAAACAAGTATTATTGTTCGAGTTGTCCAAAATAATGCTGTGAAGTTCCGTGTTACTTGTTGCAGTTTTAAGGAATGCAATGTTGCGACATTTGCAGTCCATTTTGTTGCTGTTAAATGCGACTGCGGTTCCTGCAGACTTGCAACTAGCGTAGTCGAATGTTATCGAGTGTGGCTCAAGGGCAACTATCCTGTTTTGCGCAAAAATAAAATGTTTTTTGTTGTTCCTTTTCCTTTGACACTTGATGCCGTTAAAAGCGTTGCCTTTTAGTTTACTGAACTCATTTTGAGTTATGTCCGTGTTGACAGATTTAAATAAGAATCCATTTGCGCCGATTTCTCTAAATTTATTGCCGACGATGTGTAAGTTATCTGCTGTTACATTCAAGGTTCCGCCTTTGATATCATTAAAGGTATTTTCTGATATAGTTACCGACGTCCCTTGTACAGCGATACCTTTAAATTCCAAGTTCTCAATCCTGGTATTAGTGATTGTAAATACTGAGTCAGAGCCCATAATAGCCTCTACGGCTTGATTACGTACGTCTGTTATTGTAACGTTATCAAATTCAATGTTTTTTATACCGGTCACGTTATAAATCGCTTTAGTGTTAATCGTGTTTATTTTACTGTTTGATACTCGAATGCTTTTTAGCGTTGGTGCTCCTAAGCATTTTAGTTCTGTGAGAGTGCTAGGAGATTTGAACATCCTTCTTGGTAGTGAGATGATTTCTTTGACATTGTCTATGGTTAGTTCTGGTGGGGTTTGTAGCAAAGAGGTCGCGGACAGTGAGACGAACTCGAGTCTCTGGCAGTCTTTCACTTTGAACCGTTGTAGCTGTGATGCCCGCTGCAGTATCGGGCAGTCGAGCACGACTCGCAGATCATTGCAGTTCTGTACGGTGACACTTGTAATGTGGTCAGTGTAGTAATCCTTTAGGTGTATTATAAATTCCTGGAACCAAAACGGTCATGATGTATAAAAGGAACATAAATAAGAGATAAGTAAACGTACGTAATTGGGTTACTGAAATATATACTAAAGTGTATCAAAAAAAGTGGACGCCTCCAAAAATTACAATATAGAAGCTGTAGTAAATAATCTCAGAAAACAAAACCTAACGGTACAAACATTAACTCAATAACACAAAGGAGATAAATACTCACATTTCCCGTCACGCCGGCGCAGCTGTACACCAATTCATTCGGCAGATTATTGACGCACACCCATTCAGGGTCCTGACAGCTTGTAAAGTTTATTCTGACACTCAAAACAGACTGCACTATCACAGGGAAGAACAACAGCACTACACTCCTGTGTGCCATCACCGTCACACGTGATGCCACTACGATCTATCGATTTGCACAATAAGGCGCGCACAATAAAAATATCACACGGCCACCGGCCACGAGTGAATATCATCTCGCGATAATTCTGTTTATGACGTAAACACATTCATGAATTTTTATCATAAAGTTTAAAAAAAAAAGCCAGACGAGTCAAGTCTGGGATTTTTTGTTATATTGATTTGAAAAATCTTTTGGTTATTGGATTAAACGGAGACATGCTCAAATGATAATGTTGTGAGCTCATGTAACGTAAGTAAATTGCGTCGGAACAAGATAGCAAATATTTCGCAGCCTGCTAAAATGAAGTTGCTTAGTATATACGAACAACAAAAGATAAAGCACTATAAAACAAGGGCGGAAGGGCGGGCTTATCTGTGTTTTGCCAAAAAATCGTTTGATCTTCAACAACATATAAGAAATTGATTTTGTGAAAAATGCGACATCACATATTTTGTGTATCGTGTTTAGAAAACAATAATCCACTTGTTTTTTTTCCAAAATTTCGAGGCGGCCTGGTTTAAATTAAAGTTTAAAAACAATCCTGATATTGGCCTCGTTGACCTCTGATGATCTCTTTACTGCGACCCAGACAATATATCTAATGTAAATATATTAGTATTGCTACTAATAGAAAGTAATAAGCTTTATCATTATCGCCACAGTACGTGTAATATGTAACATTATACTAATGGCTAAGGTCATGTTTGTCGATACGTATCTAAATTTAAACTGCTGTCTGTCCCTGGGCTTAAAATAACGAGAACAGTTGACATTGAAAAATGGGTTTGCAAAACTTACGACACAGTATACACTTTAGAAAAAAGCACAAGGAGAATAAGTAAGCGTAACAATCAAAACGTAAAGCCGCCAGCAAAAATCATTTAATCATCAATTAATGTAAAACAAGGAACTTGATTAGCACAGGCATTATTACACGGGAAATCTCACTAGGCCCGGAACAAAAAGGATTGACAGATTAACCTCTCTTTCCTACCTTTTAAGGAATGAATGAAAATGAATCAAGAAAAATTATAGTATTTAAAACATAAATGTAACAGTATGAAATGGTTCTCACCTGATGGTAAGTAAACAACTTTGGCTCCGAACAAGTTGTGAACCAACCACGTCCACAGACCGTAGAACAAAGCCATCTTGAATGAAGCTCTAAACACCTAGAAATTACATTACAACCACTTTTAGTTACTTTATAATTAGTACCTATGCCTGTTAATAGCTATTTATTTATTTACTTAGTTAGGACAGACAATCAGTTACACATTATATCTGCGTAAATAATGTAACTTAATCTATGTCGAAGACTTTGAAAAAACCCACAAAACATGTATAAGATGCGTCTCCTTTCTGTTAAAAATAAAAAACATTTTCTAAGGTTAAAATTAATATACAGCACTGGCTTTAATTTGCTAACGAATTATAATTTATTTATTTTTTCATGTAGTCGTATTCGTTCACCTAGTAAATATTATATCCCAACTAGAGGATTCGATCCCGGGATCCCGAAGACCGGGATCCCGGGATCCCGATCATATTTTAGTCCCGAAATTTTCGGGATTAAATTCAATGAATCCCGGGATTTTCGGGACTTATATATTTTTTATATAAGTCAATAAAAAGGAGTTGTTTTCAAGTCCATGCAAGATGACTATAAAAAAAACAGATAATTTTGTTAACTGGGAAAATTGAAAATAGTGATAATGAAGAAAATGACATGAACATCGAACCGACGCAGACAACTAGTAAAACTGATTTAACATTAAAAGAAAAGCTTCAAAACGAAATAGAAAACAGTATGAAAACTATAAATTCTGAAGCATATAAAGAAACTGATCTTACTAAGATCATTAAACAAGAAATGAATCTTTATGAGGCTAGTTCCACACGAGGTTATAATTTGGAGAAGGCTTATAAAAATTTATTGACGATTTCTCCAACTTCCATTGAGCCTGAACGCGCGTTTTCCGCTGCTTCATATTTGTGCAACAAATTAAGAAGTATGCTTTCGGATGAGACGTTGGATGCGTTGTTATTTCTTAGATTTTATTTTCGTGACTTAAATAAGTAAATTATAGTTTCTGGTCTATTTGATTTAAAATATGAGTCCTAATAACATTGATCTCTTTTGACAAATTTTAAGAAGTTGATTTTTTTAAGTTTATTGAAAAGTAAAATAAACAAACTAAGCAATAATTCATTAAACTATTTTATAAGGATCTATTTTGTTAATTTTATTAAAAGAAATTATAATTTTGTTTTGTTTTTGAAGATTTAAGTAACGATTTAAAATGATTTTGATATGTTTTACTTTCTTTTTGCTACCACTTTCTATTACCAATACAATCCCGGGACTATCCCGGGATCCCGGTATTAACTGTTGATAATCCCGAAATCCCGGGACTAGAAAAATCGACCGGGATCGAATCCTCTAATCCCAACGCTGCAGTCTAATACAGATTGCCATTCAGTCTTGTTGCAGAAAAAACGTAATTTTACATATACACATAGGGTGTGCTAGTAGAACTATAGTGAGTTATATAGTTACCTGATTGATGGCAACAGACAGTGCGATGCCGAGCCTCGGTCCGAAGTTGGGCTGCACCTGTGTGATCACTTCGACCGGCTTGTAGAACGCGTTGCTGGACGCCAGCAGGTAGAACAGTGTTGTGAAGAACACCACCTGGTGGGAAAACGGTGCACTACTGTTCAAAAGTTTCTGGCGGTTATTTTAGTGAAGGAAATAATGAGAGAAAGTTTTTTATGAAAGGGTTCGGAAAAAAATACCCCTTAATTTTTTATTGTAAAGCTACATTTTACATGAATAATAGTTTTTTTTTTTTGTATTGGATGAACTAATTGCCTTAATATAATCTTATTACCTTACAATGTGTATGTATGCGTGTTCAAGTAGAATCTAACAACTATTTTTTTTCTTGTTATTCACATCACCAACTGTTTATGAACTGTTTACTTCTGTCACTTTGGTTATTTATCATAGTTTTGTACGTCTATGGTGGCAGACATAATTAAACTCATAGCCATATATCAATGTAGCATTACTCACCAAGTTAATAAACATATTGATGAGAGCGCTCCCGCCGCATAGCAACAGCGAGGTGAACGCGCCCACCGAGCCCGCCAACAGCGACACGTTACTGGCGAGCGGAGCCCAGATGCTTGTTGCTATGGCGCTCAAAGTACCCACGTTGGCTTGCACCCATGTTACTATGCCCGAGTAGTCGAACATACCTGGTTAAAGAGAAAATACATTTCAAGTATTAGCCACCCATTACCCGCCCTGTAGAACACCTAGGTACAGGGTGGGCAATCAATGTCAGTTTTATGATTTGTTTTTTCAGTGCCCTCTTTTTACCTATATGTATTCTATAAACTTATTATCTCATATCACTTCGATAGCTCATGCTGCAGTGCAACAAGGCCATTAGTGTGGTTGATGATTATTGCATCTAACACATTTTATATTCCATCAAAAATGTTCACACACTGTTCTAAATATTGTTAGTGCGTCTGTATATGTTTATTCAGCATTTTGAGCTCCAATTTTCAAAATAAAAATAATGACTTTTATAACATTAAATACACATAATTCTTGTCATCTCTGCGTCACCCTATGGTTCACTGGTAGACATAGCATTACATCCTTCACTGTACATTGTGTGTGTATAAAAAGCGTAAATAAATAAATAAACACCATTATTCTTCCCTTACCAGGGGCATTAGAGACATCATTGACGAAGGAATCCCAGGAGTCCTGAATGGCAGAGCCGTCGACCTGAGGGCCCACAGTCGAGGTGAAGTGGCCTGACACCCAGCTCTGGTACACGCGGTCCCACAGTTCCAAGATCTGCTGTTCTACACGACCTATCTTCTCAGGGTCACCTTCTTTGAGGATGCTTTTTACCTAAATTTTGATAAGACAAATAATATATCTTTTTTACACACGTAAAAAGAGTACAACAGAGTATATAGCAAGCGTTACAACACTATGGAAGAACAAACCGGTGCGTGTTATAGTGATCGTTGAGATCTGTACACCACTAATGTTAGTTTGTCGGTATCCGTTTTTTTTATTTTCTTTCAGAACTTGAGAAAGGGTGCTTGTCTTGAACTTAGATTTAGTAAACCTAAATCTATGTGCATAGAATATAGCACAAAAAATACTATGTTTTTCTATATTCCTTGTTAAACCACATTATACCTGCATTTTGGGCTGTTAAATCGGGAATTTATTTTATTAAATGTATGCACAGACTGGTTTTCTTATGATCCATCGTTTCGTGATATCTGTGATATTATATGAACACTTACTATTTTCTGAATCTTTATTTAATCCGATGGAAGCAGAAAAAGAAATATAGTGATAATAATAAATTACATTTGTTTTTCATATAAGTACACTTTTTCGTGCGTAAATTTATAGTATCGAAAAAAAAAATACTTACTAAATGTCTTACCGACTACAGTAATATATAAAACAAATATTAACACATACGTACACCACATAAAGCATTAAACTTTTTTTTGTACTCACCGCTGTTGAGATTCCCTCTCTGCCGTAAGTGTAAGCATTGTCTATGAGTGAGTCTAGCTTCTCCTCCCAGCCTTCAGGGAGGTACGCATGCAGCTCACTGTTCTGCACGTAGGTACTGTTCAACAGACTACCACTTAACTGGACCACTACTATAGCTTCTGAGTATATCTGTAAGAATAAAGAAACTAATGTATATATTTAATGGCTATAAATAAATGCGGACAACATCACATACATTGCTCTGAACCCAAAGTAAGTATCTGAAGCACTTGTGTTATGGAATTCAGAAACAACGAAGGTACCACAAACACCCAGACTTGGGACAATGTAGAAAAGTTGGTTTCTACATTGACCCGTCCGGGGATCGAACCCAGGACCTCAGAACTAGCGACACCTTGAAACCGGTGCGTAAGCCACTCGACCACGTAGGTCGTCAAAACAACGGCTATGTTAGAGTTGAAGTTATATAAAGGTCGGTATTTATTCCTTATGGATGGGTATCCTTGTATTTTTTGATGGACGACAGTTGCATGTAATGGCCGCTTGGCAGCACTGAGTATAATGATTTTAACACTCTTCAGTTAGACGTCAGCTTGCATTGTATGTCAAAAAACGAGAAAAAATATTTATATGTATCGACGAGGCGCTATTTCTACGACATTTCTGGGAAAGTACACTACTCAAAACAAAATAAGAGTTACCATATTTTTATGACATAAGGTAGTATGTATTACATAGGTGGTATGTATCACATAAGACAGTACGTATTACATATTGGTATGTATCACATAAGGCAGCATGTATTACCACTGAGAGTCGTCGGACATTATTACGCAATAAATATTATGATGACACATTACCTGTATAAAAATAAAAACGATGGCGACAGTGAGGAACAATATGAGCCCGACGATGACGATGCAGGTAGACACCGTATCTACGGAACTGTACGCCATGTCGCGGAAGCTGGAGTTGCAGAGGCTCGCCATCTTGCCGAGCCCGCGCACGTGGGCGGGGAGCAAGGCTGATTGTCTGGTGAAAGACAAATATATTAGAAGAATTGTTCATAATTTATACCTACTATAATAATGTACTAAGACGTACCTTTGCATGCCTACGGGTAAAATATGGTTGAGCTATATATTTATTTGTCATCTTACTGTACCCATATTTTGCAAAATAAATATCTTTGTCTTTTTGTCTTTGTCTTTGAATTGCGAAAGGAGGTTTAGGTTGTCTAAGTAGGGTTTCGGATTTCTAATATAAAGGATGAAAAGTATTGTGTATAGAATAAAGACAGTGAAAACGACGTTTCTTTCGACCTTAGACCTCAATAAATATAATGTTAAATGTGGACTTTTTATTACAGAAGCTCATTTTTTTTCTTTCTAAACGAAAACAGTACTATATTGTTCTGACTGTATTTTTCTTTTATATGTTTGATACCGGGCTTTTCTTACCTTAATTTCCACCAGCACTTGACTTTTCCCATAACGTTATTGTAATGGTTTTCAAAGAACAGCCAAACTCCAAAATAGTCTAATAGCCTCTTTAGGACATGAATAGCTAAGAAGAACAGAGTCACTGGCAAAAGCCATATATGCTTCCAAACGAGCATACACAAGCATCCAAAGAAAAGTAGCTTAAAATACAAAGCAGTTTCTTCTTCACTGTCATAATTATTCTTCATGTAATTTTCGTCCAATGACCTTTGTTTAAAGGCGGCAAGGAATCGGATGTCGGATTTCAGTTTAGAGTTCGACAAAGGCAATGCAGATAAAGTCCTCGTTTTGTACAACATTTTCGGATGTCTAGGCGAGCTTTGTATGGGATCGTTGGCTGACCAACTTCCTCTCTTAGTCATGGTGTCGGGAGTGACAGGAGAAGGGGTATCCTTGTCAGGAGTCGTTTCTTGTTCGCTTGATTCTATTTGAGATTCTTCTTCTGGTTTCTCCTCGATTTTTTCATCGATTTCGTGGTCGGGAGAAACCGCTTTGTGTAATGCTAGCAGGATAGATGCTTCTGGGTCTGAAAAAAGAATTCAATTTGTATATTTTAGTTACCCTACACCAGAGTAACTAAGGTAAATTAACCTAGGCAGCAAACATGATTGGCTGTAGATGTTATATTTTTAATTTAACTAAAGATATATGGTGTCACCTTTGGAAAAGGACTTGCTCAGCAGTCAGAAATAGATAAAATAAAAGTATATAACTTATTATGTAAAAATATTACCTGTCTCCAGCATTTTCTTTTGAATATCCAGCACTTCTAAAGCAAAGCCAGTGATGCAGATACACTGGAGTAGTGCAAAAGTGTACACCTGCAGGGAACCGGTAAGACTTGCTATAAAACTCGACACCACCAGCCACAGCAGCTGTGACGTCATCCGAAAGATATCCGCCCTCTGTGGTGTCCATAGCATGTATACGCTGATGACGTATGCCAAGAATATTGTCAAGGTCTAAAAATGTATAAAAAAAGTAAGTAAATAAAATTGTTCCATATGAAAAAAGATTATGACTAGTAGAGAGATTTGCAGTAAATCTTTTGAATCTAATATAATAATAATATTCCGGGACAACTCACACACGGTTATCTGATCCCAAGCTAAGCAGAGCTTGTGTTATGGTAACCAGACAACTGACAAACATACTTATAAATTTCTAAATACATACATATTATAGATAAATTACACCCAGACACAGAACAAATGATCGTGCTCATCACACAAACATTTGTCCTGGTGGGAATCGAACCCACAACCTCCGGTATAGCAGTCAGGGTCACTAACCACTAAACCAACAGGCCGTCAAATCTGATTCTATATTGAAGAATAATGAGAATGATGTGGGGTTGTAGCTAAAATTCTATTTTGAATTTAAGGCTGTGCACATACATAGAGTTTAAAGCAGTTTATTAAAAAAAGTAGAGGAACGAGAAAAAAAGAATGCGAAGCACAAGAGAGGTTAAAACCCACAGTCCATTAATTATTGACTAACTTCTTGAAAAGTTTTTGTATGGATAGCCTCCTCACACTTGCCCATTTACTTTTATAAATACAACTTACAATATAAGAACTGCAGACACTGATCAGCAATGTGGTAGAAAAGCTGAGGAAACTGCTAAACTGCCAAAAGAGGCAGACTAAACTCCTTGGCACCGAGTTGTACAGCCATGGCAACACAAATATTGCTGATAGCAATCCTATCACAGTCTGAAACAGAAATATAATCATAAACAACCACATAATCATCATCATTATTTGTTACATCTATTATATGAAAGAACTGGCTGTCTATTCCTTCTTAACAGCTAAACCACTGAACCAATTGTGATGAAAGTAGGTAGGTAAAGGTAAAAGGACTTGGATGTCCTAAGCGAGGACAGGCAAAGTTATGGCACAATAACCAATACATATGTACGCAGGGATGCAGGCAACAGTTAGTTACACATGGAAATATTGATAATAATGTATTCTCATATTATATTTAATTATGCTTATTCATATTCAATTTTGCTAGTATTTCATAAATATTAACATTTAAGTAGTCTTGTTATTACTACATCCCTGTATCACTATTATTTTATTAGATTCTTAGAATAAGATAAGAAGTGTAACAATGGCTTATGCATAAACTGTCACACTCAGTTTAAATAACAATAGTGATTCACTCATGCATTACAAGTATACCTTAGATGTTCTGTCTATTAAATCTAGCATTACTGATAAAAAAGAATGGGAGCATTTTTTTTTCTAGATTTTTTGCTTTTGCCCTTTTATGCTCCTTATACTTTCAGGTTGTCTTTTTTCAATAATGTTCTTTAAATATATATTTTTTTCATTCTTATAAGTTATAGGCATACTTTTTTTTTATTAAATCTTGTGTTTCTCGAGGATTATATCATAATCAAAACAATTGATTGATTTTAGTTTCAATGAGTGTTTGTAATATGTATCAGTGCTCAAAAATACTTTTTATGTTTTCAACTACTAAAGTACTAAACTACTAGAAAAAATGCAATAACAAGTCATCATTACCTTGTAATGTTCTATGAATTGCTGGCCAACTGTGTCTGATGCAAAATTAACCACATTCACAGGTATAACCATTAAACCCACTATCACAGATGTGTTGGATTTCTCCAGATCTCCAAACCATGACTTTAATTTCTTTGAAAGTCTATATTTAAATGGATGAAGTAAGGACCCTACCAGTAGAGCCCAGAATAAGGGCTTAAAAAAGGGTTCTAATATAAGAAACAACACATAAACTGCGACACAACATACGGCCAATATGAACAGGGCAAAGGCATTGTAGAACCCATGTTTCATGGGTTTCTCGTTCCCTTCAGTAATACCGCCTATAATGTTAAATATATTTTCAAAAGGCGACTGCTGCATTGTTTATCCGGTGTTAAAAAAATTAAAAATAGTAAATGTTTTAGTAACATTAAAATGATTCAAAATGAAATAATTTGCAGTTGTAAGCAGAAGTAATCACTTTAAATAATTATGAGATCATAGTTTTTATTTTATTTTCGGGCACTTTTCGATCACATCACAACTCTTCTCTAGCGTTCCAGCCGCCCGTTGCTTACTTATACAAAGTCAACTGTGACAACAGGAAGACTTATTACATTTTGTCAATGAGTGAAAGAGATACAGTACTAGTCTGATAAAAAAATGTTTAAAATATGACGATTAACAAATTTTGAACACATTTTAAATGTCAAATCAAAATCAAAGCTGTTTTCAAAGAATGTTTCAAACAAAATTAATAGCAATTATTTAAAAAACGACGACGATGGACACTTTTATTTCCAAAATCGGTAAGAACCTCGGCATTGTATACTTATCACTATGTAAAAATGAAAAGATTTTTTGATGTGAAACATCTATAGCCACACGTAAAACCGATGCCTGGCGTGGTGACGCATGCGCGAAAAAAAATCGTAATATTTTATTTTATCATGATTTTATCCCTATCGCAATCTGTTCTTTTCTGCATATTACTTTTACAAATAATAATGTCGATGTTTCACATCTGCCAGGCGTCTCGTGACGGCTCACCTTTTTTTTTATGTAATAAACTTTATTAAATAAATGTAATTTAAATTCTTGTCTTTAACATTAAAAAAGTAAGTCGTAATTGAAACGTCTGAACTCTGAAATACTCTGGGATACATACGAAGTTAATACCCAATTACCCAGTATATGCAGAAGCAGTAGTTTTTTTTTTTTTTGCGACTGACTTTGCCATTTCGTTACTCAAGAACTACGCCCTAAAAAAAAATTCAATTCATAAACACAGCTTGCAATAGATATTTGTGTAGGTACTTAACACAAAAATGTTTGTCCCATGCAGGGTTCTAACTCACACACAGCACGTCGCACCCCATGATAGTGCGTGGTGACCTAAACCAATCCGCTATCAGAGCAGTCATTTAAAAATATACCAATTACTGTATAAATAAGTATTGGTAATTTTTTAAATCTTTTCTCATCTACCTACCTACTTAAATCATGTTACCTTAATGATCTACCTGTCTCAAAATATGAGATAAATGTGTTTGATAAAATTATAACAACTTCCATTGTATCGAGATTATTCGAGATACTTACCTAATTACTTCACTTAAATGAAACCTTCTGAAAATTCAATATAAAGAACTAACTTCTTTTTAAGTTAGCTTACACTAAGTCTCTTAACATAATTTATTATTTTCATCAGGGTCAACAAAATAAAATGAACAAGCTTTTGTCACACATGCTCAATGCCTTTGTCGATTTAATCAGTCATGTAGGTTAAAGGCAAAAGCGTTAAAAGCCTTTTACTAGTAATGTGTTTTCTGTATTCAAACGTTTTAAAAGCGTAATGATTTATGTTACCAATGCTATATATAATCAGAATTTGCCCTATTAAATGATAAATAGTGTTTAAACTTTGGATCTGCACCTACCTTTCTTCTGGGAAAGCGATGTTAAAAATACCAATTATTTTGGTTTTCCTGACTACCACCTTAAGTTTAGCTAGAGCGAGTGTTTTTATTAAATTGGACAATGGACATAAAATTGACGAGTTGACTAAATGTGTCATGAGAGTAGTTGAAGGGATCGACTTCAGGAACTTGAGCAAACACACGGATGTAACCGTGGTCAACGATAACGGCGACTTGAAATTATCTGCCCTTCACAATGAGGAGAATATACGCTTCGTTTCAAGAAAGTTTTCGTGGAAGACAAAATACATTACCAATAATGTTTATATCATGATAACTAAAAATTATCAAGAGCTCGCAAATGGGTTAAACGACATGACATTGGATAGATACTGGAACCCCTTTGCGGATTTTATTATAGTCCTGCAAGATTTGCAAGAAAACTACAGTTTGGAAAATGTAACACATTTACTTCATGAATATAACGTTATATACAATGTTACTATAATTTCGCAGAAAGACGATGACTACGCTATTTACAAGTACAATATAACATCACCAAGTAATTGTATGAAAGATAAGTATCTAACATTAGTATCTTGGTGCTCTATATATCGGGGCGACAGGAGTTTGCCCGTCTTGAACAATTATGGACGCTTCCGTAACTGTAGTTATAAACTGATCACCCATAACGTTTGGCCATTCGTGAATTTTGATTCAAAGATCAAAGGAGCGGAACAATATCTCATATATTTATTCTGGAAACACATTGGAGTCAATATTGATTTGGAACGGTTTTCAAAATTAAATAGATATGGTGAGGTTCAAGAAAACTTGACCATAAAGTTAGTACAAAAAATAGCGAGTAATGAAGCCGAAGGTGTTTTTGGGGGATTAACGGTCAGACCTTTTTATCGTAGTAATTTTTCGTATGCTTACCCATGGAGGATTGACCAAGTGTCATTTATTTTACCCCATGCGGATATGGTCAGGCAGTGGGCTGCAGTTTCACACGACTCTTTTATGACCTGGGTTGCAGTAGGTTTCATATTTATATTATTTTGTATATCCGCTTCAATGCTATCAATATTTCCTACCAGAGAAAAAGACGTTATTCACGACGTTCTGATAGTGTTCGGATACTTTTTAAACAAGAACATGGTCCGGAATACGCGTGCCGGATGGTCACGGTCGCTCATATTAAGTTTTCTGTTGTATACATCCTTTATATTTCCGTTCGCATTACAGACCAACTTATGCAGCGCGACCACTCGACCGGTTCGAAGTTATGAACCCAAGCGCGTTCAAGAGATAAGACACTTTCAACCTATCTTGTATAGTGAATCTTTAGAAACAGAATTTTTTCGCGGTTATATTAATTGTGGGAGCAGATACAATTGTTTACAAAGGCTACGAAACCGTAAATTCAAAAACGAATTTACAGCAATGGCTAATTATCATTTTTACTTGTATAGATACAAGCTTTTTGATAAGTGGTGCAATCCAGCATTGTATAGATTGAATGAGCCGTTAATGAAAACATTTAGAGCGCTGATTTTTCGTCGTGGTTCCGTTTTGCTTCGACCTATTAATCACTTTATGCTTAATGTCGAATCTTCTGGTGTTCTCCACAAGATATTAAAAGATATATATTCTCGTCAGCATAATCACTGTCCTAATGGGATGCCAACTGAAAATCTGCCACTTACCTTGACGGAGCTTAGGCCTGTATTTGTGATACTGATTGGCGGCCACTGTATATCCACATTGGTATTTTTATATGAGCTGAGGTTTAGGGTCCCAGGCAATGTAAGAAATATGTAGTAAAACTCGTACCTAGTAATGGTTAACCTCATAACAATTAGGATTAGACAAAGGTAAAAATGTATGGTAAAAAATGCACGTAGCTGTTATGTAATATTTATTCACAGCAAATAAAGTTTCTGAGCACAGTGTTACTTGTATTTGTTAATGAACCAGTCGATCATCTGCTTGGCAGCCTCTGGCTTGTCGGCGGGCACCATGTGGCCAGCTCCTCGCACCATCGCGTCCACGAAGTTCCCACTTGTCTTAACATAACTATAACCAAACAACACAAATACAAAATCTACAGAATTTCAGTTTATTTTTTCATTTGGTCCTCTTTTTAATGTCCCAAGTGAGTAAACTTCAAAGTATTTATTCTCTTTAGTAAGTATTCTCCACCAGAGCTTAATTGATAATTTGTTCATGCAAATTAGGTAAAAATTTTATGTCTAGTCTAGTAGTAAAGGCTGTGATGGCAATGGTTGTGGTTGTGTGTGATGGTTGTAGTTTGAGAAGAGATTCTTAGTAGGGTACACGAAAACACAGAGGATTATCCTTCACTATTGATATTATTTACTGTTTGTGTAATTCCAAGAATTCAGACGAACTTTTAGGCAACATTCGAAATACTTAGATACGTAAAGGAATGAATTAATGTAACATTTTGGGACAACTCACACACGGTTATCGGATCCCAAGCTAAGCAGAGCTTTTGTTATGGTAACCTGACAGCTGATAAACATACTTATATATATCTAAATCTATACATATAATAAATTTGTAGAAAAGTCATTTTTGTACATTAAAGAAATTGAAAAAAAAAATAGCTAGCGTGTTAAAGGATAACTAACAGAACCCATTTCCATCATTTTTGAAATTTTTGTCTGTTTGTCTGTTTGTCTGTTTGTCTGTTTATATGTTTGTTTGTGCACGCATCACGTAAAATCTACGAATTGAATGCAGACAATGTTTATATACAAAAATTATACACAACTTGAGGTATAACTTAGTTTTTGTTTCATCGAAATCGGTTCACTCTATCAAAAGATATAATTAATTTAGTGAGTTCAAGAAGTAAAATATTACAACACGCAATTCAGTACAGTACTTGCATTACAACTCTCTTTTGCCGGGGGTCAGATTTCATGTTACAGTATCAAACATAAACTACTTAATCGAATGGTGTAAAAAATTGAGAGGTGGTTTTCAAGAAATCGTAGATGGTTGTTAGCTATGTTGAAACATGCTAATGAATCTAGCTGATAAGGGGAGGAGCTTTAAATTTCCAAAATCATTTTCTCAACTGCACACATAAATTGGCATTATTGACAGATCAAAAGATAAACAAGAGGGTAACCATGGCAGACTGAGGTAGCCATAGCAATCTTCAATTTGATTAGAACCTATATTTTAGTGAACTAGCTATCGAGGTAAACAGCTTAGCGGTTGAACGATTGGAAATGAGTGATGTTGCTGCAAGTTCAAATCCGGTTGTTAATGTTTGTATTTTTTTTCATGCGTCCATTTTCTTATATAAGTTTGAATTTTTTGATACCCAAGTTTAAATCTCAGTAGAGATAACTCTTTTTGTGTTTTACTAACGTATCTTTTTTAAGTAAAAAAATATTTGTAACATTTTGTTGCATTTTTAGTCGCAATAAACGACATCTTTAAGTCGTGAATTTTTTCTCAACCGATATATAAACTTACAATTATTTAGTGTTTGTATTTACTAATCTCCGTAGGTAAGTTTGTTCCTCATTGCTGATCATGGAGGAACAAACGTGCATGGCATGTACCGTAAAGTGATTCAGGCGTAAATGTCCTGGCCATTTGCTTGGAAATTTACGCATTCGCTGACTTGAAAACGTAAGCTTCCCCATAGATCACTTTATAGTTGGTTAAAAACTTTAATCCACTTTTAAACTATTTTTCCAACATAATGTGTAATGTTTTCTATTGGTCATCTATATTATATTCCATGGACAAGATCTTTTTGTATTTGTTATTTAAGTATTTTCTTTTACCCAAAAACCCAATGATCTTTTTATCACACAATCTTTAGTATGTACTACCTCTTTAATATTCTTTAAAAGGTAGCTTGCTTCTCATGTAGGTTTTTATGCGTACATGATATTTTATTTATGTGTTTAAATTTCATAAAGTTTTTGTACCCTATTACCGGAAGGTTGGGCCAAAACCCTAAATAAAATAAACTTTCTATCGCATTCTCTACATTTTAAAACATATACGTACGGTATTTAAGCCCATCACTTTATGCTGCACCTTACACTTAATAAAGCGAATTGTACAGGATACAGCCTCTGACTTTAATCAGGGTAGAATGAGATTGTCCTTGGACAGCTATTACTTAATCTTTCCAAACAAATAATTTTAAACACAGTTTTGGTAATTCTGCCACTGCGTCTCTCAAACCGTACGTCAACTTTTTGTAACTACCTCCTCTTTCAGTTTCATGGGTTTCATGTCAGTCACTGCCTATCTGATATCCACTCTTAATTTAACGGCGTAGTTCAATTTCGAGGTTTCGCACCAAAACCTCGCGTCCTGTAGTCTCACTAGGGACTACGGTACCAACGAGAACTATAGCGTAAAATATGGACTAATTTGTTGTTTTATGGATTCGGTTTTTGGGTGCCCTTTGCCATTTACTGCCTAGAGCGACAGCTGCTTTCACTTTAACTCAGAGTTGGCGCTGCCAGTAGACTCAATACCAAAACATTGACCTTCAATTATTGTAACCAACTGGGTAAAGCACAAAAGAGAAAACATACTACATATATAAAAGAGTCAGTTCAAAACTGCCCAAGGTAGACATATTTTGGACATTGACATCGAAAGCCACCATGAAAATTATAATTTTTTCTCACGGTTCTGTACTTGGAAGATAAATCTAAAATTTTTAAACAATGTAGCATCAAAACCAATCCTTAAAATTTTTAGAGGTAAGCTAATTATATAATTATGACGATGGTACTTTTCTTTTTTGAGAATTTATACAAACAGCAACATTTGTAACAAAATTTACTCGGCAGTAGGCAGTTCGTGTTAGTGGCCCTCTATATCACAGTCAAATATTTATTCATATAAAGATGAATGATAGGTATATAAGCGAACAACGTCGCGGGTACAGCTATACATACATATAATAGATAAATTATATCCAGACACAAAACAAATGATCGTGTGCTCATCACGCAAAGATTTGTTATGGGTGGGAATCGAACCCACGACCTCCGGTATAGCAGTCAGGGTCAATAACCACTAGACCAACAGGCCAGTCAAAATTGTAACATGAATTGAAGTAATGATAACGTGATCCAGACCTAAATAAAATTTAAATAACCAAAATTTATACTCACTATGTAACTTTTGTGTGTTGAGAATCGTACACAGGAACCCTTTTAGCATTCAAGTAGTCTTCCACTCCAGTCCAATTGAGACTTTTGTGAGTGTTTACCGACAGCGCATAAGCAACAATCAGATCCAGTTGACCACTAGAAGAGCAAAGAGACAGTAAAGGGCATAATCTGACCCGGTTTGTGGCAACTTGTGTACATAAACCAAACTAGATTTAAATTGTTAAGTTATACCCCACTTTAATTTCATGTATTTTTCTTGTTTTTAGTGCGGTATTAAAAATTAGTAGGTCAAATAACCATGTCACAATGCTGGACAAAGGCCTTTCCCATAGCCTTCCAGACACTCTTCTCTTGTGTAATTTCAGACTATGCCCACAGTAATGCAACCCATACTGTCGTAAACTAGATACCAATCTGTCTATTTCACCTTATTTTGTTTCTGTACAGCGTGGGTATAGTTTCTATACTAAGGTGCCCATAGACCTTTGATTCTTTAACCCGAACACCCCACCAATAACAGCATGATGGACAATGCCGCAATTTTATTTTCTGTTGCATATTTCTGTCTTTTCAGCCGTTTATGTGCTGTACCAAATATAATGTATTTTTGATCTATTCTAAACTGGTCACTTTCTTACATTTGAGCTGTAGGGGAAGAATTAAAGTTTGTAGAATTGTCTCTTAGCTAGAAAGGGAGAATTGACAAATTTGAAATGTATCAAAAGTAGTTTACTTGTACAACTGTAGAGTAGATAGATTCCTTACTAAAGATTGGAATTCAATAAGATTTATATGGCCTGTAAATTAAAATTATAACTTATGAATATTTTAATAATTTCATAGGATATTTGAGTTGTTAGCCACTTACTTGTAACACATAACTCCATAGTGCTCTAAGAGTTCTTCCAACCAGGGTTTGACTGTTTCAAATATTTCGTTAGATAGATTGTTATATACGTCATTTGCCTGCGCACTGTATTCCATTTTTTTTACGTGAAGGGCGCTTTGTACTTCAGGCTTATTTAAAAACATGTTAAGGCTAGTGGGGACTGGACCATCTCTACTTTCGTCATTCAGATAGTTATATTCGTTAATATTTGCGTATCGTAACACATTAGGAAGTATCTGTGCGGCAATCTAAAAAGATAGGGGAAAAACAGTTAGCTAACTGAAACAAATATTTAAGTGAGAAAAATGTGAGTTGCGAAATTAGGTGATTTCTCGTATTATCTCACATAGCCAAGTTCTGCTTAACGCTAAGCCGTCTTAAACACACACAATGTAGTTGATTAAGTAATATTTAAAAAACTTATAGATATAAGATCTCCTGTTCCGAGAACGGGAACAATTTACTTTTTATAAAAGTAAGACTGATTCTATATAGTTGCCGCGATACGCACCGCTTTGTATTCTGGGATATTGTGCTCCGCCCAGTTCTTTCGAGCTTCCTCCTCCATCTGATGTATCTCATCGGCTTGCAATTGGTCGATTAGCCCAATTTGGAACGCAAACTCCGAGTAATGCAGCAATGTTGGTGGGTCTGTCCAACCATCTCCTATGGCTAGCCCCTGAACCAACGAAAAATTGTATTTATAAACCATATACGTCAAGGAAAACCCGAGATACTTTTGCAGTGGTTTCACGCAGTCCCAATTTTAGATTTTCAGTTTTATACCATCTTGATGAAAAAGTTTCTCTAAATAACTAAATCTCAAATGTGAATTCTACTACAAGAGTGACCTTACTTTTAGATTGATTGGTATCGACTCATCTTGGTTGTTATGGATGTAATGTCCAAAGGCAGGAATGTATTTGCCAGCGTAAGATTCCCCCGTAAGAAACAGAGGAGCTGTTCTTAGTTCTGGAAACACTTGAAGGAACTGTTGCATGAAGCTTAGCAGACTAGCACCCACCTGGAATGAATACAGGTATTAAACCAAGGTTCGTTAATTTTGCTCTTTAACAACGACGAACGTGTGATTCTGTTCTTCTATGTTTGCAACTACCACAAAACAATAATTACGAAAGATCGTTAAATTAATTAATTCTTACAACAGAAAACCGACTTCAATATAAGTCTTATATTTATTTCTTATGGATCCCGTTGTGAAAATGAAATGGGACCATATTGGGAGCACCAGTTTAAAAAAAAAAGGAATCATTAAAATCGGTCCACCCAGTCAAAAGTTATGCGGTAACAAACATAAAAAAATATATATAAAAAATACAGTCGAATTGAGTACCTCCTCCTTTTTTCAAGTCGGTTAAAAAGAAAATACTGCTGCAGTAATTGAGGTACCCAGTTTTGGCTTTTAAAGTACATTGGATTATTTTTTAAACCTCTTACCATATCTTCATCAGTAGCATAGTCGCCTCCTTCTGAAAAGCTGAAGCCAGTCCCGACTGGGTTGTCAATGAAGATCAGCGAATAGTCTGATCCCCAATGAATAGGCCTTTTTTCAACTGAAAAATGGATAAGCAAACATTTTTGAGACAAATATAAAACAGATTGTCAAAATATACGTTTTTTGCAAAGACGGCAGAGAAAGGTACTTTGAATCTCAGCTAAAAATATGCAACTTACTTCTATTTCCATCAGTTGAAAAGGGGCCTATTTCGAAAAACAGGCCGTACATGGAAGACCCCCCTGGTCCCCCTTGCAGCCACACAATCAATGGAGCGTCTTCTAAGGGCGCTTCTTGTGCAGGGAAGTACCAGAAGAACAGGTTCCAGTTGTTCGTTTTGTTCACGGTGAAGTACGCAGCATGACTCTTGACACCGGCGAACAGGCTCGGGTCCACTGCAGAGAGCTCTTTCGCTTTCTCTGTCTCTTCATTTTCAATATAAGGTGTTAGAATGAGAGGTCTGTCTTCAGCATCGTCTTGCCGTTCTAAGACAACCCCGGCCAGAACATTTACACTGAAATTCACAGGACATTAAAGATTTTAAGGTGCTTTTCATATGATTTATAAATAAATGATAATTTGCAGCTATAGATTATTTCTTACCAAAGTAAAGGCAATAAATAAACTAATGTGAACATAGTTTATAAGTAAGTCGTAAATTATAGGGTCCGCTATTTAAAGCAGTTGCATAGTGTCTAATATTCAAAATATTCATTCTATATTTAATTTATTATGCGCATTTATGTTCAAATATAAAAACTCTCTTATCAAGAATATTTTACGCATAGTTTAGGTGTTAAAGTAATTTTACTTATTTACTGATTACCTTAGTCTATATATAAAAAATACTATAACTTACTTTTTCATCCTTTTTTGGATTATAAAGGGCAGATTGTTTATTACATGATTACCTATAAAGATCTGTAAACGCCAAGCATGAATAGTAAGAAGAACGCGTTTAATAGCTTACTTACTTGGCATTGTATATAAATGTCTTACAATGTTTGTTTAGATCAAATCTTGCAAACTAAAGTCCCACTTCTTGCCATCCGATTAAATTTTGCATAATTTAATTTAAAATGTGGTACTGTGTGTGGGTGTGTACTTTCCTGTTAATCTGATGCCTCCGTAAAGGTTTTAGGTAACAACATAGTGGTTGGACTTGTTTGAATTGTCTTCACGAGTAGGTATCGAAGTACCTAGCTGATTTAAAACGTAAAAAAATACATAAAATTATATTTTTTTAATCTTGTTTTAGACACTGCTCTATTGGATGTATTTGTGAATATTTTTAGTGATGAGTAGAACGACCGAAGGGATACAAGAAACAATACGCATATAACTACTTCCTGTGCGTAATCATTTTACCTATCCGTTCTACATAAGGCTATGGGTTGATGCACCGTTACATTTTTAATGACAAATGCATCAAAAGTCCTACAATTTGATGGGAACGGTATTTCCCTGCAGAGGGAAAATACTGTTATAAGAACTTGCTGAAACAAATGCCAGTCTACGTTGGTCGCAGTACCTATTACGTTAGAATGAATAATAATCTATTTTAGGTGCCATATTATATGCATTGTGCCTGGACAATTCTGCGATATTTCTACAAGGCTTGCATAATTCATTGTTACATAACATTCTCGGTAATAGTTTGTTGGCCGGGGTTTTTAAAGAGTTTTTGGCATGATTTCCATGATTTGCAGCTTGTTATGACTAAAATGTCGTGGTGGCCTAGTGGTTCAATTAACGGATTTGTATGCACAAGGTTGCAGGTTCGAACCCAGGCAAGTACCAATGTGGCTTTTTCAAAGTTATGTGTACTTTCTTAATTATTCTAAGACACTTCTGACAAACGGTGAAGGAAAACATCGTGAGGAAACCTGGATTCCAAAATTGGGATCTAAAATCGCCAATCCGCAGAGAGCAAGCGTGGTTATCAAAGCTCGTGCCTTCTCTATATGGGAAGAGGCCTGTGCCTAGCAGTGGGACGTTTATAGGCTGGATTATATGACTAATACAAATACCTATGTTTAATATTGAATTTTATTTTTCGACGACTCTACTATTATTAGTTTTTTTTTAATGTGTGATTCATGGGGACACGAACAAAAACGGGTTAATTTTGGAATCAAACTTTGTTTTAAAACAATTAATACCATGTTAGTAATTCACCAAGGTTTATTTACCACCGGCATTAGATCTGAATAACTATCACAACGTCATGTTTCAAATTGAATTATCCTTCTATGTTTGTTACCGTCGGGACAGTCCCCTACCCCTTACGCGATCCAGGACTTTTTCTGACAAATAAGTTGATTTAAAAAAACATCCAATTCTCAAAGCAGTACCTAGCTGAGTTGTGCCTGAAATTGTCCCCTATAGTAATAGTTTCACATGATTCCAATATATTTTAATAAAGAACAATCTCCGGGGATTACAGTATGTCTATTCTGTTAATAATTTCGGTGACAGGTGAAAGTGAAGTGACAGTGAAGTGACAATAAAGCTCACTTCAAAAGTGAACCCAATTGGCCTTGATTTAGAATTCAAATTCGAGAATACGTATTTGACATCTCACCGCGGATTCCGCTGTCGAGACATGAAAATAATGTTACAGAATAGCACGGCAGGTCGAGTGGTTGTTATGATACACAGCATATTTTCAACAATATTTATTGGTGTAATCTCAGACCTGACCGTATTTCATGTTTATCGAGATTATTTGGGACCCGATCGAACCCACGTGGGTTCGATCGGGGCCAAATCCATAGCTTCATAAAATAAACTAAAATACTTATTGAGTTCTGAGGTTTACGCGAATGTTAGACATTGAAATAAAACTACTACTACTACCGCCGCTCAACGAAGTCTGCAGTCGCCGATCATGCTGAAGGCTCCAGCCATTTCATTAGATTTGATAAGCCACAGATCCTCGCTAAAGAACCTTATTTCCTACCTAGGATGTTTCGCGAGGCTATTGAGATTAAAAAACACCCTAATTTCAATAGAGAAGACGGTTGGAAGATATCACCTACTTGGGATCCGATAATTAACGAACTCAAAACCAAACCCAAGAGCAGCGCTGCAAGACCTCAAGACACCGTGAGCTCATATTGCGTAGACAGAAACACAAATAATTAATAAAAATATGAAGGTAGAACGAGCAACAACAACCGTCAAGACGAACACCACCTCAGTCTGCCCGTGACCGTGATACCTGCAAAGGTGTCGAAACGTCGAGAACTAAAATTCAAATACAAACCGCGATAAAATCCTTAAAAGTAGTTTTATTTCAATCTAAAAATACTTGTATTTGTTTTAGTCTATTTTGTTTTGACTGGTGAATATCAAAAAGTAAGGTGAAGAACCTAAGCGTGCATACTTTTATTTTCAAAGTTTTTGTTACTAAATTCATTAAATTGTCTCTGGTCAGTAATAGCGTAATTATTTAAAGTTTATCACTGACCATCTACTCGTAGACGCAATTTTAAGAACTATCTATGAATATAAAAAATAATCTTTTACACCATGGTAGGGCAATAATGTGTACGTCATTTGTAAATGACATTGTTTATTGTGTAGGTCATAAATCCATAACCTGCCAGTTGACTAGGTTTGACGCAAGATGCATATTTCTTATTTACATGACGTTATTAACAGTGTCATTGCATACGATCAACAATTACATCCATGACCACTATAGCGGTGACAAATTGACGCCTGTCTAGACCTGCGTCAATTCACGGTAAACGTTAATTTACATAATAAAAAAAAAATATATAAATTTAAAAAATAAAAAAACCCGACTGCATAAAAAACACTTTAAATAAAAACTGAAAAGTAAAAAACAAGTTCAATAAGTCTAGAAGTGTAGATAACAATGTTATTAGTACAAAAAAGACTCACAGTCGGGACCCATAATGAATGATTTTAGTCTAGCTTATTTAATCAAATGGGTCCCGACTGTTACAGTCTTTTTTGTACTAATAACATTGTTATCTACACTTCTAGACTTATTGAACTTGTTTTTTACTTTTCAGTTTTTATTTAAAGTGTTTTTTATGCAGTCGGGTTTTTTTATTTTTTAAATTTATATATTTTTTATTTAACACTTTTAAGTTTTATACGTAAATGATATACCATTTTGGAATCCTCGTTACAAGCCCTTTAATTTGATACCCATATTGTAGCAAACATATATTTTTTTAATTTTTTTACCTCAATCTATGGCACCTCGTGGCCGCCATGTTGGTTTTTGTTTGACGTGACATATCTAAGAACACTTGGGTAATCGATACGAATCCAACGATACCCTAATTATCGAAATCCATTCGGCCGTTTCGAAGATATGAGGTAATAAAGAATATTACACACATACATACATACATACATACATACATACAAGATACGCGCGAAAAACATAACCCTTCTTGGCAGTCGGGTAAATATGCCATTAAAATTATGCCAATAAAATATGCCATGCACATATTATTGTTATTACACAACAACAACAACAAAAAAAATAAATAAATTTAAAAAATAAAAAAACCCGACTGCATAAAAAACACTTTAAATAAAAACTGAAAAGTAAAAAACAAGTTCAATATATAACAGTCGGGACCCATAATGAATGATTTTAGACTAGCTTATTTTGCGGGTCCCGACTGTTATAATTATATTGAACTTGTTTTTTACTTTTCAGTTTTTATTTAAAGTGTTTTTTATGCAGTCGGGTTTTTTTATTTTTTAAATTTATTTATTTTTTATTTAACACTTTTTAGTTAAAATCATAATACGTCTAGCTGTTTCTTAAGGTTTCACCAGCTTACCATTTAGTATTACTTGGAAGTTATAAATAATTACTAATAAAGAACAATTTTTCACATAGTATTTTTTTTATATACGTAAATGATATACCATTTTGGAATCCTCGTTACAAGCCCTTTAATTTGATACCCATATTGTAGCAAACATATATTTTTTATTTTTTTTTACCTCAATCTATGGCACCTCGTGGACGCCATGTTGGTTTTTGTTTGACGTGACATATCTAAGAACACTTGGGTAATCGATACAAATCCAACGATACCCTAATTATCGAAATCCATTTGGCCGTTTCGAAAATATGAGGTAATAAAGAATATTACACACATACATACATACATACATACATACAAGATACGCGCGAAAAACATAACCCTTCTTGGCAGTCGGGTAAAAACAAAACATTATCATGAAAGCTAACAAAGTTACAGGCTGACAACGTTGTACCTGTAAAATAGTAATCTGTGCACTTGCAAATTGACAGGTCATGTGGGTGTAAAAACTTAGTAACTGATTCTGAAGAAAATTTATTTACGTCGTTAGCAAACACGTAAGCACCACCACCGCGACCGTCCAGGATGTAATGGAAGCCAACGACAGAGGTATTCAGGTGGCGACTTTTTGGTCAAATAGAATATAATCTTTGACTTGAAACGAAGAAGAGAAAACTAACTTACACTTACACGATGAACGCTTGAGAAATTTATACACGTCCGATTCCTATACCTATATCATATTCTATTCTTAAATTTATGTCAGGTTTTGCTACTAACCTCAATCAATTACAAAGTAAAATTAATTCAGGTAACAGATATAATTATTACGATATAAAACCAGAAAAAGTAATATAAAGTTAGTAGTTTGCTAAAATAATATGAGTCTCAGGAATATCATATAGGTACCAACAAGTTCGTAAAATATAGTTACCAACCTATATTATATGACTTAAATTGCAACAACAGCTTTCGGTAATTTAGGTGCAACTTTCCGTATAACAAAATAAGTATTGGAGAAACCAGTTTTAGCCAAATATTTCGTTTGAATAACCCTCTGAGTGTTCGGAGTCGCTTTGTTGCGATCACAACAGTTGCATCAGTAAATATTGACGTGTTCTAGTGCCGCCATGTCCTTTTTGATTTACTGTCCAATCGCGTTCTATTTTTTTTATGTCATACCAGTGTTTTGTCAGCTGTAGGTTTTCAAAGGATATTTGGAGCGAACGATTAAGCTTCTATATTCATATTTTGTTTTTTTAGGTATTTGACTTTGTAGCGAATATTCTGAATTTGGTAAACATGCGAGTCTTGTCTTAAAATAATCCGATGAATCAGTAAAATCCGTTCACTCAGGTTTAGTATTACAAAAGAAGAGATAAAAAACTTTCTAAATTACATTTTCAAAGTTAAAAACATGCAATTAAGCTGTGAAATCATGACTTTATGACGCACCCATTACAAATGCGTCATGATATCATCGTCGTCAACATTTCATAATAAAATATTTATAATAAAACCACAAAACCATTATATTGCTTTACATGGTTTTAAATTATTAAGGCTGTCTGAAACCATGACGGGTCAACAAACTTAATTCCAGTTAAAACAGTTTAGGTTAATGAACCCCAAAAAGGAGACAGACACAGACAAAGAAGGAGGAAGACACAACAAGAGAACTAGTGAAACTTTTTTTACTGCACTGTTAGCTAAAGATAATATCACTGCACTTTAGATGACTTAATACAACACGCTGACGCTGATAATGCCGCCCTCAATTTGTTCACCTTCTCAGCTGAAAAACTAACTACATACACTACTTATAGGCTGTACCCAAAAAAGTGATTTATCTTTTCGCTACTTACGGAAGTCAGCGTTTCCATTGATCATCATCTGTCTAGCCTTTTTCCCAAACTATGTAGGGTAGGGTATGTACTGTTTTTTAAAAACCATTATAGTAACATCGCTTGGAATGCTGATCATAGGAGCAAAAAACTGTAACTCAAGTATAGAACATGATTCGAAGAGTCTTTTCAGGCCGAACATTTTTAACGTTCAATAAAGATTTATAATACCATTTTTAGGGTTTTGTACCCAAAGGGTAAAACGGGACCCTATTACTAACGACTAAGCTGTCTGACTGTCCGTCTGTCTGTCTCCAGGCTGTATCTCATAAACCGTGATAGCTAGAAAGCTGAAATTTTCACAAATGATGTATTTTCGTTGCCGCTATAACAACAAATACTAAAAACCACATAAAATTAATATTTAAGGGGGGCTCTCATACGACGGTGGTACGGAACCCTTCGTGCGCGAGTCCGACTCGCACTTGGCCAGTTTTTTTTCTACTCATCAGAAAAAGAATTGTATCTTTAGTTGGGAAAGCTATCTAAAATGTTTGATTATTTTGGTAGGCAACAATATTCAAAGTATAATGCACTCTGTTCCGTTTATAGCTTTTATCCTTTCCATGAAGTTACTATTCGCAATAAACATGTTTAACAACACAATTATATTTATTAAGTTATCTTGAGGTAAGAAAAACAATATTCCTCATGAAGCCCATGATTATAACATAACAAGTATTATATTATATACGTTATTTACATTTTGTTTATTTATATTAATATAGAGCTAATAATATGTCAAACAAACAATTATTCCTATCAATGTAACCTACAAATTGGTTCAGAGGATGTACTTATTAATTTACCATTTATGGAATTGTCACATAGTTGTTTATTCTAATTATAGAAAAAGCTGTTTGTTTTATACCATATATAGTAATATAAATTAACGGGAATTAGTGCGAAAATGTGTAAATACCTTTACGAAGCTTGATGTTTTAACCAGGTTACATGATTCCCGTTGATTAATAGTACTATAAACATGCAGCGCGATAGTTTAAAAGTTAATTATACCATATAGCTCCCGAATGTAGCGTTGACGGTATCTTCGCCGGTACCGGACGTGATGACTGGTTTAGTTCCGGTTATGTGGCTCATATAGTAAATTTTCTTGGAAAATATTTGGGCAGAATTCGAATTCAGAAGAATTGTGAGCATCATACCTTGAGATGTAGCAGATTGCCATAATGGGTCGAGTTTTCGTTAATCAGGATGACTAATATTAAGTCATATTCTCAAAAGCAATTAACATGTCGAGTTTGAGTTTGGAGTTATCACGTTAAAATATCAGGACACACTTATTTTTCTTCTTTTTTGTATACATTCCCTTTAAGATCAAAGGAAATATCACATTTTACTTTTGACTTTACATTTGTTAAAAGTATACATTTTCACTTAATTATTATTTCACTTTGTTTGTTTTAGTCATGTTTGTATGTTTTGACCAAATAAAGCGTTTCTCATTAAATGATTCATTAAGTATACGGGAATTATTGCTCTCCATGTTATAAGGAAATATTTGCTAAGCAAAACAGTATATAAAGTCCCACTTTCTGAGACACAAACATAGTGCTCATCTGGGCATCGGTCGTTCAACACATTCGAAAATACAATAATGTATTCAAATATGTGTTTGAAGATTGTCCTGTGCCTGGCTCTGATCGCCTGCATCGACGGCCACATTATCAAACAACAGCGAGTGCCTCTATCACCGAAGGGCACGACAGTGGAGATCGCGGTGAAGCACAACGGTGACGCACAGCCAGTGTCCACCATGACGATCGACATCGACGAGCGGGACGGCAGCCTGGTGATGTCAGCGGCCGAAGCTCCGGCAGGAGTGCCTCAGCATCCCAGGGCACCAGCAGAACACGTACCGACCTTGGAGAACCGTAACGGTATCCGTGTGGGGAACTGTCCGGTAGGCTACACTGGAAGAGCTGGATTCTGTTTTCCTGACAATGACTCTTAAGCTATAACCTCACAACCTATCTAACACCTGGCTTCACAATTATTGATTAAATTCAATTTATGACAATTTTGTTTCTTCATTTTGTTTCTTTCCTTAGTTCCATATTATTATGATCCTTGTAGTGATTTTGTCGAATTGATAAATAAATGTTACCTCGAATAAGAAAGAGCTACAATACCGCAGACATAATTATTACATTTAGGTATTCGTTAGTATATGTTATAATATTATTGTTCTTACTTGTAACTAGAACACCCGACAAAAATCCTATGTATATTTTGCGACTACGTATGTATTGAACCTAGTTATGTTTCCAGTTTTTAAGTTATAAGTCAAATATGAACACTCCTAGATGAGAAATGCGCAGTAAAAAAGAAAGTGACTGCGAAAAGGTTCACAGCCATTTTATACAATATACATATAGGTAGGTAATTGAATTAAAACAGTAATTATTTAATTCCTGGCGCTGCTGCTGGAGCTGCGGAGACCCCTAACCGGCGAAAGTATAATAACCTAATGGGGAATTATATTTTCGAGCCGTTTGGGGTTGAAACGCTTGGGACATGGGGTCCGAGTGCACGAAAACTTTTTAAAGAACTGGCAAAACGTTTGTTATACTGTACTCTCGATCAGAGGGCTGGTTTGTTAAGTCTGTAGAGGGCAAAGATTATTGCAAATCGTCATACGACTATTTAATCTAACAATACATAAATACATTTATTTTGTGTAGGTACGCTGGTTCCCGTACTTTTAACTACCGACAATGTGCGTAGTGAAGCATGATGAGTAATAAACCTGATGCGTTATAAAAGGAAATCCGAATATACTTCATATTGACGTAAAAAAAACAGTATAAATTGACCATGTTGGTTACACCTAATACAGTTCTCACCCAGGCTGCGGTTGATCAACACATTCGAAAATACAATAATGTATTCAAATATGTGTTTGAAGATTGTCCTGTGCCTGGCTCTGATCACCTGCATTGACGGCCACATTATCAAACATCAGCAAGTGCATCTATCACCGAAGGGCACGACAGTGGAGTTAGCGGTGAAGCACAAGGGTGACGAACAGCCAGTGTCCACCATGACGATCGACATCGACGAGCGGGACAGCAGCCTGGTGATGTCGGCGGCCGAAGCTCCGGCAGTAGTGTCCCGGCATCCCAGGGCACCAGCAGAACACGTGCCGACCTTGGAGGCCCGTGCCTTCATAGGTGGCTATCAATGCCCTATAGGCCAAAGATACTACAGACCAAACATACATATCTGCGTTCCAAATGACTGCAAGCATTTGCTTACTTATGTACCAGTTTCTTGTGATTATTAATAAACTATTTATATTTTTAAATGTTTTGTATTTTTGTTTCTGTATCTATGTTATATTATGCAGGGGCCCGAGTCTGCTATTTACACTCCGTGTTACTATGATCATAGTGGGATGATAGTGTCAACCCAATATGTGCCTAATTTTCGTATTCAGTTAAGCCAACAACAATCAGTCATGAGTGGCATGAGTGGGACGCGGTGTTGTCAATTTAAATTAAAAATAAAAGTATCAAACATTTTGTAATTATTAATAGGCAACACCGATTGGCACTAATTATTAATAATCGTTTCTTATGTTGCAAAAAATTGTATTAATTGTTTTTTGAATACTAATTAATTGTAAAAGCCCATACAATATGTAATTTCTATTAAAAACTTGTAAATAAGGATAATTATGTTTTAAAAAAGGAAAGTTTTCGTTGAAATTGACACATTGTCTATGAAAAATAAAAATGTTTAGCCATAGATATGATGCAACTGCTGTCAAAAAATAGCGGAATACGAAATTGTACCGGCCATCGGTCATATTCACTCAACTCGCGGCTCAATCGTTCCAATGGCCAATTGTGACGTTTTGACAGTTAGTAGAATGCCAATTATCGTAAAATGGTCCCACTAACCCCACCCACTCAGACGATTCAAGCAAATGTAAATAGCAGACTCGGGCCCCTGTGCCTGTGAATAACAAGGGAAGAAATAACACCATCTGCAATGTTTTTCTAGTAGTCCTCTTCTCTTGTGTCATTTCACAAGAATTTCTTAAAGTAAGAATCAAACTGAAACGACATTAGGAAACACGCCATAAAAATCATAACAATGTATTATTATTTATTTTCAATCATTTATACGGCTCTATTAAGTGATATGCATATTTTAAAAGGGATCCCTTCTTTTTGCATAATTTTCTTTGTCCTAATATACTTTGGCATAACGATTTTGGCATAATTTGTTTTGCCATAATAATACTTTGCTATATTTTTTTTTAGCATACAGTTTATGTTGGCATAATTATGTTGAAGGCTAATTTGTTTTGGCATAAATTTAATTCGCATAACGTTACTAGGCCTAATGACTATTAGCATAATAGAAATAACGAAAACAAATTTGAGTTAGTGACAGAAGAATCGCTGCAAAACCGATTCCACGTAGTCTTTTCTGCCCTACCCTAGAGTGTAATTTCGAGTCGCGTAGGCGCGGAGGGGTGAGGCGGCCCGCGGGCTGAGGAGCAGGTGGTCTTAACACTCGCCGCGCGTGGTGAGCGTAAAACCATCTGCGACGATAAGCTCGCGTGGGGCCGCCGGAACCCTGCAGCGCCGGAGCCGTGACAGAAACCATGCCTGCTGCATGTTGCATGCTGCAAGCTTGCTTGCATGCTTGCTTGCATGCTGCATGCTTGCTTACATGCTGCATGCTTGCTTGCATTCTGCATGCTTGCTTGCATGCTGCATGCTTGCTTGCGTGCTGCATGCTTGCTTGCATGCTGCATGTTTACTTGCATGCTGCAGCAATATTGTATAGAAATGTGTATTGGTGTCTAATATTTTAGGTGTTAATTATTAATTCTTTGTTATGCCTATATAATGTGAGCAATATGTAAAATTGTGTATGATTAAGTTTTTTCATAATTAAGGAGTTAGATATTTGTATGGTGTATAATTAGTTTGCTTATAAAAGTTATGCTTAAATATCATTATGCGTAAGGATATTTAGGCTTTAGAATATTATGCTTAACAATTATTATGCTTAAAGTAAGTATGCCTAATAAATTATTCCTATAAAGTTATGCCAAATTAATATTGTGCGTAACTATTATTAGGATAAATACAATTATGCCATGTTAACTTATGACATAAAATTTTATGCTTAAAAATAGGGAACCATTTTAAAATCATTGTAATCTTAACATCGATGTTAACCTTTTGTTTAAGGCGCTCCCCTGAGCAAAATGCGCGAAAGACTTGATTTACTAAGCTATAAACTTGATATTTAAAACACCTATCAAATGCACTGTTCTACCAAATCATTCTTTAATATGTTGACTTTAATTTATACGGGTATATACACTCGAGAGCAATGAATCCGGGTCACTTAAAGAATCCTAAAAATCTCGGAAACTAAAAATGCTAGGTTAATGCAATAAATTGTATTTAATAGACAATGTAATACTCCATAAATGAAGGTATTAAAACTTCTTAGTTATTGTAAAGTTATATCATAAAAAAATCAAATTTGAAAAAGGGCCACTTTCGAAGATGGAACTACGAAATTACAGCATTTGGTTTTGCTTTTGTTTGTAATCTGTCATTTATGTGGGTACATAAACCATGTTGATAGTGCTCTATATTCATTCAAGCTGAAATTATGTCGCTTACGCCTGAAGAATGCACCAGAATACTTACAATGCTGGAAACCGGCCGGAGTCAGCGCGATACAGCCAGGACTGTCGGTGTGTCGCTGTCAACAGTACAAAGAGTTCTCCGACGTTACGAAGAAACTGGTTCTAACCTACGCAGACCAGGAACGGGCAGAACCAGGTGTACCACAGCACGAGAAGACCGATACTTGGTGAACACCATGCTTCGAAATCGCTTTCTCACAGGAACTGAACTCACAAATCAGTTTCGACGCCTCGGAGGAAGTAACCCAAGTGCATGGACAGTAAGACGTCGGCTTGCTGAATCTAACTTAAAACCCCTTAGACCTGCAAACGGCCCTAAACTGGAGCGTGGGCATCGTATTTCAAGACTAAGATATGCCCAGAGCCACGTAAATTGGAGTATTGAAGATTGGTCAAAAGTTATGTTCTCCGACGAATCAAAATTTATGCTCTACAAGCACGATGGAAGACACAGAGTGTATCGAAGACCAGGGGAAAGATTCAAGCAAGCATGCATCGAAGAAAAAGTAGCCTACGGTGGTGGGTCTGTACTTGTGTGGGCCGGAATTTCTTCTGAAAGTAGCACAGAGCTGGTGATCATAGAAAACGGCTCTTTAACTAGCGAAAGATATGTGAAAGAAATCCTCAATGATCACGTTGGTCCATTTATGGTCAATTTAGGTGAGGATGCTATATTTATGCATGACAATGCCCGACCTCATACAGGTAGGATTGTGAATGACTACCTTCAAGAGATGAACATTACTCGTATGGAGTGGCCAGCGCGCAGCCCGGATATCAACCCGATCGAGCATGCTTGGGACGAGCTAGGCAGATGCGTAAAACAACGAAACCCTCCCCCAATCACGCTTCGTGAGCTCAAAATTGCTCTCACAGAGGAATGGGAGAATATTCCCCAAAATCGTATAAGGAACTTGGTGTACAGCATGCCAAACCGCGTAAACGCAGTAATGGAAGCACGAGGAGGCAATACGAAGTATTAAAATTCAAGAAAATCGTAATAAAGTTCAAAAATTTCATGTTTCCTATTTTTGTTTTAAGGAGAGATCAGCAGTTTTTTTCTTTATGTAATTTTGTGTTAATAAAATGTATGGTGACTCATATTTTTTTTACTTTCATTTAAGGAGTATTACATTGTATATTAAATACAATTTATTGCATTAACCTATCATTTTTAGTTTCCGAGATTTTTAACATTCTTTAAGTGACCCTGATTCATTGCTCTCGAGTGTATACATTTTTTAATGCAGAAAATATTAAGTAGCGTTTTTAAACCATTTTAAAAATGGTCCATCAAAATTTATTCCTTGCATGTCCTCATGAAGTACACGTGTTATTTTATGTTACTTATACCAACTGATAGAGAATTTAAATCTTATAATTTTATAGGTTTTTGTTTTTCAAAAAGACCAAAGATTTATTTTACAATTCAAATTATTCCTAAAAATGGTCAAATTCACGACAGAAATACACTCGCGAAGGCGAGTCTGTAGTACACCGTAGGCTCTCGACGTGAGAGCACGTCTCATTTTTCTTTGAAATGTTATTTGCAATAAAAAAAAAAAAAACTAAAAAGTGGTTAAGGCACTTCCCCGAAGGTCATTTGCTCGGGGAAGCGCCTTAAAAGAGTAATCTATTGGAGTGTCTTGCCGGTTATTTTCCATGGGAGAGACATTTTGGAACCTGCAACTAGTCAGTAAATATATATAAGTATAACCCTTATATCACGTATCGGTTCGTATAGAAACAAGCAACAATAGTCTAGACTATTTTAGTCTATACTTGTTTCTTTGAAAAGGCTTTTTTGACATTTCTTCCCAGAGGCATATATAATATTATTATAAACAGTAAACAACAGAATTACAACTACTTGGACAGAAGTACGTGGCATATTAAATATAATAATTTTAAAGAGCGTTTGCTACTTTTGATTTTTGTCGCTACTGTTGTACCAATTCTGGCCTACATATAAACAAATATATACAAAGGGTATCTTGGAACTTCAATGAAATTTTAGAAATACTAAGGAATAAAAAATTATTTGTCATCGTCATTGATTTTATAATAATCCTTTAACATCCAAAATTCTAGCTCTGCCTATTAAAAGCGTGTTTACAAGAGCCACGGAAAGACTTATTCAAATGAACAACAATGAAAAACAAGTCCAACTATCAATACTCATCACATTCATTAATAAAAAAAATATAAAAAAAAATTAAAAAACACGCCTGCCATGTCAAAAAAATATAAAAAAGTGAACTAAAAAATTAAAAACAAGTCAAATATTTGCAGTATTTAATATAATATTTGCAATATTTGCATATTTTTTTAATTATATTTTTTTTTATTTAATACCTTTTAGTGGCTTTAGTGAACAACACAAAAACATGACACAACACAAAAAAAAAACCGTTCGGAACCCTTTGCAGGCGATTTTGACTCACACTTGACCATTTTTTAATGTCCATAAAATACATAGCCTATGTCACTCGGGATAACTCAAGGCTTCTAATGATACCACAAACATTGAAATCGGTCAAGCCTTTTAGAAGTTATGGTGGATTAAAGAAACTCACAAACATACACACATACATGAACCCTGAAAATATAACACTCCTTTTTGGGCAGTTGTGTAAAAATAAAGATTTATGGGAATAACAACGGAAATGTTAAAGATGATTTCAAATTGTCTTACGACTATTTATGGTAACAATACAAAAACACATTTATTTTGAAAGTATGTACCGACAGTGAGCGTAGTGACGCAGCTACACTCACCAATGATGAATAATAAACCTGATGTGAAATAAAAGGAAATCCGAATGTACCTCATATTGCCGTAAAAAAAACAGTATATATTGATCATATTGGTTACACCTAATACAGTTCTCATCCAGGCGGCGGTCGATCGACACATTCGAAAATACAATAATGTATTCAAATATGTGTTTGAAGATTGTCCTGTGCCTGGCTCTGATCGCCTGCATCGACGGCCTCATTTTCAAACATTAGCGAGTGCCTCTATCACCGAAAGGCACGACAGCGGAGATCACGGTGAAGCACAAGGGTGATGAACAACCAGTGTCCACCATGACGATCGACATCGACTAGCGGGACAGCAGCCTGGTGATGTCGGCGGCCAAAGCTCCGGCAGGAGTGCCCCAGCATCCCAGGGCACCAGTAGAACACGTGCCAATCTTGGAGGCTCGTGCCTCCATCAAAGGCAACAATCAATGCGCTGAAGGCTACAAAAGAGTCCCTGGACACTGCATTAAGAAAAGATCTCAAAATTTCACGGCCCCGTCACAGAAACCGAGTGAAGCCAGCCACAGTTGATCGTTTACCTGCTGTACTATTATACGTCAGAGGCGTCACAGACAAGATTGGCTACATCCTGAAGCGAGCTTCAATTAAAACATACTTCAAGCCGCCCAAGAAGATTAGTCAGTCCTTGCCAGATGTCAAGTGTCTCATACCTCTACAAGATGCAGGAGTATATGAACTAGATTGCGACTCCAGTCTCTCTTACATCGGTCAAACAAAACTCAGCATAGAGACCCGCGTAAAAGAACACATAGCTGACGTGAAACACTGCCGCTCAATATTGCCTGCAATCGCGGAACATGCTGAAGGCTCGAGCAATTATATTAGATTCGACAAATCACAGATCCTCGCTAAAGAATCCAAATTCTTACCAAAGATTTTTCGCAAGGCTATTGAGAACATCCTAATTTCAATAGCGAAGATGGCTGAAAGATATCACCTACTTGGGACCCAATGATACACAAATACAAGGCCAAACCCAGGAGCAGCGCTGCTAGACATCAAGACACAGTAAGCTCATATTGCGTAGGTCGGAACACAAATAATTAAAAATAATATAAAGGTAGAGCGAGCAACATCTACTGTCAAGACGAACGCCACTTCTGTCATCCTGACCGAGGTCCATAACCATAAAGATGATGACGCAGCAGGACGAGCAAACCGGTTTACAATTTTTATTATTAAATATGTCTCACGATGGCTTAAATTTTATACAAATAAAACATTTGTATTTATTTCTGTGTATGCAATAGTAACATTATTAACAGGAAACAAACAAAGATCCTGATTTTACATTTAATAATATACTTTATTCGATTGTCTATTGTTTTTATTATAAAGTGCTGACAATTCTATATCCTCGTTTTAAATCATCATTGATTTTATAATTATAATTTAACATCCAAAAGTCTAGCTCTACTTATTAAAAGCGTGTTAACAAGAGCCACGGGAAGACTTCATTAAATGAAAAACAAGTCCAATTATCAACACTCATTTCATTAAAAACAAAGATTTATGGGAACAACAACGTTCAATTTAAACGTTATGAAATGTCAAAGATGATTGCAAATTGTTTTAGCTACTCTAACAATACATAAATACATTTATTTTGTGTACGCTGGTTCCCGTACTTCTAAGTACCGACAGTGAGCGTAGTGACGCAGCTACACACACAAATGATGAGTAATAAACCTGATGTGTAATAAAAGGAAATCCGAATATACTTCATATTGACGTAAAAAAAAAACCAGTATAAATTGACCATGTTGGTTACACCTAATACAGTTCTCATCCAGGCGGCGGTCGATCAACACATTCAAAAATACAATAATGTATTCAAATATGTGTTCGAAGATTGTCCTGTGTCTGGCTCTGATCGTCTGCATTGACGGCCATATTATCAAACATCAGCGAGTGCCTCTATCACCGAAGGGCACGACAGTGGATATCGCGGTGAAGCACAAGGGTGACGAGCAGCCAGTGTCCACCATGACGATCGACATCGACGAGCGGGACCGCAGACTGGTGATGTCGGCGGCCGAAGCTCCGGCAGGAGTGCCCCAGAATCCCAGGGTACCAGCAGAACACGTGCCGACCTTGGAGGCCCGTACCTCCATGGAAGGCTACCATCAATGCCCTAAAGGCTACATATACATAAAGGTCCTTGAACGCTGCGTTCCAGATCCAGAAAACGAATAGTGAAGTTGCAAGCTTTTGCATTGTATTTCTGTACCACTTTCCTGTGATGTTGATCAATAAATTATTTTTAATTTTTTTATGTTTTAATAATAATAAAAAAAAGCTTTAGCTTTAGCTTTATTGATTATTATTAATGCACGTGCACGTCAACGCCAATATATGTGCTAAAAATAAAGTATTTCCAAGCATTAGCAATGTATTTCTGTAACTGTTTCTAAATTATATTTAACTTTAAATGTTGTTTTACCGTTTTTTGTTTACAATATTTAATGCCGTGCTTGTGCAGAAGAATGAAAGGAATAATACATTCCATAAAAATTGTGCATGAAACCAATGACATCATCATCTAAAATGTTTTGCTTGTGGTCATTTTCTACTTACGTCTTTTCACAAGAATTTCTTATAATAACAAGCTAACTGAAACGCCATTATTTCAAAAAAACAAACATAACAACAGGAAAAATTCAAAACTCTTGATTTTAAATTATTTATTAATAAAATTTATTTGATCGTCTATGGTCTATATTATAAAGTGGTTACAATTCTATATCCTCCTTTGAATTTTAAGGGCGACTAATCATAACTTATTTCATAATTTAGTTATTTATGCTAAATTTTACCTAAACGAAGCTATAGATAGGTATTTTAGTTTTCATGTATCCTTCTCCATATACCAGTATTTTTGTTGGTCAGTGTCTGGCTCTATTACAATTTAACTAGTCATTATTAATCTATTTTACTAGAGCGAAAAAGAAACTAAGGACGAGCGTAGTGTGTATGGCTTAGATCTCATACTTGTACATTATAAGTAGGTTATTTTATTTTATGATCCAACAAATAAATGGAAAGAAAAAAACAATAATTTTGACATCATCCCTCAAAAGTTACAAGTTCAGTTAATTTATCACGTAAGTATAGTTTAAATTAAATGTCCACAACTGTTATTTATTAAGATTCTACCGACAACAGGAAAAGCTCAGATTGCACATTGCTCAGATTGTTACAAGGATGTATGCAAATTAAATGTCATTGCTAAAAATAAACACAGCTCATTTGAAGCTCTATTGTAAAATGGAATATTTAATTCAATAAGTTTATTACATTACGTAACGTTTCATAAAAAAACCCTGACATTTTACGATCCTCTGATTCATGTGACGTAGACGGGAATTAACGTAATGATACATTAACAAAACTTTATTTGAGGTCTCTCATAAAACCAAATGTATAAAATTAAATACACCTACTCTTCTGTCCACGAAATAGCTGGCTCCTTTTCTATATTCCGTCTATAAACTTACACATAACGAAGCAGTAAAATAAATATATAAACAAAGTGTTCGATGGACTAACTGCTTTTAAAATTTGTTGTCGAGATTAGGTTCAACTGTATGTTCATAAAATATGCAGTCGCGGATCGATTCCCTCACACACGTACTTTTGATGTGTGAGAGGAAACTTTTTTTTCAGAAGATATATATCTCCAAGATATATATTATTATGCTCCAGCGGCAGCGCGCTTACCATAATTTGAAGCTCTTACTTTACCATAATTGTGGAAGCGAGACGCCGCTACACGAATCGTAGTATTCGTAGTCCGCCGTCTCGCTTCCACGTGGCAAATACAACAGTCCTGTATTAAGAGTTCATGGTACAGGTACAGGTCCTAGTGATGTAATAGACAGCCAAAACGATAACTAACTGCATTACAGAAGTAAATTCTATTCTTAGTCATCATCATATGAGAAGAACAGACTTCTAAGGCATTATTACATATGCATGCTATACGCACTGTTGATCTACAACACTAAGATAATCCCGACTGACAGAACGTATACTATTATATAAAATAAATTCTTAAAATTTTCAATGTATTTACGTTTCCAGCGTTCAGAATAATTAGGGCTTGAATCACTATTGTTTATTTTTTATTACGCGGTACTATATCAGCTCTTCGATTGTCTTAAGATCTGAATAAACACTGAAAATCTATAGTTTTTAGAGTTCAGCAGCTTGTTTGAAATCCTTATAAGTATTAAAATTTCACAGGAAAAAACAAAATAAATATAAAAAGATTTTTTACTGTTTTTAAAATGCACATGACCGAGTCCAATAATAATTTATATATTTGCGTAAAACATGGTATGCGTATAAAGTATATAAAGTACAACATTAATATCTTTCAAATAATCGATCTTCAAACGTATCGCATTCGAGTAGGTAATACATATATGTATGTACAAATTTTGACACTGAAAAGCAGTTATTTCTGATCGAAAATTGTTTACTTATAGTATGATTGACCATAAAGGGAATTCGCAAAATAACAATATTTTAATCCTACATTAAGCAGCCATATTAGTTTTATTACACAGAAAAACGATATCGTCATGAGCCACGTTTGTTTGTAATGCAAGATTACAAAAACAATCTTAAATTCGCTAGTTAGAAATCTATTCAAATTAAAATATATAGACTTCTGTACTGTTAGACTTATTTTAAAACACTTTCATGTTGCACACATATTATCAGGCACATAGGAACGGTTTTGTAGTACAATAATTGCAGAGAAAAAATACAAGCGAAACTCTTGCTAGTTAATTCAATTCACTCTTGACTGGTTTTTCACAATACTCCAACGAACGACGTCATCAAATGATTCAACGTCGACCTCTGGGGGAATGCTCGCATGCGTAATATAGGAAACACGTCTACTACGAGTCTTTACGAACGATACGTATAAAAGCATTACTTTAGAAGGGCTGTAGACATTAATAAGCTGGCTGGCGGCTGAACAACGTAAAAGTACAAAGATGTATTCAAATATGTGGGTGAAAATCGCAGTGTGTTTGGCTCTGATCGCGTGCTACGACTGCCATGTGCTGAAACAGCAGGAAGTGCCGTTGTCTCCTGAAGGTCTGACGGTGGAAGTTATAGTGAGGAACAGAAGTGACAAGCATGTAGTGACTTCGATGAAGATTGATATCGATGAGATGAACAAGAAGGTTCTGATGTCGATGGTGGAAGAGCCCGTGTCGCGAGTGGCGAAGGACGTGTCGGAGGTGACGACGGACTTTGTCCCAACAGTGGGCAGTCGCCACGGGATCCGCCTCGGGACCTGCCCACTCGGCTACACCAGGAGAGGAGGATTCTGCTTCCCTAATGACGACTACTAAAAAAACCTGCTTGATACCCACTGTTCATACTAGTTCACTACAAGACTTATCAGGGATGTGATATATTTCTAGTGTTTAATTTATTTATTGTCCAATAAAAGTTGTACATTTTACTTATTTTTGGGTGTTATTGTTTTTAAATAAACTGTCAAGTAAATACCGTCCTAATATAAATAATAGGACGGTATTTTCTTGACAGTTCTGTATTAAGTTTTTTAAATTTATTCCAAAAATTAACAACGTAGACTTAAACACAGATTTACTGGTTGTCTATTTGTTTTAAATAATTACCTGTGTAGTTTGAAGGACTTTGTTGATAAAGTTATGTTGTCATTTTTTATAATAACATACGGTCTGTCGATTAAATTGAATGTTTTCTTTGACAAAAACCAGTCGCAATATACTTTCCTTACCAATCTTAAAATAATGTCAATTTCCCTAGAAAAGATTGATGAAGAGGATGATGGTCATCGTCTTATACATCATTTGATTTAAAACAAAGTACACTAGCCAGAACATAACTACCTAAAAAAAATACATTAATTACTCCATTAATCTTGGAGTGCAAAATCAGACAGACATCTAAATTAAATAAAATAAGACAAGCAGAATATATTGACTTGTTATTGTTTGACCCATTTTCGAAAACACTGCAGAAAACAGTCATTAAATGATTCAGCGTCGACCTTAGAAGGAATGACAACATGACATGTGTAATATAGGAAACTCGTGTACGAACCTTTCTGAACACGATACGATACCTATATAAGCATTACGACAACGGGACTTGAAACATTAGTTACTCGTATCTGGCTGGCGGTTGAACCACTGATCAAAAGTACCAACATGACAAAAATGTGCGCGAAAATTGCTCTATGGCTGACTCTGATGGCCTGTGTACATGCCCGTATACTAAAACAAAAAGAAGTGCCGCTATCATCAGAAGGCTTAATGGTGGATATTATAGTGAGAAATAAGGGTGAACAAAATATAGTGTCGACGATGAAAATCGACATTGATGAGATAAACAAGAAGGTTTTGCTGTCAATGATAGACAGACCGACGTTGCGAGTGGCGAAAGACATTACTTTGATGACGACAGAATCAGTGCCAACAGTTGAAGATCGATTTTTGCTTCGGGCTGGTGTCTGTCCGAAAGGCTACTCTAAACGAGGCGGGTTCTGCTTCCCTAATGACGACTACTAACAATTAATTCACATCTCATTCGTTTAACGTATGCATTCTAGAATACCAAATTAGCGATACGCAATCCTCATTGTGTTAATTATTTATTGTTCATTAAGCTATTGTTTATCAATAAATATAGATTGTCCTTTTATTTTGTTTTGTTTATTGCCTAAGTATACCTAAAATAATATACAAATATACCTATAATTTGACGACCTGTGGTACCTTTATTTTCTCTAATTTCATATCTACTGCTTTAGGCACCTGTCAAGCGGTTTTTCCTGTACCTTTTATACATCTTTTCGTAATGTTTTGTTTGTATTGGGGCATCAAATCAAAGTTCATGAAAATCAGTCGATCCATTCGTGAGTTCTAAATGGTGTAACTTATACGACTGTACAAACATAGAAAATTTAAAAAATAAGTTTAAGTTCTTTTTATAATTATACCTATTTTAATCGTTTCTTATTGTAGAACGCAAACATATTCCATGTTCTTTTCGAAATATATCAGCATACTTAAAACCAAGTTCTGTGAACATAACTATAATTAAAATTTAATTGAGCACTATAATTAAAAGTTAATTAAAGTTCTACGATATAATTGAGAAGGGATTTTCCCTGTTTAATAGCATGTACATGCGATACTTCTAAATAGGGAAACAGAGCTTTGTACCACCTGACAAGACCATATAATAATAATTATTATACCATATCTTTGACTCCCAGCTCGTCTTCGACCCTGATCTGAAGAAAGATAAGCGCAGAAAAGGCAATGTCTGCCCTTCAGAATTATGGCATACCCGTTTCTCCCATAGATTCTACGGGTTTCTTGGCGGATACCTGTACAACAATATAAACACAACACTGTCCATATACCCATTACGTAAGTCAGTATGTAGAAAAGCGTTGGCCAAATACCTTAAAACGCTTGACTATAAAACAACCGAAGGTCTTCTTACCATAATCTTGTAAATATTTGACGACCTCCGTGGTCGAGTGGCGTACGCACCGGTTCCAAGGTGTCGCTAGCTCTGAGGTCCCGGGTTCGATCCCCGGTCGGGTCAATGTAGAAATCAACTTTCCTACATTGTCTCGGGTCTGGGTGTTTGTGGTACCTTCGTTGTTTCTGAATTCCATAACACAAGTGCTTTAGCTACTTACTTTGGGTTCAGAGCAATGTATGTGATGTTGTCCGCATTTATTTATTTATTTATATTATGCATAAAAATATTTACATACTTGTTTACACTTCATTAATAATAATATAGTTAATAATAATAGTTAAATCTAACCTACTTTAAGATCTTACATTTTTAAATAACAGCAATTGTTATAGGTATCCAATAAAGCAAAGAAATAGAGTTTAATACTTGTTCATAATGTTATTTTGTTCCTATAAATACATATTTGGATTTTGCATAGAACTTGGCACTCATTTAGATCTCCATTCTTTTTGTGTATTGAACTTGGCTTTCCTTTTTTACATTTATGTTTTTGGTGGTGTTCGGTTAAAACTGTCGCCTATAGCTATACATTCATTAACGTATGCAAGTTACTCATTCTTTAGTTCAAAGCAGTGTCCAATAGATATTTGTCAAGACCACACGTTGTTTTATTCAAAATCCGATCAAGCAAACCTCAACCTTAACACCCAACCATATGGTCCATAATCGAGCCGGATACCAGACCCCGCTGCCGACGTCGCCGGCCGCCCGAGAACAAAGAGATCGCGATAAGATAAGACGACCCAAGTGTTCGAGCTGTTTAGTGCAAAGTTTTAATTATTAAAACTTATTCATTTCATTACGTTTGCTACAATTGAAGATATTACATACTTACAATGGCTATGGAAGTCGAAAATGCATTGAGCATAGTGGAAAACCTTGCACATACTTTGAAGAAGACCCAGATCAATTTAAAGAAGTCTCCAAAGGCAAGATTAACTTCGAAGAATTATATTGAAGCCCGCATTAAGTGTGTAGAAGACTACTGGAGTGAATATAAACAAGCTTACGGTGAAATAATGCGAATCGTACCGAAGGAGAAGCGCGAAAAACTACCCTACATAGTTAATGAAGAATTTTTTGAACATGAAGAGCTGTATTTAAGTTTGATGACTGATTTGAAGGATTTATTGGTTTCTCAACCAGTTAAAGATAGTGGTTCATCGTGTACAAGCAGTGATATTCAACAAACGCGAGTGGTTTTGCCGAAAATACAATTACCTACGTATAGTGGACAATATAAAGAGTGGTTATCGTTCCATGATTTATTCAATACACTTGTACATAACAACGCGGCACTAAGTAATGTACAAAAATTACATTATTTGAAAACAAGTCTTAGTGGAGAAGCCGCATCGATATTGAAACATATACAAGTGACAGATACGAACTACGAACAAGCATGGAACATTTTAAAACCAAGGTATGGCAACAAACGTATTAATGTTGACGCGGTTATGAAAAGATTTTTCTCTCTTAAGAAAATCAACGTGGGTAATGCTAGTTCTATCAAGATTTTACTGGATACTACATTTGAGTGCTTACATCAATTTAAAAATATGAATGTGCAAACGGACAACTGGGACCCTCTGATAATATTCGTCATAGTGCAAAAACTAGACTGTGATACCCACAAAGACTGGGAAAACTATGTGAGCAGCAATTGTGAAGAACCTGATAGCCTACCGACCCTCGACATGTTTCGTAAATTCCTCGAATGCCGATTCCGTACGTTAGAACTTACAGAACCAACTAAACAAAAGACAACTTCAATTCATGTTCGAGAAAAATCATTTCACGTTGCAACTAATGTGGAGAACAATAAATCGTGTCAGTTGTGTAAAGAAAACCACACAATTAGCCACTGTAAGGAGTTTGGAAGACAAACACCAACACAAAGAAGCGAGTTTATCAAAATCAACAATTTATGCTTCAACTGTCTTGCACCCGGACACTCTGTGAGACTTTGTCGCATACCAACAAGCTGTAGAATATGCAAAAGGCGTCATCATACACTTCTTCATGAAAATAAGGAAAGCACAACAAAACCAATCACAACGGGCAACACTGAAACCAAACAACCCGCGGTGACACTACATACCAATGTGGAGAAGTTTGAAGAAGCAGAGAAGGACATTACAATGGTGACATCACACGTTTCTAGCAAACAAAGCACATCGTTGCTAGCAACTGCAATCGTAAAAGTGAGAAGTGAAGACAACTATACAACGATACTGCGAGCTTTAATCGACCAAGGCTCACAAGCCAGTTTTATTAGCGAACGAGCGGCACAACAACTCAAGGCCAAGCGATTTCCTATCAAAGGTACTGTTGTAGGCGTGGGATCAACAAGAGAAGACATCAAACAAGTAGTTCAGATCAACATAGAATCAAGATGTGAAAATTTCAACTTGGAAGTTAGAACATATGTTATGTCGAAGCCACTGACTACTAAAATACCATCCCGCACAATCAACACAAATTATTGGCCTCATCTAGATGGACTAGTCCTAGCTGACCCTAACTACTGTCAGCCAGGATCTATTGATTTACTTCTGGGTGTCGACGTGTATGCTCAAATTGTTCAGAACCAGTTAATCAAAGGTCCGCCAGGGTCACCATGTGCACACAAAACAAACCTTGGCTGGATTCTATTTGGAAAAGTGGAAGATAGAGTACAACAAACAGAGTCGGTTCACGTTATGCATCATCAAATCATAGGAGAAGACTTATTGAAGACACTCTGGGAGATAGAACCAGATTCGAAGAGGACATACACAAAAGAAGAAAACCAATGTGAAAACTTCTATGAAAATACATACAGAAGAAACAGTAATGGACAATACGTTGTGAGACTCCCATTTCGTACTAATGAACCAAAAGCAGCGGACGGGAACACGAGACAAATTGCATTGAACCGCTTGATTCAACAAGAACGAAGACTTCAAAACCAACCTGAACTAAGAGAAGAATACGACAAGGTAGTAGAAGAATATTTAACAATGGGACACATGGAAGAAGTTCCAAAGGATGAAATTAACAACCGTGCTGTATACTTACCACATCACGCCGTAATTCGAAGAGACAAAGAAACCACGAAAGTCAGAGTCGTATTTGATGCGTCATGCAAGGGAACGAATGGCATATCTTTGAACGACGAGCTCATGACTGGCCCGGTGCTGCAAGAAGATATGCGAAGCATAATAATGAGATGGCGCATGCACAAGGTGTGTTTCGCAAGTGACGTCATCAAAATGTATAGAATGGTACTTGTTGATAAGAAGGATACAGATCATCAAAGAATATTGTGGCGTAGCAGCATCACACCCAACCTTGAGCCAAACTGCCAAGCACCTGAAGTCAAGGACTACAGATTGAAAACAGTAACGTTTGGTACAGCATCTGCGCCTTATCTTGCCATAAAAACGTTAATTAAACTAGCAGAAGATGAGAGAGAACAGTATCCTGAAGCTGCCAAAATTATCCGTGAAGATTTTTATGTCGATGACCTGACATCAGGGTGTGACACAACAGAAGAAGCAATTCGTGTTAGTAAGCAAATCATTGCCATTCTGAAACGAGGAAGATTTGAACTTCAAAAATGGGCGTCTAATGATACCGAGTTTCTTAAATCTATAGACGTCAACAAAATAACAACAAAGGCTAACCTAGAATTGAAGTTAGACGGCACCATAAAAGCTCTTGGTCTGTCATGGAATCTTGGAAGAGACGAGTTTGACTACCAACTACAATTATTAGAACCTATATCAGATCACATAACAAAGAGAACCATTCTTTCAGATTTGCAAAAATTGTTTGATCCCCTGGGGTGGATAGCACCAGTTATTATAACAGCCAAAATCCTGGTACAAAGATTGTGGCTAGAAGGAATAGGATGGGATCAAGAAATAAGCAAAGAATTGAAAGAAGAATGGAAGTTCATTAGAAAAGACTTAGAAAACGTCAATCAAGTAAGAATCAGACGTTGGGTTGACACCATTAGCACCGAGAAAGAACGAATAACATTACATGGGTTCTGCGACGCGTCTGAAAAAGCATATGCAGCTGTGGTGTACTGCCGAACACAAACCAGCGAAGGTGACATAAAGATAAGTCTCATCGCATCAAGAACAAAGGTAGCTCCTGTGAAGACCATTTCACTACCACGTCTCGAGCTGAGTGGAGCTACGCTACTGGCTAAATTGCTAACCAAAGTGAGTCAAGCTATGAGAATCTCATCACACAACGTGTTCGCTTGGACTGACTCAACCATAGTACTAGCGTGGCTAGTCGGAGAACCAAGTCGATGGAAGCCATTTGTCGCGAACAGAGTAGTCGAGATACTAGAAACCCAAAGCAGTAGCCAATGGTTTCACGTGCAGTCAGCACACAACCCAGCCGATATAGCGTCAAGAGGATCATCTTTATCAGAACTACAACAGAAAACATTATGGTGGAACGGCCCTACATGGCTTTCAGAGGAAAATATCGATTTCACAAAACCATCATGTTCAACTACAGATTTAGAGAGAAAGAAACCCATACAGTCATACGTAACTGTAACAAATGGTGAAGAGAAATTCCTCAAATTTGAAGAATATAAAACACTTACGGAGTTGTTAAGAGTAATAGTACATTGTAGAAGAGTTTTAAATATGAAGAGAAATCCTAATAAACTGGAACAGGAGATAACAGTGGATGAATTACAAAACGCTTTGGAATATTGCATTAGAACAGTGCAAGAAGAAGAATTTTCAGAAGAAATCAAAAGAATAAAACAAGGGTCGAATGTAAAAACTAACAGCATTCTGAAGACACTTAGCCCATTCTTAGACAATCAAAATATCCTCAGGGTGGGCGGAAGACTGAGAAACGCAGACGCCGATGAGAACGTAAAGCATCCCGTGATACTGGGCAACAAAAGCAGCTTCGTATTACTAGTTTTGGCTGATGCACACCTGAAAACAATGCATGGTGGAATAAATTTGATGATTACTTACCTGATGAGCAAATACTGGATCGTTAGCTGCAAACGTCTGGTGAAGAAACACATTCACGGATGTCTGACCTGTGCGCGGCAACGAGCTGCGAGTAAACAACAAATAATGGGTGACTTACCTGAAGCACGGGTGACTCCTTCGCGTCCTTTCGTTCGAAGTGGAGTGGATTTTGCTGGTCCTGTGTACGTATTAAATTCAAAGGGAAGAGGGGCGAAAACAAGCAAGGCATACATTTGCATCTTTATTTGTATGGCGGTTAAGGCTATACATTTAGAGCTAGTAAGCGAGCTGACAGCTGATGCATTCATCGCAGCTTTCAAACGTTTCGTGGCCAGAAGAGGAAGATGTAACGAAATCTGGAGCGATAACGGAACGAACTTCGTGGCATCCAACAAGGAGTTAGGTAGAATGTGGAAAGAGGCTGGACTACAAGTACCCGGTCCTATAGCAGACCAACTGGCAAATGAAGGAACACAGTGGCATTTCACACCGCCATATAGCCCAAACTTTGGAGGACTATGGGAAGCTGGCGTTAAGTCCGTTAAACAGCATCTACGAAAAATTCTTACTAATAATTTGACATTTGAAGAATTCAACACAGTACTCACACAGATAGAGGCCTGCCTCAATTCTCGCCCTTTGACGCCGATCAATACTGACGTGGATTTAATTGGCGACATACAAGTGCTCACACCTGGGCATTTCCTTGTCGGTGAAGCATTGATAACCATACCTGACCGTGACTATACCACGGCTAACATGAACCAGTTGTCGAGATGGCAACATTGCCAAAGACTGGTTCAGGGATTTTGGAAACGTTGGCAAACTGAATACTTGTCGCGCCTCAACCAAAGAACAAAGTGGCTGAAAACAACCAAGGAATTCGAGGTCGGCGACATTGTTCTACTCAAAAATGAAAATATGCCTCCCAGCAAGTGGGCATTGGCACGGATAGTTGAAAAACACCCCGGACAAGACGGGATAACTCGAGTATATACAGTACGTCACAACGGTAAACTGACGAAGAGATCACTCGCAAATTTATGTGCGTTACCAATTAGTACTGAAGACTAAATTTATTTATTACCTTTGTGTGTAAGCTCATAGTCATGTAACTTTAGTTGTTATGTTTGTTATGTTGTTATTAAGAAAATGAGTCATAACTTCATGTTCGAATGAGTAACAGTTTCAAATCATTATGTAAATCTTAGAGTAAATTGAGTAACAATAACTTATTATTTATACCTGTTCAAGTAGCATGTTTTTAAGTGTTTGTGTAACATTATATAGTGTAAATTATCAAATTGTTTAAGTATGTTTGAAAAGGCCTTAAAGACCTTTTGGTGGGCGGTATGTTCGGTTAAAACTGTCGCCTATAGCTATACATTCATTAACGTATGCAAGTTACTCATTCTTTAGTTCAAAGCAGTGTCCAATAGATATTTGTCAAGACCACACGTTGTTTTATTCAAAATCCGATCAAGCAAACCTCAACCTTAACACCCAAACAGGTGGGATATCATTACTTTTTGTAAAGAAAACTAGGTAGGTATTGAGATTTAATGTTATTTCTTGCGTTTCCGCTGCATGGTGCCGCGCGCCGCCGAAAACACACCGTTGGCCGGTTGTTTAACGCGTATTACAAGTTTTTTGTATAGTGATATCACTTATTTTTTGACTTAAATTTATTTTTATATTTCTGTTATATAGAAGATATATTAATACATATATTGGGATAGTTTCAAATAGCAGCTTGTAACGGTTCCAAGGCAACAATTAAAAAAAAAAAAAAAAAATTGTATGGTGACCCCCCCTGTTTTTTTAACTTTTTTTTATTTTTAGACTTTTTCCTTCGCTTACACACAATTACCGAGCTGGATTCCAAATTTCATCTTTCTAGGTCATCTGGGAGTAGGTTAGGTTTAGGTACTATATGTCAGTCAGTCAATATTAAAATTTACAACTTTTAGACCTTCATATCTTTATAACCGTTTGAGCTAGCTTCAGGAAATTTGGGCTTCTAGATGTCCTTATGGATATAATAAAACACACGTAGTTTTATGTGTTTACGTTAAAGAGGTTTTAAGTTATGGAAGGGTCAAAAGTGGCACCAAGTGGTTCGTGTAATGATACACTTGCCGCTGTCTAGACAGTTGCTTGAACTTGGCTTGACACGCGGCCGCGTGTCTAGATAGTTAAAATAATCCCCCCTCCCACACAATTTCGGCTAGTAAACGTTACATGACAGATGTACATACGGAAATGATATCCTCACACACCCACACATACACCTCACACCCACACATTCACAACTTTGCACTTTAAATAATTTAGTATTACATTCTCCTTAAAATTTGTAATAATTAAGTAATATAATTTTGTAATTTTTTACTCAGCATCTTCACTTAGTTATGTATTTTTGGCAAGGGCTGTATTCTAATATTAAATTCATCAAGTTTTTCTATACTCACTAAGTTTAGTGGGGCCTGGCGACCCGTAATTTATATCTACATCGGGCACCAGTCTCTCACAAATGCTTAGAATATTAAATATTAGATATTTCCTACTGTAATTACTGTCATTTGTGAAGAGAAAATAAATAAATTTATGATTATTTGTATCTCTTATCTTTCACGGGTTATCCTCAGCAATGAGAATACCCGGTCCTTTGAAAGGCTTACGTGGGGACACAGGTCCAACACGCAGAGGCCTCGTTGAGAACTTTACTTTAATATGGGATGGGGCATCTACCAGAAGCCATTCATCCCTGCCCTATGAGAGAACAGACATGAACGGCCCAAGGTAGCTACAGAATCATTGTAAATTGTGGTGATAAAACTAATTTGTGTTATGGGTAGGTATATCTTAAGTAGATTGGTTCTAAATGTGGAATCGGAAACTATGACACCTGCCGTTTAACACATAGAAATGCTATCAAATGGGCAGTTGGTGACTCGCCAGCTCACTAGATGGGCCCCCCGAAACAGCCGCCACGATAGGCAGCGAGGGGCAACACCAGTGCGAGCGGCTAGGGGTGTCGAGCGGTGCGGCCCCGATTTCGCCATCACAGGATTCACAGGTCACCGAAGCGGCCTGGAGCGGGTTTCCACGCTATTATGCCATTAGACACTTCCACCTCCGAGCATATAGCTCTAGCGGCCCCTCTCTAGCCAGCCAGTAAAGGCAAGAAAGAGCTGGGAGCCCTCCTAAGGAGTGTGGAAGTGGCCCCCTGAGACAGTCCGGTCCGTTGTGTCGCTACTCACAAACAGCTCGCCACAAGCTGCCCTGCGGATGTATGCTCCTACATATACCTTCAGATACAGTTTTTATTTATATCTCAAGGTTGGAAAAAGCAAGTTAATATGCCCTCAGGTATTGCGTTATTCTCATGATGAGGTAACGACTTGCCCCGAGGGGTTATTATTATTATTATTTGACTGACCTATTGGGCTAGTGGTTCGTGACTCCAACTGCTGAAACGGAGGTCGTAGGATCGATTCCCACCCAGAACAAATCTTTGTATAATGAACGTGATCATTTGTTCTGTGTCTGGCTCTGGGTGTAATTTATCTATAATATGCATGAATTCAGATATATTTAAGTAAGTTTATCAGTTTTCTGATTACAGTATACTACAGGCTCTGCCTAGTTTAAGATCAGATAACTACCTTTAAATTGTCCCAAGATATTTCTTTTATGAGATCGTCAGAGTAAGCTTCGTTTCCATTTAATATTAGAGAGTACAATAGTTGGAGTGCGACTCCTCAAAGGCATTAGACTATGGTTAGTATTGGTCAGCAATGCTTTTCTACCTAGTAAGTAGTAACAAATCTTGTGTCTTAGCAGGCATAGGCATCTAAATATATTTTCAGAGATTACAATGGATATTAAATTTGTTCTGGGATATCGTCAGTAAAGCGAAGAAACCTTGCCTGCATTGAGGTTTGGTTAGTATGAATTCAGCAAGCCCCTGGATTTTTTTAGGGCGGAGGATTTTCCTTAGCCAAATGTACGTGAATAAACCCAAATAAATTTAATAATATAATAAATCAAAAATGTATCCTGTTAGCAACATTTCCTATTATAAATGACTAAAATAAATGTCAAAATTCATGGTAGGTATATCAATGCCAATTAGTAGTAGTAGTATATGTTATATACCAAAACATGTTTTATCATCTCCTTTTAGGGTATATGCCTAAGCATAATACCCTATATTTCGTCTATGCCTAAGTATAGACGTAATATTTATCCCTAACCAGATTCATATATAAGCATAGTGCTTCATAGGATCCAGACATTAGAAATTTGACTGGTAATTGAACCACTGATCGAAGTTACAAAAATGGCATTAATTGTGATAATTGCTGTATCGCTGGCTTTAGTGGCCTGTATTGACGGCAAGGTTTGGAAACATGAAGTACCGTTGTCATCAGAAGGCCTGACGGTGGAGATAGCTGTGAAGAATAAAGGTGTCACTCATCCAGTGTCCACTATGAAGATTGATATAGACGAAATTAATAAGAACGTCGCGTTGTCGATGGTTGAAGAGAAGGTGTGCCCCAGAGGATATGTAAGGGCTGGCGGGTTTTGTTTTCAGAATGATCATACCACTTAAACTTAAGAATGTCTTAAATGACTATAAGTCTAACATCTAGTGCCAAAGACAGTCACAGTTTATTACCATTTCTTTCTTTACAAATGGTTGTATGTTGTTTTTAATAGTTTAAAATAATGTAAGAGCTGATATGCTATGTATAATAATATTTTACTTTACGTACTTTACTGCTTGAATATTAGATGTTTTATTATATATTAGAGCCATTTAATGTTGTTTGTTATTCTTATTTTTATTTTATTTTTTATTATCTCAATTTTTATTTTCTAATTTTTTGTGTATGGACCTTGTGTCTGCAATAAAGATTTTTATTATTATTATTATTTATTATTATCTTTACTGTATCCTGATCAAATTTATTGTATGTATACTCTACTGCTAAGGAGTCTCTCATTACTCGACTATCATTTGCCGTGTACAATATTAAAGAGTATATTTTGCTATTTATATTTTTGTCTTGAATCTCGATTTGTATGTAAAGTTTTCCGTCTGGTCAGGTACTTTTAATGGAAGTCATGTTTGGATAAAACTTCATAAATAACTTACTTTCAAGATTCAATGTTGTTGTATTGTTGTCATCATTAACTAGGTAAAAACATACACGTTTAGTTTGGAATACAGTGCATGGTAATCGTGTTCTTTAGTTTTGTTATGCTAAAGGTCATTGGGTATAATCTGCCGCGGTTTGTAAACTTTTGTGTACAGAAACAAAACTAGATTTAAATAGTTAACTTACCCACTTTTTATTTCATGTACTTTTTTTTTATTGCGTTTTAAACATTAGTAGGTCAAAGAACAATGTTACAATGCTGGGCAAAGGCCTTCCCCATATCCTTACAGACACTCTTCTCTTACGTAACTTCAGACTACCCACAGTAATGCGACCCATACTATCGTAAACTAGAGACATTAATCTGTCTATTTCACCTTATTTTGTTTCTGTACAGCGTGGGTATAGTTTCCATACTAAGGTGCCCATTGAAATTTGTTTTTCCACCGATTTATAAATGTAAAAGAACTTCATTAGGATGGCTACCTTAGCTACACAAATCATTTTGATACTGATCTTACCCCGATAAGGACTGATAAGGAGCGATATTGTTATAGAATAATAAGTGCATACAACGTAACGGTTTAATAATTTTAATGTTTTATAATATTAGGCATTTGATAAGGTAAATACTCGAGTACAGATTTTACTCGTGCGGTCGTCGTTAAAATACGTCGGTTTAGTCTTGACATAAGCTTTATTTGTGAGTTAAGATATCTATAGGAAATAACTCAGTTTCTTATTACTATAGGGATAGATGACTGTGTATGAATAGTAAAAATCTATTTAGTCCACCATTACAATATTATCAAAATATAATAGACCCAAATTTTTTTCTTCTTTTTTTCAGTTACTTTTTTCTTCTTTTCCACAGAGAATACACATTTTTCTTTTATCAAATCAATCACAAAATACGAAGATATACCGCTTTAAAGTTTAGGAGTGGGGGCTTGTGACGTCACGGGTTGGTACAATTTTTGGGTAGACGTGACGTCACGCAAGATTTGTACTCACTGTATCTTCATAATTTTTTTTTTGCGGGACAAACGAAAAAATACTTGTCTAATATTTTTATATTATCGAAAAGATGGACAAAAAATAATAATTAGTCATCTCTTTCGTATGATACATTTCACTCAGATGCTTGTACTCATAACATATTTCTTCTTGCAGCAATTACAGCCAACAAACAGCTAATTCAGAAATTTTAAATAAGCAGAGTTTTAATTGCAAATCTCTTAAAAATTTAGGTGCAGAAGGAAGTTGTTAAGGATAATTTAAAACGGAAATTATAATTATATTTTGTAACCTCAGATTTACATAATATCTAAAACATTCCGCTATTGGCATGAGCTATTTATACCTAAGCGGTTTTATCCCGACGGTATTTGTGTACGTTTTATTATATATAATTATTATACAAGAATTACGTTAGTTTATGTTCTCGAATAGTTTCCTATGTATGTGAGTAGTTAGGTAAATTCACTGTGATAATGATTTTGTCATATTTCTTTGGAGAGTGCTAATTTAATTAATTGGTTAATTATTTTTATAGAAGGTAATTAATTGATAACTCAGCGCTTAATAAACACAAGGATGGACCTATATCTTAACATTTTATGTTACAGGTGCAGTGCAGGTGATTTTGTTGTTTTTTTTTGGTAGAGATCTTTGCAGTTAGCCCGAGCGCAGGCTTTGACTGCTTCACCGGACTAGGACGAAGACCCTAGCCAGAGCAATAGAGTGATTTTGTTGTAATAATTTAGAAGAGAAAGGAGGTCTTTTTTCATGTAATTTAATATTAAAATGCACAAAATTCAATAGAATTAACGAAAAAGAAAATAACCGAAACATTTTAACTAAAACCACTTCTAAAATAATGAAGCGACATGAATAGTGTATTTTAATCTTCTCGTCAATGGTAGTAAATAATTACAATCACTGGTATTATGGACGCAGCCGAGCCCAATACAGTCCGCATTTCATATTATGAATAGGTTCATGTTAAAATTAAATAAACCCCTCTGAATGGTAAGCCGCTTGCTCGCTGTAATATTGCATGAACGGTACAATTATGGAAAATATTTCATTACGGCATGTGGAGATTTGAATGAGCGTTATTTCAATATACAGGGTGTTACCGAAAAGTTGTATGCATTTAAAATAGGTGAGTAGATCTGGTATAGACTCAGTTTATGTTTCAGCTAAAATCAGTTTCTTAATTTATATTATTAACATCTCATTTTTCACATCAATTTCTTGACACCAAAAATAATAACCGCCGCTCATTTGGCTAGTGACGTAATTAGTATCTTAACCCGCGTAGTGCAGTTAACATTTTTATTTACTCATTTTAAGCTTAGATTTAGTAATCTGATTCTGTACCCAATGTACTCCACATTATTTATGGATAGATATAACCTTTCAGTAACACCTGTATCTCAAAGAGAATTCATGAAATTGTATCTGTTTTTGATACGTTTGGTCACTATGTGAATATTTCGACAGGTCTTGTGCATATCCGTTATTAAAAATGCATTGTATTTACTTAGTCCGAATGATGCATTTTCCTGTATGTAATTTCTAATATTAATTATAGTACTGTCTATCCAAATTATAACTGAATTCCAGGTTTAATATGCAATGTAAGTTGTTGAATCACAATTTTGTCAGCAATTAACTCTCAAAACTTTAAAATTTCTTTCCTTAGGTGTATAAGACAATGACCCAGGACTTCATTATTCAATAATGAAGTACAACCACGGTTTTTTTTTGTATTTAAATTACATATAGATGACAAAGCAGAAATTTTAATTAGAATTTAGTATTAAAAGTTGTCCTTGACTCCGTTGTTGGAAACACTTAACACCTGTTTTATTAGTGGTTTGTATCAATAAAACAAGTCGCAATAATCTATGTTATGAATCATAGATTTTTGCAAAGTAAAAAAAAGTCGTCTTATAATTAAGCTTATATTATGTTGGGGCTATATTATACCTATTCACAAAATGAAGATGTTAGAATATAATATATCCACACTAATATATTTGCTGTACCTAGTATTTTGCATGTCCTGTTAATTGATGTAACTGAGATTACCCATATTAATGAGGTCTTGACACTGATATATAGGTTTATTGCACATGTGCACACATATTTACTTCTTAACCATATAGGTAGGTACATACCATAAATTGCGTAAGGCAGTCTTACTGCTTTGAAATAAAGCTCAATATCGTATAAAACTGAGGACGTGCGTCTTTAATTGTTTAAATAGCGTAAGTTTTTTAACATAAACAGTATCAATTATTTACCACGTAAATACTACATACTAGTGTTATCTTTACTTTAAAAACCCGCATTCTAAGGAAGTCAGCGCCATCTATGTCGTAAACGGTGAACTTATTGTGCGTTGTTTGTGTCTTGGCTACAAGAAGGTTAAGGTTTAAAAGCGGTAGGGCTGAGCGGTTCCCCGCTCCAAAGCGAGCTGCTCATATAAGTGATCAGTGGAGTTTCTCGACTGTAGTCACTCCACCTAGAGGAAGTGTGAGCCATGCAGGTGATTTAGGATGACACGGCTCAATCAAGGACAGGGACGGCAACGCGCTAGTTTTATGTATCTTCAAGAGCTTTTTATGATCTTCATAGCTGACATCATCAGATGATCCACGTTGTCGTCGGTGGAGCTAGGCTCAAAATAAGCTCGTAAAAATATTTCTGGCCACAATAATAACACATCACGATAATATGTCATCCACCGACTTGCATGTTACATGTTTTCGTACATACATTTTCCTCTTCAAAGACCTCCGATGTGACCGAGCAGCGGTGTTCAATTACCACCACTTTATTCACTTGTCCATTGGACAAACCCCTATAGATAGATACTATTAAAAAATTAAAGGAACATAACTGAAGGGGATTTCCCTCTAGCATCTACATTTAATAGCAGTAAAACATCAGCACTGAAGATTGTGATCAATTCTCGACTCATACAACCGGGACTATGCATGTAATAAAATGTCCACATTAATCACTCCGGCTCAACGTCACAATTATTTTATTAAAAAACCCATGGCGAATTAGATTCATTCATTAATTACGATATTACTTTTGGAGAATAATGTTATTCCCAACTTACGCGTAAAGCATGAATCATTTAGTTTTTTTTTGTTTCATTGACATACTTTAAAAGTATTGTTGTGATCACCTTACAAGACAGAGCCCTTACAACCTTTGAGATTGTTAATAAGTAGCTTAGTTGAAAAAAGCATGGTTATTAGCTAGTGACTTTTCCTAGAATTTCCCAGATGTTGTCCATGCTAGGAAAGAAAATTAGATCCTGAATAAGTTTCCTCTATATTTTCTTCCTGAAATAATTGTAGGCTTAGGTTTAAGAAATTCTTAAAATGTTTACTATAATCTCTTTTCTTGACGAATCATTTTCTTAGTTTTCATTCAAGCATATTATTAAGTTGACACTTTTGTCTGCGGGTTTGAAGCCATAATCACAGCATAACATTTCAATACCCTTTTATAAAAAAAAATACGTATAAACTTTTGAATTGAATGTACAAAAATATTAAATCGCTTATGTCGTTCTAATAGAATTCGTTACACGTTATTCAAATCTCGAATAGCGCAGACGCCTATTTATAATTCGTAATTGATATGTCATCAGGTACCGAGACAACGAAAATCAAAAATGGAGCACCTGGCAATGCGTGCCGTCGCAGTCATAACAAGCTATTTGTCAGCACATTAATAGTCTCGAAGCGTTGTCACGCTGATTGAAGGAATACGTAACCGCTAATTAAATAACAAGAGCATTGAATTTCAGTAGACTGTTGCCGTAGAGATCTATTCTGATGAGCAAGATTTGAAATGTAAAAGTCAGGAAAGGATTTTTTTGTATGAATTTTAAGGGGTCCTAATAGGTGAAAAAGAAATACTCAAGTATGCATTATTTATTTATAACACCTTAAACTATAATTACAGGGTTTACCCAAATGCGACAGCTAAACTATACACTTGTAAACAAATCAGAAAAGTTTAAAGGAGAATGACCAAGTGACTATGGCACTTAGTATCACTATTAAATATATTGTGCCACAATGTAATATATCTTAATATAAAGTATAATTAAGGTACTTTTAAATGTAGTAATTTTTTTTTTAATAATTCCGCGCATTTTGCCGTAGTTTACCTAATATGACTAAGTGCGGCTAAATGCAGTGGGCAACCGACACTTTTATTTTTTGCTCAAAATATTCGCGTAAAATTGTATATTATTATTATAACTTACTGCTGTGGGTGAAATCCAAGAGGCCAGAGTATTGTAGATTTCGTCACTGACTTCTCTCAACGACTGCCAGCTCAAATGCCGCAGTCGAAGTGAACAATGAATACACCGGCGAACTGAACTTTCCATAATGAAATTAAGTAATAGAGTCTATATCTCACAATAAAATAAATTACAATGATAGTTATATGGAGTCTCTGTCTTACGATCACCTTATATCGTAGTCGATAAGTAATAACCACAAAGAAAAATTAAAATATGACATAGCAACTAAACATAATAATATTGATTGTCATGTTTGAGGTGTCAATGATTGACATTACAGTGTAGGTAGGAATGTACGGAAAGTTGATGTAGAGGTAACTACATACAAAAATACTTTTATTTTTATCAGTTTTTGTCCGGGGAAGTTATGGTTATCTACTAATTGATCTAGGCTTTTAAATTAAAAAAAGGAATTATTGTTATAACCAACTTATGGCACAATTTGGATTGAAGCGATACTGGAAATGGTAATTCTCCTTTTTCTTTCAGTAATTTTTCTGTTGAGCAAAAGTATCCTGAACTTATTATAATAACTTTTGTTAAAATGATCTATTTAAGAAACAGAATTCTAGTTCGGAATATATCTACGCCTAGGTATTATAGGTGCCCACTTGTGTTAACTGTTACGACGTTTTGAAGTAAGTGTTGTTCTCTATCCGGCTCTGGAACTTTTAATTTTGACTGGAGTGTAGAAGAATTTAGTTGTACAATTAGGTACGGAAGGTATATATAACATTTTAAAACATACTATGCAATATACATTTTATGAATCTTGGTATCTAAGAATAATTATCTTTATAGCTCGCTGAAGTGGCAATGGCCATGTCTGTCGAAGGACCGATAGCCGCTGGAGCAGACGAGTCCTAGAATGGAGACCGCGACTCGGCAAGCGTAAGGTAGGACGCCCCCCTGCCGGGTGGACTGACGACCTGAAAAAGGTCGCTGGAGGGGACTGGATGCGGAGGGCGGAGGACCGGGTGTTGTGGCGCAAATTGGGGAGGCCTATGTCCAGCAGTGGACTATGATTGGCTGAATGATGATAATTATCTTTATACTTTTTAACTATCAGTCCTTACTTCAATTCCCTTTAACAATACTGCCAGAAAAGAGAAACAATGGTTAATCCTGGTTCTCAGGGGAATTATGTATTCAGGGGGAGTATGTTTTGGGTCCCGATACCGAAGCAAGTTTCCTATAAAGATAGATCTGCAAAGTCTCTAAGGAATAAAGAAAATGTTTTTGAATAGATAATAATGTTGGTTTGTCCACTTGTGTATTCATAGTGGCACAAATCAATGTCTGTTCTCGGTATTTTGTGGTACTAGCACTTAGTTAAACTTAGGAGAAGAAATGGTAACTTTTTATTAAGGTTGTTCGTGAATCAAAATATTACAATTCTTTTGGAAAAAAATATTGAGAAGTAGACTATTTGTTTGCATAACATTTAGTCGAAAATAATAGTTGGCTTTAAATAAATCATGACTATTCATGTAGATAGCCACGCCACATTCATTTCCTGAACGTTGCTGATTGTCTTGAGTGTGAAACTTTCTCATAGATGGCGTTGTTACATAGAATGGCGTGTACCTATTTCCCTAATGTTACATAAACTATAAAAAAGTATATGCAAACCTTTTTAATGTATTTACGATGAAATTAAATAGTATGAAAAGCAAGAGAACCATTCTCAGCGTCAGTATTAACCTACTATGAACATACTTCTGCTAGATTCGATTAGATGTCGCCACCATTCGCATTGAAAATGTTTAGTTGTTGTTCTTCAAAAATACTATTGTGTTGTAGGACACGGCATTTATTTCTTTTTAATTTATTCTTAAAAATATATAAATTAATAAAGATTAATTTTTGGATTTTTATGTGTGTATTATGCGTTAAAATTATTTTTAAGTGGGTAATTAAATAAGTAATAAGACACATGAAAAAAAAAAGACTTAAATTGACTTTTCCGATTTGGAAAACAGAGCGGGTAGATAGCATTTTAAGGACTTTTTTTATTGTAAGGTTGTATCTGTAGATTTTAATTTAAAATTAAAATAAATTAGTGGATGATATTAATATAGTTAGTGTTTTTTATATTGTGATTTTCTAAAACGGATGATTTTTAACCTGTTAAATAAACTTTTTGTGGATGGCAGATCTAAGGTGCAGTTAACGAGACGGAATCAAAGAGCTAATTTGAATTTAGAAATAACTTAAGGTTAGTACTTAGTTTCTTATATTTATTTAACATATTTCCAATACACAATGACAAAGTTCTTTAAATATCTTTTATTTGCAAAATTTTACAAACATGTAATAACTCTTTTATGTTTGTTTTGCAATAGTAGTCAGTCACGATCTGTCTGGCTTGATAACTGAAAACTTGATGAGTTATGTATTTTATACGAGCTATTAAAAATGGAGCTTGTATCTGTAAATAGATGGGAATGGCCGAAACAGGAAAGACGGAATACACGTGTATTTTTAGATGTGACATGGAAACAAAAAACTAACTGTCACTGCGATCGTTTTGGAACGAATAGATTATAGTTGAAATAATATTGCTTGTAAAACCGTGTTGGACAAGTCTTTTGTTTAAATAACGCTTAAATGCCGCCATAAATGTATGGAAGTATGTTTTTCTTAAAGTGTCTTATTTTTGAGGGAATACGTTAAATACATGTATTAAATATCTTCAAGTACCTACATATTTTTTTTAAATTTAATTGCAGAATACATTGCTACATAGAATCTAAAATTACTAACTTAGGCTCTCTTCTGTCCTTTATTTACTTTGTTATTGCAATACTAAACAGTAACATGTTCCTCTGCCCAACCCTTTCTCCAACCATGTAGGCTTCCAATTTTACCGGATTCAGCTCAACACTGTATTTTTCATGGACAACTGCCTATCTGACCTCCACAAGCCATGTTAGGTGACAAGATGTCTCATGACTTTTAATGATTTAACGACTGCCAAATATCAATGTTCGTAAGTCAGGACCAACGGCCTTACACACTTTTTGAGGCACTGAGTATTGAAACTACAAATAATTCATCTAATTACAAAAAAAAACCAACATCAAAAGTCTTACATGGTTTTCTTATGGATCCCACTGTCATAGCTGGACTAATTAAAATGGAACCACACAAGAGGCACCATCTTTCAAATAAAAAAAGAATCATCAAAATCAGTTCACCCAGTCGAAAGTTCTGAGGTAACAAACATAAAAAAAATGTCGAATTGTGTACCTCCTCCTTTTTGAAGTCGGTTAAAAATGAACCTTATTCCGATAACATTAGAGAATAAGGATGACAGACATTTCTATTTTCGGTACAACAGTTCCATATAAAATTCATCGCTATAATATACTGTTAGTTTCCTTGGTAAGTGGTGTAGCTGTCTATTACTATGACGTCTCACTTCACTACTTCAGATGAAAAGGGTAAACGTTCGGTATAGACACAAGTGGGTATTTTTATTTGTAACACGACAATGACCCCATTCTACTCGCTGGAAGTGGCAACGCCGACGGATCTAAAGCGATTGTCTCTAAATGTTTTTTTTATTTTATTTCGTTTTGTTGTGGCCATTTGTTGTTTCTTGTATTTAGTCTTGTTCTTGGCCTTTTTAGTTTAGTCTCGCACTAGAAAATGTTTCCTGATATATACGTTGATGGCATAGAACCTTAATAAAATAAATAAATATAAGAACAGCACAGGTGTTTTTCTCGTGTGGGTTTCGAACCCGTAGCATGTATCAGAACAGTAAGAATCGGAATTAGTCTGTACCACTTCGCTATCGTAGTGGTCAAGTCGGTCATTTATAGTATTAGTATTTTGTTAATTAGTATTGTGTGAATTCTTCATAAAAATGGCTATTTGAGAGTTTTTCGTTAGGAGTTTATAGAATAAGTTACACGTAGTTAATTTTTAAATCATGTAGGGACTCTGACACGAACATAAACGAACAATATACTGATCTATTCTAATAAAAAGTTTATGAAAGAAGACAGGAATGAATACTGCTTGTTATCTAAGGCAAAAAAAGTAACTGCAATAGTCAACAAAGAGGCATTAAAAGTAAAATGCCGCAACGTCCTATTACTGTAAGGTGTACATTTACCCAATTTACTTTCTAAGTTTTTACCCGAACATTATTACATGTAGTATCGTAAAGGAATTCATAAGGAGTAAAGAGTTTCTGCTAAAAACGTGGAACAAAAGGGCAACTTTCAACAGCGTTCTTTGTTTGTTTATCCATCGACAACTCTGACGTCATTAAGTGCATTTTTTTTTTAAATATCTATGTGACTTTTTATGTGGTAGTTGACATAGGAAAAGGTGCGAACAATAATTATCTGATGGTATTATATGGGCTTTACTAAACATTTGTATACAATAAATGCACAATGTCCCACATAGCTGATGTTTGAAGGTTTTGACTAATGGAAGTGTTGACTTTAAAAACAGGTTTGTCAACCCCGATAAATTACCTGTTACGACGGACCTACATGGACCTTTTCCTATCTTCCTGTAATACGGCGTTAGCACAAAAGTTGCGGCTCGTAGTGTGCCTCGGGGAGTTATTGGATTAGTAACGACGTCAAATTTGGCGCGGAGCTATCAGCTAACCTTCCTATGATAACGGAACGTCCCAACAGACTGCCATTGTTACGTCAAACGGAATGGTTATATGCGAAATTGTTTTTATGATAACACTCCGGTACTCCCTAAACGGCTGCTTCTTAAAACTTCGTTAATCGTACGTGACAGAGTGAATCAATGTAAGTGTGAATCTTTTAAGAAAGCTCTAGTCGTGTCTCTTTTTGACAACATTTCGCCTTTATTTCAAACTTTCTTGTGGTGAATTTTGTTTATAATGTCTATTTGATGTTGGTGGCTTAAGTGAATGACTAAATAAACACGTCACTAAAAACCTTTAGAATAAACGATTTTTTGCTATACCATCATCATCAGCCTATAGCAGTCCACTGCTTGACATAGGCCTCTCCATTTGCACGCCACTTATACTTTTACATATTAAGACTACGAATTACGAGATTACGACGAATACTGCAACAAGAAAAATAAAAACAAACAACAGACTCATTCCAAAACAGTCCTCCATTCAATTTTGATACTTAACGCTGTAATGCACCACAAATAGCGTTCGTACATCGAGTATCTACAGTCGGTGCAATTTTTCACACATCTCCGGAAACTCTTGATGTATGTATCGGGGTGAAACAGTGCAGAACTCGGTCGGAATGCGCTCTATAAACTATCTAAGCTGTGCGCTGGTGGTCTCTATGTTTAGCTGCCTTTGAGTTAAAACTAGACGAGTCACGTGACCGACTGTTATAGGGATATAGGTTTTATTGCCTTTGAATTAGACCAGTTTGGAATGGGAATTGTGTGAACCTTTTTGTGTTGTCATATTTTATAAGCGGAAGGTTTGTTTATCTTATTATTGTACACCACAACTTTGTAACTACATTGTGTTTCTATCTATTTTTATATTGATTAAATTAGTTTTGTTTTTGTTGCTGATTAATGGGTGTATTTATATAAAGAGGTAATTAATTATGTAAATTTATTTTATAGACCATTTTATTAGTTTTGCTTGGAGTCAACAACTAAATTAACTATGTTTCAAAAATAACAATATAGCGGCTGACAAAAGATTGCACAATACTTATGATATTCTTGGGCTTTTATCTAGTAGCCGACCCCAACATAGTTGGGAAAAGGCTCGGGAGATGATGATACTTTGGCTTTTATTTGTATAATGATGTCGTCTACTATACTAACATATAAATTGTAGATAATCTATTTATACTAGACTAGGCCTCAATTAGACGACATTAACGCCGAACTATTTAAAATCGGCATTAAAATGTATCCTTGAAACAATTCTAACATTGAACGACAAGTCTACCAGTACATTATAATTTAAGCATTTGAGTTGTTAGAGCTTTTTATTGCTTTGTAAACGAGACTCGTTACTATCCACTTAAACAGCTTTATAACTGACTATCAGTGAATATACTTTTCTTTTGAATTCAAAAAATTGGGATCTGTAATCGCCAATCCGCAATTGAGCAAGCGTAGTGATCAATGCTTGTGCCTTCTTTATGTGGAAAGAGGGCTGTGCCCAGTGGGACGTTTATAGGCTGGTATTATTATGATACTATTCTCAAATGTCTACATACGGTTTTAGTTTATTATGATCTCTCACATACAATCAACCAGTGTTAATGACTTCCAAATTAGCCACAGCAGTCACTCGAAATGCGTGTAATCCTGGCTTCTACAGACTAATTGCTGGATTACTAGATGTATAACGTTATAGGAATAATGTGTCTCTAACAATAGAAGTGGAATGCGACACACTAATTATTTTCGTGGTTCTCTACCGAGTTAGTCTACGTTCGCTGGCAAGGTGACAAGTTTTTAAGAGGTTATTTAATTCGCATATACAATTAATCGGATTCATTAGCTAGTGTTATTGTAGTCTGTGTTCCTTTACATTTTTGAGTAAATAAGGATTATTTTCGTTCTATCTGGAGTAACAACAAAAGTATTGTGCAGACAATTAACACAAAATTGTTTTCTTTTTTAACTTTCGCTCAAGAAAAGTACGTATAGAAAGTCCTTCTTGGAATTAACACGTACAACTTCATCGGGAATCGAACTCGCAGCACATTTCGTACTACTACTGACTTTGAGAGTGCCACTGGGCCATCCGCCATCCGTGCATATACCAATTTTGAGGTGAAGGGGACTCAGTGAACTCTCTAGAGAACTGTCGAATTTATTCAAAATTATACTTTTCTGATTTTGCTTTTATTTTTGAAAATAATTTTCTTTTTTTTAATTTTTCACAAGTGATCGTTGTTACTGATAACACTGAGCTTTTCTCATTTACGTGAATTTATTATTGGTACGGTTTACTGTATTTTTTTTTTTATTTTATTCTCCTGCAAATATAAAAGTACGTAAGCGTCGTACAATTTTGAATAGTCTCTTATTAACTTTTTTTTAGAATTACTTAGACATTCTAAGTGGTACATAATTAGCGTAGGCTTATAAGGTTTGGACATTTCTAAATAGTATTGAATTTAAATTATTTTGTATTGGTAATTGGTAAAATGTGTAGTTAAAATATTGATACGGAAAATTGTATTAAAAATATCTAAGAAACTCTATCCATGTAGTGCGATCAACATAATTTATTGATTTATTCGTATTTATTTCGTATACCTTAGTCATTGTGTCTACATATAGTAGAAAAAATAACTATAAAATTATTATTCCATATTTCACACGAGGATCTAGGTTCTCGACTTTACAAAAACTACATAAAACTAGAAAGTTCTTTTTATTTGTTGTTCGAGCGTATAGCTTTGTTTTCAGAGTTTTCCCGCCATATCGGGTCTGTCTGGTAATACAACGCATCGCTATCATCCTTGCGTTCTTAATTGACTTCGAATATCGGGCCTTTGATAAGAATAAAAGATCAAAAAGTATTGCAATACTGGGATTTGTTCTGATGTTGTTTTTTATGTAGCCAATCACTTTTTATTTTGTGTGAGGTGAGAAGTGAAAACACAAGGAGTAATTAATTTGAAGTATATTCTAAATTACGTTGTAAATACTTTAAATGAAGAATTTAGATTTTCATCCAGTATAAATCCAATTTATAATGTAAAAAATATGAACCGAATAAGGGAAAATTCCGAAGATTACGCCGAAAACAAAGAGCATAAAACACTTGTTGTGTTGAGTTTCGTATCATCAAGGAGATTCAAAAGGTAAAGACATTCAATTAATTTGTGACGAAACATTCTTAAGACCGGTCGTCAAAGCGACCGTCTCAAGAATCTTTTAAGATTTGGGGCAAAACATCTATCGTCTCCATTAGGAGGCTTTTAAAAAAGATAAACAAAGGGCCGGTGACACATCCGCGGTCGGCTGTGGTCTGTGGTCGTGCAGATGGTTGCAGGACTGTGGTGGTGTGCAACCACAGACGCACGGTGGCCATTTGTCAATTGATTCCCGATATAATGAAGGGTACGTCGCTACATTGGAGCGAGCTGTCAGAGGTGGTCGCCCATTTCGGTATAGACGTGGCCGTGGGGTTTAGGGCGCGTGGGGTGCGTGGGGCGGCCGTGGGGCGGCAGTGGTGTGGGGGTGGGGTATCGAGCGCTGCGTGCGCATCCCGGTGCGTGTTGTCATCTCGCCCGCTCCACGGCCCGCTCCACGGCCCGCGCTAGTCTCTCCTCCCGACCTACACAGCCTACTAGAGTTGCGTGCTATTTGATTACATGCGTCTGTGTGGCCTCTTGTTTATATTGGACTTGATGCCACTTTAAATTGATTAATTCTTACAGCGACACCTCCAATTCTTAGAAACGATTTAAAATAATGTGTTTTAATAAAATTGGGAACTGTTGTTTGACATATTTTTTCTTTCGATTTTCTTTTGTTAGTTATGAACATTTTTCATGGTAATTAGCAATAATAATATTTCATTTAGTAATGTTCATTAATAAATAGTAAATGTTGATAAATTGATCAACGTTTCATTTGTTGTAGTTTCAGAGTAGGTTTATTATTTATGTTACCTAAAATTGTTATTATAAAAATAGATATAAATAGAAAGAAAAATGTGCAAATACATTAAAATGTCTTAATTTAGGTTACTGAAATATTTTGGAAACTATTAGAAACAAAGATTTGATAACTGTGCTTATTTCACAATAATATTAGTCACTTAAAAGTATTACAATCTAAAAACAATGATCATACGACACAGTAACCCACATACCAAGTGTGCATGTTCAATAAAATCTATTTGGCGCGCTATTTGGAATCATGAAAATCCTGGCGCTTGTGAAAGCGTCCTAAAGAGAGTTTTCCACAACTCACTAACACCGATTCGTCGGTCGTAAGCACGCGACTTTTCACTCACACATGCGAGCGAAGCAAAATAAGCGCCTGAAACTCGGCACGGAGCCGCGGACCGTGTTGCCGTCTCGCTCGCACGCAGTCCCCTGTCCTATTTCAACAGGTTTCGCCTTTCAGCAGTTGCAGTTGAACGCGTGCCTCTAGTAACGGAGCACAAACAGTAGGAGGAACACACGTCGCGTTGGAAAACCGAAAACACAGTTTCAGTGACAGCTCCGAGACCACCTGACATTCACTGTCCCGAAGCACGGCGGCGCGTATTAGTGAAACACTTCGACATGGATACATATAACTATTTATAAATGCGTATTTCGTAGCGACGTGTGTTCAGTGGCCGGTCGGGAGTTTGTGGAAAACGCGCGTCTCCGCGTAACGGTGGCAAACTTCACGTGCTCATCATGACCGCCGTCAAACTTGACTGTGCCAAAAACGATCAAATAAACCGCATGTAAATATGATAGTACTCCGCGGCCGCGCTCCCCATTGTGATGTAACCGTGAATTGATAAATGGAATTTATTTAGAAGCAGCCAACAAGTTAACACGATGTAAAACTTAGCGCGTAATCAATGTTTACCTCTTCAGTGTTGTGAATATAGATTAATTAGTGTTTAAAACTTGATGGAGATGTAGCCGTGCACAGTGAGGACTTTTCGGACTAAAGACGGATGGGTGGAAATGGTTGTGATAAATCAAACGAGAAATATACCGAGTGAGTTCGTTTCGGTCCTGAAAGACTTACAAATAATAATCTGGTTGTAATACTACCGTAAGTTGTGATTAAACGCTAGGAAAGCAAATATATTTATGTATGTACGAATAAAATAGTGAAAGTTAAGTATTTTATGTACATATGCTAGGTACCTGTTGTAGTGTTTGCGATTTTATTCCCATTACAAACGTTGAGAGATTGTCTGCGTTGGGAGAACGTCGCGGATAATTTCCCATGAGGTTGTGACTACTACAATAAACAAAACTGGAGCAAAAACTTGGAAGTTCCATTGTTATTCAGATGTGATCGCCGTACACAGTGATATGTAGTGCTGTATCTGGACTTGTTTTGTGGCCGCTCTGCACATCTACTTTTATGAAGGTAAGCTTCGAGAATTATTCGCTTACGTTTATTATTCCCTGGTTACGGAAGATTGCGTTGTATTGTTATTATAGTACAGTTAAATTTAACTATTCTTCTAAAGTATTCATATATACCCTATATAAGTAATGTTATAAATAAATAAATAAATGCGGACAACATCACATACATTGCTCTGAACCCAAAGTAAGTAGCTAAAGCACTTGTGTTATGGAATTCAGAAACAACGAAGGTACCACATAAATTTTACTAACGTAATTTTGGATAAAAACTTTAATCATATTAATATTCCAATATATAATTTCAATCGAACATTTAACAAACAAATCCCTTAATAGTTCTTTCTATTTATATAATCGGACCAAAATAAGTTTTGTAAAGTTTAAATTCAATAATTGAGTGACCAAAGAGGGTTGCGGAAAAATGGGGCGATTTTCTTTTGTTCCAACAATTGTAACACCAACGCCGCTGTGAGGGAAATTTCAAGTATAATTAGTTTTCTTTCTTTGTTTGAGTTTTCTATTTCTCTTTTTGAATATTTCTTTATTTATTTTTTAGTTATTCATTGTTTAGGACTTAAGAAAATTGTTTTGTTACATCATTGGGATAATTGAGCTTTGATTGTTTATTCAAATTTTTAGGTCGTAAATTTCAATTACTGATTTGGAAATATACCTTACCAATTAACTCTCCGTTAAGGAGTGATAGTACAATGTTTTTCAAAAACTTATACTTAATCTTGTATTATATACGAATGTTTTGAAACTATTCAAGATCACTACATAAATATCAAATAACGTGCTGAGATTTATGTTTTAATGTTCAAACATATTTGAAGCCACATTCGACAGCACTCTTTAAAAGAACCTAGGCTTTTGAGGAATTAAACCCAAGCGCTAAGCTACTGCTCTATGCGGTACTTCAAACAAGATAAAATACAATAATTAAAGCTTAAAGGCTTAAAGCTAAATAATCCTTACTTAAAAGACATCTCGAAAAAAAACTCATGTTTATGCCATATTTATTTTGGTAAATAAATACTTAATTCTTTTTTTATAGTATTTTTTTTCGAATTGGCCAAATATGACGATTCTATTCTCACATTAATATGAGTATATTATTATGATTATTCTTCATTTAGTCCGTCCGTCCATTTGTCCATCCGTCATTTAGATTTAATTTTAAACATATTATTTGAACTAGGTCAACTTCATTTTATGCCTATTATTTCCGCAGTGCTTCGGTGATAGTAAATTTATGCGCGTACATAATATTATCATAGCTAATTTTTTGATAGGGAAAAAAGTATCTCTATGCGTAGTAAATAGCTTTTTTTTATTTTAATGACTAGGTACTAGTTTTTCGCTCAATTGTAAATCTTTATAATACAATCATAGGGTAATAACAAAGTAACTACAACTATATTGTTTTATTTAACAAAATAAAACTAAGAATAACATACTTTACCTTGAACACTACATTAAATATACCATACAGCGATTACAAAAATATATAATCTTAAACATTTGTCGCTTCACTATGTCAGTAACATAAAAACGAGGCATAAAATAGTCGAAATTTACCACACATTAAACCTGTGTCATTTAAATGAGAGAAATACATGGTAAACATAATTTTTATCTTCTTCAATTTTCGGCCTATCGTAACATTATCTTAAATTACGTTAGCCGTTTCCAATTCTACGTTTTGTGGGTTACTCTACCTGTTTTGTACTAACTAAGGAAAGGATTGATGTAGGATATCTGTAAAGTATTTATACTGACTAAAGAAAACCTTTGATAACATGCTGATCACTAAATAAACTGAATAACTTCTCGAGCCAACAACTTAACGCAGTGGCGAAGCATTTTCCGTTCATTTGCATCTGGCTTTGGGCGCAGCGCGATATAATTCTTAAACATTTAATTGTAAGATTATATGCAGACACATGTTTGTTTAAACCTTAGGGAATAAAATAAAAAGTAAAGTAGGTACACAATTTGGAACTCAAACAGAATTTTGAAATAGTTTTTAAGTAAAAACACGTGTGTGAATGTTTCAAAGAAATAGTATTTTATTCTTTTACGTTATAGAATAAAACAAGTGATATGCGGTTATGTTTCTAAATAAAATATTACATTTATACCTTTGGAACTTAAAATAAATAACTACAAACGGATCAAGTTATTGGCAAAACAAATACAAAATTGTTTAAGTGTCTTTCTTTGTTTAGTAAAAGTACTTTGTGTAAATTAATTAATGAATTATCTATTTGATAGGCTTTATGTATACGATATCGGGTTTACCAAGAAACCCAAAAATTTAAATTTTTCCATCTATAAAACTTCCGCGTAGTAACAACGCTTTCCGAACTGCATTAGTAAAATAAGATAAAAATAGTTAGTCTAGATATTCTTTCCACAAAAATTGGCTATACCTACAGCCGAACAAAAATCGCGCGTCGGTACACACAGCCATACATTAAATTAGCTAGATTTTGTGCGAAATGAAGGATGAATAAGCAATGTTCATTTCATTTAGAAATACGAAAATAAGGTTGTATTTAATGTGGGTCGAAATTATTTTATATTATTTATGAACACGTTTTAAGTCCCGCGGGAAATTATTAAAACTTCCGTCAATCGTTCTTGTATTTAGTTTATGAGTAAATTTAAATAGAAATTTTAAATTAAAGCCATGATCAGTCATGATAAGGAAAAGTCATGAATGAAGTTTTTTTAAAACATTGTTATTGTACATTATTAAATTAGTAAACTTTGAGAGAGATATTTTAAATGATTTTAGTATTATAAAATCGTATTTTGCGAGATAAATTATGAATTAAATATTCAAGGATAAGTCGTTTGTATTTTCTAGTTAGAAATAGGGTAGATGACTAGGTATGAAAAGTCAAAATTTATTTAGTCCGCCATTTAGATAATCAAAATAAAAAAGACACATATTTTTTTTTTCCTCAAATAAATTACAAAATACGAAGATAAACCGCTGTAAAGTTCAGGAGTGGGGGCTTGTGACGTCACGGCTAGGTACAATTTGTACTCAAACGTGACGTCACGCAAGAATTGTACTCGCTGTATTTTCGTAATTCTTTGTTTACGGGACTAAACAAAAAATACGTGTCTAATATTTTTTTCTTATCAAAAAGATGGACATAAAAATAAAAATTAGTCATCATCCTATTGTATTATTATTGTACCTACGGCTACGTTCCAAAATTCCACAATTTAAACTTAGTAGTACAAAAATATATTTTAAGAACACCGGAAAAAATATTTTTGTTAACCTTTTTTTTTCATAGAAACATTGGTAGATATTACATAATTTTATATTATGCATAATTATATTGGATAATTTTGAAAAGTTTTAGTATTTACACATCCGTTTAACGGAACTATTTCGGGTTTTAAAACTAAATTAGGTATTAGACCACTGGCAGACTTGTAGATATCTTAAATACAGCCTCAGTCATCATCATCTCCCGAGCCTTTTTCCCAACTATGTTGGGGTCGGCTACCAGTCTTACCGGATTCAGCTGAATACCGTATTTTACATGGAGCGACTGCCTATCTGACCTCCACAATCCATTTTACTGGGAAACACAGTATCCCATAGTAAGACTGGTTGTCAGAAGTGACTTAACGACTGCCAAAGAAGCCTCAGTGTTTATTAGTTAAATATTTATGATAGGACGCTTACATGTAAACTATGAACAACATAGTATAGTTCAGCTTTAAATGAGGGTAATTAGAGGTAAATTGTCGCAAACAGAATAGAAGAGAATGTGTTGTTCATAATGCGTTTGTGGGACTCGAACTAAATACAGCAATAGCTTTTATGTAATGTTACAAAAGATTTAAGTATCTAAGTATAATGAAGATGCAACAATAGAAATTGTGAATATCAGAAATGTGGAATGATTTCCCCGAGTTCTTGTCTATTAGGCGATTTTTAAAGATATTAGTAGTCTTACTACCTACCGGCGGACCTAAACATACCGGCGAACTGTGGGTGTACATTGGTACACCTCTGTCTAACCCTTCGGGGATACAGGCGTGATGGTATGTTATGTTTAGTAGTCTTTTTAAATTACCTATATAATTACTAGATAGCGGTTTTATCACAATTTATTTTGTATTAAGCGAATAGGATTTTGATTTAAATATAGTTGTACCTTGTAAATAGGCATTATTGCTTTTTTTAAATACAGTTTTAGGGCATAATGTGACCGAACTAAATGTTTTTAAGTAGTAAAAAGTACATACGATGAGTATAGTTTCAGTTATAGGGTCAGAGTTATTACACAATTAGCGTTTCAATACAAGGTGCAAAAATCTATATAGCCTTTGATATAAAGGCTTGTAGCACATTGTTGGGATATTTGTAAGTCTCGAGGGGGTGTTAAATGATGAACATGATGCTCTGTTCAAATCGTTTTGTTGATTGCGCCGCGTATTCGCAGGACGGTTAAATGTGACGGCACAAAAATTATTGCGTTCCGATCGCTGTAAACTATAGGTTATTTTGAACCGGCATCCGTTTCAGGTATTGATATCTATTTGATAGGTTTTCGGCCGTTTATTGTTTTGTTGTAGTTGTACAGAACATGCATTTCTATACGTATTATAAAACAAAGACTGTCGCTTCATGACATCTGTTTGAACGCAATAAACTAGAAAAACTACCGAACGGATTGTCTTCTAGTTTCTCCCAATGAGTAGAGTATTTAGCAGGAAGGTTTGTGTATACAAAACTTAAAGTATGTATGCGAAACCGGGGCGGGACGCTAAAAAAATAAAAAAAAATAGACAGCTAGTTAGAATAGAATATTTGTTACTGTGCACCAAGAGACATTCATCATTAAAATAATATACAACAGTGAAGGGATACAATATAACTAAAACATGAAGTTAATAAAGTAGAAAACCTATTCAAGTACGAGCCTTTAATACGACTAGCATAAGAAGAAGAAATAATTTCAGCTTATAAATATTTACATGTTAAATATTTATAAGCTGAACTTATTTCTTCCATATTTTCTGCTAATACCAAAAATTTTACAACGTCATTTTTATCTAGTTATATTATCCATCAATAATTCTTCCTTTTTATGTGACAGCCTTAGTCCCACACATCCATCAATCATTCATATATTAGCAAAAACTAATCATAGTTCAGTGATTGAAATAGTCGTAAAATATGAACATAAGTATAAATTATTTATAACTCAATTATCTGAGTGCCAAATGACATCAACAACGTGAACTGTTAACACATTGTTATGAAAAATATTTAAGTGACATGCAATCTACGACAATGGTTGAAAATGAAATAGCAGACATTTTTGTAAGTGGAATATTACTCGCCTTACTACAAGAAATAGATATAAGTTGACTAAAGGTTATTTTGTTTCCGTATATTTTACCCTACACATCACATACATGTACACTCTGATACTCGCATACTCACTCTTCTTCCGCTCCTTCTTACAATTATAAATTACAATTGTTTACTAACCTGATTATGTTTCATCTTATGTGTTTAGTTTCAAATTATCCATTGCATTGTTTTAATGACAAAAAAATATTGCATAAAATGTAATAATTCCACTAAACAGCAGAGAGCACTGATTTCTGTAACACTGGGATTCTAACCAAGTCACACAAAATTGTAAACTTTTTTATAACAATAAAATATATTTTCTATTTTTATTCATCCTACTCAAGGAAATTAAGAAATTACTTACTATAGATTAATTTTTAGTGTTGTAAACGGTAAACGGTTTTGTGTTCATACATATTTCACCTAAAAGGAACATATAACACAATTATTAATTTAGTGTTAGATATGTATTAAAATATACAACAAGCTATTTCTAAAATAGAGAATACGATATAAAACTAAAAATGTGTTTCTTTATAGCTAACCTTGAAATCTAAAAAAATATTTAGGCAAGCGGTAAATAATAAGCAAACTTTAAAAACAGCGGAAAAATATTTCTGTTTTCTATAATTCATATTATTTATTTTTAGCACAGTGAACGACCGCATAAATAATTGTTTCACTATCATCCCACTACATCATACCTACGGATTGTCCACTCATACGAATAAATTATAACGAACCTTAAAATAGTTCAAGGAATTTTAGTAACTAATTTATTCCACACACAGCCGATAATTCCTCGCACATATTTACGAGTATAAACAAACTAGACAGTAGGTTGTACAAATGATTACCTATGACCGTTACGGCGACAGATTTATGAAAAACATAACCATTTTTTGTTGGAGTCGGCCATAAAATAGGTTATTAGCATAGCAATGTGTTGTGAAAATAAATATATACAACGAGGTGTGAATTTTCCATTTCATTCAAGGCATATCCATATTTAACAATAACGTGCTCACGTATTTATGACGTTGTTCTAAAAACGAGTCGTGACTCTACGTTTTGGTGTCCGCAGTTGATAATATTCAGATGTTTTAATGGTAGACTACAAATACTAATTGACAAAGTAAATGTAATAGTATAGTGTATTGTAATATCTATTTTCTTTTGATCTACAAACTGAACAATACAAAGAGAAAGAAGAAGAGTCCATACAGACAAGTGCCTACGGAAAAAGTCTTCGAAATCGTTTTATTCGAAAATTATGTACAGAAGCGAAACAAGTCTATTAATATTACCTAATTTATTTGTTATTTGACCAAGAATTTCGTAGTTACAAAAATATAAGAAAGATCGCAATAAGATATTCTTAGGGTGCGTCCACATCTGATGAACGAGCATTACACGAACAGCTCACGAGCCGCTCGCGAGCATGCCGCAAGCTGCGCGCGCACGTCTCTCTGACGGCGTAATTGACACTAGTGCGTTCGGGGCATGCTCGCAAACGGCTCGCGAGCTGCTCGTATAATGCTCGTTCGTCAGATGTGGACGCACCCTAAAATGTTTCAGTACTATGTACTATCAATTATTACAGTTTTCAGAAAAGTTGCTCTTTGTAACCTCAAAAATACCTATTTGCTTCAATGCTCCGATAATAATTGCATAGTTAGAAGCTTGCATGTTTTAAAAGTCGCAAAACGGCTCCCTACATCAATGAGATATCTAGTAGCGGTGCAACTTGCAGTGCGATGGCAGAAACTGTGAATGATGATGATGACTCACAGTTATTCCTTATCTCGTGCCTGCATCGTGAGTGCGTTTGCGCAATAAATCTGACACTTACCAGCGACCAGACCGATAAATATTTGCCGATCACCCAAACAATTAGGTAACTACTTGGCTAAACACTTAGCAACGCCGAAATAAGGCCAAAAAATACATCAAACTTCGTTTAAAATTGTCAATTTGCATTTTACTTGTATTGATAAATGATAAAATAAATTACATAAATAATAAATGCCAATCTACACGACTTTTCCTTTCGCGGGCTTCTCTGCTGGCAGAGATTTCTTAAGAAAGAGGCAACAACTTTGTATATCTATTATTTATGTTATATTTTAAAACTATTGTGAGTGTGTACATCAATTATTAAATAAAACTAGTTAAACAATGTAACGATTTATATAAAGATCTATCCAACTTTTTATTATTACTGTAAAATGTCATTGGTTTTACCGATAAAACTGCAAAACACCTTTTTGAGAGAATATTCCAATTTCTCGCTAACAAAACTATATGCTATAGGTATAGTTAGGTGACGATAGAGTTGTAATAATAGCACGTTTCTATATCCCATACATTATGTGTTGTTTCATGTAAAATACGGGATATTCAAATTTATTATCAGCATCTGGTTTGATTGTACCATCTCTATGCACTCGGGAAAACGCGGCGCTGATTATCATTTAATACATATTTATGCTTCATTTATAAATAGCCAGAAATAAATGTTAGCAAATAGGTCAATGTGGACAGTTTAAATGAAACATTGTAATAAGCATAATATGTTAATTATATTTGTTTTATCAATTTGGTTTGTGGACATAAAATTATCAACATTTAAACTGTTAAATATTGGGTGGATAACGTTAATTAGTGACAAAATAAAAGATTTTTTTTTACAAAGTAATTAAAAAAGGGCAGTTTTTTAAAGATGCGATTCAAATCAATATGAAACTAAAGTAGGTACCTAATAATTGAGTAGTGACAAGCTAAAACACAACTAAGGAATCATATTCTGAGTACGACTAACTTGTTCCAAATTTTTTGCATAGTAATGAACAAAATGCAGTAAATTAATCTACTATTAAGGTGTCACCTAAAACCTGTTTCAGTGTCAATTAAACCTGCTTAACGCATCAGTTGTAACAAGCGTAATTCCTGTTTATTTCATACACTTTTCATACGCAATCATTAGTGTTACGGATTTATAGTTTAGCTGCATATAATTGCCTAGGTATACGTCATTTAAAATGGTTTATTTTCAGAAATCAGGCATTAAAATGTTGAGCGATTTAATAATTTCTTCTTTCATATTTTATATTTAATGAATATAGGTAGGTAAAAGTTGAAAATGAAAGTGTATGTTATTCAGTCGCCGAAGGAAGAATTTATTCTCCTACTAAGTACATCTTTATTTGATTGTAAAAATACTAGGTAAAAAATGATAGGCTAAACGTTAAGTTTAGATGTTTTAAGGTTCTATATGGGTATTATTTATGGCCACTTTCGAAACACGTTTTACCGTACATGACCTTGCAGAACACATAACACCTGCGTGAAAGTACACTCATCAACAGCCGAAGTTCACGGTTGTTTGCATGCGTGAAAAAAGGCCTAAAAGCACGAATAATTGGAAGTACGCTCGCGTCGAGCGGTTGTTATTGCTCAGTGCCGGTCGTTCCCTGCTATAACAGTTGTGTGCGAGCCAAATCGCGGCCGAGTAATGTACTGCTACTGCCAAGGCGAATTCTATTGCTATGATACACCAGTGACCTTCTATTGTCTCCGACAGTGGGACATTTCTTTGGTACACTCGAGTGATAAAGTGTTCGTTGATTGCAAAGTGTTGTCTCTACATCATTATTTTTTTTTGTTTTTCTTTTTAAACGTGATCCAAGGTTTTATATTAAGAATTCCGGCACGTGTAACTGTGTAGTCTATTGTTTTCATAATACGTCAGATTAAAAACATTTTGTATTCGTATAAAACGTTATATTCATCATCCCTAATAATAGTCATCTATTCATCAGAAATGAAATTAAAAGTTGGTCATAATTTCGTGGATGAAATATGAGTTCGCCCACACGACATTAGGAGGTTAAACACTATAATTTAATACACAAAAGAGGCTGAGACGATGTCGATCAATTTGACATTTACTAGAGTTCGTATTCATCTTAAAAAGAAAATGTTCTTAAAAATATCGTCACATTTTTGTGGCGCATGAATGGATTCTAATTTTAAATAATACAAAAACTGTTATGAAACTTGAAACTTCGTCACTTCTGTACCCATGTCATGTATTGTATTATTTGCAATATCAAACTAGTCATCTTCAGCGTCTATATTGGCTTTGGATTATATTTAGGTATACCTACATCTTGTTCTATAAAAGGCCTGATGCTTATTACTATATTCTTGTGTGGTACAACTATTGGTAAAGGTATTATTAACAAATTCTTGTAACTTTAAACGTCTTCTTGTTCGTAGATGCTACAAAGGCTAACAAAGCAGTTTCTAATCTAAAATACTCGAAGATTACTCTATATATTCAGACTAAGAATAGTGTTTCAGTGTTACGCAAGTTGCATTGAAATAACTGACACAATATAGACAACAATATGATACTTGTAGGACGTGGGTATCGTTCTTGTGTACTTGGGTTTCGGCGCTAAAGGTTACAGGTTCATTCCCCCACTATCTCAGTTTATCTACCTTTTTATCTAAACACTTATAACACAATAAATATATATATATATATATATGTTTTAAAACGTACATAATTACGATGGGCTAGGTCTCAGTTATGGACTTAAGCTAATCAAATGCTTGCTGTATATCGATATAATTGTAATTATATACTAAATTGAAATGTATAAATAAATAAATAAATGAATAAATGCGGACAACAACACATACATTGCTCTGAACCCAGAGTAAGTTGCTTATGCACTTGTGTTATGGAATTCAGAAACAACGAAGGTACCACAAACACCCAGACCCGAGACAATGTAGAAAAGTGGTTTTCTACATTGACCCGTCTGGGGATCGAACCCGGGACCTCAGAGCTGACGACACCTTGAAAACCGGTGCGTACGCCACTCGACCACGGAGGTCGTCAAAAATATAATGTATGTATAATGTATTAAAACTTAAAAACAAAAAGTTGTGAGGCATTGCCAATATAACAATTGAAACAACTACAATATTATGAGTATTACTTTCCCTTACAAACTATCACTTTTTATACACGCCTAAATCACATTTACGACAAAAATAACACGAAATTCTATTTTTCTATTCATTGCTCTCTACATGCGAATGAGTCAAGGCTAGTGTAGTGGAAAAAATGCAAAGTATAAATAGCCATGGCTTACAGTCGAATTCGTCACTCTTTTTGTTTGTCACATTGTTTTTGACAGAAATACTTTGTGTAGTAAGTCTTCAGAAAGAATCTGCTTTTAAATTGTTGCTGCAATTGCCAATTCAATTATGTCGTCAGTCATTCTGTTTTTTATTGCGGTTTGTAGCGCATTCACTAGTTTTTGCAATTCTTAATGATTTTGCAACTGTGTATACCAGAACGCAACATTTTTACTTAAGAATTACGATGTAAAGTTGATTATTAAAAATAATTAATTAATTAGGTACGTATATAGATTTATATTTAAATAAGTGCTCTCTTTTATTTGCTATCTTCAAATCCTTTTTTTAAGATTTTTTTTTTGTTTAGTATTAAACGGAAGTCGTCCTATGTTTTACATAACTATTTATTATTCATATTTAAAGCATACTTGAGCTAAAATTTATATACAAAACTTACACAACGAAATAAATAAAAAATTGACAATTAAAATACTACGCAATCGTGTGAAATGAATATGAATGTAGTGCTTGACTGTACAGCGTAAACCAAACATTGTTGTTGAACACACTTGTAGCGAATAAAAAGCTCGTTAAAATGTTTCATATCCATAAACTAGCCGCGAAGCACGTCGCCGCTCGTTAATTCCCAACATTTCTAAGTTAATGGATCAATTTACTGATATCCAACATTTGTACTGTCTAAATACCGCCATAACAAATAAATTTTAACCTGTATTTTAAACCATCGCGTCTCTAACACAAAGATACTATAATGGTTCCTTAATAAACTTACATTGGCAGAGTGTCAAGTTATAATAATATGATATAGTGTACGGAATTATTTTTGCCCAGCTTCCGCTTATCAGATGACGAAATTTTCTCTTTAATTGTTTGATTATTTTCGAGATTACGTCAAACAAGAATTTACGTGAGATACGTTTTTTTTTTTAATTGTAAATATTACAACAATATTAATGAAAAGTATCTATAAATAAACCCGGTAAAAGTTTATCATGCTCGTCATTGGTCGTCTCGAATTTAAAACACGGATTAAGTTCTTAAAAATGTATACATTTATTTTAAGAGAAATAAAGCCGTACGCTTTATATTTGTAATAACGTGAGTTTTTACTCGAAATCTCGTATTTACATGAAGAATTCGGGTCAAGTACACAACAGTAAGAAACACGTTTCGGGGTTTACAATGTCTTAATCGTTACCACTGACTATTACCTACTAAACTAAAAACATTAATGCGTAACCATTTTTGCCTCCGATTTTATTCTTTCTCATAAATCAGCTACTACGTCGTAGCAGGTGTAGCGCTACGTATACCAGTAATTGCTACGCTATTTACAAGTTGTTACCTTCCACTTAATAAATTTCCTGCTCCACTTTGCTATTATTTTGCCATTTGCCTTCTTGTGTATCTAAGGGACAGGACGGCTACCACGAATATAATTAAAAGAAAACAAACCTTTTTGATGACATCCTTTCCTTTAACAATAAAGGGTAATAATATTTATTGAAGAAATATCTATATAAATGTTTTCTTTTATATATTAAGCTAGAATCAATTATCATTTAGAAGTTATCAATTGTCATGTATGTTTGAATTTTAATTTTAACACTGTAATTTATTGATTACTCGATGAAACAAATATAAATTAGTAAATTACAAACAAATGCTTCAAATAAAAACACAAACGACACGTCTTTTAAAATTTAGGTGATTGTCGCAATGCAGAAATATGTCATCCTAGTGACTATACCGGTAGACGAAATGTGTAATAACTAACTAGATTCTGTCCGTAAAGCAGTTTTATGGTCGAGCCAAACATTTACTATGAAACCGCAATTTTTATTTGGTGGCAGAAAATGTAGCAAACGTTTTATTAACGTTTGACCTGCATGTTTCAAGCAGAAACGTTTTTTAAAACAGATGTTCGAGATGCGGATAAACTAGCAAATTATACCTAATTAAACCCAAATAATTAAATTCTAGGAACATGTATAAAAGTATAATACTGTATAAAAGTAAGACTACACTAGAAATACAAAAAAAATATAAACTAAATAAAACTAAAATAAGGCATCAAAAAATTAATCCACATCGCTGTCGACTGGGAGTGTGCCCAAAAGGCTGGCAGCATTGCCACGTTGTATTTAAGTTTAATTCATAATAAATAAATACTCAGTAAAAAAAATATCTGTATAAAAGTAAACTGTCAGAAATAAATATATACATGGTAAATTGAAAAAAAGCACAACACTTCGTTCACTTTATCATCATCATCATCATCCACAGCCCTTGTCCTCCCACTGCTGGGCATAGGCCCCCCTTTTTCGTGCCATATTCTACAGTCCTGTTCGTTCACTTACCTATGCATTATTATTTGTCTTATAGTTTAAGTAAGATAGTATTGTCTTAATAAATGCATATACGTAGCACCAATCTGGTTAAAATAATACATTTGTAAGACCAAACAAAAAAATAGGTGAATTGGTATTAATTTTATAAATACCAGGTACTTACACTTATTTACAAAATTATAATAATATTGTTAATTTTCGTTCAGCGTTTTATTATCTATTCTAAATGTGCGTTAAAATAATAACAGGGTAATTAATGTCATATTGAGAAGCATTAGGAAGCGTGAATCAGCGTTCGCTGTTTAAAAATAAAATGGCGTCGTAAAAAAATGGCTGTGGGCGTAGACTAATCTTTGACGGCTCGTATGTGCATTAGTTTGCGCTCGTAATGACCTTAAGAAAATAACTAACGAGAATATTACGCATTATATAATTAGTTTAACTCTTCAAATGTTACGCAAGATTCAACTAACTGAGAGTTTTTAGTTTGGTTGGAGACAAGACTAAAAAAGTTTTAGGTAGTTGTAGGTAAATAGTAGATACCTAGTCTAGTTTTTTTCTGACTTGAATAGCTATGACATTGAAATAAGATTTACACAGCAGTTTAGGAATATTCTTAAGTAGTGTGCTTTATCAAAGTTTTATAACGATAGAATAAAACTTGTATACTGAAAATATCAACCAAAAATAAATGTAATAGCACTTAAGTACTTATAAAATCACTCAATTTGCTTATCAAAGCAATCTGACATGAAAAAAACAACAAACTTTATTTGCATAACTTGGCATTTCTTTTTTCATTACCAAAATGGATTGACACAAGAATAATCTGTTCATCTGACCGTACACTGTCACTGTCAGTAACTTTTCACTGTAACAAGTACAGTTAGCAACAGCAATATATTTCGTTCAAAGCGGTTTGACATCACTGATTTATGAATCAACTTGTAGACGAAGGGATGTCACGCATGTGTGCTCACTCACACATACAAATGTTATGAAGTAAACAAATCTTGAAAGTATCAAGTCTTGCAGCAAATGTACAGATAATATATTAAGCGATGTTTTGACAGTCCGACGTTTAGGGCGCAATAGCTGTAAGTTACTCGACTTTTGCTCATAAACAGTAGGTAATGGTATCGGAAGTTTTGTTGAAAGAATTCTTAATGTAAAAGTTGATATTTTAACAAGTCTTGTATGTTTTGAAAAGTGTCAAGAGACATTTTGTTTATGTTTGACGTGTATAACAGTAAAATTAATGAATACTAAAAACAGGAGAAATGCATGGATTTTGCCATTGCGCTAGAAGGTACTTTACTATAATAAATAAATACTATATTACCAAGTATTTTAGTTCTTGATAAAAACAGTTTTATTGTTTAGCTAGATATTTACTAGGATTTCATTATTTCGTATGATAATAGTTTCAAAGGATTGACATCTCTAAACATTTTTACAATAATTTATATTATCATTGTTTATGTATGTATGTATTTATAAATAAATAAATAATAACATCGCAGACCAACCACCTGCATCGTTTCCTTCTTTCATCAAACAATTAATTTTAACTGAGTAACAAAACATCGTGTACTGGCAATAATAATAATCATTCATTACGTAAATCATGAATCACTTTTCGTGTGTCTACGTAAAACAAATACAAACGTATTACTTGCGTCATAGTTTCATCCTGTGTCTGTGACGTAAAGCCGTTTTGTAACATCGCCCAGATTGCCTGAAACCTTTTTGCTAACGTTGCTGAAATAGGTCCTTTTTTAAGCAAAGGTCATGCTAACAATCGGTGGTTGCCCTTTAAAACGATAGAATAAATGGCCGTCATAAATTGAGAGTTTTACAGGACTGCAAACTTTTAACAGCAAATAGTTTTTTTATTGTCATTTATTTAAATAGCCAGTTAAGCGCTTGAATAGATTTATATCCATACAGAACTGAAAACCTAGATTTTTATTTAAAAGCAATGTCTTTTCTTAAATAATTCAATATGCAATTATAGTTTTGCGACGAACAAATGCAAGTGTGTTTCTAGCAACTTGTTGTTGTGAAAAACTACGTCTAAATAAAAGTAATATACTCGTGCGCTTTTTATTTGGAATGACGCGTCTTTTTTTAATGTTTTACGCGTTCGTTAGTGTTTGACGTCAGTAGTTGTGTGGCTAGCGTTGGCGGAACGCAGTTACGTTAGTTATCCCAATAGGTGTAAGAGGATTTCAAACAGAAAGAGAGAAAGAAAACAAATCGTATGTACTACCTAAATAAGGTTATCTTTTAAACATAAACACATTATACATGTATAACCTCTAGATACTTCTATTCATTTAAAAATCTCCGGTCGTGTCCGAGCGAAATTAAAAAGAAAACATTATTTTCACCGCGACTAAATTCCTAAAACACGCAGAGTGAAAGGGAAAAAATATAACAATGGAGTGAAGAGGCTTTAAAGGCCCTGGCTGGCCCACTTTCGCCCGCAGCGCTTTTTTCGCTTAATGACGCCACGTTCAAGGAAAGTTGGAAATATTAAAATGAGCAAGCACTTGTTTCGATGGTAAAACGGCCAGCGCTCAGGGCTTCGCGCCTCCTTGCTAAGGATACCGTATTTTTAATGTGAGCTGGATTCACGCCCACTCGATTGCTAAAATGAAAAAGCTTGATAGCATTGTGCTTGCGTACCTAGATCTTTTTGCTCAATTGGCAAAGTTTTCAACTGTTTTGCAAGCTAATCAACACTCGGCAGTGTAATACTTAAGTAGGTATGCAAAATACTTTGATGGGTTTTGTTTCTGCGTTAACAAATTGCGATGACAAAATATGTTAAGAGAAAGAGTAAAGCAATTCTATTTCGATAAAGATAATACCAACAACTCTATAAAATGATTTACTGACAGATACGAATTTAGCGCACAATAAACTTGGGCATTATCTTACAAGGACGAACTGCCGACGTCTTGCTTACATTTGACAACACATAAAAATTACGCGGAACCGTCTCCAAGGCGCAAAGTGGAATGTCGTTAAGGAAAGGAAGGAAAAATACTGGGATTTATTCGAAGCGTGTCCCCAATGAGTAATGCCTCCTGCGATTTAGGTGTCAGCCCGATAGAAGGCGTTCGACACCAATGATTTATGCTGGTCCTGGAGCCTGTGCTGTGAAACACTGCTTAATGTATATTTGGACAGACATTGTCTTGAAGCACTGAGATATTTACTCGAAACAAATTGGTTTCTAAATAGCAAATGTTATCTAATATTGTTTATATAATAAATATTGCTCGATAAAAAAGAAAAATATTAGATTGTTAATAAAAATCGAACTACAAAAGTCAAACATAATAAAATCTAGTCTAGGTTAGTATTACTTAGCTGTAAATATTTGTACTGAAAACGGTTCGACTGAAGATTAGAAGTTTATTTACTTTTTCCGAATTTCGAAACTTTCGAAGTGTAAAAGTAACTCTCAAATCCATTAATTAACTGTTAGTTGTAATGATCAGTAATTTAATTACTCCGGAGAGTGAAATTTGATCGATTCAAGTTTGTTACAAAGTTGATTTCGGCTTGTTTAGTTTGAAACTCGATATCTTTGAGTTTTTAATGCTTGTCTATCTTTTGTCTGGTGATTAATAGGTTTGGAATTTAACAATTTCATTGCTTGTAAGGAATCTGTCTTCTTCTTCTTCTTCTTTTCGTGTCGATGGTAGATTACATTATATTACATAGGCCCAGTAAGCTGCGACATTAATGGCAGCTTCGTTAGCGTGCCTCAAGTCATCCAAAGTGCAGGTGTACGGACAATTTGGGCAGCTTAACAAATGGGACATGGTTTGGTTGGGAGCTCCACATTCGCATTCAGTAAGAAGGGGATCGATGATTCCCCACTTTGCAAGGTTGTGTTTACAGCGGCCTACCTGGGTTCGCAGTCGATTGAGTGCTTTCCAGATAGGCCACTGCAAATCACTACCAGGTGGTAAGTGCTCCTTGGGTTGCAGGAAGTCAGGTGGTGGTGGATAGTATTCTTCCCATTTTTTAGTTCTTGCGTCAGGTGGTAGGTCTTGGATGGCCTGAGTACAACGAATGAAACTCTTACGACTTTTAAGTCTACCCGTGGTGGTTGTGCATTTGTACAGCGTGTGTCGTGGATCTCTTTCTTGACTCTGCTTTTCAAGGGCACACGCCACTTCTCTTCGTGCAGGAGGTGGAGCAATACCGGCCAACGGATAAAGCTTATTGAGTGGGGTCGGTTTTAGACAGCCAGATATTACTCGGCAAGTCTCGTTCAGTGCAATATCGATCTGTTTCGCATGAGCGGATCGGTGCCACACTGGGCACGCAAATTCGCCAGCGGAAAAACAAAGAGCCATACCCGTTGTTCGAAGGACATCTGGAGCAGCACCCCAGCTGGTGGAAATAAGGCGGCGTAGTAGGTTGTTCCGTGAGCCAACCTTCTGTTTGGTTTTGTAACAATGTGACTTGTAAGTAAGGGCTCTGTCCAGTGTCACACCCAGGTACCTAGGATTGGAGCAATGTTCGACTTGCGTCCCTCGCCAGGTAATGTTGAGCGGCCGGTTGGAGTGTTTATTGCGAAGATGGAAAGAGCATGACTGCGTTTTTGACGGGTTTGGCCGCAAAGCATTACTATCATAGTATTGACTTAGGGATTCAAGTGCCAGTGATAGTTTGTCTTCTATGTCCTCGAAAGTCGTCGATTGAACTGCGAGAGCCAGGTCATCTGCGTATAGGAATCGCTGAGTGTGTGGGGGAGATGGCTGGTCGTTGGTGTAAATGTTAAAAAGTGTAGGCGCCAACACGCTGCCTTGTGGAAGGCCGTTCTTTTGTCGCCGCCACCTACTCTTGCCAGATTGGAAACATACCTGGAAACGACGGTTATGAAGGAGTTCGCTTAGGATATTAGTGAAACCTTGGTCATTAGTAAGGTTGCTAACTTTAACAAGCAGTCTCCTAATATTTATTGTGTCGTAAGCAGCGGAAAGGTCTACAAAGGCGACTCCCGTGATTTTCTTGGATTCATAGCCATCTTCAAGATATTGAGTTAGTCGAAGGACTTGACTTGTGCAGGACTTGCCCGGTCTGAATCCAGCCTGCTCAGGTATTAGCTCTGGCTCGATGACTGCAGTTAGACGGTTCAATAACATTCTTTCAAACAGTTTGTATGTGTGGCATAGTAAGGATATAGGTCGGTAACTTTTTGGGTCATCTGTGGGTTTACCAGGTTTTGGCAGAGCTACTATTTTAGATTTTCGCCAGAGTTTGGGTATTTTTGTATTAACCATACATGAATTGAATAGGGCTAGTAGCCATGATACCGCTATAGGCCCAAGGTGTTTGATTTGTTCGACCGTGATGTCGTCAACTCCTGCCGCTTTCCCATTTTTAAGAGACTTAATGACTGTTATTATGTCTGTGAGTGTGAAAGGCTTACTAATTTCAGTTGAGTCACCAAGAGCGTTATTAGCTCTTTGGGTTCTCGGTAGTTTATGGGGAGGTTTGCCGTTAAGCAACAACTGTTGAGCTATTTGATTGGCTGTTACAAAACCTTGATTTGATGGCTCCGGTGGGTCTCCAGTAAGTCGTTGAATAGTTGCCCATGCTTTCTTGCTGTTGTGGGTCATGTTAGTACTTGTGACCGTATTTATCCATTTTTGCCTGCGGTTTTCACTTACCATGGACATTAGCTCTTCCCCAGCAGTGAGTGTATCAACCGAAAAGGGGTCATTTTTATAGAGTTCCTCATAAGTACTCAGTTGATTTGAAGCTTCTTTGTTGAGGCCAGGTACGTATGATGTGCGGCAACCTCTAGGTATGCAGCAACGTGACACAGTCCAGATAGTTTTAACGAACTGTTCGTAGTTGGAATGTAGGGGTTCCATGTCGCGCAGCTCTACATCTACACCATCAGAAAACTTCTCCCAATCTGCTTTAGAAAAATTAAAGCGGGGTTTAAAGGGGACACATCTAGGTTTTATAGCAGCTCGTATTTCACACGTGATAGGTCTGTGCTGCGTGTTTGGAATTGGTTGACAAACAAGTTTTGAGCAGAGGGAGTTAATATTGTTGCTAACGAATATTAGGTCTGGATTATAGCCGCGGTGCCAGCGCCGACTGTTAAACGATGCTGGTTGTTTAGCATTATGAACGAGGGTTAGTTCAGAGGCGTCAGCCCATTCTTCAACAGCATTACCATCAGCGTTGGTTTCACGATATCCCCAGGTTATGCTATGGCTATTAAAATCACCAACTATTACTTTGGTGTTTCTGCTGTCGAAATTAGGTGTTTTACTGAAAACAAAAGGCTGGTTTGGAGGCTTGTAGATAGATGTTATTGTGGAGGTGCCTATGTCAACCGTAAGGGTTTCTATAAGCATGTCGTTCCGCCAGGTTGCAGACAAAACAGTAACTCTGGGGCTGGTAAAAATTGCACTGCCATATTGTGCGTGAGGTACCTCTAACGCAAGAGTCATTCCGTTGATAAGTGGCCTTGGATGTTCAGGGCCGCGATGTGTTTCTTGGACGCACAGAATGTCCCATTTATTGTCCTGACACAGTTGTGATAACAGTTGCGACTTAGTGTCTGAAAAACCTTCAATATTGATTGAGGTAACTGTGAGGGCTGGCTTTGAAAGCTGGTGGTGTGTGCCCTTCGACGATGTGATGTGGTTTGGCCCTGAGAAGGGCCGTTGGTTATGGCTCTGATAAGAGCTTTTTGGGTCTACCATCGTGGTGAAAGGATTAGTCAGCTAGACTCTGCGTTACCGAGTGCTAGCTGTCCAGGGTGCGCCGGATGTTTGGAAATCGCAATATGATTTGTATTAACACCGCTCGTGGAGGCTCCTTTCATGCACCCCAATCTGAAAATCTGTCTTGAAAAGATTTTTATCGTTTGATTACTAATTAATTATCAAACCAATTGTCCTTAAATCTTTTTGTCCTTGTCAATTAGGTATTTTGTAAATTGTAAGTATATTATCTTAGCTGTCTTGAACAATAGAAGCGTCACACCACTAAGTATTCTTTTAATTATTTTCTTTTATGCTCGTAGTTTTTATTAATGCGTAAATGTTACCTAAAAAAAGGTCGACTACCTTAAAAAAATGTTTACAAAACCATTTCATTATTTTTACCCAACCCAAACCCTAAAACGTCAATTTGAATCTGTAACAAGTATCGTTATTTATCACTGGGTAATCGTTCATTCAAAGCTATAATAAAATGACAGGTGACGGTCGCCATTTTGAAATATACAGACATTTTGGTCGGCCATTATGGGCCGTTACTAAATCTTGCATCGATCCATGTTACCCTCATCATGAGAGGAAAATGGACGGGATCTTCGATGTGGGTTAAACTTTAATGTCGGACAAGTCTAGATTACTTTAGTATTCTATCCTCGTGTACCCTTTGTAAGATGTGTGTTAGCGATTTTTTGGCAAATAGGGGACTTGTAGCGATAGGTACGCGTAGGTACTCATTTTCGATTTTCGTTTTGAAATAAGCGCACTTTAAAGATTACATTACTTTGATCTAGTCTTAATATTTTACTTACTTAGTAGTCAATTAGATAACTGAAGGATAAGATATTCAACTTAACAATACCTATAATACGTCTTTACAAGATTTAATCCACTTAATCATAGGATTTTTCCGAATCATTACACTTGATAAGCTAAACCTATTAATTAAACGTTGATACATGCACCTCCGGCAGTGAACAAGACATTAATATACCTGTAGTATCAGCATCTAAATCTATCCGGCGATGACCTGATGAATCAGTGCAGGGGAGGGGAATGCGACGAGAGGGGAAGGGGGGGGCAGTGCAAATGATTTATGTTTTCGTACGAGACGCTTCTCCAATAATAAATGTAAACGTTACGCAAGTGTTCAGTCTAGCCGCGAATTGTTTGATCACTCTGTAATTGCATTACAGGGGACGAATCAACAGGGAGTTTTCGCTTTTGGATAATAGGTGGCGCTTTAAGATTTTTGTTTACGTTTTTGAGTTATTTTTAGTTGATTGCTATACATTAGGAGTTTTATTTCAAGAAATAATTGTCTTAGTTATTAATATACCGCCGTCACGTGTTTAAAACATGGTTTTATGTGGTACCTAAATTTGGAAAAAATCTACTTAATTTACAACTAGGTTTTAAAATTATCTGTTTCAATAAATTAAGTGTTTTCTTTATGTATAGTGATTATTGATGTCGCCTGCCGCTTTAATAACTTCTAATCTAACATGGACGTCGTCCAAAAAGTGATATTATAATAATTGATGTTATATTTAGGAAAATCAATTTACCGTGATTGTTGTTTGGCATTAATAATAATATACAGATAGCATAATTATTATAACACTTTATTACCGGTTGGTTGAATTTATAAAATTTATTGAATCGATGTTGTCTTTAAAATAGTATTTTTCACAGATCATGATAAAATAAAAAGGACTCGCGCACGAAGGGTTCCGTACCACCGTCGTATGAGAGCCCCCCCTAAATATTTATTTTATGTGGTTTTTAGTATTTGTTGTTATACCGGCAACGGAAATACATCATTTGTGAAAATTTCAGCTTTCTAGCTATCACGGTTTATGAGATACAGCCTGGAGACAAACAGACGGACAGACAGACAGCGGAGTCTTAGTAATAGGGTCCCGTTTTACCCTTTCAACTATCAATTTTATGTACACAACAAGAAAAAAGAAAAGAAACACGGCGTCAAGATAACAATGTACAGAGGTACTTTCCTTTTAGTAGTTTCGTGGGTCATGAAAATATAGTAGATAACCACAAAACTATATCTTCTCGCATAGCACTTGCATGTAATATCCACTCTGCTCATCCTATTATGTCTTATTGGTATTAACATATCAATTATACCCGTCAGAATATAATTCTGCATTGACCAGACCTGTCACTGACCGACTGCTTCGGTTAAGATTAGGTTATCCTGCACCGCACTGATTCATTGACTCGTTACGTAATGACGTCACGGTAATGACGTAAACGCCTACGTCATTAAGTAACGTCCATTGTTCATAGTAATTAGTATAATTGTTGAGTGATTAATCTAAATGTATTGTATATCTATCCGCGGTTATTAGGACGTAATTAATTATGTAGTTTATGGCTTATGAATATGGAGGAAAATAAATCTATACTGCGAGAATATTTTTTTTATTTATTTAATATTTATTTTGTTTGTTATTTTTGTATTGTATGTTGTTAAGTAAACACAAAACCTTTTTTTAATATTGATTAGCTTACCATGTGTTTCTTCACTACTAATGACCTTTTTGTACTTTTTTTTAACTTCTGAGTTTGTCTGGGTGTTCTTTGTGCATGTGAATTAAAAGTTAGCGGAACCAAAACGAAAACATTTATTCAAAACTAGCTGTACCAGGCATGCGTTGCAATGCAATTTTTTCTATCTAGCACCTGCCTACTACCAACTACCACTTAGGGGTATGAAAAATAGATAGTAGCCGATTCTCAGGCCTACTGAATATGCATATAAAATTTCATATAAGTAAATCGGGCAAGCCGTTTCGGAGGAGTATGGTAACTAACATTGTGACACAAGAATTTTTTAAATAAGAAAGATTATTTAGAAGGTTTTCTTATTCGCTTTTCCTTTAGTTGAATCTTTTTAACACACATATAAATAACATATAACTGTTGCTTTGTATATTGTTGTCGCTTTTCTAAGTACCACAAATTTATAAACACCATTAAGAATAAAGTTGAATGAATCTTGGTAAAGTACAGCGGTTTAAATCAAATTAACTGTTATGGGAAGGAAGTATGAATATGTATCAGATGCCTATCGTTCGCCGGAAGTCGGTACAGTCAGCAGGACAAGGGAATTGGTGTTGTTCTGATTTCGCTGTGATACCAACTTTGATATATTTTATTTGTTGTAGCAATAAATAATAAGTTCAGTGGATATACTGTTTGAGTTATTCCTTTTTCTTAAGGAAAGTAAAGCTGATTTGAATAAGTTGGAACGTTCAAAAGACTTTACGTAAAAAGAATCGATAATTGGCCAAGTAAGTATATCTCAGATCTGAAATTGAATGTGTGTTTTAATTAAATGTAATTAATACCAAATGATAGTAGAAGGTAAGACCTCAACACTGATATTGATAATAATGTTTATATCATTTTTTTTTTTAATTTAGCAGTAATTAAATATTTCTTTTTCAAACAGGCTTTACTAGGTTTTATTCTACCCAGATTTGTACAAAATATACTTGAGTTTACTTGAAATAAGTGACGACAGTATTGCCATTTATCTGGCTCAAGCCCAAGCTTAGACTGCAGTGAACAACCGAAAAACTTCAACCTAGATGTGGGAATCGAATCTGAGACCTCACCCCCGGTCACGTACTCGTCCATAAGACAATAACTTGGCACAATAACAAACACAAAGTGCTTTGTACGCGACAAGACTTTAACCAACATCGATATTGAATAACAGTTTACAAACAAACAAAAATATTCTTTAATAATAGGACCAGTTTATTGGTAGGCAGATATTACTTAATAATTCCAAATCTATGATTCGTTAAACATTTTTTTAAACCAACCTACTGTACTGTTTCCATGTGACTTAGTTCAACAACGGTAAAATAAAAGAATATTCACTTATTCCATTTCATCTGCTCACAAGCAATAACAAAATGATACGTTCTGAACAAACTATTCGGCAAATCTAATAATCTCTTCAAGCTATTATTGCCGTTTTAAACATAAAAGCGCTCACGAGCAATATTTACGGGCTCTTATAAAAATACGATTGTTAGCGCTTCACCCATTATGCGTTACCGTAAACCCGGTTAAGCTGAAAACGTGGCATCGACGTGAATGATTTATAAATGTGGATAACAGGGCATTAGCAAAACCACAACACGAATGTTAACTGGATTTAGTAGAGATCTGCCATTATTGTGTGCCATGATTTATGAGCGCGTACGCCATTTTTTTATCGATCGATGGTAAAGATTTGACTGATCAGACAAAGGTGGGTCTTAGGAACTTAGATCTTCAACTTTTGCTATCAAATTAATTTTTAATAACTTTTTTAAGTGGATAAAAAGCAGCCACACTAGTTATTGTTATGATACCGTATACTTTCTTCAATCGTTATCAAAAAGAATAAGCGTCATCCATTGAAAAATATTTTCGTAGGCATGGCGTAACAAAGAAAACCTTTACTATTGCCCGCCATAACCCATCGTCAAAAAACATAACAGGGTCATCAAAAATATCTTTTTTTACATATTTTTTCTCTATTAAATATTTACTCGACCTATAAACAGAATATCGTTACAATCAAAATCGGAACCGAAAAGAATCGATTCACTAAATATAACTTCGCCATATTGGTGTGCAATTCAGATGGTAGCTAGCCCGAAGCAGGGCTTACATGTTCACTCGTGTGGAACCGCCCTGCTTTCCTCACTGGATAATGTCAGTTACCTTTTATTACGTATATTATGTAAATATAATAATGGGCCAATGGCACGGCCTTGGGTTGAGTTTTATTTGAAATAACATTATATTACCTCACGGCTTTCGAGGGTTTTGCGAGCGTACCTCGTCTTGTATTGATAAGGTATATCGGTCTACTTAGTTTACTTGTACGTCAGACTTTGAGCGATGAATTACCATAATGTAAATACATGCGACGTATTTGTGGGTAGACAAAAACGATAACATTACTCACATGCTTCTTTTAAGAATGTTTTTTTAGATGTGACAAAGCGACGGTAAAAAATACGGGAGGTAAACTGGATAACGTTAACGTTTAACAAAAATATCTTTTGAATAATAATATATTTTGTGTTGAATTTAGTAACTGGTAGAATTGTAACCTATTATTGAAAATAAAATATGTTTCATTACTGATTTACATACAATTATGTAAATCAGTAATGAAACATATTTAATTTAATTTAATAATAACCAATGTTAAGGAATTTGAACTAAGACATTAGACAAGTTTTTTTTATTCATTTTGATTTTTTCTCGATGCATGTCTCGTCACAATTTGAAGACCTATAAATACAAGTTGTTATTCAAAAGTAAGATTACTAGATACAAATAAAGCTTGCTTGTGGTAAGTATTTGGTAGCCGTCACGTTGCTAGATCGTAAAATGTCGAAGTCTTAAGTTCAAGGCTGGTTATAAAACTAAGTTTTAGCGTTAGGCTTTTATGGTGGAAGGAAGAAGTAAATTATACCTTCTAACTTATTATAGGTATAATACTTACCCTTAGGCATATATACCGGAGAAGAATAATATCTCAAGGTATTTTGTGAAAAACCCTGAAAACCTTACTGCTAGTAACTTTTATTATTCCTTTTATTACTTGAATCATTGTATAAGCTAAGTATCTCTTAATGGACTCCCAGCTTCTGAAATAAATTCTAGTAAAATAAAATATCACAGATTAAATGAAACACTAATGATAACTTAACGTCACCATTGTTACAGGTCACGTGATTATTTTTTAGAATCCATTCAAAAAGTAGTTTTATTTAAATGTCTAAAATTCGCATTAACATTAGGTTACTTGCTGATAAAGTAAGATATAATTTTTTTCGAAGTAAGTTTCTTCATTCAAAAACAGCGAAGAACTAGAACAGCTAATAAATTTGTGACGGAAACATCAAACACAACTATAAATAAGATCGTTATTTCTTCGTTCAGATTTTGGCGAAGGTACGCCTTAACTTACTTTTCACTTAACAATTTGAGCTCGGAACATTCATAATATTTGTTTTCTTGTGTTTGACTTTAGCTCCCATGGGAAACGGAGAGGGCCGTGAACAAACACAACTACAACTTTTGGCAAAAGTCCATTACTTATAGCACATAATATTACTATAAACGTGCCTTTTGTTTAACGATATACTTGACATAACCTCACACGAATCACACAAATAGAAGACGCGCGATATCTGACGTATAAACGATATTAACAGGCCAAGTTCTCTCATTGCGAAATATAAGCGCCAACTAATTTCAGATTAAACAAACAACAGTGATTACGGTTACTGTGATATACGAATCGTTATATGAAAACATTGTATTTGTACGAGCGGACTGCGTACGCCATAAAAGCAGTTACTGGCGAGTTTGTATCCAATCTTCGTAAACAGCGAACCGTGTTGTTATTGGCTATAACGATTACAAAGCTACGGCCGAATTGAAAGTATAACTCGGTCGATGCGATCCTAAGAATGTGCAAGCCGGCGAAATCTATAACTAAAGCTATGTAGACCGCCCTTCGTGAAATTATTGCACGCCCGCCCGAAAATAGGTCAATTGCCTCCTGTGCGAGAGTGAGACGTGTAGGGATCATCGCGCGTGACAAGGACGGAAGTTTTAATTCGTTCAGGTGACGTCACAGGGGTTTTAACAGGATCGTTCGTTTTCTTTTTGCCAGCTATTGTTTTGGTAGAGTTCGGAAGCTCATCTGAGCTCTCGTCTCCTTCTGAGGGGTTTATTTGCTCGACGTCGTGTGGAATCAGTAATGTGTCCGCCTCCATTACGTTTCTCGCGGTAGGCGTTTTGTATTTTATGCGTATTTTTTAACGAAACCCGATAACGTAGGTGAAGAAATTTAAGAAGGAAATGAGTTACATGAAAAGAGCAGTCGTACTTTGATCAAGACGTGTTTATTTTCTCACATTTGGGTATTCTGATGAATCTTTTGTTTCAGTTCGTCGTGTAATTTATGAGTAAGCTAGGGGCTCATTTTGATGCCGAATAACAATCTAACCGAATGTGTACTTAGAGTTAACAAAATACTAGAAATCTCAACTTCCGAGAAAGTCTTGTAACATAATAAAGCTTTGTATTTATATTAAAAAGGATTTATTTTAAATTGTTGCCAGATAATTTCTGAACGGTTACAGTTTACGGCGTGGTTCATTACTGTAATAAAATATGTCATAAACAGTACAGTAGTGGGTAATTGGACACTTCAATAAAATAGATTCGTGAATACAATGCCTTTGTGTTGAAGATAACGTGAGCGAAGTCATTAACTATGAGGCCTAGTTATTGATGAAATAAAACTGGTTTTATCTCTTTCTGTGATGTATTGTTACATGAAATAACTACGAGAGTAAACTTCTTAATATAAAGGCTGGTGGCGTAGGTCTAACATGATATAGTAAACTAATAATGGAAAAACTAGTTACAGAAAATTCATTATACAAGTCAAAATATTGAAGTTTTGTTATTTAAAACTTAACACAAAGAAGAATTAGTCTTCAAATTCATTTACTTAAAGTTGGGGTTTCAAGACAACGTCAACAGATTTGATAGACATACGGCTTATAAGACGTGTAATTACTTTATAATTAACACGTAATAAGGAACACCGTAAAGGGAACTCTGATGAACAACTTGATCATAAATTGTTTAAAAGGGGGATGAGCATGAATCTTGTACGGTATAGGTACGTATGTCTGACGGAATTATGAATAACCATTGTTGGAGATTGAGTGGTGTAATTATTTTTATATTAATGAATATGAAATTATTTGCAATTTACCTAATTAAAATTAATTAAAAAGAAGCCAAGGTATTATTAACGCCCTTTAATAATAATAATAATAATCCAGCCTATAAACGTCCCACTGCTGGGCCCAGGCCTCTTCCCATATAGAGAAGGCACGAGCATTGATCACCACGCTTGCTCTCTGCGGAGGTTTCCTCATTAATATGCCCTTTAATATGAATTTTAAATATAAATCGATAACGTTACATTTCCTGTCCCTGTTATGTTCAAACAATTTATTGTAATACTTACGTATTAATTTGTTACTTTACCTCCAGCAAATAGCTGTCTATTACGTAGATCAAATTCACAACCCCTAGTGCTATTAGGCCGAACACAAAACAACATCGCTATAGAAACATCCCTTCAACGAAATTACTATCAACTGTTTTACTCCGCGTTCCATTTTCAATTTGAAAACAAATAAAATGTCATTTATAGCCAGCGTTTGTCCCAAGAAACTAACAATAAGTACCTAATAGTATTCTAGCACAATGGCTGGTGAATAATTATGTAGTCTAATTAAACATTCGTGAAGTCGACTTTTAGCCTCCTCTTTTGAGAGGCAGCCGAGTGTGTGATTAGGGGCGACGAAGGCTGCTACACTAGTACGACGCCTGTTTGCCCGTTCGCGTCTCGAATAATTTAGACTAGCGTAGAACAATTCTAACTAATGTTGTTTGCCTGTTACTTGAACAGCTGAGAACGAACTTTGAATTTCAGTATTCCACGTCAGTTTGTTATGGAATTTGTCAATAAAATAACTGGCTTTGTATTGCAGAAGTGCATGCTTTATTACAATCCTATCGCAATTTCCCGGTACTATTGTATTCGAAGAAAATTAATTAGGGCGGCCGTTACTGAATACTGTTTGTCTGAACGTGTCAGCACTGTTTAATGGCCTTATTTGTGATCTTTTGTTACGCTTGTCGGAACTTAAGATCTGTTCGAAAAAAGGTATATAAACGATTTAAGATAGATGTTATCAGCTTAGTAAATATGAGTCTGTAGTCACGAACAAAAATATATTTACACTCTCCAATTTTAATTGGTTTTCTCTTCATTTCTGTAATAGTAAAACCTGTATTTTTTTTTTATTAAAAACAGTTCCTCAATTATTTACATATTTTTCTAATTCAGTTTAAATTTGTGTGTATTTCACAATTTCGCTATGCGTATACCTACATATTTTTGCTTGTGACTGTACCTAAATAAGGAGGTTGGGAAAAATAATGAAAGTGTTGTAAAATGAAAGACACACTTACATAGTAAAACCAATTAAATAATAAGTACATGTTCTTAATTCGAGAAAGATAAGTGACTGATAAAAATATTATGACTATGTACCGGATACTAGTCTACGCATGCCAAATAACAGATCGATGAAATGATTCCAATCATAGACTTTAGATATACTATAGACCGCTAGTATCGCTAGTTTTCCTTCGTGCCAAGCGAGAGCACTTTTTGTCTGTATCTAGTACATTCGTTTACTGATTTAAAGTTATTTTTCGCGCAACGACAGACTTATATGCGAAAATATCGATGGTTTCGACATTGTTAGGACAATATTAGGGTTTTAGATAGTTTTATTAAAACGGCGCGCTCCGTCTTGATACAAAATTTACGATAAAACTAGTTCATACTAGTGCTCACGGTTCATACACTGATACACTCTTTAGTTTCTTATCTATACTCTAAGATTCCAATCTATTTAGATAGGACGATGTAATTGCGATGAATAATTATGTGTCGTAGTTTTAAGATTATGTCATGCGTAAATATAAATTCAGTGGTTGTTTACTCAGAATATAAACAGATCACGAATTAAATCTTATGGCTGAAAATCTTTAAACATTTAGGATGTATAAAAAAAAATGACTAATGTATTTTGTTATTTTATGTAAATTCTTATATTATTATTTCTTAGTTACACACTGTGTCTATGTCTCTTTTTTAAATGTTTCCAGTCACAGGTCTGCTGGAAGAAATTTCACATGGAATAAGCAGTACCTTTGTACCTATTTATTCTGTATATGTCAATTATTGTATGTCTGTTGTGTGTACAAAAACTTATAAATAAATAAATAATAAATAAAAAATAAAAAAAATCAAATATTGCTTTTCATAAATGTTTGTATTTATCCAAGTGATTTGTCTTGTTTCTCAATTTTAACTGAACTTTACATAATTATTTTCGTCTTTAAATTTATTATGCAACTAGCCGGTTACCCGGTTATAGCCACCGTTTATGTTTATCGGGTGACCAATGTGCCCGTTTATGTCAACGTCCTCCAAATATGACTGTATGTTGTATTAAGCATTCTTTTCTCTTATTTCAGGTCAGTAACGCGTGCAGTTTAAGGAAAGAGGTAAAAAAAATACAAGTTGCACTCTGTTCTGAAAAATGTTTAATAAAAATTTAATGACCCACATTTCGACGAAATGTTACAAGTAATGAGTGGAGATTAAAAATTCCTACAACGACTCACTTTTAAACGATCAGCATTTTTATTATGTCGATTGTTCCTCTCAGAACGGAGCACCCATAAAATTGTTATTGGTATGCTCATAAAACCGCTCATAACATACGTACCGAACATCAATTAATAAGAGCAATTAATAATCTACTGATACACTGTTTTATAACTAGGATTAGATATAGAAATTAAACTTAAAACTACTATGAATATTAATAACAAAAGACGGTCGCTTACTCCGATCGTCTCTTTTCTGAGTAATATCTAATTTAAAATATGAAAGCACTTTTTAATTTCTATAGGTAATAGTAATGAATTCCTTATTACAGATTTAATTAGTCTAGTATGAACAAAGGGATTCCCGGTTGAGATCCCAGATTGAATGAAATAACTTTGAATTTTTCCTTGAATAACTTTTTCCAAGTTATGAATGTCTAGTGGTTTGACTCTCTTACTTGATTTAAATGCCATCTGCATTTGATTATAATATTTAATTTTGATTACCATGATATAGTCGTACTTGCTTATATGCAATGAATGTAGGTTTTACATACTAGTAATATACAATTTTATTGTCGAAATACCCTGAGTACCCATCAATGCTAAGATTGTAAAGACTGCCATTGAACAATTGAAATCTAGTTTATTAGTTTCTAATATATTTAGATACAATTCTTAGTACACATGATTAAGAAAATCAGTAGGTAAGGTGACCTCTTATTAATTTAATTCTCACCTGTGAGTGTAAGGTTGATAGGATTGGCAGTAGTCCTCCATCCCCAGGGGCGGATTCCCACGACACTTGGAGAGGAAATGGAACTTTCAGCTTTGATAAAGTTTTAATATATTCTTCGGCAAGTTCCCAAGTTGTTTCGCCGGGCGTTATGACGGATTCTGTGTGTGTTCGTTCTTTTCGTTACGCTTTTTCCAGTTTCACTTATTCTTGAAGGATTTAATTTATGGAATATGGCTGCGGGCGCGACATCCCGTCATAGAAAGTATGTACTTGGTGAGTTAGTTTGCAAGTTGGTTCGTGTAGGAAGTAGTTCGCAGCGGGTTCTTGCATAGCTCCGAGAAATTGCGATGAAGTGTGCTTTCGACCAACTTTTGCTTAGTATGTTTTCTTTGTCACTTTGGTCTTCTTTACATTGTATATAATTGTGGATCTGTGTACTAATTCAGATACATTCTGTTCTAGTACTTCTTTTGTCTTTGTATATGTTGTCAATAACGTATTTAGTAATAATAGATTTTGGTCGACGTTATTTAAGATTATGCCATAATACATAATAATTATGTTTTGAATATATATAAGTTACCTAAAATTTAATAAAAATTTATAATACTAAAACCAATTGAATGGGCTAATCAAATAACAAACCAATAATTGTTAACTGTAAAACTTTAGGTATTTTACATTTAATGAATAAAATGTTCGTAATTAATAATGAGCGTCGCCAACTTTCTCACTCAGTGGGTTATTTGCTATTCAAAAGTGTTTAATCGTAAATATAGAAAAAAAGGTAACTCGTTTACGAGTTCCCAACAAAAGCGGTCTGATTAAGACTTCTGAATTATTTTGATATGTTTTAAATTTCCGCGAAGTTTCGCGCAGTCGAGGGAATCTATTCAAGAAAATAATTAACCTTTATCCGTTGCTGTCAAACGCAATGAGCCGAGAACGCCGACTTGCTTCTCCTTTTTTAATGTATCGATTTTTTAACTAGATTGCATTGTGTTAATTTTGTATCTCAAATATTTGTTCGGTAGTCCTAACGAGATGCTTTTGGTGCGTTTAAATAAATAATGTATTTTCAAGTTACCTAGGTTCGAAAAGTAAGGGTGGCCTACCTTGCAATAATGAAATAAATCACTCTCAAAAACCGATTTCCAATGCAAACTCTTTAAAAAATTACGCAATTTAAGTGGTCCGTAGATCTCGATCCAAGTAACGTCACAAACGTCAAGCGCTTCTATCGGATTATCCCAAAAAGGCGAGGCTCAGCCAGTTTCGGTCCCCAGACAGTCTGACAAGATATCTCCGACCTGCTTGACTTTACGTCTGTGCCCATTACGTGGCCGCAGCGACAAACAATGCTTTGATAGCTTCTAAACTGGGGCAATCCCGGCATCGCTCCTTGTCACACTCGTAGGGCTGCTAAGTCAAGGATTATGACTTAAACCAAGCAAGCACAAACAAATTAATCTCGAAACTCTGCCTTTCCAAGATCGCTATAAAATTAAAACAATTTACGCTTCTATTCTCAATTCAAATAGTCACTCGTCACTTGTTTACAGTAGTGTAGTGCTACAAAGTCTGACCGGCCAGTCGTAAACATTTTTTTAATAGATCATTACATAAACAATGCATTCAATTTAGATTCACAATTCAAAAATGGCATTTGATAACCCTAATAAATCTTGTGATACGTCTATCTCACTCACACATCGACCTGCAATCACTCCCTCGACGCCGACGCTGCCCCAATGATATTTGTGTTCGATTATAATTAAACCTATGTCCTCCTTCTTTGAAATGTCAAGCTGTCTTTAATTAAAGCCGGTCTTTAATTATAGATCTGTCCCTTTCAGTTTTCTTCAAACAAAAAGATGTTCGGGTATTATTTATTACTTGACTAATGATTCAATGCTTTCGTAATATTTGTCCGTAAACGTCTGATGCTAAACATGGCGACTAATAGACTTTAATCGCTGTTGGCACACGTTTTGGTGATCGAAATATTATGTTGTTATTGTGGATTAAAGTAAAATTTGTTTACCACTTCACTTTTAGTTGAGACGTTCCTAGACTAAATATATTGCTGTAATTTTAAAATGTTACTGTGTGTAGTGATTCTAATGATTTAGTTTTAAATTCGAAAAGTTAGGTATGACTTTGGCTGGAATGTTGTCCTAAAAGTGTATGTAGTTTAGTCATATTGCCCTCAGTTCAATCTACGGAACGCGAAAGTTTCAAACGAATTGTTTGTTACAGTTTAGACTCGTTTTAGAATAAACTAGCAAACTCACCCACAAGGTGTACAACGATTTCAAAGTTTTTGAGTACCTATATTCTTTAAAGGAATTACCATACTTGATTTTTTGAAATTTATATCTTTCCTTTCTATAATTAATTTATTGATAGGACTTTAAACAATTAAATTAAACATTTAACAAGTATTGTCAAAAAACAAAGTACAAATGTCAATTAAATAGCTGTTCCTTGCTAATTGCATGCACCAAGATATTGCATAGTCACATGGGAGATCGAACCGAGTACCTCTGGTTGACCCATTTAAAGTAGGCCACTGATTTGCTGGATGACTTTCGAATTTATGCAGATTGTATAAAGCCGTTTGCAGACTTGACGTTTAACACGCAGTTTTTATTACCTGCATTTACGTGCCACTTGGTCGTGCTCTTGCAAAGCAATTTGTCGGGTGTTCGCGACTCGTGTGAGGCATTATGAGTTTATAAGCACGTACGAGGATTACATAGTGACGCGTGACGCGTCAAAATACCAGTTAATGCGCGACGAAATGTCGCTGCATGTGTACATAGCCTTAGTATAGATATGTAGTGTTACAAGGTTAACTACATCAACCAATTCCACTTTGTACGTAAAAATATTTGTATTATATTTGTCTCATTCAAGAAAAAATATAGTCTTTTAAAAATAGCACATCTTCGGCGCAATACGTCATGATAAAAGAAAAATAAATCTGAAGTTATACATTTCATTTTTTAATTTCATAAAGAATAATATAATGGTAGGTACATATTTAGTTTGCAAAACTAAACAAATGCTTATAACCAGCTTTCCTTAAAGAAGGTTAGTCACAAAGTGTTAGCGTTCCATCAGGCTGATGAGGTGGTAAGTAAAGGTCTGCGCACATGAATCATGTTGACCGCCTCACCTCAAAGTCCCTTATATATGATGTCACTTTACTCTCCGTCCGCCTTTACCGCCTGCCCGACCTGCCGCCGAGATTGTGAAAGTAAAAAAAGACATAGTTGTACAAGTTTCGTAGGTAATGTTAACTTCGTAAATCGAAAATATATGAATAAAAATATTAACTGTTATAATCATATCACAATAAGAAAGATTTGTTAGAGCAAGAGCCATTCTTCGCGTGACCACTTCAAAAAATTTATGAAATTCATAATGGCGCTCAACTGGGACCCAGAACACTTATTTATCCAAATAATATAAAAGATCATTATACTTGTTCGTAATTATGGTTTTGCTGAGAAACTAGATTTTCTTATTTTGCTTACATGATGAAACTTTGTTAAGCTCTATCATTAGAGAAATGTTATGTTGTCTGGCAACATTGCGTGATCTTTTCTTTTATCTACTTGATTACATAGTGTAATTATTAGAGTTACTAGATATAATGTTTTTTTCATGAGGCAATACAATCAATCATATCTGAGATTTGATATACCTAAGATTAGGTAGCTGTAATAAGTTGTTAACCTTAAAACCTTAGAAGCTTAGAGTTAAAAATCATATGCATTTTTTTTACCATAATATACCTACAGTTTAGTTCAAAATACCATTTACGGCCATCCCACACATAAATGCCGAAAACAGCCTAAATCTGTCACAAAAATATTTTTGGCTTTCCATAATTTTTATTGAAATCAACCGAGCCATAAACCAATCGAGGCTTTCAGACATAAACAAAGATGTTGGCGCCGTCGATGTTTTCTTGTTAACTGTGGCGCTCCGTAATAGGTGGATACGAACCACGGCCACAAACACGACTAGCTTTGGCGAAAACAACACTATTTATCAAGAGGGTTGATATCAAACTCTTTTCGGAAAAGTCGGGCAATAAAAGCCACAGCGCGGCGCGTGGGGATTTCATATTCCAATATGGCGGATAGTCGCGCCAACGGCCAATTCACTTATACGCGGGACTCAAGGCCCGGTGGAGCGACGAACTTAGCCAGCATATTATCTCAGAACTGTATTCGACTGATGCTTTTGCTTACTAAAGTGACTTTTAAGTACGAAGAAATGATTGGAGGGATATTGGCTTGTTATGTAAACAGTATGGGTATATTTAGAGAGTAAGTGCCCATTGCTCAGTAAAGCTAAATTAGATTCTTATGTATGCATATCAAAAGTCACGGGTTGTAATATAGATTAGCACAAAAAAATCTACAACGTTTTATTAAGAAATCGATGAACTAAGTTTTAGAAGAGCATTTTGATCAGCGTGAGTGAGTAAATAATTATGTATATTTCAATTACAACTACCAATTTAATTAGGTAAAATATAACATTTCCTAATTAATAGTATCTATCGGTTAGCCACAAAGTCCACAAACTGATAATTAGAATATTTTACTGAGTTTCAACTAGCTATTATGGAAAATAAATTAATGTGTATATAAATAACAGTACATAATTAACAGGAAAAAGTTTAAAATTACCTTTACCTGTATTTTATGAAATATTTGTTTTCGTACATACGAATAGGATTGTATTTGTTTTGTTAAATGAAATAAAAATTACACTAGCTAATGTATTTTAGATGTAAAACTGAAATCTACGAGATAATCTGCAATTCGGGTAGGTTTCGAAATAACTACTCATTTTCAAAAATACAAAGCGTGTTATATAAGTACCTATCAAAATTAGCTTATTAAGTTAACATTGGTCAAGTTGGGACTTCAAATTTGCTACTCTAAATAATTAAAATGATTTCCGAAGCATCTTGAAATGGTGTACAAAAACAAGTTGTTTACACTCTTTGGACACGTTTATTATCAATTTCTCAGTACTTTTCCTCTAACTTAAGCTGTTTATTAAGTTAAAGGAATATTCAGATACTTCTATCAAAAGTTTATGTAACAAACAAGACACGACTGCCAAAGGCGCTCGCATGTAAATGTCAGATATTCCCTATTATTATAATGTCATGAAGATGTTTTGACGAAATCATAATATATTAGTTTAATATATTGGTTGCATGGTTAATGTAGTGTAAGAGTGAATTAATAAGCGCGCGCCACTCACCCGCGCACTTCGTGCGCTTAACACATTAGCTCACAATGTGGATATATTTTCGTGTACACTGAACGAATTTACACGGGCCGCCTATTGTTTATTTAGTTAAGTTGTATGTCTTATTTTTTTTTTAACTAATGTTTTTATGTGGATTTTTGTTTTTGATATTATTATTTTTATTTTTTATTTTTTTTTGCATTGGCTATTGAATTAGGTTGTAACCTGTAATAATAGTTGTATGTGTGGATGTAAATAAATAAATAAATAAATAAATATGGAAGAGATATTTGTAATCTGTGCTAGTCTGTAACGTTCTCTGTACGTGTTTATTACTTTACGTAGAAACATTCAATTCGACATTTTATTTCGTACTGTTTGCAACTTTGAATACTTATATAAATAAAGTCATTTGACTGTAGGATTATACAACATTTTTGTCACTATGCCATAATTGGGTCAGTGACTTCACTTCTTAATATTCGCTCGCTTAGCATTCTAGTAAATAGGAGCATTATGCTTAAGCAATCACATAACTGTATATAGCAGTAAGATATTTTCATAACATACCTATTAGTAAGTTCAAACGTCTTATTTGTCCCGAGAAATGCCAAAACAAAATTAATATCCCGTTAGTCGTAACTAATGGCTTACAGTGTTCGCCAAAAAATATTGGAACGATAACTATGTTTGTTCTCTCAACCTTGGTTCGGCTTGTCTCGGGTTTAAGGAAGAATATATAATCTGTGGGCCTTGGGGTCCGTGTGTCGCGCATCGGGTGTCAACAAAGACGTTCTATTTCCCTACTCTATTATTTTAGTATGACAGATTTAAGTTCAGCGGTATAGTCTTTGTTTGAAGATTCCTTCAAGTGAAGGATGGTAAAGAGACGTGCTTCACAGGACTGTGTGATTTCTTTGCCCGAAGCGATGGAGGCGTATAGCAGATGTAACTTTGTTCTTATAATAAGCTTATTCTCTGTAGTGCAGCGTATTCTTAACAGTCATATTTTATTCTGATGCTTGCTTGCTTTACAAATAGGAGACAGTTATTATACTTCATATTCATTGTAGTTTTAATAAGTTATGAGAACTTTGTGGAGTCAGGTAATGAAAACTGCTAAAGCTGTTTTTCTCCAAACACACTTTGAGCTATAATAATATTTTTATATGTATGAAACAAAGTCGTGTTAGGAAGACTATGTATAACTCAAAAATATGTTGACCGCTTTTCATGATTATTTGTATTCGTCTCAACCCCAAATAGCAGAGTAACTATAAAAACATCGGTAAACTTACCGAAATATCTGTTTTCGCTGAGCACCAGTATAATAATATATAATATTATGAAGTTGGATTATTATTTCTTACATAGCTAATAAGGCTATTAAATACCGGGGTAATAGGAGAGTCATTTCAATCAAACGTCAGGCTGCTATATTATTACAGACGCGCCTCCGAGCGTACCTCATAATTATTATAATGAGTTGTATTTACCGTGTTGTTTTTACGTTTACTGCTGTAATCAGGAAGTAAAGCTTTGTTTACTTTTCAGCTATTTATTTTCTAATTATTATTGTTATTTATTGTGTATTTTAATTACGAGTTATGACCTAAATTTTCAAGATCAAAACCGGGTATGTCTTGTCATGTAAGCCATTAGTTAGTGTTTGTTCTATAGCTCATAGGTTGGCTAAAATATACACCGCTATTAATGCTAATTACGGGAGCTCAATAATATAAACATTAAATCAACATGGACAATAGGTACAGTACAAACGCAAAACAAATACTTTTGGTTAACACATTCCTCTTACAATATTTGGTTGAAATGTTCTCTTTATTCTAAGCTTAAATAATATTAAGTTGTATTCGTTCCCCAAACATATCTGTGAGCGGCCGAACGTCCTTTTATTTGCGTTACGAGCACGAAAATATACATCATTTTATTTTAAATCGTTTAACACACCCGCAGTTCAAAAGGTTCCATTATCATAATTCTAACAAGGGAAGAACAAAACTCGTGCAATGCTTGCTTATAATAAAAACAATGGCTCGTCCCACGCGTGCCTGAATGTTTTAGCGGACTCAACCCTTGTTTCGCACGCGCAAAACATTTTTACTTCACTTTTTTAGCCACTAAGGTTCTGTTTCAAGAATTACTTAGATCGGTCGAATAGGACTTGGAATACATTTCATCATTATTTTAAGCATTTACTACTTGATTTAAATAATTTATCCTTGTCCTTAATATACGAAATAAAACTAAGATACCAACAAATACATATACATATATAACATTCGTAATAACCTACAATGATACCTATGTGAACAAGCTATAAAGCTTTGACGTTTAACATCCAAATTTTAAACAACAAAAAGAATTTCTAGCAGCAATAATAGAAGTAATATTAGAACGAAAATGGCGCTACAATCGACCGTGGGACAAAACAAAATCACATTTTGATGTTCGCGCCACACAGGTGCATTGTAGTGAAGTCAATTTTATATTCCCGTATCCATTTAGAAGGAAAGTACGATAAGCGAAATTGCCTTGCTTTTATAACAAGTACGCCACTAAAAAGAACCACCGAAAATGAGACGCGGATTGGTCTGTGAAATTCTGGGTCGCACCATTTTGCGCTTGCAATATTTTGATGTGGCCACTTTCAGAAAAATGTTGCTTCTCGCATTCCATTTTTGAACTTTACAGCGTTCGCGGCCATTTACACTTGATATCTAGTGCGATTAAAATTACCGAGAAATAATTTGCCGACACAAAATTAGAAAATTACGTTCAGACGGTCAAGTCAATTACAGGTGGCTTAGAAAGTTATGATCCTTACCAAACAGGAGACGTAGATTTATCTGTTTTGGCTTCGATTTGCTTATTTTACCGCGCATTTAAAATTGAATACATTAATTTCGAAAAGTTTGTCGTGGACTAAATTACAGATGAAGACGAGTGTCGGCTGCAAAGCAATTTGACTCGTAACATTACTCGTTCACGGTTCTAATTTAACTGCGACATTATTAATCAAGTTAATGCTACATCAGTTGGCCCATTTGTATGGAAGGTTTTTTGAAGGTAATTTGTGAGCGCTGTTATATATTTTTGTAACGTGACATTTACTGAGGTTTAATAAAGCCTGTGTAAGGTTAGAAAATAAAATATTGTTCGTGTTTATTATTCTGAGTTTTGAAATGCTGGTATTCATATTGTGATTTACTCTCATGCAGTCACTTAAAATGGTCTGTATGTATCAACTGCTGCGGAGACGAACGCCAACTATCTGTCAAAAGACTAAAATACACGAAAACATCATACATTACTGAAATCGGATTTAACTCACATACTACCCTTAACCCGTAAACAGAGACATAAATTATTAAATACAATATCATATTCACTGAGTTCGAAAAAGTAAAAAGAGATACGCAAAATCGAATCCGCTTTCAATAGTCGTCACGTACGAGGGACCGCGTTCGCTTTTCGTCCAATATTTAGTATGCACGTACTTAAACGTGATTGGTGGAACATCCCAAAGGCTTTGTGGGGTATTTGCAGTTCCATCACGTGTGGTGTGTTGGCTACGTGACGTCACACTACCTGGCCGCCACCAACAGTCGGTGCCATCAGTATGTAAAACAGATCGTCGGCTAAAGAACATAATTCGGGAATCTTGGCTGCTTTTTGGGTCTTGATAATTAAGAGACCCAAATTATTTTCTGAATTTGGGGATGAATCCAAATTGGGCATATTGTTGGCTTAATGTAGCAACTGTGGCTCCCGTCCCTTAGTTTACATGTGGTTTAGGATATAAGGAATTATTTGGGATACAAATCTTTTTTTTATTTAATACTAATTTGACGTTAGTGGGACGGAAACGTGACCTATTAGTTCTTATTTGTTTATTACAATTATAATCCTCTAGACATTGTCATGAAGCGCCTAATTACTGTCCGTTAACGAAAACTGCGTTTTAATCAACAACGTTTTTAACTTATAGTTAAGTTTTTGAATAAGCATTTCTTCTTTTTGTAACGGTATATATATACCTACTATCATATATTTTAAAAGGTTCCGACACCTGCAGCTTCCATTGCACTAGTTTTTGTTAAAGCATTCCGATTTGAAAACATGAGCTTGCTCGCCCTTTGTCTCGTGTCATCGGCTCCATTGTTGTATTGATGAATGAGACGTGAATTTATAGCACCGGTATTGGGATTTTTTTCATAACTTAGTAAAAAACTACTAGAGTAGGTAGCTAACATCATAGCATGTATATTTGTGATTATTATCAATCATCAAGAAATTTGACTATAATTAAGTGGTGGGATTAATATTTTGCTTGGGAGGCCTTTTTCGGAAGTATTGAAATTTATAAATTTGTAAAGGGAGTTTTTTCAAGGAGGGATACGTAATTTTTTTTTTGTTTTTATTTGGACGTAGGGTCTGTAGTTTTCTAGCCTGTGACCTGTAGAAGGCGCTACATTCCAACGGGGTGTCTAGTTTTAAGTTATCTTTAAGTCTTAGGATTAGATTATTTTTACTTTTGTTAATTTATTATTTAATTTATTGTGGTACCTTACGAGGCTGTCTTGGCGCACCAGCGCAAAAAGCCTCATCAAATAAATGATTTAAAAAAAAAAATACGACTTAAAAATAATAATGATATGTATATTTTATATAATATCCTTATTTTTTAAGTATATTTTCCTAAGAGTAAAAATATAAATGCAGATATTTACAGTTGACTGCACAATGAAGGCAGTACTAAATTTTTGTGTCTGTAATTTTTGTGCCTTTATTTCAAACAGTAAAGTTGTTCTTGAGTCTCTATTCCTATTAATATGTAGACCGTACCCATTAGATAGTTGGTTTCAGTTGACAAACACAATACATGTCAATATGTTTGTATCAGAACTAATAGGACATAGCTAGTCGGATCTAATTGCCAACCTCGCCGTATCGGGTTGATAAACCGATAGAGATTATTAAGGGGATTGCTCATGGCTCCACATTCGTTCTGGCGGTAGGCCAGCGGCGACACTACGACTAAGTGTCGCCTATAGATAGGGCTACCCCATCATTAATACTGTAGATTACTGTATAAAAAGTCCAAATAATTAAGTTGATAATAAGAATAAAATAGACACGTATTTTTATTTTTGTCAAATCAACAAAAAATACGAAGTTAAACCACTTTACGTCACGGTTAAGAAAAGTAAATATTCGAATATGAAGAAAAAAAAAATCACTGTAATGCATGTATTTTCATACTTTTTTGTTTGCGAGAGAAAAGTAAACATACGTCTCTTATTTTTTTATATTATCTAAAAGATTGACATAAAAATAAAAATTAGTCATCATCCCAATATTTATTCGCGGCAATCGTTTCACAAATTAAATAGGACATTTTTATGGTAACGATGAGATATAACCGTCACTTAAATGTCGGTAAGTATATTTGTCAGTGGTGATTTTATGGGTGTTTTATAGAAAATCATGGCGATTTCTATTAGATCAGCTTTTAATTCCAGTGTTTAGTTTAAGTGGCATTTAATTTTCGTGCGAATAACTATAAATTGGATGTAAGAATACGAGTATAACACTCAGAAGACTTTACTGTTGAATTAATTTTAATTAGTTTAAGATTTATTTATTTTTACTTTAGCTTGCCAATGTGTTATGTCTACAAAAATTTTGAAAGTGTAAAATTGCCTACTCAATTTTCCGTTCAACCCTATTGAAAACACAATAGTGCTCCGCCCACCAAGTCGACGCTGCAAAATATGAGTACAGCTGTCATTGGTAGAAGTTCGAGAGCGAGCCAGTGTGCCTATAGCTTTATGATTTAACAGGCGCTAAAGCACCTCGCTAATCAGACTAATAAAGATTTAGATTTTATTTACTAGCAATAATTTTAAAATAAGCAATAAATATAAATTAAAAAAACGAAATAAATATAATTTTTTGCTCATTATACAGCTCATTATGTGATTCTTTAATAATTCTGTGCGGACTAACGAAATCGATGGAAAAAACACATTGAATCGAGCTGAAAAACTAAAATTGCGACGTCGCAAGAAAGTAGACAGTCAGACGATTGATAGAGTGGAATGAGTAATGCGAGTATTCGACTAAACTAAAGTTCAATGTAGTAATTAAATGGCTAATAAAACCACGTAAGATCATAAATTAGTAAATGCCACAACGAACTTAAAAAAAAAACAGTAGTAAGAATATTAGAGACACTTGAAAAATGTTTTTTTAAATTGAAAAGAGTCTACCCTTTCCTCTAGAGTAGGTAAATCGAACAACCAATTTTTGCAAAATAAACAATCTTTCAACAAATTAAATAAGAGAAATAAAATACCATGTTTATATAGCTATGAAAACTTTGTAACATATTTATATAATAAAACATTAATATTCTTCGGTAATTTATTTTGTGGCGCCAAAAAACCACATCGCTCATATTTTAACCCACGCTTAATAATTTTACCTTGATAATAAAAATAAATCAAATATTAAAATGTTTAGGTAATTAGCTAAACTGTATAAATAACTTTAATTGCTATGTGTATAATTTTGGCAAGGAAAACGATTAAATGCGTGACGTGACTTATAATTACCTAAAGATTGATAAAAGGGTTTTCTGTGCCTGTACTATGAGCTTTTAAAGCAGGACTGTTGCTATCGTGGAAGCGAGACGGCGCACTAAAACTCGCATAGCGACTTTTCGCTTTCACATCAGTAATTGACTTTGGTAATCGCGTTGATCTGCTAGCAAAACTTTAATTTGTTTGGCACAGTTCTAATGTTGTTACTAACAGTAAATATGAGCATCTAGAGCAGCTATTAAATACACAATCAATAGGTGACTTCTCTTATTAAACAGTTAAGCAGCCTGATAATAAAATAAATTGTAAGCGTGTCATAGTAAGGTCGGAATATAATTGTCCCACAGTTATTGGCGGGGCTCGGCTCAAACACTCTTCGTTATCACTATTAGCACTTAGGTCTCGTGATACCCGCACTGGACCTGAATAGAAATTACGTGAAAGGGGTTACCGAGCCTCTCCGCATCGACTCATGCATGTCACGAACTCTCCCGCTCCAAATAACCCCGGGTTCCCTCTATAAGTAATCGTTTGTTTTATTATTTCTTGCGATATTACTTTCATACGAACTCACTTTCCTTCCTGTCAAACATAGCTCTAATTACAACGTACTCGCCCCCAACTCACATTTTCTTACTACCCGACAAATAAGTTGAAATGTGAAGAGACAGCTGCTTATGAAATCAATTTCCTCCACAGTTCTGTGTTTAAACATAATTCTGTACCTACAGTTACACAATCTTTACTTGAAATACGCCATTTGAAAAGATTAAAGCGGCTCTGTTTCGATAGACAGTCGTAAATAGGTCCTTTTTGGTGCAAAATTCCTTTCATCAATGTATTTAGTTAGTAAATAAGTACCTTCGTAGAACGTTATACCGTCAAAGGCCGCATAGAGATGAACATCAGATAATATGATTTATATTTCTCAAAGAGTCGTCGCAATTGAATACACCTTTTTACTCGTAACGCTTTGTCTATACTCAAGGTTCTATGGTTTAAAATACAACATTAATAAAGTGTAAAATAACCAGTGATTTGTTTGAATATGAATGTTTGCCAGAATTGTTTCATGAATAAGTCTCTAATAATAATGTCGATAAACAATAATGTCGATAAACAATCAATTTCTTTGTTTTTTGTGACAACAAGTTTTGTTGTCCTCAATTTCGGTACATTTTAGCTTAATTTATATTCAGTTTACACCTTAAACCAAGGTAGACGTAAAGTATGTTTATTCTTTGATTCGGTTCTTCAGAACTCGACTAGCACTGAACAAATATGACTTTGGCGTGAAAATAAACATCGCGGTGACAGGACGGAAGTCACGCTTTGAAAAGGAACTAGCGTGGCGTGAGGCCATGGAAATAAAAGTCTTAGACACGTGTGAAATACTGCTCTATCTAGAACCACTCTTATACAATATCTAAAATATTCATAGCTCGGATGGGAGATAGTTTATTCTTCAGTTACCGGAAGATATTATACTCAGGAACAAAAGTATTTAATATTAAAATATCACTATAAAAATGCGTCTAATTTCCTTCCTCCAGAATTCCAATTTTAAATCGTGCAACAAAAATTCTTAGCGACTGCATATTTTAAACTAAGCTACTAAAATTCTTTCTTTATTCAAAAATATCTTCAGCTTTCGAGCACCTTGTACAGGTAAGGCCAACAAGAGGGAATTATTCTGAATATTGACTAGCTCGAGCATACCAGCTTTAAAGCAACATAGGTAACTTCGTAAAAGCTTTTAAAGTACCTACGTGTACTTATTGGTCGAGTAATCCTGTTGTGGTCCATGTGAACACCGGCTTCGATAGACTTCTGAATTCTAAAGCCTTTCGTGCGTTCAATCGTGGAGGTTATACTTTGATTACAGGCTCCTTATTTACTTAACATGTTATATTCAAAGCTTTACAAAGAACATTTTTATTTTTATATTTAATTTTTCTTAGTATGTGAAGCTTTTGTTAATGGTTACCGATATTCTACTTTGGATAGTTTTGTTGTGAGTAAAAATGTCTATAAAACGTAAAATAATATGTCTGGCTTTTAAAATAAAAAAATAATAAACAGACGAGAGAACACGTTTTAAAAAAGTAAGCATCGTGGAACTCGATTGTTTTGTTCAAAACATTGTTTTGTGTCTCGAATGCGTCAAGGGCCAAATCGGCCAGTAAACAGACACATCTGTGTTCCAACCTACTACAAAGTTACTGTAAAGTGATGTAACCGTCAACAAAGTAACATTATGTGTTACGAAGAGTTACGCTGAAGTTCTTATTGAAGCACTAAAAGTGTGGGACATGGACCCATTCCAAATGATTCATGTTTCAGTTGTGATTGTGAATCCTGTTTATATTGAGAAGTAAATACATCTCGATGTGCTTTTATTAAAGTGTGCTGATTTTCAAGCGGTGTGTGTAAACAAAAGTAGTTAACATTTAGTTCTTTTATTCTGTAAGTAGGATATATTATTATTTCGAAATGTATTTTTTGGGCTCGAAAGCGGCAACATTTCCTATTTAAATACTTTGAGAAGGAATGTCGAAACAAACTGAGAGGTTTTAAGTCAGCCAGAGTTTAGAATTCGGAAAGGCCCTAGAAGAAGAAAGAGCATGACTAGCAGACAAGGGTGTCTTTTTGTTACTCCCACTCATAATCTTTCAGTCTGGCGTAGGTATTCTTACTATAATATTTTTTTTTTTTTTTTTTCAATTAATTTATTTGCCTTGCTTAGAACAGTGTTTAAAACAGAGAACGTTGCGGCAATACTTTTGAAGAGCATTTTTTAAGTAGATCACGAGTGAATGGTTGATGATGGACAGAAACAATGAATGGCAAAACACATAGATTTTGAGTTTTATAGCAATAGCATCTTAAAACGCTAAACAAATGCAAGCCTCATAAACCACACACCACATTACGATGCTATTACTTACTCTTAATAAGCAGTCAAAATTGGCACACAGTCCTCGAACACAAGCAATGTGTGAGACAATAATGTCCCCCTGCCTTACTAGGCCGGTGTACACTGGTGACACACACAGCTATTTCTGACCGTGCGTTACAAATGCGATCGCATAATATTTTATTTTCAGTGCGTACTAGAGTTTATTCGTAGATGACGCGAGAGACCGCCAGTGACTATGCGCCCGTCAAATATTTAGAACAATCTGTTGTAGACAGTAATGTTATACGGCCCACTTTTTAATGTAATGTCGTTTCGTCATGTTTGCTTGTCTGTTTGTATGTTTTGAAATAATGAATCCCTGTGGAATCTACTAATGTTAACTCAAGACGTTTTCTTTATACTTATATATATATTAATAATAATATTATTTCTCTTAAGTATGCAGAGACGATGACTACCTGTATAACTTAGGTAATGTTTACGACTCCATTTACTGCATAATAATGGTAGCCATTAATACTTGGTTTGTACCAGTTTATGTTAAATAGCTTAGATGTTTACATGAAGTTCAAAGTCAGGCAAGTTTGCAATAAGGCTTTAAACTTTGTGCACTATAAAGTGCAACATGTTCTGATAAAGTTGGGGTTCTACGTACGTTTGATAGTAATACAAGCATAGACTATATGTATGTGTAATATATACCACTAGTAACGGTCGAAACTTCAGGACTATTACAATATCTAAGGGAAGGTTTAATGGGGCATCGGGAGTTTATTACGGCCGTGAAAGTATATGTAGGTTCAGGTTAGCTGGCGGGCTATGTACTATTATGATCATTGCTAATGTTAACTTAAGCATCAATGTATAGCTATCAGAAAAAAATACTTTTTAATAACTGACAGTTTTTTTAAAGAAATTGACAAGATGAAAATTATTTAACGTAGCCTATTATATGTTTTGGAATAGGTAAGCTTCTTCATATACTATTGTGAAGAAAAGAGCATTGATTCCCTTTATAATACGTTGTATTTTGACAGTACATTTTTACAAGCGTATGTTTAAATTAGTATCGTACACTATCACGACACTATTTTATACTCATGGGCCATATATTTTAAAAATAATGTAATTTTCAATGTCGTTGTCTCCGCGCGAGTGCCGCCGTGCTTCCATTTGTTCTATCTAAATGACGTCCCGTTTTACACGACATTTCCTTGAAAATTATGTTTAGACATTTGGCTACTTTGTACAGTGTACCTACGGAACGCGTTTCAAAACATTGTCTCAGGGATTTACGAGCTCATCTAAATATTTCGTAGGGACATCTTTATGTGGCTTTCCAATGGATTTTTATTACATTTTTTTATAACGATATAAAAAAAATGTACGAAACTGATGATTACTGTGTAGATCGTAGATATTATTCTTGTACCGTTGTCACTCTTGATGCGAACAGAGACTTGTCATTGAATGGCGAGCTTTATTTTTCTTTTACAATTTAAATTAATGTCATTTATACACGTGTCGCCGGAGTTGAAGGTCTATTGTATTTCTTTCAAGGTTGTTCACCCTCTTTACCTTTTTAGATTACACACAAGTATGATTAATGTTCTGTTTTGACGTCTATGTACCTCTTCTATATAAATGTCTGTAATATTAAATACTAAGCTATAATACCCAACAAACATAATTAAAGTTTGTGTCCATTATTTGCAGGTAATTTATCACGCTGGGGCGCCGACGGGGATTTTTTCCACATCACCGACCTCAAGGTTTGAAAGCTAAAAAATAAGTACTAAGTCGGCTTACGTAGGCGAACGGTTGCGAAACAAATAAAAGCTAGTAGCAAAGTTAGTAGTAATTTTAAGTCAGTGAACGAAATGGAACTAGTGGGGTGTAGGAATTGCGAATCGAAGTGCGCTCGGTGGAGCAGAAAGACAAGGATGTGCCTATTTAAATTAATTTCGATGCGAAGCTTGCTCGGTTTATCGTCAGGAAATGATACTGAATGTGTGCCGTTCTATTAATGTTCTGAATACATGTCGCAATCGTTCTCGTTAAGGATTTTGAGGACATTAAACCAATTTGTTTTCAAACAAGGATAATGTTAATAATATGTTATGGCACTTACTTGGCGTGGTAGACCTGTTTCAATTATACGTCTTAATAATCTTGAAGGTGTTAGTCTATATAATCAGGAGCATTGACAGTCAACTGTTTTCTGTATTATGAACTTTTTAGCCACACTGCAGATGGACCTTGTTTTAGTGAAAAATATTTCCTTGGATAGTGGACTGTTTAAAAGTAATAAACAGGTTTATGTTTTAATGTATAGAAGGCACTGATTTGATCTGACGTTCAAAGTATGTAGCAATAAGATAGAAATAGCTTATTAACTTGACGGAGCCTAGAGCCTTGTTTACTGTTTAAGAGAATTTTGGACCATCTCTGACTTCCGAGAAATGTTATTTGTGTACGTTTTATGATATTTAGTAATTAAAATTAATTCCGCCTTACTTATTGAAAAGTTTCTTAATCATTAATATTAAGTAATATTTTACCTTTTAATAACCTTATAATTACGATACTATGGTTAATTGACCAAAGATATGTCTCAATTTGCTTAGCTGTAAATAATGTGAGCATAAATAGAAATATTTGTAACTAAATATGTTCGTTACGTTAAATCTATGTGTCAACCAGTCTAGAATATCAGCTAAGGAATGAGGTCGCCATCAATCAGGTGGAATACAAATAAAAATGAGTCGAGTGAGCAACAGCCCTTTGTAATGTAACACACGGCTTTACGCCACGCGCCTGTGCCGGCGACCGTCAACCAACGACCGCTCGGTGTAATGTTGCGAGTTGATACTGTTTGGTGACACCTTTTTAAGTTGAAACGTACTTCGATGAGTAAATAAAAGCGAAGAGAATATCGGCTCCATTTTGTAAAATGGTTGTCAATGAATACGATGGGCATTTGATGATTTATATGAGCTTTGGAATCATAATATATAGGCAACTAATCTAAAATTCAGTAGTCAATATCTACTAAAGCTTTTAAATAGAACAAGTTGAGTATTGTTTTTTTTTTACTGTCATTAACTATATTCTAAGGGTGCGTCCACAAGAACGAGCACGCCACGAGCGGTTCGCGAACGGCTCGCGAGCTGCTCGTGTAGTGCTCGTTCGTCAGATGTGGACGCACCCTAACAAGACATTCTGTGATAAACGTCAAATGTGACGTAACTGTCATGTACGTTCTCAATATAATTTTCTTCAGCTTTGAAGTGAAATTTTAATGGAACGAATACACTTTGATATTAATCGGGGTACATAATATTTTTATAATAATTTTATTAGGAAATGGAGAAAAAGTAAATAAACAAATACAAAAATCTAGTTAACATCTTACCTACTTACTTATTTATTTGTTTCGTTTTGCGAACATATACACTATGTTATGCTAGGACGATTCTTTAAAGAGCAAAATGGCCGAAATAGTGTCCCTTGAACACCAAAACAAATATCAGCCATTATAAATGAATCCAATGCGCACCTGAAATTGTTTTTCTTCTGTAATTAATCACCTAACGCCCATTACGACAACAAAGCGAATATTTTTCAGTCAGAAACATGGAATAATCACGGTTCGTTCGATTAAAGTCGTGTCCTTTCTGAAATTGTTTAGGAAATTACCTTCTAATGGACATCCATCTTCCCCCAAGCACTTTATAAAACAACTTTTACTAAGAAAAAGTGTGTAATTTGTTATGAGGACGCAAATTAACGCGGAGAATTTAAAATGTTGAATGAGAAATTATAATAAATATTATTTTAAAACTCCATTAGACGTTTCCCGCAATTTTTATAAATAATTTGCCTTTTACTGTGCATTTATGTTCTTTTTAAATTCTCAGATTTTTTAAATAACGAAGTCTAACGTTCTATCCGTATAAAGTTAAACATTCAAAGCAAGGGTGCCAACGCAAAAAAACTTTTGCAACCGCGGGAAAATTCCAAATTCAAACCGCTCCATTCCTTTTTTTAAAATTTGCGCGTAAATCTCAACATTTTTAAACTCTATTTACGGCGTTAATTTTGCGCATAGTACTTAATGAACACTCTTTGGTGGTTCATTTGCATTCTAACTATCTCTGTGTTTTATCTGTCCGTTGATATATATTTTCGAAATTTGAATGTTGAATGGTATTCGTGGTTTGAATGTTTAAATCTTTGTTTGGACAAATGAGAATAGGCATACCTACACGTCGTATTTAACTACATACTTAGATATATAATTTTGTATGTTGTTTAAAATAGATTATCTAATACTATTTCTACTTCATACTATTCCTTCTCCAAATTCTTACATGAGTCATGAAATAAAGATCGCACACTATATTTACACATAGCAGACAGAAAAATACAAACTAAAAGTATCAACCTCAACAAAACAATACATGTTCGTCGTTTTACCAAAATGAAAACAGCGAAAATGTAGGATTTTATTGTATTCAATTTTTAAAGCTTACATTTTAGGTTAATCCGTGCCTTCGCTACGTGACCGCTCCACAGAGGCTGCTTCTACAAAAACGTCACAAGTTACAGCCACAGACAAGAGAAAATGTAGACAAAACTTAGGTATTAAGTACGTACCTAAACGGCCTAAAAATTTTGGAGCTATCGCTGTTTAGTTGCATATTTGTATTGAATTTGTAGTTTGACAATAGCAATTTTGCTGTTAAATGTTTTTGAAATATACGCAATACTGTAGTTATGTGTGTAGAATGTTGTACGTATATGATCAAAGCTAAAAATAAAAAAACTACTAGTAAGATCCGCCTACTCATATTTAATTATGCTCTATATTTTTATGTCTTTTTTTATCTATTAAAAATACATGGAGATGTACAGGTTTCATCTTATTGAATGCTTTTATGTAAGCACTGTCTACCTTTTCATGTTCTGTGGTTCTAGCATAACCTTTTCAGGTTGCGTAGGTAGACGGCCTCCAGGCTACAATCTTGTGTTTATCTAATTTTCCGCGCATAAGTAGGCGAAAATACTACGCATGTACTATGCCTACATACCTACCTAATCTACCTTGTATGTTCAGTGTTCAAAAAGGAATGCTTTCAAAATCTCATCGTTCGTTTGTTATTTTGTACGAATATTCTAAAATTATACTTACGTTGGTACCGTAATATTATGCCTACCAACTTAATAGTTATCATTTCCCTGCCCTTTTGCGAATTATTTGCGGTCGGCGTACTACAAATTAAGCTTCCATTCATGTCTAGTAATCGACTAACTTCATCAATAGTGTCAAATACAATACTTAATTGCAGTACATACGTATAGGATTTTTCTATCTTAATAATATTTTAATTTTCTATTTAATGGCTTTAATTAAATTAAATTTCTTACATTTAAATTTCTTCTTCCTTGTCCCATGTTATGTGTGGATGTAGCATATTTTTTTCGGAAAGTAAAAAAGCCCAGCTTGACTCTATGTCAACAATACCCCAGCCCCTACATTATAGAAGGTACCTACAGGTTACTAACACAGGTTAGTAATAGTTACATCACCGAAAAATTCAGACATCAATAAATATGTAGATGATATAAATTCAGTCATTAGATCTACAGTAACACACTGGTTAAATCTAAATAACTTGAGTGTTAACATCACAAAAACCAAAATTGTACAATTTATGACTTATGGGAGTTCAATTTATAACTACAATATTAATTATGATGGCCAAGTAATAACACAAGCAGAGGAAACAACTTTCCTAGGATTAACATTGGATAGCCATATATCATGGAAAGCTCACATAGATAAAATTTGTAATAAATTAAATAAATTCGTATTTGTATTATATTCATTGAAAAAAACCGCTTCACAAAAAACAGTCCTATTAACCTATCACGGCTACGTCACTTCAACCTTGCTATACGGGCTCATATTAGGGGGTAACTCTACTGATTGGCACAGGGCTTTTCTAGTGCAAAAAAAGTGCATTAGAGCAATTGGTGGTATCCCTCCATGGGATTCTTGTAAGCCATTATTTAAAAAATTCAAGCTTCTAACCTTGCCGAGTTTGTACATTCTAGAATGTGCTAAATTTGTTAGACATAATACGCATATATTCCAAAAAGCTAGTGATAGGCTTCCTAGACATACTCGAGATCCAGAACGCTTAGTAATTCCGAGAACAGCTAGGACTACTCTATACCAAAAGAATTGTTATTACATGTGTATAAAATTAAAATCTATAATAAATTACCAAGAGCTATTAAAAACACCACTAATCGTGTCTTTTTTAACAGTTTAAAAACGTGGCTAATAAGCAAAGCATTTTATTCAGTTACTGAACTCTTTAATTAATATTTATTATTTTTACTTATCCTGTTAATTTAAAAACTGTACTTATACTTGTTACTTTAATATAATTTAAGATTGTAAAACTTTTAAATATAAGACTTATAAAATGTATGTACCAATTTTTCTGTACTTGAAATGTGTAGAAACATAATTTAAATGTAAATATTTGCATGTTAGATAATCTCTAACTAAGTGTTTAGAACGTAAGATTTTTTTTTAACACCTTCATTGTACAACACTTATGGCGAATACATGATTATTATTATTATTATTATTTTTACATGCCATAAAAACAATATTATCTCTTAAATTGATAAAACAATTTTGAACTTTACATTTGGCTGCAGCATCCAGGTTCACTGGCTTCGCAAGCCGTAAATAATTCTCCGAAATATAATTATTTCCAATTTGTACGCCATTAATTATATTCCTATAGTCCCAAATAATAACAATTATGCAAATCAATCTTTTACGTAATATAAATCCATTCAGTTCAGACTGTGCGCCGGGTCGCTCGAATGTTGCCATAAATTACTATTTATAATCTGTGTTTTGCTGTTATAAACAAACACATCGTGCACATGTTCGAATACAGTCTTTGTACGTTTATAATGTAATTTCATCACTAAAATAATTACCTTAATGGCTTAAATATTTATGGTTTAAATTACAACAAAATTAGTCTTGCATACTAATATACTGAAGGAATGAATTTAATAAAACAACGACCTTTCAATAAACTTTCAAATTAAAGCAATAATTAAAAAAAAAAAACAACATCATTTACAGTTCCCTAAAGAACAGCTGACTCCGCAATAAAAAAGTCTAACATGTCACTGGCAACTAACAAGGTTTGAACAGAAAAATAAAACTGTATATATTGGGTTCCTAATAATCGCTAATAAATTCGTACAACTAGGACAACATCTTTCGACAATAGACTATCATAATAACAAAGTAAGTGCGTCATATTTCATGCTTTGCCACGATTTACGACAAACGGTGAAGAAAAATCTTATAAATATATTGAACATGTGACCGGCACTACAGCTGTGTCTGAAGATGGTTTCCGTGAAATGTTTGTATAAAATATTCAAATAAACAGACCTGGGGCTTGCGCAGCATCCGACGGGTTAACTCTACCAGCTTTTATGGAAGTTATAATATTTAAAGGTTATTATGCTCGTTGGCAGCGAGTGGGTTAAATCGGTCACCGGCTTTGGATAACAATCGTTTAGTTTTTATGTCTTCTATTTATTTATGGTTAAATAAATAAATACAACAAACCTTATTAGTTTTTTTTTGTAAATTTAGAACAGTTTTTATGTAACACGTTCTAAACCCGTAAATTGCTCTGTTAATTTGATTTTAAATAAAATATTCGCAACAGTTTCGTATAACAAGCCAGCAAGTTAAAGTACGATTCAAAGTTCAAATAATAACAGTAACAATTTCAGCGAACGTAGCTAATAATGCTCTTGGCTCCTATTCAAACAAAAAGCAATTACTAGGCATTATGTGAATTATAGTTCGACTACATTTCCTATTAAATTAAAGTGAATGAACGAGCATTCGAACTCTTTTTTAAATACTCTTTTTTTATTGTTGTCGTTGATATTGTCGTTATTAAAAGTCACTGGCTGCTTCTAATAAAATATTATACTTAAAATTTGATTTAAACTTAGAACTGAAGATATTTTAGAAACCTTTTTTGAGGTGTATATTTACTTCGGCTAAAAACTATGTCTATGCTTTAAGTTGGCTTGTAGGTAACCTTTTTTTTTCCTATATATACTTATACAGAGACCAAGGGGCAGTAGGTCATGGCCACAATTCATCTCCGTAATACCTACCTTATGTTTGTTTTGTGTTATTACACTAACCCGTTCTTTATTCAGATTCAGAACAAACAAACTACATAATTAATAATCCGGTAGTCGGTTTGTTTACACGATTTATGTGTGCGACAATGTAAACATGAGCTGAACAGAGGCCGTTATGACAGAGGCCATCAAACTTTAATGTTCGCGTCCATCAATAAAGTTATTTCAAGTGCCCGCCGAGTGCAAGACCTTTACGATCCCGCACTAAACATGTTGGGTAAACAATGTTATTCTCACTATCAGTAGGTTAATCGATACATTTTGCCGCCTTAAACGCCACTTTGATGTTTTAATAGTCGCCATTTTGTTAACAATGGTTCATTCTTAGATTGTTTGTGTTGCTTCATTGGAATGCAAGAATTGGCTACAATGCTTTCCAATTTAATTTTCATTCCTTTTTCAATATTTCAAATTGATTGTTATATTTTGGAATTGCAGCCAGAGATACAATTTTAATGGTGAATGTAAAAAAAGTATTCAAATAATAATTTAATATACATCATCTCCCGAGCCTTTTCCCAACTATGTTGGGGTCGGCTTCCAGTCTTACCGGATTCAGCTGAATACCGTATTTTACGTGGAGCGACTGCCTATCTGACCTACACAACCCATTATACTGGGAAACACGGTATCCCATAGCAAGACTGGTTGTCAGAATTGACTTAACGACTGCCAAAGATCTATGTATGACAGCCGGGACCTACTGTTTAACGTGCTTTCCGAAACACGGAGGGGTCTCGGTATGTTATAAATGGTCACCCATCCACGGACTAACCGCGGCGAGCGCGTATATTAAATTATTATTAAATAATAATTTAATATACGTTATTTAATATTTCGTGGAAAATTCACATTTAGTAGGTTTCGGAAAATATTCGGTACACGGTGTTAAATTAATGCATTTACATTGATTCTCGCGAAACGTTTGTTTGTTATCATATATTACTTCAACAAAATTATTTTATTAAATACTAGTAATGGTAAAAGCTTTATTATGCTATGGTGATGAGCATTGAATAGTTATTAAATATAGGTATTTTAGGAACCAAACAATCAGGTTTCAAAACTAAAATATTACTAGAACTTTGTCGAAATAATAAATCATAATATTTCTGCACTAATGAGCATCATAATCGCAAGACGGATACTTGATCTATATCGGTACATTATTTAGTCTGAACGTAATGCATTTCTTCACAATTGAAAAGATAAGTGGGAATTAAAAGCGTCTATGTTTACACAATACGAATTCTTAAATAAAACTATTATGGCTTGCTATTTTAGTAACAATCACTTATTTATTTTGTTAATTCAATTTCAATGTGATATAATTGTTTAAATACGTGAGTAATTAATGTATATTTTGACACAATTATTGGTATTACTCGATTTTCTGATTATCGGTAATAACACACTGATTCAGTAATTCCAGCTATTTAATTGTCAATACTATCGAATTTCAATGACAAATATAATAGTATTACACATAAAACATAACATACCATCACGCCTGTATCCCCGAAGGGTTAGGCAGAGGTGTACCAATGTACACCCACAGTTCGCCGGTATGTTTAGGTCCCATGTAATAGGGGGCGAGCCTATTGCCACTAACCGGGCACAAATCCAAACACCGACCTGCTACTGAGAATTTCATTTAAAAACCCAATAACACCTTGGTCGACTTGGAAATCGAACCCAAGACCTCTAGCGTAGCAGTCGCGCTTAGAACCATTAGGCCAACGAGGCAGTATATAATAGTATTACTATAATTAATGCTCATTTACCTTATTATATCGTAATAGAAGCATAATTGTTTTATCTATATTATATGTATGAAGCATTGAAGCTATTATATACGGACAAGCAAATTGGCATTTTCATAATATCTACCTACATAATTATATATAGGTATCTTGTGTATAATTCCTATGCATAATTATTATGTGTAATTTTTATGAACCTTGTGTCTGCAATAAAGCTTTATTATTATTAATATAACGATTTTTTTAAAAACTTAATAATTAACTGACTGTAATAAATGCAATTAAAAATTAAAACCAAGTATTAAAGCAAATATATAAAATAAGCTGTATTATTATTGATTATTGATCTCGATACAAACTGAGAACATCAGAAGATAATATAAGTTCTTATAAAAAAGTATTTAAATCCTCTTTTGAAAGAGTTTGGAGAAAACTGTTTAAATACTCTTTTATTTAATACTTTTTTACTGGGTACGGTTTATCTTCGGAAATCCTTATATTTATTTAAAAACATACTCTTTTATCAATTTCTCGATATTCCAGATATCTCGAGGGATTCTCGAAACATTGATTTCAATTTAGCTTAAGATTCGCAAACCGTGGTCTGCTTACAAATCTGATGATATCTATTCCAATCAATACAATTTAACAATGGCTGATCTTAGATATTCCTAGTAAGTACTAGGTAGTATGGTTGTCATTTGTTTGTTTCATACCACATTTATTGTTATGTTTTCCAAATATTATACATAGCCAATATAACCCCAGAATATCTTTGATTTATGTTGTTGATTTACCATAGCGCCTGAAAGTGCAAGTTCTTGTAGAAAATCTACTATTATAAATACCTTGAGGTTTCGATTATGAAACGCAATACCCTTAAATGCTTGTCAAGTGTAGATATGTATAATGTTTGCTTGTCAATTGTAGGTATAGTTGCTTAACTGATATAAATGTATATTAATAAAACCTTTAATTTTAGTTCACTATACTACTACTTCTCCTACTATATAACCCTTTATCTAGTACTAGTCGGTACTGACACAATGTTTATCTTCAATATTTTAACATAATAGTAGTCGTATAATATCTTTGTTATTTTTCCAACTACATAAAATTTCCAGAGGCCTATTCTGAACATTGGTCACGTTATCTCGTAGCCAGTGGATCTAGAAGTTGACATTACAGTCGTTATATCACACTAACGTCGCGTGAGTTACTGCCGAACAGATGTTTCGAACGCATTCCGACTACCAGAATAGTCTCCTATACACCGTGATTTTTTCTGTTTACTCATTTATTTATATACTAACCTTTATTCTACTATCTTCTAGTTTCTTTCACAAATAAGAGGTATTTTTTTAAATAATATTTTATTTTTGTATGATAAAGTGTGGGAGAAAGCGCCGTTTCCTAAAGTAATATAAATTATGATTTTTCACGCGAGACAAAATATTTATTTTTCTATTTTTGTGAAGTTTACTAATAATAAAACACGTCGGTGTTCACATATAAATAACACAGTATTAATGATATAGCATTTTACTTCTTAAACTTTAACATACTAGGTCTTGCTTGATACTTTATCCCCATGTTCCTGTGCCCTCTATCCCCACATTTTCCGCTATTTTTACTATTTCGTCCTACTAGTGGACGTTAGCCGGCTAACCTATCGTCGTCCTAGTTTCTCTCACAATTTAGTTACGGTTCCGGCCAGTACTTTTACTTTAACCCCGTTCATCCCAACGTGACCTTCCTTTTATCGGATCTCCATTTGGTTTAAGTTAATTAGTTTAATGCCACGTACAAGTTAATGCGAAGCTTTTAAAACTTTTTAGAGTTTGTTTATTTAGTTTTTATTTTAACGCGTATTTATTTTATAGCCATAAAATATATTATACCTTATTTTTCATTTAAAAATAAAAAACAGATTTAAAATTTAGATTTCGAACGATTTAAAAAAAAAACGCATTTTCAATGTATGTAGGTTGAAAGCTTCCTATAGTTATGTTTTAAATATTCCCGGAGCATGTTACACAATACGCGAATGCACATGCATCAAGAGATTCAGTTACAAAAATAGCCAGAATATAAATAAGACGGTTTTATTTTAAAACGTCCTCTAAATTCTTCCTCGTTTTAGCGAATACTACATCTTTCCTAATGAGTATAATAATATAGTGTGTTCAGAAGGCTATTAGTCCACATGACAACAATATTTTAACGTACTTCTTGGCATGAAGCCCAATGTTTGACGGAAGGAAAGGAGTTAAATCGTCGTATTTAATTGGAACAATAAGTCTGAGAGCGCGTTTATTGAATGTGAAGCTTTGTTTTAGCTGAAATATACAATTATTTTGAACGCACACATGTTGTTTAGTCATTAGTGTGACGTCATGGAACGAGCAACTGTCTACTAAACATAGAACATTTCTATGAGTAAATTGTTGGCTTAAATTATTTCATGCGTTTAGCGGACGGTAAAATCTTTGTAACCTGTCTTCCTATTTCCTATGTTTGTCTTAACATGGCATGGTTCAATAATCTTAAAATGTTGGCTGTGTTTGGTTTCGGTTTAAGTCAACTGTTTTAAGAAAAAGTGTACCACAATTATCTTTTTCAACCACAGGCGACATGTGTATAAAAATTTAACATAGTATAACAATAAGTAACAAATATTTTTCATGGTCTGCAAAAAAATAGCATAGTATTATTATGTACCTACTAATTTTGTCTTTAAATCAGTCTAGACGTTCCAATTCCTTCATAACCTTTTTTTACACGACTGCCCAAAAAGGAGTGTTATGTTTTCAGGGTTCATGTATGTATGTATGTATGTTTGTGAGTTTCTTTATTCCACCATAACTTCTAAAAGGCTTGACCGATTTCAATGTTTGAGGTATCATTAGAAGCTTTGAGTTATCCCGAGTGACATAGGCTATGTGGACATTAAAAAATGGTCAAGTGTGAGTCAAAATCGCCTGCAAAGGGTTCCGAACGATATTTTTTTTGTGTTGTGTCATGTTTTTTTGTTGTTCACTAAAAGGTCTTAAATAAAAAAAATATACTAAAAAAAAATCGCGTGCCACGTCAAAAAAAATTAAAAACAAGTCAAATATTTGCAGTCGGGGGACCTGTATTGAATTGTTCCAAGTAACCGACCCCGACTGCAAATATTTGACTTGTTTTTAATTTTTTTTGACGTGGCAGGCGTGTTTTTTATTTTTTTTAGTATATTTTTTTTATGTAGCAACGTAGTCTTTAAACGGTTAGTTTTTGTTAGCAATAATTACAGTGAAAGAACTCATTTGATTAATTTACTTATTAAATGTCTATAGTTTCGGCACCTTAATTTATATAACAACAACAAAAACCAACATCAATTTTTTTTTCTTACTTTTTCAATCGTTAAAGGTTTTTTGATAGAAAACTATTTCAGTCCATTTCCAAAGTACCTTATTTTTACACTGAACCAAAACATTATACTTACAAATGTACATACGAAATATAAATAATTCCTACTCCATGTTCCGACATAAGGGTACCATAAATAATTCTGCGGTGAAGAACGTCCGCACCACTCTCTCAGACGTCTGTGAACCCTTTATCCAATCACAAAAACATGGCTGCGGGCTGAAATCAACTAGAAATACCCTACCTTATGTATTGGGTGTGTTTCTGCCGACACTGGCCTGGTTTCTCAACGTACGCTCAGTTACATACTTGTGCAAAACCTAATTTCAACCTTAGTTTTTAAGTGGATTACTAAAATAGATTTGTTTGACTTACACCTATTTTTTTAATCTATAAATTTTTGCGTCTCTGGTAAAGGCTTATTTTTGAAGTCTAAACTTTACTGGTCTTCTTCCTAGTAATTCTGGCTAGTTCCTTCAACGCTTGGTGCAAACATGCCACCAATAGCAGTAGCAGTGAGATCTACCTAACAAACTTTTTCAAATATTCTTTAAATACGCCCCGTTTAAGTTTAGCCACTGGCGACAACTGCAGCAGATATAATGAAAGATTGTGTCGCTGGCCACTGGAGGCTGTCGTTGGTGACACGCATGCTGTGAGCCCAAATGGTATCTGTAGTAACCTCTTGTGCTCTATTTGCTCATACAGCAGACGTGTCCAGTCCAGTTCGACTCAATAACAGATGAATATCAAACGTTTATATTGATCGACCATTCAGAAAGCAGCCGAGTCTTGTAAGTACCTCCGTTTAAGTACGCACTCATTGTTTATCGAATTGTAAACAATTTAATTGCAAATTGTTTTGGAACTTTAGTCAAGTTTCGTTACCTTCGATATTTTGTGTTCAATGTGATTGATTGGTGCTCGCGGTTTCATTGGATTCAGTTTCCATTGTTGTTATTTTGTAAGACGTTATGAAAGGTTTTCACGTAGATAATAAAGTATTTAATTTAATTTTAAGATTGATTAAGATATGATTGTGCTAGATAATAAAAAAAATATTTTTGTTTATACATGGGTAGTTCCGTGGACAATTAAATTGTATTTAAAGACATTAACCATGACTGTTGAAATAAATGATGAGTACGGTTTTGACTATAACACAATGACATGTGTATAGGGTTATACTAATAAAACACTTAATAGTCAGTTTTGCACTTCTCTTGAATATAATTAGATGTGTGTTAATGTCACTGTTACACGGATATTCATCTTGTAGATGTTTATCGTGAGTAATATCAATAGCAATTTACTAGATTAGGCTCTCATATATCTGATCAAGGCATTAGATGTTATCGGTACTTACTGATAAGATCCGCCCAATAAATATATATAGCGGGAGAGAATAGTTACTATTCAGAAGCGTGAAATTGTTCAAATAGATTTTATAGCTATTTTAAGGCTGTCTGTGTTCGCAATAAATTTTATTTTATTTTATTTATTTTATAGCGAAGTAGGTACTTGAAAGAAATTGCTACTTATTTTGTTTGTAATCCGGTCGAAACGTCAAGCCCTAAAGGTATTTAAGCTTGTACGCGCTAATCCCCGTTCTATAATATTACTATAAACATGCAGCGCGATGCGATGGTTTAAAAGTCATTACTTATTTTGTTTTCAAGTAATTCATAATTATATCTCAATTTTTCGTTAGTGTTTGTAAAATTAAAACCTTTGTATGCATTTGATTTAGAAATACCACTGTATAATCTTCAATTTTCAAAATTTTCATGACTTTGCTCTTACCAGTTCCAGTAATTTCAATGCTCATTTACTTACCCCCACGGCTACAGGCTTTAACGAGCTTACGAGCGTTGACTAAAGGGCACTATGCCTGAACCAACCGGCTTTGCCTTTCCAAATCAATGAAGTTTCCACATCACATCATTTCTATGTAATTACACATTGTCAAGTGTCATGTGCTGTTAAAGCTAGTCTTTGTCGATCCGTGTTAGTGTCGCGTGATTTGAATAAACTTGTGGATAGCTGAAAATTTGCGGTGTATCTTCTTTCAGATATAACATAACATAACATACCATCACGCCTGTATCCCCGAAGGGTTAGGCAGAGGTGTACCAATGTACACCCACAGTTCGCCGGTATGTTTAGGTCCCATGTAATAGGGGGCGAGCCTATTGCCACTAACCGGGCACAAATCCAAACTCCGACCTGCTACTGAGAATTTCATAGAAAAACCCAATAACACCTTGGTCGACTTGGGAATCGAACCCAAGACCTCTAGCGTAGCAGTCGCGCTTAGCACCACTAGGCCAACGAGGCAGTCAGATAGTCAGATATGAAAGGGGATTAATTGACTATGTCCTTATAAAAAGTAAATAGTGATGCAATTACATTGAAAATTCGGAAAAATAGCCTACTGTGTTGTAAAGTGTGTATTGTCTTAATTAATCTTTCCAATTCGATTTACACTTTGGTTTCTTTTTCTTTTACTTGCCAGTTTACGTGAGACTCAAAATATATTATGAATCCAATATTATTTTTATATATTTTTGCTATTTCATGAGCTCTTTAATATTCTCCTGATAAGTGTTAGCTATCACTCTCCCTTCAAGTTAATATAAAAGCCGAGATCGTTCCTGCGTATACAGCAAGTCAAACATTAAATATTAAAGCTGCTATTTTTGGCCGTAATTTAATTAACAAATTCCATTATTATGATTCGTATTACTTATAAAACTTCATCTAATGTAACGTAATTGTTTAATTATTAATTTTCTTCAAGATACGTTGGTTTTATAGAATTTAGTGCTAAAATGTTTCTGACAGTCTAGTATTTAATTTCAGTCTTTAGAATTCTAAATATTAATAATTATTTTGATTCTGATTTTTAAGTAACTTGACCCGCTTTAGTCTTAAAATTATTTGACGAGAACTAATTGTAGATACTCCTCTTACATAATGTTGGTTGAGTTCAATTGACGTAAAGTTAATAGACTTAAAAAAAAAATGTATTCGTAAAACATTATAATATAAATACAGACGAAATGTATTCCTTTGCAAAAAAAGAAATATTCAATTTACTTTGATGTTTTAGACTAGCCTTTTGCTGACTTAAATGTCTTGTTTGCCTAGTCATGTGAGCGATGAAATGTAAATGAAATGTGTCTATTCGTGGAATAGTAACTGAGTATTAGGAAAACAACGTTAGAAGTGATAATGTGCGATAAAACAGAAATAAAAATGGTTGCGCGGTCGTCCACCTCTGTGGTACAATATAAAGATTATTGGCTCGTGTGGGACATCTAGATTTATCTGTTCGGCTTCGTAACTCTGTGGCAATGATTTACAGCGAGTACTATTATTGTGATTGTTTTTGAGTCACAGGGTTTGATGCTCGCATCTGTTACGTCACACGACAGATCGACGTTGTCATGTTTTGTTCGGATTTTGTGCAGCTTTTTCGGTCAGGGCTTAGTTGCAAATAGATTTTCTAATTGACTATTCTGTTGTATGTATTTATTTATGTTGCTACATCAATACTCCGTGTTAGTTATACGTTTGTTTTGTTTCGTGTATTTCCAGTTTGCAATTAGAATAGTATTTTGTATCTCTTAGAAAATACATTATGAAAATTCCGTAAATTAAATATTGTAGGAACAGTAGATTGGTAATGGATTATATTTTCAGTATTCGTTTTATCCTTCTCAAAGTTCTGAGTATTTCTTGTTTAAAATCCTCTTGTGTATAACTGTAGCCTTTTCCGTTTGTTTGTGAGTTCTTTTCTTATCTTCCTGGAGTTGGCACTGGATATTTTATTACCTGCTTTGTTTGGTGTTTACATAAGGTAGTAGAGAATGATAAATATAAGAAACTGAAAAATGTTACGAATTAAAATATTCATGCAATAATTTACAAAGTATAATTACTGACGGATTAAGTATTGTTATTATCTATTGCCCTTGGTCTATGCCCTTTTTGCAATCTAAGCTTGCTATACCAAGTTTCATGAAATTGGTTCTGTGTTTTAGTCGTTAAAGCGTTATACACAGACAGTTCCTTTATCGTATAAGTATAGATTAGTAACTAGTTTGGTACATGTCATTTATCAACAAAACATGGATCCACCTTTTATACAGAAATTAGATAGGATTTATGTCATTAAGAACTTAATCACTAGCGTCTAGCAGGTTGACAATAATCATATAATACAGCGCTATATTAAACCAATATTTAAAACATACATAAGTTAAATATTAATGAGTAGAGATATAAAATTTCCGTTCGGAAGATATTTGTTGCCTTGCCCATGTTGGTGGGTTGCCAGCGAACGGACGCGTATGGCATTGTTCTGTGAATACGTTCATAGACCACATAGAGCAATGTCGTTTATGTCTCGTTTACAAGTCAATCGTTGGAAAATTAATAAGATTTCAGAGATTAGACAAGTATAGATTGTCTGTTGTTTAATGTAGGTACTTAGTATATCCGTAGAGTAGTGTATGTTGAAGTGAGAGAAGTCGGATATGGTGTAGAAATATACCACTATGCCATTTTTCATAGGTCTTTTATGAACCAGTTACATATAAAATGGTTTATATTGTGCTATTATATGGTGTTACCTATGTTAATATCTGTCTGCAAAAAGCTACTAATTAGTAAGTTCCACAAAATTTTAATATAAGAACTTTTGAACAATTTGTACTTATGCCATAAATCTTTGACTTTTGACAACTCCTATAATGAAATATTTATAAGTATATTTCTAGTGAATATACACTAGTGAATAAAAGTAATGTTTTATAACTTTCATAGATACTTACATTTTATTAACAATACTTCTACTCACATATATTTAATATTATATCTGTCCTAGAATTACTAAGGCTCTTAGCCTTAGTAATTCTTCCCATTTAAATCCGCCGGGATTAGTTTTACCAGGTGTCTGGCACTAAAGAGCTAAGCGGAAAATCAGTTTGTCGCAGCGATGCTTTCAAAGTTAAGGTGTATTCCGCCAATCCTGGCATAATCTCTTAATAGCCTTAAACGACGGAAGCAGTCTCTATTCAGCCGGGAGCGAGCAAACATCGACAATTCAACTGCACGCCGTAAATAAACTATTATACTCAAGTTCAACTACAGAGCTACACTAGTACAGCTTGCTAAACTAAAACCCTCGGCTAGTAATGAAAACCAGAACTTTTGCTAAGGATTAATTCGTTCGCCAACGGTTTCCGCAATACAGGTGATTCTCAACGATTCAGGGGTACTAGTTACAAACTTTAGCCAAAATAAACGCTCCTACCCTTACATTAAAATGCTTTTGACTCCGGCTTAAAATTAATAGGCCATTCATAAACGCGGCCCAATTATATTATGTTTTAATTACAAGCCTAACTTAATTTTGTAACAAAAGAGTTTCCTTATTTTTTTAAATTAAATTATGGCCGGAAACTCGGTGTTACTTTTACGGGTCGTCACGAATAACGGAAAATCAAGGTTGCTATGCCAGCCCTGACCTCGATTCTTTACATCACTTTTTTGTTTTTATTTCAGCTATAACTAAAACAAAGGGTTTTTTAACTTTTTGTAAATTTACCGTAAGCTTTATTTTTTCGGTTCTTTTTTTAAGCTTAATCTTGTATTTTTTATTCTTATTCACCATATTATTATGTGACTTTATAATATTATTGTAATTTTATGCGACTGGATAGTGATCGAACGAATATTTAAGATTTTCTGTGCATGTGTTGTGTAAATAATTATATGGAGTGGTTTTGATTTACTAATCGGGGTCTATTTGTCTATTTTCCATTTTGAAAACCTGTCAATTTAAACATTTTAATACTTCTTCCTGTATTTTTAATACAATACATACTAAATGGTACATAAAACCAGTAAACAATTTCAAAATACAATCAAGAATCAGATAGTTACATCCCGACACACTTCCCACAACGAATCTCATGTAACTACTATTTTTCTGAAAACACAAGAATTGCATTTTTTTTAAACAGCCGTAATTCTGTTTTAATAGTACAACGAAATCGGAAAGCATGTAAATGAGACGCTTGCATGTGTTTGGCACATAGATGCGCGATAATGTTTTCTAAAAATATAGAATAACATCCACATGTGCAGTAGACCAAGTGCTGTTTTATTATTGTGGTGTTAGAAAGTATTACTTCAATAAAATGGGGAACGTTTTGTTGAAATATATTTGTATGAGTTGAATTTTGTGATAGGCCGTCGCGTCGCTTCAATGGACTCGGAAAAACGCTAACCTGCACAAGAGCCAATGTGTTGACCAATGCTCGTACCTTTTCTCTATAATATGTTAAAAAGCCTTTGCCTAGAAGTGAAACGACTTCAGGCTGTTATTATTGTATCATTTACAGTAGCTTCTTTTAATATAACAGAGCTTATCTAGCTAAGTCAGGCGGTAAAAATTAGTTTATAGTAAATAAAAAATTACTAGTTAAATGAGAATATTTGATTTAACAAAATTAAAACGACTATAAATCCAAGTTATTAACCAAAGCAAACAACAGCATAAAAAGTTCATTGACACTGAAAAACAAAAGAGAAACAACTGAACCCAAACAGTAGGTATTACAACATATCAGGAATAATTACCGATCAAACTGGAATCGACTAAATTGTCACACGAATAGTTACAGAGCCTTATCAAATTCAGCTGTAATTATTGGCTTCCGTCAACCTTGCTAACTGCAAGCTGAATAGCCACATAGGTAATTGCTTACGTTGGTACATGACATTACGCTTGGGGGAACCTGTTTGTCTATCAATGGAACATATACACATACGTAGTATGTTATGTATATGTAGTGCGATGTATGTATATGTAGTGTAATGTGTAGCTATTTGTGATTGGATGTCAAATTGGTGTGAGTTCAATGAGTTTGACTTGTGGATTTAGGTTTGAATAGGTTTTGATATGTTGTTAGGAATGAGGTTTTAGTGTATTGAGTCGGTAATTGATGTGTGATGGCTTGTTTATTTAAAGTTTTGCTAACGAAACTACATTTTTTAATAAACGAGAGTTTTTGTTTGTTTTATATTTAATGTAATGTTCTAATCGATATAAATTATTCTTTTTTGTTACATTATAAAGTTTAATTTGACCCTTTTATGTACTATTTGTTTTACTTCAGACTAACTAGCAGTTTTCTCAGTGTAAAGCTTCTAAATAAAACATCCATGTAAGACAAGCCATTTACTTAATTCAAGTGAAAATTGTCTGCAAACAGAGAGCGAATCTTAAAAAGTCTTAAAGTAAGCAAAAAAACAGAATCGGATAACAAACGACATCACTCCTTCAATAGAGAAAATTGAATATTTCTTTAAATTGTAGTAGATAATATGTATAACATCTATTTGTCCAAACCTCATTACTAAGATTCTGTTAAAGAAACCTTTCATCTTTCTCCACGACCTCAACAATACGCCTAAAATCTAAGAACCTCAAACCCAATCAACTTTCAAACGTATTTTTACGGAATTAAGATTTAATTTCGTTTGACAACATACCTATTTCAGTCTTCCTAAGCTTTCCTCAGAATTTTAACAAAATTAGCTCCGTTGCCAAAATGTTAACAATGACATTTAAAAAAAATATTTTTGTTAAACGAAACTAGGCCGGTTACACAGAAGTAGAAAAAAAAATACTTGTAAAAACATCTGTGAATCGCTATTAGGGGTGGGCTTATAAAACGCGAATGTCTTACTTCGGCGAACTAGTTGAAGAGTTTTAACTAAAACTGTTTGTTTTAGCAAAAACGGTTTTAATTAAAGAACTAGCCTTTATAGTTTTTTAGCGTATATTTTGGTTCAAGCAAAGATTTTTATCTTATTCAGTCTAGACTAGATTAATTTACTTGTAAATAACAAGTTAATTAATCTTGATATTTTTTTCATGTTTCTTTAACTAGTAAGTATAAGTATTTTTTAAGGTTTATTATTATATTTAATATCTGTTCTCCTTAGTTCTTGAGACTTTAACTAAGTCATTTTGTAGGAATAGTCAACTGCTTACACAACACAAATTAAAATAGGATGTCGTGTAACAAGAACTCCCCCTTTTTTGCGTCGGTTAAAAGTAAAAAATCTATTTAAAAAGAACACAAACACGGCTACTTAATTATTCGATCAAGCGTTGTAATTGCCTATCGGGTGTAAAATTAATGATCATTTTAATGTGTTATTAAAATTTCAGGAGCAGGTCACACAAATCGTTAATTTATTTTATACGTGAGTAAGTTAATGAAATTGACTTTATTTGTTCAGTTGGAAAACACGTACATACTTGTTGAACATGTTAAAATAAATGATTCCTGATTCTCGTGGATTCAATGTAGCAGAACAAAATCACCTATAAATAGTTTTCATAGTTTACCAAAGATATCTATGATTAGCAAAATTTACAGTATGATTCTTCCGTTTTTTAAATCCATAACTTATATAATATAATTATTGTTTGCTTTAACTTGAAATATTTACAACAATATAAAAAACCTAACTAAATGTAAGTTTGAAATAAGAAAAACGAAAGAAACTATAATCTAAATAAAGACATAAGTTTTTATGTAATCATTATCGTTGCATACAAAACAGTGCATGTTTGTTGAGTACTAAAATCTATTATTGCATTATATGATTTTAGACGTTACACAAAGTCAAAATTTTTCAGAATTTTTCAACGTTTTCATCTTACAATAACAAAAAACAAACTCACACACACATAAAAAGTAAATATCAACCCACACACTTCAAAAATTACACAAATTTAACAAAAACAAAACACTAAACTACGCACTCACAACAAGGTACTTAAATCAGTTACACAGGTAAACACTTGTAAATAACAACTGGAAATATTGAGCACACAATTCACAATAACATGTGGAATGCTTAAACTTGAAGCCCCGTTAAAATTAACCCGTTAATTAACGTATCAGTAACGATGTCATTATCACAAATCACATTTTGTTATTTACGACCTGAATTTGGTATTCCGTTTGTCCTGTTTGTTGTTAATCGATGAGTTTATGCGATTTAGTTTTGTTGTTTATGTTGTAATAAAATACGATTGTATTGAATGAAGAACGGTACGTATATAATTATACAATTAAAAATACGCACCTACTAAATTGTCTTCGTTACTTACCGGGTTAAAACATAATTCATGAATTTTCAGGCAGAAATTTTTCCGGAATTATACGAATGATGAGAGAATATCTTTACACTATAAATCTTCCTATCATTTCTTCTGATTTTGGGCAAAATTTATGAACTATTTATTTTTGTTGTGGTCACATGAATCGTTCGGTTCACCGCCACGCCTCGTGTCTTTGTTTTTCGATCACGTTCATAAGTCTTTCCCACCGATCGATAGTTTGAGGGTAGCGCGAAGTTTAGTAGTTCTAGGACTTAAGGAAGCTTAAAACTTTTGCCAGTTCCCCCTATGTATAGGTAGACAGTGTGTGGAAATACAATTTGTAATCTTGAATTCGAATTAAAATTCCACTAACAAAATAATGTTGCCTCTTGAACAATACATCTAGTGAAAAAATATCATCTAACCAAAGAAAACACTAATAAAAATCCCACACAATTTAAACAACTTTGAAAATAGAATGTGTTAGTGACAAACAAATGTTATTATCACAACATAAAACTGAATAAGGCCGGTTGTAGACGAGGCGACACAAGTCTCCGATGTCCGACGATTTCTTTATCCAAGCAACAACTGCCATACACATTCATAGTGGTTCATACTTCGTGCATATGCACGCGTCGTTGGAGACTAAAGACACCGGAGACTCGTGTCGTCTCTTGTACAAACAGCCTAAGCGTTCTCAGATACATCGATCCATTAAATGTATTACATTCTTGGCTCGAAAACAACGTAACTACAGGAATACCAACGTGACGTGGACACATGTGCCAGGCTCTACATCAGTTGCGACTTTCATTTACTTGCAACTTTCGAACTGGGTCATTTACGGCTGTGCTTCCGAAGTTTTATTTCAGAACTTGAGATTGACACCCGACTCGCATTGGCCAAGGTTTATTTACCTACTTGAATTTGATCAAGTCAACATGACACGTATCTATCTATTTATATATTTTACTTGGTTTACAAGTATTGGAAGAAAGTTTTTATTAGTTTTGTGTGTGAATATTTACAATTTACAATATTTAGTCTGTGTGTCTCAAAGTATCTCCTAATTTGCTAAGGTCTGTTATTACAAAAGAATAGGTATACCCTGGTTTTTTTTTAGTTATGAAATATAACAGCTCGCTTTCTGGTCCACAACTCAGGGCTAATGGCAAGATTGCAAGCAAAAAGAAACCGCGATATTCACAACAGGATGACAAAACACGATCAAAATAAGTCTGGATTATTTAACACGCAGTTTTCTAGTTGTTGCTAAGACGGTCCATGGAATGTTGCTCGACTCATGTGACGCTCTTAGACTAAAATAAAAAAATGTCATTCTAAACAAGCCGTCTCTCATTATGTCTGTACAACGGGATTTTCTTTTGTTTTCTTCAATGATGATCACTGTTTTGTTGACTTTGATTAGCTCAGTGATTTGTTGACACTGAGATAGATTTTTTTTATTGTAATGAACTGTTTATTTTTGTATTGTATTTTACGTTATTTTGTTTGGCGAGTTCTTATTTCTAAGCTAACAAGCCAGAAGATGAAATTAGTTAATCTATTTCTAACATTAACAGATAGGCATAATACCGTACAACTACTTAAAATAATGCTTACGTGATGGAAAACTAATATTTAACATCACATTAACTATGTAAATCATACTTACTCTATGTAAAGTTATGAAGAGTTAGTCGAACAATTTCAACCAAGAGTTCAAAAAGCAACCATATCCCCCCAGAAAATCTATAGACACGATATCCTGAAACCAAAGACTGAAACCCAAAGACAAATTACTACCCTGTACCATTTAGTTGATCAAACACACGAGCGTATACCTGCCACCGTCCACCCCATACTATATGGTTCGCTACACAACATTCAATACTCACAAACCTGCCTTAGGTAACGTACGATAGGACTTCCGACTGCACAGCGTACCTACCACGAAACTCTCAAAGCAAGACCATAGTTGTTGCGAAAGCGAGACGGCGCTATGCGCAGTGTAGCGCGCTGTCTCGCTTCCACAGTACAAAGTCCTGCTTTGAGAGCTCATAGTACAGGCACAGTACACAAATACTCGCTTTGTACCACAAATGTCTATACAAAGTGTGAACTTTGGTTTTGGAGATAGAAACTATGAACTACAGATAGATGATTGAAAGATTGGTATTCAAAATATTTCGACCGAAAACGTTCACAGTTTTAAAAGTTCTTTCCTTCGTGATATAGTTTCCATTTGTTTGATAACGTTGTAAGCTTTTTTTTTGTAATCTGCTTTCTCTGACAAACCTTTACGATGGTAAACAAAATATTCAAATCTCCTTTTTGTCTTAAATATTAAGACATAGTTAAGTATAGAATAAGTTCCAAATACCAAATAAAAGTATTTTTAATAAAAATTCTCATTTTCGAAGTGGAAAGTAGAAATGCAGTGTAATAATATTGTTTCGCAACATTGCTGCGTTGTGCAGCCTGCGTGCTACAAATGGTTTTCCAATTGCAACATGTAACTTATATATTTTACGTTCTCTCAACAGTTGCAAGAACCAATAGCGAAATTGCACTTAAGAGAAATGAAAAATATTGTACACTTAAATGACGTTATTTTAAAATTACGCGTATGAAATCTATACAGCTTTTGTTAATTTATTTTTGAAAATTACATACTTATGTAGTTATACTCTATTTGCCCAACAAAACTTTTTTTCTGGTTGTCTAATTTAAAAAAAAAACATATTCTTTTGAGTATTAGGGTGTAATTACCGGAACAAAACCACCCTACTTTAGGTAACCAACATAGATTGTCTCCGTAAGAATCGTTAACGAGCTCTAAATTCAAATCACCAACAAGGTTAGTCGTTCCCCCAAAAACCCCGTAAGCCTTCCCATTCAGGCTTTACTTTGTTAAGGCGGGCGACTGTGGCCTCAGTTCCACCCTCTATAGAAAAACCCGCCATTGTCGCAAATCTCCACAGAGAACCCGAAATTAGGAATCTGTGGAATCGTGGAAATTATTCAAATGATACTATTTGGGATGTAAATAGAAATATAGGGGCTCATTCGCCGGATAATGTTAATTTGTTTTTCTTGGAAATTTCTTATGCTGTTCAGTGTATTTGATACCTATAAATAACAATAAGATGTATTTAAACGAATAACAACATTTCTTTGAAAAATTATTTACAGTTGAATCTCTACGCTTTCTAGGGCTCATTCACAAATTCTAACAATATTTATATGCAAAATTACAGCTAATGCTCGATTTCATCAAATAACTACAATCAAAAACTTCCATAACCGAGCACGTCAAAATAATCACGTTAGTTGCAATGCGTCAGAATTTGGCGTTAACAACGCGAGACTCACTGTCACGTCGTTCGGGCAGCGCGTCATTGTCACACTGTCACGCTGCGCCGTCATACTCGTGTGTATACTTTGGCTTTCGAGTGATGGTCGACGGGCGATCGTGTATTGTTTTGATGGGTTCGCGTTTAGTGGAATATAGGCTGCGTATTTCATGGGCCTATGGCGAGTTTAGACGGGTCTTGTTTTCAAATTGGTTTTGGATTTTGTACCGAGTGCCTTTATAAAGCAAATAAATACATCGATGAACCGTGGTCGAGTGGCGTACGCACCGGTTTCAAGGTGTCGCTAGCTCTGAGGTCCCGGGTTCGATCCCCGGACGGGTCAATGTAGAAACCAACTTTTCTACATTGTCCCGGGTCTGGGTGTTTGTGGTACCTTCGTTGTTTCTGAATTCCATAACACAAGTGCTTCAGCTACTTACTTTGGGTTCAAAGCAATGTATGTGATGTTGTCCGCATTTATTTATTATTTATTTACATTACAAAATCTTATTTAAATCTTACAAATCATCTTGGATTATTTTTCCCGGGAACTTAAACTTTAAAGATACATAGTGTAACAATGAATAACGCATTACATAAATATATTTTAAAAATAATAAGAATACATTATTTACCTACTCTTTTAAGAACAATATTAGTTACTACACCAACTTAGAAAAACTCTTAATAAAGTTCAAAAACTAACCAACTTTTTAATACAATTAAACTCGCAGTTGCACTAGTTGGACCAACTACATAACCGTATGTTAACCTAGTTAGGAACACAATCCTCTGGCGATGAACCCGCTTACATAATTAGTACATCGCAACATGTGTAGATTGTAACATATTATCTAGCGCAAATCGGAACATACCGAATTACTTGGAATTGCATGCTTTTATTGCAAAGCTTTTGGCAGATTAGGAAACTTACTGTATCTTTCTGACATGATATTCGTTTTTCGTAGTAGATCGGATATATACGTGTTCTTTATTAATTAGGTACTTATTGGTGAAAGAGCTAGGTAGCTGTCTTTTTTGGCATTATGTGATATGTTTTATTGAACTAACTACATAAAAAAAAATGTCTCGACCATTTACAGGGAATGTGCCTCATCGCTGTCCATTTGTTTTTTATTCAGTAAATAAATGTAAAAAATGTGATAGTTTTGACTTCTATCACAGAACTTAAAATAGAGAGTATATATATTATTTGACAATTTGTTTATAATAAAACACATTAAATGACTTGTTTAGCCTTAAACTTAAACGGTATAAAATATAGCATATGATTCTGCCACAGCATTGTCAACCTTATGGTGTCTACCGTAACAGCATGCTATCAACATGGGTATATAACTACTAGGTATAATTGAAACACTCTATCAAGGAGTGACATATTGCTATCTGTGTCGCTGTCTCGCGCAGATTGCGATACATTGCGACCATGATTGATCTAACGCCTTCATCGACGTTGCTATTATAATATAACTATACATACGTACATATGAAGTAGATAAGGTATATGTATACTAGTGTTAGGGTACAGTGATTGGTCAGTCAACATATAATATAGTTCCTTAGTAGGTACATCTGTTACATAATGTTGTTGTGTACTAGGTATTTCGTGTGTACCTAAATAAATAAATAAAATAAATAGTTTTAAACTACAATATAGTTTTGCCATCTTTTCTCAAAGAAATTTAGTTTATGTGATTGTAGACAAACAACAGACTGGAAATAGAGTCTTCCTCTACTTTTATTTAATAGCTAACAATTGATGATTTTACTTTTCACACAAATTTAACAAAAGACAATTATTATATGTAACTGACCATAGTACCGCAATGACGATATTAAAATTCCTAGATATGCAAACCACGTGATTTAATACGGCGGACGGAAACTATCCGTCTTGACGTCACACAGAAACTTACAGCACCATTGACGCAGATCGTGATACTACACATTTATGTACTGCATTGCTGTATTTACAAGCCGAATTCCACGAATGTATGTTGTGTATGTTTGTTTAATCTATGACTAACGTTATAATGACTTCTGTTATCGCTTAGCATTTGGTGTTAGTTCGGAGGATTAGTCTGTCGGGATGATCCGAATACAGTTATTTCTTTATATAACAAACATCGGTCTTTGACCTTCAATGTTTAGCTATATAGAAATGAAATTGATCAAATCTTCTAGAATAATTCTCAAACTAACCCTTTTGAGCTATATTCTCTTCTATCAATTTTTCACAAAACAATAATGTAACAATTAGTAGCAATTAAGATAAAAACATAATAACTCTACAAAAGTCACTTAAAATTTATTCTACACACAAGTAAATTTCATAAATAATTTAATTAAAAAAACATCCTTGCCCTCCAATTTGATTTGAGTTAAGTAATCAAATTAGCGCGAGCCTTTTTCAAATGCAGTCGGCATTTACGAAAACAATTGACACCATTGTGCGAGGGAATAAAAGAATTACGCTGCCTTGCCGTACCCGAGCTTGTCGGAACTCGGAACTTGCCGCCGCTTGTCGGAATTGCTCGCTGTTTGTCGTAAAACAATGTTTTATTGTGATATAAACACGGCACTGACAGACGACCTTATGCAGCTATGTTTCAGGAGCCCGTGTTCTGAGAATTGAAGACATTATTTTCGCACTGAATTTAAAGGGCTTCTCAAGAAATATTAAGGGGAAATTTCATTTTATAAAAAGACGGTTTTGAATACATCACTATGTTAATAAAAAATAAACAAATGTCGAATTATATTTATGTACAAAAACTCCACATTGACATATAATTACCCTATAACCAGCTTACCCCGCGTATAACCAGCAGTACTTATGTTTGCATTCAGCATACTTCTGTAAAGTAATACAGTAAGACTTACTGCGTATTAATATTGGGCCTTAAAAGTGCATTGACAAATGAAGTGAATATATATATTATGTAAGAAATATGTATTTACCTACTTGCTCTAGAAATAAGTATAGGGCCTTTTTTATTAATCATATTCCGAGGTATGCCATTACTCAAGTAAATACTAAATATTACAAAAAGAACCTAAATAAAGACTACTAGACATTAAAAAGACTTACAAAGCAACAAAAACAAAGGCTCTCAGACAAGGCAAGTACATTTATTAGCCAAGGTATTCAGGCCTTTTGAATTCATTCTTTGTTAAGCAAACACTGAATAAAGGCATATGTATTGAAACTCCGAGGGTTAAATTCTTTTAGCTTCTCTTTGTGTCTCATTCAAGTGCTATTGTCATCAAATACCGGCCACTAATTCAATTTTAGTAATGGCTTCGGCCATTTTGCTTTATCTTTGTAGAACAGAATACCTTTGGTACAGGTTTGCTTTGTTTGTATGTGTAACGTTAGTATTGCAAAGAAAATTGTGAAAAATATATAAAAAATATATAAAATATATAAAATATAATAAATATAAATTGTTCCAAGTAACCGACCCCGACTGCAAATATTTGACTTGTTTTTATTTTTTTTTGACATGGCAGGCGTGTTTTTTAATTTTTTTTATTATATTTTTTTTATTTAATACCTTTTAGTGAACAACAAAAAAAAAACATGACACAAAACAAAAAAAATATCGCTCGGAACCCTTTGCAGGCGATTTCGACTCACACTTGACCATTTTTTAATGTCCACATAGCCTTGTCACTCGGGATAACTCAAAGCTTCTAATGATACCACAAACATTGAAATTAGTCAAGCCTTTTAGAAGTTATGGTGGAATAAAGAAACTCACAAACACACATACATACATACATGAACCCTGAAAACATAACACTCCTTTTTGGGCGGTCGTGTAAAAACATACTAAGTATTTGCTGTCGTGTCGGATCAAGAAAGCTAATAAATTTCGAAAGATAAACCTATATGAGCTTTTAGCTAATTCAATTATATTATAAAGTAGTTCTACATACTTAATGTATTTCTAAAAAAAAAAATCAACGGATCCCTTGTCTATTTGTTAGTAACATATCCTTTATTTAAATCCCTCTCGTGCTTTAGAAATAATATAAATCTGTCTCATAATATCAAACCGGTCTAGTAGGTCGTACGATCAAACTATGAGAGTATAAGAATAGATACCAACTATGTGATCATAATTATGCAGATGTTATATTATATTTATTGAGTATTACAACATCAAAAGCTTGATTTAAATGCAACATTACTATTTTGGAAGGCACTAACGCGAAGCATTCACAGTTTCAATTGTTCCTCATTTTCATTACAGGAATACTATTTCTTGTTGCCTGGCTCTTTTCAAATATACAGTCTACTCTCATAGCTTATTGTTATCAAAATAAAGACGGTTCACTTATATTAACCTTTACAGCCTTTTGAAGTTACAGCGCTACGTAATTAAAAGATTATGTTTGATCTAAATGAATATTACATGAGAATATTCCGTTTCTCTTCTATATACTTACTGAAATCAAATATCAGTATTTCGTCAGCAAATTTTCTGTATAATAGTCCTGTAGGCACCTGTAACTTAGAAAACTTTCGCAAAACTAAACGTAATAGAAAAGTAAACCGAATGAAAAAGTTAAGAAATCATAAAATAATGTTATTTCTCATACCTACGTGGTTCTATTTCTAACGGTTACTAAACTATTTTGTTTTTTCTTTGGCTATTTATGGAAAAATTTTGCTACATTTAAGACTTGGTACGTAATTGACGCCTACGACAATAAATGGGACGTTTAAAAAATATCACAATATGAAAATATACTACTTTTCTTAAGTGGTTAAGTCAATTATCTCGACGTAGCTTCGTGATTAAATTAGTTGCCCCGTTTAGCCATTTATTTTTAAAACTTTGTTTATAGGTTTATAATTACTATGCTCTAAAAATAGTTAATACCCTAACCTAATTATTAGAGCATTTTTTTTTAACATTCCCTAAATATAGCATTGAACCTACCTACCTATTATATATAATTATTTATTTAAACTGATCAGGAACCAATTCTTTGTTACAGTCAACCCTATAGCTGATGCCGTGGTTAAAAAGGCAATCGAGCAGTCTGTTCTCTTACATCTTATAAACTAGTTATCAGATTATAATGCAGTTTTTACAATAGATGGAGTGATTCAAAAGGAACGTTTTATATGTACAATATATACATATAGTAAAGAAAAAAAACATATTAGTATCTACATAGCACCCGTGCGATGCCGGAGCGGGCCGATAGTTTTGATCTATAAAGCAGTCTTTTTTTAGACTAGACTTTTTTGCATTAAATAAAAAATATATTCAATACATGGACATGTCTATGTATATTACAAAAAGTTATATTAAAAAAAAATGGCCGCTCTATGCCCACTGGAGGTCGACAAATCCGAACTGAACCAAATTGATTAAATCATCGCTGTGGGCTTTTTTAATTTAGTAATTGAAGGGTGTCGCCTTTGATACGTTGGATTAACCCGTTAGTACACACGTAATCCTTTTCCACTTCTGTATTCGGAAATAGAGTCGTTATTTGAGGGTTTAATACTAGTGTTTTGCATTCGAAATATTAGATTTATATTTTTAGTATTCACTTTTAAAAATATTACATTAAGCGCTCGAATAAATAAAAAATAAATTGTAAAAGGTATGGCATACCTATATAAACCTAGGTATCCAAGTACGCAATTTATGTTAAAGCCAATATACACTTCACTTTATGTTTTTATCTACAAATAATATCTATAGCTACAGACCAGCAGATACCCACCTAAATAAAATGTAAGAGAAAGAAATAGGCAGATAAAATATAATAATAATACCAGCCTATAAACGTCCCACTGCTGGGCTGGGCACAGGCCTCTTCCCATATAGAGACGGGACGAGCATTGATCACCTCGCTTGCTCATTTGCGGATTGGCGATTTCAAATCCCAATGTTGAGATAAAATATTATATAAAATATAAGTTTAAATTCATTTACCTCAACCACCTGTAAAAACAAGCAGAAATCTAATAAAATACATAAACTTAACGCCGAGATCTTCCTTGTTTTCATAACATCACTTCATAAATCCTTTTTGATTTAAACCTAAGCATACCTCAGCTTACCTTTGTTGTACGTGACAAAATTAAAAACACTTCTTGTGTATAAAAATGAAATAATTTATCTGCACTACCTGTCTTCGCTTTATTAAAGTTTTCGAGAAAAGTGATAAAAATTATAGGCGGGGCGTAACCTAGGAGCTTTGTCTTGTTATTTTTTAATGAAACTCACCATTTATTTGAGCGCAAAAGACAAAAGAACATCGTGTCAATGACCTGTAAAGGTAGGATAATAAATAAATAAAGGTCATTTTAAATCTTAATGCTTACATTAGAGGCCTTCCTTATTTAAATACAATGTTCAATTTAAAAGGACTTGAGAATTTAGTCTCATCTACAATATTAAAAACAGGCAATTAATAAACATTTTATTTATTTTATTTTTAGCAATTATCGTCCCATTGCAGGGCAATGGCCTCTCTTTCCTTCTTCCGATTCTCCCGGTCCTGGGCTATTGTTCTCCATAATATGGAAAAAGAATCAAGCTCGCCCCGCCATCTCCAGGCCGGCAACGAGGTCTTCTTACGTTTTGTGGAGTCCACATAAACATTTTGCCTACTTAGTATTAGTCTTGCAATAGGATAGTTACCAGCTTGTATATTTTTATAATTCAGTAAATATCATAAAATCATTTTATCAAAGTCACAGTACAGGCCATATGAAACTGACTGATAATTGTTAAGCGCATAAGTCCATGCCAGTCAAGCCAAAGCTTTGTATTTCTATTGAATAAATACAAAATACATTAGCCCACACCTATTTGACGGGCCTGTTGGTCTAGTGGTTAGTGACCCTGACTGCTATACCGGAGGTCGTGGGTTCGATTCCCACCCAGGACAAATGTTTGTGTGATGAGCACGATCATTTGTTCTGGTTGTCTAGGTGTAATTTATCTATAATATGTATGTATTTAGAAATATATAAGTATGTTTATCAGTTGTCTGGTTACCATAACACAAGCTCTGCTTAGCTTGGGATCAGATAACCGTGTGTGAGTTGTCCCGGAATATTATTATTACTATACCTATAATTTAATTATAATATAATTGGTATACAATTAGGTGATTGGTATGTAATTATCAATTAGCGTGCAATCTCTTATCAGAAATCAGATTATGTCTTGGATAATTATATACTTATACTAATTAAATGCGACACCAATATGTCTTATAAATCAATAGGTACTAATTCTCTTTAATACTATGTAATAAATACAAATAGTTTTATTATTTTGTATGCACAATTATTCTCTTTGAATATTTCGAAATTTAATCCATCGGTGTACTTATTTGTCTGTAGGTATGATACGTAGAGAAAAAAAATATTTGAAATCTAATAAGTTAATAAAATAATATTAATACCAGAATAAGTTATTTTTATAAGCGTAGATATTATATTGACAAGATGGACCTGCCAAAGATGAAAGACGTAACAATTCAATGTCCTATTGACCGCACGTCATTGGTGACACTAATTACATACGAAAATAAACCAACCTACAATGAAAATAAAGGTCAATTAGTGTCAAAGTGCTACCACTGATTTGCGGTTATCTGTACACTCCACAAAGGTATTAATCCAGTCTATTACGTCATAAAAACAACCTATAAATATAATCTCACAAAGTTTTCCAATAAATAATATTACATTTGATATTTATTTATTTAGAATCTTTTTAATATTTTAATCCAGCCATTAAACGTCCCACTGCTGGGCACAGGCCTCTTCCCATATGGAGAAGGCACGAGCATTGATCACCACGCTTGCTCTCTGCGGATTGGCGATTTCAGATCCCAAATTTTGGAATCCAGGTTTCCTCACGATGTTTTCCTTCACCGTTTGTCAGAAGTGTCTTAGAATAATTAAGAAAGTACATATAACTTTGAAAAAGCCACATTGGTACTTGCCTGGGTTCGAACCTGCAACCTTGTGCATACAAATCCGTTCATTGAACCGCTTGGCCACCACGACAATATACTCAAATAACAGTTTACTGCAAAATATGAATATAAATAGAGTTTGAAAATGGGAATTTTCAGCAAATATTGATAGTTTGTTTGAATAGTTTGATGAACTAACAAAAAATGGGGTTATATCTAGTGCTGGAAATGGATCGGATTGTAAAACTAAACCGAGTGCATACGTCATAGGCAGTACATACGCATGTGCCATTGCGTCTATTTGTATTGGAAATATATTACAGCTTGATTGAGATTAAAATAAATTCTAGTTTTATGTCGATTTCAACTACTTTCAGTGAATAAAAAAAAACTTTATATAATGTAACGAATTTACTTGGAATCAAATATATTCAAGGCAATTTAATAATCAGATATATTTTATAATTAAAACTTTTATAACTTACCTAAATTCGTTGTATATTAAAGTTCACTTAATTTTGACCAATATTTCTGATAGAATACATGTAGGTCTAGGTACAGTTTTGAATAACATTATATAAAAATAGTAAATTTCTCACCAGAAAAGGACATTAAAAATGCACGTTAAAATAACATTTAAATAATATATTACAGGAGGCATCAGTGTGACAGGCTATCAATCATCTCGGACCAGCTCTTGGCACTGGATTACATTGTAATAAATGATTTTTAAAACCTCTTTCGTGACGCTCGTCTTTTACACACCGATAAAATATTGTATAGTTGTCTGGATTGTGACCTGAAAACAAGTCTAGGCTAGGAAACAAAACCAAAAATACTACCTAGGTATTTTGTTAAGCTTTTCTTGTCACTGTTACACACCTGTCAAACGATAATCGTAAGATAGGTAATTATTTTAGTATTGTATTTCACAATAAACGTGTGAAGTAACAACAAAAGCTGTTATATATTGCCTAATAAAACTCTCTATTAGGTACATTTAAAAGTTAACTTAAATTTACTTTAATACAGAAGTTCACACCTTTAGCGTAAACTAACAATACCCAAGCGTATTTTCGTCTCAATTTCAAACAAACATAGTTTTAAAACCTAACTCTTGAAAACAGTAAAAATTTTTGGCGAAACCACAATATCTCACAGATTCCATTCCAGTTACAAATAAATTTTAAGTTTTATTCGAATGTATCACACGTTATTTGTTGCGGTGTTTAGAAGTAAAAGCATAGAATTTACGTGTGAAATAAAATCTAGTTTTCTTCACAAAGTATGAGACATAAACAACTACTTATTGTTCGCTTTAGGCTATACGTGACTTAGTTTTGTATACTAATATTTTTTGTACGTATCTGATTTGGTATAAAATACTTTGTGAAGTTGAAGATGTCTGCGAGGCATGTCAATTCTTAAAAACTTTAGTTATCACTCTCTAACTATTATTTTTTTTTTGTTGCTATGGTATGCTGGTATTTGTAATGTCTATGACATTACAAATACCAGTATCAGTAGTTAAAGACGACGAATAAACTGAGCGGATTACACATCGACAATTGAAGAATGCGCATTAAGTGCAGATACCTACAGACTAGATTTTTGAGGGTTGTAGTTAGTTATTTAATATGTTTTATTTAACATCGCCTGTATTGTTATTCATGTAGTACCTCATTTATTTCCAAGCATTTACATTAACACTTAACAAACAAGTACAAACAAACATCTCCATCAAAAACGAAACTACGCATCTGTCAGGACAGGTCGAGTCAATTAAGCTGGCTGTTTCCTTAAAAGCCTCTTCAGAAGGCTCCGTACACTTTACATTATCTCGCATTATGAGAAACGACTGGACCTTTGAATTCCGGGATCTCTTGTCAAAGCTATTCTGAAAATAAATGTTAAATTACTTTGAATATTAAAAAACGTGTTTGAAAAATAATACTGGACCAGTTCTGTTTGTTGTTTTTTCGACTTAAGTTATTATACAATCTATTTTAGGTTCCTCTTTGAGACTGAATACTATGCCGCGTCTACCTATCTGACCTTCACAAGAAATTTCACTGGGTTATACAGTATCTCTCTGAAGACTGATTACCAGAATAGCCACAAACAATTATAAAATAATATTTTGTAACTATAGATAATAGGAATAAGATGTTATAGTACAACCCTATTTATTAAAACGATCCTCGATATTTTCCCCCGAGTTCATTTGTTTTAAACTCACATTAACTAAATTCGTAGTCGGCGCACGTTTGTCCGTGTGTACGCAACTTTACAGCAGCCGTATTTCACACTAGTTATGTTTAGATGTTAGTCAAAAGATTATAGAGATATTTACATGACGCTATTAATACGAATGCGCTAAATCTCGATGACATATTCTGAGGAAAATGTAATAAATGTTTTCTAGAATATACAGATACATAGCCGAGTATTAATCATTGCATCTGTAACAAGGTTTATATCTAAACTTATGATCGCATATTTACCGACTGCGGGAAAATTCAAAAGGAGGGTTATGTATTTTTGCCATTTTCGATTAATATAGGAAAGATCCATTACCTTAAGTACCTACGTTTACAACTATTGTAATTCTTTTCCAGTTTGTTTTTGTGTAAACTAACGATCCTAAATAAATTCCTACTAACAGTAACGTTAAAAACACTGTTAAAATCTTTAAAGTTGCAACTCCTATGAACATTGCCCGCGGCTTTTACTAAACTTAGACAAGACTTTACAACCTCTTCCGTTTAACTAAGTGCATCTATATAAAATATATTAAGTGTTTTACACCTTTAACTACCTCTTTAACTAACCTCTTTACTACTCAGTAGATACTAATATACTTCGAATTACTGTATTATGACATTCTGCCAATATCTAATATTGAAAACTAAATGAAGCGGTTAATGTAACGGTAGTTGAGTGAATCGGAACGTTCAGTTAATAATGTCACTCACAAGAGAACAGTAGATTGATTTTGTTGTACATGTACATTAATGTACAAAAACAGATAGAAATGTTCAAATCAGCTTGTTTTTTTTTCTAATAGATTATGAACATAAAAGATGCTATATTTTTCATATATACATAGGTAATTACTAATAACTATGTTGTAACATACAATTGTTTTTATTCTAATACATTTAAAGTCGAAAAAAATTGAAATCTACGAAGCAACGATTCCCATTTGATCCTATGACATCGAATTATCACCAATTCGTCGCCATCAAAGATGTCCCATGAAGCCATTCCCGAATCCCGTCTGCACTAATACCATGAAGTTTTATTTATCTCCGCACGTGCGCATTGTGCCCCGGAATGTCCGTCTGATTCAATTTTATTAATGGACTTGGAAGCTTGCCCCACTGACTGTGAACGCGACCATTCTATTTGTCGCGAGACATCTTACATGATCCCCTGATGAGTGATTTCATAACTTATGCCCTCGTGTTTAGGTGTATATTTGAAAGACACCTAATGTTTGTTGTAGGGCTGTGACGTGCACTGAAGTTTCAGTAATGTACGGAAAATTTTAATTGAGTCATTAGTGAATAGTTTTACGGACTGTTTTTTTGGCTAGACGAATTTTATCTAACGTTTTATCTGGACTAGTCCGTGTCTTGTAAAATCAGAAATAGAATATTTCAATTAAATCTGACCTTAGATTTTCTTTAACTATATTTATTAAACTATTATTATACGAGCCTTAAAAAAATATTCGGAAACACAATTATTATTAACATTTTATCTCTAACCTACCTAATTACTTTAACTCAAAAACATTTCATTCCTTTATCGAAGTTCAAACCCCGTCACAGGTCGTAAATTTCTGTAAACTGAACCACACTGCATGAACAACATGATCATTTATTTATCCACTAGTTCTCTACAGACATTTAATAATAATAATAATATTCCGGGACAACTCACACACGGTTTTCTGATCCCAAGCTAAGCAGAGCTTGGGATCTGTGTTATGGTAACCAGACAACTGATAAACATACTTATATATTTCTAAATACATACATATTATAGATAAATTACACCCAGACAACCAGAACAAATGATCGTGCTCATCACACAAACATTTGTCCTGGGTGGGAATCGAACCCACGACCTCCGGTATAGCAGTCAGGGTCACTAACCACTAGACCAACAGGCCCGTCGAAATTTACGAAATTTACGAAATTTACATCATAACACTAAATGGTAGAACACATTATTTCGGAAGGTACCAGCCCTAAGTGTGTGCGAGTCCGAGACAGCATTGAGTCACATCGCTCGGTGTCAACAAGGCCGCGCTGACTTAGGCGTTTACGATATTGCTTTTAGGTTAATTTACTTTATGATCACTCAACGTTTTCACATTCGATACTGGTCACGCGAAATTTACTACCATACTCCAGTTTGTACTATTATTTATATAGTGTGCCCCATGTGCTGTCCAAAACTCTATTTCATGCTATATTTTATGGTAGATATGTTTATGAATCGTCACGTTTAGTGTTTCCTTTGTTTATGCTATTTGTGGTGTCGTAAATATTAGAGTTAATGCACTAATCATGTGTTCGTACTACTTGTTATTTAGAAACTAGGTATTTATGCGTCACCCTGTGCTAGACTACGAAAACTAAAGAAAATGCACAAAGGTATTCTCAATACTGTAAATATTTTTTTAGATAATATAAATAAATAAATAATAATAAATAAATAAATAAATGCGGACAACATCACATACATTGCTCTGAACCCAAAGTAAGTAGCTAAAGCACTTGTGTTATGGTATTCAGAAGCAACGAAGGTACCACAAACACCCAGACCCGAGGCAATGTAGAAAATTTTTGGTTTCTACATTGACCCGTCCGGGGATCGAACCCGGGACCTCAGAGCTAGCGACACCTTGAAACCGGTGCGTACGCCACTCGACCACGGAGGTCGTCAAAAAAATAAAGCTTAGTAAAACGCAATAAAATAACAACATTCCAAAAAACTACTTGTTTACAGTAGATATATTTCTTCAATTGTAAATAAAATTCGTTAATTATTTGTTTCAGAATGAGTTGGTAGCCGACGACGCCCATGTACTATGGCAGCAGTGAATTCGGTAAGAGCCCCGAGCTTATTTACTTCGCAAACAACGTTTGTCATCCATACGTATATCATATTCGTGACGTAGACGCTAGGAATAAACACGAACGATTGCAGGCGTCAATGAACTGCGTTTTCAGGCCTTGGGTTTAAAAGATACACTAAATATACAGGATGTTAAGAAAACCCTGTCCGACCCGAAAGGGTGATATATGGGGCTCACAATCACATGCCCAAATAAAATATTAAATTTGGGATATTTATGATAGTAACAATAAAAATAGATTTTGAAATTACCATTTTTTGCTGCAAAATCTCGACTTTTGAGAAACATATTTTTTCTAGGTTATAATTTTTTTTCTTTTTTCTATTTTTTTTCTACACTAATGAAATCAGATATCGATACTTATCAACACCTTAACGGATCGGACTGGGTTTTCTTAACACCCTGTATACTAATGTATGAAAAACTCATTTCTTGAACTAAGGAAACCATTATCTAAAATGTCCTACCTAAAATTTCCTAAAATAATTATGACACGACAGGCTTATTATACGGCTTGTAATTTATATTGCATATTGCGTTATGAGAAACTTCAAACCAATTCAATAAAACCACATCGAATTGATTCTGAACCAATATTACAGTGTTTATGACCGACAACAGAACCACCAATTCAAATCAACATAGCTTCCAAAATTCATTATTCGGCCATTGAAATACATGAATTAATAAACCTACGTTCAACATTGGCTGGACAGATATCCAATGAATTCAAACACTGTAAGCTTTGATATTGCCGCTCCGAAATGATTTTCGCATCGCCGTCTCTGCCTTCAAATTAATATCGTAAAATTCAGTGTTATTACGAGTGTACTGTAGTCAGCTCATTAACAAGGTTCAATCCTTCGTGAATCTGAACCATTATACACTTCACTAATTGGCAACATTTCTACTTCAGTGCCCGTACTGTGAAAACATAAAGCAAGGCTTTTAACATTGGGGAAGCGAGACGGTGCTATACAACACGCATAGCGGTATCTCGTTTTCACAACGGCAAACTTCCTGCTTTAAGGGCTCATAGTAGAGGTTCTGGGCTTGTCGCTGTGTGATAAATATCCGACGAAATCTTTATTACAGGAAGAACTTGCGTCAAAATTGAGACGTGTTCACCATGTTTCATCAACTTGTTATTTTAAATTTAATGTGCGATGATTTAATGGTTTTAAATAGTTCGAAGCGGTTTACACGGCTTTAAATAGATTATGATGACAGCGCTCTGTGATAAATTAATTCCTTTTCGTGAACTATGGTTAAATATCGTATTTAAAAAAAATAGCTCAGAGTCTTTATAATATATCAGTAGGTACTAAGCAAAAGTGAATGGTTAAAAAATAATAAAAAGTAACATATACGATTATTAAAAATATTAATGCGATGGATACCTAGTAAATAAAAAACAAATTACTAGCTAATAGGTTCGTAGTCATATAATATTTATATATGGTGGGTTCCTACTGTGTAAATCTGCTGTTCAGTCTAGCCCAAACTGATTTCTGTATTCACAAAAAGCCTTCAGACAGATTATACAGGTACAGTTGTTCATTAGAATCAAACTAGTTCTCATTAGTTATTTTAAGTTTAATTTCTGATATAAAATAAAATTTAGTACCTAGACGGAGATTTTGAGGGATTATCCCAACGACTAATGTTCTCATTATAGCTTACACGTGTAGTAACTGAATATATCTTAGTTTTCCTACTCAATTAATTAGCAAATATATAACCCACTCTAATTACTTTTGAGACTAGAAGATAGAGCGGCTGGCGTTCAATATTTTACTTCTCAAAATATATTACAGCATATCTATATGTTTTGTATTTTATAAAAGCAAACAGCTGCAAAATATCAAGATAAGCTTCAAGCAAAATCTTATATATGATAAAAATTGTTCCTAAAACTACCATCATCATAATATCCTACGCCGCCAAATACCAGACCAATTAACCATCACATAAAACCTTAGGCTTATCTTCACCCAGCCTTATCGATAACCTGGCCTAACGGTACATCTCCAGTCTCCACACTACCCCTCTGTCCGTGCCTCTGTTTTATCTGTTATTTTTTCCCGCCATAAGGCCTCGTTTAGAGCTTAACAGCCGGCGATTGAGGTACATAACTGCCAGTTGGCTCATCACTGCTCGCTCCCAGGTATAAAATGCCCAGGTTAAGTAGACCTCTCGGGCCTATTTTTTTAAGAGTTCACTAGCTCAAGTTAGCCCGGTTTGGGTATAATGGCTGCCGTCCGTACTCTGCCATGGACGCCTTCCAAATCGCATCGCATTTGAATAGCGACTGCAGTTCGGCGATAGTCGTTTAACGACTTCTATCGATCTATATCTAAATTTCTTTAGTGCTGGCAGCGCTTAAATTTTTGAATATGGAAGACGAATAAAATTTTCTTTATTTTAACTATTCAGGGCTATTTCACAAAGCAGTAGTTGATACATACCAACGTACCTATGTTTACTTAAAAAATATATTACGTACTAGCTGTGCCTGCGACTTCGTTCGCGTGGATGACGAAACTTATCAATGTTTTTTTAACCGAAAAATTAAGTTTGTTTTCTATTGTTTATACTTTTCCGGGATAAAAACTACTCAGTGTGGTGCCCAGGATAATAAAGAATAATTATACCAAGTTTCATCGTAATCGAACTTTATCGAACCGGTAGTTTTTGCGTGATAGCTGAACAAACAGACAGACAACAGACAACAATTTTTTTTTTCACTCTTTAGTGTTCGGGGTCGGTCTAGTAACAGCCCCCGCCATTTATTTTTTTGATATTTTCAGTGTACAGAATTTTCACTTTTACAGATTTATTATAAGTATATAGATTCTTGTGTCTACACTAAATATAGATTCACCCAATAAAGCATGTACAAATGCTGCTCCAATAAAACTATATTTTATTGCTAATAAGTACCAAACACAAACAGGTAAACATTTGATTCGATATTTGTTTACATACGTTCAATCGCAATTTATTCGCATCAGTAGTCGGTAAAGCAATATTTTCAATCGACAAACCTTAACGTTTATGGCTAGTAAACATGTTTGTATTAATTAATATTGATAGTACATTTGTTATGTTTTACTTCACTATTATGTTGCTAACAGAAGTCCTTTCGAATGGAAAATCCTATATTTTTTTTTCCGATGACGAAAAAACGCTTTCCATTTTTTTATGTAAATGTTCATCTAATGTTTTTTGTATGCCCAAGAAACACCTTTAGGTAAACCTATAGAGAAATGCTTACAACACATGGGATCTTAAACATAGCAAACCAATTGTTAAAACTTGCAGATAAGACATCAATATTTCAAAAGGTTCTATTACTTTTGCACTTAACATAACTAAAGACCAACATAATATGTATGTCTTGGTACTTAACTGCCACCACAGTTTATTACATAAGTGCAATAAAAGTTAGACAGATGAGGTTATAAAGCACTCACAGACGTTTATGAAGCTCCTTAACAAAGCATTTGATTGCTTGAGGTTGTTTCATTTTGGCTTTTATGGTTTCATGTGACGATGCTTCGTTAAATACTATAATTACTAAGTTTGTAAACAGAGTTAATGTTAGTATAAGTGGTTTACGTTTAAGATTAAATAATTCTTGAGGCTTTTTCAAGCAGTTGTTCGGGAACCAATTTTTTACGGTTACATAACAACTGTTCAAAATAAATAGAGAAATAAAAAGCTGAAGTCTCTTCAAAAATATTTATAATTAATACTCTCTACTAGTCAGACACAATCGAAATTTAATACTCCACATACATTTTGTGATGCAATAAAGACAAATTTTAATTAAATTAAGCATTTTAGTTGTCTACAACCAAGATTTGATCGCCGCAAGCAACTGCGAGATGTAGCAATCAAATCCAAATAAAATTCTTCATAAAAAAAACCATACTAAAATACCACTCACCCATAAATCAGTGGTAATAGATTTTAGACACAGTTTCGGAGCGTAGCGGTCGTAAATCTCTTAGATTCCATTGTCAATCCAAGTCGGGCTATAAAGGCATCACTCGCACGCACAACCACTTCTAAGACGTACTGGATTACTGCTGTTGTTTTAATCCGTCTTTTGTCATTAACCTCCTTACAAGGTCACATTGAGAACCCTGGAGTATGATTAGGTTATATAACGCAGATAAATTAAAATTTATTTGGGTTTTTTGTTGATAATATTACGGTTTTAGAGTATACAGCAATATTTTGAGTGCGTTAGCAATATGGTCTGTGACGTGGGTGAATTTAGATCAAGTGCCTTAGGGTTATGATTAAATAGCACCCCGTTACATCGACATATTTTAAAGTCTGGGAAAAAAAATGAACAAATGACATCTAGCATTTAATTACCTGTCTTTTCTTCTTCTTGTATTATTCTTCGATGTAGTTGGCATTCTATCTATCACAATAAATAAGAAGAGATCTATCACAATTTTCCGTCACAATTCTCGACATGGTCTAATTTAAACTCTAAACTTTACCCAAGTTTCATCAAAGTAATCCAAACCTAAAGCCTAATGTCTTCGGATTTTACTGTCATTACCTACGTGGCTAGGTTTGAAGTTCAAAGTCATATCACGATACTCGGTTAAAGTTTTTCAACAAACGTGTTCAAATAATCTGACAGGTAAAGCAATACCACGTAATTAAGTAGTATAATTTTTTATTAAATCGTCACATATTTTTAGTGGAATTAATATTTCACGTAAGTAAAGAATCGGTCTTGGCGACGAATAAAAATATGTTAATTTTCCACAGCATGAAAGAGCACTCGTTTGTCCCAAAAAGTTTAACTAAGTCTTTGAAGCTAGGCTCCTATCAATTTAAAGGCTTAATATCCTATTTCCTTTTTAGACCCATATCTCCTAGTAAGCTCAGAAAAACTGGGTTTCTTTGGGTTGGATTTATGTGTAATGCGACCTTATTTGTATATTTTTGTACGTATTATTTATAGGCAAGAAACCTGATTCGTGTGTTATTACATCCGTTACCACACGTTTGAACTGGTGATGTGTTCAGCGTTTTACGAACCATTTAATTTTATCGAATGCAATGTACAGATTGTTATGAATCAGCTGGGAGTCAATATGCCAGCCAGATGGAACTTGTAAGGCGGGTGTCAGTTCAATTTATTTTTTACACGCATGTATGTTTTTGTGTTTGATTTACGCTGGCCTTAGTGTCAGTGGGGCAACGATGAACAAGAAGCTTCGGATTTCTTTTGACGTTTTACTATACAGTGCCTGTACTATGTGCTCTTGAAGAATGACTTTTGCCATTGTGTAAGCGAGACAGCGCATTACACTGCGCATAGCGGCGTCTCTCTTCCTCAATGGCGATAGTCCTTTAAGAACTCATAGCAAGCGTGCAGGTCTTTGTAAACGGTGGTGTTTGCAAATGATATGGCAGGAATGTTATGATGGACGTAAAAGTTTAAAATTCGATTTTTATTTCCGTTCCATTCTTAGAAACCGATGATAGCTGTACGGCGGCGTGTGGCGGAACAATTTATAGCTGATTATTCATAGCAATGAAATTATTCTTAGCTTTGTTTGATACACGTATAAACAACGCTCCGATGTAGTACGTCGAAAAGCGTAGGACTTGTTTTACTGTTGTATTAAAACTTTTTGTAAAGCTCTCAGAATTGCATTTAGTAAACAAAGTAAATAAAATTATAAAATACTTTGTGACTACAGAGAGCTAAAGTTTTCTTTTTTAAAACAGAACAACGACAGTAGAAACAACTAATGAAATAGACAGAAACGAGGGCAAAAAATATCGCTTTGACTGTATTTTGAAGCAAGGAACTTTGTTTATCCTTTCGCGAGTAAAAGAAAAAATAACAGCCGTACTCCAGATAATGTTTTACAACTTATCAGTTAAATCAAACAACGTTCCGCCATTTAAAAGGCATAAAAAGGGAAAAAGGGGCCAAGTTGGCTACTTATTCGGAGTTTTCGCCGATCGAACGGGATTAGGCTAATGAGCATCGGATTTTCCCTTCATAAAATATACAAGACATGTCCAGAACTTGATATTGGCAAATATTTAATGAAAACAAAATGAAGGTTTTACGTTACTGCTTTGTTTAGAGCCGATTTTGTGCACTTGGTTAAGTAACTTGGAAAAGTGTGGATTTAAATTTCACGGTTTAAGAAGCTTCTCTTTTTGCTTTTGGCGCTCAACATTTATCCTTTCCTATGTATTTTAAAGGTACCTTGTGGAATGTTTACTTCCCTATATTATATATCGTAGTTTATTTAAATTTTGTGACTTTTTGATAATGTTTTTAATGTGACTCGGTGATGAAAAATTACTAATTCTGCATTTATAGCCACAATTGGATATTAAGCTTCAAAAACCATACCAGAAGAAAGAGGTATAAATATTTTGCAGTCTTATTTAATTTTGCCGTAACATGTGGTCGCTTTATTTTAATGCATTCACTAACGCACTGCGGACACATTATTAAGTGTTTAGTGGTAGTTCGCACGACGTCTCCACGTCCCAAAATAACACTGTCGTGTAACATTCCCATTTTGAGGGAAATACAGCTTAACCCTAGCAATAAAATAAAAGTGAAAGATAACCGTAGGGTTCTATATGTTCCCGAAAATGGTATCTTTATTGAATGTGAGTGCAATGAGTTATTAAAGTGGATGACTATGGTTTTTTAAGCGGCTTCTTAGAAAAAGAGACGCGAAATTTAAAACATTTTTTTATATTATCAGATACTTTTACGTAGATTTAGACACAGATTTTGTTACCATATAGCTATCCAGAGCTGTAAACTGAATCATTATGACAAAGTGTGATTTTAATTAAACGAAAATACATTACACCATGTCAAACTCTCTAACACCGCTATTAAAATTCCAAACGAATGGAATGTCAAGAAAATGAGTGATATTCTAATATTGTAGAGCTACAACATGGACCTTTTGTAACGGGGTTATAAAGAGCATTCTAGGCCTGAAGTGGACCGAGCGGAAATTTAATCTGACTAAGGACCCTTCTAACAAGGAATTTTGTCCTTGGATAAATGTCGGTAAGTAGGCAAGAATGAATGAATATTTCAATTTAATTAAAAATACGAGTAGAAATGTTTGCTCCCGATTGCCCATTTAAAGAGCCATCTTATCAGGTCTTAATGACCTTAGAGTGTTTTGTTTTGATTTGAGTAATGGTCTGAATTTTGTGGAGTATTTTTGGGCAATTAAATTAACGTTCCCTGTTTGTTTGGGTATTATTTTTATCCCGTATTCTGTAACAACATGAGTCCCTTTTTATGAATACAGTTATTTTTGATATATATTACATTTATTTGGGTAATATTTGTCCGTGTACGTAGGCTAATTATGGTTTCTTTGGAGTAGACAGAACTGTTTATCTTAAATTAGCAAGCAAACATGTTCTGAATGCTGACTTATATAAATATATTGTTAGTTGTAGGCGCTAGTTAGCTTCTTAAACACACAAGCATGCAATTTTATAAACTAACCTCTTACATCGTCAAAAAAAGATTTGTAAGAGCCCCGGAAATTCATTAATGTTACTATTATGTATAAGACACATCAAGCTACATGTGTTATGTCCTTAGTACAGAGAGATGGCAAAAGCACAAATCCTAACCTTAAAATCTTTTTCGTTTAATCGCTATACAATTTAATTTTAATCAATGCTAGCGGCATTACTTTATACCGTAGTACACTAGGCTACTAGGTATTCTCTCTCAATTTAAGCTTCTAATGACAGCTAGGATCAACAGCCTTCCTCCCGTTCCCGAGGAACGGAGGAGGTTATCAAGCCTCCCGTACTTATAACACAAAAACGATAACTTGTTGCAAAGCACTAGGCATGATAAAACAAGAAATACATAATTAAGTTTTAAGTTTTTTTTATATTTGTTCTTGAAAGAAAGCTAATTTAATGAGTCATTTAAGTTTGTTTATTCAGGAACCTACGGAATAAGTTGGAATATTTTAGCCAAGATAGACTTAAAAACCGGCCAAGTGCGAGTCGGACTCGCGCACCGAGGGTTCCGTACAAACCTGTAGGTATCTATTTCTTTTGATTGCGTTGACATAAAAGTTTGATTTTGTTACAGCTTAAAGGTATTATAGACCTGAGTATTAAAATTTGATATGAATTTCAATTTAATACCTCTACGCGTTCATGAGAAAAGTAGTAGTAACTTTATAATATTCAAAAACATTTTTTATTTTGTGAAAACTAAAAATTTTAGTTTTTCGCAATTTTTCCTTTATTGGTACTATAAGACGTTACTTCGTACCAAATTTCAAGATACTCAGTTCACGGGAAGTACCCTGTAGGTTTTGCTCCCGTGCGAATTTCGAAAGTTTTTTTTTTTTTTTTTTTTTTTTTTTATATAATAATATTCCGGGACAACTCACACACGGTTATCTGATCCCTGAGTTTGCGGCATAAACGGCTGTATCTTTTGATTGCTTTGGCTTAGAAGTTTGATTTTTTCATAGCTCTAAGGGACAGTAGATTTGAGTATTATATATAAATTTCAGTTTGATACCTCCACGCGTTCCTGAGAAAAACAGTCTTGACAGACGGACGGACGGACGGACAACGAAGTGATCCTATAAGGGTTCCGTTTTTTCCTTTTGAGGTACGGAACCCTAAAAACAGCATACTATATATATATATGTTTATACTTGCAAGCGTAAACCACCAAGCCTAAAAAACCACGATCCTTAAACTGCACCATAAAACCAGCTGAATCAATTTCGCTTCCATATATCGTTATTAGGCTGACCAACATAAAAAGGCCGCACGTCCAACATTTAGTCGAAAGATAAAATGTGGGCTTTTTTATCGTGTCCGTGATGGCGTCCGAAGCTCTATTGCTGCAGATAATGAACCTCTACAGCCCCCATGGGTGTTAAACTGAGGCTCCTTACTTCCCCTAGCCAGACACGATATCTCTTGACACACTGACATATATATGACACTTTGGTAAGACACTTACCAAGATGGCAGCTTTATTTGGGGGATACTCAGAGACCAAAGCGATTCATTGACGTTGGTGACGTTGATATAAGACAAATTCAATATGTTTTTGGAGAGGCAAAATCAGAATTAATAGAAACAAATAATAACTGAACCCTTAAATAAACCATCAAAAATTAAACGATATTTGTATAATAAATCTAAAATTCTAAAATAGACATGAAAACTATTCCAAAGGCCTTAACCAGATGAGTGGGCGACGGGTCTTCTCTACCCTTTTAGCGAGTGAGTGGATCACAATCGCTGACTTGACTCGCCCCTCCGCCGGCCATCCCACCGCCTTGGAAATACGCCAGCAATCTGTTTGCCCAACTTTAATTGAGATTATACTATTCCAAAATAATTTTAAATAGCCAAACATAGATTACAGAAGCAATCCCAAATACTATGATTACTTTATCTCCACTGTTGACTGGCCAATTCATTTGAGTAACTATGTAGGCGCCTGAATATTATGCAAATTTTACAGAAAATATTATCATAATACTCCCCATTTCCGATGACGCAAATGCCAAATGCATCAAAACGTCACACGTCAAGCGGCCGAATGTCTCAAATGACAAGTAGCGTCAGTCACGCGGACTGAAATAGCTGGTTGAGTAACCACTTTAGAAAAAAATAGATCTTAATATTATTTATAATGTCCGCTTTATTCCGCTATCAAAGCAGTATTGAACGTAAAATTTTAACGACACCGCAGAGCGGGCGGCGCGGCGCGGCGTCGGGCGTCGGCGGTGAAGTGCGCGCCACCGCTTTATAGCAAATTGGAGTCATAGCGGGTTGACACCGAGACGGTATGGCATTGTCCCATGTGACGGGATACAACAAGACCCAACGGGCTATGTCGAGCAGCAACGAGATGAGGCCATCGGACAGGTTGGATTCGAGCCAGCGATGTGTCCCGCCACTCGCGTGCCACGGGATAACAGGATATCTAGCTTATGTAGGGATTATTCAGACAACTGGGTCGCAGTTTCGTTTGTCGGGCGAAATTTTCAATGGGATTTAATGTTCAACCATCGCTGTTGATATAAGTAATTCGCATGAGTTTAAATTTTCCCAGCGTAACGTTGGCAGCGTGACACATTTCGAAAAGTGATTGTTCCACAAATATCGGAGTGAATAGAGTGCATATGGAAAGATAATGTGAAAATGTTTAGTGCCAGTAACCTAGATAATCTGATTCACATCCTGTAATATTATTTGTACAATTAGTCACACTCATTTGATATAAATCTGGCTTTAAATAAACTTAGGCACTGCAACTAAATAAAATCTAAAAATAGTTTTAACATTGTATGTTTGAAAGGTACCTGAGTCTCATATAGGGTTTCATGTTCTTTCACAAACCGTTTAAATAAGTAATAGCAACTCCTATTTATACTATAATTGTTAGAAATCTTTTGTGTAATTTGTATACCTTATGCAATACGTGTCACCTACTTTCTAATAAAAACGAGTTTAGTACCATTATTTAACTGTAAGAATATGCGTGTCAGATGTTTTTTCCTACATATTTTTTTACTTTTCGTGTAGAAGCGCTGACGATAAAGGAATCTGACATTCGGCCATTCTACTAATGGGATGTCTGAGCTTACATTCTGTCATTTGGATGCGAGCCTGGAATTTTACCTTTTATAGGAAAATTAAACAGTTTAATGAACCAGCGTCATTTGTCCATTGATTTTGGAAACCAGATTTTTTCACTTAGTCATGGTTGCGTTTACGTTGCGTAAATATATAATATGTAACTCATAAGGTTAGGATGGAACAGATTATTATCCGCCGATAGAAAAAAGAGGTGTTTTTAAATTTCACTAGTGTATCTGCGTTTTTTGATAGATACCATCATAGCTACAAAACGAATAGAACAATTTTGATAACCGTTCCGAGATTTATAACATTTTATATACCCTATATAATGTATAATTATTTTAAATACATTTTTAATCGTGATAAAGTTGTCCTAAACCTTCCGGCTATAGTTTCTTAACAGTTTGTAACGGAGCTCCCAATATTGTGTGCTATTCCGTCCATGTGCCAAGGTATTTAAAGAATAGGGCTGTCATGGCGCTCGGCATATTAAATTTATGATACCGAATGGCGTCTGCCATTATTTATTGCGTGAATATATTTTATCGTAGGATTAATATGCTTCGCCGCGATGAAAGAAGGTATTTGATTGTTATTAACTTTGATAAACAATTATTATATCATACTAGCTGACCCGGCAGACTTCGTACTGCCTCAAATAACCTTAAAACAAATTGTTTTTTTTTTTATTTATAGGTCGTAGTTTTAGTTTATAGGTAGGTTAAATGATAAAAATGGATTCAATATTTATTATTCATATTGCCATGCCAGGAACCACCGCAAAAAGAATTTACTAACCTATTTGCACACTTTTGCAGATAAATTCATGAACTGTGAATATTCAGTAACAGTGAAATCTGATACACATCAAATATTTGTGACAACCAACATTTTACATGCCAATTTTGTGTGCCAAAGCTAACTAAAAAATGGATTTATTCCGCATCGTTTTGGTACTAACTATGTCAATAGTAGTACCTAGTATGTTATACTAGATTTATATATATATTCTGCCGTATGTAAATAAGCATATTTCATTTATTTGAAGACCCTGAATTAGCTTATTGTGGTATTGAACAATGAGTTACTCATGGTCCAGAGATTGACCAGTCCATAACTAAGCACGATAATTTAGGAGGCGTTATATACTTTTAATAAAAATAATTTAACTTATACTATAAATCGTTTTACAGATCTCTAATAACTTTATTTAGTAAGGTTAGATATTGGAAGCGATAAGAGCTCAGTCAGCCTATTTCATGATTTACACGTTGGTAAAATACAAATGAACAATTCGTCTTCAAACGACAAAGATGTTTTGCTTTGAAATATCAACTACCAAATTATATATTCAAATACCAACCCTCAAACTACAAGTGTTCAATTAAAAAACAACATCCCTCCCTTATTCGCGAGGAGGGCAAACTGTGCACTTCATAGGAGCACGTCATCTACATAAATTGGGGCAAAGCGTGACACAGCCGCCATCTTGCGTGTCACGTAGGAGCTACATTATTCTGCCGCCACAAATCGTACGTATTTCACGAATATTCGAGTTATATTCAACTGTTTTTCTGTAAGGGCACAAAGTTGCCTGTATCAGCATTTTCTGCACACGGCTTGTAACAAAGGAATGAAATGTATTCGAAGCGTTCTTGTTATTCTTTACCTATTCTCGTGATGTATACTTGTGGTTTTGTACCTAAATTCTGTATAATTTTTTAAGCTAAAGTCTTAAGTACCTGTTGAATATAAAAAATAGAATTGGTTATAAACGACAGTATGCGACAATACTGCAAATGAAATAAAATCATGTCATTAGAGTAACGTAATACGAAATTATTTATAAATCAAATAATAAATATTTATTTATAAATAAATAAATAATCATCAATCATATGTTTCAGAAAAATAAAAGCACTATACACACAATTCGGAATAGTTATATCTCATACCTATACTTTTATCATATTATACAAATTAACTATTAATTGAAACAGCTCTATATATTTTTCAAAAGCAGCAGCTGTGAATGGCCCCTGATTGTCCCTTTCTACTTTACATTAAAGTTCTCGACGGGGCCTCTGCGTGTTGATCCCGCGTCCCTACGTGTTCCTCCCTAAAGGATCGGGGCCAGTCCGCACTGTTAATAGCAATGAAAAATAATTATAATACCCTACCATTCAACTGTGTATTCTTTGTTCAAAATAAAATCAAAGGAAAATAACTCGTCGCTGTTAATTTCTAATCTATACTTAATAACTGACCATGAAGTAACTAACTCGATTACATGTGACCATGATACCTGCAAAGGTGTCGAAACGTCGGGACCTAAAACTTATATACAAACCGCGACAAAATCCGTAAAGAGTAGTTTTATTTCAATGTCTAACATTCTCGTAAACCTAAGAAAACAATATCAATTACATACCATTTGATAAAGATAAGCTTATAATATACCACTTAAAATGATATAAATATTGTACATTATTGTGTTCTTAATACACATTATATGACAAGTACTGTAGGTACATAGCGCAGTAGCACAATAACGCAAATTATTTCAATGACAGTTGACAGCTGTCAGATGATGATATAATTTCTTCATTGTTGAAATTATTTTGAATATTATTTAAACACCAATTAAAATTCCAATGGTAAAATGCAGATTATTGCAAAACCCGAAACTACGGGCGTCGCAAAGCACGTTCCTAGAGCTCCTAATAGCAACAGGTCGATGCTACCCTGTGAACCAAAGCCTGCCGAATGTGCGAATGGTAAAACAAGAGAAAATATTATGGACAAACCTTTAACATCATTTAATGCCTTTATTTGAAATTCCACTTTAAAAAGCTGAATGAAAAGAAAAAAATAACAATGCCATATTAAATATTGGACGAATAGGAATCGTGTGTGTTTAGATGCACCTAATATAATTTTAGATCCTACATAAATATATTAAAGAAAGAAAAAAATATTTATTTGCCATGGTGACTACTATAAAATTAACAACTTAAATACTAACATAATACATGTAAATAACATAATATTAATAGTTTTTTGTTTGTGTATATCTATATTCTCCATAAAACAGCCAACTGCTAGAAATATTGTTCGGTATTATAATTATTTATATTTTGTTCAAGCAAAGTCAGGGGTAAAACTAAACGTTCAAGTAAAATTAATAATTTCCTTACCCCATTCCTCTCTCCAAAATATTTAATAATATCCGACAGATAAATATTATACTTTCCCTCGATATTGATGAAACAGGAAGACATACAAAGTCATTGTTATTTGTCTTGTATAAAGAATTTAATTAGAGCTTTTCGAGTCTTTGGACGTGAAATTAGATAGCTACTTATGAAGTGAGCTCCAAGATAATTAAGTTTAAAACAGGTAGCTCGGAGCAACAAAATGAATCAAAATATTAACCCAGCGCAATTTGACGGTGCCGTGTCGTAGGAATTCTCAAGTTTAATTAAATATTATTTTGTTTATCACATGAACAGAACCAGAATGGGGGAAAAAATCCTCTCATTAGCTTTGATGTCGAAATAATTAAGTGCCGGCTCAATAAGGTTTTATGCGGACGTTACCGTACTCGTAAAACCTAACAAACAAGTTCTAAAGAATTATCTTTGACTATTTTTGTTGATATTTTTATATTGGTAAGGTTTCAACTTTTTTAAGATACTTCTTACAAGTAACAATATTATACTTTCAATAATATGGAGAGGAATTAGGTAGTAAAAAAAAACTTGCCAATACGAATATATATACCTATAAGTTTCAATTACGTTTCAAGGACGGGCCTGTTGGTCTAGTGGTTAGTGACCCTGACTGCTATACCGGAGGTCGTGGGTTCGATTCCCACCCAGGACAAATGTTTGTGTGATGAGCACGATCATTTGTTCTGGTTGTCTGGGTGTAATTTATCTATAATATGTATGTATTTAGAAATATATAAGTATGTTTATCAGTTGTCTGGTTACCATAACACAAGCTCTGCTTAGCTTGGGATCAGATAACCGTGTGTGAGTTGTCCCGGAATATTATTATTATTCTCTTTATTATTAATTTGCTTTAGCAGCCAGTATTTTAAAAAGCAAATATCAGACGAAAAAATATCGATCCTGAAGCGAGTATTTCTTTCACAATCCAACCACAAGACACCCTGCTTTTATGACTATCGAAGGACAAAACTTTGCTTGTTATCGGAGAAATATCACAACATATTTCGATGCCTTTATAGGGAAAGTTCTGGAAGCAAGAGTCAGGAATCATTGACCGGCCCTTCGATCGCAAAGTTTCCTGCGACTCCATGAAACCGGTGTTATTATGTATTGGGACGTATAGCGCTCATAATTCCTGCCACAATTGAGAAAACTTTGAAGCCGTGTTCAAGTGATCGTTTTTTGTTTGTCTATATTATATTTGTTGTAGAAGTTCGGAGTAAGTTATTTCGAGAGTAATACAAAAAGATTGATTGAAATTAGGTACGGTACTTTTATCAATTCAAGTACGAAGCCATTAGGCAGTTAAATAAAAAAACAACAGGTATGCTACTTTCCCCTTTTAAGTGACACATAGTGGCATACAAATATTGAATATATTTTATATAAGTCTCTTTCAATGTGTTTTCGGTTGGATTAACAATCAATTACCGTATGTCCTACCATAAAAATAATAGCAAACATTAAAATAAACTTTCCACAACCCAAATCGAAAAACAAGCGCATGAAAATCGAATAACCCAGTAATTATTTATTCATACTTTTAATTTAAAATCATTGTCCACGAGTCCAAACTTGAAAAACGATTACGAGTATAAAATGGGAAGTTACAAACGTTAAATTAATTCAAAGTTCGTTTAAATACGATGGAGTTTAATTACGAGATTTGTCAAATAATAAATAAAGAAAGTTCTGTCTACTTTCCCAAGGCTTCAGATACCGCAGCGATTTATACCTCAGCCTTTCCGCTTTATTTAAGTTACCCCTTAAAAGCTAAGCATTGAATTTCTTGAGAACGTTTTTTCCCTTCACGGTTCTATGATTATTGAGATCATTTGAAGTAGATTTGGAGTTTGATTAATTTCGTTTTCTGTTTATTAGCTTCTTGAGGTAAAATGTAGATGTACATTTTTTCTTAATGTTTTGTGGTTCTTGTGGATTTAGTAGAATATATTTTGCTGTTGGTTTTTTGGTCTGATTGAATATTACTTGTGACCCGGTTACGTCGATATCAGATTGTGAGATTTTTCAATCAGGGATTGTTTTTCCGTAAATATTTTCTCAAAGATTGTCCAAAGTAGAGAAAAAGCTTGTTGCAATTTTGACATCACAAGAAAGTAAACTTCGACCATACCATATTATACTCACGAATGTCCGAAAAACTTGTCTTAGTACATAATGTGCTTCCAAACATAACCTACTAAAACAAATAACATATTTATAAATCAGCGACTTTGTTAAAACTTACTACAAGCGAGTTTGTTCTAATTTATTGTCCGGATGATCTGTCAGGGATTTGTCGTAGCACTGACAGATCGCGTTTTAATGCTGACGTCATCCGTAGCCGCGTAGCCCCGTAGCTCTGTAGCTGCGTAGCAATTACCGAACGAATTAGGACAGCGGCCCCTATGTACAATTTAATACTTTTTCATCCATTAATGTAGGCTTTAATGCTTCAGTTTGCTGAAATTGACGTACGGATGAAAAGCAAAATGGCGGAACGAAATTTCCTTTCAGAACATTGGATACAATTTCTTTTATTTTTTTATGTGTTTCAAAATAATATTCATATATTATTTGGTATTAATGACACGTAAAATATTATTTATATTTCAGAAAAAAAGAAGATGTTTACGACTCTTTTATACATGAACGAGTAAAGCACACAGTTGCTATGTGTGTGTATATAACTATACTCGCAGTTCTGTTTTCCTCCAATTTATTTGAAAAAGCTTTTAAAATAAATACTCGTCTAATGAGGGACCAAACAAACAAAATCCTGTTTAATGACCGTACCTATTGATGTTGACATTATTAAGAACATTCGTTCAACCAAAATCTAGGCATAACAAAGACAAAGCGTCGAAGCCTATTTGATTAAGGCTAAAAAGAGATTACAGACCTTTATCAGTGATTTCAACCTTTTTACAAAATAAATGTCAATGTTTAGTTTGAAAATGTGATTAATTAGTCAGATTTACGATAAGCTTACTTTTGTTTAAAGATTTACATAATAATGAATTTGAATAAATCTCTTCAGAATTTTCTTTTTTCTTCATAAAGTTTCGACTGAAAAAAAGTTCAAAATTTTGAATTTGTTTTCTATATTTATTTAGAGATTTCAATCTATGAAGTCAATACTAAAACTTTACGCTTCGGTGCCTCTATTGATTAAGCTTACATTCATCCTTTGCATTTAATTTACAAAGTTAAATTTGTTTTGGATAAATATAACCCTTCCGAAGAACTGAACGCTAGGCTTTGGCCACAGTGTAAATTGACATTAATTAACAACCTTATGTATTATAGTGTTAAGTCTCAAATTACATCTTAGATACCTTTAACCGAATTGTGGCTTCAGGCTTCGGTAAAGTGCATCCTAGCGTTTATGTATCCTAGCGTTTATGTGTTATGTAATACTGGTCAATATTTGGTCAATAGGAAAATAAAGGCCTCAACATATAGAGCAGAAACAAGCATTTATTAATTTTCTTATTCACAAACGTTAAATATTTTTTATTAAATCCTAAAATTTGTTCGTTCCGGTCGTTAGTTAGATCAGTCGTTCTGTATCGTAAATAAGGAAGTACTTAATTGTAAAAATCACATTAGGATGTTCAAACTTGCAACTTTGTGCACTGCTCCCAACAAGACCACCAAAAAAAAAAACAAGTACAAAACTCTCCTATCAGTTTTATTACATAAATAAAATAGAAAAGTCTGCACTGAACAATCCAACCCTCAAAATGCCACAAAATTTTACACGGCCTAAAAACGCGAGTTAAAGCGATTTGTCGCAGCGACTGACGGATGGCTCTCTAATGAAGAGTCTGACGCGACCGGTCGCAATTACCGCACAAATTAATGCCACTACTGCATTGCTGATTACTGCTTTGCAATGCCGAGGGTTTGTACTAACTGGTGAAATTAGAACCGGAAAAATTGTACCAGGGTATTCGACTCTGATTAGAGACTTTCTTTTACTATTTTTGTTGCAGTTATTTTATATAACGTGGAACGAGCCAATTACATAAGAAGTCCAAAGCTCTTCAGTAATTGTGTTGTGCTCTCTGCAACAGATTTTTTTACAAGCGACCCTTTTGTTATCATGCCTTAAGTTAGGTATTAAGACTAGGTACTGCTAATTAGGTAATTAGGGACTTCGCCCAAAGCTCGCTAAAAGTATAATTAACGAGCCCCATAAATCCTAATACTTCAGAAGTTTCTAAATATTGTAAATATACCAAGAGTTCGACATAATATTTATTTTAACGATGTTAATTGAAGTGGGCAGATCAAAGCTACGAAATCTTAAAACGAAAACGCCTTCGCCTCAATGAAAGTAAAAATCGGTTACTTTATGACTCCATTACCCTAAATAGGCCCTTAACATTAGAATTTAATTGGCTCATGTTTCTTATGCAGACTCGTATAAAGTCATATATGCATGGGATATTAATTATGTATATGTACGTCAAATACGAAACAAAAGCTCACATTTCAACATTATGCGAGGAGCGACGCCCGAAGCATACGAAATTAAGTACAGCCAACAAACCGAATTGGTGCTAGCATACGTTACGTTAAGTGAAATTTTATGCCGTCTCGTAAAAGGAGACGTGGGAGACGTGGCCTCGATTAAGCGAGCTATGCTGAACATGGCCTGCGAGCCGAAGGTGCGATGCAGTCACGCGCGCCCTTTATTGTTGCTTCTAATTGTGAGGTTTTCGAAACCGTACATTTATGGAACGTTCTGTATTTGGGATACATTTCTTGTAGGTTGGTGGAGTAACATAAGCTTAATCCGCGCTGAAAACAGGAACGATACAAAGGTTTCATTTTCAACGATTGCCTGAAACTTGTTATGTCATCTTAATTATATTTTGGTGAAATATTCAGTATGTCGTTTTCATATCGATTGCGCACACATCAGTTATGCCTTCTCTTATACATATTTGGTCATTAATCATAAAAATATTATTGCAATTTAAAAACAAAACTAAGGCAGACTGTAGGTTCAAATCTAACAGTAAAAAGTTCAATTTTTAATCTTAGCTTCAATATTAGAAGCTTTCTTACACGCGCTAGCCAAACTAAACTCACAAACAGACTTACACACTAACAGTTTCAGTACTAACACCATTCACAGATCATTGAGTAAATCTTTCAAACGATAGTGAATGTCCACAGTCGTGTATCCCGTGTATCGCACAATAGAACTAGTTCCGAACCATTTACCTCGGCTACTGAGCTAGTCTTTTGTTTCTTTATATTTTGTATCCTAGCACAATATGAGTTCACAAAGGTAAACATGATTTAGGTGCAGTTTCTTTTTAAGCAAACATTTTTGTTTATAAGTTATGTAATTATTTTATTTTAAAATGTTTAAATTCATCTGTTTAAAAATAAACACAAAAGTATAAATAAAATATAATGTACATCAATAAAAACATTTATTTAACCAAGTTCTTTTTAATTCTTTGTTCGAACCCGACTAGCGGTATCCATTAAACCTTATCCCAGAAATATTTAACCCATATACAATTTTGGGATTCTCGAAGCGACCCTTCTTTAATGTTCGATATCCATTGCGTATAATGCTTGTAGCAACAATCATGTATCATGTGTAGAGTCGTAAATGTATCGCGAGCACACCTGACATATCGTTCAGAGATACAAAACGATTGTGTTGCCACGCTTCCAATTTCCTGGACAAGAAAAATGGATTGAGACAGATCCATTCAGGGGGCGTAGGGCTAGCAAAAACAATACGTTACTCCACGAAGTGTCAGGGTCCTTTGTTAGGACCAACTTAGATGGTCTGTTCAGATTTTTGTAATTAGTTTTAGTTTAAAACCCGAAATAGAAACATGTGTGAAACATTCTTATCATTTTTATTTGATACCTTAACCGTCCAACTAAGCACAAAGCACTGTAAGATACGATACCAAATAATTTTACTTTTTATTCTAAAATTTTTCGTGAAATATGAACTAAATCTGAGTTTTGAATGAAATACCGTCTATGTATTCAAAATCCGTAGTCCGTATTCAGCCAAAAACTCTTATTTTTTCGAATGTATTCTCCCAATCGTTATTTGACATCCAGTTGTTTGTATTTAGAACGGCAACCCAATCGCAGTATTTCACTATTTTGAAGTGAGTTTGATTCGAATACCTATGGGAACAAAGTATACATTGTTAAAAAAAATGGCAGTTTTAAAATCGGAAAGTGTTTTCGGCGAACAAAGCACTGGCCGGTATCAATACAACTCGCACCGTTCGAAACTGCGCCAATATCATGTTTTCTGCGTTAAAATAAACCTTTCGCCGTAGTTATATGAACGGCATATTACGTTGCCACGTATATCGACACGTGTATATCGACACATTTGAACAGGTCGTTCAAATTGCAACCTTTTTTTTCGGTTACATGGCTTTGTCTAGCCCGGCAAGGAGTAATAAAACGGGAGCAGTGAATCAATTACCCAACAAGTATAAATTGCAAACCTTATAATATGTATGGATAAACCTTAACAACATTATCAAGAACACATTAGAAACCTCTTTCTCCAGACAAAGAAAAACATACTCGTAAGTTGTAATCAATAAAACCGGTCAAGTGAGCGTCGGACTCACACACAAAATGTTCTTTTTCACAAGACAACATTATGTGTAACTGTATGTACTTTAAATTATTTGTTGATCAGCAACAGATATAAGTACACTGAAAATGTCAAAAATATCTCCTTGGCAACATTTGCGTACGAACCCCTAAAAAGTGATATTCTAATTTCAAACGAGTAACGAATCGTTACGAGTCGCCAAAGAATCCGCACACACTTTTTAATCTCTTTACTATTTTTTTTATTTACTATTTTACTCTTTTTTACTATTGATGTTGGTTAAAAATAGTGGATATAAATAAGAAAATACATTTACTATCTGTATTTCAAGAGTCTTGCAACCCTAGTTGAAAGTGGAAAGGTTTTAGAAAAGCTAGAGTCCGGCAGATCTCAGCACTCGACACAATGATGGATTAATGGCCACCCGGGGAATACCCGGCGAGAATTTAAACTGCTTTTAAAGAATTTTTTTAAATGTAACGATATAGATGTACCTGGTATCAGGTGTTTCTGACTTATAGGTTATAGTGTTACGTACTAATGGTTGAAACTTATTATTGATGGAGTTAACTTGCGGAAATAACTTGTTTTATAATAAATACTTTTTCCCAGAAACTGTGAAAACAGACTAATAATAATTTACTAACAAAAAGCCATTTTTTTATCAAACTCATTCCATTTCACTATTACTTACTATTTAATATATACACACGCTTTCATAAGCCACAACACTCGGTTAGAGCTGTACAAAGGTACTTTTTTAATCCCTTTGTTCAATTTATTAATAAATTTTCTATACATAATAAACAAACCATAACGAAGAATCGAAAAGCATTGTATATGGAATACTATTTCGATATAAATCCATGCAACCGCGTACAAAACATGTTTTCATTTTGTGCATTTTAATAGCCCTTTTCCGAAAAACTAAATATTAAAACATAAATTGGAACGTGGAATATGAAATTATATACAACGTTGTGGTTAAAATGGAAGGAGAAAATCGGATTACTATTTATAATAACTATGTAACATAATTAAAAAAGTATGTCTACACTTTTTTGTCTTTTTCTTGATTTTAATGATGATGTCTTTTTTTCAGGTAAGTGACGTTCGGGAGAACGACGGTGGTGGGAATCATTTGTGGCAAGTTTATATTGTAAAAAGAAATATGTTTAATGTGTGATTAGTTAGTAAGTACCTCTGATGAGTTTTGAGTTATTAATAATAATAAATAATAAATGCGGACAACACCACATATATTGCTCTGAACCCAAAGTAAGTAGCTGAAGCACTTGTGTTATGGAATATTATTAGAAAGCTATATATTGAAATATCTCTGAACTATGAACGAACATTTTCAGTTCGATAAACACAAAACATGCCACTTCAATTTAAACTGCAAAGCAATAAAACGAACGTGACAACGCACAATAGATAGAAAATTTTAAGAAAAATAAAGAAAGGCGGGAAATAAACACGCGACGTCAAATACTCGACAACTTGTAGTGTCGCACTGGTCACTCTAGCACATTACAAGAAAGTGTAACATCGAGGCAAGAAACTGAGACAAGAAACGTTGAGGCAAGAACATTGAAACAAGAAAGACTGCCGTTCAAGTGACGCTTATCAGATAAATGTTTTCTTTTATGACGTGTTTGCTCTATTAAGTAGTTCATGTTATTGTCTTGTGTTGTGAAAGGACGGCTACGTTTTATGTGGCGGACATGTCGTGACGTTTTTAGTTTTAGCGTTTCATTTGTTCTTTCTTTTTATAGAGAGCTTTTAAGGTACAAGACTGTAGGGTTGTGGAGCTTAAAATACAAGTATAAAATGTCGAAAAATAAATGTGAAATTACGATTTACTCATTATAAACTGACTATAGAAACCAATGAAGGGATATTATATTAATAAATAAGGTTAAGGTTTATTTAGTTGACACCCTTATGTTATTTTGTGTTAATGTTTAAAAGACAATGTCCAAATAGGCCCTGTGCAATAAAGAGTATCTGAATACACGATAATTAATGGTCTATTTTATTATATAAGTTGCAAATACTTCTTTAACACGGACTAGCTGTTTGCCAAAATGTACATTTAATAGTATTTTACGCGACTAATGACATTAGTAGTCGCCTAATGTCGTGTCGATAGTGAATTAGGGATGACCAATCAATTATAATCGATCGATTGAATATTTAATCGATCGATTGTTTTTTTTTCTATAGGTGTATTTTTAAAAACCTAATAAGAATGCTTTATGAATGCGTTCACACTCGATTTTAAATATGTAGGTAGTTAAAATAATATTATGCAGTGAACAAAACCTAGTTATTTCTCTATAATCATTATTCAAGGTTTTCTTATGATCAATTAGAAAAGTGTGTGGTTTAATATCTAAATGATTATTTACAACAATTAATACAACGGTAATCTCCTTTTGAGCTTCATTAAATAAAAAAAAAATCATTTTTACTAAATACATTACAATAAAACTAAATAAAAATAAAATATAATGTGCAAATGCTATTGTGTATTATTATTATTACAAGCGTAGAAGAGTGTTATTATAAGTAAACTAAAGACACACGTGATACTTATAATGTTATGACATATTAAGTTGATGTAAGACAGTTTGTAACGTATGACCATAGTAAATCTTAGAAAATATCGATTAATGGTGTCGCATTTGCATCCCTAGTTTTGACGTGACCATAGTTACGTCATTACTCATTGTCAGAGTGAATGAAAAAGTATACACAATATTCGTTGTTATGGTTAAATTATAACCTCAAAATCTGATTCGTTGTTTTAAATATATCTATTCTACAGCTAGTCCGCTATAAAAATAAGATCGTATAGGAGTTTACTAATGATAGAGAATACAATACATAATTTTCCGATGCTCTTGGCTCCAGGGCCAACACTGAAGGAACGCAGAGCAATGTCCTTTATGAATAAACTTCTAAACCTTTCAGTAAAAAATAGCATATACGTACGTTGTCTTAAAAAATACTAATCGGCTGAATCGTGTGTACTAACCACAACCAGTGTCCTACTGCGCAATTGATTTGGCTACTACAAGCAGTATGAATCACTGAAAAGCAAAAAACAAAAGACGTTGAGAGAGTGCCAAATGACAGTCCTTATTTTAGAGGGCTAATTAATTATAATTAACGATCGTTAGATATAAACTAAATATAACATTCTAAATAAACAATCTTTTCGCCTTTGAAACACCTAATCTAATTCGAAAGTTTTGTTGTGTGTGTTGTTGTCTATTCATTAGGTTCCCGTATCGCCGGCAAATTGGGGGTCAATAAAAAAAAAAAAAATGTCGCGTTAAGGTTATCAGAGGTCCATATGTATTTCAGTGAAGTCGATTATTTTCAAATTTATGTATAATCAATTATTCCGCTTTGCTACTCGTTTTGAAAAGATGGTATTCTGGGAAAGCTCGTAATGGCTTATGTGAATGTTCGTTGTATGCCTGAAACTCCATAAATAGCGTCTTATATAAAGTCTAAACCGAAGCACTACTTAACTCAGTTTCTATAATACGATGCAGAATTCACATTTCTGTGAACTTTTAAGATCTTTGTGTGATTATAAGCTTTTGTTTTTAAATTAATTTCATAACGACTTTTAAAACACTGCTCATAAATATAGAATACAACTCTACGATGAAAAAAAACATTTACTATTAACCTATTTATATAGAATGAAAGGTAAAAATAGTTTGCCTACACATATAAAAAACAAGACCACTTAGCATCTGCTATTTATAGCCTAGTGCATTTAATTTACACCTCTATTTACAAAGATTTATGTGTAAACAAAACATTATTGAATTGCTTTGTCCCGTCCCTATTGTACAAGACAAAAGTGCACTACACCTAACAAATGCTTTTTATCGAGCCAAGTAGGTCGCATTGCAATTCATCAATAAGTGCATTCTAAAGGCCCCAAAAGGGTGGTGCTATTGTAATAATAATACTAATCCAGCTCATAAACGTCCCACTGCTGGGCACAGGCCTCTTCCCATATAGAGAAGGCACGAGCTTTGATCACCACGCTTGCTCTCTGCAAATTGACGAATTCAGATCCCAAATTTTGAAATCCAGGTTTCCTCACGATGTTTTTCTTCACCGTTTGTCAGAAGTGTCTTATAACAATTAAGAAAGTACATATAACTTTGAAAAAGCCACATTGTTACTTGCCTGGGTTCGAACCTGCAACCTTGTGCATACAAATCCGTTCATTAAACCGCTAAGCCACCACGACCAGTGCTATTGTGAAGCTTGTAAAAAGCATAGCTGTGAAATATCGCGACCTAGAAACGTCAGACGCAGGTTCCTTTAGAGAAATAATTTCCAATAGCCGTTGGTCCCTTCCGTGTGAATGGCGAGGAAATTTGTCGTCTTTGTGGAGGCTTCGGACCTTTAAGAACCCACTACAGGTTCGTGTACCACAACAAATCGATTTCTATGGCTTGCCTGTTTCTTGTCAAGGCTGGTCATTTTGAATGGTTGTTGTGGCTAACAAGAAATGGGAATTTCAGAATTTAGGGTGGGAATGAAGTTTCTGTGTAGTTTTTGTTTATTCAGGGTTTGTTTGTGGAATAGTTCCTAGTGTAAGACTTACTATTATTGGGATGTTTAATTTATATTTTGTAATACATACGTGTGTGGTTTATAGTACAAATATTAAATATATACAAATGTCTAGTTTAGGAGCCAGATGTTTCGACTTAGAACTGTGTCAAAATTGTACAACCCAATCATAAGACTCTACCTTGTACTACTTGGTTTTTGTGTAAGAATAAACTATTATTTATTTATTTATAAAGTCAACTATGTTCTCATTTATAACTAAATTGATCTTTAGTTCTGCTGGACTAAAATTGTAATGGGATCATTAAACCTTACAATTTTTATTTCGTGAAAAGTGTATGTATAACTTGCTCTACTTGCATGAAAAATCTTAAATAACCTATTCATCTTTCTCGCAGTGCAAGTGGGTAGTATTTCTTGTTTATTTTCACCATCTTGCGTAATAAGGCGTGAAAAATCGGTACTCAGCTCGTATTTTATATCAGTCTGTGTCATAAAACCAGTACCCCATGGTACAGGTACCATAAAATGGGGGTTTACCATGTATGCAGTAATAACATCTTATAATATAAGGGCGTATGGCTGTGCTATGCCTTTGTGACGTATGTCTTGTCGTTTCCTTGTCATTATAAAAATATGAGCAGTAAAAGATTTGATGGATGGTATAATTTAATTTGGCCTTGGTAGTGAAATATACCGAAATTACAGTTCACAATGTCAACATTCCTACACGTAAAGCATATCCTTCTAGAACTGAGATAGAAAGAAGCATACCTAGATTATGGGTATTCTAATTGTAAGCTTTGATATTTAATGACAAATACTTAGGATAAAACTAATAAATTTTACTCTGACCAAATACCAATCGAAATGTGAATTAGGATTATGTTAAATTGATATATTTTTAAAATCTTTCAACAACTCAAAACAATATTACATAACAACATTATTTACTAACGGGACATATCAATCATCTAGCGTTAAACCTGCAAACTTTTATACAACCGCCATCATATAGATTATTCAAAAGCTACTTAGTAAATGTTTTACTTAAAGCCAAAAATTTACTTTGAAAGGGAGCACTCTTCTAAAAGAGTATATGTTAAGGTCAAAGCCTAGCCACATAAAACTCAACGACCCCGTAACTAAGAGGAGTAATGTAACACCTCCCTTTTCATACAGACCTTGGCCTCAAATATACACAGAATATAACTACGGAGGTATTGCTATACGTTTTATAAGCCTTTACGAAATGTTGATGATGTGTGTTAAAAGCATTAAGAAATGATCTAAAAAAAAATGTGGTAAACAAAATGTATTGTGTGCATAACACTACGTGTATAAATATCCATATGTTTTTTGTAAAAAATTACCACATTTTAGTAAAATATTTGCAAAACATTTAGATAAAAAGTTACCATTTTATTTAACTACCAAAACATAATGAAATCACACCAAAATAAATTAAACGTTTTATTTAATAGCATGACCAAACAAATACATAGAAATCCTTTAAAACCATCCCTTACCGCAGAAATAACAAGCCATCGTCAACAATAAACCATAAACTATTAAAATACCCCTCTACTTCAGCCGGCCTAAAGAAATCACCGTAATTTCAACTCGTCCTATTTCCGTCGAAAACAGACGGCAAATAATTCCCGATAGGTACCATATATACCATCACTATAGAACGAGCCGACGCTCCTCAACCGAACAAGATCCCTTTTCAACCCATAGGGCCTTAAAACCAGAACCCGCTTTTCATTTACCTATCTTTGAGTAATTGAAAGGGACATTGATGCTACTTATTCGAGCGGAATCGATACGGGAATGTATTGAATTGTGATGTGTATTCCATTTGTATGTTGGTATTACGACTATTCTTCGTTTTCTATTCCATTATGTTGGTACTTTTGTAAGCGGTTTAAAATCAGTTGTATTATTCTACTTGCTTTGTTTGTGTCTGTTTCTCTGGTATTATTACAATGTAGACTTTGTATGTTTTGGGACGAAAATAAAACTTTTATTTTAATTAGAATATAATCTAATACAAAGGTATTCGATTATGTTCTAAAAAGTATGCATATAGGTAGCGTCTGTAATGCGTACACCTCTTTTTGAATTTTGGGTCGTAGATTCAATCCCAAATAGGACAAAAAAACTCATACTTCACAAATGCTTTATAACTTATAAAAAAAGGCAAAAAATGTATTGACAAATAAAGTTAAGGAAGCTACAGATACGAAATCGTATACATATAAGTTAAAATTAGAAAATTCATCCTGAATTCCTATATATCAAACTAGACGGAAGGGGTAATGTGAGTCTAGAGTATGTTCCGTTGAAACCGCTACTTCACCGCTTCACTCTCAGCGAGCGTAGTGTAAGGACTTTACACACGTTCCACTATTTGCGATAGTCCAACCGTAACCCAGTCAGATTGAAAACGAAGTTACAGAACATTTTACAGTTTTATACTACGCATTGAATAGTCTTCTATTACGTTGCAAGCAATTAGCACGCGCGTCGTGCCGTGTCATAGCCGTTTGAAAACAGCTTATCTCAGCAACTTCTGTTCGCAATTCCTCTCACGCCGTTCACAAAATAAACGAAAAAACATCGCATCTATCTTTCACAACACAAAATCCACTAGATTTACAGCAATCGTGAGCATTGAACCCCTAAACCTTATCTGAATTTCTATTGTCAACAACTGAAAGTATGGAGACAGCGAGACGCCGACAAACAAACGAATGTTAAGTAAAAACGCGATAAATCAGAATCTGGCGAGAGGTGACGTTGGCCACCAACTCGTCATACAAGGAGCGTGAAGTACCACCAATATCTGGCCAATATTTGCTTAGCGCGTATTTGGGAAACTTATTTCTATGAGCGCGCCAGCCACGAGGGGCGTCTATGTCAACATGCAAATTCGCTTTAGTTCGGCGCATCTCTGTTTGAACTGGGGCTTCGGCAAACGAAACTTTGCCTTTACAATGTATAAAGACGTTCCGGAGCTCGTCTAATGCGGTGTAAAGTTAATTGAATGATACTCCCCTATAACAAAATTAGCTGACTTTAGTCAGGATTTATCTTGATACGTATTGTCGAATGCTTGGATAGTAAAGTTTATTTAAGAGTTTGCTCGTAGATTTGGTTTGAATATAGGACTCACCCTAAAACGTTGTATGAGCTTTTAAATCTTTAATTGCCTCAGCATAAATTATGTTCTAATTATACTTTAAAATTGTTCTTGTATAAAAACATAAAACGTAATATTATTATGTGTAAAAAGCATTTAAGGTTCTGCTAAACTAGAGAGCAAATCCTAAACTCGATAGGTATTTCTTTTCCACAGTACCAGTTTAATGTTTATAGATTTCACGAATACTTTTATCGTCTAGAAAAAGTTTATACAAAATAAAATACAGACTTATAAAGACTTACGTACTATCCCATTCAGTATGAAAACAATTGAAAAAGCAAAGACAAAGGCTGAATTCGAGAAAATAAAATTCTCTGGAATCTTTGGATTTCGGTGCTCTAGTGCTGCGCCGAAACGAGCCTTTTAACAGGAAAACATGGTCTTAGGACGTTGAAACATGTCCCTTAGGAGAAAAGAGGAACAATTTAGAGAGGCTTGCGACAAATCTGCTCAGCGCAAAATTATTCCCGAGTCGCCTAACTGATTTTAACTAAATGAGTTATATAAATATAGCATGTTTTGGCGAAACTTTACATACCTATACATACTTAAGTTCTACAGTTTAGCAAATATAAGTAGTAAGCTATTGTTTACATATAATATAATAAGTTGGAATTTGTAACTACCAAATTATAACCGTTTTTTACCCTTTCATTTCACAGAAATGCGGCCAGTTTTACATGTTAAATAAAAGATTTCAAAGAGACTTCAAAAGAAATCCTAGAAACTTAGTAACTAGATTTTACATAAAAAAGCTAACAGTCACAGTTAGAAACTTTATAATACCTAAGGATTTATTCCGACCAACTATAGAAGTAATTATGATGCTGGCAGTTTAATTAAAATATGTTAGTTTTTAATAAAATAGAGATATCTTTTCATGTTAAAATAGAGAGATGGTCATTTAATTGTTCATTTCAATCTTATGTTAAGTATGGTTAAAAATGCCTTTAAGTACGACCACACAGTTATTATTTTTGAAATATTAAATTTGTGTAAAACTTGTTCAATATAAGGCTAAACGAACTAACACAACAAGAGCAAAATCATATATTGCCAACGAAAATCTAAATTTGCGACTCAAAAGCAAAACAGCGCAAAAATGTATAACAGCTAAATCCAATATTGACTGTGCAAGTAATATGAATGGTAGCAAACAGTCGGTCGCTTTTCCCTTTGACATTCCAGATAACTTTCCGTATTTACATGAATATTTCCGCAGTTGAGTGAACACAGTTAACTGATAATGCACTTTTTACAGCATTTTGTACAAGCCGGCAAAGTCAATAAAACATCTCTTTGATGTAAAGTTTGTGCAGACTCTCGATTCAAGTTCCAGAAAAATTATGACGTTAATATTTTTTACGTAATTAACGTTAAATAAAACTTTTTTTTATTTGTTTCCTATATGAATGAAGAAATTAGTATTTAATGTATAGAAACCCGCGTATACAAAAGTTTGATTTGACCATTGGAGTGGAGCCGTAGCGAATTAGATACAACTCGTAAAGCTCTCATAAAGGGTGTTAACCCTTAGTAGGTATCGTGGGTCAAATTTGACCCAGAAGCGAACATTTTCGGTTATAATTCTTTTAATATTTATGCAACGACTGCGCGCTTCTACGTATTCTCAGTGCGTCGCCAGCTGCGGCGGGGGGCGGAAGTGCAGCGCTGCGACTATCTTAGGAGTGGAGGTAAGTAGCCGTCTGGGTCACGTTCGACCCACGACACCAAATAAGTAACTTTTTTCACTGAGTGTAATTACTTACTTTTTCTGTTTTAGTGTTTATTTGTACTACAATGAAGGGCTTTTTGAACGATAGACAAATCGAGGTGTTGATGGACGATTTAAGTGATGATTTGGAATCGGAAAATGAAAGGACACCAAATATAAACCAACTTTGTGACGACGAAATCATCAGCGATCGAGACAGTCCCGAACCTGTTAGTTGCTCAGAAGACAGTGTATTTGGAGTAAGTTCTGACGACAGTGAAAACGAAGAGGAGAATACGAGAAAAAGAGAAAATACGAGGAACGAAAATACGAGAGATGAGAGCGAAGAAGATGAGGATGATGGAGGGCGGACGTCAAATTGTTATCGAGGTAAAAATCGTTACAAGTGGTCTAAAACAGCTCCGAACGATGAGGCATAACATAATTACACACCTTCCTGGCTTAGAAGACAGGGTATGCAAATTTTTCCAATGATCTAAAGAGGAGAATTGATAACATTTTGGAGCAAATACATAAGCAGCCGGAAAATCAATCCCAACTTGAAGAACCAGTTGCATCGACCTCTTCTGCAGCTTCAATTTCAAATCGGAAAAGGGCCAGATGCTACTTATGCAATTGGAAAAATGACCGAAAACATTCTCTAAAATGTTCACATATTATTTGTAAGACACATTCCGTCCAAAATGTTATATGTTCCAGTTGTGAGACAGTATAAAGACTGAAATATGTTATTTTGTTGGTTTGGAAGAAGTCATTTTGGTTTTGGTTGTCATTTTTATTATTTTTTGCTGATCTCAGAAGTAATTTATTTTTTTGTTATTATAAAGATATGAGAAGTGCCATAAATATCTTTTAGTTAAAGTTTTTCTTACATTTCTATTTTTTTTTTATTTTTTAAGTTCACACTAACCAAAAAGTGCCAAAAAATAAGGTTAGTTACAAATGCGTGTAAAACATGATATTTTTTTTATATTCTAATATTAAACAAAGTTAATTTGACGACCTCCGTGGTCGAGTGGCGTACGCACCGGTTTCAAGGTGTCGCTAGCTCTGAGGTCCCGGGTTCGATCCCCGGACGGGTCAATGTAGAAACCAACTTTTCTACATTGTCCCGGGTCTGGGTGTATGTGGTACCTTCGTTGTTTCTGAATTCCATAACACAAGTGCTTTAGCTACTTACTTTGGGTTCAGAGCAATGTATGTGATGTTGTCCGCATTTAAAAAAAAAAAAAAAAAAAAAAATTTGGTAAAAAAATATTTTTTTATTTCATAACTAACCATATTTTATACAAATAAAAAAAAAGTCTACGTTCTACAACAGATTGTTTGGTATGGGTAAAATTTGACCCACGATACCGGTAGTGTTGCCAAAAAAGGCGATACCAGCTAAGGGTTAATATAATAATAATAATAATAACTCCGGGACAACTCACACACGGTTATCTGATCCCAAGCTAAGCAGAGCTTGTGTTATGGTAACCAGACAACTGATAAACATACTTATATATTTCTAAATACATACATATTATGGATAAATTACACCCAGACAACCAGAACAAATGATCGTGCTCATCACACAAACATTTGTCCTGGGCGGGAATCGAACCCACGACCTCCGGTATAGCAGTCAGGGTCACTAACCACTAGACCAACAGGCCCGTCGTTTCAATTTAAGTGTTATATCATCGTTATAACACTTAAATTATATTAACACATAATAAATAAGGAACTTTTATTATTTAATATTCCTTCTATACTCTAAAATGACATAAAACCATGACAAAGGACATGCCCAACTAAAAAGCATGAACAAACAAAATGCAAAGAAAATACCTTCACGAATCCAATCATTCTAAAATAAAACAAGGAAAAGCTATAAAACGCCTTATCAGGGTAAGATAAAGGATGGAGGAGGACAGGGCAACCCTCGTCTGAGCTGACTTACGTTACATACAATACGATACTTGTTTGAGAGACATTCTGACGCTTGAGAGACATTCTGACGCTTGACGACATTCTGACTAGAGACAGATTCTGACGATCAAAGAACACCGCGCTTCCGGCATCAGGTTTAAATGACGTTTGACGTGTAACATATGTATGACTCTCGAAGTCATGACAGCTAGCAGTAAAGGGTATGACTGTTGTTGTCCTAAAATAGTTTTGAGTAAACTGACCTTGATTGTTAATTATTTAAAAGTACAGAGTTGTTTTGATGGAATATTCTGGGATTAAGTTAAACCTTGAATAAATTCCCTGTTTAATTATAACCTTATAATGTATTCGAAAATAGACAAAACATTTCAACCAGACGTTCGTTAAATCTTACAATAATTTTAGGTATTAGACGACAGAACACCAATAAAAAAAGCTAACAATACCAGAACACATTTCCAGTAACAAAAAAAAACAAATAATTCAATAATATAAGTTTCCAAATCATGGAAATAAACAAAAACTTTTTCAATTTACAACAATACATAACAATACCTTTACAAATTTATAAAAGGGAGCGCAAACTGTTCGGACGATCTATCTTTGAAAGACGTGTTTAATCGGCAAGGTACGGCGAGGTACGGCAAGGTGCGGATCTTGCCGACAGCAAGATTAAGCGATACGGAAACACTGAGTTTTCTTTCTTTAGGCCACGAAGGTAACTGCGATATCATTGTGGACGCTAATACAATGCTGGGAATAAAATTGTGTTATACAATGGTTGTGCTATATACAGTGGCTAGATTTAGTGTCTTTATGTGTCTATATCTGCTTACCGGAAGTAAAAGTTTTTTGTTAATTAGACCTTCATTTTTTTTGACTAATCGCTGCATATTTTTACCTCTTCACATATTGTATCAAGCTAATATTAAATGGTTTGTTAATTTCAAATTATATGTCATCTCCATATTGTCCTTACACAATTTCTTAAAATAAAATATATACCCATCTAATTAGGGAGTGATAAAACTACGACTACCTAATTTTCATATAACCGTGCGATTTCAAACATCACAAACAAAATGTAATTCGAAAGTGAATCGATGAGACGTGCCCAGTAAAGAGGACTAGTTAAGGCTCAGTGTATGCATGTCCCGATACTTTATGGCTTACGTGAGCATTTTACTAAGGCATGCCACTTTGACCTCAAGAGTTTTTGAACTGCAGGGAAATTTCAGTTAGCTATGTATGTTCGAATGTATCGGGGGTAGAAGTAGCGACATCTTTAAATAAATAAAATTATGTACCTTTGAAAGCAAGAAGTAACATATAAATTAAATGCTAAGCACATGAGATATCTTTAGTAAAAATAATATTTCTGTAAAAAAATCGGCTTTAATAAAAAAAAAGCAAGTACATCAAAATACTTAGTTTTTTTTTTAATATTACCTAATTTACTTTACCCAATTTATTTAATACATCTTCACAACTAAATTAACTTCATCTTAAATACCCTAATATACAATATTCTAAAATTTATTAATAGCTACCTATTTAATATCACTCGCGAATTTCGCGGCCTCACCTTTTCAGGTGGACATTAAGGCTTGCTCAATGAATCAGTGACGTAATCACGAAGCCTCGCTTAGTACCTACTTAGATTTATTGTAAAACTTTTTTAGCATTGATAGAGCCTCGGATAAATGGCTATAACTTAAAGAAGGGACGAAGTGGCGCCTTTTTTTAAACGAATTAAATTTGGGACTGAAAGGCTGCAGCCAGGTAGATAATTCGCCTCCTTTTTATTTCGTTTTTAATTGAATTAGTTTAGTGGAAAATTTATGGAGATAGAATTATATACCTGGCTGTAAGGTACATTTTTAATTTTATCTTTTTTATTAAACTCTAGGTATATTGGGTGTTGAGTAATATCCTTGTGATAGTAAATTACTATGATCGTTACCATGACTCTTCATGACAAAATTAACCGTCATAAAAATATTTAGAGTTTGAAGGCTGGTCGCTTAATTGCAATGGGAACATAGTTTTAAATGAAAAAATCCAACAAATATTTCTGAGCAAGATCAAAAGGTTTTAGATCAAAAATAGCACCTGCTACTTACAATACCGAATAACAAAGTAGGAACGTACAAGATAACATTTAATCAAGTCCTTCATTATGTATGTAACTCATGCGAATGCTGATAATTGACGCTTAATCATTAATGTATTAATTTATGTATCTGTCAATATGTTCGAGGCATGTTAACGTCTGATTACAACGTTGATTTTGTGGCTTTTGATAGCGCGAGCGTTTAATCGTGACATGTGTTTAGTTAACCATAGTTAAATTTAGTCCCTTGTTATTATGTACTGAAATTTAAACGAGGTCATTGTCATTGAAGTAATTGAAAGTTAAAAAGACTCAAAGAAAAATATTAGGTAAAAGTTAGGTCACCGACTGAAAAATATGTCTTAACTGTTGCAAAAACTAAACTTATCATTCACCTAGGTAGAGAACTATTTGAAAATCTCTGCGGACATCTTCTCGGATTTTTGATACTTAAAACTGTATTTTTTTATCAATCACGGTCTTTGGTGCCACTTTGGTACCACACACCGCAAAAGAAGAAAACCAAGCTTTAATTTCTAAATAAGCACATTTCAAATCAAATCAAAAAAAATCAAATCAAAAAGTTTTTATTTCTTGTAAACCAAAAAAAAGGCGCTTAAGAAACGTTACGTTATAAACTACTGACTCTAGTTGCTCGGTTCCAAAGTGTCCTTCCTATGGAGAAGAGCCGGCAAGAAACTCCATAGGTTACTCTTTTAAAAAATAATAATTGTTACAATTATTTGTACATTATTGTTAAAATATTTGCGTCAAAAACGCAGTACAAACTACGTTATAAAAAAGAAAATTTAAAATAATTTAATCTGTAATAGTATGATCACTGATCACTCTGACAACCGAAAGAAAGAAACCAAAAACAAAGAAACCAATCTGTTAAATAGTGAATAATAAAAACTACGCTGTTGACGCATTCACATAAAAAACAAAGTACAAAATATGAAAATTTAAAAAGTAAAAAATAAAAATAAAAAAGTAATAATAATAAAAGGTAAAACAATTTTACATACAATACATATGTAGTCACAAAAAAAAATACCCTAACAGGAATGTCAAGGCATGTCAAGTGCCTTCAGGATTTAATCTAAATAGATTACGTCACACAGTGAGTACGTCTCCAAACGTTTTATCGGTGATCAGCCACAAACGTTACAGGCAATACTTTTCAAAGGCTCGATAATTGTTTCAGGGTTTTATCAAACCCAAGCCCCTACCTGAACGATAATACTTTATCTGACCGATTCTCTCCGCTACCCTTTATTTTACCACCCTTTGTTTGTTTAGACATAATAGAAAATACAAAATTTTATACCACAGGGATTTATTACAATGTAAATTTATCTGAAGCGAATCTCTTTCAGTCAACATTTGAGTTTGAAACGCAAATGATATTTTTGATGTTTGTTACAAATCTGATGTTAAAAGTTTATTAATTTGTGAAGGGTTATTTAAGAATGTGGGCGCGTATTTGTATTTAATGCTTGTTACGTATTGAAGTTTCTGCAATATCATATAAGTATTTAATTTTACCCATTTTCGCAATGAATGTGTTTCTGTTTGAGTTATTTAATATCATTTTTGTTTGTTATTTTGCTATTGATATATTCTATACTTATTATCAGCAGTAATTATGCAAGCTTATGTGATTTACTGAATACCTACTAACAACATTACAACTAAGGTCGTAGTCTGTAGCCTTTCGTAGCATAAAACGCTAGTACCTACGTCGTAGACGCGTAGCACATTGTTCAAACCCGTTCTATTTACACGAGCGGCTACTACAAATATAAAAATCAGAACAAATAAATTATTATTCAACAATATTCAATAAGTTCCACAAAAATAAGGTTCGCGTAAACAAATTATTGAAGCTGTTGTGAATCAAAATTATCAGGATCGTGCGTACGGAATTCGTAAAATTATTTCCCTTTATTCGCTTCGAGGCTTGTACACGATCAATTTAAACTTAAATAACTGCTCGATAAAAATAACAAAATATTAAAAATTATAAAAAGTAATAAAATATGACATCAAATATTTCAAAAATAAAGAGTGATAAAAATAAGCTGCCGCCGTAGTTACATTATGCAGCGAAACTAATCAAGGCGGTCGTTGAAAAGGCTTTTAACGTAAGAAGCTTACAGCAGCTGGTACCTAGAGCACCTAACATTTACTTGACGACTTTATTTTTTTTCTTCAAGTAAATACATTGACATGTGTTGAACTATCTGCGGTTGACATGTCTCGAGAAAAATAAATTACACTTTTTATTTACTTTGTATTAGGAGACCGCGATATTACACGTTTAACAACAAAGAATTACGAAAATAGACCTTAATGCTTTGACATAAAGACGTTTTCAAGGTTAAATAGAAGTTTCGTAGACTTTAGGTATCTTTACATGAATAGACCTTTTAAGCTTTTTATATTTCTTGATTTCTGTATATTATTAGAAGCTTGCGTTAGGAGCAATTGCTTATTTTATTATATTTTGTAATATTCCAAAATTTTTTGGAGTTATTTACTTTAATGTTTTTATTTATAGAAAAACAAATAGAATACAACATTAGTAGTTAGTACCTTTTATAAGCCATTCTGTTAATATAAATAGAAACATTGAATATAGGGATTTCACAAATTGCATAACAGCAAATATGTTGCGCACAGTTATATTTCAAACAATGTTAACATTATTCTTAACATATAAATTACGACTTCTAGTTCTTAAAGCACCTAAAAGTTTCAAGTGATTTTGAACCCTAAGATTGTCCAGAAAGACTGAAAATATCTTGCAAGCAATATCTAAAAAGCCAGATCTAGACTTTCAATATAAATAAAGTTATCCATTTCATGGACACTTTAATATCCATTCTTGTAACATTCTCTGTACATTTTATTACAAAACGTCTCGTGTCACAACCTACCAAACATCTATATAGGTAGTTCGTAAGTATGATTTCAATTGCGAACTACCTCGCATGACTACATCTTCAAAAGGGTTGATCTAAATCCAATAGAGCCTTCAGTCGGTAAAGATGGCTCGTACATGTCAAGTATGTACAACCATGTAATATATTATAGAACCTGCGTCAAGGATGTACCAGCTATGGAATATATAGAACGAATTCAGTCAACGCTAAGTGGCTAATATTAGATTGACTAGACGAGACTGTCGCTTTATTTGATCAAAATGTTGAATCACTTAACTTCCATTTTATATATTTTTGACATAGGTACTATTTTTACGTAATATATAACCTTGTGTGTGCAAAAAGGTAAATAAATAATATTCTAATATATAAATAATCGTTATTTTGTGAATGTTCAATGTTTTGATATTTATTTTTAGAAAGGTTTAAAGAGATGCAAATGTTAGGTAAAAGCGATTGAAATATTTTATAAAAATCTCAAATGGAGTTCGAATTTCAACGAATACATAGAAATAACTATATTTCTGTTAATTTGTATAGTAAAGTAACAATTTTGCAGAACTAAATACATGCCATGTTTGTGTGAAAGAAACATGGTTAAAAATTAAGAGTTAGATGTTAATATTAATTGGTCAATTAATATTAACATCTAACTCAATTTGAGCCTTAACTGTTTTAGCTTAGAAGTCAATTAAATTGCTATCATAAATAAAAGTTTTAATTATGTCAAGCTTATGGATAACCTTTATTCTTGACTATTGTGAGGACGATGTAATTATATCTGCAACCTTTAACGTAATACACTTTAACTATAGTAATATTATAGAACGGGGATTAGCGCGTACATGCTTAAATACCTTTAGGGCTTGACGTTTCGACCGGGTAACACAGGCCACGGCCTGCAAGCATAACATAACATACCATCACGCCTGTATCCCCGAAGGGTTAGGCAGAGGTGTACCAATGTACACCCACAGTTCGCCGGTATGTTTAGGTCCCATGTAATAGGGGGCGAGCCTATTGCCACTAACCGGGCACAAATCCAAATTCGAATTTGGCGTTCAACTGTCGATTTTTTATAAGTGAGCGAATTTAGTTTTAAATCGAGCTGTCATCTTTTCTGATCTGTTTTAGAGTAACGAGTAGGAACTTCTGTAACGGCTAAACCTCTAGACTGATTTTCATTAATCAAAATAGTTTAGAGAAAGGACTCGGCCATGGGCAAAAGCTAGTACCTAATTAAAAATAAACAACAGAAACGGGATCGAATTTTATTAAAAGTTTATTTTGGGATAAGGATAGCCTTACACGTGCCTCTAATTATTTTATTAGACACTACGCGATGTCTGTCAAATGTCAAATAACGTAAAGCAAATGAGAATAGAAGGTTCGTTTGTAATAAATATTTGAGTGAAAGACAAAGTTCAGTAACCTAGCATTGTTAATTCATGTTACGGAGACTTTTGTTCTCATCGTATAGAATACACGTTTCTGATTCCCGACTTAAGTACCTATTTATATAGCTTACTCGTGTCTTATATTCAATGTAAAAACAAATACAAAAGCTAAACATTGAATTATTTATTATCTATCTACTTTTTTAATGTCTTTGTTATTTACTAGTAAAAACCTAGACTATCATTTACAGAGTCTCAATTTAAAAAACGTAAATTATGGTCTTAAGTAATCCTCCCCAAATACCACTCCTATTTTGGGCTCTCAAACAATTCAATAACTTACCTTTCAATATATATCACGTAATAATATCTAACCCACACACAATATCAATTTAACGTTGTGAGTGTTGTGACGTCACATGAACAGAAACAATTAATTGAAAGATGGAATCAGTATCGATGAATGCGGCCTAATCAAGCTGCCTGTTTTGTCAGCTGCAGGAGCGGCCTATTGTCGGCAGGTGGCCTATTTACATACATATTAACGTTACATATCACTTGCACATCATATACGACTAAGTCTTTGAGGAAGACAGCAGCTTTATTTCGAAGGAGTAAGGTTGAGTTTTGTGTGACATAGTTACTATAGCTGTTAGGCTTACCGAGCAATGGATTAATTCTTACCGCTCGCAAAGATTGTTATGTGTTGATATTGTGCTTAAACTTAAAGGTTTTGTTTGAAATCTTACAGGGAATATTATAAGCACTTTAGTGGGTGTTAAAAAATCGCAATGACAAAAAAGAGTAGCAGCGTCAAAACACTTTTGAAACTTTATTGAAGCAATTTTTGTTTCTGCTACGCTAAAGGTCTTGGGTTCGATTCCCAAGTCGACCATGGTGTTATTGGGTTTTTCTATGAAATTCTCAGTAGCAGGTCGGAGTTTGGATTTGTGCCCGGTTAGTGGCAATAGGCTCGCCCCCTATTACATGGGACCTAAACATACCGGCGAACTGCCTAACCCTTCGGGGATACAGGCGTGATGGTATGTTATGTTATTAATAAACTGCGTTTCAAATCTAACCCTACCAAATCCTCAATCTTAACCCAAAAACGAATACATTTCGGATCACATAAACATGAGATAGTAATTATAACCCCCCAACGTATTATTACACTCGTAAAATAACGTACATAACGTAAGGTTGGTTATGAAATTTTCATTAAACTTTCGTAGGGTTAAGCTTGGTCGTCAAAAATATTTCATTAGGGGTTAGTGGCCCTTTTGTCTTGTAAGATACGGCTTTTTGCGTACAATAGTATATACCTATGTAAAAATATTTGCCTTGTGTGCATGTTGTGTGTGATGACGTTGAATGTGTGTTCCGGTTTATGTTACTTGGTGGGTAAGTGATATTACTTTCGTAGGTGATTTCAATGTCAAAGTTTATTTTCCTACTTAGTTAAAACTGTTAGTATCAAATTCTATATATTAAACTACAATGTAATGACGCACGACATAAATTACAAATGTTAATAAAAACCTACCCAAAAACTTACTATAAATAAATTCAATTTACAAAAGGTTTTAAATGAAACTGTCAAAAGAAACAACTTAAATGGCAAACATTTACTTTGTAAGCTCAAAAACGTTATTTAAAGCGACAAAATCAACATTTCAATTTATTTAAATTTGTAAATTCTTTAGTCAAATGTATTGTGAATGTTGCCTGAAGCATAGATGCCTGTACATTTCTGCCGTCATTTGTTTTGTCTGATAGAGCTCAAAGGTACAAGAGCTGCTTACAGATAGACATGCTTAGTTACAATGAGCCCGAGGCAGGCTGGGTTGTGACGTCACTGCTTAGTACAGTCAGCAAAAGAACGAGACATTTATTTTCTTAATCCTTCAACTAAGCATCGGGAAGTCGATTGCTCGCTAACGTAGAAACGTTTTTTTTAATTACTGTGTTTTAATCTTAATTGATTACGGTATAAACCGCCACGTTTCCTTAAATAAATAATAATATATAATTATGTTTTTTTTGGGGCAACTCTATAGCAACATTTCTTTATGTTTGGTTTTAGTCTAAGATTCTAAAATATTCGAATCATCATAATATAGCAAAAAACCAACAATATTTGCAAAGCATTCAAAATGGCGACCAGTCTTTACAATTTCTGCTTAAGACCGGTCTATTCACGTCAAAAGTCTGTATTTTTTCCCCAAAAATATATTTACAAAGAAATACATCCACAAAACTACAACAAAGTAAATACAAACATGTAACGGACATTTACTGACAACATATTAAAAAGCCTAGTCCCGGGCTGCTGACGTCACACAAATACATGTATATTGTATTGTATGTGCTATTAAAAGCACCAATAGTAGTGATTTTATTCTATAAAACGAATACTAGCTGTGGGCGCTACTTTGCCCGTGTTTTTTTTTTTCTTTTAAATATTTAAAAAATAAGGTTTCACAAGTAGTAGTTGCTACTGGAGGTAAATAAGAATAGGTAAGGTTAGGTTAAGGTATTATTTGTATCCTCCCTCCTACATAGGACGGAAATCATGTCGGGAACGCCACTAAGCGGACAGTCGCCGGGGGCGTTATGGTGCTAAGACTTCGGTTGGACCCGTAACGCCGCTACTAAGGCGAAGGATGGCACCATGGTGTTATGCCGGAGTAGTCGGAGCCATTCTCAATGCTTGGAAGCCCGGACTCTTGCATCCTCAACCCCCTGAGGATGCAAAGCTGGCTCATAAATGAGTTTCACCTGACAAAAAAAAATATTTTTACTATTTGTATAATACCTTACTTTCCTATTACTATAACTATTTCTTTGCAGACTTTTCGGACGATTCACAATAGACTGAGAATTAACATAACTGTCAAATGATTTGACCATTTCCCAATAACATATTTAAAGAAATTACGATTAAGGCCTAAATGTTTGTTATAATAATAATAAGTTTATTGGTCAAAGAAAAGAAAATACATGAAAAGTTTTTTGTTTCATACATATGTCTTGAGTTCTTTTTATACATTTTATTTGTGAAAAATGTCCCCTATGCTAGGAAAGGCCTGTGTTATAGGAGACATCCGTTCGTCCATTATGAAAGTTACAAGAATTCGATGAACTAAATGTGTAACAATAACAATAATTTAGATACGTATGAGCACGCATGCGTGAGTAGTAAGTGTGTGTGTGTGTGTGTCAGGGTGTGTATGTGTGTTATATTAGTGATAACTAAAATGTTTATCGCTAAGCACTAATAGCAGGAAAAATAAATAAGTAACAGTGTATACAGTAAACTACTACTTTCATAAAATATTTTAAACTAACATAAAATGGTTTTTAAACACAGCAATGAAAACTAAATCTAAATTGAAATTGGTTTTGGCATAGACTAACATTCGCTTATCCTACGCTTGATTGAATATGCGACCAATAACATGAAAATATTGTAATTTATCAAATAATTTGTACCTTTACAACAAATTCCTTTAAATTAAATTACATTTTGTGACAGCTCTATACTATTATTAAGAGCCTGTAGTGTCCGACTGCAGGGCAAAGGCCTCTCTTCCCTCTTTCGATTTCTACCTGTCTATTGCTATCTGGGTCCAGTTCCGCACGAAATGCTACTAATGATAAATAATACGTAATTTATTAGTATAGAACTTGAATTGTATGTATAATCTGAACTATATCGACTTCGCGTTTTTATTTAATTCGATGCCATAAATAGGTATGTAAGTGGAAGCCCAAATATCTTCTACAAGTTTGTCTTAAACGATATCTACCTATTCATGTATTATGTAACCTACAGAAAATATTTATTTTACTTATGAGTGGAGAATCTTTACCCAAGGTATTGTAGAATAAAAAACGGGAAAACAAAGGAAGTACCTATATTAACCTTTAATGACATTCGTTCTTTCAGTACATTAATAAAACAAAAAGCCTTTAATTTGAACCACTATTCATAAAAATACCTTTACTAAAAATAAAATATGAAAGCTAATTTAATTAGCGAGCAAAATTCTATTAAAAACATTTTTCTAACAGCATTAATGTCAAAAGCAGCTACAGTAAGTAAAACAGGACGGTGAGTAAAAAAACTGTTACACAAGTAAATACGAAAGACAATGGAACTTAAATAAAAACAAGCAGTTTCTGTTAAAGCTAGGATTTTATTCAGTAAAGTAAACAATTCTAGGAATGAATATCAGAGTAATTAGACTAATTAGGAATATTTTCTTAGCACTTGTTAGTATCTTTCATGATAATAAGAATACTAGATATAATGTATTTTTCCCATTGGCGCCGATTTTATAGTTTATTCTAGTACTACTACTTAGTCAAGCACTTTCAATATGGATTCAAAAATGTGATTATCAAGGCATGTTCTTTCTCTTCCATTTTGAGAAGAGGCCTTTTCAGTTAGACAAATATCTAACTGCTGAGATATGGCCGATATCAAAATTTTTATATACCTGGTTATAAAAACATTTTCAGTGTGTTAAAGCCAAGCTACATTTATAGCGTTAAATATGAAATACCGAGACATCCCAGCAACAGGTTAGCCTGTCAGACGATTTTGTGTTTAAAATATATATACAATTATTATCCATTTCAAAGGAACCTAGTAATACTTAAACTTTTGATATTAGCACGTAATAAAGACAATTTAATGGATTTTTCGTTCTCTATTGCGCGCATGTACGCGTTTTTTTAATGACTATATTATGTCTACTGCAGCTGCTGTCATACGTACATCTTTGGCAGTCGTTAAGTCAATTCTGACAACCAGTCTTACTATGGGATACTTTGTTTCCTAGTAAAATGGGTTTTGGAGGTCAGATAGGCAGTCGCTCCATGTAAAATACGATATTCAGCTGAATCCGGTAAGACTGGCAGCCGAACCCAACATAGTTTGGGAAAAGGCTCGGGAGATGATGATGACATTATGTCTACTGCCTTTTCCCAAGCTTTTTTGCGGTCGGCTTCCAGTCTTACCGGATTCAGCTTCACTAATATAATTGATTAGGTTTATATTATACATAGTTTTATTACTATCACACAATTCGTTTACCCTGTCTCTCAACTCAGCTAAAACGTCCACTTTATTGAAACAACAAACATTTGTCAGCATTGCTCAAAGTTAATACGCAAGCACTAATTTAAGGTAAGCAAACCAGTACAAAGGTTCGTTGCTATGTCGTCACTTTCTAATTGATAGGATTCGGAGTATTTCGGACTGCAGAAATCGAATATCAGTTGTCCGAGAGAAAGTGAAACGGGGGGATCGAATGTTCCGATATTGATATCGTTGTTTATGAAGGCTCTATACCTCTCTATGTATACGGTTGTTGACCACAATCTATTCTGTCTGTAGCTTGTGTTTTGCGGTTTGGTTATAATGTTCTATGAAACAAGGGAGCAAGCATGTTCTCTGTATGCGAAAACACCTCTAACCTGTAATATAGTATATGATGGTTGCAGACTGGTTTGGTTTTTGTTAGTACATATTGCTTTAATGATCAGAATCATTAAAGAACTCACTTTCCTTGCACTGGAACGATTTTTGCTGAAATCTCATCATTATAATAATTATGAATATTTATTATGCCAGTATAAGTAGAGGAAGAAAAAGAAAAGACAGATCGTCTATGTGACAGACAACACAATTAATAACGACTAAAAAAAAACGGTAGATTATAGTTTTAGCTTTCCATGCCTTAGGTAATGTTTTTGTTGTGTTTGTATGCTTAGAACAACAACAGCCTCATGCTTCGAATAACTAGGTAAATACCATTATTTTCTTGAAAACAAAAAAGTAACAACAATTATTAGAAAACTTTCCGTAAGTAAACAGAGCTTACAGATTCTATTAATAATATTATTATTATTATCAGATTTAAATTATTGTTCTTTGTTCAAAGTTCTATCAATAGACTGGCCATTAATTACATCATCATTGCTTTCAATAGCGTAATATTAATTTAATACTCACTACTCCATTTATTTTCCTGTTAGTTACCTACATTTATAATACTATGTTTATTAAATTTGATGTTATTGCACATGTAAATTGACAAAACAAAAGAATATCTATGTAACCATAACCCATGCTCATTAAAGCAATATTTAATTTATTAAGTCAGTCTTATTACACATCTACATAATTTATTTTATAAATACAGTATGTTTTAAACCTAAATTAAAGGTCGATATCTACTCACCTATATAAAATTCACCTAAAAGCTTAGTTATAAATTCTATTGTTAGTTACAAACTAGTAAATAATATAAAAATCTGTTAGCAATTCTAAAAATCTAAAAACTACAATGTTTAAGTGAAAAAGAACTTTTATTTTTCTAAACATGAAAACCTAAATTACGCTCAAAAATTGGCAGCTATTTATCAATGGCGCCAAAAAGATTTCACGCATATTATTTTAAAAATTACCTACATTTTAATTTTAGAATTCTATATTTCAAACAACGAATATTCAACAAAGGGGATTACGAGATCTCACAACTACCAGCCAGCGACACGTTTAAAGCCATAAATCATGAAAAAAAAGTATAAGCTGTGATGTTTTCGCGCCAAAATTCCTCCAACCACATTCCTAAAACGATTCTTTACAATCTGGATTTCTTTTTTTGTTGAGGCGTCATAATAGTTTTATAATAAGTGATTTAAATAACAAAGATATTGCTTGATATTTACGAAATATTCAGAAAATGTTTATTTTTTGTGAGGAGACGTTAAAATATGTTTAGTATATAACAATATACCAAACATATTTTAACGTCTCCTCACAAAAAGCGTACATAACAATGTACGCTATTAAGTTTTAGCCAAATATGGTCTTCTATTGTAAATTATTATTATGAAATTCACATTAATCAAATTATAATTCTGATTTCGTTGCGACAAAATTCCCAGTAGGTATTCATAAAATAAAATCGTAATAGAACCATAACATTATGTGTACAAATTTATTTTTCAATTAATTTAATTATCTCTAACTGAAATAAAGGTAATCCCTACATATCCTGTTTAAAAAAGCGTTAAATCACTTTTCAAAATGTTTCTTTTTCATTCCACTTTTAAAACAGTTTACCTGGCAAATCTATAATAAAAATAAAAAGGTGAAAACCAATATCGGGGCGACCTTTACGTATTTGTAACTTCAGAGACGACCTAACTCCACGTTCCAATTAATACATGAATTCAATTAATACTTTTCGTTTCAACTAATACACAACTCTTTGAACACGCCTCTAAACTTTGTTTGATCGAAATTGGATTATTTACATTGAAAGTGAACATAAAAGTTAATGTCGCCTGTGTGAGGACGACAGCTATGAAACGGGAAAACTCTTTACTGAGAGTACCCACGTCATGAGTAGGGAAGTACTTATGTTAAGGCGTAATTGAAGTATTTTTTTACTCCTATATAAGAGATATATCCAGCCAGTCATCCGAAATATAGCAAATTACCGTATATTTTTATAAGCTGTTATATGGTCACTCGCATCATACTTAACGACATAATGTTGTTACTATCGTTTTAGTTTAATGTAATAAATAGGTCTACTTTTATTACTCTGAGACTATTTGTATCAGAAAATTTTATTTTTGATAATAAATAATTCAATTTAATATTTCCACGGCTATTGTTAAATTAATACCGTTACATCTTTCGTTCATGTGATATTCAAACGCCGTTTCTTCATCTGTAGCTTTAATGTTTCTATCACGTACTACTCGCTAGCAACATCAGAAGCACGGAACAGTTTTAAAAGCTGTAAACGTCCATTACTCATGGGAAAGTTTAGACAATGAGTCGCATGTGTTTATCACAGGAACTTGAGTAATAACGGACTGGAGCCAGGTGTTGCCAGTGCAATGTTACAAAACAACCAGGACGTGTCGTGTTGCCAGAATTAAATTCCTCTCATTTAGTTTTTAGAACAGTTCAAAACATGCCATTTTATGCTAACGTGTAGCTTCAGCTTGTTTCGTATTTGGTCTAGTTTTCAAATTGTACAGTTTCCGTTGCTCAGTTTCAGGCTGTTTGAATCTTTAATAAGACCGACAAGACGTGTGCAGAGTAACAGAAATGAGAGCAAAAAGTACATTTGTGTATTACCGCAAGTACGAATTTGCAAACAAAAATTAAAGTGAGAATAATAATATTGAAGTAATATGTCAGATAAATGATAGATGGTAACAAAATCTTCTTTCTTTACTTTACCTGTAAAAAGGATTTATGCAATTGAATGTAGGTAATATTGATGTTTACCTAGGAAGTGTTTACTTGACTAAACACAAAAATCAGAACCAATACATTTTGTATACCACAAATTAAAATAACCATATTATTGTAACCAAAAATGTACCCTATTAAATCACTTCGCCTTTTATTTTACGATTTTTACAAAACTTCCGTCCCAACTTAGATAAAACTATTTAACATAAAAATCAAACCGTGGAATACATATAAAGGATTGGATCGGATTGAAGTAACTCTTGGCAATCGTAAAAGACTTCGATTGCTCAACTTTGTAAGGTGTAGCTCGTAAAAGGACAGCATTTACGAGCGAAACTTGGCGCCGCTCAGAGACATAGATTAGTAATTCATTGAAGCTCTAAAGAATTGTATAATCTGAATATATTCGCGTTAATGTCAGATTCTTTCGAAATAGATAATTGTAACAGCCACTCAATAATTTAAAATACTTGGTATATTTTTTTTGTCATCCTTCCCTGCCCTGTTCCCAATTATTTGGGATCGGCGCAATGCGTATTTAGCTTCCATTCATCTTTACAACTCGTCATTTCAGCATTCACTCCTTTCTTTTTCTTGTAATTTATTTAATTTGTTTGCCTGATGTACAAGTATGCACTGCGTTATTCATTATTGATGTAAAGACTTATAAGTTTACAATCAAACCAAATGTGGCATCGTTTGGTTGCACATTTCATTAAGCTAACCAAACTTAGTCGTATACGGAACGAATCTTTCGGTATTCCACAAGATCCCTCTATCCTCATTTCCTTGCGCCATATACAGCTATTAACGTCACGATTTATTTAAACACAAACGAGACTATTTTACTTTTATTGACATAACCGCCGCGATTCTCTGGCACTCCATTCGCTATCTACTCTGTGTTTCGGAGTACGAACCACCTGCTCCTTGCCACCTTCATTTTAAACTGAAGCTGTGTAAGGTTAATTAATTTTTGGTCCTTAATCTCTGTAAAGACTAAAGCTAGCTCTGGTTTAATAATACTTAGGTTAGATATGTACCTATCTAATGAAATATGTATCTGTAATTTATGGTTTTGCAGTTCAATGACCGATCCAAGATGGAATCTGACGTCGTCAATCTGCAATTATGCTTGTGTGGTGATCAATGTAGTCCTTCTAATGAGAAGAGACATTTTTACTAACAATAACATTTTCTAATTACTGATTAAATTGTATAGAAAATGTACATACGTTTAATTAATATTATTATCTTTATTTCCTTAAATGTCTGCTGATTTTTAACAAATCTATTTGAGTTTGCTTTTAATACAAACTGTTAACGGTACATGGTTTTCAGCTCTTCCCCTTTTATGTTGTACTTAAATTGCGTAACGTGATATGGGTGTGCACGTGCTGTCTACCTTTCTAAAGGTTTTAAACAAATAAGTTGTAGACATCAATTTACTTATTTAGTTTTGAAAATTAACAGTTCTATTCCTAAAAAAAATCTATTTCTTATGACCTCGAAATGTAAACCACCTTTTTACAAAAGTAAAAAAAAAAGAGGTCAAATCGATTTTCAAAAAAAAAAACATAGTCGTGACTGCAACTTATTTATGTAAACACTGGAATAAATTAAGGATCCGTATTCAAAACATCACAATACAAAACTTTTCATGATTGTTCTAGTTAATCAGTAATACTACTGTCATTATAGAAGTCTAATGGCATTCACCATGACAGTAACGTCATCATAATACTAGTTCAGTACGTGCGAATTATCCTCTGTCCCTCCCGTGTCAGATCCGGATATCCGCGCGATATTTCCTTCCGTAGGGAATGGCGTGGGGATAGAATATATCCGACGGATTTTTGGCACATCACTAGCTAGCATGCCATAGTGATGTTTTAGATGTCACTTATTTTTCTGGACTAATTTATAATTACGCTCTGGGTAATTTTCACAACAGCTAAGATATTTTATATAAATTTGCTAAAAATGTTATACTGTCGATTTAGCTATGTAATACGCAAACTATAACTGCTAAAACCGTTCTTTTAAACGGGAACATCGATGATATTAAAGTTTAATAAGTTAAAACACTATCTAGACACCTCGATCTATAATGTACCAAACAACTACCGTAAAAAGACGCTAGTAAAGGAGGTCACAACAAAAATATTTTTGACGTCAAAATATTAAAACCTTTTTAGCGGTTCCAAGTTCAAAACTGGCGGGAACTTGTTTGGCTCATGTTTAAATTCTATACTTTATGGTCAGTAAACTTGGCTGGTTTTTTGGCAATCCCTCTGGTTTAATATTTATTGGTGCATTATGAAACATATATAAATCACTGGAGGCTTTGCTAACAAGTTTTATAAGTAGCGCAGCTGGGTTTAATGAGTCCGTGTACAGGCTTTTGTGGTGTCGCTTACTTACGCTGCATATAAATCACTGGTTTAAGTATATGTAGAGATTTGGGAGATGTTTTTTGACATAGAAAGCTGGTTAAATATTTAACATATAAGTATGAATGTCTTACACTGTTAAAACACAAAAATGTAATAATTATCCAAAATTAACTCATACTCATAAATGATACCTACATGTAAAAACTCTTGAACTAAAACAAGAAACTTTTCATTTTGTTTCTTGTATACATGCATTTAAAGAAAGCTCTTTCCTTTCACCAAAAAGGTACCATTTGACTACTCAAGACAAACTAAACAACCATTTCTAACAACCTACCACCTAGTAGGTCACTAAACTGAAGGTTGCATGTGGAAAATAATACGTATTTATTTTTTCTTCCAATTTAATCGGTAACGAATCACTCCGCCGGGATACTGATTGACAGATGGCCTGTCTACATAATTGAGACGAATGCGATTCTGCTTGTCTGCCCCGATAAATCTGCTCTTGTATTTTTCATCGATATTTTACCGACATTAAATAAGAAGGACGTTTTCAGATTGATTTTAGTTTGATGTTCGGTCGATTGGTTGACAGCTCTTTTGTTTTATAAGAACATAAATCAGTGCCAGTTTATTTCCTATATTCATGAACGCTATAGAATCTTTAGGCTATTTTCTTCAGTGCTCATTCAAAAGTAAATGTATCGCTATAAATTAAGGGGATATTTAAGTAGTAAAATAAATAACAAACATTTTAAACGCGAACAATAAAAACATAAATCGTCTCACAGGTGCGACCTAGCTAGCCTGCAAAGCAATTGCAAAGAACATTCTGCAATCTAACAAATCGCCTACAGAATGTAATAAAATAAAACGTGGAAAAATGTTACGACATTTATTTCATACAAAGCAATTCTGAAAAGTCGCGGCGGCCGCTGTACACTACGCTGCAGGCATAACCCCTTACATGCAAGTACTGCTGTGACTTCTTCTATGTACTTACTTAATGTTAGAAATTAGAGTTTTATGTACTTGCTTAATTAGGTATTCTATAAGACAATACTGACAATCGGTGAAGAAAAACATCGTCAGGAACGATGGATATTGAAAAAAAAGGAGTCTTAAATCGCTAAGCTACAAGAGAGCCTGGTGATTAATGCTCATTTTTCTCTTCATGAGAAGCGGCATGTTAAACCGGCCTGTGAGCCATTTTTATGCTGGTATTATTATTACTTTCATATTTTCAAAATGCTTAGGGTTCAAAGCACAAAGCTATAAATATGAAATGAACACCTCGAAGTGAGAGCTCATAGAAACTACTGGCATTAAGTAGAACTAGTACAACGCTAAGTTATCTTACAATCGTTCTAAACTAACTCCTGTTCTGCTCGGAACTGCGCCCGCTTTATTGCGAAATTTATAAGTTTGTGTGAACAATACGTACATTTATGTTATCCTGGTATTATTGGTAGAATTCTATGTGGAACTTAAATACTTGTGTCCTACTATTTATTGGTGAAAGAGTGATTTACCTGGATACTACAATAAAAAAATTACCTATTCAGGACTAAACTTTGCTAAATACTTTTTCATATTCGTACTTTAGGAAATAACTACAAAATGAAGTTAGTTCTGGCAACTGTTATCGGTCACTTACCATTTGAACGCCGAGCCGGATGGACATATAAATGTGGATGAACCATCCATATTTTTGAACGGCAATAAAGTACATTTCACGTGTATTTGTCATTTCACTTCAGGTTCCTTAGAGTACATATTTTTAACTTTATCTGCGTACCTAAAACGTACATTAAAGAAGAAAAATAATGAATTGGTACCCATCTACGAACTTATGGAACTCCTTCACACAAAATCCCATTTGCGACGTGGACAATTGGATTCCTTTGAAAACCCGCAACAGCTCAATACAGGATATCCAGTTTTCCAACATACTGTATATATTGTAGGTTGCATAACCTAATTCGTTAAAAGCATTTGCTAGAGACGTTCCCAAACATGAGTGAATCAGATACGGAGCAGGTCTCAAATGTTACCGAATTCAGAACAACTTTGAATTGCATAGCGTAGAGATAATGACGAGATATATGGGAACTTGGGACAGTGTTCAACCTGAGGCTCTCGAGGGAGAATGGAAGGTAATTTTAGTAATCGAACTAAAGGTTAGTTTACTTTGAAAGTATAAACTGTACAGAAAACAACTGCAGTATTAAAAATGTTTTGTAACACGTCATGAACCACACACAAAAATAGACGTCGTTTTTGACATGCGTCGTCCTGTTTCAACCTGTCCTGTTTGTGCGTATTCATTACGAGTTTATGAAGTTTGTTACAAAGGATAGTTAATCTAGTAAAAAAAAACACTGATACAAGCTTTAACAAGTGGTTTTGACAGAATAAAGTGCTTCTTTACCAAGTTATTGATTTAAACGGGCAAGACATTAAAATGTTATAGAAAATGAAACAACATTACTCCGGAAAGAATAATTTCAGTAGCAGATCGTCTTTAAAAAAAGGCCTTTTAATTTAAATCCTATATTTCTCAACGCGATACAAAAGCTTCAAGGTCCAAGTACTATCAATAAGTCGGGAAGTACCATTAAGTGTAAAAAGAAGTCTGCGTCAAAGTTACCCGGCTCCGTTCGTAAAGTTGGTACCTTTTGGAAAATATCTCGCGTTTCAACAATACCTAAGAAGTAGTTAAACGCCTCGGATTTATTGGAACCCAGATTGAATTTCCTTGAGTTACGGCCGATCGAGTTGATATTTGCTGAGTTGTGATGCAGTTATATGCAGTTAAAACTTGTTCTTGTTGTAAGATGATAAATAATTTATAATCAATTTGTACTGTTGAACAGATATACGTTAGAATTTTGTAGCGTCTGACGTTAACCGAGACTGTGATTTACCCTTATGGGATTCAGATTTGTAATTAGACAATAAATTGCAATCGATATGATGCTAAATTGCTCAATAATTTTAAGTTCATGTCCAGATCTTTACGATTCATATATCAAACTAAATTCTGTCGTTTCTAAACTTTGTACGCAATTTATTTCATTAATTATCTCAATCATTATATTTTTAGTTTAAAGGCACCATGCCTATACACAAAAAATATAAACATTTTCAAAACCCATAATTAAAACTGTTGTGTTGTCCAGGTCCAGGGCCTCTAGTCATGAGTAAGAGACAAAAAAGTATTGTGGTACAAATAATACTCGACGACCTCGGCTTTGCAGAAAGCATATGGCTTTGAAAATTTAATGGATCATATTCCACGATGCATTTTAATGGATTCGGCTAGATATTGGTAGAAAAACGTAATTTTAATATTTTTCTAATATTAAAGTAGAGTAAAGTAAACAAAGGAGTAGAGTTGTTATATTCGTATTATGACACGACTATCCACGTCGATATTATGCGAAACATAGTATTATTCCTGTTATTACATTAATCGTATTACACATAGTAAATACCTATTCTTTTTAAAATTATTTTCTCTGCATCATAAATACTCGACCACTCATTAAAAAGTTTCCCACATTACATTAGCATGAAACTGGAAAATTGTCAAAATTCTATAATAACAGCTTTTTCTTTACTTACAAACATTTTAAAGTTATTTAAACTGAGAAATTATTTATTGAAACTGAGAACTTGAGAACTCTTGTGGTAGTACCTATAAGCTTTTCACATTGGATTTGTCGGTCATTTAATCATAGAGAAAGGAAGGAACTAGTAATTAAAATATTCACCATAGATAATATGTGCAAAAAAAGATTAGTTTTTCACTTTATATAAACTGTGATTGGTTAAATATTAGTACAATTTTTTTGCCACGTTAAAAGGTGACGCTTTACATAACCTCAAAATTTAAAACGTTTTTTGCCTGAAAGTAATTCAAAATGGCAGATAATTGCATAAAGTAGTTATAGGAAAGTAAGTATATAAAGATAGGTAATTTTACCATTATTATTTTTAATAATAAACACAGTACATAAACATATTTCGGTTATTACCTACAGTATCTATGTACTGAACACACAAAGTCCGCAAACCCCGGGATTTGCCTTTAATAAAAATTTTACATCGACACGAAGCTGTTATGAACTTGCAAATTAATTTAGGCCGGTTTTGGAAACTCAATTTTCGGTTTATTTTATCCGCCAATATTTACTGAATATCAATTATCTGCGACGCTGGCCGTGACGTCATCAATCTAACTGGCCGGTTCTATCCGGTTATAACTTGCTATTTAGGGTTACTTTGGCACAATTTTATTAAAGCATTTGGGGGATGTGTGAACAGGTAATTAGTTTGACCTACTTTTGAAGTAACCAAACTACGATGAGATTGGCTTGAAATAACGAACTTAATTCGTTTCTCGTCATTGTGAGAAGTAATATCATCGATATCAGTGCACATGTTTTTATCTATGAAAGTTTACAATGCGATCCGCCATTACGCCGAAACCACTTAATTTTAAGTGATAAAACGCCTGTGTATTCTGTATAATTAGACATTTCAAGGTAACTTTCAACTTAAATAATTTATCTCCTAAACTCACTCTTTATTAAGACATTTGTAGGTCACAGAAGTCCTTGCCCTTAATAAACGTCTGCCCTCAAGACGTCATAAGGCAAAGTAATAAAAAAGCTCTAACAGGTAGGAAATTGATACTCCATATAATTGAACCTTAATTAACGAGACAGATGAGCACCCATTAAAATTGGTCCCAAGATTTTCAATAATGATATAAAAAATATTTCGCATAAAAATATTTATAACACTGCCCTTAATTAATGCGTATTTTTAGTTCATTAAAAGGAGGGAGAATTAATTAAATGAAACGCGGATTGTGTTACGCTTGTAATAATCTGAGGACTTACATGTGTTGGTGGAGCTCGGTTTCGCGAACATTTCATTGATTAAAATTGAGGGATTGTTTTCATGGGGAAAGTGAGGGATAAATGGTTGCACGGAATTGTGGTTTATGACTGTTCAATGATTGGCACAAAAATAGTTTTCGAACGTATTTTTTTTTTATATTTTCGGCTTTTATGTTTGTCGGTTTATGTTTTCAATTATGATCTAAAAACACAGTATGTTATATTTATATAATCATAAAAAGAGTTTAAAAAAGATCGCAACCTCCAACGCCTCCCGTAACATTTTCTAAACCCCCAAATAACGTTACAACTCCTTTGACAAAATTAAATGGATCATAATAAAAGAACGAAATTAAATTTCAAATTTGGAACTCGTGCCACAAAAATGTCTTCAGTTATCGCTTGACGTTTTAAATGAGGCAATTCGAGCGTGACGTCAAAAGCCGTTGGTTCTAGCGTCATGGCGACATGAGTCGTGACGCGGAAATGATATCGGAACACATGAGAACTGAAACGACTTAAGTCGTCAAAGGATACAGGTGCAATGGAGTCGCTAATTTTTTATTAATACTTTTACCTGGTATAACAAAAAAAAAACACGTTTAAATTGTTGTTACAAGACTATAAATAATGAATTGTACAACTGTACTTAGAATTTAGAATAGGTATAAAATAATTAATTAAATAATAATTGTTGAAAATGAACTTGTAAATCTAAAGTTTTCTTTCTTTTTACAGGTACTGATGCTAACACCACGTCTAAACAGCAAACCAAAACATGTAACTACACATCTTTCCAATAATTAAAATAATACTTAGCTTACTCTCCACATTTCCGTGTCGCACGCATCGGTCATGAAAGCCGCGGAAGTCGCTCGCGGGCTTATAAAGTACCGCGGAAATGAGATACCGGTGTCTTTATGTTTAGATCAACTTTACGCATGTGATTAATTTATGTCGTTCGGTTATGTAATGCCTGTATTTATAAACGTATGGAAAATTAATGAAGACTTTTTGGCTGTTGACAGTATTTTGTTTGGTATGTAAGCGTCGATATTGCGTTCATACACGGTACAAACGACTGACGTCTTAACAGGACCGAGCCATATTTGTTGCTATGCTACATTCCATCCAATGCTTTTGAAAAATATAAAATAATATCATTTACCTAATTAATAGTTCGTTCCCCAATTTCCTGTTATTTTCTATGAGAGAACACAAATTACACTTTTTCAGAAAGAAACCATAACCTTTGCCCGCTCTATTTCATTATAACAAGCTTCAAAAGTTTCTCAATTACGTATATTACATAAAATACCTAAAAATATACTACAACTCGATATAAACCTAGTACCAATTTATATATATTTTACAAGGAATATTAAAATCTTCTCCTTTGCATAAAAGAGCTCTTTCTTATCGCGATCGCTTGTACAGCTTCAATTTAATCTCGCCGGTTGTAAAGAGCATCCATTTTAGTACCGACATTTTGTTTATAAGTTTTCGCTTATCTATTACACGTTGGATATTACAGACGTTATATCACGGATGTTATCTCAAAAGGGGTAAGTACAGTTGCGACTTGCGATGGATGCTTTAGTATTTTCATATATTATGTACCTACACAACATTTTAAGGATAATAACCGGTTTTTCGAAAATCATTAAATCAATTATAATCAAATTACCTGCCTTATTTGTGATATTAACTCAATCACTGGAATTCATTTACAACTTTAAAAGTAATAAAAATAGAGATTAAAACTATTAATTCCATTCATCATCATCATCTCCCGAGCCTTTTCCCAACTATGTTGGAGTCGGATACCAGCCATACTGGATTCAGCTCAATACCGTATTTTACACGGAGCAACTGTATATCTGACCTCCACAACCCATTTTACTGGGAAACACAGTATCCCATAGTAAGACTGGTTGTCAGAATTGACTTAACGACTGCCAAAGATCTATGTATGACAGCCGGGACCTACTGTTTAACGTGCTTTCCGAAACACGGAGGGGTCTCGGTACGTTATAAAGGGTCACCCATCCACGGACCAACCGCGGTGAGCGTGACTTAACCTGTATTATCGGTCAAGCCGTACGGCTTACACTTAGCCACGAGCCCCTCTACAAAAATATTCCATTTCATTCCATTATTATAGAGATTAAAAATATTAATTCCATTATTTTTATGATAAAATACTCCTCGCATGCATTTATTCTAAATTCAAATAATTAGTGGTCGAATTTTAATTCAAATTTCAAATTAATTTTCCGACGCGATAGTTGATAATTATTATTAATCTGCGTCCGATAATTCCGTAATGGATGCGTTCCGCCCACTCGTTAGCCGGCTTTGTTTTGAATAGTTTTACACTAATACCAGAAGTTTTGTTAAAGCCATTAGTGAGGGCCTCATCGGCGAGCACGTAGTAATGTTCTGCTGCTAGTGTACATTTAGACTGCATTATAGTTGTGTATTAACTGGTTGATAAATCAAATTCGGTTCTTGTAGTACCTACTAAGGAAAGCAAGACTGTGGAGGTCAGATGATACACTGACAGACAGACAGCAGACAGACACTGACGAAAACCGCTTCAAGAGAAATACTGATATTCAGGTGTAAGTCCCAATTTAGGTAAAGGCTAAGTTGAAGATTATCCGTTTATTACTATTAATTCGTCATGCAAATATTCAAAGATAGATAAGATTATCAAATAACTTTTTTAAAGATTTATCCAAACGCCTGGTTGGCACTTCGCGTGACCCAAAGGCTGGCTTCTACCTAGGTCAGCGAATAAGCATTGCCATACAACGTGGCAATGCTGCCAGCCTTTTGGGCACACTCCCAGTCGACAGCGATGTGGATGAATTTTTTGATGCCTTGTTTTAGTTCTTAGTTTCATTTAGTTTATAATTCTTCGGCTTAGTTTTTATAATATTGTAAATATTTTAAGTTTAATTCCATTAATAAAGAAGATCAAATAACATAAATATAAAATGAATTATAATAATTTAATGCTTTCCAACAGTTTATCAGATTTTTACTAGTACCAAAAACAAAAGTCAACATGGCCGTCAGACCTAAATAACTTGTCAACAAGGCAGGCCATCATCAATAAGAAAAATAAAAGTTTGACAGGCCGTCAAAACAGTATGAATAAATAAGTGAAGGGCAGAACGCAGTAAGCCTACTCGAGCCAAACTTAGGTAAAATATTAAACGATCGAGCTCTGAATTTCAACAACTTGCTTAATAACTTAAGGTTTTAAAGATGTTTTAGGTGTCTTAGAAAAACTTTAGTTTGGTTAAATATTTATCTTTGCTTTTTAAGTAGACAAGATTAGGAAATTATCCCAATTAAAAAGTTCCAGTTTGTTTTTTTCGATATTGTTTCCAATATTGTAATCTTTTTGTCATATACTACATTCTGCTTTCCATATTATAATAAAAGTACCTAGTTCAAGAGAACACAAAAGATCCTAAACACATACTTAACATAACCTCAAAATGACGCTGTCTAAACTTCCCATAGGCATTCACAGTAATGTACACCATGCAAAACCTCGCAACTCTTAGCATTAAGGAGCTCCCAATTGATTTTCCGTGTTCGCGCGATCTCGAATAAAAAATGACCTATACTAAAGGTAAGGCCGAATAAAAAAGTTGTTTCTTATGCACTTCATTATTCATAATGTTTTTCGGTGTTACCCTCGTGAACTTCCCTCGGCCTTGTCACGATATTAAGTGACAAATTATAGCCGAAAATCGAAGGAATTTTTCATGAACTCTCGAGTTGCGTCGAGAATCCGCCTGCTACTGATTTTTTTATAAGTATGTGTCTTTATTAGGTTTTTGTAATGCCTAACTTTTTGTTACCTGTTGAGAGATTTCTTAGAACATGGACACGTATCAATATTTTTAGCATTGAAATCTGAGCAGTATTATTTTTCTAGGCATGTTTTAGTGGACAGCCCTGTGTCACAGTTGTTTCAGCCCAAAGGAGTCTGAATTAGCTTAAGGACTGCAATGAAGGTACTAACAATACCTGTATTGATTGTCATATAAAAGCTAGATATAAACAGTAGGTAGTATAAAACAGTTCAAGTTCCTAGTAAAAAACGGCAAACCCACTCCTGAATCATACAAGTGTACCATAGCTTAATGTACATTCTTATTTATTAACCCCATATGTTTATAGGCAGACCGTTTACTTAACAGCGCCATTAAATAATATGTAGGCGTATTTTGTCGCACACCGAACTATGCATTATCTCTTAAGTGCTTACTCGTAGCATAAACTGTGGTGCGGAAAATGTGAAACGCTATTATGGTTTTGTAATGTGCCGATAAATTATATTCTAATGAAGGGGATATAAAACTATTATAATATGTAGAAAGAATAAATACATTTTGACCGCAGTTTGTAACACTCACAGTTTATACCTACATTAAAAATTAATCAGTATTACTTTTAGGAACCTCTTAAAAGATCAATAGTATAGCAACACCAATAACAAAAATACATATTATTTCAAAGACCCAAATCAGTAAAAGTAAATAGTATGTTAGTCAAATATCAAATAACCCTGTATACGTTAACAAAACCAACGAAATAATAAGAAAAAAACCTCAAAAAAATACAGATTTAATTGAAAAAGCTAACCAAACATCCAAAAAGAACGCGTGATTTAAATAAAAAGGAAGGCTTTGTTTCGGAGGGTTTAGCGTGACACAATGGCTTTATCAATGTATCTTGTATACTGATACTGTCTGTCTGTTACGGTTTATTTTATTTTCCACGACGCTTACAATTTAACTGAGAATAATTAATGTTCTTCTAAGTCACCATTTGCAATCGAAAGAAAACATTGTGAAGAAACGTCTCCTCTGTAAAAGGACAGGCCTTTGCTTTCTGCTGAGCTAAAAAAAATTGAGATTTGATATCATCATCATCCGCGACCCTTGTCCTCCCATTGCTGGGCATAACCCTGTCCTTCTCGCGCTGTTTTCATGGCATTTGATATAAATTTATAAAAATAATCACGAAAACCTCCATAATGCGACGTTGCCAACCCGCGCGGGATGAACGCTCTTAAGATAATAGGATAAAAACATGTTACCATAGTAACATAAGCTTGTACATTATGGAACATGTATTAAAACATGGAACCCACGTTTTAGTCGTCAATTCTAAACGAAATCATAGAACATTTATTATATTTACTTCAAAATCTAAAGGTTGTAGGAGACTTGTGGGCGTTGCGCTATGTTAACATACAAAAAGTAATGTTTAATAGTAGCTACATATTGAATAGAATGTTTATCTTTATCTTATTTTCCTATCTCAATTCCGCGTAAATAGTATTTCCGAAAGCTTTGCTGCTTGAGCAAACAGAATAGATCATAATCATCGGTGTACGTTTAACTAGTGCCTACATTACGTCTTAGTTACTACAAAAAAATAATAGAGCGTTCAAGACTAAAGCACCTATCATATTAAAAACGTAGTACTGTAATAACGTAATCACTTCTCAGCTTTGTCAGTGTCTCGATACAATATCCGGATGGCAGTCAAGTTGCCGATACACAATAACTTTGAACCGGGCCCAATCTCCGCCCGGATGTACCAGTTTCACCCCCCATAAAGCCACTTCACACTGCCGCAGACTTTAATCTCAGTTGAGTCTGATCTTGTGTGTTTGTTTGATAATAATCTGCTTATTCTTGTTATCAATGTTTGATAAAAATGTCTTGACGAAATTATAGGCGAAGGGGTGAAATAGGGTAAATAGATACCGAACCGAAATATGTAGTATTATTTGTTAAGAAAAGTTACTATGAATTTCTGATCTGTACAAAAGTTAATCTTAATTAATGTATGCCATACAATTTATTAATCAAGAACAATATTCTAACAGTTTAAATTAAAAGCTCAGTGTCTAGTCATATTTTATAATATACCTAACTTCAATTAACAATTAATTTTTGGGCCAAGTTGTGCACAAGCCTTCGTCAAATTTCCAGCGAAAAATATAACTCAATCAAACATTCCTGAATTATTAAATAAGTCAAACAAATATAACAAACTAAAGTAATAATCTAACTCCCACATATTCTACAATAGTTTTCTAAAAATATTGTTTCATAAATATCTTGGAACTAACAAACGAAATAGTTTTCTCTGACTTTAAAATTAGGAATATAATTATAGGTGATAGAAGACTTTCATTTACGAGGAGCCATAATTACTTATCTGGATAGGAAACTACATAAACTTCTACTTACTAATGAATATTCTACATAATAATTATAGATAAAAATATATATCATGTATAGGTATATATTGTACATATATAAATTCAAAGCTATACTTACTGTCATATATTATATCTAGATACTTTAATAATAAATAAATACTACTTACCAATGCTATAAATAAGTACCTACTTACCATTGTTCTTCCTCTCTCCTAAATTTTGCGTGCCCAACAGGGTCCACGATGTACTATATATTCTTTACTTACCACCTATTAATACCATTGTGGAAAGCAAATAAAAGTTTTGAGTTTGAGTTAATTTATGTTACAGATTTACTTGCATAAAAGGAGTGTTTAATTTTGGGCTAGCACCATGCGCACGACACATAGTGTACATAATGCGTGACCAGGCTCCATACATTTTCGGAACACCTTTTTTAGTTTACAGGTGTCAGGTATATGGGTTTGAAAATTATGGAAAGGTTAGACACATAACGTATAATGCTTGCAGAACAAAGTGAGTTTTGTTCGGTATTCTTCGGTTTCTTTATGGTACGTTTTACTACTTTAATTTAAGCCAATACTTTTAAGACTCATCTCGTCAACGGCCAAACGTAAACTCCAAACTACCATTTAAAGAAATACAAGCAGTATAGTTTAAAATAGACTTTACAACTATCGTTTCTACGTACTTGTACAAAAACAGATCTTATTTCACAAAACTCTTGGCTATACACTTAGAGAAGTTTGCTCGCTAATGGAGCTTGAAAAAGACACATTATGAAGCGAAGTTTAAGTTAGTCTGCATCGAAACCCTGTAAACTTCCAGTGTATAGACTACGGCTGTATTCAGTGTACTCCAAATGAACGTGTTTTATGGACTGAATTAATATTCAGGTAGATGGTAGGTAGTGATAGCATTTCAATGTAGCATGTAAACTACGTAACTTTTTAAGCGGTTTTTAATAATCCAATTATTCCAAAGGTAGATGAAATAATAAAAATATAACATTTATTTTTAATTTAATGTTAGTTTGCTGTTCAGATGAATAAAGGAAAATAAACCACAAGCCAATATAAAATTGTCTAGAACTGTAAATTTTTGCATGTTTAACCATAGGTGCAGAAAGACACTTCTGAATTACTAAATTCAAGATTAATTGTAGCAAAAGGTCGCTGAAGTACAAATCTTGGCACAACTTTGGTTTGAAATCAGTCTCACTCACTTTGCCTACCCTACCTACACGATTACATAGATGTACAGTCAGCTGGATACAGCACAATGTGCCGTCGAAACCGTACCTCATTATTGTCATAATACGCACAAAGGATCTTAGTTAAGCCCCGTATAAAGCGCCAAAACTGGATCTACACGTGTATGTCGGTTTTATTTATCTATGTGTGTATTTATCATGATAACACAAACACACACGTGCTCAGTTTTCGAGGTCTCGTCTGTTTGGAGAAGTAAAAGAAAATACGCTTATTTGTGGAGCTTTATTGTTTATTTTTTGTAGTTTTTTTTTGTTTATTCGTTACGTATTAGTTATGTCGTTGTCTACTTTGATCATAATATTATTTGTAAACTTTTATAGTTTTAAATGTCATATTCCCAGCGATAAGGTACTTTACAACTAAATATGCGAACAAACTCTACTCTCTCGGAAATTCAAACTGATAGTAAGCGTATCCTTAAAGATAAAAAAAATAGTTCTTTTATTTAAAGATAAATTCAATATCGTTAAAGAAACTCCAAGATTATATATATTCAGCTCTTAAAAGTAAGCCGGCAAGAATCGACAACCCTGCAACCTAATTCCAAAGGTAATGTTGCTATTAGGACTTATAACTATCGCAAAACGCGCCCCGGGAGTTGCCATAACGGTAAAGTGTAAATGTTTTCATACCAAACGACACAATGGTGGGGAAGTAATGGGGAAGAGCGGCCTTTACGGACACGTCAGTTATGTTATGATGCCAGCATTCGTGCAAACGGCAACGGAAATATAAATAATATTAAACGTTTATATAAAAATAGTATGATTATATGGCATCTTATTACATTATAACTTGACAAATTTTTTTTTTTTTGGTAATCATTTCCAAATATATTTAGACCATGTTATATGTCTACGATTAACACATTTGCATCTATATGCGTTTCTTTACAATTCTATGCATTTTTCGTTCATAACACAAAACATGGTAAAACTAAACTTCATTTGCAAAAAAGTACTTAAAAAGGGTCAATTTATTGTCACTACGAACAATTTAAACAAAAAAAATGCCTATCCAGTGCAAGGAAAACCGGAAAACCGAACCTATGACAGTTCGTTGAAACACAAATAAAGTTGCAAACCCATGTCTGGCCGTTTCTAAAACTATTTGTAACAATTTTTCAGGTCGCCCCTAACTGGCAGCGTTCGCTCAGCGCCTCCCCGCGAGGCCGCGGTACAAGTTTAATGTTTTTCGTGTCTCGCCTCCTTTGTTCTGCCTCAGTTTACCGCCACACTGCAAGGGACGTTGTCATGTTTACGCCTCAAGTTTCTTGGACCCCTTCCAGTCGCGTCATTCCCACAAAAATCCCCTGGAATGTAGCCACGATGATAAAATATTAAAAACATTTAGCTGTACATTCGAATTTTGAAGCCAATATTTTAGGCAAATAAGTTCGCTATTTGAACATGACGTTTAGGATTGTACGCCGAGTTTTTTAGAATACGTTAGCGTATTTTCAACACTACGTTACTCTTTATAATATTACACATTTGAATATCAAAGCGTATGTCTTTAGCACAAAATAAAACCACGAAAATCACACTAAGCTATTTCTCTTAACATATACGAGAATTTTGAAAGAAATTGCGAGAAAAATGTTTCGATGTTAAGACTATCCGCTGGGTTATAAATCGTGGTACATCTTACGAGTCATTTATACTTCTGTAAACGTCTCCGACAACGATACAATGTTTCACTCAGCAGCCAACATCGGGGGCAATAAAACTGACTGATAACTTGTCGTGTATTTATGTAGGAAATAGAACTAATGTGCGTTTTACTTGCTCTTATAATATCAATGTAAGACATCCATTTTTCTGACGTGGTACGCCTATACTGGTGTAATAATGTTATGCTCTCGTGTGGCTTCCGATAAAAAGATGAAGATATTTGACATGAGAATGGATTGGACCCTCCATTATCCTAATAACAATAAACTGCGTTATCTTGCTGTAGTTATAGTATCTCATATCAATTTTGTTGCTACTTTGCACTTTTCTAATTTAATATTTTTTACGAGCTTATTATTTCCGTAACAACTTTATTTATTTTACAAAGTGCTGACGTCAGGTCACATAATGTACTTCTTTGGCCACAATGTAATTTATCTACCCCAGCTGCTTCACATGCATTTAAATGACTTGCATTATTTGGAGCCTCGCCTTTATTCATAATATGCATAGCATTACATTGCCTTTTAAAAAAGGAACTGATTTCTTTTTCATTAATTTCCAGTTCCGATTTTAAATTCCGAATGCATTTTTTCTTCTTTTTCTTTGATTCTATTTTTAAACTGAAGAAGAAGTTGGAAGATATTTTTTTTTTATTTTTTTTTTCAAAGGAAACTGTTTTGTACGATCTCTCGGCTTCGCAGTTAAATCAGTGCGGCTTATGGCGCTTTTAATCGAGCAATTTAATATAATGAATGTGGTCTATTAGTCGGACGGGGTTGCCATCAACCGCTAACTCAGCAGTAAGCTTTTTCCTCCAAGCATTTAGTTTAATGTTTTATGTCATAGTTAATTTAAACCACACACAACATAAGTGTTGGAACACTACAGCGATAAACAATTTTCTTTGATGATATATTTAATTTTATAATTCGGAACGAATAAAGTATTCTTGCAATCAAGATGTTCTTTCATCATATATTTATTATGCACAAACTAGCTAAGCCGTTTTAACCTTTCGATTTAACGTTATAAAACAGGGTTTAATGGAATTCCATTAGGATCAATTTATTTAGGATTTGTTGTAGAATTATACTTCTTCAAATAGTATTTGAAACATTAGTATGTAGAAAAAATATTTTTGTAAAATTACCTACTTCGTTTTTTATTTACCTTATATAAGCTAATATATAAGGTAAATAAAATATGGGTTTATTTATTTTAATTCAATAAACAATAATTTAATTTTAAAGGGAATATCAATACAAAATATATATTCTTTGAGTCAGACAAAAGCAATAACTCCTTAACACCTATTTGTAAGTACGAGCATTCTCGAAGCAATAACGATGGCTCGCTTAGACTTGACAGCAAAACGCTATATCCACGGCAGGTAACTAACGTTCCTTGTTTCCTTTTAATACTTTCCTCAGACACCTCATGCATTAAATATTAAAACGAACGAATAATGGACGACACTTTGAATCTGCGTTGGCTATACTAAGTTTAATCGAGCAATTTATTATGAAGAATGTGGTTCGTTAAGCCCGCACCTCCCCTGGACAATTTCAAAATCGACCCGTTATTAGTGCATTCATTGGACTATATTTTTTATTCTTTATCAATTTATATTGAGTTTTATGAAGACCTCGTTTAGTATATATCTGCTTTTAAAACAGTTTTCGCTTGATATTCTAAGCTAAATACAACTTAATTGTTTGTTTGAGTGTAGCAATAATAATCAAAATAGACATTAGTGTATTTCAATAAAGTGGTTATGAATTTAGTAACCAGTAACAAATTTAAATTTTGATATCGTATATTTTAAACGTCGGTCTAACCTAGTTATTTACTACATATTTAGTAGCCAAATTATGTGGAGTTTACATCTTATATCTAGTTAATTAATAATGAACCGTAACTAGGCCACAAAACAAATTATTATACTATAAACTATGGTCATTGTTTTTTTTAAATTTCTTATAAATTTTTCATAAAATATAGGTTAAATTCAAGTCCTTATACTCACAACAACATACGTTATCCCAAGACCATCAAGCCAACACTGATTTGTAATAATCTCATCCGCTGGCCTCACCGTAAATCTAATAAATTTGTTTTATCGTGCAATTTATAATAAAGAACATGCTTCGTTATTGCCGCACTTCTCCTTAAACGTTGGGGTATAATTTTATAAGGTTATCTTAGAGTTGGTAATAAACTTAATATTAGCTAGCTGAACCTAATGTAGGTTTTCATATTTATTATAGACCGCATTGGTTCAGTATGCATCTAATTTCATAATTAGGTAAATATCTAATTAGGATTTAGATTGATTATGATTCGCGATTAAAGACGTATTTTTTTACTTATTTAAATCCAAATTTAATAAGCACGTGATTTTAAAAAAATAATGCACTTACATTTGTTTCCGAACTTAAGTTCCATTTTAATATTTTTTACTGGTTATTCGAATGTTGACTGAATAATAAAAATATATTTCACGATTACTCATGCATAATAAAATATCACATGAAGGAAAAATAGGTTTCCTTTATTTTAAACCTAAATGTTTTAACAAAGTAAAGCAGTTGTTTTTAAATTTGCTACATTTTATTTGCTCGCCATTTTTATAATGAAGATGGCTCTTCATGTTGCTTCATTAGGCTAAAAGCTTTTGTTTTTTAAACGACCAACTTTTTTAACATTGACTCCTTTAATGAACAATTTTTAATTTTAATATTTTTTATCTCGCTGTTCGCTACACATAATATACTTCCTTTGCTTTGCTTCATTATCAAGAAAGACATAAATGTGACATTATAAAATAGTATTTACAATGTACTACATAGTACAGGCACTAACTTATTTAGGTTCAGATAGCCGTGAGTGAGTTGTCTATTATTATTATTCTAAATTTAAAAGAGCTTTGACTCTTGCATACAGTTCCAATTTTAATCCCATAAGTGAATACTTATGGGATACATAGCTTGTCAGTGCTAGCCTTATTATTCATTTCAAAATTAATTTATAAAAGTAATTAATAGCTACAAGAGTTTATCATCTGTTATTGTTCGCACCGTGAATCATTGGTGATAATAACGGAGTCTGCACTTAGGGTGATGGATCCTACCTCGATCCCCCACCTAATGATAAATGGCTTTGTCAAACCCCCGAATGTAGGTCACGGAGCTCTAATGGCCCCACACCGATATATTTTAAAACTAACGACCTAGTGTTGTTTATGGCGATTATCGAAGTTTACGATAAAAGTTTCTCGGTTACAGGCTGGGGAGATATTGTTATGGTCGGTTTATCGATTTTGTTGTTACAGGTGATGTATTATTAAATTCAGCAAGTGACTTGGAACTTATTTTATATGATTGTGGCGTTAAAAAAAAATATTATAGGTATGGTTTAAAATAACACATAGTTTTTTCAAATAAAAGTTTTCGTAATAGCTGATGAAAGCATCTATATTTTTATACGTTATGTATTATAAGTTAAAAATCTTCTATATTGTATAAAAAATGATGACACCACAAAGTTCCACAATTCAAAAATATCAAATAATTAAAATTACAACAAACACCTTAAGTTATCACTATATCATATGCCAGCCCAACACAGGCTCAACAGTTACCCCAGCCATCTCTCACGCCACCGATTACCATAACATATCACATATATTACCGTATCACAGCCACATTAAAATCATCCAAGTACTGACAATCAGAAAGCTGGAGATCTGCCAATACCTTCATAATTGACAGCCGGATTGATGGCTGTCTGTACGTGATTATTCAATCAGCGTTTAGTTTTATGAACTGTTTTATTGAATATTTTAAATCTTTATTTAGATAAAAAGATTTTGGTAATGTGAAGTGTCAGGTTTCAACGATTAGGTACCTATATGCACAATTTTTTATGAGAGAAAAAAAATAACGTGATCATTTGCACACCAACACAGGTAGTTTAAGTTTACATAGGTATGTACACAATACATTATTTAAACAATCCTTTATCTTACCTTATGTTCTTAAAATATCCCTTAGTAAAGTATGGGGCTAAAAAGCAGTCTATATCTAAAATAAAATTGGTTTCCAAAACAATATTTTATATAAACATTACAAATTATGATTCTGAAAATAAAAGTTTGTCAAAATAATTGTTTCTATTTGGGAACAAATTCAATAGAAATCCGTGTACATAATGTTTCTTCAAATAGTCTATAATAAAATCTCTTTATATTCATATAATAAAACTTACTAGACATCTGTAAAATGTGAGTGTACGTGAGTAAACCCACCTTTTTACGTGATGTTCCGTAGCCTTGCCCTTTGGCAGTTACCCATGAGTCATGCGGAACCCTATTTGAGCTCCCTTATCATCCATGGCCGCCGGCTGAAAATTCACTCTCGTATTCACCGCGGAACCATCGCCCCGAGACATACAGATTAAATGGAATACATACATTCATTATCTTAATGTTAGAGCTTAGGAACAAACAAATATCAATTAATATAGAGTTCCGCTCTTACTTGTGTAGTGCTTGAGGACTAATACTTTAGAACCAATTTAAAGTATCCTATTTCCCCATTTTGTCATTTTGTTATTATCTGTTTGTGCGTGAAAAAATCATCAAAACCTGCTCAGCAGTTATTGCGTTAAAGTTACTAACTTGCATGTCCAACAAATTACCTATCATATTATTATTTGGATAAGCCAAGGTCTGCTGTAAACGACTCGGCCATACATTAAAGTCACAAAAACAACTGATTGCGCGAAATGTGGGCGAAACTTACTGATATACGACTTGATAATACAGTCTCAGATGGCACATAGCTCAACGTAACGAGGCTTTACTGCCCTCCCCTGGCCCGTAAATTTAGGCCCACTATTCTTTTCCCGGTAGAATTTTGCAAATTTATTCCTTAGCACAGGGAATTTGAAGCATTTATAACTCTTTGATGGCACAAACCCGTTACGTACAATAGTTATTTTATGCATATTGTTTGGCTGCTATTTGTGGGTCGAAGTTTACGATATGAGCATAAAGAGCATGTGGAATCAATATCAAAGGTTGTTGAAAAGCTTGACACAGCAAGCAAGAAAAATCTAAATACAAAGTTTCTTGTATCACAATAATGCTGGCTTTACATACTGTCACTATTTGGGGACTATTTTGTGGAACGTTAGTAAATTAATAATAAAAAAATTGAATGCTACGTCGCTAAACCAATCTCCATGATATAATTATTATGATTGGGTACTTGGTGGTTTAGCCGTAAATAATACCTTTTAATATTTTAAAATGAGTAAACAGAACGATGAGTGATAGCCAGCAGGCCTATAAGTAATGAGACATGTCGCGGCAGGTACATTAGCAGACATTGCCTCATTTCTCATGTACCGTACATAATGTAAGCAGCACCTCGTTAACTCTGTTATTTACCGACCTGTTTGCTTTACATGCTTGTGGTACAAAGTAAGATTTACTTTACCTAGGAACGATCTTACTGTATTGTCTTATATTTAAGGTTTTTTTTTTTGTAATCTTTGCTAAATATACATCGCTGCTCGATCGCTGCTCAGTGGATAATTCCTGAGAGTTCAAGATACATAGCTAATATCATCGTTATTTTCACTACATATAGATTTGTCGCAAGACTTAAGTTAAAACCTTTTTTATTTGTTGTAAAGTTATGAAACGTGAATAAAAAGTCATATCTATAATTAATTCTGCCCATGACCTCTGCAAAGGCGTCAAAACGTCGGAAACTAAAACCTAAATATTTACCGTGATAGAATCCTTTAAAAGCAGTTTTATTTCAAGTATAAACGACCATTTAAAATCCAAAAAAGCATGGCATCATTTTTTATTTCTTCAATAGCAAATTCTCGTACACTTTTTGTAAAATATTCGTTCCATAAGTGTGCCTACGTTTATGGGACAATGCAAGGCATAAATCGGCCATTATCTCTGGGAGCAGTTCCCGGACCCGTTTGATTCAATTCCGAGGATTTACTGCACCTTGCCCTTCCGACACCTCCGCACAGAACATTGTCTTGTTGCTAATTCAATTCTCATATGACGTCATGGCTTAGCTAGTTGACACATTTAGGGATGTCCTAAAATGTGGAATCTTGGCACAGAATTATAAAGCAAGTTACAATTGGTTTCAGAACTTATGTTCCAATGTTTGATTTTTTTATGCTGAAAAGCATACTTTTCTGTCTTTCTAAAATATTTGTTTTCTTATTTGTTAGTCCGTGGGTATTACGTGAGGCGTTGAAAACACTTTTAAGTCTAGTTATTTCACATTTTTAAATTATTTTTAACTGATTTAACTTATTTCATTGTTTTAACAGGTCCTAAGTATAACTTTTGTGACAAAAACCACGAGAAAAAATATCACGGACAACCTAATAAATTACTGTAATTGGCGAAAATAATGACACCTTGATTACAGATATGGGTTTATTTATATTCTTTGTTATACCTAAAGGGCATTATTCATCTTCTCCCTGAAAACATCGGGCGATCCCTTCCTACTTCCCACGCGGGTAGCTTGCGGCAACAATGGCTTTATAATATGAAGAATTTTGTCCACTCATAATATATTATATTTTATACATGTTATGTCCACTTGACATTCTTCTCTTAGGGTCAAGGGTCAATAATGAGACAAGCATTTTGTTCCAGTAGGTATAGAGCTTATATTTTAAATTAAATAGAACACTTTTCAAAATTCAAATTCATTACCGGCCAGTAACCACGAAGGCATAGGTACAAAATAAAAACAAAATTCTAACATTTTGATCTAAAAGACGCCAAAAGAGTTCTTCAAATTATCTATTGTATTTGTTTGGTGGTCCAAGTAAATAGTAAAAGCTTATACCTCAATAGTAGAGATTATCTACGCCTCCAAATGTTTGTAGGTGTTATTGCGTATTTTCATTTATACACTACTCAAAAGAATTTTCGGAAAAATTACCTTAAAGGTCACCGAGGAGGGATTTTCTCTGAAGAAAAAGTATAACGGATTATGAAAAGAATGAAGATTTTTAACGGAGCATGAAGCTGTAAGAAACGTCTAGACATAGTTACCAAATTATGAACAATGGTTAAACTGCCATCAGTCTGCTGCATTCCATTAATAGTTATCATCGACTCCATAGGTACCGACGTAATAAGACCAGACTAGGTATAATAATTTAAATGTCAAAATCTCGACTGTAAGTTTTGACGTCAAAATTACTGAAATAGATATCATTCAAATTCAAAATTAATGAACGGGTACTTTTTAAGTAATCTTCTAGATCCAACTATAAGCTTTACTTTAGTTTTCAAAAAGATTAGTCTACGGCTTAAAACTATTATTAGAACACCAAAAAGGTTAACCAACCGACCTCTAGACCTCATTGGTCGGCAGATTTCAAATCTCGAATATTGCGAGAATGCTGGCCGAAAAAAACATGATATTACCGAATGCGTGAATCATCTGAACAATGTTTGCGACAGTTATGGCGGCGTTCTCCTGAGTTATTGTGTTTCAGACTCAAATTTACTGTGATTTAACGTCTACCGGTCGTTATTTTTCTTGCCATTTTCCTTGTGAATTGCAGGGGGTCGTATAGGACCGCTACGTCGCTGGGGAAACCTAGTGCGCTCATTTATTTCTTCTTTGTTGCAACTGGATATGGAAGTCGGAGTTAGGTAGTCTTATGTTATTATGTTAAAAAGTTACTTCTTTATTTGATCACTGTAAGACATTTTGTGTTGAGGCTAGTAACTCGCCAAAAAGTAATTTGATGAATCCTGAGTTCTATGAATAGATATGTTCATTAAATCATTCATTTACCATTAGTAAAATTTATTCCTACACAAATAAAAGGAACACAAATATTACATTAAGTACCTTTCAATAAAAAAGTCTATATTCAATCAATATCAATAAAAGCACTAATGAAAAACATTAAACACTTAACCGAATAGATTTCCAGCCGACTACTCGAACAAAACGTTACATTAAAATAAAATCATCTAACAGTCGATGTTAGACATTCAGTCTGTGAAATGAAGCAGCAAATCCACAAAAATTAGACAAGCGAACAATTTAGCTTGAATTTCCGTTGGTACGGACCATTTAACCCAATAAATTTAGACCATTACCCATGTCCAAGCGAACCGCAATAAAGTGCTTTAAAGCGCCCGTGTCGCTTTGAAAACTCGTTACGCGTTTTTTAAACGAAGACAGAAATAAAATTAATTTTGTATAATTGGGGAAATTATAAAACGTTTGCCCGACATTCCGGTCGTTCGGTTCGCGTCCCTTACGTTTTCATGCGAAATGGCGTTATGTTAGTAGGTGTTAAAATGTTTTCTGAATTGATTATAGGGGTGTAATTTTAGATTGGCAATTAGGGCGTTGGCATTCGTTGTAGATTTTGCTTCCTTTAACAAATAATTGTATAATAGGGTGTTATTATATCTTTTGTGTCTGTAAGTCGAAATAATAATGGACCCTTTTTGTTACATCTTTACTCTGCCATGTTCTTACAAATAAATGATGTCTTATCCCGGCTATATAAATATTTCATTTACATTCGTATTACCATTTTACTGCTCAAATCCCTTGCAATGGGAAAAAGTACGGAATACTTAACACTGTATTCTTTTTTGACTACTTTGTCTGGCAATTAGCATTACCCAAACCAATTATCGGAATGTCCACAAGTAGAAGTTAAAATCACAACGTGCACCTGTAGATAAAACAGTTAAGTTGAGATTAAATCCAGTACATTAGTTGGTCTTCAGTTAAGCTGCTAATTACAATTTAGCTTTGTGGCTGGCCTAAGCTTTGATGGGAACAGGTTTTTAGCTATGAGTTTTATGAAGGTTTTATCATTTTTTTTTTTTTGTGATATTGCAAATGGCTTTGGCGTATGTAATATTTTGATAGGCCACTATATTTATGTCGTTCGGTTCAGTTGTTTATAATTTGTTAGTTAATCTTGTACATCATATAAACGAACTTCAGGATTTTATTGAAAATTGTTAAATCTGTAGCCATTTTAAAACAATATCAATAGTGAAAACGTAAAATTAAGAGTAGTTCGCGTCTTTTCCTACATTCATTACTTTGTACAGGGAAATTAATAGGCAATAATACACCTAACTTTTTAGAATTCAAACAAAAATAAGTTTTTACATAAAATTTATCAATACAAAAAAAGTGCCATCTTACTTCCTTATCTACCGCCTATCTTACCTTAACAAAAACATATCAAAACTCTATAAACAATACCTCTTCGTTAATACCCTGTCGACACCGGCGTACTCCAATAAGTAGCGTCTGAATTATGAATAACTTCGTATCCATTATGAAGGGGGCTCTGGTGTGTGGCTGTAAGCACTGGCAGTCTATCGGCTTTGCTTACCAAAGTACCGATTAATTGGAGGCTTACTATATTGATTTTGTATTACAGTAAGCTGATAGAACTTACCGATATTAGACAACTGCAGATGCTCATTTATTTATGATCAAGTGGTTGTTGTTTGTCCTTATAGGTAGGTACTATAGACTCGCAAGTGAAGTAGGTACTTCCAATACTAACAATCCGCTGGATAATAATTTAAGTTTTCATCCTTTATTTTTAGGGTTCCTTTGGGTACAAAGGGTAAAACGGGACCCTATTACTAAGACTCCGCTGTCTGTCTGTCCGTCTGTCTGTCTCCAGGCTGTATCTCATAAACCGTGATAGCTAGAAAGCTGAAATTTTCACAAATGATGTATTTCAATTTCCGTTGCCGCTATAACAACAAATACTAAAAACCACATAAAATGAATATTTAAGAGGGGCTCTCATACGACGGTGGTACGGAACCCTTCGTGCGCGAGTCCGACTCGCACTTGGCCAGTTTTTTTATTTGACCCTAGTATTTAATGCCATGTGAACAATGCTACTTCTATTTCATGATTATTCTCAATAAAATACAGCCTGGCTTGTCACTCGTAGAGGCTATCTTCTTACACTTCAAATGTTAAACATTTAAAAGTAGACTAAATAAATAATTAACCGAGCAATTATAAGAAAATACTAAATTCTATGCATTTAACATTAACTTGTATTAGGTATTCGCATTCTCAAACACCTAGACTTGGAATCTAAACCATACACACGCCATACGCCAACGAACGCCTTAATAAACTAAAACAAACATTTGTCAAAGCTATCGAATATCAGTTTATAACCGTCAATTTAAGTTAAGAGCTAAACAAAGTATAACGTCTACTTAACAAAGTGATGTAAGATGATCTTTAAACTGTCAAACTTGTTTTCCAACCTGTTGGTCCACAGATACATGAGAGATGGGAGTCTGACGCGACTGAGTGTCGTCGAGTTTCAATAGTATTTATATCAAGAGCCCTTTAAACTTTGGTACTTCGAGTTTTGTCGGGCGTGAACATGAGATACTCGTGTTTATTACATTATGTTTCGTCTGGTACACAGGTGTAATGTATTTTAATATGTCGCTATTTATATGTAAAGGAATTAACATAAGTCAATTTCTTAAATAAAAAATAAATTGGCCAGTAAAGTCTTACTATCTTTTACCTATATTTGGTCTATGTTATTCAGTCGCTATATCTTAATAATATAATATTCCGGGACATCTCACCCACGGTTATCTGATCCCAAGCTAAGCAGAGCTTGTGTTATGGTAACCAGACAACTGATAAACATACTTATATATTTCTAAATTAAATACAATACACATTATAGATAAATTACACCCAGACACAGAACAAATGATCGTGCTCATCAAACAACCATTTGTCCTGGGTGGGAATCGAACCCACGCCTTCCGGTATAGCAGTCAGGGTCACTAACCACTAGACCAACAGGCCGTCAAATCTTACCAGGTGTTGTAGAAAATATAACCAACAATATTACTTTTATCACGTCCATATGTTTGTTTTATTCATTAATTAATTACAGAATCATGCGCTTAATTATATTAGTATAAAATAACTAAAAGTTCACTGACTCCTAAACAAAAGCATCGCGCTTGTAAACAAAGTTTCCATGTAATTGATTGACGTATTGACGTTTTTCAAACAATACAGCAAATATATCAAATTGCTTTCAATACTAAACTATTCTGTAACAAACAAAGGATACAATAACTCGTTGGCAGGTAATAATTCAGTCTAAAGCCAGGCAAAGTTCAGTCTAGATATTTAATAGTGTTTCAAAGTTACGTCAATTAGTAAACAATATAATTTACGTGGTATGAGATGAAAAACGAGGGCTGTGTAATAACAATGAGTAGGGTTGAGACATAAATAACCCTTTTTATAAGCACTTTTGCTCTTGGTCTAGCTATCGAGTTTGGAGTTACTGAAGCATTACAAATAGAATCCAACATAATACATACTACACAGTAACTATATAAAACAAAGTTTCTTTTGTTATATTTCAAAAATATTTTTTGTTAAATTTGTCTGTCACCGGATACTTATATGTTTCTTATTGTAAATTAGAAATGTTTATAAAAAAGACGTGAAAATGTCACGCTAACCATGTGAATTCTTTTTTCTAGCCATTTCTGTCCCACTGCAGAGCAAAAGCCTGTCTACCCTCCTTCCATTTCTCTCTGGTTAGGGCCGTGGTCATCCACTCCTTATCCATAACATAACATACCATCACGCCTGTATCCTCGAAGGGTTAGGCAGAGGTGTACCAATGTACACCCACAGTTCGCCTGTATGTTTAGGTCCCATGTAATAGGGGGCGAGCCTATTGCCACTAACCGGGCACAAATCCAAACTCCGACCTGCTACTGAGAATTTCGATCGACTTGGGAATCGAACCCAAGACCTCTAGCGTAGCAGTCGCGCTTAGCACCACTAGGCCAACGAGGCGGTCCTTGTCCATAAAGAAATAAATAAAGAAAAAAACCAGACACCGATACAAATACTTGTTTGTATTCGTGGTTTAGTATATACAGATAATAGGCAGGTAATTAAGTTGTGTAGGGAACAGATTATCCGCCGCCGTGTAAGGTGAGACTCCCAATTATCGTCCGCGTATAAATCCCGCTTACAGAACACATCGTAATTAACTGAATACTGTTCGCTCTTTGTATTTAATTATTGTATCATAACTATTAATGTAATAACATAGTTGTAGAAAACACGATTATGGAAATATTACTTCGGATTATATAATCCTACGTACTAAAAACCTTTAATTAAATATTATGGGTTATTAATAAACTTTTAAATTATATCTGCAATTTTATCAGTCATACTAAGCACAATCTTTAAGAATAGGGAGGTATCAAATAAAAGATTTTTGGATGTCATAAAATCTATACTTATAATAAATCTGTAGAAGTGAAAATTCTGTACATTGAAAATATCTAAAAAATAAATGGCGGGGGATGTTACTAGACCGACACCGAACCGAAAAGAGTGAAAAAAAAAATTTTGTCTGTCTGTCTGTCTGTTTGTTCAGGTGTCACGCAAAAACTACCGGTTCGATTACGATGAAACTTGGTATAATTATTCTTTATCATCCTGGGCACCACACTGGGTAGTTTTTATCCCGGAAAAGTATAAACAATAAAAAACAAACTTAATTTTGCGGTTAAAAACTCATTGATAAGTTTCGTCATCCACGCGAACGAAGTCGCAGGCACAGCTAGTACGAAATAAATGAGGCAGTATTCAAGTCTATCCGTCTATGTAACTGACGTAAGGTTACCCGTGATGACGGTTTTCTATATTACTTAACCTAGTAGTGTGTATCTAATCGATGTTTCAAAAATGAGAGCAAATACTATAAACCAATTAATTATTACTTTCTTAATTTAGCCATCCAGTTGTTTTAATATTTTAATTAACAGCACCCACTACTCTAATAAGCCGGCAACACAAAAAGGGTTGCCAGAAAAAAGGCATTATAATTTACATTGTATAATTCTGAACAATCCGACACGAACAATAACAGGCAACAATTGTCGCAACAAACAAAGCTTTAAACGGCCTTTATGCGTTCTGCTTTTTTTTTACTCCAGCTCGTCACAGCAATTGACGCGTCAAACACATGACGCGTTGCCCCAGGGGATAAATCGTCACGGAACCCAACCTAACAATTTTACATGCGAATTTTACTGGCCATAAAAATATCTACCTATATTTTATAGTCAAGCGGGAATTTCAACGATGTTTTTTCACTTTCCCTTCTAGTTTATCCTCCGTAGTCGTAAATGTCAAGGTTTTATGCTGTTTTGAAGTGGGGATTTGGTAATGTTGATGTACTTGTGTTATAAACTGGTCGGACTGTGTGGGTCACCAGATTTTCTTATTAATCTATCATAGGTACTAACTATTAAAAATATAATAATTATGTATAATAGGGTTATCCGAATAAAATTTGAAAAAATCTGAACTCATTTAAATTACTTTAAGAAGTTTTTTTTACTTTCTCTTTATACACAATTTTTATTCCTTGAAGACATTATTCTAAAGAAGCCTCGACGCGACGTTTTGAAAATTAACGTTTACTTTTACGACATTTTTATACTGACTGTTTATGCAGAATGACTTTCATATGCATTTAAACTGCAGCATAAAGAGAACTTACATTTAAAACTGCCTGAAAATGGGTTATTGGATTTATATTTTTCCCATATTAAATCTACTTTTGCCCCCTTATTTAGGTCGGTAGTTCACGCATTGCTTATAATATGGCAATATTTTGGGGCCGACTCTTGGTTGACGCTAACCCTCTGTGAGAACAATGTCGTGGTACACTATTTAGATTTTAACCCTACTCAAGACTGAGGGTGACTCCGTGCCTAGTTTGATTTTGGATAATCCAGTGGTCTGAGTACCCTTGATAAATCCTATTGTTTGTATAACACGAGGTATTAAAAAGCTCATGATACCATAATTACATACTTGGAAAATTCGTCAAGGCTTCTTGTCTGATTGTTATTGTTACCTTATCTACGTTCACATATGTAGTACATATGTAATAAAGAAAATGAACGCCATCTTCGTACATATTGTAGGCACAAAACACAAGATATTAATTAACCTCTAGTCTAATAAGAAGAAGCTCCCCAAACGTCCTGTCATTACGCAGAAAAACAGGTCAGGTAGGGTGAGCGCACGCATTGTCGGCCAAACCATTTACTCACAATACACACGGTTAATCACTCACGCGATTCCTCGTAATATCGTGCCTTAACACGTAACGGGAACAAATGAGCCGAGTCGGCGGCAATCATCACACGAATGCGTAAATCTCAAGCGAGATTAGTGCTCGCTCTTGACCTAAATCGAGCTATGAGGGATATTATATTTTTTTCTTTGAAGTACGGTCGTAGCGCTTAGTAGCCTTCATTATTAACGAAATATTTTGATCCCTAAAAGCTTTTGAATTTTGTCAGTTCATGAATTTACGGATTGGATTTCAAATTTGATTAACGGTTTTATTATTCATTAGATCCATTATAGTGTTTGGATCTAATAATATTTGAACGGGACTAGTAGCTCTACAATTATTAAGTTTAATTATTATAGATACAAGTGAATTGACTTGGATTATCAATAAGAAGCTCTAGTGATTTGGATTGAGGAGGAGACGTAGGTATGAAAGTGCAGATTACAGAAACTATATGGGATTAATCACAAGGATTAAATTGTAAGTTATGGAACTGGTGCGCGATAGATAATGCTCAGAGCTTTGAAATGGCTTACGCAGAGTTACGTGAATAAAGGTACTTGTATTAGCAATTTCTGTAGTCTGTACCAATTTCTGAGAACACAAAGCCACAGCAATCAGACAAAATACCTATTTTAATTACGTTGTCAGTGTGGTCAACTAGTTTTTAGTATCGCAGTGGGAAATAAGTCAAAAAGTTTAAAAAAATATTCAAATTTACATCCCACTGTTTGCTAACATTTCATCACAGTAGCTATACTTCAAAACAATTAGCTTTCAAATCCTAAAACATTTTTGTGCAGTAAAATCTACAATAAAAAGTAAAAGCCTTCTAAATAACATCAAACGAAACGTACACGTATATAATAATAGGGTGTCGGTCAAATTGCTCATCCGGACTATTATGTGTTTATTTACTGGCCAACCGGGTATAATTGTGCTGTAATCAGTAAATAGCACTCTCATGGACGACAACTTTGACTCTCACCCTGATTGTACGCTTAGAATACATTTATTTATTGCATTATTTAAATAGTTTTGTTTCGGGAGTTCAGAAAGGACCCTTATTTATAATTATGATATTAGTTGTTTTTAGGGTTCCGTACCTCAAAAGGATAAAACGAAACCCTTATAGGATCACTTCGTTGTCCGTCCGTCCGTCTGTCAAGACTGTTTTTTTTGGTCAACGAAGTTTATCTGACTATAAAAAAAGACTAAGTATAGGTACTACGCTTCAAATCGCCAGAATAAATATAATAAAATTAATAAAATACATACAATAAAACAACTCATAATAGGTAATTCAGATAAATAGGCCGTTTCAGTTAGGACAATTTAAAGTTTTAGGAAAATTACTAAGGAGGTTACAAAGTTTCTTCAAACATAAGTACCTACGTTTATGAAAAAAAGAAAAATCTTAACCTAAAAATGTTTGCAAGACAAGAACAATTTACAAAGGGAGATCGTAAGAAGGTTAGACCTACCGTTAAGACACCATGAATAACCTGCTTTTTTTTTATCGCGACTTATTTTAGATTTCAGTTCCCGACATTTCAAATCGTCAAATAATCTTTAATTTAGTTAATCATTTATTTCATCATACATGGAACTAAATAGTCCATAATAGTTGGTTCTGCTACAAGGGACCCAGAATTAGCCACAAGATAATGACGCCTACCTCAGCACTATTTATACGACGGTAAGGTAATGTTGTGTTAATTGCTTCACTGAAAACGTCTTCAGCTGTAGGCCTAACCTTCTAAAATGTTACATGTTTTCCAGTTGGTGGAGTAAGGTTACTTAATAAATTCATTAAGTTTCCACTTAGCCTTATAAGTTTCTCTAGAATTGTAGGAAGACTATACAGGTCAAGTACCTGAAATAAACAGTTTAGAGTAAAGCTTTACCGTCAACAAATAAAGGAGAAATGGTATTCTCTTCTATATTATTTTCGTGAACCAAAGTTTAAATATTATAATATTCATAATCAATGTTCTATTTCTACCAATCCCTTAGAATTATTACTTTTTATAAGATGGTGGTTCACTTTATAATTGTAAAAGCTAGCCAAAACCACTATAAAAGAAACAGTCTCCTACACAAAAAAAAACATGAAAGAGAAAACTTTGTGCGTAACCCAATCGAAGGCCACAGCAAAGTCCAAGACGACTTTCAGCATCTACGACAAAGTTTTAACATATCTGTAACCACGTAGACCGCATAAATATAATACATACCGTATTCCTAAGTACCGTCAAGGTAACCTTGACCCGGAAACATTTGAAATCTCCCCATAACCTTATAAGAAGTACTGCATTCATAAGGCTGAGCGTGATTACCCCTAACGAGTCACAATCGCGATGTAATCAGGGCCTACCTGCGCGCCCCGAGGGACCCTCTGTCTCGTAATTATGTTAGGCCCGTTCGTCTTGAATTTATGGCGTGTTGTATCAATTTTCACAACATTTCTGCGGTTCTATACATACTGCTTGAGAGTGCGTTAAGTTGTAATTAATTTGGCTTTGTTTTAGTTGCGGTTCTTATATGAGAATGGGTATGTGGTTAGAGGAGGTTGATCAATATTCTCTGGTAGATATTGCCTTTATTTATTTTCTGAAGTGAACTAATTTATGTTTTATATTAGCTGTGTGGTAGAGATTAGTAAATCAACAAGAATAATATAGTACGGTGGACCGCATAGCTTAGGTTGGACGAATATATACGTCTAATTGTAAAACTTAGACTTTGTCACTAGCCAAGTTCTCAACTATATTATTGTGAAACAATATGAAATGTCACTTGTACACGTAATTTTCACTCAAACAGAGCGCTATAATTAGACTAACATGTGTATCAGCAAATGTCCATTGAAACTAACTTACACCACTATATTACGTGAATTTGATAGCATAACTATCCAAATACACTCGTACAATTAGTACAAATTACAAGTTTCTGCACGGTGAGTGATTCAGAAATATGACCGGATCTGCATAAAGCAAGCCAACCGGGGAGTCTTGCTGGTCTTGCTAGTCAAATTGATACTGGAATTGAAATCTACGAACCGTCCTCCAGCTGCAATTAAACTTTACCCAAGCTATTTGAACTATCAAAGTTATTTGCATTGGCTCCAATCGGAAAACTGAAATAACGATATACCAATTACAGCGGATAATAAAATGTTGAACATTTTGCTGTGGAAGCGTTTGCCGATGACGCGTGATTGACTGGCTTTGATGTAAATAATTTGGCTTAGCGGAGCCGTAATGGAATGGAACGGTTGGCTGTGATGTCAATATGTATTCATTTTTCATTGAAAACTGTTTATGTTTATTTAAAGTAGGGGAAATAAATGTAATGTATTTTAACGTCATAATATATGACTGTGTTTCTATAGTCATAATTATTTTTACTTTGTTAAATAAAGGATCAACTATATTTTTATGCCTGGAATATTTAATAGACAAAAATCTTGCATGTAAATTCTTAAGGTTACTTTTATGAAAAAATACTATCAAAAAAGTAGTTTAATTTAAAAAATATATATATATTCTCAAATTTTACACTCAGTAAAACAAAAGCTCCGTTTAATATCTCGCAATATGAAACAAAAACTCAATTTATTAACAGCGGCAGTATTACGTTGCGTTATTCCATTAACGCGCGCCCTCCAATTTAATCGTGTTATAATCTGGGTTGTCGTTATTCGCCAGCAATGAACAATGCGCCCCGATAATTACTCGCAAGCTACTATTTATTCTCGTGCCACGTAATAGGGAGGGATTAGTAGTTCAAGTTGGAACAAAACGTTGATGTTTGTATTGTAGTGCGGGTAATTGAAGTAATTTATGGTTGAACTTGAGACACGAGGCTAGTTTGTTTATGGCATAAAGAACAAACAAGACGTATTTGGGGTAAGGACAGACAAAGACGTAAGTTTAGTCGGCCGTGTGGAGCAATATGTAAGCCTTATTCATATCATACGACCTCCGTGGTCGAGTGGCGTACGCACCAGTTTCAAGGTGTCGCTAGCTCTGAGGTCCCGGGTTCGATCCCCGGACGAGTCAATGTAGAAACAAAATTTACTACATCGCCTCGAGTCTAGGTGTTTGTAGTACCTTCGTTGTTTCTGAATTCCATAACACAAGTGCTTTAGCTACTTACTTTGAGTTCAGAGCAATGATGATATGTGATGTTGTCCGCATTTATTTATTATTTATTTATTTTAATTTTCCTTTAAGTATGTTAGTTTTTCATTTATATCTATCATAAGTATTATACATAGCTACTACACCTTTGCATGGTCTAAATTTATAAAAACACAACAAGTTTACCAACTTGTTGTGTTTTTATAAACTATATATTATATAATTTATACCTATAAAATTCTTTAATTTAAAGAAATTTACATTTACCTTTATGATATATTAATTATAATTATTCTACCTATTACCCCGTACATACAATGCAGCAAAATTTAATAACCTTCTGTAACCTACCTGTGACATGACCGAACTATTACAATTCATGTACGACACATTTCTGTACTAAAGGCCTTTACACGAATCATAATTATGTGTTTTGGATTATGATGGATATGCTTTTGATGTATACGTATGATATACTTTTGATGTATGTATACGACGTGCGAAATTACGGCCTTGTTACTTGTGATACATCATAATGTAAGGCGAATGGTTTTCTCGGAAACATGTACGATGCCTGTCAAATGCACCTCAACGGTAATTTGATTGTGTTAACAAGGGTAATCCATGAGCAGGTATCATGGGGTAATACAGCGTCTTTTCGGTCTGTTATAAAATGGTATTACATGGGAGGCTTGGTAGATATGTTAAAAGTTTTTTGAAGTAACTATATTTAAAGCTTATAGATTAGATCGGTCAATGTACAATTCTTATGGGACAACAGAACTTAGAATTGTGACGCGATATAGCACACCGCATTATATTAACGTTCTATTTTGTCTCTTACTTAGAATATCAATACCAAAGAGTCTTCTGAAGAAAATAGATATTAAGTACAATGTCCTTAATCTGTCTTGTAATTATTTATACATACAACATTTTTCTTCACACTCCATGCGCGTGGAAGTCGGTTACCGCTTCATAAAGTAGTCTATATCCTTTTTTAGGATTCTAGTTACCACACACTAGTCAAAAATGCCAAAAAATACTTATAAAGTGTTTCCCCCAGGTGCAGACGACGCGGCTGCCGCTGCCGACATTCTCGCCGCGCGCGGTGCTGATGTACAGCGCGTCCGTCGGCGGCGAGGGCGCGGTGGCGCTGCAGCTGCGCGAGGCGGCGCCGGGCGAGCTGGACGCGGCGCGCCTGCACGACGACCGCCTCGCCATCGCCTGCCACGAGCCAGAGCTGCTGGCTGACCTGCTGCACGCTGCCGCTGATATCGGTAAGCGATCACGATTGCAATATGCGTTCCCATCTGGTACCCGACAATAGGGAACGGAGAAGCACTCCGGTGGTTTTTGCCGGTAGGTGACCGGCACATCCCCCCGTCTTTTCCAGGGCGGAGGCAGGCAGGCAAATGGTCAAAAGAAATTTATTGACTGCCTGCTTTCATCTGATATCTGATTGCTGTGAAAATAAAAAAATGACAGAACAAACATAGGTTTGTTCAGTAAATTTTGAAGCCCAACTACATAATGGTACAAGCATGATACATTTTGAAGTAACGAAAACTACATACTGAAGCCTATCCTATCCTATAATTTTTACAAAGCTTTTCCAATGTGCTTCGTTTCTTTATTAACACCAATGTTTACAAAAAAAAAAACTTCTTTACCACTATATACGCAAGATCTTTACATGATGGTAAACATTAGAGCATGTTAGTTTGTACAGCGGCGAGTGTTTACCAAGCTTATTGATATAGATTAAGCATTTCAGATTAGACTAACTAGCTCGATTCGAATCAACATAGGATATTAATTGTTATTTGTTTTACTCAGTTCTATCCTCCAGCAAGTACTCTAACTACATTTACGGAACTACTATCTTATTACGTGTTTATTTTGCAAGCATATAAAACACAACATTATTTTGTAGCGTTCTTCAAACCAAACTCGTAATAGATGGCATGATAAATGCTACAGAATATACAAACATCACAACAGACAACGAAATAAAACAACGACCAAATAATACTACAAATTTTCAGCTAATCCAATTCGCTCAGTTGACTCGGCAAGAGAGAATTCAAAGAATCCTTTTCTATTCATCCCGTACCGAACCGTCCCGTACCAAAACCAGATGTGTAAAACGTTATCCTGCATTTGGTTTCGCATAAAAATTTGAATTACAGTCAACAAAATTGGCATTCAGACGTCGCTACAAAGTCTTATATTTTATTTTACGCGAAGAATCATGAGCGGTTCCGCGACTCGCTACCTACCCAGAATGCTTCGTAGGTTATTTTGAAATTCAAATATCGAGTTTTGCATTCGAAACTGGCTGGAAGCAGTGCACTCGGACATCGCTCTGTCATTTGTTATCGACTGATTTAAATCTTGCGAGTGTGTACGTCTTTTGTCGGAAATGTTACTGTTTTCGTGAAATAGGGATGGGAAACAAAGGGAAATTTGTGTCAGTAAAAGCAGAATATGGTGAACTAGACATTTGTTTCTATTTTCGTACATCTAAAGTTTCGTTTTTCCGTTTATGCTTTCATGATGTTACGGAAAATATTACGTTCAAAATTTTCAAATAGCGTCTTTCTTTCGGGAAATGTAGGTAATTTTTATTATTTTCCTTCGTAACGTAATTTAATTTTCTCTCCAAACCAGTCCAGACAAACTTAATACAAGCATCACAAAGGCATCAGAACACGTTCAAATATTTAAATAATGCGAATCTTTTCAGCTCGTATTTTTGTTGGAGATCAAAGCTAACATAATTTACTAGCATACCAAATTCAAATTACGTAGTTCGTCGCCAGCCAGTCCCGATCCCTCGGGATCGTCGCCCTTGCAGGACATCAGCTTGTCAAAATCCACTCGAGAACTGTCTCGATTCTGTTTAAAAATGCAAACTCATGCAAACGAGGCCCGATGCCTCCTAATTGAATTAGATCTCCTTAGACGAACGATGAAAATGTCGCTTCTATTATTGAGCTCGTAAATTGTTAAGATCTTGCCTTTGTGCATGCCTATTATGAAAGTCTTTGGTATTTAACACGATAATTATTATAGCTTGAGTTCGAAGTTGTTCTTCAAACTATATTAATTTACTTTTAAACTTTGGATCTGAGGAGACTGCAGTTAATAACTTTTGATTGCATTAAGAGAGTAATAAGAGTTTTACGCGGTATATTTGTTTTAAATCTAGTCTAATCTAAAAACAGCACTTCAAGCCAGATTTTTGCCGTTCTATTAATACAATTCTATACATACTTTTTAGGCAACACTTATTATATACTGAGTTTATTTATTCACGATCTTATATCCATTTCAGCTAATTTGTAATAAGCGTGTCATTAAACTTTTTCTTTTGAAACACAAACTTTACTTAAACGCGATAACTATACATTTCGTGCAGTGACGATACAAAAACATTTCAAACATATTCCGTAACTAATTCACTTTTAAACTGGGGCCCAACCATTAACATTATGACGGACAGAAGGTAAACGCTAGTTTGATGTGATGATAACTAAATTCTCAGTGAGGTAAGTTTCCAAGCGTGTTCTATACCACAAACCCTTGTAGGTAAATATTCGGGAATTCCATTAACCAATCCCTTGGAGAGTATTTAATTAACATATAGTAAACAAGTTCATTATCCCTCTGTACTTTGTACGAAGTTTTCGACATTCCATAACTTGTTGGTTATTTAAAATTATATACTTTACTGACGAGGTTATTCCGAAAATGTTACTCTTTTGATTATGAAGAGAGGTTTTGTGTTCCTGAGATTCCGTGTCGTGATCCGCCATGGTGTTTATTTTTAACAGCATTTTTATTTTGGCTTGTATATTTATACGTTTATGTGGGTTTACCTACTATAAAGAGTGATATATTAGAGTTAACCATGAATTTTTGATCACTATATTGTTTATTACCCTAATTGTTGCTGTATGCTTCTTAAAACTTTTCTATGCTTATTGCAAAGTGCAAAGATTTCTCTATCAATGAATGAGAAAAATTCAGTTTGTCCGGAATATATTGGAGACCCATATTTATACATTTTTGTTCCTCAAAAGACAACAAATTATTATTCTAAACGAAGAACACCTCAGAGTAAAAAAAAACAAAACAGCCTCGAAAATAACCTGAAAGACACAATTTATAATTTCCATAAAAAATGCAAAGCAAAAATAATATCAAAACAACATTATTTTTCTCAACACAACCTCAGCGAAAACAATAAAAAGGGAACAGTGGTAAGCAATCTGCAATATGAATAAGTGGTAGTTTTTGCATATTTCATCCCCTAGTATCGGGGCCCGGGGTAGCAAGCACTTACAAAGATGAATTGTCACTTTTGTAAATTGTATCCGCCAAGTCAGCGGCTCGTCGTTAGATGGCGGTAGGAGCGCTCCGTAACGTTGTATGGCGTATTATCTAATGTAGATACTACATTATTATGATATGACATCCTTTGTTACTATGGAGATAGTATTTATAGAGTTTGAAAAGGTCGAAGGTGGTTTAGGGCTCATATTGCTAGTTTTGTTTAGGTACCTATGTCCTTTAGATAAAGTTAAGAAAATACTACTTTGTAAGGTATCAAAGTAGTTAAAATATTATTATTAATTTAATCTAACTTGAGACTAGATCTAAAAAATTGTATCATAGAGCAGAGCACGCCATAACGTACATATACATAAAAAAATAGCCTGTGTCATCCAACCATTGTAAAAAACGAACTTAAATTAATGAAAGCCGAACTTCCCCTCCCTTGCTAACATCGCAAATCCATTCCCCCTATAATCCGGCTTAGAAATTTTTAATACAATTCCATAAAGATTATTCTGTGTTACTTTTACCCCGTTTCACCCATCGTAAAATAATGATCAGTATTTTTCTTCCGGCCTCGAATGACTTAAGAAGTAGGGCGTGGAAACATGCGCATGATTTTCATGTATTTACATAGAATTTTCCGGAACACTGTACTCCTTGATTGTATGACAATGTGAGTGCAGTGTATTTTTATCAAATACAATACTTAAATCTAATACAAGAACAAACACTTCTATACTAAAATTAAATGTTATATAAATAAATAAAACTAACACGCGTCAAAAAACTCATCGTCATCTTTGTCAATGGCGGGAAACGTGCCCAGAAGTCAAATATCAAATATGTATTTTAATATATTGTTTGGTTATTATTAACCTTTATTAAATTAACGTAATTTTATTATCTTTTTAGTGCAATGTCATAAGAAATTGTGACACTAGATGACTGCGTATTATTTTTAAGGTTATCGATACAACTTTTTAAGGAAATTAATTGTCAATGAACAATAAAAGGCTTTAATTAAAAACATCAGAACTGTTTCTATTTATAGGAAGGAAGCTATTCAACCGCGGAAAAGATACAAGCCATTACAATCTAAAACATTTACAAATATGAAAAAAAAAATATTAAACATTCCATTTAAAAAACCGTCCGTTGAAAGGAAATCTCTCAATAAATATTGTGTGAGTCCAAAATTGTCGAGTAACAGCGGGATATTAGGTACCCATCCCGATCGACCCACATTTTGGTCCACATAAATTCACGTGGGCCTGTTTCTATTAAATTTTACGACAAACACGAACCCTCATATAACTTTGTTAATAAATGTTATAATATATTGGAGGCAGATGCTAGTCGTATCTCACTAACTGTATATGTACTCCACTATTAAAGACTGCTCGGAAATAATGTCTTTACAAACTATTTGCATGTCATGATTTGTGATGGTAGGCCAGTTATATTAAAGGGATTGGCATATGTTATAATACCTCGACGTGTGAAATAGAAGAACAACACACACAAAGTTTTTTATTTACTATTATTTACTTGACTATTTGTTAAATTATCGGAGCACCATAAATACCTCGGGTTCATATGGACAAAACATCAGCGCTTCTTTATTTTAAAACCTATAATACCCATAATAATTTAAATCTTTAATGGTGTTATTTTTTTTCTGCCTGATAAGCTCAAAGTTTTAAATATATAACTTTATGTAGCCATTTGTATATGATATCACTGACGGTAAATCTAAGCTTTATGATGAAATGAGAATGATTATAATCTGCAACGTTCTAGACTATAATATCAAGTCTAAGCTTCTAATTGTTCAGCTGCCTTCCAAACACAAGTAAGACGTCAGTTGGCTTTGTAACAGTACTGTTTGTATAACTACTGCCTTAAGCTCGTAAGCCGTAATATTCGAAGCTTCGGCTTAAACGAGGTGGCTATATCTGATTCCCATCGCAGATAGTGATGATACGGTAAAAAGGCAACCCTTAATCGAGTCTACTCGATTCTACTCGATACTACACGATACAATCTTATCGATTCTGCAATCGAATTGGGTATCGGAACCGATACTGTTAATGCTCCCATTGTTTTTCTTAAAGATTATTTTGGGAGGAAATTGTATCGATATTTGCATGATAGCACAATTTAACGCGTTTACTGAGGCTTTATGCTTCAAGTTTGCCGTTCCGTGAATGTTGTATAATGCTTACCATCAACCTTAACTTTCCCTATGGGGTTCGCAGAGAGTATAAGACAGTTCCCATAAAAAATATAATATTTGTCAATAAGATTTACCATAAAAGAGCTTATCGCAGCACGCTGTAGTGAAATGGCATAACAAAATGCTGGCCAGCTTGTTTTCTTCTTTCGCCTAGCCATCTCCCAAGCTATGTTTGTGTCGGCCCCAATATTTTTATCCATACAAATAAAAAAATACATAAATGAAAAACCACAGAGTAAAAATAAAACTGTCTGATATTCGTGTGTTGGAGACATTAAATATTTAAATATGTAATTTTCCTTTGACGTTAAACACGTGTAAGCATTGAAAGCGTTTTATTTACAATTTATTTTTTATACAATTTTATTTATAATATTTTTGTTTGAAAGCTTTATTTGTTGACTGTACGCTAGCCACAGGGGAATGATTTCCACGAGCCACTAACTTTGCTTCTCTAGAGGAAAACTGAAGGAAAATGATCTATTGAGGTGTTGTCTTGTCTATTAGCCGTGATGCTCCTAATTTGAGGAAAAAAGATAAAAATACATTTGATGTATTGATGGCGGTATAATGTCGATGTTTATAACGATATTACTTCGCGTTCGCCTACACATTATATTCAGTCAAAAAGGTCGTATTTGACGATACTACATGAATTTGTGTATCTAAAAATTTATTTAGACTTATTTCCAGCGATTTTCTTAAGCTTTTTATTTAAACAAACAAACATCCCCAATCAATTATAAGGTCGGCACTGTACTTGACTAAAACATAACAAGGGCCAGTCGCCCTATTTTTTCGACACTACATCAAGAACAAAGGAGCATAATAATTTTGAGAAAACCGCCTCAGAGTTATTTTTATAAAACAAGTGGGGAAGCGGAACCCTCTTGCCGAAGGGAAATGCGGTACCATAAAGTTGCAAATGAAGTAATACCGTACTCGAGAGGTACCGAAAACTAAGTCGGTACCAAAACTGGTCACAGAGCCACTTGGGCCCCAATAGACTGCTACCAATTTGCTCCCTATTTACTTAGTGTCATTTAATTTAGCTGAATAAATTTGTCGGGCCACCGTGGACCCCGTTTCACTTTGTAATTAATATTGACCATTCCAACCGAAATATCGCTAACTATTTAGGAGTATTCAACTATTTTGATGCTGTAGCTGTTTTCTGACAATGAATTTCTAATTAGTTGAATTTCTTGGTCTGTTCTCAATTATGCTTGGATATAGACTATAGTGAACAACCGCTGTTAATTGAGCAAATATTTTACAAAATACTGACCGATGGCGTCAGAAATTAATTGAAACCAAATATCCTTCAGCAAATACTATGATGCGTTGTTTAGTAAATTGCTTTAGTTTATTTTTATTTGGATACTAAGTATTACATCACATATGCGGCAAGCAAGGTGTAAACGAATCACAATTCAAGATTATGTAGCACGTGGAAAAATATTCTTGAAATTGAAGTTGTGGAGAGCAGCGGGCGTTTATTGCAGCCTTCGCGCGTCACTTGCCGTTTTATTATGTCCCACATTTAGGTGCAAATAAACAAGATGATAACTGAAACGTGCCGACTGTGGCGCAACCTTTTTTTACTGTAACAGTATTACCAGTATTACAGTATTTGGGAAAGTATGATTGATTTGATTGAACAATACTTTCCCTTTTATTATTGACTTCGATTACTTATTTAGGGCTGTTCTATTTGTTTGTTAAGATCAATTTGGGTTTTGTTTATCTATTGTTTTATTCTCTGCAAATAAGATGAACTATAATAAAAAAATAATGCCTTCAATTGGGACTATTTTTGATGCACAAAGAAAAGACTAGTAAAAAATAAATGTATAAATTCTTTAGCCTTTGCTGAAAGATAATAAACAACGTCTAAATTCAACCTTTCTCTTATTAATATAACAATTGAGTATGACATATAAGAGGTACTTGATACCTACTTAATTAGGGACGCTCCGTACTTTAGGGAATAAGGAAATTGCTCAGCTGCCATAAATAATTTATAGGGATTCGAAGCTGCACAAGTTTTAAGAGCTCTTCTGTTCGTAAGAGCTTTCAGACTTGAAACAATTAATGTTAGATACTTTTGATAGTACACCATGCAACAGTTGAAAGGAAACGGAAATAAATAATTTATCAAATTAATTTACAGAAGTGTACATGCCAGTATATTCCATCACCCAGGTGAACAAAGTTAAATACATCGAACAAAGTGGAGTTTTTAGTCTCCTCAATTCACCTCAAAATCATTTCACCCAGATATAATGAGTATTATTTTTTATTTCGCCCTGGCGTTGTTTTATTTTATTTTGGTAAAGAAATGCGAAGAATGTCACTTATATTGACAAAAATACGTGAACACACAAATAAAGTGTGAAATGACATATTCAAACTATAAAGTGATGTATAATTATGATTATGCAAATTTAGCATCTATTAAACATCATAGTCTCATTGAATTAGTATATTGTCTTATTAATACAGATAACCTCAATAAATAACTTTCAATGTATTTTGAGTAACCGCCAATATAGTCGAATAACAAATTTAATTAGTTGTAAGTGAATACTATTTGGTTTGTTTACTTGAGATTGTAATTAAATAGATTAACTTTAGAACGTTCTTCATCATATGTACCTGTAATACAATACAAAGTTTCATATAAACTTAAAATAATATTTGTCAGTTTAATTCATTGTATTTTTTCGGTAAATTATCTTATTCGGTTCTTCTTTTACACAACTAGTGGAGTACGTCACGATTAAGTTCGTTTAGTGCTATATTGCTCCTCTCAATAGTCTTTAATACAATTCATACATGGGTTAAAGTGAATAAACAAACCTTTCCACACATATCTACATTCTCAGCTTACCTAAATGGTTCCATGTTTCTAAACGTCGGATTTTCATCAAAGTTTTATGTTTTCATCTTATGGTTATCTACTAATAATTTATCTAGTAATAGTTTTTAATATAATAAGTATTTGTACCTACTCAAATATTTATGCTTCGGAATCGGCAGAATATTATGGATCAAAATATTTGTGACATCTTTACTGAACCATATTCTTACAAGTAAATATATCTTTATCTTTAGTTAAGTGGTTTTTCACTTGTTTCAGATGGTGAGCATGACGGCCTGTCAGCATTCTTGGGGTCAGCGTCCCCAGAGCTAGGGTTAGCTTCAGACGCGTCAGATAGCCTGCCTCTCCCAGATCACGATATCGGTAAGATAGGCTGGCAATTATAAGAGTGAGACTAACCCTCGATAGACGAAACACAAGACAAAACGTCATCGATATCTAAAAGGCTTATGTAACGAATTAATACGGTGTTTTCCCTTTGTGACCGATTTTTCCAACCTATAATGTGTTTTTCTTATTTATCTATTGGGTGATTAACAGTAAATTATGACCATCACTATGCCAGCAATGTTTTACAATGGCCAGAGTCTACGTCTTTAAAATACACTCTTATTATATTAATAGCAGAGCTACGTACCCATATTACAATAAGGTACAAAATAACGTGCATTATCTAAATCCACTATGTAAAAATCGTAATTTTTTTACATAACATGTCCCAGGACATTATTATATTATATTTCCTATTTTCCACCAGCCAAATCGGCAAGAGTCACTACTTTATAACAAATCGAAAGGTAAAATATTTAATTCAGTCAATTAACCTTAATTTCGCAAAAACCCGTACACAATCTTCACATACCAAAGTATCGCAAGTGGCTCAAATCAATGTGTTAAACACCCATATGTATGTAGTACATACATATTATAGTCAACTTGATTGAAGTTAAGGACGCAATAAACCCTCTTTGTGACAGTAATACCAATTTAGCGTCTGTTTATTGCTTGTATCACTAATTGTATTGATGTCTCAACAATATATCTGAGGCGGTGCCCTTTGATAGTAGATAAAGTGCAATTAATTTGCATGTGTTGTACAATCATACATATGTATGAAGACAATGGATGTTGTGTAGTGGTTTGAGAGACTCTTAATTTAATTAGGATCAAAGCTAAACAATCTATTTATTTCAGTTTGTATATGTTGGTTACAGTGTTCTTCGATGTAGGTTTAAAATGCTCATCTTATTGTTTCAAAAGTTATTAACGAGACATTTCGCATCAAGAAAAAAACACGTATTGTAAACCATCGCTTTAACTTGCAATTTTCCCTAAAAAAATCCTTAATCATACCACTTAAAATTCCATATCAAATCGTATCCTCTTAACCATCTATGAATTATTTCCAATAACTACATTTCAAGCATATAACTATTATTTTTTCAAGTTTAGGTAATTCGCTTCTTACCTCTTGTAAGCAATATGAGACACGACATAGTAAAAGAGCAATTCTCCGCAAACTCTCTTAAGGCTTATAGTACACAAATTACCACTTTAAAATACATTAGTGGATGCAAATTATGTCAAAGCGCGGATACGTCTGGAAACGTTAGATTATATTATGTAGACATATGTATATATGCGTCTCGAAACCTTCAGAATAGCATATTAAATGCCTTGGACCTCAAATATAATTAAGAAGAATAGTAGAGTATTATTAATGGTTTAATATAGATTTAATTGGTGACAATTGTTTCTGATTAGATTTATAGGTACTAGTTAGTATTTGTACTGTTAAATCAATCTAACAGTGTTTCCTTGCATTGCACTATATTTTCTTCCTTCTTTTTATTTAGATTTTATTGTCTTTATTTCTTTCATGTCAATGTTTTTCCTTTCCTATTTCGTCTACTTTTTCGGACATGGTTCGGACATGTTTATATAAACTACAAAACAAATAAATACCAACGAGTATGTTGATTCCTTGTTGTTGAAAAAATACTTTGTTTATTCAAAGTTCAAAACAGACTGTAGATATTGGTTTCTTAGGTTTACGCGAATGTTAGACATTGAAATAAAACTACTTTTACGGATTTTATCGCGGTTTGTATTTAGATTTTATAGTATCATGGTCACGGGCAGTCTGCCCGTGACCATGATACCTGCAAAGGTGTCGGAACGTCGGGACTTAAAATCTAAATACAAACCGCGATAAAATCCGTAAAAGTAGTTTTATTTCAACAGACTGTAGAGTTAAGACGAAATATATGTATTCTTAATGACACCGTTATGCCTCGTGGATTGATGAATGCGGCTTTAAAACATTAAGATGAATAGATCTGGGGTTCCGTTCCCGCCACAGAACTTTGCGAGATTGATGTGTTTCGCGAAGTGACATCCGTACTGGAATAATGGCTTAACTCCAGTTTTGTAAGGAAAACATGAAATATTAAGGATACCTGTTACACAAATCTTTTCGTACATCGCAGTGTATCGCTCGTAAAATTCAATGAGAAGTTTTAGAGAACTTGAAGTTAAGTTTAGTCTGAAACAGTTAGACGGATAGTTATTTATTGCTGCTAGTGAGTGAAGCATGCAGTTTAGTGCAATGTATTTCGTATCTCTGGTATTTTTGTGCACCTAAATGTTCAGACAATATTTAAAGAGGATAGCTTGATTAATCTTTATTCGTTAAGTGCATTACCGTCGCTTACATATTTAGTAAAATTTATTTTTCTTTCTATTAGCAGAAATTAAAAACTGAAATATTCACAAATACACAGTAAACTTGAAGACCTGACAATTTTAATCGCTCTAATACTAGTATGACTCATACGTCTATAGAAAAGGGAATAGAATTATATGGCATTTAAAGCAAAATGTCAGTAATATCTACACCAAAGTGCATTTATGTAGTCAATTTACTCAACGGTAATGCATTTTCACTCAAGACTAAACTTATAAACCCTCAAAGTTAAAATTAAAAGTTACTGAAGTTCTTTAAAGTGCAAGCCGCTTAGAGCAGTATCTAATTTACGTGTGATGCAATCTCGAGTGCAGTATGTTTGCATGTGGCGCCCTCTCGCGAGTGCTATTTGTAACTGCTTGTCAAAGGGTTTACTTTATGAGAGCTTTAGACTAATACTGTATAAACAACTTGTTACTTTCGACTTTGCTAGTATTTGCCAGATATGTTTGAGAGATATTAATGTGTGTGTGCTGGATAACTGAAAGTCTCTCAAAGTTTGTGTGCATGTTGACAGCAAGTAAATGTTAGGTAGTTTGTTTATAATTGCCTGTAAAAGACACAGTAGGTACAGTTAAATAAAACATACTGAAATACAGATAGACGAACATACAATAAAGCAATTTAATATGTGCCTCTTTTGCTTTCATGTTACAGAATACTGAGACAAATGATGAATAAATTTAATTATTTTTCGTTATTGATTTCTGAAATTTAAAGAATATTACACGCAAAATTACATTAGTTAGAACTATTTTGAATTTGAAAATAGTTTTATATCTGAATTTCCATAGAGATGTATTTATATATTTAGAAAACCAATAGACTATAATCCTGGGAGCTTATATTTCCAACACTGTCGTTGTTGGCTTGATGACGCGTGACATTTGAGTGACGTCACTCAATTACTTCTGACGGCTGAATCGAAAACTGAAACGAAGCGAATCGTCCGTACACAAAAAAAGTCATTGTATTAAAAAGCAATTCCCCTTTCTATTCCAAAATTCTCTGTTTTTCTTACCCCCAAATACTCAAACGCAACTTAACTTTGAGACGTTGTTAAATGTAAATCCGTCGCTACTTTACACCTTAGAGTGACAGAGACAGCCTGAAACGTAAGCGCGACCATGGACGTAATATACTAGCGCGACTCAAAACTGATTGATGTTTGAATATTTCGGCCATAAGTCTATGCTGTTCATCTGTCCATCTTTAAAAGAATAATCGAAAGAAAAAATACGACCTTATTTAGGTTTAATCAATTTATGTTTTGAGCATCTTGCTATACTTTTCGCACCTTACCGTATTCCGAGAACGATACTCTATACATTTAATCCTGGTCTTGACTTTTAAAGTTTGTTACGTGGCTTTTAAAGTTGATTGCAAGTTGAACGCCTCGAGTCTTTAAATTATTTCCTGGTATCCAAGTTAGGGAAGTTTTTTGAACGTATGTTAACGTCAGAAAGGAGGACGTGTTCGTGATTCTTGCTAATTAGTTTGTAGGTAAGTATCTGTTTCTGATGCTTCATGTTTCTGATGTGAGATAGGTACGGAAAACAAATGAAAATAAATCATATTCCAATGAAGCTTGTGTTTATAAATACTATTTTCTTTCTGTAGTGTTTTTAACCGACTTCAAAAAAAAGGAGGTTCTCAGTTTGCCCTGTATGTATGTTTGTATGTATGTATGTATGTATGTATGTTTGTCCGCGATTATCCCGCGTTTGGCTGAACCGATTTTGATGCGGTTCTCAGAAAATAGTTTGTTAGATCAAGTCGGTGTCGGTCCTTATAATATAGTATTAAAATTTGCTATTAGCGGCTGACACCGACTCCAAAAATAATTGTGCTTAAGTATAATTATACTTATTATCCAAATATTTTGGTTATTTGATAAGCAGTACATTTAAAATTATTTCATACTTTTGTGTGAATCGGCTTTTTGAAGGCGGTTCTCTTTTTTTTTAAAGTTATTATATGCCGAGTTATATTATTAGTAAAAAACTTGTCCAGAAAAATTCTTTACAGAAATATAATATTAAACTGAACTTGAAAAGAGGCACCAATGTCGAGTTTATTCTTTTTTTTTAATCATTCAATCTAAAGTAAAGTCTCCTTAGGTACACCCTGAACGCAGATGCGGTACATTATCTATATTTATATAAGAGAATTGCTGTTCGTTAGTCTCGCTAAAACTCGAGAACGGCTGGACCGATTTTTCTAATTTTGATATGGAATTATTTGTGGAAGCCCAGGGAAGGTTTAAAAGGTGAATAAATATGAAAATGTTCGGAATTAAAAAAAAGCAATGTATTTTTAGTTTATTTTATACAAAAGTTTAGGCTTTTATTTATCGATTGAGGCAGTACGAAGTCTGCCGGGTCAGCTAGTTCTTTAAAACTATGTTATATTATGCAATCAATTTTTATTGTATGGTGGTTAAGAAACAATTTTTAATCTCAGTTCTACATACGTAGATACAGTAAACTCACATCATTTAAGAGAAGAATCAAAACAACTATCCCCGAGACTTACTTTCTCATTGTCACAGCACATTAAGTTTCGCCTGCTATGATAAATGCTGCAACACTGATTATTGCGACAATCCATTACAACTAATGGATTTCCCATTTTGACTCATTTGATGGTATTCAAACCCATACCACTCATAAATGGAAACAATTATCCGAAATATGGTGTCGTGGTGGCCTAGCGGTTCAATGAACGGATTTGTATGCACGAGGTTGCAGGTTCAAACCCGGGCAAGTACCAATGTAACTTTTCAAAGTTATATGTACTTTCTTAATTATTCTAAGACACTTCTGACAAACGGTGAAGGAAAACATCGTGAGGAAACCTAGATTCCAAAATTTGGGATCTGAAATCGCCAATCCGCAGAGAGCAAGTGTGGTGATCAATGCTCGTGCCTTCTCTATATGGGAAGAGGCCTGTGCCCAGCAGTGGGACGTTTATAGGCTGGATTACATCCGAAATATAACAAAGTGAATATGTACATTTTATTACATACTATTGTAATTTTTTAAAAGCATATCCAGCTACGCAAATTATAAGTGAAAAAATCATTAATTAATCTAAAAATATCTGAAAACACAATATTGATTAATAAATTGTAATCATTTAAAAGTATTTTCAAGCACACTTACTATTATAAACTAAAAAGTCATTTAGTCTCTATTTCTATGATTCCTGTAAATAAATAAAATGCATGCATATTTCCTTTATGCATAACTACGTCCGATATGTAACACTATACCATTGATCCCTAGTACAGCATACCATAATATGATGGGAATGGCTATGGGAGACACAAAGGGAAACAATGGCTGGTATTGATTACTATTAATAACTCACGGTATAGCCGTATTAATAATCTGGTCGGGTTCCAATGGACATTGCGAATCCCATAACTGATAGTAAATCCTCTTTTGTTTTTATTGTCGAGGTTTTACTAGGAATATGTAGAAAAGGGTAGATGACTAGGTATGAAAAGTCAAAATTTATTTAGTCCGCCATTTAGATAATCAAAATATAATAGACACATATTTTTTCTTTTCTCAAATAAATTACAAAATACGAAGATAAACCGCTGTAAAGTTCAGGAGTGGGGGCTTGTGACGTCACGGCTAGGTACAATTTGTACTCAAACGTGACGTCACGCAAGAATTGTACTCGCTGTATCTTCGTAATTCTTTGTTTACGGGACTATACAAAAAATACGTGTCTAATATTTTTTTCTTATCTAAAAGATGGACATAAAAATAAAAATTAGTCATCATCCCTAATGTAGTATTTGTTTTTGTAAAGGACTAGTATTCATGTGTTCATTAGCTTTTAGTGTCCAGTCCAAGGAAATTTATTTTAGCCAATATGGTTTTCTGATATGTGTAATGTTTAAAAAACATAATATAAATATATATAATGCGGACATCACATACATTGCTCTGAACAAAACTAAAATAAGTAGCTAAAGCACTTGTGCCATAGCACAAGTGCTTTAGCAGAAGCTTTAGAATTCAGAAACAACAAAGGTACCACAAACACCCAGATCCGAGGCAATGTAGAAAAGTTGGTTTCTACATTGACCCGTCCGGGGATCGAACCCGGAACCTCAGCGCTAGCGACACCTTGAAACCGGTGCGAACGCCACTCGACCACGGAGGTCGTCGAATTTTTATGTTTTTAGTTTTGTATCTTATACTTACACAGCACCTTCTACTGAAGTCGGTTAAAAACTATACTTATTAACCATAGAAACATAAATTGCTAGGTATCAAGAGATTAAATATTATAAATTATCCCTTACCGATCGCGAATACAACACAACAGTACAAAATAAGACAAGCGCTTTTGAAAATACGTTGATTCTGGTCAAGCATTGTTATGTGCTATCGAGTGTCACAATGGAACTGGAGCCGACTGGATCGGGAGACAAACAATACTGGAATGTCTTTGACGAAGCCTGCAAGATGAGGATTGTCTGCTAGAATATTCATGCCATGCGTTTTCAAGAAATATTTCATTCATATATTTTTATTTTATAAAATATTTTTAGTACACACGCAAAATGATACAGTACATTAATTAATTTATTAACTTAACATTAATTTATTAACTTAAGCTAGTAGGTACTTGTTTGAATTTATAAGTATAAGTCTAAAATAGAGAGTAACCGTATTGATCCTTAAGTAACCAAAAAAAAAACTTTTACTGACTGTCGGTATAGGATTGAGAGTGACAATACTAAAGTGGAAATAAAATTTATTCTTCAAAATCAAAAATAACCTTTAATAAAATTTTGAATACCGGTAGTCTTCAAAAATAGTGACTCAAACATACAAATAAAACTACTTTTATGGATTTTTCCCGGTTTATATTTAGATCTTAGGTCCCATATTTTCGACACCTTTGCAGGTACCATGCCATGTTCCCGTGACCATAAAAATAGTTTTATTGCAATGTCTAACATTCTTGTAAACCTCCGAAATCAATATACAAACGCATGAAGCTTGCTTTGTATGTTTAACACGATATTCCCCTTTAAAAAAAACCTCAATCCATCAAGGTTTGTTTTCCGATATATGAAATCAAATACGAGTTCAAGCAAGCACCCAACTGCATTAGCAAATGAGGGGGAGAGAAAGGAGGCTGCCATACTTAATGACGTCACGAGTTCACGACTCAATACGAAACCTTCCCTTATAATAATGTGTACTGTTATCTATAACAAGATGCTTATTATTTTGAGAAACATTCACGTTTCTTTCGTAATATATATGTATACATAATAGTCAAGTTTTTTTGGTAGCCTTTATATATGTTGTTTGGATGTATTGTGAGTTTGTTGTATTATTAGTCTAGAATACTTTTTATTTGGAAAGACTGTTACTACGTCTGAAATTCCATTTAAACTGTAGGTATTCGGTTGACACATTTAGAGGAGAGTAAATGGCTGTATGTATATGTCTAAATGTCTACAATTTTAGATGAGTCTTAAATCAAAACTATGTTAGGACCTAAGTCAATATTATTCCTGGCTTTTAGTAGCAACTTAGCCTACAGTGACATATGTATATTTTAACATTAAATCTCCAATGCAAGTTCCAACACGTAATTATAAAGTAGCTATCAATCAGTAAAAGTGTGTTTGTAATCGAATCAGCAGTTTTAAATATTATGATCATTCAAGCCTACACTGTATACAAAAGTATACAAATATCACTTTGAAAAAATTCCCATTGAAATAATTTCTTCCAATTTACGTTATCAAATCAATTTTTAGCATTTTTCAGTAAAACCAACACGTAACTTTATTCTTACATCCTTAATTTTTTTTCTTACATAATAAGCTGACTATCGTATTCCCAATGAGTATAAAACTAGCTAGTAAACATGTACATTAGCGGATGGTAATGAGCATCGCGGATCGCCCCCAAGGTCCAATTGTTGACAGTTGTCTGATGGATTGCCGAGCTCTTCCTGTGTGCACAATGTCCCAGTTTGGGACATTCGCGCGGTTCGGGACGAGTAGACCCTAGTTCACAACTTGCTTCATCATTCATAATACGGGCTACTTTGTTTAAACTTTCACTGAATAAATGACGGTTGTTCTACGTTTGGATTTTGAATTAAAATGTTGTGACGTGTATAAATTTAATTTTGTTTGTTGTTAGGATAGATCTCACCGGTCTAAATGACATGTACGTTTTTGGTGTTTTCTAATTTAATCGATTAAAAGTTTTTTAATAATAAGCTGTAAATTAAAAAAAATAGGACGTAAATGAAAGTCTCTGTACTAAACTGAGCAAATAAATGCTTTAAAATCTGTAGTCAAATTCTACCAGCTTAAACACTGGCGTAACTAAATTTTACAAAGTAACAAGTTCACAATATCCACTAAAAGACCTTAATAGTTCTGCTCTTAGTTCAGAACTTAAACAGTAATAAAGCTTTAAACTATGAAGTCACAAAACTTCATCTCAGCGCAAATCAAATTAATCAAAGCAGTTACGAATACTGGCCAGAATATAAACTTTGAATATAACCGCGTTGCTATCAGAACGAAGCGTCTTGGCTACTTAAACGCAGCATATTAGATTATTGGCATGTTGGTCTATCTGGTTGTAATATTAAAATATTTATGAATATTATATAACTATGTTCATCACTCTATAAAGGCCTAGTGTGAGACCACAGGGTTGTTGGTGAGTTGTCCTAAAATATAAGAAAATAATATTATTTAATAGTCCGGCCTATAAACGTCGCACTGCTGGGCACAGACCTCTTCCCACATAGAGAAGGCACGAGCATTGATCACCACGCTTGCTCAATTGCGTATTGGCGATTTCAGTGACAAAATAAAATATGCTATGGAATATTATAATATATATATGACGAGTACTGGCCAGTATGACGCAGCATTACCAACTATACTTCACAAACGAAACTTAAAGGTGCCTCGTAAATTCCCAGCACAGATGCACGAGATAGGTGACGAATAAAGGTACAGTCCCGTTAATTTATGTTTACTTCCCACTGTTATGACTACCACAGTTTGAAATTGAAGCTGTAAATTCTCGTTCTTTGACTGTAACGGTTTTTGCGGTCGGTTGATATTGGAAATACTGGATAGTTTGAAAAACAAAACGCTATCTAATTGTATAAAAACTTTTTGTTATTATATAATTAATCTACTCATTCATCGATTATATAAAAAGCACACACGCTTAAAATAAATTATTTACATACTAGATAGGTACTGCTACATAGTCGATACTGTGATATGAAAAGATTTAGAATTATTATTAATTTTTATACCATGATATTTAGATCAGTAAATAATACCACAAAAGTGCTTCTAAGTCTTGTCATAAGTTTAATAAAGAATTAATTATTATTTTGACTTATAAAAATACATTTCTGATAATCCGATTATTTAATAAAATTAATTTACAGTAAGTAAATTACTTTACGGAAAATAAATCAGAGCATAATTGTTTTGTAGCCAAGCTTAACTTAACCAGTTCTTCCTATAATTTACAGCATTAATACATTTTCTCGTTAAAACGAACAATAGCTGTCCATAACATTATTGTAATTTTATACTAAATATTTACAATAATTATAATTACGCTAAAGTATTTAATTCATTTCAATATGATTTTTTATTTTCAATAATTAGACATCACATAACGTTTCATGTATTATGTATTTAAACATGCGTATATATTTCAAATAACTTAGACGCGTACATTTACAAAAATGTCTGCCGATTATATAGTTGAACAAAATATTATGTCAAATCATAAAAAATCAGCAGAACAGGTTTTTAACATATTAGTATATACCACAGCTTATATTACGCGTAAGACTAGAATATAATAAAACACCATAGTATTCCCTAATTTCACAAAGAATCGCATTATAATTTCTTATATCTCTTTCAACAAACATACTTGGTGCGTCTATTTTGCTTGGTGTTCCATTAAGCTTGTGATGGGACGGTCTTATGCAATTTATCTTCGCAGCAGATGGCGCCACAGTTTTAAGGGTTAACGGTCGGGATTATACTAGAAATTGAACTTGTTTGCTTGCATATAAATTTGTACTATGTTGTGTCTGTGAGCTTATGTTATGAAACATAATAACCTTTTTGCAACCCACGACGAATAATTTTGAGGTCTGGGTATGTCTGTGGCATCGTAGCGCCAAAACGAATGGACCGATTATGATGCGGTTGTTTTTAGTTTGTAACCAAATATCATCAGGATGGTTGGAAATATAAATGTAAATAGTGTGCTAAAAGATTCTAGATTTGAGTCTAGATAATACTGAATTTAATACACATTGAGAAACAATAAAACTACAATTAGTGCAAAGAGTCAGATTAATTATAATTATCTAACTCAATCCTAATCTAAAATGAGCTCTCATTATAATAAACGTCAAAGCTTTTAGACTGAAAGTTTCAGGTTTTTGCTAAATCTTGTTCCTAATTCATTAACGTCAATCCGAAGTTTAAAGTTTCAAGGTCATTCGTTTGACAGGACTGTTCTTAAATTAATCATCAGCTAAGTATTTGCTTTGGTGTGTTTAATTAATAAAGTTTCTGTAGTTAATGTAAGAGGTTTTAAATTTATTTGAGATCAGTTTATTTGACTTTTTTATTGTATGACATGACCTATATAAATTAATATATATTGGTCACTCAGGTTAACGCGAATGTTAGACATTGAAATAAAATCAGGTTGTACGTTAAATAAATATATTTTATAACCTACCCATTGAAGCGTTTATATAAGTAGAGATTTGCCAGCAGTTTTAGGAGAATATTTTTTTTTAATCTTAGCATATACTCGTAAATATTTCTGATTGTTTCTCTACAATGTCAACAATAAACTTTTCTTAACATATACCAAAAATTGACCGTTGGGCATTGAAAGATCTCTATCTACCTACTTCTTTGACTAGTATAACGATATTCTACTATGGGATTGTTTATCAGATGTTACTAAAATAGTACCGTCGCGAATCACTACGTTAATTAAATTGAAATTACCTAAAATATAGGTTAAATTGAAGCCTATTCTAAAGCGATTCCTTTATTCGATAGAAATCTTCCACAGCCTTCCCTTTTGATAAAAACTCCCCGGCGTATTGAATAATAACAGACTATTTGTGGGAAGAGAAAAGGTTTACAGACAATAGCGTTTTCGTGTTTCATAACGAATATCTACTTAAGTGAGATTCACGCCTACTTCTTCAAACTGGGTAAGTTGAATTCTTTTAACACCAGAAAACCCAGAGTGAAATAAACTACTAGTGCCTCGCAATGAAACTCTCAATATAAAAGAATTTATTTACTTTACGTAAAAATACACCGACAATTCTTTTTACTCAATTAATAAAAATGTTTCCATTTTAAATAAGAACGCAAACTGTATTTTACCATTCCACACAAGAATAACAATTAGCCACCACAACGCAGGCAGCTAACAGCAAAAAAAAACGAAAAGGAAACAAAAATAAAAGGGGAAATTTTACGCAGTACAGTTTTGGTGATTTAACTAAAGTCCGTGAAGGGAAAACGAACGATTTGTATTCATGATGGCGTCCTCCGCAGGTTTGGTAGGTGCGACAGAGTAGATTCGCAATTTTCTCTGATTCTCTAGAGGCAACCCTGATTCGGTACAGTTATTACGATAAATCCGAGCCCTATTTCGCATATCGAAGGAAAACCGCTCGGACCTTGGTTTGTAGGGGATTGTTTTGGGAAACCTGCTTTATTAGAAACATGGTTCACGGGCTACCTTTATTGTATAGATAAAATGAGTATTTTTTTTTTTTGTTATAAATAAAATTCTCCTCCTACTATAAGAATCTGAACAGACACCTCGACAAATTCTAGCTCTCTAAATTCCAAGTCGGTACTCATTATTTCCAAATAGAAGGTCAAACATTAATCCTATATTCCTTAAACAAATTTTCACGTGAAGGGCAAGAAGCGTACCTACAAACACATAATCCAACTTTTACGTTTACATCACTAAGATTACAATTACACCAGGAATATAATAAACTGCACACATCTACTGAAACATAAGTTTACCATTTAATAAGAAGAAATGTCTAAGAAAATACATTATTTAATATAAGTATATCTTGTTGCACTACAGTTGCATGAGGTAGGTCACAAAGGCAGGTGGTTCTGTGAGAGTCAACAAAGTTAATGTACGTTGGTTCTTCGGAATGTGCTCTGGAGTCCTCACATTAATCATGTACTTACGTAATTGATTGTTTGCGATTAACAGGAACGGTAGATATACATACGTCATACATGTTATATAGCTGGGTTTGTTTGTATTTGTATGAAACATTCTGCTATTGCAATATTTCCGTGCTTCAAACAAAAGTGTTCTTTAAACGCGAATTCACGAATTTTTAAGACTCTTTTTAGTATGTAATAAATAAACTATATAATATTCCAAGTACCTAACATGAAAGGTCAACATAAAACTTCCATCAGTCAGAAATTCTAATCTTGAAAATAATACCGCTTGTAAGTGCAAAAATAATAGATTTTTTTATAACACTTTTAACATTATTTGTCACCATCGTTAACTATTTACAACTAGTTCTTCCTCTCCATATACAAGTTAATCACTCCAACAAACAAGTCCTTAAAATATTAAAATGTAACCTTAAAACAGTAACCACAAAACCTAGTGCCGCGAAAGCCTCCACAAAGCGTGATAAATCTCGAAGCACGTGACAGATAAATAACCCGAACTAAGGCTTCGTAGGTGACACGCCATCGGTGCAGCCTTTGTTAATTAACTTAACATATTTTACACAAACTACGTACAAGTGAGATTTATTCTCTCCGGCTCGTTTCGGTAAATAAGTAGCTCTTGAAATTGCTTTTAGTGGGCGTAAAAGTAAGTAAATTTAAAGTGATTAAATTGGTTTTATTGATTTTTGATGTTCAACGTTTGTATGTTTGTTCTCCTTTCACGCAAAAACTAGTTGATGGATAATAGTAAAATATGGCATTATGCACAGAGATAAAACAATCCTATGTGTTGACACTTAGGATTGTTTTTATCTCTGTTGTAATAATACGCGTTAATTAGCTTAAAATAATCATTTCAGTTGTATTATACTATACTTAATGCCCAAAAGATTCCCATTATTTACATTACTAGTCAGTCTCGTCAAATAATACTATTTCTTGACGCAAATTCAGACAAAAGGACTTCAAGAAAAAGTAAGTAATGACTTAAAAAGAATTTTGCAGTCAACTACCTCAGGAGACATTTTTATATGACCACTGAGTAAATAACTATTAAAGTTACTCGAGCCAGTCGCTAACTCCCCTACATTTTACAGTTGCTACTGGCTAATTATTTATTGTCCTCTTTTCACTAAAATAAAGTGTTCCACGAACTGGAGAAAAAAGGAAAGTTTTAAGTCAAGCTTCTTAAGGTTTTATTTTTTCTTTTCGATTGAATACAGTACTAGTAAGAATTTACTGGATTTTTTAAGAGAGTTAAGAAGACTTTTCTCATCTGTCATTTGGAACTGCAGAATTGCAGAATTGCATTCAGCTTGTTACATAGGACATTTAAGCAATGACACAATGTGATTGCAATTCCACTAAACTAAACACATTTATGTTTAGACAAACAGAACTATTTACCACGTAGTTGCTTACGCAATGCGACTGAGTTAAAATGGCGTCGCTTTCACGTTTGATAGATGTTCCCGCAATTATTTGACAGAGCGCGTCCCTCGTAATAACGTAATCATTTTGACAAGCGGAACACATTCGCATGATATTATATCACATACCACATCAGTTTGTAGGAATTCTCTGTAATTAGCAGACGTCTGTTCATGCGACTGTATGGAATCCACTAAGCACAGTCATATTTATTATTGGAACTGAAATGTTTGAACTAAAACACGCGTTCACCTACCGCAATAGTACCAAATTAATCTCTTTGTACAACCTATGTTAATTATACGCAGAATCTGAAACACATAACAAGTACTAATGATAATAAAATACATCGTAATGTACATTTCGTAGAACATAAACTTACAAGCGCTACAGCCTGGCGTAGCGTGCGCAGTGTAGCACGAAGCACGTAGCATTGTTCGTAGCTAACAAAGACGAGTAACGAGCATTACAAGTTTGAAACAGTTACAAAATATACAAAAATAAAACATTATTTAAGACAACACGTGTCAGCACAATTGTTTTTTAACAAAAATATCTCACAGCGAACTCATTCACGTAGCCTCGATCCTATTATTCCAAAACAACCCACAATAAGACAGCAATGTTCAACGAAAATTCGGAGAAGAAAAAATCGATATGTCTCGACAAAGTTAAAGCCGAGTGTCGGCGAAACGGTTCGCGTCTACCATCGTCACCAAAACTTATACCGTTGCGTCTTCAATAAAACCTTAAAAGTTCCCGAGGCGTTGTTCTAAAAGCCGCCCCTTATTACACATCAAAACTTCACAGAAATATCTCTGGAACACAAAAAGTTCAATCGACAATAGACTGATAAGACTTCTTTGATGTCAATTCTTTATGTTTCCACGAATAATTGTCATGTTTTGTTTGGGATTCTGTTTTGTAAATGTACAGATGAGAGTGATATACACATGATGATTTGTTAAATTCAAGTTAAATTATTCGACGTTTGGCGCTTTAGTACTTTGTCATATTTAAATTAAAATCAATGTTGTAATTAAGTAAATACTTTCTAAGGAAATCTAAAATCTTGAGTCTCATCTAAACTCTGTAGGACCGGTCTAATATTACCACATTCTAATTATCTAATGTTATTTATAAAAAAATACTGTATTAGGTACTTTTAGTAAACGTTGTAACCACTTGCGATGTCAAGTTAACAAGTAAGTTGTTGCGACTGAAACAGTATTAAAACTTGTTATGCTAAGTACACAATTTTGGCTGAAATTGATTTCTTTAGGGACTGCTGTTTCGCTTCTGTTTTAATATAAGTTGTAAATGGTGCTAGGATCATACTTGTTAGTCAGACTTTAGTTAATAGAGCGGTGAAGACTTCGCTAAAGGAATATTACAACATAAATAAACTTTTAGATTACATTTCAAGATATATTAAGATGTCTGTGACTAAACCACATATATTTCTAAGTATGTATATTTACACATTCTATTTAGATGAAATTTAAAGCAAGTTAAACATATATAATATCACGCGTGTTTATTTACGTAAACAAATATAGATAACTTCTAGTTAGCGTCATTAATATCAACTTTACACGCTTGTTATTTTACGTCATATCGGACAATGGCGCCCTCTGTAGTACCTAGAATTCATCAGCCTTTGATAAGGTACCTTAAATACAGCTACACATATGTACATATATACACAAGTATATATTTATTCTGGACAGAACACTTACACTACTAGGAAGACCCTGGATTTGTTCAGTAAATGACGGCTTAATATATATGCCATGTTAAACATGAGTTACAAACAAAGTTTCATCCAAAGAACATTCTACTAATATTCACATAGAAATCCTAAACCATACAGCTTAATTACCACTTATTAATTAAAGCTGCAAGTTGCAATAACTCGAGCAAATTCCATTCGTTAATAAACGCTAGACTAATGCTTCTGAACTTTACTGTTCCAACTTCTTAGGTACCGTCGAAGTTACACGTCAAAAGGTCACTCTGTTCCTAATGTGATTAAAACCTCCCTCTAACTTCAGTGATGTCGTGACGTCATACCCCTTAATTAATTAATTAAATATTTTATCTTGCTCTCCTTCCACAAAGAGTAATGTTGCAGCTGTTATGTGATTTCTCGTTTGTTTTGTTTGTATGCGGTCCTTTTTATGCTTTGCTTTTAAACGTAATTAAATTGTACCTTTATGTAAATTAATATTGTTTTATGTTTAGAATTTGTTATGGATTTGTATGTTGGACTCTTTTGACGCAACTACCTGGACGTTAATACTATTTTTGTGTTCAACAGCTATAGAATTCGTGACTCTGCGTAGGAGTAACCTTTTAACTACTTAGTCTATTGAAAGGCTTGACGCTCTATCATCCTAAAGTATTAATATAAACCTTTAAAAAGAGCTCCGTCTGATTTTTTGTCAATGATAAAAGGTTTACCTACAAAAAAAATCCTAAAGGCTCAAAAGTTTAAATTAGTTATCAACTATGACAAGGCAGCTGTGTCTAGAACATAGGTACACTTACAAAGACTTAGGTAAAACTTAAACAATGAAACAAAATGACCGTAATGGAGTTAGCTTTTAAATAACTTATAACGAACTCCTAAGCGATTAGCACGAGTTTGGCTAACGACTATATGAGAAAGCCTTCAATCTCTATTTAATTACTCGTTAAAAACTAATATTCGTTAAACTATATCGTGAGTTCATCTATATTTACTTATCTAGTTCTAGATGATTTTTAAGGTCTTGTTCTGACTAGACTTTCCATGTATTTATAATAACACAGTTTATGTGTTATTATTGTCTTCAAGACTATTGAGTCTATTGAGACTATTAATACATATGATTAAGCTGAGTACAGGAATTGATATAGGGCGATCAGGTCTCTAAAACGGCACCAAAATATTATAAAAAAATTCGAGACAGCAGAGTCCAACTTACGTCACTACCAAACGTAAATCTTACCTAAAAGCATTTTTATAATTTATATAAACAGTAACAGTATCCTAAGAAATATGTTACGACTCGGTTGAGCCATATAAACAAATCCTTTTCAGATAGTTGCAAAACAAAATGATAAAAAAAGGTTTGTGTCCGTAATAAATTTCTAAGCATTTTAGAAATATCCATCATTTGGGATAGATTTGGGCCCTAACGCCCCGGGCGCGGCTTGGGACCGGGTCACCAATATGAATAATTTTCCAATTTCAACGTTTATTCACTGTTTTGTCTACCATATTTGGCTCAGAGACAATTTTATGACGAATCGTAAACGCCTTTTTATGCAACAATACAATACAATAGTAATAAATAACTGCGATATTTGTGATACGCGTTTGTCATTGGTTTACCTCGACTTTTTGCAAATTTTGGCTACAGTTTTCTCTTACAATTTTCGGGGAATTTATTTCCTGTAACAATATATTCGCAGCACATTTACTTTATTTGGTTAAGAGTTCACGTTCAGAAATAAGGCATATATTTTTTTATCCTAATAAATAGTTAAAATAAAAACCACATACAGCAAGATCCGAGTAATTTTTTGTTTAAAACACACAACATTCTAGTCTTAAATATATTTTTACCTTAAGCATTTCCGACTGAAATACTAAGTGACTATTAAGTCTTTCTCCAAAGTATCCATTACTCGTACCGTTATTGAAAAAGGCGCAGTTTGCCTGAAAATGTGTTCGCGAATAGAGCCAAAGTAGTTTAATATCGCGCCATAAATGCACCCTTCTTTTGTTTTAAAATCTCGTTTCGCGATTCTGTAAACATTGTCTTATTAAAATATATAGAACAGTTTAAGTAGTTGGAATGTTTGTTATTAAATGATAAATGTAATAATTGTCCATGAAGGTCAAACGTTTTTGTTTTGACAGCTAATAATAATAATAATATGTATTTATTTCTCTTCACAGAAGTTACAATGCATTTACATTTACAGGAAAATAATAATAATGACAAAAACTATTGCTAACTTTGTGAGAGACTGGTGCCTGATGTAGCTCATCATAAACTGTAGTTATATCTATCATTTTTATGTAATACAAGTTTATCTATAAGAGCATTTAAACTAGGTATTCCAGTAAGGGATTTGTATATAAAAGTAATCTATCACAAAATTTAATGTAATATTTAACAGCATAGCAACTGTACTCATCTTCTTGAAACCGCTTAAACGTTTTCTAGGAATCATTTTAAAGTATTATAACAAAGATCAATGGAGTGAGGACGAGGAAAACACTGCAAGCAGGACGAAACAGTTCGCAGAAATGTTAATAAACTGAGAATTAAACGTAAACAATAACACATCTATGAGCTGAAAATTATTAATTTACAGTTTTCGAAACAAACAAGTAACTAGATATTTATAGCGTTTTTAATCATTATCATTAAAAACCATATATACAGGGTGTTAAGAAAACCCTGTCCGACCCGTGAAGGTGTTGTAAGGTATCGATATCTGATTACAAAAACATGGAAAAATATGGAAAAATCGAAAAAAAATTATAACCTTAAATATTTTTTTTTTCTCAAAAGTTGAGAGAGAGATTTGCCGTCATCACAGATGCTACCTAATGACCAAACAAAAGGCCCCTAAAAATACCGACGACATTGGTGTTGCAGTTTTTGTTTTAATCTCAAATTTAGGGAATTTCGGGGCAAAAAATAGTTATTTTAAAATCCATTATTATTGTTTCTATCATGAATTTTCCAAATTTGATATTTTATTTGGGCATGTGATTGTGAACCCCATATCACCCTTTCGGGTCGGACAGGGTTTTCTTAACACCCTGTATACATGACAGTTTCCTATGTATTGTTACCTTACTAACATACTGCACTAAAACATTTTGCATCAACAAACGTAAACTACCTTATATCGGCTATTATTTAATTGCATCCTCTCGCATAAAGTATATACCTTATCAACCACAAAACAAACATTACAATAAAATTAACACAAGAATTATACAACATCCATTTCCAAAATGTTTAAACTTCAATCGATTGACACAGTATTGAAGCCATCGCCTTTGTATTACCATAATTGCTATTTGTCCCACCAATTCCCAAAACAAACATTTGAACGGCTGTCCACCGAATAACTTTAAATTACATTGTAATTAATGTACTGGTTGTAAGTAAAAGCTGAAGTTAATTTACATAATGTAGGCATTACTGAGCGAGCTATAAACCCTAACACAAGTTTCAAGGGACTATCTTTGTTCTTCCTATTACAGTAAACATGTTAGGTTCATAAAAATTTGCATTTTGCACGAGGATAAATGCAATTTGTTGGCGGATATAGCTTAGCTATGTGCAGTATTAAGTGTATTAGTGCATATGAAAATAAGATCATGTTTCGCTCTCAGACTGATAAATAATATTTTGGATACACTTACTTTGGTTTGCATTTTAAAATTATGTAGTAATATTGCGTGCGTATATAACGGTAAAAAAAAACTGCTACAAAATAATATTACCGAACAAATATCATAGCAATCAATTACAGCCGAGTTCTCGCAGACAACGACAATACAAACAGACGGAACGATTGCGCTCGCATAAAAGCCAACATAATTAAATCGGCCGAGAGCAACTTATCCCTGAGTGGAACGAACAACGTCTTTTTTCTTCGTCGACATTACCTATTCATCACACGACTCGCTGAAAAGCGACCACTTTGTTATTTATATATCTTTCCGCACAGGTTCTCACGAAAAAGATCGGGGATCATTTTTCTTCGGTTCCATTAGTGGGCATCGGCCGGCCGAGACGGATATGCGGTGGGGGCAAACATAAACAAAGTAATGGTCCCTGTCTAGTGACAAAGAAGATCCCATCAGACGGCAAAGCGGACGAATCAATACGGATCTGTGAGGCCTTCCTTTGAGCCTCTGAATTCGTCCTACATTATTGTTCCCGATAGCAATCGCTCGGAGTCTCCGTTCGTTGGAGCCACAATGGCTGGAGTCAGGATATGAGAAGACACAGCTTGTGTGCACTGAGCATTGTCGTGGGGACTATCGTGTTCAGTCATCAGCTAGTGTTCAGTGAACGGCAATAGCAATTATACTAATTCAAATGTTAACACGAATTCGGTTAACGGAAGACAATGAATAGGTTTCCTATGTTAGTAGTAAATAAGTATATTACATAAAGTATCTAAGCTGGTATTATTAAATTGATAAATGTATAATCTTCCAAAAGTATATGAAAAGCATAATCCAATAGAAAAAAAAATGTTACATTGTTCGAAAATACAGCAACAGTCATGGTCAATTATTTGAATTGAATATTACATTATTTAATATGCACAAACGTCAGTAGCTTGTTCAATTATTTGTTTTGTAAATAATTGAACAGGCTTCCTTTTTCAAATAAAAATGTATAGAAACTTTATGGTTCCCAATAAATGCTTTGAAGCGTAAAGAATAGATTATTGTTGGACGTTGATTAATGATGATTGAGAATTTGAATATCGAATCGGTGCCTTTGAAAACAGACGGGATACCGGGCGCCTTGCCTTTACAGGGAACGACAGATAATAAACGTAGTTGGAAGGTACTTTTAGGCCACTAGATATAGGTACCTTTTGGCCACTCTATTACTTGCCTTATCTCATACGCTTCATTAACTATCCATCAAAAATGAATTAATGTTAGGATAAAGACCTTACCTAGATTTTTGTCTTTGTTGTCTAGTGGTATACTTATCTAGAGTTTTCTGGAAGTATCAAAATTATATGCCTAGTTTTTTAATATACTTAAGTCCATTTATAATATAAAAAACAAAAGATAAAACACAAAACGTGTCACAGATACACGTAATTGAACATAACATCAATACTAAAGTACGAACACAAAAGTAAGCCGAGCTAAATGCACATGTTAACAAATTAAACAAAAGAACTCCAACGAAATTAGATTGTTCGCGGGAAGCTCGAGCCTTGAGTTTCACAAAATTGATCCTTTGCCCAAACAATCTTTACTTTCGCCTAATTCAACAGTTTTTCCCGGACGTGAAAAACGAGAAATAACTCTGAATTTCGGCTGACAGTACATTTTGTAACTCCTGTTTGCTTTCGGCTTCTAAATTAATATCGAACTCTCGAAATTTGTAGCAAAACGAAATTACAAATTGGAGCGGCTACACCGCGATGGTGGACAGCGGTCAGACGCGTTCTTTTTTCAAAATGTTCCGTCGGTTTAGCGGACAGAGAAACGTATTCGAATGAATCTTTTTTAATTCTCTGAGCTCACAATACTTTTTTATTATGCATTCTTTTTATGAATATCTGTGTTCCATTTTTTGTAAAGTCATTTTGAGAAATAAAGAAAGAAAGAAAGAAAAACCATTTATTCACACATAAGCAACACATAAGTAAAAGGACTTAAAATACTGTTTGTTGAACTATGTCTACTTTTTATTAATCAAAAAGTTCTAATTCCAATTTATAGTTTGTGGTCGCCTCTTTCTACCCACGATTAAGCTAATTTTAACGTTTAATAAATATTAGGTACTCGACATTGATCAATGAGATCCGTTTTAATTTCATATAACTTTTAGTCTATTTAAAGGTCAGAACAGTCAACTTATATTAGGTCAGTATCAAATTCGAGTACTAACTAGATTAAATTTAATACATAAGCTTCTAAACCTAAACTAAACCACACATTACATTATGATTAATCCTATTAAAATATCAACTAATATTGTAAATTGTTTGATCGGTTTCATTACACGGCGGGATTCGAACATGACCACAGTTGAACGGACAAACTATTTTGTTTAAGCCAATGACAATGAAATATCCGTGTTTCGAACGCTCGCAAAGTGATCGAGTAATTTATAGAATGCGAAATTAAATTTATTCATTTTGTATTTCGAACGGATTGGCGTTTTGAAATTTTGTCTTTTGTTATATTATTATGTTGACACGAGTTATTTAATATTACTGTCTAGACTGAAAATGTTTTTTTTTGTTATGCGTGGCTAGGTTAGGTTATAAAAGTTATCAGCCAGCCAGTTACAACTTTGACGACTAAGGCAGTTCCAAAATAAAGTTATACCGTTATTCATAACTAGACATAACACAAAACAAGTGTTGTTAACAAGTATAAATAAAAATACATTCAAAACGTAAATAGATAGAATAGAATGTCATATGTTTCTTACCACATGTTAAATACAAATTTTAATGTAATCATTATGGAATAGTTCACATAATATACTAGATACCGTATCCCGTGTAAAAATATTACGATACCTACAGACTATTGCTAAAAATCTTTATTAGGCAAAAAAAGCAAGGGTTGGCTGTTTGGCCGGCTCAAGCCATCTTGATCTAGAAATGGGGATTGCACACTTGCAATATATAAGAAATATGTACTTTATGAAACACAATAACTGGAACTGCATATGTACCAGATGCCGCTAATACTAATGACGTCATTTGTTCCAGACTGCACGTCATCATCATCAAGCTTGCTGGGCGGCGTAACGACGGTGTCGGTGGCCGTGACGGGGCTGGACCGGCCGCACTCCAAGAAGGTCCGGCCGAAGCCCGCCTCGCCGAACCGGCAGGGGCCGCAGCAGTGCCAAGTAAGTACCGGCTTAGTTAGGAAATATTATATGTTTTCTACTTTTGTGAGTGCTTTTGAAATGTTCAGAACATTAACCGAACCTTACTAGTTGCGGACCCAATAGGAGTTATTTATTATGACCTGAGCCGACCCTAAAAAGTACGAGTAAGTGAACCGTGGTGCGTGGGTGATAAATGTATAATATAATTAATAAAATCACTATACAAAAAGGTAATGTGACATGTAGAAAAGACACGGAGTTTTGTCCTGGCACAACTGTTTTGCTGTTATAATCGTCGCGTGGCAACGAAAATCTGTCAGTACTACTTCATCCATATTGAATTGAAATAATTCAAAAAAAATTACAGTAAATTAAAAAATAAATCGTCTACAATCGACATAAAAAGAAATTTATTTTTAAATCCAATTTTAAACGCGTTCGCAAAGCGCGTTCGAAAATCAAAGCCTTTTTATTTTTTTATCCTACAGTAGTGTCAAAAGTTACCTAGTCAAGAGTTACCTATAATCAGTAGCGGCGTTAGGGCAGGGCGCGGTTGGGCGACCGCCCGGGGCGCCGGCAAGAAAGGGGCGCCGCAGGCGCCCCTTTCTTGCCCATCTCTCAAAGTTCCAGGTCTAGTTACTCTTAAAAACCCTGTGCACAATTATTACCTATAATAAAAGGGCGCCGCAAGCGCCCCTTTCTTGCCCATCTCTCAAAGTTCTAGGTCTAGTTACTCTTAAAAACCCTGTGCACAATTATTATCTATAATAAAAGGGCGCCGCAAGCGCCCCTTTTTTCTCATCTCTCAAAGTTCGAGGTCTACTCGTAGTTACTCTTAAAAACCCTGTGCACAATTAATATCTATAATAAAAGGGCGCCGCAAGCGCCCCTTTCTTGCCCATCTCTCAAAATTCCAGGTCTAGTTACTCTTAAAAACCCTGTGCACAATTATTATCTTTACTAATATTATAAAGCTGAAGAGTTTGTTTGTTTGTTTGTTTGTTTGGTTGAACGCGCTAATCTCAGGAACTACCGGTTAGAATTTAAAAAATCTTTTTGTGTTATATAGTCCATTTATCGAGGAAGGCTTTAGGATATATAACATTACGCTGCGACCAATAGGAGCTAAGCAGCAGTGAAAAATGACACAAAAACGGGGAAAAATATTCATACTTGAAAGCTTCCGTTGCGTGCGCTGCGTAAACGGTTTGAGCTACCCAAAATATATGTATGAAAGAATTGTTCCTCTTTAAATGATCTAAAAAAATGTCTGCAATAGTATATGTCTATCTTTTAAGATTGACTCACTATAACCTTTTTTAAGGTAATCATTTGGTCGAAATTAATGCATTATTGCCAATTATTTGCTACAGAGTTTTATCAACATAATATTAACTAAAATTATCATTTACGCAGAAATACTTTTTTTTTAACTTCTTAATCGCGGTCATAATAACAGAAATTGACGCGGACGAAGTCGCGGGGATCAGCTAGTCTATAATAAAAGGGCGCCGCAAGCGCCCCTTTCTCGCCCATCTCTCAAAGTAACAGGTCTAGTTACTCTTAAAAATCCTGTGCACAATTATTATCTATAATAAAAGGGCGCCACAAGCGCCCCTTTCTTGCCCATCTCTCAAAGTTCCAGGTCTAGTTACTCTTAAAAACCCTGTGCACAATTATTATCTAAATATATAAAAGGTAAACCTAACTGACTCATCTATCAACGCACAGCCAAAGCTACTCAACGGATTTTGCTGTAAATTAGCATACAGCCAGTAGTGACGAGAATTATTTTTGAACATTCACTGCATAAGGGGGTGAAAAAGGGGTTAAAATTTTGAATGTAAGTCCGTCATTTTTAGAGCTACAAGCCTGAAACTATGTTTTTAGGTTAAGAATTTGAAATAAAAAATTACGTATCCTAGGGTTTTTCAAAATTCACACCCTAAGTGGGTGAAAAAGGGGTTGAAAGTTTGTATGGGGAAACAAGATTAGTCAAACTATTTTATTTGATTCTTCACAGTAGTACTCCTATCAATAAATGAGTAAACAACTGTTTTAAGCTCTTTCAGATATTAACCCCTAAAAGGTAAAAAAGGGGTGGCAATAAAATTCTAAAAATCAACATGGGTATCGTTTTTATGGTTTATCGGCTCGTTGATTACGAAAACAATAACTATTTCACAAACAATGTACAAAAACATAAAACAAATCAGACAAGATTATTAATTAAAGATTATTAATTAAAAATTTGCACAAAATTACAGCTGATCAAAAAATATTAATTTAAAAATTAACGAACGTGAACTAGCTAATCACGCGGGTGAAACCACGGGGCACAGCTAGTTCATTATAATCAAAGATCTGCTCGGACTAGATACAAGGAATTAGATAAGCGGCGGTACTGGATGCAAGTAGGTAAACCCCAACGCAAAAGTCACCGGGTGCTTATTCCACTACCAGCGGTCAATATGGAATAAGGCTAAAGAAATGGCACTGACCACATCTTGAGAAAATAGACCTCGCCTCGGACATATTCCGAATCGTGGCGACGGGCGTTGTTACCTCTCCTTTCTCCTCTCCCAAAGAAATATTTTTTGAGGGATGGGAGACGCGGGGTTTTGGGGCAAGAGTTCGGTCACCGTCGGCCGAACCGGTAACTCTGTCGATTTCAGGACGCGACCGGTGGCCGCATTCTTTTACAGAAGTGAACATAGAAAAATTGAATTCTTTTAGATTTTTCTAATAAAGGGTTGTTTTTTATTATAAATATATATTTTTTTAATAATTGGTTATTGTTATACATAAAATCCTTTCCTTTTTTTTGTATGGAGTTGAATTGCAGTTGGGGGCGCCGTAGAAATCTCGCCCAGGGCGCTGGTAGTGTTAAAACCGGCACTGCCTATAATGTATAATAAAACCTCTTTTCTTTTACGCTTGTATGTAGTAACCGGTTGACGTGACGTCATACTCGTTCCGGTTCGTTTCCGGCTCATAAAGGCCGATGGACCGTGACGATTGCCTCTATTTGTCTTCCTCCGGCACAAAGGCCCTCATTTGTCTCATAGACACCGCTCACATTGTCTTTGGTACACTTTCCAATGGTATCATGTTTATTTGTGTTTTGCTTGGCTGATTTGAGTGATTTGTGTTTGATTTGTATTGTTTTAACTAGGTATATAAAGAACTGAATACAGTCATTTTATATGCCTTTTGTATTTTTGATATCTTTGGTGATACTTAGGTTAAGTGAATGAAACCTTACCTTTTTTATAGACAAAATTACCAAGATATTTAATACGATCTAAGTGATTAAAAATAAACAACACGTGAAAAAAAAGCACTCAATCTTTATGATGAACAGTAAAATATGTTTTTTTTTTTCTACTTAGATTCAGTACCTATACAAAGAAACGTTTATCTCCATTTAACATTTAAATGAATTAATATATCGACATCACTTTTAAATAACTTCAATTTAACAAAATAAATATTACTCAGTACAAATAATTTAATATAACAAAATAAATAAACAGGGCCAAACTAAATTAATCCCTTCATTGAGACAAACAAGAATTTATCAACAAAATATAATTATTAGAACTATTCTATTTCATAGGAATCCATACTTGTGTAATATTGAGTTTCTTTATTAAACTAAATACGCTTGAAATTTAATTTAATTCCATTCCTAGAAAGACTGATTGCAGTGAGTATCTATTTAGTAAATATTTATGAATAAATTGATATTGGTTTATTAAAATTTTGCTTCAAAGAAACCTATTTTAAACTTCTGTGAATTTAATCGGAATATACATTTCGCTTTTATGTTAAAGTGGGGTAATTGAGGGGCTCGTGGCTAAGTGTAAGCCGTACGGTTTGACCGATAATACAGGTTAAGCCGCGCTCGCCGCGGTTGGTCCGTGGATGGGTGACCATTTATAACATACCGAGACCCCTCCGTGTTTCGGAAAGCACGTTAAACAGTAGGTCCCGGCTGTCATACATAGATCTTTGGCAGTCGTTAAGTCAATTCTGACACCCAGTCTTATTATGGGATACGGTGTTTCCCAGTAAAATGGGTTGTGGAGGTCAGATAGGCAGTCGCTCCATGTAAAATATGGTATTCAGCTGAATCCGGTAAGACTGGTAGCCGACCCCAACATAGCTTGGGAAAAAGGCTCGGCAGATGATGTTAAAGTGGGGTAATAAATTTATATCCAGAATAATAATAGAGGTCGTGGTGGTAATAGACAAAAGTCGTGTATCTATAAACTGAAACTTTATTTTAACTTATGTGAACAAAAAGTATTGAAAAACTATAACATAAATAAAGAAGTATGTATTGATTAGAATTAAAAGAATTCTTTCTTCACAACGGCGAATATGAAATAGCTTTAAAAAATATTTCTCACTATTTAAATAAGATTGAAGAAGACCTATTTAACTTTATTTTCTTTAATAATAATATTAACAAGAAAATAATGTTCTGTAAATATGGTACAAAACATTTTATTCTGTCTAACCCATTGATACAGGCGAGATAGTACGCAGTCGTGATAATTTAAAATAATTTCCATAGTTTGTTCTTAAATAATCTCGTTTCTACCAATTATCTCTAAGCAATTATGATTTTAATTACACCAACATACTAGAAAATTTCATAACATTTAATTAAAAATGTATAAAAGATTTGCCGCCCGAACAGGGACTTGAACCCTGGACCCTTGGATTAAAAGTCCAATGCTCTACCGACTGAGCTATCCGGGCTACATCAGTTCTGTCGAAATAACAGTGCAGATGTAACTCAACATATTTATGTAACCCTGAAATGTTATCTTAATGTACTATTAATAGCTACTCATAAAATAAATAGTTGTATAATTGCTTATTAAATTGTTTTATATTTATTTCATATTCACTTTTTGTATATTTAACCTACATTATGTATTTTATTACTATGCTAGTAATGATCGTTGTAAATGGGTTAACAACTTAACAAAATACAGCTGTGTTGATAGTATTAGTTAAATTAATTACATACATCATATTATATGGTTATTTACTAATATTTACACATTTTTTTTGTGATGGTTGCCTTGTCGGCCGATAAGAAATCTAATAGCCTTGAACTGTTTACATAACTATAACTAAACATCTTTATATACGTAACATATTGAATTAAATAATCTAAATTTACTTATCTCAATAACATTTAATATTTTTATTTACTGTATATTTAATGTAAATATTATTATTTAATTAATTACCTTATTCAAATCACTTATATTTGCATCCATCATTACAGCTAAAATAATTATCTAATGTTTAAACTGATCATCATTATGATATCAATCACAATGATGATCAGTTTAAACTACTTAACAATTAAAATGTAATTAAAATCAATTTACTTATTATATTATTTAGCCCTCAACAATTCTAAAATAAATTAATAAAAATTCTTGTATATAAACTGAACATCATTTTATATTTTAGACTATTTTTACTCACACGTCTATGTTTAATGTGTACCTATGTATTTAAGAAAAGAATAAAGGTACAGGGTCGTGAAGTTATCACACAGGAGTAACACTAAAAGGGCTGAGTGGTTCATATCCGCTGGTGTACACGCTACCGGGCGAACCGGGCGAGCCGGGTAAAGAAATAAATCACCCGCGTTCTTCTCACGCGAGGATCTAAAGAATAAAGCATGTAGCGTGTTGGTCTAAGTTATTAGAAAAGTCAAGTTTTTCTTGTAAGGTTTTTTGGTTCTTACATAGCTCTTACATTGTAATAACACCAGCCTAAAGAGAAGCATCATAGCTAAGCTAGCATTGCATTTTATATCACCTTTCTTCTGTCTAAAGAACCCTTAATACCACTAAAACGAGTGTTACCGTATGGTTAATGGTTAGCGTAAAGTTATGCACATATAAATAAGGAATTAAACTACACCGGGTCATTACATCTTTTCTATTAATACTTCCTACTAAATCAAACAAAAAACATCATCTCTTATAATGCGTACAAATACCACGCAGTCATGGCAGACAAATTTCATTTTGACTACCAATATGTAAATATCCGAGTTTCGTCTATACAGTATGTAACATATTAAGTACATTGTTTGATTATCTCGTTGTCATAGCAACTTCTGAGATCCATCACTACTATTGAGACCAATTCTCTAGCTTATGATTGAAGACAATTCTCGCATATCTCAAGTGATTGCTAATAAGGTAATAAAACAAAAGAACATCGCTGTTACAATGCGCACAAATACCACATAGTCATGCAGCAACAGTAACGAATTACATTTGACTACCTATAAGTAAATATCACAAGTTCCGTCTATACATACAATATTGTCTGATAATCTCGTCGTCATGGCAACCATACCATTGGGACCAATTCCCAAGCTTATGATTGAGGATAATTCTTACATTTTTTAAAGTGATTGCTTGGAATTTTTCCTGTAAAAACAAGACAGTTTTCTAATATTCTCCCTTAACTAATGCACCTAACAAAGCATAAACGAAAAGCACAATAAAATTGATCTGTAAAACATCATATCAACTTAAAATGATTGAAAATATAAGAGTACCTAAATCTAGAAAATCCTTTTAAGAACCGCCACGATTATAAAGACCTAACACTATAATGTAAGTGCTTCTAAATGTATTAAATGTACTTCCAGAAACTGGTACTCTAAAAGTCGAATTCACAATCCCGCGCGGAGGCAAATGTACTTTTTTCACACCCCTAAAAATTGATGTTCATTGTTATTTTTATTACGATATTACAGGGCTCTTAGTAGAGCTCATTTACAAATTTAAAAGTATATTAAATATTATTGTTCGGCGTCTATACCTATAGATATAAAAAAAATCCCTTGCCGCGTCTGTCAGTCTGTATGTCTAAAAAACTATGAAACGTGTTTTCATATACTTTACACTAATGGAAGAGTGATTCAAGAGGAAGGTCTGTGTGTATAATTCATTAATGTTTTGTCTAGCAGAGCGAGCCGGGGCGGTTCGTGTATGTATATATCGATGTACCTACTATCGAAAATGTGTTTGTAGGTCAGCCGAATATCAACAGAGGGATAAAGAAGGTCGCTTGGGGAGGGTGGTGTCACCAAACATACCAGTATTTAGGGATTTTCCTGATTTTCGTTTCTTAGTTAAGAGGAAGCGTTAATGTGTTTATATTTATTTTTACTAATAGCTCAAACGGTGTTGTTTATATAGGGATTGGACTGCATTTTCGTTGTGTCTTATTTTAGTTGAGTAAATTGATTTTAGAATTACATTACCTTTACATATTGATAGAAGCTTGCATAGCCCTAGGAAGTACTGAGTTTAATATTAACAATTTTCTAACTATAAAATTTAGTTGTACATATTTAGGTTACTTACTTAACATGTGGTAAAGATGTTGTATAGAAAAAAATATCAATAATTAATTAAGAATAATTTTCATATATTATTTACAAGTATCCCAAAATTCTGATCTTAAACCGTGGCCAAACTAATGGGGTGGTCCCCTATTCTCGAGGAAAGTAGCGATTCATCATAGCTAGCGAACCCTCACACCGTAATTGCAAACTTTCAGAATGAACCGATATTACAACTTATATTTATCTATGATGTTAAGTAGATAAACATTTTAAGTGAATCTTTTTCAGTCAAGTGGTTTAAAAGGGTTAAAAAGTGTATTAATTAGTTTTCAGTATTCCAATAATTTAATTTAATTTGAATTGGAAAAAAGGTTTCATTTGTTCGTTGATGATGATTTTACTTGTACAGATGTTTGCCGAAACTCGGTGGAATTACGTCGTTTCGTTACAAAGTTCCTGTGGCTCTTTCATCATACCAGATCGAAAGTAACATAATATTATATTGACACCAAGCTTCTATAAGTAAACAAACCCTTATCTCAATCGATTGTCCAGAAGTAGTAATAAGTTAGATTCCAAGATTTGACCTAAACAGTCACATGCATTCATTGCCATTTAAATAAAAGTTTCAAATTACAAAAAAGACGTTGTTCTAAAATGATATTATAGTTCGGAAAATCAACCTTACTGCTCTGATAATAAAAACGCCTTTAATGTCTAATTCTACTTACAATACTTACGTATATATTATCCATGTTTCAATTAGCGCCAAACGTTCGTAATCCGAAACCAAGAGGGCCACTTAACACGTACTCGTAATAAAATATTGATCGGAACGATTGCTATAAACAGTAACAATAATCTCTAAGGACCTTTGTTATGATCCCTTTCCTTTTTACCTTTACTTATTAAGGTACAAAGAGTGTTCTTAACTTTGTAGATAAAAGGGCAAGGCCTTTCGGTCTTAAATTAGAAAGAAATATTAAGTAGTTGTTATAGAAGTCTGGAACACAAATTTTATGACCATCAAGACCAAAAATTTATTTTCGTTTGCAAAGCAAGTTGTTCAAATGCCTATTAAATTCGTTGAAGTACCTAAGCCTACTTTATTTCCTAATTTATCAATTCTTAATTTTAAAGCATTTTTATCTACACACATAATTTCACTATCATTATCACTTTACAATATAGTATACTCCGTATACTTATTATATTATGGGTATCACACAAAAAGATACAAATCTACATGAATTATTTTTGCCAAATCATATTTCACTAGAAAATTTGTTAGGCAGCCTATGTAATATAAAAAGCAATCGAAAAAAGTAATCTAATTGAGTCAGAATTCTAATCAATACCCTAGCTACATATCCTCGGGACGAAATCAATACGAATCCTAGAAGTTTGTGACCTAACCCAATAATGCGAACTTGCCGAGCCGAGCCGAGATTTCTGTCGATATTCCTAATTGAGCTCAGCTAATAGCTATGATGGTTCCCGCCAATTAAAGCTTATTGATGTCGCTCTCTGTAGATCTTGGGACGACCCTCGTCTCGTTTTAACCCTATCTAACTCCCCCGCTAATAATTAATCAAGCAATTAAGCAGATCTGTAGAATGGAAATGAATATTTTTGGCGTTTGGTGAGACGCTAAACAAATCGACGGGTGCAAAGTAAAAGTGTTATGTGTTATGTGCTACTTTTCATTGCATATTATTAAAGACTGCTCTCATTTCAATAATTTTAAAACAAAATCAGAAAATATCAAAATTTTAGTAACTTGTTTTTCTTGTCTCTGCTCCGTTGCTGCCTCGTTGGCCTAGTGGCTCTAAAGCGCGACTGCTACGCTAGAGGTCTTGGGTTCGATTCCCAAGACGACCAAGGTGTTATTGGGTTTTTCTATGAAATTCTCAGTAGCAGGTCGGAGTTTGGATTTGTGCCCGGTTAGTGGCAATAGGCTCGCCCCCTATTACATGGGACCTAAACATACCGGCGAACTGTGGGTGTACATTGGTACATCTCTGCCTAACCATTCGGGGATACAGGCGTGATGGTATGTTATGTTATGTTTTTCTTGCACCCGTCGTTAAACAGTAGCCTGGTGTTGGTTGGCAATGGTGTTCTGTTCTTCTTGATTAGAAATATCAAAACCCATTAACGAATATGACATTAGATAAGGTATCGGTCATCACTGCTATGTAGTTTATCATGATAATCTGCATTTGATACATGGAATGTTACACCTTATCTTGTTAGATATCTTGAGTTTAGATAAGGAATTCCTAGATGATAAGGATTGATTGGGATTGATAAGGGTGATTATTTTAAGTGAAAATTCTCTATATTAACAGATACTAAGAGATTTGATATACATATATTTGAATTATGTTATTCAGTTTTAACTATTTATATAGCTACTTATTTTTGGTACATGATCAATAAATATCAAAAGTAATAAGGTATTTCAATAAAGTGTGTCAGTATTTAAGAGACATTAATTCAAATTCTACTTGAGAAGTTGAACAATTTCGAAGAATCAGATTGTAATTAAGATTGAGTAAATTTCGTAGTAAATTAACTAAGGTATCCAGATATTTTAGTATCTAGAAATGCTATTACTGTTTCAGAAGATATCTATATTAAGTTCAAAATATTGTTTTAGATAATATTATCCCATAATTCCGTTTTCCTAGTATTTATTAATATAAGTCCTTTCTCTCTAACTGCTGGGCAAAGGCTGTGGTGAACTAAACTTTATTCAAAAAAGATTCTAAAAAAAATATAAACATGTAAAGCAGTATTATATCTAAAATCTACGCTTAATATGAGCTGTTAAAGTAGAGCGAGACGCCGCTATTCGCATTGTAATGTTGTCTCGCTTCCACGATAGCAATCTTACTTAAGAGCTCATAGTACAGGCACAGATACAACAAAAACAAAGGCATATCTAATATAACTAACCTCATTAAGAAACTAGCGTGGCTTCGGCAATTGTGTTAGTGTAGTGTGTGCGTAATATTAACGAGCTTGTTAAGGCAGAATCAAACATTCCTGCCTACAGAGATTAGTGTCAGCTGATCACCGCATTACGCATCGAACAAGAGCACGTTGAAATTAATTAGCATCCCTCGAGACACCCCTTATAACCAATCGCTTGTTGCCTTAGAATCACTGTACATAAGATAAGGGGGTTACTAAGATCTATCAATACTGTAATAACCATATTACAGTATTGATTTATTAATTTAGAATTTATTTATTAATTTAAAATAAAAATAAAATGTTTTTTGTCACGGTAAGAGTATAAACTTTAAGTCACAATTTTGATAATTGATACGCTTCTCTACAGCTTTTATCTATCGTTAAGTAGAAATTGATTAATTTATCAACAATATGAAGCATTATATCTGTAGATATATAATGACATACAGACTGAGTAAACCAACATTCTGTAGAAATAAATATGTCAGTGTGCCTTTTTCCGCATTCGGATTTGGCGCAGAACAAATGACATGACCAATTTAGTATAGTGCGGCCAGCGAGCTGCAAGCCACATGACAATACCAGTGTGGGGGAAAACGCATCAATAAGTTTATTTGTAGCGTAATCCGCTTTACATAAAAACCGGCTCATTCGACACATCTGTGGAACCGCGATAACCCTGGTTTGTTGACGTTTCGTGAGTTCTAGGTAACAACTACACTAATATGTTATACTATATCCGCCTTGGCTCGGTACGGCTGCAATGTAGGTACTAATGTAGAATGTATTTTACTTATAAATCTCCCTGGAATCACTCTATCTATTGCTGGAAATAGAATTAAAATGTGTTGAGTAGTTTAAAAGGTCAAAGCGAAAAGACAGCGGAACCGACTCATTCTATACAATGTAAAGATGTAGTACCTATTTTGAATTAAATGGTCAAATTTACTTCGAATTGTTGAAATTCGAAGTAAGCTGCATTCTTAACAGTCACATTCCGCTTCCGCTCCAGTTACTGTTATTTAAAATTGCACTGCATAATGCTCTTATGCTTCCCTTAATTTATAGTTAAATGTTGAACTCTATAAAATGCCTATCATTCTTCTGTCCAGTTTTTCCGTCAAGCTATGTTGGGGTTGGTTTCCAGCCTCTCCCGAGTTAACTGAATACCGCATTTTATATAAAGCTGTTTTTCAGACCATCAAAACCATTTTACAGGGTTATTAACACAGTACCTAACTCATAGTAAATCCAATATGTTACTACTATTATGTGATTCTTAAAAATAATATAAAAAATATATCTTCGATTTGTCTGTAGTTGGAAATAAGTTTATCCATTCTTTCGATTTTCAGGTAAATCTCTGCTTATAGGTAGACATTTAATCAATGTCGAATTTCTTGAATTGTAGATAAAAGCGTATTTTGAGCAATACAGTACCAGATGATACTGTCGGTAGATCATATAAGTATTTGTCTTATATCGGCAAAGTACGATATCGATCAGCTTAACCCTCTACCAACCAAGTCTTAAACTTATTCCCCTCATAATTTAGTTGCAATTTACGACGCCCCGCGGCAAGTCCATTCTTGCCGGCATTCGGCAAGCAGAAGGCAGCAAACAAACATAAACTTGCTTCACGATCCGTAAAACGAAGTGAAACGCGGTGAGAATGACTAATACCATTCTAGTTCCTGCTTTATTGTTGACTGTGTCAAGGGGGAGTTACTGTGTCAAGTATCATAGAATTGTTTAGAACTCAAAATAATGTCGTATTGATTTAGTGATGAGTGATGAGGGGTTAAACTGCTTAGTCTGAATAAAACGTTACTTTCTAAAGTATACAAAGGATCAGGTCATTATAAGAACGAAGGCGTAATAAAAGATTAGCTTTTAGTTGACAATAATAGATGACTGATTGATGACTGTTTTTTTTTTAAATGATTATGAAGAATCTATTTAAGTTACATAATAAAAAAGGAGACAAGCATTTAATACAGTAATTTCCTAAGAAAAATACTATACATACGATGTGCTACTATGTAGGTACTACTACACTACGAAACCTGTATAATTTTTTGCTGCAAGCTTCCATAAGTGTACCTCGGTCCCCGCATTAACTGGGCTGAGCAAGCGACGACGGGAGCAAAGCCTAGTGTCGTTTGGGAGACTGCCAGTGCCCGATAAGCTGCCCCACCTCACATTACATATTTCTTATTTAACCCCCGCCCCGCCACAGTCTTAGAATGGCCGGGCCAATTACTGGAGAAATTACTGTTGTAGGAAAAAAGTATGAAAAATTAGTCAGATTTAGAAAGGTTAGGTGTTAGCTCGTGTGGATGTATGGATATTTGGATATATACATACATTCATCCGCACATAATTTATTTTATTAACACATGTAAAATGCACTCAATTTATAAACTGGATTTACACATACAGAGGTGCTTTAGTCCAAATCGGTAAATAATACCTAGAAATACATGCGTAAGACCTCTTCTACCATACAATAAAAAGAGCTACATACTTACGATACATTTTCATTTACAAACTCTTCTACGAATATGTCAGACAATTGTATATTTCTTCTTAAATTCATAGCAGCAAATTCATAGCACTTACAAAAATATCAGCGAATCACTTCAGTCACTACACAAATTGAATACGTTGATTTCATATAAGATCACACGTCCCAGCAATCTATTGAAAGGCTCTCAAGGATACATAGCTCTGTCATATTACTATCACTTTACAGGAATCGCTAGATTGGAACCAATAAATCTAGTTACATCATGTGTTTATCACAAAGTCACGTTCAGAATGGCGGCTTCTCGCGTCGACAATCTCAGCTTGAATAATTTTCGTGTTGTAGCTACTGTTCTTCTGAACTAACTGTAACTTTTTGCTGTATATATCATATAAGTGCATAGAGTTAGCGCTTTATTTTTACATTTATAGTCCTATAACGTACATGGAAAACGAAATAAGTAGGTAACAAAACTGTACTATATGTTAATCGCATGTTTTATAACTACTTATAACACTAGTTTTTCTTTTTATTAAAATTACAAATTTTGCCTCAGTGTGTACTGTTCTCGTTCCTTTGTGATTAATTCATTAACAATGCGGCTATATTGCAGTTGCAGGTTATCTGGTATAGTTCGACAAACGTTTATCGAATTGTCAAGCGTAATCTATTGGGCGCTTAATCAGGTTAAATTATAACAATGTGGAGCGCACTTTAGGCGACCACAGAGGCTCGCAGCAAAGAGTCGTGTAACGATTGGACGGGCGCCAAACCGCACCAGGTAATCCCCTAAATGCTCGCGGTCATGTCCACAGAGTATGCACCACTATCGAGTTCACTAAACCGGCCAAATCACCCCGCATTTTGGGTACTAGTAACAATTATTAGAAGCAATACGAACGCAACGCTTGACAGGGCTACGCGCAATTTTGTATCGATCCCGTAATTGTGCGACTGTAAACGAGCTTTAGTGTTGTAACTGTTCGATATAACTCGATTAGAATTTAGTTCGCTGAACATTAGCTAACTTTATAAAGGTCTTTGAGTAATTGCATCTAGCCGGACTAAGGGTTTCAGTCTTCAGGATAAATTAAAGTCTTGTAGTGAAGCTGCAAAATGTACGGGATGATGTAGTAGGTATCTTGTGCATGTATTGAGCTTTGGGGAACGCTACAAAGTCCTTTGATAGATGAGCTTTGATGGGTATCCAGATTATATGGAAAAGAGAACATGAACTGACTGATCGAGTAAAGATATCGTATGTACTTGACATTCAAATAGTGTCTCATGTACTAATATGTTAACAGATATTAAGGTCACACAAATTGTTTTCACAAACGCCCAGAACGAAATTATTTACAAGTTTTATACTGCACCTACCTAGTAATGAGTTATAGTTTTCATTACCTAATTTCACACGCCATAGCGCAAAACAAAATTAATTGCATTTTTTTACCCCCTAAATTCTCCCACAGAAAGCAGGTTACATTATTTAATAAGACGTGCATCACTAGCAAGCCAAATAACCTTTAATAGAAACTACAAGCATTCACCATGCATACTCGTGTTCTTTCATGGGTCTTTTCACAAACAGCCCTAAGGACCCTTTGCCGAAGTGTCCATTCATGTACGGACTCCACTCATTAGATCGATGTCCAATTAATTTTCTGTTCGGAGTTCAAATCCTCCCCCCCTATTATGCTGAGAGCGAATTGTCATGAAATGCGCATCAATCAATGTTGGATTTAAAGGGAAAAATGCTGGGTTTTGGTTGTTAGTCATCGTTCTCTCGGGGTAATGAGAGAGTGATTTGGAGTTCTATTTTTTGGTCGCTTAAGTTCATGTTGCCTTGTCTGATAAATTTATATGCGTGACAATAAAATGTAAAAAGTGCTTGATTTGGATAGTATTACGATTTTAATATATCATTTGGTCAGTCATTGTTAAATCGTTAGAAATTTGATACCGTTTATTTTGTGGTTTATTTAAAAACCCACAAAATGTGTCCACTATTCACAAAAATGAAATACGACAACAAATAACAATATCTCTACTTCTCTAAACCGCTCATAAAATACAGCCAGGCCTACAATGATGCCCTTAAACAATAAATTTGATTCACCTATATCGAAAGTTGGCTGAAATTCAGACAAAAGCTATAAACGTGCCAACTTCCCCCGATCCGTTGATAAACGCTGTTCCCAATTTGAAACTTTACTGAAGTATCGGAGGTCTGTAACCATGATCGTTAGATATGTGCTCAAATTTCCTGGACTCGTAAACTATGTATTCAACTTGGTAAATGGGATTTCAGGTAGAATTTGAATGAAGATCTGAAGACAATGGTACTTTGTGCTTAGATTTAATGTGTATTTGAAGCTGCGAAAACGTAAGCACGGATCACCCGTTCCTTGAAATATTACTTAAAGACGAATCGCTTTTATCCTTTCTATTTTAGACGAAGCAGACATAAGCAGTTGTAACCATAGGCAACAATCCAAAAAGGATCATTCTCTTGGAAAATACTCGAATAGTGTAAAAGTTTTCTTGACAAATTCACATAATATTCCCAATTCTGTACGACCATAAAAAGGTCAGTTTTATTACGCGGACAAGGAAATAGGCGACGGTTAGTTAAACAAAGAAAATTGTTTTCGTTTTTGCAATAAAAAATTATGTTACTCTGTATTGAGTCTTTAATCAATTTCGGTGAAGAGAGGGACGGAAATAAAATGGTTGCTTCGATAGAGATATTTCACTTGAATAGTTGAGGTATTGGCGATGTTTCTCCAGAGGAACGATTTTGATATTGTTTGAGGTTCCTGCCAAAATATTTTAAGGATACACGATTGAGTGAATGTTTGTCCGTCTGCTTAAACGACGAGTATACCTATGTGATATGCATCTGCATTTTTTTTTTCTAATTTGGGGTGAATAAAATCGAGGATCAAATGATTACTTTATTGCAAAAGTAGGTTGATGCGTTGACCAAGTGTTTGAAAATTAATTAGAGAGTATTGATTAACCGTCAGAACCTTTCTTTTGTTCTGACTTGTGATGTAGGTACTCTTTTTATTCTTCGTAGCATGAGAATATTGTAACCGCTTTGTCGACCGATATTGTGTACAAGATTAGAAATATTAGGCACTATGTTAAATGCACTTTATAATTATTATTTCAAAGGAAGAATATGAAATATTTTGCATGAATCATTTTAAATTTTTAGTTAGTAATGAAAGTAGTTACAGTTTATCCATTAATTTTAGGTTCTAAATCCTAAATCAGGCCTTTTGCATATACTTAGCTCAGTGCAGGGAAATCAGCAATAGTATCTACTCGTATTTTCCTGCACTAAGCAAGATATTGTTCCATGGTAACCAGTACATAAAGAATTCTGCAGGTGTATGTAAATCTGCAATTAGCCGTACCTACCTTAGTCGCTCGGCTTTGCCCACATGATAAAAACAACATACACTCACAACGTATTCAAAAAGGCTTTTGCGCACCCCACTCACGGTTCTGAATTGATAATATCAGCCTCTATGACGTCACCGTATGAATGAGTAGGTACACAAAAGGATAAGCATTAAAACCAAGGAAAAATCTTTTTGACATTTATGTAATGAATGGTTAATATAAAGTCTGAGAAATATTAATTTAAATTAAAAAAAAAAAATTGTTACATAAAAGTGAGGTGTTCTAAAATCAAATTTGAAAAAAGGATAATAACACTTGTCATGTATCAAAACATTTGGTCGCTCTAAATTTAAATGCAACAACTTAGAATCACAGTGTCTCGGTGTTTTGCATGTTATAAATAACGTGTGGTAACAAAATGCAGTATTTTTCTCCGTCCGTCGAGACGGGTGCCTTTCCATCGCCAACTCGTGTTTGTTTTGAAACCCTGCCGCCATTTGTCACTCGCTGCCAGCTTTTGTCTTCCTCCAAGATATTTATCTTGCAGAACTGGAAGTTCACTAAATTACTAACGGCTCGTATTAATAGTGAAATTTACAACTGCAGCATTAAAAGATTTCATGACATACTCTGTTTTTGAAAAATACTTTAATTATTTGGGTTGATTTATACGTAGGTAGTAGCTATCTATATAATTAGAATTTTGTGTTAGTGTAAATATGACTTTTAGACACTAGCTTTCTGCTCAGTTTGAATAAAAATTGCTCCCAATACGAAATAAAACATGTAAACAGAACCGTGCTCACAAAAAGTTGTCAAGCCGTAAATAAAACTAGTAACTATGTTTAACAAACAAAAATTATTCGCAACAGCAGTATCCCTGCGAAACTAGATACAATTCGACGTGAAACCAACAATAGACGTATTCGACAGGGGTTTACCGATGGCAACATGAAAGGAAATCTCAACACGAGAATACCCGGATCATTTGGCAACGAGCGCTCCATACTCGGTGCTCCATAACTACTTTTTTTATTTTTTACGAACGCGGATTACCAATGTAAACAGCCAGTATTCCAGCCAGTATTCCAGCCAGTGAGCGTTGAATTCTTAAAAAAAAACTATTTGAAAAATGATTCTGAAGGCTATACTTGCACAAGTCTGCCGTATTACGTATCGTGAAAATCCATAAATTTTTGCTGATATATTACTAATTCTATAACGAATAAGCAATTTTACAGCAAATTTTGCTATCAAATTCAGGATACGTAATACGGCACACTTGCTTACTTATATCGTTACGTGTGTGGCCGGCATTCAATTGTTTGTTTTGTAAGCTGCCTGTCTGATGTATTTTACTTTGTATTTCAATTTTCGAATGAAATGCTTGTGCCGGTTAAGTGTTTATTTTCGATATTTTGCTGCTGGCAACATGCAGTGGAAACAGGTTAAAGCTGCAATAGTATTGGCTGTTTGTGTTTGTAATAATTTCGATGCGGTTTAATAATTAAGGCTTAACAAATATAGCTTCACAATTTAACAGGATTTGTTTGCACTGCATGTGATTAATAGGATTTAACCATATGTTGACATGGCTTAATATAAAACTGATGTACAAAATAATTTCGAACAAAGGTTTATTGTCAATATAAAGCATAGCAATATAGCAGCATGCTGATCTCCTAAGAGTTCTAATTAGACGAAAGAAACAAAGTGAAGCCAATTAAATTTCCAATCCTATACCGTTGAACGATCATTTTGAAAACAAGCTATTAATCGGCGAGAATAAACTCGCGACAACTACACTGTATCGTTACTACGTCATTAGCGCAAAATGTATCGTAAAGTCACAATTTTAGTACATACAGCAATAAAACGGGCTTGGTAACGTCGGTCACATAAAAATCGGTTTCTTGTCGACACCGAACTAAAAACACATTTTTATTATAATCCTAACTAGGCGAAACAAAAAACTATTATAGCTCTGTATTAAGTTGTTATTCGTAATTCGAATGTATAACTTTAAATATTAATTAAATTCTATTTTGGATTCAAATGGAGAATATCAAATCTGTCAATCAGTGACCTGATTATTGCTGGCTTTGAAGATTAAGATATTTATCTAAAGAAATTATTTTAGATGGGTTGGCTATTGCATATATTTACAACTAGCTTCCCTCAAATAATTGAACTTAGTAAGTAATTTCTCGCGCAGCTAATTAGAAAGCTCTAAATTTTTTTTTCGGTACGTATAAAACCGAAGTAAAACGTAGTTATACGTTTTACATGGTTTTCAATTTACATTCGTAATTGAAATTTGTTAACGAATGCTCTTGTTAGGTTGGTAACGTACAAAGTCGGGAATATTTTCTTTTAAATATGTAATTATGTTTAAAAATACGCAATTTAACATTGCGTAATTAACATAGATCCTAAATAGCAGAAACATTAGTAACAAAATCGTGGATATATCAATAGCGCTAATTGGCGGAGACGAACCGTCGATCTGAACGTCTTCCAATTAGCAAGTGACTGAGCTTCGGACGTGAGCCGCAAGATGGCGCCTATAGATTAGCCCTATCACCCCTAACTAAGGGCTGGTTTAGATGATGCGTAAATATTGTACGAGTTGCGGTACATTGCGGATACCGCGCGGCTATATATTATAAGTAATCGATCATAGACGGCAATGTTCTGCAACTCGTACAATATTACTCGCATATTCTACACCAGTCGTAACCCATAAGCCGATGTTGTTTAGTCGCACTGTTGATGAATTTTTGTTGTGAATTGGACTGGACTTGTTAACAATTTATTGTTTTATCAGAATTGTTTATGGAATTGTTGTGACACGTTGCGACTATCACATGTATTATCTACTCCTCCTAGAATAGAACCAAAATGTAATAATACAAATATATATTGAACACTGGCTGTATTACGACGTCTTACTACTTTCAATGACTTAACATTTAGGAATGAAGTTGCATAGACAGACCTCATTATGCCCCTCTAACCCCACTGAACAAAAAGCAAAAAGATCTATCGAGTCAAATCAACAAATACGAAAATCTAAATCTAGGCACAAAGAAGATACAATCCCAAAAACAAAAACTTGCCTTCTAAAAGCAAAGCTCTAACAAAATATTTCATTGTTTTTCACAAACAGATAATGAAAAACATATTTTTTCACGCAGAACCGGGTTCTATAAACAAAGGGCGCTCATCCCGCTTTCAATTCAATTCGCGGTAACGTAAATCCAAGCGATCGGAGAGGAAACTTCGCGGGATTATGTTAAGGACTAGCTCTATGAAACATATTTATGTGGGGCCTTTATTATTATTATATTTTCCAGAGTTTAGCTCTTCTTAGCTGTTTCTAGGATTTGTATAATGACAATTTCATATGAAAAGTGTAACGAAACTGACTACTCTCTAACTATTTTCGGTTTTGAAAATGTATTTTTTTAACTGTTTATTTTTTTTAATTAGATTTAATTGCAAAAAATACATATACACGTTAACTGGCATCGCATGTACTTCAAAATTTAAACACATAACCTAAAAACATTCACCTAATGTTATGTACCCCTAAGACGAAACCAATTAAAACAACAATAAAGATAAAACACGTAATATAAAATAGCAGGCTCAGCACGTAGGTACCTGTTCTTGAGGCAGCTCACGCCTCAGGGGTGCCCAAATCCACCAGATTAAGTCATCGAAAAATTCGATGCGTGAGCGTTCGGCGCCATCCCGGCTTAGCCAAGGTGTAACCTTCCCACTGACGATGTGTCGCCGAAAAAAACGGATTTAACAGCTTTGCGAGGCTCCAGTTATTTGCTATGACAGCTTTCCTGACTATGGATTTATTAGGACTTTGTTTTGAGGATAAGATGGAGCTCGGAATTTAATAGAATTTTTGAAAGGTTTGGGTTGTTGATTTAAACTAGCTTGTTGAGCTCTAAGTTATGACTTTGGTCAATCGTGACTTGTAAGCGATTTGTTGACTTAGGTCTCGACTATGTATAAAGGCTGTTCAGAAACCGAAATCAAAACCCAAATACTTATCTATAATTGCAGGAATTAACAAATCAATTAATTTGATTACTAGGTATATACCAATCCTGACTGTAACTTGGTTTTATGTTCAAGAGGATAATAAAATCGCGCATTTACCCGAAAAACATAAGCGCAGAGCAATAATAAAACGCAGTGAACACGAGTTTACCCAACTATACCTTTGAAAAGGAAATAAAAATGGCTTGTAAATAGGGTTGCCACGTTACGGAACGCTTTCTGCGATATTGGCAGGTTTCGTTTGAAGTTCGCGATAAGATAATTCGTTGAATCAAGTTATTTTCTGGATGTTTTTATTGTGTATCTGGGGGTTGGTACTGAATAAAGCACGATTTTTTCGAGAGACTTGCCGTTTCGTAAACTAAGTTATTAACTTAGTACTCATGGCATCGCCTTGGTGTATACAGTAAATCTGTTATGTTTTTGAATGAAATATGTAATAAAACAAGAACTTTATACATTGCGACTTTTATATTTTTACTTTATGTTTAAGTGACGTAAAATCAAACTATGTAATACATAAGAGTAAATCGAAGAGTTTTAGAGTAATTTGAAGATTATTTTAATCCTACCTAAGTGCTTCGTAATTGATAAAAAAGTACGTAGGTACTAATGAATGAGGAACACAATCTTTTTTTTAATCTAACACTATCTAAATTGGTGTCAACAAGAGAAATGCTAATTATACAAATCCATCTTCAACATTTAACCTGAACATGACACAAATATGTCAAAGGCAGCCCTTAAACGATAATACTAGACTTGACCCCGATTTTACATGAATCACTGTAGGTAGGTCATGGCCCCGGCCGCCTGAAAATTGGGTCGCCTGCAAATGTCCACTGAAATGACGACTGCAGCTCCACTACTAAATTACTCTGAAGTTGTGCCTTTTATGATTTAATGGGCTATTTGTGTTTTGGTAAACAAGGTTTTAGTGAATTGTTTTGTGGGAATGAATTGAGGTACTTTGATGGCGCGTACCTTTTAAACTTGTTAGTTATTTTTCTATTTTATATTGTGTCTTGTTTAAGATTTTTTTCACGACAAAGGATAATGACCATTTCCAGTATCGCTTCAATCCAAATTGTGCCATAAGTTGGTGATAACAATAATTCCTTTTTTTAATTTAAAAGCCTAGATCAATTAGAAGATAACCATAACTTCCCCGGACAAAAACTGATAAAAATAAAAGTTGTTTTGTATGTAGTTACCTCTATATCAACTTTCCGTACATTCCTACCTACACTCTAATGTCAATCATTGACACCTCAAACATGTCAATCAGTATGTTTAGTTGCTACATATTTTAATTTTTCTTTGTGGTTATTACTTATCGACTACGATATAAGGTGATCGTGAGACAGAGACTCCATATTACTATCATTGTAATTTATTTTATTGTGAGATATAGACTCAATTACTTAATTTCATTAGGGAAAGTTCAGTTCGCCGGTGTATTCATTGTTCACTTCGACTGCGGCATTTGAGCTGGCAGTCGTTGAGAGAAGTCAGTAACGAAATCTACAATACTCTGGCCTCTTGGATTTCACCCACAGCAGTAAGTTATAATAATAATATACAATTTTACGCGAATATTTTGAGCAAAAAATAAAAGTAACGGTTACCCACTGCATTTAGCCGCACTTAGTCATATTAGGTAAACTACGGCAAAATGCGGGGAATTATTAAAAAAAAAATTACTACATTTAAAAGTACCTTAATTGTACTTTATATTAAGATATATTACATTGTGGCACAATATATTTGATAGTGATACTAAGTGCCATAGTCACTTGGTCATTCTCCTTTAGCTCTTACAAGTTTTTCCTGTTAAATTATAACGTTGTGTGACCTTTATAGATCATTTAAGTCTTATTCATAATTAGTTTGTTTATAAGTAATTTGTAAAAAAAAAAAACCTACACTACTAAATAATTATAACTAAAATCCAATTTCGGCCTGTAAAAACGAAGCATTGTTTGTTTTGAATGTTGTGTACAGTTGTAACTGGACTTCAGGTTCACTTAATTTATATTACTAAGGCTACTACTTTGTATTGTTTTGATCTGTTGTCTGTATCTGTACCTATTGAATAAAATAAAATAAAAAAATAAATAAGATAATTTTATTAATATTGTACAATTAAGTACCCCGAACGTTAAAAAATAATTAACAGATATGACTGTTAATTATATTAATAATGATCTTTTCAAACTAAACTAAATATTAAAGGCATAACATTTTTTAAGGTCAATTTAATTTTCAATACCGTATCGTGTTTATGATTGATTTTATATGACCTAAAGCGTCATGTAAATCAAGCAACAATTATTCATCAAAGTGCAATAAAATAGGAAAATGTTGCCATAAATAAAAAATAAATTGTGCACAAGCCAATCGTGTTGCCAACTACATATTTCCTACCATAAAATTGATATAAACGACCAATACAGCAGTTAAAATCCGTTTGCCATCAAAATCCTTGTAACATCGGTCCTATAGCTGTCACTTTATATGGTAATAAAAGCATAGTTAGGGCATAACACTTCCTATCTTAATGGCTGTTCCGAAGCAATAAGGTTTTACGATCAGTTCACTTGCACTCGTTTGTGGTGCTCGTGAAGAAGACATTTGTTCGGATTATTGAGTTTAGTTTAGTTTATATTTTGAGTGTAACTTACGCTTTAGATTAGATAAAATTTGATACTCGTATCAAAATATAGAATGAATATTTAATAAGAACATTTTTGTTACAATGACACAAATTGTCGCAACAAGATCCACCTACGCAACGACCTTTAAAAATACATTTTCAAATTCTTAAAAGTAAATAAAGCAGCAAACAAATACGTGGAGTATTCCAACTGTGAAAGGAACCGAATTTATTGTTTCCTCTTTTAATTTCTCCAAGAATCCGTCCGTATCGATATTATTGCCGTTTCCTATATTTTCCCTTCATACTTCTGTTCAATTGTTATTTTACTCAGTTTTTGCCCAATTGGTTTCGAATAGCGGGAGAATGTGAATTTATTATTCCGACCCCATTTAATACAAAAAGCAACGTTTTTATTCTTGGCTTCTCGTTCAGTTATGCTGAAATCGATAGAGATTTTTTCTAGTGTTTTAGTTACAAATGTAGAATATAATATGAATACATTATTGGAAAGGATTGTTTGAATCTCGGTAGGTATTATAACGTGCAATGCAAACCGTATTCCAATCGCATTCTGCAAGCAGTATATTTTCTTCTATGTATTCGATTTGAATAATTACTATTTTACATACTGAGAGATTTTTTAACTACAGATACCCGAATATCTTGGTTGTAGAAAAACTTTATGATGTAAACTGGATTTAAATAAACCCGCACTGCGTAAATCGTTCACTCTCAGTATATGAAAAGCCATGTAAGCATATTATACAGATTGATAGTTACAAGATAGAATATCTAAAAAAAAATTATATATCAAATACAAATAGATCCCATATTATGTAGAACAATGCGCTTCAACAATAGTTTCTAGCATTACGGGTCTTTAAACAAAATCTAAAGAACATCAGATCATTAAGGGTATGTTGTAAGCTGTTTCCCGTAGCTCCAGCGATCTCAAGGCTGCAGTCATTAATATGGACTTGTCTGAGCTGGCTTGCAAACTTCCTTCCTTTAGTTTTTCTGCCTTATTTTACATGTACACAATAAGACGGTTTAAGATACGTTAGATAACATCAAAATCGCTACTTATATTTTAATATGATGTTATGTTGGTGAATAAATAAATAAATAAATAATGTAGTTCTGATGTTAATCATTTGAATATTACATTAGATATCCGTTTAAGAATTTATGGGACAGTTGTTATTAAGTCAACCTAACCTACCGCGTGTGGAAGACCACGCTAAGGCTAAGGCCGCACTGTTGTTTTTTTTTTCCCGCAAGCGGTAAACCGTGAAACCGCAAAACCGCCCGAGACGCACACCATACGGTTTCAAAATTATTCGCGGAAAAAAACCGTCAGTGTGGCCGCTTCCATTGGTTTCCTTTACTTACAAAATCAGGCGGTTAAAATCCGCGGCGGTTTAGCCGTAGTGCGGCCTTAGCCTAACTGAGAGTGTTAATTAAAAATAATAACACATATTAGAAAATGTTTGTAACTATAAACAAACTAAACTAACATATTTTCAAAATCTTTTAAATACGTATCTTAATAGTGACTTAATCATGTCAGAAGTGTCTTCGTGATTCCAAATCTCCATCCTTTATGTTACAATGATAAACACATTTACATATGCAGGCCACTCGACAATGAATGGCCATTAACTATAGTTAGGTATGGCCTGAGAACAATGGGTGGCCTTCTGTATCCCCACCCTTAGCTTCCGATAAGGCCAACCAATTTAATTTAATGTTTACCGACTTTACAGAGATTCAAGTTTTGGAATTAAAGTGTGATAAAATTGTGTGCTATGTGCTTTTATTGCAGCTCATATCTTCTAAATATTTAAACTAAAGTCGGGTTAGTTGCACCGTCAATAGGACTGACTTTAATAATCTTTAATTTGGTGGATTCGGCTCCACCTGAAATAAGCGTAAAACATAAAAAAAATGTTTCACGGCAACGGAACAACTTATGCGGTTGAACATTGAAACGTACTTTATTGGTTACATAATGGTATTTCATCATAAGTACACTATGGACAATTAAAGCACCACAGCATACATTTACAAACCAAAAATAATTAATTATGAAGCAGTGATTATCATCACTTGACCCGACTTATTAAATAATTTATATACCGCCATTCATTTATCTGTGTGAACAAAGCTGTATTACATTAATTAATTTAAACTGTTTTTTGCGTACCGTATTTTATTTTAATAAAGTAAAATAAAATAAAATAAATACTTATAAAAATATTATTATTTTACATTTTTGTTTGTTTTAATTACATTTACTATATTCAAAACAAATTTGCGTCTATGTGGAGGTAAAAGGTAAAAATGGTGAGCTTTATATTAAGAAAACTAGGTTTTTCATTTTCTAATTTCTCTGTTACAAGATTAACTACAAAATATCCTGTACTTACATAGCCTGAAGCGAAAGCTTTCATTAAAAATATACAATATTAATAACATAACGCCTACTGTACAGAACATTAGACTTATCAATAAGTATGCCTTGGAGGTCCATCCGAAATAAAAACAGGACGAGAGATCCTAATTAGATGAGAAACAAACGTAAGATTAGGGTCAACTCTCGCCCGGGGACTAGGTATTGTTACCGGCTATGGACGAAGCCTCATTTTAATATAATTATTATATAAGCTCAGCCTCAGGCGCGCTGATGTTAGTTTCACTACATTAAATGAGAATAGTCATTTGTTTGTGGATTGTTCTGAATGTTATCCTGCTAGGTAGGTCGGTTGTACGCCTGCGCATATTTGTTGATTCAAAATTCACTGTTATTTAGAATGTATGCAAGACTGTTACTACTGTTTAACATAATACGTAATGTACACTACATATGCGAATACTGTCTTGGACTCGTTTTAAGTTACACGTATGAATAATTTTTACGTGTCCTAATATGGAAGCTCTATCACCTAAACTCCTTTTATTATTAATTTTAATATTCATGTTGTTACACATTTAACTTAAGATATTTTATGCCTATTTATTTTTGGTTATAGATTTGCAATAAAGAATACTATGATAAGAATATAATACTATTCTGTCACTTCATAGAATATCTACCATTTTGAACCTTATACCCATATTAATAAGGTTAACTTTTGCTCCAGGTATGCAACAAGATCTTCGGCAATGCGTCGGCGCTGGCCAAGCACAAGCTGACGCACAGCGACGAGCGCAAGTACGTCTGCATCACCTGCGCCAAGGCTTTCAAGAGGCAGGACCATCTGTAAGTACTTATACAACGGCAAACAAAGACAAACTAACAAGAAAAAGATTTTTTTTCATCGTTTTACATATTACTCTGGCTGAAGGCCGTTAGGTTCTCATAGCGGCGGCAAACCTCTTTAAAAAATAAATACTCGTCTTCTCACACGCTTGGTAGTAGACGATTTTCCTACTAAATCTTGAATGCATAATTGTACCAATTTGTTACCTATACATGGAGGCTAAAAGAAAATATACCTACTTAGTAAACTCCCGCCTGAAATATAAAACTAACACTATTTAGGTAATTGAATTGTCGATGTTCAGCATTTAATAAAAATAGTTCTCATTTCTCTTAATTCTATTATTTTTTAGTAAACTCAATCGGGCTTCAAATATGATACAACAAATATCGAAAACATTTTTCATGAGGTAATTGTGGGCAATCTTTGAAGACATCTTAAATCAGGCGCACAAATCCGCTTAACCCTTACGTTGGAGAGATCTCAAGCAAAAGCAAATCTTACCCCTTATCTGTGTACGTACTAAACAAAATCGCATCAAAGGATAAATATGAAAATATACAATGTATTTAATGTTTCTATACAAAATGGCGGCCATTCTTCAGCTGTGAGACAAAATAAGGTTAAGGAATATTCTAAGCAAGTCGTCAAATGTAGCTTCAAACAAACAGTTTTTTCTTAATGGAGCTAGTTTTGTGTTTGTGAAGGCGGTCTCTTTTTTCGAATCAATTCTAAGTATAGGCTTGCAGAATTGATAATAAGAACTACTAGACATAGGTGCATAATGCACTATCGCTTTATGTAAAATACTCATTACTAAGCGATAAGCTAATCCGAGCCCAACATAGCCTAGCGCTGGTGAGAAACCAGGCAAATAATATATAATTAATATTATATTTACTACATGTAAACTACAGGTACAAATTATACAGCTATGAATAAATTTAACTTCATGCAAAAATGATCATCTATTATAAGTTATTGCGTTCCCACAAACGCGAGCTAGTTGAACTACTAACTAGTTTAAAAATCAAAGCAGTTTAGCGGACACAACACATGTCGCGTCGCCTTAATCGCCAGCTGAGGCACGTGCATATTAATGAGGTAGCTATTAAGCGCACATGTATTAAGTCTCCACTTAACTTAGTGTTTATAATGACAGCTTAAAAGGGCTTGTTTTGTGAATTATTTGAGCTGAAATAAATGTCATTTAGGGTTAAAACAATAGGTATAATTGTTTATTTTTATACATGGCTCCTACGAGTAAGAAGTAAGATGATTTTGTTTTGTTAAGGCATGCATTTTGATAACTACTTAATATATTTAAACTAATTAAAAACTAAATATAACGATATAAAAAATAATTTAAATGTGAATAATGTTATAATTATAATATGTTGTTACAATTCTACTAATTTCATACTTAAGCAAACATCTTACAAAGTATCAAAATCTATAAAGCTACATTTATATTATAAGAAGACGAGTGTCAGTAATATTATCGTTATTGCCCCCAATTTGACCTCATAACACACCCCTAAGAATTGTATAATTCACCTGTGAGGGGTGATAGACTGAGATAGCAGTATGCGTGAAAGAGATGGCGAATGTCACCTGTCACTAATTATGCAACTGAATAATTTAGTAGCAATATGACTATTATCAATTATGAAAGGTCAAGCGAACATGTAACACTAGAAACGCACCAATTCAAACGTAAATATAACCGTTTAACCTACCCCTGTAATCAAGTGACATTTCTACAAGCGTTAAAGATTATAGAAATTACCTAAATGACAATAAAAGTATAGAAACGTTATTTTATTTCGTAAGTCATGTGACTTAACTTGTCAGTTAGGTACATGCATTTAGAAATTTATCCAAATATAAATGTTGTGTTCGTAAGTTCATACATTTAGATTATGTGTGATGATGAGTACGAGATGATGATGAGTATAATATGAACTAAACTGAATTCCTAAAAAAAATTGTTTGGCGTCTGACCAAAAACTCTATCTAACGACTAAACGTGCCATGGATAAGTTCATCGCTATTATTTTAGCCTAACCTTTCCCATAGGGATGTGAATTTAGTGCTTGGAATGAAATCGGCTCCCATCTCTTACTAGATAAGATCACTATAGACATTCCAATTTCCGCAAGACTCGGTCCTGTACGAGTATCAAAGGCAATGGTTTAGATTTATAAATTGTACGTACTAATTCTACAATACAAAGTAAATTGGTTCAATAAATCAAAACCAATAATTTATTATTAGTCAAACATGGAAAATAAAACAGAATAACATACATGTTTTTTTTTATTAGTTATATATTTTATATGTAACCTCGCAACTTGTTACAGCAACGGTCATATGCTGACGCATCGCAACAAGAAGCCGTATGAATGCAAAGCGGACGGGTGCGGCAAGTCGTACTGCGACGCGCGCTCGCTGCGTCGACACACGGAGAACCACCACCAGCCGGCCGCCGCAACAGACACAAGTGAGTTACTGTAACAGTTGCTGCATCACTGGATATAACGCAACGCAACATGACGCACTCGAGCAGCAAACGCAATAGAAAAACTATTGTTCCTTGACTCACAAGAAGCTCAAAAGCTCGACCAAAACAAAGAAAATAAATAAAATCATAAAAAAAGATAATCTAAAAATGCATAATATGCTTCTTCGTCACGTATTACAGAATCCTATCAGAAAGGGTCGGCCCTAATCCCATGAGAACCAATTTTTAATCGATCCCTTCAAAGGTCTTCAATTTGTTTAATCCCGCTCCTTGAATCACTGATTAGTATTGAAATAAGGTTTTTGGGGACGCTTCAATGAATTTATCATGTATTTATGTAGATTTGGCAATTGTTATTTACACTTGCTTTTTCTTTTAAACACAACAACGGTTTTGTTATTTTTAGAGGATGATTAAGACTGTATATTATTAGAATTAAGTTCCAAATTAGTGTTTTTCAATTAAAATTATATTAATTATATTTTTATTCATACAGTAACAATACACCGCGACTAGTCGTGCGACCGCAGAAAATCTTAACACTAGAAGATATTTCGACCATTATATCATACATATATAACAGTGAGATTACGTTTCATAAGTAGACCATCTTAAAGGCCCTTTGACACCGGATGATAGACTTAACTATTCAATGAAAACAGACTTACTAGACTGCCTACCCGTAGCCGATTTCGGCTAAAGTCCTATTTTACATCATATTTATACTATGTACTTCTGTCCCCAGGTCCTCCGCTATCAGCTGCGACTAGCGTCATCACCATCGTCGAGCGGGACGCGGCGGCTGCGCGTGTCGGCTCGCCCATCTCGCCCGCGCGCTCGCACCCACCGCATTCTGATGTATGACTGCATTTCTTTTATTATGTTTAACATACAATATTAACAAAACACAACATAACATTTGATATGATTGAAACCTAAATACTACATTCACAGACATTTATCTTTTTCATTGTATTCATTATTATGGAATCGTTGAACGAATTAAAGTATATCAATGTTATTTAAAGCACCATAGGACCTCCCGTGCCTCGTAAACACACACTTTCGTATATACAGACTTCCAGTTCTACACTTTGTCCTTTTATTAATTTCAGTGACTTCGAGATATCCTAAATTTTATCTTAAAATCTGAATGATTACAATAGTTAATCATGACTGTAGCGTTGCAACTATACGTATTAATAAAGGCAGAATCCAATAAATCAGTCCATTTGCTTTGGTAACTTAAACCATACCTATATTTTTGAGTCCATTAACTAATATATTACCTAGACACATATAGACATTTAACATATGCGAGCCATTACTCAACCCGCAAAACATAACCCTAATCCGCTAATTTCCCATCAATTAGTTCATACGTTGCTTTTAGTCCCTCATTAATCTGGCTTTTTCTACTTAGCCATGTCTGGCGGCTTTCCAACTGCCCAGCCGTGTAAAACTCTACCGTCCTTATTAATTAAGCAATTAGCCCAAAATCCGCGTCGTGTGTGCTCTTTTAATTTGCCACCATTAAAGGGTTCGACAAAAAATGGCCGCGAACGATGCTATACGCTCGTGTTTTGTTAATCAAGCGGAGTCATTTGTGGTGGGAAATAATGTTGGGATATCTTTGGTAATCGGCACATTACCTTTTTCGATAATTTTCTATTCCATTAATAAAAATGTAGTTATCTCTTTTTTGTGTGAACTTACTTACAATAAAGGATAAATAGAATGGAAAAAATCTACCTAAGATCTAATTAAACTAATTTTATTCTTTCAAAAACACTACCTAAAAATAAATACACTAAAAATAGGCCTCAACACATAATACACTAGAACGATAACAAAAAAGACTACATAACAATGTATTGCAGTCGAGCAACGGGTCGGAGAAGTCGAGCGCGGCGTCAAGCGGCGACTCAAGCCCGCCGTGCACGCCGCCCGCGCCCCCCACCCCCCCGGCGAGACCCAAGCCCAAGACCATTACCAAGCCCAAGACCAGCACGGTGAGTTAAAATATTATATTACATGTATTACTATGAACGTAAAGTAAGTAGCTAAAGCACTTGTGTTATGGAATCAGAGGATAGCGAAGGTACCACAAACACCTAGACCCGAGAGTGTAAGAAAGTGGTTTTCTTTATTTATCTTTCCGGGGATTGAACCCGGGACCTTAGAGCTAGCGACACCTTGAAAACTAGTGTGTAGTACGCTCGAAAATATAGGTCTTTGAGTTTATGTTTTAAGAATTCTGCGTAGTTTGGCTACCCGAACTCTGTTTTATATATTTATATTATCTTTCTTCTACTACTTATTCTAAGATTTACGTAGAAGTGAAGACTAAGGACGGAGTAAAAAAAGACCGTTTAGCAGCCCAAGTCTCGCGCGGTAGGATAATAAACTTTGTCTTGCGATAAAAAAGCGTTTAAAGAGCACTAAAAACTTGCGCTAACTATCAAGACTATAAATTAGGTTTAAATATTTTATAGTTGTCTTTTAATTTAAAGGAAGCCGCCTTAGGCTCTTTCCTTCAACCGTTGTAAAAAGAGTTTGATTACCTACTCATTTAGTTTAGAATCAGGTTTTTCTCTGTATTCATAAATCAACGTTCAGCAGATATAAGGAGTTATTTCGACTAACAGTGTGTACGTCAGCAATGTTCTAGAGGACACCATAAAGACCAGTTTCCAAATAACGGCCAGCCTTCGCTCAACGCAAATAAATTACAAGTAGCGTACGGCAAACAATAACACATCTGGTCTAAAACAAAACAGGCTACGGCGTAGCTAGCAACAATAAGACTACGCTACGTAGCCGACCGCAGACTTCTACGGAGTTTCGTAGCGGACGCAGCAGTAAATCGTATGTAGGACTTGTACAACAATTCAGTTGTGTATCGTTAAGTAACGACCGCACACATTTATTTGAGTATGTATGTGTGGGTGAGTCCTGAGTAAACCAGTTATAACTTAGTCAAAGACAGTATTACTTTACACTGACCCAACATTTAATTTAACTTCTGAAGCTGTGAAGTCTAAAAAGGTTTTTTTTAATAAAACCAAGATATGTAGGTAATGTGAGCATTTTTATTATTTTATGTCTTCTCAAAACGATGCTATCTAGTTTGAGACATTTACCAAACATACATTTATTTTCACAAGTTTCAACATTTTGTATATCAGATAAGAAAAAACCATACAATTATAATTATCAAAGGTTCTCCAATAATTACATGAACGTAATTATTGTACTTCTGGCCTTTAATACTATAAAAAAGAACCTAAAAATAGCATTGTTTGCCCTTTAATACAAATAATATTATACATAGCATTTAATATAAGCTCTCTTATAAGGGTTATTGCCCTTTACCAGACAATACTAATCTTGGATTTACCTGAAATTTATTTCACAAAGCATATACACATCATATTTTAGTAAACAACATCAACATAAACACAAAATATAATTCAATACATTGTCCTTTTATATCAATCAAACAAAAATCTTGTTAGAATCCTGTATATTAAAGTACATATAATTGAAATAATAACACTATGCTTAATTAAATAATATAAGGTATATTGAACGAACATTTATACCAATAAAAGTATAAAAACAAAATCTTCGCATCAATTATATACACCCAAAAACAAAATACACAAAACAAACATTTGACAATAAAGAGTATCTCTGGAATAATTATACGTTTTCCTCAAAACGCTTTTTGATAAGGCTCTTCAACATCTGACGTCACACGTCCAGCTAATTACGTCATATTTTATTCAACAAAACGCCCATCTAAATAGCGCCTACTGGGCTTTTTTATACGGACAAACAAAAATAATATTAATAATATAAATCACCAAAATGTGTAAGCTATTTTATAATTATTAACTGTTGAAACATGAAAGGTTATTTTTTTCTGTATTGAGACAATTCTCAAAAATAACAGTGGGTACCATCTTGGCAGTGTCTTCTATACAGCAAAATAATTATTTATTTAATCAATTATATACAGCACACAAAACAAAATACTACATAAGATAATAAATGTAAAAAATCTCTGCTTATTTCATAAGCTCTTCCAGCAGATTAAACTCATCATATTAAACGTTCAATATTAATAAATCTAATAATTTTAGAATTAAATCTCATTCTAGTACGAAAACAATATAAGTGGACCGTGGGAAGCAGGGCGGTGTGAATTCTTATGTAAATGGCGATACATCGCGGATCGAGTGCGAATCGCGCACTGAATTAAATCGCCCATTCATCAGCCTTTGTAAGGGCTTAATAATTCAGGTGCGGTCGCCGACAGACCCCTACCATGATTTACTACAGATATCTGATGTACTTAGATTTAAATACGAGGACTGATTTAGGAGCAAGACCATTTTAAAATAAATCAGAATTTTAAATTGAATAGTCTAGTTTTAAGTTTTAGGTAATAGAATTTTATATGAGAAAATATTATTATTATTTGATATTTAGACGGAATCGTCTCACTACTGGGCAAAGGTCTCCTTCCATTCTTTATTAAAAAAAAAATTAAGTTATATTTCAATAAAATAAATTAGAAAGAAATCGCAAAAGTCACTCAAAATACAATCTTTACAAAATAAAACAAAAATAGTCTTCTTAAAGTTTCTCTAAACATTAACGAAAGCAACTCATTTTAAATCTCATGGTACGGGGTCTTGCGAATACGGTCCCGCGAACGTCTACCTGTTCCCATAGACACCATGTTCGCTAGTACGAAGCAACCAGTTCCAAAACTAGATCTAATTCGCAATGTTACCCTTTACGAATGCTGAGAACTTTCCAATGAGAATGCAAGCTATTATTACGTGCAAACCTATTAGTTTGGGGGCACCGGGTTTCTATAGAATGTGTATCTATACTCTTTATGATAGGGGAACTTTTCAATGCGAATGGTATTATTAAATATTTGGATTTAATGTGAGCGTTATTTGATCCGTTTTGTTTACGTTTTATGTATTTTATTTTGTATACAATATATATTTTTAGTGCTGTTGTAATTTTGCTTAAGGTTTAAGGATACCTATAAAAAAATAGATTTAAATACATGAACAACATCACCTTTGTAGACCAATCAAAGATAATTATGACTAGTCTAATAAGATACGTAATGCATTGAATACTATAGTAAGCCAATTCATTTGTAATTGTGTTTTAAAAGACAGCTCTATAACGCGGTATTATGTATTAAATCGTTAATGTGATTTGATTGAAATAAAACCGATTTATAAATTTTCATAGACCAAACACAAAATTCCTACATTACAAGTACTCAATAAACAGGTACTTCAAATATAACAATAATTAAAACGTTCAGCGTTATTATGATTTTAATTCGAAATGAGGCGTAATACCAGCGGTCGTGCACGGGGGAATGTTTTAAACACTCTCTCATTAAAACATGAATATGGAAAGGAATTCCATCGCCAGACTGCACACGGTAAATTCAATATGAAACCTTTCAACAAACATTCCACAAAACCAACGAATCAAAACAAACATGATGCACCAACAAAAATAATTTACACGAATTCATTAAAACACATACACGGTTCATTTACGCGTTTCCTTTACACACAACCAATCAGTTATTACCAAACACGGGAATAATCACAGCATGATTAAAATAGGAACTTCAATACCCGTCCAACACAAAATGGTCCGACATAACACAATTTAGGGGTTCAATTGAAGCTAAATCCGTTTGCAGGTGTTAACAGCGGGGGTTCAACATGGAACAGGCATTGCCGGTATGCGTCGGTCGGTTTATTAAAAGCACTCAGTGTGATCGGGCCCTGATTTCACGTCACTTGCAGGAAGCAATAAAGCCGGTTACACACGGGCACATAATTACAAACGGTCCAGTGTACTCCGCGGTTATAATTTCCTCAACATTGACAAAGCCTTTGAATGCATCCCTCCTGTTTTCATGGATTCTGGCAGATTCAATAATGTGATTTATAATTTGATTGAGGGACGCCGTGACGGGCTTTGTGTTTAATGTTCGAGCGAGATTATTATTTTGTTTTAGTTAAAGCATATTTTATTTCATTTGTCATAATAGTTTGTTTATTTAGTTTGAGCCTTTTGAGTTTAGTTTTTAAGTAGTGAATTTCCTTTTAAATAAAAAAATAAAAAAATAAAAAAATAAAAAAATCTGTGAACTCAAGTTCACAGATTTTTTTATTTTGCCATTATTTTCTGATTAATGATGATGATACAACTTTTTTATAACAGATTCTTGTAGTCATTGTCGAACAAAGTAAATATTTATTTTTCTTAGTTTCTCCCATCGTTTATTTTAAAATAAGATTATTACTCCAATGAATGAATCAGATTATAATTCCATAGCATTCTCTAAAATTCAAATACAAACAATAATATCGGCACTAGCTCTAATTAATTAAAAGCTATTTGTTACACTATATTAACATTGGAGTTAAACGTTTAGTTTGTTTATTTGTTTGGTATTTAATATTTATGTTTACGTTCAATGCAGCACAGACTGTATCAAAACTGTTAGTAACTATATTTTATTTTAATTTGGATTAGATAGAAGTGTTTTTTTCAGAGTTGTACGTTGTATCCTATAAAATGATATAGATTGATTTTGTTCTACGGATACGATTTTGGTCTCAGTAATGGTTTATGAACATTTCATTAACTGTATAAAATAATTTACAGTAAAATTGAAATCGACTTCCATGGCAAATAACTCTATGGTTTTAAGGATAGGTAGTACATACATAAATGTCAAAGTGATTCAATCATGTACCGTTTTCTACCAGTGTACCTCAAAATTAATAAATAGCCAGCCACAAATACAAGTAAAAATTCCCTGAAAATTCTCCGGAACTACGGTTTAAGTGTAAACCGCTACAGCCCACCACTACTGCGGTTCACCACTTTCCAACTTTATTTCAAAATTATCCATTCAAAATAAAACTTTATTTAGTATGCACAACGTCTAAAGTTCCTTGCTATTTAATAAGCGAGCTTAATACTTTTAATATTGCGTATAACTCAATGTGATCTCAAATTCCATGTCTGGAATCGATTCATTGTTGAACAATGGGTTTGTTGTGTATAACATATCGCCGGAGGGCTTTCGGTAGTCGATACCACGTGTCAGTTGTAATTATGGGTATTGTAATAGAAGGCTTGGAACTGACGTGAAACATCACCTATGTATTGTCGGTTATGTTGGCTATTATTATAATTGTTTTGGTTTTCTGTTCATTGAAAGTAGTATTGAACTGTTTCTGTAATGATGTGAGTTTTTGCGCCTGATAAGACTGGATTGTAGCTCACTTTAACACGTTTGCAACAATATAAGAGATTATTTTCGTATATTAAAAGGAGAAAGTTTAGAGAACATATAACCAAAGAAAAACTGTCCATTTGCATAACGCAATAAAGAAATATTTAAAACTTACATAAGGAGAAGAGAAGTTGCAGTAAAACGGGGCAGTCATTTTTCATACGAAAAAAGACAGTTTTACCTTTGAAGAATTTGTACCAGTCAGCTTTATTAACCGTAAATTAATATACCACCGCGTTTGTTTATATTCCCAAGACTAACTCACTTCAAATAAAGTCCTGTCATAAAAACAATAAGAATTAGTGCTCATTCAAACGACAAGCGCTTGAAGCTTCATAAAGCGCTTTAACAAACACCGACTGTTCTTATTTCGCTTTATTGTGACGCTGAAAGTGCATAAACGTCAAGCACCAGACATCTGAACTAGCCGTATTCATTTTAAAGACAAAAGCTTGAAAACTCTATTTCTTAGAACGAGGCTATTATGTGAAATTGCATTGCAGTGTTAGAAGCAAAACACACAAAGAGCTGGTTGTTGCGTAAACTCGATTAATATAGAGAGTCCATTTGGCCGTAAACAGCCAATCTAAAATTAAAACCATTTGCGCTTAATTTCGCTGCAATCAGGGTTGCTACGTTTTGTTAAAATCACTTTTTTCATATTTTCTTTCTAGATGATAGACGTATTAGTCGCAACACAATGTAGAAAGTATATATTTGTTTTAAAAACGAAAACATGTGATAGTAATTGATGAAAAAACTTCCCGAAAATAATTGATAACATGCAAAGTTGTAAATTTAATAGGGTTTTCCTGAGAAATACCCGGAAAATGATTGCTCATTTATAATACAAAATAATACGTGATCCTTACGAAAATTAATTGTTATTTAAGTAACATTTTATTATTAATTAAGCTTTATCTCAAACAACTAATAAATACTCCAATATTTCTACTAAAACTTTGCCTAAATAATATTTGAAACGCATACCTACTCTGAATAAATACGCATTATTTGGGGTCAATAAAATCCGAGTTCAATTCATTTATTGTACACGTGACAACCCTGATGCGAGAGCTGTGTTCATTATAGTTTTAACAACTCTATACAATTCTACAGTTATTTCACATTTAGTTTTATTTTACATAAATAATATTTACGTTTTGTGTTTGTTGATGTTAGTTCAGAAATAGATCTAGTTATATTCTTAAACGAGTGCACAATTTTTATTTCTAAATCAACCGATATAATTTCCGATTAATTTAGTAATTTATGTACCGAGGAAATAATTATAGGAATTGTTATATCCTAATACATTCTAAAGCTTCATTATTTCAATTAGCCATTTCCTTTTGTTAAAAACTATGTAGTAATATTATTTTCCTACCATGCTACCTATAAGCTAACATTAACATAAGTACCTACGTTATGTTTTAACACTACAAAATTCGGTTATTATAAAATACAAAATGGCCGACACAATGTGTTCGATACCGTTCGAAATTCAATTCACGTTGCTCACTAAAGATTTCCGCATTTTCGAAACTGTCACCGTATATGAAATAAGAACTCATTTTTCGTTGAAAATGCGCGGGAATTTTCTATAGAAACCAATTTTCGGCGTGGTCAATACATGTTTAGTCCGTCGAGAGCTCAATACGTGAAGATTGGGTCTCTTGTCGCTGCGACTGCAATTTTTGACGCAGACCGCAAATTGCATTTGTTGCCCCTAAGGAGCAACGCATAAGGCTGTATTTCGTCTCCGAAATATTGATACCATCTTTAAAATGTGTTACGGTTTTATGCTAGTGCGCATCTTGAAGCAATTTTTTCCAATCATAGGGCAATAATTCTTAAGAATGATTTTTTTAAGCATGTTTTGTTTAAACTTACAATGCAAGAAAAAAAATCTGCATCTACTTTATAGAATACAATTCCGATTTGGAGTACCAGAACATTTTTTAAGTCATTAGACTAGCAAACGTTTTTCCTCCTATGAGGTTAGTTGAGAGCTTTAACAAGAGGAATATTAAGGAGTCACGTTCGCCAATTAACCATTAAGTTAACAGTTCGGTGACTGCATAACAATAAACTTCACGGCAAAAATATAGGACCGTTAAATAATAATTATGTTAGAGGTATTTGGGTTTTGTTTCGTTGTTTATTACACATTAATTTACTACACTTTTAAATTAAAGCTACAATAACGTAATAAAAAAACGCTAATTATATAGGCGCTTACACACATGTTTGTATGCGTCTTCAACATAAGCCCGCGATTTCACTATTACACTAATGTAGTACAACGAACACATGCCTAAGTGAGCAAATAAAATAAACTCGAACAAAATGCTCTGTTACTATTTCAGCGAACAAATGCCACTAGTGTATCCTAGACGCTCGCGACGTCCCAAAAGAATTCGTTACCGTCTTTTATCAAGTTGTACGTCTTCCACCAACACCCCAAATTCGATTCTTTTCCATCTGTCATCTTCTCAAATATTCCAAAGAAGTTTTCTTTTTTCTACCCCTCAAATGCAAGAAAATACGTCAAAGTTTCCACCGAGATACAATCGCCGATATTGAAATATAAAAAGTACGTTCGCCCCTCGAAACTTTTATGTATTAATTTCTGGGAGTTTCAATAAGAGTGGGGCAAAACGAAATCAATGAAATCTAATTTAAATCACCAGAAACAGATGTGTACTGAGAACCTATTTACAAATACATAATATAATAAGTACCTAATCAACCTGTATTTACTATTTTGTAATTCGTATAGTTTATAATGTACCCACTGTACTGTATAACATTGCATTAAAATTAATGTAATAATGTAATATCTCAAATAAATAAATAAACCTAAATAAAAAACATTTATTGAAATACACCTTTGCAGGTATCATGGTCACGGGCAGACTGTCGAAACGTCGGCACCTAAAATCTAAAATAAACCGCGGCATAATCAAATAAGTAGTTCTATTTCAATGTCTAACATTCGCGCAAACCTAAGAAAGCAATAAAAACATTTAGCAAGATAAGACTTTCTATAGACTGCGTAGGTTTATCCAAAATACAGGAGGAGTGAACGTGAGATCCGACAATAATTCATAAGTTACTAGAAAAGGGATCGTTTATAAGGGCGGTGTCATTGTTTTAGGCTGACGTCGCGATCCGAGGCGGTCCATTAATAATGTAGGGTGACAACGACGCAGGTGGAAGCCGATAAACGTCCCGATGCATAATTGAAGATGTGTATCTAACGTAGCACTTACCTAACTCTATCTTATGGTATCGCACGTGTAATCTATGGATTTTAAATAAGGCCGAGGAAAAATTGGCAAATACAAGTTTTTTGTTTATAAGATATTTCTTCTATAGTTTCAATTTATTTGAAGATTGTTTTTGTTCTATTAGGATTTGTGTAATCATAAAGTTTAGTAAAAATTAAGGATTTCACACAATAATAGTTCATTAAAAAATAGATACAAAATAATTTATAAAATTATTCAAAAATAATATTTAAACGTAATTAGGAAATATTGTAAACATTTCCAAATAGCTTAGAGTACCTCCGCCGCTAAGGCAATTAGAAACAGAAAGCGATCGTAAGTTCAAACAGCGTATTAATTAGACAGCCATTTGAAGCGCCACCCTATTTTAAAAGTGAAGACTTTTGACCTTTCCTAACTCGCAGTGACCTGTGACCTCTGCCACGTGGCCTGTTCACCCCTCTACTTGAATGTCAGACTTTACCTGACCCTTATTTGTAGCTTCCAAAAATCAGCATTTTTAATTTTTCACACGGCATCTTAAATAGATTTAATTATTCTGACACACTCCGCTTCTTTTGTGTTGTAGAAGTTCTATTTCATATTCACAATTGTAAAATAGAGATTTATTACATTTCAGAATTTAATATTTTTAATTTGTTAAAATTTTACAAAAGAATATTCGCCACTTTAATAATAACTAGAAATTAGTTTGATTCATATCATTTTGTCTAGATATAACCTTATTTATGAACGCTTTTATAAATACCTTTAAAACATAAACGGCAAACGGCTATAAAAACTAACCCGCAAATAATAAAAATCCAATTCCATCTGTACAATACCACTTACAATAAAAATATGGCTAACTCATCGCTAAGAAATAAAACTTTTATTTGACCCGTTCTACTTTTGTTTTACAATCCCATTTCCATAGAAATAGATATAACTAAAGGTTATTTTAAAATAACATTGAGCTCGAATCGTACTCACGATCGTAATTGAATAGAATTAATATTCTCACAAGAAAATAATAATGTTTTAGTCGAAATAGTGAGATCTATTAAGTATATGCAAATCGTTGTTCATACAAACTGCGCATCTTTTGTTGCGTGTCTGGTCAGCGTCGATTTGCGAGCTCGAAAATTCATTGAGGGGTCATCTCTTCGATATCTTTCCCATCCATTGTAACATCACTTTATGTTCGAATTCCATGAGATAAACACCATACTTGGTCAAGTAATTTGAATTTAACGTTTATTTTCGCGGACCGCGGTGAAACAATTTTTAATGATTTTCGTTTGTTTTCGTGCAGTGAGATATGGACAATTGGATTACAGAGCTTTTTCAGACCCACACATTTAGTAAGCCGTTGAGTAAGGTATGTATTAAGATACACAATTTCGTCGGTTGTCGTGTTTCATACATTTATCTTCAGTCGTCTGCTATTTCCGAGGGTGCTTTGATGAAATTGCCGTAATTATCCGCGCTGTGGTATTGTTATTACTCTACGTAAATACAGTGTGTTCTCAGAACCTTCTTGAATCTCTTCAGGACTTAAACTGTTAAAAATACATTTTACATTTAAATCCGTATCATAATAAACCGCAACATTGTGTAACTGCTATCGTGGCTAAATCGTGCGCCATTTGCAAACTGCACCGCATTAACTACAAGAAAACGATCCGGACCAAAAAAGCACAATACTAGAGCCAACTGCAGTTCGGATGATGTATAGCAAAAACGGTACAGCTCTACAGAACATCTGCTCTCACCTCCACATTAACCTAACGAGCCAGCCCTAATGGCGCGTTAGGGCTGCTCCGCGAAAAAAGCTTCAAATCAAATAAATTACTCTCCCACGACCCAATTTTAACACGTGTCCTTTGTACCGTTATTAGTCATGTGACGAAAAACGTTTATCTCTACAAATAAAGATGTAATGCTGCGCTTTGTTTTGCGCGTGACATCCTTGACAGCGGTGACGTCATTAGTGCGGCTCCCAATGTGTTTAGTTTAAGTGCCTCAATTTTAGTTTTGAGTTCTCGTGTATTTCGTATTCGTAGCAATAAAACCAAGTGTTTGTGATGTTAGTTTGGAAAGTTTCGCACAATAGCGCGAATTTAGGGGTTATTTGTTTAGTCTAGTAGACTGGATAAAGGACTATAGAACGAATCTATTCTCACTTCAGTTATAAAGCTGTTGAAACTACGACTTCGTAACTGAGTTCGTAGCATTCAAGTTAAAATTAAACTTTTGCGTCGTTGCTAAATTCTTTCTTTGTACAGAATATAAGATAGTGTTGTAAAATGAGTGTTTTCCCTTTCTCTCCTTAAAAATAATACTTATTTATTTGTATTTGATATGTGTACATATCAAATACAAATAAATAAGTATTGATATTAAGTATAATATATTTTATCGATAACCGTACAACCCTATAGTATCTGTATCATCTATCACAGCTTTAATATTTTTGTTCCGTTTATTTACCTGTTGTTAATAAAGAAATTGGTATTGTTTTTAAATAAGGATAAGTTTTTTTTTAACTTAGATTATAATTACTCCAATTCATTGGGTATTAAAACATTCTTAAAACTTGTGAGACGATTGTAATTGAAACATTTATTGTTATATTTCTCTTTATTTTTAATTGATTTTGTGATGTAAATTAGTAAATTCTTGTTCTAATCAAACAATTTTGGAAGAAAACTACAACCGTCTAACAGTGCTTATAACAATACGTACCATTTTCATCTCGATACATAAACATTATGATTACATATAAATTATCCTATTTATACCAATATTATCGGTATTAATTATCTTCGGCATAAATAATAATAGAGAGTATCTAATTAATATAAGCTGTACCCGAGAAGAATAGTTGCTTAAATAATTAATTAATTCTCGTGGAAAGATCACAGTGTGGTGTATATTCTAATATCCGTGTACTCGTATTATGAATATATGTTTATGCTAATGTATTTACGATAGGATTCTTTATATAATTTTAATAATATTGGTATCTCAATACTCAATATCTTTATTGCGTTCCAAAATGTACATATCTAAGTTTACATTAGCTGGTGGGTTGTAATATAGACACAATTTTGGACCCTGTCGGGCACAGCATAGCATAATTATGGCAGAAAACTCCATACAAGTTTAGCATTCAGCCGATGTGTTGCAACTTCATACATAAGCCCTGACGACTTTTAAGGGAGCAAGTCGTTTGCCGCGGATCGGGTACACCTGTTCAAACTGCGCCGGGGCCGCGGGGATCTCGCTCAACTATTATTGCTTGCAAGACGACAATAGCGCCGCAAAGTTTTGGGTGCCGGCCCTAACCCAAAATGCCATTAAGCTTGTACGCCTTTTGTTTCTCACAAATTGGTTACTACTTAAATATTTAAGCTATTTTCGAATGGTTATTTAAGGCTTTCACTCCCCGTTTTGTTCGGTAAACAATGCTCAAATTATTGTACGGTCGCTTCATTTTCCTCTCGCAAAAACATCGCTGTAATCTTGGTCCTATCCTAACTGCGTAGAACAAACACGAATACTAATGCATGGAAATAGAATAATTGCGGCATTACAACATTTTATCTGATATAATTTACGAGTAGCCGCGCGACACGTCCGACGCGACGCCATCGCGGTGCGACGGTAATCCGCAACTAATTAAAATTCTACGTGAATGAGTAACTGCACTGCGCTCCCGTTGCGCTTTGTATTAAAAACTTGCAAATAAATATTACCTAACCAACCATTTTTCACAGTTATTGTTCTACTGAAGTTAGCACCGCACTTTCCGGCTTATTTACTGCCCGTATTGACCCATAATTACTAATTTCTTTTACAACATCAAGGATTACGGAGTCCATCAAAATCCATTAATTAACTCGGAATATTAACGAGCTACTGAAAATCGAAAGTTTTACCTTGAAATTACGAAGTACGTAATAGGTTTGGAAGTCTTTTGAACTTTTCAAAAGTCATCGTGAATTTCACAGACGCAGCAAGCCAGTCAGAAATGCGGGAGTGGTGCCAGTGGAAGCGGAGCGACGAGCGGAGCGGGCAGCGGGGCCGCTTCGAGCGCCGCCCGCGCCAGCGACATCAAGCCTGTCGAGTGCAACCTTTGTCATCGCAAGTTTAAAAACATACCAGCGCTTAATGGGCACATGCGACTACATGGCGGATACTTCAAAAAGGTACATTATTTATATAAATATAAAATATATTTTGTTACTAAAAAGTATTACATGCATCGTCCCAAATAAATAAACACATATATTTTACAGGATTCGGACAGCAAAAAGCTGGACAAAAAAGAATCAACGGGACCACCTCTGCAAACAGCGTCGGTGTCTGTACGAGCGCTCATAGAAGAAAAAATAATAAGCCGCAGAGGCGCCACAGCTGCCTCTACTCCAGCCACAGGTAAATACTATCATTTATTGTAACAATGTAATATGACACGTCACGTAAACGTATTGTATACCTCACAAGACACGCGAGTCAGTAGTGGTCCAATGACAATTAAAATCCTGTTCTAGGCACGAGCACCGACACAGTAGTTTCCCGTTCAGGGTTCGTAGCGCCGGCCCCGCCACCTTTATCCACCATACGAACCTCCATAGTGTCACCCGCTTCGCCGGTCGCGACGTCATCTCACTTCGTATCGCCGCGAGCACCGCCCGTTGTCACCGTCGCAACAAACGCTGCAACTAACATCTGCACTGTACAAAGAGATTCCACTCTTATAGAGCTTTTGAAGAAAGGAAATACGAAGGTGTGTAAAAAATATATAACAGTAATTTATTTATTTAATGATTAAATAATAATAAAATATTATGTACGCAGGCGGTAAAACGGTCAGCATCAGACCCCGGCCAATCGTCGCCACAACAGGACTTCACTTTCAGACCAGAAATATTTGGAGTCTCATTTAACTCAGATGATGGCTACTTTTCACCAGCTCTAAACGAAGACACGTTCCAGTTCACTACGACACCCGAACAATTAGAGGAGCTAGCTTCTTTGGAAGATTATGCAACTGTGGCAGCATCCATAAGAGAGAGATCGCCTGTAACCTTCCCTTCAAATCGTCGACTGGCAGCAGTTCTAAATTCACCTCTACCAGAATCCTTGGCAGACTTTGGCGCTTGCCATGGAGGGTCACCCGTCCCGTCACCCGGAATTGGGTATTCAGCAAATTCGCCTGGGCTGTCATACTCAACTGGTGATTCCCCTGGGTTGGGATTCACAGCCACATCACCAAGCAGCTACTCGAACCATGCACAGCCGTCTCCGGGGATGACTTATCCAACGCCGCCAGCTTCACATGCTCACTCGCCAGCGCACACTGTACCACGTGCATCTTCACCACTATCCGCAGCCTTCTTCACTGCCACTATGTCTAGTCAGGAAGAGGTAATTTTTATTCAATTATGAAGATATTTTTGTTACAAAAGTTAAATCTGTTTATATATTTGTTTCTTTTTTAAGGTGGAAGAAGCATTAGAAGAGGTACTGCCGGAAGAGTGCAGATCTTTAGATGCATATTCTCTAGAGCCTTTACCAACACCGCGTCGAATCATGCTGAATTCTGAAGATCCATTGCTTTCAAGTAGTCCTCGCGACTTTTCACATCAGCGGCCGTTCCGACGACAAAGCCGTGTGCCGATTTCAACTGTTTCGCACTTACAACAATGGCAACACGAGTCGCTTCAAGTAAGGATATCTGATTTACGAATTTCAAAATGAGTTTAGAAAATAATCTTACATATTAACATCAATATTTTGTTAGGTTTGCGTGGAAGGCCGGGATACCGTACCGGCTGTATTCTTGAGTCCGAGCAGCGTGCCGGCTTCTCCGCAGAGACGCAAGCGCCGCGCGTCGCCAGCAGGTCCATACCACTCGCGCATGCGACGGATCAGCAATCACTACACCCCTCGACCAATACTGCCTCCGGATCGCGAAGGGTCAGGACTCCTCATAGAACTTACGTCAGGTAAAACATACTCATCACTGATTGTAAATAATTAATTAAATAATTATGTTTAATTTTTTAATCCGGTTTTTTTTTCTTCTTAGATATGACAGCAACAGAAACCGATGTGTTAGCACAACTGGATGAACCTCGTCACGCACAGATCAACATCGGGCGTGATTTCCAAGCGGACTTGCCGGAACTCTGCAATGATCGCATAGACTTACATCGCGTATCGGAACAGCTTCTATGGGACCCTGGTATTAATGACGCTCTAGATGATAATGAAGGTATGGCACTTTTCAACTCATGGATTTTTTCTTCTTTACCATTATATATTTAACTAATCGTATTTCAATGTTCACAGTGCGAATGTTCATGGAACTAGCCATGTGCGCCGCGATGCCAGTGGGAGGACACACGCGAGAGTTCGCTCTCCAGACACTCGGCGAGTGCGGCGGCGACATTCGAGCAGCGACGCTCCGGCTCATGTCCCGCCCCGCTGCGCCTGCACAGCACGAGTCGCGCTGGGCGCCCGACGAAGTTGAAGCCTTCTTAGCTGGACTGGGCCATTACGATAAGGACTTTTATAGAATTTCGCAGCTGGTAACTATGAACTTTGAATACTTCATTCTTCATCTACCATGTATTAGATTGAACAAAAATATATTAGTAATTTTATTATCCCCAGGTAAGAACAAAAGACTCGAAACAATGTGTACAATTCTACTACTTCTGGAAGAAACTAACCAAAGATTACAAAACGTTGTACTTACGAAGCTGGATGGTGGAGCAACCGGTTTCAACACAAGTAAGCACTGCCACACACTCTGGGCTCCATCACTTTGTCTTCAGGCTATCTGATGAGTGAACAGCGAATGCTCACTGGATGTTAATACTCGCGACTTATCTAAATCCAGGGTTCTGTAGGGCAGTTTACCGCGCCCTCCACGTCGAGCAGCTCCTCGCCGTCGACCTTTGAAACCGAGGAGTTCCCTTGCAAGATATGCGGGAAGTAAGTTCCGACCCTCGGACCACGACAGCATACCGCTTTCATCGACTTTACAGCGAACTCGCGCAAACGCAATTTATGTGGAACTGAATCTCTATCGCTCGTGCCAAAATTTCAACCTTTATAACCTCTTTGAAGTTCATTTCATGAATTGTAATCAGTTTAAGTTTCACCTAAATTGCCTTTTGTGCATGCATTACGTATTAAGAGAAATATTTACAGCTTCTTAGTTACTAACTCAAGGGACAAATATGTTAAAATTATGTTAACGTTGTAGAGAAGCGGCTCAGTTAATACTGCACTTGTTTTGTAAAAACGTATATCTTCGTGAAAGTATTCTGTATCGCCGCTCCTGAGTTAACGCCGACGGGTCGATGTAATTAATGATCATTGCATGTCAACTTAATGTTTGCATAACTTCGTAATTTATAAAGTAAATATTTATATTATGTATGTAATTATAAATAAATTATTTTAGGCGTACCTTTTCAGGACACACTCTGTGCCAAGCATCAATAGTGCCTCAGAAGCACTCGATTCAGCGAAATATTTTTAAGAAATAATTATATTATGGCAAAATTGCAAACAAACGTGTTGTGTCTATTTATAACAATTCTTATGTGCCACTAAACTGCAATTTCTATAGAATATAAATTCAGAAAATGATACGACAAGCTGTAGTTGTAGGCGACTATGTCTAGTTTACATTACTTTACAGCTCTTTGTGTAAATATAATAATTATAATGTACTTTTATTGGATATTAAGACAATGAATTGATGTCCATCGCTTAAGAGGTTGATAGTTATATTTATATTTTATTTATCATACTTATATGTAGGATTAATATAAAAAGGTTTTGTGTATTAATGTTGTATGTATATAAGTTTTCTCTGATACTAACGCTTCATGCTTTGCTTTATCTGCAGTTGTGCTTTTAAGTTTTTAAAAAGTTTCGTATTTTTTTCGCTTTCGTCTTTGTTTCTTTTTGTTGCCATTCTAATAGTGTACCCTGTTATGTTTCAGAGTATTTAACAAAGTAAAAAGTCGTAACGCGCACATGAGGTCGCACCGGCCACTCGACGCCGAGCCAAAACGGCCTAAACTCGAAAAGCCTTATGAAAAGGTCGAAAGATCCGATGACAGATCCCACGTGACAGCTGAATACCAAAGCAAAAAGCCCGCACAGTAACTGACTCCTTGCTCACTCATTCCGCCCGCGCGCCCCTTGTGCCCCACACTAACGCTCGCTCCGGTAGTACCGCCGCGCGCCGCCGCCGGCCCCGGCGCCACCAGCGCCGCGCGCACTCGCACCCCGCCCTAAATACGCCACACGATGAGTGACTCGCTCGGACTCGGGCAAAATGCTGAAATATACACATAAGCATTTATTAAGGAAATAGATATTTTAGATTAAATTAAAAGTGACCTAGAAAGAGCGACGTAGAAACTAGTGGCTAGAGAAGAGTCAGCTTTGGACGATTACCTATATAAAATAAAATAATTAATTCGAAATTCTTATAATGCTAAGCTTGGAGAGAGCGCATAAAGATATTTTGTATAACGATTGATAAATAAATAGGTAGCTCTTCGTAAAGTTTTTATATGACAGTCTTCTTAATGTGACTTGCAAGTGTGATGTTGTAAATAATGATAGAACAAGTAGTTGGTGGCTAACCCGCGACCCGCGTGGCGCGAGCTCACTTCAAGATTATATAAGTATTACAACTATATTATACGTGTGATAATATAAATCGTGTAGTAACTACACTACCTCGTTTCTATTTGATTGTTTCGTAATATCGTGAGCGCAGCTCGGTACTACATTTGCTTGTTTGCTCATTACCTTGTTGATTTTGTAGTTATTTATTCATCTCATTTTAATTTCTAGTCGTATTAGACAAATTTATGTTGGATGCACTCTGGATTTCAGTCGTTGCTCTGTTGTAGTTAGTATAGTTGTTATAGACTACGGAACACAATTCTGCCGTACCTTCTAGTTACATATCGATGTTATTTCAATGCACTTTATTCAAATATTCACGTTTAGATTTGTTCCGGTGAGTTCGTGACGTCAAGTGGAAAGCCAAAGCTGATTGATACTTTTGATTGATCGTAACTAAACAATGAATTGATATCCGTCACTTATTAGATATAAATTTTATATTATTGTAATTACATATTCCACTTGATTCCGACATATTCACGGAACGCTAAAATGGAGGGATAATATTTTTTTACACAAATATTATTGAATGCTCAAATGTTCTATATTTTATGTTGGTAATATTATTATCTTGTTCCTTGTTAATCGTTCTAAATATGCCATTATTTGATACTTGAAAATGTATAGTTAATTTATTTAAATGTGAACATTTTTCTATGAAATGTAATATTAACTACGTGTACCTCCGTGTTGTGATATAATATGTATGTGGTTTATTGTATCAACGTATTCTGTCTATTGTTTGAGGGTACCAGCCGAGCAATAAACGTTGCTCAATTGTAAGCGCGTCTCAGGTAGCCCGGCATCGGCACTTGGCGCTCCCAAAGTGAAAACAACTCATTTCTCGAGTAACAAATAATTCGTGGTTGTGATGTTTCTTAGTCTACTCTTTTATTGTCTTCCGATACTCTAACGACTAATTAATTTTGGGGCAGAATTCCTCGTAAAAGACATGTTATAACAATTAACCTTGAATTTTATTTAAACTTGTTATTAACTCTTCTTTAGATTAAAGTCTATGGAAAGCGTGCGACGCGCCCAGTATTATGAAAGTAGCTCGAAGTAAATATATTTATGAGAGAGTTATCGTAGAACTACGTCAGCGGAGTGCCGCACTGGCGGCCGAGCCTTTGGGTAATATCGTAAAATTAATGTTAAAAAAAACTGCCGTTACATTATAGATAAATATTCGGTAAGTAGGTAATAATGATGCCCGGCGGCCGCGGCCCCAGTGCGAGACCTCGCAGACTCTTCATCGTACAACGCAGAATAGAGATGTATTATTTTTTTAACAACTACCTACTGGAGATGTCTATTATATTCGTTTTCCTTCCACGAGTACCTGAACAGACTTCTGCACAAAGTACGACTAAACAAATTATTTTTAATTTACACTCGACGTGTCGCGGTCCTAGTTCATAATACTATAATGCCGTGACGCATCTAAGTATTTGTACATCACTAACTTGTGTGATTATTTGGTTGTGTTATCTTAACAATTTAGACGAAATTTTCTATACAAAATGTTAGTTCTATAATCTCTGAATCGATATGCCAATATTCTGCCAAATTGCTAATTGTAAATTATTAAATAGTTATTACACTTACGCCGTAATTAAAAACGAAATATTTTAAATCAGAAATTAGAAATTTTAGAACGCAATTTTATAGGTTAGGCGAGGCTCTTACTGAAACCCCAGAAGTAAGGTTTAAGTGAGTCATACAATGCTTTTGCTCATACAACTACGAAACAACGTGCTAACTATGTTTAAATTAATTAAAAAAATCTCAATTATTGAAGATTAGACTATCGAATAGGCCGACAATTATCATATTATTTTCTTGACATTCAGAGCGTAACTACAGAGTTATTTTCTTAGAAAAATAAAATTAAGTCTTACAAAACTATCGTGTAAATACTGAATATTTTTTCGAAATAAACTTACGGTACCGGAGATAGTTCTACGTCGTAATACGATTGATTAAAGACAAGTCCCTCCAGAGATATTTTTTAACATACTCTTAGCTATTAAGACTGAAGGTTCTCTCAAAATTCACTAAATCTTGTTTATTTTCACTTAAATGTAGATAACTATCGTTCCTTTTCATTACTTATTAACTGTTAGTAGTATAATTGTGGTGTCACTAACCCATTCCATGTGCCCAGTCATACTAGTCAGGGTATAGCTTTATATGATACCCATAATTTAACCAATGTAACCTAGCAACAATGAATGTTATGTAGGCCAGTAGCGATCACTAGATATACCGCTGTATTCTAATACAAATGTGCACTCAAATGCTATGTATTAAATTTATTGCATAAGATTGACGATTTAAACAAAACTAATTGCAACTTAAATATAGAAGTGCCTTACAATTTTAATTTTTATACTGTTTTCTTAATTTATTATCGTTTTAATATCGAAAAGCACTGGAAATTGCATTTATTGATCCACTGTCCGTTCTGCTAAGCCAGAACCGATGTGCGGATCCCACTGTAATGTTTTGTTTTATGTTATTGTTCTTTTTTTGTTTCTTAAAATAAAATATACTTAGAAAATAAAATTAGAGGTTTAATAAAAACCAAAAAGACGTTATTTTTTCAAGTTTTTCTTTAAAATTAGGAACGTCTATAGTATTTAAATATCATGAAATATACATCAACGACATTATCAAATAACAACAATAATAAAAGGTCAATTGTATGAAGAGTCTAAAGTAAACATAATTTGAAAAAACAATTTACTGAATAACGTAATATTAATACCTAATCATGAATGAATACAGCGCTAAATAAATATACGACATATAGTAAGTACACCGTACACGTTTAAGTTGGCATAACTGTTGTAAGTGTACCCGAGTCTCGTGCGAACTCCGTAGCCCTGGCACCTAGTGTAAATGTACTTGTACTTCTGTATTTGTGTCTACACATAAAATGTTACTATAGTATTAATATTTTGTAAGTCTAAATGGATATTATATTCTTCTAATTTTGTATCAAGAGTGTGAGTCGTGCGGTGCGGCGAGGCAAGGTGCGCACGCGCCGCCCTCCTCTTCGGTGTACTACGTACCTAATACGTACTAACTTGTAATATAACTGTAGAAGATTAAATGTACATGTGCCAAACGCACGATAATTGATATTACACTCTGTGTTGTGATTTTGAACGTTCTGTAAATTACAAAAGTCTTTAAAAAAAATTGTAGACACCTTTCTAGATTAGCACAATTCTTCGCGTAGACACATTAGGCCAAAAGTTTAATAAGCATTTAGATTAAAGGATGACGTAGATAATCATTGATGATGTAAGTGTATTGTATGGATAGATTCATTGTTATATTCGATCAATGTGATTCGTAAGAACAACGACTTACCCCGAGTTCCCCCTCCCCCGCTGGGCGACTCTTCACAACTTGGCATATCTTTAATACAATAAATAATGAAAAAATAATCTCTATGATATATATTGATAAATTTATTAGGGTAACTAATTTTTTAAGACAATGACTATTACGTGATCTTTTAGATTGTCTTTATTAATAAATATATGGTGAAGGTTTTGTCAATTTGTTTTTATTTTTGTGCCCTTCGTTCCTAAACACTATACACAATACACATATCTACAGAACATTGGGAGAGTAGCGATTTTCATGTCTTATTTGTTGGTGATATAATAAAGCACACGTTTTATTAGGTACCTAACATTTCTCTTCAATCATGAGCTATTTACTCATGGCATAGTTGTCATAGGTCAGGAATTGAAAGTCCACTGATGGCCCTGCGGTTCGAAGCCTAGGCTGAAAAAAGCAGATCATAAGATTAATAGTGTTAGTAATTGATTTGAAATAGCTTTTAAATAGTAAGTACAATTTTTAAAGAGGATGAACTGTATTCCGAGATACAGGTTTCCACCTAGTTCGGATGCAGAGGTTACCAAATCCAGTTACGAATTACCAAAAATTTTGTGCTGGAGCCGCTTATTGTTATTTTGTAATTGTGTGTGTGTTAACTTTGTAATTGTGTGCAATTTTTGTTTATGTAATAAATATTAGATCCTTTTGACAATATAACGGTAAAAGTGTTTATAAATAAACCAAATCAAAACATACCGGAACCTCGCTTGATTCACCTTTAAAATTTGTGCATCTTAGTCCCCATCGTAGGTACCTATACCAAACTAGTCTACACTTTGTCTTTATTTCTTTAACAAAATATCTGAAAAAAAGTACATAAGACACATAACATTTGATTCGTCAGAATTAAATCCTTTTTACGACAAGCAAAGGGGAATTTATTCGGTAAAAGGGACATAAACCGGGTGTAAGAGGGGGCTGGTCCGGGCAACTAATTGAATAGCTCCTATAATCGGATATTGCTGATTTACCATGACCCCGTCAGGTAAGTAGGTATGATAGGGTCAGCCCAGAGGTCAAACATTTATTTAATTCATTGAAAGGATAAAACATACGACACTGAGATCGGGATAACCTCATCTCTATAATGTCGATTAAGGTAAAGTGGTTTTTAGGACTTCATAGTTTATTCAGTAAAAGTTTTTGTTTCTGTGCTGATGTCAATACAACTTTTCACCTGTTCTTTTTTTTTCAATTAAATAAATTGGTATACCTCTTAAAATATCAATGATATACATTAAGTAGTAGATAATTAAAAAAAAATATCAACAAAAAATGTGATTAAAATATGACGGTAGAACGAGCAACAACACATTCTACATAAGAAACGAACACCACCTCAGTCTACCCGTGACCATGACACCGTAAAGGCGTTGAAACGTCGGGAACTAATATCTACATAAATTGCGATAGAATCCGTTTAAAAGATATTTTTATTACAATAGACGAACAAATGAACAAGTAAAAAAGTAAAAGCTGAGTGTTTCAGATATATTAGCATTGATTATATCAGTGTCGTGGTGACTTAGGTGTTCAATGAATGGGTTTGTGATTACTACATTGCCGGTTCGAAGCCATTGCAGGTAGGTAAGTACAAATGTGACGTTTTAAAGATACTTGTAATTATGTACTTTTATGTAAATTATTCGAAAACTTGTTATTTTTTAAGCTAAGATGACCCACTGACCAGTATGTAGGTACCTATGTATGTAGGTAGGTACATATGTATGTATAAATTCTGTAAAGACACCAGTTGCATATCATTGCAACAGGTAGGAGGCGGGTCTTAGTTGCTGTAGTATATGAGTCGTAAATCTATACTTCTATACTAATATTATAAAGCTGAAGAGTTTGTTTGTTTGTTTGTTTGTTTGGTTGAACGCGCTAATCTCAAGAACTACTGGTTCGATTTGAAAAAATCTTTTTGTGTTGGATAGTCCATTTATCGAGGAAGGCTTTAGGGTATATAACATCACGCTGCTACTAATAGGAGCGAAGCAGCAGTGAAAAATGTTGCAAAAACTGGGAAAACGATTCATTTTTGAAGGCTTCCGATGCGTGCGCTACGTAAACTGTTTGAGTTACCTAAAAAATATGTAAGAATGAATTGTTCCTCTTTAAATGATCTAAAAAAGTGTCCGCGACGGTATATGTCTATCTTTTAAGATTGACTCACTATAAAATTTTTTAAGGTAATCAATTTTGGTCGAAATTAATGCATTATTACCAATTATTGGCTAGAGTTTTATCAACATAATATTAACTAAAATTATAATTTACGCAGAAATACTTTTTTTTTGTTTTTAAACTTCTTCATCGCGATCATAACAACAGAAATTAAGGCGGACGAAGTCGCGGGCAACAGCTAGTGAATGAATATAAATTAAAGTAATTTATCATAATAAGTAATTAGAATTCCTTATAAAACAACAAATACCTAAAACATCCATAAATGTATATAGACAAAACCGAAAATACAAAATTTTACAAAATTAAGATGTTTTTGGATAACAAAAGTTGCTACGAGCTACGGCGTAGCAAATTATGAAATATGTAGTTAATATGTATGAGTACCTACTCAATTACGTCGGTATTCTCCGATTGGCCCCGACACTCAAAGGTTATTATGAATTGGACGTGTACACACCGGTATTCAAAGTGTTGTCTTCTCTAAGGTCCCGGATTCGCTCCCCGGACGGGTCTATGTAGAAATTTACTATTCTCCATTTTCTCGTTTCTGGGTGTTTGTGGTACCTTCGTTGTCTCTGAATTCCATAACACAAGTGCTTTGGTACTTACTTTTGGTTCAGAGCAATGTTTGTGATGTATATTTATTTACCTATACCTACCATATTTATTTATTTACCTAAACGAATGAGCCGATCATGGCGCGGTTTTATTGTTTGAAAGCCAACTCGATTGAGATAGTTCATAGGTATAATTATAAAGATCTGAAAGTTATCAGTCACCCATCTTTAGTTCGAACCTAAGATGACCTACTGAGCGAAAATTGTTTTTTTTTGTGATTTTTTCGTTCCTTTCTCTCTTAAATTTCATATTTTATGATAATTTATAAGTTTCTTCCCCTTTTATCAAAAGTAAGTACAAATTGCACTTTGCATCGGAACACAGGTAAATAAAAATAAAACAAGTATAGTTGTCTCCATCTGTTTATTAAGAACATTGTTAGGACAATGAATCCTATCTACAGATCGATAAAACTCTGTTACAATTACGCGAAACAAAGTTGGACAACAATAAAATAAAAATACGTAACACAATAACACCCACAGAATTATATCATTCACTTTTGTATTAAAATTTATATATTGACAATTATTTGAACGAGAATTTATATTTATTTTATAAATAAAATATGTAACAATTTAAAGCGTAGTGTCTCGTAAGAAAAAGCGAGAAATAAATGCAACAATAATTTATAATTAGTAAATCGAGAATTTGCGTAAAAATACACTGGAATTCATAAGAAGTACAACACTGGTTTATATAAAGCACATTTTTAGAAAGTATATAAATTACGAAGTTATATTCTTTTACTAAACATTCAAAGTCCTGGTGATTAGACAAGTAATGAGAACAGCCAAGAACTAACACCATTCAATAAAAATAAATGCATCAAACACAACGCTTTAAATTGCTAAATATTAGAATTTGACAAACACATTCACCTAGTGGACACCCTATCAAAATGAATTCAAACTTTGGTTAGTTTCTAATTAAGATTTTAATTAACAGGACACAAGCATTATTGCATTCTTCCATTCTTAGATGTGACATAAGTTACACTAGTTTGTGATAAGTACTGTAGTGTAGCGAGGCAAACATTATTATTAAGTATAAGAATTTAATAAATTATATGAAAATTAAGACGTACGGACAAATAGCGCTAAATATAAATTTAATTATTATACAAATGGACGTAGCAATTACAAATATTCATCTCAGTTTATTACCTTTATAAAGACGCGTGCACACTTCACGACTTTCACAACAGCTGACTACGTCACGACATGTCGCGTCGTGAACGCGCCCTTACACTAAATTCGACAAAATATTTGCCTGTAGAATATTGCACAGACATTATTTAAACACATTTAACAATTATAATAAGGGGACTGAGAGAATTGAAAATGAAATACTAAGATTACGAGAAACTACACCAAAAGACAAGGCTTACAATTAAGACATGTTTCTTCATCCAATCTGTTAGATTAGTCAAGATATTAAAATACAATTTATTACACTCAATACACAGGAAAATATTCACCGATAGCCTATACATTATTATACACGACTACAACTAACGTAAGTCGCAGTATTGCCACACAATAATATTATTCAATATGTAAAAATGGAATAGAAGAAATTAATTTCAAATACAAAATCAACGAAGCATGTATTTACAGATTCCACACTATTCGCACGTACATAAGTATAATATATTATTTTCTGTACTAATAATAAAATTTATTGAATTATTGCAATCTAGAAGTGTCCATGAGACCAACTCAACACTTATCTTAAACACCAACCTACCCAGTGCTAGAACAAACTAAATAATTATTTTTTAGAAACATTTTTATCTAATGGACTAAGATACATACATAATTGGTGTCAGTCATCAGTTTATAGTACGTCGGTGGCGGCCCCGTGTTTTGTATGTTCACTCATCGACACATAGAAAGTCCACATACCTATTCATATCTTCATAATTGTAGGATCACTCACACACCAGCACGGAAATGTTGAATATTATCGAGGATACCAGATAGTTATAATTAGGACAATAATTATTGAAGATAAGCCAAAAAACATTAAATTAGTTACAATCTGTTTAAGTCATTTACCACATGGAAAAAACAAACTTGTACTCATGAAGGCTAATATTCAATATCTATTGTCCAAACTTTAGGCCTTCGATCGCGAGGTTCAGTACGTCAGAAGTCACGTTTTATACCATAATCAGTAACTTAAAAATCGACTAAGTACACGCAAATTATAAACCTGTAAATTCACAACTTAAAAAATGAACCTGTGATATGTTGTACTATGCTTTTAAAAACATGTCTTCTGACGTGATTGAATGAGATTATTCTGGTTGGTTCGTGTCGTCTAGATGCATGGCTTGTAGTAGGTTCTCCATACAATTCCGGCAGATAGGTTTGTGTACAAAGCAGGGAGCGTGGCTACCTCGGGCCGGGCACTAGCTGAGCGCCCGCCGCCGCCGTCGCTCGCGGCCGCGCACGCTGCGTCACTCCAGCTTGCCCGTGCGCTTGCCCTTCACGATCGTCGGCTTGTTCTTCATCATGCCTTTTCGCCTTTTAGATGTCTAGAAAAACATAAATATATTAGTCCTATATATTTTTTGTTGATAATATAATTGTAAATTAAGCGTTTCCAGCAAATGAAGTCACATTCAGCGTCGATAACACTTAGTGAACATGCATTTGAGTTTAAATATAACTAACAAAAATCTATCTTTTCTAAACAAAACAAATGATTACATTTTACGTGTAACTATTTATGCATTACATTAATTTACTATAAAAATACTATATAGTTATTTGTATTGCCATTAAAACTAAAATAATGAAAAATAAATGATAGGATTGCCAGTTGTGATTTTCTTCTATTAATGTCACTACTTCAACAAAATAAACATTAATAACTACGACATACGTGCACTTTGATGTTTTTATTCAACTTTATACACCACAAGAAACACGTAAATCCAACTTTTTAACTTAAAAACGCCAAAAGAATAATACAAAAACCGATAACTATCTTGATATTTAGTTCTGGCAACCCTCAACAACAAATAATGGCCACATTGCGGACATAGACAGTAAGCGAAGATGTATGACGTCAACACACAAGCCCAGGCTCATACAACCACATACATCAGTTAAACAGAACTCAACAGTGTTACTGTACCGTCGGTCCACCTCCTAATGCAAGCTGGAATACGAGAAAATACGTCAGTACACCGATTAGTTATATATTAGTACACAAAATAAAACGTAAAAAAATGTTAATATAATTGGTTATTGATTTTTTATGACTAAATACGCCGTAAAACCAAAGTTTGTAGGTATTCTTAATAGATTGAACCTTAAATCCCATTGAGAGAAATGGAAGGAAAGTAGGGTTTTCCCCTGTGGTGGGATAGGAATAGCAGATAATGATAGACATGTTTAAGTCGTTTCAATTTAGATCTCATATTTTGAACAGGTTTTATATATTTACAATTAGTAAATTAAATAAGGGATAAGAAATATAATCACCAAACCTCGTTAATAGTTGTGATTGCAAGATTAAGTTGTTATAAATAAACAAAAAGATAAGATATTTTAGAACAGTTAATTTAATTAATTAAACCAAATCCACTATATTAGATGTTAGTCGTGAATTTACCGCATAAAGAATTTATACATTTTTATATTATCTTTTTTATTTAATTTGTTACCTTTTTGGAAATGGAGTTACTTGTCGGCACCGTTCTTTTCGCAAGCGGCAAGCGCGGGCGATTGAATTCATCTGGCTTTTTTACCCTGAAAACGATGATAGGACAATAATCAATACAGTTTTTAGACGACTAACGCAAGGATTGCAGAAAAAGGCTTTTTACTACACACCAAATTAAAGTGATAGTTATAGCGCTAAACCAAGTAAAAAAAATACTTTATATGGATGACAACTTATAAAGTAGTAGTAGTAACCTACGTCTTCATTATTTAAACAGATGCTGTTTAATTGAAAAATAAATTGACACTTATACATCGAGATCCAGATCAAAATAAACCAATATAGATTTTAATTTATTTCATAGCTATTTTACTGCTCAGATCACGATTAGATTTTTGTAAAAATGGGCATCCATGGGACAGCAGGTGTGTTTTTATCATGAATATACATAATGTCAAGAAACCCTTCTCGGACCCGAAAGGTTATATAGGTTTCACAATCACATGCCCAAATAAAATATTTAATTTGGAATAAATATCGATACCTAACAATACCTTCACGCATAGTACAGGTAAAATGAAACCATTTAGTGGGTTAGGTCTTAATAGTAAACAAAAATGTACATATAGATAAACCTAAAACTAGAATGCAACTGTGGTAACCTACTTAGATCGAGGTAGAACTAATAAAGCCTAAGCTTCAAGTAGGTATTCACAGTGTGGCCTCTGTTTTTAGCTACAACTGTGTACTTTAAATGTTATTATACCTGTATATTCTAACGAGCCAGTGCTCGGTAGTGTATGCCTCCTCGAGATAGGTGAGCTTGAAGCCGCGGTTGCCCGGCAACGCGCCGCGCGTGCGGTCGTAGCCCGGCGGACTGCCGCCGCTGTCGTATCTATAACAATAAGAATAGGAAATATTTATTTTCTCAATCATGTCAGCTTTAAATAAAAAGCACACCAGGATCGGTCTATTTGTTTAGGAGCTTTGATGCCAAAGAAAGACACGTCGAAATTATATCCTTTTCGGTAAAGGCTTAAACAAGTCGTGACAAGTGATTCAGTAAAATCATTTTATTATGCATAAAGATTAATCTATTACAAGAAAATATGACTGTTTTGAATCATATAAAGAGGTCACATATTTAGGAGACTCACCTATAATATGATAATTTATACATAAGACAATTCAACATCGTTTTAGAAGCTTCTGAATCCACTCGATATTCCCCTCTTTCCGTGAAGTAGTCTGCTTCCTGCAAAGAATACACAAAATTTAATATTTATGTATTACAATAATCTTAATGCAGAGTCTAATAATTAACTTGTATATTATGTAAGTTACAGCTTGGACTATATTATGTAGATACAAAATATAACAAAAATGTATTGGGCTTTTTATGGACGATATTTTTAATTATTAGTTATTTAATTATTTTTATAATAGTTATAGAACTTGGAACAAGGGGTTCCAAGTTCCATAATATTCATAGCTCCACTAATAATTTACTAGGCTAATCAATTAATACCACAATTTTCTACATTTAATGGTCTCATAAAAGTAACTTACATGAATATCCTTAGGATGCTCTCCCTCCGCGATCCGGACCATCCATATGAACTTATTGATATCATCTCCGGAGTATCCTATAGCCCCTCCGAAGATGACCAGCACGTAGTCTACGTCTAACATCGTCATGATCTCGTAGGCGGCTGTCTCGTTACTGGCCATGGCTTTGCCGACCAGTGCTATGTGAGAGTTGTTCCAAGTGTTGTTGTCGACTAGAGTGGTCCGGTTGCCCATGCCTGCGATCTGGAAGGTAAAAAGAGGTTTATTATGTATTCGTTAAGTGTAAAGATGGCTGCTATACGTCCATACCAAATAATACACATTTTCTTGTAACCGGATACAGCTGCTTATTTTAATGGCCATTGTTGGTTGTTTTCTTTTTTGATTGATTGTTTATTCAAGTACATATTTAACTTGGGGTGTGTGATATACATTTAGAATTATATATACCGAATATTAGTCTCAATATTAAAAGCTATTTTATTTGTGTTGTTACCTGATAACCGTAATCCCACCAGGACATAACTCGTGCGTCTTCAGCAGTGTTCTGTGACAGCCAGCCGTAAGCTTCTCTGAAGTCGTCCAGAATCTTGCGAGACCTGTACCAAAAAAGTTAATGTAGATTAAATATTTTGATCTATTTACTATTAAAGTTTCAATACAAAACAACGATGATGTTGTCGTAGTCCCTCTTGACATCTATATCTCATCAAACTGTCTAATCGGGAAGAAGCAACAGACTAGCTTAATATTGTTTTAACTAGAGCGAGCCCTAACTTTCGTAGAACTATTAGCACACACTTTATCAATCATAAATTTGAAGGTAACCCAGTACACTTTAGGTTCATATTCGTATAAACCTGTGTAAACAATAAGTTTAGTTAAGTAACTCTAGACCTAATTTTGTTATTAAGTAAATAAGCTACGTACCCATCGTTCCCATAACTGGCGAGCACAATACTAGGGCTAGAGTAGGCGTTGGAGGTGGCCCACGTGCAGTGCACGGAGAACAGCATGAGCAGGATCATGAAGAGGATGAGCGTCACGGAGCGCACGTTCATGCCGAGACCCGAGTCGAGTTGCTGGGCGGGCTCGTGCACGCGCTTTTTTAGTTTGCCGGCCTGGTAGAGGATGATTGTAGTTTAGTTTTTTGCTGTTTGTATACTTTTATACTACATGTTACTTTTACATAATTACATATTATAATTAGCTAAAGTGAACACGTAAAACACAATATTTTTTTAGAAAATATTATCTTCACAATATAAGGTTAAATATATCTCTGTTCAAAGGGTACCTTGTCCACACAACAGGTACCTTGTAAACACTAACGACGGTCCACCATACGACAAATCATATGACAAGTCCTTACAATTTCGGGGTGTCTCATTGAACTGTAATACATGGTTAAAAACAGAAAATGACCTCCCTCAGGTATAAGTCCACTCACCTTATCATACAAGCTCTTGGACTCCTCGGTCTCGACCTGCGGCACTGGCAGCTCGTCCTCCTTGAGCACCAGGTCCAGCAGGATGGAGAAGGCGATGCCGGATAGCACGCACACCACCGGCGTCAGCGTCAGCATCAGACGCACCATCACGCCAGCGAAGTATACAGCGCTTATTGCGTATAAGGCCACTAGGAGATAAATCGGAAATTAGTGTGATATTTGTCTGGTTGTAAAATCTAATAATCATCTAAGTCTACGTTATAATAGACTAGTTGTTCCCCGCGGTTTCACCCGCGTGAATGACAATTCATACACTATCTTTATAAATTATAGCCTATGTGTTATTCCGATGTATAAGCTACATTATTGTAAAGTTTCATTAAAATCCATTCAGTAGTTTTTGCGTGAAAGAGTAACAAACATCCAAACAAACTTTCGCATTTATAATATTAGTACGATATAACCTAATTAGAGCAGTAGTGAATGAACCCCTCACATAGTTTGATCTGCAGTTTTCTGTGTCAAATTTTGGGGTTTGGAAACATACCCGCCTTTTTATACTTCATTAGGAAACTCAATCACACTATCGTGGGTGACATCAAATTTAGTAAGAGCACCTAAACTTAGAACATATACTTTCCGCGGAAATTCTTCCCACTGCAATATAATTTTAATAGTAAAGTATTTTAAACTCTATTCCAACAGCAATAAAGTCAAAACTCACCAAACACCCTCTCATCGTTGACGTTCTTGATGCAGTACCACAGGCCCACTGGGAAGGTGCAGACCAGCACATGCAGGTCGAAGAAGAACGAAGACCACGTGGTCGGCTGGTGTTCCGATACCGACGCGATGATGGGAATGTGGATCTTCGCGTATGTAGTGTCCCATAGCGAGTAGAAACTGAAATTTAATGGCACTTGAATACTTCGAAATTGGAATTTATAATGAAAATAGGATGATACAATAACTATTATATAAATTTTATTTTAATTTTTACTGGAATCGGCATATCCTAACTTTCGTTTGTTTTGATTTTTTTTCTCTGGGTGACTACTCTCAGAAGACATTTCGAAACAAATTCATTGTCTTTATTTAAGTACAGAGTTTAAGATAATTCGCGAAAAATACTTTAGGTTGCTAGAAGAACCCCGTGGCGTGTGATGTAAAAAGGCGGTGTATGTACGTTTAGATCGATAAGTGGGTACGCCGCAGTCGCTCTGATTATGTTTTCTTGTTTGTTTACTCCACAACAGTATGAACTTATGTTTCAATGCGAGACTTGATACTCCAGAAATCGGTGAATATAAATATGGATACTGTCTTTCACTATGGACTTGTCTGACTACAATTAACACCTAAGTTATCAAATTAATTTTATGTTACGACAAGTTTCTGTATGACAAAAATACATAGAATTTATACATTTGTGTCACGATTACTCGAACTCTAGGTCACAAATAAGTTAAATCCCAGGTGAGTAATTCTCCATACAAATGAAAAAACAAAATACCACAAAAACTTCAATATAACATTAAGGTCATCGCCACATCGATATGAAACTACGTTCAATATGTACATTCATATCAGCCCGTAAAACGTAAATTTATTGCCGCAAAGTCGACACTTGTAAACCGCTTACTACTATAGCCAACACTCGAGCAAATGTGTAAATAACTAAGGAGTTATGTTCTACAAGAAACTATGGTACCTACATTTGTACTTCATAACGAGTAACATTTATAAACGTTTATGTAAACAAGGTGTTTGTAATTACACTTTAATTAAACGAGGCAACTGCACAATTATTTATGTGCTACAGCAAATATGCATATGTTTGATTAATTTGAACACCTGTGAAAACTGTTGAAGGGTATGCTATTAAACGTAAAGACTTAAGCAAAATGGAAAACTTAAACCAAACATTGGCATTCTAAATCTGCGTTAATCTGAGTTTAATCTATAGTTATCAGCGTCATAAAACTGCCATAAGGCCAACAACAAGGCATTTCAATCAAACGATATTCCGTTACCATGGCAACGTTATCATCTAAAGTTCGCATTAGTACGTACCGTCCACTCCAAGGCGCGATGACTCCCATATACGTGAGTAGTACGACTGCTACGAAGACAGTACCGGCGGCGACCAAACCTCCTAAGATTAACAGCTGCTTCCATTGACCTTTGGGGTTCAAGGTGTGTAGGTACTTCAGGGCACCAATTGCCATTACCAGAGCGAATACACCTGTGGACAAATGTATGTAGATTAGTAGGTATATCACGAGTCATAGATAAGTAAAGAGTAAAGGTCTTTTAGCGATGGAACAAGTACTTACTACCATGTTTTTTTTTTTTGAGACTATGAATGAGATTTTGAATAAATAGTACTAGAGTGTAAACATCTTCTCTTATACAGTCACTCAGTATTAATAGGGTAGAAGTATTGGCCCAGCCCTCATTTAAGCCAATAATACCAAAAAAAACACCAAAGAAAAATATCAGGGTAAGTAAAACATATTTTGCTGGTCAATTTCTATCTCAAACGATTTAAATTAGCGAATGAATTAACCTTGAAAAACAATTGATCTACAAGTCAATTGGTATTCAGTTTATTTAAAAAACTGACAAGCGAGTCTAGTCATAGGTATTATTCTTTAGATACAAAAGTTTGACGAAGAAGCTTACTTTTACCGATATCCATTTGTATCTACTTGTTTAATTTATTTTTGAGAATTAAAGCAGTATCTAGACATTAATCCATTAGTAAAACCTATATTAAGTCGTCTTTATGCAAACTAACATAATAAAGCAACATTTTTCTTATTTGTTTTAACACGCTCATCTTTAGAACTACATAATAGCCTGATTTAAAAGGAATAGACCACTTTTATTTTAGAAAAACATTAAGTGTTCTGAACATGAAAAATCTATAAAACTAAAACACGCGAACGAAGTTAGTACAGCTAGTTAAATATAAACGCAACCTTTTAAATTTAAAAAGTCGTAACATCCTATACCTCATTTAATTCACCCTATAAAAAATAACTTCTAACAAAAATACTATCAGAGAGAATTTCGAGAATATCTTTTACTGTTTTCATAGTGAATTTACAGGGTAATAGCGTCGTTCTAAAATTGGAATCTCGCCAAATCGTATGCATTTGTGCAGTACCATGTAATTTGGTATTACCATAAAATATTCTCATAGGAGAAACTGCACTTGGGTTTCGTCATTTCACTGTTATGGAGCCATAGTAACATTTGCGTAAACAAAGAAGTGCATTAATCATTCGTAAAGTGACCTACTTATTTATAAACTGAAAGCAAACTTAGTTAACCGTGAGAATATCAGAATATGTCTGTCTTTAATGCTGGCACATAATGTTATGAATATTTTATAACAGACTAATTACTACTAATTAGTGTCTGTTAACAATAAGCACTTAAGCAGCTCGTTTTCTGTTTTTAAGAAATATACTTTAATTTTAATATTGAAACGCAAAATTTTTATTTTCCATTTATCCAACCGCAATAATAGGCGGATTACTACAAGGAACTCCTAAAACAATAATAAAAAAATATTTAAACTACAAAAATACAATACAAAAATCTCCATAAGATACAAAAATGTAAACATATAATACTTATACAAAGCAGATAAATTGATGCTCTATATTAATGAAAAACAAAAGCCCAATTAGGTAGACAAATCAATAAAACTGTTATTTACACAACAAGGTTAAGTACTAATAATAAGAGGAACTTGTTTACGAAAATCAAATACATCTTAAGGAGAAAATCTTCTTAGAAATTCGCTAAAAACATCCCTAAGTACCTACTCAGAATCGAATAACACTTGAGATGATTTACAAACATTTTGTACAATGGAAAGTGAGCAGACAAATTAAGATTTTTGATGTTCCATAATATCCTGTTGTTACATACTGACTGGGCCTCGATTCAGCTATTTTAAATGCATGTCAGTGGATGGTCAGTGTACTTGTCAAATGTGCCTAGTTTTCGAATTCAGATAAGCCTATAATAAACAGTCACTGGCAATCCTACAATGGCACCAGGGGCAAGTGCAGTGTCCTGTATATCCTTATTTTACTCTTTGCAATCTATCGGAAAATTTACCAAATGAAACAGGGCATTTGGTCAATTCAAGCAACTCTTATATATCTGGATCGAGGCCCTGATATCACCTTTCAAGGTGAACATAATTATTGCAGCTGTGTGATTGGCTGGTTATTGTACTATTAAATTGTTTGAACAAATGTTAGTAATAAGTCATTGATGTTGATCTATATAACAATAATACATCTGTGTAAATAAATTATAAAACTGAAGGTTTTCCTTTTGAGGTAACCTCTAAAATTGTTAAACGGCATTTGATGAAACTTTGTAGCTATAGGAGAGGTTATTAGGACATGTTATTGTCCATTACGGTGTCCTACAAAACTTTTGTGTTGAACAAAACAGATATTTCATCTATTTATCAAATTCTTCGAAATAAGACTGTAGTGCACAGAAATAGTAACACTGACGCTTTTTTTACTTTTGGCCTTATTTTATTATTTTAGCTGGCATACGAAATATCATTCACTGCAAAAATACCTGTGGTGTGTGTGGTGGTAAATATAATGACAAGTTTACCCACGACAAAATGAGAATGTGTTCGTAAATGTATTAGGTACTTTAACTCGTAACAAACGATATCAACAAAAAATACATTAAACGTTTTTCCATTTTAATCGCTAAACATTATAATATCAACAGTTCCACGCAAAGTTTACACAGCGCTAAACAGGCATCAGGCAATCAATTACCCAGCAAATTGAAATTCGTTATAACTACGAATAGACGGATTAAACCTTATCGTACTTGTAATGCAACGTATAGATATGCACGTATTTCTGTACATACTTGTAGAAAATAATACATACTTGCATACTGTAATAATATAATTACACTCACTCCATCTTTCTCTATTTTACGTGCAGTAATTTTTTGTTTATCTATTACGCTTGCACGGCTAAACCGCATGACCGATTTTGGTGTAACATGTAAAGGACATAGGCTGGTGTTTGCCGCGATAATCGAGTGAGACAGAGACGCGAGCAAGTAGGTAGGATAATAGAAAATCTAATATGTCCAGGTTAAATATAGATAATCATATTTAGCTAATAACAGCAATCTATGTTAAATTTATTTCGCAATCATTTTTCATGAACGTGTCGACTTCAGTTCTCACTGAAATTAATGGACACGCTAAGAATGAAATTAATTTGTTGAGGAAATCGATAACAATTGTAATATATCAATACAAGAAGATTTGAATTAAAGAAATAATATTCGAAATGTTTGCATACATAAAGTTACCGTAGTTCGGCATTATCACGAAACGTAGAATTTTCGTAATAAATAGGTTTTCAGATAATCGAGTTTTATGGCTGGGACTATTCGTCATAGTTCCACTATTTATAAGCTAATCGCAATAGGTTTTAACTTTTAATACACGACGGCTAACGATAACTCAAGGACCGATTTAACAATCGCTTCCTGTGGCAGACATTTTGGTTGAAATCTTTTCTATAAAATGATTGGAGACATTTGTTGTTCAATCATCTTTTATTGTCAACAAAATGTTTCGGATGAAAGACTTCGGTATAAATGGTAGTTGTTTTTACGTTGAATAAATATTAATTAGTGGATACAAGACCGGTCTATATCTAGGTACACTTGGCGACTAGACAAACATTTTAGACAATTGAAGTCATTATCGCACTTCCTATAACAAACGTGCGATAATTAGTGTTTGTTGAATTTTTGCACACAGTTCATAGCTAGGATTAAAGTAATACCTATTATAATAAGATATTTTTTTGCTTCATATTTTGTGGTATGATTCAGTGTTTTTCGAACAGTAAACTAAATTCACTGCTAAATTATCTTATATAAAAGTTTGATATTATAGTTTATTGTAGTAAGTATTGATCTTATAGTTTATTGCTAGGTATGGTAAAAAAATATTTATGTTCTAAATAGATGGAAATTATATTAATTCAAATACATAAATGTGTTATCATTCAGTATTTTCTATAGTTTTGATATACGAAAACGTAAGTTAACAGTAACGTAATTTATGTAAGTGGATTGTAAATAAAATGGAAGTGTTTTAGGATCTTACCTGAAGCCGCCATATGCTCACTGGTCCTGATAGGCTGGAAGCCGACGAAGGGTATCTGCATGGAGAGCAGCAGGCCCACGATGTAGAAGACCGAGTAGCTGACGAAGAGACGCTGCGAGAAGCGGCCCATGATGAGCAGCAGGAACACGTGGAGAGGGATCAGGTTGATGATGAACACGTAGCCACCCCATGCTGAGACCTAGGGCCGAAAACCAGACAGTCAACTCTTGCCCAGACTTTCCCCAAGTTTTTTTGAGGGAAGAAACGTCATAGTCTATATTTGTTTTAAATTTACACTTTACAACGCAACTGAAGCTTTACGATGTTCTCAAGTCTGATCCTACATAACAACAAGTGACAGCAATAATATGTATAGTGTTCTTAGGCGCTGGCCAGACAGAAGAGACGTAAGACGCAGACGGGGCGCGGACATTTGTCTTTACCGCGACGCTTTCATACAAAATGTATAGAAGCGTCGCGACGCAAAACATACAGAAGAGACGGGGCGCGGGCGCGACGGTTCTATACATTTTGTATAGAAGCGTATTATGTCCGCGCCCCGTCTGCGTCTTACGTCTCTTCTGTCTGGCCAGCGCCTTAGGTTTACGCGAATGTTGAACATTCAAATGAAACTACTTTTTACGGATTATATCGCGGCTATTTTCCCGTGACCATGATACCTGCAAAGGTGTCGAAACGTCGGGACCTAAAATCTAAAATAAACCAGGACATAATTCGTAAATAGTAGTTTTATTGCAATTTCTCACGCAAATTTCAATCTCTGTATTAAAATCATTCGAAGGCATTCGTTTTATAATTGTTGGGAAAAGTGAGGGCAATGTAACACATGAACATAAAGACAAGTTGAGGTAGGTCGAAGTGATAAAATTGCGGTAATTCGATGCGATGGCGAGAAGAGTTTTATTTCGATTCGAAAAATATGGACATTGTCTAATGGATTGTGAAAAGAAGGCTGAAGAATTAGGAAATAATAGGCTCGAAATTAAATCCAAATACATGTAACTTTTTAAAGCAAATTCTAGTTAGAATCTGGTTCAATCCATAATCCTGTTAATAGGAGATAATCTGATAATGCGCATTATGCGCGGATAAAGAGATATCCAAAGAATTGAGAAAATTTGGCCTCGATTAGTAAATATTTACAAGTATATGAAAGATTTATTGATGTTGGTGTGAATAACTTAGAGACTGATAATGTTTCAACATCATCACTATTTTTGATACATTTTGCAAAGTGCTTTTTTATTATTTAGGCATTGTGATCATTTGTTGATATCCTGCTTTTGAATAGTCGACTAAAATGGTGGTTAGCGAGAGCTAATATTGAGTATACTTTAGATACAAGTTTCTTATATGCACAACAATGATAATCTGAAAATGTTAGCGAATTTTACGAAACATTTGAGACAACTATTAATTATCATTACGTTATCGTTTTCGCACGCAGTGCGAACGAGACTAACGCGCGGTAAAAACGTGGGATTAGAATATCGATATAATTGTATTTATTTTTTATATGAACAGAAGGAGGGGAAAACAGGAGCTTAAACATATAAGGAGATGAGAGATGTTTTGTAAAGAGAGATTGCTGTAATTGCTGATCTAAATGATTCCATAACCTGTTTAGAAGAAATATAATATTTAATTTTGCTAAATTGTAAAATCAGAATGGAAAATACACTATCAATCATATTAATAATTAATTACGTAAATGTTCTCAGAAGTAGGCAAAACAAATAAAAACTTTGAATATCATTAAAGTAGACAACTTCAATAAAATGCTAGATCAAAAACAATAAATTACGAACTTACCATGTAAAAGTAGGACAAAGCAGTACAAATAGACCAGAAAACTGAACCATTCTTCAAACTCTTCAGCCATAGGTAATAAGTGAACTGGAGTGCAAATATGGCAATTCCCTCATTGTCATAACTTCCTGCCACAGACCGACTGCTGTAGCCTGGCACTATGGCTATGAAGCAGGCCGCAAACAGACCAGCTCCACGAGACCATAGCTCAGATGTTAACAAGTATGTGGCTATAGCTGTCAATCCACTAAAAATAACAAAATAATGCCATTTACTTGAATGAAAAAATAATTTTGTTACACGAAAATAATCTTAACATTTTAATGTAAAACTGCATAAAATTAGTATTGCAACACCATAATAAAATTACACAGTCACACTTATAAGATTATGATAAACAATACTTTTCATGCATAATTTGTACAGAAATATTTGTAAATTAAGAATCCAGATGGCTTACATGTGTAAAAATGCTGTTTATTATCTTCTTAAATACTCAAAGCATTGATAAGGATTTAGTGAAACATCCATTCTACTTTTGAAGATGATATTATGCTTATCAGATATCAACATCATAGTACAGACCTTGTTTGTTATATCAATACAAATGGTAACCTAGATAACAATGGGGGCTTACCTGAACACAGGTGCGAGGAACACACAGATATCTCTAATGTGTATCGGAATATTTAAGGCGTGCAGGATCCAGTGTATCGTGCCTGACGTGATCATCAGGCCCGGGTACACCGTACCCCCCACGATGCGGCCCAGCGGGTACCACGCGCGCTCGTCGAACCAGTTCAGGAAATTGTAAAACCCATGCTGCACCATATAGGCCGTGGATCGGTAGTTGAACCTAGAACACGTAGGCAATAAATGGAGGGAACTCAAACTCCATCAGAATTTTCATAATCAGAATTTTCTTCACACTTACCATGGGTCAAATTCGTGAATTATACTCTCGAAACGTATAACAGCAAATAGCCGGGACGCGAAACCGGCCAACCAAGCCAATGACAATACCGTAACAGTGATCAGAGTGCTGAAGCCGGTCGTATTGTTAAATAAACCTTTATTACGGCCATCGCCCGGCTTCGCAGCTAAAGTCTGCGGCATCTTGGACGCTGATAAAACTATAAACTAGCCTAATAACTCACAACAACTATATTTTCATACATCAGTCCCAACAATTCGATTTAGAAGAAAATTGACTTTTTAGATGACTGACGTACGGACACGTACGTCTCTCTACAACTAAACTTGCCATGCACAAAAAACAAAAGCCGTAATAGTTTCGGTTTGTTCGGTTTATGAAAAACCGATATATTCTTGAATTGGTTCGTCTGAAGCAACTTTATAATATTTTATACATATGGCAACAAAAAACTAGGCACTTTGTGTTATTTTTTACAGCTGTTTGTTGACGTTGACATCATTGAAGTTGGTTTGATTCTCTTTGGTTGACATTTTGCTATCCATATCGTCGAACGTAAATAAATTACGATAATGAAAATATTGTAACAAATAATTGTTTTTCGTGTGAAATTGTTGCTTTTTAACTATTACAAATGTCTAATTATCAAGAAATTGTTAACTTAAACGTGGGAGGAACAAGGTAAGTGACAAAGTAAATGGAAAGTGTGTGATAGTTATTTTTTATTCAATTTACTTTATACTTGATATAGCTTTGTATTCTACGCTTTGACAACATTGATTATCTCTCTAATTAACGCACTTAGAAGGTATCATCAACTCATAAAATGAAAAACTTGTACGAACTCAAATCTTCGGAGATTTATTGCAGTTTAACCTGTAGATAAAAGGCAATCGTTGTTTATTTTTATGCCGGATCGATTTGTAGATCGTAAGATTGTATTATTTATAAATTTAATTTTAAAACTATTTCTGAATTAGATTAATTATATTACATTTCTTTTAATATTGGAAATGGGTGTATGTTAATTATCTAAAGTGCATAATGTTTAAAATGCTATTTATTTAATAATAGAACAAAATAATATGCTATTTATTCATTGAAACAAAAAACCATTATTTATTTAAATTACCACATCTTTTAATAACTAAAATTGATAACAGTCTACAAAAATATTTTTTAAGATTTATTCAGCGTTGTAACTTCACCATTACTTTAACTTTAATTAACTTTTAGATTCTCAACATCATGGCACACATTAACCTGGGTCCCGGAGACATTCTTCACTGCACTTCTGAGTGGCCGGATACCAACAGTGAGGGACGAAACCGGCGCCATCTTCATAGACCGTGACCCAAACCTCTTTGGTCTCATATTAAACTTCCTTCGTACTCGGGATATAGATCTTATTAATGTAAACATTAGGGCACTGAGACATGAATGTGATTACTTTGGCATAACACCATTGAGTAGGCGACTGGCTCTATGTGATGAGATGAATCACTCAACCTGTGGGGATGTGCTGTTTTATGGCTATTTACCACCTCCATGTAAGTATATCACCTTTATTATTTTTTTACACAGTCTAAATAACAGCAAGGTGTCTTTAAACTGTCTATTTTTTAACATCCCAATTATGAAACCTTAAGATTGCCTATGAGATAACTGACTAAAGCCATTCTGAAAAAAGGTTTTGCATAAGAAGACACCATATATTAATGTGAAATATAACTCCACCTCTTTCTGCTCGAAATAATCCTGCTCTAAAACCATTGCAGTATTATGTTAGAAAGAGCTTGCAAGATCATAATCTCTTAAACTTTTATCATAACACACTGATTGCATTGATATAATCTTACCCTGACAATTAACAAAAGACAATCAACATTCCACATGTGAATATATCTGAGTCATATTTACTTAGTACTTGATTGATGATTGATTACAATGTTAGGTGGTACAGACAAAGCCTTTTTGTTTTAAGTAATTAACTCTTTTGCAATGTAACATCTAGGTCAATATACCTATGAACTTAGATAAGTTACTGTCAAGTAATTTTGTTGTTATCTATGAGTAATCAATGATATATTAAGGTGTTTGCATAAACATATTAGATTAAATTGATTATGTCTTAAATGTCTAGGTTTATAGGAAGTAAATACTTAAACATTAAAATTCGTAATTTTGATAAAGGATAAGAAAATGGTTTTCTAGATGGATTACGTTTTAAACTACGTTTTCAAAGTTTTGCAAAAATCGCAAATTTCAATAAATAAATATGTATGGAGATTATATCTCCTTCATTCATTTCTCATTTCTTTTCATAGTTCAAAACTTTGAAAACACAGAGTAGTACAGAGTTAGCTTAGGCAGAACAGTTTATGATATATGTGACTTCTCAATTTTTTTAATAATACCTACCTAAGGTACCATTATAAGAAAGAAAACAACTTTGCTTTGGTTTTACTGGCAAATGCATATGTTATTCCATTTCATAACACAGCGCCTCGCATGCATACAGTATTGCTGTACCTATATTACTACAATAATCGTGGAAATTATCAACAATGAGCTACATAAGCTTGACCACACTTCAATAAACAATCCCCTTATTACAAGGACATAAAGTTCATTTTCAAATTTCTTGTTTTTTCTTACAGACAGTCATAGACGACGGTACAGTTTCTAATCATCTTACAATCTGCCTAACAATACTGTTGACTTAATTACTTCACACATTGCTTAGATCCCAATCACTTAACTTCCATTTCGCAGTGAATACGGCGTTGCCAAACGGCAGCACTGCACGGAACGGCAACAGCTGTTCGCGGAAGAACTCGACGGCTTCAAACACAGATGTGGCGGTCAATAGAACACACTCTAGGAACTCGTCACTGGATCTGCGCACTGTTGGCAGGATACCCTCACAGGATCAGTTAAGGTTTGTAGAGAGAAACCTACATATTATGTTAATTAGCAGAAAACAGATTAAAAAATGCCCCTGTTTTTTTTTTCTGTGTTAGTATATATGAGGGTAAATAAACTTTTAACTCATCTTTGATAGTACACCTCTTATATGTGAGAATGTACTTGTAGGTAGCGAGCAGCCCTACCAACATTTTTTTTAAGAAAATTCTTACTTTTTCTGGTCTGAATACCTGCTGTAAAAAGCACTGCTTGTAGGGGTCTTTTTTGTGACAGACTGCTCACATATTACTATTGTCTCAAACTACTATCTAGTTTCATATTCTACACAAGATTTTCCTAGACAATGCCGCATTGTCTCGTTACCTTTACATTATAATATTATCGTTTCCCGTTAGTGTAACTAGTGACTTCTAATAGTAAAAAAATATTATTTCCACTTAAAATCAATTTCACTGATTTGCTGAATGAGTTCTATATAAAATTTTCTTTTAAGCTATAAGTACTTATAATGAGGGTAAACATAGTTTCGTGTTAAGCAATTTAACAGCTTCAGAGGCCGTAACAAAGACGTTAAACAGACAAATACATTCACAGTTTTTGAGGTTTGCACCACCATAATCCAATGAGGTTACAATATACCTACCCAAAAAAAACTGAATAAATATGACACACCTGTGTAATGTTATAGTAAATTCGTTCCTAAATGTATAGGCATACGATAAAAAATGGAATGCAAAATTAATTATTGGTATAATTCGCAGTCGATGCGGCAGGGGTCACTCGAGAGCAGCCTCATTAGGCAACGCAGACTGCCACAAAGGTCATCGGCCGCCAGACAGTACGTATCAATTAATATGTTATGTATGAATCAGACATCGTTATTCAGTAATCAATTATATGGCTGTATGTTATATCTACCTCGTTGGCCAAGTGGTGTTAAGCGCGACTGCTACGCTAGGAACTTGGGTTCGATTCCCAAGTCGACCAAGGTGTTATTGGGTTTTTCTATGAAATTCTCAGTAGCAGGTCGGAGTTTGGATTTGTGCCCAGTTAGTGGCAATAGGCTCGCCCCCTATTACATGGGACCTAAACATACCGGCGAACTATGGGTGTACATTGGTACACCTCTGCCTAACCCTTCGGGGATACAGGCGTGATGGTATGTTTATGTTACATCCCAAGAGAAGAGCAATAAAATTATGATTGGTTTAAATGCCTATTTGACGATTTAATTAAATTTTCTACCTAGATCTTAACTACCTGCTTGTATTTTAACAGTTATGAGCCAAAAGTTTAATTGATCAAATCACTAGATTTTATAAAACCGAAGAATACATCAACATTTCATATGGCTATTGCTTCATTCATTAAAGTACTTCGTTTTGCAATAAACAAATACATCAGTTTCAGTTTTTTAGCTGCACACAGAGAGACACGGATGTTAACGGTTTAAAAAAACTTTAAAGTTATGCATATATATAGTGTAAAAATTGAATATAACAGTAGGAGTATTTTTCTTAATATCACAGTTACCAAATATTTATATAAAACTTTTTTTACTACTACGTACTTTATTGATTTTTTAGGTTTAAGCGAATGTTAGACATTAAAATAAAACTACTTTTTACGGATTTTGTCGCGGTTTAATTTTAGATTTTAGGTCCCGACGTTTCGACACCTTTGCAGGTATCATGTCAGCCTGCCCGTGACCATGATACCTGCAACTAAAATAAAACCGCGACAAAATCCGTAAAAAGTAGATTTATTTCAATGTCTACGTACTTTACTTGTAACATGCAAAAATCTTGCAAGAACTCTCCCAACACTGTTGTAAAGTAATACAACATTACAATCTACTAATCTTGCTTCTTATTTCCAGTGAGTTCATGGTCAGACAGTATGAAGGTTCAAATTATCAAAGCGCACCACAACTGGGTTGCTGTGGCGTACACACACTTTGTTACCGGCTATAGGTATGTTTTACTTATCTCTTTATATTGCATGTTAGTATTCATTACAGTATAACCCGTATGTACGATATTATGTTATCGTAATGGAAGTACAGTTTCGTTAAATAATATTTGGTAGTGGCGGTATTCGTACCTACCAACCTCATAAATTTGACTCATCGTAAAGTTTTGTTTAAAATGACAGACCATCTATATTTACTTTATTTTTTTTTCAAAAGTACCAAAAACTAAGAACAAAAAAAACTATACTCATTGAACAAGTTATGAAAACTGATTTTCCATATACATATTTAAAACTTGTTAAACAAGTCAGTAACTAAATATTTGTTTACAAACATATTACGTCTTTCTTTATTCCATAAAACAGACTAGCTATAAATATTTCTTATCCTGGGCCAAACTTTACTTTTCCAAGTCCCTTGTCTAAAATAAGTTATGTAGAGAAAGCATTTTTTTCCCATGCCAATCAATTTTTGATCTACATCTTTTCTATACAGATTGACAGACTCCTGCGGCTGGTACGTAGTCTTCCAATCTCCGGTCCAAGACTCGGTCATAGAACGAATAGCGTTGAACGCTAAGACGGGCGGTGGTGGGGGCACATCCAGTGGGAACAATGCTACGGGCACTGACGTCATGCTGGGTATAGCTAGCGGTGCCCATGTGAGGCTGTGGGCGTTCTCCACTCATAGCGAACCTGTGAGAAGGACTTTAGTTGGTGAGTATTAGTTATTAAGTAAAGTGGTGGGACGCGTGCGTTGAACGCTTAGACGGGCGGTGGTGGCGGCACATCCAGTGGGAACAATGCTACGGGCACTGACGTCATGCTGGGTATAGCTAGCGGTGCTCATTTGAGGCTGTAGGCGTTCTCTACTCATAGCGAACCTGTTAGGAGGACTTTAGTTGGTGAGTTTTATTTGGCAGAGATATGGGGAAAAGTAGTGGGGGAAAGTGCAGGTACAAGTGAAAACTAAACGAAAGCATGATAAGGAGAGCTAGCGCTATTGTTATTTCTGCTCTCTCCTCACTTAACTCGAAATGAGAATTAAAAGTCGACTGTTGCGAAGTCAATTATTTTAAGTTCTTCTTCTTCTTCAGCCTGTAGTCACCCATAGTCGGGTATAGGCCTCTTCATGAGCACGCCAAGTATTGCGGTTCCGTGCCAATCGCATCCAGCCCTTTCCTGCCACTTTGGCGATGTCATCGACCCAACGGGTGGGTTGTCTCCCGACTTTTCGACGTCCCATCCAGGGTCCACTCCACTCAGCAACCTTAGAGGTCCATTTATTTTAAGTTATTTGCCTACAAATATATGCGATGTAAATGCCAATATAACTCGTAGAAGGGTAGAAGATTTAGATTTAGGACATCATTTTTAAGAATTGTAGGAAATACATAATCTTATCCTTCGTATAATTTTGATTGATTGATTGTTATTGATGTAATTCTTTGAATCAGTTTGTGATTAATTGTTTATTGCGTTTTAAACTTATGCCGTCAAAACAAAGCGACATGATGGTAGACGTAGATCCTATCAGATAAACACACAATATTGCTAATTAATTATTTTGATAATCTGATTACATTCTAATTATTGCGATGAACGCTAATCACAGACCAGATGGCCCACATAATGTGATTGTGTTATTGTTTAGAAGGCCACAGAACAACTGAATTGAAAACTTAGAAGTAGGTATCCATTTCAACCCGTTTATTCCACGACAGATTTTTTCTTTGCCTAAATATTAATTTCATTATATATTTTTCTCCAGGTACATTTAACCTCGGCGTTCGCGTAGAACACCTGCTCTTCGTCGGTCCACAACTAGTAGCACTAAGTGGGGCCGGCAGTCGAAGCAAAGCGGGCGTCTGGCACACGAGCACACAACACTGGCAGACGCAGGACGTGGCACATCTAACTACGTATGACACTGCCGGCTCCTTCCTCCTGCTGGGTACCGCGACTGGAGCTATTAATTATATAGGTAAGTTTGTTTTAAGGAGAAAAGATTATATGTAAAAAAAACAATACAAAATCTTTTTATTTCTTCCAAGTTCAAAATATTCTCTCATTGGTTTACAATCAGATATATAATCTTTTTCCCGCTAAAGTAGGACTCATAATTATTATCATGATTATGCATGCCATGATTATTAATATACCTAAACATTGAGATCATCACATAAAAATATGTGAGTGTCGCACATTAGTTCTAAATTAAAAAACATTCAATGATTTTAGTGGGAATCGCGATGAGAATCGCTGTCATGCATGTGAACTGGATTTACCATGGTTTATGCGTTTAAACACCTATGCGATTCCTGGTTATTATAATTTAGCTAAACCACTCAAATATGTAGATCGTTGATGTTAGCCTTTTTTAAGGCTAAGGCCCCATAATTGTCTTGATTATAATAGGCCTATATTTATTGCTAACAAAATTTTAATGTAAACTTATTTGATCACCAGACATGCAGAAGTTCCCGCTGCGCATGAAAGACAATGATCTGCTCGTCACACAACTCTACAAGGATCCAAATCAAGAACCTATCACAGCCATATCAGTTTATTTAACGCCAAAAACAAGTGAGTATTGTTACTCTTAGTTTATGTCCCACAACAGGTCTTATTATTTCGGCCGCTTAGTGCATGCGTTCCTGACACATGTCAATTGGTCTTGATTTGTATGGGGAAATAAAAAACCCTGTTATTTTGTTCATTGTAATGTGGCATAATGACTTAGTTTTGACATATTTTTCATTTATAGGACAAATAGGTGATAGGTTGTTACGTTTAGTAAACTTTTCGCCACATTAAAGTAATATCTTTCTGTTCTTCACGACCTGTCAGGAAAGCATTCCCTCAGCGGCCGGAATATAAAGATTGTTAGTTTTATTTATTGAAAAAAGTTGTAAACAGTCAAACATCTGTAAGGGTGTACAGGACCAAACAGCTTATTAACTAAGTAGCTTAATTTCTCGATATTTAGAAGCTTATATTTAACGTTCTATTTGTGTTTCGTAACGAAATTTTTTGATATTCAGATTTATGCGGCAACTGGATAGAGATAGCGTACGGCACTCGCTGTGGCTCCGTGCGCGTCATAGTGCAGCATCCAGAGACGGTGGGCCATGGCCCGCAGCTGTTCCAGACCTTCACTGTGCACCAAAGTCCCATCACTAAGGTAAATACGTCACTATATCTAGATGTATGCGGCCACTGGATACAGATAGCGTACGGCACTCGCTGTGGCTTCGTGTGCGGTAACGGATAAGAGATAGACAAATAAAGAATAGGATCGTGCGACAAGGGGCCTTCAGCATGTAACCAGACAACTGATCATATTATTATATTATACTACTCTTATGAGGACCTTATTTATTTTTACAGGGTTTTCAAGAAAAATAAACCTTTTTCACGTATCTCAAACTTGTGTTTATCACTAGTTCGTAAACACCTAAACACTGATGATTGTTAGGGTGCATCCACCCTACCATGAACGTGCCTTACACTAGCTGCTCGCGACCCGCTTACGAGCATGGCGCGAGCGGCGCGCGCACGTTTGGCAGACGGCGTTATTGACACTTGTGCGTTCGCGGCATTCTCGCGAGCTGCTCGTATAATGCTCGTTCGCCAGATGTGGACGCACCCTTACTTAAATAGAGAAAAAATAATGTATGTCATCTTCAATAACACATGTTCTTTTTTCCCTAGGTATCACTATCAGAGAACCACCTAGTCTCTGTGTGTAGCGAGTACAACCACGTCCGAACGTGGCGGGTCACGCGGTTCCGAGGGATGATCTCCACGCAGCCCGGGACGACGCCTAAGGCGGCCTTCAAGGTGCTGGCGTTAGAAGCTCCCACTGCACAGCCGCATAATGATTGTGGTGAGTTGATTGTAACATAAAAATGTCCTATATGTCATTTATGAAACGATTAAATACTTTAAATTAGTGTATTCTGTTGGGGATAGCAAAGTTGTTCGCAGTAGAAAACACAGTAAATATGTAGGGGAAAGTATTCTTCTGATACATTTTTTGAGTGAGTTGACTGGTACAACTATCCTTGATGATTAAAATATTGTATAACGCTCCTTCCTCCCATTTAATTTACCAACCTCGAAATTCATGTTTATCAGGTTTTTGAGGTAGACAACTTCATAAAGTAAGGCCCTTAGAATCATCTCACTTCATATTTTTGATCGAGGTTAGAGTGAGACCGGGGTTGTCGTTTCATCATAGCGAGCGCTAAATAGCTTAATGATTTTTTTGACTCTACACAAGTTTTGTTATCTATTCGTATTTAAGGAACTTATGTACTTAATAAGTGTAGTGATGATGACTTTATAAAGACATTGTTGCAGGTCCCTACGGCGAACAGGATGAAGAGCAGATCTTTATTCAGAAAGTCGTGCCCGACACGGACACGTTGTACGTGCGACTTGCGTCGAATGGCAAAAGGTACCGTTACATTACAACGTCTCAATTTCTTAACGTTATTTCTTATGTATTTCCGGTTTTGAGAAATTATAATTTATAAATTATGCTATAACTATTCTTAAATTCTCTTGCAACAAAATATGATCCATAAAAACATATTTTCGGGCAGTGTTGTCATGTTTGAGTTTGTAAGACATTCCGAGGGAGAAACCCATTCTTTAACAACTCATTTTCTCAGTTTTACTTTTTTGCGTATATTCTAGTAATATGATTTTACATGATAATATGCTATTTTTCATAATAATGTCGTGGTGGCCTAGCGGTTCAATGAACGGATTTGTATGCACAAGGTTGCAGGTTCGAACCCAGGCAAGTACCAATGTGGCTTTTTCAAAGTTATATGTACTTTCTTAATTATTCTAAGACACTTCTGACAAACGGTGAAGGAAAACATCGTGAGGAAACCTGGATTCCAAAATTTGGTATCTGAAATCGCCAATCCGCAGAGAGCAAGCGTGGTGATCAATGCTCGTGCCTTCTCTATATGGGAAGAGGCCTGTGCCCAGCAGTGGGACGTTTATAGGCTGGATTATTATATGCTATTTTTTTCCACAGAGTATGCACGATCCGTTCAGTGGACGGCTCTGCGGTATCATGTTTCGTGGTAGCGGAGTGCGAGGGGGCCTTACGGCCGCGGCGGCTGCTGTTCTGTGGGCACAGGTCCGGGGCCACTCAGATGTGGGACCTCACCGCGCCTATAGATAAAGCTGTCAAGTTGCAGCCAGTTGCTGGAGCTGCTGGTAAGGGCTATTGAAGTTTACTTGAAAATTATTGACTTGTTGAACAATTTTTCTTATTTTTTTTTTATTGTCTTTGCTAATGGTAACATTTCTCTAGAGATATATACTTAGATGTCTTTGAATTCCATAACACAAGACAAGTGTTTTAGTTACTTACTTTGGGCTAAGAGCAATGTATGTGATTTCGTGCACATTTATTTATACGTTTTATTTGGTAATAGTTACCATAGACCAGAAACAATATATAGACAAAACCCCCGCGCTCTCTGGGTAAACTTTGTTAAAATAATAGAAAAATTACTCATTCTTTTTTGTTTTTAAGCTCCGTTACGATTTTTTTTTTGCTCTTCCTTTCTGCCTACTTTTCTAATCGATACTCTGTAACATAAACCAAAATCAATGTCATTCTCTCTCAGCAGTGGAAGGCGACGAGTCTCCCTTACCGGACGGCGGTCCGTCCCCGGACGAGCTGGTCCGGCTCCTCTCGGCGTGCGACCTGGACGCGGCCCCGGCCCCGCTGCCGCACTCCCCCAACCGCCCCATACAGGCGCCATGAAACTCGCTCTGCGGAGCCCTGCGCAGGTTCTACTCTTTAGTCGTCAACGCTTGATGTGATGGCAACGTATGGTTAGATGTCTTGGTTTCAGAATGGAATTATATTTTTGTGAATTGTGTCGTGTCGTATGGCTAGAATTACCTAATTAACGTGACGACGCATGATGACGTACTTCATAGTTATGCCCCGACACAATAATATAACCCTGGAATTACTTATTGATTTTGTGCATAAGCATAACAAATCACTGACTAGCCTTTTAAATTTTATTTTATTTTGAGATTGAATAATGGGAATTATAGGATTCAGCTGTAGAGAGGTAATATGAAGAAACTGGCACTCAGCAATCTTTTTTGAAAATGTTTGAGTGATTTCCTGACGTCGACTTTCTTTGGTTAATATTTAAGACAAGGACTTTCGCTTAGTAAAACAAATAGAAGCACATATCTTAAATTTAATGGTGACTGAATTAACGATAATATATAAGAAGTTACACCATATACATCTTTCTGATACAAGACATACCATACGCGTTTCGTGTTTGAATATGCTTTCATTGTTATATTTAAAGCGGTGATAGATAGATGTAATTATTGTAATTAATAATTATGTGTTAATATTGACCAGTTTAGAGCAAAAATAATCAACTTGTATTCCGAATTTTAAAGAACATTAGTCAAAGTTCTTTGTAATTCCAACAACGTATTTAAAAAAAGTCCCATATCGACTCTGATGGACAATACCCTCGAGTAGAAACATGATTATTTACTTATCTACGGAAGTTGTTGGTACTGATACATGCATTAAAAAGTGCCTGTACTTACAAAATATATGAACGCTAAATTAGCTTGAAAATGATTCAAAGCCAGGGTGGCTTTAAATGATTCATTCAGAAAAATCAAGGATTTATACAAGAATCACCTATAAAGTTGGGGTCAATAATACATATTTGCTAATGTTCTTTGAAGACTAAAAATCTATTAAAAATATTGCCAATTTATGCCTTAATCGTACACTCAGAATATGACGTATTTGTGTCTGTATAGGAAATTATTTAATCGTTGATTCATTAGATTAAATTAATTGCAGTTTTATACTTCAAGCGTCCGCCTATTAATTCACTCATAATTTTCATCGCAAAGTAACTTTTATGATGGATTTTGCAATTTACTAAAAATAGTTGAGGGGATTAATGTTTCTAGAAATTATAGATGGCAGCACAATACTGCGAGACTGGAAATACTAATATAACTATTGTTTCACTACTGTTCACTAGGTCTATATTATATTATGAATCACTTGCTTGATATATTTTTAAAGCTCTTATATTACAGGGTTTATAGAAATGGCATAAGCAGCAGACAGTGCACTAGGTACTTTACTCAGGGGCCACTTAAAAATGTGTAATATTTCTTTGTTTCCTTCGCTATTTAATAGGTTTTTGGTTACTATTTTAGGTTTTGTTAATAACCTTTAACAGCCCCAAAGCCATGCCCCGTTTCAAAAGCAAAGCGAAACTTAAGTCTGGACCTGAATAAGCTTCCTATAAGGTGCCTAAAGGTAGCCCTAAGACCTACCAGTTAAATTGAAGATAACTAAACAATCCCGACCCCAAAAAACCTATTGGGAACAGTTCAGGATGATGATGAATCCCTCAAACATGTATACCTGAGCTACTAGAAATTAGCCCCATGGCACGTCTCCAAAAGAAAAGAACATCGGATTTTTGCACCAAAAGTATAACGCCGTTAAGTACCTAGTGCCTGTAACTGCCTTATAGATAGAGAGAAATTTAACAAGTCTCGAACTATGTCAGCGATACTACCTACATATTTATATTAAGGTTTTATTACACGTTTTTCTATATTTAATGTCGAGTGCAAACTTTAAAGGCGTGTAAGACTGATTTGATTCAGAAGCTCAATAACGATCAAATTCAATATTCTCTTGAATTGTTTATTTTTGAAAATAATATTTTGTATATTTAAGTATAATAATTTTATGTTAAAACGTGTATGTACTGGAACAAATAAATTAGATAGATGTGATGAATTTTATGTAATTGTTTCTCGTTAGTTTGACACTTGGTGTATGTAAAATATTTATATCAAATGCATTTAATAAAAGAGTGTTAACTATGTATTGTAAACAGACAAATATATATTTCACTTTACCTTTTTAAGGAAAATTGTTCAAAATATTTTTTTTAATATCTTTCTTTCGTAAGTAGGTATCTCTTTTTGCTGTAACAAATATTGTTTGTGTTAATAATATAATATCAAGCCTCAATTTACAAGGCGTACTTAAGATTAAAATCGCCATATCGAAACTTTTTCTAGATGTAACACAAACGGTGTCTTGTTAAATATTAAATCAATCAAAACAGATTAGACCCTTATATAATTTTCAGGAAAAGAAATAAAAAAAAAAGTTACTTCGGGTAAAGTAAAATGTATATTTGTCTATTAAATTTTATATTTGTGCGTCTTTAATCGAGTGTATGCTATTTATATTGTAAAATAGATTGAAAATTAGAGTTGTTCCTAGATATTACAAAATTATGTATATAATGAAGTAAATAAAATATTATTTACATATAAACCATGATTATTATTGACCATCATAAATAACGTGTTATTGTTTGCATAATAATATTGTTATATCAGACATTCCAACTTTTTATTTTTTAACGGGGAATTTTAAAACCTTTAAAAGTATGTCTTATTAGGCAGGAAGAATTTGTTTGAAAATAATAACAAAATATAATCATCATGTATTTTATTCCATGACAAGTAATATCGCTGTTTCACAAACATACTCACATCACAAATCATTATAATTAGTATTAAAAATAAAAACAATACATCAATTGACTAGTGAGGCAATATGTTGCAATGTACCCATGCGTGCAAACCCTGTCTAAATTATTATTTTTACGTATTTACAGTATAATGAAACATATGGCACAAAATAATAAAAGTTTCATTTCACCACTACTGTAATATAATTACAAGTGAAGTCCAAGTTTTCAAAAATCACTATTCTTTTATTTACTGAAGGAAAACAGGCAGAAGTGGTGAAACAAACGATGTTAAAACATCATAAAAAGCGCTTAAAACAGACAAACGTTTAATATAAATTTCGATCAAATCACTTAAGGTAAATATTATGTAACAACGCAATAGAAATAAGACACTGCACCCGGAAACTTTGCTGCCAAACGAAATATACCAATTACGTATTTTGAAAATACTTTAAATTACACATATAATAATTAGTGTCTACATAGCTGCTTTAAATGTTAGTTAATATCGTGCTTGTACTTATTTGGTTAATCATTTTAAATTAATGGACAGATTTTTTAAGATGGTTAAGTCTGTATATACCAAAACATTGGCATAAAACAGCTGCAGATACATAATGCCATGTATTATTAGTAAAAAATATAACTCCAATAATTTAATCTTAAACACAATAAAAAGGTTACTGCTATGATCTTATTATCCAAAGCAAGTGCAGACACAAACACAACAGTAAATCATAATAATTATCATTAATTATATCCTTGACAAATATTAGTAGAATTAGGATTTATAATTATATGTAATAAGTATTCGTGATTAGAATTCTGAGGTAAACTCTTTACTTATGTATACAGTGATGAGCAATACTTTAGTGTTACTATTTAATTATAACAAACTCATATTTTACACTGGTAATACTGTTCTAGAGACAAATACACCACTAAGGCAAATTAATAAAAAAAAATATTTTATATGAGCAACTTTGTGTAGCTTACCTTTAGAATTACAGTCGTAGCATAAAAATATTTATTCATTAAATGATTATTGAGATAGATTAAGTGACTACATGCAATAAAGTAACTACCGTCAAAGTGAAACCTACGAACTAGTTATGAACTGTAAATGATGGGTCATTATAGGGTAGATGACTATTTTTCTTTAAATGTCCGTCAGTTATATTTGTGAAAACTCACGACCATACATAAATTTGAATTCGTGTAACGTGAACGTCACAATTTCGTCCATGTTGTACAGAAGCATGACGTCATTAGCTTCTCACCTTTGATTCACTTTATGTAAGTGTTATCTGATTTTGAAAATGTAATTTTTGTTTTTTCACTGGCGGACCTAAAATACCTTTTGGTTTTTTCATATCCAGTCATCTACCCTATTCATATTGGTCAAACACTACTTTCAAACTACGCAAAAACTTGTATAATGAAATGCAATTTGTGAAAAGCGAAATCCAACTCTCATAAATTACACTGTGGGTTAAGTCTTTTAGGCGTTTTAATTACAGAATCGGCTACTAAGACATACAACATCCATCGCTCAAAGAACCATTGTATGTTATCATATATTTTGGTAGCAGATTCCTAAGCTGATTATATTAGCATTATAATTAGCGATTCAGGTTTCCCAATGTAATCTGTTATCGTAAATATCAGGATTAGTCAATGGAGTGAGCAGAAGACACCATAGTCCGAATCCTAAAAGGAAGTTAAATACAATTAAAACCCGTTGCAGAGGCGCGAACTCTGTTATTTCGGCGAAGTTTGGGAATCCCATGTGGTTGCAGAACATATGAGCAACTAGCGGAGCGACGAAGTGTCCTGAAAATAACATAAACTTTAAAAAATTCTGTACTGCTTAGTTCAGGTAAGTGAGAATTAACCCGTTGTATGTCGGAAGCGCAGATCTACGCGAGACACAATTGAATTCTATTGTCTTATTTATTGCGACAGACGAGAGGTTAAATTTAATAAAATAGACGTTGCACTTAACAATTCAAATTATTTATGTATTTTTTTTGTATCAAATAATATTTGAATTATTTAAACTAACTTAGAATTAAGTTAATTATGTCATAAAAACATATGATAATTGTTAATTAGCATTTTAAATTACACACTTAAATTACAAATGTTACCCACCTGTCCTTACAAACAAATATGCTGAATAAGCACCAAATAAACTAGTATATGTAAACTGGAATGCTGAAAAGAAAAATAAAGACATTACTACTTTTTTCTTATAAGAATCCACTTGTCAACAATAACGTCAATAACTTTCTTTTACTAGGCATTTCAACATTGCCATATATTGTGACCAGTGATTTAAAGAGAACCAACCACACCCAGTTTTTAAAAGACTGATCAATTGAATCTTTTGTCAAATCTATGTATTATCATGAATATTATGATGCTATAAGATAGATAAAGAAATCTTACGTGTTGGCTATTTCAGCTGTCTACAACAATTGTTGAGTCAATATCAATGTTAATTATTCTCAATAATAATTGGCTATGCATACTGAATACTTGCCAAAATTTTATAATATTAATAATCTAAAATATCTATTAAAAGAACTTACTTGAGATCATTAAAGCTGTTTTGAATTCAAACCCAGCCTTCATCTGTTCAAACATATGATGGAAGTGAGCTGAAAACCAAACATACTATTTACTGAACATTTTATATAAGAATACTTAATAATATAAGTGAATGGTAAATATGGAAATTAAGACTTGCAGTCTACAACACAATAATTAATGGCACTGTAAGTTTTAATCAATACTAAACAAAAACTGTTGAGTATTCATTAATATCCGTATTTTTGCATTAACTTTTATATGATGCTGTGTGAAGTTTAAGACATTTAATGTAGGTCTCAATTGATAACAGATATGACAAAGATAATATAACACATTTGGATTTTTATTCGATATTTACATAAATGTCATAGGTACGTCTAGTATGTACTTCCATAACAATATTTAAATAGAATTTAACATCTGTACAATAAGAATTAATACATGTAAAACATGTTAATTGAAATAAAATATCTTATGCCTCTATGGTGATTTCTAAAATATATATGGTTGTTACATAACACCTAAGGGTGAGCATTTCATATCATATCTGTACTTACCTACTCCAAAGAGTAATGGCCCAACAAACACTGCAGTCATGGGTTCCAAGCACTGCAGCAGGAGAGGTATCATGCAAGCTCTGAACACCCACTCCTCACTCAACGGTGCCATGAAGTGGTTACGCACCCACACCAGGTCTTGCCAGCTGGATAGCCAGTATATAGGCTCTGTTTGGGTAGAGTAAAATTAAAATGAATCATAAATATGCAGCTTATGTAGTTCCATTTATAGTCACAACTACATCAAAATCTACTTAATATTTGACATGAAAACTATATAATAAAGTTTAAAAATGTTTTTATTATTGTTTAGTAAGAAATCTAACTTTGGAGGTTGATATAATATTGGTATAAATATTACCTGCATACAGTTTCCATATGCCAGACAGAAACTGCATAGTCAATGGTCCCAAAAATAGTACAGCAGTCAAAAACAGAGGCGCGAAAATAGCCGGAACGACACCAGACCAACGCAGCCCTAACTGCTCATACAAATTGCCTTTATTTAATGTTTCTCCTGTGAAAAAACATTGAACGAAGAATGGTGCCAATAACATCATAACAGACACACTGAAAAACCTTCTTTTAATCGTAGACGGGTGATCCCTGAAATAAATATTCCTTTTATTATAGATACCATTTAATCAAAGCCAAGAATAATGATTTAGTTGTAATTTACCTGCTCAATGTAGACCTCCATACATATAAACTAGCAACATAGGAAAATGTTAGAAAAATACATGCTAAAATGGATAAACTACATTGATTTACGTCGAACAACTCCGTGAAAGACATTTTGGATAGAAAAAGCACAAGCACAATATTAGCACAAATTACATAAATAAAATAATGAAAAATAGGAATTCAAAACAGCTTCAGCTTCCAAGACATTTTATTCTGACATTCTTTTTTTTTTAGCCAGGTTTCAGATAGATGGTGTTCCCTTCCCAGTCTATATAAATTAATTAAGATTTAGAACTTAGATTGCGATTAATCTTTTCAAATTATAAAATTGAGCTATCTAATTGGGTTTTGTTTTTTGTCTACACATTTTGTTACAATATTTTTTGCTTGGAAAATGTGATGAGAATATATTATTAACTCTCACAAACCAGTTCACTTAATAAAGACTATATTTAAAATCAGGAGTAAAATCTTACATAGTGTGCAGACACATAAGTTGATTGATTTCTGAGATAAAACAGTTTGCTGTGGAAAGTTACCATAGAAAAATAAATAAACGTTGCTAATTTGAACGCATTAATAAGAAAAAAAAAACATTTCATGTTATTTTGTAGGAGGCGCTGCGATCGCCGTCGCCATAATTCTAAATCCGCCATATTTTGCTGAGAGTCGCCCGTCGCTTGAGGGTAGTAGTGTGGATTTTCTACATAATTTATTCAGATAATGAATATTATCAGTTTAATATCATAATTTTAGTGTCAGTGATTAGTGTGATATTTGTATAACGATAGAACTTTCATCTAGCATCAACGAATGTGGTATATTCTCAGTTTCCCGTTTTGTCTGCCCAATCTAATCTAAACAGAAAATGGCCGACGGTGTTGGTGCGGGTGTCTCCTTTGTTTAGGGCTGAATTCTAGTGAAAATAAGTGTTAAAAGAAATAATGCCTAGTGCCTCGTTTTCCTCTTCGCGTTCTTACGTGCGTAGATCGCGAAGAAAAGGCGGACATAGAATACCACTACCTTCTAGGACACAATCGAGTAAGTAATCCGGGTCGGCTGAAGTCGCCCCGATCTTAAGAAATGCTTCGTTATTCATATTTCCTTGATCATGTAACTCGACTTTTCACGTACATCAATTTGCAGGTTGTTAATTAGTGCAGTAATGTCTAATTTATGCAGCTGTAATATAGTTTTGACATGTCCATTTTAAATGAAAATGTTCGAGCTTGGTATTGAATTTTGAATAAGTCGATCATTGTCCCTCGAACATTGATTGACATGTAAATTCTCATTTCATTACATTCAAAGTTTAATTACATTTCGGCTAACGCATTTCAGTGACATTTTGCGCAATATGGGTATTGATTTGCTAGATGAAAACTTATTTTACACAGAATGACGAAACAGCTGTTCTGATACATAGCCGAAAAGCAGATGTATATTTGTATGAAGTTATGAAAGTTTTTTCATTTCAATTCAGACACATTGCTGTATTTTCGAAAGTATATGTTTGTATTTTAGCATACACCCATTTTTATGCTTCACGTTTAAACAGATTATGTATAAAATAATGACATGAGAACTTTCAAAAAATAAAAACTTTTAATAAATTTGACAGAATGCTTGCTATTTGTGTATTTTTTATGGTTGTTTTTCCAATATGCTTATAATCACATGTTTTTTGACAACATTAATTGAGACTGAACTAAGCAAAATGTAAGCTCTGCTATTAAACTGCAAATAAACATTGTATAAAACTATATTTGAATATTTTATACTGCTACATATTATATTTCATAGAAAATATCAATATTATGTTCAAAATACCCTCTTCTACCTTTGTTCTCACAAGATTATGTGTCCTCTATTTGTATTTACCAAACCTTATGAATAAATTATAGGGTAATATAAAAAGTTAATAAATTATAACTGATTGTGAAGGACACAGATTAAGGAAGTTGAGTTTTGTACTGATATTTTTGCATATTAACCTTTTGTCAATGCATACCAGTTCTGAATTAACAAACTTCACATAATTATTATATGTGTAAGTTGGTTACAATAAATTGTATAATGTTGCCAATTTGACAACAATGGTTTAGAAGTTAAGTAAAATAATATTGCAATAACAATAAATAGGTATCATGTTTAGGTAATAACTAATAAATTCCAATGTTCCTGTCCTTATTAAGTGTTCTGATGCATACCTTCATGTTTACAAGTTGAGTGTGTCATCATTGCCTTGTATTATTTAATTTAAAAAAGTTAATAATATAGACTTTCACTTTATGATTATCATATCCTACACTTCAAAGCAAATTAACTTATTCATTGTTGAAATTAATTAGCACTATATATTATGACTAAATGTATGGTAATGTAATAAGCACAGAAAAACAATAGTTTAATTCAATTTAACTGTGAAATAATATTTAACATTAGTCAATATCCAAAATTCATTGTAATAGATTGTTTGTTTCCAATAAAACATAAAACCATTCATTCATAAATGACTCATAATAATATACATTCTGAATGATGAATAAAATATGAGTATTATACATTTCTACAGTTAAGAAGGTAATTAAACATACCTATATTATAATATATCTCAATCGGGTCAAAACTTTTGGCAGCACATCAAAACTACTTTAACTACTTTTTAGTTCACATGTCTTGCAAAGTAGTACTGAGGCATCATTGATCTTAATTTTTATTTAGAAAACCAGAACATGAATTTTGCTATTTTGAGTGAATGTTATGAGAAATCGCAAATAGTGCATAAAAAAAATAAAAGACATAAGTATGTTCTGAACAGGATTCAATCATAACAGAAGTATTATTCAGTAAATGTACTGACTGATGGATGAACAAGTTAAAACTGAAGGCATAGGACGTCTGCAATGTCACAATTTACCATTTTTCCAGCTGAGTGGCACAGGCTAAGATGGTGGTTTTAATATACACCTTGTAAAGTACATATAGTAAACAAAGATGATTTAGCACCTAGTAGTTCAGCTATTCAACAATAAAAAGTTGTTTTATAATTCAGTATTTTATATGCAGGAGTAATATTTATCAGTAATTAGGTAATTATCTCACTATTGTTTATAAATAAAAGGTTATGTTTTGTTTGAAATTATCAATACCATAAAAACTGATAAGTGTTTTGTTTATAAACATTGATGCTACTTTCAGTATGTATAACCAGTTTATTGACACTTTATTTTATGCTACATTTTTTTTTTATTCTTTAAAAAAATATTGGAATACATTCATTTGCCATCATGACTTCTTTACAATGTAAGTTATTATTATTAGCAATTTCTGTGAATTTATTACATAAATATGCTATGCAGCATTGTTTCATGGGACTTCAGTAAAAAATGGTCCATGTTGATGTTTAATGTAATTTTCATGCTGTTAATGCTGTACTTGAATATTGATGTATGAATGTTGATGTTGCAGGCGAGCCATGTGAGTCAGTGCCGTGCCCCAACAACGTGACGGGCAGCGCGATGGCGGCGACGGCGGCGTGCGCGGGCGCGAGCGGCAGCGGCGGCGGCGGCGCGCCCCCCGTGCCCGCGGCGGCGCCGGCGTCCACGCCCGGCCACCACAGCCCCTACGACCTGCGCCGCAAGTCGCCGCCCGCCTACCACGAGCCCGGGCCCTCCGGCGCCTGCTCTCTACCTGCCAGGAAGAGGCCCAGAACGTAAGTACACTCCAGAACCTAACTACAATAACTATATAAGCTGAATTCTAAAAAACTTAGGAAAAGTTAAATGCTGATGTTATTTTGTTAAACTACATAACATTTAGGTATGTCAAGGCGCACTATCTTCGATCTTTAACTTTTCTAAAGCACTAGATACCAACACTTTAATCCAATTGCAGTTGTTAATCATAATTGTATTTCGTAATTCTCAGTCAGTCTCATTAGATGAGTAAAAAATACATGAAAACCATCTTCAAAATTTCTTTGTCACTTACACAAAAATCTTTGTACACAGGTCACTGTCTCAAGGAGTGGATGTGTGCAATGTATCACAGTACCTGCAGTACGAGCTGCCTGATGAAGTGTTGCTGTGTATTCTCTCACACCTGACGGAGCGGGATCTCTGTCGCGTCTCTCAAGTCTGCAAGAGATTTAACACAATCGCTAACGACACTGAATTATGGTAAGATTACTGTTTTTTATTATAAAAGAAACAAGAACTGATCCTATAATATGAAAGTCAGTGTTTATGTGACTAAATCTTTTTGAACTCCTTTTATTATTGGTCACATTCAGTTTCAAGGTGGTTTGTCATACAAACTAATGTCCTTATTATTTTCTTCAGGAAAAGTTTATACCAATCAGTGTTTGAGTATGATATGCCACTGATGCACCCTGCGCCGTGTCAGTTTGAATTTGTTGCGCCGGACGAGTGCGACGCGGACAACCCCTGGAAAGAAAGCTTTAGGCAGCTATACTACGGCATTCACGTGCGGCCCAATTACCGTCCCAAGAAGGACTCACGTATTAAACATTTTAACACAATTAGGGTGAGTTGAATATCTTGCTGCCAGCTAACCCAGCGTCGTCTGGGTTTTCGCTATACATTGAAAGAAATACAATATTGACTGGGCTACTATTTATCTCATGCTCACTTATAAACGGGAAGTTAGCTAAAGTAAGTAGCCATCAGTTTTTAGCTAAGATTTGAGCCACGGCTACTGTGTGCATCGTTTTCATGTTTAGATATTATCTACTTTCATGAGCAAGATTTCCGACACGTATTACGTTCCCCACTGATAATGCGCTCTGGTCAGGCGGCTCTGGAGTACGTGGAGGAGCGCGGCGGCGTAGGCGGGGGCGCGGGTGGGGGCGCGGGCGGGGGCGCGGGCGCGGGGGGCGCGTGCGCGTGCGGCGCGCCCGCCTGCGCGTGTCGCCGCGCCGCGCCGCAGCACGCGCCCGCGCTGCTGTTCGTGCACGCCGGCCTCTACCAGGAGGAGTGCCTCGCCATCGACACCGACGTGCAGCTCATAGGTACGCACCACGCACATCTCACCACACCTCACGCGAGTACTACCGCGACTCCCGACATATATTACTCTAATTAAAAAAAAAAACTTGTCTGATCCCTGATGCATGGTAGTTAGAGTTGTGCTTCAGCATATTAAGGGGAAGAATATTTAAAATCCCATATCTTGCATTGCTTTAATCTTTCACAGCTTATAAATATGTGTTTAATTTGCTGTCCTTCCCTTGGATGTTTCTACAAAGTTTTCAAGTATATGCTGTATTAATTTTTACCTATGCAATGTATATACCTGAATGATAAAAACAACAGATTTGTAGCAAAATCTCAATACAGTGTTAAATTACTAACACTGCACATACATATGACCAAAAAAGACCTTGCTTGGATTAAGTGCCATCATGGCTAAAAGCAATCAAGGAACCACTGCTGCCCATGCCGTCATGATCTCATATCATGGTAAGCAAACAATAATGTATGCACTACACTTACAAAGACTAATGGACCTACAAACCCTCAGGATGTGCCCCCGGCAATGTAGCGGAGTCGGTAGTGTTGGAGCGCGAGGCGGAGTCCACGCTAACGTTCGCGGAGGGCGCGAGCCGCGCGTACGCCGGACACATGACGCTTAAGTTCTCGCCCGACGCCACCAGCACCATGCAGCACCACAAGCACTACTGTCTGGAGGTGTCAGACAACTGCTCGCCCACCGTAGACCACTGCATCATACGAAGTGCCAGTGTCGGTGAGTTACAATTACACTAAATTTTCCTATTCATAAACTCCCCTCAAGCATTCAAACCATTTATTTTTAAAAGTTGCATTATAATAAAGTTACTTACATGTGAATGTAAGGACAACGCCCTAATATATTATGCCCATAACTAAGTATTATACTATACATGTACCAAAAATAAGTCCAACAAAAAAGTTGTACAATTTGATAGCGCAATGACCCTTTGGTACACTTTGTGGGTAGCTTGCCCTCATCTCTGAATTGATATGTTGATAATCTAGACTAGGAATTGGAGTAACATGCGGCAATGTAAACATATGAATCGTATATAGTGGGAGCGGCGGTGTGCGTGAGCGGCGCGGGCGCCAACCCGGTGATCAAGCACTGCGACATCAGCGACTGCGAGAACGTGGGCCTGTACGTGACGGACTACGCGCAGGGAGCCTACCAGGACAACGAGATCTCGCGGAACGCGCTCGCCGGCATCTGGGTCAAGAACTTCGCCAACCCCATCATGCGCCGCAACCACATACACCACGGCAGGGATGTCGGTATATTTACCTTTGAAAATGGCTTGGTAAGTACTCGTAAACTGTTTTCTGTTACTAAATAAAGCTATATTGCAGTCGTTTAACAGAAGACTACTTCTGTAGACTGTGATATGCATTTTATTTCATTGTTAAATTACTGAATTGCATAATTTGCTCAAGCATTTGGCATGGACTTAAATAAACCATTATTTACAGGGCTATTTCGAAGCGAACGACATCCACAACAACAGAATTGCTGGCTTCGAAGTGAAAGCCGGCGCAAACCCCACCGTAGTCCACTGCGAGATCCACCACGGTCAGACAGGCGGCATATACGTCCACGAGTCAGGCCTAGGCCAGTTTATAGATAACAAAATACACTCCAACAATTTTGCTGGAGTCTGGATCACGTCCAATAGTAACCCTACGATTAGGCGCAATGAAATATACAATGGCCATCAAGGCGGAGTTTATATATTTGGAGAAGGGCGCGGCCTGATTGAGCACAATAATATTTATGGAAATGCTTTAGCTGGTATACAGGTAAGGCATCATATTCTTTGATTTTATTGCTTATTTCCTTTTTTTTTCTAGCTCAATTTTCATTAAGCTACATTTTTCGAGGCTAAAGAAATGCTCAACTTAATGATCACTAGTATAAACAACTTGTTTCATTAAAATTTACAACTTGTTTTAATTTAGCTCTAACCTGACAACAGGTTATTTAATATTATTGGTTTATATTCTTTGTTACTAAGTTAAAAAAGGTATATTTTACCTATACACACAGACAAATGTTCATATGTTCTAAATGACCCATCCTCATGATATTCCATAAATATAAGATAATTTTAAACCATCATCGTTAACCTTTACTATATAACATCACACTATCTTTAACGTTTGTTTTGGTATAAAAAAGTGGTATTTTTCAAGTGTCACTTTATTTCCCTTGTTTTATTCAGTTATTGATTAAACTTTACCCTTGTTGATGTCTTCTATATCAGTAGACAGACCATTGAAGCGCGGTCATGGGCCAACATGTACCCGTACACACCTTTACAGCCAACTCAACAAATAGCCAAGGTACTAAAACCATCCCTGGTCATATATTAGTCTCTAAATACATTCTCTTTTCTATAGATACGTACAAACAGTGACCCAATAGTTAGACACAACAAAATCCATCATGGACAACATGGCGGCATTTACGTACATGAAAAGGGCCAGGGGCTCATAGAGGAAAATGAAGTGTACGCAAACACGCTCGCCGGTGTCTGGATCACGACGGGATCGACGCCCGTGCTGCGACGCAACCGTATACATTCGGGGAAACAAGTATGTTATTTTATTATGTTACATATATAGTCAATGTCAACACATTTCATTTATGAAGACTACATTTATGTCGTAACAGCCTAGTGTGATGCCTAAATGTTTCGACGGGTTGTATAAAGGACAAGTAAAAAAAGTTTCTGCATGTTCAAAAACAAGTTATAAGTATTTGAGGTGCTAGATATGAGAATATACTAGATGTCTGATGAAACATTTTGATATCAATCAATGTTTTAAGAACAGACATAGTTTATAGTTAATCGGCGTATATTACAATATATATGTGTCCCACAGGTCGGAGTATACTTCTACGACAATGGCCATGGAAAATTAGAAGACAACGACATTTTCAACCACTTGTACTCGGGCGTGCAGATACGGACGGGCAGCAACCCCGTGATCCGGGGCAACAAGATATGGGGCGGCCAGAACGGCGGCGTGCTCGTCTACAACGGGGGCCTCGGCCTGCTCGAGCAGAACGAGATCTTCGATAATGCCATGGCCGGAGTGTGGATAAAGACTGACTCCAACCCTACGCTCAAGCGGAATAAGATATTCGATGGGCGCGACGGGGGTATTTGTATTTTTAATGGGGGGAAGGTGAGTGTTGTAATGTTTTTATGTTTGTGTTGTTCTTTCATGCAGCTGCTTTTATGGCAACTATTTCTTCTGGTCTTCTCGAATGCCCATAATAATATGTTCATTGTTTATTGCGAAAGTTTTCGAGACCATATTCCTAGCCGTTTATTTTTTTCTTGCATGCTTAATATACTAAACGGACTTTTAAAAATATTATAAATATACTAGCTAAAACTCGTGTTGGTGTTAGCGGGCGGAAAGCTAGTCTCAAATGTGTTTGATGATCCAATCTAGTAATTGAAATAAAACAAAACCTATTTACAATTTAACAGAAGACGTATGCTTGATGAATCTCTACACTACACGTTTGCATTGTCCTGTGTGATATGTCTTGTTTTCGTTCTCCATCCTATACTTTTGTCATTAAAATTTAATTTGTGGTTGTAACTTAATAATTCTTGTCCCAGGGTGTTCTCGAGGAGAACGATATATTTCGTAACGCGCAAGCGGGCGTGTTAATATCGACGCAGAGCCACCCTGTGCTGCGACGTAACCGCATCTTCGACGGGCTCGCGGCCGGCGTCGAGATTACTAACAATGCCACTGCCACATTGGAACATAACCAGATTTTTAATAATAGATTTGGAGGTGAGTGACTTTTCCTAGTTTTTTTTTACTTTTTTCTTGATCGAGTTAGTTGTTTACTGACAATTATTGCTTTTGATTGTAACATTATACATTTGATTTGACTGTTAAATTCTAGGATAAATGTAGTGGAGTTTCCAGTCAAATCATCCACTGTAGAGGATTTAACTACTTCTTGAATCCTGAAGCCATTTGTGCATAGCATATGTACCGGCCTGTACATTCACATACTGTCAAAATTGTTATTTAAGGTCAAACTTGGCTTTTAAAAAAACTAGTGACAAAGTACCTCTTTGGATCCACACACCTTCTAATAGGCTAGTCAGTGTAAGATCCTATTTAAACAGATGTAAACAGCTAGTAATGTTCCTCCAGGTCTATGTCTCGCGTCAGGAGTGTCGCCGCTGGTGCGAGGTAACAAAATCTTCAGCAACCAGGACGCGGTCGAGAAGGCCGTGGGCGGCGGACAGTGCCTATACAAAATCTCATCCTACACTTCCTTCCCGATGCACGATTTTTATAGGTATGTTTTGAAATATATTTTGGTGTTTTTTCATGCAATTAAAAGATTCATGAAAATTATTATTAAAACTCCTGACCTATATACTAAAATTTGTATCAGTAATAAGTTGAATAGATAACTTAGTATTTTAATGAAATGATTTGTGTTTTAACTTTATGTGCATTTTGTAAATTATTTTCTTATTATATCATTTCAGGTGCCAGACGTGCAACACGACAGACCGCAACGCAATTTGTGTCAATTGCATCAAAACGTGCCATTCCGGACACGACGTAGAATTTATTCGCCATGACAGGTAATTGACTCATATTTACTGTTTATTGAACTTATAAGAACGTTTAGTTTATCAGAGTTGTCAGTATATGTAAGGAGTTGTGTCGGCCATGTATAACTGTTGTTGTTGTATACATGTTGTGTATCGGGCAGGTTCTTCTGCGACTGCGGCGCGGGCACGCTGTCGAACCAGTGCCAGCTGCAGGGCGAGCCGACGCAGGACACGGACACGCTGTACGACTCGGCCGCGCCCATGGAGTCGCACACGCTCATGGTGAACTGAGCTGCCATACCCACCGCGCCCACCACAAGTCGGACATCAGTATTCGTCGGAAAACTATTTTTCTTTTTATTTATTTTTAGGTGTTATTCGCCGCCAATTATATTGTAGTTATTTGTCTCCGCGAGTCGCGACTCGCCCTCTTCTAGTTCAATTATTTTTATTATCTAAAACTTGGTATTGTATATTCTCGTTAGGGAGTCGCTGCCAGTGTGCACACGTGTAACCCGGCCGGTAATGTATTTTCATCTTTGTACTTTATAGTTGACGAAACTAATCATATTTCGGACATTGTTACGCTATCTGTATATGTAGGGAGTTTTTTTAATCATCGGTACTTAATAATTATTGTATTTTGTCGAGTAGTATCATGCATTCCCAAATTGTAATCGTAAACCATAATAACGAGAGATCACATTGATATTTAGAATAATGTTATTCGTTTTATAAGATGTACTGGTAGTAGCTTATATATTATAGTATCTACTAGTTTCATAATCATGGGGAAGTAAATTAGTTTTTGTTTCTTCAAAAAAAAAAATGGTATGATATTTAGTTATGTAATAATTGTCGATCCAGCGACTGTGACAGTCAGGACAACTTTGTAATATAATGAATCCATATAATTTTTAACTTTTTGACTTATCTATTTCATTTTTATTTTGGGGCATTTATTCCTTAGCTCTCCTGACAATAAAGTTAATTGGTCAGATGTTTTAGTTAATAAAGATATTTGTACTTGAGTTTCGTTGGTGTAGTGGCGTGGGAGCTCGCCGTCGCCAGACGAGTGTTAGTGGACGCATGGCGCGGCGCATTTATTAATCTCTCGTTTAGGAGTCTGCCTCGCCTAACTATTTTGGCGCTCCTGATGCGCTTTGTAAATATTTATGTCACACAATAATCGAAAAATGTAGTAATTAATGTATTTGTATCATTATATTTTTATTATTGATCACAACATGTATGTTTAATTATGGAATTACGTACGTTATGCTCAGTCGGATGGAGCGTGGCGGCCGCGCTTGATATAAAGAGCACCTTTGCCTGTGAGCTGTGAGCCAGTAGATAGTCCGGAGATATCATTAGCCGCCTACGCGGCCCGTTAGTGTATATTAAGATGCAAATTAAGAACGAATGTGCGTATTTAATTGGAAAAGATCTTAGGTACAATTGATATTTTATTATATTGTTAATTTAAATTTGGTATTGATATCGATCGAGAAGCAATGTTAGGAACTGGAAAGAGCCGTGCGTGAGCGGCCCGAGTGCTGATAGTGATAAGTTAGCCAATAAGCTATAATGAAACCTAAATTACTCAGTAATCACTATTGCAAGTTTCGAATTGTTAAATCGTCTCTCCATAGCACGGTATGTTCTGAATCTGCTTTTTTATAATCCTCAAATCTGTGATCATCGCTAAATGTATAAGTGAAAAATATTTTAGTTGAAACCCCACATACAGTATGAACTACGACTTATGTTATTATTATCTAAAGAATTCAAAATCGTTTATTCAATTTTTATGTCAAATATAACGGGAAATTTGTTGTGGCGCCGATGCTTTTATATATTTGATTGTGAAAATTGTTATTTATTGAATTGTGTCCTTAATTTATTGAATTGAAATCTGGATATTTTGTTTATACACGAAAATACCACTGTAAAATCCGTGATATACATCATATAATATTATAATTGGAATTTTATTTTACTTATCACCACCCTTTGCCATTCAGAATCTACAAACTGGTTTACCTCAATAGGTATTCATATTTTGAAGACACGATTGAATGAGTGCACATTTGTTGTAAAAATGTTTGTTTGCAATTATATATACATCAAATCGTCCTCCCTAATAAATAAGGTCACACCAGCATGATATTGTATATTATTTTCAAATACCGCGCGTCGAATGGTAAATACTGCTACTAACCATTTTGTAAGCTATTATAGAGATACAGCTAGGCTGTATACATAAAAACTTCACCTAAAATTAGCGACATGGGACTATAAGTTTGCTGTAAGAACAAGATAATTCTTTGAAATGCTAAGTACTTATAAAATACTAGCTGTACCCGGCATGCGTTGCAATGCAACTTGTTCCACCTAGCACCTGCCTACTACCTACCTACTACCACTTAGGGGTATGAAAAATAGATAGTAGCCGATTCTCAGACCTACTGAATATGCATATAAAATTTCATAAAAATCGGTCAAGCCGTTTCGGAGGAGTATGGTAACTAACATTGTGACACGAGAATTTTATATATAAGATTTAAGTGGCTTATATCATACACGAAAAAAAAACAATGACTGGTATTTGGGGTATTGTAGTATATTAGTGAATTATGCTGTGACCTACATACCAAGCTAAATTAACCGTCAATATGGATCCTGTAAAATATATGTGAAAGCCGATTGTTGCGGATCATTAAGTTATAATATGCAAAAGTAGAAATCATAATTTATGAGCAAGTTACCCAACACACAAGTTACCAGTTAGAAACAGCAGGATGTTTGACGGCAATATGGTATCGATGCTAATAATTTGATTGATTTTGTTAATGCATCGCATTTGAGTACAATAAAGTCGTAAAACCATTCCAATAATGTCTGTATGTAGGAAAAAATATTAAAAAAATACAATCTAAACAACATTTGTGACGTTTCCTACTCTTGACCATAACACTACAGCCTTTATTAGATATGGATAAGTTCAATACTAGGGAAATAACTAACTGGAACCAATAGACTTTTTTTTTGTACCCATTTACCTACATGTCTGCTAAATGAATATGAGTTTTCAAGGACAAAGCTAATTGATGGAGGAACAAAGGTGTGATTCCTTTCCCACATCAATAAGATTTTGATGGAGTGATGAATAAAAAAAGGCAACTTTTATGATCGATTTAATATAATCATGACTAATTAAATTAGATTTGTATTTACACATGGCCACTTGTTATAATACTTGTAATTAATCGAGTATTTTACTAACATAACAAAATCAAACTACTCATAGGTACATAAATATTAATCAACTGATATTGATTGAATTAATTAAGATCTTAGACACGTTGCTGTTGCTTTAGTCGTGGAGATCGTCTTCTCGGAGATACATGAACAGCTTTCAGTGGAGTGTTTACCTTTCTGAGGTCATTGCTTAGGGCTGGCAGGCGGGAACTCTTTGGAGTACAAAGAGGCTTTTTTAATACTGGTATTTGAGGGGTTTTCATCAACATTGTTTGTGGAGACACCATATTTTTAACAGGTGGCGTTGTTTTCCTAACATTTCGCCAACTGTCTACGTCTTCTTTACCGGGAACATTCAAACGATAAGATTTTGAAGGCACGTTTGACGCCACCTCTACGTTTCTGGTAACCCTGACTGGAATACTTGGAGATACAACTGTTTGCATTTTAGGTTTAACATGTGCCACACTCCTCTGTGGTTTGGTTTGCTGACTACTAATTCTCGGCCGTCTGGCGAAGCCGTTGTGAGCGGCTTTATCGTGTCTTTCTGAAGATTTATCAGAGCTAGATTCAAAAAGTTTAGCTTTTGCAAGAACGGCGCCAGCGTTCTGTCGTCGTAGCTTATTAACTGATGGTCTTCCAGAATTACTAGACTTCTCCACTTCGCCTGTCTTATCCATGAAAAACGCTGCGGCACTCCGCCATTTTTGATGTGACTGCGGGGGACTTGGCTTACGATTCCTATGAGTGATGTTTTGGTAGCACCTAGCACTTTCGGAATCATTTGATTTCGCGCTAGAGTTGAAAGTATTGTTTATCGATGTTTCCGAAGGTGCGTTTTCCCAACTGTTGTTTACGGTAATATTGAGGGACCTACGTGCCGGTATTCTGCTTACTAGTTTTTCGGTAATATAATCGTGTACACTTACTCGTTTTCGTAATCGGTACTTTTGACTTGATGACGAAACGTTGTTCGTCGAAGTCTCTGACATAGAAGCGTCCCACTCATCTGTGGGTGGTTTCTGTGATTCTAAGTTTGGTTTTGCTGTGCTTGTTCTATCTCTACGGTTCATTCCGTATGGATAAAATCTATCAGTGTTGTGACTAGATTGTGACTGGGTTGAGACATTCCAGGATTTATGTCTTACGATTTTCGTGATGTTTTCTTTGGATCGCCGTCGTATTGAGCCGATTTTGCGCGCGCTTGGCGAACGTATTATCTTGGCTTCTTCGTTTGGTCTTATCTTCAGTTCTTTACTCAGTCTTCTTGCTAAGTGGTCTGAGGTTGGGCAGTGTAACATCGCAACATCCTCTAAAGTTTGTTCATAAACATTTTGTACTTGTTGTAGGGGTTGTACTCTCGGTATGACGTCAGTGAACTCCCTGGAGAGCCTGTTCTCGATGGCGGATACTCTGCTCTTGATCTCTTCGTATTCCTGTTTGGAGATTCTGACGTAGTCTTTGTCTGACTGTTTCATATCGGGAGACAGGTCGATAGTGTCGTGAGCGCTGAACAAATGTTCAGAGGAAGTTATCAAATCTTCACTGCTGATGCTCGTTTCCGAGTTTTTATGAGAACTGAAGTCTCTGTTGATGATTGGAGTACTTCTTGCGTCCATTAGACTTAGTCGTAATCGTTTTCGTTCTAGACCCCTGAAAGTAAATAATAAATAGGCATTGTAATAAATTCTTGCATGAAATAAACCACAGAAAGAAGTCTCTATATTAGTACTTACATTTTCATAGGTGTAAATGACAATTCTTTCTGGGGAAGTCCTTTAGTGATTTCTTTTCTGTAACAAACGAAAATCACGTTAATAATGCCTTCTTTTTTTCCGACTAATATAAGCATTTTCCACCTCACCAATACCTAGTTACATATAAATTGTACCGAAACTTACTTAGTTTTCGTAGAAAGGCCCTCGTATGTGTCGAACTTCCGCTTAGCTGCAGACTTGCTCAGGACTGGAGTCTTACCGTTCTCGTTAACTGTTGCCGGCGTATTTACACTGCCTGACACCATCTTGCGCAGGCCATTTAGTACTCCTGTAAATTATAAAGAGAATAAATAGTACCTTTTATTTCAGCTATTTATTTACTTTAACTATTTATTTATTGTCGCATGTGAGTGTGGTGCCCCATCGCAGGACATGGCACACCTTTTGTCCTGCCCGTCCTGCACTACCACCTGCACTCTCCAGGACGTTATGGAGGCCAGCGACCGAGCCATCCAGGTTGCAACTTTTTGGTCAGACAGAATTTGAGAGTTTGGATCTCTAACTCGATAAGAAGAAGATTGTACGCCAGCAAAAATGGATATACCTAGTACAATAAAATGGTTATATAAAACGGCCTTATTCCCTACAATTTTTTCCATCCATGGACAGAAAATACATATAAGTGAAAATTGGCTTTTAAGAAAAACGAACGTATTTTCCGATAATTATTTTTCTGGTTGTTATAAATAGTTGATGCCTTCTAGACATAGAATAGACCTCTTAGTTTCTAGTGTGTATTGTTAAGAAAGTTAATTCTACTTACTATTTAGCGAGCCACTCCGCCTTTTCTTCTTCCTCCTTGCAAGATATACATCGGAATCATCGTCGAGCTGCGTCATCAGCTCCTCTGTTAGCTTACCAATGTGTTGCGAGTTTTCGATGAACATCTATTCAAATGCATTTAAACCAAAAAAATATGTTAATTTCCCAGAAGCAGCTTTTTTAGCCATTGTTAACTTCCCATTGAAGAGCTAAACAATCTTTTTTTTGCTCTATGAGGGTTGGCCATTTAATTAAGTTTTCTTTACTATTAGTAAGTGGTGTTTAAAAACATCTAACAAAGAACAATAACTAAGAAACATATTGATCAATCTTAGAGGTTTATATTTTTATTAAACAATTGATAAAGGTTCTTATAGGCAACCACAACATTCAATTTAATCTTGAGATACTTATTAAGAGTATTTTACTTCAAATTCTAATGATATATAAAGAAAATAATATATAACTTCTTCTGCTTCTCCCTGCCCTTTTCCCAAATTAATTGGGGTTGGCGCACATTGTTGTTTCCTTCCGTTTCACACCATATATAACTACATAATGAAGATACCTTGACAAGTGCAACATGGTGCTCCAGTCTCTGTGCAGAGGCTGCAGCGGGGAGCGGCATAATACTGGGTGCCATCACTATGGCCAGGTTTGATGAGTCCATTAAATTGTCCTTGTGTCTGGAAGCTAGGTAGTTTAGTAACTGAAAGTAAATTATAGACATGCTATTTTATTCTGCTAAACATTGTGGGCAAAGGTATGTAAGGCATAAGAAAATAAATAGAATGATAAATTATTTGAATATGATAAAAAGTATTTAAATATGATCATAATAATGTACAGCAACATAGAGCATCAAAATCTTACCTTATTTGGACAGTGTATCAACTATAACAAAAGTTCTATTTTGTGGAACAGAAGGTTCAATAAGAACATAACTTGTTTTTCTTGAGATACTATTCAAAATAACTTGCATTAAGATCAAAGAGAAACAATTTTATTTCTGGTTGTGAAAGCATAACATGCAGACAGACCTTTGTATTTATACTAATACTTAGGATAAAAACACAAACTCACCTCCATAATATAATGTAACAGATGAACATGTAATACTGGTAATAATAGTAAAGTATGTAAAATAGCTTTAAGTGCATCTTCACCCGCAGTCAGTTTACATCGTAACAACAAGTCTTGGACCTCCGCACTGATCAGAGGCTCCGGTAAACATCGTAGGTATAACTTAAGTACGCTTGCCACATCTATAGGATGGTGTCCCTCTGATACGCAACCTCCGGCGTCTAGTAACCTCTGGAAATTTATAACAAGTTTTTAATATTAATGATAAGTCTACAAATTGCCGCCAAATGAGGAAAACCAACTTTAATTACTATAGTAATAACATGTCATGTGCTTTACGTGGAAAGACCAAAAGCAAGCATCTTAACAAAAAGCAATTAACTATAACTGTCTACAAAACAGTTTTGGAGGGAAACAAAACTTCAACATTAATAACAAAGCCAAACATGATGTTAAATGTACATTGTTTGTATTTGCTTTGTTTTCACATACCTTGATATCTTTTTGACGGTTTTGGGAACCTGCTTTACGAAATAGTCCTTCAACATGGGCGTTTGAACGGAGCACTGAAGACATCTCAGACACCACTATTGGAACACTCAATGTACTACCACAACAAATAACACTGCATGATGGAACCTTCACTAACGGCGCTCCAAATACTGTTTTATGATCCTAAAATAAAAACACGTTAAGTTAAATGACAAATCATCACTTTTATAGCCATTTCTAAAACAGGAAATGAGATTCCACCCACTTTTACACTTTTCAAGATTATCTTCTTTAACCGATGTTTTAGGCCCGCTTTTTTCAATTCCCCGACGATTATTGATTGCAGTTTTCCATGATTTATTCCGTCTGATATTAACATTTTGTTTATTTATATTTTTCGTCTATTTCAGATTCAACTAAAGTAAGTTTTCAAATCCGCCATCAGTAAATTCGTTAAATGTCGTTCCGTTTGCTTTCGAGTTCACGTCACGTCACATAATAATATGTTTAAGTTCTAATCTCAAAACTGATGTGTATAAGCTTGTGTGAAATAAAATAGATTAATAAACATAAAATACAGTACAATTGAATTTTCAGTAGAATATCACGCAATAGGCAATACACAAGAAATATTTTCAGTATTATACAGAATAATAATGCATGGAAAGGAGCATAATGAAGTTCGAAAACGTTCGACATAGACAGTCAAACTATTTCAAACTTTAAACTTATTGAGTACATTCTAGATTGTTATGTAGGAAAATTTAAAGATTGTAGAATTAGAATCTAGTTATTTTACACACAAAAGAAAATAAAATCTTACCTTACAAAATTAAATTTAGGTTTAGAAACGGAACTCATTATGTCAAGTTGACAATAAATATGGCGATAGTCGTGTTCCAGAACAGCAGCAGTTGCAAAAATTGAAAGCACAATCAAAACAACGGTGATTAGAAAGAAATAGCACAAGTAGGTGACACAAAGTCAAAGCGAGAAGAACACACTTTTATGTTCAAAGTACATTATGCCAGAAATGTAAATGGTGAACCTTGATCACATCATCAATATTTAGCAGAGCATTATATTTGTGATTTCATTACTGATGTAGATAAGAATACAATAATAATATACTCAATTGAAAGCTGAATATTACAGTGTAATATAACGTTACTACAAATGAGCATAACCTTATAAATTATTGTTCAATAGGCTGTAAAATAGCTCGAGAAAATGATTGAACTATCAGCAAACTTAACAACTGGTACAGTTTATTTAGCTGGCGAGGCATTAGAATGCTGTATATCTTTTTGTTACACCGCTCAACCAGAGCACAGGAACTCGCAAAGCCACTGGTAATATCTATCAACTATATTACCTTATTTTTTGCAATTATTATCTGTTTTTAATGTACTGTAGATTGAGTTCTTAAAACAAAGTTTTCAACATTTATACATTACTTTCAGTGATGCATTAGAGAACTTAGCATGGGCCTCAGCACAGATACACTGTTTCTACTCCACATCAAAGAATACTGGTGATAAAACTCCAACAATTGGCAAGACAACCTCTTTGGAAGTGACCTCCTGTGATATTGGAGATGTTGTGTTTCATACTAAACCTAAAATACTGTTCTGTGACTTAACTATACCATTAGGGGAGACTAAAACATGTAAGTTTAGTAATTATTTGTGAATGTTATTATATTAACTAGGTTTAGTTATTTACTATAAATATTTCATATCTACCATTTACTTTTACTTAAAAATAATCTAAAAAATCTTTTAACCTGTCTAATAATTAATTTATGATATGTATATGACACAATGTGTAATTTATGAGTCCAAAAAATTTTATTTTTGTGTAAAGTATTTACATTTCCACGTATAATTTTACATATGTTTTTACAAATAAATATGAAAATCTTCATCTTAACACCACACTAAGACCTTTACTAAGTAAGAATTCGGATCAAACCATAAGGCATAAAGTTTTATACTGTGAACAATACTTACATTAATAGATGTAAATATGTACTTTCTCTTTCAGTCTGGTACCGAGAATCACTACCAATTGAAGCACCACCATCATACAGAGGTACATCAGTAAAATACTCTTACAAAATCACAATAGCTACCCAGAAAGTGGGCTCTCACATCAAAATGGTCCGGATACCATTCCGAGTGCTACCTATCAGTCCCATCATGAATCTTCAGGATCTAGCAGCGTTATGCGGTAATGAGACTACGGAGGAACTGCAGCCTACTAACCCATTTTCTGAAGAGAGAAAGGTTGAAACACCATTGACCATGGCTTTACAAGTTTTACAGGTGAGAAAAACATTATTTATTGAATTTAGTTAAATAGAAGGATTGGTACAGACAAAACTCACAATAATTAATTTCTCCATAAAATAATATGTTTCTTCACAATGAACACAATCAATAGATTTTATAATACATACATTTCATTATAATACCAAAAAAATATACCATTCTAATTATCTAATGCTTAATTAACTTAAATTTATTGGAATGTTGATAATAGACCGTTAGTTCCAAACTGATATTTTTTTATGCATACAACTTTTATTTAGTTTTTCTACTGATAATTATTTTATTCATACTTTTATTCTAAAATTGATAAATTTTGTATTTCAGAATCTCACAGCTAGGAGAAGTCCAAACTCGTACATGATAACAAACACTAGAGGGAAGGTTGGCCGCTTCTGTCTATTCAAGTCGGCGTACAAGTTAGGGGAAGATATTGTCGGTACTTTCGACTTCTCTGTTGGAACTGTCACTTGTATGCAGGTAATATTATTTAATGCTAAAAAAACAGCACTATTCTACAAATTGATGGTGTATTTCAATGTCTAACATTCGCGATTCGCGAACCAATATTTAAAGTAACTAAGCTAGCTAACCCAGTACTAGTATTAGCATAAAAAAGCCTTCTGGGGTAGGTTGATTCAATTCAATTTTATTGCACTCCATAAGTTTCATAAAGGTGTTACATAGGTTATTTTGGTACATTATGGACCCCGTAGGGCACTGCAACGTGATTTTCGTGCATTGTGCAGGTGATCGACATAAACATTAGGGATACCTAATAAACCACATCTCTGCTCTATTGGTTATCGTGATTTTTCCAGATATTGTTTTAGTTATTCTAGTATTCTTGGCGGGGAGGAACCCAACAAATCGAAGTTCATGAGAATCCTTGCATTTGTTCACGATCTATAACTGGTGTATCTAATCTTGGTTTTATTTTTTTAATGAGAAGAAAATAATCTAATTGAGCCTTTTTCTATTATTCAGGTATCAGTATCACTACAACCAGAAGAAGTAATTAAATCCAAATCTCCTTCTAAGAACATGAATAAGGAGACAAGCAGTAGATCCATGACAGTTGCCAGATACCATGAGGTAACCTTAGGACTGACACAATCACAGCTGATATTGCCGATACCTCTGCATATTACACCAGCATTTGAAGTTGATGATGGTAAATATTTATAATTTATTTGGGCTGTTAGTAATAAAGATTTTTTTACTATGTCATAATTAGTATTTAGGCTATGTTGTCCCACTGCTGAGCAAAGGGCTCCCTCCATGTTATAGGAGTTCTTTGTTCAAACTTTAGTTTTTTAGAGCAAAAATATAAAGAGACCTACAAATAACATTCACTTCAATTGACAATCAAAAACTGCTCCATGAATGGGCCAAGTGTTGTTTTATGTGTCGACGTCCGTACGTCATTGCTGGGATCCAGCAGAATACCAGCGTCATGTATTCTACCTGACACATGCTGAGCTGGACTCCCATTCGGTGCAAACTTGGGACACACTGCACCACTTTTTTTCTTTTTCTCATATTGTTAATAACCTGTGTCTTGTTTTGTACAGAATAAAAGCTTTATCTATCTTATCTATGTAAAGAAGAACATAATATAAATTGATAGTGAATAGAGGTGTTTGTTTTAGATTAATTATACCATACTGAGTAAGTTCTTATATTCATATTCAACTTTCAGTATCCCTAAGCTGGCGACTACACTTTGAATTCGTAACCACAAATGAGAAGCTACTTCCCAATCCTGAAGACAAGGACTGGACGGCGCCTCTAAACGTTCCTATAGAGACCATGGTGTGGAACCTACCTGTCAAGATATACTCCACATTACCGAAACAGATCACACAACATTCTATAGTTAATGATGCTTATACCATGTATATAAAATGAGGTTTTATGTAAGACTAAGTACTGTTAAACTTGGCTGCAATTTTTGGGCCAAAGGAAAAGTTACAAGGCGAATGTATATACCAAAATTAATCATGGATTTTGAGTTGTGATTGGCTTTTTTTTATGTATAGTTAGCGAACAGCTGTCACTCAATAAATGCCTATACTATTGACCTTGGGCTATGACAATGTACTTTTTCGCCTCATGGTACGTTCCTTTAGAATTTGAAGTCTAAAGACAAAATTTTATAATTATTGTATATTTCTAAATATGTCTAGTATGTAAAGTCAAACTATTATAATATACTTAGGTTCAATTTTAACTATACCTTTATAATAATGAAGATAAATGTAATATTTACAAAATATTTATTAAAATAATTAATATACTTAACAATATTTTTTATTTATTCATCTACAGACTCTTTATCCCAATCTTTCATTTTGGCTCCCATCATGAAGTCATCCCTGAAAAGAGAAAAAAATAAAATTATTATTTATAAAAAAAAATGCAAAAATGCATGCAAGTTCTGTCCTTAGCCCTTCAGAGTTGTCTTACAAGAAAAGTGTTCTAAAAATGGTTTATTAAAACAATTAATTGCTTGTTAACTATAACTATCAAAAACAAAGTAGCTATAGTATAAAAATAACTTAAAATATATATAGTACTATTTTAAGTTTTTTTTCTACAAAATTTTTAAAACTTAAATAAATGACAATAAACATAATAAAACCAATTCTTTTACCTTAAAGCACTCCATTTCGGTGCCTCTTCATCTTTCACCTCATTCTTAGCAACTTTTGCTTCCTCATCAACAATTATAGACTTGCTCTGTCCCATAAGAGTATCCAAAAAGGTTCTCTTATCAAACTTCTTCAAAATCTTCTCTTTTTTACCTTCTGACAAGTCATTTCTGTCTATCTCTTTCTCAAGAGTCTTCTGTTGATTTCTTACAGCATTAAATAATTGGACTACACCTTTTGTTGCTATTTTTGATAATATTCTCTCTCTGTCTTTTTCTAGGATATTTGGTTTCATCCGTATTGAAGCTTTTTCATGTTTCTGAAAATTTAAATAAATAAAAAACTCTATTTTTTATATCCAACTTATGCTATCAACAACTGCAGCAAGCTGCAACTTTTATTAAAGCAACACGGCCTGTCTGTTTTATATAAAAATCCCAGAACTAATATTCGTGAATTTGGCATGCATTAGGCTTCATCCTTAAAATTATAATCATAGGCTACTTTCATTTAAAATAATCAACAGTACATTCACACGGGAAGAACTGTTAATAGATAAATAACACAGTGGTTATATAGACTTACCACTTTTTTAGCTGGTGGTGGTTCTATTGTCTCTACTGGCTCTTCCTTTTTAACCACCGGCTTTTTCTCCCCCTTCTCATCAATAATTTCAAAAGCCGGTTTCTCCTCTTTGACAGTCTTAACTATTTCTGCATGTTTCTTAGCCCTAGATAATACTAGTGTCTTCTTGTTTTTCGGTTTACTTGATCCTAGAATTTTAGCGACGGAGTCTGCCCATCCTTCATTGGTTAATAGATCAGTTTTGGGTTTGTCTTGGTCTGAGGCATTGCTGTCGTCATCAGACGCTTCGCTTTCAACATCTGCTTCGCTACCGTCAACATCATCATCTTTTTCACTCCCTTCAACATCTTTTTCACTTCCTTCATCATCTACTTCACTCCCCTCATCATCATCTCCACTCCCTTCATCAACGCTTTCAGTTACTTCTTCTGGTACGTCGTCAGCCTCCTCAATTTCATTTTCTGATCCTTCGGATTCCTCCTCAGTTGAGGAATCTGAATCTGAATCCACTGTAAAAGTAATTTAATTGTTAGCATTCAACTTTTCCATTTTTAATTTCTTATTTCTTACACAACAAAACGAAACTTCGTTTAAGGAAAGAAACTAATTTTTAGGTACTTACTTGACACTTTTAGTATAGGTTTATTCATTCTCTCAGCTACTACCATATTTTTTCACAAAAAATAAAACTTTTAATTGATTTAACGGAATAAAGCTTCTCAGACTCGGTTTATTTACCTCACGTGTTTTCGTGTCCACATGCCGCACATGCCGATGCGATTTGACATTGACGTTTTGTCGCTACTTAGGTACGGACTACGGTACATTTTAATTTCAATCAGTTTCGCATAAAAAATAATTATAATATAATATTTCATAAAATCCTCACTTTTAACCAAAGCATAAAATTATTATGCGGTTAAAAATCCTTTCAAAAATGCAAAACATGTTGATATGTTCTTTAGAATATGTAGAATGTAACTTTTTATTTATTTTACCACAAACGAGCAAACGACTTCGTTTAATATGAAATCATCATAAAATGAAACGTAGAATAACGTTCCAGTACTTCCAGTACGAGGAACTCACGAAAGAGTCGCAGAGTCGCTTTCTCTTTATTTAACTTTATTATAAAAAAGGCAAAAAATTGCGAAATAATTGAACTTAAAATACGAAATAAAACAGTACATAAAACATTTCACTTTCAAAAAAAAGTAAATATGATTATAGAGTTAGTTTCTTATCAAAAATATTAAAAAATCAACAAAGATATCGTTTAATACCGTTTTCAATTAAATACTTCAGTCCCTCATAATAAACTATTATTAACTATTACCTTTTCTTTTAAAAATTCAAGCACAAATATAATATTATAAAGTTCAAGATTGACGTGTGAAGACGAAACGCAAGGATGTTTTTAAAAATAAAATACAGCTGATCGACAACGACAAGGCACGACAAGTTTTGTTTCATTTCATTCAATCATTCGTGTATTTCATGAGAAAATGGTGGATTTGTTCTAAACATGGCGAATATTGCAAGCCCTCTACCTTATCTAAATAGAAGGGAATATGGGCTATTACCTGATATTAAATCACAATTCTTTAATAAGCGTTTAAATGCTGCTAAAAATTTGTACCGCCGAGATCTTGTGTGCCATTTTGGTTGTGTTAATGCTATTGAGTTTTCCAGCAATGGCGAATATCTTGTATCAGGTATGTGATTTTCTTAATATTATTCATTTATTCTCGTCGACCTACTGGATTAATTTGGTGACGTTTGTTTTGTTTTACCGTATAATATTTTATTGGTAACAAAGGAAATATTTAACATACAAACATTATTATTGACAGTAATAATAAATGTCGCCAACACTCTATACAAATAAATATAGTTCTTCAAAATAATAACATGATTGATAAACAATTACGTTCACTCGTGATTTAATTTTGTTTTTATTTATTTTATGTTTATATCTAATGAAATACTTTAAGTATTTCATCTGTTGCAAGTTAACAATTCATATTATTTTGTTTTTTCAATTCAGATAACTAATTGACAAGCAATTAAAAATATTGTGACAATTAATGTGTAGGTAATCTATTGAATATTAACTATGTTTGGATTTATTGATTCATATCATTTGGGTCACAGAATTAGGCAAGGATCCTATCATGAAACTGACCTATCCCAAAGATCTTTATGTTAGCATCTATTTTCAAATAAGACTCTGTTTAGAATTAATACAAATTGGCCTTTGCCTTTGTGTTTATGTAGTGGTAACTGATTTGAAGGTAAATTTGGGTATTTTATGGATTGTTATTCAAACTTTTGTTTATGAAATCAGTAATACTAATAGAGATGCGCAAATCATGTCCTCTAGCGTATTGAACATGGAACGTTTCTTTCCACTCTCGGAACTAGGTGCAGGAAACATGTTCGCGGAACTAGAAGGGTACCTAGTAAATTCATGTAATTCCGCACATGCACAATTTACATAGTTCCTCCGACCACGACTCGAGTAGACCACGTGACCGCGTCGCATCGAGGAACGAGGACCGAAGGACCGACTTCAGTTGACATTTCGGATTGAACCAATATCGTTCCTTTGAAGGAAATAGTTCCGAGAACTATTACAGTCCGGAACGACCCACCTCTAAATACTAATCTTAATACACAGCCAGTCTCATATGTTCAGACGGCAAAAAAGCCTTTATTTCACAAAGTTTGCATAAATTACATGATTATTTTCTCATATAAGTGTATAATGCTTTTTACTATTTTTTTTTTTATAGAAACAATAAAAAAATATTATTGCACAAACTCAAAACAAGCTTATTCAGTTCCTCTGCATTGCTTATGAGTTTCCATAAAAGATAATGGTTATAGCTTATTGTTTTCATTTGCCATGAATCAATCATTTATCAAGAGATTTCCTAGATGTGTATTATAGTTAGTATGGAGTATGAGTATCCTCCAGACTAGCTTTAAGTGAAGAGCCTGGAAAAATAAAACAGTAGTGTTTCTAAATTGCTAGTGCTATGTTATCAACCCAAAGTGCTACTGATAAAATTTCATTATCATCAATAGATATACACAGTGTGAAATTTTTGAACCATATTTTTTTTCATAGTGGGCTATGAAACATTTTTTTTATAAATAAAAGTAACTAAAATATAATTTAAATTAATGGATAAAAAACATGTTTGAAGGTATAAAGAAAATATATGTCTGCATCAAGGAATAAAAATAATGTAATGTGTTACAATAACAGCCTTTTATACATCTACAAGATTATACATTGACAGGTGGTGATGACAGAAGGGTTATGCTCTGGCATTTCGGGCAAGCCATCATGGACAGAGGGAAGCCGGAACCCATGAAGGCCGCCCACCAGTCCAACATCTTCTGTCTTGGCATCACTCATGATAACCAGAAGATTTACTCTGGAGGAAATGATGATATTGTAAGATGATGTTTGATTATTTTATAATGTGCAAAGACAAGAGTTATGAGAATCAACAAGAAGAAGATGTAGTACAATGACAGTGAAGACTACTTTAAAAATTAAATTTTCTTCATCAAGTAGAGACCATATTATATTCCTGGTTCTAGATGTTTAGACCTTTGATTTTGCTGTATGATCACTACATAAGACATAAAAATTGTTAACTGTTAAAAGCACGCGAGCATAGCAGTGATTCCGAACAGTCTCGAGCCCAAATGGAGCCGTAACTCAGGTTATCGGCGCGACGCCGACGCGTTATTTGTAATGGAAAAAATCTACAATTGGAAAAAAGAACCTAATCTTTTTATTATTTAATCTAATGCAGGTGATAGTCCACGATCTAGAGAGCAAGAGCCCGTTAGAAGTGCTGCGGCATCAGCGCGCGGTCTGCAGCCTGAGTATCGATCCCTTTAACGACCGTGTCGTGTCCACTGCCGGCAATGATGGCCGCCTACTGCTGTTCGATACCAGGCAGTCTGTACATGGTAAGTATCACGAACTGCTTGTAAAAAGACTAGACTGTTTGCCCCCTTTGAATCTAAAAACCTCACCTGTAAACTCAAATGTTTAAAATAATTAATCTCTTGCGAAATTCCACCTTAAGATGTTGAGCATTTTCGATTGACGATGTCTAATTACCGTGTGTATTTTGAGTGCGGCACCTAATCACACTTTGCATTCTCGATCAACGTGATTATGGGTAGGTTTTTTCTGTCTCAATACCTGTAATAGACAGCATATGATTTAACAGCAGCTAAAAATTAAATTTCATCTTAGAATTGAAGTAATTTATCTAGAAGTACTACGTAAATTGTACTTTTACTATTATACGTACATATTTACGCTTTACTGTTGATGTACTTTATTATTATGTTTTTAATGGTGTACAATAAAGGATATTCTAATCTAATGTAAATTGTTTTCTCTTCATGAAGTATTTTTGTTTGTACAGAATCCCTGGTGGTTTCTCGCAGCAGGAAAGCCTTTCACGGCGTGATGTTCCATCCCACACAGACGGGAATGCTCGTGTCGGCTAACGCTCGCGATGGCGTCGCGCTCTGGGATCTGCGCACACCTAAACAGTTAGTAGAAAATGTATAGCTTTCATATAATTGTGTGATCCTCTTAGATAATATCAACTGATTTACCTTGAAAGTTTCTTTAACGTATGAAAGTCCACACTATTTCCCAAAACAGTAAAAATTTACATTGGTCTACGGAGAGACCAAAAAAGCAAATGCAAAAAGCCATCGTAAATTTGATCAAACATAAAAAAAATAATATTCAATCTTCCAAAAACCAATACCGCCCCGATACATATACCTTATAATAGGCGCGGAAAAATCATCGTGCTTCCCCAAACGAAAAATTTATTTCATCTTGAAATCTAACATCATAAAACTTCCACACAGTCCAGTGATCCGCTACGCCGGCAACAACGGAACATGCCAGAACAGCATGAGCGTTCGCTTCAACTCGGCCGGCACCCACATCCTGGCCCTCCGGAGACGACAGGAACCTGTCCTATACGCCGTACACTCCCCCCACCCCGTCGCCGAGTTCTACCACCAGGACTACTACAACTCCTGTACCATGAAGAGCTGTTCCTTCGCCGGGGAAGGTGACCAGTTTGTGCTGTCGGGGTCGGATGATTTTAATCTGTATATGTGGAAGATTCCTGAGATTCCGGGCGGGTGGAGCGGTAAGTAACAATTATATCGATTTTTATTACTTTATGTGATTAGCAGTCTTTTTCTAAAACTTATTTTTAAAGCCAGTGTTGCTTTAGTTTTTATGTAATGTAACTATGGCACTTGTTAACGAATCTGAAGAAAAAAATATTAAGATGTGCATCTAGGCCATTTTGACCCGTTTTCACAGTTTATTTCACTGTTTATTTCACTTTCCCTTGACTTTTCTGCACTAAAAAATACATTGTTAGTTCAACAATGTATTTTACCCATTAAACTAACTTACGTTACACTATTTTTCTAGATACGGTAGTGGAACCTCCACACATAGTGCTATACGGGCACCGTTCTATCGTGAACCAAGTGCGGTATAACCCGCATTACTGTCTGATAGCCTCGTCAGGCGTGGAGAAGATTATCAAGGTATGTCAAGTTACTGTCTGAAAATTATCAGAAAACTATTATTTTATACATATTTTATGTTATAAGGTATATTAATTGTAAAACCTAATGACGATTGCTTAAATGCTTATTGCTTAAATGCTTTACATATAAAAAAATAGCTAATTTCAAAATGGAAATAAAAATATTCAGTGTTGCCTCCATAAATAAATTGAAGTCAACCAGTGAATCTAATCAAATTTGCAGATGTACCTAAACCAAATGATGTTTTTTAGGTGTGGTCAGCCCTAGAGTTTCCGAAGATGCGAGGTGCCTTGCTAGAAGAGGCGCAGGGCTCGGACAACCCGCGCGAGATATACAGCCACGAAGACTATGTGTCGCTCGTACATCATAGTGGACAGGTTTGTGACAATTATAATTAATTATGTTTATTATAAAGTGAGAGACACGGCATGAGACTTGAAATGGAATTGCGTTGAATTATTCGGCATTTATACTACAGATCTTCAAATCGAAGGTTACCATAATACACTTAGTATTATCATATGGAAAACCTACAGTTAAGAACACATATTTAATTATTATTTATTTAATTTTACGATATCCCTGTCTCATGAGTGATATAGATTAACATTTCAATAATTAAATGATTGTGTTTCCTGGCAATTACCTTAAAGATTAACTTATTAAATTCCAAATAACTCCATGTTTTCCAAATAATGGTTTGGTGGTGTGGATCCCCAATTCACTCTAACTACCTATATTTATTTACAGCACATATCCCACAACTACGCTGAACAGTCAACGAGCGAGGATCCTCGCATGATGGCGTTCTTCGACTCGCTCGTGCAGCGGGAACTGGAGTGTCTGGCTGAGGAGACGGACTCCCTCGACGGCTCGAGCTCTGGCAGATCCGTGCGTGATAATGACTCGGACTCGTCTGATACTGAACAGATTGTGGTCGACTTTCTACCGCTGCCACCGAAAAGAAGTAGGTGTTACTATTTTATAATATTACTTTAAAAGTTAGCAGAGGTAAAGAGAAGGTCTTTTATTTGTTTATTACGCATGAAAGTTATATTTGTAATTAATTACAAAAACACAAGTAAAATTTGAAGCTCATTCAGAATAGTCGAAATCGCGTTTAACGCACGAAGAAAAGAAAAATAGATACAATACAAAATAGAGCTTTGGACAAAGTTAAATACTCTTTTTTTTCTTTGTATAGAGCTATATAAGCTGTGGTTCTGTTGAATTTCGCTTCAAAATATCAACAATCAATAATCTACCTTAACATTTACTGTATCTTATGCTAGATTTTCTGTAACAAAAAGTATATAATCGACTAATCGTTAACTACTGCAAGAGTCGTCTTTACATACTTATTTACTTTCACAGCAAATCAAAACGGCAATCGCAGCCAGCGGTGCCCCAACAGGCTCGCGCGTCTCGTGGCTTCGCGCTATTCTAAAAACTTGCGATCGCAGAAAAGAGGATCCCTTAGGTAAGACTTTATTTACCACAAAATTCATGTTTTTGTTTAATAAGTACGACGTGTCATGTGTCATGACGTTAGTTTTTATTCCAGAAGTTTGTTTTTTTTTCTATTTATTTATTTGTTTCTTAACCTTATCTATTATTTTTAGAACATACCTTATTTTCGGTGACTTTTTAGAACAAAATTGGGATGAAATTTTAGGAGAAAACGTCTTGGCTCGGTTAAGCAAGATATTTGAATGGGCTCGCTATATGGGAGGACTGAATTAAATCGTGATGGTTATGAAAGGCGTTTACAAAATAATTCGTTAACGGCAGGTTGGTTATCTTACAACAGTACGGGTAATCTCTCAGATCATATAAAAGCAGACAGAGCGTATGCAATCAATCAAAAGAGTATTTGACCAAGTTGATGATATATAAGGGCTGAACCCGGTAGGTACATTCCCCGGTTCGAAACGACCGGTATATCTACGCGCTCGCGATTTGTGTCGATGGATAAGAACGCGATTGGTTCAACGTTCTCAAAGCGCTGGTTTCCGACCAGTTGACTATGGAAAGCAACTGCAGCCATGCGCAGACTCATCCCCTCTTCTTTCAGCGTTCTTTAAATGTGGCAGGAACACGATCGGCAATATATTTGAATGCTTTATCTTTATTTTGCTCCGTCTGTTTTTTTTTTGGTCTTTATGTAAAATAAGTTATGATTTGTCTAAGTTCTGGTGTGGTGAATGAGCTTGCGGTGTTTCAGACGAAGCAAGCAATCACGGGTGTCGCTGGGCAAGTCGAGCAGCAAGTACGTGGGCGGCACGAGCGCGAAGGGCAAGCGCACGTCGCTGCGGCGGTCGCGAGGCCCGCGCCGGCCTGCGCCGCGCCCCGCCCCGCTGCCCGCTCCGCGCCTCGCCCGCCTCTCCGCGCCCTCCAGCGAGCGGACAGACTCCGATGAGCCCGCGCATTGCCTCTTCCGAAACTCTGGCAGGGTATGTACCGTACTATACATTATGTTACTGAAAAGATATATCTATTCAACAGTGGTGAGATGTACATCTTATTAATTCATTTTGAGCTGCAATTTTTGTAAACCGTCTATATACTACATGTACTCTTTACCCGTTTTGGATGGATACACCCTTTCAGTAACAACCTGGATCACCCTACTTTGGGATATTCAAAGTTTTATGACTTAACCATGAGTTTTTCGAGTGTTACAAGAAACTAACGAATTTAATTTATATTTCAGATCATCCGACCTCTTCGACGACGTATGAACCTCACAAGGACTGCTAAACGGAAAAGTAAAGCTACTGGATATAGGAAAGTTATTAATATAAGGAATAATGGTAAGTCCTACATGACTCCCTTTAAATAATAGTTTCGTTGTTTTACAAGCTGACGAGATTATTTTGTTTCAGGCGCTGCCATGGCACAAGACAGTAGTGATAACAATAATTTTAACAGCTTTGATAATTTTGACGATAATTTAGCTCAACCCAGCACAAGCACAGGTAACTATAACACATAACATATATATTACTTCATTACATCAACTATGGCTACATATTTCTGATGTTAATTCCAATTCGTAATTTTCCAGGTTACAGAGGCCAAAATCCATCAGCACTATTTCGAATAGCTGAGATGGACTCTGACGACGATCAGTCGGTGGGCAGCCGCCCGATATCTCCAAGAAACCAAAACGGCAACCAGAACATTCCTCAAAACCTCGTCAGCATTATCCCAACGCCTATGAACGGTTCCCGGGATTCGCTCGGAGACTCCTTGAGGGCAGAACCACCAGAATCAGAGAGTAATAACTCCTCCCCACCACCCCAAGAAAATAGGAGAATGAATTTACGACGAGTAAGGCGGAACGGGCGCCCTAGTTTACATCGGTCAGATTCAAGCGAATCACCGCCGCCTAAGGAGCCAGGGGAACGCGCGAGCACCTCCATGGCTGACCACTCCCCCAAAGTAGGATACAACAGGACTGTTGCTAGACTCATGAATGAAACAAATGAGAGCGAGTTAGAAAGCAGCTGCAGTACGGAAAGTAGTATGTGGCACGTGCCCGACACGATGGGAACCCCCGACAGTGGCGTAGGCACCGTCGTAGGCAGCAGCACCCGCAACTCCCAACCCCTCGCCGACGACGTATCGGACGACCCAGACTACCAGGCCCTCAAGTTCCGACAGCGGGTCAAAAAGGCCCGACGGAATTACAGAAGTCACATGGACTCCGACTCCAATTGAACTGAATAGATAGTCATTTAATTGTGTTCTAACATATTGTAGTTGTTCTATTTTAAGTGAACTATTCAACGACTGCGTCTTTATATCGTTATCAACTATTTAAGAAAAGATACATTTGATGTTCGATTTACTACTATGGTTAGTTATCAAACATACTGGTCTCTATTGGTGTTGCCACAAAACTATGATTATTATATATTAGCGGAAGACTCAAACACAACTACATCTTAAGTAATTATTACGACTCACGTTTGAAAGTATGGGTTTACATGAACGTGATGTGTAAAATTAAGTTTCGTCTGAGTAGACTTTCTAAAATCAAACATATTTGTGTAACATCGTAAATATTTAATGTACGTAAATTAGGGCGGATGCTACTGTTATTTTGAGCACACATACAACACGTGCTCCTTTTAGCTTGATATTCAATGAAAATGAATTGAGTTCAAATTATGTCATACATTTGTTGCTGTGTGTACATTTATTTGCTTTTGTATAGTTTATTATTAATATAAAAAATATATGTGATCTAATTATTATCAAATAACTTAACTAGTGTTTAAGAACCATCAATGTTCCCTGGAAAGGTTAGCATAAATCTATGCGAAATAAAAACATTGACTTGAAAATATTATAATCATAAGATTTTTATTAACATACCCCACCCTAAACCCTAAATTCATATGGTCCATACGTATGAATTCCCTCACCTCTAGTAGCTGATAGAGCTGCTATGCTATTATAAATGGCTTAGGTAATCTGCTCATAGTTCACAATACAAATTGTATATGCAAATGAATGTCCTTAACATTCCATAGTAGGTATTTATTTATTTATTAAACAAGGGAAAACAAACAGTAGTATATTATGTAATAACAATTTGTCCTTATCAACTAAGCTTAAAAATATACTACCCAATATATTTTCCACGGATTGACAAAAAAAAATATTATTTAAAACACTAAAACCTGTATGTAAAGCAAACTGTAACTGAAAACTGTATATAATATGAACTAAAATAGCTAATCTTAAACAATGGAGCCTAACGCTGGATACAATTAGTTAATTAAGTACTATTGGAGTAACATATTTAAATTTTAATATGCAAATTCGATTATGATGGCATTTTATGAGTCGTAGCTTCTCTATTTGAAATGCAGAAGTACGTCAATGTAGGTGTACAAAATATGTTGATATAATATATTATCATGCTCAATAAATAAAATTTTAATCGCATTTCTGAACTCTTATCTCGAGTTTATAAGAAATCAATAATGCATAGCAAACTACTATCAGATTTTTATCTTGTTTAAAAATCTTTATAATGAAAACACATTCCGTATACCCAATATTCTCAGACTATATGGGAGTGCACTTCGGAGTGTGGATTCTCATTGATCGGGTAGTAAAGCGGTTATTCACCTTGTAGTACTAGGGAGACGAGATATTTATCCGTCGAGACTACTAGTTGTAAATGGTTGACACGATGCCAAAAGCCTTGTTGCCTACCTACTGCGTTTTATTGATCCAGAGATTTTGGCCTTAATTTTGGCACATTCAGTGACACTGACAGTTCTGCCGGCTGATCAGTATTTAACAAGAACCTAACCTAGCGCTGGCTCATTTTCTTATAAGTTCTTTGTGAGTTTAACATTCACAATGGACGGGATATCTACGTACAATAATTTCATAGCATTACACAAACCACAACTAGTATTATCTGGCGTACCTGAGCATTTTTGGCCATCTATAAGTAAGAAAATCACAGACCAAATCTTTGATGCTGGCTTAACATTTCAACTTGTGCAAATCGACTATGAAGACATGGAAAAGATGCCCTACGATCCTTTGTGGAGTGTGATTGCTATCCGTGATATCGAGTGTTCTGATGCTAGTCATATTTATTTAATTGATCACGCTTGGACTTTTAAGGCGAATAGTATTAAGTCAAACTTAAGAAACATACCGGGGCTTCTGGAAAGGATGTGTAATCTCATGTTAATATCTGCAGAATCTACTGAAGAGAGGATCGAAAAAGTGTCAGAAAATATTTGGAAGTATGCCAATACATATGCAATTGCAGGTGATGGCTTCTCCATTGAAGACAGGGTGCCTGTCTGGTATGTGTTAGATGAACTAGGCTCAGGCATCACTCACTCAGATACACCAAATTTTAGAGCAGTGCCTTTTTTGTATGTGCCTGAGCAATTAACTTATACTTTATTGTTTGCAATCAAAGATATTGAGGAAGGAGATATGGTCACAAGAAACTATGTGGAAGGTCTGTACCCTGATACCATGCAGAGAGAAGCTATGCTGATACCCTGGAAGCATTATAAACATTTTAAGGAAGATTTCGCACAAGTGGAGCCTAGCTCCAAGTATTTCCTGGAAGGCCATATTGTAGAAACACTCCCTGACTTAGAATTACTAAAAGACAGAGAATTAGATTTAACTAAGCTGAAAGTATTCTCAGAATATAGGTATATAAATGAATACCTAACTGCACCTGAGTTTGAAATAGTTAATAATGAAAATGATGCAGATATTTTATGGTACTTGAACCATTTCAAAGAATACCAAGATTTAAGTGTAAATTCACCTCAAAAGTTTGTGAATCAATTTCCATTTGAATATGTTCTGACTATCAAGGATCTCTTGGCTGTTATTGGCAGAAGGTCATCTGAAAAATATAACAATGATAATGATTCTCTCGAAATAAACCCAGCCTGGTTGCCAACAACCTTTAATATGAAGACAGAGTTCCCAAAGTTTGTTGCATATTACATGCAGAGGAAGAAAGCTGGATTGAACAATCATTGGATATGCAAACCATACAACCTGGCTAGAGGCATAGATACTTATATTAGTGATAACTTGGACTTCCTATGCAGGCTGCCATTAACCGGCCCCAAAATAGCACAGAAATATATAGATAAGCCAGTTCTGTTTGAGAGGCCTGATGTTGGCCTTGTGAAGTTTGATATCCGTTATGTTATCTTGTTACAGTCTGTAAACCCAACAGAAGTATTTGTTTATAATAACTTCTTCCTCAGATTTGCAAATAAAACATTTTCTCTCGATAATTTTGATGATTATGAGAAACATTTTACTGTTATGAATTACACAGATAGTGCTCCACTGTACAAGATGCTATGTTCAGAATTTAAAGAGGAGTGGGCGAAGCAATATGCAGACTATGACTGGGGTGTGGTTGAAAAATCAATATACAAGATGGTGGCTGAGTTGTTCACAGCTGCTACTTCTAAGAAACCTCCATGTGGTATAGGAAAAAGCCCACAATCTAGGGCATTGTATGCAGCAGATATAATGCTTGGATGGCGTGAGATGAAAGGTGAAAAAGTTATACAACCCATAATGTTAGAGATGAATTGGATGCCAGACTGCCGCCGCGCATGCGAGTATTACCCCAACTTCTACAACGACATATTCTCTGTAATGTTTTTAAACAGAGAAGTCAAAACATGCACCAAAGTTTTGTAAGCTTTATTATCAACATTAAAACGCTTTTCTACACATTTATTGTATTTACACATTTGTTACTCACTAAATAAAACCAGTAACATCTGACTTTTGCATCTTTATTTAACATCTTATTTTTTAAATTATGGAATAATTAATTTAAACACATTATTCAAAAGAAATTAAATAATTATAATACAGCTAATTGGGTTTATATATCACTTTATAGATTGCTTGATTTTAGAATAAATATGAATGATTAATTTTTCTGTAGTATCCTTTTGTCATCATCGTGTATGAAACCGAAGGGGTTTTCCTCGTCGACGTCTCTGCGGCTAAGGAGCACGAGGACCACTACTACTGCTATGAAAACGAATAGCATGATCCAATAACGCCTGTAGATACCTCCGGCTCTTCGCACTCGAGAAGATGGGAGCGAGTTCCTAGTGAAATGAAACTCGTTTTAAAACAGGTTCATCGATGTTAAACCATTAGATTTTTTAATATGGCTAGACATTTTGTTCGTGAATCTAATGTTAGTGAGTTGATTGGTTATATGACGTAACAAATTGCTATAAATACTCTGACATTTTTGATTGTGTCGAATTTTACATGCATTATAAACTACCCATGCACCACCACAGGATAAGTAAAATACTCACTTCCACCATCTGCTGATCCATGCGAAAGTAGACTTCTGTTTGTATTTGTTTTCGTCGTGATCAAAGTTTGTCGACAATTTCGGTGGCTCGTTTGATTTGATACTTTTTCTTGGAGCCTGACCACCTGGAAATATAATCGTATTGAATTAATATTTAAGTCAACTAAGCTGTGTTTGACCAAATCTAGATGAAAGGATATAGGCCAAGATCCTGAATTTCCTGACTAAATCAAGGTGAAACTATTTGTTTAGCAGATTAATTCAGGGACACATAAATTATAGTCATAAGTATTCTATTGGGCAATAATAATATGTTAATCATCTAACTATTTTATAAGAGTAAATACTTTATTTGCCCATTGTCTCTCATTACCATTTTACTGCATGGTCTCAATACTCTTGTCTCTTCTACCAAATATTATTACTAAAAACTCATAATCAATAAATAGATATTCTAATTAGACGAACAAAGATGTCAAAGATGACATTTAAAAACTCACCTTGCAAACTATCATTTCTCTTAATGGAGGTGTTATCATACATATTGACTGGTTCGTCCGGTATCTGGACGATGGAATGTGGCGTGCCGTTAGCGGAGCGGCTGTTGGACTCGTCGTCACTGGCGCCGACTGGCGTGCCTCGCTGGCTGTCGACGGTGCTGGTGTAGTACGGCGAGTGGTGGTCAATGGGCGACTGGCTGCGGCGACCCGCTGCGCCTTTCATGTCTTGGTCTTCTGAAAGCTGTGGAAATAAATATTGTTGAAATCGGAATGCAAAAAACAATGAAATTGTTGTAGGGTTTTATGAACCGTATAAGAAGGCTAAGTTATAATATGTTAAAGATTCAAATACTGTATGTCTTGAAATACCAACAAGCCTGATGAGCTTTCTGTGGTTTAATAGCAGTCAAAATTCAATTTAAAGTCCACCAAGGCATTAGCTATTCTTTTATACAGTCTATCTTAGTTCAAGGTATAAATACATTACATCATTGTTTTCCAACCTGTGGTCCGCGGGCCCCTGGGGGTCCGCGAGTCTCAGACCATACATAAATGCTAATCTGATTTGAGATTACAACTTAGTAGCAACATCAACCCGAATATCACTGATTTCGTTGCAAAAAAAGCAATGCCAACCTTCACACAATTTTTATCATGTTTCATAGTAAACAGTTATAAGTACCTATTTTGTATCTATAATAACTCAAATAAAAACCTAATGCGATTTTTTTTGCTGTTTATTTTATTAAGGGGGTCTGTGAGGGTCCGTGGCTGAAAAAGGTTGGGAAACACTGCATTACATTATTATTTACTTCTTCACTACAGGCCAAGATTCTTTGTACAAAGAAAAATTGATAACACTTGCTCACTGCACTGACATTAAGAAGTTTGAACATTTCAACAACACTGCCATCAAATTCCAAACTAGGCAAAGCCTGTATCATGGTAACCAAACAGCTGATAAACATCTTCATATATTTCTGCACACATACAAATTATCGATAAATTACATTTAAATACATACTAATGGTAGACCCAAGCCAGCCCTAGCCCAGTTGACGCCCGCCAGCTTTTCCCTCAGCTCATCAGCCACAGGGGAGACTAGGTTGGGTGGAGGGAAGACGGGGGTCGCACACGACGGGCACTGGTAGCCCGCCGGCGCCGTCGTCCGCGGCAACGCTCTGTAGCGCGCTTCCGCACATTGCCAGTGGAATACGTCTGGAATCATTAACAAGAAGTCAATTAAGCAATGCCTTTATAAATTTCTGATTTTATATAGTATTTTAATTTTAATATTATGTGTGCACATAAATTATTAAATAGTTAAAGAATATTGCCACAACACAATTGAATTAAGACAAAATTTTATTACAAATATATTTTGTGCATTCTTTGCTTGATGGTTCAACCTGGATGCATTGGTTATGGTTACAGACTCTGAATGGTTGTGTTTTGCTGCTGTGCTGCACTATGAACTCTAGTTGCTAAACTAAATAAACTAAATTGTTAAACATGAAACTATTGTTATAATTTAATAATAATACCACTCTGTACACTCACAAACAAAAATATGTATAAACTCTTCAATTTTTCATTGATTTTCTCTTCAATACTAGATTGTTATTGTAAAATGAGTTATGAAGAAATTATTGAAAACAGTTCCTTAATCATATTGATATTTTTCTTTTTCAGTTTTAAAACAAAAATCTAGCTAATTTTATTTTACAATTTTGCTGTGTATACATATTTTTGTTCGTGACTGTACTCAGTGACCCACTACTGGGCAACTTCCAATGCAGAGAAAGCAAACTATTATTATTGAAATCATTATTATTTATTATGTTATTATTACTTTTGTTTTCATAATGACTGTGTCTAGCATTGGTGATTGAAATATGTATGTGTAAGTTATTAAAAAGTTTATTAGTCATAAAACTTGTCTAGAAAGCAGTTTCATGATAAATTAATTGTTTCATTTCATGCTCATATTTTATTGATATCAAAGCACGAAAAGAAAAAAACGGCTCTTCCACTAGTTTTTCTGTGGGAGGTGTTCAATAAACATACAAAATATATGCATCAGGAATTAAAATAAATATCTTTGGATAACAAAAATATTTGACGATCATAATATCCACATTCCTAGTTAAAATATAGTCACTGTCTTTTTATAAATAATTTTATATGTATTATTATTATCTTTCAACTTATGTACTTGAGAAAAATTTAAATGGTTTATATGAATATGCATTACACTTCAAATCATAATAAGTATTCTGTATACTTCCATTTGTTTTAATATGACAACCTTTGGATAAAGTAAAAAGGTATTTCTTCAAATGTGAATACAAGATATAGCAGCAACTCGCAAATGAAGAATAAACAAATGAAGCGTGTTTTCATCAAAATCATATAACTATAGCAGGGTATGAACCCTTACAACCAAATATAGTAATATTATAAAACAGCGATTAGCGCATACATGCATAAATACCTGTAGCCCCTGTAGGGCTCCAACCCGGTCGAAACGTCATGCCCTAAAGGTATTTATGCATGTATGCGCTAATCCCTGTTTGATAATATTACTATAAACATGCAGTGCGATAGTTTAAAAGTTATCCTTACAACCAAATACTCTCAAATACTCCCATAAAAACATTTCAAGGAACAAACTTAATTGATCATAAACATGATGATATTTTGTTTGATAAATGGTAAATAGGAAATGATACATAAAAAACACATTAAAAGGCTTATGTCCAGTGGTGGGATGACAACAGCCGTATATGATTGTGATGATGATTATTGATGATTTAAAAAGACTACATAAAAAAACCCTTTAGATAGATTGAAACTATTGATTTACAAGTATTATCTGAGTTAAAAATCATGTATTGATTTATTTGCCAGAGTAGTTAAAAATACTATCAGTGTAATACTTACGATAACAAGTTAGACGAATACATTCGCCTTCGCTCAAACTTTTTGTGCAAATTTCACATATTGGGTTGTAATCACTGTCTTGTAACCATTGCAAATATGACTGTATGATACACTAAAAAGAGGAAAATATCATAATTAAATAATACGTTACATACTTTCTCTTTAATTAGAAATAATTAATAAGTAAGCACCGAATTACCTTCGGGTGACTCGTCACCATACAAAATTCACAAACATTTACTCTGTGCTCAAAGCAAAACTGATTTGTAACCCGTCTCTTTGGACATTTACACAAGCCCATGGCGACTCTTCAATAAGATTATACAAAGTGCTACAATATATTACAAGTAATAAATGCAAAACAATAATGTTACAGAGAAACTCTGTAATAAAATCGAAGACAAACAAAAGTGGCAGTGTCCAGTGAGGATGCAGTCAGCCACGTAAAGAAACTGTCAAAAAAATCTGCGTTCATAAATTTATAAACATGAAATCGACTGCTTTCATAATCGACTAAACAATGCGAAATTTAAATTACTCACGAATATTTTACGAATTCGTTGGATTACTATAAATATGACTATTGAATTTACAATCGACAAAACTAGTAGTAAATTAAAGAAACGCGTTAAATCCCCTGTTGAAACCGCGTGATTTTTACATAATCGACTACTGTGGTATCAGGCTGTATTTACTTTTCTAATCTATACTCTAAGCACACCTCTCTATCTATTGTCAAGTATTGTCATTTGAGGTCTGTCAAATCAAATATGATAACAGGGACCTGGGTTAGGTTATATTTATCATTATAAAGTAAAGAAACAGAGTTACATCTCTGTTTCCACATAAAATGTCTACAAAAATACTTACTCTTGGAAACATTCTAAGTAGACCTATTAGTATTCTCTTGAAGCAAAGTAATGTAACACCTAACCTAAAAACCAATTTCAGTACTTCGTCTGTGGCTTGTGTAAACTTCTTCAATAAATGTAAGTAAACTATAAATTTAATAAGGTGTAAATAATTATATACTTGTCGACCTAAAACTCATACTTACTAGCAAATAATATCAGTTGTATTTCTATTGATCTAGAAATCCTATAGCTTACGATATCACACAATATAAACAAGAACTTATTAAAAGCATAATAAATTGCAGTGCCCGCAGAGAAGCTATGGAAGTCAGTAACATCTGTAAGTAATGCTGGAGCCAAGAAGGGTCGTGGTAAAGGTGCGGGTCGCATTCGAATCCGCGACCTGAACCGCGGCCAAGTCATAGGTGTCGGCAGGACCAGTATGCTGTGGCCAGGTCTGTCTGCACCTGTGATCAGGGGCAGAGAACTGCTGAAACAGCAAAGACTGCCTGATGACCCAGAAAGGTAAGAAACATGTTGAAAAGATCTATCTACTAAACAAAATTGTAAAAATGTATGTTGTCATGTAAACAATGCATAAAAATTTCAAGATTATTTTATTAGTTGATTAAATATTGAAATCATATACTACTGTGATATATATTTAAGAAAGATTTGAAAATAGTGTGGTGTGTAAAAATAGTGTCTGAAATAATTATTATTTTATTCCAGACTGGAAAAGTTAATTAAGATCCGAGACTCAATGACAAAGTTCCGTCGCCTCAAACTCAGCCCAATAGAAAGGGGTTGGTCTGGTATGAAGATGCCTGGACGCAGTCTCGGACCTCCTGATCCAGTTGGTGAAGGTATAATATTCTCTATTTATGATATACATACAAATCCAGTTATATCACCCTAGGATTCATTTGAGAGCCAAACAGTGTAAATGTAGGCCAACTCAAACTTCTTGAAACAAATGTAATAAGATTTTATTTTTACTACATAAATAATTTTTTAATGGTTTCTCATTTTTATATTACCTGGTTTTTCAATGTTCTACATATTAATAAAACACTTGATAATTATGATTGCAGATGAATTCACCGGTTTTGACACTAAAGTACTGCAGCTGAGATCACTTCTCATTATGAAGGGAAGTCTTGGCCGCACCAGGAACTTCCAGGCTGTGGTAAGAATAAATTATTAATCCCTTTTCATAAATCGTAGATTTTCTTTAAATAATATAAACCCTTGGCCTGTTTATAAACCAACTTCAAAAGAAGGAAGTTCTCAATAAATCTGTATATACTTTTGGTTTTTAAAGTTCCATATTTATTTGTTGTATGTTTTTATGCCATAACTAATACATTTATGGATCAATTTCAAATATATGTATAATACCTCAGAGGTCTACCATATAAACTTCATTACGGTTGGTTCTTTTTTACATTTGTGTAATCAATTATTGTTTATAATTGTATTGTTTTTTTAGGTTGTAACTGGAAATGGTAAAGGTCTGGCAGGTTTTGGTCTTGGCAAAGCAAAGGAAATGCCGGCTGCTCTGAGGAAAGCCAGGAACCGGGCGGGTCAGAAGCTTATGCATTTTGAAATATACAACGGACACACAAGTAAGAAATTAATTATTAAATTTCTAATTTAAGAGATTTATCTGTATGATTTTCTGGAAGTATGTATTAGCCAATTGAGTGCAATTGCTATTTTTCTTTACTTTCGTATAGGTGCTTAGTTTTAGAGTACATAATATTTATTAATAACTTGAATTATTTTTCGACTACTGCTATGTTATTTTTTTTAATATTTTATTTTCAGTCTTCCACGACTTCTACACGGCCTTCGGAAAAACCAAGATCTTTGTGCAAAAGAAGAATGAAGGCTATGGCCTGATGTGCCACAGGGCTATCAAGGAAATCTGCCAAGCTATTGGCATTAAAGACTTGAGAGCCAAAGTCGAAGGATCTAACAATCTGCAACACATTGTGAAGGCATTCTTTATTGGTCTTTTGCAACAGGTAAGAACACATTTTTTTCGTTTGTTTGCCCACAACAATGGTATTCAAGTTTATGTCAAACAAAAACTATTAAATAAAATAAAATCTTTGAGTTGCCCATCTTAATTATTATAGTATTTTTTATTCTTCCAACATTTACCAGTTCGCTACCCTTACAGAGAACTCACCAACAACTAGCTGAAGAGAAGAAACTTCACCTAGTTGAATACAGATCAGAAAACGAATACTTCCCAAAAGTAGTTGCCAGTCCTTCCGAAGTCAGAACAAAGGAAGAACTGCTTAAGAACGAGACTCTAGACTTCACGCAATACGTCATGAATAACAAAGTCATTCTCAAGAAGAAGAAGTTCCCGCGCTTCTACGAAACCATGCCGCACTACAAGATATACCTCAAGAAGTACGAGAAGTACAGGAACCATGAGAAGATACGCAGGAACCTGAAGGTTGAGTACGGAGAAGTCAAGAGCTTCCTCACAGACAAATACCCAGAGAAAGTTGAACAAGAAGCCTAGATATAAATAAAATAGTGTATGTTATAGTGTTAGTAAATAAAAACAAAAAATGTTGCAATCATTTATTTATTGTTTTCAAATTATCAAAAGGATTATTTTCATTGTTGAATAAAAACGATAATGGAATAGTCTTACTACTCTAGTAAATATCAAGGAATCACGCATAAAAAAGGAAAATAAACTTACTAGTTGAGTAAATAGCATTTACCTCCGAACCATCAATTCTCAGTGATCCGCGGATTTCTACGCGGCAATTCGATGATTTAGTTAAGCTAAGTCAGTATTGTCTTAAACAATTTATGAATCAAATTTCACATTATTCAGCATAACCAAATATGGATACATAATACAAAATAATAAATGGAAAATTATAAATCCCAATTTGGATAATTACATTGAATCCTGCGATGTTATTTAAATCTATGTACAGACCAACATTCCGGACAGGATTTGGGTATAATAAAGGAAATTGCTATATAATATAAGTCGCACATACGTGTCATGGCACCTGACGATCGTCCAACGATATATACATGAACGTTGTAAGCCTAAAGGAGCCGCTAAATGCTCTGAAATGCTCGACTGTCAACTCAAGCACCACAGTCGTCTGTATCCGGTGATAATAAATATTATAGCAAGTATAGTTGCAATTAGTGGTTAATGTTAATATGCTCTACTACATGTTGATCCTACTTCTTAAGGCAGGTATATGTTTTGTAACTATATTTTTTCTAGTAATTAAATAATGAAGACAAACAGTTATACAGCATTTATAATGCTATAAGAAGAGATGGTAATTTTTACCATTATCCTATTACTGAAACTAGAATCGATTTAATATAGAAAGGTACATTTTAATCTATAAAACCAAGATCATGTTGATAAAACCAAGATCATGTTCAATGAACATGTCATGCCGAGACCGATATATGTCGAAGGATCGATGCTCGAAGTTGTTCAAGAGTATATCTACCTAGGGCAGGTCATCAAGCTTGGTAGAAACAACTTCGAGCGGGAAGTCGATCGGAGAATTCAGTTAGGCTGGGCAGCGTTTAGCAAACTACGTCGAGTCTTCTCTTCGCCTATACCGCAATGCCTGAAGACGAAAGTTTACAACCAGTGCGTCCTACCTGTTATGACTTACGGTGCCGAAACGTGGACATTAACGGTTGGACTAGTCCACAAATTTAAAGTCGCGCAGCGGGCTATGGAGCGAGCTATGCTCGGAGTCTCTTTGAAGGATAAAATTCGTAATGAGGTCATCCGACAAAGAACCAAGGTAACCGACATAGCTCGTAAAATTAGCTCGCTGAAGTGGCAATGGGCTGGCCATGTCTGTCGAAGGACCGATAGCCGTTGGAGCAGACGAGTCCTAGAATGGAGACCGCGACTCGGCAAGCGTAAGGTAGGACGCCCCCCCGCCAGGTGGACTGACGACCTGAAAAAGGTCGCTGGAGGGGACTGGATGCGGAGGGCGGAGGACCGGGTGTTGTGGCGCAAATTGGGAGAGGCCTATGTCCAGCAGTGGACTATGATTGGCTAAATGATGATGATGATGACATTTTAATCTATGTATGTCTGGAATTCTAATTACTCAAATAACTACGGAACTAATGCAACTACACGCTCACCGTAGGAAACAAAGGCATAACAATAACGTTCCTATTTTAAATAAAACCTGTGAATTCAAGTACAGGGTTACCGTTAACAAAATGCTCGATGTTTCACACCTTCATATTACATAAAAAAATCTGTACTCGAAACCACATTTATAAAATAAAATACGCAATGTATTAACTAAAACTATATCTAATAACATGAGTTACATATAATGTTCATATTATATTGCAACAATGTCCTGCCATATAAAATAATTTAATATCAAAACGAGACGATTATTTTTGTACCTCGATTATGTAATTTGTAACTCTGATAATATAAAAGAAATACATCACATTTTAGAATCACTACGTGCTTGAAATATTTGTCATACTTGAAAGCGCGTTAATATTTTTTATGTATAAAAATATGTTTGAATTTTTGATACCTATAGAGGCAAGTACGTATACTTGTCGCTTTTCTATTAAACGCCACAAACCTTAAATCTATGTACATAGGGTTGAAAATAGCATATTTATAACGAAAATGTGAACTTCAATGGCAGTCGACGAAACCTCGTGTGTCTGAGCTAGGTTCGCGAACGGATTGCATCAAACTTAAGACGAAGCGGAACTTGAGCATGACGACATACTTGGATATGTAATAGGTATAGTTATATTTTTAAGTAAATGTGAGCAGATATGTAAGAGTTCAATATTGGTTTTCTAAGGGAATGTTAGGTTAACGCTTACAAAATGGTTACGCAGTCCTTAAGTTTAGTGCGATCCGCCCTCACATAAGTATACACAAGGATATATTGTGTGAGAGAGATCATCGTACATAAATTGACGCGAATTTTCTTAATCTATAGACTCTGAAACAAAGAAAAATAACATTAGTAATAATTTGAAAATGTGTGTAAAAAGGCATAGTGATTTATTAATTAATGGCTCATGTTATTCAATTTTTAATACGTAAATAAAGACACCGTGTCTTAATTGACATGGAACTTTTAAATAGGAGGAGAATTTAATGGGATGACACTAGTTCTCTTAGACCAGTGCTTAGCTAAGCAGACAGTGTTGACAGGTCCTCGTGGGGCAGATGGTGCGTTAGGGTGCGTCCAGATCTGGCGAACGCGCACCGAATGAGCAATACACGGTGATATGAGTAGCTAGCGGACGGCGTTATTCATAGTAGTGCGTTCGCGCGCTTCTCGCGAGCTGTTATGCTCATTCGGTGCGCGTTCGCCATATCGGAAAGCACCCTTACGCTAAGCATCTACCATCAATGACCTAATGTAACCAGCATTTAGGTAGGTTGGGTACCTATTATATATAATATCATGATAAGAGGGTATAGTTACCAGTGCTGCGATCCGGGCGATCGTTCCTCGCGCGCCACTTGGCCGGGTGATGCGGGGCCAGCGAGGCCCGCACGCCGCCCAGCACGTCGGCCGCGCCCGCCGCCGCCAGCGCCAGCGGGGCCACCGCCGCGCCCGGCAGGTGCCGCAGCACGCCCACGCCGTGCGACCAGCGAGCCGCCTGAGCCATGGTGGCCGCTTGGTCCGCGAAGCCCTACATACACAAACATATTAATAGATAAACTGTACATGTAAAAGTACCTAAATTACACGAAAGTTGAAGGTGTTCAGTGACCGCTTCAAAATAAAATTTCAACATTTATAAATAAAAAAATAAAATAAAATTAGCCTTTATTGCTGTTTAAACTTACAAACATTGATATTTATTAACTTACTACCTATATTTTATAAATGTATGTTACTTATATCTTCGTATATCGGCGTTCGGTTCAAAAACAGCTTGTCTTTCGACATAGGCCTCCTCTAAAGATTTCCATTTCTCTTTATCTTTTGCTATTCGGATCCATTCTGGACCAGCTACCTTTTTTATGTCGTCCTCCCATCTTTTATTTTGTCGCCCTTTGTTTCTTTTGCCATCTCTGGGGTACCATTCCGTTATAATTTTTGTCCATTTCTCTTGTTTTTCCCTTAGCATATGACCTGTCCATCGCCATTTTAGTGTTCGACATAATGAATTTGCCTGTGTGAATTTTGTTTTGTTTTTAATTTCTGTTAGTCTAACTTTATCTTTCCTCTTGGTTCCAATAACGCTCCTCTCTATACTATTTTGGCAGACATTTATTTTATTTGTTAAAGCGTCTGTTAATGCCCAAGTTTGACAGCCGTATGTTAAACATGGCAGTATGCACATATTGTAGACTTTTCTTTTTGCTTTAATAGGCATACCCATGTCTTTCATAACTTCGCTTAGTGACCAGTACCTCTTCCATGTATTGGCTATCCTCCTATCGACTTCCTTATGCATGGTGCCCGTAGGTGATATTAACTGTCCCAGGTAAATATATTCATCCACGTATTCTACCTCCTGCATATTTACTGTGATCTTATGTGTCTCTGAAGAATTAGTCATAATTTTTGTTTTCGTGATGTTCATTGTTAGTCCTGCCACTGCGCTCTGGTCTGCTAACTGTTGTAGCATTAGTTGTAATGATCTAGGACATTCAGAGAACAGTATCAGATCATCTGCAAAACGCAGATGACTTAGATTTTCGCCGTTTATATTGATCCCTTGAATTTTTGGTCCCCAGAGGCAAACCTTGTCGTACTTCTTCTTCTCTTCTCCTTCGCACCCCTCTTCACTCCTCTAGTCGTTACGACGAATCGTTTACTATTCGTGCTGTGCGCCTCTGGAACTCACTTCCACATTCCTTGCGTAATAGCCCTTCGCTGAACGTTTTTAGGAGAAAGATAAAAGAACATTTCCTTTCTATTTGAGTTATGTAGTCTATGTATGTCTATATTTAATATATATCATATTATATACGTACTATATGTATTATTTGTGTGTATGTCTATTAGTTTGTTGTACACTTCTGTCTGCCTCACAACTTGTTTAAATTATTTCACTTTCACTCAAAGGTTTGCTGGAAGAAAACTCAATGTTGAGTTAAGCTCGCCTCTGTACATCAACTTTTATTAATGTATATCTTTAAAATGTTTAAGTGTGTACAATAAAGAATTAAAATTAAGAATCCCTTGTTCTTTCCATTCTAGGTTTCTAATTATCATTTCCAGAACTGCCGAAAATAATTTAGGTGAGATAGGGTCGCCTTGACGAACTCCTCGCTCTATAGAGAATTCCTAGCCTGATTTTTCCAATCTGACTTGTGCTGTGCTCTTGGAGTATATATTCTTTAAGATTCTTATGTATGTGTCCTGTACATTTTGACCTCGCAGAGCTTCCCAGATGTATCCGTGTTCCAGGGAGTCAAAAGCCTTGTTATAGTCTACGAATCCCAAGAAGTAAACTTTATTATACTCATTGTATTTTTGTAGAACTTGTCTAATAACGTGGATGTGGTCAATGGTTGAAAATTTACTTCGGAAACCTGCTTGTTCTCTTGGCTGATTTTCGTCGAGTACTGTGGCAATTCTAGACAAAATAATTTTTGAAAAGACTTTGTAGATGTTGGACATGAGACTGATAGGGCGATAATTTCCAATTTCTTCCTTATCTCCTTTCTTGTGTAGCAGAATTATCGTTGATTTGGTCCAGTCTTGTGGAATGCTTTCGGTTTCAATAATTTCATTAAATAAGTCTGTTAATATTGGAGCAATTACTGATAAAGTAGATTTGAGCAATTCGTTGGTTATTTGATCGGATCCCGGTGTTTTGTCTGCTTTTTGTGTGCTTATAGCTTTAATAGTTTCTTCTTCCAATATTTTTGGTATAGGTTCAGAATTCAATGTATATTGTTCCTCTGTAGCTATTGTTGGGTTCTTGCTTTGATATAATTCTCTATAATAATCTGTGGCCACGTTAATTATCTCAGGTCTTTTTCTCATATGTTTTTTATGTTTAGTGTTTACTGTTAACATCCATTCTTTCCTGTCATTTAACTCTTTGATAGCCTTTTTTATTCCACCAGTTCTTCTAATATGTTTTTCTAGTGTTTGCTGTCTTTTCAAATTCAAATTCAAATTCAAATTCAAATATTCTTTATTCAATATAGGCTACACAGTAGCACTTATCGAACGTCAAACACAAAATACAAAAACACAGACAGCACCCTAAGGGTCGGTTCACATCCGGCGGAAACGCACCGCGCACCATCGGCCGCGCAACGCCAGAACAAACAAACACGCAATGAGACATCCAACCCCCCACACCTGACGCGCTAACGCAACATCAGTTGAGTGTGAAAAGCCGAACGCCCCACCAGGCATCCGCCCGCCCCGGCGCCAAGCAACCGACAACACGCGACGCGCCCCCCGCCAGAAATGAACCGACCCTAAAACGCCCACCCTTCACCGCTTCCTAAGTGCTTTGGCTGAGGAGAAGAAACGGCGCAACAAACTCCCCAGCAACACGCTGTCTTTACAATTATACTGAACATCATTAAGGGACCGCGCCAAATAAACAAGTGTTTGAGGTACTATGAAGTTAAAAGTTCACTGATCTTAACCAAGGTCAACAGAACGACCAGTCACCGCAAGCAGCACCCGTTCACGAGTATGACGCAAGGGTCAGCCATCCCCTCCCTCGCCATATTAGAGGGAAGGAGGAGACCCGACCCAAAACGCCACCGCAGGCAGTGACAACTAAGGGAGCATGACGAGACTGTTGCCGGCTCAAACAAATATAAAGCAAAAAAAAAAAATTTTTTTGATTTTCCTATCTTTCCTAATGCTTTCATTTATCTTTTTACTGACTTCTGTTATCTTGATTCTTTCTTCTCGGTTATTTTTCTTTGATTGTAGCAGTTTTCTCCTTTCTTCAAGTAGTTGTTGGGTTTCTATAGATATTACTTTTTTATTTACTTTCCTAGTTTCTGTTTTAAGTACATTTAAAATCTTTTCATATTTTTCTTCAATAGGTGTGGATTTTTCTCTGAATAATCCTACAAACGTTTTTAAGTTGTTTTTTAGCATGTCACTATTCCCAGTACACACGAGGCCTGAACTATCATTTTGCCATCTCCTGTTCTTTTGTATACGCTTGCCTGTCAATGTAGCACGAACCATTCTGTGATCTGAATTGAAATTCAGGTTCTGTACAACAGAGACGTTTTTAAACGTTTTGATGTTATTGGACAAGATAAAATCTATTTCGTTTTTGTAGGCACCATTTGGGGAGATCCATGTCCATTCCTTTGTTTCCTTTTTCTTAAAGAAACTGTTAAGAATACTCAGTTTATTTTTTAGAGCAAAAGAAACTAGCCTCGCGCCATTCTTAGTTCTTTTACCACGCCCATGTCTACCTATTGTGTATTCTTCACCTGGGTTCGCACAAATTCCTATCTGACCATTAAAGTCTCCCATCACTATGATCTGTTTATGGGCATTTTGAATCGTTTCTTGTAAGTCAAGGTAGAATTTTTCTATTCTTGCTATATCTTCTTTGCTACTCGATTCCGGTGGCGAATATGCTTGGATGATAGACCATTCTTTTTCTTTGTTTAAAGGCAGTGTAATATTAATTATAGCTATTCTTTCAGTTACTCCTTTAATTTCAATAATCCTATTAGCTAGTTTCTTCTTAATTAAGAAGCCCACTCCATAAAGTCCCGGTGTCTCGCCTATGTGGTGTAGAATGTAGTTTCCATAGTCGTTAATTGTTTCTCCATATCTTCTCATTTCGCTTATTCCGATTATGTCCCATTTTAATTCTGATATGGCCATTTCAACATATACGCGACAGCAAATAGCAGAAAACTCACGCGATTCAAGAACGATTAAAACCTAAACCACAACCTATTAAGAAGTAGTAATTTGAAAATGAAAAAAAAAACAAACAGTTTTAAACCACAGATCGAATTACTTGTTACACAAATTGTGAAAAAATTAGAAAAAACAACTACAACTTAAGCAATGTAAACTAATTTAGTGACTATTTTTCAATTCATAATAATTTGTCCCTAATTTAAAAATCTAGTCTGAAATAATACGGTGATATGTTTTAAACTAGCAACACTAACCTCCTTCATAGTCTGGTAAGCGCTGGCAACCCCGTCCCTGATGTCGGCGGGCTGTCGCGCGGGATCGTGACGTCGTCTGCGTCGCCGCTCGCGACGCGCGTACGCGTCTTGTAGTTGTAGCGTCGGCCCGGGGGTTAGCATGTCGAATGCTGTTTCTGCTGTAGCCTGTAGAAATGTTTTTATGTTATAAATGTTTTAAAGAACGTCCAATATTTAGACGGACAGTCACACACACGTAGGATTAGGATCACATAAGTAAAGTTTACATAAACTAAAAATAAGGTTGTAAAAGCCAAATGCTTTGTACACGTATACCAAAAAACAAAAGTTATTCTCGCCTCCTTTTGTGTAATTATTTTAAAATCTACTGCAGAACTTACTACTATGACGGTATACCATCGCATTTCAAGTTATTAATACCAGATTCTTTTCGGTTCTTAAAAAATCCTCCATAAAGTTGATTACTTATTTTCACCATCATTCTGGAGTATTTTCGGCACCTATGGAATATAGAGTATAACACACGTGTATTGTGTTTTACCTGTATAAGCTGTAAGAGTCGTGTAGTAATATCCAGTGCGGCGACAGCAGTGCGTGCAGTAAAGGAGGCGGCTCCGCGCCTCAGGCCGTGCACTAAGCGGCCGTCGCGACGCCACTGCTCCACCGGCAGCCATACTAGGTCTCTGATGCCCGTTACTAAACAACAAATAAATACAGGTAAAAAAAAGATGGTCATTTTTAATAGTCAGTATTACCGGATATTCATCAAACATATTTTGACAGGCCTGTTGGTCTAGTGGTTAGTGACCCTGACTGCTATACCGGAGGTCGTGGGTTCGATTCCCACCCAGGACAAATGTTTGTGTGATGAGCACGATCATTTGTTCTGTGTCTGGGTGTAATTTATCTATAATATGTATGTATTTAGAAATATATAAGTATGTTTATCAGTTGTCTGGTTACCATAACACAAGCTCTACTTAGCTTGGGATCAGATAACCGTGTGTGAGTTGTCCCGGAATATTATTATTATTGTATATTTTATAAGGCACCACGGTCTATCCTACTTCCACGACCTATTTTACTGAGTTATCCTGTGGTAAGACTGATATTTCATCTTAACACATACATAAGTATATAGTTTCCACTTACTAAGTTGCAGTAGTGAGTGCATAGGTCCTATGCCGCTGAGCAGGCCCGGCAGCTGGTGGCGCTTGATGTCTGACAGCCACTCGTGCAGCGCCCATTGCACTAGCTTCTCAAGGCCTAGTAGTCCTAGTCTGGAAGACAGAAATACAGTTAGGTTTGGCTTTGTACTTAAGACTGATGTTTAACAGAAAAAAAACAGCCTTCTAATTGGAAGTTTTAGATCTGCAATGAACATAAAAAATATATTTTTTAAGCTAAAATTTTGTTAACTAGCTCTATATCGGATGTACTCTTTACCCCCTTTGGGTAGATATACCCTTTCGGTAACAACTTGTTTATAAAAATATACCGATGAGTTATAGTAAGAACGATATTCAGGATACGATAACTTCAAAAAATACCATCGAAAATGTTACGAAAACTTACGAGGGACATCCCTATCTCTAAATATAATATTTAAAACACTCGTATATTCTACATAACAAACCAAAATATACTTGTCATCAAAACATCAACAATAAACTTACTTATAATCCAGCCTCTTCAACGTGAGTTCGGAACAGTTCAGTTGTCCGAGCCCCATGAGTAGACCCGCCACTGGCCCGGCGGACAAGTCCACTCGCTTACCCACGTAGTCCAGACGTATTGGTACCTCCGGAGAGAAGACTACGCGTCTAAAATAAATAGGTTTATTATAATGAGTGCCAAAATAAGGGAGGAGATAAATTGGTAATTTGGATCAGTTGGGATACGAAGAAATCTGGCCTCGAGGATTAAGGATTTCGAATGTGTCACCGTTAGCATATTTGCTGCCAGAAGAGCTAATCGAAAGTGAGTAAGGAAAGGTACATAGCGTACCAAATAAATCTGATTTTAATTTTGAGAGTTGACTTTTTCGCCAACTGGGAGCGCAGAAAAACCCGGAACTTAAGACTTTCTGTAACATGATCAAGTGATCATGTTACAGAAAGTCTTAATATAATCAGCACCTGAAGTATATAGGGGAGTCGTCAACAGGCTCCATGTCCACCGGCAGCTTGGCGACCGGCTTCTCCTGGATGCCTAGCTTCTGGAAGTCCTCCTCTAGCTGAATGAGGTTCTCGGAGACCAGACGCTCAGCCTCGTAAGTCTCCATTAATGGCTCTTCGTTGCGGATCACTGAAATTTTGAAAAATGTTCAAATACGGTTATGATTTGAGGAGTATTTCTAGGGGTCATATGTAATACGGAAACAGACAGACGATAAGTATCTCAGAAATGAGAAAGTAGTCGCAGTAAATTTCACTTCATCTAGCTTTTTCCCAAGTTTTGTTGGGGTACTTTACATGGAGCGACTGCCTATCTTACTTCCGCACACACTATTCCTCGCTACTACTGCACTTTATAATTGCTAAGAAACAAAGCTCGCGTCACAATGATTAGCTAGTTAACAAAAGTCCGCACGCATGCAAAATGACCTTCCTTTCTTTATATTACCTGTATCATTAAGCGAGAGTGAGTCAGCATCGCCGAGTGATGTCGGCGTAGGCGGCGGGTCGCGGAGATGGCTGGCGATGCTCATGACGGGCGGCCGGTGTGTTGGTGTTGTTTGACGAGACCCGCTGGACTCGGTGGACAGACCGCCCACGCTTTTTGTGTCGTCGTCTGAGTAGAAAGATATTATATATAAGGTTTTTGGAATTGTAAAATAAATAAAAATAGGTAATTGCCCTATTTTTATCACGAAGTAAGATAAGTTCTTGAGAGTTAACTTAACATTATCGTCTGGCGTGTCCATTATCTGCAAACGGGAGGACCTGTACAAAATCAATTGCAATGTTTGTGTAAGTTCTGTTTTGGAAGAGTTTAATTGCCATTGATGGACACGCTTAGGTGCTGATAAGTGGATGACCCAGTCGTCTGGACAATCACTGCATTTGACTATATACGGCTGTAATATGAGCATTGAAGTCGTGGTAAACGAAATCGATTTGGCGTAACTTATGTTAATTGACTGCCTAGCACCTAAGAATGAGCTATAATTTTTTGTTTAGGTATATACCTGTGGACTCGTCAGTGCCCAGCTTGGATAGGTAACCGACGAGGAAGGCGAGCGTGTCCTGGTCCAGGTTGAACCACAGCGGCAGGAGAGACACCTTGAGGCAACATTCCTGGGCAGAGAGCGCAGGGTCGGGCCGCAGGTGGACTGCTTTCACTATCAACTAGTATGGGGAAAAAATAACATAATATATGCTTACTATGATAAAGTAGATGAATAAATTGTTATAAGTATGTAAAATTTTTCTTTTACAATTCATTGTCACATTACTTTCACCGAAGGTCGACAATACAAGAGACTTTGCTCACTTTAGCTCTTGATTAAGGACTGTTTCAGAGTCGAAAGCTAGTCAGACGATCTTGAAAATGCGCGTGAGTTGTAGTACACGCATAAATATTAATTTATTTTCTTTGACTAATAACTAAATCGAGATTTATTCAAATTAAAAATAAGCTGAAACTACGAGTTAGTGCACTGTATTGTCATACAGAAAAACTAAACCTATGTTATTTTATCATCGCCCTCCCAATCTGTATAACAAAGTACCGTCACCAAACAAAACAGTTCTTCACATACCATATGAGCATTCTTCCTCTCCGGTTCATCCTTCAGCTTGTACTGGCTAAGCAGCTTGTTGATGTCGCTACAGACTAGCTGGTCGATGACCTCGATCTTGCTGATGGCGAGGGTCTGTCTGGAGGCATGGATGCCGCCAGAGGGATAGATCTCGTATTGGAATTTTACCTGGGTAAATATAGGTATTTAAAAGGAAGTACCGTAGTTTAAGCACATGGCCTGATTGGACTTTCAATTACATGTAGATACGCAGCTACGGTCGGAGCAAACCTAAGTTTATCATCATGCTATTTCGATACGCTGTTCAAGTAAGTACGAAGTTAGAGAAGGGATGTTGGTCTCCATTTCTGAGTGCGTGTATATGCGAATATCCATACGAAATAGAGCTCTATTTCGTATGGATATAAAATATATTTATTTTTAACATTGTCTCCTATCCACATTACCTTGGACAGACACAGTTTGACGCGGGTGTGATGGTCCCGGTGTGGCCCGCCCCTGGCCCGCAGCTCGCGCCGCTGTGTGGGGCGGGCGGTCCGGACCCTCTCGCTGCCGGTAGACCAGCGTACTCCACCAGAACGATACGCTGCGGCTACAGCACGACCGCTCTCGTATGGCTCGTAGTCTTTACTGCGTCTGGGGTACAGATTAAGGACAGATTCAGGCCAAAAACTTAAAAGCAACTCAATTAAATAAAACTTTAAACAATATATTTCCAAAACACGGAAGTCTGGGAGAACAAATGGTAGCCCTTGGCCCAGCAATGGAATCTTATATATACTCAATGTAGAAAGAAACGAAAATACATTTATTTATGCCTCACACTAAATACAAAACAATATAAGAAAACTGTAAATATATAATAAAGAAAATATAAATAAAATACATGTGTGGAAAGAGATCCAGCTGCACTGATGTTCTGAATCAATCCAATTAGTCCAACAAATAACCTAAATCTACACATACTTGACAGTAGTAGGCGAGCCCTGCTTGCGCTCGGTGTCGATGGTGACGGTCTTCTTGGCGGGCACCGCGTCCGCCGGCTTGAAGTCGTTGCCGCCGTACATGTTCCACGTCACGCTCATCTCGCAGAGGGTGTATCTGACAGATAATTGTTAATAAATAAATAAATGTGGCCAACATCATATACATTGCTCTGAACCAAAAGTATAATAATAATAATAATAAAAAGGAGGTACTACTTACACCCAGACCCGAAACAATGTAGAAACGTAATTTTCTATATTGACGCGTCTGGGGATCGAACATGAGACCTCAGATTTAGCGACACACTTTTATAAAGTGTTACCTCAACATCGGCAGCGGGAAGCTCTTGGGCGCCTTCAGCACGTCAGTCCTGGCGGCGGGCACGGTGAAGTGGTTGTCGAACATGTACACCGGCCCGGGGCCTATCCAGTTGACCACAGGCTCGTCTAGATCATTGTCCTGGGTAGATGCTTGGGTTTCCACGAAGCAGTATTCGTCGTCTGTGTTGCCTCCATCGCTACTTGATTTTGTCTGGAGAAAGACATATTACATTTATTAGCCGTATTACATTGAAAAAAGGACATTCTAAGGAACATAATAGGTAGTTACTTTGCCCAGATTGCGATAATCGCATGATATAGTATCAAATTTTTTGAGACTTATCTGTTAAAGGAATATTGAAAAAGTAATTTTTCATTTTTTTTCCTAGCAAATTTGGAGTTTTAGGAGTAAAATATGCTCTTACATAAAAATCAATTCGAATCAATGTAACAAGTCAGCGAAAGTAGACAACATAAACCATTTAAATGCAAAAGTATCGCTCATGGATAACATACTACAAAAAAAAACATTAAAATCTCATCCTCACCGATTTCCTCTTAGGTTTCCTCGGCGTAACCTTAGGCGTGGACGTCGGATCCCCTAACTCCTTCGCCACCTGCACATTAGTAGGCTTCGCCTCCTGCGCCTCCTCAAACATGTTCGGAGGTAGGTCCTCACTCTCTATGGACTGTGGTTCTTCTTCCAAGGGTTCTGATGGCAGCCGAACCTTCATGTTAGACTCGTCGGGGAAGAAGAATATTTCCACGCCCTCCTTTTCGGTCGAGCTGTGGAGTTCGTCGTCTTCTACTGTAGAAAGTAAATAAAAAATATAAGGCTATAATCTAAATCAAAAATATGTAAGTGTATTTATACAGATTTGACAAACTGTGGTCATTCTTTAACTGCTTTTGGAGTCGTATTGTAAAATGAGAAATAGTGTTATTTCTCTATAGAGAATGAACATAATATATTATGTATGTCCATATAACGTAGAAAAAATATATTTGGATACTATATATGCCATTTATAAATAGGATATAACGTTTGGAGACTTACGTGTTGTATTGGGACTCTCTTTCATAGCCTCTGCCATTAAATCATTGACCTGCTGAATTTCACTAGGTGATAATTCTCTTATTTCTTCAATAGGTCTATCTTCTAGTCCTGTAAAATAGCAAATTTTGTAACAATAATGCTCAGCTCCACAATACCTAGAATACAGCTTTTTTTACATACCTACTAAAGGCTCTAACGGCTGATCGGAGCATATACTAGTATGTCTCGACGAAGGATCAAAAGGCGTCTGCGAATCACCATCTGACGCCGCATACGTTAGCAACCGACACAGCGCCGACGCGGAGTCCCAACAAGTATATAAGGTGACCATATTGTTTGACGCGCTTAGATCCACTTGCGGTTGCTCGTTTGACTGCAAAAATTGTATTAAGTTCTGTATGATAGTCAGAAGTTTTTTGAATGTTGTAGGGGTTTTTAGGGGTCTTTAATAGTGAAGTGCCGATGCAATATGTCGACTAAGTACAATGATTTCGTTGTAAGATTGTTTTTAAAAAGTATATGATGTAACCATATTTTTTGACGGACTTAGTTCCACCTGCGGTTGCTCGTTTGACTGCGAAAATTGTATAAAGTTCTGTTTGATAGTGATAGTCAGAAGATTTTTAAATGCTGTGGAGGTATTTAGGTGTTTTTAAATCGTGGAATCCCGATAAGATATGTTGTGTAATCCCCGTAATTTGAATTTGTCTTTAATGACATATTTGTTTTCAGACTATTAAGTGTTAGATGGCGCAGTTTTGGAGAGACATATTTTCTATGTTAGACTGGTATACGATGAGTTGATTAATTAAATAATTTTATTTGTAGTTAGGTAAAGGGACGATAGTTTCATGTTTAAAGTTAGCAATATCTTAGATTAATAGGCATCCTTCAAATTGATAAGTAGAATACAAAATATTATTTGTGAACTAACATAAAATTTATCTTATATACCTACAGTTAAAAATACTAAATTACTTACACAATTAGCCTTATCCTCCATCCTTAACGACAGCTCAAACAACCCAACATCGACCACACACACATAATCTTTGATGATATCCGGGAACTTATCATCGTCCTGCGGTACGGCCACGTTAGGCTTCGTACCGTTCAAGTGCATTAGGAACAGAGTGCACTCCTGAGCTAGGAAACGTAGGCAGGATGTGTTGGTAGCGGCGATCAAGTTGCTGGACACGCTGAAGTTGCCTAGATTTAGGACTGTTCTGATTGGTAGGTAGAGCGGCCTGGAAAATAGAAAAAAAATATAGAATTGGAATCCAGGTTTCCTCACGATCTTTTACTTCACCGTTTGTCAGAAGTGTCTTAGAATAATTAAGAAAGTACAGATAACTTTGAAAAGTTACATTGGTACTTGCCTGGGTTCGATACCGGTAAGTAATTCGCAGTTATTTATTAAAGAATTGTGGACACATGTGGAACTCATTATAGAACGGCTTATAGAATTAGATAGGATTTTAAGTATGATCAGATTTATGTGGTAGGTATTGGTATTGGTTTATTCAGAAAAAGGACTCAGCTTATTTGATAAGCTCTCATTCACGGTTTTACATAAGTAGGACAGTGACGTATATTGTGTCACTAAAAACATACGAATATAATTATTTCCCTAGTTAAATAGCAAAAAAATAAGTTGTAATACAATAAGTTGAACTACCAATCAACATAGTTTCCTGTTACAAGCAAATTATGTTTGTATTCAAAATTCCATACTCCATATTCAAGACTACACACGAAATCAGACGCGACATTATACATTACATACCTGTAATCAACAGCGCAGTCCAACACATGCACATGTAGTTCGGATAGCACAGTGGAGGGAGTGTACCCTGGGACCGGGTAGTCGATCACGTCGATGACATCCATGAGCTGTGTGAGCCACGCTATGCCTTTGTCGCCTCTGTGCCGGAGCGTGGCTTGCTCTATGCCTAGTGCTATGCAGATTGTCTGTGGGAAAATGTGATTTGATTGATCGTTTTTTTTTAGGTTTTATGTAATGTAGATGAATGCTTTTTAGATTTAACAGATAAAAGTTTAACTGACCACCTTAAAGAATATGAAACCTAATGCCGTGTCTTGAAGCACAAATCAATTATAATTAGTAATAGTTAGGCCGAGACCAAACATAAAAAAGAATCAATTTGGATCCATCCTCGCATTGAACAGTTATATAGTCAACGAAAACCAACTTATTTCCAAAGTGTTGATTTCAATCCTAGATTCTAGTTCATCTCTATTTAGCCTCTCGAGCCACAAAGGTTTATACTATTTTACTCTTTAAATTTTTAAAGAACGTCTACGGATATAATGTCCTAATTTAATAGATAAAATGTCCTAAATTACTAAAAAAGTATACCTTTAAATTAGGTGTCTCCGAATCAGGGTCCACTTTAAGTGCCAACGTGAACATATCCTTCTTGGTGAGCCGTTCCTTGATCAGCACGCCTTTCCCGGACGGGTATATCGTGGTCTTCAAGTGGGTCGGCAGTATGGTGCCGTATTGACGGAACGGAGGCTTCTCTGATGGTATCGTTAGGAGCGCTAGAGGGATAAAAATATGGGTTAACAAACAGTAGTACGATTTATATGAGAGTATCTATCCATCTATTATTTATATAATGCCGTTCTTGGTTCTCAGCTGAGCTCGTACAACACCGAGACACATCCGCACTGACCGTTAATTATCGAGGTTGCCGCGCTGTTTATTGGTGAGGACGCGGCTATTGACTGTGCCTTGCACTGACGGATGTAAAGTGGTCAAAAGATACACATCACAAAAAGCAGCCGCGTCGAAGTTCATTCTATTTCGTCGCAAAAGTCAGTTCCTGGTTTAATGAATAGCTACTCAGGTATTTTTTAAGTATAAAACTACAATTATTAGTCAGAGAATTAACTAAACGATCTATTTAACACGGTACGAAGATATTTTAAATTAATTTTTATTATATATGGTTACTGCTACTGAAAATAGATATACAAATTATCAGTAAACTTACAGTCATGATAAAGCGTAGTCCTTTCAGCTCTAAGACACAGTTGCGCCGTCTTCGGTCGTCCGTTAAGCCCGCTCACTTGGCACATAGACAGGCTGTAAGCTTCTAGCACCAGCTCGCCCATCTGACCTGGTACTACGCGTTTGTTGCTGTCCTATATATCGTAAAAAGGTATTTAATTTTTATTATAACCAGACCGCTGTAGATATGAATATAACATTGTGACGTATTAAATTGGCAGAGGCGTTGCAGTGCGGCTAAACGATTATTATTATATCTGGTGTTAGATATCAATTATTTTATTAACTGATTTTGAGCTGATGTTTTGTATACTATCTCTATACCTGATGTACTATTCACCCATTTTGTATAGATATACCCTTTTGGTAACACCTTGTGTACTAGCAGTAAATAAGACGATTTTTCTCTTTTACAAGTCTCAGAAACCAAAGATATATATTTTTCAGTCAATAATATTCAATAAAGTGTTAAAAATAAAACACATGTGATACGTGGCACTATATACCCTAAATTTCCACCAAATATGGGCTAGAGAGGCCCATATTTGTGGGAAATTTTCTTGAAAAAAATTACAGCTAGGTAAACTCACCCTAACAGGAGTATAAATAGTCAGCAGTCCCTTCCCGACTTTGAGAGTGAGACAGAAGTTGTGCGTCTCTGTCGTTTCTTGCGTCTGCTTGCTCGCGCCGATGCCTTTCCGCAACTTGTTATCGTACGTAGAGTAGTAGAGGTTCTCCTCTTCTGAAGATGTGCTGTCGGTGTCCGAATCTATAAAACAACCAAGTTACAATAGGTATGATTGACAGTAGTAACAGTATTTGTATGACGTAAAACAAATAATGGTTGTGTTCTAACGTAGTTTACGTAATAGAGTTTTAGAAGAACGAGACACGGCTTTAAAAAGACCTGTATAACATAATTCAATCTCAACCATTTGATGTTTCAGAGAATAAAACATAGTAAATTACTGTTTTTTTTTAAATAATTATACTAAATTGCAGATAATGAACATGTTCATTCTACAGGCAAATAAGCATGAATCGTAAGGCTCTGAACATTATTTACTTACAACTGAAGGAAATGGAACACATTTTAAATTGTAGATCACATTATTTATTGGTAGTTTATATAAAGAACTTTTGATGATGCTGTTTAACTAACATTTCATAATGATGGTTCAGGAAAAGCTATAAATGACTTCGTTACGGTTAAAAAAGGGCAGTCTTTAATATCTTACCATAACCAGTGCCTTTACACATGCCAAAGGCAGGGTTGAGCGTGGGACACACTAGCGGGCTGATGTCGAACTGGTCCACGATCTGCGGCTCCCACAGCAGCAGGTCAGAGTTTATGCGGTTGTAGATTATCTCGTATAGCTGCTTCGATCTGGGCAAAAATGTTATTATAAGCGTGTAAAAATGAAAATGTTAATATTTCAAATTAGTCTTACAGGCGGTTTCAAAATGTCATGGAGAACAACCGGCAAGAAGTAAGGCATTTAGCCCGCCATTTTAAAATCTATAATTCTGCATAAGTTTAAGTAACAAAACTGCGTAGATTACTAAAAATATATTGTTAAGTGCTAGACCTACGAAAGCTAGTTCCTTTTGTAGGTTTTTAACTCTATTACAATATATTGTACAGATATTCTTAATAAACGAGGAAACGTTAAGGAATGAAAATTATCTATTAACTAGTATGAAAGTCTTTCAAAACAAGTGTTTGTAGTAGTTTGTACCGATTATACTTACTCAAGTTGCAAACTGAGTATGGGCAGTATAAACTCTAGATGTATGCCGGCCAGTTCTATGGAGCTGCTCGTGAACTCTGACATCTCCTCGTCGTTGCCTGGTACTATCAGCTCTTCTTCTTGACCTAAAACATGTTTATTACATTGATTATTTAATATTTAGGTACTTTTGTACAGGGCTACGTGGCATTTAAGTAATTTTTATTTACAACTATACATGAACAAGATTTTTTTTCATATGACAGAATAATATTATCATGAAGAAAAAAATACCTAATCTCAAATAAAGTTCTGTTTATATAGTCGTGTAATGTCAATAAAAATATAGTTAAAATATTAAAACAATTATAATTATAATTAGTTCTATTTATATTCCATCTTTTAATTTGTTTTTGGTTTAATTGGGATTTCTAATTTTCACTACCTATGATTGCATATTTATGACTCAGTTTTGACGCCCCAGTGTGCGATATCTACCTACCTCTTATTGAGCAATGTGCACAGATATCATTGATAACAAAACAAAAGAAAATCTATATATTTCTGTAACGGTGTGCACTAAAAATATTATATTGTAATCTAAATAAAAAACCCTTACATTGTTGCGGCGTACTCTCATGCTTCGTAACACTCTGGTGCGCCATCTTCTTGCCGCTGAACGGACTGGGATGGTTGGGGCGCAAGTTGTTCATCATGTACATAGATGTGGTCATGGGGTTCATAGCCGCCGGTTCGAAGTTCGGTGCCTCGTCGTGGAACGTGTCGAACGGACCCTTAGGAGATGACTTCGGTTTGAAGGTTATTGATATCCTGTGAAATGGAGAGAGAATTGGTTGGAATACGAAACTATAAATGAAGGAATATTATTGTTTGAAAGATATTTTGCTTTAATTCCGCTACCAAAATCCAAGCTTGGAAGCAGGATGCAGTCCCACCGTCCCGCCCTCATGCAATATGCGCATGCAGGAAAGCCCACCCTCCCGCCCTCATGCATATGCAAAATACACGAAAAGTGAGACAAAAGGGGGGTAGCATGCCATGCAACCAAACCAATACTCGACACGTGTTTCGCCCCTCCACGGGGCATCCTCAGGAGATGCTGACTCGACAACCGCTCGGGCGCGAATGAGCCAGTTGTACGGCTCTCGCCCCTTTATATAGCGCAATGATGACGCATTGGCAACGGTCGATACAAACGTCACAAAGACGTCTGTATCGACCTACCTGCAATCATACTTAAAAGAGGTGATGTAATTAAGTTAGTTTGTTCATTCAACAGTGTATAGTTATTATTATTATTATGTTTGGAGATTTCTAACTGCTCCAACACACACAACCGGAAACTTTTATCACATACATGGAGAATGTTGTACGTATTATTGTCGCTCAAGGAATGGCCGGTATCGATTAAATGTTTAGCAAAATGTGATTTTTCTGAATGGCCATTCCTGTAAGCGGCAACATGCTCCCTATACCTTATTTCGAAGTTACGGCCTGTCTGACCTACATAGACCCCGTTGCAATCATTGCATACTAATTTATAAATACCGGATTTTTTGGAATTTTCTAATTTATCTTTGCCGTTACAAAGATTTCGTAAGTTATGATCTGATCGAAAGGCAACGAAAACATTGTGTTTTTTAAGAATATTCGCGATTTTATCGGAAATGGGGCCTATGTAAGACAGACTACCGACATGCTTGTTAATTCGTTCGGGGGTACATGCATAAAGTAGTGAGCGAACCCTGTCATTCTGTTTATTCTGAATTATATTATCAATAACTTGTTTGGAATACCCGTTTGAAATCGCGATTTGATATAATATTTTAAGTTCTTTGACGTAATTATCCGTGGACAGTGGGACAAACATTAGTCGGTGGACATAGCTGCGGAAGGCTGCAAGTTTGTGTTGTAATGGGTGACAGGAAGAAGCGGGAATTGTTGTGTCGGTGTGAGTGGGTTTTCGGTAAATTTGGAAATCGAGTTTATCATTAACTCTAGTGATAGTTAGATCCAAAAAATTGAGGGATTTGTCGGATTCTAATTCTAATTTGAATTTAATTTTCGGGTGGAAAGAGTTAAGCTTATTGAGAAAAATGACTATTTGACGAATAGTACCCGTCCAACAGATAATTACGTCATCTACATATCTATAATAAAACAGAATGTTGGGTTCGCCCACCACATATTTACATTCAAAGTTATCCATAAATATTTCCGCCATTAAAGGACTTAGAGGTGATCCCATTGCTAACCCCTCCTTTTGGCGAAAATATTCGTTATTGAAACGAAAATAGTTTTGTTGCATGCAAATACGTGCAAGGTTAAGAAAGTCATGTATTTCTCCAGGATGTAAACGTTGTCTCTCCAAATGGTTCTCCAAAATACGAAGGCACTCTTCAAATGGAGTATTTGTAAATAAACTGTCAACATCCAGTGATAATAATTTTGAATTGTGAGGGATGTTGACATTTTTTATTTTTTCAATTAAATCTAAACTATTTTTTAAACTGTATTTAGGTGAAAAAGAAGACTTAGTTTTTAATAAGTTATTGAGATATTTAGCTATATCGTATGTTGGAGCACCAATGTAAGAGACAACGGGGCGAATTGGGATATTATCTTTATGAGTTTTGGGTAAGCCATACAAAAAAGGAGATCGTGGGTTCATAGGGATTTTATATTTTAATAGATCTGGAGAAATACATGACATGTTATTAATAGCATTTTTTAACTCTACTGTAAATTTTTTTTTTTTTGGTGGGGTCGGAACTCAAACGTTCAAAATCCTCTCCCTGGATAACGTCGTTAATCTTCTGGTGGTAAGCAGTTTTATCCAAGATGATAACAGTATTGCCCTTGTCGGCTTTCGTAATTATTAAGTTATTTTGAGTAATTTTGTTTTGTAATGACCGATGTATTTGTAATTCGGAATAATTTTGAGAAAAGGAGGTAGATGAAGCTTTTTTGATCTGAACTGCCACCTGATGTTTAACGGCGCTATCCATTTTACTTCTAACACAAGCCATTTCTGAATCCACCACCAAAGTTTCGAGCGATTTCTGGGATAACCGTGGTCTGATGTTATATTTTAGACCTTTCTCTAATAAAGAAATCTCAGCAGATGAAAATTGGGTATTTGTATAATTTTTAACGCGTGGATAAAAAGAATGAATTGTATCTATATTATTATTTTCTCGATGGTTGATATTACTGTTCCGGTTATTCCCAGATAATCGCTCCAACTTCCTGCGCTGTGTTATATATTTATCATGCGCTACTTGGGAGGCGAAGTCCCGGGCTTTGTTATCTAAATTGTCAAACTCCACATTGTGTAGTTTGTAACTCAATTCTGAGTATAAAACTTTCAAGTGGAGCTTGACATTGTCCCTAACTGAAAACCAATGTCTACATTCTTCGTTCAACCACACCTGTTTTGCCTTCACCAAAGCTATACTACTTGACCGGCTGTGTGTGTTGGTATGTATATTAATATAATGGGGAAATACTTTTAATTGTTTACACTGTTGATTGAACCAAACGTTCTGAGCTGCTAAGCGATGGAGTTTGGTCAACTTGATGTAAAGCTTTGCCTGTTCAGCTATACATGCTGACTTAAGATAAGTTATAGAATCAGGCGTTACTTTGCGGAAATCCATGACATTAAATATTATTGTTTGAAAGATATTTAGCTTTAATTCCGCTACCAAAATCCAAGCTTGGAAGCAGGATGCAGTCCCACCGTCCCGCCCTCATGCAATATGCGCATGCAGGAAAGCCCACCCTCCCGCCCTCATGCATATGCAAAATACACGAAAAGTGAGACAAAAGGGGGGTAGCATGCCATGCAACCAAACCAATACTCGACACGTGTTTCGCCCCTCCACGGGGCATCCTCAGGAGATGTTGACTCGACAACCGCTCGGGCGCGAATGAGCCAGTTGTACGGCTCTCGCCCCTTTATATAGCGCAATGATGACGCATTGGCAACGGTCGATACAAACGTCACAAAGACGTCTGTATCGACCTACCTGCAATCATACTTAAAAGAGGTGATGTAATTAAGTTAGTTTGTTCATTCAACAGTGTATAGTTATTATTATTATTATGTTTGGAGATTTCTAACTGCTCCAACACACACAACCGGAAACTTTTATCACATACATGGAGAATGTTGTACGTATTATTGTCGCTCAAGGAATGGCCGGTATCGATTAAATGTTTAGCAAAATGTGATTTTTCTGAATGGCCATTCCTGTAAGCGGCAACATGCTCCCTATACCTTATTTCGAAGTTACGGCCTGTCTGACCTACATAGACCCCGTTGCAATCATTGCATACTAATTTATAAATACCGGATTTTTTGGAATTTTCTAATTTATCTTTGCCGTTACAAAGATTTCGTAAGTTATGATCTGATCGAAAGGCAACGAAAACATTGTGTTTTTTAAGAATATTCGCGATTTTATCGGAAATGGGGCCTATGTAAGACAGACTACCGACATGCTTGTTAATTCGTTCGGGGGTACATGCATAAAGTAGTGAGCGAACCCTGTCATTCTGTTTATTCTGAATTATATTATCAATAACTTGTTTGGAATACCCGTTTGAAATCGCGATTTGATATAATATTTTAAGTTCTTTGACGTAATTATCCGTGGACAGTGGGACAAACATTAGTCGGTGGACATAGCTGCGGAAGGCTGCAAGTTTGTCCGCTCCGCAGATCATAAGTTACGAAATCTTTGTAACGGCAAAGATAAATTAGAAAATTCCAAAAAATCCGGTATTTATAAATTAGTATGCAATGATTGCAACGGGGTCTATGTAGGTCAGACAGGCCGTAACTTCGAAATAAGGTATAGGGAGCATGTTGCCGCTTACAGGAATGGCCATTCAGAAAAATCACATTTTGCTAAACATTTAATCGATACCGGCCATTCCTTGAGCGACAATAATACGTACAACATTCTCCATGTATGTGATAAAAGTTTCCGGTTGTGTGTGTTGGAGCAGTTAGAAATCTCCAAACATAATAATAATAATAACTATACACTGTTGAATGAACAAACTAACTTAATTACATCACCTCTTTTAAGTATGATTGCAGGTAGGTCGATACAGACGTCTTTGTGACGTTTGTATCGACCGTTGCCAATGCGTCATCATTGCGCTATATAAAGGGGCGAGAGCCGTACAACTGGCTCATTCGCGCCCGAGCGGTTGTCGAGTCAACATCTCCTGAGGATGCCCCGTGGAGGGGCGAAACACGTGTCGAGTATTGGTTTGGTTGCATGGCATGCTATCCCCCTTTTGTCTCACTTTTCGTGTATTTTGCATATGCATGAGGGCGGGAGGGTGGGCTTTCCTGCATGCGCATATTGCATGAGGGCGGGACGGTGGGACTGCATCCTGCTTCCAAGCTTGGATTTTGGTAGCGGAATTAAAGCTAAATATCTTTCAAACAATAATATTTAATGTCATGGATTTCCGCAAAGTAACGCCTGATTCTATAACTTATCTTAAGTCAGCATGTATAGCTGAACAGGCAAAGCTTTACATCAAGTTGACCAAACTCCATCGCTTAGCAGCTCAGAACGTTTGGTTCAATCAACAGTGTAAACAATTAAAAGTATTTCCCCATTATATTAATATACATACCAACACACACAGCCGGTCAAGTAGTATAGCTTTGGTGAAGGCAAAACAGGTGTGGTTGAACGAAGAATGTAGACATTGGTTTTCAGTTAGGGACAATGTCAAGCTCCACTTGAAAGTTTTATACTCAGAATTGAGTTACAAACTACACAATGTGGAGTTTGACAATTTAGATAACAAAGCCCGGGACTTCGCCTCCCAAGTAGCGCATGATAAATATATAACACAGCGCAGGAAGTTGGAGCGATTATCTGGGAATAACCGGAACAGTAATATCAACCATCGAGAAAATAATAATATAGATACAATTCATTCTTTTTATCCACGCGTTAAAAATTATACAAATACCCAATTTTCATCTGCTGAGATTTCTTTATTAGAGAAAGGTCTAAAATATAACATCAGACCACGGTTATCCCAGAAATCGCTCGAAACTTTGGTGGTGGATTCAGAAATGGCTTGTGTTAGAAGTAAAATGGATAGCGCCGTTAAACATCAGGTGGCAGTTCAGATCAAAAAAGCTTCATCTACCTCCTTTTCTCAAAATTATTCCGAATTACAAATACATCGGTCATTACAAAACAAAATTACTCAAAATAACTTAATAATTACGAAAGCCGACAAGGGCAATACTGTTATCATCTTGGATAAAACTGCTTACCACCAGAAGATTAACGACGTTATCCAGGGAGAGGATTTTGAACGTTTGAGTTCCGACCCCACCAAAAAAAAAAAAAAATTACAGTAGAGTTAAAAAATGCTATTAATAACATGTCATGTATTTCTCCAGATCTATTAAAATATAAAATCCCTATGAACCCACGATCTCCTTTTTTGTATGGCTTACCCAAAACTCATAAAGATAATATCCCAATTCGCCCCGTTGTCTCTTACATTGGTGCTCCAACATACGATATAGCTAAATATCTCAATAACTTATTAAAAACTAAGTCTTCTTTTTCACCTAAATACAGTTTAAAAAATAGTTTAGATTTAATTGAAAAAATAAAAAATGTCAACATCCCTCACAATTCAAAATTATTATCACTGGATGTTGACAGTTTATTTACAAATACTCCATTTGAAGAGTGCCTTCGTATTTTGGAGAACCATTTGGAGAGACAACGTTTACATCCTGGAGAAATACATGACTTTCTTAACCTTGCACGTATTTGCATGCAACAAAACTATTTTCGTTTCAATAACGAATATTTTCGCCAAAAGGAGGGGTTAGCAATGGGATCACCTCTAAGTCCTTTAATGGCGGAAATATTTATGGATAACTTTGAATGTAAATATGTGGTGGGCGAACCCAACATTCTGTTTTATTATAGATATGTAGATGACGTAATTATCTGTTGGACGGGTACTATTCGTCAAATAGACATTTTTCTCAATAAGCTTAACTCTTTCCACCCGAAAATTAAATTCAAATTAGAATTAGAATCCGACAAATCCCTCAATTTTTTGGATCTAACTATCACTAGAGTTAATGATAAACTCGATTTCCAAATTTACCGAAAACCCACTCACACCGACACAACAATTCCCGCTTCTTCCTGTCACCCATTACAACACAAACTTGCAGCCTTCCGCAGCTATGTCCACCGACTAATGTTTGTCCCACTGTCCACGGATAATTACGTCAAAGAACTTAAAATATTATATCAAATCGCGATTTCAAACGGGTATTCCAAACAAGTTATTGATAATATAATTCAGAATAAACAGAATGACAGGGTTCGCTCACTACTTTATGCATGTACCCCCGAACGAATTAACAAGCATGTCGGTAGTCTGTCTTACATAGGCCCCATTTCCGATAAAATCGCGAATATTCTTAAAAAACACAATGTTTTCGTTGCCTTTCGATCAGATCATAACTTACGAAATCTTTGTAACGGCAAAGATAAATTAGAAAATTCCAAAAAATCCGGTATTTATAAATTAGTATGCAATGATTGCAACGGGGTCTATGTAGGTCAGACAGGCCGTAACTTCGAAATAAGGTATAGGGAGCATGTTGCCGCTTACAGGAATGGCCATTCAGAAAAATCACATTTTGCTAAACATTTAATCGATACCGGCCATTCCTTGAGCGACAATAATACGTACAACATTCTCCATGTATGTGATAAAAGTTTCCGGTTGTGTGTGTTGGAGCAGTTAGAAATCTCCAAACATAATAATAATAATAACTATACACTGTTGAATGAACAAACTAACTTAATTACATCACCTCTTTTAAGTATGATTGCAGGTAGGTCGATACAGACGTCTTTGTGACGTTTGTATCGACCGTTGCCAATGCGTCATCATTGCGCTATATAAAGGGGCGAGAGCCGTACAACTGGCTCATTCGCGCCCGAGCGGTTGTCGAGTCAACATCTCCTGAGGATGCCCCGTGGAGGGGCGAAACACGTGTCGAGTATTGGTTTGGTTGCATGGCATGCTACCCCCCTTTTGTCTCACTTTTCGTGTATTTTGCATATGCATGAGGGCGGGAGGGTGGGCTTTCCTGCATGCGCATATTGCATGAGGGCGGGACGGTGGGACTGCATCCTGCTTCCAAGCTTGGATTTTGGTAGCGGAATTAAAGCTAAATATCTTTCAAACAATAATATTTAATGTCATGGATTTCCGCAAAGTAACGCCTGATTCTATAACTTATCTTAAGTCAGCATGTATAGCTGAACAGGCAAAGCTTTACATCAAGTTGACCAAACTCCATCGCTTAGCAGCTCAGAACGTTTGGTTCAATCAACAGTGTAAACAATTAAAAGTATTTCCCCATTATATTAATATACATACCAACACACACAGCCGGTCAAGTAGTATAGCTTTGGTGAAGGCAAAACAGGTGTGGTTGAACGAAGAATGTAGACATTGGTTTTCAGTTAGGGACAATGTCAAGCTCCACTTGAAAGTTTTATACTCAGAATTGAGTTACAAACTACACAATGTGGAGTTTGACAATTTAGATAACAAAGCCCGGGACTTCGCCTCCCAAGTAGCGCATGATAAATATATAACACAGCGCAGGAAGTTGGAGCGATTATCTGGGAATAACCGGAACAGTAATATCAACCATCGAGAAAATAATAATATAGATACAATTCATTCTTTTTATCCACGCGTTAAAAATTATACAAATACCCAATTTTCATCTGCTGAGATTTCTTTATTAGAGAAAGGTCTAAAATATAACATCAGACCACGGTTATCCCAGAAATCGCTCGAAACTTTGGTGGTGGATTCAGAAATGGCTTGTGTTAGAAGTAAAATGGATAGCGCCGTTAAACATCAGGTGGCAGTTCAGATCAAAAAAGCTTCATCTACCTCCTTTTCTCAAAATTATTCCGAATTACAAATACATCGGTCATTACAAAACAAAATTACTCAAAATAACTTAATAATTACGAAAGCCGACAAGGGCAATACTGTTATCATCTTGGATAAAACTGCTTACCACCAGAAGATTAACGACGTTATCCAGGGAGAGGATTTTGAACGTTTGAGTTCCGACCCCACCAAAAAAAAAAAAATTTACAGTTGAGTTAAAAAATGCTATTAATAACATGTCATGTATTTCTCCAGATCTATTAAAATATAAAATCCCTATGAACCCACGATCTCCTTTTTTGTATGGCTTACCCAAAACTCATAAAGATAATATCCCAATTCGCCCCGTTGTCTCTTACATTGGTGCTCCAACATACGATATAGCTAAATATCTCAATAACTTATTAAAAACTAAGTCTTCTTTTTCACCTAAATACAGTTTAAAAAATAGTTTAGATTTAATTGAAAAAATAAAAAATGTCAACATCCCTCACAATTCAAAATTATTATCACTGGATGTTGACAGTTTATTTACAAATACTCCATTTGAAGAGTGCCTTCGTATTTTGGAGAACCATTTGGAGAGACAACGTTTACATCCTGGAGAAATACATGACTTTCTTAACCTTGCACGTATTTGCATGCAACAAAACTATTTTCGTTTCAATAACGAATATTTTCGCCAAAAGGAGGGGTTAGCAATGGGATCACCTCTAAGTCCTTTAATGGCGGAAATATTTATGGATAACTTTGAATGTAAATATGTGGTGGGCGAACCCAACATTCTGTTTTATTATAGATATGTAGATGACGTAATTATCTGTTGGACGGGTACTATTCGTCAAATAGACATTTTTCTCAATAAGCTTAACTCTTTCCACCCGAAAATTAAATTCAAATTAGAATTAGAATCCGACAAATCCCTCAATTTTTTGGATCTAACTATCACTAGAGTTAATGATAAACTCGATTTCCAAATTTACCGAAAACCCACTCACACCGACACAACAATTCCCGCTTCTTCCTGTCACCCATTACAACACAAACTTGCAGCCTTCCGCAGCTATGTCCACCGACTAATGTTTGTCCCACTGTCCACGGATAATTACGTCAAAGAACTTAAAATATTATATCAAATCGCGATTTCAAACGGGTATTCCAAACAAGTTATTGATAATATAATTCAGAATAAACAGAATGACAGGGTTCGCTCACTACTTTATGCATGTACCCCCGAACGAATTAACAAGCATGTCGGTAGTCTGTCTTACATAGGCCCCATTTCCGATAAAATCGCGAATATTCTTAAAAAACACAATGTTTTCGTTGCCTTTCGATCAGATCATAACTTACGAAATCTTTGTAACGGCAAAGATAAATTAGAAAATTCCAAAAAATCCGGTATTTATAAATTAGTATGCAATGATTGCAACGGGGTCTATGTAGGTCAGACAGGCCGTAACTTCGAAATAAGGTATAGGGAGCATGTTGCCGCTTACAGGAATGGCCATTCAGAAAAATCACATTTTGCTAAACATTTAATCGATACCGGCCATTCCTTGAGCGACAATAATACGTACAACATTCTCCATGTATGTGATAAAAGTTTCCGGTTGTGTGTGTTGGAGCAGTTAGAAATCTCCAAACATAATAATAATAATAACTATACACTGTTGAATGAACAAACTAACTTAATTACATCACCTCTTTTAAGTATGATTGCAGGTAGGTCGATACAGACGTCTTTGTGACGTTTGTATCGACCGTTGCCAATGCGTCATCATTGCGCTATATAAAGGGGCGAGAGCCGTACAACTGGCTCATTCGCGCCCGAGCGGTTGTCGAGTCAACATCTCCTGAGGATGCCCCGTGGAGGGGCGAAACACGTGTCGAGTATTGGTTTGGTTGCATGGCATGCTATCCCCCTTTTGTCTCACTTTTCGTGTATTTTGCATATGCATGAGGGCGGGAGGGTGGGCTTTCCTGCATGCGCATATTGCATGAGGGCGGGACGGTGGGACTGCATCCTGCTTCCAAGCTTGGATTTTGGTAGCGGAATTAAAGCTAAATATCTTTCAAACAATAATATTTAATGTCATGGATTTCCGCAAAGTAACGCCTGATTCTATAACTTATCTTAAGTCAGCATGTATAGCTGAACAGGCAAAGCTTTACATCAAGTTGACCAAACTCCATCGCTTAGCAGCTCAGAACGTTTGGTTCAATCAACAGTGTAAACAATTAAAAGTATTTCCCCATTATATTAATATACATACCAACACACACAGCCGGTCAAGTAGTATAGCTTTGGTGAAGGCAAAACAGGTGTGGTTGAACGAAGAATGTAGACATTGGTTTTCAGTTAGGGACAATGTCAAGCTCCACTTGAAAGTTTTATACTCAGAATTGAGTTACAAACTACACAATGTGGAGTTTGACAATTTAGATAACAAAGCCCGGGACTTCGCCTCCCAAGTAGCGCATGATAAATATATAACACAGCGCAGGAAGTTGGAGCGATTATCTGGGAATAACCGGAACAGTAATATCAACCATCGAGAAAATAATAATATAGATACAATTCATTCTTTTTATCCACGCGTTAAAAATTATACAAATACCCAATTTTCATCTGCTGAGATTTCTTTATTAGAGAAAGGTCTAAAATATAACATCAGACCACGGTTATCCCAGAAATCGCTCGAAACTTTGGTGGTGGATTCAGAAATGGCTTGTGTTAGAAGTAAAATGGATAGCGCCGTTAAACATCAGGTGGCAGTTCAGATCAAAAAAGCTTCATCTACCTCCTTTTCTCAAAATTATTCCGAATTACAAATACATCGGTCATTACAAAACAAAATTACTCAAAATAACTTAATAATTACGAAAGCCGACAAGGGCAATACTGTTATCATCTTGGATAAAACTGCTTACCACCAGAAGATTAACGACGTTATCCAGGGAGAGGATTTTGAACGTTTGAGTTCCGACCCCACCAAAAAAAAAAAAAAATTACAGTAGAGTTAAAAAATGCTATTAATAACATGTCATGTATTTCTCCAGATCTATTAAAATATAAAATCCCTATGAACCCACGATCTCCTTTTTTGTATGGCTTACCCAAAACTCATAAAGATAATATCCCAATTCGCCCCGTTGTCTCTTACATTGGTGCTCCAACATACGATATAGCTAAATATCTCAATAACTTATTAAAAACTAAGTCTTCTTTTTCACCTAAATACAGTTTAAAAAATAGTTTAGATTTAATTGAAAAAATAAAAAATGTCAACATCCCTCACAATTCAAAATTATTATCACTGGATGTTGACAGTTTATTTACAAATACTCCATTTGAAGAGTGCCTTCGTATTTTGGAGAACCATTTGGAGAGAACGTTTACATCCTGGAGAAATACATGACTTTCTTAACCTTGCACGTATTTGCATGCAACAAAACTATTTTCGTTTCAATAACGAATATTTTCGCCAAAAGGAGGGGTTAGCAATGGGATCACCTCTAAGTCCTTTAATGGCGGAAATATTTATGGATAACTTTGAATGTAAATATGTGGTGGGCGAACCCAACATTCTGTTTTATTATAGATATGTAGATGACGTAATTATCTGTTGGACGGGTACTATTCGTCAAATAGACATTTTTCTCAATAAGCTTAACTCTTTCCACCCGAAAATTAAATTCAAATTAGAATTAGAATCCGACAAATCCCTCAATTTTTTGGATCTAACTATCACTAGAGTTAATGATAAACTCGATTTCCAAATTTACCGAAAACCCACTCACACCGACACAACAATTCCCGCTTCTTCCTGTCACCCATTACAACACAAACTTGCAGCCTTCCGCAGCTATGTCCACCGACTAATGTTTGTCCCACTGTCCACGGATAATTACGTCAAAGAACTTAAAATATTATATCAAATCGCGATTTCAAACGGGTATTCCAAACAAGTTATTGATAATATAATTCAGAATAAACAGAATGACAGGGTTCGCTCACTACTTTATGCATGTACCCCCGAACGAATTAACAAGCATGTCGGTAGTCTGTCTTACATAGGCCCCATTTCCGATAAAATCGCGAATATTCTTAAAAAACACAATGTTTTCGTTGCCTTTCGATCAGATCATAAGTTACGAAATCTTTGTAACGGCAAAGATAAATTAGAAAATTCCAAAAAATCCGGTATTTATAAATTAGTATGCAATGATTGCAACGGGGTCTATGTAGGTCAGACAGGCCGTAACTTCGAAATAAGGTATAGGGAGCATGTTGCCGCTTACAGGAATGGCCATTCAGAAAAATCACATTTTGCTAAACATTTAATCGATACCGGCCATTCCTTGAGCGACAATAATACGTACAACATTCTCCATGTATGTGATAAAAGTTTCCGGTTGTGTGTGTTGGAGCAGTTAGAAATCTCCAAACATAATAATAATAATAACTATACACTGTTGAATGAACAAACTAACTTAATTACATCACCTCTTTTAAGTATGATTGCAGGTAGGTCGATACAGACGTCTTTGTGACGTTTGTATCGACCGTTGCCAATGCGTCATCATTGCGCTATATAAAGGGGCGAGAGCCGTACAACTGGCTCATTCGCGCCCGAGCGGTTGTCGAGTCAACATCTCCTGAGGATGCCCCGTGGAGGGGCGAAACACGTGTCGAGTATTGGTTTGGTTGCATGGCATGCTACCCCCCTTTTGTCTCACTTTTCGTGTATTTTGCATATGCATGAGGGCGGGAGGGTGGGCTTTCCTGCATGCGCATATTGCATGAGGGCGGGACGGTGGGACTGCATCCTGCTTCCAAGCTTGGATTTTGGTAGCGGAATTAAAGCTAAATATCTTTCAAACAATAATATTTAATGTCATGGATTTCCGCAAAGTAACGCCTGATTCTATAACTTATAAATGAAGGATAATCCAATACATATGTAGGTAACTTTAACTGAGTGTACATTGGAAGAAATTATTTGTGAAATACACAGCATACTACTCTAAGGTCTAATTTCATTATCCAAATACTTGAACGTAATTCAATATAAACGGTTTTTTAGATTTCATTCTGACTTTGTTACTTTATGGTATAAAGAAGCAACAGATAGGATTTTATAAGCGCGTTAAGTTATGCTTCTTTTAAGTATATGATCTCATGTTATTTCGAGCTAGGATTTATAATCCTACAGATTTGTTACATAGGAAATTGAGCCTTAAATATAAGTTCATAAAGTCCAATAAGTCTTACGTCGGTAAAGCAGTGGTGTTGACGGTCCCACTCAGAATGTTGCCTTCACTAACGTTATCGTCCATGGTAGTCTTTGCTATATGTGTTCCGGGGAAGGTCTCGTTTTCCTGTAATAGAAAATAAAACAAATTGAATTCAGTAAGTACAATGTTGTATAGGGTTTTAAACGCCGAGAGGGATACACACGGATATACATATACAAATACATACCTACTTATAATTAATTAACATTATTTTATAATTTTAAATATTTTTCTTTATCCTAATAATGGTTTAGTACCGTGAATAATGATTGTTAACCTTGTTAAATTTCATTTCAAAACAAGTTTTCTGATAGGTACTTGTATAGATATGTGAAATGATATCTAGAAGATGGAAAATATATACTCATAGAGATATAAACAGTACACAACTATTTTTTAACTTAATTTCACGGCAGATTACTTTAAAACGTTTAAAGAATTTCACTTACATAATAGAACAGGTCCAGCACCGTAGACCTGACATTAACAGTTGTCGGCAGCGGCCTCACGCTCGGCGTCTGCTGCGAGCTGATGGTGGCGTTGTGGAACTTGAAGACGAGGTAGTCGGGACGGACTCTGCGGATCTCGCGGTTCACGCCTTGACGGAGATCCGCTATTGGGAATCTGTGGAGAAAGGGAATATGTTGATTAGTAAAGGAGCTTGCACAGTTATAGCTTATAATTAGACGTATAAGTAAGCAATTAGATTATACATGTTTTGAAAATACCTAGCTGTAATAAAAACACTAGCAGTCCCCCATGTGAGTATCTAGTCTCTGTTTCGATTTTTTTTTATAGTAATTCTATTATTCTGGAGGAAGACGAACCCAAAAACACAGACATCATGGAAATCAGTGCACCCGTTCTTGAGTTACAAATTGTGTAACTAACCCGATTTTTTACTATACATCCAGTTCAATTCAAACTTATTTTCAGGTCATCATATATTATTTTTAACCGACTTTAAAAAAAAGGAGGAGGTTCTCAATTCTCAATTTAACAATTTTTTGGAGTCGGTGCCAAGCAATATACAAAACTTAAATCACTATTATACCTACAGAATAAGAGCAGAAAAATTAAAACATAAATCTTACAGCTTCTAAATATTAATTCTAATCGGAACCTAATATTAAAACTATTTAAAACACAAAAAAAAGATACTAACGTTTACACTTAACAATATTAATAATATAATTTTACAAACACAATACACATCAATATACTCAGGAATTACCAGTCGTTTCATTACTTAGCTTGGCACCGACTCCAAAAATTGTTAAATTGTATTATAGGTTAATCGTAGTTTAGGTTAGGTTTATTAATATAACAGTCTCTTACCTAAGAACAGCATCAAGGTCGGGGCACTGTAGCGACATATTGCACTGGTTCTGCGCGGCGACCGGCGTTGTCGGTGTGCTCGCACTGTTTGACCGACCGCCGAAGAACGTAGCCGACATACGCTCGACAAGCGTTAGATCGACATCCAAAGTAAATGGCGTGCATTTAACACTGGGAAATAAAGAGATTACATTTATTTTAGCGTAAATATATGTAGGAAAAAATGTGTAGATTATAACCTGACCAGACTGATAGTAAAGCTGACTGAGCTAATTTGAATAAGGCTGACTAAGCTAGTAAAGCTGACTGAGCTAATTTGAATAAAATATAATCAACAGTGATGTAATCGCATAAAATAGGTTTTTACACATATTTAAATAGGCCTTATTCCATTTACATACGAAATTTCAAACTTGGTAAGATATTTATCATGTTTAGCCATTTGATCTACAACCATCGAACATTAAGTTTTGGACAGGACTTAGTTCCTACGGCAAAGGTAGGTATATAATTAGTACTGATTACTTACACAATATCAGTGGTAGGGTAAACAAGTTTCTTCTCCCCGGCAGTGCGCACATACTTCGACGTCTGTTTGAAGTGAACGCGCACGTTCGCACGCGGCGGCGTCGGCCCGTGCTGACTCGAACTTTCATCATCATCTGGTCATATTAAAATTAAGAAAAGTTTATCTTATGCACAAGTGTCATTTATTATTATTATTTTCAGCCATTATCGTCCCACTGCAGGGCAAAGGCCTGTGTGGGCAAGTGTCATTTATTTACCTAATTTTTGAGTGCTTAATGATTCGCATTTTTTTCTGTATCTGTGAAACATTACAAGCATGAAATAGCTTATACTGATATAATTACAGCAGGTGTCGCAACAACGCCTCGTACATCGTCTGACTGCCAAGTGACGTCAGTTTCCACTATCTCTTATGTTAGGGATATACTAACCTTTGCACTGGAACCGGATCAGGTCGAACCCTTGCGCCTCGCTCTCGTCAGCCTCCGTAGCGAAGTAGAGACACTCTTACAGCAGCAGGTGTCGCACCGACGCCTCGCACATCGTCTGACTGCCGAGTGACGTCACTTGCTACTATACCTATGTTAGGTGTGCACTAACCTTTGCACTGGAACCGGATGAGGTCGAAGCCTTGAGCCTCGTTCTCGTCAGCCTCGGTCGCGAAGTAGAGACACTCTCGCAGCAGAAGGTGTCGCACCGAAGCCTCGCACATCGTCTGACTGCCGAGTGACGTCACTTTCTCACTACCGTCTAGTGATATTTCTGATGTTAGTAGCCTAAAAAGGAAAAAAATGCGAAGAATGATTTATTACAACTTTAAAATATGTATCGGTAAATATACAGGGTGTTACCGAAAGTGTATATAAATCCAAAAAGGCTGAAAAGTACTCCTGGTATAGAATAAGTTTATAAAATTTCAGTAAACAATTACTTAATACCAGATGTACTCTTCACCCCTTTTGGATAGATATACCCTTTCGGTAACATTCTGTATACAAAATAACTTTAAATAAACTACATATTATGTACCTCAAATGATTCTTTCCGGTGGTTCTATCAAGAGCCTCATTGGCGGCGCTAAAGTCATCCACAACGGAGAACGGGTCCAAGCTCTCGTAAAACTTGGTGGAGACTTCTTGCATTTTTGCGGCACTCGTCGGTGATATGCAGTCTGATCCGACCAGATTTGGGACTAGAATATCCTGGGAAAGATTTAATTATCGTATATAAATAAATATATTATGTATTTATATTTTGGGCATTTGGGCATTCTTCCCGATTACCACTGATAGCCGAGTGGTGTGTACTGTGGGTTCGAACCTCGCAAGGCATATGAACTTGTGTGTTTCACAATTGCTAAGTCAGAGTGTATGTATGTGAATTACATGAACTAGTGCGGGAGTTGTTAAAACAAAGTTGTGTGGATTAAAACCATATTTTATGACAACATTCATTGTTTAGCAAGCTAGAAAGAATGTGTTATAGCATTTATATTAACACCTAATACATGCATACTATGTAGTATGTTGTTATGATGTTAATTACCTTATGTAGTAAAACACAGGAAACAGACGCGATCCTTAAGCTGACATGGGAGACTTCAGCGGTCGGATCGCCATCTATATGAGGAACTGTCAACAAGAAAAAACAAAATATATAAAATAACTTTTAATTTATTACACTCTATTCATTAGCTATATTTTGCTTTAAAAGACGCGTGTTAATGCGTTAGTAGATATATACTACTATATTATCTCACCGGCACTTCGGGCCTTTCATTGGTTTGCCAAAATTTAAAAACAACATTTTAAGCCTTTCCAGTCCCCAAATCATGAATTTGCATTTGTGACTATGACTCGACGTTAAAATTGTTCAGAAGTAGCATAAATACTGACCAAGAAAACCAAGCTTGAGTACTTTAAAGCCTAAAAGGCTGTTATCAAACTCCTTACCCTTCTTATTCCTCTTGATCCTAGGCGCAGCGCTGGGCATGTTGACGCTGGAGTTCATGCTGGTGCTCATGGAGCTCACCGATGAGGAGAAGCTTTCCGACATCTGGTTGCCGAGTGACGTCATAGGGAGGAACCGCTCGTTTTCCGTCTCGGAGTCGTCTGAGAGTGACATAAAAGAGTTTATAAAATATTACTTTTAGTTTTGGTATTTTTCTCTTTATTAGACTAATTTAAAATCAAATTTACTGAAAGTCGTTCCACTCATTCTTGAGTTATAAATGGCGTAATTAACACGACTTTGTTTAATGTATAAAGATTTATATCGTATTTGTTAGGAACACATAAAAAGATAAAAAATGTAACAAAGTTAATACCAAATAGAAATTAATTGTTTTATCTTAAACTACATTACAAAACGATAGTACAATATTTATATTTTTTGATCAGATAAGACCATTTTGGAGTTTAAGCGATTTTTATGCCCAATAGGAGACTAAGGCTAAATTTATAGAATTCCATTTTGGTTATTCGACTATATGAGTACTTACCATAACTAGGTCCCGACCATCCGTACATGCCTCCACTACGTTTAGAGCTCTGTTTCTCAAGGTTGCCTAGCAACTGAGCCTCGATCAACTGGAAGTCGGCCTGCCGCATCGGCTTGCATTGCATGTTCATACCGCTTGGACGGAGAGGTATGTTGCTAGAAAAAGAGACTAAGTTTAAAGTACCTATTTAATAAATAAGCGAAAAACATGACAAGAGGAGAGAGGAGAAAAAAATGTGTTTTAACTGTTAAAAAATTGTGTTTTTTATATATAATTTTTATTTCGTTTCAGATATTCTGTTTTTTGTTTAGTTTCCAAATCGAGGATGGATGCATAACTCAGATATTTACTTTAATAATGACAATGAATTCAAGATGCAAAAAATATTTGTCAATTTTTAATCATTCAGAAATGTTTTTAACTGCCCTGGACAGCATCAAAATAGATTCGTAATTTTGGATTTAAAACAAATCAAATTACCAACCTGGTATCTTCTAAATGCGGCTGATTCAGAGCATCAACGAGTTCCAACAGCGTATGCAGCTGCCTCGGCGTAATAAACACGATGAAGGAACCAAACAGCATCCTGACTTCCACCTTCGGACCCTCAACCTCTTCAGTATACTTCAATTTCAACGACAACTCCTGCTGACCAGTCAACTTAGCAAATAATATCGGATCGGGATGGTTCAGCTTCTCATCCGGAGTCATCTCCCTGGATTCCGTACGGCTTTTAGCTTCAGCTATGATATCCTTAACTGGGTCTGGTTCTATAGTTGATATAACACTCCTGGTCTCGTAAAAAACATCAGATAAAGTACTCTGGTAGTTCATATCAGGGGTTTCGACTAGGCTGTCCGTTTTGTCGGCTTGTGAAGATACAGACTTCTCCATGATAAGACTTCGGGCCATTGTACGCAGTTTCGATGGGAATTCGTCCGTGTAGAAGGTGACTCCATCGAATTTGATCTTTTTGTTCGTGTATGTTGCTACTATGTATGTTTTTGTTTTTTCAGGGTCTGTGACGTCCGGTGCTGGTTCTGAACCGGCCTCGTCGAAGTAGTCGATACTAGAATGTTAAATAGTTTCATTATTATAGACTAAAGAATAAACAAAGTAAAGTAAGAAGAAAAGTAAGTTTCCTAAATTAGAAAGTTAAATTATTTTGTAAGACTGTCTTTTACTTAAATGTTTTTGTTATTTAATATAAACATGGCTTTTTATATTTATTTAAATGCCATTTTTCAAGGGCACAACATTAGAATCTGTCATACCACGACTATATAAATAAACGCGTCATCAATCAGATATTATTGATTTAGCAAGCAATTACAATCCTTATGCCCTTGAAATAAGGTTCAATACTTCACTTCCGCATACAAGTACATTTCATACATAGAGTTATTTATATTCTATATATGTTATAAAACAGCCTTGAAAGTCTGTTACAATTAGGATCGGAATGTAAACAAGATTGGAATCTTTTAACTGTACTATGACGTCATAATTTCAAGAAAGTAAAAAAAAAATAGGCTGATGTTTTTTTTTAATGACACGAAATTATATCAATGTAAAATTTATAATATTTGAATAGACAATACAAATGTGTCATCTGCAATAAAATCAAGGCCGTTGATTCGTCGCGTTAAGATTATTCTAATCAGACGCCTGAATAGAGGTCATATGCATTAAGGCGGAAGTGCGTATTTAATTAGACATTGAGTATTGGACAGACTTTTTGGGGACAGATCAACGCACTAGAATCTTTTTTGTACTCAAAAAACAAGTTTGTACTTTTTTATTTTGTAGTTTAAGTTTTTCATTTTTTTTTTGTAGTCTTTGTGCTGTGTTTGGCCTATTTTAGATATAAAATAAAGATGAATGAACATTGCTAAGAGCTTATTTTAGGAGTGGTTTAAAATAGGCACATGACCCAAATAGTAATTTAATTCATCTTCTAATTTAATAAAGAGTTCAGGGATTAATTTATTGAAATTAGTATATTGCTGCTTCCTTTCAGTTTTAGTTTATTCTAACTATAGAGTATTTTTTCTGTACAATATATTTAAGGATACTTACTTCTTTATATGGACCTCTAGTGCGATGCCTCGGTCGCCATTTTTAGGAACGTGTTCTATTCTTATTTTTGTATTTTCGAATTTAACTTTTACTCGGCTTAGTACTGAAAAAGAAAACATATTTATTTAATTTGTTGTTTGAAATGACTTCAAACACAATAATGTTTAATTCAACAAATAAATAAGAAAGAGACTTGCATTTAGATTTAATCAGCAATATCATAATTGACCTCTAGAATATAATTATGATAATTAAAAAATAAATTTATTAAATAGAAAGTGTAAGTTACTAATCATCATTAGATTAATTATACTAACCTAATTCAAACACTAATTAGCACAGACAAATTAATGTAACATAACAAATTAGGAAATAATAAAGAACATTAAAAATATTTACAAAACTTTGAAACATATATTTTGACAAAAAAAAAAATGCTTAATCATGTTCAATTCTAAAACAGCTGTATAAACATGGTGTTAAAATGTTCTTACTTGAATCAATAGCGTGTGCAAACATTTCGATTCCCTCGACTGCGTGGGACTCTTGTGGGCCATCCTCCTCTCGGAGGCACTCCGCAGCCAGCTGCATGGATGATGACATGGAGGACCACATGGACTCCAGCATTGAGGATACTGTTTACAAAAAATATTTTTATTATTATTTTAAGCTTCTACGTGCTGTCCCACTGCAGGGCAAAGGCATCCTTTTCATCTCTCCTCTTTCCACACATGTTTTGGCTGCTACTTATAATTATGTATACTTGAAAGAACTGCCTCGTTGGCCTAGTGGCGCTAAGCGCGACTGCTACGCTAGAGGTCTTGGGTTCGATTCCCAAGTCGACCAAGGTGTTATTGGGTTTTTCTATGAAATTCTCAGTAGCAGGTCGGAGTTTGGATTTGTGCCCGGTTAGTGGCAATAGGCTCGCCCCCTATTACATGGGACCTAAACATACCGGCGAACTGTGGGTGTACATTGGTACACCTCTGCCTAACCCTTCGGGGATACAGGCGTGATGTTATGTTATGAAAGACACTGGTTGTTGTAAGATAGGGTGAGTTCTGGTTCATCCGATACATAAACGGGCTCATGAACATTTTTAATTTTTACGTTTGTGACAGTGTGTAGCAAATTGATTATTTTTCGGCCTGGTGGCCAATAACAGAAAGGAAAAAAATCTTAATAATATAATAATAATAAAATCATTTATTGTCAGGCGACTAAGGCCCATAGATAAATACCTTATAAACTAACATACATATTTTATAAATAAAAACTAAAAACTAATGCACACGAAGTGTCGGCATCGTGTTACGCTGCGTGGTGTCGCGTATCCTTCCTCTGAATTTTCGATAGACGACACCCTTCGGCCAAAACTCTTCCTTGAGGAAGGTCTCGATGTGGTGAGTTGGAACTCGCACCATGAACGACTTGAAGTTTGTGTTGTGGCGCGATTCCAACCTCTCCACCCTCAAGGTCCAGTTGGTCTTGGACCGGACATACTCCACGACCTGCTCCACCGTCGTGGTGTGATGTAGACGGGACACGTACAGCTGCGTCGTTGGTACTGCAGGACGCAGCAGGATGTTGGGTCCAGTTGGTGCGGTACCGCACTGGTTCCTACAAGTAGGCTTCTTTTTCTTCCTTTCTACCTTTAAGAAGCCATCCTTGTCGCACGTGTCCTTCTTTAGACTACTCGGTGGCTGTGGTTTGCCACGAGATTGTTTTTCCCCTTTCGCTTTGGCCCGCTTTGTTTGCGTCACAGCGGGCTTGATGGTGGCTGCAACTGCTGCGTAGGCGCGTTTCGGGGTCGATGTACCTACGCTAGCTTCAGCCGCAAGTGTTGACACAGCGGCGGCGGCGGGACGGGGCGCATCGTCAGCGATATCAGCGACCGGTGACGCACTCGAATTCGCCGACTCAAAACTGATGACGGACGCATTTTGCGCCCCGCGACGTGTATTCACGTTCATTTTGTCCGATGACCCACTTACAGAAATAACGTTGCGCAACAACGCCACTTCTCCACGCAGGTCATTGATGGTCACCTGTGATGCTTCCATCTTGGACTTCATATCTTCCAGGCTTGCCTTTAGACACGTAATGTCTTTCAGCAGCCTGGTGACGTCGACGTGATCGAACGTGACGGGAGGCAGCTTGTGCAAGTCCTTCGCCACGAATTCAGGCACGTCGTCAGGATCAGTCCTCTTCAGCAGGGAGATGATATCCTGCAGGCTCTTGTCGCCACCGTCCCTTCGGCGGGATGGCATCTGCTCGAGTTGTCCGAGCGACTGGAAAAGCATCAGCTTGGCACTGCAAACCTCCTCCTCTTTGTAGGCGGATCTGCAGATCTGCACGATGCTGACCTCGTCCATATAATCGATGGCATGGATAATAAATGCCAACACTTCGTTGGCGATGAGTGGTTTAGAACTCATCGCGACTAAGACGGGCAGCGGCTATTGCCGCGCAAAACGCGAATATAATATTCGTAGTGAGCAGCGAAAACGCGACCGTTCTCGAGCGCGCATCGCACTGCACTGGCTTAATTATAATGATTCATTCAGTAAAATAACGGAAAAATTTAATCTACATTGAAAGAAGTTTCATACACAGCAAAGGACTTTCTTTCTATCATACTGGTCTGGGACATAAACATATTATGTACAGTGGCCAGCCTAAATGCCAATACCTAAGTAATACTATCTTCTACCTATACTAAAGCCAATATGGAAAGAGAATTAAACGTTATTACTAATTACGCAATTATCAACTTTGACAACATGTGTTTAAGTTCATTTTAGAATGACAAATATTACCGAAAAGGGCCTAAAAGTAATTTGAATGTGATGGGAACTGAACTATTAGTCATTGCAAAGCACGTTCATTATTTCTTTAAAGTGGCTAATGTATAGTAGCAACACACAAAAAATGTCCTTTGCCACAATGTCAGGTAACAAAATATTGTGTTTATTGTAACCTTGTGACATCCTTCATGAATGTGGTCTTTATTTATCAGTAGATATGACTATGCATTTTGCATAGAAGAGAGTAACATGACCAGTTTGACAGATAATTAAATAAATAATACTAATTAAAATAATATGCAATAAAAGTATTGAGTATTACATACATAAATACATATAGTCACACCTCTTTCCCTTGTAGGGGTAGGCAGAGACCACTTCTTTTCACTTGCTACGATCCTTACACACTTGTTCCGCTTTGTACACTTTCATTATTCCCTTCATACATGTTGTTCGGTTTATGGTACTCTTGACCAGGCCTTTTTTCATTCACACTTGCCTTATACACTTTTTTCGTCAATCGTTCTTCATTCATTCTCTTGATATAGCCTAACCATCTCAGCATACCTTTGAGTATTAATTACTATATATACCATAGTTGTTTGATTGGAATGCAAAACATAAAACACATTGCTGTCTTTTAATACATGCCATTAAGTATTTCAATACATATAGGTGAGTGTACTCTCAAACTCCAAAAACAAAATAGTACATAACAAAGTTATAACAAATTACAAAGACCTTGTTAATTAGTTATGAATAAAATTAGCAATTATTTTACATATAAATTACCTGGTTCAGCCCGTACTTTGGGTTGTACCGTAAGCGAGAGGCCGTTGACCTTGACGATGGAGTCATCTTTGAACAATGTGGACCACGGGATGGTGACCGTGATCTCTCTCATATGACCATCTACTATCTCCAGTGGCCAGTTCTGTGAGTCTCCCAATTCATTGAGTGCCTATAATAAGAAAGAAATAAATAGTGTGTGAGGTAATGTGTTACTGTTTGTATAAAACCTTTTTTAAAAACACCTCTTATATTTTAGAATCTTATCATAGAGTAGTGTAATGATAAGAAATTATCAAAAATAACCATCCATGTGAAAGTTTCATATACTTTTGTATGTATATTTATTAAAACTATATTTTAAAGGGTCTCAGCCTCACTGGTATTTTTGCACCTAACATATCATAAAATGTTCCTTATATGCATAGTAAACTAGTAAAAACAAGTAAGTAAATTCTCTTGTATATTTTAGTAGGTTTGAAAAACCTGATGCAGTCCATTTTCTATTGTGTGGAAATTATTTTATAAATGTTTAATGAATCTAGTATAATTTAAATTGATTTGATGATATACACTAACACTGCAATGTTTATTCAAATTAGTCAAATAAAGTAGCGATAATTAAGAATTGCAATAACAATAGCTTGCATTAAAGCATAAGTATCATATTCTTTATGTGGTTTTCTATTCATTTCAAGTAAGTAGATAAGAATTAAGTTTACAGGCACCTAAAGTTAACCATAGTGACGAAATGTGATCACGTACGAAGGTGTTCTTTGTTTGAAATTCATGAATAACACGTGTTGTTTCGTATTGCGCATATTTTATTGGCACACAAGTGCACACGTTTATATGATAAGGCAAAAGTAAAACGATGTCACATTACATGTAATTTAACATTAAATAAATCTATATAATAAAATAAACTCACATCGCAGTCAAGGCTAACATCGCAAACCGTTCCAGTACCATTGTACAGATCCACACTCAGCTGATCCAAAGTCAGTTTCTCTTCAAGGAAATTACCAAGATACCGTTGTAGCAGATACCTGCAGGCTCTTTTTTTAATACTTTCAGACCATGGTAGATACCACAACATCTTCAGAACTTTTTAAAGAGCATCACACTGAGAATTTTTATTTTTGTGCGTAATGACTATTGTGATTTGCGTGCGATTGACTCGCGAACGTAAATAAACATAACGTTTCGTTTCATTCAGCTGACTGTCAAATGTCAGATTGTCAACCTCACAAAACAAAACTTTCCTTTAGTCTGTGGTCTTGAATATTTTGTTGACAACAGGACAAGTTTATATCGATATAATAAGAGGGAAAGAGAAAGATTTTACATTTGGATACACTGTTCCTCGGTTTAGAAAAAAGAACTTTAAAGAACGCAGTTAAAGTATTGTGTTAATAACAAGATGTTTATTATTTGACCATTTTATTGTTACATAATAAATGAACGAAAGGTGACACGGAAATCATATTTACGGAAATATATTCATCATAATCCTTTTTTTTATGTAAATATGTATAATATGAAACTTTATTCATTATTGTCACTGAACAGAAAGGGCATATACGTATGAGCTGAATTTATCTTATGTCGCAATTCAGATGTTTCTTTCTCTCTATTACATGTATAAATAGTGACTGTGTAAAGAACGAAATTGAGATGCGTCGGTAAATATAGTGTGGCCCTAAACTCGGGGAATCCGACACCAGCCTCAGAGTACGCGAAGCTGCTGGTGTTGTTAATCACTAATTTGATTTCAGCTCTTGATACCTTGAAGTTTTCTGGAATTAAAAGATATACGATACATACATATAGATATTATCAAAAACAGCAGCAGTTGGAAAATTTAAATGTGTAGATGCAAAGCTTTTATTAGGTGACAATAAAAGTTGAATTTAAAAAATTCAGGAATTGACTACTCAATTAGGAGAAAGTCTGACTACTCCATAAGAATATATTAATATTATGGAGTTTTTTATGTACCTAAATAATATTTAAATTTAAACAAAAGGTAGCTCACCGTTTTTGTTCTTGTAGTAAATATCTAAAACCCTGTTCAGAGGTACTCTTGCCCAAATTTTCTGATCGAAGTATAGCATCTTCTCTGTAAAGCATGTATTACACATAATTATTTTGTGCAGCAACTCTTTAGGTTTACTGTCTTTGCAACTTGTGTACTAAACTAAGATTTTGGTTGTACCACTTAAGGAATATAGGAAGACTTGGGTACTTAAAATTAGTTAAAATCCACTTTGATTAATTCTGTAAAATTTACCAAAATATTTATTTCTTGAATTACCAAGTACTTCTTCTTATTTTCGTAAATGACTTACCGTATGTTAATTATTCAGGTATATGATCTGGGCCTCGATTCAGCTATTTAAGAGTTGCTTGAATTGACTAAATGATGCTTCTATTGGTAATTTTTATGATAAATAGCTGAATCGAGGCCCTGCATTTTCTAAGATGTAGACATGTACTACGGGGTGTGTTGAATACTTTATTATTTGTCCTATGGCTGACCAACAATCTCCCCCTTATTTTTTTCTCTTTTCATTTAATTCTCTTTGAATAAGTTTAATAAAATAATAGATTATTGTTCGTACCTTTACATGATCCTAAAGTCATTAAAATCTTGTAGTATGGAGTCCCGATCGCCTGAATTCTTCTCATGAATCTGTATTCGTTTGTATTTTGGACAATAATTAGGACGAGAATCACTGATAAATTAAACTCTTTGATGGTCATGTTGTAACGACGAATACCATCGATTAACTTTAAAGTTGTGCACACGAACAGAAATAACGCGCAAAGTGTCAAACTGTTGTGTTTAGTTTGTTATGTAAACTAGATCACAAGAATCTATTGTTAACTTCATAGAATTAATAGTTATAAACCTAAACCAAGTACCCAATTACGTATATGGTGTAGATCATATAGCTAGGTAGTAGGTAGGTGTCGGTAATGTGTTGAAAAAGAAACGACTTTCAGCATTTATGGGAAATTAAACAACTTTTCAGGAGTCAAAAGGGCATGCTAATTTACATGTAAATTGAATTAAGAAATTCTAATATAAGGAACATGATTCATGATTACCCCCCGAGAAGATATTTGTTAAACAGGTTGACGATAAGTTGCAAAAGCAATTCTTAGAAGAGAGCACAATGTTTATGCTTACTGGAAGTTACCCATCTTTATAATAACATGCGTACTTACGCCTACATATATACGTCATTTCGTATCGTGCTTTGAAGGTTACACGATATATTAACTTATATACGGTATTTATCCTGTATTCATTATAGTGTAGAAGGTTAAATACCAAAGAACTTGCCAGTGATTAAGTATATTCCAGAAGGCATTACCTAATGGAAGTTTACTTAACTATATTTTAACTCATGAATATTACTTTCGACGCATTAGCCTGTTTGGATCAGTTACTACAAAACACAGAAGTATTATAAACCTTTTTACAGGCAAGTTTGTCCTTTATATGCGATCAAGATACCTATAACGATGAACATAATAATAAGGTAAAAATAATAAAAAGGTAAAAACTAAAAGGTTGAGGGCAAGCGCCTTATAATAAGTACAAAATATGTGACAAAGTTATTTATTATCTACTTAACTACAATAAATTGAAATATGTAACTAGGTACATGATTACCAAGTAGAAAGCACGTACTGAGCACCTTCGGCAATACCAGCCCAGGTCTCTTTGACAATCTGTTTGATGTAAGTCGGAGGGACGACGAAATCGTATTCGTAGCCGGGAAGCTCGAGGGTGTACGTGAGAGGGATTCCCACAGCTCTGGTCCAGTCTCGGGAAGTACCGGTCGTGTAGTACAGGACATTCGCAGCGTTGCCTACGATGTATCTGTCAGCTTTGTCGAGAGCGAGCTTGTCGATCTCAGCCGCCATTCGGACACCAGCGAGGTGGAGGATCAAACCGTTTTGAGGTAACGTGCCTGTAACAATTGAGACATGTACTTAGAAACTTCCAGAGAAGTTTGTTGTTCGGAATATACTATCGTCACTAGTGTGATGGAATACATAGATTGAGTCTTTAAAACTCTCACCGTTGTTGCCCCAAGCGTACAGGAACATATTGCCATAACTGTGAAGAGATATGTAGAGGGCGGTTCTCGGCAGGTTGGAAAGTACGGCGTCTCGGATGACTCTGATCTCGGGTTCGGAGAACGCGGTAGGTCCTTCAAAGATGATGGAGCAAGGGTTGGCGCTGGCTTGACTGGTGCCAAAGTAGTGGTCGAAGTTGCGGTTGCCGTCTACTCCGGGGCATTCATCGGCTCCAGCGTGGGACTTGGAGCGAGTTTTGCGCCAGAGTCGGTCCTACACATGGTAATTGGTATTGTAAGAACAAGGTTAATTTACGCGCAAATCATGTAATTAGTGCCTGACTACACATTGACTTTAAAAAGACAAATAAGACGTAAACATTGAAAGGCTTAATTTGGTTTCGGTCCAAGGTCTTCGTTGTTTGTTTGAGTTATTGTGAAGTTGGTTATAAATCAGAAAAATTAAGGATCAAGGATTGAATATTGTCATTGACCCGTTATTTCGAACTTCTAAATTATAAAGATAACATGACGACTTGCCTATGATGAATATAAATGCATATAAAAAAAGACATTTACTTAACAAGGTACCCAATTACTCTTGGAAGGTTCTGAAATAGGTCAAAGTATCATACATGTTGTTAGTCACGTATCGGAATTTCTTAAGGACATGAATATTTACCTCGTCGATGGTGTATTCGTAACCGTCGGGGTTAGCGAGAGGAATGATGATCCAGTCAATTTCTTCAGTGAGTGGGCTGCTTGAGAGTTCTAAAACAAGTTGGTTGATGATGTAGATGGCCACAGGAGTGGTGACCCATTCTCTGGCGTGGACCATAGCGTCGATGACAATGACGGGCTTCATGAGGTTCTCGAAGCGGGTCGTGGAGATGCGCACTAGCTTGATCTGACGACCTTCGTAGCTGAGACCCGCATTGATAACTGTTACAAGGTCAGGATAGGTGGCTGCTAGCTCATCCAAGTAATTGTTAATCTAGAAACAAAGCATATAATTTTACTTAAAGGGTTCGTGATGGAGACAAGTGTGGTATTTATTTGCAAACTTTAATGTCTTACTTCTTCATGCCTGTAGTAAGTGTCGAAGCTGATGGACTTTCCACTGCGTTTTGCGGCCGCTCTTGAGACCTGGATCTGAGATTCTTCTTCGCGAAGAATGCTATAAAATTGACATCAATTATTATAAAGAAGAAGAAATAGAAGTAAAGCCATTTTAAGAATGATTATTATCGTACTTCTTAGCTCGGCGAGGTGAAAGCTTGTGAAGGTATAGCTTTTCCTCCGGATTTACTGGTAATTTTAAAACTTACTCAGCCAGATTGTCAGCCATCTTGAAATATGCCATGTTCCTCTCGTCGAAGTATTGCAGCCATTGTTGTTTCTCTTCGGGCGACAGTCTGACGACGGCCTCAAGTTTGCCAGAAGCGGTTCTTGCAGCGGGCTTGGCTGATATAATGTCTAAGCTAGCTTCCAACTCAGCGATCTGGTCACCAAGACCGGACACGCGGTATAACTGGTGTCTATGGGGGGTAAATAAATAGAATTTAAAAGCTTTAGTTGCGTTGTAGTAGGAAGTTCTGGTTGAAAATAAGAGTAATTTGTATGACCTAGAAGTCATATATTATGGCATACCTACTATCTTGTAGAAAAAGTCCCAGGTACTGTTTAAAGATAATTAAAAGTTTTGGAGTATAATACTATATCTATGTTTGAAAAATGTAGGCATAGTGCCATTAAATGGTCTTCGTATCATATTGGTAATTGAGATACTTTGCTAATATCTTTATAACTATTTACTTGCCACTTATAGATTATTCCAACATTGTTTATCTACTTAGATGTGTATTTTCTTTATTATGAGTTTACGATTGTTAATCTCCACTTAGCTACTATATTATTATTACCTCTATGTAAGTACGACATAAATTACTACTGTTGCACCAGCCACATAAATAATGTTATGATTATGATAGGTTTCTATTGTCATTAGCCATTGTATTGTCTTTCTCAATTTAAGGAACCCTTATAGTATTTTTTCTCTAGATCCTTCCCTATAAATACCTTAGCAACCGTTAAATCAAGTTCCAACAATATTACTTTCAGAAAGAATGTAAAGTATAACTAAAACGGATACATACCCTTCATATTTCTCATGACCCCCCTGGACCAAGGAGGCCACACACAGGAGCACACAAACCACCAACCGAGCCATTTTGCAAACTGAAAACTTATCACCGGATGGTTTCTTTATAACCTTCGATTACTGTAATCCTTTGATAACTCACATATTTTATTGTAGCTCAAGTTCGAGCAATAAATAATTGTTGTGTATTTAAATGCTACCGGCGATTCGAATTATTTTTATCTACGATTTAATATCTAAATTGTGCCTCCATAAAACCCCTAAGCTGTTCATTGATTAGGCTCACTGATCTACGTACCTACATAACTGTAACTATCTATATTTGTCCCAGTCATGGCAAAATACTCAAATAAAGCTCTATTTAAATCTGTGTGTAGTCTGAGTCAATTAAAGGTATAAAGTAAACATACACACATTACTAAATAACCCAAGCAGAAATTGTACCACCTAATAGGTAAGTTGCCAGCTGCTGAGCGAAAGCCACTTCTTCGATGTGAAGGATGATTATTACCCTCGATTACTGCCGGTAGAAGAGTTGTCTGGTGTTTTTTTTACCTGTCCATAATTACAACTGTCAAAAATTTGAATGAAATTATTACTTTAAAGTGTGTATCCAGTTAATCTAAGTCGTAAAGATTGTATAAATCGATTAACGCCCTAGAATATTCTATACTGGCTTTCGTTAACATCGAAATTATCTTTAATCGATATACCTTATAGGTATTTTTTAACAGGACTCTAATCAAGCCCAAGTACCTGATATTTTGTTAGCTACTCCATGTCATCTTTTCCCTATTTGAATATGTCGAAACGGAATCCTATATAAAGAAATAGACCAAAACCATTGTAAAAGATTCTAAGGACCTAGTTTCTTTGTAATATATTTTGTGTGACATACCAGTTTATTTTTAGCGTTGGAATTGTGCAGGAATCGTGTCCAAGATTTTCGTGGAAACGAAATCGGCAAACACGGATATTTTCGAGCCTATTGTTAAGAAAGAAGGTCGACATATAGCAAACACAACTGTTATTGAAGTAAATACGCAATTTAGGCGAATAAACTCGAAAGCGATTACTTAGAATTAAGGATTCCCATTGCTATGCGAAATGGAATTTCTTGGAGGGTCTTAAATTGTTCTGCTTTGGAAGTTCAAAGCATTTATTTGCCAAGAAACTATTAATAGGATACCTATTGGAAACTACAAATTATTTACTCATTTAACCTTATGTAGAGTACGTAAATATCTTTAATCATTGCAATAAAACAACGATAAGTGTGTTCAATGTTTTAATGTTTTATATCAAAATTATTTATCTTGTCAATACTGTTTCCTTTACAATCTTAGAATCTGTTGTGACTGACTTGGCTACTTAGTTTAAAATTAACATGTTAAGTCTTTAATTTACAATTATCTCTAAATAAAATTACAATCATAATTCGTGTTTTAACATATATTTGACATATATTTTCTTAATACTTCTTTTGAAGCCTGAATGTCTCCAAGCGTAAATTATAGGATCACAGAGGCTGTTACATACCCCTAATAAATACAGAGGTCCTAGTGTTAATACTTCTAAAGGAATACATTCATAACCATTTTTCATAATATCACATTTCACATACATTATAACAGCTACATAGTACGGGGCCCACGTGCCCAGAAAGCACAAAGTGACTAAAAGAACAGTGGTGACTGCCTTTATTTTGCTTGGATGTGAATTTGGTCTGCAACATCCAACTTTTCTTCTCCCACTGCCGTCACTTCTATGAGTTTGAGTATCGATATCGATTTTCTGCATTTCAACATGCTTTCCCTTTTCTAAACAGTGAGATATGGTGATAACTACTGTAGGTAGTTCAGCTATAAAGGCCTTGTTAGTGTAGCTAGTTTCTTGGAACTCTCGTATTTTGTCGACGGCTTTGACGGCGCTGCGTAGAATGAGGATGTAGAGGATGCAGACCATGATGATGACAGACAGGACCAGGATCGAGAGGACGAGGAGGAGGGCGGAGGGGAAGACGGCGATGTACCAGCACCGGTAGTCGGTGAACGTGCGCCCCGTCCAGCCCATAGCTGGTAGAGTTGATATGAATATACCTGTTCAAATCGGAAATCAAGTAATTAGAACTTGAATACATCCCAAAATATCATCAAGTGTTTTTTTTATTAGCGAACAGGAATAATGTAAGTAGCTTCTAAATTAAGTAACAACAGTTAAAACTAGTGTTATTAACAAGCATACATTGAAAATACTTAAATTAATAATACACTAAGCTAAACTACTTATTATTTACAAGAGTACACAAACTTTGATGAGTCAAATTAACAGTACTATTGTTTAAATTTTAAATGTACTCTGTACTTTGTTTCGAGACATGACATGAATAATTAAATCTAGTACGAACGGCACGTACTTAGACTATGTCTGAAAATGCTGAAAACAATCACGTGTGTTATTTACAAATATATTATATTTAAGCATATTTACAATTAAATCTAAAATTAATACATAGAGAGCATCTTGACATGGATAAGAGTAACATACTTAATTAATAATATAATTCTACGTGGTCAACTAGTGATCTTACTACACACCTTACATACATGCTTCTGCAAATACTTTCTATACAAAGTCCTGACATATTTCTGAAAACCTTTATGCCACCACGCGTATATCACGGGATTTAGCAAGCTGTTTAAAAATGCCAACGTGGCTAAAGGACCACCAAGCAAAGTTCTCATGTGTCTACACCTTGGATTCGTCAATTGGTCTTCACAGAAAACAAAAAATATAACGGTTATGAAGAAAGGCATCCAAGTTATCATAAATCCTCCAGAAGTTAACATCACTATAGTAATTGCTCTCCACTTATTCGGTTCCTTTGGTTTTCGGCTAATTGCATTAAGATTACACACTTTTTTAACCTGTTTCTGAAACCTTGTACTTTTGAAATCCGACATTGAGAGATTGGGATTGGAAACCTGGGATTCTATAGTGCAAATACTAAACATAGACTGGTTTGTAGATTCACACTGCTTGTCAATATTTCTAAAGCCGTTTGTCATTGTTTGATTAACATTGAGGTCATGGTTGCTTTTAGATTTTATAGCTATTGTGGGCTTAACGATAGTACCTACTTTGTTAACGTAATTACAATGAAAGGATGCACTTTTGACCAACTTGCACTTTGTTTCTTGTGGTATTATGCATTCTGGGTTTGCCTTTTTGGTGATAGTTCCTCGTGTGATTCTTAATTTGGAATTTTCTTGCGATGCCTCGTTTGCTTTAATGTGTTTTACTCCTGAGTTCATTTCTCGCACAGTTTTTAGAGCGCGAACTAATATGATGGAGTATAGGATAACGACGGTTGTAATTGGTACGATACTGAGGAAGGAGTTGATAAGAATGAGGCTGCCAGGAAAGAGAGCGACGTAGTAACACCGAGTAAGCATCAGCTCGGTGTTAATCCATCCTGTGGCTGGCATGAATCCAAGAGTTATACCTGGAATAGGGTTAACACAAACATGTAAATACAGATATTAGCTACATGTATTAGTTTTACAAAGCTTTGTTAACATACAACCTAGATTATGATATACTGATTTATTGTTATTAATAATACAAAATCTAACTACTTTAATCTGCCGTAATTTACAAGACTTTCACAATTTTACATAAAATGAAATAAAGCTAAGTTCCTAGGTTCAACAAGCATGTAAGACTATTGTATGTTTTATGAAATACTACTCACTGACTAGCCATATACAGAGAATGCCGATCCTGACTCGCGTCGTGTTGAACCACCTCTGGTAGTAGAGACCATGAAGGATGTAGATGTAGCGGTCCACGGCAATTAGACCGACGCTGAAGATGGAGACCATTGCGGGACACACCAGCATACCTGGTAAAGTGAATAAATCTCCTTTTAGGAAACAATTTTACTCTTCATGCGTGTCGATGGCAATGGTATCTATATTGTGTAGTCCTAGAATTCTGCTATGAGAACCGCAGCGTGCATGTATAAGGGCACGAAGTACAAGATGATAGGCGTTCCATAGTTTGGGGAGTAATACCCCATCTAATCTTAGGTTAGTTGTGTCTTTTTCTTTGAAAAAAATGTCCAATGTCCAAGTCGATTCAGAGACATACAGGTTGCCCAAAGCAGCGATTTTACTAATGGGGTCTACTATTATTGCGCTAATCAGTGGGCGCCACTGGCGCGTCGGCGATCCGCGCCAACAAATTACACTCTGCCTTTGGCGAAATTACTAACGGTAGCCCTCTTTGAAGATAACCGAGTGTTATCAACCCCGATGATACTGTTTTCTGTGAGTCATAAATAAAAACTGGTCACGACCCGCTAGAACTGGTCAGACATCAACGTTGGGGATCGAAAGTAGAATAAAAAAAGTGCTCGATTAAAAAAATTATCTCTAATTTATATGAGATCATCATTCGCTTAACTAAAAAAATATTTTTTGTGTAAGTAATTGAACTTCTAATTATGAGAGCATAATAAGAAGTTTTGTGTGCTGTAGAAAAACTAGGTACCATTCTAAGAACGATAAGTAGATATTAAGTATATTACAGACATCCAACTAAGTACCCGTAACACCGCCATGTTTTTGTGCAAGCCAATTATTTTATGACAAATCTACCTTACCTATGTATTATGAGTCTGCAAATATTAATTCAAAGGCCAAATTTCTTGTCGTTTTAAAAAATGGTTTAAATCGATAGATTAAGAAGAAAACTACATAGCGAATCTTGGCTTTTAGAATCATTACATAATGAATAAAATAGAAATTCAAGAATCAAAACTGTTAAAATAGTAGGAACCAATACTATAGCAAATTGACTTATTCGTCATCGTACATGATACCTCATGTTTTTATACATTATATCTACCTATAATGATATTAATGTATTTGACAAAAACTTAAATATGACAATCGGTATGCCGTTTTTTGTACGAACTAGGCAAAAACCACTCAAGTACATACGGAAACTTCATTAAGTACCTACCTGTGTCAATTTAATTTTAAAAACACACAATCACCCGTGGTTTTTGAAGGTAAATCAAAATATTTACCAAATTTGGTAATAGAGCATATCTGAGCACTGAAGGATACCCAGCATAATAAATGATTCTGACTCGTTAATTTTCTATAAGAGAAAAAACCGTGCTCTGAATATATATTTAAGAAATGATCATAAAATAATATGAGTCAAAAAATATATCCAGCAATATTTTTTGTAAAATACAATTCTATTTTATACGTCGAAAGGAAATACAACGGTACGTTTACGATTTGTTATTTTAGATGTAGAATGTGTACAGATTTATTATAAGTATAGATTATTTATTTTCAGCCATTATCTTGCTACTGCAGGGCAAAGGCCTCCCTTTCTTTCTTCCAGTTCTCCCGGAAACAATTGAAATGAAAAATAGATAAGGCACAAATACTTCTTGCCTCACTAAGGAAATTTAATAAAAACCCTTAGATAGTATTAATATTAAGCTTACCTATTTGAAAGATACACAAGGGGTTGGAACTCACAGAGTTGTCCACTGTGACTCCGAAAATGAGTGAGAAGCCGACGATGGTGTCCGCAAGAGACACATTTCCCAGTAAAAGGTACGTGCTCTTGGGTTGTTGACCTGTAATAGAAAAAAAGATGTTAAGAATAATTGGAGAAATCAATTCGACTTCTAAGTAAAACACTGGACCATGTAGGCTCAGGGCAGAGTTGTGTGGAAGTGGGAGAGGGAGGTCCTTACCTTGGGGTGGGACATAACGGGCTTATGAAGAATAACTTTGAACAATAGAATATCAACCAGAATGGCGCTCAAATGACTCTGACTTTTCAGATATCTTTTTATGAAGATGAAGCTAGCTTTTGCGAAGAGTATGGTTAGCCCCAAGGATGAAATGAATGATGAAAAATAATAATTAAAAATTAAAAAACACGCCTGCCATGTAAAAAAAATAAAAACAAGTCAAATATTTGCAGTCGGGGTCGGTTACTTGGAACAATTCATTACAGGTCCCCCGACTGCAAATATTTGACTTGTTTTTATTTTTTTTACATGGCAGGCGTGTTTTTTAATTTTTAATTATTATTTTTTTATTTAATACCTTTTAGTGAACAACAGAAAAGCATGACACAACACAAAAAAAAATTCGTTCGGAACCCTTTGCAGGCGATTTCGACTCACACTTGACCATTTTTTAATGTCTATGTCACTCGGGATAACTCAAAGCTTCTAATGATACCACAAACATTGAAATCGGTCAAGCCTTTTAGAAGTTATGGTGGAATAAAGAAACTCACAAACATACATACATACATACATACCTACATACATACATACATGAACCCTGAAAACATAACACTCCTTTTTGGGCAGTCGTGTAAAAAATGGTTCTAAGTTCTTCGAGACCAAGGTCTTTTAGAGGGGGATTCTAGCTGACAGACCTAAGTATAGACTTTACAATGTCATTGAAGCAATAATAGTTGTGGATGAAGACATTCATCGACGGATCATTTTACGATATTTATTTATAAAAAAGTTTGTTTTAAATTCAACAGCATCGTCATCATAATTCAATATTATGTAGTAGTATATTAGTACAAGTGAGCATGTTATTTATTTTTATACTAGCTGTGCCTGCGAATTCGTTCGCGTGGATGACGAAACTTATCAATGAGTTTTTAACCGCAAAATTAAGTTTGTTTTTTATTGTTTATACTTTTCCGAAATAAAAACTACCCAGTGTGGTGCCCAGGATAATAAAGAATAATTATACCAAGTTTCATCTTAATCGAACCGGTAGTTTTTGCGTGATACCTGAACAAACAGACAGACAGACAAAATTTTTTTTTTTCACACATTTGCGTTCGGTGTCGGTCTAGTAACACCCCCCGCCATTTATTTTTTTGATATTTTCAATGTACAGAATTTTCACTTCTACAGATTTATTATAAGTATAGATTTAGTTATTGGACTTAATTTATAGTTAATATAATTATTATTTCATAGACTGCGTAGCAGCACCAACAGCATTTTGCAAATGATTGCATCCCGACATGACTGTCCCATACAGGCACACTGGGTGGGAATAGTTACGGGAAAATTGTAAGTTTATTTTATTATATTATATTATGTAATTTCTAACATAGAGCTTAACTAAATTGTTACTAACACGAATATGGATTCTGTCCGAAATAAATGGTTTATTATTATTATAATACGTACATTGGGAATTCGTTTTTACTTAATTGGGCTGGAAAATTTCTGAATGATGGAATAAACGTTTTGTGTTACATAATGTTCTTTATTAACGTAAGACAATAAAAAGTTACCTATTGTCTTCAATGTACCAATTCGGATTTTACCAAATAATAATATCACTTTTTATGATTATGAGTAGCTAGTACTGTTGTGATGATCGAGCATGTTTTTGCTCAAGGTTTCCGGAGATTTTTTTGCGTATAGTCTTAACCATAGTTATTTAAATAATCAAATTAAGTATGTAAATGGTTAATTTTTAAGTGGACTCTTTTAAATGTGAGTTCTTTATGCTCTTCTAATCTGGATTATTTACCGTTGTTCCGAGTAAGTTATTAGAATAACATTGAGTTTTACCAGTAAAGGGTACGAAATAAATATAGGAAATATTTAAGGCTCTAAATTCGCAATGCAGATATGTTTGATGTAACATAACATAACATACATACGTATGCCCGGTTAGTGGCAATAGGCTCGCCCCCTACGACATGGGACCTAAACATACCGGCGAACTGTGAGTGTTCATTGGTACACCTCTGCCTAACCCTTCGGGGATACAGGCGTGATGGTATGTTATGTTTGATGTGGTTTGTTTAAAGTATATTTTTTTGTTTTGTCTACTTTCTACAGTTTCAAGTAAACTAAGAAATTGAAAGAAAATTTGAGAAACGTTATGTCGAGGTTTAGAGGTAAGTGACAAATAACGTATTTATCTACCAATTAACAGAATATTTCGTGTCACAAGGCACTTAGGAAAATTCTATACCAAAACGTAGTTTAGGTTACATGTATTTATTCTTTAAATTATATTATTAAAACTAGAAACAGGAATTAAAAAAGCCAAGTGACGTATTATTTGAGTGACATCATACTATTATGCTCGTAGTAGGTATGTTCCGTTACGAAATGTCCGACTGGTTAATTAGCTCATATTGACACCGAAGTTTTGATTTTTGACAGAAGAATTACGTATTGATCATTTTTCCAATGGTGTTTAGGTATAGATAAACGTATTAATTATTATGAAGGATTCACTGACTCTACAAACATTACCCTACATTATATTAATTTTATTATATTTATGCGTATTTACTCATGTATATACGTAGTGGTGGCCTAGCGGTTCAATGAACGGAATTGTATGCACAAGGTTGCAGGTTCGAACCCAGGCAAGTACCAATGAGGCTTTTTCAAAGTTATATATATGTACTTTCTTAATTATTCTAAGACACTTCTGACTAACGGTGAAGAAAAACATCGTGAGGAATCTGGATTCCAAAATATGGGATCTGAAATCGCCAATCCGCAGGAAGCAAGCGTGGTGATCAATGCTCGGGCCTTCTCTAATGGGAAGAGGCCTGCGCCTAGCAGTGGGACGTTTATAGGCTGGATTATTTTGATTATTTATTTATTATTTGGATTATTTGTACTCATGTATGAAGCTACTTTTCCTTCCCGGGTCTTCTGCAATTAAAGTTTTAGTGTGTTTGACAATGTTTTCATAAGCTTCAGATTGAGACTAAACAAAAATGTATTACGATTTCTTCTTAACATCAATGCAATGCTTTATCGTTTGAAACATCAAGAGTTGTGAGAGATCACCAGGCGAAAACCTACCAGTTAAAAATTGCTTATTAATTGGTTAAGGATTCATTAATTTTAACTAAGATTGATTAATGATTACATGTTAAATAAGTTATTTAATTAATATAAAAAATTACTAATCATTATTACGTTATATGGTGAAGCAACATCCAGTTTTACAGCCCTTTTTTTCTTCAAGATCAGCTAAAAAAAATATATTGAAACTGTTTAATAACTGGTTCACGCCTATGGAAGTGTGATTAACACAACGGAGACTTTATCCTTATATTTTGAGTGATCATTATTAAGAATTCTTAGAAACATAATTAGCATAATAGTATGTTAATATTATGTGCGATATAACATACGGTCTACGTTCATACCTAGTCTGGATATTTGGTAAATACCCTTGACTACGCATTGAATTGTCTTTTCTGTTTAACAAGATTGTGGTTCTTAGGGAAATGTGTTTATTATTTATGCTGGGGTAGGTAATGGCAACTTTGTCGCTTGGTCCCCGGTAGAGTAAAAGTAAGATTAGCAAAGGTAAGTTTAGCAGGTAAGATTTAAAATTCAGAAAAAACATGCAAATAAAAATTACAAATAACTCAATTCTAAAACCTTATTTTAAGTTTAATTTCTGAAAATAAATACTCCTTACAGAAGGTAACAACATAAACAAAAATTAAATACTAAACTATAAAAAAAAAAAAAAAATTCTAAAACCTGTCTATAAGCATGTATTTAAATAATATTTCTAGGACAAAAACATTTTATCTTCTAATTATTTCCGATCTTTTATGACCTATTTTTTTTCGCCGCTTTTTGTATCGATGATAGAATAATAAACTGAAATGAGTCATTTGAATAGTACTTAAGTATAGCTCTCTGTTTGATCTTCTATATATACTAACCTATGTAAAATCATTGCGTAATGTTAGCAATACGTTTTCCATTTAAGTAGATGTGTGTCATATTTTTATTTTATATCATTTGCGATTATTATCGGTAACTAAAAACAAACACGAATTAGAGCTATCCAAATTTAGAATTACTGAATAAGGTTGGCAAATATTTTGTTTTTCTTGCAGCCAGGAAAATGGTGGGCGTTTCACTAGGTGGTAATAATTGGCCCTTAAACATGTCTAATCATGGAGATCCAAGTTCTGGGTATTGCCAGCTTCTTAATAAGGTACTTTCGGTAACTAAGGCTAATTGTTACTAAGCACGGTTATAGTAACGTCCAAACATACAAAGATGTTTACAGGCCTACTTAAAATAGTTGCTGATTGCATACGCAAAGCTGCAGGTTTGACATACCCAGTACCAGAGTATAGAATAAACTTGGGAGAGGTCTATCTCCAGCAATGGATTTCGATAGCCAGAAGAAAACTACAGAATGAGAACTAGTACCTAATCAATCTCAAAATGGTGGAGATCAATGCTTGCTCTTCTTTTTTTTAATGAAGCCATTTTTGTCCCGCTCTGGAGATGTGGTTTTTCATTGTGGAGTTTTTGGTTTTGGTATGTGTATAATGTGTCGTCATTAGGCGGTAATTGATAGGCCTCTGAAAAGGCTCTACGCTACGATGACGCAATCCATAGGAACTACCATGCCATTTCAGAATAATAATAAGTAGCTATGTGTAGCATTTCAAAGTAACTCATATTTTTTTGCTTTAGGTTTATAGAGACGCAAAAATACTTTATTTACAACTTAATTTTAGCTTTAAAAAACCTCAATATGACTTATTTAAAAAAATAAGGTCATTAAATAGGTTTTTGCTCAAAAATATTCGCTGTTTTGTAGTCTCTAGAAAATACATTGTCAAACGATTGTCAAGGTACATACGACTCAAAAGGTACTCCTTAATTAAAAAAAAGAGTACCACAGCTCTTAACTTTTGGACTATTGGTACGTAATCCAGAAGCCAATCGCATTCAATACTTAATGGTAACTCTTTAAACAAATTAACAAAGAGCGTTGGGAAAATACGAATTCCTTAGCGATGAGCTGTAAAATCACTGGGTAGGCTTGTTTGTGCGGCTAATTATCACATGATCGTTATGTAGGTATCCTTCGGCGACGCCATTTTAAAATTAAACTTATAATACTGGTAAAGTTGAGAGATTAATGTCTTGATCTTCTTTTTTGTGTCAATTGTTTTTGCCATTGCCAAAACATAGCCAGATCGATTGCTCTTTGATTAGATCCAAATTATACTGGGGATATTTTCGGCTTAGAATGTTTATAGTAAAGAATCTCATAAGTAAAAATCTAGCTGAGCACCACGGCTTCATTCGCCATGTTTTTTTTAACATCGCGATTTTAAATAGCCTTCCCCGAGAATAGAGAATCAAATGCAAAATATTTTTTAAAATCTGACATGTGATTACATAGATTGTCGTGTTTAAACAAACAGACACTTTAACTTTGTATGAAGTATAGATTTGTATCGTTATGCTTATCGTTAAGCCTCTTGTTGTCAATAGTAAAAATCAGCGATGAACTTATTACAGCCTACTTTTGTTTTTGAAGAACAATAATAGACTATTCTGATTTACATGATAATGTATTATGATAAGTAGTTCTTAACTATTTATATGATACGGAAAGTTTGGTTTTGTATTGTTTAATACGTTTTTATTAACTTAATCTAAACTAAAACGATACTGGTTTTAATAGTTTCCTATGGAAAAAAAAGTTAAAAATGATTTTAACGATGCAGAAAATATGTTTGCTCAACATTTGTTATTTTATTAAAGTTCAGGATTCGTTTTTCCGTAGGTGTACATGGATTACCTATTTCTAGTGTATTTACTAACAATTCAACCATTATAATAATATTTAAATAATAATTTTTGTTGTTTAATTGTTTATTATTGGCTTACAGTTTCAAACAACTTAATCTACATACACATTATTTATTATCTGTATTATTGTTTCATAAGGCAATAGTAAAATAAAGTGAAATGAAATTGTTAGGATAAGAGGTACCTCAAAGAAATTTGACCTCTTATATATATAAGACCCTTGCGTCTATTACAGACGATTTATGAAGCATTGACCTCTTAACCTTTTGGAAATTAGCATATACTATTTATAAGTATGGGGACAGAAATTTTATAAGTAACCTAAGAAAGTATAAAACAATTGTAACTACTGTACCTACTTCACATATTATCACCGAAAGTCTATAAGTTATTAAAACTAAATCAGTCGCGTTAACATTATAAGTAGTTCCTTAATAAGTTAAGTATTTCAAGGCATAAGCACCTGTATGTAATTATAAAACTTGATCATGTTAAAATAAATATAAATCATTCAATTACCTTTTCTAAGAATCAATCCACTGGATATAACAACTGTCAAATTGCTCAAAATAATAAGAGTTCCAATAATGTAAGCCACTGACCTATACACCATTAACTGTTCCTTCTCTATAGTACGGTAAGCTTCGTACAAATCAAACAAATGTATCTGTGTCACTTCACTTTGATTCACATTAGAAATATTTAAATTAAAAAAGTCAATCACTTCGTCCAAAGTAACGTTTGTTTTAAAATCCGTTGTGTTCGTCTCCATTTTCGTAGGCACTTAAGTAATAAATAAAATAAATACGAGTTATTTACCGACACATGTCAATGCCGTCGGTGGTCGCTGAAGAATGGCAAATACATGTCAGGATGAGTTTTCTGTAGTTTTGTATATTATAATAAGATGATTTACATGTTTTGTGGTTCCTCAGAAATGTCACGCGATTTCGGTAAACATGCGTACTCTGCTGGTTGGCAATAGATTCTAGTTGTACTTATGTATTTTTTATTTACTTTTATATTAACTGGTTTTTCGTTGCTACAAGTCAATATGTCAAGTTTTTTTCTTTATGTCGATATCTTAATATAGATATGGGTATCGAGACGAATATAAGACAAATCTATACTAATAAAATGAAGCTAAAAAGTGTTTGTTTGAACGCTCTAATCTTTGAAACTATCAGATGGATGTAAAAATATATTTTTGCACTTCATAGCCCAATTTTCAAGGAAGCAATCTTTTTTATATCTCGTTACTTGCCTTGGGAGAAAAGCAAGGAGAGAAAACCGCTTGGCTCACCTAGTGTTTTACAACTTTTAATTTTAAACAAACTTTAAATCATACGGAACCATGTCTATGTTGTTTTCTTAGTTTATTATGTAAGACAATGTTTCTAAGTGAGCATTATTGCCAATTAAGATCGTTACAAACGCTCAACTCGTCGTTTTGAATACAAATTCATCCAATGAGGATGTTTAACAAAGGAGAAGCTTTTCAGGCAGTTATTAGCGGAGGCTCCTTAAATTGGCAAAAATCATGTGGAATTTAAATAAATGTCAGTTTCATAATCGCATGGAATATTTGAATGTCCATTTATATTAAAGAATAGGTTGTTGATGTTGTTTTGTTTTTATTTTGGTGGTTTGAATAGGAAAAGTGTTTGTTACCGTTGAATAGAAAAATCTATGTGTTTTCATAAATATGAATAACCTTTTTGGATGGATCTGTCTAGGCAACATCTATGATGATGATAGATACTGTTACTTAAACTAAGAAAACTACGCGAAGCATTCTCAAGCAAAGGCGAGAACGGGACTGGGGTGTTTTTGGTCGGTGCGAGTCCGACATATCCCCTACGCGTGCCCTCGACGTGGGTTGATCTCATTAGATTTTCACCCGGAAAAAAAAATGTAGCGACATACGAATTTATACGAATAATTTCCGTTATTTTAAAAGCTGGCCTTGGCCCAACAGTAGGACGTAAAAGGGTCTAAAAAAATAGAGAAAAAGCAAGGTCCCATACAAGCAAATTCGCGACTTTATAGACTTAAGGCTGCTTTTCAAACGCCAGATAATTTAATCTGAGGAATAATTTTGAATTGTTGTCAGTTCTTCAATACAAAAGATGTCAGACGTGAATTTTATCTCTCGAATAAAAATGATCAGGTGTTCGAAAAACTCGTTCAGTCTCATAACGTTCAAGTTGCAAAATAACATATGGTAGCAAAAACATCAAATCTCATATGCAGTGACGGATTAAGACTACTTGATGCCCTAAGCAATCCACGTCTGTGGGGCCCCTCTATCCGTTTGTCAACTAGTAGGTAGGTACTACAGTCATTTGGTGCTCAAAAAGAGAGTAACCCGGAAAGTTTTCCGGGAGATTGAAAATTGGTGATTTTATAGAATACGACGTGCTCTTTTCGAATTTTCACTTTGCCACCTCATATCTTTGCCGCTTGCGCCATAAGGTAAAAATGGAGCTCAAAAACAGTTTTTTGACAACAATTCCTTTCCGGATTATTTTTACGAGATAAATACATAGTTATTTAATAAATTAAACTAGAGAAAATATCCTACAATATGTTAATAGTATTAACCTTTTTTTGTAGAATCAATAGTTTTAGCGTATGAGGGCCACAAAGTCCACTTCTACACGCTTTTGGCCAAATAACTAATTTCCCCATCACCATGAGGTGCGTAAGTTGCTCGTTTTGTTTATGTTATCTCCAGTAGACCTAATCAGGGGGCACGGCAGTGCTCCCGCCCAGTCGAGAAAAAACAAGCGGCTAGGCCGTACCATCCTTAACTCGAAGACTATTTTCGACCCCCTGTAACCTAGTTGTGGATAAAACTAGAAGCCTAAACTTTCATTACCCAGGCAGGCATTATATAAATACGGTATATTTTAAATTTCATTCAATTTAAACTAGTAGTTTAAGAATTATCGTGTCTTAGAGTTTTTATGATCGGTCAGTCAGTAAGTAAGTAAGTAAGTAATCATTTATTTGCACAGAATGTAGGTGTTTACAATTGGTGTTACAGATATATAAGGAATCCTTGTACATTCTGCCTATTTAGGCATGCAAACATTTACGAGCGACATTTGCTCACCATAATCTTAAAACTAATACTATGTTAATAACAATAAAGTTTAATTAATGGAAGGATCATTTAAGAATTCTTGAACAGAGTAATAACAATTATTTAACAATAAGGCAGTGAGTTTCTTTTTTAAAACTTTTAAAGGTTGATCCTTAATGCAATTAGGAATTTTATTAAAAATAACAGGAGCCATTCCCATAACACATTTTTTGTACAAAGCTGTTTTATAGTTACCTTCATACAATAAGTTTTGGTACTGTGATCTCATTGAGACTGTGCGACATCGAACTTCTTTTAAAGATTTAAAGAATTGAGGATTGGTCTTTACAAACATTGCCATTTCTAAAATATAGATACATGGGAATGTTAATAGTTTATGTTCTTTGAAAACTGAAACACAACTGTCTGTGACTTTAATATTGAACATTGAACGTATGCATCGTTTTTGAGCACGAAAGATATCCTCCCTATAAGTACAATTGCCCCAAAAAATAATTCCAAATCTTAGTATCGAGACCACCAGGCCGTGATAGGCTAGTAAGTGAGAGAGTGACAAAATTAACAAACTGTAACTAGCTAGTTATAATTCTTAAACTACTGGTTCAAATTTAATGACGTTTAAAGTACCTATACCAGGTCTGGGGGCACAATTTGATACCTGATTTAATAACTTTACATTTTTTTAAACTTATGTTTTTTTTAATCACTAATCGCTACTTTATATAAAATGAATACATAAATACGTTTCTTAAATATTTTGTTTGGTATATGGTACGGCCGGCCGTACCGCTTGTTTTTGCTCGACTTGACGGGGGCAGTGTCGTGCCCCTAGGTTAGGCCTACCATCCATTTCTTGAAGCATTTCAGACCATATTCAACCCCCTATAACTTCGTTGTAGATAAAATTAGAAGCCTGAACTTTCATTAACCAAACAGGCATTATCTAAATACGATGTATTTCAAATTTAATTTAATTTGAACCAGTAGTTAAAGAATTATAATTTGTCAAAGTTAGTTTTGTCAGTCACTTACTTACTGACTGACCGATCATCAACACCTAAAGACACAATCATTTTTTCGGTGTAGTGTATGGTGACGTGAGAGTGAGACGTGATGCCCTAAGGACGGATTTTTTTTTTGCTTCTTCTGGTGCCCCCCCAGACGTGGTGCCCTAGGCAATTGCTTAATTTGATTAAGGGTTAATCCAGCACTGCTCATATGACCCAAGTCTCGAAACCTCCAAGTTGCAAAATATCTACATCTCAAAACGTTCAAGTTGCAAAATAGTCAAGTCTCCAAACATCCATGTCTCGTAATATACACTTTTATTTAAGTGGATCAGAATCAAAATAAATCATTCATGTTGTGCCGTGCCTCACAGAATGTATAACGTAAGTAGAGTATACATATATAACGTATAACATAGTGTTTTTTTTTTTTTGGTAGAGATCTTTGCAGTTAGCCTGAGCGCAGGCTTTGACTGCTTCACCGGACTTTAATATATATATATATAACATAGTGTAATGTATCCTAATAGTACGTCATTTGTTGCATCAGGGTCTCGATTCAGCTATTTTAAATGCATGTCAGTGGTCGGTCAGTGTACTTGTCAATGCGCCTAATTTTCGTATTCAGATAAGCCTACAATAAAATCTCATTGAACTCTCGAAGAGAATGATCGTAATGACCAATTTTGACGTTCATTAAGAACTTTGACAGTTAGCAGAATGCCAATTAATGTAAAATTTACCAAATGAAGCAGGTCATTTGGTCAATTCGGGCAACTCTTAAATAGCTGAATCGACTGATCCCAGGTAGTGTGCATACATCATCATACATCAAATGGCAGTGGTTTACATTCGATTCGATGGGAAATCCTTTATCAGGGAGGGTTAGGTATTCGTATCTATCTAATTACGGTCAATGGCTCTACATACCTACCGGATTATCGTTAAGCACCCATACGTGATATTTTACAGTAAGCCTCGTGCTGATATCAGCAGAAAACTATATAATTGCTAACAATAGTCATATAGGGACCAAATCGTTAAAGCGATGCTTACTATTGGTAATAATATAATGTACTAAAAAGAAGTTTCATAAATTAGGTTTTAAACGACAATACGGTTATTAATATACCTATAGCGGAAAACTTGTAAAATTTATAATTATAAACAAAAAACCGAATTTTTGTATTGGTTATGCAAGACAGGTATTGTGCAAGGTATCTCTACAGTAAACAAACATGTAAATCAAACAAAACATGCAAAAAAGTTAAATCTTTTTAGAATGTAACTCTACATTAACATTTGTGTTTTTTGTGCTTGTGGTTTGTGTATCGTAATCAAATCGTAAGTAGGTTCCACTTCCATATTCCTTCTAGTAAGAACCTACCTAGACTACCTACTCGCTACGGTGAAATGACTTCAGAATACTGAAGTAGATAGGTACCTACTAACTTCAGGTTAAATTATATGAAGTTGGTTGTTAGAAGTTATTTGCTTTATATTAAGGAAGAAATAATTAAAAGATATACTTTAGTCTGTGGGTACCTAAGTAAGCGGAGTAGGTGACCAGTCTTTACCTTACCCATTGGATGCAGTAACGTGTAGCACCCACTTACCTATATTATCTCTGAATAACAAGCAGCCTAGATTTTTTGCTACGGCCAATACAAAATTACTAGGTAGCTACCTATTAACTGTTGTTTAAGTACACAAGTAAAAAACTTGAATCGTTATACTTATCACTTACCTACCGCAACTTATGCACGTTTTGCATGCAAAGTTTGTTTTGAAGGATTGAGTATTCTGATCACTCTTGAACAACATCCACAAAAAATTATAGGTACCTATTCAATAAATTTTTCAATTTATTAAGGTATAACAAACAACTAATATTAAATAGGTACCTACTACTGAAATTTTGCAATTTTCCTTTTCCACTAGTCCACTATACAAAAATTCTTGCTATAACAAAACGCAAATCTTAGGACCTTTCTTTATACTACTTCGGTACTAATAAAGAAAGTAAGGTAGGTCGCTGTGTTTTAAAATGAAATAATCTATTTGAATTATGGAGTATACCACCTATATTATTTTTCCCTGGCCCCCAGACTGCGCTGCAGTTGCACTGTTATTCAGAATATTTTTTTTATAGTTTTTTTTTTTTAAATCAAATTAGTTTGCAAAATGAATACGGAATTTATGCAAAATAAAAACAATTAACATAAATAAATCATAAATCATTTATTTATTGTTTGTCACAGGTTAAAAGACAGTTCTTACAATTATAAATTTTCGTATCACTGTAACATACCCATGGGGTGTACAATATTGACAAATATGTCCTACAATTCATTTATGTTTAACCCTTTCAAAACTGGCGTGCACAATTGTAGACATAAGATATAATTTAAAAAATAAATATTAAACTCTCAACCTTTCCGATTGAAAACGGTTGTATTCATTTGTTCACTTATAAACTACTCAATTTAGTACTACTAACGCCATCTCTTAGCATATTCTAGCGTTTTTCGACAAGTTGCGACCAGCGACCGTGCGTAATTTGAACTGTACAGGTGAGCTCTTTATTTTATTTCAACAAAATATAAATACATGCAAGAAATCATCTGGAAAAATTATAAACGGATATCTTATATTATTGGGGTCATGTGTAACGTAATATTTGTGTGTTTTTTTATCACCTTATATTGGTAATCTACATTTTTATATTTGTGCTCAATTATTCCCATCAGGATTCAACTGAGTTTTCTTTTCATTGTTAACGGTTTTTTACGAAAATATGTTTTGTTTATATTTTTAACGTTTTGCTAATTATGTTACTAAGATAAATATATAAAATTAATTATGATATTGTTTACTTATATTTTCAGATGCAAAAACACCAATATGTTCTCACCGGAGGCGTTACAAGCATTATATGAAGGAGAGCTTTCTGACTTGTTGTTATCATCTGATGACGAAGATAATTATGGAAATTCAATTCGTCCAGCACCCTTAGCTGCTAGAGTTGGCGCAGATGTCATTCACCAAAACCAAAGGGAGTTATTTCCTCCTGAATCTGATGACGATGAAGGACCTAGCGAATTGTATGACGGCGTCCCTGATCAGGAACCAGAAAATTCAGTCAACTCCCGTGATATATCGGAGACTCAACCAGAAATACCTTCCACAACTGAAGATATTTTACAGGACCTCACACCAAAACAGAGGATTGCATGGAGACAAGCGATACAAAGATAAGCGATATATTGAGGTTGAGCGACCTGAGGTCGTAAAGCGCTATAATCATGCAATGGGTGGCGTTGATTTATTAGATCAACTTATGAGCTATTACAGAACATTTATAAAATCAAAAAAATGGACACTGCGTATGATATTTCATGCATCGGATCTGGCAGTTGTTCAGGCATATCGAGAATACCAAATGGATAACGACTTATTAGGCACACCAAAAAAGCAAAGGCTTACTTTGCTTTACTTTCGTCGTCGTTTGGCTGACAGTTTGGTGCTACAAGATAAATTTTCTATCGCCAAAAGAGGTCGACCAAGTAGCAGTAGTAGCTCAATGATGCAAATTATACCAAGAAGGCCAGGAGAGATTCGCCCAGCAGCTGAAATAACTCGTGACGGTGTTGGGCATTTCCCTACACATGACGATGGAACTGGGACTAGGTGTAAAATGGTGGGATGCAAGGGAAAATCCCGTGTCAAATGCATAAAGTGCAAAGTTCATTTATGCCTAACTAAAGACAAGAATTGCTTCTTGGCCTTCCACACATAAATAAAGTTTTTTTTTTCTAATTATTGTTCTTACTGTGTTTTTGTATTTGTGCCAATGACTGATTATACCAAAAAACTAATAAATGTTTATTTTATTTCATAGAAAGATTTTAACTATGTTAATTCATTTATAATTTTGTAATAAAAATGTTTCTAAATTAATATCATTTAATTTCAGAAAATCTTTGCATACCTTATTCTTATTACTATGTAGGACGGGAGTCCACATTTGTGCACATTAAGAAAAATTAGATTTTCCCGAAAAGTTTAAGGCAAAAATTTTTTTTTTATTTTTTTTATAGTCACCTTATTATACTTTAGACACATGGAATTTACCAAATCCATCGGATGAAAAAAAATAATTCAGGTCTGAAAGGGTTAATACGTCAAAGTAGTAATAATAATAGATTCTAAAATGTCAACCATCTCACACTCATTATCAGATATAATCGTTATGAATAATAATAAACATGTAAAAATTTAGTCCTACATAATCTTAGATTTATTATAATTACATAATTATTACGGTCAATATAATTTACATTTACCTACCTTCAATAAGTAAAAATAATTTTAGTCAGATATTCTATCATTAAAAAATTCGTTAGTTGAATAATAGGTTTTACGAGAAACTCTTTCAGCTTTAATTTAAACATATTTAACATTGAGACATTTCTAATACTGTTTGGGAGTTTGTTATAGATTTTCACTCCAATGCCAAATATACTGGATTTAAATTTTACTGTTCGACATGGAATGGCTTTAAGCTCAGTATTGTGTCTCGCACTTCTCAACGTTTCATACTTACGCACTTACGCCTTACTGCCGCTTCAAATATGAATAATGACGGTAAAGTTAAGATTTTCAATCTTTTGAAAGCTGGTTTACATGAATCTGTCTGTCGAAGCCCGCATATGCTTCTAATGCACTTTTTTTGTGCCTTTAGAGCACACTCTCTGTTTGTTGAATTACCCCAGAATAGGATACCATATTTCAGAATAGAGCCTACGTATGCATGGTAAACACTTAGTAAAGTACTCTCATTTGTAACTTTTCTTAACATGTATAGGGCATATGAAAACTGGTTTAGTTTCTTACAAACATGGTCAACCTGTATTTTCTAATCTAGTCCAGAATCAACATGTATGCCGAGAAACTTGGTGGTCTTAACTTCTTTAACATTTTCATTTTTGTATTTTATGTTCAGTTTTTTAGGTTTCTTATTTTTATTAGCAAAGGACATGTAACATGTTTTTTCTAGGTTAATTTTAAGGTTATTGTCATTTAACCAGTTAATGATGCATTCTAGAGAACTATTCACATTAGTTTCATACTTTTCTTGTTCCTCGTCAGTGAAAATAGCTGTACTGTCATCTGCAAATAATATCATGGCATGGTTTATGGCTTTTGGGAGATCATTAATATATATATTAAACAAAAGTGGTCCAAGAATACTTCCTTGAGGCACCCCAAACTTAACCGTTTTTGACTGAGACTGAAATGTTTGTTCATATTTTGTTTCATTCGATATTCTTGTTATTTGAGTTACTTGAATCCTATTATTGAGATATGATTTTATAAGATTTAATGCGTTCCCTCTAATTCCGTATTTTTCTAGTTTATTTAAAAGAATCCTATGGTCTACGTAATCAAATGCTTTTGACATGTCCATGAATATTGCAGTTACATGTTGTTTATTGTCCAATCCTGTCATCACTTTCTTCGAAAAATTAAATAATGCGTCGCTCGTAGATTTGCCTTTACGAAACCCAAATTGCTCATGTGTGAATATGTTATTAGATTCAAAATAATTGTAGAAGTTTTTATAAATAACTCGTTCAAAAATTTTTGCAAAAATTGGTATTAAAGCTATTGGTCTATAAAATTTCATGTCCTCTTTATCTTCCTTTTTAAATAATGGTTTTATTATAGTTATTTTTAGTTTTGAGGGAAATATTCCGTTTTCAAGGCATGAATTTATAATGTTGCAGAGTACTGGAGAAATGATATGGGAAACGCGTTTAATTATTTTAGTGTTTATACTATCGTACCCTGTACTATTAGTGTTATTAAGTCTATTTATTATTTGGTCAACTTGAAGTTGGATGGATTTGAGTGATGGATTTGTCGGTTTCATAAACATTGAATTGGAATTATTATATGTCATTGTTTTTGTATGTGTACCATTTTCCTTTGTTATAGGCTTTATGTCATCTATAAAATAATTATTAAAAGATTCAGCTATTTCTTTCGGCATCGTAATAATTTTATCATTTACTTTAATATCCTCTTTAGGAGTTACAGATTTATAATTATTAACTATCTGCCATATTGCTTTGGCTTTGTTGGTAGCTGAGTTAATATAATAGTTATTTTGAGACATTTGCGTTTTTTTAATTATTGCTTTTAGCCTTTTTGTGTATTCTTTAAAGTACTTTTTATCTTTAGGATCTGAAGTTAGCCTATACTTCCAAAGTAGCTGACGTTTTCGTTTAGAGCATACTCGGATAACTTTACTTAACCATTTAGGTTTCTTGGAAATGGGTATTTTAACTCTTACAATAGGGAAACACAGATCAAAAAATAATTAACAAATTGTTATGAGACATTGAAACTTCACGGACCTTAGCTGGAACGGAACGTTTTATTTTTGTCGTTTCGTTCTACGGAACAAATAAAAGCAAACGCCTGGTTTTGCTTTATATTAAAAAATGAGGTTGAATGAATTTAACTTCACGTATTTTATATACTAAATTTATGTAAATGAAATTCCTTTTCCTTTAAACTTAGTGAGATTAAGTTTGATTCAATTGATTCATGGTAAATAATTATAATGAATGCATATCGTAAGTGACATATAACTCTGTAGAACGTAACGGAACTTTCACTATTATAGTTCGCTACGGTTTATTTATTAGTTAATTTCTATATTTTTATACAAAATTCGTATCTAGAGTAAAACCATGTTAAATATGTCCTTATTAAGGCAGTTTTCTAGGTGTGTAAATTCATTGGTAATTATTTCTGTCAACATAACCTCTAAATTATTTAATAGTTATTAATATAAAATATTACTGAAATTTTCAGACTAGCGCTACGTCCACCCTCAAGAATACCAATAAGCTGCCGTAATATTACCACAACATCAGTTGTTCAGTTCAAAACTACAGATCAACTATGGTAAGTGTCAACAACCTTAGAATGTTTATAATTCTTACGGAATTTACATAACTTCTTATAAAAAAAAAAATGTACTTTTATTAACTGCCAATTTACATCTATTTTTACTACTAGTGTTTATTGCTACGAAGTGAACACTGTATGTTAATATCAATGATGATTTTCGTTTTTGTGATATCTGTCAAAGAAAGGATAAGAATACTTTCTAATTTCTATAAAATAGTTTTAAAAACTATTCTTCAATGATCTATTTAACTAACCAAAAAAGAAAAAAAAACAGCTTTTTAATATAAAGACTTACAATTTCAGTGCAGAACCAATGAAGAAGAAGAAAAAGATAGACCCTGCGATAGTGAAGGCCCGTGAGGAGAGACGTCGTAAGAAACTGGAGAAACAGATCAGAAGGCTGGAGAAGAATGCTCGGCAGTTGAAGCCTATTGATGAGTTGGAGGTGCCTCTGGAATTGCTAGATAATTTTGGGTAAGTTCATAAGTTAGGCAAAAGAAAATTGTGTTTTAATTCTGCAAGGATTTATTTATTATTATGTTGTCACCAATGCACAAAGGTTAATAAAAAATAAATAAGTAACTCATTTAATCACAGTATATTAATTGTATATAATAATCCAGCCTATAAACGTCCCACTGCTGGGCACAGGCCTGTTCCTATATAGAGAAGGCACGAGCATTGATCACCACGCTTGCTCTCTGCGGGTTGGCAATTTCAGATCCCAAATTTTAGAATCCAGGTTTCCTCCTAATTGTATACCTACTACCAATTCATAATCAGTGCTACCTTGAAACGTATTTACTGATTTCATCGAAACATCACTATTTTCTTGTTGATAGAAAATCTATCAACTAGTATATAACCTAGAAATGCTGTCAATAATGTTTAATAGCTAATCAAGTAATAACACTCATATTATTTAATTTTCCACAGAAAAAGAAAGAGGCCGCAGCCGAAACTGACAGCAGAAGTGATAGAAGCTCGAGCGTTGCTACAGAAGGACTGGACACGGTACAAGCGTGAGGAGTACATGGCTAACGTGGCTCAGATAGACAGGATCATGGCGGCACAGCGGAGAGCTCTCGATAAGCTGCTTGAGGAGTCGGAAGACCTGTATAATGAAGCTATTATGGTGAGTATTTGTATTTTGAATTGCAATATTGTTAGTTTAAATGGTAAAAGGATTTGATATACATAGAATTGGCCAGTAAGTATGTAGTGTAGTATATTCATGTTCCATACCATTAGATGACTTTATGCCATCTTTAGTGCTAAATGCTTATCTTAATTTTAATGAAATTAAAATAAATTCTGGTAATACCTGAAGTTTACCATGATGCATAAGATATTTACTGTAAAAAAAAAACATATATGGATGCTGTTGCCCTTATGGTAGTCAGGTGAATATTTCGAACGCCTTTAGATCGAAGTACTAAGGTTTATTTTCCTAATACTGTGCGATTTTACACTAAATAATGTTTTCTACAAACAACTCACAACCTTCCCCTATATAATAATGTTGTATATATTTATTTTTCTTCTTTCCCCCACAGCCCGACTTGCAGTTGATTCCCTACGAAATCAAAGGCCCCGTAGCGACGCCGCCGATCAAGAACTACGACTCGCCGGACGGAGAGTACATAGACGTGTCTAAGAAATGGGACAATTAGTGTGTGTGTTAGGTTATATTAGTGTAATAAAGTTATGTTATTAGTAGAGTGTTTTAATTATGTTATGGTTTTTATTTAAATAAACCTACAGCTTATACCTAAGCTTATTATTGGTCATATGGGTACATGTCCAAAGGCCTCGCGGATATAATTAAATTATTATTTTGTGGACTACTTGATAAGCTATATTCTATTCCCTATTTATTTATCACATAAAAGAATGTTCCTACAGATTCCTACATAGTTAAAATGGCGAAATTATTGAATCGGTTTTCAAATCAATTCTTTATTGCATACCATAATGTTACATAGGTGGTCAATACAGTAAGTTAACAGATCATTATGGACCCTGTCGGGCACAGCAAAAGTAGGAGAGAGGAGGAATTTGCTAATTATTTTATGTATTATGATATATTTTAATATTTATACATTGTGCATATTTTATATAATTATCCTTTAACTAGCGGTTTATTTTATTATATTATTTTCGTATTCGTTTTGTACTTCCGTACTCTTCAATGAAGTGTTTGTAATAAAATTTTATAAATGGCTACACATATTTTAATATATAACGAGATTTTCAATTAAAGAAAGTTGCTTTTTTTGTCACTTAGCAACAGTGTTATATATACTTCGAGCGTTTGTCGAATGAGATTGAAACCCGTTTTCCTCATCAATTAATTCAAAAGTTTTTAATTGGTACGATGCAGTGACAAAAGTCCCTGCTTTACCTGGGACATTATAATAATTTGTTTACCTTTACAATGAGCAATAAGAGATTAATAAATAATCCTACTTATATAAAGCTTATATATTCATTTTCCGCTTTGTTTATATGGTGTCATTTTCCGTTACTAAGCCTAAGACAAAATAGTTTAAATATGTATGCAAAATATGGCCTATTAAGTAAGGGCCCAATAATATAACTAGGATCAATTTTTTTTAATCAATTCAAGTAATAATAAGCTTAGATTTTTAAATCCAAGTAGGTATTTGAACGGGGACGCTGGCAATGCAAATATACTTAACGATTGTTTTTTTCGAGAGGTAATGGCGGTAAACTGCTTCATTGCCTACGAGCTCAACAGAAGGGGAAAAGGTTAGGGCTTCTAAAAGCCCAGGTCCTCGATTCAACTATTTAAGAGTTGCTTGAATTGACTGAATGACCTGCTTCATTTGGTCATTTTTACGATAATTGGCATTCTGCTAACTGTCATTACGATCATTAATTGGTCATTACAATAATTCTCTTCGAGAGTTCAATGAGATTTTATTGTAGGCTTATCTGAATACGAAAATTAGGCACAATGACAAGTATACTGACCGACCACTGACATGCATTTAAAATAGCTGAATCAAGGCCCAGTAATGGCAGTAATGATACACCAAGGTTGAAATGTCGAGTGAGCCACTTCTTCCGGTTATAATATTTAGCCGTAAAACCATTCGAGTGTTAAATCGATTTTCATGCCCGATCTACCACAAGCCAAGAATATGATATGCCAATTTTTTCGTGACAGGGTTGATTTTTACTCTTTTGAAACTTTTATCCTTCTTCTTTTCTCTATTGTTACCGTTTTACCAATTGTTTACCGAAACCAAATCTGTCTGGCCAAAATGTTGCCCTTAATAATAAGTAGGTATACATATAAGTAGGTAGGTACCTACCTGCTAACTGAAGCATTTGATAAAACTGAAATACTTAAATATTACCCTGCTGGTTATTTTTAATTATGTCATTATAGTATCACTATATTAGTATATGTCATGTCCTCATTGAAAAATAGATACCTAGTCAAGTAAAAATTAAAAAAATAGATTACCTTCATTAAAACGCAATCCCCGCAATCCCCTTTCATCATGACTATTCATGACGATGACGTCATCACTTAATTTTAGTGCTCGTCGATTTCCCAACTCAAAGAGAAAGGATTAGCCAATCAATTGAAAATTGCGATAATTTCGCTGATAGGCCGGTTTGTTTGATAGTCCGGAAATAGCTTATGAAATAATTATATTTGAGAATGTATTAAGGTAGTTCCCGTAATCTTTCACCCAAAACGATATTGCTCAATAGGTAGGTACTTGTTCAATTTTACTAGCAATGAACCCAATGCAATTTGTTCCTTTAATTAATATTCCTATGGTTCATACTAGGTATGATTAATGATTCTAATATATTTTTTTCCATATCATAATCATTGACGCCTACATAATTTCGCATAGTCACTTTAAAAAAAATAACAATGAAAGATTCCAAATTTAAATTATCCAAGAGGGTGAGCAGGCGCGTTAGATTGTTGCCTCTTCGGCAATCTTTAATAATTATCGTTCCTTTTTCAAATTTAATGTTTTTTTTTCCTTTTTAAACCTTCAGTGTTTGTTGTACAGATTGTGTAAGTTTAAAAACTTTCGCAGGGCTTCTCCCCTATATTAATTACGTGTGCAAATGTTTTCTTTGCTTTTTTGTGCTATGATGACTAGGTGTTAAGTGTCTTGTGCCTTATGATTCTGTGATGACGCAGAGATAAAGTTGTTACGCTATGCTACGCTACGCTAGTTGAAAATTACTGTCAAGAGTCGTATCCCAAACCAGCATTATTAAAATGCACATTTTTTGTTAAGTAACGGCAGGTAAATAGCTACCTAGGTAGACCTAGCATTTACCGCGTTTATTCAGTGGTAGGTTGACCTGAATAAGGGTAAACTACAGGGCATTTCGATAATTTGAATTTGTTCAAAAAAGTAATTCGGTGCTGCTATTTGGCAAACTGTGTGTACCAGAAATATGTATAAAACAATGTTTATTATTGATCAACGTGTCCTTGCTAGACATTTTTCTTGTTATTACTGTCTCTGCTGTTTGGTAAATATCAACTGTCTGACACATGACGGTGTGCGCCATTTTGTCAATAGTGCTGGGAACTAACGACGTTTAATGTTGACGTGTCAAAATAATGATGTTCAAGTAAATGGTCTATGTGCCTTGTCTGTTTTGTTCTTATTTGATTAACGTTTACGAAACAGATGAAATAAGTTATTGTTGCAACAACTTAGGGTATCCAAAATATTTGTAAACAAGATGGACTAACTACTTGTAAAGCAACTGGAAAATACATAAACTTTATGCATTAAGTTTCCGTAAATAAATTGCAAGGCATACAAAACCACCATTATGTAAACACTTCTTTTAAAGCCGAGAAATAACAGATCTGAATTCATTATAAAACAGTCGGTTCGTTCTTCCACGTAGAATATCCGTTGAAAATATTAAAGTATAAAATTACGCGGCTGTCGGTCTTCATCCGCAATTATCGCGCTAAAAATGATTGCTGCGATCCCCATCAAAAGAGCCACGCTTTTCACTCCGGCTACGATACATCATAATGACAAAACTACGACTAACACACCAACTATTAGATTCTCAACTTCAAACACATCGGTGTAAAGTCGAATATCCTTTAATGAGTGTTAAATTTTGTATCTTATCTGAATTGAGGGGTGTAGTGTCAACACTGAGGTGATTTTAAAAAGATACGCGTTTCAGCTGCAGCCGTTTCATGAAATTTTTATAGCGGTGCCCTTTGAGGTGAGTCTTGAGTCTAAACGAGAAACGATTTGAATGTCCCTAGTTTACTGGGTCAAGTGAGGTCTATTGATGGCGAGGACATGACACTGCGAGCCCTAGTTTCTTGGGACATGTCCTAAGGAACGTAAATCGTCTTAACGCGTGACCTCAAACGTTTTCAGCTTGCTCTCATACCGTTTATATTAAGAGAGAACGCTTTGTTAGTTTTAATTTGTATTTGCATGTTAGCTTTGAGGTAAAGGTAGGTAATGTGGTTGAATAAATGTATTCATATTACTTTGTGTGTTAATCATTGGTTAAATAGTGTTAATCAATTAATTATGCTTCTATAAATATTTCTACGAGTAAAGAATTCTTCTTTTTTTTCTTTTGCGTATATTTTTGCTCATAGTTTTTCTTTTTTAATTTATATGGTTACTGTTCTTGACGTCATTTGAGCGGCGTTTGCAAGGAGACAAATGTCGGAGCATAACATATGTCCGACATAATATATGTTTAGTCCTCCGAGGAAGCAACCTTGAGCCCTTCTTTACATTTAAAATTCATTGATACCTAAGTAGGTACCTAATCCAAATTATCAAATGTGCTTTTGAACCCCAAATACGTATGTATCATTATTTTCAACGGAATACATCTCTAGACCGTGGAAAAATTACGCTGCACTGGACACAAATTCAAATTTTCATTCACTCGAAGTAAATATAAAAAGAAAAACAGAAAGTCTTTTCATTAGTTTTCGGGCGTATATCGCACTAATGTAAGTCAAAGGTGAGATTTTGGTTACAAATAAACACAAAATACATGTATGTTAACTGTTTCTCAGGTGAACCATGTCTATAAATAATCTAACACTGTATTAGTCCAATGTGAAGCTCGACATGATCTGTCTGGTTTTTTGCGATGCGAGGTGATTTATGTGTTTATTAGGTTTCTTATTCGAATACGGCGTAATGCATATTTTTTCATTCATTTTTTCAAGCTTTCATATGAGCTCACACTACCCGATATATCGCAGTCTTTCCTTACTCATAGAGGGCAAGGAGTTTAAAAAAGTTAAAATAATAGAGTGTGAGTATAGCTTTGTCCATTGTGCCGAGCGTTATTTTTGACTGTATAAATTAGTACATTCGTTTACTGATTCCAGTTATTTTCCGTGCAACACGAAAATATCAATGATTCCGATATTATTGAGGTAGCATTGGGTTTTGACATAGTTTTAATAAAATGGCGCGGTCTGTTTTGATACTATTTTTTCGACGAAACTAGTTCACACCAGTGCTTACTGTTCATACCCTGATATGCCGCATTCTGTAGTTAGTTATCGATCCTCTAAGATAGACGTAACAACATTTATTACTCCTGACTACCTAATGATGTCTTACATACCATACAAGCAATAAAAGGGCAAACTACCGGTGTTGTGTGGTAACTTCCACACAATCCAGCCACTTTTATCAACCCTAAAATGGTACAATGGCGTCCGATTGGCCCGCGTGGAGCGATCGTTTTCTATTTTAAAAGGAATGCTTCGCTTTGAGAGGTACGTGATCGCTTTAGTTAATATTTGGGTGCGGTTGGTTAGGGTTACTTTCGAGTTTCATGTAACTACTGTTACCACAGATTGTAATAGTAATGGATAAGGCATCTACTTTGTTGACGAAGTTTCCTCAAATCTTTCCTTCAATAATGATGTCAGTATTCGATTTTGCTCTGTACATGTAAAGCTAAATGACACTATATAAATGCGTAAACTTACATACAAGTATTGTCATGAATATAAAGGATTTTTTTGTTCAACCCTTGCTACCTAGTAATAACTAGAAAATTATTAATATTATTTAGTTGGATATAAGGAAAGTCTTTTCATTCGATCAGAGTACAGTATTTTACGTAGCATTTAATTTTTTTTGAAAACATGTAATTTTTCATTTTCTGCACCCTTGTTTTGTTCATCAGTGCCTATTCCCAAAGCTACCATAAATTTTTGCAGCCAATATTTATATAGATACAGAACCACCTTTATCTAATCTGTTTAAATGCAAGCGACGATCTGAAAAACATAGGACGGCATTAAATTAAGTTTTCTTTAAGACAACTTATTTTGTTATAGCAGATACGTAACTTTTAATTTCTTGGGGGTTTCTAAAGGACATCGATGGACTTAAATACCGCCTAAAACAAATAGGTGTTTCTGGTAAATATGTAGTAAGTAGAATAAAGCCTACATAGGGAGTAGAGTACAAACATTTCTCAAGTCAAGTATAGCACATAATTATGTTTGGCTTAGATATAACGCATACAGTTTATGGAATGCCATTCTCTGTCAGATTATGTTCAGTGTATAACCTATACGATTACCTATTATACTCATATTTGTTTTTTAGGTTTACGCGAATGTTAGACTTTGAAATAAAACTTGGTTTTACGGATTTTGTCGCGGTTTATTTTTGGATTTTACGTCCAGACGTTTCCTGTCTGCCCGTGACCATGATACCTGCAAAGGTGTCGAAACGTTGGGACCTGGGACCAAAAATGAACCGCGACAAAATCTGTAAAACCTAGTTCTATCATACTCACCTAATCTATGTATGACCTCTGTCTCGCTGATTACGATAATACTAATGAATTAGCAACAATTTTATACAAATTTTATTCCAAACTCCTTTTCAAGTTAAAAGTTACCAGTCCAAGTAAAACACTTGCAGTAACTAGACTAGAACGCTTTTAATATCAATGCAGAAGAATACATAAAATTTTATCGATAGAATAATATAATAATATCGAATTCCGGTACTTAATGACTGTTTTATTGGTTTTTCACTCTATTATTGCTCCTTTATGATCTATTTGACTATATGACGACCTCCGTGGTCGAGTGGCGTACGCACCGGTTTCAAGGTGTCGCTAGCTCTGAGGTCCCGGGTTCGATCCCCGGACGAGTCAGTGTAGAAACAAACTTATCTACACTGCCTCGGGTCTGGGTGTTTGTGGTACCTTCATTGTTTCTGAATTCCATACACAAGTGCTTTAGCTACTTACTTTGGGTTCAGAGCAATGTATGTGATGTTGTCCGCATTTATTATTATTATTTATCTACAAAAATCCGGCTAGTTCGGGCACTCGTATTCCTGTACGCTGCAGAAACGTGGACCCTTCGGGAAGTAGAGAAGAAGAAGATAGACGCCCTAGATATGGGGTGCTGGAGGAGAATGCTCGGAGTATCGTGGACTGAATGCCGTACAAACGAGTCTATACTTCGAGGACTCGGCATCAAGCAGCGTCTATCATCTTTGGTACAGTCTCGTATCCATACCTTTTTTGGTCACGTATGCCGCCGAGGTGAGGTGGCTATTGAGCGACTTGTGGTCCAGGGAAAGGTTGAGGGTACCAGGCCACGAGGAAGATTGCCTATGAGGTGGACTGACCAAATAAAAGCGGTAGTAAATGGCTCATCATCACTACATGAATGCACGAGGAAGGCGGCCATCAGAGAAGAGTGGCGGCGTGTTGTGAAGCTTGCCACAAACACCTGAAGTAATGACTACGACCACTCTGTCTACTTGTTCACCTCATCAATTTGTTCAATTACAAATATATTCACATTCAATTTATCTTGATTAAAAATAAAATTGAAACGTCAAAACTAGCCCATAGGGAAAAGTATTTTATCTGACGCGAATATTGGCATGGTCGACCCAACCGTAACTTGTTTAGGCAATTCCAATAAAATATATTACATCGAAATGATATTATACACCATATTCCCCTTTTTGTCATACTTTTATAAGCTTGAGAATGATTGCTATTACCATGTGTACATTCGATTTATTAGGTCACTTTGGTCCGGTGGGTACTTTAGTATAGACGATCGTTTTTTTTTTGTATAATGTTTTAATGAACGTTCTACAATTAGTTTGGTGGTTTTAAAATGAAATGGCAGTAAGAAATTGTCTGTATGTGATATTTTTGATCATTGTGATTGGTGGTCTTACATGTAAAGGTACAGACACTTTCTTGAAACATTTGTTAGTAAATGTCTTAAGCGGGGTTCTGAACTGAAGCCAGTCACGCAGTGGCTGTGTGACCTCTTAATAAACTCCGACATCCTCGTAGTTTTCCCATCTGCATTCTTGGTAAATACTACTTATTTTTTACTAAGCTAAACACAATTACAGTATGTCTTAATGCTTTCGTTTCCTTTAACATAGCATATTTAAAACTTACGTAACTGCAATATCTGTTCAAAAGGCAATAAATCCTTTATAGAAATATACTCTCATATGCTTGATACACTCAAGAAATCAATGGCAGTTAAGAAGCTTGCCATCGTGCCTTTTTTATTGAGTACAAATCGTTCAAACATGTTCCCATTCAGTTGTTCATTCCATCTTATAAGCTTCTATAATATACTTGAAAGCGCTGACTTGTGAGATTCGCATCAATCTTCAATGTAGAACGACATTATTTGATTTCGACACAGAAACATTTTATCAGATTTTACCATTCAGGAAATTGCCTTGATGGGTCAATGAAGTATATTTTTAGTGCTAGTTAACAACTTAATTTAATTTGATGAGATTATAGATTCTATTTATATCAGTGATTGAACTGAAGAGTTCACATGTTCTTTTTTTAGTCATTTATGAAGATTCATGCTAGGTATTAATTGTATACGTATACTATCCAAGTTTGACATATGTCAAATGAAATTTGACATAATATGTAAGTTTGATATTATTGCTTTCATTTTTGTCCGCCAAATGCATGTGCATTGTTGTTAACTAGCCACATAATTGTGTCATATCACGTCAGTAGTCATGAGTCATGAAATACATAGCTTAACCGTAAATCATATTCCATTTACCCCAAAAGTTAGATTTCCCACCACTTTAATGTAAAACAACTATACAATCCAAACAATAGCAATCAATTCTTGAATAACATCCATGAGTCTGCGGTTAGAGGTAGATAAATCCTTAATTTCACGGTTGCACTCCCCAAAGATATGCAAATTCAATTTGTTCAGTTGAAACAGGAAAATATAAATCAAAGCGAAGTGCGAAGATCTTCGTTTTCGATTAAACGAATAATCGTTTGAAGATGCGCGACCGAATTTTTTATTAACTTTCTGATACAACGCATTAGTTGGGTGACTATAATATAACTACACAAAGAGTCGTTGTGTTGGGTACAACATGTCAACACTGGGTTTATAATCATAAATCAATAGCTTATTACTATAAATACATTACGTTAACAGCTGTGTAAAAGAATAAGCAGTATCTTTGTACCTTATTTACCTTCACAGTTGTGTCTTATGTATGTTGTGTGCACCTAAAAAAGGTCATTGGGTAGGCTAATTATAAATACCGTCAAGAGTTTGAAGAAGCGTCTGATGATATTAAATTATTTAATGAAAACCTTATATTGTCTCAGACCTAAGCAGACAATTTGAATAGTGAAGTAATTGATTAGTATGTTTCCGTAAATACCAACTATTGTAAAAATGGCAAAGGGTAAATCATTACGAGAGACTTTACGCCCTACCGATATGTGAGTTTACACTCTCACATGTAGTTGATAATTGATCAATTTGAGCACTTATAATTTACAGTAAGGTGCTATTTCTCACTGCAGTGTAGAACTCAACAGCATTCCTTTATTACATGAGAGTTATGTGATGCCCCTTCAAGGAATACCGGTGTAATGCTGGGTGCTTGGGATTCTAGTGCGGGATTCCTGAACACGTGCCAGTCGGGTTCCGAAGAACCAATAGCCCTCAGCCACACTTCCTGCGAGGAAATCGAACCGACCGTCAAGCCAAGCGTCAAGATATTTGAGTAACAAATGAATTTGTGTTGGGATTTTGGTAAGATGTTGCATCGAGTAATTTTCAGAATATATTTAGTTGTACAAGTATCCTTATTGCATTCTACTGTTAAAAACAATTGACAGTGCGAATAATTTATGAAAACAAGATAAGATTGATTTAAATAAATAGGTATTCGATTCATTCTTCCTACTTAATTAAGTTTATTTATTGTACCTAATATTGTGGAGAAAATAAAACTAATTTGAATTGAAGAGAATAGAATTAAGTTCACACACCTAATAACTTAAGCATTTTAATGATATCATTATAATGCCTAAATAACTAGGTGTAATATATATATTATTATGCAAGCGCATTCTCGGAATCGCCTCTCTAGTGTTCATAGGTATACCTAACCTTGATGATAATATGTATCAGCTATTTCGAGAGTGCTGCTTCGGCTACACTAACTGCTCTATACAAGTACCGTACATGTCTCATACACACATAGATAAAGGGAAAGTCTTACAAATATATTTCTGCTTCAAACAATCTTGAACCCAATCGACACAACAACGAGCAATAAAAGAATACTTGACTGACAATTCACGGGATATGTGTGTCATATTATAAGGGAAAGGCTCCTTATAATTCCGTTGCTCATGATTGGAGTTAGTAGAGATGGGCTTAGAGGATGGAAAAGAAACAGGCAGAGTGCGCATATCAGGGTATGAATTGTAGTAATAGTATGAAAAACTAAACATTACCCAAATAAAATCGGAACCATATCTTCGCATAAACGTCTGTTGTTGCACAGAAAATAACTTAAATCAGTGAACTTATGCTCGACATTGGGCTTTAAGCAATACGCGCGCTCTATAGTTTTTTTATATTTTTTTGATGCTCTATGACATAGGCTGTTGATGAGTGTTCACCTGTGAAGGGATAACATCTTATTTGGATCGCCGTTCTGCTTCACGAAGCGTGATGTTTTTGGCGTCATCCAATATTGTGTTTTGTAGCGAGAGACGTTTTGAAGGGTTTTTACCTTGTAGATGACGTTTTGATCTGCTTCTGTTGACTTTAGGAGTAGTTTTTAAGTAAACTTTTTATTATTAATCTATTATGTAGGTCATCACTTTTAAATCGGAATATGTCTTTGAGATTGACAAAATACGCTTGTGATAAGTGCTCTGGCTTTCTTACATCCAATTTAAAGTAGAAGTTATATCAATTAAAGCATGAAAAAATGTAAATTAATAAATAAATGTTCTACTAAATTCAGCAGATTTAGAGCAATGTATACAAGCGTAATAAGTATGAAACTCGTTTAATAACAGTATTCAAGTGTCCAAGTTGGCAGAGCCACATCGACGCCAGTTGGACAGTTGAGACTTAGCGCTCAATTAGGACGCGCTTCCAACTCACAACTAAATCCCTTAACTATTCACTACACAACCCTCTTTTTTACTACAACTCTCGCCCTTAAAAACATAATCATAAAGCTCATAATCCCATGTACATTTCTACGCTAGCTTGCTTTACGTACAATTCATCTCATTAAACCGTACGTAATAAGGTCTTAAAACCATTTTGTTTTAAAAACTCGGTTTGTATGGAGTTTGGAATTCTATAGAAGTTTTTTGTTAGAAATAACGAATATATTTTTCCTTAGTCACACATAAATATAGAGAGAGAAATCCTATTTTTCCATTTCTATGGTTATGCTCCATAGTATTGTTGAATAGGAATTGAAATTATTGTTGAATTACATTCCTGAGGAAAACAAAAATAAAAAGATCAGAATGAAATATGGAAATTATTTGAAAAATAAATAAATAAATGCGGACAACATCACATACATTGCTCTGAACCCAAAGTAAGTAGCTGTAAAGCACTTGTGTTATGGAATTCATAAACAACGAAGGTACCACAAACACCCAGACCCGAGACAATGTAGAAAAGTGCTTTTCTACATTGACCCGTCCGGGTATCGAACCCGGGACCTCAGAGCTAGCGGCACCTTGAAAACCGGTGCGTACGCCACTCGACCACGGAGGTCGTCAGCAAAAAGCAGTGTTGTTCCTTATATTTAAGCCTTATTTAAATTTGAGTATTATTTAATATATTCGAATACAAGCAATATTTGTGACGACAGTGGTTCTTTACATACTTTTATAAATGAACAACCTGTTTATTATTCCACACCTTTTACCTTACGATATTAAGCACATACATACTTTAATTAATAGCTAACTTTAATCTTATTATAAGAGCTTTATCGATATATTCTAAATAGGGTTGTATAACTCCATATTGCACGGAAGATCGTGGAGCTTACGCAACGTTGTGAACATTTTCGACGCTCACTCGCCGCGGGCCCAATTACTGGAAAATTGGTAATGCATTAATATTATATACAATATTTTGGTGCAGTAGTTAGTTGTATTATTTGATATAGTGCGGTTATTTAATAAGCTGCGACAACTAGGCTAGATTGTATAGATACTAGGCCATTTTGAGGTAGCAGTAGGTATGTGGTATTATTTACATACCTTCTAACCACTGGCGTTCATCTTGCTGGTACGACCCTTTTTAATATATATAAACCTAAAATCGGAGTAAATAGGAAGATGGTCAGGGAGTAGGATCTAGGATTTCTGACCATAAGCCCACACTTAGATTATATTAATAATTTTTTATAGGAATAACGAAAATGTAAGTCATCAGACCACAATTATTTTTATCTATGTCAATTAATAAATGTTCATTTTTTATTGTAATACGTTCGAGGCCAACGTTTCATTGCTTCGTCGAAGCCTGAAGAGAAAGACGAAAACGCATTGCACCAATAAGCAACGAATAAAATATATGCCCCGAGGAAATGAAAACCACAACGTTTACCGCAGAGAGCCGTGTGCTGAGCAACTGCTAATCCTGCCATCAAATCGATGGCTTCCCCAAGTAAGCTTGCCTTCTTAAATTATCCAATCCAACGAGCACATCCCTAGCATACTGAACACTTTGATTAATAACACGGGCCTCCAATAAAACTCTTTGCGAGGGTGTGATGAGATTATCGTCGACATCAATGAAATTATGTTCGCATGATTTAGGATTCTTTATTCAAAATTGTCTGTCGAATATGACTGGCAGTGTTTTTTTATTTATGATCGTTTTGTATATGGCCTTTGTTTGATCGAAGGGTGAAATATTGGGGGATTCTGTGTTGCCAGTCGGAATAATTTCAAAATGTTTGATAAAAGATAGATTAAGTTTTAAATGAAAGGGTTCTTCTGCCGTTCCGAAAAATATATCAGATTATTGTGTTGGTAACACTGAAAAAGAAAATCACTTTATAACCTTTTAGGAAGATACCTAATACAGATAAAAAAACCAAGAGATTCCATCATTTGCTTACTTCTTTCCTTAACATTAAAAATAGACTATACCGTTGTGAAATAAATACTAAGTCTTTCTTTAATTAACTTTCAGTGAAACAATAAACGTTCTTCAACATCGTTTTCTTCACTTTCTGCATCTCTTATTTATATTTGATCTGTCAAGTATATCTCAGAATGCAGCCTCGCTCGTAATAATAAGTGCGAAAGTAAATATTTTAATTAAAGCCTTAAAGCGCCAGGATTTTACATAAAAAGCTTTCCTAAGACCTGCGTTATATTATACATAATGCTCTGTCTGAGAGAATTTGTTAATGGCGGAATTATATGCGATGTCTTGTCGAGTTAGAGCTGTGTAGACTAGAGCTCATGTGAAGTAACAAGGATCTAGTATATTCTCACAGAATTTTAAGCTTATTTTGACACTTTGAAGAGATGAATTGTGAATTAAATAGAAGAAAAGTTTAGTGCCTGAAATTACACATATAAGAAGATGAACACCGTTTACTTAACAGTGGAATTAAAAAAGCAAATGAAAAACACGAAATTGTCTTATAGTAACAGGTAGCTACTTCATTAAAGTTAAAATAAAATCTTCTTTAGCAGGAAACAAATTACTTTAAAATCTTTTAAAAAAATAACTAGAGTCATGATAAATGTTTATGTTTTTCTTAATATTATCCGTGTTATATGAAGGGTAGTTTAATATTCTCAGTGCTTTACAAAGTGGACGGATTAGCCGATTAAACAACGATCTTTATTTACATCGATGCAGCATTTAACTAACTACAGCATATTTTATTTGGATGGATCCCGTTGTTTTAGCAATTTACAACTAAAATGCATAGTTCGAACAATACATTTTTGATTAAAATATGGTTTCTCTCAAAAACAATGAAGTTTTTTTATTTAATTACTGTAGTGTCAGATAAACGAGATGTCGCAGGGCTGCTGGAAGAAATTTCATTTAAAATAAGCAGTTCCTTTGTACCTATTTGTTCTGTATGTGTTAATAACTTTTGCTTGTCTGTTGTGTGTGTACATTAATTTATAAATAAATAAATAAACTTTAATTTTAAATTGTACTGCGTGCTGCAAATGTTTTCTAGCATTCAGATACTAACAAAGACTTCGGGTGAACTTAAGCTATACATGTATATCATCGTAGGCCATGCCCGCTTCATAAGCTGCAAAGCGGTCCTACCACCTGTAATCTTGAGGACCTGTACAATAGACTCAAAAGTCCAGGGCCTTGATTCAGCTATTTAAGAGTTGCATGACCGAATTACCTGCTTCATTTGGTCATTTTTACGATAATTCATACAATATAATTAATTGGTCATTACGATCATTCTCTTTGAGAGTTCAATCAAATTTTATAGTAGGCTTATCTAAATACGAAAATTAGGCAATGACAAGTACACTGACCGACCACTGATACCCATTTAAAATAGCTGAATCGAGGCGCTGCTCTGGAGAAAATTATAAGTCTTTGATCTTCACGCTAAGTGGGAAACGTCCCAAGTAAACCCCTACGGTACATACACAAATACACATAAATCATTACAGATGCGTCTCACGAAAATAACTATACTACGAGTCAATTTGAACTCGGATGCGGAAATAGGAAATAGATTTACTATAGGCGTTCGATCATAATAAACCAAATTCAGCGAACTTAAAGAGTTTATGTCTTAGAGGATAGATAAGAAACTACAGAGTGCGCATATCAGAGTATGAACTAGTGCCTACACCGTAGTATGAACTAGTTCCATCGTAAGAAAAATATTAAAACAGTCGCGTCTTTTTAACAAACTACCTCAAATCTTAATAATATCGGAACTATCGATATTTTCGCATAAACGTCTTTCGTTGCATGGAAAATAACTTAAATCAGTAAACGACTGTACTACAGCCAAATATTTGCTTACGCTCGGCACAATGGGCTATAATTATTTATTTATTATGGCATACCAACGACAAAATCACAAATACATTTCTAATAAATCTCACAGTTAATTTCTATACTAAAGTGAGCTTGTCACTTATAGGTGTGCACAGCACTAGTAGAATACGCACATTACTTAAAACTAATAATTATGCAATTAAGTGATAAAGAAGCGAAAAGCGACGGAACGGAACTAGTACAAAACATACAAGATACAGGATAGGTAGACACTATAGCGCTCTATAGTTCATTTTTTTAACTCTAAGGTATTTTAAATGAGTAAATGTCACTTAAGCAACCCTTTTTGGTGTCCCATTAGTGTCCGGATGAATTGGCGAGTGTATGTGAGTTGCCTTTGAATGTATATAGGTTTCAGGTGAGCCGGTAATAATGTTGGACATTGGTTCACGTCCTCTTCCTAGGTAGACGTGATCGGTTTACGAAACATTTGTGGTACTGCTGTTACACCGTAGAGAGCATTAAGAGAAAACTATATGAAATTATAAAATGTTTCTGAGAATTACGCGGATGTTAGAGACATTGAAATAAAACTTTTTAGCGGTTTATATTTAGGTGGAGCTGCGCTGAGACTGCTTAGCGATCCCACGACTCCAGCAAAGGCGAGGACGGGACCGGGGTGTTTTTGGTCGGTGCAAGTCCAACATATCCCCATGTCGTGCTCTCGACGTGGGTTGAACTCATTAGACTATCACCCGGCAAAAAAAAAAGGTTTACGATCCCGACGTTTCAACACCTTTGTACCTACTGTAAAATATTTTACATCATGGTCACAGCCAAAGGTGTCAAAACATTAAAAATATTTTTTTTATTAATTTATGATCACGTTGCTACAAAATATGCGTATTAAGAGCAATGTTATTATATTATGCTTAAAAGACAGGCAAAGAGTTTCCAAAAATTCTCCATTTTGTTAATCAGGTTAATCAGGTAAACCGATTGCCAGTTGTTTGTTCATTTGTTTTCTAATTACGATGGTTCATATTGGAGTACCTACATAATTATTGCTATTCAATTCATGTTTAGTTTCCATATAATTACAAACAAAGTTAGAACAACGCGATAGATTCTAAACCAAATTTAATTTAACATAATTAACTCTAAAATAAACACATTATGCCGTGAATGTACATTCATGCATTTATTCTATTAGCATACAAATTTGTATTCTAGTTAACAGATAGTAGCTGAATTAATAACTAACGCAATGGAGCTGTTAATTTTGTATTACAAATAATAAAAAGATATCATTTATAATTTTGTACAGTAATCATTTTAATGTACGAAAGTAACTTAGGTATTAATGACAATCTAGTGAGAGAATCTTTTTGATAATGGAGTTTTTTTTTTGTCGGTCAATTACAAGCATGTAGTAGATCAGTGATCAACATCACACGAAAATCACGTCCATTTAAATAAATATTGGTAATATTGAAACTATTTACCCGCAATGTATTACTTGTTATTACCATAATCGAAACCTTTTGAAATTATAGTGGTTTGATATTATTGTTTCATAATTTTATTTAAACTTTCTTTTATATACTTACTTATCATTATAGCATACGGATCAATATTTGTATTATTTTTTAATTCTTGAACCTCAGATTTTGTATCGCACTTACATTTCACGCATACATACTTTAATATTTCAAAAATATGTTCTAAAACACTGTTTAATACGAACTTTTTTATTTATTTGATGAGGCTTTTTGCGCTGGTGCACCAAGACAGCCTCGTTAACAAAAATTAAAATTAATCTTATCCATAACATAACTTAAAACTATATATCAGCCACATTCAAGAAATAATGACCGTGCTTTGGGATTATGAACCTTAATTCAATGACTAACAGTTTAGTTTCCATCACATTCAAATAACTTTTAGGCCCTTTTCGGTAATATTTGTCATTCTAAAATGAACTTAAACACATGTTGTCAAAGTTGATAATTGCGTAATTAGTAATAACGTTTCATTCTCTTTCCAGTTTGGCTTTAGTATAGACACCCCATTGAAATGTAACGCCTTCTACAGGTCAACTACAGACGTTTTTAAGTGGAAGTAGGACTAATACGAACTTGCAAATGCTTTAATTACATAAATCAATTTACGCACAAGTACCTTCATTTATCTCATTAAACGTTACGCTACGGTGTAAATGCGTCCAGTTTAGTCGACCGAAGCGGTGTTAGCACCACATTAGCCCCGTACGTTAATCTCTGTCCGGGAAAATTCTCCACTTTTAATACACACCATTATCTTTCAGTTTATTTTAATGACATGTTAAATAAGAGCAAACTGTACTGAAATGATGAATTTTAAAGCACGTGTAATTAAAATACCAATACGGTATAGTGGGATACGGGTATAATAAAAACAATTTGCTTCTTTATATATACGGGTAGATAGATTTTAGTGATCAGCTTCAGTTCTCATCATAAAAACATTAAACATGTAGGTATAATGTTTTTATTATGAGTCTGTAAATTGCAGCATAAACTTAAAGTTTAATATAAACAAAATCAAGAAATTAAACTGGTATTTACTTTTTGAAGTACATTTAAAATACTTACTTCGTCCATTTTTAGTTGGTGCGGATATTTCGAGTTTGTGTTTCTTTATAACCTCATGACACAAAATGGTCCAGATGTATTGAACTTTTAGATTCACCTTAATATTTATTTATTTATAGTTGTTATATTAATGCCTCGTTGGCCTAGTGGTTCTAAGCGCAACTGCTACGCTAGAGGGCTTGGGTTCGATTCCCAAGTCGACCAAGGTGTTATTAAGTTTTTCTATGAAATTCTCAGTAGCAGGTCGGAGTTTGGATTTGTGCCCGGTTAATGGCAATAGGCTCGCCCCCTATTACATGAGACCTAAAAACATACCGGCGTACTGTGGGTGTACATTGGTACACCTCTGCCTAACCCTTCGGGGATACAGGCGTGATGGTATGTTATGTTATGTTATATTACAAATCCCCATAATCGTTTCAGTATTTCGTGCAACACAATACAACATGTTTGTAGGGCTAACTAACTGTAGGACATTGTTCTGGAGATTGTCGTAAACATAGCCTGAATAGATCAGATTGAGCCTTGCATATTGAGTGGACGATGTTGTTTGAACGATGTAAGGCTTTTGTTACTGATGAATCTACTCGAGTAAAAAAGTCTGTTGCAAAGTATATCTAAATACGAAAAAAAAGACTTGTTTAATATAAGGATTAGGGAATATATGGCACCTTTAAAAGACACAAGTGCATATTAACATCCGCTTTAATTAAATAAATCTGCTGCGCAAAAATCGAAACAGAAGACAAATAAACATCAATGTAATACAATAATACCCACCTGTTCTGATGTGGTCAGCTCAAGCCCTAATTCCAGTTTTGACAACAAAGCTTACCGTCAGTCATCCGCTTAATTCAATAACAAAACAGCCTTAAAGCTTATTTAGACAATGCGAGAAATACCCTGCGAGTTGCAGTACATTGCCGTTTATGTTCGATGAATTTTGATACCAAAGCTCCGTGGAACCGCAATGTATCGTAAATCGCATGACATTTCTCGCATCGACTTAATCCGGTGAACAGATTCAGTTGTAGTGGATATATTTATTCGATGGTTCCGTAATTACATGGGATTATCACGGCTCACCATCTAGTCGTGATGGGAAATCTAATTGTCTTCGATCGTTGGACAACTTCATCAATGAAACACATTGTTCCTTTTATCTCTAACGTTAATGTTAATTAATTTTGTATTGGTGGCTTGATTTAAATAATTGTAGTACCTATTTGGGTTATTGAAATGTTTCTCGGATAACATTTTTCTTACGTCTGAAAATAAATCAGGTTGTAAGAATGTGTTTTATTTGTATGTCATTATGCACGCACGTCCTAGTACTTAACTATCGCCACAAAATATAAAACATATTTAATATTTTTATTTACACTTTTAATAATTAAGTTGTAAAGAAGATGTTTTTAACAGCCAAAATTGAAACTATAATGTTTGCCGGTCATTATCCAAAGCTTATCGCGAACAATAATCTCCGACAGACAATAAGACAGACAGAAAACTATTTATGTTAAAGTACTATGATATAAGTATAAAAGCACAATATTATTTTAGTGATCTCTGTAATCATGACTCATCGTAATATCTTAATGTTGGAGATGATTTTTTTTTGTTTAAGTGCTTTGCAAGAAAGATTGATTATGACTAATGCTATTTATCTAGGCTAAACATTTAAAAGTAAGATTTTGTACTCAGAGTTTTATTGCCAACGGTATGTAGACCTGGGCCTCGATTCAGCTATTTTAAAATGCATGACAGTGGTCAGTCAGTGTACTTGTCATTGTGCCTAATTTTCGTATTCAGATAAGCCTACAATAAAATCTCATTGAACTTCCGAAGAGAATGATCGTATTGACCAATTAATGACCGTAATGACAATTAGCAGAATGCCAATTATCGTAAAAATTACTAAATGAAGCAGGTCATTCAGTCAATTCAAGCAACTCTTAAATAGCTGAATCGGGGCCCTGTAGGTATATGTTGGGATAAGGAATCCTTACTTGAAAAACAGTTGAAGTAATAGCTTAGATATAATCTAACTCTCTTTCTGGTACCTTTATTGTCTCTAATTCCATAACACAAGTGCTTTAGCTCCATACCTTGGCTTTAGAGTTTAGAGGAATGTATGTGACGTTGTCCACATTGTTTTTTTTATTTTCTGTTAATAGTCTATTAAAATTGCTATGTTTTCCTATCTACACGAAAAACACGATTGACTAAGAGTAAAAAATAATACACATCCGAGAAGGTCGTGAACCGACTCAAATATTTTCTTAAAGGTATCATTTGGTACACATTTGTTAACGCACTGGTAATTTTTAGGGTTCCGTACATGAATATGTAAACCTTTAAAAAACCGAAAACTGCTTTGTCCCATCACACACTTGGTACACTAATGTTTTCGTAGACCATATAATTTTATTAAGCAAAATGTTCAAATTCCTAATCTGACCATTTTTTAATACTTTAAGCAATTCCTATACATGCCTCTTTTTTGCATAAACTACAGTGTATCTTGCTGCAACTATTTTATTTTTCATAAGTACTAACTGTGCTCTGTATTCCTTACTGAAATAAAAAGCATTTTTATACTTTTACATAAATTTAAATAAATTGATTGTACGAGGATTATGGTGGAAACAGATTCAGGCGCAGTTTCTTATTTCAACAAGAAAATATAATTACAAGTGCAGTCATTTGTAGATTTATGACTTTAACAACCTCATTTGGTATACCCAATTGTTAGTATAAAATTTAATATTTATTCAGGTGTATAAGGCCTTAAGCGCAAATGTCTGTCTCTCTTGAGCGTGACATGTATAGTGGGATTCAAACTAGATGGCGGCTCTGAACATGAGGCGAGTTGTTGCGCAGTGCCAAACTCATGCGCCCTCGGGGCTGCGGGGCGAGGTACTGCGCAGCGTATAGCGCACTTCACAGCCGCCAAGAAGTTTGAATCGCACCTTACCATACTTGTTATAATTTTTTACTGTATGCAATTGCATGAGTTAAAATTTTAAATTGGTAGGTACAATAATTATTTTATCTACTAATTCAAAAAATTACGTTTAATATAAATTTAATAAAGAAACCTGCCACTTCCATTTCATTGCTTTTTTTTTAACAATAACTGTTGTCTATACTTTTTTTGGGATTTGAAGCAGATAAAAGTTTTAATATTTACACACGCACAAACAGACCGTGTCCCAAAGGGTTAGGTAGAGTCCACTCACCACCATTAATTATTAAATGCTTCCTTTAGGCATAAAATAAACCTCACACACCATAACTACTTAATAATTAAATATATATTTATATATAGTACTCTTCACCGTATCCGGTGACAGCGACCCGGACTAGTTTTGATGTCTTAAATGTGCTCTCTGGTGGCTTGCAAAGCCAAACTTGGTTTTAAATATTAAATATTTTAAATATTTAATAATATTTAAATTATTTAATAATTAAATACAGCAGAGGTGGATGTCTTTATCAGGGATCTATACGCACGTTAGCGATGTCAATGGCCTTGCTTGCCGACGTATTAATAACGAAACAAATAATATGCAATGTCTTACGTGTTAAAATCCGGTGAAGCAGTCAAAGCGTCGCTCAGGCTAACTGAATAGATCTCTTCCTAAAAAAAAATAGTAAACAGCGCGTATGTTTGAAGTAAGGTCATCCGCGCAGGAGTCACACAGCATTGCGAACTCTGATTCATTGTCAGTCTAGACTAGACCTATGTGCTTTTTAGGCTTAAACAGGTTTTAACGTACATTCAAATTAGTTCTCATTTACCCTTATTATTTATTGTAGTTATATGTTAACTTAACAATGTGCTCTTCACAACAGATATACGACTTAATAAACACTGCATTAAGTATAATATATTAATTAACACCAAGACCGACATGTTTATCCATTCTCGACGCGTCCCGTAACAATTTGTGACGTTGCATGACAAGGAATCACTATCTCCAAGTTAATTACTTACTATAATTTCCTGTCAAGGATCTGCCACTGTTCAAGTAACGTTACTGATTCTGAATACATGATATTGTTGTTGCAATTGCTTGGTTATTTTATATTTCTGGCATGTTATATTATGGATGTAGGTATAGTTGTGTGTATGATTGTAAGGCTAAGGCCGCACTACGGCTAAATCGCCGCGGATTTTAACCGCCTGATTTTGTGAGTAAAGGAAACTAATAGAAGCGGCCGCACTGACGGTTATTTTCTGCGACTGATTTTCTAACCGTATCGTGTGCGTCTCGGGGGGTTTTGCGGTTTAACGGTTTACCGCTTGCGGAAAAAAACTGTAGTGCAGCCTTAGTCTTAAGGATGATAATTGTAAACTACTGACCCGTTTATTAATGTATTGTGATAGGAATTAAATAGAACAAAAAAAGCAATACGTTATTGCTATACGTTACGTAAATGCCTCTCTATTATTTGAGATCTCGAGACAGGTTAAATGCTAAGGTCTGTCTTAAATTATTATATCCGTTTAGTTCAGCCTATAAGTAGGTCAATGTATCTATAGGTAATATATAATACACATGTTGATAAAATCAGTTCTCAAACACAACAATGAAGCTACATTTTTGCTAGAATGTATAAATCAGATACCTAAGACAATAACTACATTTTGTATACAATGTATTCAGTACTATACACGTGTATAAGATATAAAAGAGGAGAGTAAAAAGTTTTGATTCTGTTAGCTTCTGTTTTACGGTCAAGTTTATCTAAACGAGCGCATGTTTGATTTCAAAGTAGTCTTGAACGCAACATAGTCTTTCCTATACTTACTATAACTAAGTTACCCAGTAAGAAGGTACCTATTAACTAATATTATAAATATTCTTGTTTATTTTTGTTTTAAAACATTTTCTAATACTATAATCTATATATATGAAAGAAAGTCGTGTTAGTTACACTATTTATAACTAAAGAACGGCTGGACCGATATGGCTGAAAATTGGTGGGGAGGTAGCTTAGAGCCAGGAGACGGACATAGGATACTTTTGTACATTTAAAAAAAAAAAAAACAATTAGGTAGTAGGTAGGTAGGTAGTAGGTTGGTAGTAGGTAGGTAGTAGGTAGGTAGTAGGTAGGTAGTAGGTAGGTAGTAGGTAGGTAGTAGGTAGGTAGTAGGTAGGTAGGTAGTAGGTAGGTAGTAGGTAGGTAGTAGGTAGGTAGTAGGTAGGTAGTAGGTAGGTAGTAGGTAGGTAGTAGGTAGGTAGTAGGTAGGTAGTAGGTAGGTAGTAGGTAGGTAGTAGGTAGGTAGTAGGTAGGTAGTAGGTAGGTAGTAGGTAGGTAGTAGGTAGGTAGTAGGTAGGTAGTAGGTAGGTAGTAGGTAGGTAGTAGGTAGGTAGTAGGTAGGTAGTAGGTAGGTAGTAGGTAGGTAGTAGGTAGGTAGTAGGTAGGTAGTAGGTAGGTAGTAGGTAGGTAGTAGGTAGGTAGTAGGTAGGTAGTAGGTAGGTAGTAGGTAGGTAGTAGGTAGGTAGTAGGTAGGTAGTAGGTAGGTAGTAGGTAGGTAGTAGGTAGGTAGTAGGTAGGTAGTAGGTAGGTAGTAGGTAGGTAGTAGGTAGGTAGTAGGTAGGTAGTAGGTAGGTAGTAGGTAGGTAGTAGGTAGGTAGTAGGTAGGTAGTAGGTAGGTAGTAGGTAGGTAGTAGGTAGGTAGTAGGTAGGTAGTAGGTAGGTAGTAGGTAGGTAGTAGGTAGGTAGTAGGTAGGTAGTAGGTAGGTAGTAGGTAGGTAGTAGGTAGGTAGTAGGTAGGTAGTAGGTAGGTAGTAGGTAGGTAGTAGGTAGAAAAAAATGCATTGCAACGCATGCCGGGTACAGCTAGTATAATATAAAAAACTACTTCCCAACGTACTACGCAATGGTATTATGCGTGGTAATGGTATTGTGTAAATTACAACAGTTTGTTCCAAGTCAGGGTGCTTGTGTATATACTATGTAAACCTGTATGTCCATTTCTATATTCGTTGTTAACTACTCAACCCATTTTGACTAATGATGAATCATTACCTATCCTAGGTGATACTGGGTAGAGTTCCCACTCTACCCAGTATCACCTCACAGGAAACCAAAAAAATAAATTATAAAATAGCGGTTTTTTTAATACACATGCCTTTGTGGAAGTCAATTAAAAATGCAACCTAGTATTATTGCTATTGAAATCCGTGACGTGTATTTCGGCTGTTCGCATTAGACGCGGTGCTATCGGCAGTCACGAGTCGAACTCGCCTCTGCATTCGCTCGAGTGCCGCTCTGCTTGCGCTTGACTCATGCTCGGCTTGTGCTCGGCTTGACCGCTCCAGCTATAACGATACGTCAATACAATTTAAATTGCTAAATTGCTAACCCAATATTACAAAATTACACTTTGCTAGTTTTAGTTACATATTATACAAGAATGAGGGACTCGTGGCTAAGTGTAAGCCGTACGGTTTGACCAATAATACAGGTTAAGCCGCGCTCACCGCGGTTGGTCCGTAGATGGGTGACCATTTATAACATACCGAGCCCCTCCGTGTTTCGGAAAGCACGTTAAACAGTAGGTCCCGGCTGTCATACAAAGATCTTTGGCAGTCGTTAAGTCAGTTCTGACAACCAGTCTTACTATTGGATACTGTGTTCCCCAGTAAAATGGGTTGTGGAGGTCAGATAGGCAGTCGCTCCATGTAAAATACGGTGTTCAGCTGAATCCGGTAAGACTGGTAGCCGACCCCAACATAGTTTGGGAAACAGGCTAGGCAGAGGCAGAGTTACATATTATACAAGAATGCAATTTCGTAGATAGATACTAACTTTTCTTAATTAGTGCAAACAACTTTACTATGGGATGGTTTCTTGTATAGAAAACGAATTTGATTATGTTGAATGGCACTAAGTTCTATTATTTAGTAAGTGAATGGAGTAATTGATAGAAAATGTATGTAAATTAATTATGCTATTAATTGTCATTATTATCCTTGGATCACGTTAAAGTATACTTACAGAGGTATATTTTAACGTATTGGTACAGACCAATGAAGGCTGTACAAAGGACAGAATATAATATAATATTGCACGTGAGGCGTAATTGAAAGAAAATATGTGACTAATTATAGAAATATAAAATAAAAAACATTACATTCGCTATTTACTTGTACTGGTGTCTGAGATTATCAATTACAGGAAGTGGATACATTATCTTTGGCATAGTTATAAATATCAGAAAATATAACACCTATTATAACATACGTTACTGCTGTCAACCTTATTAACTAGTTGTGTACGCCATTATTTAATTAAAACAAGTAAATATAACAACTTTGAACTTTGTCGAACACCAACCAGCTTTGGCTTAGCGGTCAAATAACAGCACTATGGAGGTGTGTTTACAAAGTTTCAGTATGCAGAATGGCTTTATTTTTAGTCATATTTAATATTGTCAAAATATGTAATGGAACATTTAACTTATAAAGTCTAATGAAAATGTTTCTGTTCTGTTTTTGTCGTAATTAACACAACCTTTTCCAAACTTTGCTACGTTTAATTAGAAGAAGGTATTGATTTTTTTTTATATTTTAATTCATTTTTAGCAATTTTAAAAATATATGAATTTAATATGTTTTTGTACTTAATTTGGTTTAAATTAATTTTATTTGAATTTGTTTAATTTGATTTCAATTTGATGGTTTTGTGTTTTATTTATTTTTATTTGATTGTTTTCTGTTTTATTTATATTGTATAAATTCCTTTGTATTCATTTCTGTGTGATTCTTATATTTTATTGTATGATGCTATTTTATAATATGGGTATGCCTAAAAATAAACGAATTAATGAAAAAAAACCCATGTAATTTGACGTGTATAACCTGGCGTATCAGGAGGTTAATAAATTAGTACACACGTAATTATTGATTTATTTATATATGTATATTATTTCGTATGTATTGCATCTGTACGTTATTATTCAGTTTTGATTTTACTTACTTACCCGTAGGATGTCCGTTATTAATTGTATTGTTATGTACAGTGGGCAAAAAAAGTTCACTCATCACTTCCTTAGTTTTTATCTAAATATTATATCAAAACTTTATAGCTACACTGTAGGCTTCAGTAATAAAGTAATTCCACTTTTCTTTTAGGCTGACTTGCAGTATGACGTTTACGTGAAATCGTCTGTGTAATCTACAGTTTTGTACGGGGAACTAAGTTTAATGCACGATTTTATGATGCCGTTAGTCGAGGAAATCCTTATTTATATTGACATTATATTGAGGCTGTATCATATATTTTTATTAGATTTCGTTCTTGGATGAACTAGTTAAATATTACGTTATAGTGGCATAACTTCATACAAAAAAAAGAATTAAAATAGAACCGACGATTACATTGCTACTAAAAAGTTTGCGAGTTATTTAATGTAATCTATTTTATTACTTTATTATAATTGCAATACTTAAGATCGTTAATGTTAAAGAAAGGTTCGCTTGACTTATAATAAATAAAAAATTTAAAAAGTTGGTACGCTAGAATTTCCCTTAGAAAATAATTGACTAAACTTGTTAAGCACATACCATCACGCCTGTATCCCCAAAGGGTTAGGCAGAGGTGTACCAATGTACACCCACAGTTCGCCGCTATGTTTAGGTCCCATGTAATAGGGGGCGAGCCTATTGCCACTAACCGGGCACAAATCCAAACTCCGACCTGCTACTGACAATTTCATAGAAAAACTCAATAACACCTTGGTCGACTTGGGAATCGAACCAAAGTCCTCTAGCGTAGCAGTCCCGCTTAGAACCACTAGGCCAACGAGGCAGTTCTTCAGTTCACTTGTTAAGCGACATGTTTATTAACGCATTAACATTTGGAATTTAGTGCTTCAGTATCTTTTGTTTAACTTGCACTCGGACGTTTTACAAGAGAGACAAATAAATTGTGGACGCTCACCAGAAATGACACTGGTACTCACGTCCAAATACAAATATAATAAAGATTTTCGTTAAAATCAGAGATAAAAAGTATAATAACTTCGACGGGCCTGTTGGTCTAGTGGTTAGTGACCCTGACTGTTATACCGGAGGTCGTGGGTTCGATTCCCACCCAGGACAAATTTTTGTGTGATGAACACGATCATTTGTTCTGGTGTAATTTATCTATAATATGTATGTATTTAGAAATATATAAGTACCTATGTTTATCAGTTGTCTGGTTACCATAACACAAGCTCTGCTTAGCTTGGGATCAGATAACCGTGTGTGAGTTGTCCCGGAATATTATTAATATTATTATTTCTTTATTTTACAATAAACATATAAAATACATTTTTAAATATATAAAATAAGAAATATACATTTAAAAATATAAAATATAGTGTCCAACCGGCCTCGGGACAGGGTCCAAGCTGCCGGTGGTTAGGGCTCCAGAGAGAGGAACCTCCTCACGATACGGGCCGTGTCGAGAAGTACCGCTTTCTGAATCAAACCCTTGACCCAGATGCCTAACGAGAGCCTCTTGAGGTGTTGGTCGAGGCTCTTGGCTATTATGCCATTGGCTGTAATGACTATCGGGACGATGATTGCTGAGTCCACCTCCCACATGTCGACAACCTCGTGCGCTAAATCCAAATATTTCATTTGTTTTTCTTTTTCAGCTTTCACGAGGTTCTCGTCATGCGGAATCGTTACATCAACAATCATCGCCCGTCGCTCTGATCGATCTATCACCACTATATCAGGCTTATTGGCTACAATAGTCCTGTCAGTGATGATAGATCGGTCCCAGTATAATGTGACATGACCATTATCGAGAACTGGGTCGGGAACATACCTGTAGTACGGAACCTCAGCTTCCACAAGTTTGTATCTCAAAGCAAGCTGCTGATGGATAATTCTGGCCACTTGGTTATGCCTGTGCAAGTATTCGCCGTTAGCAAGACGAGAACAACCGGAAATTATATGTCGTATGGACTCACCCGGACAGTGACATGCCCGACATATGTCCACTGTCCCGTCCTTTATTATATATTTTCGGTAATTATTCGTCATGATAACTTCGTCCATAATTGCACATACAAACCCTTCGGTTTCTCCAAAGAGATCACCGAAGCGTAGCCAGGCCACGGACGCCAAGAAATCTACATCGGGCCCATGAAGGGACCGATAAAAGCGTCCGTGTAGCTCCTTGCTTTGCCATACATCCCTGCGGTCCTTGACGCTCAGTACGACAGGTTTGTGCCAGTTCTCTTTGCCTAAGGAGAGCGGTGTGAAGCCCTTATCCACTACCACCACATCTCGATGCATCCCCACGTCGACTTGGAGAAAATACTCCCTGAGGTTACATACCTCGCGATTATGGAGGGTCTTAGCATTTAGAAAGCCTCGACCCCCGCATTTCCGCGGGATATATAACCTCATTACTGAAGAGCGTGGGTGATGCATTCGATTTGCGGTTAATAGTGTCCGGACTCTCCTATCCAAGGCGTCTAACTCAGTCTGAGTCCACTTGAGTATACCAAAGGAGTACATCAACACTGGCATGACCCAACCATTAAAGGCACGCACCCTGTTGCCGCCTGACAAAAGACTTTTCAGTACTTTGTTCAGGCGGCCAAAGAAACGTGTCAGCAATGATTGTTTCATGTCAGCAACGTCGATGCCTAACGCCTCTGACATACCCAAGTATTTGTAGGTATCCGCTGCAGAAAGTGACCTTAGATTTATGGAATCCGAGAGTTGTATACCCTGGGATTCCACAATCCCACCTTGTTTTACATGCATGACCGCACATTTGTCCACACCAAATTCCATCCTGATGGAATTACTGAAGCTTTCAGTGATCTTCAGTAACCCCATCAGTTGCAATTCATTGGAAGCAAACAGCTTAAGATCATCCATGTACAACAAGTGGGAAATTACCTGACTTCCTCTCCGCAGCGAATAGCCCAGCCTCGAATTCTCGAGCAGAGTGCTCAAAGGATTCAAGGCCAAGCAGAACCACAAGGGACTCAGACTGTCGCCCTGGAATATTCCCCGCTCAATCCTTATTGGTTCGCCACTCTGTTGAATATCTCGACATCCTGGATAGCGAAGTACTGTAGTCCATCGCCGCATACATGACGACAAGAAAGCGCGTAGAGTTGTATTGATTTTATACAACTCCAGCACCCTCATGAGCCATGAATGCGGCACCGAATCATAAGCCTTCTTATAGTCTATCCAACATGTCGATAGATTCTTTTTAGAGCGCCGAACCTGTTGGCAAATGGTCATATCAATAAGGAGTAGCTCCTTAGTACCACGGGACCCATTCCTACATCCATTCTGAGAGGCAGACATGATAGAATGACTATCTAACATAATATATTATTATTATTAATAACGATTACTTTTTTTTCTGGATCAATGACACAAGAATAAAATCGATTAGCAAGGTAAATTATGTCTATGATTCAGACGGTACAAGGCAAAGAGTTAAAAAAAATTATAGAGTGCGAGCATCGCTTAAAGCCCATCGCGCCGAACGTAAGCATATTTTTGGTTGTATGTAGTACATTCGTTTACAGTTTTATTTTCCGTGCAATGTCAGATGTTTATGTGAAAATATCGATGGTTCTATCGATTTATTTATATTTATACATTCCAATTGTTTAACTATTGTGTCTCAGTAGACAGTGCGGGACAGTTAATGTGTTAATTAAATCGGTGCACTCTGTTTTGATTCTATTTTCACGACAACACTAATTCATACTAATGCTTACGATTCATACCGTGATAGGCGCACTCTGTCGTTTCTTTTCTCTACGGTTCAAGGTCAAGAAGACCCGTTTCAAACAGATGGCCAACAACAATAGCGTAGTAATTGTGAAACACGATCAAAGAGTTTACGATCCACCATGAATCAAGATTCTGATACCTGGTATTGTAATTAAATTTTACCTATAAAGTAACTACTTCTCTTCAATGATATTTATTTTATTTTATTTATTAGGCTCACCAACAATTGATTACACTGATACATTTAAAAAAAAAATACATAGGTATAAGTATGCTATGCTCTAGTGTAACAATCCCTTACAGGTAAGCACATCATGCTCAAAAGGTGTGATTAAACTTATACATTTTTTTTATTACTAAACTAACACAATAGTACGAGTAGAATACAAACTACTTATGTTTTTTTAACTTATAGCTAGGTAAGAAATTGGTTTTATAAAATAATTAGGTACATACAAATAAAAGGAAAAAAACGGTAATAATAAAATAAATGTTGCAAAAACTTTTACGTGGATACAACTCCAAAAATATAAAATAAAATTAATAATAAAACTACGGTAATGCAGAAGGATTAAAATTTGCACATTCTTTTTTGAGCTTGTACATTGAATCAAAAAAGAATGTGCAAATGATATAATTATTATAAACGATTATTATTTATTTATTCAATACTTAAATGTAATAAATATAACAACAAACACGTACAACTATGCTTAAATTAAAACTTATATAAATAATAAATAATACTAACACGCGTCAAAAAATTCATCGTCATCCTTGTCAAAGGCGGGAAAGGTGCCCAGAAGGCTGGCAGCATTGCCACGTTGAATGGCTATGCCGATTCTCTGTGCAAGGAATTATAAACTAGTTCTTTTACCTTTAATATACAATGGTAAAGATACCTACATTAATGAATTATGCAGTGTTGTTAATGATTGGATTGACGGCTAAGTATTTTAATACTCGTACGTTTAAGGATGTAATCGAAATATTAAGTATGAACCTTATAATAAATTAGTTAGGAGGCACTGGTATATGACGACACGTTAGAAAAAAATAGTCTTATCAGTTTGGGCCTCTGTACCTTTAAAACGTCTAACAGAGTGATTTGGAATTCCTATAACATCTGTTTAGGTAACAATTCGGCTTTGACATCCTCAGACTATTTTAACGAAGATAAGAAATTCAGTGCGAGCCAGTAAATTAAGTTTAATTTTTCTAATATTTTTTTTCTATTTCGAATTCTAATAGTCATTAGACGTCATTACGTCTATCAAAGCTTTTTCGGACGCGTGTATCCTAGGCTAGTTGTTTTTTGGCCTGTGTCAATGATAATAAGATCAGCACACAAACAGTGCGAAGTATTCAGAATACTCATTAGTCTCTATATTTTACAAGCCAGACCAAACTTTACCAAAGTTTTTCCTGAATGAAATCAACAACCGAAGTGAGAATTTATTAGGCAGACAAGGCAGGCTAAGAGGTGTTTGTCAACATAACTTTTCCGATTTGTTTACACAAAGAATATCATTCCAGATCTAGCCGTCTATTTTATTATAATTTTAGTAGCTTCTATTGATTTTCGGTCATACTTTACATACTTAAAGATTTAGTTAGGTATTATTTAAAGCGCTTAAATTCTTAGATAATATAGGTCCATTGTTTAAATAAATCTTGTTAAAATAAGGTATCAAACCTCAAAAACTTACTTATTAAAATAAAGTGTCCAAAATAACGTAGTATGAGAGCATAATAAATTAAACGTTAAAAAGGTTAAGCAAGTTCATTTTAAAGGTCCAATGGAGTCTTGTAGGCCTCTGTTTAAAGACCTTAAAATTCTTACGCTCACGTGCCTCTACATATTATTATCTGAGATTGGATTATTTGTTAAAAAAAATAGTATGTTGTTTAAAAAAGCAAGTGCTACTAAAAAGTTTATTTCGAGAGACCCAACTAAGTTGGCAGTTCCTATGATATCAACGACACTGTTTAAAAGAAATTGTTCCTGGATGATAATTCAAATATATAACAAATTACCTAAAGCTATAAGGGAAGGGTGTTTGCTGTATATTTTAATTGTTTTGTTTTTGGTTAATTTGTATATAATTAGTAGTTTATCGTTGAGTAATTAATGTTTAATTTTAGAGTGATATTTTATATCTGGTAATTTTAAATGTAATAATTAGTAACTTAGTGTACCTACTTAGGTCTAAACCTAAGAAAATATTTGCATGCCTATGTTATGGCGGAATGTGCCGAACCATGTATTAATATTACCACCAATATTGTAAACCATGTTTCACGCAAATAAAGATTCTTATTCTTATTCTTATAAGGTGACTCTCATCAGTTAAGAGCGATTACAAAACTAAGGAGAGGTGATCGATTCGCTGATCATCAATTACAGTAACAGAATGGACTTGACAAAGCCTTAAGATAAACATCAAAGTCGACAGGCTTGAGAAGAATGGAGAAGGCTTAATCGAGAGAAAAAACTCACTTGACCTCCCGAATAACTGTCGGGGTATTCGTTATAAATGGTTTTTGCTTGCAAATTGAGAGTCTAGATATATGAGTAAAAGTTTGGGCGCTAAAGATAGAGTATGGATGCTTAATAATGTTTGGACGATATTAAGAAACTTTTAGTTCTAATCAAAAAGTTTTAGAGTTCAAACATGTTCTCTTAGTTTTGTTTTTATTATGTGGCTATCTTATTACTGATACTAGGTACTTTTATGTTGAACTTTGTTGTGACTATTAATTAGTTTTAAACATAGGTATGAATAGTTCTAATGCGCATACTTTGTAGGTGTTGTACAACGTTTTAGTTATACTAACAGCAGGTATGCTTCTTGGACTTCGACTGAAATAAAGCTTTGTTGTTGTATATTATGAACGTAAAAATCATGAATGTAGTGTATAGACATTTTATTATTTTTCAGACATTTTATATCTCAAAATTCAGACATTTTGTTGCTCAGCAATATTGAATTCAATCAATTTATATTTTGTATAAAACTTTCATGCCATAAACAAAAAGGTCAATCTATGAGTGTCAACAGTTTGTTAGCTTTTAATATTTTTGATACTTTGGTAAACTTTGACGCGACTGCTGACAGCCGAATCTAATTAAAATGATTGCTTTAGTTGTAGTTGTAATATTTTCTTAGCATTATAAGTTAAATATTGTAATAATAATAATAAAGGCAGGTGTCATAGTTTTGCGCTTTTGTTTAAGGAACCAATCCACCTAACACATCAGATAAGCCTACAATAAAATCTCATTGAACTCTCGAAGAGGATGATCGTAATGACCAATTAATGATCATAATGACAGTTAGCAGAATGCCAATTATCGTAAAAACTACTAAATGAAGCAGGTCATTCGGTCAATTCAAATAACTCTTAAATAGTTGAATCGAGGCCAGGCATGTACTTCGGGTTGTCGATTGCTGTTCTTCACAGAGCAGGGGTGGATGGTCCTTGGTATCCCCATCCCAGACTAGAGTAAAGTTCTCAACAAGGCCGTTGCGTGTTGGACTTGTGTCCCCACGTAAGCCTTCCAAAGGACCGGGTATTCTCATTACTGAAGATAGCCCGTGAAGAAAAGGAGGTACAAATAAAAATAATAATATCGTTTATTTTCATGAATGTTTATTCGCCTACGCCTTATGGTGCTTACAGATCTCATAAGGCGTAGGCGGAATTTTAAGTACTATGTATTGTATACATAGAACTTAATTAGATTAAAGTGTTCAAAATATAGAGATTTCTCTGAAATAAACGTTTATTATGAATTAAATATCTTAATAAGTATTTTATTCCCCGTAAAAAATAGGTTACCTCAATCTAAATGAGGTAGTTCTCGTGTTCTGATACACCAAAGGTTATTTAGTATTTTGATCACTGTCTTACATAAAAAAAACAAGCGTACCTCTTACTACACTATGTTTAGCATACAATAATAAGATTTATGAATACCAATATGGTGACTATGTTTACAATGCTTATGCAAGCGGTTCAAGATGCCATAAACTGGAGCAAGCAAACTATGGCGCGAGTGCATCCGTGACACGTGACGCCATCTTGTTCCCACAGGAATGATTGAGCATATATAATGTTAAACATACATACATAGTGGCTCTTGGGGATAGGCAGGAGCTATACAGGGTGTTGCCGAAAGGTCATATCCATCCAAAAAGGGTGAAGAGCACATGTGATATAGAGTCGTGAAGGGTGGGCGTTTTAGGGTCGGTTCATCTCTGGCGGGGGGCGCGTCGCGTGTTGTCGGTTGCTTGGCGCCGGGGCGGGCGGATGCCTGGTGGGGCGTTCGGCTTTTCACACTCAACTGATGTCGCGTTAGCGCGTCAGGTGGGGTTGGATGTCTCATTGCGTGTTTGTTTGTTCTGGCATTGCGCGGCCGATGGTGCGCGGTGCGTTTCCGCCAGATATGAACCGACCCTTAGGGTGCTGTCTGTTTTTTTTTTGTATTTTGTGTTTGACGTTCGATAAGTGCTACTGTGTAGCCTATATTGAATAAAGAATATTTGAATTTGAATTTGAGTCAGTATACAAAATTTCAGATCAAAACGATTTAAATAAATAATTTTTCGCTTCACTCATTTGACATCATAAATCATAACAAACATGTTACCGCACTATCATGGTCAATATCTTGTTACGTCACTCGCTAAATGTAAGTATAATACATTGCTACATTGCTGTCTAGTTATGATTTTAGGTTTCGAAAAATTGATGCATTAAATTGGATTATATCAATAATTTTGAGATGAACTTTCTTGAAACGACTTTATACCAGATGTCATCTTCCCCCCCTCTTGGATAAATATAACCTTTTGGTAACACCTTTATAAAATTGTCTTTGTAATTAGTCACGTGCGTCGATTTAGTAGTAATCAAATTCTTGTTGTTTTAAATTATAAGTTTTACCAGTTTACTTAATTACACGTACAAAGTATTATATCTACATATTTAAGAAGATATGCTAATTTCTGTTGTATCAAAAAAATACAACATTGTCCTATAATTACAATGTACTGATGGTTACTTTGTACATATTATGTAAGTCTCCTGAGCATTGTGTAGTGTAGTATTGTATATCGTTCAATGCACTCAGTGGAGCAACAAATACCTATTAATCATTATCGACTCGTAATGGATCAAGTCTAATATTTATTGTTACTAATCAATTGTCAGACGGGCTCTCTAATCATTCCGTCATTCAGGTATAGATCCCAAATCATTCGGTCATTATTATCATTCAGTTTAGGTAAACCATTAATTCTTAACTTTTTATATTACTGCAAAAACAAAAATCATCTCCATTATTTTTTGTTAAATCTAACAGCGCTTTAATATTAGCAAATTGAGAAAATAAAATAGATTTTTTTAGAGATGAGATGACGTAACTTGCTAGTCATTGCGAGCAATTTGCACAGTTTAAATAAGCGACACGATTTTCATACGAACTTCAAAGAAACATAAAACGGTTGAGACTTGAGATGGCGTATGCAAACAAAGCGACGAACGAAAAGAAGCTACTGACAAACCGCTTATAAAAAACTAAGTAATATATTATGTATAATAAGAAAGATAGTATTATAGTAAGTAACTTTATATTACGATAGGTTTAAAGAATTTTATTCTCAAAAAAAGACACAAAAAAAATCACTTACTTGTGAACAATATAATCCTATACTAAGTTAAATGAGTTACATCCAATGCATTGAATGTTGAAGAACGGTACTATTTTTGATCAAGTATTGCGTAAATGAGTCTTAAATGCATTAAATGAATGTAAGTTTCATATACAAGAGGGTATTTTGCTATGTAATTATTTATTTTCATACTCATAACGTCGAGACAGTTTTGAATGTCTGGCCGGGTTTAACTTCATATATACTTTTAAAATCTTCAAGCTAAGCAAAAAAGCTTGCAGCTACTTTGCTCATTTTTATTAGACTTTCTGATAATCTGCAACAAAAAGTATAGAACTTATTATAATCATTAGATGGGCATTGACCTCTTGCAGGAAACGGATGTATGAGCAACGAAGCTGTCAGTTTTAACGGATTACGGACGAAAAATAATATTTGTATTGTCGGCTTATTATTAGATTATTTTTATCTTCTAAGGAAGTGAGATCTACGCTTATTATGTAAAATTGGTTTGTTTACTTTGTTTTTCTTTCAAGTCGTCATTACGTTGAAATCATCTATTTTTGCAATTCAATATTCCCTTTGAGTACCTATATAGGCTTTGGTAGATAAAATTAGATAATAAAGTGGAACAATAAGTAAAGTAGGCACGGAAATTGTTCTTTATTCATAACGATTTCACTGAAAATAATTTCACAAGAAATAACTGTATTTATAACAATCACATCCTCATCTCTGGTTGGCTGGTTAGCAATAAGCCGTTAAGCCAGTTTGAAAATACACAGAAAACATAACCAACTATCCTCTGGAATCTAAACTTTTTTCTACAAACTGTGTGCAAACGCTACCTACCAAAATATACTGCGTTTCAATATTGCAGAATGACACTTTGAACCGTTACGTGTTCTAAAACAAAATTTTGAAATTAAAAAATTTCGAAAATATAGGTTCTGTCACTTCACTGCTTTTGATTCAAAAGTCGAACGACTTATTTATATGGCAACTTCACCTCCTTTCTAAGAAAAAAAACATTATTAAATAAATAGGATTTTATTAAAGTAGACGACTTCCGAAAAAATATACAAAAAAAATAATTGATCAAGTAATCCGGTAGCAAATTGTGGTCATGCGTGAAGAAGTTCCATTAAATAAATGCCTATTTACAGAAGGCAATCAAAATCGAGTTATTGTACATTGATCTCTCACAAAAAAATGCGAGTCATACATAAATTATGTAAGGTAAATTATTAAGATGATATGTTAGGCTATTAAATACGAGCAATATACATTCTTTGGCCTAGATATTAAAGGATAAAATGCTAACTGTCATTTTTGTAACCCAGATTATCGAAAACGCCTAATCAGATTAATCAAATATTATTTAATTCTAAGAGAAAAATGTTACAAGTATGATTCATTGATTTGTTTTTATATTATAGATAATTAACAGGTTGTTTGTCTTACTAACCTAATTACAGTAATTAAGACATTTAATTAAGTGAGTTTAGTACATTCATTTTCAACACAGAACATACCTTACGCAGAACATAAAAATAATGTAAGGATTAGGTACATGTACCGATAGCCACAGAATTGCGAAGCGTATATTCAGGTAGGAAAAACTACGGGCAAAGCTAGTAAATAATAATGTCATGAAACGTTTTCGTCAACGAAAAACTAAAAAACAAATGCCGTATTAATGCAGCTATCATTGATAAGTTATTAAATTAGTAATTTGTTTGATTGAAGAAGTTTATGTATCTAAATAATTATATACATAAGTTATGCTACGTTCGAGGGGGGATAATCTGCGAGACAGGGTTTCCTAGTGCGGATACCAGTCTCCCACAAAGGACTAGTGTGAAAAGTTGTTATAAACTTAATTTTAAGAACCTTTGTGGAAGAGAAATAATGAGAGTTTATTATTTATTATTATTTATCCCATCAGTGGATAGAGAATGTTAGGGTTCATCCTTTTTAGGGTTCCCTAGCCAAAGGGTGCCATCTAGACACTATTATGCTTCGAAGCGAAAACTTACTGTCTTATGTAATAATGATTCTAAAACATTGATAGTGTATATTCAGTATTATTTACTAAATTCAGACATTTTACTATTTAACACGAGAACCCAAATGGTACCCAAAAAAAAGTAGGACTTATTTCTGCATCGCTACCTTAACTCAAAACAAAAGACAACCTGTTTTATTTCACGTCCACTTAATATTGGTAATATACTCTTTTTATAAGCATTGCGCCTTGATTGACCGTAAGGTAATACTTTCATAACCGGTCCTTGGCCGTTCGATACAATACTATGGTCCCTTATGTACACAAGATGTTGTGGCTTGTACACTTGTTGTGAGTTGCAGTTAAATATGGGTCCATTAATCCGTATTAACACCGTCAGCTACATACCCGTGTATGTAGCTGAACTCAGAGTACGCAAAAACCACTTTCTGTCTAAATTTAAACAGATGAGCAGGTTAAAATAAATAATATCGTAATCGACAATAATTGGTTAATGTTTCTTAAATTCTTTGATGTAAATTTTCAAGTGAATTAAATTGTTACATAAGCTTGTAGAATATACTAGTTTTTTTCTTCTGCCTAACATTTTCCCAAGCAATGTTGGGTTTTGATTCCAGTCTTACTGAAACCATTTATGGCCGAGTGTTATGATATAAGATAGATTTTTACAATGGAAATACCAAAAAACCGAAGGCTAGTCTATATAAAACATATTTGTTTTCTTCAATTTCTTTTGGTAAGTATTCTAAATTAAAGAATGTTTATTATCTTTAGAAGATATCAAATTATAGGAAGCAATAAAGTAAAAAAAAAAAATATTTTATCCTCAATAACCCCTAGCTTTTCATACCAAACCGATAAGGATTTACAAGTTCTTTATATAGATATTTCAGCAGAATGATTGATTATAACGCTATATTTTCTTTGCCATTTCCTTGAACTTCTGTACGAATAGCAATAAGTAGTCCCCAATGAACGTTAACGGCTGTGGATACTAAATAGCATATATCTCTAAGTAAAGGCTATCAGTTGAACAAATATAACTCACCAATACTTTATGGTACAGCTTTATTGAAAAGGATGGTATATATTACGGGTTTATGAACTTGGAAACATTTAGGAAGTGGGCGGCTTTTTGGATAATATTTAGCTTGGCCACAAATAACTAAATACCCTCGCCTTCCAAACTAAAAAATTCTGTAACAAATAAAAAGATTTGAAAAGAGGACCTCCTCCTTTTTAATTCGGTAAATAGAGGTGTTAAAAGAGTCAAATTTATTTGTAACCGGTAATATTGTGTTGTTGAATGGGTTTAAATTACGTACTTACTTCGACTGTGATTCACTTTACTGTGTAGTAACATTTTATAACAGGAATTCAGTCGTTTATCCCATGGTGGTCGGCAGCCATACGCTGTGAGAGCCTTGAGCCAAATTCCACGTACCAAATATGGTGGCGCTGGTTTGCCATTTTGGAGAGTGTAACAAAAAAAGTATATTTATCATACAAGACTTTTTGGTGAGACGCGATGTGATGGCATTCAACTGATGATCGGTTTAAAGATCTTTATTTCTCAAAAAAAAAAAAGACATTCGTCACTGAGACTGAGACTGCGACTGAGACATTCGTCACACGTCAACTGATGATGCTTTTATCTTCTTCTAAAATATACTCGTATGAATGAATGTTATTAGAAATGGGTATATTTTTAACCGACTTTAAAAAAAGGAGGAGGTTCTCAATTCGGATGTTTGTATGTTTTTTTTTTTTTTTTTTATTATTATGTATGTTTGTGTATAATTATGTAATTTTTAGCCAATTCAAGATAAATTACACACTATTTATGTGCACAACTATGTTTGGCTAAAAAGGCCTACTTGTAATAGAAATATTTTGATTTTGAACCAATAGTTATACCTGTTCCTTTGTATGCTAGTTATCTTCCAATCAAGTGCAACAAATATTTGCTGTTTTCATTTCGGGTATGTCACTATAATGTGACATACTTACTCAAGCTTTTATAAAACACGTATTGAACATACCTGTGTGCAACTATAAAGGGCAGTGCATTTTGTAACTGTGCAATTAAACCAATCAATACATTTAAACACAATTAAGCTCATTACGTCTCTCCAGTTATTGGAGCCGTTAATTTTTTGTCAGTTTCCTTTGGAACTCGGATTGTTTCTCGTTTCGATTATTTAGAGAATAGTGGATCTGTTTAGATACTGCGCTAACCGTCAAGGCTACAGGCGCACGGGTTCTTAACCTTCGATCGCTGTTGGAACTCTAATGCAACACGCCATTAATTGGGTATCAGTTTTTGTTAGATTGTCCAGTAAAATATACTGTTATTTCTTAGATATCCAGTAAGGTAGATATCAGAAACAGCACACAATATGTCGATTAGTATTGTAGCAAAACAATTAATTGGAAAACGCGATCATTTGGAGTGCCAAGCCCTTGAAACAATGCAATGGAATTGCTACAATAATTACTATATAAATAAATAAATAAATAAATGCGGACAACATCACATACATTGCTCTGAACCCAAAGTAAGTAGCTAAAGCACTTGTGTTATGGAATTCAGAAGCAACGAAGGTACCACAAACACCCAGACCCGAGGCAATGTAGAAAATTTGGTTTCTACATTGACCCGTCCGGGGATCGAACCCGGGACCTCAGAGCTAGCGACACCTTGAAACCGGTGCGTACGCCACTCGACCACGGAGGTCGTCAATATATGCAAGTGATGCGCTCAGAAATTGAGCGCACTTTTATCATAACCAATGCGGTATGGCTGAGTGATATTGAAGAATAATGATCGCTTCAAGTGTCAGAGTGTTAAGTTGCGTTAAGTGACGGTACGCATAGGGGTGGGAAAACTCACCCTGGTTTTAACGTCAAGACTTTAGTACCCCGGCGTTTGCCGCAGCGAGCGGACGTGTGCGCTGTGTCCGTTGTTCTCGCGGCCGCGAGTGCGAATTACGATGTCGAGTGTTGTACGTAAATATTATAAGTGCGATTTGTGAGTGTTTTGTTGGAGTTCGTTTTTTTTTCATCTGGAGGGATCATCATTGGCGTTTAAAATGTAAGTCGGTGTTTATTTGTCAAGTGTTGAGCATGTTGCAATCTGTCAAGACATAGGTCATCCTGTCAGGAAATAGGCTTGTAGGCCGGTTGCCAGATCTAGCGATGAAATGCAATTTTCTCCTGAATTTGCAATTGACCTCATTTCGTGCAAATATTAGATGGCCCACCTATGTGCGCTTGTTGCGAAACTAAACCTGTACAAAATCGTTATTGATACAGCATTGGTCTGTTGTCTGTACAGCAAACATATTAAAAAAAAATATATTTTTGCTAATGGATGGTGTCCTTTGCAAAACATATGTTGTATTCGAAGTGAACATTTTTTTCCACATGTGTTAAGTACACTTCAATGTTTTGTAATTGAAATACCCACATGCAAAAATGGAATACCATACGACTAAAATAATAGAAGTGTACCTCCTTAATTGACACCATATTTTTTGCCCTACATTCTTGAATGACAGGTTAACCTTGACCTAGGTACTATTAACGGCTAGATATATTGGCCAAAAAATCTCTTCCGTTGCCCTCAGCATTCATCTTTTAATTGAATCTTTATTCTGAAATTAATTAACATGTACCAATGCTCAAACTTAATCTTTGAACAAAATATTGAAATAATGCGAAATTCTTACATGTAAAATCGTACATACCGTATACATATAAGTAACATTATTCACGACTGTTGTAATGAAGTGGGTAGGTAGACTGTACAGATGGAAATGTTCAACTGTGACCTTATCTATCCTCATTTAACCGATGAAATAAAAGTCATTAATACCCTACTTAATTCTGTTAAAAATTTTGAGTAAAATGCATACCTTTTTATTTTTGTTTATGTATGATAATAATAATATTAAGGGGGAATTAGGGCAAACACCCTTAAAGAGTTTATTTAAAAACACAGATTAACTTAATACAAGAAATAACATTATGTTCCACTGTCTATTGAAATATCACGAATACTTAGGTACTTAAGTAAGTATTTTGAATTAAATAAATCAGTAGCAAAAAACTAAGCTTGACGCACACTACAAGTATTTGGTTTGTCATTTAAACACGCATAATAATTAATCTTAAAGTACTAGTAAATCAAAAAAAAACAAGCGCAAACACGATGGGGTTACGTTCAAGATTTCCTATGGCCACCATCAGACCAGGGGCCCGAGTCTGCTATTTACACTCCGTGTCAGTGTGCTCATAGTTGGCTCATAGTGGGACGATTGTATTGTAAAATCATTCATACTAAACTTAGTAGAATGCCAATTATCGTAAAATCGTCCCGCTATGAGCCAACTATGAGCACACTGACACGGAGTGTAAATAGCAGACTCGGGCCCCAGCTCGAAAGTATCATAATATTATATTGTCACCAAACTGAATAAAAACATGCTAAATTCCATCTCATTGGTATATCAAAAATTGGTTCTAATTTAGCTTGTAAAAATTTACCTAAACAAACATAAATTATAATTTATTAATTTATGTACACACACAAAAATTAAAAAACTAAAATATTACAAATTTATAGATGATGCACAAAGGTGCCGCTTATTTCTTAAAAAATCTCTGCCAGCAGACGAAAGGAGAAGTCGTGAATATTGGCAATCATCGTACCGTCATATAAGGTAAATAAGCTTGTGAAAAACTCTCGTACCTACTAAAGATAGATAAACCAGGCATTTACGTATGAGGTGATTTTCAGGTGATTCTGAGTGAAACAGAGGGAATCTGCAGTGAAAATAGTTCTAGAAAACTGTGACGTCATGATTCTGTGCGAGTTTACCATACATAATATATATTATAAACAGAAGGTAGGTAGGCATGGTAAGGTGAGTGTGAATGAAAAAGGCCAGGTCAAGAGTACCATAAACCGAACAGCATGTATGAAGGGAATAATGAAAGTGGACAAAGCGACACAGGTGTATAAGGATCGTAGCAAGTGGAAAGAAGTGGTCTCTGCCTACCCCTACAAGGGAAAGAGGCGTGATTATATTTATGTATGTAGGTAGGTATGTATAAGAGTAATTCCAGTATACCTGTATTCAGAAGAACGTGTTCAGTTTAAGAGATATTAAATTCCCATAATATTGTAAATACCATTACACCTTTATTCCTTTTGGTAACAATTTTGTCTTTATAATAAAAATTTATACATATTAATATTAAGTGCCTACTCACGAAGGTATTGTTATGTCTCTTTATCATAATTGTTAAGAAATAAGATGTCTAAGGCCTAATGTGTGTAAGAAATAATAAGGGATATCATTATAACTAGAAATTAATTAAATGATTACAGCTTCTGCGTACAATATAATAATACCTTAATTATTGCCTCGACAACTGTGTAACGCTTTCAAATAAATTTAATTGAATTGTATAGGGTAGATGACTGGGTATGAAAAGTCAAAATCAATTTAGTCCACCATTTAGATTATCAAAATATAATAGACAAATATTTTTTCTTTTATCAAATCAATTATAAAATACGAAGATAAACCGCTTTAAAGTTCAGGAGTGGGGTTTGTGACGTCTAGGGCTGGTACATTTTTTGCTTAGATGTGACGTTACGCAAGATCTGTACTCACTGTATCTTCATAATTTTTTATTTACGAGACAAACGAAAAAATACGTGTATTATCGAAAAGATGAATAAAAAAATAAAAAATTGTCACTCTATTATGTGTTACATGGTATGTTGATAATGAATATTGTCTGTACCAAATGGATGGGATGATTGGACTTCGCTCGCCCTTCAACTTTGATCTTAGTTCTTGTTTTTTACAAGAAACATTTTGTAGGAAAAAAGAATTCAAATCTCAAGTCAATTTGATGGAAGGAAAATTAGGGTACCTATTATGCAAATTCTTATATTCGTTTTTCATTTTGTTGAAGTTGTGTCATTCCTTTCGTTAGATAGAAATAAGTAAATGTATGCCATATCAGACAGTACAACTACGATGTTAACAAAAAATTGAAAATATTTGCATGCCTAATACAGGCAGAATATGGCTCGAACTGTACATCATTGTTAAATCTGGTACTACCTGTCTTCTGTGCAAATAAAAGTTTCTTTCTTTCTTTAAAAAAAATAAAAGAATCGGTTGGCAAGCAACGGAGTTATGCGCGAACAAACACAAAAAAACATACAAACATCCAAATTAAGAACCTCCTCCTTTTTTAGCAGTCGGTTAAAAATATTTTTTGAGGTAATTAAAAACCAAGGTTTACTTTTTAAATAGTTTAAGGTTATTGTTTTACTTACTAGGAAATATAGTATTGAGTAACGTCTATCCTGTAGGTGGCTAGTAAAATCGGTGGTATACTTCTTCAGAATTTTGTATGTGTATCTTTAAGGTTGTGGCTAACCAATCACAAAATTGTCGAGGAAGCTCTAACAGCGGTTTCGCACTATGCCGATCGGAATCCCATCTGGACCCGTTAAAAATATCATCATGTCATCTGATTTCTTTAGACCAATATTTTCACGGGTTCGGATCGGTTTCGGATCGCATATAGTGCGAAACCGCCCTCGGCTTTTAATGGTCTATATTTCTGAATTAACTGTTTTAACCTTTTGAGATGTTTTATTTTCCTTCCAAAGTTGCTGGAACTAAATAGTGCTTTGAAAAGCAACTGTATAATAATTAGCGATTGTATATTATTGGTAAAAGAAGAAAACGGCTATAATGTAATTCGATAATGCATACTTCATACATTGCTCGAGATAAAAAAACGATAATTAGGTAGGAAGGCGGTAGAAACCGGAGAGCTGCGTGCGTATTAAATTAACATTTTCATATTTTTTGCGATACTACACACAATAGTTAAAGTTTTTACATCAGAATATTACCATTATTCCTTTGTTCATTCATTTATACAGTGATTAGCAAAAATCTAAGAAACAAAAAAATAGCAAGTACAGTCACGAGCAAAAATATGTAAACACTCTCCAATTTATCATTGATTTTTTCTTCAATTCTAGACAAATATTGTAAAACGTATTATAAAGGAATTATTGAAAACAGTTCATTAATAATGTACATATTTTTATTTTTGAGTTTCAACACAAATCCCCCCTAATTTTATGTTACAATTTCGCGTTTACATGTTTTTGCTCGTGACTGTACTTATTAATCGGTTTACATAAGTTTATGTTTTATAAATATTTATATAATGTATTATTTAATAGTCAAGTATTTATTTCATTATCTGATTTATCCAGCTGTATCTGAGGTTAATTTTAAGGACAATTGTGTTATATGGATAAAAAGCTCTGTCGAAAAGCGAAAGTGTTATGCAAATCGTTCAGTGCTTTCGGAGGTAAATGAGATCAGATTGAGTGAAGGTCGTCCACTCTCTGTTGTGATACAACAATGTTGTAATGCCCACGTTATTTATTAACCGAGTGCAGATTTCATTTATAACATTACCACTGTGACACAATGGTAAATATGCAATACACTTGCAAAATCTACAGAGGTCTAAACAAAATATTTCAATGTAAGCCTACGCTTATCTAGATAAATCTTCAAACAAACTGTTCCGAACATAATAATAATATCCTGGGACAACTAACACAAGGTCATCTAATCCCAAACTAAGCAGAGCTTGTACTATGGTGACCAGACAACTAATAAACATACTTATATATTTCTAAATTCATACATATTATAGATAAATTACACCCAGACACAGAACAAATGATCGTGCTCATCACACAAAGATTTGTCCTGGGTGGGAATCGAACCCACGACCTGCGGTATAGCAGTCAGGGTCACTAACCACTAGACCAACAGGCCCCTCCTGTTGGGATAGTGGTTATTGACCCTGACTGTAATAATATTATATAACTGTTATGTTATTACAGCGATAGTTTGAAAGCTAACAATACGTCAGAAAAGACCCACACAATATTATTTACTCGGTTCTAAAGTGTTGATCAAATAAATGCATTAAATAAAACACGTGTCGGAATACAGAAGTGTAAAATGTATAGTACACATGTATTGTATATGTATTGTATACGGAACTAAACATTTGCATTAAGTAGGTAAACACAAGTATGAGAGAAAACACTTCATTATAACTTAATGTATTTATTTATTCAACCTTAACAGGTATTTCAGGTCGACGTCTGAAGAAAAACAAAAAATAATACGCAGCGGATATACGGAGCGGATATACGGAGCGGAATACGTTTCTTTTTTGCCGACTTTGAAAATAGAGGATGCGTTTTTTTGTTTATTCTCCTGTCCCCACTAGCCTAAGAGCCCAAGAGCTGCTGGTCGTTCTCACCTGTATAGGGACATGTACTGAGAAACTTTCAGCTTTTATAAAATGTCGAAGGTCTGGCTGTCGTGGGCTCTTGTATTGTAATACACAGTTTGCGCATACTGAATACTATAGATAAATGTATCAACATTGGCTTACATACCCGTCCATCAGTCAGGAATATTGAATGTAAGTTAGGTACTATTTTTTTTAAATCAAATAAAATTTTATATTATGTCATATTTATTTTTATTACATTTATATCATATTCCTGTCTTTCTTTTTAGTAATTTATTAGACGTAACTTTCATTTTCGCCCACATATTATTTGTTTCAGTGTTTTCAAATGGGTAGGGCGTGGGGCTATTTGTAACAGGGGCAAGTAGTAACGCATATTTTTTACCAGTATAATAAAAGAATATTCGTTTGATTTTTAACCTAACCTACTATGTAATTCCCATTATGTATATCATTAAGCACAATCAATACCCCGCCGGACGGCAGGAATTACCTGGTCCGATTAAGCCAGGTAAAATAGGAATAGCTCTGAAAGATTTCATAAATACTAAGCAAGTAAGCTTTAATAGCCACACATTGTTACAACTAGCCCCCCGCTCCCCTACGGTATGTTAATTGCAGTGTACAACGATAATTATTGACAATAACGTAACGATTACAAAACATTGCAACGTGCTAGGGTATTTACCTGTATCGAAGGGCATTTGAACTAGAATAATACATGACAGTGTGTGAGCACCTAGTTAGTATGAATACATTAAGTTTCTAAGCCACGAGAATAAATTACAATACTTAGGCAAAAAAACTGCACCTGACACCTACTATTTCTCATCATTATTATGATAAAGTATTGTGTAAAATATTCCTATTGTATACTTAAAATACATTATTTGCTGAATTCGTATTGTACATAGCCTCATATTTATTAATTATTAAAAACATAACGACCTTTTTAATTTTTCATAAACCATTTTTTAATTACGATATAACTACATCAAGATGTGTTTACCAGTTTTCGAGATCATTGCAACCTAAACAGACAAAGACCTTGTTTACAACATAGTAGTTAATAATAGCATACGAACCTTGACAGTGCATGTAGTAGCAGTGTATTAGCAGCTTTTAACACAACAGATCGCCCAAGTAGGCACGAGTACAATGCTTGTTTTGTTCGTCAGTGGAGTTTGTTGCTACTGTTATTGAGAACAAGGCGAGCGATCGACTGGAGCATTGTTAAATTACCGTAGGAGTGTTGTGTTGCTGTTTACTTGTAACAGCTGATTGATTCGTGCTGATTGATATTGATATAATAACGTTGTAAGACTATTATTGGTACGTTTGCAACAGTGGTAGTTGATCGTATCAATCTATTGATTTTGCGTAGTTCTGAACAGTTGTTCGCTAGTCGCTTAGGCTTCTTATACCTTTGATTTCTAATATATAGGGTTTTAAGAAAACCTTGTCTGACCCGAAAGGGTGATATAGGTTTCACAATCACATGCCCAAATAAAATATCAAATTTGGAATATTCATGATAGTTTTTGTTTTAATCTTAAATTAAATTTGTAATAATGAAGTTTGAAATAACCATTTTTTACCTCAAAATTCCCTAAATTTAGGATTAAAACAAAAACTACAACACCAATTTCGTCGGTATTATATGGTCAAACAAAAGGCCCCCGCCTTTTGTTTGACCATTTGGCAGCTCCTGTGACGACGGCGACTGTCTCTCTTGCCTTTTTGAGAAATATTTTATTTTTTCCATTTATTTTTACATTAATGGAATCAGCTATCGATACCTAACAATACCTTCACGGATCGGACAGGGTTTTCTTAACACCCTGTATACTCAGTCTATATTAATTACAGTGTTAGGAAGATAATTGTAGATTAACGTACTCATTCAAAAGTAGTTTTTATTAAGTCCGTTATCCTTGTTCCGCGCAGTGATGTAATCGACATTAATAGATCATTTTCATAATGTTTTTTGGGTACATAGTAAAAAAAGTTTATGAAAGGATTTGCTACTAGATACAAAATACTTAGCGTAGCGTTTAGAGTGTATTGTATTACAATGCAGTCTAAACGCTACGCATATTAAGTATTTTGTATATTCAATGTAATGAACAATGAGTTTCCGTGAACCGGTCAAAAAATTACTCATCATAATATCCATGATAATTGCGGTCGAGTGCTTTGTTATTAGCAGTGTTTATCATATCACTCACAAGTAATTTAATAGTTAGAATTATTATTACATAAAAGTCATGTGGCTCGAGACTCAATATTAAATCAATTACTATTTTGACGACCTCCGTGGTCGAGTGGCGTACGCACCGGTTTTCAAGGTGTCGCCAGCTCTGAGGTCCCGGGTTCGATCCCCGGACGGGTCAAACCACTTTTCTACATTGTCCCGGGTCTGGGTGTTTGTGGTACCTTCGTTGTTTCTGAATTCCATAGCACAAGTGTTTTAGCAACTTACTTTGGGTTCAGGGCAATGTATGTGATGTTATCCCCTTTTTTTTATTTATTTGTTTTTTTATTTAATTAATATTTTTCGAAGTCAAAGGTACCATATTCTGTAATGCCCTTAAAATAATCTTTTAGGTCTCTCTTTCGAATTACATAAAAAAGACAAGGATGCATATAGTTGTTTTTGAACTGGACTCTACAAGCGATGCACCGTTGCAATCCGGCGCGTACGCCCCGACATTCGATTAACATACAATGGGTAAAAGGAATCTACATTGGACGCATCATCGACCGGTCAAGGGAACAGGCTTATGAATAAGGTTTAGGTACTTATAATTGCATAAACGTACTGGAAAACAAGAGGTTACGATCAAGGAGAAAATCATGATTGAACTTGGACGTGAAATATGCCTGTAAAAAGTATCTTTTTTTTTAAATAATTTAAAGATACACAATGAAGTATTCATCTTTGTTTTAGAGGCGTTTTTTTTTTTCATTTATGTCTAACTAGCTTCCGCCAGCGGTTTCACCCGCATCCCGTGGGAACTACTCCGCGCACCCGGATAAAAAGTAGTCTATAGCCTTCCTCGATAAATGGCCTATCTAACACTGAAAGAATTTTTCAAATCGGTCTAATAGTTCCTGAGATTAGCGCGTTCAACCAAACAAACAAACTCTTCTGCTTTTTTATATTAATATAAGTATAGATAAATAGGTATACCGAAAATCATGACTTTATATAATATGTTTTGGTAACATGATAAATAAAAACATGTGCATATTTAGCGAATTTCTAGACTCGTACACTAGTTTTTGACTCGTAGCGAAAATGCTTTCGTCCGACAAAAAAAACTGCTAAAGTAAAGTTCCTGCAGGCTAAGTGGTTACATAATTACCTTCTTAACGGCATGCAGATGTGTGCATAGGCCCTAAAAGCCTTTGCAGCGAAACTAACTAAAGGACCGAGTACTGCATAACAGTTAATGCTCGTGAAATGAAATTATAACCCTCACCGCACAAGTTTTGTGTGCACTTAACCCGTTTACTAAAACAAATGGCTGTATGAGAACTTTCTGAAGACCGGATAAGTATTACTTTTACATAACATAACATCACGCCTGTATCCCCGAAGGGTTAGGCAGAGGTGTACCAATGTACACCCACAGTTCGCCGGTATGTTTAGGTCCCATGTAATAGGGGGCGAGCCTATTGCCACTAACCGGGCACAAATCCAAACTCCGACCTGCTACTGAGAATTTCATAGAAAAACCCAATAACACCTTGGTCGACTTGGGAATCGAACCCAAGACCTCTAGCGTAGCAGTCGCGTTTAGCGCCACTAGGCCAACGAGGCAGTTACTTTTAAGAATCATAAAAGGTCCGTAAAATAATATAGCTCTCGAAATTATGTATCAACGTTGAAAATCTCTAAGAAGGGTGCGAAGTAAGCTTCGACGTTAATTTGCAAACCCAATTTAATATAAGACCTTGGGTAAGGCTGTGTAGGAGCAAAGAACCAGTATTGTCGTTGCCAAAAGCTGAAATAGTCTCGTTATTTCCAAAAATTATTCCATTTGAGAGAAAATTTTCGAGACGCATACGTAGAGGCAATTAGATGGAAAATGTTTTGAGTATGAAATGAGGTGGTATTATGATTTTAAGTAATGTTAGTACAGTTATTAGTTTAATTAATTTGATGGCTTATTTTAGCTTTTTAAGTATTGTTTATAACTTTACCTCTGAATCGATTTTGAGATAAACAGCTTTATATAGAAGTAAAAGATTGGCCAATTATTTATTAATTATTTATTAATGATCCAGCCGTTTCTAGCTGTTTTATCCGTTACTAGCTGTGCCTGCGACTTCGTTCGCGTGGATGACGAAACTTATCAATGAGTTTTTAACCGCAAAATTAAGTTTGTTGTTATTGTTTATACTTTTCCGGGATAAAAAAAGAACCCAGTGTGGTGCCCAGGATAATAAAGAATAATTATACCAAGTTTCATCGTAATCGAACCGGTAGTTTTTGCGTGATACCTGAACAAACAGACAGACAGACAGACAAAAATTTTTTTTTTCACACTTTTGGGTTCGGTGTCGATCTAGTAACACCCCCCGCCATTATTTTTTTTGATATTTTCAATGTACAGAATTTTCACTTCTACCGTCCGATCGTGAGCAACGAACTAACTCGAGGTTCGAACCCCGCAGGGGGTGCCCTTAGTTTTCGTTGCCACAACCCTCTCTTAATTTGTAGTTTCTGGCTGGATTCGTATTAGTAATATCTCGCCAACTTAGTCCGGTAAAGCAGTAAAAGCCTCCACGAGGGTAACTGCGGCAGATCTCCACAAAAAAAAAAAACAATTATTTCCCAATAAAATGACAAAAATGAAAGCAGAGAAAAGAGTTCTTTGCAATGCAGTTACTTACACCAGGGTTAGTGCACTGTAGACTTTCTAGTTCACTCTTGAACAATGATAACGTGACGAGTGATAGCGGTACTAAGGTGCATGGTCATATCACATAGATCTTTAAATATCTAGTTGGCATTTTGCAGGCCTTTTACCAGTCCTTTAGGTTATAATAGCCGATTTAATAAACATTATCATCCTTAAAACCGTAAACTGTGGCCGCAAAACTTTTTTAATTTTCGCCATGACATATTTTATTTTGGTTTTCTCGACAACTTTTTAAGTGTCGTCAAGTTTAAAGAAGTTTTTTTGACGATATCTCGTTACTTTTTATTTTTATGGGAACGTAATTTTGAGGTTCCGCAATAAATCGGTGTCATTTTAAGTTTTTATGTATAAGTATCTTGTAATGAGGTTTTTTATTGAGTATTACTGTTATAATATGTACTTACATTTAACGCCTGATTTTAAAGGAAATTGAAGAAGCTATACCTAATTTATTTTCAAGTATTTAAAGTGACCTTAATTTTACGGAAGTCAGTAAAAGGCGGATATCCTACACTTATACAAATAATATATATATAAATTACTAGCTGTGCCCCGCGGTTTCACCCGCGTGAATGATAGTTCATACACTATAAATTATAGCCTATGTGTTATTCTGATGTATAAGCTACATTATTGTAAAGTTTCATTAAAATCCATTCAGTAGTTTTTGCGTGAAAGAGTAACAAACATCCATACATCCAAACAAACTTTCGCATTTATAATATTAGTAAGGATAATTAAGTTGAAAAGTCTCTTATACGTGCAACATTTAAAATATTATTATTGGCTACATAAGTGCGCTATGTTTGAGCAAAGAGACGCGTATGTTTTTTATTTTACATACTCGTGCCTACCTATAATATAAAACCAGCCTTGCTATTCTGTAACATTATTTTCATGTCTCGACAGCGGAATCCGCAGTGAGATGTCAAATACGTATTCTCGAATTTGAATTCTAAATCAAGGCCAATTGGGTTCACTTTTGAAGTGAGCTTTATTATCACTTCACTCTCACCTGTCACCGAAATTATTTCTCGAATTTGAATTCTAAATCAAGGTCAATTGGGTTCACTTTTGAAGTGAGCTTTATTATCACTTCACTCTCACCTGTCACCGAAATTATTAACAGAATAGACAGGCAGGTATTTTTAGGACTATATTTTTATCAAGTATTTTGGTTTAGAGCTTAAAGGCACAGTAGAATGTAAAACCTCGTGTGTGCCCTTAATGTCAACATCAACATAAACTGATAAGGAATCAGTACTTAACTGTAATTGGTACTTCAGCGAGTCCCGGCCGCCATCTTGTTATGTTATAATGTTGTGAGTGTTATATAACGACTGTCATCTAAGGAGAGGTAGGTAGAGTTGGAGAGTAGGTAAGCGCTACAGCAAAGTTACTTACGAGTATTTATAATATTCGTAAAGATAAGGTCCTTACGAATATTATAAATAAGAAAGTAATTCTGTCTGTTACGCTTGGACTGGTAAACTGCTGAACCGATTTTGATCAAACTTATTAAAGGTAAGTTTGGACCCCATGAAAGTAGGCTCCACATAAGACATCCACGCAGGCGGAGCCAAGGGCAAAATCTATTGTATACCTTACCATATATTTTGCTCTATAATGTTTACATTTAATTATAGTATGCCTTTAAACATATTTATTTATGATTTTTAAGGTAAGGGCTTTTTGTAAATGATATTTCTTAAATGTTTGTACCACTCAGGCAGCACAAAAATAAGTCAATCATTATTTAAATATCTAAATCTGATCCTATAATTCTATTGTTTAATGATCTGAGATTAAATATTCAGGAAATATTCTTACTAATACTAAATATATTTAATTTATATATATTAATAAAGTTGGTAACGATAAATTGCACGATACAATAATTTATTGCTTATCGACAAAAGGTTCTAAAGGACTTTCTTTTCAAGTAGTTGAGGTCTTAAAAGCCTTAAACTGCCCTAAATTGATATCGGCAAGGCCCTTACGACCGTGACCTCACATTCGTTTAGACTATTAAATATAAGGGCTTAAAAAGGTCCTTTAATGTTTCGATCTAGAAATTCCCGTCGCAGTTTGTAACAATCTGATTAAACTTATAAAACCTAGGTATGTATGTGTATATACTCGTATATGTATAAAAAAATATTTTTTTAATTTTAGTATAGTTGTGTTTGTTGTTATATTAGATTTAAGTATTGAATTGTAATTAAAGATTACTAGAGAAATAAAAAAAAATAGTATAAAAATAAACCTATGTTTAACCATCATTGATTTATATGTATGAATACTATCGTTTATTATAAGTGTACCTTTAGTATGTAATACATAATTTAATTTAATTTAAAAATAATTTAGGTCTGTGTAATTTGTGCTTTTCAGAAATCCTAAGTAGTTAATAACCGTTACGTATGATAAAATTTTTGGATTTTACTGTTCCGCAATAAGCCTAGTTCATCACTCATAAAGTGGCAAGTCCTCCACACAGTGTCCTTATTCATAGGCCTGAAGGGTTTGAGTATCCGTGGCGCTTATTACAAACGTATGGTCATTATATTAATAAACAAACTGTACAAAAAGTGGTTTTCCTCGAAATTTTCGTAACATGCCGCGGTTTCAAATTACAGTCGATAAACGATAATAGAGCCTATTTAACGGAGTTTTTATCGTTTTTGTGAATTGCGGTACAACATTACCTCTGCCAATCCTTGGAAAATAACTGCCTTGATGATAAATGGTACAAGTACAGTTTCAAGATCAGTTGCTCGCTTCCAAGTAACTGTATACTATGACTATTAATTATACATTTGTTTGATACTGCGTTCTTGATTCCTGTATTGGAACAAACATTGGCGGTGCAAACACTGGATGGTTGGCCGACTTGGTGTGTTGGCCGCAATGTTTGTGTATACGATTTAATTTTGTTTGTGATGGCATGGAATGTTAATGCCGAGATATGTGCATTTATCATAACTATGTATGTCAGTACTTATAACCTTGAAACACTTGTCAATATGCAAGCTGTTGCAATTTTATTTACTGTACTTTTTATTTTGTATGCAAGACTTTCTTATTTATCGTGATTTAAGTTCATTAACAAGATTAGCCTTGGGACGGTTCGTCAAATAAATTACACTACCAAGATTTATACAGGGTGGACATGTTTTTTTAACATATACTCCGTTAATAATTATTATTGAGGAAAAGTGTGCTTGCTGCCTGGAACGCCGTACATTTATTGCAAAGAGCAGGTTCGGAATCTCAGAACGCCGCTGCGCCAATCCTTAAAAAATCACAAGTCACATTGCCTGTTTTATAAGTGGGAAGTCGTCAGTTTATTTATTCTAGCTTGAGGCCTACTTGCTACCCACGGTGCATTTTGTATGAGTCATATTAAATAGTGACTTGCATGCTGCATATTTGTTTATACCTAGTATCTGAATGTCTACCTATTCTTCATATTTAATTTTATTCAATTAAAAGGCTTCGGGTAGTTTAAATTTACCATTTTAGTTAATTCAATCAGAACTTGTTAGTGTCTCGGCTATTACTATTTAAATGTCAGTCTTAAATAGATATTAATCTTATATATACAATTCTCGTGTCACAATGTTAGAACAGTTACCATACTCCTCCGAAACGGCTTGACCGATTTTCATGAAATTTTATATGCATATTCAGTAGGTCTGAGAATCGGCTACTATCTATTTTTCATACCCCTAAGTGGTAGTAGGTAGGTAGTAGGCAGGTGCTAGGAAGAAGAAATTGCATTGCAACGCATGCCAGGTACAGCTAGTAAAATAGTATAATTTTGAATACAAAATGTGGTTTTAACGGTTTTGATAATAATACGGATAAGGTATGGTACGATTTATTCTGTTGTCAATCAATCTGCCTAGCTTTTACCCAAGCTATGTTGAGGTCGGCTTCCAGCCTTACCAGATTCAGCTGAATACCGTATTTTACATGTAATCACACGTAACGTAGGCTATGAGGCCTATTTGACCTCCACGACCCATTATACTGGGTAACATAGTATCCCATAGCAAAACTGGTGGTCAGAATTGATTTAACGACTGCCAAAGACCAATGACTTAACGTGATTCCGAGTCACGATTAATTCTGTTATGCAATTAGTTAAAATGTATTAACTTTCCTTTTGTAAACAGGGTGCATGCTAGATTCTTACATGGAGGAAAACTACTGATACTTATTAAAAACATTTTTATTTGTGCCCTGTTTGCCTTATAACCTGTTTGATCCTTCCAGCCAAACATATTCCATAAAATCCATAATAAAGCTATATTGGATCTCATTAACAGCCTTTTGACGACACACGTTAGTCCCTAGTGAATGTCCCGTAGGACGAACATTACAAACAAATAGGCCTCACACACTTGGAGTCTTGGACCCTAGGGAGTGATCAATAAGACCGTGTTTAGGTAAGGGTCTAGACCTTATCCCCATTTGACACAGTACTCTGAAAAACAATGCTTAGATATTTAATAAAACTTTGTTATACATCAGCCGCTTTGAAGAAATAATGACCGTGCTTTGGGATTATGAACCTTAATTCAATGACTAACAGTTCAGTTTCCATCACATTCAAATTACTTTTAGGCCTATTCGGTAATATTTGTCACTAGCTGATCCCCGCGACTTCGTCCGCGTCAATTTCTGTTATTATGACCGCGATGAAGAAGTTTAAAAAAAAAGCATTTCTGCTAAAATGATAATTTTAGTTAATATTATTATGTTGATAAAACTCTGTAGCAAATAATTGGCAATAATGCATAAATTTCGACCAAATGATTACCTTAAAAAAGGTTATAGTGAGTCAATCTTAAAAGATAGACATATACTGTCGCAGACATTTTTTAGGTCATTTAAAGAGGAACAATTCTTTCACACATATATTTTGGGTAACTCGAACCGTTTACGCAGCGCACGCAACGGAAGCTTTCAAGTATGAATATTTTTCCCCGTTTTTGTGACATTTTTCACTGCTGCTTCGCTCCTATTAGTCGCAGCGTAATGTTATATATCCTAAAGCCTTCCTCAATAAATGGACTATCTAACACAAAAAGATTTTTTCAATTCTAACCAGTAGTTCCAGAGATTAGCGCGTTCAACCAAACAAACAAACAAACAAACAAACAAACAAACTCTTCAGCTTTATAATATTAGTATAGATTCTAAAATGAACTTAAACACATGTTGTCAAACTTGATGATTGCGTAATTAGTAATAACGTTTAATTCTCTTTCCAGATTGGCTTTAGTATAGTATTCTGTGAAGTTTGGTTTTAAGTTCTAGATGGTTCGATGTTTAGAAACGTGTAGTGAAATTAGGTGGGTTTTTTGGTTCGAAAATAGATTGGATAAGTGGATACTTGATAAATGTAATAAACGAATATTTTTTTGAATCTACAATCTAATACAGCTTGTATTAGATTGTAACCGAACACGTTACTAACAGTCATTATCAGTTTTTTTTTAGTTTTAGTTTAGTAAATACACTATTTAGGTGCAGCTGGTAACACTGGAAGCCAACCCCAACATAGTTTGGGAATAGGCTAGGCAGAAAAGATTAGAAAATAGCTTTCGTTTGAAGTCAATAAAATAGGTACAATCTTAGCCAGTCTACACAATTTAGTACCGACCTATGATTTTATGATGCTATTATAAGTATGACCTCTTCTTGACCCGCTTCTGTTGTTATAATTAGGTCAATCTTTATATAAACCGAAAATCCAGTTTGTCTAGTTATTGAGCCTTCACTTTGATTTTATGATCTATCAGTTACTAGGTAAAGAAACATAATGGCACAGCCTTAGTTATTGATCAATACCTTCAATTATAACCTTATAAGACCGGTTTCTGTTTTTGCCATATAATATGTGATAATTATTGTTCGCAAACGATATTCCTGTGTATAAGGTATTTCGTCTCAATAAAGACCTGGGTCTCACAAAAATGCTTTAGTTTTCTTAGGCCCCTTTTTTGTTAATTATAGTCCTTTGATAAGACGAAGTAATTTACTAAAACTGTTTTATTTGCGGTCAATAGGTATAGGACCTGTTTCCTACAATATTGTAAAACATTTTATGTTTGACCAGAATGTGGGTAGCTAGATATATAATTTGGAGTCTTTGCTACAAGTGATGCTTTCGCTAAAGTAAACAATCAATTGATACAAAAAGTAGTTTTTACATGAATTAGGTAATTACCGGAATGTCGTGGTGGCCTAGCGGTTCAATGAACGGATTTGTATGCACAAATTTTGGTTGCAGGTTCGAACCCAGGCAAGTACCAATGTGGCTTTTTCAAAGTTATATGTACTTTCTTAATTATTCTAAGACACTTTTGACAAACGGTGAAGGAAAACATCGTGAGGAAACCTGGATTCCAAAATTTGGGATCTAAAATCGCCAATCCGCAGAGAGCAAGCGTGGTGATCAATGCTCGTGCCTTCTCTATATGGGAAGTGGCCTGTGCCCAGCAGTGGGACGTTTATAGGCTTGATTATAATTACCGGTACAAGGGTTTTAAATACTCGTTGTACCTAATTAGTTTATGGAATACTATCACAATGTACCTATTTATTAATGAAAATATTTATAAATCCTAAATATTTATCCTTTTGTATGTCCTTTATCTGTCTAGTGTTTACAATGTTTTCCTTGCAGAAACTTCAGAGAATGCGTGTATAATCTGGAGTATGGTTTACGATTAAAGTGCTTGTAATTGATTGTTTAATAACATCTGTTTATATTACTAAGTGGTGACATGTATTATGTTATACAGAAGGTTCACATTACTAAAGATTGGAAAACTGTTTTTTTTTTTTACTATTTTTTATTGTCTTATTATATAAACTGTTTTAAAAAAAACTAATGTTTTATAATTTCTGTATCACAATACTTTCATTTACTATTTAATAGTTTTAATAGTTGTGCTTATTATTTAGGTATTTCTTTAGAAAACCAACAATTTCGCACATTTTTAAAGTAAATAGTATAGACTACCTACTCTTACTAGCCAATGTTGTCAAACAAGGAAAAAAAATTGAACGGTCACTACTAACGCGATTGAAACTGCGGGCAAAGCTAGATGTATTATATTTCTGAAAACTTATTCCAACTCTGTACTGACTTGACTCACTGACCGTCATTTACGTGTGGCGTTGCAATGTTTATATATAACTCTCGTGAGTCACTGTGTTTACGTTAGTCTTTGATTACATCGTAGTATACATTCATGAATGTTATAACGGACATGTTTGCGACCTGCTGCGTCACGCCACGGTTTCTTTGTTCCAATTTAGCTTTTGTGATGCGCAGTTGGTCATTTTAGGGGTTGATTTTGGAAGATATGTCATAAATAGGTAAATTAGGAAGAAAGTATGTATCAAATCCTCAAAATTTGTTTGAATTTCGTGGTTATGCAAGAAATAGAGAAATATCATTTATTGACAATGAAACTAAATAGTACAAAATAACAGAATGAAGTCCCAATAAATTGATACAAATTGTAATCTTGCAATGCTCTAGATATTGGCCACTCAACAAGGATGTCATATCACCAGTTGAAAAAAAAAAAAACAAAACAGTTCTCACCATATTTAATAAATAAAATATTTCCCACAGTTAAAATTTCTATCACACACAACACCCGCTTAAAGTTGCAACGAGCACCGAAAAATGTAGTGTCGCTTTAACTTTATTAAAATTCGGTTTGCAAAAACGTATCGCAACAATCGAACAGCGCAATAACTTTTATCGAATCATTAGAGCGATCGTTAAAAAGTTGTAATGCGAGAGCTTGCTGTGCGGCCATATTTATTACGACGATGTGGTCTGGGCCTCGATTCAGCTTTCTTAAATGCATGTCAGTGGTCAGTCAGTGTACTTGTCATTGTGCCTAATTTTCGTTATCAGTTAAGCCTACAATAAAATCTCATTGAACTCTCGAAGGGAATGATCGAAATGACCAATTACTGATCGTAATGACAGTTAGCAGAATGACAATTATCGTAAAAATTACCAAATGAAGCAGGTCATGCGGTCAATTCAAGCAACTCTTAAATTGCTGAATCGAGGATCTGTTTGCGACAGGCAAGATTACCATTAGTGCATTTCACTATAAAGACGAACGAAGATTTGTGCTCTTGGATAGCCTTAGAAGAGATGGATATTCTATTAGAATTGTAAGAGAGGTACGCTAAATCTAATGTACTTACTATTCATCACCATAATTTTAGAATATTCTTTCTAAATATGAAAGAATGTCGGGTTAGTTACACCAGTAATAACAAAAGAACGGGTGGACGTCTATTGGTGACCTTTGATTTGTTGGATTTTTCTACGCAACAGAATAACAAAAGCTATATATAGAATAGTGATGGTAAAAAAATGTGTATAATAATAAATTGTTTCTCGTTCAAGTTCAGTTTATTTTGTAAGAATAAAGAAAAACTTCAATTCAAATATTCTTTATTCAATATAGGTTACACAGTACCACTTATCGAAAGTCAAACACAAAATACAAAAAAAAAATAGACAGCACCCTAAGGGTCGGTTCATATCCGGCGGAAATGCACCGCGCACCATCGGCCGCGCAACGCCAGAACAAACAAACACGCAATTAGACATCCAACCCCACACCTGACGCGCTAACGCAACATCAGTTGAGTGTGAAAGGCCGAACGCCCCACCACGCATCCGTCCGCCCCGGGGCCAAGCAACCGACAACACGCGACGCGTCCCCCGCCAGAGATGAACCGACCCTAAATCGCCCACCCTTCACCGCCTCCTAAGTGCTTTAGCTGAGGAGAAGAAACGGCGCAACAAACTCCCCAGAACTATATCAGAACTACGTATTATGGTGATAGACCGTAGGAAAAACAAATTGCAAAGTACATTTTTCCAATTATAGCAAGCAGTATGAAGGTAATAATAAAATGCATTACCCTGCAGTTATTGACCTTAAATAAAGCTTATAAAAGGACAGGGCTAGGACATTAAGTAAAATGTACTTCTGAACTGGGTCACGGATGACAAGGGAATGTATGACGTAGTTAATTTTAAAAGAGCTTATGTGCAGTATAGTTATTATGTAGAGGCAGTCGTAAAGGGAAAGTACTTATTTTATTTTGATTTTGCGGTGTATATTTTTTTTGTCGATTGTTTTTTTTGTCTCATATAATTATTGTGAATATTAACTCTATATTTATGCCGTTGGTAATTCTTTATGGATTGCAGAAATATATAATATGTATTGGGATTTCTGTTTTCAAAAAAAATTTAATTACTTAAAATTTTGAATTTTGCTTTTTTTTTGTATTACCTAATAAACTACTATAAATTTGACACTATTTTCTTATCTTTTATGTTATTAAATCATATTATTATGAATATGTTTGATACTAAATCGGCAGCAGTAACTATCTACAAATAATGTAAACATCATGTCACTAGTAGCATAATTATAAAAATGTATATTGAAATATCGTTTCGACTAAATACATTGAACAAATCATGTCGTTCTTAAATTATCTCTTTTTTTTTAAGTGGACAACATCACATACATTGTTCTGAACCCAAAGTAAATAGCTAAAGCACTTGGGATATGGAATTCAGATACAACGAAGGTACCAAAACACCCAGACTCGAGACAATGTAGAAAAGTGGATTTCTACATTGACCCGTCCGGGGATCGAAGCTGATCAGACCTAGCGACACCTTGAAAACCAGTGTGTACGCCACTCAACCACTGAGGTCGTCTAAGTTAATGGTGTGCGGCATCTCTTGCAATTGTTTTTGTAACAAAGGCTGGTACCGGTTGTGCGTCTGACATTTATAAATAACACTTCACGTTTGTGGCGCCATAACCGATTATTTTGAGAAGCTTGAAATATACATCGATATGGTAAACAAAGGTTATTTCTAAATTAAAGAAAAAATATCTACATATAGAAAATAATAGGTTTATACAACAATAGATATGACTTACGTTTTAGGATATCATTGAAAGTAATTACATAAATAGATTCTTGGATAATATTTTGGCAAAATATTTTTTATATTTTTTAAATTTACTTCCGCTTCCTGAAAGTTTAACACCAAAATTAGTTAATCGCCTGTCAACTCATGTCAAGCGCTGTGATTGGCTGTTAGTGTTTTGGTCAGCCAGTCACAGCTGTAATCAGTTGATTTGACAACATGTTAAGTTAATTAGCATTATCAGAAACCGGGGAATACTGACTTTTTGGCTACATTGTTATTATTTTGTTTAAGTCTTAGGATTAGATTATTTTTACTTTTGTTAATTTATTATTTTATTTATTGTGGTACTTTACGAGGCTGTCTTGGCGCACCAGCGCAAAAAGCCTCATCAAATAAATGATTAAAAAAAAAAAATACATGTGTACTTTGCCACATACTTCTATAGATATTATAAACCACATTACCTTGCTGCGTTTTGTCTGTCTGAACATCGATATACTCAAAAATTACTAAATGTAACGATTTATATAGTTTTCTCCCATGTGTAGAGTGTGATTCGAGATGAAAGCCAAAAGGTTTGTGTTCTTTAGATTTTGTCTATCCATGCGAGGCTGGGGCGTTTCGCTAGTAAGATATTATATATAAACAAATGCCTACAATATTATTAATTCAATTACATTACAAATTACATCGACATGTTTAGCATTAGAATATAATCATCGTTGGTAATATCCAGTGACAGTGATGTCTCGTCGAGTAGTGACGCACAGGAAACTAATGTTCAGCCTATGAATATTTTAGGCACTGAATTACCTTGATTACATTACGTTGTAAATTACTTGATAATCTAGACTGAATTGTGTAAGATTTTAGATAATTGTATTTAAGACTATCCTTACTTTTAATTCAATCAAATGATTATAGAGATGATCTTCATATTTATATGATAAAGAATCTTGAATAGAAATTGGACGTTTATAAATAAACTGGCCAAGTGCGAGTCGGACTCGCGCACGTAGGGTTCCGTACCACCGTTGTATGAGAGCCCCCCTTAAATATTCATTTTATGTGGTTTTTAGTATTTGTTGTTATAGCGGCAACGGAAATACATCATTTGTGAAAATTTCAGCTTTCTAGCTATCACATACAGCCTGGAGACAGACAGACTGACAGACAGCGGAGTCTTAGTAATAGGGTCCCGTTTTACCCTTTGGGTACGGAACCCAACGCTAAGCCAACGGTAAAAAGAAGAAAAACCAACGCTAAGATATCGATAACGACCCTTACATTGAAGACTATATTTAAATGTATTTCTTAAACTATATTAGCTATTACAAGAAATTACCTATCTTATTTTTTTATCTATGTGTGCTTTCGCAAAAGTACTGCAAAAGTTTTGTCTGGATTTGTGTTAAATATAATAACTAGCTACCTAATTGCTTTTCAAGCCTTGGGCCATCCCAGTAGAGTGTAGAACCTACCTACCGTTGCGTTTGAAACTCTTATGACGTAAGGACAACCTAATCGAATACAAACCTTAAAAAGTATACAATAAATGCCAACAACCGTCAATAGGTTCAAAGACCTTAAAACCAGTTCTAAACATAGATCCAGGAATGAAAAACGAACAAGGATAGTAGGTATCTCAGGCACAGGCTTCGCTTCGCTGTTGGTACTAAGTCACTCCATCCTGAGTAGATAGCGGCTCCGATTACATAGTAAATTCTGTTTGAAACAGTATAGGAAACGTTAATAGTTAGATGAACATATTTGATTACTTATAACTGTTAAAAGAAACAGACTTCAATGCATTTTATGTAAACCACCTCTGAGGTATAAAATATCGATCGCAAAAAGTTTCTGAAATGGATCTACTATTGCCGGAGACATAGTGTAACATACAAACAAACATTCGAAAAAGCAGACCCATCAGATCCTATAAGGCTCCGTTTTAACATATATCAAGCAGAAAAAAGCCTACTTTACCACAAAATATTTTAAATAAAGACCCACTTTCAATATAATAATATCTTCTTACATATAAAATTCTCGTGTCACAATGTTAGTACCATACTCCTCCGAAACGGCTTGACCGATTTTTATGAAATTTTATATGCATATTCAGTAGGTCTGAGAATCGGCTACTATCTATTTTTCATACCCCTGAGTGGTAGTAGGTAGGCAGGTGCTAGGTAGAAAAAATTGCATTGCAACGCATGCCGGGTACAGCTAGTTGTAGCTAAATTTTTTTCAACACATATTACTTAGCTTTGTATTAATAACTTTACTAAGTCTTCCATGAGGAAAAAGCATTACCTTTCAACAACCGAGGCTTTCCACAAAAATCTTATTTTAATTACTTTGTCTTTTTTCCTTGTTTCGTCAAAGTTACGGAAGTATTTCACCAGAAATTCGCTTTTCGCTAACCCTATTTTCGTGTTTGCCTAATTAGACGTAAATGTTAATTAGAAGGCGGTTTTTTGTTGCAATCAGTTTATTGTGGCGTCGGGGTTCTAATCATTGTTAATTAGAATTCTGTTAAATTTTTGGAAATAAATTTTTAATCTGTCTTTATTACAATCATGTTATTATACAATTTTGTAGTAATATTACTTTTTATAGGAAAAAGATTTAGTGTAAAAGAGATGAGGTACTTTATACAGGGTGGTACCCTGTCCGGCCCGAAAGGATGATATAGGTTCCAAAATCACATGCCCAAATTTAATTTTAAATTTGGAATAATAATGAACTTTGAAATAAAGATTTTTGGCCGCGAAATTTTCTAAATGTGAGATTAAAACAATAATTACAGCACCATTTTCGTCGGTATTATTTGACGGCCTTTTGTTTTATCTGACTCTCTCTCTCGCATATTGACAAAAAAAAATCATAGGTTATAATATTTTTTTTCCAATTTTTATTTGCACTAATTGTATTCGTTATCGATACCTATCAACGCCTTAACGGATCGGACAGGGTTTTCTTAACACTCTGTATGGTTTTATCCAATTTCAAAGGAAATGCAGCACTATCATAACATACAACAAACACGCACTAAACAAATAATTTATGACCCGATAAAACATAGTTGCTTTTTTCTTTTTTCCGGGTATAAACTACCCAATAAATTGGCCTAATGATAAATGCTTGTTTTACTGCAAGAAGGAAAGTTCTGTTAGTAAACAGCAATAGGCCTATTAATCGACTGCACAAAACAATAAAAAACAAAAAGTTGCCTTTATGTGCAGGAAATCCTATATATAGGTACCTATCAATATGATAAACTATTGATAAATAAAATGTTGAGCCTGTTTCGCCTTTTTTTAGAGTACTGGCTTAGTTTACTCTAATCCTCTTAAAAGGTTCAGTAACTGCGTAACAAATATAAATAAACTGTATGTAAATTCTTGACAATAAAACTATAAATTAAATTAGTTTCCTTAATTATAGCATCTCACCTTCATATGAAACTGTTACATCAAAGTCATGCTCACCATAAAATAACCTAACTTTAGGGGAATAAATTAATTGTTCCCAACTATTTGCAAGGCCCAGGATGTAATTACTGTAATAACTTGTGATGTATTAATGTTACGGGATTGAAGGTTGCTCTGTCAGTTCAACTTACGGTTTTAGTTGGAAGTAGTACAGAGATAATTATGAAAAGTAAGTAAGTAATTTAGTATCTTTTCACAAAATTTAATAACTAGCTGCACTACTACTCAACTAGTTTAAAAATTCTTTAGTCACATAAAATGTGTTTTTTTTCGTTTCAAACTCCGTTGGGCTACATCTTAATAATTTAAAAATCTAAACTGAATAAATACCTTAAGGTTTATAGTAATATAATTCACGGGAATAAGCGCGTACATGCATAAATACCTTTTTTGGGGCTTGAGGTTTCGACCGGGTTACATCGGCCGTGGTCGCAAGCAGACTCATGCTTTATGCATGTACGCGCTTATTCCCGTGAATTATATTACTATAAACAAAAACGCGATAGTTTAATAAATATAGTTTAAAAAAATTTAAAAACACGCTTTTAAAGTACTTCTAACTAAAAAAGAGAAAAATAATTCCTAATGTAAGCTGAAATTGGTACCTAGTGAACAAAAAACACTAGTATTATTGTGAAAAAGCGTGGGTTGCTCGATAAAAGAAAAATATGGCACAGAGCGCCCCACGCTTTTTCACAATAATACTAGTGTTTTTTGTTCATTACCAATTTCAGCTCACATTAGGAATTATTTTTCACTTTTTTAGTTAGAAGTACTTTAAAACCGTGTTTTTTAATTTTTTTAAACTATATTTATTTTTCACTTTTTAGTCCTAGCAGCAATACGTGTTGTCTGAATTCAAACGTATTGCTTTGTGGACTTAAAAAAGAAATTATTGTTTTTTTTATTTATTTAATCCTGGTGATCCTAATCAGGATAATGAGATAAACCTATGAAATTATTATATTGTCGCTGATTCTTGATAAGTGTACAAAGTTTGAATTAAATCTGTCCGTTTAAAGTGGGTCAAAATCGAGTCCAAAGGAGTCGGTTACATACATACACACATACATACGTACATACATACAAGTGAAGCTAATAAAAGCGTGTTAAAAATACCTTAAGGTTTATTTCCTAAAAGCCTGTTTTTAGATCATCCCTATCATAAAAGGATTAGAACGACATTAACATTACTACTTAACCACAATTACTCTAATGCAACAATAATGTATCATATATCTTGATAGCAGACACGTTGTATGATTTCTTGCCTCGGAACAAAAACGACGGAACGATACGAAAGTATAATAAGTCTCGGCAGACGATTTCATCTCGAAACAGCTCGGATAATATGCGAGCCAAGCTGTTGGCAGGCCATTTAATTGCGAGCCATACTTCAGTTCTAGTACATTAAACACTATTACGCGTATCAAGCGCTCGGAACAGATTTTTTTTAAGTAATATGTCTGTTTGTATTTATGTTATGCCTATATTCCTTGAAGATAAAAAGAAACTCACTCTAAAGCAGGCATGTTGGAATGTAAGGGAATATTAATTGGTTAAATTACACACCTACGTGAAAATATTGCACCTATTTGTACTCTAGTTTGGAATTCCGGATTATTATCTCGTAGTTTATTTTATGAGCATATTCAGTTTTTTCCTGAGGGGCTCGCGGCTAAGTAAGCCACGCTCGCCGCGGTTGGTCCGTGGATTGGTGACCATTTCTAAAAAAACATACCGAGACCCCTCCGTGCCTCGGATAGAAAGTTAGGCCGTAGGTACCGACTGTCATACGTTGATCTTTAGCTGTCGTTAAGTCAATTCTGACAACCAGTCTTACTATGGGATACTGTGTTCCCCAGTAAAATGGGTTGTGAAGGTCAGATAAGCAGTCGCTCGATTTAAAATACGGTATTCAGCTGAATCCGGTAAGACTGGTAGCCGACCCAAACATAGTTGGGAAAAGGCTCGGGAGATGATTTAGTTTCTTCCTACTACAAGGCAACGGCTATTTTTTTATTTCACAATCTTTTCGTTTTAGGTAATATGGATCCGTCTTTAGGGTCAAATATCTACAGAAAATCTATGCCAACTAACGAACGCTAGTTCTATGGTTCAAATAATGGACTTCGTAGGTACTGTTCAAAATAAACTGAAGTGCATATTATCATCCTGACTTTTAACTACTGACTGGCATAAATCTATAGGTATAAAATTGTAATGTAATGTAACAGTGAAAATCTATTGATAAAATTGTATATGATACTAACTGTACTGCGTTGCAATGCAATTTTTTCTACCTAGCACCTGCCTACTACCTACCTACTACCTACCTGCCTACTACCTACCTACTACCACTTAGGGGTATGAAAAATAGATAGTAGCCGATTCTCAGACCTACTGAATATGCATATAAAATTTCATAAAAATCGGCAAAGCCTTTTCGGAGGAGTATGGTAACTAACATTGTGACACGAGAATTTTATATATAAGAAGATTTGCTGGTAACTTAAAAAGTTAATCTAGTTTCTAGTCTCAAACAAAACAGAAACAATCTTTACCCATAATAAGCTAAAGTAAAACAGAAGAAAACTATTTATCTCGATGTTTCTTCAATATGCCTTTGTTTAACGATTGCGCTCAAGTAATGAGGTAACTTCGGCACTAAAGGGGTCCAACTTACTCAAGTGATGTTATGTCCTTCGCTACCGTGATCAAACATATATTATATTAGAAGTAAGGTCATGTAGACCGAATTAGGCTAGTTCCTCTAGGCTTTCGGGTTGATTTCCAAAGTTTTGGTATCGAATCTTAGGTTCATATGACCAATGTTTGTGGTTTTCGTTTACAAGATCTGTTTTGTAATCATCAGCCTCTTTTTTAGTTGGAGATTCCTATAAGAAATTCTGGCCCTGCAGTTTGATACCTACCCACCTCAGTATAGTCTTGTTCACATCATTTGTAACTTCAAACACCTAACTGAATATTTATGTCTGCGAAATTATGTTATACTAGCTGTGCCCCGCGGTTTCACCCGCGTGTATGACAATTCATACACTATCTTTATAAATTATAGCCTATGTGTTATTCCCATGTATAAGCTACATTATTGTAAAGTTTCATTAAAATCCATTTAGTAGTTTTCGCGTGAAAGAGTAACAAACATCCATACATCCAAACAAACTTTCGCATTTATAATATTAGTAAGGATAAAATTCTGTTCAACCTCTTATTTTTCTAAAACTACTAACAAAATTTCGAAGTTCTGAATGTAAGTAACTCTAATTAAATTCATCAAAAAAGTTTTTGAAATCCGAAAAACTCAATTAATTATGAAACGCCAGTCAATTAATCCATAAGAATTAGGGACGGCAGTCAAATCATGCCGAGCAATTGAGTTACAACTTCTAATTTGGTTGAACGTTAACTGGGTAATTCGTTTAAGGTTACCTCAACTGGCTAATCAGTTCCACCTGTCGAGAAGTTCCTGTTTTATGGTGTTGGCTCCTGTCTGTCTTTTGACGAGTTTCGAGGCTTTTGAGGTCCTTGTCAAAGAGATGTTGAACTTGCCTGTTTTTATTTGTTTTTTGAGCAATTATTTGTTTTTGATTTTTACATGGAAGTTGGTTTTTATAATGGCTGTTGAGTTTTGGTAGGCTTTTAGACAACAATTGTTTTTAAAACTAGATAAAATCTGTAGCAAGATTGCTAGTGTGTTGCTCTACTTTTTTATGAGATGAGGCTAATAAATAAAGGCCGAGCAAACTATTTCTTGTTATTCTTCTATTTTATTTCGTCACTAGACAGAAAGTTAACAGTTAGTTACGTAGTTAAAATATTTGTCTACTTAAAAAAATTTGTTTAGAAACCAATCCTGCGACCTACATTGAATGGAAAACATCAAGAATTTTCATACAAACTTAACTCAAAAATCAACTTTCTTTAAAAGACGCTTAATTTTTCAAGACAGCTTTAATCCATTTTTATACAGCATAAGCGGCTTATAAATTGCAAATCCAATTTCAATTTAGATGGAATGATTAGCTAGAATAACATTTGGCTGATTAAGCCGCGTCAAAAGTCGCCGCGTCATTTGAACAGGAGTGTCACATGCAGATAATTGGATTTGAGGATTTGTGAATATTCGCGATTACACACACACGTGTCGGTGTGTGAGTGCCACGGAGGAGGTAACAAATGGAGTGCTGATTTGGGGAGACGAGAGCGCAATTAATTTTGCTGGTTCTGACGATTCAATTGCCAGTTTCGGGCTTGGGTTCATGTTTTTTGCAGGTTCAAAATTATTGTCGCATACTATTCTTGGTATCTAGGTTAGAACATGAATTTAATTTTACTTTGCTTGTGCGATAATTTTTAGAGTCTCAAATACCAAACACGGTTCTAGATCAACACTCTAGTCTAATCGTAACTTTAAGCATAATTTATACGAACATAAATTGAATTCTTGCTATCGCTACACACACTCGACTCTATTATTTCAAGCGCTCCATTTGTTCATTCCTCCGTGGCGGCCCCGCACAGAGTAACACTATTTTATTCAGCTGTGATTTGTTTGCGGGATTTACAAATGCATAAATATTAGAAAGCTTATCCTGTTTTTGTTGGGGCTCCCTTTGTGTACACTGAAAATCTGTATTATAATATTCAGAATTGCAAATAGCGTTTAGGATTATCCTTGTAGATGATGTTTTAGACGCGTGATTACTTATTTATCTTTATTCGGTGTTTGCTTTGAGAAATAAACATGGAATATGTACTATGAATAAAAACGTTTGGGATTTAATTTCAAGTTGTTGTTTGGCAGCTTGTTTTTTTTTTGTTTTTCGTGACTGTCTCGAGTGACATGAGTTGTGCTTTTCAAATTTATTTTATCTTATGAGCAAAGGTTAAATCTATTACAAAATAATTACTTTTGTTTGCTGGCATTGTCTTTTGAATTTAAATTGCTACAGACATAATATATTTGAGAATTATTATATTTAATTTAAAATTTATTTTTGTAACATCTGTATTCCCCAAAAAAAATGTAGCTTGCTAACTACTATATGTATGTATTAACAACATAAATAAAAGCCTTAAATATCAACACAATGTAGTCAACCACAAGCTAAAACAATCTTGACATTGTCTCCCTATTATCATGTTATCTCTACACATTTGGAATCACTGAATCCCAAATTTCTGAACTGTTTCACGTAACAAACAGACTCTCAATATTAGTATTTGACTAAAATTCGACCAGTACAAATGCTGTGAGTATTTTAGGTACTTGGTGATTGAATATCCCGAAATTAGTTAGAAAATGAAACAAACTAGTTTCATTCTCTAATTTGGGGATATTGCTTTCGATTTGGATGGCTCAGCAAAGATTCAGCAAATACTAGTGAAGTATGTGTGAAACTTAAATTAACACATGATAATTAGCTGAGTGCGTAATTAAGTAGGTTTTAAGATTCCACACGGCCTCTTAGTTACGCATAAGTAAACACATTTTAATCAAATTCCAATTAAAATTCTTTTATTTGTAGAACATAGGTAATACAAAGATGTTACAATAAAAGTATATAAAAAAGAGCGCTATGTCTTGCCGTTGAAGGCGTACAAATATTAGTTAAAATTAATTGTTTATAGGATACAAAGAAAGTTTAATAAACAGAAATAACTTGTACTTAACTATATAACAACAAACTTAAAAAAAATTAAGGAATATAACATATTTTTATACACACAACCCACTGATATAATATAAATTACAATTTATCGGCTAAGTACTCGTTGACCGTATAATATGTTTTAGTGTACGAAGAGGAAGGCTTGCTTAAAGTGATGAATGTTATCAATTTCTTTTATAGATTTAGGTATCTTGTTGTAAATCAGTTACAAATAGTTTAAACAAACATGTAAATTGTATGAAATAACGTGTTATGCAAATGTGTGTTCATTGTGTAATGTTACAGACTTCATTAAAAACAAGATTTTCGTAACCGACTCCAAAAAGAGAAAGATCTCAATTCAGTATATCTAAGAGTTTTATAGAAATCGGTTACTTCGATGTTTTTTTACATGATGTAATAATTTTAATATTATATTGTTAAGATTTTGCTGTTCTGTAATTGTATGAATTAAATTAAAATAGTTTATTTCCTTTTCCCAACAGAATGCAATTAATTATTGATTTGAAATGTAATGAACGATAGAGATAATTTGTAAAATGATGTATGAAGCCATTCAAATATTTATTATGATGTGTTTATCAGCCATTTGGAAAGTGATATAATAATAATAATATTCCGGGACAACTCACACACGGTTATCTGATCCCAAAGATATAATGTTTGTTGGAGAGGGAAATATTTTATAGTTCAAAAACATATTCCATTACATTAATACATAGTTATATTATAGTTTTCCACGCGAATCAAGTTTCAGGGGTATTTTCAGTGCAATATTTGGTATGTGTCAAATAATTTTAGCGAGTTATTGTGGATGAAATTCCGTGTAATGCTAGTTTATCACGAAACTAAAACGGATTCTGTGAGCGCAGTTAACCTTTAGCTATCGATTTTGCAAAAGCGATTTATTTAGTCACAACTTTATTTTACTTAATTGTAACTAGGATTATGTACATTTAATGATACAGAATGAAAAATACGTGCGGGTTACTTATAATAAATCTGTAGAAGTGAAAATTTTGTACATTGAAAATATCAAAAAAATAAATGGCGGGGGTGTGGGCGAGGGTTACTAGACCGATACCGAACCCAAAAGTGTGAAAAAAAAAATTGTCTGTCTGTCTGTTTGTTCAGGTATCACGCAAAAACTTCCGGTTCGATTACGATGAAACTTGGTATAATTATTCTTTATTATCCTGGGCACCACACTGGGTAGTTTTTTAATAAAAAATAAACTTAATTTTGCGGTTAAAAACTCATTGATAAGTTTCGTCATCCACGCGAACGAAGTCGCAGGCACAGCTAGTATAAAATAAATTTCTTAAGAAATAAGCACCTATGTACATCATTTATAAATTATTTTTTAAACTATTGTGTGTGTACATAAATTATTACATAAATAAATTAATAGAGCTTAAGTCTTCGTTGTTATCATTTCGTTGCTATTCTGACCTTTAAAAGGCTGTGTTATTTTTTATAATCATAAAAGGTACTTGAATTTTGAAATAATCTCTATTTTATTGACTAGAAAGCACACAAAATCGCTGCAAATACAATCTAAATGTTTATGTATGCAATGCGATGCAATCGTGTAGTCAATTACCGTAGTTCGTCTTGTTTTTGTGTTCAATGAACTGTGTCTATACTACGTTTGTAAATTATAATGAAGTTTCATGACGTCAGTAGCCCGTAAATAATAATAACATTCCGGGACAACTCACACGCGGTTATCTGATCCCAAGCTAAGCAGAGCTGTAACCAGACAACTGATATACATACTTTATATTTTTAAATATAGACATATATTATAAACTAGCTGTGCCTGCGACTTCGTTCACGTGGATGACGAAACTTATCAATGAGTTTTTAACCGCAAAATTAAGTTTTTTTTTTTTTGTTTATACTTTTCCGGGATAAAAACTACCCAGTGTGGTGCCCAGGATAATAAAGAATAATTATACCAAGTTTCATCGTAATCGAACCGGTAGTTTTTGCGTGATACCTGAACAAACAGACAGACAGACAGACAAAAATTTTTTTTTTCACACTTTTGTGTTCGGTGTCGGTCTAGTAACACCCAACGCCATTTATTTTTTTGATATTTTCAATGTACAGAATTTTCACTTCTACAGATTTATTATAAGTATAGATGGTAAACTGTGGTGAATATAATTTCAGTACCATTTCTTAGATCGTGTTGCACTTAGTCAATCTTGGAAACGTTATCCTCACAGTAAATTTAGTATTATGATTGACAAATTTAACAAAGCTATTTTGGTCACTAGTGTTAGTTCAGATAATTCCCGGTAACAGGTATGGGATTTGAAATGCTATTACACATTTCGGATTCTCGGTAAAATAACGCTCTAGAGAGATACCCGGAATCTATATGTATAATCTATATCGGCACATAACCACAGCACATAAAATAATAATACGGTCACATACAAAACAAAATACAATTACTTGTTCCTGTGTTAGAAATTTGGACACAGTGTTCATTTTACAAGGGAATTATAGCAAAAAGTGTTTTTTTTGGAACGCGGTTGTCAGTTTTGTGTAGGTAAGCCCTGGGGACAAGCTTACATGGAAACTGTTTAATTGCTAATCCTTACCTGTTTTATTAGTTGTCAGTTGGTCACTTAAAAAAAAATGTTTGGTTATTTTGTACATAGGATTTGTTACAGAAAAAGTTGATTAATTTAATTAATTTACTTTATTGCGAGCCGTATTTTTGTTTTTTTTATTAGACGGCAGGACTATAAACGCGATTAAAAGGTACCTACTGTTTTCAGCCTTGTTGACATATTTATTGAATTTTCATAATACTACCTATCTCATATATTTGTTATAAATTAAACAAGTATTAAGTTAGCTGTGCCCCGCGGCTTGTATGTGTATTTCTAAAAGAAATAAAAAAAAAAGTGCCTCGTACACTATTTATTAAAACATATTTTTTTTACGAGTCACTTAAACAGTGGCTTAAACCAATAGTCACTTTTGCAATTGCATATCTCTGTAAACAACATAAAAGTACGCTAAAAGCCGTGTTGGCTTAGGTGTTAATGGATGAATGCGTTCTCAAGGCCGTGGGTTCAAATCCAGTCAAGTGCCAGTGCGATTATGTGAAGGTTATTCATATTTGCAATACACAGGACCTCTGTTTATCTTTTCATGATTTCAGTTTTCACATTACAGCTAGATATATCAAAATAATCATTCATCGGTAGGTATTTCAATGTAATTTCAGCTTGTGATAAATTTATTTTTGTAAACGAACGATACAGTAATAGCTCTTAATAGCCCGCCGAGTTTACCAATAAGAAGAAAATCTGTATTTTCAGATAAAGGTTTTATTTAAAAACTTTCTAAAATACTCCTTATACCTAGACTTTGTACCTAGATTTCTTAGGACCTTCCATTATCGACACAGCCAGACATGTTTAATAATCTACGCGCAAAAGCCTTCGACTTCGGCTTCCATAAAAGCCGTTACAACACCTCTATTTCAGCCGTTAGAACACCTCTATTTTCTCAAGTCACTGCGAGCTAATTTTCTCGGGACATTTACTAGCGACAAAGGTTAACAGCGGTCTAGTCCATACGTGATAATGTCCTAGACTGGTCCGTGTAAACTGTTTTTGTTATACCTATGTCTATCTAGATAATACCTTGTCGTACCTGCACCTATAACCTTACGAAGAAGGTACACTCGTTGTTTGGATGGAAAAAATTAGTTACGAAAACCGTTGGCCTATTTAATAGGAAGGAACAAATATAATAAGTGGTTATTCTTTTAAAGTGTGGCTAGTAAAAAAACAAATTAAACGTTTTTCATACTTAGTAATAATTATGTTTACAAGTAGGTACAAAAGTCTCCTATGTCTAATATCGGAAAAAAAATCGCTAAATTCCATGGAGGCCACAAAATTTCCAATTCACTGGCGCTATTCCAAAATTGTGACGATAAATAATTGTTACGAACAAATAACGTTACTATATTGAATCGATATTGTTTTTTCATATGACATCCAAAAACACGAAGAGTGGCCAGCCTCCAAATTTATTTAGGTCTTCTGACGAACGTCAAGCCCCAAAAAAGGTATTAATGCATGTACGCGCTTATTCCCGTGGATTATATCCATCCCGTGGGGTGAGGACCTGGTGATCTGTAATACAGGTTCATACCTATAATAGACACCAGCTCCGCACAATGACATATACTTGACTGAAATTGTTTTTTTTTTTTCATGTTTGTTCTTGTTCTTTGTATAAAGTCATGTTTTTGTGGGAGAAATAAAGATATTATTATTATTATTATATTACTATAAACATGCAGCGCGATAGTTTAAAAGTTTATAGGTCTTCTGATTTTTGCGGCTGCAAAATGATACTCTATTTCACGATTGCCCTAAAAAATAGTTTTAATCTCCTTCTCATGATTATGAATTTATTTTTGAAAGAGAAGTCGTTTCTAAAAGTCAAATCCCTGACGCAGAGCAATACTAGTTACTTTTGAATGTTATCAAAATAATTGTATCTTATCAATATAATATTCATTAACAATTTCCATTTTCTACAAAATTAATACAAAAACAAACGAACTAACCCCATAACAGTATCATTTGGGAAAACTGTACTTTTAGGATCATCTAATTCTGTGGACGGGATATTCGCTCTTATCTTAATGAGGGATAGGGTGAGAATGGCTTGTCTGCTTACTTTGTTACGTCATATAGTAATTAGAGTTAAATGGGGCATTGAAGTTGCAGCGTTTAAGAATATTGCTTGAATATTAGCTCTGGAACAGTTTGGATAGGTAACTTTGCAGGTAAGTGTCTGTAGTTAATTTGCAAATAGTGTTTATTGAAAGTACAACATGCTAGTATAGTTTAGGTTTGAAAGTCAAAACTATACTCTTTATTTTTACTATATCTCTGATAATCTCGTAATGACTGTTACAATACCACATGCGCCACACAACTGCACATGGTCTTATCCAAAACTAAAGGTTTTAAGATAGAGTTAAATATTATGAAACTTAATTTAATTTGTTTCTTTATTATACGTTACATATAAGCAAATAAAAACAGTAATACGTGATTTTATGTAAACAAGTAAGCTTAACTCAACATTGTGTCCTTTTGGGTACATTAGTACGTCAGATTGGTGAAATAAAATAAGAGAAAACACTTGGTTTGAATTGAGATCTTTTCTATTTCAAAAATAACTTATCCGGTTTTGAAACTTTGTAAATGTAATAACTGGACTTTGGTGAAGACAAAGGGAAGCCCAGTGAGGCACAATAGATGGGAAATGGAGCGTGAGTGGTGTCAGCGGTAGGTTATCAACATCAAACGATTCCTGCATAGATTACAACTGAGCTGTTTAATATGAAATTTTGTAGGTAAACTTTGGGTAAGAGATCAAGAACTGTTTCGATGGTATATTTGGTGTTTTGTGTAAAAGAACGCTAAGCGATACATACTGGAGATCAGATGGCTACAGCAGCGGTTGATTTGTTAAATCATATTAGATATGAATACATTGCTGGGAGAACCAAGAGATTTGGTTAGAATCTGGAATACGTTTTTTTCAAGATTTTCGATAAAAAATCTTGAAGACATGACTTGCTGGACCTTTATTTTCGATGAAATAATTATGAAAGGTCAAAATAAATGTAGATTTCTGCGTAAATGCGTAAATATATTAGATTCTGCAAAAGGACCACTTTAGGCTCCTTCGTTGTTGGCAGTTATTTATAACAAATTTTCCACTAAAATACTCAACACAAAATTAAATAACCAAGCACAAACCATTTGAATGATGAATTCTTCAAATTGAATTGATTCCATGTTATTGAACAAACATTGAAGCAAGTATACTCTCTCATTTATTATATGAAAGATAAATAATGATCGTTGAAGCTTGAGCGAACGTTTTGGCTCAGTGACAAAATCCAGAAGTCCCGTCACAATGTAAATACGATACATAAAAGTTTATTGGTCATTTCCATAATATATGATTGTATAATATTATTGTTATTTTATAGGCGTTTCAAGGTTGTTGTGATAAGTACAGCGGTCAGTGCACTGCTATTATCTTGTTACACGAGTTTCAGTGCATATAGACCTTCGCCTTGAAAACTGTTTCCGTAGTAAATAGTTGAGGTAGAAATCTAACCAGTTGAGAAGTTTAAACTTTTTAGTTTTGACTGCTTTGATTAAAGAGATTTTTAATGTGTTTCGGTGCTTAATGAGAGAGTGTTTGAATGAATCTTCTTATTTTTATAGATTGTTTCAAGTAAAATAAAATACCTACCTAGATTGTATAATTTTGTATACATACTTTTGTAGCTTATTTAATTTTGTACTCTACTCGTGATCAGAGGGCTGGTTTGTTTCTTGCACAGAGAATCGGCATAGCCATCCGATTCACAATGCTTTTCTGGGCACGTTTCCCGCCATTAACAAGGATGACGATGATTTTTTTGACGCGTCTTAGTATTATTTATTTATTTAAGTTTTAATTTTAGTACAGTTGTAAGTATATTGTTAGTAGTAGTTAGTTATTAGTTTTGTAATAGTAAGTTCGACTGTCCAAAATCATATACGGTAAAAAGATATGACATTTTTATGACTACGTATATTACGAATTTGGATATAAATAATCACATGATAATACAAAATGAATTAAGTATAGGTATGTCACAACTGTGTACCTATAATCGAGTTCTGTGTTCGTAAATAAGGGCTTCGGTTAAATCGCAAATATAACGAGAATACAAGATAATTAGTAAATGATAAATACATTATAATTACAAATGTCTCTTCGTTCATAACTAAAACTATATACGATCGAGGATTGACGTCACATAACAGACTAAAACATTCACGTACCTGATTGCGATAAAAGGAATTGATTTTCGCAAGCATTATTTACCTACCTATACATACCTGCTATATTTTTACCCGCATATAATTTACGTATAAAATTCCGTACATTCATAAAATTCTTAAAAAAAAACTGAAATAAAGTATATAACTCGGTCACCCCTGGAATATATGTAGATAGATGTGATTGTTGTGAGTTTTAATACGTTACATGCACAATTTTTCGATCAACATGCACATCGACCTTAAGAACAGACGCATGTAATTTTAATTCTTTAGTGCAAGAGCGCGCGACACTCCTGCTCGCACCACTTTAACATAATTATGTATTCGATATTTATATTAGACCTACCCTATGAAAGTTGCATTCGACTGAATCGTCAATGTTCTATATTTATCGACGGGTACTGTTTTCATGTATTTTTATTCTTTGTCAAGATCTGCGTAAAGCAGGACTGTTGCCGTTGTGAAAGCGAGACGCTCCTATGCGCAGTTTAGTGCGCCATTTCGCTTCCACAGTCGCAACAGTCCTGCTTTAGGAGTTAATAGTACAGGAGCAGATGATTTTATAAACAACAGACGGCGTTGCTTTGCACAGAGATACGAATACCTAAAGCTCCTAAACTAGCTCGTCCAAAAAACAATAGCCTAACTCTATGCTGCGTACAAAGTTAAACTACTACAAACATTTTCTGTAGTACTGTCTCCCTCATTAAGCCATTTCGTGGCAGAGGAAAAGTTTGGTGTCTGCGTTCAGGCTTCAGCATTGCTGCCAAGGGTGACATTCCAGACAATTTTACTGACTATAATTTCAGCTGTTTTTGCCGAGATAAAGCTAGGTTTTTAACTACTTACAGTTTGTAGGTTAAGTTAGGTTTCAGGGCCCACGATGAACTTAACTGTTTAGTAGCGTTAATGGCACAATTACAGTTTAAGTTTACGGCGCGGTAGTTTCATTTAAGTCGTTTGCGAGAAGTAGTTTATGCTAACGTAATTTTTAATTGTGTTTGGAATAACTAGGAATGCTGTAGACGACGAATCTTATACGCACTAACAAGTAATAGCCCGAAATAAAATATTTCTAGGTACCATCTAATTGCTAATAGACTACGTAACCATAATATAGTCATTTTGTGTTTTTGTAACTTTCTAAAATGACTCCCACGTATCACGTACACGTGTATCCTGTTATCCTGTATTGCCCTAGTGTCGTAGAAGTTTCACAAAATAATATTCGAATCATTTACGTAAATAGCGCCCACACTTGGAACAAGCAATTATGAATCTTTTTAATGATTGTGTCCTTATTACGTTTTTAAAAACATAAGTGATAAAATAAATATAATATTAATACTTATGTGATAAACATAGGCAATAAAATAAAACATTATTTAATGCTCTATAACAGTTAAAACTATATTCATTGTTTACATTATTAACAAAACTTAGAATTTAAGGAAGGCTCAATTAAGTATTTCGTCGTAGCACACACGGACTACGCGAGCTGCCTGCTCTCGCGAGTCACGCGTCTCTAGCCCGCTTGCCTTTTGTTTTTAGTTGACTCGACCATCGAACTGCTTCAAACAGTCCGTGTGCTGGCCTTACCTAGAAGTGTTCACCAAGCAGTTGCAACTTGAAGTAGTTGCATTTCCACTGAAATTTATGGCAACTTATGTCACCAAACATATGACATCACAAAAGTGGTCATTTATTCTTTGGTTGACACCTAGCTTTATAGGAACTTTTGTCACCACGTGTTGTCAATACAAAATTTGCCAGTTTTGTTCGGTGGAGACTCGGCTTAAAACAGTACAATCTCCATTTATACTAGGCGATATGACGAAGCTAATATTTAATTACTACTCGCTGACTTAACTATATAGGAAGCACATTGAATAGAAGAGCCTTGGTTGCGTATTATTACTTTACTGATTGATAGAAAATGTTCTCTTAGATAGGAAACAGTATGTACTTTGATACAGAATACAGCCATTTATATTACACCACAGATAACTTTACATTCATGTTAGTTTAAGTACTATAATTGACCTAGATTATCTAGACAATAAAAAATCTGTGATAGTGTAAGGATTATGTAGGAAGAACAGTTGTTCTTCTATCTGCCTTTTGTATTAATTAATTCTGTATAATTATTTTAGTTTTAAGGTTTAATTTAGTTTATAGTTGCTTATGATTTTCTTATTTTAAGCTTTATATTATTGTAAATTACCTTGATTATCTAAATATTCCATTAAATAAAGAAACTTGTTTAACACTTTTTACGATCTAAATATTTTTTTTGGTGCTATATAATAATACTCTACGCATATATTTGACAAACATTGGACATATAGTTGGCCTATAGGTTCGCTATCGTGATTGTTTATCTAGGCACAAAATTATGTGCTTAATGCCTATACATCAGCCACTTTAAAGAAATAATGACCGTGTTTTGGGATTATGAACCTTAATTCAATGACTAACAGTTCAGTTTCCATCACATTCAAATTACTTTTAGGCCCTTTTCGGTAATAATTGTCATTTTAAAATGAACTTAAACACATGTCGTCAAAGTTGATAATTGCGTAATTAGTAATAACGTTTTATTCTCTTTCCAGATTGGCTTTAGTATAGGTACACATCCTGTCTAGATAACGTCGGATTTACTTAGTATTCAACGGAAATTAGTTTTTATTAGCCGTTTTTATAATGGGTTTTTATAATAGGTTTCCATCTCACTCTTGCATATTTAGTTGGTCAGCTGTGCGATGGTGACGTAGGTATGTGGACAGGCCGAAAAGTATTTCAGTTATGTTGACTTGAAAGTTTCTTCAAAACTCGATTTATCTGGCTTATGCAAATATTATTATAATTCAATCAACCTCAGAACTGTAAGATACAAAACTAAAATTTCCTAATGCACGTAAGTCACTTCACAGTTGTTGGCAAAACTCAGTTGGAAGAATCCTCTCTGTCTCTTTCTGGTCGTTCCCTCAATGCTGAGGATCGTGACTGTATGTCAATCTTCTCCATTCGGGCCGGTTCTGCGCCATATGTACCGCTCCCCATATCTGGCCTCCAGTCACCTCCTTGAGTTGGTCCACCCATCTAGCTGGCGCTCTTCCTCTAGCGCGCTTCCCCTCCACTTGTCCGAGAATGATGAGTTTCTCCAGGCTGTGCAATGGGGATCGCATTATGTGCCCAAAGAAACTCCGGATCCTTTCCTGGCACATAGTCAGCAGGCGCTTGGTGACCTTTAGCTCTTCGAGGATGGAGACATTGGTTCTCATAGCTGGAAGAATCCTATCGTATCATTATCGATGCACAAGCAAGCATACATCTATATGTTAGCTCCTACCCCGATCCAAACCAAAGCCTCTTCAATAATAAATGTATCACGAACAAAACTTTTTAAACTTAAAACGGGAAACTGAAAACACGTTCCTGTAGTTAATTTAAGAACACTAGGCGTTACGGACACGGCTCCCTAGGGCACAGTATTCAGAATAACCAGTACTGGAACGTACAAAAGTGTAGAGAAAACGGATTATCATAAACTGCTCGCAAGTGTACCTTTGAACCAGAAAATGAGAACGTTCTTAAACGTGCCATATTTCATTTGTTTTAGTAGCGAGTAGAATAATAAGGCCGGGACTGCACCAAAGCGGAGACGAGACGAGCGGAGAGGAGATTTTTTTTAAACAACCAATATAATTGTGTTATTGACACATCTCCTCTCCGCTCAGCTTCAGTGGAGATCGCTGTGCGGAGATGTGTAATATTTGTATGGCGCGATGGAAGAGGAGATGTGAGCTGTGCGCGGACGACGCGCAGTGGAGACGAGGGATGTGAGCGGCCTGCAGTGAGCGGTGTCACCCTCCCCCTCTCGCCCGCCAGCATCCCGCAGAATGCGTGCTGAGTACTCAACGCCTCGCACCCGAGCTGAAAAACATCTCTTCTCGCACAGCACACAGCACATCGCACACATCTCTGCCTTGGTGGAGTCCCGGCCTTACAGTGGGATGCATGCCAATAATGACCGCGCAACAACATCGCTACATTAGCCTTTTATTTAAATTGTCTGTTTAATAGTCTGTTCGTAACTTGTGGCGATGTTCTGAAGTATGAGGAATTCAATGCTGCGGCTTAGAGATGTGTGTCAGTATTAACTTGACTATACGGGCTGGATCGAATGTTATGTTAGGCTGCTGTAGTGGAATGCACTAAAAATAAATGAAATTTATGACGTCCTATTTCAATTTAAACCCTAGATTTACAAAAGGAATTTTGATCAAAATACTGAAAACCAATGTTAACTCACAAATGTTAATAAATAATATTTTGATGGACCTTTTAGCGGCCGTGGTTTAAAATCTTAAATAATATTTGCAATAGTAGGTCAGTTCTTAACTCTTAAATAAATATAATCAGTATCATCAATCATGATTAAAAGAATGATCTCACCAGACGGCATCCATTCATTATATTTTACCGTGAAGCTATTAATAAAACTTACTAATATAATATATAGTATTGTTAGGTAGATACATTGTAGCAACTTCTGTGTTGACATACTTAATTTGATTTCGATATCATCATCGTCAAGGCAATATTTAGGGAAGTTCTTAATTACTCTCCGCTGTCTGTTTTCCTCCACAGCGTTCTGATAATTACAAGTATATTTTATCAAGAATATTTTATCAGGAAAATTCTTTTTGGACAGTAGTCCTTGGTAGACCTGCATCCTTCAGACTTCTCCGGGGACCCATATAAATACCAGTCTTAGTGTGGACGTTCAGTCAACATGGTGTTAGACTTAGCACCAGGATCCCACTTCTATCACCAGAACTCCTGCTGGAGTAATGGTTAATTTATTCCAAACCCAGGCTCATAACAATTTCTGAGCACTCACTCCTGGCCGCAGTGACTGTTTTGATCGTTAGCTGGCAACCTGAACCATTTCTTACTGTTCCATCTAATCCTTACGATGGATGACAAACTATGTTTCATTTTGGATGACTGTCTCTACAATTCCACCTGTTCTTTCTTTTCCTAAAGTCTTGATATCTCTAAAGAGGATCGTGGTTTTATTAGATGTTTTAGAAGGCTTGCCCATTAACACTACGAAGCTTACGGTATTCTGATGTACTCTTACATCAACATATTAGAGGAACTACAAACTACAATTGTGTGTGAGCACCCTGTAATTAGTTTAGTGCTCATCAGTGACTCTCATATGTGTTCCAAGTGCGCTATTACGTGTTAAATACGACACTTTTGGGTTTAAAACTTTCGCAGTATTACAAGCTTTAGAATCATTAGTTTACTTAAGAGTAGCTTAAGAAATGGCAGGAAGTACAATTTTGTTTCAAAATACAAATGTCATTTGTTTGGACGCGCTGATCTCTGAAACTACCAGTCGAAATACGACAGAGAAATATCTTCTTTCAATCGATAGGACCATTCTCGAGAAAGGATATAAGTTTTTTAGCACTTTGCTTTGTGAAAATACAAGACGAGTGAAACCGAGGGACAGAGCTAGCTATATTAATAACATAACATACCATCACGCCTGTATCCCCGAAGGGTTAGGCAGAGGTGTACCAATGTACACTCACAGTTCGCCGGTATGTTTAGGTCCCATGTAATAAGGGGCGAGCCTATTGCCACTAACCGGGCACAAATCCAAACTCCGACCTGCTACTGAGAATTTCATAGAAAAACCCAATAACACCCTGGTCGACTTGGGAATCGAACCCAGGACCTCTAGCGTAGCAGTCGCGCTTAGCGCCACTAGGCCAACGAGGCAGTCAGGAGAGCATATTAATAAATACTGTTAAATAGGTCTTATTTTGTACTGTTAACCAACTCGTATTAATTAGACTTGTAGGTTATTTTATCACCAGATGGCAAAAGCTTGAATTTCGCTTCCTCGCTTCGTTGCAGACTAAAATAAGCTAATGGCTTTGCATTGACCACAAAACAGTGATTTGATACTGCACAGGTGTTCTCCGGTACTTTTAAGTACCATTAGATAGATAATGGCCGAAAAGTGGTTTTGCTATAGGTATCTAAATTGTATTTAGGAGAAATATTTGATCTTGGCCTAGATTTTGAAGACCTACATTGGAAGTATTAATAAAGCTATTTTAAATCTAAGTTACCATAAATTCCGAATTTATTTTTTCTTGATCTGACGAATAAAAAAGCCAATCAATTCATGCATATAACGCATTCGCATATCATTTTAATTTATATTTTTTTATTTATTATATTACATTTTTGACGTAAAAACTTGTAATATAATAAATAAAAAAAATATAAATTAAAGTGATAATATTATATAAATTATATACCCAGTAACGTAGTATGTTTCTAACACTTGGGTATGTTTACGGAGCTTTTGGTATCTTTGTACTTTGGGTATCTTTTCTTAGCGTGGAGTCAGCCTAACTCGTTCACGTGTTAATTCATTAGATTCTACTTACACATTATTGTTTTTAGTTTCTTTTGCACGCATCTTTAATCATTCTAGTCTTCGCCATTTTTTACCAAACACTACACAATAGCTACTGTATAAATAATTAACGCTTGGCGCTTCTCTTGTATAAAAAAAAATTGCGTTATATGCATGAATTGATTGGTTTTTGTATTCGTCCAATCAAGAAAAAATAAATTCGGAATTTATGGTTACTTAGATTTAAAATAGCTTTATTAATTCTTCAAATGTAGGTCTTCAAAATCCAGGCCAAGATCAAATACTTCTCCTAAATACAATTTATGTATATCAAAACCACTTTTCGGCCATTATCTATCTAATGGTAGGTACTTAAAAGTACCAGACGTAAAAGCTTGTCAAGAAAAGTGTGTTTTTTAGTTATCCATTCACAACTTTGTCTTATCTGTAGCAGATAAGATATTTTTCCTTTCCTCGTGTCTTACGCAGACACGGTAGATTTGCTTACCGTGTTCATTGTATAGGTAGCTTAATATATTACAGTAAGAAAAACTCGTCGACAGCGAAAAATTCCCAACAAATGATTCATTTGTTTCTCGTTGCACATGCATTTTCCTATTTATATGTTTATTTCTCTAGTGCTAATGAAAGCCGCACTTAATGCCGCGTGTAATTAACGGGAGCGAACATTGCGAATGTATGACATTTAAATATAACATCTGTTTGGATGGCCATTACTAAATATAATCTGTTTCGGTATCTGTATTTGAACATTGTATGTGTCATGCACAAAATGTAAATATTATTATAAATCAGTTTATGTTTTTGTTTTAGATTTATATTACTATCAAATTAACGATTGAAGTAAATAATGGATCACATTTAATTTCGATTCTGATGTAGGTATTTAATTAAATAACAGGGTTTTTATATTTGATAGTCAATGGAAGTTTAATTGCTCATATAGCTGGCATACGTAGTAGTACATACCTACAACAAATCCCTAAAACAATGGCAATTTTCAATTGTTTCTTCCACAATCAAGTACTTTATCAAGTTGTAAAACATATTTGTTAAGAAAAGTCTCACCAGAGAATATAGTTGGAGTTCCAAAACAAACGTCGCTTTAAAATAGGCGCATTGCGACATTGTTCTCATTGAACACTGTTCTAATGAAAATTCCTCCTTTTTTTGTTTTGTTTAACTTAGATGTTTAATTGTATGTATTATTGATACTGTTATTTATAGCCCAAGATGAAAGAATGAAGATATATGAAAGAAGGTGGTCAAGGGGTCATATATTTTTATTTGTCGAATATGAGTTAAAGTAAGAGCAGGTCGAACAATACTGAATTAAGGTAGGGTGCTATGTTTTGCACTGCAGTGCTTTAATTAAGGTTAAAAATGGACTTCAAATGTATAATTTTCTTCCTCAGTATTGTTTGAATATAATTTTATCATTAAGTGGATTTTTTATGAAAATTATGTTATTTGAATTTATCTAATCTAGCTAATTAACAAAAAACATTGCAAGCTTTCAGCAAAACTCTTGCTTCAAGTGTCTTTATTAACATTATACCAATATCAATATGAAAAAATGATGAAACAGCAATATCCATTACAAAACTAAATACTTTTATTAAATGTGTTTAGTATAGAAGATTTAGGTCAATAGCACAGGCTAGGAGAATGAGAATGTTCAACGGTTGGACAATTTACGAGCTATTAAGTTAAAATTGGAATAATGGAATACATGAATGTGTAAGGACGCCACTGGAATATGCGTGCCGCGCAAATTACACATACTATCATTATTTGGTAGTATAGCGACTATTACGGTACAATAAACTGCATATAGGTAGGTATAGTCTATAGTATGTTCTGGAGAGTGTAGTTTAACGATATTGTGTGGTTAGTTTCAATGTTATAACAAAATTTAAAGGTAAATAATAAATTTGACAGTCATGGTATAATTATGTGAGTAGAATTTTATTTCTATGGGTTAATGTGCCTGAAATAATCTATATTACTTATAATAAATCTGTAAAAGTGAAAATTCTGTACATTGAAAATATCATAAAATAAATGGCGGGGGGTGTTACTAGACCGACACAGAACCCAAAAGTGTGAAAAAAAAAATTTTGTCTGTCTGTTTGTTTAGGTATCACGCAAAAACTACCGGTTCGATTACGATGAAACTTGGTATAATTATTCTTTATTATCCTGGGCACCACACTGGGTAGTTTTTATCCCGGAAAAGTATAAACAATAAAAAACGAACTTAATTTTGCGGTTAAAAACTCATTGATAAGTTTACTCATCCACGCGAAGGAAGTCGTAGGCACAGCTAGTATAAACTATATCTGAAATAGGTTTTTCTTAAACGGTTTGTTAAACTTAGCTTCTCATTTATTGCATTTCGGTCTCGAGGTAATGTTTCCAATTGTTCGATTGTAAGATTTCACAGCGTGTGAAAACATTAATAAATACGACGATGCTAAGAATAAAGTAAATAAATAAATCTACGACGAAGTCTATTTGATTCCTCATGGAGCCAAAATAACATTATTGATTTAATTCTTTATTTGTCGACGACCTCATTCCGTGAACTTATTTATCTGGTATAAAAATATCCACAAAATTTTCCATGTTTTGTTCCATTTTGAACCTTTAAAAAGATTATATTATTTTTGTTTGACTTAAATTACAGGATTCTTAATCCGATAGAATCTTTATCTTCAGTTTTTATGCATGCTTTTCAATTAATCGAAGACGCCTGGACCGAGTTAGAAAATTGTATTTTTTTAAGGATATGATTACCGTTATCTGGATCTGATGGTGGGATTCCAGGGAAACCCAGGTTAATGCTCAGTTTTAAAGGAATATATTACTATGTGTTTCAAGATTTTTAGTGAATCTCTTCTAATTTGAAATGATAAACATAACATAACATAACATACCATCACGCCTGTATCCCCGAAGCGTTAGGCAGAGGTGTACCAATGTACACCCACAGTTCGCCGGTATGTTTAGGACCCATGTAATAGGGGGCGAGCCTATTGCCACTAACCGGGCACAAATCCAAACTCCGACCTGCTACTGAGAATTTCATAGAAAAACCCAATAACACCTTGGTCAACTTGGGAATCGAACCCAAGACCTCTAGCGTAGCAGTCCCGCTTAGAACCACTAGTACCATACCACTTATAACAAACGTGGCAGTTTGAAATGATTATCACTAATTTTACAGTCTATTTCTGACATTGATGTGTAATGAATTATATAGAAAAAAAAACCAATATTATAAGTTGACAGTTTGTATCCACTCGTAAGTCACGAGTGCATGTAATTAATATCACAGATACGTTACACGTGAGTGCAAGCTCTATTGATTTGCGTCGCCTTTATAATTGATTCAATAGTTATAAATAGTGTTTGCTTTGCTAGTTCAATGTTGTATTTATATGAGAATGGCTCGAATGTCTTCCAGCTTTGATGTTATCTATAACATTGATAAGTGAACATTTTGTGTTTCAATGATTAAATTAAATCTTGGGACGACTTAAAGTTCACATCTTGTGCACCAGCACAATACTTTGATTTGCTTGACGTCTCAAAGAATAATTGACCAGACAAGTCTTAACCACGGCTAGTCAAACTAATTAAAGGTATGCAAAGAATCTCGATATTCGTCTCCTGTCGCTATCAACGTAAGATGTGTAACAAATCGTTGAACAAATGAAAAACATCTGCAATTATAATTAAAAAGAAACAATAATATAGAATTGTACTGGAGTTAGAAAAAAAAAAACGATTGTTTGTTTGACTTTTAACATCAATAATTATAATTGTTTGTATGACCGATACAGAGGTCATAGTTTTCGTCTGTACATGATAACAAAACTCACCTTGTTTAACTGCAATGTATAATGCATCCGTTTGCATCCAGCTGAATCGAATAACAGGAAGCCGACCAACATAGTTTGGAAAAAAGACTACGTAGAGTAAGCAACTGCGTACATTAAGACTGGCCTATTGGTCTAGTGGTTAGTGACCCTCACTAGTGGTTAGGACCGCAGATCGTGCGTTTGATTCCCACCCAGGACAAATCTTTGTGTGATGATCATGAGCATGATCATTTGTTGTCATTTGTTATTTATCTATAACATGTATAATTTTAGAAATATATAATTAAATGTAAATGAAGTATGTTTATCAGTCGCCTGGTCAGTACAGGCTGTGCCGAGTTTGGGATCAGACGGCCGTGTGTGTGTTATCCCAGGAAAATTACACTATTAATATATTAATTATTGATTTTGAGTCGAAATCTAGATCTTTACAATTCATCTCATCGACATAGAATCGACTTATCCTCAGAGATGTTCGTTTATCTCCGACAAACTTTCTGTTCGCGAGCAACGGGCCGTGGCGACGTCTGTCGAGATAACTTGCGGAGTAAAAACCTGGTTTCTGCGGCATTCTGCTAGAGACGGGATGTTTCGGATCTGAGTACGGATTTATGAATAATATTATTCCGGTTTCGGATACATATTTGTAATGTTTCCGGATTTTCAATTGCATAGGGAAATAGGAGAAATCCGGTAATGGTTTTCATCATTAAGCCCATCACCACCATTGTTAGCTGTGCTTGGACACTGGAACTTATCCTGGTATATTTATTTGCTTGCTGTTCTTTTGATGTCATTTCCGCCCTTTGGTCGTTTTCTTTAATTTATATGAACATTGTCTCCAAGTCTTGGACAGGGGGGTTAACTATAAGTGAGTTGGCTTAGCTTACAAAAACATATTTGTCAAACCCAATTAGTTCAAGGCGACTGAAAATTTTGAAACTTTTATATCGGATAAAAAGTTTCCAAAACATACATATTCAGATTTCGGATATCGAATAGTTTCGGTAACGGAACTCCATACCCTCTTTATTCAGCCGTCGTCAGCGCCAAGCCGTCGCGTTTACCGGATCGTTGCGATGTCCATTTATAATCGTCTGTTCTCTCCAGTCTAAAACGATGCGAATGACAGCACTACGCTGTCTCCATATGATATGTGTATTCTTAGATCGATCACAGTTGAATACCCGATATTTATCGATACGTAATGGCCCTGTTAAATGTAGGTGCTGGATGTGAAAGCACAATATTTTAAGTTTTTATACTGTTACACTCTTTCTTTCATCGACTTCATAAGGTTCTCTGTATGTTTATGTTTTTTAGGAAGTTTGTTACGCGATATTGTGAATCGATAGCAAAATAATCTTTTCTTGTATAATTTGTTATTAATTATATTGATTTAGTTTTTAACACTTAGATGATCAATAGTTTTCCTGATATTATTAGTCAGTTATCTATCATTTTTATTTCCTGTTTAGAACAAGGACGCTTATTGGTTAAGCATATTATTGTAACTGACTTGGGGTTTTTTCTGAATTGTGGAAAATCACGATATCCGTAGGTATGTTATTATCTGTTTTTTTCAAGATGTTTGCCCACTATACCGTTTGACCATAATGTGACATATCAGGCACGAAAAACAACACGACACGCACTCTATTCCGGAAATAACCGTAACAAAAAAGCAAATAAATAATGGTACATACATTATAAACTCGAAGACGTCCTTAAAGTAACCTAACAGACCACACGCGTTAAGCATCCAAAAAAACATCCTGAAAAAAAGTTAGGGCGTTGTGTCCATTTGGTCTAGCTTGAGTACATGCAGATTTCATACTTATATTGTTCAAGCAAAGTCTCGTTTAAACACTTTAAACAAAAAAACAAACAAATAAATAGACACTAATCCTAATTCTAAGTGATATAAAACGGTACTAATACTTTTAGTAAGAAGTCTAATATTTTAAAATGTTTTGTACGTATAACTTCGTGTCCAATTCTTTAAATTTCATGTTCTTCCGGGCAGACTGCCACGTCACGACATGCTGACTAGATTTTTTCATTGCACTATAAAGTATTCTAGCCAAAACGCAACACATGAAATTGCTTTAGCTCCAGTGAAATTTGAATTATGACGGAACATAATATTTTAATTTAGATACAATATACCTTTTGTGTTAACTTGTGTATTACGTTAAGAATTATCTTAAAATGTATCTTTATTACTTAGTTTTGATGAAAAATTATCCAATCTTTGGTCATCTCAAACTTGTATCTTTGCTCCGATGAAGTTATCTAATTTTTTTGTCAACATCATATTATTACCTATATTTAAAGACTAACAAAAAAAGTAATTTCTCTATCCTTTTCATAATTCTTTTCCAATGGTATTTACTCCTAAATTTCTGTAGGTTTATTCAAATTCGACAGTGCAATTTTGGGGACAAAATCAAGGCACTTATACTAAAGCCAATCTGGAAAGAGAATTAAACGTTATTACTAATTACGCAATTATCAACTTTGACAACATGTGTTTAAGTACATTTTAGAATGACAAATATTATCGAAAAGGGCCTAAAAGAAATTTGAATGTGATGGAAACTGAACTGTTAGTCATTGAATTAAGGTTCATAATCTCAAAGCACGGTCATTATTTCTTTAAAGTGGCTGATATATAGTTATTAGGCTTGCTCCAATCAGTTGATTCAATTCCTTTGTGGCTTCTTGTTTTTATTGTAGATGCTTAAACCTAATTGCCTGGTTTTTTTAGGCTTTTAACTCTGACTGAAGTTGGTACTATCAAATACCCAATTTCTTAAAAAAGCTTAAGTGTGTCATTATTTTTGACAAGTATTGTACGCCTTAAAAATATTTTGGACCAATAGAAAAGACCGTGTTTGGGCTTAAATACCGACTTTGTTTATAAGATATTTTTTTTTGTGTTAGAATCCTCTCATGTGTGTAATGTGTGGTTTTAAAATTATAAGATATTGTTGGTTGTAAATATTTCAGACTAACAACGACATGAAATACTCTACCAAGTTAACAACAATTAAAACGACACACTTAGTCACTATTATAATTAGAAAATGACCCGTTAACTGAACTATCTAGCTAGCTGTCACTATCAATTCATGCGAAGCGCTGATGACGTCACTAACGTACACTCGCCTACAATGGTGCAATAAAGACAGATAAATCTCAATTCGTGATATCAGTAGAGTAAAGCCTAACCCTAACTATGCCGAAGCCATGTGTCAAATTAACGGCAGAACTTATCGCGTTAATACACAATAACAGCTAACGACGAGAAACATTAATCTCAACTAGGTATAATACATTTAGACAGTTAATACAGTTTTGAAGGAGGAATAAATAGTTATAATAAATAGACAGGGGTGTACCATGAGCTCTTAAAGAATGACTGTCGCGGTTGAATAAGCGGGACAGCGCTATGCGCAGTGTAGTGCGCCGTCTCGCTTCCACAACCGCAACAGTACCTACTGCTTTAAGAGATCATGGTACAGCCCCAGGTATCACATGTGTAAATATTTATTATTATGTTCACGTTAATTAGGTAATTAGTTTGTCTCGTTATCAGTGCGCAGGGGACCGAACTGCCTCCATTCTGGATATAATTACGTTTGACGAGAAAATGATTTCCTGTACACACTTTCCGACTAATTTAGGCCTTGAAATATATTTGTTAGCCTAAATATTAAATTAGTAGAACTCAAGGATTTTTCTAAAAAAATCCTGAAACACGTACCTAGAACTAATTTCAACTTTTTATGTAACACAAAGTTGTCGTTTGTTCCAGACTGCCTAACATATTTTAATCAAACTTTTAATACTTGTTAATGGCAAAAATTACTTTTTTACGACCCTTTGAACAAATCTAAGTAAGTTTTAAAAGAAATTCCAGATTTCAGGGACTCATTTTTATAGGTTTTACGTGACAATATTTTTGACATCGTTAGGAATGGGTGAGACGTAGAAAAAGTTTCGCGACAAAAAGTACCTATGGTTTATTTTTAGTTAATTTAGGTCCACTTTTTCCAACGCCAGATAATTTTAACGGAGGAATCATTTAATTTTTTGACAGTTCTCCAATACAAAAATCTGTTAGACGTGAATTTTATCTCTCAAATAAAAAATATCCTGCGTTGGAAAAATGGGCACTTATTCTATCCAGTAAAAGTAAATTTTCTGTATGTATGTAATGACGTGGTAGCAGTGGTAGTAGGTCAATGAACTGATTTGCGTGCACAAGGCTGCATAAATATGTGTTTCTGCAGTTTGACTGTTGACTCTATACCATTCGCCGTTCAGTACATGGTGAATAAAACAGATAAAATCACATTTATAAGGTCACATTGGTATTTGCATCGGGTCAAGAACCTACACTTTGCATTTGAATTTGGTTAGCAACCTATCCCAGTTAGTAAATTATACGACTGTATCTGTCGACCATCGGTAACCGACTGGTTTACGGGTGACATGGTTGTTACCATAGAGCATCCGGGTTTATCCGTATGGTAAACGTTTTTGCCATATCCTTATGGTAAAAACATTTCAGTGATCCACAAAGTTTTGTACCAAGGCGGGATGTTCTTTATTTGGGTTCTAATTAGGGCTCATGAAATATTTCTTTCGTGTGAGTATCTATCTAACTTTCAAAAATATAAGGTGTGTATTAAAATTTTGCCTTGCCTCCCACCTCTACAAGGCCTTCATGAAGGTATTAGAACGCCGAATTGTCGATCGACTAGACCAACATCAAGGTCCAGAACAAGCAGGATTTAGACGTGGCCTTTCAACAACCGACCATCTTCAATCCGTGAACCAAGTCATCGAAAAACACGAGGAATTTAAGATTCCTCTGTACATAGCATTCATAGATTTTTCGAAAGCGTTTGACAGCCTGAATCACCACTCAATATTTCTAGCTCTCCATAACCAAGGAATCCCAAAAACATACATTGACCTTCTAAAACATATCTACTACAATAGTACTGCCGCAATAAAACTACACAAAACAGGACCTGCATTTCATATACAAAAAGGAGTCAAGCAAGGCGACCCGTTGTCTCCCAAACTTTTCACGGCCACTCTAGAAGTGTTTTCGTCTCTGGCGGCTAGTTGGGAGCGAAAGGGCATTGTCGTCGGCGGAAGGAGGCTTACCAACCTTCGATTTGCTGACGATATAGTTCTTTTCGCTTCCACTGCTCAAGAACTAGGCACAATGATCCAACAATTAAAGAACGCAAGCTTCGAGGTTGGACTTAGCATGAACATGTAGAAGACCAAGCTAATGACTAATAGCATTAAACATAGGGTAGCGATGGATGGGGAAGAGATCGCATATGTCCAAGAATACCTTTACCTTGGCCAATTAGTATCTTTCCAGGCGCGACAAGATAAAGAAGTTGCTAGACGCACCGAAAATGCCTGGAAGTGCTATTGGTCAATGAAAGAACTAATGAAAGGTGAGCTTCCCCTCACACTAAAGAAGAAGCTCATGGATATGTGCATCCTCCCCATCCTCACCTACGGAGCGCAGACCTGGTCTTTAACAGCTCTGCAAAAGTCCAAACTCGGAGTTTGCCAGCGAGCAATGGAGCGCAGCATTCTAGGTATCCGGTTATCCGACCGAATCAGGAATACAGAGCTGCGCTCCAAAACACAACTCACAGATGTTGGATACAAAGCCGCTTCCTTAAAATGGAACTGGGCCGGACACATCTGCCGCATGGCCGACAACTGTTGGGCCAAAGCGACTACTATGTGGACTCCACAAAACGTCAGAAGACCTCGTGGCCGACCTAGAAGGAGATGGCGGGACGAGCTTGACTCTTTTTCCATATTATGGACAACAATAGCCCAGGACCGGGAGAACTGGAAGAAGGAAAGGGAGGCCTTTGCCCTGCAGTGGGACAATTATGGCTAATAATAATAATAATAATAATTAAAATTTTCGTTGTCGATCAAGGTATCTACCGTAAAATATTTGCTGTTTAAAAAATATTTTTTTTTCGACAATATGTCAGTCTTGACAAATACTTTAGCAGCATTATAGTATAGTAATTACGACTGCCAAGTAATTAGCCAAACGAGAGGCTTTAAAAAAAACTATTCTATCTGCGGATGTCCAATAATACTTAAAATAAAAAAATATGTTTAAAAATTACAATATTTATTTGTATGTTTACCAAAAGTAAAACAATAATTTCAAGTAAAAAATATTTTAATCCAAAAAATAATAAATGTTTTACCATCAGTACTCAATTTTCTAAAGCGGGCCTTAAACTGTTCGGAACCTTTTGATATAAAGTTTACAATTGCAAACCTACATCTTCGTACTTATAAGACATATATGCAGGTTTTATTTATTAAGAAACATGCATGTATCACTTTGGTTCTAAAAATCCTGTAGAAAAGTAGATACATTTGTTTCCAAACAAACCAACCAATTAATGATCTATTCACACAAGTGTTTTAACCACCTTAACACGATCCTACCATCGGCAAGGAGTCCAAGTGTAATGTAAATTCTGCGTCTCGGACGAGATTGGTGCGGGATTACTTCGTCCAAAGCCTTCAGGCATCGGAATAAATTATGCATTGGACATTAAGCGGTGCTCCTCACAAGGGAACTTGCAAACGTAGTTTGGACGGCAGCCCATCTATATCTTCCAAGGTTAACTGCTAATTGTCGTGTGTAGAACGCCTTCTATCCTCTTAGATGTTCTTAAGATGTTTTTTTTTTATGGGAGGAATTCAGGATTTGAAATAAGTTTCGAATTAATTTGGGATGAATGATTTAAAAGTTAACATGGATAAAGATGTGAAAAAAATTGGCTAAGCTTCTGTCTTTATGAATAACAAGTTATTTAAACTAACCAGAATTCTAGGTATATTTACTAATTGGGTGGCATGAGGCATACGATCTTAACGTTGCTGTTTATTTTCTCGTTTCAGTATCTAAATGCAGCAAGCTTCCTTTGCTTAAATATAATTATGAATCAACATCAAAGCACTCCTTGAACGTTGAATCACAAAATTATATTCAGAAATGATTAAGTTCTTAGTTTATTTACCACCATGTTAGTCCTTTAATGAATGTAAACATGACATGATGTCATGATGCAAGAAAGTACCGAGCAATAAAGGTACGTACAAGCAATGACATCTGACACAGGCTGTGTACATCGGATCGCGTCATTACCATATCTACCCGCAGTCGGCCATCGAGATAGCTCCAAATATGCTCCCCTGTGGAATTCCCAGTTTACACTACGTCTACAGTTCAAAAATCAACTCTATTGTTAAAAGAATACGGTTGGAATTTCATTTTGAGTTGAGGTATTTATATAAAGCTGTCGAGCAGTGTCCGCGTGTCGATATTTTATAAAATATTCGGCCTCTATGCCGTTCAAAAGCTTGCTAAACGGACTGTAACGTTGTTTGAGTTTTTCGTTGACGGAAGTCGTCAGTGAAAACTTTAAACGACAATCCTTTTTTAAATTCTGATCTATATCTAATTCTTTGGATATTCAATATTTATAATAGATTGGAATTGTGAAGCTAAAGTTGACCATAAAATACAAAAGTCATTAATTTTTCAATTTCGATCTGACGGTGATTTAAAAAGTATCTAAATTTGTTGTCTAGCAACCACATACAAGTACATACATTAAAAATATCACGATAAATACACATTTCAACACATAAATTTTTCAAAGAATAAATTCCGTAAAGCAGACATGACCACTCGTACAGATTGAGCAAGATGGCCGATAATTAATCATATTGTTACCGTAATGATTGTAAGGGTTGTACATTTTCTGCTCATTACACGGTTTTTGGACGTTTTTGCTGGAACAGTAATTACAGTTTTTCTGTTTGAGTTTGTTCACAAAACATATTATCATTATTGTTGCTTTTACTTATAATACTTTAGATACATATTTTGTAGGTTCATCTTTATTCGAAGATTTTGAATGACTTGCTTTATTTTCAATAGGTACAATATAATTAATTTAAGCTTTACGTTACTTTAAAAGACGAATATATTCTAATAAGAGTCTATTGTGTTTAAGAATACGTAAGTAAAAATAAACGGGCGTACCGCCTTATCTGTAATTTTGTATACCAATGTTTCCTTGTCAAAAACAAGGGCCGTTTTTTCACCGACATTGATCGATTAAAAGCGGTTTTACTTGTACGGGTCTGGTTGACCGGGTAGCATGTATTGTCCATCAGCTGAATGAAAAAGCAGGCCGAGGGTTTGGTCGACAGATCACTATATATTCTTCGAAATTATCTGTACTAGAAGAACAAAGCAGGATCATTTTGTTACGTTCGTTTATGAGAATGATGAAATTTTCAAATAATCAATAATGTGGTGTTCTGTTTCAAATATTGTTTAATTTAACATTTGCTTTTGTTTCAGGTAAGTCAGCAGTATCATCATTTTATCTAACCCAAGTAAGGAGCTGAAACCAATAAAAAATTGAATGCGAATAGAATTGCGTAGGTTATCAATTTATTTTCCATACTTTTAACAAAAAATAATCAATAACTCAAATTAGGTTGCTTATTCCTATTTATAAACTCAACAAGTAATCTTCACAAATAATTTTTATCATCGTTAAGTTGGTCTTAGAAACCTACGCAGAGATATCAAAAGAAAATCAAAAAATTGGTTCCAATATTGACACAAAAATTAACAAGTATATTACTTTTGATCTTAATATAACATAAGCTTCTGAACCATATAAACATCACATCAATTTACACATTTACAAGGTTAGCACGCGTACCATAGATACGTGCCATGGAGTATGACGACGGTTGACGGTTATCCGGCCCAACCGGATAACACTATGTACTCACATTAACCCAAAAAGATTAACCTGTATTCCCGCTTTACATATTCTTAATTAAGGTAGCATATGCCCGGTTTAAACCGTTAAAATAGTAGCATTTAAATCAGCTTTTGTTAAGCTTTTGTAGAGCTTGCTCTGTAAGGAGATACGGGGTTTAAGGATGTATTTTTAACCCTAAATTCTGGTACATAATGTACCATAATACATACATAATGGTACATGTGTAAATAAATGATGGAGGATCAGGTAGAACTGGAGTGTTTGGTTACATTACTGCGTGGTTATAGAATAATATTATTTCATAATTTAAGATGGATAAGGCTTCTTACACTAAAAGCAGGTATGCTCTGGGTCGGGCTATTCGGGCAATGATTTACTAAGATTCATTAAATAGAAAGCTATTAGCAATGTAGTTTAAATGTTTGATTAGGGCAGCGTATGAATAAATTTAAAGTCTATTAAAAATCTCGTAGGTATGACAAACGTAAACTTTGTTTCCGTTCTTCGAATTTGTTTTTAGCTCCTAAATAATTTCGTAAAGCGCTTTTTTACTGCACGCTCAACTTCAAGACTGCTTTGTCCTCATTTACTTGAGCTTTTTCAAAGAACTTGTTTCCCTATTATGAAGGCGTGAAAACAATACGGCTAAACGTTGTTACTAGAGCCTGTTTGCACAGACTCACTCAATTAGGCGAGTACGGCTGAACTGCAGGAAATAATTCCAGCTTTTTCGTCTCTCTTTTTTATTTCTCTTCGAGAACTTTATGCAAATCTACGAGCGAGGTGGCGGCCATTGCAAAATGTACTACAAAGTTATCTGGACCAAGTTTTTGTATGGCGAAACTTTTAATTATTGATTTTCGAAAATGTTTTGTACCAGTTACGCTAACTGGGCTTTCAGGACACGTAAAATAGTGAGTTTGTTTACACTTAAAGTTTGGTTATTGTTGGTGCGTTGCTCTTTGTGGCAGTTACCGAGTTTAATATTGTTTGATACTTTTTGTTTACGGGGCTTCTGTAGTTCAGTCGGTCCAGTATTCTCATAAAGCCCTATTGCGATGCTGTGTGTGGAATATTGCCGCGTTATGACAATGCCAAATGTATTTGAAAGGTATGCATAAAAGTATTGTAGTACAATATTTCATTTATTGTTTTGCTAGTTAGTTTTTGTAGAAAACATGTTGTGACCAATTCGGTGTTATGTGACAGTTATGTTTATCTGGACAAATCATTAAAATAATAAGGTTTTTTTTATCTCAATCTATCTCTTTTACAATTATTTCGTTTTGATTTATTTCTGGGCACTCAATATATTTGTTAAATTTTTAATTGTTTTAGTTTGGTTTAGATTTTGGTAATTTTAGGAAAAGCTATTTGTCATAATTAACACTGATAAATTACGATAGCTTTTCTGCTAATATTTGGTTCACTCAAATTGTAGGCATATAAGTGAATAAGAGATATCACAAAAAGTTATGTAACCTCCTTCCTCATTGCTGTCACTTGGAAACGTGCCCAAAAGACTGGCAACACTGCTATGTCGAATGGTAACACTTATTCTTTGACCAAAAACATTTGCTTTGTGAAAATGCCATATTATTTTTTTATTTTCCGTCTGTAGTAAACTTGTTTCTTTTTTAGGCGATTTTAAAGTTTGGCAACATCATAAGAGTGTTAAATTATACTTGAAATCACGAAATTCCACGAAACTTTGTCTCAAAAGAAAAGAAAAAAAGTTGAGAACGCGATATCGACACCTTATTCGATTTTTTTAATCAATTTGTTTTTTTTTTGAACGTACTAATCTCCTTTATGAAATAATTTACCACTTAACACATTACACAATTGATTACTCATTAAAGTAAAAAAGAACCGACTTCAATGAAATTTATATGGGACCAACTCTGAGGTAAACCCTATCGATGAAAATGGAATTTTTCAATTCGATCCACAACTGCCGTTAGTACCGTGTAACAACATACAGTCCAGTTGAGAAAGTCCTTCTTTTGCAGTCGGTTAAAAACAAACTCTTTCGTTAAACACGTATTTTTAATAGACGTGTTCGTTTTACGAGGGATTTTTTACTCAGTGTAAACAATCAAGCCTTTCTTTTGGGTTTTTGGGCTATATATCCTCAACCTCACTCCTTGTAGGACGGCTAGAGTCCCTTTCGAATCCCTCTCAATAAATAACCCTACGTTAATGTGAAGGTTATATAAGTACATATAACTCAAAGGGTTGTAATTTATAGCTCTACTTAACTTTGGATATTAGAATAGCAAACAGCAAAGTTTAGATATCGATAGGGTTAGTTGTATGAGGTTTTTTAAAGGAATAATGACCTGTCCTGACCGAGTTTCTGTCATTAGAGGCCTCTCAATAGAGATTAGCCATTTTAAGATTTTATTATTTTAGTGCATTTTTATGTGCGCTGACACAGTTGCACTCTCTATGTTTTGAACCGACTTCAAAACAGGAGGAGGTACTCAATTCGACTGTATTTTTAACCGACTTAAAAAAAAAGGAGGTTCTCAGTTTGACCTGTATGTATGTATGTATATGCTTGTCCGCGATTATTTTATGTTTGTTACCACAGGTCTTTCGACTGGGTAAACCGATTATGATTCTTTTTTATTTGAAAGCTGGTGCTTCTCGTGTGTTCCCATTTCTGACAGAGGGATCAATAAGAAAATTATGTAAGACTTATTTTGAAGTCGGTTTTTTTATTAAAATTATTACTTAGGCCGATTTGGAAGGCGACCGGTCAGGTGCAGGGCTAATGGTTTTTCATGCGCAACTAGGTAGGGACTAATACGATATTTTGGAAATGGGTACCCATCCCCTTACTAACCGCTTCAAGCGCAGCTTAACTTGTATTTTCTATTGGTCTGTACAACTTTTGCAATGAACATGATTAGGTACTCTTTAACAGTAATTGTTGATTACCTATATTTATTTTATTGCATGCAGTAAAAACTTATGATTTTTTCGTTCGTTTCGGTCGTTATTACATGTATTAATGACAATTTAAACATGCTACTACTTCATAATATTGTACATTATGTTCGAACATGATTTTCACTCAAATTCACGATATTTGACGAAGTTCTAAAATTATAACCTGTAGCTTTTCAGTGGCTTTCATAAATACTCAAAGTGTCAAAGTTATTTATTATGAATTAAACTTAAAATTGTTACAATAATAATAATATAAAAACTAAGCCTATACTAGAAATAAGAAACATTATAATTAATTATATTCTAAAAGTGTAGTATCTAATTTATATAAATTTAATACACAAACGAATTCGCAAATAAAATTAAAAAAAAAGAGAAACATTCCTAGTAGCATAATATACGAAGCAATTTATCCAATTTCCTGTAATAATAAATAGAAAAATTACACATGCCTCAATAAAATTGCATATGTAATATTTTATTTCCAATTAAAACATAAAATGATGTACGACAATCGTTATTACACGTGCTAAATACTATATAAACATAACTCATGTAACACACATTCACACTAACATACAAACAAACATACCTACAAACAAACAAGGTAGAGTATTCCGGTATGCTGTAATTAAAATCTGTGTGAAGCGGTTGCTAATAATTTATTAATTGTGAGTTTTATGTTTTCATGAACGTGCCTTATCTCTCATAGGGCTGCCATGTTTTATTGATAAATGGTACTTTTTGGTAGAATTTTAGTGTAGGCTTTTTAACAAAAGAAATTAATATAGAACTGTGATTTTAACTAGGTTTAGTTTACTGTTAAGCTTTACATACCTATACGCATATATTATAGGGTTTTTTTTTGAGTCACGTTTGGAATAGTTTGGTATCGTGACTTAATTTTATTATTATATATATAATAAATAGCAACAATATAAATTTTATTTGTGTAATATTTTTTTTAGGTGCACATCCTTAATTTGCTAATCGATCAAATCGATTGAAAATCACGTTACTTAAATCAGATATAATATTTTACTACACCCATTTTATTATACTACATGTGACATATCCCCAATATTGAATTTACAATCAATTGCACTCGGCGGCAATTTGGTTGCCAAATGTATAAATTATTTAAACATAATTAGCACACTAAAGTGGGGCTATATGAAAACCACGGGGTCATTTGGAATCCAGTTAATTTCTTATCTAAACAATTTACTCTTTAATTCAAGAAATCATCTGTTCTCAATTTAATTTATCAATACAATAACTGTGGGTAAAAACTTAGTTTTGAAGACATCTGTATGGTGCGGGGCAGCGCCAACAGTGAGCTTGTGAACCACTGCTGCAAGATTTCAGCTCCGCCTGTCACCTTGCAGCAGTGATGTCACAAACAAAAACAATGTTTCTGTTTTTGTTTGTGTCTTTGTAAGTGTATTAGTAACATAGTTTGTAAGTTCATTGCTACTAACACTATGAGTCTTTGAGTTACTTGAAATAAATGATTATTATTATAAAAACTCACGCATGTCGTGGTGGCCTAGTGGTTCAATAAAAGGATTCGTATGCACAAGGTTGCAGGTTCGAACCCAGGCAAGTACCAATGTGGCTTTTTCAAAGTTATATGTACTTTCATAATTATTCTAAGACACTTCTGACAAACGGTGAAGGAAAACATCGTGAGGAAACCTGGATTCTAAAATTGGGATCTGAAATCGCCAATCCGCAGAGAGCAAGCGTGGTGATCAATGCTCGTGCCGTCTCTATATGGGAAGAGGCCTGTGCCCAGCAGTGGGACGTTTATAGGCTGAAATATTATTATAAAAAAAGTTGAAACAAAACTTTGTTCCAAATAACCCCTATATTACTGTATACTACGGTCTCACACTGTCACATTATTTTAAGTTATACATGATTTATTTAAGTTGTTGCATGTTCTGAAGTTTTGTGCTCACATTTCCACTTCAGTTGCATCTCTTTCATATTCAATACACAACTTTGCGAGAGAATAAAATATATTTTACGAGATTTAAATTTCATAGAACTTGTAATATGTACTTTTTTTGGAAAGGGTAAAGTGTTTTCTGGTATTCTTTTAGACATTTTAGTGAGATCCCACGTCGCTTATTTAATAATGAAGACATTTTCTTTACAATACTACATTTAAATAATGATTTTACGTGTCTCAAAGTACATTATTAACCCTAACATTGCCGCTCCACCTCTTTCGCATTAAATTGTTTTATCTAACTGAAAAATCCCTCTTTCAATAAAAAAATATAATTAAAAAAAATTAAAAAACACGCCTGCCATGTCAAAATAAAATAAAAACAAGTCAAATATTTGCGGTGGGGGGGACCTGTAATGAATTGTTCCAAGTATCCGACCCCGACTGCAAATATTTGACTGGTTTTTATTTTTTTTTGACATGGCAGGCGTTTTTTATTTTTTTTATTATATTTTTTTTATTTAATACCTTTTAGTGAACAACAAAAAAACATGACACAACACAAAAAAAATATCGTTCGGAACCCTTTGCACGCGATTTTGACTCACACTTGACCATTTTTAATGTCCATAACCTATGTCACTCGGGATAACTCAAAGCTTCTAATGATACCACAAACATTGAAATCGGTCAAGCCTTTTAGAAGTTATGGTGGAATAAAGAAACTCACATACATACATGAACCCTGAAAACATAACACTCCTTTTTGGGCAGTCGTGTAAAAATATAATAAACTCGTTTTATTTAAATTTTAGTTTACACTTATTATATTTTACACGGATAGACAGAAACATGAGGAATGTTTCTGTCTATCCGTGTGATACCTGCAAAAGCGGAAATGGTCGAAAGTGAAAATCTTAATAAACCGTGATAGGATCAGTTTTAAAACTGATTATTTGAATTCAGAAGTGGTATCCCTAACCCTTAAACTATCGCGAAGATTAAATAATAATTTGCGGTGTTGGTCAGGCCACGCTACGCTGATTGTTACGGTGCCTCATTAAAATTCGTGATCCGAATACAATTGTTACAACCATAACCCTCTTCAAATCACGGTTATTTTGCATCTGTTACTTTATCTGTTATTTGTACCTGTTATTTTGCATCTGTTATTTGTACCTGTTATTTTTATCTGTTCTTTGCAAGGGAAAATAGTGCCGTGCAGTGTTTTTATTTGGTTAATTTTGTTTGTTCACGTGTTAAATCACGATGTGTCGGCGGATGTGTGTAGTTTGCTACGTTTTTGTAATAGGTACTAGATAGCTGTGGTTTTTGTTTTGAGGTACAATGTTGTATTGAACTTTACTAGGTTAAAATATAGATAGAAAATTACGCAAACGAATAATTGGCAAAATATAATAAAATTTTGGGTAAATACAAATCAGTATCTCAGTGAATAGTCAACTTTTAACGTTAGTATTTAATATGTTCTTTAATTGAGATCCAGTTTAGTCTGTTTAAGAGTAGAAGGCAAGATTAATCAAGGTACAGTCTGTATTCATAATCTTTTACATTTATTATTTAAGGATAAAATTATAGCCTTACATTACCGATAAATCCACAAAATATGAATAACCTTTTGACCTCGCAATAAAATGTGATAGTGTCTATTGATATTTTCTACTTAGGCTAAGGATCGAACATCAAGGTATATTAGTGACGCCTGAAGGTACAATTTTTATTGGTTCGAGGATATCTTTGCCTTCCTTAAGTGCACTTGAGCCAACAAAGGACTATTGTTATAACTAGATCAATGTGTATGCTATACTTATATTGTATGTCTATTTACTACATACAAAAGTTGTAGGATTCAGATAAAGATTAAAAAACTCGTCATTTTAATATAATTTGATAAGGATTTCAAGGATTTATAATAACTATACCAGCTAGGTTCTAGAATTTCACTCAGGGAGCGATTTAAGGAAATAGGTATTTTAACTGCAGCGTCGCAATTTGTTCTTGCGAATATATTATTTTTTGTAGCCTAAGTCAAATAAAGAATTTTGAATTTTGAATTTGAATTTGAATATGGCTATCAATAATTCTTTGTATTAAAATTGAAGCTAATTTAGATTTTGCCATTAACTTAAAAAATTAAGTTTTTCGCAACATAAAAACTAATAGAGGCTCGAGTAGGTATGTCGTTATGTGTGTGTTGTGCATAAAAGCCAGCAAACCATGACGTCCTCATATGTCGTCCATGGGTGTCCAATTACCAAGAAAACCGCAAACTTCCTATAAAACAAATGAACAAAGAAAACCGGTCAACGACCTTATAACACTAAACCTAATTTATATGTTCAGAATGTTTAATAAACAGTATTGTATACAATACAGATTCTGTCAGTGCTAACCTCATCTTGGTAGCAAAACCGCAGTGACGTACCATTGGCCGGTCGCCAAGAACGCAGTATTTATAGTATAATATAATGCATGCGGGTCTGTCTTCAATTGTAGTAACGAATTACATTAATTAATTTAGAGGATTAAAATTAAATTTGTCTGGTGATAGAATGTAGGAGCGGCAACACTGTGTAGACTGGCGTGTTGTGTATTGTGCAATTGTTTCAAAACCTGTTTAAAATGCATGTTGATAAATTAATACATTATAAATGCGGACAACATCACATACATTGTTCTGAACCCAAAGTAAGTAGAGCACTTGTGTTATGGAATTCAGGAACAACGAAGGTACCGCAAACACGCAGACCCGAGGCAATGCAGAAAAGTTGGTTTCTATATTGACCTGTCCGGGGATCGAACCCGGGACCTCAGAGCTAGCGACACCTTGAAACCGGTGCGTACGCCACTCGACCTTAAGAAGAACGCGCGTACCTTATTATTTGTTAATACTATTGGTCTATCGTTTATTATTTCTGTTATACTATTATGATGATATGGAATAGGCTTGGTATATGATATAAAAATATATAAAAACTCATCTAGATACAACAAAAGCCATAAAAGCCGTTTTACTCAGAGCCAAGTTTGTCATGCCTTTAGTGTTACAATCAACTAAGTACCTACTTGATAAATGTAGACTACATTAACCTAAGACTTTGTAGTCATTTTAGCTTCGAGGATGCTAAAAATATTTTCTAATTATTTTAATGGTGCTTCAGCAGTGATTAGCGATTCGTCACCCTGTGGTTATCAATCAATGTCAATGCTTTATGTGTGGTAATTATACCGCTGTTATACGTTTAGTCATTTGCTAACCGAGGTTTAGTTAAACCGCAGATCTATTGATCATTTGATTCGATTTGTTCGATGTATTTTATATAACGTGGAATTGGTTTTGATCCATTATATTTCTTTAAGTTTTTAATTGTATTTTGGATTAATATATCCATAACTTATGTTGGACTGTTGCGGTGATCTGAATATAAATTGTTAACCTGCGAATGAAAATATACAATACTTAAATTAAAGTGGTATGATTACATGTCTTTATATAACTGACCTCATTCATCTTGACAGATTATAATCAAAATATATTTTTTACGTAAATCGGAGCGTTTTAAAAACAATTATAATAATAGTTTTAGGTGACCTTTTGTGTCAGTCCCAGTCAGTGAAGTTTAAAATTAGATTTAGTTTTTCGAACCACCAGAGACAAAATAATATTAACCTTTTGAACGCCACGGTCGTGTATAGACGACAACGAAACGTGCCCAAAACACGCCACGGTTGGGTATAGACGACAAGAAAACGAAATTTTTTAAGTACAAAATTAATAGGTATAATAGCGTTCAAAAGGTTAATAAGAAAATACAATTTTTAAACGTTTAAATTTTTTATTACGCCTAGTTGGTATTTTAATTTTAACAAATTTTATGATTAAGCATATTGTAATTTTGTCTATTGTGATTTTTATATTGACGCAGCTTTTTGTTTTTCTTATGAACAATAGCTATGATACAATATTTTCTGAATTAATTCCGTTTATTGCGAATTCATATTTCCCTACAATAGCCGTTGACATAAAACGCGAAATTAAACCACATTTTCATTCAACGTTCCTTTACACGCAGAGCAGCTATGACAAATGACGCCCAGTCCCATTACGAGTATCAATAAAATTCAAATGCGTTGACTTAAATAACGATATGCAAATTGTTGGGTATCCGCGTAACCATTACAGTGTACAGTCACAAACAAATATATTATATACGAAGCAAAATATTGTAACAAAAAAATAGCGATAATTTATTGTTGAAACTCGAAAAGAAAAATATGTAAATGATTAAGGAACTGTTTTCAATCATTTCTTTATAACACATTTTACAATACCAATCTGGAATTGAAGGGAAAATCAATAAAAATTTTAGAGTGTATACATATTTTTGTTCGTGACTGTACAACAAGTGCTGGGTAAGCAGAAACCCGTTGTTTATATCATTTTATTCTGGAACGATGACCATAAAGGGATACGCTTTTTTTGTATCCACGTGCGAGCTTTATCGCTTGTTCTCGACTGAAATTTGAGTAACGCTGACGGTGTTAATTGTAGGTCGTTGACCTGGTTTTGTTTTTGTTATAGTTGTAGGTAACTGTTACTGCATATTGTAGTCGACACAGTGCGAGTGACTTTAATATGTGGAATTGTAGAAACCTTAAAAGCTTGCAAGTACATCTTCTATTGGAGACTTTTCTTCATGTTGCATCGACGACGATACTGTTTTTTCTGGACTTACCTAGGTACTTATATATTATTATGCTCTTTCATCAAAGATTCATTCAGATTCACATGGTAACTTTAGATCTACATATATTGTAGTCGACACAGTGCGAGAAGGACTTTTATACGTGGATAGGTTTAAAGCTTGTACATCTTGCTATTGGAAATATTTTTTATGTGTCGATTTAAACGGCATTTTTGTAATTGGACTTAGATACTTATATAGGTGTTCTTTTATATGTATTCAGATCCCGAAAGAAGGGATACGTTCGGTATCTGAATACATATCTTTTGCTCTGTTTAACTGAAATAAAACGAATGAACGATTCCTTTTGAACAATGCTTTTATTGTTTTAAGGGAAACCCATGTTATTAAACAATGCATTTATTGTTATACCATAAAGTCACCATCGGTTTATGAGTGGCATGTGTCTGTCTGTCGAGTCTTCTCTGACCACGGACGCATGGTGTAAACAAAGATATTACTTCAATAATATTCTGTTTATGTAAACTGTACCTATATAAATAACACACTTAGGCATGGTAAGTCTAGGAACTTTGGGTAAGCAATAGAGTTATAGTTTCATAAAGCATTTTTGGAGAAAAAAATCTTATATTCTTGGACAGTTATGATTGTCAAAGTTTTCAGAAAATGTCAGTCTATCCGTCTATGTATATTGTACCTAATGCCTGCCTTATCCTCTGGAAAAAGCCTCCCTCACCATCTTCCGCGAAATTCTGACCGAAGCTAGTGTGGGCTCTAAAATAGACTTAAAGATACCACGCATAGCCTTAGGGTTTTCGGTCTTAAACTAAAGATCGTCGTTTTTAGACGACCTCCGTGGTCGAGTGGCGTACGCACCGGTTTCAAGGTGTCGCTATCTCTGAGGTCCCGGGTTCGATCCCCGGACGGGTCAATGTAGAAATCACATTTCTACATTGTCTCGGGTCTGGGTGTTTGTGGTACCTTCGTTGTATCTGAATTCCATAACACAAGTGCTTTAGCAACTTACTTTGGGTTCAGAACAATGTATGTGATGTTGTCCGCATTTATAAAAAAAAAAAAAAAAAAATAATTTGTGCTAGAATATAAAGCTTTGCATGATTCTTAAACAATAAGTACTTAACACAAAACTTGTTTACGATGCTAGTATTATTACTAAAACAACGATTTCAATTAATTTGAACACAACGCTTTATAGTTATTTCATTCTAAAACATTTCTTTGTTATAAATAGCTTTTGTTTGAATTTATTGTATTTTTGTTGATATAAAAGCTCAATTTGTCGGTTACGCTGCTGCCTAAACCACACAACCGATTTTGATGAAATTCAGTAAGGAGTCAGTATGAACTCTAAAAAGGATATAGGCTACTTTTTGCCTTTCTATCAGAAATCAACGAGATCTACGAAGAAAATGAGTTTAAATAAGTTTTCAATAAAAGCTTGTTCACAAAAATAACAATAGACAAAACAATTGAACAGAAACAATTTATTCTAATTGAATCAATTGGGAATTGAAGTTTTCCGAGCAGCTTGTGAATCAAAAGTAGTGTTTGCGATATAAAATCCAATGAAGCGGGACTTTTGTAATAAAATCAAAGCGCTTACTGCTACAGTTGCTTTAAAGAATATTGAAATTTCTATAATACTCTAGTACTTAGTAAGCTACGTAGTTTATTTTTATTGATAGTACTTAGTTACTTGTTTATTTTTTGTTTCATAATAAACGTTATTAGTAGTGCTTATTTACTTTTTCTTTTTTGTTTCATGATGATATATTAGAACGTTCCTTTTTTGCGTTTAGAGATGCGCGAAAGGCTGTAAGGAAAGAATGAAGGTTATGCGGTCTTCTTCTAGGTCAGTCAAAGATGGGTGACAATTTGTCATTATTGCCGTTTTTGCAGGTATATAAATAGTTATATACCCTATTTTGAGTCAAAATAATGAAATCATATTTATTATTGCATGGTCGTAATTCTGAAGATAATAAACACTACTTGTTAATTTATCCCGCTTAACATAGAGACACTGTGTATTATTATAACTAGGTATATTATGTATTAGGCAATTATTATGTATCTTAGAGTGCGTCCACATCTGACGAACGAGCACCGAACGTGCATTACAGTAACAGCTCGCGTGAGCGGCGTGCGCACGTTTGACGGACGGCGCGGCGGCGTTATTAACACTAGTGGTGACTGTGTGTAGTGGTCCTGATGACTTCTCTACTTTCTTACTACGCTATTTTTGTGTGCCGGCCTTTCGGTGGCGCTAGCTTACCTAATCAGGGCTTCAGAGACCATATAACACAGGTCTATCTATTAACTACTATCCCTTCAATCAATCTTATAGTCCAAAGGGACGGCAATCCGATACGAATGAAGAGTTTTGATATCAATCCTAAAAGGGCCATAGGCCTTACATTTCCTTTAGGGAAATAGTTTTGTCTTAAGCAGAATTATGACGTTTTCTAAAGCCATAGATAATAATTCGTATTAATATATTTATGGAAAATGTCTTTTATTGTCTCCCATAGAAATGGGACACTTATGGTACATTTTTTCTCCATTGTAGTTATTTAAGTTCTTTATTACTCATATTTTTGTCATATTCATATCCTTTAGCACTCATTACATTATCCTACTGAATTAGGAAGCCTCAATGCACAAAGCATTTATTTGAAAACTGTGATTACACATTTCAAAATTCAGGAAGTATTTCATTTAGGATCCTAATATACTAAATTCTAGATAGTGTAATAAGCGCATTAAGCTGACATTTGATTTGACTAGGTATTAAATTGAACAGAAACTGGGTTAAAAACATTAGTTTGATATTAGAATTCAGAATACACACATTCAGTAAAACGTAGAGTATTCGAGTCTAAAGATAGTTAATTCTCGAACTATCTCCTAGATAGAAGAGCAGTTAAATCGACGTTTCGGAACATTAGTGCTAAACCTACATTCGTTAACCGGTGAGCAATCTACAAGTTTACATTCTACAGTTTTCGAATCGAAATTTTCTAGGGTTGAAAACGAGATATCGATTCTAATATCGAAAGAAATATGAATAAGCATTTTACATTAAAACTTGTATTTTAAAAGTAAGCAGAATTGTTGAGTGGTATTATATTAGCGTTTTTGAAGGTTTATCTGATTTACGGTTTGGTAGCCGAGATCACTTTGACAATGACGTAAATTGTACACAAATTATATGCCCGACTTTTTACTTTTAAGTACGTCGACAACAAAAAAGACAACTTTTACGAGAAAAAGTTGTTTTGAAAGTCGATCCTTCATTACTACCCGAGTTGTTTTTAAGAATGTTTACAATCAATTCGATAAAATCAGTATCAATTTACAGATTCGAATTTCGAGCATCTATTCAGCCAGCACGTGTACGATAGGTTTCAAGTAACGATATTTGTATTTGGATTTCAAATTACGAATTAAAGATCGAGTTCGCCTTCCGAAGAACCGTAATGTAATAGAGATGTGTAAATAATGAACGCATTCTTTTCGTTCGTTCGTTCGTTCACGGGTAATCGTGTTACAAATCATTTGGTGGATGTTTTTATTGATGTTTTCGTTTGTTTTGGGAATGAGCATATTTTTCACGGCTCACGAGAAGTTTCCTCTGCTTAAGCCAAACTTTGGAGAAAATTGCAAAACATTTGACGAGCTTTATGTGTTAATATATTTAGCACATAGTGTTGCAGTGCCTGTAACATTTAAAATTAAATGTAGGATATTCGATTGACTAATGTATTATGTCGACATTGTTCATTAGAACAATGTCGACAATTATTAAGTTGGTATCCTAGATAAGATTCCGTCACACCAAGGCATATTTTCGTAGGATGTTTTAGGTTTTCAGTTAAAACGGGTTTTAAAAGATATGTTTAAAGTATTAACCACGTAGATAATAATATCAAGTTATTTCTTAATTATACACCGAGTAAGTTAGTTTTGTGTTTGTCTTAACCAACAAAAACAAATGAGTCATACGGCACAAAGCATAAGTAATTAGTTTCTTGTTAGCCTAAAATTCTATAACTAAACGCTAACATTTGGAGTTCATTAAATCCGTTGCTAAAATTACTCGACTAGTGATGTAGCCTCACTATTTTAGAAAACGGATGTGTGAGGTTAGTCAAGGTGCTTGTGTACTTATTCTCGTGAACTAAACTAACCTAGCTTCGTTTAGTTTGGTGCATCACTAGATAAGTTTAGTTCCCCTTTGTACATCGTTTGTGGGAATGTGGATAGATGTTGGCAATTTATTGTTTTATTTACCCCTTTAGGAAGTTTAGCTGTGTTCTCTGCTACATAGTTTTAATTAATGTCAATGTTTGTTTGCCGCCTAACAGCTTGTTGAATAACGTACGTACTGGGTTTTTCAGCTGAATAAAATAGGTCTTGTAGAAACTTAGTTATTTTGTTTTGTAAAATACATAATTTTATATTGGTTGAATTCCTAAAGGTCATCTGCAATTACAGAACTGGTTTTTATGCAAGTCATGAATTGTGTTGATATTTTTCCTACAAACATTATTTATTTTTACTACGTATAAAAATAAGTTGCGGGCACCCGGTGGATGCAATTGGCGAGTTGACGTTCATTGTGGCGTTCTAGGGGGGAGGCCTTTGTTCAGCAGTGGACGTCTTCCGGCTGATGATGATGATGATGATAAAAATAAAATATGAGACCGATATTTTTCAGTCAATCTCCCGTCGAAGCAAACGTCTTCCTTTAAATCTGTTTTTTAATAACTGACCTTATATAAGAAGTATATACGCATAAATATGAATGATATCAAAGAACCGACACGAGATGGTCATGATGAAAGGTTTGTGAACGGCCACGAATTGGTCAGCGGAGCGGACGGGCCGTCTGGTAGAGTTGAGAGTCTATTAGTATGGCGGAGAGCCACTTCATGCAAACGGCCATTAAAGTCTTGGTATAGTTTAGTTGAGTTGTACCACGTTTGAATATGGTAGATTTGTCAGAATATGATTGTACTAGAAATACTATTTTTTTATTTTTGACATTATAATTTTTTCGAAAATTTATGTTTATTGCTTTCTGAGGTTTACGTGAATGTTAGACATTGAAATAATACTACTTTGAACGGACTTTATCGCGGTATATATTTAGGTTTTAGTTCCACACGTTTTGACGCCTTTGCAGGGCTCACGGCCAGACTCTAAAACTATACCAAAATGTGAAATTGCGGGCGTTTAAAATTAAATTCAAATAAGTATAGTATAGTTATTAAACTATAGTTTAAAATTAAATATAATAAGAAATGTATAGTGCAAAAATTAATTTTGGATTAAGAATGACGTCACACAACTAACCCTGCTTTGTTATCCAAACTCAACGTGTATACAAGATTAAAGCTCAATCGGTTGAAGATACTTGCTTCAAAATGGAGTTGCAAGAATTAAACCGAACAAACATAGTAAACATAATAATATATTGTAAGTTAAATAAAATCTTTTTGAAATTTTGCAAACAAAAGATATCTTTCTATTTGAAAAATAACATTTTACATTTGGATCCGAAATGATACTTGACATTTCTGTTAGTTTTATAACATTTGCGGGATTAAATATTATCATTGGGGAATAAAAAGAAAACGTTTTCTATGAATTTGAAATTGTTTTACTATTTAAGTAAAACAATTTCAAATTCAAAGAAAACGTTTTCAAATTGTTGTAAATTTATTTTTCAGTGTAATATGTGAAGGGCTCTTTTTAACCTCAATTACTGGTTATATAAATAAAACATATTTTTCTTTTAATAATATATTGTAGTATTCTTAGGGTGCGTCCAAATCTGATGAACGAGCATTACACGAGCAGCTCGCGAGAGGCGCGCGCACGTCTGGCGGTCGGCGTTAATGACACTAGTGCGTTCGTGTAATGTGTAGTTCGTGTAATGCTCGTTCGTCAGATGTGGATGCACCCTTAGATGTTTGCTCTAAGTCTGAACAAATTTTACATCGCAAATATATTTTAATAATAATAATAATATCCTGGGACAACTCACACACGGTTATCTGATCCCAAGCTAAGCAGAGCTTGTGATATGGTAACCAGGCAACTGATAAACTTACTTATATATTTCTAAATACATACATATTATAGATAAATTACACCCAGACACCAGAACAAATGATCATGCTCATCACACAACATTTGTCCTGGGTGGGAATCGAACCCACGACCTCCGGTATAGCAGTCAGGGTCACTAACCACTAGACCAACAGGCCCGTCGCAATACAAAAGCTACAAATGGTTTTTTGTATGAAATCTATGAATACCTTACAAACGAGGTCATTGGCTACCTAAAGGCAACTGTTACCTGCCAAGCATCAATCAAGTAGATTAAACCCTGCGTGTCGGATCAAACAGGATTAGTGCAGTATTTTTAGGGTTCCGCACGAAAAATGTAAAAACCCTACCCCTTTTGGTTTCACTTTTTGTGATTTATTACTCAACATTTGTAAGTGAAAATTTCGTGTGTGGCTGGACGCGATATGGGACTCTTAGGTATGAATAAGAGAGAAAGGGCCGAATGTGTAAAATGAGGAAACCCATTTTATTTTGTCTTGAAGAAATGCCCATAGATATTTTCCCCTCACTAAGCCCTCTTACGCACTAGCGGTTGGCCGCCTAGGCGGTTCGTTTGAGCGGCCAGCCGCCTGATGCGGTTGCCATAGCGGTTGACCGCTACGCCAACCCCACGGCGGCCAACCGCTATGAAACCGCGTAAAGCGGTTGGACCGCTTGAAGGCGTATTTTGTCTAGTAAAGAAATGGACGCCGTCGAGGTAGCTTGTGTTATCTATTTTTACTACCGAAAACAACGAAAGAAAAATAAAAACAGATACTGGATTCACCCTTTACTAGAAACACGCAACGAATTTGGCCACCCTTTTTACTTTTCTCTATGGGCGGCTCGCCGCGAACTGAACCGCCAGGTGCGTATAAACAAACTAGCGGCCAGCCGCGAAGCGGGCCGCAGCTATCCATTCAACCGCCGCGGTTGAAATTTTGTGGCGGTTAAGTGCGTACAATCACAAGCGGTTGCATATTAAACTGGAGATGCGGCTAACCGCGCGGTTAGCCGCCCCCGCGGTTAACCGCTAGTGCGTAAGAGGGCTTAGGAATTCTGTGAGTTAAATTCTAGGAAGACACACATTATTATTATCCTTTCATGTGCGATGAATGATTCCGTTTTACTAACATCTTTCTCAGTGCAAGCGATTTCAAACTTACTACTCGTCCTAAGTGTTTGCATAAAAGATTTAAAAGCATGGTACGGAACCCGGGGCGCTCAAGCCCTGCTCGCACTTATCCACTCTGTGTTATTTTAATACTAGTCTTTCGCGTACACAGGCACTTTATTTTTTTATAGATTTTTAGGCCTATAAGCATGGTAACGTACGTAATTATTATCTCACTAGCTGTACCTGCGACTTCGTTCGCGTGGATGACGAAACTTATCAATGAGTTTTTAACCGCAAAATTAAGTTTGTTTTTTATTGTTTATACTTTTCCGGTATAAAAACTACCCAGTGTGGTGCCCAGGATAATAAAGAATAATTATACCAAGTTTCATCGTAATCGAACCGGTAGTTTTTGCGTGATACCTGAACAAACAGACAGACAGACAGACAAAAAATTTTTTTTTCACACTTTTGGGTTCGGTGTCGGTCTAGTAACATCCCCCGCCATTTATTTTTTTGATATTTTCAATGTACAGAATTTTCACTTCTACAGATTTATTATAAGTATAGATAGATTACAATAACATTCTGTGGACCTGTTATACTTCATTTTTTTGTCATTATAAATGTGTCTATCTTGTAAAGATTGATTTATTACATGGGAACTGGTTTTTTGACGCAATTGCAAAGAAGGTGTGTATACTGAGAATTATTGCGGTTTTTTTATTGTTGCAGTTTTGTAAATTATAAATTATGTTTTGTAATATTTTAAGGTAGATAAGTAGGTTAGAATTGGGGGTTCTGTATCACTTGCTCTCGCTTCGCTCGAGCCGTGATACAGAACCCCCAATTCTATTTCGGTCCTACACAATATCTAGCGATTGTATTATAAGAGCGTCTGCATTGGATTGACTCATGCGCTCGTGCGCCGACGACGCGACGAATGTCGACCGCTCAGATTGCATTTATTTCATCGGGTATCGGCGCCTATCTGATTTCGATGGCGCGATGCAGTACCTTGCAAATAGTTATCCCGTCTGTTCATTTAAACCCACAATACAATAAGTGAGTTCTGTGTATGTTATGACACGTTGCCTATCGATGCGGTCGACTGACTGTTGACTGTTTTGAATTGTAATCATAATAACTTATTATATTTACATCGAACCAACTTCGTAAAGAAACTTATATCTTAAATGAATGCGTTTGATATAAGTGGAACTCTGTAATTTTATTGTGTTATAGAACTTTTTTTTTTAGCATCTTGGACATTTATTTTATTGAATCATTACGTATTCTTAGTACTGAACTTTAATTGTTACCATGAACGTGCTGACTATCCAAGTCCCCAGAACTATCGCTATGTAACAACAAAAGCAGATTATCTATTCTTAATCAGAATCAGAATTGTTTATTTCTTAACGATGTTATTACAGATACAAGATTATTATAGAGTATATACAAAGCTAAGATCAGCGACATTCTATCTTACAGAATGTAAATAATTATATTACTAAATTATAATGTTTATAAATGAATGAAGTTCGATCATGGTCTATAGATTTAGATAATCTCAGAAGTCTTTTATTGAGTAATCACTTAATGTTTCAGTTAATTAGGCAGTGATAGCTTAGTGGTATGACCAGGTACTGCTAATTCTTAGGCTGGTGATGGAACTCAAGGCACTTCCGACTTTTCGAAATCATGTGCACATAAGTAATTTATTCATGATCACTTGCTTAAACGGTGACGGAAAAAACATCGTAAGAAAACCTGCATTCAACGCAGCTAGTGTAGAGTACTAATCTGTGCTGGGTTCGGGTGGTAGACTATGACCTAAGCACTCTCATTGTGAGAGGAATTAATGGAATGATGGTAAATGTTTCATTTTATTATATTTTATAACGATGTAAATTTTGGAATAAGAAATAACTTCGCAATCGGGCAGTATACAGCATTATGATGTAGGCGCAATAACTCATAATATTAATATATAACATTTTAATTTGTATATTTATTTTTTTAATTATTACTGAACAATTATGCGCTGCTTGAGTATTTAACAGACAACGTATGAACACATTATTATTATTAGGGAGAAGGTAAAGTATTCATTAATATTGTCACTAAAATACGAACTTAAAATATATAAGTGCTATAAATCTAAACACAAACAAAATATCTCAATATTAAACTATACAGATAATTTTAATATTATTTATGTAACATTTTCTTTTCACTTTATGTTTTTACGTACTAAATAAAGTATAACAGGCTTTAAAACGATGCAATTCTTAGGAACCACGTTCTGTTTAACAACGTTTTATTTCCATAAAATATATTTTTTACGTTTTATCAATAAAATATTTCGGAGTTCAATTTATAAAAGTCAATTTTAATGTTAATATGAAATAACCATTTGTAGTTGGTCTCTATATTTGTTTATGATAGAGAGATCATTTGTATGCAAGTACATACGATTACCTTATAAAAATTTCGTCTCAGTTTTCATCGACAGCGTGGCGCCATATAATATATCCCCCTAAAATGGCAAGTAAAGGCGAAGTTATAATTGAGTACGAATGATGTTTAAAATAATAAGTGATTATAAATCTTATGTACTACATGCATAAGGATTAAAAGTGTATGACAGCATGTATGACTTATTTTAAATAAACTATAACTTATTATCATTTCTCAAGTGTGTATACCGTTTTACAATTTGGGGGTATAAAATCAGTGTCATTCAGGATCATCTCACAGAACATTTTTAACAGCGCATTCTGCAGTCAGTTCTATAGATTTACATCGTTTAATCAGTGTGTTTAATAAATAAAAACAGTAAGTATGTACGTGTCATTTAACTCTATCAATTTTGTGATCAGTGTGTGCGTACGGTTGTGGTCGCGTCTCATGAGCTCAGAGGTCGAGAGTGTATTTAGTGAGAGTGATTTTATGAGTTCGATTCCCAGGCAGGAAAATAGCTTGTCTGGTCAGAGGAGTTTAATATTATCATGAATGGGTGGCGGGGTGATAACAGTTGTAACCAAATGAATTAATGTAAGTAGACCTGCTTTTCAATGTTTCACAATTTTGTTTTATTTCAGGTTTTCCAATCCATTTGACTCCGACACTGAAGTGATCCCTATATCACAAAAGCGGAAGCCTTCAAATAAGCCTTCAACACCTAAGCCGTCCAAGCCGAAGGCAAAATCTAAAAAACGGGTGCAAGAACAGCTGTTGCCGGCTGCTGCCGGAAGTGAATCTGAATCAGAGGCTGACCTTCCGACTGCGTCTGCCTCTGCGTCTACATCTTATAAAAAGAAAAGAAAACGAGTCATCTTCCCTGATTCCGAGGTAAATTTATTGTTATTTAATAATTAATGTAGAAAAACAGACCAAACTATTTTTACGTGGTGGTGTAAAGCATAGTTACTACTAATAAGTATGAAGTCTGACCAAGTGTAATTGGGTCAAATTTATAGAACAATTTTATAGCAGCTGCATGAAGTTTAACTGTACCGAAAAAAGGGCAATGTTATGAATGTTATCAAAAGTTTCAAAAGTTTGCGTCTACCTAATAACTTATAATTTGTCAAAGGAGTTTTTTACGGTTTATACTTTTTAAGATCTACATGATTTAATTTATATGTGCTAATCCGAAATAAATACATTTTAAATGAAGAATGCTTATGTCCTGAGATATTATTATGATGGCTCAAAATAATAATAATCGTCGGTTTGTGTCCCCAATACTCACTCATTGACCATTTAATTTAATAACCCATTAATTGGGCTTGATGATTATCATGAATCATCAGACTTTGATAAAATTAGGTATTTATTTTGAGAAATTGATTTGTTACATTAACTAATGTATATTATTTTGTTTGTTTCCAGGATGAAGAGCAGCGTGAACCAATTCGAGCAGCTAAGCTGAAGAGCTACCTAACTCGGCGAGTGGGTTCTGGTTACACTATGCAAAGTGACCCCACAAGACGAGGAGAATTTTATATTGAGGTCCGCATCTCGAATTGCCAGGAGTTGGAGGCTATTTCAACCAACCGCTGGAAACATTCACTGCTATGTTTCAAAACAGCAGTGAATGACGATAGCCCAACTTGGAAGGCGGTTACTCAGTTGGTTGGAACAGTTAAGGAGGATTACTCCTCCATCCAACCAATTTTGTACCCCCAAAATCCTTTTTAAATATTTTATCATTATAATTTTTAACTATTTTATATTTAGGAATATTATCGATACTGTACAAATTTTGCTGTCATATTATAACCTAACCATGTATTTTTGTATTAATTACTATAAATAAATGCATTGCTCTCTTACATAATCTATTCGTTCGATAAAAACGACCATATAACTATAAACTATAAATAAGTTAAGATTAAATAATAATTTTCATGTATTTTCTTACAGAATCTACTTAGTAGATAAAATAAAATACTAAATTAAAACCTAAAAATAAAAACAATACAATATTTTATACTATAAAAAATCTGATTAAGAAAAAATAGAAATACCTACATAAAGCTTTTCTGAAATTATTCAAAATGTTTTTCTGTCAAGCTTGTAACATTAACGTTCACAATTATTCTTCTCACAAAAAAACCAACATCCATAAATCTAATAACCTCATAAAAACGCAATTTGATAATATTCGTATAATAGCTTGTGCTTTTAAAAACAAAATAGTCAGTTATAAAATAACCCCTCAAAGTTTTACTATTACTCCTGAAAAGTTTTTATCTGAAATTACAGACACATGTTGCTATCTAATCAAAGAGTTATTAAAACAACACGTTTCTTTAAAAGTCAATTTCGAACTTTTTGTTTCGTACAATTTACCTAAAAATAACGAAATAAGTCTTAAATCATTTAACACGAGATATACAATTATACTTCAAAGCACAGATATATTATCCACTTATCAAGCATTTGCGGAAAAAATATTAAATAAATGTTCAGAGTTCGAACTAAGTGAGTCAGGGTGGACGATTGAATCCATAAGTCATTTAGAAATTAATTTTGTTAAATACAGTCCTTTGAGAGCCGGTTCTTATTTAAAATTACCTAAGCGAATTCAAAATACAAAATCATGTCTAAACATAGTCAATAAAGACAATTACTGTTTTCTTTGGAGCATTGTAGCTTATTTGTACCCAGCAATGCATAACTCAAATAGAATAACATCATATCCTCACTATTTAAAAGTGTTAAATATAGCAAACATGACATTTCCACCCAGTTTAGACGATATAAAATTATTTGAAGACTTAAATCCAAACGTAAGTGTTAACGTCTATGGTTTGGAACAGAATGACTATGTAACAGGACCATTATATAAAACTTTAAAAAGAAAACTTTTTCATGTTAATTTACTTTATATCAATAATAATGGTAAAAGTCATTTCTGTTTAATTAAACATTTTAGTAAGCTTGTACACAGACAACTTACAAAACATAAATCTAAAATATATTTATGTGATGAATGTTTTATGTATTTTGAAACATCAGAAAAACAATTGAATCATAGCTGTGCAAGAGTGCAGACTATACTTCCCGAAGAAAACTCAAAACTCTGCTTTTCAAATTTTAATAGGACTCAAAGAGTTCCAATTGTTATATATGGCGATTTCGAAAGTCTATTACGGGAATATTCTGATAAAAATAAGTCCCCATGTGTTGAAAATATACAAATCCATGAGGCAAGTTGCTATGGATATTACATTTTTTGTCAGTCTAAACCAGAATTAAATAAGTTTAGATCGTATAGGGGGCCAGACTGCTCCAAAAAGTTCATTGAAGCTATAAGTCGGGATGTAATAAGACTTTATAAACTAATGTCAGAGATAAAACCCATGATAATTAACAAAGATCAACAAACTGCTTTAAAAAATGCTAAACAATGTCACATATGTAAGAAATCATTTAATGATACTGACTCAATTGTTGCAGATCATGATCATTTCACAGGAATGTATAGAGGACCAGCACATAATACATGTAATTTAAATGCAAAATCTTGCCCATTTATACCTATCATATTTCATAATCTTTCTGGCTATGACTGTCATTTGTTTATAAAGGAGCTTTCAGCTGTTTGCGGTCGTATAAATCTCATTCCAAAAAACAAAGAAAAATATATTTCATTCACAAAATTTATCCCGATTGATAAAAAAAATGTAGCCCAGTTAAAGTTTATAGATTCTTTTAATTTTTTAAGTTCAAGTCTAGATAATCTAATAAAAACTATGAAAACGAAAGATTTTCAAAATTTACGAGAGTTTTTTAAAGATGATTATTTATTTAAATTAGCATGCAAAAAAGGTGTATACTGTTATGATTACATCAATTCATGGCATCGGTATAAAGAAACTGAATTGCCAGATTCATCAAAATTTTATAATAAACTCACATCCCAATCTATTTCGGATGAAGATTATAATCATGCATTAAAAGTGTGGAATGCATTTAATATTTCTAATTTAGGGGAGTACACAGACTTATATTTGAAATGCGATGTCCTACTATTGTGTGATGTTTTTGAAAAGTTTAGAACGATGAGTTTACAATATTATAACCTTGATCCTTGTTATTATGTATCATCTCCCTCATTGAGCTGGGATGCAATGTTATTATATACTAAAATTAATTTGGACTTAATTTCAGATATTGACATGTATCAAATGCTAGAAAAAGGCATAAGGGGTGGCCTTGCCCAGTGTTCTTTAAGATATGCAAAGGCAAATAATAAATACCTTCCAAATTACAACAATAAGGAACCTGATAGCTATTTAATTTATCTTGATTGCGTAAATTTATATGGTCATGCTATGATGCAACAGCTTCCTACTCGAAACTTTAGGTTTTTAAACGAAGATGAAATTAATAATTTTAAAGTAATGCATATTTTAAATGATAGTAAAACTGGATTTATTTTAGAAGTTGACTTATGGTATCCTTATAAAATTCACGAAGCGCATTCGGATTTACCATTTGCCGCTGAAAAATTTGCTCCCCCAGGTAGTAGAAATGATAAACTAATTGCTAATCTCTATGATAAACATAAATTATTACACTATGTTCATTTAAAAGAATGTATAAAAAATGGACTTATTTTACTTCAGATATATAGAATACTATCATTTGAACAAAGTGCATTTTTGGCTCCCTATATCCTATTGAATACTACTCTCAGACAAAAAGCGTCTTCCGATTTCGAAAGAGACTTTTTTAAAAAACAAAACAACTCTATATTTGGAAAAACTATTGAAAACAAAAGAAAACAAGTAGATGTCAAACTAGTAAATGTATGGAAAGATATTTATAATAAAACTAACAAACTTTGTGGAGCTGAAAAATATGTAAGTGCTCCAAATTTCAAAAACTTATCTATATTTTCTGATTCTTTAGTAGCAATTCAGTTACAACAAACGAAAATCGTGCTTGATAGACCAATTTACATTGGTTTCACAATATTGGAATTGGCCAAGACTCATTTGTATTCGTTTCATTACTCTGTGATGAAACGTCTATATCAAAATCGTATTCAACTATGTTATACTGACACAGACAGCCTTTTGTACTTAATATATACAGAAAATTTTTACGAGGACATGAAAAAAAATATAAAGTACTTTGATACAAGCAACTTTGAAAATGGAAATCAATTTAATATACATAAAGCTAATTCTAAAATACCAGGATTTTTTAAAGATGAAATGGGTGGTGATATTATATCCGAGTTTGTAGGTTTAAGAGCAAAATTATATTGTATAGACTCACTGGCTTCTTCAGTTATCAAAGCAAAAGGGGTAAAAAGGTCGGCCGTGAAAAAACTAGATATTAAAAAATATAAACGAGCTCTACAATACAATGAATGCTTAAGAGATGACATGTGTATTATAAAGTCGAAAAATCATAATATTTTTACTCAAAAAATTAATAAGCTTGTTTTGAGTAGGGATGATGATAAAAGACAAATAATGGAAGATGGTTGCAAAACTTTGCCTTGGGGGCATCATAAAACAGTATTTTAATTAAGTGTCATATATAAGGACGAGTTGCACCATTTAACTATAACGATAACAAAGCCATTAACAGTTGTCAATTCGTCGAATTGTCCAATAGGCGGCCGGTTCACGGCTGGTTATGGTTTAGTTATCGTTATAGTTAAATGGTGCAACTCACCCTAAGATTGCAATGCATTAATTTAAGGTAAATAAGCATAAATGTATAAGGCTAAATGTATTTTTATATTATATGAAATAGAAGATAAATATGAAATAAATGATTTGTATTAAAAAAAAAGGTTTTTAAATTGAGTTATTTTATATATTCCTCTGACTGTTAAAACAAGTCAAAAAAAAAAAATGAAACACAGTAATAGTTGATAGTCATAACATTTATTATTATATTTTACAGAAATACGTCCCTTTTAATTTTTTTAGATATACCTATTTATATAATATATAATTGGCTTACTTATATAAAATTAAATTAAAAACTTTTAAAATAATAATAACAAAATAATAATTCTTGACAGTCTTATTAACTACAGTATAAGTTTAATGATACAGACTATGACTTAAAACTATTCAGGGTCACACAATTTTTTCCCAATTTTTTTAATAAGGGTCTCTGTCGCTTCCATAATATCATCATAAGTTTCACGTACCACATATTGCACATTTACACACGCATTGTCACTATCACTATAATCGATTTCATTCTTAGAGTCTTTTAGTTCATGTACTTCTAATTTAATTAGATAACCTCCATCACCACCTCCCCCACCACGACGAACAATGTATGATGATGTTGATGATCCCAATGAACATTTTCTCTTTTTTTTTTTCTTTTTCAAGATTTGAGCTTGATCAGTTCCAGTGAGCAGCTTTTCATTGTCAACCCTCTCATTCAATGCACCTTCAAAATATTGTTGGTAGTTGTAGCGCTGGGAGTAAAAAAATGGGCTAATTGTAGGATTTTTATCCAGGCCCTCAGAGTTCCACTGCAGAAGAAATAAAAATTAATTACAACAAGAAAAAATATATTCATCTACTCTCATAAAATAAAATAAAACAAAAAGATTACCTCGCGTAATTGGGGTTGCCCAAGTTCGACAGAAATCACATTTTCGTTGTCCAAAATGCTCGGGCTGTAAGATGGTGATCTTGGTGTGAGTGACATAATTCTGAAAAGAAATAACTGTTTATAAATAAACAAAAAATATATTTATTTATTATTTTTGGCTGACTGATTATTATTCCAATACTTACCTTAATACTGCAAGCTATTATTAAAATCGTAAACAACAGCGTATGGTCCTACTTTGACTAGCTACTGCAATGAAGTGAGATGTTTAATTACATACAATACAAATAAGTTCTCATTTCAGTTATTAGTCACAAAAATGTAAGTAAGACGAGACTATCATCTAAAATTACGATGCAGGTTCAAACCCGTTGCTTGACTACAGGGTGTACTCACTGCACGTGTTACATTTAATAAAATATATTCATATATAAAGGATAGTAGGAAATGAAAATAAGTATTAGGCAAGATGAAGTTGGTCAAACAACCCATAACCCTGAACGTGAATAATATCAATTTTAGTAACTCCGCTCGTCAGATAAAACATAGTGCTTTATTGCCTAATACGATTCGCTGCATAATATGCGGACCCTCGAACTGCGGCAAAACAAACGTCATGATCAGTTTATTGCTGCATGAAAATGGTCTTAAATTTAAAAATCTTTATCTTTATTCGAAAACTACTTTCCAGTCAAAATATCGTTTCTTAAGTGAAGTATTAAGAAGAGTGCCTCAGATTAAGTTCTATGAGTTCAATGACGATAAAAATGTCATATCTCCGAGTGAAGCTTTACCAAATTCTATATTTATATTTGATGATGTTGCATGTGAAAATCAAATAAATATCCGTAATTATTTCTCTATGGGTAGACATAAACAAATTGATTGCTTTTACTTATCTCAAACGTACTCAAAAATACCGAAACAGTTGTTACGTGATAACGCCAATTTTCTTATAATATTTAAACAAGATGATGTGAACTTGAAGCACATCTATGAAGAACATGTCAATTCAGATCTATCATGGAATCAGTTCAAAGATATTTGTAAAACAGTTTGGAGTAACCCTTATAATTTCCTTCTTATTAACAAAGATTCACCTTTGAATAATGGAAGGTACAGACAAAACTTTGACACATATTTAAACTTTGAATGAAGATGTACCTACATATAAAATGAGTTCTGCACAAAAACATTTTTAGTGTTATTCTTTTCTTAGTTGAAAACAGTTGTTATTACTTAAGATGGAGAAAAATATTAAAATGGAATTGATAAAGTCTGTTGACTCTATAAAAAATAAAATAAAACAAATGAAAAATCAGGAACATACAATGAACATGTCACTTGATAAAATGCTAAAACCTGTGACAGATCCTCTTAAAACTCTAGTTGATTCAAATGTTGAAAGGAACTTGGAAAAAACAAAAAATATGGAAAATTCAACCTTGACTCATTCCGTAGAAATGGAATCGAATGAAAATAATGCTATTTCATCTACAAAGTTCAATGATTATTACGAACCAAAACTTAATTCTGCGCAGTTGTTGGAACAAAATCCTAAAAGTGATTTGCAGGATAATTTAGACATTTCATTAGAAGGTGATGATATCCACGGTATTTATGATGGTGTTAATATACCATTCGGAATAAGAAGTGAAAACAGAACTTTACTGATGGGTAATTCAGTAGTATCATTTTCTAAAATTGATAGTTTAAATAACGATACTATAATTTTAATTAAAATCGGTGATAAAACTTACAATTTCACGGCTGGCCTGAAAGAACTTTTACTACGAAGAAAACCTGATTTAAAGTTGATATCGAACAAAGATAAACTTGTCTATAAGGATATGTTACATTATACAAATGCACATAAAAGAGATTTTAACCCTAAAGGTCAAATAAGAGGTGATAAAAGTACAAAATATAGGGAGATAATCAGACCATTATTTTCTGAAACATCAAACGATAAAAATGAGCCTAAAGTAGGAGGAAACTTACCAAAGCTAAAAAAATATAAAATTAACACTGATTTAGTATATTGGGATGATCCTAATGAATTGGTTGAGAGATTAAAGTTATTAGTCGCTTCGAGAGATGCTGGCAATACAAATCATGATAATGAAATTTTATCTATAATTGAAGAATTAAAAGAAGCTGACATAATTAAGGAATAAAAAGTGACAGTGACAAGATTTTGATTCAGTATTACCGACTTATTCATCATGAGCATAAGCAAAGTTCATCACTGAATTAGCTTAAAAACATAAAATTTACACTTTTATTTTATGTGTGCGAGTTGAAGAGAGATATTAAGAGTTGCCCACAAAAAAAAAAAAAAAAACAAACATCAACATGAGCAAAGCAGATGTGGTAAATGAAATTCATAAAAATGCAAGAATAAACTTTCCTCGAAGACGTGTTATTATGAAAGACATAGATGATTTATGGCAAGCAGATTTAATTGATATGCAATGTCATGCCCATGAAAATCAGAATTTTAGGTTTATCCTTGTGGTTATCGATACATTTTCCAAATATGGTTGGACTTTTCCTCTTAAAACCAAATCCAAGGATATCGTCTGTGACACTTTTAAGACGTTGCTGGACAAAGGGCGTGTTCCTAAAAATCTACAAACTGATAATGGAACAGAATTTTATAATAATAAATTTAATAAACTTATGAAATGTTTTCGCATTAACCATTATTCAACCTTCTCAACAAAAAAAGCCTCAATAGTTGAACGATTAATTAGAACATTAAAGTCTAACTTGTACAAAGAATTTAGTTTAAAAGGCAACTACAATTGGATAAATGGCGCTCTTGATGATGTTATTTTTAAATACAACCATACTTATCATCGAACAATTGATGAAATTCCTGCAAATGTAGATAATACTAATAAAAAACGAATATTAGAAACATATGTAAAGTCTGAAAAAAAAGTTGGGTCGAAAAGTAAGTTTAAGGTGGGTGATTATGTGCGTATCAGTAAATACAAAGGAACATTTGAAAAAGGGTATACGCCCAACTGGTCGACAGAAATATTTAAAATTCGAAAAATACAGAATACAACTCCTATAACCTACTTGATTGAAGATGCAATCAGATGTCAACCTATTTTAGGAGCATTTTATGTACAGGAGCTTCAAAAGACAAAACATCCTAACGTATATCTAGTTGAAAAAGTTTTAAGACGTAAAGGAAATAAGGTTTTAGTTAAATGGTTAGGATTGCCTTGTGCTGAAAATAGCTGGATTGATAAGTCGAATATACTATAACAAAGAAAAAAATATAGCATTTCAAAGTCATTGGCGAGAATAATTTTATATTTATTAAGTGTTCAATGTATGATTAATCAGTCTGAGGATGTGTATTGGAGAGAGTAGTCTTCTGAATTGGTTTATAAATCATTTACCATTTGAATTACATTTACCGGGATATAATTATTGTGGGCCTGGAACAAATCTGATTAAAAGACTTACACGTGGAGATAAAGCTGTGAATAAATTAGACGAATATTGTAAAGAACACGATATTGCTTATCACAAGTCATCAAGCTTAAGGGATCGGCATAACGCCGATTTAGTTTTATTAAAAATGGCTAAAAAGCGAACTGTTGCCTCTGATGCAAGTGTAGGGGAAAAATTCGCTGCCCATCTAGTGAGCAAAGCAATGTTGGCTAAAGTTAAAACTGGAGCGGGCTTAAAAAATAGCAACTGTGCTAAAAAAAGTTCAAAAATAAATAAAAATGGTAATGGATTTAAAAATAAATTGAAAAATGTTATTAGTAAAACGAAAAGACATATACGGAAATTAAAACCAAAAGGCAAGAAAATGGCAATAGAATTAGCTATTGCTGCTGCAAGAGAATTAGTTGATGATTCATCTATAAAACTTCCTCGTATTATTCCTATACCAAAAACCGGTGGAGTATTACCTTTAATTCCTATTTTTGCGGGACTATCAGCTGCGGGAGCCTTAGCAGGAGGTGCTGCTGGAATAGCTAAAACCATAAATGAATTCAAGATGGCAAAAAAGCGTTTTACTGAACTGAAGAGACATAATGAAAAAATGGAGTCTCTTTGCATCGGAAAGGGATTACATCTTAAACCTCATAAAAATGGACTTGGAATTTTTGTATCGAAAGAAAAAAACTAAAATACAGGCTACCCAAACGAGCCTTAACTAACATTGACATTCTGAAGTATGGTAATAAAATTCCCTATTTTCGAGGTGTCTTTATGAGAGACGAACTCCCTAAAAAACCTTTCAAAAAAGAATGCGGAGTTATAAATTTAGACGATTGTAGAAATCCTGGTTCTCATTGGGTAGCCTATGTAAAACACAATGATTATGTAGAATATTTTGACAGTTATGGAAATCTTAAGCCTCCCAAGGAATTTATAAAATACTTAGGTTCTAAAGTTCACTATAATTATGATAATATACAACGCGATCACCCTTACAATTGCGGGCATCTTTGTTTAAATTTTTTATATAATTTTTGGTCTAGTTAAGGAATAAAATAAACAGAATCATCCAGAAGTGTTCAGTATGCAAGCATGTCTCTAACGGTAACCATTTCTGGAAGTAAATCAGAACTGGTATCATACTTTCAACCGCCTATAAGTTTATCAGGCCAATACGAGTGCGGTTTGTTATATTTTTCAGTATTAAACTTAAAGCCAGGAGACGCGCATGTTGATAACAACATTTTGTCTGTGGTCAGAATCGAATGTGATCTTATTCATGGTTCATATTCTGATGGATTACCAACCCACATTATCCACGAATTTTTAACTTACAATACTGTAGGTCATCAGCACATAGAAAGACCGCAAAACGTTATTTACTTTCCAGTGAACAAAAACATAATTTCATCTATATCTATTAAGATTGTGGATCAATTTGGTCACTCCATTCATTTCGACAAAGCGGATATTCAACTAAGTCTTCATTTAAGAAAAATAACATGATATTGTATTATAAAAATCCTGCGATCAATATAAAGCACCCTATTACTTCTACGACCACGAAAGGGCAAAGACGTAGGAAAAAAGTTAAGAAATTAACGAAAACAAATAAAGATTTCCTTAAAGCCCTAGGTTTTAAAGTATGAGTATACTACAGATTACTGAATCACCATACTTCGATACTTCGATTGAAAGTTATGAAGTCCATTCTTACAATCCCTACAACAACAGCTTCAGAGAAAACGATGAAATCAGAATCCCCATCCACCAGCAAGATGTATACGTGCTACCATCAGCCAGTTCAATTTACATCGAAGGTCAAGCAAAACTCTTCGGTAAAGATGGGAATCCGATTAAGAAAACTATTACGTTTAGTAATAACCCGGTTATGTTCTTGTTTCAAGATATTAGATACGAAGTTAACGGTATCGAAATAGATCGTATTAAAAATTCTGGAATAACATCAACAATAAAGTCATACGTATCAATGAATGAAGGAGAAAATAAAGTTGCTGCCTTGTGGGGTTGGAATATGGATGGAATTAAAAGTGATGGTAGTTTTAGTGCTATTATGCCTCTAAATAAGATTTTAGGGTTTGCAGAGGATTATAATAAAATTGTGATAAATTGTAAACATGAACTTATACTAAATAGAAGTAACTCTAACTTAAACAGCGTCATAATAACTGATGATGTTGTTCATTTTCAAATAGATATACAAAGAATACAATGGCGTGTACCACACATAAAAGTGTCAGATCGCGAACGATTAGCACTATTAAAACATTTAGAAAGAGATAAATCTATTCAGATGGCGTTTAGAAACTGGGATTTATACGAGTATCCATTACTTCCTAAAACTACTAAGCATTCTTGGTCAGTTAAGACGGCATCTCAATTAGAGAAGCCTCGGTATGTAATTTTTTGCTTACAAACTAATAGAAAAAATAATAAAACCAAAGACAGTTCGTTATTCGATCATTGTGGAGTTACAAATATAACACTATTTTTGAATTCACAGTATTATCCGTATGAACCTTTAAGCTTAAAGTTTTCCGAGAATAAATATAATATATTATACGAAATGTACGTGAAATTTCGTCAGTCGTATTATAACTGTCCTGCGGACCCGTTACTTGATATAACCGATTTCAAGGAAAAGGCTCCTCTCTTTATCATAGATTGTTCAAGACAAAACGATAGCTTAAAAACTGGCCCCGTAGATGTACGGTTGGAAATTGAATGTTCTGCCCCGATACCAGATAATACAACTGGATATTGTTTAATAATTAACGATCGGCTTGTGGAATATAAACCTTTGAGTAACATAGTGCGAAAGTTGTCATGACTGTCATTATAGATGTTCAAGGTTTTAAATTGGAAACAAATGAATTCATAGTAAAAGAAATTGCAATATTGTACGAAAATAAAATACAGGTGCTTTTGATTAAACCACCTTTTCCATATCATGAATTAACAAGACAAGAAAGAAGACAAGTAAATTGGATTCAACGTAATAGGAACATATATTGGAATGAGGGAGTCGTATCCTATTCACATTATCATAAATTAATTACAAATATAGCAAGAGATAAATGTGTTTACACGAAAGGTTTAGAAAAAGTATTGTGGTTACAATATATTTTAGAAAATAATAATATAAATAATTTAGAAGACCAAGGTTGCCCTAGTTTGTTAAGTCTTTTTGACCAATATTTAAATTGTCAAGATTTGTATAGTTGTATCTATCATGAAAAAGTATGTGCTTTAAGAAATGTTTTGTGTTTAAAAAAATGGTGTTTTGAGAATAAATGTTTTACTTAAGAAGAATTTTATCTTTTTTATTTTAATCTATTTTTGTCAAAATACTTTATTATACTTACCTCCCCCCCCCCCTCCCCAAACCTCACAGAACATCTAATGAAAGTATATATAAATCGATAGTAACGGAATGTAACTTCATTATATTTTCATTAATATTTGTTCGAAGTACTTATTGAATGATTAAAATGTTAAAAGAAAACTACAATCCTCGATATGACATGTATCATACGCATAAAATGCGTTTACATTCATTTAATTATTATTGGGCAACAACTGACTCCCAAAAAAGATTGGTGATGGAAATGGCTGACGCAGGATTATTTTATTGTGGTAATGGAATTAAAGATAGAGCTGCTTGTTTCTCTTGTGGAGGTGTTATTGAAGATTGGGAGATTTACGACGATCCTTGGATGCAACATGCTATAAACTTTTCTCATTGTTTTTATTTAAACGCTGTGAAAGGAAGAGATTATATCAATAAGTGTCTGAACCAGCAATCAGAATGTTATAAACTTTAAGTAGAAACAACAGTTATTTGTTCCAATGTTCAGGTTTTTTGCGCATGATGGACCGAAATATTGTTAAAAAATAGAATTTATAATACAATCGCTAGATATTGTGTAGGACCAAAATAGAATTGGGGGTTCTGTATCACGGCTCGAGCGAAGCGAGAGCAAGTGATACAGAACCCCCAATTCTAACCTACTTAGATATTTAGAGATGATATATTCATTCGAATAAAGAAAAATAATTAATGAAATGTTTGCCCAAAATTTAATAAAATGTGTCATACTCAAAGAAACTTAATATAAAAATGACATTATGTTAAGAACGTTTAACAATAATTTCCTTCATTTAAGATAAGTGACAAAGTAAGCTTATCAGGAGAGGAAAAAACGAGGATTTTCCTGTACTTTAAGACAACGTGCTGGTAAAAATATACCTCCATTATGAGTCAAAAATGGGGCGAAGTGTCAAAGTGGCCATCTTGTGGGTAAGGGACGAAGACATTAGTTAGGAGCAAGATAATAAGAGGGTTCGGCTTAATCATAAAATCCTTTGCGCCTGTTACCATCTTTCGCCTACTTACTCCAATGTAGGGAAGCTGTGTGTCTTGATACTTTTTCGTCGTCAGGGAAAAACAAGCGTGCCTGAAGTTTTATTTTAAAAGAATTTAAGCAATCCATAGATACATTTTCATCGGGGACACGCTACTTTAATTAACCATCAAAATAAAAGCGAAGCCGTATAATATATTATTACTTTATTACCGATATCCTCTCTCTATTGTTATCCGATTACATTGAAGAAGCTGCCTTTTGTAAAACAAACAGACTTTTTAAACATGTATTAAAAATCCAGTTGGTTTTACAAAATCCATAACCAATGATCAGGTTAAACTAATAAAGAGGGTTTAACGAAACACCACAGCCATTCATTTACTTTAATAAATAATTAAATTACACAGGAAAACTTTCCAAGTGTCAAGAAGTGTTGCGCGCACTAGTTAGGTAGGTATCTAATTTTCTTGAAACAAAATTGGGGCTGAATGTGCGAAGAGACGTCGCCAACCCACAGGCCTGGATAATAGTTACTAATGAATAAATAAAATTAACCTCGTCGCGTTCAAGTCATGCATTTAGCGTCACCTGATAAATTAATTAATTTAAGTAACAAATTGTGTTCTTAATTGTTATAAATTATAGTGTCCGTTGGAAAAGTTAGAACGTTTAGGTTGGTAAAGTTAAGAGGGCTTGTGGCTAAGTATTGACCGATACCAACGAAAAGGTTAAACCTAACTGAAAGGTTAAAAGGTTAAGCCGTGCTCGCCGCTATGGGTCCGTGGATGGGTGACCAATTAGTAACATACCAAGACTCTGCGTGACTCGAAAAGCACGTTAGGCCGTAGATCCAGAAAAAAAGTAATTTTAAGAAAATATGTAATACTATAGTTTTCCATAGTAATATATATTGTGTAATTTACAAAAGCTTTCGTACATAAGCGTTAAACAGATGTTTTTACTTATTATTTTTTCCGTTTTAATGTTGATATTGCAAGACTAAATAAATTGCCAGGCCTGTTAATTACCCAACTTGATGAGTACCTGGTAAAAATAATTGATTCTCATCTTACAGGGCTGCTACTCGAAACACAATTCTATAATTATCAACAATAGCTTCGGGGATATGTTTTAATTTGTTCGTATTATTTATTATCCCGAACATCGCTTACAGAGATTTCAGGGATTCAAAAATAGTGTCTAATTTTGAATTCAACCTTAATTGACACCTGAATTTTCACTTTAAAAACGTATTTAACATCATACATGTTTATAATCTTACTTACTTTGGGCAAAAAGCTTTTGTTTCGAGTTTTTTGATTTTTTGGATTTTTGTAGTTCTTAAATACTTTGACTACATTTAAGAATGGATAAAAACTAACATAATCACAGACTGTACACGATGATTATTTTTGTGCTCATAGCTAAACAAAAAATTTACTGCAGTTGTGTTTATAACTAGTTAAAACCACAGTTAAGTTTTTTTTAGTAGAATATGTATTTAAAGATAGTCATTTTAAATATCTATCTATTTCATCTTCAATGAACTATTATGTAATATTCCATATCTTATACTACTTTTGGTGTGTTATATTAAAAAATATTTACTTAGTAAGTTATTAATATCATTGTCTAAAAGTAAACTATTTGACCTACTAACACGTTCAATGCACTTAGATGTAATACGTAGGTTTTGATAAATTATATAATTTGGCTTGGATCCCAAACTACCTATGATCTTGCAGACAGCGTCCTAAATAGTTTGAGTGCTGTTTATACTGTTTATCTACTTAGTATATCCTTCGAAAATCTTGGTATATTTTGGTCAAGGAAGCAATTTAGCTTTAACGAGTTAGAAATAGATCTAATAAGCTGCATTTAATATTTGCTCACTTAACATAATGTTCTAAAATCGTTGTGACTAATTTATCATTTAAAATTTTGTTAAAGAGCTTATTCTAATCAATTAAAAGGTCACGAAAACATTATTTTTCGGCCTATTCTCTTGCAAAAAAATGTCTCTTTATTATACGTTTGTCGTCACCCTAACTGACGCTTATGTAACATTTTCGTAAACGACAGTAAATATAAATTTATAATTATTAAATATACTTATACCCAAAAATGTTTGAAACACAAACTAATAAAAAATCAGTGTCTGTATTCAAAACTCAGTCCATCGCTTCCCAGACAGCTGATTGCGTCGCTCCGAGGCAGCTCCAGCTGAAAATTTCAGAAAATAGCGATGTTTATGCACTACTCCCATTGTTCATTAAAATAATTGTATCGAAATAAACGGGTCTTAAATGAGGCCGGAAGTTTTCTTAACGAAATGAACTCGAAAAGCAAACATTACTTTAGTTCCAAAATTTAAATCTTTTTTTTTACGTTTTATACTTTATACTTTGACGGGCCTGTTGGTCTAGTGGTTAGTGACCCTGACTGCTATACCGGAGGTCGTGGGTTCGATTCCCGCCCAGGACAAATGTTTCGTCATCATACAAATGACTAAAATAAGATCGTTTAATTTCACCACGGGCAACACACGATGTTCTTATCGATTTTCAGCAGTGGCAATCACAACTGTTTTGACAGTTGTAATACGTGCCGTACTCGTTATCCGATTGGTGCTACTGCTGCATCTGTCATGACGTCACTACCGTTAACGGACGGACCGCCCCCCTATCGACAATCGTTTTCTCACCATCTTGTACGCGCGCGCACTTCGCGATCTCTCTTAAGAAAAACCTTTTAAACGCGTCAACTCGACCGATATTCTGCTGGGAATCAATATTCCGAGCAGCTCGTGACATTCAGCAATCAACTGTGGTGGAATCATATCGCCGGCGGATCATCGGCAGCAGACATAGCAGACCAAGGTACGTGCACGTGTTTTAGTTTGTTACTGCTGTATTTTCATAAGAACATCGTTTGTGTGATCGTCCAGCCTCTTAGGTTGTCCCAGATGTGCGGTTAACTCATCGTTTTTATCGCGACTGCACATTTTTATGGTGCCGAAACCCGGGACCCGCCATTACGACTTATTTTTCAACCCAGTTAAGCCTTAATAGTTACTGTAGGATCTCAATATTTCTGTACTGCAGACACACGACCAAAATTCAATAAATATTACTACCGATTAGCGTAAGTGCTCGTGTTCTTATCTTGTTTACATCTTTGTAAGCAGACAGCGCTCATCTGTTGGAACCTTGTATCGCCGACTATTCGTTATCGGTAACCGATCTTGCTAATCGTTTTCATCATGTCATTGTTAAGTAAACATTCGTCTCGTAAACAAAGTTGCTTTAAGAAATCGAAATCCCACTCTACGGAGAATGAATATACAGTTCAAGATTTATCACAGTTACGTAGAAAGCGTACTTTAGCTATTAAGCGATTGGATAAGGCATTGGAAATAGGTACATTGGCAATGAGTGATGACTCACAACGGAATTTATTTCTTTCTTATTATCAGGAACTCAAACATATTCTAGATAGCTTTGAAAGTGCTCATCAGATCGTTTTGGAGCTTTTAGATGATCCTGATCATGCAGATAATACGCTCCAGGATACATTTGACGATAAATATTTTCAAATCTTATCTATTCATCGTAGTTTAACTAAAAGTGAACCTCAAGTAAATAATAAACATAGTCTTTCATCGTCGAATATCCGTTTACCGAAAATTGTTCTTCCAACTTTCAGTGGTGACATCAAGAAATGGCCCGAATATCACGACACTTTTAATGCATTGATTCATAATTCGAGTAGTCTTACAGATACGGAAAAATTTCATTATTTATTCTCATCGTTGACCGGCGATGCATTATCTGTTATCAAGGCATTCCCATTAACTTATGAGCATTACAATGATGCCTACCAGGCCCTTGTTACTCGCTATCAAAGGAAACGACCTTTAGCTTTTACGTCATGGAAGGACCTTTTAAACATTAATTTTAATACTACTGACGGTAATGAGTTTAGAAAATCATTAGACCTGTTTGAGGAAAATTTAATTATTTTAAAGAAAATTCTTTTACCTGAGGACCGATGGGATTTTGTATTAGTCTACCACCTTCTCTCTAAGATAGACTCAAACTTGCGTCGCGATTTCGAGGAAAAATATCCTGATATTGAGTTTCCTCCATATGCACAGTTGAAATCTTTCTTAAACTTGAAGTGTGAAGCGCTTTTACGTGATTCTCATTTTTGTGAAATTAATAATAAAACTTTAAGTAAGCCACAACAACGATCTGTCAAATCATTTCAAACAAATACACGGGCAAACGTTTCTCATGCGCTTGTGAGCAGTACAGATAAACCTCAAGTTGCCACAGCTAGTACTACAAGCAGTAAAACTCTTACGTCACAACCAGTTAAGTGCGCGTTTTGTGGTGACACTCACTCAATATCATCATGTCAACAATTTCTTAATAAATCGGTCGATGAGCGGATATCTATCGCAAGCAAAAATAATTGGTGTTTCAATTGTCTTCGAGCTTCACATCAATTAAAAGGTTGTACATCTATTTTTAAATGTCGTAAGTGTAACCATAAACATCACACTTTACTTCATAAAGATAAACCGGTCGAGTCGAACCCAACCTCTTCATTATTTTCTAAAAACAATAACACAACTGTTTTATTAGCAACTGCCATTGTGCAAGTACGGGATGCGAATGGCAAGTTCGTGTCTTTTCGAGCTCTTTTCGATTCGGGGAGTCAGATTAATCTTATTACTGACTCAGCTGTCAAACTATTAAATTTAAAACTATCCAGTCCTACCACAACTATAAGTGGAATCGGTGAAGCCCCGGCTTCAATCTTAGGAGACATTAATTGTTCCATTGGTACTGGTGATCAAGTTTTATTTAATTTAAATATGCACGTAATGTCAAAAATTTGCGGGGACCAGCCAATAGCTAAATTAAACACATCGGGTTGGTCTCACATCAATTCACTATCGTTAGCCGATCCCGGTTTTGACATTCCTGGCCGGATCGACCTACTGTTCGGTGCGGATGTATTTGCGGAATCGCTTCGTAATCGTAATATTAAAGGAAACTCACATCAACCTACCGCCTTCGACTCAGTCTTTGGATGGCTATTGTTCGGTAAAACTCGTTTAGCTACTCATTCACTCGGCTCCCTACTGAACTCTTCTATACAAAGTGATAAGGAATTAAACTCATTAGTTCAACGTTTTTGGGAGTTAGATGTATTACCACCCGCAGCATCCCTAACCCCAGATGAGATAGCATGTGAACAACATTTTATCACAACTCATTCTCGTGACTCATCTGGGCGGTACATCGTGCAGTTGCCATTCAGGGACGAGTCCGAGCCTATGTTCACTGGTTCACGTGATATTGCTTTGCGTCGTTTCTATGCGATTGAACGTCGACTGTCACGTGACCCCGAGTGTCATCGTCAATATTGCGATTTTATGTCTGACTATCTAACTGCGGGCCATATGTCATTGGTCTCTCCAGATGACGTAGGGAATGGGAAATACTATATTCCCCATCACTGCGTTATACGTCCTGATAGTACCACGACTCGCCTTCGTGTCGTATTTGACGCCTCTGCTAAAGATGCACGTTCTCGATCGTTAAACGAAAGTCAACACATCGGTCCAAAATTACAATCAAACATTTTGGAAATTCTATTACGCTTTCGTGAACACGACGTCGTTTTCATGGCAGATGTACGTCAGATGTACCGACAGATTATACTCTTCGGCGACCATCGTGACTATCAGCGAATTCTCTGGAGAGCTTCGCCTAGCGAACCTCTTTTAGAGTTTCGTCTGAATACGGTCACGTATGGCATCTCTTCGTCCCCCTATCTCGCTTGCCGTACTTTGCGACAGCTTGCTGATGACGAGGGGGATTCTTACCCGCTCGCCAGGAGTGTAATCTTGTCGGACACCTACATCGATGATGTCGTCAGCGGTAGTCAGGACTTCGCCACTGCACAAAGAACAAAAACACAACTCATCGCTCTTTTAAAAAAAGGAGGTTTTCATCTTCGGAAGTGGGTGTCAAATGACAATCGTCTTTTATCGGATCTTCAACCTGAAGATTGCCTAACTAATTCTGTATCGTTAGATAAAGCTGAACCGGCTTCATTCAAAGTCTTGGGACTCAAATGGGATCCCTCAACTGATTCGTTTCTTTTTGAAGTTGTATCTTTACATCGGCCATGTACCAAACGGTCTATTCTTAGTGAACTCGCTAGAATCTTCGACCCGTTAGGATTCTTATCCCCCCTGACAATTCATGTTAAAAGCTTAATCCAAAAGCTTTGGATTATCGGTGCCGGGTGGGATGACGTTCCCCCTGACGAGGTCGTCAGTACATGGAAAAATTATCAGAATCAACTTTCTCAGTTGCAACATCTAAAAATTTCGCGTAGAATCACTCGTACGGATTCACAATACTACGAGCTACACGGATTCTGCGACAGTTCGGAAACTGCATATGGCGCGGTTATTTATTTACGAGTAACAGACGTATATAACAATTCTTACGTTCATTTCGTTTGTTCGAAAGCTCGCGTGGTACCATTAAAACGTACCTCATTACCACGTCTAGAACTCTGCGCCGCAGTTTTGCTTTCAGATCTGTACAAATTCGTTACAGAAACTTATCTGTCTCGTATTCCTGTTTCAGCTGTCTTTTTGTGGTCCGATTCCACTGTTACACTCTCTTGTGCTTTCGTACATAAGCGTTAAACAGATGTTTTTACTTATTATTTTTTCCGTTTTAATGTTGATATTGCAAGACTAAATAAATTGCCAGGCCTGTTAATTACCCAACTTGATGAGTACCTGGTAAAAATAATTGATTCTCATCTTACAGGGCTGCTACTCGAAACACAATTCTATAATTATCAACAATAGCTTCGGGGATATGTTTTAATTTGTTCGTATTATTTATTATCCCGAACATCGCTTACAGAGATTTCAGGGATTCAAAAATAGTGTCTAATTTTGAATTCAACCTTAATTGACACCTGAATTTTCACTTTAAAAACGTATTTAACATCATACATGTTTATAATCTTACTTACTTTGGGCAAAAAGCTTTTGTTTCGAGTTTTTTGATTTTTTGGATTTTTGTAGTTCTTAAATACTTTGACTACATTTAAGAATGGATAAAAACTAACATAATCACAGACTGTACACGATGATTATTTTTGTGCTCATAGCTAAACAAAAAATTTACTGCAGTTGTGTTTATAACTAGTTAAAACCACAGTTAAGTTTTTTTTAGTAGAATATGTATTTAAAGATAGTCATTTTAAATATCTATCTATTTCATCTTCAATGAACTATTATGTAATATTCCATATCTTATACTACTTTTGGTGTGTTATATTAAAAAATATTTACTTAGTAAGTTATTAATATCATTGTCTAAAAGTAAACTATTTGACCTACTAACACGTTCAATGCACTTAGATGTAATACGTAGGTTTTGATAAATTATATAATTTGGCTTGGATCCCAAACTACCTATGATCTTGCAGACAGCGTCCTAAATAGTTTGAGTGCTGTTTATACTGTTTATCTACTTAGTATATCCTTCGAAAATCTTGGTATATTTTGGTCAAGGAAGCAATTTAGCTTTAACGAGTTAGAAATAGATCTAATAAGCTGCATTTAATATTTGCTCACTTAACATAATGTTCTAAAATCGTTGTGACTAATTTATCATTTAAAATTTTGTTAAAGAGCTTATTCTAATCAATTAAAAGGTCACGAAAACATTATTTTTCGGCCTATTCTCTTGCAAAAAAATGTCTCTTTATTATACGTTTGTCGTCACCCTAACTGACGCTTATGTAACATTTTCGTAAACGACAGTAAATATAAATTTATAATTATTAAATATACTTATACCCAAAAATGTTTGAAACACAAACTAATAAAAAATCAGTGTCTGTATTCAAAACTCAGTCCATCGCTTCCCAGACAGCTGATTGCGTCGCTCCGAGGCAGCTCCAGCTGAAAATTTCAGAAAATAGCGATGTTTATGCACTACTCCCATTGTTCATTAAAATAATTGTATCGAAATAAACGGGTCTTAAATGAGGCCGGAAGTTTTCTTAACGAAATGAACTCGAAAAGCAAACATTACTTTAGTTCCAAAATTTAAATCTTTTTTTTTACGTTTTATACTTTATACTTTGACGGGCCTGTTGGTCTAGTGGTTAGTGACCCTGACTGCTATACCGGAGGTCGTGGGTTCGATTCCCGCCCAGGACAAATGTTTCGTCATCATACAAATGACTAAAATAAGATCGTTTAATTTCACCACGGGCAACACACGATGTTCTTATCGATTTTCAGCAGTGGCAATCACAACTGTTTTGACAGTTGTAATACGTGCCGTACTCGTTATCCGATTGGTGCTACTGCTGCATCTGTCATGACGTCACTACCGTTAACGGACGGACCGCCCCCCTATCGACAATCGTTTTCTCACCATCTTGTACGCGCGCGCACTTCGCGATCTCTCTTAAGAAAAACCTTTTAAACGCGTCAACTCGACCGATATTCTGCTGGGAATCAATATTCCGAGCAGCTCGTGACATTCAGCAATCAACTGTGGTGGAATCATATCGCCGGCGGATCATCGGCAGCAGACATAGCAGACCAAGGTACGTGCACGTGTTTTAGTTTGTTACTGCTGTATTTTCATAAGAACATCGTTTGTGTGATCGTCCAGCCTCTTAGGTTGTCCCAGATGTGCGGTTAACTCATCGTTTTTATCGCGACTGCACATTTTTATGGTGCCGAAACCCGGGACCCGCCATTACGACTTATTTTTCAACCCAGTTAAGCCTTAATAGTTACTGTAGGATCTCAATATTTCTGTACTGCAGACACACGACCAAAATTCAATAAATATTACTACCGATTAGCGTAAGTGCTCGTGTTCTTATCTTGTTTACATCTTTGTAAGCAGACAGCGCTCATCTGTTGGAACCTTGTATCGCCGACTATTCGTTATCGGTAACCGATCTTGCTAATCGTTTTCATCATGTCATTGTTAAGTAAACATTCGTCTCGTAAACAAAGTTGCTTTAAGAAATCGAAATCCCACTCTACGGAGAATGAATATACAGTTCAAGATTTATCACAGTTACGTAGAAAGCGTACTTTAGCTATTAAGCGATTGGATAAGGCATTGGAAATAGGTACATTGGCAATGAGTGATGACTCACAACGGAATTTATTTCTTTCTTATTATCAGGAACTCAAACATATTCTAGATAGCTTTGAAAGTGCTCATCAGATCGTTTTGGAGCTTTTAGATGATCCTGATCATGCAGATAATACGCTCCAGGATACATTTGACGATAAATATTTTCAAATCTTATCTATTCATCGTAGTTTAACTAAAAGTGAACCTCAAGTAAATAATAAACATAGTCTTTCATCGTCGAATATCCGTTTACCGAAAATTGTTCTTCCAACTTTCAGTGGTGACATCAAGAAATGGCCCGAATATCACGACACTTTTAATGCATTGATTCATAATTCGAGTAGTCTTACAGATACGGAAAAATTTCATTATTTATTCTCATCGTTGACCGGCGATGCATTATCTGTTATCAAGGCATTCCCATTAACTTATGAGCATTACAATGATGCCTACCAGGCCCTTGTTACTCGCTATCAAAGGAAACGACCTTTAGCTTTTACGTCATGGAAGGACCTTTTAAACATTAATTTTAATACTACTGACGGTAATGAGTTTAGAAAATCATTAGACCTGTTTGAGGAAAATTTAATTATTTTAAAGAAAATTCTTTTACCTGAGGACCGATGGGATTTTGTATTAGTCTACCACCTTCTCTCTAAGATAGACTCAAACTTGCGTCGCGATTTCGAGGAAAAATATCCTGATATTGAGTTTCCTCCATATGCACAGTTGAAATCTTTCTTAAACTTGAAGTGTGAAGCGCTTTTACGTGATTCTCATTTTTGTGAAATTAATAATAAAACTTTAAGTAAGCCACAACAACGATCTGTCAAATCATTTCAAACAAATACACGGGCAAACGTTTCTCATGCGCTTGTGAGCAGTACAGATAAACCTCAAGTTGCCACAGCTAGTACTACAAGCAGTAAAACTCTTACGTCACAACCAGTTAAGTGCGCGTTTTGTGGTGACACTCACTCAATATCATCATGTCAACAATTTCTTAATAAATCGGTCGATGAGCGGATATCTATCGCAAGCAAAAATAATTGGTGTTTCAATTGTCTTCGAGCTTCACATCAATTAAAAGGTTGTACATCTATTTTTAAATGTCGTAAGTGTAACCATAAACATCACACTTTACTTCATAAAGATAAACCGGTCGAGTCGAACCCAACCTCTTCATTATTTTCTAAAAACAATAACACAACTGTTTTATTAGCAACTGCCATTGTGCAAGTACGGGATGCGAATGGCAAGTTCGTGTCTTTTCGAGCTCTTTTCGATTCGGGGAGTCAGATTAATCTTATTACTGACTCAGCTGTCAAACTATTAAATTTAAAACTATCCAGTCCTACCACAACTATAAGTGGAATCGGTGAAGCCCCGGCTTCAATCTTAGGAGACATTAATTGTTCCATTGGTACTGGTGATCAAGTTTTATTTAATTTAAATATGCACGTAATGTCAAAAATTTGCGGGGACCAGCCAATAGCTAAATTAAACACATCGGGTTGGTCTCACATCAATTCACTATCGTTAGCCGATCCCGGTTTTGACATTCCTGGCCGGATCGACCTACTGTTCGGTGCGGATGTATTTGCGGAATCGCTTCGTAATCGTAATATTAAAGGAAACTCACATCAACCTACCGCCTTCGACTCAGTCTTTGGATGGCTATTGTTCGGTAAAACTCGTTTAGCTACTCATTCACTCGGCTCCCTACTGAACTCTTCTATACAAAGTGATAAGGAATTAAACTCATTAGTTCAACGTTTTTGGGAGTTAGATGTATTACCACCCGCAGCATCCCTAACCCCAGATGAGATAGCATGTGAACAACATTTTATCACAACTCATTCTCGTGACTCATCTGGGCGGTACATCGTGCAGTTGCCATTCAGGGACGAGTCCGAGCCTATGTTCACTGGTTCACGTGATATTGCTTTGCGTCGTTTCTATGCGATTGAACGTCGACTGTCACGTGACCCCGAGTGTCATCGTCAATATTGCGATTTTATGTCTGACTATCTAACTGCGGGCCATATGTCATTGGTCTCTCCAGATGACGTAGGGAATGGGAAATACTATATTCCCCATCACTGCGTTATACGTCCTGATAGTACCACGACTCGCCTTCGTGTCGTATTTGACGCCTCTGCTAAAGATGCACGTTCTCGATCGTTAAACGAAAGTCAACACATCGGTCCAAAATTACAATCAAACATTTTGGAAATTCTATTACGCTTTCGTGAACACGACGTCGTTTTCATGGCAGATGTACGTCAGATGTACCGACAGATTATACTCTTCGGCGACCATCGTGACTATCAGCGAATTCTCTGGAGAGCTTCGCCTAGCGAACCTCTTTTAGAGTTTCGTCTGAATACGGTCACGTATGGCATCTCTTCGTCCCCCTATCTCGCTTGCCGTACTTTGCGACAGCTTGCTGATGACGAGGGGGATTCTTACCCGCTCGCCAGGAGTGTAATCTTGTCGGACACCTACATCGATGATGTCGTCAGCGGTAGTCAGGACTTCGCCACTGCACAAAGAACAAAAACACAACTCATCGCTCTTTTAAAAAAAGGAGGTTTTCATCTTCGGAAGTGGGTGTCAAATGACAATCGTCTTTTATCGGATCTTCAACCTGAAGATTGCCTAACTAATTCTGTATCGTTAGATAAAGCTGAACCGGCTTCATTCAAAGTCTTGGGACTCAAATGGGATCCCTCAACTGATTCGTTTCTTTTTGAAGTTGTATCTTTACATCGGCCATGTACCAAACGGTCTATTCTTAGTGAACTCGCTAGAATCTTCGACCCGTTAGGATTCTTATCCCCCCTGACAATTCATGTTAAAAGCTTAATCCAAAAGCTTTGGATTATCGGTGCCGGGTGGGATGACGTTCCCCCTGACGAGGTCGTCAGTACATGGAAAAATTATCAGAATCAACTTTCTCAGTTGCAACATCTAAAAATTTCGCGTAGAATCACTCGTACGGATTCACAATACTACGAGCTACACGGATTCTGCGACAGTTCGGAAACTGCATATGGCGCGGTTATTTATTTACGAGTAACAGACGTATATAACAATTCTTACGTTCATTTCGTTTGTTCGAAAGCTCGCGTGGTACCATTAAAACGTACCTCATTACCACGTCTAGAACTCTGCGCCGCAGTTTTGCTTTCAGATCTGTACAAATTCGTTACAGAAACTTATCTGTCTCGTATTCCTGTTTCAGCTGTCTTTTTGTGGTCCGATTCCACTGTTACACTCTCTTGGTTGCGTTCACCCTCATGTCGTTGGTCTACTTTCGTTGCCAATCGCGTGAGTCATATTCAAGAAATAACAGCTATTGAATATTGGCATCACGTGTCCTCTGCAGACAATCCTGCAGATGTTTGTTCGCGAGGCCAATTTCCAAGTGAACTTCTTCACAACTCGTTATGGTGGGCGGGGCCACGATGGTTATCCGAGCCGCATGAGTCATGGCCATCTTGTATTGACAGCGTTACTAATAACGAGCAGAAAGTTGTTGAGGCCGAGACTCGTAAATCTCCTGTGTTAGTATCAACTGTGCATCCTCGGAAAAAAGATGTTTCAATTATCAATAATTTATTAAATCGTTTTTCATCGTTAGAAAAAATCGTTCGTATCCTTACGTACATCTATCGTTTTCTTCAAAATTCTCGAAACCCGACTATTGCTAATCGGAGTGCGTTTCTTAACAATTCAGAACGTCATAATGCATTGATGACTATTGTAAGACACGTTCAAGGTCAAGAATTCGCGGATGAAATAAGTAAATTAAAATCAAATAAAGTACTTTTAAAACCGTTCAGTAAACTTAATCCTTTTATCGACAAAAAGGGAATTCTCAGGGTGGGCGGTCGCCTCGCTCGATCTGGATTAGAGTTTGAGCAGAGACATCCTGCGCTGTTACCTTCTGATCACCCGCTCACCTTGTTAATCATCGATTTCGTTCACCGTAACTACTGTCATCCTGGAATTAATACAACTCACTATTTGGTTTTACAACAATTCTGGATCGTTTCCGCGAAACGCGTCATTCGCCGTTGTCTTGCTAAGTGCATTCGATGTTATCGTACAAATCCAGTGCCTTTGCAACCGTTTATGAGCGATCTTCCTACATATCGAGTTAGCCAGGTGAAACCTTTCTCCGTGGTGGGTGTCGACTTCGGTGGGCCCTTCCGTATCAAGCTGGGCACTCACCGTGGGGCAAAAATAGATAAAGCCTATTTATGCCTATTCGTGTGCCTAGCTACGAAGGCCGTCCATTTAGAGGTGGTCTCCACACTATCGGCAGAGGGTTTCATTGCTGCATTGCGTCGTTTTGTGGGTCGTCGCGGACGTTGTTCAACGATACACGCTGATTGCGGAACCAATTTTGTCGGTGCTAAAAATCAACTCACTGCTTTAATGCAAACTGCGTCTAGCACGGAGAAAATTGAGTTCAAATTCAATCCACCATCCGCTCCCCATTTTGGAGGAGTTTGGGAGATTCAAATCAAAGCCGCAAAGCAACATTTGTATCGCATAGTCGGTGATCAGGTTCTAACATTTGAAGAACTTACTACATTATTCGTCCAAATCGAGGCGGTTTTAAATTCACGGCCAATGTGCCCTGTTAGTTCGGACCCTAATGACTTGTCAGCGTTAACACCGGGTCATTTCCTTACATTGGAGCCTCTGACCGCTGTCCCCGATGATGATTATTCTAACGTCAATACTCATCGTCTTCATCGGTGGCAGTTGTTGCAAGCTTTCCAACAAAGTTTTTGGTCAAGATGGAAACACGAGTACTTAAATTCACTCACTCAACGCGCCAAATGGACCAAGAACTCAAGACCATTAGGGGTGGGCTCGCTTGTAATCATCAAGGATGACAATCGACCTCCTCTTGCATGGTCACTCGGTAGGGTTACTGATCTTCTTCCTGGCGCTGACGGAGTAGTTAGGGTTGCAATTCTTAAGACCGCTACTAGCAATTCTGTTAAGCGACCGCTGGTCAAACTCTGTCCTCTACCTATAGAGGATTAACGTATTATTTAACTTAATATTATTAAGCATCGTAGGTTAGGTTGATTAGATTCGTAGTTCAGTAACTATTAAGGTTTAACGTTTTCTTCCTAATTTTTCTATTTATATTTCGTATTTTCGAAAATACCATAGGTATTTTGGTGGGCGGAATGTTTCGTCATCATACAAATGACTAAAATAAGATCGTTTAATTTCACCACGGGCAACACACGATGTTCTTATCGATTTTCAGCAGTGGCAATCACAACTGTTTTGACAGTTGTAATACGTGCCGTACTCGTTATCCGATTGGTGCTACTGCTGCATCTGTCATGACGTCACTACCGTTAACGGACGGACCGCCCCCCTATCGACAATCGTTTTCTCACCATCTTGTACGCGCGCGCACTTCGCGATCTCTCTTAAGAAAAACCTTTTAAACGCGTCAACTCGACCGATATTCTGCTGGGAATCAATATTCCGAGCAGCTCGTGACATTCAGCAATCAACTGTGGTGGAATCATATCGCCGGCGGATCATCGGCAGCAGACATAGCAGACCAAGGTACGTGCACGTGTTTTAGTTTGTTACTGCTGTATTTTCATAAGAACATCGTTTGTGTGATCGTCCAGCCTCTTAGGTTGTCCCAGATGTGCGGTTAACTCATCGTTTTTATCGCGACTGCACAACAAATGTTGTGTGATGAGCATGATCATTTGTTCTGGTGTCTGGGTGTAATTTATCTATAATATGTGTGTATTAAGAAATATATAAGTAAGTTTATCAGTTGTCTGGTTACCATAACACAAGCTCTGCTTAGCTTGGGATCAGATAACCGTGTGTGAGTTGTCCCAGGATATTATTATTATTATACTTTTCGTTCTTCGTTTTTGCATAATATGATACGCAATTTTTATTTATTTATATTTCGTTTGTTTATAAGCATAGTCATATTTGTAAGCTAATGTACTTCTCATATTGTTACAAAGCAAATGATTGTGATCTAATACATCTAATCTTTATAAATCGCACTGTGGGATACACACTAGATTAATATTAAATCAAGAAAATGATCCAAAACAAAAAATCTGTAACCTTTAGAAAATACATTGTAGACCTGCATTAAACATTAAAAGAAAAGAGGATTACAAACTGTTTTTATACTAATCCCCAAAGCGTCTGAACAGTCTACAATTTATTCTCAATACGAGAGTTGACCTGGGATTTACAAATGTCTATAAAATTCACCTTCTTCAGTAAAAGCTTATGTAGATCGCTTCCCTTTTAGCTGTGCCCAGACATTGCATAAGTTAATGTTTAAGTTCAAATGCATTGTAACTTTTTACTTAAAGTTTTACATTTTTTTATTGTATTAACTGATACGATTATTTTTATCATTTGAATTGGTAAAAAGGTCTTATTACATAAAGTACTTCAAATCAAATTGATAATTGATTGTCATTTGTTTTACAGTACGAAGGGTTGAATATGAATTTCGCATTGTAGTTTAGTACGGCCCCTTCGAGATTGCGTCCCTGACAGGTCGTGGCCTGGGTAGGATAACTTTAATGTGGCAAAGAATTCGCTGCTTAAAATTACTATCAATTATTTGTCCAATAAACGAATGATTTCAACCAAAACTAATAATTGTGCCAGGTTACACTGAAAAATATACGTAACACGGTTTTTTATTTTTCCATACAAAACAAGACCAACTGACAGGTGTCAGGAACCCATGCCCTCTCATTTTATTTGTGTTAGATATGTAAGCTATTTCCATTTATACATTTTTTAAGTTCAGCTTAATTATAAAAAATAGTGCCTTTAAAAGTGGCTGCACCATTAAATGATATTTGATTTATTCATATATCATCATTAGGTCTTAGACATCTTGACAGATGATTTAAGTACCTTCCTAATCCGGTGTTCTTAAGTCTTTCCACGAGGTATCGTTTCGTATTACTCCCAATAATTTTACCCAATAAAGAGGGATTACCTGTTACCATGTTCCCCAAGTTAAATTGTGGCGTGAGAATTGGATACTGCCAGTTGTGGATTACATTTAATTTTTTAATCGAATTTCTTGAAATAAAACTATGTTCTGAATTTCTTGAAATAAAACTATGTTCTGAAACCAAATAAGTTGACCTTATATTTTAAGTGATTCACAAATTATATTACTTTAATAGAATTTGTTCAGTTTTGTCCAAAATTTGTAATTTTGTGACTAGGACGTTGAATGAAAGTAGTTATTTATACAACTATAGTATGAAACCAATTTTTATTTCATGTATAAATCCTTACCTATTGTCAACGTGAATGTGCTGTCTGTCTGTTACGCGATACAAGATACCCATGGGCCGAGCTGTGCCCTTATTTTGCAAACACTGGATTCACGATTAAAAGTATGAACCTTGGTCAAAAGGTCAATGCACTATAAAGCGCGTAGATAAAAAAAAACATAGTTTCTTCTTGTGTATGTAATTTTGCTAAATACGATTATACTAATTAAGCTTCCTAAGCCTGGTTTTAGTCTGAAATGTTATTTAGTTAGGCGTCAGACTAATCCGACTAAATGTGAAAAGTTCACAAACAGAACGAATGCAAATCCGTTCTAGGATTCGGAAATACATGCTGAATAAAATCTGTTTATTTAAAATGCAGTTTAAATGTTTTTGAATAAAAATTAACTTGTTTTACAAAATTATTTTCAAATAAAATGCGAATATAATATGCTGACAAAAGTATCACAATAAGACACAATTAGAATTAAAACAAATTTAGCTAATAGATTAAATTTAAATTAGAGGAGAGCATTCGATACCCCTTTTAATTAGAAAACTTTACATGCGATATTTAATATCGTAAACAATTGAATCATTATTGACGTCACTATTTGGCATGTACTATATATCAAATTTTACGTTATGTTATAGTTCAAAAAGCGTGACATTTCTTTTAATTAGTTGCAGATCTCAACTTACTTAGTATTGTAAAAAAGAGAGTAAAAAAGAGTTAAAGAATAGATATCAAAATAATGTAGCTAAAATGTAGGTAGTGTTTGCAGTTTGCATGCAATTGTAGCGCGTCATGGTCCATAGACGTAATGGTCAGGAGAAAGGGTGCATTAAACATGTTTTCAAGATGGTAATCACATGACTACACAAGGTTTGCATGCTATCTGACTGGCAAATCTTGTGAACTCAGTATGAAATAAGGGATTCGTGCACTTAAGTACTAGGTACTCATAAAGCACAGGACTGTTGGCAATGTGGAAGCGAGACGGCGCACTACACAACGTCGCAGCGTCTCGCTTCCACGACGGCGACAGTTATGCTTTGAGAGTTCATAGTAAGTGCATAGGTATGTATATGAAGTATGGCAATGAACCTTGTAAAGGATTTGAATATCTTGGTGATCAAATGACAGTCTTAAAAATAATAGCGGTATAATAATATATTCATAATTATTCTAGTGAATGTTTTGTGTTAAGATTAACTCACGTTAAAGGACCCCTAGAATTGAAATTTAAGACGATTCCTTCATATTTAGGTCCATAAATAATTTAAAAGTTATATTTCATGCCTCTTGAATCCCGCCTACATGCAGGAAAGGTCGCAGCGAAAAAGCTTCTTTAAAAAGTAGGTTCCTAATAAGGTCTTTTCATTTCGTGCGAAATGGTAGCTTATGTAACCACATTCTGGGAATCAAGGGCGACGATTTGACTTAAAAAGGCCGACCTTGCCCTGGAAGCCTTTTTGGACGTAACCTCCTGATTTTTGCCGAATTCACGTTCCACGAACTAGAAAATTGCTCGTTCTTCCCTTTAGTTTAATTTTCGGAATATGAGAGGCATTTTTTCAAGTTATTTCGGAGAAATTTCAAAGGTATTTGTTGACTCATTAAAGTTAAATTATTTATAAGCTAGTTAAAAAGCTTGCTTGAATAAATCGACGTAATTCCGATTTCTGGAAAGTTAAAAGCCGTTCCTCGTGTATACTGTGACTTCATCTGAGTTCTCCGAAATAATTAACTCGTTTTCTATAACCGGAAATATTCTTTTATAAAACTTTCTTTAATATAAAAAGTTTTGATTAACAAAAAGGAACTTTCTGACAGATATAATATATATATTTTATCAAATAAAAAAATAAAAATTTGGTAAATTCGTCATGGCTACACTTTGACCTCAACACTGCTTCTATTTCAAGGCATTAAGGTTTATTTACAATATCTTCTAACTATTAATATACCATTCAAGCTACGATGTTTACAATATATAAAAATAAACAATCTCTCTTGTTATTGAAATAGCTCAAAGTACAGGTTCAAAGGCAGAACTGACACGTGTCTGCAGATATAAATATCCAATTAATGAGAACGTGTAATAAATTGGACATCGACAGTGATAAACGAAAATCAATTTTATTACCCTAACATAAAGAGTTTGTCAAAGTCACCGATGTGCGTTTGCATACACTGTTTGTACTCAGAAAAAAAAACTGCTTTTGCAAAGATGGAAATGTTTATTTTTTCAGTACATTCCTACATTAATCTGATTGCTATACAGACATGTTTTTATTACTCTGTAAATATATATAAAGTTATTTTTGTTAAGTGTCACTGGCTCGATTTACCAAAGCATAGTACGGGAGTCGTTTTAAAATAAATACCAATACAGTAAAGTGGACTATTTGGAAACCAACAGTTTGGGGTTATTTGGAACGAAGTCTATTTTCGACTTTTTGTTATGCTAAAATGGACGGTGTCATCGAGGCCGACCCAAGAAAAGATGGTGTGTTGTCCTGGGCGCTTATAGAGGGTGCTGGTTTTAGGTGGAAAAAGATGAGAGCATATGGAAAAACAACGGAGTTACTCTTACCGATCAGTGGAAAGGAAAAAGTACAGACAATATATGCCTTTCTATAATATCAGTATTTCATTTCGTGCCTTTGAAAGTACAAAGATTAGTCACTTGAAAGTTCCTAAGAGGAGGTAGTCAACCGTTTTGACGTAAGTAATGTAACAAGTGTCAAACAGAACCCGTGTGATGTGCCGCCGACTGTGAAAGTTGATTTCCGTTATATTAAGCATTTTATTTACGCAACAGTGTTTACACGATATTTTTTGTTTGGTAGATATTTACTTCAAATATTTTTGAAATATATCTACGAGCATAACGAGGAAAATGCCTAGTCCTTTAGTGATAAGAAACATATTATATCTTAGCGTATATATATAAGCAAACATGTCTATCTATTCTTTTCAGCAATATTGAGCTTGCAAACCGGCAGTGCAATCTTCCGTATCGATATATTGATGACAACATTTTAGTGGGCAGGTACTTATGTACAAACGTAATAAAGCTACATATTTGTCAAGTAAAAATATAGTTAAGCTTAGTGCTTGGTTAAGTTTTCGTAGAAACTTTCATTACAACAATGCGGAGACGTAGTAAAACTAAGTAGGCATACGTATTAGCTATAAAAGCACGGTCGAATGTTAGAAATCTTTTTGTATCTGCTGTCATGTTAATAAGTAAGTACCTCGTTTCAACTTAGGTTACCTACGCTTAGATAATCATTACTGCCAGTTGTTCATATGACAAATATGTAGAAGCATTTCCTACTTTACTCACAGAAATAAATGTCTCATCCCACATAGTGATACTACGTGTAGTCTCCAAGATAAATATGTAGTTTCCTGAAAATATGTACAACATTCCGTACAGAATACATACGAGTATATTTACTTGCGCATCACATAACGCAATAAATAACAACATGTTTTCTCAACGTAAATAAAAGGTAAACGTACAGTCACGAGCAAAATAAGTATTCTCTAAGCAATTTTTAATTGATTGTCTCCTCTTTCTAGATTGGTATTGTAAATATTTATATGAAGATATTTTTTACAACTGTTCCTTATTCATATCACATTTTTCTATTTGAAAATCTCGCTGAATTTGTTTGAAAATTTTGCTACGTGTAAACATATCTTTGCTCGTGACTGTACTTCAGTTATACCAAGTGCTAGATAAGTACATTATCTGTGGAACGAATTCATAATTCGCTTTGCCATTGTTGGAGTAAGACAATAGGGTCGCCATCTTAGAAGTATTTATTCATGATTTTCGTATTTATTTTGTTTAGTTCGCAAGTTGTGGTTTCTAAGTAAAAGTGAATTAAACTTTGTTTAGTGATTTATGGGAGAGTTTTGGTTTTTGAGTACTGATGCAAAAATAGATTTTTTAATAATAAATGTCCGGATCTGTTTGTGGTATTGCAGCTCAGGAATAGGTGATCAAATTTTTATGATTGGCGTGTGAATCAAATGAAAAATGATTTATTTATTAACTTCTGGTTTAGTGTATGTGAAGTATCGAGGTAAGGTATGAATTATGAAGATCGCAGACTATTGCCTACTATTATTCAATTTTGCTCTTTATTTCTAAATAGTATCTCGTACTCGCCTACTAGATACACAGTAATAAGGAATATTTTCAGAAAAGAAGAACAGATCTATATTTATGTATGTTTTTTTATTTATTAGGTATACCAACAGCATAACATACATTGTGTACAAAATTAAAGCAGGAATCACAACATTTCTTACATGCATGCCTATAATTAACGTATATTAACGATAGTTAACGATTAGTAAATAATAATAATAGCAGCCTACAATCGTCCGGCACAGGCCACATATAGAGAAGGAACTTCTAGTATACATAAAATAATATTAACCAAATAATGTATAATAATTAAAGGTTGCCATGGTAACCCTACATTGGAGGCGCGGTGGGCGGGGCGAGGCTCATCTTCGCGAATTTTAATTAATACGAGGTTTTCTCCTTAGTGCAATATTCTGTAGTCCGCGGTATCTCGTTAATTCTCCTAAAAATTTCGACTGTTAAAACGTTGATTAGTTACGCCATGGTTTAAGTTAGACAGATATGTTTTTTTATGGCTGAGATGTGTGTTATATTGGGGTAGTCTTCCAGAAGTTTTAATGGGTAATATAATATAGTTGTTCTTATAAGTAGTTCAATAGAAGATCATGTAGAAAAATGTAATGCGGTATAAAATAAGTTTTCTTAAAAATGCTTACGATGTTAATAAACTCGATATCGTTATTATTAGTTACCCTCAATATCAAAAACATTATTTAAATTCACATTTGGCGCGATATCGGGGTGATTGGCCTAAATATGATAATTGGATGTTAAACTAATCCACAGAATCTCTTTCACGAATGTAGGTGTTAATATTTCAACGAAACTAAGTATTATTGGATAAAATTAAAGCAGAATGTCATAAAGAAGGTAACATAAAACAGATATATTTGCAAACATATTTTCGTGACTTCTTAGGCCGTTCGTACACGAGGCAACGCAAGACTCTGTTACCCGACGTTTTTGATAGACTAAGAGACAAAATGTTACTCAATTCGACGAGCCTGTTGGTCTAGTGGTTAGTGACCTTGACTACTGTACCGGAGGTCGTGGGTTCGATTCCCACCCAGGACAAAAATCTTTGTGTGATGAGCACGATCATTCGTTCTGTGTCTGGGTCTAATTTATCTATAATATGTATTTATTTAGAAATATATAAGTATGTTTATCAGTTGCCTGGTTACCATGAAACAAGCTCTGCTTAGCTTGGGATCAGATAAACGTGAGAGAGTTGAAAAAAAAAAAACTGACGTGCAACGCGTGGCCCAGTGACACGCAACATTTTATGTGAAGCGGAATTTGTTACTAGCGCATATGTCTTGGAGATTTCACGTTTTGCTAAGGGACATATGATCCACATGTTGCTGTATTCGTCCCTTACTGTGTAAGAGTGTTAGGCCGTAATCTCCAAGCGACTGCGGCTAAATCTGTATTCGGCGGTAGATATATAATTAATACATAGAGTTTGTACTTACTCAAATGTCAATGGAGATCAAAGTCGTCGGGTAGCAGATACGTGCGTCGCCTCGTGTAAGCACGGCCTTATTAGGATGCGCATCGTAACGAAGATTGCAATCTGCGCCGACGCAGCAAGCGTGGGCTCTTTAATCAGCGTGCGTCATTTTAGCTACTGCACTTCTTTTTTTAGCACTAAGGTCATCAAACTCTGTAACAGTTACATAATAAACGTTTTACATTATTTTAAACTTAAACGTTGTTATATTTATAACGTTAAAACATGTACTATGGTTCTTAATTAAGTACTTGAACTTTTGATTTATTAACGTTTTGAGCTATAGAAACTCGTGGTTGTTAATATTAAAACTGCATAATATTGATATTAATTGCGATTTAAAGACACGAACACATTTGGTATGTAAATTAATTCTCCAACTGTTGCTTGTAGGTAATGCGCGGGAAAGTTTTTGATTAATTTATTAAAATTTTATTGATACTGTTTTTACTTATTCATGCACTGGGCAGCAGATAAAGTAATTATTATATATAATTATATTAAGTAGCTTATTGAACATATTACAAGACAAGACAAACAGTACTTTCTTGGAATTAAAATCAAACAGTATTTTCAAATAATTAAATTAATATTATTTAAGAGTACAAAAAGTAGAAATGTCTACGTAAATAGTTTTGATTTGGTGGATAAAATCATGTAAAATCGAAACAGATTATCTGGACAAAAAGGTATATTTACTCTGCATTACATGTTGAAGTACTTTTCATTACGTTTTTAACAATTATTTTAAGTATCACGAGCTCAACTGGTCAATCGCGGTTCTTGAGAGAGACAAATGGAGGGTGAGTGGGGAGGCCTTTGCCCAGCAGTGGGACACTTCAGGCTCCTAATAATAATAATAATCACGAGCTCTAAAGCCTTGAGACACAAAAATCTCATCTTCATTTTCTGCAAACACCATTCTATAATGAAACAGCGTAAAAAGACTGAAGATGTAGAGTATGATTGGATCTAGATACTTTTGCTTAAGATTGATGAATATGATAAACTTGGGGAGACACTCGCAGTATTTAATCTGACAATGAGATGTACAGTCACGTATAAAAGTCGTAAGTACATGATCTTGAGCTTTTTACACGATATTTATGTCATGCTTTTTTAAGTGGGATATTTTGTCAATCTGTTTATCGGATATATTTTTGGTTTCTAGATTTGTAATGTGAAAAAATTTGATCACAGTTTTGTATATTTTGTTTAGTCTGCCAACTAAGTAGGCCATATAATTCGTTTTAAACCAGAATTGTAATTATTCATTTTTATGGAGAATTTTATGATTACAATATGTAAAATTTACCTGTGTAGGTGTTTCCTTATTACACGAGAAAATAATGATACGCTATATATGTCAAACATAATTACATTATCTCTTCATGAAAGACTACAAGATCAAAGTAAATATAAATAACTGGCATACACTTTTGACCGTTACTGTACTTAGTTATATTAATTTCAGTACGTTTTCGAGGTCTCTCTTATTATGTGGCTGAGAAGTAATTTATCACATTCCCACTGCGGTTGTCGCCTTCAGATTTTCAAAGATAATATCAAAATTAAACTTATTATGAAATATACGTATATGTGATGTTTTTTTTGTCGATATTATATATTAAAGGATCATATTTGCAAAATAACTTAATTAAATATTAGATAATAAATGTAAAAGATTTTTTGAATAGTATTGTTATACGCATCCGATTAGAAGATATCAATAAGTTACTCAGTTCAACTGTCTTGAAATATATAAGTAATCCTTATTTATTTTTTATTTACTTCAAATAAGATATTTTAAATTCAACCCTTGAGATTTATAGTAAAGAAACTAACCCTACGCGAATGGAGTTAACAAGTTTTAAAATATTTATAACAAGTTCTCATATTCTACAATAAATATTTATTAAAGTTGCTAGCTAGTATCAAGATTAATATCGCCAGCTCCAGTACACCTACAACTCAGAGGATAGATAGGAAACTACAGAGTGCACCTATCAGGGTATGAACCGTAAGCATTAGTATGAACTAGTTTTGTCCCAAAAGTAGTATCAAAACAGAGAACGTCGTTTTAATAAAAGTATCTCGTACCCTAATAATATCGGAACCAGCAATATTTTCGCATAAACTTCTGTCATCTCACTGAAAATAACTTAAATCAGTCATCGAATGTGCTACATGCAGCCAGAATTGTGCTTGCGCCCGGCGCAATGGGCTCGTATAAGCTCATGCTCTGTGCTTAACGATACTCGCACTCTATAGTTTTAACCTTTTAAAACTCTATGACCTACGAGCTATCGTCGACTAAAGTACACAAACTGGAAAAATGGGATTGAGCTAATTTACATGCTGTTTGCATACTTCGAAGTATTATGATTTATTACAGCGACAACTTCCTATATTTTTTAAATTTATGGAGCACACGCTTGGTTTTATAGTTTTGATCCTTGAGGAATATGACTTAAAATTGTACATAAAAGGTTTGTTTGAACGCAGATGTGTGTTTAAATCGTAGAGTCGCACTAAATTTCATTTGGTTTTTAGACTGTTACCTTTATAATGTCTCTGTATTGTAGAATATATAAATATGAAACATGTAGTGGCCCACTGCAAAACAAGACACTTGTAAGTTCTTTCTGAAAATGTCAAGAAGTTTGTAAAATCTATCTTTCCAATGTATACGGGCGAAGAGATGGCTGCTTTAATTCAGTAGATTTTTATTATCACCCAAAGTCACTCTTCCTCCCTTTCCTGTCTTTAATAACGTATTTTCCACATTGCTGTAAACAGTTACACAATTAATTTATGTTGACGACTCAAACTAGCGTGAAAATACTCAACCAACCTTCTAATAATAGTATCGCCTTTAAATTTACCTGAACCGATGCCAAGTTCAACGACTTGACTATTTTGTTGCACTTGCGATCTCTTGCAACGTTAAACAATAATTTTAATAGTACCTACACTGCGTTTTCAATTAACATGCCAAAAAGTTTTATGAAAAATTACACATAATGTAATTTAACAGTTATTTTTTTTTTGGCAGAAGTTAGTAACTACTCACATTATAATCGTACAAAATCACATGGCCATCATACCTTTCAAATTCACAGCGTCTTTATCTCCAAGTAGTTAGGCTCATTTTCGTAATCCATTGTTGATATGCGATACGTGCGTTTGACCGTATTCCTATGTAATCGAGATTGATTGCTATTCATTGACCACTATTCCTAATTAGCTAATACAGACGTATACTTAGAATGAGATGTCAATGAAACAAAAGACGATAGGAGCGTCTGTAGGTATATACTTAGGCATGAATTCTGTATACCTACAATGTAATAATATACCTTCAAATACAATTGGGTATATACCTACTGCATATTATTATACTACGAGTATTTCTTAAAATTTTTACCGTAGGCAAATGTCGGCATCCATGTGTCGACATTTTCATTTAAAAAGTTGAATACACAAAAGACAGAAAAACTAATAAGCAAATGAATTTAAAAAAGAATGGAGATCACACCTTTTTTTTTTACGGTGAAAATCTAATGATTTCGACCCACGTCGAGGGCACGACGTGGGGCTATGTCGGACTTGCACCGACCAAAAACACTCCGGTCCCCTTTCAGCGCAGCTCCGGCAGGGTAATCGAGATCATACCTGCATTTACAGTCATTGCACTCCGAGAGCTAAAGCAAACATAATAAAAAGCAAACATGGAAACTATCTTTTACATCCACAATCTTATGAATGAGCAGCACTAGACTAGCAACTTTAAATTCATTTCATTTCAAGAGCTTTTTAATTAATGTACCTACGTTGAATGACACAATTGCATACAACCTTTTATAACCTTACTCCGCTCTATTCAATGAGATCTCTCATGATTTTCATAAAATATGCAGTACCACGGGAGCGGCCTTAGTGTAGACTCCAGTAATTAAAATAGTGGAAGGAAGAATGTGGACTGGGAAGCGAACGGGTTAATAACGTAGTGTATGACGTATTACAATGCTATTGTAGATGCTCAGCCGTTTTGTTTGATATTTTTTTAAAAATACAAAGTATTGTAATGTATGGCTCTCAGTTTTTTCTCAACGAGTTCTTTCGTTGAGTATATTTTTTTAAGAAGGTAATTTTATGTGAAGTATTTCGTTCTGTTATATTTTCTGTTCAAATATTACGTGGGAAAGTTACATATTGTTACTTGTTTAAATGTAGGGGTGGAGACAGCAATACAATATTCCACACAGATCAACAACTTGATTGCCAAAAAGTAAAAAAAAAGTTAGCTTCATGCAAAACAAACTCGATTACAAAAGTTGATTAATATTTATTTTTCACCGCAACAAAGTGATATCTAAATTAACAATCAAGAACGCAAACATCTGTTAATAAGACGAAGACGACATCAAAAAATTCTAATTCCTTTTACTACAGAACTGGGACATTTTCCGCAAAAAAATCACAATCAATGTACCTGCAGGGGGAATGAAAGCGTTTGGTTGCAGTGCGGGTGCAATTTTCAGCCATTGCCGTCAATTTCCGCAGAGACCCCCGAGGTTCGAACCTGAACGATCTAACGAGAACAGGACCATTTCCATTCACTATACTTACTATTCCCGATGACTTTTCATTTCCTTTATACTTTTAAAGGCTTTGTGCGTTCGTTTTAATAGTTTCTGAGATTTTTTTTTGTATTATTTATGTGGAACGGTAGTAATTTAAATTGTTTGTGTTATATACAGCAAAAGTTTCTCTCAAAATTAATTCACGTTAATTTATGATTCAGTTTTTAAATTACAGGTTCGTGTCGTATCTTATTACATGTAAAACTTGATTGTTGCGATCACTAGATATTTTTCAGTACTGGTATTTCTTTGTCTACATTATTTCCGCATTTTGTGGTTTTTGTCTGTATATCTTCTTATTGTACTGGAACAATTCCTAGCCTGAAACAAAAATTACTCTTCCGAATTATTCTTGACGAGTTTTGAACCGACGCGCGACGTGTAGACAGTAGAACTATTTAAAGTTCATTGGAAAGCGGTCTGCCAAGATAATGATGTCAGCTATGTTGCTAGTTCTCGAAGACAAATAATAGACGCGACACGTGAACCGAGGACAGATAGTTATCCGGTGACTAACTACAACTGTTTGTATTTGAGACGGTTAAAATATTGCTTGCTTATGTATCAAATATTCACAGTAGTAATAATATAGGTGCATAATGTATGCTGTATTTTAGGTTGGAATGATTCAGATGAAGACCAAAAGAGGTTGAAAACATTTTAATATACTGTATCGGTTTTACTGTCTTATATTAATTTAGAAGAGCGTATGTGACTCATGACAACTTTAAATATTATGATATAACTTTACTAGCTGTACCCGCTATGCGTTGAAATGCAATTTTTTCTACCTAGCACTTGCCTATTACCTACCTACTACTACTTAGGGGTATGAAAAATTGATAGTAGCCGATTCTCAGACCTACTGAATATGCATATAAAATTTCATAAAAATCGGTCAAGCCGTTTCGGAGGAGTATGGTAACTAACATTGTGACACGAGAATTTTATATATAAGAATATATATGAAATTTAACGCTTTTCTGAGTTCTACAACGAGGCTGTTTAATTTCATTATTTTGGTATGGTTAAAAAAAATAAAAGAGTTTCTACACGTCCAATACATATTTAATACTATGTAAAGGAGCACACAATTCATGGCAATAATTCATTAAGCTAGTAATAAGCTGCAATTAGGTAAGGTCAATTCATTTGAACCTAATGCACTAAATCATCGGTGTGGAATAGAAGAGGTTATAAATTGCCCGTAATTTTAATATTCCATTTAAATTATTGTAAAATTTTCTTTTTGTGAAAAAGAAAAGTTTCACTTTTCTTTTTTTATAATTTCGTTTCACTAACAACTTTTGTATAAAATATCTATGTTAGTCTGTAAGGTATATGTCTATGGGCCTTAGTAGCCTGATAATAAATGATTTATTATTATTATTTTATTTCTTTTGTTTAAAATAAGGAAATATTTTGATCATACAATCCATTTGTTTTGTTTGAATATTTACACATGCCTAGTAGTAGTTTGTGTTAAACCCAACCTTGTGCTATCTTCAGAGCAATTTGTATGGTAGTAAATCTTAGCCTAAGTCTACAGTGTCATAGGCTTATAAATAAACCATTAACATCGCTTTTGGGAACAATAACAATGTCACTATCAAAATGTTAACGTCATCTATATCTAAACCGTGAAGTCAGAAATATTTATTGTTGTTGTTTGCGTTTGCTTTACTTGAGAATAAATATTACATCAAACATTGCACTGTAACTTTGCACATTCAGCTGTATTTATAGATTTACCAGCCTACTAGACTTTTTATCTTGCGAATTACACAGACCACCGATTGTGTCTCGTATATTATTATTTGTATAAAGCTGTATATGATTTATATTGGAGCAGTTATAGTTTACAATTGAAAAATATCTAATTTTTGCTTAACAAGTTTGAATGTCACGTAAGTTTTGCACTAAAACTATATTGTACTATATATACTCACTAAATTTATATTGCCTTGAATTATGAGACACAACATTCAACATATTTATTTTAGTTTTTTTCATTGTCTAGCAAAAACACCCACATCATTAGTTTTACGAATAATATTTGGATATATGCTACAATGAACAATAAAAAAGCATTGAATCATGCTTTCACCTAATTAGATCTAACTAATTAATTATATCATCATGGCATTAAATTACAGCAATTTTTACAAAAACGTATTATGATTGGCTACTCACCTAATTATCCTTACATTCTCCAATAATGAGGCAACAAAAAACAAAATGGATATAGCACTTAAAAGGCATTGTTTTCAGGAACAATGTAGCTACAGTAAATAATGAATTGTTAGAATGATTTATTGTTTTTCAGCTAAGTGGACAAAGCAAAACCTTTTTGATAGACGTTTCATTGGAGTAAGGTTTTTTTCAATGAATTAACTGTGTTTTGTTGCTCAATCTTCAAATATACACGCTTTTAAAAGTTTTTTTTTGTAGTGTATTAGTAAATAAAAGTAATAGATTATTCTCCTTCGTATAGATACGTGAACAAAACGTAAGTTCGCTACTTACCACCCTAAAGTGATATGTTTTCCTTCACCGTTTGTCAGAAGTGTCTTAGAATAATTAAGAAAGTACATATAACTTTGAAAAAGCCACATTGGTACTTGCCCGGGTTCGAATCTGCGACCTTGTGCATACAAATCCGTTCATTGAACCGCTAGGCCACCACGACTAAATCACTGGTTCTTAATTTTGACTAATTTGAAATAGATCCATATAATAGTGTATCCTATATTCTACTCATATTATACTAAGTAGGTCAAGTTGATATGGAAATCTGATATTAAGACAAGAACGCCTGAGGTATACGGAATATAGTTTATAACTACTAAGTAAGGTATCCTATCTCACTTGAAACAAAAACCTTCAGATAAACATTTTAACATAACATGCATTTACATAAACCTGTAAAAAAATATATATATTACGAGTAGGCCTTTTTAGGCTCTTTGTTTATATTAAACTAGCTGTACCCGGCATGCGTTGCAATGCAATTTTTTCTACCTACTACCTACCTACTACCTACCTACTACCTACCTACTACCTACCTACTACCTACCTACTACCTACCTACTACCTACCTACTACCTACCTACTACCTACCTACTACCTACCTACTACCTACCTACTACCTACCTACTACCTACCTACTACCTACCTACTACCTACCTACTACCTACCTACTACCTACCTACTACCTACCTACTACCTACCTACTACCTACCTACTACCTACCTACCTACCTACTACCTACCTACTACCTACCTACTACCTACCTACCTACTACCTACCTACTACCTACCTACTACCTACCTACCTACTACCTACCTACCTACTACCTACCTACCTACCTACCTACTACCTACCTACCTACTACCTACCTACCTACTACCTACCTACCTACTACCTACCTACCTACTACCTACCTACCTACTACCTACCTACCTACTACCTACCTACTACCTACCTACTACCTACCTACTACCTACCTACTACCTACCTACTACCTACCTACCTACTACCTAATTGTTTTTTTTTTTTTTAAATGTACAAAAGTATTCTATGTCCGTCTCCTGGCTCTAAGCTACCTCCCCACCAATTTTCAGCCATATCGGTCCAGCCGTTCTTTAGTTATAAATGGTGTAACTAACACGACTTTCTTTTATATATATAGATTACTCTAGTTGCGGTTTCCTAAATGCCATTCTTATGGAGAAGAACCGACAAGAAACTCATCTTATTACACGACTGCCCAAAAAGGAGTGTTATGTTTTCAGGGTTCATGTATGTATGTATGTATGTATGTATGTTTGTGAGTTTCTTTATTCCACCATAACTTCTAAAAGGCTTGACCGATTTCAATGTTTGTGGTATCATTAGAAGGACCGATAAAGATATTTTCCCGCAGAACTGTTCCCCGACTGCTATATTTTAGTTTTAAGATTTTAATTATATCCACTTGTTTTGGATTTTTTAGTTCTTTTTAAACGAGGCAGGCGTGTTTTTTATTTTTTTTAAATAACTGATAATAACGTAAATAGCAAAATAGTTAATTAATTAAAAAGCAAAAAAAATATTACATGTATTTTTACTTAAATCTTTTTTCGTTAGTATATCTCTATCTTAGGCACGTACAAATTTATTTCTTTACGTGACATTAACCTTAGAGGCTCGAAACCTGAAAACACTTACGCACGCATTCGTTTAGCACGCGCCAGAGTGTGAAGATACGAGTAATGCAAGTTTAAACTTTTTGTTCCTAAGGCCATACAGGTAGATTATAATATAAGTATGTTTGGAATTTTATAGGTATTAGGTATACCTTCACCTTAAGGGAACTGATTTAGTATAGGGTTATGTTTAGTTTAGTAAAGGATATCTGAAGATAACCCAACAAAATATATTAATAAAAATTCTGATTAGTTTTTCCAGTGTCATTCTCACTATTGAAGCAATTCTAACGACACCTCTCGAGCCAAACTCCATTAATATAATATAAATAATATAATATTCCGGGACATCTCACACACGGTTATCTGATCCCAAGCTAAGCAGAGCTTGTGTTATGGTAACCAGACAACTGATAAACTTACTTATATATTTCTAAATACATACATATTATAGATAAATTACACCCAGACCAGAACAAATGATCGTGCTCATCACACAAACATTTGTCCTGGGTGAGAATCGAACCCACGGCCTCCGGTATAGCAGTCAGGGTCACTAACCACTAGACCAACAAGCCCGTCATTAAGCCTTTAAGGCTATAAGCAAGCCAAAGAAATATACATAACTACATACCTGCGTACATACATAATATTTAATAAAAAACAGAACTAAATTAATATAAAAAATCATCCTTTCCTTACTAATATTATAAATGCGAAAGTTTGTATAGATGGACGTTTGTTACTCTTTCACGCTAAAACAACTGAATGGATTTTAATGAAACTTTACAATAATGTAGCTTATAAATCGGAATAACACATAGGCTATAATTTGTAAAAATAGTGTATGAATTGTCATTCACGCTGGTGAAACCGCGGGGCACAGCTAGTTATAATATAATTATATATTGTTGCCATCTTTATTGTAGTTTGTCGGATTTTAACCCTTGCGAAAAGAGTGTGTTAACTCAAACAACAGAAAAGAACGCAAATTAAAAACAGAATCCGGCTTTCACAGGTTTTCATATACCAAAGGAGTTTCGAACACGCAAAAAACGCTTCAATGTTTCATAGATCACTGGGTTTTTGAAACAGGAGTCCTTTAACATGGAACGGATTTACCTGCCTCGGCAACCAGGTCCAAATCCCCTGAAAATCCGAATAGATGGCCACCCTGCATGACGTATAGAGTGTTGGGCCCCACAAACAAAATAGAGCATGTTGTTGGTCCCCCCGGGACGAAAATGTCTTGTACACTTTTTTTGTTAGCTTGTTTTTAATTCACGTTTGTTGGTGAAAGTTTTGTAAACTTATAAAGGTACTGAGCAGCAGTTAAGGGTTGGTGTTGTTGATTAATATATTTATTTCTTTTAGACCTTGATTTAGTTGAACACTGCACAAATTGTATATAAAAGGAAGTGTTCTATGGGTTTTAAGTAGAAATAAACACGTGTTTACCGTAAAGTAATGCCATTCAATGTTTGCACATGCATACGGCCATAATGTAAATAAATTAAACAAAACCAACATAGTACAACATTGCATACTGTCATAAGTACAACATCATAAATTTTACACATATATAGTCTAAGATCCCACGTAACATTTACTTTCCATCATCTACTTCACTAAATGTACAGCTTTATTTACATCTTTTGCTATTGTATAATTTTGTTAAATGTATAATTTATTAAGTTAAAGTTATGTAGTCCAGTAAATAACTTGATTGGCAAGGTAGCTTATTTATCTAGATAGTATGTAAACTGCTAGCATTTGCACGTCTTCTTTATTGTATTATATAAAAATTATAAATAAATACTTAGTAATTTTATTGCAAATGTAAAGTGTATACTTTTGTATAAATAAATTTGGTATTGAAAGACAACAATGTTTGTCAATTAGAAAACTCGATAATAGAAGAACAAAAGTGATCAGCTCCTGGACTAAGTTCACTCATTAATCTGCACGTGCTCGTGTTGGCACGCGTCGGTATTACTATTAATATTAGCTTCCAAATAAACACGCTTGCATCGAAACACATGTCCAGCTATTTTAAAGATGGCTACCTTCAATTGTATGACGTTATGCAGTTGGTTAAACATCTGCAAGATTATATCATTGCATCGATATACCGAAGATAGATTGCATACGCACGATGCACAATATGTAATTATATAATTCCCTGTAACAACTCACACACGGTCATCTGACCCCAAACTAGGCAGAACCTGTACTATGGTAACCAGGCAATTGATAAATTTAATTATATATATATGTTTTTTCTTTTAATAAATGCGGACAACATCACATACATTGCTCTGAACCCAAAGTAAGTTGCTAAAGCACTTGTGTTATGGAATTCAGAAACAACGAAGGTACCACAAACACCCAGACCGAGACAATGTAGAAAAGTGAGTTTCTGCATTGACCCGTCCGGGGATCGAACCCGGGACCTCAGAGCTAGCGACACCTTGAAACCGGTGCGTACGCCACTCGACCACGGAGGTCGTCAAAATGTTATTTGAGGTCGGCAAATTATATGTTTCTACAAACATACATTATTACAAACAAATTATACCCTGGCATAACTAATAAATGACAGTGCAATAACATTTGCATAAAGTAGCATGTGAATACATGTAAGACCAATTTGATGTGCTATGAATGTGTGGGGTTGTGAAAAAGAGATGATGCTATTTGTTTGTATAAGTCTATCTCTTCCTGTCACGACACAAGCATGTTTCTCCATATTATAGGAGTACTAGTTCGACATTTTTTCTAATGTATACTTACATTCACTTCAAAAACATTCGTCGATTGTGTGGTAATAGCTAAAAGTGTTTTCTTTGATCGGCGTTTTACCTACAGCGTTTACCTACATCTACAGATATACCTACATACCTATACATATGTATAAAAAATCGTTTAATATCGCTATGTTTTGGGACATAAACTTTTGTTATATGAAACGTTATATTTAATACTGCTACATAAAAGTCCTCGTTCGCTCGCAAAGGCTATAAGATTCAAAGCCTAGAAACTCATCTCCTTAAAAAAATCTCGGCTATATCTCTGAAAAATATTTCATTTATCATTTGAGTGTTGCAAATCATCAATATTCTTTAAATGTCAAAGGAAGAATATCCTCGTTCGTATTTCCCTGGAGCTTAAACGTGCCATGCCCAGTCAAAGGCTTTTGCGAAGTTTGCCAGAGAAGCCTTAAGGTCACGAATAACCTTCATACACGTAAACTGGAGTTTAGATTTGTCAAAGAGAGACCAGAACTAGTTGAGAACTCTCTCACGTTTAGGGCTCAAGTTAATTGTGGGGTTCAAATTGTAACATTACAAATTATTCCTAGAATCACGATCGTGACCAAAAGGCCTACTTGCCTAACAAAACGTCATTTTTTTTTTTGTGAGAATTTAAAATTTCTAATTATAATGACAGATTACTTAATAAAATATTCTTTACAGTAGAAAACGCATTAAACTATATAACGCAAATATACGCTACGTGTATAATGTTAAGTATTTTTACACGACTGCCCAAAAAGGAGTGTTATGTTTTCAGGGTTCACGTATGTATGTATGTATGTGAGTTTCTTTATTCCACCATAACTTCTAAAAGGCTTGACCGATTTCAATGTTTGTGGTATCATTAGAAGCTTTGAGTTATCCCGAGTGACATAGGCTATGTGGACATTAAAAAATGGTCAAGTGAGAGTCGAAATCGCCTGCAAAGGGTTCCGAACGATTTTTTTTTGTGTTGTGTCATGTTTTTGTGTTGTCACAAAAAGGTATTAAATAAAAAAAATGTAATAATAAAATTAAAAAAACACCTGCCATTCCAAAAAGATATTAAAAAAGTGAACTAAAAAATTAAAAACAATTCAAACATTTGTAATTAACCGATCATTTCATTGCAGTCGGGTGCACCTGTCATGAATTGTTCCAAGGAACCGTCTCTTAATATTTTTTTGGAATGGCAGGTGTGTTTTTTTAATTATATTTTTTTTATTCTTTTCCATTATACATTACCTGTGCATACAAACTGAAAAAATATATTTTGTTATTAAATATAATTAACGATGCAAACCGCAAAAAGCCATTTTATTTTGTTTCAATCCTAGTATTTGTTTTGAGGTTCACATGTAATGTTTATTGAAAAAATCAAAGCTTGGAAATATTCATGAATAGCATACAGATTGCTTTTATTATTTGCTCTGAAAAACGTATCGCAGTTTGTTTATTTACGTAAAATAAATATGGTGTTTAAAAATACGAAATACACTGCTGGAGTTAAACAAAAACATGTTCATTTTGGGGTTTTGTGGTAATTAGTCATAGTAAATAGTCATATCACAGCTCAGCTCATTATGTTGTTTGTTTGCGGCAAACTTTTGTGATGTAATTATGTACTTTATTGAATACTAACTTTTGCCCGCGACTCCGCTCTGGTGGGTGTCGGTTATCGCGGTGAAAGTAGCCCGTGTTTTCCATAAATTCCATAAAAATCGGGTTTTCAATTTAACTGTGTAATCGTTACAGACGAACAGAGAATTTTTAATTCATTATTTCTTCATTTCTAGATTTGTATTGCAAAATATGTTATAAAGATTATTTAAAAAAGCTCGCTTAATTTGTTTTACAATTTCGCAGTGCGTATACATAATCTTACTTGCTTACTGTACTTACTTATACATAGGATAGGTACAATAAAGGACGTGATTACGTCACTTTGCACAAGACTTCTTTATATTTCAAAACGATAGAATAGAATAGAATATACTTTATTGTACAACTTTAAAATTACATAAAAATAATAAAAAACAGTAATTTAGGGCTATACAGTAACATACATACATACAAAGTGGATACGACAGAGGAGCTTTTCTTTAAACTGCCTATACTAGATACCATTTTCAAGCTCTGTACCAAAAATCAATTAAATAGGAGCAGTAGTTTAGTCGCAAATGATTTTTTAAGATTTTGCTCCGTTTCAACACGATGTATCTTTCCTAACAGCTGATTATGTCTAAGCATTGACGCATGTCACAAGTAAGTGAGAAAGTCAGTCAAATTTATTTACACAGGGTGGTTGCGTTTTATTCTAATTTGTAAGCTATTTAGTTTTTTTGAAAAAAATATTTTTTCATTTTTGGCGCTTTTTATTTTTATACCGTATCGAATTAATACTAAACACGTATAGTATACGTAGTGTAATTTAATGCCCTTCTGTCATATCCACTCTGTATATGTATATACAATGGCAGTCTTATCGCTAATAGCGATATCTTCCAGACAACCTTTGGATGGACAGAAAAGATAATAAAAAACAGAGAAAGATGAGAGTAACCAGTGTACTATAACCAAATTTACACAAATATATTTAACGATCTTGGAAAAAAAATAAAATGAAAATCGGCAGGACTACATATTTATCTACTTACTGTTAACATACAGTATGTGAGTATGAACATACTCTTGCCAATATTCCATTCTGCCTCTTAGTTAAAAATAATTGGCAGGATTGTTCTCTAATTAGTTTTAACAACGTATTTTTTGTTCAATTGTTACTTTTTGTGAAAATGTGTTGAGTGCTTTGTACGTTGCAAATAATTAAAGTGTCAAGAAGTATTCGAGAAAGATTTCCTGCGTGTCGGTATGTGAAAATTAAATGCTATTATTGGCGTTAAAAAGATCATGTTTGACGAGTTTCATTGTATTATAATTGTGGGAGAATTTATTTCTCAGTAATGTTGTATGGGAGTTATCAACTAATGTATCATTTACTGTTCCATACGACATGCATGGAATACTACACTGAGATTTAAATATCTTGACACTTTGAAAAGAAAATTATTTGTCCAATTTCAAAGTCAAAGTGTTTATTTGCAAACTAAGTGTTAAATAGATGTTACAAAACAGTTGGTGCAAGACTTAGTGCCTTTTTCAAGCGCTGCAAAACTGAGGGCTATATATAAGGTGCTATAAAAACATCTGCCACGGCTTTAATGGGAGGTAGTATTGTGTATATAGATTACAATAGTAAAGATAAATTATTGATTATTTATCATATTTTTTTTCATACAAAAAAAATAACGTATAAATTTGAATTGATTTATTAGTATAAAACCATCCCGTGTAAGTAGTTGCACTTTTAAAACACTTGTATGCCTGCGTATTATTGCGTACTTAGTAGATTATGTAGTGACGAACTAGTCAGCTGATTACAGTTTTCATTCACAGAAAAGATGGAAAGAGATAGCAGTTGTTTTCATTGACGAAGCGTCACATTGCGCGTAATTTGTGAACCACGTTGCGCAGAATAGAGTCAACGTTAATTTAACTATTTTAGTCTCTCAAATTTAATTAACTGTTCCGGGGTACGAAAGTTCTTCACTATTGTAATCTATAAACACAATACTACCTCCCATTAAAGCCGTGGCAGATATTTTTATAGCACCTTATACATTTAAATGGAATATAATATTTGAAATCTTGCTAATTAAATTATAAATAGAAAAAGATATTAGTGATATTTGTAGTTATTTTAAGAATTAATTTATTAATTCTTAAATGGGAAATCTTTTCATAAAAAGCTGGCCTAAAAAAGTAAATTAATTTATCAAAAATACTCAAGGATACCTCAACTCTCTTAATTTAGACCGTTGTCAGGTGTCAACTTATTTTGACAATCTTTCATTTTACGAAATGAAATTCCTAAAAATATTTCGATAGACGTTAATTATTCAATAAACACTGCTTTATTCAATAACTCTTCTTCTTTACTCTTTTCGTATTACTTTTTATGTCAATCAAAACAAGCCCTTAATATTTCGTCAGCCAAAAATCACCGTAGACTAAAGTGTGCCAATTAATGCAATTTCTAACTGCGTAATTTTTTCGGGCTGTCAGAAAGGGCAATACGCCAAAATGGCGGACAAGCGAGCTCTGCAGCTGACAGGCACAAATCGTTCATTTTTAGTGAGGAAATTCTAAAAGTACTCATTTACAATGTTCTTTTTATTATCTAGAGCGATTCTGGACGAGTCTGACCCATTAATAACAGACAAAAGACAGGCTTTCGGTTGCTCGACAAATTTCCCGGACAACAGTGAACACCTCATTATTTTCAATGAAGACGCGGATCCGAGTTTTTTTATTTCTTCATTCATTAATTATTACGATCTTACTTCGGGAAGGGTTTTTGCGTCCCTTTGAGCATTTTTTCGTGTTGCTTGTTAATTTAGGTAATAATTAAGTGATATAATGATCACTCTTATTAATTTACGCACAAGATTTTAAGATTTAAATAAAAATCATATTATAAAACTTGTTTGTTATTTAAGGCTGTCCTAATTAGAGCAAAACCTTTTTGATTATAATACTTAAGTTGCTAGGGCTCTGTTATTATCATAAACTAATTAGTTTATGTGAATAATATAAACTAATTAGCTTTTATATGAAAATTGCCATACAACTTTACACTGAGAATATTCTTGAGAAAATATAAAAGTAAATTTTTTATTTACTTTGAAATGCTTATAATTTGAAGAAATTATTTAGATAATAGTAAGCTTCAAAATTGTCGCCTATTGAATGTGATACAGGCTTATTAGATTCTATTATGTAGGATTCTGTAGGATTAACCGCGGTTGGCACCAAGCCGGCGTTGACTCACACAATGAACCAAGTTTATGATCTTACGTGCTTCCCCATTTAGGAGCTTAAACCTTCAAACAAATTGATATACCTCAGAGATTCAAAGAACACTAGAAACTTAAGATAAGTTTTAGGTTCAATTGTATTATCTCTGTAGGTTTAAATCATGCGTGGAAATCCAAAGTTGAAGCCTCGAATTTAGATACAATGCATGAAGAGACTTTCAAGGATTAGCAGTAGAGATTTATATATATACTAGCTGTGCCAGCGACTTCGTTCGCGTGGATGACGAAACTTATCAATGAATGACGAACTTATTACTATTGATTGTAGCGTGATGAAAAGTATACTATAACCTGCCCAGGAGTATGAAGAATAATTGTACCAAGTTTCGTTAAAATCCGTCGAGTAGTTTTTGTTTCTATAAGGAACATACAGACAGACAGACCAAAATTTTAGTGATTGCAATTTTGGCATCAGTATCGATCACTAATCACCCCCTGATAGTTATTTTGAAAATATATTTCATGTACAGAATTGACCTCTCTACAGATTTATTATAATTATAGATATGTTTAATTGTATATGTATCGAGAGAGTCTTTTGCCTTGTGTTGGTAGAAATGATTTGGTGGTTTGACAACTGCTTGAATCCTTGACTTTATATGAGTAGGTGTGGTTTATCGCCTATGTTATGTACCTATTATATACATAGATAGAGTTTTATATTAGAAAAAAGAATTTAACATTATTTTTAGGGGAGTAAGGTATTCTACAAGGTTACTTCGGAGACAGTGCCCAAAATTTTACGTACGTAAGTAAGACACTTGTTTCTTGATTTACTTTATGTCGAAAATAAAAATGTTAGTTATAATATAGCTTAATGATATAGTTTTCTTAACACAGCTGTGATCCTACTCACTTAGGCCTATAACTTTTATATATTTTTTGCCGTATATTTTTAAAAGAAACCTAAATGTAAAGATTATGTTTATATTTAACAAAAAGTATTGTGCATAGAAAAAAAATGCTTACTGTCTCCCAGGATACCCTGTATATGGGTTATATTTTATTAACATTAGCCGTTCATAAGAGCATTCATACCTCGAAAGGTTTGCTAGTACTTTCGAATTTAATTAAGGCTTCGAATTATGTACGTAGGTATTAGCGACCGGTGAATCGGTGAGGACACTGCATTAAGCCCATATTTGGGGAAGGCGACAAAGGCACACCATTGTGCAACAGCCATCAATGATCAATGCTCTGAATAGATGAAAATTCCTGCTCTGCTTTGATGAAAATTTCAGTCCAAATAACTGAAAGGTCAAATTATTTGTTTGTTTATTCAAATAATTTGGTTTATTTCGGGATTTACGATAGTCTTTATGAACTGTCGATAAATGCAGTAACTTTTCTAAATATTGTTCTTTTCATGTCTTGTTTCAAATTTAAATCTTTATACACTAAATTATTGTTCGTAAGTTTTTTATGCGTTTTTTTTTTCTGAAATATTTATTTCTTTACCAAAAATAAAACCAGCTTTTTAAGGCAATTTTGTTAGGACAATTAATTAAGATTGTTTTTTGCTGCACTGTTTATATCTTTTTTAATATTAAGGCCTTAATTCTCCAATTTCCATCACACAAACAGTTACCAGTCCAATACTCACAGCACCAGCGAGGTTTCTGAATGGAGGCTATATACGGCTATATAAGGCTATACAGAAAAGCTAGTCTAGGCCATAAAGTAGGTCGTCACCGAGGGAATTCCGTGCGTACCGACATCGACGTTCATTAGTCACAATCCACCATCTTTTGTTCTGTTCCAATTCAAACTCATTTTTTATTCCTCTTTTAGATTAGGTTCGAGAGGTTTTGAATACGATTTTCTCGCTTTTCTACTTGCTGTGAAGCTAAGTGATACATTAATGCAACAATGTCTGGGTGTAATTTATCTATAATTTATGTATGTATTTAGAAATATATAAGTATGTTTATCAGTTGTCTGGTTACCATAACACAAGCTCTGCTTAGCTTGGGATCAGATAACCGTGTGTGAGTTGTCCCGGAATATTATTATTATTATTATTTTTAACTCTTTTTATAGTGACATAGGCATGCAGCCTTTTTGCGAATGATATAGGATAAAGTGCTTCTTAATTTCAGGTGCAACATCAACAATCAACATTGGTATATAACCCTTTGGAATTTTTTTATACACATAGTCTGAAAGAGCTAAGTTGAAGTCCCATACGAAACTGCAAAAAAAATCCTTTCATGACAGTCTAAAAATTAAAATTTTTGGATTGAGTGAACGATTTATGTCCGGAAAGTGGAAAACTACTGCAGATTTTTTATTAAGTTGTGTTTTTAATGCTTTACCTTTTAAGCAAGTATTTAACTGATTTTTTCCGTGTTTTCCTCACAAAAGTTCCATGCAACGTTCACCTTTTTATTTAACTCAAAGATTGCGTAATAACTTCCTATGATGCATAGCTACCAAAATCCCTCTAGATTGCAAATTGAAACAATCTGCACCCAATCAGTGCTCGTCGAAGCCGCATGAACGACCGCTCACGTCGCTGCAACAGAGCCACGACTAAATTAGATATTCAGGCTCGTTCAAATACAACCATCTTGTCTGTAAACAAGAATACATCTATCTTCTATTATATTATTATGTAAATTAAAAATTTAAGAAACGGTTCCAATATTTTAAAAAATTGCTGATGTTTTTCAAAATACTTAACACATCTTTACAATAACTAAGAACCATTGCACAGCTTTCAAAGAAATAAAACTGCGTCACAGTCGGTCTATTCGATTAGGAGCTAAAATGTCACACACCGATGCTTCAAACTTATCATTACAGTCTCGTTTTGCGTCGAGGGTTAAAAACAAAGTCGTAGTAGATACACCATGTATAACTCAAAACGGGCAGACCGTTTTCCATGATCTTTGATTTGTTGGATTCACCTACGCCCCGAAAAGTAAAAGAACTTGTAAATAATGGTACCTATAGTAAATATTACCCCCGGTCCTAGACCAAGCTGGCCCGAGCCAGCCAAACTAGCAATAAAAAAACTGGCCAAGTGCGAGTCGGACTCGCGCACGAAGGGTTCTGTACCACCGTCGTATGAGAGCCCCCCTTAAATATTCATTTTATGTGGTTTTTAGTATTTGTTGAAAAAAAATGGTAGGTACTAGAATAACTATAAAAACATCGGGAACCCGGGGCACAGCTAGTGTATAATAATTTAACTTTTTCATTCGTACGTAAATTCAAATGTTATCTCTAGAATTTAGTTTAAATAATTAATTTCGTAATTTAAATTTAAGTATTTCAATTTTAGATGTTATATTATTTTAGAAGTTTAGATAATTATTTAAATTAAGAACTGAATTTCCAGACATATTGAGCTTACATATTTAATTAAATACATTGTTTTTAAGGTTAAAAGTGTATATTTTCAATTCATTCAACGTGGCAATGCTGCCAGCCTTCTGGGCACGTTTCCCGCCATTGACAAGGATGACGATGAATTTTTTGACGCGTGTTATTTTTATTTATTTATATAAGATTTAATTTTAGTATAGTTGTAAGTGTTTGTTATTGTATTAGATTTAAGTATTAAATAATTTAGATTGACGAAATATTTAATAATAAAATTTAAAACCTTATGTTTAGTTTTAAAGTATACTTTATTTAATTAAAATATGAATATAATGTAATTTGAAAGGTTTCAAACTGAATTTTTTACTAAATATTGCGTATAAAACATTAACCTAAATAAAATCATGTAAAATTCATGACGCATAATAAAGATTTAGTAGATCGTTATAATATAGGGCTTATAATAATTTGAAGATGGGTAGACAAATTCAGGCATTTTCGTATAATGTGTGTTTTTCACGCTTGAGAAGAATCTAATATCACCTCATTTGTCAAAGCCTATGAAAGGTTTACGAGAAAATTGTGAATATCTAAAGTATTAAAATTTAGGTAATTTATTACATACGGTCATTTGTCACATTGAGATCAGGTCAAACTACCTTCACCTATAAATTGTTCGTGAAAAAACTTCTTGTTCAATTTTTCATTCATTCTTTTATTCTGCAAAGGAATTCAAAAGCATTCGCTTCGTAATTCAAAATATGAAAAGAAATTTAAATTTAGAACGCTTTGTTTATAGTTTTAATAGAGAGGAAGGTGCCAGTGCTTTTTTATTGAAACTTTTTGTTGACTATTTATAGTATTCTCTTCTTTTCCACACTAATATTATAAATGGGAAAGTAAATGTATGCAGAAAATACGCTTTCATGACCAAACTACTTAACCGATTTTGATGAAACTTGGTGTGGGATAAGCTTGGATTCTAAGAAAGGACATTAAGTTTCCGCGATAACTGAAACACACACGGTTGAAGTCACAGGAAAAAGCTAATCTTACTTATCAAAATGATTTATTAATGAGTTCAGTAACATAGTGATATAATTACAAATAAATAATTAAGTACGAACTTAAATATACAGAAAAATAATAGAATAATTGATAGGTAAATTTCCAAATAACATATTGGCAATAATAGGCTTTGGCCGACTTGAGACGTCCACTAGAAAGTTGGCACTTGGCGTCAAAGCGAATGTGTCCTTGAGCGTCGACATTGAGTGAATTGCCAAGTTTAGTGAAGTATTATTCTGAATTGAATGAAAACATTAAACCTAGCTTGACGTTACCAATTATATAGAAAAGTAAAAAGACAGGGAAGTGAGTAGAAAGAAATATTTGAAAGTTAAAGAATTTATTTTTATTTCTTTAACTTTATTTGGCACTTGCCACACTTTAGAATGTCGTGGTGGCCTAGCGGTTCAATGAACGGATTTGTATGCACAAGGTTGCAGGTTCGAACCCAGGCAAGTACCAATGTGGCTTTTTCAAAGTTATATGTACTTTCTTAATTATTCTAAGACACTTCTGACAAACGGTGAAGGAAAACATCGTGAGGAAACCTGGATTCCAACATTTGGGATCTGAAATCGCCAATCCGCAGAGAGCAAGCGTGGTGATCAATGCTCGTGCCTTCTCTATATGGGAAGAGGCCTGTGCCCAGCAGTGGGACGTTTATAGGCCGGATTATATTTGGCACTTTAACTTTAACTTTATTTGGATTTCAAAAGTAAGCGTTCCTACACTGTTTGATAACAGGTGTATGTATCTTGCAGTGTGACTATTTCAGATCGATTTTATGGATACGAAAATAATGTGAAATTATTAATTGCCGCCATGGACTAAGTATCTTTATTTAATAGACAATACAAAGGAGCACAATTTTTTTCTTTACTAGGCTTTAGTCATACGTATTACAGCTTTTTATATTATTTACAAATAACTTAATTCGGTAGGTTTTATTTATTTTAATCCAAGTTATATCAACACTAATAAAACCGAGACATTAAATGTCTAGACACATAAAAAGTACCACTGTGTCACTGACTGCTTCACGCACGAGGCTGACATTGAAGAACTTGTGTGTTTTATTGATGTTGGTAAGTTATGTTAATTAAATAAATAATAAAATTAAAAACTCAAAATGATCGCAAGACTGAAAATGAGTTTAGTTAATTTCGTTACATAAGTGCGTCTGGTTTTTTTTTATTTAAAGCCAGTCTAATTAGTCAGTTTAGTTTAACGTCCTTTTTAATTTATTATATGCATTGTTTCGCAAAAAAAATCATCATAATCATTCTATCCTAGAGCAGGGACCTTTTTATTAGACAGTATCGCATAAGGCTGCCCGCCCACGTCCGATAATTATCGGTGACCGATTTGTTGTAGGAGAAAAATATAACACACTCAAAGCAATGGTGCAGCTTCTCAACTCCTTCAACGTCCTACAAAAATTAGGTCAGATATAAAATTGTCGCGACCGATCTTTTCTCTCTTCAGTTCTTCATATTAATGAGTTTCTTTTTGCCCATGACAATATGCTGCTGCCTCGATAGCCACAGACAGAGTGACGGACGTGGGAGTTGAGTCGAACACAAAATCGGTCCTAAGAATCGGTGGAAAAATCGGCCCGATTATCTGTCCTACAAAAAGTCTGACGTGGGAGGGCAGCGTGAACATTGATGTCACCAAAACATTGTTTAACCTCAGTTTAAGGAAGATCCAATATCTTCGTCCATTTTGTGTTACAAATACAAGTATCAAGTTTCTGATCCCGCAAACAATACAAAAGAGGTTAAACTCTTTGTATGGAAAGTTTAAAACATTCTGTCTATGACAGCTCCGATTTTCTAACAATTTTTCAAAGATTATCCATATAATAGATAATTGTAAAGAAAAGTACTTCCTATTCAAGAAAGTTGCCGAAGTTGTCTCGCGATAGTTTTGAATCTTGTACCACGAACACTTAAAGCAGTACCTTTGTCATGAGTGAGCGAGATATCGCTCTATATAGCGCGTAGCAGCGTCTCGCTTACACGACGGCTACGGTCCATCTTTAAAAGTTCATGGTAAGAGCGTTGTAGACAGTATTTGGATGATTGATACAATGAGGAAGATGAGCATGTTTTTTTTATCATCTAGAAAAATCAAACTAAAAATTAGAAAAACAATGGTGAAAAAATTTTAGCGATATCTCAAAAACTCTATTTTTTACGAATTTTTAAAGTCGGGCATTCTTAAATTTAGTTTTGGTTCGCCCGATCAACGCGTGACGTCACAACGCCCGTCCTCCGCTCCCGTACATACGATTTCGTGCAGTATTTTTATGTTACTCGCATATTTTTCTAGATTTTGCTAAATATGGAAAAAAGAGTAGCGTAAAGTTACTGAATAGTCTTCTTTGTACTAATACAACAGTTAGCACGCCCAAAAATATATCTTTACAAGCTTTTATTTAACATTCAATGTATACGTTTGTACCTACAGCTACGAGTGGAATCTTGCAACTTAATTTTGAAACAGATATCTTTAACTGATTGAGCTGAAATTTTGTATATCTGTTAAGTTTGGATGACAATATAATTTTATAGTACTTTCGAGCTGATCTGATGATGGCGCCAGAAGGTGGCCCGAGGAACTCTCTAACTAAATGACGTAATCGCATCGCGTTTGGGCTTGTTTGATAAGTCTACACTATTGCTGTGAGCTTAGTTAAATTTGAAGCTTGTGTTTAAAATTAATTTAGGTATATTAGAAACTGAAAACTGATTTGTGCCCGAAATGACAAAAAAAAAAGTATGTGCTCGTGTATTATATTGTCGTAAATTAATGAAAAGGAAGAACAAGTCGTCATTCTTGAAAAGATCGTTTCAATGTGAAAAATAATGCTAAAACTTTATTTCTATCCATAGCGGCCCGTCCCGGCTTCGCACGAGTATTTAACAAACATTTTAAAATATATTAATTTTAATAAACACTCACACAAACACGTTTTTGAATGGGGTACAAAAAAAGAGTAGGTACATTAAATTTCATTATAAAGAAAATTGGATTGTTATTTCTTTTTTTATTATTGTTTGTGAATCTTTCTATTACATTTTATATTTTATTTTAGTTTACTCCCCTCCCGTACTCCAGTGACGTCTACATCGCATAGTTAGCCGAGCGGAGAGAGCGGCCACCATTAACCAAGCGACTTTTTTCTAATATTTATACTTTTGAACTCGTGTTATTTTTCGAATGTAATGTCCAAATTGAAAAAATCAAGTTATATAATGGTATTATATAACTTGAATTAATATAATGTATTAATATAATCATAATATATAATATAATGTATTATATTACGAGCAGGACAGATAACAATAGCAGAAAAAAGGGGAGGCCTATACCCAGCAGTAGGTGATTCCGGGCTGACTTGATGATGATGATATAATGGTATTAAAGCAGTCTTAAATATAAAGCAAATTATTTTGATAAGGATTACTACCAAGGTCAAACACAAGGTCGCTATTTCCAGCGACGTCATTGTATTTTTTTTTAATGAAAGAACACTTGTTGCATTATTGGAGTTTTAGTAAGGATTCCTATTATTATTTTAATATAATATAGGCTACTTCACGCAACGATAGTGTAGCTAATCAACAATTAAAGATTTTTTTAAATAGGTTTAATAATTTCGTAGCCTATTCAAAATGCAAACAAAGAAACAATCAATCAAATCTTGCCTCTTTCTTATATTATCATAGATATCTTAATATGAAATTACAAACACACTTTAGGTTAACAGCATTACACTAACTACAAATACGGTACATACTTACGTAAAAAAACATGTTTTAATTTTTTTGTTTGGCTGTCTGCCTGTTCCGGGTAATCTCTGAAACGGCTGGACCGATTTTGACAGAACTTTCAGTCACAGATAGATAATGCAATAGGAAGTTTAAATTTTATTTATTTTAAAAGGGGATTTTGTGAAACATTGGGGCACATATACTACTGAATATTTAGCATTCCGCTGCTTTTCATGTTCTCGAACATGAGTAAAATGTTCAACATGAGAAATCTACCTATCTATACTGATATTATAAAGCTAAAGAGTATGTTTGTTTGCTTCAACTTGCTAATCTTAGGAACTACTGATTCAGACTTTATAACACTACGCTGCACCCAATAGGGCGAAGCATCAATGGAAAATGTAACAAAAACGGAAAAATATCCCTATTTGTGAACTTCCGTTGCGTGCGCAGCGTAAACGGTTGAAGTTAGGCAAAAATCATGTATGACGAAATTGTTCCTCCTTAAAAGTTCTAAAAAAAAGTCAGCGACAACATATGGCTATCTTTCAAGATTTAATACTATAACCGCATTTTTATGGAAATCAACTTTGTTTTAAATTATAAATTATTTGCGAAGGCGTTTTGTCAAAATTATACTAATCCTTATCTAAATAAATGTGATATTAATCACAAGTATTTAATTGTGAACAAAATTGTCTTTGACATTACTTGATTTCCATCAACATCTTAGGAGGTATCATAATTTTAAAATAACCACCGGCCGGCCCGAGCGCCCGTCGCCTGCGGTACGGCGGCGTGACGTCACGACAGGTTCTCCGCCGGCTCAAAAAGTTATCGGGAGATACGAAATTGAAAAATTTATAAAAAATTAACTACTGGAGATATCGACATAATTTTTTCGCAGTTATTTTTTTATTCACCTAAATTTTTCGATAAGCCAATAAAAATGCGTTTTTTTTTTATTTACATCTTCCTCATTTCAGTAGTTAAAGTTAATGTCTGACTCTTACAATAAATGGATGAATGTAATTATAGTTGTAATATTTTTTTTTTTTATGTTGAGTCGTTATAAATAGGATGTTTCTTTACCCGACTTCAAATCAAATAGGTTGTCAATTCGACGGATCGCAACCATTGTGGAAAGATTAAAAAAAAAATGGTTTTTATGTTACCGATGCTCCAGAGATGGTCCCATAATTATAAATTTCATTTAAGTCGGTTATTTTTTTATTTATGTGCAATGAATTATTATCTTTGAAACACTTTATTTTTACAAGCGTTAAAATAAACTTTCGGTCATCTCGTCCTTCCGCGAAACGAGAAATTTTCGATACATGTAACACGATTGAAGGGTTAAAAATTAATATATTTATGATATCATTTCATCCCTTTGCTTCAGTCGCGAGCGTTACTCGAAAGTTAAAAAATATATTCCTATAACGTACAGGTTTTATGAGCTCGCTTTATGGGAAACTGATACGAAATCGAATTTAATAATGTATTAAGGGGGATTTGGTTGCTGCTGGAAGGAGGAAGTCTTAAAAAGGCGGCCATTTTTACACGGTGTTGGTATAACGACGTATCTACTTAGTTGTCATGGACTTAAGTTCTTTAAGTATTTTTTCAATGTGAAAATTATTTTTCTATGTAAAAAATGGCAAGTGAAAAAGATAAGTAAGACTGCTCACGTGTAAGTAGGTACTTAGGTCTTGTCACTTAGGGAGTCTTTCAGTGTCCTTGCTGGTTAATATTAGGGTTACCTGCTTATAAATACCATTTTAACCTTTTTATATTAGTGTAGACCAATTTGAAAAACCCATCCTTTATTAATAAACATTCTATATATCAGCCACTTTAAAGAAATAATGACCGTGCTTTGGGATTATGAACCTTAATTCAATGACTAACAGTTCAGTTTCCATCACATTCAAATTACTTTTAGGCCCTTTTCGGTAATATTTGTCATTCTAAAATGAACTTAAACACATGTTGTCAAAGTTGATAATTGCGTAATTAGTAATAACGTTTAATTCTCTTTCCAGATTGGCTTTAGTATAGTGTATATTGCGTTAGTCTAAAGTGACTCTGAGTACCCACTTACAGGTCAATACAAATAAATAGTGCCATTGACCTCTAAGAGAAGTACTCAGTATTGGGATCATGCAATATGTACCAAATTAAGCTGCCTAATGCTAGTAATGAGATCGAAATGGTTATTCTAGAAAATGTAAACAGAAAAAAGCGGATCCATTACGGACACTCGTTATTTTATCGAATACTATTATTAGTTTTCAGTGAAGTGCTCTTAACTGTATTGTTATTGGACCTATACTTGAATGTTTTTCTACCGTATTTTTTCTCTAACGATAGCCCTAATGGGACCCGTACTTACATTACGGTGACATACATGATGTTTTTTATATCGGCAAAGATAGTAGGAAACAAACAGTTTTTCCTTTTAGAGTTTTCGCCTCTAGAATATTGTAGCTATGGAAAGTTTTTGTAGAGACGAGCAATAAAAACTAGAAAATAACATTATAGTTCTAAGGTCGTTTCAGGACATTTTCATATCAAATATAAGTCATTTTTCTGTAAGCAGAATCTATGATTCATAGCAAACGTCGTTAAAACCAGAATTTTATATTTGTATGTCCAGGCGCTGAAATATGAAAAAAGGATTTTATTAAATTTAAATGACTTTAATGATTACACGATATTAAAAACCTTATTTCAAGGAAGCAATCAGGTGGGAATTACTCATGATATAAAATTCATTATTATAAGTCACGTAGGTTGATTTGTATTTTTTGGTGTTAAGATGAACGAGCAACAATGGAAAAAAGAATTTTCAGTAATTAAAAAATAAAAGCATACATTTATGCCTGCTTAAATTGTTTTTGAATCTTGATTTATGCAAGCATCCGGTTGCACGCAAAGTTTTTATTTCATCAAGTCCACCGAAGCATTGATAAAATTATTTAAGCGTTAAATGCAGTTACAATGTAATTTGTTTTAGTTTTTATCTTATTCAATCAACATATACACTGTACAGCTAAAATCCTTCACAGAAATGTTTACTACAGATATTGAAACAATGATTATTGAAGCCACGCTTACTTCCTTGAAATAAAAGCGATTTTCCTGTCCAACTGGGATCTGAAATCGCCTATCCGCAGTGAGCAAGCGTGGTGATCAATGCTCGTGCCTTCCCTATATGGGAAGAGGCCTGTGCCCAGCAGTGGGACGTTTATATGCTGGAATTATTATTATTTCTTGTCCAAGTGATATTAAAAAATATAACGCTGTTTGTAAATGAAGGTTATAAAATGTTTTTTTTTCTGCTCTATTGTTAATAATAATATTTTTTTTGTTACAGGTAAGATCAAAATCACAGTCAACGTTTCCGCTTCACATCTTTAGCCTCTCATATTTATATAATTAATAAGTAAATTAGCGTTAAGTATGAACCTTAAAATATACCCTTATCATATACACTGTTTCATGAATACGAGATTTTTTTTATATTCCTTTGTAAGTTGCGTTATTCGCAGTAACTTGCTATTTTTGCAAATATGCGGCACAAAAAATGTATAGCTAATGTGTAATATTGTATAGATTAAAGTTATGTTTACATAAAAAGGGCCGTAACTCAGGCTAAGATTTAATGCCGAGCCAACATTTTCTTTTTTAATTAAACTTCAATTCAAAATATATAAAGAGCGAATGCTACTTACATGCATTCTACAGGCAGTTTTCATGTATTATTGTGATTTTCCATTTATAAACGCGAGGTCCAAATATAGCATACTTATAGACCGGCTGGCGAACCAAAAGCTTTGACGCAAAATTTGGGTTTCACTCAAATTTTAGACGCATCGATACCTCTGGCGCACGGATGTGTCACAAAATGGAAATGTTGAATGGTCAAAGAAATTTTCCAGGATTCCCGTATTTTCAATATTACTAAAATACACGCATTATTTTAGTATGCTTTTTATAGTTTTCTGTGAATTATTACTTTTATTTTTACATGATATCCTTAAATTATGTAGGTTAATGTGAAGGCTTAAATACAGGGGTTGTTAATACCTACATTTTTTTTTCATTACATAATTTGTAAGAACAATTATTATTGAACATGTTTTATTTACCAAAATTCAAGAAATCCTGATCAATATTTTAAGTAATTCGAGTGCACAGGGTTACATGTCTCCTTTGGTTGGTAGTTGGTGTCATAGGTATAATGTAAGCATCTTATACTTTTTTGGAAAAATAAGTGGAAAATAAACATACGAAATAAAGAGAATTCCGAATCCTCTTGTTTACTAAACTGTTACAATATTTCTTAGATAATATCATAACATTGTCCCACTCTATTAATTTTTATTATGTTTACGACGGGTGAAGATATAACGCAAATATGTGACACATTTTATGGATAAAACAGAAAACATTTTTTTTGAGATAGGATATTTTTCCCTTTTAAAAGTGGCGTTATACCTACTTTGCTATTTGTTTTTAAGAAATAATCATAAATGAAAACTATAATCTATATATATAAATAAATTGCTGTTCGTTAGTCTCGCTAAAACTCGAGAACGGCTGGACCGATTTGGCTAATTTTGGTATTGAATTATTTGTGGAAGTCCAGAGAAGGTTTAAAAGGTGAATAAATAAGAAAATGCTCGGAATTATAAAAGAAAATAATTTAGTTTTTCCTTTGATGTATCCTCCGTCGTCCAGAAATCAAATTCCTTTTGTTTGTTTTAAGTTTATTTTGTACAAAAGTTAAGGCTTTTATTTATCGATTGAAGCAGTACGAAGTCTGCCGGGTCAGCTAGTAATAAATAAATAAAAGTAATCATAAAAATCATAAATAATATATTTGAAGGAAATATAATAAACTAAACAATAATAATAACTAGAGACACAAAACGTAAACTTTATTAAACTTGTTATTTTTTACAATAAAAGGTGTTTAAGTAAACAAAAAAACAAGGAGACTTGTAAGAATTTTGGCTACAAGCAAAAAATAAACATCATATTTTTTTGACAATGAAGGAAAACGTGTAATGTTGAATGTTGTTCTTATATTACGTACTAGCTGTACCCGCGACGTTGTTCGCTTATATCATTCATCTTTATGCATAAATATTTTGACTGTTATATAGAAGGGCACCAACATGAACTGCCTACTGCGAGTAACTTTCCGTATGGCACAAATAAATCGAATTCAGGGTGTTCTTTTTAAATATTTAAAAATTTATAAAACACATTTTCAAAACTCCAACTCATTGTTTTGCTGGATTTATTCGTTATATTATGTTACTGTAAAAGCTTGAACTAAGGTAAACCTTAAGATTTACGCGTAAGTCCTAGCATTTACCGACATGAGTTGGTAAAAGTAAGTATTTCTGAAGATAGGACGATTTTTTCGGGCTCTTACCATTCGAATTTAGTAAATGCTACATTTTACCGCTCTCAGCTGGTACATGTTGGTTTTAGGTATAACACAATGAGTAGTCAACTGGTTATTAAACGCCTAACAACGTTGACGTCATCATCTATAAATAGAACGTAATTGTTAATAAATACTAATTTTGAATAACATATGTTGTCGCTCGCTTCGCTCGCTCTGTTCCAAGGTCACAATATCTAACCTAACCTAACCTATTGATCTCTGTCACAAAGTCGAACCTAACCAAGCAATGGCTTTCTGGGCAATGTCGGTTTTATACTAAGTCGAGGGTTTGATTTGCACTCGACAAATAGGTTCGGCTTTGTGACTTTGTAGGTTAAGTTTGACGATTATGCTGACATATTTTGAAGTGCTTTTTTTTTTGTTACAATTATGTTTCTTATGCCATAGTTCTCATTAATACAGTAGTCCCCAGTAAGACTGCAGGGCGCGAGATTTAGGTTCAAAACTCCGAAATTCGAAATTCCATATCAAGAAATACTGAACTACGCATTATAAATGAGAGGGGATGTCAGATAGGCAGTGACTTTATGTTAATAAGGAATACACCTGAGACCCATGAGACTGAAAGAGCAGGTAGAACCTTTACAAAAAGTTGACGTATGTATTGAGAGGCGCAAGAGCAGAATGACCAAAACTGTGTTTAAAATTATTTCTAACTGTTTAGAAAAATAAATAATAGCTGACCAAGGACAATCTCATTTTACCCTTATAAAGACGGAGGCTATATCCCTTACAGTAAAGTCACTTTATTCTGCCCAGCATAAGGTGAGGGGCTCAAATACCGTACGTATATATTATTTTAAAATGTAGAGAATTCGATAAAAAGGTTATTTTACTTAAGGTTTTGAGCCAACCATTCGGTAATTGGATACAAAAACTTTATGAAATTTAAACAAATAAACAAAAAATCTTGCACGTATCAAAACGTACATGAGTAGCTACCTTATAATGAGTATTTAAGAGTTCGCACACACTAAAGATTGTGTTTTAAAAAGATTTTTGGGTAAAAACAATAAGAAATAACAAATACAAAAAAAATCTTAACCATGGAATACTATGGGCGACCAACAGAAAACATTGCACATTACGTTGGAAAAATAATTTAAAAAGTGGATTAAAGTTTTTAACCATCTTTAAAGTTATCTATAAGGAATCTTATGTTGTCAAGTGAGAAGTAACTAAGCGTTAATGTCCTGGCCATAGATATAAATCTATTATTAATTTACAGTATAAGATATGCTTGATCAGCAATGAGCAACTAACTTACATAAGGGAAAATAGTGAATACAAACACAAAATAATTGTAATAAAATGCTAAAAATGGCGTCCCTTTTTTAGCATTTTGTTACAATTATTTTGTTAGTTAAACACAAAAAGGGTTAGCTCTACTGAGATTTGAAATTGAGTAACAAAACATTCAAACTCATATAAGAAAATGGACGCAAAAAATACACAAACATTGACAACTGGATTTGAACTTGCAGCAGTAACATTAAAATTTATTCGTTCAACCACTAATCTGTTTACTACGACAGCTAGCTTTCCGAAAAGTATGTGTAGTTCAATCAAAATGAAGTTATTTGATCGCTATGGCTACCTGAGTGCCATGGTTACCCCTTGTTTATATGTCAATAATACCAATTTACGTGTGCAGATGAGAAAATGATTTTGGAAATTTAAAGCTCCACTCCTTATCAGCTAAATGTAATAGCATGCTTAAACATAGCTAACAACTGTCTACGATTTTCTGAAAACATTCTGTCAATTTATTACTGCTATCAATTCAGTAGTTCATAATTGATACTGTAACATGAAATCTGACCCCCGGCAAAAGAATGTTGTAATATTATATGTATAGAAGAAAATGCACAACTCCATCTATGAATTTTAAAATCAACTATTAACCTCGCCAACATGATCAAATTTAAATTATTTATATCCAAAAAGTGCTTACACATGCAATTCCACTTGATGTTTTAGAAATCTCATAGATGGCGCTGCTTTAAGAATGTCTTGATACTACCTATATTCATTTAATTATGTTTATCGGCCTAAGTTACTTATATTGCGTGATTTTTATAGTGTAAAGCTAGCTTATAACATGGTCAACATAAGAACAACATTCAAATATGCGTCGTTAGATTACACGTTGTTACAGAATGCGTTAAAAAAATAAAGGTTCACTGCTCGTTCCCCGTAAGTGATAGCATGATAATATGTAGCCTATATGTTGACCCGACTTCTAAATAATATTCGTGCCAAATTTGAAGTAAAACCATGCAGTACTTTTTGAGATTATCCCGGACATACATACAGACAAACAGACAAACAGACAAAAATGCTAAAAACTATATTTTTGGCTTCGATATCGATTGCAGATCATACCCCAAGTATTCTTTTAAAAAAATATTCAATGTACAGTTTTGACTTTCCTACCATTTTATTATATGTATAGATAAATAAGATGCTAAAATATAAAAAGATCAAACCTCCATGATCAAACGCGATTAAAAAGAATTTACAAATTCATGAGAACAGATAAATTTTATTGTTAAACTTCTACATAACATAACATACCATCACGCCTGTATCCCCGAAGGGTTAGGCAGAGGTGTACCAATGTACATCCACAGTTCGCCGGTATATTTAGGTCCCATGTAATAGGGGGCGAGCCTATTGCCACTAACCGGGAACAAATCCAAACTCCGACCTACTACTGAGAATTTCATAGAAAAACCCAATAACACCTTGGTAGACTTGGGAATCGAACCCAAGACCTCTAGCGTAGCAGTCGCGCTGAGCACCACTAGGCCAACGAGGCAGTTCACGAGGCAATTCTAAGAAATAGTAAATGATGGATAAAAGAGCTGCCAAATTCTAGGGCAGACAAACAATTAGTTTTCTCAAAGGCTGTATAAATCTGTTCGAGGTAAAACAATAATTAATCTTTAAACTGTTTTTATTATATTGTTTCTAAAATACTTAGTAACTTATAATAACTACTCTATTTCTGATACTTATTGGTAACAAATTATTTATTTTTGGATATCTTTTATTGCAAGATCATGCACAAATACATGACAGGAGATAAGCCTAATTTTCCTGCTTGATTCAATATAATTATGCTATACTAAAAGATATGTAAATACACGAACTACATCAAAATATACCAGTGATAATTATAGCACAAAAAACTGCTACCTATCTATACTTATAATAAATCTGTAGAAAGGTCAATTCTGTACATTAAATATATTTTCAAAATAGCTATCAGGTTGTGATTAGTGATCGATACTGATGCCAAAAATGCAACCAGTAAAATTTTTGTCTGTCTGTCTGTATGTTCCGTATAGAAACAAAAACTACTCGACGGATTTTAACGAAACTTGGTACAATTATTCTTCATACTCCTGGGCAGGTTATAGTACATATATTTTATCACGCTACAATCAATAGGAGCAGAGCAGTGAAGGGAAATGTTGGGAAAACGGGAGAAGTTACTCAATTTTTTAAAGCTTCTGTCGCGTGTGCAGCCTTAGTGGTTAAAGACTCATTGATAAGCTTCGTCATCCACGCGAACGAAGTTGTAGGCACAGCTAGTATAAAATATACCAATATTTATAAAATCAACTTTACCTACTTATAACGTTACCTGTAAACTCCATAAGTAAACATTTTATTTCAGTAGTCTTTGCTATAAAATTGAGAGCTTTTGGCTGTTGAACCACAGAGTATCTCATAAAACGAAGGTTTTATTTTTAACTTATTTTTCTTTTAAATTTTAAAGGCTTAGTACACCATTGCAGAAGTTGAGTGTCGTGTTCTTTCATGGTGTTATAACGTACTTTAAACTGGTGAATAAAAAACGGGCTACACTGGTAGTCTCCACATAAAATATATGAAAAGTACTTACTCAAGTAAATACTAAGTTATAAAATATTAAATATAATATTATTTATTATTATTTTTAGCCATTATTGTCCCACTGCAGGGCAAAGGCCTCCCTTTCCTTCTTCCAATTCTCCCGGTCCTGGGCTATAATTGTTGTCCATAATATGGAAAAAGAGTCAAGCTCGTCCCGCCATCTCCATCTAGGCCGGCCACGAGGTCTTCTGACATTTTGTGGAGTCCACAAAATAAAATTATATAATATTATCATTAAATAATATTTAGTTAAAATAATATTTAATTTTATCTCTAAATATAATATAGATATAAGACTGATTAAATAAACTATATAAAATAAGTGTTTCTAAAAAGTGCTAAAAATAATGGAATAACACACAGCCTGCAAACAATTTTCTCATCTTTCACACATACTAAAAAAATGCATTCTTTTGACAGTTTTATGAAGAGCAAAACACGTAGGCTTTGGCTTGGCTTGAATTCTTGGACCCACTCCAAGAGCCATAAACTTTATGGGTCCGCGAGAGGTCCATTCGACCCATATAAACAGCAAGGGTTAATATATAAAATTTGATGTTTATATACAATGTACACCAGATGTTTGTCGGGTTATTGTAAACTGGCTTTTGCACGCGGTTCTGCTCGCATAAATTTCGTTTACCACATTAAAAGTACCGTATGTCGTTTCTTAAGATTCAAGCTTACCTCATACCAAGTTTCATTAAAATCAGTTCAGTGGTTCAATAGAGAAAGCGTAACAGATATACAGAGTACTTTCAGATTTATGATGGAACTACAGAACATAGAACATACTGATACTGTTTGATCAGTGGAAACTTTTGTGTATACTAAAGCCAATCTGGAAAGAGAATTAAACGTTATTACTAATTACGCAATTATCAACTTTGACAACATGTGTTTAAGTTCATTTTAGAATGACAAATATTACCGAAAAGGGCCTAAAAGTAATTTGAATGTGATGGAAACTGAACTGTTAGTCATTGAATTAAGGTTCATAATCCCAAAGCACGTTCATTATTTCTTTAAAGTGGCTGATATATAGTTTGTTTTGTTGCTACGGATTAAGCATGTCTTTAGTTTTCCTTCGAAAGTAGGTTTCTATATGTAAAGGTTTGCTTAAGGAATTTACGTTCTTTGAAGGTATTATTACCGCTTAATCTACATATTACATAGTTTTTAATACATCGCATCTCGGATTACCACAACCAAAGATATATGTTATATATTTTTGTGATTATCGATGTAAAGGAATCAAATCTATATGGTACCCAGTCTGAGGTATACAAGATCTCATTGAAAAAAAAATAAATTTGAAATCGATGCACTGTCGCCGAAGTTTTTGCTAAAAATATTAAAAAAAAAAACATAGAGACGAATTGAGAGCCTCCTCCTTTTGAAGTCGGTTGCAAATACGAATGTTTATAAATAAAAGACAGTGGACTACAAGATTGGGCTATGCCCGAATGTCATGTCCCGAACTGCTTTATAGCAACTAAGCCGCGCTCGTTCCTCCCAAAAGCCCCTTACTGTTTCTGAGACAGTGGCACTGAATAGCTTTAAACAAAGGTTTATTTATAGTATATTCAAAACAAAATGTCAAATGTAATATAGTTAGTTAATACCTAATAATATTAATTTAATTATTTATTCAAGTAACATGACTCACAGTGTTAGTAACAATTTAACCTATATATAATAATAATCCAGCCTATAAGCGTCCCACTTAGGGCACAGGCCTCTTCCCATATAGAGAAGGCACGAGCAATGAATGTGGTGGCCTAGCGGTTCAATTAACGGATTTTTATGCACGAGGTTGCAGGTTCGAACCCGGGCAAGTACCGATGTAACGTTTCAAAGTTATATGTACTTTCTTAATTATTCTAAGACACTTCTGACAAGCGGTGAAGGAAAACATCGTGAGGAAACCTGGATTCCAAAATTTGGGATCTGAAATCGCCAATCAGCAGAGAGCAAGAGTGGTGAACCTATATATAGATGGTATTATTAAGGTAGGATCAACTGGTTGTAACAAAACACTGGCCATTGACATTTTAAACACCAAAATTGAATTTTTGCTCCAATTGCGATTGTTATTCTGGATTCGTCACAAACTGTAACGCCATCCAGAGACGCAGCTTAAGTGAGAGAGTTATATATTAAATATATTTATGTGCCACTGTATCTTCAGGTACGTGACATCCTTCACAAATAATGTCAAATAAGTACAACACACTTAGGTACAATTCTAAAATATATCTATGAAACTATAAGGTAAAGTTTGGATTCTAACAAAAGACATAGATAGACCCATGCGGGTGGTGCCGCAGAAAACTGCTCGTGTTCATTTCAAAAGAATACAAAAATATAGCATTACTCTAGGTTTAATACTAATGGTGCTTAACAGTTACTCTAATTACTATGAAGCGTCAATGAATAGACTATGAATGCAGTTGTAAACCTCTTACTATTATTTCCATTTAATGAGTTCGATACAGAGATTACAGGCTTATAAAGATTTACTCATTAATTCTTTTCTTTTAAAGAACCTTTCAGCCCGATTAGTTTTATAAGAAGAGTAGTAAAATTGAAATGGCGTGCTTAGTGACTGGTTTTCGTCCTTGGCAAGCCTCCAGAGTGGCAATAGCGACGGTGGTAATACCTAGGTGCTATCCGAGGCAATTGTTGTAAGTGATTTTCAAATTAGTTATATTTTTATCAAACGGTTGAGTGTTTTTAGATTTTTGCGTCCGTAAGTTTTGACATGGGTAGGAAGTGAGTGGAGTTGTTGTAATTGAGATGAGTTGATGTAGTTTAGTTTATATTGTTGTGTTTAATAATCTCATATCTATTATTTTAAACAAATACAAGAAAGCAAAGAGTTGGACACGCGAATTTCTGAACCAGTACGTATTCAAATTAATCACGTTTTCAGAAAATCGTTTAGTTCCGTATGTATGTATGTATGTATGTGCTTTTTACTTGTAGAAGCGAATAGTTAAATTTTTAGTATCCTTTATCGAAATTCTTATAACGGAACTTTGCCAAAACTCTTAAAATTCTTCGTCCAACGTAATATTGTAAAGTAAATCGCCATAAACTGGCAACATTGAAAGAGTTCGCTTTAGGGTCAGACAAGGAAGAGCGTATATCAAAGAATTTTCTGATAACACTCTAAAAGTAACTTTAAAAACCAAGAAATAGGATTCAAAGTTGTTTAATATCGGATGATAAACTCACGCTTAATATCATTTTATTTTTAGAATTTGCATGTGATGAAATCCAAGCTCTGTTTTATGAAAACTCATTAAATATTTTGATTACTAAGTATACATACAATCCATCAAAATACAAGTAGGTATATAAATAGAAAATACGCCGCGCCTAATGTCTTTTCCAGCGAAAAGCTTGTTTGCTTACGAATCCCTATAATCAAGTCGAACGGCTGTATTAAAATAATGCGGTGTTAAACGAAATTGAATTTCCTTTGCGGCTTTTAATACACAGAATAACAGGATCTCCTGAATAATTTAACAGATTGTCTGATTTCGACAATGGATTTCGTCGATTTTGGCATTTATTTTAGACAATACCTACGCTGATTACGAATAAAAAAGCTTTGTGAAGTCAACTTTCGGTCCGTCGCCGAACGATTTCGGTTAAAATATTCGAAATTAGAGATGGAATCTTTATTTTTTATTATGAAATTTCGAATGATTGAATTGTGGTCACGCTCATTTCTATAAATGAAATATTAAATTTGGAACGAGTGTTTTTTGTTTTGTTATTCACAATGCGAATATTTTTATTTATTTGAATATTTAACTTTTTTATGTCTTAAATACATTGACTAAAATAGTAACTACAATATCTTGTTTTTCAAACCAAACTTTTAATTTACTTACTAAACAGATGCGGACCTATCCTCATTCAGACGTTTTATCGGCACTTTAACAGCTTAAAACCCATTTGTCTTTTACAGATCCTTTGTAACAATTAAACATTTATAGATTTCGATCACAAATGCCTCCGGGCAATAAATTCAGATACGTGACAAAAATCTTTTAAAATGTCATAAAAAAATATCAGACCGTAATCAGTAACTAGTTTATTGTTGGTATTTATTTTAGAAAATCAAATTAAGTGATATTTATCATCCAGGGCTGACTACTAAATGTCAAATATGGATTCAATCGACTCTCTTTACATAAACAAATAAATCTTTAATTTAGAGGTTAATCATAATCTGTCTGCCTGCCTGTGACAGCCAAAGTGTTATAGATATCTGCCTTTCCAGTAGATATATAAAGTAAGCAACTTTTTAAACGAAACAATAAGAAACAATTTAAAAAAAATCGCAATCGGCAAAGGTATTTCTGAAACGGACATGCAGTTCATTTCAATTTCGCAGAAAAAGTATTCTGAATGTCCAAAATGCATTCATTTTGGTATACGTGATGTACCGACCCGGAAGCTTCAAAGTTATTTTTTGTTCGACTTTTCGACAGCCCTAGTTTGTATCCATTCACGCTCTGTTGATTCGAAAACTTTTTTCCTAGGAATAGGCAAACGACTGTGAAGCCAAAATACAGGGTGTTAAGAAAACCCTATCCGATACGCTAAGGTGTTGGTAGGTATTGATATCTGATTACATTAATGTAAAAATAAATTGGAAAAAAGAAAAAAAAAATAACATTTCCAATTGCATTTCCTTATGCGTAATTTGTTCTGCTATTATATTCTTACTAGCCAGATTCTTTTCATTCGTAATTGTGATTATGATTTTTACGTAATCTATTGCTGTTGTATCTGTTATTCGTCAACGTTACTGTAGAATCAAATATTTATATTCGATACTACATGATCATTAATTCATTATTAATAATAATATGTTCTAGTAAATATTGTAAAAAAATATAAATTACATTTTCGGATTTACTTACTTATTTACTTACTTGTACGTTTATGGTAATAGGTAGTAATTGTGTATATAAAACAAAACCTAAGATCACCAAAACAACAGCTCAAAAAGCTGCTTTTTTGTGAAGTCTATTGATAGTTTTACCTAGGTTTCGAAGTCAGACACAGGCATCCCTACACGAGTACGGTCGACTGACTAGAAATCTTTAGTTATAGGGATTTGCGGCTCTCGCTTTTCATCGCTAGTGATCCGTGAAAATCTTCTAAATGGATTTTCGCCGATACATGCGATGTTACGGCTCGTTTCATTAAGTGAACGACCGAATTGGCTAATGACTGGACTAATGATAACTGATTGATTCTTCTATTTCAACACCTACGAACTCTTGTACCTGACGTGTGAATGTTTTGTGTTTTTTTTAAAGCAAATCTGAATGTTTTTTTGAAAAAACGTCGTAAGATACATTCTTCTTTTTTTCATGTGTGAGGACAGTCATTAATGTAGTTTGTTATGTAGATAAAAATAATGAAATACTTATTTCAGTAAAGGATATAAAGGCACCCAAACGTTCTTTTTTCGATAAATATTAGATTTCTAAGAAATAAAATAAATATTTATTTTTAAACATAGCTTGTTTTGTATACCTTCTTATTTTATAAATGACGAAATAAATGTAGCAACATAAAAATATCTCTACAAAAACACAAAGTTATTCTTAATATCAGAAAAATAAGTCGCTTATGAACGAGATCACAAAAACTCGTAAATTACAAAAATAGCTAGTTATACTCGAAAATGATTGATTGCTAGTTGTCTAGACTGAGATACATTCTACTTGTTTCGTTATAAATTATTCTGGAGAGTTCATTCTAGTCCATCTAGATTTTCTATGTAATAAGGTTCAGAAAACATATTTTAAGCAAGAGAAGGTTTTTTGAACACACTATATTTAAAAAAACGGTATTTTGCGCGTATTGGTTCTCGCAACTCCAAAGTTTCAGGTTATAATATTAAAGATCTGTAGGTGAAACTGAAAAGCGTAAGGTGTAATTGTTAGAAGGTCTGTAATGAGTAAACTCTTTTGTTAATTTTATTGAATAAAAGCCTCTCTAAATGATATTTAGGTACTTGCTTTAATCGAGCATTTTCTTCGTCTGCGTATATTGGCTTGCTCTGTTCGATACTTTGGTTGAAAATTTCATGACCGTGTATCGCCAAGAATTGTAACAGGGGGTTATCATCACTAATAAAGTATTTTCATACATACACTAAAACATCTATGTTATTGTTGAATTAATAGAGCAACACAAATATTATTCTTAGGTTGGTAGTATTGTTTCATAGATTGGTAATATGTTTTATAGGTTGGTAATATTGTTTTCTACAGTTGGCTTTTGTTACTGAAAAATATGTTCCTCATTCTAGAATAAAACAACGTCCTGTTCAGATAAAAACAGTTTTTCATTCATTAGTTTTTACAGGTTATGGGCCCAGAAGCGCATACCTGTTAGTAAAAGTAAAATCAGTGACATCGAGCATTATTTTTTGGTATATCGGCGAAAAGTGAGATTAGGAAAATTTAGGAAAATTTTCGTCGAGAAGGATATTACTTGCTCTAGATAAATAGCAAGGAAGGACAGCACGATGGAAGTAAATACGAATAATGTAATGAAACTGGAAGGAGCCCGGAATTGGAACATATGGAAATTCCAAATGACCGTACTTTTGAGGAGTCAGGGATGGTTGGATATTGTGGAGGGACGGACTGTGAAACCTGAAGGTGCTTCAGATCGAAATACTTGGGAGTCTAAGGACGCGAAGGCTCAATCACTTCTGGTGACAAGAATGTCGGAAAATGTTATGCTACATCTTGTCACATGTACAACCTCGTCTCAAATGTGGAAAAAGCTTCTCAGTATATACGAGCAAAAATCGGAGACCAGCATTCATATTATCCAACAGCGTTTTTTCCAATACAGATACGAAAACGGAGTCGAAATGTCTGTGTTTCTGTCAAAGATACAGGAAATGCAAAACCAATTAAAACAGTTGGGCGAGGAAGTCTCAGATAAGTTCGCTATAACTAAAGTGTTAATGAGTTTACCAGACGAGTACAAACATTTCGTGTCGGCCTGGGAGTCTGCACCAGAAGACAGGCAGACATTTGATAACTTAATGGCCAGGCTGCTGATCGAGGAGGAGAGACTGAAGGAAAAGACAGGAGAAAAAGAAAGTACACCATCCTCGTCGGCGCTTGTAGCTAGAAGGAATGCGAAGTGTTTTAAGTGTGGCAAATCCGGACATTTCCAAACAGAGTGCAGAAGTAATAAAGACAGTGAGAAAAGCATAAACGATAATAAGTGTTTTTACTGCGGTAAAATCGGACATTACAAAGCGCAGTGTCGTTTCAGAAGGTTTAAGGACGATAAAAAGATGAGTAATGCGTTTATTGTATCGGACTCAGTGCATAAACAATACGAAGAATCAAAGTGGCTAATTGACTCTGGAGCCAGTGAGCATATGTGCCGGGATCGTTCATTATTTTCATCATTTCAAAGTGTATCGCAAAAATCAGTAATAGTCGGTAACGGTGCGGCCATTAGAGTCTTAGGATGTGGACAGATGACGGTGCAAGTCAATAACGGAAGTCAATGGATAGACTCAAAAATAGACAATGTGTTGTTTGTTCCCGACTTAAAGAAAAATTTATTCTCTGTGAACCGTGCCGCTGACCGGGGTTATGTCATAATGACAAATGACAGCTCATGTAAATTTCTCAAAAATGGTGTTGTTTGTGCAATTGGAAAAAGACATGAGAACTCATATTATCTGAATTTTCGTTTCAAGTGTGAAGCTGCAAGTGTTGCAAAAGTAGCAACTAATGATTTGAACGAGTGGCATGAAAAATTGGCACACCAAAATTTTGACTACGTAAAGAAAGTGCTGAACAAAAATAACATTGAAATAAAACAATCTTCAGTTCCTCAATGTGAAAGCTGCTTAAAGGGTAAGATTCACCGGCTACCATTTAATAAAAGTGACAGCGTAACCACTAAGACGTGTGAATTAATACATGGGGATACATGTGGACCCATGGAAGTAGAATCGGTTGGTGGTTCAAGATATTTTGTTGTTTTAAAAGACGACTACTCTAACTTCAGGACTGTGTATTTCGTCAAAGCAAAACACGAAATTAAACGTTGTCTGGAGGATTTTCTGAACAAAGCAGAGAATGTAACCGGGAATAAAGTCAAGACTTTAAGGACTGACAATGGACTAGAATTTATAAATAAAGATGTAATGGAAATGTGTTCAAAGAGAGGGATAATTCATGAAACTACTGTTACTTATACACCGGAGCAAAACGGGAAGGCTGAGCGGGAAAATAGAACCCTTGTCGAAGCAGCAAGGACAATGTTACATGCTAAGAATTTGCCGAAGAAACTGTGGGCTGAAGCGGTAAACACAGCCGTTTTTGTTCTAAACAGGACAGGAAAAGGCAAAGAAGGAAAATCACCATATGAAATGTGGACAAACAACAATTATAATATTCATCAACTGAAGGTTTTTGGTTCCCCTGTGTATGTACACATTCCAAAGGAAAAGCGGAGAAAATGGGACACAAAAGGGGAGAAGGGAATTATGATTGGCTATGGAGTACATGTAAAGGGCTATAGAATATATTTTCCAGAGAGAAACTGTATAGATACGAAAAGAGATGTAGTCTTCTTAAACCAAGATGTATGTAAAGAGAATGAATCAACGGTCACGTTGGATTTGAATGGCCAAGTTAGTCAAGATGAAACTCTAGGAACAATGAAGATGAGTGATGTGAGTGAAGACAGAGAAACTAAAGATACAAGTGATACTCTTACTACTCTTAATGACGACTCTACTGGAGAGAGTGAGTCTGATGATGAATCTGACTCGTCAGAGGTAGAGGAACCGAAGGCTCAGGAGGAAAGGAGTAAGAGAGTGAGGAAACAGACGTCATTTTATCAGTGCCAAAATGTTGTAAGTAAAGAAAGTGAACCAATTACATACAGAGAGGCTATGGGAAGGAAGGATGCAAGTAAGTGGAAAGAGGCAATTGACAAAGAATTACAAACTTTAAATGATAATAATACTTGGTTTTTTAGTGATGCACCGGTGAGCGAAAATATTATTAGTAGCAAGTGGGTTTTTAAGGTTAAGAAAAACAACCAGTACAAAGCTAGACTAGTGGCTAGGGGTTTTGAGCAGGTTAGTGACTTTGATCTTGGTGAAATTTATGCGCCTGTTGCAAAGCTATCGACTTTTAGAGTTTTTACAAGAGTTTTTGTCGCGATAGCTACTCATTTAAATCTACCAATATACCAAATGATGTTACTACTGCTACTAGGATGTTACTGGAGCATTCTTGTATGGGGACATAGATAGAGATGATTTTTATATTAAATTGCCAGAAGGGGCTTATTCTGGGGAGAAAAATATTGTAAAATTGAATAAAGCATTATATGGTCTTAAAAATTCACCCAAGTGTTGGAACAATAAGTTCAACTCTGTGATTGGTAGAGAAGGGTTCATTAAGTCTAAAAATGATTCATGTTTATTTAAGAGGTGCATTGGTAAAGATAAAATGTATGTGTTACTGTATGTTGATGATATTTTGTTCTTTGGTACAAATGAGAGGCATATCGTAGAACTTAAGAATATATTGAATAAAGAGTTTGAAATGAAGGACATGGGAGTAATATCAAATTTTCTAGGTATAAATGTAAAGCAAAATTTGGAAACGGGCATTACTGAATTAGATCAAACAAGTTATTTGGAAAGTATTTTAAAGAAATTCAATATGGAGAATTGTAAAGATATGTCAACTCCTATGGACATCAATTTTAACACTAAAATATTTGCATATGAAACTGTTGAAAAAGATAAAAATATTGAGAAGTTGTGCAGACAAATAATAGGTTGCTTAATGTATGCAGCATCTGGTACAAGACCCGACCTTTGTTATCCAGTTTCTCTGCTAAGTAGATATCAGTCAAACGCAAATAACGAATTACTAAGTGCATTAAAGAGAGTTTTAAGGTATATTAAACATACATTAAATTACAAATTAGTTTTTGAATGTAAAGACATTAATTTACAAGGTTATTGTGATGCTGATTGGGCAGGTGATGTATTGGACAGAAAGTCCACTTCAGGTTATATGTTCAAGCTATCAAACTGTTTGGTTCTGTGGTGTTCTAAAAAGCAAGCCTCAGTAAGTCTGTCTTCCACAGAATCAGAATATGTGTCATTGAGTATGGCTGCTAGTGATGTATCATGGCTTATAAATTTATTAGCTGATTTTAACTATGAAAATGTTTGTCCTGTTAATATATTTTGTGATAACCAATCAGCAATAATAAATGCAAATTGTGATACTATAAAACGATTGAAACACATAGATATTCGCTACCATTTTGTTAAAGATCTTGTGAAAGAAAATAGAATATGTGTTAAGTATATTAAGACTAACGAACAACCTGCAGATATGTTAACTAAGGTTTTAAGTAAGGAATTGTTTGTGAAACATTTAAATGAATGTGGTGTAACAAATTTGAGTATAAATTAATGCTAAACTTTTATATAAATGTATCTCATAGAAAATATATTGTGTTGAGAAGGGGTGTTGAATTAATAGAGCAACACAAATATTATTCTTAGGTTGGTAGTATTGTTTCATAGATTGGTAATATGTTTTATAGGTTGGTAATATTGTTTTCTACAGTTGGCTTTTGTTACTGAAAAATATGTTCCTCATTCTAGAATAAAACAACGTCCTGTTCAGATAAAAACAGTTTTTCATTCATTAGTTTTTACAGTTATAATTACTCACAGTTATTGTATAGTTAGTTTTCAAAAGAAATGAGGCCTTTCCTCATCCTTTATAGCATGTAATTTTTTCTGTCAAAATATATTGTCACTTAGCAAAAAATTTACAAAATGTTCTAGAACCTACGAAAAAAGGGTTTCGAAGGTCCAAAGTGTTTTCCTTATATGCAATAACGGCTGGCCATAAATAGAGTTCGGTAGTTCTAAATTACTGCGCGTGATAAACTGTTGGGTACATTTTTCAAGTGTCGTGCGATGTTGCGTAGAAAGGGATATTTTACGTCTTCATAAAAAGGAAATATTGTGACTCGAGGTGTTTATGGGCAGAAATTACTTTGTGCTGGAGATATAAAGTTGGATGTATGCTGAATATGTTTCTGTATGTATTCATGCAAAGATAATGCCTTTTTTACAGTAGCTGTAATTTTTAAGGTGTTTTTTTTTTGACGTGGTGTTTTTAGCTGTAAAAGCCCATGGTGTTAATTATATCTTTATAGATTTTATCCTTCTTTTTAGCAGTCCGTGTATGTTGATCACTAGCTTACTGCTCGGGCAGTCCGTGTTCGGGTGGCTTTAGTCAGTTACAAGTCAATGTATAATTTCGATGAAATGAGAAAAAAAAAACAACTCATAACGCGTATAAATCATTTTGCTGTAGCACAGATTATAATCTCAATCTCTATATACGTTTTTACTTCAATTATCTATTGTTGCCCCAAAAACTCTCTATCAGCATTTGAATACCAATTCATCATCTCCCGAGCCTTTTCCCAACTTTGTTGGGGTCGCTACCAGTCTTACCGGATTCAACTGAATACCGTATTTTACATGGAGCGACTGCCTATCAGACCTCCACAACCCATTTGAATGGGGAACACAGTATCCCATGGTAAGACTGGTTGTCAGAATTGACTGAACGACTGCCAAAGTTTTATGTATGACAGCCGGGACCTACTGTTTAACGTGCTTTCCGAAACACGGAGGGGTCTCGGTATGTTTTAAATGATCACCCATCCACGGACCAACCGCGGCGAGCGCGGCTTAACCTGTATTATCGGTCAAACTGTGCGGCTTACACTTAGCCATTTGAATACCAATTAATTACGTAAAAATAGGATGAAGAAAAGCGATTGAGTTCAAACAGAATTATTTAATGAAATTGGATAAATGGCTTCGAAAAGCTAATTTTATTTGCTTTTTAATGCCTACTTAAGCATCAAAATAAGTTCTTCTTAAAGTAATTATGTTTAAGTGGGTCCGTGATTGGATTAGATCTATTTGTAAGATACTTTTGCTTGATTGCCAGATAATGATAATTATCTTCTTTATAATGAAACATTGTTTACTAATAAGCTAATAATTAATTAATAGTCGTTATTAAGTTTAACGCAAAATCATTTTTTCCACATTCTAACATTCAGCTTTTTATATATTGACTTTTTATCTGCTTCAGAAACTTAATTTAGCAAACAATATTACAATAATATCTTATATCTTCAAAAATATGGAAACATTAACACAAACCAATATTAAAAATGGCTACAGAAGCATCGCAAAAACTGTATTATTTACCTAAAAACCTAAAATATGTAACGATCAATTTACATATTCGAGTTTCTCTTGAAATACGTGAAAGCGTTCGACGTATCTTCGCGAGGGACGTTAAAAAGTCGTAATACTGTAATATCTCGGTTCAGTCAACGCGAAGAGAATTCTTTACGAGTTATATACGTATTAACCGGGATTTACGCACATTCGCTTAAACAATGGGAGCTCGTCACGAGATGTAGATACCCCGTATTTGATGCATGAGGCTGTATATCATGCTGCATTTACTTTAGGCCTTTCGAGACGATTTTCATGAATTTAATCTTTGTTAGTCAAGTGGTATTTCTCGAGTTGTTTCTTAAGAGCTTGTATACACGACGCCACAGCCGCGTCGTAACCGCGCGGTTGTTTGTTTTTATCATTCACTATAATATTATGGTTGTTTGTAATACATTGACAGCTTCGTAAATTCTCGGCCAGTATTGGAAAAAAAAACAAATGACTACATTAAAAGACTAGTATGTCAGGTTTCATTGTAAATTGCAAATGCGTTCTTGACTTATCTGATAAATAAAAATACTCTAGAAGTTACTAGGTAGAAAATACACATGACATTTTTCCATAGGTCGAAAAATAAATGACGAATTCCCAGGGTTAAGTAAAAAATAAAGTTTGAAATATGCGTTAATATTCAACTCTTAAAACCTTGAACAAAATTCTGATAATTCTATCGAAGAAAATACATCGAATATTTTTACAGAACTTGACTCGTGTGAGTCCCAAAAGATGTAAGTAGATACAAGATAAGTGTGCTTGTGGGACCGATAAGGAAGTTCGAATACTCGATACACAAAAATAACATCACTTAACGCACTTACGGGGAATATTAGACTGATAAATATTAAAAATAGCAAGTTTATTTGTAAATTATACGTGTAATTTATCAACCGACTTCAAAAAGTGGAGATTCTCAATTCGTCTGTATTTTTTTTTCTCATGTAAAGCGGAACCTTAGCGATTTAAAAAAATATATTTTCATTGGTAGGGTTTGGATACCTTAGCGATAGTCCCATATACCCAATTGAAGTATTTTTTTTTTCCAAGTTTATGTGTTATTAATTAAAGGTAACTGTCAAAATGGTTACCTCATGGGATTTCTTAATATAGAATTCTTAAAATTATACCTACTAAGTATTTTCTTAAATCTTAAATGAGAAATCCCTTAAGTAACCAAGAACGACTCTGAGTGCGGTAGTAAAGAGTATAAAAATAAGGAATAAGCCAGTGCTTTGGTAGTTAACACAAAATATTATTTGAAAAGTCCGGCTACGGATATAAAAAGCTATAAAAATAATTCATTATACCTTCCATTAGATTGATTTCCCTGCCAAGTTACTAAAGATATTAAAGGAATTCCTTATCATAATTTTAATTTACTTTATAATTCCTTTGGGATTGGAAATTGATTTTCACTCAAGAAAGGTACCTTTTACCTTTGAGCTAACAATACTGATAATAATGTAATAACATAAAATTAGAATTATCGAGGCTGTGTAGGTTGTGGGTCCTGTGTAAAGTTCATACCATTTACTTTTAGGGGTACTTCGGGCCACCAGACACGAAAATAGACCTTAATATTTGAACAAAACTAGTGTTATTGCTTGTATCAAGTTTAAACGACGTGACTATTCTTAAACACATATTATACGTACTTTGATTCTGCAACTATACTAAAGCCAATCTGGAAAGAGAATTAAACGTTATTACTAATTACGCAATTATCAACTTTGACAACATGTGTTTAAGTTCATTTTAGAATGACAAATATTACCGAAAACGGCCTAAAAGTAATTTGAATGTGATGGAAACTGAACTGTTAGTCATTGAATTAAGGTTCATAATCCCAAAAAACGGTCATTATTTCTTTAAAGTGGCTGATATATACTTATATTATATGTTGTGTTATTCTTTGTAGGCCATATTGAATACTGGAGTTTTGATTTCGGTTATTGGTCTACACATTTCATTCCAACCATTACAGTAATCTTTGTATTAATTTTGTTAGTTTATAGTTTTATTATTTACTACTTGGTTATTTTTATGTTCCAGTATGTATATACCCTTTGCATATCAAAAATATCTTAAGTAATAAAAAACACAACAAAACATCGAACCTACCTAACAAAAACTAAATCAAAATTCATTATCCTATAACCAACTGAATTATTATAATGTAAAACAAAATCTTATAAATCTAATTGCTTGTACAGAAACTCAGCTGTTTTTTCAGCAATTAATTCGATGGTTTTTATGAAAACGGATCATTAAACACCTTTTTTTGCGACCCCTGCCTAAACACGGTTAATTGCTCAGATTATGGTAATTTTATACAAAAAAAAAGTCGAATGGTTTATCTTTATTCTTTAGAACGAAGTTCTTAAAACCGCGTTTTATACGACAATCGATATTTTTTAGTCAGTGTACAGTTTTGAAGAAACAGACGTGACATGCTTGGAATAAGTAGGTATATGAAAAAGGTAACATACACACAATTACTTTACTTTACGTGACATACTTACAACAAAGGGCAAAGACCGCTTCTTGTAAGCAGAAATTAAGAGCATTGATCATTACGCTTGTTCACTTGCGAATTGACGTTTTCATATATTGGTTTATAATAATTAATTAACTTGTTTCCAAAATTAATATCTCAGAGACATAAAAATGGGAGAAAAAAATTATAACACATTATGATACAACAGCATAAGGTGGCGAAAACTATTATAACGGCGTGAACACACTAACCTATTTTCTAGAAAAAAAAACACATTTTCTCCCCTCCTAAAAATCGACAAACACTCAACATTTATGTAGCGGATAAACAGATAAACAATAGTAACAGAATAATTTCTAAATAACCCATAAAAGGCAACCTTTCGAGGATCCACGGAATTCATGTGAATCGTATCGTATCTCTCCTGTGTTCAATGTCTAACGTATAATAAACTGTTTTGTACCACGATAAGAGAACTTTTTAGGGTTTCCTTTTACCCAACATATCCCGGAGGTGTCGTAGAATTTCACGTAAGAGCTACCATGTTGTAGTTTGAGTGTCAAATCAGTTGTTTTGTGGTCTTACTAATTTTAATATAGTTTTAAATAAAACTGTATCATCTTAATTAATGTGTAAGTATATATTTGTTTTCATCGTTTTGTAGCACATGAAGTGTACTTTAATTAATTTATTCGATCACTAAATTACAATCAGCATATTTTAAGTCCTAATACATATAAATAAACCAAATCCCGATTAAGTAAAGTTTGAAACATTTAATATTAATATTTTGTTACAGGAATTTCATGAAAAACCTGATTTCTTTTACTGAATATGACGTTCTTGATAAATAAATTATTATTTGTTCAAGATAAGCAGGAAATTCGATAATCATTATTAAGATATCGGAATAAGGTACATAAAAACTACTACTATGCGGTATTAAGTAAGTCATTTAATATTAAACTAATTTATGATGATTATCCTATCTAGGATCCCTCATACAGACTTTGCTAAGGAAGCTAGTTTCGCATTAGGTGAATCTGTCATTCTCCATCAATGAGAGACAAATTACTGGCCTATGTTTGGTGGAAATTGACGGATGGACCTGATTAGAGACTAGTGATACTATCGAATATTTACACGACTGCCCAAAAAGGAGTGTTATGTTTTCAGGGTTCATGTATGTATGTGAGTTTCTTTCTTTCCACCATAACTTCTAAAAAGCTTGGCCGATTTCAATGTTTGTGGTATCATTAGAAGTTTGAGTTATCCCGGGTGATATAGGCCATGTGGACATTAAAAAATGGTCAAATGTGAGTCGAAATCGCCTGCAAAGGGTTCCGAACGATATTTTTTTGTGTTGTGTCCTGTTTTTTTTTGTTGTTCACTAAAAGGTATTAAATAAAAAAAATTGAATAAAAAAAAATAAAAAACGCGGGGTCGGTTACTTGGAACAATTCATTACAGGTCCCCCGACTGCAAATATTTGACTTGTTTTTAATTTTTTTTGACATGGCAGGCGTGTTTTTTAGTTCTTTTTAATTATATTTTTTTTTTTACTCTCGATTCCATTTCAGAAATACAATCTTATTTAAGTTAGTTATCTAGTAAATAGGTGCAGCAGGTAATATTAAAAAGTTATCCACATCATTTGGGCTTTCCTTAATTAACTCTTGAAGGCTAGTTAACCCGCTTGACATTTTCTGACTTCGAATCTTACGGATCATACGGATTTCACGGATCATACGGATCAATTGTTATATTCCGCCCAAGAAAATAACGTTTACCGATACACGCAATATGTTTGTTTTAAAAGATTTGTCGCAGAATACGGATGTAATCCGCCAACTTGGCATCGCTGCCATTGATCTAAGCTTATAAGGATTTCACTTGAATGAAATTGATATTGGAACGTGGTTCCCATGGTATTTTCGGGTTAAATATTATATGTAGAGTTTGGGAAGAATAGATGTGGCTGTCCTTTTTTGTGACGATTTATTTTGAGGAAATTTTTACAAATTATTGAAATGTTTTAACATTAATATTTTAAACAGATAGTCATATTGTAGCCTTAACTAACAAAACTGACGTTTAAAAGTATTTGAAAAAAACTAAAATAATATATCTATTGATTATAGGGAAATTAAATTAGAAGTAGTAATTGTAGTGACAGCAATTTTTTACACAAATAAGTCAAATTAATATGGTCAAAACTAATTAAACAGATGACATAACAGATTATAAAACGAATAAACCGTAGAAAGCCACTATTATTTACTTATAATAATGTAAAACAACATACTCACTTTAATAAACAAGCTGTCGCTTACAATTATGAAAAATTAACAATTTCAAAGTTTTGATACCGTCGTTATTTAGAGGTTTCAGCGTTCCTGAATAAGGCTTTGTTTTAGTATATTATCTGAAGCTTATTTTATGCTCCAATAAACATAAATTATTTGTTGTTAATAGACACTCCCTGAGATTACATCTTAGTCCTGTCTCTAAGGAATGATCTTAATAATTTACCCTGTGTATAAATTTTAAGCTGTCAACAGTTTCACTGCAGGGATTTCATTATATACCTTTAGAGAACCTACTTTATTTCATCTTATATTGTTACCTTACGCTAATGACCTTAGTTTGTTAAAAAATCTTTGAAAGTGATTAAAAATACTTCAATATTTATTATCTTTTCCACGTGGAAGGAATTGTGGAATAAAGGCTTATTTATAAACTTTTGTACACGAAATCATAATACTTTGTCGCCATGGAAACACGTGCTTATGTTTATAAATGAATTAAAACGCTTTTGTACTCTAGGTATGTCTTAAAGGTTTCATTTAAAACAGTTTCTGAATATTATTCGCATCACACTTTAAATTGTAACACAATGAAAATTTTTATGTAAAAAAATAAGACGAATTTGAAGAATCCGTATTTTAAAAAATATGATTGTTCGAAAAAATGGATGGACGGTCAGGGCCTCGATTCAGCTATTTAAGAGTTGCTTGAATTGACCGAATGATCTGCTTTATTTGGTCATTTTTATCGTCGATAATTGGCATTCTGCTAACTGTCATTACGATAATTAATAAATTGGTCATTACGATCATTCTCTTCGAGAGTTCAATGAGATTTTATTGTAGGCTTATCTGAATACGAAAATTAGGCACAATAACAAGTACAATGACCGGCCACTGACATGCATTTAAAATAGCTGAATCGAGGCCCAGGTTTAAAAATTCCTTTCTTATTTATTGTTTGTTTTATTTTAAACTCTTACCGCATTCCAAAGTTGGTTTGGAATTTTTTAATGAAATTTCGTTTACCCGGCAAGAAGTTTCTTAATTGACTGCCAGGAATTACAAAGATGGAATACTTCCTTTTGGCTCGTAATCAGGTAAAGCCCAGACTAGTTTTTAGTCTTTGTAAGGTTTGTTTTAGGTAAGTTTGTTATCGTTTCCGTTATAACGAGATTAAAACAGCCCAAGATTAGTCACCTAATGCTTTTTTCGGTACTTAGATAAAGTTTATTTTTTGTGTTTGACATGACTGTAATATCAATAATGCAATGCCTATATTAGTAAATAGTTTGTAATACTTTATTAGCTGCCCTGAATGTTTACATGCAAGCGATAAAATCTCGATGACAAGTACCTATTGTAATTAAACTTTTCGTTAATAAGAAGTGAATGTAATTTAATCACATCAAAGAAGAATTTAATTCCAATAAAAATGTAATTAAAGAGAAATAAGGGCGCGGAAGGGTTGATTCCGTCGAAATCTTATAATTTATTAATATTAATGAACCGTTGGAAGACCCAAAGGTGTCGAGAAAGGATTTATTACTGATTGTTATTAATTGCCTCATTTAAGACTGATGATTCGAGCACTCAGCGATTAAATAACCTCTTGATAAAAGATGTCTCTTTTGATGTTCTTCCTGTTTTCTTATACAGATACGAAAATACATAATTATGACAAGATCTTAGAAAATGTTGCGACCTGCATTCATTTGGATGTACGTTTTTGAATGTTCTTTTTATTTGTGTAATGTGTTTGGTATAGGTAGTTATGACTCTGAATTGAAGTCTGTATGTTTTTGGGGATTAGATTTTAAAGTACTAATGAAAAAAAGAAATAAAAAGTTCGAGGAAAATACATTCAGTCAACCGTAAGGGAAATGGGTGAACTTTGCAAAAACCAACGTAGTTAGTATTCAAGTATGGATATTGGCAACTTAAAATACTTAAGTAAAGATGCCAATCCCTGACAAAAGATCTTCAGATTGTCTGTCGTTGGCTTGATAGTGCCAGCTCACATAACACCAACCTACTTATTCCATAAAGGAATGAAACCTACAATGCACTTAACAAACTTTATGGCTGCAGTCCCATCAAAAATGTCATCCGCATTGCCATAAAAATTTACTTACACTAGTATTACTATATCCCCTTATCTCAAGGGCCGGTCTTTGCTAAAGCGGAGATGAACGGAACGGAGCGGAGCGAAACGGAGAAGCTTTAAAAAAAAACTCTCTCTCTACCCTCCTATTTCTTACTAGTTAAGGCTGTGGTGAATCCCTCCTTATCAAAGGAGTCCAGCTCGTCCCGCCATCTAAGTCTGGGCCTACCGCGATGTCTCTTGCCATTTAATATATATAACTTGTTTACAGTAGATAATATAATTCACGGGAATGAGCGCGTACATGCATAAATACCTTTTTTGGGCTTTACGTTTCGACCGGGTTACATTGGCCGTGGCCGCAAGCATACTGATTGCCGTGAATTATTATATTACTGTAAACATGCAGCGCGATTGTTAAAAGTAAGTACTTATATAATATGTTTTTTACACTTCTCTGTGGATTCGGGCCTTCTCCGCTCCGCTCTGCTCGTCTCCGCCCTTAGGGCGCTTATTCTTGAAGGAAACACATCTACACAGAAATTCCCTATTTATATCTTTCCCGTCGATTGTGAGATATTCAAGCAATATCTGCTAAGCTCGTGATAAATTATACGTGTTTTATGCGTAATGTGGCGCGCATGTGCTGCCATCTGTCAAAATAATGCCGCGTTTTATTGTTGTAAAGGCATTAAGTCGGGTATTAAGACTGCTATATTTAATACTGAGATACGTTCTTTGTGAAGAATGTTCGGATTTTATTGTAATCCGATAAGAGTTTATAAAGTAATGGCATGTATTGGAGATGGATGGTACAGGAGCTAGCTTTTATAGTATTTATGATCTCATCCGCTGAAAACTGACTAAGAACAATAATTCCAACTGGTTTTAGTATCACTTGAACTGCTTCTCTATCGAGACAGATTTTAAAATTATTATTTATTATCTTAAGTCCTTGGCTAAGCCTTGCTGGTCTACTCAAGTTCATTAAAATCGGCTATGTGGTTTAGCTGTTCAAGCGTAACATACATACCTACTTAGTAACTTTCGATTATAATATTATAAATATAACAAATTTATGCACTGTTCGGGATCCTTCAATTAGTAAATAACTGAATCTGGTACATATCTTTTGTTGCAATTTTGTAAGCAGTCAAAATGATTACTCTATCGGTATCCAGTCGTAAATAAAAGGCCCGTATTCCATTGTTGATTTACCGGGTAAAATGTCAAGTCTCAATAAATCTGGGACCCTGTACCTTTCGAAGATGTTCAATCTACTCGAAAAAAGTATAGGTAACTCGTAAATAATGAATCGGAACAAGTATGTAGCAGGGGTTGTAATATATCAACGGGTGCTTATATTGTGAGGCCCGTCTTTTTCGGGCACAAATAAAACAATCAATCCGATGTAGAGCTTTTCGAGAAAAAGACTCAACATTCTCTCGATAATCGTAGGAATTTATAATGAGCAAAAAAAGTGTAAATGAAAATTCGTGACGAAAAGGTGAAATAATATTTCTATTTATTATATTACATTTTCTTGATTAACGTAAACTGTTATTATTTTTCTTGTTGAAGATTTTTTTCTTTCCAATATCGCTTGTACAATCCGTTTTTTAACGCGCAAATTAGCATTTTTCTTTCAAACAACCCGAACAACGGTTGTTAAATTCGACTCACCATTGTCGAACCCAGCTCAAACTTTCCTAACACTGTTGTACAATTCACAGTTAAACGGAATCTATAAATGAAAAGCGAATAGTGTACAAAACATCTATTCATCATTCATCTGTTAATTTCATCTCTATCTTCATTAAGACCATTCTCATTTCTTCAAAGGTATAAAATACTTCGCAATCTCAACTCATTAACGATTTCAATAGCTATCATAATTCTGCAAGGCAACTAGTTCTTGGAAGTACCTATCTGGTTTAATAATCCCTTGCTCTGGCTAACGAGACCTCACTAATGGGAAGCCCGCTAGCACTCGTAAATAACTGAATAACACTTACAGTTAGGAATTTGTGAACATTTTAGGACTTTAGGACAACCCTGCGGCCTATTCTAGCAATTATGTTTCGTCTCCGGCGTTAAGGCAAGCTACAACACATTTATGGTTGCCTAGTACGTGAAACTTTGATCGATAGCGATTTCAACAACTATTTGGGTTTGTCGAGACGTTTTATGGCCGTTTTACGAGTGATGTTTTATTTCTTAATTACCGCCCACTGAAATAGATTGTTGGTGTTGTAACGTTTTATGATGGAGTAAAGCTGTATCTGTTGACTTTGTGTTAATATTTTTTATGGTTTGGCGTCTAGCTGTAATTAGTTTCCTGTTAAATATTGGGCTGCTAAAAATAATAATAGAAGAAAGTGTTTTGATTCGTCAGATGATCTGCATTATTTCAGATAGGTATGAAAACCAACTTTCTAAATTGCCTGGAGTTTGTGATTATTTCGTTGTCTCTTTAGTTACACTACTTTAGTTTCAGAACAATATATATTATTATGTAATGTTGGCCACAATTATTATTATCATTATAAAAAATCTGCTTACGTTTACTATAGAATAAATGAGAGAGAGAGCGTAATATATTTTTTATTTAAATATTTCGTGTGACAGAATCTTGAATATAGGACATGTATTACCTACCTCCATATTACCTCGGGGACTGAAATTAGTACACCTGAATCAGGTATTTTACTAACTACAATTTATCAACATTTTGAGCCATAAATCTGTCAACTGAAAGCAATAATTTATTTTCCATTTCTAGTCCTGTTTTCTCTATTAAGACTAGCGTATTCATTTTCCGAACAAATTTTTGCTAGATTAATAGCACATATGCTGTACTTTTGCATATTATATCACTACATAGTATAAAGCAAAGTCGCTTTCCGCTGTCTGTCCCTATGTATGCTTAAATCTTTAAAACTACGCAACGGATTTTGATGCAGTTTTTTTAATAGTAAGAGTGATTCAAGAGGAAGGTTTATATGTATAATATATGCATAATGTAGTAGAGAAACACAGATAATCTTAGAGGTTTTTATGTAAGGTTGTAATTAAACACACTTTTTTGCGCTTACATTGCTAACGCTGGCTGAACCCTACGAGATAGATCAAAATAATGTACTACAGTATTGTACACCTTAAAAAGGTCTACTAAAAAGTCCGCAATGGTATATGTCTATCTCTTGAGGATAACTCTTAAATACATTGTGCATGTAATATAGATCAATATGGCCCTGTACAGCATGTAATTTAAATGAATATTTTCGAAGATATTACAGATTTAAAATGCAGGGACATAGCGGTTGCGGCAGTAGCGGCAGCCCGGGCCGGTACCGCGTACCGGGGGACCGGGGGGCGCGTGCCTATACCTCTTTATGATTATGTAGTATATTTAGTATCAGCATTGCACCCGTGCAAAGCCGGGGCGGGTCGCTAGTGTGTTTATAAATAAATTGGATATCAGCCTGTCTATTCTGTTAAAATTTCGGTGACAGGTGAGAGTGAAGTGATAATAAAGCTCACTTCAAAAGTGAACCCAATTGGCCTTGATTTAGAATTCAAATTCGAGAATACGTATTTGACATCTCACTGCGGATTCCGCTGTCGAGACATGAAAATAATGTTACAGAATAGCAAGGCAGGTTAATATCCGGTTTTAAAAATAAATTGGACATTGTACGTATAAATAGTGTGTATATACGTTACCAGTTACGCTAATGTAATTCATTGTAATTCTTTATCTTATTCAGAACCAAACACAATAAAAAGGGTGCTTAAATCAACCCTTTTAACCTTGATTTGAGTTGACTTTTCTTTGTTTCCAGTCAAGGTCGTACATGAAAAGGGTTTTATGACTAGTGTTATTTTATTTGTGTTGTTTGGAAAATGGGGTAGATGACTGTTTTTTTTTAATGTCCGTCTTGTAGAATAGACTGTCAAAAAACACTTTTTTTATAAATATAAGGACATAATTGTTTTTACTTTTTTACGTTTCTAAAACTCACGATGCTTCACTAGTTTGAAATGGAAATTTCAGGAGTGGAATTTATGGCACAAGCACGACATCATTAACTCTGTTTTATCTGCTTAGTTTTTTCTTATTTTAAAAGCACAAAATATGTGTATGTGTGTGTATGGGTCTGTCTGACCGACAGACCCATAAATTTAGTTTTTTGTAATTCACTTACGCCATGAAAGTCAATTTAAAGGGAAAACTCCCTAGTTTTGGTAGCCAACTAGATGGACATCGTTCTAAGCCATCGCGGCATCGGTACAACTTTGATATTTATCTCAACATTATGATTCCGGGTCGTCCTTTAAAATTGTTTCCGGAACAATGGTTTGTTTAGAATATTCGATGTTGGATGCTATCAGGGCCATCATGCTTCTAAAGTTACCCTTTTCATCGTAATGTAAACAGGGTCAATGTTTCTATACAATGCTGTTGGAAAATTATGAAGGAATACTATTAAAAATTTTCAACGGCTTCGTTATATTTTTGGGTTCATTTTGGGTCCTTTCGTTGAATAAGTTTTGAGGCTATTATCAGGTAACAAGCCTTTATTAAAAGGACAGCGGGGTTTAGTTAAAATGTACTGTCGAGATTATATCAGATACGGGATGAAAACTGACCTTATTATATTTATTTTAATAGTGGGCTTTTCGGAATCTATAATTAGTGCAATACACAAAAACAATTTTGAAGTCCTTTTAAGTGGCCTCTGTATTTTTGTGACATCTAGCATTATATGTACCTATACCGAATATTTGGAAAACAGGTTATTTCCTTTTTCAATTCCATCTACCATCAAGCTCTTCTCCCAAAACCTCATGATGCAGACCAAAGTCTTTAAACCCCGCATGCGGTTTAAATTGTCCAAATAATAACGGTCGTTTAACAGCCCGTTATTGTCGCATTTCGGTTCCGTACCCAAAACTAACCACATTTTGGGTTTATTGCAAAAGCCCAAAGTCTAAAGGTTGATTTTTGAGGACGAAATGGAGAAAATACGGAATTTCAGCAGAAATGTAAAATTATGGCATGAAATGTAATTATGTCACACTTTGTATTTGTTTACCCAAAATGCAGTGTTGTGTGTAATTAGGATCTCCCCTGCTGAAGTTTCTTTTATTAGATGCATATTTTGTAAACCTTGCTTTTTATCAAAATTTACTTCTTATGTATTTTTCTGAGTTTATATTTTCTTCATTTATATTTTTACATTTTATTGTGTCTAGTTATCTCCGGTATTATTTTCGTTCAATATAGAGAAGGCTTTAAAAAAAGTAAAGAATATTTTATATGATATCTTTAAGAATGAAGTTGGTATATTTAAATAGCTATGTTTGCTCTATTTTTCGTAACTATTTCACTACTTTCAACGTTTCTTTTATCTTTGCTTATATAGTAAAAGACTTGCTATTTAACTTTTATCAGCACGTGCATCAATAAACTTCTATCCAGATTACTTTTACTGCCGCAAGGAGGTTTAAGTGGACTTCAATACATCTCGACCCAAATCCATATGTCCGAAACTGGCAAACACAAGCCAAACACTTTTATTGCGCAAGTTTATTTTACGAGTCGCAAATATATCGCGGGCTATAATATCGGTTGTTTTATAGCGTGTCCCAACCCTAGCACAGTGATATGTCACTGATCAGTAGGGTTGGGAAAACACGGACACTGTTTTCGTAACGGTTTCAAATATGGCACCGTATTTGTGTTGCGTTCCTGATTTGAATTTCGATGGCTTTCCGTGCTTTGCTTGTCAATATGTTTGTAAGGGAAGCCAACTGTTTAATTTTGGTGGAATCCCTTTGAGTAGTGATTGATTAGATGCGCCAATAAGGCTGGTAGAATATTTTGATATCTGGATCTGTGGAATCATATTTTAGCCTAGATACCAAAATGAGCAAGTACTAATGTAACTTTTCAAAGTTATACGTACTTTCTTAATTATTCTAAGACACTTCTGACTAACGGTGAAGGAAAACATCGTGAGGAAACCTGGATTCTAAAATTGGGATCTGAAATCGCCAATCCGCAATTGAGCAAGCGTGGTGATCAATGCTCGTGCCTTCTCTATATGGGAAGAGGCCTGTGCCCAGCAGTGGGACGTTTATAGGCTGGAATTATTAATTATACCAAAATGAGTATTAATATAACATGCTTCATTTACATGAAGATACAGGATAAAAAAATACCGACAGTTTCTTGAAGTAGTAACGTAAAGTAAGTAAATTAATTACCGAGTTATATGATAACAAAGATTTCGAATAAATAATTCAAATAGTCAAAAATAATGAGCTTCTTATATATTATTTATCTAATACAGTTATACTAACAACTGCCAAGTTATCATCAAAGGTTATACAAAAGAGGAGCTTACAGAACCGTTATCAAAATATTATGTTATGTAATATTTTACGTTTTTGTATTTTAATAATATCAGCCTTGAAAGTTTCAGATACAGAAGGTAACATTTTGGTAACTAAACTTTAATATTATACGTTTACTTGTAAGGTAATTTATACAAGAATGGAATATCTTTTTTCCGTTACTGTAATTTACCGATTCTCAATTTCAAAGTAACATTTATTTTAAGTAATACTTGTAAACCTTAAGGTCTCTAGAAATTTATGTACTTATACTACTTATGTAATTTTTTTTTCATATTTTTTTCCGGTCTAACAATGTTATCAGATACCCATTTTTAATACTTACTTTATGTCAAAACAAGAAGCTGAGCGATGTTTCTATCTATACATTAAAAAAGATAATCTTCTCCGCCATCTTTGTTATCAGTAATCTTTATTTCGACGAAATCCTTTGATGCGTTTCGTTTTATTTCTTAAATTGTCTTCAACCTCTAAAATAGGTCAATGTGGACACTTTACCCGTCGTATTGAAAAAAATGGCCACCATTTTGCGAACCTGACCTCTGAAGAAATGCCGAAAGGAAACCAAGGATTTGATTTCCCTGAAACATTTCCATTTTCCTAAGCTTTATAAAATACCTTTTTCATTTGATTTTGACTGATAGCATCGAATTTGGCATTCGTCAAATAACTGTTATTTTTTTGCATGGGTTTTTCAATACTTTTATTTCCGTAGAAAGGACCAGATTAATGGACTGTCTTAGTTTTTAAATATCTCCAGAAAAAATATCATAGATTATTATATTTGTTGTAAATATCATAGTTTGTTGTAAATGTAAATTATATTTGTTATATATTGAAGCATTTTTATTTATGTCTTAAAATACTATTTAATATCTTCAGTTTTTTTTAACTCTATGATGCTTTAATTCTCCGTAATTTTTTTACATTATTTTTTTTCGTGTATAATGTTAGGCCAGATAGGTAGGTACTATGAAATCTCTAGAATCTAAGTCCTAGTAAAACTGCAGCGTTAGTCCCATCGATCACTAATCAATGTATCGAATAAAACAATAGCTCGGAATACGCTCGTTTGTGTGATTTACGCGACCATTTCGCTATTTTACTGCATTTTTCATAGTCTGTTGTTAAAAAGCATACGTTTTGAGGTTATTTAATCACCTCACGGGATATTTTAGAGTAGATGTGTAGACCAAGTACAGTCAAAAACTAGTTTTAAACTATTTCATTTTTTTTTGTGTCAGTAGTTTTCTTCTTATCTGACCGGTCCTCAAAATAGCTAGATTTATTGCTCCTTGATTAGGTTTTTTTAAGTCTTGTGCTATGTCTGCTCTGTGATCCATGATTTGGGGGACACCACAGTGACACCATTCATCTTGCGAAAGCCACTTAACTCCGCTACTTCCAGGTTTTCCAGGGAAGATGTGGTCTTGCTGATAGGAGTTCAGCAAAAGTTTGTAAGAAGCGGTTAAGAACCTTTTGGCCTACAGCTACACTCCTTACTAAGACGAAGAGAGAGACTTTATCGTTTATTTTCGTAAACCGTTGTTGCTTGTGTGGTGCGGTTGACTGTACATATATATGTCGAGGTAATGGGGTATCTAGTGTAGTAGGGTTTGATTTACTATCCGGTCGTTTGAAAGCATTCCGAATGGATATACAAACATTACCTTTATCACCGTAAACAGTATGTAGAGAGAGTGTTTAGGTAAATTAAGGCTGAGTTTGGATCTGCAACTCACTAAGTCACTATTAAAAATAAATAAAAAATCAAAGTTACTAATGCATGCTATCTAATTATTATTTCTAAATAAATGCGGACAACATCACATACATTGCTCTGAACCCAAAGTAAGTAGCTATAAAGCACGTCTTGTGTTATGGAATTCAGAAACAACGAAGGTACCACAAACACCCAGACCCGAGACAATGTAGAAAAGTGAGTTTCTGCATTGACCCGCCCGGGGATCGAACCCGGGACCTCAGAGCTAGCGACACCTTGAAAACCGGTGCGTACGCCACTCGACCACGGAGGAATGTTGATTGACGATGTCAATCTTTGATGTTATCAACTTTTAATTTACTTTTGGATATGCCTAAATTAAAATCTTCTGCCCAGCCTTTTTCAAGCTATGTCTGCGTCTGCTTCTAGTCTCTGATTCAGCTGGTATACCGTATTTTGCTTGTTTTACTGGGTTCTCAGTCCCTCCTAAAAATATATAGCATAAATAGATTATTATTAGCCAATTTTTTTTTCACTGCCGGGCAATTCCATTATTCTCTATTCCGATCAATTCTTCATAAAATAATCGAGTTCATAACTATATAACATAATAAATATATTATAAGTTATGCATAAACTATTCGCTAAGGTTGTCCGTTCATATTAATTTCCTGTTTCCTAGTTATTTCCGATGCCCGGTTCTTGTATTAGCAAACATCGTTCGAACGCTAGTGCTACAGTAGAACTACGGTAAAAGCTTCCGCAATTATGTTTTAAATATAACGTAATTTTAAAGAAAACTAAGGGTAAAATGTTCTTAAAATTATGACACTCTGAAAAACTCTGACGCCCTTATCTTAATATATATAAATCTCGTGTCACAATGTTTGTCCTCAATGGACTCCTAAACCACTTAACCGATTATAATAAAATTCGCACACCATGTGCAGTTCGATCCAACTTGAGAGATAGGATAGTTTAAATCTCAAATTATAGTCGCAATTTTAAGAAATTGACGCGGACGAAGTCGCGGGAATCAGCTAGTATAATTATATAAGGACATGAAGACTGTTGAGGACAATGACTAATTCATAAGTTGCCTTTCCAACCTTTTGCACCAAAGTGTTAATAGATTATGTGTCCATAGAACACCTAAAAATAATAATAATTAACGTTTATATAATACAACATAAGCTCAAGCTTTTATAAAAATTGATCCCTTGAAAACAGAGCATAAGATGCTTCTCTTCTTGAGAAGTCTCACCCCTGCATTGGGTGGGTTACATGGCCACTGTCCTTATGCTGAAGAATAGGTAGCCAATATTCGGTATCACAAGTTTTGTTTTTTTTGACCCGGTGGAAATCCTCCATGGACTACCTCCGCCCTTGGGAAGACGCAGGGGTGTGCCAGACTCCTACCGGCTAAAACCACAGTAGTGCTTCACCGTTCCCTATTGCCGGGACCAGGCAGGAACGCATTCCGCATACCAGGTATCACAAGACCTGTTCCAAGTTCCTGTTCATGAGGAACACAACACCTACTTAATGACCCGTCAAGCAAGACAAAAGAACGATAACTACAAATATTTTACGGATAATTGGATTCTTTCTCGTTAGCCCGTCACGCTCTGACCTCAGCCGGGTGCTGTCATTAATTAACTGCACGGAACAATATGGTGTTGACTTAACACCCGCTCTGCTTCTCATTTGTTTCTTGTTAGATTTATTTCGGGATGCGAAGGACGCATATATATATTATTTTCAAGCAACACACTGTGTTTATGTCTTTTTTAAATGTTTCAAGTCACAGGTCTGCCGAAGGAAATTCCATATGAAATAAGCAGTACCTTTGTACCTATTTGATTTGTATATTGTGTTAATTATTTTATGTCCTCTGTGTGTACAAAAACCTATAAATAAATAAATAAGGACTTGTTTCCGCTTAATTCATAGGAGTTGTCCTTTTTTGCAGTTCTGTTTCAACGCGTTGTTTACCTTTACGTTGGGGGTATACAGGGTGTTAAGAAAACCCTGTCCGATCCGTGAAAGTGTTGTTAGGTATCGATATCTGATTACAAAAATGTGGAAAAAAAAGAACAAAAAATTATAACCTAAAAAATTTTTTTTTCTCAAAAGTCGAGAGAGAGAGAGTCGGCGTCGTCACAGATGCTACCTAATTACCAAACAAAAGGCCCCCAAAAATACCGACGAAATTGGTATTATAGTTTTTGATTTAATCTAAAAGGGGAATGACGAATCTAGGCCCAGAATTGCACAAGAGATTCGTTTTACAAAAAAAATATGTTGGTATTTTTTAAATGTCTGCCACGTATTCATTAGTCTGTGCATGTCGGTAACATTTTTTCATAAATATTAAACATTATAACGACTAAAACGGAACTTGAACATAACATGAGTTTCAAATGTTGCCTTTACAAAAAAATGTTGGCAGGTAACTAATCAGAATAATTATTTTTCGTTTATTATTAAAAACCGTTCAGTTTCTTCCCAGCAAACATACATTATACCTATCTAATTCCTTAAAATATCTTTTAATAATAATTATTATACCAATTATTAATAATAAAATATATCTATAAATCGACCTTTTCAAAAAATATATCTATCTATAAAAACTTTTTATGGCAAGTTCCTATTGCTATGTCAAAGTTTTACTTGTCACTGTCAGTTGCCAAAATACGTAATTGTCAAAATCATTGCTTCTAGCAACTCCATTGCGGTTACTTGCTTATGTTTATTGCGGTTTAAATTGACTACTTTTCGCTATAAATACTGACTCTGACGATTCTCCTATACCTGACGACCACGGCCTGATTATGGATTCTGTTCCCGCTACTCATGACGACACTGGCGACATAAACTGCAGTATATAAGATGGACTATAAGAATCTTAAATAACTTTGAAATGCTAAGTTCTTTGTAAATCATTTCTATTACTAATTAATTGTTAGAATTGCTCCCTATTATTATTATTATTTTATATTTGTGTGCACAGAGGGCCTAAATTACTATGGCGACTTGGCATTCCCCTTTAGGGAATTTCGGGGCAAAAAATGGTTATTTCAAAGTTCATTATTATTGTTTCTATCATGAATTTTCCAAATTTAATATTTTATTTGGGCATGTGATTGTGAACCCTATAATTATCACCCTTTCGGGTCGGACAGGGTTTTCTTAACACCCTGTATACCTTTTAGAAAGAAATTACAAGCAAGCTAAATTTGTCTTCATCGGCAGGTATTTAAAAATTAGACATTTTCATCAGATGTCCTTAAAGTTATAAGTTTCTATTATAACAATATTACATTATACATTCTTTCTATTATATAATATTATAACATAACATACCATCACGCCTGTATCCCCGAAGGGTTAGGCAGAGGTGTACCAATGTACACACAGTTCGCCGGTATGTTAAGGTCCCATGTAATAGGGGGCGAACCTATTGCCACTAACCGGGCACAAATCCAAACTCCGACCTGCTACTGAGAATTTCATAGAAAAACCCAATAACATCTTGGTCGACTTGGGAATCGAACACAAGACCTCTAGCGTAGCAGTCGCGCTTAGCGCCAATAGGCCAACGAGACAGTTTAGATATCTTATATATAAAATTCTCGTGTCACAATGTTAGTTTCCATACTCCTCCGAAACGGCTTGACCGATTTTTATGAAATTTTATATGCATATTCAGTAGGTCTGAGAATCGGCTACTATCTATTTTTCATACGCCTAAGTTGTAGTAGGTAGGTAGTAGGCAGGTGCTAGGTAGAAAAAAATGCATTGCAACGCATGCCGGGGTACAGCTAGTAAATATATAATATTATACGATTATATATTTATACATGTACCTATTTGTACATATTTTCTCGAAATTAATTATGGGTATTTATTAATCAGGTCACTCGCAATAAAATCTATTTTTACTAAATATTATCCAATATCAATAATTCAGCTGCCTGAAAGGAAAAGATAAACTGGATTTACGATTAATAAAACTGAAGCCCGTTACAGATTTATTACAGGAATGGTAAAATTTTCTTATTGGTTGTTAATATTCAATATATTTAGATAACAGTAGTTAAATATGGAAGATTAACTTCATCTTCTTAATATATAGAAATCTCGTGTCACAATGTTTGTCCTCAATGGACTCCTAAACCACTTAACCGATTATAATAAAATTCGCACACCATGTGCAGTTCGATCCAACTTGAGAGATAGGATAGTTTAAATCTCAAATTATAGTCGCAATTTTAATTTATTGCTAATTATTTGTCTGTTATTATATACAAAGGCACCGGGAACGGGAACTAGGTATTCACGCGGGTGAAACCGCGGGACACAGCTAGTAAAATTATAAAAATTAGTGTAAAAGAGTTTTTATTTACTTAATTAATACTTTTAACACCCAAAGATACAGCTAGTAGAACACCTTGCATATTATTGTAATATTAAATATTTTTTAATCTCTTACCAAGGGATAAAATGCATGTTATGGTAATTCGGAACTATGATAGGAACATAACAAAAATCAATCACACTAAACAATCTATTCCTACAAAATTACCAACATAATACGAAGACTGTCAGAATGTTATAGTTAATAACTGACAACCTATTAATCTTAAGCCAGTGCTGTTACAACGAGACCTTTCCAAAGGTTACGCCTAATATAACGCGTGACGGTAACACGCTGAACAACATACAGCAACATTTAGTAAAATTGAGCAATCCGACAATTAATACCACATCGTACAGACCAGTGGAACTGAGGATGATAAATTTACGAAGATCTACACTGGGTTAAATTTAATTAGTATGCTAAAACTACGTTAGTATTGAGTTAGGTAGTCTTAGCATGCTAATTAAATTTTATCTTCGATATTTGAAATTTATTTACCGGCCCAAAGAGGTGGTGGTATGGCAGGACAAACTGGATGTATACCGTGGTTGTTCCGATGGTTTGAGACAAATTCATAGAACGATTTTAAGAAGGTTCTTGCCAGCATAGAATTTTATATTTTCACGTAATTTTTACCTTTTTACCCGACTGCCAAGAAGGGTTATGTTTTTCGCGCGTATCTTGTATGTATGTATGTATGTATGTGTGTAATATTCTTTATTACCTCATATCTTCGAAACGGCCAAATGGATTTCGATAATTAGGGTATCGTTGGATTTGTATCGATTACCCAAGTGTTCTTAGATATGTCACGTCAAACAAAAACCAACATGGCGTCCACGAGGTGCCATAGATTGAGGTAAAAAAAAATAAAAAATATATGTTTGCTACAATATGGGTATCAAATTAAAGGGCTTGTAACGAGGATTCCAAAATGGTATATCATTTACGTATATAAAAAAAATACTATGTGAAAAATCGTTCTTTATTAGTAATTATTTATTACTTCCAAGTAATACTAAATGGTAAGCTGGTGAAACCTTAAGAAACAGCTAGACGTATTATGATTTTAACTAAAAAGTGTTAAATAAAAAACAAATAAATTTAAAAAATAAAAAAACCCGACTGCATAAAAAACACTTTAAATAAAAACTGAAAAGTAAAAAACAAGTTCAATATATAACAGTCGGGACCCGCAAAATAAGCTAGTCTAAAATCATTCATTATGGGTCCCGACTGTTATATATTGAACTTGTTTTTTACTTTTCAGTTTTTATTTAAAGTGTTTTTTATGCAGTCGGGTTTTTTTATTTTTTAAATTTATTTGTTTTTTTTCAAACTGTTTTCTATGATGTCACGTGTGTACATACATATAATCACGCCTCTTTCCCGTAGGGGTAGGCAGAGACCACTTCTTTCCACTTGCTACAATCCTTACACACTGGTTTCGCTTCGTCCACTTTCATTATTCCCTGCTGTCACGTGCGTTTTCTAGGCTTCTCTTAACCACAACAACCATTTGTCGAAAATTGGTTAATACTGTAATTTATTTACTAAACTTAATAAGCTTCATGTTTTAAAGCTCTTCAAAATCAATACCCTAAGAATCCCTGTTCTAAATCCAGTCGTAAGCTAAGCTGATGAAGACGTGTCATTGGTCTAGCTCACTTGACATGGGTTTAAACGTCGCGCTGAACGACGGAGCAGATTTAAAAAGATCCCTCGTCCATTTCCCGTAACTTTGTCTCGTAAACATAAAGGCATCGTTTTAAATTTCAGTACTGAGAAATATTGTAGATGGAATGAAAGGAATTTGAACTGCATTGTATTGTAGATTTTTCATTTTACCTGATACCGAAATATGTCTAGGAACAAATAGAGCAGTGATTTTGAATCGTCAATTTTCTCGTTTAAATAAATTCTTGAGTGTAACGCATCTAGTTTTTTTGCGCCGGAGAAATGGGCCTGTTTAGTTATTAATATATTTATTTATTTGTTAATCACTTAAGCCTATTATTACAGGCAAACCTAATGCAATAGACAAGTCACTTTAATTTGCTTGTATCTACTTATAAGGTTCTGTATTTATGATAAAAGTACGCTGACCAGTCTTATACATTAAATCCTTAAAAAACGCTGCCGACTGGATGTGGAAATAGCGGACACCTGTGAACGGACCTAACGTTAAACTTAACCTGTGTTCAGTTATTAACCACGGAACATTGTATTTAATATTCACTTACCGTAAAGGAGAGCAGTATACGAGCACTATAAAAAATGAGAAGTAGATAGAGCAGCATAATATTAACAAGTTGTGAGCTTATCACATTGACCCGTTTACGTCACAGCACTCGACTACAACGATATTGACCTATTCTCTGTTCAGCTTCAGCAAAATATAAGCGGTTCATTTTATTAAAAAGTTCTTTTAAAGAAATGTTTAGTTTTATTTTCTACATTTTACTCTTTTGTTTTATATTCGAATATGGGATTGGTAACTTTTTAATTTATTGGAATAGTGTTATAAACTGGTTTTTGTCTTAAGTACCAAAACGATGAAATTTCTAGCATTCGGTAACATTTACTTGATTTAGATAAAGTTTCTAGTTTTTTATTTTCTGTTGGGTCTACTTAAGGGTTTCCATTTTGGAACTAAATAATTAATAATATTATTGAACCGACTTCAAACTGTTTTTTTACATATTATCACTTGCCATACATTTCAGTATACAAAAGGCTGTTTTGTTCCATAAAGCCTCATAAAAAAGTCTTTTCACATGGGATTGTTCTGTTCAGAGTTCACAAACATTTCTTCACTAAAATTTTAATTCCCGACCTTCACATTTTACGTAAAATGCGTAAGCAATTTGTCCGAGCTACGTAATGCCTGCATTTTTCACAAGATTTGCTTTTCATTTGGTCGACATTTTTATTTAGAATGTTTTGAGAATGTACTGTCATGAGGTTATTACTGGAGTGTTCTTTTTTGATTACTCCTTTAAATAATAAATTATTTACTAGATATATATATTTAAAATTATGTGCGTAGGCTATAGTAATATTATAAAGCAAAAAAGTGTTTTTATGTAGCACGCAGATTTGTTTTGTTTCTGCATATACTAGCCCAATACGCGAAGCTAAAAAAAATCACTTGCCCTTCTAAGGCTAGTACCTTAGAAGGGCAAGTGAAACTGCGCGGTACGGCTAGTTATATATAAAACCAAAGACTCGACGTATATGTTTTTGTTAATTTCATAAATCTTTTGAGTTTTGCACGGTAATAAGTTATAGGTCCCTGTAAAATGTAGACAAGTATATTAGATAAAGAATTCTAATTGAAAATTAATTGTAGTCAAGTTGGCATGCAATTTTATGTGTTTATATTTAAATGGATTGCTATTTATACCTTAATGGTCAATTCAATATCAATTAACTGACAATCGCTAACCGCTATATATATTTGCTCAAATGTGACACCATTGCTCTGTTGTCAAGTAGTAAACAATAAAACGACGGGTTTTGTTTCATTTTTATGGCAAGTTTATAGGTTTTCAATAATGGCGTATCAACAATACACAGCGCTTATAGAATTTATCTTTTTGTAACGTTAGGTGGCCTTTTACATACATACATGTATATATACCATCACGCCTGTATCCCCGAAGGGTTAGGCAGAGGTGTACCAATGTACACCCATAGTTCGCCGCTATGTTTAGGTCCCATGTAATAGGGGGCGAGCCTATTGCCACTAACCGGTTACAAATCCAAACTCCGACCTGCAACTGAGAATTTCATAGAAAAACCCAATAACACTCGACTTGGGAATCGAACCCAAGACCTCTAGCGTAGCAGTCAAGCTTAGCGCCTTTTACTTAGATTTAATGAAGCAAAAACATTAAGGAAGTCAAGTAGTTTTAACCGTTTAATAGTTTTATTAGAAGTTAATGTTGTTTTTTTGTAAAAGAAAACCTAACTACAGACCTATATTAAAGTGTCCGTAAAGAAAATAATTAATTTCACATAGAGTGAAAAAAGTTCTTTTTTTGGAACTGAAATTATAAAAAAGAACAACATTTTATGAGCACCGTTTAAAAGCGTTTAAGTCACGAGTATCTTATTTACCAATGTAGGTAGAAACCTAATTTATTCAGTATTCAAATAAAGCTAAACTTTACAAGCACCTAATTATCGACACAAAGTAATTAGAAACGCCAATTAACGCCAGTATTGGGTTATATCAGCTTACATTCGTTTAGTTAACGAGCCCAAATAATGTTTAACTCAGTCAATAAATTACAAGCCTTTTATTTAAGGATTATTGTGATAAGGTTTCAGTGGCCTTGGATTATTCATAACAGAAATACTGAAGGAAACGGAGGCTTTTGTCCTGCTGTGGGACGATTATGACTAAAAGTAAATAAATAATTCCTGGATTCGAAAAAAAAAACAGAAATCGCCAATCCGTTAATGAGCAAGCGTGATGATTAATGCTAGTGCCTTCTCTATATGGGAAGACTTTCTGCCCAACAGTGGGACGCTTATAGGCTATTGTGATGATTATTAAATAAATAATTAATTACATGCATTTGAATGCAATGAATTAGGTTTTAGAAACAAATAAATAATCTTCATCGTCGGTTAAAACTCCAATATTAATAAACACTTCAACAAAAAAATTAAGCTAAAATTTTAGTATAAATCGCAACCATTTACACAGTAAAATTCTCCGTTTATCTCCCGTTTATAACTCAACATTAACTTTATTTTAAAACACAACTCCATTTACAGATAATGAGAGTACATCAACTTTCGTTTATTCAAGTCGTTTAAGAGGTCTTTAATCTTTTCCTGAAAAATTACGTCTCAGAAAAACAGTTTTATCTTTGTTCTGAAGTTTCGGCGAACTCATAAATCAACTTTGTTGAAAAAAGTATTATGTTTTCCACTGCCCAAATTAGAAGTCCATAGATTGTTGGGGTCCGGTACAAAAGTTGTTGTAATTGGGACTTAAGTGTCTCTTGTTTTACGACACTTCTCGTTTTTATTTCCCGAAGTTAGATTTAAGATTGTTAGGGTTTTGTCTCGAAATAATACGAATAAAAGCACAGTTCCTGTTTATATAATGTAAAGCTGTGCCCCCCGGTTTCAATTGCCACGTTTATCTCACAAAGCAAGTAACGTGATATAAAATAGTATGTAACCTTTCTCAAGAATTGGGTCAATAAATGCCGTAATATATTTATTTTAATTTTAGTGATTTCCTCGGTTAACCTTTTGAACGCCACGGTCGTGTATAGACGACAACGAAAACGTGCCCAAAACACGCCACGGTCGGGTATACTTGTATATTTATTTTCTACTTAAAAAAAGTTCAAAGGGTTAAACAAAAAAGCTCTTTACCTGTATTAAATTAGTCATCAAATTTCGCCAAATTTCAATAAAGACACTTATGTAATTATTGCATGCACCAAATATTATTGCATGTTCCTTCCTTAACTATAATTTGATGCAGTTTATCTGAATACAGGCTAAATAACGCTCATTAAAAATATTCGGAATAGTCTAACTAGTTTGGAAACAAGCTTCGAAAAAAAAAATAGTTTTAAACTATATTAAACCGGCGATCCTGTTTTCACAATGAGGGTATAACGATGTATTTTCACAAACGAACTAGTCATAAATTAAGCCTTTTATCGGCACTGCCATTGTAGTAACAGCGAAGTTAGTTTCATTTCAATTATAGTAAACGAGTAGTTATCCAAAGTTTAGTTGGAACGTGCAAAGCTAACTGAAGCTGAATATTTTAATTATTCCACCCTTTGATACAGTTTTGTTGGTACATAATGACTTTAACTAACATGGTTTTAGCCTACGACCCAACTTTCAGAATAAATGTTACTCTATATAAACAAACTTTTATATGAAACCTAAAGCACTCGGAAGTAGGAAAATGCTGTATGTCTATTCTGTTAATAATTTCGGTGACAGGTGAGAGTGAAGTGACAATAAAGCTCACTTCAAAAGTGAACCCAATTGGCCTTGATTTAGAATTCAAATTCGAGAATACGTATTTGACATCTCACCGCGGATTCAGCGCGGATTCCGCTGTCGAGACATGAAAATAATGTTACAGAATAGCACGGCTGGTCTTAAAATGACAAACGCTCTGACAAATAAGTTTCAATCAATTGCTTTTAACAATAACTCTATTTTTCTTCTATTACCAACGCTCAACTCAGGAACTAATCAGATAGAGTAGAGCAAATAAATATATTTTTTTTTTCACAGGAAAAAGAATTTTATCTTAAAGAAAATATGTTGGCTTTTAAGCTTTTAAGAGTAACCTTAAAACAATTGCAATTCTAACATAATGCTTAATCAAAATTTTTATTCCTTTAGCAGACCCACAGACAAAACCAATCACGAAAAAAAAACCCAGGGCCAGTCTGGTCTTTAAAAGAATATATTTGGAAATAGCATTTTTTTTTTCAATAAATCTTGTTCAAGTTTTCGCCAAATTATATTAATTTTGTATTGGAATCCGAGAAATTATTCAAATTATTGGAATTATTGAAATTAGTTCAAGAGTTAGTCTGAACTGAACAATAACAAGACTGGTAACACAAAGCGATATGTGTGGATATGTGAGCTGAAATACAACCTATAGGTGAACCGAAAACAGCTTAATCCGTGGAAGCTTTCAGAATATCTCTAGGCTTCTGGGAATTCTCAATTTCGCTTTGTAGAGGTACCTTTTGGTACCATTTCCCGAACACCCTTTGTCGCGATTGCCTACGATTCGTTTATTTTATGCTTCACGAGACACAGCTTTTACCTGGGCCCTGTTTAATAAAGCTGACAATGCGACAAGTCCGACATATGTCAAAAAGTGACAATTCGACAATTTTTCTGTTTAATAAAACTTGCAAGCGACAAAATTGTCATGGTGGAAAATTCACAAATATGTCGGATTGTCGCGACAACCCGACATTTTTCTGTTTAATAAAACTTTTTAAGCGACAGGTGACAGGTGACAATTTGTCGTGAAAAACTTGTCAAATCTGCTTTATTAAACAGAAAATTGTCATAACATATTGTCATATTTGTAGAATTGTCCGACAATTCTGACAGGAGCTTTAACCTCTGTCGCGAAATCATAAAATAAAAATATTTGCAAATTGTCACGACAATCCGACAATTGTCACCGACAATTGTCAGATATATTTTGACCGTGGTTTTCTGACATAATATGTCGAGTTTTATTAAACCCATTTTTACATGACAAATATGTCAAGATTTCACCTGTCGATTTTTGACATATTTGTCACTTTTATTAAACAGCTTAAGCGCGACAATTCTACAATTTTGTCTTTTTTCGACATATTTGTCGAATTGTCAGCTTTATTAAACAGGGCCCTGGTCTAGCATTTTTTGAGAAAATATTGGATTGTATAAGTTTATTTTTGGACATAATAATATAATGAAACTCTGTTTTTCGTATACTAATAATGTTATAGGATGTCTAAATATGAAAAAGTATCTAGGTAGCTTTATGCCAATTATTTCCGTCTATATCATAAGTGGCAAATGTAGGTGTCTGATAATTAACAAAAATTTTAATCTATTGTAGCTCAATAAAAAACGTATTGTCACAAATTTTATAAATTTGTAAGTTCAGAAACCACCTATTTATTTAAGCTCCTGAATGTAATGTATCAGAAACTTCAACATGGTACACCAATATATCAAATTATCGGATACAGCTAATATCCTTGAGCTACGCTGCATGTGCGCGCATAACTGCAACTTATTATTAAACAAACTTCCTGACCTCCTTTGTTTGTTTGCTCGTTTGTTTGTTTCACAATACACATCTTCAGACTTACAAATCGATAGCTGTTTGAAGGATGTGGTGTGGTTTACATCTCAGAGGCATACTGTACAAACTTCTTTATTACCGTAACTCCGTTCGCTAAATACAATTTCCTAGGAAAAGTATATTATTTTCATATTTAATACCTAGCCTATATTTTTGTCTTAAGTCCACTCTATATCGTTACAAATTTTTATCAAGATCGGATAAACATTTTAGGCGTGATGCTGTTACAAACAAACAAACATAGAAAGCTTGTTGTAAATCAGTGCATCAGCGATTCAAACAATCAACTACAAGTGGATCGAATCAGCACAGCTTCCAAATAATAGTTTCTCTCCTTAGATCATTTCAATGACAATAAGAACCAATTAGGAGGTGCTCAGAGGATCGTTATAAATTTAAATCAGGAACAGCGCACCCTTCGTCACGTTCACCGAGTCGTTAAATTCACTTAACCGATAAGATTGTGTTTGTTTATAGTGTAATCTATTGTTTAACTTGCTAAGTTTAACTTTGATGATAACGTGGAGATGATGTAGATATAACTGTGATTTAGTTTAAAGTTTCTCACGCTGTGGGCTCTGGGATGTAATCAATCAAAAGCAAGACGTTGGTTTTTACATAATTTCCATATTTTTAGAAAATGTTTTTGTAACTGCCTCGTTGGCCGAGTGGTGCTAAGCGCGACTGCTACGCTAGAGGTCTTGGGTTCGATTCCCAAGTCGACCAAGGTGTTATTGGGTTTTTCTATGTAATTCTCAGTAGCAGGTCGGAGTTTGGATTTGTGCCCGGTTAGTGGCAATAGGCTCGCCCCCTATTACATGGGACCTAAACATACCGGCGAACTGTGGGTGTACATTGGTACACCTCTGCCTAACCTTTCGGGGAAACAGGCGTGATGGTATGTTATGTTATATGTTATTAAATGTTTTTGTTAGTCAAAGAATGTAACGGGACTTGAAGATTAATAAAGGTTTTGTCAATTGATTTCCATTTTCATTTCATTGTTTTCAGTCCTTGCGTTTTTTCTATACAATAAATTATGAATGTCTTAAATCGCCAATAAATCATTTTAACATTTGGACATCGAACCAGAAAACAACGTAAATATTGTTTCATTTCAGTTGAGTTACTAATTACAGTATTTGAAGCTGATATTCTAATTACTTAAACCAATAAAGTTCATGAACTTCTAGTATAAAAGTATAATAGTAAAGATTGAAGTAACAAGGTTTTCAACTATTTGCCCTTGCTCGCTGAGTCAAGACTTGGATGCATATCCCAGTTGAACTTTGAAGCATTCAACTTTTCTATTACTGAAACTTTTTCCAATTGAATATTTTCAAACCGATCTGGTTATGAGGACGTATGTTGACTGTTGAGTTGTTGCTGTATAAAAAACTGATTGCAATATAGAATGCTGGTACACAAATTTTGTGAAAATGCCATTATCAGCTGGGTGTGAAGAAGGCGGTGCACTGAGTGTTTAAGTCTGATAATTGGATATAAATTATATAACTTATTCATTTTGAGCTGACATTTTGAATATTTAGTCTAGACCAGGAGTACTCTTCACCCCTTTTAGGTCGATATACCCTTTCGGTAACACCCTGTATATTAAAAAAACTAATATGTATCTTCATTGACTTTATTAGCTACAATATTAGTAAAGACTTATCCCATTCATTCACAGAAATAAACTCTACAAAATAAGCATTCAAGCAACAGTTTAATGAACTTACTCCATTGAATCGAAGGCTTCAAGCAATACAATATGGCCGTCTTCTATACGCGATAACTCGGCCCATAGAACCCAATGGACCGTTGGATACTTTAAACCTAATTAGAGTATTCAAGATAAAGTTTGTTTATTGTACGATCTGAAGTCTTAAGAACTGCTTTCGTCCTTTTAATTCCTTAATGGATCTTTGATGCGACTGTGAAAAGTTTTAATACGGCTAATGTGTCTGAAATTGTATTTGGATGCTTAATTTGTTGGAACTTTTGGATTTGATGATCTATACAGACCAACAAATTTAAAAGTACCTTTTTTAGCTCTATCTTCATAATTATAAAGTAAAGTCTTGTTATTAACCGACTTCAAAAAAGGAGAGGTACTCAATTCGACTGTATTTTTTTTATGTTTGTTACCGCAGAACTTTTGACTGGGTCAACCGATTTTGATGATTCTTTTTTTGTTTTGAAAGCTGGCGCTTCCGGTGTGGTCCCATTTTTGGTTTAGTTTTGACATCGAGATCCGTAAGAAATAAATATAAGATTTTTTTTGAAGTCGGTTTTCTTTTGATAAATACCTCAAGTAAAGTATGTCTTTTCGAAAATGTGAACTATCTACGCGGATGTAATCGTTAGTCTATATCATTTTAGTGTTATTATTATTCATAGAATATGTATTATTAATCTTGTATAATCCTTGAGAATACGGATCTGATTCGTACTATTATTACAATGTATCGGGTTTAAACTGGGGCGTTCTCAGTATATCAAGAGGTCTTTGACCTACAACCGTCATAGGTATCACTATAGAAATCATAAGCTTGTAGAAATATCATTGATAGCAATCATGTATAATGCCCAAAGCAGTATATTACTTTCGTAATTTAAAACAAAAAAGCATTAATAATAAAATTAATGAATGGACCGATGCCCTGAAAAAGGTAGCGTGATTCGAACTGGATGCGGAAGGTGTAGGTTGTTGTGGCGTAACTTAGGAGAGTCCAGCAGTAGACCGCGAAAGACTAAATTGATTGAATAAATTAACATATTTATTTTTATTCCGCGAACTATTATTTTTTAATAGCCAATGAAGCGTACCAAGGTAAAGCATAATATTTTCTGCTCTACTGCTATCATTAATAAACTTTATTGAAGTTCATTTTAACGGAAATTTTTGGCTGACTACTTTTCAGGATAGTGTCGAAATTATTGGGTATAAAAATCAGTTCGTCAGTTTACTGGGTAGAAAATATCTATAAAATATGTATTTAACAAAAGTTTTATAATTTTTGAGTAAATTGACTTTCAATGCCAATTTGTTTTATGTTTATGACGTGAGATACCTTAAAAAAAATAACGTATAATTATATTTATATAAATTGAAGGACATTTAAAATCTAGTACGATCGATTTTCATAATATAAAAAAAAAACATTTTCTTTAACTTATAATTATTATTTCACACTTATGGAGACCATTATAACGTGATATGTTGATTACAAGTTTATTCAGATAACAAAATAAAAGTTTTAAATGTCTTCATCTTAACGTATTTAACAGAGCACTTAGCTAACCAAACAGAAACAGTTAGTGAAGATGTCTCGTACGCAAACGATTATTGCTCACATTCCGAACCCCATCGTCCTACATACAATCCCATGAAAAACAATGGGGCGGCCAAGTCAACTGCTATATCTTGTTTCCTGTATGTAGATAGTGTTGTCATGCGAAAAATATGTATAATTCAAGTGGAGTGTCTATTTTTGTTGGAAAAGGGTCTCGGTAAGGTAACGTTTTTTTAAGTTCGCACGAATGAGTTGTGTTTTGATGAATTAGTTTTCGGGTCATATTTATGATAAGTCGTACAATATTAATGTTTTAAGAAGTTATGAATAAAATAAAGAAAGATTTTCTAAGTAAACTAAACATAGAATAAATTTAATAAATTCAATATTAACAATTACGTACGTACGTCTAAAGACATTTTTGGAACACTACAACTATATGAATCATAAAACGAATTCTTCTCATATAATGAAATTTCAATGTGAATGGATTGAAACCGTTTTAGGAAACGGTTTTGTTCATAATTCTGTTTCTTATTACCCCCATTTATTTCATGATTCCTAAAAGATATCAGACTAGACTTAGTGTCGTCGGTTAGCACATTATACATTAAGTACTTCTGAAGAGTTCTATTTATTTTATCTATAAATATAAAATCGAATCTCTATTTTCCATGGTCACGACATCACGCGTGAACGGCTGGACCGATTTTGCTAATTATTTTTATGTTGTATTTGTTATTGTCAGGAAAAGGTTCTTATGAAAGAAAAAAATTGGAAAATTGAGCGGAAATTTAGAAAATTAAAAATTACTTAATCACCATATTAAGTATTCCTGACTTTTGTTACGATAGTGATTAGTTGGATTAATCTTCGCCCTCAATAATATAAGGGGGTGCCCTACTAGGGGAACGGGACCTAGGTATTCACGCGGTTGAAACCACGGGGCACAGCTAGTTCTTAAATAAAATCCAAACTATCCAGTTATGAATTTCGTACCTTCCCCAAAAACAGTACTTCAAAAACTTTTTTATTGTCATGCGACGATGAATAATGAATAAGTATTTATGAGCCGAACAAATGTATTACTAATCATTACTTAGTAGTTATATAGTTATAACTCCATTAATTAGTCTATTGTTATACAAATCATGGCAAAATCCCTAATTAACGTCACCTAACCAGTTATCTTCTAAGACTGGCGTCCGAACAACTGGAGGTTATAAATAACCCCTGCTATCCAAACTACACTCGATTAGCTAATTTGCAGAACTAGAACAGTTGCCAACTCCTGACTTCCTGAAGATACGGGACTTGACCAAAATCCAAGACTTGAATATCATTCATAACTTGTTAGCTGTTTGTTGATGGAAGATAGGATTTGAGATTGGAAACGAAATTTAGGGTAGTGAAAATTTCCAAAAGTTTCCGTATGTATACTATTTTCGGATTTATGTTAATATTGTATGTTCCTTGATTACATATTTTATTCGGATTTGCGGCTTTATTAATACTTTTTACGTTAACATTTATTATGTCAGTAAATTCCGAGTGTAAGAGGATTCAAGGATACTTTTTCACTTGAAAATAAATCTTTTTCACCATCTTGAAAAGGATTTTTATCTGCGACAAAGTTGAACGTTAAATTTGAACTAAACTTTCAATTTTATATCTATTTTTATAACATTTACGAAGGTAATATTTTAAATCTTGTCTATATACGTGGTCCAAATCCTTACTCAGCTGAGGCCTGAGAACAATACAACAAATACCCGTTTCAAAATACTTAGAATATTATATAAAATTTAATCTCGTCCCATTATAGTAACTGCAAACAAACGTATGCAAACGGAAGCATAGTTTTGTTCTGTTAGAAAACTATATGCAGATATTTGCGTGCTCCGGAATAAATTTACAAAATTGCACTTTTGATAAATCGCCTGTGTGCTTTAAAATCCACGTGTTTTGGTTTGTGGTCAATAATTTGTGGTTATCGAGCGGGTTCTGAATTGCTAGGTAAATGGTAAAATGTTAAATTACTTAGTGTTACATTTATTTTTGGCTCTATTGAGTCGTTTTTGTGCAGGTTTTAAGTTTACATGCAACGTTTTTTCTTCAGTACTACATAGACATAGACATTCGCTATTTGGAGTGTTTTATCTATAAGACAGGAGGAATCATAAATTGTTACTGTTTCCGTATAATTATTTATACAGGAATCCGTTCAAGCACGATTGTGCTGGATTAATTACACCATGTATGTTGTAAATCTCATTATAATGAGGAGGTTTTATTCGTAAGCATTAATATGTTAAACACACAGCAAACATCATTATCTTCTTATTGGTAATACATTACGAGGTAAACGATATTAATCCCTATATTTATTTAAACCTCATTAAGTACCTACCTACAACATTATAAACGAAGATTTTAATTATTAATATTGGATCCTGAAAATAATATTATGTAACTTTTGAGGATTGGTTAAAGGGTAATTAATCTACACGAAACGAAAGTAATCGCTTGTGGTTTACAAGCTTTAAGGTAATTCTTTTCTTTATTTCATAATTCACATACAAAAATAAAATTCAAATATAACAGGTTAAAAACTAATTAATTCCAGAATCAAGTCCTAACGAGAGCCTATTTTATTAGTGTGGGTATGTCTACATCTGACGAACGCGCACTGAACGTTACACGAATAGCTCGCGAGCATGGCGCGAACGCACTAGTGTCAATAACACCGTCCGCCAGACATGTCTGGTTCTGACTCGTTCGTCAGATTTGGACGCACCACAATCCATAATAATATTTCGACAAAATTTCTGGAATAACGCCGCAATGTCCACTTCTGAAATTAGGATAAAGTGAGAGTAACAAAAATCAGACAGAATTGCAAATGGTAAACCAGACTAGAACCTCTCGTCTATAGAAATTATTTAAAGCCTGATTTATGGTAAGTCCTTTGGGCTTCTAGCCAGACCTAACATTTTAAGTAAACCACAGCGCAGCTATCGTTGGCTTAGAGAGATGAACGGGAAAATCAAAGAAATTGATCTTATACAATATGATTCTGGTATCGTTGTACATGCGAAAAGTATCTAATGCTAAAGACTGGCCTGTTGGTCTAGTGGTTAGTGAACCTGACTGCTATCGGAGGTCGTGGGTTCGATTCCCACCCTGGACAAATCTTTCTGTGATGAGCACGATCATTAATTTGTTCAGTGTCTGTGTGTAATTTCTCTATAATATATTATGTATGTATTTTGAAATTGAAAACTATTGCAAACTTAGACAGTTTGATATAAGTTCGTGTGTAGGAGTTGAGTACAATAATGAATGAATACAAAATAGAGATTCACTAGAAATATTAATTAACTAGCTGTTCCCCGCGCCTTCGTCCGCGTCAATTTCTGTTATTATGATCGTGATGAAGAAGTTTAAAAACAAAAAAAAACCTTAAGTATTTCTGCGTAAATTATAATTTTAGTTAATATTATGTTGATAAAACTCTTTAGCAAATAATTGGTAATCATGCATTAATTTCTAAGTGAGTCTATCTTAAAAGATAGACATATACTGTCGCAGACATTTTTTAGATCATTTAAAGAGGAACCATTCTTTCATACATATTTTTATGGTAACTCTAACCGTTTACGTAGCGCACGCAACGGAAGCCTTCAAATATGAATCGTTTTCCCAGTTTTTGCAACATTTTTCACTGCTGCTTCGCTCCTATTAGTCGCAGCGTGATGTTATATATCCTAAAGCCTTCCTCGATAAATGGACTATCCAACACAAAAAGATTTTTTCAATTCGAACCAGTAGTTCCTGAGATTAGCGCGTTCAACCAAACAAACAAACAAACTCTTCATCTTTATAATATTATATATATAATATATATAGTATAGATGACAATGTTAATATTCTGACATCTTTTACACGTAGATAGGATAATAACTATTTATAATGTTAAGACAATTATTTAAAACATTTCTTTCAAAGAAAATCAGTAGGTCAATCCTACATGTATAATATGTATATACTCTGTGATACATATGTGATATTTGAAATGTGTCTGAAACCCATAATAATATTAAAAATCCCGTGGGCAAACTATAAGCAGTTACGTCGGTTTATCTAACTAACATTGTTATTTTGACATTATCTAACGCAAGGTTTATTCAATAATATAACATATAGATTATTATTATTTCCAAAATATAACGAAAATTGTTGTTTTACAACCTCGTCTTACTCTATTGATATAACTAACCTATAAAAACATGATTTGTTGGAAATAATTTTGCGCATCTGATATTTGTTTAAAAAAATTAAACCACACGTTCAAATCTGACACAAATTATGTATTTTTTTACTCTATTTAGTAATGAGCAAATCACAAAAATCATAAACCAAAGGTTAATAAAGAAGCAACAAAAATTTTGTATACAACAGAATTTATGATACTTAATTAAATATTATTGTGAAAATTTATACATGTTAAAATTAAATGATCGAAATTAAAATAAGTTAGGTCCGTAAACAAATTGGATTACCTATATGCATTAACGTGTTAATTTCCATTTCAACTATATTTTATTTAATTAATGTCCCATTTATTTAATTAACTCTATATTTTTGTTTTCTGGTTGTTATTTTTGGTATCTGATTTCGGTTTGGTTTCGTGTTTATATCGTGATGTGTGTTATTCGAAAACAAAAATATTAAAAGGCTGTTTTTTGACGTGTCCACTTTGTCAGGGCTTTTCATCAAAAATTAAATACCGCGTGCACGCATAGCGCGAAATCCGTGACGAAAGGCAAAGGCTCACATTTTTAATATCAGACAGGCTGGACTAACACACAAAAAGGAAAACGAACATTTTCATAAATCGTTTTTAAATAGTTCGATGTCCCACAGTTGGGCAAAGGTATGCCCACTCTTCTTCCACTTGTCTCTCAATTACAAGGTACAATTAACGACTTCAAAATCTCAGCATAATTTTTCTTAAACAATTAATTCCGTACGTGTGAACTAATCAGATTAGAGACTAATTAAATAATATTTTATGAGACGCAGAATCAAGATGGTTCTGTCGACAATCGTTTCCCTAAGGTGGCTTAATTAAAAGCCAAAGTTTCCCGCCTACATTTGTCCCTGATTTATTAGGCAGGTACGTGAATTATTAATCGAATTAATTTACTTTAGATCGATTACCTTTTGTTGTAAAAGGAGTGACCGATTTTGTTTTCGTGGGTATAGTTCGAATAATTAATGTGGTGTTTTTAACTGTAGTTTTTGTTTGGTATATTTTATGTATGACTATACTTACAGCCTATACGGAGAGCCGTTTTGCTGCGATGAATGTAAGAGGAGGAATGGATGGTAAGGTAGATGAAGTATGTCAGATGATGGGTATAGAGACAAAAATTAAGAAACGTATGCTGAGATGGTTTGGCCATGTCGAGAGAATGAATGAAGGACGATTGACGAAAAAAGTGTTTAAGGCGAGTGTGAATGAAAAAAGGCAAGTTCAAGAGTACCCTAAACCGAAGAGCATGTATGAAGGGAATAAAGAAAGTGGAGTTTTGTTTTGAAACATAACAATGACTCAACATTATTTCATTCAGCACTTTCTCTCATTCAATCTAACAATCTCGGATTGAACTAACAATACAACTAATGAACGGCAATTATTACCAAAATGCTGAATACACTGCATTAGATTAGTTCGAAAATCTATCTCTAAAATTAATTGGTAAGCGAATCAGACCAAATTACATTGTGATTGGCTGATCAAATGCTGTGACGTAACCAATAACATAATTATGTCAACCTCAAGTGATAAATTAATCTAATACTATAGCATATATATATATGTAGGTACATAATAATATAGATAGTTGAACTGATGTGCCCGCTGAAACTTCATCTATTGAAGTATTGATTACAATATCAATCCCAGCAGATGATCAGGTACAAAAGAAATGTAGTTCTTTTGTTTGGATTTAACCCGGTTCTTATAGTAATATTATAGAACGGGGATTAGCGCGTACATGCTTAAATACCTTTAGGGCTTGACGTTTCGACCGGGTTACACAGGCCGGTCGCAAGCAGACTGCTTGCGACCCTCTCTCTTTCTCTCTCTCGACGTCAAGCCAGGTATTAAGCATGTACGCGCTAATCCCCGTTCTATAATATTACTATAAACATGCAGCGCGATAGTTTAAAAGTTAACCCGGTTCTTTCTGTGAATATCAGTATGAGACCATGTTTCTTGAGATATATATTCTTTTTGTAAGCGCACTGTTAAGGTTTCTTTGGTTTTTACTTATGTCTTCTTCATTCTGTACTACTTACTATTACTTACAATTCTACGTCTTTATTTCTTTGGAAGAAAATTAAGTTATGAATGAGACAGTTCCAACTGAAAAATAGTCGTCTTAATAACCTACCTCCTAGTTGCTAGTTTCTTTCTCAACCTAAAATATTTTATCATTTGACTCACATAATTAAATACAGAACCTTATTTTTTCTTACTTTTGTTTTTATTCATTCAAGTTCATAAAGGTCAATGTACGCAAAGAAACTTTATTGTTTTCGACGGTCCATCCATCTTCAGCTATATAAGGTGCTATAAAAATATCTGCCACGGCTTTAATGGGAGGTAGTATTGTGTTTATAGATTACAATAGTGAAGAACTTTCGTACCCCGGAACAGTTAATTAAATTTTAGAAAACAAAATTGTTAAATTAACATTGACTCTATTCTGCGTAACGTGGTTCACAAATTACGTGAATTCGGTGCGGAGCGGCAACAGCTTAGGACACGGGATGGCTTTATACTAATAAATCAATTCAAATTTATACGTTATTTTTTTTGTATGAAAAAAAAATATGATAAATAATCAATAATTTATCTATACTATTGTAATCTATAAACACAATACTACCTCCCATTAAAGCCGTGGCAGATGTTTTTATAGCACCTTATATTTAGCTCAGAAAAGTTTGGAACTACGATTTACGTATAAGATATGATGTTTGGATGAAATTCGTTATTTACTAGTATATTTTGTTTTATAAGACATTTGTTTTTTGTTTTATGTATGTACTAGCTATTGCCCGCGGCTCCGCCCGCATGGGTGGCGGCGAAATATTCTTTAATGAGGTTGAGAATTGCAACTACACGGGTGAAACCACGGGGTGTGCCTAGTATTCAATAAACGAATAATAATTGAAATAAAAATGTATGTTGTAGCGAGGCCTAGGTGTAGGAACGCAGACATTGGTGTTGCCCCTCGTGCATCATCGTGCGTAGGTTCGGATCGTCGTTCGGCGCGGCTTCGTTCCCGCGCTTTTCAAAAGAACCGGTAATAACTGGCGAGGCGACGGGCGCTGCGCGCCCGCCGCCACCGCGCCCCGCGCTTGCTCCGCACTCACAGTCGTCCACTAGTCGTCGTCTAATACGTATCACGCGATCGCGCTGCCGCGCGCCGATCCGTACCCGCGAGTCTTGTATTATTAGTTCTGAGTGTTAATCTTTGTATACTGTTATTGCATATTATTATTGTCTATCTAATTATTAAATTGTCGAACTATAAGTGTCTAACGTTCTTTTCCATCAATCTCTCCCTATAACTGGCAGCCCAACGTGAAGCAAGAACTAAAATAGTGTAAATTGTGATAAGTTTTGTGTAATAGTGCAATAACAATCAGTTTAGTATTAAAAACAGTTAAATCAGTGACTAAAAGTACTTTTTTTCGTAAACTATCTCGTGAATTATAATACCTAAACACCTAGTTCGTGCGTGAAGTATAATCGTCATTGCCACCGTACGCCAAAGGGGCGTGGCCGTGGTGCACTGCTTTCGTTTCATTACCTTATAAGGTAATGTTCTGTGCGATCGAACAATTTTCTAGAAAAGTGCGTGTTTAGATTCACAAAAACTTAACTCGTGTTCGTGATATTACGATCTGTGGACTCAATTAGGTACTAGTTGCGTACTGTGTGTTATTCAGTACGGTACCTGTGCTAACTTTAGTGTACTTGTTATGCCTAGGTAGTGTGTAAGCGACCTAGGGTACCTAAAGAACGTTTTATGTATTCCGTACGGTAGGTACTTGTTTCGTACTGTGGTACGGTACCAACCTACGTGAACTGTTGTTTAGTTTAGTGTACTTGTTATGCCTAGGTAGTGTGCAAGCGACCTAGGGTACCTAAAGAACGTTTTATGTATTCCGTCCGGTAGGTACTTGTTTCGTACTGCGGTACGGTACCAACCTACGTGAACTGTTGTTTAGTTTAGTGTACTTGTTACGCCTAGGTAGTATTAGCGACCTAGGGTACCTACCTAAATAACCTAAAGTGATTTCGTGGACTTGTTTCGGTATTTCGTACTGTAGTGTTATCGTCCTGAATAATGGTGCTAACAAGATCGCGTGCAGCGAGCCCGGCTTCGGCCGCCGCCCAGTCTGAGGACCCGGCGCCGCCACTAGCGCCCGCGCTGGACTCTGATCCGCGTGGCGCTGCGCCTGCGGCTATGGCGAACGCACAAGCTGTTGCTGGTTCTGCTCCGGTGGCTATGACCACCGACCAGCTGCTGCTGCTCATCGAGAGGCTAAGTAGTCGTCGCGAGCCTGTAAGTACACCTATTTATTCTGGCCACTTCGCCAAGTGTACGGCGCGGTTTGATGGTGAAAAATCAAGCGATATTTCAGCATTTATTGATGCTGTAGAAACCTACAAAGAATGCGTGCGTGTAGACGACAGTAATGCTCTGCGGGGGTTACCAATGTTACTTACGGGACTTGCCGCTACCTGGTGGCAAGGAGTTAAGGATACTACATACACGTGGCATGATGCCGTTGAAGCTCTAAAGCTTACCTTCGGACCGAGACTACCGCCACACAAAGTCTACAGGAAAATCTTTGAGCGGGAGCAACGCCCCGACGAGTTAACTGACTTATTTGTGTGCTACATAAGGGCACTGATAGCCCAGCTACCACCGTCATCTCTGTCAGAGGTGGTACAGCTGGATATGCTTTATGGACTGCTGCAGCGTCGGATCCGAGAGAAGGTAGCCCGTACCAGTTTCGGTACGTTTGCGGAATTAGTAGCGGAAGCGCGCCGTGTTGAGGACATCCTTGACGAGGGTCGGCCGCGCTCCGTTGCTGCCGATGTCAAGCCTGTCATCCCGGCCGCCACGCCAACTCCTCGACCTCCGACTGGTGTGAGTAAGCACCGACCTCATTGCAATTACTGCAAGCAGTTTGGCCATCTGAAAGAGGCCTGTTTAAAATTGGCCAAGCAGAAAGCGGCCACTGATGACAAAGAGAAGGCGTCGCCTGCGCCTGCGCCTTCGGTAACGTGTTTCGGGTGTGGAGCACCCGGCGTCATCCGCTCGAACTGTCCGACGTGTAGAGTAAGGAAGAGTACTGTGTCGTCAGTATTTCAATCAGTGTCCGCGAGTGATACGCGTATTGATTCGCGAGTGCGTCCAATGTTAAACATAGAAATTTATGGTGTTATAGGTAAAGTGTTGTTAGACACCGGCGCCAAACATTGCATTGGCAGTATTTCGTTAAGAGCGCATTTAGCTAATCATAACCATTTATTTACCACTGTATTCACGGAATTAAAATATGCTGACGGTAGAGTTTGTGCGCAAAATGTGGAAATGGCGCACGTAGATATTACCGTACGGGGGGTGACACTAAGTGTTTGTTTTCTTATGCTACCCAATGCTACAGATAGTTTATTAGGAATGAATTTCATTCAGGATGCTGGCATGGTGTTAGACTTTCATCGTGGGGAATGGTCGTTGCGGGGTGATAGGCACCCTCAGCCGATTATTTATGAATCAAGTTCGTCATCTCTTACTTGTTCGTCGGTGGGTCTCCGCGAGGACGAGGGTTCACATCTTGTCGCGACAGAACGAAAGCGACTGTCTGACCTTCTGAATGTCAATGAAGACATTTTTGCTCCAGGGGGAGGACCGACTCAGTTTGCCGTCCACCGCATCAATACAGGCGATGCCGCACCCATTGCTAGCCCACCATATCGTGTTACTCCTACTAAGAAGGAGATCATCAAGAAGGAGATCGAGAAGATGCTCGAAGATGACATTATTGAAGATGCCGAGTCAGAATGGGCCTCACCTGTAGTGCTGATACCGAAGAAGAACGGCGAGATCAGGTTCTGTGTTGACTATAGGAAGCTTAACAGCGTCACACGTACTGATAAATATCCACTACCAGTGATTGATGAGTTACTTCAGAGTACAAAGCCTAACTGTGTCATGTCAACGATAGATCTTAAGGCAGGCTACTGGCAAACCATTGTAGCTCCAGAAGATCGACCCAAGACGGCATTTACTACCCCGTTCGGAACATTTCAATTCCGTCGTATGCCGTTCGGCTTGAAGAACGCTCCGGCGACGTTTCAACGTTTAATTGACCGGATGCGAGCTGGTTTGAATGACGTCTGCGTTCTTGCGTACCTTGACGATTTATTAATCATATCACCAGACGTAGAGCACCATCTAAAGGACCTACAGCAGGTCTTCGATCGTCTTCGAATTTTCAACCTTAGAGCGAACCGGAGTAAGTGCGTTTTCGCAAGAGATCGGGTCACGTACTTGGGACATGTCGTATCCTCTCGAGGCATTGAGCCTGATCCTGTAAAGGTCCAAGCGGTGATGGACATGAAGCCTCCCACTAACCTAAAGGAGTTAAAGACCTTTTTACAAACCTGCTCCTGGTTTCGAAAATTTATTCCTCAGTTTTCCGAGATTGCACGACCTTTAACCGATCTTACAAAGAAAGATCGACGCTGGCACTGGGGGGAGTCTGAACAGAATGCGTTTGAGGAACTGAAGGTGCGCCTTTCTACCAGTCCCATTCTACGCCAGCCAAATTTTGAGGAGCCATTTAGACTTAGGACAGACGCTAGTGCTTATGCTGTTGGAGCGGTACTCATGCAAGGCGAAACGGCGCAAGAAGAACGGCCGATTGAGTACGCCAGCAGGCTGCTCACTCCTGCAGAGCGGAATTACCACACAACGGAACGCGAAGCTTTAGCAGTGGTTTGGGCACTCGATAAGTTTCGAGGATATATCGAAGGAGCTCAAGTTCGAGTCTCTACCGACCACCAACCATTAAAGTGGCTCCTGTCCTTAAAAACGCCTAGTGGTCGTTTGGCCCGTTGGGCTATGAAAATACAAGCATATAACCTAGACATTCAGTATACCCCGGGAAAGGTCAATGTCATAGCGGATACCCTGAGCCGCCCTGTTACGAGTGACTCTGACGACCCGAGTTCCAACCCTTGTAGCATTTGTCCGGTGGTTGTCGACCTTCCTCAGAGGAGCCCGGAGAATATTCGTGATGCCCAGTTAAATGATTCTGATGTAAGTAAAATCATTAAAGATTTTGAGAACCCCGATAGTCCTGAATCAGCCGTGCGCTGGACTGATCGTGGTTATTATCTTTCCCAAGGTGTACTTTATCGCTGTGATCCGGATGGAGAGTCCGAAGAACCTCAATTGGTGATTCCTGAGTCGTTGAAGGCAGAGCTGATGCAGGAGCTTCACGATGCGCCTACTGCAGGACATCTAGGTTTAGAGCGTACCTTAAGGAAGATCAAAGAAAGATATTACTTTAAGAACATGAAGAGTTACGTGGCTCAATATTTAAAGTCTTGTGAACAGTGTCAGAAGTACAAAGCCACCAATATGAAGCCTGCTGGTCTTCTACAAACGCCTGCTCCGCAACAACGTTTCGAAGTTCTCGCCATGGATTTGTTTGGCCCCTTGCCTGAGGGAGAACATGGTGAGAAATGGATTTTTCTAGTCGAAGATACCGCGAGCAGATGGGTGGAACTGTTCCCATTAACTGAAGCCAATTCCGAGAACTGCGCCAAGATTCTCATTGAAGAGATTTTTATGCGTTATGGTTTCCCGCGTCGTGTGGTTTCTGATAACGGAGTCCAGTTCGTGTCGGCGGTGATGCAAAAAGCAATGCACGTTCTGGGTATTAAGCAAAACCTGACTCCTGTGTATCATCCAGAGGCCAATCCTGCTGAGCGAAAGAACCGGGAAATGAAGCAAATGCTGGCGATGTTGATTGATCCTGAGCACCGCCGATGGCCTGAGGTGTTACCTGCTGTGCGATTCGCACTTAACACTGCTTCAAATCAAGGCACTGGTCATTCCGCGGCTTACCTTACCTTTGCGCGTGAGTTCCGTTCTCCCGTCGATGTATCACACGACCTACGTACCATCATTGAAAGTGAGAATTACGTTCCCCAGATTACTCCATATCTTCGCACTTTTCTGCAACACCTTCAAGAGGTGAAAGAGCGAGTTGAACGTCAACAAGACATCCGTAAGGATGTCGCGGATAAAGGGCGTCGAACAGGTACGCGTTACGAGGTTGGTGACCTCGTTCTCGTGGAGAGCCATCGCCTGAGTCAGGCCGCTAAGGGTTTTACCAGTAAATTCGCACCAAGACGCGAAGGACCATATATTATTAAGAATAGAGTATCTCCAACGACCTATGAGGTTGTAGATAAAGGCGATCTGCCACGGGGCAGATACCATGCCAGTCTCCTGACCCCTTATGTCGGCAGCGGTGAGGCTGTCATTCATTCTCGTAGGAGGGGGAGACCACGTAAGAAGGGTGCCAAGTCAGTTTCACAGTCTTCCACAGACTTGGAGGGGGAGGATGTAGCGAGGCCTAGGTGTAGGAACGCAGACATTGGTGTTGCCCCTCGTGCATCATCGTGCGTAGGTTCGGATCGTCGTTCGGCGCGGCTTCGTTCCCGCGCTTTTCAAAAGAACCGGTAATAACTGGCGAGGCGACGGGCGCTGCGCGCCCGCCGCCACCGCGCCCCGCGCTTGCTCCGCACTCACAGTCGTCCACTAGTCGTCGTCTAATACGTATCACGCGATCGCGCTGCCGCGCGCCGATCCGTACCCGCGAGTCTTGTATTATTAGTTCTGAGTGTTAATCTTTGTATACTGTTATTGCATATTATTATTGTCTATCTAATTATTAAATTGTCGAACTATAAGTGTCTAACGTTCTTTTCCATCAATCTCTCCCTATAATGTACTATTTAAACAAAATATTACCAGAACGTATCCTTTGATGCTTCATACATTTTATGTGACAAAAGCCAGGTTTTTTCCACATTCATCATAACAATTTGACAATAAATTACATAAGATGGTCAAACAACTTTGACATAGCATAAGTTTTTCTATTACAGCTAGAAATACGTTAATATTTCAATAACAGTAAACAAACTTATGGAACCACTCTAGGCCGAGTTTGGGATTTCTTACAGATACAAAAAAGACTTAGGATTTTATTATAAAAGTTCTTGACTAAAAGTCAGGAAAACTATTAAGGAATAATAAAAAATCCAACCACAAATCTAATACGATTTTTTCTACGACCTGTATGTCTATTCTGTAAAATAATTTCGGTATCAAACTTCACCTGAGTGACAAAAAAGCTCACTTCAAAAGTGAACCCAATCGGCCTTGATTTAGAATTCAAATTCGAGAATACGTATTTGACATCTCACCGCGGATTCCGCTGTCGAGACATGAAAACAATGTTACAGAATAGCACTACTGTATGAATCTTCTTTATGTTATTGTATATATAATAAATGAATTGCTGTTCGTTAGTCTCGCTAAAACTCGAGAACGACTAGACTGATTTGGGTAATTTTGGTATTGAATTATTTGTTGAAGTCCAGAGAAGGTTTAAAAGGTAAATAAATATGAAAATGTTCGGAATTAAATAAAAAAAAAAACAATTAGTTGAAAAGCAGTTTATTTTAAACAAAAGTTCAGGCTTTTATTTATCGATTGAGACAGTACGAAGTCTACCAGGTCGGATGGTTAAACAACTTATAACTCACGAACTGGAGGACCGATTTACGTGATCTATGATTTGATAGATTCTCTACCACCAATTACCGAATTTTTATATAAACATGGGGAATCGTCACGAGAAATACATTTTGCGAGCATAAGGACTAGATACTTACGCGATGGACAGCTAGTAATATTATAATTATACTAGCTGTACCCGGCATGCGTTGCAATGCAATTTTTTCTACCTAGCACCTGCCTACTACCTACCTACTACCACTTAGGGGTATGAAAAATAGATAGTAGCCGATTCTCAGACCTACTGAATATGCATATAAAATTTCATAAAAATCGGTCAAGCCGTTTCGGAGGAGTATGGTAACTAACATTGTGACACGAGAATTTTACAGGAAATAATAAAGTGAGGAGATAATAAAACAATCATAGGAAACTTATACATTATTCAATATCAATGTCCAAGAAAAGGTAGTTAATAAAACCTATTCAAAAGAACATTAAAAACAGGAAGTTCTTCTGGGAAACTCGATACTGTTATATTTAATGTTTTTTTATTGGCGTATAAGGTGTTTTAACTTTGATGTATCTATCTGTGTACCTGTCTGTGGCATCGTAACTCTTAAACTAATGGAGCAATTGCAATTCGGTTTCTTTTTGTTTGAAAACTGACGTGAACGAGACGGTAATTAGCTTTAATATATTGATTTTCTATTCGTCGTTATTAACCTTAGTTCTTTTTTTTTCAGGTACGTATAGGAGACTCAACTTTATAAGAATTAAATTCTGTTCGCCGACACGAAGGAGAGTATACCTTACAGTTATGCAAAATAAAACGATAAAGGCAAAATAGATTCAGATTAAAGCAATTATCTATATATATTATATACTTATAATAAATCTGTAGAAGTGAAAATTCTGTACATTGAAAATATCGAAAAAATAAATGTAGGGGGGTGTTACTAGACCGACACCGAACCGAAAAGTGTGAATAAAAAAATTTTGTCTGTCTGTTTGTTCAGGTATCACGCAAAAACTACCGGTTCGATTGCGATGAAACTTGGTATACTTAATTATTCTTTATTATCCTGGGCACCACACTGGGTAGTTTTTATCCCGGAAAAGTATAAACAATAAAAAACAAACTTAATTTTGCGGTTAATAACTCATTGATAAGTTTCGTCATCCACGCGAACGAAGTCGCAGGCACAGCTAGTTATTACAATAATCGGGCTGGGGTGGTGCGGTATATATCCAATTCATGGAAAAATCTAAAAGTGACTTTTACTTAGTATCGTAATACTTGTAAAACTAAAGGAGCTACACAAAAAACTAACTCAAAAGCATAATAGGTATTTACTATGATATTATTTCATAACTATTAATTTATTTATCGTTTTTTGTAAGTGCACTTCGTTAATGATTTACTCTTATAAACACAATTACAAAAACACTCGACAAAATAATTGAAGCCACCTTAATTTATTTAATAGTTTCTTGTCAACTTTAGGTACTCTTGCGGTAAAGCAATTAATTCATTCGTCAATAGATAATTATTTCCATTAGTACTGAGTTTACAACTCGATATTGTCACATATTGTGTTACAAAGTTTTTTACCTCGTCTGCCTGTAGTTTTCGACTAATTAATGTGGCTTCGAACGTACTTTAAAATAATAAGTAGGTAGGTTTTGAAAAACAAGTGAGTGGCTTAAATATGTTGAATGTAATGGGTGGGATATATGCGGACAACATCACATACATTGATCTGAACCCAAAGTAAGTAGCTATAGCACTTGTGTTATGGAATTCAGAAACAACGAAGGTACCACAAACACCCAGACCCGGGACAATGTAGAAAAGTTGGTTTCTACATTGACTCGTCCGGGGATCGAACCCGGGACCTCAGAGCTAGCGACACCTTGAAAACCGGTGTACGCCACTCGACGTCGTCGAATATGTTATGTATAATTTCTTTATATTATTTGATATATTATTATGAAGAGGACTATATTAGACTAGTCACGTAACTAGACAAGTTATGAGTATGAATGTGGATGCAGAGGAAGACCAAAAAAGAGATGTATGGATTGTGTGAAAGATGATATGAGAAAGAAAGGAGTGAATGTTGAGATGATGAGTTTGTAGAGATGAATGGAAGCTGAATACGCATTGATGCGACCCTAAATAATTGGGAACAGGGCAGGTAGATGATGATGATGATGATGATGATGATGAAAGAGGACTATATATTATACTTCTTGTAAGGTAAATTATTGTCATATGTTAATACTTTTTATCATAACTATAAGATAAAGCAAAGAGCAAGAATGAGCATAAATCCCAACGTTTGCTCACTTTTCCTAAGATTTCCTTTTATTACGGTAAGCTTACCAGCTAACTGTAAAAATGTTATTATAACTTGACAAGTATTTCAAATTTGAAAAAGACGAATCGGCATTTATCGCCTTAGCAACATGAAAGGTCACAACTACATAGTAATATTCTGAAGACAGCAATGGTTTCCCACGCCAACCTAACTAAATTACGATAATAAACAATTCGATTAAACCACATCAAAGGTATAACTCAATATTAATTATGTATTAACTCTGAGAACAAGCAAAATGCAGACGTATGCCTATTATAATAATGTTTATTATTGTTTGCTTTGCTTAACAAGCCGTAATATCCTAACATGCTCAACTATTATCATAAGAAACTTTAGGTATATGTACGTGTGTAATAGGTATACATAATTAATTAGTAAATAGAAACATGTGCTGTACTTTCACAAAGTCTAACTATCGCAGCAATGTAAGCTAAATAGGTTAAATTAATGGTATATTCCACTTCGTTCACCTTGTATTATTTTGTATACGGGTGATAAAAGTCCACTTGAATAAAATAAAAAGTCGCGTTTGTTCAACTGGATGATACAGTTTCAAGGTGAACAAAATACACCCGAAATACAGGAAAAGTCTACTCATTTCACCCAGGTGATATCACCTGGATGAATTGCGTCCGAGGTGAAATGAGGAGACACAAAAGTCCACAATATACCAAAAAAAATGACGTATCCCAAGGGTTTAAAATGTACAGAAATATGTTGGCTCTGATACTGTTAATCACGCACTAAACTTATGGTGGTTATGGTATTAGGTCTGTATCTATGTTCAAGTAAAAAAGGTGTCGAACCTTTTTTACTTGAACATAACTAGAAAAGTATTGACGAATTGTGATTGAATGTTATAGGCAAAATGGTTAGACTTTTCTAAAGTAGTTGCTATCCATTGCCGTTTTTTACTCACACAGTATGCTAGTAAAAGGGAATCTGTGCCAATATATAAGATTTAGGTACAATAGGTAATTTAGGTTAGTAAAACAAACATGCCTTTTGAAGATGCTAAAACTATTTCGTCGTTTTTTCATCTGTCTACTAATGATTAGCAAACGATTATTCGAATATAGATTATATATAAATTGAATTAAGATTCAAATTACAGTAACGATTGAACAATGGATTTACGAATCGTTTTTGATGATATCAAACAGCAATCCGTAGCGAAGTTCAGAATCGTAATTAAAATGTCTTTGTCGAATTCAAAGTGCTTATAAATTGTGCCTAAATGAAATGAAAATTTTATGAAGGATTCCTGTTGGTATGAGTTTTTTACTTATTTTTATATAGAAGCATTTATTAAAGCGATCGTGCCATTATAATGTTAGTTAAAGTTAATAATAAGGTGGAAAGCAAAACTATTGGATTTGATAGTGAAAATTTTACAAGTATTTTTATAAAAAAAACGATTATATGGCGTTAGGGCGAGAACGAGCACTAATTGCAAATCTTTTTGCTGTGGTAACTTAGGTAGGACTGGTAGGTAGGTAACTTACTGACATAAATAGGGACACTCGATGTTACGGCTCTTATGGATAGTAATTACTGTAGTACCATTAACTAGTCATCATCCCAGGCTAAGGATAGAAGGTAGTTCAGGATAGATATATAAGTAGGTATATTAAAATAGTACTTATTAATCTTATCGCGGTTTATTTAGATTTAAGATTCTGACATTTCATCGCCTTCGCCGATGTCACAGTCACGAGCAGAGTTAGGTGGTGTTCTTCTTCATAGTAAATGTTGCTCGTTTTTCCTTCATATTTTTATTAATTACTAGCTGTGCCTGCGACTTCGTTCGCGTGGATGACGAAACTTATCAATGAGTTTTTAACCGCAAAATTAAGTTTGTGTTTTATTGTTTATACTTTTCCGGGATAAAAACTACCCAGTGTGGTGCCCAGGATAATAAAGAATAATTATACTAATTTTCATCGTAATCGAACCGGTAGTTTTTGCGTGATACCTGAACAAACAGACAGACAGACAGACAAAAATTTTTTTTCCACACTTTTGGGTTCGGTCTCGGTCTAGTAACACCCCCCGCCATTAATTTTTTTGATATTTTCAATGTACAGAATTTTCACTTCTACAGATTTATTATAAGTAATATAGATATTATTATGTAAAAAGGCTCCTATAGCTTGCTTTGGCAGACAAAGTCATATATATATATCAAACTACAATATTAGAATGCACTAGAACTTTGGCGTTACGCGACTCGACAATTAGAACTGCGATAGTTTCACGTCTTGTTTGTCGTGTAGTCAACTCATGGCAACTACAATGCTAGAGTTGAATGGAGTCTGTTTAATGTCATTTGGCTTTTGAATAATTGCAAAGATATGCAGGGCGTCACTGAAAGGGTATATCTATCCAAAAGGGGCGAAGAGTATATCTTATACGGAGTCAATTTACAAAATTTCAGCTCAAAATTAGTTAATTAAATAATCTTTAACCAGTTTTTCGCTGCAAAAATCAGAACTTAATAACAGTCTGTACAATATAGGACATGACATTTCAGATATTTAACCTATAATAATGGTAATGGTTTTATTTTACAATGGATAAAAATTGCAATTACTAACATTCTTTCTTCATTTAAAATTATTTTTTACTTAACTATTGTTTTAAGTTGTACATACCTGTAATTATAGATGTATGTGAAAGACAATAATTAAATAAATAATATTTTTCTTATTGTATTATAACATGTTTTCAAGACTTTCCCCTTCACTAAGTTTAGCCCACGTTACATAATCCCTTCTAACCAACGGAACACCAACTTAAATAGCGTAGAATCTTCAACAAAACGGTCAGTTACGGAAGGTCTAAATTCATTCAAGATTCATTACTTGCCATGTTTCTCTTATAGACATCCGTATTTAGTATTAATAAACCCCTCAGTGCGGTCAAGCCTGTGTTTAATTTCCGGCGAAGCTAATTGTCTACTAGTACGGGTAGTCGTAAAATGTGGGATCTGATTCACGACCAATGAGATTCAGAATTCGGGTCTCGGACTTATGTATGGTCAGCCAAAAATCACTTGTGACTATAAGTCACGAAACTAAACCTTACTACCTTGACTTAAAGGTGATATGAAGGCGCCAGTGGCATCACTGATGTGTGGTCTACAGTACAGTAGTTGCTAATTGCTGGATCTGGTCTAGATGGAATAGCAAGTGGGGACCTTTGATATTTATTGGTTTTATCAATTTACATAGGTTTATGGCAGAAGTAGGTACCTAAATATTATGCCGCTTTTGCTGCTTTACTCTGGACAGAGACTCTACACGATATGTCAGTCCTCTCAGAATCTTTTATTTATCTAATAGTTTATTAAATAAAACGTAATAAAATTACTGCTTAAGACACGCTTCTTCGAAATATCTACACACTGCGCGTCTTAGCTATTTACTTATACCTACTACTTAACTAAAGGCAGACAGCTTTAAATGCTTTAGATACATACCAAGCTTTAAATAAAAAAAGTTGCGGTGATAGCGAAAGATAGTTGGGCATTACGACCTCCGTGGTCGAGTGGCGTACGCACCGGTGTCAAGGTGTCGCTAGCTCTGAGGTCCCGGGTTCGATCCCCGGACGGGTCAATGTAGAAACCAAAAATTTTCTACATTGCCTCGGGTCTGGGTGTTTGTGGTACCTTCGTTGCTTCTGAATTCCATAACACAAGTGCTTTAGCTACTTACTTTGGGTTCAGAGCAATGTATGTGATGTTGTCCGCATTTATTATTATTATTATTAGTTTATAAAGCAAATTATACTTTCTTTACCTAAGAACCATAACCTTGAAAAGCTTTTACAGGCAGGTTTTATTCAAAAAATAATGTTCAAAACAAAACAGGTGAAGGTAATTCTGAAAAAGCATACATTTTGAATAATATTTGCATGTAAAATGTTTACGAACCGTAAAAAGACGTCTATTGAGATTTATAACTTCAATTTGCAGGCGACATAAAGTTATATTGGCACATTCAACAGTTTGTGAACCTTCGAATATACATATAAAATATTATTACGTTGTTATTTTTATGAACATTAACTGTGTCACTCAACTTTGTTAAATTCGTACTGAGAAAGTTTAGTGGAAGGTTTTCTATGATGACGTCACAGGGAGTACTTAGTTTTTGAGAGTAGAAAATAAGAGAGGAAAGGTAACTGATTTACTATAAGATGCAGTGTGATTTAACCCATCGTAATGCCTTTTTGCCTTTTTATCTCTTACAAATCTCCTGAATCTAGAGGAGACATTTGATTTCAAGTGACAAGAAATGGACTACTCATTTTTCAATTATATTACTTACATTCCCGATGTTTTGACTTCAGTATAAACCACTGAAACCAGTCTTTTAAACATACCAATATCAGAGGCAAATAATGTTCAAAATCAACAATTAAATCCAAATTCAAAAATTTTAAATCATGAACTTTAAATTTTTGGCTTCCGTGCAGCATCCTGTATATACCGATGAAATTATAAAGCTTGCCAAAGATTTATCCGCACGTTGGTTCCAGTTCATATGCAAAGCCAAATTGATTCTCCCCTTTGAATTTTTGCACCTGCCGTAGGTATATGAGTTTTTTAAATTTCCCATCCGTGTTACGGCGTGCGGATCATATTTTTGTTATAAATATGAAAGATTACAGAAAAAATTGGCTGTAGCGTGTTTACGACACGGTTTGTTACAGAAAAGTTGCGTTATAGTAATTGATTGTTGGTTCATTGTGATACTGTTTATTTTGCAGTTTGAAGTTAAGGAGCTGTTATTTTTTTTTCATTTGTTATGTGTTCTAATATATAAACAGACTTCACGAAGAGTCTTTTCCGATTAATCGAAGTATAAAAAATATTATGGGTATCAAATCAAGTTCACAGGTAAATAAATTCAAAAAGTAGAAATCAAATTGCCATAAAAATTTTCAACAACAAAAAGTAAATTGGAAAAATTAATAAATCAAAAGTAACTTCTAATTTTAAGTTATGTACCTGAGTGACTTTAATCTCATCAATATTGATAGGTAGACCCATTCTCCCATTCTCTACTAAAGTAGCATAATAAGGTCACAAAACAGTTATGTTCCCAAAGCAAATAAAAAATCAAAACATTTCACTATTTTCACAATTTCCGATACAGCGTTCAACAGAAAACTTGGAATTCTATTACTCTAAGAAAAAGTTTCTACATAATCTTGTAAACGCAAATCACTTAACTGCTATCGTTGGAACGCTTTGTACAACCATTGTCCGTACCATGACCTCTTAAAGCAAAACTGTTGCGGTTGTGGAAGCGAGACGGCGCACTACACTGCGCATAGCGCTGTGCCGCTCACTCAACCGCAACAGTCCTGCTTTAAGAGCTCATGGTAGGGCTGGACTAACATCTAGACTAAAGCTCAACATTCTGATTTAAATTAGTTTTATTAGACTAAAGTGCTGTGGTTTAGTTCGATCTGTAGCGTAGTAGGTATCTGGAATCTCCATTGAGATGTGAAAGGAATTGTTCTTCCATGAAAGAGGCGTTTTGTTGGTCTTTCTGCGGTAACATTGATGTATTTATTTGTTATTCCGATACGAGGTAGGTAACACTGTTTGAACCTAAAAAACAATTCATGTAGAATGTGTAATAATTTCTACCATAATGCTATAATAATAGGGGCTCGTGGCTAAGTGTAAGCCGTACGGTTTGACCGATAATACAGGTTAAGCCGCGCTCGCCGCGGTTGGTCCGTGGATGGTGGTGACCATTTATATACCGAGACCCCTCCGTGTTTCGGAAAGCACGTTAATCAGTAGGTCCCGGCTGTCATACATAGATCTTTGGCAGTCGTTAAGTCAATTCTGACAACCAGTCTTACTATGGGATACTGCGTTTCCCAGTAAAATGGGTTGTGGAGGTCAGATAGGCAGTCGCTCCATGTAAAATACGGTATTCAGCTGAATCCGGTAAGACTGGTAGCTGACCCCAACATAGTTGGGAAAAGGCTCAGGAGATGCTATTATAATAGGGACGGTAAGATTTAGCAGTGTTATTTATTGAGAAGAATAAGAGTAACTAATCAGCGTAATGTTTTTGTTATACAGTCAAAGACTTTCTTCCTAATTAAATATTTAATAATCTTATGTTTTGTTTATTAATGTACCTATAATGTTAATTATTTGTTGCAATATAAAGTACTTCTAGCAAGGGACATACACGTGTCTTAAGACCGATAATATATGACGAATGAAACAGAATGAGAAAATAGCACAATTTGCTCCAGTCCAACGTGATTTTAAAAAGATATGAAATTTCGACAGCCATGTTATCTAAACACTTTCTATGTTTCTAACGAATAAAACATATTTATCATCTGTAAAATTAAGTGTTAGATAAACAGAAATTCTATTGATCCTTATTTTACACATATTCTGTTTTAAGTCTAACAAAACACTAGCTACTCTCAAAACAAAACAAAATCAAAAAATATTTTCAGTACAAAACGCACATTGTCCAAAAACCTGTCTTTGTCAGTACCGTCATTCATTCTCACAACAAGGGCTACCTATACATGGTTGCATTTGAACGAATGATTAACGGTTAACCGCGCAAGTATTAGCCAGTCTACCGTGATTGTATGGACACCCGCATCCCTTTATGTGAGAGAGATGGTTCTATTTACTATTACAATTCACGGTAATAGCTCATTTTCTGGAGTAATTTTGCCTTTTTTTCTGAAATACGTTAGATGTGACTCTTCATATCTGAAACGCACAAAAAATACTAACCTTGGTTACTTACTTTAAAGGCGTTTTTTTTTAGTTTCATTTACCCATTGTAGTCTCATTTTCCTATGGAATAAAGACAGATATAATCTTTACTTTTGTCGTGAATTGAAGAGCAAACTTTAAAGTTAGGTACGTTTTTTATCAACTCAATTAGTAACTTAATTTCAATATATCTAAATCTTCTTAAATACTCATAGCTCTACATAGTCTTCTCTTATTTATATACATAAGCCCAATAAACACGAATTAAACAAAGGTTCCGCAACAGTACTGTAATCCTGCAAATCCTACCGATACCGTGTTTACTTCAACACAGATCGTACGTGCTGTTGCCACCATTCACCTTCCACCTGTATTACATTCCTATAAGATCAATAGTTTACCTTCCTATATTACTGAGAATAAACAAATGACTAATATAATACGGAATTTTGAGAGGGCCTTATCATCAAGTCTTAATGTTATAGTTCGTTTGTGAAAGAGATGGCGCTATCTGTTTATATAACTCGATCTCTTTCTCACACTAAAATAAGCAAGTTTTTGAGACACCATTTTACGTTTTCTTTTATTTATGTTATATCCAATGACATATTAGTTATGTCGTTAGCGTTCGCATTTTCATCAGGACATCGTCAAATGATCGCTATCTCTTTTGCTTACGTGCTTATCCTAACTTTTGTTCTATTCATTAGTGTGGCTTTTCAACATTTTAGACATAATCCAGAGCGCTCTGATTTTAAACATCGCCGCGTCGGTACCTATTAGAGGTAACATAATTATGTATCATAGCGAATTTCAGTACAAATTACATTCAAACTCAAAGCTTTTCAGCTAGAAAGGTCAATGAGCACCTTAGTATGGAAACGATACCCACGCTGTACAGAAACAAAATATGGTGAAATTGACAGTTTAATGTTTCTAGTTTACGACAGTATGGGTTGCATTACTGTGGGTATAGTCTGAAGTTACGCAAGAGAAGAGTGTCTGGAAGGAAAGGGAAGGCCTTTGCCCAGCATTGTGACATTGTTCTTTGACCAACTAATGTTGAATACCGCAATAAAAACAAAGTACATGAAATTAAAAGTGAGGTATAATAATAATTATTTATTTATTCAGATAACAATATCCAATGTGTTAGTGATTACAATAATGACTTATAACTATTGTTAGTAAAGTGACACGATATTCAAATTAAATTATCACCGTGTTCACCATCTTTATAAAAGTGGGAGAGGTAACATCCTCGCCTATCATTGTCAGGATGCTGTTGCCAATCTCTTGTATTCTGCTTAGCAAAGATGTGGTTTTTTTGCGAATCACTTCATGAAATCCCCTGGTTCGATAACTTAACAATTTAAATCTATTTTGGTTCATGTACGTACAAGTTTTCACAAACCGGGTCAGATGACCTTTTCTCTTTAAGATTAACCCAGCAAAATAAAAACTCATTTGCCTAGAAACATCAATCTTCTGATCGATAAACTGTAATTTTATAACGTGGCTGTACTGAAATGAGTGGCACGCCCCATAAACTTGTTGATAGCTTCAGGGCGGAGGCTTTCATTTGCATTTTATTGCATTCCTTGCCTGTGAATAATTGAGTGGCAGTAGTCAGCGCTGATTCCACTTTGTATTTTAGTTTGCGATTGAAGAATGAGATTTTAAAGTTAGGCATTGGATTTGCAGTTGGGATTTAAGGGTTGTGGTTGGTTTTCCGGTTTCCGGGAACCCTTTGGTACGGATTATGACGTCAGGATGTCCAGTGGTATACCTAACTATTTTGTGCACAATGATATGCTTGTATATGATGCATAATGAATATAAGTTTAGTTTTAAAGTCGTTTTTCTGCATGCTTTGTCACTTATCCATTCGGTGAGTAATATATTATATATTACTAGCTGTACCCGGCATGCGTTGCAATGCAATTTTTTCTACCTAGCACCTGCCTACTACCTACCTACTACCACTTAGGGGTATGAAAAATAGATAGTAGCCGATTCTCAGACCTACTGAATATGCATATAAAATTTCATAAAAATCGGTCAAGCCGTTTCGGAGGAGTATGGTAACTAACATTGTGACACGAGAATTTTATATATAAGAAGATAAGAGAACATTTAATATCACTAATAACGTTCACAATTTCATTATATTTTAGTTTTATAATGTTTTCGATAATGTTAATTTGACCTAATTTAATTTTTTTTTTAAATAGTTGCTGTTCAATAAATTGGCACAGCAACTATTACGTCATAAACTATTGTATCAAACAAATTCTAGGCTGTATTATATCTCACCTGCTGACAATATATTTCTCGTACACGATCTTTGCGCATGACAGAACATCCCATGAATAATTGATCTAGAAGATGGGAATTTTCATTTTGGAAGGAACTTTTGGTTTCGTAACTAAGACATTCCTAACTCATAAATGATGGAAAAAGTACATAGCACTCATATATAATAACAATATAACGTATAGTGGTTATCTATAGGAACTTTTGAACAGTTTTTTTTTTCATATAAAAAGCTCATGGACTTTTGAAGAGCAATACCATAAAAAACACTTACAAAAAGAAATATATTATATACTTCTTGAAATATATAATATATATTTCAAGAAGTGTTCAAAAATATACCGCCTTTCCATCATAGCCAAAATTGATGTCTTGTAAAAATATTACTGAAAGAAAAATTGAAATAAATAAGCTAAGACCTGAAACTGTCCCTGTTTATATTTTCGTTCATTTTTAACTGGTTATGCAGAGTGCTTTGAACTTTTAACGGCGCTTAGCTACGATTCACGAGTCAGCTAAAAAAACCATCTGTTTTCATAAAGCCAGCTTATTTTTGTGGGAAAATAATGTTTAATTTAAACGTTTCAATTGGGATAAAACAAAAGAGAGGCTTAAGAAAGAAATTAAGCTACTTGAGAATTGTATCAAATTAACTTTTAAAATTATAATTAAAAAAATTAAAAAACGCCTGCCTCGTTTAAAAAGAACTAAAAAATCCAAAATAAAGTGGATAGAATTAAAATCTTAAAACTATAATATAGCAGTCGGGGGACAGTTCTGCGGGAAAATATATCTTTATCGGTCCTCCGACTGCTATATTTTAGTTTTAAGATTTTAATTCTATCCACTTGTTTTGGATTTTTTAGTTCTTTTTAAACGAGGCAGGCGTTTTTTAATTTTTTTAATTTTAATTTTTTTTATTTAATACCTTTTAGTGAACAATACAAAAACATGAAACAACACAAAAAAAAATCGTTCGGAACCCTTTGCAATTTCGACTCACACTTGACCATTTTTTAATGTCCACATAGCCTATGTCACTCGGGATAACTCAAGGCTTCTAATGATACCACAAACATTGAAATCGGTCAAGCCTTTTAGAAGTTATGGCGGAATAAAGAAACTCACAAACATACATACATACATACATGAACCCTGAAAACATAACACTCCTTTTTGGGCAGTCGTGTAAAAATAATTAATTATTATTTTTATCAGTATTGTGGTACGCAAACTATTATGTGTATCACAGTGAAACATACAACTGCAATAAAAATAATAATAATAATAAGGAGGTAATAGCCACCAGAAAGCCAATTACAAGTCCTCGCGTTTAGAATTATAATATAAAAATAAAGCATTTTGCGAGCACAGCATAACATAACATACCATCACGCCTGTATCCCCGAAGGGTTAGGCAGAGGTGTACCAATGTACACCCACAGTTCGCCGGTATGCTTAGGTCCCATGTAATAGGGGGCGAGCCTATTGCCATTAACCGGGCACAAATCCAAACTCCGACCTGCTACTGAGAATTTCATAGAAAAACCCAATAACACCTTGGTCGACTTGGGAATCGAACCCAAGACCTCTAGCGTAGCAGTCGCTCTTAGCACCACTAGGCCAACGAGGCAGTTTGCGAGCACAGACAGCATATTATTTGCGATAAAAGCTTAAAAATATACACACACTAGCTGTGTCCCGCGGTTTCACCCGCGTGAATACCTAGGTCCCGTTCCCGGTGCCTTTGTATATAATAACAGACAAATAATTAGCAATAAATTAAAATTGCGACTATAATTTGAGATTTAAACTATCCTATCTCTCAAGTTGGATCGAACTGCACATGGTGTGCGAATTTTATTATAATCGGTTAAGTGGTTTAGGAGTCCATTGAGGACAAACATTGTGACACGAGATTTATATATATTAAGATTATACACAATATATAACCATGTTATGAGTGATTATATTCCTTTTACATTTATTTTACAATATACAAACTTCTACAACAATACAGTACTCGTATTCACAAGAAGTTAACGTTTGTGACACTACCCGCAATGCTACTAGAACTATGCGTACTTCCAGAAATTCTACAGCAACAACTTATGTCAAACAAAGCTTTTACGTAATCCAAAAGTAATTAAAATTAACTGGGACACGAAGATGGAATTAATTTGAAACTATTTATAATATGTATTTTTATTTCAAAGTCTATCATAGTTTATAAAGAGTTTGTTTCAACATTTCTTCTCAGGGTAGTCAGTTAGGAAATGTCGACTTCATCTAGTTTAGGAAGACTCACACAAGACAAGATATTTCATTTAATTTTATTTCAAAGGCATAGTATAATTTCATCGCAATCTGTGACCAAGACTAGAATTAGTGTAGTTTTAAACTTCTTAATAAGAGACTAATCTTCACAAAGCTTATTATTACAAATAGCATCATCCCACTACAGGGCACGTATCCAAGGTACCTGGATCGGTTTAATGGAAGGCGGACGACCAGGTGTTATGACGAAATATGGATATCTAGCAGTGAACCGCGTAAGACTTAGTTGAAACATGTACTAACAACTAAATACATGTTTCATTTAAAGTACACCAGCAGCACCCTAGCGTCTAATTCGCGAGATTTGCAGAAACTTCTTCAAAAACACGTCCACTAATTTATCTAGACGACATACTAAGCTCCTTAACATACTTAGTACAAACTTGAAACCATAGAGTATAAAAAGTTAAAACTATAGAGTGCAAGTATCGCTAGAAGCCCATTGCGCCGAGCGTAAGCACATTTTTGGCTGTATGTAGTACTGATTTTTGAAGTTTTCGCGATTGTTAGACATTGAAATAAAACAACTTATACGGATTTTTTCTCGGTTTGCATTTAAGTTTAGGGTCCCGTTCGGCACAAAAAGTGTACTAAATGTAAACCGCGAAAAAATCCGTAAAAATAGTTTATTTCAATGTATATTTTATATTTTCAAGTAATAATCCGTGCAACGATGGACGTTTCTGCGAAAATATCTAAAATATCGGTTTGAGATAGTTTTATTAAAACCGGCGCGCTCTGTTTTGATACTATTTTAACGACGAAGCCAGTTCACACTAGTGCTCACGGTTCATACTAATATGTGCACTCTATAGTTTCTGATCTATACTCTAAGTTTGAAACATTTCAAACTCGTGAACGCTTGTCGGTACTTGGGAATGGAGATTCTAGTAATGTGAATGTTGGGACCGGAAACTAGGATGCGTTTGTGCATGACAACACTGTGTTTTGTTTGTGATGCTTGTTGTAAGGAGGTCGGTATTGGGATCTCCGTACTTTTGTTAAGGCGCTCTTGCAGTACGGCCTGTAGGTATTAAAACACGAATCGCGAACAGGGGCGCGGGCGGCCGCCGGCCGGCGCTGCGCAACGAGCGTATGCTCGCAGGGTTGCGGGGTCGCGGGGTGGGGCGTTTCAATGTGCCACAGTGTAGCATAAATGCGGTAGGTAAACCGTGTTCGATTGTTGCAATACTTGGATTACATTTTCGTGAAATGTTTGTTGATAGGTGCGTTAATTATTATTATCAGGATGGCAGGAAAGAATTATTTTTACGATAAATTCTATCGATTAAAAAATGTAGTTTTACTGTAAGGAATTAATTAGCTTATTATATTAGCTAGTGTCATTTTGTTTTGTTTTAAATATGGAAAGTGCACAATGCAATTATATTGGCATGTGCCATGAAAATATCGATTAACGCATATGACTAAAAAAAATTGTGAGAAAGTTTATAAAAATATATAAATATTTTTATAGATTTTTTTCTTGTCATCGAAGCACTGTAAAGAAGTTTACATTTACTAAGCACATGTTCAACTATACTACCTACGAATGACAGTATTGATTCAAGCAAAATCAATATTTTCATTGAATTAGACTTACTGATTTATTTATACTGTGGCAAAGGCACGTAAATAGTGCAAGTTGGCGTAGAAAGCAAGGTATAGAGCGCGAGTGTCACATCATTCCGTTGCATTGTGGCGATTTTGTTAGCAGATATGTTATAATTTACAACTTATCTTATTATTTATATCTTATTATTATTTATATCTTATTATTATTTATAACTTATTATTATTTATAACTTACTATTATAATGTAACTTAATTATTGTTTTGATTTAAATCTATACTAATATTATAAAGCTGAAGAGTTTGTTTGTTTGTTTGTTTGGTTGAACGCGCTAATCTCAGGAAGTACTGGTTAGAATTGAAAAAATCTTTTTGTGTTAGATAGTCCATTTATCGAGGAAGGCTTTAGGATATATAACATCACGCTGCGACCAATAGGAGCGAAGCAGAAGTGAAAAATGTCACCAAAACGGGGGAAAATATTCATACTTGAAAGCTTCCGTTGCGTGCGCTGCGTAAACGGTTCGAGTTACCCAAAATATATGTATGAAAGAATTGTTCCTCTTTGAATGATCTAAAAAAATGTCTGCGACAGTATATGTCTATCTTTTAAAATTGACTCACTATAACCTTTTTTAAGGTAATCATTTGGTCGAAATTAATGCATTATTGCCAATTATTTGCTACAGAGTTTTATCAACATAATCTATACTAATTATATATAATTATCATTTACGCAGAAATACTTTTTTTTTTAACTTCTTAATCGTGGTCATAATAACAGAAATTGACGCGGACGAAGTCGCGGGGATCAGCTAGTAAAATATAAAAGAACTTTAATATAATATAATGTAGTACAATATTACAGTCAACAATATTTTCCTTTATCTACCTACATTCAATGGAAAGGATCAGGCCAAAGCCAAGAACGAGATGTGCATGTTCATACAATTGATACTTTGTGACGCGCGCTCTATTACTTGTCTATTACTCTAAGGTGAACAAAATGTAACACAGTTTATACTTACGCATTTATAGGTAATACTGTACGGTACTTACCACTTTTCAACTAACATTTCTCTATATGCCTTGGGTTTACGTTTTCTAAAAGATCTCTTATTCGTTTTATTACCCATTTAAAAAAAAAAAACAATTATAGAGATCTTCTTATAGGTTTTTACGAAGAAATAACAAAATATCGAAATAAAAACTGTATATACACTAATTCTAAAACTAAATCTATGTACATTTACGCAGAGGAAATATTGCGGAGCAAACGAACATACGTCCGACCTCGAAGACGCCTAGGCTGGCACTAACGAACCGCAGCGCGCGATAATAATGCAAAATTTTGATTGTTTTGCTTCGTGGAAAAAAATTATAACTAAATTTTAAAATCTGTCTTTACCATTTTACGCGAAATAAAATTTCCTTTTATTAGATATAATTTTCAAATAAATTCCTAATATAATTTCTATACAGCACAAGTTTCAAATTGCGATTTGGTGTCATGTTTGAGATTTTTTTTTATCGAGATAATTATCCTAAATCATGTTTTTGTCTTTACGATTTACTAGGGGGTATACTAAACTATTATAAAATGATTTTTTTTATTTAAAATTCCACGTGAAATAACTTTTACAGATGTTCAAAATCCTTAAAATTTGCTGCATCCTCGCCTTAATTGGATTAAGAGAATAGGCGTTGTTTACCAAAGTAGCTTGGTACTGCTGAATCTGTGTGTGAATTTCGTATAAAGTCCAAAAAAGTGTCTGTTTTTCTGTGTCTTTATTTCTTTAAGTGTAACAATTTATCATAAACGGAAATAGTAAATTATGTTTTTAATTGATATTTACTTATGAGACAGCCGTAACGTACCGGTCCTTGGTTTTTTTAATATTCATCTAATACTACGTAATGTACACAAAGTAAAAATTACAACTGTAGAGAGACAATGAAAAAGCTAATCTATACTTATAATAAATCTGTAGAAAGGTCAATTCTGTACATTAAATATATTTTCGAAATAACTATCAGGGGGTGATTAGTGATCGATACTGTTGCCAAAAATGCAATCACTAAAATTTTTGTCTGTCTGTCTGTATGTCTGTCTGTTTGTATGTTCCTTATAGAAACAAAAACTACTCGACGGATTTTAACAAAACTTGGTACAATTATTCTTCATACTCCTGGGCAGGTTATAGTATACTTTTCATCACGCTACAATCAATAGGAGCGGAGCAGTGAAGGAAAATGTTGGGAAAACGGGAGAAGTTACTCAATTTTTTAAGCTTCCGTCGCGTGTGCAGCCTTATAATGGTTAAAGACTCATTTATAAGCTTCGTCATCCACGCGAACGAAGTTGCAGGCACAGCTAGTATTTCATAAAACTTTAGAACTTTGAATAGAGGATACAACTGTCAATAATTAATTATTTTCCTTTCATTAAGTTTTCTTAGAAATTTTAATTTGTTACACTATCTGCATTATTAAAAGGTTGTACTAGGTTGTAAACAGAAGCTGGTAATTGGATCTACAAGTAGAACACGCTGCCTGGAAGGAAACGGTTCTGTGCAAGACAACAATGTCTTTGTTAACTATTAATAGTGGCTTAAACCTAGATTTGTTATGAAATAAGTTTCTAGGTTTAATTTTAAATTCATGTAGTACTATTATATATGTAACTGAAGTATATTTTTTCTATTAAACTACGAGTTTGATAGATTGGCTTAAGAAGAAAGTTTTTTTTACACGTAAACGTGTAGATCATTTTTGTGTTGATCATTATAGATCATTTTCGAGAAAAACTATTTGATTTATATTTAGGAGTCAGGCAAATTGCTGATGAAACAACTGGACACAGCTAGTCTTTGCCGTTGTTCACAATTCAAACTCTTCGTAAGATAAACTATACCACAAATATCTTGTAATCTTTCCATCGTAACTAAACAGACATTTTTCTGTATTGAATTCTTACTGAAAATGTCTCCTTAATATCAACGAAGTCTACGAAACGTAATCTCTTATTTAAAAAACCTTCACATTTGATTTTACAATATACGGCATAACTTGTTTGTATCCAGTCAGAAAGCTAACATGAATGTCAACATGACCTAAATTAAATGTAACTTCTTTTTGAGTATTTTCAGCGCTGAAATTTCACCTTTCATTCAATTTCCATTACAGCTCCAATACAACATTTAACTTTCTTTTTTATTTTGTAGCGAAACGTGATTCGTGTGCCAAGTTCCTAACTTTGTTAGTATTTAGGGAATATATGCAAATAGTCGGGTTCTAGAGGATTTGTTTGTATGTGACAACATGGAGTAATCTGGGTAAGATATAAAGATTCGTTGTGAATTAAATTTAGTTTAGCGTGAAATGTAGTTGTTTTATTGCAGTGTTAAATTTTTGCTCACATTTAAGTTTACATTATTTTAATACATTTGACAAACAGATCTAAAATTAGGGGGTAGGCTAATTTTCTCATAAGGCTGACAGGTAGGTTGATAATGACCTTCATTGTTAGAAACGACCGTCAATATAAAACAGTATTTAAATTAACCTTAGTTATTATTATTGCATTTTAAAAAGTACTTCCTCTGTTTTGCCGTAAAACTAACTGCTTTAGTGCCATAAACAGTCAGTAGTTTCCAAGCCATTAATACTTACTTAAATCAACCGAACCATGCATAATGAATTACCCTTAGACTATAGATAACTATAGACCGATAGTATCGCTAGTTTTCCTTCGTGCCAAGCGAGAGCACTTTTTGTCTGTATCTAGTACATTCGTTTACTGATTTAAAGTTATTTTTCGCGCAACGAGAGACTTATATGCGAAAATATCGATGGTTTCGACATTGTTAGGATAATATTAGGGTTTTAGATAGTTTTATTAAAACGGCGCGCTCCGTCTTGATACAAAATTTACGATAAAACTAGTTCATACTAGTGCTCACGGTTCATACACTGATAGGCTCACTCTTTAGTTTCTTATCTATACTCTAAGGAATTACCACATTTTGACAATATTACCTTCTAAAAATATGTGAGTATACCGAGTATATTATCCTGGTTTGAATAAACGCTAGCACTGTGTTAACACTGATACAATGCTCATAAAAGATACATTAGAGGGAGGGCTCTCTCGTGAATTCTCAAGTGATTCTTTTGTGCTCTGATGTTTTTTTACCTTCCCTTAGATGTATATTTACGGGGTACAATCACACCTGTTATTCCTTAAGGGGTAAGTATATTTTTAGCCGACTTCAAATAAGAAGGAGGTTCTCAATTCAATTGTACTTTTTTATGTTTGTTACCAAAGAACTTTTGACTGGGTTAACCGATTTTGATGATTTTTTATTTTTATTTGAAAGCTGGTGCTTCCCTTGTGGTCCCATTTTATTTTGGTTCAGTTTGCCAGTGGGATCCATAAGAAATAAATATAAGACTTATTTTGAAGTCGGTTTTTTGGTTAGAATTATTTATAATACCTATGTACTGAAGTTAGCTTTTAACAAAAACTACTAGTGATGAAAGTTTCTAATAATCAGACCTCGAAAGTGTGTACTCGGCTTTAAAATTAAACACACCAAAAATAAAAAAAATCGTAATCGTCTTTCTTTCGGTATTAAGAAGATGATATTTATTTCGACATGCTGACCCCGTTAAGTAGATTGTCAGAGGGTCCCAATAAGTCTGCAAAAAAACTTTGTTTGTCTCTACATTATATCACTTACAAGAAGTCTTACGTCTAATATTGAGACGAGATCCACACCAGATCGATTCCTTTTGTTTCACCTTATGTTTATTTCCTTGAGAGAAGAGTCCCCCAATGACGGGCTTGTTGGTCTAGTGGTTAGTGACCCTGACTGCTATGCCGGAGGTCGTGGGTTCGATTCCAACCCAGGACAAATGTTTGTGTGATGAGCACGATCATTTTTTCGGTGTCTGGGTGTAATTTATCTATAATATGTATGTATTTAGAAATATATAAGTAAGTTTATCAGTAGTCTGGTTACCATAACACAAGCTCTGCTTAGCTTGGGATCAGATAACCGTGTGTGAGATGTCCCGGAATATTATTATATTATTATTATTATATACTTGTATGAAAATATAATTCTCTATAGAAAAAACAAAACCCACAAATATATGCTGTTTATTATGCTTCTCCTTCAGTAAAATGTGTAAAGTAGTTTACTTACCAAAGCTCTCTTAACAAAGGCTCTACGATTTTATTTTAATCGAGACTAGTCTATCCGATAGCAGTACAAGCTCTATTGTAGTCGGTTCTAGTAAGCAATTAGGTCACTTTTATTTTCTACTCTTTGTTTAGATTTCCTCCATTAAGGAACAGTTAGTTTAAATAATGTTTATTACAGGCGTATTGTGTTGGTTTTAATGTTATTTAATTTAAATCCGTATGTAATATAATTTGTGCAAAAGAAACACGGAATGTTTGTTACGCTTTAACCAAATATTGATTTTTGCTGCAGAGTTTTAAATCAAGATAAGAAAGGAGCGATTGTCCTAATCGCTACTTTTTGTCGTAAAATCTACTCACACAAACCCCGAGCCATATAATACATTGATACATCGTTGTTAGTATCGATATAATCAACTTATTTAATTTGTACTTAAACGAAATAGCATTTTATGCATGGGTGCATTTAATTACAGATAAATAGATTTTTTTTAAGGATGTACGAAATACGACAACATGCATTTTATTCAGAGTTGAACGTTAATTTTTGCCAGCGAGGTCCCAAGTTTAATTTATAATAATAATAATAATAATAATATTCCGGGACAACTCACACACGGTTATCTGATCCCAAGCTAAGCAGAGCTTGTGTTATGGCAACCAGATAACTGATAAACATACTTATATATTTCTAAATACTATATATATCTTATCTTTATCTATAATATACTATATTATAGATAAATTACACCCAGACACAGAACAAATGATCGTGCTCATCACACAAACATTTGTCCTGGGTGGGAATCGAACCCACGACCTCCGGTATAGCAGTCAGGGTCACTAACCACTAGACCAACAGGGCTGTCTTTTTTTATATTTAAGCTCTCTTAAACAAAGTATAATATGGTTTCCATTGTTAGCAAGTGTGCTATCAAGCCGCGATTCTTTGCAGACTCCCTTCGTTGTTCGTTGTTCAGCCAACTGTCAAAGATGGCGGACATTAGAGTTTTACGATGGCCAGCGGTCGCCAATTATTGGGACCCTTCTGACTGTCGTAAATTAATTCGTTTTGTGACCCTGTATTTACCAAATTATATAATAATATATTTTAGTATGGCGCTTTTATTTAATTTGAATGCCAGAGTATGATAATGAAAATACCACTGATATTTTGAGACTGTTTTATCAAAGGTTTATTTTTATAGAATATTATTTATAAGTCTCCAATTTTTTGTTTACAGCAATTTTTAAAAGATATACCGTTAGTCAAATGATATATTGTTTGAAAACAGCAAAAAAAAAAAATTTTTTGTTTTATTAAAAAGGAAGTGACATAACTACTTATGAAGTACATTAGTAGTAAGTCATCATCATCATATCAGCCTGTTGCAGTCCACTGCTGGACATAGGCCTCCCCCAAGGAACGCCACAGCGCACGATCTCCAGCCCTTTGCATCCAGTCACTACCAGCTGCCTTCTTCAGGTCATCGGTCCATCTAGCCAGGGGGGCGTCCTACACTACGTTTGCCTAAGCGTGGTCTCTATTCGAGAACCTTCCTGCTCCACTTCTCGTCGGTTCTGCGACAGACATGGCCCCTGAAGAAAAAAAACCATGGCCCCTAGTAGTAAGTAATGAGTAATTAAAATCAGTAATATATATCACTCGTTTGACCTCTCCGACAATCATTTAAAAGCAGTAAAGCCTTTGATATTAAAATGGGAATTGTTTGACCTAATTCTTAGAATGTCAGCCCTCAAGATTGGAAATAAAGCCTGTTGCCAAAGAGATTCACAAGCTTAACAGACATTTAATTGATATTTTACTTGTTAACCTAATTATTAAAAGCTTTGAACAAAATAAATGGGTCAGAATTTATTTTTGGCATCGTTAATACAGTTTTGGCTCACATTAAGCTGCTTTTTATGTTTATGAGGTTCCTTATAAATTTTCAGGTCTAAAAATATTATAACCAAAAAATATATATAGAAATTCCTGATCAAGATAGTAGGTAGGTATATAATTTACTATTGGAAAACGATTATGTTGCTTCAATCTCTCAACAAGGTAAATAATGCTGTTATATCATCCTTTTAAATTGTTATTGCATTTATACACTTTATATTCTTCTTTCTGAGTTTGACTCCTTTGTAATCATAATTCAAATAAAATTTCCATTAATTTTATTTCACCAAAAAATATTCAACACCATGCCTATAAATTTCTCACACTTCACAATCTCCGACGTGTAATATTACAAAATGTTACCAAACCCGTATATTCTACATACAAGCATGTTAAGAAGCTCTCGGTCCCCTGGGAAATTAGTAACAACAACCGAAAACTCTGTAAATCAATGAAATAGAACCTTTATCCCGAATATAATCAAATTTATCTAGATCGGCCATTTAAACTAACTTAAACATCCGAAAACTTACAAACTATAGAAATAAATTTTAAAATCCAAATCCCTCAAAAAACAAAATTCGGATGCCTATCTCGATTAAAAAAGGCTGTCGATGGATAGGTTACAGAAAGAGGTCATAAATCGATCGGGAATACTTAAACCTGATTACCGTTAGTAAGATTAGGTACTAACTAGATTTGAAAACTCGGTCAAAGTATCAGATTTTGCTACCCAGTCTCCTGGGTGAGCCTTTGGATCCCTCGATAAGTAAACAAACTTGCTTCAAGTTTCGGCCTTTGACCACGGTCCTCTACATAGGACGATGTATTGAGTTAGCAGTTAAGGGTTAGATTAGATTAATATGAGAATTGAAATGACTTCGGGATTAGCTTCCTACATACGTCATGAATCCTGATTCTATTCCCAACGGATCTTCAATATATTGTGATTCCACAATACGTTTGGATTTACGAATTACCGAAAAAGAAAATCTCTTGATAAGTATATGTTATACTTACAGAAATAACGATAAAAATCGACTAATTTTTTTGGTATCCTCACTTTTTCGCAGAGTGCCCATTTTTTGTTTTGGAATTCCCAAAATACAAATTACAGAATACCTAAAGTCTTCGCATCTATTTTATATATGAAAAGCTGAAAAGGTATTTCCAGATAATTTTCAGGGTATCTTTCTTTCGAATCTGATAGTAGAGTCAACATTCATGTAGTTGTCGAAAACCTGTACAGGCAGTTTAATTATATTCAGAATGATTTCAGTTACAGTTACAGAACAATACAGTGAAATCAATTAGCCCTTTCAATCCAAAATATAAAACTGTAATGAAAACCAGAATATAGTAAAATGGAGCTCGTATTCATTTCACATTCGGATACATAAAGAAAATACTTAATATGTTTCCTGGGAATCCTGCATGAATCACATAGATTAAATTGTTGAATTAAACGGCTCAGGCGCAAAACATCTCTTTCGCAAAATGTCTCTTTCGCAGAATGTCTCTTTCGCAAAATGTCTCTTTCGCAGAATGTCTCGTTTTCTTTTTTTTTTAGGTTTACGTTAAATTTTTTTGGGAATAAACAAAGTGAAAACCTTTAACTATAGTAATGGCGTATTGAGGCCACATAATGCAATGACAACTGATGCAATACCTTAACGATGATTACACAAACGGATTAACAATTAACATCCCTCATTATTTGGGGCCTAAAACTATTTTCTTTTCCATTAATTATTTTACAGGATGGATTAACATAAATAAAATTCTGTAATTGATTTTTATTTTTATTATTATTGTACTGACTTCAATTAAGTTAAGAAAACGCTTACTTTAGGCTTTAAAATTAATTCTGAGAAAGTTTTGAAGCACTAATAAGCTGGGCTGTCGACTAAAAATAAGTGTTACCAATAATGTAGTGTCTTTGAATTACTATGAAGTCATAAAAATCCGGTTTCCATACGGAATCGTGATACTCGTATGATCATCATGACGACCTCCGTGGTCGAGTGGCGTACGCACCGGTTTTCAAGGTGTCGCCAGCTCTGAGGTCCCGGGTTCGATCCCCGGACGGGTCAATGTAGAAAACCACTTTTCTACATTGTCCCGGGTCTGGGTGTTTGTGGTACCTTCGTTGTTTTTGAATTCCATAACACAAGTGCTTTAGCAACTTAATTTGGGTTCAGAGCAATGTATGTGATGTCCGCATTTATTTATTATTTATCATCACAAAAAATATAAAAAGTATCTAATCTTGTAATTTTATGCAGTATTGATACAACATGATTATGTGAAGTTTTTTTATCAATATTTTTGTCGGTAAATGCCACTTGAGCTCACTGTTAAAATATCACACGAAAGTTTGGCTAAAATATAAAAGTATCTAATCTTGTAATTTTATGCAGTATTGATACAACATAATATTAAGTTTTTTTTTTATTAATATATTTGTAGGTAAATGCTACTTGACCTCACTGTTAAAATATCACACGTAAGTTTGGTATTTTCAGGAAGGGCTATAACAGATTTACGTTGATCCTTCCCAACAGATGGAGCCGTCCCTTGAATCAGTCATCGTGAAGCGCAACCCTATTTAGGGAGCTCAGCGGCCCTTGACATAACTGTGCTATGCTTTATAGTGAATTATCGCAATGTTGTGGAAGCTTTCTTTACAGATTAGGTTATTGGTTAAGGTAACATACAAAAAAACATAAAAAAATAAAAATTCAGAAACTGTTTATTATCTTAAATATTCTTTACTTTTATTTTCTACTAGCTGTGCCTGCGACTTCGTTCGCGTGGATGACGAAACTTATTAATGAGTTTTTAACCGCAAAATTAAGTTTGTTTTTTATTTTTTATACTTTTCCGGGATAAAAACTACCCAGTGTGGTGCCCAGGATAATAAAGAATAATTATACCAAGTTTCATCGTAATCGGACCAGTAGTTTTTGCGTGATACATGAACAAACAGACAGACAGACAAAAATTTTTATTTTCACACTTTTGGGTTCGGTGTCGGTCTAGTAACACTCCCCGCCATTTATTTTTCATATTTACAATGTACAGAATTTTCACTTTTACAGATTTATTATATGTATATAGATTTTGGTAAATGGTTTTCACGTTGCGAATAAAGCACGTTATGTAAGGTAATAATTTGCTATGAAAAGCATGCCCTTTTAAAACGATTGCTCCATATTATTCCGAGAAAATATGAAAGAGACAATAGGTATTTTAACGTGGTATTTTTCATATTTACATAGGAGTAAAAGTAACATAATTTTGTCTCCATAGCTTTCCTGTTATTTCAGTAAAGTTTTTTTTCTTCACAAATGTTTCATTTATGAACGTAGATTATACTGTTACATATTCAGTAGGATCCGCCATATTTATATCTTATTGATTTGCTAATGAAAACGTGGATCAGCTGTTTGTTCCCAAGGAAATTTGGAAGTCAGTTATGAGGGATCATGACTGTTAAATATGAAACATATAAAAATTAAAAGTATTTGAAGTAGTTTTTATCCGTCCTAAATAAAGTTTGAACGTTTCAGAGGTCAGTTATATTAAAAACTCTTGGGGCGAGGTTAGGATTTTTTCTACCTGGTCTGTTCCAAAATTAGGTTAGGTTGGCTTTTAGTCCCACCGGATTCAGCTGAATACCAATATTTTATGTGAGATAATGGCCTACCTAACTTCACATCTACATTTAGCTAAATCGTAATTATGTTTTGTTGCTAAATCTGCATCTAACTTACCAATTAAACCAAAAAAAAATTAATTAAACAATTTTAATAATTTCGTTATTAAAATTGTTTAATAACGAAATTCGTACACATAATCGATATAATTGTGATAATTGGCTCCTAAGCGTTAGTTCTTTGTACTATAGAAAGTGAAGAGTCGTAATTTGGTTAGCATGGAAGAATATTTCTCATAAACCTGCTAATTTGTTGGTACATAAGAGTACACTATGTGCGTTTAATGTTTAAACAACCTTCATTTATCGTCGAAAGTGAAACTATAAATAAATATGAGTAAGTGTATTTTGTAAAATAATCGACATAAGTTTAAATAATCTAAATTGAGCTTTGCTGAAAACAAGTATGTAAAGGTGGGTATTCATTTTCATAATTAGTCAATTTGTTTAGCAATAAAATTACTTAATTATTTTATCTTGTAAATTCTGTATTCTTTTTCATTCCACGGCCTGGTAGATTCTGTTTTTTCTTGTCTTTTAGAATATACCTACTTAATTTTAACCGAGGGTGGGGCACTGGTGACTTGTAACACAGGTTTCTACTTAAAACCTATATCAGGCACCAGTCTCTCACATAGGTGAAACTTAGGAGATATTTTACTTTATTTATTATGAGACCTATTGTGAACAATACCTATTGTGAAGAGAAATAAACAAATTATTTATTTATTATTATTATTTATCTACTTTAATTCGTGAATAATATCAGTATGCTAATCAACAGCATGATTAAAAAGAAATATTTAAAATTACCACACTAAATGAACTTAGATCGCTGAACTTAACTCTAGAACGGAAAAAAGAGAACTAAAAGTTTTTCAGGAGTTCAATAGAACCTCATCCAAGAATGGCATCTTTTATCCTTTTTAACCACAACACCATCAATCCCCTCAATGAGCCATCAAAGCGCATGTGACATATATGTTATTAAGGCAAGCGGCAACCAGCAATGATTGCACATCGCTCCCGTATCATGTGGTCCCATCGCCCATAATTGCATTTCCATGGCTCGAAGTAGACGGTGCATTTGCAATGTTATTGGTCCGTCGATCGACACTGACTTGCGATGTGGAATTATATTATGTTGGTGCAGCAGGGGTGGCCAAGATTATCTCGCACAACTCTTTTTTTATTTTATTAGTTACTATTAATTTTATTATTTTTTTCCGTCAAAAAAAGTTAATGTAATTGAGCAATTTTGATGTCGAATAATCTACATACATACAAACTTATCGACGAACCTCACGTCATAAGCTCTAACACCTGAACTATGATTCCTTAGTTTTTTATTTGTAATATAAATAAAAATTACGAGTCTGTCGTGTATTTTTCTATAACTTATAAACTAAATAGGGTTTTTCTTTTTTTTACCTAGTCAACATCCCTGTTATATTTATTTATCGAGTAGCAACCCAGCATACATGTAAGCCATATACAGGACTGTTAAATAATTTTATGTTTTTCTATTTGTCATACCACAATTGACTGGAACTAAGCCGCGAACAATCATAAGAACAACCCTGAGAGAGAGAATCGCATCATGTATAATGCTAGAATTGAGTTGTACCTAATCTCATCATCGTGGTTCATTATAAATTATTGGAATTGCTTCACTCGGTGTGGTGGTCACAATTGCACAAATTGCTACGTGATAGATAAACTGAGAAGTTATTTATGTAACTACTCCACTGACAAACCAAACTTAGATAATTAATTGGAAATTGCTAACTTATAACTGTAAATAAGTTTATTTCAACGGACAGATAAATGGTACCTACTTTAAGGCACTCTACAATATTTCATACCTATACCATTCTAGAAGAGCAGCTTTATTAAAAAAATATTACTATTATTTGTATATCCTTTCCTATCGTATTCCTACTACCTATTTAGTTTGAAATACTGTACTAACCAACGTAAAAATAAATAAATAAATAAAATATCGTAGCTTATGTTTGGCACGCACATAAAAATCTGTGAGACGATTACATAGAGTAGTTTGTAATAAAATGGAGTCACGTGCGTGTATGCGTGTTACGCGCGTACACAAATACATACGTGTGATGTATTTACACAGAGTGGATAACGTGGCACACGTGGTACACGTACTCTAAAATGGTAAATAAATATGCTGTAGTAAATAAATAAATAAGTAGTATGACGTAAAAATAAATGCGTAGTTTTTTAACTTGCAAGGTTTAGCCTAATCAAAACATACGTACATACATATGTTCCAAGTTTAATAAAAGTTTGTAAGTATCACCAAAACTTCTTTGCTACAACAATAACACGAGAACGGATGGCCTTATTGTCACTATTTTTTTAATTTGTCTTCGTCCCAATTAGTAGAATAACTGTAAAATCATCAGAATTTCATAAAAATATGTATACCGAAACAAGGGACCTAGTTAAAACCGCTAGTAAATAATAAAATAAAGACTTCCAGTTCTTTAGGTATTTAAAGAAAAGATAAGCTTAAGTAACAGTCCATGTCTAGCTTGACAACTCGCATGAAATAGGGGCTTGCTTAGCTTTATATCTTTAGCTTAGTACCTACTCTACTTCTTCTGACGTTTTATCGCTTATTCAACGTACGTATAATTTTCGTGATAAGACTATTATATACTTCAGAAGTGGTCCTAAACAAAATCATTAAAATCGATTATGTTATTTGAATTGCCAATCAAAACTATTTGGTACTTTACTGCAATAATGTCGTTTTTTGCAGTATCCAGTGGGAGCGAGGTATCCATAAAGTATTTTTTTATATGTTTAAATTTGAATCCTTGTGTTGAACTACGTTTTTGTGATCAAGATTAGTAGGTAAGGCACATCTACCAGAGAAACATATTTAAACCAGAATCCATAACTTAACCGTCACGAGTAACCTCTGTACATGGTTTTAATTTCCTCTCCACGACATATACATATTACAATATAACCTCAGCATTCAATTTATGTACCTGGTCGCTAAACATCGAAACGTGACGTCACTATTCTGTATAATGTCACGTTCGTAACTGTTAACTCGGATATTATATTATGTAGGTTATGGCTAAGCCATTGGAATAATTTACTGTAGTCTGATGTGACTATATCCTGACTAAGGAGCTTAAACTTAGGTGTTACAATTGGACCTTAAAATGTCATCAAGGTAAGGCTTAAATCGTTGCACATTATTAAAGTATTATTTAAATAAATATATTCATTGATTTACATCGTTTTTTATTTTTATTTTATTCATCGAAATTTTAACCGAATGGCACTAACCAGTGAATCTGGAATCGAGTCAGCTAGGACTATTAAAATATACATTACTTCTCACTAGGAACGGATATCATGATAATATTATAAACTATAAAACCCAAAACAATACGTCTAACAAATTCGTGGTAATTCTGGTTAAATAAGGCAATTGAACTGTTACCACAATTACGAACACAAGCCGATCCCTGTTCCACGGTTTATTGTCGAGTGAAAGCTGAAAGGCGAATAAATTAAGCAGAAAATAAACATGTCCCAATGCGTAGGGTTGACACACTGTGCCCGGGATACAGACATAATCGCCGATTTTCGCACTAACGAAGCGAAACGAATGATAGGGCTGTCGCGGGAAAATAACTCATCGAATGCTGACAATTTATTGATGGGTGCGATGACAGCAGTTTTGAATCAAATAGTTTTTATTTTATATATATCGTTCAAATTGAGTTTTTATTGCGATTTGTTTGAGGCGTGTCAATGTAATTAAAATTTGGCTTTTGTGACCTGGAAAAATCCAATCCCAAAAATGTAATTCATGCTGGATTAGGTTTATGTAAAAAAATAACATTTTAATAACAAATACTGAAATCAATTTAGTATTTTATTTATAAATTCATATCGTAGTGAATTATTATTTTTAATGTGTATAACTTTCAAAAGAAATTATGTACGTATCTGGTAATAAACAGTACATTACCCATTACAAATTTTCGTCTTCACAAATAAATAAGATTCTCATATGTTTGACAACCCTAATAAAATGATGACACATCGTGAAACTATTTTAGTAGTCCACGGTAACAATGGTAACCACGCATAATTGAAAATTTAATTCGATCAATACCGAACTAAACTAATGGTAATTTGTGTTATCGATTCCTACTGTTGTAAATTAGTTAGTATCAACTCGATTTTATCTATTATTAATAATCGATTTAATACCATAAATTGATCTTTGAATCGTTGATTTTTGCATTAACTCGTCTGAAAATGATTATTTCTGTGATAGATATTTCATATTAAAGGGTGCTGGAAATAATTAGGAAAATGAACTACTATTCTTGGAAACATTTCGATGAATAAAAAAATGAAAATCGCGATGGATCAAACAATCAGTTTTGAAGGCTTAAGGAATGTTTTATGATGCTCTGCTGATATCTGGCATTCGTAGAAAGGAAGATTTTTTATATAAAAATCGACGTGGTTTATATTGGAAAATCTAAAAAGTCTCTAGGCTCTATAGCAGATAGTACGTAGTTCTTTGAGGCTATTTCTGAGGACTAGAAATTTTTACCAGTTTAAAATATTTTTAGTTAAACGTCTACTAGATTTAGTTATACCATTTTCAATCCTTTGTAATATAACCGTAATTTAAAAACTAGGTCACCATACGATTCAACAAAGACCATCTTAACCACATGCAGCAAACAATTCTGTGGAACTTAAAAAGCATTAATAAAGGGATACCACTGCCACAGATTAGCATATCAAAAGCCACATTGCCCGGTCTTGGGACAAAGCGAAAGAGCGCGAAAAAAACTGTGGCGTAAAACTGTGACGTCAGAACGGTGACGTCAGAGGCTGAAGTGCGCCTTTGAAGGGAATCAGGACTGCGGCTGCGATGCAATGCCATTTAAATCACTTAAGACAATTAGATTCAAGCGATTTACTCTTAGACATTCTTTTGTCATCGTTTGTTTCCGTGGTTCCTTTGTTTGGCTTTTCTGTTGCTCTTAGAATATTTTTGTTTAGTAGTATCCTACCGACTGCGCCATGTTATGTTTAGTGTGAGGAGTACAGCAATCAAACACGGTGGTTGGGCAATGACTCGTTTATTTCGCTTCATGCATCATTCACATAGATTATCTTAGAGCTACCTCCATGCGCGTTATTATTAAGATTCTCGATGAAATAATTTACTTATACCTACAGAGGGTTTGTTGTAGGTGAAATTTTGCGTTTGTAACTTAGATAAAATGAATTGTACGGTAGTAATGTGGTAGTAAAAATTTTACAATAACAAAAAAACATCGAAATTCTTTGTGGAGTCTTCGGTCAATTCCGAAAAGTTTAGGATGTTAGCCATTATTTTCTGAAGTAGATTTTTTATATACGTAGGCATAGTAAATACATATTTTATGTCAATATCACAGAAAGTCTCTCTACTACGAATGTTTTTCAATACACGGAATCCGTATTAAAAAAAAAAAACATTGATTCTTGGAATGCTTTCAAATTGAAAACATATTTTATCACCATATTTTTACAGGATTTTCTAAACGTACGGTTCATGAGATCTTGTTTACGATAGCTTTTTAATAGGCCCTATTTTTGTTGTTTTTATTGTTTTTTGGAGCGGCCTATGTCCAGCAGTGGACTGCTAAAGGCTGATGATGATGATGTTTTTATCGTTAATGCACTAAATTTCAGAGAAGGTAGTATTCAATAAAATAAAAATATATACAAATATTCTCAGTAAATTAACCAAATTGTTTGCACTTATATACAAAACAGTAAATAAACCGTAACCGGAGTTGTATTGATTCATAAATTTTATAACGTTATTTTTCATTTAAACAAAGTTTCAAAGGCTTGTTGGTTTTTCAAATTTTATTTGTTATTCATTGCTTTGTTCGTATCAGAAATTGTTTAATATTTGAAACAACTTGCAATTGTAAGTAAAATTAAATTGAAGGGCATTTACCGAAATGTATTTTTTTTTTACTTTTGTTTACATTTAAAATTAGTTTATTTAATATGTGAATTTCATGCTATCAGGCAAAGTCAGCAATAGGACTTTTAAATATGAGAAATAGCGACGTAGTTATTTCTTGCATAAAAGTATTTTTTTTTTAACATTGAAACAAACCGTAAACAATTCACACTATAAGAAGTACTTCAAAATATAATATAATTATAAAATTTCTAGAAAGCAAAAATAAAACGAATTATTTTGTATGACCTCAGCGATCTTTTCTTATTATAATTAATTACAATTGTAATTTAAATGTAATTGTAATTTCTAATTTAAATTATTCTAAAGACAAAAATATTTTATTAATAAATTGTTACATATTATGTATATTTATTTTGGCTTCTTTTATCTTTTGTTTCATTTTAAATGTCAAAACGCATGAATTATTAATGCGTATAAAATAAAATTATAATAATTTCTAACGTTGTCTAGACAAAATTCAAACTTAAATGAAGGACTAAAAATCTTTAATTTCTGAAGAAATATATTACATTTGTAATTATTTTTTCTGGAATATAAAGCGCTCTAATTAAGTATCGCAACCCTTGTCTCTTCAATAATATCTAGAGCCTTATGTTTAAATTTTAATTATTCTGTACCAAATTTAATTAAATCCAAAATTAACACAGTCTGCCATGTTGCTTTGTATTTACAGGTAAAAATAATTATGATTGTTATTAATTATTTATTTGACCTTTACTTGAATGCTTGATACAGAAATGTAGATGGCAATTTTATTTATTAAAGGAAGAAAATTTTTAATTAGTGTAAATAATAATGCCTATTTTTAAGTCTAATCTTTTTGATATAGGGTTTCCTTTAAGTTTTTCAATAGTTTTCACTTAATTAGTATCCACTACTCAACAATTTACCATAGGCTATTTATATTTCATTGTATAGCTTTAACACTCAAAAAAATAGTCTTACAAATATCAGAATACCTTAAAAAGCCCTTCAGTTACCTAACCGTAAAACCGCCATACAAAATAACAATAGCAAGATCAATATACACCCAATTTCTTTCATGGAATATTTTGTTGAAAAGAGCCTTTCTTGAAACGAAATTTCTGTAACAAATTTTGACCTTAATTCTGAAATTAGCATCTCTTTAAAGAGATTTCATCTCGAAGATCCTGTAAATTGGGTTTTCTTGCCACCCTATACAACCGATAAGGATTTTGAAACTTCAGCGTCGAGCTGTACGAAATCGTCTTTTCGGGATACATTTTTGATTTATTTGGATTGATTGGCATTTTAGGAGTTATTAGGTTTTGAATCTTCATTATTGATTTATAATTTGATCAACGGCTATGGTAGAAAGAAAAAGATAGCATAAAGACACAAATACATAGTTTTCTTTGCCTATACATTTTTATTGTGTTATGTGTAACGTGTTCTAATTACTACCTTTTTATTGTTTCAGGTATGTACACGACGAGATAGAACCGCTGGGATAACTACACCAGTACTATTCCATTGAGTTATTTTTCCTTGTTTTAAACAGTGAAAGTTACATAAAATAGCTCTTTAGGTTAGGTAGCGTGAAGACTCTAATTATAATTATTGTCGGAATTAGAGTCTTCACACTACCGAAATTAAATTAATTACAATCCCTTAATCATATTCCGGAACTTATTATGTTAATTACGAAGCAATTAAATGTCAGGGGTAAGTACCGTTCCTTTGAAAGTTTGCAACAGCCTCTTTATTTTAGAAGTTGTGGCCCAGATGCCACCTCTATTAAATTGACTTTATGTTTGAGTTTCAAGCAAGCCCTTTCACATTATCCGACACGATATCGGTCCGGACACCAATATAAATATATAATAACGCGGTAAGAAAAATAAATGATTTCTTTTTAATCTGATTTCGGACCGGATAATGTAAAAAATCTACATGTATGTAGTAGCAGTACTAGCGTACTTAGCAACATGTAGGTACCTACACACATGTATATGTGTGTAGGTACCTTCATGTTGCTAACATTTACAAGTCCGATATCGATATCGGGTCGGATAAGGTGAAAACAGTCTAACGATATCGGGAGCAAATAAAATGCATGAAACATGTAAGTACCCGTCTTTCACATGATCATTATTTGACGGGCCTGTTGGTCTAGTGGTTAGTGATCCTGACTGCTATACCGGAGGTCGTGGGTTCGATTCCCACCCAGGACAAATGTTTGTGTGATGAGCACGATCATTTGTTCTGTGTCTGGGTGTAATTTATCTATAATATGTATGTATTTAGAAATATATAAGTATGTTTATCAGTTGTCTGGTTACCATAACACAAGCTCTGCTTAGCTTGGGATCACATAACCGTGTGTGAGTTGTCCCGGAATATTATTATTATTATTATCAGCTCCGCGGTCAGATTCGTAAGTTTTCTTGCCGAGGTTTCGTATAGGTGTCCTAAACCGATATCGTGTCGGATAATGTGAAAAGGCTCTAAGGGTAATTAATGAGTGGACTAACAAACAGATCTTCCGACTTAGGTATTCATTGTACTGTTTTGTGATTTGAGGGTCACAGACTTGTTTACAGTCGTAAGAGAGGGAATTGAATATAAATATTTGATGTTGTTGAAATAGCCATCTTATTTTTTTTTCTTCTTGATGTAATACATATTGTATAATTGTTTGTTTCCCTAATAAAGTAAAAAAAAAAAAAAATAGCCTTAAGATTTTTTTTTAGGTAAGTCTTGTACTTGTTCAATTAAAATAAATGAAGCTGGTTAAACTTTCAGATAGTGCTGTCATCACTATGTCCTAATGTAAGTCTTGATGCCTGTTTTACAAGCTCTTTAACTGGCTTCAAAATAAGGTTCTTAATTCGACGGTATGATTTATCTTTGTATGTTTGTTATTCGATGTGGCCCCATACGAATTACATCAAATACTATCAATTCCATACGAAAACCAGCTTTAAAAGCTTTTTTATATATTACTAGCTGTACCCGGCATGCGTTGCAGTGCAATTTTTTCTACCTAGCACCTGGCTTCTACCTACCTACTACCTACCTGCCTACTACCTGCCTACTACCTGCCTACTACCTGCCTACTACCTACCTACTACCTATCTGCCTACTACCTACCTACTACCACTTAGGGGTATGACAAATAAATAGTAGCCGATTCTCAGACCTACTGAATATGCATATAAAATTTCATACAAAATTGGTCAAGCCGTTTCGGAGGAGTATGGTAACTAACATTGTGACACGAGAATTTTATAAATTAGATTCTTCTTTAGCTCAAGAAGTAGACAAAGGCTTGCATCCTTTGTAACCTGCAACTTTTAATTAAAAGAAAATTCATGTGACCCAATTACCTTTGTGGAAGATTACAACAACATAAAAAACTCAAAGGATAATAAAATATTTTGTAATTAATGCATTTATTAGCATAATAACTTCAGGAAATTAATTTCTTGTTTCCATTCCTTTCCATTCTTTTATCATCACCATTTCAATTATTTTAATGAGATTTTTGTAAAAAAAAATGTAAAAAGGCTTGTTTTAAGTAACGTTTCTTGCAAAATAATTACGAAAAAATAAAAAGCATTAAACAAAAAAGAAGTTTAATTATGTACCCTAATTTTCATTAATCCCAGTAAATGTTTTCAAAATTGATTTTGGAGTTGTCAACACAATTAGGTACAAAGTTTTTCCTCATTTCCTTTCTGAAAAACAAACAAGGAAAAGAACGTTTAACTGAATGATGCAATAAACCCTGTTTTAAATTCATAAAGTTTCTTCAAAATAACAATTTATAGAACTGTAGTTTGTAAAGTAGATACACGCTGTTTCTGAAAATATGACATAAAAACTTTTTAAGATGCACCGTTATATAAATTATGCAGAAAACCATACTGTAAGGAATTCATAATAAAATATTACCTACATTTATTACACGACTGCCCAAAAAGGAGTGTTATGTTTTCAGGGTTCATGTATGTATGTATGTAGGTTTGTATGTATGTATGTTTGTGAGTTTCTTTATTCCACCATAACTTCTAAAAGGCTTGACCGATTTCAATGTTTGTGGTATCATTAGAAGCTTTGAGTTATCTCGAGTGACATAGGCTATGTGGACATTAAAAAATGGTCAAGTGTGAGTCGAAATCGCCTGCAAAGGGTTCCGAACGAAATTTTTTTTGTGTTGTGTCATGCTTTTTTGTTGTTCACTAAAAGGTAATAAATAAAAAAATTATAATTAAAAATTAAAAAACACGCCTGCCATGTAAAAAAAAAATAAAAACAAGTCAAATATTTGCAGTCGGGGGATGTAATGATGGACCTGTAATGAATTGTTCCAAGTAACCGACCCCGACTGCAAATATTTGACTTGTTTTTATTTTTTTTTACATGGCAGGCGTGTTTTTTAATTTTTAATTATAATTTTTTTATTTATTTTGAGTCGAACTAGAAGGTTAATGTAATACAAGAACAAACAAAGACTAAAATTAAATCTTATATAGATAAATAAAACTAACACGCGTCAAAATACTCATCGTCATCCTTGTCAATGGCGGGAAAGGTGCCCAGAAGGCTGGCAGCATTGCCACGTTGAATGGCTATGCCGATTCTCTGTGCAAGGAACAAACCAGCTCTCTGATCACGAGTAGAGTCTACCAAACGTTTTGACAGTTCTTTAAAAAGATTTCGTGCACTCGGACCCCATGACCCGAGCGTTTCAACCCCAAACGGCTCGAAAATATAATTACCCATTAGGTTATTATACTTTCGCCGTTTAAGGGTCTCCGCTGCTCCAGCAGCAGCGCCAGGAGAGGCCGCCGAACTTAGAACGTGGGATGGCGCAAGGGTGTCGACGCACGTTGCGTCCCACACCAAAGGCCGACCCAATTTCCAAGGCAACAATGACATACCGTCAGGTCTCTTACCATCGCTGCGCACCAAACCATTGGGTTCCAAAACAGCTGGTACACCGGCAATGACAAGAGCACGACGGATAATGTCATTAATATTTGCGTGACGGGATATACGTCCTGCGCTCCTGCTGCAGGACAAGCCATGGTGACCGAGGCAATCGACTGTTTCACCGCATTGACACCGATGACATGCGACACAAGGTAAACGTAAACTGATGGCGAGCCGGAAAGTATTGTCATCCAAAATCGTACCAAGAGTGGTTGACGGAAGTGCCTGTAACCAGAGGCCCGATTCCCATTCTCCCACAGCCAGGAGACGCGCGCGCTCTGCAGTAGTTAATAAAAGTAGAAGAGTTTAATTTTTAAAATGGAGGAAGCTAGCTCAGACTTGCACTTTTATTATAATACCAGAACTACTATTGGATCTTTTGTAATTTAAATCATCTCGCTCTATCAACTTTAAAAATTATATTATCAATATGGATGATGACTAATTTTTATATTTGTCCATCTTATCGATAATATAAAAATATTAGACACGTATTTTTTCGTTTGTCAAACAAAAAATAATGAAGATACACTGACTACAAATTTTGCGTGACGTCTACGCAAAAATTGTACCAAGCCGTGACGTCACAAACTCCTGAACCTTACAGTGGTTTATCTTCGTATTTTGTAATAGATTTGATAAAAGAAAAAAAAACGTGTCATTATCTATACTTATAATAAATCTGTAGAAATGAAAATTCTGTACATTATAAATATCAAAAAAATAAATGGCTGTGTGTTACTAGACCGACACCGAACCCAAAAGTGTGAAAAAAAATTTTTTGTCTGTCTGTTTGTTCAGGTATCACGCAAAAACTACCGGTTCGATTACGATGAAACTTGGTATAATTTTTCTTTATTATCCTGGGCACCACACTGGGTAGTTTTTATCCCGGAAAAGTATAAACAATAAAAAACAAACTTAATTTTGCGGTTAAAAACTCATTGATAAGCTTCGTCATCCACGCGGACGAAGTCGCAGGCACAGCTAGTATTTTAATAATCTAAATGGTGGACTAAATTGATTTTGACTTTTCATAGCCAGCCTATTAACAAAATACATAGAAAACAATAATTAAATTCAGCACCAAAATATTGTTTTTCATCTCTATTCTCGATAGTAAAAATCGGTCAACGAAAAGTAAACAACTCGAGTCGGTATAAAAAACACTGCGGAACAAAGAACAGATAAAAATAACAGAGATAATATCTAACTTGAAACTAAAGGATGTGAACCTACGCTTAGTAACTTCCGAAGCGTATTTATAATCGAAACCAATAAAGTAATAGGTATAACAAAAAACAGAATAATAATATATGGTCGAACAGAAGTATAGAAACAAACAAAAGCAAATACATTGAAATAAAACTACTTTTACGGATTTTATCGCGGTTTGTATTTAGATTTTAGTTCCCGAAGTTTTGACGGTTGTTGTTGCTCGTTCTACCTTCATATTTTTACTAATAATTGTGTTCCGGCCTACGCAATATGAGCTCACGGTGTCTTGAGGTCTTGCAGCGCTGCTCTTGGGTTTGATTTTGAGTTTGTTAATTATCGGATCACCAGTAGGTGATATCTTCCAACGTCTTCTCTATTGAAATTAGGGTGTTTTTAATCTCAATAGCCTCGCGAAACATCCTAGGCAGGAATTTAGGTTCTTTAGCGAGGATCTGTGGCTTATCAAATCTAATGTAATGGCTGGAGCCTTCAGCTAGTAGTTTTATTTCAATGTCTAACATTCGCGTAAACCTCAGAACTCAAGAAAAGCAAAATACAGTCAAAGGCGTGGTCAACCACCGATTTGCGGTAAATAGAATTGTTGGGTACCTAGATATTTTCTTACATTGGGTATCTACACAATAACATAAGTCTTTTACACGTATAAAAAAAGAAACGAGCATTGATCACCGCACTAGCTCACTTGTGGCATGATGATTTTAAAATTCTACCCAAGAATCCGTTGATTTACAGTGGTGTCTTTAAATAACAAAAAAAAAAACACAATACATACATATACGATCATTTGTTCTGTGTCTGGGTGTAATTTATCTATAATATGTATGTATTTAGAAATATCTAAGTATGTTTATCAGTTGTCTGGTTGCCATAACACAAGCTCCGCTTAGCTTGGGATCAGATAACCGTGTTTGAGTTGTCCCGGAATATTATTATTATATACATACATGTATTTGAAAAATCGCATATAGTAGGTTCTCATCAAATCACGTTAATATTTCTTCAACATTACACAAAGAATAATTTATTACCAATACAGCCTGACCTAGACAGGAACGCTAAAATAGATCTAATACTACCTACGCAGGCATGATAAATGTCTGGAGATTTTTTGCGAGACGTACTGAAGATTTGTTGATAAAATAGATATTTTTGTTAGAGTATCGGAATAGGTTATACAGTTGATTGAATTGTGAGATTGGTGATTTACAATACAGATGTGTATACCTACATATTGTTTGCTTAAGAACCTATCTCAAAGGCTTTCATTTTTTTTTTAGTTATATGTATACTTTCCTCTCTAATTTTACATTATACCTTACTTTATACATTATGCCGAAGAAAATCAATTAAAATCTTCTGACCCATATTGAGTTCTGAGGTTTACGCGAATGTTAGACATTGAATAAAATTACTTTTACGGATTTTATCGCGGTTTGTATTTAGGTTTTAGTTCCCGAGTTCACGGGTCCATGATACCTGCAAAGGTGTCGAAACGTCTGACCCTGAACATTGTAGGATTGATACAGATGTGTATACCTACATGATTTCATCAGCTATCATAAGTACGATAACAATCAAGTAAGCAATATAAAAAAAAAAACACCAAATAAACATGTTTAGGACACAATTAAAATAAATATCAACAAAATGAAAGAAACTAAACCACCGTAAAGTATATCAATCCTATATTATCCGTTTATAACGAGTGCCTGGTTGGCCTAGTGGCGTTAAGCGCGACTGCCACGCTAGAGGTCTTGGGTTCGATTCCCAAGTCGACCAAGGTGTTATTGGGTTTTTTTATGAAATTCTCAGTAGCAGGTCGGAGTTTGGATTTGTGCCCGGTTAGTGGCAATAGGCTCGCCCCCTATTACATGGGACCTAAACATACCGGCGAACTGTGGGTGTACATTGGTACACCTCTGCTTAACCCTTCGGGGATACAGGCGTGATGGTATGTAAAACGAGTGCTTACGGTAAAGTAATGCTACTAAGAGATGTAGCTGCAAACAGAACCACGGAGCAATTCGCGAATTTCGCTGGACCACACCAACATAAATCAGACGGAGAAGGAGTGAAAAAAATCGCCAAAAGAATTTTACAACGTACAAGTAGTGACGCCAACTTTGCAGGACATTTTAGGATTAAAATTACTATCTCGAAAAGAAATATCTTTAAAATAATAATTATTATGTTGACATTATTATGGAAAATAAGATATAAATTCGAAATGAAAGCCAAAATAAACATAAATTATAAACGTATTTTTTCTGTGTAGGCTACAAAGAATAAAACTAAAAATAAATAGTATTTATTTTTTCGATCTAACCTTACCAAGTCTTATACTAAAAATGTCATAATTTTCAGCAAATTCTTAAATAACTTATCAGTAGAAAACGAATTCTTTACACAATATAAGTATTAAAAATATTTGTTTAAAATTACTTTAAATAAAACTTATAATAAACTTCTACATTTTTTTAATTCCGCGACCTTATTATATTAAGGTGAACTTATTTGAAACGTATTTTTAGAAGTCTGTGACAAAACTTAATTTAGTAGTTATTACTTAGTTATTCAGTTTTCACAATATCTGAAAGTTTTCAGCGTCAAAAAAAGTTAAGGTAAAAATGATTTGCTTCGTTACTTTATAAAAACGAAATGCTGGCCTTTAATTTTGGATCTAAGTCAGATTTTTCTCGCAAAACAAGATGGTTTCTCCTTAAGATTTTTTTTGACTACATTTTTCTTATCGTCATCGAAATTTCTAGAAAGGGTCCTTAATTTCGAAATTAGATTTAGTCTTTATTCGTAGTTAGGAAAGTCTCTCTAAATTCAACTTCATGGTACCTCTTATAGCTCATACTAGTGGAAGCATAACCTCAGGCGGAGCCTCTGCGTTTATTTTATTTTCTTTGTTCCAAAGGGAACATGTTTTATGACTAGCCCACATTCACAAAGCAAGCCATTTATCTTTTAAAAAATTATAGGGCTTTCTACCGATTAATATTTAAATATCTTCGTTCATTTTTCCGGTATCGTGCCAACAGTTTTAAAAGAACATGAATGTAATGTTCCATATGCTTTTTATGTGCGAGAGTTGAAACCAAGAACTTTATAATTTATGGTTTTGGTTTTTACATGTCATTGTGTAGTTTATTATTTTGTCTTGTCTTTAAAGAGCGTTACATGTATTGCTATCTGATGATTTTCATGATGATAAGAGTATTATTGTACTATAATAATCTTATATATTATAAAATTCTCGTGTCACAATGTTAGTTACCATACTCCTCCGAAACGGCTTGACCGATTTTTATCAAATTTTATATGCATATTCAGTAGGTCTAAGAATCGGCTACTATCTATTTTTCATACCCCTAAGTGGTAGTAGGCAGGTGCTAGGTAGAAAAAATTGCATTGCAACGCATGCCGGGTACAGCTAGTCTTATATATAAAATTCTCGTGTCACAATGTTAGTTACCATACTCCTCCGAAACGGCTTGACCGATTTTTATCAAATTTTATATGCATATTCAGTAGGTCTGAGAATCGGCTACTATCTATTTTTCATACCCCTAAGTGGTAGTAGGTAGGTAATAGGCAGGTGCTAGGTAGAAAAAATTGCATTGCAACGCATGCCGGATACAGCTAGTATAATATATGTTTTTGATAATAATAATATTTGTATACCGATTCGGTAGAATATATGAGACTCAATACTGTTAACACCTATTGTACTATATTCTGCCAAATAAATTTTTATTTGTTTCTTTCTTTCTTTATCAATAATTTTATATTAATAATAATATCCTGGGAAAACTCACACACGGTCATCTGATCTCGAACTTAGCAGAGCATGTACTATTAATAGTAACCAGACAACTGATAAACATACTTATATGTATATTTCTAAATACATACATATTATAGACAAATTACACCCAGACATAGAACAAAATTAATTGATCTTGCTCATCACACAAAGATTAAAATTTGTCCTGTGTGGGAATTGAACCCACGACTATCGGTATAGCAGTCAGGGTCGCTTACCACTAGACCAGGCCAGTCAAAATATATTAAAATCCGATTTCGAAAATCTTCTTTTTTTTTTCAATCAATAGTTTTAAATGTTTACTTTAGTATGCACTATCGATGAGAGTTTTAGATTTTATTTTCGATAATATGTCCCTGGCGATTCCTTGCCGATTCTGTTTCACCGGTTTAGCGATATTTGTCGGGAATCCCGGATGTTTTGCACGGACACCGCTGACGTCACCGATCTTGATAAATATCGGAGTTTATATATTTATTTGTTGGTGTTCTTTGTTAAGATTTTAAGGATTTTAGTATGTTTTACTGAGAAGTACTTACGTACGATATGATATTTACTATTTGTCTAATTGACTTATTCTTTTTTCACTGCTTTACTCTTATCATGATTTGTATTACCTATAACCAATCTAACATAAATAATTTTAGTTTATTTAGGAAATAGACAGTTTTTACTTTTTTTTTTAATTGAAACTAATATCTTATTATCATGGACGTATTCGTATACGATATTAGTTTCATGAATGTCGTGGTGGCCAAGCGGTTCAATGAACGGATTTGTATGCACAAGGTTGCAAGTTCGAACCCAGGCAAGTATCAATGTGGCTTTTTCAAAGTTATGTGTAATTTCTTGATTATTCTAAGACACTTCTGACAAACGGTGAAGGAAAACATCGTGAGGAAACCTGGATTCCAAAATTGGTATCTGAAATCGCCAATCCGCAGAGAGCAAGCGTGGTGATCAATGCTCGTGCCTTCTCTATATGGGAAGAGGCCTTTGCCCAGCAGTGGGACGTATAATAAAAAAAAAAAATAAAAAAAAAAAAAGACATTTATTGCTACTAAACAAAATAAACAAAGTAACAGAGAACAGTTTTACAGAAGAATAAAGTATTAACAGTAGCAAAAGGAGATGGCTCAGCTAATGTTGCTCCGAGAACGTCGCAACGCTGATTTTCAGCCATTCCTACTCCCTGAGCTATTGTGCGGGAGTTAGCGTGCTTATGAGGTAGCAGCCACCAATCGCGGGAAAACATTAATGGAAAGAACGTACAAAAACATAAATCTTTCAAACAAAACAAAATTTAAAATAGGCTGGATTCTTCTTATGGACGTATAATTCCATAAAAGTAACATATACATACACAGAAAAAAAAAAGAATAATGCAACTATGTAATTAGGAAACAATACTAACTGTCGATTCTACACACACACAAGAACTACTTGCCTCGAAACCTTTTGATCATTAATTTATTTATCGTTCATGTCGTATCGAACTATTTTTACTCTAAAAAGTCATAATACAAAGTTCTAACTAACTTTACAAGGTACGTCCTATAATCGACACTGAATTCGTGTCGAGCAAACACGGGCTTTAAAAACTCAAGAGCCGGAGATAAAATGTTGATCGTCCGGCCGACGTAGCTTTGTGAATATGTAATGAAAGCTCTATGTTAATAAACGATTGATTGAGTGCTCGAATATTTTATTATGATGCCCAACACTTGGGTGTATGTTAGTTTTATAGATTAATACTGCGTTGGTTTTACCTTTGCTTATGTGTGTTTAGAAACACGTGTCAAACATTCCGCAAAATTAGAGTCATTATATCAAATTACTTATATATCGTATCGTATTCCTATCAATATTTATTATTCCAACTTCACATTTTATTTACAGGATTTTTTTAAGAATGCGTTATCGACCGCCTTTTGCTATTCTTTGAAATGCTAAATGCAATACAATGTCTTAAGCTATGTAGTAACAGAATACATTTCTAAACGAAAGCATTTCTTAATTTGTCACTTATTACATACCTAATACATTTAAGTATCTTTATAATATAATTATTTATATTCACTGAACCTTTTACCTAACAATTACTATATAATATACCTTAACCCACTACACCTAGCTTGTCCTTAACCCAAATTAAATTATAGAAGAGCGTCGAAGCACCGGTCCAGCTTCGGTCTCTAATCGAAGTGGTTGTATTAATTATTCATGGCGTTTACTGGCGACACTGCAAGGCTTCAAGTGTATTTCTTGGCCTGAGACATACGGCTCATTGAACTAACTGATAATGCTTCTTAGACATGAAATTAAGTTTAAAATCAGAATTTTCACAAAAAAATCTATGTATTTTTTCTTAAGTTTATAAGTTATTTTTATTAAAAAGATTTTTTGTTGTTATTTGTATTATATAACGTGGCTGTAGCTTGGCGTACACGCGCAAAAACCACGTAAAACAAATGATAAAAAATTAGAAAGACTAATTACGTCATGCTTGTGCAAAGAAAAGAAAGCACGAAATTGTGACGTAATGCGACATTTCAGATCTATTTCTCTTTGTGACTTTTGAGTACATAAATATAAAAATAAGTACATCCTGTTTTTTTTATTCTTTATGAAATAGCTTTGTGATTTATCCCTTCAATATCTTGTCCAAAAAATCAACCAGTATTACACAAAAACTTTCATAAAGGCATACCGCTGGCTGTATTGAAACATAAGGGATGTCCCGGCTGCACATATTGCCATCCACTGAATATTTATTTATTTTTATTTTATTAGAATCCCATCCCGGTGGATTCAAAGCAAGTACAATAAAAATATACATTTAAATTAAAACTGAGGTTGAAATAGTCAAATATAATATAACGAATGAGTTTTAGGCAATCCGTGACTTGGTTTATTGACAGGTAAATTAATATCCTGTATGAGGTATTTGCCTATAACGTTTGTTTGCAAAAACAGTAAATAAGTGATCCGTAAATGAAATTTGTGTACTGAACTTTTTGACGAACTATGCGGTTGAGTGGCATTTACAGATACCATATAGTTTTCAAAGCTTTGCCAGCTCTGAAGTCGATCCTCGTCGTGTCAATGTATAATACCGCTTTTCTTAAAAGTTTTGCGTTTAGGTATTTATAATACCTTCGTTTTCCTGATTCCATAACACAAACGCTACTTTTTCCGGATTCAGAGCAATGTATCCATTTATTTTATACTGCAAATCTAAAAAAATAGGCATATATTTAGTGTACACCTTATAAAAAAATCTTTCTTTTTCATTCTGCCGTCTTCAAACAAATACAGGAACAATTAAACGAGTATCCGTTCAAGCTCCTGTCCTCATAATTAATTAGAGCTTGTTCTGGCCCATACATTTTCCTCAATTATCAGGAACTGTGCTGACCGAACTGCACTTCCGTGTCTCAGTCACGTTACCAAGCTAATCAAATTGTCGGTGCCAGAGCGCGTAATCAGGGAAGCTATAAAGATAACTTGGAGTGCGACGCAAACATTACGCGGTATTAAGGCCGTTCATTATATCATCGCTAGGAAGATACGCAATGGATGCCTAACCTAATTTAGTGTCGCTGAGGGTGCGTGGTAGCGGTAATTGATTAGGCCCGGCTTCACTTATTGGAATCAGCAGTTTCAGGTATATTTACCTCACGTATGTTGGGTGTATTTTTTGGCCTGTGAATACTACTACAGTTTCCCCAGAGTAACTTGATTTATTAAAGAATTAACATGATGTGTTATCACACACACACTGGATAATTGCTATGTTCGGATTGATGAGAAAATACTACAAAAGAGGACAGTTAAATTACTATAACTAATATAACTATAACTAATTTTATAGAATTTATTAAATTCTTTATTTGTTGCATCTACGAATCTACCACTGATCCTCTCCTACCACACATTTAGCTTTTATTCAGACTACATAACAATATGCCATAGATAACTACATGCAAATCTATTATTCAGGATTCACTAGAGTTTCGAAATTCCATTACCGACAACACATAATATATTAACACTAAACGATAAACACCAAATTAAAGCTAAGCTTTGAATTTAATTGGAAGCTGCCAGATAAAATGGAATTCATTAAAATAAAGTACTCGCGTTCAACACATCATTTTATTTCGAGTGGACAGGTTCCAGGATTTTTGGCAGAAATATTTAACTAGATAAAATGGTAAAGAGGAGTGATTAAAAAGTTAAGGGTAGAAATAAATTTGACGAAGTAGTTAATAGTGTGGTTAACTATTTCAGATAAGGATGTATAATTTTCTTTAACATATAGTAACTGCTATTGTTAGCTTTTGTTGGTAAATAATGTGTGTAATTTAAAAGTAAATGTTAAACGAATAGTGGCTCACGAAAAACACAAAAAGCAATTTGTAAAAAATGGCATCCATTTTGATCAAAAATACGTCAGACGCTTGCCAAGTAATTTGTCGTTTACACCCATTTAATTTTTGACTTCAAGAAAGTGTGTCTTTTAACGCTGGTAGTACTATGCAACTAATGGTTTTCTACACCATAATGCACCCATATTATGAAGTGGGTTTCTACTGAACAAAGATGCTCAATCACAATGATGCAAGCTGACACTTATGTGGATACCTTTTAACGCTGTGTCAATGCAATTAATGTAAAATGTTCCTTATAAGACTAGGTCTTTTATACCTTAAGTGGCAATCCGTATTGCTATTGTTATCAGCAGTGTTATACTCAACTGACTATACAAAGCACTTTTGCGTAGCCTTTTCCCTAGCTATGTTATGGTCGGCTTCCAGTCCTACCGAATTCAGCTGAATTAACTAAGACCGGAAGACGCAGCGTTGGCAGGCCTCCCACCAGGTGGACCGACGATATCGTCAAAGTTGCGGGCACCCGGTGGATGCAATTGACGAGTTGTCGTTCATTGTGGCGTTCTAGGGGGGAGGCCTTTGTTCAGCAGTGGACGTCTTCCGGCTGATGATGATGATGATGAACTAAGACCTAACGTAGTAGTATCTGATGTGTATCTGACGTCCACAATTTTACTGGATAACACCATATTCCATTGTAAGATTGGTTGTCAGAATTGTAGTGACTCCATAATTCCTAAATATATATATGACAGTCGGGACAAACGGCTTAATGTGCTTTCCGAGACACGAAATTTTTGTCCGTGTATTTGCAAATGGTTAGTTATCCACTGACCAAACGTGGCGAGCACGGCTTACATTTTTTCCGGTTAAACCGTACGGATTATGATTAGCCACGTGCCACATAAGTACTAATTAAAACGAAACATTTTTTAGACTGGAACTTATAATAAGCTGGAATTTATAAATACCGTTGAAAATCACTCATAAAAAATATGTATTGAGCTTTAAAACAAATAAAAGTATTTCAAAATATTTTAAGATCTCCCAGCTGATTCAAAAATGAATAAACATGTATTCTACAGGCATTACTGATCGCTTCTGAGCCTCTAAACTGAGCCAGACGATGAATAAGGTATGAATTGCCTTCGTATTTGATGCCGAAAATACAATGGAAATTTGTCATTCAAATTGATCTGTATTTTTTTAATGATACGAAAAATTTAATGCCGCATACCATTACAGGAAAATGTTCAATGTATTTTTATTAAATGGCTGTTGAATGAGATTCTGGTTGTATCAATATTATGAGCTGCGATGAATTCAGAAGTATTTGAGTGACTTCAAAAGATGGAGCTTCTCAATTCAATACGTATGTATGTAATACATATTATTTTAACTGGATTAATTTTCCATGTTTCTTTATTGAATACAAGCTGTCCCCCGCGGTTACACCCGCGCAAATGACAATTCATACACTATCTTTATAAATTATAGCCTACTAGCGACCCGCCCCGGCTTTGCACGGGTGCAATGCTGATACTAAATATACTATCTATTATTTATTATTATATATCTATTTATTTATTATATATGCGACGCACTATTTAAAGGCACGCGCCCCCCGGCTACCCGGCCGGTACCGGCGCCGCTATGTCCCTGCATTTTAAATCTAAAATATTCATTTAAATTACATGTTGTAAAGGGCCATATTGATCTATATTATATGCACAATGTATTTAAGGTACTTAATTGGATAAGGATTAATGCTGTATTGCTTAAAATAGCATTTTCGTAAAGGATAAAAAATGGTTATTGTGGGTTATCCCCAAGAGATAGACATATACCATCGCGGACTTTTTTGTAGACCTTTTTAAGGTGTACAATACTATAGAACATTATTTTGATCTATCTCGTAGGGTTCAGCCAGCGTTTGCAATGTAAGTGCAAAAAATGTGCTTATTTACAACCTTTCATTACAAACCTCTAGATTATATACATATAAACCTTCCTCTTGAATCACTCTATCTATTAAAAAAAACCGCATCAAAATACGTTGCGTAGTTTTAAAGATCTAAGCATACATAGGGACAGACAGCGGGAAGCGACTTTGCTTTATACTATGTAGTGATGTGTTATTCCGATGTATAAGCTACATTATTGTAAAGTTTCATTAAAATCCATTCAGTAGTTTTTGCGTGAAAGAGTAACAAACATCCAAACCAACTTTCGCATTTATAATATTAGTAAGGATTGCGTCAAATGGGGTTCTGGCTATCAATGAGGAATTAATCTGAAAAACTGTAATCTAGAAGTATGTCTTTTTAAAGTGTCATTATTTTCATTTTAAATGGAATTACGCTACTACTATTTAATGACCGTCCCACTGCAGGGTCATGGCCTCCCTTTCCTTTTTCCGAATTTCACGGTCTTAGGCTATAAATTAAATATTAATTAAATCATAATAAGTTCGAATAATACAGCGAATCTATCCACATTTAAAGTTTTATCTATTTTGGTGTGCCCTATTTTCTCAGGCAAAAATAGGAATAATAATTCAGTCTAGGCTCAGATTACAGACAGTTGATAAATAGTCATTTAAATTTATGACCAAATTGTTTTCCCAAAATATTATAAGAAAAGGAATAACCGAAGGAAAAAAGATATTTTATAGTCATAAAGAACAAGATATTATCTCATGTTTTTGATTTAGTTTTATATTAAAGATCTCGAAGAAATCGAAGACTTTTTTTTTCGAAAAGTGCTTGTAATTATATTTGCTATCCATGCTTGATCAAAATATTGTCCAGCCGCTAGTCACTTCATACCATTGTGAAATAGGATATATAACAGTACATACTTAAAATGATTTGATGTTATAACATCAATAGAAATACTGATTCTGTGAAATTTTCGACACTACCAATTACGCTTCGTGAGATACAGCCCGCTATCAGATAGATGGATGAACAACGGAGGTCTCGGGTGCAAAACCCTAAAAACAGATCTGCCCATAAAACTTCAGTCTAACCCTAATCTAAATTCCTAAGTATACAAAGCCTTCATGAATCTTTCAAAGCGATTGACCTTAGATCTTGGACATCAAACAGTTTCCGATTGATAACTTAGCCATAAAAACTAACGAAATTTCCTTCTGGGCACGTTTACCGCCATTGACAAGGATGACGATGAGTTTTTTGACGCGTGTTAGTTTTATTTATTTATATAAGATTTAATTTTAGTCTTTGTTTGTTCTTGTATTCAATTTAAGTAACGAAATTTTCATTGTAGTTTAGAAACTTTCATAGTACAATTACAAGTAGGTAAATGGTTTAATTTTATTGTATTGATATAACTAGTCGTCTTCGAATATATGATAATATTTTTCTCCATAACAAAAGGCGTATTTGAACATTTAGTTATGTATACACAATAATAAACATATACAAAATAAATAAGCAGAAAAGAATAAAACAGTACCTTTGGTGCTGCTTGTTTCAAGTGATATTTCTGCCAGTTAAGATGTCAATTAAGTATAATGTAATTTCACACGATTTGGAGAAATTTCGGACTATTCAATATAATTTCTTTCTAGAAAAGATTAGTTCTTCTTTTGCATTGACACAGTTAAGGCCTGGGCACACCGAAAGCAGTAGCAGTGCGGTAGCAGTGCGTCTACGTTTGAAAATCATGTAGTTATATGAGGGGTGACACACTGAACAAACGCGGGCCCGCTGATCCTACCTGCTCCGCCACTGCGCCGCGCACGCACTGCTCTTCTACAAAACTTTCGGACGTGAGCAGCGCAGGCGCGGGGCGGTGGCAGCGCAGGCGCGGGGCGGCCGCAGTAACTACGCGTTGTATTACTATGTCCGCCATATTGACTAGTCACACCAAAGGAGTTGAGCGGGACAGACGCAGCGCGGGTCGTAAACGGTTGTGATTTTTTACAACTTTATCATGGAAACGAATGAAAAATTGATTAAATTAGTGAGGAAATATAAATGTTTATATGATTTAAAGGACAGATATTATAGAAATACGGTTTACAGGTTTACGGTTTACTTTGACATCCGAAAATAAGTATAGAACCTATCTTCAAAAGATTCTAATTCCCGACATAGACGATGGTACTCCCCATATTCTTCTCTTCTCTTATTTACATCGTGAACCCATATTCTTTTTTTTTTATCTAAAGCTAGAACTAACAATAGCTCCTCTTCGTCAGAGTCAGAACCGTTCAACATCTTGAAGTGTATTGAGTGTGGCTATCGATACGACACACATAACGCAGTTTGAAAGCAGTTAGAAAGCAGGCCCGCCTTCAAACTGCTTTCCGACTGCTCATGTTTCTGGTGTGACATCAACCGCGGCGCAACTGACCTGCCCTGCTCAGGTGCTGCGCCTGTCCCGCGTTTGGTGTGCCCAAGCCTTTACAGTCTTCATTTTCAACAAAATTGTTGGCCGTTTATAACTTCTTAGACCCACTTTCTCCAAAAGGATTATGCCTTCATTTCTGTATTACCAAGATCGGACTGATAACTAACTTCCCAACAATTTATGAATAAGAAATTAATTAGATCCGTAAATACAGGTCTATATTTATCTGGTATTTAAAATTTAATTAGAGAACGAAATAAGATTGTTTTTGTTATTTATAGAGTAAATTGTTGTTATAATTTCAAATTGAGTTCGAAAATTGTTGTAGGTATTTGAATAATAGGTAAGATTTTTGAATATGTCTGGTTGTAAATAAAATGGTTATTGTTTTAATAACTAGGCATTGTGTATTAAAACGTTAATTTATTATACGAGTAGCACTGCTGTGTGGTCCTCGGTAGGTAGGTCCTGTAGATCATCTAACTGCTTGCTTACTTCTTTTTTATAGCTCTAGATAAATTACACCCATACCCCAGTTATAACTAACATAACATACCATCACGCCTGTATCACCGAAGGGTTAGGCAGAGGTGTACCAATGTACACCCACAGTTCGCCGGTATGTTTTTTAGGTCCCATGTAATAGGGGGCGAGCCTATTGCCACTAACCGGGCACAAATCCAAACTCCGACCTGCAACTGAGAATTTCATAGAAAAACCCAATAACACCTTGGTCGACTTGGGAATCGAACCCAAGACCTCCAGCGTAGCAGTCGCGCTTAGCACCACTAGGCCAACGAGGCAGTTATAACTAAAAAAGATAAAATAAAAAGTATCAAGAATTACTTTCGTAATTATTAGTCGTACCGACGAAAGTAGTAGTAGTTTAATATCTGATCTACAAAGTAAAATAGACAGACCCGGATAAATTCTCATGAAGGTTGGAAGGAACATGGACATGACTCCTACCAGCGAAAACCCTAAGACTTCAGAGTTTAACACCAGACAGGGAGCTTTGCAGTATACTGCGGTGCAGTTTTATCCTCTGCACCAATTCCAGTAGTATAAACTTCTGACTCCGATAAACACATTATTTATCCCATACATACGATAAACAGTACATACCTACATTGACTGCTACATTAGAGGCAGCGATGTGTCCGAACAATGGCGATCTATCAGTATGTTAGCGAGCCGTGTCCAATACGAAGACTAATGCTCGTGTACACTCGTTAGCCGCGACCTCAGTAGTTTAAAGGCTTCTTGTTTTGTAGGCATAGAGTATACCAAATATGTGCAGCTATTAAAAATGTTGTTCACCGGAGTTATAGGTAGCACCTTGAACATAATACCTACGGGAAAAATAACATGCTTACATGAAAAATGAAACGGTTAATATTGTGTAGTAATCTAACCACCTTATCCAGGTATTTTTACGTATGCTGCTGGGATTGAAAAATGAATTTCCATTAGCATCTTCAAATATCATCATCGTTCATTGCGATCGCCGAGCTATCGTGGCGGGCGAGGAGAATTAAGAAGAGCGACACTCCACCGAACACGTCTTGCTTCAATGCGGAGCCACCAGATTCCTTTTCATCCGACGGCCGCGAGCAAAAGAGCCCGGAGTTGCGTCCATAGAGAAAAGTAATAAGTAGGGTAGTTGCGTCAGTGTCATGAAACGTCAACCCGCTTGTCATATTTCAGCAGTTCCTTTTCACGTTACTTAACACTAAAAATATCGAAGCTCCGATAAATATAAGTCCGGTTTATTTAAATTCCATAAACAAAACTATTCATTGAAGATTATTTTTTTTATTAGTTTTGGTTGTTTTATAAATAAAACTTTATTAACGTGCCCTAGAAACTAGTGCTAATCAAAACAGCAATACTAACGCAGAAACTAAGACCAGTTAGAACATTCTCGAAGTTCATAACAAAGCTACAGACTTACAAACACTAAGATGTTACTTCGAACAGTATAAAATATAGCTAACTTAGCCGACAATACTCATCAATCATTTCTTTCAATTTTATATATTAAACAAGTTCTGTACATAAATCAGTGTGAAGTTGAAACAAATGAGTGTTTGGAAGCAACGTATAATGCTGTTGATCGATGGTCTTGGAAATCTTCACTAGTATAAAGTAGAAAGGTGGCAGAACTGGCAGAAATATAGGAAAACTTATAAATTAATGTCAGTATAGCACATACTGTAGAACAGTAACCTGGAATTTTTAACCAAAACCCATCGCGCCTGGAATTTGCTCTATATTTTACACTATGGGATACTTCTACTGTCTTTCTTCTTCTTCCGTAATTCCTTATTATTCTTTGGAGTCTGGGTGTCATTTTTGTACAGGTATACACAACAAATATGGTAAAGCAATTACTTATTAAGTAGCCCTAACCATGTCAATAATAGCGGATTACTTGCATCCTTATACAGCATAATTATAACATGATATAACTTTATACACGTGCCAATAATAATTCTGGATTGAATGAATATGTCCGTGTTGAATTTGTTACGCTATTACGACTAAACTACTGAACCGATTTTGATGTTTTTTGTTATGGATTAGAAGCTTGGGTCCTATGAAAAAAAGGCAACTTTTTGCCACGATAGCGGGCATTGGCTTTAGACCTTTTAAAATTATTATATCCGTAAATATTTTTTTACTTTAGGGCTAAATCACAACTTGCAGATAAGGTTTAATTTGGACTCTTTGATTAAGTAACATGTACTAACGTAAATGTATTCAGTCCTGGTTATACAGCCTGTGGATCAGAAACTACCGACCACACAATAGTTTGTCAACACATTACCAGGGGCCTGATTCCGCTATTTTAAAGTCAGTGGGTGACTGGTTAGTGAACGTTCCCAGTGTACTTGTTATTGTGCCGAATTTTTGTATTCAGATAAGCCTACAATGAACAGTCAGTGGCAATCCTACAATGACAACAGTGGCAAGTAGGTGTACAAGTGTAATTAAATTAAAATCATCTGAATACGAAAATTAGGTACACACTGGAACGTTAATTAACCTGCCACCCACTGACTTTAAAATAGCGGAATTGGGCCCCAGTCAGTATGTAACTATGTAGGTTGCACTGCAAAGCCATTAGCACCTTATAACATACATACATGTAGGTAGTATTGTGAATACAGAATGAATGTTTATTGGTCAATAGATAATTATGGTGCTAATCTCATTAATGTTTGGTCATTACTGAGATTAGGGCTTAAATTACAAACATTATTGAATACAAATTTTCTGTTCATGTATACGAAAATATGACATGGAATTATAACTGTCGTGGTAGCCTAGCGGTTCAATGAACGGATTTGTATGCACAAGGTTGCAAGTTCGAACCCGAGCAAGTACCAATGTGGCTTTTTCAAAGTTATAATATGTACTTTCTTAATTATTCTAAGACAATTCTGACAAACGGTGAAGGAAAACATCGTGAGGAAACCTGGATTCCAAAATTTGGGATCTGAAATCGCCAATCCGCAGAAAGCGAGCGTGGTGATAAATGCTCGTGCCTTCTCTTTTCTTCTCTTCTATATGGGAAGAGGCCTGTGCCCAGCAGTGGGACGTTTATAGGCTGGATTATTATTTTATAAATAAAATAATAACATTAGCCTATAATGGTCCTACTACTTGGTGTTCTAGTATGCCTGTTCTCAATAGAGAAGAATTATTTTCATAAACAATCAATTGAAAATAACTTCATTATGTTTGACATATTAGTCAATACCCTTTTGTCATGTAATCAATTTCAAGCAAAATGAACAATAACTGAAATTCAGCATTTCAAATTACCTACTGATTAAATTTAACACTTATTTAACTTTGTGTTATTTAGTTGAATAATAACAGATTGTTTCGCAAGGATAATTAATTTACATCAACAATCAACAAAGTATGCCTGACCACTTGTTTAGTCAAACTAATTCCATTGATTTGCGTTCACATTTGGGTCAGTGAAACACGTTTGTTTTAGTTAAACTATTTATTCACTATAAATAGACGATCGTTAGTTAAATCATAGACATAACAATTTTTTTCGTGACAATAATTAAATAATATAAAAAGTTATATTATTTAATTGTTGTCACAAAATCTTTTAGGTAGATATTATATACTTATTTCGTTAAAGTATAAACATAAAATAACATACATAACATAGGTACCATCACGCCTGTATCCCCGAAGGTTTAGGCAGAGGTGTACCAATGTACACCCACAGTTCGCCGGTATGTTTAGGTCCCATGTAATTGGGGGCGAGCCTATTGCCTCTAACCGGGCACAAATCCAAACTGCGACCTGCTACTGAGAATTTCATAGAAAAACCCGATAACACCTTGGTCGACTTGGGAATCGAACCCAAGACCTATAGCGTAGCAGTCGCGCTTAGAACCACTAGGCCAACGAGGCGGTTAAAGTATACAATAAAATTTAATAAAATATGTTTTATTTGTGAGATACATTGTGTCTTCATGCGATGGCCAAGTCATTCTATTTATTTAGGGACTGAATAAATTAACCGACTTGATATTACACGTATTTCATAACTTTTACGGTAAAGGAACTGAGTTGCGAGACTTGTGTTTTTTTAACAAGTTATGTTTTTGATAGCATCTCATTTACTTTTGTAAAAATATATTATGTGTTTTACTTGCCCCCAATATCGTGTCCGATAATGTGAAAACAGTCTTAGATCTTACACATAACACATACCATCACGCCTGTATCCCCGAAGGGTAAGGCAGAGGTGTACCAATGTACACCCACAGTTCGCCGGTATGTTTAGGTCCCATGTAATAGGGGGCGAGCCTATTGCTTAGATCTTCATCTAAGTATTAGTAGTTATAAAAGGAAATCAGTGATGCTTTAAACTTTACAATATATTATCATTAGAATTGACGACCTCCGTGGTCGAGTGGCGTACGCACCGGTTTCAAGGTGTCGCTAGCTCTGAGGTCCCGGGTTCGATCCCCGGACGGGTCAATGTAGAAACCAAAAATTTTCTACATTGCCTCGGGTCTGGGTGTTTGTGGTACCTTCGTTGCTTCTGAATTCCATAACACAAGTGCTTTAGCTACTTACTTTGCTATTATAATTTATAAAAAAAAAAAGCGTGGATTCAACGATACAAATACAATACGTTTAAAGGCCAGCGACGGCATAATGATTATGATTAATTTATATAATGTAACAGACTACTACAACGAGAATCGCACGCGGCGCCATGACACATCGCTCTCCAGTGTTGTTTGTTATTCCGGTAATAGTGTCGCGATGTTATATATATATTAGTCGATTCTAATTTCGGTTATCTGTAGTTGTGAATAGGTCTGTCGTTAAACACAGCAAGGTTATTGTTTTCGGCAATTATTCAATTACTCTTGTAATAATCCTAATTCATCACAAAATACACCTGTCATATGTAATAAGATTATCACATCCCGTGTTATAAGATTAGGGTGCAAATGTTGCAATTTGTTAACAAAACGAGGCCTCTGCATATATTGACATAAGGCTTTGTCCGTCCTTTATCAATGTTCCAACATGTAGAGCCGTGATAAGCTCTCGGTTATAAAATATAATTAATTGAGATTAGGTGTACCTCAAAAAAGGTGGTCTAGAATTTAAGGTTTGGTTTCATTTACATTATATCGCATGAGTAGTACAAATTCAGAAGCTACTTTAGGATCAAGCTATGTGTGTGCTATGCTAGCTATGTATGGATGTGCGGACCAGCGAGCTTTGCTGCGGCTATGTTGGCTCACCGGTAAATTTCGCTCGAGGATCACCTCAAGCCCGCTGTTTTTTAGTGGCGAGCCAGCTTGTGGCTCGTCACGCATGTTTGAAATTTTAGCGCGGCGCGCTTTTAAACAAAAGGTTCGCTCACTCGTGTATCAAGCACGACGAGCCGCAGGTAAAACCGCCGCGAGCTTTACCGTGAGCTTGTGCTTCGCCGATTGATCACACCCTTCAAGAACCCTGTTAACGGACAATTTTTTTGTGTCAAACTTCACGTTTTCATCAAACAATAGCTTAAACGATCAAACCAAATATCAAACAAATTTGTCACTGGGCGTAGCGTCCTCCATGACGCCAACACAACGAGTGAGATCTTTCTTGACCAACACCGCCGTTCACGTTCAAACCTGTTTGTCAAACTCCACATCAATCCAGATTTTCATCAAACGCGACAAGCACGTAGATTGTTTGACAAACGCCTCAAACACAGCTGCCTGCTGTACACTATCAAATAATTTGACAAACACGTAAAATTTGACAAACAATTTGATCGTTTACAGGGCACTGTCGAGTACCAGTCTGATAATAACAGTCGGACAAATATACAAGTATAAAAATCCGAACTGATAAAAGCACAGATATTTATAGCAAGGTAATATTGACATATTACTGTTCATCAGTGATCATGTTCACACGTGTGGATTGTAATTCATGTGGGATGGTTGTTTAGTTTAGTCTCCCAGGGTGGACAGTACGTGTACTTAGATACATTTATAAAGCTCTGCCTTGTATCTACTTGATTACTTAGTGGTTTTATTCTACTGTACAACTTTTTACCAGTTTTATTAAGATACTGTGTCGCCCAGTAAAATAAAGTGAGGAGATCAAATAGGCAGTCGCTCCATGTGAAGTACTGTATTCAACTGAATCCGGTAAGACTGGAATCAAACTCCAGCATAGTTTAGGAAAATTCTAGGCAGATTATGACGATGATTGCTTACTATACTTTTTAATTTAACTTATTTATTTATTTGACTTATCCAGCTATCCCATAAGGGGTAAGAAAGAGCACCTGAGACTTACCTTTAAATCTCCTTCCTAGCCTTTTCACCCAACAGAATCTCACGTACTAGGTAGAGTCGTAACCACGCGCGTCCGTACCGACTATTACCTAGCCATATCCCATTTATTTTATTACCTGTATTTAGAATACTATTTTATATAAACGCTATTCGGACTTAAAATGAAATTAACCATTAGGTTTTCCTTTTCGTGCCTTTTGAAGTTAAACTGCACCAATTTGTTGCGGACAAGCAATTTTCTAGTACCGTCGTTTATTGAGAGATAAATTGCATTGCGCAATTGCATTTATTGGTTATTTATTGGTCTTGCACGTGAATAGAACGGTAAACATTGTAAAGATACATTAGGACGAGTTTGTATAGAGGGGAAGACTAGTTTGAACAGTTCCATTGTTTCACCATTGCATCTACTTCGGGAAAAAAAATAATATTTGTATTATTCGCGTAAATCTCAGAAAGCATGATACCTAAATAACATTAAACCTCCTTCATCATTACTGATACCCTACTAACGAGTATCTCATCAAACACGTGAAATGGGAATATTCCAGTATTCCCAGCTTCCTTGTAGCGAATAGGAACTTATTTAACTAACCCGGTTCCGTATGTTATAGTTACGATACTACACTTCAAGTTATCTCACTCAGTGGTTCGTTAAGGCAGCATACATTATTACAGTTGCTATTTTTTAAGCCAATGTTAAAAGGAGAATGATTTTTTTTATGTAACTGTAGGGATCGGTGTATTGCCCATATGAGAATGGTCAAATCCGCTATTTATTTCTACTTTTATTTTATGTAAACATGTAATTTGCTTGTTAATTTTTGAGTAACGTAACTTCTCAATTGTGTGATTTATTTTATATACATACATACATATAATCACGCCTCTTTCCCTTGTAGGGCTAGGCAGAGACCACTTATTTCCACTTGCTACGATCCTTACACACTTGTTTCGCTTTGTCCACTTTCATTATTCCCTTCATACATGCTGTTCGGTTTATGGTACTCTTGACCTGGCCTTTTTTCATTCACACTCGCCTTATACACTTTTTTCGTCATTAATTCATTCTCTCGACATAGCCAAACCATCTCAGCATAACTTTCTTTATTTTTGTTGATTTATTTTATACACAATTTTAATACATTGTAACTTTATGAAGTCGTCTAACTATTGATTGTCTGAGTGTTCAAATATAAGTAACGTTAAAAATAATGATGAAATGACAAATATTAAAACAATTTCAAGAATGTACATTTTAACAAAAAAAATCGACAAAATTTACAGAACCAGACAAAATATTAAAATGAATTAAAACATACATTACTCGTATAACTAAACGTCTAACATACAAGTCTAATACGAGAAGCAAAGTATTAGCTTTAGTGCAGCTATAAACTCGGATGCATTACCCGCGGGTCTCAGCGGAAAGCGCAGGATGGCAGATGGATTGCTTATTGGCTAAGTCGGGCGATATGTCGTAAACTGCAGTTGCAGTAAGTTTGTCGACATCTGATTTTTCTAGTAAGGAATTAGATGTGCGTTTTTGACCAGGATTCTCTTAGCTGAGGCATCATATGCTATAGTAATTTTATTGTCAAGCTGAATAAATGAATATCGTGTTAAAAGCTTTTCTGTGTGAATTTTGTAAATATTCGTTTGTTTTTCTGGGTTCGTTACTGCAAAAACCTAGCTCTACTTATTTCTATCTGTTACATAAATGTAAAAACTAAGTTAGAATGTAGTTCAATGTGCAATGTGTTGATATAATGTCATTTTCCATTTAAAATGTTGGTTACACGCAAAATAATACATTGGGAAATGCTAAGAGTATTTTAATATAGTAGATGGTTGACAACACTAGAGAGTGTTGTTAGCTAGCTATATTTAGTAGTCATTTTAACATATCCCAACATTTTATTCAGCGTTTTAACTACTTAACCATAGCTACTGCTTAATATATTTAATTAATAACTTATAACCCGCGTGTTGCGTAACAAATTACCTTATGAAACATCATCCAATAAGCCTGTTATTAGCTTAGTTTAGCACGCGCGAACGGCAGCCATGACACATCTGTTGACATCAGACACTTATTTTATCTGCGTCTGATTTATGGAATAATTATTCAAAACATTACATTGTAATCCAAACTTTATTGGGAAGGGATAAGGTCGTATTTCACTTATAGGGCAGCTGATTAATTTTGACTGAGGACCTATTTTGGTGATTCTGATTGGAAGGGTAATAAAATGCGTATTATTTTCGGTACAAAATTAAAAATTGCATTCATGTTTTGCATTATCGAGACGAAACAGATTGGTCGTGAAATTGTTATTGAACATGAGAGTCATTAATTTGGAACAATATTTTATCCTTTTTTTTCCAAATTATTTATAGGACATAATTTATAAGAGTACACACACAATACGACTGTAAAATAGATTGAACCCATGAATGATTAAACTAAAACATACAATACACACATAAAAAAATCCTGCACCATAACCTATAAGAAAAAAATAAATTAAAACATAATATTTTTATTATTTACCAACACGGGAAAATTCCTTCACGTATTGACATTTGGCTTTTCAATAGCTTTACATTTTTCATTAAAAAGTTTCTGGACAAAGCGAAATTTGCTTTGAACTGAAGTATTTGTATTATCCATGCAATTTTTGGAGATGGACTCATGACTGGGGTTTAAAATTATCTGATGTATAAAACAATGCATTTTGGATGATTACTTTGTATTTATACTAAAAATATTTAATAAGACACCAGTCAAGTAGAAAGTTTTTGGAACCTTAAATCTTCTGTCTCTTTCTCTCTCTTAAGTATATCTAAGTAAAGTTTACTGGTTGAAATTGTTTATTGAATCGTTTAGGTACAAAATATATATTTTTAGGTACAAAATATTAATTTTTTAGACACCAACTTTTATATATGTTACCGGCCAAACCCGATTTCAGGATAAACTAGTTTTGCCTAGGCTAAACTATTTCTTCCTACACGCGATAGGATTAACTAGTATAGCCTAGTTCAAACTAATTTGTCCTAAGCCCGATAGGATAGACCAGTTTAGGCTAGGCCAAACTAGTTGATCCTGATATAAATACACAAACTCTAGGATAAACTGGTATGGCCTAGTCTAAACATTCTAATATATCTAGAAAGTCAAAATAAATAGACAAACTGGAATAAAAAACTCCGTAATTGGAAAAATAATCATTTATATTAAACTATTATGATTCGTTGTTAAAAGTTATGGTTAATTGGTAATACGAACAATCATACTATAACAAATACTACTGCTTTTTTAATAGAAACAATAATCAAATTATGTCAATTATTAAAATTGTTATTTATTTTTACATGGTTTTACATGGTAAATAAATATGAAGTTTCTTGGTTACTTATCGATGATAGGTAATGTGCTTGGCATTTTGTTACCCTTCCTTTATAATTCAAGCACACTTTAAAAACGCATAGGTACTGTCATTTTATCGCTGTTATGTGGTTATTCCTTAGACCGCGTAAAACGTAGTGACACGAAAGCGGCACGATCTGTACTGGTTGGCGGGAAAGTACCTACCTACTTTGCAACCAAATTTGGTTGCAATTTTTTGACACGTCTGCGCGCACTTGTCAGTCCTTCTAGACATTATATAATCAAAGCTCGGCAATTTTTTTTTACTGTTTAGACTAGGCCATATTAGTTTATCCTAGAGTGTGCATATTTATATCAGGATCAACTAGTTTGGCCTAGCCTAAACTGGTCTATCCTATCGGGCTTAGGACAAATTAGTTTGAACTAGTCTATACTAGTTAATCCTATCGCGTATAGGAAGAACTAGTTTAGCCTAGACAAAACTAGTTTGTCCTGAAATCGGGTTTGGCCGGTAACATATACACTTTTAACGCAACGCTATACAACTAGAATAGGATACATACAGGTTGTTAAAAAAACCCTGTCCGATCCGTTAAGGTGTTGTTAGGTATCGATAACTGATACCATAAAAGTAAAAAAAAATGAACAAAAAAAAAAAATATAACCCTAACAAAAAAGGATTTTTCTCAAAAGGCGAGATAGAGAGTCGGCGTCGTCACAGGTGCTGCCAAATGATCAAACAAAAGGTAGCCAAATAATCCGACGAAAATGGTGCTGTAATTATTGTTTTAATCTCAAAGTTAGGGAATATTGCGGCCAAAAATCGTTATCTCAAAGTTCATTATTATTGATACTATCATGAATATTCCAAATTTAATATTTTATTTGGGCATGTGATTGTGGAACCTATATCACCCTTTCGGGTCGGACAGGGTTTTCTTAACACCCTGTATATCTTGATTTCATTAGGTACAAATTCAAAAGCATTCAAAATAAACTCTTACTTAAAGTAACATACAATGCTCTTAAAAGTTATATGCAACTACAATTTCACACTCCAGCTTCCCCAACGAAACATGAATAGAATAGCAATATAACTCTAATATTTATGTTAGCAACTATTTGCCTGCAATACCAACCAAATCCTAGAGCTTGACAATGCATTAAAACTTTAGAAATGCAAGCGGAATCTTAACTTTTCTGCAGTATGAGCAAATGTATGCACAACTTTCGCATACGACTTTAATTTAACATACTTACTATACATTCGGCAAATTGTTATACACTTTTAGGTATAAGTGCTTTCTGAACGTGCTTAAAGGAGCAAATGTAGGAGATATAGATATGTATATACATGCACGACAAAATGTGATGCAATTGTTTTATCGATCAGATATTGTTGTTTTTCCGTGCCTCGGATAGCACGTTAAGCCGTAGGTCCCGACTGTCATACGTTGATCTTTGGCAGTCGTTAAGTCAATTCTGACAACCAGTCTTACATTGGGATACTGTGTTTCCCATTAAAATGGGCTGCGGAGGTCAGATAGGCAGTCGCTCCATGTAAAATACGGTATTCAGCTGAATCCGGTAAGACTGGTAGCCGACCCCAACATAGTTGGGAAAAGGCTCGGGAGATGATAACTTTTTTTTTTTTTTTAGCCAAATTGCTTTTTATCATGCGGCGAAAGATTAATTCATTATTGTAACGTATGATAGGCAACACTACAGCTCGTACTATGTTTATGGCATAAATTTAAAATCTAAAAGTTAAATACAACTGGGTCTTAATCTTTTAAGGAGATTTTCTTAATTTACAGCTAAAAATGATTAGAGCTGAAATACAATTTAATGTATTTAACACCAACCAGACTTCCATCTTATAATAATTTCATTAACAAATTAAGTGCTGCCCTAAGGACGACCTCCCTGAGGCCTTGCTTCAATATTCAGCGGTAAACTAGGCGCCTAGTGAATTTATAACAATCAGAAGGAGAACTTAGTGAAACCTCTTTTTATTCTTACCTACAATAAAATGCCTAGAAACCTCTTCTAGTTTAGTAGGTACGAGTATGTCATCACATCCCCGTTAATTAAACAAGAAACAAAATGATTTGAAATAAAACTTGATTTCATTTTACGGATCAATTCTATACTTATTTAACGGTATTTAGAATGGTTCATAGAATAATAACACCGGCCTATAAATATTAAATATCTTAATGCCTGGACAAGGATTGATCGCCACGCTTCCTGATTGCGGGTTGACGATTTCAGATTCTCCCTATGGCTTTCTTGACAAAAATAAATAGTTTTAGATACAAACTGTCATTACATTACATAGGTGTATCACTTAGATCAGCAATTTTTTTTATAATATTTCGAACAAAATCAAAGACAAGCCCTCATAACCCAAACTACTGCTTTATCTGCACAGCAATTTGGCGTTTCAAAGCCACTGGCTGAGAACTCAAGGTTAACGAAACCACAATGTAAATTATTCCAGTATTCGTAATCCGAGCGAGGATTACCGAGATCAAGAAAACTTCTGCTTATAAAGCCTTATGGATTTCCGAAGTAGAAAATGAGAAACTTTAATAATCTCCCTTAAGTACTTTAAGTTTAATATTTGATAAATTCTCGTACCCGCTGTCTTGGTTATTGTGACCTTGGATTAACTAGATATTTATGCAGTTAATTTGTTAGGTTTATGTGGGATTAGCAATTTTGATATAATTAAGCTAAATTGTTTGTTTGAACGCACTTATCTCTGAAACTGTCAGTCAGATATCAGATTGCAAATAAAAAAAATCTTGTATAATGAAATAAAAAACTGGCCAAGTGCGAGTCGGACTCGCGCACGAAGGGTTCCGTACCACCGTCGTATGAGAGCCCCCTTAAATATTAATTTTATGTGGTTTTTAGTATTTGTTGTTATAGCGGCAACGGAAATACATCATTTGTGAAAATTTCAGCTTTCTAGCTATCACGGTTTATGAGATACAGCCTGGAGACAGACAGACGGACAGACAACGGAGTCTTAGTAATAGGGTTCCCGTTTTACCCTTTGGGTACGGAACCCTAAAAAGAAAACTAATATTATTTATTAACTTGCAAACATATTCAAACAAATATCCTGAAACAAAACAAACAACTTTACATGCATTCGAATTCATGCTTAAAGTATTTAAAAGCGACATTCAAATGTTCAAACTTTAAATTACAAAGCTTTAATTTTGTACAAATGATATTAGCACGTAACCATAGGTAAATAAAGTTTAATATCCAACGGGATCAAAAACTCATAACAGTATAGGTAAGGTTTTACATAAGCATTGTAAACATTAATGACTTCTCGGGACTGCATAGAAGACTTGATAATAACAATAATTACAATATTTGTTCCAAGTTTAAAAAAAAATAGGTTGCACAAATATGTAGCCTTATAAACATAACATAACATACCATCACGCCTGTATCCCCGAAGGGTTAGGCAGAGGTGTACCAATGTACACCCACAGTTCGCCGGTATGTTTAGGTCCCATGTAATAGGGGGCGAGCCTATTGCCACTAACCGGGCACAAATATAAACTCCGACCTGCTACTGAGAATTTCATAGAAAACCCAATAACACCTTGGTCGAGTTGGGAATCGAACCCAAGACCTCTAGCGTAGCAGTCGCGCTTAGACCCACTAGGCCAACGAGGCAGTTTAAGAGTAATTTGTAGGGTTTATAAGGCAGCCTTATAAACCCAACAAATGACTCCTAATTATAGGCCTATGTTTGTCCCACTGCTGGGCAATGGCTTCTTCTGAAAGCCAATTTACTTCAAACAAGCGAATACTGATTCTGTCCACCATCCTATAAAATTATTTTAGAAATTGTGGGGTGGTGATAAAATGAGCATTCGCCTTAAAGTGGAGAAAAAACTAACATTGTAAATTTTTTTTTAAAGTCATATTTTATCTTAAAATATACGATATGTTACATCACAGATTGTCAGTGGTGTCTTATAATAATTGAAAATAGTTACCAACTTAAATTAGATAAATAATTCATATTCCACCTCAAGTCAACACCAAAAATATCAATATTAAATTGAAGAGAGTATTGATACGCAAATCGAAGGTCGGATAGACGATTTGAGGCGTGAAAAGAAGGTAATAGCGGGTAAAAAAGGTTTATTATAAGGCTTGATAGAGATTCAGGTGAAGGCTCTCATTTGATTTTCAATAGCACTCTTTAGGCTTGGGACCTTACCTTACCTTATTCTTACTATACCCACGGTATAGAAGAAATTATTATGATTTGTAGCTATATTTTTTTGGTTTCTTACTGTAATAGGAAAGACTGGTTTTGTGGGATTATTAAGAGTATTTTCTCGTAATATGAATGGTAGGTTTTCTATCCTACTAATAATAATTGACAATGTCAAACATATTTTGGGAATATACTTTGATATTTGATACTTTGTTTATTTGATATACCATCAATTACTTAAATAAGTTAAAGAATCTTCAATTAGTGTATACAATAACATAAGCAAAATATTTAAAATACAAAAGAGACCATACACTTTCAACAAAAACTTATTCTTCAAAAAAATATCATACGCACATCACATTATCTAAAAAAACTACAGCTTCAGTAAAACTGAAATAAAAGCATCCGTAACTAAAAAAAGGCTCTATTCTCTGAAAGAAATTTGAGGCTTTTCCTTACGGTAGGAAAAAATATTCAGCGTGGCAGGCCTATAGCGGATGTTCATTGTGGAACATCCCGTAGAGCTGCGCCATCCGCCACATTAAAAGCTACATACACATAAAGACATCCAAAGAATGTATTCATGTATGTTGCAGTTATAATGCGAAATCGGTTGTTTTTGCGTCTGCGTAGAAGACGGAAAAGAATTGTCAGACTAACGTTTGAGTCTTTGTTGCAAGGAATGTAAAGTGTACCTAAATTAAGTATTGGATTTTGTATAAATAACTTCCTATATAATTTAAAGAGCTCTTAATAAACTGTTTGTAGGATCTAATAATACAGATAGAGATAAGAATCAGACAAAAAAAAGACGTATGTGCAACTCTGATTTACTGCCAATATTAAATTTAATGATAGAAGACTTAATACTATCCACGCCTCAACTGTACTTAACTTACTTTTTACCATTACACCTTACAAAAAGACCTGCGTATTTTATTTGAATACTTAAGTCTTTTTATTTCTTTATCTTTTACTAATTAGAGGCTTCCCTATTTAGCGCCGTAATTACTTAAGTGGGGTCTGAAAAGTCAGGCTTTTAATTAACTTACATCCACAAGCCTACAGCGTTACCATAAAAGCCGAAACTCGGATTTTTACCACCATTTAGTTAGGTATAATGTAATTAAAACGAGGTTTTATTTCTTTGACAAAATGTAGTTCCTGTTTTATAAGGTGTAGCGGAATTATTACAATTTTCCCAATTTTTCAATATCACTGCAACATTTTAACACATAGCTTGGTATTGTTAGCAAAGTTTTTTTAAAACGATCAGTCAACCCTTTATATGCTATTGTGTAAAAGCCAAAAACAGGTAATTTTTTAAACCATTGACAGCTAGTTCTAAATGGTTTAGTTTAGTGGTTAATAATTACCTTTTATTTTGATGTTTCAGTAATTTGATATACCTAGGTTTATAAAGTAAATTTAGTAGTAAAAAAAAAAACAATATTATTATTTATAAGCGTGAAAAGCAGCTAAACATTACATGAATAAGATAAAACCTTGAAAACCAAAACAGATTGTGAGAATTTCCGTAATCCGCGTGGTATAGCGTCGGTAAATAGATTCTGACGGGATTTCCTCAAGTCCAGGTGTACAATACACAAAGGGCGACATCAAAGGGTTAAATCAAACAAACCGCATAGTTTTATGGAAACTTTCCGGATTTGGAGAACTGTGGACTTTGGAGGGTTATATGTGTATCACGAAAGTAGTGGGCTGAATTGTGTACTTCCTTGTTCCACGTTTGATGTATAAATATGAAAAAAACCTGCGATATTTATTATAGGTACCTATAGGTAGGTATTTTGAGCTTAGGAATAACCTTCAGTGACATAATATTAAAATATATTTTAGCTTTGTAAAAAAGTAGTCTTGTTTTGTTTTATCTGTATTTTGTGAATAGACTTGTAATTTTTTGATCTTAAAATTAAGTTCTTAAGGTAAATGTCCAGGTCGTCTCGTCACCTTCTCCTGGGACGGCCTCGGCGGCGCCGTCCGTCTGCTGGCATTCACAACATTTACCTTAAGAACTGGTTCGAGGTGGCGCGAGACAAGGACCAATGGAAGGACTTGGGGGAGGCCTTTGCCCAGCAGTGGGACAGTATAAGCTACTAAAACCTTAACATTGTGTTAACTAGCTGACGAAAAAAAAAATGCTAGCCACATGCCAAAATATGCAAACATATAATACCAAGACATAAAAGTAATTATGCAAAAGTATTGTACAGTTCCCTTCTATGCAAAAAGATTGAAGTGGATTTTGATCCAGTGGTACATCCCCACGAGATTTGAGCTGGAAGTAGAATGGATCACTCTTCTCTCAAGGGATGCTGTGACGTCAACGAAAAGGTGATCGGGTTAACTCTAATACTTGTGCGAATAGAACGAATTCCATTTAAACGCATATAGGTTAAAAAATATTTTAGTTTCTAATTTTACGAAATATTTGGCAGTTTTGATGAGTAACAATTCCAAGATTCCGTACTAACATTGTTTATTTATTTAAACTTTATGCAACAAATGTCTACATAGGCGGACTTGCTGCCTATGTTCACATTTACTTGCTTTATTGTTCTGCCTTGACCTGCCCATGTTAGTTTTCTATATGGCCAGAGACAAACACAGCTCAAGCCATTGTTAAAATGTACATATTTTGTACCTTTTGATCATAATTTCACATTGTTCAAAAGAAAATGTGCAGACAACTTCATGGCTTGATCTACGCAAATATCGTAGGCATTATTTTTTAGTTATAAAATCTACTATTAATGGATACACTTGATCATTTCTTACATAACCAATAAGCTTTTGTTGGAACTTTTCGTAACAGATATTTTGTCAAAACAAATTTTATTACACCTTAAAAATAACATACATACCATCACGCCTGTATCCCCGAAGGGTTAGGCAGAGGTGTACTAATGTACACCCACAGTTCGCCGGTATGTTTAGGTCCCATGTAATAGGGGGCGAGCCTATTGCCACCGCACTTAAACAATTTTAAATTATAATTCTTAATTCTTTATGGTACACATATACACATAAACATTACATTTTATAAGGATACATACTACATTTTATATAATTATCAGTAACTGATTCATCTTGTCCTCTAAAGCTCAGGAGAGCATTGGGAACAGGGTCAGTCGTCCAATCATAACTCATAATTGATCCTCAGGTGTATGCATGAGGTCTTAATTGTCAATTGTTTAGCTACCTGAGAGCTATCGTGGCAGCCCAACGATCTGTGCCTTTGAAACTGTAAGATAAACTAGATGAATAAACAGTCTTTCGTTGAATGTAATATTATCTCACACTAATTAATTATTTGTAGGAGCACAACTCAATAGATAACAAGTGAAGACACAAACATAAAAATATACATTTTTATTATTTTGTTTCCTCGTAAATGAAGTCAAAGTTAATAATAAAAACACTTAATAACCCAGCAAGAATTAAAGCAAATAATATTTCACTGCTTGAATTTAAAATAAAAAGGTAAATTCAAAAACGTTTCCGTTAAAAACTTTTTTTAGGCATAAAATTATAAATCTAAACATGATAAACACTATAACATTTTTTATGAATACTAAGAATGTAGTCACTTCATAAGCTAGTTCTAGGTAGCACTTTATTAGAGAGTTATTACATTTTCTTACAAAAAACTTCGTATAAAAACTTCTTTTGAAGGAAGCACAACCTCTTTTGTTAGACCTCCTTACAAATCCTTTGATCAAGGTGGCGAACAATTAAAACACGACGCGATATTGTTTTTATGTCTAGTAATTTAACGCTTCAGAATAAAATGGTATTATTTCCAAACTGTTGTAGGTAAAAAACTAATAATTTACTAAAGTAATTCTATATGTATATGTTTATGGATATCCATAAACATGTATGTATATGTAGAGGAAGACCAAAAAAGAGATGGATGGATTGTGTGAAAGATGATAATATGAGAAAGAAAGGAGTGAATACTGAGATGACGAGTTGTAGAGATTAATGGAAGCTGAATACGCATTGCGCCGACCCCAAATAATTGGGAACAGGGCAGAGAGATGATGATGGATATCCATAAACACTGGGTTCTTTATAAAAAGTCATAAACTCATAATTATGATCAAATTGGACTATTGGGCCAAACCCAAAATCACAGCAATTCCCTATATTTATTTATTTATTTATTTATTAAATTACAACGGCAAACACCAATTACAGTAATTCAAAATTACAATATGTAGAAATACAAAATATACAGATATGAAGAACACAGGAAACAACGTTAAAAGCATTTGGTAACAAGTTATTTATATTATTAATATTTATAGTAGGTAATATATACATTAGTGCCATTAAACAACTCTTATACGACTAGTCAAAAGTTTCACAGAACTTTAAGGATGCTGCTAGAATAGCGCACCATTTATCTACAAAGATATTTATGTTCGCAAAATCCGTCAAATAACGATATTTACACACCCTGTTTTGTACAAAATAATGATGTCCTCACTGTATCAAAAGAGGTATTTCGCAAGGGTTACAGTTACTGAAATTTGTAACATACACCTTACATAATATACAAACTGATTGAATATTCGGACATGAACAAAATATGTAGTTACATAGCTGAATAGCAAATACAAGCAAACAACGTTTAGCCGGATCCGCCGGCCGTCCCTTGGGGCTTGAATCTATTTTACACAAGTTTCAAATTACTGGCTCCGGTATATCAACAGGATGTGTAAACTGCAGCATCTTTAGTATTACAACAATATCGGTTTTGTAAGCTGATTTGTTTACACATAGAACTGCTGCAAGTATATTGCATGCAAATTATTGTATCGTGTGAAAGAGAATACTTTCCGGCAGTCTTAATCCCAGGATCTGATGAAGAGATTCTAGGAAAACTAAGAGTAATGCTCAAATTTTATGTGAAGAATATGTGTATTACGTTTTTATTGATTGTCTAGTTTGAAATGATTATCTACTACCTAATCCACTTGCTGGTCTTAATACACAGACTAGTGACTATAATGAAAGTCACTTGTCTAAAAATCGAGGCTAATGGGCCTCAGTTTATCTTTGACAGTCGTTAAATTTCTTTTATTTTCTCTACCACAGATTCAGGGGATGGTAGATCCATCCCCTGAATCTGTGGTAGTTATCTGTCCGACAGCTGGTTAGATCCACTACGGGTACGCGTTTCCGGACTGCCCTAGCTGTTGCTGTCACATTCGTTGTACCTCCGTGATGGTAGCATTCTGTAACCCGTCCTACCTTGTTATCCTTTCCAACGACAAAAATTAAAAAAGGTATGCTGAGATGCCATGTCGAGAGAATAAATTAAGAACGATTGACGAAAAAAGTGCATAAGGGTGAATGAAAAAAGGCCAGGTAAAGAGTACCCTAAACCGAAGAGCATGTATGAAGGGAATAATATAAATGGACGAAGCGAAACAAGTGTGTAAGGATCGTAGCAAGTGGAAAGAAGTGGTCTCTGCCTACCCCTACTGGAAAGAGGCGTGATTATATGTATGTATGTATGTACAATGATATATACTCTTTAACCCGATTATAGTCACTAACCTCTTATCATATATTTACTAATAATACCTAAGTAAATAACTAACATAAATTAGGCCATCAAACTCTCTTTTATAGGCAATAATTTATTGCATTTTGTTTTCTCATCTTCTGTATTTATGTTCACAAAGCCATTTGGATGGACAGTATATTTTTATTGGTTGAGGAAAAATGACTTGCGTAATGAATTTTGTTTGTCAATCTTAATAACATCTTTGGAAAGGAAGATCTCGCGATATTTTGTGACAAATTAAATAGAGCATGGAGCCAGGGTTTTGTATATTCCATTTTGTGGATTTTCAAGAAATTGAGTTATTTGAAAAACACTACAACACTACTTACATAATTTGATAGATACCGTAACGGGCCTCACGGTTTTAAGAGCTCTTTCGTTGATGGGGGAAAATTTAAATTGTTTTACCTTACATTGCATAAAAATAATAAATAAATTTTTGTTAATTTATTAAACAATAAAGAAATGTTTCCATCGACTGAAGTATGATATTTTTTATTTTTATTTCATCCAATCAAATTGGTTGCCAACTTGCTTTCCTGAAATTTAGAGTTAATATTATTTATTCGTAGAATGTACGGTCCTGTTGGTCTAGTGGTTAGTGACCCTGACTGCTAAACCAGAGGTCGTGGGATCGATTCCCGATTCCCACCCAGGACAAATCTTTGTGTAATGAGCACGATCATTTGTTCTGTGTCTGGGTGTAATTTATCTATAATATGTATGCATTTAGAATTATATTATAAGTATGTTTATTAGTTGTCTGGTTACCACAACACAAGCTCTGCTTAGCTTGGGATCAAACATCCGTGTGTGAGTTTTCCCGGAATATTATTATTATTATTAATGCTCCCCTACTAACATATTATTTGAGATAGATACAGCCCTCACAAGGTACGTCAGTCCCTACAGAGTTGCCTTTTAGCAATACCCTTCATTGAGAGGCGTTAGGGAGCCAGGCTTCCGCAATCAGGCTTCGAAACAATAAAGATTTAATTCAAAACAGAGCTCATTAAACAAGAGAAACGATATTCACAGTGTTTTGGAGTAAATCAGAGAATTTGAGGTAATTTGTGCGAGTGATCTATTTGTTTAGAATTAGACTCTATTGTTTACTGTGTTGGGATGAGTTTTGTTTTAGACACAGTGTTTAAACCTTTTTGCGGACATTTTAATAAAATGGTGGTTTATTAAGGTAAACGTACTGTTTAACATCCCTAAAAATCTTAAACTCACGACAAACGTCTTTGGCTCAGAAAATATTATTAGGTACCTACTTTTTTATGCTATACACATAAAACTAAAGTTTTCTATGTTACATAACATTAACGCTCTTATTTAGAAAAAACATTTTTAGAAAAATAACGCACCATGTAATATAAAAATATTATCAGGTAAATGTAATATCGCAGAAATCACAACATATGACTTCTTTGACGTACGAGTATTCTGACATTTCCATGAAAATTTTCGCTCGTAAAATTCACATCAAAATCGTAATATTTCTAGAAAACTGTGCTCGAACAAACAATGTTAGGAAATCTTGAATTCAACGTCGTTTTGAGTTTGTATAATATTTTCAGATTTCACCTTTTCCTTTGAATATTTAACAATTTAACTATACCAAAGTAAAGTTTGATTGAAGTAACCTTTGTAATTTTAATTTGTAAATTTAACTTGTACCTAATTCTATTTTGTTTGAAATTAATAAAATATCATCCAATTAGTTTAGTCTACCTGAGTTTGAAATTTTAGTTAAAGTAGTCAAATTTTGATTACAAGAAGATTTCAAGTTATTTATTAAGGCTGTTAGTATTTAATATGATTTTGCAAACAGAACATCGTTTATTTTCGGCTAATATATAAACTTGGGGTAAAACTAACCGATGCTGTATTTCTTCTAACATAATTTCATTAAATTATTATTTAAAAAGCATATTATTGCCACTGATATCTTCTTTCTCAAATATATTCACGAACACAAATAATAATGGATAGGTACATGTTTTCATGTCCATTTCGGACTACGGTATTAATATTTTAGTATCATGAAGTAATTTTCGCTTATTTAAGAATGTATTTTCTATCAAGTTTTTGGCAAACCCGCTGCATTTACTTTCGCTTAACTAAAGCTTTAAATATAACAAAAGAAATTTCCTTTTCCAAACATTTTTCTTTATCCCTAAGACCTGATCTTTCCTTTGTTCCTTTACTCGAGTAAAGTTTCTTAAACTTCTGTATCCGGTACGAGTATAATGGGTATTTTGTTATTGTTTTTTTCTTTATTGTAACAATAATTCATTTAAATAAACCCCTGTTGAGTTTGTTTATTGTTTTTTACGACGCCATGTTGGGGTTCGGACGGTAATATTAAATAGTTTCGTTTTCTGCGGACATATAGGGGTAAATACTTTTTTCTTTCAACCTGTCACAAGTTTCTTTTTCTACTATTCGTTGTTTGGAATTCAGGAGAATAAAGTTACTAACTTTAAGTATCTACAGAACGTGTTTAAATGCTTTATGCCAATCTATGAACGCGGTAGGCATATATTTTAAAACGGAAAATATAATCAGAACAATTAATACTAGAACTTTATTTAGGCACGTGATATCATGAAAAACACTCGACTTTTCTAATCATGAGCGACACTTAAATGAAAATTTAATTATAATAATAATAATTTAGACAATATGGTGATGACTGGGTATGAAAATTCAAAATCAATTTAGTCCGCCATTTATTATTTATTTTTTCTTTTGTCAATTCAATAAAGAAGTACGAAGATAAAACGCTTTAAAGTTCAGTGGGGACTTGTGACCTCACGGGTAGGTAAAATTTTTGCTTAGACGTGACGTCAAGTAAGAATTGTACTCACAATTTTTTTATTCTTTGTTGTTTACGGGCCAAAGGAAAAATACGTGTCTAATATTGTTTTATGATCTAAAAGATGATGATTAGTCACCGGGATGGTGACAAATTTTTATTGCCAAAACAAAGATAACTTCAAACCCCAATTTACACTATTGTAAATGCCTGGAAAAGTGCCATAAATCAATGCAAGTCTATACAGTTTGCCAGTAATTTGCGGTTTTATTCGAGGGTTAAAGTTAATATCACGCGACCGGGTCTATTAACATTGTATAATGATGGTCTTCTCTCAAGGGGTTAGCCTGCCAGTGTTTATAAAGGATTTTTTAATTTATTATGTCAGTATATTTACTTTTGAAGGACGAATTATTAAAGAAAGTTTTTTATATACGATAATATGTTACACGACCTTTTTATACAGAGTCACGATCAAAAATATGTATACACTCACCAATTTTTAATTGAGTTTATCTTCAATCCTAGATTGGTATCATAAAACGTGTAATGAAGAAATGATTAAAAACAGTCCTTACAGACATACGTACTTACGTACATATTTTTTTATTGAGATTAAATATATTAAATATAATATTATTATATAAATAATATAATTAAACTGCCTCGTTGGCCTAGTGGTGCTAAGCGCGACTGCTACGCTAGAGGTCTTGGGTTCGATTCCCAAGTCGACCAAGGTGTTATTGGGTTTTTCTATAAAATTCTCAGTTGCAGGTCGGAGTTTGGATTTGTGTCCGGTTAGTGGCAATAGGCTCGCCCCCTATTACATGGGACCTAAAACATACCGGCGAACTGTGGGTGTACATTGTTACACCTCTGCCTAACCCTTCGGAGATACAGGCGTGATAGTATGTATGTATGTATTAAATATAAAAATCTTTTAAAATTTGTTGAACAATTGCGCTATGTGTCTACATATTTCTGTACGTGACTTCACAATTGTAATGTATTTCAAGTAAATTTTGCAGAGGACATCTCTAACGATATCGTACTCGTATTTTTTTTCCTTGCTCTTAATATTTTATCCTATACTTAAAAAAATTAAGTACAGTGTACACAACATTGTCATATTAGATTGGAATGTCTTCCCAAAGCACGATAAAATCTTAGTTGCGACGCTAATACGCTTATCATTATTAATAGCTTATTAAATACATATTAACTTGTTATTCAATACCCCTGCATTCTGTACCCCACATTTCTTTAACTTCTTTACTCAAACCTTCAACACCACACTTTACACCGCCATTAAAATACAGCGCATTAAAACGTCAATTTCCAATTACAACGCAACAAATTCAATTTGGCGCAGCATCAAATAAATTAACCTGTCACATATAAATAGGATGACGTCACGTGTAAGCATGACGACCTCGCCTTCGCGGTACAACCTACCACACAGCTTTAGCAAAAATAAATTTCGAAAAAGAATCTTGAGTGTTTGAAATAAAGGAGTTTGTATATTCCGTGTTGGTACTGGTGAGTGTGGTTGGCTGTACGCATTTTATATTTACATATTCACCCCACATCGTAATCGCAATGAGACGTCAAGGTTTCAGGAATTGTTGACAGATATGACACGATAGTGTTTTGTTTAAAAAGTTTTGGTTGCTTGTGTAAAGAAAGTTGTTATTGATATGAATAGGGTAAATGACTAGGTATGAAAAGTCAAAATTTATTTAGTCCGCCATTTAAATAATCAAAATATAATAGACATGTATTTTTTCTTAAATTAAATGAATAAAAAAAATACGAACATAAACCGCTTTAAAGTTCCGGAGTGGGGGCTTGTGACGTCACGGGTAAGCATAAATTGTACATTTATGCTTAGACGTGACGTCACGCAAGAATTATACTCGCTGTATCTTCATTATTCTTTGTTTACGGGACAAAAGAAAAAATACATGTCTAATATTTTTTTATTATCTGAAAGATGGACATAAAATAAAAATTAGTCATCATCCTTATTGTATTAATTCGATAACCGAAATTAATATGTACTACATATCAATTAGGGAATGAAAAACGATTAAATCTGATGGACTTTTAAAAAAGTTTTTTGCGTATAAACATTCAAAAGTTTTACTAAATAAGTTAATTAAATAAACGTGAATATTGGACAGTAAACAATATGGGATAATTAATTCATTAGGAAAACTGTTTCTAACGCTGTTTGAGTGTCTATTTTCAAACTTTTTAACGAAGTTATACTTAATTAGAAATTTAAAGTGATCATCATCTGCCGAGCCTTTTCCCAAGCTATGTTGGGGTTGGTTACCAGTCTTCGAAGTCAGCTGAATACCGTATTTTACATTGGAGCGACTGCCTATCTGACCTCCACAACCCATTTCACTGGGAAACACAGTATCCCATAGTAAGACTGGAAATTCAAAGTGATATAGGAATTAATGTTGAGAACAAATTGCGTTCCTGCGCTGTGTACTCCTAGGACCTCCAGTAGGCTAATAATAGACTGTCCTAGTGATGAACGATCAATTATAGCAATACTTCTTATTTTTAAGAGGTAAATTACAGCTTCCAAACCCAACCAAATAACAGTAAATAAAAGAAATTAAAAATTTGGAATATCCCTATTATATTTCCCCACCCTTATTAATCGGATAAGTGACGTATGTCATTGTATGACGTCACTGGCTAAATGGAACACCTTACCCTATGGATCGCGGTATTTACATATTTACCCATCCTTACCCCTCTTTTAGTGCGGATGATATTTCCCGGATGTAAAAAATTCAGTATACACCAGATACGCGAAAAGGGGATAGAAAAATGTTTTTTTTTGGCAGCCTTTTTATTTATGAACCTTTCTTCTTTTTCGGTTTCCGAACGCTCTTGTGGTTGTTCTTTTTTAATCTTGGTTTTAAATAAATGTTCTTTCTCGCACATATATTATAAGATTTTTTATGCTCCTGTGTCTCTAACATAACTATTAATTTTTTTATTCATAAATGAAGCAGTTAGGTGCTGGTAGCTTTATTATTTAAACCCGATAAATTCACAGTTAAGAGATTTCTGAAACAAAGTTTGATAACCTTTTTAAGGATTAACTTTCCTCGATCTTTGACTGGAAAGTTCAAAAATACCTTAACAGCCTTCATTATCAGATCCAATTCAATTATTTGAAATTCAGAAAATATTTTTCTTGATAAAGGTTAATAAATAAGACGAGGTATCGTAGCACCGATATAATTTATAATTGGCTGAAAATAAAGATTTTATTTTAAGGTGAGATTTTTTTATTTTAATAAAAAATTGCGAATTTCAAGAGATTGATATTGAAAGCTTTTCGTTTTATAAGAAAATTTGTTAAACCTTGAATAATCTTTACATGTATGGTTTGCAAAACACAACACGAGAAAACTAACATACCGTCACTGAAAAACTCTTACATTATTTCACTAGTAGAAAATTAAATAAAATATATTATAATAACTCTGAAACATCTTGATTGACAATTTATCATCATAAAATTTAATCGTTCACTTCTGCTATGTCACAACTTCAAACGTTTTATCATTAATCATAATCAGTGGTGAACATCACATTTATTTGAAGACGGATTATGAAAGACTTTTTTGACATCAGAAGGTTTTCCATGTCCTCAAAAATGTTGTAACACCTATATGTATGTATCTATAGTCAACGGCATATGAAGGGTAGCTAAAACTATTAGCACCTTTATTTCAAAGCAATAAGGTCGATTTTTGCACACGTTATTTTTACTGTCAGTCAGTGTCAGTCTCACATGTCGATGTCACTGTCATATCGTACTGAATGATATGGCGATGCCATATGTCGCAAATAAAAACCTTCTATGTCATTTTGTACTAAAGATCCTAATTCTGTATTTCTATGTATATTCTTCTTCAAGAGCGTTTATTTATACCAAAGCTCTTTTACCATTATATGCTTAGTTTATTTTTCACAGTTCGAATTGGAAAGTTTCATCTTATTTCCAATTGCTTTCTTTCATCTGTCCCTTCTAGATTTTTCGAGGTCTGTAAACATCATTCGCTCGTGTTTGTGTTTATTTACACGCGACTTTATACATTAAAATGCTACTTAAAATATATGTCAAAAACATTTAAGTACCAGAAACGCGTTGACAATAAGCTTAATTTAGACATTAAATTTGCTCGAGAGTCGAGTCGTCTCGAGTCGTCTTTTCATATAAAATACCTACCCGTATTTTGGTAAAGTCGGTAACTGGAATTTCTTTCCCTACAGTTTGGGAAAAGACTAGCCAAGTAAACAATCATCATTGATTTACAGGGCTTAAATATTACTTGTGACTTTTACATTAATAATTATATTGTAACAAAAAATTTACTAAGATACTTTGTCCCTGAATATGCTGCAAGTATTTGTTATATCTCACTTGTTTTTCTGTCTGTCGGTTATTTTTGAGATTTCATCATCAAATAACATTGTCCCCAATTTATAATAAATAATAAATAAATGCGGACAACATCACATACATTGCTCTGAACCCAAAGTAAGTAGCTGAAGCACTTGTGTTATGGAATTCAGAAACAACGAAGGTACCACAAACACCCAGACCCAGGACAATGTAGAAAAGTTGGTTTCTACATTGATCCGTCCGGGGATCGAACCCGGGACCTCAGAGCTAGCGACACCTTGATACCGGTGCGTACGCCACTCGACCACGGAGGTCGTCAAATTCGTATTTATGTTGGGGTCGGCTTCCAGTCTTACAGGATTTAGCTAAATACCGTTTTTTTTTTGGTTTAGAGTAAAATCCATAATAATTCCAAAGTTCATGCACTCAATAAAAATCTTTTGTATGCACCAATATTCCAAGCTGCAAAACATATCCAATAAAGTGCATTAACCTTTCAAACGCTTCTATATATTTCTTTCCGTTTCAACTTCAATATTAAGACACTTCGCGGCTTTTTCCCATGTGCTATGCGGACTGTATGGAGACTTGGAAAGGCATTATTTATGGCGAAACTGGCAACATGTCTCCATGTCTGGGTTTCTGGCAGTAAGTGCTCATCTTCGAAATACATGTCCAAGTTGAAGTGACTTATACCTGGCCAGTTTTAAATTTATTCCGCCTTTTTTTATGATAGTATATTTTTGTCATCGTTTGTGTAGAGAGATGAGAGAGAGATGTTCCCATATAAATTACATAGAAGTTGGTTCCTTTTTTAAATTGTATGTGCTATCAATTGTTTTACTACTGAATATATTATTGAGAGCAGTATCTGAACCAAATAAAGAAACAACAGAATCTTAAAAAAACATTCATGTTTCTTTGTTAAGAAAACACGATTGTTAATGTAGCCGGTTTTGTCGAAGCAAAAATAAAAATAACAGCCAAAGAAATACACGTTCTAATTATTTACAACTCACAGTAGAATAAACACGATCCAAACTTTCCTTATACCTCCTTCCTCGAGCTTCAATAAAAACAAAACTTTTTCGACTGCGGATAGTACTTAAAATGCGTTCTATCCTCCACAGATTTTCTGTTCCATTTACTTGAAAAGTCCGAGTTTATTGGTGTAACCTCGCTGGGACAAATGTGCTCAAGTTTTGGCATCATGCTACTGAATGGCTCTATCCATCTCAAGGACTGTTTTTGAGTGTTGATAAAATACAGAAAACCCTTATGACGAAAGAGGTTAACCATAAAACTAACCTTTGAGATTTTGGGTCTTTCTTTATTTTGTTTTCTGTAGTTTGAACTGGAGTAGTTTTATGTTTGCTGTTATCTTATTTATAGATTCTTCTTGAGTTCTGATTTTATATTTAGTTTTGAGGTTATGAAAACAAAGGGAAAAAGATCGAGGCGTTGTTCTTGGCAAAGTCTTGGCAATAAATAAGTGTGTCAGCTGTTTATGTCACCGCAAGGACGGGCCAAGCAACTGAAAATCTTCATCACGAGAGCATCAAAATTCCGATAGCATACATCGGAACAAGGATTCGTCGATTCCAGAAATGGGGGACCAAATTCTCAAGCTGTCATCCTAGTTGAAAATATTTCACATCCCACGTTGCGATGGAGTCGACGCAATGCTGCAATATATCACGGACGTGTTTCAGAGCCCGCACATTTTTACTTCCATACGTACTGTGTTTAAATTATCCGTATTGTTCAGATATAGGCCACGGAATAACTCGAGCTAAGTGGATATTTATTCTTGTATTTTATGGAGGTTCCGCTTGATAAGTTACTTTGGATTTCTCTAAAGTGACTTCTTTAATATATTGGATTGGGTACGGTCTGAAATACCGGTCTTTGATCGAAAAAGGGAACTTCCTTGTTTTCAGTCACAAAATGAAAAATATTTTCCACAAAATAGATTACGTAATTTAGAACATCTGATACAATTTGTGAAGTTCAGGAACCTTCGGAAACAGAATCAGGCAATTTTCAAAAGGGAAATGTTTTAGCGCGAATCCTTAACACAATATTGTCCGAGGAATAACAAAGTTATGAAGGTAAGAAAAAACTCGCGTAAAACTTGGCCTGTAACATTTTTAGCCAATCTAATATCGCTCCGTAGCCCATGAACTTCGTCACGTTGCTAAATTAATTTGATACAAAAATTTCTCTTTGTAATCTTGAACGGTGGTGCTCTTAGAACTTTCGTACTTTCAACATAGGTAGCTTTGGTATTTTCAATGTAATTACAGTTTTCACCTGAGAGTTAAGGAACTCAGCGCTGAAACAATTTACAGTCTTTTTTATGTTTTTTTTTTCTTCGGGATTCTAGTCTCTTTAGTAGGTATTATAGGCGAAGTTGATAGAAAAGTTTTAATAATAATAATATCCTGGGACAACTCACACACGGTTAACTGATCCCAAGCTAAGCAGAGCTTGTGTTATGGTAACCAGACAACTGATAAACTTACTTTTATATTTCTAAATACATACATATTATAGATAAATTACACCCAGACACCAGAACAAATGATCATGCTCATCACACAACATTAATTGTCCTGGGCAGGAATCGAACCCACGACCTCCGGTATAGCAGTCAGGGTCACTAACCACTAGACCAACAGGCCCGTCACTAAATAGATTGGCTTTTATACGTAAGCTATTCAGCACTTAACCACGATGATGGATAATATTACGTAAACATTTTCTACGTTTAGGCGAATAAAGAAATTGCAATTATGTACATGTCCACAAAACTTGGAGCCTTTTTAATATATCAATGCTACATACTCTTTTTACTAGTACTACTACTTTTTACTTTTTAGTTTGTTTGCAATCAAATAAGAAAAATGTTATTATGGTAACGTGGATTCTCATGGCTGATATGAGTAGGTAAATGTATAACAATGAATGCAGAGTGGTGTAAATAATGACCTGTGTCCTAATCCAGGAACATATTTTTTTACTTTTTATAGACGTGAAGGAAAACATCGTGAGGAAACCTGGATTCCAAAAATTGGGATCTGAAATCGCCAATCCTCAGAGAACAAGCGTGGTGATCAATGCTCGTGCCTTCTCTATATGGGAAGAGGCCTGTGCCCAGCAGTGGGACGTTTATAGGCTGGACTATTATTATTATTTTTATAGACGTTTCCCTACTGAAATTTTTTCTAAATTATTATTGGCAAATTGATAACACTCCAACAATTTTTTACAAGAATAAATTGGTCCTTATACATTGTACTTGTCACAAATACAATTATCTTGAGGAACTGGAAGTACCTTTTAAATTGGTCTTTATTTATGAAATGTAAATAACTTCCCACGTGACTTACAAATAAATGAGATTTCGGTCTATGACCTTTAAGGAAGTATTTCAGCTAAAAAGCCTTCAGAAAAACCTTTTCCTATTGGTAATTTTGTAGAATATAAACTAACCTTCTTGAAGAAACAGAAAATTAATCAAAAATATATTGGTTTCGGGGAACCTTGTATCAAGTTAATATTTATTTAGCTGGCTGTAGGAAGCAACGGGATATATTTAATATATCATTTTCTGTATTCAATGTCTTTGGGTTTACCTACATGAAATTATATTTGAAGATGATATTTTTTTTTACATTTTGACTTGTATTTTGATAATATATTTTCTACCGTAATTTATGGCAGTCAAAGAGCGTATATACAGGCAAAATAAGCTGAAATTGACTGAAATAACACTAAATCCATTGGCTCCCATCGTGATTTTTCTTGACATTTTACCATACAAATCTTAATAAAATAACATTACAATATAATATTTAAGTTAACCTCTAAAAGGATTGGCAATTAATTCTGTATATGATTTTGCTGTATTAGACTTTGTATGTTTAATTTTTATGTTTGTGACTAGATCCTATGTGTATACGTAGGTATGGCTTATCAGATATTTTTCCTTATACCCTTCGATCACCAACACAACAACCTTTTTGATCGTAGCTTATAACGATTAGAATTACTAAAAGACTAAAGTAACACCACAAAAACTCTTAATCAATCTAAAAAAGTACTTCATTATCTAACCAAAATTACATCTCTAAGTTAAATTCCTAAAAACGGTTTGACGAGGGTCAATAAGTTAAATCTAGAGATTTTTATAAAGACAAATGAGTGAGCCATTAATACGCGACTAGACAGTTTGATCAGCATTATAAATGAGTTCACTTTACCCTCTACTAACGTACCAATAAGTTTTTATATCAGAATTTTTTAAGTTTTTTCCATATTGTAGATAGGTTTTTGGTCAACAGTGGGCATCATTAAAGCTAGAGAATGATGAAGTCGTAAGCATAATCCTGCATCCAAGACAAGAAAACAAAAATGTAGTTTCTCTTAATTTTTTAGTTCAGAAATAACACTTTTTAAAATCAAAACATTACTTAATTAAAAACATAATGCAGTATCCATCAACTAAGCAAAGGCTGTTAATTAAAACAACTATTTTTCTTTCATAATTTTATTTTTTTATTGAAAAGCGGTTTCGACGACCCTTCAGCGAATAAGGGACCAAACCAAAGTATAAGCAAGCACAACGTAACGTAGGCGTGCAGTCGGTGACAAAACTGTTCCATGCAATATTTTTAAATGTAACCAAAAAAATAATATGTGACATGTTTACATCGTTTCATTTACATGTAAATAGGTTAAAACATTATTTTTGTCATTATGAGCTATCGTCATCTTTTTTGAGCTTTTGATAAGTATTATAACTCTACATAATTACTCGTAATGAAATAGATAGCTATGTTAAAGGATTTACTTAATAATAAATCGATTTATAAACTGTATATGCCAAGTAATTGACTAATGTAATATTTTTAATTAAATAATTAATCATCATCTATTTTTACCGAATTGTAGTCTGTGTCTTTACATCTAAGTACCCACCCAGCGTCAATGAATTGACTTCAAAACGCTTAACCAACCATCTCTTGTTCCAGGCTAACCATGCAGCGGCTGCTAAGCATCACACTCATCACCATCGCAGCCGACCAGGTCTACTCACAAGAGGACAGAGAACACCAGGGCCCACAAACCTGCGGCGGCCATTTAAAGGGCTCCGTAGGCACCATACAGACCCCAAACTTCCCCAACCCATTCCCAGTCCCAATTAAGTGCAAATGGATTATAGAACACGATATAGTGAATGGCACGATATCGATATATTTTACGCAGCAGTACACCACTAGTGGGTTGACGTTCACCGAGTATATGTACTACGATGAGTCGTATAAGTTGGGGGAAAGGAGAGCGCTCACGATTACGGAGGAGAACATCACTAGGATAAAATGGCTTCAGGTGAGTTGTTATTAGATTTCTTAATTATTAACATATTTGTGTTCGTTCAGTAATTACGTAGTTATGGGCTACGTAATATATTATTATTATTATATGTTTGATGACTTGCCCCGTATATATCCATAAGGTAATCTTAAATATGATTTGAACGTTTTTTGAATGCAGTTTAAATAGGGTGGGGTAAAATGTACCCATTTATAGGGATAGTCCAAATGCAAAAATGTAAATTAAAAAGTCATAATTTTATGTGTTACGTTTTGTTCTACAATAAATATTTGTGTAAATATTTTTAGCGCAATTCTCGTAACACGAAAGCTAATGTCGGGCGCCATGTTAAAAGTGGTTTGTTAATACTCCAGCTAAAACCGAGGTTTAACGCTTCTAAATCTAAAAGCAACTGTTAACTAACTGTTATTTCAAAACACATACATTTTCAAATAAAATTACATTTGAAATAAACTTAACATGATGCAAGTTTATGTAAGGCTAAGAGTATCCACTATATGAAACTGCGTAGATCAATATCAATACTAAGTAAAACTGTTAGGACGGTTTTACCGGATTCAGCTGAATACCGTATTTTACATAGAGCGACTGCCTATCTGACCTCCACAACCCATTTCACTGGGTATCCCATAGTAAGACTGGTTGTCAGAATTGACTTAACTACTGCCAAAGATCTTCGTATGACAGTAGGGACCTACGGCTTAACGTACTTTCCGAACCACTTCCAACATATCCATCTAAAATTTATTGTTTGTCTATCTACCTATAATTCACATGACATATATGCCTACGTAACTATATAGATTTCGAGTAAGCACTTGCGTACACAAAATCAAATCACAGTTCGCTATCATTTGCTATTCACAGAGCGACCGCGCCTATAAATATTTGTTCATCGGACAAACAACCATGCAGAATGATATTTTGACAAATATACAGCAAACATTAGATACATAAATTCAGTGGGCGAACAAAAGTTTTACAAACATCAATCGTATGTTACAGTTATACTGTTTGTACTCTAAAAACTATTTCAAATACCATAAACAATGGGGAAGTTATCTATTTAGTTAAGACGGGCCTGTTGGTCTAGTGGTTAGTGACCCTGACTGCTATACAGGAGGTTGTGGGATCGATTCCCGCCCAGGACCAATGTTTTGTGATGAGCATGATCATTTGTTCTGGTGTCTGGGTGTAATTTATCTATAATATGTATGTATTTAGAAATATATAAGTAAGTTTATCAGTTGTCTGGTTACCATAACACAGGCTCTGCTTAGCTTGGGATCAGATAACCGTGTGTGAGTTGTCCCAGGATATTATTATATTATATTTATACCTAAATTCTAGTGGGGGCTAATAACTTCATATTTTCGCAAAAAATATAAAAAATGTGACGTTAGAAGTGCGTTTCAAATGAATGAATCATCGTGAGTTTTTCTTTACATAAAAAAGAAAAAAAAACATCCCATTCTACTGTTCCTATCTCTTCATAGAAAGGAAATGCACATTTATTACCTAACAACTCTATGTTAAAACGAACAGTAACCAGAGACAAATGACGATAGATTTTTATTATGACAGAAAAAAATGTGTGTGCAGCTCGCTGCGAAGAGACAGTTAATAATGTGCTACATTACTGTAATTATTCAACGGAACGAGGCTGTCGTCGACTGTACCGCTGCAATGAGAAAATATGTTGTTGACTTTTCGCGGTGAGCGTACATGATGCTAGAACTTTATTTTTTGTTATATTTTAATGGAGTAATTTTTGCTGCTTGTGAAAGAGCTCGCCTCGCCTAGCCTAGTATGGGCATGTAATGAGGAGGGATGAAAGGCATGTGAATAAGAGAGTGATGCATTTGGAGGTGGATGGCTGGAGAGGAAGAGGAAGGCCGAAAATAAGGTGGCTTGACTGCGTGAGAGATATATGAATGAAAAAGCAGTGAATGAGAGTATGATAGCTAATAGGGTGGAATGGAAGGAAAAACATGGTGCGCCGACCCCAATTAATTTGGGAAAAGGGCAGGAAGAAGAAGAAGAAGTTTAATTTGTTTAGGTTTGAGATTTGTTTAAGCTGGGTATGTTTTAAGGGTATATACATATAGTGTTGCTTTAGATTTCAACAAAGTAGTTACACGAAATTGGACGAATCTTTTTCTGAAAGAAAATCTCATTTGTTTACCTAATTAGGAGATGACTATTTACTTTTTATTAAAATGTTTTTACTTCAATAAACATTAATGTTTTATTTTCTAAAAACATTGACTATTGGTAATTAGGCCTTTTAGTCTGAATTGAGTCAAAACAGGCTTGTTAAAATAAATATATTGGCTTGTAAAACTTAGGTAATTATGTAATGACACATGATAAATGTCTATCAAATAAATAAAACAACTATCAAAGTAAAACTCAATTTAACTACGTACACCTAATCCGAAGCAGAACGGAACCTAAACTATACGTCAAAAAACTAAGTTCTAAACCGCTTCACGCAAACTCAATTAACTGTCAAGCAAAAGTTGTTAAGTAAACAATAGTGTCTCGAGCTTGCGGTCATCAAAGAAAAAGTACAGTAAACCACACAAGAATAGCAACATTTTCACATAAACATCACCCTTATTGCAATGCCATAAGGTTGAATATAGATGGTCGTTGTGACAATGGTTGCGCGGTTGACTGTACGTATGCGCGGTAAAATACAAATAGATCTTACTTTTGTCTTCCGGTTAAAGTTTGTGTCTTGTTCATGTTGCAGATCTTCCTTTGTTTATAGTATATAAATAAATAAAATAAAATGAAAAGATTTTATTTTATTTTATTTATTTATATCTAAAACGCAGGAAAGGGTTCAAAGTTGCATAATTATTGTGTGCAACTTTTCATTTATTTTCATATAATGAATAGATCCATAAGATTTCTTATGTAATCTATTCAGAATCAGCTACATAGAGAACTTTCTACAAGCTTTAATAAAAAAATATACTACACTTAGTCTTAATAAACAGACAACTGATAAACGTACTTATATATTTCTAAATACATACATATTATAGATAAATTACACCCAGACAAAACCGGAATCTAAATAACATAATACAAGTACACATCATTTCCAAGTATCGAATTTGTATACAATAACTATCTACCCAAAATCACAAATGATCAATCAATTAGAAGCCCATGAAACCACAAATTCTATCTTCAAATAAATTCAATAATTGCAACAATAATTTAATTAAGCACTGCAGTAAATAATTATCACTAATTGCAATATTACTGATCGCGACAGAAAATGTGGCACAATTTGTGTTCTCATTATTTAATGTTTTAGCACCTCTAACACTAAAGAGTAATTAATTCGTCTGGTTAATTCCTCATTGGTACGTATTAGTAATGATTATTTATATATTTAAACATCTTTTTTCCACGCTTCCTAAGGATCTTAACATCATGTTAAATAGCCCATAACTAATCTCAACATTCAGAGTTTTCTAATCTGGCTAGTAGTTCTATAGATTAGCGTCGTGAAACATTTTTTTAGTTTTATAACTTCAAGATAATTACAATATATTTCATGTAGGTACCTGTACAAAAAAAATTTAAAGCAGTGCTGTTCCTTTTTAGAAGCGAGACGAGGCACTACACTGTACGTAGCGACATCTCGCTTACACGACGAATACACTCCTGCTTTTTGAGTTCATGGTAAGCGCGCTTTTCTTCTAGATTAACTCTAAGAGTTCATATATAATCAGTCTAACTAGGAACTAACTAAGCTGTTTAGCTAGAATATGATCAAACATTAAGCTAATTAGTACCGGTAATCTGCAAGTTCCCGCTAAACATAACGTGTATTATACTGATAATCTAAGTTCATTGTTTCACTATCTTGGTAAGTCTTGGTATGAGTAGACTAAACCTTGCGTATTACAAATGTGTCTGTTTTGTTGATGCTGATATTTTGTGACTGCCTCGTTGGCCTTGTGGTTCTAAGCGCGACTGCTACGCTAGAGGTCTTGGTTTCGATTCCCAAGTCGACCAAGGTGTTATTGGGTTTTTCTATGAAATGCTCAGTAGCAGGTCGGAGTTTGGATTTGTGCCCGGTTAGTGGCAATAGGCTCGCCCCCTATTACATGGGACCTAAACATACCGGCGAACTGTGGGTGTACATTGGTACACCTCTGCCTAACCCTTCGGGGATGCAGGCGTGATGGTATGTTATGTTATATTTTGTGGCACTATTTACTAAATAATTTGCTATAAATGGACGTTGATATATGGGCAGTTTAGAAACACAATTTTAAGGAAAATGCTTCGTCATAAAAAGGACGACACAGGCTCAAAATAAGTTATATTGCATGAGAAAATAATTAAAGTTTCAGTTCCTTTGTACCTATTTGTTCTGTATGTGTTAATAACTTTTGCTTGTCTGTTGTGTGTGTACATTAATTTATAAATAAATAAATAAATAAATAAATAAAGTTGCGAATTGAAATTAAGTTTTCTAAAGGTATTAATTTAATCAGATTTTCATCAATTTTACTCCATCTTAACCTACCATTTTACTATATAAACAAATACTCAAACAAAAGAACAAAAACAATTAAACTAAAAAACTTACACAAGTAAATGAAAAATAAATGGAGCGGCTAAATGCAACACGCTTTGGCTAAACTAACTAGTTTAGGCTAGGCTGAACTAATATCCGTAGTACCAGAATCCAATCAGGTTAGATACGTAGTTATATTTAATTCGTAAAACTTTCAACTTTACCCATTTAAGTTGGTGTAACGTTTTGCTGGATACATTGAGGTTTACCTTTATATCCATACGGCTGTGTTAAAGTGTGTGTACCAGACGGATATGTTAAGAGTTAATCATTGTATTGCTAAATTGAGGAATAGTGTATGATATCATTATTTTAGTTTATCAAACGCACTCCTGTCGTAGTTCGTATAGGATAAAAATTCATCGACCCGTTTCTATTAAAAAGATATTATCATATCTCCTGTGGATTGTGGTACACACAATAAATAAATAAATAAATATTCCGGGACAACTCACACACGGTTATCTGATCCCAAGCTAAGCAGAGCTTGTGTTATGGTAACCAGACAACTGATAAACTTACTTATATATTTCTAAATACATACATAATATAGATAAATTACACCCAGACACCAGAACAAATGATCATGCTCATCACACAACATTTGTCCTGGGCGGGAATCGAACCCACGACCTCCGGTATAGCAGTCAGGGTCACTAACCACTAGACCAACAGGCCCGTCAAACATACTTTTTGTTATTGAAAGGGAAAAATCCCTATTGTTTTAAAAAATTAAATGCTGCACTAAAATTTGTAAATACCAACTATACATGATATGATTCATTTATTACATTTAAAAGTCGTCTTCATAAAGCTTTTTCATGTAAAAGAGCCACAGAAAATCTCACAAACGCAACGCAATTAAAATATTCCTAGAAAAATAACATTGAAAACTGGCATAAAGCGACCAATATATCAAAAGTTCCGTCGGGTTTCAGGAAAACAAAGCTATTACGAACATAATTGAAGGATGCACAGAGCAATGGTAATTTCCTGCTAAAGAGGACTGGCCTGAGAAAAAGGACTGGCCTCAGTACAAAGGAAGGAATCCCGGATGTGAGGCCACAAGCGACGCCATTTTTAATTCTGTTTCCTCACACACGAAGTCTGTTTTTGTCAGGAAAAACCCGAAACCCGAAATGTGAACGAAAATGGAACTACTTTTAACATGTATTTAGAAGTTTTATTGCTTGCTAAATAGAATTCCATTTTCGTTTGTTTTGGCAAATATCTGGACGGATAAAAAACAAATGTAATAAATGGCTTTTTTGTTTAGATAGAATAATAATAATATATATTTTGTTACCTATTCTGTTATTAGTCTGTAAGCCTTCTTAAAATAAACAAAATAAAATAAAATAAATAAATAAAATAAGGTTCTAGTTTCGATATCTGCACCTATACAGGGTGTTAAGAAAACCCTGTCCGACCCGAAAGGGTAATATAGGGTTCACAATAACATGCCCAAATAAAATATTAAATTTGGAATATTCATGATAATAACAATAATAATGAAGTTTTAAATAACCATTTTTTGCCGCAAAACTCCCTAAATTTGTTACACCACCATTTTCGTCGGTAGGTATTATTGGCGGCCATTTGTATGATCATTTGGCAGCACCTGTGACGACGACTCTCTCTTTTGCCAATTGAGAAAAAAAAAACGATTTGGTTATAAGTTTTTTTTTCAAATATTTTTTACATTAAAGGAATCAGATATCGATACCTAACAATACCTTAACGGATCGGACAGGGTTTCCTTAACACCCTGTATAAGATATAAACAGCTGTCTATATAAAATCGGAACAACTTATTACAGTATTCACTGATATGAAATTTTTTGTTTCTTCATCGTTTTATTATTTAAATGAACAATAATAATTAAAATAGTATTTATAATTATTATTGTTCATGTAAATAATAAAACCGGTTAAAAATTGTATTTATCCTTCATCTCAAAAAATAAACAGTCGCCAAAATATTAATTTCTAATACTATTAACAGACGATCGAACTTGGTTCGGGCCGGACAGCGGACTTAGTACGGCGTACCGATCCGCTAGTCACAACAGACGGCCGGATCTCGCACTAACCGCGTGGCGTACACACAGGTCAGACGTCATGCCTCCGACGTTATCCAAGCGCGCTAAAATTGCGATTGTTGTTTAATGCCGCCACAAACATCACGAAAAAAAAGAAAGGAGTAGGCAAAAATATATTTGAAAAATCGTGATGAATTTAGTACTAAAGTACTTAAAGCCTACACATCAACCTTATAATTTTCGTTATAGTATATTATTAGTTATTAGAGTGATAGGAATAGGTAGGGCTTATTAACCTAAACTTCGATTAATATAGAGAAGGAAGAGACTTCCTTACGACACTATTTTTTTCCGGGACTTCTGCCCCAAGATTCAGGACATCACTTACTTAAGTACATTAAAAATTAATGCTATTCGGAATAAGTAATTGGTCTGTTTACTAAAGTTTGAGACTAGACATAACTGTGTTACTCAAAAATGTGATCCGGCCATTATTTTAATAATAACATTACGTACATTTTATAATTTATTTATTTATTTATTTATTTATTGAAAAGGCAAACCAACGACATATTTACAATTAGGATTTGTTACATCATTTCCATAATTTATGTACAGTGTAAATACGTCACTTACAGGTATGCACACCATTTACAGTATACTACATACAATCATGCTACAAAACAGATATTAAATACATAGTTAATACAGGATTTAATAAATAACAATTATATAGAAATATTGAAATAACAAAATTAAGTTAGCTTGATACAGTTAATATATTTTAACATAGAAATTGTTGAAAGAATAAGAAATTATAATAATTATGATTAAAATTGTCATTAATAACTTAAATTAAGTAAAATTAACCAAAATTAAATAAATAACCGAAATTAAAATAAACAAAAACAAAAATTAAATAATAAACTTTTGTATCTTGATCTTTTAGTAAGATAAAAGTGCAAAATGTGATAATGTGAAAATTTTCCAAATGTGCTTAATGTTACCTCCAGAAGGTTTCGATCGCGACTGCCGTGCGTTTGTCCGGTCCGAGCTTACACACCGGCGGATTTGGTACGGAGCCGACCAAATTCGACGCGCAAACCATCGAACCGACCGGACACGAAATAATAATAATAATGTTCGGCGGACAACTCTCCAGACGACCGGATTTAGTACGGAGCGTACCAAATCCGCTGTCCGGCCCGAACCAAGTTCGATCGTCTGTTAATAGTATAAAACAAATGAAATAAACTTATAATATCATTAACATTCAGGAGTTACAAAGCAATGTCTGTCGCACTGAAACCGCAAGAAAAGAAAACAGTTTAGTTAGGTACTTCAATTTTGACTAGTTACACAAAAAAACCATGTCAAGTTACATATTAATAATAATAATATTCCGGGACAACTCACACACGGTTATCTGATCCCAAGCTAAGCAGAGCTTGTGTTATGGTAACCAGACAACTGATAAACATACTTATATATTTCTAAATACATACATATTATAGATAAATTACACCCAGACACAGAACAAATGATCGTGCTCATCACTCAAAGATTTGTCCTGGGTGGGAATCGAACCCACGACCTCCGGTATAGCAGTCAGGGTCACTAACCACTAGACCAACAGGACCGTCAATATTTAAACAAAAAAAAAAATATATACTGAAAAAACGATCGGACAGTAAAAAAGGCTTTATTAATTTTGATTTTAACATTTATTTTAAAGCTCAAAACGATTTACAGTCATCTCAAAATTATTAACCTTTCATACGGACTCTGGCACGAAATATCAATCAAAAAGTACTAGAACGAATATATCTAACAAATTCCCTGCCTTTTAGCTTTCGACACACGAAGCAGAAATCCGCATGGTATCAACTGCAGCTGAAATAGGCCGTGGACCCGGCGAGCCGCTGCGATACGCTATTGAAAAACATCGGCGCGTAAAATGCTCGGTTTGAAGCCAAATCAAATATTTACCGTGGGAATGCCACCGAGCTCATGCACAGCCTAAAACTTTTAGTTTATCGCCATACAATTTTAACGAATCGATTTTAAATGTCACTCATGTTGCAATATGGATTGATTGGCTGTTTGAATTTGGTGTAGTGCAGTCTGTGTAATTGATTCTGAAGTGTCATGCGGCTGTGGTTGAGTTCATATTAGTGATTGATTGGTTTACATTAGGTTTAGGAAGTAGGTTGTATCTGCTTTGTCTGTATTTCGACGTTATGGTAATTTAACATGGCAAAACTTGACGCTACATTTTTCCTTTATTCAACTGTGTAATCTCATCAACGATTTTTCTGGAAAAATGGGATATTTAATAAGCTGTTTAGACTATCAAGAATTTTTCATCTGGTGATTGGCGTCTTTTCCTTGAACTTTTAAGTTATTTATTGGCTTTAAAATCGCTGTTAATATAAAACTCTTTCGGTTGTTTAATCTCATAGACTGGTTTGTGGTATTCCGACTTGGCTTGCTTCGCTTCGTTGAATCCTTTGCGTTCAGCAACGGTATTTGGACGTAAATGCGCAATTCGTAAGACCAAAATAAATACTGAATTTAATACAATTCATATATTATTATAATATAATTTTGTTTATATTTTATGTCCTTTGGATTTTGTTAGGTATATACCTAATATATTATGAAGTTGACAGCTACAATAACTTAAACGTCCCTAACATAGATAGAACTTACGTTTCTGATGTAGGTGTGTCATTGAAGCTTTGTCTAGACATTTTCATTTATTTTCTCAAAGAAGTCGTAACAACTGCTTAACATTTAAAAGTCATTTATGACATCAAAATAATAATTAAATCAACTGATGAAGTTACTTAAACTTTTTTACCAAATACTAACTTTTAAACGATCGCGCTATATCTTTATAGTAATATAATTCACGGGAATAAGCGCTTATATGCATAAATACCTTTTTTGGGCTTGACGTTTCGACTGGGTAACGCCGGCCGGGGTCACTGACTGTGTGACAAGCAGATTTTTGTACCAATTATGAAACTTGATTTGTAGAAACGGTTTCAGGTGGTGGTTGGGTAGCTAAACTCGAAATATAGAATTGTTTCAACACTAGCGACACTATTTGGAATTTGGCAGAATGCCCCCAATACGGGTGAATGTCGTTGCTTAGCGGTATTTTACTGGATACGTTTTGGGATATGCAAGGGATTGGGTGGAATAATCCGGTGAGAATATCTAGCAAGACTTCAATTTCAAGTGACTTCTATATATTATCAGAGACGAGAGAGGTAAATTAGATGAAATAAACTTCTTGTGTTGCGGTGTCATGCTTCATTCGGTTTGTCTGAAAAGAAAATGAACATTTGATGAAATTTGTGGTTTGTTTGAATTAAAGTAAAATTCGTTAGAATTTTAAAATAACCCATAGTCTCCTTTAAAAATAACTGGTATCTAGTTTCCTAACCAAAACTGTACAAAAGGTTTCTTAGTAATTGACCATAGAAAAACACATAATAACATACCATCATGCCTGTATCCCCGAAGGGTTAGGCAGAGGTGTACCAATATACACCCACAGTTCGCCGGTATGTTTAGGTCCCATGTAATAGGGGGCGAGCCTATTGCCACTAATCGGGCACAAATCCAAACTCCGACCTGCTACTGAGAATTTCATAGAAAAACCCAATAACACCTTGGTCGAATTGGGAATCGAACCCAAGACCTCTAGCGTAGCAGTCGCGCTTCGAACCACTAGGCCAACGAGGCAGTTACCATAGAGACAGACCATAGAGACAGACCATAGAGACACGGAAAATACGTAAATACTGATGGTCAGCGAAGCTAACACAGTGACAGCACATGTTCAAAGAAATACCGGGTATTACAAACAGGTGCTTCCTGTGAAGAGGATAATACATTTAACCGGAATAAATATTTTCAAATAATACATTCACCTATTCCAGGGATGGTAAACCTTTGGTACGCGTGCCATTCATGATTCGTGACACAATATTTTGGACTCAGTTTCCATGTTTGGTCAAAATATGATTATCTTACTGCAATAATACTGACATATTATATATATCAAGTAGTTTATGTTGGAATATACAAATATTCATTCAACACATAAAACCTCATTACGTTGACTTCTTACTGGCAGTCAATAATAAGAATGATGTTAACTTGAAACATTTTTTACAATTAAGTGCAAAATATCATTTGATAGTAAAGTTTCTTAAATTGATAGTCTTGAGTTAGGTATTTATTTTACAGTAAATATCAAGTCAACATTTTTTCGGCATTTCTGTGATAATTATTTTAAAACAAATCTTAAAAAATAAATAGCAGGTTCGCCATCCCTGGCTTTCTTGAATCCATTGGAAGCGATATATTGTAACAAATATCTCTAGAAACCGTTCTATTTGGAACATCGTCACAATGAGATGTAAGCAGTGACACAGATCAAACAGAAGTTTGTCTCGCATTGAAACGTCTTTTCTATTTACCTTTGTATGTGTGTGAAAGGCTTTTACAAACTCTTTGTTTGTATATCAAGTATTCTCGGAACTTCGGAAGGGATGAGCAAACGTGATTTGTGATGGTATACCGTGTCTACGACAATTGTTGACTAACATTTTTCCGTATAAATAAAATAATAATAATAAATGCGGACAACATCACATACATTGTTCTGAACCCAAAGTAAGTTGCTAAAGCACTTGTGTTATGGAATTCAGATACAACGAAGGTACCACAAACACCGAGACCCGAGACAATGTAGAAATGTGATTTTCTACATTGACCCGTCCGGGGATCGAACACGGGACCTCAGAGCTAGCGACACCTTGAAACCGGTGCGTACGCCACTCGACCACGGAGGTCGTCAATCGTAAATACTACTAAACTATACTAAACCATCATACTAAACTATCATAAATACCTTCATGTCTATTAAAAGCAAATAAATAACTTTGTGTTCTGACTAAACTTTTCCCAAAAAATGTTATGGACTCTTGACCAACAGAATTTAAGCGTTTAAAAATAGGGTTTTTTTTCAAGCCATTTATGTCCCACTGCAGGGCAAGACTCTCAGCCTCCTTCGATCTCTCTCTGGTTAAAACTCTGGTAAACCAATCCTTATTGAAGAAGTCCTGCTCGTCCCATCATCAGCGTCTTTGCTCATAATTATTAAATCAATATCAAGTTAAATCTAATTAACTTACACACCTAATCCCTTTTCCATACACGAAACCCATTTAAACCCTATATATGTTACAAAAAACTAAAGAAAACCAATTACTAGTGCCCACAAAGGCTAAAAGGAAACCGTAAAAAATCATAGTGACGTCACTATTGTGAGAAAACTTCCTCTATACAGTGTTATGCATTCCATTAGCATATTCAGCTGCGTTCTTTTCTACCTAGAACGGGATCTGGGGTTCAGGACGTGACAAGAATGGTAATCACCTCTCACAGACGTTCATAATTTATTGATACGAATAGTGTTACTTATTTCCCCGCAAGTTTTTCCGCAATGTGGTAGATTACTTTCTTATAATTTCCGTCTAATAGAAACCTAAAAAAATAGTCAATTTTTTTTTTTTTATCGTTTATTTGATGAGGCTTTTTGCGCTGGAGCGCTAAGACAGCCTTGTTGTGGTACCTTAGTACCACAATAAATTAAATAGTTAATTAACAAAAGTAAAAATAATCTAATCCTAAGACTTAAAGATAACTTAAAACTAGACACCCCGTTGGAATATACAGGTCACAGGCTAGAAAACTACAGACCCTACGTCCAAATAATTTTTTCGTTTGAGTAAACACTTTCTCACGTTACATTTGAAATTTCGCATAACGGCACGACTTTTTTTTATGAAATCGTCACGTCTTTAGTTTCTTTTTCTCTGACCTTTGATTGGCTTTATTTACTTATATAATAATTATACATAATAATATATAAAATAATTAATTTGAAAAAGAAATATTTTTTTCTAATTTACTATTTTTTTATTGCCATCTATCTGGCGGACTAAGGACATTGTGTATTTTTAAATTTTTTAATATAGCCAGTCTACCCCATTGGCCGCAAATGTTGGCTGTCGGATGTTGGGCCAACGTTGGCAAGGGATACATTTGTTTTTATGTTTACGAGCCCTCGGAATGTTTGACTTAGTTATGAAGGGAGCCAAGATGGCTGTCGCTTGCTGTTTGTTTTATGTTTAATTTAGTAGGCATTATTATGCTAACATTACCTTATTCCTGTATAAAATAGGAGTATGGTTCTTACTTGTGTATATAGATCAGGGGCCCGAGTCCGCTATTTTAAGTCAGTGAGTGAGTGGGTTAATAAACGTCCAGTGTAGGTACTTGTTTTTGTGCCTATTTTTCGTATTCAGATAATTTTAGTTTAATGACAAATGTACACCTACTTGCCACTGTTGTCATTGTAGGATTGCAAGGGACTGTTCTTATCTGAATACGAAAAATAAGTACCTACACTGGAACGTTTATTAACCCACCACTCACAGACCTCAAATAGCGGACTCGGGCCCCAGGTGAAAACATACAAACAGTATAGCATAGGATGTAGTTGTAATATTTTTTAAAGCCGTCAAAAATGTCTTTCAATGTTAACTCTACAAAGTTACAGTTAGAGGAGATTAAAATATATTCAAAACGAGTGACAAACACACACCATAAACAATTAAAAATACTGAAAATAACACTCAATATTATTTAAAATTGCCTGCCCATATACTGACCAATGTTCCTAATAGACGGAGGCCGCGTGGAAGACCCAGGCGGAGATGGAGGGATGAACTAGACGCATACAAAAAGGAGTGGCAACAAATAGCAAACAATAGAGACCTGTGGAAGGAAGGAAGGGAGGCCTTTGCCCTGCAGTGGGACAGTTCAGGCTTTAAATAATAATAATAATAAATAAATAATATACTGACCAGCAGCGGTATTACGTAACTTGCAAAAACTAAGCAACAGCAAATTGCGTCAAAATGTTAATTTTTATAACGTATCGCCTTGCCTCCGCGTCATACAAATAAGAACATTGCCAGCAATAATTGCACGATTATCGCGGTCAATTGCTGTCACTTTCCTTTTGCAAGATACCAAATACCGCTACCGGAGTGCTTACGAAGGAAAATACCGGAATACATTGTTCGTCCTATTATTTAATTTTATTGTGGTAACGTGATGCGAACGATGAATATACTGTTTCCTCCTTTTTATGGCCTGTTTGCTGAGATTTTCCTTTTCTTTGGCTTCCGCGAGGATTTTCGTAGAGTTTTGTTACATTGACATTTATTTAATTTAATTGTTGATTTTTCACACAATATTTTTATTTTGACGACCTCCGTGGTCGAGTGGCGTACGCACCGGTTTCAAGGTGTCGCTAGCTCTGAGGTCCCGGGTTCGTTCCCCGGACGGGTCAATGTAGAAACCAACTTTTCTACATTGTCCCGGGTCTGGGTGTTTGTGGTACCTTCGTTGTTTCTGAATTCCTTAACACAAGTGCTTCAGCTACTTACTTTGGGTTCAGAGCAATGTATGTGATGTTGTCCGCATTTATTATTTATTATTATTATTTACATGAGGGTAATAGATTCTTGGCAGTACGTACTTTTATTTACAAATATTTAAAAATCCTAGGACCATATGTACACAACAATGTTTCATTAGTTAATATTAAAGAAATTAAAAAAGTTTTCTCCCTCCTGTAAGCACATTCACACACTCACACACCCAAACACGCACACAAATACATGCACACAAACACTGATACTGTTTGTTGTCAGTAAGAAGCTTCGTAGTTTAAATAACTCCCAAGTAATAGTATAAATCACTTTTCTTACAAGCATTTCGTACCCTTTAAAACAATAATCTCAATTCTTTTACACTCTATAAATAGTCAAAACTTAAACTGTATAATCTATTAAATATTCTAGACTAATAGCATTAAGACTGACAAATAGTTGTCTAACCAATCAGAGCTGACCTTAGAGCTGACCTTTAAATGTCAAAATGAGTTAATCGCTTTTTCCCACGCCCACTTCCTTCGTACCTATCTGATATTTATTGCGACAGATATGTTAGGTTAACAAGTCAAATGAATAAAGCATCAAAGAAAATTTTATTTTGTACCGACATACTTTCTGCTTTTTTTTGTCAGTTCATAGGCATTTTTCAATGAAGTATGAAAATAATAAAATATTATACAGGGTGTTACGAAACCCCTGTCCGATCCGTTAAGGTGTTGTTAGGTATCAATATCTGATTACAAAAATGTGGAAATAAAATGGAAAAAAAAGAAAAAAAAATTATAACCTAAAAATTTTTTTTTTCTTAAAATTCGAGAGAGAGTGGTGACGTTGTCACAGATGATACCTAATTACCAAACAAAAGGCCCCCAAAAATACAGACGAAATTGGTGTTGTAGTTTTTGTTTTATTCTCAAATTTAGGGAATTTCGGGGCAAAAATTGGTTATTTAAAAATCCATTATTATTGTTTCTGTCATGAATTTTCCAAATTTGATATTTTATTTGGGCATGTGATTGTGAACCCTCTATGACCCTTTCATCAAAACTCAAATCACAGCCCATTTAAGATAGAAGTGGTATTATCATAGGCATATCTTTTCTGTAATGTAATTGAAAAAAATAATAATTAAAACTATTCGTTAAACGAGGCCTTTATAAATATTTGTATGTCCATGCAATCATTACATACAGTAGTTAATCAATTAGTCATAATAAAATTAGCATTTCGTTCTTGAAAGCAGAAAATGAATTGCTACAATAAAAATTTACAGTACAAAGTAGAACAACATTTTTTTCATAGGATTTTAGACAAATACATCACAATAGAAATGTTATACAGTTTTATTTACGCAATGACACGACGACAATCTTTCAACGGGCCTGTCCTGTACCATGCAACTCTTAAAGCAGGACCGTTGACTTTGTGTAAGCGAGACGACGCTACGCGAGTGTAGAGCGCCGTCTCGCTCGCAGATCGATATCAGTTTTCTTTTACGAGTTCATAGTACAGGCCTGGAATGTAGACAACTTGAAAGGCGATTATCTTATTTCTTTTGAGTCTTGACATAATCTTACAAGAGTTTTTCTTTCAGCTTTTATGTAAACGTTTCGGCGTACACAGCCTTTAGAGCTTTGAATGATATTATCACATTTATAACATTTATTCAAGTATTTATGGATGAAATTGTAAAGATGTTTTTTTTTTTTGTAAAACAAATTCTTTACATTCGTAAATAAAGATAATATTGGAAGCTACGTTTTATCTTTTATTTTGTTTCTTAAATTTCTATGATCAGAGGTAAGAAAACAATATTTTCATTCAAATGTATCTTTAATGGTCCTTTACAAGTCTATACGAATAATTGGATTATTTTTAAAGAGACAACAAATAAGTTTTCTAATACAATTGGAACCTCCATCTGTTCGGTTTATTTGTTTCAAACAAGAGAACATCAAAACAAAATAGCGGGGTATATGTTTTTCAGCTTAGGTCACAACTATTTTATTATATTAGTAGTCTTTGTATTTAATGGCTGACAGTAAATAAATTACATAATTTAAATTCATACTAATGTTATGAGATTACGAATGTCAATAGCCGCGTACTGATTGAGCGAGCAGCCTCGCGAGGCAAATCCTTGGTCGGTCAAGACATGCCTCGCCCGAGGCAAACGCACGCGCTGCCTCGCCCGAGCGTGCCGCGGCCCGAGCCGAGCGTTGTCGGTTTTTGTCGATGCTCAAAGGCGCCTCAGTAAATGATAATATTTTCTGTTTCTACTCTTTTTGGATTAGTTACAAACACCTCAGATTTTAATCGAGTGAAAAAAAACGAACGACCCTTGATCACCAAGCTTGTTCAATGCGGGTCGGCCATTTAAAACCATGTTAAGATTACAGACGAATTATTATTGCACTGATAACGGATTCGTATAAGGAAATAGTCATTTAGGTAGCAGACAGCTGATTGTAAGCATATTTTTTTATAGCCTACTTCAGCTCCCACTGCTGGGTAATGGTCTCCCCTTTTTTCTTATAAAAATCTTTGGTTTTTGCGGTTTCTGTCCACGTGCATCTCGCATAATTGACATGTTATACACCTTTAATCACTTTTCAACATTGTCTTAGGTCTAGGTGCTTGTGCTACCTTCGTTGTCTCCGAATTCTATAACACAAGTGCTTATTGACTTACTTACTTTAGGTTCAGAGCAATGATTTATTTTTCTATATTTATAGATAATATATGTATAGACATTTCAATCATAACTTATTTATTATCTTTCTCAATACTACAGACGTAGTATTGAGAATTATAATGATACAATGTATTTTATATATGCCAGCGTTTCACGAATAGCGCTCACAACTCCGCGAACAGAACTCTACAAAACAAGAAAAGTTCCAATTGACGTCATTAGTTACTTTCGCGTGGTATTAACCTCAATATATTCTACCTTTATAAGCCTTAATGTAATAGTTAAAGTTGATAATAACAACCGCAACACATCAAAGGCTTCGTTTAAAACCTTAAGATAAATGTCGGTTGATTTTAAGTGCCTGTGGTTTATAAATAAATTGGCTGTAATAATTTAATAAACATTTCGGTTTGGACATAATCATAAAGTATTCATATGTGTTGATATTAATGAACTAACCTCAAAAAAATACATAAATTGGGAAAAAACTATTTCTATAAAAAAATAATTCCAGTTAAAGTAATTTGATATTATCGTCTTATTAACTATGATATCTAATAACCATTCCTAGTACAAATTAAGCAAATTTAACATAAAGTTCTACAACAAAACTAAGCAACAAGGAATTCTCAGAAATTTTCATTTGACTATAACTTTGTTTACGCTGAAGATGATTTTACAAGCACAATGTTTGTTACTATTATTCCACACAAGCAAATCAAAATATAAATAATAATCAAAATAATAAATAAATAAATGCGGACAACATCACATACATTGTTCTGAACCCAAAGTAAGTTGCTAAAGCACTTGTGTTATGGAATTCAGATACAACGAAGGTACCACAAACACCCAGACCCGAGACGATGTAGAAAAGTGATTTTCTACATTGACCCGTCCGGGGATCGAACCCGGGACCTCAGAGCTAGCGACACCTTGAAACCGGTGCGTACGCCACTCGACCACGGAGGTCGTCTAAAACGAAATATCATAAAAAGTCTAAAAAAAATATCATAATATACACAGTCACAAGCAAAATATATATACAGATCGCAATTTTTACTTGATAATCTGTTTCATTCTACATTGGTATGGAACAACAAATTATGAAGAAATTATTTAAAACACTTATAAGTTTTCAAAATAATCTGGTACCTACTTATTTTTGTTTCTAGTTTCCTTAAAAAATAACTCAAACAAAATTTGTAATACAATTTCGCTATGTATATACATTTTCGCGACTGTAAAACAGTTAACTGAAACTAACAACTAAAACTAAGCCTTAAAAAAATATCAACTAAAATACCGAAACTGAGAGTTTAAAACACAAAACATACTCGGCTTTCGTCGACAGAATAACAGTTAAAGCAAACGAAAAAATAGAGAACCTGTCCCAACACTAGCTCACGAAATACCGATGAAAACAGAAACGGCTTTTACAGGTATTTTCCACGAAACAATAAACTCGCTTTCTGAAAGAATAACTATCGCATAAGCTGTGTAAAATGATATCAAACATAAAAAGATTAAGTGAGAGATCAGCGATAGGTTGCTCTTTTTCTCCTGCCTATCATTTTCCCAAAGTATCATAAGATTTAGCAAAATGAATAAAAAAATGTGTTATGCGGTTTCCCGGGCTGAAATTACAGAAATAATATTAAATTAAATAATTAAAGAAAAACAACGTTTAAAGAAGGTATAACGTAAAAAATAGAGAAAACTGCTGTTTTAGGCTTGACAATATAATCGATTTTATTGGATGGCTAAGGTAATGTCAGATTATAGTTGCCCTAACTACATCAGCATCAGAGTTCGACAAAACGTTTCCTAAACATATGCGTTTATTAAACCTGTTGACTACAATAGTATTTTATACAGAAGCAACACTACTCAAAAGTATCATTGTTTTCATCTCTTTGATATAACGAAACAAAACAATGCATTTTACGGACGCAAAAAGCCGTTTTTCTCACCGCAAACACAAGTGTATGCAAACAAAACGCGGATCAGTACCTGTCGCCTACCACGAGCTCTTAAATTAAGACTGTTGCCGTGAAAGCGAGACGCCGCTATGAGAATGTAGAGCGCTGTCTCGCTCCCTCGATAGCAGCGGTGCTTTAAGAGCTCATAGTACAGCCCTGGTCACAATGGGGCTAAGTAAGCTGGCATTGAAACACAATTGACCAGATTTACCTGCTTTTTGTTTCTATTATTTCACGGCTTTAGATATTGGCTTCCGTTTGCTCCCACTTGATCTTTCCGCTTTTGTTTTTGCAGGTTACTTGAATATTTTATTTATCGTCGACTTTCCAAGGATTTTGTGGATTTGGCTGTTATGCGAACAGTAAGAATTTTTTCGAGGCGGCTCTGTTTTAAGTCGTTGTAAGATTTTGTTATTATATAAACTCAAATAAAAATTAATTTCCTAGACTTAGAGTCTTAATATTCTTAGAGTCTGGCTTCGATAAGTTTGATTAACTTAAATAGAAACAGCACGTACTGAGCATAATTTGTAATAATATATGTGTGATGCTGAACCTAAGTTATTATAACCTACTTGCATTCTAAAAACGTAGACAACTCCAGTTAAACAAAAAATACAATTCTCCAAAACACTACATAAAATTTGGTTTTAGAAACCAACCATCGAAAAGGATCTTGTCTTTGGCCAAATAATTCAAATAATAAATAAATAAATGCGGACAACATCACATACATTGCTCTGAACCCAAAGTAAGTAGCTATTTAGCACTTGTGTCATGGAATTCAGAAACAACGAAGGTACCACAAACACCCAGACCCGAGGCATTGTAGAAAAGTGAGTTTCTACATTGACCCGTCCGGGGATCGAACCCGGGACCTCAGAGCTAGCGACTCCTTGAAACCGGTGCGTACGCCACTCGACCACGGAGGTCGTCGAGTAATAAAAATACACATTACAATACATGAAACAAACGATCTTAAAACGTATCGAAATCCTGAAACCCAATTATATTCTGCCTAAAGCGCTGTCCTTTTGTTTTCAAAGGGTCTTTGCTACTAGAGTCTTATATAAATTAAATTCTGACTAAAATACAAGGTTCTTGTATGTTTTTGTATCAGATGATTTCTATTAGTTATACTTTTTTACGTTACTTATGTTACCCTTACATTTTTTTCGGGTAGGCGTGGTTTTGACAGGGGTCGACTGGCCGAGACCTTTGTCAGATGACCGTTGGGTACGAACCATAAGCGAGCAGTTGGGTAATAGTGGAAAACCTTGGAAAGGATAGTTTTTATTCTTTGGTTTGTATGTTATGTGGATGGTGACAGTTACGGTGTAAGCTTAAGAGCTGATATCCTTACTTCTAAAAGGGGTAATTTTGATATGTGAAAAACATTTTTTTTGCGTATATTTTATGTTGATTTTTAGATTAAAATACACTATTGTTATAAATAACATTAAAATATAATATTTGACAACTTTTTATTGGTTTTCTTACCGTGTGGTTTTTAGTATTTTAACTACAAGAGACAGTTTCAAACCCCGCATTCGGTTAAAATATTTAATATAAAATTCAAACGTATATTAAAATAAAGTGGTCAATTTACCAAGAGTATGTACTCAAATTTTTTAAACTACATATTCATAATGCGCAACGATAAATAAATTTTATGAATGAATAAAATTCGAATACAATTGAATTTATTAGATCTATCTCATCAAGTAATTTACATAATATGACCCATTTGGTGGTAATTCAAACTGGCAATGTGCAGGTGTTCAGCGAATGCGTAATATAATAATATTCTAATTTCATGTTTTCGTAATTTTCATGCTAACGGTGCTATGAAAATATTTTTGAGGTAAAAATGCTACTTCAATACGAACTTTTTTAAATAATTCCGTGTTCTATTACTTTCAAAGAAATAAGATAAATTCAAAGGAAAAAAATACACGTTTATTGTCACATCCATCCATCTCCATCTCCCGAGCCTTTTCCCAACAATGTTGGGGTCGGCTACCAGTCTTACCGAAGCTGAATACCGTATTTTACATGGAGCGACTGCCTATCTGACCTCCACAACCCATTTTACTGGGAAATACAGTATTCCATGGTAAGACTGGTTGTTAGAATTGACTTAACGACTGCCAAACATCTATGTATGACAGCCGGGACTTACTGTTTAACGTGTTCTCCAAAACACGGAGGGGTCTCGGTATCTTATTATAAATAGTTACCCATCCACGGACCAACCGCAGCGAGCGCGGCTTAACCTGTATTATCGGTCAAACCGTACGGCTTACACTTAGCCACGAGCCCCTCTCGTTTATTGTCACATACTCGATTGATTATTTATTTATTTACACTGAAGTGCACAACATTACAGAAAATCCAAATTGCTGTACAATAAGTAATTATGTTGACAGGTAAAACAAAAAAAAATGTTATATAACGCAACAATATCAAGAAGTTTACATCACGAATACTGAGTTCCTATATGTCAAAAGCGACAAATGATATAATTTAACAAATCGATATTCACAATAAGGCTGCCCGTCCACGTCCGATAATCGGTGACCGATTTTTTGTAGGAGAAAAGTAGAACACTCTGATAGCAATAGTGCAACGCACACGTCCTACAAAAAGTAGGTCAGAATTCGGTACTAAGAATCGGCCCAATTATCTGACATACAAAAAGTCTGACGTGGGCGGGCAGCGTAACCGTAAGATAAAGAAAATTTTAAATTACTTACGTTAGATTTACGTCAAAAGCAACAAAAATACAATTTATTTTCCATAAAAGGTTATCGACTTCCTAAATTACGGATCTATTTATAACAGTGTTCAGTTTTGTCAATGACGCTGTTGTTTGTGACATATTTATCGTTAAGTACCCATTCTGGGTTCGAGTGACTCATTTCCCGAGTCGCTTGACCTTTAAGCTGTCGATTTATTGTTTACTGGGGCTATTGTATTTAATTTACGGTAGTATGTCCTATTTCGAAGGACACATTATAGCAAAATACGGTCTATCAGACGACAGCTAACAAATAATATAATCTCCTCCTAAAGGTATTTTTTTCAAATTTTTTGTTTTAATAGGTACTTAAAGTTCGTATGAATTTACACTACGACGATTTATTGTTCGCTCTAATGTACAAACTGAAATATTTTTAAATTGATGTTCGTAAGTTGTGTGGTTAACTGTAGGAAGTTAAACCTTTGAAAATAAGTTATGTAAATGTAGTCTTGAGTTCTGAGGTTTACACGAATGTTAGACATTGAAATAAAACTACTTTTACGGATTTTCGCGGTTTGTATTTAGATTTTAGTTCCCGACGTTTCGCAACCTTTGCAGGTATCATGGTCACAGGCAGACTGTACAGTCTGCCCTTAACCGTGTTTAATTGACAAGTAGTTTTATTTCAATTAAATGTAGTCTTGACAGAATAGTGGGTCATATCGAAACATAGTGAATCAACTGTTATTAACATTTATTTTTCACTCTTCAGTAAATACATCCGTACCAGATAGTACCTACACCATAGTTACATTTATTGTAAACGAAATTGATAAAATAACACAACTCTAGCTATATAAAAACGCTCCCACTTACCCCTTACATCAGGAAATTAATCGACCGTTAAATATGTTAGCCTGTATTATCTATCTATATTGTGTATACTAGCCCTTTTTCAATTAAAGTTCTGAGCAAGATTCCTCGAGTAAGGCCGGCTGCCCACTACATCGTATCAAACTATCAAATAATACCGTACAGGAAACATGTTGTCATCCAAAAAAATGTTCTTGTACTAAAGCCACTATGTACTGGTATGATACTCAGTTCAAACCTTTTTCTGGGCATAGTAAGCCGTTCTTTAAAACCTTCAAAATCAGAAGTTTTTCGAATGGAGTCTATTTTTAACCGACGAAAAAAACGAAGGAGGTTCTCAATTAGAAGCGTATATTTTTTTTTTATGTTTGATCACGCATAACTTTTTACAGAATAGGCCGATTTTGATAATTCTTATTATATTGGTAAGGGTATACTCCAAAGTTGGTCCTATATAAATTTGGAAAAATAATTCCCACCCTAAGGGTAGGAAAACACGGGTTGATTGATTGTTTACTCACTGATTGTAATGTATTACCACGCGTAACTTATTACAGAGTAGTCCGATTTTGATAATTCTTTTTTTATTAGATACGGCATACCTCGAAGTAGCCACAAAAAAATATAAAATAAAAACTTTTTAACAAAAAAATTAAACCGCCGAAAAAACTAAAAAGCAAAAAATAATATTTGCAGTCGGGGGTCCTGTAATGAATTGTTCCAAGTAACCGTCCCCCGACTGCAAATATTATTTTTTGCTTTTCAGTTTTTTCGGCGTATGTTGCGTAGGTAGTAAGTTTTTATCCGATGTATGTTGCGGGAATATCTCTGGCAAGTGTCGATTTAATTTTTTCTTTATTATTTTTGTCGTCGTCAGTGTATGCCTCAGAGGTGGTCCCACATTAATTTCATTGTATTTATAATAAAAAAAAATGATGCGCTTATAGTACGGTTATTTCAGTCATGATATGTTACGGTGTAGTGAAAGGGTACCTTAATCTTAGCGAACCGCTTTGACCGCTTACCCACCGCGTTTGTTATTTTAAGCAAAATGTTTGACCAACAAAATAGTTTTACGTAATACGCACATTGTTTACTTAGCTTTTTAATGTAGGTTTTAGTGCGGAGGCTGTACTTTACATGTTATATGTGTTGTTTTAATCATCATTAAGCGTGCTTTATTTTGATACATGATTTTATGTTTAGCGCTGTGGTTTTAAGAATGTTAATACTGTTAGTAAATAAACTGATTTAAGTTATATGTGTAACATATAACTTAATTAAATGGATGTTATTTTTGATAAAGAAAGAAATAAGAAAGACTTTTTGTTATACTTAATGTAATCAATTATTTGTTTATGAAAAGTAAAGAAACCGAAAAGAAAATAAGTTTGTCTCCATACCTGAATCCAGTACAACTAAAAATAAATTGCATTAGTAACAATGAATACAAACCACACGTGTCGTATAAATCGTAGTATTTTTATTCAATCGTTCCATTTAGTTTCGATCGTAACTGGCTAAAATGGACAATTTGTGCCCGCATAAAGTTTTACCGCCACTCGTCGACAATTTTACTAGAATATACCATTCTATGGTGCGACCAATAGATATTATTTCAATAGAAAAAAGGTTTTTTTTTGTAAAAAATGCGAGAATGTGTGCACTATCATGTGTGGGTGCTAAAATATTTTATAGCCTGGTAAATTTTTTGTTGATAACTAACACATTTTATCATAACAACATACCATCACGCCTGTATCCCCGAAGGGTTAGGCAGAGGTGTACCAATGTACACCCACAGTTCGCCGGTATGTTTAGGTCCCATGTAATAGGGGGCGAGCCTATTGCCACTAACCGGGCACGATTCCAATCTCCGACCTGCTACTGAGAATTTCATAGAAAACCCAATAACACCTTGGTCGACTTGGGAATCGAACCCAAGACCTCTAACGTAGCAGTCGCGCTTAGCACCACTAGGCCAACGAGGCAGTTCCACATTTTGGACTGTTATTTATATACTTTCAACAAAAAATGAAATACTTCACATGCATATATAAATTATGTTTCGGCTTTAACTAAGTGTATTTTTTTTCCATTCACTACAAATAATATATTTTTTACATAAAATAACAACCAATTCACACCATGGAACTGCTTTTTACAATGCTTCATACTATTTAACGACTTACCAACCAAAAGGTATGAGTTTTGAAAGTAAATCGTATTTTTTTTATATCTAATTAGAATCAGTTTTCTAGATAACTAGCTTCGGGCATAGATTGCAATAAACATGCTTACATCGGCGGCAGCGTAGGTAAATGTTAAATTTATTCCGTAGCGGTTCCGTAGCCGTAGCATTTCAACGCTACGATTTGACTACGAGCTTATGTAGCTACTCCGTAACTACGCGCGCCGTTCAGACGTAAAAGTCTTGATACAACATGCTCATGAATAAACTCAAAATCGAACACTTTCCTACTGATTGTTGCCAAAATTTGAACAATTAACCACAGAACAATGTGGTTATTTAATTAAGTATACATTTTGGTAATTAATTTAAACGATAATTTTATACAGACACAGATCAAACTATTGTGTAACGGTAGGGTAATAACCCTTGAACCACGCAATATTAGCTGAGGTTTAAATTTACGTTGTAAATAGGCCTTTATCTCTTGATCAATGATATGCATGGAAAATGAATGTAATTATGCATGAATATGAATGGGAAACTTGTTCGTGTGAATCGGATTAAAGAAATTATGTGTTTTCTGACGCGGATTGTAATAAATTTGAGTGTTATTTGCAATTATATGCTCGGAATTAATTGATGCGATTCTCTGTTGGTTTGCTTGGTTCAATAGGCCGTGTTTGTATACTGCATGGGTATTACAATTGTAATCATTATTATTTTGAAAGCAATAATACTTTTACTGGTGAGAACAATAGTAGTGTTTTCTAACTTAAATAATTTGCTTAAGTCAGATAAAGCCTCCCTCTATAAAGGCTCCTTTATTTAAATAAGCAAAAATAAATTAAAATTGAGCATATATTAACAATTAAACTTCTTTATATCAACAAGGCCTAAACGTGTGCAAAGAAAAACTCTTTCAAGCACAGAAACAATTCCTCATACCGTGATGTAAATATTGGCCAGTTTCCAAGGACGACAGCGACTTCCAGTGACCACACATACTAGAAAACACACACTTTAAAAAAAACGAAGTAGTCCACCTAGAGCACCCGCTCGAATGGTACCTGCGCGAATGGCACCCGTCAATTTTACAAGAGCACCTATCATTTTTTTTGGCTGGTGCTCTTCGTGGACTAGGCTGGGTGCCATTCGCGCAGGTGCCATTCGCGCAGGTGCCATTCGAGCGGGTGCTCTAGGGGGACTACTTCAAAAAACTTCAATATTGAATACAATAAATAAAAACAAAACATTAAGAACAAAAAAACAGACTAGCAAAATTAACCTGCTAATTCCAAAAATTTAAACCATGTATTAAAAATCCCCATATTTCTACCAAAAGGGTTTCTGATTAACTTATCATTCCTGGCATCGCAAAAACAATTGAAATGACCTGGTCGCTTAAAAAGGTTCCGTAGGAAAGGTTCTGACCTGTAATAAAGCAGCTGGGAATGAGATAAGCTTTTGTAATCCGGCACTCGTGTCCCAGTAATCTTTATTAAATATTACAGGTTAAGCTTAATAAGTTGGAATTTCAATTGAGGGGTATTCGTAAAAAATATGTGAAAAGCGGAAAAACGTGTGAGCGAGAGTCATTTGTTTGACAATGGTTAGTAGTACAAGCTGATTTGTTAAATTTATTACATCTATAGGCGTGGATTGAATCTTGATAAATAAAACTACAAACAAGTAACAATTATGTATCAAAATTTAATTAAAAAAATCATAGCATCAGTTTGACTATACGGTAATTGCCCACACTTGTACAATTTTTTTATATCAATTGCGCATTGCAATGGCCTAAATTCATATTTGTGTGTGTGAAGAAACTCTCAAGTTATTGATTGTTGTCCTTCCAACCCTTAATTTTTATTATTATTTACTATTTACTCCCAAGGTCAAACACCTATAGTAGATATTAATGTCTTCTCTGTAAATCAATAACCAACTCCCAAATGACAAACAGTCCATATTTTCTAATAAACGTTACGATTAATAGGTCCCATTTATTACTAATAATATATGATATTCTGAATGTGGCCACGTTAAACCGTTGGTCCCGACTGTCATACGATGATCTTTGGCAGTCGTTAAGTCAATTCTGACAACCAGTCTTACCATGAGATACTGTATTACCCAGTAAAATGGTTTGTGGAGGTCAGATGTCAGATGTCGCTCCATGTAAAATACGGTATTCACCTGAATCCGGTAAAACTAGAAGCCGACCCCAACATAGTTAGGAAAAGGCTAGACAGATGATGATCCTGAATGTGGACATAACATAACATACCATCACGCCTGTATCCCCGAAGGGTTAGGCAGAGGTGTACCAATGTACACCCACAGTTCGCCGGTATGTTTAGGTCCCATGTAATAGGGGGCGAGCCTATTGCCACTAACCGGGCACAAATCCAAACTCTGACCTGCTACTGAGAATTTCGTAGAAAAACCCAATAACACCTTGGTCGACTTGGGAATCGAACCCAAGACCTCTAGCGTAGCAGTCGCGTATTTGTATCTATTTTAAGATACAAACAAATAAAAGAATGATGGGATTCGATTAGAATTGATTAGCTAATCCGCTTGCGTCTCAATTTGGCCAATTTTGTTAATCCGATTACCATCAAATCTAATCGATTTTACACCGATTAACTGCTTTAAGCGCCGAGGTGGGTGTCCGACCAAAAAAGGGGCCATTTTTATCCAGTATAAAAATTTAGCGAACCTTGTTCAAAAATAATGGTAAACTTTGTAGGAAACCAATATTAAAAAGAGGTAGAATTTTAGACTAGATTCATTTAAGAATCTAAAAATGTACACATTGAGTGAACACGTTTCATTATATTTTTGCTTGGAACATTCATCATAGTAATCAGTATCATAAGTAAAATATTTCAAGTAGGTCAGTATTTTTTTTTTTTTTTTCCTTAGCCTGTACTGTCCCACTGCTGGGCAAAGGCCAGTATATCACTTACTTTTTCTTTTTTTTCTAAATAGCTCAAATACAATTTACATAATATTTTTATGGCGGTCATAAACCAACTTCATTTCTTTCCCCCTAAAAGCATACGGAAAACTTAATATAAACAACTTTATTCTTAACAGAAACTCAATAAATCATTTTACCCCATGTATGAGGAAGCACAGATAAACAAGTTATGTTCGAAAATCATCGCACTAAACCAAATTCTGTAACTTTAACTGAATCAGTCATATAAGTCGTTTCATTGAATGTTTTTATTTTTTTTTCTCAGATTTTATTAGGTACTAGATAGGTTTAAAATTATTTTTATAATGATACACATTGTGCAAATTGTGACTACACACACTTTAAACAAGTTCGTCTAAGTGTTAAATTTTGGGCTTTATATATAGGTTTTTCTTTTTATTTTCGTATATAACGATATTTGTTTCAATACGATTGTTTAAGTATCTTTTTTTTGCCCACTACTCCAAATTTATAACAGGTATAAAAAAAAACAAATTAAATACCTTTAACTCATTTGCAAAAAAAGTAAATAAGATACTCTCCAATGATTTCTCAGAATGAAACATCCAACCTCAAACAATACACCCACATTCAAAACTCAGGAAAAATAACACACTTGTTTGTAATTCTCAGCCCACGAACATTTTCACTAATAAGATAAAGAAGTTACATAATTATGCGCTGGCAAAGTTCTCAACTGCTATCTCCACACGCTGCCCGAAGGAGGAAACTCAACGAACTTGTTCCACATTCCCACCAAAATTCTTCTAATTAAATTTAACACCGAAACGAGGTATTCAAACTTTTTTGTACAACAAACTCTTACTGTCAATTTAACGCCTTCAGTCTGAGAAATATTTCCATTTTTTATCACCAAAACCTGTTTAGAAAACAAATTAACTTGATACATTTCTATCGAGCTTTGTACGAACAGAAGTAGGGTTAAATTTCGGGACCTTAATAATAAATATGAAACCTATTTCTAATAAGACCTTCCCAAATTCAATCTCTGAAAGGGTGCGGAAAGGCTTGTCAATACGGTTAACCCTTTCTTGCTTGTCGAAAGCAGGTCAAGTATCATAGGCACTAAAGATTTTTCCATTCAATCGGAATACAGTATCATATAATTTTGCATATATCTGGCAGGTAATATTTTCATCAAACGGTTTAGTTTGCACAATATTTTTTGTAACCAGCAAGTCACATTATTCGAATCAATAATCTTTCCTCATTTTTACTGCTAATACAGAATTCGTAGAAAAATCTTGCTCTGAACGTTTACGTATATTTGTTTCCTTTGAATCCGATATAAGATAAGTTTTGGAGCTCAAACAAAATATTACCTATCACAAGATAAATCTACCTGTTACAGACACTAAAGGAAATAATAACATTCTTTACAAAGAAAATCTTTATACATCTACAGAATATTTCCAAATTGTCTCTCAATCGCCGAACTCGTTCAGCATTGGCCCTTTCAAGGTTTCACAAGTAGTGAATGGTAGCATTACAGACTGGTCTCGGGAGGATAGCTACATTTGTCAACACGACGCCAAGGGACAACGATGACAAGGGTACTCCTATATAAATGTGTTTCTTATTGTTTGGCACTTTTAAATGAAACTTATTGTTGTTTGATACACGTGTCGATATGTCGGCCTTGACAAAACATTTGTTTTTTAGAAGTTTTGGACAGTAATCCATTTTTTTTGTTAAGACACGTGCCCATGATAATTTGAGATGAACTTATGCATACTATAAGTCTTAAAAACTAGAAGAATGCCTTAACAGACAGAATAGATTGTTACGACTACTTATTTACCTAGACGTTATTGATGCAAGTATATTCTTAACTTAGTAATGAACTAGTCTGATTAAAGATTCTCAGTTCTTTATTGCGTACCATAATGTATACATAGTTGGTAGGGAAGTAAATAATAGTCACAATTATGGGCACAGCATAGATTAAGTTAATAAGAGAGAGGATGAAGGCACTGCTTGTTTTACTTATTGCTAGTTAAAAGTAAATAATAATGTTAAAGATTTAGTTAAATTTCGTAGATTTTGAAACTAAATTCAAAACGTTTGCTTTCAACCATCCGGTACCAACATATGATTATAAAGCAGCAAACAATTAACTACGACTAACTTATATTGTGTTGTATTTCTGAATAAATCTGACTTCAAGCTATATCAACATTATCGGGCCCAAACTTAGTACCTTGTGGAACTCCGTCAAAGCACACATAACACATTACATGTATAGTGTTCCCCGCCCGAAATCCATTCAAGTTTGGTTCACAAATGCCGTTCGATCTTACATTCGGACCTTCATTAAGTTCAAACCCTAAACTATAAAGTTAGGAGTTAGTTAAACCCATTCAAAGGCCAGTGGTAATTCTACAAAACTTTTTAGATTAAAGCTAACTTATTTAAGTAAGAGTATAAGTCAAATAAAGAAACAAGTATACTGTTTCTATTGATAGCTCAGTCATCTTATTCAAGTAATATAGACTTGTGGTCAACATATTTCTAATAATAACGATGTTTTTAGTACGACGTAAGTCATAGTAAACATTACCACATACATACATATTATACACAACACAAACCAACTTGTTTCAATCAAACGCTACGCCAAAAACTGTTTCAATTATATTTATAAAACCATTTATTAAATAGTCTGCACTAAATAAACAATACAATACTAAATAATTATACAATAAATACATATTCATTCATTTCTTCTCTTCAAGGCTGTCACTTTTAAATAGAAGAGAGTCAAGCTCGTCTGCCATCTCCGTCTGCACCATGTTGCCGTACGATATGCGTAATCCTTTCCTCACATTTCATATCCAAATGCAAAACAGTAGCAGCCCTGTATTATGCGGTTTATACCCTCTGTGTTCAAAACATAGTGTTTATCATAATTAATAGTTTGCGTAAATCATGACTTGACTTGACGGAATAAGGGATTCATCGGACTATAAATTGTTAATAGGATTGTTTGGGATGAATATTCCTTAACTCGGCTTATCAAGCTATAATAAGACGAACACAATATTCTGTGATGTTTTCCTTAATCCAGATTATTAGATACTTTGAGTGAATTTGTTCAACAACAACAACATCTAATTAATGTTATATTTGACTACTGATATAAATTTCATTATTGTTTTAATCTATTGGGTGTTTGGGGATCTTTATATTTTTAATACATCGTTAATCCCCGTTTTATAATATTACTATTTTTAATACATCGTTTTTAATTGGATATAACACTCTTCAGTATTTATTTTAGAAATCTCTTTTTATGTAATATCCGTCCAGGTACCTTTTATTAGTATGGGCTAAGTTGTTAAAGCGGGCTTACACACGTTTTCTTTTATTTCCTTAATACAAACATATCTCAATTAAATACATACCTGAGTTAATATAAGTATCTAACTCAAACTCAAACTCAAAGTCTTTATTGTGGATCATAGGTCCACATATATGCTAGACTGTGCCATAAGCAAGCATTTTGGATAGTTTTTCGAAGACTTTGTTACATCAAACCAATATCTTTTAAGCATACAGACATTTTTGATAGGCAGCCAGACTAATATTAGTATTGTCTGAAAGCACTCTAGATACAGCCTTTATTACAGTAATATTTCCTTTTATAAGAGAAAGACAAAACCCAACATCAGTATAAGTTATCACAATTCTGTCAGTATTTCTAATCATAATAATTACTTCTTTGGCCAGCACGTTTTCTTGTTATCTTGTATTAATATATTCTTTGGGCATCGCAAATCAAATTATGAGGGAACCGACTTGAGCGAGTAAGCTTTTTGTTCATTATTTGATTGTTCTATGTCAATTGATTAGGAAGTTGGATTATTTTGGTCTTACTTTAGATCGATGAATACGCAATTGTTATGTTTTTACACGACTGCCCAAAAAGGAGTGTTATGTTTTCAGGGTTCATGTATGTATGTATGTATGTATGTATGTTTGTGAGTTTCTTTATTCCACCGTAACTTCTAAAAGGCTTGACCGATTTCAATGTTTGTGGTATCATTAGAAGCTTTGAGTTATCCCGAGTGACATAGGCTATGTGGACAATAAAAAATGGTCAACTGTGAGTCGAAATCGAAATCGCCTGCAAAGGGTTCCGAACGATATTTTTTTTTGTGTTGTGTTATGTTTTTTTTGTTGTTCACTAAAAGGTATAAAATAAAAAAAATGTACATGTTACATTTTTGTTGATGTCATATTTTGATATTCAAAACAAATGTATTCAAATGCATTTTGTCATATAACTGTGTCTATTTTGCAAGGAATAAAAATATTTAAAAGAAAGTTTACTTATTTTCTTCTTTTTTATATTACAGAACTTTATTAACGACTGTTTTACTCATTGTATTTTATTTCTTTAGATAATGCTCTCTAAAGACTTTCTGCTATCACAAAATGCCTTAAATTATCATCCTTTTTTTCTAGTAATTTCTGTCCCATTACAGAGCTAAGGTCTCTACTCTCTATTGTTATCCTCAACAAAAAGTATTTCATTTTTAAACTCTATATTTTTACTCTATAAACTCTTCTTTATAAGCAAGCGGAAGCTTATCTTGTTTCTTTATTGTCATGTCCTGAAATATCGGCGGCTCTGGCCTTGGTTACAAGGGCTTGGTACTACCCGCTGCTACCCGTAGGGACGAGTTATGATATCCTCCACGATATCCCACCGATGTCAACCGCAATCTTTCAGGGATATTTAATTACCTACTTTATATAAATTATATTTTATGAACTTTAGGTTAGCCTTTATTTTCTGTACCAAAAATGTGCCTGAAAATTTTGTTACATTTTGTTTTCTGAACAAAGTTTCAGATTCAAATAGAGTTTAATAATAATAATTAATTTTTTTTTTGTATATATTGTAGAGAAATTCTTTGTAAGATACCATTGATATTGTTACGATGAAAAATACTACGACAAGAATTTGAAATCTTAGGTCAATGACTTTGACCTAAAGTAAAATATTTATAAGCTCGTACTTTAGTTTGATAGTAATATTATAAGTGTCTTTGAATCTCTTTTAGATAATGTCAGTTGCAATGCGAACTGATAGATTTTCGATTATAATGTAATGTTAAGATCAAAGACGAACTAAGGGGTTTCTGCAATGGAGGTTTTTGTTAGAAAATGATGACACGATTTTGCATGAGTAGATTTTAGTTAAACTATAATATTTGAGAATAATTGAGAGTATGTGAAAGGATTTTTTAATAAATACATTCGTTATTTAGAGTTGTTTATTAAATGTAAATTACTTTATAAAATATCTGACAAGGAAACTTTAGTAAGAAAACATGAAAATTCGTACACAAATAATTAAGATATCGCGCAATAGAAACAAAACAAAATCATACAAACGAATTGACACTGTACTAATACACACTCCTTTTTTGAAGTCGGTCAATAATTTTAACTACAACGGGAGTTATCGTAGATAAAGGACGATCAACGGATGAGCCGTTTTTAAACCCACGAGAACCTTTTTTAGGAGAGTCCGTTTCTTTACAGACGAGGTAATATTAGGTCAGAACATTTCCCTAAGGAAGTTTCCTGGAAAAGAATTTATTATTTTTTTAGATACTGACCTTGGCAGTTATGTAAGGAATTATCCCATACATATTTTAAAATGGGATGTTTTATTTTAACAAGTAACTTTCCCTGGAAGGCCGTTTAATTTATCCATACTACATTTTAACATTATTTAATTTTTACGTTTGGTTTTACCACCACCTTACAATATTATTAATCTTTACTCAAAATTTTCAAATATTTAAACTGAATATTAAATTATATCAATTGCGTTTGGTATCACCACTAACCGCGAACACAAAAAAAAACATTTTATGTTTTTATTTCCATGCCATCTCTCACACAAAAAGCTTATTCACATGCATTTCCAACTCTTCCCAAATCGTAGACACTCCATCACCTGGCCAAAAATCAAACATATCAATCTTTAAAATAGAGAGACATCATCACATCCTGACGTAAAACAAGAGACAGATGAACATGATGGAGTCTGTCCAGTGTCCATTCTCTCCGACTATCAATCAGCTACAAAACAGTCGATTGGAAATTCCGAGTTACCGAGTGACATGTTCAAACATGTTTGCCCAACTCTTTATGTGAAAGACATGACTCGTTTGAACTTGTTTGTGTACAGATCAAAGTGTCGTAAGTGTGATTCGTGTTTAGATTTTGCTCTTTCAAGCATAGGCAATAAGGTTAAATAGGATAGGATGAAGTCAAATGGAAATAACGTGATTTGAAGTAACTGGAATGTTGGTGTGAACGTTTTTTTAAGGAGATTCCTTTGTTCGTTAGTTAAGGCTTTGAATCGATATTTAACGCGTAACAGTGTGCCAGTTATGTAGCTATTCCTATTGTATATGCCTTGAAATATTTAAGCTGAATGTCTTAATTTTAGGCATTTAGCTTAAATATTCAACTCACAACGTTTTATTCAACTTCGGCGAACCCAAAATAGGACTCTCGGACTCTAGGAGTTCGACCCAATTTTTCAGTTAAACTCACTGCATAAAACATAAAAATTATCTACAAAAAAACTACAGTAAATCTCTTACATAAATGATTGGTCGAGTCGAGGAAACGAGAATAATCATTCATCTAAGGTTCCGTTCTGTTTCTCATATAAAATACTAGTTGTGCCCCGCGGTTTCACCCGCGTGAATAATAATTCATACACTATCTTTATAAATTATAGCCTATGTGCTATTCCGATGTATAAGCTACATTGTTGTAAAGTTTCATTAAAATCCATTCAGTAGTTTTTCCGTGAAAGAGTAACAAACATCCATACATCCAAACAAACTTTCGCATTTATAATATTAGTAAGGATGACATACGTTATGTTTGTATGATTAAAATAACAACCAAAACTACATAACAGCAACTACTATAATTCACTATTATAATCCAAAGCGACTTAGAAACATGTAATACTTATCGATTTTATTTCGAAATAGTATCGATATACCGTAATATTATTCAGCTCACATCCAGTTTACATAACTTAGGGAACGGTCACACTTTCGCAAAGCTATTCGTCATACAAATAGCATATTGTTAGGAGTTTCAATGTAGATTTATTTTGAAAACAATACAATGTGGAGGATTGGTTCTGAGAATGTTTGTGACTAGATAAATTATATTGAATGTGCAGTTGTGTGTGGACAAGTGCTCTGTTTTGAGAAATAACTGTTTATTTAATATCTGTACAGTAGTGTTCATTATCAATTGATTTAAATGTGCAACCAAAAATAAACAAAAAGAAAGCATTTTTTTTTAAAGTAATTTTCTTGGATTAATATAACAATAAGCTTTGATTATGTTGACCGTAACAGTCATGGGCTTTATTATTATTATTTTTTCTCTTCATATCGCTATGGTTTTATTTATATATAACTAAATATCTAACAAAAGTAAACTGAAAAATCCACCAACAACGAATTCAATTCAACTTTCAGCCCACAACCTCGCTCAAATCACTACAGTACCATATTTTCTGACTAAGCTAGAAATATTCCACCAGTGAGGTCTACGCCTTAAGCCTCACTTGAGGCAAAGCTATTAAGCATCAGACCGCGTCAACACTTAACTGTGAGTGCACCTACGGAGATACTTCCTATGATATTTAGAATACTCTGAATTGAGGACTTGAGATTTCTGAATCTGAGGATTGTAAACTGCTTTAGGATTTAGCATAATAATATGGTATCTGAACTCGGCCTCGATATAGTAAATGATACCAAGTTATGTATTGGTATAGGTAGCGATATCAATAGGTAAGTAAGTATATAAATATGCTTGATGAATATGATGTGCTTATTTTATTTATTTATTCCTTTATTGTGCATAGGAAAAAAATAAAAATAAAGAAGAAACGTACAAAAGGCGGCCTTATTGCACCTGACAATCTCTTCCTGGGGCCCGATGCCGCTATTTTAAGTCAGTGAGTGGCGGGTTAATAAACGTTCCAGTGTACTTGTTATTGTGCCTAATTTTCGTATTCAGATAAGAACAGTCACTTGCAATCTTACAATGACAACAGTGGCAAGTAGGTGTACATTTGTCATTGAACTAAAATTATCTGAATACGAAAATTAGGCACAATAACAAGTACACTGGAAAGTTTATTAACCCACCACTCACTGACTTAAAATAGTGGGATCGGGCCGCAGGCAACCTTTTCCTTGGATTACCAAGGTATAGTAAAAAAATAAAAGAAATAATCATTACAAACAAAACAAAAATGTAAACAATACTAATCATAAAAACAATCTAAAAGTATTCTAAATTACCCTTATTACACATGAAGATTGCTTGATTGATTAGACATTCTTTATTAATATCATTTCCTACTTAGTAATAAATCGGAACATGATAAACATAAATATTACTATATAAATTACAGAATTACTTCCCGACCGCTCATTGAAGGTTTAAGTGACATTGTACCCGATATTGTGTCGTTCATAAATAAATTATGTTCATTCGCGAGTCTATTTGAGAGCCAGTTAAGTAAATTGACGTCTATTTTCGGTGGTATTATTTACGGAATACGTCTCAAATACTTGATTACTGTGACGTAAAGACTTGCTAAAAACAAACAAACACTTAGCTTCATTTTATAAGTTTAGATTTTGAAATACCTGGTACGCATGATGCTGCCTGTACACGCACTGTTCGAGCAGTTTAATATACACTGACTGTTTGGACAGTCGACCGCTCTCGTGCGTCACGTGCGACTCCTGGTCGCTAGCTTTTGTTTTTTGACCGCTCGAAGCAAATCAAATTAAACTTTAGTTGTAAAACATACGTATTGGTTACAAAGTGTTAATATGTTATAGTTTAGCTCTATGTTTCACCATGCAGGTATACAAATATGGTAGTAAGTCGTACTGCTTCAAGTAGTCCGTATATTTGTGAACATAGAAGTGTATAGAAGACTTATATGTATACACGGAGTACTTTCTACCACGCAGTCTATAACGACTGGTTCAAGCAGTCCGTGTTTGAGCGGCCTACGTTCAGTTACAAAAACTCTTAATAATAAGTAAATAAAGTCGAGAAGGGCCTCGATCAATGAAAGGAAATCTTTTGTATAACTTTGCTCTTACTTCGATAGTTTTTATTTATTTAGGCTATTACTTTTGAATAGCGTTTCATTCGGGATTTAGAAAGAAAAATATACGTGGATAAGTTTTATTTTCTACAACTTTTATTATTTCAATAATAATATTCTTCAGTAAACATTGAACTATCTTTTATTTACAATTCAATACTGAAATCTAATACAAGAACAAACACTTACAACTATACTAAAATTAAATCTTATATAAATAAATAAAACTAACACGCGTCAAAAAACTCGTCGTCATCCTTGTCAATGGCGGGAAACGTGCCCAGAAGGCTGGCAGCATTGCCACGTTGAATGGCTATGCCGATTCTCTGTGCAAGGAACAAACCAGCTCTCTGATCACGAGTAGAGTCTATCAAGTCTTCAGTAAAGGAAATCTATAATACTAGAACCCTGAACAATTAAATTAATTTTCTTGATTTTCTTTCCATTAGTTTCATTTCTCTTTGTTTTCTTACTTAACCCAGTTCCAGTTAGCTAAACCCAATTGATCAACAACTGAATTTAGTTCCTGTTTTATACGTATCATATTGACTATATTTATACTTTTGTTCATTGTTTTACTATCCAATATTTATTTACTATGAAATATCGTTTATTATTTCTTCATATTATACAACTTATATCAGTTTTGATATACCCTCTTTTTTACAAAGTTCATAGTATGTATTTGTGCTTTTTTACTGCGCTACTTGAGCCTGTCTCGCTTTAACTTAAACATTTTTTTAATAACCTTTTATGTGTCCCACTGCTGGGCAAAGGTCTTCCCCAATTTGCTCCAAGCTTTTCTGTCTGAAGCCGCCTCCCACCAACCCGGCAGATAGTGATCGATGTCATCGCGCCGGTGTCTTAAACATAAAATAGAAATATATATTATATACTCAATTCGCAAATAAACATAGAACCTGTATAATAATAATTCTGATATACAGAGCCACTCAAGCTTTTCCTTATAAATCAAACCAAGCATAAAATACTATACCAGGAATTCAAGAGAACAAGCTAGCGACAAATTAAGCTTCATTTTTATTATGACTACCTTTTCCTAGTAAACTATAAAATTGTTTAGTATTCTTAACAGTAGAATAACAAGTAAACAGTAGTTAGTTCCGTCTAAGACTTGAAAAGAGGGTAATTGTTTTATGAATGTAAACCGGTATAGTTTACTATATTGTGAGACCATAAGTAAATTATAAATGTATAGATACGTCATATTGTGTTGACATAGAGGGGCTCGTGGCTAAGTGTAAGCCGTATGGTTTGACCGATAATACAGGTTAAGCCGCGCTCACCGCGGTTGGTCCGTGGATGGGTGACCATTTATAACATACCGAGACCCCTCCGTGTTTCGGAGAGCACGTTAAACAGTAGGTCCCGTCTGTCATACAAAGATCTTTGGCAGAGTCAATTCTGACAACCAGTCTTACTATGGGATACTGTGTTTCCTAGTAAAATGGGTTGTGGAGGTCAGAAAGGCAGTCGCTCCATGTAAAATACGGTATTCAGCTGAATCCGGTAAGACTGGTAGCTGACCCCAACATAGTTGGGAAAAAGGCTCGGGAGATGAGATACGTCATATTGTGTTGTTCGAAAAATAATATCCGAACTCAGAATTCACAATATAAAACCTCATTCTGCAAAACTTCATGCCAGTTCTAAATCTGAGCTCAAAGATAGAACAACAAAGCAGCAAACAAATCGCTTTTACGAAAGAAAATTGACTAACAACCACTTCACTAAGCAAATCCCACAATCACTTAAACGTACTTAATACAAGTCGAGGCGAGACCACCGAATAGACGCCACCACTAATTTGAATGTCAAAACAGTATCATCGAGTACACTACACTAAATGAAAACAGGGATCGAGTGAAACGATTATCTATTCGAATCGAGATTCGAGAATCGATTCAAAATCAAGAGCCAAAGAAAAGAGCGCGGTAATTGGGGCTATTAATTCAGTGGGCATATTATGCGGTAGTGTTGGTAATATCAAGCTTTGGGGGTAGATAACAATCCGGAGCCGTTTCGGCTTTGTTGTGGGATGCGAATTCGATTAACACTTGACATAACCAAACTATTACGGTGTGGAAACCATTTGAAGAAGCCATTCAATAAAGTTTTATCTGTTTTTGCTCACATTTTGAATTCATGAAGTGTGTGGAAATAGTTTTGAAGTGTAATGGACTAGCATATTTAAGAAAATGTAGTCAGCTCATGGTTATTACCTACTTAACAAGCTGAAATATTATTTTCTGAATATCATTATGTATTATGTCTGTGCGAAGCGTACATATCTACTATATAAACAACTGGCGGCTGCTGGCAAACATTTCTGCTAGATACCTTTTTACCTAATTTTCTTTGGATGATTATGTATATGTATGTTTTTTTTTACATATATAAATAATGCAGTTAGATACATGAATTCTTAAGAAGTATACAAATTCAAGTGTTTTTACCAGGGACAGTACAATACTGGTCTAAATACATACATTCCTAAATCCTAAATCAAACGAATCCGTCAAAATAGCTGGTAAAATGAAAACGATGCGATATCCATACGAAAAGTTGTTTATGAAACGACTGGTCGCAAGCTCTTGTAAACAAAATGAATGCGCTGAAACAGATCGAATTGATTCACGATTCAATTTCTATTGGATCAAAGTGGGCTGTAACAATCGTACTGTGGAGAAGCGTTTATTGAACGAAAAATTCAATCCTTTTTCTCAAATTGATGTTTTGTGTGGTTTAAATTTAGTTTGTTGTTGAATAATTCTGATTTATTATAGATAGAAATAAATCTAGATATTTTTGTGGTAACTTTTTATGATGTAAACTCAAAAAAGTTTTAATTAAACACCTGCAAATGAACAGTGTTGTTGTAGTCGTAGATTGAAATAAATCTATATTTTCGAGGTAGCTTTTCTTGATGTGAACTGAAAGTTTTGTATATAAACAAACGCAAATAAATACAGATAAGTAGAACACATTTTTTTTTCTTTTATGCAGTTTTTTTTCAAATACGTACAGCAAGTTGTTTCTTGCTAAAGAAAAGTATATTTTCGTATTGCATTACATTTATATAACTCAAAGCTGACAATAACAAACTAGGAAACAAAGTGGGCAGGTTATTGTATTACGAAAACAATACAACTATGAAATCTTTCTTGTGCAATCTAAGTTAGATTGCTATTCCTTTCTTTGTGCCATTGTACCAATAAGGCTCCGTCGCTTAGCATAATGCGGCAGTACAGCTGAAGAACTGTGGCTTCTATTGATTGCAGACAGCTAAACAGAAATTCCTTAAAAATATCTTATTGATTAAAGAGACAAATAAAGAATTTATTTTTGCATGTTCAGTATAATAAGAGAGCAAAATGTAACAAAAAAAAATTACTATAGCAGTCGAACATATTAAACTTATCCAACTGCGCGGCGCAAAGAGAGTAATATATTTAACAGCTTATATTTCAACATAAAATCGAAATATATCGATTACAAAAGTGCAATAAAAAGATTTCTACCTTCCTTCCTCTCTCATCTCATCTCACATCACATTTATTTTCTTCCTACATTTTTGCAACTATCACAGCTTACCCTCGAAAATAATTTCATCCAAAACACATCATAATTTTGCAAAGGCTGCAGTATAAAATTAAATCTCCCCACATTTTGACTTGACTGAAACTGGAAGCTGACTCTGGAGCAAAACGGAAATCTAATATCTTCCTTGGCTTGGTTCGTTACTTCGATGAAATAAGATTTATATTCAATATGGCGGCGATAGATTTGGAGATGATTTCGATTCTGACGATGATTGATTTAAAGAACTGGTGTAATCAGGAAATAACAGCACAAAACTATCTGGAAACTAGTTTGGTTTGTTCGAAAAGTAAGATATTATACAGAACTTGTAAATATAACATTTGTAAGGACAGTTTGAGCTGGGCTGGACATATAAGTCGCATGGGTCCGGATAGATGGGCGAAACTTTCAACTGATTGGGTACCTAGAGCCGGCACTCGAAAACGGGGTAGGCCGAAAAGACGCTGGCGCGATGACATCGATCGCTATCTGCCGGGTTGGTGGGAGGCGGCTCCAGACAGAAAAGCTTGGAGCAAATTGGGGGAGACCTTTGCCCAGCAGTGGGACACATAAAAGTTTATTTAAAAAAAAAAAAGGACAGTTTCCATAGTAAAATTCTTGATGGACTAAAATTCCATTCATGTTCCAAAAATACTTTTCGAGTTAAAAAGGACATCCTCATTTAAATGCAAGATAGAATCTGGAACGAATTATAAATATTGACAGCTTCCAGAATGACCCCATTACACGGAGTTTTGCCTAAAACGATTGTTTCGACATCGAGATATTATGGCAAATGGTTATTTGGAAGTTTCCCTATATTTTTCAATTACTCCTAATGGTCTGCCGCCTCATTCAAGATTAAACTTATTTCTGCTGATGGGCTTGCTTAGAAATTCTTAAGATTGTTTACCCAACTTCACCGAAAATGGTTATTAGAGGGGAAAACAAAAAAATCAAATTAATTTTAGGTGTCGTTTAAAAGTTAAAACGGTTGTAACGCTGAGTTTAGGCCCATTTAATCCTGGAGGGCGATTCTTTTTTTGTTTTTAGTATCTTGAACTGCAACCATTTAATGTCGTTAAAGGGAATAGAGATGGAATTTTTAAAATTAAGGTCATTGTTGTTACACGAATAATTTAACTCTTTTATTTCCGATTAATTATTTACCTGTGATCAATTAATTATAATTACTTTCTAAACTTTATAAATAATAAATAAATAAATGCGGACAACATCACATACATTGCTCTGAACCCAAATTAAGTAGCTGTAAAGCACTTGTGTTATTTAATTCAGAAACAACGAAGGTACCACAAACACCCAGACCGGGACCTCAGAGCTAGCGGCACCTTGAAAACCGGTGCGTACGCCACTCGACCACGGAGGTCGTCATATTGTATGTTTCTCATATTATTATCATCATCATGTATTTCAGTCATCTTTATGTATTTTTTATCATCCTATTTACGGTATGTGTGCTTTTTTGTTTACGTTTTATAAGTCTGCTGATTACGTTTTTGAAACACATTATTTCCGTAAAAATACTTTATGTAAAGTAATTGAAAGGGATGTCATTTTTTAATCAATAAACTTTAGCAACCACAATAACTTGCAAAAATCATTTCTTGGTGAAACTAGTTCTACCTGCCAAGTTCGAACTGACTCTGCCAAGATTTTATGTGATTTCGGTCGGACTTGGCAATGGGATGCATCCAAAACATGTGCGGTTTACAAACTGATGTTCAAAATATTGCACTGAATTTTGAATTCTATGTTTAGCTGTATAGAGTTTTTTATTGCTTGTGTTTAGGTATCTGTGTGGTATCTGGTGATGTTTACAGCTTGCTGCCAAGTAGCGTTTTATTTAAATATTGACTGCGGCGTGAGCTTTGCTAAGGGTAGCTTCAGACGACCGGATTTTGGTAGGCCGGATATCTGTGACTTAAAGGGTGATTAATTTAAAACTGTGTTCTCACTCAAATACAACGTCTAAACTCGAATATATATATGAATATGACTGCTTATTATAAAGGTGAAATGCGAATTGTGTGAGATACGTAAAAACCGAGATTATGTTCAACTGATCATTTGCATCTCAAAATTCATACAAATTGCTTTGACGGCATCAATCGGATTACAGAATAGTAGGTAACACATACAAAATTATGATTTTGGTTATTTATTTTTTTAAATTTCCTTTGTAAACCTTTTTTTAGTCCGACAAAAATCATCTGTCGACCGCCTGAGATCTGCCTTAAACCCTGAATATTTATTCGGCACTCGGAATTGCAAATTTGTAAAAAATGTCCCTGACAATTTTATAGTTTCATGGCATCAAATAACGGATGTAAGAGTTTTATGGGAGCTTTTAACTTGACTTTGTAGGTTAAGTTCAGTTTTATTCATATTTACGTTTCTCATATTTTCCGATAAGTTCTTGCAACTTTATTACCCGACTGCCAAGAAGGGTTATGTTTTTCGCGCGTATTTTAGTTCTTCGTATTTGGGATTTATGTCGTCTAAATCTAAAGTCAAACTTTATTGCATACCCAATGTATATTTTTTAAATATTTCGTAGTGTAATTTAACTAAATCAATTTGATCCACTTCTCGTCATACCCGTTCAATATCATCCGGAAAGTCTCCCAAATCAAATCATATACGATTATTACCATGTCCCCAGCTTTTTCGTTCTATCGAACATATGTCAGCGTCTCATAAGATATTTATATAACGAAACACATGTGTCTCACTTCCTGACCCATTCCAAGGGTTGCAACCACAGAACTTTAATACTTCAAGGGAACTTCTAAAAGAACGTAATGGGAGGTCTGGAAGAAAGTTTTGTTTTGTTCAGTGTTACAGATATTAAAAGGTTTTTTTTTGTTTAGATATTTGACTTACGAAAAATTTGGTAGAGAAGTTAGTACACATAACACATGTCGCTTAAATAATAAAATTACATAATGATGTATGAATTGTAATGTGTAAGCAATAGCCTGTCGGACTCGAAGGCGTCCTACCTGCGTTCACTAATTCGCGATATCCACTTAAGTACCCCATAAATAATTACACATTTTACAACGGCATGAATTCAAGATATTATCACGAAAATCCACTATATTCTTTTTTTCCAAATTGAACCTGTTAAAGCGTAGGCAGTAAGTCTAATGAAATCAACCTAACTTAATTTCAACCCTCAACATCTACTAAGAATATTCCGAAACGAAATCTTATATCCAACCCTGCCAAAACCAACTACGAGATCAATATAACACAACGTAAGATAAAACCCGTTCGCCTACACTCCAGTTTCATACATAACACGAATCTAATTACATTTCTCACTAATCAACGCTCTAAGGGGGAATATGAATGGCCTGTTGGTCTAGTGGCTAGTGACCCTGACTGACTGTACTAGGGGTCGTCGGTTCGATTCTCAACCAGGGCAATTCTTTGTGTGATAAGCATGATCATTTTTTGTGTCTGGGTGTAATTTATGTATAATGTGTATGTATTTAGAAATATATAAGCATATTTATCAGTTATCTAGTTATCATAGGACAAGCCTGCTTAGGTTAGGGTCAGATGACCGTAATGTGAGTTGTCCCAGGATATTATTATTTTATTATAAATAAATAAATAAATGCGGACAACATCACATACACTGCTCTGAACCCAAAGTAAGTAACTAAAGCACTTGTGTTATGGAATTCAGAATCAACGAAGGTACCACAAACACCCAGACCCGAGACAATGTAGAAAAGTTTGTTTCTACATTGACCCGTCCGGGGATCGAACCCGGGACCTCAGAGCTAGCGACACCTTGAAACCGGTGCGTACGCCACTCGACCACGGAGGTCGTCGTATTATAATTGTAGACTGTCCAGATATAGTTACTCAGCTAGTAAGATTGTTCATTCATCAGTGGTTTGCTTTGCCTTTAGCTCGTACGGTCTCACAACAAAACTCTCCACTAGCTCCACTAGTTTGTGGTGAAAAATTATTAAATAACCTACTGACCGGAATTGACCAGGCCTGACTGAGTGCCCTTTTTAGTTCGCTTAGAATATTGTAAGTCTTTAGAAAGATAGGTAACTAGCATTAAAATTTATCGATACATTATATGTTTTATTATTGTTTTGTTTAATCTACTTTTTAAAATATACTTTTTTGTTTATGTGTGCTTATATCTTGTCTTTAACTTTGGATATTTTCTGTAATATTATTGCGCTGTAATATTAATAAATCATAGAGGAGAGTCATTCGTACTATTCAATCTGTTAAGAGCAGAAAGCTAGGCAGGTGTCGGGGTCAATTATACCATAAATAAAGCGTTGCGGTTTCCCATGACGAGGGTACATTGTACCCGGACAGTGTCCTGCGTAATTGGGTAATAGGGACAAAAATACCAAACTGGTTTAGTGGGCCCGCAATTGAAATAGGGTTATTTTATTGCTACATTTGGTGGAATGAAATGTCGTCGAATAGATTGGTATTATTGTGTTTTTATTATACTTTGGTTTTGTTCAGCAATGCATGTTCGTCTTGCTTGAGATGTCTGTTGATGATTGCAATAATTAAATAAATTGATTCAATATGGGTAATTGTTTTAAGTTGTAAACTTGGCTTCTACTCTTATTAATTGCAGACCAACATGAATTTTTACGTTATGATACGTAAGGTATTAAGTTAAAGGTTATGTTTTGTAAATTGCGGAGAAAATTGTGCTTAAAATCTATCAAAGGTTTTCCAGTAAATAGGTTTTGTAAAAGCATTTTAGATTCGCTTTCTGAAATATAGATTTTTGTAGCTATAAGTAAAAAAATATGGAGATATACTTTTGAGGTTTGTTCAAAAAAATACTCTATATGGTCATTAAATCCTTTATTAATATAAAGTTTGTTTGTCATCGTATAACTTACAAACTCACGGCTCGTCGATTACTCGTATATTAAACTAACTTTACACATTAACGTCCATCCAATTAGTTTGGATGAGGTTGTGTGCGTCATTGTTACAATTATTAATTGTAGATTTAATGAATTACATTAAACGGAAGCTAAATTTACAGTAAATAAAAAGATAATAATATGTTTATGAAATATCCAACATATAGCAAATATTTTTTAATTATTTCCATACCATAATAAACCACAAAAACTTGTATTAAATTACACGTAAAAACGCACCGACTTACCTATGACACTTATATGGTACCTCTGAGGTGAGGTGTACCCACACAAGATAAACAAATATTTTATCGTCCCTAAGACTTAAGACAAATTATTTATTTATTTATCACTATTTATATCTGTAAAATGCACAAAATACATCAGAACTTATACAATTGCAGATAGATTTTGCTCATAATCTACACTTACTTAGATAAGACATAAAACCAATTAGACCTTCATATTTTCTTTATCATAATCGTTTAAATCATTTATTCCCATAAAGACAATAAAGCCACTTACATAAGAATACAAAATAACATATTGTTGAATTATTTTCATTTACCGCCACCGACATAAGTAAATACAAAGTTTAACATTAGAAATTAAAGACTTATTAAGTAATATAATTAATAGGTAAGGTAGTTCAGACAATAAATAGTCCGTAGTATTAAAAGATCACCACGCAATAAACAGAGCAGTGGGGGGTTAATTCTAGCCTTGCCCTACATAAATTTTTCCTTATACACAAGCTATAAAAGTACTACATGGCAACACTCTGCAAAGTAATTTAGACGAGGGTACTCAATTAAATATATTTAGGGCACTCGATAATTTTGTATTGTAAATTTATTGACCTTGGGTAATGCCCATAAGTCATATAATTCTGGATATAATAATAATAATCCAGCCTATAAAGGTCCCACTGCTGGGCACAGGCCTCTTCCCATATAGAGAAGGCACGAGCATCGATCACCACGTTAACGCTCTGCGGATTGGCGATTTCAGATCCCAAATTTCGGAATTCAGGTTTCCTCACGATGTTTTCCTTCACCGGTTGTCAGAAGTGTCTTAGAATAAATAAGAAAGTACATTATAACTTTGAAAAAGCCACATTGGTACTTGCCTGGGTTCGAACCTGCAACCTTGGGAATACAAATCCGTTCATTGAACCGCTAGGCCACGTCGACATTTTAAAATTGGATAATTTAATTCTTGTTAACCTGTGTTAATAGATTGACTTAAATTATTACTAAAGAGGGTTTTCTAGTTAGGAAGACCACATTTCATACGGAAAAGCAAAGGAAAATATACCTTATTGCTTTATGTAAAAGGGTGGTGTCAATGACGAAGGGTGACTACTAATAAGCGGTCTACTTTAACAAGGTTTAAGTAACAGTTTATTATATTTTAACTGTTTTGTAGAGCATAAGATAGAGTGACCATAGGTTATATAAAAGATGGTAAATTTGAGAACAGTAATCCGTGGGTGATATATTTTCTCTATGTGAGAAGAGGGCTTTGCTTTTTGGTATATTAAGGCGCTGTGAATAGTAAAAATGGGCTTTTTCAAACAGTTTTTTAGCAAAATGTATAGATGTCAGAGCAGCCAAAAAAATATATGTTAATCTTCATAGTATTTGTGAGATAACCTTTGTTTTCAAAACACGATTTCAGTAATTTTTCTCGATAAAAAAAAATCGTAAACTAACCACTAAAATGGATTTTCAAAAAAGTTTTCCGGTGTTATTTATGAACCAATCTTGATAAAATTATTAACAGTAACGTAATAACTAATAATGAAGATAACCTTTGTTTTAGTTTTTCAATTAAGATAATATATTAACAAATATTCATATATTTAATGAAAAATAACACGATCCTGACAAACTAAATATGGCGTTTTGTTCGCTTCTCTTTCATTTGTACGCGGACAGACAGTGTGCGCTGAGGCGCGGTGCTAGATGGACCTGTGTCCCTTTTTTTCCGATTGACAGATGTAAAACATGACAAATCAAAAATAATTTAATAAATGTCAAACAAAAACACATAATGGAATTTGTAAAGTACCTAAATACTTTTCTTTTGTATTGATCATCTATAGAGGCGTAATTTGAACAAGTGTAATGAAGCTAGATTGGTCTAGCGGTCGCGTGCCTATCTAACGTTGCCATGCTATGGCTGACCGCAGGTTCGAACCTTGGTAAAAGTTTTTATCATTTTGCTTTTGTTGTTTTTTTCTTTGATGTTTTTTTTTTACTTTTTGTGTTATTTTTATTAATTATTCTTATATTTGTAATAATTGATTTCTAATAAGATAATATATTTTTGTATTTATTTTTTTCGTTTTTTTCATTCTTAAAATAATTTTAATTAAATGTTATTGTTTTCTTTTAATGGTAAAAAGAAACGGTTGGCGAACAAGTCAACTGATCACGAATCAATGAATCATCGGAAATTTTTTTCATGAGTAGGTAGGAGTAGTACTAAGCATGTATACATGGTGTACAATATTGAGGTAACTAGTAATGCCAAAAGGTGGTATTGAACGCAATAATGGTTATAATAATTATAGTAACGTAATGTCTAGTAATGAAGTAAACCCCTAAAAATAACCCCTTCTCAGGGGCCTTATTATAACTACGGTAGTACATTAAAGCCCATATAAAAATTTGCTTTATTTTTATAGTAAATCGTCCTAAATTTACCAAGGAATATGTTTAAATAAAAATAAATTGTTGTTTTTTTATTTATTTAATCGTCCTCTTAATATTAATCGTATACAATTTAGTTTCAAGGAACTAGTGGTCTTAACTAAGGTACTTAGTACAATCACAACATGTTCTGTTACTTTGAAAACTTAAATAATCTGTTCTCTTCTTATTAAACAAAACAATGTAATTACTTTTATATTTATTTTTAAAACTTGAAATCAGACTTTAATTAAAGATAGACAACAATAAATAAGGCCCAAGTATCGTTATAATGGGCCTTATTAACCTCATGCCATGTTTTTACAAAATAACCTAATAAACCTTAAAAATCTTTCTCTGGCTAGGAAAAACCATATCCGTTGTATTGTGCAAGTCTTGCCTACGATAATAAATACAGAGTTATTAGTCAATTATTGAATTAAACGTAAAATAATTACAGTTTTTGGTATGTAAAATTATAAAATTGCACAGTTGCCAGTCACTTCATCAACGCATCGCACGTCACTAGCACGATGACGGCGGTAGCGACTGCAGACCAATACGCAAACATTCACACCGACATTGTGCACGCGTGCGTAAACAGTGAAGTGTCATAGAAATGTTATTCCGCGAAATTTGAAATGTGGGCCTTATTACCCCCTGGGCCATTTTTACCTCAGGTGTGGCCGTGCGGGTTGTTCGTGGATCATGAGTTTCCTTTTATTGGAGCATCGCCCGATGGTTTGATAGGTGAAGACACAGTAGTGGAAATAAAATGTCCTTTAGTGGCATTCAAAAAGGGCATAGAAGTAAGTATGTATAATGGAAAACAAGATACAGATGTGGAAATATAATAAAAATAGTGGACTGATTGAAGTGAACAAAAACAGTAATTGGTACCATCAAATTCAAGGGCAACTTCATAAAACACGTAGGGAAAAGTGCTTGTTTGCAGTGTGGAGTGGTGAAAGCAAGCCACTAAGCTTGTGTCGTTTTTCATTGACTGGATTATGCCTGAAATAGTCGATTCTCGTCGAGCGCGGGGGATGCCATTGCGAGAAAAAGAATCGTCTTTGGTAGTCACATTAAGTGATGACAACAAAGAAAACGTCCCGTGTTGTAGTAGAACACTTAATTTCAAAGAATTGTGACTGTTTTCTTTCCACACATAATATTTTCATAAATTCACACATCAAAATAGTCTAAGCAACACGCATAATTTACCGAATCTACATGTTTTACTCATTGATACTTTATGCCCGATACGAAAAGGGTAGAAGCGTATCATCATCCCGAAATTGCTAAACGCCTGAGATGCGGCCAGGAACTGCACCCGTACAGTGGCTCAAAAATGATGGTATTGGCGGGTATTATGACGATTAGAAGAACTGAGCTCGATTTTGTAAATGGCAATTTGAACGCTGTAAAGCATGTTTAGGACGTTCTGTGGTCTTATTTTCACATATTTGTACAAAGTTTTTGCCCAGATTTTAAGCTGATGCATGACAATGCCTGTTCGCATTCAGCTCGAAGGACCAGAAATTACTTGGCAATGAAAAACCTGCGGTTATTACCGTGGCCTGCATGATCGCCCGACCTCAATACCATCAAGCACACATGGGGCATGTTCCAGAGATGGGTTTTAGAGAACTTGAACGGAGAGTCGACAACTCAACAACTGAAAGACTTGTCAAAATTACATTGGGAGCGATTACCGCAGGATCAGATAAACTTCTTCTTCTTCTTCCTGCCCTTTTCCCAAATTAATAATAAACAAGCTAATAAATTTAATAAAAATATCGTTGCCGACAAAAAACAAAAGCGGTCACAAATTGTATTAATTTACCGATTAATTAAAAAGTGTATCTAAATTAAAAAAAAAAGTTCAATTTCTTTTGAATTTTATTTTATACCATGTTTGTTACGGTTTTGAGTTATAGATGGGTCAAAAGTGGCTCCAAGTGCTTCGTGTAATATTACACTTGGTTCTGGCTAGCCAGTTCCTTTGCTTGAACTTGGCTTGTCACGCTGCCGCGTGTCTAGATAAAATAAATTTGGATGAAAAACAAACATTTTGGTTGCACGTGATCAGAGGGCTGGTTTGTTCCTTGCACAAAGAATCGGCATAGCCATTCAATGTGGCAATGCTGCCAGCCTTCAGGCACGTTTCCCGCCATTGACAAGGGTGACGATGATTTTTTTAACGCGTGTTAGTTTTATTTATTTACATATATGTTTTAATTTTGGTATAGTTAAGTAAGTGTTTGTTGTTTTATTAGATTGCAGTATTGAAATCTGAATAATAATGAAATTTTGATTATTATTATTATTATAAATACATAAAAAAACATCCATATAGATTAAGACTGTTAAAAATAATTAATTTTTTTTTTTTTTTTTATGTTTATCAATCTTTTTTTTTTTTTCGTTCACCCATAAAAAAATATTCCTATAAATATACAAGTTTTACAAAAGACCGTTTGACTTTATACTAAAAAACTCTATTCACTAAAAAATAATAATTTTCGTTACTACTCATTTGAAACACGCTGTATCTCCATATTTTTCTCCAGACTCAACCATCAAGCTTGGCGTACGTTTTTTTTTATTATTTTACTCTTGATACTGAAGAAAAATATAGATCGTCATAAAACATATTGTTCAGGTTTTTTAATTTTTATATTTTGTTTTTCAGAAAATCTTAATATTTGAATAATTATTCGAAAAATAAATCAACAACATTATATACATGTTTTAAAAGTAAAAACACGATAATAATATAGTAGGTGCATAATACTTTAAAAATAATAATCCAAAAATGTATGATCTTATCGGGATTCGAACCTACTGTTCGCCGCGAGAGCGCAACTCAAAAGTAAACAATGTTACGCAGGGCTAAACTTACATCTAAAACAATTTGTGAAATAACGCTTTAATATTATAACAACGTCACGCATCGGACAAATTCGGAAAAATTCGAGCAGTAGGGGCGGGGCTACTCCGTCCCGCACCCGTCCGCTTCACTCCTAAATTACATCAATGCTGGCTATTCACAGCGCCTTAAGGCGCTGTGAATAGCCAGCCAGCCAGTAGCCAGTTTTAGATGTAAGTTTAGCCCTGCGTAACAATGTTTACTTTTGAGCTGCGCTCTCGCGGCGAACAGTAGGTTCGAATCCCGATAAGATCATACATTTTTGGATTATTATTTTTAAAGTATTATGCACCTACTACATTATTATCGTGTTTTTACTTTTAAAACATGTATATAATGTTGTTGATTTATTTTTCGAATAATTATTCAAATATTTTTCTGAAAAACAAAATATAAAAATAAAAAAATCTGAACAATATATTTTATGACGATCTATATTTTTCTTCAGTATCAAGAGTAAAATAATAAAAAAAAAACGTACGCCAAGCTTGATGGTTGAGTCTGGAGAAAAATATAGAGATACAGCGTGTTTCAAATGGTAGTAACGAAAAATTTTTTTTTTTTTTTAGTGAATAGAGTTTTTTTGTATATAAAGTCAAACGGTCTTTTGTAAAACTTGTATATTTATAGGAATATTTTTTTATGGGTGAACGAAAAGAAAAGATTGATAAACTTAAAAAAAAAAAAAAAATAATTATTATTTTTAACAAACTTAATCTATATGGATGTTTTTTTATGTATAATAATAATAATAATCAAAATTTCTTTATTATTCAGATTTCAATACTGCAATCTAATAAAACAACAAACACTTAACTATACTAAAATTAAAACTTATATATCTAAATAAATAAAACTAACACGCGTTAAAAAAAATCATCGTCACCCTTGTCAATGGCGGGAAACGTGCCTGAAGGCTGGCAGCATTGCCACATTGAATGGCAATGCCGATTCTTTGTGCAAGGAACAAACCAGCCCTCTGATCACGAGCAACCAAAATGTTAAGGTTTATTAGGTTATTTTGTAAAAACATGTCATGAGGTTAATAAGGCCCATTATAACGATACTTGGGCCTTATTTATTGTTGTCTATCTTTAATTAAAGTCTGATTTTAAGTTTTAAAAATAAATATAAAAGTAATTACATTGTTTTGTTTAATAAGAAGAGAACAGATTATTTAAGTTTTCAAAGTAACAGAACGTGTTGTGATTGTACTAAGTACCTTAGTTAAGACCACTAGTTCCTTGAAACTAAATTGTATACGATTAATATTTAGAGGACGATTAAATAAATAAAAAAACAACAATTTATTTTTATTTAAACATATTCCTTGGTAAAGGACATCATCCATTTTGGTCCAAATTCGAAAGTGCCGGCCAACAAAAAAAAATGTGATATTCTGACAGAGCTTGTCCTCCTAAGCATTTCTTACTATGGCACTAAAGCTGTAGCACCGCGGCTGCACGTCATTTTATCCAGGATTTTAAATTCTGAATTTTCATACATTTTTCGATCACATACCACGATATTATCGATTAAATGAATTTCTAAGAGGACAGAGCTTGACCTCCTTAGCATATCTTAATATGGGACCAAAGCTGTAGCACCGCTTCACGCGATTTTATCCAGGGTTAAAAATTCTGAATTTTCCTACAATTTTTCGATCACATGCCACGATATTATCGATAAAATGAATTACTAGGAAGACAGAGCTTGTCCTTTTAAGCATTTTTTAATATGGCACCAAAGCTGTAGCTCCACGCCATTTGAATTTATCCAGGGTTTAAAATTCAGAATTTTCATACATTTTTCGATCAAATACCATGATATTATCCATTAAATGAATTACTAAACACAAATGAAATGTTCTGTTATGGATGCTAGCTCATAGTTAATGATTGGGGGTAGTAATAAATTCAGGGATTTTTGTAGGTTTTTAATGTATTTTATCGTCGAAAAGTCTTGCGTAAAAATTATATACTCTAATCCTAAAGTTGGACCAGTTTGTAAATGGACGTCACACCAATAATGAGAAGCGCTTATACAATACGGCGTACTTTATTTTAGCCGAATTGTAATCCGACTGAGCGACAGTTCGCCCTATTATATTACGGCAAAGTTTTGCAATCTGTCGCACCATTTTGTAAATATATGCGCGTTATACAATATGGCTGCGAATCATATATGGTAGTCCAAACTTTTATCGAAAAGACTAGCTATCGCTCTCTCTTAAAGCACTTACGTGATGCGCCACAGAAAAAAAGGCTAATTGTTCGCTGTTCTCATGTAATGTGCATATTATTATGTGAGCTATGCACTACATTTACAAAATATAACCACCAGCTTTAGGATTAGAGTATAGGTACGATTTTTACGCAAGACGCTTTCGACGATAAAATAAATTGAAAACCTATAAACAAAAATCCCTGAATTTATTATTACCCCCAATCATTAACTATGAGCTAGCATCCATATAGTTCAGTCAATAAATCACCCAAAAGGGGTTGTAGAGTGCGTGAGCAAGGCCCTAAGCAATTACTTCAGAAAATTGTTCAGGGTGCTTAGAGAGTTAACATACTAAAAGTCCCGACATCTAGGGGGTGAGGCGGAGTGGGGGGAGGGGGTTAAAGTTCCCATTTTTCAGTTTTTCGCTAATATCTTTTAAATGGTGCGTCATGGAGATAAGAAGTCTTCTACGCAATGAAAGTTTATAAAATTATGTACAACTTTTATCTAATACACTTTTTCACATTCCTACCTATTTTCGAACTACACGTTCCGGAAAAGTGAAAATTGAAAAAAAAACTACTTGAATTGAACACTACCTCTTGTATACTACTTCCTTCACGTTATTTGGGGATAAAAAGTATCTTATATCTTAAATCAACTCCTACTATATCAATTTACTAAATTTTATCCAAATCTGTACAGCTGTTGGGATATCAAAACTTTTATCTACACTTTTTCCAAATTTTCACCAGTGTTCGAGTATTAGTGTGATGTGACAAGCATTACCGAATATTAAATATGAGCTAGTATATAAATTAGGTATTTTATTGATAACATAAGCTGGGAGTACCTCCAAGCGGTGAAGGCGGTAACAGTTTGAGATCTCGTTTTCTACCAGTGGTAATGGAGCAGAAGCGGGTCGTCACTTTTCATTCCATATTTCCTGTCGTAGAAAACGAGATCTCACTGGCTAAAACTCCCATAATCATCCATGACTTGGGGTTATGTTATTGTTGTCGTTTATGATTCAACCTCTTTGGCATAGTAGCCTACCCGGTAACGCAGGGGAGCAGCCAGAACAGTTCTTTGCTTTGTAATCGTCATTAGTTACGCAATTGGATTATCCATTTTAACTGAATGTACTATTCTTCTTCTGCTCAAAAGCGTTCTGGTTTCTTCTTTTACATTATGTGCTCATAATAAACAATTAGTCATGAAGTCGAATTGGGGAGCTGAAGACCTGAGCTGAGACGGGCCTGCCTCTTCTTGACATGTAGATGCAACACTTACATATTTTTAATTGTATCGGCTCGTGTGTAGTTTTTACGACAATTAGTGTGAATTAAAACGGATGTCAAGGCGCGGAAAATTTGGTGCTTATCATCGTTCCGATCTTTAATAGCTTTGATAAGGCCGAGTATTCTTTTTTGTTTCTTTAACGATGCCTTTAACGATGTCCTTATCACACACAGGACACTTATTATTATTAGCACTCATGATGGATAATCCAATTGCGTAACTAATGACGATTACAAAGCAAAGAACTTTTCTGGCTGCTCCCCTGCGTTACCGGGTAGGCTACTATGCCAAAGAGGTTGAATCATAAACGACAACAATAACATAACCCCAAGGCATGGATGATTATAGGAGTTTTAGCCAGTGAGATCTCGTTTTCTACGACAGGAAATATGGAATGAAAAGTGACGACCCGCTTCTGCTCCATTACCACTGGTAGAAAACGAGATCTCAAACTGTTACCGCCTTCACCGCTTGGAGGTACTCCCAGCTTATGTTATCAATAAAATACCTAATTTATATACTAGCTCATATTTAATATTCGGTAATGCTTGTCACATCACACTAATACTCGAACACTGGTGAAAATTTGGAAAAAGTGTATAAGACAAGTGTAGATAAAAGTTTTGATATCCCAACGGCTGTACAGATTTGGATAAAATTTAGTAAATTGATATAGTAGGAGTTGATTTAAGATATAAGATACTTTTTATCCCCAAATAACGTGAAGGAAGTAGTATACAAGAGGTAGTGTTCAATTCAAGTAGTTTTTTTTTCAATTTTCACTTTTCCGGAACGTGTAGTTCGAAAATAGGTAGGAATGTGAAAAAGTGTATTAGATAAAAGTTGTACATAATTTTATAAACTTTCATTGCGTAGAAGACTTCTTATCTCCATGACGCACCATTTAAAAGATATTAGCGAAAAACTGAAAAATGGGAACTTTAACCCCCTCCCCCCACTCCGCCTCACCCCCTAGATGTCGGGACTTTTAGTATGTTAACTCTCTAAGCACCCTGAACAATTTTCTGAAGTAATTGCTAAGGGCCTAACTCACGCACTCTACAATGTCTTTGTTGGATGGACTAATAACAGAACATTTCATTTGTGTTTAGTAATTCATTTAATGGATAATATCATGGTATTTGATCGAAAAATGTATGAAAATTCTGAATTTTTAACCCTGGATAAATTCAAATGGAGTGGAGCTACAGCTTTGGTGTCATATTAAAAAATGCTTAAGAGGACAAGTTCTGTCTTCCTAGTAATTCATTTTATCGATAATATCGTGGCATGTGATCGAAAAATTGGATGAAAATTCTGAATTTTTAACCCTGGATAAAATCGCGTGCAGCGGTGCTACAGCTTTGGTGCCATAGTAAGAAATGCTTAGGAGGACAAGTTCTGTCAGAATATCACATTTTTTTTTGTTGGCCGGCACTTTCGAATTTGGACCAAAAATGTATAGAGAGTGGATGATGTCCTTTAGGACGATTTACTATAAAAATAAAGCATATGTTTATATGGGCTTTAATGTACTACCGTAGTATAATAAGATCCCTGAGAAGGGGTTATTTTTAGGGGTTTACTTCATTACTAGACATTACGTTACTGTAATTATTATAACCGTTATTGCGTTCAATACCACCTTTTGGCATTACTAGTTACCTCAATATTGTACACCATGTATAAGCTTAGTACTACTCCTACCTACTCATGAAAAAATTGTCCGATGATTCATTGATTCGTGATCAGTTGACTTGTTCGCCAACCGTTTATTTTTACCATTAAAAGAAAACAATAAAATTTAATTAAAATAATTTTAATAATGAAAAATTTAACGAAAAAAATAAATACAAAAATATATTTCTTATTAGAAATCAATTATTACAAATATAAGAATAATTAATAAAAATAACACATAAAGTAAAAAAAAAACATCAAAGAAAAAAACAACAAAAGCAAAATAATAGAAACTTGTAGCAAGGTTCGAACCTGCGGTCAGCCATAGCATCGCAACGTTAGATAGGCTCGCGACCGCTAGACCAATCTAGCTTCATTTCACTTTTTCAAATTACGCCTTTATAGATGATCAATACAAAAGAAAAGTATTTAGGTACTTTACAAATTCCATTATGTGTTTTTGTTTGACATTTATTAAATTATTTTTGATTTGTCATGTTTTTACATCTGTCAATCGGAAAAAAAAGGGACACAGGTCCATCTAGCACCGCGCCTCAGCGCACACTGTCCGTCCGCGTACGAATGAAAGAGAAGCGAACAAAACGCCATATTTAGTTTGTCAGGATCGTGTTATTTTTCATTAAATATATGAATATTTGTTAATATATTATCTTAATTGAAAAACTAAAACAAAGGTTATCTTCATTATTAGTTATTACGTAACTGTTAATAATTTTATCAAGATTGGTTCATAAATAACACCGGAAAACTTTTTTGAAAATCCATTTTAGTGGTTTGTTTACGATTTTTTTTTATCGAGAAAAATTACTGAAATCGTGTTTTGAAAACAAAGGTTATCTCACAAATATGATGAAGATTAACATATATTTTTTTAGCTGCTCTGACATCTATACATTTTGCTAAAAAACTGTTTGAAAAAGCCCATTTTTACTATTCACAGCGCCTTAACAGGCCAATTTCGAGTTTTACACAATTATGTTGTCAATTCTTAACTACTACATCAAATATTAAATAGTTAATGGAACCGCCTTATCATTCCTAGCCACAAATTACCAGGAACCTGTTAGTGACTAAGTGTTTATGTGACGGTACCGGGGCAACAAAAAATACGCGATATGTCTGGTCCTAAAAAATGACTTCACTTCAAATGATTCCCTAACTCGAGCCTAAGACTGATTTACGGGTCTGTCCATCAGAGCCCACTAGCGGCCATCTTTCTCACGCTGCTCATTTGTTTCCATTCCCCGGCAGATGGGTACATCGGCTATTCTATTCGACCCAAGCTTTATACTTGGTGTGTATCACCGGTTTTGGGAAAGTTTTTTGTGCTTGAATTCTGTTGAGAATTTTTATGGTGTTTTATAGATATGGTTAAATATTTATATTTAACCAATAATGTACAAATAATTGTAACAATTTAGTTTTTAAAAGAGTAACCTATGGAGTTTCTTGCCGGCTCTTCTCCATAGGAAGGACACTTTGGAACCGAGCAACTAGAGTCAGTAGATTTAACGTAACGTTTCTTGAGCGCCTTTTTTATTTGGTTTATAAGAATTAAAAACATTTTGATTTGATTTACCGCGCCCCATTATTGATCTCAATCTTGTTTTATTTAAGAAGCACCTCAAATCGTTCTTGATTAATAGAGCATTCTATAATATCTCTGAGTTTATAACAGAAAAAATATAATATGCCTAATTTTAAGTTTGATTTATATTGAGTCCATAATATTAAGTTTAGTTTATTTGTTATCTCTTGTTTCACAATTAAGAGAAATTTGTTTAATTTTATTATGTATAAAAAACATTTAGCTGTAACCTCAATTTTTTTTTCTCTTTTTATATAAATTTTGTACACCATTCTCTGGTCAATGATGACGGACAACTTTTTAATTATACCATCTTTATGTACTCATTGTTATACAAAATAAATATTTCTTATTCTTATTCTTATTCTTATTCTTTGATTTGAAATTTATGATGTATCTAGATGTCTTAGTGTTATCCTGTAGATATCTAAAAAAAAATAGTTTGACGATGTTATTTAGATATCCTGTAGAACCATACACTTTCCTATTTTTGAAATAAATGGTCAAACAAATCATCAAAAATAAATATTAGGTTTTAGCCAAAGTTTCAATAGGTTTTAATTTGCTCTGAGCTAACTACGTATGTAACACTAACAACAATGAACAATAGGTTCAGATTTAGTAAAACGTGTAACAGACAAACAAATAAGTATTTTCACAAGTATATTTATCTCTTATCCTTTCATACGAAATATAATCACCGCTAAATTAAAATTCAATAACTGTAGCAAGAGCCTATAATCTTTTAATAATTAAAATGTGATGAGTAAAATGTAAATGAATTCTTATTCATTAAAATAATTATAATTTCATTAAATCCAATATGGATGCCAGCGTTTCACGTTTTTAAACTTAATTAGTCATTGGGATCATGGTTTTAATAAAATGTTAATATTTCCACAAACCTTTATAGTTTATTTAATTTAATTGTTAATGTATTTAATTTCTGGTAATAATAATAGAGAATATTGTGTGAAGTTTACTACAAAGATAATATTCATTAGATGTAACTATTTTGGTGTGCTTGTGGGCGTTGAGAAACTATAATCTCTATCAGATTACTACCCATACATGTCTTACTTACTATTAATAGATATATAATAATAGTTAGAGGCTCAATAATATATGTTGGTTTACATCATGATTAGGAGAGTTCATTAATTGCCGAACAGAATTATTACGAAAAAAAAAATTGGTTGGTAAATTTTCTACTGTGTGTAAATCTACACTCGTAATAATAAACATCTTTTCTTTTTTCTTATCTACAACAATAAAGTCAGTAAACTGACGATGTAAGGCACAGCAATTACAATATACATTTATATTATATAGGATTCTCCTACTCTTAAATATTGGACTCCAAATGCCATAACTCACTGGCCACTAATTGAAAAAGAGCGCATTGCCCACATGAAAAACGATGATCCCAAGTCTTAAGCTATGGGGAAAACCCGTGGGTTTTCGGTAATGGTGCCTTTAAATAATGAATTTCTTTAAATGAATGTTTGAGAGGCAGTTAAATGGAATTAAATGATGGAAACCGTTGCTTCCATCATTTAATCCATGAAAAAATGAAAAATCAATGTTATTTATTTTGTGAAAATAAAGGGCTAATGCTTCAAGATGGTAACAGTTTATGTATAAAGCACATATGGACACACCTTTCAAATACGCTTCTAAATACTTGACCGTTTCAACTAGTATTACCCATAAGTGTTGGTACAGTACATAATTACCTACTATTCAACTGGACATTGACACCTTATTACTATTGCTACCTATTCAAACAAATGTATTTGTATTTACCAGATCAAATGAAAGATTAAGACTTAGTACGCATTATTGATTTCTGAGGTTTACGCAAACGTTAGACATTGAAATAAAACTACTTTTACGGATTTTATCGCGGGCAGTCTGCCCGTGACCATGATACCTGCAAAGGTGTCGAAACGTCGAGACCTATAATCCAAATACAAACCGCGACAAAATCTGTAAAAGTAGTTTTATTTCAATTAGTACTCATTGTTCAGATGTCAGACTTAAAATAATATTAAAGAAAAAAACTGGCCAAGTGCGAGTCGGACTCGCGCACGAAGGGTTCCGTACCACCGTCGTATGAGAGCCCCCCTTAAATATTAATTTTATGTGGTTTTTAGTATTTGTTGTTATAGCGGCAACAGAAATACATCATTTGTGAAAATTTCAGCTTTCTAGCTATAACGGTTTATGAGATACAGCCTGGAGACAGACAGACGGACAGACAGCGGAGTCTTAGTAATAGGGTCCCGTTTTACCCTTTGGGTACGGAACCCTAAAAAACGAACAAAGTAATTCGATACGTAAATATGTACCTTTATTCTGAAATTATAATTTCAGTTATATTTACGCAAAGAGCCTGAATTTCTCCGCCTTATCGCCTCCATAATTACGAACAAAATCGGTTTCTCTAATGATAATTATTTTTAATTACATAATGAGCAAAGTCTAATTAAGGTCTTTATTATTGTGGAAGATATTTAGGCAAGCCTTGTCAGTATTTAATATAAGCCAGTACATTAACGTCTTATGCAAACAGCTGATGTTATTAAAAAATATATTTTATGCTAATATTAACTTTTTACTTTTTGTAACGAGAATTAACTGTTGAATGTTACTTTCGGCAGAATAATTAAGGTCTTTTTAAACTTGCGTTATAATAATGAAGATTGTGAAAGTAGAGATACAGGATTTTTTGTTGGCTATGTATTTGGAGGATTTTCAGCCGTGAATTTTTTGTTTCAAATGTTGTTATTGACAATCAATACCTAAGCTACTGGCCTAAATGTGACAAAATTATTTGTTTTATACTTATATATCGCTTGACTAATGTGGCTCATTCAATTTTAGGCTTACTTTTTTAACCGATTTCAAAAATGGAGGAGGTACTCAATTCGACTGTATTTTTTTTAATGTTTGTTACCACAGAACTTTTGAGGGGTGAACCGATTTTGATGATTATTTTTTTTGTTTGAAAGCTGGTGCTTCCCGTGTGGTGGTGTGTATTTCGGTCCAGTTTTGACAGTGGAATCCATAAGAAATAAATATAAGACTTATTTTGAAGCCGGTTTTTTTTACTCCATGTAATACTAATGAAAGGTATTTTTAAATTTTATTTTAATTTTCAGTTTCAGTTTTTCAGTTCCTAATTATTATTAGTGTGTAGCATAACGGAAGTAATTACTTATTGTAAGCTAAACATGCTTGAAACATTTGTTCTCAATCAGAACAAAACATTTCTAATTAGGAAACATGTTATAATGTAAACCTCCATTAATAGTATCGTTTCAATCGCAACAAGACTCAAATTGTGGGCCTGAATAATCCATTAATATTAGAATTAATTACAACTGTCTATGCGAATGCTATTTATTTAGCCCCCAAAGTTTTAATGAAAACATTTTTAAGTAGATACACTGTACCGCAAGTCTTTCGAACCTACCACGCACAAATTTCAACTTTATTCCCATAACATAAGAACGCTTTTGCAATCAGATTGTTGATCCTACAACTGTGTTGCCGACTGTACCTAAAAATTTAGTATTATAATTTAAATCCAATTTGGGTTTTGTTTAATGCTAAACCTATTTTGAATTGTGGAGTTTAGTGGCTAGAATTAAACGTTTTCTTATTTATTTTAGTACGATTTTATCTCCTCTATTTTAATTTAACTAAATATGGTTATATCTTTTTCAAAATAAAACTAGTATTCTTATAAAAATAGTACGAAGATATGTTATATCATTGTATTTATAATATCATTTTGTTATTTTATTCCAGCAAAACATTAAAAGGTAAAAAATTATGAGTTCTCGTTTTGTCAGCTAAATATTACTTTTTTCTATTACCTGTCAGGGACAAAGTTTATTACTTGGATAACAATTATTTTTTACTAAAAGGCTTTTACGCCGTATCTCACTTTTATTTAACGTAAGCACTTACGTCACGGACACGAAATGTTTGTGTGCTCATAAAAAAATGAATAATTTCAGCCACAAACAGGCACAATTGTTTTACAGACCACCCTGTGTACTTTTTAGCCAGATAAAATGTCCACCTGTTTCCTTTTATGAAGCCCTAGTATTTTACTGTCACTAAAACGTCCTGAAAATTCTTTGAACGAGGTTATTAAGTGAAGCTGTGACTGGTTGACGTGAAAAAAAACCTTGTTAAGTGCTAGTCGGACTCACAGACGGAGGGATCTCAAACAAGAAAATTTATAAATAATAAATATTTTTTTTTTGTTATAAAATCAATAGATATACAAACTATGTAACAAATTCAACACTGAACAATACAGTCCACAAAATAAATACACCTGGTGTCAGACAGACGGACGGACAGTGAAGAACATAAGTAATAATATTCCGGGACAACTCACACACGGTCATCTGATGCCAAGTTAAGCAGAGCTTGTGTTATGGTAACCAGACAAGTTAGTAATAGGTCCTGTTGACATCTTTTGGGTAAGAATAACCCGAAATATGGAATAGGTATTATGTCTACTTGACCAATCAATGACTCATTGAAGGTTGACAATTGCTTACACATTTAGCTCAGATAATAATGCATTAACTCATGATAAACTAAAAAGAAAAAGTAAAGTAACTTAAGTAACTTTCCCAAATTAACGAAATTTCTGGAAATGTATATTATTTTATGTAAAAATACTTTGTCGATTTAGAATAACTTATTCAAAAATAAAAAGGTTCTACTTTCAGACAAATTCAGGCGAAACAGTTTCCAAAACCAAACGAACCAAAATACCATTGAATATCTTTCGCCTACTTAATATCAATTAAGTTACGCAAAAGTAAATGTTTCAAATTCATTAGAAACAAAGTTAATACGTCCAAGTTTTGACAACACTCAAGTAAAACAAAAGTGTCTTTGTTAAGTTTTAAACTTAAACTTATGAATAAGAGAAATATTAGCTTCATATAATTAAGAAAATATTTGTTTAGGTGTTATACTTGACAGTTGTTTTGATAAAGAAATTAATTGTTTGAAGGGTACCCTAAACCGAAGAGCATGTATGAAGGGAATAATGAAAGTGGACGAAGCGAAACAAGTACCTATGTAAGGTTCGTAGCAAGTAGAAAGAAGTGAAGCCTGCCTACCGCTACCGGTAGGTAATATTTAATCTAACAATGAAATTTTAAATACATTATAATGTTCACACAAACTCATTATCATCATCTCCTGAGCCTTTTCCCAACTATGTTGGGGTCAGCTACCAGTCTTACCGGATTCAGGATTCAACAAACTAATACTTCATAATAATATGATCTGCTATCAATGGTATACAATCTATGCATTTTTTATATCAGTTTTCATGCCTACATGTTCCCATTAAGGCTAATTCGTATTCTATATCCTATTCTATTCTATCCATGACAACTATATCAAAAGCTTGTTGCCAGATACATGTAGTCCATATCTACATACTATCCCTCCACTAGTCTAAGGTCATCCAAGGACCTTTGTGACTCCATAATATTAAACTTGGTCATAAAGACCTCAATAAATATAACCCAGACAAATATTTGAATCTCCCAAATTTATTTGCCGACAATCATCGCGGTATTTCAAGCGAAATTACGAACACAAAATCGTGATAACATCAAAGCCATTTCGAATTATTTGAAGTAAGTAGTACTAAAATAATGTTGTCTCAATGTACGTTTGTTGAGTTATTTCCCAAATTTATTCAGGCGAGCTGGCTAATTCTCAGCCTGTTTATGGCTACGGGACAAAATGTTCGGAGGGTTTTACGATAGTTAAGTACCACTTAAAACGTAGGGAAGCTTTATTATCATACAAAGGCGATTAAATTATAGTAACTGTAGAGATTTGACAAATTATTTAGTAACACGGTCGGCTGTTAAGTTTCCTAAGGGATCCACGCTTGGTCGCTTTACTCCACTTATTTTTGATAGTAAAACTGTTGTTACATTTCACATTGAAGTAGTAAGCTAGTTCAGCAAGTTTAATTCTGGTTACGAAATATTTTATACTTATATAAACAATAACTTACTGCGAATCAGATCTTGTAAAGAAACTGTTTCAAGAAATGATGTTATGTTTATGAAATTTCTTGAAAATATTATGTCCCTTTATACTACATAAACCGACATAAATAAAAAACAGCATTTAACTAGTAGTGGCTCCACATGCATACTATTGCATGTGTATAATCACGCCTATATTTATGAAGTAGGTATACAGAATTAAGTTTCTGTATAACATTATATTGAACATGGATTTCATATATTGTGAAACTTGACATAGTATAATAATGTTTAAAACATTAAAATAGTTGAGGACCTAGATACTAATTTGATAACTTATCGTCATAAATTGATAAAAAAGGTAAACTACCATTTAACAAAACCATAGTCGTCGTCTTAGTTAACGTGAAAACATCAAGAGCAAAAACCTAATTGTAACACCAATTTTTCAAGTCAAAGAAAACTGAACCCGAGATTTAAAGTAACAATAGCGTTATATTTTAAATGAGCGTCTCAAAAAAGCGAGTTACTCTAAAAGGCAAGCGCTCTTATTCAAATTATAAGATCTACTCTAGTTTTCGGTAGCGAAAAGATTTTTCAAATTAATTTAGGTCGAGCTGTGAACTCTATTATATTATGGTCTCGCAGAGCAGTACCTCATTATGAATGGTATTTTCCACTTGGTTCACCTGGGTGATATCACCCATGTGAACAGAGAAGATTTTTGAGTATCCTCATTTCACCTCGGATCCAACCACCCAGCCCCCAAGTGATATCACCCAGGTGGTAAAATTAATGTAATTTGTTCACCTTGGAACTACATCACCCAGGAGAACAAATAAGCCTTTTTTATTATTCGAAGGGAACTTCAATCACCGGCATACAAAATAGTAGGTACACTAAAATAATGTTAAATATTTTTTATTTTTTAATCTTAATCGCTTCTTAAGTGATTGGTGTCATGTGGCTTCAGACAGAAAAGTCTGGAATTAGGCGGGGGAGACCTTTGCCCAGCAGTGAGAACTAAATAGGTTATTTAAAAAAAAACCTTAATCTAAGGGTGCGTCCAAATCTGACGAACGAGCATTACATGAGCAGCTCGCGAGCCATTCGCGAACCGCTCGTGGCTTGCTTGCGAGCCGCTTGCGAGCACGCCGCGAGCGGCGCGCGCAAGTCTGTCAGATGACGTAATTGACATGAGTGCGTTCGCGGCATGTTCGCGCGGCTCGCGAACGGCTCGCGAGCATGCCACGAGCGGTTTGCGAGCGGCTCGCGAGCTGCTCGTGTAGTGCTCGTTCGTCAGATGTGGACGCACCCTAAGAATCAAAGTGGAATATACCTCATGAATACCGCGGGTTGTAATTAGACTGTTCATATTTACAGGGTTAGAGGATCCTAAACTAATATGCTTCGGCCTAGGGCTAGTGCTCTTATGCAGAACAGTAAAGATGAGCTTTTTTATAAACTCATTAAGCTTCTTTAATAGGTAACATGTTGTAAAACTTTTCTTCATTTTTAAACCTTAACTCAAACAGACAAGTTTATAACACATTGTGTTGACAGTTTGACGTGTCTGTCTGTGGTATTATAGCTCTTAAACGAGAGGACTGATTATGATGCGGTCTCTTTGTTTAAAAGCTATAGTGATCAAGACGTATTTTAGCTATAATTCATGACTACTTACTGAGCTACACAGTACCATCAGAAGAGGTATCTACAGATTTATCTGCCATCATTTTAAGGATGTAATATAATTTTAGACTATCTAAGTTTAAAATTTATGTTGTATATGTGGTAAATGAACATAGTATATGTTTGCAGACATATTCTCTTGCAAATCCGTCTTATACCATCAAGGGCATGAATTAATTACCTCGTCTGGACAATTTAGGTCATGTTTTAGGAGATCCCGACGAAAACGTCTAGTCTAGACTAAAACTAACTACTTGTTCGACGCAAATAAATGTAACAATAATTTTACTATAATTATAATATTTTATAATTTCTTTTGGAATTTATTTTCTCATTTTGATAGTTATTTTCTTAAGTAAGTTATTTTAAAACTTTTTATTCATTTAAAGCCGGAACTGTCCTACTGCTGGGCAAAGGCCTCCCTTTCTTCTTTCCACAGGTTCTATTGATTGCCATTTGTTGCCACTCCTTTAAAACCATCATAGGAACATATTTGACTTATTAAAACATGCATACCTATTTTCAACATTTTGCTAAAGTCATTTAGAAATAGGCTCTCAATCGGCAAGGCTCACATTACGAGTGAAAATAGATCAAACAAGCTCAAACACTTTTGGGGAATCCCAACAACGAATCTCGACAAGGTGGCCATAGGAATCTATGGCCACCTTGTCTCCACCATCAAACCAGCTCGAAAGAACCATATTTTATCTGCAAAATGTTATTTCAATCGGATGTCCAAAAGTGGTTCTAATTGACCTAAACAAACACACACACATACACACCCACGTAGGTATAGTATATTGCAATTTAATTAAAAGCTTGTAAATATATAATAAATAAAACCTATAAATCAACTCGATTCAAACAATTAATTGAAAATTTTCAGCTATCAGGCATTTACATTTCAGCAGTTGTCGGTGGCCACAACAATGAATCAAAATTCCGCGAGTTTCACTTTCATTGCCCTGAAGAGCCTCCATGGAGGACGCTTCCGGAATAAATGCGAAATTTATTCAAGAGGGAGCCACTGTTGCAACAAACTTTGGCAATTTATCGCCTGGCTACGTGTGTGTTACCGGTAAAGCTGTAGAGCTATACTATGTATTTATAGGTAGCCAGCTATATGTCATCTATAAGTTTGGTTAGCAGGCAACTGGTTCATCTCATGCTCATCATGTTTTGTGACTACTGGCACAAATTCCTAAGAACAAGCTGGCTTTTAATTTGCAACTATTTTGATCGAATCATTTAATGTCGGCTTATTAAAAAAAGTTGTATAGCCAGGACATCCAAGAAACAAGGTCACAAATATATATATATACACCTCATTTTTCGTTGATAGAATTTCATAGAATAGAATAGAATAGTTCTTTATTTGCACAGAAAGTAGGTACAAGATACAAATGTTATGTTATAATGAGACCCTTATACAATCTACCATAAATTAGGCATGCAAAAAACACAAATTTGTAAATTCAAGTCGCTTAATAAAAATCATTCATCTATTACTAATTTAGTTTATATTGTTTTGTCTATTCAAAAATAAACTCGAGTCTAGTTTACCAAGTGGTAAACAACATTACATTACAATATCACTTAACCCCTCATAGAGTGAGACTGTATATTAGACAGACAGTGTAGTAGGTAAACTACCTGTCATGTACATTCGTCATCTAGGAGACCAGTGGGCAGTCTGTCCCCTAATCCGTCTCAAGGAATACCCCTAAGCCTGAATGACGCAGCTACAAACATAACACTGTTAGGTGTAGTACTGTGTACTGTTACTCTTGTTATATTTGAATTGTGTCTAATAGGACCCATACACAATAACATCTTTTTATAAATAAATATGATGATAAAAAATTCGCTCTTTCTGTTCTTCATAAAATTTCTAAGCAGATTTGTGACTTTGATTCAAACTATTATTTTAAAGTTAATAGTGTTAGTTTTAGATGTGTTAGAAATAACTGACTGGATGTTTATATAATTTTAAAAATTCTCCAACACGATTTCTGAATAACTTGTCCGTAACAATGTCTCATCTTTTTCAACTTTTGATACAGTGACTTTTGACTTTATTTTTCTATAGAACCGTCTATTTTGCTTTAACAATTTAAATACTCTAGCCAAATATGTAAGGTTAAATTTATTTCTCCCTAATTTTATAAGAGAAATAAATAGCATCATACAAAATTGTTTCTATAGAATTATTGTAAGAAAAAAAAACTTATTAAATTATAATTTTAATTTCTAACTTTTTTAGATTGCCAGCTATCCTACAAAAACCAGAACAAAAAAGAGAACATACCGATTTTTAATTTCAAATACAGAATTCTGTATAATAATATGTGAAAACCAAATACAATTCTACTTTCAAATTTTATACAATATTCTTCATATATTTAAAATTAGAATCAATAGTTAGCTCAACAAAACCACAGACGACCACGTGGCAGGCCCAGACGGAGATGGCGAGATGAGCTGGATTCCTATACCTATGAAGGACTGGTCCACGTTTGCCCTCAATAGAGAAGAATGGAAGGAAGGGAGCGAGGCCTTTGCCCAGCAGTGGGACAGCGTGGGCTGAAAATAATAATAATAATAATAGGTAGCACACCATGTTATCCGATATCTAAACCGAATTTAAACTTCTAAAATCCCAGTCAGTTCAAAATTTCAAAACTTGCACAGTTTTGAAATCACAAAACAAAAAAGTCGTACAAATCAAACAGTCATGCGTCCCTGTTTACTGTTTCAGCTTTTATTTTGTATCTCGTTTATTGTCATCGGTCGGCCATTTGGTGGGCGACGCGATAGCCGCCGGCGACACCCGTAAACCCGCTTTATTTCCTCACAGAAAGTGAATCCTGGCAAACTTATATTACCTTTAGATAATCAACATTTTCACCAACCTTCAAACAATTTTAAACCTTATGTCTAAAGCAATAAAGGTGACAGGATCAATGGTAATGTTAGGAGATGATGGAAAGATAAGTTTGTAATAGAATCTAAACTGTCGCTCACGTCTGTCGCCTATACGGTTTTATTGTGTACCTTGACAAATTGTTTAAACAGCTTTTTATTTATTGCTTTGGACCTTTCGACCACACTTTTTAGTTGGATACCAATTTGATGATACATAAGGTTTTTATGATCATTTAATTTGCATTAGATTTGAACCTATACTTTTTAATCTAATTGCGACAGTGGCGTACGCACCGGTTTTCAAGGTGTCGCTAGCTCTGAGGTCCCGGGTTCGATCCCCGGACGGGTCAATGTGGATACCAATTTTTTTACATTGCCTCGGGACTGGGTGTTTGTGGTACCTTCGTTGTTTCCGAATTCCATAAACAAGTACTTTAGTTACTTACTTTGGGTTCAGAATAATGTATGTGATGTTGTCCGCATTTATTTATTTATTTATTTAATTGACAGATTTTACTGTCCCTAACAACTGAGTAACTATAAAGGCTCGTAAATATTAATGTTTTAAAGTAATAAGGATGCTTAAATTATCTATAGATACCCAATTAACTTCCAATATAGAGAATTAAGACAATATTTATAAGGTATAAGGCAATTATAATGTTATTACCTCGCTTAAAAGCTAAGAGTATAATTACACGGTATTTACTCAAAATTACTTTTAATTATTTTATTATTATTTGATGCTTCTAAATTATAAACAGGAGTACAGGAAAATTATAATTAACCCCATTTAAATGTAATTTAAAGCAAGATATACAAGACTTTAAAGCCAATTCGTAATAACTTCGTTGAAAATATAAGAATTTTATGTTGAGTAAATAATGTACATTTAAATTAGTAATTAAATAAGTGTTATTATAACCAGTGTTGTTATGGATATCCATATCCGTAACCGAAACTATCGGATATCCGAAATAAAAAAATATCCGTAACCGTAACCGAAACCGATATTATATTTTACCAATATCCATATCCATATCCGGATCCGAAATTATATATCCATAACATCCCTGATTATAACTGCCTCGTTGGCCTAGTGGTTCAAAGCGCGACTGCTACACTAGAGGTCTTGGGTTCGATTCCCAAGTCGACCAAGGTGTTATTGGGTTTTTCTATGAAATTCTCAGTAGCAGGTCGGAGTTTGGATTTGTGCCCGGTTAGTGGCAATAGGCTCGCCCCCTATTACGTGGGACTTAAAACATACCGTCGAACTGTGGGTGTACATTGGTACACCTCTGCCTAACACTTCGGGGATACAGGCGTGACGGTATGTTATGTTATGTTATTATAACTGTTGGAATATACAAATATTCATTCAACATATAAAACCTCATTGCATTGACTTCTTACTGGCAGTCAATAATCAGCCAATACTTCATTGTTCAAACGTTCTTAACCCTCTACCACCTACCACCTATTTTTGGCACACAACCACCTACCATACGTCTCAGAGACTCAGGAGTCAAATGACTTTCGTATGTAAAATCTAAGACAGACAGGTTTGTTTGTAAATCAAAATCAATTAAAAGACATATCAAAGTATTTATTATAGAAAACATGGCACATAAAAATCACAACTTTTCTTAAAATATCAATTTGTTTGACACAACACTTTATTCTAAGTTAAAAATATTAATAAATGAAAAATGAGATCCACAAAAAAAATTGCTTTGAATAGGAACTTTTTACTTTCTTTTTTCTAAAAAATAATAATCAGCAAGCAATAAAAAATGAAACTTTTGTTATAATAATGAAATCTTCAACAAAATTGCAGGTCATCAATTTTAGAGATTTTCGCGGCAGTGAATGCACATTTTGTTGGAGCATTCAATACAAATTGGTCTTTTACATGCAAAACACATGTATTGTGTCCTACGTTTCTTTTTAGAGTCGCATGTTGAGCAGTTTTTTCTAATTGATAATCTCTCTTCCAAACTGCTGCCGCCTGGTAAAGCTGGTGGAGTGGTGTCATCATTGCAGTGAAGTATGCGTCGAAGTGAGATTCTAATGTCTCGTTGAATCTTTACATTATTTTCTCGACGCTCCATATGCGGTCTGGTGAGCTGTTCAGCTAGCCTCTTCATAAACTTGAACCGGCTCCCAATCCTTTGTCCATGGGCTTGGGCAGATAAACTGACGACGTAACAATTCGAGGCCGAAATATCGAGCAATCTATAAAAGACTGCCAATGGCCATCTACGAGTTCTACGTCCGGTGGAGTAATTGGAGCACCTTTGGTCGAGTAGATCCACTCCAATTTTAGTCTGATTATAGAAAAGTATTATTTCTGGCTTCTTGGTAGCTTCATCCACGTCTGGCATATGATGCATGCTCGACACGGTGACCACTGCTTTATTTGGCTTTGGGACATAGGACGATATAGTAATATCTTTCGTAAAACCGAAAACCGTTGAGTCAACGAGTCGGTGACGAGCTGGTAAAAATTCTTGGGGTATTTCTCTTTGGTTTTTTCTCAGCGTACCCACAACGGTCAGTTTCTTGTCTTTTAGTGCATCTAAAAGCTCAATAGAAGTATACCAATTATCAGTCGTAACATTCCGGTTTGATCCTTCTATTGGAGAAATAAGTCGCAGTACAGCTTGCGTAGGTTTTTTTAATCGTTGATATTCAGTTGGTAAATTGATTCCATCAGAGTCTTTTCCTAGATAAATATAGGCATTCGAAAGATACCCCGATCTTGCATCTGTAAGGCATTGTATTTTTATGCCATATTTGGCAGGTTTCTTTGGCATATACATTTTGAACCTGCATCTTCCTCGAAATGCCAGCAACATTTCATCAATGCATGCATAGCTGCCAATGGAATAAACAGCTTGGCATTGTTCAATAAATGAACCAAAGAGCTCGGCAAGAGGCGCAGAAGGATCATTTTCTCGGCGTGCTACTCTGGTCTCAGAATCATCAAATCGAAGGGTTTTTAGCAATACCTCTAACCTATTTTTGCTCATGATGCAGCTATATACTTCCCGCCCAGTGCCATCATTACAATACCATGCTGCATAGTGCGAATGGTTCTCCTTGAATATAGCAGAATAGAAGAGAAGCCCTATAAATGCTTTCAATTCCAAGATATCCATGTCTTGAACACAGGTTTGCTTTTGATAATTGGGTCTTATTTCACGGATTTTCACATTTGTGTAACAAACAATTTTATCAAGCATTTCGTCAGTGAAGTAATTCTTCCAAATATCCAGCGGTGACGAGGAAGCATTCAGTAAATTTTGAAAAGCTGGTTTTATACCTTCTCTTTCTTCAACTATGTTACGCTGTGATGTTCTTGAACGTAATGAAGGTGGAGCAGAGGACCACCGAAAGCGATTCTTACCAAAGTAGTTTTTTTTTCGTGGTCGCGATTGCAATTGTGACAAAGGCTCATCGTCTTCAGATGAAAACTCTTGCTGTGCAGATGAAACCGAAGGTTGACGTGAAATAATGATGTTATTTTCCACAGCAGATGATTCTTCGATTTCAGAATTCGAATCGCAACTGTCCTCTATTGCGTGCTGTATACCGATATCCAATTCCACATCACTACATTCGTCGTTAGGTTGATCTTCCTCATCAGATTGATCTTGTTCCAACCAACGCTTTATAATACTATCATTACATGCCATTTTTTATCTAAAACAAAAAAAAACACAATTTCAAAAAAGTCACACTAACACCTACTACCCGTCTCACGGACGCGCAACGGCAGTTTTTGCTTACCAGAGACAAACGCGCGCACGTACTGCCACGACAAGCGCTTGCGCCGTACTGAGGCACGCGGGGGGAAGGTACAGGGACTCGCAAGTTGATACGTGTTTTGTTCGCCAAAATATTTACAATTGAAATTTTCTAGCGTCTCTGAGACGGATGGTAGGTGGTTAAGGGTTAAAAACGTATTACTATGCTTCACTTGAAATAAAATATGGTTGACGCGAGTTGCTGTTTTACTTTTTCCTGAACCCATTTTTCCTATTTCCAACAGGTTATGGGCCCAGACCGTTTTAGTAACTGCGCGAATTAATTAGTTCAAAATTAAATGTAAGTGTTGTGATAATATTTCTACGAAATAAAAATATTTTGTGAAAATTCACACGGCCATCAGATCCTGAACTACGGCGGAGTCTGTGCTATGGGGACCAGACAACAGATATGTATACTAATATATTTTTTCAATACATATATATATATAGATAAAATTATATCTAGACAAAACAAATGAACATGCACATGACACAAAGATTTGTTCTGGAATAAAAGAAATATTTAGCTACATATACTACTAGATCACAATTCCCCACACGAAGAATGAAGGAAATGAAGATTTCCCAAATGAAGAACAACAAGATTGCAAAAGGCTTACGATGTGCGACGATGTCATAACTCATAACACTCGGCGAACAACACTTCAGCTTATTAAAACACGCTTGATGTATATCATGAAAGCTAAACCTACGCCTAAACTAGATTTTTTGCTATGCTAACAGCAAACGGTTCTCAATCTCAACTCACAACCCACCTTCTAAGAAAAACCAAACTACTCAAAGAAGAGAGAATATTTCAACCCAGAAATACTCAGTATACATTTGCTAAATATAGAGTTACTATGATGGGCGTTGAAACCGTGTTAAAAAGAACTACCGTTTTAGTCGAGACGATGCAGGAAAATGGCGAATCTACCAGCTATGAGAAGACAAACAACGTTTAACCCTGCAATGCTGACAAGGACAGTACCTATCGTTTCTATGTTCTCCAAAGTTAACCAATATTGCCGATGATCGGTAAACTGATAATGAAATATGTTTTCTTTTAGATTCTCATGTCGCTGATCAGTTGTGAGGCGTTCGCATCTTACGTTAAGCTACTCAAAGAGAGAGGAGCGCTGCGACCACGACTATAAGCATTTTAAGAATTATTGAAGACGTTTCATATTCATCCGAAATACGGTAAAATTTGTTATTAATAAATAGCATTTAACAGACAGGTACGTCGGTTATTTTTGTAATAATGGTTATCAAATATAAAATTTAATAAAAATAACTAAATGCTATAATATGACCAATGATAAAACTAACAGCTTTTTCAGTATCATTTTTGAGGTAGATGAGTCGTGACGATATTTAAACATTATTTAAAACAGTTGCGAAGACCAAGATATTTTAAATTATAAACTAATTTTATGCGACATTTAATTAAACTATTGTGAGTACATAATTTATTAAATTATAAATAAATTATTTATTTATTCTACAAGAATAAATAAATAATTTTCTCAAAAAATGTTATTGACAAGTATGATGGTAAAATGATTGGTAATATATACATTACTAATAAGTTATGTGTAAGAAATGTGTTGTATATTTGGTAAACAATCACAATTTATTTTAAAGATAATTTAAAATACAAATCGAACGTTACTTCTTATTCATTTTGATGTTTGTGATTTGATTACATTCACAACCGAAGATGTAAGACATTGCTATTAAATACAATTCTATACATCATAGTTATATTACTATAACTTTAATAAAGGGAAAAGTATCAATAATTGATGGTACCATATAGTCCACAGCAAAATGGTGTCGCTGCGTGCATAAATCGTACGTTAACCAAAATGATTCAAGCATTGGTAACAAGTGCGAAATCTTTACTTGATGAAGCTGTTTATAATACGGCAACGTATTTTAAAAACAGACATTCCACAAAAGCGCCAGAATATAATAAAACACCATGCAAAATGTGACATAGCAGACAAACAACACCCTCCTAGTTTTATTTGTCTGTCGAAAGAAATTTGACCAAAAAATCGTTAGTAACGAGAAAAATGGTTATATATTTCTCGTTGCTCAAGATATTTTGACGAATCATGACTTATGATTCTTGTAGGTCTGTAGATGTTCAAATTCCCGCCGAAATAAGCAAGTCCGATTATAAATCGGCAATGTTAAAAGGCAACGAACACGAGAACCTTGCTGAAATCTCAGATGTTGGACCATTGACTAGTAAACTGAGATTCAGATTCATTTACTAAATTTAGAAGAGAAAGGATACAAATAGTTTATAAAGAGATTATAAACAAAATATTGATCAAGATTTTATTTTATTAATTGCATTTTTTGAATAAATACTAAATTACATTCTCAGTTTTTTCTATAGTCATTACTTATATATCCTCCACCAAAACATAGCAGGACTAATGAATAAATCAGATTTGTTGACAGTTAAACTGGAAGAACTTTCTAATAACGGAATTAATATTGATGCTGTATGTATAACTGAACATTTTGTCGAGACAGGTCATGAAAATTTACTTTTTATCCCTAATTACCGCCTTGCTGCCTTCTTTTCAAGAGAATCAAAACGAGGAGGAGCCTGTATTTTTGTTCGAGCAGGATTAGAGTATAGGGAATTAACATACATATCAAAACAGTCGGTAACAGGTATTATCGAATGCTGTGGCTTAGAACTAGTTTCACATAATATAATCATTGTATGCGTATACAGGGTACCTAAATATAATTATGATATATTCTATGAAAGATTAGATGAAATATTGCGTAAAATCAGTTCATTCATAAATAAAAATATTATTTTAACCGGCGATTTTAACATTGACATATTTAAAAGAAATAACATTACATTTGAGTTTGAAAATTTTCTCAGACAATACAATCTTAAACTAGCACTTAATAAACCGACTAGATTAAGCAGCAATTCATGCATAGATAATTTTGCGCATTTATTCCGGCATGGATGGAAAGCAGACGTAATGGACCTAGTCCTTTCGGACCATACATCACAATTATTAAAAATACCCGTCAATAAAATGTGTACTTTAAAGTTTTGGAAAACAAAAAAACAGGACTTATCAGCTACTAACTTGATTAAGTTCAAAGAACATTTAAAATGCCTGTCCTTCTCAAAAGTATATGAAGCAAAGGGCGCAAATGAATCTTATGAAAATTTTATAAAAGAGTTTTCACTGCTTTATCACTTATGCTTCCCGATTAAAACTGTCACGATCAATACCAACAAGAAAACGAAATGGTTGTCGCGTGGTATTAAACTATGTAGTAAAAAACAGCGACACTTACTCTGGGTATATAGGCTAAATCCCAATACAAAAAATAGAGTCACATTTAAAAAATATTCTGAGCTCTACAGGCGAATTATAAAATTAACTCAAAAGTCTCAAAATAACCACTACATAAATACTTCACAAAATAAATCGAAAGCTGCTTGGCAAGTAATAAATAAATCGAAACATTGTTTACCTCAAGAACCAATTCTAAATATTAAAAGTAATAATTTGACTATTTCACACCCTCTTGACATTGCAAATGAATTTAACCAATATTTTATTGACGTTATCGAAAAGAATATTAAAACAAATAATAATTGTAATCATCCTAATAATAAATATCATTTTAAAGATAATGTTTCATCGCAATCCTTATTCATGTTACCAGTCACGTGTGATGGTGTAATTAAAATTATAAAAGAACTTAAAAATACGAATACCGTTGGATACGATAACATACCAACAAAGGTAATTAAAGAAGTAAAGGTCATAATAGCGCCCCTACTTTCGCATATCATTAATCTCTGTATTTCTGATGGTATTTTCCCAACTAGTCTAAAAAAAGTAATAATTAAACCTCTGTTCAAAAAAGATGACAGAACTGAATTAAAAAATTATAGACCAATAGCCAAAATACCGGTATTTTCAAAAGTCATTGAGAAAGTAATTTATAATTGCACATATGCTTATTTTGAAAAATTTAAACTATTTAGTAAAGAACAAAAGGGATTTAGAAAAAATATTAATATCAATATCGCTCTATTTGATCTCTTATCAAGTGTCTTGACATCTGTCGATAAAAGAAATCGTGTATGTGCTATCTATACAGATATGACGAAAGCATTTGATTTTGTCGATCATAAAATTTTACTAGAAAAATTATATTGTTATGGCGTTAGAGGGAATATTCTTAAACTTTTTGAATCTTACCTGAGTAACAGACTACAATGCACAGAAATAACAAGAATCTGTCCAGTCACTAAACTAGAAACTACATATACCTCTGAACCAAGGCAAGTTAAATATGGTGTACCTCAGGGTAGTGTCTTGGGGCCCCTACTATTCCTAATATACATCAATGATTTACCTAAAATAACGAGTCATAAAATGGTACTTTTTGCTGATGACAGCACTGCTATAATAAACTGCAATAATCCCAACAACTACCAACTTGACATAAATAATACTCTCTCTAAAATAATTAATTGGCTCAATGATAATAATCTGGTTATAAATCTAAATAAAACCAAAATAATGCACTTCCATCAACGGATTCAAAATACTCCAGTTAATGTCACCTATAACAATTTTAAAGTAGAAGAAGCCAGCATAGCAAAATTCTTGGGTGTTACTATAGACAACAAGTTAACTTGGAAACCGCATTTGGAAGAGTTATGCAAACGATTAAGCAAGGCAGCATACCTTCTATTTCAACTGTCGAAAAAATTAAATATTGAAACACTCTTAGTGGCGTACCATGGATTGGTATCCTCAGTATTAAGGTATGGTGTAATTTTTTGGGGACAGTCAACAAATAGAGAATTCGTATTTAAGATGCAAAAGAGATGTATACGGGCGATGTATGGGTTAAAGAAAACTGACAGCTGTGTTCCTTACTTTAAAAAATCTAACATTCTACCTCTTCCGGCTCTATACATTTTAGAAACTGCAATTTTCGTAAAAAACAATCCCCATTTATTCCAAAAAATGACTGATGTAAAGAAAACTCCCATACGTTCTCAATATCAATATACATTATGCCATACACAATGTAAAACAGCATTATATAAAAAAAGCTTTTTTGGTCTTGCTCCCCAAGTGTATAATAAAATACCAGATGTATTTAAAAATATGCCAGCACCAAAATTTAAAACTGCCCTACACCAGCTACTACTTAAAAAGTGCTATTATACCCTGGACGAATTCCTTAAGGATAAGCTTTAATAATACCTAATAATTTTATTGTCATTCATTAATTCATTGTCATTGTGTGTAATAATTTTTTTTTTTTTTTTTTGATTGTATTTATGTAATAATTTTAGTGATTGTATGTAATAATTTTAATGATTGTATGTTATAATTTTTTATTTTAATATTTGTATGTCTTCTGACAAAGCATAGCGCTCTACTTATTTGTAATACCTTTATATTGTACCTATGCTTCACAAATAAAAGTCTGAGTCTGAGTCTGAAACATACTGGTGTTCGTGCACCTGTACGTCGCATAACTAAAAATTATAATTTGTTATTTTCTGACATTGATTTGTTTAACTTGGCTTATAATAAATTTAAAAACATTGTAATAGAAAACATCAAAAACTTATAGGAATATTACTCTCAAAATTAACTTAATTATTTTATAAGCAAATATATTTATTTTATTTTTGCTGGCTTATAAGATTCACTCGTCTAAGCTAGTTTCAAATTAAAATACTTTTCTAATTAAGATGTGGATAACGTTGTGATTTACACATTTATACATTAGTATCTGTAATATTTATTATTAAGACTTAATGTGTATCTGTTTGTTTTCCCGAAATAAATAAATAAATAAATAAATACTAACGATTATAATAGAACTGATTCTTATAAATGGTTAAAATTAAAAGCCATACAACACAGTATAGCATGAAAATCAAACTTGAAGTCTTATTTATAAACGTTTGCACTAGTTGGTCGGAATATTAATTTTGATTTTAATATTAGTATGTACTAATAAATAAATTTCAAAATATAAAAAAGTCAAAAATATTTAAATTATTGAAGCAAGAACTTCAAAGTTGATTTATGTCTAAAAAGTTCTACATAAGATATTTAATTACATAAAATACATGTAATTTTCTGTATTTTTTATTTACGAAATATGTATTTAATTTTCTACGGAAAGTTTATATTATATTGTCCTATATGTCAACGTTAACGTTTTTGTACCAGAGATTAACTTTACAATTTTATGGAAAAGGTTTAATAAAGCATTTGAATATGATAGTTTTAAATGAAATAGAAGTGATGGTAAATTGATATCAATCAAGAACCTTCATATTCAACTTGGCGATAGGGTGCTGCTGGTGGTGAGTTTGTTGCGCCGTTTCTTCTCCACAGCTACAGCACTTAGGAAGCGGTGGTAATTTATTGAACTTCAAAATTAACTTAGATATAGCTACTTAAAATAGAAGATCTTCGTATTAAATTTTAAGTTTTTACACAAATTCTTCAATAATTACTAAATCTTACAAATCAACATTTTATTCGAAATTGATTAGGTATATGTTTATTGTTAAACTCTGACAATTATCAGGTATAATGTTTTGTAAGCGACCGGATACTATACTGTACTAAATACTAAGTCAATATCAGAGTAAAATTAACGTACAATCGAGAAAATGCTTGTTTTTCTTTTATGAAATAACTGCATTAAAAGTACGCTTAGCTTAAAATTAATCTATGAACCGTGTTAATTAAATTAATTAAAATGTGATAGTTTATTTAGTAGAAGGTATAGTTGGCTATGCATTTTCCGATTGAGGGGGTGAACTAATTGACAAAATAATTAGAAAGGGGCACATACTCATTGTTCAATAATTGTATAATATATAGAAAAAGTACAGAACTGCGCATATTTAAAGCGTTTGATAATTGTACAATATCGTTGCATTTTCAACGAAGAAAGCAATCTGCATAAAGTCATTGCGTTTTAATTCCAATTGCACTGCAAATTGTAATTTTTTGGTGACAATATCAGTTGCATTAGTTTTATAAATAACCCTATAAATCACAATAGTTTCATAACTATTGATTGATATCAAGTACAATTTTAGGAGGACAAATGACTAATAAAGTAATAAACCCAAAACATATTTCCATAGGAAATCTACTGGATATTTCACGAAAATGGTTAATATTTAAAATTTAGTTCCTGGATATAGAATAAGATAAAGTTAATTTAATTATTTAAGTGTTATAAGACTTTATAATTTTAAGTGTTTTTCTTTGTAATAATTATAATTCTTAACTGTATAATTTTATAAGATGATTGTATTTCTTACTCAAAAGTTTTATTATAAATCCATTTAAATTTAAAATGTCAATACCAAAACAGTAATGGTATAGTCATGATTAAATTATATATTTCTAAATGGATATAATTATAAATATTAAATAAATATTTGAGGGCGACTGTTGGAATATACAAATATTCATTCAACATATAAAACCTCATTGCATTGACTTCTTACTGGCAGTCAATAATCAGCCAATACTTCATTGTTCAAACGTTCTTAAAAACGTATTACTATGCTTCACTTGAAATAAAATATGGTTGACGCGAGTTGCTGTTTTACTTTTTCCTGAACCCATTTTTCCTATTTCCAACAATAACTATGTTTTCTTGGTAAAGGAATCTGTAAAGTCACCGTCGCTTCCTAGAATTCTTAGAAGTCCAGTTTCAGAAATACTGCTACAGCAAAATTTTGTGTATTTCTAGAAGTTTAAAGCTAGATAATTTTGTTTTCTTTTTGATCGTGGAAACTGTAAATATTTCACTGTGATTATTGTTAGTGAATTTTTTAAACAAAGAATACATGAACCACAGAGAATCAGAAATAAAATTAAACATGTACATATTTTATTAATTTATTCAACTTTAAAAGGGCAAAAGCCTCCAAGTATTTCCATGGACTAATGATAAACCCCACTACAAGATATAAAAAGCAATACAAAAGTAAAACTTTATTTATTTTATAATTTTATATTGTGGCTCACAAACCTACAGTTAATAATATTCTTTCCGCAAAAAATGATCACAATATACGGTGTTCAAAAAATCTGAACAATATTACCCAACAAATTACAAAACAGCATACATCCGTAGCGTCGGCAAGTAAATTATGACATCGTAAATTTGTCGAGTGTCACCATTGGTTCGGCGTAGAGTCTGCATAATCCTGCTATTCTCCTATTCTGCTATTCTGTTATCCTGGTATTATGCTATTGCTATCTGCTATTTGCAATTAGACTTAGAGGTGTTGGACTAGATCTTGATGAATGGCTTTTAATCGATTGGCGAAACAATTGATGAGGGTACAGTGAGTCAGCGTATTATATGCAGGCCATAAGGGTGAAGATTGCACACGCAGTTTATAAAAGTAATTTTGTTTCGGCCTGTATTTTAATTGGTACAAGGAATTCAGTATTTTATCTTAAAGATTTAGACATAAATGTTAGGCCTAAATTATTATAAATTATACTCTTTTACCTATCTTTATGAAGCAACCCATATTATTAGTTGCCTACAAGGGCAATTCTTTTCATCCGGCTGTAAGACAAATAATATTCTAAAAACAATGCGTAAATGAACAGTTTTTAATAACAGATAAAAAAGGAACTAAACAAGATCTCTAAGGGAATGGAAAAACATAATTAGACAAATATGCATGGAAACACAAGAGGGAAAATAAAAAAATACGTTTCTTTTTCCTCAAAGTTACCTCATAAGCAGTCTTTACCTCTAATTGTACGCCTAAAGCAAAATAAACATGTTACATCTTCAGAATATTATTCTACTAAAAAGTCATGCATACTGATTATATTATACACATACATTCGCATAGTAACAGCCTCGTCATGTAAAGTTAAGATTATAATCTAGCTAAAGATGATTCAAATGAGTACTAAAAGTTTTAATAGGATTGTGTAATATATAACTACACTTTTGTACCTGAAAAGTTTCATCATCTCCCGAGCCTTTTCCCAACTATGTTGGGGTCGGCTACCAGTCTTACCGGATTCAGCTGAATACCGTATTTTACATGGAGCGACTGCCTATCTGACCTCCACAACCCATTTTACTAGGAAACACAGTATCCCATAGTGAGACTGGTTGTCAGAATCGACTGCCAAAGATCTATGTATGACAGCCGGGACCTACTGTTTAACGTGCTTTCCGAAACCTGAAAAGTTTACCTTATCGTAATCTGGCAGGCTGACAATGATTAGGTGTTTTTAATATAACCTTGTCTTGGTGGCCAGTACTTGTACCATGAATTCTTAAAGCAGTACTGTTGCTGTTGTTGAAGCGAGACGGCGCGCACACTGCGCGTAGCGGCGTCTCGCTCACACACAACTTTCCTACTGCAAAATTATTGACACATTATCTATTAAATAAAAGTTACTATGTTTTAATCTGTTATTACACCATTACTTTGCAAACAATTATTTATCACCACGCTTAACGGGTGTTTTGTATTTTGTGTACCATAGGTACCAAAACATATAAAAAAACCAGCCAAGTGTGAGTCGGACTCGCGCACCGAGGGTTCCGTACAAACCTGTAGGTATATAAGTAAAAGTTCACCCATCACGACAATCGAGTCATAGTTTTGGTATTTTTATTGCAAATTTTCAAAAATATTTTTTATTATTATGATGTAACAAAAAATTTACGGTTTTCGCAATTTTTCCTTTATCTGTACTACAGGGTGGGCCAGGAATTAGTTAACATTTAAAAAAATCTTATAAATTTAAAAACCATTTGACATATTTTAAAAATTTAATTGGAAATTATTTTTAAAAAATTATATCATCTAAATGGCCACCGTTTCGAGTTTTGCACTCTTCTAAGCGAGTACCTAATTTTCGAGTACTCGACGGCAAAGAGACTGCGACATTGCGGACATATTTTCTTCGGTGATTTTTTCTTTTAGTTCACGAAGTGTTTTTGGTGTATGGGTGTATACACGATTCTTTAAATACCCCCATAGAAAGTAGTCTGCTGGGGACAGATCTGGGCTCCTGGGTGGCCATGGGATGTCGCTTTCGGAAACATTTCTTTGACCACCGGCAGGGACTCGTTGGATGTATGACAAGTGGCTCCATCTTGTTGAAACCATGAGTTATGGTTGTAGCCAGCAAATTCCAGTAACATAGGTGCCAAGAACTCCCTTAATATTTTCACATACTCAGCCGAACGTTTGCGCGTCGATAAACCTGGATCACGTCGAACAGAAGCGTAAACTTGCTGCACGTTCTCTTCGCTCCGAGATGTCCATGGGCCGCCGGTTTGCTTCACATTTAGTGTAGATCCCGTCTCTTCAAACTTCTTCACCCATTTCTTTATTAAAGGAGCACTCGGACACTGACTTAAGTCGTGCAAATCGTATCAACGCGAAATAAGAGTCTTACAGTAATGAGCGAATTGTTGTTTAAATAAAATTGTTTCACACAATAAGCGCGCTGCGGCCCCGTGGAGCGATCCATTGCGACTAAATTTCCAAAAAAACGAGCTAGTGGCAAGACCCCTCCCCGCGCCCCGCACGGTTTTCGTTTGCGCGGGATGTTACATTCAAATGTTAACGAATTCTTGGCCCACCCTGTATAAGACGTTACTTCGTACCAAATTTCAAGATTCTAAGTTCACGGGAAGTAGGTACCCTGTAGGTTTTGATTCCCGTGCGAGTTTCGAAAATTTGCGGCATAAACGGCTGTATCTTTTGATTGCTTTGGCTTAGAAGTTTGATTTTTCCACAGCTCCAAGGGACAGTACCTACACTTGAGTATTAGATATAAATTTCAGTTTGATACCTCCACGCGTTCCTAAAAAAACGGTCTTGACAGACGGACGGACGGACGGACAATGAAGTGATCCTATAATGGTTTCGTTTTTTTCCTTTTGAGGTACGGAACCCTAAAAATGAAAAAAAAACTAATCCACGATGTTTAATGACTCGGCAATACATTGCAATATAATTAATAGGACTAATGAAAATCCTAGACGCTAGGCTTGGAATTTATGATAAATTCCTTCAGTCTGTGTTTCCCCGGTGCAAATTCTCGGCTGCATCGCAACCGTCCACTGAACTGCAATAATGCCAGTCACTAGCCACTCCTTGGCTTTGATACATAGAGCTACTAATCTCTTAGCTGAGAAGAATATCGAATGTATTGAAAGATGCTCTACAAGTCAACTTGCAATCGATAAACAAAGGATGAATGATACTGTACTACAAATAATATTTTTTCAATTAATTAATTAAAAAACGTACATTTTCACGTCTTTCAAAGGTCTTTTTACATACTCTTTTCAACAACCTTAAAAAAAATAGCATTATGCATATTTCCCTAATCCTTTCTGTATCAAAAGAGGTATCTTTTATCATTACACTTCAAGAGTCTCAATCAAGGAAAATGTGAATTCTAAGCAGGTCAGATTTATTTCATTACTTCATGTTACGTGTCCAACTGCTTATAGCATCGTGATTGCAACTGCCTTCGGGATTCCTAAGACAGGTGCATTAAACCTACCTTTCCTATCTGTGATTTAAATTGCACAGTTAATATTTGTAGCATCCACTCGGTTCCTTTTGTTGGGATGGAAAACGAGTGTAAAAACGATAGATAGTTGATGTGTATTTTATAGTCTAAATTAACAATTTCTAAATACATTAATCAATTGTATACATATATAACTAAAACCGTAACAATTTAACGTAACTAAACTACACATCATTAGGTAGCATTTTTCAGTGTCTCATACTCAAAAGCGCAAATCTTTTAATCTCCAATGCTCAAAATGACGCTACATAAATTTGTTTTTTATTCTTCTTTCCTTCAAAAACTCCACACCACATTACCATCAAAAATCCACATAACTAGCCATTAAAAGCTTCCTGCAAAAATACAAAAAACACCCACAAAGATGTCCCATTCACAACTATAAATCCCTAGATATGGCCGGAAACTTTTCACATGGCGAAAATTGTGAATGGCCCGTCGAACAATATGCGTTGTATTTCAGTGATACCACAATGAAAACCGGTAGTGAATTTCGGAAGTGCAGCTAAAGCTTTGCACGTGCTGCATACACACTGACAGACGGACGTGTAGAATCGTGAGCTGGATAATTATTATTTATTAATTTAAATGTAGTTAATTGTGGCGGTTGTCTTTTATTTGGGATATGTGCGGTTTGCTGGATGTGGTTTCGTTATAAGCCAATTTTGTGGTATGAATTTAATATGGCAGTTGTATGTGAAGCGGATATGCTCCAGCGGATATTCTGTATGGCGTTGTTTGCGACAGCATCGAGGCTGTTTAGCGATTGCATCTGAATCGCTGAAAAAAGGCATCGCGGGCTATAATGGCTCTACATACCTTACTGTGACATTGTCACTTTCTGGTAGAGTTTTAGTGACAGTATTTTTTTTAGTCTGTTTTTGCTTTTGATAATACGGGCTTATACACTTTTATGTTATGATATTTTCTTCTTGGTTTCTATAAGTCCTAGACTATGCACTCATATATATACTTATACGACTACACGACTATTTCCGCCATGTTTTTGTAATCAGTTATTACACTTAATTTTGTATCAAGCGTTACCGACAAATATTACATTTGACAGTCTTCAAGTCAGTATGTATCTGTATAATATTATTACTACAGTTGTTACATGTATTCAGCGTGCAGCCGCCCTAACATCTAACTTAAACATCAAGTAACGCATGCGTCTCATTATATAATATTCAAGCTGTCTGCTAAAATATTTGTAACTTGAATATTAAACTGAAAAAAACACAAAAATATACCTTTTCCTAATAGTCAACCAATACTACGTATGTATTCCATTCTCTATATTGAGAACTGAAAAAAGACAGATCTATGATAAATATTATTTTTTTACTAGTGTTGTGACCCGCGGTTTCACTCGCCTTGATTTTCCTAAGGCAAGTAACGTTATGTTAAATCGCTTACCTTCCTCTAGAAACGAGCTATCAATTAACCAAATACATTTATTTGAAATCTGACTGATAGTTAAAAAAATAGCGAATTCCAACAAACAAGATTTATAGCTTTAATGTATTAACGTATAGATATACTACATTCAATTTTAATAAAGATAAAACAATCTTTATTGTTTGTCTGTTGCAAAATTCCAGTATTATTTGTTTACATCTCCCCGTACTAATGCAGATTGCGATAAACAAAACCACATTCAACGCATCTAACAAATAAATTGTACAAGTTTCCCCTTTCCCCTTGAATAAATTCCTCATTTATTTATTCATTCCGCGTCCATTCGTAGTAACTGTTTATAAAACGAAAAGCAAAATGTCACAGGAAGATTGTGAACTTCGTTAATTTATAATCATTCTAGGAGTGTTGTGTACTGTTGAAAAATGTTGATTAGATTTTTTTTTGTATAAAGACGTTACCTAACGTGAAAAGGTCCTGTCATTCCCCTTCGAATTTAACCTTGAGTTTTACGATCACAACAATATGGAAGAGGAATGAATTAAAAAATTAAGAAACCCCCAATAATTTAAGATTTCCGTCAAACATAGATAACAACACTCCCGAGTCCCGACGTATTCACATTTCAAACAAAATGAAAAACAAAATCAATATTGGTTCATGCGACACAGACACGTAAGACTCCGTCGTATTAGCGTCGGGGGTTAAAAACTAGTTAGTAATGGTTGTAGTACACAATAAGTAACAATATTATAAGAACCAGAATGATTATAAAATAACAGTTTTCACAGTCACCCCGTAACATCCACACCAAGAGTTACCATTGTGTAATTAAATTTCTTAACCCGAGACAGAAAATGTTGTTTATAAAATACGAAATTAGTATTAAAAGTGACTTTTAGAGAATCGGGTTTTCTTTAACTCAGTGAGAGAAATCGGGGCGGAAGATTTTGATAAAATATACACTTAATTTGTTTGTTGATCGTGTTAGCTTAAAGTTGGGTGAAAATATCGTTAAAGAAGTAAGGAAGTATTTTAAAGAGAGTTAATTACTTCACTGTTTATGAGTTAAACATATTTTTAAACTTTTGTATATAAGTATCTCTCAAACAATAACAGTTCCAGCCAGACACAATTTATAAAAAGAAAATTGCGTTTAATAAAAGAGTACCTATGTTTTGCTCGTAGCATTACTACACTCCACACGAAATAAAGTAAGTATACAATATAAATACCATGGCAACTTTTAAATGAAACTTGAATGGACTATTTTGAAAACGGGGTCCACACTGCCCATGGTCCATCGGCATATAAATACTTCAAAATACCTTTTATTTGTTTTTTTTTTGTTTGTTGCCAATTTCCGTCGAATTTAGATTTAAATTAAATGTTTTTAATACAGTTTTATTTTTCCGTATATTTTGGGGACAATAATATGGCATTCTCTTTTCCCACAAATGTTTATTTTTTTACGTCGTTGTAAAATTTATAAATAAATAAAAAAAAATACAAAAATCTCTATTCACGTCTATTTATAGGCGTTGTATACTAAGATACTGCAAATTATGAATTTGGACTAAATAACGACCCTAATAAATATCTTAAGAACGCTAACGCCCCATCAGACCTCACAAAAGGTACAATGCATCACTTTAAATAAATGAGACTCTCGGGCACTTAATTATAAACCTTAGAATTGCTGCTTAAGTATGATTATACCTCAAATCTCTTGCTGTTGTTATGCATGCAATAGCTTGTAGTTTTTAGACGAGTAATAGACAAATAGTTAAATTCATCGTATTTAGAAGCTATGATGCCACAGATGTCAACTTCACTTCAATGTCATGCCATGCCACAGACGTCACCTCAGTCATACACTCTTCTTATTGCGTCGGAGGTGAAAAATAATTACGCAAAATAATAATAATATTCCAGGACAACTCACACACGGTTATCTGATCCCAAGCTAAGCAGAGCTTGTGTTATGGTAACCAGACAACTGATAAACATACTTATATATTTCTAAATACATACATATTATAGATAAATTACACCCAGACAACCAGAACAAATGATCGTGTTCATCACACAAACATTTGTCCTGGGTGGGAATCGAACCCACGACCTCCGGTATAGCAGTCAGTGTCACTAACCACTAGACCAACAGGCCCGTCAGGCAAAAGCTTATGAAACTATTAAAAATAAATAAAAAAAAGGTATTTCTGTGAAAGCTGATAACTAAATGATTTATTTTAAAAGGCAAATATGCACAAATTATCCAAAAAGGAGAAGTTCCAATCATTACAAGATTTGCTTATTTTATGTTATCTATATTAATTATTATGTTTAATACCTAAGAAAAAATACAAAGCCTTTTTGCTTAGAAACAGCTTTCACAATCTCCTTGTTTACCTGGTTACGTAACGTAACCTGTTTCAGGTCTTACAAAAAATAAACATTTACTTTCTTTATCCCAAAAGCTAGAAAAACCTTTTGTTTTGTTTCAAATATTCTTCTGTATTTTATTTCTTTAGATGCTGGATTATAATTAACTTCTTTGTATCACATAAAAAGTTACGAAAAATAAAAACATTTTAATTTAATTCAGAGTTTTCAAAGTAACTACTTTTTACACGACTGCCCAAAAAGGAGTGTTATGTTTTCAGGGTTCATGTATGTATGTATGTAGGTATGTATGTATGTATGTATGTTTGTGAGTTTCTTTATTCCACCATAACTTCTAAAAGGCTTGACCGATTTCAATGTTTGTGGTATCATTAGAAGCGTTGAGTTATCCCGAGTGACATAGGCTATGTGGACATTAAAAAATGGTCAAGTGTGAGTCGAAATCGCCTGCAAAAGGTTCCGAACGAAATTTTTTTTTGTGTTGTGTCATGCTTTTTTGTTGTTCACTAAAAGGTATTAAATAAAAAAAATATAATTAAAAATTAAAAAACACGCCTGCCATGTAAAAGAAAATAAAAACAAGTCAAATATTTGCAGTCGGGGGACCTATAATGAATTGTTCCAAGTAACCGACCCCGACTACAAATATTTGACTTGTTTTTATTTTCTTTTACATGGCAGGCGTGTTTTTTAATTTTTAATTATATTTTTTTTATTACAAGCTTTTATTTAACTTGCAAGGTATGTTAGGAACTAGGTTTGTTCAGGTGGAATCTTGCAACTCACACTGTGTAATGACAGCAGAATGCCAATTATCGTAAAAATTACCAAATGAAGCAGGTCATTCGGTCAATTCAAGCAACTCTTAAATAGCAGAATCGGGGCCCTGTAACTTTGTATACACTGGTTTGGATGACAGTGTATAGTTAGCCGTGACGTCATTGTAAATTCAACATGGATTGATTAAAAAGCTTGTGTTTAAAACATATTTTAAATGTAAACTTATTGCCCTAAACATAGCTATGAAAACAGAAGCCTTGTAGTTTTACTCTACTAACATTCTAAATTAGGCTGATAACCAAGCAAAAAGCGTTATTCAACTAAAAAGGTAAAGGCACTGACGTCATTTACTCCAAAATTAAATCTATCTGAGCCTTTTATAGCATTAGCTCAGTCTGTCCTAAAATAGTTCTAGTTCTAAAAACTACTAAAACATTAAAAGCTGCCTCTCTGTAATGGATTAATAAGCTCCTAAACTAACAAAATGAAGAGCCAACAAAATTATAATACAATTATGTTTGATGTTAAATATCCAATTTATACCCTCACCGTACCCGGTTAGGCGAAGGTGAGTTCCCCAGAATATCCGCCGGTCATTAGCCGGTAATTATGCAAAACCGGGCAACCCGGATTAACATAAACACATGTGGATGGTCGGTTGTAGGGATGCAAGAAAATATTTATAAATAAACGGTTGTGGTTAATTTTTGATGAACGTGAACCGTTTTAGGCTAAATCTCAGGGTTTTGTTAAGTTGTGTTGTTTAATTATGTATACGTATATACGTATACGTATCAGATTGACACAAATCAAGATGACGATTATGGTTTTTAGGGTTCCGTACCCAAAGGGTAAAACGGGACCCTATTACTAAGACTCCGCTGTCTGTCTGTCTCCAGCCTGTATCTCATAAACCGTGATAGCTAGAAAGCTGAAATTTTCACAAATGATGTATTTCCGTTGCCGCTATAACAACAAATACTAAAAACCACATAAAATAAATATTTATGGGGGGCTCTCATACGGCGGTGGTACGGAACCCTTCGTGCGCGAGTCCGACTCGCACTTGGCCAGTTTTTCTTATTATAACCATATTAAAAGGTATCGAAATTGTCTGTAAAATATACATTAAATTTTATTTTCTTGTTACAGGTACGTACAATCTGCTACTGATTCTACTGAAATAAGGTACAAAAAATACTTTATATAAAATGCAAATATAAAAATTAGAGAATGAAGGTTTTTACTATTTTGTAAATCCTATAGGAAATTATTTTACATTGCATTAAATCATGAAATATTCCTGCCACTGGCATCATTTCTATTTAGGACATTATTCAAAAATACGCCACAATATATTTCAGTCACACTGAAATGGAATAAATAAGGCTTTAGACATATCGCGGGCATACAGCTCTACGGCTGTCAGTTTCAAGTTGACATTGTCACAATATATTTAGATAATCAGTATTGTGTGACTGTCATAAAGTGTTGAAGACACAGTTCCATTGTGAAAATTAAATGCTATGACAACAAAGCTTGATTATTCTAAGGTCTTGCGGACTGTGGAAAAATCTTCTGAGGATAATAATAATAATATCCTGGGACAACTCACACACGGTTATCTGATCCCAAGCTAAGCAGAGCTTGTGTTATGGTAACCAGACAACTGATAAACTTACTTATATATTTCTAAATACATACATATTATAGATAAATTATACCCAGACACCAGAACAAATGATCATGCTCATCACACAACATTTGTCCTGGGCGGGAATCGAACCCACGACCTCCGGTATAGCAGTCAGGGTCACTAACCACTAGACCAACAGGCCCGTCAAATAGAAAAAACTACTACTATTATTACTATTACTAATAGTTACCACGATCACGTTGACCAAAACTCTATTGCTTGTTCATTCAGCTTGATATAGCAACTAACCCCTTCAAGTGCAATCATTACAGTTCTGCCGATTGTCCATCGTCTAGTTGTTTTATTCCAAATGCCAAAAGATTTGACACTTAGTCTGAGCAAGAATAAGCAAGAGCTATAAAATAAAATAATAAGTAACGAACGGTATCTATCAAATTAAATAATCCAAAGAAGGACTCAACTTTTGCTAAAATGTGCAATATAATACCGCACGCTATGACGTCGTGACCAAACTCACGACAAAGTGCGATGAACTCATGAATATTACTCTTCCTAAGTCCTGAACTAAGCACAGTTGATATCCCTACTTGTAATTCTAAAATGTTATATGCCCAGGAAAAAAATAACTACATTTTTACTAAGACGTCAAAAGGCCATGAAGGTGTATGGCAACACCGAAAAATCCACCAATAATAAAATAAGCAGACAGTTTCAGATCTTTAAAAAATATTTGGGTATCCGGTGCTGCACGAATTCGGAATAAGCGTAAAATCGTAATACTTACCTACCTACCGTTCAAAGCGTAGGCTCTACTAAAAACCTCTGTAGGAAGCTCTAATGGTTTTCAAAGATCTGCGACTATTATTATTATAAATATCCATAAGGCATGCTAACCAACTCTTCTCTCATTCAATTATTAAATTCCATCAGTATATCTCTGGCATGCATTACATACAACACATTTTCATTCTAAACACGGACACTTCTCCATTCTTTCATTCCATTTTATTATGATTTACTGCAAATAGTGCTTTTATGATGCAATTCATTTAAATCGGATTTATTTTTATGCGTCATAAAACACAGCCGCTGTGAATTATGTCGGCTAATGCGTTTGATGGTGTTTTCCTCTTAAATATGTTTGCGTAAACAAAGGAAATGAGTGTTATGGTCTTATTAAGTTGTTTCAAAACCTTTTATTAGGGTGGTAATACAGACATTTTCGAATTAGCTGAGTAATTTATATATTTTTAAATGAAAAATATTAAAAAATGGAAGTGCCAAGAGTAAGTTTAATGGGTTACGAAATCAGCAAATATCACTTGCCTTAATGTTTTGAGTTATCATAATTTCCAATCAGATGTGTGTAACATGAGCATCTTTTGTTTTTTCTTTTTTTTATATATACATTATACACTTATACAGTGGATGGTGTATTATACAATGATGCCTCAGATAAATCTAAATAATCGTTTTATTTTATAGAAGCATTGGCGAAAGCCAATGCAGGAAACTATCGGATGGTGATGGATTTATGGGCTTAAAGAAAACTAATATTCTGATTTACACAGATTTTAATTAGGAGAAAAAATAAGAACGTACAACATCACCAAAAGCCGGGCCGGAAGGAACAAGTGACGTTCCAAGACAACTGTCAACAATACAGGAGCATTTACAAAGTTCGTTTCTTTTATTGCGTTTACAAAAACACCTTTCTAACAACTTATATTGTAATTTATATCTGTTTGTTTCCCAAATAAAGAAAAAAAAAATGGCATGTGATAGCTATAATCATTCTCAGAGAGACGAATTTTATGACACTAGCTTCCGAAAATATACTTACAAATAATTTTTAAAGGTAAAGCATTAGCGATACAAGTGTTTTACGTTTTTCTATCTAGCGTCATTCAGTTCGATGAATTTCGTCCTGAAGAGTTTCAATAAGCGTCCCACTCAAAAACTTTTCCCGCGTGGGTTTTTACATCAATCTTACGTATAAAACACAAATATGACATTAAAAAAATAGTTCTAGTTTTCTTAAGGATTTTTCGATTTTTCGAATTTTGGCCAGTCGAAGAACTATATTTAGATCACACACCTGACGTAAACCTAATAATTATGCTTGTTTAAAGTAAAAATGGTTGGTAAAATGGTATTAAAAAAATCGGATTTTATGTAAGTATATTTTATAGTAACTTTATACTTATCATTTTTATCTTAACTGTATGCATTTTCAATTTGTATCTAGCAGACGGTTTCCAATCCTAAAAAAATATTTAAATTATTTTTTATAAATATAATAAATTAAATACACTTGTTCTTAAGCTTATCGAAACCCCAAGTATTCACAGTAAGCGAAAAGTTCTGGTTGCCCGCAATTAATTGTTCAATTAGTGTGAAAACCGGAGTTAAAAGTTGTTTATACCACTTTATATTTAGATAATGGAAGAGTCTATTTAAATGGATTATTAAGTTTATTTTTCAAAGAAAATCTTTCCAAAGAGGTACGCAGAAATGAGGATATATATTTACCTCATTGACGTCCTAGGTCTTAACTCAGGCCCTTAGACCTTTAGTTGAGACCCTTCTTCGTTGTTGGCCATGCCATCCAAAAAACTGATTACTATATGCAAACAATTTGTAGCTACAACTTAAATATAACTAAAGTACTACCTTCATTTTGTCATTTCAGAAGTTAAACAAACGCAGCACGATTCACAATCTTGTGTGAGTTCTGAAATATATTAAAATTCTATAAAATAAAGCCTCGGGGAGTAGGAAATGCAAAGCGATTGATCTTATTTGCAGCACGTTCTCAAAGTAAATGGATGAGAACGAATGTTGAGAGCAGAAAGTAATGGATGACGTTATATTCATTGTCAGATGTAATGCCTTTAAAACACGGGTATCTGAAGTGGTAAATGTATTTGATTTATTACATTTAAAAATTGTATGGCCAATCTCAGCTGGGATAGTGAACCGAGCCAGAAATCAGGTTGTCGGGAGTATATGAATAAACAATTAATAACACAAATGTGAAAGAAAAAAAACATTTTAATTAAGAGCTTCTTTTTCAATTAGGTGAACAAAGTAAAATAAAAAAAATATAATTATAAAAATTAAAAAACGCCTGCCATGTCAAAAAAAAATAAAAACAAGTAATTATAATTTTTTTATTTAATACCTTTTAGTGAACAACAAAAAAAACATGACACAACATAAAAAAAAATATCGTTCGGAACCCTTTACAGGCGATTTCGACTTACACTTGACCATTTTTTAATGTCAACATAGCCTATGTCACTTGGGATAACTCAAAGCTTCTAATGATACCACAAACATTGAAATCGGTCAAGCCTTTTAGAAGTTATGGTGGAATAAAGAACCTCACAAACATACATACATACATACATACATAAATGAACCCTAAAAACATAACACTCTTTTTTGGGCAGTCGTGTAAAAAATAAATAACTAATTTGAAATTCAAGGCTTCAGAACAACGTTCTCCTCTAACTATACCAAGTCGAACTTTAAAAAAAAACGATCTCCAAATCATTGCACACTCTTAATCAATAGAAAATAACAAAGAACCTACAAACCTAACAATAAAACGATAGAAAACGACGCGTGTGTGTAAACACAAGGTCTTCAGATAGAATGTAATGGACCATAAATTTCAATCATTATCTCCCGTTTGACGCCTCGGTAACCTTTCCACTTAGGGGATCCCCCGGGGCTAAGGCGAGCAATGCACTCATATATTCTCAATTAATTCTATCGATAAGCTAGTGGTGGAAGGATATATGGGGCACTATGATTGCTTGTGTAAGACTGAAGTTCTAGAAAGGAAAAAAAAGATCCGATTGTAATTTTCTTTCATTTAAGAGTAGAAAAATTTTAAGCCGTGTTTAGTTAGTCTAGGATTGAAAAGATAATGTTCGAACTTTATTTCTCCACTGAGATATAGGTTTATATAATGCTGCCTATGTAATGAATAGGTTTTATAAATCTTTACATAATTTGACAGGCCTGTTGGTCTAGTGGTTAGTGACCCTGACTGCTATACCGGATGTCGTGGGTTCGATTCCCACTCAGGACAAATCTTTGTGTGATGAGCACGATCATTTGTTCTGGTGTCTGGGTGTAATTTATCTATAATATGTATGTATTTAGAAATATACAAATATGTTTATCAGTTGTCTGGTTACCATAACACAAGCTCTGCTTAGCTTGGGATCAGATAACCGTGTGTGAGATGTCCTGGAATATTATTATATTATTATTATACTTAATATTCTTAGATTACCAAAGTGGCTTGTCGTGAACCAATTATTTAATATCGGGGTTAAGATAAAAATGGTCATATTGAATTGATTCCAGCACAGGAGAAAAACCGAAGTTAAAAATAGTAAACCAATACTTTGTTACAACAATTATCCACAACACATACTCGTATATAATTAAATCAAGAATGTGACCAGCCTTATTTAAAATATGATCGAATATCAACGTTCTATAAAATTCGCGCGTAATTATTCCGCTTCGAAATAAAAGCCTCTCGCAGAGATGAGAGGCATTGATTACTTCGATTGCTCTCTGTGTGGCGATTGTAGGGCGTTAAATCCCCTATATATCCCATACACTATGCATAGTAGGATAAGCGCTGGGATTTACCATTAAAAGTCCGAAAATTTACGAAATTTGTATTTCGTTGAACTGATTGTTTTCGTTAAAATGAATCTTTAACCCAATGAGTAGCAGGAAATTCTGTGTATCAAACTACATTTGTATGAATATTTTTTGATAGTTTACTAAATTTATTTATTGTTTATCCTATAATCATAAATAAATTTTGTAGGAAAGAGAATTATGCTATGGGAAACTAACCTTCCCAATTTAGGGCGCAAAATAAATCAATATTTTGGATACAGTCATCCACATTTTTTTTAATCTTCTATTACGTTTAGGATTAAATCCAATCCAAAAGTTAAATGTTTTGATACATAAAAATGATGAAACAAGTAGGTATTTGCGAGCTATGACCATATTTGGTGTATCTGTCCTGTACTGTCAACTACCTACCAGTTAAACTCTTAATAAACGAAACATAAAACCACAACATTTTTTCCTACTTTGCTCTCTGCTGGTCCCAAAACGCAGGGAAGCGTGAATGTTCCATGCAATCACATATTTCATAGCCAACAGAGACGTTTGATATGCGACCCGCTTTTAATCACTCCCGTCGAATTGAATGTCCAACCAGTTTTGACTGAAAAATTGACATTCTGAATGACTCTAGGAAACTGTGACAAATATTTCCATGAACCTAATGGAGGAATAGGGTAGATGACTAGGTATGAAAAGTCAAAATTTATTTAGTCCGCCATATAGATAACCAAATATAATAGACACATATTTTTTCTTTTCTCAAATAAATTACAAAATACGAAGATAAACCGCTGTAAAGTTCAGGAGTGGGGGCTTGTGACGTCACGGCTAGGTACAATTTGTACTCAAACGTGTAATTCTTTGTTTACGGGACTAAAAAAAAATACGTGTCTAATATTTTTTTTTTTTCTTAAAGATGGACATAAAAATAAAAATTAGTCATCATCCCTATTCTTTCATGGTTGGAAATAAACGAAGGATGTATAAATTATTTTTTGCCTTAAGCTGAGCAGAGACCTACTTTTTTGTAGTCAAAAATTTTCAGCCCGCGCTTTGTTTAAGTGTGAACTTAAAACTTGTACATATACAACTCAGGAATAAAATACTTTAGGCATTTATCATAGTATTTAGTTTATTGAACACTTTATAGTAACTAAGTCAAATACATCATACTAAAATTTAATATCCATACAAATATTAAAAAATGCGAAAGAAAATCCGTCTACTCGTCTATCTGTCTGTCTTCTTAAATTTCACGTTTCAACTATTTAACCGATAGTAATTGTAATGGTTAACTTGCACTCTTAGAAAGGAGATAGGCGTTTTATTGCCGTAACAAACAACATCTACCGGGCAAAGACGACCTCCGTGGTCGAGTGGCATACGCACCGGTTACAAGGTGTCGCTAGCTCTGAGGTCCCGGGTTCGATCCCCGGACGGGTCAATGTAGAAACCAAAAATGTTCTACATTGCCTCGGGTCTGGGTGTTTGTGGTACCGTCGTTGTTTCTGAATTCCATAACACAAGTGCTTCAGCTGAAGTAGCTACTTACTTTGGGTTCAGAGCAATATATGTGATGTTGTCCGCATTTATTTGTTTAAAGGTGTGGGCGAAAGCTAGTTATACATAAATCCTATTTGTTCATGAACATTGACCATAATTATCACAAAGGCTAAATTGAAATCAATACTTGATTTACAAGTGCTCTCATAACTTACGAGTTATGATACTACATCGATACTTACTTCTTCCGGCATACTCCATCTAAAGTTATTAAGTAGACACCAAGTTAGGCGAGTAATGGCTAAGTTAAAGTTTGCTTTTTTATTGTAAGTAGTTTGTAGTTTGTAAAAAATGCACTGTAGGAAAATTATGGATCCATTTTCTTAAAAAAATTGTCTTGTTTTGCCGTGTACATAAATAAAACAGGCCTTGTAAGTTTTAGTGGCGACAAAATTTTCATGAAATATAACATTTAAATTATACAGTGGAATAAAGAAAGTAAGTAATGTGTAATGTAGTAATCAAATAATTTGTTTTACTCTAATTATAATTATTTATTTATGTTTTAATATTTCAACAGTTAATCAAACGTATCTCATTTTAAATAACTTTCTAAAAAAAACAACTACACAAAGACGTCAAGACAACCCTTGTTAATTTTAAAAAGAGAACAATTACAGCCGCCATATTTAAACGAATAACATTTGTAACCTCCCTACGGCTACAGATCTTCTTTAATTTTTTCTACTTTTCGTCCATTTTATTATGTATTGTATGTTAGTTTATTATGTATAAAGAAAAATAAAGGTATGTGCGCAGCGTTATTCCCGACTGATACAAAAAGACAAATAAATAGAGGCATTTACATGTCAAAAGGTTATCTCGATTTCAAAGGACGTTAAAAGGGTCCTTTTATATTGTATTCTAAGCTTAAAAGGATGTAGTATGAACTATGCTTACTTGTTTTATTGTTATTTCAATAGCTGCTTATGTATTTTGTTAAAAGAATGTGACAGAGTCGAATGAGTGTCAGCAATAATAAGATTTTTGGAAATGAGGTTTACGAGTTGAAATATAATAGGAGTAGGTATAACACTTCTGCAATAAATGTATATACTTATATCGGCGCTTCGATATTTTTAGTGTTAAGAAACGTGAAAAGGAACCGCTGAAATATGACAAGCGGGTTGACGTTTCTTGACATTGACGCAACTCTGGGCTCTTTTGCTCGCGGCCGTCGGATGAAGAGGAATCTGGTGGCTCCGCATTGAAGCAAGACGTGTTCAGTGGAGTGTCGCTGTTCTTAATTCTCCTCGCCCGCCTACCCACGATAGCTCGGCGATCGCAATGAACGATGATGATAACTAAGGGCCTATATTTCATATATAAAATTCTCGTGTCACAATGTTAGTTACCATACTCCTCGGAAACGGCTTGACCGATTTTTATGAAATTGTATATGCATATTCAGTATGTCTGAGAATCGGCTACTATCTATTTGTCATACCCCTAAGTGGTAGTAGGTAGGTAGGTAGTAGGCAGGTGCTGGGTAGAAAAAATTGCATTGCAACGCATGCCGGGTACAGCTAGTCTTATATATAAAATTCTCGTGTCACAATGTTAGTTACCATACTCCTCCGAAACGGCTTGACCGATTTTTATAAAATTTTATATGCCTATTCAGTAGGTCTGAGAATCGGCTACTACCTGTTTTTCACACCCCCTAAGTGGTAGTAGGTAGGTAGTAGGCAGGTGCTAGGTAGAAAAAATTGCATTGCAACGCATGCCGGGTACAGCTAGTATATAAATAAATATTGAAAATAACTGAAATAATTCCGCCAGATAATAACATAAAACAAAAGAAGTACACAAACAATATGTTGCATCTTCTATTTATTTTCCTTATTCCCCTTTAGCAAAGACGTTGCATGAAAAATGGCTACCCTATGTAGTCTTTATATCGTATTTCATTACTATAAGGGGAAAAGTAATAAACATATTGACCTACAAATAGTAGTCTTGGGGGAAAATAAAGTTTTCGTACAAAGAGATTAATGGCAATTGGGGTTACAGTTATTGTTATTTGTTTATGTCAAAAACTACACTAGCTAATTGGCCGGAATACAAGGAACTTTGTCTACCGGGTCAATTTGAAAAGCGATGTTTTTAAAAATCAGACTTTAAAAACATGTTATTTGACTGGCCTGTTGGTCTAGCGGTTAGTGACCCTGACTGCTATACCGGAGGTCGTGGATTCCTTATTATTATTATAATAACATAATAATAATAATATTCTGGGACAACTCACACACGGTCATCTGATCCCAAGCTAAGCAGAGCTTGTGTTATGGTAACCAGACAACTGATAAACATACTTATATATTTCTAAATACATACATATTATATATAAATTACACCCAGACAACCAGAACAATCATTTGTTCTGGTTGTCTGGGTGTAATTTATATTTATTATCATAATGACGGGCCTGTTGGTCTAGTGGTTAGTTGTTGTAACAAATGTTTGTGTTATGAGCACGATCATTCGTGCTCATAACACAAACATTTATCCTGGGTGGGAATCGAACCCACGACCTCCGGTATAGCAGTCAGGGTCACTAACCACTAGACCAACAGGCCCGTCATTATGATTTCATGTCTAGGCCAATGAAAATATTTAATTGTTCAATTATCTTAGCCTATTGTGAATTATGATATTGGTAATGAGACCTCTATTATTAATAAAAATAAAAAGTAGAAACTAAATATTTGCAAGACGTTTTGTATGTAGTTACTTCTAATATCTTTAAAATGTTAAATATGCCTATTTATAATTATTATTATCTATCTTCTATTAAAAACTTAGACTTATGTACCTCGAACGGCTGAACGCTATTTACTCACCTTTGAATTCTCGGTTAGCTAGTTAAACTTAGTGTAGACACTTGACAGCTGTCTGCTAATATCCCAATGGCTGGGATATCCTAAAGTTATCCTGAATAATCATTTATTTAAACTCATGAGAAATCAAACTACATACAAATACATACCTAAAGCAAACAATTCATTCAAAAGCATATTATATCACAGCCTTATTTCACGGTACACTTCGTCAAACACGCGAAATTTCCTCGATCGTTCGAAATTATCTTTTGGGCCTCGTTGGCTACACAATATCACACGCCTAGTTAAACAAACTATTCTTTTTATAAGATAAATACAATGAAATCCTTCCCCTTTCTCTGAAGCGTAGGTTTGGTAAATACAAAAATAATTTGTGTATAAAACTGTATTGAAAACACTAGCTTTTGGCTGTGACTTTGTCGGCACGGGCTATTTAATTAAGTTTAAAAAAGCACTCAGTATAATTTCATATTAATGTAAAACTGGAATAACAAATATCCTATGAAATAATCTGAGTTATGAACTATTCATATTATTATAACGAATTCAATAAAAATCGCACGTGTCGTTTTCTCGTAAAGAAGGAACAAACATACGATTACACAAACATTCACACATAGTATTACTTGCACAGTGTAATTAAACTCGCCCGCCAAACGGATCCCTAACTTAAATGATTTGAACATGTATTAACTAGTTTGATAACACTGGGTATTCGTACCATGAATAGACTCGTTTCAAAACTATAAATAGAACGAATTTACTGTTTAAATAATGTATAATATGTTAAACAACTATAATGTATATTTTAGAGAAGTAGGTACTTTGTTCAAAACACAGAGAAATGCCAAATCTAACAGACGAAATACATTTTTACCTTTATAGCTTAATAGCGGTCTATGTTTTTTGGAGTTTTGTATAGCATTTTTTTGTGTGTATTTAAAAATATAAGTAGTTAAACAAATAATATAAATCAAAGACTGATAAAGCACACAACAGAATAAATATTTTAATTAAAATCGAATGAAAGCCTTGTATAACTAAGGATCTGCGTTTAAGTATAGTACTCGAATTGTCCAAGTAAAAAATATACTTATAAAATATATATTATTATACTATCCTTATTAAATATGAAAGTTATTCGAAATCTTTAGGAAAGTTATGTAAACATCGAATATCTTAATAAAAATAGGTCAAACAAAATGCCCAAAATTGAACAAGGAGTATTTACCCGAAAAATACTCGAACTCAAATCTCGAGATCCTAATCCGTATCAAAATCATACTTCAAACTTTATAATTATGTTTTTGCTTCAAGAAAAGTTTTAATTAACAAAATACAAAAATTCTTGTAACAAAGCATTCAATTTACTTTAACGGGGTCTTGATACTTCACAATCTTTTATGGAATCTTCACTCATTACTGTGATGGATTAGATTTTTTTGTTTTTCCATTCAGTGCCAGACAGAGATAGAGGTACACGAAAAGATCGCACCATCTCTTTTCCACAATGGAAATGTAATTAAATGATTCCATGTAACTTCTTAATATTCTTTCTAGTGCTTTCAATTAGATTGTCAACACCTTCGCCCAAAATATTTGTCTTCATGACAAATAACATTTTAATTAACACTTCGTTGCGATACCATTATTTAAATTCTTTAAAATCATGTCAGCAGTTTTTAATTTTCCAAAACTGAAGACAATCGAACAAAATAATAACCAAACGATTTTATTAAGAAAGCACAGCCTTAGAATAGTCCAATTAGAAACCATTTCAGTATAACCTGAGCAAGAAATAGCAACTAAATTAATGACAGTAATACCAATTTAACAAGCAAATGACGATGTTATCCCAATAAACGCTGGGCCATCAGAATTAATCCATGTAATAAGAACATGAACGTAATGAAAGGTCTTTATTAATCTGAGCGGTGTGCCCTGAATACTAATCTGAAGGTATTGGGAACCAGACAATTAACTTCTTAGAACCGACCTTTACCTACAGAAAGTCAAGGGCATTTTTTTTGGTCGATACTGGTTTTTATCCTTAAATATTTTTTCGAAGCATTGAGTTTACAAGATTCTTAAAGAGCTTTGGATAAGATGGCCGTAAGATATCAATTTTACTATTTCCCGCTGGACAGGTTTATTTAAAACTAAGTACATTAATATAACTACAAATATACATCAATAAAGTTTTCAAAATACGCACACTCTAACGAAATTTTCAGCATGTAGGCAAACAGTCATTTCAATAATTCCGTTTATTTCTTTTTATAACATACATAAAAACAATAGGTTAAATGCTTTGTTATTTCAAATCAACGAAATTGAATAACATTTTAAATGAAAATATGTATTACGATTTATACAAAAATTTAGTTGGTTTAGCCGTTACTAAAAGTAGTTAACTATTTTGCATATTTATAATACCAGTTTTAAAAATACATTCCATTATATTCCAGAACCAAAAATGCCAATTTTACCCTCATTGAATTTATTTAGCGTACATTTTGGCGCTTAACTTATGTGCAACAAAATTAACGGTTGATTCTAACTTAGTCGATAAACTAATAAAAGCGACTTCGTGAGCTTGATTAAACTTATTATTAGGTATAGCTAGCTCATCGACAGGTCTGTAACTATCTGCGAACTTATAAGCAATTATTAGTTTTAACACTGGTGGCTAGGAAAGCGAACACTGCAGAAAGTGAGAAAACTACCTTAGGATATTGGTAGTTAATAATAGATAATTGAGTTGGTGGTGATGGAAGTTTGTTTGATGTAGTTTGGTATTTTGAACCTCCGATAGTCAGGTTATGATAGGTCTGTTTTTCTGATGAACATTAAAGAGATTTTGTAGCGTGAAGGAAACTTTTAACGTACGTAATATTTATGAGGATATTAGTTTAAAACCAAATAAAAGTTTTTTTTTGCACGAGATTGTGCAATTCACAGAAGCTGGATGGTTAAGTAAAGTTCATTTACGTAATGGTCGTCCATTTATGTCTCGTATTTTATATATTTCCTCGTCACAAAGAAAATATATTGTTTTTATTAATAAATGTCTTTTGGCATAGTATGTACATACAGAAATACTTACAAATTCTTGTTTTACATAACTTTCATACATGTTTACCTATTTTGAAAGGTTTAATAATATTGTCTTTTCCCAGCTCAGCTCCTTTTAAACTATATGCACTGTTTTCTATCCTGCCCTTTTTTCTCCATTTCTTTAACTTTTTTTTTTCATGAAAATTATCCTGCAACTATGTATCTACAACGCATCACGGAGCTACGTCATCCTGCGCTTCAGCACATTTCATTCATTACTGAGACAAAAGAGCGGACATCAGGCTCTCGTACCGTGACGCACGTTGTATCCCTACGATCTAGTTAGTAAGTTGCAAAAAAAACAGTTTTTAAGCTGATTCTGAAGCTTTTTCAGTGCGTTATACCTAAAGAAAATTCTATCAGGATATTTTTCAGTAATTTATCAAAAAGTGTTCAGAAAACACAATGTTGTCCAAAATTCCTATCTGGAAAATTTTGAGGTAGTGTTATGGGACAATGTTGTCTTTTCCAGGAAATAAATACTATACAGCTTGTTCTGGTAATTTTCGAGCAACCTCAGAGAGTGTGTACTTTTCTGGCATAAATGGCAAGACAAAAGATTTTTTTTTTCTCATCTTATTTACGCTATCAGTCAAATTTACAGTTACAATAATTAAATCCAAAAGCCTCACGGTAAATCCTACAATATTTCTGCGACACCTACCTTGAAAGTAACGTTTTCCATTGCTTGCTCGCTACGGCAACAATGGGAGAGATAGGAGATAGGGCCGTCAATGTGACGCATATTGTGCCGCGTTAAGCGCAGCTTCGAGTGATAACGCTGTTGGCGGCTGGGCTCCTGGTATTTCCATGATTATTTTCATCGCACGGGGAACGAGATTGGAGATTTATGAAAATTATTTTTTAGTTTGTATTGTTACGAAAGATTTGTATTTGCAGTATACTTTTCAACTGAGTAGGGTTTTCAGGGATTCAATTCGTAAGGGATCTAAAGTTAATGAACATGTGTCCTTGAAATTGTATAGGGCCAGAGTGTTATTGAAATGATTTTATGTGAATAAGTAAGTCGAAAAAATACATTCATTGTACATATTTATATTATAATTAAATTGCCAAGGTGCCAACGATTGGGTAGTTTCCCCTATATAAAAATCATCTAAAATTTTATTGTCAAATTCCAATAGAACAGAAAAAAACTCGTTTAAATTTAAATTAATTCTTCTTTATAATTTATTCTGGAGTCTCAACTCCAAAAGAATTTTAGCAAAATAGGGTACAAAATAAAGATCAACCTACAAGAAACGGCTAACAAAAATATTTGCAACAAATTTCTGAGAACCCCCTAATCAAATTTGGTTTTGTCGGCATGGAACCTTACCAGGATTACAAAGGATTTTGTATAAAGAAAACCGAGGTAAATGGTTCCATTTGTTCTTTATTAAAAAGGCAGTTGACACAATAACCGAAAGGTAAAGGGAAATTGTAAGGAATCGTATTGCAGCCTTAACAAAACATTTTTCTTGTAAATTAAAAAGTAATTTTATCTTTACTCTCAGATCTTTACATTATACTTTTCTAAGAATATAACTTTTGGTTGATTGATTCTTTGCGGGCAAGTACTTTCGCAGCTTCGCAACGACCTTATTGCAATTGTTTTTAAAAGGTTTTTAGGAAAAGAGTTTGAAATTCACATAAAGGTAAATTGAACTAAAAAAAATAAAGATATTTGTACATACAATATAAACAATTACATGAAAAATGCGTAAGATTTTCTCTCTATTTCTAAATAAGTCGTAGACTTGATATGTCTTACATATTTAAAACGAATTTCTATATTTTCTCCCTCTAAAAGCCTGTACTTGTTTCTTTTGAGAATGGTGTGTCGTTTTATTATTTAACAGGCTTCAAAAATCTTTTGTGCGAATTTTCCGAGATGCTTGAAATAGTATTTATTTTCTCTTCAAGTCCTTTATACTTAAAAGGGTTCAGAGAATAAAGGAAGGTTCGTTAATGTCCTAATTTTACGCCCAATCTGCAGAACACCTAATTGGGTAGCAAATTAGACCTAAGTCCGAAGTGAAGCTGAAAGTGTAGTTATTCCTTGAGGATGGGTGCAAAATATTACTTGCGGAGACATTGTATTGTATTAATTTTGTTCACATTTTCTCAAATAGCCACCAAATTGTAACCCTTGAGGCACGTTAAATAATGCCCTGATTTAATAATAATAATATGCCGGGACAACTCACACACGGTTATCTGATCCCAAGCTAAGCAGAGCTTGTGTTATGGTAACCAGACAACTGATAAACATACTTATATATTTCTAAATACATACATATTATAGATAAATTACACCCAGACAACCAGAACAAATGATCGTGCTCATCACACAAACATTTGTCCTGGGTGGGAATCGAACCCACGACCTCCGGTATAGCAGTCAGGGTCACTAACCACTAGACCAACAGGCCCGTCGAATTAATGTCGAGAAAATTCATTCCATATCGTAACAAATAAGTAGAAAATTTTACTTTCTTACTCATAAGAGCTTTTCAGTGTTTATTTTCAAGGGCACGACCTTTAGGGGTACATTTCTGAAAGTCGTGTGTTTATGACTAAATAGAACACATTAAAAGAAATAAGTGACAGAAAAATACACATTTAGCGACATCAGCTGCTCGAAGGAACGTGTTCGAAAATTTACAATTTACTTTATTTCAATGTTACATGAAAATATTATTTGGCAGACACCCTACTTTACCAAGAAAAATGTGTTAGGGATGCCTACGCGAACAAATTGCCCTCGTTTTTCCACTTACGTAAGGGGCTAAGCGTGCCTTCAGACACGCGTGGTCTTCACACGATTAGGTCACGTGGGATGTAGTGTGAAGGGTCTTAACAGTTTTTGTAGATTGTTTCAGTATAAAAATGTCGTAATCGTAACTTTGGCGTTAAAAATACAAAATTGCTTTGTAGCGGCAATTTTATACATGTATTTTTTACTTTTTTCACAAAAATCATCACATGTAAACTACTCGAATATCCTATAACCTATTTCAAATATTTGGAACTCGCTTGGAAAATAAACCAATATTGATTTTACAGAATTTTTTTTTAGCTAACGCCATGCTGCTTTCATTTCATTTCGGTCAGCACTTTGTTTAAATTCAAAAGTCATTGACACTATGCTGACATATACTCGTATTGACAAAACCTTAATATTAATAACGAGGAAAAGCTATTGTTTATGCATACAAAAGGCAGGCGTTGGACAATTACGAATTGTTGAGGTCAGTCGGTGACATAGTGTTTGTTATAAAATTAACACAATAGATACCATTATTTCTAAAACATGTGGAGATATCTCTGATATTTATTTATCTGGTTCGAATTTGAGGCCGCAATTTCTTCTATAGTCAGCTAGAAAATGTCGAAAACAGCTTAAAAAATAATTGATTGTATAAAATTACATCATAAATTATTACATTTTAAAGCTACCAAATATTCCATTAAGCAGATTTCTAAGATCCTAAATACAGCTCTAATCGAATGTTAAAACTACTAAACATTTCCATATCTCTAGCAATCTTAGCAACTCAATACGTAAGGAGTTAGGAGGATGCTTCTGATCGGTAAGGATAGTTATACAATCAATGTGGGTTGAATCTGAATTGGATTGGAACAGTTAACTTCGACACGAGTTAAATCGACTAACCGTGGTGAACCGATGCCAGATTATGCGAAATTGTCGAACAGGGTTGTCAAACTGAAGTTGATTTATGGAGTTTTGGAAGCTATGAATTGTATGGTGTTATTGATGTCATTTCTATATTTCTAGATGTCAGTCTGGTTGTGATATTTATTAAAAAAAAACGGTTAAAAACCAGGCAAATGACAACAATGTTCTTTCAAACAAATAATGGCAGACTATAAGTCATGAAACGAACAAGCTTTACATCCTAAACTGGATTTGACAAGGTTTCCTGGTTGCCATACAATTCGCAACAATTATTTCTAAAGGAATTGAAAAGTCATGTCAAAACGCCACCATATTCACACATGTATTAAATATTGCCGAACATATTTGACTACCTTTCTCCGAATCAGTTCCATCCGATAAATCTGCAAGCGGCACATTCTCGAGAATTTTCGTCACGATTTTTGTCAAGAATTGTTGGCAAACAGCTTTGTGTTGTAGTGTTTATTTACACTCCTGAAGCCTTCATGCTTACCACTTACTCACGCCACTCAGTACCCTACAGTATTTGCTGAAAATATATATAAGATACGTTTTATAAATACGTACTATTTTAAGGCGCCTAAACTATTGTATAATACTAGCTGTACCCAGCATGCGTTGCAATGCAATTTTTTCTACCTAGCACCTGCCTACTACCTACCTACTACCACTTAGGGGTATGAAAAATAGATAGTAGCCCATTCTCAGACCTACTGAATATGCATATAAAATTTCATAAAAATCGGTCAAGCCGTTTCGGAGGAGTATGGTAACTAACATTGTGACACGAGAATTTTATGTTATAAGATGAGGAGCCTAGAATTTTCTTTCTAACTTCTGAAGTTGTATTTGATGCTGTCATAATTTCCTACATCGATGTTGTCTAGGGAAATCTTAAATTTGACTGTAGAAAGAAATAATGGAAATATGTGCACTTTTGTTGAATTATTAATTTTAATTTTAAATTAATTTTAAATTAATTAATTTTAAATCGTTTGTGGTACGTGTGCCGACTCAGCATCTCGACATGTTTCAAGAGCAGTTTTGGCCGAAGGGTGTCGTTTTCCGGCGTTTCCGCGGGAGGCTACGCGACACCACGCAGTGCAACACGACACCGCCTACTCGTGTTAAATAGACTTTAATTAGTTTTATGTTAATAATTGTATGTATTAGTTTATAGGTATTGTTTTGTTTTATTATTATTTATGTATTGTATTTACTATGGGCCCTAGTTGCCTGAAATAAAGGAATATTATTATTATATTATTATTATTTGTTGAATTATTAGAAATCTTTCATGTCACTCACTCTATGTGGTTGAATGTACTCTCACCAGAATCTGCTCAGGAAGTACGGTAACAACTGCTGACAGTCATATTATTGTATTAGTTTATTGATCACGACAGTTTAATCATCCAGTACTGGTGTGGACGCAGCCTCCCGCAAGCCACATAAATTAGCACGTTCGAACTAATGTGAATGGAGCTTTAGTTGGACACCACAATGCAATACAGGAATTCCTATTTCGCTACATACATATTATGTAACAGCATGTTATATAGGACGTTCAGTATTTTCAACCAAAATAGCTAGTAAAATAGACTTAGTAACATAAATAAACCCTAACGTCTCCAATTTAGTTATAGATTGATTATACATTACCCAAAAACAGCCTACTTAACAATTGTCACCTAAAATTTCCAACCCCAACAACAAAATAACAATAAAACATTCAACACATTCCAGTAATACAATAGCATTCCCTTTAAACGTGCACAATGTTGTCTACATACAATTTCAGTCACTCCTTTGTACGTCTATTGCATCGAGACTTTCCAAAAAAAGTAAAATTCCGCATTCCAATCTTGATCTTATTCGGACACACCGTGAGAAGCCTTTTGTAACCGATCCCATTCTCAAAGGACATTTCCACCGGATTGCAGACGAAAATTGCGTTCTAAATAAAATGTTATAACGAATTTGTGCGAAAACAGATATACCGGTGGATCCGGTAAAGGGTACATCTGTGCATTGAATTTCAAATACGAATGAATTGAACAACACAAAACATTTCACGGATTTAAATATTTACCGCAATATTGTGTGATATTCAAATAAAATTGATACATTCAATTCTGGTATATAATTTATGCAGGTAACATAAAAAAAAACAATACTTCCGTAGTGTATTGTTTTAAGCCATCGTCACATTAATATAATGGAACCTAAAATATTAATTTTAAAATTGTATGTGTTCGACGTATTATATTGGTAAGTTATCTATAATATAAAAATGAATCGCTAAATGTGTTGGTAAGCGCATAACTCAATAACGCCTGGACCTATTTCGTTTAATTCTTTTTTGTAGTGTTTGTTATTGTCAGGAGAAGGTTCTTATTAAAGAAAAAGTTTGCAAAATTTCGCTGAAAATTAGGAAATTAAAGAATACTCAACCACCAAATTAAGTAATCCTGACTCTTGTTACGATAGTGATTTGTTGGATTCATCTCCACCCCTAATAATGCTGGTGAAACTGCGGGGCACAGCTAGAACTAAATAAATAAACGTTGCCACTATTATTTTACATTGTGTACAAAGCGTTTTGTTTAATTACTCGTGTATTATATAATCATGCTCTCTCACTCCAACCCGCCTGTAAATGGTCTCAAACGAATGAGACCTAAAGCATTATTCTTTTAGTACATCAGTCACGAAGAATTAGCATAAACAAATCATTTATAATTGAGTACAGCCCAATCATTCCAACCTACTTCGACAGAACAAAGCAGCCATTGACAAAGGCTTTGTTAGATCCCAAAGACGATATGCTACCGTCGTTATGGACAAGCTAAACTTCCCGTAAGGTCCCGAACTGTCCGGAAAGGGGAATTAACATAAAGCATCCCAAATGTAACGGTTTACAGAATGGGTGGGCATTCATGGACCAAAAGTGATTTACTTTATGCATAACATTCAAGTTTGATGGGGTTTTGGAGTTAGAAAAGGTACTTTGATCGTAAGTCTATTTTCCTTTGATAGCTGACCATACTTTTTGTGAAGTTGAACCCCCTAAATAGCAAAATCACTGGTTGAGCGAAAATCGGGCGAGACTTTTTGAGTGGTAAACCTTTGGATCAAAAAAAGATTCACATACACGTAGGTCGTAGGTAGAAGTTGGAAACAAGCTTTTACTGGAAGCTTAGAAAATAACCAAGTAAAACTTAGTTGACAGAAAACAAAAAAAAATTGTAGCGGTTGGCGGCGTTCTCTACTAAAACCTTTATGTTTTTACAAGCCAGAACATATACACGCCACTAACCATGGTTAGTTATAACAAAAACAGTATCACAACTCAAAGTCATAAATATGAATATTGCAAAACTTGAACCATAATCGTAATTCTAATCACAGTCATTAAGTACATCACTAAAACGTCTATCAAACAATTCTACCATCTATTGCAAAGTATAACGGGCAATAATTCCAAAATATCTCAGATATTCGAGTCTCGACACCCAAACTTTACGGCGTACCAGATCTAAAGTAGTCATCCATAAATTTGAGGTTTAGCATCGACATTTCTGTGCCAAGTAACAATGTAAGATGTCCAAGTTTCGTTACACAGAATTTATCGTTGAGTTCTTCAGTTGGATATAACTGATTCTGCACTGCTTAAATTTATAGCTCTTCGATTTGGTCTACACTTAGCCACTAAATACTCCGATCCCTAATATTTAATGGCCAGTTTAATTGAACCGTGTCGCGGCAGATTTTACATCTACTTACGGGTCTTGCTCGTATTTTATGCGGGTTATCCAGTGGCTCAATTATTAAATTCAGGTCATTCGGCCGATGCTATCAAAATGGGATCTGTGAAATTCAGCCGTTACATAGTTGATGAGACCGTTTGATTTAAATTACTTTTTCAAACTTTACCGCGCAGATATCTATCTCTATATGTATCACAATAGAGAAGATGGAATTCAACTCAAAGTTATTGGAATTTCTATGTTAAGGAAGTAATATTAATATCCTGGGACAACTCACACACGGTTATCTGATCCCAAGCTAAGCAGGGCTTGTGTTATGGTAACCAGACAACTGATAAACTTACTTATATATTTCTAAATACATACATATTATAGATAAATTACACCCAGACACCAGAACAAATGATCATGCTCATCACACAACATTTGTCCTGGGCGGGAATCGAACCCACGACCTCCGGTATAGCAGTCAGGGTCACTAACCACTAGACCAACAGGCCCGTCAATATTGTTAGCGTATATTGTTAGCGGAAAGAAAAGGAAGTATCAAAAACTAACTATTTCGAAGGTCGAAACCGCACGGGAGCCCATATTGCCCATTTTCCTTCACACAGTTGTTTTATAACATCCATCCATAGTGCGACATTGTAAAGCCTACCCTTTCAATAGATGTCATCAAGGCAATCGATTGCTCAGCTGTCCCAACAGGCCTTTCACCCATCGTAAAATAACCTTTATTCCCTCCATTTACGACATATATTTCAATGACTCGAACACCAATATCCGAGTTGCGGTCTGTTCAAAGATCTTAACCGCCATAATGATGTCTTCAATTTTCACGTACTTTTGTTCAGAAAGGTTATGATTTGAGGTTATTTGTTTTCTCAACTGACTTCGTAATATAAAGAGTTCTCAGTTTTTTTATTTAGTTTTTATATTGCATAACGTTGTACGTTAGGGAGTCCAAGCTCTCACCCGAGACTCTCGAACTTATGAAGGAAAGACGAGAAACGCCGGACGCCCAGATGTCTTCGTCAGATAGGCGGTCCTTAAACCTGAAAATCAGGAAACTGACGCGACGTGACCTCCGACGCTGCAGCACTCGTAATATCGAGGCTGCGATTGAGCGAAATAGAGGCACCAAAGTCTTCGCTCAGCAATTAGGTAGACCCCATCTGGCGAAACTGAGGACCGGGGATGGCAGGACCGTCACCTCTAAGTTCGAGATTCTCGAGGAAATTGAGAGTTTTTATAGACACCTATATGCATCACGGGTGACTAAACCATCGAGACAAGGCGAAGATGACCACAGAGCCCCACTCACGCGCCATTACACCGAGGACATCCCGGATGTCGACCCGGGCGAGGTTGAGGCAGCTCTCAGACAACTAAAGAACAACAAGGCGCCGGGTGATGACGGAATTACAACCGAGCTCCTTAAGGCCGGTGGGACCACAGTCCTGAAAGAGCTAGCGAGTCTCTTTAATTCCGTCATTCATCAAGGCTTAACACCACAAGCGTGGAGCGGGAGTGCGGTGGTTCTGTTCTTCAAGAAAGGCGACAAAACCTTGCTGAAGAATTACAGACCTATCTCACTCCTGAGCCACATTTACAAGTTGTTCTCGAGAGTAGTCACTAACCGCCTCGCTAGAAGACTCGACGAGTTCCAGCCACCAGAACAAGCCGGGTTTCGAAAAGGCTTTAGCACCGTAGACCACATCCATACTGTTCGGCAGATTGTGCAGAAAACCGAAGAGTACAATCAGCCGCTGTGTTTGGCCTTTGTGGACTACGAGAAAGCCTTCGACTCCATCGAAACTTGGGCGGTTCTGGATGCTCTGCAACGATGTCGTATTGACTGGCGATACATCGAGGCGCTGAGATGCTTATATGACACCGCCACAATGACTGTCCAGCTCCATGACCATAAGACCAATCCGATCGAGCTGCGTCGGGGGGTGAGACAGGGGGATGTTATATCCCCAAAGCTGTTCACCAATGCGCTCGAGGATGTCTTCAAGACTCTGGACTGGACTGGACGGGGTATAAATGTGAACGGTGAGCACATCTCGCACCTTAGATTTGCCGATGACATCGTCATAGTGGCAGAGTCGCTGGACCAACTAAGCGAGATGCTGCATGGCCTGAATGGAGCTTCACGACGGGTCGGTCTTGGCATGAACTTGGATAAAACCAAGATCATGTTCAATGAACATGTCATGCCGAGACCGATATATGTCGAAGGATCGATGCTCGAAGTTGTTCAAGAGTATATCTACCTAGGGCAGGTCATCAAGCTTGGTAGAAACAACTTCGAGCGGGAAGTCGATCGGAGAATTCAGTTAGGCTGGGCAGCGTTTAGCAAACTACGTCGAGTCTTCTCTTCGCCTATACCGCAATGCCTGAAGACGAAAGTTTACAACCAGTGCGTCCTACCTGTTATGACTTACGGTGCCGAAACGTGGACATTAACGGTTGGACTAGTCCACAAATTTAAAGTCGCGCAGCGGGCTATGGAGCGAGCTATGCTCGGAGTCTCTTTGAAGGATAAAATTCGTAATGAGGTCATCCGACAAAGAACCAAGGTAACCGACATAGCTCGTAAAATTAGCTCGCTGAAGTGGCAATGGGCTGGCCATGTCTGTCGAAGGACCGATAGCCGTTGGAGCAGACGAGTCCTAGAATGGAGACCGCGACTCGGCAAGCGTAAGGTAGGACGCCCCCCCGCCAGGTGGACTGACGACCTGAAAAAGGTCGCTGGAGGGGACTGGATGCGGAGGGCGGAGGACCGGGTGTTGTGGCGCAAATTGGGAGAGGCCTATGTCCAGCAGTGGACTATGATTGGCTAAATGATAACGTTGTACGTGTGTTACTTATTTTATAAAATGTTGTGATTCTTACGAGTATATCCAAATGTATGGATTATATGTAGAATAGAAAAAGAACAAGCACCTTGAGAATTTCTGTATGAATAAGCTAATGTTTATTTTTTGGTAAAAAATAAATTCATATAACCTCTTGACAAAATAAAGTCTCAATTAAATTCAAAACCAAGTACTTAATAATCGAAAACTTAAACATCAACTATCAAAATACCTTCAGCAGTTAAATAAACGGGCTAACGAAATCTAACAAGCCTTAAATATACACTAAGATACTTAGATGCGCCGACTGCAGTTTCCAACTAACTTTGCTTGCACATCGTATAACTTACATCTTACATGCATTACTTAAATCACTTGCTCATTGCTAAGTTGGTGGTTAAGCAAATAATGTGGTCGTCAACAGACGCTTACAAGTTGGAACCAGGCATGTTGAGTCGACTTCATGGTTTGATACTTAATGTTTCTCTTTGTAACGGCTTGAGGTAACTTATTGGCATGTGTATGAATGATTCCGTAGAGGTGTGTCGACCTCCGTGGTCGAGTGGCGTGCACACCGGTTTTCAAGGTGTCGCTTGCTCTGAGGTCCCGGGTTCGATCCCCGACGAATTCCATAACACAATTGCTAGCTACTTACTTTGGGTTCCGAACAATGTATGTGATGTTGTCCATATTTATACATTATTTATATACATATTGATATAATATAGGGTGTCGAGAAAAGTATGGATAATCGGGTGTCCAGAGGTAGAGGTATCCGAACCACGTATGTTCCACGATTATTACACTTTTAGTGATCCTTAATCGAATTCAATGTTTCTGCTCACACTACCGTACCGCACCGTTGTATATTCCAAAATATTTTTTCTTATTTCTCATTATTTTTTTATTTAGTGAACACAAATATGCTTTTGACTTAGAGTATAGATAAGAAACTAAAGAGTGAGCCTATCAGTGTATGAACCGTGAGCACTAGTATGAACTTGTTTTATCGTAAATTTTGTATCAAGACGGAGCGCACCGTTTTAATAAAACTATCTAAAACCCTAATATTATCCTAACAATGTCGAAACCATTATATTTTCGCATATAAGTCTGTCGTTGCGCGAAAAATAACTTTAAATCAGTAAACGAATGTACTAGATACAGACAAAAAGTGCTCTCGCTTGGCACGAAGGAAAACTAGCGATACTAGCGGTCTATAGTTATCTATAGTCTAAGGCTTTTGATAAATAAATCACAACTTCACTTGCCTTACTATATGTATCTTCGGTTGAGGGATTGATAAAAAGGAATTCAAATCAGACCCACCTGAGCACTTCTGATCCCACATTTCCCTCTCGTTTATGATATTTAAAATGATTGACGTTATATAAATAATGCGTTGACCCGTAAAACGGATTTCAGGATAAACCTTATTACGTATCTTGCTAAAGCAAAACTATAGCAATTGTTAACTAACTTTGCATAGTTATTGCTGTCATTTTGCTAATGTGATTTACTATTATTCTGCCGTCTTGGGATTGATGGCGTTGCTGTGCTAAATTACCTTTTATTTTAGTGTTATAGACACTGTTGCGTTATTATCTATAGTACGACTGTAAAATCTGTATATTTAGAAAAACTATATTAGAACGTAATATTTTCAGATGACGTTTTCATAATTATTTATTGGAATGATTTGAATAATAATAATATTCCGGGACAACTCACACACGGTTATCTAATCCCAAGCTAAGCAGAGCTTGTGTTATGGTAACCAGACAACTGATAAACATACTTATATATTTCTAAATACATACATATTATAGATAAATTACACCCAGACACAGAACAAATGATCGTGCTCACCACACAAACATTTGTCCTGGGTGGGAATGGAACCCACGACCTCCGGTATAGCAGTCAGGGTCACTAACCACTAGACCAACAGGCCGGCCGAATGTTATCATAATGCTAGTACCATTTTAGGCCCCGACAGATTTTTCGCTCAGAGTCGAATATAATACATATTAGCAATTAAATAGCGCTACAGCTATACGTAATACGAATTAGAAATTCGACGGTAATCATTGTGCAATATTTGCTGTCGCTTTGCTTTTGCTAGATACGTAATGCCACCGCCGTGTTCCCTGCGTTTGAAGTGAAATGATGTATTGCCCTCCCACGCCTCGCCCACATAGAGAGACCCTTCCAGTTGATTCGATAAAGCTGACATGTTCGAGAATTTGAGTATTTGTTTTTCCTTTAATAATAAATATTTGGTCCTCTATAACATTTTTAGCGAGTGTGCCCTTTTTGGCTTACGTTTGAATATAAGATTTAGCAATTTTATATGATTTTCAGATATAAAAACTAAGCATTTTAAATGGCATTTTTGACTGCATTGTGATACAAAAATAACTAACTAATTAATTAATACTAATTTACCTTGCCAATTATATAGTCAGTTCTTTGCTTCTATCCATTCCGGAATTACCTTCGACATCTTGCCTTACCTACAAAATATCTTAAAAATAAATTCAATATTCGGATCTTTTGGGGTCCTATCATCACCAATAATGGAGTCAACATTTATATCGACAAACATCTTCGCAATAATAACTTGATACCTACCTTTCCACTTAACAGAGTAAAGGATATTATGTTACAATACCCCTATCTTTAAATGATACCCCTTCGCCTTTCTTTAATGAGTAATTGAACATGAAAAGCTGAATAAACGAATTATCTCCATTTATTTGGCTTAGAGCTCTTATTAACCGACGAAAAAACGGAGGAGGTTCTCAATTTGACGCGTATATTTTTTTTTTTATGTTTCACCACGCTTAACTTTTTACAGAGTAGTCCGATTTTGATAATTCTTATTGGAAAGGGTATACTCCAAAGTTGGTCCCATATATTTTTTTTTAAACATAACTACATAATCTGTATTGTTTCAAATTTTGAATTCTAGAACTTCGATTGAAAATGGAATGAGAAATATTCTGTTCGGCATTTGAATTTGTGTGTATAGGAAAAGATTTTTTTATGATTTCTTCCTATATGTAAAATAATCATACAGGAACAAATTATCAGAAAAACATAATTGAATGCTATCCATTCGGACAAACAACTTATTAACTTAATCTTTAATAAATATTTGCTTATTTTATAACTTTGCTTTTAAAAATAACATAGAATAATAACGAAAATTTTAAAACAAAAGTCTAGATCAGTACTAAAAATATACGTCTTGCAATCTTCCAAGTTACGAAATTATTTTTATTCTTTCACAACTTTTAAATCAAAATCATAAAATTCAAAGCATCCCCAACTTTCCGGAAACAAACACATTACATACCCAAAAAGATCGTCAAAGAAAAATGGCTACGAAATTATATTATTCATTTACATAAATATGGAGATACGTTATATAGCTACGGATAAGCATCTTCTATCTCTTGTTTATGCAGGAAAATTAAATAAGTTAGAACGGGATGGTAATATTTTTGGGTTTATGACTGCAAAAGTTGCATTCGCGACAAATCCTTATTGATGAGGATTATGTAAATGTTGTTTTTTGGCGACGATTCGATTTAATGTTCGACATAATTGGGTTATATTATGGACATAATACTCTGGATTCCCTCAAATACTTGTGACCAAGCAGTAAATAATAATGAGGCTTGATATTATTTTTTAGTAGACTACACACATACCAAAAATAGACGGAACAAAACGCAAACCAAAGCAATCAATATAAGATTTTTTTGGTAGTAGTTAAAATATTTAAAATAAATAGAAACCGGTACGCAAACCTCTTTTTAGCACCTTGTCTTAGATTTACCCTTTAACCGCCCGAGTTAGTACATGCGACAAATATTTCCGTGCCCCTACCGCGCGTGTCGTATTTATAATGTGACAGAGAATATTCACGATTTTTGTTCGATTTCATTGCATCTATTCTATATCACTCTACTTATGTAGATAGACAGATAGAATACTTTTTATTGCAAAACCATGATATTTTACAAATCGAAGCTTAAGAGGAGCAGAAAGAGAGGAGCTTTTATTTCACCGACTCGTAGCCGGGCGCTAGGGGCACGGCAATTGATATTTAGCCAAGCGCTTAAAAGGGTAATTAAGTTAATATTTTGATCATTAACTTAATAACATAGTAAGTGCAAATATGGAATTTGGGTCAAAACAAAACATAAACGATTGTACAAAAACATTGCTGTATATTGAAATGGTAACGGGGTAAAGAGTAGGAAATAAACTGGAATAGGCTGGCCCCCCTATTACATAGCTCGTAGTACCGCCATTCACGAGAACTGGGGCAGACATCTCTGCTTACCCTTAGGGGAATACACACCATGAGAAATGCAAAATTTTAATGGTGTCAGTACTAATGCATTGCTAGTGGCATTTAATAATATCGTCTTAGTTTTTCGCTTGTTCTAAACAGCACAAAATATTTATAAATAAACACTACATACACATTACATTAATACACATCGCGGCAACCCCAAATAACTGAGAACATGGCACGGAGATGAAAAATTTTGCTGATTGTAATTATTAAATTACAAATCTTCATTAACCTCTCCAACAAATAAAATCCTTTATTACACTACTTAAATACCTTTCTAATTCAGATATATTATATACAAAAAAGATTCACCGTCTAAGTTAAAAATTAAATGAAAACGCAGCCATTTTTAAATGGCGCTTAACCTTCAACTGCGTTCAGTAATTACGATATCCGCCTGCGTTCCCGACATGGCTCTTCCTAAGAAATTCATCTAAATTAAAATGTCTTTGAAGAAAACTTCGCAATTAAAACTAGTTGGAAACTGAAAACGTATTTTACTCCAGTTAAGGAAATTATTTCGAAAGATGATTCATGTCTTGCTAGTTACAAGAATAATATTTTTAATGTGTATATGTTATGGACCAAGTGATAAATTGAGCAGTATACATAATGCCCGGTCATTATGAAAAATGCCCAATATGAGAGTGCAATTTGACAATAATTATTCAAATAATCAAATTGACCGGGCACTATACATATTGCCCATCACCTTTTGGGTAGAGTAATACAAACATATTTAATTACTATTTTTTATTGTAATTGTCATTTAACTTAAAATAAAATAAATATTAAACCACTTAAATAATCAGACTCATTATTTGGATTAATTACGAAGGACTTCTACCTTAAAAATCCACTAGTTTTTGCATTTAAAACTTAAGGAAAGTCATATAAAAAATATAACATAAAATATAATTAAATTTAAAACAAAAATTTCACAAATTAACTTTGTTTTAAAGGAAATGACTTATTTATTATAAAACATAAAATAAACTAAAGTTTAAGCAATCAGACTCATTATTTGGCATAATTAGCATCTTCTCTTAATAAAAGTCAAATGAAAATATAAGTAAAATAGAACATCAAAATTGAAAAGAATAATCATACAATATGTAGCAAGTAACAGGTTTATTTATTAGAATAACTGCCACTGCGATGGCAGTTTGAGGTACACAACTTTTTGGCTTTGCGACAACTACATTTATCAGACTTGCTACCACCTTTACAACCACCTTTACAACACCTTTAAACCGGTCTCTGATTGATCAAAGCGTGTCACGCCATGCGTACCTACTTCCCTCCTCGCCCTCGCACCACGTTAAATATAGCTTTATTATCAAATTGCCCAACTATCATGTAGCAATATAATAATGACCGTGCAATGTGATAAATAATGAAGTTAAGATAGTAATTAATCACTTAGCCCGATAAAGCTAGACATTATTCATAATGCTCGTGCATTATAAATAATGCCCGCATTAATCACCTGGTCCATAACATATATAATAGATCTAATGTAAAAGTTTTTTTTTTTTTAATAATTTTTAACCTTAGATATTAATTGGGATCTGAAATCGCCAATCCGCAATTGAGCAAGCTTGGTGATCAATGCTCGTGCCTTCTCTATATGGAAAGAGGCCTGTGCCCAGCAGTGGGACGCTTATAGGCTGGAATTATTATTTTTATTTATGTGTAAACTTAGGAGGAAAATATATTATTAGGATCGGAATTTTAGCAACCAGACCGGCTGATTACTCTACCCAAAATGTCGTGATAATATCGTTTTTTGACGCCATCATTTAAAAATAGAACCTCCATTTATTTTTCAGTAGCATATAACCAGCCTGTCACATATTTCATAATACTCTTATGTATAAAACCTTCATGTTGTAAAAAGCTTACAATATAGGTACTTCAGAAAACGTTGCCCTTAAACCTGTCTCGTTGCTTATAAGGACTTACGACCTTTCCGCGCTCTTTGCGCAATTTTGGTACAAATGTAAGAAAAATACGAATTGTGAGAGTATTTACTAACTTTTATTTTGTCAAGCAAGCATTTGACATTTCACTAAAATATTTCTAGTTCCAATAAGTCTTTTTAATTTAAAGCCTGTCTGAATTTTTTTTCGGACTATACACGACCGTGATTTGCCACGCCATTTGATGTATACTGATATTTATTTGCATTTTGTTTTAGAATGTTTATCACACTATTTTGTAAATTGAATTATTTAATCACTTAGCGCCACAATAAACTACATCTCTAACAACATTGCCTTCATTACGACTGAACCATAAAACGCTAATAAAACCTTCTGTTTTTATATTTCCTTAATCATATTATTTTCCTCTACAAACATAAACTGAGAGCACGCATTGTTTATTCCTTCTTTTTACGTTGTTCTGTTTTCGCGCCTTTTTTCATAAAAGGAACAATAACCTACAAAGTCACAGAACAATTCTACGAAATTGAATCAAATCAAGCATTTGTCGTTTCGTGTTTAAATTAATAATCGCCAGTAGGTTCCATTATTTCATTTACTTTTTAACAGAAACGTTGTGAGACGGTTAAATGAATAATGTCTTCATTATTTGCCACCTCGCCATCTCCCTCGTTACTGGCTGTAACATTTTTATTTCTTATTTTATGTCGCGATGTTCCTTTTTCGAATTTCTTGCGAGAATGATGTCAGATTTCAAGTTTATGTATTTGCATAATTTGATATTAAATATTTGCTTGGCATTTTTTTGGTTTTACGATTTGTTTTTGTTAAGAATGTCATGCTCACTGACAGAGTAATTTATTATTCAGAGATGATTTGACGAGGTTGTGTCTTCATTTTTCTTATTACAGAACACGATGGTAAGGTAAAATGTTTTTTGTTTTACCGTGCTAATTATACAGTCAACTACACTGTCAACATTGCTTTGATTTAAATCTTAAATTACAGAGCAATGCAAGTACATTTTGTACAACAATTAAACATTGTTCTGTACTGTATATTATGTACTGTATCACACAATTTCGTCTAGCTATACATAATTAAACACAACATAAATAATTTCAAGCCGCTTCACCCTGTCATCATCCAAATTGTTCACCCTTCACCCTTCCCCGATAGTTCCTTGCATGTTTGCCTTTTCCGTCCTAAACTTAATTAATTCCTCACCGCATATTACGGTCAGTATCTTTGAGGTCAAATTAAAGAGAAGGCTTGGTCCCACAATTTCCCGGGAAGTCGTCCCTACATTTTTATGTAACATTATCCGGAACGTATCCAGTGATGTTTATGGTAACGCCAGTCTGCAGCCAAGTGCGTCGTTTCAAAGGAATGGACATGGAGCGAGCTTTCTAATCGTGTCGTAAAGTAAAATATTTTTGCGAGTATTAAATAATTTGTTAATTTTAAAAAGTCATTGTATTTATTTTTCTGATGTAAAATTAGATATTTCCTTAGAAAAGAAACGCCTTTTTTATAGACAAAAATTTCAGTTTCAGTTCAGTAATTTAGAAACTGAAATTATTAACGATGTTTTTTTTTATTTCGCATTTAAAAACCTATTCTTATCACAATGCAATTTGTGGAAAGACACAAAGCAAAAATCTTTCTTGTTATGCAAATCCTTCAAAAGCAAATAGAAAGACAGGAAAAGCGAATAAAGTCACAAACGAGTGAACTCTTTGATACAACTCCATTAAAAATCTAATTCGTGATCGTTTAGACATCAAACCTTTTTCGAACGAGCGATGAATTCAAATGAAACGTCCGAGTCAAAACTCGCAGGGCATTATCGAATCATAGAGCTATCATGATTTGATTTTATGATTCTGTTTTTTAACGCTGGTAATGAAAATAGTTCGTCTTGTTACTTTTTATGCGTTTTTCCTAGCCTTTTCCCAAGCTTTTTTGGGGTTGGCTTCAAATCTCACTGAATTAAAAAGGCTGAATAATGATTTATAATAAATAAGAAATCAATGCTGTCAACATCACATATATTGCTCTGAACCCTAGGTACGAAGCTAAAACACTTATGTTAAGAAATCAGACACAACTAAGGTACCACTTGTTTTGAAAATGATCACCCATCCAAGGAGTAACCGTGGCGAGTACGGTACGGCTTAACCTTCATTATCGGTCAAACCAAACGACTAAGGGATGATTCTCATTAGAGCGTGCCGTGCACGGGGCGGGGCCCGGACGGGGCACGTACGGGGCACGGTTTTGATCTGTTACATATATTTTGTATGATTTAATTTATATTACACCGTGCATTATCCGTGTCGAGCGGGCCCGGACGGGACACGGATAATGCACGGTGTAATATAAATTGATTTTTGCCCCGTCCGGGCCCCGCCCCGTGCACGGCACGCTCTAATGAGAATCATCCCTAACACTAAGCCAGGAGCCTATTTATTATAACAAGCAAATAGAAAAGATATTTAAAACCCACTGTTCACGTATGTAAATTTATTTTTCAGCAGTACTCCTATTTTCGGGAGTAAAACTCAAACGTGCAGAAAACCATAATAAGCTTAAAGACAGACTGGTTCCATATTTCAGGTTGTTAGCATAACTTTTTCATATCCTCCCTTGTAAGTCCCACGGGAGCACAGACGTTGAATTTTAAACGGAAAACTTAAATACGGGATGGGAAACTTTTTAACAATAAGTAATAGATACTATTTTACTTTTGGTGCGGTTGGCTTATCCTGACTGTGAGTTTAGATATTTTTCTTTTGGAATCCTTTTGTTACCGTACTTCTTGAATATAGCTAAAATTTTGTATTTACGAAACGCTAAAAAATTATTTCTTCGTATCTGCTTGATCTTTGTTGGCGGATCAAGCAGATACGAAGAAATGCCAAAATTCTAATAGGATGCCGTCCTATTCTTTAAACTTATATTTAAGAATAAAGTTTTCTTTTTTAATCAATCTGTCATAAAATAATGCTATTCTTATAATATACAGTACATAATATTTAATTGTTATTCATCTAATACAAACTCTATTGCCCGCCTCATCAAACATAAAAATAAGGACATTTCAGTGACTCTTCTACACACATATATCATAGAGGCTCTTCTAGCTACGCGATCAATCAGGAGGTATATGCTCATACATACAAATCGCTTATGTAATAGGAACACGCATTCGTCATAAAAGCAATGATTACCTTTGGTAACTCAATGGAACTCTTTGAAGGGTTCCGAAAATTCTGCTTTTTTTTGTTTTGTGTTGGGGCCAACTATTGGTAGAAATAGTTGGTTGCTTTTGTGGGATTTCGTTTTTAAGCAATTTCATGTAAAAATAATAAATTTATAATAAAAATTAATATGTCGTGGTGGCCTAGCGGTTCAATGAACGGATTTGTATGCACGAGGTTGCAGGTTCGAACCCGGGCAAGTATCAATGTAACTTTTCAAAGTTATATGTACTTTCTTAATTATTCTAAGACACTTCTGTCAAACGGTGAAGGAAAACATCGTGAGGAAACCTGGATTCCAAAATTTGGGATCTGAAATCGCCAACCCGCAGAGAGCAAGCGTGGTGATCATTGCTCGTGCCTTCTCTATATGGGAAGAGGCCTGTGCCCAGCAGTGGGACGTTTATAGGCTGGATTATTATTTTTTATTATATAAAAATAAATCATATTTTTTATCGTTTTGGGCCCAGTGAGTTTCTCTAAGTTAATAACCTTCATGCAGTTTTCTGGGTTAGTATAAAAGTTTTTTTATTTTTTTTAAACTGTAAGGTATCTATGTTTTGGTTAAGCATTTTCAAATAATGGAAGGTAACTTTATCTCATCTTGCTCTTTTCAAGAAATACTCAATTGCTTGCGAACGCCTGGCTTTCCTTTATATCGTTAACTTTAAGTTTTGCGGTTTACAAGTAGTGTTCGAAAGTTTTTCATATTATCAAAACGAATGACATGCATAATTCATCATACATTCGAATACTAATCCTCAATTAACCAATTGTTTCCATTTAATACAATTAAATACATTTCAGGGATTGTTTTAGGTAATTATTTAAAGGATTCAATTAGCCAGGTTTATTTATTAATTATTACTAATTATTATAATTCTAGTTTAGAATGTTACTGATTTAAGCGTATTTAATGCAGCTTAACCTGTTGCGTCGATTTCTAATGATTGAATTTATTGGAAAATGTTAAATTCCATTTTAATTTTTAAACCGTGAACTAAGCTGGTAATATTTAAAATGAGATACTCATACAAAAACATGTTTTAAGCTGTTTTAAATAAAAGATCTCAGTTTAATTAGACGAAGAAATGTATTCATAACAACGCATAGTTATCAAAAACCAATACCTACTGCTAAGATTATATAGAAACTCACATGATAGTAAACAAGTAAAACTAAAAAAATATAAAGGGTAGTCGAGTATTCGGAGCTGTTCCAACAATCTGGCGTCTTGGTCCCGAGTTAGTTCCCTTGGCGCCATGATAAATGATATTGAATCCAGAATGCACTTCACAATACACTGCCGAAGACTTTACTGTTTTCTCAACTTCTTTAAAGTTGCTATAGCATTGTAAACTATACTATGTGCAGTGTAAACTGTGATGATATAGTGATAACAACACCTTATTAGTCCCTAGGCGGTTATACAGGGTGTGGTTATTTATCTTTGGCCTAAGCACATATTATTATGTATGTTATTGTGTTAAGTCTTTGTTCATCATATAATTTTGACATTAATATAGGTATGTGCTCATCTTACTTCTTCTCTAATGGATTCTTTGTTTTTTTACAGGTAAGACAGCATTTGATTCTAACGTTTTACGTCAAGAAGAAGAAGGTAAACTTTCTTCATTTTTTATTTCGTCAAGCGCCGATGTTATACAGGGTGTTAAAAAAACCCTGTCCGACCCGATATAGGTTTTACAATCACATGCCCAAATAATATATTAAATTTGGAATATTCATAATAATAACAATAGTAATGAATTTTGAAATAACCATTTTTTGGAGAGAAATTCACTAAATTCTAGATTTCAACAAAAATTACAACACAGCATTATTTGCGGCCTTTTGTTTGATCATTTGGCAGATTCTGTGACGACGCCGACGCTCTCAAAAGCATTTGAAAAAAAAAATGTTTTTCGCATTTTTCTTTACGTTATTGTATCTAATCAGATATCGGTTCTTAACAATACCTTTACGAATCAGCCAGGGTTTTCTTAACACCCTGTATAAATAAAGGAGAATTTTTGCAATGAAACCAATCGAAACATGTAACATTTAAAATGCTTTATTGTTCATTAAATTCTTTGACTATATATTTTCGAGCCGTTTGGGGTTGAAACGCTCGGGTCATGGGGTCCGAGTGCACGAAATCTTTTTAAAGAACTGTCAAAACGTTTGGTAGACTCTACTCGTGATCAGAGAGCTGGTTTGTTCCTTGCACAGAGAATCGGCATAGCCATTCAACGTGGCAATGCTGCCAGCCTTCTGGGCATGTTTCCTGCCATTGACAAGGATTACGATGAGTATTTTGACGCGTGTTAGTTTTATTTATTTATATAAGATTTAATTTTAGTCTTTGTTTGTTCTTGTATTAGATTTAAGTATTGAATTGTAACCTTTACCACATCAATAATTAATCAATGCGGTACGAAAATCAGAAAATAATAATAATATTCCGGGACATCTCACACACGGTTATCTAATCCCAAGCTAAGCAGAGCTTGTGTTATGGTAACCAGGCAACTGATAAACATACTTGTATATTTCTAGATACATACATATTATAGATAAATTACACCCAGACACATCAGATCGTGCTCATCACACAAAGGTTTTCCTGAGTGGGAATCGAACCCACGACCTCCGGTATAGCAGTCAGGGTCACTAACCAATAGACCAACAGGCCCGTCAAGTCAAATGCATGTCGACGAGTAATTTTATTTAACGTTTTGTATTTTTTTTTTTATTAGTTTTTATAGGCTTGTTTACTGGCATCCCGATTTTATACTGCCAACAAAAATAAAGTGATAAAAACCCTGAATGTTGAAATTAAGTAGAATCGGGACTCCGTCGTAAAATGATCGCGTCTTGTGTTCTTCACTAAATTGATAGAGTACCAAATAAAAATATATCTTGTAGGTAAATAAGTAAAACAAAATTTTGGTGTATTCGTGAACTTAACTTAAAATAAAGTGTAAATAAAAATATCCTTTTTGATATGAGAAACACAAAAAAATATTAGTACTTTATGGTTTAGACTTTTGCCACATTTCAAGCAAACTAAATAATATTATTTTTTTTTTCCTATATTATACATGCATAAAATCATAATTATTGTTAAAACTGTTACTTCGAATCGATATAGTTCATACTTCTATTTAATAAAGTAAATAATAAACTTAGAGATTAGCAAAAGTATAAGTACTATTTTAAATGATAAGATATTACCTAATTCAAAATTACGTTTTGATTAGACTCTGTATTTGTGTGTGTGTGTGTGATGAACGGCAAGTTGAAACTCAATTCGCTTTGAGAATGGTCACATGTTCCCACCTGCTGCCTTACATACGCCCACAGTGATGTACAGCTATCGATAGTTTTATTAGTTTTCTTATCGATAAAGTAAGTCCTAAAAGTTGGCGATCTACAATTCTACGTTTTTCGTACGTTTACGAGTAATGGTAACAAATTACTCGTAAACGTACGAAAGCATGAAGCACCGTTTGTTAAAAAATAATATATTGCAATATATTTGAAATGACCTAACAATCTGTTAAACAATACTATTAATTTTAGTTACGTGTACATTAGTATTTATAATTTTTAACATCATTAGTTCTGAGGTTCATATAATGAATATCTAATGCAAATAATGCTATTATAAATTAAACGCATAACGTTAAATTATGTTTTAGATTATTTGGTTAGGTATTATTTTCCGAGTGATGCAAAAGGTGCTCACTTTTACACCACGTAAATTAAAAAAAATAAACAGTGTTGTGTAAATGAGAAGTATCGATAAGTTCGGTAAATATACTTGGTACATCACTATTTCTCGTATTGACTTGCCTCTACCCCTACATACAGATATAGCACAAATCTTATCACCAACTTATTTCGAAGTTTAACTTCACGCCTTGATACTTTAGTACGTGGGTAGGAAAGCAAAAGGCGTTAATATGTAGATTTTGCGAAGTGCCTTATCATTTATTAAAGTACGTTTATTAAATTTTTAGGAACGTACTAAAAAGTTATTTTTAATATACGCCTTATGTGTGTACTTGTACTTGTTGCATAAATGTTTGCCTACTTATGTAGTGAGGAACTATCGCTTATTTAGATAGAAAAAAAATCCTGTAGTTAAAGACGTTTATACAACTATTCTACCCTTTGTCGGTGTGAGAAAAATAAGTTGTTTTAAGATGACGCAAGATTATATGATTATTTACACGCCATTTTTCTCTACTCTACTACATAGTCCCAATTCAGTCAAACAGCAATAAAAACACATCACTAAACGCGCACAAAAATTCCCCCATTATCACTTCGGCGTGCATCATAATTCCCCTTTCTTGAAGCCCGTAAATTGTTTTTCGGAAGACATAAATTACCGGCCACAGTTCCAGTTCCTCCAGACTTTGTTTCTCTTTATATTTATTTCGGCGAGGTCGTACCATGAGCTCCTAAAGCAGAACAATTGCAGTTGAGTAAGCGAGACAGCGCTATGCGCAGTGTAGTGCGCCGTCTCGCTTCCACTACCGCAACAGTATTGCTTTAAAAGATTATGGTACAGCCTCAGTACATTTTGAGGACATTTTGCGGTTCAACTTGGAATGCAAAGCATCTATTTTCATAACGTATTATCATAAATCGCGGACGTGTGCCCAAAGTCAGTTGGTGCAGATTCTGTTTATGTATCATCGTGAATATAAAATGGGTTTGAGAAGTTCTGTTTTGCTGGACCTTGTTTTTATTGAATGATATAGTTCAAGGTAAAGTGTACACAAATGTATCTTTACCGTGTTTATGCTGAATGGGTTATGGTGTTAAAAAGTGGTAAATCTACCTTTACTTTTGTGATACTGCTTTGGTTGTTAGTCAGCCGTTTAAAACGTAATCTCAGCAGCTCCTATGTAACTCATAATAATATAGTAATATTATAAAACGGCCGTGGTCGCAACAGTCTGCTTGCGACCACGGCCTGTGTAACCCGGTCGAAACGTCAAGCCCTAAAGGTATTTATGCATGTACGCGCTAATCCCCGTTTTATAATATTACTATAAACATGCAGCGCGATAGTTTAAAAGTTATCAGAATAATAATATATGTAAAGCAGCATGTTCTCATATTTTAGACATAGGTGACCGATGACATAACCTCTTAATCAGATAAGAAAAGCGCAATTGCATTCAAATATCGCAAAAAAAGGACATTAGAAGACTGATTCTAAAGACTTTCCTTCCTAATTTTCCTTCCTGTTCTAAGATTCCTTCTTAATTCGGCAAATAATAAAACAACATTAATCTAACCAAATAAATTCACACAACACTAAACGGCCACACAATAACATATATCTAAACAAAAGTTTAGAAAGCATCATTAAACATTTTTATGGATGTCGAAACAAAAGTCATTTATCACATTTAATTTTATGAATTTTGCGCAAAATGTACAAAGTGCAAAAGTAAAATTCACGTTGAGTTTTATTGTTTGCGACAGGACAAATTGTTGGCCCTTTACGACTGTTCCGTTCCTATTATTATCAGCCAGTAAACGCTTTCCACTAAATATGGATGTCAGCGTTAGAATTGTTACAATTGAAGCTTTTAATGTCATTTTCAGCTTCTCGTATAACCATTTAGGAATTTTAGAATATACTAAGGGAACGTTTGCGGTGAGTGAAGTACAGAAACAGAGTGAGGAAAATTTTAATATCTTCATTAGGCATATGCTTTTAGTATGATAAATCATTAGATTATCAATCATCAATTAAGAGACTCCCACACAATTATTAATGCAAATTATTGTATTAGAAATACTAAAACACAAAATACAACTCATTTCAAAGCAAAAACTAAACTCACTTAACGCTACCTCACCAAAAACACTTCAGAATAAAGCACATAAAACAAAAAACGGAATATTGAGTGAAAATCACCGATAACAGATTAATACACGAGAAAAGGGTTTAAACTCCTTGTGAAAAATCTCTTACAAATTGAATTAGCTCGCACGATTGCGCCGTACTCAAGCTTCTAAAAAACGGTTTGGACAAAGAAGGTTTAGTGCATTGATGTAATTATACAAGGAGTCTTTACGCTGTTTTAATTTTCTTTATGGCCAGTTGGTTTAGTGATGTATTTGCTGGGTTTTAGGACTTGATAGATTATGAAATTATCACTGTGTATATTGTTGTAGAAAAAGTAGATTTTCGTCAGAATACTTTTTGGTATTATTTCGTCAGAATACTTTTTGGTATTATATAGGATCTTCTTTTAAAGCGTTTCCATCAGTGTTGCCTCCTTGCCTAGTGATGCTTTTATCCAATAGTGGACGTAAATGGAGCTAGGCGATAACAAAAATAATGGTACATTTTGATACATAATTTTTTAACGAACACCTAATTAATTAACACTTAGTTAATCGCATTACTGCTTCAACTGTGTAAGTTACTAAACTAGTTATATCTTCGCGAGTTGCGGTTAAATTACTACTAAGCGTACTTTTTCAGTATTTTTAAGTAGCAAGAAAAACTATAGCGTTGCCGAAAGTAGAACATTGACTACATTAAACTTTGTCTGTAAAATACTCTTCAAAAGACTTTTACCAATTAGTTCGGAGGAAAGCACCTCAATTCTTACTTCTTAACTACAGTTTTTATTTTGTGAGTACATAAAAGTTTAAACTAAAATACTTAAATATGCGAAGATAAAATATGTAACGAACTTTTCAAATTCAATTTTGAAGGGGTAAAAATATTGTCTTGGCAATAAGGATGGTAGTTAAGTCAAGCTTCTTAATTTACCATAATTTACCAATTCGTACTTTTCCAATATTTAACTTGCAATATCTATACTGTTCATAAAGTCTGATACAGCTACATTGGACCAGTCAACGGAGGGGAGGGAGCAAATTGACTCCTAAATATTCAAACGGGCATACATAAGTCAGTACTGACGCAAGAAAACACATAGCTAATATTGGGTCAAAAGTGAATGACATCAGATTTGAAATCTAGTTTAATTTGGGTATCGTTTAAAATTCAATTGTTTAATTTTGGATTAAACAATTGAAAATCCAGTCTTACCACGGGATACTGTGTTACCCAGTTACATGTATTTTGGAGGTCAGATAGGCGGACGCTTCATGTACAATACAGTATATTCAATACAGTTTCAATACAGTTTATGTACAATACAGTATATTCAGCTGAACTTATAGTGTTGATGAGTACCTACAGGATAAATCCATCTAGTAAAGAATTAAAGCATACCTACTCAATTATAGGTACTTATGTACAATATTACTATTATTATGATATTAAAATCTGTAAATTTGTTTGTATCTAAGGTTATGGATTTGTTGTATAGTTAAGTATAATATTCAAAATACCATTATAGACAAAAATCAATATTAACATAAATATAAGGTGACTAAGGTGTTTTAGTTTCTTCTGTTCGACATTATTAATTATTATATTATTATTGTTACTATCATTAATAAAATTGTATTTGACATTTCTAAATTGCATGCCGACAGGCGAAACATAGCGCACTTTTTTATGTATGCTTCATCATGTATTCTGTACTTATTACCTATGTTTGCAATAAATAATTTTGATTTTGACTTTGACTTTGAACCCGTAAAGACTGGAAGCCGACCCACAAAGCTTGAAAAAAAGGATAGATAAAAAAAAAATCCAAAAAGTTGATAAAGTAAAATGTCTTCCAAAACTAAAACAATAATCTTATTTTAAAGCTACGTGACAAACAGTCAGTTCTCAAGATTAGCATTCAGCATAGCATTCATTAAATGAGTTCTGAGATAAAAAGAGTCTAACAATTCCTTGTTTACCAAGCATTGCACGGAGTCCTTTATTCAAGGAACAGTGAGGTATTAGCGAATAAAGAATTTGTTTTGCTAAAACCAACTTGTTGTTGCATAATGCATGTCTTGAGAGTCTTTGAGTTTTATCCGGATTTCAAAATGGACAGTGCTTAGGGAATAAGCGATCGAGCTTGCCCGGGGAGTCCGGGTAGACGCAAATCGACGAAGAAAATGTTAGCAAGATTTTTAAACCGGGTTACTACATGTTAGTTTATCAAGAATGCGTTTTATCGTTCTGCTTTTGTGTTTTCCTTTTTTATTTTTTAACTATTGTAGATTAAAAGATTTTATTTTTGTGTTCTATTGAAATTAGGTAGATGTTACTTTAGGTTCCTTTATTTATAATTCAGTATGTATTCATTTGGAAATGTGCCCAAAAATTGATGAGAATTCTATTTCTTGAAACAGAGATTCGGTAAAAACTAGGTCAACTGTAACAGTATTCCTGTTTGCTTCCGAAAATAAAAGCTAGTCTATTTAGGCAAGCACAACCGGAATTTAAACAAATCCGGTCTTAAATTATAAATATCGGATTTGGCTATCTGACAGTTTACACTTCTATTGTTATCTGAAAATAGGGTTTATTTTTATTTAAATAACGTGCCTAGGTTGGTTAATGAGGCAATGAAAAAACAAAAGAAAATTGGTGTCCTAAACAGATGAGCATCAAAAATCGGTCTTGTTAAGCGTCGGTAGTACAATTTTGATTCAAAACATTATCATAATACGCTATTTGAACCTATTAACTCGTCAGGCAACCCTTGAGCTTGTTATTTAATATTTCAAATGGTAGCCCTTTAATAATGTAGGTGTATGTTCTCTAAGGTACGTCAGTTATTAGTCATGTTCTGATATGTATAGTATTAATTATTTACGGCATTTGTACTGAGTCTGATAGCGATCGTTTGCCCGTTTTCAGACTTAAGTGTAAGAGGTTTATGTCTCAAGTAATTTTACTACACGTTATGTAGCGTTTATGGGTTTAAGATTGAATAAAGGTAGGATAGAATAGAATAGAATGTTCTTTATGATCTATATACTTATAATAAATCTGTAAAAGTGAAAATTCTGTACATTGAAAATATCAAAAAAAGAAATGGCGGGGGGTGTTACTAGACCGACACCGAACCCAAAAGTGTGAAAAAAATTTTTTTTGTCTGTATGTCTGTTTGTTCAGGTATCACGCAAAAACTATCGGTTCGATTACGATAAAACTTGGTATAATTATTCTTTATTATCCTGGGCACCACACTGGGTAGTTTTATCCCGGAAAAGTATAAACAATAAAAAACAAACTTAATTTTGCGGTTAAAAACTCATTGATAAGTTTCGTCATCCACGCGAACGAAGTCGCAGGCACAGCTAGTACATAATAAGAGTCGTCATAACGAGAGTCGTACATCGTTGTAATACATAGATATGTGTAGGTATGTTGTGTATGAAGGTTTCTCCTCGAAAAAAAAAAAAAAAAAAACAATGTTGTGTATAAAATTTTCGAATATGAGGCACTGGATTTTCACAAATTTTCATTAGTTTATATTTATAAACTAACGATGTTTATAACAACAACACATTCGATGATCCATTACGATTATATTACTACGTGCGTTTTAAAACAAAGTTCTTCAAAATATCACAATATCCTCCACCAAATAGGTAGTTTTCAGTCCCCACTATAGAAGGGCTGAAACTAGCATATGTTTACCATACGAAAGAGCTGTAAAGTTAAAAACATCCAGTTATGAAAGCTGTTACCTGGCGAGTACCGGCGCTTTGATCTCGTGCCGCCTCGAGCGTACGAATCCCGCACACAACCGTTTGACTGCGACTCGAACAAACGTGGGACAGGTTTATGCTGGTTTATAAGCTAAAGAAACATTTATAATTATGTATAAATTTCGAATACTATTTAAGAACTCGTGATATTCCATAAAACAACTTATTGTGTACGGAAGAAAGACGTTATTATTTGCATCTTGCGGCGACTACATAAGTTACCTTTTTCATAAATGTTAATCAATGATCTGCATTATGTCTAATCGTAGTGTAATATTAGGTACATGTTTCTGTAAAGTAAGTACAACACATAAAGGAAATCTAGTCACCAATAAAACTACTAGAACCTGCAAACTTTTCTCAGCATAATCGTGCCCAGTTTGAGAGCAATATTTGTTCAGTATAATCCAACCTTACACTATACTGAGCTCTCAACCTCAGGTACAATAAAAACTTCGCATTTTCGTGTTAGAATATTTTCAAACTAAACTAGGACCACTTGAATATCGTATGAGAAGTTTTAAGTTGAATATACCTTTGACCGACCTTTAAAAAGCTGTAGAGGTTTAACTTCTTTATTTTTAATACTGTATTTAGTTAGTGTAAGTGGCTTGTGTAAGCCGTACTGATTAAATTAAAATAAATAAACTTCCATTGAATTTAGAACGCAACATAATACTCATTAAAATTTGTTTCTTTTTTTCATTTTTTAACATGTTTTTTTTAACCAAATTATTTTGTTTTTTTAATATGATTATGGCCACTAATGATACCTAAATTGGAATCTAGAAAAATTGAACAATATTTTTTATGGGTTTTGTGCAATAAATGTTAGGTACTATGTTCTATTGTTGAATTACCTATGTAATTCTTTAGATGACTTATAAATGAGCACAACCGTAGTTCTGTGGGGACATACGATAAACAACCATAAGATAGAGTCTGCTTGCAACCACGGCCGGTGTAACCCGGCCGAAACGTCAAGCCCAAAAAAGGTATTTATGCATGTACGCGCTTATTCCCGTGAACCGTAAGAAAATTAACAGGGTCAATATAGCTAAAGTTCACGTTTAATTATTTTCTTGGATATGTGTACCAACGCTCAATAACTTCTCGCTCATATAATACTAAATTAAGCATAATAATATTTAAAATTCCACGAGGCTTCTTCAAAGAGTTAGTATTACATTTTCTCGACATAGACAAACTAGCACTTCCGACATACTTTGACAAAAATAAACTATGTGTACTTACTTGGCAAAGTTTTATTTTATCCTATATCACACATCGCCTACAACAAGTTCTCAAGTTTCAGAATATTTTCCTCAGTACATGATAATAAAATATTTGTAAGCGAACTCTGAAATACCGTGGCTATGAACGTTACGAAGTTTTGTCTGAATTTCGTGAAAACTTCCCGTCAACAGTCACTGCATTAAAACTGGGGTGAATTTAAGTCATGTTTTGCAGTGTTAATTAAAATTATTTAATTAGTGTGTCCAAATTAGGGGTATGTATCACGTTACACAGTATTTATAACATAATATTAGGCATGTATCACATAAGGCAGTAGGTATTACATAAAGCAGTATGTATAAGAAAGGGGTTATTTGGTGTGATTCTTATTTAATATTTATAAATAAATAAATAAAAGCGGACAACATCACATACATTGCTCTGAACCCAAAGTAAGTAGCTAAAGCACTTGTGTTATGGAATTCAGAAACAACGAAGGTACCACAAACACCCAGACCCGAGGCAATGTAGAAAAGTTTGTTTCTAAATTGACCCGTCCTTGGATCGAACCCGGGACCTCAGAGCTAGCGACACCTTGAAACCGGTGCGTACGCCACTTGACCACGGATGTCGTTATGTAGCATATAAAGCAATATGTATTACATAGGGGGTATGTATCAATGTATCAAATAAGGCAGTATGCATTACATAGGGGGAAATTACCATGAAACCAAAAGCTGAGACTTAGTAAAATATCATTGACCAATCTTTAAGGTAAGGCCGCATAATGTAATTAAAATATAAACTAATCTTTATCTAAAATAGGTTTTAAAAGTGCATAATTTTTATTATTTATTATAGCCCATATACAGTCTCACTGCTAAGCAAATTTATCCACATTTTTCGCTATACCCTGCTACAATAATTTTATTCCTAAACTAAATTTTTAATTTCCATAAATCAATCTATGTGGTCGCTATTTAATTTCAACTAAAAACCGCTCATCAACGAGATAACAAACAATATTGTTTCCAAGCATAAATAGTTAATATATCGCAGTTTCCCACACAAACCCTTCTCACTTAAAAACGTCAGATTTCAGCGAACGATACGTTTTCCTATCTATTCCTATCCTGTTTAAAAGGTTAGTTAATAGAAATGACAAAGATAACCTACATTCAAATTATTGGCTAAAAGATTACCTTAAAACCTCTTTTATCGCATAAATCATAAGGCATAAAGAGCGTTTACTATTTTCTTAATATTTGAGAAAAAAAAATCTAATAATAGGTACATGAAATAAAAACAATGGAATTCAGCCATAACAATGTGCATTCGATATTCAAAAATGAGTTTCTCGTTCACATTCTAAATTTAAAACGCGAGTAATGCAGCCCTAGATAACCGTACTAGTGCTACGAAGATAGCTTGAACGAACGAAAAGAACATAATCGCTCTCTGAGTGAACATGTGAATGACGTCTGAGTACTAACTGCGATCGAAGTGCATTCAAACAGCAATGGCAGCTTTCGCTTCCTTCTTTTATTTTTTATATAACTTAACATAGCGTGAGTGTGTAAGAGAGCTAAATATTAATATCGTAAAGATTTTTCTGTTTTTTACAACATAAGTTCATAGTATTTGCTTCTTAAACTTTTTCCAATTTCGTAAAAACATAAAATTTATACAAAATAATAATTTAAACTACAAACCTTTAGATTTGTGGCCATAATATTTCCCATTTCTAACCTGCCTTAACATATAAGTTATTATTTACCTCAAAAAACTATTTCCCTATAACCGAAAAACGGTCGGTACACTTAGTAGTAAATAAACAAACTATTCTTCCCGAAATTGCGCTCCTAAACAACGGAAAAAATAAACGCCGTCTTACAAGAGCGATCGTAAATCATTATCGGCTTATATACAGAAAAATATTAGTTTATTATACCTAGTTGTGTTTTTTGTTCTACGAAAGGGTCTCGAGAGAAATCCGCAGTGCGGTAGTTGCTTCATAATTAGACTGTCAGACCAAAATTTATTGAGAGCAACAGTAACTATTATAACAAAAGATAATGTACACCTCTTTGCAAAAAAATGGCACCAACTTGTTTTTTCTTTCGGTAATTCTAAATTTTAATGTATGAAATGTGTTAGTAACCATATAGTAAACTTGTGTGGTGTAGAAAATAGTGATGAAGTTTCAATTTCTCTAAAAGAATGGACATACCTTTCAATAACAATTTTACTCAATTTGTTGATCATTCTTCAAAGCCCATACGTTTTGATCCATGTCACATTCCATAAAACAAATACGTAATTCCTCACTCTAACACTCAATAGTTATTTTATAAAATTCCAGACATACCCACTGTTTCAAACTACAGCACGAACATTTTTATTGACGTGTCCCATTTTTTTGCACAGAGGTGTAGTGTAGATACGTCTAATCAAGTGTGCGATAAATACTCGTTCGGAGTTTAAATGTCCCGCGAGAGCATAACGTGTGTAACAATGACGCTACAATGACGGTTAATTAAAGTTTCATCTCATATTAGCGGTAATTCGATTTTCGTTAATGAGATTTTGCTTTCAACACAAACGATGATTGAATACTCTGCTAGTGAATGATTTCATTCATGAATGATTTGATGAAGCTAATAGGTAGATTATTAATGTCGTTTATTAGTGTTCTCATTGACATTACTGGAAATTAGTTGCTGATGAACACATACCTACATTTATGTTCTACTTGACGCTCTACTTAATATTTTCTTACGTGATAATTAACTCTCTTTTATACTAAGTATTTTTATTCTTTCTCTTTCTCTAAGCCCTCGGCCAAATCACAGCATTCGCCAAACATAAAATAACATATGTTTCGACTTTTATGGCCGAAAATAAGTTAGGAAATACAGCAAACAAGTGTATCATAAAAATGTAGATTGACAGTTTCCTTATAAACCCAACTGGAAATCGTTTTTCCGAATGTCGGTCTATTTCCGAAAATATTAGTTTTACGCTTGTTTTGCTGGGTGTTTGTAGAATTCCAATAGGTAAAATATAAAATTGTTGTTTTGATTGTTACTTAGAGAAATTAATTATTTTTACTCAGATTTTTTTAGGAAAATCGAATTAATATATTATTCTTAAACTTAGTTACTAACTTAAACATTGTTTATAGTACCATCCTTACAAAAAATAAAGTTTTATTTAAAAAAAATGCGTATAAAGACGTTGACACCTTCATCCAGGATTGACAGAGTTAAATCCAAACTATAAGTACCTTACCTACCATATGCACGTCTTAAACAAACTAACTCCAAAACAAAACAACTGCATAAATCTTCCAGAGTACTCCTAATACCAGGACACTTATACACAAGTTTATCTCCGTCCAACTCGAGATGCAACATGCATTATTCACCTGGTCCCGCCCGGTCCCAGTCTGGTCCCAACCTTGCCCTCTTATGTCCCATCCGTACCCTCTTAAGACCCCTTCGAACCCTGTTAGACCCGTTTACAAAGTAGAAACGAGTTAGATTTCTTATTCCACCTTCTTGCACGCTATTTGTGCAATTATTTTAGAGTGTGTCGAATCCGATTTAAATGTAAGCTTTTTTTGTTTTGGATTACTGTAATGTATAGATTGCGTGTCTTAGGTGTCGTAGATTGTAGGTACCCACTAGATATCTTTGTTTTAGAGAGTTAGTAAAAATCCAACGAATCAGGTTTTGAGAATTACATAAAATTAAATCTAACCACACTACACATTATTATTATGCCTCTCCAAATTTCACGTGCAACACAAAAAAAAATACAAATATTATTTGTGCCACACAATTATACAAATAAGTATCTAAATTTCCAACTTTAGCAAAATCTCTTACTGCTCAAATGTGTATGTTGTATGACTTTAAACCCAAATTGAATTCACAAAAACAAAAATAAAACTATAAGTTCTTAAACTTACGACCGTCCATTGTAATAAGTTTGGCCCCAATTTCCTGGTCCAATATGGAGTTGGACTTAACCGTTTCGATGTCAACGCAAAAAAAAACTATTGTAGCTGTGGGTTTGGTTCGATCCCCGATATAAGGCGTATTTGGCATGGTGCCAACTTGACACACTTAACTTGCATACTAGGGGCCCGATGCCGCTATTTTAAGTCAGTGAGTGGCAGGTTAATGAACGTTCCAGTGTACTTGTTATTGTGCCTAATTTTCGTATTCAGATAAGAACAGTCACTGGCAATCCCACAACGACAACAGTGGCAAGTAGGTGTACATTTGTCATTAAACTAAAATTATCTGAATACGAAGTCTGAATACACTGGAACGTTCATTAACCTGCCACTCACTGACTTAAAATAGCGGCATCGGGCCCCTGTCTTCGCTCGCACATAAATTACATTCACAATAATATTCTTAGCAAGGAGGTTTTATAATAACGCACTTTTCTGCTGATGCGGCTAAGTGGGTGTATTAATTCGTTGTTATGTGAATGGGAATAGGTCAGTCTGTGGTTTCTTTTATGCTTTATAAGGCTTTTGGACCGACTCGCTTTGAGATCTTGTAAGCTCAATGTTTATAAAAAATAAAAAGATGGCCCTTGTAACATATCGACGCCCCCAAGGAATAAACCTGTATTATACTGTAACTGACTTTTTACTGTTATATCATTTTCGGCATCTATAGGTCGGGATTCACCTATACAATTTTTTTTATTTTTTTTCTTCGGTAATTTCTAATGATTTTCCATAGAACACTTTTATTCTTTGGAAATTTTTCATTTTTTATTTACTAGAAAAATAACGTAATACATTATTACAAATTAAGTTTTGTGGCTACATTTCGGTAAAGTAATAATACTGTTAAATATATCAGAAAAAAAAACTGGTTAATGCGATTACAGGTTTATTATCGTTAATATTGTGGTAGCCATTTTCGGTAATGCACTGTTACAGTTATCATCCCGGTAAAAATTCATACCTTTTCTATACGTATTGGCGGGAACTTGCTCGCGCTCGGCGAGTCAAGGACGCGTTTCTACATTTAAATAAATAATAATAAATGCGGACAACATCACATACATTGCTCTGAACCCAAAGTAAGTAGCTGAAGCACTTGTGTTATGGAATTCAGAAACAACGAAGGTACCACAAACACCCAGACCCGGGAAAATGTAGAAAAGTTGGTTTCTATATTGACCCGTCCGGGGATCGAACCCGGGACCTCAGAGCTAGCGACACCTTGAAACCGGTGCGTACGCCACTCGACCACGGAGGTCGTCATTGTAATGCACATGTAACGCACATTACGCACACTAATAGATGATCAAACGAACATACCTGATGTTCGATCTTTATTATACGAAGTGCCTTGTTCTCGATATATGTTATTTACCATGCAGCTTTCGCTTGGCAACTAAACTCTTTCAGATCCAAAACTAAACGAAGTATTAGTGTCACACTGTCTTTTTTCTCCTGTCAAACTTCATTCCTTTAGAGTCTCGTAGGTTATCTCAATTTTACCAAGGGTGGGATGGGTAGGGAACATATATCGAGAACGAGGCACTTCGTATAATACCTAATGATCGAACATCAGGTAAGTTCGTTTGATCATCTATTATACACTCCATGCCTCGTTCTCGATATATGTTATTTACCATGCAGATGTTCAAGAGATGATAAAGTTGAGATAAAACTTAGAATAAATAAGTAGGCATGCCCTATACATAAATGCATACTATGCACTTGTGCAGTCAACTCTTTCTAGTTAGATGCAATCATTTAAATAAACTAAACTTGAGTTGTTCTGTTTTGAATTATCCTGATCAACAATCGTAGTCACACAATGTTACAAAATAACCAGTATTATTTTTAGAATAACAATCAATGTCTTAAGACACCTCATAGCAATCCTGAGAACAATAGTATTAAGTTTAAATTATTCTGCATTAAGCGCAACAAAACCTGGCCAAACTTTAATAGAAAATTACAAATCTTGCTAATGTTATTTAATATATTTATCTAGCAGTCTGTGTAATTACATCTAGTAGTACAAAATCTTTTTGTCTTAACCATAGGTGCAGAAGCATGGCGTATACTATATGCCCTGAAAAAAACATAAGTATCAATACCGCCTACTGAAACAGTAGCTACTTTCTAATCCATCTTCTACTAGTGACTGAAGACAAAAAAACAATTTAACTATGTGTGAATTTAATCGTTCTTAATTAAAAAATGTGATATATGGTGTTTTCTTTCTTAACTTGTTTCAGTTGTTGCGCTGCATAGGTATATAAATTATTTAATTAAGTATTCTATCTCTAAAATCTTTAGTAAATATTAGGCTGAGAAAATCTCAATTTATCCAAAAATGCTAAGTAAAGATTTGGCTGCGTACGGCCCATTGCCAGGTTTTTAAAGTTATCAGTAATGATAATATTGACGCAATCTTTACTCAACTTCACTTAACCCATATTCAGTCATATATTTATTTTAATAAACATAAGTACACTATATTTTAATGAAAGAAGTTTGTGCCCGCTATGCTGTGCTTAGTGCAAGCAAAAAACCATCCGATTCTTGGTGAGACTACCAAGACTTAACCATTTCCCTGTCCAAGTCTGTAAAGACTCACGTCTTTAAATATGATTTTGATGAGGCATATTCTGAATTAAATTTTTCAAATTAATTCCAAACCAAACGACGTTGGCGAAAACCTAAGCCAGATGCTTTGATAGAAGATACTGTATTGGAACGTCCTTATCATCAACCTCTTCCTATAAGAAAGGCATTTTTCATTTAAATTCTTTGTGCAATAGTGGTGCGATTCTACGGTATTACCACAGATTTTATGAGTTTTTGATTTTTGTAGAAAATTGTAATGATCACGGCGATAATAGTGAGACCAATGATGATAATACTGATTAGTTATTAATGTTTTTACTTGGCTACTTTTTATATTTTGACTGATTGTAATTGTGATTTCTATGAGTACTTTGTTCCTAATAAATATTATAATTTTAATACATTTTATGAGTTTTCTTTAATTATTCTCTCGAAGATACCTATAGCAAAATTATTTTACATACTCAGCTTTTAATGATTACGAAAATATGACTACCAAAAATTTCCTATAAAATACGGGTTACATTACTTTACCTTCTTATGGTTATTTGTAATTTTACCATAATAAGTCGGTAACTGAAGATTACAATATCTCTCTGTAATGAAAAAACACGTTGAATAATCCAGTAAAGCACTATTATGCCAAAGATTTTTAAGAAAGTTACAATAATAATTCGGTAAGTAAACATTACTGGAATAATATTGATAAGTCAGGATCGTAAGATATCAGTACCCTAAAAATTGTTTGAAACCATTTTCGGTAATATGTATTTTGGTGAATAACTAATTCTGTGTATATCTAATAGTTACACTTAATACTTTAAACTGTTCGGGTAAAAATTAGCTTTCCCGTCATATAACAATGTTTTCATTATTCTCCTTTGTTATAGAGATATACTCGAAAAACACTAAATCATTTTTCCTGTAAAATTTGATTTTTGCGATTACCGGTTTATTCCCCGGGGACGTCGATATATTTTTGTCAACATTGAGAATAACTAATATCTTATTTCCACTTTTACACACAGTTGTGTGTTTACAAGTAACTGAATTTCACAAACAGTTTTATGTAATAAGACCCCTATGGTTAAATACTCGTACATTAATTGGAATACATCTTAACGCTTCCAGCATTTAAATTCAATACCAGGATTTTGTGACGTCACTTTGACAGGAGTGGTGACAGAAAAGAAAAAGATACAAACATTTTATTAAAAAAATCTTTCCCTTGAATGACAGCCGACCTTCGTTACATTAAAAATATTTTTTATTATTTTTTAGAACACGTGAAGATGTGGAGTAGCTAATGTTAACAAAAGATTATTTATTTAGGTTTTTAATGGTCCCCGTTTTAGGGCACAAGAGGATTGGATAAAAGTATAGCTTTATGAGTGCCACTTGCCTGTAAAAATAAAACATTATATGAAGATAGAAGGCTGTTTTCATAACTGAAGAGCTTTTGATGTAACTAAAACACTTTTCTTTGTGTGATATATTTAGGATTTTTGTTCCCGTCTGCTTCATGTTGCTTTTACCAATCTTTATTGAATTATAGTAGTATAAATAGTTTTTGACCTAATTTATATTTAAAGTAATACACAATATATTTAAAGTAATACACATTGTGTAGGTAGTTACTACATTAATTTCCTACGATACGATATATGTTGCAACTCAACAATATAATATATGTAATTTATCTGGCTTTGTTTAATACGTTTTGTTAAGAACAACTAAAGTAAACATTAAAAGTGTCTCAACCCATCATAAATATTTTCCAGAATTCAAAATTTCAAATCCTAACTCTAGCAACTCATGACCAGCTCCTTAAAATATGGCGTTAACCGGCTAATCACATGAGAAAAAGTATTCGATTCAAAGTCGTCTCCATACATGTGTTCAAAACATTGCCAACCAATGAGAAATAAAAAAATAACTGTCAGCCTTACTAAGTTCCCAGCTGGCTTCGTTTCAACTTCCTACTTTTTTTCTTTCACAAAATTTAATTTTGCACAGGAACTCGACCTGTCTGTAGCTTTTTATTCTAAACAAAGTATTGAGGAAATTAGTTCTTGGAAGCTTGTGTACAGAGCTGATATTATTATGGTGCGTCCACATCTGACGAACGAGCATTACACGAGCAGCTCGCAAGCCACTCGCGAGCTGTTCACGAGCCGTTCGCGAGCCGCTCGCGAGCATGCCTCGAACGCACCAGTGTCAATAACGCCGTCTGATAGACGTGCGCACGCCGCTCGCGGCATGCTCGCGAGCGGCTCGCGAGCTGCTCAGCAGCAGCAGCAGCAGCGTAATGCTCGTTCGTCAGATGTCGACGCTCCCTTAGGTTTCGTGTTGCTTCAAAGTGTATATTAAATGTATTGGTAGAAAGATAATTTCCGTCTGACTGAATTTCAACGAAGACTAGTGAAGTCGGTTCGTGATTTGAAATATCGTTCTTAGAAACTGAGAAATCGATCTATGTCGCAATATTTATATGCAAAATGGATATTAATTACCATTTTGATCACAGTTATAATTTATAGCTGATCCCCGCGACTTCGTCCGCGTCAATTTCTGTTATTATGACAGCGATTAAGAAGTTTAAAAAAAAAGTATTTCTGCGTAAATGATAATTTTAGTTAATATTATGTTGATAAAACTCTGTAGCAAATAATTGGCAATAATGCATTAATTTCGACCAAATGATTACCTTAAAAAAGGTTATAGTGAGTCAATCTTAAAAGATAGACATATCTGTCGCAGGCATTTTTTTAGATCATTTAAAGAGGAACAATTTTTTCAGACATATATTTTGGGTAACTCGAACCGTTAACGCAGCGCACGCAACGGAAGCTTTCAAGTATGAATATTTTTCCCCGTTTTTGTGACATTTTTCACTGCTGCTTCGCTCCTATTGGTCGCAGCGTAATGTTATATAACCTAAAGCCTTCCTACTATCTAACACAAAAAGATTTTTTCAATTCTAACCAGTAGTTCCCGAGATTAGCGCGTTCAACCAAACAAACAAACAAACAAACAAACTCTTCAGCTTTATAATATTAGTATAGATATGTTTTTTTTTTTTTATACAACTATTTTAAATTACGTTTATAAATTATTCTGTTTAGTAAACTTAACTTAATGATTCATAAAACAAAAAACTATAAAATATTTCCAGTTTCATGTCTATTTACAGGATCAGTCTGTTAATAATACAAATAAAAACACGGACGGACACACGGTGAATAACTATATCACTAATTATAAGGTGTTCCTTAGCAACACGAACTAAAGTAACTATATTTTGCCAAAACGACTAATTGCGACATTAATTAGCTTTTCGCATTAAATGTTGCTATAATTGTGTCTATTAATCAGGCTAGCTTTTATTTATCGTTCAGATAATAAGAAAACATACAAGTAAACTATATTATATAGTATGTTCATTTATTCTTGAAAAATAAAATATTATTATACATTTATTTATATCAAATCAAGCACAAAATCAATAAAATTCAATATTGCAAGACTGTTATTAAACTGAAATACATAATAGGCATACAAATGCAATGTGAATGAAAGTGTTGGAAAGGGGTAGACCTAGGCGGACGTTTCGAGACCAAATCGGAGACGTCTTGAAAAAAGGCCAGGTCAAGAGTACCCTAAACCGAAGAGCATGTATGAAGGGAATAATGAAAGTGAACGAAGCGAAACAAGTATGTAAGGATCGTAGCAAGTGGAAAGAAGTGGTCTCTGCCTACCCCTACGGGAAACAGGCGTGATTATATGTATGTAGGTATGTATGTACAAATGCAATGTATTTTGATAAATATTTTTCTCGCATCTAGGTCTTGTTATACACAGTGCATCACTTTTTTATTTTAGAACGGGCACGTACTTTTACTACATACTTATTTAAAGCCAAATCCAAGATTTGTAAAGTCCCATCATGCTGTTAGGCAAGGCAAGCAACGCATAATAACAATAAGTAATAATTCAAAAACCGAAGAGCTTGTATGAAGGGAATAATGAAAGTGGACGAAGCGAAACAAGTATGTAAGGATCGTAGCAAGTGAAAAGAAGTGGTCTCTGCCTACCTACCCCTACAAGGGAAAGAGGCGTGATTGTATGTATGTATGTTTGTATGTAGAATATAAATGATCTAAAAAAACAAATGTTTTACAAACAAAAAACAGTATTTTTTCACTTCAAGGTTTTTATTACCAATTCAACTCTTACAATATCATATTGCGCTACGATTTAGTAGCGTAACAGAATACGGCAACTGCCAAAGCCTTTTAAAGTCGCATTACAAAGATAATGAAAGAGGGTGTTTTAAAGGCAAATTAATTATCTTAAAGGCGATTCGAATCTTATCGGGTAATTAAATTTGGGGGTTGTCCCGAACCGGGAATTTTCATTTACCCGCTATCTGTTCATAAAAGCATCGAAAATCATGCTTGAGGTTGATCGGCGGTTTATTTTACAAATACAGAAACAATTTAAACTTAATTTTATAATTATAAAACGCTTTATATAATCAATGCTCACTTGCTCAGTTGCCTGTATCATGCTATTGTGTGAGCGAGACAATGCTATGCACTATGTAGTGCGCCATCTCGCTTCCACAATGATCACTATATCGCTTATTAATTTAACATTAACACATAAGATGTTTTTATATTCCGATACGTTGGCAGGATCGGCAACTATGCGGACAAAACCAAAATAACAATAATAAGCTTGTGTTATGGTAACCAGACAACTGATAAACATACTTATATATTTCTAAATACATACAAATTTTAGAAAAATTACAACCAGACACAGAACAAATGATCGTGCTCATCACACAAAGATTTGTCCTGGGTGGGAGTCGAACCCCCGACCTCCGGTACAGCAGTCAGGGTCACTAACCACTAAACCAACATGCCAGTGAAAACCGCGGCACACAGCTTGTATGTTATATATGAAAACCCCCAAGCTTTTATCTTCATCCTAATTAATTACGCCATCAATGAAGATAATGAAAAAAGATTCCATGTTTGATTGGATTGCTGGATTTCAATAAGCTGTATCAATCACTCACTGGGTATACAAAATATTACTGTTAATCCATATTGTTGCGCCAAAACTCAATTTATTTTTAAAGTAAGTTTACTTTGTATCCCATAAAAGGTTGATCTCACTTTGAAATGTAATTCCAATTGTGTACCAGGTCAAATATCCTTTCTTACTGACTCATCATGATCATCATCATCACAGAGCCTTTTCCCAACTATGTTGGGGTCGGCTTCCAGTCTTACCGGATTCAGCTGAATACCGTATTTTACATGGAGCGACTGCCTATCAGGGGCCCGAGTCTGCTATTTACATTTGCTTGAATCGTCTGAGTGGGTGGGGTTATTGGGACCATTTTACGATAATTGGCATTCTACTAACTGTCAAAACGTCACAATTGGCCATTGGAACGATTGAGCCGCGAGTTGAGTGAATATGACCGATGGCCGGTACAATTTCGTATTCCGCTATTTTTTGACAGCAGTTGCATCATATCTATGGCTAAACATTTTTTATTTTTCATAGACAATGTGTCAATTTCAACGAAAACTTTCCTTTTTTAAAACATAATTATCCTTATTTACAAGTTTTTAATAGAAATTACATATTGTATGGGCTTTTACAATTAATTAGTATTCAAAAAACAATTAATACAATTTTTTGCAACATAAGAAACGATTATTAATAATTAGTGCCAATCGGTGTTGCCTATTAATAATTACAAAATGTTTGATACTTTTATTTTTAATTTAAATTGACAACACCGCATCCCACTCATGCCAGTATGCCACTGATTTTTGTTGGCTTAACTGAATACGAAAATTAGGCACATATTGGGTTGACACTATCATCCCACTATGATCATAGTAACACGGAGTGTAAATAGCAGACTCGGGCCCCTGACCTCCACAACCCAATTTTACTGGGTAACACAGTATCACATAGTAAGTAAGACTGGGTGTCAGAAAACGACTGCTAAAGATCATATTATTATGACAGTCGGGACCTACGGCTTAAAGTGCTATCCGAGGCACGGAGGGGGTCTCGGTATGTTTTTAGAAGTCGTCACCCATCCACGGATCAACCGCGGCGAGCGCGGCTTATCCTATATTATCAGTCAAACCGAACGGCTTACACTTAGCCACGAGCCCCTCATGCCTCTTTCTTACTGAATATATTAATGTATAAACACAAAAACAGGATAATTAAAAACAATGTACGATGGTTTCGTATTATGCCTGTACATGATTAAAAATACAATGATCCCTCGAGAGATACCTCTTTTTACACCATTATTTGCTCATAATTCCATGAGAAACTACCAGACCTGCTATAGGAAACAGTAAATAATGGCAGCTTGTAAAATTATTTTTATACTCCCAGGGTTTTCCATCTTTTAATATAGCAAATGATGCGTTCAGTATAAAGTGCATGTGATGAATACATCCGATGTATCCACGCCACGCCTGAGCTCACGACTAACGTGAAATATAGCTCCAATTATCGTTGCAGTCCTTATATCAGTTTATTTTTAAACAAGCCAGCTCGCACTAGAATCAGGAACATAATATACTATACCAGGGATGGCGAACCATGGGCACGCGTGCCACTTATGGCACGCGACACAATATTTTGGGCACGTCACTAATATCAATCGCATAGTTCATTATGCACTACGAAAAAAAAGATAAGTATGTACTATATGAAACAAGGAAACAATTACAAATAATTGAAACGAGAAAGTTGACAGTTAATACATGTGAAAATACTAATAACAAAATCTTGGAAACATTGGATGCGTTATAATTATCATTATTTTCTCAAACATAGAGACAAAATTTTTTGATGGCACGTCTATGACATGATGAAACTTTTTTTTATAAAAATGGCACGTTGATACGTAAAGGTTTGCCATCCCTGTACTATACTATTCTTCTAGTTTTAAGCCCAGAACCGTTTATTTTTAGACCTTATCACAATGTATAGGTGCATTTCCATATTACGCGTAAAGTTTAAGGCCTATAACAAAAGAAAGTTACATTGTAATCTGGTTGATGTTATTTGAGGTTAAGATGCCTCTGTCTGCCTCTTTGGTATTACATGAATATATCACTTAGTTACTGTGAAACTGAAATAAGTAATAATAGCAATTAGAAACCTATTTCAAAGGTGACGTATATCCAAAACCAACGGTTGTAAATAAAATGTCCATGCCGAAACATAAGAAGAACAATTTCGATAAACTCAAAAAATACAACTAGATATATTTATTTATTTATGTACGATTTATTATGAATTTTATGATGTTTACCCATGTGAAGCCAGGGCAAGTCGCTAGTTTCCAAAAGGTATTTCAAACATCCATATTTTATGACCCACACATACCTACTTCATCTACATAGGTACTTGGGTTATCAAACTCCTGTAACTGAGACGTTGTAACCCGTATATGCTATAAGTGGTCGGGTTTGGTCGTAATATCGCCGGAATAGGTAATAACACGTTAATAGCCTGTAAACGGAATCGTAAACCGTCACATTCAATTGAACTTTATCAGTTGTAAAGTCATAACCTAATCTAGCTTTGTATTATTGATACATAACTAGAGATTTTGGCGAAATACGCAATATACAGTACATCAATTATTATTATCATAACTAGCCGTCGTCGTATGTAAATATAAATATTAAAGTAACGATACAAAACACCCTGACTATGCAAACTTCACTTATAAATAGGTACAGAAAATTAAAAGTATATAATTAATACACAACCATACATTATCCGACTGTCATACGTACATCTTTGGCAGTCGTTAAGTCAATTCTGGCAATCAGTCTTACTATGGGATACTGTGTTTCCTAGTAAAATGGGTTGTGGAGGTCAGATAGGCAGTCGCTCCATGTAAAATACGGTATTCAGCTGAATCTGGTAAGACTGGTAGCCTACCCCAACATAGCTTGGGAAAAAGGCTAGGCAGATGACAACCATACATTATTCGCAATCCCAGGCCGGACAAAAATAACCGCAATTTACTAAGTATTTCTTGGCTGCAGTTCTTTCAACCTTAAAATAAACTAGAACTCTCCCTAATTAAATAATTCCAGAATCGAATGTTACTATTACCAACATTCCAAATTAAGTAAAGAAAAACACAAATTAAAGTATTGGCAAACACAATGCACAAACTGCCAAGGAATATATACCATTTATAACAAACTGCCTAACATAGCACGAAAGCTTATGTCTAAACGCCACAAATACTGGCTGCATAATGGTGAAGTCCTAATGACCAGAGATGGTACAGGATTACCTACCAGGTTATAGTGGGTATAATATTATCTGTGCGAGCTGTGACTAGCCTCTCTTGTAATTAAACAGATAAGCGGTAGCCGCTGCCAAGTTCCGCCATCTTGGAAGTAAGTTGTGTTAGAATTATTTGAGTTAACATGTTAGAGAAAATGTCGACAAACGTTAGAAATTAAAAGAAAATAATTATGCTTTGTTCTGTAAAGCTATGGCTAGCCTTTGATTATATAATGTCTAGATGGAGCGTCGCCCTACAATCATAAAAAAAAAAAACGAGGCAACAATTTCAAGTGTGTGTTACCAGCTATTACAAATTCTCCCATAAATCACATTAAATAAAGACTAATTTATAATAATAAAAAAAAATAGTTTTATGTACTTATGTGGTATTATTCAGTTTAAGTGTATTTTTATTAAGTAGTTACTTTTTTAAATAATTAAAAAAAAAACTAGATTTGTGTGTTTGAATGGAGTATTAAATCAACTAAGTTAATACAATATTTTGAGCAGTTAGGATTTTGAAATTTGAAATGAAAGATCACATCTCGTTAATTAGGAATGAGTTTTAATTACAGGCGATCGTTCGAAGTACATCAACGAAATTTTATAAACGTAATGATAAACCAAAAAATTTACCCAAAAAATGGGAGAATAAGAAACAGAAACTGGCAACACTGATAAAATATGGCGCAATTTGGTAATCATAAAAAAAAACTAAAATAAATATGAAGTTTCTTGGTGTCTTGTCTACGGTGATAGGTGATGTGTTTGGTATTTTTTAGCCTTCCTTTATAATTCCGGCACACTTTAAAAGCACATACTGTCATCTTATCGCTGTTATGTGGTTATTCCTTAGAGCGCGTAAAACGTAGTGACACGAAAGCGGCACGATCTGTACTGGTTGGCGGGAATTGCGGGAAATTACATAACAACCAAATTTGGTTGTAATTTTTTGACGGGTCTGCGCGCACTTGACAGTCCATCTAGACATTATATAATCAAAGTGGCTAGCGTATAAAAATTCAAGTCAACAACATTATATTATTTATTTAAAAAAAATGCAAATTTAAAAATTTTAATTTCGTTAAAAAATAAATTTGTTAAGAATTTGCTGAATTCTTACGTTCGAAATTTAAAAACTCAGTTCGAGTCTTTATTTTTTATCCTAGATTACGAAATAATATTACGAATTTATTTACCAAGGTTAGATCTAAATTTAAATATCTAAATTCTAAAATATATTCCTAATCACATTTTCATGAAATACCTTATCCCAAAATTGAATTAATTACAATAATAAATCCAATAAAGAGAGCCCTTGTTATTTTAGTGTAAAACAATGAATATTCTGCTTTATTTTAGTCAACGACTAGAAAATTTTGTTTCAGTAAACTCAAGTATAAAATAACTGAAGTATTTTCGTCGGGATATAAGACCTACTCCAAATCCCGCGCAATCATCGTTCCCATCTCGGCAAATTAATTGATCTTTCGTTCCCGAATGTATTCCGTACACAATATATTGTGTTAATTAATTAACTATTGATTCTTGGGTATAATACAGCAATTGGCACTGTGCCTAAGTGTTTGACATTGTATGGATCCTCTCAGGATACAGAAGATATTTGTTCCGTCTATATTGGACCACTCTTAGATAATTATTGGTTGTAAGGAAGATAAGTAGCTAAATTAAAATTATAGACCCATGGTGTCAAAATTGTCCTGTTCCGCCACTTCGGTAAAATTTATATGTGACTTATAGGAAATTGTTAATTGTAGACCATAATTGGTATTACTTCTTCCATTTTTCTAGAATTCACATAATACTTGGTTTGAAACTAATTTACATAACACACTTTAAGGCCGGAAACCCACCACGGCGCACGGAGAGGCTGCGCACGTGTGTTAAGCTTCGCTTTAGAACAAAATGTATGTGATAGTTTCCACTGCAGCGCACGGACATTCTAAAGCGAAGCTTAACACACGTGCGCAGCCTCTCCGTGCGCCGCGGTGGGGTTCCAGCCTTAACAGTCTATCTACTTGATGTTTCTAAAGTATTAAAAAACGTTATAACAAATTCTTAAAAGAAAACAAATGCACACAGAATATTTGAACTTCGAACTTCACCACAAAAAGGTTAATGTAAAAAAAAAACATAAAACTAACAAAATGGCGACCGTCCAAAAAACCAATCAGAATTTAAAGTGGCTCTAAACCTACCCTTTGTTTCAGCTTACGACAAAAGAAAAAGTCTAATTCATATTCAAGAAAACATGACACAAACTGTGATACTAAAAATCCTACCACTTTAGGGCTTTTAGTGTTCGTCTCATGAATACTAATCCTACCAACGCTGCACCTTTGAGTATAAATGAAAGAAAGTACAAGTAGCATAAAAACAAGTCCAGTAAACAGCAATAATATTTATATTTTTAAAGCGTGTATAGCTTCACAATACATAGAAAATCTTCTATGGAATATAGTTATTTAATGTACACAACAGAAACCCCTTGACCGCATGACAATACCATAGGCAGCTTTATGGTCCACCGCTTTGCAAGTAGTACATAAATAAATAGAGCAGAATAAATAATCTCTCGATTTTATCGTTTTATAACCATTTTTCAAAACCACCTTACTCATTACTTATTCATTCACATACTAGCATAACCACATCACATTCATATGATTTGTTTTCTTTACACTTCGTCTTATTCATACTTCACTATGTTTGCACTATAAGCAGACTCTTGGCGAACATAAAATTCACATGTGTTTCTCCTTGCGGGATAGAATGCTTGCTGAAATCTCGCTAGCCTAGATTCGATCCTATTTTGCGAGGAAATGCTTTGAATATTGTATATCGACAATTTAGAGGGTTTTTAAGTATTGTATGAAATAATATTAGGGTATAACGGCTCTGAATTCGTTTCGCCCTTGAAAAAATCTTGGGTATGTTGAAACGAACATTGTAAATTTTACATTTTTTTGTAAGAATACATAGAGGTAATAAAGACCTTGATTTTCAATCAAGTTCGATAAAAATAATTCAACGATATCGACGGGTTAGACGAAATACCTGGCAGTATAAAATAATGATTTCACAGCTTTATCCATCAGTGCATTCAATAAAACCTTTTTAATACCAAACGATGCTTAAAATTGAAGGAAATTGGACCAAAACACTCATAAAATACTCGCCTCCAACCCTTGACTTATCAACATAATCACAATTTGACTTGACACAAATTGTTACGACGCTTCTAAAGAGGTTATAAAATAAAATTGCAGGCAATCGACAATAATTGAGTTATCCCTCGGAATGGTTCGACAATTACTTCGCAACATGGAGTTACGGAAGAATATTGGTAATAAACTTGTGATGTTTATTGATACCTTTTTACCAGACTCGACTGTGACGAAGTCAAGTAAGGGGTGATATTCGTTTTACGGAGGGATTAATTAATGTTAATGTGGTTGTGAAACCAATTAAATAAACTTACTTGGTCGTGAATACGTTCAGAAAAGCAATATGCAACTGAAGAGTCTAAAACATGAAAACTTCGGTCAATTATGATTGCCACTATCCTGCAATATAATGATATATTCAAAGGATATATTATTATCTACTTCTACAACTTCATTGCACTATTGTAAAATAGAAATAGCACTAAGTGTTCCTCCTATAATTTAATATTTTGCAACCTTGCAAAAACTGAGCATCTGTATCGACATGGGAGCCCTGACATTGAATTTCGCCAACGCCAAGTAACCTTTACGCAAAACAAACGCAATCCTAGCAAAGCTCCCATACAACAGAAACGTGACATAAATATTGTATATAGGAAAAAACTTTTCTTATTTACTATATAAAATAACCTCTTAACACAAAGCGTTTTACAGCAAGTCTCCAGGCGAGCTGCTCGAAACAACACGCTCAAAATTCACTCGAGAAATGTTATAAAATAGTTTAGAAGTAGCTATTTTCAAGTAGTATTGCACGGGTGTCCCTGAGGCGACGTTGTTGTACTTTACCTGTCGGTAAGACTTTTTGGGTGTAAAATAAGTTCAGTAGAAGAAATATACAGAACTGTCTTTAATATTTATATGGGAACTGCAGGCAACACGATTTTGGTTGACATAGGAAATGGTATAGTCAGTAAAAGATTTAAGACTGACAATGTATAATCTATTTTTAGTAGCTACCGTAAATTGATTTTATACAATACAATCAGTCATGATGTAAGAAAACATCAACAAAACATAACTATTTTCGCAGTCGGGTCAAAATAGAGCATATTTTTTTCATTTTTGACCACAAAGAACTGCAAAAGCCAATGCAGAAAACGTTAAACTTTAACTTATTTTATATCATAGTGTGTAAACTAATACCGCTCCGTCGTTGATAGACTACGTTAAGCTGCGCTTGCCTCGGTCACGTTTGAGATTGATCACCTTTCTTAGCACATTGACTATTTGCTTCGAAGCGCTACTTTATTAAATTCAGTGTATTTTCATGTGATTAACAGGAGACGGTTTTCGTGTCAACTTTTTCGTTGACTGATGCAATCTTCCGATGCATAAAACGTAATAGATTTTAACCGGTTTCAATATTCAAAAAGTTCACAGTGTAGGTATAACAGAGATCTCTTCATATAAAAGTGCTGACTTTCAAAGTTGCGCAAATCAAACCATGCATCAACTATAACTCTGGATCTTAGTGGATTGGACATTTAATTTCTTCATCCACAAATCCAAATTCTTTAGTAAGATAAACACATACACACCAAGTGTGTGTGTGACTATAAATCAAGCTTGCTTCACCACGATGTATCGTATATTTAGCAATCAAAACAAAAAGCCGACGCTACACAACAAAGACACAAACCAATCCTATTAGAATCCTCTCGAATTCGACATTTCTTTTTCTTCACTCAATACAATCGTAACGTCAAAGCTTAATAAAGTAAAAACATTAGAGGATAGATAAGAAAGTACAGAGTGCGCCTATCAGGGTATGAACCATGTGCACTAGTGTGAACTAGTTTCGACGTAAAAACAGAGCGGGCCGTTTTAATAAAAATATCTCAAAACCTAATATTATCCTAATAATATCGAAACAAACGAAATTTTGCATAAAAATCTATCGTTGCACGGAAAATAATTTAAATCAGAAAGTGAATGTACTACATACAGCCAAGAATTTGCTTACGGCTGACACAATGGGCTTTTAGCGATTCGCGTACTCCACAATTTTACTTTTTTAACTCTATGGTAGAAACTGTAAGCAAATCCGTCAACGCGGGGCCGTGTCAGCGTTCGTGTGTTTTCCTTAAGGGGATGCGATCTGTCTTGCTTTGGATATTATTGATCAGACTGTTTGTTTATTTGTGGTTATATTATGTGTGGTTGATGTTTGTTAGGCACCCACAGGGCTTGTGTCTGTGTCTGAGATACACTTCTAGGAACTGTAAAGTCGTTTGTGATTGTTACTGATCCAGAAGATTTAGTATTTCTGATGTTGCTCTCTGGGAGAGACTAAGACGACTTAAGATAGCGAAAATGAAAATATTTAAATTAATATTATAATAATATTATAATTAAATGGACAAGTATTGTCATTATATTTCAATGATTACGCTGATTAGATTACACAATATTAAAAGAGATGAATCTAGATACTCTACTAGTCTATGCCTTACACTACTGAAAGCTAAAAATATAAATAAGATACACGGTAAAGTCAATCGCATCTTAACAAACTCGTAACGTTTTAAGAACCATTCAGCGGCTTCGTAAAATACCTTTGAACCATCACAATTTTATTACTTACGGAACCAGTATGAACCGGTTTTCGCTGCGTCACAGTACCCTACTCAGGGGTCGGGAGGTGGATTGCATTAGAATTAGAACTATGACCCATAAAATTTACTCGGTTTTGCTAAATCACTGGCTGACTGAGTTTATTATATACGTATATTTTTGCTGTTTTGATATAGACTGGTTTTGTTTTCTTGTATGTGCGGGCTTGTAGCTTGAGTGACCCTTTGCTTGCATTATTGAACACCTGATCGATTTTCTCAATGTAAATTTTCTATTTTTGGTCTCATGGTTTTATGTTCTTATAGAAATTAATAATCCCGTTAGGGGCGTTTAGATAGTAATAATTTTAAATAGGTTTCTGTAATGTACGTAAACTATATGAATAAGTAATTTTATTTTATTTGTGTTATATTATTTCCTTTTTTAATTAATGTAATTGATGTGTCACCGTCATAAATTAAAATAAATGATATTCCCACGCATCGGTGAGATAAATTTATGTAACTAAGAGAAATTAACTGAATGTAAGTTAATTAAACTTTTCAGTGTAAGTATAATAACTTTAATTAATGTTGTAACTCCGTTTGCTCGTAACACGAGTAATGGCCGGTAGTTACATTTAACTGCCATTTCCTACGATGGTTAATACTTATAAAACTGTTAATTCCACGTTTTATGAAGATATATAGCAAACAAAATGTACTGGAGATGTTTTACTTGTAACTGAAAGCTGTTTTGAATTTAGGGGTATTTTAATGAAGTTAATGCTTTACTAGTTCCATTTTCAGATATGGATATAGGTATAAAGACCTTTTACTTAATTGAAGTAAGATATGTTGAATAGATGTATTAATACGAGTCCTGTTAAGATTTGCAAAGATAACACAATCTGGTCTCAGTCGATATGATTTTAATTAATCACTTGGTTGACGTGGGTTTAGATTATTATTCATTATTTGATTTTTTAATTGATACAAAAAAGCCTGAAAAAACACGCTTCCAATAAATTGTACTTGATATTTTAGATATGAGTCAATCTCATGATTCCCAGTTAGGTAAAATAACTATGTTGTTAGGAATCGATAATGTCAAGTGAGTAGGTACAGTCGTTCAGGGACGTATAATAGCAAAAACCTAGCAGAAACTAGAACACCTATCTTAATACACTATTAAAAACCAAAAGAAGACATCATCAAATAACAGACCGGTAACTGACGGGGCAAACCTTGTTACAATACAAGAATCACACATCACCCCAGAGTCACGCGTTCACGAATCAAATCAGAGTTATTTTATCGAAATAAAACCTGTTTGCTATTCATTCGAGCCAACGTAATTCATTTTACGGAGACATATCTGAATACATTTCTTGTTACGTATTGTTGACATTTTTGAGGCTTTTCTTTGTTTTAAATATTTTAGAGTTTTGGTTTTGTTCACCACATTTTCGGGGGCTAATTGCCCAAAATGTGTCAGCTTTCATGTAATACCTTTAGCTTTCGTTTAATACCTTTACTTTTCATGGAATACCGGTTTTGCTAAATTTCAAATACAAAGATTTTTTTTAAGTAAAATTATTTCCCTCTTTTTTTGTTTGGCTATTTTCATTTAATCAGGTTTCAGGCCGAGATTCAAGTCTTTTTGTATTTAAAAATTCCAAACCCATATTATATTCTGGTGAGTACGCACTTCTATCTACTTTCACATAAAACTAAGTTCTAAAGAGTTTCCAATAGATTTAAAGAAACATTTCTTCGCAACCAACCAATAACTCCACCGTAAATCAATGGACTGAAAACCCAATCCGCAATAGATAGACAATTGTCATGAATTTTTATTCTATTTTAAAACTTTCCACTCAAATATATACTCTATGTTATATAGTATAGGGTTTATTATAGAGAGTCGGTGTCTCCAACCACATTTAATCTTGCACCGCAAAGGCTACATTAGGTGTATCGGTTTCGGGGAAGCACTGGGCTTAGATCATTAGCATAATGTTTTAGTATATCTGCAGCCTCGTAGAACCGCACTATGACCTATTTCAGTATTCATTGTTAGGCTAATATATTTAAAGTCGATGCTGGAGTGCTTCTAGCAATATCATTTACGGAGGGAGATACATATAAGTCCGATGCACATGATGCAATGCAAATAGGTACAAAATCGTTATTTGAGTTTTCGGGTCCAAGTTAAGTCTTCAATAACTAAATTTCATAGGACTTTCTTGAAAGAAGAGTCCTTGTCCTTGGACAAGATAATTTAAAGTAAGCTGGGTAGAAAATAGTTATACCTATTATCGAATTCTCGAAGTGAGAAATACAGACAAAATAATAATAATAATAATAAATTTATTTATTTCTCCCAAGATATGTACATACACTCATTTAAAATAATGCTTATAATATGGAAGGGAGACAGGAGCCCAAACTAAGTAAAAAACTTGTGTCATGGGTCTCCTGGCCTCCTTACATGGATATAAAACATTAAAATATAAGAAATTGTTTCGTCTTCGCCAGTAAATTATCTTTAATTCTCCTAAAAAAATTAAACTTGAATATAATTCCCAAACTACGACTACCTCACAAAATATTCTAATCAGTTTCATATAATATTCACGCACGCGCACTCAGCCGCCGCAACGCGTACGCTACAATCCCAAGAGCCAGAAATGTATAAAAAAGAAATAATCTAGGAAACATAACCTCCTTGGCTTCAAACTTATCAAAAAAATAGAAAAGAAAAATGGGACACTGTTGAGAATTTCGAGAATTAAAAATAAACAAGTTCAATAGTCCTTTCGAAATAGTGTTATTATTTCAATAAAATAAAATAGTTTAAAGTCGATAAGGGTACATTGACCTTTTTAAGAAGGTAAAGACGTTGACCTCAACAGGTATTTAGGGCAGACTTAGTCTGAAGGCTATTTACAAGGGAATGGCCTGGCCTTTCTTTTATAGACCTTTGTTCTGTTAGTTTTAAGCTAACTGCCGGGAATTTAGTTAAAGAACGAAACCTTTTTTGAGTCCTGTGTTTTAGGGCCCTGAATATTTAAAATTCCCTTTAAATATAACTATAAATATCTAACCTAAAAATACACATTAAGATTTTCATAGCCTTAGAAATATTTTTAATGCACGTAGCTTTAATTTAAAAAAGAACGAAGTCAATAAATCTACTTCAAAGTCCAGTAAATTGTTCATTTTCTATCCTGTCACCGATAGGACTCCGGCAATAGAGCCTTAGGGCTTAATATCACCAGTCACACCATGGCAAAGTCAGTAAGGCATTCCGCTTCAATATAAAACCTATTTGTTCCACCTTTTTCGGCCATGTTAAAAAAGGAGCAGCAATAAAAAGTACTGACGTATTCTAGGATTTAACAGAAAAACCTAATTTACCCAGACTTTGTTAAATCCATTAGACTAGAAATCCGATTGTTCGTATACTATATAGGCTAAGGACCTAATTTTAGGAAAAATAAAACTCATTTGTTTCAAAAAAGGCTTTTTTAATGTCATTATAATAAACACTAATAAACAGTAGGTACCCAGATTTACCCACCGTTCACCTCTTAATAAGTGCTGTAGAAAAAAAAACGAACTCCCTAACAGCACGTTGTCTTTCTTTTTACACACATGTCCATTAAATTATTACTGATTGAATTTTATAAGTACATAACGCTCATAGAGACAGTTTTTTTTTGGTAAATAATGACAGCTGTCAACTGTCATGTAAACATTGGGCTCCCGTATTTTAATTGTTTAAAAATAGTATAATAAACTGTATTGTGTTAGATTTAGCAGAAAAGTGGAGAAAACCGTTCAATACATGTGTGAGAGTGTTTTCAAGACATAACAAGCAAATTAGACTGCATGATTGTGATTCTTACAGTGAACTACCAACAGCAATAAAACTAATTAAATGTGCTATTATGTTCACAAAATTATACCGAATACATCTCATATCCATTGATAAACAGTGAAACAAAATAAAACATAATTATAAAACAATAAATACATCGAAAACTTAAAAACTAAACTTGTGATTTAAAGTGACGGTTGAAGGAAAAAATTTCAAACAAATACAAAATATAACGAATAAGTGTTTCATATTTGGTTGTAATAGAACCACTATTTTGAGCAATAATCTAAATGTCACGGTGGCGCATTGGCTATGCACTGCAGATGGTGTATGGAGACCGCGTTCGCATCTGACCTGCGTAATTGACTTTTTGTGAATGTTTCAAGTTTAAATTTGAATTCTATACATTTCAACTATCAAATATTAAAATAGTATTACAAACTCAGCAACATGGATTCTTTTCAAAATGTTACGTTCCGCCGTGCACGGACTCTGTCGGATTCCAATACAAAATACAATAATATCTATGAACTAAACGAAACACCTGATGACAGCATAAATAGCCTATCGGATAAGAACGTATTGACAGAAAATAACGACGAATTAGTGTCTAACTTGAAAGAACGAATTGAAGTACTTATATCCGAATTAAATAATGCTCGTCACGAGATTGAGACCCTTTCTGCAGAAAACAATAACCTTAAACTGATCAACGAAGAGTTAATGAAAAGAAATTATTCCTCCACCTCCGCGAATAACACCTGTAACCAATCATTTAATATGCAAAGAAAAATTACTACTCATATGAAAAAAAAACAAAGTAAACAAACACAATCTAGTGAGAATATTATTGAAAATGAAACAACCATAACAAATTATCCCGAGAAGAAACCTGAAAGCAAATTACAGAAGGAAAAAGACAATAGAAAGAAGAGGAAATTATGTGTTCTTAATGGCTGTAACTACAACGGCACCCTGAATATAATAGAGCGTACATTTGAAGAAAAATTTAACTACTGCCAATATATGAAACGAAATAGTAGTTTGAAGGAACTGATGTCAGATATCAAGAACAAGATCTATGATTTTGATGAAGAAGATTATTGTATAATAATGATTGGTGATAGTGACTTTAAGAAGAATGTGGATTCTATGGAACTAGTTAGATTAATTAGAGAAACGCTATTAGAAATAACTAACACGAATGTAATTTTATGTACCCCCAATTATGTGCTAGGAGCCCCTATATATAATTACAGAGTGGAAATGTTTAAAAATTTACTTTATATGGATATTTAAAATTATAAATACGGATATTTCTTTGATACTAACTGCGACTTAACTTATGAAATGTTATCGAATAAAACAGGTAAAATTAACAGATTAGGTGTAAAATGTATATTTGGAAGTATTTTTAATCGTATACTTATTGACTTAGAAACTGATTTTAATTTGCCAACATTAATAACGGCTGACAATGCTAAACAAAACAACTTTTTTCGGTCCGTCTAATAAGATTTCACATAATGGTAGCAAACAACAATTTATATTATTTCACCAGAATATAGCAGGCATATTAAACAAAGTAGAACTTTTCGAAATTGTAATGACCGATTTGCGGAAGCAGATTGGGGACATAGACTTCATTTGTTTTAGCGAAACGTTTCTACAATCGGGCCATGAAAGTAACTTACACTTAGAAAACTACAATTTAGCTGCTAATTTCTCAAGACAGGGTAAAAAACGGGGTGGGTCATGTATACTAGTAAGAAAAGGTATATATTTTACTCCATTATCGGAAATTAATGATATTGCGACAACGTATTGTTTTGAATGTTGCGGTTTAGAAGTGCCGAGTTATAATCTTTTTGTCATTTGTATTTATAGAACACCGGATTCAGACATAACTATTTTTATAAAAAACCTAGAACTACTATTATTTAAATTAACTCATAACAGTAAAAAACATATCATCATATGCGGAGATTGGAATATAGACATTCTCAAAGATAATGCACAGAAAAAGGAATTAATGTCAGTCCTCAAGAACTTTAATTTCCTAGCTCACATAAACTTACCTACTAGAAAAAAATCGAGTATTGACCAAATAGCCAGTAATATTTCAATCAATAACGTGAATACTAATATACATAACCTTGCTCTTTCGGACCATGATACGGGTCAATCAATAACTTTCTACCTTCCAAATAGTAACAATAAAGTCAAATTGATAAGATTCTGGTATGAGAATGTGAGAGATTTCAATGAAAATAACATTAATAAATTTTTAGAATGCATATCAGCTTTAAGCTTTGATGAAGTATATAGAGAAACATGCTGCAACAAGTCGTTTAACCTTTTTCATGATCTTTATACCCTTTTTTTCAAATTGTGTTTTCCTGTAATACGCGTAAAGAAAGGTAATAAACCCGTAAAGAATAAATGGATAAGTAAAGGACTGAAATTATCGTGCATTAAAAAAAGAATATTATACTATAAATATCAACATGACGCTATAAGTAAAAAATATCACAAGAAAAATTATCTTATATATTCCAAAATATTGAAAAAGTGTATATCAAAGTCTCAACGTATAAATAACGATAAATATGTTTGTAACTCTAAAAATAAATGTAAAGCAACATGGTCTATCATAAAAGATAATTTTGATAGTTCTGTTGATAAAAATAATATAGAAAAATTAGTTCACCAAGATACAACTATTAATAACCCTAATGATATATGTAACTTTATTAACAACTATTTTATAGAACTTACGCATAAAGGAAATTTTGATAGGTCCAGTAATGACTTGAACAACATTAACATTCCCGACCAAAGAGATAGCTTGTTTTTAACCCCAGTAACCGAGACTGACATTATAAAAATCATAAAATCTTTAAATGATACACACGCTACCGGTTATGATGAACTCACAACAAGAATAATTAAATTAAGTGCTAAGTATATAGCAATTCCTTTTAGTTACATAATTAACTTGTCGTTGGAACAAGGAATATTCCCTACTAGACTAAAAGTATCCGTAATTAAACCTCTATTCAAAAAAGGAGATCGTACAAACGTTGATAATTATAGGCCTATCACATTGATACCGATAATGGCAAAACTGTTTGAAAAAGTAATGCATGATAAAATTAGTAGTTACATTAATAAGAATAAAATTCTTGTAGACAATCAGTTTGGATTTAGAAGGAATAGTTCCACTGCACTGGCTTGCTATACTTTAATTAAACTTGTTACAGAAGCACTAAATAATAAATTGTCAACATTATCGGTATTTCTAGATATGAGCAAAGCTTTTGACTTTGTCTCGCATAAGCGATTACTATTTAAACTGGAAAAGTACGGAGTTAGAGGAAAGGCACATGAATGGTTTGTAAGCTATCTGTCGAATCGCCAGCAAAAAACGTTACTCTCTAAAATAGAAAATAGCTCGAAAGTTATATATGAATCTGAACTTAAACCTAATAGTTGTGGTGTGCCCCAGGGCAGTATCCTGGGGCCACTGTTATTCATTATTTATATTAATGATCTCTGCACTAAACTAAAGCATAAATGCACGTTGTTTGCCGATGATACCACGCTAACCATAAGATGTCTAAACAAAACTAATCTCGAAATTGAAATCAATAACGAATTACGAAATGCAGTACAATGGCTGCAAGAAAATAATCTACATGTCAATTTAAATAAAACTAAATTAATACAATACCAAACTCTAAATTCAACTTGCCACCCTATTAAAATACAATATAATAATACTGTTTTGCAACCAGTAGAATCTACGTTATTTTTAGGTATAATTATTGATAGTAAATTGAACTGGAAAGAACATGTAGATAAAGTGTGTAGTAAACTTGATAAATTTGTATTCGCTCTTCGCAAACTAAGACTCACAGCCAGTAAAGAAACAGTCCTCAGTGCGTATCATGGGTACGTCTCTTCAGTGTTACGCTATGGATTATAGTTCAGTCAATAAATCACCCATAAGTGGTTGTAGAGTGCGTGAGCAAGGCCCTAAGCAATTACTTCAGAAAATTGTTCAGGGTGCTTAGAGAGTTAACATACTAAAAGTCCCGACATCTAGGGGGTGAGGAAGAGTGGGGGGAGGGGGTTAAAGTTCCCATTTTTCAGTTTTTCGCTAATATCTTTTAAACGGTGCGTCATGGAGATAAGAAGTCTTCTACGCAATGAAAGCTTATAAAATTATGTACAACTTTCACCTTATACACTTTTTCACATTCCTACCTATTTTCGAACTACACGTTCCGGAAAAGTGAAAATTGAAAAAAAAACTACTTGAATTGAACACTACCTCTTGTATACTACTTCCTTCACGTTATTTGGGGATAAAAAGTATCTTATATCTTAGATCAACTCCTACTATATCAATTTACTAAATTTTATCCAAATCTGTACAGCCGTTGGGATATCAAAACTTTTATCTACACTTGTCTTATACACTTTTTCCAAATTTTCACCAGTGTTCGAGTATTAGTGTGATGTGACAAGCATTACCGAATGTTAAATATGAGCTAGTATATAAATTAGGTATTTTATTGATAACATAAGCTGGGAGTACCTCCAAGCGGTGAAGGCGGTAACAGTTTGAGATCTCGTTTTCTACCAGTGGTAATGGAGCAGAAGCGGGTCGTCACTTTTCATTCCATATTTCCTGTCGTAGAAAACGAGATCTCACTGGCTAAAACTCCCATAATCATCCATCCCTTGGGGTTATGTTATTGTTGTCGTTTATGATTCAACCTCTTTGGCATAGTAGCCTACCCGGTAACGCAGGGGAGCAGCCAGAACAGTTCTTTGCTTTGTAATCGTCATTAGTTACGCAATTGGATTATCCATCATGAGTGCTAATAATAATAAGTGTCCTGTGTGTGATAAGGACATCGTTAAAGGCATCGTTAAAGAAACAAAAAGGAATACTCGGCCTTATCAAAGCTAGTAAAGATTACATTAGTTACGCAATTGGATTATCCATTTTAACTGAATGTACTATTCTTCTTCTGCTCAAAAGCGTTCTGGTTCTTCTTTTACATTATGTGCGCATAATAAACAATTAGTCATGAAGTCGAATTGGGAGCTGAAGACCTGAGCTGAGACGGGCCTGCCTCTTCTTGACATGTAGATGCAACACTTACATATTTTTAATTGTATCGGCTCGTGTGTAGTTTTTACGACAATTAGTGTGAATTAAAACGGATGTCAAGGCGCGGAAAATTTGCTGCTTATCATCGTTTCGATCTTTACAAGCTTTGATAAGGCCGAGTATTCCTTTTTGTTTCTTTAACGATGCCTTTAACGATGTCCTTATCACACACAGGACACTTATTATTATTAGCACTCATGATGGATAATCCAATTGCGTAACTAATGACGATTACAAAGCAAAGAACTGTTCTGGCTGCTCCCCTGCGTTACCGGGTAGGCTACTATGCCAAAGAGGTTGAATCATAAACGACAACAATAACATAACCCCAAGGGATGGATGATTATGGGAGTTTTAGCCAGTGAGATCTCGTTTTCTACGACAGGAAATATGGAATGAAAAGTGACGACCCGCTTCTGCTCCATTACCACTGGTAGAAAACGAGATCTCAAACTGTTACCGCCTTCACCGCTTGGAGGTACTCCCAGCTTATGTTATCAATAAAATACCTAATTTATATACTAGCTCATATTTAACATTCGGTAATGCTTGTCACATCACACTAATACTCGAACACTGGTGAAAATTTGGAAAAAGTGTATAAGACAAGTGTAGATAAAAGTTTTGATATCCCAACGGCTGTACAGATCTGGATAAAATGTAGTAAATTGATATAGTAGGAGTTGATTTAAGATATAAGATACTTTTTATCCCCAAATAACGTGAAGGAAGTAGTATACAAAAGGTAGTGTTCAATTCAAGTAGTTTTTTTTTCAATTTTCACTTTTCCGGAACGTGTAGTTCGAAAATAGGTAGGAATGTGAAAAAGTGTATAAGGTGAAAGTTGTACATAATTTTATAAGCTTTCATTGCGTAGAAGACTTCTTATCTCCATGACGCACCGTTTAAAAGATATTAGCAAAAAACTGAAAAATGGGAACTTTAACCCCCTCCCCCCACTCCGCCTCACCCCCTAGATGTCGGGACTTTTAGTATGTTAACTCTCTAAGCACCCTGAACAATTTTCTGAAGTAATTGCTTAGGGCCTAACTCACGCACTCTACAATGTCTTTGTTGGATGGACTATTAGTTATATGGGGCAATTCAGTTGATATAGGCAGGGCGTTTAAAACACAAAAAAAATGTATTAGAGCCATATGTGGCGCTGATTACTTAGATCATTGTCAGCCATTATTCCAAAATTTAAAGATACTTCCACTGCCCTGTCTCTATATTTTTGAAATGTGTTTGTTTGTAAAGAGACATTCCTATCTCTTTCCAATAAATGAACATGTTTCCAAAAGGATCCAAAACAGAAACCCTAACCAATTAGTGGCACCATCCCAAAGACTTCATTTGTATAGTCGTAACGTCCACTGCATGGCAATAACAATATTTAACAAGCTGCCATCACAGATCAGACAGCTACCTATTAATAAATTTAAACGCGCAATATTTTCTTGGCTCTTGAATAGGTGTTTCTACTCGGTTAAAGATTTTATAGATTATAAATTTACAGCATAAATTATAAATATATAAAATTTCGTAATATGAATAAATAGATAATAACTAATAATTTGTAAAATTAGTAATTTTGTAATTAATTATAAATTAATCATATCTAAATGTAATTTTTAAATGTATAAATTTATCTAAGTTCTAATCTAATAAGCTCATAAAATGTTTCATTCATCAATATTATTTGAAAAATGTATAATATTTCTACACCGGATACGGTAGTATATGTGAAACATTATATATTGTAACATCTGTAACTACCATATACTAAGAAATAAACGATATTCTATTCTATTCTATTCTATTCTATACACACAACCACAACGAAACAAAATAACGAAAAGTAAGAAAAAAAAAAAGAAAAGTAAGGAGACAATCTTGAGAAAAGTGATTGTATCACTCGATGTTGTTTTAAGATTACGTAATATCTAACTCAGCTACAAAACAAATGCAAGAACAAATACTAAACTTGCTTCACCAACAATAAAAGTGTATGGGATCTGCGAGCCATAAGATAATGGTAATTTTACCATCCTCTTCAGCTATTGTTCTCTGAGGAGAAAGTTTTCCTTGATACGTTGCTAACAAACAAATAATGGATGTTTGTTAAATGATAACTGCGTAAGGGATTGTTTAGGAAAGGTCTGACGTTTTCAAGTTAATAGTATTGTCTTTGCCACACTTCCTGTGTTAGAAACGTTGTAATGTCATTCTTAAGGGGTTATCAATAAGATTGAGAGTGTAAATATTTTTATTTAAAAGCAGTTTCTGCTTCACAAATTCATCGAACATGCTGAGAGGTGTTAATTGTTCTTTGAAGCACAATTAACACTCCGAGAAAAATAATTCTTAGCAAACTAAAAGATGGAAAAACTTTTGCTAGCAAGCATTCATAATGGTTACGAAATTTTGCTGATATTTTTATTTTTAGATAACAATACTAATTTTGTAGGAATCGTTGTTTATATCTTGTTTTACTCTAAAAAGAAGAAAAAATAAAAGGATTATGACATATCTTTTACTACTACATATAAATACGAAATATCATGAACATAATTTCGTCAAAACCTTTCCACGTAGATCGTAAGGTTGTATCCAACGAACACTAATCTTCAAACAGTTTAAACATGCTCCCACACAAATTAGAGCGAGTGTACGTGATTTTAATAGTAAAACGGCCAGTTCACCAGTCGCCAATTATCGTCCGTCCGTCTCGACTCTAGCCCACTTAAAGCTTAATACATTAAAGACAATGTTTGCTCGCAAACAACTCAACTGAATATTGAATGCGTTGAGTGGCCAGCGAATTATTCCTAATATTACTCAGGTCAATGTTTACCTATACAGGTTGTAACGAAAACCCTGTCCGACCCGTGAAGCTATTGTCAGGCATCGATAACTAATGCCATGAATGTCAAAAAAAATGGAAAAAAAAAATATAACCTAAAAAAAAAAAATTCTCAAAAATTCGAGAGAGACAGTCGCCGTCATTACAAGTGCTGCCAAATGATCAAACAAAAGGCCCCCTAGAATATCGACGAAAATGGTGTTGTAGTTTTTGTTTTAATCTCAAATTTAGGAGTTTGGAGGCAAAAAATGGTTATTTCAAAATTCATTATTAATTTTATTATCATGAATTTTCCAAATTTGATATTTGATTTGGGTATGTTATTGTGAAACCTATATGACCCTTCCGGGTTGGACAGGGTTTTCTTAACACCCTGTATAAGACTGTAATTTCTAGCAGATCCCACCAACAAGGTTAGTCAGATTTAATATTTACTAGGGCCTTTTATGTACCCCAGTTACGAATCCAATCTAAATTTCGTTTGATATAGACTCGTCTTAAACAGACGTATTTTAGTATTAAGAGTTTGTATTTTCTAACTTGTTTCTCCTTGCATAAGGTTCTTTGGAAATTCTTATTTCAAGGTAAAAACGTAGACAAGTTTCTTGGAATCGTAAGTATCGTATCGGCCTAAATGCCGAAGGTTGGGTAGGTAGCCTTTATTGAGCTCCCGAAGGAATTAATTCCTTATATATTTAATTGGATAAAGCTAGGTAAGAATTTAGCCTTACGTACAAAATTCTGAAAAGGAGGCAAATAATTTAGCAGCATAGGCAAGTTGTAAAAGTATATTATTCGATAACTTCCAACAATATTAACTAATTATTTATTATTTATTTATTTATCTGGGATAGTAAAACATCGAAATAGTGTATTTACTTGCAAAAATGTACCCCCAACAGGAAGAAAAACCACAAAGTTGCTAATAAATCTGATTAGCAGTTTTCATTAAGGGAATTTCTTAATTCTATCTATCTCGAAAGCGACGTCGACACAGCAATGCTGAGTCGTGTAGTTATGCTGTTTTCGCGATTACCAAACACGAGATTTACGAAAATCAACTGTAATACTTACAACATAAGGTCCAGTTTTTACTAAAGCTTTATATTTCTTAAGACTTTGTCAAAAAAACTAGTCCGTCTAAACTTAACTTTATGACAGTTGCATTAAGTTGATATTTGTTTAAGTGGAAACAACATAGATTGGCACTAGAATTAAAAAAATAGACTGTAGAGTTTTGTAGTTATAGACCCGTCGCTGTTCTAAAGAACTCCTTTATACTCTGCATTTATTTGCTTCTAGTTAGTTCCAGAAATTTCTATCCTGTTAATAAGTTGATCCATCTTCTGATAAGTAAGTTACACTTTATTTTCTTAGAGTTTTTATTTTAGTTTCAGTTTCTGGGAATTATGAGGCTGTTAAATTATTTATTTTACAGTAGATTCCGCTTCACGGAGTCTTCGTAGAAGATTTCTAAGAAATGTCCCTGGTATTCACGTTTTATAAAGCTTTTATAATATTAAATATTCTTAACTTTAGCTAATAGGTTCTATGAGTTAGATTGTGTATATAATTTATCTGATAAAAAGTAAAGCTTTCGCAGATGGCTTGGAATTACAATAGTGTATGTACAAAGTGTATGTAGGACCATCACGTCATCCTTTCCTACAGGGGTAGTCGTTTTAAGATAAATAACTATAGTAACTATTTCCGTGAGAAATAAATCCTGTATTTTTCAAAAAAAAAACTCTGCTTTCATAGACAGATTAGATACAAATATAACTAAATATACAAAGATACAAATATAACTACAAGTAGGTAATGTACCCAACTTTAATCAAACATCTGGTTGATTCTTGCAAGTTTTAAAACAAATCAGTTAAATACCACAATCCTTTTAGCATTCACTTACAAAGCCAATGATCATTTAACAACAGGAATAATCGTTTTACAATAAATCTTTTCCGAACTTTAAAAAGTCATATACTGTATTGAAATAAAACTACTTTTACGGATTTTATCGCGGGTTGTATTTAGATTTTAGTTTCCGACGTTTCGACACCTTTGCAGGTATCATGGTCACGGGCAGACTGAGGTGGTGTTGTGTCATTCGCGTAAACCTCAGAACTCATATACTGTATTTACCGTATAAAATGAGTCTGAAACTTCTATCTTCAGTTCTTAAACAGAGTGGCTTTTATTTTTGTTTGCGGCTGCGACTTGGCCGCATTAATCCCTAAGTCAAACTGCAAACTAAATAAATCGGAAAGTTACGGTGTCGACGGCCGCGGCTTCAAACCGACTTTAAAAGTTCCTGCTAATTAGTGGATGGAGGGAAAGACTGTACGAGTGGATTATTGAAAAGTGGATAAATAGAGCTAGAGAGAGAGAGTAGTCATTTAGTGATGTGTGATGAGTGTGATTTAGTGGTTTCTTTTATGGAGCTTTAGTTTTTTTAAATGAAATCAACACCGCATAACAGTAGCAATACTCTTTAGTATATTAATCAGGCTTTTAATACTCAACTTTCTTGAAAGAGGACTTTAGGTCTTTATTAGACCGGACGCAAAGCATTCCATGTTTAACATGAAAGAAATCCAACCAAATGATTGACGGGTCAAATGTAAATAGCTACGTAAGAACTTATTTATAAGCTTGCATATAGTTTACATTATTTGTAATGCACTAGACCTCTCCAGACAGATACTCAAAAGACCTCTGGTTGCATCTAAGCTAAAGCTCGCCACTTATACTTTTTTATATCTAATACGTTCCAACATTCATAATCAATACAAATATCTTAGAAAACGAAGCACATTTTACATCCCTACTGCATATAAAACACAATTCCTAACAACTTTAGTTTGTAAAACCACAATATCGCTCAAACCAGCTATCTAAAGATCACTTCCTAGTAACAGACGATAAACCAATACAACTAATTTGGCGTCATGTACAAGCTTACCTACTTACCTATTAGCTAGGTAATTAAATAATTTCATTACTTTTCGGATACCTTGCTAATACATAATTTACAACAAGTTTTATTTTACAGTGATTATTTGTACACACATACTTGATACAGATAACATATCGGATTTTCTCGTTCCCGCGCAAAAAGCGCGCCATTTCCTTTTGTTTGTAAAAGATCTCACGTATCTCGGGATATTTACAGTAAATTACACGCGTATCGTTCTGAGTTCTCTTTTTAAATATGTAACACTTGTTTTTGTACGTGAGTGATTAATATTATTTTTTGGAGTGTTTGCGGTTGTTTAGTTTTATTATTTAAGGTGTGATCTCGTCTGAAATATACATTATAAAAGATTTTGATATCAAACCCACTGGTAACATAAACTTTTGCTCTTTTTACCCGACTGCCAAGAAGGGTTATGTTTTTTACAACTCGTAAAGGTTACAGGAGTATTGCAAGATTACAATAATTAGGTACCTACATACTATAAGTTTTAAGTAAAAAAGTTATCGTAAATATTTACGTATGTAGCTAGCTACTTTTTTATATTATTTATCAGAAACTTAAATCATCATCATTCAACCAATCATAGTCCACTGCTGGACATAGGCCTCTTCCAATTTGCGCCACAACACCCTTAACTAAAATACAAAACTTAAATACAAATAAGAAATTCTTCAAAACTGGGCACATATGCAAAACTCGGTTCAATAATCCAACTCATCCCTAAAGTGACACACATCATCAAAATAACCCACAGAGATTTGTTTATTAATGACCCAGAAATCGCGCCATAAATCAGTCAAAACATCCATTGTTCACTAAAATATTGCACCTCTACAATGACATTCAAAATCCAAAATGGCGCATGGCGTCAAAAATCATTTGATCATAATATGATTTGTTTGAAATCGCTTTAGACAGGGATTTATACACTTAAATGACTTCACACCGATTTATTGAATTGTATTTCGAATTGGTCTGTTGGTATTCAACAATCTTTTTACGCTTTATGGTCCTGAATTTCACTTTTTATGCGATGATCATTTGGCTGTATATTTCGTCCTTTTGTTGTGAATCACGTGTCGCCAAAATAAATGCGCTTTTTTCATCTATAATAATATTTGTTATTTGTGATATAGTATTGTTTATTTATTTAATAATTAGTTCTGTACACACACAAAATTATATTTGAATTTGTTTATACAAATATCAGTTCCTTATTTAAATTAAATACGCATTTTAATGTGGCAATATTGGAAAACAAACAAGCGAACCATAATTAAATAAATATTGTGTTGAAACAGCTAATAGTGGAAGCAATTACGCTATATTTGTAAAAATCACACAACAGAACAATAGAAATGTCAAAAGAAAACCCTACCTTAGTTTCCCACCATTTCTATAAAGTCATAAAGTCCTATAAAATCATAGTACCCTTGTTTCTCCATGTTCGTTGTATTTCTTTTTCTTAGCGGTCAGTTTGTTTCAAATAAATGCGAGAACCCTTGAAACTAACTTGTTTCGAGTTGGAGTTTATTTTTGTAACTCCTTTTAGTAAATAAAAGTTGAAAAACCTTTTGAAATAGAAATTAATTTAAACTAAAACTAAACTTTATATTCGTGGAACAACAACTAGGCTGAATAGTGGTTGTTTAATTAAATAAAAAAATAAGGTTGAAATGCAAAAGTTTTAATACGGTTCTATTTTTGAAGTACGAATAAAAAATAAATCAATGTTTTATCTATTGTTCTTTTCTGTCTTTTTGTTAATAATTATACATAAATATTTAAATTAAATTGAATCATTTAGTGGAAATATGGTAAATAATGTCTCAACGTTTATGTACTAAACAAAATTGTTTACAGAACTGGCAAGTTTCTTAGTTACGTGTGTTTTTAAATCCTTGTGTTATCCATATTTTAATGTAGTAACAATACTGTGTATGTGTGTGTGTATCAAAGGTTTGGTAAGCTTAAACACATACTTCTTTATCCTACGTATAATACGGATAAAAATCTCTCCGTCATCAGTAGGTAGCATTTGCATTAACCCACAAGCCCGGAAAACTAAAGCCCAATATCCAACGGATACTAATCTGTAACTATAACATTGGCGGGTTGTCGACAACGTGAGGATTAGTGCATTTTACTGGCGACCGGCCAAAGTGCCAAACTAACACTTTTACCCCAGTCCCAAGTGCAAAAAATATTCGTTCACTTACAAAAGTTCGCGCGAATATGAGCCGTCACATTTGCAAACTCAGCTTTTGCGATCGATACATGCCGCAAACGTTCGCTTAATTGCAAATGTCGTCTAGCGTATTCGTGACAATGTTTCTATAGACGGCATTATACAATCAATACTAATCCTCTACCCTTGAGATAGTCGTGCCACTACTGCGAATGTTCCAATCATTCAATGGATTTGCGACGCTGCGATTTCAACGATTTTTCTCCGGTCAGTGATTTGTAAGTGCGACTTTGGTTTTCCAATATGTTGTTTTTTGTTGCAAATTCAAATGATTTCATGTAAAAGATTTTGGAAATAGATACAACTCTAAACTGAAAAATATTACTCCAAAGAAAATATAGTCTTTAGACAAAATAGCTTGCGACAGGAAGCAATAAAAATTAAAACTTCAATTCATACCACCATTTACGTAAACACTGATCATTAAAAAAATAAAAACGACTTTCCTGAGCGGGAATTATATTCGGAATCAAATGACGTCTTTCATGATAATTGTTGAGCGGACTAAAATGGCGGGAGCTCTTTGCATTTATAGCACCAAAAATGAAAGATCGCGATGAAAAATAGAAATGTAGGTGGAACACGGAAATAGATTGTTGAAAGCTCTCCAGTTTACTTCCATTTTAAATTTAAGTAAGTAAACGTTCGTGTTTCCGATAGCCTTTAATGATAAGTAAATTTTTATTTGGCGTTCATGTTGGTTTGCGGTTTGCTCTTCTTGTAAAATACAGTAAGTACCTATGTTCTGTAAGCCATAACATAATTAATATCATAATTAGGTTGTGTTATGTGATGGTTGGCATAAAATAGATTATAATATTGATTGGGACTGTTAAAAAATATTTATTTAGGTATTCTGTTATCATATATTTAATGTTCTTGAAAAGGTTATAGTGTGTTGCTTGCCATACGTGTTTACAAATATTAGAGTTTTGACAATACTTACTACTCCTTCAACCCATTTTTATTTATTTTTTTTGCTCATTCGTATTCCTGGCAAACTCATCTAGTGACCACAACGTCTATGATAAACCGCTTTGAAATTATATCCAGAGAGTAGAGTAGTATTTTTTTCTCATGTACAGCTTGTAATATCCATTGCGGCTGCCTTGCTAACGAGCCTTGTGAACTTCAACAAATATGGCGGCGTTTTTTCTGCCTAATTTTATGCCAGCCCATCCATTTTAAATTTATCCGCGGGAAAATGTACAGTGATTTTTGGTATAATTGTTTTTTTTTGTGGTGTATATTGAAATTGCTTTTGTGATTGCCCAATATAATTATATCATATGAATATGTCACTACAATAGATTGAAACACAACAGCACGAGATTACAAGAATGAAAATAGGACTAATGTAACTTGACAAGATTATAAATCTATACTTATAATAAATCTGTAGAGAGGTCAATTCTGTACATGAAATATTTTTTAAATAACTATCAGGGGGTGATTAGTGATCGATACTGATGCCAAAAATGCAATCAGTAAAATTTTTGTCTGTCTGTCTGTATGTGCCTTATAGAAACAAAAAAGACTCGACGAATTTTAACGAAACTTGGTACAATTATTCTTCATACTCCTGGGCAGGTTATAGTATACTTTTCATCACGCTACAATCAATAGTAATAAGTTCGTCATTCATTGATAAGTTTCGTCATCCACGCGAACGAAGTCGCAGGCACAGCTAGTTAGTAAATAAATTAAATACTATACCTTAAAAAGTTCTCTTGTCTCTCTATTATATATATTATTACTTTCCCAATACAAAAGCTGAATCAAATTAATAAACTTTGCATCAATCATCAAAACATCCTGACATTTCATAAGCTATAGGTAATTTATCTAGTAAGTTAGTTTTAAGTAAGTAAGTCTAGATACCTAGTACTAAACTATCTAAGTTTTCTCGAGTAAACACAAGTTCTGATTTGCAATCAATCTGAGAACAAAACTTTCGTCCTGACCTACCGTTGTTAGGTAATACTTAATATTCTAGAATTTTCGATCACTTTGTTTGTTCTATATTCTTAGTCGAAGTTTGCTTTGACCTTAGTCATTCTGGAAGTTTGGACCCTATCGCCTTGGTAACATTAATCAAGGTATTATATTACTTGTTTACTTACTGTTACCTACTGTTTATAAATCGCGTTGAACTAATCTACTGAAGATCGAATTCCAATAAAATGACTTTTATCAACTGGTTTTCATTCCAGCTTTTTAGGGTTCCGTACCCAAAGGGTAAAACGGGACCCTATTACTAAGACTCCGCTGTCTGTCTGTCCGTCTGTCTGTCTCCAGGCTGTATCTCATAAACCGTGATAGCTAGAAAGCTGAAATTTTCACAAATGATGTATTTCCGTTGCCGCTATAACAACAAATACTAAAAACCACATAAAATGAATATTTAAAGGGGGCTCTCATACGACGGTGGCACGGAACCCTTCGTGCGCGAGTCCGACTCGCACTTGGCCAGTTTTTTTTAATTTGTTTTATTTTTTCTGCAACTTTGGCCTTCCTGTTTAATAATAAATATCCAGACATTGCCATAAATACCTAAATGTAGCCTAAGGGCAGCCTAAGCAGAAGGTGTGTGTATACCCCTACTGCAAAAAATGGGATTTATTTTGCACTCATTATTAAACTATGCAAAATATTCAGAAAGCATGTCTCATCGCTCACAAGAAATGTTTAAAAATCTTCTTCCTTTTTCTATCTTGACTTGCATTATTTAGCAATATTCGTTATGAATATTCAAGATATAAAACGATCCATTTCCTGTTTGTTTGGTTTCCTTGTCTTTATATCTTTCCCCATTAAAAATACCACAGCTCTGGCTGTGATATTTTTAGGAGGCACATTTAATCATCTTATATTTTCCTGTAAGCATAATACTGTTTTTTTTTTTCTTATACCTTATGTACCTACCTATTTTCATAAAGTTGTAGACGAGTTGTAACAAAAAATCTATGAGAACATAGAGCTCAATTTTATTACCTAGGTACTTATTCTTATCTTAGCACACTCATATAACCCATTCGTATGATATTTCCTTATTTTTTTACGCAAGTTATTATAAATCCCGTTTATAACCTTAGTGGCTTCATAAAGCTCGCAAATATTTCATTTCATTTTGGTCGGGAACCGCTCCCTTTAGCGCAGTCTAGTGGTTAGCGTAACCATCAAAGGGTTGTAAGTCGCCCTTATTTCAGCCAGGTTCAGGCAGATTTGGACGTATTACCTGTGTACACAAACGTAATTATTAAGATTAGCATTCCGATGGTTATATAATGTTATTAACTTAAAGTTACGAAATGCTTTTTGTAATCACTACAATTAAATTGAGCATCATTGAAATATAGACAATTATCACAGAGACAAACCCTCCATACAAGATCAATAGTAGATTTTCTGAGCTAAATGTAATTCACGTATTTCTACGCAATCAAAATATTTGGTAGGTAGTGTACAAGTGAAGCAAGACTGACATTCTAACTTATTAATACCTGTAACATGCTGTAGAAAGGAAACCTGCTTAATTTTCTAATAAAAATAATACTGTTGAATAGAACTGAAAAGCTGAGAACGTATACACGTTAGATCCTTGAAAAACTGTGAAAATCCCACACAAACTCGGGAAAGTCTCGGCCAAAGCCAGGGTCTAAACAGATACCTCTCGCTAACTAGTTTGGGGTCAAAGGGTTAACAAGAGGGTTATCAAAGACAATTTACCAAGCTTTGCTTGTGGTAAGAGTGTGTTCATCCCATTAGTTCTATGGGTAAGGTTTAAACTAAAGACCTCTCAATCGTCAGTTAACTTCAGATTGATCCCTAGGTTAAGCAGCCCTTGTCTGTCGGTATTTGATAAGTATTTATCATACATAACACAGTGAAAATATATCTAAACACGATAAATTAAAAACGACGATGTATACCTATCGTATTTATTCACGTTGGTAATTATATAAGGTGCTATAAAAATATCTGCCACGGCTTTAATGGGAGGTAGTATTGTGTTTATAGATTACAATAGTGAAGAACTTTCGTACCCCGGAACAGTTAATTAAATTTTAGAAAATAAAATTGTTAAATTAACATTGACTCTATTCTGCGTAACGTGGTTCACAAATTACGTGAATTCGGTGCGGAGCGGCAACAGCTTAGGACACGGGATGGTTTTATACTTATAAATCAATTCAAATTTATACGTTATTTTTTTTGTATGAAAAAAAATATGACAAATAATCAATAATTTATCTATACTATTGTAATCTATAAACACAACTACCTCCCATTAAAGCCGTGGCAGATGTTTTTATAGCACCTTATATATATCATCTTTTATTTTGCAGAACATAATATCATAAGTTGGTTTTACTATCATATTATAAAACAAAACCTAATACAATATTGTTTCTTTGTAGCATCACTAAAACTTCAAGCCAGCCCAAAGCTACGAAATTTATGTACCAGTCAGCCTCAAAATTGCTGTGGAAATTGCTCACTCCAGAAAACTTGTAAAAATTGCAGCACAGTCGTTTATAAAACTCATCTACCGCAATAAGTGACTTTTATTGCTCTCAAATAAAATGTAAAAATATCAACAGAAGCACTCACAATTTAAATGTAAAACAGATTTTAAATGTGTTGTGTGATGTAATGGTCCCAAAGAAAGTGCTCATAAAAGTTGGAATTGCTTTGCTTTAAAACAATCATGCAGATCGCTGTGACAGAAATGCTGATGATTTATTTTTATTAACGTTTACAAATAAAAGTGCTGATGAGTGCTGTGTGTATAGCGTATGTCAATTGTCGCATTAATTCATTGAGATAAAATGCAGTTTATTGTTTATTTTAACATGTTGGTAAATAGTAATCTGAAGCTGATCGCAGTATCTTAACAAAATACGTAATTAAAAAATACCTGCAACACAGCTAATGAATCTTCCCAAAAACGGTTATTTGGAAGATATCTGAAGAACCCTTTTGTAAATCTCTTTGTTAGAGCAAAAACATTAAATGCCCACGTTTTACTATTTACTCATTGAGATAAATAACATATGTTTTAGTTTTCATGAAGTCGTAAACTTACCCTAAAGCCTATCTTAGTTTTTTATGTAGGTCATAACTTATATGAGCGATGTTTTTCATGAATGACTCTCGTAATTTACTTCGCATGCTTGTGTGACTTCGTCAAGAGTTTTCCTCGAGTGAGAAACTTGAATTGAGTGGAGTAGAAAATTATGTACATAATTGTATATATTTTACAAATAAATACTGTAAAGATGTAAAATCAAGTCGTTAATCCGGAAAAACAATTTTATTACATTCTATTTTTGTAGATATTCGAATGTTAGAAAGCATTTCAATTGTTTCATTCGATCTAACGTCAGTTCCACTTGAATTTGGAATCAGTTTTCGAATTGTTGTGGAAAGCAGCCATTTTGTTATACTCTTTTTTATTTTATTTAATATAAACAGACCCGCCATTGGCGTACATGAAACGTCATGACAAACTTGTACAATTATTTCGTTCTCTGCCTCTTGAACTTACGTAATTAGGTACTTTTACTTGACGTATATGTATACGTAGCTGTTTATGTGAGCTCATGTTATGACGTCACAGGCCTGCCGTAATTCACTCCTGTTTATTTGCTAGAATGTTTGTATAATTCACACAATTAGAGTGGAGTTTACTTGGGATTATTTAGTCTGTCGACATGTTATGTAATTGTTTCCACTGTATAAAGGGGTATGTACCTGGTTTGGATTTCCTTTGTCCACATATGGGTTTAATGGTGTTTCAAATGACTAAGGAATTCATTACAGCCACTGTTACGTGACGATATAATAGTCGGTCGTTTTATTATTCGTCCCTGAAACTTCATGTGTATTACCTATCCACGTACCTTTTTTTAAACTGTATGTAGACCAGTAGTAATATGTTTAGTTTATATAAATTAAAAAAAAACTATTTAAATCTATAAAATCTATGTAGAAACGAAAAATAAAAAATATATATTTTTAGTTTCTATATTTTTCATAAGAAATTCTTGCTGCTTCTCTACATGACGTAATCAGAATAATCGAAAATGTCGATTAAAGGAGAAAAAAGTTAAAGGACGCATTTGAACGTTAGGAGGTACTAATTCCTTAGGTTAGAAATAGTTAGAATACAAGAAAAACCGTCTCAGAATTATATATTCTGAGACGGTTTTTCTTGCATTCACACAGAAATGGATAGTAAAGTAACTATAGATAATTCCCTTCTCCGTCCATGCTTTAATTCCTGATAACAGTTAGGTTATATTGCAACTGCAGGCTCTGCATGCTTATCTCACTGCACCTGAAACCTGTTACGACCTGGAGAATCAATTGAATATTATTATTATTATTATGTCACCAGTTATGGTAGCTTTCGAGGTATACGTACTGGCTTTACTGTATTCTAGAATAGGGTAGACAGTTTGACGTCATGAAGTCAGTAAATTATGAAGACTATCCTTTTGGTCAGATTTCGCGCACAAGGACAAAAAAATATATAATCGATTCAAAAAAGTATCTTACACCTAATACACAAAACATAGCAAGCCAAAAAAGCAAACGACCATCAAAAACAATAGTTTGATTTTTATTACATCAGCCAGTCTCGTCACATTATTTCACTAACGACTCACAGCCTTACAGTTTGCAAAAGAAAAAAAAAGCAATAATTTCTTCGTCTGGAGATTTGCCAAATCGTACAGTGTCTACTTCGTAATGCCCTGGCCTCGTGAAGACGCCAGCCCCGGCTGACGAATATCTTCATAAATAATTCGACAAGGCGTTTCTTTGAGTTTGTCTTGTGACCTATGCTCCTTTGTTGTTATATTTAAGCTTCTGAATTTACAATGAGGCTCCCAAATAAGCGAGCAATAAAACACTGACCTAACAACTCCTATTGATCCACCATGCTATTTTAAGTAACGTCAAATTTGAATAGACTTGAATTCTCGAGCTGTCTAGTGTTGTAATTAAGGTACTCAACGCTGTTTTCACGGCCCACGCTTTCGAAATATAAATTTACATACAAGAGCTCTCTGAATAAACGTTAAAGTAAGATATTTAAGTTGATGTCACTGTTTATATTACATTTCTACATGAATATTTAAACGGATATTACGTATGTCAAGCGTTTGCCATGTTGGTAATCCCTTAAACCATATTTGATACCGTGCGGTTTGGAACATTTTATTTATTTGCTTAAGCGCACACACGCTCCTGGGGTTGTGAGATATAATATACATAAATTAAATGAAGAAAATTTAATATGAAACGACAAATACTTAAACGTTTCTCGTGTTTACTGGTTCGGTTCCTGCGTGAAATAATGTTTGACATTCATATGTGTAAAACAAACATAAATCCTATCTTCAAAAAGGGAACAGACAGATTAAAAAGAGACTGTAGCACAAGCTACATAAATCGCTCTCCTTTTTAACTTTATAATTTACATGATTGAAAATATTATGCCAGAATAACAGAAAATTAAAAAAAGCCTGGTTCTCATTAACGTCTACCATGACTTACAAGAATCAATATCACCAACCCAAAAATGGGAATTCGAAAAGTAATATCCGGAAAGGAAATAAAGAAAAAAAGGGCGCTGGCAAGTTAAAAGAAGTTTGAGTTTTTTAAGTATTTCAACTTATTCGTTTCACAAAATTGCTCGCAAATTTCTAAAATCACCATATTTTATGCAGTACTTAGATCCAAACGAGCTGAAATGTTTTGAAGAGTCATCTGCGTTGGGTTTTGGTCCTCAACCAAAAGTTTCCACTTTGATAAAGATGAACACAAAGTTAATTTGGCAATCCGGTTTCCAATTCCACTCGACATCTTGCCTCTGTCAGTGACAAATATCGTAAATGGTGACATCTTTATTCTATCATTCTCTCTAGGACTTTCACCTGTGTGCTCAGGTGCAGTTAGTAAAAATGTTTGTTGTTTCTGCTACGGTTTAATCCCTTAATTCGCCTTTTTTTAATGTACCATTCCGTGGATGACATTTAGGACAATTTATAACTCCAAACTACAACAAAAAAAAAATCATAGTGTTAGTAGATGTTAAAGTTAGATTATTTTGTTTCTAGGTCCAGAGCCCGGTGCTGGTCGTGGAGCTGAACCTGAACAGGCTAGAAGGGACTCAGCTCAGAGCCCTAGGGCTCCTGTCTGTGTTCGGCTTCAACATGACGTACGCCGTCAGAGCCCCCACAAACGCACCAGGCCCCACATCCTGCAGTGCTATAGAGTGCAGACTCCTCGGACACTGCTACGCCAGCCAGAACCATCAGTAAGTACTTAACAGTAAAAGCTAAATTCACAATTCAATTTAGGAAAACAAATTGTAATCTGTTTTAAACGAAATCAGTGACCTTTAACTAAAGTTTGGAACTCCTATAACGACTGAGAATTTATAAGACCTCCGAAAGACCGTGAATTACACTCCCCTTGAAAATTACGTCAAATAGATTCTGTACAAATCGTTAACCACAATGTCAAGGGCTGAATTGTCCTTTCATCGCTTTTTATACTGAAAATACGAATATATCGTATTAAAATGACGCGGAATCTCACTTGGAAACCCATTAACGAGGGCAATAGAGCGTGAAAATGAAGTGCAGGGGAGAACAAACGAGTGCTATAGAGCCGATGACAAGCGTGATCCACTCGCTGACAAAATATAGTGGGCGTCATTCACTGTTTACAAATTCTCGTACACGGCAAAAACTCGCTCATAATATAGTGTCGCAGGGGTATTTCCGCGCGGTTATTCCACTAAATTTATTGCTGAGCCCGCAATATTTTCCGCATCGCAGGGAGTTTTACTGCTCGTGTTTCGAGGGCTACTCCGGCCCCGACTGCGGCGTGGGCCCGCTGTGCCCGAGGACCTCTAACATGTGTAAAAACGGCGGCACCTGCAGGTAAGCAACCTCATGACCCGACCTCCATCGTTTTGTGCATATTTTCCCCTTCATTTACGAATAAGGAGGTCGCCAGTAACCTTTAATGTTGTGCAATTTCCTTGAAATAACGAATTTAGCGCGGTCCACGGCGGAATTCTCCCCGATATTTGTCGAGAGAAACTTTCGCTCGTTACAAGTTAAATGCACATTACTCTGGAGTGGTTCCGTCCTATTTAAGTTACGTTTTGTTGTAACACTAGAAACTGCGCAATCGTCTTTTCTTGGAAGCGGATGTTTGTATGGTTTTTATAGTAGTTTATATCATTTGAATTAACATTATTTACATGTTCCAAGTTACGGTTAGTACTTATATCGTAATACAAATAACAAAACAAAGTTTTGGAAAGGCAGATTTGTAATATATTTTCTTTTTCATACTAAAGTTCTGGATTTTATTTCTTTTGCCGGGGCCATATGTGTGGGTCCCATTTAGCGTTTCGTTGGTAGTTGGCTTGGAAACAAGGTCCTTTTTTGCGTCGTGTATCCTCAATTAGGTCGGTTCGTTGTTCTAGAACAAAAAAAGGGTTGAAACTCAAATACCAGATACTTACGATTTCGTTGTTTTATGTATTTAGGCAGTTAGAGAGAGTAATTGAGGAATAAATCCGCTTGTAACAAGTTTTATTCTTTTGAGTCCGATAGTTTTTTTTAGTAAATAGTTTTACATAGTGCCGTTATTTACGAGCTAAAAGCAATGCGAGAGTGGCAACTATAAGTATGTAATATAAGATTATCTAACTTTAACATTAAAATATGGACTCGCACACAAATAAAATTTATCGCCACGCGTGCAACGACTTAGAATTTTCAGACTAAATCCAAAATGAAATAGAGACTAGTAGAAAATAGGTCCTGCAAAATATATAACCTTCTTTGAAAGATTATTATTATCTCCGTCTTACAAACTTCGTTTCAAGCATGTTAACGTAATGTTTTATCTCGTGAAACTTTGATAAGATCACAAATGAGTTCACTGTTTCATATCCGCTAGGAACTTTCTTTAGACTATCTTTTAAATCTTCAAGTCAAGTTAATCCGGAACTTAGCTCCTTTTTCCAGGTACTTTAACTGAGACGTCTAACTGCTAAGAACTCATTGATTATTTAATAGTGGATTAGTTCTTCCGTTTCAAGTGAAAATGAGATTAATTTCTAAAGGAGATCTTTTTGTGTAGATTTAACTAGAAGATACTTTTTAAAAGCTAAGATATAATGCATGAATACTATGTAAGGTAAAAGTTTTCCTATTTAAAAAGACTAACACCAGTTTCAGAAAGATTAATGTAGATAATAAATGTGATTTATCCAGCATTTTTTTTACATATTAGTCAAAAACTAAGATGACCAAAATAAGGAATATTTTGGTCATCTTAGTTAAATTTAGCTAGTATGTAAAAAAATATCTATATGATGGACATAGCATGTATAAAGGAAATAATAAGGGTAGACGAAGCGAAACAAGTGTGTAAGGATCGTAGCAAATGGAAAGAAGAGGTCTCTGCCTACCCCTACAAGGGAAAGAGGCGTTATTATATGTATGTGTGATGGACAAAAAACTAGGTCTCTTTACTACAACAAATGAATAAAATAAATACTAAGAAAAAGTTTGAGAAGTTTTATGACCATTCTTTCAGGTTGTAAGCTACTAAGCCAGGCTAATGGGTGTCGCAACTTGTAGATAGCGTTAACGACTTCTTACTTATTTATGGCGCAACAAAAACAATTATAACAAGTATTTTCATCGCTATTTATTTGCTTGAAGACTTTGTTAATGCAAGACCTAGGGTTCTCAAAATAAATGGTATTGCAAAGCTAGTAATAGACAATACGTGGACTATTTACGGTATAGTTACTTAAATTAGTTTCTTTGTCTTTTAAAAAAGTCTCTTCTCTTCGTCTCTTTCTCTCTGCTATCTAAAAAACTAACTACTGGAGCTTTTATTTTTACATTTATTATACCTAATTCTCATTTTTACAGCAACTTGTATTAAAATAAATAGAATACAGAAAGAAACGCGTACATGCTTTATATCTCTAGTACTTTTAGCGGAGAGTTCCACTACTGCTGACTATTGACGTTCAAATATGCTTTTCACTAACTTCACCTTGATTTTTCTTGTACTATAATATTATAAGTATACTAAGTTACTAACAGAATATATGTGCAGACAGATGGGTCCGGCCGCCGTCAGCTGTATCTGCGCCCCGGGCTACACCGGGGATCTCTGCGAGTCGCAAATAGCCGCTCCCGGTAAGGTCTACCCTAATATGTATATTGTTAGTAATTTAGTTAAGTTGTGGCTTGAAGAGTTATGTATAAGATTACTTTATCTGAATCATTAAATTTACGTTTGAAATAGTTGGTTTTAAATTTTCAAAGTTAAGCAAATTTGCTGCAACCGCCTTCTACATGACCATGCTGGGCCTGTCTTTTATAGTAATAAACCAAAAAGTAGATGAATGAGACATGTTATAGGTACTATACATCCTATTCCAGACAAAGAACAATAAATGACACACATTTTGCAGTATTCCTTCTTGTTATTCAGATATACAGACATAGCAAAAAATACTCCCAAAATAAGTAATAGTTTTAAATTACCATGAAATAACAGTTATACACAACACACAAAGCCAACTCAAGTGATTTAATGAATACCAAATTAATAGTACCTTTATACAGTCTTAATGGCTATTACTTAGTTCATTCAACATATCTTCAGGCTATAAAACACTTAGTCCGATGGCTCCTTTGTCGCCTAGCAACAGGTGTCCACAACAGACACATTTAACTGTGTAAAATATTTACTTTACTAACACACTTCCAACTTGTTTGAGAATACGAATGTGAATTTTTATTATGTATGGAATACATCAACTGTTGCTGCTAGTTTGTCTTAATTTATCTTCTTTATAAACTTCTTATGAACTCGCAAAAGAACTACAGTAAATATTTCTCCATCATTAACATTATGTTTCTGTTTCCAGGATTCTCAATCCATACTTGCATGTGATGTTTCAGTGCAAGTGTAAAGTACAAGATAACACTTGGACTGAAAGAGACTTAAAATTATTAATTTTACTGACACATGTTAAATACGCCTTATACCTATACTAGGTATACCTACCAACCATACAAAAAGCATTTTCATGTAACGTTACCATATAGATACCAACAAACAGGCAAGAATAAGGCACAATATGATGTTCTCCGTAAATAGAAACGAGCATAAGCCTAATATATTCCTTTCCCACTCGTACACAGTTACACAGAACACTAAAAACAGAACTGGCCCATTTAAGTAATGACCGCCAATTTTAGCGAATAGGCAAAATTAACAATAGTCTGGCAACCCTACGCCAGTGTTTACAGCCGTGCCCTCAAATATCCCACGATCCATCATCATTACGCAGCCATTCCCCAAATAAGGAGGCCATTTCCCAAAAATTAATAAGGATTTCAAGGAATACTTCACTTCCAGCTTAAGTCTTGATTGGGTATTATATTGCTGACGCGTATAACATTTTAGTCATGAAATAATGTATTTTTTTTTGTTTATTTATTATAATACAATAGTTCAATCATGTAACGTATGCGTAACATGGACTAGAAATATAGAATAAACAAACTTTTATACATTTATTTTCGATTGAAAATAAGAATTGCTTAAAAAAACATAATGTTCAGCATATCAAGAATAGCTTATGTTATAATCGGGTGAGATGGGTCACTCACCAAGTAAATTAGCTAGATTGATGTCCAAAATATCGTTAAATGTTGTAAAAAAGATTTTTTTTCAAACTGTGATCATTTAATTCGTACCAAATAAGACCTAAGAAATAAAGAAATTTAAGTTAGAAACGAAATCTAATAAACGTTCCATAAAATTGCGTCCAACTTCTATTAAGAAGAAAAGTAAAGTTAAAACTGAAGTATAATAAGAGTTGGGACGTTAATGCAATTTAGGTGCATTCTGTTGCAGAGTGCGGCATAGAGGAGTGCGCAGAAGTTTGTAAAGAGGGGACCGTCTGCGACTGTAATCCAAGGGACACAGATTTTTGTAAGTATACCTTGTTTTTAATCCTTTTGTAAAGCTAGATTTTGACGTTGACTCGGCCTAGAAATTTCTTCATTTAGACATTCCTTAACATAGATGGAACTTATATATTTTGAAGAGTTAAAGCTCTTATAGATTGATTGTTGAAAATAAATAAATGGGTTATTTCTTTTTCCTCTTTTTGTAGATCTGTATTTGCAATTGTGATAGTCTTCTGGCTATCTATATTTACATATATATCGACGGCCCCTATTAATAAAGTCGAATGTACGTTTTTGGCGATTTCGACTTTTTTGCATATTCGTGTACAATTTTAATTAATCTTTATGATGCACGAATCAAAATTTAATAATATTGTATAATTACAAAGTTTTCAATTGAAATATTGTAGGATATTACTCCACTTACCGCGCAAAAATGTCGGTTGTTCTAATACTACTTTGTTAAAGGGGGGCGCGGGGCAGGGAAACCGTCGGTTCGGGCAGTATCGCTCTTGTTAACGGTGAACGCACGTTTGAGTGGCTTGAAATTTTTCGCGATAAATATTACTAGTTTTAATCTATTGTGTGTTTTTTTAATTTAAAATATAATATAAATGTCGGACCGATCGAGACGTTTATTAGGCCTTATTCAAAATTCGCCTCCCAGGCCCCCTAAAAAAAGGGAGCTTCAGCTATATTGCATCAGTAAAGAAGATAATACAGTTAAAAAGTAAAAATAAAATATTTTATATCTTTCAATGTGCTGTTATTATACATAGAGTATTATTTTTAGTTAAATTATTGGCTATATGGCTTTTTATTCATTAAAATATATTGTTCCAATTAATAAAGTCGATTAAGGTACTTACGACATAGCTATCCCAAAATAATATTGGAATCTTCATTTAAAAATGTAGGAAGCGTCATATCCAACATCGGCCGACAAAAACATTTCCAAATAAAATTGTCGAATGTGTCACTACCGACACGGAATCATAAATCGGCACCGTTAAAAATAGACAGTTGTGACTTTTCTTAAAATGTATGATATATTCAGAATTATGACATAGGCATAATTATTAAGCATTAGCAATTAAAAATGTATTCCAAATTTCAGATCTCTGAGTCACTTACTTTTCAAGATATAATTAAATTAAACTTAAAAACGCTCTATTCAAAAGTTTCAAAAATGTAGATCCTACTTTATTAATAGGGGCCGTCGATATATTCTATATATATATTTACATGGGTACTAAATGTTTTTTATTTTATTCAGCATCAGCACGCTTTGAAACAAGACTGCAGGTAGTGGACCAACCAAGTGTCAACATATCTCAAGAAATAGTCAAACAGGTACGGAATTAAGTATTAACTGTCATATTCATAAACAATTCATACTTATTAATGAATGTTTACGACAATCAATTAACATTTATATTAATGGCTGCCATTATTGGTTACACACACTTTGAGAGTGTTATTTATGATGTAGGTATTTATTTCCTATAAATTGTACCTGGCTCATTGGGTTATTCGTCAACTGGACACATAACACTGGACACACGTGTGTCCAGTTGGTGAAACTCAAAATTAGTATCACTTATTATTTCATCATCTAGACACACCAAGTTTTTACGTGTGTCCACATAGTGTAACTTAAATTTAATCACTTTTATGTTATCGTCAACTGGACACACCGCAAGAAAAAGGTACAGTCAGGTTAATAATGGTTATTTCATTAAATAGCTGCCTCACTTGTTTGTTTATTCACAAGAAATAAACATTTGAAAATCGAAGAGCAACAGACCCTTTATTATTATTATAATTTTTTTTTGATTTGATGGATTTAATAGCAAATTATTAACATTAAACCAATGTACAACTTTGCTACAATCACCTATATTAAAATTAAAGCTATGTCCAGATGACGAAATAATAAATGATACTAATTTCGAGTTTCACCCACTGGACACACGTGTGTCCAGTGTTGTGTGTCGAGTTGACGAATAACCCGGCTCATTTATATTGTTAATGTTATTAAAGTTTGAATGTTTTCTTTTCAGTTAACAAGTTATTTAAAGACGTCAAACATTACATTAGAAGATGAAATAGAAATTTTAAATATAAGGTGAGTGTTTAGTGTATTATTTCTGATGCATTGTCTTTTGATTAATGTACTGATCATACTGATCTAATGAAGATTTAAAATGTTTAAAAGCAATAATGACATGGTTTTTTTTGTGTGAAACTTATAGTTACCTATTATCGTACGTGATATGTGTTAGTTTCAAGCGTCATTTTTATTTTATTTATTTTCGATATGTTTTAATTTTAATCTTTATTTTTATTTAATTTTATTTGACTGCAATAATTTCGTGTAACATTGTATTGACTATGGTCTATTTAAGTTTTATTATATTTTTATATCTGAAGCCATGTATTATATTCTCAGTTCGTTAGAATCTAACGGCGCCCGCACAGTATGGCTGCGCGTGTGGGGCGCGCGGCGCGAGGCGGGCGCGCTGCGGGCGGCGCTCGCGCGGCTGGCGGCCACGCGCACGCGCACCGACCGCCTGCGCCTGCTGCCCGCCACGCTGCACTTCGATATGCAGCCGGCGCTTAGTTTACATGTAAGTGCTGTATTATGTATCTTTAACTATTGCGTTAGGTGTACTTAGACATAAGAAAAAAAATCAAATCAATCTAAATAACTGAATACAAATTGTTTTTTTTCACTTTATGTAATCTCTGTTTCTCAATAGCTATTTTTGGCACCTTATTGTATGTGTATTTTTTTTAATATTTTAAAACAAAATAAATGTTTCAACATTTGAAAGTTGTAAATAAATGCAAAATTTTATTTTTTTCAAATAGGTCTTCGTAATATACTGTGTAGTAATTTTCCACGGACTTTTAAGACGGCTCCCATCGCCCTCAATATCATAAAAACTCAATCTCTGAACTACTTAACGTAATTATATGGTTAATTCACAAACCCCTTATCTTAACAGCCTTAAATATACCGTCAATCCCAATGAAGTGAAATCAACTAAATACCAATTAAGAGGCCTTCAGGGGATCCAGGAAAGGAATCGCGGCTTGATTAATATCGCCATCAAACAGATAAATTCTTAGGCAACCGCGAGTCTTGAGAAACTGTCTCAATCAAGATCCCGAAACTTTACCCAAGTGGGTCCAATACGGAAACCCTCATTTTTCCTAACAACTTCGCAGATATCTTTCAAACTTTAATTGTTTCAAACGATTTGTCTACGAACGATGTGCTATATGCTATAAGTTGGACGGATTCCAAGGACTATATATGACGGGCTTGTTGGTTTAGTGGTTAGTGACCCTGACTGCTGAACCTCAGGTCGTGGGTTCGATTCACGCCCAGGAAAAAGTTTTGTGTGATGATCAAGATCGTTTTTTCTTTGACTGCGTGTAATTTATCTATAATATGTATGTATTTAGAAATATATAAGTATGTTTATCAGTTACCTGGTACCATAGCACAGGCTCTGCCTTGTTTGGGTCCAGATGACCGTTTAGGAGTTGTCCTAGGATTTTATTATATTACTATTGTTAATGCTTACAAATAAATAATATTTATTTATTTATTATTTATTATACATATTTTATTTATTTATTTATTACACTTACAACGGCAACTTACGGCTTAGTGAAATTCACAGTTTGGTTTCGGTAATCCGGTGTTGGGACACCAAATATTTGGGAGAACCGCACCCGGTTGTTTAGGGATCCCCCCGGGATGTATCCCTTATGTCCGCTAATGGATGGATACATTGAAACAAGGATTGAGTAACAAATAAAACGGACCTAAACTATTATAAACTAATAATCAATATTGTGTAGTTTCATAAACTGATAACGTGTTCGGTAGGATTAGTATAAAGTTTTCGGTTTTTTCACACATGGGTAGGTAGGTACATGGTTTTATGAATATTTTTTATACTGTTTTAAAAAAAAACTGTGTATTAACTGTTTCACAGCAAATCGAACATAATGCAAACAGCATAATTCCACATCCTAATAGCAAATTCATTAATTTGACTAAATTAATCTTTCACATTTTAAAGTTACCCTTCCTAATACATTATGGTCCAAAAAGTCACGTCAATAAAGAAAACGATTTTACAAAAAAAAAAAAATTTCTTTGTTCTCGAGACTATTTGGTCCATCCTGTATAATAGTTTAGTCAAACTAAACCAAAGCAGTCGGCGCCTGTTAAGCTAAGCCGCTCGAACGCAGCCTCACTGAGAGCCAGTAACGAAGATCAGCCTCCAGTGGCATCCGCTTTTGGCATCAATCCAGCCTTTTATCTGCCGCTCATGCGATTATGCAGTATGTGTTAATTAAGGATATATCTTTAGGTAAAAGTGGAAACGCTTGATATATTTTTTGACAGAACAGATCGAACTTTTCAGATATTAAAGCTATACCTGACACAATAGTTACATGTTTGAACTGAAATTGGCTTTACTATTACTTTTTACGCTGCTGTTTTTTATTAAATAAAATAACTAAAGCACAAAACTATGTCACAGAAAGTCACTTCAATTATATACAGTCTAACTAAATAATAAGCAAAAATGAACTGCCTAGACGTCCAATGAAATGGCTAAGTATCCAGATTGAAATACATAATTTATAAACTCCCTAGATAAACGAGAAAAGCTTAGATATAATAAAAAAAGTAAAAAAAAACGATTAATTTAAATAAATAAAAGAAACTTGCAATCTTTTCTTATCAGTGACACCAATTTCTCCCCGACTCTTAAACTATACAAAGGCTATTTCTTAACAACACCCGTGGCCCGTGTGTCAAAGAGCCAAAAGTTGGAAAAGTAATTACTTCGCGCCACGCTAGACGTTCCCCGGTCATCTTATTACATGAAATGGGTGGCTGTGATGAAAAAGTAACGTAAAAATCTTCGCGAGATTACTCGAGTGTAGTTTAAGAGCTCGTACTCCGTTTTTGATGAACATCTTGAAACTGACTAGACTGGTGGTAATTGTGGCAGTTCACTCAAATATTTAATACCTTCTAGAGGGTATTTTTTTTTTATATACAGTTATTCCATAAATTATTGTGAGTTAATTGATGAAAACTAAAGCAGTTTGATTTTTTATTGTTATTGTTTTTTTTATAAATGGTGTTTACCAATATAAATTTTCATTGCCCATTGATAAATGGCATATATTTTTTTCCAGCATAAATAATGCTGTAATAGATTTGTAAAGTACTACCTATGTCTAGGATTTTATATAAAGCAAATATGTTTGATAACAAACGATAAACAAAATCTACAATACGTACTCCTATCATATTCGTGACATGAAAATAAAACAAAGTCAAAAGCAGTCAATGCGAACGTGACTTCATTATTTTTTGTGAAGCATACTATTTTCCATCGGGGAATTTTCGAGGTCAACTTTTTTCAGCTATTTTTAGAAGAGGCACATTTTGCCCCGTCCTCCCCAATAGGGGATGCTAGACTGAACGACACACATATTTGTCCGCCATTTTATTAAGGCGGGAATACAGAATGCCTACGTAAAGCATTCCTTACATTATATAAACATTCTTGAAGTTTTGTGGTATTTAATCGAAAAAGTTTCAGGAAAGGTCGGAATTTATGCTATTTTGGCTAGTTTGCCGCTTAGTTTGGAGAAGTGGTATTTACCATCGTATACTTGCATAATACCGCAAAACATACACTACATATTCATAAAGTTACTTAAGTTACTTACTCTGTTTCATATTTACATCATTATTCAGTCAGTTAATGAATAAGCGTGTCCCTAACTAAGAATTTTTAAAATAAATCTACGTATTTTTTCTATTATTTTAGGATTAAATCTTAATTAAAATAAACTAGGTAGATAAGGTTATTATAGCAAACGATTCAGAACAAAACACACCCAAAATCTAAATAAAAACCTTCAAAAATTACTTCAAAATGAAAAGAGAAAGAAACAAAAGTCTTTGTTCAGCGCCAATATGGTGAAAGTTTAATTATTTCAAATGTGCATTAGTTGGCGTGCGAATGGGACCTGGCTTTGTTCCAGCCACGGCCGCTAGATGGCTCTCATTAACCTGGCTTAGCACTTTCTTTACGGCACTAATTGTTTGGGACACTTTAACATCGTTACATGGTGATAATTCCGTCTTACTGTGATTTATTAGATACTTCGTGTTAACGAGTTTGTTAATTGAATTATAGGGATTAAAAGAAGCTTTCATGGTTAGTTTTTAACCTAAAGTCTTTTTTAATAAGTCCTCTTTTAAGCCTTACATCAATAGTAAATGTCCTATACCTACTTGCTACACCCATTATATTCTCAGAGGTTCAAATGTTTAAATAGCTCAAAATAATATTTAAGTAATAAAAAAATGTGTATAACTTTTTTCGAAACATAGTACCTATTTATAACAATCAAGTACACCTAAACTCCTTATACGTCTTACGTAAGAGAATATCTTACAAATAACGACATAGGCTTAACCCATAAATACCAACAGACCCGCAAAACATTACAAAACAGATATCTTCGTGATCCTACCACAATAAAAAATAAACAACGGGCCTTACATGTTAAAGTGGCCTAAGTTTCTTACTCGAGCCGAAGCCGGGCAAATCGTAAATACGGTGCGAACGTGCAAACCATGAAAAACTGTGTACAGTCCGCACAAAAAGGCCGGTTCGCAGTTTTGTTGGAAGATGACGTGAAATATCTGTGTTCAGTTTGTGTTGCAATACTTTGTCTAGATCGATGGTTGTTGTAGATCTAGCTTTGGGTTGGTTTATTAAATAATTCTAATTAATGGTTTGATTATAAATTTGAAAATAAACATTGAATATTTTTTTTTTATTCTGATTGAAGTTATATTTCAAATATAGGCTCAATTACATCCAGTTATTTACAAAACATGTGTTACTTGCATTCCTCAGGTCTTATAATAATTAAAAAATATATACATTTAATGATAAATTTATTTATTTGAACACTTCTGACAAACGGCGAAGGAAAACATTGTAAGGAAACTGGGAAAAATTGGGATCTGAAATCGCCAATCCCCAAATGAGCAAGCGTGGTGTTCAATGCTCGTGCCTTCTCTATATGGGAAAAGGCCTGTGCCAAGCGTTGATAGGCGTGTTTTATTATTATTACTAGCTGTGCCTGCGACTTCGTTCGCGTGGCAAAATTAAGTTTTTTTTTTATTGTTTATACTTTTCCGGGATAAAAACTACCCAGTGTGGTGCCCAGGATAATAAAGAATAATTATACCAAGTTTCATCGTAATCGAACCGGTAGTTTTTGCGTGATACCTGAACAAACAGACAGACAGACAGACAAAATTTATTTTTTTCACACTTTTGGGTTCGGTGTCGGTCAAGTAACACCCCCCGCCATTTATTTTTTGATATTTTCAATGTACAGAATTTTCACTTCTACAGATTTATTATAAGTATAGATTTATGATCAAACGTGTAGATAGTCAATTTAATTTATTTTCCTTAAACTGATGTAAAGTGTAAAAAGTATATTGTAAAGTGTAAAAAGTCTGGGTGTAATTTATCTTTAATATGTATGTATTTAGAAATATATAAGTATGTTTTTCAGTTGTCTGGTTACCATAACACAAGCTCTGCTTAATGCCCGGAATATTATTATCATTATTATTATTATTATATTCATATAGATCTCTGTATCTTTGCTTTTTAATCAGGAATAAATACGTTAAATAAAATCAATCTGTCGATCGTAGATCAAAAAACAGTAACAAAGTAAAACAACCGATGCATTTGCCAATTTACTTCAACAAATTGAGCAGAACTTGCAGCTTGAAACAAAAATCCGGCAACAAAGTTTAACTTGATAAAGTTTTGATCGATTCCTTTCAGCAGGGTATTTATTGAGATTGGATCCACCCTGTGGGGATTCCTCTCACCCAATCATAACAGAGATAAGCTTCAGCGGCAGTTTATTTTTAAACTGTCGCCGCATTGCTGTAGTTTTTAACTGAATTAGAGAGATTGCGGTGATGAAGAAAGCTTGGAAAATACATGAAGCTATACAAGAAATTTCTATACAAAAGTGTAATTCATAATTAAGAAATAGTTATTTATGTCACACGACGGACGGAAATCGTTACTTAGTATGATTTTAAGTCTTAATACGGCCATAAGCAACTTTATACATAGATTATTGAAAAGTTCGCGTAGTAAAAACTAAAAACAATGTTTAACAATTGTATTATTTAAATGTATAATTATAAATTGTATAATTTAAAGTAATGACGACCTCCGTGGTCGAGTGGCGTACGCACCGGTTTCAAGGTGTCGCTAGCTCTGAGGTCCCGGGTTCGATCCCCGGACGGGTCAATGTAGAAAATCACTTTTCTACATCGTCTCGGGTCTGGGTGTTTGTGGTACCTTCGTTTTATCTGAATTCCATAACACAAGTGCTTTAGCTACTTAATTTGGGTTCAGAGCAATGTATGTGATGTTGTCCGCATTTATTTATTATTTTATTTATTATTATTTTTATTCCACTGAAATGAATAATTCAATAAATATTAGGAGAAACTACAAAAGCGATGATCAGATACTTGTCAATTACTTAGCTGAGTTCAGTGGATGCAGATACAATTAGGTACTATAATACTTAAACTGAAAAACAATGTTTTATAAATAAAATAATTTATGTAATAATGGTTCTAATAGATTTACGAAACATAAAGTAAATGTTGACAACTTTTGGACGAGTTTTTACATTCCACAAAACTCGCTTGGCACGCGTTCCGAAACTAATACCATTTGTTGAGATGGCTGTCGAGTGCGTTCCGAAACTTTGTTTTAGTGGCTTTTACTGTTTTCAACAAATAACAACCCAGTTATCAAACCCTTGTTATGACAATCAAAATTTTAATTCCAATAAAAACTAAGGATGGTTGTTAAAACTATTTATTTTTATTTAAGCGAACTGTTTGGGCGAGAAAACATTGGAAGGTTTTTGCTTTTATCATCAGATATCAATTCAGTGTTACCTGACCTACCCTTAATTTTCTATATAATGTTACGAAAATAAAGTATTTTAAAAGTAAAAATGTAAATAAAAACCTACCTATATCGTGTGAGTACAGCGGCCAGCAGGGTCGTATTCCGGAGGTCTGGAAAGTCGGTCTTGCCACCATAATAATAAAAATGATTTCATTTAATGGTCTTTATTTATATGTTAATTATTTTGTGGTGAGTTAAACATTATTTTGCTACAGTAAGCAAGCAGTGAGCGTTCAACAACGAATCATTCATGTAGTACATTATGTACAATCACGTGCAAAATTATGTAAAAACTAAATGGAAATACAATCTGCTTCCTGGAATATTATACTAGCATTAACGGGAGTGATATGAAATTTCGAATGACGTTATTGCGACGCACGCTATTTCGAAAAAAATTAAGAGTGGTACGCCAGTTCGAAAACACACTAAGTCGAAAACCGCTACATCGACTGACGTTGTCGCGAACACGCTGATTCGAAAAACTGTTTGACAAGAATGGTACGCTAGTACAAAAGTCTTGGTATCGAAGTCCACTGTTGCGAATAGCATATTCCAATCTGAATTTCTCTGGGGGTCTTAGCCTTATACGTATTTGTATTGGGTTTGGGAAACAAAAGCAATGAGAAGTATTATTTTTAATAAACTTTTTAATTTCCAATAAGTAAAAAAAACAAAATTATATAATATAGGTGGTATACTCATTACCAAAAATAACAATACCTACTATCATATTGATGGCAAAATTGAAGATTCAATAAACTCAATATAGACTAGTATTCAAAGCTACAGCTCTTATAAATTCAACAGTGCTCATCGTATTTTTCTTTTGTAAAATCGCCGCGATAGCATTTTCTTTCATTTTCATTTTTTTTGCTGGCGTCGTTTGTGGGATATTAGCCAAAATTCTTTGAATTTTATGGGTGGTTGTATTTTGTTCGTCAATAAGCTTTTGAATACAGCCGTACAACCCAAGTTCCCGATTGCCCATTAAACAATTCCATCGCCGGTGCCATGCTTCCACGCTGTTTTGAGTACGCGGAAGGCGTAAATTATTATTTCTTTCAGCGGACCAGAAACTAGGTGGAAACAAGGGTTGCAGTCGGGATATCACAATTTTTCAATCTGATATAAGAGATTTTAATCGGCCCAGAACGTAATATTCATCGAACTTCGGCTTCTGCTTCTTCTGGAAAAACGGTCTCGCTCAACTGTTTAGCACATCAGATAGAAAAATTGTGATATCCCGACTGCAACCCTTGTTTCCACCTAGTTTCTGGTCCGCTGAAAGAAATAATAATTTACGCCTTCCGCGTACTCAAAACAGCGTGGAAGCATGGCACCGGCGATGGAATTGTTTAATGGGCAATCGGGAACTTGGGTTGTACGGCTGTATTCAAAAGCTTATTGACGAACAAAATACAACCACCCATAAAATTCAAAGAATTTTGGCTAATATCCCACAAACGACGCCAGCAAAAAAAATGAAAATGAAAGAAAATGCTATCGCGGCGATTTTACAAAAGAAAAATACGATGAGCACTATTGAATTTATAAGAGCTGTAGCTTTGAATACTAGTCTATATTGAGTTTATTGAATCTTCCATTTTGTCGTCAATATGATAGTAGGTATTGTTATTTTTGGTAATGAGTATACCACCTATATTATATAATTTTGTTTTTTTTACTAATTGGAAATTAAAAAGTTTATTAAAAATAATACTTCTCATTGCTTTTGTTTCCCAAACCCAATACAAATACGTATAAGGCTAAGACCCCCAGAGAAATTCAGATTGGAATATGCTATTCGCAACAGTGGACTTCGATACCAAGACTTTTGTACTAGCGTACCATTCTTGTCAAACAGTTTTTCGAATCAGCGTGTTCGCGACAACGTCAGTCGATGTAGCGGTTTTCGACTTAATGTGTTTTCGAACTGGCGTACCACTCTTAATTTTTTTCGAAATAGCGTGCGTCGCAATAACGTCATTCGAAATTTTATATCACTCCCAGCATTAACATAATGTATTTAAACGTGTGGTGAGCAATCCCTGCCATATTATATCACTAATTAAATAGTTCGCGAATTAATATTGTGAAGTCCACTCCATTTCGTAAAGTATAATAGTACCTTATAGCAATGCTACTTCTATGCTACATTTTGGCTTAAAAACTATACTTATTTATGAGTACGATATGACTTCCTTGTGACATAACAAATAATATTAAGTACCTACATAGTTTTATACTAATTCATTATATGGTACCCTTGATGTGCGAAACTGCCTCGTTGGCCTAGTGGTTCTAAGCGCGACTGCTACGCTAGAGGTCTTGGGTTCGATTCCCAAGTCGACCAAGGTGTTATTGGGTTTTTCTATGAAATTCTCAGTAGCAGGTCGGAGTTTGGATTTGTGCCCGGTTAGTGGCAATAGGCTCGCCCCCTATTACATGGGACCTAAACATACCGGCAAACTTTGGGTGTACATTGGTACACCTCTGCCTAACCCTTCAGGGATACAGGCGTGATGGTATGTTATGTTATGTTGATGTGCGATTCCGACTCGTTAGAAGGGTTTTATCTACCTTCATTCATATAAAACAAAGTCAAGTTAGTTACACGATTCATAAACCAAGAACGGGTGGGCTGATTTTTACATTGACATGATTTTCATAAACTTTGATTTCTTCCATTCGACCCGGCCCGAATAATAGCTATAAAAACATCGGGATAGGGTAACAAGATCCTCAGGCCGGTGTGTTTATTAAAAAATCTTGAATTACTTTCACAGGCTCTAGTGGTTAACCAGCGTCCGGAAGTATGGGAGGGGTCAGAGTTTATACTGACCTGTATGGCGTACGGGTCCCCCGACATCGCCTTCACCTGGTACAAGGACGGGGTCAAGATCAACTTCAACGGTACTACGAGGTATGAAAAGTATGTAGACGTTTTATTTTCTTTTTTATTATTTTTAAGATATTTTTTAATATCATATTTTTTAGAATTTTAGCGTGGTTTTTTTATTTTTGTCTAGTTTTTTTAGTAGATTTAATCCATCTACAGGACAATCGAATTATACATAGAAACTTACTATAATTTTATCTAATTTATTATTTCCAACAATAGCTCGATCGTACATCTTAATAGCATATGATATTCAAGCGAAAAATACAAAAAAAAATCGTCATAAAAAAGTCCGTCCCGTACACGGTCCGGACCGGACATTACTTCCGTTAATAGACTGGCGCCGCGACCGTCGAGTTAACGAGCCGGCACGCAACCGGCACCAAACGGTCACCCTTCCAATTACCGGCGACTGTTATTTAACCGCACTGATTAATCGGACGGCTTCCACTCTTCCTGATGGCTCCGTTCATTCAAACGGAATCAAATTTGTTACGAAAACGAACCTTATTACCATGTCATAGGGAACTGCTTTTGTTGGTAGGTACTCTAAACCCTGATTCCGCTTGAACGTTCGTTTAATTGTTTTAGGGTTAAACCATTTAGGAACCAGTTGTTTTCTTTTATGATATGTAAAAAATGAAATTTGTGAAATTTTAATATAAAATCACACTTTACATAATCTATTAATAGTGGATAATGGTAATAATAGAAAAACCATGAAACTCGACAAATCATATAATGTTCGATTTTGCAGACATCTTTGCTTACATCAGTCTGATGGTTTTGGGAAGTGATCTGCCCAAGATTTCCTGTAAAACAAAATTTAATATATTTCAGAGGCTACGAATCTAATTGCTCGTGGTATCGAAAATGTATGTAAAAATGTAGAAAACCATCATGTATAAGGATGGTCTATTTATTTCTATACCTAAAAAAAACATTTCTGATTAACTTGTACTTGTTTTCTTTTGAATACGACACACTCTACACATCACATATCCTCCATTCCAGAGACATTTGGACCCGTACGGTCGCCGAAGACGCTCTCGGCCGTCGGATGTCAGTGCTCGGTATATCTGAAGCCAAGAAGCCGGATGGTGGCAAGTGGTCCTGCGCCGCTGATGACGCTGGCAGGAGAAGATGTAGAGCGTTGAGGCTGTCGGTCCTGAGGCCCCCTGATATACGCCTCGTACCTTCCACAATGACTGTTAATAAGGTTAGTTAATATGTATTTTGGTGGGTGATTTTGTAGACCAGTAGTTTCAGAATGATTGGAGAAGAATCACTTCAATCCTTTTTATGTAAAAAAATCTGATACATATTTTAATTAATTGATCTAAATAGAAAATATACATGATACACCGTACACAATATCTCACCTTCAGCTACAGGCATGCAAAAACTTTAAATAGGAGCTATATACAAAAATAAAAAGTTATCTACGTATAAGTCCAAAATAATTTTACTTTATGAAATTAAGAAATTCTTCTACGGTAACAATTTACAAAAAGCTGAAGATGTTAGTTTTTAATGAAGAGTTTGCTTGTCAAAAAAAAGGAGACCTTACCTACAAGATTTTGGTCATCATTACTTTTATTCTTTGACATAATTTACATTAGCACAAAAAACTTACCTAATTGAATAATAAAGCCGAACTTGTCTTAAACTATAGACTAAGGCGCTATCTGATATGGAAACTATTCCTCAAAGTTTGTGCTATCTACATTGACGCAGGCGTGCCATCGTTTGAACAGCTAGTGATGATAAATGGTCCAACTATCTTATGGACTCATGTCGGTAACTCGGTACTCATTTATAACGATACAATTAGGAGTTTGCGTAACAAGCCTTCGGAATGTTGTGTTAATTAATCAGTAATTTTGGGATGAAATTAAGGGATAGATTCAAAAATTTAGATTTATTTTGATCTGATTTATCATTTTAGAAACAATCACTAGTTTCGACCCAATTTTTGTACATCGTTCTTAAAAAAAAAAACTTTGTAATCAAAGCCATATATATTATATCAAATTACTCACCTTACTTTTATGCATAAATATCAAGAAATGTTCATCTAGCTTAAAAAGACGTCTAAAAGTGATTGTATAGTCCTATTTGCAAAAACAATTTCATCTCAATTTATTTCGTTTTCCAGGGCGACAACGTCAGTATAACCTGCCTGGCGGGAGCAGGGCGCGTGCACGGCGCGCTCGGGTTTAGCTGGGCGCGCGAGAGGACGCTACTTCCTCTGGCGCCAGGACGGGAGGTGTGGGAGGACCTGTACCCTGCCGGCAGTGTGCTGAAGCTGTATAACGTGCAGGTCGGTTATGTGACTTGACATTATAATTGAGTGTAATTAATGCAGTATAGTGCCAAAAATATGTACGTTATCTTGGATAAAGAGGAGTAAAAAACTGGATAAAACTGTCATTTTTGTAAATACATAATCGTAATGTAATTTTTTTTAGTGACAGTTGTAATTTTTAGCGATTATTATTTTCATCTTGCAATTACATTCGACCAGAAACGCCAAACACTCTCCTCGAAAAAAAATAAGGGTTGCGAAAACATCATAATTCGATATAGTTATATAATCTCTTTATTTCTTATTTCTTTATAGAAATCCAACGAGTTCCGTTGCCAAGTCTCATCAGTAGCCGGTACCAACGCCAAAGGGGTCACGATGTGGGCCCTAGGCACCAACGACGAGGCTTGTCAGAGCGAGGCGTCGCACGGCCTGCGCTGGCCCAAGACCGCTCCCGGCGCGCACGCCTCCGCCACCTGCCCGCCCGGACACAGCGGGGAAACTACCAGGTAAATAAGACTATTACACATGTAAAAAAACATTTTGACAAAAAATGTACAACTTTGACACCCTGTGCTATACTGCTAAATTAATATATAGGATGTTACCGAAAGGGTATATTTGTCCAAAAGGGGTGAAGAGTACATAACCAGATACATATTCTCTTTTACATAATATAATTGATTTTGAGCTGAAATTTTGTAAACTGACTCTACACTACATATTCTTTTCACCCCTTTTGGATTGATATACCCTTTCGGTAACAACCTGTATATCTTACATTGAATATTTCTTTTTACCCACCCTACACCATACCGTACGTTTAAGTAGGAAGGCGGCAGTAAAATTCACTCGTATTAGTACAACAAACCTCTAGTGGCCATTAAGTAGGTACATTTGACCAGGTTTTCAAGTCACATTGCTTTTAAATCTTTCCGTTGAGATCACGCGTGCGGAGAGAACAGTCTACAAGTCGTGGTTTAAAGTTTAAACTTGTTGAACTTACTTATTGAAAGTTACACGTTAACGCTTGCCTTTTCTAAAGTAAATGTACTGTGATAACGTATTAGATGTGCGAGTGGAATAAACTACGGGTTCAATATTACAATAACTTAGAAAACTTAGTTCCTATCTGCATATTAACTTAAATCAATTACACGTAGTTAGAATTTACAAAACTGATGTTTATGGGTAATTTTCCCGAAAAAAAAAGAAAACTATTTACTAAAGCTGAATTTTGTATTTCAGATTTTGTGAGCCAAAGACTGGACAGCATGGCGTCAAGTGGATGCTACCAGACTTCTCCGGCTGTGTAGCAGACTCACTGAAGGACATTTATGAACAGGTAACTTTAATATGCTACTCATTTTCTACTCTATTAAATGTGCCGTATACAGGGTGTCCCAAAATTCAACGATAAGCGGGCGCCTAAAGGTAGACCTGCTAATGAGTACATAAGGAAAAATAATAAAAAAAATATACCTAGCTTTTTTTTTTAGTTACAAGAAAAATTTAGAATTTCTTTGAAAATTTATACCTTTCATGATATTTTGAACGACCACGATGACAATTTCTCAAATATGCTTAAGATTTTTTTTTTATCTTGTACCTAAATAGTGCTACTATTCACCACAACTCTTAAAAACACCATATTGCCCGCAGTTTTTACACAGAAAACGTTCAAAATAATTTTTTTCCCTACAATTTTGAAATATTTTTACTCTTAGTGTACTTTGACTCATGGTCTTGTAAAAAAAAAGTATGGACACCACTACGGCAAGTTGTTTTTAAAATTGGCGCAACTAATCAAGATTCTAAAATGGTATAATACTCTAAAATAACTAGCCACAAAAAAAAAATACGTCTACCATTTGTAAACAAGACCCAAATTCATTAATTGTTCTTGTTGTTAGTAATAAATATTATAATGTTCCAAAAATGAATAAAACAATGGAAACTATTTGTGTAATTAATTTATTAAATAATTAACATTACAGTAAATGTTCAAACTGTTTTCCACCGGCATTAATACAAGCACGACATCGCCTTAAAAAGGACCGTTTTATTTTTCTTGCATATCTTCTTGCATTGATATGTGCCGCAGCCTGAGTTATTTCATGCCGAAGCTCATCTAATGTCGCAATCGGTTTTGCGTAGACCCTGTCTTTGAGACAACCCCAATAAAAGAAGTCCAGGGGGTTTAGGTCGGGTGCTTCGGCATGAAATAACTCAGGCTGCGGCACATATCAATGCAAGAAGATATGCAAGAAAAATGAAACGGTCCTTTTTAAGGCGATGTCGTGCTTGTATTAATGCCGGTGGAAAACAGTTTGAACATTTACTGTAATCCTACTAATATTATAAATGTGAAAGTTTGTGAGAATGGATGTGTGGATGTTTGTTACTCTTTCACGGAAAAACTACTGAATGGATTTTATTGAAACTTTCCAATATTGTAGCTTATACATCGGAATAACACATAGGCTATAATTTATAAAGATAGTGTAAGAATTGTCATTCACGCGGGTGAAACCGCGGGGCACAGCTAGTGTTAATTATTTAATAAATTAATTACACAAATAGTTTCCATTTTTGGATCATTTTTGGAACATTATAATATTTATTACTAACAACAAGAACAATTAATGAATTTGGGTCTTGTTTACAAATGGTAGACGTATTTTTTTTTTGTGGCTAGTTATTTTAGAGTATTATACCATTTTAGAATCTTGATTAGTTGCGCCAATTTTAAAAACAACTTGCCGTAGTGGTGTCCATACTTTTTTTTTACAAGACCATGAGTCAAAGTACACTAAGAGTAAAAATATTTCAAAATTGTAGGGAAAAAAAATATTTTGAACGCTTTCTGTGTAAAAACTGCGGGCAATTTGGTGTTTTTAAGAGTTGTGGTGAATAGTAGCACTATTTAGGTACAAGATAAAAAAAAAATCTTAAGCATATTTGAGAAATTGTCATCGTGGTCGTTCAAAATATCATGAAAGGTATAAATTTTCAAAGAAATTCTAAATTTTTCTTGTAACTAAAAAAAAAAGCTAGGTATATATTTTTTTATTATTTTTCCTTATGCACTCATTAGCAGGTCTACCTTTAGGCGCCCGCTTATCGTTGAATTTTGGGACACCCTGTATATTTAGATATATTTTTTACACACGCTGCCGGTCGGTCTGCTTTAACTTTTAAGTTACTAAAATTAAATAGAATACTTTATATTTGACGGGCCTGTTGGTCTAGTGGTTAGTGACCGTGACTGCTATACCGGAGGTCGTGGGTTCGATTCCCACCCAGGACAAATGTTTGTGTGATGAGCACGATCATTTGTTGTGGTTGTCTGGGTGTAATTTATCTATAATATGTATGTATTTAGAAATATATAAGTATGTTTATCAGTTGTCTGGTTACCATAACACAAGCTCTGCTTAGCTTGGGATCAGATAACCGTGTGTGAGTTGTCCCGGAATATTATATTATATTATATTATTATTATTATTATTATTTTAAACAGCGCGACTGCCTATCTAACCTTCACATCCCATTTGCTAAGAAAAGTGATGGACCTTGAGAAACATTATTTATCCAACTGCCCATATTGTCTTAGATTAAAAATGGACATAACTTGATATTTTCACTTGAAATTATTTTCTTGTCCACCAGTTCATCCGCATCTCGTACGGGTATTCCTGGGGCAACGTATCAGACGTGTCCCGGCAGTACGGGGCCGTGCTCCGCTCCCTCCCCACACATCCCGGGGAGGGCGAGCCCCCCCTCCGACACTCCCGCCACATGCTGCAGTACCTCATGTCTTCAGCTGCCCAGCCAGCAGACAGATACCACAGCGCAGAACATCTACTGAACATTTATGATAATCTGCTGAAGCATCCCGATGCGTTTTTGGACGAAGAGGTAAATGTATACATTTTAAGAGCTTCAATCTAGTTGTAAGGTCTAGGATTCTCTTAAGTTTGTGACACAGTTCGTTAGTTATTGCTACGGCAATAAACGTCTGAACAGAGAACATAAAAAGACGGTTGAATATTTTAATCCGAATCTAAAAGTCATGACCTTTAAAAAAAATCTATAACAGTACATTTTGTTTAATGTTTTAATTTATTTAGTCCCATAGTCATCAAAAATTCTCATACAGGAACAATTAATTGTCGACAAATTCCAGCATATTTGTTAGGGCCATAAAAATATACTCGTCCCATTAATTAACCTTAGTAATTTGGCTCCGTACTCAGGGCGAACGAGCAACAAAATTATATTTTTATGTTTAGGTCGCGATAAAATGAGATGGTACGACTTGATTATTACAACAACGACTTAATAATACTACCGATGTCAAGAGGGCTGGTTTTAGTGAATCAAATCGTATGGTGAAAAGATATATTTTACATGTTTCTTCCAAGAAATATGTTTATTTTTCATGGAGAATCCTGGTCTTTTCATCAAGCTGTATATGAACATTTTTTTTATCGTAACTAGCTGTGTCAATAAGAAAGGTCTTTCTGACGGGTTCAAATGTATTACAAGTATTACCTTTACCAGTTAGATACAAGCATTAAATTCTAAAAAAACCTTAAAATACTTTTAACATCTTCCAGAAAATCTACGACCTCCAAAACGCGGTCACCGACACCGCTGGCCTCCGCAGTAGCTTCGACAAGCGGTACCACGAGTTCACAGTCAAGACGAAGTCAGTTCGCGAAGACAATGCTGCCCACTTCGACCTGCAGCCAACACCAGTGGGGGCCGAGGAGTGGGTGCTGACCTCTGCTGGCGTGGAACTGCTGGCCAGGACTGGGAACGCGTCAGTGGTGGCGGTGCTGTACCACAACCTTGGAGCCAGGCTGCCGTCTTTGAGGAGATCGATCGAGTTTAAGTGAGGATCTATTAGTATTTTTGTAAGATTCATGACAAAATTCAGTATTATTTCATCATCATGCCCCTGCCCTGTCCCCAATTATATGGAGAGGCAATGCGTATTCAGAATTTTACTTTTACCGAATCAGTATTATTTAATCTTCTATACATATATTTTGTCATTATGTTGTATTTTTTAAACCCTGTTTTCGATTTGATGGTATCTGTGTTTTTACTAACTTACATTCACCTAACTAGAATTGTGAAATATTTGTCATATTGCCATTGACTGATAAATTAATAAATTTTAACGAATATAAGCTACATTAAAATAATTTATGACCAAAAAAAAATTCTCTCTAGTAATTTTTAATGCTCAAAACGATGGTTCCTTCTTCTCCTTGTTATATTTTTTCCTATTTTTTATATTTTTTTTATTTACTTATTCGTTCCGTCCGGTGGTTGTAGCGGCAACTCTTCCAGGTCTGGCCGCGAGATGGAGTACGCGGTGTCTTCGCAGCAGGTGCAGGTGGCGGCTACCGGCGCAGGAGTCGATGGATCACTGCATCATACTGTTACGCTGCTGTTCGCGCATTCTAAGAATTATAGTGCTATTGGTAAGTGGATTTATATATAATTTTGGATTGAAATGTGGTGTCTGGTGTCGTGATTGAAAGATGGATATGGGAAGGATCTCTTGTGTTGATGAATGATGGCACATGTTTTTCTTCTTCATGTTTTATGTGCTAAGTATTGTCACGTACTCATGGAGCACCAATTAGCATTTAAACTACACTATCTTTTTGTTTGCCCTGGTGAAATATTCGTAGACTTTCTCCTCCTTTTTAAAGCTCAAGCTGCTGTCAGCTTTTTACCAGTTTACACCACAAGGATGTTTTTCACTTTCACTTTTCCCAACCTCCTACAACATTTTAAGTAAATGGTTCTCATCTAATAAACTTGCTTGTACTCTCCAGCATCAAAGCTAGCGTGTGGTCTGCGCACATCATCAGAGCCGCGCGTGTGGAGCACGAAAGCGTGCGAGGTGCGCGTGCCGGAGCCCTCGCATGTGTCGTGCCGCTGTCGGGGGCTCGGGACTTACGCGCTCTTCACCATCGCCAGGTCTACGCTAGTGAGTACCTCTGGAATATGTAAATGGGAGGAATATCTTATTGAGATTTATGTATCGTATAATTTTTTTCTAGAAAGAATTTGGCTCAAAATACCCAATTATCAAAATCCGTTCTGTAGAAAAGAAGAAAATAAAGAAGTACAGTATTCCTCATATGTTATTGCCTTGCAAATGAGGCCCTAAAATATGTTTGAGTAAACAAAAAAATTAAGGCTGTAGTGTCCCAAATTTGTAGGGCAAAGGCCTCCGTTTCCTTGCCACACGTTTTTGTTGTCAGCTAGTAAATCTTATTTTATAACTTTTCCCTTACAGACAGACGCAGAAAAGGGTCTCCGAGGGATTGTGAAGATCACTGTGAGCCTCGGCGGTGCCATGTGCCTGGCGGCGGCCGTGCTGCAGCTGCTGGGGCTGGCGCCGGGCAGGAAGGCCAAGCTGCCGGTGCTGCTGAAGGCGGCCACCGCCGGCACGCACTCCGCCGCCATGCTGGCACTGCTCGAGTGTGATACCAGACAGGTGGGTGATGCTGCTGAACATCTAGCTATATATATAGTAAGATCACCGTGAGCCTGGGCGAGAATGCGAATAAAAGGCTGTGATAGGGTTCACTATCCGCTTGGTTCCCGCGAAAGGTGTCTTGTGCTTGTCGTTGTAGCCTGCATAAGTCCGTCATAATACCCCTTTAATAAAATCTAATACCTTTAGGCCGAAGAAAGTCCGTGATTGTGTGAGTCCATATTTCTCTGGGTAAAAAAAAAACGGTTAACTGCCCAATTAATGTCACAGGAGAATCGTTTATTACTCAAATGCACCGCGCTAAGAAGTATATTGTGTTTATTTTTCATAAGACTTTTGAAGGCTAACAGTCATGTTGCTATGTGCAGGAGGAGGCGTGTCCGGGCACGCTGGGCTGGGTGTGCGCGGCGTGCTGGTGCGCGGGCTGCGCGGCGCTGTGTGCGCAGCCGCTGCTGCTGCACGCCGAGCTGGCCGGCAGGGCGCAGCGAGCGCCCTCTGTGGGACTGCTAGCAGGTACTGGATATAACTGTGTTTTTTAGGACAGAAGATTTATGGGGCAGAAGGGAGACCATATTATTATCTACATAGGGTAGACTTGCCTAAAAATCACTTTTTAAATTGCTTAATGTATTTTACCAAAAAAACATTGGTTACTTAGTAGAATTGTAAACATGAAGGTAACTAATTATATTGTTTTATTTTTACTGTGGGAAAGTACCTACTTATCAATATTGGTAAATGCAACCGCATTTTTTTTTCTTCAAATTATTAAATCCCGAGTACCTAAATAGTATGTATTTGAACCAACCAAAATTTGTCCAAGTAAAAAGTGGCATAATTGATGCGTTTTCAGGTAATGTATTTACTAGGTACTTGATACGTATGTTTCTACCCCCAGGAGTGTGCACGCTGTCGTGGCTGACGGCGCGCATCTGGGGCGGCGCGCCGCTGCAGCTGGGCGCGGCGGCGGCGGTGGTGTGCGGGGCCGGTGCTGCGCTGCTCGCCGCGCTCACCCTAGCTCTAGCGCTCTGTGCTGCACGGACGTTACGAGCTGTGAGTCAACTATCTCAGATAGTAATCCAAGTTTCAATAAGCTGTTGTAGATGCAATGACACTGATTCCTAGGCAAGCAACTCGGCTTAACTCCACTGCTGATTCTGTTTTCCCAAATTGCTTGACTAAGGAGTGCCTTAACAAAACTGTCTTATAACGGTTCCAAAATGAATTCGATCTTCAGTACCGAAAATAACTGATCAATTAACCAGTGATAAAGCAAATACGAAGAGAAGACGTAGATTTTTTAATTAAGACAACAAAAGCTTTAATTGAGACGGTTTTAGACAGGCCCATTTTAATAAAAGAGAATTTTTGGTCTTTGACACCGGGTCTGTCAATTGTTGTTTTTCTTGAAAGTTATGTCCATGTTTGTCCAGGTAACCCACAAGCTGCCACCGGACCGGCGCTCGTACGTGAAGTCCCGCGGGCGCGTGGTGCGGCACACGCTGGTGCTGCTGCTGAGCGCCAGCGCGGCGCAGGCGGCCGGCCTCGCCTACGCCCAGCCCGGGGAGCGCACGCCCGCGCACGCTATAGCGCTAGCTTTAGCCGCGCTAGCTAACGTTAGTACAATATACTTTAGACATCATTTTAAAATATGACTCAATGAGTAGACCTTCACACTGAGACAAGTGACACTATCTACAATTGCTGACGCTGATTGAATTGCTCAAAGTAACTCAAACCACATCACATGTATTCGCATCACTAGATTATGCATCACATGACGTGACTTTACATCACGTGACATCACATTACGTGAATCCACATCACGTGACTTCACACCACGTGACTCCACATTATGTGACTCCACATCACGTGACTCCACATCACATGACTCCACAGCACGTGACTTCACATCATGTGACTCCACATCACGTGACATCACATCACGTGACTCCACATCACGTGAATTCACACCACGTGACATCACACCACGTGACTCCACATTATGTGACTCCACATCACGTGACTCCACATCACGTAACTCCACATCACGTGACTCCACATCACGTGACTCCACATCACGTGACTCCACAGCACGTCACTCCACATCACGTCACTCCACATCACGTGACTCCACATCACATGACTCTACAGCACGTGACTTCACATCATGTGACATCACATCGCGTGACTCCACATCACGTGGCACCACATCCCGTGATTTCACAGCACGTGACTCCACATAACGTGACTCCACATCACGTGACTTCACACCACGTGACTTCACACCACGTGACTTCAGACCACGTGACATCACACCACGTGACTCCACATCACGTGACATCACATCACGTGACTCCTCATCACGTGACTTCACACCACGTGACTTCTCATCACGTGACTTCACATCACGTGACTCCACATTACGAAAATTCACATCACATGACACCACATCAGGTTATATAACAACACGTGACTTCACACAGTTTTCAGATCTTGTAACATCACATATGCATCACATCACGTAACCTCAAATGACACACCTCATGATATCACAGTTTTCACATCGCATATATACCTATTATTCATAATATCATAATATTGTTATCCAGGGATTAGCGATGCTCATATGCTACGTGATCCGGGACGAGGAGTGTCTGCAGGCGGTGCGGCGGCTGCTCACGCTGTCCTCCAACAGGGAGTGGCAGGAGTCTCCGGCGGGGGACACCTCACTTAGTTGTAAGTTAATCTATATATATGTAGTATCTTGTATGTTTGCCGGCAAGTAACTCGGCAAGGTTTTTATGCAGTGATAGCGCGACTACTTAAAGAGTGGCTAGACCATGGAGCAAAAATAATTAAGTTTATATTGCACGTCATAATTTAAGTGCAGTAGTTATTGCTATAATTATTATTAAATGTTTCAAAAGAAAGTTAATCAAGAGAGGAAAGATCGTATTAACTTTTGCCAAAAAATGTGCCTATTTGAACTACTCTTTCCCTCTGCATGTATATTCTCACCCCGTATTAGAAAATCTTTATTAAACACTTTGTTAACTTATGTAAGGTCTCTTCCAGTGTATATAAAGCAAGGAGGAGAGGTGGAGAGTCGCGGCGGCGTGGGAGTGCTGGAGGCGTCCTCGTCTCCCACGTCGCCCGCGTCCTCGTACTGGAGAGCGCCCTCGCTGGAGAGCCCCGCCAGGATGCACAGGTAACTACCACGCAGTGATAGTTTAAGGGATTGGCTTGTCCATTAAAACCAAATTCTATAATTGGCCTCTTCTGAGAAGTATAAAGATTTTTAACCACTCGCATAACTTCCAGCAATCTCTTATGAACTACAATTAGCGATCAAAAAGTTTTTTTTTATTTAATGCATTATAATAATTATATACCTACTACTACAACCATGGGTGGCTAGACAAGTGATGTGACAAAAATAGGTAAAAGTTCAACTTTGACAAAAGTTGAGATGATTGTCACTTAAAGATAGTACAACATCTACGACAAAAACGGCTCCATTCAAGAATTCTGTAAAGACTTCAATTCCCAACTAAAGGAATAAACTCAAGGAATACTGATATTTCCGTTCTTACTTCCTCACATCTACACCTATATTATTACAGAAGGCAATCAAACCCCGACTGCCGCGCGGACATCGTCCGCTGCGTTGAGTACAAGGACGCACTGCTGTCGCCGCATCGCTACGACACGCACGCCGTCTGCGATCTCATACCCACTGGTATTTACGACATTCCTTCCTTTTGACAAGCCTCTACTTACCATGCTTAGAACCTGCTTAATATCTAGTGAGTTGATGTCTTTCCAGGTGGTAGCAGAGGTGCCGGCGAGGGCGAGTACATGGCGCGCGTGTGCCTGGAGCTGGGCGTGCTGCAGCGAGCCGCGCCCCCCGCGACCGCGCCCGCGCCCCCGCTCGCCTGCGCCATGGACTTCGAGCCCTACACGCATAGGAGGTTCGATACCGCCAAGGTAGCTTGTAATACCTTACCTTACTCACCCAACAATACTAACTCCAACTCCCACTTACTAACAACCTCCTTGAGCTTCTTTTTATTAAATATTTAAGCATTTGACAGCTACATTGAGCATTTCCTTATCAACATTAACAGGAGAGCTGCACTATCTGCGTGCAGTCAAACCCAGACGTGTCCAAGATCCCGTCTCCCCCCATCAAGAGTTGTCTCAAGAAGAGCAAGTCTCAATTCACGTCCAGCACCTCGCTGCCGTCCATCCACCACGACTGCAGGGACGAGCCCAAGAAGTCCGACATAGACCAGGTCAACAGGGAGTGGAACAAGGCCTACAACAGTCCAGACACTGATAAAATGCTCAACAAAATCTCACACGACCTGGATTTTTTACTCAACAGGACTCAACCCAGCAAAAACAGTTTAGACCAAATAGAAGAAGCGCCCACTTAGGAGTGAATTATTAACTTAGTTGTAAGTACGCGGAAACAGTGGTGCAATATGCCAAATAGATAAACGAATGTACATATTGTTTGGATATAATCTATGATAAACTAGGTATTATTATTTTGTAATCTATTTCTGAAAGAGAATGAAGTGAATGTGGATAATAATTATGTGTGGTTATGAACTGTCGTATTTTATAATTAATGATTATTGTGCAATGCACAAATGCAAATAATTGTAATTATTTTTATTTTGTATTAATAGACGTACTTCGGTTACTTCGGTACGCAATCATCTCAATCAAACAACGAACAGAAAAGTTGTAGGTAATAATCTTTTCAAAGATCTACGTAATTTATTTTTAATTATTAAATGGAAGCTAAAGTCATTTAATCAACTATTTAATTTTGTTTAATATTTATATTACTGATAACGATTATAAGCCGAACAAATATTAAATAATGAACACCGTAACAATTTATCTAATAAGTAGCCAATTTTTCGAAACGTGCAATATCTGTGCAAAATGTGATAACATTTCCAAACCCGTAAAACTAAATAAGAATTTATTATGCCTTAAGAAATAGAGAACCATAAGGGCTGCCACACATAACTGCGATCCGATTCGAATTTGCAGTAATGTGTGGGAACCCTAACTCGAAAAAAATGTGATGTGGTTTTTAATAAACATTTTGTTTTAGTTTTGTTGTCACAGTTGCAGTAGATGTTCGTTGCACAGTCCTGAACAAATGTAACGTATACGTAAGAACCATTCCCTTTGTAATAACGTTTTGTATAACAATATTAGGAATCAATACAGTTTAAGGACTCCCTACTTAGTACATCACATTGTACAGATTTCATTTTAATTATTTTAGGCCTTTTTGTCGAGTGTCTAGAAATAAATATTTTTTGTTGTTTTTCAACAAAACTTTGTTAACAGACAAACAGAAAAGTTGTTGTATGCACAAATATAAATAAGTCTTTCTTTACATTCGATATTGTGTTATTCAAATGACTGAACGTTTCTTGAGAAAAGTAGAAAAATATAAACCCATTAGTTTATGGATACATTGAGATATTTATTTGTCTACTTAATGTTAATTTACATCACATAGCTTAAAAGATAGATTTTACCTAAAAGGGAGTCCAAACTTTGTTATTGTTACAATTTATATATAAGTTACCAATACGTACATAGTAAAATTGTAAATACATGTAAATAGTAACGTAAGATTCTAAACGAATTATATTTTATGTTAAATCGGGTACAATATATTTTTATTTACAAATACATTTTTTACTATTGATTTTTGGCTTTTATTAAAATACCTTTTTATAATAAATCTGGATGGATGGATGTCGTGGTGGTAGCGGTTCAATGAACGTATTTGTATGCACAAGGTTGCAGGTTCGAACCCAGGCAAGTACCAAAGTGGCTTTTACAAAGTTATATGTACTTTCTTAATTATTCTAAGACACTTCTGACAAAGGGTGAAGGAAAACATCGTGAGGAAACCTGGATTCCAAAAATTTGGGATCTGAAATCGCCAATCCGCAGAGAGCAAGCGTGGTGATCAATGCTCGTACCTTCTCTATATAGGAAGAGGCCTGTGCCCAGCAGTGGGACGTTTATAGGCAGGATTATTATTATTATAATAAATCTTATATTGAGAAAGAGCAAAAAAATCGAATATAGGTATCGGCTTAATTTGTATAGACATATATAGAATTGGAAACCACAAGAAAACACAAATGAAACGAGTAATAAAATATGATTTATTAAAGCTCAACTAGCATAAATAAATAAAAGAAGTAAATAAAAATAAAAGCATACACTAATCGGCAAACGATAGCAATAACAATAATTGTTCGCTATTATACAATTTTGACACACTCTATACAACGAATTTATACATAAATGTACAGTGACTTTATTACATTGCACGTCCAACAATATTTTGAAATAATTTTATTAAAAATCCCATGCAAAACAACGTATATTAAAAGACCTGATTAGATATTGCAACTGCGTTTTTAGGAGTATTACGATATTAAAATTTGAACTATTGTGCAAAGAACACAGCTCACTGCTCGTCATCTGTGCAATGCACAAGTAGAATATTGCTTAAATATGTTGAATACACTGGTTGAAATATCTGATTGTGTCTTTTAATTTACGTTTAAATATCCAAGTCATATACAAGACTAGATACCTAGATTTTGAATGCAAAGACATTAACATGATTTCTACACAATATTCGTATTAAATTGAATGAGGCCCGATACTTAAAAGTAAAAACAAACGTGACTTACAATGGTTACTTCTTACAAGCTAATAATTACATAGTTTAACAGCCATATATCAGAAATATGCACTTAATAACTAAAACATTGCGAATTAAAAATTTTATACTTTCTACAATACCTATAAAAGAAACTATGTAAAAAAATCTGTTATCTCTTTCAATCTCATTACTTTTGTAAATGAAATGATAGAGCAAACATATTTTTATCGTAAATTTTATAAGCAGTGTTAAGTCGACAAATCTTTAATTCGTGAACATATAAATAGCGAATTATTTTTTATACAATGCTGTTATTATTTACTGATTTAATTAAAACAAATGATATTAGCACCAGTTATTTAAAAGAAAATGAGCCACATTAGAAAATTATACCTCAAAAAAACAAATGATAAATGCTGACAACAAACATCACATACATTGCTCTGAACCCAAAGTAAGTAGCTAAAGCACTTGTGTTATGGAATTCAGAAACAACGAAGGTACCGCAAACACCCAGACCCGAGGCAATGTAGAAAAGTTTGTTTCTACATTGACTCGTCCGGGGATCGAACCCGGGACCTCAGAGCCAGCGACATCTTGAAACCGGTGCGTACGCCACTCGACCATTGAGGTCATCGAATGCGGAAACAGTTTTAGAAAACCTGGATGTATAAAAACAAACATTAATATTTTCTAAAATATAAATAAGAATGTTTATAAGTCTTATTCCAATATTGTGATAAATACATAAAAACTTTGTTTTTTTACTGTTCAGTTAGGTGCAACGTTATTGGCAATAACGCCAAACGAATATGAGGTTTAACGCATTGACATAAAGACTCAAATTATTCCTGATAAGTGGCGAACAAATGACAATTGTACAGACATACAAAAAAGCGGCTCATCTTCCTTCACTATTGTTTATTGTGTTTAATAAAATATTCAAAGCTGATCGTATGATTGCAAATGATTAATGTTTCGTTTTCAGCTGCCTTTAACTTAGATCAAAGGTCTTATAATTAGCAGCTACTTTAAGCTATCACAAGGCACTGATATCGTAAATTACTCGCGACACACACTTATTATTTATTCGTTTATTTTATATTGTAGTAATGTTTTTAGAAACTCTATTATCTGCCGCACTCAAAGACGTTAATTGAAGGGTTTCTTTCGGCTTTTTACGTTGTTGTAGCATATTTTAAACCATTGTAATCTCATCATCGATGTTAACCTTTTTTTCTAAGAGAAACCTATTGAGGTTCCTTGCCGTTTCTTCTCCATAAGAATGACATTTTGGAACCTGCAACTAGACTAGAGTCTGTAACTTTAATGTTTTAAAAGAGCTTGGAAAGGCCTATTTGAAATAAAAATATTTTGATTTTGGGTGTTTCCATAAAATCGATATAAGGCCAAATTTTAAGATTTGGCTTCTTTAATCGATACTAAGGGATCCCTTAAGTAACCATTAACGTCTCTAAGTACGGCTGTAACTGTAAGACATGAATTTTAAAGGTTATAATGGAGCATTTATACTATAGGGGTTACACTTTTTATTTTTGAATAGGTTTCTATTTTATGGGTCTCATACTAATGAGAAAAAACCCCAATTTAACTACACTTCTCATCAAAAAAATCGAAACACTTTCGTTTTTATTGTTTTTGTCCTAATTTTTTACAAAAGAGAATTAATTCCATGAAAAAAAAAACATTATTGTGTAGCTGGCAGTTTGGTCATTACAGTAAGAAGAAAAAAATCAAAATTCGAAATTAGAATTTCATTTGTTTATCCTATAAATGAAATTAATTACTGTTTTGAGACAAGTGTGTATTTAGGGTTGGAGTACGTTTCTCGTTTAAAAACTAAAAATTAGCGCTTGTCTTTAAACTTTTTGTTTCTTATTTCATTTACTGTGACTTTGGGACGTCTGAAAAAACTTTTTTTTCTAAAACATATGGATACTTCGCCCGCAGAAGCCGCCCAAGTGGTGGCATTGCTGGATTCTGGACTTAGTCAGCGTGTTGTGGCTGCAAGATTGCATCTAAGCTTATCATCTGTTCATAGAGTCTACAAACGCTATCGGGAGACTGGTTCGTTCACGCGCCGTTCAGGATCTGGCAGGAATCGGGTCACTTCTGAGCGAGATGATCGATTTATTGTAACAACTTCTTTACGAAATCGACGCCTTAACGCTTTTCAACTGCAGCAGCAGCTTCGCGTTGTACGAAGAGTAGCTGTAAGTGACTCTACAATAAGAAGAAGGTTGAAGGAACGCGGATTGGCACCGCATAAGCCAGCGAATGGGCCGAAATTAACTGCAGACCATCGAAGAGCGCGCCTTAACTTTGCACGCGAGCACCTAACTTGGTCATACCTTCAGTGGAGCAAAGTACTGTTTTCTGATGAGTGTAAAATTATGCTGTATGGTAACGACGGAAGGAACAAGGTCTACAGAAGAGATGGAGAACGCTTTGCACAATGCTGCATTGAAGAAAAGGTCAGCTATGGTGGCGGTTCGTGGACGGTTTGGGGAGGAATCAGCGCCGACGGTAAGACAGAACTTGCCTTTGTGTCTGGGCCACGGCTGCCTGCACTAAACTCTCATCGGTACATCGAACAGTGTCTTGAACCTCATGTGATGCCCTATGCACATTTTATTGGCAACGACTTCATATTCATGCACGACAATGCTAGAGCTCACACCGCGGGCGTCGTACGAGATTATCTTACTGAAGTCGGTATCTCCATTATGGTATGGCCAGCAAGAAGCCCGGACATGAATCCCATTGAACATCTATGGGATGAATTAAAGAGACGAATTCGAGCAAGAGATCCAGCCCCAGAAACACTTAGCCAGCTGCAAAATGCAATCCAAGAGGAATGGGATAATATACCACAACATGTGATCGTGACTCTCATCCGATCGATGAAGAACCGTATGGAAGCAGTAATAAGAGCTCGCGGAGGGAATACAAGTTATTAAATAAACGTTTCTTACATTTTGTTTTCATTTACGCGTGTTGTTTTACCCATTTCCTTCATATTCCATGCAGGGTAAAAATTACTCATTATACAAAATACGAAACCTATGAAGACTTAATTTGAATTTAGAACATTAACATTAGGATTTAAAAACCTCATACTACTCACTATTAAATGACATTTTACATTTATTCCTAAATATACACATTTTTCTGATAATCCTTATCAAATCATAAACTGCGAGGTGTTTCGATTTTTTTGATGACAAGTGTATTACATTTGGCATATAGTAATCAAGTAACGAAGTTTTCTAATCAAACTGTGGTCCGACTATCATATTCAACCAACATTTTCTTTAATATATCTACTGTATTTATACAATTACATATACTATTTACAACACATAAGTATATATTTGTGACAGGTTTAGTAGAGGTATAGTACTGGAAGCTACATGGTTTTATAAAATCAAATAAAAAAGGTATTCAGAGCTAGGTTGTAGAGTAAAAGGTCCAGTAAAGAGGAGCTATTTAGATTTTACGACGCTAATGTTCTTTCAAAATGGCCTCATAGTTTCCAATAAGTACCTCTTCGTTATACCTACTCATAACTGAAAGAAAATTGTATTTTTCAAGGTATTATACAATAATTTACTATCTACTCCTTCTATTTACGTCGGACTGCCTCGTTGGCCTAGTGGTGCTAAACGCGACTGCTACGCTAGAGGTCTTGGGTTCGATTCCCAAGTCGACCAAGGTGTTATTGGGTTTTTCTATGAAATTCTCAGTAGCAGGTCGGAGTTTGGATTTGTGCCCGGTTAGTGGCAATATGCTCGCCCCCTATTACATGGGACCTAAACATACCGGCGAACTGTGGGTGTACATTGGTACACCTCTGCCTAACCCTTCGGGGATACAGGCGTGATGGTATGTTATGTTATGTTTATCATCCCCATATTAACAAATCTCATCTTTAAATAATGATTTCAATTGACCAGTATAATATCATATTTATTTATCGTTATATTTTGATGACAGTGTTTCGACTTATACTGTCAATAATAAATTGAGGCTACAGCGAGCCAAAAGTCAGCATAGTCTCGCATGAGGTCTATCTGTCAATTTCAACCAATCATAAGCCACTACCTTGACTTTCATTGGTGGAGATCGACGGGTACACCTGATGCGCCACTAGCGACCCTAGCGGAGTTTCGACAAACTGTAGCCCTAACTTTGAATAATTTCAAGTAGCATTTGTTAGTACGGGAATATGTTTTATGACAAAGGAGATATTTAGTTTACCTATAAGATATATGTAGTGGGTATGTATTATGACGTCACAGTTACACAGATATATCGATACGTATAGCGTTCACATTGGCCTACCCTAACATTTTATAGGACAGTTACTTATATTATGCTACGTTAAATACATGTAAATCTTGCCTGTAATCTTGACCATCCAGTTAAGGACGGGTTTTACTATTTAGCTTACCAAGAGCTTAAAAAAAACATGTTTTATTGGATTTTCAATTCTGTCCGTAGCAAAAATAAAGATTAACATATATACCATAACTACCAATAATTTCAGGACTACAGAATCGTTTCAGTGGTCCAAACTGCGCTAAATCATTATTTTTCGACGTCACTCGCGGTTTAAACGGTTTCTTCAGCTCTTGGTAAGCTCTAAGATACATAATTTATATCGAGCAGATATTTCCTACAAAACATACAAATTAACATAACATCCAAATTATGTTAATTACAATATACAGTACGTTTTAATAAAAGCTACATACAAACGGTTTACATAGATTATTAAACTATGAATTACATAACGTAAACTACAGTTAAATGTTATTACTTGGTTTCTGAAGCTCAAACACTTACAAATATTTAGTGCCACAAGAGCTTTAGAGTGTTTTCATATTATACGATACGATATCAGTATCGAATACCTATATCGACCTATGTCGACCTCATCTAGATTAAGAAGACGTGTGAAAGTGATTGAATGGTCCTATTTACAAAATAAAGAATTTGAATTTGAATTTTTGAATTTGAATTTATCGTATCGGTATTCGATTACGGTCGGATCGATCGCGGACGATACCGCGGCAAGAAAAATGTACCTATATCTTACGAAACCAATTATATCCAATATCGGTTCGGATAATGTGGACAGGTACATGATTCATACATTTACTAGCCCCCGATATCGTATCGGTCCGACATCGATATCGTATCGGTTCGATACCGATATCGTATCGGGTAATGTGAAAACAGTCTCATACTCTACAAATGATATAGGGACGTTTGATTTGAGTTTGATAACATGTGATTTACAATATGTTTTTAATAGTACCAATTACTACGTGGGAAATGAAATGCTTTTATTAGACAGAGTTTTTTTTCCTTGGTGATATATATTCAACTAGCTGTGCCCCGCGGCTTCACTTGCTTAGATTTCCTTCCAAGACAAGTAACGTGATGTTAAATAGCCTATATTTTTTTTCTAGAATAGGCTATATGCAATAATGAGTTTGTTTAATAAACATTTTCAAAGTAAGGAAGAGGATTCTCAATTTTCATTTCTGCATTTATACCACATGTTCTCATACTCCTATACATTATACTATCGATATAATATGTATTAATATAATAACATTTTATTATTATAATGATATCACTTTAGACGATGAGTCGCGTGAGGCTGAGATTACTGGATACTAATTATTTATGTGATAATGTGATCTGGGTATTCTTAAATAGGTCATATTAAAACACATTTCATCCTAATCAACTAGATTGAACTACTAATTAATAACCATTTCAGATAACCTCACACACAGATTGTTAACCATTTGACTTAAGCTCCATATATGTTTTAGGCTTTCGGCCCTTTCTTGTATTTAAACGAACTCCATACAAAAAATTATCAAAATCGGTTTAACGGTTTATCCGTGAAATCATAACATACAGACAGACAGAGTTATTTTCGCATTTACAATACTAAGTATGGATATCAAATTCCTATCTCTAGTGGAAAACCCTATCTATGGATAAGTAATTAAAAATGGTTGTAAACAGTTTCCTAAATCGAGAACAAAAAATCAGAACATAATCTTATCTCGAATGATTCATAGATCGATTACCTATGTAGGTTAATTATTATCAGCTCGCAAATATAAAAACAATATAATAATATACATGTTCTATTCCATTATTGATATTTTGAGACCGGTTTTAAAATAATTGGCGAAACCATTAAACGAAAATGTAATATGAAATATAATGCAACAGAATTAAATAAGAAATAAAAACTGAGTGCCTAAATACTTCAGCGACTGTTCATTTAATTCTTACCACAGACTGTACAGAGTTTTAATGATTTTTTCTTCTATCATCATCATCATCTGCCTAGTCTATTTCCCAAACTATGTTGGGGTCGGCTTCCAGTCTTACCGGATTCAGCTGAATACCGTATTTTATATAGAGCGACTGATCTTCTATACATACTATAAAGGAAAAACTTCTAGAAACATCTACAAGTCCAAATATCTTGTGCCCCAGACTGTTTTATCTATTCCAAAATGTATATAAGTATATACAATGTATATAATATATATTATATGTATTTATAATCATTTAATATCACTTAATGTCCTCACGACTGACTCACCGGCTGTACTTGAGTGTTCAGTGCGACGATCTTCAACACGAAGCATTTTTCACGATTAAAACCATATTAGTCCGTGCTAGAGAGGGACGGAGCTATACAGAGATATAGCGCCATCTCTTTCCCTGCCGAATACTCAAACAAACTTTAAAACGTTAATCTGTCGTAACATACTACTTTGAAGAGACAGTATAAGAGTAAAAGGCGATTTATAAATGAGTGACATTTGAATATTCGGCCTTAAGACTTTGTAATAGGGTTCAAAATCGCATTTGTGATCGCGGCGACCGATTGCTGTGACGTCAGCACAGCGCAGGCGCATGGCGTTTAGTTTAACCGCGCATACCTAGAATGAGATATAAATGATAAGTATATTTATATAATGTTGTTTATAGGGTAAACGGGCAATTAAAGTAAGTTATTATGACATATCTTTGGAGTCCCGAAATAAAATGGTGCTTATAGCTTGTGAACACATTAACGTTTTTAAGAGAAGACTGGAAGTAGATGCAAATATATTTATTTAAAAAAATCTGGTTTTGTAAAAAGCCTTTAAAACTTTCATTTTTAATTGATTCAGCTATAAATGCACAATCAAAAACGCGTGCGTCTAATAAGTTTTTAGACAAAAGAAAGTTAAAGAAACATTCCCTAACATCAAAGACTCTTTGGTCGCATTAAATAGTCATCATTCAGACAGACACGAGTAACATTGTTATCTCAGAACATTAAATAACACTAGCTGTTATAAAACAATAAAGATAATAAATCGTGCATTAGACCATGAAGTAATAAATGATAACTCTAGATTTTATTTAAGAAATTGTGTGCCAAAATTGAAATGGTCTGATTTGAAGCACCTGTTTAAATACATATAGCTTAAGAAATCTGTATAAAAACAGTTAATTAATCTAAAATGACAAAAAAACAAATCTAGGTCAAGCCATCAAGTCATATTGGGATCAAATTAATGTGTCAGCGGGCACAGCTGAGCACCGGTTGGTATTCGTCTGTGCTTTATTGAAATGACTGAAATTCGACTTTGACGCCCGATTCATTAATTTTCTCTTTGGTAAAAATCTGACGAGACAGATCGAAGAAACAGATCAGAATACAGTTAGGCAAGTAAAGTAAGGTTTCTTAACACCTGAACCCAAAAGTTGCCTCATGTCCTATATTTTTGCGTGTCTACATAGCATTGGTCTACACACAATACAGACCTACGTGATCTAGATTTAGAACTCAGCAAGTTGTAAAATTTGCAGCGACCAACACCACCAACCAAATCTCGATCATAAAAATATGAAAAACAAATGTACGTATGTTCTAGCTTTATATTAAAGCCGCAATGACGTCAAAGATTGCAATAAAAACATGCTCAAAAGCTATCACAATAAACACTAACACATAATTTTGGATCGTAAATGTGATGGCGGTGAAAGAGCCGTGTCAATCGGACATCTAAGGCATACATAAAACTATCCGTCAGTTTTGACTGAGTCACCATTTATTTGGAGTAGGCTCTAGTAATGGGATACTTAAATTTAAAAGGCAATAAACAGCACAAGTGTAAAAAAATAAATAGACTGGCATTATCATGCGATGCTCAGAAGAATACATCGCTGAAGATGATATAGATAATGAAAATAATACGTGTTCACATTCTTGCTCCGAAAAAGAAGAAAAAATCAATCCACGTAGAATCTGTCAATCAACCAGCATTATTTATGATTAAAGTTTTGGATTTCTCAGAAAATACTGCTAAAGAATAATGTATATTCTAATTTATTTTCATACCTACGTAAAAATGTTCTGTCACGACATACTGATGACCTACTTTATAGTACCGGCCGCCAGCCGGGGGACGACAGGATATTAACTACGATCCGAAGATAAAGGAAGGGTAACCCAGATACTGCAAGTCATATATCCTCAAAGTATAGACTCCTAGACTATGACGCAAGTGTGGCATTTAAATTAATTAATATTAATTACGATGCACAGGTGTTCATCAACGGTGAAAGTCTATGAACTTTATAAGTATACGTCATATATCATAAGTGGAAGACTACCTAAAACCACTTATAACGTAATCTTTCAATTACGGCGCTTACAATTTAATGATATCATTGTATTATTCAACTACGGAAGCATACAAAACGAAGTACTGATTTAAGAAACGAATAAATAGGATCACGTCCTGAATAGGAACTCATTGTCGCCATTTTCCTCTATACGGTGTGTTCTTTAATCGTAAAGAAAGGGTCCGTATCTATGCACCGATCAGCCTTGACACTCCCCAATCACCGTTACAGCACTTAGAGCCGGCATTATCGACGTAATACACCATTAGAAGAAAATGAACTCGTAAATTGAAAAGTAGGTGCTTCGATACATGAGCGCATAAGAGTAAATAGGAACAAGAGAAAAAGAAAAGCGGAGGCGGGAAAAGATGTTGGTGTCAAACAAAAGTATTTCTTTTGGTTTGTAATTTAAATGAACTTCTTCATTAGTTTAAGGATCATAAGTACCTACTCTATGATAGCAAACAGGAGGTTGGATTATCAACAATTACGACTATCATGATCATTTGCTCAAGTTGCGACGTACAACTAAGGTAAGAAAAGATAAATAAAGAACAGGAATCTATGATAGTGAACAGGAACTTATCAGGGTCGGTTCATATCTGACGAAACATGCGTCGCGTATTTTCGGTTTCAATATAAAGGCGGTCTGTTAGATATGTACCGACCGTTACAATTGAAAATCAACATTGGCGTTTATTCGAGATTTTTGTATCTACCTGCGCTGCCTTGGCCGCTACAACTGGAAGAGGTCATCATGCGCCCGCTCCAGGCGTCTGAGCGAGGTGTCGACGCGGCGGCCCTGGGTGAGGCCCACAGGCGGTGGCGGCAGCGGAGGCGGGATCACCTCGTTGTACGACGTAGACGCGCCCATGGAGGCCGACTGCCGGAGACGGGCCGTCGGCCGGTGCCGCACGAAACCATCCTCGAGGTCTTTAACGAATCTGGAAATTGATTTTGACTATAAATTTGGTTGAAATACAATGTTTTTCAAGTTTGGGTGAAACTTTTCTTGGTCATCCTCTTTGGAAAATCTTGAGGAAATTCTAATGTAAATCTTGCTAAAAAATCTCTCGAGGATGAATTTAAACCTTTAAAGCAGTAACAGTGCTACTTAAGAATCCAAATAACACTTGTGAAGGAGTTCGTGCTAATTTACCTTCTACTCGAACATTATCAAAATAAACCTAAATAATATGCAAATAGTCTTTTAAAGCAGACAAAAACATTATCTTAATCCAACAGCAGACACAAAGTTATACTTAAAACAAAGTCTGCTGAAATAACAAAATTATTTTAGCTCGAATTTCCCTGTTTACGAAGGTTTGCGTCTAAACTTAGCCGGCGTTGCAATTACTCATCCCGTTATTAATCAGCATCAAATTAAGCTCTGAATAAGTCAGCCCACGACGGTAGGAATTCGGATATGACGTAAATACGGCAACTGCAGTTAACCGGGTATTTGTTGAAAGCGGATACTGGCAGCAAGCCAGGACTAGGCTAAGCTGGAAATGTGTACTCCCTGGATCAATAAATGGCATGTTCACACGTTTCTCGAAATTGAATTTGAAACAAACAACGAAATGTCAGTATTTGAAGACCTTGATAATGAACACCAGAACATAATTATGCTTATTACTCGTGAGTACTGAAATTGTGTTATTTTTGTCACATTTCATTCGACGTAGGTATTATGGCTTCGCATGCCTAGGTCGCCGTTTAAATATGACCTAGACTGGTACAAATATATGAGTTTCCCAAGAGATAGCTTGTTTATGTAATGAACTAAGCAATAATTGAAATGAAAAATGTCTACTAGTAATGCAATGTTATTCGGAATAAATAAATGTAAACACAGGCCACAGGTCGTTTTTGCGATTTATAGGTATTGCATACCAAACCGAGTCTGTACCTACTAAAATCAACGTTTAAAGGATAAAAAAAAAATGTAATATTCCCAAGTCTGGATCTAAGATTATTTTCATTAGTATTAATCTTGCCAATAAAGCTATTAAACCTGAATATCCTTATCCCAGCGATACACGATACCTCATACATGATAACGAATGTCCGGCCAGGCCAGGAACAATCAGTTAGCTAGCCCACACACAAAGACTCTTATTTTTAGAAGTACTTCACGGAATATACCCAACTGCACAATTGACATTGGAAACTCCTAATCCCAGGCATAGGAATATAGCCTTTATTGCAAAGTGTGAAGGTTTGGTTTCCGATTAGGTTTTTGCGCGAATTCGAAGGGCACGGCTGTCAGTTTTAGATATTAGTTTTTGCTGTTTGAGCTGTGATCGCACGTACAGTATTATGTGAGCAATAGAGGTTGAAAAGTTGACAATGGAACACGGTTTTGCAATATTTGGCTCGTGTGGATTGATTTTAAGTGCGACGACTACTCGTGGAACATAGTAGTTCAGAAAAAAAGAGTTCAGCAAATTGCCATCTATATTTATTCAATCTAATACTCAATGATTGAAAAAACTGTCTGTGAATGATGTTCAATTAAGCACAATATTACAATTTTGATTGCTGAAGATGTAAATCGTCGTGTTATGTCAGAACTCGCGAAAAAATTCATGAACTAAAAATATCTTTGACTGCATCCAATTTTCTTTTATTCGAGATTCCTGACATTTACCCCACCCACTCTTCCAGCCACAGCTCGTGAACGTAAAGAAAATTTATATTACTATCCGCACAATGACTAACCTAAATTCTCCTCCGATAGCTATGGTTAGTACTTAATTGTTTAAACGTTATACTGAATTTAACCATTCAAAAGTACAAGATCGTAGGCTGGACCAATTCGAATCAAGTACCAATGTTACGTTTTATTTTCGATGCACTCTCTAAGCTCAATTACATTACGATTTTCTTCTAAAACGCAATTTATTATTTCCTAATTTCGATGCCCGAGAGATGATAAAAACCTCACTCAAAATGAAATGGCACTATGTGACAAAGTGACAGTTTACATATAATATTCCTGTCTCTTATTTATGGGGAATACAGTCAAAATACGATGAGATCTTATCAAGTGATAATAGTAACCACCTTGATAACGCTGTAATATATTAGTATCGTTCAGACTATCGCAGAGTATTAAAATAACATGGAGTACATCGTGTGTAAATAACATAAACAAACTAAATGATAACGTGAATGCAAAGCCCTAAAAGACAGGCCAAGGTACTGTAAACGTATAGTTATGATATGTGCCAGAAACATCGTAGGATCAATGATATTAGAAAAGGAATGTGTTCTAATTAATGTAATTTTGGTATGGTTAAATTAAGCCCAAATTTTGATAGATTAACACTTTTAAATGTTATGAAAGGCAGTATAAAAACTACACGGCTTAGTTACCTCATATATTGACACATTTTCAAAGCTTCGAAAAGCAAAAATAATTTACAAATTTTTGGTAGTAGTGAGTAGAGCCATAACTATTTAGTAATCTGTGGTAGAGCTTAGGTCATCCGGAATGACCGCGCATGCGGTCCGGAAGTATTTTTTATAGAGTAATAGAGTATGTACTGCCTCCAGCATATGTAATTCAGACTATGTTACCCATGTACCCACTGGGTAATTTAATTTTATTATTAATCTATATGAAATACGTAACCATATACTGGGTAACACAGTATGCCTGCGTTATTCGTCAATATTTGTATACTATAACTGATTAATCTGTATCGTGGCCTTTACCAACGTTATCTAAGGGTTAAGTATCGTACGCCCACAATTCACTGATATCGGTTAAGTAATAAGTGAGTCCATTGGAATATATTTATCAACATTGAAAAATTCATAATTTTTTTTGTTGACTTCCAAATATAGGTATGACTGAATGAAGATTTAGTTTGATAAAAATAATTACTAGGTGGGAGTTTTACAGTACTTTGCTTTTAGCGTTAAACGTTTTAATGCCTGATGTAATATTTTACATTGTTCCGAGACTCGAAATGATATTTAATGCATTTATGGATGGCGGAAGACCGACGAATAGTCTTGTGAGCAAACTGAATATATCTTCATATTTTGCTTAAGTGAATAAATGCATCTATTTATGTTAATATCTTATAAATAATATCGACTAGATATGTATTATAAGAAGCACGGAAATATTATGATAACCGCCAGGAAATCATGAAACAGCTTTCCCTCCATAAGCCTTTTCTTTTGTCGGTATAATCAAAGAAACCTCTGTAAATACAGAAAATAACGACATACAAAGAAGGTTAGCAGATCAAACATAGTAATTGTTAACGAGACATCGCCGGCCATTGACCCGGCTCACAGAGTGTGTTATGAAAATATTTGCAAAGCGAGTAGCGACCGACGCTACGTTATCATGAGCTGATTTTTCAGGCAGGATACAAGCTACACACGTAGGTTTCTTTGTAAAGATAGTTACAATACAGACCAGACTAAACTTAAAGATACGCCTTTGTAAACGAGGAATGAAATAATAAAAAAAAGTCGTATAGAATGAAGATCGCTTTCAAATCAGTTTCTTTTTCTTTTTTTTTTTTCTTTTCGTGGTTTCTTCATTGAAAGATTTTATTCATGTCTATTATTTGCATTTTGTCTTTATTATTGGATGTTAAAACCAAAAAAACTGTTGAGTCATTGCGTTCACACTGTTTTACATATGTTTCTTTGTAAACGTCTGCGTTTATTTTCTACACCTGATAATTTTGTGTATAGTATGCGATACTGTTAATAAAACTTACTGTAAACGAAATGCCTGTATAATTAATTAGTCATAGTCCAGTCACCTAACCATAAAGAAACTAATCCTTAGGTCAAGTGCAGTAGTTTCAAGATACAGCTTAACGGAGAATGCAGACTATGTCCTTGAAAGGCATTGAATGTTACCATCCAGTTAAAGTACTAGAACAACCAGTGGTCAACGTCACGCCAGCCACGTGACGTCACGAGATTAGATTAGTCATATTTATAGGCCCGCGACCTGACATTCAAACTAGTGAATGTCAATTACATTGAGCGTAGAGTATACAGAAGGCACGACTTTGGTTAGCTATAATAATATGGGCTTTCTTACAGCTGCCTCATAACATAAGGTATAAGGTCTCTTATGTGGTTGAGGTACATACTTTATGAAGTTGTATCTAATATCATCATCATTGTTCAATAAAGGGTAGTCGTCAAATGTTTAATGACTTTATCACCATGCTTAACAAACGGAATTCCTGAAGGATAATATTGAAAACAAAGAATTATAATTCTATTCCTCTGCCAACAAAGCTTTATATTAAATCTTGCTCTCCGCAAGAACATTGTGAAAACAATATTTTTACTTGGTATTCAAGTTATATCCATTTTTCTTCCTTTGTGAAGACTTCATTTGTTTCTATTACACATGTATAAATATTTAACCATCCTGTATATTGGTCAGTCAGGTCACAAAGATGACTGCAACGTTAACCTAGTCAATCTTTACTCTAAAACTTTTTTATTTCGTCTTGCTTATCGTTACTTTTCAAGGAAAACTCATTGAGAAAGGTTAGTACTTATTCCATTAATTATTTCAACTAATTTCAGTACGGTATCAATATTTCATTAACCCCGACGGCCGATAACCCTATCAAAGTATTACATTAAGACAATAGGCCGCAATACTCGTTGTAATCATAATTATATTGTGTAAACAGATTTGGCGCTGATTGTAATGTATGATCTGACTTCATTGATGATCTTTGAAGTGTTTCAGCGGTTTCATGACTTTTGACCAAACCCTGAGATATAGGGTATAATAAGGCAAATATACCATAGTAGTATTACCTTTTTATTAGACAATCAACTAATGAGGTACCTAGTCTATCTAGACGAAAGACATACTTAGAGGTCTTTACTCCTTCATTAAATAATGCATCGGTGCAACTATCTTACAACGGACAATTAATAAACTAATCACTGCGCTAACTTCAGGATGTATAGTTTTTTAAATATAAATATAAGCTTCTTAATTCTTTATTCTTTATTGTACACACTTAAACATTTTAAAGATATACATTAATAAAAGTCGATGTACAGAGGCGAGCTTAACTCAACATTGAGTTTTCTTCAAGCAGCTTCATTAATTTTATTTATATTTTGAGTTAATTTTAGTATAGTAGTAAGTTTTTTTGTTGTATGTACACTTATGTAATAAAAACATACGGTGTTTAGCTTGATTTAAATTCTCACTAATGGTGATGAATTTTAGACTAGGGAGTCTACTATTATATTATGATATGGCATGTTATATTAAAAAAAAAATGTTTTTCATTTTATTGATTCTTAGTTCGATGCGAAAGGTCATTGGCGGATTATATAAGAACAAATGTTATGTAGTAAGATTTAAGTGGCTCTCCAAGATTAAAGTGGATTTCTTATTATATTGTTCATTGATACAGAATCGTTATTTAACAAACTGCACTTGTTACTTCGCGAGTGCCTTTTAATAAAGTATACGTACAAAAGGGCTTTCTACTTTAATACAAACATGAACTATATTACAATAATAACGTCTTTGAAATTCTATTTTAATTTACATGTAAACAACTTTTGATTGTGACTGTATAAATTTACGAAAGTAAGGTAAGCAATAACGCAATTACATAAATAAACTAGGATACATTTCAAACCTAAATAAAAATTAATTACCAATTCTTGGCACTATCAGTAGAAACATGAAATCATGAAAACTAAATAATTACAATTTTATAATTCGCTTTGTCATAAGCATAACATGTTTATCTACTCTTGTAAAGCCTAATCGTTTTTACCGATAAAGGTATATCTAGGAAAGGCCAACCCTTGTTTGCGTAGGAGTTAAAGTCATGGCAATAAGGCCAGGAATAGGTAACTTCCTCTAATACATTAAAGACACGCCGTAAATACACTATTGATTCTCAGAAGTATTACAAATTTAAATAAACAAAATATCAAATTTAACGAAATATTTACCGCATTAAAGTAACTGATGACAGGAGGAAAATAGTTTCAGGGTTTTTACGGGTAAACAAAAGTTTATCGCAATAACAATTTTAACCTAATATTCATCATAATCGGATTCTTGTGTTTTAACCAGGGATTGTCCACTTCCAGTTAGGTAATCGTATACACCTCTGTTAAATTCTGCCCATATTGTCGGTTCTGCATAGTTAATAAATAGGGATACCTAAATATAAATACAAAAAAAACTCATGATCTAAAATCGTTTACGAATATACATTAATAATATAATACCATCATGTAGAGAACATATATACACATACCTACCTAAATTGCTTTACAAAAAAAAAGAAATACGAATTAATTTACAATCACAGAAACGTGACGAAATGGTCATGCTGTGGCGAAATAGGATTGAACCCGGTCGCCGGCGGGCAGGCTATTGTCCCGCAACTCCACCAACTCATGATAAATGATAACACACGACAGCTGCGTGATAAGGCCAATGACTTCGGAAGCGTGGGACAAACGATACATATTCCATAGTAATGTATTCTCATCATTACAAATATGATCAGAAAAAAACGGAATTTCCGTTGAAAACGTTTGATGAATGCCGAAGTTTGACAAACTATATTACGTTTTTACAGAACCGTTATGTCAATTTGATGAAACTTGGAATGGGGTAAGGTTAGACATGGGCAATATTGTGCCACGATAGCAGACACCTACGCGGGCGGAACCACGGGCATAAGCTAATTAGCTAATATATGAGGTAATATTATAATAATCCAGCCTATAAACGTCCCACTGCTGGGCACCGGCCTCTTCCCATATAGAGAAGGCATTGATCACCACGCTTGCTCTCTGCGGATTGGCGATTTCAGATCCCAATTTTGGAATCCAGGTTTCTTCACGATGTTTTCCTTCACCACCACATATATGAGGTAAATATTTTTAACTTATTACGGATCTCATGAAAGCCTCTACTACTATTAATTTCTGAATTTCATAAATACAAGAATTTCCATTAAATAAACCATAACCGACAACTAAGGATGTCCTTGCGAATATCAAAGACCGTGATAGATGATAAGTTTGCACGCAATCACGCTGAGATTGTATTTGCGAACGTTAAACATCTGTCTGTCACATCAAAGTGTGATGAGAACAAACACAGTTGCCTATCAGTTGAGTCAACAAACGAAATAATAATATGTGTTGATGCACTTACGACTGTGTTCTAGATGGGAGGAACACTGAAAGCTTTCTGAGATGTAATGGGTACTTTTAAACAAGATCTTGAAATGGGTAAGGTAGGTCCGTATTGGCGTATAAAGAAAAGCACGAAACCGTGTTATTCGTAAAATGCTGTAGAAAAGTAAATACTGTACATACTACTTCAATTTAATTTCAAAATGTGATATGCTTCTTCGTATTAAATGGTCTTAATTAAACCTTGAGATGTTAACTAACTAGCACCGCCGAGCACTTCTTAAAAACGTTATTCTCCAATTATATGTACTTAGAACGATAAACATAAAAACACGTGAATTGCGGGAAAACAAAAAGTTATTAAAGTTAGGGTTTCCTTTGTATTATTTAAGAAAGCCAATTCTCAGAACTCTCTGGCATGGCTTAGCAATCGCTTATGAAACCATTACTGTATCTGGGTACCGCTGCTAATCATTACGGAATAAGTTAAGGTATTTTTAAAGAATTAAATGAAATTTGGAAAACATCACATACATTGCTCTGAACCCAAAGTAAGTAGCTAAAGCACTTGTTACGGAATTCAGAGACAACGAAGTTTCTTCAAACACCCAGACCCGAGACAATGTAGAATACATCTACATTGACCCTCTACATTGTCCGGGGATCGAACCCGGGATCTCAGAGTAGGCGACACTTTGAAAACCGGTGCGTACGCCACTCGATCACGGAGGTCGTCGAAAATTAAGATATATTATTGTAATATAATAATGCTAAGGCCTATTACAAAGCTTACTTTTTAATTTAAATTATGTTTAACAAACCTTCGTCACAATAATATATCGAACTGTATGAATACTAGATAACCGCATACATTATAAGGCTCGTTTATCTATCCGTAAAGGGCAAGGTCAGACAAGCAAGCTTACTGGCACAATAATGTAAGTTTTAATTGTTGATTAAACTGTTAAATTAACGTTTATAACGTTTAATTAGAGCTAAAAGCTATGTTTGAGTTGACCGTGAACCACAAATAATTGAACTAAATATTTTCTTAATCTATAAATTATTGGAACTGTTAAAAGGAAAACCACTGATGCTTTAAACTTTACAATATATTATCATAAGAATGGATTCAACGTTACAATTACAATACTTTTAAAGGCCAGCGACGCCATAATGATTATTATTAATTTATATAATGCAAGAGACTGCTACCACGAGAATCGCACGCGCCGCCATTCTCCATTGCTCTCTAGTGTTGTCTGTTCATCCGGTAATAGTGACGCGACGTATTAGTCGATTCTAATTTCGGTTAACAGAACATGTAATGCGAATATGTGATATTTTTATGTTGGACTGCAATATATTACAGAAAGCTTTTGTTCTCGACTTAGTCCGGGTAAGTTAGTTGTGTAGACAAAAAGTATATGGCATTTTGTTTTTCAATAAATATAAAATATAAATAATATAAATATCAGTATAAATAATATAAATAATCAATAAATATAAATATAAAAAATCGATGCAGCTGTTTTGACGTTAAAGAATTGGAAAAAGGTTATTTTTGCAGTTATTAGCCATTAAGTCAATTCTTTGACATAGATTCTTTTTATAGAAACTTTTCTCTAAGAACTAACAACCAAAATGATAACGCAGACATACGAAGTGGTCCGAGGCTATTTTTAAGCACATAGCAATTTATTCTATGCTAATTAACATGAGATAAAGATCTTTTATCACATTCTACATCTAATGATGTAATAAAACTAGACATTATGTCGTTGGATGATTTGAAAACTTCAACTTTCGCGAAAGCCTAGAAAATTATTTTTGTATTTGAAGTAAAAATAACTTAAAACAAAGAGTATGTAATAGTATACTGATTTAAAGGCTTTTCCAAATTACATTTTGCTGTACACCGTAAGTAGTACATATTCAAATCAGAAAGATATCTCTATTAAATGATCCTTTCTAAGAACTTGTATAATATATGTTAGCAAACTGGGCAGTCGGCCAGTACAGTCAACCACTCTTTAATAATATAATTTAGACATAAGAACCTCCTTTCTCTCAAGGTGTTAAAGTTCATTTTGGTAATGCTTACACCTCACCTGCGTTCCACTGTTTCTACGTAACATAGCAACACGAAATTACGAATAAATCAATAAAAACTTGTTTATTAATACTGACCTAATAAACGAATAGTATTTAAAAATGTGAGGAATTGAAGAAACATTTAGTTTTATCCCACGTTACTAATAAAAACGTATGCATAATTCTAATGAGTCATGTTAATTTTAATTTAGCATAGTAAATAAAGATCATTACGAAAATATTCCACTACGGTATTAGTCTTTATAGGAGGTTGATGCACACTTATGGCTGAGTGGAATGAAGGCCACTATAAAAACGGTATGACATCCCGTGGGCTTGATCCCCGCTTGGCGTAAAAAAAAATGTGACAAACACTTTATGTCCGAGTGTAACACGATATGTTCCGTGCTACACAGGTTTTTTCTTACACTAGCTGTGCCCCGCGGCTTTACCTGCCTGGCTTTTTTTCCAAGGCATGTAACGTTATGTTGAATAGCCTATAAACTTCCTCAAGAATTGGGCTATCAAATGCAAATCCAACTGGTAGTTTCAGAGATAAGTGCGATCAAAGAAGCAAACTCCAGCTTTATTATAGAAGTATTGATATAGACACGATAGGCTTTTTTACGAATATTATTGTAAGTAGTTTTTATACTATGAATCATTGTAAGAAAACTACACGCAAATGAATTTTTTTAACAATAACAAATCTAAACTAACACTAAAACGGTATTTAGCATACCATAATAACTATAGTAAACAAAAAAAGCGTTGAATGGCACACGTAAACAAAAAGGAAGCGGCTGTCATGTGACTGCGCCTGCGCATAGAAAGTGTTGACGTGCGAGCGCTTAACCGCGGCCTTGGAGTGCGCGGGAAAAACTAATCAGATTTTATTGGGAAGTTCCATGGGCACTGAAATTTATGAATTATACATATATAGGTGACCGCTGGGCAAGGGTCTGTACACAATGGGAGCCAACAGATGGACGGCGTCGCCGAGGCCGGCCCAGGAAGAGGTGGCGGGATGACTTAGTCGCATACCGCGAGGGCTGGTTTGAGGTGGCGCGGGATAAGGTAGTATGGAATGAATTGGGGGAGGCCTTTGCCCAGCAGTGGGACAATATAGGCTAAGAAAAAGAAAAACATACATAGGTACTGTAGATAATTTTAACCCGAATTAAGATAGAATCCAAAAGTATTGTGTGTACACAAAATAGTCTTCTCGTTTGGAGCAAAAATAGAATGAAGAAAAAATATGTACTAATTAGGTTTGAATAAGTAGGTAAATATCGGTATTATGTAGTTACTAATTATTGAGTACATTTCCTCACCTTGACCATTAGTTAGATAGACAAAATATGTTGTTGTTCTCATTATTCGTTATTACGCATTCCAATGTATTTATATGAAACCGTCGCATTTGTTTTCAGAGATAGCAGAGGTCAAAACTACTATAAATATAATATTTAAAGTCAAACGCAGTTAAAACTACAAAAGACAAAATTAATATTGTTTAATGGTGCTGTTAATTAAGGAAATAAATTAATTAATTACTTTGAGTTAAGAAACAGTTATTGAAAGTAACTTATCTGCTACCTATTTTCTTATTGAACCAAAAAGGATACCCTAATCAGTCAAACCATTTAATAACAGCATAATATACCTACTTCCACTGGCTGAATATAATATTATAATCATATATTAATCCATAGTAATATAACGAAAGCGAAAGTAACTTAACCACACAACCAATATTAAAAAAAATTGTAATGGAAATAGCTTGACCTGGACACGGCTTGTCTCTTTTCTGCCGGTACCAAACACGGACGGAAACGTAGGCGAAAACTTGTCGTATATTCGAAAACAGATAAATATATAAAGATAAATGGAAACATAGAAAATATCGTGTTCTACCCATATAAAAACAACCTTCAATTGTGACACAAATCGATGTCTTTTGAAACCGGTATTAGAGTCAATTGTGCATACATATCGTGATCAAATTAATATCACAACGCAACACTAATTCCGCCATACTTTGTTAAAACAAAATGGATAGTTAAACATTTTGCAATAGTAAAAGCATTATGTAACCTATTGCTGCACTGTCGAAGCAGAAAATTCGTACCAAGATAGTGCAATGAAAAGGTAATGCGGTGAGATTGGTTAGCTCGAGCTCATGCATTCTAGTTGAGTGTTCTAAATAAACTAGTTCTCTAGAGAATGACTGGAATATAAGGGATGATAAAATTCAATTATGAGGCAATAGCTTGAAATTAAATGTAGTAAGGTATAATATTTAAACTGTCTTCAAAAGAAAGGGTTTTCGTGTTTCGGAAAGCACATTAAACAGTAGGTCCCGGCTGTCATACATTTGGCAGTCGTTAAGTCAATTCTGACAACCAGTCTTACTATGGGATACTGTTTTTCCCAGTAAAATGGGTTGTGGAGGTCAGATAGGCAGTCGCTCCATGTAAAATACGGTATTCAGCTGAATCCGGTAAGACTGGTAGCCGACCCCAACATAGTTGGGAAAAGGCTCTGGAGATGATTTTCAAAAGAAAGGGTTTGTCAATTCAACTGTGTTTTTATATATTTGTTGTGCTTTATCTCCGGGCCTTGTGGATCACATACAAAAATATTTTAATGTGATTGATAGTGTATGTCTCAGAGATGGTCCCATATACATTTCATCAAAAAGGATTTAGTAGTATTGTTTTATTATAATTGAAGTATTCATGTGTAAAAACATTCAACACACATACTCTATTTATTATAATTATTATTGAAAACATAGTGAATCAATGGTTATTGTGTGATATTGACCAAATTAATAAGAGTAGTCATAGCAACCACTATTTGCTGCTGTGTTACATTAAATATAACAGTATCCTTATTTAATCAACCTTAAAATAACAATTAGACAACTCGTAAAGCAAAAGGAAACATTTGGCACTTTTGGCAAATTAAATGATGATAATTATACTCCAATCCACTCCAATTCCATTTAAACAGTAGCTGAGACATAGTTAATTTATATTTATATTAAGAAAAGACTTAGTTTTACGAAAATTATAAAGAAAAATTTTAAAATTTGGAATATTTTAAGATTATATGGAGAAGGATCTCTCCTTTTCCACATTTACTGGAATAAGCAAGGTACTCGTAAGACCGAAACCAAAAACAATTCAAGCTCAATGCCCTCCTGACCTAATTTCTGTTAGAGTGGCCTATTTCAACATTAACTACCCTTATATTTTCACCAATCACAGGTGCTCTCTCTATCTTTCTGCTAGCCTGTTAATTGGAAACATAGAAGGAACTAGAAGGAGTAAAGGCTTGTGTACACTCTAATTGTTGGGTTGTCTTTGGAGCATTCAATTAATTAACAAATTATGTTTGTGAACACACAAGACATTAAATCGCCTTTTATAAGATAAGTCTAGCATCAAAAGCCAATAGCTATATATTATATTTTTTTTCAGTTCGTAAACTAATGATATGGGTAGACCAAAATGTACTTTGATTATGAAGTAAAAAAATGTAGCCTAATTCCCATATTACATTAATCAGAAGTTTAGAATTCATGTTATCATAGAGACCACTTGGAACTCATAACAATGTCTACTGGTATTGTCGGCTACATAACATGTATATAATTTCACCGAGAGTACACAATGATAACATATTGGTATGAGAATATCAAATCAAATAGGTACAGTTATCAATGTTACACTTTATCTCACAGACACACACATCCCTACATTTGTTTACTTAACATGAGATAAATTTATCATTTATTTGGTTTGGCACATTATAATGTATCAATTTTTGGGGCTGATGTAAAACCTTGAATAATGAAATAATACAGAAAAAGTTGTGGAATGTTTGTACTTTAAGAACTTAAGAATGTGAATACTGATTATGTTAATTAATTTGGTGACAAAGATTATATCACATTTCAAATATGCTGAGTAGTGTGTTAGGCAATAATATTTTAGAAATTTAGATACTATTACTCACTCGCTAGTCTCCTTAGTCTTCTCGACATGCTTTTTGATATCAGCTAGTGAAGTATCTAGTCTGTTGAGGAACTCGTCAAAAGTCTTCTTTTCGTCCGGGCTGCCGGGGGAGAAGTCCCCCGTGGGCATGCCCGCGATGGATGCGCGGTGATTGGGAGGAGGCAGTTCCGTCACACGCTCACCATTCTCGTAAAACGGAGAATCTTTGGTGACAGGAATCAATAAATACTCCCGTAAAAACAAACTGTCCGACGCAAACAAACGGTTTGCTCGCCTTATCTTCTCCATCTAAAACAACCAAACGACACATTTACTGCACTGTCCATTCAGAACCACAAGAGTTAAACGATATAATAACACTTTTATTGCGATGTTAGTACACTTACAGTAACACCATATTTGAGGGCGAGTCCTTGCAAAGTATCACCTTTTGCCATCACATGTTTGATGTATTCTTCGTTTCTTTTCATATGGTTGCATGTACTTCCATATTTTTTAAGGGGGCGAGCAGAATCCCGAATAGAAACTCTTTCATCAAAAAGACGTTCCTCCTCCATTTTTGACGTGTGTAAATGACAGCGTCGAACAAACTGAAGTTAGATTCAGGTTAGATGTGAACTAGGGGTGCAATGACCTTTTGTTTTGATAAGTAAACCAAAAATGGTAGTGAAAATAGTTTTCAAGACCATAAATTTTTAGTTTCGGAAACCACAAAATAAATATTCACTTATTGCGAAATAAATAAAGAACAGATAAATTATACATAAGAATGTAGGAATTTTAGTTTAAGTGACACTGCCACCTATGCACAGAAACAAACATTACACTTTGCGAAAGTGCGATGTGAGCCTTATGTGAGCAACAGATGGCAGTGTTTATTTTCGTTTTAGAATAAGAGATGGTGCTGTTCAGTTACTCAGTCTTTGCAGCAGATGGAGCTTTGCAACGTGGAGTTGCGTTATCCAGGGTTTTTACTTACTTACTACTTAAATTATTGTGGCCAATCGAGGGGCTGGAAATTTTAGTTCACTCAACCAAGTCGTTCGTCAATAGACAATAATATGTTCACAGTTCGTCATTCAAATCATTCAGTCTCACGGAGCAACTTTACGGGAGTGGTGTTGTGTTTTGTGATTCAGAATTAAATGAAATTTAAAAATTGTTATGAACTGAGTATAGTTTTATTCGTAGTGTTTTGACTATTGCTCCTAAAATAAAAAAACTGACTTAATAAGGATAAAATTATAGATTTGTCATATTAGTGTGTTTTTTTGATATTTTTTAGTTTTTTATTTATGGTTTGTGTACATACACATGTGATCAATACAATAATCGCGATATTTCTTCGATAAATGAGGTATGTATGAATGAAAATCATATTTGTTATTGATTTAGTGAATTAAAACTGTTATATTTTGTAGTGTAGACAGTGGAGAGCTTGTTTTCCCCTGTCTGTCGCCCACCGCCCCATTGCGAAAAATATATTATTGCGAGGGTTGGCCGCGCGGGCTCCGTTCACGATTATTTTATTACTTTAGGGCTCGAGTTTTTTTAATTGTTCATGATGTGCATACAGTTTAGTTAGAGTTGTACGGTTAACACTCCCGTGCATAAATACTTACCCACATCGTAATTACGTTACGTACAATTTTTAAATGTAACCCTTAGGTACCTATTACTTAAATATAGACTATCGTCATGCAATCGTATTGTTAAATACTTGCGTATCGTATTTATTGCTTAACACAGATAAAACAGAGTTGTTGAATTTGTTAAGTTGTCTATCTAGGAATCATATTGAATCCTGTGACCTAATTGAGACCCGGGAATTGCTCTAGAAACCTAGTTTTAGTTCATCTCCATGACTATGTAGGTACTACTTACCTATTTCATGCAATGAGAATCAACTGAACTGTTTTTATTTATCTATTAGGCAGGTTGAACCTTTGTTAATATTAGTAGGTAGACAAGGAAGGTACTTCAACACAAACTTAAACCTTCCTACCTACTGCCCCATAAAGTTCTATTACCACTGAAGGGTTAAGCCCTATTGATAAACTTGTGTTAACATGGCCCAGCTTAGCGAAGTCAGCCCTTGGAAGACGGGAACTCGTGTTTTCGCCTAGCTACCTATAGATAGTCTAATAAACATGTATACAGTCGCACATGACTGACATATTCATTGATAGACTAAAATATTGTACCTACTTAATATTTATTTTTTATAAGTATGTAGAAAACGGAATTACATTAGGCGATATTAAAGCAATCTAAGTACAATTATATTGAGTGTTACATTTACATTAGGTATCTACATACCTACCTACGATTTTGCAGAACCATCTCAGTGCTCACATTATTTTTAAAACACACCAAATAAAGTTAATGGGTACAAAACCGAACGCATTTAGAACTCGCAAACCGACGCAGCTGCATCCAAAATACCTACCTGCTATATAAACCTCAAAAAAGGTCATGACCCCACACTTATGCACCCTTGCACTAAAAACACATAAATATCAAATTCCAAATTCCTAACAGTTGAGTCACTAAGTAAATTAAAATCCAAAATCCCTTAGGCTATTATTGTAATGTTATTAAAAAATGCATTGTGAAAGAAAAAAAGTTTGTGAGTCAGTAAACGGAACCAGTTCAGAGTGAGTAAATCTCAAGATCACCGTGTCATTATCATGTGAGTCATCGTAGTAGAATCCGACCTCCAGGGAACTCCTATCTTTAATCTATGTAGATTAGTAAGCTAACAAGCTAGTTATGAACAGTTGATGAATATATGAAGGTTTATTACTCAAAAATATAATTATGATATGAGTATCCAATAGGACCCCAAGTTTTTCTGTAGAAATTAAATTTTCATACTCAAAATGTGAATTAGAAAAAAATAAGGTACTAAGTACACACTTCGTATGTATCTTTTCTTTATTCAAATTCACAGTAGTTATTGCAATATAACTACTGTGAATTTGAATAAACTATATATAATATATAACTATAACCTATATATATTATATAACTTAACTATTATATGTGGTACTATCTGTGCCAGCGACTTCGTTCTCGTGGATGACGAAACTTATCAATGAATGACGAACTTATTACTATTGATTGTAGCGTGATGAAAAGTATACTATAACCTGCCCAGGAGTATGAAAAATAATTGTACCAAGTTTCGTTAAAATCCGTCGAGTAGTTTTTGTTTCTATAAGGAACATACAGACAGACAGACAGACAGACAGAAATTTTACTGATTGCATTTTTGGCATCAGTATCGATCACTAATCACCCCTGATAGTTATTTTGAAAATATATTTCATGTACAGAATTGACCTCTCTACAGATTTATTATAAGTATAGATGAAGTATGTAAATTACGAACTCCAATTACCTACATAAACTTTTTTTACATGATGTTCGGATATCAAAGACACCTTTTTGCGCACTATAAAAATATTACTGTTTTCGATCGAGGTCTCAGGTGTACCATTACTTGCGCCAATTAATACGTATAATTTTACACCTTGTAGTCTCAACAGCTGACTTGCTAACAAGCTTAACTACATCATATTTCATTGGTCCTTACCGTGGTAATATAAGACTCAGCTCATTATTACCCCCGACAGTTTGCTACTGCGAAACTAGAACTACTCTAAATAAGCTCGTAAACTGAGCCACTCATTCGTAAAATCCTTGTAATTTAACAAACAAGGCACTTGACTGACACGAATTACAATAAAAAAAATAATCGCGGTACAGTCAACCACAAAGTGGTTTATATCATTGTGACACGAAAGGACTCTAACATCACAGGAATAAAGTTGATTTTCGTAAGTCACACTGTCGTCTGACCGACCGTACCTGTGTTCTTGCTATAGCAACCGTGGAGTATAAACCGTTAGGACTATTTGTTGAGTCTACAACGCGACTTGTAGCCTAAACGCAATACTATCGGTTTCCAACGACCTAATGCAGAGGTTATGACGTCACAGCACCGGTACTGCGTGTACGCTGGTGATGCGTCAAACCATTCACGGATCTTTCGTTCAGTTTCCGAGAAATATATTTGTGAATGACCCGTCTTGTGTTACATTTGCGGATGTGTTGTGTTGTAACTTGGAACTAACTTGACAAGTAAACAGTGAGTCAAACAGAAATTTCGCATTTGTCATACATAGGTTCAACAAGTAATATTATGTGCATTGAAAAATCCCTAAAACATGTGAAATAATATCTAAGAATACCTAAAAAATTAATACGCAGCCAAAATTATACGAATTCTTTCTCCACATAGATCAATGTGTCACCAGCGACAAAAAGCCTTTGATCTACACACAGGGTTACCAAACGTGTCGTATTCCCACAGACAATGGGAAGCACAACTCTTTTTTTATGTTAATTAACATGGGCAACTAGCCTCATCCAGAGAACATTTATAAATAGTCTGCTTAAGAAAAAAGATTTGTGACGTCACAAAACAAAAACTAGAAAACTCATCGTATAGCAAAGAAATTAAAGTTTATTACAAACTATAACTTAAATGAGATTGGTTACTAGAACAAGTAGGCTTGACTAAAGTAATCAGAGTTTCTAAACTAACAAGTCTAGGTTTTTTCAAGACTTTGAATGAGTCTTAGCTTAATTACTTAATTAAAACGGTACCGAAAAGAAGTTGTTTAACGTAACTTCTAATTAGTGATTAATGTTATTGCAACTTATAAAGCGTATTAAAAATAATAATAACAATAACATTCCGGGACAACTCACACACGGTTATCTGATCCCAAGCTAAGCAGAGCTTGTGTTATGGTAACCAGACAACTGATAAACATACTTATATATTTCTAAATACATACATATTATAGATAAATTACACCCAGAACACCAGAACAAATGATCGTGCTCATCACATTTGTCCTTGGTGGGAATCAAAAATCAAATGAAGCAAACATTTAATTAAAAGTTGCTACTTGCAAATCAAGTATCTAATTCAGTAGAAAAAAAAAACAAAAGACTGCATATTTCAAATGTTTGAATTTAAAATTCTGTCGTTCTTATTATTATATTGGTGTTCTTTACAGCGCTAACGCCCAAACACGCTTTTATAAATAGGTGTAAGTTTTGGTCCCGTAAAATAAAACACGATCTTTTAAGCATGAAAACAAACAAGTTTCGGGAAAACCACGCTCCGAATAAAAATAAACTAATTTAAAAGCTTTCTGTTAACAATGCCTTTAAAAGGTTTTGGTATCATAATTAGTAGCTTTAAACGTAAATGAAACTAATTATGGTATTACGTGTTGCGTGTTTTGAGGTTAAATAATCATGTCCAAACAGTGAACATCATTTTCCCTTATCGTCATTAACATAAATAGGCTTTTTCCACACGTTAATTTAATATTATATGTAATGTTAAATTACTTTTTTGGGCAGCTGCAGAGGGGTTATTTGCCAAGCATATACAAATTAATAGTTGACTGAATTGACAAATTGTGCCTCGATAAAAACTAATTTAGATGCTTAAATAATTAACGATTAAAATCAATAATTTACTATCGTAAACAAAAACTATACAAGTCAATTATAGCGCGAAATGTATTCCGCGGCATTACTGACGATACGCATGGTTAGTTGATCTATAAAAGAAATTAATCTCTTATCGATAGCGTGTAATTATTTTAAAGGTTAATAAAATACAAACTGTTATTAAGTCGAAGGAACCGTTAGAACACGACGGGTAACGTATTTTGTATCGCCTCGGGGCAAGGGTATTGTCCTACGCGAGAGACCATAATCTTGGCTAATATAAATGCGAAAGTCTTGTTAGTACGTTATTCAATAGGTTAGCTAGACCCAGGAACCTTGGTTAGTTTGCAGTATATTTCAGACTGGAATAGCCTTTTTTGCCGTCATATTGAGGGTCCAGTACGCGACGCGCTATGTGCATTAGGGTCAATTCGGAATTTTCTTAACAAAATACTTTTGTGTGCGTAAGTAAAAACAAATAAGACCGAAATGTGTATCTATAAAAATACTCTACGCCGTGAAGTGAATATTTTTTATGAGATGTATCCTTATTATGATTATGTGGATGTATCACTTGAAACCACCAGTCAAAACTACACTTCATTTTTTAAAACCGTGACCTCATTTGACGTTGTCAGCCGATCGTGAATCCTCAACACAGCCGAGACCTAAAAATAAAGCCTCCCACACACCGTGTTATCAGTGCTTGTCAAAAACAACAGCGTAGCCGTACCGAGCACAAAGCTCGTACAAAATAGTTGTCAGTGAGATAAAATCGCTGGTCTGTGGCCATAATAGGCATGCGACTGGGAGTGGACACGACGGTGACCCTGCTCGGGGCATTTGCCCTTACTATCACGACGTGGAAGTGACTTTATGTCACATCTTATTGTGTACCGTCTTATTACCTTTTCATTATAGTACGGTACTAATATGGGTAGTCTGATCGTTGACTATAATCGTCCTTTGAGTTGCGAGGTTGCTTGACTATTTAATTTGATTGCGTTGTTACTGCTAGATCTTTATGTACTTAAATAAATAAGGATTTAAAATAAGGGCTATATTTACTTCAATGCTTCGTTTTGATGGAATTTGTGGTGATAATTTAGCTTCGCGAAATTGGTAATAGGAATGACCCAAAATCCGTAAACCGCATCGCTAACGATTTAATGGAAAAAATCTGCACCTTGCTTGACCACAGTCATTTAACATAATCGAATTTAAATCGACATTGTTTTCACCAACATATATTGAAAACTAAAACTTAAAGTGCATCGAATCGGCATAGCCATTCAACGTGGCAATGCTGCCAGCCTTCTGGGCACGTTTCCCGCCATTGACAAGGATGACGATGAGTATTTTGACGCGTGTTAGTTTTATTTATTTATATAAGATTTAATTTTAGTCTTTGTTTGTTCTTGTATTAGATTTAAGTATTGAAGTGCGTTTATTTAGCTCTTGATACCCTTATGTGGTTGCAAATTTGATTCCCGCTTGAAAAAATATTGTACTCACGTTACTCAAGCAAGACTAATGTGATCCGTAAGTTTGTTGTTAGAGAATAATCGACCTTATTGCTTTGAAATAAGGAGGCTCCAAGTAACCCTGAGGTGTGGTCTGTAGTAGCTGAAAGTCTAAAGGAGAAAATTCTAACGAGGATTATTAAATTTCTACAGGAGCTGGCCGTTTGATCCTAGCAAATTAAGTTAATGTTAACTACATTAACTTGAAACATGGTTCGTTTGCAACGAAATTCTGTATTTCCTTGCAAATATATAATCGTGGTTGAGATGTTCTAATTTAGTTGTCAATATTCTGAAGATATAACGTAAATAGGGTAGATGACTGGGTATGAAAAGTCAAAATTTATTTAGTCCAGCCATTTAGATAATCAAAATATAATAGACACGTATTTTTTCTTTTAACAAAACAATAAAAAAATACGAAGATAAACCGCTTTAAAGTTCAGGAGTGGGCGCTTGTGACGTCACAGGTAAGTACAATTTTTGCTTAGACGTGACGTCACGCAAGAATTGTACTCACTGTATCTTTACAATTCTTCGTTCACGGGACAAAAGAAAAAAATCGTGTCAAATATTATTTTTATTATCTAAAAGATGGACTTAAAAAAAAATTGTTATCGTCCCTATTATATAGAACATAAAACTGCACATAAAGTAGTAGTTTATTATTCAAATAATTGATGTTAAAAGACCAAAGAAAGTCATTGTCATATTTTTGTTACTAAATGGACATTATGTTACGACTTTATGCAAATTTGAGAAGCATGAAAGTATTTCTAATTGTATGTTTGTAGTAAATTTTACATTAACTCTAGTTAGTTTCTGTGTAATGTTTTTTGGTGTACTGTATAATGTTTACTATAACATAGGTATAATATATCTTTTTGTTTACTAACCCATATGGATGTTGCTTATCCGAATTAAAGATTAGATAGATTGTTAAAGTTATTTTTATTTTTTTTGTTCAAAAATATTCTAATAACAATAATTAATTAAAGTAATAAAAGCTGTCAACTTATAATATTAAACTAATAAGATGTTAAATTCATAGCTAGAAGTTCTTCACACTTATAAATGTACAATAATAAATACATCTGTAAATATTTAATGTGATTTTTATGAAGCGTTAACTCAGTTTATCGTCATTTTATTACTTTCAAGTAACGTGTTAAAATAATTCCTATGCTTAACAAGCAAAGCTTTCATCTTTTTAAAGTAATTAAAACGGTTAAATTCTTTCTTAAATCATTCCTAAATTGCCTTCAGTTTCAAATACGGTAATTAAAAAGAGGCTTATTTTTAACACAATTCTACTTCTTTAAATTACAAACTCTAAGCTTCAAAAACATACGAGACTGCACTATATACATGCTTTTAAAAAAAAGGCCCGAGTTAATCTCGGATGCATAAAATGAGAGTGCTAGCAGATTGCCAAAAAAATAAAATTACCAGATTCCTTAAAGCAATTTTTGAATATAAATTTCATCACCATCGGATTTGGACCGCATTCTACCAATAGGTACTCGTTACTATAATGACGGGACAGATGTACGGATCCTTCCTCGACACACAACAGGTGTGCACGCGCCTTTACTTACTTTTTTTATAACGTTATGCCCCGTCTCGCTCCCTCTTGATAACGACCATGGAAAGAGGTTGCAGTTGTTATCGAATGTTATTAAATAAAAATAAATATGTAATATTTTATGTCAATTTGTTATTTGAAGTGCAGTATTGTTTGAAAATAAAATTGATAACAAAGTTCGTTCTCAATATTCAACCACATAAAGGCCATATTCTTCTAACGTCAGGCTTCAATTTATAAAAATATCAATTAACATAACAGCACAAACAGCATTTTTATACCGCCAAAAAGAAAATAATTAATAAGCAAACCACATTTCCACATAATAATTACATTGGACTTCAAATATCTGCATCAAAACATCGGAGCCAGTTCTTGAAGCAAAAAATCGGTAAATTATATCGATATTATCATTCATCGATACCGCGCGCTTGGGTGTGCGCGGGCGCAGAGCCGGCAGCTGTGACAAATTTTGTATTTTTTGCACCCCAGACATCGATTTGCAATTTTTGTGCAAGTGGTTCCGACCTTTAATGTCTACCTGCTGGGCACGTAATGTTATAGTTTGCATCTGCAATCTTTGAAATGGTTTTAACTTGTATTGAGTGCAATAAAACAATCTTGAATTCATCGATAATTGAGTGCTAACTGGTGTCTTGGACTTCTTTTATTTTGGTTGCACACCTAATTTACGTGCACTTATTTAAAACACTAGTGTTTTTCGCATTCAGGTACGACTTAAGTTTTGCTACAAAAAGAAACACTCACAAACATAGATATGTACATACTAAAAGCACTACCACATTTTGTGTAACTTAATAAATAACATACAATTAAAGAAATATCTAAATAACTTCGTGAAATGAATACCATAAAAAATACTTCGGCAACGAAATAAGATTTTGGCACAAAAAAATAACATGTTTTCAAAAATAATCCGTGTAACGTAAAATTTTAACCGTTTAACTGATAAACGAACCCGTTTATTACGATAGTCCTATAAAAGTACAGTAAACAAGGCTTTGACCACATCAAAAAGGTTTTTTTCTGTTTTACTCAAACTTATAATGAGATTTGAATACCTATTTTACTTCTTTTTAAAATGTGTACGGGATCAGTTGTTATTACCACAATATAACTAATATTATCTTCGTATCATGTGCTAAATACCACTAATTACCAACTGTCAACTAATGTCTTGCTAATTAGGTAATCTACAGAAGCTTACTACATTAACTAACGTTGCATTGTCATTGGCACTCATTATTTTATTTGACATTTTGACGGACGAATTTTACCATATATTCATACGACATACGTGCTTAGAAGAAGTAAACGTTTCCTCTAAAATACATAAACATTCTACATGAATTCAACGTGGAATTACATGTTCTTTCTTTCTATTATTTTACTCTTTATTGTGCATGTGTTTCCAGCCTTTTTACAATCTTTGACAACATGAGATAACATACCTGTCATATAAGGTTTCATTCGAAATGTAAAAAGCTGGTTACGGTGTACCCAGGGTGGCTTCGAATTCTGAGCCATCACGAAACGCGACGAACTTACAAATGGCTTTAATAGGAACCACGGAGGTCAAGTGTTGAATATTTATTAGACACTTTTAAGCTTGGTTTTAATTGTGTTAGGGAAATACAGGTGTAGCCGTGGTAAGATAAAAATTGCTGACATTTTTACGAAAAACTCTTGAATTTAAGTTGTTTAATTTGAGCTTTGATAAATTAAACATCATATTGCAGATTTATGTAAGGTACCTACTGATGTATTAACTTTCGGTTTAAAGATTTTATCCAGTTTTCATGTCGCCAGATGTAATAATTGGTTAGAAAACTATAATTACATAAGTACGCACTGTAACCTTTCTCACGAGTCATTCCAATCGTGATGTGTTAAATTGTCAGCAATTTTCCAACTCAAGTGGCTTCGAAGCCCATAAATCTTCTGTTCAACGATTACATCAATATGATAATGTCTTCCATCTGTTACTAAAACATTTACTGCAAGGCCAATTACATGGTATTACTTAACGTAGGTACCCATGAATAAATATGTGATTGTGATGAAGCGTATCTGGCTTTCTCGTAATCTGCTCGATGCGATGGTGGATAATGCAGGGTTATGAGCAAGGCATCGATCATCCGTGACGGAGTGGAATCGACTGCATAATAGCCCCCTACTTACTGCACGACCTTCGGCTGTCTTACTGTCTTTCAAGCTGCTGCAAAACTATGTTTTTTGTAGGAAATATTTTCTGAGAAAATAGTTTTATGTCGTTACAGTGAGACGGTTTGTGCCCACGTGCCCAGCTATGTATATGCTATCTATATGCCATTTTTTTCATATTCCTGCATCATAGAGTTATATTAAAGTTGAGGTTTATGGAGTCCTATTTTTATATTGTATGACAATGCAACAACTATTGTGAAAGGTAACTAAGATAATAAATATAAAACTACTAACAGTGTCTTTGAAAATCAATCTGCACCTTCCTGATCACATTTAATTAAAAATCTCCTTTTAAGTAAGTCACATCTCGTATTACTTTGTAATTAACGTTGTAACACAAACCTTGTCTCGTTAGAAAATCGTCATTAAATCCAAGGAAGTATCGCAGACATAAAATAACTACAGTCGGTGGTTCAAAGTCCGAAGACAGTCCTTTACTGTAACCCAAGACGAATTGATGTGAAATAAAGCTGGTATGTCACTAGGCTACCCATGTTGCAGCAAAACTTACTCGTAACACTGCGGTTTGTTGCTCTGGTGCGCTAAACTAATGGTTCTTTTGTTCATAGTGATTTTGTTTTAAATGCTAATTTATTTATTATTGCTAGTTTGTCATTTTTAAGCAACACATAGATTAAAATTCGATCGTTTGTCGCGGAACTCTCTTTATGAGTATATAATTTTTGACGAAGAACTTTACAAGATCTGTTATATTATTTTCCTGTTATATTTTCGGTTTCCTGTCCCATTTACTTAATTGACTGTCGCCATCTCGTCATAAAGAATAACACTTTTATTCTCGTCGAATCCCACACTATACGAACAATATCTTTGTTTTCTCTCATATATTTCAGGCACGTAATCCCAAAACTTAATAGATTTTAGTTGCCCAGTGAATAGGCAGCTTTATTTCCAGCCAGTGATCTATTTTAGCCAAAGCGTTTATTTTTACATCCCTGAGTTGTCCTACCAATAAATACACAAGCATCGTTTTACTTTTTATTTCAACCTTCGTTTCCTATAGAAGGATGTCGGAAACGCTGGCAGTGTCTGCAGATTGGTATTTATTGCCCATTAATGTAGATAAAGGATTAACTTTGTAACGTATTGCTAACATATATGTTAAAAGACGAACATGTCCACGTCCTAGTTATTTTCTAAAACACAAGAAGGAAAGATTTGTCTTTTAGCGAGCTACTGACGAAATTTAGTGTCCTAGAGTAGCCCCGAATCCAAAATTTTGTATTTATCTAATACAAAATTTTGGCTCCTTCTTTATAACCTTTCTTTTTCATTTTTTCATATGATCATTCCACGATAGTCAAGTTAAGTTTAGTTTTTCGACTTTGCCATATCTTGGTTGGTTAACTCTTCGTGTCAATTGTAACTCATTAAACAGTTAAATACAGCTTAGTCCTAATATACTGTAACCAAGGTAATTTGGTCAAACAAACTGCACAGGAATGCAAGCGATAAGTTGTAGTGTGCAAGCTCCGTTCATGATAATGTGTAGCACTCAGTGTCCAGTATAGTATTTTTGGAAGGGTATGTATCCTGACTCGGTTTAAATATTTATTTAGAATATAATCTTAAGTATTAAAACAGAACGTTATTCCGGTTGGTAATGTTATGTATGTTTTTCCCTTTCATGCTATTCTTAAAACATTCGGGATCGTTGAATTGTTGGAAACTGTATGATTTTTGACATTGTTTTGACGAGCGATGCTTTCGACGTTATGTTTAAAGAATGTACTGATGCAGAACTGATGGATATTGGGTTTCTCACATATCTTTTGTACGTTTGTTTTCATATTGTTCTCTGCATTTCATTGTAGAAAGGCTTTTTCTTATAAAAGATTGACTCCTTTATTTCCCGTTATTGCGAAGTCAATTTCCTGGCTTTTACTCTCACTTCTATAAAATCTTCCATTCCATTAGCTTCAATTTGATTCGGTTTAGCGATTACCTATGTTATATGTTATCGAATTAAGTAAAGTGATTACGCGTGTTATTTAGAAAGAAAACACGCATTAGATACGTTAGATAAATAATAGCTTTCCGAATAGAGAAACCAAGCATATTTTTTACACGACTACCCAAAAAGGAGTGTTATGTTTTCAGGGTTCATGTATGTATGTTTTTAGATAATTTAGTTTTACTACTTGGTATCTTGTTTAACTGTTTATTATTTTGGTGCTTAACGTGACTACCTAAATCTTATATACGTTGCAACAAAGCAATATTTAACTTTACCCAGAAGAAAAGATTTAGACATTCTCTGTCTGTAGCTATCAAACTTTTTTTTTATATTTTAGGAAAAAAGCATAATAATTTAATACATCTGCCCAAATGTGTAAACGCTATCATTCACGTGATAACTTTGTTGTCATTTAAATAATACCACCCAGAAACATACAAACATACACTTGCTCAACTATTAATCAATTAAGATAATAAAATTAATAACAATGTTATGTCAACATATCGTTGACGGAACCATTTCCATTTATCTGTACCAATAGACTTGTCTATTAATGCATATAATCACGTCCGATTACTTAATAACTAATTTATCGCTTCATTAAGTTCTCTATAGTATGTTGTCTAGTACATTATTTGATTTATAAAATGAGAGATTAAACTAACACCCCTTCAAGGTCGTAGTGAAATTTTTAAGAAAATGTACATCGGAGTCGATGTGAATGCCCCGATATGTTGTTATTAGGATAATTTGTAATTAAATTAATAATTTCCTTGTCCTGTAAGTCACATAATGAACATTTCCATTGTTTAATTATTGTGTCCATTGGCTGGTCATTGATGTTGTTAATGGTATTTTGTAATAATCGGGTCCACTTATTAATTTGTTAATTTATCTGTCGTATTTCGTTTAGAAGTGGTTGGAAAAACTAAATACTTAATAAAATACATCAAATATTTCGTGGCATATTGGTATAGTTGTTGTGTATCTATCGCACTTTCCTGCGGAGGTCATAAAAATTCTTCACACAGCATTAGATATTCTCGTTGCTGTTTGAGACAAGCATCTGGGAATGCGTGCGACCAAATTATATTGCTTTGCATACTGAGTCAGTCCTTTATACTGTGAGTATGTCATAAGCAGAGTTTAGAACTTTTATGTAAGTAGCTAGCTGTGCCTCGCGGTTTCACCCGCATGAAGCGTTACATGACAATCAGTATGGGTGTTCTTGAGTTATATTGTGTAACTAATCTGACTTTTTTTTATCTAGGCAGGCTACGGGGGAATAAATACAAACTAGATATATTTTGGCTAAAACCAACAACCCGCATATTTTCGTTGACGTGGTAAGCTTTACACGAGTCCGCCATAGAGCCTTTCAAATCTATGCTCAAAGTATTTCAAACCGTAAGTAAATCCTGCCAACTTATCAGGATTTGAGAGTGTCTACTGCGCGTAAAAGAGAAATTTCCCCGAAAATCAATAGAATCACAGCTGTTTAAGGAATACTAAACTAGCGTCTGCTTCGGTTATGCTCGTGTTTTTTATTCGAAGCGACAAAAATATGAAGACATTTGCTTCACGTAAGTCATGATTGTCCAATACTTTTATTATATAGTCTTGCAATATTATGTGAGACAAAAACTACATGTCTTATACAAATAAAACTACATGGTCTTTCTTTTATCACGACAAACAATGTATTGAACATGGTACTATGTGTTTCAAGCAAAATTCTCTCAATCTTTGACGTGTACAAGGAAACACATTTCCAACTCTGATACTAATTAGGAATGTGGTTAAAGCATTTATTTATAGGCTTGAAAACCTATAAAATTTTATAGGATTCTAAATAAAGTTACTCAGTTGAAGATTTTGTTGAAACCGTAACTAAATTTGTGAAAGCGGGTGTTGCCTATCGGTTACACCATGAAAGACTGATGATCTGTTATGTAAAATCAAATAATGGTTTAAATGTGTACAATCTCTAATTTGTTTTCCCTTCACTATTTTCGACACTATGTATAAGGAATATCTCGTCTCAATTATGGCTATACAAATTTCTTGAATCAGGCCTTCACTATATCTCGCTATTTCCATGTGGGTGTACCGAATATCTGGTGTGGTCCAAATTATGGCTAATAAATTGAGATTGGACCACGTGGTTTAGATCGTTGACCCCCGAATGGCCGAATTGTACCCCCTCGACGAACACATGGGCTTTAATCAGACATGTTTGCACGTAACTAGTTTGCTATGATCTGTCGTCGCTATTTATAGGGTTTGGAACGATTTGTAGGTCAATTAACGTCTGGTAAGGTAATTATTGCAAGGGCGTCTCAAATTGTGTTATGCTCAAGGGTTTTTAGTTGCAATTAGTAAACCTGTAGTGTAACTATAGCGTTTGACTATTAGTGTATAGGACGTAACGTAGGTACCTAAGTTTCTTTAGGGATACCTAAAGAAACTTAGGTACGGTACGAGATATTTTTGAAATCTGTGTCCTTATTTTTTTCTCTAGATACATTAAAATGAAACGTTTGATAACTAAAGACATGTGCAGATTCTATACGGAACACACTATTTAAAGGTTGCCGTCCTAAATTCTACCAACATAGATAGATAGATAAGATAGATAGATAAAGCTTTTATTCTGTACAAAACAAGACACAGGTTATTAACAATATGAGAAAAAGAAAAAAGAAAAAGTGGTGCAGTGTGTCCCAAGTTTGCACCGAATGGGAGTCCAGCTCAGCATGTGTCAGGTAGAATACCTGACGCTGGTATTCTGCTGGATCCCAGCAATGACGTACGGACGTCGAGTAAACCTATGTGAATATTAAGGCTCAGTGCTGTGTGCAGTTATAACAAGGTAAGTGTTAGGAAGATTAAATAAAAATAAGTGTTTAATGTATTGTTCTGTATGTATTGTGTTTAAATATTAACAATTGAGGGTGTGTAATTTGCATTTTGTATATTTGTGAAAGCTTAGATAGTTTTTTTTTTTAATTTTTCGTTTCAGACTACTGACGACAAATTCAATGAATGAATGACAACTAACAAAGGAGCTCACCATCACGGCAGGTTCCTGCTATCCCTATATTATGGACGTGTTTGAGATCGTCATACCGAGTTTTTTTTGCGACTCAATCAGAAACTTTAGTAAGTGCGTTCTGAAGGTACCAAGATTTAGACATACATATACATATGTTAATACAATCATAATAAAAACACAATTAAGTGGCGCATTCAATCACTCACGTCCCACATTCGGCATCCACTAGAGCTGCAGGAATTGGAGGGGTGCAGAAGGGCCCTTGATGTAAACAAGTACCTTCACGAATTGGGCGCTGTTTGACTCGTCAATTTCAGCCTTTTACGGCCCGAAAAAGTGGTTAAACGTTTGTGTGTGGAAATTAATGAATTGTTTTTTAAGGCTTGTATTGTGTGTATTCATTTTTAATATGTTCTAAGAAACATAAAATTACTGATTATGATGGTTATGCTTTGGCCAGGACCCTAGATATCCAACTTATTTTCTCTAGCAGTTCTATTTTCTAAAATCCATATTCTGTGTGGCAATTATTTCTTCTCTTTTAACACGTTCATACCCATCTTTCTCTTTTAAAGTTTCTAAGATTACAGAAGCTGCATCGCCAAGATTTGATAACTTGAACTATAAATAACTTGCATTTAAATGTATTATTAGAAATACTATAAATTGTTGTAAAGGTTACATTATCTAGTGAAGGTCGCAACACTTGTCTTACACAGTGCAAAGAACTTTAATTCTTAGAAATTCATTTTTAGTGGCCGTTCTGTAGTGTTTATTGACGATGAAGTAAACCTGATAGCCGGAAAGTACCTGGTCTTACCTTGAAATGACTCGCATTGTAAGCCTTTTGTTTATTTTGAGATCCATATAATGTTAAACATCTAGGTTCTATAACTAAAGATTCTCTAGCTCAAAAAATATACCTCAAAAGGTGAACAAAAATGAAACTTTTTACCAACATCGAGACAAGAATGTTTTGAATACACTTCCTAAAAACCATTAATTGATTAACTCAAGCAGAACGAACATTAACACAGCTTCTGAAGTTCTAAATAATAGTTTTTCTATATCTGATCGAATTTAAACGGATTTGTTTTACAAAGTAGCGACCACTGTGTTGCTTGGCTGGCTTTAGACAATTATTTCGACCAAACGGTTAATATCTTTATAATTCGTTTGTGCTTATCATTCGGGTATTTAAGAAGCTGATGCCAACCAATTTGGGAGGTGTGGTTTTAACAATCACCTGGGTGATTCAGCAACTTTATACGTATCCCCATTAATTATACAATTGCACGTTTCGTAACAGTGTGTAACTAGTTTCATTTTTCAATATACCTAGCTCTATATTTTTCGATCTATTTGGGACACACACGAGTGACAAGATAGCTTTTAAATCATGAGAAAGCCACACACGTTTGTTAAATAGCCAAGTATTGTAAGACCATCACGATAACTCATGTCGGCAAGATAAAAGATAACGCAAGCACAATAAGCCATAACAAGAATGTTACACGTTTTTACTATCTAGCAGCTTTCTTCAAACACCCATCAAAGTAATTTACGATGATTTTTCTGACAGCACTACAAGTTAGCTACACAAGTGGGCATAACTCATTCCGAGGTGTTTGACTGTCAAGGTGTTGCAGAATAGGCCTCGTCGCGTGGCAGAGCAGTCCCGCACGATGGCCCCTAGTAATAGGCTAGAACACGCAAACCCAATCTTACTACACCACTACTACGAATTTACTTCCGAGAGACCACTAATTGTTACGTCAAACTGTTTTTATAAGCTTCGGTTTTAATGATCTTCTCTTACACGATATCATACAGTTTATTTACTTTTTGTTAGACACGCAATATGTATGTTTTTGCTTCTGAAGCGCATCGGAATCGGTCATTCTAAATGTATGTGGTTTTTAACACTACTGTTATTTTTTACCAAATATGTATTTGACACTGTAATGTCTTCAAACAAGGGATTGTAAAAAATGTTTTTGTTTATATCATCTGTTTCTTTATCCTTGTTTTCATTCGCTTGGAAAACTACAAAAGCTTTAAGGAAAAGTCGCATAACAGGTAATCCTACCATCCCCCGTAGGATTGCGTTTGTTTGTTTCTATAGTCAATTATTGATTGACAAACACGACAGCTTGTCGGTGTGACATTTGACTAGGGACATGGGACGGTGTTCGCGTGCCACAGAGCTATGCGCTATGCAAATATTTCGTACCTTTGAGCACACATAAAACTTCACTGTATGCCCAATGGAGTATGAACTGTGAGTATCAGTATGAACAAGCGTTGTCGTCTAATAAGTGTCAAAATAGAACGCGCCGTTGCATTAATACTATATCAAACCTAATATCCAATTAATTACCTTAATAACATCGACGCCATCGATATTTTTGCATAAAAGGATGTCGGAAATAAGTGAAAGAGCGAAGACTTCTGGGTAAATCATTCATCATTTCTTACGATGGGCACTCTAAGCTTGCTTATGTAGGTATACAGTAAGGTTCGCACGGTCATAGACCACGTATTCGTGAGACCCGCCATATCTTCCTCGTGTTTGTGAGACCTCTGAAGATTTTCTCACATGTCTATGATACCTATGTGTTTGTTCTAGTATAACAGTTAGTTCCAAATATGGGACGCCTGGACTGTTGAACTATGGTAATGAGTGTTGTAACTATTTCTCGTCAAAGATTTGTGTAGGTGAATGAGTAATTCGTTAAATGATTTTGCGCAGGAATTCTCTGTATATACAGGGTGTCCGGTAAATAGTCCGACAAACTGTGGTGGCTGATACCTTAAGTCAGGTCCTATCCAATTAACACAACATATGTTCCCCGAAAAGTTACAGGTTTCGAGTTACAATCGATTTTCGGAAATTTTAGAATTTTCTACCTTGCATCAGACTTTTCCATTTTTCTTGCTGATTAATAGCTTTCGTAATACTTTTTGTACATCAAATTAATCTTGAATAGTTACTCTACGCTTAAGTAAGTCTCATATTTAACTATAAGAAGAATGTATTGACAAAAAAGCCATTCGCTTAACAATTTTCACTTTTCGTTTTTCTTACTGCTCAACTTTGAACTGCCGTGGTGAAAAATAAATGTATGTAGGAATTTTGTACAACAATCTTAAAAACTTGCTTGAATATTGGTGATTTTGGGAAGGTACAATACTTGCGTATTTTCCTTACAAAATTTGACAAAACAAGCTGCTGAAGTACACACATGGGCTTATTTGTTGAAATATTACTAATGTAAATCTGAGGAAAAATGAGACGTAACGCGGATCGTCATTGTACAATGAAATAAGGTATTTTCTTCTAGCGACTAAAATGGTACACAAAATAATTGTGGCCAATTTCAATTTGGAAAACATGGAATGAAAAAGAAAATTGTCTGTTAAATTTTTTGCAAAGTTACGGAACCCTTCGTTAGCATGTCCATCTCCAACTTGACCGGTTTCTTAGAAGACCAACTCTTCGTAAATACATTCTAGGCAAGTTGAACGATACAATATGGTTTGGGAAAATGGGTGCTAAGTGCAGTATGGGCCTGAAGTAAGAGCCTCCTCTAAAGAGGGATACCAGGGCATATGGATTGGGCGTCCAAAACCAGCTATTTCATTGTTGTTGCATGAAAAAAAAAGTGTTATAAAATCTATTCATCTAGTAAGAAAGTACTGAAGGAAAAGGTAACTTTACACTAAAACATGTTTTTATCTGGCACAGAGAGTTAATGGCGAGAAGAAAATACCTAATTTCATTGTACAATGACGATCCGCGTTAAGTTACGTCTCATTTTTCATCAGATTTACATTAGTAATATTTCAACAAATAAGCCCATGTGTGTACTTCAGCAGCTTGTTTTGTCAAATTTTGTAAGGAAAATACGCAAGTATTGTACCTTCCCAAAATCACCAATATTCAAGCAAGTTTTTAAGATTGTTGTACAAAATTCCTACATACATTTATTTTTCACCACTGCAGTTCAAAGTTGAGCAGTAAGAAAAACGAAAAGTGAAAATTGTTAAGCGAATGGCTTTTTTGTCAATACATTCTTCTTTTAGATAAATATGAGACTTACTAAAGCGTAGAGTAACTATTCAAGATTAATTTGATGTACAAAAAATATTACGAAGGCTATTAATCAGCAAGAAAAATGGAAAAGTCTGATGCAAGGTAGAAAATTCTAAAATTTCCGAAAATCGATTGTATCTCGAAACCTGTAACTTTTCGGGGAACATATGTTGTGTTCATTCGATAGGACCTGATCTAAGGTATCAGCCACCACAGTTTGTCGGACTATTTACCGGACACCCTGTATACAGTATTATTTATATGGTATAAAATTGGTCTTATACGTGCACCTACTTACATGATAATATTGCATAAATACTATAAATAAATAATTATTTATGTGGTTTTCCTGACTGGTGCTAATTACCTACTACCTATTATTAACTTTTACATACATTTCGTAAATCACAAAAGTAATAACAAAATATTACTTGATATCTTTCGAGCCCTAAATTCTGCAAAAATCTAAATCATCATTCTTTTGTTTATATGCATTTAAGATGTTATTTCTTTGATACGAGTGGCTTCGTATAACATTTAAGGCACAAGGGTAGTTTGCATAATAAATTTCGCAATGTTGACCCCAAATGCTATAAAAAACAGCCCAAGGGTGTAATTTTCTCCGAAACCAGCTCGCAATACTGTCGCATCTCCTTCGTAGACGACTTTAAAAAATCAAGGAGGTTGTTTTTGCTCCCTTTAAAATGTTATAGGATTTAGAACATTTTGAGCGACAAATCCGGATGTGGTACCACTGGTTTTGAGATAAAAGATAATGTTAAATTTGAATGTGAATATTACGGAGTTACGGATGTCAGATACGTTTTATCTAATAATTCCTTATTTGCTGTTTTAACTGGTAAACAAACATTTGTATAATGTGGACATGTTACATACAAAGGATTCAGATAAGCTAAATTCGAACAAGTTACATACCTAAACTAAGTAACTCAACGACCTAAGTATTAGTCAATGTCAATTCCAATATCGACCCAACAAACATTAGTAATCACTGCAAAAAATTGGATGACGTCCAAAACCGGCCACTTATACTTAACGATATGAAATACGGACACCTGGCAACCCTAAGTAATGTAATTACTTTATTTACGTAGCGAAAGCACCTAAAAATACCGAATATAATCTACATTGGCGCTTCTGGCTTTTGTTAGACTTGTTTGCATCTAAAACAAAGCCGCTCGTGTTTTGTTTGTGCACGTACACTTACCAACACAACGCTGAGACAGAAAAAAAACCTATTAAAATAGTGCTTGTCGTGTCTACTGTAAATACCGTCTGCAAAATACATAATTTTATTGTCTTTTAAAAGTTAAAAAGGAAATGGTTACTATTCTCGTTTTATGTGTTTTCCTGTCGACTGTACTTGTGTACGTCAGAGCATGGTTGACGACCTGTGTGATCCCGACTTGGATGGCATCCAACTTAACGTTTTGGCCTACCAACTTCATTCCATGCTTAATCGACTGAGGTTATAACGGAGCTTATAATGCAATTCAGCTGCTTTAGAAGTATCTAGCTTTTTATTTCTACGTCTGGATTGTAAGACTGTTTTGAGCTAACATAAAGGAATATAAGGTTTAATGATATTTTAGAAATAACTTATTTTTATGTTTTCTCAATGTGAATTAAAACTTAAAATACATATTTTTACATTATAGCTACCGTTTTCCCAAACATAACTGCCATAATCAAAATTTTTGTATTTAAGACAAAATATATACTCACTTTAATTTTATTTATATACTTTACCTTAATTTTATCTTTTACTTAGGAAAATCCTTCAGTTTACGAAAACATTTAGAACTTGTTATTTTTAATTTAAGACAGATATAAGAAAGGTATTTAAGAACCCTTTTAGTGCAAACCTCCGTGACACAGATTACTAAATAGTTACTACGTAACAGATACTTCACTCAGTAGAAAATTTCCAATACCTACTGCTATAAGAGCCTACTCCTTTGCGTTAGCAACCGCTGCATGCTAAAATGTGCCTAAATGCCCAAGCGTACAGTTGTGATTGCTTTGCACCGCGCGATCCCACAGCAATCGCAGGGCTGCCGCTTCGATAAAATTAAATTTACATAACTTTTTGTGTCATGTTTTTGAGAACTGTGAATATGTTCTGACTTATATGTGGCAGCTTAAAATTGTATCGTTTCTAAAATATATTTTTTTATAAATTGGTTCTGACCGTGCATCAGCGTGTAGGTAAAATAAAAAAATCTTATCCCTTCTTTTACTTGATTTGCACCCATCTACAGCACATAAGGCACCAGACGGCATCGTAGGTACGCGTACGAACAAATGGAACTATTAAAATTAACAACGTGCGTGCGTTTCGCTTGCGAAAACCTCACTGAATTTGGTCCGCAAACGGCCCGAGACCGCTCGGCCGAGCGGTAGGTAATTATAGCGCGCAAGTACATAGAGTGACGGAGGCCTGTCCGTGAGCATTTCAGAGGCCATTCGAAGCGCCTTCCGTAATTACTTCCGTTTTGAGGAGATGACTAGGTCAAAGGATTTCCTACTGACATACCCCTTCTATTTGTTCCTCACATATAGGGTTCTATATAGGAACGTCGGTATTGGCCATTCCAATACCAATATACAGACAACCCTATCTTTTACGCGTCGGTCAATTTGGCCCCGTTCAATCGCACATGGTCCCTTACAGCTGGTACTGCCGTCGCCATTACCGTGACCTATCCATTGAGCCTGCTATCTGACCCAAAGTCTTTGCATGTAGTGTTTTATTACGGCTCAAAGTACAGATAAATCCCTTAGCTTGGCCTCGTAATTTGCAGAAGACAAATTGTTGGGCAGACGTATTTAGGACAGATTTAGTCCAATTATTTCTTATTTACGAATGTAAAAATGCTCGTTTTAAATTTCTTTGGCATGAAAAGCCAGAACTCTTTTAAAAGCTTTCACCATAAATAGCTTTGAGGAAAATGTTTGTAAAAGACTTTAGGATAAAATTCAAGAGGAATAAAAACAAGTGAATATAAAGGGTACGCAAAGTGTTTCAAATTACTTTATGAATAAAAAAATAAAAAAATATTTTGTGTAAGAGCCATATTATTATCGATATTCATTGGAATGCTATTGAGCATTCTCAATAGAAAATAATGGAGCGTCGATACAGAACTGTGTGTATGAAGCCTTATAACAGGTATAGCCAAGTTTTCATACAAAAAGCTCACGTATTTTGTTATTCGTGCGGTGAATCAGATATTTGCGTGTGCATGCATTCTTCTATTCCATCGATGCGATTTCGACGGAAATTGCTCATTGCTCCACACTTTTAATGAGAACTTCCTTAATGAAAGCTTAATGAGTCCGCTCGTGTGGAGAGGAATTGTTCACAATTAAGCTTTTTTTGGTGTTGCTATTCTTGGACTATGTATCTGGCCGAAAGATTTAGTGGCATCTTTTAACAAGCCGATATACGTTTGGGTGTTTTTGTTTGGAACTACTGGTGTTGCAATTAATAGACCGTTTTGGACCTAAATTATTGATCTATAAAGAAGTAAATATTCTGGCTGGTTCTCGCAATAAGCCCGGTGAAGCAGTCATAAGTCTGCGCTCAGACTTAATGCATAGATCTCTTCCAAAAAAGAGACTTAATATACGTATTCAGAATTTATTTGGCTTTATAGCTATAACTTTTCCCCGAAGTACCAATTATACCAGAAAAACTCAATTATTACGTACCTATTTTCATTTCCATTTTTAAGTCGTCACGGACAACTGATATTAAAACGCCCAATAATGTCGGCCATTACTTTCGGCACCCTTCGTGAACGCCTGCTGTAAATTATCATTTTCTTCGTCCCACCTACGCATTCCAGGTTTGTCCCTAATTTCCTGGCGAGCCCCGAGTTTCAGCCTAATCCGTCTGTCAGTAGGGAAAATAATTTGTTTCATTAAATTCCACGCTTGATAACACAAAGGGAAATATTGCCTTTATTAAAATCTAAACTCAATAACTGCCTATAAAGTCTAGACACATTACAAAGTTAATTGAACGAAATTGCTTTTGAACACACGTTATGTACAAAATATAATTAATTTTTGCTTATTTATGCACACAATTTTCCAACTTTAAATTCTTTTTGGTAAGTGCATCAAAAAATGTAGGTTTTAATTTTATTAATTATGTGATTCAATACCGTCTCTCAAATATAGTTACGCATAGCAAGCACCAAAAGACTTCCGTACACAAAGCGGATGAATTAGTAACTTAACTTAAAAAAGTGAAGATAGTACATACAAAGTATTAGAAATAGATCCTTCCGGACATTGTATTATTATATCATATTCAAATCAATAGGTTTGTAATCAAAACACGACAGCGCTCGAAAACGTTCGCGTGACGTAACCATTTTATTAAAAAATAAACGAATAGGGTCCTGTTCCCGCTATTTTCCGGTGCCAGCCCAAAATGTTCGGTGACTAAATTATAATATTTTTGCTTAATAACTGTGTAACGAAGTTATAATGGATGCATGGTGACTCGCATTCCAATGTTTGCAAGTTTCCTGCACGCAAAAACTCCGTGAACGGTATTGGTGTAAGGCGCTGTGAATAGTAAAAAGGGGCTTTTTCAAACAGTTTTTTAGCAAAATGTATAGATGTCAGAGCTGCTAAAAAAATATATGTTAATCTTCATCATATTTGTGAGATAACCTTTGTTTTCAAAACACGATTTCAGTAATTTTTCTCGATAAAAAAAAATCGTAAACAAACCACTAAAATGGATTTTCAAAAAAGTTTTCCGGTGTTTTTTATGAACCAATCTTGATAAAATTATTAACAGTAACGTAATAACTAATAATGAAGATAACCTTTGTTTTAGTTTTTCAATTAAGGTAATATATTACCAAATATTCATATATTTAATGAAAAATAACACGATCCTGACAAACTAAATATGGCGTTTTGTTCGCTTCTCTTTCATTCGTACGCGGACGGACAGTGTGCGCTGAGGCGCGGTGCTAGATGGACCAGTGTCACTTTTTTTTCCGATTGACAGATGTAAAAACATGACAAATCGAAAATAATTTAATAAATGTCAAACAAAAACTTAATGGAATTTGTAAAGTACCTAAATACTTACTGCTTTTTGCACATCTCATTGATCATCTATAGAGGCGTAATTTGAAAAGACGTATTAAAGCTAGATTGGTCTAGCGGTCATGTGCCTATCTAACGTTGCGATGCTGTGGCTGACCGCAGGTTCAAACCTTGCAACAAGATTTTATTATTTTGCTTTTGTTGTTTTTTCCTTTGATGTTTTTTTTTTACTTTTTGTGTTATTTTTATTAATTATTCTTATATTTGTAATAATTGATTTCTAATAAGATATATATTTTTGGTATTTATTTTTTTCGTTAAATTTTTCATAATAAAATAATTTTAATGAAATTTTATTGTTTTTTAATGGTAAAAAGAAACGGTTGGCGAACAAGCCGTCAACTGATCACGAATCAATCAATCATCGGACAATTTTTTCATGAGTAGGTACTAAGCTTATACATGGTGTACAATATTGAGGTAACTAGTAATGCCAAAAGATAGTATTGAACGCAATAACGGTTATAATAATTACAGTAACGTAATGTCTTATAATGAAGTAAACTGCTGTTTTTCAATTAATAGAAGATATTTGTGAGGATTCATTTATTTAATGAAAAATAACTCGGATCTGACAAATTTAATGTACCGGTGGCAATTAAGGCCCACCTAAAAAAAAATTGCTTTAAATCTGAGTATTATGCGTATAGGAATAGGATGTCAAAAACATGTTGTTTACATAGCTTGTACATGTTGCTTTAGTAAATGGTGTGGAACAATTAAGAAAAGCACTTTTTTTTAATTAAAACACACTTTTTAGAAACCCCTTCTCAGGGGCCTTATTATACTACGGTAGTACATTAAAGCCCATATAAAAATTTCCTTTATTTTTACAGTAAATCGTCCTAAATTTACCTAGGAATACGTTTAAATAAAAATGAATTGTTGTTTTTTACTTTTTTAATCTTAATATTAATCGTATACAATTTAGTTTCAAGGAACTAGTGGTCTTAACTAAGGTACTTAGTACAATCACAACATGTTCTGTTACTTTGAAAACTTAAATAATCTGTTCTCTTCTTATTAAACAAAACAATGTAATTACTTTTATATTAATTTTTAAGACTTGAAATCAGACTAGACAACAATAAATAAGGCCCAAGTATCGTTATAATGGGCCTTATTAACCTCATGCCATGTTTTTACAAAATAACCTAATAAATCTAAAAATTCTTTCTCTGGCTAGGAAAAACCATATCCATTGTATTGTACAAGTCTTACTTACCATAATAAATATATCCGGCCATAGCTCCTTGTTCAATTGCAATTTTTTACACATGTCACTCATAGGAGAAAAAAGGATTGGCTTGATCTCCAGATTCAAGTTTAGATGCAATATGTGTCAAAAAGACTTTATTGTTACAAGCGAAGATTTATCTAGTCCAGAAAATGTCAACACAAACGTGGGTGCCGTTACAGAAATCACTTCTGCTGGCATCGGTTTTTCACAATTTGAAGAAATTGCTGCGTGTATGGACGTACCTATATTTACGAAAACGACTTATGCTCAAGTTCAAAACTTAGTTTATGATAATTGGGAGTCAACATCTGTCGAATCCATGGCAGCAGCCGCCATTCGTGAGCGTGATGCAGCGATAGCTGAAGGAACATTGAGCAAGGATGGCATACCTCTGATAGACGTATATGCCGATGCCTGCTGGTCATCGCGATCCTATGGCAATAATTATAAGGCATTGTCCGGCGCTGCAGCAATCATAGGTCGCAGATATGGTGAAGTGTTGTTTTTAGGCATTAAAAACAAATATTGCCTTGTATGTGCTCGTGCAGAAAAAAAACAAATTGTTGCACTAGAACACGTTTGCTTCAAAAACTACACCGGATCATCTAGCGGAATGGAGTCCGAAATAATTTGCCAAGGGTTTGAAACATCTGTTTCGATGTATAATATTATTTTTGGCAGGTTAATTGCTGACGGCGATTCGGCTACATACACCAAAATCTTGGCGCGTAATCCTTACCAACATCACACAGTCCAAAAAATTGAATGCCGAAACCATTTGCTGCGCAATATGTGCAATAAGTTGAGAGCTATAACCAAGGACACAAAATATCCTTTAGCACAAAGAAAACAGCTAACTGAACTAAAAATTCTAAGCATTCGAAAGGTGGTCATAACATCTATAAAAGAGTATAAGCCAGAAAAAGACAAAATGGATGCAGTACCAGGTTTTAGGAACGAAATTCAAAATTCTATTCAACATGCTTTTGGCAATCACATACATTGTAAAAATTACTACTGTTCGAAAGAAAAATCACAGCAGAGTAATATTGAAATAGAAAATACAACATTTTGGTTCCGGATGCAAACAATAATACAATCATTACTTTCTAAATCAAGAAGCCTGCTCGAAGACGTGGACACCAACGCAGTAGAGCGGTTCAACAGTGTAATTGCAAAAATTGTGGGGGGGAAAAGAATTAATTTCTCTCTTCGTCGGGGGTATCGCGCGCGTTGCAATGCTGCAGTTGTTTCTTTCAACAACCCCTATCCAAGATACATACTTCATAAAAAAATTTTAGGAAGAAGTCCTAAAAGCCAACTGAAAATGTTTGAAGCACGAAGACTAGTTAAAAGAAAATTAAACAAAACGAAACCTCACAAAAAGAATCGGATGCTTAAGAAAGACAAGACTGTACAAAATGATTATGGGGCGCAATGTAGTAGTCCAGATTTGACCCCGGATGAATTAAAGGCAGCTGCAGAATCATTCCTTGAAAATTTAAAGCAATTAACTTCGGACGGAGAGAATATACAAAGATAGTAGTATATGATTGGGCATTCTGGACCACTTTTCGCTCGGCGAAACAAGTTCGCCATCGCGGTGGTCCAGAATACCCAATCATAAACGGTTAACTCGGTTAATGTTAGTTACGCAAAATATACAGTGGTAGTGGTATGGTTTATAAATATTAATCTAAAATAATATTCGTCATTGTTAATCGAACTGTTTCACACAATTATCATGAAATTTGTAAAACAACCACAATCGTTGAATGTAAACACTATCTGTGATGATGTTCCTAAGACTCGGGTTCGTCATGGTGAATTATTACCTAACATAGTACGTTGTATTATTTGTGGTCCGTCAAATTGTGGAAAAACAAATTTGCTCATTGGTCTTCTTATACATGAAAACGGCTTAAAATTTCAAAATGTTTATGTTTATTCAAAAACTTTGCACCAGCCTAAGTATAGATTTCTGGAAAGAGTTTTACAACGAGTTCCAGGTATTTCATTTCAGAAATATAATGGTAATGAAGACGTTTTGAGTGTTCAGGATGCTAAACCCAACTCTGTAATAATATTTGATGACGTTGCATGTGAAAATCAAAGTAACATGCGAGATTACTTTGCAATGGGCAGACACAAAAATATCGATTGTTTTTATCTCAACCAAACGTATAGTAAAGTGCCAAAGCAGTTAGTACGAGACAACGCTAACCTTATCGTACTTTTTAAGCAGGATGATATTAATCTAAAACATATTTATGAAGAACATGTCAATACAGATATGACTTGGATCCAGTTTCGTGAAATGTGTTCAAAAATTTGGAGCGAACCTTACAACTTTGTGGTAATAAATAAAGATTGCTCTAAAAATAATGGATGTTACAGAAATAAATTTGACACATTTGTTGTCTTTGAATAAGAAAATGATACTATATTTAAGACAGTTGACATCGTTACGTTATTATTCTTATAACAACTCTTAAGCGATAACTATATATTTAACGACTATGGAAAAATCATTGAAAAAACAAATCATAGATGCCTCAGCCGCTGTAAAGAAAAAAGTACGTACCATGAGAGAACTTGAGATTGGGAATAAGGAAGCATTAGAAACGGTTTTTAAACCTATAACCAAATCACTTAATTTACTAACCAACACCAGTAATGGAACTACTTCTGATGAAAATGAAAAAATCCTGGAAAGCAATCAAACATTATACAAGGAAGGTCCTACTAGCAAAGAGTACGTGGAAAGCAGTGATGAAAATGAAATCGACAGTGAATCTTCATTTCAATCGTTGGGTGATAAGAACGAAGAATGCGATACATCATCTTGGTCTCTATCTCCTGAAGCACTACATGATGTACCATTTGGTGTTCGGATAGAGCGTGGAAAACTTATGTTAGGTTCAGCTAGCATTACGATTGGTGATGATTTTATCACAGTAACGGGTCGCAAATATCGAAATACACCGGGTTTGAAACAGTTGTTGCTAAAAAAAGATGTAGACGTAAGTTTAGTGACAGATAATGATATGCAACATTATAAGTCAATGCTGATCGATACAAATGCACACCGTCGAGATTTTGAACCAAGCAAACCCATCAAAAGTAGCAAAGGGCAAAAATATTTGCAAGTCATTAAACCTCTTTTTAAATTACAAAGTACAAATCAGACCTACAATCAACCGAAGGGGAATGGACTACCGTTGAAAAAAGTGTGGAGAAAAAACGTAGATTATGTCTATTGGGATAATCCAAATGAACTAGTGGATAGATTAAAACTATTGATTGCTTCACGAGACGCTGGCAACACTGGGCTGGACAATGAAATAATATCCATCATCGAAGAGTTACGTGAAAGTAAAGTTATTAATTAATAAATATCTTTTATTCTCTGCATACGTTTCATTTTACTGTTAACCCTTCAATACAAAGCACATTCAACATGAATATAGACAAATTTGGACATTATATTCATAAAAGAATGCGATTGTCAGAATTATTCGAGAGTAATGATAATGCATTAACGAAAACAGAAAATGGTGAATTTGATTTAAAAGCTACGACGTTGAGAGGTATCAGAACTCCTGTAGAACCAGATGATGCTGTAAATAAGGATTATGTAGATCAATTTATGACAAACATAACGAAAGATTTATATAAATCCATGCTGTTAATGCGAACTCAAATTATGAATGATGTACAAAATACTTTAAAAGCAAAGATATCTGAAGTTTCCATTCATTTAGAAGATAAGTTTTACACAAAAACAGTTGTAGATAACTTATTAGCATCTAAAAAGCCTTCATAATGTCCAAACAACAAATTGTAAATGAAATTCACAAAGCGGCAAGAAAAAATTTTGATCGTCGTTCTGTAATTTTGAAAGGGATTGATGATTTGTGGCAAGCTGATCTGATGGACATGCAAAATTTAAGAAAATACAACAATGGTTACAATTATATTTTATTGGTGATAGATTGTTTCTCAAAATACGCCTGGGCGGAACCGCTAAAATCGAAAAATAAAATTGATGTTACTAATGCATTTGGGAACATACTCAGTAAAAGTCAACGCAAACCGGTTAATTTACAAACAGATTCAGGAACAGAGTTTTATAATACTTCATTCCAGACACTCATGAGAAGGTTTAATATTAACCATTACTCAACCTTTTCTACAAAGAAGGCTTCAATTGTTGAGCGATTGATAAAAACTATTAAAAATAAATTATATAAGTGTTTTAGTATGAATGGAAACTACAAGTGGTATGAAACGGTGTTACAAGATACATTGAAAATGTATAACAACACAAAGCATCGTACTATTCAATGTAAACCTGTTGAAGTAAATAAATGCAATGAGTTAAACATAAAAGAAAATATAAAAAAATCACATAAGCAAGTTTCTTTTCGTTGCGTACCTAAGTTCAAAGTTGGTGACAGTGTTCGCATAAGTAAATACAAGCATGTTTTTAAAAAGGGCTATACTCCTAATTGGTCAACTGAAATATTTACCATAAAAAAAGTAAACAATACCATTCCAAAAACGTATCATATAGAGGACCAACGCAAACAAGCTATTTTGGGAACCTTTTATGAACCGGAACTTCAAAAAACATATTTCCCAAACGTTTATTTGATAGAAAAAGTTTTAAAAAGAAAAGGAAATAAATTGTTTGTGAAATGGTTAGGTTTAAGTAACGCAGAAAATAGTTGGATCAACAGCGCTGCGATAGTGAATTGATAAAAGTAGATATCATATTATTCATATAAACATTATTATTTCTTACATGTATTTCATTTTACTTTGAACAATGCAAGGTGGTGGACTAGTCAATAGTGTGATTAATAATTTACCCTTTGAACTTCATTTGCCTGGTTACAATTATTGCGGACCGGGTACTAAACTACAAAAACGGTTACTACGTGGAGATCGAGGCGTAAACAAGTTAGACGAAGCTTGTATGCATCACGATATTGCATATCAGAACCATACAGATTTACCTAATCGTCACAAAGCTGATTTACAACTGTTAAACATGGCTAAACAAAGACTTAGATCCAAGGACGCAGGAAAAGGGGAAAAACTAAGTTCGTGGCTGGTGAGCAAAGTCATGAAAGCCAAAATAAAGTCTGGTGCAGGGATTAAAACGTTTAACAGTTTTGTATCGAAAATAAGATCAAAAATTAGGAAACTCAAACACATGGACAGTAAGGCTCTTATAAACGCCGCTTACTTGGCTGCTAGAAAGATATTTCCTTGCGTACAGAAAGTACGAGTTCCTCGTGTCATACCCATACCGAAGACTGGTGGAGTTCTGCCTTTGATCCCAATTTTCGCTGGTTTATCGGCATTAGGATCTTTAGCGGGTGGTGCTGCGGGTATCGCAAAAACAGTTAACGACTACAAAACAGCTCAAAAAAAATTACAAGAAACTGAACGGCACAATAAAACTATGGAAGCATTAGCTATAGGAAAGGGGTTGTACATTAAACCGCATAAAAATGGTAAAGGTTTGTTTATAAATTCGTCAAAAAACTGTTAAGTAAGCTACCTAATCGTCCATTAACTGATGTTGACATCAAAAAGCACGCTCGCGACTTGCCATACTTTCGAGGAGTTTACATGAAAGATCGGTTACCGAGAAAACCAAAACAGATTGAATGTGCTATCGTGAATTTGGACAATTCAAAAAATGAAGGAACTCATTGGGTGGCTTATATTAAATTTAATAATTATTGTGAATATTTTGACAGCTTCGGTGATTTGAAACCGCCTCTCGAATTGATACGATACTTAAAAAACTGTAATATTTTTTACAACTATACAAGATACCAAAAATTCAATACTGTGAATTGTGGACACTTATGCTTAGAATATCTAAGGAATTTTTGGAAAAATAAAAATGTATAAATTAATATGTTATTCTTTCATTTTTATCATTCTCAAGATGTCCCTCACTTTGTCAATAACTGGAAAGTCATCAGATTTGTCTACTTACTATCCTAACACATTACAATTAAACGGTCAGTACGAGTGCGCATTATTGCATTTCTCCACGTTTAATTCTATTCCAAATATTGATAAAAAGAACAATAAGTTCTACTATGGATCGGAGGAAGTAATTGAAATACCCGAAGGAACTTATGAACTTCAAGATATCAGCGATTATATAAAGTCCAAAATACAAAACGCTTCGATAAAACTACTGTGCAATAACAATACTCTAAAAACTACTATACTCTGTTCTAAACATATAAACTTCGATAAGGAAGACACTTTTCGAAACCTATTAGGATATGATAAGCAGATCTTAAAAGCTAATAAATTGCATGTCTCACAGTTTCCAGTTAACATTTTGCCAACGACCGTGATCAGGATTGAATGTGATATTGTCAGTGGTTCGTACGTAAACGGAGAGCCCAGTCACATTATCCACGAATTTGCACTCAACGTGCCACCAGGATATAGAATCATAGAAATTCCTAAAAACGCAATATACTTTCCGATTAATCAAAACAACATAAGCTGCATACATATACGGTTATTGGACATAAACAATCAACTGATAAATTTACGCGGTGAAGAAGTACAGCTTTATTTACATCTAAGAAGAAAAAATGATTGACTATAATAAATATACGCATCAACCAAAAAAAACCATCAGTTTATATAAAGCTCCCAGTCATATAAGAACTAGCTCAAAGAAAAGAATAAAATTAACGAGAGAAAATAAAGCATTTCTTAAAGCTATCGGTCTCCTAAAATGAATATCTTAGATGTTTTATCCGCACCAACCTACGACAATACTGTTGAAGGCATCGAATACCATTCATATAAACCGTACGTGACCAGTTTTAACAGGAATGACGAGATACGCATACCTATCAACCAACAGGACTTGTATGTACTACCGTCAGCAAGCACCTTGTACTTGGAAGGAACCATAGTTGTTAAGAAAAAGGATGCAAAAGAAACCGCGAGCAGTGTTCATTTTACCAATAATGCTCTACTCTATCTATTCCAAGATATAAGGTACGAGCTAAATGGAGTCGAAATTGATAAAATAAAAAATGCTGGTGTAACTACCACGATGAAGTCATTAATTTCAATGAATGAGACCGAATCAAAAATATCTAATTCTTGGGGCTGGAATATCGAAGGCATTAAAAATATAAACGGTGGTAAATTTTCTGTATCCATACCACTTTGCAACATACTCGGTTTTGCGGAGGATTTTAAAAAGATTGTAATAAATAGTAGGCACGAGTTGATATTGTTACGTAGCAATACAAACTTGAACGCTGTGAAATTAAATACTGGTGAAATTTTAGAAGACGTTATTATAAATAAAATCATATGGCGCGTACCGCACGTTAAAGTATCTGATAAGGAAAAACTAAGTTTAATTAAATTGTTAGAAAAAGATCGTCCACTGCAGATGGTATTCCGAAATTGGGATCTTTACGAGTATCCTGCGTTACCTAGGACTACTAAACATACCTGGTCTATCAAAACATCATCGCAAATAGAAAAACCCAGATATATTATTATTGGTTTACAAACAAACAGAAAAAATAGTGCCAGTTCTGACATGTCTCAGTTTGATCACTGTCATATACGAGATGTTAAAGTATACCTCAATTCAACATACTTTCCATACGAAAATTTAAACGTTAATTTTGCAAACAACAACACAGCTTTATTATATGAACAGTATACTCGATTTCAACAGTCGTACTACGGACGTCGCGCGGAACCCTTATTAAGTGAAAAACAATTCAAAGACTTAGCGCCACTATTCGTTATCGATTGCTCCAGACAAGCCGATAATCTAAAAGGAGGACCTGTTGTGGACGTTAGAGTGGAAATCGAAAGTGATTCAGACATACCTGATCAAACATCGGCATATTGTCTGATATTAAACGACTGCATAATTGAGTACAAACCGCTTAGCAGCACTGTTAAGAAAATATCATGAAATCGGATACTCTCATATTGGATGTACAAGGATTCAAGGATCTTTACAACAATTTTATAATAAAAGAATTGGCATTTGCGACTTAAAACTATACGCAATCGTTTTTAATAAAACCTCCATACTTATTTAGACATCTAACAAGCGAAGAAAAGATTCAAGTTAAATGGATAGAAAAAAACCGAGGCATTTATTGGAGTGAAGGACACATCGACTACAGAGAATTCCATCGTATAATCGTACCATATTTAAAAGATAAGAATATTATAGTTAAAGGTTCTGAGAAGGTAAAATGGGTTAAGGATCTATGTACCAATTGTAATGTATCGGAACTTGATGAGAAATTGTGTCCTAATTTATCCAAGTTGCACAAAAAATACTCCTGCGATGGAAAAGTTAACTTGTGTTGTAATAAACATTCCAAACAGTGTGCTCTTAAAAACGTATTATGTATAAAAAAGTATTTAGAGGAATAACTAAAGGTGTATATGTATCTGTTTATTAGTTTTAAGATATAAAAATAAAACATTTTTAAATGACAATAATGCGTTTATTTTATAATAACCCTATACTATTTACAGTTATGTTTATTCCTATTCTAAATATAAAAACACAAAACTATATACTATTCTACCACAAACAATATAGTCACCCTCTTACGTACCTTTATTATCCCACATACTAAAACTTACAAATACTTAATACAAATATTTTCAATCACTATATTCTATTAACGATTTAGATATTTTCCTAACTAATGATTCAGTTTCATCCACTATAGGGTCCACCACCTCTTTAACTATGTACTGCGCACTTATAATCACATTTTCAGTTTCATTGTCATTGTCGCTGCCTAGCGAGTTATTACACAGGTCAATTACTGATATTTTGATCAGTTTAATGCCTCGCCGCTGGTGTCTGCTCATCACGAAAGACTGAGTGGAGTTGGGTTTGTTCACGGTGTCTTTACGACGTGGTTTCGTCTTTTTTTCTTTCGCCATTCGATTGGCGTTTTCACGATCGCATCGTAGCATCTCATTGAATTCTTCGTAAGGATCTTGAGCATACTGACTAAAAACGATGTCTGATCCCGATCGCTGAAACAATATTATAACAAGTCGTTAAATATTTACATTGCATAAAACATCAACATTTGTATGAAAATATAAAATAATTACTTACCGAAGTCATGTTGAATATAATGTGCAGGTACAAGTACTTCAAGCGAACTATATTTAGTAAATGATTAAATAAAATGAATTTATTATGCAGTGCAATAAGTATCGAATGCAATATCTTCTAACCTTTATGTAATAAATACATATTGGTGCACAAGACAATCAATCGTAATGTAAACACAGTAAAAAGCAATTTACAGTGGTTAGTTTCAAATGATTGTATTTTTGTTTATGTTCTTAAGCTACCGAAAGTTGTTAACTAAGCATTACATGTATCCGAGTGATGAAATACATATACGCTCATATTACAGCAGCATAAACATTGTTAGTAATAATATTCCTGCTACATGTCGCAACTTGATTTTTACCCGACTGCGGTGAAGCAAAAAAAAGAAGGGTTATTGTATTCATGATCAACAAAAAATGTAAAGCTGAATAAATAAAACAATTATGGTTTCTCACAATATCACATTTATTTCTATTATGATAATATCATTTTATTCTTACACAATAAAACTAAAATAACTTATAAAATAACTTACGACATTCACATAAATACACTTTCAACTAACTCTAATTTAAATATAATCTGGTTTACGTGGTAAAATCTTATTCATTAATACATTTCTTTTAAAATAGCAGAGTGACCCCATGCACGCGTTGAAATGTTATCTGAAGATAATACTCGTTTATCATCATTTCCAGAGAGTGCAATTTTATTTACACTTTGCGTGAATATCTCGTGCTTAATTGATTTGAACAATATATTTTTCCTTCGAATGACTCCTTTATTATACAAAACATTCTCATAATCGTTAATTGTTAAATCACGTACTACACTAGATTGTATCCCTTTCGCTTTCTTAATTACATAATCAGGAGTTTTAATAGAATACAATTTTGACCTTAAACCAACGAATTCTGTGATGATTTTTCCTCCCATCTCATCTTTGAATAATCCAGGGATTTTTTTATTAATTTGAGGTATTTTAAATTCGTTATCGATACAGTAATTACTAGTGTCAAAATAATCTAAAAGCTTAAAATTCAAATCTTGATAAAAGTTTGATGTAAATATCTCATACACTAAGGAATCTGTATCCGTATAACATAACTTTACTTTATTTTTATAAAAGGGTTTGATGATATTGTAATGAAAATTATACATATGCGATTTAGATAATTCTAAAACGGTAAAGCCAATATAAATAGGTTTGTCTAAAATTATTTGATCAGGTTTCATTTGTATCGCTACTAAATTTTCTGAGAAAACTGAAGCACTATGAAAATAAGGATTGCTAATTAGTTTTTCAGCGGTGTGACACTTTTTAGTAACATTATTAGAATCATTCCAAGTATTAACTAAATGAACATTCACTCTATTCTCTGTGTTTTCCAGTGTTTTCCCAAACACGCTGTTATTTAAAAGCTTGAAAAAATCTTGTTCGAATACATTATTTGCCTTTTGTCGTAGTTGTGTGTTTAATTCAATATACTCTTTCAAGTATGCACTTTGCCTAAATGTAATAACTTTATGAATCTTACGTAATATTAATCCATGTTCCAAACACTTTTTTAAGTGAACATAATGAATTACATAGTTATACTTATTATAAAGGTTGGAAATAAGTTTTTTCGTTTTACCACCCGGTGGAATGCATTTTTCAGGACAAAATGGTAAATCATTATGCAAAGTATGTAAGGATTCCGGGTACAACAGATCTACTTCTAATATGAAACCCCATTCTGCTTCATCCTTTATAGTGTTAATATTATTATGTAATTGCACTATTTCTGTTGCATTCAAAAATCTAAAATCCGAGTGGGGTAAATATTGACACATACTAAAACCATAAAGGTTATTGCAATCCAAATAAACTATAAAGCACGGTGGTTTTGTTGAATCATAAGAAGACATATACTTATGATTAGCTTTAGCATAACGGTGTGAGCACACACATAACCCTCCTCTTATACCATTTTGAATCATTCGCACAATAGCCAGATCATCTATGAGTTCTAATCGAACCCCAGTTTTTAAAAGCATTGCGTCAAAAGATAAACTCGGTGCGGTAATATAAAATGCGGGATCGAGCTTATAATGTAACTTGCAAGTTTTCCGGAACTTTTGAAATATATCGGTAAGTAGAAGTACATCTGTTTTTAAGTATAAGTCAGTATATTCACCTAAATTTTTTATGTTAAATGCATTCCACACTAACTTAGCGTGTTCATAGTCCTCCGAGGAAATACTTTCATTGGTTAAAGAATTAAAAAAGAAACGCTGTGATGGCAAGACAGTTTCCTCATAGCATTTCCAGTCCCTGATGTAATCATAAGGATATACACCTTTTCGTGTAAGCAATCGAAAGTGATCATAACTTGGAAAATGGTAACGCATATTTTTAAAATCTTCAATAGCCATATTTTTTGCAAGTTTGACTAAACTAGTACCTAAAAAATGAAATGAATCTAAAAATCTAACATGAACGTATTCACTATCGTTGATTAATATGAATTTGGAAAACGACATGTATTTTTCTTTACTTTTTGGAATTATGGTTAACTTGCCTGGAATTTCCCCTAATTTTTTAATGAATAAATGACAGTCGTAACCTGATAAATTGTGAAAAAAAATTGGTACAAATACAGGTACTTTATACTGTAAATTACAATGTTTATGTGCGGCGCCACGATAACGACCTGTGATATGACAATGATCTCTAACTTTGTTATTCCACAAGGGAAGATCACATATGTGGCACTGCCATGCTTGAATGTAATCGATCTCATCTTTTTGTGAAAATTTAATCCTAACATTTTCGGTTAATATCTTATGAATCCTCTTAACGTCTTCAGTAAGAAAATCAATGAATTTTGAAACACAGTCAATACCACGATACGATTTAAATTCATTAAAATTATCATCCATCGAAGAAACAATGTTATATGCAAATGCAGTAGGAACGTGTCGTTGTAAGCGGAGCGTATTCGCGGTGTCATGTTCATGGTTACAAATCTGTTCAAGTAATGTTTCAAAATCAGCATATATAGCAAATGGAACATTTTGTTTTCTTTGATAGTTTGTAAATTGTATAACCGACCCCTTATTTGGTAAAACAGTTACGACTCCTCCACATTGGTGTTTATTAATTTTTTCTTGATCAGGAAAAAACAATAAACAGGTTTCACAAAAATACAACTTACTGTGGTGTTTTGTGATTTGACTTTTTACAAGACGAGGTAAATCTTTTATGAGACAATAATGAGATGAATTATCATTTTCTATATACAGCAAATGAATAATTTTGGCCCCTTCGATTAACTTCGTTGGTCTATACAGTGGCCCTGTTATAGTTTTACCATTTCTTAGACCATAAACGTAAATTTGTATCATGGGATTGTGTCTTTCAAAAATATTGATGTCTGAAAAAGAGATTGGAAAAGCAATGCCATCAATGTTTAAGACGTCGCGAAAATGTGGATAAGAAGTTACTCTCTCCGAATGATGCGTAGCAGGGTATAGGGCAGCAACAATGCACCATAAAAACAATAATCATCATTGTTTTGAATATTCAAACAAGCTTTTTTGCTCTTTATGAATTTAGGTAAATCTAAAAATTTTGATCCGCTAAGTGGTTGATATTTATTAATGTTAATTTCTAAATGGGAATTATGTAAAAATGACCATCCACTATCTCTTTCTTGAAATTCCTCAATTTTTTTTAAAAGCTGAACTGAAAAGTTTTGATACAACAAATCAAAATTGTAATTACAATGAACAATTATGTTTTTTGTTGCAAAAGATTTTAGTTCTTGAACATCATTTTTGTACATCAAAAAAATACCGTAATAATCAAAGTTAACCTTGACCGATGTATGTTTTTGAAGTGAATTGTCTATTAAAGAATTTACTTCTTTTTTGATACTATTTAAAAAAGATTCTGGATAGTCATTAATATTATTTTCGCACGCTTTAATACGATAACTTACAATACGTCCTTTAAAACAAGTATCTATAATTTCAATTTTGTCATCGAGGGGTACAATGCTATTATTTTTATGTTTATTAGTACGTAAATGCGTAAACCAAGTGCGAGAATTAACATCAATTTTGCATACCGAACAGAAAGGCATTTTTTATCAAAAAACAAATTGAAACTTACAAAAATATAAAGTAATCGTTACTTACAAGGTATATAGGTACTAATTTTAAAAGCTAAAACTTAACTACTGGATCTGTTGCCTGCTGCGATTAGACTTTGTTTTATTTTCATCACATTCACCACAGTAACAGCTCTGTTCTGCTTCTGAAAAAAACATGAAACTTTGATTAGAATACGTACAGAAAATGTAATTCTTACTTACGCTCGCGGTTACAAGAACCTTTTTATCTCCTTACTTTAGAAAACTATACATAAGATCATTATCTTAAAAAATACCTGATTATAATATTATTACTTGAGTAAATTTAAACCTCTAAAACCGAATGATAATGACCATTACCTTTTAATAGGATAATCTCAGATGATCGTTGTAGATATTTCTAAATCATAAATTTCACAATCTTCTTTACTGTGCGACGATCACTGTTTCCGTGAAGGCATCAACGTAATTTATATCGTTTGAGATTGCTGAAAAATAAAATACACATGTGCTTAAGTATCAGTAGGAAACGGTCATGAAATAATAGTTAAATAGTTATGGACTTACCTTACAATGTTGAGAATAGAGTTTTTCGATTTACACGTACATTATAATATTTATTAATTTAAGTTTAGTTTAGTAAGTAAACTACGAATAAAAATTATTTATTATTACATAGGTCCACCATACTGCAGTAATTGCGAAATTATGAATGTAACTAAGTTTCAAATTGCATGTATTGTTGATTCAAATATTTTATGTAGGGTTGTCACTCATTGAATATTAGTAATAATATTATCATTACAGAAATAACAAGATGTCTTATTTGTTCAAACGAATAAAGAGTGAATTACTAAAGTTCACTACTAATACAAATTAAAGTTATCTATTGGTGGTGTATTATAATCATTCTTTTGTTTGGTTAAATATTAAAACATTCTCACTTTAATAAAAAATCCTAGAGTAGGTATCATGTTTTCAAGTATTTTTTTTTTTTTACTTTAAAAAACCTATCAGACTATTTATTTTAATCCAATTTTATATCTATAAAAATGATAGCCCTTATGAATTATGCTAAATTAGCAACAAGTATAAAATCGTACGATGTAACTTGATCACGTAAAGCAATATATGAAGTCATTACTGACAAACAAATTAATCCCTTAGTCGGTACTTTTTGCGTTTACACGAATATAATACGAACCCGAGAAATGGTAGCGTCGCTTAGTATGTTTGCTTTGATTACTAACATTTTAAATTATCCAAGGAATCACATCACATTTGCTTATAAGCAAAGGCATGTTTGTTAGCGATCATTAGTTTACTTTCTAGTGCTGATATAATATTTGGTACAATACCATACCCCAGCTACTGGTTTTCAGCTAAAATCTAGATAGTAAACCGTGCATCAACACAACAGTTTCAATTCGGAGTATCTTTTGTGTAAATAAACTATACTCGTACATCACCGCTGCTCAATGTGCTAGAATTCACACCAGTTAAAATGTAAGTATTGACTTTATTACTTGATTAATTTATATCTAGATTGTCGAGTGTTTAATGTGGTCGAGCCTTCGAATACAATGTACACAAACATTTTATTTCATATAAAATTATTATGTTACTGATATTACGTTCAATAAATAATTATAACAAATTGATTTGTTAAACTTTCAGGTCTGACTGCGAGAGTGACATCATTTCCTTCAACAATGACCGCAAAACAGAAACCTCTCAAAAACGGACAACATCTACAGGCAAACGCAAGGCTACTCTAACTACAAAATCCGCTACTATAAGGTAACGAATACGATATTTTAACTTTTGTGTATCCCAAAATCTTAACAAAACAATGTACCTAAATTCAAACGTGTTCCTAAAATAATTGTTAGTAAACGTGTACTTTGTAACATTATTATTTACTCCTTGCTCCAGCAAAAAAAATAAGCTTGATATATTCGGGCTCCGACATGAACGAGACGATGAATGTGATGGTACATCGACGCCTGTGTTGTCCACGTTCTTCGTTACAAGAATAGCAAACGGTAGCGAACGCCGGACCGCAAACACCTCCGGCGAGTACTACATTGACCTCAAGGTGTATCAAACAAATGACGCTCGTGAAACAGACTCTCAAGAGCTATGGAGGAAAGCGCTACTTCGAATAAAATTTCAGACTGAGGGTGACACCAGCCAGTGGCGTAAACTCCAAGCGTTCGTGCAGTCCGCAGATGAACTGTTTGTGAAGCCTCCAATGTTTAGTTCTTTCTAGTCTTAATACATAAACTCAATGAATTGTTATATTTTTAATACAATTGAATATATAAATCTTAATACCTTTTGTTTGTTTTTTATTATTTGCTTTGCGATAAAAAAGCATACTGCGTACACCAATCTATATCACAAACGATTATATCAGTTGTGAGCGCGCAATAACAAACACATTACAAATTAATACAATCATTGTCTGTTGGTTCCTATCGTTATTGCGATGAAAAAGCATATTGCGTACATGAATCTGTATCACAGACGGTGGTATCAGTTGTAAGCGCGCAATACAAGAGTGGGACAGAATGCCCAAGACCTAATTACCAGAAATATTATTGGGCATTCTGTCCCACGTCGCGAATGCGCAAGCATGAGCGAACAAGTGACGGTAACGTGTTTAAATATCGATATACGACCCAATCTGATCGATGACAAAAATGCATCGCATATCTATAGCTAAAACCGAGTTTCATTGTTAGGTTCTCATTAGCGTTAATATCATTGATCGAGTCGACCGTTTATGATTGGGCATTCTGGACCACCGCGATGGCGAACTTGTTTCGCCGAGCGAAAAGTGGTCCAGAATGCCCAATCATATACTACTAAAGATTAACAATGAATCAGAGAGATAGCGATGTCTGGATAGATTTAAGAAAAAATATGTTAACAGCATCAAATTTTGGATTGGTAGTGAAAAGAAAAAATAATAGCAGCAAAGCCAAGTTAGTGCAAAATATTTAATTTAATCTAAGTAACATAGCGGCTATCGCACATGGCGTCGAAAATGAACATCTCGCTTTACGGCAACTTGCCATTCAAGAAAATGTAGCCATTGAGCCATGCGGGTTGTTCGTGGATCATGAGTTTCCTTTTATTGGAGCATCGCCCGATGGTTTGATAGGTGAAGACACAGTAGTGGAAATAAAATGTCCTTTAGTGGCATTCAAAAAGGGCATAGAAGAATGTATAATGGAAAACAAGATACAGATGTGGAAATATAATAAAAATAGTGTACTGATTGAAGTGAACAAAAACAGTAATTGGTACCATCAAATTCAAGGGCAACTTCATATAACACGTAGGGAAAAGTGCTTGTTTGCAGTGTGGAGTGGTGAAAGCAAGCCACTAAGAACAGAAATCATAAACAAAGATGATGATTTTTGGGAAAAAAGGATGAAACAAAAGCTTGTGTCGTTTTTCATTGACTGGATTATGCCTGAAATAGTCGATTCTCGTCGAGCGCGGGGGATGCCATTGCGAGAAAAAGAATCGTCTTTGGTAGTCACATTAAGTGACGACAACAAAGAAAACGTCCCGTGTTGTAGTAGAACACTTAATTTCAAAGAATTGTGACTCTTTTCTTTCCACACATAATATTTTCATAAATACACACGTCAAAATAGTCTAAGCAACACGCATAATTTACCGAATCTACATGTTTTACTCATTGATACTTTAGGTTTTTCATTAAAAAGTAGATAGTTATACAATCTTTATTGTCTTGGGAACATTACAGGCATATTTTAAAAAGAGATAATTAACGATTGTGTTTTGTTTATATTAAAATAAAAGTTATCTAATGATTTTATACTAATTTAATGAGCTATAGTTATCATTTTCAGATGCTCAGGTTTTTTTAATTTAGGCGACGAAAACGACACTATTTCGCTGCTGGTGAAATATGGAGAGTTGTAGGAATGCTACAAGCCGGAAGAAATTAGTCCCAGGTATTACGGCATTTTAGTGTAAATGAGAGTGAGATTTTCCGACTTTCGCAGCCTTACTCTATTACTGGGGTCCTCCATGATATGGGAGGAGTACAACTGCCGTACAGGATCGCTACATACAAGTGTCTGCAAGACATTAAGTAATGTTAACCGCCCGGGAGATAGGTTTTAAGCCAGAATTCTTAAGTGGTGTTGTTGTTAGCCACCAAAATGTGAGAAATAGGCTGCATGAATACGCCCTACGAGCACGACGCCCAATTAGTTGCCCAGTTATACGACATCGCAATCGCGCTCGCCGAAACTAATGGTATAGGAAACACTGCATCGATTTTAGAGCAATGGGATACAACTTTATTTTGCGATGAGTCCCAGTTTGAATTTATGCCCGATACGAAAAGGGTAGAAGCGTATCATCATCCCGAAAATGTTAAACGCCTGATATGCGGCCAGGAACTGCACCCGTTCAGTGGCTCAAAAATGATGGTATTGGCGGGTATTATGACGATTAGAAGAACTGAGCTCGATTTTGTAAATGTCAATTTGAACGTTGTAAATCTTGTTTAGGACGTTCTGTGGTCTTATTTTCACCTATTTGTACAAAGTTTTTGCCCAGATTTAAAGCTGATGCATGACAATGCCTGTTCGCATTCAGCTCGAAGGACCAGAAATTACTTGGCAATGAAAAACCTGCGGTTATTACCGTGGCCTGCATGATCGCCCGACCTCAATACCATCAAGCACACATAGGGCATGTTCCAGAGATGGGTTTTAGAGAACTTAAACGAAGAGTCGACAACTCAACAACTGAAAGACTTGTTAAAATTACATTGAGAGCGATTAGAATTAAAAAAAAATAAAGAATCGGCATTGCCATTCAATGTGGCAATGCTGCCAGCCTTTAGGCACGTTTCCCGCCATTGACAAGGGTGACGATGATTTTTTTGACGCGTGTTTGTTTTATTTATTTACATATTATTATATAAGTTTTAATTTTAGTATAGTTAAGTAAGTGTTTGTTGTTTTCTTAGATTGCAGTATTGAAATCTGAATAATAAAGAAATTTTGTGTATTATTATTATACATAAAAAAACATCCATATTTGTTAAAAATAATTAAAAAAAAATTTTTTTATAAAGTTTATCTATCTTTTCTTTTCGTTCACCCATAAAAAAATATGCCTATAAATATACAAAAATATAAAAAACTCTATTCACTAAAAAATAATAATTTTCGTTACAACTCATTTGAAACACGCTGTATCTCCATATTTTTCTCCAGACTCAACCATCAAGCTTGGCGTACGTTTTTTTTTTATTATTTTACTTTTGATACCTACTAAAGAAAAGTATAGATCGTCATAAAACATATTGTTCAGGTTTTTTTAATTTTTATATTTTGTTTTTCAGAAAAACTTAATATTTGAATAATTGTTCGAAAAATTAATCAACAACATTATATATACATGTTTTAAAAGTAAAAACACGATAATAATTTAGTAGGTGCATAATACTTTAAAAATAATAATCCAAAAATGTATGATCTTATCGGGATTCGAACCTACTGTTCGCCGCGAGAGCGCAGCTCAAAAGTAAACATTGTTACGCAGGGCTAAACTTACATCTAAAACAGTTTGTGAAATAACGCTTCAATATTATAACAACGTTACGCATCGGACAAATTCGGAAAAAATCGAGCAGTAGGGGCGGGGCTACTCCGTCCCGCACCCGTCCGCTTCACTCCTAAATTACATCAATGCTGGCTATTCACAGCGCCTTAATTATTTGTTATAATTTATATAATTAGGATGATTCATATTGTAAAATAGGTAGTCTTTTCCTGTAACATTTAATTTGAAAAACAATATCGATGCGGAAAACGGTTTGAAATAAATGATGGAACAAGCTTCTGTGCATTCGCGGATAGGATGTCATTTTAAGAAATTTTATGAAATATATATTTATTATGCTCTTGGTATAATTATAAAAAAAAAAACATATAAACTGTCGAAAGGACTTTTTTATGTTCTGTGCTCCTTGTGATCTCGTTTTTAGCCTTTCACATCTACACCAGCTGATTTAATCCAACAAGAAAATGTGCCCACAAAACAACATCATCAAAAAAACTTTAACGTTCGGAAACTCAGTGGGAATACGTCAAAGCGAAACGATAGCAAACTCAATATCGATGTTACCTGTTAACTTGAAGATATTCCTTCAAGTTACGACCTGGTTCACAAACCAAGTTACTGATATTTGATATTTCATACAGCCCGGTAACACTGCAATTGGATTACGTTCAGGCGGGATTCGATATCTTAAAGTCAGAGATGTTTCCGTTTTGAATAACTGTCTAGTTTGATATTCAGCTAAATTATCTGATTTCTTTGACGTTTGTTGCACTTTACATATAAGCTTACTACTATAAGCTTGTATACAATAAAGTAACTAATGAAATTTAATAATTTCTAAAGCCAAGTAATTCACCTTATAAAAGAAGCATTTCGTTTTCATATCTAATGTTGCAAAAGCTTGTCTAGAAAATATCTTTATTAATTCAATTATTAGTAGTAGTTAATTAACAGATATTGTGATAACTTATACCTACCTTAGTTTTGTGTATCATCATTATTATAGCAATGCTGTAGGTGTTACTAAGTATGATTTATAGTAACGAACGAGACGTATAGGGCGAGGGGCGCACGGAACCCCAGCTGGGGTTTTCGTATTAGTAATAATCGAACCATGCCTGATATTCCTTTTGGTAATATATGAGAAATCACGGTACCAGAATCTCTAGATAGGCAAATGAAATTATGGAGACTTCTTCTTGGTATTTTTGAGCTGAATTTTCGTTTGCTGTTGCAATAACATTCGGTATCTATATTATCTGATATTATATGTTTGAAATAACAAGAGACAAAAATATTAATTCAAGTTATTTTATTTACAGATCGTGAACGATGAGACCGTAACGAAACTAATTCATCGAGGCGTCCCGAACAAACAGGTGGGTTCGACAAGCTCCCTACATTACCTATAACACCTGCTTCTAAGAACAACTCATTTGTTATCTGTCACACGTCTGCATACAACCTCTTTTGAGAATTAAACTCATTTTGAACTTTATTCTCTGAATCTGCAACATTCCTATAACATTTTATTAACATGAGTAATTTGCAATTGCAATTAGGTAATACATTTTTATTTACCGCATTCCTTAAAACTGACGTCATAGTTGTAAATGGCAAAAGAATGCGGCTAAAACTAATACGATCATGGCATGCGCTTACTTTACGTTAAGCCATAGTTTTCACAAATGTTTCGAAAAGAGCCACAGCCGCTGAATATATATCTCTATTTATTTAAAACAAAGACGGGTTATTGACCTCATTTATAATTAAAGAACGGGTGTGGCCAAACTATGATTTTTGATTTTTTTCTGTCCCGATTAGGAGAATAATTATGAAAATGTAGAGAAAAATCCTCACTACTTACGCGTGGCATAGCTAAGTTGACATAAATATTTGCACATGTGTATATTGTGTAAGTGAGTGACTGTACACCTATAATATGGGCAAGTCCATCTATACCTAAAAGTCTTTGAAACAAAGGCACTATCACCGATCTACACGCTATAAGGGCTAAAGACGCATTCACCCATACTGGCCACAATACACAATAGCTTGAACGAACTTGATACTTGATTGTAATTCCGCATGGCATGTCTCGAGGAAGTTGTAGTTGATCCTTGTGGAATCGACATCACTATTGCTATGGGAAATAACTTCCGTTCCTTTATAGTTTTGGGAATTTTGTTATGGTTTTTGTTGATAATATTTGATGTGAGTGAATGAAGATGATATTGGTTGTTTGTTGCTGTTAAGGACATATGTACTGAGGTAGGAAATATTGGGTATTTTACTGACTAAAGGACCAATGGCAAGGGAATTGTTGACGAAATTCCTGAGACAAATATCACCAATGTAGACAGATATAGCGAATAATTATAATTTAGTCATTTGATAATCAAGCATGACGCCTATTATAAAAACGTTTTTCCTTGTAGTTCATAATATATGGACTACGGGTAAATTGCAAATACATATTGCAATATTAAAACAGGAGTTAACCTTTTTTATGTTTTATTTGTAGTACATTTGTTATGTTTTTATTTTTTATACTTATCATACAAAAATAATCTTGTACAAAAACACAATGTGTCAAAAACACCACTCATAATATCCTGAACTCATTTCCCAATCCTCGTTATCACTCATAAATTCGAACACGCGTAATAAAAGGCGGTAAACACACGCGACAGGGTCACTAACCCTAAACTGCTGACGGTGTAAGCACGCCTTGCGATGGCCCTGCAGCCTGCAGCCACTTGACGACGGCCCAGATTTGTTCTCCATTCATAAAGATGGTCTTTCTATTAACTAGTAATTAGTTTGAGATGATGTAATTATGAAACTATTGAGGTTTTTTGTGGTCGCAGTTTTTAAGCGTGGCCTAAAAATACTTATATAAGGTGCTATAAAAACATCTGCCACGGCTTTAATGGGAGGTAGTATTGTGTTTATAGATTACAATAGTATAGATAAATTATTGATTATTTATCATATTTTTTTTCATACAAAAAAAATAACGTATAAATTTGAATTGATTTATTAGTATAAAACCATCCCGTGTCCTAAGCTGTTGCCGCTCCGCACCGAATTCACGTAATTTGTGAACCACGTTACGCAGAATAGAGTCAATGTTAATTTAACAATTTTATTTTCTAAAATTTAATTAACTGTTCCGGGGTACGAAAGTTCTTCACTATTGTAATCTATAAACACAATACTACCTCCCATTAAAGCCGTGGCAGATATTTTTATAGCACCTTATATATACTTACTATTTTATGTACTTTTAGGAAAAATCTAGTAAAAAATATTTAAATTATGGCCTTTTTAAATCTTTCCTTCAAATCTTTATAAACATCCTCTCATGCTAGATACTGTACACTAACATTTACAAAATATTGTTACTGCAATTAATTTCCTAAAATGTAAACACACTTTGCAGGTTAAGTTTCGTACACTTTCCCGGAAGGAAAGCTTTTCAACATGTTTTCAACCGTTCCTTAACCCTAACTTGCCACTTAGGATCCCGCAGACCTAGTTCTCGAGAACCCGCGACCTAATTTTCTCAGCAGTCTTCGCCTTGTAGACACGCCCGTTAATTAGTTTACCAGACCTTCCTGTGGACTATAAAAATCAAACAATTTTATTACCATCTACAACATGTTGGTATTTTTCAACTCCCTAAATTGTTTAGGCCTGGTTGTAAAAGAACTTATCGTTACATAATCAACTATTACCCAAAACTTGGTTGAAGTCAAAGTAAAAATTCACTCACAAAAGCTTTTGTTTTGCGACTAACAAAATGTAAACGTTTCTTTCCAAATAAAATACGACCGTCTCGTTAAAACTTAAAAGCTACGAAAAACTGATTACATATTGAATAGCTCAACAAATCGAGCAACAAGTTTGTCAACTAGTCGGGCAATGGGTTGGGTTTAAAATCCTGCAGATGGTGGAAGTGTGGAAGTGTGCCGAACTAGGACGCGCTTTGAGAGTGAAACCGACACTGCAGGCTATCCAATGCGGGTAACGTCAGCCTCTTTGACGCGTGTTTGCGTGGCATCGCGTGTTCAACTACCTACTCCTGCATTGCAACGGTTAATTTAAATTGCAAGGTGGAACGATGCTTCATTGCTGTAAATACAGCTTACAAATAAAATTGTGTGATGTACCTAAATTGTGGTTGGGAACAAATGTTCTATGATGACGCATTTTTGGTATTCGTCTAACCCACAGGACTAAGTAATGTTATATTAACCTATATTCTAAATTATATCTATTATGGTTACAGAACATATAAATGACACAACCATTTATAATATTCTTTTTAAATAGAGCTTGACAGATAAATGTAGTATTTAATCGAATCAGTAGTGTTGTCCTCACTGTAAAGTTTAATCGCTTTTAAATCGAGTCGCGTAGTTGTCAGATAATTGGTTATTAAACTGAATAGCTACGGGTTAGTGAGTTTGAAGGTTCGTCGATTAAACACCATTCAAAAGCCTAATTACGTAGCGTAAACTATGAAACAATAACGACATAATTATTGCTTAGGGAGCAAAGAATTAATTATGAAACTGAACAAGTTTAACAGCCTGTAAATAAAAAAGTTCATGGTGTGAAATGCCAAGTTATGTTAATATTTTTTTGGCGGATCATTTGTTATTTGATATTAAAACTATTTATAGTTATTAAATACCTGCCTTTTATTCTTTCTTGTATAAGATATATTGTAATGCTCAATTCAAAGATTATCTAAAACGACGAATGACTTACTCCTCAGAAAATGTATTCTACAAAATGTCCAAACCGACTACCATAAACTTTTATCTCTGAGAACTATAAACTTCAGTTTCCGCAAGCGAAGCCGCGGCAACAGCTACAACATAAAACAAGCCTGTTTCAGTGACAGGCGTAAACAACTCTTTCACACGACATGTTACGAATGTGTCATGTTTTGAGCATTCGTATTGTGGTTCGTGCAGAATAGGGGAGCGGTGTCCTTTAACTAGCCGGAATTGTGTGGAATTATGCGTATCATGTCTACCTGACCTAATTATGTTTGCTAGAATGTGACGTCATAGTCTACTAGTACTTTAGGTAAAGTATTATAATTTTATTCAACAAAATTAAGTTGTTTTACATGTTTTTACCCGACTGCCAAGAAGGGTTATGTTTTTCGTATCGATTACCCAAGTGTTCTCAGATATGTCACGTCAAACAAAAACCAACATGGCGGCCACGAGGAGCCATAGATTGAGGTAAAAAAAAAAAAAAAAAAAAATGTTTGCTACAATATGGGTATCAAATTAAAGGGCTTGTAACGAGGATTCCAAAATGGTATATCATTTACGTATAAAAAAAAATACTATGTGAAAAATTGTTCTTTATCCAAACTAAATACATACTCGAATGCCGTACGCTAGGTGGATTATGAAACTGAAAAGTGTTAAATAAAAAATAAATAAATTTAAAAAATAAAAAAACCCGACTGCATAAAAAACACTTTAAATAAAATCTGAAAAGTAAAAAACAAGTTCGATAAGTCTAGAAGTGTAGTAGATAGCAATGTTACTGTAACAGTCGGGACCCATTAAATAAGCTAGACTAAAATCATTCATTATGGGTCCCGACTGTTACAGTAACATTGCTATCTACTACACTTCTAGACTTATTGAACTTGTTTTTTACTTTTCAGATTTTATTTAAAGTGTTTTTTATGCAGTCGGGTTTTTTTATTTTTTAAATTTTTTTTTTTTTTTAGGAAATGGATTAGATTGTGAATATGTAATTCTGAGGAAAAACAGAAAAATTCTGAATATTGAATTTTTGAAGTGACTCTTAACTAGCATGTTATGCATAGATATTAAAACTTTTATAAAACAGTTTAAATAAATAGGTTTCTATTGATATATTCACGTTTCAGATCTATGATGTTTGCGTGGCTGATTACTGCTCTGGGAAAATTAAATTGCCATTGATTGACACGCTAAGAAGAACAGGTTCTATCTAGAATTCTAAATTAATGCACGTTGGAGCACGTTTCCGAATAACAAGCTGCATTGAATTATTTTATTCTACGAATAAAGTTTTCCCAATACACTCTCAGAACTGGGAATAAAGCTATTTTCCGACATTGCAGAGAACAATCTCGTATTCGTTGCAGTATCGATTTTCCCAGAATATTGGGTAGTTTAATTTAGTTCTAATTAAATTAGGTTAGGTTATATAGGTCGTCAGGTAATACCCGAATCTGGGACAGACAAATGAGAACTGTGACCTATTTCTCTTATTAAAAGCGTATTATAACGTATGACATAATATTATGTTGGGCTCGGCCTGTGAGGGTGTTTTAATGAATTTTACATCATTAAATTAAAGTAGTAATTAGTTTTCGTGTGCTTTTACAAGTAATTAAAAAGGGATCCATATTTTTATAATGATATAACGTAATTATAAAGATTAATTGGAAAGATTTATCTTTAGCAAATACAGTATTCACTACCATGCATGATTTATTTTTGCTCCTATAATTTTATAGTAATGGAAGTATATCACGAGGTATATGTATATAAAATATAGTCGATAACTTTTCCTCTAGATCTTGTTTACAAAGTTCCGTTAGCGTCTCAAACTATTCTTAGGTCTATATCAATAAAAAAGGTATTTATATAAATAATAATAATAAATAAATGCGGACAACATCACATGATACATTGCTTTGAACCCAAAGTAAGTAGCTATTTAGCACTTGTGTTATGGAATTTAGAAACAACGAAGGTACCACAAACACCTAGACCCGAGGCAATGTAGAAAAGTGAGTTTCTACATTGACCCGTCCGGGGATCGAACCCGGGACCTCTGAGCTAGCGACACCTTGAAAACCGGTGCGTACGCCACTCGACCACGGACGTTAAAATCAATAGAAACTGTTCTTCAAACTAAATCTTGTCTTTGAAAGCCTGCTAAGGATTTAATTACCAGAGTACATCTAGGCTGTTTTATTTGATGTTTATTAAGTAAGTAGTTCGTCCTTTATTGATGTTATAACTATCGTATTTAAACTACATTAGTTTTTATAGCGACTTAACGTTATATGAAGGAGGATATGTTGTTAGTTCCATCACCTTTGGTCGCAGCACATGTTTATCAATTGATACTGTCAACTTGTACGATCTGCGAGTTCGTAGATAGGGTTGACAATTGACTGTTACAACGGAATTACATTGCCATCCAATCGGATATTGTCAGTAACATTAATACAAAGGTTTTAAATAAACATCCTACGTATGTCCTGATACCAAGTCTAGATGTCACGAAATACCTATAAATCATTAGATTTTTTTTTCTCAATGTCCTCGTAGAACTGTTAGATATCGATGAGTCTAGTTCGTCCCACCAGCTTCTAGAACTGCCACGTGGTCTCTTTTTGTCGTACCTTATAATTAACTTAAATTAATTAAATATACTTATGCGTAGATCAAGTTGGCAACCCTAGTAATGGACCACACTAAGCAAACTCATTTCTTAATCAGTCTGCATACACATGTAAAGTATCGGAATGCTGTTAGTTTTAGTTATACACTTGTCAATGAATTATTTATCAATGGAGGAGACTAGGTAAACAACTCAAGAGATGCAACCATAACTTTTAAGTTTGAGGGCTTAAGGATTCGTTTTTTTTTAATCCCCCCTTTAAGAGACTAAACATGTCAAAACTTAATTATAATAATAATCCAGCCTTTTAAACGTCCCACTGCTGGGCACAGGCCTCTTCCCATATAGAGAAGGCACGAGCATTGATCACCACGCTTGCTCTCTGGGGATTGGCGATTGGAGATCCCAAATTTTGAAATCCAGGTTTCCTCACGATGTTTTCCTTCACCGTTTGACAGAAGTGTCTTAGAATAATTAAGAAAGTACAAGAACAAACAAAGACTAAAATTAAATCTTATATAAATAAATAAAACTAACACGCGTCAAAAAACTCATCGTCATCCTTGTCAATGGCGGGAAACGTGCCCAGAAGGCTGGCAGCATTGCCACGTTGAATGGCTATGCCGATTCTCTGTGCAAGGAACAAACCAGCTCTCTGATCACGAGTAGAGTCTACCAAACGTTTTGACAGTTCTTTAAAAAGATTTCTTGTATTAGATTTAAGTATTGAATTGTAAATAAAAAGATGTCGTGTGCTTAAGAAAGTACATATAACTTTGAAAAAGCCACATTGGTACTTGCTTGGGTTCGAACCTGCAACCTTGTGCATACAAATCCGTTCATTGAACCGCTAGGCCACCACGACAAACTTACTAATATAGACATTATAGATGTGCCTAAATAAATATTATGATATGTGAAAATTAATTTACATAGTGTACGATTGCCCAGACATTAGGTGATATACTCGTGATATAATGGTAAATATTATGCACATGCGCAGATAGGTATATAATACATATAACATAAGTTCTTGAATCTGTATAGCTCGTCAGTTTAGGTACAACTGTCTGTCCAAACTAGACCTAGCATTGTTAAATTAAATCTGATAACACACAGTCCCACCCAAGTTATATAACGTCCGAAGTTATCGCTATCCACAGATTACCTTCAGTCAGTTAACAAACTGCTTTCAGTTAAAGTACTTCAAGTTAAATAGTACGTCGCAAACGTAGGCGTTATATAATAACTTGTTCTGTAACTTGATGTTTCACGATATCAAATGTTTAAAATGAAGTTCTCTCTGAACTTTAACTCAAATAAGTCTTGTTCTATATTTTTAATGGACTTCATAAAATGAGTAAGGTTCTTTGTTTCTCTTTATTATATTTTGAATACAGCTATTAATCATACTTACAAAGAAATACAGATTTGCAGAAAAAGGATTTAAAATAATTTTCGCACAAGGGTCGCGAAGCTCATTCATTAAAAAGTGCAAATGTTTATTAGCAATAATCTAAGTAGTGTGTAAAAAATTAACTGGCTTATATTTAACTAAGAAAATACCAATTCAAGTACGACGTATTTCCAGCCATATAAATTAACATCACAACAAAAGGAATTACACTAGTTAAAACTAAACAAGTATTCTGACAGCCCTCAATAGATTTATAACCTATCAAAGTTTAATATCCATCATAAACTGATGTAACTTAACCAGACAGTTTACAGTTTACGTGTAGTAATTGTTTACAGCGCAATTAAAGTTCCACGGTTAGTAGTTACTAGCCTGTAAAATCTCCTGTAGTTACCAGCCTGTAACTGCCTCGTTGGCCTAGTGGCGCTAAGCGCGACTGCTACGCTAGAGGTCTTGGGTTCGATTCCCAAGTCGACCAAGGTGTTATTGGGTTTTTCTATGAAATTCTCAGTAGCAGGTCGGAGTTTGGATTTGTGCCCGGTTAGTGGCAATAGGCTCGCCCCCTATTACATGGGACCTAAACATACCGGCGAACTGTGGGTGTGTACATTGGTACACCTCTGCCTAACCCTTCGGGGATACAGGCGTGATGGTATGTAAAATCTCGTAGTATGAAAAAAGAGCATTTTATAAGTCTGTCAGTAACGCTTGTGTGTTATTCTTAACGTTTGATATTGTCGATATATGCCCATAAGTTACAAGAGAATTAAACAAAAACGTGAAAAAAATTACACAAATATATAATAAGTATGTAATCATTAGTAGAAAATAAATAATTATTAAGCGAAAACTATAAAATTAATAACGCTAAAAAGACCAAACCAACAATTCCTTTTCAAGCCTTACTTTATTAATTTACATGGCTTTAAATAACTTTGAAATAAAATATACCTCGCTGCAAGGTGCACACAAAATTACAAAAACCTTTTAAAATCGCAATTTCCGATAATACAAGCTCAAACCGAACTAGACGAAGCGCACCACGTAGCTCGTAGCTCCTGCACTAAAGTACTCTAAGAGCTGTGTCGTTACATTGTCTTCGAAGTCTGCCAGACAATGGAGCGCCCAGACTCAGACCAGACCGACGGCTTTTATCTAGACCTAGACTCGGTTGATTACATTTAGGTAGGTTTCGAAGCCGCTGTTTACTTTTAAATTAAGAGTTGAATTTTTGTTGACGGTAAATACAGTCAACAAAATTCAACGACTTTTAATTTGATTAGGTTTGATGAAAGTTTGCTGTAAAAGTTATTATAATTAATGTGGCAAATTATAATTAAGGGGTTTTGATATCACCAATCATTTATGGAGTACGTCTTATATAACAACTAGCTGTACCCGGCATGCGTTGCAATGCAATTTTTTCTACCTAGCGCCTGCCTACTACCTGCATACCTTAGGGGTATGAAAAATAGACAGTAGCCGATTCTCAGACCTACTACTCAATATGCATATAAAATTTCATAAAAATCGGTCAAGCGGTTTCGGAGGATTATGGTAACTAACATTGTGACACGAGAATTTTATATATTACAATAATAAGTAGTTGTCTAGAACACAGTTTTATAAGCAACGAGAAAAGCTTCCTTTTATTTCTGCTCCAATACGCTATAAGATAATTTCGCTAGACATATAAAGAAAAATAGGCTAGACAAAAACATTTCTGCCAAATCATAGTATAAGATCCCTTTGTATCTAAGTAGAATTCATTTGTATAACCCTGTAAATGCAAACGTCGCTAAAATTGTGCTTACGTAGTTAATGAACTCGTAACGTATATCATCTGTTTTCATTACCTTTGTCGAACGTTTATTAGAGTTCCGTATGCGTATAACAGAACCCTTAAGCGATTAGTCACGCTGACAAGCTGCCACGCCGTCATTCTGAAAACTTTTTGACGTTTGAAATAGTTTGAATTCTTGACGCAGTAATGAAATTAATTGCAGGAGGTATAATTTACAAGAATGTTGTGATTTAAATTTTGCTTGAGGTCTACCGCAGTTAGCCCGAACGCAGGCTTTAACTGCTTCACCGAACTTAAATTTGATTTCAGTGTAACATTTTAAATGTTTGTTGTTTTACAAATTAAAACTAAACTTCCGCAAACGTTTAAAGCTGAGGAGGCAATAGGGACGTTTTCTCAAGAACATAAAACTTTATTGGGGCTGTTTTAAAGTCACGTTAAAAGATGCCGAAAAATAAAAAGTTGGTGTCCCCATTTCCCTAGATGTTAATGAAAACTTGCGTCAAAACTTTTTGTAAATGAAAAATTGAAGTGTCAATTATGAAATGCCAGAAAAGAGCTAGAATTTTTTTTTGTTGTACATAACAGCGAAAATAAATTGGCATTTGGCAGTCTTTGTTATTAGCAGAATAGTAGACCTAATAAATAATCATACCATGGTAGAAGTCCAATCCACTTAGCAGTTTACTGTTAAGTTATGAAACACAAATATATGTCCTCTAACTTTAAGCTGAATAACGTGCAAATTAAATCTGCTATATTTGATCAAACAAATTACATACAAAACTCAAACACCACTGTTTGCTTCCAGAAACTTTAAAGTGGAGTTGAGTTTAAACTTTCAGCTAACATTCGGAATGCATACAACTCAGGAAAGTCACAGTTGAGTAAATACAGTGACAGAAATGCAACATCCTGTGACGAGATATTGGATGGAAATTGGAACGCGCATCAATATACCAACCTGTGATATTATTTGATCTAGATATGAAGACTGGATAAAGAGAGCGCTATCGAGTCTGTATAAAGTATTTTTTCTGTGATATGGGAACAGGAATTTAAACTATGGTGGTAGAGATGGGTCAATAAGACCGGCAAAGTTTACTGAATATTTCGAAAACCATAGGACCTAGTCACTCTGAGTAGTTTCAGGGTCGTAACGTAAGTAAACAAAAACCTTAATAAATTAAAGGAACGTCAACAATATCAAACGATTTGCATCCTCAATCCCACAAAATCCTTTGTCAAAAAACTATCTCATTCCCTGCTGCTCAGAACCTCAGTCTATTATTATCATCAGAACGTCTTCCACTGCACTAAGTAATGTTTCAGAGCACGGCTCTCCTTTGTGCCACAATCGCGGGCCCATTCACGCCGCGACTTTTTTTTCTCCTATTCATCTCCCAGACTCCTCTCGTCATTACTACGCATGTCACAGATTACAATGATGTATTGTGCGAAACCGCACATGTCTGTAATCAGAAACTTGAAAGCTTATTTATATTTGAGACGGAAACAATGTTAAAAATAAACCGAAAAGCTACGCAAAAATTAAATCGTTATTTTTCTCTCAATTTAATAATTTTTAGTTTATTTTTTAAGCATTTTCTGAAGTTATTTTGCATTCGATTTCACCAAGATCAAGATAGTAATTACTTTCGAACAATTTTAATAAGATGCAACTCGTTAATTCTGTCACAAAAATGTACATACGTCAATCTTTCACATAAAAACTGACATTAAGCTGTACGAAACATCTGTTGTTAAAAAAAATATCTGGTTGGGAATGAGTCAACATTGTCCATTTCTTGAGACCGGAACATTTTTTTCTGTAATTAAGAATCGGTATTATGTTTTAAATGACAAAAACGTCATTATGTCTTTAACTACAGTATTATTTCTATTACAATTGCCGCGGTACCAGATGAAATGGTACGATTGTGTGAAAGTTCTCTTATAAAAGTGCTGTTATTAGGTAGTAAAATTGTGTTTTATTACATATTTCACACTAAGATTTACGGATATATACAGCTGAACATATACAGTAAACTTGTACCGCTTTACCTGAACCTGTAACTCTTCTTCGAAAAGAAAAAGGGAACAACAACAGATTCCAATATTGTTACACACAAAAACTGTTTTGGTATCATTGAAAAGGTTTAAGATTTGAGAATTGCACGACCTTCGATTTCCTTTTTGGCATTCTAGTAATACAATAGCTTCTATTTATCGTCAAAACTTGGTTTCATTAATTTGCTGTGTTTCCACAAATTTTATTATTTTTTTTTTTCGTTTAGATTCGTTTAGACCGATCAAAAGCCAAACAACATCCGTTCTTTATCAAGCGGTGCCAATTAATGTGTTGTCCCACACATGCATTAAAACTTTAGTAAACAGTACAAAAGTTGGTATCCATGCGAATGACCGTGGTTAGGTTAAAAAACCCTAGTCCAAACATGTGCACGTTTCTGCCCGAAGTCACAGGTTAAATGCTTTATACAATCTGCGACCGCCAACGCAATTGTTTCTATTCGTCTAATACACCGTCCTTGTTGCCACCGAAATTATGTATTCTAGTCCTTAACACCTTTGGCTACGACCCAAGGAGACTCCTTAACAATTTGCAAGTGGACCCAACGCACGAGGATGTGGGAATGGCATGCCATTTCTATAGTGGGTCGAATGAATGTTGATGCCGCCATTTTCGGGTCAACCGGCAATTTTTTTAGATTAGAATAAATTAACCCACTGTATGTGAGCACAAATGTAGAACTAAAAGTAAGTTGGAGCTCTTTGGCAACCGTTCCGTTGTAACTTGTAAATAGGTGATTCTAGGGAGTTAATTAATAAATAATAAATAAATGCGGACAACATCACATACATTGCTCTGAACCCAAAGTAAGTAGCTAAAGCACTTGTGTTATGGAATTCAGTAGAGGTACCACAAACACCCAGACCCGAGGCAATGTAGAAAATTTTGGGTTTCTACATTGACCCGTCCGGGGATCGAACCCGGGACCTCAGAGCTAGCGACACCTTGAAACCGGTGCGTACGCCACTCGACCACGGAGGTCGTCATAATAATTGATAGCTATCTTGATTGTGGCAATAATAAAACAATATGTATTCCGTAATGCGCTTATTGCCTTGGAAACAACCATACAGCTGTTAAACATACTTACCTATGTATTTCTAAATACATACATATTATAAGTAAATTACACCCAGATACAAAACAAATAATCATACGTATCGCACAAAGATTTTACCGAGATAGGTATAGAACCCACGACCTCCGGTTTAGGAGTCAAGATCACAAACCACTAGACCACCACTCCAGTCAATTGAGAAAAAAAAACAAAGTGTTTTGTTCCACATTCTTTAGACTTGTAGAGTTTCCTTTACATCGTACAAAGATTTATTATAACAACTAGAAATTCCATTCCCGACAGGGACAGGGTCGGGTATCAACCGGCGTTGACCCTTGAGAATGCGAAGATCACAACAATTAAATTACACACGCGATATCACTGTTTGTCTGTCTGTAATTAATTGATTGGTGATCATTCAATGTATGTCTTATCTTTGACATAATCAACAGCTATGAAGTATGATCTTTAAACAATGGATGATAATCTCTTGTGATGTGAGTGTTACTCTCGGGATAGGACAATGGCAAAGATTACATTTTTATTATTATAAGTTATCTTATATATAAAATTCTCGTGTCACAATGTTAGTTACCATACTCCTCCGAAACGGCTTGACCGATTTTTATGAAATTTTATATGCATATTCAGTAGGTCTGAGAATCGGCTACTATCTATTTTTCATACCCGTCAGTGGTAGAAGGTAGGTAGTAGGCAGGTGCTAGGTAGAAAAAATTGCATTGCAACGCATGCCGGGTACAGCTAGTATTACTATATTATTATAAGTATTTAGAAAGAACACACACATCATTTTATAAAGCAAAAACACGTGTCTAAAAAGAATGATTAGTGTACTCGTAAATCATTAATATTGCTCTCAACAATAAATGTCCTCTTAATCATATCTAACTTCACTCAAACAACCATAAAGATACATTTAGATCAGTGCATTAGTATATAAAAATAGTTAGTATTTCCGGTGCAGCACGTGCCAGTTTTTACGGCTATTAGATAACCGGAGATAAATTACGGAGGCGCGCGCGCAGCCACCGCTGCCACCACGGGATATAAAAATAATAATCCTGGCTAGAGACAACCGCATTCTACAACGTTCAGTAGTGTTCCGTAGATTATAATATTGTTGTTTTTTTATATTATTTTTTATATGATGCTAATAGCTATTAAAGATTGCTGTCAACTATTTTAGAAAAGTATTATATACATTTTTTTTAAATTGGTGCAGTAGTAGTATAAATTTAATATTAAAAATGTACTGTTGTACTCTGTCAGCTGTTTCTGTTTTCGTCTTAATTGTGTGAGGGACGTAAATTTTGAACCAATTAAAACCCTTCAAAGGGAATAGAACAAAGATTCCTTACTTTATTACGCAAGATTCCGTATTTTACTGTTCAACCCTAAAAGTCAAACTGTTTTTATGGTTGTTTGGCGCCGTGACCACAGAAAGTTGACTAATAAGCGGAATAAATCGTTCACCACTTTACGGATGTGGGAAATAAATGTATGTATTATGTATAGGTTTTATTATTAAATGATATTTACCAAATGGTTAAATTAAACCGCAAATGAAATGTAGTATAAATACCATATTGGTATGTTAGTTTTATTGTTTTTATTAGTTTAATGAAATATTTAATATTACATGACAATTGTTTTAGTTGGTAAATTTTTTTACTAATTTTATTTATATTCTAACTTTGATCGTCCTACTGCAGAACCTAGGTGCTGATTCTATTAAGAAATCTGACCTGCAACTCCTGCAAGACAGAATATGAAGGAAACATGTAGGTGTTGTATAACAAACAAATAATATTATTATGTAGGTACGCTTTATGTTCAGAAAGCATCATATTTCTCCTCGATTCTCTTTGTCATCGTAAGATAATCTCCCTTTTATACAGCCGCGAACAATCGAGTGAACCGAACAACAAACGTACCAAACATACCTACTTGAGGAAATGAACTGTCTATATGTATAGTAGACCACATAAGTTTGTAAACAAAGAATCACGAATTTCAACCTTACTGCTTCGAAATAAAGGTCACTATGTCAAAGTGTTAATACTGAGGTGCGGTAGACTGTACCTGCAGAATGAACATCATAATCAGAAACGTGTTGGCGCCTTCCAAAAATAAAAACGTATTTCAGAAATTTAATGTTTTCAAACTGGTGCAATAGGAAAAATATTTTCCTTTTAACGAACTCTTCGCAATGAGGAAGATGTAAATAAAAAAAAAACGCATTTTTATTGGCTTATCGAAAAATTTAGGTGAATAAAAAAATAACTGCGAAAAAATTATGTCGATATCTCCAGTAGTTAATTTTTTATAAATTTTTCAATTTCGTATCTCCCGATAACTTTTTGAGCCGGCCGAGAACCTGTCGTGACGTCACGCCGCCGTACCGCAGGCGACGGGCGCTCGGGCCGGCCGGTGGTTATTTTAAAATTATGATACCTCCTAAGATGTTGATGGAAATCAAGTAATGTCAAAGACAATTTTGTTCACAATTAAATACTTGTGATTAATATCACATTTATTTAGATAAGGATTAGTATAATTTTGACAAAACGCCTTCGCAAATAATTCATAATTTAAAACAAAGTTGATTTCCATAAAAATGCGGTTATAGTATTAAATCTTGAAAGATAGCCATATGTTGTCGCTGACTTTTTTTTAGAACTTTTAAAGAGGAACAATTTCGTCATACATGATTTTTGCCTAACTTCAACCGTTTACGCTGCGCACGCAACGGAAGTTCTCAAATAGGGATATTTTTCCGTTTTTGTTACATTTTCCATTGATGCTTCGCCCTATTGGGTGCAGCATAGTGTTATAAAGTCTGAATCAGTAGTTCCTAAGATTAGCAAGTTCAAGCAAACAAACATACTCTTTAGCTTTATAATATCAGTATAGATAGGTAGATTTCTCATGTTGAACATTTTACTCATGTTCGAGAACATGAAAAGCAGCGGAATGCTAAATATTCAGTAGTATATGTGCCCCAATGTTTCACAAAATCCCCTTTTAAAATAAATAAAATTTAAACTTCCTATTGCATTATCTATCTGTGACTGAAAGTTCTGTCAAAATCGGTCCAGCCGTTTCAGAGATTACCCGGAACAGGCAGACAGCCAAACAAAAAAATTAAAACATTTTTTTTTACGTAAGTATGTACCGTATTTGTAGTTAGTGTAATGCTGTTAACCTAAAGTGTGTTTGTAATTTCATATTAAGATATCTATGATAATATAAGAAAGAGGCAAGATTTGATTGATTGTTTCTTTGTTTGCATTTTGAATAGGCTACGAAATTATTAAACCTATTTAAAAAAATCTTTCATTGTTGATTAGCTACACTATCGTTGCGTGAAGTAGCCTATATTATATTAAAATAATAATAGGGATCCTTACTAAAACTCCAATAATGAAACAAGTGTTCTTTCATTAAAAAAAAAATACAATGACGTTGCTGGAAATGGCGACCTTGTGTTTGACCTTGGTAGTAATCCTTATCAAAATAATTTGCTTTATATTTAAGGCTGCTTTAATACCATTATATCATCATCATCATGTCAGCCCGGAATCACCTACTGCTGGGTATAGGCCTCCCCTTTTTTCTGCTATTGTTATCTGTCCTGCTCGTAATATAATACATTATATTATATATTATTATTATATTAATACATTATATTAATTAAAGTTATATAATACCATTATATAACTTGATTTTTTCAATTTGGACATTACATTCGAAAGATAACACGAGTTCAAAAGTATAAATATTAGAAAAAAGTCGCTTGGTTAATGGTGGCCGCTCTCTCCGCTCGGCTAACTATGCGATGTAGACGTCACTGGAGTACGGGAGGGGAGTAAACTAAAATAAAATATAAAATGTAATAGAAAGATTCATAAACAATAATAAAAAAAGAAATAACAATCCAATTTTCTTTATAATGAAATTTAATGTACCTACTCTTTTTTTGTAGCCCATTCAAAAACGTGTTTGTGTGAGTGTTTATTAAAATTAATATATTTTAAAATGTTTGTTAAATACTCGTGCGAAGCCGGGACGGGCCGCTATGGATAGAAATAAAGTTTTAGCATTATTTTTCACATTGAAACGATATTTTCAAGAATGACGACTTGTTCTTCCTTTTTATTAATTTACGACAATATAATACACGAGCACATACTTTTTTTTTGTCATTTCGGGCACAAATCAGTTTTCAGTTTCTAATATAAATTAATTTTAAACACAAGCTTCAAATTTAACTAAGCTCACAGCAATAGTGTAGACTTATCAAACAAGCCCAAACGCGATGCGATTACGTCATTTAGTTAGAGAGTTCCTCGGGCCACCTTCTGGCGCCATCATCAGATCAGCTCGAAAGTACTATAAAATTATATTGTCATCCAAACTTAACAGATATACAAAATTTCAGCTCAATCAGTTAAAGATATCTGTTTCAAAATTAAGTTGCAAGATTCCACTCATAGCTGTAGGTACAAACGTATACATTGAATGTTAAATAAAAGCTTGTAAAGATATATTTTTTGGCGTGCTAACTGTTGTATTAGTACAAAGAAGACTATTCAGTAACTTTACGCTACTCTTTTTTCCATATTTAGCAAAATCTAGAAAAATATGCGAGTAACATAAAAATACTGCATGAAATCGTATGTACGGGAGCGGAGGACGGGCGTTGTGACGTCACGCGTTGATCGGGCGAACCAAAACTAAATTTAAGAATGCCCGACTTTAAAAATTCGTAAAAAATAGAGTTTTTGAGATATCGCTAAAATTTTTTCACCATTGTTTTTCTAATTTTTAGTTTGATTTTTCTAGATGATAAAAAAAACATGCTCATCTTCCTCATTCTAACTGGCAGCTCAAAAGCCTTTTCAATGTTACGTACTATTCTTCTTTTTATTCGCATAGGTCTTAAATTGCCACTGTTTTAGTTTAACGTAAAAACGCTACGGGGGATTTTTAATCCCAAATTATTTTACCTAGCTTTGACCTTTACAAAGGGCTAACCAAAAGGTGGCAAACCGTTATAAATTGTATTTAAATAAAAAATACAAAAAATGGATTACATTTGAAGGGCAGAGACAAGAGAACTCGGGTCAAAGGCCAGACAATGCTAATACAGTTTATAAAAGTCACAGAATATTTAATATAATAGAGCTTATCAAAATAATATGAGCTTTCATCATAGTGAACGTTTTGCACGTGACAAGCTTGCCTACAAATTACCTGCCGTACGCCGTACGCAATCAGAAAACCAATATCGCGAATTCCCGGAGGCTGTAATTAAGTTGTTCTAGCTAGCCCCAAGCGTTTATTGTTTATACACTATAGCCTACATGAACGCATTTTAATAGGTTATCAGCTTCTACTACATAATCTCCTTGAGTGTTCATAAGTTATTGGCCTTTTATTATCCTAGAGTAATTTAATTTTAACGGTACTAGTCAATTAATTTGGCTCTGAAAGACGATTATAATCATTTATTAATCTAGGATGATAGATTAATAAATGATTATAATCGTCTTTCAGAGCCATCATAATCGCTAAGCGCAGTAAATAAATATAAAAGCAGACTAAAAATAATATAATAGCTATCATTTAATTACTCAACGCCCGCAGACATGTCTTGCTTGCTTGCTTTACCACTAGGGCATAGGAACCGGGTTTTCCCGGTTCCAAAAGAACCGGGAATTCCCGGTTCTGAGGGTCACTGAAAGAACCGGTTCTGTAAATCGGAGAACCGGTTTTTTCGGTACTTTCGGTTCTTTCGTTCTTTCTTAAAATAAATTTAGAAATACCTCAAATCATGCTAAATATCAAGTTATTATCATATAATATTGTTTTCACTTGCCTCTCCCACATAATTTTTGTGGATCCAGATTCCAGCTACATTTGTGAAATCAGTTTCAACGTCGCATTAATCTCATTCTGCCGATCTAAGTACATTGTATTAAATTTTGGCACTACAAAAGACATCAAAATTACCATTATTTATTAATATTATTTTAATCATTATTTATAATCGAAACCTGGGCTGTATTGCAGTTCCTCCAGCGATGTCATATCGACTATAGGTATATTGAGGTGTTGAAGTGTTTGTATAGTAACGCCACCATGTCGATCCGGTTACAAGACGAGAGCACGAAACCAATCCAACTGCAGCGTGGTGTGAGACAGGGAGACGTTATTTCTGCGAAACTGTTCACAAATGCTTTGGAGGACGTCTTCGAGCTCTTGGACTGGAACGGGTTCGGCATCAACGTCAATGGCGAATATATCACTCACCTTCGTTTTGCCGATGATATAGTGATCATGGCGGAGTCGCTGGAGGAGCTCAATACTCTGCTCAGCGACCTCAGTATCGTTTCTCAACAGGTGGGCCTTAAAATGAACATGAACAAGACGAAGATCATGTCCAATGTCCATGTCGCACCTGTACCGGTTGTTGTTGGGAATGATACTCTCGAAGCTGTCGACCACTACGTCTATCTTGGAAAAGTAGTTTAGTTAGGCCGGTCCAACTACGACAAAGAGGTCGCCCAAAGAATCCAACTCGGATGGGCAGCGTTCGGGAAACTACGCGACATATTTTCGTCCAAAATTCCGCAGTGTCTGAAGACGCAGGTCTTTGACCAGTGTGTGTTGCCAGTGATTACATATGGGTCTGAGACGTGGTCGCTAACAGTTGGCCTTTTGGTGAGGCTCAGAGTCACTCAACGAGCTATGGAGAGAGCTATGCTTGGGATTTCTTTGCGCGACAGGATCCGGAATACGGACATTCGCCAAAGAACTGGAGTCACCGACATAGCTCGAACAATATGCAAGTTGAAGTGGCAATGGGCAGGCCATATCGCTCGAAGAACCGATAACCGCTGGGGAAGAAAGGTTCTCGAGTGGCGACCACGAACCGGAAGGCGCAGCGTTGGCAGGCCTCCCACCAGGCGGACTGTCGATATCGTCAAAGTTGCGGGCACCCGGTGGACGCAATTGGCGAGTTGTCGTTCATTGTGGCGTTCTAGGGGGGAGGCGTTTGTTCAGCAGTGGACGTCTTCCGGCTGATGATGACTTATTTCATATATAGTTTTCGATTTCTATAGTGAAATATAAACAACTACGAAAAGCCTGATTTAAAAGTACTGATTATTGTTAAATGTTACTTAAAAACGATGTTGTAATTAGGAGTATAATTATAAAAATTATAAACAATGTGATTTCCAATAAAGTGTATTTTATCCATTCTCCTTTATTCGTTATGGTAGTAGAAAATCAGCTTATCAACTAAAACTTATCAAAAAGAACAGAAAGAACCGAAAAAACCGGGTACCCGGTTCCAGCTTGAGTTTGGAACCGAAAGAACCGGTTCCTAAAATTGGGCCGGTTCTCGATGCCCTATTTACCACGCAATTTTATCCCCACGCATTCGAGGGTTAAACAATTTCACGAATTTAATTTCAGTAGCATTTTAAAAAAGGTCGCATATTCAAATGCCACTTTGACATTTAAATATTTTAACGTTCTATTTCGTATCTGTGGATAAAAACGATACATAAAAAGACGATCGTTTGTCGGATATTGTTTTTGTGTAAGCTATTTTCTGTTCATTTTTTTTACTGCAAAAAGTGTGATCATTAAGTTTTGATCGACTAGTGAAGCTTGAAAGTGTCGTTTAGGGTTTTCCAGAGAGCTGGAAAAGTGTATAGAGTAAATTGCTTGCTGTCCGTAAGGGAAATAGAGCAAGCGAGTGCATTGGCCGTCGCCTCATGTATGTTGGTATAGTCGTGTTCATTTACGGCACATAGGACATCGTACTATGTGCTACACTGGCCGGCTCGTAACGCCGGGAAATGGACCAGTTTGTGACGCTTCCGATGAAAATGGTTTGTAAAACTTTATTTTATGCTTTGTTAAATAATTTCTACGCAGTTAAAACGTAGATTTTAATTGTTCTGATATATAGAAAGCAAGCTAAAATATCGAGTGTAGAATCCAGGTGGACCGGCCACCAGTTTTGACAGTAAATGTCAAATATCCATATGACACCAATGTTTTCTTGAAAATCACTTCTTTTTGAAGTACAAATTTTTAGTCGCTTCTTTAAATCCAGCTCATAATTAGCGTATACTATATTACTCAAATATAGGTAGTTATTTATACCAGAGTAATAATTTCTTACATAACAAACAAGTTACATAGTATCGTACGTGACACAGTGGGACGACGCCTTGTTAGAGACTGCCAATGTGTAGTGTCCAGAGATCTTGTTAGAATAAATTTGAAATAAAGAAATGGTAAATGCGTCCTTAATTTACCATGCGTCTGCGACAGTAACGTTACATCGTTTTTACACGACTGCCCAAAAAGGAGTGTTATGTTTTCAGGGTTCATGTATGTATGTATGTAGGTATGTATGTATGTAGGTATGTATGTATGTAGGTATGTATGTATGTTTGTGAGTTTCTTTATTCCACCATAACTTCTAAAAGGCTTGACCGATTTCAATGTTTGTGGTATCATTAGAAGCTTTGAGTTATCCCGAGTGACATAGGCTATGTGGACATTAAAAAATGGTCAAGTGTGAGTCGAAATCGCCTGCAAAGGGTTCCGAACGAAATTTTTTTTTGAGTTGTGTCATGCTTTTTTATTGTTCACTAAAAGGTATTAAATAAAAAAATTATAATTAAAAATTAAAAAACACGCCTGCCATGTAAAAAAAATTAAAAACAAGTCAAATATTTGCAGTCGGGGTCGGTTACTTGGAACAATTCATTACAGGTAACCCCGACTGCAAATATTTGACTTGTTTTTAATTTTTTTTACATGGCAGGCGTGTTTTTTAATTTTTAATTATAATTTTTTTTTGTTTCTATTGGTATCTGCTAGGTTTACTTGGATGCTGCAACTTTGACAATGACTGTTGGTTATTGTGCATAGAGACCGCCTTACAAAAGGGTACTAATAACTTGTATAAAAATATCAAATTACACAGTGCGCCTACGTGTTTTCCTAAAGGTACCTACCTACTGTTATGGATAACGTTATCCTATTCTTAAGCGTAGACCACCCAGATTCTCAAACACAAATTTAAAAGAAGTGTATTATTAATTTTGGTTTAAAAACAAAAATAAAAGGTGATACATTTGTATCTTAAAAAAAGCCGTAAATCAGGTGTCGGAAGTGATATTTATGTCATTGAGGGTGGAATTGTAAAGTTGTTTTAATTTATGGCTTGTTAGCTTCTGCCCCCCGGATTTGTCCGTGTTTTGTACAAGTGTATTCTTGTTCCGCTGTTGGTTTTATTTCACTAATTACAATAAGACGATTGTTGTTCGTTCACACGTTAGTCACGTTTACAATTTAAGTGTAATAAAAGAAAAATACACAGTATGCATTTGTTGTAAGCCATATTTTGTATGTTTATTTATTTTGGATGTGTTTGTTTACTGAGCAACATATATATTTTTTTTTTTTGTACAAATCGATTCTATTTTCGTGGCAAATTAAAAACTCACAATAGGGTGGGTATGTTATGAGAGACTGCGTCGAATTAACAGTCCTTGGATTTTATCTACATCCACCTTACAGATTCATTAATGATAGATACATTATGTCCTAGAAAAGTTTGTCCTTTATAAAGAAATGTCCTGTAAGAGCAAGATACACTGCAGACGCTCCGTCATATGCCCTGGCCCTCAAACAAATCACAAACACATAGCATACTTAACACTGCAATCCCTGTAACCACTTAGTACAAAGCTGTAACTGAAACGCCGACTTCACGACAGATATTATCAATGATTCATTTTATTTAATTACAAGAGCTTTACGATGTCTTTAAATAGTCTTTAATTATGTCGTTAAATTGTATAGAGGAGTGTTTTGTGAATACTTCCCCGCTCTAGTGGGTTTGTATTCAGATTTCGCGTTATATGAGAGAAATTGAGACGGGTGTTCACGTTTCTGTAATGGGTTTCTGGTAGTATGAGTAGTTTTCTTATGGCACTAATGTACGTTTATAGTTGCATATTAAAAAGTATGTATTGTCTCAATACTTACTGTCTTTTTAAGTTAACATCATGCTCGATTTAGCCACAAATAATTAATTGAGATTCTAGATATTTATTTTCCCAAAAATATTTTTATATTAAGTTCATAATCCAATCAAATTGTCATAATATAACAACATGTTTTAAAAAGGAAACTAAATAAGTTTCATCTTCTTTTATAACTAAATATAATCTTATTTTAATGTTATAAATTTTGTTTTTCTGTCTCGCTTACTTTTAATCGAAAGTACTGAGTAACTAAATTGTTGTTGTCACATTAAGCTTAACTAAAATATCTAGTAGCAGGTCAATTGAATTAAGCGGCGACGAGTAGCCCCGTTTAGACAAACTTGAGGCAATTGATCGTCAATGAAGTGCGTTTGTCCGCGGTAACCCCACTAACAACGGTAATCCAGCTGAGCCAACTAATACGCCTTTAAGTGTTCGATACAACTTGAGATTATTTACACTGTATTCAGTGTCTAGTATTTGTGTTTAATCCGATTTTATTGGGTTTAGATTAGATTAGGTTTAAATCTTGTGAAATACAGCCTTATTGATAAGGCCGTTTTTCAAGTTATAAAAATGATCGTAAGACCTCTGCTGAGCAACTATTTACTAACCTAACTATATGTATAAAAATGTAGCTTTGGCATTTAATTCAATATACTTCTCTTTCTTTTATTCTGGTAAGTTTTTACTAAAATGCATCAAGTTTTTTTTACTCTGCATAATGTATAGAAAGCTTGCAGTTTCAGTGCTTGTTATCAACACAACACATCTGCTGCACGTATTCCATATTACATGTAATACATAGTACGAACACATTTCTGGATACCCATAAAAAGCGAGCATTTTTCGCAAAAACGAGTTACTCTGAAATGTGACAACACGAGCGATAGCGTTACTCTGTAGCGCAGTTTATATGGCAGTATTCAAAATACATAAGTTAGAACATGTGTCCCTACTCTACCGCGTAAATATTTATCCATTTTCCGGAAAATATAAGCAATTCTGTCTAAAGGTTATCACCTTTAGACAGAATTGCTTATATTACGTGAACTCACTGACAGAGATTTGCAAAGATTATCACTGAGAATATACGGCATTTTTTATGGCCGTCAACAACATTACAAAATATTTTATGAATCATCTGCAATACTGTACCATATTTAGGTCGTTATTTTATTTATGAAAATACTTGAGTTTGCAGACGTTCTGACATCAAATATTAGCGAATTGGCAGCGCATCCGTACTGCACACAGCTCTTCACGTACTAGACGCCAGTTCAGGCTGGCTAGAGGTTTCGGGTTGCTCGTTTCACAGTTCACACACATCGCAATAAATTCTCGTTTCCCGATAGATATTTCGACATTTGGCTATAAATCCCAGCGAAGTCCGTGACGGTTGATCTAGACTGTGATTTTAGGCGTCTATTTAATTGCATTTATCTATTAAAAAACTAAAATCAATATGGTATCCAAATTCCTAGTTTTATCGTTAGACAATTAATGTCTTCCGATGTCGTCTTGGATGTAATAGGGATGATGACTAATTTTTATTTTTATGTCCATCTTTTAGATAAGAAAAAAATATTAGACACGTATTTTTTGTTTAGTCCCGTAAACAAAGAATTACGAAGATACAGCGAGTACAATTCTTGCGTGACGTCACGTTTTAGTACAAATTGTACCTAGCCGTGACGTCACAAGCCCCCACTCCTGAACTTTACAGCGGTTTATCTTCGTATTTTGTAATTTATTTGAGAAAAGAAAAAATATGTGTCTATTATATTTTGATTATCTAAATGGCGGACTAAATAAATTTTGACTTTTCATACCTAGTCATCTACCCTATTTGAGGTTGTGTAATTGACCCAGCTTACATAAATATCAACCGGCTTAAAATGTAATCAAGAAACAGTTTTCGACACGTCTGGCCCCAGTTGACCTGACGGTCACACCTTGTAGTTAACCCATCCAGTCACCCGTGAAAGAAGCCTCACCATGGTTCAGTGGTGCCCTAATAATAAACTTAAAACAAAATGTAGCAACACGCGTGTTAGCAGGATATACGGAAATGTGTACGAAGCTTTTTGATGGTATATATAATCGACGACATCAGGGAGTAGAAATGTAGAGGCCTACATAAGTAAATATGTATAGTAGAATATAAATAAATATAAACATAACATAACATACCATCACGCCTGTATCCCCGAAGGGTTAGGCAGAGGTGTACCAATGTACACCCACAGTTCGCCGGTATGTTTAGGTCCCATGTAGTAGGGGGCGAGCCTATTGCCACTAACCGGGCACAAAATAAATATGGTCCAGAAAAGGGCGGCCTATCGCAAACGGCTTTCTTCCAGACAAATATTGGACGAAAATTATTATTGTCGCTCATATCATACTTGTCTCAGTAAACAAAAAGTAATCACCGAAGTTCGAAGTTGAATACTAATTAACAGACGTCAATATCGAACCAGTTTCGGGAACGAAACTAGTTTTTGTTCAGAAAATATCTATAGACGACGTTCCCAAAATAACATTGGCAGGTCCTTGAGAGCCGCATTGTCTTCCACATTAGGTAAAGGCATGTTCCTCCCCCTCCCTCCCCCTGTCCCTCCTACAAAGGTGGCTCCTCGTTTGCAGGCTCACGTGTCGAAACAAGTCCCAGTAAATTATGATACGCCGCATGTGAGGTTTTTACTAAAGGTATAAGCGTCGTCAGGCAGGAGGTAGAGGTAGTTGAAAATCGTTGATGGAAAATTTATCTAACGCTGATCGCTGATGCAGTGTAAGATAAAATACTGATAGCTTTTCGTTTATCTTAGTTATTTGCAAGCAACTTTAACATCATTCTTAAATTTCTTTAGGAGTCTTCCAAATTAATATTTTGACCTTCGTTACCCTTTTACTGTTTGCTTGTAGATATAAGAATAATTAAGATCTCAGACAGTAGTTTTACGACGCATACCTCTTATTCGTAACTACGTGAGATTCGGGACGTCGTAATTATTTTACGACCGCCAAAATGCAAAATACTCTCTCCTCCCCGTTTTATACTTGCATTTGAGAATGTTTTGTTACATAAAGATGCGCTTTTGGGCAGCCTGACAAGTCCCTTGACAACTGAAAAGCTTGAACTAAGTTGTATTCAAGTGTTTGTCACTTGTGTTTAGCTACAACTATCTTAAACTCGGTCACCGCTGGAACTTTGTAGTTTTGTGTGACAGTTTCTTGTCAACCTTTTCATTATATGTACTTATAGGCAAAAATATATATTTATGATCTGACAACTGCTTCTCGACTTGTACGACATCTGTTTCGTACACGTCAATTTTAGCGTAAAAATCCTGCTTTCAAAAGAACTTTCTCCTTTTTTAAGACGGTTAACTAATTTCTTTGAAATCCGGTCTAACAGCCTACTGTTAATACACTGTAACTGTACTGTTAAATTACCTACAATTTAATTGAAACAATATTCAATATTAAACGCAAACATTTAGAATCAAGGCAGTCAATATGCTTTAATTAAACTATGAAACATACATTCAAAACGGAAATGCATGTGTGAATAGATAAAATCATAGACAATGTAAAATTGATAGCATATAATATACGACTCTCTTTTCTAAGTACATAATAAAATATAAAGGCGAAGTTCTGCAACTGGCGCCCAACAGAGGTTCGTAAATTTTTAATGGATTATAACGGTTAATAGAACAGTTTGCTTTCCTCTCAGTAAATAAAGATACTTGTGAATAGTATTCTTAATATTTAATGTATTAAATTTCTGGCTTTGTAGTTTTATAAAAGCGGAAACTATTATTTCTTGAGGCTCGTCTGGTAAATCAGGATATTTGCCAGTAGATTGTATGTATATGACGAGTAAGAAAGCCTTTCTGAAAAGAAAATACTAGTTTAAATATGCACTTGCGCATTACTGCCGACAAACTGTACAGCAGTTTGGCAGACGATCTCGTTTTTTTTTGTATGGTATTACTTGAAAAAACAATAAATAAAAAAAATAAACTAAAACTTAGGTACGTTTGAGTTTGTTGTCGGTTTACCCACATTGTTATGTATTTTTTTTTCTACTGTTTTGTTATTTTATATAAAAGTACCGCTGTGCGCTCCAATTATTAATCTTAGTTTAAAAAATTGTTTCTCAGTAAGTGAATTATGTATAAATTCTTTTTGAGAAATAAAGTTGTTCTTAAACCTAAAAATAGTGTAATCAACACGCACGTATATTCTCAATCAGGTTTTTCTTCAATTATGTTTTCTTTTCCATCACAAATATCCCATTACTAACGATTGTATTGCGTTTAACTAAAGAAACATTAATGCTAACGTTACTCGACAAGCCATAACGGACGCATTGATCTAATTATATCATATAATTTTAATTGAGTCGGTTTGTTTGAACTTGATATCTTGTTCCTTGGCTACTGCATTACGCTCCCCCTTAAAACATTCGATACGTAACATATCTAACGTACAATAAAACAAGACAATTACCGTGTCATTATTTACGAGCAGCTATAGTTTATTTTTAGGGTTCCGTAGAAAAAAAAAACTTTGTGTTTTAAAAAGCTTCAGACATCGTTCATTACAAAAAAATCATTGCAGTAAAAAGTCTGTTTAACATTGTACATTATTTGGCTTTAAGGCTTAAAAAAACTGAAATAAATTTTGGCTGTAAACAATTTATTATTATAAAAGCTGTGGTTTTTTATACAATCACATACCTCTTTTGTATCCACAACACGATAAAACTCACACTCATAATTTTTCTCAGAATTTTAATCACGGTTTAAATTCGATACGGAACCATCGACAAGCAATTAAAACTAACTTAACCGTTTCGTTTTTACCGCACGGTATCGTTTTGAGCCCGTGCACACAAATGGCAGTAAAACCATAATGCATGTATAATGGCCGTTCAATTGTCTGTACGTCTGCACACTGGGATGCCAAGCTCTCATATCGTATTGTTTTTATGTAGAAATGTTGGTATTTGTTGTAATATTGACATTTGCCATCGCTAGTGGTAGTTATTTCCGTATGCATGCAACATTGTTATCAATGATTTAACTTGGATTGTCTATTTTATCCTGATGTTAGGTGACGTCGTTGTAGTTTCTTAATTACTGTGCGTGTCCTTATAGAAAGTCCTATAACATAGATATATTCCATGCTATTATATTATAATAAAGACCTATATTAGATCTCACATGTAAGATGACGAGAAGCAACAAATTTAGCACCCTTAAAACTTACAACTCAATGCCTGATCAAAGGTTTGGTCTCGACTAAATAGCGATCTTGTGTATCGGGAAAATTCCATCTATATCCCCGTGATCTCATATCGAAAACTTTCCATATATACCTTTATATATTGCTCAAGTTCTGCGAAAGCTCAACCTTCAATAATATCGATGTCACATATTATTTACCTTATTCTAAGTATTTCGGGAGGTTAACGACACGTGATATTCGCTCGTTGTTGATACGACATATTGCGGTTATTAATAACGCCCATAAAACGTGTTTATGTAAACAGATATGTATAGATTTCAGTATTTGTGTTACCTGAAGATATAGTTTTCACGACTAAGTGTACAATACATACTGCCTTTGCCTGGTCTGGACTGATAAAGTTACCTTACTCAGTTTTAAAGTCCTTGTTTTAGCCACAAGAAATTTTTGGTCTCTCGTTTTTACGAGATGATAGATTTGATTACAGACTTAACAACGAAAACTGTTATTGTAAAGGAATATTTGCTTTAAATTCTAATCACTCTTTTCTTCATTATGTCTATATCTATCACTTTATTTTTTTCTTTTCCATATTTTGAACATCGTTAAAGTCGTTTACATCGATTATTAAATGGAATTCTCAAATCTATTACATCTAAATGATATTTGAGTTGCCCAATGGTTGTCCACTGTCACATTTGCTCTTTGAGCAATGAATCAAAACTTCTAATGAGTTTTTAATAGCATTTCTTTTTACAAAGTTTAAGCTTAATGTAAATTCTTATCTTCATGGGAAAAGTCTTTGAAGAAAACAGTTTGTTTGCATAGCAGCAACTTGTTCCCTTAAGTTCTGGGAGGCTGCTGGCTGATCAACAATAATCTATCAAATCAAATCAAAATATTTTTATTTCAAATAGGCCTTTCCAAGCTCTTTTAAAAAGTTAAATTTACTGACTCTAGTTGCAGGTTCCAAAATGTCATTCCTATGGAGAGGAACCAGCAAGAAACTCCAACGTTATGCTGTGCTTTTGAGCTGTCAATTACTAGTTGACCTTCGAAAACCCGGGATTATTCCAATAAAGTATACCGTCTACAATAGTATACATTTTTAATATATCTCTTGATAGAAATATTAGCGTTTCTTAAACAAACCTGAAATTTTGAAGATAAATGTTCAATCAGATTACACCAGTGATTTTTCCATAAAATGCGTCCCTATATATTTGTTAATATAATACGCAGACGTCTTTATTGACGCTAGACATGAACTGATCTAAAGCATTGATTTGATTACCCGGTTCTCAAGGGACCGAGACGCCCGGTTACGGTAGTTGGCCCTCGTGTGAACACAGCCTTATTTGCTCTTATATCTAGTAAAGGCATTGTTACACTACACGTTATATACATTGCATAATTATCTTCATAACTCACGCTATCTTAACCTTTGGGTTGATAGCGGTAGGTCTGATTATCGCTTGAAGCTTTATAATCATAAACGTCTTATTACGAGTTTAGGCGTACAAGAAGACAAATACTTATACATAAATAAGCGTGTCATGATTACTAATTAGTACCTAATCTGTATTCTATTACAACCATTAACAAGTTAATAAAAGTAACCTAATAAACGTTGGCTGGTAATAAATGAGGTGGGAATGAACAATGCTTTATTCATGGAGATTTCACAAAGGAATTTATTAGCGACAAACACCAAATACTAGAGTACGGGGATTATGTTTATGTAAATGTAATCTTGACTTCTAAAGCTTAAGAAATAGGGAATGGATATCAAACCCTGCAATTTGCATAAACAAAGGAATATACATGGAGGGCTTATTTAACCACTTGATTGTATGTCTGCCTTTTCGTCTGTAATTTGTCGCTCTGTAATTAGTATATCCTTATTTTAACCAAACAATACATGACTTTTCTGACAAAGATAAACCGATTCGCATGTAGACAATAATCTCTTTAACACCCAGTAAAACTATTTCGCACTTCACTAGAAATATACGCAACTAAAGCTAAATTTCTCGTTTATTTTTCTCAGTAATCTTCTTTAAATAGTCAACATTGTCCGAGACGTTTTCTTAACGCCCACAGTTCGCTCCGGATTTGTCCTCATCACAAAATGAGAAGTACGGAACCAGAGCTTTCAGTGGCGCTAATTTACAAGGTGGACCGTCTGCCTGTCAGAATCTGGACATTACGTTAACAAAGTGAGACTTGTCACGAGTTGTCACGAGTTGATTGCCGCCGCATGGTTAACGACTTGTGTATAGGGTGATGGTATTTTGTGCTAAATGAGCTTATTTTTGCATATCAAAATTTTCTTTCACTTTAAAATGAATCAGCCTGTAGATGCTCCATCAGAACATCTTTTTAAACTATGACGTGCGTTCTGTTTGAGTTAGAATTATTTGTTTTGCGAAATGACTTCGTGTGATGCTAAAAAAAAAGACTTCAAAATAAATCCCACTGTCATAACTGGACCAAATTAAAATGGTACCACACGGGAAGCACCACCTTTCAAATAAAAAAAGAATCATCAAAATCAGTCGAAAGTTCTGAGGTAACAAATATAAAAAAAAATACAGTCGAATTGAGTACCTCCTCCTTTTTGAAGTCCGTTATAAGTTTGTATATTTATGTTCTTTACAAGTAAGTTGCATCCTTTTACAGGATACATATATCAGTCTTAAACACTATTCCCCAGTGTAAATGTCGTATCTAAAGGCAACCTATCAGTATTCTGCTAACATTATAAGTTAGAAAATCGAATTTCCGTGAGAGTTCCTGACTCCAGAAAATATCTAGGTGTAGTTATCCCCCGTGTCTCTAGAATGTGACCTAGCATACTAAACGTGTGCTTAAAACTTGTTCTACAAACATTTAGAATTTTTACAAAACAACAATTTTCTGTACTATGTCGATACCTATTTCATTGTAATCATATTTTTTGGAGGCGTATCTTCAAATGGCTTACATAAATACTTACTTATACTTTAGCGAGATGCCTAACTCCCACTTATCCCTCATAATACCCTACCTAACCTTTATATCTCCAAGAATCTCGGTATTTATTTCCTAAACAAAAACATTCCAGCAGCGGTATTACGTATCTTGCAAACACAAAGCAAAATTTTCAAAATTATTACTGCTATATTATTTCACTAATCTTATTGCGCATAGCGGTAGCCTAGTACAAAATAGCAATGATTGAACAATATTTGCTGTCCTTTTGCTTCTGTGTGACATGTTATAAGGCCGCTAGTAAGAAATTCGTTTACAAGTAAAAGAGGCCTGTTAATAAAAGAATGCTCCTGTACTGTAAACGTTTATAGATCGCCTACGCCTCGTTCCTGTGTGGGTTTCTTTTACTCGCCCTAGGTTTTCTCGGCCGGTTCGCCTACACTTTATTTCTTTTCAATACAGCGAAATGTCGCAATTGCTTAGATATACGGAGCTTGTTAAAGCCGCTTTGAGTTTTATTGCGTTACTTCAACAATGTGATTGTAAGTAAAGTTATAGACGTACAAGTGTCTGAATTGAGTGTGTACGTTGGTTACTCCGTTATATGAAATTATGAGGGAAGTTTTTTGTAAGCTTATTTATTTTTACCCATGCGTGTCGTTTTAGTATGAAGCTTAATAACAATAACAGCCTTATCTTTATGTTGGTTTATCAGGCTTTGGTCACAAGAGTTCGCTTAAAGGACTAGTCTCTTGGGCTCTAAGTATCATAAAACTGTTCACTTGATAAACCCGCACTGTGAATTTAGAAAGCATAATTGATAATATTATGTATGTATATCACTCTTTTGACAATGAGTGAGAGGGATACCCATCTACTTAATTGCTCACTTTAAATAAACTAACAAACCATTACCACCGAATCCAAATGAAAACTTCACAAAGTATATTCTAATCGAATTCCATTTCGGTTGATAGAATTAGGACATTTGAATGTCCGTTAAACCGGTGAAGTTTGAATGGAGTCTCCCCTCTGCACCAGGGTTGGGTGAAACCGGGTGAAGTCGGGTCCCTTGTGCCGCGGCCGCTGCGTCGTGGGTAGCGCCTGGCGCCACGGACCCGTTACTTTGATACAAGTTGACAGCGATTGTTGGGAAGTTTTGTTGGGTGTGTTTATTGAAATGCTTTTGAGTTTTAATTTGGGACTGTTCTTGTAGTGTTGTGTAACTAGTAACTTGAAATAGTGAGAGTAAATATTCTTATAAATAAAATCTTTGAATTGTGATATAATTCACGGTAATAAGCGCGTACATGCATAAATAACTTTTTTGTCTGCTTGCGACCACGGCCGGTGTAACCCGGTCGAAACGTCAAGCCCCAAAAAAGGCATTTATACATGTACGCGCTTATTCTCGTGAATTATATTATTATAAACATGCAGCACGATAGTTTAAAATTTAATACTTTAAATTGTGGTTTTGAAATTATTTTGTATAGTAAAATTTTGGATTCGACTACGTTACGTTGCTCTACGAATTAGAAACCTCACCTAAGATTCAATGTGAATTTAATACAAGGTTAAAATGCTTATTTAAATTGATATTATACCTATATCTTGTGTCTTGTACCAATCTTGGTTTGTCCCTTGGGAGTCCGCGTTTGAATGTAATGTATACTTGTCGCACTTTCACTTTAAAATTTAAATTAATGAGAACGCATTGGACTCACAAGACGTTGCATTTTGGCATTTAAAACTAAAAAGTATATTGGAAATAGCCAAAATAAGCATTTAAAAAAAAATAAAATATTGGTGACTTTTATTTTAAAGCCACATAGATAAACCTTTATAAAACGAAAATTCTTTCTCTTATTACTAGAATGACAAAAGAAAAATCCGCTTAACATTTTTCTAGCAACATCCAATAAAGCTAAACCCTCACAAAGGCTTCAGCGGAAAGAAATTTCATTAGACACATTTTTCAATTTAGGCTTTTAAGGCGCTGAGTCACATTGAATAATAGATTATACGCAACAGATATATTAGGGGATCACCCCAGAAACGAAACGACGTATAAACAAACGCTGCGGCTCTGAACACGCGAGTGCGTGTCGGCTGTGCTTAGATACTTGTTTTATATAGGGTTGCCTACTTTTAAAATAAGTCTATCTTAAGTTACTTGTGGCTTATTTTATTCTTATCTTTGTCGCTTTTCTTAAATAGGTTATCTTTATAATTTACAAGTTATCTTATTCCTAAATCATTTTTGTAGTTAATTTTGTATGAAAATCTTTCTGGATATAGATTTTATGACCGATAAATGTCGCGTCTCTTAAAATAACCTCAAAGGTTGTCTTGAATGGATCCCTAATTACGAACTTACCGCCCACTACACCATCTTTATTTTTCTATTAAATATTAAAGTAAATACTGCTACTTACAGTAAATAATGGTACAATAAATAGATTTGTATCTAAAATTGATTACACGAAAGTATCTAATTAGTTTCTTGAACGTTGCTTGACAACCCTATTTTATAAGAAGCTTTTCATTCATGGACATTTTCAACCGGCAAGCAAAGATGGCGCCGCGATTCGAATGCGTCAATAGAGCTTACGGTTGATTCAATAATATTATTAGGTGTTTAGAGCCGCTTAAATCATTCCAGTTTACTGAGGAAGGGTTATAAATTAATATTACGAGCCATGAGACGCGAGCTTTAATAAAGTTTATTATAATGAGCTTAATTATTATAGGATTTAATGAGCTTAGGTTCTTGTTATTGTGGTCGTGGACTGTCCTAGCTTTCAGATCTTTAGATACATTCTGGTTAGGTATATAAGATTTTTTTGTGTTACATTCAGAATTTATTTTATTATTTTGTTGACTTTCTAGTCTGTTTATCATGATATTGTTTTTCTTTGACAACTACCTATCCCAAGTATTTTTATAACCTTCTACTTTCGACATAATGTGATACTTACTCACTCTGTCTCTCTACCTCAACATGTGACTAAGGCGCAGGCCAGACAGAAGAGACGTAAGACGCAGACGGGGCGCGGACATAATACGCTTCTATACAAAATGTATAGAAGCGACGCGCCCGCGCCCCGTCTCTTCTGTATGTTTTGCGTCGCAACGCTTCTATACATTTTGTATAGAAGCGTCGCCGTCGCGGCGCGGCGTCGCGGTAAAGACAAATGTCCGCGCCCCGTTTGCGTCTTACGTCTCTTCTGTCTGGCCTGCGCCTAAGGAAGCTTAATATTAGACATCATAATATTTTCCTAACTAAATACTCCCGGCGTCTGCGCACACATAAACTAACTTCTATACTTAAACAGTTATCACTTACTCCTTAACAATGTTTAGTAAATAATTTCGCTTAACGATTGAGATCTCTTTGTTTGTACGAACAATAAGTTGTTTCGGTCTCCTACTAATACGGTAGCGTGTTTAACTTATGGACATTGTAAATATGTTTTACGGTTATCGAGACCTTTGTAAATACAAGGTGTTTGAGATGCAAGGTAAATGTTTAAGGGTGCAGTCAAGATTGTTTTGATATTGATTCCGCCTGTATTTGTTTTATAATAAGGATGATATTTGAAGTTAATAAAGTATTTAGTTAACTTTCTTTGATCAACTTTCTTATTAAAATTAGCTAACAATTTGGTAGCGAAATTAAAAATTTATGTGATAAAATAAGAATATATATTTTTGTTTTCTCTGATCTCATACACCTTAAAGTGCTTGCTTGTTTATAATTTCTTTGACCCTTGAGCATTTCCAATTAATTAAGTAAAATTAATTAAAATTTTCTTACGATTTGCTGTTAACAACAAAAGAAAAGCACATTACCTATATATAAATTATATATTACACACAGCCTTTACAACCGTATAGGCAATTACTAATTACTATAGGTTTTAATTCCGCGTTCATTTCTAGCCAATTATTATCCTAATTAGCGTAGGACTTGTTTTTCTACGTATCAAGGACTCTTCGCACATGTGTTTTCCTGTAATCTTATTTTTGTCGTGTTTGTATGACACTAAAGGCACTGTGTAGTACCAATTTGATAACAAATTATGTCTATAATATGAACAAGCTTGTTGATTAAGGTACGTTTTACATATCAGAATTCTTTACCCTGAAGTAGGACAATGACTGTTCGAATAAATACGAAAAAAGGAGATTTTATCATATAATGTACAGTTTTTTATTTTTCGTAATGAGCTAAGGTATACATACTGATGTCGTATTTAATCTCTAGTCCAATAAATACATGTTAGTCTTTGCCAATGTTTATTGAATTTTACTGTGTCCCATTTGTTTATACAATGAGATTTAAGTAGGTACTTCATGATGTTTGATATATCTTTCACTTTGGGACTGTTTAATAAACATGCCTACAAAGTTGTCTCAATTATAAACTTCCTGGTGATACAATGATATTTGTAGACTTGTACTTAATGTTCTTTTCTTGTTTTGAAGGATTGAAATTTATTAAAAAAAATATTTGATTTTCATTTAATATCACGTCAAAAATTGTTAGTATCTAGACAAAAAACTATGTACAAAATAAGATTTTTCTGTATACAGTGTTTTTAAGACATGTCTAAAATTAGCTTAAAATATGTCATGATATAAACCGTTGTATCTTGACAGGACAAAACAAACATAAAACCTCGAGTCACAATAATAAAAATATCCTGACATCCGGTTCCTATTGTCTTCAATCCAGTCCAGGCGGCGATGATTCACAAACAGCGCTATAGACTCGTCCACAATAATTGTGCAAATAATGTGTATTACATCGATATATGTTCTACTAGATAGGGCTTTCCGAACAATGACAATGTTCCAATGAACTGTACTGCAGTCCATACACCTTACTTTAGCATGCATAGCAAAATGCTTAACCGCTTCGAAATTCTTGGTTACTAAGTTTTGGTTGCGAGAACTTTACTTTTATCTGCCGCAGTGTTTTCTCAGTTTGGTTAGACGATATAACGCCTTTTTAGCGCTGCAGCGATGTTTAGTTTAAACCAAGGCTTGGAACCGGTTTGAAAAATACCGGTTACTAACCGGTATATATCGGTTTTTTCGTTTTTTCGTTCGGAGTCAAACCGTTAAAAGAGCGTTATTGAAAACCTTTATTAACCGGTATATTCCGCGACCGCCGAGCATGGCCGAGCGGACTGGAAATATTGGTGTAGATTTGTACGATCCACATTACGTCCGTTTCACATGTGTGTTTGTTCACGACGTCAGGGAAACAAGGTGGACGATGTCGATATCGATATATTTAGTAATGCGCTAGTAAGTTATTATTTTTTAATAAATTTAGGTTAACCAACATTTTTACACATACTTAACGTATAGACAAAGATTTAATTTAAGTAATGTTATGTTGTATTCGCATTATGAAAAATATAAGTATTTGTTTTATAAACATATATAAAATTAAGTACAGAAAATACAATCAAATAAAAGGTACACGAATAATAGATGTCTAGTCTAAAATCTACTGAATAGTTACAATGTTTTTCAATAGTGGAGATGAATTGACAAGTTAAAAAAAAATAACCATTAGAATAATTATAAAAATAATGAGTTTCGATGGTGCAATCAACGCAAAATCCTAAATAGTGGTTATTATATTTCATCCTATTTTTCCATGTGAATTATTTTAGCGGTTTTGAAACTGCACATGTCTTACGTAAAGATTGCAACCGTCGGGTGGTTAGTAGAGTTCAAATCGCATGATTACAAAATCAAAAAGTGCGGCAGCGTGCTTGCTCGTCGCGAGAAAGTCTAGTCGAGACTTTCTGCGTGCTAGCTGCGTGGCGTAGGGTTGCCACCTGCAATTTATTATATAGCATCGTACTACGTTCATCATAATACAGTAAATTGTAATAGTAATAGGAAAATTATATGGTACGAAAAATTGGTACTACATTTTCAACGGTAAATCAACTGTAGCACTTTTTATTTTCAAATATTAAAAAATATACTAGAATCTTTGCACTAAGGTAATATATAATACATTCATGGCAATATTTAGTTTCAATAAATTTCATTAATTACTTTTAGTTAACAGAATCATATGAAAGGTAAGCAAATAATAGGTATTTTAGTCTCAAATAATAGAACAACTGAGTAGTGCTAAATGCTTTTCAATAGTAGAGATCAATCGAAAATTTAAAACGAATAACTATTAGTACTATAAAAATAATAAGTTTCAAAAGTCTCATCGAAAATCCAAAATATGAAATAAAAAAGTAATAAAGATGTCATAATCATCATCATCATCATCAGCCGGAAGACGTCCACTGCTGAACAAAGGCCTCCCCCCTAGAACGCCAATATGAACGACAACTCGCCAATTGCATCCACCGGGTGCCCGCAACTTTGACGATATCGTCGGTCCACCTGGTGGGAGGCCTGCCAACGCTGCGTCTTCCGGTTCGTGGTCGCCACTCGAGAAACTTTCTTCCCCAGTGGTTATCGGTTCTTCGAGCGATATGGCCTGCCCATTGCCACTTCAACTTGCATATTCTTCGAGCTATGTCGGTAACTCTAGTTCTTTGGCGAATTTCCGTATTCCGGATCCTGAAAAATCCCGCAAAGAAACCCCGAGCATAGCTCTCTCCATAGCTCGTTGAGTGACTCTGAGCCTCTCCAAAAGGCCAACCGTTAGCGACCACGTCTCAGAGCCATATGTCATCACTGGCAACACACACTAGTCAAAGACCTGCGTCTTCAGACACTGCGGAATTTTGGACGAAAAGATGTCGCGTAGTTTCCCGAACGCTGCCCATCCGAGTTGGATTCTTCGGGCGACCTCTTTGTTGAAGTTGGACCGGCCTAATTGAACTATTTGTCCAAGATAGACGTAGTGGTCGACAACTTCGAGAGTATCATTCCCAACAACAACCGGTACAGGTGCGACATGGATATTGGACATGATCTTCGTCTTGTCCATGTTCATTTTGAGACCCACCTGTTGGGAAACGATACTGAGGTCGCTGAGCATAGTATTGAGCCCCTCCAGCGACTCCGCCATGATCACTATATCATCGGCAAAACGAAGGTGAGTGAACCATATGTATTCGCCATTGACATTGATGCCGAACCCGTTCCAGTCCAAGAGCTCGAAGACGTCCTCCAACGCATTTGTGAACAGTTTCGGAGAAATAACGTCTCCCTGTCTCGCTGCAGTTGGATTGGTTTCGTGCTCTCGTCCCGTAACCGGATCGACATGGTGGCGTTACTATACAAACACTTCAACACCTCGATATACCTATAGTCGATATGACATCGCTGGAGGGACTGCAATACAGCCCAGGTTTCGATTGAATCGAAGGCTTTTTCATAGTCCACAAACGCTAGACACAGAGGCCGATTATACTCCTCGGTCTTCTGTATAATCTGGCGGAGCGTGTGAATGTGGTCTATGGTGCTAAAGCCTTTTCGGAAGCCAGCTTGTTCGGGAGGCTGGAAGTCATCAAGCCTGCGTTCGAGACGGTTCGTAATGACCCTCGAAAACAACTTATACACATGGCTCAGAAGCGAGATGGGTCTATAATTCTTCAACAAGGTATTGTCGCCTTTTTTGAAGAAGAGCACCACCACACTCCTCATCACCCGGCGCCTTGTTGTTTTTAAGCTGTTTCAGAGCCACTCTAATCTCGTACAGGCTGATGTCTGGGATGTCCTCAGTATAGTGCCAGGTCAGTTTGGCTCTAGAGTCCTGAGCCACACTGACAACGGGTTTCCGTGTCGAAGTGTACAGCTGTATTAAATCTTATATTTAAATAAACAGTTTCGTTATAATGAGTATTTATGAAGCAGTGAAATAGTGTTTAGTTCTTTGAATTAGGATATCATCACTATCACTACATAGTATAAAGAAAAGTCGCTTCCCGCTGTCTGTCTGTCCCTATTAGGGAATGCAAATCTCGCGAGATTGGGGCTCAAGCGAGATCCCACGAGTTTATGAATAACAATACTGCGAGATCTCGCCAATTCGAGATCTCGCGAGATTAGCAGTTTGGTGTGTTTTTTTTGCAAATAATCACAATATTTGAATAAATTAGGAAAAAAATAATAAATATTATAAGTATTGTAGGATAAACATTTATTGTTACGAATTTTTTCAATAGACTTTTATGCATCAAACATTGTTTGACGTATCTGCCTATAATTTTCTAATAAACAAATGCGCGCTGATGACGTTGCACGCCGGCTCAATTTTCGACCAATCGGACGCACGAACGAATCTGAGAAACATCTCGTCCGCGACCGAAACCGACAGATCGCAACTCCGTCCGTGTCAGTCCGCGCTTCGAATAAGACGTTTTTGTGCTCGAGTGCAATCTCGTTAAACAAGCGAGATCTCGCCTTTATTTCGTCCGAGATCAATCTCGCTAAAAAAGGCCGAGATCTCGCGAGAACGAGATTGCATTCCCTAGTCCCTATATACGCGCTTACATTGCAAACGCTGGCTGAAACCTACGAGATAGATCAAAAAATGTACTACAGTATTATTGTGCACCTTAAAAAGGTCTGCAAAAAAGTCCGCGATGGTATATATATATCTATCTCTTGGGGATAACCCACAATAACCATTTTTTATCCTTTATTTATTACTTATTTACGAAAAATATTGCGATTTTAAGCAATACAGCATTAATTCTTATCCAATTAAGTACATTGTGCATGTAATATAGATCAATATGGCCCTTTACAGCATGTAATTTAAATGAATATTTTCGAAGATATTACAGATTTAAAATGCAGGGAAATAGCGGTTGCGGCGGTACCGGCCGGGGGGGAGCCGGGGGGCGCGTGCCTATACCGAATAGTTCGTCGAAGGCCGCGCTTTGCCCTACAGCACTTTATGATTATGCAGTATATTTAGTATCAGCATTGCACCCGTGCAAAGCCGGGGCGGGTCGCTAGTATTAGATAATTAATTTCTTAGTAATCACGCAGTGCAGAGGATGAGAGGGACGAATTGTGGAGAATTAAACATCCCACTCCTCCACATTTCGTCTCTCCTCAACAACAACTGCCCTCAGGTCACGAACTGCAGTGGCCCATTTGGAAATCTCTCAACCGACTACGGACCCAAGTGGGCCGCTGCAGAGACAACCTGAGCAAATGGGGCATGATATATATACTTTCACTATAGTATAGTATCGACAAAGCAAATATCGATAGTTGACGACACTAGACTGAACAAACCGGTGAGCTACCGATCGCACTGAGGAAGCACGCTTGTTAGCGTGCTTGCTGCCTTACGCTTATTTCACTTAGAGTTGTCTTATTAAGACTGACTGAAATCGTCTCGTCTAATAGCTGCTTGTATCGCGTTTGACCTCTTCGTTTGACCTTCAGCACGACTGCGCATTGAAGGTAGACGACAAAAACCGGTATTAACCGGTTAATTGAACAAAACCTCTTTACGAACCTTTAATTGCGGAAACCGGTTAATTGCGGTTAAGGGTAGAACGAAACCGAAATAAAATGTTCCCTACGTACTTAGGCGTTAACCGGTACGAGATTTAACCCGGTTTCCAAGCCTTGGTTTAAACTCATTGGAACAAATAGTTTTCATGAACGTGCTTGTCTATCGGTAGAATATATGCCAATGCAGACAACGTATAGAGTATAGACTCGTCCACACAGTAATTGTGCAAATAATGTGTAATATTGATAAGTAGCCATGCAAGAGGGCTCCGCTGACGTACTTTATCCGCAAGTGACATTTCCGCTCGATAAGTTCTCTGAGAACGGAATGAACCGTTGTGAACGCACTGATTTTTTTAATAAAATGCTTTTTTTTTGTTAACACACATCTCCATCTCTTGGTAATACCAATACAATATATTTTCTTGATTTGTTTTACATGTAAATTAAGTTTGGCATATGGAAGTGGCCTTTGAATAGAAGCGCTTACAGGAAGAATAAGACGCCATTCTAATTTAGTCGTATTTTCAGGAAAAGTAATGTCAGTTACATTTATTTTTTTCAAGGAAAAGATATTTTCTGTTTTATTTACATTTTCTGTTAAAATATAAACGTGTTAGAGAAAACATGGACGAGTCACGAAATTTCTTGCGAAGGAATTTATATAATGAGTTATTTCCATTTAAAACCTAATAACTATTGAGAGCTCTTCGTTCGGGTCCAAAATTGTATTGTCAATTGAACAAGCTCTCACTCTGAAATCCAATTTGTCCTTATTATTTTCCTATACCTACAATAAGAAAGTGATTGGTTTATTTTTAGCGTCACCTATGATTAAGCCAAATACCTACATTTTATTTATCTGTTTACTTTCCTACTGCTGGGTGGAAGTTTATTTACAAAAAAAAGGAAGTTAGGTTTTTAAACGGCTTTAATTTTTTGTTCACTTTGCCAAGTACCTATTCCCGTTCTTTCTTACTTGGTTTTTAAAAGAGGTCAAATACTTGTAATTTTAGACCAGGATATTGCTTCTCGCCATGTTATGTAACGGGTGCCTTGAGTTAAAAAGGTAATAAGAAATACATCAACCCCTCAATAAGTATAAAAATTATACGGATAAATCAAAGTAGGTACTCTTGTTATAACGTAAGTAAGTAACATTCAAATACACGGTCACCTAAACATAACGAAATTTTATAATAAAGCTTTAACAAAATCGTTTATTGAGCAAACACGTTCGTGCGCTAGAAGTAATAAAAACAGTTATCAATCGCTCCGACGATAACATCGTATTTAGGGTGCCCTGGGGTGCAGGCGGAGATCGATGTAAATTGATACGCTCACGGCGACGGTATTCTCAAACCCGCTCGATATACTGACAAACTGACAAACTTGAAGGAATGCCTGGGGCCCTATATTCAAAGCCGCTCAATATTGTGACAAACTCAACTTTAGGGAACGCTTGGGAGGCTATCTTCAAACCCCTAGATAAGGAGCGAAACTAAAGTTAAAGGAATGCCTGGGACACTATTCTGAAAGCCCCTCGATATGGTGACAAACTGACGAAGGAACTTGAAGGAATGTCTGGGACGCTATCTTCAAAGCTGTTCGATATTGTGACAAGTTGTCAATACTTGTCTCAAACTGTTTCAGTAACTGAAAGGAAAATGGATGCTTGATATGTGGGTGACAAGTTGAGATGTCTTACACTGTTTCAGAGCAAACTTATAGGAATAGAGTAGCTACTTCTTATAGACAAAAGCTTATTCACCTTATCAATATGTAAGATTTAAAAAGAATCTGTAAAAAATAAAGTGATTTTTACACAAGAACTGATCCATATAATATAGCTCTATTTTTCATTTTCTTTCACGTGTCAAAGTCGAGCAATGTCCACATAGTGCCCTCAGACTGTCGACTTTGAGACAACATTGCAGCCCTCCGAGAGGATTATCTCGACTTTTATTGATATTTAATCAGTTTATATAAAAATAATATCAAACGTAAATACAACTGGTGGTCAACTTAGGGCATTTTGATAGTACGAATATTGAATCTTTATTATTTACTCTCGGATGAGAAGTGATATTTTATATTTAAATTTATATATTTGCTTAGAACTTTTCTACTGTTAATTATGCTGTTTTCAGGTAGGTTTATCTATTATCACACACACACACACACACACACAGTATACACAATAGTTTTGTTGTTTTGAAAATTAGAAATTTTGTTACAAAAGTGCTGTATGGTATGACGATCTATTTAATTTCTAAATAGAAGATTGATGCATGATATCAGAGACGTTTATCATAAGTGTTGATTACCATGTTCACAGCGTATAACTTTATCTTTTCAAAGGAATACACCGTGACGACGAACTAATGTATTTCGACACTTAATAACTCAAAATTACAACACTTATCTTTCCTTTATTAATTTAAGTTACCTCTTTAATATTATAGAGTAAAGAATGCATTTTATTATATATATATAATTTAATAAATTACCTTTCGACCCCTAATGTAGCCCTCGTGAAATGGACTTATCTCCTAACGTGAATTATATCATGAAGATTGATGTGACTTCTCACTTATGTGTGACCTCCATCAAGACGAGGCTAGCTTAAATAGAGCTTATTTTTCTGTAAATACAAACCTTATGACATCAAATATAATACCTACATAATACGTAATACTTAGAATAATGTGTTGTTTGAACACAGAGCATGTATGAAGGGAATAATGAAAGTGGACGAAGCGAAAGAAGTGTGTAAGGATCGTAGCAAGTGGAAAGAAGTGGTCTCTGCCTACCCCTACGCAAAAGAGGCGTGATTATAATATGTATGTATGAAATGTGTTGTTGCGCCCGAATATTTGTCCTCGTCACACCTTTTCTCTGTAATGACGCCATAACTAATATTTTTCGTTTTAGTTGAACTCCTACGTGGTGTTTATATAAATAAAAAATAAATAAATAAATGCGGACAACATCACATACATTGTTCTGAACCCAAAGTAAGTTGCTAAAGCACTTGTGTTATGGAATTCAGATACAACGAAGGTACCACAAACACCCAGACCCGAGACAATGTAGAAATATTATTTTCTACATTGACCCGTCCGGGGATCGAACCCGGGACCTCAGAGCTAGCGACACCTTGAAACCGGTGCGTACGCCACTCGACCACGGAGGTCGTCAAATATATAGTGACTAGTGTGTTGTTGTTAATACTTAAAGAATATAGTATTGTGGAACCAATTCTATATGATTTAAATAGGTGCCTAAATGGTTTGAACGGGTAGCAAAAGACGAAAAATATTGACCCTTTTGTAAAATATATTAATTACATAAGTTCCATAATTTACGTTATAACAGAAGCATTAGAAATTACCTTTATTTGATTAAAAAAAACAACTTTATAGATCCATATCCATAAAGTTGTTTTTTATGAAAACGTTCTTTATAAAAAGCTAGCGGAATAGTAAAGGGTTAAGAATCAGTTAAAGTGTTAAGTGCAGTGGAAATATCTACCAGCGATCAAGTGCAATTTTATAAGCTTTCCAGTTTAATATTGTAAGTGCAAGCGTCGGATAGAGAAATAAAAGAAACGAGAGGTCTTGCCAAGATCTGAAGCACATTAGGCATTGAATTTTATAGCCAGAACAATGTTGTTCACAATAATGTGAATAAAAAGTTCTTTGGGCCATAATTCTGTCACGAAAACCAATTTAATCAAATGAAACTGAATTTAAGACGTATAATCAAAATACTATAAAAAAACTGTTTTTTAATATAACTAGGGTTCTATCCTCAAATTTAGAGGAATTCTTCGTCATTAGAAATTATACCGTATTTTTCGCGCACTTTATACTCCTCGACTACCGGAAAACCCCGCACAGGGTATTAAGCCTCGAATATATCCCGAAATTAGTTCAAGGACTCTTCGTACTTTCCTGGAGAGTGATTCAAATAATTGGAATAAGCTTTCATGACGTAAATCATGACGGTCGTAAAATAAAACTGCGTTAGCTTGTTACAAACTGTTTTTATACTCGTCCTCATAGATTTATAGGACGTTTTCCATATAATTAGGTGTGTTTAATCCTAAAGAGACGGTTTTGTATATAATTGGTAAAGTAGGTGTTTGAGGGGTCGAACCAAACCCATTATCGAGTTTAATCAATTCCCAACCCTTAATTCCCATGTATAGTCATGTCTAGTTGTTAGGTGTGATTAGGTTGTTATTTATTGCTTTTTTGACGTGTAACAGCCTTCGTCGTACCTTATTAGGTGGGTGTGTTTATTTCACTTAGGAATAAAATTGACACTTTTCATATTAATAAGAGTAACCAATCCTATTTATGGAGCCTAATAAGAGTATATTACCAGAGAAAGATATGCCTGGTGGATGCTAAGTCACGCCAAGTCCAAAATATTCATACCTACTACAAATGTTGTCTCTTACTAATAAAGTTCTTAATTGTTTCAGACAAGATGGAGGAGCGGGAAAGCGCCCCGGACCACGGGGTCCCGGACATGACCATGATGCCGGAGATCACGGAGCAAGCCATCAACAACAACCTCAAGGCGCGATACATACACGACCTCGTATACGTATCCTTTTCTAAACATAATTTAAGGAAGTCATACAAGACCATTAAACTGGTAGGATGTGCCGATGAGCAGCCGTGTTTCTTGAAGTGAAAAATAGAAGTAGAGAATCAATTGCTCATTTGGCAGAAAAATAAATTGAGTATCCATTTGGTATCGCTATTACAGTTGGTCAGAGATTTTTGATAATAAAATGTAGTTAGATAAATAGAATATTCTTTATTGTACACCATTAAAGAGCATATAAATTATATCCACTTAATCTAAAGCTTGTTACAAAAATGTGCAAGGAGACTAGACGAACACGATGCCAACAAACATCTAACTATCCAAAGCATTATGAAATATGGCATTAAAGATATATATCGTCTTTCGAAACTGAATATGAAATCCATATGACTCATGTATGTTTTAGTAACTACTATGTACCAGACGTGCTTACACTTAGCCGACACGCGCCGGCTTGATAGCAACGCAATAACCATGCTACTCCAAGCTGCTGCCAATTTTGAAATATACACTCCATTAGAATATTCTGGAAGCTATTTAATTTAACGATGTCTCCGTCTGCTTAGTAAGTGGAGCTCTTAGAAGCTAATCAATACAACTGTAGACTTTTGTCTGTGAAAAAAAGACTAATTTTAGGAGATCATCATTCCTCTTTAGCTGACATAGTGAAAATGTTATGTCATGTTGTACATAAACATTAAAAACATGGTTCCGATAGGTTCATGAACTGTATAGATAAAGTGGAGGAAGAATCGTTCTACCTAATTAGTTTGCAACAAATGAGGTTTCAATAATAACGATATCACATACGCAAAAATAATTGGCTCGTTGTCAAGATTATATATACCGAGTTATCCTTGTTCTGCCTACATGTGAAAGATAAAAGGAATCGTTTATGTATTAATTCTCCTTAACAATTTGTACAGACTTACACAGGATCTATTCTAGTCGCAGTGAATCCTTACAAGGAGTTAGGATGTTACACAACGGTAAGTTCTAAAACTATTTTCCTACTTATCAATACTTACAAGGATACATCAAGGTAGAGGAAAATAGAAAAGTGTTTAAAGAAATCTCTTAAAGTATCTTTTAATAATTGCTAGATGTGGAAGTTTGCAAGTACCAAGTGTTAGTAAACGATTTATGGATTTTAATGGGTTCAAGAGACAGGAAAAGTATTATCTTTTAATTCATTCAGTGTGAACTTCTTAAGGTATGAAACAGGAGTTTCAATAGCAAAAAAACATCTATTAGGTACCTACCATTATTTATGATCACCATTACCAGAGACTGAACAACAATAAAAACATATCAAAGGTGTTAGCATTAAGAGTTCCTCCCAATTGTCTCTACATTTCTTCCTCACATCCATCACAATGGCGGTTTCCATCAATTGCCTTTCGCTGATAAACAAGAGGAAATCATACATTATTCAGCAGTTAATTATCTATTATGTATGAGAGTGCATACATTAACGTGGGTACACTTGACTAGCTGCTAATTATGTCGACACTCAAAACATTTGTATGGTTTTCTTAAGATAATTTACCTTCAAATGCAAAATATCCTAAACAAATACAGAGGGAATTGTGAATGTCAACTTCCGTTCGACTTTTGCAAACATCGTATAGTGTCACACTGTTTTTAGATATGTTTGATTGTCTTTATCCATACTTCTATACTGGTACTGTGAAAGTAATTGACTGTCTGTTACGCTTTCACGGTTAAACCGCTCAACCCATTATGATAAAATGTTTTATGGGGTTTGTTTGAACTCCTAGAATGTACATAGGGTAATTTTGCAGCGATAACAGACAGTAACGATGGCGGAGCCGTGGACGGAAGCTAATTATTAATATGTTGAACATTACACAACACTGTATATAAATATCCTTATATTAAATTCTTAAAATAACTAGGCTGCTCATTTTCGAGGATCAAAGGGAAATGTACCTAATCTCCAACAAGGTCCTTAAAACTGAGGAGGGTTTAAGCGCTTACATCTTGAGACCTTTGACGATCAAAGGCTCGATTTATCATTATCAAGTAGTGTTTAAGTTAAAAGGAGATGCGTCAATTTGGTTATATAGCCTACTCCTTACTCTGATAGGACTTAATGAAATAACTACTAGGGGGGCAACGTTTTAAAAAGTATGTTTTTTCAAATAAAGTTCATATGTATGTGTATTTATAATGTACGTTTTTATGTGAACAGGATCACATGCAGAATTACAGAGGCAAAGCATTCGGTACACTCCCGCCGCATGTGTTTGCTCTGGCCGAATCGGCCTACAGCTCATTACAGGTAACTAATCATTCTATTCACTATATATCTAAACCTGTAGTATAGTATACTGCATACCTGTATAATAATCTCTGATCGTTCCGACTAATCTCCAAAACAACTGAACCGAATTCAATAGGTCAGCTTTTCAGTGCACTTAAATATTGTTTTCTTAAATTTCTGCGCCGACAAAGTTGTTGGTTCACTTTAGTTATTAACACGGAACTCAGAAGGTCATTACAGGTGAAACAATGATTATTATAATGTACACACGTGTTTAAACAGATGTTCTTATTCATTTATATTATCTTACCTCATTTTTTGTTAGAAACATGAATCAGTTAACCAGTGATACACATATCTGGTCGTGAATCATATGTTCTTTATATATTATGTTAATTCTGCGGTTTGTATGAATGTGAACTATATTATGGTAACTGTTCACTTGCATGTGGAACTGAAGACCGTTTTGTTTTATCTTTACAAGGCATCTTAATTGCAGAGTTTGTATGATTAGCTACATTCGCAGAATTTTACACCTGAATAGTTCAAAAGCCTACTGATTATAAAGAAATTGTTTTTTTTCGTGTTATAAGAATAAATGGAAACAGCGTTAACTTACTAACAGCCAACCTCAAAAATATAACCATTAATCAATGAACTTTTTTAAGTCCAAGCTTGCTTATGCTGAATAATTCTTATTGCACACCCTTTTTTCAACCATGAAGTTTAACTGTAAATATCTATTTCAGTCATAATTCAGTGATGGCCCTTGTCGTGAGTGGGACTCTTGGCATAAACTCTTTAGAAGCCATACTCTCCATTTCTGTGCTTCTTTACATGCTATACTTATCCTTCTTCTTCTATAATTGAAGGTCCACTACCAGATGCTAGACATCTGTCCTTTGCGAGAGTTAACAGTATACTTATCCTATAATACTTTATTAGAACGGCGAGAAGAATCAGTCGGTGGTGATATCCGGTGAGAGCGGCGCCGGCAAGACGGAGACCACGAAGCTGATCCTGCAGTACCTGTGCGCGGCCGGAGGGCAGGCCTCGTGGGCCGAGCAGCAGATCCTAGAGGCCAACACTGTCCTCGAAGCCTTTGGTAAGGAGTTGCAGAGATCATACGATCCTTTATCCCTCGCTTTGTAGTAAGCCGATCCTGCAGTACCAGTGCGCGGCCGAGGGCAAGCCTTGCGGCAAGGAGTTGCAGAAAAGCATTTCTTTTTTATAGGAAGCCTCGAAAGTAGCTTTTAGAGATTCAGCGGTCTGTGGAGCGACGGAAAAAAACTGAAGCTAAAGCAGATTCAAAATCTAAATTAACGTTCACTACTTAATTGAATATTGAAAATGTTTGATGAAATTAATCGTGAGGCTAGAATTCTCCAGGAATATGCGTTTAAGGACATTTTTAAAGGAGAGCAAACGTATGTACCTACCTACATGGGTACTGTGGCATCATTATCACTATACCAAACATTTAATTAGGTGTTCGCATGTGTATAAGCACATTATTAATACAAGCGAAGTCACCCTAACACTAATAAAGTCGTGTCTCGTGTCATTAACTTATCAACCTGTCATTGGATATCCCTCCCTCGCTTGACGACAAAAGAAGGGGGCGGAACAACAAAATATGATCATAATGCCGCACCCGTATTTGTTTAAATATACGAAGAATATGAAACTAAATTGTGTTTAGCTAAATATACATATTTAAGCAAAATTGGGTCAGTAGAGCTACATATTGCGTTACTCAAAGGATATTTGCAGCGAGAAGTTGAAAGAAATCCCTTTGAAATCCGAAAGATAAACGTACAATGTATATGTATGTCTTACATTGTATATTTAGACTCTTATACTACTTGAACGTATTTTATTTCTCTTCTTCTCTACAATTTGTGTTTTGCTATGTGGTTAAAATATATATCTGTATACATCCGCAACACTCGCCTCAATCCGTATGGAAATTGCAATTTCGACCTTATTACCCTTTCCATAAATCAGGTACGCATCTCACAACAGAAAAATATGCGAATAAGAATAAGATATCAACATGTGTAAAAACAGTTTATATAAAAAGAAAATAGATTATTATTATTATTACATTTATTGTCTTCCAGGCAACGCAAAAACAGTCCGCAACGACAACTCGTCACGCTTCGGTAAGTTCGTGGAGATCCGGCTGGACCACCGCGGCGGGATCAAGGGCGCCGTGTTGAGGGACTTCCTGCTTGAGAGGGCCAGGATCACGGGCCCCGCGCCCCGGGAGACCAACTACCACGTGTTCTATCAGCTCGTCGAAGGTGCTAAGGTAGGGTGTTACCAGATACTTATCAATATATGGTATTTGTTTTGACCCTGATGTGAAGGAACTGAGGACGCTTTTCGGTCTCAATATACTAAATTTTTAGGTCTTTATAAAGTCCATAAGATAAATAACATTATTTAAGCTACCAATACCAGGGTTTTAGCATTGAAAGTCATTATCCTTCCTAATATTATAAATGTGAAAGTTTGTTTGGATGTTTGTTACTCTTTCACGCAAAAACTACTGAATGGATTTTAATGAAACTTTACAACAATGAAGCTTATACATTGGAATAACACATAGGCTACAATTTATAAACATAGTGTATGAATAGTCATTCACGCGGGTGAAACCGCGGGGCACAGCTAGTCTCTAATACATTTAAAGTATACGTCTAGTGTCAGTGTACCTCATCATTTCGAATACAATTAAAGCTTTATTTAACAATTTTTTTTTTATATCGACGAAGTGTATTTTTTCAACACTCTTTTATTCTTTTATTACTACAGTACTATTTTTGTCTCTATTTTCCACCAGCACAATGCCGAGCTCCGAAGTACCCTCCGTCTCCGCGAAGACGTCCAGTACAAGTATCTCCGACCTGAAGATGAGGAGGCGCACAAGGGTCGCGGTGGGGAGCAGGGCAAGCTGGAGGCGCTGCAGCTGGCACTCACCGTGCTGCAGGTGCCGCCGCACATGTGCGAGGGCCTCTTCAAGGTCCTGGCCGCCATACTGTGGCTGGGGAACATACAGTTCCAGGTAGGTACAACCTTATGGCCAGTCTAGTCTGGTGTGAGCTGTGGTAGGAGGCCACCGAGGGCGCTGTGGCTGGCGCTCAACCATTATTTCCACACATAAGTTCTTCAAATGTATATGCTACAACACTGTTTTATAACTTTTACAGGACATTGATGGTGAGCGTTCCACACTAGCTGCTGAAGACTCAGAAGCAGTAGACGCAGTAGCCAACCTCCTCGGCTTGCCGCTGCCCACAGCGCGACGCGTGTTGTTAGAGCGACAGATCAACGTGCGCGGAAATGTTACGGATATACCGCTTAGATTGCCTGAGGTATGTACCTTTTTAAAAGACTAAAAAGCCTGCCTATGATTTGCAGCAGGACTTTATATACTCAAAAAGAACTGGGTGCCACACTTTTTCTCTGCGGATATTTTTTTATCTTTTTACAAGATAGTCACAAAACATCAAAAATACATTTATATAATAAAGACAAAATTGTTTGACACTAATTTTCAACTTATTCCTCGTCCACAGGCTCGCGAGAACCGTCACGCGATGGCTCGCGCACTCTACTCGCGCACGTTCGCGTGGCTTGTCCGGCACGTGAACAGCTGCTCGGCGCCCGTGCGCGCCGCGCGCTCGCTCGGCGTGCTCGACATCTTCGGCTTCGAGAACTTCGCCACCAACTCGCTCGAACAGCTCTGTATTAATTATGCCAATGAAAAGCTCCACATGTTCTTCAATAATTATGTTTTCGCGCTAGAACAGGATATCGTAAGTCGTTTGTTTGTATTGATAAGGTTTTTATTAATTTTAAGATCCTTAGAAAAAGATATTTACCGGCAATTATACTTAAAAAAAAAAGTTGGTAGGTATAATTAATTTTACTTTATTCAAACCCTGAAAATAAGCAGCTATGATTTGCTATAATTGTCCACCATGTTGGATTTGTCGAAAACGTATGTAATATGCACCGCGATCATATTTATGCTAACAAGGAGACAAGGAAACAAAATTCGTATCTTTCTGATCGTTTTTGCATAATACTTAGACAATAATTATATTGTAGGTATTATTAAATTTAATTTATATAAAGACTTACAGCGAAGTATAATGCTAATAAATAACAGGATGATTATATGATATATTTACAATTAAAATGTATGTCCATTTGTATTTCAGTATCGCCAGGAGGGTATCGTGTACAACCAGATCCAGTTCACGGACAACGCGGCGTGTCTGGAGCTGCTGGAGAAGCCTCCGCGCAGCTTGCTCAAGCTGCTCAGCGAGCAGTGCCACATGCCTAAGGTGACATTTTTCGTATAGAATTATCAATGGTGAATCGCTGACTTGAAAGTTTAGGTAACAGGATAAATAAATAAGGGTCCATTTGGATGTCTGTACAATCAAAACGGAGGACGTGCAATGCTGCTGATTCTATAAGGTTCTATAAAAACATCTGCCACGGCTTTAATGGGAGGTAGTATTGTGTTTATAGATTACAATAGTATAGATAAATTATTGATTATTTTTTTTTTCATACAAAAAAAATAACGTCTAAATTTGAATTGATTTATTAGTATAAAACCATCCCGTGTCCTAAGCTGTTGCCGCTCCGCACCGAATTCACGTAATTTGTGAACCACGTTACGCAGAATAGAGTCAATGTTAATTTAACAATTTTGTTTTCTAAAATTTAATTAACTGTTCCGGGGTAGGAAAGTTCTTCACTATTGTAATCTATAAACACAATACTACCTCCCATTAAAGCCGTGGCAGATATTTTTATAGCATCTTATATTAATCTTTTTATGTTCGTTTTTTCTTTAATTTTGATTGTGCACTGACGACCAATGTTGAACAATGAATACATCAAAATAATTGAATACAAATCCTTTTATGGTTTATAATAGGTATACACAGAAATGTACTAGTGTACCTAGTCGAGTACAAAAATATTACTGTTACTGGCCAGCGCTTTCCATTTTGCTTTTACGATATTTTGTCTACTGAGAATAGCTACGCATTAAAAAAAAATCGGTTAATATAATGCTTTTTTCCATCTCCCAGGGCTCTGACGGCGCGTACCTGACCAACATCCAGGGCGAGTTCGGCGAGCATCAGTCGTTCGTGAAGGGCTCGCGCCGCAAGTGGGAGGAGGAGTTCGGCGTGCAGCACTACGCCGGCACTGTCTCCTACAGCGTGCACGGCTTCGTCGACAAGAACCGCGACACGCAGCAAGATGCCTTTATTGATCATCTGAGCAGGTCTGCCAACCCTTTTGTGAGGGAGCTGGCTGATTATGTGGCGGATCTAGCGCCTCCCGGACAGGTGGGTGATAGATGATACTTTGATGATACTAAAATATTATTTTTTTCAATGAAAACAAACAGGTGAAGTGCAGGTGTGTAAGTATTTTAAAAAGATAGAGCGATTTGTAAGCGACGATAGAAAATAAATAAATAAATAATAAATGTTTTAGCTAGAAACTAATCACAATTGACATGTCTTGACTTGATTATGACATTATTATTTTTGCGGATAGATGATACTTTGATGATACTAAAATATTATTTTTTTCAATGAAAACAAACAGGTGAAGTGCAGGTGTGTAAGTATTTTAAAAAGATAGAGCGATATGTAAGCGACGATAGAAAATAAATAAATAAATAATAAATGTTTTAGCTAGAAACTAATCACAATTGACATGTCTTGACTTGATTATGACATTATTATTTTTGCGTGTTATTAAAAATTAATAAGACTTACGAAACCTTACGCATTAGAAACCAGATTAATAAAATAGTTATAACATACTCGCCGGATCTTCCTATTACTACTGTATTATTTAGGTATAGATAATTAGATACTAATTTATTTCCCTTACCTTCTAGGACACGTCCCTATCCAGTCCTAACTCGACGGGCACGACACAGCGCGGCACGTCCAAGGGCCGGCCGACGGTCGTCGACACGTTCAGGGCGCAGCTGCAGTCGCTAGTCGATATGTTACAAGCTACTGACGTATGGTAAGCTACTACAACCATCTACCTAAAACATCTAGTGGTCCAGTACGATTACACATATCAAATATTTTCACAATATTGTCATGTTCAAGGACATTAATATTGCGTGAGGAGCTTGGTCCTTCTTTTCGTCGTCCCTCACAAGTAGCCGCGTAGTCAAATGGTTAACGCTCCCGCGCCGATGAAGCGTAAACGAGGAGTCTTGAGTTCGATTCCGAGTCGCACAAGTTCTGCTTTTTCCATTCAATTTTGTTATATTGACTGTTTCTCTCCTTCGAAAAGATATTCGTAATGTGTGTGTTTGGTGGGGCACTTGCGACATTTCTCTGGTATTGAACGGACGTTTGTTTATAAAAAGTCATAAGGTCATTGTGAGCCTTTATCTACCGACATAGTGGAGAAATATTAATTTTAATTAATTTAAAGTCATAGTACTAATAGTGATTGTGCATGTGTATCATCCAAATAGGGGTAAGTTTTAGTTTTAAGGGATAGCAGCTATTATGTGATTCAGTATCATTATTAGGTATTTATTAGTGTTTTGTTGTACTTGTTGTAGCTTCACGCAACGCCCTTTAAGTTGGAGAATTATTGCGCGAGACATTTTATAAATGAACAAAGTCCCTGAGAACCCGAGCTAGAGGGCAGAGGTGCTGGCAGAGTTCACCGGAAAACATAACTCTCCTGGCGTCCAAATTAGATTAGGTTTAGGTTAAGTCTAGTTAGATTTTAAGCTTGAGTAATATTTACAATATATGGCATAGATTAAATAATTTACATAGTTTCATTTATGTATGATGGACCCGTAACAAATAGCGCCCAACGTTAAAATACGGGTGCAAAATAATGTTCGGTAGTAATATTCTTCTACCGTCAATATTATTTTTGCTTAAAAATATTTTGTATTTCCTTAACGTATAAAAGTGTCTCGTTAGTGAGTACATGTACCCATCTTTCGTTATAGCATAGACAGTCTTAGTTATAGTTAATTGAGATTGCGAACTTGTATACATTAATTTATCAATAGCACAGTCGTGCAGACAGTAATATCATATAAGTTTCCGTAGGTACAAGCTTTATTGTTTTCGATAATTGCTAGTTTGGTTTTGTATATTATAACTTTTTAATAATTTAGATTGTAGGGTCGTTCTTTGAATGGTTCCTACAGTTGGTACCTATCTCAGTTATATTATTATATTGTAACTTCTACTAATTGTAAGTTGGTTGATCATAGCTCACATTCAGAGGTTACACATTTGTTTAAGAAGCCATTATGGATCCTCACTATTTATTAAAAGAGGAATTAGAGTATGAACTTCAGTCAAGGAGTGTTTCAATTAAGGGAAATGTTGATTTGCTAAAGAAACTTTTGAAAGAATTACTTATCACTGAGCAGTCTGGGACAGTCACTTACGAAATCAAGGCTCCTCGATGCGTTTTAGCGGCGCCACTTGTGGAATTAAATAATTGCAAGTCAAAATTGACTACTTTAACCGCATACATTGACGAAATAACGGGGAAACCTGATAGACATTTATTTAAACGACTAGTATCGCGGTTGTATCATGTAAAAAATAGATTAATGCTTATTCGAACCGATTTGGAGGCCGATGATAAAGCAAGGACCGAATTATCCACACATTGTCATACCCTATTAAACAAACTTGAAGCGAAAGATGACACCGATGATCATAAGGACGAAATTACCTCGGAAATTAAACAGATTCTACAAGAAACTTTAGGCGAGATAGGAGAAAATATTATCAAAAAATTAGAAAATGATAATTCGTCCAACAATAGTTATCATGATCCGGAAGAAATTAAACCAACGTTACTAAGAACTTCCACAGTGGATATAGATCACTCGAAACGTAAACTTGTACCGATTAGTCATTGGGGTGTTCATTTTTCAGCTGACAATAATGTCAGTGTTAATGCATTTATTGAGCGTGTTAATGAAATTAAAGAAGCCAGGAATGCAACCGATGAAGATTTATGGCGTTATGCGATTGATTTCTTTAAGGGTGATGCCTTAATATGGTTCAGGGCTAACAAAGTTTATGCTACAAATTGGAGAGAATTAGTGCTTTTGTTAAAAAGAACGTTTCAATCGCCATTTTATCAGGATGATTTGTTAGCGGAAATCAAGGCGAGGACACAGGGAAAAGATGAGTCTATCACAATTTATATGTCCATTCTTCAGAACATGTTCAATCGCTTACCGTCACCAATCACAGAACAGGAGAAGATCACGATTATTTTACGTAACATACAGCCATATTATCAAAGAGCTATTTGCCGAGATGTATTTTTTTCTGTTTCCGACATAGTGGACGTTTTGAGGATAGTAGAACGGACTAAAATTAATTGTGATAGATTTGAAGAACCTAAGGTTCAAAGAATTAATTTAGAACCTGATTTAGCTTATAAAAACAATTCTTCTCTAGTAACCAATACAACTATTCACGAGGTTTCGGCAAACATTGAAATTGACAACGTTACATCCAAGTCTCAAAAGGCGGTATCTGGTAGGTGCTGGAATTGTCGCGAGATGGGACATTTATTTAGGTCATGTACTGTTCCTAAACAGCGATTGTTTTGTTACAAATGTGGTCGTTTCGGAGTGACTTCTAAAGATTGTGAATGTAAGGGAAACGCTGTAGGGGAAAGTACAAAACCTGCCAAATAAACTTTCCCCTAGATAGAAATAGTAAGGAGTGGCAGGACTGGCTTAGGGCGGTTAAGAATTTTATGTCCCACGGGGAATTGAACCCAGTAGTACTGGAAAAGGATAATGATAACAGGGACTATGTACTGATAGATATTTTAGGCATTTCATATATAGGTCTCCTGGATTCGGGGGCTAACCGAACTGTCATTAACACTGAACTAGCTCAGACTTTAAAAAGTTTAGGGTTGAAAACGTACCGCTCGCAGGACATACAGGTTGCTACTGCTGATGGAAATCGTCATACTATTACAGAAATCATAGATGTCCCTGTTAAATTCAACGGTCGTTTTAATGTAGTAAAGATGATGGTCATGCCAAACTTGTCACAAAAAGTTTTATTAGGAAAAGATTTCTTTGCTACATTTGGAATTTTCATTGATTTTAAGGGGGAAACGTCGGATTACTGCCAAATGATTAATGCTGTATCGTCTCAAGAACCAAGTGTAATTTCAAAGGAAGATCTAAGTGAAACACAGCAGGAATCCTTAAATCATTTGATAAATACAATGAAACAAACAATTGGATCAGGGTTAGGACGAACAAACATCATAAAGCATGAAATTGACACAGGGAGTTGCAAACCAGTACATCAAAAGCAGTACAATTTCTCACCAGTAGTTAGAAAAGAAATAGAACGTGAGTTAGACGAAATGTTAGAAAAAGACGTAGTAGAACCGTCACATAGTCCCTGGTGTTCTCCAGTGCTAATTGTAAAGAAACCAAATGGTGAGAATAGGTTGTGTCTGGACAGTAGACAAATTAATAAAGTCACCAAGAGAGATACATATCCGCTGCCTAGAGTATCAAATATATTAGACAATCTTAGAAATGCCAGATTTTTAAGTACAATTGACTTAAAATCAGCATTTTGGCAGATAAAATTGAGTGATTCAAGTAAGGAAAAGACAGCTTTTGCGGTTCCGGGCCGCGGATTGTTTCATTTCAAAGTTATGCCCTTCGGTCTTGTCAACGCTTCTCAAACTCAACAAAGACTTATGGACATTTTGTTTCATGCATTGGAGGGGAGGGTATGGGCATATTTAGATGATATCGTTGTGTGTTCTATTTTATGTGGAAAATTTCAACATAATAATATATTTTTCCTAAATGAACTTTGGTTTTATGGCACACATGGTTATGCTACGGCTTTCAATGGTACTATCAGGCTATATGTATTCAATGATCATTACTCCGAGACTAAAAGAAGCAACATGAAAAACAAGAAACATTTTTGTTCGATTTTATGTAGTTATAGTAAATAGATTTACTAGTTACCACCGTTTATAATCAAAACGAATCGTGTCTTATATGTAGGAACCGGCCTTGACGTTCACACATTATGTAAACATGCTAGCACTTTTCGAACCAAACCTAACGTCGAATTACCTTCAGGTACGTCCGCTGTATAAAGCCGAACGAGAACAAAGAAGCCGGCAAGTACTCCGAGCACCTGGTCCTGGAGCAGCTGCGCTACCTGGGCATGAACGAGATCGTCCGCATCCGGCGCGACGGCTACCCCATACACCTGCCCGCGCCGCACTTCCAGGCGAGGTACCGCTGTCTGCTGCCGCATCCCAGGCCCAAGAACCCCGATATCAAGTGAGTAAAGTTTTTCCAACTCTTTTTTTATTCGAGAGCTAATTTAGCTGGCGCAGGTAAAACTGGCCCTAAGGCTTATGCTTGATAGATTCACTATTACTATACTATTATATGCCATATAACATATTATCGTCCTTGAGAACTATATAAAAAGCTAAACAATTTTCATAAATCATCATAATCAGCCCACTCGTGTAGGAACTATACGATGCCACAGACAAACCGACATGTAAATTTTATAACAACTCTCTTTCTGCGTCAAAGGTTAATAAGATGTCCTTAAAGTTTCATCTTAGTTCTAGTCAGACGAATAAACCTGATTTGTTAAGTAATTCATGAGACAAGGAAAGAGAACTGTACCATCCATCATATTATAAAAGGCTCATTATTATTTTAATCTAGAGAAAACTAACGAACTATTCTAGTTCCCTGTTTTCTTATTCCATCCATTTATTAATATGTATGTTTATTTCACAGAGATATCACATCGATAGTGAACGCGCCTAACGACGACTGGCAAATCGGTCACACGAAGATATTCATGCGAAGCTCCGTACATGCACCGCTAGAAGCTAAACGCAGTGCCCTGCTGCAGTCTTCCGCCTTGCGCATACAAAAGGTAAAGCCATGTAACACTTGTACTTATTATATGAGCTCGAAACAAAATTTTAAAACAAATTTTTGTCATAGTTATCTTTTTCGCAAATTCTCTATAGTTAAAACAGTACAAAACGCCGAGTCACACATAAGAATTGAGTGTTGTATATAAGTTTAGGGAAATGGTCATGTCTTTAGTTTGATGTTAGCTTTGCATCTTCCCATTCTTAAAGATCCAAGGTTAATGTTACATTGTATAAAATTATTTATTGCACAAGCCTTGATGTTTAGATATTAGTTTGTGAATTATTTATCTTTTCAAGTCCTCAGTTTATTGTCATAGACACATAACTAACCTAACCTATTATTTCAACAGTGGTACAAGGGCTCAGTGAAGCGTCGCCAGTACTTGATCTGGCGCAACGCAGCCGTGGTCCTACAAGCAGCGTGGCGCGGCTGGAAGGAGCGCGCCGCGTTCCTGCGCCTGCGCCGCGCCGCCATGACGCTGCAGCGACACCTGCGCGGCGCCTTCGCCAGGGAGGTGGCCGCCGCGCTGCGGGAGATGCGCCGGGTCAACCAGGAGATCAAGCTCCGAGAGGAGAGGAACAGGTGAGGGGATCATGGAGCTGATACATTTTTAGAAAACCACACACAAACTAATATTATACAGTTGCACATTCATATAAAACTCATCACACTTTCCCCTTCCCAGCTTACAAGAGAAGGTGAACCAAGAACGAGCGGAACTAGAGAACATGGCTGACCAGCTCCGAGGCCTGTCCTGCCCGTCCAGCACCCGCGCAGAGTCCGTGAACCTGGACAACCTGTTCGACTTCCTGGCGGACGTGCCGACGCAGCGGGGGGCCCCCGACGGACAGCCCGACACGCACCAGCCTACTATCGCTGAGATTGGCGACTCCATGGAGAGGCTGGCTGATGATCTGCATCAGGAGGTGGGTTTAGTGGATTATACATGTATAATTCAAGCCGAAATTAATTTGCGACCATTTCTCATTGGTTCTGAAAGGCGGTCATGTAAGCAATGGTCATGAAATGTAAAAAAATATTAGTATTTCAAACCTCGTCTTAGAGGGCGATTAGTGATGAACAATTAAATGTGTTGTTACTGGACTTAGAAGTCCTGGGTTAAAGCTGACGTCACATTAAATTATGTTAAGGCCATAATTTTTTTTTTTCAAAATACAAGTTTTAGTAAAAACCATTAAAATAACGATAAACCCTGAATGTAACATAACCTTTTCATTATTTTTAGTTGGAACACGTGCTAGCAGCAGAAATGAACGAGCTAAGCAAGTCTCACACGGAAGCTCAGCGCAAACCCGACGGCGCGCCATCCGAGTCCATCCCTCCGCCGCCGCCGTGCACGCTCGCCATCAAACCCATGTCCCCGCCGTCGTCCATGACGTCATCGTACAACGCGGTGACGAACGGTACGTCACCGATGAGCAGTGGTGATGTGATGACGTCGTCGCTGGTGCTGCCGCCGCCGCCACCGGAGGAGCCGCTGTCGGCAGGGTCCGCGGAGTTCCCGCCTCCGCCCGCCTGCACGCTGCCCGAGCCCGCTGGCCCGCCGCCGCCTCCGCCTCCGCCGCCACCCATCAAAGGTACGCATGTTTCTAAATAACTATGAGTAACTAACTAGCTGTAACCCGCGTGAGACCCTGTTCCCAATATTTTTGAAACGAACCATCAAATTAATCCTAATAATAGTTCCACCCGTTCTTGGCTTAGAAATGGTGTAACTCAAGATTACAAACTTAATCGTTACTATATTTAAAAAATTATTACTTTAAAACTGTTATATTTAAAATATGTTAACTTTTATATCTTCATATTGGCTGCGGGCAGAATTTATTTGTCGTTTACATCACAGTCATATAAAGACTTAAACCGTTATACTCAGTAAATACGTAAAACGTTATGTTTGTCACAGATACAACTCCACCGGAGCTCACTAACGGCATCATTCCCAACGGAAAGCTGTCAGTAGTGAAAGGCAAGGAGCCGATCTATGAAGCTGTTATACCGCGCCCCGCTCCTGAACTAATTAGCGAGCCCCCGCCACCACCGCTACCGGAAAGCAATGGGTAACTATTTATAATATATAATAATAATAATCCATTTATTTCAGGCATCAAGGCCCATATAAATATATACAATACTATACTAATACAACTTAAAAATACTATAAATATATATAATATAACATAATGAACTAAAACTAATGTACACGAAGTATCGGCGTCGTGTTTCGCTGACTGGTGTCACGTAGCTGGCCACGAAACCGGCGGTACATAACCCCTTTCGGCCAAAACTCTTCTATGAGGAACTTCTCGAGGTGATGTGTCGGAACGCGCACCACGAACGACTTGAAGTTCGTTTTGTGACGCGGCTCCAACAGCTCGACCCTCAAAGTCCAGTTGGTCTTCACGCGCATGTATTCCACGACCTCCTCAACCTTCGTGGAGTGATGCAGTCTGGACACGTACAGCAGCGTTGTCGGTACGGCTGGACGCAGCAATATGTTGGGTCCTGCCAACCCAGTACCGCACTGGTTCCGACAAGGAGGCTTCTTCTTCTTCCTCTTCTCCACCTTGATGAAACCATCGCTGTCGCCCGTGTCCTTCTCTGGACCCTGCCTTTTCAGAACCTGTTTTGGTTTTGACAGGCTCCGTTTACTCCCTTTTGCTTTGTCCGCTAGTTTAACCTGCGAGTTTTGTGGCTCAACAGGCTTTTTAGCGGCGGCTGCAATTGCTGCGTAGGCTCGTTTGGGGGTCGACGAACCTACACACGTCGTCGTCTCCACCGTTGTCGAGGCAGGGACGGCCGCGGCACACGTTGCAACGCGTGCATTCTCAGCAGCTGGTGACGCATTTGAGCCCGCCGACTCGAAACTGCTGATGGAGGCGTTTTGTGCCCCGCGACGCGTGTTCACATTCGCGTTGCTAGGTGACCTACTTGCAGAAATTGCATTGCGCAATAACACTACTTCTGCCCGTAGATCACTGATGGTGTTGTTGGACACCTCCATCTGATGCTGCATCTCGACCTGGCTTTGCTTCAGGAGTGTTATATCCTTCAGCAGCCTGGTGACATCTACGTGGTCGAACGTGACGGGAGGCAGCTTGTGCAGATCCTTCGCCACGAACTCAGGCACGTCGTCCGGGTCGGTCTCCTTCAGCAACGTAACGATGTCTTGTATGCTCTTCTCTGTGCCGTCCCTTCGACGAGACGGCATCTGGCTGAGTTTGCCAAGCGTCGTGAACAGCAGCAACTTGGCACTGCAAATCTCATCCTCCTTAAAAGATGACTTGCAGATCTGCAAGATGCTGACCTCGTCCATGTAGTCAATGGCATGTTTGATAAATGCCAGAACTTCATTGGCTATGAGCGTTTGAGTACTCATAGCGGAAACCGGGCAGCGGCTATAAGCCGCGCGATTCGCGAATATAATATTCAGACGTAGCAGCGCACACGCGACCGTACTCGACCGCGCATCGCGAGCGACTGATTTATATTACTATCTTCTGTCTTTTGTAATATGCTATTATAAATTGATATTAGATGAATATTGTTGAAAAGGTCCTAGTGTATCTTCCAAGTTGGTTGCTTATTACATAGTAAAGGTAGGAAGCAACCGACTTCTATAAAATATAATGTAACCAAAGGATGGTTCCATTCCTATACAGGGTGTTAAGAAAACCCTGTCCGACACGAAAGGGTGATATAAGGCTCACAAGCACATGCCCTGTATAGGATACCCTATTATACCCTATACATATCGATTACAAATAAATGATTGAATTCGATCCATAATTGCCAGATATGTCATGTAACAAACATACAAAAAACCCGTCCAATTGAGCACGTCCTCTTTTGAAGTCGGTTCACAGAAAGACTTGTTTAACCTCCATTTGTTCTGCAGTTTCATTCACAAAGTGAGAGAAGAGAAAGAGGAGATAGAGTCGGAGCCGTCGGACGCGCCGCTGCCCCCGCTGCCGGCGGAGAGCTCGCCGCCGCCCGTGCCCATGGACACCTGCATGAGCCCGCCGCCCATGATGAATGGAGATGCTACTGTGAGTACATACATAAAACCTTGTCTAGTGATTTTAGGGATTTAAAAGAAGTTATCATACTTAACGGCGACTTTATTTGATAAGAAAGATGTTTGTAGCTCTTAAATATTTTTAAAAAATTACTTCACACAAACCCATGTTGAAAACGTTATCAAAATTATGCAGCACTTTTGCAATTGTAATTAAGGTATCAACATTTGATATTCACAGGTTCAGGCAGTGGCAAAAAAAATCGTCTTTACATAATAATATAGCTTAAAGCTACTCACTGATGTCATTAATGTTATTAAATAATCTCTAGGTGGAAAGTTTTTTTAAGTCCAGATGTATATAATATCACATAGGTCTGTCTGATAGCAAGCTAGGAAATGCCTGTTATGATAACCAGACAACTGATAAACGTACTACTTATATATCTCTAAATGCCTACAATGCCTACATGTCATAGATATGTGTTGGCTGTTATTTTAAAAGTGTGTATCTTCCCCCAGGGCGGCGACCGCACAGCCCGTCGCAAGGAGCGCGTGGAGCGTCGCCTGCACCAGATCTCCACGCAGGCGACGTCGCTGCCGCCCACCACGCCGCCGGCGGATGGTGTCAGCGACCTCAGCGAGTTCGCTAAGCTGTACTTCAATGATCACCCGAGGTCGCCTGAAGGTACAACTATTATTTACCATATACATATTATAACTTAAAATTATAATAAGGAGTTTCTACTACTTCTCAACCTCTCAGACTCTTTGTACTATTTCTCAATTGTATTTATTTATTTGAAGCTTAATTTAGTTTGTTGCGACTTGGGATTTTTGCGAAATTGTTGAAAACACTGATTTAGTCCGTAAAGTAGCTAAAACCCTTGGATAACTGAAAAAAATACCCCAGTAATTCTCTTCACCATATTTAGACCTATATATATGTAGGTAATGTAGTCTCAATTTTAAGATAAGCCTAGTTTTATGCTCCAATGACGGACGGCGTGAATACGACGGCATGTCGATATTTTTTGTGAAACTTAAATAATTACCAAATATCAGTAACTAATATTTCCTTATCTTCTCTAGGAACCATTATGGCAACGTTAACTCGCAAGAGCAAGTCCATGGAGCTGCTGACCAAGGAGGAGATGATCACGTACCACAAGGGCAACAACATACCGACCTCGCACATACAGCTGCACGACCCCGACAGTGTCACCGCGGCCGTTAATATATTCAGGGTGAGTGTTGTAACAGGTACAGAAGATTGGATGATTGTTTTGGTCGGTAAGGACCAGGGCAGAATGATTTGATGGTTGATTGAGCACATACATACATGGGTCATCTAATTTACTGAGTGAAGTGAATTTTACTTCAAGTGATAATGTTGAATTTCTTGCCAACAAGCCCTCGAAATAAGTAACAGATTTTGGAGTTAAAAACCAATGTATCTTTTGTAACTCTTCAATAATCTTTGTCAAGTCTTTCAGCTTGAATTTCACCGAATTTTTTTAAATTCTTCAGACTATTTATGTCGTGAATTCATTATTAGTTTGAGAATCTAATTATTCTATTGCAACTTTAGCTTCCCTGGTACCAAAAAAATTGTGTAAACCCTAGTAGGTAGACAGTTTTTTCTTAAAAAAGTTGTATTTACAATATGCATTTTTCTTGTAGGATTTATGTCGGTATATGCGCGGCGAGCTGACCGCTGACAAGGAGACTCAAGTCATACAGTCCATCATCGGCAAGGGGATAGAGAGAGAGGAACTGAGAGATGAGATACTGGTGCAGTGTGTTAGACAGGTGAGGACTATGTGTAAAATATTCTTTGAACAGATGTATCTATTTATCTTAAAGAGATTCGTGAGATTTTAGTTACGTTAAATAAGTGCTATGTAAATGAAACTGAAATATAGAAAAGAAAATACGGAACCAAAATTTTGTTAATGACATTGTTTGCCTGCGAAGTTGTAATGACGTTGAATTTTAACAAGTATTTATTATTGCTGTGTAATATAAACCGCTAAAAGACCTGTTTCTGGCCCTATCACACAGACAAAAATAAACTAAAATATTTCTTAACTTTGACCAGCTAACGGCAAGCAATGTCACCTCAAAACTAAGCATGCAACAATTACAACGTAAAACATTCCAACAGATAACCGAATGCCCGGTGGAAGAGTGGGCGGAACGCGTGTGGCTAGTGCTCTGCCTGTGCGCGGTGGCGTGGCAGCCGAGCCGCGGGCTGGCGCGGTTCTACAGCGCGTGGCTGCGGGCGCGCGCGCGCCTGCTGCCCGCCGACGCCGCCGCCGCGCCCTCGCCCGCCGCGCGCGCCGCACACTGCGCGCAGTGGTGCCTCGACAACTGCCGCGGCGCTGCGCCCAGGCAGCTGCCGCCTAGTACCGTGGAGATCGCTGTGAGTGTGGATAGGAAATATATTAAGAGTGTTGATGTATCAAGTCAAATATGTAGTCAAGTAGTCAAAACACCTGCATTATGACTGCTTACTGAAAAAAATATTTTTCTTATTAAAAACAATAATTTACATTGTGTTGGGTCTCTGAATATGACGTTACCTGTATGTACTTGCATGCAGCCCAGACTAGTAGGTTAAAACAGCACCTATATGGAGCTGACACGTGCTGCCAAAAAAAAGGCAAAATATCCCCACCTAGTGCGGCAAGGCCTAAGGCGTTAATGTCCGACTATTTAACGGTATGCCCGAAATTGTATTGTCATTAACAATCGTGTGACTTACCTATAATTCCGTTTACCAGGCAATGCGTCGCCTAGGCACGATAGTATGCCGCTTCTTCTTCCTGGACGGGCGCACGAAGGCCATCGACGTGCACCCGGCGGACACGGCAGCCGCGGCAGCAGCCCGCCTGGCCGACAAGCTGGGTCTGGGTCCGCACTCGCGCGCCGGCTGGGCCGTGTACCAGCAGCGCGCCGGCAGCGAGGAGCACGTGCGGGCTACGCACTACCTGTATGACGTCATCGCGGCTTGGGAAATGTGAGATATTCACCAGAAATTTTTACTGTTTTTTTTACTGGGTCATCCAAAAGGTGTCTTCTGAACTCGAGTAAATATAGCATCATGACCTCACCCACTGAAAGCTTTTTTCGGCGCGTGCTACTCAGACGTGCGAGGCCGTAAAATGCAGTGCGTACGACGCGTGTTATGCTGACAAATTCAACTCGACCAAATTTGAATATGAAAAAAAGCTTTTAAAACCTATTTAATGGGTGGAATTACATATCTTGTGTGTTTCCATAGGCAACAAGGTCCCGGCGGAGGCTCCGCGGACAACCGCTTCGTGTTCAAGCGGCGGCTGTTCCGCGGCGGGCGCGAGCTCCCGCACGACCCCGTCGAGGTCGCGCTGCTGTATGCGCAGGCCGTGCATAGCGTCGTCAAGGTAAGGAACCCTCAGTACTTCTGTAAATGTAGCTGTCTGAAGTATGGTGTTATATAGAGTGGAGTGGTTAAGTGAAACTGACGGAATACACTCCATTAGTTATGCTATAGGGTTGCTGTTTTATAGGGTGGACTGGTTAAGTAAGACTGACGGTGTACTTTAGTGAGCTCAAATTATCGTGGTCGTACGTCAGAGGTCAAATAAGTCTTTTTTGGACGATGCTTACGCAGATGGACGAGTTCCCAGTCTCGGAGAAGGTAGCCCTGCAGCTGGCAGGGTTGCAGGCGCAGGTGTCGCTAGGCGAGCCGCCGCCCAGCCCGCCGCCGCCGCACACGCGCGCCTACTACGCCCAGCCCGAACAGTTCCTACCGCAGAGGATCGCCAGAGCAAGGCCGGCGCATCAGTGGGTCAGTACAACAATACATCAATAATAAAAAGGTGTAACTAGATTAAACATGATCCCTGTCGAGGATCCTGATTCTTTTTAAAACTCTTTAGCAAATTTATGTATATATACATACATTTTTGTACACGTATTTTTTACCTAACCAGGAATTCGCGATTATTCAATAATTTGAAATGTCTCATGACGTCATAATTTCGTACTACTGTGCAAAAGCTTGACGACATCAGCCCAACTTACCTCCTGAACTTTAAGTCTCTTTATATACGTTTGCTTTTATTTAAATGGCGGATTAAATATTGACTTTCATATCCAGTCATCCATATTTTTAATTATACATAATTTACCTATCAAAACTTTTTGTGACATTTATAACCAAAATAATGCTAACAATTTGAGCACATCCTTTATTTTTCTATTCTGATGCGTAGAAATGTCAATATTTGTATTTTAAGAAAGCACGGGTAAATAAAGTGTTGTTCTTATTATAATGTGCAAATCCCAAAAACAGGCAACAATCCTAGCGCAAGCGCACCGCCAGTACGGTGCAGGCCGAGCGGAGCTGACGGCCAAGGCGTTATACCTGTCGTGCGTCATGCAGTACCCGCTGTACGGAGTCACGCTCTTCCCCGTCACTTATAAGGGATACTGGGCACATGGTAAGAATAATCATTATATAAGTAATATGCAAATAAATAGAGTGGAATTGCCCGCCTTTTTTTGAGACTATTAAAAAGTAATGCTGGTCACCTACAAAGGATACTGGGCATATGGTGAGATTGTAACCATTATTATTTATGTACCTATATTATTATTATTTTCCTTATTCTAGAAATGGGACAGATATAATTTTAAGGCAATGTATATTCTTAAAATATGTTTTATGGCTTTATCAAAAAAACTGCCTCGTGGGCCTCTAGTGGTACTAAGCGCGACTGCTACGCTAGAGGTCTTGGATTCGATTCCCAAGTCGACCAAGGTGTTATTGGGGTTTTTCTATGAAATTCTCAGTAGCAGGTCGGAGTTTGGATTTGTGCCCGGTTAGTGGCAATAGGCTCGCCCCCTATTACATGGGACCTAAACATACCGGCGAACTGTGGGTGTACATTGGTACACCTCTGCCTAACCCTTCGGGGATACAGGCGTGATGGTATGTTATGTTTATGTTATCAAAGGAATTTGTTTTTTATACAAACTATGTAGAAAGAAAAAGGAATATGCCTATTACATCACTGGACTAGTGTTACATAGAGCCTGTCTATTTTTTAGGTCCCAACGTCCTGCTAGGCGTGGGCTCCGAAGGCGTGGTGCTAGTACGTCCTACCGACAAGGTGGTGCTGGCCGAGTACCCGTACAGCAACATCGCGGCGCTGCTCATGGACCCCGTGGATAACGGCCTCACCATCAGCCTCACGCATCATGGACAGCACGACGGTCACCGGTATGTTATGTTGTGCAATATACAGGAGGCTATGTTAAATATAAGGGTGTAGACTAATGGGGTAGATGACTAGGTGTGAAAAGGGAAATTTATTTAGCCTGTCATGTTGTTTTATTTTAATAAGGAAACACTTTGTAATCTACTAAAAAAAGAGAATCAATGTTGGGAACTAATCTCATGTTTGTTTTGACTTTTTAGGGAGAGGGGTTTGCTTTGCAGTAAGATAGCTTTAAAAATGTATATTATTCGTTTCTGAAATAAAAATACTCCCTTTTTTAAATAAATGTGTACATAAACTTTATTTTCACAATTTTCGGAACCAAGACTAGATAAACTCGTATATTAAACATATATAATAATAATAATCTTTCGTCCACACAGCTGCATAGTGCTGGAGTCCCCTCAGAAGAACGAGGCGGCGTGGCTGATGGCGGCGTACAGCCCCGTGCTGGGCAACGGGCTGGCGGACGAGCCGCCGCGCCGCGCCGCGCCCGCGTCCGAGCGCTCGCGCCTGGCCGCCGCGCTGCGCAACGCGAGGCGAGCGCTGGTAGACTCCGCGCTGCTCAGGAGGCCCACTGACGCCTCCGCTGGGAACTTCTTAAGGAATACGCTGCGCAGGTATGTTACGTGCTTAATTATCGTAGTGCTGGTAGAATATCACGAAATATAAGTTACACATAACGTGTTCAAAGGTACTTGTGTTCTTCTTCGTTGGTAGTGGTAGTTTAAATGACATTCTGAATGTTTTTGATGATCTTTAAGACAATTGAGGAAGTGTTTTACGTTCAAGTGTTTGAACATGTCGTTAAATATTTATTTATAGTAGTCAGAATAGACAAATAACTACATAGCAAAAACGATCAATGAAAGTAAACCTTGGCTTGAATATATGAGGTCCCCAATAGATAATCCCTGTAGTTACAAAATATCTACCCATAATAAATTTCTCGACCTATTGAGATATGAGAAAATCAAAAGTATCTAAATATTTCAATATTGCGTATAGCAAGTCGGTGATGACGAGCACCGACGAGCCTACTTGCGTAGACCGAGCCACCAGCACTGAGTGACGGTACGGATTAGCCGAGACGACTTAAAACATTAGTTAGTAACGTATTTTTATCCTCCTTACATTAATTACAATATTAAAAATAGTCAGCCATTATTTATTTTCTCCCCTAGTCATTTCTCTAAACTATGGGGGTATTGGTAAATATATTTTTAATAATATACGTATTTGGTACTCCCTAAGCAACGTTACGTTATCTTCGAAATGTTCAGCTAAGGTTTACTTTCACGTATAAAATTACTGATTGTACAATGTAAATGATATATACCGATGGTAAAGATGTGTAAATCTTTCGCTCCTGTATACCTTATAAGGGACAGATACAGTATAACGTAAAGGCGACTTCAAATTGAGTTGCGTTTGATTATTCCATCATAATAGTCCGGAAAAAACTGTTCTGAGTCTATACATAAATTGTATATAAAAGTCCACATCATATTCCATATTCTTCATCAAAATCTTCTTGACGCAGGTTAAGCAAGCACCGTCTGGAGAAGCTGCGGCTGGACATGGCGGCGGAGAGCCAGGGCGAGAGCTACAAGAGCTTCCCGCCCGGCTATTGGTGCTGGGCGCGCACGCTGCCGCACTCGCTCACCAAGCTCAACGAGGCCGAGGAGGTGGCCGCCATGCAGATCTTCAAGGTAATGTGTCAAATGATACTAGATGGCGCTGTGATTAGTGACAGTCGGTGTGGTTGCAATATTTCTTGACTGGTCCTTACAGATCTAGTAACAGAGGACATGACATAGGCGGTCAGGACAGAAACAGCAGATAATAAAAATTATATTTTTTTTAGCTTACTTTACATTATATGTGCCATAACTTTTGGGCTTTTGCATTCCATCATCATCATCATCAATTTAAGAGCCATGCTCTTGTCGGTGCAGCTCTCCATTTATCTCTGTCCTGTGCTAGTTCTTGAACTTCTTTGTGGGTCATGACTTCTACCTTCTCTTTTATTTGTGTAATGTAACTATATCTTGGCCGCCCCCTTCCTCTCCTTCCTTCAACCTTCCCTTCTATTATATTCTTTATGTAATTGTCATGACGTATAAGATGCCCAATCATTTTTCCTCTTCCAATATCTATATCTTGTAGAAGTTGTCTTTTAGCTTTTATTCTTTGCAGAACCTCTACGTTTTTCACTTTATCATTCCAGCTTATTCTTTCCATCCGTCCTTCCAGCACCACATTTCGAAAGCTTCCAGCCGTTTTCTGTCTTGTTTTAGCAGCGTCCAAGTTTCGCATTCGTATAAAGCAATGCTCCAAATATAGGTCTTAATAAATCTTTTGCGAATGTTCGTATTTATTTTGGATTTAATTTGGTGTTTATTTGCATAGAATGCTTGCTTACCCATAGCAATGCGGCACCTGATATCAGCAGAACATCTCGAGTTAAAAGTTATGTTAATTCCTAAACAGTTTGCATTCCACACCTGTCTTTTTAAGTTTCCGTACCCGAAAGCTGCCAACATGTTCTGTCAGCGGAATTTATTTTATGTAAGGTAATAGGTAGACGAATGAAGTTTTCACAGAGTTACATCACATGATAAAAAAATACGTTTAGTCTTGTTGTACGATGATGTGTGGAACCTTGTGTGCGAGTCTTACCTTGACCTTTATACTAACAATACTTTTTGTAATAGGACATAATGAGCCACGCGGGCCTGTCGGCGAGCCACGAGGGCAGCACGACGAACCTGGCCAACAACAACTCCAGCCAGCACGAGGCCGACAGCGACGACCGCGTGGCGCTGGCGCAGGCACTGCTGCAGCGCTGTCTGCAGAAGGACACGCTGCTCTGCGAGCTGTACATGCAGCTCATTAAACAGGTAAATCCAGGTGTGAGATGAATAAGTTAGTGAAGAATGACAGGTGGATTTCGCTTATCTGGAAATTCGTGTTGTATATATTTTGTTTTCTAGAAGGTGGTTTCTTGCAACTCTGTTTTTTTTTATTTTGTACGACAAAACTGAGAAAGTATATTTGCATTTTGTCTGTATGTGGTTTCATATAACAGCATTATATAGGCGTGGATGGGACGAGTGTAAATTCAAATCAGGCTCCACTTTTTTTCGGAAGATGGGATCGATGGAGATATCTCATGTGTGTCCGCGCTACCTATTGCAATCATCCACGGTGGAGTAATGACATTACCCTATAAATGCTTAAGGTTGAGTTGTACGTTGTGTTGCACAGACGACGGAGCACCCGGAGCCGAGTTCCCGCGTGTCGGCGCGTCACTGGGCGCTGCTGTGCGCGGCGGTGGGCGCGGCGCTGCCCCCCGCCAAGCCGCTGCGCCGCCTGCTGCTGGCGCACCTGCGCTACCGCGGCACCGCGCTGCATGCTGGCGAGGAGGGCAAGTTCGCCAGGCGCGCTGAGCAGGTACCAAACTCACACTACACTACTTCTAAAACTAACACTCCCATGTGTCGGCATTACTGTCAAGTGTGCGACCTGAACAGGTACAGATATACGACACAATACACTCACATAATCTTCAGCTAAAGATCAAAGTTATGACCTTTGGTTACGTAAGTTTTTTTTTTCTTTTTCGTCTACATGGACTATTCGCAATGCTATCTCACATACCTACTCTTTTACCTAGCGCATAAGATACGTAACGATTTCATACCATATATTTTTTGTATTTCCAGCATCAGCATCTCGATTTCGGTTATCTGGCCTAACTAAACCTAGGTATTTACATAAAGAAAGCACTAAATAATTATTAATCATAATATACCTCCACCAGGTCGCTCTTAGCATAGCGCAAGTCCCGCGTCGTTTAGCCGCGCCGTCCAAGGAAGAGGTGCTGTGCGCGGCGGCGCGGCGGCCCATGCACGTGCGCGTGCTGCTGCTGGACGGCAAGCAGCACGGGCTCGTGTTCGGGCCCGCCGCCACCGCCGACCATCTCGTCACCATGCTCAGGGAGAAGATCGGGCTCAGTGATGCTGCTACAGGTCAGTACTTTATTTTTTCCAAGGTGTTGCCATCGTAAGGGACGACACGCGAGAAGGGCGAGCCTAAACCAATCCGCTACTGTGTTGATAGTTGAGTACACAACTTTCAGGGCTTGTTTAACACGCGTGTTTGTTTTTGTTATGTTTAAAAATATTACATCGGCGTTTTCGGTGCATATGTTTAGGTATCCAAGTTACGAAACTTCACGATGGAAGCTAGTAATGATGTGGAGAAAAGTGAGACTTTACAAATAAAAATTGTTTTGCTCCATTATTTTGAGGCTCACACAGCCCTCACGTTAGACCACACGAATCTATACCCACCATTACAGCATCAGTTCAAAACTAACTTCTAATAATTAAACTTATGTATTCTTCTTAGGCTACGCTCTATACGAGGTGTGCGCGAACTCGACGCCAGCGGGCGCGGGCGAGCGCGCTCTGGCGGCCAGCGAGCGTGTCGGCGACGTGCTGGCAAGGTGGGAGAAGGCCGGCGCTACTGCCGCCGCTTGCAGGTATATACCGTTTATATCATACCTACTAGTGTAAGATCTATGTTAAACAATAATCTCGGAACAGCTGAGACTAAAGTTTTAATTAATTATTTTGTGTCCTCACCATGTCTCTGCCAAATAAATGATATATAATGTAAAAATTTTACCTTTAAACTAGACGACCGTTAGAAACAGTTACATTAAGGGAAATATAAAAATGAATTATAATTATGTATTATCTTAATATATGCTGAAGAAATATTATCATCTCGATTTGTTAAAAACTGATGTTTAAACTTTATTTAAAAATCATTATTTCAGCCAGTAATTTAAGACGGGTCACCTACACACAGTGATTAACCGATATTCTGTTAACTAGATTGATTTTCTGTTAGGCTGGTGTTCAAGAAGCGGCTGTTCCTGGGCGAGCGGCCGCTGCAGTCGTCGTGCCCGGCCGAGATGGAGCTGCTGTACTACCAGGTGCTGCACTCCGTGCGACACGACCGCCTGCCCATCGAGACTGATGAGGCTGTGAGTATATACTTTTTACTGGTTTTGAAGACACAATGTAAAAAAAAAATAATTAAAATGTCTAAAGACAAAGGAAATACACAAATATTTTAGTGGCCTAATTCGTGTGATGTTGTCACGTTGTTCATTGGCAATGGATAAAATCGCGCATTCTGCATCGTGCAGTTAATTTATGGAGCGACGATCGCACGATTAATTAATTTTAGGCAAAACAAAATAACATTTTTGGCTCGTACAAACATAAGAGCGGTTTGCTAGTGGTGCATTCGTGGTGCAATGCAGATGTAGCCACTCTCTTAGAGAGCCAGACTGGGAGACCAGTAAAAATAACATTTGAGTGTTTGACACGCGTGTGGTTGTCTGTTCCGCAGGTGATGGTGGCAGCGCTGCACGCGCAGGTGGTGTCTGGCGAGTGTAACGGCGGCGACGAGTGCCTGGCGGCGGCGGGCGCGGTGCTGCCGGCGCGGCTGACGCAGCCGGCGCTGCCCGCGCCCGCCGTGCGCCTGCACCACCTGGCGCTGCGGGGCACGCCGCCGCAGGCCGCCATGCAGCGCGCGCTCACGCTCGCCTCCTCCTGGCCGCTCACCAGGGCCACCATCTTTGATGTCATGGTACGATACATACACCACATTACACCCATAATATTTTAGCACTGGAAAGTGGTTATTTTTGACTGAATTTGCATGCTTGCATGTTACGTGAAAACGGTGTCATTTATGCAGATCGTCTTCGAGAGCGAAATAACATTCTTTAATTTAAAGATCATCCTCATTATCGACATCACTCAACACCCCACTACTAACAGAGGCTCCGCTATTTACCAGTGCCAATGTTAAAAAAAGTTTAGGTATACCTACTGAAATTAAATTAAAGAAAGCTTTCCACAACACTCATAAGAAACTTTGTTCTTTTTTTATATCCGACCTAACGATGTGTATATGTTGTTTAGCAATCGTTCACGTCGAACTGGCCGCGCGCGCTGTGGCTGGCGGTGGACGCGCGCGGGCTGACGCTGCTGCGGCGCGGCTCGCGCGCGGCGCTGGTGTCGCACGACCACGACCAGCTGCTGGCCGTGTCGCCCGCGCCGCGCGCGCTGCTGCTCGTCACGCGCGCAGACCGCAAGCACGCCAAGCTCGTGCTCTCCACTGATCAGGTGCGTACAATGTGCCCATTTTATCAATAAGGAAAATTTGTATTTCCATATGTATACTGCAATCGTAGTATTTGGGTAGATAATTAAATGTCTCAAAGCTAGCTCAAATTTTATAGGTATTAACGAATATTATAGATTTTTCTATGTAATGTATTTTACTGAATATTGATCGATATTGATCGTGGTCGTTCAAAGTATGTGTCTCACTCTCTTGCTCGCCGTTCTTGAAGAATAATGTTCAAAATAATCGAAACATTTGTTTGTTTGTCGTGCAGGCGTATCAGATCGCGACCCTGATCAAGGACTACATAGAGGCGGTGCGCGGGCCGGTGTCGCCGGCGGTGGGCCCGGGCGCGGCGCCGGCGGCCTCGTGACATCCGGCCGCCTAGTGCCAGTGCTTCCACGTCCGGCGCTGAGCGAGCTCGCGCCCGACACCCACCGGACGGAACTGTTCGACGCGCGACCGATCACGACACTCCACACAACACATTCTAAAAACTAAAAAAATATCTCGAATTCTAAATTTAATTTATAAGTAGACGTTACTTAGTACCCAGTACTTTGTTTGATAACTAAATCTAATTCGAGACTTTTTATTTCACCTTTGTTGTTGGATTCTTCCAATCAGTTTGAATTAATCCTATGTAAATACACTGGAGTGTTGTCTTAGCTACAAAAGCTAAAATTTATAAATAGGACTCCAAGGATACGTTAATTCGTTGTTAGTTAAACGAAGCATTGTCTCTTTGGAGTCGGTACGCTCGCGGTTCGAACAAGGGAAGGGAATGCCAGTCGCAGGAGATGTGATTGTTGGTTGCGACAAGTAAATGGAACTTAACGCGTAGGCGTTAGCTCAATGTCCCGAGCGCGGCGGCGGCGGCGCCACTGTCGCGTGTTGTTAACACTCTTTATTTCTATTACAATTAGTTTAATATCAATCACGAACGAATATACATACATTTACTTCACAGCAACAGGATTGATCAAGTGGTGTTCGGTTTTGAGTGTCAGTATGGACGATTTAATTTGCCAGAAAGACGGGGAAGCAAACATTAATTAATCCACATACCTTCATAGCCAGTAAACAATACAATTTTAACCATTATTATAAAATAAATGTTATATTCCGATCTATTGAACTCCTCACTATTAAATTATTCCAGTATTATTACTGTTAAAATATATTAGATTAAATGTTGCAATTAGATTGATATATTGATATAATAATAATAAAGTGTTGATGTTTACATATATCTGGTGGTAGATAGTAATCAATCTTACTCCCCTTTAGTCTTTGGTAATGTAAGATCTTGTTGTATGGACATTTTGAACTATAAGTGTTTGATGTGACTCTAAACTATTAAAGTGTCTATACGTGCGGCAGAGCCAACCCACTGTACATCGCTCTACTGTAGTCTATGTGACAATGTCTTCGTTGTAGATAATACTTGTGACGACTATGTGGAAGGTACAGTCCAAAAGAAGAAGCGATAAGGTTGGACATGAGTATACCATATATGTAGTGTGGGAAACGTTGTTGGTATAGACAGGACTGTGTGTAGTTGTGCAAGGCCCTCGGGCTGCAGGTAAAAGCTCTCACTCTTCCGGACTGTACTTCCACAGTCAACTAATAACATTTCAGATTCCTATACTGTATCCTATAAGTGTATTCGCTCCAAATATAAATAGTAGACCCAATTGTATGTAGAACTATAAACTTTATTTAGTCTGTCTGTATGCATATTATATCCTAAACCCTTGTTTTGTGCCTTGTATAGAGCTGACATAATGATGCTGATTAGACGCTTACACTTATAAATCTATATAAATTGCGTTAATCAATTTCAAATAACGATTTATTAATATGTTATGGCTATCAGCATACATTATTAGGCGTATTGAATTCAGTGAGCGATTTGTGCAAATTTATTGTGACTGCTAAATAATTACTGATTGTTTCAAAATATATCTATCATGCATATTACTCTATTGCACAATGTTATGTCTCAATATTTTATTGTAATAAAAAAATATATTTGATATTGTAGAGCTAATTGGAATATAAGAAATTTACTTTGTTAGTAACACTAGGTTATTGTGACGCTGACCTCTGTTTGCCTATAGGAAGTGTGGGCGCGTGGCGCATACTAACACAGCGGGTCGTTGAACTGCGGACCCTGTTCCAACATCCTTACAGCTCCATTGTATCCAAATGAGCTTTGATACCATCTAGATGTGACTTACGTTAGCCCATTCCACATAGACAAACAGATTTCCAGTGATTTGAATTTGGTCAAACTATTTTATTATATCTTTAGTAGACATTGGTGTAACAGTGTCATTACCTCACTCTTACATAGAGGACACGCTTTATTTTGGACCTCCTTGGTGCTTAGATATCCGAGAGTTGCTTAGCTTGTGTTTCTGATCTCATATTGAGTATTATTTATTTAGATGCCATATTTTGATTTACGAGCAATATTTGATTAGGTTTATTTATTTTTAATTATGTATTTTGATAACTTTGTATATAATTGGTGAACCAAAGACTTTGACTCGTCCCTTTGGATATTTTTTATCTTTTATGGATTCCAATTAGACATTTGTAAATAATTATATAGATTACATAGTATACTCATTGACGTGAAATTCTCGTAATATCATAGAGGCTGAAATTATATTAAATTATTGGAACGTTTTGGCATTCGGTATGATTTGGCTTTCGGCTTGTTTTAAGTCAATTATTTAATGATATGAAATACTAATAATACAAATTATACTTGAATTATAAATTATAACACAATTTATCGATTTGTGACCGTGATTGATACAGGGCTGACCGAGTAGACTCGGCGGCAATTAATGCACGTTAATGTTACTCTTTGCTGCAGCTGAAAGTCAGTCATCTCTGTACCAATGACCCGCGCATGTACTAACATTGAGCACTATACTATAGACTACATTTCAAAATAGAATTGTTCTTGTAGACGTAAGTTTAAAAGTAATATAGGTTAATGAATGTCAGTGAAACATCGACAGTAAGCGCGCTCAGCGGCGTGCCTCACCTGTACCACCATGTACCACTCATACTGCCCAAATAGACTGAAGGTGTCCAAATATTTTATCATTTTTGATGCAATTGTTTTTGTTACATTGTGTATTGAATTTTACCCTATTATTTGAATGCCAAATAAATGATTACAAAGTGGTTTTGTAGTTTTATTTGAGTTTTACACTTAAGTATATTATTATAATTAAATTATTGTGTCACTAATCCTAGGTAGTCGTCCATCAACGTCCCAATGGCGAACTGGAAAAAGAAAATTAAGATTATTCTAAACCTGCAGCAGTAAAATTGTTTTTATTGATCTAAGTCAAATAATAGTTTTGTGTTGTTCTGGCAAATCTCCAAAAGGGCTGGACTGATTTTGATAAGATTCTACGGGTAGTTCTATAAAAGGAGTAAATAGCAAAAAAAAAAGGAATGGAATGAATATAAAAATTTGAATGGATTTGGAATTATATCTTAGGCTTGACGCAAACAGGCCACCGTCCACAGCCACCGGTGGCCGGCGACACACATTTTCATATGTTTGTCTGCTGTAGCAAGTGGCCGCTATCGACTACACGTGTGCGGCGCGTCTATACAAAATGTATGAAAAAGTATGTTAAGTGGCTGTCGCTGGCCACCAGTGGCCGTGGTCGGTCGCCCGTTTGCGCGGAGCCTTACGGAAACGGAAAGAATGCGGCTAAAGATAAAAATTTAAGTAAAGGATGGGTTATCCAGAAGTAGGGCATGAAAAACTATGCTTTCTATGATAAGATAGTTAAATACCGTAGTTCTTGTAACTCACAATGCCGGTGGCGTCGACCCTGGTGCCCACTATTTTGAGTCTGATGACATCCTCCTCCTGAATCACATTGTCTTCCTGCTTGCTCTTGTAGCATGGAGGGTTCACATTTGGACAGAACTCCATGTCTGCTGGGATGGACTGAAAAAATATCAATGGTATACTAATATTGTTGTTTTAGAAATTGTATGTGATTAATACAGAAAAATACACTTTAGTCAACTCTTATATTTAAAACTTTCTCGGAAAAAATACAAACATCCTTGTTTTATGAAGTCAGTTCAAAATAACGAATTACTTTTGCTGTAGGTTTTCCTATTTAGTTGCTGAGTTTGGCATGGGGATTAAACATTATACATGTGTTCATATAAAAATGGTCATTTATAATATAAAAAATGAATCGCTGAATGTGTTGCTAAGCTCAAATCTCAACAGCTGAACCAATTTCGCTAAATCTTTTTTTATAATATTCCTTGAAGTATGAGTTCGAGGATGGTTCAACCAGAGAGAAAAATAAAAAAAATAAAACTTAAAGGATCTACTGTCAAGCGGTATGTAGTTCGCCAGGTCAGCTAGTATACAAATACTTACATGATGTGAAATAAAACAACTCAATGGGCCAATTTGTGCGAACATTCCAACCTGAAATATGAAAATACGTGTTGTAAACAGAAGAAGAAAGAAGAATAAATGAATATTTATAACTTTAGAAAAGTGATTTTATTTATGATTTTGAAAAAAAAACATATATCAGGAATGAGAATGCCACAAACAAAGCACTTGTATTATAATAAACTCTGCTTTCTATTAGTTATGATGATTTAGTATAATTTAGCAATTCTTATTTACTATGCTAAACATAGTTTACCTTATTGACTTGTGTGACAATAGCATCAAGTACTTCTCCTTTGAACGGCCGGAACACTATTGCCTTGTATTTGACGGGGTACACAACAAACCCCTGCCCGGGCTGGATCAGACCCGCACCAATACTGTCTATTGCTGTCACTGCTATGACAAAGCCATACCTATAATAAAAACATAATAGAAATTTATAATAGTTACTTACTAGACAAAAATAAATAGCCTTCTAATATTTGATCAAGCTAGTAATGTAATCCTGCTACATAATACTAAATGTTTTATAATATAAAAAATAACAGGCCTATTGGTCTAGTAGTTAGTGACCCTGACTGCTATGCCAGAGGTTGTGGGTTTGATTCCCACCCAGGACATATCTTTGTGTGATGAGCATGTCTGGGTGTAATTTATCTATAATATGTATTGTAGTATTTATGTGTATTTAGAAATATATAAGTATGTTTATCAGTTGTCTGGTTACCATAACACAAGCTCTGCTTAACTTGGGATCAGATAACCGTGTGTGTTGTCCCAGAATATTATTATTATTTGTATCTCTTATCTTTCACGGGTTATCCTCAGCAATGAGAATACCCGGTCCTTTGAAAGGCTTATGTGGGGACACAGGTCCAACACGCAGCGGCCTTGTTGAGAAATTTACTCTAATATGGGATGGGGGATCTACCGATATTATTATTTTATATTGCAATGTCTTTAAGTTAATATTTAAACAAATACTTTGTGCTAGAACGGTAAAAGAAAAGTTAAACACAACATAAATGGCACCCACATTGAATTGTTTCAAAAATAGACTGGACAAATTCTCCAAAACGCTAGAAACACACGCATCAGCTTATAAAGATGCTAGTGTGATTACAACATAATAATAATAATAATAACCTATAAACATATAAGTTTTAAACTTACTTTCCAGTGCAAGTCCCCTCAACTTCAGTATACAGCTTCTGCTTAACGATATCTAGTAACTGCGGCCCGAAATATCGAGGATGCAACAGAATTTCATGTTCTAAAGATATCTGAAACATTTGTTTACAAAACAACCTTACAAAAAGACTGTTCTAAATCGTATAATAATTTCTCGAGACCTAGATTTATTCACTTACATGGTAAAACATTGTGGATGTATGTTATTTAAACTGTCACTTCACTTCATATTCTATTAATCGTAAATAAAATTAAAATTACTTTGCCGGACTCTCGATCAATAAGCGATCAATAGACTAGACTTCAAAATTTCACATCTGTCAGTCGGAGTCTGACAGCCAGCCAAGCTGAGTTCAGAAATAGTGTCGGTGACCCCACAACTTATTGTCAATAAAATTATTATCAGAGACTTTTCACTTATTGTTTGATCTTTATTTTATTATATGTAATAAGATACAATTACTACTACATTTTCGAAATACTTTGTTCAATAATTAAATAATTTGTTATTGCTGCATTTTATTAATTTTGTTCGAACTGCACAGTAAACCGTATAAACAAGCTTCTGTCAAAGGACACGTCCTTTGTTTCAAAGATATGTAAATGTAATTTAGCGTCAATTTATCATTTTATAATTAAAAGTCGCACACAATAAATAACTACATCGTAAATTACTTATATAAAATATTTAGTTTTGAAATCGATTTAAAATCGATGGACATATTGTATGGAAAATGCTGACAACACTAGTGATTACTCAAAAATGCCAAATGAATGGCAGACGTATGTGTATCGTAATCAGATTGTTGTAAAAAATGGCAAAAACGTACGATTATTTATTTAAATTACTGTTGATAGGTGATTCTGGAGTGGGAAAAACGTCTATATTATTTCGATTTTCAGAAGATGCTTTCAACATTTCATTTATATCAACTATTGGTGAGTACTTTGATTCATGTCTTTATACCAAAGGTTATTGTCAGATAATTTTTTACGTATATTGTCATGAGCAAGATTTTTTGTTTCCATGTTCATTGTGTCTATTTTTTATCGTGATATATATATGGCGGATAGGGCGCGGTGCCTTGATAAATGGAGCCCTTATCGAATTAAATGAATCGAGAGTTCATGACATCATACACACTAATTAATTAGTTGACTCCCAAATAACAGCAGACTGTTCGTTTCAGGTATTGACTTTAAAATTCGGACGATAGATCTCGACGGCAAAAAAGTTAAATTACAAATATGGTGAGTTGAGTTTTTGTATACTTTTTATTGTTTTTGTTTCTGTGTGTTATTTATTGAGGTCTGTAACAAGGCGCGGTCAAGTTAGCGGCAGGTTTTGCAATCGTAAATAAGTAATGAGGCTAGCATAATGCCCTCACTTCCTTCAGCTCATCTAACAATGCTTAATGCTGTTGTTCTATAGGACACTCAGAGAACAAAACAACAATTTACATTTGCACTGCTCTTGTATTCTATATTCAAGTCCACATGAGGCAAATAATCTGATATTTGTTATCTATATAAAGTGTTAAAATTACTATGTAATGCACTAATAACTTATCTATTAGTTATGATGATTAAACAATAATTACTATTTATCATAGTATTTATAAAATGCCCTGTTGTATGAGGTACATATTATTTGTATTGTTGCATTCCAGGGATACCGCGGGCCAGGAAAGATTTCGTACAATCACAACTGCATATTACAGAGGATCAATGGGCATAATGCTGGTTTACGATGTAACAAATGAAAAGAGCTTTGAAAATATAAAGAATTGGATCAGGAATATTGAGGAAAATGCCAGTGCTGATGTTGAAAAGATGATCCTTGGGAACAAGTGTGATTTAGAAGCTAAAAGACAGGTAAGAAGATTTTCCTTAAATTCAATTGTTTAATTACACTCTATAAATATATTTGATGTTTTAAAATACAATTCAACAAGCAAACAACTAACTCAGACAAAAAACAGGTAACAATAAAGTTCAGAGGTCAATGAACCCTACAAATCCTTGAACAGCACATCTAATAATCAATACCACTGTCTCACTTTGAATTATAAATGTAGGAGACCAACCAAGTGTTCTCCTAATACATTTGATATATTTATTATGAATAACATAAGAATACTAATTAAAAAAACTAGTTTTTTAGTAGTAGTAGCTTTAATATTATCATGTCATTTACTGTTATTAAACAGTAAACTTTTCCTACTGTTACTTATACATATATATATAAATAAATATGTATTATTGTACTGTTATCTAAACTGTAATGTTACTAATGGTTTTGATAAGTGGCAAATAAAACTGTAAATGTGAGTTCAATCAGACTTAGTCATGGTTTTTACATGATTTTATCAGTAATCGTAATTTACTCATTACACAGGGGATTTACTTAAAAATACATACTATATTTTTTATAAAATACTTGCAAAAATAACAATAGATTCTGGCACAAAATATAATTTTACCTACATCTAGTTTTGACATGCAAGGTGTAGTTTTATAGGTTCTTAGTATTTTTCCTGGTTTTTTTGTTTCAATTAGATGAGTTTTGCAAATAAATCTGTGTTTCTGTAAGAGGATATTTGTTTAAAATAATGCTTGTTTTATAAAGGGAGAGAATGAATACAAGACAATTGAATATTTATTTATAGACATGTTTTTATAATAAAGTATTCTACACATAAATATATATTGGAATGCATTAGAAAATAGCTGATGTGTTCAATATTGTTTTACATATTTTTGTTACATTCACAATTATTTACAAAAACAGTTTACCATATTCCTAAATCATTGGAAAAAGCTATTGTGAAAAATGTGCTATCTAAAGTTATTAGTACATTTATGTGTTAATTTTTAATTATGTTATTATTATTTCTAGGTGTCAAAAGAACGGGGTGAACAGTTAGCTGTAGAATATCAGATTAAATTTATAGAAACTTCGGCGAAAGATTCCTTAAATGTTGAGTCGGCGTTTTATACTCTAGCAAGGGACATCAAAGCAAAGATGGAGAAAAAACAGGTATGGTTACTTAAATATTATAGAAAATCTTGCATTTTATATTATCCTATATTTACTTACTGCTGGGCAAAGGTATCCTACCAACATTCCTAGTTTAAATACTAGCAAAGCTTTCATTCTTCTTAGTACATTTTGTTTATTTTAGTTAATATATGAATTTAACTATGAGCATTGAGCACAATTACATAATCTAGAACAACATGTACTAAGGATAATTGGTAGCATGGGGAATCGGTAACAACAGTAAATTTTATTATTACCTTAATGAACTAGCGTGTTTCCATATAAAATTGTATATAAATAATTCAAAACATAATCTAAATCTTTCTTACTGTAGAAAATATCAATGAATTGTTTAATTATAATAGAAATAAGATTATTTTAATACATTTCCTTTTTAAGTTCACTGTTTAAAGAATTCCATAAATTATTGTCAATTATCCACTCATTGTATTAATTTAGTGTAGATTCTTGAGGAAAACTTAATTGGTTATTAACATGCCAATAAACTGGGCAGTATTACGTCATATGGAATTTTCTTATCAGCTGAAAAGTGTAACATATTGATAGTACAAATGCTTTGATTGTTTGTATGGTTAAGTGCAATCTTGTATGAGAAACAACTCATTTAAATATTTGCTCATATTTGCGCAAGGGATACTTCCGAGACGTATTTTAAATCATCTATAGTTCTACTGTATAGTTGTAACACCCCTCTTTTTGAGTCGGGGTTAAAAAGTCGTGACCTTTCTTAAAATGACCTTTTTTATTAAGCGTGAAAAAAGCCTGTGAAAAATGTCCTACACACTGGCATAGATTTTTATTGATATATAAGTAAATGAAGAGCATCCATTTACCCCATTTCTAGATAATCTTAGTTTCCGCTCAATATAGTGTTAATAGCACAGGAAAGAGACGCCTACTTTCACCAAATATGCGCTATTTACATCGGTCCGAGTGTAACAATTGAATCAAGGTCTTTTTCATAAAAGCTGACTATTTGTGATCCCGCACCGCCTACTGAATAAATTATCGTAATGAGACTAGACAACATGACAACTCGGCCTAATATGTAGCCATAGAAATAGCTAAATAATATTCTACAGTTAGATGTATGTAAACAATTATTGTTTGATACATTATTACCGGAATGTAAAGCACCTTTCGACGACCTCCGTGGTCGAGTGGCGTACGCACCGGTTTCAAGGTGTCGCTAGCTCTGAGGTCCCGGGTTCGATCCCCGGACAACTCGTCAATGTAGAAACCAACTTTTCTACATTGTCCCGGGTCTGGGTGTTTGTGGTATCTTCGTTGTTTCTGAATTCCATAACACAAGTGCTTCAGTTACTTACTTTTGGTTCAGAGCAATGTATGTGATGTTGTCCGCATTTATTTATTTATGTCTTATAAAACCCTTGCATCACGCCTCACAATCGCTAGAACAATAACGTGCTAATTTTGGCCCCTGATCGATTAAACGATAGTTCACCAAGAAGGTATTAATCATACTTATGACTCATAAGATTTTTAATTTTAAACCTACTCATTTTCCATTACATACCCAATCACTTAAATGAAAACCTTTTTTTCACGACCTTTAATATTTGTTCAGCTATTTTATATACATAGTAGAAATATTGTGATAACTTCCTCTAAAATAATTTCTTTTGTTCCATGCTATTCTTACGAAAACAGAAGGTAAAGGAAATTCAAGAGTATTGTAGTTGTTTTACTTGCCGTATTTTTTGTTCGCTTCTCAGATTTGCGCACAAAAAAAATTATAACTTTGAAGCAATTAGGGTTATTGCGAGTCCAAAATCCGTCAGAGTTGCTAGACTCGCATCAGATTTATTTAGCCACTAAACGCAGGCCAGTAGCTTGTCTTTCATTGATGAAGAATGTCAAATACACTTGTTGCGACGACCAAACCTGGCGGATTTTTGACTCCCGGTAGCCCCAGTATTTGTCGCTTGCTATATTGTTATGTATCTGATTAGCGCGTAAATATAGATAATAAACTATTGCATGATTGCTATACTAGATTTTATAAAGTCTAGCGTAATCAACAGACTCGTATTTAGACTGATTAATGTACCTACCTGTATAGGAATTTGTGTAAGGGAACCTTTTTCGCTTCTCAACTTAGTCGGTGTAAGTATTATTATTATATCAATAGCAAAGTATTGCATTGCATTATTTTTATATGAACAGCGTAGAGCTACGCTGTAAAAATATCAAGTTTCTAGTGTTTTTGAAATACCACCAATATAAAACACGGTACAATTACGAGTAGGAGTAATTAGAACAATACTTTAGACAAGCTCAAACGAAATAGATGTTTATGTTTTAAGCGTCATTATTTTATATCTTAATGTTTTTATTTCGTTAGATTGATATCACATAGATAAAACAATAATAAAAGCAACGAATAATCTGAGCTTTTTATATAAATCAAATTAATTTCCTGATCGCTCTTAATCTCATAATGTTCCTAAGTTCTAGCGAGAGTTAAGTGTAGAAATAGTATGTGAGTAGATAACACGTACTTAAGATAAGTAAGACTGAACTGTAGACAGATCGATTGATAGTCTCGTATGCAAACATTCGTTCTGCGCACGTAGGTTGCTCTTACTAATACAATTATGTTTGAAATTTAAAACTTTTTTTCTTTGCATTAGATAAGAACTTGTTTTACGCTATGGAAAATGTTGACTATTCTTACATCCGCAAATGTGTGTATTTCATTGTTGTTGATTTGCAAATAATATGAGTTTGGCATGTAGCTTATTAATTTAAATTTTAAAACTATTGTGTAATTCGTAAACAAGCGTGTTTAATAGCGTTGCATGCATTTAATATTGACAGCCAATAATTTATGCGCACATTGCGGGCAAAGGCGATCTTGCAAGTTAATAGATACAACGCACGCAGTTGATTTGCTTCCAACAACGTTGAATTAATCATCTTGCAATCGGAACGAATGTCAAGATCGTATAAACTGAGCCTGCGTGCGATCTATTTTTGTTTGTGTTAGCTTACTACTAGTGTTGTACTAGCAAAGAATAGTTTGAGATGTCACGTGTAGTATGTTAATGTATGTTTGTGTGTGTGTAGGAGGCGAGTAACCCGGCGGGCGCGCGGAGCGGCGGCCACCAGCTGCGCAACGAGCCGCAGCGCAAGCCCACGTCGTGGCTGTCGCGCTGCAGCTTGCTCTGACGGCGCCCCGCACGCCCCTGCCCGCTCCACGAACATCGCGAGCTATATCAGAAAGTATTGTAATCCAGTGAGACCCTACGTACGCTCAACCAATATCAGTTCGTGTAATCAGGATCACCGCACGCCGCCTGTGCCGAGCGCGTGGGGCTGCCATCGCCCACCTACTATATTTTTCGATCATTTTAACACTGGTGCGTCAACTCCACAGGGGGATCAGACTTGCTTTTTGTATTTTTATATCCGCGACTATGATACCTACTTCGACGTTTAGTTGGAATGAAACAGTATTTTTTCGTAAATTACCTTGTACATTTGTTTACATCTAAAGTGACGATTTATTTTTATATTAGGGCGAAATTAAGGTGTTACATCATTACAAATAATGGTTGGAAGGTTTTATTCAATAGATTGTTTAGCTGTACTTTTCCTTTTGCTATTTTAATTAAGATATATATTTTAATGTAATATATAATATTTAATTTGAATAAAGTGCTTTTTTACATAATTCGCCTTTGTTAATTATCAAACTACAGTAAATAAATAGTAACATTTTATTGCCAACATTATATACAAAAGAGATGAATATTTTTGACACTTTAAACCATTGGAAGTTTCACCTCTAGCTTCAGAGTACCAGAATAATTACTGTCGTAGTGCATTCAGTACTAACTAACTAGAATTTAAGTATCAACTTGTATAAATAAATGCTTTCATGTTGTTTGTACTTGTTTGGAGCTCGTCCTGAAGGGTCTCAGAGCTATGTTCTTGGCTCCTGATAAGGCACCTTTTGAAGCTAGAGATATAACTTGGAACATTGTTTTTATCGTTAAGCCTATAAATTCTGCAGTGAGCTGTGATCCCTTTCTCCAGTATATTACATATGCGGGCAAGGGCGGAAGGTTGTCGGACCAGATACCGTTGCGGTTGTTCTTGGCTCGAGTTTCAGCTGACACCAACAACGGCGCTAATTTTGCCTCCATCGTATTTCTTTTTATGTGTTTTGGTATTGATACCTTCGCGAATCCAAGTTCAACAAGCTTTTGTCCAACGTCTAAGCTCTCCATTGATTTTGACTGAAACAGAATATAATGAAATTAAAAACATTGTTGACTGCAGTAGGTTCAGTTCAATGAACTTATCTAAGTCAAAGGTCATCCAAATATCTTTCTGACTGGCATGTGTGCCATATCAATACAGTAGCTCTACTCTTCTGCTTAGCCAGTCATTTGAGATAATTATGTACTTCAAAATATGATCTACACAACACATTTACTGAATAATGTAGTGGCCATACTGATAACTGGTTTTTGTTATTACATGTTGATGTATTTTACAGTCAGGTTCAACTCCTGGCTTCTAAGACCCCTTTATTAAACCACATTTAACCACCAACACACATAATTTAAAACATGTAATACTAACAATTTGCTGTCAGTTAAACTTTAGTTTTTAAACACAATCACAGTATCAATACCTGGGAAAAAACATGAAAGGCATGCCAGGTAACCATGACTAATTATACAAACAAGTGGTCATCTTTGAAAAGTAAAAGTAAATTCTAATAAGAAAGATAATTAAATGGATGTTGTGTAATGGCAATTTATATTCATCCAAACACATATTTAGAATGATTAAACTGTAGGTATCATACAATAATTACCAATCTTACCTTTTTCAGTGGTAAATGAAATGTCACAGTGGAGACCAGGTCATTATTATCTCTTGCCATAGGTCTCAGAGTGACTTGTTGACCTTTCCCCACACACTCCAGCCAGCTGATAGCATTGCCGCTTGCTACCTCCACCCCCCATATCTAAACAAAACAAAAATCATCATTTTGGCACCAACCCAAGTAAGCCAACTCTAGATATTGTAAACACCTACTAACCTTGACTGGAAGTGGAGGTTTAGCAGAATGCCAGAATGGTAAGTATATAGGAGCTCTGTGGTTCACTAAGAGGCGGACTGGCGCTTGCTGCACACCTACATAGGACCCTTTCATAGGCTCATGTTTCCGTATGAAGTGATCAGGAACTTTACTTGCTTTTGAGAACTTGCTAACCTAAATTACAAGTATACATACAAATGTTATTATGTAATATGATTTTTAACAAATATCAGAAAGAATGTAACATACCGGACGAATTTTATGTATGGACAAAGCCAATCCTGCAGTCGCGACGGCATAAACCGCTATCTGTAAACATTTGCCAAGTGGTAATCATCAGCAAACTATTTATCAACCAATTTCACCAACTGCACTTACATTCACTCCACGATAGTCTTGTTTTAAGAGGTGATGAATGTTGTAAAATATCCCTTCTTCGTTTGCAGCCATTTTATTATTTTAAGTACAAAATAAATAACATAATTTTCGGTTTATTAGCTCATCAATATTTTCAGATTTCAGAGGAATTTGCTTTCCGAACTTTCTTTTGACATGTTGTGCTAATGTTGCAGTATTACTAAAATACACAGAGTACGGAAGCTAAAATATATTATTTTAACTGATATCGTTCAAAATTTATTTCCCTTTGAGTTCAATGCATTATTCAGAAAAGCTTTTCTGTCATCATAAATAGATGCATAAATATGCACATGTGCAATTAAATATAAATCGATTTACGAAGTATTTACAAATCGATTTGATTGCGACATCCTAATTTCAAAAGTATTTTCCTATGGCAAACTTAATTCCACGTCAACCGTTTGACAGCTGGCAAGCTACTCGCGAGTCCGGTCTTGGTTAATTTGTTCATTTTAGTGTTTTTTGATAAATATTTAAAAAATGATTACCGTTCTAAACACTATCGACACGGGCCACGAGGATATGATACATGATGCCGAGCTGGATTACTACGGGCTGAGGCTGGCGACTTGTTCTTCGGATAATTCAGTGAAGATTTACGACATCAAGACTGGTACACAAACCCTTGCTGCAGATCTGAAAGGCCACTATGGACCTGTGTGGCAGGTTGCATGGGCCCATCCTAAGTACGGCAACCTACTGGCATCGTGCTCTTACGATAGAAAAGTTATCATATGGAAGGAATCCGAGAGAGACTGGACAAAGTTGTATGAATACACTGGGCATGAAAGTTCTGTGAACTCTATTGCGTGGGCGCCCGCCGAGTACGGGCTTATCCTCGCCTGCTGCAGCTCTGACGGGTCTGTGTCCATCATAACGTACTCGCAGGACGGCGGCAACTGGGATGTTAAGAAGATACCGGGAGCTCACGCTATTGGAGTGAACTCTGTCAGCTGGTGCCCGGCTATCTCCGCTGATTTGAACTTGGACCCGCTTAGCAACAAGGAAGCTGCTAAGAGGATAGTTACTGGAGGATGTGATAACTTGATAAAAGTATGTGTTTGTAGTTTTATTATTAATAACAAAAACAGTGACATTATTATTCACAAATACCTACTTGGAACAAATTACCCATTCACTAAATTATAATTAAATAATTTGATTAACCATTAACAAAACACTTGTATATCCAGATTCTTTTCATGTAAAATGAACTGGTTTATGTAATCAATTAATCAATAGTTAGTAACTTAGACTTACCTGCATTTTAAGTTTGAGGTTAAGTAACTAATTATAATCAATCTGATATATTTAATTTCAGATTTGGAGGGAACAAGGTGACCAATGGGTAGAAGAAAACAGATTAGAAATGCACATGGACTGGGTGCGTGATGTGGCCTGGGCTCCCTCCCTGGGACTGCAGCGCTCCATGATTGCTAGCTGTTCCCAGGACAAAAGGGTCGTAATCTGGACTAGTGATGACAATGTGTCCTGGACCCCAACAATACTCAACACTTTCGATGATGTTGTTTGGAGCGTGAGCTGGTCTCTCACTGGCAACATCCTGGCCGTCTCAGGTGGAGACAACAAAGTCAGCCTGTGGAGGGAAGGTTCAGACGGACAATGGTTATGCATAAGCGAAGTTGCCAAAGGCTTGGGTCAATCACCGAATGATGAGAGGAGCACGCTTTGAATTCATTAATTTATGGTTTTGTTTATTTTAATTAACTTGTGAATAATTTCTTAATTGTAATACATATACATAATATCAATATGGCTTTGTTATTTCTCCCTTTTTGTTACAGAATGTTACTAACATATTATTAATAATAATAATAATAATAAATCATTTATTATCAGGCTACTAAGGCCCATAGACATATACCTTACAGACTAACATAGATATTTTATACAAAAGTTGTTAGTATATATTGCTTAAAATTAAGTTAGTAATCTTCGTTGCACTACGTCTTAGCGCGTTCTGGTGGTACTTGTCCGCGGAAGCGACGGAACACCACATTCTGAGGCCAGAAGTTTTCGTCCAGTACTTGATGCAAGAAGCAATTCGGTACTCGCACCACAAACGCCTTGAAGTTGACGTTGCTTATAAATTAGGTATTACAACTGGTAGATACTTCTTATTGCAATAATATTGTATTATTGCAATAAGAAGTATCTACCAGTTGTAATACCTACTCATATTATTATGACTTAATTTAATTTATGCTTGAAAATATAAAATCATGACAAATCGCTTTTCTATATTTTGTGTTGTTTCATTTATGAATAAAAATTAAATAACAAGATTATTCATAATAGACTTATTTGCAGACTAGTAGTAAATAAATTAGTTTATATTTTGGTAGTAAATGTATTAACTAAACAACTGTCACAGAGTTGTATAATGAAGTTTGTTGTTTACTTGCTAACTATTGATAAGACAAGCAATGGTTATGTAATCTTATACTAACAAAATAAAAGGTACTATTACAGTATAAAAACTTAGTATCTTTGAGAAATAAGGTTTAAAGATAAATAAAAAGCAAATTCTGATATAAAAAATACTTATTTAATTAATTACATTTAAACTTAATAATACGGCATAATATCACGTGTTGCTGAGATGAAATTGTATAAGTTCTAGCAGAAGCGGCATCTTGTAGTACTCCGCTATCGTTTTGAAGGTGTTCAACTGTGACAGGACCTCCTTGGTTGGTACCATGAGGGCGAAGTCGCCGGCGCACTCGCATACCATTGTCATGTTGTCGCGTTTTACCTGTGCAGGAAAATACATAAGTTACACAATTTTAGTACTTATATCTGAAAACAACTTTAAAAAATAAATACCAGTGAAGCAGTCAAAGCCTGCATTCAGATATGCAGTAAACCTCTTGAAGAAATTATGCTAGTTAGTTGCCACAAAATGTCATCATGGGTATCCCCTTGAATGGTTAGCAAGTTCAATTCTATAAGTGAACGTCATTATCTCCACTACGATGCTGATCAAGTTACCCAAGTTATTATAAATTGAATCAATCATACATAGACATACTTTTAACGAATCTTTAAGTCCTTAGAAATGTTGCATAGACTACATCACAAACCTGATGACATCGTTTACATATGAGATCCTGGAGGACGTAGGACATGGTCCTCCTGTTCATGACCTCCACCAGCCGCCACTCTAGCTCCTGGTTCTCGTACGGAGTGCCGCAGGTCGGACACAGGCATACCGGTCTGTTGGTTAACATAACATTTATTTAGTGGTGCTGGTAGAAAAAATTAAATACATTAAAAGATGTCTTGAGATATAATTCTGAAAGCAGTCTACAGTATAATCTTCAGTCTCTGAAGGGCTTATTAACATAAAACTATTTAGGAGTAAAGGCGGGAAGGGCCGACCGATTAGGTCAAAGCAATCGAACTGCTTCAACTAGTCCGTGTGTGTGCGGCCTTAATATTTTAGTTAATCAAATAATATTGAATACATCCTAGATCAATGACTAAACTGAACAGCTTTACAGACACGGGGGGTCAGGTTTGTATACGTCCCGGAGGATACGAACGAGATGTCCCACCCGTTCGTATTCGGAAGGAATAAGGGGTCGGCACTTAACACCCACCCCTCTAGAAGGTGTCCTTAAAGGACCATAGCCAGCTGGAGCTGCGCTGAGAATGCTTAGCGACCCCGCGGCTCCAGCAAAAGCGTGGACGGGACCGGGGTGTTTTTGGTCGATGCAAGTCCGACTTATCTCCACGTCGTGCCCTCGACGTGGGTTGAACTCAATAAATTTTAACCCGGCAAAAAAAAAGGCTGGTATATACGTACACGTCATTCTGCGTGGCGGTGTTGGTGTCCCGGCAGAGGTCGAGGTCGCGGCAGTGGTTGCAGACCTTGCAGATGACCTCGGTCAGCGGGCACGTGTTGCACGCGTCGCGCCAGTCTGCAGCCGAGCTGAACTCGCCCACGCCGATCAGGCGGAGGAGGTTGCGACGGAGGAGAGTTACCTTAAAAAAAAAAAGGAAAATATATATATAGTGCTTATAAAGCTCATAAAGTTAAAGGTCCTGGTCTAGATAAAGATATCCACTTGACCACACGTCTAGTACGTGAGACACTCTGTAACCTTACTATACAATGATTTTAGAGCTTTGAGCTATTGCTTGGGGAAGGACGACCATAGTAAGGTATCGGAATATAAAAATGTTCAAAAGCCGATGTCCGCCGGCCTGAATGCCGGGTACCGCGTGTTTGTCTTTTTTGCAGTATAAATATCTTCAAAAGACCAACAAACCTCGTCTTCTAACGCAGGATCGAGTGAGAACACCTTACAGACAGCGTTCACATACAAGAGCGCCGGCTTGGAGTCGCTGGAGAAGGCGTCCGGCTTCAGGCCCGGCTGCTCGCCGATGTCCGACGGCTTGAATGCCGGGTACCGCGTGTTTATCTTTTCGGTTACCCTGTAGAAAATTAATTACTGATTAAAGTTGTTTTAGAGGTTCTTAAAGTTAATTTCTGGAGGACGTAGAATCCTTAAAAATAAAAGGTATAAAAAGATATAAAATATGCATAAAATACTTAAGACATATTAACAAATACAATACAAAATATATAAGAATTACGCAATAAATAAATAAATTACTACCAAATCTGGTTTCTGTTTCTTAAGTTTGTATTCAAATCTAATTTCCCCATTACCACATTTGAAGTAGTAAAATTTTTTTGAACTTTTTTTTGAAACCTAATGATTTTTTTTGATAAATACATACTGGAACAGCTTCTGCGCGATCTCGCCCTGTATGAGCTTGGCGAGGTCCTCGGGCTGGGTGTATGCCGCGCTGAGCAGGCCGGCCACCGCCGCCGAGAACGGTTCCCGCACCGGCGCCGGCAGGAACTTGGACAGGTTCCACTGCATCGTTATGGAACCTTCCTGGAAACGAAAGAAACGAAGTTCCAGAATGTTATTTTAGGTAAGCTTTGAGTTAGTGGTATGGGATTTTTTTGCGAGTTGTTAATCATACGTGTATATGTAAAAGTCGGGTTAGTGTTACTTATACTAACAAAAATAATTAATAATATTTTTTCTTACCTCATTTTCACTTTCTTCACTAGCAGGAGGTAATTGTGACGATCCAACTTCAGTCAATCCATCCGGCAATTTACCCTACAAAGGCAAAAAAATCCAATTTTAAACCTAAATCCCGTAGTAATTTGTAAGTCCACACGGACGAAGCTGCGGTCATAAACTAGTTTATTGTATGTTACCTGTACTCCGGCGTAGTTGGCTTCGTCGAGCCACAGCAGGTAGGACCAGCACTGCTTGTAGCGGATGTCGATGCCGTGGAACAGCTCCTTGTTGCGGATGCTCTGCACCACGAACTCTACGTAGCCTAGATACGGAAATACGTGTATATTGTAGTGTGTATTCAATCTCTATCGTAATGACAAACAGATAACCGGTTAATACAGTTATCGTTGTTTAGCTGAAGTAAATGTCGTCGCTCAACAGCGTCATGGATAGAAAACTAGAAGACTTTGTATCGTATGTAACTGGCTGTCTAGTTGTAAATGGTCCATACATGTTACATGAAGTGTGTTGCTCGTTTCGCCCGTTTTCCATTGATCATATTGCCCATGTTTACTTCCAGGTTGCCTTTAATAACTTGTTTTTATGTACGACCCGATTTATGAGGGTTCCATTTAAATTTTTTTTCTGGTTTTGAATCAATATTTTCTTATGTGTATGTGTAAACATGACGCTTACCAATACCATCCAGCACAGTGGTCTTCTTAGTACAGAGCAGGATCTTGTTAAAGTCCGCGAAGACGATAAGCGAACCGAGCCGCTTGAACTCCGCCACCAGCATGAGGAACAGCTTCTTCATCAGGTTGTACAGCGTGCGCCGGAGCGCGGGGTCGTACAGCAGGGACGACGGGGTCTTTAGCCATCTTGTTTTGAGGACAAAATAGGGTTATGTAGCTGTCTTTGTGATGTAAAGCCACATATGGCATGCATCGTATTTGAAGCCCGGAAAGTTAGGCACACCCCTGTCGTGTGCACGCCTATTTTTCCGGACTATACCAGATAAAGAATAAATATATCCATATACAAAAAGGTCTTTTCCAATGTTAAAGATAAAAACAAACAAACTCAACTGGATGTGGGTGCTAACCCCTATAACTATAATTTATAGTAAAAAAAAAACAATTATAAATGGCTGAATGTTCTATATACCTGTAGAAGTGCGATATCTGGAAGTCAGCGAAGACGTTCTTGTATTGCGTGACGTCACGCAGCCAGGACGCTATCATGGTGCGGAGGATCTTGAAGGCAGCACTGCACTGCGTCGTCTCGTCGTACGGCATCGATGCGTTTGAACCTGTTGCATAGAAATTGATGAGTAAACACCAAGTCTATGTAAAGTTGATGAATTTTGATTACATAATTCTACTTATAACGTCAATTCAAAATTTTCAAACAGTAGGCAGAGCGTTTTTTTACAAGATTATATTATATTTTTATTACGATATGTAGCACTATATCGGCGCAGTACAGGTATTTCTCGGACGCTTCACATAAACACACACAAACTACCACACCGTCGAAGAGTTTTCCACAAAAAGTTTTCCAAAAAACCACAGAGCAACTGCCGCGTAAAAGCGTCACAACTCGGTATGTGTCGAACAAAGCAGCAACTTTTTTTCCAAATCGGAAAAGTATTTATGTCGTTCATGAGCTCTATCAGTTATTAGCGACGTACAGTACAAACTATGTATGTTATTACTGACCGGCATTAGCCATAGCGTCCTGTATATTAGCATGCTGAGCCCCGAAGGCGGTGGCCAGGCTGGTGCCCTCCAGCTGCAGCACTGCACTCGCCTGCAGCAGCGCGCACACGGCGAGGGCGTCGGTCTCCAGCTCCACGCACACGCTGTTGTACGCGCCTGAAGCGTTGTGGCTGCAGCCCGATAGCTCTTCTACTTCACTCACCAGTCTAACACACATATACAATATATAGTGTTGTTAATGTATCAACAGGTTCTGCATTGGTCGTTAAGTCAGTCCTCAAGTACAGAACAACAAGTAATGCAAGTCGTTTCACCGCATGCGGGGAGCGAGGATTAACTAAGATATTTTAAAATGTACCTTTAATTCCTTTGAAACGATTTTATATGAATCGAAAAATAAATAGCAAATAAAAATGAGGATTGAAAAAATGCGTTAATTAATTATTTTTGAAACGATGGGACCATTTAATATAAAGTACGCGTATTTTATCTGTCATAGGCTTAACGTCTTTCGGCTTTTAATTGCGCACTTCATATACATTTCTGGTCTGTAATACCTTCAGCCTAAACTAATACATACCTATTATCATCTGTCTCTCTCCCGCCGAGGTCTGGGCGGTCCATGTTGGAGCACCACAGCACGAAGTTGTGCTTGAGCAGGTGGCGAGCATAGAACAGGTCGGCTCCGAACAGGGTGGGGTCTGCCGGCATGTTGCCGAGGGGCACGTGGAAGTATCTGTAAAATAAATGGATAATATATACATTGTCTGCCAAAATCAATTATGTCTCCCACTTGCACTCTTCTACTCCCCTTTATTTACTCCCACCCTAACGATAAAGCATTCGATTTAGCTAGCAGTAGCAATACAAAACACAACTGCCGTATATTATGCGGCCGGCCAAACTAGCAATAAAAATATGTCCCTAAATAATTAAAACTTAGATCCAGCAATTCCTTGTTGTTTTGCCTTATTGAGATTGTTAGCAACGCACTAAGTCGAGGTCCGAACCCCGCAGGAAGTGCCCTTAGTGGACGTTGCTGACGTAGTTTTTCCTATTGCTCTGGCTATTGAGTTTTATTGGCAAAAACTCTGATAAGCCAAGGTGGAGGTCATATGATGACAGTAAACCCACCTGCACTGCTCTATAGTGAGCTGCAGCACAGCATCCAGAGCTAGGTAGTGCCTGACGATAGCTCGGGAGCCGATCCGCTGCCACTCCAGCGAGGAGTACAGCGTCTCCACGTCGCGCACGTGGATCGGCACAATTGGGAACTCGGATAGGCCTAGGTGGAAAAAAAACTGTAATATGTACATGTCCTACTGCTGGGCACAGCCCTCTGCTTATGTAGAGAAGGCCGGGCTAAATCATAAGCTGACTTAAGGGCTCCCTATGGAGTCTGAAACTAGTCGGGCAATAGCGATAATACGAGCAGGTAGGTTTAATACAAATAAAAATAGCGGTGACTTTTTTTTTATGTGCCCAATAGTTTTCGTATCCTTAATTTAAAATGTAAAAAAACATAACCTGTGTCTTTTAGAAAATTAAAATATTCAATAAGCCGTCGTTATATGTTTATTTTGTTACGCTACATGTTGTACAAACCTGGCATAAGTTGCATAAGTAAATGCGGTGACAGCGTAGCTTGCAACGCGAGCAGCGTCGGCCCGCAACGCTCGTCCTTGTACCGTTGCAGAGCACGTTGCAGATGGCGGCTTATGGCGCGAGCCTCTGTTTCTATGACGACCTCCCAGGTAAGCTCGGCGCCTGGTAGTGTGTCTTCTTCTGTGCCTAGGTTGATTCTAGGGAAATAAGGTTTTGATCGGTTATAGTAACGATAGTCGGTACTTTTTAGTAGGAAGGGTTTTTTAATTTATTAATGTAGATGTTGACTAAAGAGACAAATTTGCTTGACAAATTTGCGTGTCAAACTTCACGTTTTCATCAAACAATAGCTTAAACGATCAAACCAAATTTGTCACAGGGCGTAGCGTCCTCCATGACGCAAACAAAATCAGTGAGATTTTTCTTGACCAACACCGCCGTTCACGTTCAAACCTGTTTGTCAAACTCCACATCAATCCAGATTTTCATCAAACTTCATCAAACGCGACAAACACGTAGATTGTTTAACAAACGCCTCAAACACAGCTGTACACTATCAAATAATTTGACAAACACGTAAAATTTGACAAACAATTTGATCGTTTACAGGGCACTTTAGGTTTATCGTTGACTGCTAGAGGTATTAAAAAGTTATAAAAATCTACTCCAAAACATTTGAATAAACACGTCTTAAATTACTGAGCAGAAAAGATCTCGACATCATACACATAGAAACAAAAATAAAACCCTCATCGGAATTAAATGACCTATATAAAGTGCGACCTATATACAACCTTAACTCTATACAAATAGAGTCCAGACTCACTTGGCAGTCCTCTCGGCTTGGTACAGCGTGTTCATGTTGGGCACCTGGTTGGTCTTGACGGTGTCCAGCACGTATATGTAGGCGCGCTTGACGGGCGCCAGTATTAGTGCCCACATACTGCGTGACGAGTTTAGCGCGGAATGCTGGTACAGGTAGATGTGCTTTACCGGGGGAACGCCGTCCTATGTTGCACGGAATAGGGGTTATTTTCTTTTGATAAATATACGTAATCTTAGATATGATTGCTTCGATAATATTGATTTAAAAAAAAACTTATACAACTTTTTACAAGGTCTATGCCGCGTGTTGTTTGCGATTAGTTTCGAAAATTTAAATTTATGTACCTTTTTTTTTTTACTCACCAACTATATCTTTATAATAATTATTATATTTAAAATTCAAGCTTCAGTTCTAAGTGAACATACAAATATGTAGGAAATATAAAATTAAAAAAATATGTAGGAAAACTATATTTTTTTTTGTTTGATTACTAACCTGTTTTTGCAGATATGGTTGTAATGCAACGCTTTTGAATTGCAGCTGATTGAGAGCGAACGAATCCATGTTGGTGGACCCGAATTGGATTAACCTAAAACAATTAAAAATAATGTATTTTCAAAATTATGTAATAAGAACTTTATTATTACTTACTAAACAGTATATTAGATTTTGCTCATCAGAAATATGATGCAAGGAGAGTGTTACAGAAAATTTTTAGGGTATGTTTTAAACATATGCAACTAAAAGCAGACATTATAAATATATATTTTTCCTAAAGTTATACAGTAGAAAATAACATGCAGGTAGAATAACTTACTTCCTAGCCTCTTGTGGATCAACAGTGCATATGCAGCCCAGTTGCACCAACACTCGGAACTCCAAAGTCATTTGCGTTTCGTATATGCCTTCGATTTCCGGCGCGCACAGTTCTGATGTTAGTTCTCTGTAAATAATGTTCTCAATAAACATTGCATACAATATTGCATTATATGTTTATTAAGTATATAATCCAGCCTATAAACGTCCCACTGCTGGGCACAGGCCTCTTCCCATATAGAGAAGGCACGAGCATTGATCACCACGCTTGCTCTCTGCGGATTGGCGATTTCAGATTCCAAATTTTGGAATCCAGGTTTCCTCACGATGTTTTCCTTCACCGTTTGTCAGAAGTGTCTTAGAATAATTAAGAAAGTACATATAACTTTGAAAAAGCCACATTGGTACTTGCCTGGGTTCGAACCTGCAACCTTGTGCATACAAATCCGTTCATTGAACCGCTAGGCCACCACGACATTTCATTATTAAGTAGTCATTATTAAGTACTAGCTGTGCCCCGCGGTTTTACCCGCGCGAATGAAAATTCATACACTATCTTTATAAATTATAGCCTATGTGTTATTCCGATGTATAAGCTACATTATTGTAAAGTTTCATTAAAATCCATTCAGTAGTTTTTGCGTGAAAGAGTAACAAACATCCAAACAAACTTTCGCATTTATAATATTAGTAAGGATGACAACCACTAAGTCACAGGCAGTCCAAATTGTATCAAAGTATATTCCCTTTGAACAGCCCAAAAAGGGCTGTTATTTGTGTTGTGCAGATTCTTGGGACTTAAAACTGTAGCATTTCTAAGTAAATAGAAGATCTGTCTTGTCTGTGATTACTACGTCACTTCACATTTGTTTCGTTCATTGGGTTTACCTAGATTAGCTTTGATCGAAAACGTAGAAACAGACTAGGGGTGTCTCTGGTCAGAAGTGGGACGTTTTAGGGTAGTAAAAATAATATTAGGTACTTATGAGAAAATGGAAGTACCGTTATTTGCCTTTATTCAGCATCGATGCATATTTCATTTATTTTTCCATCTAGTATGTTGGGTGGCTTACAGTTTTATTAGATTCACCAATATATTATCGTTTCTAGAGCATAAATAATAAGGGTCCTTACTCCTGATGCTCCCTATACAAGTGCTCGGGCACAGTGTACTGGTACAGATGCAGCACGGGATGCGCTCGCGGCAGTACGCGGCTGCACTTGCGCCAGTACTGGCCGCTGTCACTGACTCGGCACACGCGCTGGTTCACGTAGAAGATGCGAGGCACTGACAGCTTGATCTGGTGCAGTTCTGTGCCCACTAGAGCCCATACTTTGAATAGACCGGGCTCTGTTGTTTCTGCTACCTGTTTTAAAAACATGATATGATATTTACAATACGCAGCCAAGACGAATCCTGAAAAATCTATAAAAAGCCTAATGAATATTCAAAAGCTTCAAGACCTTTTTTGCGGGGTGAAAATCTTGATGCAGACATGCTCAGACCACGATCCTACATCACGACTAATAATACATTTAAAGACTATAAGAATGTTACCTGTATAATCTGCCACGGAGTATTGAGCAGTGTACGCTGAGCTCTCCGTATAAACCCTCCTAGAGTGGTCGCGGGACCAGCCTTCGGTGGTGGCATCATGTCTCGGTCCATTTTACCTAACAAATAACATAAATAAAGTTAGTTTTAAATATCACTAAACTGATTTCTTAATAACACTTAGCTTACGGTGTTGTGAACAAAATACAATACCTCTCTTATTGCGGTTCCGAAGACCGCGTTGTTCCATTTGCCAAAGCCATTTCTTCTTTTGAAACAAAATCCATTCTCTTCGCTCAGCCTGTCAAAAGTTACACATAGTTTTCAAACCACAGTTTTTTTTATTCATTATGACTAGTGTGATTTTATATAAACCAATGAGTAAATAAAAAATGTCAACAATAGTGCCCATCGAGAACGGCAAAAAACGTACCTAAGATCAATTTTCAGCAAGTTCTCTTTATACAGTGTGGAGATGACAATACGACTTTAAATGAAAACACTGGCAGTACTGGTTTATAGAAACATTTTTCAACTATCAAATAAATCCGAACATCGAAATTAAAAAAACCATTTTTTTCTAACAAACTAAATAGCTTAAAACTGCAAACAAAATAAAACATCATGTATAAAATTGGTACACTTACGGCACGCTTACGGCGATAAGAACGGCAACGCAGCTTGGTTTCATTCATGTTATAGCTGTGGCCGACGGCGACGCAGCGACGTAATGTTTGGCGCCATTATTCTTATTTTTTCAATTACACAAATCAAATCACAGAATATTAACCAAATAGTCAGGCATCATTCACCCGCGAGTTATTCACTAATCAATTTATTATTCATAATCACTTTTCGATCACATAATTATGTCGCCAGTCATTAATTTTTTTTATTTTCAATATGTCCGCCATTTTCTTGAATACATAAACTACACCGACGTATAATGTTATTTCTCACTCTTGATAATAGGTCACCATTAGCAGCCATTTTTTTCAATTTATTAAAAGATATTATTATTCTAGCTTACTACTAGTAACTAGATGCGGATTCACGCGGCTCCAGTACCGAAGGTTCTGTCGGTTCCATAAACCATTCCTTGTAAATGTATTCTCGAGATGTTTGGTTTCCAACCAGCGACAGAAAGTTTCTCTTATTGGTTTATCTCTCGGTAACAATGCTTGTACTTTCTTGTACTTGTAAGGTCTGCGTTTGTTACGTTTCAAAACTTTTTGAATGGTTTTGTGATTTACATGAAAATGTCGACCTGCATTACGCAGACTGGACGTCGGATTGCGATCATAATAATTAATAACTCTTTCGTCTGAAATCACATTTGCACGTGGAGGAGCACCATCTACGTGCGGGATCAAGGATTGATTTTCCCGTATCCTCTGGACAGCTTGTACAATAGTACGCCCGTGGGTCGGACACATACGCGTGTTCTCATACCTCTCACGGTATGTCCGTACAGCTAATGCGGCATTACCGTGACACTCCCCATAAATTAAAATCATATCGGTGTATTCCGAAGCGGTATAATTGTAACGAGGCATGATTATTTAATAATAAAACCTTGAAACACCAAGTATTAAGCGTCTAATTTCGCAAAGTTTACTTCACTATTTAACTAAGTACCTATAATACGTTTATGTGTCCTGTCACTATTAAAACAAAGCGTCAAATTTCGCACAACACAACACAACAACAAAGATACGATAACACTCGCGCCGCGACTTCAAACGGGCGCGGGCGCATCCGAAATTCCAGAGGAAAACAAAACACGTCACAGCAGGAAGGAGGTCCGGTGACACACTGACCGCGTAACCTATAACCTAGACACGTCGACAAAGTGTAAGCAAAGTAGAAACAAGCAATTTACCTATCTCTTTCGCACATACATATTTTGCGATTGACATGAGTGCGTAACAGGATAGTAATAACTTTCGCATGCATTTTTTATTATTTAGCTGTGACGACACGCTTTATGACTCTTTTTTTGAGAATAGGTTTTTAAAGTAGCGAGCTGGCAACGTGTGTCGTTAACTTGTAGCGCGCTCAGCTGTTTACAATACATCATGTAGAAAATACTTAAACTGAAAAATAATTTCCTGTGGCTAAACTACTGGATATATTCATTTGATTTTTTGTGTGACGGTTGGGAATATCATGACTTATACGAAGTTTAATTTATGATCATATTGTCCTCCCCACCCTGTACATATAAAAAAAAATACAAAAACTGTTAATCCATTTGGGATCTATTTTACGACGAACAGACGTATGATTTTGAATCGGGTGTTATAACAAAACCGATTTACTGAAATATAATATGGAAATTGGAACCTCTCATCCATAATTTCCGGAGATATCTCATAACAAACATACAGTCGAATTGAAACCTTCCTTCTTTCAAAATAGTACGAGTACATAATAAAAAATCGGTACTTATAGTAGCATACCTTAGTGGTACCAAATGGTGGTGGTGATCCTAACGCCTCCTGCCAGTTCTGTGCCACTTGCGGAGGAGACTCCTCGCGTTTTCGCTTCACCGTGTGGACTATCGGACGAATTGTGTTGCTTTTCTCGTTGGTTTCTTTGCCTATGTCTTCTATATCCATTTCTGTGTCCTAGGAGTATAATAAATGTGAATAAATATAAGGAAACTGGTTTAAAATAACTTATTGACGTGTATGTTTGTCGTCCATAAATGTTAGGAAGACGTTTTTAAAACATGGTCTTAAAACGCTAAAACGAAGTGAGCAGATAAAGCGATTGATACTTTCACTTGATGATGTCTCTTCTAACAAAATAAATAAATCTAAACAAATATATTTATAAAAAATGAATTGCTGTTCGTTAGTCTCTCTAAAACTCGAGAACGGCTGGACCGATTTGGGTAATTGAATTATTTGTGGAAGCCCAGGGAAGGTTTAAAAGGTGAGTAAATATGAAAATGTTCGGAACTAAGTAAAAAAAAATAACAATTTGTTTTAAGTTTATTATATATAAAATTTTAGGCGTTTATTTATCGATTGAGGCAGTACGAAGTCTGCCGGGTCAGCTAGTAAATAAATAAAAAATGTGTAATTTCCTACGCACTTTTTATCTTCTGTACCATTTTTATTTTGAGATAATTGATTTAAAAATATTCAAACGATTATATTTTGTTCTACGTTATCCATTATGCTTTTTCTAGAGAATTCTCAATTAATACCACTTCCTTACCATAGCACCATCAGCACTCGTGGACGGTTCATCTTCCCCATGCTCCTTCAGCTCCTTAGGCTTGGCGGAGAACATGTCGGTGATCTTCCGAGTCTTGAACTTGTCCGTCTTGGCTAGCATCTTCTTGTGGAGCCAGTCGGGGTACTGGCAACGGGGGACTGGGTTGTCCAACTGTTTGGGTTAAAAAGGAGGTATTTATTTTAAGTCTACACGGTGAAAATAAGGTTGATTGATTATTTGATAGAAGACCTCGATGATGGAAGTCGGTTTTAAGTCCCTTTTAGAGCTCGCTGGAGTCGACATTTCCTAACTGACCTAAGAAAAAATGTCGAAACAAACAGGGGTGACAAACTTACGCCCTGCATGGCGGCTGGTATAGTGATGATCTTCTGCACGGTGCCACTCAGCCGCTCTATGTAATACGCCCAGTCCAGCACATCCCGGATGTCTATGTCTTCAGTAATGCTGTTGTCTTTGAGCCAGCGCCTTAAGTGGTGTCGCTTCACTGCGGCCGGGGACTGGAAGATGGCGAGAGGGATGGCCCGCTCGGTTACAGGCGCGCCTTCTGGCTTCTTTGATATTATGAATCTGGGTAACAGGAATCGAGACGTTAAAATAACGACAAAAAAAGACAGAAGAGAAAGCAACCACTTATCAATGTAGAATGAAAACATTGTAATGACAATTTAATTAAATCGACAAAAGACATTAAATACGAACCTACAAGCTAAGCCCGCATCTTTCACCATCTGATCCCCCAAAAACTCCGCCAACCGCTTCGCAGTAGATATGGAAGTCGACTTCTGTCCGCCATAGTCCTCCAACTTCTTGGACATGGAGCGGTTCTCGGAGATCAGCTCGAAGAGTTCGGAGTCGGGCATGTTGGAGCCCTTGCTGTAGAGCACGTCCAGCCAGTAGTCCGCGACTTTAGCGACGGCGCTGTAGCAAGACTTCAAGTCGTTGCCTTTGAGGAAAGCCTCAAACACTGAGGACTGGAAGATCTTGATCAGTTGCAGTTCACCGCGGCGCTTTACTTCGAAACCTGAAATAAACATAAACTTTTGTTTTAAAGTCAGCTTTCGTAATGACAAATGCATAATGCATAGGTCTGAGGCAGATTACCTTCCCTTGGAAAAATATGTTTAAAATAATTTTTTCATGTGATTTTTTACAATATAAGATAGCAGAATCGCATTGTCGAATAAGCCTAAAGAAATTCCTTATAAAACCGCAATGAAACAAGAACGTTCTAAAAGAGTAGAATTAAATATGAGTCTTGAATTATTCATTTATGCATGTTACCTTCCCTATATTATATTTATGTCCTATGTAAACTGCAAAAACCTAACTTCAATATACCAGACAAAAACCTCATACCTTTCAGCTCAGCCAGCGACCCATCAAAGTTGAAGACAGCATATCTCTTTTTCAGTCTCTTTCCTTCTTCTTTCGAAGCTGGTAGCACCATGGCTAAGTACGGTCCATCTACTTCGAAGAAGATGGAGTTCTCTGCTCGCTGCTCGTATATCTTCTTCTCAGGGTCCACCAGCTCGAAGTACTGGTCGTTTGTGAAGTGGTCCTGATGGAAATGAATGAATGGTTTAAAATCAGAAAACTACAAGTCGGATTTGAAAAAGATCTTTTTGTATTTCTTAACCGAATTCTAGAGGAAGATTATATAGCTATTTAACATCATGTTATTTATGGGAGAATCGCAAGACAAGTAAAACAGCAGGGCATAGCTACTATTATAAGTCTATCAACTTACTTTGACCATAGAGTTGAGTACGGCGTTCGGGAAGGATACGTTGATCTTCTTCTTTTTCGCATGAGTAGTATGGATGGTCACATTCTCAGGGAACGATGAAGGAAGTATACACCAGATACCTGATAAATAAGATAGGTATATATATTATATTATTAAATTTTTAATTAAAAAGCAAATAAGATTTAAAAACACTTTTTTAGTATCTAACTCAAATTATAATAAGTAATCTGAAAATATAAAAGACAGAACGGTGAAAATATAGTTAATTTACTTAGAATATCTTGCTGAATAAATATTTTTAAATCTTTTTATTTTCCTAACATGGATTCACAAACGTATTAAGACACAATTTTTGTTTTTTTTTGTTTGATCTTGAAATTTAATTACTCGTAATATTTATACCAATATACATAATAATAATATAGTGAATGTCTTACCGTCAGTATCCAGCTCTAGCGGTCTCCCGACCTGTTCTATGATCTCCCTGGCTTTCATGATGATGTTGGCGCCCGTGTAGCACACTATACCTGCCATCTCCATGCTGTGCCAGCGAGCACTGAACAGAAACAGTCGTTCAGAAGATACAAGAAGTGTAATAGTAAGCTTAAATAGTTTCAAGTAAGTTACCAGTAAGATTAATAGGTTAGTTAAAAATGACATGGCATATTAAATGCTATATATCAGCCACTTTAAAGAAATAATGACCGTGCTTTGGGATTATGAACCTTAATTCAATGACTAACAGTTCAGTTTCCATCACATTCAAATTACTTTTAGGCCCTTTTCGGTAATATTTGTCATTCTAAAATGAACTTAAACACATGTTGTCAAAGTTGATAATTGCGTAATTAGTAATAACGTTTAATTCTCTTTCCAGATTGGCTTTAGTATAGATAATTGTTTGTGTACAACATGTTTCAATGCAACAATGACACTGGTTGTCCAGAACCTTAATGAAGACATGATATAGCAAAAACTTATTTTTATTACTGACCTTAAAAAAGGATGTTCTCAATTCGATCTTATTATTTTTTTCTACTTATCTCCGGCGATTAAAATTATAAATTGATTATACCTCAGAAATGAGCCTATATTAATTGCAGTCGCTTCTTATTTAAACTTTTGTGTAGTCATTTATTCCTTTATATATAAATCTACCTTTAGATGGGTTTCGTCGACCTATAATGATCATTACTTAATTAACTCACCGTCATATATTCTGTTTTTAAACTCAACAACTATTATATCAAACTTACCCTCTCCTCATGACATATCCGTAGAAGGAGTTAAGAATACACTTGTGCGCGAGTTGCAGCGAGTCGTACAGTACTTCGCGGCTCTTGGCAGACTTGACTTCTGCCGCGTCGCCGCTCGCCACCGCCTCCGCTACCTTCGCCTTCGCTTGCTTGTTCAACGCTTTGTATTCGTAACGACGGTCCCTGCAAACATATAGAATAAATATTAAAAATTAAAAAAATAAGAGCGCATAAATTAAAAAATGTTAATTATTGCTTATATCTTCCAATATCGGAACAGATCTTCAGAAATTTTGGTTAGCTTTCAAACAAAAATATCTCATTATAACCGGTCCATTTGTTTAGGAGTTACGATGCCACATGCCGTAGACAGACAGACACGTCCAACTTATACAGAGAATTGAAGTGAAAAGTACATGAATTCGATTTTTGGTATCAATATAAATAATTGATACGAAAAATTAGGTATCAATATATTAACGAACTCATTTTGAGCTAAGATTTTGTAAACTCATTCTATAACAGGAGTACACTTCCTCCCTTTTTGATAGATATACCCTTTCGGTAACACGCTGTATAATGAAAAAAAAAACATAAATATGATGATAAAAAATATGTAGTTACCTAAAAGCTCGCACGGTGTCAACATAGAAAGAGTTCTCCTTTTGGCATATAGTCGTAGTTCTCACTTCTGTTCGAGTCACCTTAGTCTTCTTGTACGCCACTCTGCAGTAGTCTGCCAATCTCTTCTTCTCATAGGCAGCCTGCACAGAAAATAATCACATAAATTACAACCTTTTTTACTAGATATTATGTAATGTAATGTAGATACAGATTTATTATCCGTGTGAAGTATAAAACGATAGTACACACAAACGATTGAAAAAAAAGCATAAACTGTCACTTGCAACCTTATTTTTAAAAATATATATTTTTAAAGGTCAAATTCGTTTGAACTTTGGGCCAACTCTTTAGGCTGCATGTGTAATTGTTTTATTTTCATCGTATATTCTAAAGATAGTCAAATCTTTTGCTTGTATATTTGAATAACAATGTATTTATTTGGGATCTGAAATCGCCAATACGCAGTTAGCAAGCGTGATGATCAATGCTCGTGCCTTCTCTATATGGGTAGAGGCCTGTGCCCAACAGTGGGACCTTTATCGGCTGGATTATTATTATTATATTTATTATTATTAACAACAATGACCTGGTCTTCCTTAGGTAAGGCGTGGAAGGCCCTGGTGGGCCCCCCGGGGTGTAGCGGCGGGAACTTCTCTGTTTCCAACTGCTGCTGAATGCGCTGGTACTCACTTCTCGTTGCCGGCACTGTATATAAAATAATGTTTATAATGAATTTAAAATGTAGCTTAATCTAGCTGGTGAGGATAATAAGAGCTAAATTAAGATATAAGGGAGCAAACAGGCCAAATTTGTAAGTTCAAGTAAAAATGTTTTGATTCTGGGAGCAGTTCTGTTAAATAAATTTGAATAAGAATAATTTTCTATTTTATTTAAGACAAGATGTTTTCATATATCTTTAACTGCAGCTATCAACTCAAACGGCTTCTATACTTGATTTAATTGTCTTTTTCGATCTTATCATTTCAAAACATACCTTAACTCACACGATTTCAAGCCCTACATACAATGTTAACTTATTTCGCATATCACGAATACCCAAGCAATACGAAAACGTCGTTAATACTAAATCAAGATAGTACAAACCCGGGTTGACATTGAACTGTCCACGTGACTGAGTACTCGTCCGAAAAATATAACCACAATGAAGAAAGCAGGAAGTAATAAGAAAGTCTCTCACAATAGTCTCCTCGCCACATCCACTCCATATGTCTCTGGCAGGTGGCGCCGGGGCGGTTGTAGTCGCACACTGCGCACACGCTCGTGTTCACCATCGCTGACGGCTGCAGCCTGGTGAAAAAATAAAATCATCGTGCATAAATAGTTTTCCAAACGAAATTCTTTTTGCAACTTTAAAAGTACAGGATTAGTCTACAAAGTGTGGATGGGCAGACAATACTTTTAAATATACAAGAAGCTGCTTGTAGAAATTTATTTTGAGTACATTATCTATAACATAAATAAAATAAGAAGACAGAAACCTTAAAAGCCTGGTCAGGGCCTTTATCAAGAGCGCATGCGGCTCTGACAGTGTCCGAGAATGAAACTGTTATATTAGCTAACAAAATTCACAAAAGTTATTAGGGTGCGTCCACATCTGACGAACGAGCATTACACGAGCAGCTCGCGAGCATGCCGCGAACGCCCTAGTGTCAATAACGCCGTCCGTCAAACGCGCGCGCGCAGCTCGCGCCCTTACACAAAAAAACTCCACTAAACGATAGACATAAATGCATCTTTACACAAATCATACTAAAAAAAATATAGTCAATAAAAAAAACATACCTATTAGTCAATATGATGTTAGGATACATAGCGCCGACATCCAGATGGTATATAAGGGGGTTTTCATCCCTCCTCGGATGGTCCTTCATGTGTTGTAACTTCGCCTTTATTTCCGCGCAGACCTCGTCGAAGTTAGTCACCAGGTCTAAAGGGATCCCTTCCTCGACTTCTATGGCGTGTTTCATGGTCTTCTCAGTGGTTTCCATCAGCTTATCGATGGCTGATGGGACGATCTTGAACTTACATTTGATGTCGGCTCTGAATACACCTGGTATTTTTTTTGTTATTTAGAAATGTGAATTGATTTGGAAGGATTGGAGACAGCTCTTTCCAATAGCGGGTCTATGCAGAGTAGTGTCGTCGATTCCGAATAAAATAAAAAAAGTTAAAAAATCTCGATTTATTTCATGTAGATTTTAATTAAACACTCTTACTGAAAGTATTTAGTAAGTATATTTGAGGGGCTCGTGGCTAAGTGTAAGCCGTACGGTTTGACCGATAATACAGGTTAAGCCACGCTCGCCGCGGTTGGTCCGTGGATAGTTGACCATTTATAACATACCGAGACCCCTCAGTGTTTCGGAAAGTGCGTTAAGCAGTAGGTCCCGGCTGTCATACATAGATCTTTGGCAGTCGTTAAGTCAATTCTGACAATCAGTCTTACTATGGGATACTGTGTTTCCCAGTAAAATGGCTTGTGGATGTCAGATAGGCAGTCGCTCCATGTAAAATACGGTATTCAGCTGAATCCGGTATGGCTGGTAGCCGACCCCAACGTAGTTGGGAAAAAGGCTCGGGAGATGTACTGAAAGTATTTCCCTGCAACAACAGCCACATATGACCATTGCCGTTGTTTAAATATGTGTCTGTAGCAGGACAGGCAAGTTGTTAAATAGTTAATAGCAAAACAAGAGGATAAATTATCTTCTTTTTTTTTCTCGTGAAAATGACCCTTATTCGACCAAAAAAGACAGGATTTCCTGGATGACCTGGCCATTGGCCTTAATCACGTCTTGAAGGATGGCGGCCTAAGTTATTGCAGGACCCGTAGGTCAGAAGATGCGCCTTGTATTGCGATGGGGCACCATATCACCTGGTGAATGTGAAGATTAAGGAGAGCCAGAGGATTATTTATCAAACCATATAGGTTTTTGAAAGTACATCATTTCTAATCAAAGTTTACCTGACTCCAGCGCCTCCACATGCCCACCAACATAGGTCTCGGTCTCCAGCACGTGGCCGTCAGCTGTGAGCTTGTTCAGCTCCTCTACCTGCTTGTTCGGGAACACGATGTTGGCGTGGAACGCTTGCACCATGAGCAGGGACTCGCATAGCGTGCCTGAACCTTTGCGGAGTACCTATAAGATATACTTATTACATAGACTTGCTTGTTGACTGTTGCACCTCATTATAATGAACAAAAAAAATCCTGTCGTTAGGTATATTTGCTAATATTTTATTTACGGTCTCTCTGTTTGGCAAACGGACCTAACAGATTTAAAGGCTATGTAACAATTTAAGGCTATCCTGCAACTCTCGAAGTATTCAGACTGAAGCGGCTAGCTTTTCTGAATTCGTCCTAAATCTACGAAAATAATCATTAATTCAAATTACAAACTAAACGCGATGTTTCAAATAGTGAGTATACATGACCATATTAAACTATCTTTAGGTACGAGATATTAAAAATATTACAACTAGACATAATTGTTTTAAATACGCTGTCAATGGTAAACAAGGTTTGCCAAAAGCAACCTTAACACATCGTAATAAAGACTATTTACGTACCTCGTCGGGTTCCAAAGGAATGATGGTGCAGAGAGCGAATATGAAGGGGTGGACATACTTCATGTATAAGTAGTATGTTGCTACCGCGTCGGATACCGAGTAGTTTGATAACACCTACAAAGGAAAATAGACTTTATTGCTGTGCACATTATGGTCGTGATTAGTAACAAACAGTGTATATTATAGTCGCTAGTAATAAAAAAAATGTCTTATAGATGGGTTACCTTTAACCGTAAAAAACGAGTGCTATACTCAATCAAAGGTATTTATATAATTAAGTAAACACCCATTGCATTTGCCACTGTTTTGTAAAACGAAAAAAAAAACAACAGAACCTCTATTTTTCGAAGTTGGTTAAAAGGGAGATTAAATTCTATACCTGAGGTTGTTCCGCCGCCATTCTGCACATGTCCTCAGGGTCCAGCTCTACAGGATCGTACCTCAGCTTCGCTTTAGCGACGGCCTTTAATCCTTGGGACCCCACTGGCAGGTACGAATCTCTTTTTACCCAACTGTAATTAAGAAACGGTGATAGTTAAGCATACTTAACAACTATATAATATACAACTAATCTTCTTAGCGAGTCAAAGTGGCAAAGATTTCTGCTGTGAGAACTGCATTGATATTTAGAAATAATTAGAACTAGTTTTAACTAGCTAGCGGTTTAGCCTATGTATGTAGTATATGTGGTCGCTTTTAGTCGACCTTTCTTCCAACTAAAGTAAATTTTAATCGATTTAGTGGTTTAGCTGGAAAATCGTAGTAAACAAATAGATGAGCTACTAAAAGTATTCACATAATAATGAATACAAGTGTCTTAATTAAAAGAAACGAATCAAGCTCGTATGAGTAGAACGAAATATGTAAATTATATTAAACAACTGAATTTGATTACAAATCTTTTTATATCATATTAGTGTCATCTTTTGAAATCCGTGTTTGATTAGCGTTCACGCCAATTTTCAAGGAGTAGCTCTGCGGTCCTGGGTTCGATCCTCGGACGGGTCAATGTAGATTTCCATAACATAAATGCTTAGCTAACTTTAATAGGTTCAGCAGAGCTATTAAGATGATATTTATTTTTCTTACCACAAGCAGTCCATATGCATGGCGGGTCGGCAGGCGTAGGTGCCGTCCCTGGCAGCGATCTTGCTGAAGCCGATCTCCTGGCGCATGTCCAGCCCCAGCGCCGCCGCGCGAGCCTCCACGAACGGCCAGTCGAAGAAGTCGCCTTCACAGGACAAGATATGTTAAAATAATATAAATTTAAGTCAGTTAAAGCTAAGAATTATCTAGATCATGTCAGCTTTGGAACTAAAAAATTGCATGATAATCGGTCCACTTGTTTAGGAGCTACACCGCGACAAATACACAGAAAGACCTGGGGAGACCTCGGCAAAACAACTGAGGTAGCTTTAAAAAGCTATACAAGCCAACAACATAATTATGGCTCAGCAAGATTGGGAATTTGCCTCACGCGTGTTCCGACAGTGCATTACATATAACCCCAGCTACGAGTAGATTGAGTACTTACCGTTGTATGTGACAAAAATATGTGGCTTGACATCCATGATGTGATCAAAGAATTTCTGAATCAAAGCTTGCTCATTTTCTTCGTTAAATATTATGAAATGGCTGAAATACAATAATATACGAGTAAATAATAATTTAAATCTCTTAAATCAACACACGTTATAATTTATCACAGTACTGGCACCTAAGGTTTAGGTCCTAAACTAGTTCTATCTCTAGAATTCCCACTACCTCCAGAGACACAAACTTATTTGTCTTTCTCAAGTTTTGATACTTACAAACGTGTCTATATATCCTAATAAAATGAAAAAATAATTACCCTTCAAACTCCGGCTTCGGCGTATACTCAAAATCCTCAACATCGACTGATATAATCTCCCTATTCGTTATCAAGTATCCCTGCCCATCTATCATGTACGAAATCATCATGATCTGGTCCGTCTGCGAGTCTGGAAACTTAAGCGGCAGTTTGGTGGTCTCAATATCGAAGGCTAGGACTATGGGGTCCGGTCTCTCTATGATGTCGTCTCGCTTCGTGAATATCGGCGTCTCCGTCCCTCGGCTCTTGACCGTGTACCAGGTGCCGCAGAAGATCTGCATGTCGGTTGATACGCGGACGTGGTAGGGTACGTCGTGTTCTCTAAAAAAGTTAATATATTTATTTGCTTCAAACAGTTCAAACTTCAAATTACATTTATTTTTACAACAGTTGAATAAGTAGAAAAATATATTTAACTACGAAACAATAAAACGGTGACTTGGTTTAGGGAATCACTTTGTATAGCAATGAGGAAAGCAATATGATGAATTTTCGTATGTTAAGACGCCAAAGAAAAAAATATTATAATAAATAATAAAATAAATAATTAATAATAAATAAATGCGGACAACATCACATACATTGTTCTGAACCCAAAGTAAGTTGCTAAAGCACTTGTGTTATGGAATTCAGATCAACGAAGGTACCACAAACACCCAGACCCGAGACAATGTAGAAATGAGATTTTCTACATTGACCCGTCCGGGGATCGAACCCGGGACCTCGAAAGAGCGACACCTTGAAACCGGTGCATACGCCACTCGACCACGGAGGTCGTCAAATTATATTGAATAAATATTTCTTATATTATTATATGAACACAAACCTAATATCCAGTATATTCTCCATATGATCAGTAGTCTTCTTAGCATGTTCAATAGCCGCAGAACTAGTTAACGCATTAGTCAACATTTCTGCATAGATCTGATCTTTTTTCTCTCTCTCTTTATTCTTATTAACTGCAGTCAGTATCTCCCTTCTCACTTTCATCATCTCATTTTGTGACATGAATGATAATTTTATGTACCTCTGTTTTAAGCCTGATAAGTGGTTTAGCTGTAAAATTGTGATTATTTGTTGATTATAAAATATAAAGTAGATTGTAAGCTGGTTATATTGCTGGCTTTAGGTCAATTTCCAGCTGAAAAAAAAACATATCCCATAGCAAGTCAAAGACCTCTTTTACCTTACAGTGGGAAGCATACTAGGTAGGTAGGTAGGACTTTTGTCTTTGAAAGTAGTCATTAATTATCGTTAGTTATCTTGCATGTTACCCTACAATATGTGCTATGGTATTATTGGTATTAAATCATTGAAGGCAACATACCAGAACTTGCATGAAATTTTTCTCATTTTTAAATAAGCTTTAAAGATGAAAGACACTTACAAGTACAATACATTTAAAATCAGAGTTAAGCTATAAAAAATTTGGTCATATACTGCATAAATAAATACATTAATAAATATAAATACATTGAGTTCTGAGGTTTACGCGAATGTTAGACATTGAAATAAAACTACTTTTACGGATTTTATCGCGGTTAGCAGCGCTGCAAGACCTCAAGACACCGTGAGCTCATATTGCGTAGGCCGGAACACAAATAATTAATAAAAATATGAAGGTAAAACGAGCAACAACAACCGTCAAGACGAACACCACCTCAGTCTGCCCGTGACCATGATACCTGCAAAGGTGTCGAAACGTCGGGAACTAAAATCAAAATACAAACCGCGATAAAATCCGTAAAAGTAGTTTTATTTCAAATATAAATACATAAATATAATACATAAATAAATTAATAAACTTATAAAAAGTATATAGAATCTGTCAAAAGTACTTACTAGGTCCAGATCCTCCTTCTCAACAACATCAATCTTATGTATAGTGCCGGCAAACCTCTTGGAGATGAACTGTGTGACCTCCTGCTCACACTCCTTGCGGGCCAGGATGAGGAAGTACGGCTGGAAGGTTAGCGACACCTTGAATCGTGAGCCGTCCATCTCTATGAAGTAGTAGTCCATGGCTGCTACTAGGCGCTTGTCTTCGTCTAATACCTCGGCCTAAAAAAGGGTTAACATATATTTTATAATTTACTTCATTTATTATTTATATTCTTTTTATTTTCAGCTGTTATTATCTCACTGCAGGACAAAGGCCACCCTTTCCTTCTTACAATCTCACAGTCCAAGGCTATTACTGACCCTGTTAAAAATTTGCTTTATAAATTAATATTTATCAAGTTCAGGTTCTTAGGTTCTATAAATGCGTATATGGTCTGGTCACATATTCAAATAATTACTTATGAACTCACTTTACAATATGTACAGTATTGCTATATAAAAATCATGCTATTAGTTTAGTTCTTTCAACGGTTGATAGACAAACATACATTGTTTTTCTATTTAAGCTTTACAAAACAAAATTGAATACAAAACAACTTACAGTGTGCATATTTATCAAGTACCCAGTCCGTTCTTTAACGTCTCTGACTCGGTCGAACCCATACTTCGAATCAATCCTGTCATTCTCGAGGGCAACCCTAATACGGGACTCCGATGATTCCTCCCTATAAAAATAAATAAACATTTAAGTAACCTGAAAAGTTAATAAGAAAACTGATTAAAGTTATTAACTAACCTAGGACCTGAAGACGAACCAGCGTCTCTTTTCCCAGTATCATCTCTATTATCTCTTTCCCCTCTGTACTTTCCAGTGTTTTGTAATACCATTTTGATTATATTTTGCTATCTAGAACATCATTTCGTTTACACACAGAACTTGGTTAAACAAAGTTGACATTTCCCAGCTGCTAATGTCATATTTTCGCGCCGTTTCGGATCCAAACGGTAACAGCTACGATTCGATGTACGCATAAAATATAGCTTCTAAACATGTTTTATTGTTCGCATAAACTAGCACATAATATTTGATACTGTAAGACAAGTAATCAAAACACCAAGTTTTTGATGGTCAAGACTCAAGGCATTCATTTTGATTTTAAGGGATCCCTACCATTATTTTATCGTGGTGAATGTTATTAGTTCTAACTTTTAATGGCTGAATAGCCATGAACCATCGTCAGTAAATGTCACTGTGTTGTTGGTTGTTGTCATGTACAAGACGTCAACGGTCAAACAAACGTCAATCTACCTGCTTCAAAGATCCATGTTGTTGTCGGTTATTTACTATTGTGAAATATAGTTAATTTTAAGTTTGCAAAAATGGATAGATCGTTTGATATAAGTTTCAGTAGTTATGAAGATCTATCGAGGAACAATTCAATGCGGAAGGGGGACATAAGCATTAGCGATCAACTTGCGGGCTTTGAAAGGTTACGCGTGTCTGTTTTAACAAAAGCTCACGAAATGAGTCCTTATGTAAAAGAAGTGACGATAGGACCTAACAGTCCTGCGAAAAAAGAGTACCTGGACTTGGAAGTGGCAACTAAAGAAGAAAAAGACGAGGATGACTTTATTGAAGATAAAGACCCTGAGGACCTCAGGTACACACTCATAATGAAGGAATGCGAAAATGCAGTACAAGAATCTTCCAATGAACTGTTCTCAAAATTGGTTAAAAATATGATATCTAACTACTCAGATTTCATGACAAAAGGTTTTAACAAACAGCGTGATGAAAGCCAAAGGAGGGCACTAGAATTGCTGAAACAATTACAAGAAAATGACAACCTAACAGTTTTAAAAGAGGCTCGTTTAGATGAGCAAAATTCGCAGATTATTAACACTAAGACTATAGAAAACATGAACAGAATATTAGAAGAGCAGAACATAGCCACCGCAAGGTACGCTGACATCACGGACAGCAACACTAAAATCTGTATATGTTTTAGTGAGATAACAAAAATCTTTAAGTCTGAACCTAGTGCAAGAGCTATCTTCGATAATTATAAACTAACAATTAATGCTATTCAAGGAAATATTAATCATGTATTTAATATATGCAAAAATGGATCAATAACTGATAATGATGTGAAATTAACTAAAGAACTATCAGTGAAAATTGAAGGTGTTAAAAAGAAAATATTACTGGACATAGAAAATCTGAAAAAGGAAGAGATTGCTAAAAGACAGAAGGAGGAAGAACTATTGAGAAAGAAAGAGATGGAAGAAAAACAAGCACAACAGGCTATTCAAGCAGCTCAATTAGCAGAAGCAGAGAAATCTAAAAAGGAACAAACAAAAATGACAAAACCTACATTTTACTCTGCAACCAATTATAATTATTATGAACAACTCAAGAATTATTTGGAGCAGTATGAAGCACAATACAAGGATTTACTACAAGATGTTAATCTTAAGAAATTTAGGTTTGACTGCCAGAAAGCAGTTAATACACCTGTGAATGCCCTGTCTTCTGTGAGTGCAGTACACATGAGGGACAAGTATGACAAACTCTCAAAGTTACTGAGAGGAGAAAAAGTACAAGTATTAGATGTTTATGTGTTAGCAACACAGCATCCACAAGGCCTGGCTTATTGTACAGCCTTACTAGCTAAGAAGATAGTCAGACAAGGAGATTTATTAGTATCCAGTAACACAGAAGCTGCATATCCCCTTGCAGCAGTCACTGTAGCATTATGGTCACAATTCCCAGATTTTGGAAAACTTGTTGAAGCATATTTCCATAATCTTTGCCCTTATTTAGTACCAATGTTCCTGCCTCAGAAGGAAGGCCAGACAGACAAAGACTTCTACTTGTCAAGAGGCTACACATACAATGATGAAGGAGTGGTTGAGAAACAGGACAAGTTCCTTAAAAGGATGTCTGGTATATTCAGACTCCGCTGTGCTATATGGGTAGCTCAGATGCCCAGGTTCCTCAACGCACAGAACCCTCATGGCCTCCGCTATGGATGGCAATGGTTAGCATCATTTTTAAATCTGAAACCCGAACCAGACATTTCTGCTACATTACTGCATGACTTTTTCATTATGTGTGGATCAAAATATAGCCAATGTTATGGCAAACAATTTAGAAAAATATTAGAATTAACAAACAACCAGTATCTTAAAATTTTAGAGAATATTGATGAAGGTGGTCCCAAGACCAGGTTAGAAGTGTACCTTCAAAGTGTAATTCAGTCTAACAGTATACCACCACCACCAGCATCCACACAAATAAATTGGTGATACTGTATAATGGAATTAGATAATAGAAAATTTGCTAAATTTATATCTTAAACTCTAAGGCCAGAAAATTGTTAGACGGAGTCAGAGCAATTAATTAATGGCAATGAATAAATAAATTGTGAGTCAACAATTGTCTAAGGTCTTGCTAGAGTTGCATCAGATGTTTCTGTCATTCACCACAAATAAAAGGCAAGCTTCTGGCTTGTGATTGGTGGAAATTGAATGGCAGTATTCCTCAATGAATTTTTTTTATACCGGGAACAACAACATCATTTATCATACAATCTGCAGTGCTACTTTATGGAAAGGTTTTAGTTGTCTATACTCCGTCTACCTTTTATTCTGATCTGGACCTGTACTGATGACATTGTGTATTTGGACATAATTATTAATTAATTCAACACCATTCTACATGAATTGTAATTATGAGTTTGATTTTGCTTGTAAATAATCTGAGTGATTTGTAATTAGGTTAAATCAGACATAATGTGATAAGTGATTATAACTTATTAAGTTTATTTTTAATAAAAAAATAATGCTAAAATATTGGTTCTAATTTATATCATACTACTAGCTGCACCCCGCGGTTCCACCCGGCTTAAGTGTCTAGTCCTATTTAAAATAAATAAAATTTCCAATATAAAAGTCAGTTACTCGTTATAACTAGCTATCAACGAGTGAAAGTTCCGTCAAAATCGGTCCAGCCGTTTCAAGGATTATCCGGAAAACACAATTTAATTTTTTTTCCTGTATTGTGAATAGCTGTTAATTTGAAACTTTATAAATAAGGGCTGACAGGCCAAAAAAGTTCTTGCTTGAAAAAAAAATTGCAAGCTGAGAGTTTAGTGCCAAACTTTTCCAGTCTTCTGTGGTTGTAGGTTCGATTCAACAAGCAAGCTTGCGCCAATTTGTTGAAAGGCCTGTCTAAATATAGTGCGGCGTCATCACTAACGATAAAATAGAGCTCTAATTAGAGAGAGAGCGTTTTATGTCATGAGAGCGTGAGGGTTTCAGATAGGAAGCCGATTGTGTTTTTAAATAACTTTGTTAAGAATACAAGTAAACATTCTTTCCACAATTTTTTCGAGTTTTATTTATTTATTAAAATCGACATCAATAGAGAAAATAACATGTAATATCGCCAAACTGCACAACAGTTTGTTGGCAATAGTGAAGTTGTGCTTGTGTCCCTACGTATATGCCATAAGAATTTGTTTCGCAGGCCGTTCTAAGTACTAAAAGTGTAACGAATATCCGCAGCGTGACGACAACATCAAAGGAAATGAACCAATCGACCAACCTTTAGCTTTTATCTATATCTAATAAAAAATTGTATCTATTTAACTGTACATATATAAACACTACATTCTAACGATATATACCGCCGTCACCGCCGAACAATATTTCATACTGTTTTCACCAATGAATAGAGTAATTCAGGAGGAAGGTTTGTTTGTGTGGATTATTCATTTATGTTTTATTTTCGCATGTGAAGCCGAGTCTCACTAGGAATTAAATAACATAACATATTAAATTAAAATATAATTAACAACAACGAAAGTAAACTAGAACTTGTATTGGATTAATAGAAATTTTTCATATTATTGATAAGGTAAAAACTTTGACGATAATTAATAAGCAACATGGTACGCCTTTTGTTTTTAATAAATTAAAAAACATAACAAAAATTTTCAGCTTATGCATTAAATACAATTTAATTTCAATTATGGACTAACACGAAATAAGAAAGTTATTTGTCCCAGTGTTATTTAGTTGATTACTAAAAGGTACATCCCTAACAAACTAATGTCACTGTGTCATCATCAATAGAGCATAATCTATGGAAACTAACCTACAAGCTTTTGTGTTGTGTCAATATATTGTTTTAGAGGATTTTAGTTAATAAATCTATTCTAAACAAATTAAGTATAGTGTATTTAATAAAACAACTAAAGTTTAGTGAAGATGGAAGGCCCGCCTGGTACGGGACCGCCCAGTAATAATGGGTCTATGGGGCCGCCGGGAATGCCAAGCTTTCCTCCGATGCCGCCACCGCCGGGCTCCATGGGGGCAAGTACCATACCTCCGCCGCCGATGGGGCCACCTGGAGCCATTCCACCAGTCACCTCGTCAAGTGGGCCACCCAGCGGACCGCCCACAATGCCTCCTGGGATGGGCCCACCACCCGGTATGATGGGAATGGGTCCCCCTGGGATGGGGCCGCCACCTCCCGGCATGGGTCCACCAGGGATGGGTATGGGACCTCCAATGGGTCCGCCGGGCATGGGTCCACCTAGAATGCCACCTAACATGATGAGAGGACCTAATATGAAGGGTAATTATGGTAATCAGATGGATATGGGTCCGCCTGGAATGGGGCCTCCGCCAAGTATGCCTCCTATGGGCTGGGATGGTCAGGGTCCTCCAGGGTGGGGGAGACAGGATGGTCCTCCAGGCTGGGATGATCATGGTGATGAGGGTGATGAGGAGGAAGGTGAAGGTGATGAGTCTGGTGGGATGTCAGGTCCTCCCTCAAGTCTGCCTTCACTTCTGACAATGAAAATAGATACTCCTGAAGAATTCAGGAACAAACCAGCTGGTGTGGGTGGTGTGGTGCTACCCAAAGCCCTTGAAGAAGCTCTGGCTTATAAGGATCAAAGACAAGCAGCGCTTGGTGGTGAACCTGAGGCTGCTAAAGGTGATTTTTTTTTTTATAATACTATAAGCTTAACAATATAACTCAAAGTAACAGTTGCTATGGACAATCATAACATCATATATTATTAATAAAAAAGTGTATGAAATTTACTCGGAGAGCAATGATCAGAACACAATGCTGTATAGTGGCATTTTTAAATTGTTTTTTTTTTCTTTCTAATGTATTGCCAATCACATTACAAATTACTACTTAGTTTGTATATATCATATTGAGTATTGATAAATCTTTGGTTAAGTGCCTCACCTACTTGTGTGTGTTATGTTTATAAAAATATCTTACTCCATACTGAACCACATTATCTAATTACTTTCAGAACAAGATAACCCACCGGAAGCACCACCAGCGCCGGTGATCAGTACGGAGTATGATGCTGAGGAGGATGAGGGTGAATCTGATGATGAGAACATTCCTGACGCACCACAGCCACCCGTTATCTCTAATCAAGAAGTAAGTGTAGTTATTATTGTGTATTTTAGATTATTGAACTTAAATTATTTTTTTATAAGAACTTCCTTTCATACCTACATTAGTTACGTATTATAGTACAATCACAAGCATAAAAAAATTATACATAAGTATAGCAATTATAAAACTGATTTATCGAGTTTTTTTGTTCAAATCACGAAAAATATGTTCATGATCAGAGAACTGTTTTAAATAATTTCTTCATAATTTTACAATATCAATATAACATAATTCTAACCAAAAAAAAACTGACTTCAAAAGAAGTCTTATATATATTTATTTCTTACGGATCCCAATGTCAAAACTGGAACAAAATAAAATGGTACCACAAAGGTGGTGCTTCCAGTGTGGTCCCATTTTAATTTGGCCCAGTTACGACAGTGGGATCCATAAGAAAACCATATAAAACTTATTTTGAAGTCGGTTTTTTTTGTAAGAATTATAGATAATAGAATCTCTTAGTAGATACATAAATTACCTCCACTAACATTACTGCAATGTTTCATCTATAATATAAAAATGAATATCTGAATATGTTGCTAAGCGCAAATCTCGAGAACAGATGAACCAATTTCATACGCAGTTTACATAAATTATATAAATGCTCTCACCTTATTACAGGGTATTGCAAATAAGGCAAACAAAAATAAAAGGAAAAAGAAAAAAAAGAAAGCTGCCAAACAGAAGAGACGCGAGGAATCGAAGAAGAAGGATGATGACCAGCCCATGGCCAGCCAGGAAGACGGCAAGAAGTCCAGCGATAAGGAGAATGATAAAGAAGCTGAGATAGAGTAAGTAAACCCTTTTATGTAATTAAATTTACATGGCTGAGCTAAAGTCTCCTAGAACCTTTGCCTAGCTGTGGCTATGCGGCTAAATTAAATATAGGATTTATTAAAATTTTGCATGATGGAAAAAATGAACTACATACAACATATTTATGAAGCATAAATGTTATTGAACCAGAGTTACGGACACATTCAAACCACCTTAAAAATATGAAATAATGTGGTTCACACAAAATAATGTTTATCTGATGCAGGATCTAAACTGTAGTATGTAGTGTAATTAGTAGCTGACTTAGTGACCTATAACCACTCTAATATGCAGTCAATTGATATACTTTATAGATCCATTAATTAATATAATATATCCAGAAAATTACAATTAAATTTCATATAATACTAGCTGTACCTACCCGGCATGCGTTGCAATGCAATTTTTTCTACCTAGCACCTGCCTACTACCACTTAGGGGTATGAAAAATAGATAGTAGCCGATTCTCAGACCTACTGAATATGCATATAAAATTTCATAAAAATCGGTCAAGCCGTTTCAGAGGAGTATGGTTACTAACATTGTGACACGAGAATTTTATATATAATTTTATATATAACTATAAGATATCCAAAAAATTACAATTAAATTTCATATAATATAATCTAAGTAACATAACTTTCATAAACAAAATAGAATCGAAATGTTTTTATTTTTAGTAGTCCTTTTTATTTGTTGCAATGTTTTTTTAGATATGTACAAGAGAACATTCAGTTCCATGAGTTGGAGCCGATGTATCGTCAGTTCCACCGCATCCTGGAAGCGTTCAAGATCACGGAGAAGAAGGATGACGCCATCAAGGAGGAGGACAAGGAGACCCTCAAGCCTTTGAAGCCGCTAGAGAAGGTCCAGGACCAGTTCGCAGCTGATGAGGAGGCTGTTGAGGTAATCTTAATAACAACTAGTATATTAAAATAAGTAGAGGCCATATAATATGTTAATAAAAAGGTATCGACCCGTGAATTCGCCAGACTGAATCTATTAAGGCGTTATGTTCTAAACTTGTTAGAGGTTCCAGAGAATTGTAATTGCTTAAAACACTACTTAACAAAAAACATCACAAATAATATCTTCATTGACATGAGTAAATAGCCCACCTAAAGTCAAAGAGATAATACTCTTTTCGTTAGGTGGTGTCATGCATTTTGCTATGAGAATATTTTACTATTTAACAACACATTCTATATCACATTCTTAGGCGTTAATGCAACTTGTTACTTAGCACTAGACATAACTCAACACACCAAAACACCAATGTTGTGCGCTACAACACAAATAAATAAACAAAAACTATAATAATAATTCCAGCCTATAAACGTCCCACTGCTAGGCACAGGCCTCTTCCCATATAGAGAAGAAAATAAATAAAACTATAAATTACAGAAAAACGCAGCCGACGAGAAGGAGCGCTTATCAAAGCGTAAACTGAAGAAGTTATCGCGGCTGTCCGTGGCCGAGCTCAAGCAGCTGGTGTCCCGACCTGATGTAGTCGAGATGTATGACGTCACGGCCCGGGACCCGCGCCTGCTCGTGCAGCTGAAGGCTCACAGGAACACCGTACAGGTGCCCAGACACTGGTGCTATAAGAGAAAGGTAAGGACAATTATTAATTTATATTTTTGATACTAGTTACTAAGTCTTACATTAAATGTGTGAGCCCCATGGTTGAAATTACAGGCTAAGGCTCAGCGCAGACAGAACGGAGCGCAGCGGAGAGGATTTTATTAACGCACTTGAAAATAAACTTTAAAATCATTACAATAAAGTGCATAAATGCTTTTGACGGGCCTGTTGGTCTAGTGGTTAGTGACCCTGACTGCTATACCGGAGGTCGTGGGTTCGATTCCCACCCAGGACAAATGTTTGTGTGATGAGCACGATCATTTGTTCTGATTGTCTGGGTGTAATTTATCTATAATATGTATGTATTTAGAAATATATAAGTATGTTTATCAGTTGTCTGGTTACCATAACACAAGCTCTGCTTAGCTTGGGATCAGATAACCGTGTGTGAGTTGTCCCGGAATATTATTATTATTATTATTAATGCAAAGTTAAACACTATAAAGTTGTGGATGCTGTAATAAATATGCATCTTTACGTCTTTAGATTTACTAAAAATAAAAATTATTTAATTCTACAATTACGAACTTACTTAAATTAGTACCCTACTACTATCACCAATTGACATCCTAAACGTCAATTCAATTTCTTATCAGAATCAATGTTACTTATTATAACATTTCCACAGTACCTCCAAGGCAAGCGTGGTATAGAGAAGCCCCCGTTCGACCTACCGGACTTCATCAAGAAGACCGGCATCATGGAGATGAGGGCCTCGCTGCAGGACAAGGAGGAGACCAAGACCCTGAAGGCCAAGATGAGGGAGCGCACGAGGCCCAAGCTCGGGAAGATCGATATTGATTACCAGAAACTCCATGATGCTTTCTTCAAGTAAGTTCAATCACATATACTTATCGTAAAGTTAGATTCTAAATTAAAAGGCAAGAATCATTTCTCTTCTTTTCAATGAAAAATCTTTTTTTTTCATACATAATAGTATGGTTACATCAAATTTATTTAAAAGATCTATAATAAATTGTTGATTTTTGGATAATTTGTAGCTGCTTGCTATATAAATTAATTCAGTCAAGTAGTCTCTTCTTGTCCGTAGATATGAGAATCATAGTCAAACTACAATTTCAAGTAAATAAAAAAAGAAAAATGCATATTTAAACAAAAAAGTGTAGTCTCTTAGATACTCTTAATACATAAACTACACGAAATAATCAATAAGTTAAAACTAATTTGACCATAAAAGCAAGTTACTAACTGCATGATTTTTGGTCACTTTACACTCCGGCTTAAAAACTGGACCTTGTATTCTTTTATTTAGCTGAAGACGAAACAAATGTCCGAATAGCGAGAAACAGCAATGGTAAGTTGTTTATCTTTACATAAGTATATGGTAGACTATAAGATGTACAAGTCTTTAAAACTAATAATGATTTTCATCACAAGTAGAATAAAAGGCAGCATGGTCTTAAATAAACTTTAAATACACTTAACCCGCACAAAAATATATTTAAATTAAATAAATTTCTAAAAGGAACGCGAGCTCGCAGTTATTTGTCATGCGATGCGAATTCGCATTTATGTGTGGGAGCCTTAAAATATACAGCGAAATCTCAAACAAAAAAAATATGATGTGCCTATCGCTCAAACTAAAATTAAGTATTATTAACAATTAAAGGCTAATTACATGTCTGCTAAAAACCTTCAATATAAATTTTATCAACACATAAAGCTATTTATCACAACTCTGATTAAAGAAAATTACATTTAATACAATATTTATGCACTAGATGGCAGACCAAACCCCGTATGACAATCCACGGCGACCTGTACTACGAGGGCAAGGAGTTCGAGACGCGGCTGCGCGAGAAGAAGCCGGGGGACCTGTCCGAGGAGCTGCGGACCGCGCTCGGCATGCCCGTGGGACCCGGCTCGCATAAGGTACGGCTCTACTGCCCACTGCTGGCCATATACCCCTGTCACTCTCTTCTGAATTGCTAGATGCATCAAAATTTCTGTCAGTTCCTGTGTAAAGATATGTAGGTAACTATATCATAGTATATTATATTATGTAGGAAGGTTTGCAAGCTGGAAATTGAAGCTGAAAGAAGAAAAAAAACACAATATTTTTATTACCTATTCATTATGCTGGAGAAGGAGATGGCGAGACAACAATAGCTCACGACCGGGAGAATTGGATGAAGGAAAGCCAGGCCTTTGCCCTTCAGTGGGACGATAATGGCTGAAAATAAATAATACTTTATGCTGTCACTGTAATTGTTAATCATAATTCTTGTAGACGGGTTTATACAACAATTACAAATAACTTTCTCCCCCAGGTGCCGCCACCGTGGCTGATCGCCCAGCAGCGTTACGGGCCCCCGCCGTCGTACCCCAACCTGAAGATCCCCGGGCTGAACGCGCCCATACCCGAGGGCTGTGCCTTCGGCTACCACGCCGGCGGCTGGGGCAAGCCGCCGGTCGACGAGACGGGCAAGCCGCTGTACGGAGATGTGTTTGGACACCAGAGTAGTGGACAAGATGTAAGTTGGCTTAAATCCTTAGTAAACGTAGCAACGCTAGTCTCCGATATAAATGTCGCCGAGTATCAGAGAATTGCGTATTAACGTGATCGGTTTTTTAAAGGAGCTTTTAAAAGGTAACCTGTTTAATAAGTAATATTGGTAAATAACAGTCCCGATCAAGTCCCCATTCAAACTGACAAAACAAATATCAAAGCCACATTTCCCACTTTGGATTTCGAGCTATATGCTACAGACAGATTCGCACATCAAAAGCTTTTTGCGTCGAAGTAAGTAAGTATTCCATGGATGTTGATATAATTTATGTATTTGTTTTGTTTTAGGATGTTGAAGACTTGGACATTGATAGGACGATGTGGGGAGAACTGGAGTCAGAATCTGAGGAGGAATCAGAAGAAGGTTCGTTTCATATATTAACCCATTTACAAGACCTATTCACAAGTTCGTTATTGACATAACAACAGTTAAATCTCTTACATCCTGAGCGATTTAAGCTTGTTTAATATAACTGATAACACATAAATTAAAAAAAAAGGACTGACTGCAACCCTATAAATGCTAAGATTTTTTTAAAACTATCAACAAACGCCTTAGATGTCGCGTGAAAAACATAATAATTAACATACAGATAGCAGGGCATTTGAATTCGGTTATATAAAAAAAGCGCGTTATTTTCTTTCCGATTTTTGTAAAGTCTCTAGCATGACTAATCGCTTATTAATATCACATCATGATCTTCCTACAGAGGAGTCCGGCGACGAAGGCGACAAGGAGGGCGAGGGCGAGGTGGCGGCGGGCGTGGCCACGCCGGGCGAGGGGCTCGTCACGCCGCTCGGCATCAGCTCCGTGCCGCCCGGCATGGAGACCCCCGACACCATCGAGCTCCGGAAGAAGAAGGTCGAGAGCGATATGGAGGGGTAAGAGAAATTCTATATCTACTTGGTTGACGGATTTGAATTGCGGTATTCCGAGATGGTTGTTATGCTGTGTCCAGTTTTCGGAAATATTAATGTTGCGTCAGGTGGCTGATGTGGCGAACCAGTGTAAATTAGATTAAACGACAAAAAATAATCATGTAGATATACAGAGACATCTATATATTTACATTGTAGCAGCTTTTTTCGTACAATTATTATTTTGTTAGTTATACTTTGATAAATATATATTTCGTTACTACACTATGGCTTATGCTTTATGTTTTAGTGTAGACAAGTTTTGGCAAAAAATGCCGACGACTTTTGGTAGTTATTTAACAAATATTTCGTTTCCAGTGGCGACACTCCCGCGCTATACCAGGTGTTACCGGAGCGCCGCGTGGGCCTGACGCAGGGCATGATGGCCTCCACGCACGTGTATGACATCAGCGCCGCCAACCCCGGTAAGATTGTTTTATAATTATGTTATGTTAGCAATAGGCGATATAATTTTCATGACTAAATTCCCTATTACACAAGATTTTGCAATAAGACCCATTTACTATTAAGAAAGTGGGTAATTAATATGGCATGTAAAGGTTCAGGCTTGTTAACTAAAAAGCTGTAGTTTGGTGAATGTTGTTACTATTCTATTCTTACTGTTGATGTAGTTAGGGTTCACTTTTCTTTGGTTGATGATTTTTAAATAAAACGACGTGTGATCGGTACAAAGTTGTATTGGACACTAACTCTTACTAACTAGTGGTATCTACCTACAAACTTAGATATAAGTTGAACATGCCGCCCACCAAAAGGGCTATGAGGGCCTTTTCTTACAACTAAACTAAACGTATACACAAACAGTATTAAAATATATTATCATGTCTAAGTCGTAGGTACAATAAGGCTATTCGAAAAAGGTGTTAAACTTACATAAAAAATAAATATTAATTACAAGGCTTATTACATAACATTATGTTTAGCGGACTATCAATAAAGTTGAGCTATTTACACCAAAAATCAAATGGTATCTTTAGTATTTACAGGCAAAGCACACAAGCTAGATACAGATCGTTTGATGTTTTTACCGTTACATCGCACCGTGTAGACTCTCGTCATGTTATCATCTCCGGGATGTTTGTGTATTATTCGAGCAAGGGGCCATTTGCTAGGGGGCATGTTTTCACCTCTTAACAGCACTATATCGCCCACCTCAAACTCTGGTGTCTTCCTTAACCACTTAGGTCGTTGGTTTAGTCGGATCAAGTATTCGGTCTGCCAGCGCTTCCAGAAGGTCTGAACCAATCTTTGTGTATGTTGCCATCTCTTTAACAGGTTTGTATTGTTGGTTTCTGTGCTATGATAGCTGCGTTCCGGGACATTAACCAATGCTTCACCAATTAGGAAATGTCCAGGTGTAAGCACTTGTATATTATCTATCAAATCGGTTTCCGTAGGTATAGGTGTCAATGGCCGGGAGTTTAAGCACGCTTCTATTTGCGTTAGCACAGTTGCGAATTCTTCAAATGTTAACCTCGATGTAAGTATTTTTCTTAGATGTTGTTTTACAGATTTAACTCCGGCTTCCCAGAGCCCTCCAAAGTTGGGGCTGTATGGCGGTGTGAAGTGCCACTGCGTGCCGTCAGATGCTAGTTGATTAGTTAAGTGACCCGGCAAATCAAATTGTGCTTCTCTCCACATAGCAAACAATTCTTTGTTGGCAGCGACAAAGTTCGTACCATTATCACTCCATATCTCGTGGCACCTTCCTCGTCTGGCGACGAATCGCTTAAACGCTGCAATAAACGCGTCTGATGTCAGATCGCTGACAAGCTCCAGGTGTATAGCCTTAACCGACATGCAGATGAATATGCAGATATACGCTTTGCGTGACTTAGCTCCACGTCCTTTAGAGTTCAACACATACACCGGCCCAGCAAAGTCTACTCCACTTCGAGAAAATGCGCGCGCTGGGGTAACACGTTGTTCAGGTAAGTCACCCATCATTTGTGGTCTACTGGCAGCTCGCTGTCTCGCACAGGTAAGGCATTTTTGTACATGTTGTTTTACTAGATTCTTGCAGCCGACGATCCAATATTTGCCCATCAGGTAAGTTATCATTAAATTTACTCCACCGTGTATTGTTTTTAGGTGTGCATCTGTCAGTAAAAGGCGTACGAGACCGTTCCTCTTTCCTAATATTATGGGATGTTTTAAGTTCTCATCTGCGTCAGCATTTCGTAGCCGTCCGCCCACCCTGAGGATATGTTGCTTATCAATGAATGGGTTCAATGTTTTCAATGTGCTTGTATTTTTAACTGATCGTCCTCCCTTCAGCCTTCTTCTTTCTTCTGAATACTCTTCTTCCTGTACTTGTCTTATACAAATATCTAACGCATTTTGTAATTCTTCCGTTGTGATGGCTGATTCAGTCTTGTTTTGATCTCTTTTGAAGGTCAAAAATCTCTTACAACAAACTATTACTCTTAATAGTTCTTGAAGTGAATCGTAATTTTCTAACTTTATACATTTCTCTTCAGGTTCTGTCACTTGAACATGTGAAAGTATGGTTTTCTTCTTTTCTATTTCTGTGGCTAATGTTGCAGGTCTAATAAATGAAATAGTATCATTTCTAAGCCAGGTAGGTCCATTCCACCATAACGTTTTGTATTTTAATTCTGCTACAGATGAACCTCTTGACGCTATGTCAGCAGGATTGTGGGCAGACTGAACATGAAACCATTGACTGGTATTTGTATTTTCTTGTATTTCGACCACTCTGTTTGCCACAAACGGTTTCCACCTGTTGGGTTCTCCTAATAGCCACGCTAAGACGATTGTGGAATCTGTCCATGCAAAAACGTTTTGTGCTGGTATTCTCATAGCTTGGCTAGCCGTATTCAGTAGTTTTGATAGAATTACTGCTCCACATAATTCAAGCCGTGGTAGCGAAATTGTTCTTACAGGAGCTACCTTTGTTCTCGCAGCAACAAGATGTGTTGTGTACTCATTGTCTTTTGTTTTGACGCGACAGTATACGACAGCTGCATATGCCTTTTCTGAGGCATCGCAGAATCCATGCAAGGTGATAAATTCTCTTTCAGCGGTAATGGTGTTGAGCCAGCGTTTGATTTTTATCTCACTTACATGTCTCAAGTCGTCTCTAATGAGTTTCCATTCATTTTCTAATTCTTCAGCAATTTCTTGATCCCAACCAACACCGTCTAGCCACAGTCTTTGTATCAGGATCTTTGCAGTCACTATGGCGGGTGCTATCCAGCCTAAAGGATCAAATAGTTTTTGTAAATCTGATAAAATTGTTCTCTTTGTGATGGCTGTTGCTATGGGATCCAGTTGCAGCTGGTAACGAAATTCATCCTCACCAAGGTTCCATGATAAACCTAAAGCCTTGATGATGCCGTCCAACTTGATATCTAGATTTGCTTTCGTCGTGATTTTACTGACATCAAGATGTTTTAGAAATTCTTTATCATTAGAGGCCCATTTTTGTAGTTCGAATCCACCTCGTTGCAGGATGGTAATTATTTGCTTACTGATTTTGATTGCTTGTTCTCTGCTGTCACACCCTGAGAGTAAATCGTCCACGTAAAAGTCTTCACGAATTATTCTTGCTGCTTCTGGATAGGGGTTTCCTTCGTCTTCTGCAAGTTTCATTAATGTTTTGACTGCGAGGTATGGCGCAGATGCTGTTCCAAATGTTACTGTATTTAACCTATAGTCTTTAACTTCTGATTCTATGTTGTTGCGATGCCAAAGTATTCTGTGGTAGTCCGTGTCTCGTTTGTCCAGCATAATCATTCTGTACATCTTCATGACATCGCTAGCAAAGCATATCTTATGCATTCGCCATCTCATCAATATGCTTCTCATGTCTTCTTGTAATACGGGTCCGGTCATGAGTTCATCATTCAAAGACACGCCGTTGTCATACTTACATGATGCGTCGAAGACTACTCTGAGTTTTGTTGTCTCTTTATCTGCTCTTACGACAGCGTGATGGGGTAGATAGACAGAACGTTTGTTTCTATCCTCTTCTGGTATTTCTGTCATATGTCCCAGATATAAATATTCTTCGAGTACTTGGTCATATTCTTTTCTTAACTCAGGCATTTGCTTCAGTCTTCTTTCTTGTTGAATTAGTCGCTTCATTGCTATTTCTCTTGAATTTCCGCTTGGTGTTACAGGTTCGTCAGTACGTAAAGGAAGTCTGACGATGTATCTGCCGCTTGAGTCTCTTGTATAATTCTCTTCATAAAATGTTTCGCATTGTACTTCTTCCTTTGTGTGTCTTCTTTTCGTGTCTCGATCTACTTCCCAAAGTGTTTTTAAGAAGTCTTCAACAACTATTTGGTGATGCATGACTAAAAGTGACTCTGTATGCTTTGCTGTATTTTCAATTTTACCAAATAGAATCCACCCAAGCGTTGTTTTATGAGCGCAAGGTGTCCCGGGCGGGCCTTTAATGAGTTCGTTTTGTATTATTTGAACATACACGTCAACACCTAGGAGCAGATCAATCGAACCTGGCTTGAAATAGTTCGGGTCAGCTAAAACTAGACCCTCTAAGTGCGGCCAGTTATTTGTTGTGATGGTCTGAGCTGGTAGTTTAGTCGTCAGTGGTTTTGACATGACATACGTTCTAACTTCTAGATTGAAATCGTCGGTTGTTGATTCTAGGTTCAGTTGCACAGCATGTTTAATATTTTCTCTAGTTGTTCCTACTCCGACAACTGTGCCTTTTATTGGATACCGCTTAGCTTTGAGTAGTTGTGCGGCTCGTTCACTTATAAAACTTGCTTGCGAGCCTTGATCAATTAAAGCACGTAGTGTAAACTTATAGCCTTCGCTTCTTATTTGAACCATTGCCGTCGCTAATAAGGCTGTATTCTGCTGCTTTGTTGAAATGTGTGACGCCACCATTGTCACGTCTTCTTCTTTTTTCTCTTCTTGTTCTTCAAACTTCTCTATGTTTGTGTGTAAGGCCACTTCGGATTGCTTGGAGTTCGTGTTCTTAATGTTGTCCGTTGTGGTTGTATTCTTCTCTACTGCTTCGTGAAGAAGAGTGTGATGACGCCTTCTGCATAATCGACAGGACGTTGGTACGCGACAATGTCTCACTGAGTGTCCGGACGCGAGACAGTTGAAGCACAGATTGTTTGATTTAATAAACTCACTTCGTTGTGTAGGTGTTTCACTTCCAAATACCTTGCAATGGCTAAGTGTATGTTGTTCGTTGCACCTTTTGCATATCTTGTTGTTTTCGTTAGTTGTTATGTGAAACGACTTTTCTCTTATTTGAACCGATGTCGCCTTTGGTTTTGCTGGTTCAGTGAGCTCTAATGTTCTAAAACGGCTTTCCAGAAACTTCCTGAGCTGTTCAAGGGTCGGTAGACTATTGAGGTCTTTACAGTTACTGCTCACGTGTTCCTCCCAATCTCTGTGCGTATCGGAGTCTAATTTCTGCACAATTACAAATATTACAATTGGGTCCCAATTATCAGTATTCACCTTCATATTGTTGAGATGATGCAAGCATTCAAACGTGGTATCTAATAAGTGTTTAATGCTACTCGACGTATTTAAGGTTATCTTCTTTTGAGAAAAAAATCTTCTCATAACAGCATTAATAGTTATACGTATGTTACCGTACCTTGTTTTCAATGTATCCCAGGCCTTTTCATAATTTGAATCTGTAACTTGCACGTGTTTCAATATAGACGCAGCTTCTCCCGTGATACTAGTTTTCAAGTAATGTAATTTTTGCACATTGCTTAAAGATTTGTTCTTATGCACAAGTGTATCAAACATGTCGTGAAAAGACAGCCAGTCTTCATACTGTCCACTGTAGGTAGGTAATTGAATTTTTGGTAACATCACGCGAATTTGTTGCACATCACTCGATATTGGAGCACTATTCTTAACCTCCTCTGACCCCAGTAAATCCATGATGTCTGATTTTAATGAAATATACAGCTCTTCGTGTTCATAGTATTCGTTATTTTCAATATAGGGTATTCTATGTTCCTTCCCGGTCGGCGCGGTTCGTATTATAACTTCATACGTTTCTTTATATTTTTGCCAGTACTCATCTATACATTTAAGTCGCGTTTCTAAATAATTTCGCGTTAATCTTGCTTTAGGAGATTTCTTTAGATTAACTAGACTGTTCTTAAGAGTCTTGGCAATGTGTTCTACCAGTTTTAACTGTTCTTGCACTTCGGTAGCCATTATAATTCGAAAACTTCAACGTGTTTATTCTTCCGACGCAACGTTATAACACTAATTGGTTAACTTATTTAATCTTGCACTTTTTTACTTAAATACTCGGCCGCTTATCAGTTGTCTTTTGTTCTCGGGTTCCACGTCGCTTCACGGTTAAGTCGCGGTATCGGGCTCGATTTAGGACCATATGTTGATGTAGTTAGGGTTCACTTTTCTTTGGTTGATGATTTTTAAATAAAACGACGTGTGATCGGTACAAAGTTGTATTGGACACTAACTCTTACTAACTAGTGGTATCTACCTACAAACTTAGATATAAGTTGAACACTTACCATTTACCATCACAACTTGATGACGAAAGTATATTAAAACATTTACGAGAACTTGTCACTGAACATGTTGTATTGTGCAGGCAAACGTTCAGCGCCGGCAGCGGGCGCGACGAGCGCGGGCGCGGGCACGGCGAGCGAGGGCGGCGGCGCGGCGCTGGGCGGCGTGGAGGTGGCGCTGGACCCGTCCGAGCTGGAGCTGGAGCCCGAGGCCGTGGCCGCGCGGTACGAGCGACACCTGCGCGAGACTCGCCCCAAGGCGCACGAGGACCTCTCCGACATGCTCGCCGACCACGTCGCAAGACAGAAGGTAACACACTACAACTAGTCTATGTATCCCTCATACAAATTCCTTAAATTTATACTGTACGTAACATTATTATGAAGTACAGTATAATAACATGATATTTTTCTAACTACTACTAACTATTTCGTGTGACAAAATTCACCCATTTCTTTATATGATACTTTTGCACACTGCGAAATGATAATAATATTAAATTTTTACCTTACTTACATTACTCCCCTAAAATTCTTATAGTAATGCCTGTTGTGTGTATATCTAATCGCTAATCTTAATTTTTTTCAGAACAAGAGGAAAAGACAACAAAATACAGATTCGAAGCAGTCGAAGAAATACAAAGAATTCAAGTTCTAATAGTGATAATAGACATATTATAATTAGTATTTATAAGTGGTACCTATGTAATTAATTATATTCGTGAATAAGATGGAATATCTTGGACATTGCGGTGTCAGTGACAACCAATGATGAATATAAAGAGTGACATTGTTGATTATTGTTTTTGTGGCCGTAATGTAAGCCAAAATCCTATGCTCCTTATCCTACGCTCCCAAAATTATAGAAAAATTATATCTACTCGCTCAAAACAGGCAATTTTTAACCAATAATATAAAAAAATATTGATGGCAGTCTAATTATTAGTTAAACCTATTTATGGAGCCAATAAGCTACCAAAGGTCGAAACCTCAGAACAATAATTGATAGAGCCATATTCAAGCAATAATTATATTTTAATTTATTTATAACTATTATTTTAATTATTTATAACTATCACAATAAAAAAGAAAATTAAAACTCGACCTTCAGAGCTGTCAAGTCTTGTAAACCCAATACAATTTTTTATTCTGGCAACTCTAAAGTCCGACTGTCAGCTGTTCTGGCTCAAAAGCTCGTATTCCATTCTCGGAAAAAAATAATTAAAAAGTCAATTGGCTGGACTTCGTACTTAGTTGGAAGTTTTTCATTTGTTTTAATTAAAAATTGAATTACCTTGTGTTAGTTGTTGTAAGTTAAGTTAATAGCATATAAAACAAAATGTCTCGCGTACTAGTTGGAGTTAAGAGAGTGATCGATTACGCCGTAAAAGTGAGTTTACGCCAAGTGCAAAGGTTACCTGAACATACAATGTATTAAAAAGTGTAAAAGAAATGATAAATAATGATAACATAAATTATCTTGATAAAAACGTTCTTATATTAATATATGTGTGGTTTAACTTTAAAACAACTCTTGGTTGTAAAGTTATTTTTCTATGACAACAGTTCATTCCTCTCCCATCAAATTGTTATCAGTGCCAACCTTGAACTGGCTTAACCAAAAAAAAAAGCCGCGTAGTGATTAGATGATCTGATACAGTTCTCTGCCAAATATGTACAATACGTTAACAACATGGAAATATGCCAATAAATACTGTTTCAATACATCTGCATTTAGGGCCCCAAAAAGTTGGCTTTATAACTGAGCAATGAGGTTTTAATTACATTATTACACAATTTTTATATTAAAAATGTGTGACTTAAAGTTCACTCCTTTCAGTAGATTTTATATAAGATATCATTAAATAATTTATACTTTATGCATGTTATACAAAAGCAGAATAATACTATGATGCATTTGCTTCCAATCAACCTTTAGTCATGCAAATTACATGATAAATGTTCACTTTTCCTTGCACTGTATAACAAGTAAATGATAATTTTGTACTTTATTCATTATTTTGATCCTTAACTTATTGTAGGCCTTCTTATTAAAATATTGTTGTAATGTATATTGTTGTGTTGTAGATCCGTGTAAAGCCAGACAAATCTGGCGTAGTAACAGATGGTGTGAAGCACTCCATGAACCCGTTTGATGAGATCGCGGTGGAGGAGGCCGTCAGGATGAAGGAGAAGAAGATTGCCAGCGAAGTCATTGCCGTGTCTTGCGGCCCAGCTCAGGCTCAGGTACATATGTTGTTAGTATGATGAAAATGCCTATGTACTGAAATAATATGTGTATGTACCTATAAAGTACCTGTTTACCTGTATTATACCTTATACTCTTTTAAATACTGACTTCACTTCACGTTAAAGAGTGACTAGAAACAATGTTTTGCATAGATACATTACATTAATTTGCTTGATAAGGATATACCTGTTTACAGTTAATTTAAACCATAATACCTTTTGATGTTACATAAATGTACAAAAGTTACTAAATAAATACCAAACCATCTACTAATAGGCTGTTTGATTTATTATTTTTAATTATATATTTCTTTATTATTTCAGGAAACCCTCAGGACAGCCCTAGCCATGGGTGCTGACCGTGCCATCCATGTGGAGGTAGCTGGTGCGGAGTACGAAACTCTTCAGCCCCTGCATGTGGCCAAGATCCTGGCTAAGCTGTCCAAGGATGAGAAGGCTGATATTGTTATTGTTGGCAAGCAGGTTAGTTGGCTACAAGTATCTATAACATTTATAGCATACAAAGCGACCTTTTAAATATAGCTTTGTCTAATTTGTTGAAATAAAAAAATCTAATAAAATTTTAACGAATACACTATTAGACATATTTTACTCTTGAGTTATTACTCATATTATGTTACATCAATAGTATGTTACATTTAAAATATATTCTACTATAAGGAATTTTTTTTTTTTTTTTTTTTTCTTCTAGCCATTTCTGTCCCACTGCAGGGCAAAGGCCTCTCTACCCTCCTTCCATCTCTCTCTAGCTAGGGCCGTGGTCATCCACTTCTTATCAAAGGACTCCAGTTCGTCCCGCCATCTCCGTCTATAGCAACATGTTAGTCTTGAATAATATTACATAACAAAAATACTTACTACCATAAGGAAATTAGAATATTAAAACTATTTGGCAACAATCCTAAAATAGCAACTGTTTATTTCTGTACTATTAGTAAATAATTACTTCTATTTCCAGGCCATTGATGATGACTCAAACCAAACTGCACAAATGACTGCTGCTTTACTAGACTGGCCGCAGGGTACCTTCGCGTCCAAAGTAAGTTAAATTAAATCTTGCCATATAACCTCATCAAATAACTGCCCGCTTAAATATGCTGACATTATATAAATTATATTGTTATTAGTGATCATACCAAGTGCTGCAAAAATGTATATCAGGCTTTGACCTTCAACTCTTAATATAAAGTTAATGTGTATATGGTGTCTATTGTAGGAAAGAATAATCGTTCATTGGCTGTTATCGTCACTAACACGCATATAAATGAGTATAATTAGTAAAACTACCACACATTATCAGTTGTTTAACGTACCTACTTCTACTTAAATATTGTGGAGAAAATTGTGAAATTCTAGTGGGTTAACAGATGACTATTCTGCTTGAGCAGTTCGAATGCAGGGGACCTAATTTTCCGTTCTATTATCTAAGTTTATATTGAATATAACTTTATAAATTATATTATTTAACAGGTAGAAAAGACGGACGCGGGTCTGACGGTGACGCGAGAGATTGACGGCGGTTTGGAGGTGATCAAGACGAAGCTGCCGGCCGTCATCAGCGCCGACCTCCGTCTCAATGAGCCCAGATACGCCACCCTGCCTAACATTATGGTAAGAATCGGTTGTAAATGTAACTTATATAATAAACCTGTCACTGGAACTTTTTTCTAAGTGTGTTATTTATGTTCATGCGATAAATTGATTGTTAACTTTACCTTTGAGCGCCGCATTGGTCACCGGAAACCGAAATACAAACGATTTTCTACTTATAAATATTAGGATTAGACGTATTTTTTGAGATGGATGGCAATCAGATTCGCCGTCAAAAGAATAAAGATATCTGGCTCTAAATCTTAAATTCGTGGAATATTTTAAAGGTTACGTTACGGCTTACCAAACCAAAACACAAATAATTCTTATATATAATTGTAGCATGAATAATAATATTCTAAATTCAATATTTAATTTGCAGAAAGCCAAAAAGAAGCCTCTAAAGAAGGTAACCGCCAAAGACTTAGGCGTGGACATAGCCGCTAGGATCAAGGTGGTCTCTGTAGAAGACCCCCCGGTCAGGCAGGCTGGCTCTATCGTCCCTGACGTGGACACCCTCATCGCCAAGCTAAAGGAAGGAGGACATGTCTAAAGAGAACCATGTCTGTGTGCTCATAATCGGAAAATTATATTTATACTGAGATTTTGTATGGAACGTGTTGTTGTAGATTACATGTATAAATTGTTAAATATACATTTTAAATCTGTTATTGTGTGAGTTGATTGAAATATAACTAAGGAACCACCTGATTATTTAACGACTTACCTAAAAGCAGACCCCGCGAAAAGTAATGTTCTAAATAACAACTAAACGATAACTGCATGTGGCATGAAAAATATACAGGATGAAAAATTAAATAAAAGATTCGAGTGCTTGATAAATTACATTTATTAAGTAACTGTAAACCTGAACAGCTCAGGTGCTCAGCTCTTTGTTGTCATTCCGGGAGTTTATAACTAATCATCTCTAGGTGAGAAGTGTTTTTTAAATACTTAGTCATTTCAAAACTGACTGTACCTGTGTGGGGCAGTCTCACCTAAGTCAATAATACTTATAAGAGAATATAGCTAGACAAACATTCCAACTACAAACGCTACAATTCAGCCTTATTATTAAATTCCTTTATTTTACATATTTTGCCGCATTACTATAATCTGAATCACTAAATGCTAAAGCTGCCAAGCTATGACTCGAAAACTAAGTTTATCGCACTATTTTATTATAACAAGTATTCAAAATGCATTAATGGCGTAGTTCCTTACTGAACCAATAAAAAAAAACATTGAATTATCTATACCTAAATTCTCTCTTTAGCTATTATTTCTTAGGTAATTATATTGTATGTGTTTGCGACAAAGTGCACGTCATCTACTCGTCATCCGGTGAATAAACATGTAAAGGTACGCAATAATGGTAACAAAACATTAGAGGTCACCGACCTACTTGCTCTGCTGTAACATAGAAGGTTGGTTCCTCTCGTGGCTCTAGCTTGGAGGTCATTAGGTCAATGTCCTGAGGACTGCGACAAGCTGAGCAGGTGGGCAGAACGATACAGAATGATTTCTAAACAACCACACATGTTGTGTTTATATGGTTTCCCCGCTGAAGGGCTGGTACCAGACGATCTTGCCCTCAAGGCAGCCGGTGACGAGCATGTGGTAGCGCGGGCTGAACTTGGAGCTGACGACGAGGTCGGTGTGGATGCCGAGGCTCTGGCCGAGCTCCTGCAGCTGTCGCGGCGCGCTGTGGCCCTGCACGGCGGCCGGCAGCTCGCCGCACTCGCTGTTCAGCGCCAGCAGCCGCATGCCGCGACCGAACGGCGAGCACACGATGCGACCGTCCGCTGAAAAGCACAGCTCCTGCAAAGGGCACTAGTTTCATTATTACCTACCTTTGTCAAACATCTCTAATAACTTTGAAAATACTGATCAGATCTTCATAAAGTATAGCAAAGAAACATCCCAATACTGTCAGCTTTCAAACTAAAAACCGCATCAAAATCTGACCACGCGTTTAGGAGCTACGATGCCACAAACAGATAGTGATGATACAAACTAGCTCTTCCTTACAAGATCATATTTTATATATGTTCAGTCCTACCTTGATGAAGCCCTTGCCCTCGTTGGTCTCCTCGATGTAGTAGAGCAGGCGGTCCTTGTTCTGCCGGATGACGTGCTTGACGGGCTCGTCGTCGCTCGTGTTGGGGCTCTCGCTCGGCTGCGACTGCGGCGTCTGGCCCGATGTGGACGGAGAGTCTACGCCCCTGGAATACAATGGTACAAGTTTTGAATAGGTAACTCACATAATGTGACGAGGACGAGGGTAGGATATGACGCTGCATTTATTTACTCTTGTACTGTCTTGCTTCTGACTTTCGCCATTAAAAATACTATTTCTTTTATTACGGAATTATAGAATACTCAATATTTCTTAATCGTTTCGTTCTGTACTAGCTTTATCTTTGATCATTAAAACTTTAAGTATTCATATAGCCTACGTTAAACTTTATAGCTAGGAAATCCTTTAAATAAGTAGGAACACACCTAAATAGCGTTGTGTAAGAACTAAATTAGTACCTCTGTGCGTCAGGCTGCGTGCTGCGGCCGCGAGCGGCGCCGCTCGGTGCGATGCCCGTGTTGATGCCCGTGATCTGCTGCATGTTGAAGTTGCGACGCACCTGCCCTCTACACAACATAAACGTTTAGATTATGTGCCAGAACAGTACCTAATAGCAGTTCTACAGTTCAACGCTTGAGGCGAACCATCACCAGGAAATTTTATGTAGTGCATGCAAAATTAACATTTCCAAAACCATTTCAACATTTAAATAAGTTTAGTATGTCAATTATTTAATGAGCTTTATACTAGCACGTATACTGAAAATGGCTACAATGAATGTATTAAACCTTAAAAAAAACATGAACATTGTGGCACCAGGATATTGCAAGACATTACCACAGAATACAGTAATATACAGGGTGTTAAGAAAACCCTGTCCGATCCGTTAAGGTATTGTTAGGTATCGATAACTGATTTCATTAATATATAAGGTGCTATAAAAACATCTGCCACGGCTTTAATGGGAGGTAGTATTGTGTTTATAGATTACAATAGTATAGATAAATTATTGATTATTTATCATATTTTTTTTCATACAAAAAAAATAACGTATAAATTTGAATTGATTTATTAGTATAAAACCATCCCGTGTTCTAAGCTGTTGCCGCTCCGCACCGAATTCACGTAATTTGTGAACCACGTTACGCAGAATAGAGTCAATGTTAATTTAACAATTTTATTTTCTAAAATTTAATTAACTGTTCCGGGGTACGAAAGTTCTTCACTATTGTAATCTATAAACACAATACTACCTCCCATTAAAGCCGTGGCAGATATTTTTATAGCACCTTATATAAAAAAAAAAAAATTATACCCTAATTTTTTTTTTCGAGACTGCGTGTCAACGTAGTAACAGGTGCTGTCAAATGATCAAACAAATGGCCCCCTTTAATACCGAAGAAATTGGTGCTGTAGTTTTTGTTTTAATCCCAACTTTAGGGTATTTCGAGGCAAAAAATGGTTAGTTCAAAGTTTCAAACTTCATTATTATTGTTATTATCATGAATATTTATATAATTTGATAATTTATTTGGCCATATGATTGTGAGACCTATATCACCCTTTCGGGTCGGACAGGGTTTTCTTAACACCCTGTATAAGGAAGATATAACGTTCCTTAAAGCGAACTTGCTAGAATCACTGTCCAATTTAGATTTATCAAACATGATCGGGGCACCAAGTGCCACGTGATGTGATGCAGTGGAGACAAGTAGGCCGCCGGATATGGCTAACGAGATGTGAGAACGTCACGTGGTTGCAAAATGCATGCGACGGAAGTTTCGCTTCAGAGAATTAGGTTATACGCCACCGCTTGCCTTTGCAAGAAGATTTATTGGTATCATATTGCTTTCAATATGATACCAATAAATCATTTAATTATTTAAGTTTCAGCGTATACGGCGTTAATATTAAAATTCTGCAACTGTATAATACATAACGATAACATGCAAGGGTAAAATATCTAGTTTTTAGCTTCAAGAGTGCAATCAGAAGAGAAAAGTGGTAGAGTTGAGCGCGATGCAGGTATAATAATATAGATAACGATGTTTATGAATAGATATGAAAATACTACTGTTTGTATGCTATGTAATGAAAAGGTACTGTTTGTATGCTTCTTTGTAACTTTATTACGCATACAACAATCATTGTTCACTGTAAAAACATATTAACGTTTTAATAGCCTCATTTTTTACTCACAACGTTATGAAACCAAAGTATATTTTAATTAAAGACTTAATTAAATGAGGTTGAGCTTTGTAGAATGAGATACGACAAATGATTCTGTGCCATCGAATTATCTATACTTATAATAAATCTGTAGAAAGGTCAATTCTGTACATTAAATATATTTTTAAAATAACTATCAGGGGGTGATTAGTGATCGATACTGATGCCAAAAATGCAATCAGTAAATTTTTTGTCTGTCTGTCTGTCTGTATGTTCCTTATAGAAACAAAAACTACTCGACGGATTTTAACGAAACTTGGTACAATTATTCTTCATACTCCTGGGCAGGTTATAGTATACTTTTCATCACGCTACAATCAATAGGAGCAGAGCAGTGAAGGGAAATGTTGGGAAAACGGGAGAAGTTACTCAATTTTTTAAGCTTCCGTCGCGTGTGCAGCCTTAATGGTTAAAGACTCATTGATAAGCTTCGTCATCCACGCGAACGAAGTTGCAGGCACAGCTAGTTCATAATATGATGGAAACGTAATAAATAATGCAGCTTCTTAGAAATAACTACAAGACAATATCTCGAACTTGGGAGCCCAAATTAGCTTTTTTATAAGTTTAACACATTTAATTTCATATCAAAAGTCTCATGTCTAAACTAGAGTGGTGAAAAGTTTTAGAAAAAGTGTTTATTCTATAAGTCAATAAAAACATGACTAAAAATAAGTACTACAATAAACTAACCAGGTTTAACTTCCTAGATTTTAAAAGAAAGATCAAGAATAATAAATGACAATTGAAATCAAATATCTACAAGTTTCCATTCATGCACTAATCTCACCTGTTGTACATCTCTTGTAGGATTCTGTGCTGTTTGATCGTGATCGCGGCTTCCCACACATCGTTCTGTATACCAGGCAGACCCTGGAGAATGTGCTAGTGTCCATTAAATTTATAACGCCTAAGTGTATTTAAAAATCGAGACTATTGTTGTTTGGAAATAGCTTCATTATTAAGGTTGTTATGCCTGTTAATTATAATGACTAATTAATGATAATTATATGGTTTGAAATAAAATTAGTTTGCATTTTTTTTTTCATGTAGGGTTATAAATTTTGGTATTAAATAGAGCATTAAAAAAGCTAAATATGAGTGTAGTGGGTTATATTTCACTCTAATTAATTTGTTCATTTATCTATTGTGTAATAAGTTGTTTATTTATAAATATGAAGCTTAATTTATCTACGTTCTTATGATCATTTTTGTGTACTGATTACAAAGTTATTAAATAACTAATTTAGATAGTGATAAATTGTGGTTGCAGGTATGTAGTGTTTGGTTCGCTTACGAGACGGGAGGGCTGCGGCGGGCTGACGGGCGCTCCGCCCTCGCGCGACGTGCTGGGCCCCGCGGCCGCCCTCTCGCCCTCCCTAGTTATCTGAATGTGGGTCGTCGGCCTGTCGACAAACGATATTTACGCTTATTAACCGACTTCAAAAAGGAGGAGGTACTCAATTCGATTGCATTTCTTTTTATGTTTGTTACCACGTAACTTTCGACTGAGTGAACCGATTTTGATGATTCTTTTTTATTTGGTTTTCGCAATTTGGTCCAGTTCTGACTGTAGGATGCATAAGAAAACCATTATAAGACTTATTTTGAAGTCGGTTTTTTTTTGTTAGAATTATTTCACCATAATACGATACTTTACTTTAACAATCAAAACAATAATCGTAATTGATAGTCACCTTTCAAGGAAATCTCATGCTGAACAAGTTTGTAAAAAAATAAATAAATCAGCCTACATTCTATACAAATTAAATCAAAAAGTAAAATTAAATACAGTTGTAGTGGCCTATCACGGCATAGTAGCTTCCGTACTACGATACGGGATCATATTCTGGGGTAACTGCAGCGACAGAGAAACAATATTCAAAGCACAAAAGGCTTGCTTACGATCCATGACAGGAGGTCTACTCTCTTTCTCCGAAACGAAACTTCGTAAACGAACGAAATTTAAACGAAGTTTCGTCAGTGACCCTACTCTATTTCATTTTCGGCCGCGCACAAGAAGTTCGAAACCATAGACAATTTTCGTTAACGATAATATCGTGTGGGTCTTTTATGATGTCATCTTAAGTAAATTACGGTTTTTACTTTAACTTAAAATTAATAAACTCTTTTGCTTTATTTTTACATTTTACAATGAAAATGTGATTTATTAAATATTTCTTGAAATATTCATGCAGAAATTATAAATATATAGATAAAAATTCTATTTTCTACGACATTCACCGCGACACAATAAAACACCCTTTCACTGTCATTGTTAACCGACTAATTTGAAGAGTACTGTTTCATGCCAACAATGGGTATGTCACGAATGACAACCAAAAATGTCTGTATATTCACAATCTAATCATAACATGTCAACTTCAACTTATGATTTTTTGTTTGAATACTTTGAAAAGTTTTCTAAAGTAGCCTCAGGACCGAGCTCGCAGGTCTCAGGACTGACCTGGCAGGCATGAGGACTGAGCTGGCAGGCATCACTGCTGCCCTGTTTCAGCTGTGTGGTCTTGGTAGACAATATTTAGATAGGAATTAAGATTTTGTTACTGTTTTGTTTGTTGTGTTTCTTTATTATATTTGTGTTTAGATAGGGTTAAAGTAAATAAAACTTTATTATAAGTATAAATTTTATTCATATTTATATTCCTCGCCCAACTCCTCGAATAATTTCCGACTGAGTCTGTAATTTCCTACAAACTTGAAGTCGGGAATTTCGCTAATATTTAGTCGATTGCGCAGGCGGCGCCGGTTCCTTCTACGCTCTACACGTTCTTCACGTAAAGCAGCTTCGATTAAAAGCATTCTTGAAGCCATTGCCAACAATTTTCTCACAATATTCACAAAACTAAACGTAAAACGAAAATCAAAAGGTAACACTTTTGGTTTCGTCAAATTTGAGGTTAAAATTACGAACAATCGTCTGTCAAACTCAAATATTCGTTCGGAACATTTCGAATTAGAGTAGGTTTAGAGAATCATAACGTCAAAAAATGTTCGTTCGTCCGAAATTTCGGAACGAAATGGAACCGTGGTAGGAAAGACGCGAAATTTCGATCGAAACTTCGTTTTTCGTTGAATAAGAGTAGACCTCCTGGTCTTAAAACTACAGATAGTTGTGAGCCTGTGTTTAAGTCCCTACGAATTTTAACCTTCCCGTCGATTTATATATTAGAAGTAGCTTTTTTTGTCAAATTAAATATACATCTTTTTACTCCATTAGCAGATATAAGAAAACGTACAGGACCCATTAGATCTCAATATAAAAATTTGCTTCACACAGGAGGCTATAATACCGCTCTGTTAAAAAAAAAAAGCATTATGTCAATGGGACCGACGATAATATAATAAACTGCCAGACTCAATTAAATAGTAACAGATAAGAAATTTAAAAAAAATGCTTTCTAATTTACTTATTGAAAAATGTTACTATAATGTTAAAGATTATTTAAATGACAGTAACCTGTAAGTTGCGTAGATAATAGTTTAAACATTTAAGTAATAGTATAGGTTAATATTTTTTTTATTGTAATATTTAAATTAGATATACTGCTTTAAGCTTGTTGTTGTGTGTAATTGTGTTTGTTCAGTGTTAAATAAGTTACATTATAATCTTATTGTATTATTTGTTATAATAATATTTGTGCAAAACCCCCTTTTTATATTTGTAGGCCTCATAGGCAAAACATGAACGTGCAACTCATTGTATTTTTTTTAACACCCTGTGCTACTTCGTACATACTAATGTTTTTACAAATAAAATGATCTTTATCTTTATCTTCAATATATCTAAAACATGTATATGACCTGCATCGCGCTACGTCGACATTTATTAACCAATTTTGAAGGAGAGGTTCTCAATTCTACGGATTTTTTTTGACGTTATAACTCCGGTATTTGTAGATCTTATTAAAAAAAATATTTTTGTTACCCTTGGCCATGAAGTGTTCATTAAATTAGTTAGCAATACATGCATTACCATTAATTAGTCTAATAGATATAAGCTAGCGTTACTACTTAATTAGGTCATTACAGATCGTATTCTAGATAAATTAATTATCATTTAACACCTCACCTTACACGTAATTATGTTATGTTTTTATTTTAGTTTCCGGCGACGTTAGGCTTGCAAAAACAATTAATTGAGTTTTCACATGTTGTAACCAATTTTCAGAATGTTCGAATTAATTTAACTTGATTTTTTAACTGAGCGGAACATTTTTTTACCCGCAACAATAGGCATAGGTCTTATAAATATGACGAGTCTGTCTATTTGTAGCATCGTAGCTCCTAAGCAAATTGATCGATTATGATGCGTTTTAAACTAACGTGATAACATATCTACTTAACACATAAAAACTGTTATTACTGCATAATATGTTAGTAAAATTATAGCCAAAATGGTTAAAGTTGCAAGCATGATCGGACGGCACAAAAACCATGAAACGTGACAAGCATGCTTGATACTGGAGGCTTTACCTTACAAAATCTTACGAACTCTACACAACCTAATTCGCTCAAAAAAACTTAGAAATTAACTTGCTTGTAAAGCTTTACAGTTTTTTCAAGCATTGGCGTAAACGATCAAACACAACATCAAGCTGGTCAAGTAGATGCATGACAAACGCATCAAAAGTAGTAGACGATCAAATTGCTTGACAAAGTCAATCGTTTACTGGTAGGTAGGTACAATAATCCGGTATTAAAGTAAAGGGAGGCCTTTGCCCTGAGAGGATAATAGCTGAAAGTAATATATGACTTACACAGGTTGTATGTTCATGGCTCGTTGCACGCGGTACACGCGGCGCGGACGTCGGTAGGGCGCGCGTCGGCCTCGCCCTGTTGGAGATGTGTCGCGCGTGTCCTTCTCGCCCGGCGCGAAGATAGGCTGGATGTCGTGGATGCACGTCCACTGCACAACGGATATGTATGTTTACATAAAAATGCAATAGTACATAGTAGTGGCAGCTATCTCTGTGTATGCAATTTACAAATTAGATGTTTTTTAGTATTTCTGGCTGACGTCCATACTAAATTATAGATACATCTTATAGATACAAATCTGTCTGTCTGTTACGGTCATTCAGATAGACATGGGATGATTTTTAAAGTTCGTGTTGACGAAATCGTAAATGTACACATAATTTACAGAAAATTGAAGAAATACTTTACGAAAGCATCTTACCTCTGATTTATCATCGTGACTGATGTTCCGACTTAACGCACTCCATCCTTGGGGATGAATCTGAGAAACAAAATAATATTATATAAGACCTTCACATAACATAATTATTCATTTAAGCACCAAAAATGCAGTCTAAAACAACTTAATTGATGTAAATAAACATTCAATGTCATATACACAAAAATAAATAAGTATAATATAAAAAAATATAAAAAGTAAAAGTGTAGTACAATAGTATCAGACCTGTAGAGCGCTGACGACCTCTGCGTCGTTCCCTTCCGGGAAGTCCGACACGAACTCGACGCGGTTCTCCCTGTTCTTAGGGTCGAAGAGGTGGTCGTACATGGCGGCTACAGGTATGATCTGGTTGCTCATCTGCATTAACCGGTATAGGTTTGGCTGGAAACGGGAGTATTTTAGTTTTTGTGAAGTTTGGGAGGGATAGGAAATAAAGGTGAAGGAACTTTGTCATAAAAAACGCATGACTTAAGGGCAGTTAGTGTAGTGTTTTAAGGGTGGCAGCAAGCTAGTTTTTCAGCATTTAACACTATAAGACCATAATATTAACATTAATAATATCATAGAGGTAAGTATTTTTGTAAGTTAAAAGTTACAGAGTCACCATTAAATATACAGAAAGTAACAGAAATTCTTATTATCATTATTATGGATATCATATTATTAATCAATAGACTTTGTATAGCAGCATTCTACTTTAAGGTAAATAATTAAATAAAAAACCTATTTCTGTAGCTGCATTCACTTCAGTGACCTTTCATGTATTAATAACTAATGAAGGTGAAACCCACCGATCAATGTATCTCTGGAAAGCTCCAATACTTATACATATAGACAAGATGAACAACTTTCATACAACTTACCTTGAATCCATGTAAGTCTGAAGCCAATGTAGCTAAGTTCAAGTCATGTATAATAACAATGAGACCGCCTGTCGTGCATAACACCATTTGCTTAGCATCCGGAGACAGCCGACATCTCATCAGACTGGACGTGTGAAACACTCTTTGGTAAACCAGATTGTACTCAGTATAAGAGTTTATATCCCATGTGTATATACTACCATCTAAACCAGATGTGACAAGGAGTTTGTCTTTCACTGAAAATTCTATGTTCTTCACCCATTTTGAATGGCCAAGTAAAACCCGTATTTTTTTCTTGAGATTTCTTACATCCCACAAGGCTATAGTTGTGTCATCTGAGCATGTAGCAAACATTCGTGCATCCAGGAATCTGCAAGGTGTTGATAGTTAGGTTTTTTTATCTAACAGTTTGTACTCATCATCAATCATCAAGCTGCAAATATAGTTTTATATTGCCAATAGTTAATAGATAGAGCATCAATGTATGAGAATTGGCCAGTCTTGACACTAAAAATTATGATTAGAGACAATTGTATATCAAGTCTACTATCAAAAATACTGGCTGTTTACAAAACAATGTCAAAACTATTGCAGAAATATAATATGGGATATTAAAGCAAGTAAACACAAGAACCTTCATATACAACAGTTTTAAGATCAGTCCCAATCAGTCTTGATGGATAAATTACATTATCAACCCGGGCCTGGGCATCCACATACATTGTATAAGTATTGGTGTAGATGCACATCTAAGCAATATACAATGTATAACACTACTGTGTAATACTCACTTGACACAGTTAACACAATCTGAGTGAGCACCATTAACTGAATGTATCCTTTCGTGCGTGAGGGGATCAAATATCTGAATTGATTTCTTTTCACATGCAGCTACAAGTAATGTCCTGGAATAAATGTTTTGGTTTAAACACTAAATCAAATATTGACGAATTCTGTATTAAACTCAAACTCAAAATCTTTATTTGCATGTTAAGGTCTTACAGGTCTTAATGAAATAACAGGCACAGCTTAACGGCCCTTTTCAGGCGTAGCAAATATGAGGACTAGTACTAAACTTATAAATTACATTAATTAGGACTTAGCATAACATTAGATCACATTATCACACAAATAGAGTGATATGGATAAGTAGTAACATTCTAATTGATTTTAAATTGTTTTATGCACAAGTAAAACATAGATCAGTCAGTAAAAAAAATAAAAAGGCAATTTATGTTATCACTTAAATTATTCAGTCATTGATAAGAGTTTTACAAAAATGGCAACATAATAATTCTGTCGCCGCCTGAATGTGGTGTCTTTTACATGATAATTAGCTAGTATGCTGTATAGCTTAGAAAGGTACTGACGCAGATCGTACTGAAGGCTAACGTGCAATTATTAATATACGCACACTTACCCTTCCGGCGAAAATTCAAGGTTGAAGATGCCTCCAGTCGGAGGAGTCTTGTCCCTGTCTGAATCCCAAGAAGCGATCGGCTTCATGCCACAGTATAAACTCTTCGCCATCGCATCACTCGATCCGATACTAGTATTATATCCCATTTCCCTTTCGCGCATTCGATAAGGGTTAAATGCCGAGTATTTCGCCATGTATAGCAAATTGTCTTTGTTAATGTTACCCATCTTGGAATATTTATTTATGACACAAACGATGAACACGGTACGAAGGATTAAGTACACGACATTTCATGGAAATAAATGCAACCGTTTATTGAACACTACATCATTTTTTATACTAATAATTGGGTGGCAAAAACCCTTTAAAAATCACTAACTCAATTCTCCAAGACCATCATTCGATCGATTTGTTTGACAGGCACCAGCCACCAACCAATGCAGTACTTATTACTCTTCTCTATGAATGCAGAGTGCAGACCACAGACTGAAAAAAATAAACAAATAAAATTTTTTTTTGCAAAAAAAAAAACCGACTTCAAAAATCGATAAAAGCACTAAAAAGTTAAAAATAATTCTCCTACCTATATTAATAAACCTAACCTAAACTACGATTAACCAATAATACAATTTAACAATTTTTGGAGTCGGTGCCAAGCAGAGTAATGAAACGACTGGTAGGTAATTCCTGAGTATATTAATGTGTATTGTGTTTGTAAAAATATATTATTAATATTATTAAGTGTAAACGTTAATATCTTTTTTTCTTCGTGTCTTAATATTAAGTAATCTGTCATAAAGTATTTTTGTTGTTTTCCGATTAGAACTAATATTTAGAAGCTGTAAGTATTGCATATTGCTTGGCCCCGACTCCAAAAAATGTTAAATTGTATTATTGGTTAATCGTAGTTTAGGTTAGGTTTATTAATATAGGTAGGTTATAGAATTATTTTTAACTTTTTAGTGCTTTTATCGATTTTTGAAGTCGGTTTTTTTTTTTGCAAAAAAAATTTTTATTTGTTTATTTTTAGTGTCATATTTTTAATCTTAGATAATATGGGTAGGCCTTCAGCTGACACCCTTTCATCATCCTCATGATAATTTCCATTAAACGAAATCCAGTGCCCCGCATCTCACATCCAACGAATTCCCGCTACATTCACAAGGTCATCTTGGCTTCATCATCAGATCTGATAGTAGAATGGTTCTTATTGAACGTAAATGCTTCACTTGTTGTAGAAAATACCAAAATCGCTATACGTTTTCCTATAAAATTTGACGAGTTCCCTCGATTTCGCCAAGATTTCATCATCAGATCCCGACTTGGTGACTATGGGACCATTTGGGAAGTATACCCTTTCCAACAAAGAAAAAATATTTTAAATCGGTTGGAAAGCAACGGAGTTAGGCGCGAACAAACATAAAAAAAAAAAAAAAAAAAAAAACATACAAACATCCGAATTGAGAACCTCCTCCTTTTTTTTAAAGTCGGTTAATAAAAGAATAAACGGAGACTACTCCAAAAGAGTATATATACACTATACTACTGTACTCTGTGGGTTTTTCCTATAGCCATTACAGAAAATCAGCTTAGTAGTATTTTATAATATTAGCACTTCATTCGGCGAAATTGCTTTAGGTATCATAATAAATTTGCGTAGAGTATTTAAATGTGAAATTTCAAATTTTATGATTTTCAAAATGATAAATGCAAATTTTTCAGTCCTTCTGTCAGTTTTAAAAATAGCTTGAAATGTATTTTGTATTGTGTATTTTAATCGTCTTTATAAATTTATATAATTTAATTGAATTACTATAATTTAGATGAAAATAAGAAAAGCTTTCATTATTAAATAGTTTTTGCTATGTTCAAACAATTTACAGCTGCTCAGTAGCGCCTTGACAGTCACCTGACATTTTTGACAAGTTTGACTGTGGCCAATACAAAAGGATTTTGTTATCAAATTTTCTTGTGATTACATCAATAACATACGTGTACCTCTGCGTGTTCGTTGCGTCATATTAATTATCACACAGCCAGTTACTCCGACCTGTTGTTTATTTGGTTAAACATGGCAGAAATCAGTGAAAAATACAACACAAAATGTCCTGGTGTCAAACGTCTCATGAGAGAGGCCATGGAGTTGGCGGAGGCCACTGAAGAGTATTGTGCGCGCCCTTTGGAGGACAATCTTTTTGAATGGCATTTCACCGTGCAGGGTCCGAAAGGAACCGACTTCGAGGGTGGTATTTACCACGGTAGAATATTACTACCAAAAGAATATCCAATGCATCCGCCTCACATCATACTTTTGACGCCAAACGGACGATTCGAGGTAAACAAAAAAATTTGCCTATCCATTTCCGGGCATCATCCTGAGACATGGCAACCGTCATGGTCAATTAGAACCGCCCTTTTGGCACTGATTGCTTTCATGCCCACCCCTGCTGAAGGTACAATCGGTTCCCTTGACTACTCGCCGGCTGAGCGGAAAATGCTCGCCAAAAAATCAGTTAGCTGGGCCTGCTCTCAATGTGGTGAGATATCAGCTCTGCTGTCATCAACTACAGCAGCTAAACCTATCACAGAAGAAGAGAAAACAGTGTTAAATCAGATTGCATTTAAAGCTGAAGATGAGCAGACTGCTAAGCCTCCTGAGGAGCCAGCCCACACCCAGGAGCCTGAGCCGCAGGTGCTGGAGTCCTCGGAGCCCACTAACAGTTTCTTAGATCAGCTGACAGAGATACTAGTAGCCCTGCTGGTGGGTGCAGTTGGCATATTCATTTACAGGCGTTGGAATGCACACTTCCCAACTTCTGAGACCGAGCTGTAATTCATATCTGTGTTTGACTTTAGGGCCTAAGAATAATTTTGAAGTATTCTCAAGTGATTGCAGTGATGCAATGCATCCTCATCATTTGTAAGAGATCATATTTCAAATTGTGGTGTTCACTCAATTAGGATTCATTATACATATTATGATTTTCCTTTCTTATATACCATTTTGATATGATTTGATTTGTCAATTGTGCCTTAAGAATAAGGATATAATACTTATAAGGCGTCCAGATGCCTCTCTAAGAGAAAACAAAATGACATCACTCTATTGTTTTGTGATTACTCATATATTATAATCTTCTAGTTGTTTATTTTGTTTAAGTTATTTATTTTTAAATACCAGAAATACATGATGCTGCAGAGTAATATAGCATTTCAATAGTTACAAAGTAACATTGACAAAAGAATGGATTTGTGAGATGAATATGTATTAATTATGACTGGACATTTATTTGTCAACAGTTTAATTATATCTTGCCAAAGATTGTGAAATGATCTTTAAAACCTGTGATCTGTGTGTAACCTATATGACCTACTTTACAAGTCCTGTCATGAATTGATAACATAAAAAGCATGTTGAACAGAGAAAAACATGCCATGCAGCAAATGGGTTTTTAGTTTTGCAGAAGTGGATATGTTAAATATGGTCATGTGGATTGACTCACTTCAACATCTTGCAAAGTTAACTTGTTTAGGTCAATGCCAAATTATTTTAAAATATGCATGTAATATTATTATATGAATATATTTTTCATTCTTTACACTTGTGACATGAACTCAAGGACATGTAAATGTCTTAAGTTTAATTTCCACTTTGAATCAATAACACATAATTTAAACAGAATATTGTTTAAAGTAGTTTAATGCACTGTTTTGATATCACATATTTTAACTGAATCTTCAATGGTATTCTCTAAATTCCTAATAAATGTATGATCTACATTATGTATTCAATATTTTTATTACATTGTAATAAGTTTATCAATTTGTAAGTTATATTGCACCATCTTGTGTATAGTATAGTACACTAGTATTGAGTACAGGTTTTGATCTGTGCTGGTAACATTCCAAGAGCTTAGCTGTTATTACAATAATCTTTTGGAATCAATATTGTATTAACATTAATATTCTTAATAAGTAAAATTATTGTAGTGATTATGTCTGTATAAATATATTGTGTGTAAATTAGTTGTAACATTGCTTTCAGAATACTGCTCTGCATTGTTTGACTAAAATAAACTTTGTAAGTTCACTACATCAATGGTGTAATGATTTTTTTGATGCTATCACCCAACCCAATGCTACTCCACACTCCTTGTGATCCTCGGGCCAAAAAACATTTTGATATCTATGTTTATTTTCCAAAACAAAATGAAAAAAATAGGTACGGTAATAAAAGATGCTTTAAAACAAAACAACATTTCAATTTAAAATTTATTTATTAAGACATTATACCGAGATACATCTAGAAAATAGCTTACATAAGAAGAATTTGGGTGTTATCAATTCCTTCACCACTGTGTGCCTCCAGTTTAACACTGGGTAAGAAAGGTGATGTTTTTGTGACCAGAATTATATTAAATCAGCGACATTCATTGGCATCTCATCAATCTGGGTAGAGTAGTACTGTTCAATATCTCTCAGGATCCTGATGTCGTCGGACTTGACGAAGTTGATGGCGACACCTTTGCGGCCGAATCGACCTGACCTGCCGATTCTGTGGATGTACAACTCACGGTTGTTGGGCAGGTCGTAGTTGATAACTAGGGATACTTGCTGCACGTCGATACCTCGCGCCCAAACGTCAGTTGTGATAAGGACACGGCTGTAAGATGGAAATATATAATATATATGCAAAACAAATCTATTATTAGTTATTTAGTCTATTGCAAACATACCATTACATACAAACTAAATAATGAGCTAAGCATACCTTTGACCAGATCGGAACTCCTTCATAATATTGTCTCTTTCCTTCTGAGGCATGTCTCCGTGCATTGAGCTGACTGTGAAGTTAGCCTCTTGCATCTTCTGTGTGAGCCAGTCCACCTTTCTCTTGGTGTTGCAGAAGATGACTGCCTGAGTGATGGTCAGTGTGTCATACAGGTCACACAGGGTGTCAAATTTCCACTCCTCACGCTCCACAGCAACAAAGAACTGTTTGATTCCTTCTAGTGTCAACTCATCACTGGAAACATGAACATAATATCTCATGTTATTTTAAGAATACTAACATAATTACATCTGATATACATATTTAATAGTGCAGACGTTATAGTTAACCTCTGGTTTGTAAAACTTGTAAGTGAACTAAGTTTTGTAAGGGTAAATTGAGTTCATACCGTTTTACCAAGATCCTAATAGGATCAGTCATGAATTTTGATGTCATCTCCAGAATCTCGTGAGGCAGTGTGGCAGAAATAAGCACCACCTGTGTGGCTGGAGGCAGGTAACGGTACACATCATAGATCTGCTCCTTAAATCCCTTGTTCAACATCTCGTCAGCTTCATCAAGAACCAGCATTTTTATAGACCTTGTCCTCAACACACGTCTCCTGATCATATCTGAAAGTACATATAAAGGTAAGTTTATTGATATTCAAGGTGGTTATCATATTTTTTTAAATTATTTAATATGCCTTACCAAATACTCTGCCAGGTGTACCAGATACAACATGTTGACCATAATCCAACTTCCTGATGTCTTCACCGAGGTTGGTGCCTCCAATACAGGCGTGGCACTGTACATTCATGAAATCACCCAGAGCCAAGATAACTTTCTGAATCTGAGTAGCCAACTCGCGTGTTGGGGATAGTATTAGTACTTGGGTCTCGCGTAGTGTGGTGTCCAAAGACTGTAATATGGAAATCGAAAATGTTGCAGTTTTACCGGTACCGGACTGAGCTTGAGCAATTACATCTCTGCCCTTCACGATTGGTAATATGCTTCTCTGTTGGATTGCAGACGGCTTTTCGAATCCTGAAAAAATGTGAAAGTAGGTAAAGTATGAGAATCGGTCGAACGGCGGAAATCAACATCGGAAATAGTCGAAATCTTATTGACATAAGCAGGTTAGAATAATAAGGCGATATTTACCATAGGTATATATTCCACGAAGCAATTCGTCACGTAATCCCATAGAATCAAAAGTGGGAATAACTTCCACATCTTCGCTTGTGTCGAATTCAACATTCGACAAATCCTCCGATATTATTTTTCGATTATACGAAACTTCTGATGCAGTCATTTTGATTCAGTTATTTACCGATGTAGATGAACTTTTTTAACATCAATACACAGTGCAATCACCAAAATATTTTGTTGAAATCAACGAGGCGAAGACGATGCACGCAAACAATATAGTGTGGTAGTGGTAATGTGTCAATTTCTGTGAAGTGCAGACTGTGAGTATCTTTATCCTTCTCTAATACAATCACAGAACATATATACTCTAGGGAGAAGAACTACGACTTCGTACAAAAAAAGTAAAGACAGTTTTGCTGCGCGCCATCTAGTGGCACCCCAGAACAACTAAAGAACGCGATCAGGGCGGGATATTTGAAATATTTTAGAGAAAATTACTCAAAACTGAATTTTTCTTTCTATTACAGTTGTGCAATAGGAATGAATAATTATCTCAAATTAGCATTAATGACGTACGTCATATTATATTAAGCTAATTTGACATACTTTTCATTTCTACTGCCTACTGCACAACAAGAAAGAAAAATGTAACTTCAAAAACATTACAATAACATTAGCAAAAAAAACTCAGGAATTATAATAATTTTCTTTATTTTTTAATTTCATTTGTGTTTTAAAATATCTATTTTTCTCTTTAGGGAAGCTTTCGAAGCTTCTTCTGAGAACTGACGATTTTTTAATGTACAGTGCCTCTTTATACAAATATATGATACATTGTGTATAAAATAATTGAGATTTTTTTCCCAATGTGCTGGACAAGCCTTTAAAAACTCATGATCAACTGATTCTATAATTTTTTCTTTTACTCTTTTAACTACTTGCTTTTCGTGTCCTATATCTTCAAACATTCTGTTTGCCACCAAAGCACAGGATTCCACATAATTTATTATATTTTTATGGGGATAATTCAAGCTCTGCTTTTCGGAGTATTCTTTAAATTGAATAAATAAATGTTCTACTGACCATTTTTCCTTAGAAATTAAAATTTTATGACAGTTTGTGCATGTACCTGCACAATCAAGTCTTTTAACTAAAAATCCACAAACATATGCACATGCCTGAGCTTCACCAATTGATGGTTCAGCATTACATACATTTTCAAGTTCCTCAGAGATATCTGAGGAATATGAAAAATTCTGTAATATTGTATCATTTGTGCATATGTTTGTGGATTTGGTCAATACCTCTTTATAATTATCAATTATACTTTCGCAGTAATCGCTTTCGCAGTTTCCAGTGCTTAGGTGAGCTAGGTTGCTTAAGATAGAAGTTTTTAAGGCTGCCACAAATTGTCCAGCAGTGGGATTGTAATTTGCACCACAATTACCCCGAATGCAGCCAAACAGGTTTTCCAGTGGGTCCTGCTGTAGTCTGCGGGTGGCAAGACTTTGTACATCTGAATGTTTATTACGGAGTTTATTCCATAAAAGTTCGACTGCATTCAGAGTCCACACCCATCCTTCTTTTGAAGGCGGTGTGCGTGTGCAGCCTAGGAATTTTAAAGTATTAAAAAATAATTTCATTTCCTTAAATAACTGGAGATGTGGTGTGTTTTCTTTTAAATTAGTCGCATGTATTTTCCCGCGGCGCAAATCTGAGGAGTCGCTGTTGACAGAATCAAAAAGCTTGTCCATTTTTGAAATGACACCTGCAGTTACAGCTGCTTCTGAAGTCAGTACTCCTGAAAATGGAAGTAAAAATGTATTTAAACTATTTGCTCGAATAAAAAAAAACCGGCCAAGTGCGAGTCGGACTCGCGCACGAAGGAATCCGTACCGTTATCTATAAAAACTGCAAAAAGATCACGTTTTTTGTATGGGAGCCAGTCCCCTTAATTTTTGTTTTATTTTAATTTAATTTTTTATTTTTAAAGTGAATATGTAACTAAATATTCTGTGAATATTTCAAGCGTCTACCTGTTGCCGTATCGAGCAAAAACGAGCAAAAAAAATCACGATTGTTGTATGGGAAATTTTAAATATTTATTTTATTGTTTTTTTTTTAGTATTTGTTGTTATAGTTTTAGTATTTGTTGTTATAGCTTTAGTATTTGTTGTTATAGTGGCCACAGAAATACATCATCTGTGAAAATTTAAACTGTCTAACTATCACGGTTCATGATATACAGCCTGGTGACAGAGGGACGGACAGCGGAGTCTTAATAATAGGGTCCAGTTTTACCCTTTGGGTATGGAACCCCCAAAAAACAGAGTTCTGTTAATAGATTGAAATAATATTATTAAAAATATATTATTTATATACCTTCTGAAATTTTCGCCAACATCCCAGCAGCAACTGTATGGCTCAAGATTTGTGCCGCCAATTTAACCTTCATTTTTTGCTTGCTGTTTGGATTGAGGTGTTCTAATTTTAAGCCCGGAGCAAATACAAAATTGGGGTTCTGATTGTCCAGATCATAAAAAGTTTTTATGTGGCTCCATTTTGCAACACCTAAAATAAAGTTCATTTAATTTAAAAAAAGAATGTGTAAAGGTATTTAGCATTATTATGATCTACTAAATGAGAACACATTATATTAGTTCTTACCTATTCCACTTCTGTTGTTTGATGTAATTTGTGTAGTGCACTGGATATCGTATTTCAGAAATAGATTTCTGAAACACTTTAGAAGATGAGGCGGGTCATACATACTGATAATCTCTATATCATCAATAGTAATGGAGGGTTTCTCACTAGTGGCACCCAAGATGGACAAAGCTCGTCGATTTACCCCATCCATGTCGCAAACCGTTGCTGCTATGCTAAGACCCGCCTCACGACATTCACGTATTATCTAAAAAAAAAAATGACAAATTATACACACACAAATGATTATTTAATTTAATTTGTGGAAACTAATTTGGGTTATGTATTACTTACTTTCAGTATCTAAAATTATTCTTTAACATTATAATTATGTTTCAAATTACTTTTTTATAAATATATGTGCACAATATTTGAGAAAGATAACAGTAAAATAGAGTTCTGTGTTTTATTAGATAGGTAGCTTTAGAATTATAGTATTTTGGATTGTTTTGATAACATACCTCTTTTATCAAGACTGCTAGACGGTCTGCTGTTACATACTCGCTGGATAAGTAGTAAGCCACAGGCTGCTTAATCTTTTTTCTAATGCCAGCTAACATGAACACTAGAGCATGTGTTGCTAATTGTGGTGATCTACCTTGAAGTCCATGGTCTTGGAATCCTTCTATTGTATCTGTCATTTGATTGTATTTTATATTTTTTTTAATTGACATCTCATCAAACATGATGATGTATTCATTGTCGGATGCACATTGAAGTTCTGCTGTTCTTTTTAACACAGAGAAAATACATTTATTGACTCCCACTTCAAGGGAGAATTTGCTCAAAAGGCATTTTAAGGTAGATTGAGCTGGTAGACAAAACAATCTTCTCATCAGTCTATAACAAGTTGGTGATCTTTTATATAGTCTCAGCGCTGTTATTTTTTCTTCTGTTGTCCATCTCCTTCCTTTAGATTTTCTTTTAAAGTTTTTTATCTGTGCTTGCAGCAACAAGGCAAATGTAGGAGTCAATTTTTTCATTAGTTTATCAACTGACTCGTTTTTATTTAATTCTTTTAGAATATCCTTATTTTTCAATTTTTTTATTCTATTTTGCAATTGGCAAATATGTTTAAAATGTTTTCTGCATTTTGCCAACAGATATTTTTCTTTTGGGGTTTTAGTTTGCCTTTCATTTGTTAGTGTCTGAGGAGTGTTAATTTCACTCAGCATTTTATTTTCTTCAAATGAAGCATGCAACACATGCGAAGTCCCAGGTAGAGGTCCCAGTACTGGTTTTTTATAGGTTGGTACTGGTTTTGGTTCAGAACAGCAGTTGGTCACATCTTTCAAAACTTGCACCTGACAATATGAAGGACCTGGTTGAGGTTCAGCCTGAAATTTAAGTAAAAAATTGTTGTAGTAGTAATAATCATAAACATAATACTACTACTACAACAATAGTAATTGTTAAATCTAACACAATCTCAAAATCCCTTCAACATTCTATAACCTTTGTTTTTCTATAGGCTTTGAATGCGGTTCCAGCTGGGCTGGCTTATCCTCAGAAAAACTTATTGTGTATCGCTCGGAAACTGTTTATTTTCCTGAGATAAAGAGTAACTTATATTTTAAGCCGGTTATGCTCTTTCTGAGTGACAGATTTAATCCAAATTCGCTTAGCCATTTAAGCGTGGTTAAGTAACAAGCTTTCAAACATCTTCATGAATTTTCACATTAATAATATTAGTAGGATATCCCTTAAAGCTCTGAACCAACATTTTATTGTTTTCCATACTGCAAAAAAATTAATATGAAACTACTAACTACAACTATAAACTTAATATTATGTCACAATTTTAAATGATTGTATTTGTTATATACTAAATAAATAACTTAATTACCTCTTTGATTTCACCTGGAACTGCAAATCTGTGAAGCTTCTTTGAAGTTTCCGGGTAATCACTAAATGATGTCCTTGGAAAATGTCTATTACAGAGCATTTTATGTTCTCTATGAAGTTTATTCTGGAATTCTGGTGACCAGTATTCTTTATCAGGAAAGCAGTACTTTGCCCATAATTCACAGCTGAAACAAAATTATAACTACATCAAAATAAACTGACCAGGATGGTTGAACCAGAATCAATCTTTTAAATGATAAAAAACTACTACATTATATTATGTATTTGCCATAGAAGTGTTTCCAAATCCATTGAAATTTGTGTGGTAGAATAAAAAGTAAGGAAGGGTATTCTATGTCCTTTAACAGAATGTTTCTCAATTACATTTTGATCTATTATCAATTCGAATCGAAGCCATACAATTCATACAATATTCAATACGTAATTCATCATAAATTATACGAATACATACCGTAATGTGTTCGTTTTTCCGGGTTTAGGAAAGCGAAACAATGTAGTTAGTGAGTCCTCAGCCGGTGAACGTCCACACTTATAACATCGTCGTAGACTTTCGGCGTTTATTACCGACGACATGGTCACGTTTTAAGAGTCACTTTCTCGAAATATGTACACAAACAGAGTCACTTTCTCAAAAAACAGAAACAGAGTCAATTTCTCAAAAAACGCATAGGTACAGAGTCACTATCTCAAAACGCATAAACTGAGTCAATATCTCGCAAAACACAATTCAGAGTCACTATCTCAAGATATTTGGATCGCACTGAGTCGAAACAAACAAAAAAACTTACAACACAACAGGACGCTACGGCAAAACAAACAACTCTCCTCCATCTTGTTTGGTCATAGTCAGTAGTTCAGTACCTACGTCATCAGTCAGTAGTGACATTAGCTTGACATTAGTAGTATGATTAGCGACCTAAAACCTCGTAAAATGTATTTTTTTAGTCTCGCGTATTAGGTCCCGTTTTTTTTTTTAACAATCGCCACACTTGAAATAGCCCTTGAAGGTATGTCGCTGTTTCGACGTATAGAGTTGACACCCCCTGAATACAATACAACAAAAAGAGAAGCAAATACAAAATTAAAACAAAATAAGCCGACCACCAACATGGCCGCTGAAATTATGTGACGCCTACAGAGTAAATACCTTTAACAGATAAAATAATCAAAGTTTGTAATTTACCATAGAAAGTACTATTTTCGTACAAGTTTCGTACACTTGAAAATATGCCGGAGGATGAAACTATTCCTCCTATCATTATTTTCTAGAAATGTGTCATGTCATTTCGGATAAATATATTAATTAATAAGGATATTAATTAAATTTATTTATTTATTTATTAGAAAATCATTGATCAAAATAGATACATAGATAGATACATGTATATATCTCATGTAACCTTAAGTTCTTATTCTTAAATTGTAACTATTCAAGTAGTAAAGACTATCTTTCTTATATATAATAACGACTATAATTTCCACTTATTTCTTAATGATTTTATTATGAAATGAACATGTGTTTTGTTCGTTTTCAACTTAAAAACTAAACGCATTTAACAACGCATTCGGACCATTCGGATTTCAAGTTTGTATTTGTGGTCAAAAGAACGATCATATTTGATTTTGAACGAATCAAAATGGATGCTGGGTGTGAATGAACTATGTACTGAAAAACGAACAGCTTTTTATCGAGTTGTGTCGTGGGCCCGATTATAATTGGGAATCCGGCGTCGCGATTTTGTTTAGGATTTATTTAGGCAGTGACAAACCAAAAGTGATATATGATACAGGATCGACCGTAATATCGTTTAATTCAGAAGTCACCGTGTCGGTAATGTGTTTATACGAAAGATTCGGTGGAGCCCACAATCCGCAGGTGGCATTAGGATGAGGACTTTGACGGATAAATTGTATGTCGATCCGTATTCGCGAGTGTTTGATGCGACGTCGATCCCCAGTCTTGGTGCGACATGGCGAGACGGTTCGGACTAAAGTGTCGCTCGTGTGATGTATGAGCGGTCAGACATGAAATGCATATACAGGAAGGAACAAACACAACTCTGACAACATGTACCAAAATGACAGAGGAAGTAGACAGAAGACATGGCGTGAATGGTAACAGCAGTAGTAAGGGTACTGGTGAAGATGTTCCTGTGAACAGTTCAGCTCTCACTGCTACTGGTGGGAGGCTTAAATTCTTTAAAGGTGGGTGTCTACTTGTTATGTAGTCTTAGTGTCGACGATAAGGCTGAATCGTAGGAGTCAGGTCAATAGTTATTGTGGCACCCACTGGTCCGGTTAGTGTGTTGAGAAAAACTAGAAAGTCATTCATGCTCTGATAAGCCTACATAAGCACATTTGCCTGAGCCATTGCCAATTGTCTGAGCACAGCTTCTGTGCTATTGTTGTGAGTTTCGTAAGCAGCTGTGGCCACCCTAGCGGAAACAATCAACTATTTAAAATGTCTTGGTGAATTATTATTGCTGTTTTACTAGAAGTTCAATGTGACTCTGAAAACATAGTATATAAGATAATGACATTGCTTGCAATATAAACTAATATGTAAAATAGTATTTGTATAGAACACCTGTTTTACATATGAATGAGAAATTCCTTACAAGTTCTTATTTGACAGGTATTATAGTGTCAATGTAACTTGTTTTTTGCTACTTAACATAATTTGCACAAGATAAGTACATGACAAGATCTTGATATCTTGTAAACAATCATAAAGTTTTTAAATGCTTGCAATGAGTTCTTGAGACCTTTTTTATTTTGACTAATAATTGTTCAAAAGACCTGCATTACATTGCAACTGAGTATAGTGTTTAAACATTTAAACTCTTCATTTATTTCTCATAAAGTATATATTTTTGTTTTGTATAATTACATGACACCTTGTAGGCAATCAAGAGACTAATGACCAAGTCAAATCATAATTCATAACTTTTGTATGAGATGATCATGTGTTTCACAAACTGTGGTGATAAATCTCTCAACAATTAATTACTCTAGCCTTGTAGTGGTCTGCGTCAGGTGGCTTATTGACAAGTGGTAGATAACTTTACAAACATAACAATGTAAACATTATGTTATATATTTCATGACAAATCATTCAAGTAAACTTGTTATGGGATTATACAATCAGTTGAACTCTGTACCAAACCTGTAGCATGGTAGATCTACAAAGGTACTGATATAACTAGTAAGAACCCAGAAAAAATGAGTCAAATTGTTCTTATATGTACATATAGCACCCTCAATACGTTTTTGTTTATCTGTGTGTACAATGTATTAGTATTGAACAACTGTGATTATTTTTATCAATAACAAACATAAATCAGGGCTTAGTTAAGTAATTAACATAAGTGTTAGTGTCTGTTGTGATAGATACTTGTGTATCTATCAAACATATGGACAAGTTTCTTATTGAAATGAGTATAGAATATTTAATTTCATGCTCACAATAACACCTTAAACTGTATTTTCAGTTACATAACCAGCATTGATTTAATACATAAGACATTTAAATATATAGCAAGGGAAAGGAGCAAGTAGCACAAAACATGTATGTGTTGTATTTGCAGATGGAAAGTTTATTCTGGAGCTGGTGCGTGGATGCGCGCGGGAGGGCGAGCGCGCGGGCTGGGTGTCGGTGCCGCGCAAGACGTTCTGGCCGCCCGCCGCCGCGCCGCCCACGCCGCCCGCGGCCGCGCACCTGCCCTCCGCCTCGCTGTCCGTGTCCGACGACAACAGCTCCGTGCAGTCCTCGCCCTGGCAGCGGGATCACTGCTGGAAGCAAACCGCTCCGCGCAGAAACATTTCCAAAGAGTTAGCCATGTACTATTGCAGACCGAGCACGCTTCACACCGCCGCGATAGAGGTGGCCAGCCGCCTCAAGCGGAGGAGACCGTACGACACCACCCACCAGGATGGATTAGTCAACGGCAGCAGTTCCAAGAGAACTCTGACCAATGGAGTCTGCGACAAGAAGAACGGCGACGTCGGCTCGCCGGAGAACAGGAGTAGTCGGAGTGAGGACGTGGTCGACGGCGCGCCTAAAGCCAAGACCAACTCTGACGACGATCGGTGGACGGAATACGACCGAGAGAAATACTATCATATGAAACTAAAGAAACCGTATCAGTATCGTAAATTAAGGGTGTATAAAAAGACAAGGCCGCCGATAAGACGTAAGGAGTTGACCAAAACTGTAAACAAACTTCGAGAGAGAATCTCTTCGCTGCCAGCGCCGGTTAATGCTAAGTTAGCGAATTGCAGGCAAGAGCACATGATGGTGTCACCGAGGAAACGCATCCTCAGGGAACTAGAACGAGTGAGCCTCGAGGATCAGGGCATGAAGCGACGTGCGAAGACTGTGCCCGCGCTCAGCACGGCGTCGTATCCGCCGTCGCCGGGGCCGAGCCACACGGCGCACAAGCCGGCTGTTGAGACGCCTGCGCGCCCACTTAACGGAAACGTTCAGCGGAAAGAACAGCCTGTCTCCAAGAACGTGAGCAGCTACAGTATACACTCGCTCCTGAGCATGCCGGATGACAGCCCTACGCGGAGGTCGCCGGAGCCAAAGCGATCGCCGCATTCGCACCCGCCCTCGTTGAAGACTGAGTCACCGTCGAGCGTGAACTCGCCGGACTTGAGCCCCAGCCCGGACAATTACCGCTACCGGTATTCGGCGCTGATGGGCTCGCCGGGGCCGGGCGGGCTGGCGCGCGACTCGCCCACGCCGCCGCCGGAGCTGGCGCGCTACCGCGGCGCGTACGGCGCCCCGGCCTCGCCGTACGGCGTGCGCGCGTGGGGCGGCGCGGCGGCGGGCGCGCAGTACCGCGGCTCGCCGGCGCGCGACGACTGGGCCCGCGACGTGCCCTACATGTACCCGTACTCGTACGTGGGCCCGCACCTGTACCGCTCGGCGCCGCCGCTGTGGCTGCAGTACCCCATGTCGCCCGGCGTGCCGCCCGGGCCCTGGGCGCCGCTCGCCATGCCGCTCGCCAACGACCACATACCTAAGGATGAACCCACTTCAGGTGACTATGCTTCACATTTTATGAAAAAAAAATATATGTCTTTAATTTATGAAACAGTATGCACTGTATCAGTCTTGTTATTTTTGTAAGACGTCTGTAGGCATAAATCGCTTGATTCACGATTTGCTAATGTACGAAAAAATGCTAATTTGTAAACATACGTCGATCATATTATGTCGTGATTGTTTTGTGTTGATGTTTCGTTCACTCGTTTAGGAATATGTCTCTAAAAAATTTAAATAGTTGCCTATCGTAATAGACCTTATTTACATTTCCAGATTTGCCGCTCAATTTGTCGAAACACTGAGATTCAACGGCGCTGGCGCAAGTCTGACACGTGAGACTGAACACACAAACAAACATTGTTTTAATAAATTCGGTCAATTTCGCTTCGTCGTGCGTGACACGTACGCCGCGCACGGCCACGCCATGTGCAAACCTTTCACGTGCGCTATATTTGTATCATGTAAACGCGATCTAAGACTTTAAATCGATGTAGCGTATAAGCAATATGATGTCAGTATGATGTATATGAATGATACACGTAGAAGACAAGTCGGACAGGAGGCTTGTGGTGTCATGTCGTCAATAAAATTGTCCTATGAACATTCCACTGTCACACTACGATTGGCGCGTGAAAAAGTCCAAAAACTAGATCCCACCTAACCAGCGTTTGTGATCGCGCTGTTGCGATTATTATATATATTGTAACTGTAGCAAATATGTTTTGCAAGCTCGCAAAAATATTTTTGTATAGATTGTGGTTTTCCGACTGAGCACTCCGTTCGGGATCTATTTACAAACTAATGTATATTACACTGAAATATTATATTTTAGTATAGATGTATGTATGCAGAGTCATGTGTGTATTTTCATACGAAATATTTGTACTGCGAGTTAAATATTTTAATATTGGCTATTATTTTAGGGTAAGGTTCTAAAATGATCTAAATAAACAAAATACAGTTATCAATTGTTAAATTCAGTGCCTTGAAAGAAATAAAGATATTATGATCATATTTATAGACAAAAGTATTATGACAAATGTTGGCTTCGTCCAAATTTACATTACATACATAGGTACTGCTATATATTCATATAAATAAAGTTTTATACAATATAATATTTCTAAACTCCTGTTCCTTGTTCATTTGCAAAATTCCATATGTTTATGTTCGATCTCATTATTTAATTTAGAAAATAAAATGAGGTAAAGACTACAGTTTTGGGAACAAATTTGGATGTGTGTTTAAGTAACATGTATAAAAATAAGAGACATTGTATATAATTTGTGAATGGTGTATTATTGATGGAAGTTCGGGGCGTAGATATAACAGAGCATTAATCGTTTACGACTTATCAGTAAGGAGTTTATTACCTTCAAATAATTATTGTAATTGTACAGTATTTTTATAACGAGTATTTTATAATGTTTATGTTGATGACGGGAGTCTGTCTTGTAGCGGGCGTATCGAGTGCGAGGCAGTGCGGCGCCGTGCTCGCCTCGCCGCGCTTTGAGATTAAAACGTAGAGCTAGATTTACTGCAATTTTAGTTGAAGTATGGGGTTATGTATTATAAGAACAGTTAAATGACGGTAAGGGACTGACTTCTGATGTAATATTATTATTAATGGAACTGTATAAAATAGTTATATAATCGAAGGCCTACTGTAACGATTGTGTTGTCCTCCAACTAAGTTGACTTAGTGTAAATGTAGCTATAATACATCCTGCTCAATTTAACTCTTGAGGGAATATAGGGAACAACTTTATTTCAATGTTGTAGTGGCCGCGGGAGGTAGCTGTATTTTTTATGTTAAAAATTGTGTGTTGTTATATAGAAATGATTGAGTACATGCTATCCACTCGTCCATTATTTTAAACTCAGATATCTAACGCCGTGGGTTGTGTGTACTCGACAATTTTTTAAATTACTTTCTACTTGTCGTTACAACAATAACAAGATTCCGTATCGAGGCATGTGATAATGTTTCGATGTCTATGCATTTTTCTATCATCTCATTGCCTCTTGTTACATCGTCCAAAGAGCAATCTTTTAAATATTTTTTTATCCATAGTGCTTCCGCTAATTGTGTAACTTTATACCGATACTTTACAAACAAATATAAAATATACTAACATAATTTCTTTGACATATGAAGGAATAATAGTATTGCATAAACATGTTTATTACTACAATTAATGTTTGTTTACTATTCCCGGCGGTAACATAATGCTGTTTGCCACCGATAGGTAATAAGAACGAGAGAACAGTCAAGTACATTTAAGTGCCATTTGACAACGCGACAACTCTATTGAGGACTTTCACTTTTTGTGGCCGAAGTGAAAACTTCGCTGTTGGATTTATTAATGCTATATTATATTTAAATAACTTCACAGCCTCGCTAGCGGCTATATCGCTAGAGCCACGACTGTGCGCCTCCTCATTGGTGTTGTCGGTCACAAGCTTTTATTTAAGTATATTTTTATATGGGTTCATAGAAAATGCAGACTTCTCCCAACTACAACATTGTTTTACCGCTGTTTTAAGCAATTGCTAAAATATTTTTCTACGCGAATATGTAACACAAACTTGAAGTATGTGATAGTGCTTTCAAAATAAGTGAGATGCAACATGCAGGTGTCTTAAAATCCCCCTAAATCATATTTATCATACCGAGAAATAGTTATTATCCATTTATATTAAGATGTAGTTATTACTCGAATAAATATAACTTTTTAAAAATTGATTTTTTCTTTGTCGATCCTGTGATAGATGCCACCCAGTAGGTACCTTTCGGTCGAGTAGGTACATCTTTTTTAAATTTACCTGCAGAAACTGAAGTCTTAATAGGTAAAAAGAAAAAAAACCTACAAAACAAGAAGTTGGGACTGCAGATTCCAGGTAGCATCAGGTTAACTAAAACTAATGTACCTACCTAAGAAAATCAAAGTAGGTATCTCGCTTAGGACGCCTGGTGGTCGAGCCATTCGTTCGCGAGTTGTTTCAAGGCATAGATAATATCCTCACGATAAAGAACTTGATTTAGATACTTGCCTAGACAAAAGCTTTTGGGTACGAATCTTAAGGATTTTCTGTAGTCAGGTTTACACTTAGTTAATTTAACTTTGGAAAGTAGATGCTAAGATTGCAGTTCCGTCAAACTAAAATTGCACGTGCATACATGTGACTCAAAATATATCCATTAATTACCATTCGGCTGAATCAAAAAGATAGTTTTTTTGGAAAATTATTGATCAGGAAAACCCTAGTTCTCATTTACTACATAGTATAATGTTGGTTGTATTATGAGGTGTATGAGTACATTCAGTGACGGATTAAGACTCATTGATGCCCTAAGCAATCCACGTCCGCGGGGCCCCTCTATCCGTTTGTCAACTAGTAGGAACTACAGTCATTTGGTGCTCAAAAAGAGAGTTCCCTGGAAAGTTTTCCGGGAGATTGTAAATTGGTGATTTTATAGAATACGACGAGCTCTTTTCGAATTTTCCCTTTTCCACATCGTTTCTTAGCCGCTTGCGCCGCCATATGGAAAAATGGCGCTCAAAAACAGTTTTTGACAACAATTCCTTTCCGGATTATTTTAACGAGATAAATAGTTATGTAATAATTAAACTAAAGAAAATATCATACAATATGTTATTAGTATTAACCTTTTTTTGTAGCATCAATAGTTTTAGCGTATGAGCGCCACAAGGCCCACTTCTACACGTTTTTGGCCAAATAACTAATTTCCCCACCACCATGAGGTGGAGTAAGTTGCGCGTTTTGTTCGAGTTATCTACAGTAGACCTAATCAGGGGGCACAGCAGGGATCCCGCCCAGTCGAGAAAAAACAAACTGCAAGGCCGTACCATCCTTTTCTCGAAGACCATTTTCGACCCCCTATAACTTAGTTGAGGATAAAACTAGAAGCCTGAACTTTCATTAACCAAGCAGGCATTATATAAATACGGTATATTTTAAAAATCATTTATTTTAAGAAATAGTTTAAGAATTATTGTGTCTAAGTGTTTTGATGATCGGTCAGTCAGTAAGTGAGAGAGTGACAAAATTAACAAACATTAACTAGTTACAATTCTTAAACTATGTACTGGTTCACATTAAATGAAATTTTAAGTACCTATACCAAGTCTGGGGGCACAATTTGATACCTGATTTAATAATTAAACATTTTTTTAAACATGGGTTTTTTTTTTAATCTCTAATCGCCACTTTATAAGATAAATAAATAAATACGTTTCTTTAATCTTTTGTTTGGTAAATGGTACGGCGGCGGTGCCAATTGTTTCTGCTCGACTTGACGGGGGCACTGCCGTGCCCCTTGATTGGGCCTACCATCCATTTCTCGAAGCAGGTCAGACCATATTCGACCCGCTATATCTTCGTTGTGGATAAAATTAGAAGCCTGTACTTATATAAATACTATTTATTTCAAATTTCATTGAATTTAAACAAGTAGTTTAAGAATTATAACTTGTCAAAGATAGTTAATTTTGTCAGTCACTCACTTAATAAAACACACTAAAAACTCTAAGATACAATCATTTTTTTGGTGTAGTTTTTGGTGACGTGAGAGTGAAACGTGATGCCCTAAGGACGGATTTTTTTTGCTTCTTCTGGTGCCCCCCCAGACGTGATGCCCTAGGCAATTGCTTAATTTGATTAAGGGTTAATCCGTGACTGAGTACATTGCCAGTGTTATGAACTCATGAGGTAACACGCCAACGAGTACGAAGCCTCACCAATAAGCACTTCATCAGGAAAGCTATTTACTATCGCACAAAACTTTCCTACAAGTGCCTTTTATATTAAACCTGTGTTCTGGCAACAGTGAATTGATCGGGAATAAGCGCGTACATGCATAAAAATACCTTTTTGGGGCTTGACGTTTCGACCGGGTTACATCGGCTGTGGTCGCAAACAGTCTGCTTGCGACGCTTGCAGACTGCGACCACGGCCCGCTCGTCTGCTTGTGAATTATATTATTATTAACATGCAGCGCGATAGTTTAAAATGTATAAGTGAATTGATCATTCTTATTTATGCAGATTATTCTGTGCCTGAAAATAAATTTGATTTATGAAAACAAGCTGGTGTTAGTGAAAATAAGTGGGTTCTTATTTTTCCAAGTTTTAATTTAATAGGTATCACTGATTGGGCCATAGGTATCTATAGGTACTACCATAGGGCCGAACTGCACTGTTTCCTTACTGCCCTTTATATTGAATTTGAAGGCAATCTAACGAGTAAATATTTTGGCCCACTAGATATGAGGCAAACCGCAAATGTGTGCGGCCCAGTATTACTTTTTGAACATCAGGTATTTAGGTTTTGGAGCGTAATATATTATTCCGTATATCCGGGTAAACTCAGACGGCAGATACTGGTATGTACCTAGACAATATTGTTAATTGCATAGAGGGATACAGCCTACAACGTGGCGTTCATTGTTTCTAACTTTGTTGTTATTGTACAAACCATCACTTTGCTACATTGCTTTAGTAAATAACAAGATAGTGTATGAAAACTAAAAACAAGGAGCTCATGGCTTTACGGTCAATCTTTTGTTCACACTGAGTTAAAATATAAAGAAAAAATGCTAAGATATCAAAATATATATTTTATTACTTATTTTTTTACGTTTCATTCAAGATTTTCTGTCGGTCTAAGCAGTTAATATGTACATCAATTTATTTGCAACATGAAATTATGAAAACGACAGTTTTTTATTAGTAATGTGTGTATAATACTGATAAATAATTTTAATTCAGTCATTTCGTCAGTTACATGCTTAAAATTATGAAGTGAGAGTCAAGGAATAGGGATCACATTTCATTCGAAAATCGTACATTGATTCTCGAGATGTAGTTTCGAAGAAATAAAATAAAACCAACCTATTATTTCAATTTGTGCTTTATTTATGAAAAAAATTGTAAATTATCCTACAATGAATCTCCGAATGAATTAGACTTACATATCGTTTTATGTATCAAATACATTATTTTGCTCGACGCCAGATCAAACCACATAAGAACAATATAGTTTAAAATATTATCTACAGAATCCGTCCTCGGCGATTCGATTACCAAAAATACAATCTTCGTTCGGTCCGGTCGGTGCGGCGCGGTATGTACAGAGCGGCTCAGCCCAGCAGCGCCTCCATGGAGTAGGCTTGCGGCGGCGGCGGCGGCGGGGCGCGCGCCTGCTGTCAGTCCAGGATGACCAGCTGCAGCGGCGCCGCGCCGTGCTGGGCCTTGCAGGCGCCCGCCGCGGCCGCCGCCTGCGCCGCCGCGCCCGCCAGCGGCCCGCCGCGCATGGCCCGCCACGGCGCGCGCGCGCCGCGCCGCAGCTCGCCGCACGACAGGTTGCGTCGCGCCGCCCTGGGACCACACCATACAACATTATAAACTTCACTAAAATAAATCGCTACTATTGCAAATGGGACGAAATTTGCCCGCTCACTTCGCTTGCTACGATCGACATCTCTGCCCTGATTAGTTTATAATACCACGAGAACTACTATAGAGTAACAATATTATCATAATCATCCGTTAAAATCAACAAAACCCCTTTGGAGATGTGCAGCCAAAATATAAATGAATCCAACTGTTTATAATTTTACATCCCCTACATTTCTCATTTTTAAACCTAATCTTACCAAATTATCAGTATCATCTGCTGATAAAACAATTTTGAAAAATCGTAATATATAATTTAAAAAAGTCGATAATTGCGTAGTGTTATATTATAGCTACTAAAAATATAAAATCTTTCAAAAAGCATGCGTTTTTATTTAAAATATCTTATTCCGCATTATGTTTTTTTTTCCTAACATAATATAGCCATAGATTCCAAAGAATTGCCTTATTTGCAGAGAGAAATTCGTGATACATAACTTCGCGCATAGTCTCTGGTACTTACTTGGTAAACCAGCTTTTTTGACGATGTGTAGTCAATCACTGGCTGCAGCCGGGCTATACCACGTAAGAATTAATTTACATTCAAATTTAATTCTTGTACCTACATCGCAAAAAACCTAGTGTTTATTTCTTGAACAAGTCAGATCCGTTTTCTTGGACATGTAACTTTTTCATATTTTTTCCTACCATTTTATATTTTTGCAATGTAGAGAATATTTATATTTAATTCATGCAAAATACAAAAGTTAATGATAATAATTGTAATTCAATGAACTACCAATTAACCACAATTATTATCATTAACTTCTCTTTTACATTGTTGATTTTTATGGATCAAATTCAACGAAAACGATAGAATATGGAAAGTCAGAGATGAGTTTGAAGATGATAAAGAGGTCTAAAGGGAAATTTGGGACGTATAAGCCAGTGTTTCGCTGGTGAAAGGGCAGCTGTACTCACTTGGCGTTCTCGTTCGCTCGGAAGTAGAGGTCATCGGGCGCGTCCATCCAGGAGATGACGTGCCGGCGGCCGCCGCGGCCGCTAATGTTCGTCGGCTTGCCGTTGACCTGCACACGAGCGAGCCGGGTTACTAGGGACGTCGCGCGCGGAGGGTGTGGGCGGTGTGGGCGGTGTGGGGGGAGGGGTACTGACGTGCGTGAAGACGTGCGCGGGCAGCGGCTGCCCCGTGGCCTGCGCGCGCGCGCACATGGCGGCGTACTGCTCGCGCGAGGGCCGCTGCATGGGCGCGGGGTGCTTGTTGGGCCGCTTGGCCGGCGGCGGCGCGCCCCCAGCCTCGCGCGCGCCCGCTCCTGTACACACCACATATGTTACTACCGCTCTAGGGTTCACTGAAGCGACATTATTTGAATCTAATACATGAAATTCTCGTACCTGTCGCTGTTTCCGAATGAGCGTAAAAGAATACGATACCATTAGTTTTCGATCAGAATAATATTTAATATCATTTAAAACATCACAACTTTATAAAAGACAAATCACACGATACTGACTGTCTAGGCCGTTGATGTCGTCGTACGCGCGTCGTTTGAGGGGTTGCGCGGGCGCAGCCTCGGCTCGGCGCGCTTCTATTTCTGCACGCGACAACACACGCTCGTACATCAGGCTACCATCTGAGAAAGGTAAAATGAAATGTTGTGTTAAGAATCTGTAGGTCGAGGCAAACGGATGAATCGTAGAGGAGGAGCATACGTACCGGGTGCCTTGGGCGGCTTGGGGAAGGCGACGTGCGGCGGCGCGGGCATGCGGTCGCGCGGCGTGAGCGCCAGCCAGTCGTGGCGGCCGGGCGCGGGGGGCGGGGGCGGGGCGCCGCGCGCTGCGGCCAGCCGCGCCGCCACCGCGCCCACCGGGCCGCGCGCGCGAGCCGCGGCCGCCGCGCCCGCCGCGCCCGTGGCCGCCGCGCCCGCCGCTCCGGCCGCGCGGAGCTCGGCGCCGCCCAGCCCCGCCATCGCTATCGAGCCTGGGGACCGCGAGCAGAGTGTAGAGTGGTTGTCGCGTGCGGACGGACGAGGCAGAGTGAGTGGGTACTCACACTCGTGCTTGACCTGCTGCAGGTTGATGGGCGAGAAGGGCGAGCGCGCGTAGTGGCGCGGGCGGCGCAGCGCGCGCGTGAGGCGGCGCGCCAGACGCGTGAAGGGCGAGGCGCGCAGGTAGAAGGCGGCGCGCGTCTTCATGACGGGGCGCGCGCCCTCGCCGCTGCCGTGCGCCGTGGCCACGTGCCGCGCCAGGTGCGCGCGCAGCTTGAACTCCTGCAACACGCGGGCCGTGAGTGCCGCGGCCTGCCGTGCGGCGGCGGCGGCGCCCGGCGACGCTTACCTTGGCGCAGTTGAGGACGGTGCAGCGATGCGGGCGGTGCGACACGGACAGCGCGGTGTCCTCGCCCTCACCGCGAGGCCCCTTAACGGCCTCCACTTCTGTCTCACCGAATACGCCAGCGGTCTGTTACAAATACCAAATATACACTTGCTATCATTGCTTAAAATATAATTTCATTCACTATAGGAACTGGTAACATCGCTTGCTTTCAAAATACAAATCACAATACTAACCTTAACCTTGAGACCTCCATACTTTTTCCAGTATTGCCAACATGTGCCGCAAAGTCTGTATTGTAAATGCTGCGGGCCCCATGTGTACCACTGGTTTGAATTTGTCACTGCAAATAATACATTTTGTTATTATACAATACAATACAACTCCGATACCGATCTAGCAACACGTTGCGCATAGTAAATACCGCAGTTATGTATTATATATCATATTTTTTTGAAACGCTCATGTCTCGGCATGCCGGTTCGGGTTAACCTTTACCTCGCGTCGACTGGTGATCTATGATTACACGTGAGACTTGTACCTTGACAAGAGGCGCAGAGTTGTCCGGCGGTGACGGTGGCGGTGCCGTTGGTGCCGCCGTTGAGCACGGCGGGCGCCGTCTTGCCGCTGCTGCTGTTGCTCGTTATTAGCGCCGGGTTCGGCTTGTTGCTGCAATTACAATGTTTGTACATGAACTTCGTATCTATGTACTGTGTGGCTCTACATGGGTATACACGAACACAATAGCTACCAAGAACTTCTTTAAAATACATGTTTAGAAATTTACTGACGTTCTGAAGCATTAATTGCTTTCATATTATTTCTAATATGTTTCAGCTAAAAAGCAGAAGAACAAAAATTGGCAACGGTAAATGATATCACATGGACAAAACAAAAATGTATCATAAAAGCACTGAGACATCCAAAATACCTCAATTAAAAGGACTTTCAGTATTCGGACAAAACGAAAATTTTGGGACTAGACAAGAATCTCAGTAAATCTCAGTACTGATACAATATAAGCAATAGCATAATAAATCACATCGACATAATATATGCATCGTGTGGTACAAACACTCACTAGTTGGGAATGTACACTTGTTTCAGCTTGGACTCGGCCTCGACCGCCTTGACGCGCTTCTGCTGCACGTAGCGGTCCGTCGTCTTCCACATGTAGTAGTACTCCACAAGGTTTTTTAGCGTCTTCCATGGCAACTGCACAGATAAAAAAAAATAGTGTTTTTTTTAGGATATTGTTATTTAATAATATGTATATATATTATATACAATATATATTGTTATTTACTACAACACACAAATTTCCTAGTACGTTCTTGTTTTTTTTTATAAAACTACTAAATATCTTTACATAGGATCATGAAAAAAACGATGATTTTTATACCATGCTAGATACAATAAGAACGCGAAAGCGAATTTTAATTGCCAATTTATGGTTGAATATCATTTTATAATACATTTGCTTTAGCACCGCAGTTACACCTTTGTCCAAAGACAAATAACGTAATGATAAATAGCTTATTTCGTCACTCGATAAAAAAGGAAACAATTTAGACTGACCACTATTTAATTTTTCATCAGCATCATAGTACCGAGATCAGAGAGATCATCGAAATCCAAGATGGATACAGAAAGAGTTAATGGAGGTCTTCAGTAATCTATTCGTGATGTAAATAGGATATGCAACTGCAAGAAAAAACGTCTAAGTATAACTGTATAACAATAGTAGTAATAGTGTTGTATACTCACAAAGTCCTGCCGTATATCAGAGAAGTCCTTGCCGTACTTGTCGAGCGCCTCCTCGAAGAGGTTGGCTTCGGAGGCGGACCACTCCTCCATCTCGTCGCGGCACAGCACCGGGCCCGACGCCGGCACCAGCGACGACAGCGCAGACTCTATGCTATAGCCAGACTTGTGCAGGGTGTCCATCGCGTGGAACTAGATAAAGACAACACGTTATATAACTTCAACAAGTGGTTTACAAATGTATGGCAACTTGAATGAAAACTATCATGTTTTACATAAAACTATGGTCTCTATACTTAAATAGATATATAGATATTTATATTACAAAAATATCAATATTATATTATTTTTTTATTGGTGACAGATAGAAACTTTTTCATTATAATGTACTGGATGTTTACCTCGTTTAAGAGGTAAAAATCAGATTCTAAATCCCTACAAAGTTTCAGAACAGGTATAAAAATATATTGGCTGTAATTTGCTGCTTTATGTGCAACACGAAGCTTCGGTTGTGGACTCAACCCTATTACCATGTAGTCTGTACCACTGTATGAGGTTAGTCCACAGCGACAACAAGAAGAATAATGATGATGGTGATGGTGATGATGAGTTGTAATGTGTTGTACATACGAGTGTGATGTCGCGGCTGGCGGCGGCGGCGGACATGTGCAGCGAGGGCTGCTTGACGCTGGAGGAGCAGTCGAGCGCGCGCGCGAACGTGCCCACGGAGCGGGACACCACCAGGAACTGGTCGATCTGCCGGTCCGTCAGCCCGTGCTCCGGCGTCCACACCAGCGTCTCCAGCTCTTCACTGTTGCGGGGGTCCTCTTCGCCTGGAACAAAACACAAACATTACATTTCGTATATTGTAAATCGCTTTGTAGATAAGTCGTCGTGTCACCTCGGAAATGTTTCCGATATGTGTGATACATGTGAATAAGGTGAAATAAGGAGACAAAATAAGTGTTATTTCAGTATTCACCTTGAAAATAACTCAGGTGAACAAATTGGAATATAATAATATCTTATATTTTTGACCAAACTTTATATCATGTGAACTGCTATTTGATAACAAAATTCGCTTGCCATTTTAATTATAACTTAAAAGGATATTATTTTAAATAGCAAAATTAAATGTGTTTTGGACTAAAACAAAAGCAAAGCATATATTTTTATTGATTACTAGCTGACCCAGCAGACTTCGTACTGCCTCGATCAATAAATAAAAGCCTAAACTTTTGTATAAAATAAGTTTTTTTTTTTTAATTTAATTCTTAAAATTTTCATATTTATTCACCTTTTAAACCTTCTCTGAACTTCCACAAATAATTAAATACCAAAATTGTTCCAGCGGTTCTCGAGTTTTAGCGAGACTAACGAACAGCAATTCATTTTTATATACATAGATAATTTTACGTACCTTCTTTTAATAAATTAGTTACTTCAGTCTGATATCTACTTCCAACTCTGATTTCTCCCTTATCTGCTAATAAAGTCTTTTGTGAAGGATCAAATACTAAACAATAAAAAAATGCGTCCTGAAACAAAAAGAGAAAATGTTATCAAAATGTGTAACAATTATAAATACGAAAGTAGACAACTTGGGTACAACAAGGTATTTATAGTGAAACGCTTTCAACAAAGTAAAATTCTTTTGAGAGTACTTGAATCCTTGTGTTTTATTAAAAGCTGACGTTCGTTGGAAGCTTCACGAATGTATAACTACATCAAACGTTCGTTTTAGGAAATGTCTTAGTATATCATCATCTGCCGAGCCTTTTCCCAAACTATGTTGGGGTCAGCTACCAGTCTTACCGGATTCAGCTAAATACCGTATTTTACATGGAGCGACTGCCTATCTGACCTCCACAACCCATTTTACTGAGAAACACAGTATCCCATAGTAAGACTGGTTGTCAAAATTTGCTTAGTATATGATGAAGGACAATTAAATACTTCTTTACATTTTTTTACTATACTGTCCCACTACTTAGGATTTTTTTTTATACAGTTGGACGGCGTCGCCGAGGCCGGCCCAGGAAGAGGTGGCGGGATGACCTAGTCTCATACCGCGAGGGCTGGTTTGAGGCGGCGCAGGATAAGTTTGAATGGAAGGAATTGGGGGAGGCCTTTGCCCAGCAGTGGGACAGCATAGGCAAGGGAAAAAAAAAAATAGTTTAAAAAACCTTGTCAAGGACAATAAGGAGAGAAAGTCTTCTTACAGGTCCATTTAAAAACTAGGTAATGTTATACTAAATTTGTATGTCGCTGTTCAATGAACGGAATTGTATGCACAAGGTTGCAGGTTCGAACCCAGGCAGGTACCAATGTGGCTTTTTCAAAGTTATATGTACTTTCTTAATTATTCTAAGACACTTCTGTCAAACGGTGAAGGAAAACATCGTGAGGAAACCTGGATTCTAAAATTTGGGATCTGAAATCGCCAATCCGCAGAGAGCAAGTGTGGTGATCAATGCTCGTGCTTTCTCTATATGGGAAGAGGCCTGTGCCCAGCAGTGGGACGTTTATAGGCTGGATTATTAATGTTATACTACCACTTAAAATGCTTCATTTTGTCTTACAAAGTGAAAATTTGTAAATGTAGCGTAGGCAATAAAAACCGTTATTCCCATCACTAAATATACAGTTATAAAAACAAAGAGATAAAATCATTTCAATGATTCTCACAATAACTACTCGTGGATAATAAAGGTAATTAATATGACACTTAAGTCTGCGATTTTAATTATGTATGCATATTATATTACTACATAATGTTTAGTTGGTACAAACTTAACACTTTATTTTTAAAGAGATATAAATACTAGTTTAAAAGTGTTGGTACTTTGGTTATTAAATAAATAAATAAATGCGGACAACATCACATACATTGCTCTGAACCCAAAGTAAGTTGCTAAAGCACTTGTGTTATGGAATTCAGAAACAACGAAGGTACCACAAACACCCAGACCCGGGACAATGTAGAAAAGTGGTTTTCTACATTGTCCCGGCCCGTCCGGGGATCGAACCCGGGACCTCAGAGCTGGCGACACCTTGAAAACTGGTGCGTACGCCACTCGACCACGAAGGTCGTCAATATTGTCAGTCAAACATATTTTGTTCTTATTTTAACTAGTTATTAAATACTTTTATCAAATTTATGATGTAGTAGGACATGGGTAAAAACCAAATAAAAGGGACATTACAGTCTAGATTGTTCAATTAAAATATACACTGTATGATTATGTACCTAATTGTTGACTAATATTTACATTTAATGTTTGTTGGACATAGGAAATGACGTCACAATTAGGGCGTGACATTTCCTAATTGAGAATGTCAACGGCTGTATGATCTTAATGACCTGACCTTGAAATAAAATGGGATGAGTATTGTCAGAGCTATTTATCTTTGTAGTTATTTATCGTGGCGCACAATTAATTTATTATATTTTCTTATTTTACACGTGTTATTATTGTTTGAAAAGTACTTGGTTAAAAATATTGATAACGAAAAACCGTAAAATCCCACGTACATTGATTAAGAGACGAATTAAAGTAATATTATAGAGAATTCTTATATCAGCTGGTAATCTTCCCACGTAACTAGTAACTATGGTGTAGACGGCTGTGACACGTGTGAGCTCTTTTATTACTTCAAGTTAATTCTGACAAGTTCACTGGAAAATATGGTGGACTAATAACTAAGCTATTTAGTAAAACGAATAACTACTTATCGTTGAGAATTGGCCTACAAATCTGCTGATCGAGAGAATATCAGTCTCATATTGATATCTGGCAAATAAATTGCATTAAAGGTAATTTAAAATCCTAGACATTATAATCCTAGCCATTTATAGGGTGTAGGAAACCTCTTTAAACTGTGTTACAAGACAAAGGACGTAAAAGTTACTGTGAACTGTGAAGTCTCCTATAAAAATGGTAATGTCTGATTGTAAATCTCAAAAGCTATTACTGGTACGGCACACAATCCAGGTCGATGGTAGGGGCGGATTTGTTTGGTCTTATACTACTGTCTACAGGTCAGTTACGTTGCTTCGTGTTTGTTGTTATCTACGAACTATATTGCTTGGCTACTATTAAAGTTCTTGGCAGAGCTTTATTTACAACTAGCTTCCGCTGCGAATTTCATCCGAGTTGAGAATTTTCTCAAGATTTTCTTAAAGACCCTCCGGAAAAGGCATAGAAGAACAACTTTACAGCGGTTCGGCACCTTAATTTCACAGAAACCATTAACTCTAGCAATCCTTGTTTTTTAGACCATTATTTCAGAACTTTGGTCCTTCCTGTCTAACTCGTTTTACTAACAAAACTTCGGCTAGTTTAGAGGAGTCACATACAATTATCATAATTTATGTTAGCAATTTTATACAGATCCCTACGCAAAAGAAATAATCAAGCATCAACACGACCGCAATTAAATTTCCCACTGTGTCCTCGTCATCAACGTGACAATACTTAATTACTAACACTATGTGCAGGCTTCTAGCAATCATTTATTTTATAAGCAGCACATGAACATTTCGCGGAGGCTACAATAAAAATGTATGCTATATAGCACGTGGGATTAGACTATGCACTATTACTGGCACGGTATAGTACGTTGTTGGGAGTAAGTAGTGAGCATTGTATCAGAGCGTGCGTGTGCGCATGTGTGTGTGTGTGTGTGTGTCGTCCGTGGCCGGTACATACTCACATCCTTATTGAGATAGCTGAGCAGCGACTCCGTCTCGTTGAGCAACGTGACGGTGCACTTGCCGCGGATGTGTGTTGCCGGCAGGGTCTCCACGTGCCGTGATAAGAACAGCTCGCGGTGTTTCGCTTGGTGCCGCTGTTTGGGCGCCAGGCCGTCCGTGCCTGGCAACTCGCTAGATTCCTCCTCCATCGCCGCTGAAACATCAAAACAATCACGTTAGAATAGTTGAGCATTTGTTTTATGCCAGTATTGCGTTGATATATAGGACCAAATTCCTATATATCAACGCAATAGGCTTAGAAGACGTTGCCAAATCAAATTTGTAACTACAACGCCCATAGGTCAGTAATTGACATTTTACATGGATTTTAGGCCTACATTTAAAGAGAAACAAAACAGGTAAATCGGTATCGTATGATAAGGATAATTTAATTTCCTGAATTGAAAACCTGTATACAACGGAGTGAAGTCTGGATGTAGTAAATGAGTGAGGCCATAAAAAGAGAATCAGTTCTCATTGAGAGATGTACAACTTTCGCATCGCTGTTTTTAATGACAAAAATGGTAACCCTAAAAAAATCGTAAACGACTTCATTATTCAATTCCACGAAAATATTACGTCTGTAAATGAATACTTTCAAAATAAAAAAAAAAACAAGTAAAGAGGTTTTAAGACAAGGCTGCACCCAAACCTAGCGATAGTGCGATTTTAAATAACATGTTACCCTACAAAAATTGCTTCGCGATTGATTATCGCTAAGGTTAAATTTAATTCTAACAGAATTTGCATAGTTGCAAGGTTGAAAGATGCCACTGATTACATAAACGTGCGATTGTAACTAAGTGCCTATTACATATTTTAAATACACATTTTTCAACAACAAAATCTGCTATTCTCATAACTGAAAGAGAATGAATGATTGTCGGGCGAGCGTGTTTCTTTATAGGTCCGTCGTCAGCGTGTCACACTAAATGGCTGTTGTAATTGTAAGTATGTACGCAGAGTGCAATTGCAATCAACGTTACAATTTCGCAAGACATCATCTCGTATTTATTAACATCCAAGTTGTGTGCTGACGATGAATCACCGCGTCACATCGATGAGTGTCGGGAGCGGTCGAGCGGCGCGCTTAGTGTGATTTGCGTAAGAGCGGAAACATGGTTGCCTTGCGCGGACTGTTGCACTTGGATAACAGTGTGAGGGGGACCTTAATATGGACAATACTAGTAATCTCTATTATGTAGGTGATTCAGTTAGGCTACAAAAATAATCATCAAATGTGTAAGATGAGAAAGGGCTCGGTTCCCATGCCACGTGATGTGAAGTAGATTGCTGCAGTCGCCGGCGGCTGGTGGGAGACAGGTGCGTTGCAAAACGTGTCTACGTCAACTTATGATTTTTATGCACCGATGTAAGGACCGCCATTACGACACGCGTCGTACGCGTATCACACAACATGTCGGCCGTTCCGTTTTATTCATATTAAATAAGTGTTCCGCAGAGCCAGACTTGTTTATAGTTATTCGACAGTAAATATCGTCCATTTACCCATCTCGAAGGCCTTGAGTAACTGAAATAATGTTTTAACACACCTGTCTTTTGTATAAAGATAAAACGGCATTTTTATTTCCATTACTCGAGAAACCTCCAGACTTTTGAACTTAAATTGCCACTGAACTTTAAAATTTCAAAGCAATATTGTAATAAATAAACATTTCACCACTATTTGGTCTTTAATGGTACATTTTGTGAAGCTAAGGATGAGTTATAACCTGATGATAGTAATAATAAAATAAGGCCTATTTGTGTTTTCCTTTGTGAACAAACAATTTTAGATTGTAACTATCCAAATACTTTAGTAGGCCGAACACATTTACTCGCTAGCCTCTTTTTTCTATAGCATTGTAAAGTGAAACAGGGCGTTGTCGAAGGTAAACACAAGGGACAAGCGTCCCCGCGGGCAGACAAAAGCGCGACCCCTGCGGCCTAAAGTCACCCAGCTCGCGTCGCGTCACGCACCAAGATTTCTTTAATACCAAAAATACAAAATCTATACTTAATATACCTACTCATTAAGTCAGGTACAGGCTAAATTAATACAACATGATTATACTTGTATAGAATGTAGAGTTTGTTTTGTGTCGAGACGAAACCCGGGCGACGCGTCCGTTGGCAAGGGGGCGGGAGCTATGGGGTGGAATTCTATCGGCTACTTATTATTACCACACAGATACTTCGCTAATCACACACGAATAATAATAAAAGCAGTGTTAGGTGAACAAAAGCATTTTAGAGCTTAATGGGGTGTGTATTACCCGGCAGATGTCACATTTAAAAGCACAAAGGTCCAGCAAACATGGGGCAACCTATTGCGAAATCAATAAAAGTATTTTAATTTTAATAATGTGAATTGAGGTTTCCCTGTAAAATCATTATTGACATCAATAAGCTGAATTAATAAAATAGTCTAAGGACGGTGTAGACGTTAAAACAAGCGGGCGAATTTAATTCCGTCGCCAATACGAGATGAGAGCGGTGTGGGGGCAAAAAGTGGAAATGCGATTGTTTCGTTCTCCACCAAGAGCAATGGGGATAGTGAGTCCCTTTCTTTGTTCACGGGACATCGATGCGCCTGTTAAAGTGTACTTGGATTATACAAGTGCACAAGGTTACGTTACTTCATCATGAATAGAATACTATTTGGGACTCACAATTCGCCTGAAAAATTACCAAATTTGACGCAGTTGTGTAGTCTAAGCAGAAAAAAGTAAAGGAAGTAGTTTTTATTGGGCTGATCTAACAATAAACAACAAGTTAAAAATCTAGTAGAAGAATTGTTTTTTTTTTGTGATTTAAGACCAAACAAACGAACACAGGATACCACTACCTTAAAAGCTGTAGGATTAAGCTTTTTCATCGATACGATACAGTGTTGTGCTGACAGAGATAGGCATCACTAGCGCGTCGCGGCGTCGGCGGCGAGGGCCCGCCATTTACCGCGACGACGCCCCGGCCCGGGGGCGGCCGCCGAATTGCGGGGGATTTACTTTATGATAATTATTTCGATTGCAATCGTGAGGAAAGAGCCAGGGCGCACTCGAACCGATCTCGAGACGACCGACGCGAGGAGCCCGTAAAAATCACAGCTTTACAGCGAACCACTTTTTACAGCCGAACGAACAATTTGCACTGTGATTGGTTGAAATTAGAAAGCAATATAAATATTAAAATCACAAGTGTCTCGGAGGGTGGTTTGATTAAATATAAAGCTTTCTCAATAAAGGGTGGAAAACGAGTTATATGAAATAGTAAACAGATTTCTAAAACACATTTTACACAAATTAGACGAGGTATTCCCTTGACTTTTAACTCTCTACATAAATATATTCTACTTACTCTCATAAGCAACAACTTAGATTATTAGAACACTGTATCTAATTTGGTATTATGATTAGAAAAGTGAGAAGTTGGTCCCTAAGTGGCCCTTATATTTAGTATATTAAAGGTCACATAATTATGTCCTATTACAGTGCTTATGCATTTTGTCATAACATTCCTAGAAGTAAATGGAATGCGGAATGACGACAGACAACATGCGAGCCGCGTGAATACAAAACAGTTATGATAGTCATACTCATCAGAGTAACAGTAACGTTTTTAGCAGATTTAGATAAATCGTCAAGCCTTACACGCCTCGTGTGATAGTAGAAGGTCTAGGAATCTAGAAGAAAATTGGCATGCTATCTAATAAGTATAATTTTAAACATACTTCTGCAATAACAAGATGTTTGCTACCATGCCTATACGAGAATGGAAACAGTTCAGCTACGTACTTATTTTTTGACTATTTCTCGTGGCTAACTGAAACAGTTTTTTTACATACTTATCATGAAAAGTATCTTTAAATCCCTACCGTAATTCAGTTAGCTTGAACTTTATTACACGGCAGCTTCATTTTTATCAAAGTTTTTAATTTGCCAGAAAAGATAGAGTGGGCAGAAAAAGAAAAACTTCTTCTATAAAAGTTGTGCTTTCAGCAGAAAATTAGGTCTGTTTTGGGATGTTGGTTGGGAAGATGTTATAATATATTGATACACAGTACGGTTAGATACACGTTCGTACATAGTACATGAATATGCGATATGAACCGCAGTAAGGAACCATTCGCGACACTCCTACAAAGGTCGTATAAAAAGTTTAGCTTTGGAAGTCTAGCATATGAATATGTATGAGCTTGTGATCTTAAGCATGCATACAAAGAAAAAGCTTTGTTAAGTGTTAGTGTATTTCAGGTAGGTCGCATAACGTACCACACACCACATGAATTATCTACGGCTTATCTAATCTTGGTACCGCGATGTCATTCCAAATGAAATATTGAATACTGGGTCGTTGTTTGGCTAAGGTAATAATATTTTAAGCTAACAGACGATGTGACGCTGGTGCATTATAAACGTAAGCCATGACAGAAATTCATAAAATATTTTGCTTGGCGCAAATTTATTGCTTTCTTGAGCTTTTATGACCTTTTTCAGTAGTCAGTCAAGACTTTTACTAGTTTATGCGAGCAGAATAATATAATGAAGTGTGCGTTTAACGATGGCAGTGGTCTGTCCCGCCTGATAGAGTGGACGGGACCTGTTTGGCAATGTAATAACATAGGATTATGGATCTACACGCGTCACTACGCAACTAATTAAAGCGTAGGCAAAGAGAAAATGGCAATCTGTGGAGTCCTCCCCCCGCTAGTGGGGGGGTGTCGGTTACGTGTGCCCCCTTGGGGTGGTCGGGTGTATGGTTTTTCTGCTCGGGCATCCTTTGCTTACTTATTGATCCAGTCAAATGTGTGGAGGTGGCGCGGTGGGTGGCACGCCCGGCCCCGCGCCCCCCTGAAGGGGGTACGTCCAAATAAATCTGCCCGCCCGCGAAACACCGCAGTGACAACAGCAGCGGCCGGTAAGATGCGGTAGCACTGTCTCTATGCTGTACATATCGAGGGAAACCACCGATGCCGGCACACGACACCGACTGATGCTTTAGACAGAAGCATAAATAATTGCGAGCTCAATTTTAATTGGAATGATCTACATGGGTAGGTGGCGGGTGCGACCTTTGAAACAGACATGCGCGTGACCGCTGAAAGTACCTAGAGCCCACGACGCCTCTGCTCGTCTCACGGGGGGGTCAATGACGCTTCTTTTCCAAACAACAGATATCACATACATGACTAATATGTATGCGGTTTAAACTGTAAACAACGTAGGCTACGAAAGCTTTATAATGTTGGCGACTCGAAAGGCCGCCTTAAATTGGGATAATTAAACGAATGGACAACATAGTACATGTCTAATTGTAATGTCTGTCGAATGGTGATTATTTATTAATAAATAGGGAATTGCTAATGTGAAGATAGTGTACCGATGATGTGACATTATCTTAGTGGGGCACAGGATGAGATTGTTCATGTCGCACAGTAGGTATGAAGTTCATGCTAGCAATGAATCGTGATTATTAACATTTACAAAATGATAAAGATTTCAGAGAACTAGTCGACGTTATTTATGACCCCATCACAAATGACATTAGGGCCTTCGATTCCTAATGTTTGATTAGAGCCTATTTTACAAAAAATATGTAATCTCAGTTCGATTAGTATCAGAGCGCCCATCGGTAGCCAGGCTTAAAAAAATTAGTGTTGCATAAGGGCCTCTAAGATCAGCATAAGTTTACTATTTATTAAGTAGCCGTGATCAAACATCAAGGTGATTGGGTAATTTAAAGTTTGTTTACCAGTTGAAGAAAAATTTTAGGAAATTCTAATCAAGCTCATTTGCCCAATGATCTCCAAACGTTGAAACGCAATAAGCCTATGCCTCGACTGAACTTTTACTTAATTTTAAGTTCGATGACTTAGCTAATCAAGCAGGCGTAGAAAGATTATGACTTGGCGAGCTCAAATTTGGAATGGACAATATCAATTCAGATTTCATAAGAGCTAGAGTCAAACTCCATAATGTGCATGCCATTACATATCTCCTCAATATCGATTAGATAGTAATGCAAGTAAACGTATTTGAGGCACACAATCAAAACTGCATTTGTGGCAAGTGAAACATTTTCGTGGTTTCTTCAATTTAGCTATTTTTCGTCTAATGTGTAAAAAGAAGCGCGGTCTTATATATTGACCACACATTATGGCATGTCAGTATATTCATAGAAATTGCCTTTGTTTTCCTTGCCTCTAGCGGCGGTAACAACATTAGCGCGTCGGCTTCTCTGAGACACGTGCAACGAGCAATAAAATGTTTAAATATTACAATTGTGCATAAGTAATGACGGGTTTCCATCCCAGAGCTTTGCAACTAACCACCACCGTAACAATCTTCCGGAGTTGAATTCCTACATGGTTTAACAGCTTGTGCGGTATAATGGAAAGACTTCGGTACTTCTAAAGATCTTACTTTAGCATACGTATTATATTATACACAACAGTCATGGCCTAGGTATTTATATTACTTCTTTAGAAGGAACAAAGTATCAAATAGGGAACCCAGAATCAAATACATCATGAAGCAAAAGGTTGTCTTTTCGAATAGAGCCGTTCAACGGTTTAAAGGCCAGCAAACACTTTTTCTATTACTCTCAAATCGTCATATCCGTTGGTTGTTTTTATAACTCTTAATAGTCCTGGTATCGTTAACGTTACTGGTGCGCTTTAAAAACCAGTTTAAAAAACGATTAGAAAAGTTTTTTAAAACACAAGTGAGACGGTGAATTTGGTATGTTTCACGAGTTTTAAAGAAATAATAGAATAATACTGATATGTACCGTTATACGGGACCGTCACCAGTTTCTGTGTAATAAGTGTATCGCTGAATTGTAAACGCAAAAACTTTGTGAGGCAAATGTTTGTACGGACACGGCGCGGAGCGTTGGACATGTTACCGATGAATATTGCATAAATATATTTGGTCTCGTAACGGTTGGACATGTGTTGATTCCAACTACCAACATATGTATTATGATTTATTTATGCGACCGAGGGATGACAGATTTGTTTTGATTTTCTTTCAACTAGAGCTCGTTTTCAAAGTTGAAACAGTAAACTTGAATTATAAAATGCCGTTCTTGTTATCATTCATACATAATGGCGTAGTGATTTACATACATCCATCCTCAATATTTAAAGTTGTCTTACCGTTTGTTTCGTTTTAACTACTTATGAAGATTTTTGTTTTCCTTTAGCGAAGGTTCTGACTCCCAAGAGAAAGCTTTTTGGCCATTTCTTCTCTTATCATTTAAACATATTTTTTTTTAACTACATTATCCATTTATTGATCCAGGTCTTTAGATTATTAAATTAAAACAGCACAAGCTCTCTTTAACAAACATGAAAGAGCCAAGAAACAAGTTAAATGCGTAAATCAAGCTAAATGTCTCGACCGTTTTGAATAAATTGACTGTGTTAACGAGATCTCATTTATGAAAACAAAAAAAATTGCGTTCCATTGTCCAATATTAAAGAATCTTAACATGTCGTTTAACGTGAAATAGAATGGACTTGGTCTTTTACATACAATAGGAACAAAAAAAATCCTTGTGAGTGCAGGTTATAATCTAAATATTTTAAGCAAATTTAAGCTATGTAATTAGTTATACAGCTATCAGAACAGTAAACTTCTCATGTCAAAACTCAAGAAGTAGAATCTTTAAGTCAGTTTAAGCCATGATTGACTAAATAAATTAAATTAAAACAATTCGTTTTCCATTGTAATGAAGCCAAAGAAAATGTATGTGCTATCCTTAAAGATTAATATTTATGTACTAATCATAAGAGGAAAAGACGAACAAAAAAGTTCAACCGTTTTTGGTAGAACTGGTCATGATAGAAAAGGGGCTAATCATGTTTATCTTAATATATATAAATCTCGTGTCACAATGTTTGTCCTCAATGGACTCCTAAACCACTTAACCGATTATAATAAAATTCGCACACCATGTGCAGTTCGATCCAACTTGAGAGATAGGATAGTTTAAATCTCAAATTATAGTCGCAATTTTAAGAAATTGACGCGGACGAAGTCGCGGGAATCAGCTAGTTTTCATATAAGTATTAAATAAATGAAAGTTAAGTTAAACAGATTAGGTAATCGAAATTAAAAGCATATTTCTCCTGCAAACCAGTTTGACTTAGACGTCAGGGCAAGTGGACTTAAATCTGAATTGCACAACAATGTAAGTACGTTGATCTGCGCGCGCGCAGCGTTGTTGCAACGTCATCTCCTCGTAGTAGACCTCATACCATATACTACGGCACAATACCAGCAAGTTGTTAAGACATGCTATGTAAATATCAGGAATACGGCCTATTTTACCAAAGAGTATCATTTCATTTTAGATCAGTGTCAACAGCGTATGTGAGCTATTGTATGTGTTACATAAACTTTCAAACCCCCACCGTCATTGCGGTATGAAGTTGTTTCTGTCATAAGTTTTAATATTGAAGAATAATGGCGGGATTTATTATGTGTTCAGTGATATGGTTGATAATATTAATGTGGACTGTCAACTGTCGATCACGCTTGCCGCGGTCGGCGTTGGGCTTGGAGTGGTAATGTGGTAAGAGTGTAATGAGAGGGTCGGTCGGTCCTGTGTGGCGCCGCGCGGTGTGGCGCGCGGTTGGCCGGTGCGGGGCGGGAGGGCGCGCGGAAGGAATGCGTCGTTTTCGCATCGGGAGAAACGAATGCGTTTAAGCGTCGCGGGTATACAATGGCGGCGTGACGAGATCCGGTTCGCGGGCTGTGCGGGGGGCAGGGGACGGGGGCTCTAATCGATAGCCAGCGAGCGACGGCCGGGCGACTGCGGCGCATAGGTGACAGCTCGGGCCCAATCAAATTACCGGCCGTGGAGGAGAACTGCAGTGCCACGCACGCCGGAGAAACACACGCCACCGCCCGCGCCGGCCCCGCGTTCCGCCGCCGAAACTGCGCCGACGAGCTCCTATTGTCCGATACACCACCACCTCACATACGTTCGCCTATGCAACACATTGACGGATAGTCGTCACTTATCACGTCGCCCGATACGCGAGACCCACCCCCCTTAACACCCCACTTTGTACTGGGTGCAATTTGTACACGAGCTAGGTAAAATAAGCCATGTGTGAGTTAAGGTACGATAGCTTGGTAGCGCTATAGCATTATTATGTTTATCTGAAAATCTATATCTTCTAGTAGTCAGGGACAGATATTTTTTCTGTGTTAAACTTCGTAATTATGTAAATAGTTTACATAATTACGAAGTTTAGTAGTCAACTTATTATTGGTTACGATACGCATCATCAAGCATGCAGCTAGATGATTCGACTAAATGGGCAAAGAGCTTACAACTTTAAGTCAATCCAAAATGCGCTCAAGGAGTAAAATTTCACACAACACAACAACATGGATAAGACGCTTTGTAGATCGAGAAGTTTAGCCGGGGACGCCAGGACACGAGGATGAGTTTCATGGACAAAATTATTTAAAACCGGTAAAATTATTTAACCTATTAATAATTGACAATAAATAATTACAAGTAGATTTTAAATTATTTGAAATGAAGATGTTCCTTCCTAAGTTATTACAACTATTAACGAATTCGACAAAAGCTCTTCCGAATCTTGATAGGTTTAGTATCGAATATATCAGCGGATGTAAAGTAAACGACACATCTACGAGTTCCACGACTAAGGATTGGTGTACGCGCATCTAATTATAGGTTATTCCTCCCGCGTACCACACAACAGATCCACGTTGTACCATTAACGACCTGTGCACGAATGTCTACCCCGTACCTACACATAGGCAACGCTTCATACACCACATACGCAGCCGGTGTATAGAGAAATGTGATGTAACCCGTCACGCATACTGAACTCTGGTCGGTCTCGGTGGTGAAGTACTCTCAACAGATATAAAATAGCAGTAAAGGAAATAGTAAGCGATGCGCGTCGTTCAGTTAAAACAAAACTTGACATTGAAAAGGAAATTAAATCAAAACGTTACATAAAATGATAACGACGCCGTAAACAGATCGATCGTCCCATGTCGGACTCGATGAAGCTTATTTCGATGAAGACTGAATAAATGTCGCTTTTATAGGTAGGTAATGAAGTGGCCGCCACAATTAAATCGATGACATCATAGCCTCGGTGCGTAGCGTGATGGCAAATAAAAGCACAATTCAATCAACGAGACGGCCACACTTTAACCCAATGTATGTGGAGCCTTTGTACATGAACATAAGTTTATGACTTTAGAAAACTTTCTCAATCTTTAATTAAGTTTCTGGCAAAAAAAAAACAAAGTTTTTACAGGTAGAACTAAAAAAATCGCTTTCATAAAATATAAGCCTAAATCTTTGAAATCGAAAGAATTCCTGTTAAGAAAATAAAACTAATCTGCAGATCAGATGAAATCTAAGCCCAATGTCAAAGATTCAAAGTTCACGAACTTTTGACTCGTCTTCACCACTGTAAATCTACATCTAGTAAAATATGATTCGTCGCCAAGCTTTTGCGATGTCAAAGATATTACTTCGCTACGAGATGTTGGCGACAAAAGTCTATCGTGTAGAGTTTGCCTTGACCCTGACACTGTTGCCAGGTTACAGCTGGAAACACAAGTTTGGCTCACCTAGCGCAGGGTCGAGGACTGCTTGTGCCGCTTGCTCCTCGCCGACCGGCGTTTTAAGGCATATTTTCTTGAGTTTCATCGCGATTGGTGAGTCTTCTGACTGGGCCACTGCAATACAAACATAGGATTAACATCATACACATAATGTAATCAATAAGCATAGTAACATTTAAATGATTAATCACATATTCTTAAAATGCATTTATGTTGATCACTGTCTGTTGAAAGCTAGAAACTTTTTTCTAGTCAGACCTCTAACTTTGAGCTTTAACATACCTATGTTAAAGCTAAGCTACCACTTAAAAATTACATTTTTAATATCTTCATATCAGAACTGTCGCCTATAAATAACATGGCAGTTACATAAGGTAAAAATATCAAAACATGAGGAAATAAACAGGTCAGTGGTATACATTTCTGGAATTGAAGCTTATTTTAAACAAACTTGTCGATTTGGTACAAAAGCATTTGAATTTGACAAAAGTAGACGAAACGGCGAACAAGTCAAAGTTTTTTCTAGAAAATTTATGACGCTTTGAGGATTTGACTAATGTTTTAATGTGCGTAAATAGTAAATACTAATAGTGATAATGAACAGGAAAATGATTTACATTTAAGATATTTGAATTGAGCATAAAACGTTAAAGCCACGTAAAATAAAACAAATGTAAAAGTTTCAACATTAAAAGCTCATTCAATTGTGGTTGGATAAGCTCATAAAAGTTAAATTAATACTAGGATAAAAAAGGGTACATAATGGTCAATTAAAAGTGTATAGTTAGAATGTGTAACAGTGTGCCAGGGCTCGTCTGTGACCTTGACGGCCTGAGCGTCGGCCACCGGAGACCGGGACGCCGCACAGTGGGCTGATATTACAAGGTTTGGACTTAAGAGATGAAATGTATATTTTTGGTATCTAGGCATAATTTATAAACTTTTCTCATCTGGAACTTTTTTTTATTTAACCAGTAGTTTCGGAGATATAGGCATTTCTATTTTGAAAGAAAAAAATTTTTTTTTTGTTTCATAATTCGCAGAGAAGTTTGACAGAGTGTACCTAATGAAATAAAACTTACAATAACTTATACTAAACTACCTCGTGAACATTTTACATAACCTAGTGTTCAATCAAGTTTTGAAAATGTTCAACTTTTTCCACATCACCCTATGACGTCATTTGTTTTGACACATATTTCCGAGAATTAAGTGATAAGAGTGCACGTGCACAACCACAAGTAAACCTGCTGCGTTTTCTCCGGATGAAGCTTTGGGGTTATTTTTATCACTTAAGCTGACCAAGTGGCAATATATTACTTTAAGAAAAAGCGTTAATGAAAAAGAAAGGAATGTATTTCCATCCTATTATCAAGTGCAACACGCGAAAACGGAATGCTTTCCTCCAAAAGAATATATCACAATTACAGAAACTTCCGCCAAAATAAAGTTACAAGCTTTACTGGATATAACGACAAAAAGAATAATGATGCCTCTCACTATAGACGATGATAATAAAAAATTAACACTCATTAGTAAGTGGGGATTCGATGGTGCTTCTAATCAAGCCAATTACAAGCAAAAAATCTCAACAGACGACGAAACTTTGGATAAGCAACTTGATGATACAAGTATATTCATGGGAAGTTTAGTACCAATCAAATTGGTTTGCGGCGAACAAGATATTTGGCAAAATGATTCACCAAATTCATCTTACTGGTGTCGTCCAATCTTTTTCGAATTTATGAAAGAAAACAAAATAACAATATTGCGGGAAAAAAGTGCTGTTGAAGAAGAGATTGCTAATTTAAAAGAAACAGAAGTTGGAGAAATGAAGATTTCACACTCTTTATTAATGACGATGATAGACGGAAAAGTAACATCAATTTTATGTGACACTTCATCTCAGAGATGCGATATTTGCAAAGCCACTCCAACTGAGATGAATAATTTGCCCTTAATAATGTCAAAACAAGTTGATCCAGATCTCTGTAAATATGGATTGTCATCATTGCACATCTGGATACGAATGATGGAATGCATTTTGCATATAGCTTACAGATTAACGATAAAGACATGGACTGTAAAGGGAGACAACAAGTGCATCATGGAAAACAGAAAGAAAAATATACAAGACGCGTTTAAAAATAGGATGGGACTTTTGATTGACGTTGTCAAACAAGGTCATGGCTCTACCAATGACGGAAACACCGCTAGAAGATTTTTTGCAAGCCCAAACGTGACTGCTGAGATAACTGGTGTCAATGAGGACCTAATTAAGCGGTTTTCCACAATTTTAGCAGCAATTTCGTCGGGCTATCATATTGACACAGTCAAATTTCACGAATATGCTCAAGCCACCATGCAACTGTATTTGGAATTATACAGCTGGTATTACATGCCTTCAAGTGTTCATAAAGTCCTTATGCATGGTGCAGCTATCATTGAAAGTTTCGGTTTAATACCAATTGGACACTTATCTGAAGAAGCGGCCGAAGCTAGAAATAAAGACTTTCGTAGATACCGTCAAAACCATTCCAGGAAATGCAACAGAACAGCTACAAATGAAGATATTTTGAGCAATTTATTGATCAGCTCTGATCCACTAATTTCAACAAAACGCCACAAACTTTGCAGAAAACATAAAACTTTGTCTGAAGAAGCGCAATGTTTATTAATTATTGAACAGGCACAATCCTTTGATGATGACGATCAGGAAAATTTTGAATTCGTTAACGTAGATAGTCTTGACAGTGATTAAATTAATACAATTTCGTGTGATTACTTGTGAAGTGTGTGAATTGTGTGAAGTGTGTGAAGTGTGTGATGTGTGTGAAGTGTGTGAAGTGTGTGAAGTGTGTGAAGTGTGTGAAGTGTGTGAAGTGTGTGAAATGTGTGAAGTGTGTGAAGTGTGTGAATTGTGTGAAGTGTGAGAATTTGTGATAATGTAATTTATAGAATAATGTTAAATGTATCTGTACATTGTTTTTAAGTTGTATGGTTATGAATATATATTTATGATTATTAATAATTGTTATTATTTATTTTATCGGTTCCTAGTGGATTAGGCCTAAAGAGGACACCACTACAAAAAATAAAACGCGCCTAGTTCTTAACCTCTAGGGTGGTGTGGAATTAAGAACAAAAGTTGAAATTGCGGCCAAAACGGGAAAAAACGGGACACGAGCATAGGCGATAAAATAGGACAAAAATATGTTTTATGCATAGGTAAAGTCAATTCTTTGAGAACATTTGAGAATTCCGAGATTTTGATTGTTTTTTGTTTTGCTTCATACAAAAATAAGTTTGAGTGTTAATAATTCCGAAAATACTAAGTTATCTGAAAAATCGCATCCGAAATAGTTTCTTATAATCAATAGGTTGATGCAACCCTATATTCAAAAATAAAAAATCATTCAACTTTTTTTTTTCAATGCTAAGTCCACTACCGGCCCATTTCGGTCCACCGTGCGCCGCCGCGGTCGTCGAGGGCGCGACTCGAGATCCCGGGTAAAGGTGTACGCACACCGTCTGCTGCATTAGTAATATAATATCGTCGCTGATTGCAGTGATCTTTTAGTTTTCTAATAACCTATGCTTAACATTTCGCAGATTGTAACAGTCCTTCGGTATCCTAATGGCAAAAACACATAACATGAAAAGAGTGTCTACTCGCAAATAAAATCGAAACAGTGAGTCGTATCATTTTGAAAAATCTGTTTTTTTTTTTAAACTCGCCCTTTTAGTTTAAACTCAAACATTATGTCACTATGTAACCGATGTCATATACGAGGTGCTGTTTAAAAAAGTATTCATCACGATATCGTGTAGTGGTATAGTGGCCAGTGTGCAGGCGCCGCACACGTCGTGCGGCGAGATATCGTGTAGTGGTATAGTGGCCAGTGTGCAGGCGTCGCACACGTCGTGCGGCGCGATATCGCTAGTGTGTCGTGGTTACGGCAGGGCAGGTGCAAGCGAGGCTGCACGCTGCGCCGCGCGGAGGCTGCGCCCACCCTCGCCACCCCGCGTCACCCTTACACCCCCCTCCCTAACCCTCCCGCGCACGCCATCTTAACAAATCGATAGGATATGACTGTTCTCCACTTCGCGGGTGCGACTTTTGGGCGCGGACTGAATGACCCCTCTTGATTGCGTAACGCAAAGCGCGTGAACAATAGAGTCGGGCGAGATTCTGCTACCGAGACGTCGCTACTTTTACAACGAACTCCACGATCCAACGACAAGGATAAATCTAAAATATCATAATCATGCAAACAAACCGCAGGGCTTTTCACCTGAACAAATGTTTGTTTAGCACCTTCCAAACGGGATTCCTTATAAATAACCGTCAAGATAATATGAATACGTAAGCGACATTATTTTATTCTCAATAACTTTCAAGGTATTCACTACAGTGCCGTATATGGTAAAACATGTAACTTAACTTTACCTGGCGGAAGAGAAAACGTTAATAATTAGCTACAAGGAGGTATCAATTAATAAAGATTATAATAACAGCGAACCGAGTCAGACGGGATTAGTAGTAATACAGTTTACATCTTGAGGTTTACGAGGACGTTATAGCCGCATCATTTAACCAATATGGGTAAACAGTAGTGCAGAGGGCAATAGGCGAAGCTTTATTGTGCTACAATATTGGTCAACCACGATTAAACTGACGTAGTGCGATGGTTTCACTACGGATACAGAGAATTACTAATGTTATGAACGGGGATGTTTTGTTTATACGTAGGGTAGTAGAGGGCAAAGGTGAGAGAATGCGGGACAGTTGGTGGGCGAAGGCTGTGAGTAATTTGGGGATGTTTTAGAAAAGCTTCTAGGTTAGAATAGTCAAACGCCTGTACAAGTTGGAAGTTACTAGGCAATCCGTCGATCCTTAAGTTTCATTTATTTAACATTCGCCCAACACAAGAAACATGTGATTAAACTTATGCTAGATATGGGCTCGCTTATATAGATACTGTTTATTTTAAAATCTAGGCTACAATTTGCCATCACCGGGAGCAAAGTCACGGGAGATCGTTAGTTATTATTACATTACCAACAAAGTTTTTATAAGTTTTCATAAACTTTAACTAGGGCATTTATATTTGTTTTTAGTACATATTATAAGTAATTAATTAGCTTGGGTTGCAAAAAATTTGGTTTTTATACTTTTTACGATTTGATGATCCTGATTTAATAAGGAGAGAAAATAGTTTTCGTATTTTGAAATGTTTAATGGTTTCCTAGATTAATCTTGAAAAACGATGTCGCATACGTGTGGCTTTAAATAAAAACAACTTTATAGTTACTCACAAGTCCCAAAGTTAGACAAAGTAGAGAATCAACTTGTGATGATCATAATACATAATTAGCTTGAAAAATTAAAAGTTGTAGGTATTTCTCAAGGATATAAAATAAATAACTGTGACTGCAAAATAATGCTTTAACGAAAGCAAAGTTATTTGGAACGAAACCTTAAAATGTAAATGAAAGAATTATCCGCAGTTGGATAACCGTTCAATACTCATGTACGCTTACGATTCATCGCGTTTTAGTGAAATGGAATTTGGTGGCGCCTTTTTCATCAGCAAACAGAATTAATTCAATGAGAAGGTAATCCCGACCGTCCTTTAACCCAAGCGGGAACGGGAGTAAACCGCGGGCCGCTCCCGCCATCTCTACTTAAATATTCACGCCCTCTAATGACACGATGTCGGCTCACTTTAACAAGGTTCTAGGTGGCCAGCTTCCGCGCACATTTGGAACCTTACCAAGCTTAGATATATTAACAAAAAATTAAGATAATCAGCCGTTGTAAGTGATCCAGGTAGAAATAAAAGTTAGGTTAGTTCTTTAATACAATGCTGCTAAGGATTGATTATATTATACAAATAATATTCATTTATTTTGATTTATATTGTTTGCCGCCATTATCGCTTTTATTTTTTTAATAAACTCCACGTTTCATACGTAACTTACGCGACGTAACCTCTTCTCCAATCCATGAATATTTTTTAAGAATTAGTTAATTGTTTATACAAATCTAAATAATTATCTCGGGGACATGTAGCCTGGCTTTAATAAAACGGTACATAAAAAAATTTGATATTATAACTGTCATTTTGAATAAACTTAAAATTATACTGAATTCTTATTTTTGAACACAAAAAAGAACCTAGTAGCACTTTCGTGCGCTTTGTCATCATCATCAGCCGGAAGACGTCCACTGCTTAACAAAGGCCTCCCCCCTAGAACGCCACAATGAACGACAACTCGCCAATTGCATCCACCGGGTGCCCGCAACTTTGACGATATCGTCGGTCCACCTGGTGGCAGGCCTGCCAACGCTGCGTCTTCCGGTTTGTGGTCGCCACTCGAGAACCTTTCTTCCCCAGCGGTTATCGGTTCTTCGAGCGATATGGCCTGCCCATTGCCACTTCAACTTGCATATTCTTCGAGCTATGTCGGTAACTCTAGTTCTTTGGCGAATTTCCGTATTCCGGATCCTGTCGCGCAAAGAAACCCCGAGCATAGCTCTCTCCATAGCTCGTTGAGTGACTCTGAGCCTCTCCAAAAGGCCAACCGTTAGCGACCACGTCTCAGAGCCATATGTCATCACTGGCAACACACACTGGTCAAAGACCTGCGTCTTCAAACACTTTTATTTATTTTTTTTGAAATTTTGGACGAAAAGATGTCGCGTAGTTTCCCGAACGCTGCCCATCCGAGTTGGATTCTTCGGGCGACCTCTTCGTCGAAGTTGGACCGGCCTAATTGAACTATTTGTCCAAGATAGACTTTGTATATGAACATGATTATTTTTAGGGTTCCGTACCTCAAAAGGAAAAAACGGAACCCTCATAGGATCACTTCGTTGTCCGTCCGTCCGTCTGTCAAGACCGTTTTTCTCAGGAACGCGTGAAGGTATTAAATTGAAATTCATATCAAATACTCGGGTCTATAATACCTTTAAGCTGTAACAAAATCCAACTTTTATGTCATCGCAATCAACAGAAATAGATACTTACAGGTTTGTACGGAACCCTCGGTGCGCGAGTCCGACTCGCACTTGGCCGGGTTTTTGTATTTCATAAGCAAAGTTTAACTTTAATTTTGTCCACGACTTCATCACAAAATAGTTAGCAATACACCAGAAATGTATCATTTGCATATAAAAAATATCATGGTGTGTTTCTAGCATTAGATTCAATTCCGGTTTCTGCGAGATTAAGGTGAAACAAGAGGCAAAGACAAAAAAAACTCAATTTTCTGATGATTTCACAATGGGATGATGATGAGAGTTGCAGTATTATTTAAATAAAACACAAATTAACTGGCTGTTGCCGTTTAATCCTGGTACGGATTAAATGTAATTACCACTAACAAGAACTTTCTCATTTAACCTGAAGGCAGCTTCGCTTGGCACAATAAATGTGGTGTTCTCATTGTAATGAAGCGGAAACAGTTATGAGTGACAAAGTATGCGAACGAACAGAGTAAATTGTTCTAATGATAATACATATTCATTGGCGCGACGACTTCTCAGACTTAACGGTTTCAGACGCGGTGACCTACGGTGTCCCGCGACTCGCGACAAATGTCTGGATATTAAGAGTACGAAACAACGGAACCGCGAAGCTCCATCTGACCTTAATAAGGTTAAATTATATGTACTGGTATTAGTGAATACAAAATATGATGAAGTTTATGATAATTACGGAATATGCTCGGAGCTTACTAAACGGAATGGTAGCCAAGGGCAGGTTGAAGGAGTCTGGGACGATCGAGAGCACGTTGGGTTTATGAAATAGCCAAGTTAACAGGAACCCCCTGGATGAGAGACGCGCAAGGCCGAAAAAAAGGAAAGGCCTATACTATGCAGTGTGTGATTTCGGACTAAAATGATAATGATGCTCGGAAACTTATGTCTGCAGTTATACAATCTTAAATTCATCAGTTAAATTAGTTTCGCAACAATAATTAAAAATTCTGTAACAAATAGTACAATAATATGGAAGAAAATGATTCGGGATAAGTAGCCGAGGAAACGTCATTCAATTCTGACATGTAAAAAGTATAAGTTGTCGGTACGGTGCTGACCTGTACTAAAAATGAATTTGTGTACGATAAGCAAGTATCTACTCGAATGATCCAACTGCGTACTCTTATCATATGTGTATAAATATGACATTATTGTATAATGATAACGTTTTAATATTGTTTCAGGAAGGAAGACAGAAAGATTATTTATATAAATGTATTGTTGGTATTCCATACTCAATTACTAGTACTCTATTATACTTCTATTATCTATTAGTAGGTACTATGCCATATTCTCAAGCCTATTTATTCTCTAAATAATTACAATATATCAGTTTCATTGTATAATATAATAATATTCCGGGATATCTCACACACGGTTATCTGATCCCAAGCTAAGCAGAGCTTGTGTTATTGTAACCAGACAACTGATAAACTTACTTATATATTTCTAAATACATACATATTATAGATAAATTACACCCAGACACAGAACAAATGATCGTGCTCATCACACAAACATTTGTCCTGGGTGGGAATCGAACCCACGACCTCCGGTATAGCAGTCAGGGTCACTAACCACTAGACCAACAGGCCCGTCAAGTATAGTTATATATAGTTTAACATAGCCAAAGTAGTAGGTACTAATACGGTTCTTAGCAACATTTTCAAGACGTTCTTGTTTAACAATGCGATTAAGTATGTCAGATACGATAAAAAGAATATTCTTCGACACAATTCGTTTAAATAAAAATAACTTTACATTATTATCAACTACTCAAGTTTAATGTAACAAGGTAAAGGAAATGTATAATAATAAAGAGGAAACTTAATTAAATTTTATTTAATTAAAAACGTCATATAGAAAATTTATTTATACTTGTATGCGTGTATGTGGTTACAGAGGCGTCGCGTTGGAAAGCAGTCGTAAAGATGACACTATTTCTTTTCATGCAAAGATAAACTGGCTGCTTAACATTAAGGAAGGCCAATAAATCATTCGGTTTAAAACAATCGTTTTTCATTTTCATAGAAATTTAATGTAACTTAGTAGGGGACAAAATCATATAAAAAGGTAACGAAAACTTCTTGATCCGTTTTTAATCGTTGACCAATACTATGATTTCGTATTTAATAGACGTGACAATGAGTAAGCATCATTAATAATAATATTCCGGGACAACTCACACACGGTCATCTGATCCCAAGCTAAGCAGAGCTTGTGTTATGGTAACCAGACAACTGATAAACATACTTATATATTTCTAAATACATACATATTATAGATAAATTACACCCAGACACAGAACAAATGATCGTGCTCATCACATAAACATTTGTCCTGGGTGGGAATCGAACCCACGACCTCCGGTATAGCAGTCAGGGTCACTAACCACTAGACCAACAGGCTAGTCGTCATTCACGTGACACATTAGTTTAACGTAAAAAGAAACGTGTATAATATAAATTTGACATCTACTCAATATATGGAGCGGCTAGCACCTGCAGAGCCTCAAGTCATGACCTTGACGTTAATACGCAATATCTACTTGAACGGTCAGCGTTCTGTATTACAATACTTATGTTGAATAAATTAATACTAGATATGATGTGGCAAAAAATTATACGGTTGATATAGCCTAACGACAGACGTTTGGGCATACTGTTTGTTCTTGATAAGCAAGCACTAGTTTGTTGTCAACGTTAAGTAATATCTGAGTGTGGGCATAATGATTAAATCAACGGCCTCTTATCAGTTCATAAAAATCTTCATTATTTTAGTAAATGCACATAAATTGATATGTGCTAATGTGCACACTGCACAGCTATTTTTATAATAGGGTTTTTTTCATGTACCTTTCATTTTACTTATGCTGCTTATAGTATGCTAAAAAATCAAACCAACCATGTCTAATTTACGGGGGTTGGAGGAACCAAATATTCTGCATGTTTGAGATTTTAGGTAAATTTTCAGGTTTTCGCTATATTGCAATAGGGAGGTTGGTTGTATAGGAGTTGGGGGGGGGGGGGGGCTAGACATTATAGAGAAGGCGGGGTTGAACGATACATGTTCGCCATTAGGCAACGATGTCACCGCACCTATACGTATGTGTGCTCGCAGTGCGCCAGCAGAGCGACGAAACGGATACTCGCTTCACCTGCTCGCTTCCGCTCTCTAATTACAAGAAACGTACAACTAACAAAACCTTTTATTATTATATATTATCGATTTTAGTAAATATATGAACACACACTTAAGTCAAGAATTTGCAGATTGGAGTTTAACTTTTACTTTATGTCAGTTTTGTGGAACAGGTTATATCACAGCTTGTAATGAATTTGTAAAACCAACGATCCAATGTCAAGTTGCTTGTCCATATATGGAAATCTAATACCTCAAATATTACGAGTCCGGTTTCAATGAGTGAGACGCTAGAACGTAAGCTACGGGTGTTGAAACAATGCGACGGTGTTGTACAAGTGCGGATCGGTCGGATGCGCGGGGGTCATCGACCCGTGCCCCCCTCCCGCGCGCCTACCGCGGTCTCACTTTCGATGCGCCCGAGGCCTCAACGATCCACGTGCCCGGTGCCCGTGCGCAGCCACCGACGGCGACGCCGTCGCCGGTGACGTCAACGCCTCCAGGACCACGCGCAACGGTGCGACTCACCAGAGCGTGAAGCTGTTTGTGCTTTTCATTAGAACGCCCATGGGAACCATGCTAACGACGGTAGCTTTAGTCCTTTCCCTTACTAACATAGTTTTAAAACATTCTCAACGTTGTTCTGCTTATTCGGTGAGTAGCCCGTATAGACTTCCAAGTTAGTGATGATTTAGATATGCATATTTTGTTTGGTTTACATTCAAACAATGAAATACGATATTTACAACTGTCTCATTTATGGGCTCAGAAGTATTGGCACCAAATGCCGAACATATTGGCTCGAAGAAAGTGCGAAATATCACGCATTGGTGCAAATGAGAAGTTAAACAAAATTGTAAACTCTACTCTGACTATGACTGGGTGTTACATTTAACTGTCTACTCTACCAGTAGACACAAAGACAGCGCCGAAGACGAAAGTTATTTCATATGTACTCATTGTAAATATGAAATAACTTTCGTCTTCTCAGTATCCAAACTAAGCACAACATAAATTAAAATCATACAACTCTTAAATGGTTTATCTAGCAATGTCGTATTAATTTAACATGACGAGAAGACTATATAACATTGTTGAACATCAATACAAAAATGGAGGATTTAAAGGCGACTAACTTGTTTAACACGGCGCTTTTTATCGTTCGAACGACAACAGGTGTTGTTCTCATAATTTTAACAAGTCAAGTCAATAAGTTACATGTATATTTTCACAGATATTTAGATTTAACCTTATTTGACGTGAAAAAACCTTTGGGTAAATTGGATCTCCCATTGACCTGTTGCCACGATGGTCCATTCATTGCGCGAAGTCCTATAGCGCAATAGATGGACAAGCTTTAGTAAAACTGATTAGTGATTTCATTAAGGGGGTCAGTTCTATTGAATTAACTACATGATTACCATGTCCTATACTTCGTGAATGAAAATTCAGATACGGTGTTTGTAGAGAAGAATTTTAGTTAATAAAAATCTGATTAAAATAAATGAACTAAAAAGTAGAGCTTCCAGAATGTTATCAATGTATTCTTTACGCCTTTCTCTAGCGTCGTTTCTTTCTTGAAACCATCCTACTAAGGCTGTATGAAAATTATTCTTGCAATTCAGAATTCCCTTTACTGGCGCCACAAAGTCTACCAAGTTTCGTTAGAGATATTTAATACAACGAACAAGAGACGGTGACATGCTCTCGCAAGGTCCTTGGGTCCATGGGTGATTTTACACATACAAATCACTAACATAAACATTGTCGGGACCAAAGCCTGTGAGCCGTACAAATATTTATCTCGCGTAAAACGGATCAGTAACCGACACAAAAGGCAGCTTGTGTGCACGTTGCACCTTTATGGTGCCCAGTCTCAGGTAGGTTTAGAACATCTATTCTTAAAACAATATTACCCGTACCGCACTTCTTAATAATGAAATCGAATGTCGACATTGACGCAGACAGTTGTGATATTTGTAAAATTTATCGCGACATCAACGCGCTTTTGCTTAGCAACGAAAAACCGGCCGGTGTTTAAGGCTGTGGTCATATTACTACTATAAGCGATGCAACCAGCGAATTTTAATCTTATTTTCCGTGTGGGTTTTCGTGGTTTTGGGTAAACCTTCAAAATCTGCTGATTTCCGGGAAATACTCTCGGTGGCAGGGTTTATTCATAGTTTTATTATATTAGCTGCGTCCATATAAAGCTATATACATAGGAAGATGCATGCGGAAGATGAAATTAAACTTGATTTGGCAATAAAAAGAAAACAATGAATTCAGAGTGATGGCATGATTTTTTTAAGGTAAGCTCAGTCTGTATCAATATTACCGCTATCACTTATTGCTCAGCCAGGGGTTGAAGGAACAGTCTTAACAATGTTGCAGTAATCGACTCAACTCGTGTAAGCAACCATTACACAATCGATTGCGTAATAGAAAGTTGTGATTCGTTATCAACCAGATGGTTTAAAACATTCTTTTACATGCGTCAGCCGACTAAATATTTCTGGTACACTAATAACAGTAAATTGAAAACGTAGCTCTGTTACCTAAAAACCTGATTTTATCGGTTCTGATACAAATTTTAGGATTATCCACAATAATAATCTAGATCGCAGTTACGATTGTCACACATGGTTTATTAAACTTTAATGATCTGGCATGCATCAATTTGAATTAAATTGATGTTTTATTAAATTTCTACTAAAACCGTAATTGTGAATTTTAACTGTATGTTGTATACCCTGAATGAACTGAATATTCCATTTAAGATGGAATTATCATCTTGAATGGAATATGTAATAATTAAGCAAGTATACATTACGCATTTAAATAAGTAGTGAGTTGGCAGTGAGCAAGCCGCGTAACGGTGTCTAGTATCGAAGTTGTCGGCGAGGGTCATCGGCGCGTGGCGACAATTAAAACCGGGATAAGTGTTGCGTATACCTGCGAGATGAGGGCGCCACGGTCGATACGAGGGGGAACCACCCGCGGGGAGGGGCCAGCCATTCGGTTAAGGAGTTTAGAATACAAGTCACGGAGTATTGATGTCTCCCGTGTTATTTTTATTGCGTAAAAGGACAACTAAACAGTCCCCTGCTCCTCTGCACGCCTGCTGCGCCATAGGTTGGCTATAGTGAGATGCTTGATTGGAAGACGAAGACGGCCTTTAACGATCTATTGTCTAGTAACAGGTAGCCTTTGTTTTGCCAGTGTTACAACATTTTGATTTTTATAACTTGCGTAAAAATGCCTTAGTTATTTCCAATCTTAAGTCGTACTTATACCCGAAATACACGTTAATATGGTAAAAATGTTTCAATTATGTAAATGGAATAATGAACTTCGATTACGGTGTGTAGAAAAATAAGCATCTTTTCAACATCTGCGTCACAAGATGTGTGGGTGTTGAGGCGGCAGACAGAGCGAGCGGGGGTGGGGCGGGGTGCGGGTGAGCCAACTCTTCATTCCCATTTAGCTACTGAATTGTACAGCGGGAGGAGGCCATGATTATGTTTACTAACCCCGGCCGCCCGCGCCCCCGGTCTACGCGGTCCGAATTAACACACGATCTTTGTCCCGAAACTCGGTCTTAACATAGCCACCCTGTCGATCGGTGTCGCTATGTGCGAAATTGCGGATGGCGGATATGTAAGCACTCTGTTTATCCGTTCGATTGTTCGAGAGCCATATACAGATTTTAAAGCATTCTATTTCAAAATAATTTTGATGACAGGCTATGTTAAATCTTGATCAAAATTAAATTTGAATACTAACTGAAAATATGTCAAGACAAAAATAAATTAAATCTTTGTGTGCAGTGATCGAACCCGCAACCTATTGCCCAGAACACTGGTAACGCTGTGAAAATTAATATATTATATACATCTATTTATTCCTAATCCCATGGTGTATACTGAAAAGTAAAGTGTTATCTATTACAAAACTAGCGTATTCAAAAATAACTTTTAGTAGCGTCTGTTACTGATTTAGCTAGAAACTAGTATAGACATAGTTTATATTCATATATTGTGTTCATGCAGGAAGAACGGGCATACCAAATATTTTTTGTAAATAAAAAGAAGTTTAAACTGTAAATCAAGGCGCGTGCCCACACCACATGAGTAGATAAACGGAACAGAGGCAAAGCTTCTTAAGAACGTGCAAAATTGTTACCTATTTTGTTAGGGTTGTCACAATAGGTGAAGACAAATCAAACAAAACGTTTTTTAAATAGTTTTAATAGTCAGTATGATAGAATAGAATAGTTTACAAATTACTTACTCTAAGAATTTTCTTTTTATAATTTTTGTTTTTTTTTTAATAAAAAATACCTACCGTGTTGTACAAATTACTCTCTTCTTATTATAAAAAGGATCATACAATAAAATAAAGGTACTTGCTTGAAAAAGTAATAACCAAATATTTACTTACCTATTGTACTCCTTGGGATAGTTAAAGTATGATATATTTTTGTTTTCTCTATTATTATTCATACACACGGTACAATAAACAATCATTATTATTAATATAATATCACGTTTTAACAACTAAACTTATAAAAACTTAAACTTGCAACTAACAAAACAAACAGCGTGCGTCGGACTGACCCTTAGATTGTACACTGGCTGTGCCAGCGTAAACTGGTTTTTTCCAGTCTCGCCGCGTATGTGACAAGCGGCCAGTGGTCACGCACACATGCCCCGCGCGCTTGTGTGCGTGCAACCGATTCGAGCGGTTGTTCGAAGCTTTGCCTCTGTTCCGTTTATCTACTCATGTGCCCACACGGCGCGGCGGCGCGGCCAGACGGCGGCCACAGCGTGATCAAGTGTTATGAGTGGAACAAAAAATATGGGTTCACTCACTGTATGATGTAACATGTAATATACTTAACGACGATATCGCTTGAGCATCAGACCTGTGCACATACTACCACGGAAGAATGCTTGTAAAAGCTACAGCACAATACGGCTACATTGCCTTGTTTTAAAACTTCCAGACTCAAGATGAAATTGGGTCAAGTAAGAGCAGGCAGAGGTGGCGAGATGACTTAGACGAATACCGCGAGGTCTGATTCGAGGTGTATATGGAAGGGCTTGGGGTACGCCTTTGCCCATAAGTGGAACAGAAAAGGCTTTAAAAACAGACCAACAAATGTCAGAAAACCCTACTTTCCAGTTTTTTGTATTGTAGTCACAAAGAAAAGGTGTAGAGAAAGTTACATGCCCTCAGATAAACTCACCCTTCAAACCTGATCTAAATAGTTGTCGTATTACTATAGTGTTACAAATGAACACATAGTTGACCTACTGATCTTCTTTACGGTGGCGTTGGTAATCGTCTAAAAAGTCGACCGCGTCGCAACCAGCCCTCTGACCACCGGGCGTGAGGCTTATGTGTAAGTAATAGGCAGGCATTTTATTTAAAAAGGTCCATCATTGCCAAGAAAAAAAGTTCTGTTTTATATTAATCTGTAAATTGACACTATATGGAGTTATTTTATCTGGAATCATGACACCAAATGTTTTTTTATTAATTTGTGCAGTGTAAAATAAATGACACTGAAATTCTAAAACGGCTACTCAGGTTTAACGCATGTTTACAAAACTTAAAAAGCACAACATGACTTGTGTCCTTTCCGTCCGTTAATTCTTGATGCTGTGGCGGCTACATACCACACGGGCGGCAGGGTCATTACCACGCGGCTGGGGGCGCGTTCCTGCTAGCGCCGAGCGCTCCCGACAACGTTTACGTAACACTGTCTTTATGACACCTCTGATTAATTTCACGAGCAAACCTTGAGTCCACATCCTTCAGGTAGATTAAACTACTTCATATTGCGTGACCAAGACGCGAAGGTTAAAGATATTTTATGAAACTTGACGTTAATACTTCGGTTAATATACATCGTATTTTTTTTTCTGTTGCGCTGCTCGCTCGGCGCTCCATTATTTAAAGACTGACGGTATAACTCTACCATTCGAACATAGATGGAGAATTTCAAGAATTAAGATCTAAGTTCGTCCAATTAACTAGAGACCAGGACTTTGTCCCAAACAGAGAAGCTGATAGCTAGGGGCTGATATTTAATTATACAAGAAAAAAATACGACATGACGTGTTAAAAATAGAAATTATGTGTTAAAAGCAGAAATACGAAGGTTTTTCTATAAAATAAAATAACGATCAATGTTTATTGACACCACAAAAGAGTGTGTTATTTATAATGAACTATATTAACCAGGCACATTTTTTATTGATAAAACTAAAATTGCATGGCATCTAGGAACTGATATGAAACAAACTAAGAGATTATCTTATATTATCTACAAATTGTGTAGAGCCAGCTACGTCCGGTATAGATTAAGATTATTTTATACTTCATCAAGTCATTTCTTAAAACATTATTTAAGGAAAATCGTACAAATCATCAGTTTGGTTGGTATGACGTTAATCAGTGGAGTGTGTTCATTATAAAAGTAACGCTTGTGGCTGAACAAATACAAAAGTTTCGTGCACACACAGCGTAATAATATAGAGTGGTACCCGCGTCTGCGAAGTTGCAACCGCACAATGCTATTCAGGTAGAGGGACGAATAATGAAAGTCGATGAGATGAATGTTTCGGTTTAATTAGAATCGATTTAAGTCGCCAGCTCGCTGTGCGCTGGCTTTCGTTGCGAAATGTTTGAATACGACAATATTTAGTCTACGGAAACGAAATTAGTCCTTCATTAAAAACATATTTTAATTATAATTTGTAGAAAATGGGTTAGAAAACTTCATTCGCGACGATATATGCAATTATATAAAATTGCAATGGTTTTACTAAAAATATTTTGCTTCGCTACGAACATTTTAATAGTAAAGACAATTACGAATTCAATCTTTGCATAAAGGACATCATCCATTTTGGTCCAAATTCGAAAGTGCCGGCCAACAAAAAAAAATGTGATATTCTGACAGAGCTTGTCCTCCTAAGCATTTCTTACTATGGCACTAAAGCTGTAGCACCGCTGCACGTCATTTTATCCAGGGTTTAAAACTCTGAATTTTCATACATTTTTCGATCACATACCACGATATTATCGATTAAATGAATTTCTAAGAGGACAGAGCTTGACCTCCTTAGCATTTCTTAATATGGGACCAAAGCTGTAGCACCGCTTCACGCGATTTTATCCAGGGTTAAAAATTCTGAATTTTCATACAAGTTTTCGATCACATGCCACGATATTATCGATAAAATGAATTACTAGGAAGACAGAGCTTGTCCTCTTAAGCATTTTTTAATATGGCACCAAAGCTGTAGCTCCACTCCATTTGAATTTATCCAGGGTTAAAAATTCAGAATTTTAATACATTTTTCGATCAAATACCATGATATTATCCATTAAATGAATTACTAAACACAAATGAAATGTTCTGTTATGGATGCTAGCTCATAGTTCATGATTGGGGGTAATAATACATTCAGGGATTTTTGTTTATAGGTTTTTAATTTATTTTGTCGTCGAAAGCGTCTTGCGTAAAAATCGTACCTAGCTATACTCTAATCCTAAAGCTGGTGGTTATATTTTGTAAATGTAGTGCATAGCTCACATAATAATATGCACATTACATGAGAACAGCACCCAATTAGCCAGTTGGACCAGTTTGTAAATGGACGTCACGTTACTAAGCAGCTTTGCGATGAATGAGAAGCGCTTATACAATACGGCGTACTTTATTTTAGCCGAATTGTAATCCGACTGAGCGACAGTTCGCCCTATTATATTACGGCGAAGTTTCGCAATCTGGCGCACCATTTTGTAAATATATGCGCGTTATACAATATGGCTGCGAATCATATGTGGTAGTCCAAACTTTTATCGAAAAGACTAGCTATCGCTTTCTCTTAATGCACTTGCGTGATGCGCCACAGAAAAAAAGGCTAATTGGGTGCTGTTCTCATGTAATGTGCATATTATTATGTGAGCTATGCACTACATTTAGAAAATATAACCACCAGCTTTAGGATTAGAGTATAGCTGGGTACGATTTTTACGCAAGACGCTTTCGACGACAAAATAAATTAAAAACCTATAAACAAAAATCCCTGAATTTATTATTACCCCCAATCATTAATTATGAGCTAGCATCCATAACAGAACATTTCATTTGTGTTTAGTAATTCATTTAATGGATAATATCATGGTATTTGATCGAAAAATGTATGAAAATTCTGAATTTTTAACCCTGGATAAATTCAAATGGAGTGGAGCTACAGCTTTGGTGCCATATTAAAAAATGCTTAAGAGAACAAGCTCTGTCTTCCTAGTAATTCATTTTATCGATAATATCGTGGCATGTGATCGAAAAATTGTATGAAAATTCAGAATTTTTAACCCTGGATAAAATCGCGTGAAGCGGTGCTACAGCTTTGGTCCCATATTAAGAAATGCTAAGGAGGTCAAGTTCTGTCCTCTTAGAAATGCATTTAATCGATAATATCGTGGTATGTGATCGAAAAATGTATGAAAATTCAGAGTTTTAAACCCTGGATAAAATGACGTGCAGCGGTGCTACAGCTTTGGTGCCATAGAAAGAAATGCTTAGGAGGACAAGTTCTGTCAGAATATCACATTTTTTTTTGTTGGCCGGCACTTTAGAATTTGGACCAAAAATGTATAGAGAGTGGATGATGTCCTTTCGGGGTTTCTGGAGAAATGCAATGTATCAGATAATTAATACTTTGTTCAAGGCATCTTTGAACAATATGCTTATTTAAATTTGTTTACATAGATTACTCTTATCGTATAGGTAATCACGTTTATCTTATCTCTTGAATATAATATTGTTAAAGGCCATATTGGCCACCAAATATTTTTAAACTAATTGAGCAAAGATCACAAAACAAGCTAACTATACTATACTTCCGGGGAGACCATAGCGTGTAAAGGATAATGTATTGAAGAGATCATATAGTGACTATACTGATGATGTCATTGAATAGGGACAGACCATTGAGGCGTACGAAACAGGGGCGCTTGTATGAAAGGATTCATAACGGCAGACGAATTGTTAGCCTTGGTTAGGAAATAATGGCGATTCGTGACACGTGAAGATTTAAAATAGGAAGTTAAAGACGTAATTACATGTTTAGATATTAGTTGCCAATTTTGACGGTAACATAAAAGATGTTGTCCAAGGACTCGTGCGCGAGTTAGAGCGAGTATCGGGGCAACCGCGCGATCGCGTGAGCCCTTGTTGTTCCATAATATTGGTATGGTGAGACGGTGGATCGATTGCAAGTGAGTTTACGGGCTCGATCATTATCTCTATCAACATTTCGGTAACGGCTTCGATCGGTTAAAATGTGGACTGGTTTTGACTAAGGCCCGACACTGAAGTTTTCTTTTTCCTTGCGTGCATATGGAACTCTATCAAGTTATTTTAATAGAGTCCCAATGATTTTCTTAATACGTTTTAGTACTTTAGAAGTTTTATTACTTACGCCTTAAGTGCAGGCTAGAAGGGCAATTAAGTTTTTTTTTAAATTCCGATTTCTCTAGACTTCAAACCTAAATCGAAATCGTCAAATGCGTTCAGACTTTTTATTACATGGCAATAAAACTAAAACAAGATGTTTCTCCGTGTGGCTCTATTATAAAAACGTTGTAGATTACTAGAATTACGTTACGAGCGGTTTTACATAAAATCTCGATATTCAATTTATTTTTTGCAACTCGACAATCGTGCGTTTGTGTTAGACACAGCTACACGCATGGTGAGTTTTGAGATTTTGAGGTTTGAATACTAACACCCGCTGAGCAATCCTTATATAAAGCATCGATATAGGATACTTTATAAACTCTATTAATAGAAAAGAATCAAACACGCGTTAATCCACATGGGTCCACGTGACGCCGACGCCATTGCAGAATATTATTAACATACAAGTAGTGCCTAATACTGCTGTCTTCGTCAGTCTATGTGCGTGACTGGTCGGTTACGAAAATCAATATCAAAACAATGTCTTATTATAAACTTGAACTCCAAGGATATAACGGTTTACATGTGGACTCGTATTCTATGTCTGTTAACATACATGTTTTGATATTGTAATTCGGATGATCATAGTTAAGCAAAGTATTTCTAGCTATAGTGAAAAATGCGGCTCTCGTTTTCGGTCAATACACAGTTATTCGACTAGTTAGAAGAACGACAAGCAGAAACATCTATTGATTTCGAGTACAACAAACGAAAATCAACAACACTTCTAAAAAAGAAGCATGTTGCACTACTCTTCTATTTTCCGAAGTCTGTCTCGCATGTTGAGTTGTTTTATTTATCATCTTAGGAGATTCCGTTTCCACGTTGGAAACTTTGACCGTGAATGTTGGTCGTAAAACCAGGAGGGTACTTACATTGGTGCTTATCAGCTAACTGTATAAGAGGGTTGGGAAGGTCTCGCCGCCTGTAGAAGCACATGACTTTTGCCTCCACGTTCCCAGACGGCGTCTTGTTCAGCTCCTCTATCCGTCGGATCTGGTACGGAGACGTCGACGACGTCTCGAAATAGACGCAGTCTGCAGACAAACATAATGGATATTGGTTAGATTGGATTCTACCTGTTACCTGTCTCACTTATTTATGTAAACACGGCTACGGTTAAGTTTATAAGTAAATTTATAAGTACTGAAATGTGATTCAGGAACTGTCTGGAGTATTTATGTGGTGTAATTGGCACCTATCATCATCGCATTAGGAAGACTATAATTACGGAATATTATCGTGTAGTGCATTCATGATACTTCGAAATACCTATTTCAACTCTAGGTGTGGAGTAGTTGGTGCGGAACGGACGGTTGCTGGTTATCCGTACCGATGATACTTATGTTGGTTGTTGTGCCACATGGACAACTAATGTAAATGGCGCCTTTTTACCGTTACACCGTACAACACAACTAAATAACACGCGCGTATAATGACTCGCCTCAAACCTTTCATTTCGAACCGTAAGCGCGTTCGTTTTGGACGATTAACCTTCTGACAATACAAGTCTTGTAATTGTTGTATTTAAGAAAGAATACAATAGTGACGTGGAGCATCATCAGCTAAAAATAAAGAGAACTTACAAACATAGTCGTTAACTGGAATTAGAGTTAAAACTATTATAAGAAGCATTGATTACATTTTACTTATATAAAAATAAGCAATTGCTTTCCAGTAACTTAAATGCATGTTTTTTACTTTTACTTGCTTATCACATGGGTAACATTTATACTACCGACAAGCCGATCAGCGTGTAATATTCATTTCTGAAGATTCGTTTTTAAGCCAAACTAATATGAAAACTCATGCCGCTTTATAATTACCACAAAATAGAATACTTGTTGATATCATATTTCGTATGAAACTTTCCATTATAGAGCGATCGCGAGTTGAACTAAAATTAACTTACGATGAGACCAATTCACGTGTATTAGGTACGAAAGCGCGATATACTTATATCATTGTTATGCATAAGTTTAGAATTGAACATAATTAATTCTGGGAAAAAATTACACATATAAAAAAGTATTGTCTTTAACTCTGTTACCCCATGGAGATGACCCCTACTTACTAAGTGACATTTAGATTGCGATTACATTTAGAATTGTTTCATGAGATACTATTCAAGGCATCCAATAAACAGTAAAAAGGATGTGAAAAATATAATTCCTGAGACGCGTCACTCGTAAAACGCACGAGTGCAAATGCGGTCGACCTGGCGTTTACAAGAAACAACACCAATGTTTATATCAATAGGCATGTACTAGCTATACATGAACGTAATGCTCATCTACATAGATATATGGCCGGCCAACGCGAGCGTTGCGGATATATACGTATGATATTACTACAGTTATGTATGTGTGTAAGTTGGGGCATTATGCGGCTGATAGCGATGTTAACGCCCGTTCAGTTTTGCCAAGAAGTGTATTTTTGGAACGTGTCAATAAGTAAGTGTATAGTAAATTTAGCCTGGACACGTCATCACAGAGGGCGGAGAATGATTGAATTCTCACTGTGTGATTTCGCGTGGCGACATTTTACTTCTGTTTCTTTTGTTTAATTACCATAACTAGCCTCAGGGTCACCTGTTAACAACAACCGAGTTGTCAATATTTAAGATATAATATTTTTACAACAACATTTAAAAACCAATATATTCCTGTTGCGCATATCGATAAATACAAATTTATATTTATTATGTTAGTTTCACTTACATCCGTAATAATTAGTTTTTATTTACTTTCTTGTGTAAACAAGGAAAGTTTTTAGTGCCAAATAATAAAACAAGCCCTTGACAATCAGAAGCAGGTTATTATTATTGCCTTCTACTAAAGGCCGTCTTTGTTTAGTGTTTTCGCGTCATTGCTTATTTTTGCGTTAATTTAAATTATGTACTTCGGAACAAAAACTTTTGAAATTTACGTTTTTTTTTATTAATTTAGTGTTCCCGTGCTTTTATTAGTCCGTTAATTATATGCATATTAGAAGCCTACCAACCTAGGACTTAGGGCCCCCCTAGGTTTCAAAAAAGCTAATATAGCAAGTGACACTTCTAGGTGCGGTTGTGGGTAGTATTTCTGTCAATGATTTTTAGCAGTATTGTCTTAAATTTCACATAAATATCCCTGACAGCTGTATTTGTATCCTCAGGGGTGGTGCTCGGCGGCCCAAAATCATACAATACTGAAATTAAACTTTATTATGAAATATGTCCTTTTCTGGTACTTTGTTACAACATTGTTCTAAGTATGTGTCATGTCATAAGATTTGAAATCTCATTTTCTGTATTAAGTAAAAATATATAAGTAACAAATACAGCTTTACATTGATCATAATGCAATATGTTTGATCACATAAATAGGTGTGAAAACAATAGATAATTTAATTCAATGCCAATTTCAAAGTTCAATCAATGATTATTGTCATTATTATTTCAATAGGTTATTAATTACATGAATAAATACCACAAAGAAAAGTGTCCTAGCAACGCTGTTACTAATGTACTGATAAAAAAAAAACAAATACGGTTACATTTTTTAAATTTACTTTATATTGTTTTTGAAATGGTTATTGTGCAATTTGACTACTCAAAAGATCTAGGCTGTAATTTATTACCCATCCATTGTTCTCATCAGATCCAAGCCCTTTCAAGCGAAGCGTAAATAGGTAATCAAACTATTCTCGCAAATAAAAAAAAACAGCTTATATTTTACAGTTGTCATACACCGCGCGAAAGCTACTTTAATTCATCTACAGAGAAAGAATGCTCCTTGATCACCAAAGCGATTTTAAATTAATTAAATTCAGGATTCCTCACGATGTTTTCTTTCACCGTAAGTCCATGGCAACTTTTAAAACAATGCGCAATTTCAGATTTAAAAGAATTTTTAAAGAAAAGTTCTTGAAACCTCTTATAAATTATTATTGTATTGTCTTTTGTAGGGATTCATTCACAGCAAAGTCATTATTCGATTTTTAATGAATAAAGAAAGGGAACGTTCTCACTTACTTTCTATGTGATATCTTTAGAACAAGGTCGAAAAAGCTTTGGTATTTTTTTTATAAATGGTTAATATAAAATTATGTAGATTTTTTCCAATGATGGTAGACATCGATATTATAATAATTGGCCACATACTGGGCCAAGTATTCTAACGTTTTTAACATTGATCTGAAAAGCAGAAGATTTCAGTAGTGACTCAAGCGTGACTTACAATGTTTATCTTGAACTTGAATGGCAAACAGTTCTGGAGGTAAAAAAGATCTAGACAAACATATTCTAACTTTTGATCCCTTGTTAGATGTGTATAGTATAGATAATATTTAAACTTGGTTATAAGTAAACAATAAGGGCTGTACCGCTAATTTGCCGGCATGAACTATACAAGAGCACTACGCGTCTGGCAACGGTGAGCCGCGCTGTGTTCGTCTGTCTGTCATTTCGTGGTCGTTTGTGTACGCAACAAAGCGCCGGTGTCGGTTTGTTCACTCAATGAACATTTACACTTCGGTTCCAACACGTGGCGAACTGGCGAATGAATTTAATGTATCACAAATATTCAATATTGTATGTTATTTTGTTCTGAACAAATACATGAAATAAAGGTTTAAAAAAAACAAAATATTCTCATGGGGTTTTAAAGTACAGTGTTTAAATCAGTAATCATTGAACAGTAACAACTTCAGACTGAACAAATTCAATAAATAAATTTTACAACATTTCGCAATTTTGTTGCTTACCCGCGGTTATTGCACTAACCTCGGAACTATGTGACATAACACTAAGCACCTCTATTTACTCTAACAGACTTACCATGTGGATTCCATAACCGAGTCATTCTTAAAACCACAAACGTAAGTCATTCTACTATTTTCATTTATACCGTCTGTACATCCGTTCAAGTTTACGATCTCGTACACACAAGTTCTAGTGTGTTTTAAATAAATAATAGGGGGTAAAAAATCAATGGACGGCATCTTGGTGCGACGACCGACGAACTTAAAGTCAGTGACGTCGAAAGTACGTGGTATCGCAACAAAGCGGCTATCTAAAGCATTAATATAAACAATTGTTTGGGCTAATATACCATTGAGAAATTGATAATATGGGTTGACCTTACTTGGATGTTAATTATAAATTGGAGTCAAATAGTGATGGCAAAAAAAACTTTTTTTTTTTTAATAAAATTGTTAAGAAATATGTACGTATCGTTTTTAAGCGTCTTATCGTTTTTATTATGTGAAGTGAAGGATCATGCATATTTTTTACACATTAAGCGCTACTTCTAATATTTTAGTTAATCTGCTTTTAAAGTTTTAATCGTAAGTACACCTGTTACCCCATGTACCTCTGTTTTTCTTCCTGTTGTCAGGAGGATATCGATATATGTATGTATGTAATTCCCATTAGTGATAAGACCGTCATTGTGCCCTTTGCTGTTGTATATTATTTTAATGCTGTACTCTCAGGGCGCACAATAAAGAATATTCTATCAATTAATCGAAACCCCAGTACTAAATTCAAAGCTGATCAATTTCTGACGCACAATACCCTCAGTGAGTGAATACATTTACTTTTTTTTATTACGCGTGGATCGCAGGGTGTCTCTAATATGGTGGGTGGTAATTATGGCATTACCCACCCAAGATTGTAAGTCTATGGGGGCGTTTCGAAATGGATGTCTAAGGGCTGTTGTGAGCACGTGAAAGGCAGGCGTTGTCTGTATGTAAGCATTTTTTCTGATATTTGTGTGTCTATTTGGACCTTTTATTAATATCATATTATATTGCAAACCAATACGACTAAAGATACGTTTCAAATTCTAAAATAATGATATATTGATTTAACGGATGTAAAATATATGTCTAAATTGTACCGGAGTTTTGTTGTGTATAAATTGTTATTGTTATGTTATCACACTTGCACTCATTAAGACATCGGTATCTAACAATTTACTAAAAAGCGCTCCTACACCTTCCCCTAAAAATATTCACATACACCAACATTATGCTATCTACTTTATTATAACGTTTAATTTCAAACCAAACAATAATATATAAGTGTGAGGGATAAAAAGTAATATTCCGCGAAGAGCATTGAACATTGTGTGACCAGTGTGTATAATGTCGGTATTCATAATTCCAAACTGATTTACTGGGATTCTCAGTGTGCGATTTAACTACGTATTTTTAGTTATTGAAATTGAGATAAGCTATTTATTGATAAGAGAATTCAAAGTGACAGAGTACCTTTAAACATGTTGTTACTATGTGAAACGTATGTTTGCGTTTCCGGGTAAGTATTTTCGAGATTATCTAAACTTCAGACGAGTAAAGTTTAGCTGTTTCAGTTTAAATACAATCTGTAAAAGATTATTGTATTGAAACCTTTGTGTAAAGTCGCAAGCTGAAATCTTCATCGTAATCGGTGCTAAATAATATTAAATCTTATTTATATGTACAATTACAAAATTAGGATAAAACCGTATAAGTATAAAGCTTAAATAAATAAAGAAGTTGATATACTCAAAGACATAACAAAATCTGGTAGCTACTAGTGTCAATAACAATAAAGATAGTTGTGCAGCGTAGGATGAACAATTCCACGTTAGTAGTGTAGTGCACGAAATAAGAATCCGTCCGTAAATTCAATCAGCTTATCAAGTTTTTGTTGATAGGGGACTTGTTTGGGGGGTTAAGCGGACGAAGTCGCTAGCGATCACTAATAATAGTAATAACATATATTTCTTGGTTCAATTAATATAACGACCCATCCCGTTATTAGAATGGATTATAGACCCTTCGCTTGCGTGTTGTTACATACATACGCATTTTATGTATATGGTAATTAATGTAGGCTTATTAATACTAGATGGATATGAACAAAGCAAAGTTCACTGTTCTAAAAGTATAGAAAATGTACGTATTACGGGCTTCGTAAGTGTATGGATGTTTGAAGATGTCGACACTGAGCCGCTTTGTATTGAAGGTTTTCTTAACAACGGATAACCCCTTTTTTGTCAGCGCTTGACACACCAACAAACAAACTATACGGAATGTTGACCTTTTTTCGGATACCATTACAAGAAAAAGGAAACCTCTAGGACTAGCTTTCTTTACAATTTAGACCATATTCCTGTAAAGTATTTTACGTATGTATGATGCGAAACTAATATAGTTCAGAATAGAATTTCATAAAAAATACAAGTTCTCTGAATTAACAGTTTTTGTTGTGGATACCGATACATTTTTTTTTTAATTTATAATAATACTTACGAACCAGACGGAAAAATAATACGCGCCGCTATTAAACCGCGCTAATTTTAGGTAAATGAAAAAACTAAACGGCTAAATCGAAATTAAATTCAACGCTAATCCTTTTAATGAGGAACTAATTAGTAATTTTGTAACTGTGCAGTTGACTGTACGTTTCTGCGTGTGAAATTACGTCATGTGATTATGGCCTTACTATTATTATTAGCGCGATATAAAAGAGGAAAATAGTAGTAGGAACAATAAATAAGTAGCTAGCTACACTACATCTATATGTCAATAGGAAAAAATATTAACTGAATTCTATTAAACTTGATGTACTGGTTAGCACTAGATATTAATACTCAGGTAAGGTGGTTGGGTTACTTACTACATATGCTTAAGTAATAGGTCATTGAACTCATACTTTCACATGACTGAAGGTTACAAACAAAATGAGAAGTTTTATGTTTATTGTCAAAACTATAAAGTATAAACGGTTTTGTAGTAACAAAATGTAGAAAAGTGTTTCCCAACTTGAAACAGTTTATACCTGATTAATATTGTAATTATTCAAGTATGTATCAGCAAATAGTTGTAGCAAAATAAGTAAGCCATTTCTTTACAGTATTTCATAACCTTCATATTATTATGTATTTGTTTAATTTTGCTTTAAAGTGTAACATACTATTAACATTTAATATCTTTGGTAAAATTACACACTTAGATAGAGTTTTAAAATTCAATCATTTAGGCTAAAATTTAAAAAGTATGTTTGATGTTCTGAATTTATCCATTACAATGCCAAATTCTTTTCTACAATTCTGATACTTTATTTAAACTTTATGTAAATAAGAAACAAATAGGAGTATCTTAAAGAAATTGCAATGTCTTGTATGAATAGGGTAGTGATTCTTGATTTTGAATGTGTTAATAATGGTTTACTCTTTGGGGACAACTCAAATAGTATTGTGTTTTTTCTTTTTTTAATTATTTTTAATTTTCCTTGTTTTTTTTTGGTTTTGTTTGTTTTGTGTTTATGTTCTGTGTGTTGTCTTGTGTACTGTACGGAATAAATGTCTTTCTATTCTATTCTATTCAATATTTTTTACTAAAGAGATTAAAATAGATAAACATTGAAGCACAATATATCAGGTTTTGCTGTAAGAACATGGATTGTTGGCAGATGAAGTTCACACCGGATACCTTGAAAATGTCCGATAGTATTGTTGTTATAAACTGAAAAGCTAAACTACAATATAATCTTGTTTTTAATATATGCCCAAATTACCTGATATACTAGAAAATATTTTGCTAAGTAAAGGTACATTACCAGTAAATTATTAGGAGAAGTTTTTATGAACTTCGTAGACAACTAGACTTTTATTAGGGGATTAAAATTCAAGTAAGGCAGAAAAGAAAGATTCAAGGTGTTCAATGTAGGTCAAGTTATTCTTTGTTAGATACAAAGGTATAATGCTTGCAAGCATTTTGAGGTCACCACAAATAATTATAATAAACATATTCAAATGTATTATTTTCTGATTTATGTTAAATGATCTAAGGGTTAAGGGATGATTGTTTACTGGAAGTCTAGTTTTAGGCAGGTCATTAAGCATTGCTGTCCTTTGAATAAAACAATAATACCTGTTTAATATCTACACACAGAGTTCAAGCAACTATTTGAGTAGCACTACATTATATGATAGGAAGTTAACATAAAAGGAAGAGCTAATTAACATTCAACGCGAGGACCGCGGAGCGCGGCACGAGGCGCCCGCGACCGGGTCCCGCGACAACACCGCCGACGCCGAAGCGCCGGTACTAACACACCAAACATCACAAACTAACCCCATATAACCTCTAATTCTACTGCATCTATTCCCCAACGAATCTCAGTAGTCCCCGAGCTTTGCTCGAACCTCGTATTTATCGAAGTCTACCACCAAAATGTTTTGACAACATCGAATATAACCTAAAATCTCGTGTCGAAACCATCAAACAATCCTTAAAAAGCCTAAACGCTTATTGATAATTAAAGGCGCTTCATGTCTAAGCACCCGCACGCAGATACGCAAGCCGATACAATGATACCTAGATGCAAATGCTAATGTCCTATTTGACAAAATTTGGTAAAATAAATATAACTTTTCCGCAAACAAGCTTTGCCGCGATAATATACATTCAAAACTTTGGATTTGTTTAAAAACAGATGAATAAAGATATGTTACTAAATGAACTAATTAATACGAGCAATTAATGAAGGTACGACAATCAAAGCAAAGCACCGCTAGTCGGCTGGCGGTGAACCGGCGAAGCTACAACAAAAATAACCAATTATTGCCACTTACCGCCGACTCTGTACATATTCGCAGCCATTTTTATACACAATCACTATTCATTAACACTTAATTAATCTACATCTGACACAATTAATAACTATAACACTATGTAATTGAGCTTTTAACAATGTTTTTCATCACGTTAACTCCGGACGCCTTTCGCTGATCGCCATTTTCTTTCACACTACTAATTTGGCCAGTGCGCAGTCGCACTTTTTGGCGTAAACTTCCTGCTCTTCAAACAAAGCAATGACATGTCATTAATTTTTTATCCACTAATTATATTAGAATGTTTGTTCTTTTACCATTAAATACGAATTATTTTACAAATAACGTCCATAATTGAAATATAATTTACTATGTCCTAAAAATAAAAAAATATTTCATTCACGAACGTTTCATTACTACTCAGAATGTCCACAAGTAGTCCGTAAATTCCACCAACATATTTCATAATCTCGACATTTATTTTACACTTTAGGTTTGTGAGCACAGTTTTCACGTTTATTAATACTATTATTGAATTAGTTTTTAGTTCTATTTTGTGTGTATTTATTTTTTCCGGCTTTTTTTTTGTTCCAGCGTGTGTGTAAAGGAACGCGTCACTAAGCATCATAGACAAAGACGCTGAAGTTGTCTTTAGACATTTTTCTTTAGTCTATGAAAAAGCCATAGAGAAAACCATAAAGTACATATTGTTTGTGATAAAAATTAAATAAAATTTCAATCATCTCTGCGTGCGCCCTAATATTGAGTAATTTAAAACAAGCATATTAAGTAAATAATAAATTATTAGTAAACATGCTGCGTTTGATAAAATGACGTGGCCATGGTGACAGCTGATTTGTCTATGACTTTGACAATTGCCAAATCAGCCAGCCTCTCCCGTCTGCTGAAAATAGTCGTAAAATCTAAATAACAACTAATTTCTGAATGAATATTCAGTGAGATCTTCAAGTATTGCATATGTGGCTTGACTTGAGTCGTCGCATGTATACTTGGTAAGTAAATTACAAGAGAAGCATCCGTATTTGTGTATAAAATACGCTGTTTATTGGAACTGTGGGTTGACGATGGCGATGTTTCGGTTTTAGATCCTCATTATGGCCACGTATGAGGAGTTCATTCAACAGAATGAAGACAGAGATGGAATACGGTTCACTTGGAACGTGTGGCCTTCGAGCAGGATCGAGGCTACGAGGCTGGTGGTCCCACTTGCTTGCTTGTACCAGCCGCTGAAGGAAAGGCTAGATTTGCCGCCGATTCAATACGAACCTGTGCTGTGTACCCGTAATACATGCAGGGCTATCTTAAATCCGATGTGCCAAGTGGATTACAGAGCCAAGCTATGGGTCTGCAACTTCTGCTTTCAAAGAAATCCTGTAAGTACTGGTGTTTGAGTAGTATATTTATATTAAATTTTCTGCTCCTTCACTTTCATATTTAAACCTATATTATGCTCTAAATTCTAAATAAAATATAACATCCTTGCAATATGTGAAGTTTCTTAGAAAGTTTAAACATTAAACTTATTTTACATGATACAATAACTATAGCATATGTACCACATACCAATACTCTAAGTCATGTGTTTCTTGTGACAACTTTTCAGTTCCCCCCACAATATTCAGCAATTGCGGAACAGCACCAGCCTGCTGAGCTGATCCCCAACTTCTCCACCATAGAGTACACAATCACCAGGGCTCAGACCATGCCACCTATCTTCCTGCTGGTAGTAGACACATGCTTGGATGAAGAGGAACTCGGAGCCCTGAAGGACTCTCTCCAGACTTCTCTCAGTCTTATGCCGCAGAATGCTCTTGTTGGTCTTATTACTTTTGGCCGTATGGTTCAAATACATGAGCTAGGTGAGTTTTATGTCAACTTAGAATCCATTTAAATTCTGTCTGGATAAATGAAACTAACTAGTGATGATTCACAGCTTAGGATAATCTTGCAAAAGAAGATGATTCAAATAGTTTAGTTCCCTGAAATTAAATAAAGCAGCAATGAATTACCAGTGATCTTTATTCAAATGTGTAAAATTGAAATTGAAAGGCTCTTCCTGCTTTTTATCAGTTTGTATATCTCCGTAAATACTGTATACATTGCAAACATTCAAGTTTTTCATGTAAATATATTGTTACAGTTTTACTAATTTATTTAACCTATATTTTTTAACTCTACAGGTACAGAAGGCATATCCAAATGCTTTGTATTCAAAGGCACCAAAGACCTGACAGCCAAACAGATTCAAGAGCAGTTGGCGATTGGCCGAGTCAATGCGCCAAACCCCCAGCAGAGACCGGGGGCTCCAACTCCTCAGCCTCCAGCCCACCGCTTCCTGCAACCAGTCAAGACTTGTGACATGGCTTTGACTGACATACTTGGTGAGCTGGGACGGGACCCGTGGCCTCTAGGTGTTGGAAAGAGACCCTTACGTAGCAGTGGTGTCGCTCTCTCATTGGCTGTCGGCCTCCTTGAGGTCACCTACCCTAACACTGGTGGAAGGATCATGCTGTTCCTCGGTGGACCCTGCTCTCAAGGGCCGGGTCAGGTTGTCAATGATGAGCTGAAGCAGCCCATCCGTTCTCACCACGACATTCACAAGGATAACGCAAAGTATATGAAGAAGGCCATTAAGCATTACGAAGCCCTGTCCCTGAGGGCGGCGACAAATGGCCACTCTATCGATATATACTCGTGTGCCTTAGATCAGACTGGTCTTATGGAGATGAAACAGTGCTGCAACTCTACTGGGTAAGGATTCTTTCAGTATTAATTAAATTAATTATTTATTTATTTAAATAACCATATTTAAACATGTTTCTAATACGAAGAACATGAAGAAACTTAGATGGATGACTATAAATACTGGTTGTGATTACATGTAAAAAATATTATTTTATTATTGCATAAAAGTATGTTGCCGACAAAGACAACCCTAATATCCAAGAGTTACGTGTATCATAACATCTTCGTCACTATTGCGTCATTCAATTCAGATGGTGTAATTGGCTATCAAGGTTATTTAATTTGCAATTAGTAACGCCACTCTCTTTTAAGGTTTTATCTAACATATATAATCTAGATGTTCATTGATGGGTTCTTTCATATAAGGGAGGCTTTCGATTTGATTTTGTTCAAGGGCGCGGAGATTTGTTAAATTTATAGGAGCATGTTTCGAGTGACTTTTTATTAAACTTTCAAACTTCTTGAGTAATGCATAATTGAAGGTAGTTAAATAATTGAGCTCATATTTTTTGTAAACCTAGATATTACATGATCTACAAATTTATTACTAATTTACATAATATAAAATAATATGTTTACAGTGGGCACATGGTAATGGGTGACTCGTTCAACTCATCGCTGTTTAAGCAGACATTCCAAAGAGTATTCGCGAAAGACCAGCGCTCTGACTACAAGATGGCATTTAACGGCACCTTCGAGATCAAGTGCAGTAGGGAACTCAAAAGTTAGTATTTATATGTTTTATTTAGACCCGCACTCACATGCAACTTTAAACTGTAGTTCTGAAGTTCTTCTTTCATTCTTACTTTTATGCAAAGGTTTTATGTACGTAGTTTTATGTATGTGAGAGTGTTTTTAACACCCTCATTGGTAAAGATTATTTACCAATGAGTACTATCTTAACCTTTGATACTAATATGAATCTTTACTTCCTAAACCAAAAATTCGTTGCTTTACGCGAAATCTCTTATTAGTAGATCAGTACAAAATCACAAACAATTCACAATCAATCATCAGTCTACTTTAAACTAAACACCTTTTTTATCATTACATAAATACTTCATTACAGAGCCGAAATATATAGTGTTCTTACGAACCGCTCATAAACGGTAATGTACTACAACTAACATCATCTAACACACCACGTTTGTTGTAGTATCGGGCGCGATCGGCTCGTGCGTGTCGCTGAACGTGAAGGGCCCGTGCGTGTCGGACCAGGAGGTTGGCATGGGCAACACCTGCCAGTGGAAGATGTGCACCTTCACGCCCAGCACTACTATGGCGATATTCTTTGAGGTCAGATATTGTTATGTACTTAGATCTAAGAGGTAGGAGGCGGTCGAAATGATAGCAGAGGATACACCTTTGGTACATTTTTAAAATGAAGTTAAATGGACAAATCCAAAACATTAGGCAACCTTTATTTCAAGGAAGGAATGTTGACTATATTTATTTGTTGTTAATTTTGATTGCTGTTATGTTCCATCGCTGTGCTTTCCCAAATTGCTTTTTTGCAATGCTCCAGCATGCCACTGGCAATGTAAAACTATAGTCATCTTTATATCTTTGAAGTAAAGCCGCTATTTATGTCAATTATCCATTAATTAACAGAAAAATTATATCAACTATGTACGTTTCTCGTTTTATCAAGTTGCTGTTATATATAAAAAACTTGACTCTATCTTAAATCTGTGTGTATAGGTGGTGAACCAGCACGCGGCAGTGCCGCAGGGCGGGCGCGGGTGCGTGCAGTTCATCACGCAGTACCAGCACTCCAGCGGACAGCGTCGCGTGCGCGTCACTACTGTTGCTCGCAAGTAAGTCTATGTCCCTTATTAAGTCATTAGCCGGCTGTGCCAGGAGGGTTTTGTTTTTCAAGAATGTGTGTATATTTCTTTGGCACGCTCTTATCCAGATAGCTTGATGGAATTTAGGTTGAAGGGTGTTTGTTATATTCGTCCCAATTAGCTACTTGACGGGTTCCGAGAAAGTATTTTAAATGCAAATATTTGTATACATATTATATAAATTAGGCCTATGCCCAGCAGTGGGACGTTTTTAGGCTAGAATTATTATTATTATATAAATTGAATTTTTAAGTATAAATTAAAAAAACTGCACGTACTAAAGTGCCCTCCCCCCACAGTTGGGGCGACGCGGCCGTGAGCCTGCACCACATATCGGCGGGCTTCGACCAGGAGGCGGCGGCCGTGGTGATGGCACGCCTCGTGGTCTACCGCGCGGAGCTCGAGGACGGACCCGACGTGCTGCGCTGGCTCGACAGGATGCTTATTAGACTGGTATGATACTCTAAAGAGAAATTATAGGAATGAGATACGAGAGGGAAAAGTCTTAATGTTGTTGTCACTTGTATGCATCAGCTGATAAACTATCCATTTCGACAGAAGAAGAGATGTTATACATATAGCCAATAAATAGAAAAACTATATATCTATTTATCATTAAAGTAAAAAACACGTTATTTTACAAGTGCTTAAATAATTTTCTGAAGATTTTTGGAAGAAAAAAGGGGATGGAGGCCTTTGCCCAGAGGTGGGGTCTAAGGTATACTTGAAAAAAATGCTGTGTATAAGCTTTTAGAGATAACATGTCATAGGTAGGAGATGTATTCAACAACTTATGCGATTTTTAAATAAAATAATTTTAGTACTTTTAAATATACTGTACTACAGCCTGCGCAATTTAGATCTGTAGCTGTATGATTATGATTTTATTTATTTAATACTTCATGCACTGTATGGTACATGGGTTGACTTAATGCTAGAAGGCATTCTTTACCATGCGACATTTGTAATATTTAACCTTATGAACCTTGTTTTCATAAATGTTCTATGAGAGGGGCTCGTGGCTAAGTGTAAGCCGTACGGCTTGACCGATAATACAGGTGAAGCCGCGCTCGCCGCGGTTGGTCCGTGGATGGGTGACCATTTCCAAACATACCGAGACCCCTTCGTGCCTCGGATAGCACGTTAAGCCGTAGGTCCCGACTGTCATACTATGATCTTTAGCAGTCGTTAAGTCAATTCTGACAACCAGTCTTACCATGGGATACTGTGTTAATACCCAGTAAAATGGGTTATTGAGGTCAGATAGGCAGTCGCTCGATGTAAATTACGGTATTCAGCTGAATCCGGTAAGACTGGAAGCCGACCCCAACATAGCTGGGAAAAAGCTCGGGAGATGATGAACCTAATGAACCTTGTCCTCCAGTGCCAGAAGTTCGGCGAGTACGGCAAGGACGACCCGAACAGCTTCCGTCTGTCGGAGAACTTCAGCCTGTACCCGCAGTTCATGTACCACCTGCGTCGCTCGCAGTTCCTGCAGGTCTTCAACAACTCGCCAGATGAGACCACCTTCTACAGGTATTTATTTAGACAATATTCGCAGAACACAAAGATCTTGGAAGATATAGGTACGAAAACACTGAATATTTCTACAAGCAGACCTGACACAGGACACATAAAGAAAAAAGCACAGACACGGTGTGTAGGTTTTCAAGTTAAATATATAAATGCAGGCAGCTATACATAAGAGTATATTATTGTAAATACAAATTAAAATTTTGCATATATGGCGTTTTGATGAGCCTTTTTTTTTGCGCAAACGACTATTGATTACAGTGAACAGTCTCTCGATAATCTTATCCATTTGATTATCTATAACATAATATTGTCTTTTTTCCCAGACACATGCTGATGCGTGAGGACCTGACCCAGTCCCTCATCATGATCCAGCCTATCCTGTACTCGTACAGCTTCGGCGGGCCGCCCGAGCCCGTGCTACTCGACACGTCCTCCATACAGCCAGACCGCATCCTCCTCATGGACACCTTCTTCCAGATACTTATATACCATGGAGAGGTAAGCATAGTCTATGTGGTTTTAAGTATATAAAGGTGGACACCCACAATAGTGCCTGTTGGATTGCCAAAAAAGTAGCTCATCTCCATCCAATTTACTAAATATATAACTCTGTTAGGCAAGATAGCCTAACATTGAATTTTATGTAACAATTAATTCTTTGATATGGGCGTTGTAGTGTTAGCACTAAGCAAAATTTAGTGTTAAATAAATTTCTGTAGACCCGGGTTAGGTTAACACGAAATATGTGGTTGCTCTAGCACAAAAACATCCCGAAAAAAGGTTAAACCATACCTACAATACATGCATGCAGTAAGTAGTTATAAAGTATTAAGTGTTACCACCACTTTTGTATTAATTCCCTTTAATATTTGTATAGACGATAGCCCAATGGCGCGCGCTCCGCTACCAAGACATGGCGGAGTACGAGAGCTTCGCGCAGCTGCTGCGGGCGCCCATCGACGACGCGCAGGAGATCCTGCAGAGCAGGTTCCCAGTGCCGCGGTACATCGACACCGAGCATGGCGGATCACAGGTAACATACCATTTTAATATATCAATTATGATAGCCTAACACGGTCAATTTCTGAACATGTGCCCTTCACAAACGGCCCCATACTCAACCTACCGTATCTACTTTCATAATACATCTTTCGACTTAGTTGTATAATTATTGTAAATAGGAACGTAATCCTAAGAAAGTTCCTGATGACAAGACTAATGACCTTTGAAATCCGGAATAGTATAACTTGAATTCTAGGTAATTTACTAATTAGTACTGTTCAATGATAAAAAATAGGTAGAAAAATCGGTTTACCTATTTACAAGTTATATATGACTTTTCGAGGATTAAAATAATCAAAAATTAATTCCGTTCTCGAGAGGCTTATTAAAACCATTTATGTATCAAGTAATAATAATTTATTCACAACTTACACTTACTTTACGAAACGTTTACGGTAATTCAACACTGTGCGGTCCGTTAGACTTAGTATTACTAGCGAGGATCCTTTCCAGCATATCAGTCACTTTCTGTTGAGATTTCAGGAAATTCTTGAAATGGGTGTCGTCGAATCTCGTCCGTTGCTTCAGCTTTGTCAAAGACACTTGCTTCCTAGGAGCTATCATATCCCCACAGCAATTGTCTGTAGTCTCTGTCATAAACCATGTATTCCGAGGCCAATTCTCAATTCTTTCCAGTTTCTCATGAAACTTCGGGGCCGAATACTGTGGCTCCAGGCGGTCTTGATCTTGCCCATATGGCCTTTTGTCATTTAATGCAACTTGTTCGCGTTTAAATCCTCGAGCGTGGTTGGCTCCCGGATAACTCATACCACCAAGGTTGCTCAACCCGCCTGTGTAAGTAAATTCTCGCGGATAACCATGGCCCAGCTTATTTTGGTTGTTTCCATTTTCGCGGTAAGTTGGTCGGGCCACATTCTCTGCGTGACTCAGACCACGCAAGTTCTCATTAAACTCATGAGAATAATTCGGTTTTTCGGCATTTTTGTTTAGTCTGTCATTATAATATTCGTGTCTATCTGTTTCTAATCGTATCTTTTTCAGAAATTCAGAGTCTAATTGATATTTTTCTTTGTGATATCTAGGATCTCTGAACTTCTCGTCGAATCGTTTTATACTCGCGCGTTCTTGTTGTATCTTTCGTTTGTCTGTTGGATTTCTAGTTGTTACTATGATGTGTTGGTTCATAAGTTTCATAGGCTTCGATACTTGAATGGCTAGCGGTGCGATTTCATCCGAATTGGTCTGTATGGTTATGGCACCTGAACCAAAGTCGTTTTTAGGATTGTTTAGTAGCGGGACGTATTGAGGTAATTTGTTTTTTGGCAGATTAGCCCCAGAACTTATAGGAATGGGCACCATGTTCGGTCCATATGGGCTTAATTCCATCGGCTTAGCGGAGCCCGATTTAAAGATAGGTGGTGTATTAATTATATAAGGGTTAAATCCCGCCAATATGGGTGGAAATGTGTGTAATGGCAATTTGAGTCGGTTTTTCGGAATGTACCTTGTTGTCGTCTTAAGTGGACTGACCGTGGTCATCTTCGTACTGTCCTTGATCATCTTAAACTCGTTAAACATTTCCATGAGTTTTTGCATAACTTGGTTTGCTCCTTTGGGCTCCTCGCGTGGCGTTATAGGTTTTTCTAAAAACATATAAATTTACATTTACACTAATTTTTTTTTTGATTGTTGTTTAATTACGTCACTATTATATGATCAAATAATTTACCTGTTGTTGTTTTTGTTGTTGCTTCTGTTGTTGTTGTCGTCGTCGTCGTCGTTGTAGTTTTTGTGGTTTTTGGTATGTTTGTTGTAGATGGTGTAGTAACTTTTGCTTGGACAGTTGTTTGCGATAGAGGCGCGGCAGTAGTAGTAATACTACTTTTCTTCATGTCTCTTAAAACAATTTGCTTAACTTTTTCGGCGATCTCTTTGAGTACATTAGGTGGTATGACTTGCGGTTCGTTCATGTTCATTCCGAAGTTTTGGAATTGTTTTAAATCCTTTACATCTACTGGTATCGGCTGCAGTTGCTCATTGTTGATCTCTAACTTTTGATTTTGTTGAGAAATACTTAAGTTTGCAGGCGATATTTTTAGTTGATTCCGGGAAAGTTGGATTCGATCAGTGTTTTTTATAACAGCAGGTATAATGTTAAACTGATTTTGATCAACGCCTAAATTAAGGGTTTGTTTATCGTTTGTGGTGACAAGGGGCGTTTTCGCAGGATTATTGTTATTTAAATTAGTTATTTTGTTGTGTCCAGATTTGCTCGCTTCCGCCTGCATGGCTTTATATTGCTCATTAAACAAACCAAATTTTTTCACTAGTTCTGAATCGTTTAATTCCGTGGGGTGTTTTAATTGATTGCTTTTATTTTTGGCCTGTTGATTCATTTTTGCCATTTTTATGGAAGGTAGCATGCCCCCAAATTGATCGGTATCGAATTCATATTTTTGAGCTGTTTTTGGATCTATTGCTAGATTTTTAAACTGATTGTGGTCCACGAAATTTTGAACTAGTTCTGCAGGCTTGGCCTCCAGGCTTTTTTTATTCTGTTTTCTTACTTTAATAGATGGCAGTACAGGATCAAAATAATTGTTTTCGAAAAAGTCTGGGTTCGGCCTAGGTGTTTTTATTTCTGCAGGTATTACTTTTTGTTGGTATTCGTTAAAAGTGACAATGCCTTTTCGCATATCTGCAGTTTCATTTAGACTTAACGATGCTATTTTAGGGTCCTCATTTTTACCTTCCATATATTCTGTAACTGGTGGTTCCGATAAAGGGTTATTTTTTAACCCAAAATTTTGTTTTTGATCAATTTCTTTTTGTGCTGACAAGAATTCTATTCGTTTGTTAGTGATGTCTTCATAATTTGGTACCAATTCTTTAGTTTCTTCTTTTACTTGGTTGGAACTCGAGTCGGAATCCTGATTATTATTTGAGGTTTTTATGTTGCTTTTGGTACTGGTTTTATTTTTTCGTTGGTTATAACTTACACTATCATTTTCGCCTTCTCGAATATGTATACTTTCATTATAGTATTTAAGAAAGCTGTTGATATTGTTTTTTTCTCGAAGCAGGTCGTCAAGAAATCGTGTTGGAGCACTTTTTATTTCTGGGTCTACGGATTTAGTCGTCACTTTAAGTATATCAGTATATGGTGTATCTTTTTGATGACTGTTCTCAGATACTCCTATTAAAGGCTGTATTCTTTTTATTTCACCCGTACTCTCGGGAGCATAAAATTTACGCTGACGTAATTTCTTACGTATATTTTCTAACTGTAGATTATTTTCAAATAATATTTTGTATGGCATACTTTTGACATCGTCTGTCATAAAATCATAATTTAGTTTACGTGGATAATCGACGAAACGTTTTAAGTCTTTTGCTTGTCTGGAGTCCTCATTTGTAGTTTGTTCTTTCTTTGGAGTATTTTTTAGCAGTTCTCCAATTTGTCTCGAGATCGTGTTGATGTATGGTTCCGTCGTTACCTTTTGAGTTGTTGTAGGAGCAGTCTGAGTGACTAAGTATTCAGCTATAATTCTACTGATATATTCTACTTCCCTGGAATGGACGTATCCATTGTTGTCTGTTGTTTGTGTGTCAACTGTGGTGACATTTTTAACTTCATTTCTATCGGTACACGGCGGTGTGGCGACCTTTGTAACAACCGTTTTAGTATTATGCGTCAATTTAGTCCAAAAGTTAACCACATTCTCCATTGGCGGTCGGTTTTGCATATATTCAATTTGTAAACCACTGTTTTCTTCGATTTTTGTTACATTTTCCGAGTTATAAATAGTGTCTATTTTAGTATTTGTTTTTAAATTCTCATTCAATTTTTGTAGTTGTCGTAAAAAGTTTGCTGTTTTATTAAAATCGATTGTATTTGGGATAGTTTTGTTTTCGTAACTTTCTGGCACTCGTAACTCTAGTTTTAAATAGTCTCCAATTTTGATTGTCTCGTTGTCTTCACCTTAAAACAATGGGTTATGATTAGTTGTGTTATAATTTTAATTAATATCATTATTTGTGTTACTCACTTTTTGGTGTCGAAGACATTCCCAATGCTTCATTAGGAACTTCCGTCGTTTCATATTTATTGCTCGTTCCATTGCCAGTGTCTGAATAAGAGTTTAATAAGCATGCTTGTCGGAGGCTTCTAAAGAGAAACATACAACATACACATTCAAGGAAGTTACAGAAGGATATATTATATACTTACGCATATTTTAAATATGCGTAAGTATAGGATTAAATAGTGCATAAAATAGATATTATAGTTATATTATATACGATTAAGTTACTTTTAAATACAAACTTTCATCAAAAATGACAAGAGCGGTAATATAGAGCCAGGTGATGAATGGGCCAAGTGTACACATGGCAGGGTATCCTTGATAAAGTAACAATAACACTCACTCATTGTTCATATCATCGATGTTGACATTGTGTCGCCGCAGTTTCTCCAACGTGTTTGCATCCAAATCTTCCTTTTGCAATCCATTTAGCAACAACACACATATTACATCTGAAAACTAACACATTTTAATGGCGCACATTTTCACAGACGATCAAAAAGAATTTCAGTTGCCGCGAGAAAGGGGTTGTAACGTAACGTTTAATTGAGTACATGTGTTATTGGAACCTTTTATCTTGTCTAAACGTTGTGAGCCCTGACCGTGGACGGGTACGATTATTTCACTTGTGAACATACATGATATTGCAACGGCAGTCAGTATAGTTCGGCACCACATTTCGTTATCGCTGTGAATCGTTGAACGTTTTCATTGTTTTGCCGAATAGGACGTGTTCGTAAAGAATGGCCGACTGGTCCGCGCCCGCTATCGGAGACGTCGACTTCGTTTTGCAGGTGGCGACACCTTGCGACAAATAAATTTCAACTGTATGTTGACATCAGAAAAGTAATAAAACTGATATCAGTTTTAAAGATCATTTTAACACATTTTTTTTAAAGATTCTAACGTGATTTGACTCTTTTCACAACTTGCAGGAGTTGAAGTCCTCACCCCAGACAAGTTAACAAAAAAAAATTTGTCTAAAAACACCAAGGTACTAAAAATATGTAGCAGTAAGTCAAACTGTTATGAAGTATGGAGTCATATGTTTGTAATTTCCAAGTATTACACAACTACTTCACCTACATTACGGTTTTCTGATTACATGTTTAAGCTACATACTTAAATTTTATACCTAGATCGTTCGTGACCAAACTTTTGGAAAGGTTTACTTTTTTGTGTAACCAGTGTTTAATTGCATTTTTATTTATTACAGGCTCGTTTCCTCCTGTCGAAGGTCAATCCGTCGCAAACACATAACAACATGTATGCCTACGGAGGGGTGAGTAAAAACAAAAAAATTAAACTGCTTCTGTAAAAATAGAAATATAACACATTCACAGTTAAACGTACTAGTCAAATAAAACAATTTTTGTTGTATTGTTATTGCATGGCGTTGAGCCTTCATAAGATCTTTTCTTTTCTGAATTAGCATGATGTTACAATGTACCATCGACGCATGGTGTGAATTTGATTTGTTTTTTTTTTGTTCCATCATTGTTATGGCGAATACCAGGCGATGCCGATACCATCAGCGGTAGTGTTTCTTTTTTAATTTTTACATGGTGTTGGGTGTCTAACGCTGATATACAATTTTAACAAAGTTTTGAGCTTCGATTTGTTTCAATTGAGACGTTTCACTGGAATTATTTTAATACAGTACATAGTTATAAATACGTAGATTTGCCTAGCTCAATTTAACTTTTGGATCGAGTAGAGAACAAATATTCTCCTTTTCTAGAATCGATTCAAATTATAACAGATACATATTCGTAATACAGCAATGCACGCTTTTTTTTTACAAAATGAAAACTATTTGTGTTTTTTGTTAGTTATAATTTTATATGACATTGATTTAAAATACTTACTCCAGTGATAACGTCAAGCTTTCAAGCTGCCCTTCTTCCAAGCTTCTTGTTTGTTATTTTTTAAATACTACTTTCTAATCTACTTAACAGACAGTACGTAAAAATTGCACGTTCCACGAATTGTGAAATATCTACGTTCTCCTGAATTTCACAATGATCTTTTGCATATGCATGTTGGCTTAAAACCTATGCTTTAATAAGACTTAAGTTAAAATTCGTGGTAAGAGACCTAATACGCTTTGCAATGTTTAAATAATTTCAAAATATTCTTCAAATGCTGAGCTTAAATCGAACAATTAAATACATTTACTCAGGCCGCCTATATAAATTAGTTTTTTTTTAACTACTCAAAAACAACTTTATATGGTCGGCCTAACGCCTAACTACAATGCCTTTTTAAGCCTAATGATTCCAACTATGGACTGCGCTTTATACTAAAATTTTCAGGGTACCATATATATATCACTAATTTAAATAAAAAATAAATAAACTCGGGATATACAGGATTTTTCAAATGAATACAATATTTTTTGTTTAATTCTGAAAGATTTTTTTGACATTTAATTTTACCTTCAGAAACATATTTTAAACTCCGTAAGTTATCAATCTACAATAATATTGAATTTCAGGATTTTTAATTTTTTATATTATTTATACCTATAGGTTTTATTTGAATAAACATTTGTCAAGTTACAAAAAAATATAGACTTTTAAAATAGCCAAGCTGAAGAGTTCACAACTGCACACTCACAAAGGACGGTTTATTTTATGTATCTATTATGGTAATTAACTTCCAGTGTGTCAAAAATACATATTATCGTATTTTTGACACAAAATCATATATTTCTACTGGCCTATCTTCTGGTGGTGGTTTTATTCACAGTTAAACTAAACTAATTAAAACCTAATATTCTCAGGACGGTGGCGCCCCCGTGTTGACAGACGACGTATCGCTCCAGGTGTTTATGGAGCACCTCAAGAAGCTGGCTGTGTCGTCCACAGCTTAGTAAAAACAAAATGGAGTCTCACATTACTGTCGGAACTGATGGCTCGGGTCTCGTTTCATCTCTAACCCTCTTTCGAAAATTTCCATATAGTTTTAGTTACATCTTTAGCATGTAACACACGGCTAGATAATTTGAGTATGCTGTCTTACTCGCTCTTATGATGGCTGCAAAAGCAGAGCGAGATGACGATATCGATAGATTTCAAATTAACCTGGCTGTTATATCCTAGTTTCAAATACAGTATTATATTACAATGCATGGTATATTTCGGCCATTTTTATTTGGGTTGTAGTTTGTACTGGGCTTCTTATCTTAGTTTATCTCTATCATTTTACTAAAAATATATATTTAGAGCTAAAAGCATCAGTTCTGAATATATACATAGTGTGTGCGTTCCATGTTGTTTTGCAATATAAGTTAAAATAATTTTCTACTATACGATGTAAATTATATGAAATTAAAATGTTTATGAAATAACGGTTATGTTTATTTGAGGTAAATATTAATTATGTGTAAAGTCATTTCCTATTATTTGTTTATAAATTGATTAATATTTACTAAATATAAGTCTTTGCTACAATATAGATCGCGTTTTGCATAGACGTCAATTTCCTTACTTCCAACATGCTCCCAATATGTGTGACTGTACATACCACAGAACAGCAAAAGAACAGCATGTATGAAGGGAATAATGAAAGTGGACATAGCGAAACAAGTGTGCAAGGATCGTAGCAAGTGGAAATAAGTGGTCTCTGCCTACCCCTACAAGGAAAAGAGGCGTGACTATATGTATGTATGTAATTATGTATATATCTGCGAGGGGTAAAAAAACTACATTTGTTAAAAAAAATATTTATTCCTAATATCTAGACACCAATTTGAACTTTTATACATTTCAAACTGCTATATCTACAATAAAAATAAATGGTACAATTTATACATAAAAAGTTATTTGGTAATTTTGTTAAGCATATTAATTAGAAAATAGTATAAAAATAAATAACGAGACAATCCAATCCTTAGTGTTTGCTGAGCAAACTAAATGGTCCTATGTTTGTAGCAATACAAAATATAGTCTATGTATTAAGTATATTGTTATTCTTCGGCTGTCTACTTGCTCTTATGCCTAGACTTTTTCCTAGCCATGTTGGAGGCGGCTTCCAGTCTCAACGGATTCAACTGAAACCCGTATATAAAACAAATGAGTAACTGGCCGTTCAACTCTCGGCAACAAATTGTATTGTGAGGGAAAAGGGAGCCTAGACGAGTGATGATACATTTTTAATGTTTTTCGATTAGAAAATATAAAACTAGAAGGCTAGTTTACTTTCCATGAGCTATTTAAACCTAACAATGATTTTAATGAGTATAGCAATTAATAATAGTAATAACTTCAAATAATATTAGTAGCTTCACATTCGACTTTTCTAGGTTTTTTTTTTCTATTCTAACAACTATATTTTTTCTCATTGAACTCTTTCTATCAATTAATTTATCGTTAGAATCTCGTTTTTTAACAAGTAGCTACAGACATCAGAACCACAAGGGTGCGACCACATCTGACGCAGCTCGCGAGCTGTTCGTAATGCTCGTTCCGTGTTTGTTCGTCAGAAGTGGACGCACCCCAACGCTACTTCAAAAGTCTATGCTTGGTTGGTGCATGCAAAGTACTAATTTTATGTGCAGAGTATTATCTACGTTTCTAGATATTATACTAATAAACACTAAAGGAGTTATAACGATATAGTATTTTATGATAGACATTGTTTAATGGGAAACCGGAAATAAAAATACGCTAGTTTTGCATCAGGTCTGTCTGGGGCCCAATTCCGCTATTTTAAAGTCAGTGGGTGGCAGGTTAATGAACGTTCCAGTGTACTTGTTATTGCGGAATCAGGCCCCTGTCAATTTCCACCAGTAACTGGCCAGTAGCTTGTCTCCCATTGGTGGAGAATGACCGGCACACCCGTTGCGATACTAGAGACCCTAGCGGATTTTGATTTCCCCTTTGAACACTAACTCTTTAGAATTTAGATTACAATTGACATTTTAATTTCTTTAATAATTTTATCATAATTAAAGGCGACTACCAACCTTCTAGCTTCTATACTTTGCCCTAATTTGGAAATGGAGTAAGGGTATATTTTTATAACGATATTACATACAAAGATACATTTTGATAATTTCCTTTCACTTTAATCAAACCTTTAAAACTTTTTCCATTACTTATTTATATACATCCCTGTTATATCACAAATATTATTTTTTAAATTTAAATAAATATTTTAGCCTCCTTCATAGACTAAGAGAGAGACAGCTATTGATGAACTAGAGAAAACCATTAAATGCAACAATTTTCAATAATTGGAATAGGTACATAGAATTATATAGATATAAATCGCTAATCAATTCTAAACCTAATATATAAAACAAGATTGCTGCATCTTCCTTAGAATTAAGACTAAAACTGCAACTAAACTAAGTTATTTATAAACACTAAAACGACAGTAAGTCATCGACAAAGAACTTGAATAAAATGCACCTTTTTTAAATACGCTGTTCATTTTCAACCAATCAAATGAACTGCATTTGAAATTCCCTCCAATCCCACTCATTTAATATAATATTTCAAGTTGTTTGTCGCTAAGAACAGCTAATGAGTATCTACAGTACGGTGCAAACTTAATGGCGGTTCTGAACACGAGGCGAGTCACTGCGCAGTAACTAACTTAACAGCCAGCAGGGGTGCGGGGCGAGGTACTGCGCTGCGTGTAGCGTACTTCAGAGCAGCCATTAACTTCGAATCCGACTATACCTACTGTTATTTTAGTATTTTACAAAATAAATATATCATGACAGCTACACCAAACTAAATCACTGATATACAATATAAACATACAAGAGTTCATTGCTTCTTATTGAATAGCCCATAAACGATGATAGCGAGCAGTATCATTAGGAAGTACTTGATGTACGCGGTTCAGGAGTGTGGAGGTCAGTTGAGGAAGCGGATAGACATCTTCTGCTCCACGTCTGTCCGCTCCAGCGCATGGCAGAACTCTTCGAAACAGATCATCTGGTCGTTGTTCGTGTCGGCTTCAAGTATCGTGCGTTCCGCTATGCTGGTCAGTTGCTCTTCACTGGGAAAGGAAAATAAGTGAGCTATGGTTAGGTATATAATTAATAAATATATTTTTTTTCCTATTTTGGCTATTTTTGAGTATGTGATGGCAGTTTTGCACGCACTTAGCAAAAAAACTACCTAACTAACTAGCAGTTAAATAGTTCTGTTCTTTTTTGTAGTCGATAGCAAGTTTTATTGTGTAATGAATTTTCTATTTATCAAGAAAAGCCTACAAAACAGCTAGGTACCACAACAACTTACAGAAATACTGAAACTGAACTGGTTTCTCATAGGTAAATACAATGGGTAGCCAATAGGGAAGTGTGAAAGGCTGGCCTGCAGTGGGCCAAAAAAAACATTTGTATCTATGTGCTTAATTTCAGATGAAGAAGCCACGTTTTAAGGAACTAAATATAATGAATTAGATTTACGACTTTGTTTTTATGCAATACCTTATCTAAATCTGTATGCTTACATTATAATCCGATAACACGACGTAAATAAATTGTGTATCAAATAGCCACCGACAATTATCATTGATTAGTTACTAAGCATGCTTAGTTGCAACAAGATACACATAAAAAGCAAGTATACACCCACAACCTTAGTTCTTTAATACATACTGCAGATTCATTATCATGTCCCTGCTCTATTCATATTTTTTTGGGGTTGTTGCAATAATAATGTATATAAATAAATAAAACAGCTATAATTAAGTAGCTTAAATAACAATTTATAGGTTTTTACCTGATATTAGCTCCCACCATCATGTGTAATATCGCGAGAAGTTCATCCCTGGAGATCTTGCCATCATTGTCCAAATCGTACATGGAAAATGCAACTGTAAACACATTCAAATAGATTTAATTTCAGTTTGGCAAGAGAAAATAGTCCAGTAAATAGTTTTTGTGGACTTTGAGCCCTAATCAAAGCCATATTTCATTATATTTATCTCAAAGATTGGTTACTATAAACAATGATTAGATCTTAATAAAATACATTATTTTTAGATTAGCAACAAAAATTTGCAGTCTAAGTTTGATGTACAATAATTTATTTAACTATATTGTTTACTCCTATTTATTGTTACACTAATAATTAAGTAAAAATCCCTAATTAATAAAAGGCACTGATAGTAGATAGTGTATAGCTGGTTAACCTAATCAAGCAATGTAACTAAGTTAGACAAACAATTTTGTCATACATAGTAATGACAGAATATTTATTGAATGGAGAAGTCTATCTTGACTTAATTATTAGTTCCTGGGATCCTTCAAAATAAATAAATAAATAAGTAATAACAACTTACATCTCAACTTCTCATCTCTGCTATTAAGTTTATTATCCTTATTCTTGCGTATCGGCCTAAAGTGGGCCAGCACCCTCATAAACTGCAAGAAGTTGACTCTATCATCATGGCTCTCCGCAAAGAAGGAGTGGACGATCCTCTCGCTCAGAGGATTGATGGCGAGTTCCGGGATACGAAGGAAGTCCTCCCGGGAGAGAGTGCCGCAATCATTCTTGTCTAGTGATGTGAAGCGGGAGTATAGACGCTCGATTTGGTTTGGTGTGACTGGAAAATGTACGAAAAAAGTTATTTATTTAAATTTTTTTACTTTAAAATGGGATGTAACCATTTCTAGTAAGTATTCATATTATGTTATTTACTAATGAACACATTAGTACAAGAAAGAAATAAGAGACAAGACTATGTCACACACATTAACAAAGAATGTTAGTCTTTGTTTGTGTATTGTCAACAAAGGAAAGGAATTTACTTAGAATTACTCTTATTTTTATGGGAAATTGTTCTGTAAACTGTAACATAGTTACAAGCTGACATTGTGCCAAAAATTATCACTGATAAAATTTTCAAGAATGTTACAATTATACGTATCAAACATTAAAAAAAAGATGTTTAACTAGTGTGTAAATATGAATTTCGATTATTATTCAACATCAGCTGATTTTTGTTAATAAAAAAATCTATTATACAAAATGATTTTTCAGTTAAAGAAAGACATACTGTATGGCAGTGATACCCTAAATATTAATAAAAATTTAGACAGATGTTACAAAACAAATTCTTATGAAATACTTACACCCAGTTTCCTCTTGTATTTGAGCTATTTCTTCTTCGCGTAACAATAGAGATGATTTGTTACCCATATTGGATACGCTTGATGTTGCACGACCACCGATAGAAACAACACCTTATTACTGATAAGACTAAAGTCCGTCACTGCAGTATATCCGCTTTTAATCCTATTCTCGCCAATTTTAGGTTATCGCGAATCACAAAAGATCAAAGTTCACTTCACTTATTACACTTTAACTAAAAACGTATTCTTGTCTTGCTATTTACGTATTTTAAAGTATATTATTAACAATCTGGTTATATTTCATGACTTTCATCGTCAATAATATTTAGACAATCATTGAATGAGTGAGTGATTTTCGTCGCGAACAGATAATTATTTTTCAGTGATAGCCAATAAGATCGCTAGAAATTTTCTTTAATGTTTTTTGTCTTTTACTTATTGTACTGATTTGAAAAGGAAAGAAAAGAAATCAATTTTGATTCTGACATTGACGTGGCCTGTCTTGTGAATATTTGACATATTTTGACATTGTATGCAAACGTTTAGGAATTTAAAAAATCATGTAAATGAAAAATCTGTAGAGTAAATTAAATAGAAATACATTTTTTTCTATTTCTTAAGATATGAACGTAAAATGTCTAGTGTTGTATAAAATATATGAGAACATTTTTTATTAATATGTCAAACATTCCCGTATAACATTTCTGATTCTGTTAAATGAAAAAAGGTTGCATGGAAACTGAAAACCTGAAAAATGTTATGTCAACATTTTGATAGTTACCCAAACAAATACAGCGAACAAGTGATTTTTTTTATTCTAACACAAATTATATTATGAATCAGGAATAACTTACCAAATAAACATGAGTACTAGTAGTTCCGGGCTAAGAACACCATCAGAAACATACTCCGGTGAAAGGAAACTGGAGGCGGATACATCTCAACAGCCGTTGGACACAGTGGTCGAAGTAAACGAAAATGTGCCTAGCGAGATTTTTGACCGACCGTGTGAGATAGGCGAATTTGTTGAAATATCACCGAGAATATTTGGACTAAGAGAAGTTCTGGAACCGCTCACTATACCTTCACTGAACAATGCAATCTATGAACTCGGGGTAGTAAACATGTGCTGGCCCGAGATAACTGAACCAGTATTTGAGCCCCGAACATGTTTTCCAGTTACTTATTACACGAACAGCACGAAAGAGCGTTTACTCCTTGCATACGCAGAAAATTTCAGAAGACAGTTTCTTTTTCATTTTAAAATGCGGAAACCTCTTCTGCTACAAGTACCTAACGAATGCGGTTTACAGGTAATTTGTTTGTGTCTTCGCACACTAGATGACGGTGCATGCTAATAAAACAAAGTTTCTGAAAATGAGATAACTGAGATATTATACTCAAATGCCGTTATTTTACTCAGAAAATGGTGTGCACTTCAATACGGCCAACAAAACTCTGCTTCAATGAAACAAACACCTGGCAAGGCGTTGCAGCTTTAGTTGCCGACTTCTTTGACTACGAGCCGCTAACTAAACCAATGTTACATGTAAGTAGTAGCATAAGTTACTATATTTCTTTTATAATAATTAAATAATGTTATAGGAAGATAAAAAAAATGCGCATTTTAATTAAATTCTGTCGTGGTCAGTTCGAGTTGTTTCTATTAGCTAATAGATGGCGCTAAGTGCTCTCTTAACGCTCGGATTTTAGGCAATACTCTCATCAACACAATCGATACTCAAAACAAATATGTACATACAATTGAATTATTCGTGTGTCTTTTTTATTATATTGGCGTTATCCTTCGTGTTTATGTAATCATCGTACACAGTCAAGTGCAATGTATTTGTTGATTAATTTAAGAGTTGCACCTTTAAGTCACCTTTGCGTGGGGACTTGGCCCGTTATACTTGAGAGTGCAGGTTAAGTAGTACGAATGCTATGACAATTTTGATACTAGTGTGTATTGTGCTACGTAAGCTATGGTACTATACCATCATATTTTTTTATTATCTTTATTTATACACTATACCACCATACAAGTACGTGTGTGAACACGAGTGTCAAAAGTTGCGACGCACAGAGACTTCTCTTCTTGAAAAGAAAGTTTCGTAGTGTAAATGCAGCGTTAGCATTAAAATCGTATCTGCGGTTTTTAAATAGGTACATACTCAAGTAATGACAGAGTATTCCCAATATTGTATTTTTTTTTATATTATGGCATCTAAACATTTTGGGAAATTGTAGTCCCATTGGTTAAGATTTTTTATTAGTTAAGTTCATAATAAATGCCAAAGGTAAATAAAACATTTTCAATTTAAGGTTCAATCAAGTTTAATCATTCAACATTTTTCGAGATCACAAGTCGTGATAAGAGAATTTATAATCCAATTTTTTAATTTTGTACAAAATATTTTCTCTCGAATAATTTTCAGTAATAATTTTTCAGTGTGGCTAATATAAACGTGAAATGCAAATCAATAATTCTATCTTCTGTGGGAAGGAGACATAATATTTGAACTTTTTTCTCTAATAGATCGAATTTGTCGCGATCGGTCACTACGATCTTACGCCATTGGACAATCTCTTATAACATTAAGATAATACACTCTATTAATTAGGAATGTACTTACAATAATAATAATCTCTCAATAATTTATAATTTTGATCACAGTGTCCTTAACTGTTAACTTTAACGTATAATACAATTCCGAGTCGACATGTCGACTTTTCTACCATATACATAATATATAAAATACTGAGCAATAGAAAACAATTACACAACGAGTGCCTAGCTAACGCAATAAAGTCATCTATATCTTAACAATATTACCTTGTTCTTACGATTGGCACAACAATACATCCGCATCCTTTCAATATTTGGTATCGGCCGGGAGTGGCCACGCCACGCGCACGCCACGCACACGCACACGCTACTACTCAGTGAACGGTTGAAAGGACGCCGTGCGTGACTTAGTATTAGTTTGACTTGAGGTAGAACTTAGGGATCCGACTATAAACTATAGTAAGGGTACAACTAGGAATGTAATCGTCGAATGGCAACTTACAGCGGTATTATCTAAACTAATTACTTAACAGCTTGTGTGCATCGGTAAGTGAGAACGCAGATATATAACATTCAATTTACAACAGGTATAATTACTATCTACCCATCAAATTTCACATAGACTCGGAAACAGATTGCCCGAAGCCGTGCGAGTCGACGAGGACGGCGCACTCGCATCGTCCTCGTTGGTCCGCCCGGCTCAGCCTAAAGTCTTACAAACTAAAGAATAATGCATAGCTTTTCTTTTAGAACAAAGAAATTACGCAAATTTGGCTACACATATCACAAGTGAACGCTTACTGGCGACGACGTAACTATGTACATAATTGAAATATTCCCTGTAGCGAGCGGCAGTTGTTACGGGCCTCACTTGCGGCGGGCGGCGTGGTCGGGCAGCGCGGGGTGCGCGGGCGCCGGCGTGCGGCGCGCGCGCAGGTTGTGCAGCAGCGCGCGCAGCTGGTGCACGTGCATGCGCGTCACGCTCGGGTCGCCGCTGGCCTCCAGCCACGCCAGGAACTTGTCGCCGTGCTCCAGCGCCTCGGCCGCGCCCGACTCCCACTCGCCGCTCGCTGGCGACGCCGACCGCGTGTCTGCGCTCGCTGTCTGGTTGCTGTTGTTGAATAGCAGGTTGTCCAGCACGGTGCGTGCTTTGGTTTGGCTTCGACTCGATTCGTGGACCCTTTCAGTTATTGGTTCCTTGTTCTCTGTCCCGATCTCTGGACTAGCGGCGGGCTCAGCCACTCGCGGCTCTGCACTGGGAGTGCGGCGCGGCTCGGGTTCGTTCTGAGCGTGTGCATGTATTGGACTAGTTGGCACACCTCGCTCTTCTTCCATCTTTCCTTTCGTTAGTTGCGAGTAAAGAATGTTTTCTGCCGACTTCTCCTTTGGCACTTGAGAAGCGGATTTGTGCTTATCCTCCGGCAGAGGCATCGCTCCACCAAATTGTTTGTAATATTGCCATAGCCACGAGTTCCTGTTGTAATCAAGATGTGAGTTGATCGGAGCAGCGGCGGTAAGTGGTTTAGGCGGAAGAGTAGGCTCACTAGTTTTGCCGAGCTGCAGAGGGTGCGCCGTTGTGGTCTGCGCAGTCAAGTCAAGCATAGCTTGTTGCGTTTTCAGCCAGTACCACAGCGTGTCGTCCACGGGTTGGTTTGCTGCTGACGTCGAGTGCGTACTATGGTGATTCGATTTTGACAAGCTTGTGCGGTATGGGTCCGAATGATGATGGGTCTTGCTGCGATGGTGGTGTTTGCCATCATGTAGGTTGAGCATGCCATTATGAGCTGGCTTAGGAGATCGAACAGAGCGCAGTGCGCGACTAGCAGGTTGAGCTGATAGCGCTGATAATCCAGGATTCAGTTGAGCGAGTAAAGTCAGGTTAGTCGCGATCTCGTTGAAGCTAAGCCCGAGGTGCGAGTGCGCCAGGCCGGGCAGGTGCGGTAGGCCTGACAGCGGGCTGATGGCGCTCATAGAGACGCTGGCGCCGGGGTCTGGCCGGCGCTCCCGAGGGATGTGAGAGGTCGGGGAGGGCTCCGTGCGCTTGGTGGTAAGCTCGACAGGGACGTCAATGGAAGGCGGGGGTTGCTGCACGATGGGCGCGGCGGACACCGGAGCGCTGAGGTCTAGCCCGGTGGCGACGGGGGAAGGTGGAGCTATGGGAGACTCGGTGCGCGCGCGCTTGTCCGGCGGCTCCCCGTCGTTACTCTTGTCGGTGTCTGGCGAAGACAGCCGTGACGTCATGTAGCGCAGCTTGTCCTCGTTTTTACACCAGCCGCGGAGCGTGGACTCGGGCACGCCGATGTCCCGCGCCACCGAGGCCTTGGACTCGCCGTCGTTGACGCGCTGGATGGCCTCGATCTTGTCACTGGGCGTCAAGGCGCGCATGGGTCGCTTGCCCTTGGTCGCCATTGTGGCGTCGCGTCTGCTGTAACAATAATAATATATTTTATAGATACGTTTGTTTTGTTTTTCTTATTGTCTGTCTGGTTATTCCTAAAGTTATCGGTAATTCCATTGGCGAGACATCGTGTGATACGCATTATAAAATGTTTGATTGTAATTCAACTCAGGTTTTGCAATGTGTTAAAACACCATCTCGTAAAAGAAACATCTAAATTTTTTTCACAGTTGTTCGTGAAAACGTAATACATGTTGTCCGCACGCGCACAGTGAAATAATTTTTCCTTTAGAAGTTATTATACTTGGTATATAAAGTGTTACCACTACTAAAATTATTCTTAGGTAAGCTGAAATCCTTGGAAATTAAGTAAGTACCCAACCTTTTTGTAATACGCCATTTAAATTAAACAATAACAATTCTACGCGATAGCAAAACACTAATTAGTGTCGCTGATTTACGCATTAAAAGCGTCATAGCATTAAAAAATAAGTGCAGTGACACCAAAATCAGCAAACGCACTTGAACTGCGCGCAGATATTAATTAACTAGTAATGTAGCACAATGTTGCATAACAACCGACCATGTTTTCATAATAAACTCATTTAAATAAAATTAAGAAAACTACAACTGGCCGCAAACGCGTTTACAACTGTTGCCATAAACAAAAACATTTACGCGAAAAGCTATAAAGTTACGAAAAGATAAACAAAAAGAAGACATAAAATTATGACCTACGACAACAGTAGGCGGCAAAAGTTGTCGGGTCGTTGACACGGTGACCTTGCGAGCGGTTAGCGCGCCTCCGCCGACCGCCGCTAGATGGCGTTAGCTAACCGAACGTACGAACGCTGAACGCTGCCTGTTTATTTTTGTATTGAAATGGAAAAGTTGATTGTTGTGTTTATGTCATCCGAGTTGTGATATGTGTTTTCACACAATAGAAGTTGCGATAAGACATTTACCGGTGATAATTATTAACTTTTTAGATTTCAATTTACATAATTAAGTTTCATGTTTAAAAAAAAACGTAACTTTAACATTAACAAAATTTTAATCAGACCGAGGATTTAAGTTTATAAATCTAATATTAGGGAGTTTAGTGGCATGGTAAATGAATGTTTTTAAGTACCTAGGTTGGTCTAAGAAAACTAAATATCTGCCTACCTACTGGAGCGCGGAAAATGCACAAATGCACAATGCGCGAGAAAAGCAGCTGTTTTAAAATATATCGTTTCGTGGTTAAAAAAAAAAGATTTTTAACATAAATAAAATACTGGTAGGAAGTATTTCGTTTTATTGGTTATATTAGAAGCTGATTAAAACATAAATTGAAGGACCTTGCAGAAAAACACTGACTTCGAAACTTTTTGGATTCATTCTTCAATGAACAAATTAAAAAATGTAGGACAGCTGACTTGAAGAACAGCTGGTCTTATATCGTACTTATCTCAGTAACTAGGTGATTAAGTACTTTTCTATTTTTTTACTATTGTCTCCGTCGTTCGGTAAATACCTAATGTTGAGATGAAATGCTATGATTCAGGACTTTAGATAGAACCTAGGTACAGGTAATTATTGAATCTACCAAAGTAATGTGTGAGAATTAGTAATAGGGACATGCTTGACTCAAACTTGATTATTGATGTTTTTAGAACGTTTTATGCAAAAGGTTAATTTCTAAGAATTTCAGCACTTAGGAAGTTTTAGTAGTATACGAATAGCTTAATTCTTTACCTCTCGTTACTGTCTAGGTCTGTGTCGTTAGTAAGTGGTGTAGAATGATTTTTCAGGATTTCACTCACAAAGAACATAGCACTCTCACTTTAGATTTTTGCCGTAGTACCTAGCAACAGTGCGATACCTATCCGGTGCGAATAACGAACAAAGTTTGCAACTTACTTGCGAGCCGGCGGCACGTGTACTGTGTTTACAATTTTTGACAGGCCAGCCGTTATTGCGATATTATAAACGGCCCGTGAATGGAGGAGTCCGACCAATAAAAATATAACAGGAATGCGCAGTGCGCGGCACGTGTACACACAAGTTCCAGATTCACTGTTCAGTTGGTCACAAGTCACAGAGCGGAGAGCGGAGCGCGGTCGCGGAGACGTGCGTCGCGGCGCGCGCGGAGCGACTGTGTGCCGGTGATAAGCCGCCCGCTGGCCCGGCCCGCGGCTCGCGTCCGCGGCCGGCCGCTCCTCTCCTTTGTGTCCGTCCGTCACCCCGCGCCCCCGCCCCGCGCCCCGCGCTCGCCCGCGCCGCGCCCCGCGATCTTGCCACCTCCTCGCCTATTCCTCCGACATTCGAGCCGCGCACGCCAGCCCACCTATCTCCCGCAATATATTAACTCGATTAATTATTAATTTTAACGCATCAACTTTCCAAGCAAAAAATCGCCGCCGCGCCGCCGCCTCCGAATCGTAACTTTTTCCGTCGTCAACTTGTGACCGCAGTTTGAAACTTTTCTCACAATCGTGGTATTCCACAACTTTTCTAAGTGGCGAACTTTGTCTCGTAATAACGTCTCGCGCCCGTCTACCAAGTAATAGTTGCCAACTAATTACTCTAGTTCCCGTGACTCGAGTCGCTTTCGATGTTTTTCAGCGGCCGGGGCCCGGCGAACAAACAAATGAAACAAAAACAACGTAGTTAGAAGATGATAAGCGATGGCTCGCCTCATTGATATGCTACGAAGTCTCGTAGCGCTCGCTACGCTTGATTATTATGATTATGTTATACGTAGCAGTTAATTTTTATATGCAAACTCTTTGTTCCTTCCGTAGCTTGTAAGTTGCCGTTGATTTCTTGAATGTTTTATTTGTAGGGGTTTTGTGTTGTCGTATTAAGTTGTCGGGAGCTTTGGAAGGTCTTAAACTTGTTCAAAGACGGACTTACGAGTATAATAAACTGCGGGCATTTACGAGGTTTTATTTTGAGCGCATAAAGTTGGACTCGATGCAGTTATGGTTTAGTCCAAGGGTCTCCGTTATAGGGTACATATCGATAAGCAAATCACCCGCATATCTAGTGACCGGCGCGATAGTACTGGCGCCGTCTCGCGGATAAATTATTAACTCCAAAAGGTTAGGAAAATACGATTATACAAAAATCTTGCATGCACGTGCAATAGTAGATTGCAAAGAAATGCACATTATTTTCAATTCTCCATTCGTTTACTCACTGTCAAATAAGTTCAACAGGTTAGCGGTATTGTACATAAACAGACAGACAGATAGGTTTGGACTTGTAATAATTTATTGACATCGATAATGTATGGTAAAATAAATTGTAATATATTATATTATAGCGGAATCGATGATGTTAAAAGGGAGGTCTCTTATTGGGTCATTCCTGTAGTTTTAATATTGTTTTATTAAATTTTGTGTATATGTATTGCAATAAATTAGTTTATTGTCTTTCTTGTTAGTTATAAAAAGATATTGTCTTCATAAATAAGGAGTACTAACTACGATATTCTTCTGTGCTAAACTAAAATAATTTCATTCTTTGATTTGAAAACATTTACATATTTTCACCTGATATCAATACCTGTTAACATGAACTATTGAAACACACAAGACTACTAATTAGCAAAATTTGAATCACAACGCAAACTTTGAAGCGCATTCAAAACATTTTATCATTGTGCTGTTTTACATTTAATTTTACAATCCAGACTTTGAAGCTCTATCAAAATATTAACATTGTGCAGTTTACGCTTTACATTTAAAATCCTTTCCATTGTAACATATAACATATACTACCGTGAAATAATTTGTTTTAGTAAATACTAAATCTAGTACTCAACGAGTATTTAAGCTCTATGTTAGTCTGTTTAAAGTGTAATCTGCTGTAGAAGGATTATCTGGCGGCTGTTATTATCTCCTTAGCGGGTATTGTTAACTTGTGGTTTACGGGAAATAGCCATGGTATTATGATATAATGCTGCTTTACCTGGAAATGACTGGAAGCGATGGGTTTATAATTTAATTTTTTTACTCTTTTGGATTTGGTTACTGTGAGAGTTATGCGTTAGAAATTGTGACATCTTGTTTATTTGCTAGTAAGCAAACTAGCAGATACCGAAGATAAAAACATACAGATTCATATTTTACTAGGTTTTGCACTCGGTTTCGCTCGTGTATATGTCATCGAAATATGAGTCTGTCTTTATTGGAGGTCAAGCAAATTCTATACCAAAGTTTAAACAAAATAAGTTGAGTGGATTAGCCGATAATACAGGCGGACGGGCATAGGTGTTTGCTATTTGCAATATTAATATGTTGATTGAAATTTTGTCAATACTTGACAGTAAATCTAATCCCATCATAAGCCACAGATTAAATTGATCTATTCACTATATTTAATAATTAACAAGCTAGTGTTTAAATGTTAATTAGGCGTGACGCGTGAGGCTGCATTTTCCTTGTATTATAGAAAATTAATGACCCAATACGTTACCATCGGGATATGTGATAATGAGTCATGTGTAAAAATATGAAAGTGTAGAGCGACATATTGACTCGATTTTAAATGTTTTTTTCTTATGCACACTGGAAAATAGCTCTTATACCTATTGGTGTATAAGTATATTTAAAAATAGTTGTGATGTAAACCTTTATTTTTGAACGAAGCTTACCACTACACTTTGGTATTTAAAATCGGCAAAGTTCTCTTTGCATCTGATATTACAGTTCAATTTACATCAAACAAACTATTTTATAATGCTTAGCTGACGATGCAAGAAGCCTAATAAATTACTAGTACCTAAGCATGGTATTTTTAATCAATTAAGTTAGGTATTGCAACATCAATTATAAAATAAATAATTTATAATACTCTATGTAATTATTTAGGACATTATTGCATTAGTAACTCCATTACAAACATGAGTAACACTTCAAGTCTTCAAAAGTCTTGGACTTGTAATAACTGCACACTACTTCAGTTTTTTTCTTTCAACAGAAATGTAGAAACACGTGTTTGTGTTGCCAGACGTCTTATCCCGCGATTTTTTTATAAAGTTAGGACCATAGAATAACAAAGGTAAAACTTTAGAGTGCGCGTGTCAATAAACGCCCATTTTGCCAAGTTTAAGCAAAAGTTTGCTTATGTTGTAAATTTGTTTGCTGGTTTAAGTTATTCTGTGCAGCGACAGACGTTTTTGCGAAAATATAGATGATCCGGTAACATTAGGTTCACGCTCTGTTCAGATACTATTTTTACTTTGAAACTAGTTCATACTTTCATTGCTCGCAGTTCATACTCTGATGCACATTCTGTAGTTTCGTATCTATCCTCTAAGGTCAGGACTGAGATAAGTAGCGCTGTGTCGCCAAGTTACCGCGCAGATAGTTGGAAACTTTTTGCGCTGATTTTGAGAACAGATGCAACATTCTCTGACCGATTTCGAGAGATTTTAAGAGAGGTTAGCTTAGAAGTACAAATTATACTTATGTCGTTGTAAAAACCTATGTAGATTAAGAGTTAGAAATAAGTTTATTATTATAAAAATAAAAAATATTATCCTCATGCTACGAATGGAAATACCGCTTCTTTCTTTTTAATTCGTAATGACCTTTTATTTTTTAATAGCTGGTTAGTGAATCATCATAGTTTATGCGTCACCTTTCTGTGTCTCCTTTTATTATTATCCCTATTATTCTAAACATATAACCTTTTTTCACTAGGCTTAATATAGCTTTGTCTAATCCCTATTACAAGTAGAAAAAAAAACCAAACAACTTAATCAAGAAAATCTTGCAGTATTTTTTTCTTACAAAGAAGATATAATATGTAAAGATATAGATAGATATAGGGGTTGTTTGTTACCTAAGTGTCCGATATAGCGCTAAGCTAGGTACAGTCGGTGACAGGCTAGGTACAGTCGAGAGAGCTCGCCTAACTAAGGGCGTTAATCCTCCCTTTGGGATCGGCCCTGGACAGATCTATGCTATGTAGGTACCTTAAGTATAGGTGTAGGTACCTTGTATACAGAAGTGTTGTTGTTTCATTGTTGTTTTTTTAAGGGCTGTTTTGCAAAGTTGAAATTGTTTTGAATAAGTTGATGGAAAAATAGTGATCGTTGTCTTATTATTTCAACCTTTTAAACAATACTTTACCTTAAATCTATAAAAAGGTAGCATATTTTAGTATGAATTTAAAAAGTTCTGTAATTCTAGTTGAAAATATTGCCATGTAGTTTATCAGTAACGACGGCCTCCGTGGTCGAGTGTCGTACGCACCGGTTTTCAAGGTGTCGCCAGCTCCGAGGTCCCGGGTTCGATCTCCGGACGGGTCAATGTAGAAAACCACTTTTCTACATTGTCCCGGGTCTGGGTGTTTGTGGTACCTTCGTTGTTTTATAACACAAGTGCTTTAGCAACTTACTTTGGGTTCAGATGTATGTGAGGTTGTCCGCAAAAAAAAAAAAACTTACGTATCCCGTCGGATTCAAATTCTTTTTATAAATATGTAATATTATTTTATTTTGATGAACACTATCGCTCTACAAAAAAAGCAAAGAAAAAGGCTTCATTATAAAATCTTGCTATTTACTTAACCTTTTCAATATAAAATCGAAACCCGTGCCATTCTATTTTCTAGCGAATACTTAGAAAACCTTGATAATGTTTATCGATGCTTACTCTATAGGGTTTGCACCCTCAGTAAAGCAATGGCAATATCTAAAAAAGGATATATTACTTTCTAACAATATCTTAGAATCAGCGGAAATAATAATAATCTCAGTATCTAAAGATAGTTTTCCCTTATTGTAATAAGATTTTCTTTGTTTGTTTTAATATGTTTTTACTAGGGATGATATAATGTGAAAAGTAAAAATCAATTTAATCCGTAAGTTAGAAACTAAAAAAAATATAAGACACATAATTATTGCTTTTTCAAAATAGTAAAAAGTACTAAATAGACAAAACAAAGTTTAGAAGTCGCTGATGACCGCACGTTTGCACAAAACATACGAGATCGTGACGTCATGCGACATTTCCCCATCATGAGTTTTTTGTTACATAATTTTACCAAAATGAGTCTACCTCAATATTTTTAATCAATCTCACTGACACAGGCATTTGCAAAAAAAATATTGATGTAACAACTTTTCAAGTATCACGATATTTTCAAAAGTGATCTCTAGTAAGGAGAGCAATCTTTAGATAGATCGAAACAGAATAACGGGCGAGACGCGAGCTGTTCTCTTGTTTTGTATGACACGCGATCTTATAGCAGGTTAGGTGTTTACCAAGTCTAATACGGCATACGTGTCGTATTCCTAAGTATCGTGAGCGTGGCATACGGTAGGTATGTTTTTGCCAGCCGAGGCCACACAAAGGCTTCGGCTCTCGGCTCTCGGCGAGCCACACCAAGCCGCGCCGCGATTTACGACGCGTCGCCCGCACTGTATTTCGGGCATTGGCGATGTATGTGATGCGGGAAATTATGGATGCGGTACTTTAATTGTTTTATATGAGCATTATTTATTTCTCTTGTAAATTGATGGATGTTACTTTTCTATGTATCGTCGTATATAGAAATATTTTGGGGTAAATAACTCATATGGCTTTAAATGTTAATCTAATCATAAAAATATTTGAATGCGAACTTTATAATATGAATTATAGGGCCTTCCGTTTTGTAGAGAACTTACTTGTGGTGAATAATTATATCAATAAGATCCAATAATGATTGAAGAAGATCTCGTACCCAGCCTTGAAAACAAATAAAAATAAATACCACATCCACACCCAAAATTCTCCCCACATCCCGTATGCACGTTCTCTAGTGATTTTGTTATCGGCGCGCACCCCCGGCGACATCCGACGCCGCGCCATTACCGCGCCCCCCCGCGCGCCCCCGCACCGCGCCCCCTCGCGCCCCCCCGCGGTGTTGCCAACTAAATGCGAGATAATTGATGTTTAGCGAGCGCTCGGACGTCAATAGTGGACGATATGCCCGATATGGCCCGGCTTCGGCCCGAGCTGCTTTTGATAGAGATAAATACCTATAAATTGCTTGTGAAGATTCACGTTCGATTTTGTGAGCTGTCAAACAAAATCAAAGATAAAAAAAGACGTTGAGCCACCCGTTCTTCGAATACTTTTGTTCTCATAGCGCTTACGAACTTTTTCTAAAACAAACTTCCGAAACTTTTTTTAACAACTTCCGTACTTACGTGTCGCTTTAAAAACATCCAAATCACATACATAAAGAACATTATTATGTAAACACCTTAGTTCAAGATGCAGATGAGTAAACAATAGAACGGATCGCGTATCGTTACGTATTCATGATGACGTCATCATACCGACCTGACTGGCCGGTATCACACATTCTCTTTTTAAAAATCTAGACATACCCGCTTGTGTCCTTGACTTTTAATCTGGATGAATTCTTGTGCACCGAAATATGTTTATTTAGCTATAAAATCCCACTGTTTATGATTTGAGCTTCAACAAACCAGTATATCTTGGGACATGTGATTCGAATAAGTGTTCTTCAGCCTGTTGAAATGTTTTACAGAAAGCGGTTCAAAATATAGTGGTCTCCAACCGACTACTGTGATTTATCAATAACTAGCTGATCCCCGCGACTTCGTCCGCGTCAATTTCTGTTATTATGACCGCGATTAAGAAGTTTAAAAAAAAAAGTATTTCTGCGCAAATGATAATTTTAGTTAATATTATGTTGATAAAACTCTGTAGCAAATAATTGGCAATAATGCATTAACTTCGACCAAATGATTACCTTAAAAAAGGTTATAGTGAGTCAATCTTAAAAGATAGACATATACTGTCGCAGACATTTTTTTAGATCATTTAAAGAGGAACAATTCTTTCATACATATATTTTGGGTAACTCGAACCGTTTACGCAGCGCACGCAACGGAAGCTTTCAAGTATGAATATTTTTCCCCGTTTTTGTGTCATTTTTCACTGCTGCTTAGCTCCTATTGGTCGCAGCGTAATGTTATATATCCTAAAGCCTTCCTCAATAAATGGACTATCTAACACAAAAAGATTTTTTCAATTCTAACCAGTAGTTCCTGAGATTAGCGCGTTCAACCAAACAAACAAACAAACAAACAAACTCTTCAGCTTTATAATATTAGTATAGATGTAATATTCAAGCAATTTCTCTAATAATGTATGTAGTTAGTTTTCACGTGACAGTTAAAAACAAACAGTATGCCCAAAACTTATGGTCAACGCTCTACTTGTGCAAAAAGTTCAAAAACTCAAAAGCATCACAATGGGTCACTTTTTTGGCTTCTCACAGCCAATTCTTTTATCTCAAACTATAGTATAGAACAATGAGCGAACTCCTACTGTTATATTATATCGACATCTGGCAACTCCGCCGCGCTCATTAGCTGATGCAGCGATGGCGCGAACGCTTGCACCCGACGACGCTGCGACTTTAATTTTTATATACATACATACACACACATAGTATATGTACGGTTTTATATAGTGTCTATAGTATAGACGTATCGTGACGTGTATCGCATGTGCTATAGTATAGACTCTATACTATAGCACATGCGATACAGACAGTTGCATACTACCGCTATAGCTACCTTCAATTAACGTAAATCACAAATTGATGATGTGATGACTTAGACTAATTAAAAAAAGAGAAAGTAAGGACTTTGGTGTTTGTATGTAGCAGCTAAATTTACCATTTTGTTTCAATTATCTTTGTCAGTCATACTTAGTTGAAAATGTGCATAAATGGGGCAATGACGCGGTCTTAAGCTAGTTTACAATGTGAAAGAAAAGTAGACGGATTAAAACACTTCCCTATTGTTATTATGCGGAATTATTTACGGTAAAAATCATTAAAAAATCTTTTAGAACTATTTTTTTTATATTTGTATACAACTTTTGCCTAAAGATTTTTGTCTGAGGTATATTTGTAAGAAAAAATACATTATAAAGGGTACAGCGGCTGTGATTAATGCCGGAAGCTGTAGAAGGACTGGCGGTGACCTTGTTCATGAGATTCTCAAAAAAGGTCAGTTGTCCAGCACTTGTGTTTGACCCGAGCGTATGAAGATGACAAAATTTATGTAAGAGACCCTTGAGAGACTTCTTGATGATTCTTGTATTTATATCCGTAAAGTACGTGTGCACGTACATAATATATTTGGTAAATTTTACGGTGATTTTCTTTAACGGAATAAGCAGAGGACATATTATGAAGTGGTGTTTGAAAGACAAATTGAAATTGTTATAATGCTATTATTTATTTAAACGTCATGCACTGGGAATGATCTGGTGCGATGATATTATAGAGAGATAGAGTAGAATTATAAATATAAACAATCATAAATAATGTACAAGTTATACAGCCAATCAATAAATTAAATCGCTAGTTGTTTTGCTTAGGTACCGTTTTACGAAAATCACCGTAATCACTTGTGCTAATTTATTTTTGTGAGAGACGGAGAATAGACTTAAATAAAGTTCGAAAGTGGGGAAAGTACGAGCTAATATATCAATAATTACTAAATAATAAATTATCTTGCAAGATAGGAAAATTGTAGACTCGTAAACATGCGGAACCGTTTAATAAACCTCAAATGGCAGTCATTGACACTATCAGTTGTGTAATTGATTTAGCACGACATTATGGGCCAGACAATATATGTTACGCAAACAGCATTTGATACGATTTACTTATTAATTATTGCCAACTCTTCAAATTTCATTGCTTTATACTTTATACGTGACACGATAAAGGTATTTAATTATATGGTGCAATTAAAACATGCGTCTTTTGTTTTGTATGAAAATGATAATGTGGTTTTAAGAAGTTGTGTGGAACCATATTTAATACACTTTTGGACTAAATTAGCGCGTTTCTGTGTAAATATAGTTTGAGCGGGCCTTAAAATTAATTAAAAATAATAACGCAAAATACTTGTCATATATCGCAGTACATCTGAGACACAAATATTCCCATATAGGACGAAGAACAGTGTTGATCACCATGCTCACGAAAAAAAACCTTTTTTTATTTTATTTTGCGGGACATGACATCCGTAACGAGTAAAACACTAAACTTGCGCAATACTTTTTAAAACACTGGTTTAATTAATGATATACATTATAATACTTATATTATAATGTAAATGTCGTACATAAATGATGATAGATCTAATAGATGATCTGCATATAAGCAGCTTTCAATTACAACAACTTTGAAACTTGAATTCAGAACACACGTTTATTTCTTTTTATTAATGGCTACAGTAAAGTGTTTATGAGTTTGTAAGTGGCCAGTATTGTGCGACAGTTCCGTGCATGGTCTATAATCTATGTCACGGACGTGGCCCTGTGGTCTCGTGGTGCACCGATTACATTATGCCTATGAGGAAAAATGGCAGACTGATCTGTATTATATTAATATTTAATCGGTTTATTAACTAGTTTCTATCGTCACAATGTTTGTTTGCAGTTTTCCTAAAACATTCGACCGTAGACGATGGTCAAGAATGGATAACAAAGAATAATTAAATTCTCACTAAGTACTACGATATAAGGGTGCTTCAAATTTCGTAGTTTTGGCTGTTAGATACTGATTTGTGATCGACTATTCCTAAGGATTGCAATTTTTATAGAATCTTTACCGCGTTTAAACTAATCAAGCTAATTTATTTCATTAAATTTCGTGCAAAAAATCATCAACTCTAGCCCGATAAAATGACAAACATACAATCACAAACAGTAAACATAACACATTCACTTTAAAAACATGTTGCCTAGCAACGAAATAAACATTTATCTGATAGCTACGACGGACGGTGCTACGAATGTTACTTACTACTCTTACTAGTTACTACCAACAAGCGTTATAACTCTTGTAAAATTATCTTGTGTACATTTGCATCTCAGTTAACGGTGTTGCCTGGGTCTTATGTAAGCTTTAACTTCTTACGAAAGGTGTACCTTTGCTGGTTAATACAGTTTTGGTTTTGTATTAGAAATGATTTTTTTTATGATTATTGCTTGGATTCGATTTTAATTGAATATGTATAGTTTATTCGGATCTATTTTCTTAATTTGCTTTTTCCACAACTTGCATGTATTAATATAAGTAAATGCCTTTTGTTAAAATTAAGTTTTATTTAGGAATCATACGAGACATAAAATCTAGAGTCATTCTGTTACCTAGGTACGTAATATAATTATAAACGCACAAGGCGCTAGTTTAAACGTTGATGTGTTTTATTTGTTGAACCTTAGTCCTAACTATAAATCAATTAACTGCACAATGCCTACCAACACGCGTTGTATCCTAATTATAATTCTAAACTCTTGCATCTCAGCGCGGCGAGACGTGTCTCTCTACCAATCGTGACATGCCACCTCAACTATTGATTTCAAACCTTGATGTTAAAGCTATAAGGTTGTTTTTTGTTTGTGTGGGTACGTAGTAAACAACACAATAAGTTTTCTGTGTAATTGTTATCGCGACACCGCTGCAGGGCCGCCGCGAGGTCGTGTGACGCATAGATAGTGCCCAACCCTAGGCTCTGGAGCGTGACCGCTTCGTGTGTGCTCGGAAATGCTCGGCAACGCACGGAAATGCTCGGCCCTTGATCGTACGCACTTTATTGAACATCACGACTTTTTCCTTAGGGGTAGGCTGTAAGCTTGCCGTTTCGGTATGTCGACTAAAGTATTGGTTGGGGTCTGCGTTTACCTCCGCATATTACAACACAAATTTTATTAACTTAAAGCAGCAAAAAAGCATGACACTTATGGCGGCTTTAAACTGTTTGTCAAACCTTTCCTATGAACTAAGCACGCTTATAAAAATATATAATTTTCAGAGTAAAACTTAGGTTTTGTTTTCAGTCACCTATACAGAGTTGATATGACAGAGGGGCATTAAATTACACTACGTATACTATACGTGTTTCGTATTAATTCGATACGGTATAAAAATAAAATGCGCCAAAAATTAGAAAATATTTTTTTCAAACAAACTAAATAGCTTACAAATTAGAATAAAACGCAACCACCCTGTGTAAATAAATTTGACTGACTTACTTACTTACTTGTGACATGCGTCAATGCTTAGACATAATCAGCTGTTAGAAAAGATACATCGTGTTGAAACGGTGCAAAATCTTAAAAAATCAAGAAAAGCCCCTCTGTCGTATCAACTTTGTGTAGCTAACAATTCATTAGCCTTGTACGATGATTTACTAAATTCACATAACATGCAGAAATAATCAACTACTAAGGCTATTTCAACTTACAGGACCCTACAAAACAAAAGCAGAACTCTATAAATATGAAACAAACACCCCCACATATTACAATACAATCTGTATCAAAAATAGAATTGCATTTGTTTCCTTTCTAGTGCTTATTTTTATAGCCTAGGGTTTCCTAAAGCCCGGTGGGTGATACTAGGAAGATGACCGATGACCTATCGCCTACACGCCGCGGCCGGTAATTAGCGGGTTCCACGTCATATGCGTAGGAGGTTGCGCTTTACTTTATTTCTCAATTTACCGTGCATTTTTAGCTTTTTATTTATATTTTTTGTTGATGAGTAGCGTAGATAGCCTGAAAATATTTATATTGGCTTAGCGTAATTATTACTGGATATTAATTAATGTCGTGGTGGCCTAGCGGTTCAATGAATGGATTTGTATGCACAAGGTTGCAGGTTCGAACCCAGGCAAGTACCAATGTGGCTTTTTCAAAGTTATATGTACTATTTATTTCTAAGACACTTCTGATAAACGGTGAAGGAAAACATCATGAGGAAACCTGGATTCCAAAATTGAGATCTGAAATCGCCAATCCGCAGAGAGCAAGCGTGGTGATCAATGCTCGTGCCTTCTCTATATGGGAAGAGGCCTGTGCCCAGCAGTGGGACGTTTATAGGCTGGATTATATTATAATATACATGAGTTTTCAAGGTTTCGCCACCTCGGAGGTCCTAGGTTTGATGCCCAGACGGGTGAATGAAAACCAATATTATACATTGTCTCTGGTTTGGGTGATTGTGGTGCCTACGTTGTGTCTTACACACAAGTGCTCAAACTACTTACTATTACTTTGGGTTTAAGCAATGAATGATGATGATTTCCACATTTTTCTCACCAGCTCCCCGCTCTGGCTTCGCGCGGTATCCGGAATATATTTTACAAATCTATTGAGTAGTATAAAAGTATATTAAAGTAAGTATGTAATAATATTCAAATCACAGGGATTTAATAGCCTTCTATATCTCGCCGCCATGCTATTTCGCTATTCACACCTAATTTGAGATAATCCGAACGCGATTATTGCTACACAAGCTGCTAGGGATGCGTTCTATTTTTAAAATGATCGAACATCTGTCGGTAAGGGCTAGCGAATCTAGCGATTGACCGCCGCGCGCCGTAATGGCGGATTGACATTTAAAATATTATCGCGTTCTATGCATCATAGAATATAGTCATTATTTAATAGCCCTGTATTTAAACGACTAGTTTCTCGCGGTGTCTAAATTATGTCGTGGTGATAAATAGTCCTAAAATAAAACGTGAAATAATAAATTAGTAAAAAGACAGTAAGTATCAAAAATTTGACAAATTTTACTTGCGTCCATTTAATTAACAAGTTAATAAAAACACGTTATCATACGTTTAGTTTATTTAAAAGTAAAACCATTCATAGAATAACTTATAATCCAAAATTCGAAAAGATAACGACAAACGAAATTATTGCCTACTAGTGTATAATTCCGCGAATGGCGTTACGTCAGCATAGCGAAATGATGAGGAGTCTGGAAACGGCGCCGGCGCAGGTACACGGACCGGTTACCATAAATTGCTATTGGTATTCCTTCCCTAGTATTGATAACGGGGCGGATATTGTTCGATTCCCGTAATTGTTAAATAGGCCGTGGGATACATTTTTATTACATATTATTTGTTTTATTGTTTTAGCCCTGACTTCACCCGCGGTATTTTTGCGGTAGTATGTGTTATAAAAATGCCATGCTAATTCGGGCCGGTAATTAAAATGAAGAGTGTTTAGATATTATTGTTGCTGTCGAAATACAAATGCAGGTTATCCTTAACAATTACAAATTGCATACACTGCAACATTCCAAAAAGATCTCGTAATGCATTGCCTTTTTTTCTCCATTCATCTCTTCCTCCCGTCTTCTCAACAGTCAATCCTTTTTTGTTTGACCTTTTGTCCACAACTCCAACCTTCTATTACAAACATTATTTTTACACCTTACTTATCCCTATTCGTCTAAAACAGATCAAATTACTTCTGCCACGGTTACAAACAATAACAACCGGAATTAATTATTCCAAAGCGTCTGTCCGTCGATTTTAAAACCCGTCGCATATTGCACCCCATTGTCTATTCCTTGGGAGACTCTAGTTCCGCCATAGACAATAAGGGTCACTGAGGTGTTGTTTTGTTCTCCTTTTTGCTCTCAAAAGAGGTTCGAATAACGTGGGATAGATGTACAATGAAGTGTCTATGATTGAGATTTTGTTTTTCTTTTATATCGCAGCGTGAAATATTTGTCACCAGTTTTAGTTGTGAAGAGTCCTAATTTCAAAATTGGATTAGTTTCTTTTTTATTGATTTATAGGCAGAATTACTTTTTTTTTTTTAATTTCGGTAAAGCAGGTGCTGCTTTGTGCAATAAACACTCTACGTTATGTAATAATCGATCAGGAATTTATAATTATATTTCCAATCGTACATTTCATGACATCATTAACAGGAAAGTTTTCGTCAACGTCTGACTGACCCAGTGAACTGTAATCAGAAGCCATACGATATTTAATATGAACCCGTGACGTCATAAAACATAACCTGTTGCTGGTTCCGTGTATTGTGCTCAACCAGTGTTTCGACTAATTAAACCGTTTTATTAGCTTTTGTTTCGTATTAACGACCATTTTGGGATTTAGAGTGACTGTTGATGATGTTCTACTTAATTTTAGTTGTTAATGATAAGAGTCACGAGTAATGGTTGTCTATGGTTACGCTATCGAAGTTTGAGGACAGGCAGAAATGAACTTTTCTCGTCTCAAATCAAGTTAATAAATATTTGGGATTTATTATAGAGTAATTTATTGTTTTGCTCGTTTGTATACGTTCGTATTGATATAAGTATAAAATAAAGTCGTCGGTTGTCGGAGGCTTGCGTCGCCGTCGCCTCGTGTACGAGCGGGCTTATATTTAATTTCTGTATTATACTTACATGTTTACTCAAGACCATTAAGCAAACAAAACACAATTGGATTGCTTCTTGAACATAACAATAACTATACGGAACTTCAAGCTTCTATTATTTTAGATATTTATTATAATTGACACGTCACTGTTGACATTTGTATTAAGGCTCTGCTTTATTTACTGTAGAGTTAAGTTCTTTGAATACTTATATGTTAATAATAATTAATTTGTTATTAGCTAAACAGTTTAAGAATACTGTTGGAGGTTCCAGTGTGTAATAAGATTTATGATGGTAAATATATTTTGTATTTATATTTTGTTATTTATAATAAATTTTAAATATAAATAACGTAATTATTACTGGATATTAATTATGAATAATTATAAAAATAAGGATTTTTCTCATGTTTAGAAGGAATGAGCATTGATCACCGCGCTTGCTCATTGCGTATTGGCGATTTCAAATCCAGGATTCCTCAGTATGTTTTCCTTCACCGATTGATTTTGAAATTAATTAGGTATAGAAAAGGGTTTGTGGAGTTAACTTCATTTTACACGTAACCATATTTGTTAATTTAATTTCTTTTGTTTATTTTGTTTTGTTTTATTGTTGATTCTAATCTTTTGCATATTTATTCGCATTGTATCCTCGAAACGTGTCGTGAAGGCGCATCCAACAGGTACCTAATTAGCGCCGATGACAGAAATAATACATTAAGTGTGCAGGTAATATTAACGTACCTCATTACAATGCAAGCGAAATACAGTACCTAAACCAGTATGAAGTAATTAAGTTTTTAACCACTTAATACCTCAAGTTGGTGCGTTCAAAGAATGCTCAGTAAAAACCCAAATGAGGATTGTTTATGCGTTTCTCACAAAATCGCGGCAGTCGGCTGTAGCGGTAATAAGCAACAACAAAGGCGGGCTCGCGTCCCTTTCAATTAGTTTTTACGCGGCGAAGATAATGATTTACAACGGACGGACGGACGGACGGGGCGCACGGTGTAATCGCGGCCCGCCATCTTTTCCCGGAAACAGCGACAATGAACACACGTTCGCGGTATTCGGCCCCTCTACTCTATGGTCTCGTTTAGTTAGCTGTGTGAAAGCTCGCGCCCGCGAGGGGCGAGCGGGCGATGCGATGCCACGCGATGCGGTAATCACTAAAAGTAATGTTTGTCCAGATTTGCAATATTTGTAATAAATTAAAAGATATATTAGTAGATATAAAAAACTGAAATAAATGTAGATTATAAGTACGTTTAACATAACGTCATGCAAGGTTCTAATCATCACGGCAGTAATTTCGGATTGTCGTTAGGTGTAACATAACAATTAATTCAATTCAATTCAATTCAATTCAATTCAATTCTTTATTTGCGTTATGTTGCGTTATTACCTAGGTCGCAGCACGCTAAGAAACTTACCTATGTTCATGATGTTTTAAAGCTACTAAAATGCAACAAACCGCAAGTAAAAAGTCTTTAAAAGTGCTGTGCTTTCAATATTTTTTGGAATAGAATCTTTAGCTATATTCCAGATCCTCGCCTACAACGTAGGACAGCCTCCTAGTCACTAGGCGTGCGTATCAAATTGTAGTGAGCATGATGTCCACTAGTGTCAATGCTTATTGCTTATTGCTCGTCTGCTCGGGCGCTCTGTGCTCACGACAAACCCACTGCGCTTGCTTTCAACTAGCCCCTAAACAAAAGCCTTTTGTCTGACATTCGCTCTTGTAATACTGTTTTGGGAAATGTGTGGACTTGTAGCCGTTTACAATTTTGGTTTGGTGATCCTTAGAGGGTAATTTTTGAGTTGTAATTATTGACTGTTTCCTGTTAATAGTATTCTTGTATGTGTTTTTTCTTTCTATGAAAGTGATAATATAGTTTATATAGTAAACTTTGGAATAAAACTAATAAAAAACCAGATCTAAAAAGGTCTTAAAACAAAGATATGTCTCGAATAGAGACACATTTTAGCTAACATAAAAAGATTAGCACCTTACCTACATTTGAAAATAATATGACACACAAGATTTTCAATAAAAACCAAATTACAGAAGTCTAAACCAACAAATAAATCTGTAGTAACCAAAATGCTAAGAACAATAAAGTAATAAAAGAAGGTCAACTCAGATAAGCCAATGGTTTCCAATATCGTTGACTCATCTAGTACAAATTCTTATGTGTCCTTGATAGCTACCAGTATGGCTGTATGCAAGCGATCGGCGCCGGAGTCGAATCGAAGGCGCACGTCCTCGTACGACTTACAGCGGAAACCAGGTGATGTGTGTACGGTAATGAGCTGAGCACAACAAAAACAACTGGTAACTGTTGTCTTGTAAAAGTGTAGCTATAGTTAAATATTTTTGCTCAATACGTATGTAGTTAAGGAGACAGAAACCCTTATGTTTAATCCAATTTTATTTAGGCAACTTAAATCCTACGGTTGTGTATGACATTAAGTAAATTTAGAAGATACGTATACGCAAATAGCCAGAGTCATGTAAGTACATTTAATATGTGCATGCATCACATTCAATATTTAACGGGTCACATGTCATTTCTGGTCTATAGGGGTCCATAAAGCCCAACAGCCAACACAACCCTGCTTTCCCCGTGAAAGCCGGTAATAATGGCAACGTCGCCCGCGCCGCCACACGCCACCGCCCGCCATCACCGCCGCGGGTAAAAATGCGTGGTCATTACCCATTTGGCCCACGCCCCGCGACGCGGACGGCGGACGCGGTACTCGGCTCACTCAGGTAGGCATAATGAGCGCAGGTACAGGGAAACAATGCCCCATCTGGCCGCGACTAATAACCTCCTATTCCTACTTCAAACAGCTTTCGCGGGTACCTGCGTCCCTTGTGAGTCGTGCTCGACGCGGCTAGCGAAAGTCGCGATTTAAACTATTTTAAACTTCTGAATTGCGTTCTCGGAATTCGTAGTTGAAAGGATGATACTTATTGTGCGTGGGTTAGTTTCTTTGCGCGGATTATGTAGCAAGATTGTAACCGATTGTTATTAAGTGTTTTTAGAAACAAAAAGGCTCGAGGCTATGTCGTTAATATTATATTCTATTTCAAGTAACCGTGTCAAAAGCATACCATCCGCATCGTACCCGCATCGATAACATCGCAATTTTCGCTCACGTATAGAAAATAATGATACCTAAGTTATAAGAGAATTTATTCTCTCGCCCCTACGCATGAATACCGATCGCAACGTGTCGCTCGGTTCCACGATTGATGGCAGCAATTTTCGCGGCCGTGCCCCTTCAAGTTATAGCCTACACGTATCTGTGTCGCGCTAATGGCGGCGCGGCGCGGAGGCGGCGATCGCTCGGTGACGGCCGCGTAAAATGCGTAAATGTAAATGTGTGCCCGCGGTATACGCCATCGCCATCCGGCGTGCGTCGCGAGCGGCGATAATTTAGCCGCCGGCTCGCCGCCTCCCCTGCGCCGCCGCGCCGCCCGGCGCCGCCGCCGTCGCTGTCGCCGCCTGAGATGCGCGTTACGTAAAAACTCGATGTCCGAACTGCACTTTATTTATGTTATGGATATGGTAACAATCACTTTATCGGCTTTCTCTTGGATTCTGCGTTGAGTACGAACTTCACAGTTCGCTGTTATTTACATAAGATGTTTAGATGCTTTTATTAAGAGGAGAGCATTTGGAGATCTAGCTATCTCTATATTATGGAAATCCGAAACATACAAATCGTAACGCATAAAAAAACATCTCGTTGTTTACTGAAACTAGTATAAAGTAATCCGACTAAAATGCTATCTATCGCGACTCTTACTAAACTACCGCCTACTTAAACAATTGCTTGCAATTTGAGCGCGACCACCAGACGTGTCCGGCCGGCCCTGAGCCTGTCACAATCACCGCGTCTGCAACAATATCGCATGACCCTTCAATAAGTGCACTTAGCGAGACGTGTTATCATGTTATTGAGGCTTACTCATCAGCTAATCAGCGCTTTCTTATCGCGACACAAATAGATCCATCACACTCGCCGGTCGATGACTTATGCAAATTCTTTCTGCGCCGACATTGAATCTCCATTTCGATAATTCCTTGGCTAGTCTCGATTGTTATTTATGATCGCAATCAGTAGTCTTTATTTGCTTCTATTATATCTATCTCGTAATTACATAATTGCGGATTATATAGTAATGAATGTCGGTTAGCTTTGGCATTTTTAGAGTTTTTACATTTCGTGCAGCCGAAAATATGTTGGTAGAAAAATTTCATTTTTCCTCTGACAGTTTCATAAGTTTGCATTTGTGAAATCTGACATCTGCTCGGCATAATTTTATTGAAGGGATACCGTAGGAAAATGTAAATGCGCGATAACTTTGTATTTTGCACCCGGACCCACGTAAGACAGCCTACAACGACCGTTATTGCGTACGTTTCTTTATTAGCGTTGTCCTATTTCCAGTTAGGTCCTCAGTACCGCCTCTATCGTGTCGCTAGTGCCAGCCCGAGGTCCATAATGTGCTTCACATCTGTGACCCTGGCTGTGACGATTTCTATCTCGAGTTATACTGTCATTAGTGCTAATACTATCTCTAGAGAAAACTTATTTCTATCCCAAGATTGATTGAAGAGAAAATAGAGATCTTAAATCTTTAAACTATGACACGGTTTGTTCCACTGATATGACGAGTGGAGAACATTCGTATTCCTGCCGCACTAACAAAGAATTTATCAGAAAAAAAACGCGCAGTCAGCCAACCCAAAACTACAATCGTTACATTTGAGAGATAAGCACGGCAATTACTATGTAGTCAGCAGTGAGTGTTCAAAGGCGTGTCGGGACGTGCCTTATCAATGGGGCGGGGTTTTTTTGCCGCGGCCGCGTCTCCGTGCAGCCGTCGCCGCGTCGCGTCGCGCACAAAGGACTAACTCCTAGACTACGTCGCGGATATTCGTGGGAAGCAAAGGGTTGGCCAAACCGCGAATCCGCGCCAAAAAAACCTAATAAACAGCTCATCGGATAAAGCCTCGCGTGAGACCGTCTCGTTTCAAAAACTTTAATTGGAACCCTTCCACTTCGATTGTTATGTAGATCGCTGACGTTTTCGTTTTAAACAATCTTTGTTTTTTCGTCAACGTTGGATTGTACGACGTTGCGTCTTTGTCTTGTCCCTACGAATGTACTTCCGGCGCGATGTAAACTAATTCATTTACAAATTGGTTTCTTTTATCCATATTAAAATTTTACTTTCTCTCTTCTAATTACCGTCCTTTGTTATTTTTCGTATCTTTTACGCAGGATGAATTCTTTAGCAATCAACCCCTAAGTATGAATAACAAAAGCGCAAGGGAAATGGCGAAATCCTGCGAAGTGAGGCCGAGGGACGATAAGTTTTGTTTCGCAAATGGCGCGTTGTCGCGAGTGTTGCTCCGTGATTATGTAAGTGTATTGCGTCTGTTATCTTCTCCATTATCGCGGCACCTAAGCGCGGCGTCCGTGATCTGTTATCACTGGACAGGTTCGCCTTGCGACACACTGCGTCGCATGAGCGCACGCTATTATACTTAATCACTCGTATGCAGGTAAAGGATCGCGATTGCCTTTTGTGCCCCAGTTCCGTTGATTATCACGATTCTAAAAAGCTTATGTTATGAGTCTAAACGTATTTTATATTAACTACGTTATATTTTTTACATTATGTAGCGTGTCTATAAAATTAAGGAACTTTATTAAGTGCGTTCAATATTAATCGAGTCACCTCCCAAGTTTCATTTAGTGAGCGGCTCAAGTTGTTGCGAGAGCATACGAATGGGCGCGGGTTTAACGAGCGCCGCCGACGGAGTTTCTGAACGATTATCTCTACGACTAATTATTTCCGGCGGCGCGGCGCGGCGCGGCGACTCACGCGCCCGATACAACACGTCGCCGACGCGTTCGCCCGTCGAACAAGCTTTTAAAATTGTACATCTGCGCGGTCAATAGACGGCGCATGCATTTCACGCGCGGCCGCCCGGAGCCTATCTATACCTGACAGTGACGCTCGCGATCTTATTACCGCGCGCCGGCGAGAAAAAAAAACAAAGGAAGCGGCGGCAGCGGAGCGGCCTCGGAGATTTATGGAGGCGCGGCGCCGTCGGGGGCCGGAGTGTCCCCGAGTCGCAGCGGCTCGCGGCTTCCAGGAAGCGCGATGCGGGCGAGGGTTGGCTTGCACGGCGAATATTGATTACCCACTAGTCGTACTATTAATAGGAGGTCGGTTGACGTCGCCCGGTGGGAGTTCACCCGCTCTCTGTCCGCACTCGACCTAAGCGAGCTGAGTACGTTCGCCTTTCCGGCGTCCATTTCGCTAATTGCCTCAAGCCACACCGGCTACGACGCCACCGTTCTCACTGCTGTGTACTAACTTAATTATACCGTCCATGCACGTCGCACCGCCGATGCTAGGGCTATTTCAAATCCGGGAGCACCAAATTATTAAGGCTATCAAGACTGCGCATAGATTATAGCTTGAGCGAATTTATTACCATATACCTATCCAACTAAGTTATTGTAAATGTAACGTAACCTTTCTGTAGGTACTTAAGTTTAGGAAGGTTAGGTATTTGATTAATCAACTACTGGCTCTACTTAAAGAATCTATACAAAGTTTAAACAGACATGTGTTCTATCTTTCACGTAAGTGTTTTGTTTCTAATGGCATCAAAGATTGAACGGCACTAAATGTATTGTAGAGTTACAAAGGCAGCACCTACCTAGGTACCTGCATTGTACACAGCCATACAACACGAAGCGATAGGTTCAGAATAATTAAGGCTTACAAACTGCAGCTGCAGGCGAAACGTCAAGTTATTTGAACAAGATAAGAGCGACCATCCGCGAATATGAACTAGGGGAAAGCGAGCGTGCATTGAGCTTCTAGAAAGTTCGAACAATGCGTTAATCGTCCAGACAGAGTGAGGCAGACAGTGACCTGCAAGCGCCGGTTGTGCCGTCACGCGGGTGACGCGCGCGCGCGCGCAGCCGCGAGGTCACCGCCGCGCCCGCGCCGCGCCGCCGCGAGCCGGGACACGCGGTAGAAAGCTCAGAAGATATACAAACAATAATGTGCAACGCATTATCGCAAACAAAGACCATGCATCGAGAGAAAACAAAGGCATTCTTATCGTAATCAATATTTAATCCTGCGATGATAATTCTTGTGATTGTAAATCGTCAATTAACTAAGAGGGCTTTATCATAAGGTACTAAGACCTAACAGACGAAGCTCCTGCAGTAATTCGCGGAATACATTATGGGAACTAAAGCTTATTTCCTATTGGTAGATTTCTAAGAACCTATGAATGTACCATTTCATTGAAATACAGTTGTAAACAATCGGAGTATTTGATCAGGTAAACCTATTTTGATAACTAAAAATAAATTAATAAGAATCTAAAATAAAATCCATATCCGAGAACTTATTATTGTCACTGTGCGTTGTAGTTGACCTTTTGCGAACATAACTTTGTTGCGGCCACGCGGCCTGCGCGGGCGCAGCTACAGCGCATACGCTGCAACACGATGCGACCGCTATCTCCGCCACTTTTGATCGATGTTACTGATAAATGAATAACTCGATATTACTCAAGATTACTCAGTGCCTACCGCACTCAGACAATTTGCGTCCGTCCGAAATACGTGAGGGGTTATCGTCCGGGCCACCTGGCTTTGTTTGCCAATTCCTTGTTGCTACGCATATTTACTCATGTCAAATGTTTAGGGAACTCAGTTTGTGGCAGTCATTTGTATGTCGGTAATATCCGATATCAATAACTGATCGATAGGTTTCTTATAGTTCGTTTGGTGGTAAATGAATTTATTATAGTTTTATATTTTATTATTTCTGTTATGATAGTGAGTTGCGAATGACCTTTACAACCTTGGAGTCACGTCTAACCTTCAAAGGGCGGATCATTGCTCAAGCGCAGTATTGCTCGGTACCTAGAGTACTACAGATAATGATTTACTCGACTTTTTCCCATAGCGACAATCACGGCGCGTCACCGACTTTTGAAACAATGTGGCGTTATCGCAAAACTAAATGCGTCACCACACTTCGTTTGAGCGGAGTGTAGATCGGCGGCGCTGCAGCGTTGCGTCACCGCATCGAACGGATATAGCCGCGATCGATCAACATCGCTTCCTTTATTTTTGCGCGACGCCATCGCGCCATCGCCTGCAGTCCGCCACGGCTAGCGGTCTCGCCCACGGCACGACATTCTGTACCTAGCTTTCTATTCTATTCAGAGATCCGTAGTTTCACAATGTGCGAGTGCCGATGCGACGTCAATGCGGACCGAGGAAGCGATGAGACGTTGACCACCTCTGACACGAGTATTTTCAGCGTTTACGCAACATGGAGATTCATGTGCACGGATCTTGTTTGTGGTTTTGTAACCGCGCGCTCTCATCAACTTGTCAATCTAACGGTATGTCTAACATACGAGTGCTTGCCAATTCCCGAGAAAAACAAATAAGAACACATCGATAGCGCGATATTATGACTATACACGCGTCGTCGATTGAACCCTTTCATTTATGTTTCTGATTTTCATCTTTGCCAAAACACGTATCGTTGCAAAAGTGTCGATATAATAATCTTAATGATATGATTGCGGATACGTGATGATAACGGCTTGTTCGGCCGTCTACGTGATTTCCAATAGCGATGTAATGTAGAATACCGAACTGACGGCTAATTGTCCTGCACTCGGACTTCGGTGGAAAGAATTATTCCGTCGCTTTAGCGCGCAGTTCCGCGTGGGTGCATCATTGCACTTCAACCCATACCTATTCTCTCAGAATTTGTAAATGTATCCTACGTACACGTCCATTGACGGTTTACTTTGAACTCTTTCGAGAATGCAAAAAGAGACGCTTCCATGGTTGTTGTACAAGTGGATAAAGTAGGTGTGAAGTGTTTTAGGAAGTGTGTCGGTGAAGGGGTCTGGCGTCTCTTCGGCAATAAGTTTCAAAGTTTTATTTTATGTCGCCGCATCCACGTGTACACTTTGGCTTGTCTCTCGGTTGGCGTTAAATGCGCACAATGTGTGCCTGGACTTACAGTTACTGAGGTGCGGACTCTATAATATTTCGTTCTCGTATTATTTCCGCGTTTCGTTCAACGAGAAATGTATTCATCTGAGCAGCGAATATGCTACATGATTAATCTATCTGAAAGTACGTAGCGTAAAAGCAATACCTCGTAGCTATCAGAAGGTCGTTGTAAAAACTCGTATCTCTTCCAAACTACATTAGTGCTCTTTTTGTGTACATTGGAAGTATATCAAAGAGTGGTACACGATCCCGCAACGTTCGTAAGAGTCGCTCTTTATAATCAAGTTTTCAGTAGTTTCGCGGTAAAGGACAGCTTAGATAGTAATTTGTTTGAAATCCCCGCTGGCTACATATGTAGGGAGGTTCCAGGAACCGGCGTCTGTTATATTCCCATGACTAGGTGCTTGTGGTTGGTGTTTCACGAATATTATCAACAAATTCTCATAAAGCTAGTCAAAATATTATTACTAGAGAGCCCTCGCCCGCGGCGTTCAGATTTCGTATCTAAGACATAACAATCGCTGCTTTAGACCTTTTCCTGTTGATTTTAGGTTTGTGACTGAAGGATATGTACTCATTAATATGTATGATTTGATGCCTGATTGTAAATGAAATACCGCGGCTCGACGCAATTTATTACAAAAGTATGGGATCGTGACAATTTCGCTAGTGACCTGTAAGTATGATATCTTGCCTGTAAGTATGATATCTTGTTGATGTTTATTATCATGTTTTGTTTTTATCGGTCGTTTCTTATCAACAATGCACATGAAAATTGTTATTTGGGTGCATACATTTTCGAATCACTGACGTGCGATGGCCATACTGAGTTAGGTTCCGTCATGTATAAGGGCAGTGCACATCGATCGGCCTCTATTAGCGCAATCGTTGCGTGGCATCGTGGGAGCGGCGGCGCGGGCGCACCGTGCGTCGTGCGCCTGAGTCAACGCGCCCGCGCCGTCATCTGTCAGTGGGCGGCCATTTTCGGTGTTCGCTCGCCGCCAATTTGAATTGTTAATGCCGCCGATTTTAACAGCCAAATAAAATACCATACAAATGTATTTAACGTTTCCAGGTTTTAGTATGTTCTCTTCATTTGTGATGGCGTTCATAACGCCATATTGTGTTGTCTCGTATAGTGAATAGTGAGGTATTTCTGTTAGTTTTAATATGTTTTTGTTTCTATATTTTTGTTTCAGGTTCTGCGTCTTTAGTTGTCCTCAGTTCATTGACTCTGGTTGTGTAGACGTGCGCCTTAAAGTGTAGAGTTTAATGACAATGACTTTCCGCGAGGTAATAAGTCTTAGCACTATATTGTGTGCTAGGAATGTCTTTAGACAACACTTTGTAGCATATAAGCTTAAAGTAACACGTTTGTTATGATGTACACTAATGATTTTCAACTATTACAATAGTTGGAGACTCGGCAAAAGTTTCGCTAAAGCAATTATGGTTTAAAAAGCTTGAGGTAGAGTAAATTTTATGAATACAAGGTTCAGATGTTTTGACGAGCCTGTTGGTCTCGTGGTTAGTGACCCTGACTGCTATACCGGAGGTCGTGGGTTCGATTCCCACCCAGGACAAATGTTTGTGTGATGAGCACGATCATTTGTTCTGGTTGTCTGGGTGTAATTTATCTATAATATGTATGTATTTAGAAATATATAAGTATGTTTATCAGTTGTCTGGTTACCATAACACAAGCTCTGCTTAGCTTGGGATCAGATAACCATGTTTGAGTTGTCCCGGAATATTATTATATTATTATTATTATATTATGTTGTTATTAGTTTGCCTATGCTTCCTATGATATACGCCTATGTTTCCTGTGCAATGTAACAAATCTTAATGATCATGATGAATAATTATTATGATGATCTGATGATTTTTTGTTAGATTCTTTGAGCTGCACCAATAGCTCTGAAAATAATTTAATTGTTGTCCTGAAATGGAATTTACATATGTAAAGAATTTTATTGTAATCTTTGGAAATATGTTTTCTACCTAACTCACGAATAACCTACGAATGTAACACAATCTGTAAACTAGACATGTTTTACATAAAATGATTATCACATTAGAGCTAGAACTCATATATTATTAAGGAGAAGAGCGAAGTAATCTCACAAAGAGAAATCTTGAGATTCTCGCACAAAACCTATGCGGAATATTTTCTTTAGTCAAAAATATTTCAGCTAGATTTTATGCCATGACAAATTGTAACATTTGTAACACATCCGTGGTAGAACAAGGTTTTATTTTTATTACATTTCTTTCGTAATCATAGTAATGTTCAAGGATAAAGGGGAATCACCAATGAGATGACATTGTTGACGTAAGTTTGGTGACCGTGTTAAAACTAATATTGACGTATTGGCAGTAAAGGAAAATAGACAAAAAACTACTCGTAACGTTTAATATAAATAAAAATGCTGTTTTTGATGCGTGGTTTTGAATGAGTTTGAACTCATTACAAAATACATATTATTAAAGAGGATTCTGTGGAAGACTTTACTTAATTCTGCGTGCAATTAAGTTTACTAATACATATTATGAAAAAAAGAATAACATTGATATAGACAGTTTAGTTTGGTTGACTCTGCAATTACATTTAAAAAATATTATGTCTATTGATCTATACTTATAATAAATCTGTAGAAAGGTCAATTCTTCGTTCAATTTCAAAATAACTATCAGGGGGTGATTAGTGATCGATACTGATGCCAAAAATGCAATCAGTAAATTTTTTGTCTGTCTGTCTGTCTGTCTGTATGTTCCTTATAGAAACAAAAACTACTTTACGGATTTTAACGAAACTTGGTACAATTATTCTTCATACTCCTGGGCAGGTTATAGTATACTTTTCATCACGCTACAATCAATAGGAGCAGAGCAGTGAAGGGAAATGTTGGGAAAACGGGAGAAGTTACTCAATTTTTTAAGCTTCCGTCGCGTGTGCAGCCTTAATGGTTAAAGACTCATTGATAAGCTTCGTCATCCACGCGAACGAAGTTGCAGGCACAGCTAGTATAACATAAAATTCAATACATGCCGTACTAAACTCCCTCTTCATTCACTCAATGGCCAATAACAAAAAGCGAGTATACTTAGTTTTGTATACTGGCAACTTTGCTTTTCGGTAGAGTCAACAAATCAGCCGGTATGGTGCATAAGGAGTGTTGCCAGTAGCGTGGGCGCGTTCACAAACTTGGTTCTCAGGCGGCTCTGAATAAATCTGTAGGTTGACCAACATTTGTCCTGAACGGGTACCGCTAGTGAAACTGGTAGCTTAGCTCAATAAATCATGCGTTTATGCTGTTGTATAACCTATGATAAAATTTTGTTTGCTGATGTTACATAAGAGAAGAGATTTAAAACAAAGAACAGCATGGAAAGGTCCTTTTAATAGTTAGGGGCCTATAAGATGACCTGCATTATTTGCCTTAGCTGCGACTCGCGTTTCGACAGATTTTGGCAACTTATTTGGATAAAAAGAATCCCTTGTGTTAATTTTAATCTATAAATTAATCTATCTAATTAATATCTATTTGCGCACTTTTATGCAAATGCGTTATGTAATTCTAAAGTAAAGGTTTCAAAAATTCTCAAGAATAATATGAATGAAGTAATAATAATATTCAATGAATAATAACTTTGCGTCATTTCTGAAGATTAAATGCATAAACAGAAACCTTCGTACGTTATTTCAAGCTACAATTAAGTAAGAAAACAAAAACAAACAGTTGACGCTCTTGAAACCATAATTCATAATACTTTTTCATGTAATGTACAAATAATACGTCAATTAGAGATAAAATTAAATAAATGTAATAGGTTATTAAATGGAAAAACAAGGTTCCAATGCAGGACAGGATAGGTTGACGGGTTGGTGTCGAACCAGTTGTCAGGTTGCTAGAAACAGCTGTTACTTAGAAGTAAGTAGGCGATTGCACATAGTGTCGAATAGTTCTAAATAGTTATCCAATAAAGCTAATATAGTAAAACTTATTTTTTCGGTTTCCTGTTCGTTAGTCTCGCTAAAACTCGAGAACGGCTGGACCGATTTGGCTAATTTTGGAATTGAATTATTTGTGGAAACCCAGGGAAGGTATAAAAGTTGAGTAAATATGTAAATGTTCGGAATTAAATAAAAAAAATGTTTTAAGTTTATTTTATACACAAGTTTAGGTTTTTATTTATCGATTGAGGCAGTACGCAGACTCGGCGGGTCAGCTAGTTTGTTAATATAAATAAAAATATCCCGCCCTGCCATCGCCGGTTCCTTGTTTCAAAACAGGAAGCTATTAATATTTTAAAAGCTTTTGTTGACAAGAAAGGTCACAGCACACTTAACCATTACCTACTGCTATTTACATAATAAGTAATAACTAGTAATTTGGAAAACTTTAACACAAAAAAAAAATTTACTGAAATTTTTGAAATCTCGCGATTTCATGTTTTTATGGTCTACTTATTTACAAATAAGACTATGTAGGGTTCTGGATAATCAAACTACCTAATTATTTACGTGAAATGCTTATTCTAAGTAATAAATACTACTTGGAGTATACTGCAGGATAAAAATGGGTATATGGTGTGTACGAAAAAAAGCATACTTGAAGTCTTAAGACTCCATTCGTTGTTTGTGAATTATTTTATACATGTACATAAATAGTACAATAAAGAGCGTATTCAGAATGTTTAGGTTAAAATTTTGCACCCCAGTTTTCGCGGCACTCTATAATGCAGGGCTCTGTCTATAGCTTTTCCTGGTCTCTGGTTAGCGGAATAGTGAAAAATATGTTTTATTTACAAGTAAATTACAAAACAATTGCCTACTCTGATTTACGCAGCGACACGTCAGACATCGGATGTAAATACTAATAACTTCAATTAATTACAGTCTTATAATGTACAATGCACCACACATGACGGTAACAATGTCTTATCTTAGCTCTTATTACAAGTAAATACAGTTGATTTTCGTGGTTATTATTGTCGTAATACGCAAGTCGCATCGCACTCGTTAGCCAGTTTCCTCGCGGCCTGCAATGCGCAGCTGCGTGTGTTTTTTAGCGCGAAAACAGTCCAGATGGATGCGGGTGTGACCACAGTGCGTGGGAGAGCGGGGTGAAATGCCACGAGTACGAAAAGTTTATAGATTTGACATGGCGTAGCAATAGTCAAAATATAGCAGTATATAGTTTTAAGTCTAATTAATTTAGCAGTTTACCGTGTAGATATTGTAACAGTTTTTGACAAAGTATTTAATTAGAGAAGCAATTGGATCGATTGATAGATTGAATAAAAATATCTTTGACCAATAGTCCACACGCCAAGAGTAAAAGTGAGAGTTATGTATAGTCGATAAACATTCGTCGATTTGATGATTATTGGGAGAATTGTTATTAATTTTTTTAATAGTATTTTTCGTAGGTGTCGCGACTATCTAGTATTACTTATGTAATTGAAAGATAACATGAATATTACTAGATGACATTAACATTCGGTTAGACAAATCTCACAAGTTAATCTATCAAATAAAGGATTTGTTTTGCTTCATATCGATCGTACTTCAAGTTAACTATTTAATTTATAATATTTCTGTTAATATCAATTAGTATCATTATTAGTATGATGTTTTAATTTTACGAAATCAATATTTAAATCAATCTACTATTAATATAATACCAACCTAAAACTACTACACATATACAACTTACATCCACATATCGCTCCACTCGTCACTATGTCAGCTGTCATCGGTCGGCACGTTTACATCGCTGGCGGTCACCGGCGCTGCGCCCGCGCAGTGACTCACGCGCGAGCCGATATCAAACAACATTCGAACGTCGAACGTTTGTGCATCACTTGCTAATGTTTTAAACGGTATTTTAGGTCTTTGCTACTGGTTTGTGAATCGCGATTAGTTTAGCTTAATTGACTTTAGCTTATGGAAAATCTGCTCAAATAACTTTAGTAATCATTTAAAACTACACTTAATAAACAAACCTGCTTAATAATTAATTAGGTATATAAGGATAAGCAACTTAATATCGTTTAAGTTGTATCAGTCAATATAGGTATTCGTTGTTATTTTCTTCAAACCAAAGTGCTTTAAATGCATTTCAGTAGGTATAACAATATCTATTTGAAATGGATTGATATAATCAATACCCTTCCATTATTATTTCAGCTATTAGGTACACTTTTATTAACTTTATACATAAGAGGATAAACTGATTTTAGGTATCCTGCGAATTGAGAGTTATGAAAAACAAAGAAAAGAGAGTTCTCTAACTTTCTTGATTTCGTATCTAATCATATTAATGATCGAATAAATAAAATAATTAATTAATGTCATTGAATAAGCTGTTATTTATAATTGGCTAAGTAACATTAGATACAAAACTTTAGTAGCACCTTATAATATAATAATATTTCGGGACAACTCACACACGGTTATCTGATCCCAAGCTAAGCAGAGCTTGTGTTATGGTAACCAGGCAACTGATAAACATACTTCTATATTTCTAAATACATATATAATATAGATAAATTACACCCAGACAACCAGAACAAATGATCGTGCTCATCACACAAAGATTTGTCCTGGGTGGGAATCGAACCCACGACCTCCGGTATAGCAGTAAGGGTCACTAACCACTAGACCAACAGGCCCGTCAAATACGGGCCAAAATATTATGTAACGGTATCTATAGGAAGACTAGTTTTAGAACTGACTCGCGGTGTGTAGAGCTCTGTATAACGTTTCTTCTCAATTATACTGTAGTAAGCAATTACATAAGATTGGAATAGACTAGGTAGATGTACACTGTACAAAATTTAAGTGAATTATTAAATGTTTTTGGTAATTAGACCACTATGTTTAAGTTCGCTGATGACATTACTTCAATTAGTGGACATGATGATATATATAAAATATGATGAGTGAAAGATGTTTTTTTTTTAATCTTTATTTTAATTTGGGGTTTTTGTCCCATCAGGACATGTCAACCATATGAAAGATGTTAAAATTGCAAGTGTTATGCATGTTACTTAATTCGCCATGTTAACAAAATAATGGATCTCTCAGAAACCTTCACCAATACACATTACACATGTTGTGTTATTAATAAGCATGGTGATTATCGTAAGGTAAGTACCGCCATGACACCGCGAGCTTTTGGGTTACCTGCCCAGTACACAGTTATTACATCCCTACGTGCCCCGCACTGCATAACAACTATTAACAGCCGCCGCCGTTTTCTCCCAACAAAAAAAGGGTTAGTGCACCATAAAAACATATAGTATACAATGAAATACAAACATCTTACGAACAGCTGATCTCAACGACCACTAACATGTCTATAAAACGTTTTCAACACAAAACGTATCGCTAAACTGCTGAATACGACAATTGCCCATTATTATCACAACAAAATAACTTTTAATTCGTAACAATAAAGTTCAAATTGGAACAAAACATAAAGGGCAATGATAATAACAACAGGGTAAAGAAAGGCCAGTTTAAAGTGGTCTGCTTCCCTTCTCTGTTATAGTTTAAAGTGGGAAGTGTGAAGAGGGGAGGTGAGAGGTTGTAGAGGTCAACTGAAAATGGTCGATTTATTGAGTTGCGTCGGAAAGTTTTGTAGATATTGAAACGAATAGCGCCACCTGTTGAGCTGGGTTTGCAACTTCGTTAATGGCCCTCTCTATTGGTCCAATGATGTCTGTGTTAGATTGTTGCTAAAGTACTCAAATTATATGTGTTTATGAGGGATAAAGCCTCCCGAGCTGAGCTTTACGTGCGATGTAACAGGTGATTATTATTTGGTTCTTATTATGTTTTGTATGTTTTGTATATTTAGTAACGATTTATTGTATATTTATGTGATGACTGTTTAGAGATTTAGGCATAAATAAACCTTATTTAGACTTAGTGAACACTTTATTACAGAAATAGGATCCTGAAAAGTTGACGATTGAGATCCTTAGAGTAAGTTATTGTCTATGTTTACCATATTTCACCTATGAGTAGGTGTTATTCAATAAGATGAAGTCGTTAAAATGTAGAAGTAACTGACTTTCAAGACAAAACTCCTAAAAGTCAAGGCTTCAAAATCAATCAAGAATGACCACCTCCCAAAATATTTGATTCACACTATCCTGTATAGATCACGGAAACCTGATCCTTTCTGAATAACTATTCAGTTATATTGAAGCGTGAAGATAGTACACCATAATGAAATTATACTCGACTCAATGATCCACGGGTAAGATTGAAAAGGGTTCGTCACCATGGGATTACTTAAGGGAAAACATTTAATTTTCCTCAACATTTACCTTAAAAACTGCTTACGTAGCATTGACGTAACCTTACCCTGTTGTTACACGGTAATTATTATATGTATTATTATGTTAGATGACCACAGTGATGACACAGATTGCTTTCTGCGGTTATGCGCAGTTATAATTGTTAGGTAGATGGGTATTGAAGTTGATCCTATTGGCTTTGAAAGATACCTAACAGACACTGTTCGAATACGAAAAAACAGATTCATCTATCATGTAACCCATTGCTGGCCATAAGTCTCCTGCCTGATATTGTAGTAAATGTGAACTATTCATAATTTTAACATATATTTTTACCATGTACAGAGAAATAAATGCTAATCTATTCTATTCCTAAATGCTGCTCATACACCTAGGACAAGATATCTAATAATTTGATTTAAGTAGAAATAGCTCTACGGCCGTAATATAGGTTTCTGTCTTTCGGATATAAAAGTTTGGAATGGTTTAATGGGCAATATGGCTTATAAAAACACCGTGGTCATCATCAAGTCAGGTCATCAATCATCATCAGGTCAAAACAGATATCATAAGATGAGGCTGAGCAGCTAGGTGTGTAAGCTTTTCAAGCTTAAGTCGTAAAATGTGTTTCAGAAGTTTCGTACCTTTATATGATGTAAATAAATTGAACTTTTGAAAGATAGTTCTCTACAAAAAGTCTGGTAGCCATACTCCATAGAAAATCTCCTTCGTTTTTGTGTAAAAACATTGCCCATAAATGAACTAAATAGGCTGTAGGTTGACAAAACTAACTTTATACCTTTGATAATAATTTAGATATAACGATTTTTCATCTGCAAACCTTTCATATTTCTTAGTACACAGACCAAATAATACTTGTAGTAAACAAATTAATCTATCAATTATCGATAACAATATGTCAGCGCAACTCGAGTCACATAACAAGCAATATCGAATCAATAGCCTGGCTCCAGTCATTTCGAGTCAAACGATCGTCTCGAAATTAGAACGCGCGAACGTGCGTTCCTTTGAGCACCATTTGCGACAGAGAGCAACGCTAGCAAAGGAGAGCTTATTACTAGAGGTGCGCTGTTCGGCATCCGATTTGGCTTCGGCCGCGCGTAGGACGAGATTGGGACGTGAGTGTGGGAAGCTGCCAGTATTGTATGATGGGGAGTAGAAAATTTTTCATTATTTGTGTGTTTTTGAGGTCTTCGATGTGAAGAAAAATGTTAATGCTTTAATAAAAAGAGAAGTTTAAGAACTGTCTTCTTTAGTCGCAAATTATATATTATGTATGTTTTAAAAGATTTATCTTAAATTTTCAGTAAAGGTAGGTTTATCTTACAAATATAAAGTTGATTATCTATAAATTAGACCATATACTACAAGTCTCAATATTCGGCCACAAACAAAATCGTCTTTCGCGTCAAACAGAGTTTAGTTCGCCACTCTACTTATTACGCTCTGAGGCGCTTTATGGCGGCTGGACTGGGGTCAGCTCGGGTTTTTTGTCGTGGCACGTAGCGCCCCCGAGCCGCCCCACCCGCGCCTCCCCGCGAGTATCACACGCGACTTCAGGGGGTGGCAACTGTGACCGCGCGCCCATCGCTAAGGATCAACGTTTCTTGTGTTATTTTTCTAGAAATTGAAAATATTTGAAAGGGGTGACAATATATGCTGAGCTGGTTGGTTCTTGGTAAAAGAAAGTCTTTGGGCGGGAAATCTTGGCATTTCCATTATGATAGTTGACACAAGTTATTCAAAAGAAAGAGCTCCAGTTGATAAAGTAAGTTAGAAGATATTGTCGTAGAGGTATAGTAGTTGCAGGTGTAGTACTGGTTATATTGATATAGAACTCTTTGATACTCAGCTTCCTTTACAAAGTTGGGCTCAAAAAAATATGTGCAATATTCTTAGAAAAACACACTGAGCCGTAACGATTCCCCGCTCCCTGATCCGCAAGTATCGCCTTCATTGTAATACCGCGCCCGAGGCCGCGTCGCGTTGCCATAACAACCATCGCGAGAGTACACCGCGCCCCCCTACCCCGCCCCCTACCCGCACCACGCCACCCGCTGCCACCCCCGCCTTCACCCGCCTCTACCTGCTCTCATTAATATGTACCCGGCCGGACACAGCGGATCACTTGAACACGGGATATATCGACAAATGAAAATTTTATTAAAAACGCCGGAGGTGTTTTTTTCTTTTCCAAAGCGAGGCACTCGATGTCACGGCGAAACTGAAAACGACCTGGTTCCCGAAATTTACATTTCGCTCAAGTCCTTTGTCGAAGCTCTACGGACATTCAGCTTTGGATATTTTGTCTTACTTTTTTTAATTTCTGTTCACTTTGAAAGTAGAATACGGCTGTCGCTTTGTCTCTGACGTCGTGTAAGTAAAAAAGCCAGGGATTTATTCTATTTTCGTATCAAATATGACTTTCTGTTCAACCGTTGCTTACATAATATAGCTAGGTATATTGAAAAATAACAAGCATCAAACTGAGTAAAAGCTGACATACAGATCAATACTAAAAATATATTAATAGCCGAACGAACCATCTAGTCATTATGTAACTACGTTTCAACGCAAAAATATTTGCACCAACTGATAAATAAACCAAATTAGTACTGAAGTACCTCGTTTGACGTTAATTGTACAGTTAGGAGTAACTTGACTCCCGAGGGAAGGGTTACGATGGACAGGAGGGGTATCAGTGACCCTCCGGAGATGCCAACCCTGTATTTGCTGATGGTGACCACTGCAGGGTTTGAAGTCTGACATGGCCCAATTTTAGTTGTACATACTTCTACTTGTGGCTTTAATCTATAGGCTATCTGTACCTAACAATCTCCTTCTCTAAGAAAAAAAGACGGGATAGTGACACCATTTATAATTTCAGAACGGGTGGTCCGATGTTCATAAATTTATTGGTTTGTTTTCTTCACCCCGAATAGCAGAATAACTATAAAAAGACGCAAAAATAGCTCTCTGCTAATAGCATGACGGGAACTACTAACGCCGGTGAACCCGCGAGGCACCGCTAGTGTGATCACAATTATTACAGTGGCTTTTTCGTTGCATTGAACTTTCAGTGCAATTTCGTTGCAAAATGTCTGGTCAAGCAAATTTAATATACATAACTCCGGATTACGTTACATATATTGTACCCAAAGTTAAGTGTTTCGAACCACTTTCGAGTCAATAAAGTTGTATGTGATTAAAAAGAATAGGATAACACTCCAGCTAGTACAGTAAATAGTGTCGTGTGCACACTGAAGCAGAAAATTGATTGCTCCGTTTCATGTCCAAGAAAGTGTGCTGTTTTCTATTGGGAAGTTCTAAGAAGCAATGGCCAATAGCAAAAAGCTATGGTACTAAAGATTTGGCAGAATTTTAATTTAAATGATGATTTTTCGATGTTTCAGGATTTTATTTATTTGCAGAATAACCTCTTCAATAATAAGTTTGATTTTAATTATATAATCTTGATGGTTACTTGTATATGCATATTTAAATTCTACTTTAGTATCTTAGTAGTATTTTGCAATAAATATCTTTCAGTATGCCTATATGTATTACAATATTTAATATTAAACCTTTCACGTTAAGAAGACATTCATTTATGAACGGAAATCGTTCTTTTTTTAATCACGCCTCGTCGTATAAACTGATATAGTCGTACAAACATAGATGAAAATCAATTTTGTAATTCCAGAAATAGCATAGACATTTACCTGGGACTTTCAGTAGGGCTCGGATTAGATCTTTAAAAAAAGAATGTCAGCTCACTATCAATTTGAAAAGGTGCTGAAATATACGTTCGTGCCGATCGATAAGCAAGTGTGTATGTATAAGCCCTTGTGGGCTTATGTGATGATGATGCAGTTATGCAACATACCTCTGTCGGTCTGTAAAGGTTCGTAGGTACCGTCAATGATTAGTTCTATAGTTCGGTGAAGCAGTAAAAGTCCTTTGAACCTAACTATGGCGGACATCTTGAAAATATTCGTTTATTTTTACTGTGTTTTTGAATTATAGATCAGCAGAACAGACACCAAGGTTAATTTTCTTTATTTTTGATCAGCTGTAAAGTAAAACTCATAACTCATTAAGTAATTGACTCTAGTTTTAGTGCACTTATAAATAAATAATAAATAAATAAATAAATAAATGCGGACAACATCACATACATTGCTCTGAACCCAAAGTAAGTTGCTAAAGCACTTGTGTTATGGAATTCAGAAACAACGAAGGTACCACAAACACCCAGACCCGGGACAATGTAGAAAAGTGGTTTTTTACATTGACCCGTCCGGGGATCGAACCCGGGACCTCAGAGCTGGCGACACCTTGAAAACCGGTGCGTACGCCACTCGACCACGGAGGTCGTCGTAAATAAATAAATATGGCATTGGAAAATATTTGGTTCTCTACCTTTCTTCTTCACCTTTACCTCAAGTAATTGTCTAAAACCTCTTCACATTCAACCTATTTGCTCCTATTGCTAACGATTTGGAACTCGGATGAAAACCAGAGATGTTTATCGCTATTCGGAATTTATGGAGGCAATCGTGAGAAGCGAGTTTGTCGCAACTAACGGCATGGCAACCAGGCAACTATGCGCTTTCCGTCAGCGCGCGCTGTATTGCGATAGTTTGCGTTACTTGTAATTGTCAAGTGCGTTATTGTCGGAAGTCCCTTCGTTCTAAGCCTACCTGGATGATAATAAGGTCTTCTCATTAAAAGTAGATAAAAAAAAACTGTCCAATGATATCCTAGCTAGATCATATAAGCTTGTATCGATCGATATCTATTGTACTTATTTTTAGATTAATATAAAAAATAGGTGTGTTTATTGGCTCTCAAATCTCACAAATTACTAACTTTTATTATTTAACTTATGCACACAGGACTCGAAACATGTTTTTTTACTCTCTGATCCCGTAACGCCAATTACATAGACACTGCGCCGTTCGCTCATTGACTAATACACCAACTTTGCTGCTGTTGTTTGTTCATTTTAAGCTCAACAGGAGTCCAACGGCTTCCATTCGCATCTCTATTGTCTGGATAAATGAGACACATGGTTCACGGATCCATATTGGGGTTTACCTGCCAATGAACTAAGTAAATAAGCATTTATCTACTGTTAGGAACATTAAAAATAATAAACCATAAAATACTAGCTAATTGTGAAAATTAATTGTATAATCATTCTAAACCCAGCAAAAAGACTAACTATGTACTGTGAAGTAGGTACATACAGTGTTTTTTTAAATAATTGTTAGCGTATGTCAGTGATACCACAACCAATATTCCTTGACCTCTGCTTCACTCTTTCGAATTCAGAGATTGATCGTTCTAAGAACAGTTATAATTTAGAATTATGACTCCCAAAAAATTAAATCCAAAAAAGTTGCCACCTATCCTAGATTACCTCTATCATCAATTTTATTGTCAGTTGTAACAAACTACCAAAGACATTTTAGGATGAACAAAATATGCAACTCAAAAACATTTCTTTTTTTTTATGACTTTTTTTATACATTTATGATGGGCCTGTTGGTCTAGTGGTTAGTGACCCTGACTGCTATACCGGAGGGTTCGATTCCCGCCCAGGACAAATGTTTGTGTGATGAACATGATCATTTGTTCTGCGTCTGGGTGTAATTTATCTATAATATGTATGTATTTAGAAATATATAAGTATGTTTATCAGTTGTCTGGTTACCATAACACAAGCTCTGCTTAGCTTGGGATCAGATAACCGTGTGTGAGTTGTCCCGGAATGTTATTATTATTATTTCTTTCTTACCAATAAAACATTTACCACCAAAACTTTTTACTGGGACAAATACTAACTCTGATCGCCTCTTGGTATCCAACTCTTATGCGACTCGCAGAGGGAATTAGCGATCCTCCGTAAGGACTAATGGAGGGACGAAGGACGTCGCGACATAAACTGGGAGGGTTACGACACGTGCCGCTCTCGATGCCCAATGAAATTATAACTGGTGTTCCAAGAGTTAAGTTTTAACTAAGTTCTTGATGTTATTGGCTTGTTCTTGAGGTTCCAGTGCGCCAGCTTTTGTCTATTACAGAGGACCGCCAACAAAAGTAAATGTTACCACTTTTTTAGAAATAAGTTAACAGGTGAAGTTATGTTTACAAAAAAGTCCTGTCGGTTGTGTTAGTTAAATTTTGTGGTTATCAATAACATTTTCCCTTTGTAATCAGTATGTATATTCTGTAAATAATTTCGGTATCGAGCTTCACCTGAGTGACAATAACGCTCACTTCAAAAGTGAACCCAATTGGCCTTGATTTAGAATTCAAATTCGAGAATACGTATTTGACATCTCGCCGCGGATTCCGCTGTCGAGACATCAAAATAATGTTAAAGAATAGCACTACAGTGCTTAAATCGTTTGTGCCTTTACATCTTCTAATTAACAAACATACTGCGTACATAATACATTTTCTTAGTTTCTTACGACTTAGTCAAAACTTAACTTAAATAATTTCGACTATGTCGCTTAGAAGTTAAAATACCGTTACATTACGTATGAACTGTACTCGAAATTGCATATAAGATCTCGAATTTTAATTAATTCCATCCCTTACAAGATACACTGTTACAATTACCACTCCCTTTAAATATCCCATTATTTCATACAAACATTTGCATGAACTCAACGCGTGACACGAACAAAAATATTAGAATTATAAAAACGTTGCGTCGGACCGTCGCCGTCGTCGTTGGTGTCTTTTGTGGAAGAAACAGAGCGGTACCATTGTGATTTGTTTTGTCCGTTCGTTCGTCTAGTTATGAATGATATTTATTGGCGTAGTAAATTAATTGTGTTCTATATTTCGAAATGATAGAACAACGTGCTTTTTAGTGGTTTTGGGCACTTTTGGGTTGAGTGTGGCGTATATTCTCAATACGTAAATAATATTGAGAATATAATTAATATTAATTGATTATATACTTAGATCTTAATTCTATATGACTGTGTTTCTAAGACTGTTTATCAGTTTTTGTTGTTAAACAAAATACGTCATACCTACAGGTATTATAATTTATATTTTGTTTTCTACATAGTTTGGGTTTCCCAAAAAGTACTAATATTGTGATTTTGTGAGTAATTTATCAAAAGGTTTATGACCCTTTTACTCTAATGATTAACTTTGGCACTCCAAACGGTGCTATATAAAATGTAAGTTTTTTGCAATAAATGCAAAACGTAACATCATACAAAATATAGTTAAACTAGAAACTGCCAATAAAAAGCGGTCATTCTAGAAGTAAGCGCGTAAAGTGGTCGTGACCACACATGGAGCTTGGAAGCGGCGTCGCTGCGCATACGCATGTGCGGAAGAGCGAGCGTGCCGCATCTGGCGGGCTGCGCGCGCGCCGCCGCCGCGCCGGTCCCGCGGCACACACGGTCTACATGCCGCGAGTGATGTGATGCGGGTACACTGTTGCACTGTTTAGAATTACAAGAGATTTTGATATAAGTGACGTTTGTCGAGTATAAAGTGTATGTCATCTTTCTTTTTTTAGTGTCCAAATACCAATATTAACAATAAAATAACAGGGCATCGGATAAAAGACTCAGTTCAGGGCTTATCTTAGAAACTATACCCAGAACATTCCAGTAAAATACCATGATGACTAGAAACCAAGGTAGAAAACAGGAACTAGACAACTTCCTTAGGTGAAGATATCTATGGATGATATACCTCTGGGTGGTCAAGCTCCATATGATTTTCTTTGACGAACTTTCCCTTTAAGTTTTAAGGTAGATTTTCTTACTAATCCGATCTGCACAAAAAAATAGGAAGACATGAATCACATCTCAGTCTTCACAATTACTAGGCCAAAAAACTATAATTACAACAAACACACACATTATTTGTTAAATATTTACGTGGTGTTGCATAACAACTTATGAATAAGCGGTAAGCAGGGAGACGCATCTGTAATACTAATTCATGTCGTGAGGAGATGAGGGCTGCGCACCGCATGCTAATACTGCAGGGAAATTAATCGTAGAGTTTCTTTTGACCATACGATGTTTCGGGGATAGAGTAGTTACTGTAAAACAAGGGATAAGAAGGTGACAAAATTTTTAAGAAATCTGCGACAAATAGTGGAATTGCTGATTACTTTCAAAAGTTTAAATTATAGCCATAGAGTTCGAGTAAGTTTTCGAACAAAAACCCGCATCATAATCGGTCCGTTTGTTCAGGAGTTACGATCCCACGGACATACATACACAGATAGACACGTCAAACTTATATCACCTCTTTATTTTGGAGGATTGGGTTATAAAAAACAGAAACGATATTATATTTTCCTTCTTTCTCTTCTATCCTAATTTGATGACGAGAATAAAAGTGAATTATAAATATAAATTATCTTAATATATATAAATCTCGTGTCACAATGTTTGTCCTCAATGGACTCCTAAACCACTTAACCGATTATAATAAAATTCGCACACCATGTGCAGTTCGATCCAACTTGAGAGATAGGATAGTTTAAATCTCAAATTATAGTCGCAATTTTAATTTATTGCTAATTATTTGTCTGTTATTATATACAAAGGCACCGGGAACGGGACCTAGGTATTCACGCGGGTGAAACCGCGGGACACAGCTAGTATATTATAAATCTTCTAAGTTCTCAGCTAGTCATTTGATTATACATTTTCAAGTATACTATAGGTTTGGACGACCTTGTCTCTCCGAAAAACATGTCATTCTTCCAATACTAAGATCCTTATTTACTGGAAAGTTTTTTCCATTTCCTGGACTGTTGGCCTAATTTAAGCTCGTTCTTGTTCGATATCAGGCTAATAAGTCGAGGCAGTATACTGTCCAACTTAATACATGCAATCCACTTTGCTAGTGAAATTTTGGCACGCTTTGCCGCTGAAGTAACTTCAGCCAGTAAAAAGGATTTTTATTTCTGACTGAATTAATTCCATTGCCCACTACTTGACACTAGGAGATATAATATATTGTCAGAGATAGTGCCAGTCTCATGGATACGGAACGAGGACTGCATAGTGAACAGTGTGTATGTATTTTTATGGCAGTAGTTAAAAAGGAGGAATGAGTTTCTGAGATGCAGTTGTGCAGAAACATGCGCTTTGGTAAGGTAAATCGCCCTTGGAAGAGCGTATTGTCATCGAAAGCAATATATTTATAATAGATAGGTACATAAATCTTTTTATTTGTGCGAGAAGAAACCATGAAATAGAAATAAAAAAAGAATAAAATAAATATGTATTACTGTAGGGGTCAACTGTTTTCAATAAATTTAACAAAGAGTATTTAGGTGCCAAGTTTATAAGTTTGTAAATACTGTATCCGACGGTATTTTTAAGAAGTTCATTAGTTCAAGTAATTATCTATCTTTTGTCGGCACAGTCGGCTTAGCAACCCGTCGGCATATAAACTCAGCTTAACGCCCACAAATATATAGAAAATTGTTTTTGTCTCAAGTTTTTATGGGAATAGTGTACTATGGCGCTCGGGATCACAACGCGGTTTACGTCGAAAGCGGCGATTCTGCACCAAAAGTTACAACTGTTAAGAATAGACCCTACAGTTTAGAATAGACCTCCTATTTGCGTTAAACTGTGCGTTCTCAAACATCAATCCTTTCATTAGCGATGTGTATATATTATGTACTGTATATGTATATATAAAATGTCCATGTACTACGTCTGTAATTTAACGTTGTTCATTTGTTATTTTTTTCTATTCCGCGACTAGTTTTTTTTGCCTTAACACATTGTTGCCTAATGTTGCGGTAATCGACAGGTACTATCAAAATGTCATCGGTATTTCTGCTTACGCTAATGTGGATAACAGGCGTTATGCATTGGTCTATCCATTTGTAAGCTTTTGCTAGACAAGTGAGCAATAAATTGGAACGGTCGACACGGCCCTGACATTACCTGTTGCACTGAATATATTATTACGTCTTTCATCGATTAAAGAATAATGAACACCTGGCCCTTTAGATCGAGAAGTTTTTTAGTGATCTATTCGTCTATAATAATGTTATAATGAAGTAAAGTTATCTGTAAATGGAGTTTCTAAAAGCACCGGTTTGATACCAAAAAACATTTTTCTGATAAAAGTTGTGCTACTGTTGTGTGTCATGGTAGGTCGGATGTTGAAAATTTGTACCATATGTAACATGATATATTAGAAGGCGAAGCCACGGGCAATATCTAGTACATATAGCTATACACAAAGCTGACTATATATCTTGAGTTTGGTACATAGCTATAGCTATATATACCAGAGACAAAGCGTTCACGAATCCTCGTTCCCAGTAGGTGCGGGCAAGGCTTGCGACGTAGATTCGGCGGCAATTATTGTCCGTCAGCGAGGGGGGGCGGTGGGGTGCAGGGGGGGTGCCGGCCCCGGGGGCTAAGATGGCCACCGTAATTAATTGGCGCGACGCGGGGGCCGACCGCGACGCGTCTCGTTCGCAGCGCGGCATTGCGCCCGCGTGTATTGTGCCCATGGTTTCGTGGATACTGGTACATTTGTTTTTTAGGTAAATAAGTAGTAGGCATTATTCTATAGCGTCGGCCGTCCAGGAGCAAGATGGGTTGACGACATAGTTAAAGTCTCGAGTCTGGATGAGGCTAGCACAGGACCGTAGAAAATGGCACGAAAAAGGGGAGGCCTATGCCCCGCAGTGGGAGGACAAGGGCTGTGGATGATGATGATGATTATTCTATTAGATGATGCTGAAAAAGTAGGTACAATTATCCTGTGGTGTTAAAGACACGAAAATAATATATCAATACCACACTACCTTGTATATTGCAATAGGTATATGAAAGCTTTTCTTACTTGTTCTTTTTTGAATGCGATTCTTCGATTTAAATGTGTATTTTCTTTCCTACTAGTCCAATACCAACATAGTCAGGTTTGGTCTAAAAATATAACATAAATGTGGCACGTTTTGCAGCAATTAGTTATTTATTAATTGCAGAAATGTTTATTATTTATGTAGTATTTATTTATTAAGTTTATTATAACTACCTAAGGTGTTCCTTTGTGTATACTATGCTGTTCGATGCACAATACTAAAATCTATAAAGCAGATTCTAGGATACACCCAAGTCTCTCAGGTGTGCGCCATCGATCCGGATTCTTGGAAGACCGGGCATCGGTGCGTCACTAGATGTACACCTATATAATATATATATTGCAGTATAATCCTTCACAGGTATTACAATACTGGCTCTAATTATTTTCTCAGAAGTTAGAACTACGTCAGAGATTTATTGCAAACTTTAGACAGTGGACAACAATAACTTAGGATCTTTTGAATCAGCAGACATCTTATTTTTATTTACCGTAATCATCCCACATCCGCATTTTCTGTCTTCTCGGTAATGTATGCAATTTCCTAGCTTAGCTAGCTTTAATTTACTGGAAATTTTTATTGCCAATTATAGTTTACGATGTCCTATCTCCCTTTGCCGGCGCCGTGGTCACCGCAACGTCGTCGACCAGCGATCCGACCGTAAACGTCTCACCCACACGCCGCGCGCGCCCGCTCGCCACTCGCCGCTACATACCTACCGTAATGTACTGCCAGCTAACCAGCAACGCCAGACCCCTCGCTGTACCCACACGAACCCCCCAAAACACGGACTCCTACAGCGCGGCGAGGACACGGAATATCAGCTTACGATAGCCAGCTACCGATACCGCACTATACCATAGTTTGTCACATCAAGACCTCTGACCACTTGCACATTTCCCCCCTCCGTCGCCTGCGTATCTTCGATCCGCGGGGGGCAGGGTAAGTCCCGCAGGCCTGGCGAGAGCCTCATACAAATTGCATGAGTGTGAGTGAGTAACGTTAGTGCTCGGACCTCGGTTCGCTTAAGCGTAAATTCTGTTGCGTAAGTCGGAAAAGACGTCTGGTTTTCGAGATAGGGACGAGGGTAAGTTATTGGAAGAATAGTTCGGCGAAATTAGATAATAGAATATATTATTTAGCTGTTACTTCATTAGTATTCATCTGGTCCTGTCGCGTTAATTTCAGATTGAAAGTTCATCAAACTTTCTTACGCAGTGAAGTTTGTTTGTCGAGTAAAAGTCGTTGAAATGTGCTTCGAATTTTTGCATGAAAATAGATACCTACTTATTGCTATCCTAATTATTATTATGTCCAGTTTAGACACATACCACATCATAGGTAACTTTTAAAATAGTTAAATTTGAACACCATCATATTTTATGACTTGCGTGTGTAGCGACATTAGGGGAATATTACTACACGTTAATATCTTTTTTTCATCGTAAATTCATCAAGAAATTTGACACGAGCTTATACGTTTTAAAACATTAGTTATTATGTCCGTTTGCGGATTTTAGGATTTAATGCTTACGCCAGAGGAATGACTTCTGAGAATTTTTTTTTTAGATAGGTTATACAAATAAACTTTCATTCATCTTTAAATGAAATCCAAATGGGGCATTTTTACGATTAAGTTCGATGTGGCAATCTTCACGCTAGTAAAATACAATTAGAAGTGGTCATAATCTTAAGGTTTTATCATGACTTAAAGCACTATAATAACTTTCAAGTTTTAACACACCTAGCCGCGTCTATCTGTCTGAAGGCGCAAATCTCGAAAAGCAGTAAACCGATTATATGGCATTTTTAACAACCGACAGGAATTTTTAACCTATAACCGCAAATTCCCACCTGAGCATTTCATCTTTCATAGCAACAGCACTTTTCTTTCAAACACATATTGGTTCATTATATGAAAGAACACTTACTGCACATATAATTTACTTTTGCTATTCATCTAAAAGTTTATTACGGAATATAAAGTTAGTTCCCACAATGAAACCTCTACGTCACAACAAACAACTGAAAAATCAGGAACCAAAACATGGAATTTTTCGGCGACACTCCTGTCTGAGAATATGACGTATGTTCGATGTAGTAATTGGTGGAATCTAGTCAGGACCTAGCTTATCTCCAGCAAGACAGCGTCTGCCTGTCTCCGACGTGTCAATTAGGATATATCCAGGGCATAACGCGAAATGCAGTGAAAATGCAGTTACGGTTGAAGTGTGTTGCCAATCAGTCGGCATAATTGTCGGAGCTTTCAAATGGAAAAACAAGGCTGTCTGGATTACATGTTCTTCAAGTATTGGGAATATGGGAGCTTAATAAGCGGCTGAAGCTCAGTAAAACTTGTGAACAATCAAACAATCAGCGAACTAGATCCTGGATTGGAAGTTTTATATCGACTCGCTGATGTTCGCAGCGTTTGATTTGAAACGTTTGGAAATATTTAATCCTTTTTTATATTGTGTTGCTTGTTGGAACTAAGTAACGTGTGTCACGTACTAGTTTCCTATTAGATATGATTCTTCAATGGAATCCTTTAAAGTACTCTTATACAAAATTCTTCAGTATGATTACGCCAGGATTGCCACGAAATATTATAAGCAATGTCCCATGTTAATTTCCTTTAGCATATTTAAGCCTATGGATTTATTTATTTTTATTGGTTTAAACACATCTAATGCATTATGTACTGCATCAACTAAAGTCATAATAATATGATCTAAGCCTTATTGCAGAAAAACACATCCATATTACTTCTAATATCGAATCCAATTAGACGACTCGCACTTACCATTTTGCGGGCATTAATGACGTCATAATTCTCGTCCGTGATCTGCGCGGCAATCGTGCGACGTGCCGCGAGGCGTCGCTAGTCATCGCTAGTCGTCGCAAGTCGTCGCCAGTCGTCGCCAGTCGCCGCTGGTGACAATAAAATCTTGGAGTCGTCTGGCACTTGATGTGTCATGCGACAGCGGGTGTCCTCTGTCGCCCGAGCGAGCAAGAAATGAAAAACTGAGAAATGTGAGCGATTCGAGCTGTACGGGATTGGAAATGGAATGAGAAAAAACGGACGGATAGCATAGACTTCAGGTTTTCCTAAGATGGTGTTATAGAAAATACGAGTAAAATTAAACACGTTTTCTCGTAACGTGATGCTTTACTATTTGCACTTGTCTCAACAATTCTGAACTTTTAAGCATAGTGTAATGGTGGCATGGTTAAAAAGGATATTTACATAAGTACCATGTCTTGTTTCCTGGCAGCAAGATCTGAGTAGCCAGAGAAAAAATATACCAGTCTTTTGCAACTCTCCCATTTAGCTAAGTATTCTATTTTCAAAAATAATGACACGACATGAGGTCGCGACTAGCGGCGATGCACATATCATTTGGGTGATATAACAAAACGTGCCAGTCGGGTAGCAGGTAGTGACGTCACGGGACAGTATCGTCTGACGCTGCATACCGCTGTGCAGCGCGCGGAGCATTCTCTCCAACGTGGAATGTTCTGGCACGTTCGACTAGTATACAGGGTGACGAGATAAGAATACTTTTGAGATGAGGTTTTTTGAGAAAATCTTTGAGAAGCCTCAAATCTGGAATTGTTTGGTGGAGTCCTTAACATAAGCATCAAGTTATCAATCGGACCATCCATTCGTGTTCTAAGTCTTACTCTGTTATTGATATTTATATATCTACCTTATGCGACGATAAGCGACGAGTTCATCATGATGTGAGATATTCAATTCGACTAAAATTTATTTTGATACTTACATAAAATGGCAAATTACATAAATAAGTATTTAGAGGTTACACAAAAACTCTAATATAATTTTTAGCAGTCATCCTGAAACGTCTTTTTCTGAACTCTGTATTTCGATAGTTCGAATCAAATAAGAACAGTAAATCTTGTACGATATATTTCAGCGGTGTTTCAGCATCAGCCTGTATGTGGCCGTGCATTTAGTACGTAGACAACTAAGGTGGCGAATCCCGAAGCGTTATTTAGGTACTTGCTCCAAAATAATTGCTAGCTATATATGCGCTTAACGCTTTGTTCTAGTATAGCTTGTTAATTCCAGCTGATTTGGCTTCGTCTGCAGAATTACAGGTTCTTACTCTAGTATATATACGTATATTTCCATTTTGTAATCATCTTTTCGTTTTCAGTAATTTCCATTTTACATTGTCTTTGCTTATATGGGAGTTCTGATGCTCCCTTTACATATATATTTTTGTCCTATCTGGGATGATGGAAAGAATTGAATAGGTTCTATGACAGAGAGTGTGTTATAGTTACTTTTCGTTGACATGTTTTCCACTTCAGTGCTGAGAAGCTAGTGTTTTCAACAGGTCCCAAAAACTATACGGAAAATTAACCGTGGATGAGATAAATCTCAACTATAGTCTCGCATACGTTAAATACCTGATGACATGGTCCGAGGGAGGTGCCAAAAGACGGATAGTGTTATAAATGTGTTTGATATAAGTTTGCCCATAATGGCCGTGATAGTTCAAGTGTGTCCGTCAATTGCTTTTATCATTATTCTTCATATTTACTATTTATTTACTTTTTTTTGAAGTCTGTTTCTGTACTGCAGTGCCCCATTCTCTGTTGTCTGCTGTGTCTCTTCTTGTTGAAATCGGAGATGATAGTATGCCATGATTAAATATTTTTTACCCTATTCCACGAGATTTATACATCTGCAAAAACTTAATAAGCACGCGCCGGTATTTCGTGACGTTCAGTTGTCGTAGCACGCGCTCGTACACCTTCGGATGCCTTCATACGCGCTCGGCTAACTTCGGCTGCGATCGGACGCCGCGACATGTGCCGGTTGCCGCGTGTTCCCGCGTTAAAACTAGTCAGGTGTACAACGGTACAAACTAGTACTACCGACCTGTTTAGATCCCAGTCTAGACCTAGTACTAATTAATAGCTGAATATGAATATGAAAATTGAAAAATTATAAATGCAACGACAATTAACAGCTAGTTCGAGCCATATAACGATGCAATTTTATGGCGGACGGCTTATTTCATGTTCATGAACATACTTTAATAAAAACTCATATAGATTTTGATCTACATGTATTGAGAAACTATGTGGTTAATTAGGCGTATTATTTAATGGCATTTTTTAAATAATTATGGATTTTTGTATCTTTGAACTTGCGCGCTTCATTAAAAGTCGTTGGATCATAGGTTTGCTATAACTATGACGTTCTATTGCAAAAAATCTAATTAAAACACTTAAACATTAATTTGATTACCGATATAAGACAAAAGTGTATAAATCGACTCCAAAATAAAATAAATAATGGTAAAATAAATACGACATTACAACCGCATAACAAATTCGCTATATTTTAATTTAAAACACCCATGCCTGTTAAAATCATAGCCTTCCATTTTGCATTTACATAATTGAGTGGAAGAACTAGAATAAAATCAGATTGGAAGTAAACAAAAACAAACGGTTACGCATGTCGGCGAAACACGTGCCTTCCTCTGGCACGCGTAGATTTGAACTTCTGAACTAGAATGAGCGATCAGCAGTATTATAAAAGCTTGCCGTGATTGATTGGATGAAAGAGATAGAACTACCTTCGTACATAACTGTGTCTCTGTCTAGCAGTAAATAGTAAGGTTTTAAAAAGTTTAGTGTTATTGTATAACCTAGATCAGATATTTATGTTAACCCGTGCTGACCTTTATAATTATTGTTTGACAGACTGTTCCTTCGTAATTTTCTATTATTAGAGAAATGTTTAACGATTGTTTTTGTTGAACTTATTTTTAATTTTTTTGCAGTCTTTTTACATTTTATTTGCAATGTCCGTATGTAATTTTTGGTCAAATCTTGGTATATTCTGAGGTAATCGTAAATTCTCTGATTTTATTACTCATATTTGAGCTTTTAAGCTGTTACTAACAAGTTTCATTTGGACCCAATCAAGTGTTTTATACCGCACCTGTTTTACTAGTCACAACATTTAATACACCTATTTACTTATCAAAAGGCTACCTAGGTAAGCATTGCTTATAATGTCATACAAAAACCCAAGTAGTTCTATAAAGTCGTAGTTTATGGGAACTGTTTAACAACTATCATAGTAAAATAACGTTTAGCGTCTCTGGTACAGTCGAAACCAAATAAATCGTAAAATACTGCGGGTTTGAACAAACGGACAGACGAATAAGATTTTAATGTTTTGGTAATAATAAATAAATAAACTTTGAAAATAAGTTTTTTAAATTATTTTTGAGGTTACGTGAAGTCGCTAAGGTTACACATAGAAATAAATGATTGTAACTAATTAATAACTAGATGTAAAATTTGCAAGAAATAATGCTGTTTTGAACGGATAATTTATAAAATTTAAGTTTTCAAAGAAGCCTTGTTTAACTTTATTTGTCGTTTTTTTCAGTTCGTCATTATCATTTCAACCCAGTATCACTTACTGGTAAGGCTTCTCTTATGATTGGTAGTACAATTGAAAATAAAAAAATCCTAGCTTTTTTGTCCTTCCATTTCTCGCATCGCACTTGAAAAATAAATACTACATAAAAAAATAATACTTTCAATACCCATATTTTCGAAGTCAACTGTTCTACATAAAACGGTTTTACATTAGCCAAAGTAGGTTTATAGTCAGCGATGGTCAGCGATGGTCAGCTTAGCGATTAATTTCCGAATAATAAAGTCAACACATAAAACAGGGATTATTCGGCAGGTCTCTACCGCTGGTTTAATGTACTGTAGTTAATTACGCTGACCAATGCTACACTTAGTTAAAAAGACAAAGGGGAAAAAACAAGGAGCTGAAGATTTAGGTTTTGATTCTTCATAGTGGGAGAGGAAGTGAAAGACTCCATATTTTATCTAGACTTGTATTAAACACCCTTCAGGAATAAAAGCAAAGACAGAGGTTTATTTAAAAGAAGAAATAATAAATTGAAAGTCCGGTGAAGCAGTCAAAGCCTGCGCTCAGGCTAACTGCAAAGATCTCTACCAAAAAAAAATATTGATTGTTGTTATAAGTGACATATGGTTGGCCTTAGCAGCCATATTATGCCGGTATGAATGAAATAAGAATGTGGAAATTAAACTTTCCTTTTATTTAGCTTACAACTTTTCATAACTTCTATAGGCGGGAAGCCCATATTATCTTTATACGAGTATTAGGATTAGAATTACCTATATACTTATTACACCATGAAGCATATTAAATGTTAATTTAATATACCCCCGTCTCCAGTTACCCAGCTAAACGAATTTAACTCCTTTGTTTACTAAAATCGATTGTAACACCACTCGATTACTTGGTTTCGCACGGAACAGGCGTCCCTTGCCGCGCGACGGACTCGGAACTTAATTAAAATCGCGCGAGGTCGCGGTAGCGCGGTATCGCGGTAGCGCGACCCAAATAATGACCGTGTGTGCGCGCACTTATAATTACGGACCTTTTTAATATGAGATAAAAGGATGCTGTAAAGTTACTTTTTGATCTATATTTTTAATTGTACATTGTTTATTAACTTTCTTAGTTTTTTGTAAGTTACAATAAATAATTATTTATATTATTGTCTTGTCTTAAATTTTGTTACGAAATAATACAAAACGCACTATGATTTGGCGGGATTCTATTATGAAAGAAATCTTTGTTATCGACCACTTATTTATGTAGCTAACATATAAGATATCCAAGTAAGGCAAAGTTTACAAAGATTAGATTTTCAACAGAAGATTCGTCCCTGAACACTTAGCGATAAAGCAATCGCCGGCATTTATCGACGCTTAGTACAAATAAATCAATTTTAAAATTCTACTTTTCCAAGTCAAACAAACTTTATCGCGGGCCCTTCTGCCATTTCCATCAACTTTTCCCGTCATTCATTACCCTCGCGTTTTTTCTTGTTCTTCTAATCAGTTTCTTGTAATTACATCATCTAGATCTCAATGTAAACGAGCCTTATCGGCAGAAGTACCAGCTTCCACTGCTTCCAGCCACCTTGCTTTAAGCAGATAATGTGCTAAAATCGAGAATAACCGCGAGTGACGTAACTATCGGTTATCGATATTAAATCGATGTGGTTTTTTTTTTTTCGACTGAGAAGCTAGGAGTAAGCTTGTTTAATTAATGTTTGTAAATTCATAATGGAGACTTCGTTTGCTTCAATTTCTTTACTTCACAGAATAACCAATGGACTATTGTACACAATGTGAAGTAGGCTCAATTCAATCGCTATTTGTTGGTTATTTTGTTTATCTATTCGCATATATAACTTCATATTTATTGCGAACTAAAACACTCATATCCCTTCAACCAAGCAAAAATTCAACCGAAAAAACTAGTTAAAACTTCGCATCTTAGATCATAATTTTTTTACAGCTGCAGCGACTAGCGTTTAACTATCGCTATACTATAGTTTTACTATCGATCGCACAACAATCGCGTTCCCATAGTAGGTGCCGAGTTTCCTCATTACGGAGAGAATTCCTGACCGGCCGCTATAAACCCGTGGTTCTAGCGAGCCGAATGTAAAATGGGACTCGTTTTATGTAGACGGCTCTTTGATGGCCTTTTAAACAGCGCGGCGCAGTCGGCCAGTCTGTACGTAGCTTTATATCTGGTAATACGGGCCACGGTCCCCTCAACTATTTGTACTATTTTAATATTCATCCTTTGAGATTTTAGTTTCAGTTTTTAGTGAAAAGTCCCTGTTTTGGTTGATTGGAGACGGGTAAGGCTGGATGGTTGTCTCTTTATTGCCCCTTTTTGGGTGTCGGCAATTTGTGTAATTTTGGACTTGTTTTCACACTTTTGAACATGCTTGCCCCTTTAAGGGAAGCGGGCTGAATGTTTTGGATCCTTTCAGTTAGAGAAAGTGAGAAGGAGGATAGATGATAAGGATCCTCGTTTATTTATTTAACTGAAACATTGAACAGAACTTTTATTCAGAAGGGGTTCAGTATCGTTCTCACTGACATTTAAAGTACGAGTAGTAGTAACTGAAGAAAAAATAAACGACAAAGTCTTTTTAATAAACTTTCTTATATTTTTTTATCATCCTTGTTTATTTAGCTTTCTTGTCAGTGAATTAAAAAATATGTCAAACTAAATGTCATGTGACATTGTGCAACAGTCAACCGCCTACATGGCTGGTATCTGACAAACTATATATCTGAATTTGAAAAATTTAAGAGTTGGTGATAGAATGCGTCAGGATGTACGTAGCTAAAATCAACGAATAAATGAGAAACGAATAGAGCAACTAAAACACATCTTATCTATGAACTTCGAGTATATAATTATCATAGAGTACGCGTATCGCTTAAAACCTGTTGTGCTGATCGTACGCACTACGCTCACTAACTGTTTTTCAGTAAATATCGATGATTCCGATATCATATATGTAACGTTATATAAAATTAAAATAGATTATAAGATTTAATTAAGCTAAAATTAAATAATATTAAACATTTTATTGTGATCCAACAGACAAACTTAGTTTTGTTGGACTTTTTATGGCTCCTAAGATGTACCTTGTATATGTAATATTTAGGTTTTAAGATAGAATAAATAAAACGGCGTGCTCTATTTTGACACTTTATTTTACGAAGACGTTTGCTCAAACTGGTGCTTACAGTTCATACTTTGTTAGGTGCACTCTATAGTTTACTTATTACTCTGAGGTATAGATATCTTATAGATATAGCTAGACCGTATACGTCAGTGTCAGCACATCTTGTTTTTACGACGGCACCGCCGCCAGCGCCCAGTTTGTGAATGTCCTTTCTTAATTATACTTCTCCACCCCTGCTAGTACTATCGTGGCGTTTCATTTAAGGGTGAACAGGGTTTGTAAACATTTTCAAGTTATTGCAATAATAAGAGAAATGATTGGTGAATGATTCTTTCTTCGTGTTTTTGTGCCGTTTTCATTCTATAACTTTTTTGGGTACCATGCTTTTGGTAGTTTTGATGTTTGGCTAGTTGAGGTTACGGTTTTACTTGTGGATGATAGTTTATTTGATGACAAAGTCATGAGATTGACGTGTGTCGAAGTGTATTTTTAAAGTTTATTTTTGTGACTCGGTCCCTTGGTAAAGAATCGCCCCAGAAGCACGCGGCCAAGGTCAAGGCAAAATCTCATAAAAATTCAAGTACCTATAGAATTTTATTTCTTCAAGCTTCTTAACGCGCTATCATTGCATGCAGGTGCACTCGGATATCAGGGTTTTTGCTCCTACCTTATAGCCATTATAAAGATATTTCGTTAGGGTAGATACCTATTCCTCGCGTGTTTTCCTCCAAACTTCAATTATTCGTGCTGCCAACCGATACGTCAGGTGGCGATCACTCCCACGCGACACGTTTCGGCCCCTCTGTTGTGCTTTACCTGCCAAACTAAACAAACGTGAGGGAGGCTGAGAGGAAGGCGCCGGGAGGGGGTGGAGGGGGGAGTCCGCGCGCCTTATCGAACCGCGACCCCGCGGCAACCGCAGCCGGCATGGTGACGACGTACGTACCTGTCCGTACAACTCCATCCACTTTACCGAACGTCCCCTAAGTTTCCGACCTCCGTCAATAGCGACAAGTTACAGATCTGCCGCCGACCGGTCGAAGTCATAGCACGCAGCGAAACTTTGTCGGCACCCCGTCGCGGATCAGGTCGCGACACGTGTGTCGATGTGTGTCGATGTTTGCGCTGCAGAACGATTAACTCTAATAAAAAATGTCCGGCAAGCGTCCGGCCCGCACTAGCCAACACAGCCCCGCAGCGATAACAAACAGAATTCTGTAAAAAACCACTCGACGCGACCGAATCGATGACCGAAGCTTTATTTCAACTTTATCGTTTTTGCGTCGTCCATAACTTGGCACCCTCTATGTTCGCCGAAAGCCAGTAAGTATGTAAATTACGGTCGCGAGCGCCGGTCCTCGGGTGCCCACTTATCTATTCAAATTCGGCTTCGGGTGCGGGGTTGCGTCGCCGGCCCACGCTAATCAAAATCCGATCAGCCATTAAGTCCTCTCGCTATCTGCGCTTAGTTTACGAGCGGGGGAGGCGTCACGGGGAGGGGGAGCGCCGTGATCACTTATTTATGTGGCGGGGGCTCGCTCGGCGACTGAAAAACTACCCTCGCGTCGTCGGAGCGGCGGCAGCGAGGCAGCGAGCCAGGCACGCGAGATGCGCGCCCGTAAACCCGGCGCGGCTTTGTAATCAACCGTGCCGCGCTTTTTATGAGGCCGCCTTTCGCAGTCACTGCTCGTGATAAATTTAGCCCGCTATCTGATATTGAGGCGGCGGCGGCGTACTAACTTTTATACGTATTTATCAATGCTTTAGCTAGACGGAGAAATCCTGTGTACGGTAAAAATCTCTGCATTGTCTGACTTATGTTACAGCGCTGTTTTCATTAAAATATTTTGAAGAAAAGGTCTACTTAAACCACTAGCGAAACACCTTTTTCATTTTCCTATTACCTACCCCTCAAATGTGAAAGTGTTTCAACAAACTTAATACTGTTAAACCTCTTTGCTATGTCCTCGCTGCTCCCGCGGACTTCTGTAAAAAGCCCAGAGACATAACATAAACATAACATACCATCACGCCTGTATTCCCGAAGGGTTAGGCAGAGGTGTACCAATCAATGTACACCCACAGTTCGCCGGTATGTTTAGGTCCCATGTAATAGGGGGCGAGCCTATTGCCACTAACCGGGCACAAATACAAACTCCGACCTGCTACTGAGAATTTCATAGAAAAACCCAATAACACCCTGGTCGACTTGGGAATCGAACCCAAGACCTCTAGCGTAGCAGTCGCGCTTAGCGCCACAAGGTAACGAGGCAGAAGCCCAGAGACGTTCTACGGAATTATATAAACATAAATAATCATAGAGAAAATAAACAAATCGTATGCAAATAATTAAGCAGGCTTCGAAAGTAGAGCTATTCTTCTAATAGTACATGAAGATTGGCTAGGGTAAGCAAAATATTATTATTAACAGTTTCCAATATTTGAGCACAGGAAAAGTTGATGAAAAAAGGCACAAGCGAACAATGATACAACCTTTGATTATATAGACAAGTATTTATAACCAAAGGATATAACTGTCCTATATTCCAAAGAGGTCAAAGTCAATATGCTTCGCAACATCATAAATTTAACCTCTTTACATCAAGCTTTATTCACCAGATGGTGAGCAGAACTTAAAGGCTTGATAAGAACTCAGGGTAAGGCTCGTCTTGTTTTTATTTTAAGCTGTATGTCTGGTGACAGCACGATGGATCGCGTGTGGGACCGATGACATATTGCACGGGAGGGCGGGAAAACCGGTTTGTGAAACTTTGGGATTCAATCAAGAGGAAAGAGAGCCGAAATTGTTAACTGTCGGATGACGGATTTCTGTTTGATTTGGAACGGATGTTCAAGATTTTGTTAAAGTAATTGACAAATTTTAAAATGTTCTTGTACATGGTTTTCAGCATGTTTATTTGAGTTTTAAGGTTTGAAATGCATTGTTGAAGTAAGTATTTATTGTGCCTTGATACAACAGAAAGAAAATATGTGTATTTAGTCTAAAACGAAAAGTGAATTCAAACTAAAATTGTCATACAAATTATTTGCTCGCTATTTTTTTCTACTGTACTTATAGTATTACTAAATACGCTACAGGCAATTTTCAATATTATCGGTATTTTTACACCGACCATGGGATCCGCGCCAACTGTGGTATAAGTCTTCCCATTCATACGATTCCGGTTCCCTGCATCCGCATCCGTTGTGAATCAATTGTGTGATTTACATTCGATATTAAATGAATAGTTTTATAATTGTAAATAAACATCACATACAGTGCTCTAAACTTAAAAAGCACTTCAGTTATGAAATCAGAGAAAACGAAGATAGTAGTAAGAAACAAACACCCAATCACCACACAGCGAAACAATGTAGAAAACGGTTTTTTTTTACATTACCCTCTCCGGAGATCGAACCCGGGATCTCAGAGCTAGCGACACTTTAAAAATCGGTGTAACTAACTCGACCGCGGAGGTAGTATAATCAGTGAACGTGGTCTAACTATGTTATATTCTCTTCTCAAAAACGGATCTAAAATTGTCGTTAAGTTATATTATCGATGGTAACGATACTATGTCTCGAGTATCTATATAGCGATTGCCATCGATAGCATTATCTTGTAATGATTTTTCGATATCTAGCATAAAGATTTAATCTCATTATTTGGCCGAATTCCTACATGACTTTACTAAACTAAATAGTTTTTAAGTTTTGATTACGCATGGTGGGTAATTAATATGGACCGTCACTCGTATCTGCACGAGAGTGAAATCCTGTAGGTGCCCGGGAATCCATAGCGAATTGTAGTTTCAATTCTTAAGTAAATAAAAGTTGAGGCAAAATGCAGGTATTATTTTTAATCATTTTGTTACAGATCCCTAAAAACAAAACAAGGAACGTAAATCCTCTTTTAATTTATATATTTTTTCGATTTATTAATGGTGTGTGTCTTATATTAGACAATAACAAATGAAGGCCATAAGTTTGTGATTTTAGAAGCGTAGTATGTAGTCGTATGTAAAATATTATCCTTATGGCGAGTGCATTCAACCTGTTTCATGCAAAATAACATTGATATGTACCCGCAATACATACTCTGTTATCATGTTATTGTTTTTAAATGATAACTCTTTTGAAACTTTGTATTATCTCGACGACTCCGACTCCGACTCGACGACCTCCGTGGTCGAGTGGCGTACGCACCGGTTTCAAGGTGTCGCTAGCTCTGAGGTCCCGGGTTCGATCCCCGGACGGGTCAATGTAGGAAATCACTTTTCTACATCGTCTCGGGTCTGGGTGTTTGTGGTACCTTCGTTGTATCTGAATTCCATAACACAAGTGCTTTAGCAACTTACTTTGGGTTCAGAACAATGTATGTGATGTTGTAGAATGTTAGATTGCGTGGTACTGCTTATAATTCTAGTGAAGGAATCGTGCCCTGTTACAGAGATTGGACATTCATCTTCATCCACAGCCCTTGCCATCCCACTTCTGGGCATAGGCCCCTCTTTTTACATGTTCTCCGGTCCAGAGCCAGTCTCATCATCATCATCCGACACTTGGGACAATGATTGTTCTCAATTTATAGTTTTGTTGACAATTAATCAAACCAATGAGGTGAATAGATGATCCGCTTTAGGTCTACCATGATTATTTAAGTAGCGTTAAGACTATAATTTCATCCACCTTATTTTAACCTGTAGCCTTTGCGTAGGCCGAAGAAGTGCTCCACAGGAAACATAGAAATAAATAGTCCTCTCTCATTGGCCATACAGACAACGAGCCAACCAATCAAATGATCATCTTCAAATGTTATAATAACCTCATTCATCGTTTGACGTATATTATTGGCGTAGGATGGTATAATCAACCAATCAATACTGTTTAAAAATACTCAGAGGTAATAGTCATTCATTCTTACTACATATTTGGTACTCATGAATGGAGAAAAATCACCACAGTAACAGGGCCACAGTTTTCTTGCACAACTTATATTATTATGTTGATCATAGAAATTATTGATGTAATTTTGTTACATGAGTAAGCCACCAAATTGGCATTATTTCAGAAGTCCACTAAGATATAAAAAAATGATCGATGACATAAAGTCTGACCTGGGAATCGAAACTTAGACCTCACGCTAACCAGTAGCATTAAAAAAAATCATACGAGTTGCTGACAATGTAACCTTTCGCCAATTAAGATCTTCAACAATCAGTAGGAATTTCAAATAAGATAAACAGCGAAAATGAAAACGGGTTAAATACCAATGTTTGCGGTACCATGAAGGTAGAACTAACTTCGTTTAAGAGAAATCGAAGAAATGGAACACATATTGACAAAACTACGAAGACACATCAGAATGACATGAAATACGGAACATTACACAAAAATAAGGTTAGAACGTTCGTCCCCTACCTTGTCAGTTCACAAGTTCGGCCATTATGTTCGCAAATAATACGGCAAAAAAACAATACTCACTTCGGATGCTGATAAAAAATATTGAATGTCAGCCAAGCGACTTGTCACGCGCCGCTCGCTAAAGTACATTAGATGTATATACGTGTATATAGTGCTATGTTTTATGAGATCGTAGTACTCACAGACGCACATGTTGGATGTGGAGCAGATAGGGACACGTGATAGGTGACTATATGCAATGTTTCAGGAGGTGATAGTTTGAAAGATTTCTTATGGTTTGTCATTCCATGGCATAAACGATAAACTTATGGTTTTGAAAAAGATTTTAATGTATCATCGATTTCTTCTACATGAATGAAAAGAAGTGAGAGTGCAAACTCAAGGACGAACTCTGGTTGATCGAGTTCGGTTAGTCTCTTATTAGTCCGGTATTAAAGAGTTTTCTACTCTTGACAAAGTTTTCAGTTTTAAAAACACTCGGTTTTAATTACTACATTATTTTATCCAAAGTCATGTCAGACTATACCGGTTCACTGTTGGACATAGCATTTATACATTATATTTACCATTTAATTATTAAGGACGATTACGTTTGTTACGGCTCAGATAGGATATTACAGATTGAACATTTTATATTGACACCAATGAACAAGTAGTGATACTGTAGGATAATAAATTAAGAAGCCAATCAAGTGTACATACTTTCCTGTCAGGAGACCAATTCCAAACTTTTATCTGCACAACAAAACTAAAATGCGAATGGTGATTTTATTCAAGACGACACATGTTTGCATCGCACGTGCGCGTATTAAATAATTCATTTTGTAGGTGTTGATCTGTGATATTTGCATATGACTGGCTGTTTGGATTCCAAAGCCAATTCGTAACACCCAAGGTTTTAAAATTATTGACAATTGAAAATGGACTCATTTAAATAAAATATTATTTTAGTTCAAGCGTTTAGTAGAATAAAACACGCTTTTTGGCTGAAATAGAATGATTTACTAAAAACTAATGATTTCCACTTTTCACATTCTGGTTTCCAATCTAAGACTTGTTAAAAACCAAGGGAGACCAGATCCCAAAATTCATAAAAAAAAAAATATCGTGATTTAGGTGCCTAGGTGATACCCTAGTAATAGTACTTCAAGGAAGCAGCGTAAAGACTACGTATCTGTCAAACAGATACTGCCAGTTGATTGTTAAATTGTTTAGCCGTACAAACTCGATGAGTCAACCGAGACAAAGGGGTTATTTAATGTGTGCACAAGCCAATCTGTTACTACTTGTTAAAACTGTCACACGAGATTTACTGGCAACTAGCTTCGAATGATATCGGCATTAGATTTCCTACCAATTTGAGCCTAAATCAACAAAGACGTTGGGAGAATGATGGATTTGGACAAAAATTGTATGGCGAAGCTATTGCTGTAAAAGATTCCCTGTTAGGTAAGCGGTGATCAGACTATGATTTTGATCGTTTTAGAAAAAATATGCTGTTCTAAAGTAATGGTAAAACTACACACATTTATTTATTGTTCTTTATTCTTAAAATTACGTTTATTCTTAATTAAACTTCTAGAATCATCCGTCATAATTACTAAACTCTCGTTTCTCGTACTTGTTGTTTTTTTTTTGTATATTCTTAGTATTGCATACCTAATAATTCTTTCTATCAATAATTTATTAATATCTGAATAACTAAAATGTACTTTTTTTTTGGATCTGAATTACGATATTTATGAACAGTTCCAGCTATATACGTATGTCATTATATATGTATGTCAATCTTACGAAATCCTAAATTCTAAAACGAAAAACAAACATCACGAAATGTTCTTTCTAAAAAAAGTTTATTTTTTGTTAACCGAAAAAGTCGCGACTAATACAAAAACTGAAAACGCGGGTACTCCCGGGGGTTTATTATTCAGTTTTCCTTCCCCATCACTCTTGCCTTTGACAATTCGAAAGGCTCGAACTATTCATGAGACACTAAAGATCGATCGGTTTTTCCTGAACACGAAATGGAAACTTGAATCTATGATAAATTAAAAATATAAGAAACTCAGGTGAATATTTCTAAAATTGTTCATAACTTTCAAAATACTAAACCAATTTTCATGAATTATGGTTAAGAACTACCTCGATTACGTCAGCTTTCAAAAAAATAAACCGCATCATAATCGGTGCACTTGTTTTGGAGCTACAATGCCACATACAGACACGTCAAACTTATAACACCTCTTTTTCCGTGGTTAAAATAGGAATCTATGAAAACAGTATATTTGAACAGTTACCGATAGTAACTGTAATGTCCATCTTCGGGCAGATAGCGCATGTGGGCGGATAGTACCTAGGTAGCTTTCTTGGCGATAAGCGTTGCTGAGGACTAGGGAAGCAACATGGCGACACCGTTTAGGGTTGTCTCGTATTCCGCTTGATCAAAACGCTCGCACATCAGTCCTTTGGATTACTCGTATACATCTAGCCGGCTGCGTCTAAACTAGAGATTACATACCCCTTGTCTCAATGTAGGGCTGTCGTTAACGTGAATTTGAATTACCATCTTAAATACGTCCGTTTGTGTAAGATTTTTCACTTTAAATTACTTCTCATAATGGGGTTTTGTCTGAAAAGTGATACGCATAAATTAAATTGCATCATTACAAAGCATTTCGTGTAGGTATCATGTTCGAAATACTGCAGGCCAGTGCAGACTAAAACAACATCAGTGGATTACAAAAATATGTGTCTCGTGCGCGCATCGAAACTGCGATTACGACCGTGGCATACCAAATACTTTTCGGTTGCCACCTAAAACTGACCCTAATAACATTGAATGGTATATGTTTTCATGAAACATTTCATCATAGTAGTTAATGTTTTTGGTCGATTAGTGATGATTATTATTGGTTGAATCCTCTCCCTAGTTAGTTTAGTGTGTAGGTGCGTCATGGTAGTCTTCACAATAAACGTAGCGCAACTGTTTAGTGCTCAAATATGGCGGCTTAGGGCTATCATCTATGAAATGTTTTTGATGTATTTTATATTAAATCAAGTATACGTACAATATACATTTCATACTTTATACATACATATAGTTTCAACTTAGTTTCTAGTAAATTTCTTGCAAAATCTTTAATGGATTTCACAAATATTAGGGACCTTTAAAATGAAAAAAAAAAATCCTACGAATTTCATAAGGTGTTATTTATTTATTTATTTATGGTAATTGATAACTGTTGATTCTCTTAATTAACGAAAATTCCATTGACAACGTGACATTTCTTACTAGTAATTACACATTCATCATCTAAATTATTCTTCACTCACATATTTTCCCTGTATTATGAGTGGCGAGTGGGCAGTGGGTGCTACCCGGCGCGGCGTCGCGTCGCCGATAGCCGAGCTCCGCAGTGCAGGCGTCGCGTCGCAGCGCGTGCAACTCACTATTTAGCTGCCGACACGACCCCGTGCAGGGCTGCCACGGAGACCATTTAATAATTCATTTTTATATTTTAATATTTTTGATTTTGGTTGTTTAAGAGTCTGGGAATGAATGATTTAGCTTGTGTTGTCGTGTAGGCACATTAAGTAATTATGTCTGATATTCAGTTATAGTCAAGACATTAATCTCACGGTTTGTATTATAGCGTTTTGTTATAGTTTAAAGAATAATAGTGGATTGAAATAAAGTCTTTGTTCTCAATTGAATGATTTTAACTTTATAGTTTACTCTAATTTAAAGATATCTGTAAGTACATAATCTTGATTACAATCATTTAAAAATCTACGCGAATGAAGAAATTAACAACTGATTAATCCACCATAGCAAGCCTTTCCACCACTTAACCACCACATAATTAGCATTTTGCGTCCACCATGCCACGAGCCCACGACCTAGGGTTGTCCCACACCTTCAAGTCTTATATATTATATTAAATATTGATTTCGCAGTGTAAATGATTAAGCGTGTTTTGTGTGGGCGCACGTAGAATCCAGTCGTTGGACGATAACTGACAGTTTAGTGGCCCACACGATCCTGCTTAGGGTTGTCACAACACTCAATATAAATTATTAAAATATATACTTTATTTAATAAAGCTAAAAAAAAAATCTTGATTTTTGAGTTTAATAGCCTAATTCTCGAGGAAGTTTATATGGGCTATACATATAACATCACGGTACTCGTCTTGGGAGAAAAGCAACCCGAGTGAAAGGGGTCAAACCAAGTTTAATATAAATCTATGTAAATTTTATGTAATATGATATTTTAAATAAATTTTATTATTATTATATCCTGCAATAGTTATGGGCTACGGAAGAGATTAGCTAATCAACAGGTTGGTGGGGTCGGCCCGTTATGAATGTACCGTATGATTTGAAAATGGTTATTCAATGAGGCTCTACTTATTTCATTAGGTTCGAATAATGCTACTGGATTATGGAGTACGATTATTAAAATATTTCGCCGACAGTTTATTCGATAGCAGTATTTAGTTTCACAGATTTTTTATAAGTTAGCTAACATAGCAGATTTTAGCGATATTAATCATCTTTAATTTTGAATACAATGTTTAGATAGGATTCATATTTTTTTATAGTTGGACATAAGTTTAAAAAAAAAAAATGTCGATCATAGCCCTTAGTCAAATAGTAGCTACATATCGTACAAATGAAGGCTTTTTCAAAAACATTACTATTTTTACAAAACTTAATACAGGGTGTTCGAAAAGAAAAATATTTTCATTGAGAATAGTCGTCAGCGAAATGGAGCCTTTTTGTTACATATTTTATTAAAAACATTTCACTATTCAATTATAAAATGTGTAAATGTTTTCAGGATTTATGTTACTATTAGTTAAGAATTTTGAGTTTCATAAACCTCTACGAAACTTACAGGCTGCAGAACTTGATTTTTTTTATATAAAGTGCAAAAAAGTAATCACAATAGTCATAGCATATCATCGTAGAGAATATTTAACGAAGAGAAATAGTAGTAACTGCCTCGTTGGCCTAGTGGTTCTAAGCGCGACTGCTACGCTAGAGCAGGTCTTGGGTTCGATTCCCAAGTCGACCAAGGTGTTATTGGGTTTTTCTATGAAATTCTCAGTAGAGTTTGGATTTGTGCCCGGTTAGTGGCAATAGACATATTACATGGGACCTAAAACATACCTGCGAACTGTGGGTGTACATTGGTACACCTCTGCCTAACCCTTCGGGAATACAGGCGTGATGGTATGTTATGTTTTAGAAATAGTAGTAATGACCATCGTAATCATTTCAAAGTTAGAGTTAACGCCTTATTAACTTATTTAACACCTTTCTTTGCTACTTCATAACGTCAAAATAACATTATATCTCACTTTGTATAGATATAAGTACTCTATAAAACAGTACCAAGTTCAAGGTCATCTAAAATTCGCGGCGATTCAACTTTGGGGCCGACAATGACTAGCGCAATTCAGGGGTAGGAAAAATGAGGTCACGTCCACCTTCAAATGCTCCTTATTGCCTTCCAATAAGGTTCATAATCGCGGTGCTTTTTAGATTTGTTCAGTTTTAAGTTTTACGGTCATAGTAATGGGTCCGTTGGCTCTTGTGAGTTTTTATGATGGCGAGTCAGCGCTTTTAGGATTGCCACCTTTTATTTTGGAAGGTTTAAATTGTTCACGTACGTTTACGTTGATTGTGTTGACCTGATGCGTGTTTATATGTATTAAAAAGTCGTGTAAATAGGCCTATCTAGGTAGCTCTTATATGTTAATTACCATCTGCTATATTGATATCTTAAGTATCTGTAATGAGTATAGTTATCTCATTAGCAGTTAAAACTACTTTATACTTGTCTATGCGCAAGACAGAACTGAAATTATGTGTATTGGTTTTGAACCGGTTATATACTTAGCGCAGGATATTAACCACTGCACCACAGGTGACTTGTGTCATGATCAATGAGTTGGATAGATCTTCTATGTTATTTAGCCTTGTGATAGTTATAAAGTGCATTAAGTCATTTAAGTGCTGAGAAAAACTAAGTACTTAGCTAACAACTTTGTTAGCTAGGCTTCATTGAACGTTTATAAATAGCAGCTGTAGGTAGAAGAGCATCACGCGGCAACCTTGCGGGCGCGGCGCGTGCATGTGCCGTCCGTCCGCTATCGCTCCAGGATGATCGGAATCGTTGACACCGCGCCAGCCGCGGTGGAATGACCGCGCGACGTTAATTGCCGCGTCACCTTCGGGCAAGGGCGGCCTCGCGACGCGCGACAGCGACTGCCTCCCCCCTCTTATATACCCCCCTGCATGTCCCCTCCTCCGTCCCCCGCAGCCCCGCTGTACCCCCTCGCGGCCCTCGTCCGCGTCACGTTACCTATGACGGTCAGCCACCCGCGATCGTGTTTTGTTTCGCGTGTCCGCGATGTACTTACGTGCGCGCGTCAACGCGATCAGACGCTAATAGACCGCACGATATACCTACCTACATGGACCGACCAACCGACCGACTATATTATACATACATAGTATTCGCCAAATGAGTAAGCGCCGCTGGACGCGCCAAATCTCGAGGGACATTTGCTTCGATCCGATCCAACAATCCCGTTTCGAGTTTTCTTGGAAAACTGTTTGAGCAGCGAATTGCGTGCTTGCGCGTCCTTTACGAAGCAAGTTACGATATAGTTTCTTGCAAGTCAATTAAATCGTTAGGAATGCAATTGACGCACATATCTGTAGTCTATAGGTACCGATATAGTTATGCGCAAATTAAGCAACTGATATAATTTACTTCTGATTGACCTTCAGGTTTTTGATACTGACATTGTGGCATATTTGATGCGCTATGTAGTCTAGCTTGAAAAGAGGTTTCACTTCGACTTCAGCTTTATGTCTTTTGTTGGAACTGCTTTTATGCATTTTCTGTAGAACGTGTAGTCTTGACTTTGATTCCTATTTGAAGGTTTTAATACCTAAAGTACAGTTAGTTCTACTTCATACATTACATTTTTAGAATACTTCAAAGAAAAACAGCCGTGACCTATGCAAACAGCTGCTTGGAGTCCTTGTCCTTGCCTCCGCCTACACAATAACTTTCACTAAGAGACATTTTTAGAAGTTTTTTCCGTTTTTCGACTAAGTACCAAAACCTAAATAGAATCCTAGTTTCCATACGGTAAAATCTGCAGGCGATAATTACAATTTCCCACCTATTTTCCAAAATATTCTAAGCTTGCTACATGGGTCAATTATCCGACGATAAATCGGCTGGCCCGTGATGTCATAGGCGACAGTCTTTTGTTATCAAGGTATGACGTCCCGAAACGATTAACGTGGCAGATAGGCATGTTTGTGTGCCTACGTGTAACAAAAGGCAGTAAATCTTCAGATATGTCGCAGGACGCAGGCCCCTGTGCGTTTATGGAAGGTTATTAAATATGTTTGTTATTTTGTTAGATTCTTGATGTACTTAGTAATCGTGTGAGGTGTAAGTTTGAGTTTTTAGATAGTATTTATGTATGCACCTTCGAAATAATACGAGCAGACAAGAGCGCATAAATTTCGTTAATATTATTCAGATCAAAAATGAAAAAAAATAAGAAGTTCTGTTTTATAATGTAGTTTTGATCATATAAGGATTGAACACCCTTGACAAAAGAAACACCACTGCATCACTTCACCTATAGTTTTAAAGCGCAAGACTCCGGGATCATATTATTATCCTTCCTAGGACAATAAAAAACATAGGAGGTGCTTGAATACTGAACACAAATGCTGACCAACAAAGCCTGAGATCGTTTCTACCATAAATCAAGCAGAAAATAAAAATCTCTAAAATTAAGCTCAATTCACACAAAACTGCTCTGATTATTATTTCTTCCAATTTGAAATCTTATTCCCTAAAGAAAACTATCTTGACATTAAATCGGTCCCGTATAACCTACAAATAAGAAATCCAGTCAAAACAGTCTGCAAAACTGGGTCGTTCTCGGTAAACAATAACTTATGACAGTTTTAATTCGCATGAAGAGCCACCTAACGCCATCTGTTGGCGTAAAGTGGAACTAAATTCAGCGGAATGATTTACTGCGTGGAAATGTTCAGTTTATATTGCTCTTATTTTTTATGTAGGCGATGTATTTGTATAACGTACATAATATTATGTATAATTTTGGATGTTTTTTATACTTTAATTAGGTTGATTGTCGTGTTTCATTGAAGATATGTCGTCAAATTTAAGAAGTACTCTAACATTAGACTGTTATTAATATTTGTGGGTTGACAAGGGGATTTGTTTATTTTTATGGTTTCAGGTTATGAAACCGCATACCGGGGGGGGGGGGGGGGGGGGGGTATCAACTGTTGTCCAGTTTGTTCAGAGTTTGATATTTTGCATAGGTACAGTAGCGAATCTGATCCATATCCAATTGTTTACGTAACTAAGTGATGTAAGTATAATGTAAAACAAATATGTAGGTAGGTACATATGTATGGAAAATTTAAGTGATCTGAACAAAAAAAAATACACAAAATTCATTCTCAAATAAAACTAAATCTGCCTAATCTCTAAGATAAGTTTATCACTCTTATTATTAAACTCAATCATAAAGATAATATAAACAAGCTTTAAATAGCTCTAAAGATTTTATGTAAGCACCAATAAAAGTTATTAACACCTACCTACTTAAAAACACAAACTTCAAATCAACAACTTAACAGCCTACATTCCAAATAAAAAAAAAAACTTTTCAACATCAAAACAAACAATTAAGTAATAATAAAACGCGATTAAATAGCACGATAAGAATAATTTCGTAGTAACTAAACGCTTATTTTGATAACAATCGTCGACCCTTTCGCTTTCATTCATGCCCAATGCCCAACTAAAACAAACTTTATTTCAATTTATAAATGTGTGTCTTACAATGCTGGGCTGCGCATGTGTGCGTTTTGGCCAAAGAGTATGAAGGGGAAAAGTTTTCTGCATATTTTCTTTTTGTTGAATTAGTATTATAAAAAGGGAAATTGTTGACCTTATCACATGTTATAACATAGCGTAAATAAGAACAGAACATAGGTTGATTTCGGTGAGGCCTTAATTGGATCTGTATAATAATATATGTGTCTATAACCATCTATCAAATAAAAAGACGTGAAGAAATCGTATATAAAATTCCGTGTTTTGTAATAAAATGACCTGTGAATGAACTGAATTATTTCAATTTGCCATAGGCAATGTGCGTCCATCACTGCTTTATCAATATATTTATGATGACAACCTCCGTGGTCGAGTGGCGTACGCACCGGTTTTCAAGGTGTCGCTAGCTCTGACGTCCCGGGTTCGATCCCCGGACGGGTCAATGTAGAAACTCACTTTTCTACATTGTCTCGGGTCTGGGTGTTTGTTGTACCTTCGTTGTTTCTGAATTCCATAACACAAGTGCTTAACAGCTTCTTACTTTGGGTTCAGAGCAATGTATGTGATGTTGTCCGCATTTATTTATTTATATATCGGCTCAGGACAGCCGACATCGGTAATATTCATCATGGACGTGGTCGAGGTTTCGAGAAGATCTTTATTAAAGAAATATCGAAAGAAATCCATAGTACACTTTTAATCGATCGTTAAAACACTTTACAATAAGGGTCTAATCAAAACTATCAATGATGGCATCGAATTTAGACGATTCGTCGTAAATGTGGTTCGCGGACCGTCATGGGACCGTCCTTTCTTTTCATGTGACGTCCATCTTCCGCTGCGCTGCCAACCACACGACGCTCCGTCAGAGTGACTGTTGTCACTCTAATTCGACCTTCATTGAGCGGCGCCTTCACGGCCGGACTGACATTCGACCGTCCTCGGGCGTCGAAATTGTAGGTGTCCTGGAAAGAGAAAACCACAACTTCACTAGTAATCTGCTCGTCCACCCTGATAACCATAAGGTCGCGGTGTCTATTACAATACTCTGACTATTTGGATATCAACCCGATGACCACTTACAAGCTTAGTAAGGCAACTTTTCTGTACAACCTGGACCGGACGGGTGTGTCCCTTCGACCAGCCCTAAAAGCGGCATGGACCGGACTACACTGTCCCTTCGTCCAGTTGTACACCAAAAACTCACAAACATGGACCGGACGGGTGTGTCCCTTCGACCAGCCCTAAAAGCGGCATGGACCGAACTACACTGTCCCTTCGACCAGTTGTACACCAAAAACTCACAAACATGGACCGAGTGTGTCCCTTCGACCAGCCCTAAATGCGGCATGGACCGGACTACACTATCCCTTCAACCAGTTTCACAACCACACTACTCTCAACTACTCAAAACAAAAGAAACTGAATCACCGGATGATGTAGTCAAGTTGCTCCTTGATGGATGACGATGAGCTCACGGCGAATCCCGTCGTAACATCTTCAGGCATTTCCATCCGCGGAATGCGCGTTCGATGATGTTCCAAAAGCGCATGGCCGCCTCACTCGCGGTGTCTTTAGCACCAACCCTCGATATCGGCGTTTGACAATAGTTTCGTTGCTGGGTCGCTTTTTGATGTTTGCATATCCTCGGCTTGATCTTCGTTCGATCCCACTTCTGATATCGGCTCAGGACAGCCGACATCGGTAATATTCATCATGGACGTGGTCGAGGTTTCGAGAAGATCTTTATTAAAGAAATATCGAAAGAAATCCATAGTACACTTTTAATCGATCGTTAAAACACTTTACAATAAGGGTCTAATCAAAACTATCAATGATGGCATCGAATTTAGACGATTCGTCGTAAATGTGGTTCGCGGACCGTCATGGGACCGTCCTTTCTTTTCATGTGACGTCCATCTTCCGCTGCGCTGCCAACCACACGACGCTCCGTCAGAGTGACTGTTGTCACTCTAATTCGACCTTCATTGAGCGGCGCCTTCATATATTTACTCAATCTTCAAAAATCTTGGGTTACCATCTGGTTTAATGAGAATAGAACACATAATATTTGGTATTTTTAATTACTGTATAATAAAGTAGTCGTAGACAATGTTGTAGTAAACATCAAAGAAACATCACATCTTCGAAATCCATAAAAAATACTAATCTATGTTGCGTCACAGTCGCAAACACATAAATATGTAGGAGGTATCGCCGCAGATAAACTTGTAAAAAGTTATGAATGAAACCGAGAGTGCCCGTAGTAGAGTTGTAGACTCCCCCCTCCCCCGGCTACCCGCTCCCCGCGCACCCCCCCGCGGCACCCTCGCCACCCGCCTCCCGCGCGCCGATTTGTTTTACGCATTTAGTTTCATTTTGTTTTGACTTATTTTATACTATGTAATGGAGTGTCGGCTGTGAAATTGGTTTGAGTTACTTAACGGTGTTTTGTTTTAATTTTAATGCCTCGTTTTGAGGTGTTTATGGTATATTTATTTGTTTGGTGGCGTCTTTGAGTGTTGTTTTGTGGAGTTGTATATATGAAAAGTTCTACGTTTTGAAGTTTGTTTTTTCTTGATCATTCTTTTAATTTTAATGTTTGAACAGTTTCCTTGTTTATTAGCATCATTATTAAATATAGCTGTACTAAATGATCCAGCAATCTGTTAGTAGTATGCGTCTTAATTTACCTTCTTGGAGAAGCTTCCGTTTGTATTTATAAGGAACAAGCAACAGCTTCTGCGACATTTCTACTTCTGAGAAACTATCTCATCCAGGAATCCTAGAGCACCCAACCGAAATCGAACCTTAACCAAATACTGGAATAAACACGCGTAGTACACTAAGCATATAGAACTATTTGTAGATAAGGCTCTATATTATTGTATGTAATATTCTAACTAATAGTTGTCCCGGAATATTATTATTATTATTATACTTAAAGGCATCTAAGTCTTAAGACGTACTTAATTGTCTGTCTCTACCACCTAAAAGTGACAAAGACAGCATGAGACTTAACGGCGGCTTATATTTGAGTAGCTTTTGAGTATTCCATATTTGTAGATAAGGCTTTGTGGGAGCATGTAGGTAATATCTCGTCATAGACGCGGCTTAGTTCGCCGACTGTGGCCTAGTTGCCGGCCTCACGTGCCCTGCCTTCGACTAACGCTAAACCAAATGCATGCTAGCTATCTACGTAGGAAGATAAACTAAATTTGTGTAACTACAAAATCGTGGCTAAATCTTAGTTCTTAATTGGTGTCTTAATAAATAATAATAATAATAAATGCGGACAACATCACATACATTGTTCTGAACCCAAAGTAAGTTGCTAAAGCACTTGTGTTATGGAATTCAGATACAACGAAGGTACCACAAACACCCAGACCCGAGACAATGTAGAAATCTGATTTTCTACATTGACCCGTCCGGGGATCGAACCCGGGACCTCAGAGCAGCGACACCTTGAAACCGGTGCTTACGCCACTCGACCACGGAGGTCGTCGAAATATTATACGTCTTCTACTTTAAGAGGAAAGGGGAGCGGACATTTTAGTTTTTGAAGAAAGTATCGCTGTCGCTCTAATTCCCCCCGCCCTCTAATTCGTGCGATAAGGGCAACTGCAGCTCAGACCGAAAAACTGACGAAAAATCGAGGTTTGGCTCTCGTCTATTTTCTCCCCCAATTCTTAACCAATTTTCAAGATATTTCATATACTGCATGAGAAAAGAATAATCTGTGCCTGTATTTTTTCCTTTTTTCGATTATTGTTGTCAAATTCGAAAAAAACGCGTCTGAAAACTGCGGTCAAAATAAGCACTTTTTAGAAGGTTCTAGTTCCTTTAAATAAAAATTATCTTAAAAAAAGGAAAAATAAAGGCATAGATCTAGTTCATATTTATATTACTGCAAAAAATCATAGCCCTAAGTTCAGAAACCAGTGAGAAAACAGATGAGAGCGTTTGTATGGAAAAATGGCCGCTCCCCTTTCCTCTTAAGGTTACATAATTATTATGAAACGCAAATAAGTCGAAACAAGAACAGTAAAAAACTGTGTTTCTCCACCACTACTCGATAATTCAACCTAAAAGCTTATAAAGCTCAAGGTTTTTCTACAAGAGTATATATATATTCTCTATATGTAGTATGTACGAAATTCGCGTATCCACACATGCGCAGTGGTGCGAGTTCTGAGTACGCACTTAACCTTTTCGAGGACATCATTTTGCTGAGGTTAGCTGATGGTGGCCGCGTCTCGTAATATAGCTATATATAGTATATCAGCAATGCAAGGCTGTATATAATCTCGCTTTTTAACGAAGGAGACTGTTGTTCGTTTGTTTCTGAAAATTCCCTTCTATGTTCCTACAGACCACATGACTTTTAACACGCATTTTTGTTCCATGTATACATTAAAATATGTATAGATTGCCATAATATAGTAAGTAAATATTTTCGGAACTTTTTTTTGCGTCCTATAACGTAGTAATTACCTCGAGTCATTAAAAATAAAATAAAGAAAGAGGAAGACCATTTTCAATTTGCTTTTGTCCCGGAGATGAGTTAACGAGGGAAGAGTCAAGTGTTATTAAAAGTACATTAAAATATAGTTATCGACTTAATTTAACGAAACACATACTACATACTTCTTATGCTGTACGGTCCGTTGCAATACAAGTCACTTATAAAAATTACATACAAAAGTAAACCTTATTGTTTTATCACAAGACCGCTATAATGGTCAAAGTGTATTACCACTAAGTACAATCGACTTTACTAATAAGTCGTTTGAGCATGTAACTTCCTTTAAAAATGTTTGAAGAATTTTTCATAACGAGATTTTCTTTTTTGAACTATCAGATGGGAAAATATTAATTTTGGTTTAGAATGTCCGAATGTCCCGTATTAGTGTTTCAGGAGCAAGTGTATCACGTTAATACCTGAGACGTGGTATCGGAACATGATATAGTTAACGTTATGCAAGTCCTTTATGTCTCACGGTGCGCCTCCGTCCATTTCCATGACGTTGCAGCTGCCAGCCGCAGGCTTGGGGAGAGGTTAAGCTGGTGAAGCGGTAGCGGGAGCGGGAGAGAAAACATAAATAAAAATGGTGCGAAGGTTAAGGGTTAGGACGGTAAAAGTTTTCTTATCGAGAGAAGCAAATATTAAATTATGGTAGCAAGGATTTTGATGCGTTTTATTTGAGTCACAAGACACCTAAAAAACGTTAGTTTCGATGAGGAGGCAAATCGTCGAACTTTATCTTTTGCTGATTTGAAACTTTTTACTGTCTATGGTAGGTCTACTACGTCAGAACTTAATAGTTCTTTTTTATACTATTTATTAAGCTATGATGAATACCTATCTTCGGCAGAGAAAATGATGGGCGGATAGATTCATTTCGACGTCCCCGGGGAATAAACCGGTAATCGCAAAAATCAAATTTTACAGGAAAAATGATTTAGTGTTTTTCGAGTATATCTCTTTAACAAAGGAGAATAATGAAAACATTGTTATATGACGGGAAAGCTAATTTTTACCCGAACAGTTTAAAGTATTAAGTGTAACTATTAGATATACACAGAATTAGTTATTCACCAAAATACATATTACCGAAAATGGTTTCAAACAATTTTTAGGGTACTGATATCTTACGATCCTGACTTATCAATATTATTCCAGTAATGTTTACTTACCGAATTATTATTGTAACTTTCTTAAAAATCTTTGGCATAATAGTGCTTTACTGGATTATTCAACGTGTTTTTTCATTACAGAGAGATATTGTAATCTTCAGTTACCGACTTATTATGGTAAAATTACAAATAACCATAAGAAGGTAAAGTAATGTAACCCGTATTTTATAGGAAATTTTTGGTAGTCATATTTTCGTAATCATTAAAAGCTGAGTATGTAAAATAATTTTGCTATCGGTATCTTCGAGAGAATAATTAAAGAAAACTCATAAAATGTATTAAAATTATAATATTTATTAGGAACAAAGTACTCATAGAAATCACAATTACAATCAGTCAAAATATAAAAAGTGGCCAAGTAAAAACATTAATAACTAATCAGTATTATCATCATTGGTCTCACTATTATCGCCGTGATCATTACAATTTTCTACAAAAATCAAAGACTCATAAAATCTGTGGTTATACCGTGGAATCGCACCACTAATGCACAAAGAATTTAAATGAAAAATGCCTTTCTTATAGGAAGAGGTTGATGATAAGGACGTTCCAATACAGTATCTTCTATCAAAGCATCTGGCTTAGGTTTTCGCGAACGTAGCGTCGTTTGGTTTGGAATTAATTTGAAATATTTAATTCAGAATATGCCTCATCAAAATCATATTTAAAGACGTGAGTCTTTACAGACTTGGACAGGGAAATGGTTACGTAGTAACTATTTAGTAATCTGTGGTTAAGTCTTGGTAGTCTCACCAAGAATCGGATGGTTTTTTGCTTGCACTAAGCACAGCACAGCGGGCACAAACTTCTTTCATTAAAATATAGTGTACTTATGTTTATTAAAATAAATAGATGACTGAATATGGGTTAAGTGAAGTTGAGTGAAGATTGCGTCAATATTATCATTACTGATAACTTTAAAAACCTGGCAATGGGCTGTACGCAGCCAAATCTTTAGTTAGCATTTTTGGATAAATTGAGATTTTCTCAGCCTAATATTTACTAAAGATTTTAGAGATAGAATACTTAATTAAATAATTTATATACCTATGCAGCGTAACAACTGAAACAAGTTAAGAAAGAAAACACCATATATCACATTTTTTAATTAAGAACGATTAAATTCACACATAGTTAAATTGTTTTTTTGTCTTCAGTCACTAGTAGAAGATGGATTAGAAAGTAGCTACTGTTTCAGTAGGCGGTATTGATACTTATGTTTTTTTCAGGGCATATAGTATACGCCATGCTTCTGCACCTATGGTTAAGACAAAAAGATTTTGTACTACTAGATGTAATTACACAGACTGCTAGATAAATATATTAAATAACATTAGCAAGATTTGTAATTTTCTATTAGAGTTTGGCCAGGTTTTGTTGCGCTTAATGCAGAATAATTTAAACTTAATACTATTGTTTTCAGGATTGCTATGAGGTGTCTTCAGACATTGATTGTTATTCTAAAAATAATACTGGTTATTTTGTAACATTGTGTGACTACGATTGTTGATCAGGATAATTCAAAACAGAACAACTCAAGTTTAGTTTATTTAAATGATTGCATCTAACTAGAAAGAGTTGACTGCACAAGTGCATAGTATGCATTTATGTATAGGACATGCCTACTTATTTATTCTAAGTTTTATCTCAACATTACCATCTCTTGAACATCTGCATGGTAAATAACATATATCGAGAACGAGGCATGGAGTGTATAATAGATGATCAAACGAACTTACCTGATGTTCGATCATTAGGTATTATACGAAGTGCCTCGTGCTCGATATATGTTTTTACCCATCCCACCCTTGGTAAAATTGAGATAACTTACGAGACTCTAAAGGAATGAAGTTTGACAGGAGAAAAAAGACAGTTTGACACTAATACTTCGTTTAGTTTTGGATCTGAAAGAGTTTAGTTGCCAAGCGAAAGCTGCATGGTAAATAACATATATCGAGAACGAGGCACTTCGTATAATAAAGATCGAACATCAGGTAAGTTCGTTTGATCATCTATTAGTGTGCGTAATGTGCGTTACATGTGCATTACAATGACGACCTCCGTGGTCGAGTGGCGTACGCACCGGTTTCAAGGTGTCGCTAGCTCTGAGGTCCCGGGTTCGATCCCCGGACGGGTCAATATAGAAACCAACTTTTCTACATTTTCCCGGGTCTGGGTGTTTGTGGTACCTTCGTTGTTTCTGAATTCCATAACACAAGTGCTTCAGCTACTTACTTTGGGTTCAGAGCAATGTATGTGATGTTGTCCGCATTTATTATTATTTATTTAAATGTAGAAACGCGTCCTTGACTCGCCGAGCACGAGCAAGTTCCCGCCAATACGTATAGAAAAGGTATGAATTTTACCGGGATGATAACTGTAACAGTGCATTACCGAAAATGGCTACCACAATATTAACGATAATAAACCTGTAATCGCATTAACCAGATTTTTTTTCTGAGATATTTAACAGTATTATTACTTTACCGAATTGTAGCCACAGAACTTAATTTGTAATAATGTATTACGTTATTTTTCTAGTAAATAAAGAATGAAAAATTTCCAAAGAATAAAAGTGTTATAAGGAAAATCATTAGAAATTACCGAAGAAAAAAAATGAAAAAAATTGTATAGGTGAATCCCGACCTATAGATGCCGAAAATGATATAACAGTAAAAAGTCAGTAACAGTATAATACAGGTTTATTCCTTGGGGGCGTCGATTTAATGTAACACAAAGTTGCCTCGACACTTGCTGTTTTTCGAAAGACGCAATTCTCAAAAGTTTCGTCCTACCTAAATTTAACAAAGATCAATAAAAGTTCATTACCATCACAATATAACCATTAACCACAGGGTGTAGGACAGTGTGAACACCGAGCAGGAAATCACTTTTTTGTTCAGTAACCGTGACTATCCGTTTCCATGCCATCGCACCTGCGACGGTCCACAGACTATACACAGCGAAGGGCCAGATATACGTGCTCAAATAATCCCTAAAAATCCTAAAATGGGGTGACGCGATGACGGTTCTTGTTTATTCAGCCGTGTCAGACAAACTAGGATCATGATCGTTGAAGAAGTTCGAGACGCAAATAGAATTTCTGCTTGTTGCAAATTTTCGTTATCATCATGATACGATAACTTAATGGGCCATGCCGTAGATATTGGTCAGTGTTTTACAAGCCTTTATAAACCTTAAGATGTTGAACTGAAAGCAGATGATTATTAAGATAATTTGAACGTCTTGACCTATTGGCAAAAATTCCAATGACACTAAAAAGGAGCCATCCTCTTCATCATCATCATTATAAGTTTTTGTTTCTGTATTATATTGTTTATTCTTTTATTTATTGTATCCAATGAATAAGGCTTATAGAATATTCAAATATTTAGTAAATATAACTCTCATTGTAAATTTTTGTTCCAAGTATTTAAACCTACCAAAATATTGAGTACCAAGTAACGCACTAAGGCAGCACCCTCAAATCGTCATCAGAGGAGGTCGTATTCTGAGCTCGGCCATGCAGGCGAGCCGTTCGCGAAACCTATGTACCGTACGTACATAAATCCTTATATACATGGTATACGGCTATGTAGCCATCATGTGTACCCGCTATGTTCAGTTACAAGACGATGAAAATTTGTTGGTATATGGGTTCGGTGTCTTAGATGGTGGGCTTAATTTGTTTTTGTTATTGATTTGGTTATTTTAGTATAGTGATTTATTTGTGTGAGATTTATTAACAAACGATGGTAAACATAAAAAGTATATTAAGCCGGGAAATGAAACAACATGATATTCAAAAATTTATTTATTGTGTAAGTCACCACACACACGTCACATCTTCACATCTTTTCGTAAATCAATATTTAAGATAGTTGCGAAAACAAGGACATCCAAATTCATGCTTTCCAAAAGAGCTGGGATTACTGATTTGTTTAAAAAAATTAGTAAGAAAAACTGTAGTATCCGTGTAATCCATTCTAATCATTTATTGTAACTATAATTCCACCCATTTTCTCAATATATAAAACAAACCAATCTATTTAAGAACAAACGGCTCGCCTTCCCAAAATGTAACCGTCTCACACGCTCCCATTACTTGTATTAGCGGTCCTATTCCGGTAAGACTTAACACGGAGCCACTTCCGTAACTGAGTCCACTTTAACTAGTTTATTTAAGTTGCGGAACTAAACTAGGGTTATCCGGGTCCGGTTGCAACTATATTACCCGTATTATAACGCTTTAGAACTATGATTAGGATATAAAAAGGGAAGAGATGGAGGTATACGGAGAGAAAGTGCCATCTCTTTTTAACTGACTTCGAAAGTACGTGGTTTAGTTCTAGGTTGAGTTAGTATGTTCCGAGCGATAATCCAGAAAATATAACGATCTAATTTCCCTTCTGGGCGTGTAGCGGGACGCGGGTATAATTCTCTGTCGGGTGGCCACTCAGAAAATGAGCTGAGTCGCGAGTCCGCGCCGCACCCGGGAGGTTACCGACCTCACACACAGATAGATAGTTAGACGAACGACAGCTTTTCTGTTGATAGTCTTTTGTTTTATATGTGTAGTGGAAACTTGTGTCTCTGTAATGGGGGTTAACATGGGTAGATTTTTCTATAATTTTTAGGTTTGCTATGGGGATTACGATTTCAAATACCATTTAGACAGCGGCAATATAGACCCGTGTAAACCCTCTATTAATAAGAAATTTCTTGTAGGTACCTAATTATTTTGTATGTCATGTAGCAGTAATTGACCTAAAAGCAACGTTAACGCTTTCTTAAGTTTCATATTACTTTTATCTAATCCTATTAAATCAATTTATAAAATGTATTTGTTTTTGGTAAAATTTCTGGTGCTATATGCATGATAAATTGTAGCCTGATAATTTACTCACTTCATAATATTTTCCATCTGCCCATTTGTATAAGGCTCTGTTAGCTGAAGGCACCACCCGTGTGTCTTATAAGCAAGCGAGGCGGTATTTTAGCTGCGTCGTCACGCGAGCTCTCGCCTTGTGATTGCGGCGAAATAGACCTTAGCTTAATAAGCCTTACCTATCTACCCATATAGACCATACATTTCTGTTGGCAACCCAAATGTACTGTATAAATATATATTAAACATTTTTGGCTTTGATACTAATCCGGGATATCCAGGACCTAGCAATTGTTAAGAAGGGAGTGCCAAAAAAAAAACACCCAAACATTTTAAGTTAAGAGAAATATTAAGTAGTCAAGATTATATAAACTTTTGAAAAAGCTACCTTTGATGCTTCGAAAAACTCTTGGAAAATCAGTTTCTTGAAAGGCTACGAAAACTACAGTCCAGTTAAACTTAAGTTCTTTGTCGTAACTTACTAGTCGTGGATATCAAACACAAAGACACCATGATATTATACAGCTAGAGCATGAATAGAACTAGGCCAACATGACAGTTAAAAACTAATCCTATCAGCAAACGAAAATATATAAACGTGTTTGCAAAAAAATCTAAATTTCCTGTTTGTTCAATATCTCTGATATTTTATACGCAGGTAAAACCAACTGTTTGTGAAGTGGAAATCGCTGTGTATATACGCTATATACGTGTGTATATATAGGGTATGTATATACGTTTATGTGTTACATAAACTGAGCTGGCGACAGCTAGTCGGAGCCGACCGACCAAAATACGGGCACCTGACGCCCGCTCGCAACCCGGCCAGACTGAGGCCTATGTGGTGAGAGGAGCGGATGATTTTCAGCTATTTTGCACGTTATTACAACTCTTTGCTGTTAGGTATTACTAATGTAGCACCTGTAATGACAGTTATACGCCACATTTAACATTTTAAAAATGACTTGGCACTTAGAGCAAGACAAGAGACAATATAGCTTTGTAACCCTAAATCAGTTCTGAAAAATACTTGCAAGATCTGTTCCTTCCTCATTTGACAATCGTTACCTTACCCTAAAATTTAACAGCATGAAAGACAGTTGGTCATCGTTTACTCATAGAAAAACGCTTGAGAAAACATTTGAAGCTGAAAATTCTTTCAGAAAAGAGCACAGAAATGTTTCTTTTAAGGAAAAACGACTAATGAACGTACGAAAAGCAAACATAATGACACAGATTAAGTTCTCCGATATGTTTCTCCCCCCGCGCCACTCATCACAGTACACCCGATGTAATTTCGCCACGAGCAAGCACAAAGCCTGCCCGCTGCGGTCGGTCGTCTTACCATCGAGCGCGATTGTACCCGCCATACTTATGTACACTTATGTACAGTGTTTATCGCGTGTTGACACTACGACTGAAGGCCGAACGATCCTTCACGCCTTTTGACTAAAACGAAGCAAGCAGAGCGTGTAGTTCGAACCTCCAAGCTTTTTTGGTGGACCTAAACATTTCAGCAATAAGGTCGATATTTCTATCAACCATTTTCGAGTATGTATGTATTTTCATCAGAATTTGTAGTTTTAATACAGTTATATAGAAAGTTGGGAACATCGTGGCTGTTGCTAGGCTCTTTGTGATTAAGAGTTAGACGCGCTGCGGATGTGCTGCGGACGTTGCAGTGTCCGTGTGGACTTTCGATTTTGTTCTGTAATTGGACCTGACTTGATTTGGCGACAACTTGCGCAAAAGCTCAATTAACAATATGTTTATTATGTACTAAAAGTCGTGTACTAAGTTATCCTGTTTAAAGCATTTGCTATAAAACAATAGTTATTTCAAGTCGCGTTATTCGTCTTGCGGTCACGAACGCAACTGTCGTGCCCTTTTCTTTTATGTCACTCAAAGTATTTTTTTTCAACAGCTGCCGCAAAACAATATTTAACAACAATATTTTTTATAATTCTAGAGCAGGTTGCATAAAAATCAGATCTTAAAAATATAAATACAAATACATAAATTGATGATGAAGGTATGTGCTCAAATCAATTCAAATAACAAATACTCAACATTCAAATTACCGGAAGCGGAATAAACCCACCATCGACTAGGTATAAAGGTATATTGGTACATACCTTCTAGATTTCCTGAAATCGAGAATATTTCTGCGAATGAGTCGCGTTCAGCTAAAACAGTGCGGTAAGGCTTTGACGGTACCTGCTAATCCTACAGGCGACGTACGGTCATCCCGACATGCGACGTATTTAGTATTCAGATGTTTGCCTCTTTGACTTTGTAGCTCTGATGTGGACGCAAAGCTTTGGCAAATACGGATCCTTATGATATGATCAGTAGTGGTGCTACTTATTTTGGTTAATGAATATGGGGCAGTAGTTTTCATTTATATCTAAGACTATTTTATAACTCAAAATTGCTTTAAAAGGCAGTCACATAAACACAACCAAAACCTTAATACCATAGTATTTTTAATCTGTTCGCATCATTTTTGCCACATAATATCAAATACATAATTTTTCGGTCTTGAAAAATGATCCTGTCAATATCTTCAGATACATTTTAAGATATTAATTACCGTGAACTCAAGGATAAACATATAATAAACATTAAAGTTGCCTGAAAACCAATTAACAAGTAGGTACCAGTCGCTTCATGAAAATGAACTCCATTTCTTTATTAAACGCCAATGCCTAAATTCTTCCTATGATTACGGTCTAGTACGTGGATCATAGAAGAAAAGGCAAACAATAATACATAAAACAGGCTGTACATTATATATGTTTAAATTATACTGTAGCACTACATTTCCTGCTCTATTCTCATTTCAGTTAGGCTAGTACAAAGTAATTTATTAAAATAATCTGTCTGTATAAAACAACGTCACTATTATAAAATAAAGCTAATTACACCATTTGTAACTCATAAACGGGTGGACCCATTTTCATGATGTTTGTTCACGAACGCGGGTAAAAGCGCGTGAAACGCCTAGTATAGTAATAAACAAATAAAAAAATATATTTGTGACCTCGTGGCCTGCCCAGAAGGAGATGGCGGTATGAGCTTGACTCTTTTTCCATATTATGGACAACAATAGCCCACGACCGGGAGAATTGGAAGAAGGAAAGGGAGGCCTATGCCCTGCAGTGAAAAAATAATAACAAATAATATTTGTGATGAGTATCTTTGCAGTTTTAGTTTTCGTAGCCTTTGCATATCCATTTTATTTCCATGATCAGCGTACGGTCCTAGAGTTTCCAGGCAGGCGTGAACTAGGTTGAGATGTCTGGCGGACGGATTTATGATTGGGCCGTGATTATTGTGCTCTACAATTACTTGACGAGCTTTTTTCGATTAATATAACGTTAGCCTGTTAGGCCGAGAAAAGAATCGGTTCGTATGCCAATAGCAATACATCTACATACAAAATTATAGGTTCAAAATACTCGTGAAAAATGGCTAATCAGTTCGTCCTTCGTTAGCTCTGATTTAAATAAATTAATTGTCCACAGTAAGTTAGTTCTCTAACCCAAATTGTTTTTTTGAATTGAAGGACGCACCATGCTTTGATATATCTGGTAAAACCTAAAAAAACGTTACGACAAGAAGAAGAAGAATACTACTTTTGACATAGTTTCAGAGGTTTTCAAAAAGATGGTTACATTTTTACACGACTGCCCAAAAAGGAGTGTTATGTTTTCAGGGTTCATGTATGTATGTATGTATGTATGTTTGTGAGTTTCTTTATTCCACCATAACTTCTAAAAGGCTTGACTTGAAGCTTTGAGTTATCCCGAGTGACATAGGCTATGTGGACATTAAAAAATGGTCAAGTGTGAGTCGAAATCGCCTGCAAAGGGTTCCGAACGATATTTTTTTTTGTGTTGTGTCATTTTTTTTTTGTTGTTCACTAAAAGGTATTAAATAAAAAAACTATAATTAAAAAAATTGAAAAAACACGCCTGCCATGTCAAAAAAAATTAAAAACAAGTCAAATATTTGCAGTCGGGGGACCTGTAATGAATTGTTCCAAGTAACCGACCCCGACTGCAAATATTTGACTTGTTTTTAATTTTTTTTGACATGGCAGGCGTGTTTTTTAATTTTTTTAATTATAGTTTTTTTATTAAGTATGTTACGCGATATTATCTTCCCGAAATACATAAGTATAAACCGATTTCAATTATTCTTCTTTTATTCAAATCGATTACACTTAACTAGTTAAGTTACAGTTAAGTTACCTCACGCGTAGTTAATTTAGATCTTAAGAAAATATTCTACTCTCAATAAAGTGTAACCTGAAACGCTGCAGTTTCCACACGGTCAGCCATTTCATATTTACAGTGCATTTACCTTCTATTGTGAAATAAAATGCATCACCGCATGGTAATAGGTTCCTATATTCTTACAGGGAGCTATGGTGCACATCCTTAAGCCATTTCACAATAGCCATGACACGCCGCATTAACTATGCCTTAAATCGTGTAATAGGGTACGCTATAGTGAATAGTGACGTCACTATTTCGTACATTCAACCAATATGGCGGCCACGTGCGCTGAGTTCTTTATGTTCATTTCCTGTGAAGAATTTTCTTATTTCAAGTTTTTAAATGAATGCGTCGCTGGTATGTACAGTTTATATAGGAATATATAGTAATATGGATGTCGTTTAAGGAGTTTTCAGTTGAGTTTTTGACCTCAGTGGTTTTAATTTTTGGTAAAGCGGTATCCTGTAAATAATTATAAAGCATAGCATCTACAAGAATAAACCAAAAGACAAAATAATGGTAAGTAGTAGTTATATAATCAAATGCAGTTATGTCCACTTGCTGGTTCTTCTCCAAATAATTACATTTTGGACCCGCGCAACTAGATACATTAACGTTTCAAATATTCCTGCAAAGGATTACTGAACTTTTGGATTTTATTGCATAAGTCTCAGTCATCCTACTACCCAACACTGCTACGTTAGCAAACATTTTTAATGTGACAAGAACTCCATAATCGAGTGTTTCGAACTACATAAAGTCCAACAGTTTACGGCGCCGTGACTTATGCAAAACGTTGCGTATTTATCAACGTTCAGCTTAATGTGGCGACCATTTGTCATGTCCGCGCGGATCTACGACATTAAGCCGCGCCGCCTCACTGGCCACGGTTTTTTAAACGCCTATTTGCGATACTTTTGGTATTAATTGCCCTGATGAACTCTATGTATAGAGTGGCTATAGGCTAAAGGCAAAGCGTAGAAGTCAAATTTGTTAAATGGATTCCGCATTGCTCTGTGAAGTCACTTAAAGAACCATCTGCTAGACTATGCGTTTCCTCAACTATACTAGGAACGGTTTAAAACCACCTTAGTTAAATGATATTGAATTGCTCAAATGTATAGAAAAAAGAGGTGAAAAAAATCTATGGATTTAATTATATATAAAGCGACTTTTATCGTCGCTAACTCAGTAAAACAGTATCTCATTTTGTATATCATCTAAATTATAATGTTTCTAACATCCTTATAAGTCGTTGCAATTGTTTTTTCTCTTCAAGTTATTGTTATTCGGACTACTGCTTTTAATTTTCGTTATCCTGAAATATTAAACAATTCTCACCGTCGCATTCTTCCTTGAGGCCAAGAAAGTTCTCCATAGAGTTGATAGAGTAACAAACGGCGAATGTTCCTCACAGTTATTCAGCTGCCGGCCCGAACGCCGCGTTATATCTGAAACTGGTAATGACGTTATTCAGTCGAGACGTTCCAAAGAACACCTAAAGAAGTTCTATTTCATTCTCAGTTCCACGGTTTTTGTTTGGAAATATGGTTCTTATGGTTATTGGTGGCAAAGAGTTACTGCCAGTCTCAATAACATATCCACCCATGGAACGTTTTTTTCAGAGAAGATTTGAATTTGACGTAATCTGTATGTCTATTCTGTAAATAATTTCGGTATCGAGCTTCACCTGAGTGACAATAAAGCTCACTTCAAATGTGAACCCAATTGGCCTTGATTTAGAATTCAAATTCGAGAATACGTATTTGACATCTCACCGCGGATTCCGCTGTCGAGACATGAAAATAATGTTACAGAATAGCACTACTGTATGACACTTAACAATCTCTAGTAGGGAAAAATATCTACAGATATTTTATTGGTTGTTAGTCTGGCGATAGAATAAGACGTCTAGGTATTTTTGCAGAAAATGCATGATAGTAGATGAACGATTTTGGATCTTATATAGCTGCAATAGATATCAAAGTCGTGTTCTCGTAGGCTTGGGCTCCGATAGGCATCCTGGTTTAGAAATTCGTCTCTATTGTTAAAAATTGGTCACTCAACAGGTTGGCAACAGGATTGACTGACAAGACACTCTTATTTCATAGAGGTGTTTTGTGTTTTGTATTGTAAACTGTGACTCGGGACATTTTCGTACCTAACAATGGTTTGACAATTTAGTAGGTGTTGCAGGATGCAACATAAAACAAATATTTGATTGCTTGCTTTGGAAGAAGCTTCTTCTGAGAGCTTAAATTTCTTCCTATTCTGATCTATTGTTTGGGGGACGATGTTGGTACTCGACCAGATGGTGAACTAATCCCAACAGTGGTACTATCTAAAGTCTGGAAATAATTATGCTTTATTTATATCGGCTTTAAGTTATTTATTACCAAGTCTTAACCAATGTTGTGGTTTTTGTTTAGTAAGTAATAACTTAATTAAATAAAAATAATAAATGCGGACAACATCACATACATTGTTCTGAACCCAAAGTAAGTTGCTAAAGCACTTGGGTTATGGAATTCAGATACAACGAAGCGCGAAGGTACCATAAACACCCAGCGGGTAGAAAAGTGATTTTCTACATTGACCCGTCCGGGGATCGAACCCGGGACCTCAGAGCTAGCGACACCTTGAAACCGGTGCGTACGCCACTCGACCAAGGAGAATTGAAAACTATGATCCGCTGTAATTATTTCGTGTTCTTTTGTTTTCGGAGTATATGCCGCGAGTGGACCTACTGTTTTCCTTCTGACACTGCATGCGGGCGGTATCGCCGCACTAGCTTCTGTTCAGTGGCGGTCGTTTGAGATCGCGCGTTTACGAGCTCGCCCGGACGATGCGCCCGCTTTATTGTGCTGACTGTACTACGTGACGTCATGGACACGAGTCGCTATCGCTTTGACCCGGATACTGTATCCTGTAGGAATTAGGAGTTAAGTATCTCGGAATGGATCAGATTAGGATCCAGTTTTAAAATGCTGTGCTGTTTTTGGTCTGAAATAAGTTGGGTCCAGATTAATTGGCTGGAATAAAGCCTTAACTATTGTAATCTGGTTTTAAATACTTGCTTGGTTGAAGGAATACATTTAGGTACTTAGTCCATAATATACATATGACGTTTATGTAATTTCACTACTGTCAATTCTTCATGTAGGTACCAAGGATCTGAAAAAGTTTAATTAAATATTCTAAAGCGATCATCCTAACAGCATAAAGAAACAGTTGCCATCAACACGTAATAAGGTGCCGTGAGCAGGTGAGGCTCCGCTGTTTACGACGCCGCGCTAACGAGTACACTCATGATAATAAACCGGCTGTAAATAAAGTCATCCACGAGGTGAATACTGTCATACTGCGTGACGACCTTCTCAAACAGGTCACGTTGGCAGGAACAGCTTTTAAATACTAAAGTTTGGTTAGAATTCTGATCAGTTGATTTCGAGGTGGTTGTTTCAGAACGGTTTCTCGTTTCGTCTTTAAACGCTGTCAAAGGCACCCAACAAAGAAGTTTTCGAATATTTTATTAATACCTCTTTTTTTAATTTTTTAACAATCATGGCCCAAATCATGGACTTCTGTTTTACTACACAAACTTCATAGTCAAGTATTATCAAATTCTGTGAAAATCTTTGTACATCAAAATTGCAACCGTAATTAAAAAACCGGAAATTTGTAAATGGTAATTATGTATGTTTCATACATAATTACGATTCAATTATAATTATATTTTGTGAGAACCGATTGCAATATATTTTAATTAAGAAGAAAATAATCTTTAGAGTGGTATTGCCATAAATATCTAGTACAGGTATTCCTTTTTCAACGATACGTGAAAAAGGGAGGTAAAGAGAAATTCCTGTAAATTATCGGACTCCAAGATCTTTCTGTCACGTCAGCCATTCACGGAAAGATGGAGGATGTCTTTGTTGCTCGAATACCATCAATGACGTCATGCCTTGTGGACCTTATAGCTACAGCTATGTATGTGGAATGCCTCTACATAGGGCACAATCATTAAAGAAGTACTGATCGGTAAATAATGATCATGCATTTTGATGCATGTAATCAATGGCTCATCTCAAAATTCTTTTGTTAAGGGGCAAAGATCGTTAGTGCGTGCGCTCGTTAAAAGATGAATTTATATGCATTGATTTGCAGTGATTCTCTTTTCCGACTTCAACGAGCGGAGGTCATTAATTCGATATTATTTAATTCGATTAATTGTATATTATTTTGTATGTTTGTTGCATCTTTAGTAATTTAAAATAATTTCAAAACATATTTTTGTCATCGTTATCAAGGGTATATTCTCTCACTCTCCACCTCAGAGTTGATTCCATATGCATTTCATTGAATTTGGTACTTTTTTACACTTATGTGTAATCAACAATGTTCCGTACGTTTTAAAATTAAGTTTACCTGATATTCAGGACATGTGATTAAGGATTATTTTCAACGTGGAACAATATATGTTTCTAGTAAAATCTGTGTAAAATTCACTATTCTACGAACACTAATACTAGTCGCTAGTACGGCTTACTAATATTCCGCGCTTACTCGTGCGGTACATATCTGGGTGGAGTTTTTTCCACGTACAGAGGGGGATGGGGGTTCGGTTCTCGGTCTTTTTGCGTTTCTTCCTGGTACGATGCAAATCCCCCGTCGTGTGCCCGTCGAATGGGAATTGTGAATTTTCGCTAATGTCCGCTCCAATGCTGTTTAAGGTATCGACTTGTGAGATGAACGAGCTTATTTTGAACTGGAATTTGTGGAGGACTGGTGACATGATTAACTTTGACAAGGTGAACAGAGGATTTTGGGATCAAAGCTCGAAAATCCAAGGACTTTGACTCATGCAGTGTCGTTTAAGTATGTACTGGATAAAACAATAGGTACAAGTACCTAATTTTAATGAAAGCTTAGTAATTTTGACCTACCCAAACATTTTTAGTATAACATTGGCTGTATTAGTTCGTAGAATTTATTTATATAATTTCTCAGAAATATTTAACACAGGACTAACTACGCTATAAAATACTCACTGAACTTCCTCGTAACTAACCGACCGCGTCTTTTTGATTCGATTCTACACCTACAATTTAACAACAAAAGATTTCGAGCTTCCTGGGGGATCGGTGTCCCCTTGTGTGATGACATCACCGTGTTTACGCGTTGCCCATCGCACGAGCGCCACGTGATACCCGGAGCACGTTCCGTCATTACCGGGCACCGGGCCGGCGAGCCTCGTAAATCAATATCGACGGACCCTTATTAATTAGTGCGTTCGCGAGGCCCCTCCACCCCGCGCCCCCCTCGCCTTCCGTCTTCCGGCTGCGATGAGAGTTTTTAATTATCCCAACGGGAGCAGCCGTCCGTGTTGACACCTCGCTGAGTCTGATGAGACTTAATTTCCACGATGTGCCCTTTGATGACGTCATCTTTGCCACGATCCTGGAAGATTAAAGACGGGCATTGAGTTAACCACTATCAGTGTTTTTAGATATCGTTAAAGCGGCATGAAAGTGCGCTATGTGCCCGTAGAATCTTGACAAAGCTTTCCATGTAATTGCGCATGTATCCTTACGGGTAAGCAGAAGTGTGTCACTGCTAAGTGTTCACGAACAAGTGGCACAAGTTTACACTTATTTTTAGTGCCACTGTTAAGTCTATATTTCACACTATGCAACATAAATCTGCCACTGGGCTTGTATTCATATAAGGTTGAAAAAAAAACGATACAGTAAAGACAATATTAAAATCGCCAAAAAGCAGGCGGTGCGTCAAGTTTGATATGCAGATGGAAGGGTATTTGTGTGATGCAGAATTGTATCATTGCAAATGATCTTGAAGGACTTTTCTATGGGTCAATCCATTGTTATACATCAAGATCGTTGTAAACCCCAGTAACCGTTACGTTGACGTTCATGCGACCTTTAAGAAATCCTCTGTTCTGTTCGCTCCGGCCGGATTGCTCGTAAAATCCAATGTCCAGTTATACTGAGGTTATATCCACCCATTCGAGACGCAGTGTTCCATCGCAGCGGCGTTAGGGATGCCCCATAGCTGCAACAGAAAATGTGGGCCAATTGAAACTCTAACTCGCGTTTCGGAACTGGAATGCTGATTCCCTCTTGGAAGCGATAAAGAAAGGAAAGTCTGTAGAGAGTTGTATGTTGTATGTGTATCTAAGTGGCTGCGTCATCAAGAAAAGATTATCGGCCGATGTTGTAAATCGGAGGCTGAGCACGGAGCCCGGAAGGCGGAGCGCAGTCCCCGCGGGCGACGGCGGCGTCCGGCGCGCCGTCAATTAGACGGGAGGGCGAGGCCGGGGGTGGCGCGGGTGGCCGGGCCAGAGGGGGAGGGGAGGCGAGCGCGAGACGCCGCGCTGCCCACCAGATACGTGCCACGTTAGGTATATGCCCGGAAATTCGAGCCTATATACCGAGCACATAGCGCGTCCGCCTTGGGCACCGTAATTAATAGCAAGAGGCCGAATCCGCTCCACCGTCCTAATCTTCAACCCTAATTATTATTCAGGGAGTTTTTCTCGGAGCTTGTTTATGCTGCCGGCGGAAGACGCCGTGAGATGAAAGGAATTGTTCGACGCCTTTATGTTCCCTGTCGTTTTATGTCGGATTTTTCGGTGAATCGTTAATGTAAATTGGCGAGGGGGGTCCCTCATTATCAAATCACCAGCGACTGTTGAGGGGTAGGTTTTAAGTAAATTGTGTAATGCCGAACACTCTTGTTATGAATGTCAAATAAAATGGGAATGCGCAGCGTTGGTATTGTAAAAGTTGTTCGGTTCGGGAAGTGGGTCAAAGTTGCGGGTAGGAAATATGTATGCAAGTGGGTCTGTCTGGCACCGCGACTGGCTCGTCTGGCGGGACTGTCTGCGCTCCGACGCGCGCTGAATTCATTATATTAATTGGTGTTTTCGGAACATTTTTATTACTCCGCGCTTAATTTGATTTATAGTCACACTTTATAGGATTTGAAGATTAATTTGTCGGAAGGGCACTTATCGACGGCTTTATTAAAAATGTGTTAGCGGCAATTTCGTGATTTATTTCGGAAATTAAGGATCGATTATAATTAATGGCGTTGTTAGCTATAGCCAGGTACCAACATATTGTTTTATGTATTTTGTTTCAGATTTCCCCTATACTTAGCAGTACAGCAGCATGCATAAAAGTATACCTAAACTAACATGCGAATGCTTGTCTAAATGATCCCTATCCGATTGTAAAATATTACAAAAAGATGAGTCATATAGCGTTACACTATAACATTATAAACGTTTTCGGCCGAGCCACAGATCTAATTACCTGTGACAACACTAAAAACCAACTAATGTGAAGCAGTTTACACCTTACACAGCATCTTAAATCACTAACTCTAGTGGCCAGTCTACGCCAACAAGGTATCACAAACTACCGCTACGGCTACCCAACTACCTGTGCGTACTTAAATCTGAATACAAATGAAGACATTAAGGGAGTCGCGGTATTCCTCGTTACCGGTCGCAGAATTGGTTGAGAGTAACTGGATGAGGCATAGATGTGTACCTAGCACATAAGCGTACTTTAACTGGATCAAAAAGCTTTGTTCAAGCAGGAAGTTTAAATTGTTTTGCCATAATCGTTCTTTTAGACATCCATCGTTAGTTGAAGGTTATTTTCAGTAAATGCTCAAAAAATGTCTTCAGAATCTTGATATGAAATGAGCTGAATATATGGCTGTAAAGATGACGCCTTTGTTTCGAAATCTTTTGCTGACCGGTCGTCTATATTACGGTTTCAATCGCTATTTGATAATCATATCCATATTATAAAAAGATTTTTTTTTTTTTTTTTTTTTCCAACTTTTTAAATAGAAAGTCTAATTACCAATTTCAATAACATATCCGTAGATAGCGTTTCCTACTAGAGATAGATTTATGACTCAAGCGCCATACAAATTACGTCAATTTCCAGTCTGTAGCCGGGCAACTATTTCTTGATATTTTGTTAAAATTGGCAGTAAATAGCACTATTTTCTTAGAAGATACCACGAACTACTAATTTCTATTGATAGAAAGGTCAAAGGTGGCCAGGTGACCTATAAGACTCCTATGCAGGATACACGCTCCAATTCCTCTTATCTTTTCTGCGTAAATACAGGTTAGTGATAATAAATATATCGATAGTTATTTATGTAGGGAATTGAGATCTTTGATAAAAGAACTGTTTTTCTTAGATCTAGACTTAATTTAAAAGGTTGTTGTTTTACGGATAATAGTGTTTTGAGGAGTTTCTATAGGCCTACGACTAGTTTATAAGGAAAAATCGACAAGGAAGGCTTTCTCGTCAATGAGGGCTCTTGTTGAAATAGAACCCTCTTTTTTTTGGCTTCGCCGTGTTTGAGTGATAACTAGCAAAACAGACTCAAAATACCGCTGTAACATTATTTAGGGCGAAGAGATTTAAACAGTGCAAATAAACGCAACATGTTAAAATAACTTTTTTACAACTATCTTTTAAGTTAAGGAATATGAAGCAGATCAGTTCTAGTAGAATTTATATCCGTGCTAAGTCCGGTGTCCAAGGAAACATTATCGTTATTTATGCGGGGTACCTTACAAGCTGCTCGTTTTGATTTGGGGTTAAATTTTCAACAGATTTCCTTCTCCCTTTCCCCTTAACATGGGTTTAAGGAGCAAACACTCTCTGTTATTAAAATCGTATAAGTAATATCTATTTAAAGTTGTAATTAAAATATTTTGACCTACGCATAAGTTTTTCTTTATATGCATAACTAGCTGACCCGGCAGACTTCGTACTGCCTCAATCGATAAATAAAAGCCTAAACTTTTTTTTAAAATAAACTTAAAACAAATTGTTATTTTTTTTAATTCCGAACATTTTCATAGTTATTCACCTTTTAAACCTTCCCTGGGCTTCCACAAATAATTCAATACCAAATTTAGCCAAATCGGTCCAGCCGCTCTCGAGTTTTAGCGAGACTAACGAACAGCAATTCATTTTTAAATATATATAGAAGATAGAAGATAGGTAAGAACTTACATAAACCAAAAGACCTTATTACAGAACAACAATTTTAATTGTCTTGTCTGTCTTTTATGGGCGTTTGCAGACAAAGAACACTCATAGCAGCCCTGTTAAGAAAATATAAAAAATGTGTTAAGTCCCAAAATAAAATATGCGATCAGAATTATTGTCACATGTTACAGCGTTTTTTAAATCGACGAGTAATTTTACATTAGGTCAATTTTGGTGGGCTCATGTGTTTCAACCTTAAACGATATTAAACAATGTATTAAAATAAACTCTGAATTTAAGCTAGGCAGCACACACCGCAGGGAGCTAGGACGGACGTTGAAAAGGGATGACCGCTGTATGACTTACTAAGGTCCAAAATGTCAAGTGGACGCGACCCTAGATAAAGTTCTGATGAAATATATTCGTAACTTATAACAAATATTATATTAAAAAGAATTGCGCAGTTTTGTGTTCAAATTTTTAGGTGAAATAATGTATGTAAGGTTATTACTACATGTCTTTTAAGCAGCATACTATAGGTTCTTATCGTTAGGTCATTACAAAATGGAGTTTTCAGGATATGATACATATAGATGTTATTCGCATATTTGTATATTTTTTAAAATAATTGTATTTTTAACATTGATGTTAACCTTTTATTCAAAAGAGTAACCAATGGAGTTTCTTGCCGGTTCTTCTCCATTGGAATGACATTTTGGAACCTGCAACTAATGTCAGTAATTTAACGTTTTAAAAGAGCTTAAAAAGGCCTACTTGAAATAAAAATGTTTTGATTTTGATTTTTCTGAACGATTAGTCAAAGCTATGGTAGTGACGACAGTTATCTAGAATTTTAGACATTTACTTCAGAACTCGCTACAATTGCTTCAGTTGCTCCATAAACGTCTGCCCCAAACTAAAGCTGACTTGAATTTGATGCTTATATTACTATCATTAAGTTGAAAGCATTGCAAGAAGATTTTAATTCACTAAAATCAATATTCCATAACGCACTAATGTCTTAACATAACGAGAGCTGTTATAAACTTCGGGGTTCCTTATTATTGGAAGCAGTTATTCATATACGGAACCCTTCTGTAAACGTTCCGAGGGTGGCACCCTTCGCGGATGAAAACTGGACGTTGCATCGGCCCTTTTGGGGACCACTCTTTGAAAAAACCTCCTCGATCTGCTTGCGACAGTTCATTTATAAGACTGGGGAGTGATGAAGACTCTTTATGATGTAATGCATACAAACAAGCCTTAGCCATGGAGTAAGAAGGAACAGTATTCAGAATGCGCATTTTCACAGTAATATACTGAGCAAATTATAAAAGTTTTGTATAGTATCCCAGCAGAAGGATGAACAATTTTTTACATAGTATTTTTTTTATACGTAAATGATATACCATTTTGGAATCCTCGTTACAAGCCCTCTAATTTGATACCCATATTGTAGCAAACATACATTTTTTTTTTTTTTTTTACCTCAATCTATGACACCTCGTGGCCGCCATGTTGGTTTTTGTTTGACGTGACATATCTAAGAACACTTGGGTAATCGATACGAATCCAACGATACCCTAATTATCGAAATCCATTCGGCCGTTTCGAAGATATGAGGTAATAAAGAATATTACACACATACAAGATACGCGCGAAAAACATAACCCTTCTTGGCAGTCGGGTAAAAATAGGCAAAGAAAAAAAATGCAAAACCTGACTATTTTCATTTTAGACTTTATAATAAATTATCATGTTCTTATGCGGTTTATGCAACTTGCTTGAAACTTAAAGAATTGCAAAAATAAAATTTTCAATTATTGTACGCTAAAAAAAAGAAACACTATCATTCATCGTCTTTGGAGATTTTAATTTAGTGAAAAGAGTAAGGTCGCCAGTGATTACTCTTTGTAATTAACAGCCTCCTTATTTTAAGGTTATAAGGTTGAATTTCCTAATCCTTCTTATCAATGACGTGTGGTCAGCCATACCCCCTGAAACTCATTTCAGGTTCTTCCTCAATAGACTACAATGTTATCATGCAGTTTCATGTGTTGCTAGCTATAAGTATCCATTTCGTTTTATAATACCCATTACATGCACTCATGCGCAATACTTTAACGTAAACAAGACTACTAAAGAGAATCGCTGCATCGACCTGAAATAAGTGCCGTTTTTGGAAAATATGAAAATTGTTTTGTTGTGATAATATTCTCATATAAGTATTTGAAGAGATTTCTACAAGAGTTTCTTTAGCAACCTAATGTAATAGAGAAAAGTGTTGATTTAGATATTGATCAACAAACGAAGTAATCTTTTCTTATTATAATTTGTGGGTATCATTAACTTTAAAAGCTCCAAACACAATATTAATCATATCACAGTATTTTTTCAGCCTATCCGTTACCCAAAGTTTCTCACGTCTGTTATGACATCTGAATACCCAATAACTTGCGATTTTCTGACCTCCTATATGACCAAATAAATAACCAATTTTCTGAAACTAAATGACTTTTCACTATCGATCTTTTTGGAATTAGAAAGAACATCAAAACAAGTTGTTTCATAATGTATTGTCTAATCTGTATCGCTTTCCGCGCCCACTAGGACCTCAATTGAATCCCTAAACGCATTATGTGTGAGACCCTAACTAATTAGTTTACTTGCCACAAACTCTTGGCTCCCAAAACTTGACCAACCAAACAAACCTGTCTGTCTGAGATTAACCTTAATTATTTCGAAGACGTAACAGATTAAAAAAGTTTTAGATAAAATCTGGTCTTAGATATTTTGTGCTTTCGGGGAAAGATGGCCAAAGCAATACGTCGTATTTTAGACAATACTAGTACATTGAGTTTACTGAATGCAGTTACATATTTTTGTATTACAAAACTTGAAACAAACTAGCTAGAGGGTTATTTAATAAAAATAAATGTGGACAACATCACATACATTGCTCTGAACCCAAAGTAAGCAGCTATTAAGCACTAGTGTTATGGAATTCAGAAACAACGAAGGTACCAAAAACACCCAGACCCGAGACAATGTAGAAAAGTGAGTTTCTACATTGACCCGTTCGGGGATCGAACCCGGGACCTCAGAGTTAGCGACACCTTGAAAACCGGTGCGTACGCCACTCGACCACGGAGGTCGTCTAAATTATAATTAGTATTTAATAGTTCACTTATTAAATCTGTAAACGATGCTATGGTTTCTCATAGTAACTGATAATGGTTGTGAATAGCCATTCTGATCACAAAGAACTCTATGAAACATGAATGTATTTAGAAAGAAATGACTATGTTTATCAGTTTTCTGGTTACCAGTACAAGCTCCGTATAGTTTGGGATGAGATTGCCGTATCTGAGTCTTCCCAAGATATTGAATTACGTATCATATACTATTTCGTAGAGTTACTAACTGTTCGAAATTCTCTAATCGAGGGTTTAGTGGCATAACAGTTTTCGGGATATAGGAAATGTTTACACTACCGACACTTTTTAATCTGTCTGCTTTTCGATCACTCCCTTTGCTTTATAATCCATGGCTTATTCATATAGCTAAAATTAGGTGATATCCGCCAAGTCTTTTCGCATTTCAGCGCATTGAGGGTAGACAGCGGCTTGGCATCAGACGCGGGTGGACCTAAAAGGCGTACCCTTATTTACTGGCAGGTATATAAGCGGCATGTACTTGGGAGCTGAACCCAGAAACGCGGCTAGAGCTGGGATACTGATGTATCGATGTCGATAATTAATCACCATTAATTCCAATTAAAATATAAATAGTTCAAAAGATTTTTACAGAGTTTCCCCTTTAATAACATTTTGGATGTTTAGATGTAAACATAACAGAAATTGATTTCTTGATGCTCGTCAATGGTGTTGCCACGTGGCCAGGTTGTTGACCCAAGTAGATTTATATTGACCATCAAGCTGAAAAGAAACGTAAAAGAAATCAATAGCATGATGTAGTTTACGCGAGAATTTAATATGACGACAATTAAACTGATACTGAAAAGCAAGCGAATTACAGTAATACAAGTGTATTTTCATAAATAATTTTAAAATATTAGCATTTCATGATGTTTATCGACAACACCCCCTCACTAGCAGCGTCGTCGGCGAGTGTGCGCGTCGATAAATTCCGAACGCGTTGTCAATCGGCCGCGGCAGCGCTCAGGAATTAACAGCGCTGCGCTGTCAAGGCGGCCGCGTCTCCCCGCGACCCATACCTCACGGGTAGGGCTGTGCTGACCTACCAATACTCTTTAAGAATAAAACAAAATATAATTTATTTCTTAGTACATGGTACCTAATTACAGAATGGTTCACATAGAAAATATTGCAACATTTTTTGTGTTAATTTAAGACGTGATTCAATGGTAGTTTAAGAAATAAATTTGGTTATGTTTTACACTGTCATCTGGTTTCTGAAAGGAAAGAAAAAAAATAGTTAATTTTTCACAATCTTGAAATAAACTTTTGGGACCGATTCTTAGTGTTTTTGTAGTCAACCGATCACAGTAGTTGACATAAAGATTTAGAAAGTGTTACAGGTTAGGATGAGCTTTCAATAACATCAAATACCGTTAAATTCTAGTTATTTATATTTTTCAACAGCGAGCAAGATTATTTATCTCAAATTACTAGACTACAACTAAGCATCTAAAAAACTACTAGTAGTTATCTTTTTGTAAAGAAATCGTATGTAACCGCGTACAGCCGCGACCCGCATGCAGATAGGGCTGTGCTATTTAAATAACTGTTCAACTATCCTGAATTAGAAAAAAATATGCATTCTCTTTTGCATAACAATCTTATCTATTTAACAATTCATGCACGAAAAAATAGTTCAAACAGCATACGTTACTCTTTACTCTAAAATAAATTTTCCGCAGATTTGCGATAGAAACAGTCCTGTATCGACAGACATTTCTACAATAATTATAATCTATATAAAATGAGGAATTTGATATAGCTTGTTTACTTTACCTATGCTTTATTCAAAATGCACATCGATACAGGATTTGTAGTTGAAAAAATAATGCTTATTCAAAATAATGCTTATTCAAAATAATGCTTATTCTTGTCTCCTTCGCTTATTAGGTACTTAATACTTATGATTTAAAAACCTTACATTTTTCCTCTCTCACCTATCTCTTGTCTATTTATCCATATTACGAACTTAATACTTTAGAACCTATTGTTTTTAATAACTCTAAAACGGCCACGGTATACCCCGGCCCGGTCAAACGGTCGCGGGCACGCACCCGGGTAACGAACTAACGACATTAAGCGATCGCCCTCCGGCGTGCGGCGTGTGGGAACAGGGCTCGCGATGCATCCGAGGATAAATGACGAGCTTTCTCTCTTTACTGATGGGTAGAAGACACTTATGCTATTAAAAAGGATTACTGGTATATCCAATGTGTCTTTTGGTTTCAAACTTTTCAGTTGTTTATATCTCTAAATATTTACATAAAGAGTTAAAAGCGAGCGTCCTCCAGTTTCTCAAAATAATCTCATTGTCAAAAATAATGTCATGTGATTGGTTGATCAAATAGATCAACCAGTCACAGTACTAAGCTTGAGGTTTTATAAATAATTTACTTACACCTTGTTGATTACACAGATATGAGGCAACGGATTTGCCTTCCAAAACCCGAGTGATAAATTAAAACTTTTCATTTTAGTTATTCCCTGTTTAACATAAATTATTTGTCCTTTAATATTGTTTCCCTTAAAATAAACAAAAATACGTTACATAATTAAAAATAAATTAAAAAAACAACGACATAATAAAATAATTCAAATAATATATTCAGTAGATAAGTGGCAGCCCTGTTGAAATTGCGCGTGTACTAGCCATGTGAGTTACCCCGGGTGGATGCGGGCAATGTGGATGACTGAGTCGCTTCACCCGCTTCTACCCGCTTACACTCCAGCGGCCCGGCAATAGATAGCCACGATGATGCCTGGATGATGAGAAAAGGGTTCACTTCAAGTCCCAACTCTAGGGCTTTTATTGTTCTGTAATAAGAATAGTGAACGAGTTATTGCGGGGTATGTTCGATTGTGAAGATTTTCATTCATTCATTCATTCAATAACGAATGCAAACACAGGTATTAGAGGTAACAAATGCGTTTTACGGGTATTAGATGTTTTTCAATATAATTTCTTGAGCCTATCTTGTAGCTATAAGATATAAATAAACGTTTTCAGTTCACAAGGAAAATTAACTTAATAAATAAATAAATAAATCCTAAAAAGTAAAATGTGTAACTTTTTAACTTGGATCTTTATGCACAACCAAATATACCACAAAAATTGCTTTCTACACCTTCCACCGAAAGAATTAACATAGTTCCAAGATTATCAGTTTTTAGACTTTAAAAAATGATGAAGTTCCTTTGTTTAGCTCATATAACACGGGTTGTTAGACAGCGGGTAGAAGCGGGCAATTTGGGATATTGAGCACCTGCTGTCCGCTCGCGCCGGCTCTCCCCCATCGCTTTACGATCATCTACGGTCTGCGGACATGGTTTATTTATTAATATTATTTCACACATTTATTTTATGGCATCACACGTTAGAAAAGCTATGGAATATAAACAAAGTATCTATCTTCAGGTCTCAGGTCAGAATAAAAAAAAATAGTTAGATTTAGTTAGTTAGAGTAGAATAACAACCACAGCACAAAATACTGTAGATTCGATTCCCGCAAGTGACAAAAAAATAAAATTGTAGATTGAAGAAAGTGATTTCGTTTTTAAATGAACTTCCAACATTTTATTACTGATCCCTGAAAACACTTATGTATTACACCACAGAATATTTAGAATATTCTTTCGCACCATATCGTTAGATAAATATTTCGCGCCGCAAAAAAAGCGCCCTTCCCGACGTAAACTGCGGTAACTTTCAGTGACGTGTCCCACAGAGTATTGACAAAAATGCGATACGCACACTTGTAATAAAACATAATATATATTCGAAAGTAGGAACTATACAATATATGAGTATCATCCATTATATTATGGAATAGGTAATACATAAAATGTAATATTCTAAAACAAAAATAGGTACCTACTATACTATATTACAATATATACTATACTATACTACGCGATACTAAATAAAAGTATTTTGTCCTCGGTTTTCCCCGCATCTTCTTTGATATCATAAGCTTATGCATCCCAATAAACTTGTAATACATAAATAATAAATAAATAAATGTTTTTGTTGTTTTTTAATTAAACGCGTTAAAAAAAACTAACTGTTTATAAAGAAGAAGACGGTATAAATTCGAACTCCGTAAGTCTCCAAAACTAAGCATTCTAACAAAGCCTTGCAATACACATCTAGTTCAAAATAAAAAAAAACGCCTGTAAAATAAAGTCCTTGAAATGAACGCGACGCTAAGCATAGCACAAACGGGCGTATTTTCTCGCGCACAGCCGCGGCAAGCGCCACGCGCCATGTCGAGCGGGAATTAGAGCGCGGACCCGCTCCAAGTCTTTGTGTGACGTAAGGGCGCGAATGTCGTACGAAAACGTATTCCACATTTAATTAGGAAGGTTCTGTGTTGTTTGGTATATAACCTACTATATATTCGATTAATTATGTAGAGTTTACTAAATAGTTATTATTACTTATTTTAAATATTTCGAAACGTAATTTTCAACAACGTGCGATGGTAGGTGTAAGTAGTACCTGGAATAGTTTTCAAAGTCCGAAATAAATAATCACAAAAACAAGCAATCGGATTTAGAATAATAGACTAGAAATCTATCCTAATCACTTAATAATTAACTTTAATTCACCAGCTAAACAGTTCTAATACTGGCGAACCCTCACAGAATCGCGGTCCACCAAAATAAACGTATCAAATTCATTAATTATTCATTGCGATTTGTATTCAACTATCTCTATACACAATTAGGCACAAAGCTTTTCCCTTATTTCTGAACGTGTGCTTTGCTTGCGACGAGGGGGGACGGCGCGGGGCGGAGGGGGAGGGTCGCGTAGCCATTAGCACGACGGCGTCGTCGGCGACCGTTCGCGGACAAAATTAACCCTGCTTTTGTTTTGACTCTTGGTACGTTGAAATAGAGTTTGTTTTTCTTTGTTTGGCGGCTACTGGTAAGTTGTCTAGGCGTGCATAATTTACGCGCGGCCGATAGACGGTCGCGATTGTTATTACGCGTGCGGATATTGGATTTGGCGGGAACGCAGCGCGCCGGTGGCGTTCTGTCGCAAGATAATGCCGGGGGCCACGCTCCGATGCTGCTTCGACGAGTACTTTACAATCGACCCAGATGGGGCTTGCCAAATAAATTACCAATAATTTTCTGATCAAAATTTCTGTAATAACATACTGGATCACGATAACCTTGCAGTTGCGCACATTAGCCAGATGTTTCTTGTAAGTTAATAATGGTAATGGGATGCGGATTTTCGCGCTGCCGCCGCGCCGTTACGCCTTTTAACAGATAATGTGCGAAACTTGGCAAGAACCGATGCGACAATTTCAATGTCAAAATGGTCTTTATATACAATTTGCTACTGTACTACCGACTGGTATATAATATAAACAGGTGTAATTATTTTGGACTTTATTATTCGGAAAAGTAGCTTTTGAAGAAATGTTATTCAAAGTTGATTCTTATTTTACGTTATAAGTAAAAAGAAACAAAGAAAAGTTGATATCTGCGTTAGTCTGATACTATATTTCATTTCGTTGTATTCAAGATTCTCTTACTCCAATATGTAAGACTTGATACGACCACACCGTCACAGCTCATCTCGCTTGTTATTGCAGACTATGCACGTCACGCTCCCTTCACGTGTCCTCCACAGCTAAGTACGCTGTGAAGGCTTAAAGCTCGCAATACTGAATAAATAATGAGCACTGACAGACTACGCAGAAGATATCAGAGTAACCCCTTTCTAAACATTCGAAAGCTTGATCAAAAGTCACTACACTTTTTCGTCCCTCATTCTCAAACCCTACCAAGTAAGTAGGCAATTCAAAGTCGTTTAGCAAATTGAACTTTTACAAGCTTCGCAAACACATCCAGTTTTTCTAGGCTAGTACTTACACCCAATCAATCTAATGACGATTTCAGGACAGCCCTATCCTTGGCGCGGGTCTATAAAAGGCATACGATTGTGTTTGAGCGCGCTCCGGGGCTACCTAAGCGAGCATTAGCGAAGGACGCGTAGGTTATACAACCGTCCAACGCAAGCGGACCCCTGATGTCTCATCTACTCCGCCTGAAACGACCACGAACACGGAGCTCAACGAAAATTGGTCATGCTACGTAATTTACGCGCGAGCGGTCACCGCCGGTGGTGATTACACTCGCTTGTTGGCGTATTGGTCGAACTTGGTAAACCGGCCGATTGCAAAATCTTGTTGTTTAACTCTATCTGCGAACGCGGAGGGGCGTTTTGATTTGGCAGGATTCGCAAATGTTTGGCTGGTTGGGGCCAACGTCGTGGGTAAGTCATTAAGGTGGCGTGTGCATGTCGGGACGTTGACTACCGCCCGAGGGTGGAGACTGTTCGTGCTAGCCGACGACGGGTGCGTTAACTTAATTATATACCTAGCCACCCCACGGCTCTGCCCGTCAATATATTTTATCTCGCACAACGGCATGCCGCGGTCCAGCGGTAAAGAATGTCCCATCATCAATGATTGCGGAAAATATCACAATTTTCGGTTACATTTTACGAGACAAACATGATTTATTGAAATAAAGTTTTTCAATAACTTCAGCGACCGCTGAAATCACAAAGGCGAAAGGCATTGATTAATAAACCTAGACATCAGTAGTTCAACGCAAATATTTAATTTTTAGCTCGGACTTTGGATGATACCGCGAAGTTTTAATTACATTGTTCACAAGCCTTAAATTTTGAACTAGCATGTGTAGTTGAAATTGTTCCTCGGAAATATTGAGCGAAGTATGTATATGGGACCATGTAACATGATTAAAATGTGTTTTAGAACGTTGTAACGTGGATATGGCCTGATTATCGGTATCTGGTATATAATATAGTTGAAAGGCTTCGCGTATTTTCGCCTGCTCATTTACTATATAAGCTGGTATAAATGGCCGGAGTCAGGTGGCACATCGCGTGTGCGGCCGCCGGGGGACGCCGGTGGAGCGCGGCCTCAAAATCCACCCCCTATCCGCCTCGAAAACCTTTAGAGAAACGTGCAGGGACTTTTGGGTCGCGCGACCCGCGAAATTCCATTTAAAGATGTCGGGATAATTTAGCGCTGACGAGGCGGAGGCCAAATTGACGCGCCCCCGGGCGGCCGTGTCGTCGCGCACTGTATCGATCACGCTTTTTTTATAAGAATCACCTCGAGGGATGGTTCGAGTGCACGTAAACAACCCTCATCCATTTTCCCAAATGTCGCGACTGTCGAAAGATCTTGGCTTGCAAAAATGCTCGTTTCGACCCCGGTCCCACGTTAGGGCGCCATTTAGTCACGCCCCACTCGTAGAAAGTTCTAGATAAATATTTACAAGTAAAATTTTCGCTCATCCGTATATTTCTGTGGCCAACATTAAATAAAAAACCTTATCTCATCTTATTAAATTATTCAATAACAGCTTGTTACTGGCACCCAACGTGGGGCCGCATTATTAGCGGTTTAGTCTAGTGTGGTCTTGTTATAATAATGCCATTTAATCGATGTGCGTAGGCGTGTTGCGGCGAGATGAACGAGCCTTCAATCAGACCGTGCATTACATAAAACGGGCACGTCCTCATTGTCTCGAGGATCGGCGACGACCTCACTCCGTAAAACCAAAGATTTATATTTTTCTCTTTGATATTTTTATCACTTTCGCGTTTCGTTTCACTTATTTATCGCTACTTCAAAGGGGATGAGTGTTTTGCACTATTTCACTCTTTCACAAAAACTATAGGTATCCGAAAAAGTAATCTCTAAAGTAAGAAGAAATAGATTTTGAATATGAATGCCGGTCTAACGGCTAATCGGTTGTGTAAGGCTGGTCAATCGCCCTTTACCCCTTATAAAACCTTGACATCTAAAAGCGATCGATAAGTCACACCTGTCAATGTCATCTTCATTTCAATAAATTATGAGAATGGGTAAAGTTGAGGTGACATCAGTTCTAACACTCTGAGAAATGAGTTTGCTGTTTCATTACTGCTACTGAAAATATATTATTATAATATATACAGTAAAAAAAATATAATAATATAGATTATTTCTCTCATAAAGGTACATCGTATCTTATTTGTACATATTTTTACCTTACGCAAACTACGCAAAGTATAAAAAACATACTTTGGTGGCTTGGATGCAGTTTGAATGTGTTTAGTTTATTGACTCGACTGAAAATTATCCAGTTAACTTTCTATGCAAAGAGATGATAATTATTTTTCCCGATAAAACATTGAATACATATAACAACATTCCTCACTTACTAAAAGGAGAATGGAAATAAGGTAAATAAACAAAACTTAAAAAACCATTTTTGTGTGACACAAAGGAATTCTATCGTAGGTATAAACTATTTTCATTTTCCATTGTAAACAAAGACAACTTTATGATACCACTCTATCAATACTTGGATATGACTGTGGTTTTGGCGCTCATTGCACATTACAATTTAATTTACAACCTAAAACCACTTAGTTTTATTTGTTTTTTTTGAGTTACTACCATATTATAAACTTTACACAAAGAAATATAGTATCACATAAGACACTAATTATCCTAAAAAACGTACAACTTAACGGTTGTCCCTCAAAATCCATCAAGAGAAAATCATAGCAAATTTTGAGTTCCCACGTGCCTCGTCCGCGGGGACCGTGATTAACAGTTAATTGGGAGGGTCGAGGAGTGCCCTTCGTAATATGTGGGTAGTCGCACATATACGTAGAGTTTTTACGAGGCAATCTTACTCGCGCTGTGCGTGAATGTTCTTTTTTACATCGCCGTAGGCGGCCGGGCACGCGACACAAAGAATATGATGCAGATACGTCTTTATTCCGCATCCAAATATTTATTTTTATCGTTGATATATTTCGGACACATCAATTTCTTTTTTCAGGGAACTATTTTGCTTCCTAAAAACCAAAATTCAAAACCTATGAGATGGGTATGGGGATAAAGAAATCACAGTGTTAACGACTATATTATTATTTTCTCAATCTTGAACATTTAATATTATCAAGGTATACAAAGACATTAGAAAAAAGAATCCAAACCTACCCCTAGAAATTACACCAAATAATCTTTGACGAGAATCGGTTGGGGGTGAAAAGGGAGGGCCGCGAGGGGTTTTAATTAGAACGCGGACGCGGCATCGGGCCGCACCCGATGTCCTGCCTGACCGATACACAACTGTGTTTGTTCTGTGTACCTCTATGTACCTCTGTGTACCTCTGTGTACTGTGTGTACTCCTTTGTCTTACGCTCGCTTTGTTTTGGACGCAGCCTAAAGCCTCTTAGAAGGCTGAGACAAAACGTGACGCTGTAACGTATTCGACTGATATTGCTTGTAATTACTTGGGAATGTGTATGTGGCTACAAGATTTTCGTTATTGGCAACCTAAGATAACTTTTCTATTTATCGTCAATATGTTCAAGATTAAAACAAAAGCTACATTGTATACTTCAAAAGAGTTTTTCTGCCAATTACCTCTCTTCTGACTTCACTAATGTTATCAAGATATTTTTGTCATTATCTAAGATGTGATGTTGACTAGGTAGTGCAAGGACAAAATCAAGCGGGTCGGCAGCCTTTTGATGTTTTCCTCAGTCCCTTTGTGCAACTACTGAAAAAGGGTCAGAAAGAACATGCGCTGTTTCAGGGCGGTTGACTTGACTTACAAAAAATCTATATAAATTAAAGTTATTTTTTTGATAGTTCTTGATTTTACATAATTTATTTATCCAAATCTTTGAAATATTTATGACTTTTTGGTTTGGATTTCTCATTGTTTTCGTCGAAATAATTTTACGATTTCTCATAGTTTTCCACTACCTTACCTATCCAATCTCATAACACTATTATCTATTTCTACTTTCTACTTATGTGATAATTAGCTGCCATACATGCCATTAAAAATTTCCAAATACTGTATAACTGAAAAAAATAATTTCAAAAGAGGATCAACTTTATGTCGTCTCCTAAATTTACCCTCGAAACATAATGACCTAAATACGACGCTTGTTTTCCTCAGAATATTTCGCTAACCAGACGCAATGGTTTTCGGATACCGGTGTTCCATATTGCGTTATCTTGCCGGCCTATATAATGGGTACATACACACAAAATCAAAATACAGAAGGACAACTTCAAACATATTGAAGGGTTATTTAAATTAATGATTGATCATGATTTACTGTAAAGGATTTGTTGTTCAATGTAATGATGTAGAAAATACGTGTCTTCTGCGGCAACCGGTTATGTTTTGTCTAGAAAATGAGGTTCCCTAATTAACGTAGCAAATGGATCAAATCTGGTTTGAAGAAATATACCAAAAGAAAATGGGAAAAATCTTTTGTATGTAAGTGATTGATCGATTGATACTAACATTTTCGATCCTAAAGTGAACCTACTTGTTTTTCATGCGCCAACTCACTACCCGCAGTCGTAAAATTCGAGTGTTAAGTCAACCTATAACCGTCTGCCACTCAACAAAGTAAAGCTCTAACTTTCAAACCAGTAACAGCTAAACCATTGATTTTATTACCAAACATTTTCGATATCCTTTTAGTAGATGGATTTGGCAATCAATTTTCAGAACCCAAATGATTTCCACCCAAATTTTGGGATCGTTTTGGAAGATTTTCGGAATGATTCCTCTGGTGCTTTGCTACGTAGGTTATGTACCATATATTATGGCTCGGTGCCGTCAGCTGTGAGCCGGTGCACTGCCAGCGCTCCCCCCCTCTTCCTCACCACTCCCCCCCCCCCTATCCTCTCCACATCGGAGCCGTCCATTCCTCAAGCGCTGCGGAGCGTCACTAAGGGAACGGTCTAAGGTACGTAATGGAAGCTCGATGGATTCACGGTAAACAGTCAGAAGTGTAAACTTTTTAATTAATTCAAGTTGGAAATGTGATTTTTACCTGTTTCTGGAAATCGGGACTTGAAATTTACATAATTCCTCCTTATGCTAAATCATTAAAGACTATTATTTCCATTGTTGTTACCTTGCATGGGTCTCTTACTAATTGACTTGCGCTTATGAGCTATGTAGTACATGACAGACACTACGGCGCGTAACTTTTCATGAAAAAAACACGGTCAAAAAATATACCTTTTTTCAAACTAGTTGTTTAGTAAAAAAATACGTGCATAGTGGGTGTGCCTGTAGATGTTCTTTTATTATTATTTATCAATGCACTTTTTGGATAGAAATCCTATACGATAGCATATACAACGTAACAAAAACCAGCATTGTTTTCAAATATCAAAACGCATATATAATTTCGCTCCATTAATTTCACTTTCCTATTGATACATACAATAGTTCGCAAATAAAAAAATAAACCAACTATTTTACTGGTGATCTACGAAAAAAGAAAAAAAAAACATAATTACAATACATAATTAACGAATATTGATATACAGGAATAATTATTATACCAAATTATAATTATTGAGGTAAGTGGCTATATTTTGGATGCAGATTTGATATGGCGCTTGCGCCTACATAAGTACTTAGACTTTTTCAAAACTATGATGTGTTCTACACGTTGTCTCACCGATCATGCTGGAAAACCCATATATTACATGCTCTCATATGTTATTCTGATAAGCTAGATCTACAAATGTGATTACCAAAGGATTGGACATGGAATAAAAAATATACTGAGACCTTCATGAAAATTCTGTACCTATACTATACACCTACGATAAGTTCATAGAAGTAGGCTAGCTTAATTAATACTCTATTATTGCTAAGATTTAACTAACAGAATACCGTTCAATACTCGTGTATTCTACTTGAATACATTTTAGCTCCATTTGCTTAACCCTCCCGGTGCGCGACCCGTTTAAAGATTCACAACACCGCGGGCGTGGGGTCCTTTCGACCGCTTTGAAGATATTCACCTTCATTAACGCGGGGTCCGAGTGACCCGCGGGGCCGGCCTTGATTCCAGGAGTTTAATTTGTGAGTTACGTCTGAAACGTTAGTTTTGCTACTGGCTATAGTAATTAAGTTGGGCTGTTGTTCAGACTTTGGTTCAGTTTAGTGTTGGTATTTTGTTGCTTTTGTGACTTAGCTGAACAAAGGCTGGTCTTCTAACGAGCAGTCAAAAAATCTTTTTCGTTGGTCGCATTTATAGTTGATATGAGTATAATGTGACACATTTCCATCTCACAAAACCTACGTAACAAATACACATAATAAACCTGAATTTCTGATTCCCGTATGATTTGATATCCATACACAAACACATTAATATTTGTATGACCGCTAAATTCAACTTGTCTACAAAAAAGTTATGAAGCTTTTTCTGTAAAGCTCGCCTTTTTGTAACTTCAGCGAGCCCCGGCAGTGGTCGGCTCCGGAACTAAACGTTTTTCTTTTTACCATTTAATTAAGTATTTCATTCTTAGAACTGTGTAGTTCAGTGGTGAAACGTGGGAAATTTATGTTCATGAGAAAACATCATTTAAATAGCACAGCTTTTTGAATATTGATGATTTTACGCAGGTATACAAATAAAAGTATATCTGAATTTCAAATGCTCAGACTATCAGGTGTATTAATCATCAAGCTTTCCTAAATAAGTCTTCCAAATCGAAAGATGCTTAATTAAACAACCCATTTTCAGCACCTAAAGATAGGGACCTCATCTTAAACTAAAACTGTTAAAAAAAACTTTTTACCTAAGTGCTCACAGGATCTAGTTCTTTCATACTACACAAATATCTTACCAAAAGTGCAGCAAAACTAACTTGGCATCTCTGGGGCGATGACGTCACAGCCCACATTTGTATCAAGTGTTCAAATAAAGAAGGAAACAAGTTAGATCGAGTGGTCGGACCACGTTCGCGACTAATTAACCCTCCGAGCGAGGGTGGCGAGCGCCAGCCAGCGGCCGCGGCGGGTGGGGGTTAAAAAATATGCGGCGCCCATGGGACGACGCGACTCCAAGAATTTCCACTTTCAGACTGCAGCTGGGTTTACCAGTGTTTTTTGGTTTTAGATTCATATTGTCCGTGTACTTTGGTATCTAGAAATTATACGTAACTACCTTTCGAAAGGTAGACCTTTGTGATTATGTGAACTACTTTCTTATATGAAACTTGACCACTCCGTAAACGAAGGAAAACCATTTATTATGACAAAATAAAATATTGTATCATGACCTAAAATAATTGGACAAGCGAAAGCGTAACAAAATTGAAATAAACATATTTTCTCTGATCGGAATATTCCACAGAATTGATTTTGGCTGTAGTAAATTTTCCGTCAACTTTATTTTCAACTTGTGGATTTTTCCTCAACCACTAATGAATTCATACGTCACACATCCATTTTTAAGAAGGAAGATATTGTTTTGTGGGTTTATAGCCTTTATACTCTGAAAACTAGGTTCTCCAATAGCCGTTTACACAGACACAGCTTTCTAAGGAGGAGCACAATTAATGCTCGGAACATCCGCCGGCTATTTATAGCCGCGTGCACGTGCCCGATCCCATATTTATAGCCGGCGGCTAGATTATGTGATCAAACGGGATCTTCGGCCGTACGCCACGTATAGTCACGTTATTTGGTTAAGTTAGCCCATTGTGTTTAGGATTGGTTATTAAACCTCCTTCGAGAAGGAAAGTTTGTTTTTTTTTTGCAAAAATATTAATATCACTTAAAATATGCTATAATTTATTTATTGTACAATTGACTTGAAACGCGATGCAAGCGTGGAAATAAATAACTATATTTCGCCAATCTAGTTTCTGTACTTATCGGTTTAGCATTTTGTAATTTTGTATAATAAAAGCGTTTTAAAAAATAAATGATATTAAAATGTTGCACTATGGAATTAAAAACAAAGCGGGCAAAAAGAAACACAAACAGGAGAATAGAAAAAAGTATTCTTTGCTACTTTCAATGTCAAAATAAAATGTAAATATGCACATACTTACGATCTTCGAAGAGATTTACACTTGTCCATGCAAAGCACTTGAAAACGAGTGGCCAGTCGCAAGGACCACCTAAATTCAATATTTATAACTTGGACCGGATTAAACTATTTGAATATCTATCTGTAAGTACTTAACGTAGTTACGTGACGTAGTAAAACGTAGGGTAATGCTTTTACGAGCTAAACGTAGTCCGTATAGATAAATTCACTTGGTGCGATGGAAAATAAAATACCTAAAGAAAAATAGTGCGCGGGGCATAAGGTGTGGAGTTGTTTTTTGCAAGCATCGAATGTGAAAAAAATACATGTTTTTGGACGCAAGATGATGAAAAAGAAGATGATTGTGGATGCTTATATAATTTTTTTATAAAAAATTATATAAGCATCCACATATGGGTAAAGTAAATACAATTTTCAATGCAGAAGATTGTTTGTAAATGAAAATATGTATATCAATTTATTATGTATCAGTTGTTGATATTTTGCGATTCATTACATACTCTGTATAAATTTATATCGTTAATAATATAGTAGCACATAATATTTCATGAAATCAAATACGAAACACTATACATCAGCCACTTTAAAGAGATAATTAACGTGATTTAGGATTATGAACCTTAATTCAATGACTAATAGTTCAGTTTCCATCACATTCAAATTACTTTTAAGCCCTTTTCGGTAATATTTGTCATTCTAAAATGAACTTAAACACATGTTGTCAAAGTTGATAATTGCGTAATTAGTAATAACGTTTAATTCTCTTTCCATATTGGCATTAGTATAGGTACATGGATGACTCGCTTATTTTCAAATTTATATTTTATTTCCTTAGCATTCTTCATACCAGAAATAAACGGTAGGATTTTCTGACGTCATCATTTCATCTCCTTTTAGAGCCATTTTCAACAGCCAAGGTATCGGCCTCCATCTACTTAAGCCATGCCATCTTTCTCGATCTTGAGCTTTACCAAACCATTAACATCAATGTTCTTTGTTGCTATCGAAAACGTTCGCGACAATGCTCGCGCAAAACAACTGTAGACTCAGAACCCTTTTTTAAGTGTGGCTCGTTCGATTTACGAGCGCGTTTACGATTATGTTAAGCTCTGTTAACACAGTCTGCAGGTGCGCCCCCTCTCGACAGATTAGTTTAATCCCACAAGAATTCGCAACGAATGAAGGTCTGGACATGCGTGGGCATAGTTTAATAAATCTGATTATTGCAAAAAATGTGGAGGATAGTTTGAGAACTTAATATAGGTCTTTTAGCAATTCTCGTAAGCTCTGTTTTGTAATATAGGTTCGCGTACGATATGCGGACGTAAACAAAAATTGTTATCGTAACTTATATGAAAAATCTAAAAAGAAAACGAAAAAATTATGATTGGTTTATATCTTTCCAATTTACTAGACGTACCTACCTACTGTATTTATGTCTGTATATTGACACCTCTGTGGTCTCAAAATAAAAAGGCAGAGGTAGGATTCAATCCCACACATAGCAATTACAGATCATTAACGACCAACCTATACCAAGAATACGTGTGTCCACTTCGCGTGACCTTGCCTTGGAACCTTACCGGCCGGAAGCGCGGCCACCGGCGGCGCGGGCGCAGCGGACCGCGGGGTGACACGCAGCGGACGCGGCCGCGCGAAGGGGGGGGGGGGGGGGGGGGGACAGGATGTGGTCACGCACATTCGCGCGAGATTGTATCACGGCTGCCAGGGAGCGCCTCACGCAAGCTCGCGGAGAAACCGCCGCGTCGCGGGGTAGAGGTGGGATATTGTCGAAATATGTCTTGTGATCTTGTCGATGAACTATGTTCACAATGGTAGAAATATCTATAACGTGACTGAAATAAATGTCGTTGAAATACATACAATCATGCCTGTACGAGGAAGGCAGTTTATTGTCTCTTCTATTCTATCTATATTTGGCAGCTCATCATACCGAAATCACGTATCTTGTGGAGTAATTTGGAACTTTCCCTGAGGTTCTCCCACTCTTTTTACCACTTACCCCTTGCTAAACACTTTCAGCCCAGCGAGCTCCACAGCAGAAAACTTAAAAGAGGCTGATTAAAGAGCAATCGATCTGGCTATGCTTTATTGACTATCTATTGTAATTTTTTATCCGTAGTCCTGAGACCATAACAAATAATATAGGTACTATAAATACAAATAAAGCAATATATCGATATATTACGCTGCTCATCACTAGCGGATGTGGCGCGCGCGCCTGGGAGGCACGTCGGCGTCGCTCCCGCGAGCCACCACCAGCTCTTTACCAGCTCATTGCGATGCCACCTGGCGACCGCGCTATGCCCCGACTGCTAATCTCGGCAAATGATAATTGTAAGGCAAATTACCGTAATGTCGGCCTGTGTGGCTGGTGTACACTTATTACCATAAAAGTTATGTAACGTCTGGTAATGGTCATTTATAATTACTTGAGAATGTCTATCTGCACTGCCTTTTGTGCACTAATGGTGATTCAGTATCTAGTTTTTTTTTTATGGTAGGTTATAATATGTTTTAAGTTTTAATCACAGGTGTGAAAAGTTTCTGAGCTGTAAAACGAATTGGGGATGGGGAATCATTCTCACAAATCTCAAATTGACAGATTAATTGGAAAATAATTAAAAAAACTGTACCTATATATGGTTGAATAATTGTCTTCAGCACTGAAATCAACCTAGATTATACTATTTGAAGAGGTCCAATGGAGCCTTTAAAACAAATATGATCCCTTTACATTTTAACTTGAAATAGCAAATAGTAACTGACAAAGGCCAACCGAATGGGAATCAAACACATTTTGTTTATCAAAAGTTTTCCCATTTCGGGCCTATCAGTTCAAAGAGTATAAGACAGTGTGACAGACGCACAGACAGATCATGATGAGTCGAAATCATGTCCTAGATGGAAGCCTTTAGGATCTGTGCAGACCAGAAGAAAATACTGAACAGGGCTCATAAACGGTAAATAGACTCTGAAAGCAAGCCACTAAAGTTCAAAATCATTTGGCGAGTTCTGTTACCCGTAGCTTTTCGCAATGCGGATATAATTTTGAACTTTGTAAATTTTGCCATAAAGTTGGTTTTGCAATGTCTTTATAGATAGATTGTCCTTTTCTGGGGTATTGTCCGTCTGTATGAACCCTTAAAGTTATTAGATATAGACAAACATAAAATTTAATATTAAAGTTTGGAATACTAGACCTACTTTCGGGATTAGGTTTTGATTTGAATTTAAATGTAATTAGTTGCAAATAGGAATATGGTTTCTAGTTTTTGGTGCAAAGTACAATGAACCTTAAATACCATTTATATAAGGTATATTTACCTCAGAATATATTTACTTTCTAGAAATATCAGAGATATTATTAAATTAATATTCAGATTCAGATTTAATATCTGTTACAAATACGTTTTTTTTTACGAAGGGTAAATGGGGTAAAATCGATATTTATTTATATTTTAGTGATTTTATGCCTTGATATCGTATTTACGATCTTATGTGTGCTTTTTAACACGCTTTTATTAGCTTCACTTGTATGTATGTATGCATGTATGTATGTATGTAACCGACTCCTTTGGACTCGATTTTGACCCACTTTAAACGGACAGATTTAATTCAAACTTTGTACACTTATCAAGAATCAGCGACAATATAATAATTTCATAGGTTTATCTCATTATCCTGATTAGGATCACCAGGATTAAATAAATAAAAAAAAACAATTGAACGTTTGAATTCAGACAACACGTATTGCTGCTAGGACTAAAAAGTGAAAAATAAATATAGTTTAAAAAAAACTAAAAAACACGCTTTTAAAGTACTTCTAACTAAAAAAGTGAAAAATAATTCCTAATGTAAGCTGAAATTGGTAATGAACAAAAAACACTAGTATTATTGTGAAAAAGCGTGGGGCGCTCTGTGCCATATTTTTCGTCTATCGAGCAACCCACGCTTTTTCACAATAATACTAGTGTTTTTTGTTCATTACCAATTTCAGCTTACATTAGGAATTATTTTTCACTTTTTTAGTTATTTTAATCTAGTAGATTTAAGTAACAATATCAACAATGTCGTTTTTCAATACTTACTAATATCATTAAACTAAAGAGTTTGTTTGAACCAGTGTGTGTCTCTGAAAGAAATAATCGGATCAACAATGTGAAAATGGCAATAACGTGTCATTGCTTTTTTTGTTTCTTTAAATACTTTAAAATAAAAACTAACTTAAATCAACAACCACTTTAACTAGTCACTGACTAATCTATCGTACATAACGCCAACACGAGTGATGACGTCACACAGAAACTGAAACTTTCAGCTTAGTGACGTAGCCTATAAAATATCTGGTAATGTTGACACCTGTTGCTATGCCGGCCGGGCTGTTATCTAACAAAACATCCGGTTTGATCCAGTTACAGCCAGTTATAACGACTCTATTTTGTTGACTGTACTCGGTGACTTGTGGTTTTGATTTGAGTTTCGTGTATAGAGTACAGATAGTTACAGAAAGCATGATAGCATGTATACATAAAGTGATATATATATAATATATGTATTTTAGTGGTTCAAGAAGTATTTTTTTAGAGTTATTTTTTTATTTGGACCGTGCTGTCTTTAGATATGCAGTGTTTGTATTGTTATTAAAAAGGGGTCAATATCGCTCATTATTTAATCAACATTTATCAATTTCACTGTAAGTGCTACACAAGGTAAATTCTCATTGATAGATAAAAAAACTAACTAATAAATCGGCAAATAGCCCCTATTTCGTAACAAAGTTTCCCCGAAACAAGAGCGTTGGGTGCGTTTCAAAAAAGAAAACAAAACAACTTTCTCACCGTCCTTAATTCCGTCCACCAAATTAGGGCAGCACGCATGCCAATCGATATCGCGTGATTATCGAGTATAATGGTCGCGAGTCGTCCCCGAGACCCGGTCCGTCAGACCCATACCGTCAGACCCGGTCTTGGTCTAAAAGACCCGCCGGATAAATTGAGCTTTATGTAGGGGAGCATACTATTATTGTGAGGTAAGAGGATTTGCGATGTGCGTTGTACGGTTGTAATTAAATCGATGCTTTTATTCGGCTGGTAGGCTTGTGGGTGAAAAATTAATTTGATACGGTTAAAGTTTGACGTTTTATCGATAAATTGTTTCTATAATGTAAGTAGATATGTGTTAGGTACTGCATTTTTTTTTAGTTTAATTTAGTTTATTTTGTTGCTACTGTGTATAGTTAGAAAGTGAATAGATTAGGTGAAATTGTGTCTTTAAAATAACTTAAAGAGCCGAGAGAGATTCGTTTGTAGTATTATACAATTCCGGTAACCCTCTAGGTACGGTATCGATGGAATTAAAATTAAATCGACCCCGGGCGTATTTGTAGCGGCTGAATAATTTACTGCGATTTGATTGGTCATCACGGGCGCTTTATTTGCATAATTGACCATTAGCAAGTTTTTGTTTACAGCCAACTACGAGTTGGGCAAAGCAGTCGTGTGTAGCCGGAGGCCACATCTCTATCGTTCGGGGACGCATTTGCATTATTTTATTCAAAGCCCTTCACCGCCGTTAAGTTTAAGCGAAACGCGCGTTAAGAGAACCTTTCCCTTCAGAATTATTTACTCTCTCCTACTAACGCTGGAAAACTGTGAAAAGCAAAATGTGCTACGAAAATATAGAAAAATATATACTCAAATTCTCCAGCAGGATTAACGAAACCCGACCGGCTCATCAATAAGGGTTCCAAACAAAATTCCGTCTCGAATATCTTGAGCGGCCTCTCGTTTGTACGTAAACACGCAAAATCCCTGTGAAGGTACGGCCGCGGTCTCTAGACATGTGCGGGACATAAATTTGGCGAGCGTTACGTAGGTACAGGCCGGCCGCTATGTGCCGCAGACCCGCAGTACATAAGGCGTACCTATGTACGGAGCAACACGGGCGTCACTTATCCGCGCGGAGGATGCGGTCCGTCCGATCGGGCCCCGGCGGGCGAGGGAGGCCACCCTACCCCCTCGCGATTCATTAAGGCGGCCGCGCCCGACGTGGCGGACGGTCGCGGAGTCTCCGTGAATTCAAATTAGAGGCGGCTCGGACGTCGTGCGATAGGGATGCGACACCCTCCACTGAGCACCCTCGCACAGCTGTGTCGATAATTACTGTCGCTTTGAGCAGTGCCGATGCGTTGGCGTAGAAACTGTACCCTATTTACTACGTATTAAGAGAATTCAAAATATAAATACTGTTTATCAACGATGTTACTATTACTTATCCCTGAATGGCATACCGACTTCTGTTATGCAATTCTTCATTTACCTATGACGTGTAAAAATATTGTCTTTGTGAATGACAGACCAAATTTGACTCACCCGTGCTTTCAATCTCTATGCTATCCCAAGTCAACGAAGCACATTGTTACTGTTAGTTCTCACAAAATAAACAATTCGAAGATGAACAATATGGCAGGACCTGAGCTATTCAGCGGTGTGTGATATGACTGTTTCTTAGTATTTCTTAAAAATTATATATTTCTTAAAAATAATACCAATCACTGGAAACTATATTATCGAGCCAACTTTATATCAAACTAATAAAAATAAACTTTCAGAACTGTTATATCGATAGCACACCGGCAACATCACTAGCGCCCCTTTGTCTCGACAAGACAGACGCGCAGCACGGGGCGCGGGAGCGAGGCGGCGCGCGGGGGGCGGTCCAGCACGTGCCGGACGGAAGTCGCGCCCCGCGGCCGCACCGCGCTAAATGATTCAAAACTCGCCCCGGACTCCGGACTCCGGACCTGCAAGATTTATGCCTCTACCCCAGCCCTAGATTAAAGATGTCGCGCCTTTATTGAAATACCTTAAAATATTCGCGAGTACACCAAGGCGACCGGCGACCGGCGAGTTGATGCCGATGCGCCCCATTCATTCACATTCAGCTCTCGCACTCATTTCATTCACTCTTTATTATTTGTTTTTCGGGCTGTTTATTGTGGGGAGTGAGTTCTCGCGTTATTTTTTTTTTCTTGCTCATGCCAATTTGTATAAAAGTCCAGTTATTTGTGTCTTTTTGCGTACGTATAGTTGTGTATGGGGTAGTGCGTCATTAGTGGTGAATATCAAATGGTACTCATGCACAAAGGGGTGCTGTAGTCATGGTAATTTTATTTTATATAGTTAAATTGTTTAAAAGTTAGATCTATCTATGATAAGAAATTAACCTCATATAGTACTGCTCTAGAAGGACCCAAAATATTTGCAAAAAAAATCATTTGTAACTAAAATCTTATTAAAAATACAAAGTTTTTAGGGTCTAAATTACTACCAAAGTATTTTACTTACATAATTTTTTAAAATAAATTGATTATGTTAAAGGTAAGTTCATATCAATTTTATTGAACGGTCAATAATTCCACTTTCAATAATTCTATGTTATGAGCTTTAAAGATATTTTCGTAGAAAATTGCTTAGTTGACGAAGATATATGCCAATCTAAATAGACCTCTTTGTCCGGGTCTCTCCTTATGATCCACATGCTTTTTATAATCAACATATTTTCTTTTAATAAGTAAATATCTATTAGTAATAAGCTAAAGTAATATAAAAGTAAATGACTAAGTATAATATATAGTTGTTCGGATGTCGAGAACTATACGAAAGTCAACTTGCGCATATTCCATAATGTGTTGCACATTTTAATCCTATTACAGTACCGTAGTAGGTACCTAATGAAAACCACATGATTCACTACGGAGATATTACAAGGAACTAGTTACTAATACATGATAATATGAAGGGAGTCGAGATTTTTGGCTAAATCCAGAAGATAGATATAAAAGATATACATATATTTAAATTTTATGTTTCATCCTAGCCTATACCTATGTCCTACATTAGAAGTAAAAGTTTCTTTTTTTTTTCTACTTTAAAATATTTAGGTACCGTGGCCATAAATGATATAATATAAGCGTCGACTTATAAGGTCCTTTTATTCCTCGATTAAAACCAATACCAATACAACAAACGAAACCTATAGGAACCAAAGCAATAAAAAAAAGTTATTTCAAAAAGAGAACAACATACAAATTGTCAAATTAGTTTATTAGCGGAAAGTTGGCAACAGTGATCAGTTGGCCTCACGAACAAAGTTTGCCGCGACGACGGCGAAGCTGGGGCCAATATGCAAATGTGAACTTTCCCTCTTTCGGAGGGCGGGAGGGCATTACGACTGCACTTGGCCGATTTACGGCACTCCCCGGCTTTCAAATTGAAACTTACTACAGTCCGCGGACTCATACGTACTTTTTTTTAAGATGAGATATTATGTGTGCTGTGGTGCGATATGTTTTGTACCTTTTGGCGCCATATCTTTTGTTGGATGATGTTTGATGTACTGTTTTTGTTGTGTGGTTAGATTTGTCGTTTTAACATGCGATGTGACCTAAAAGCAGTATTCTTGTTACGCGAACTTAAAGTTAGGTAATTAGATGTTAATATTATAAACATTGATTAATGATACACTAGTTGATAATCCCGGCGTTAAACTTGAACTTCAAAAGTAATTTAGTAGATCGTGACGAGCTCCTAACTAATTACAGATAACATTTATCCGTGACAGCATAATACCTATCTAAATATTTAGCAAGTTGATGAAACATTATCTACGTCCTAAATGTTTCGACAGCTCTGACAGAAATATCCCGTAGGCAATGCTAGGTAATACCGGTCCCATCTTCTGAGTAATTAACGCGATTGCGAGAGCGCTAGCTATGTACTGAAATAGTGTTTGAAATAGAGACGCCTTTAGCCAAGATTCGAGATGCAATGGCCTATATACGGGACGAGAAGGATATCAAAGCAATCTGGGCGGGCGGCCGTCCGAGGTGCAATTCGGGCCTGCTCCTTGCGCATATTGCATGCACGTACCAATGAAGTTTGCTTTGTAGGCGGTAATCTGCGGGGGAGTATCGGTCGGGGTGGTGGGTGGCGGGTTATGTACACACGAGCCCGAGGCGTCGAGGTAGGCAAATGGCCGGCGAGGCGGGCGCGTAGGCCGACAGATCTCGAGCGATATCGATCCGCGGCCGGCCCGACGCCCGCGGCCGCTCGTCGCCACGGACAACACTCGCAGCGCGGCGGCGGCGCCCACCCGGCACCCGGCCGCGACAAAAACACTCCTTTGTTTGCCCACGACCAAGTGCGGCCTGGGAAGCGAGCCCCTGTTGACAATGGAACTGACACGTTTGAACAACCGGTGAGCCGCGGCGATGGCTGGACGCCGGTTCTTTTTATGCGACCACGACTATAATTTCAATATCTTAACTTTTTATTTTTTGGGTACATGATTTGAAACAAAACAGACCTAACATGTTAATGGTAATACCCATGCATACTGACCTACCTCAATGCAAAAATATGGTAATTAATAATGCTTAATATCGATGTCGATAAAAAGCGGTAATGTAGAGTCACCCCTAGTCAGCGTCGCGACCGCTAGGCGGCGCGGCGCGGCGGGTGGCGCAAATCACTCGCGCGGACTGCCGTTCTTGGAGAGCGCCCCCGCGCTGCGCTCCTTTATCAACGTGTTTAGTTTTATTTGTCGATAAAAAAATACCGTTTCGTGCACTAACCGTGGACCGGAGGATGTGGTCTTTTATGTCGTATATTTATGTTGGGTGGAAGGGGTGCTGTAGTATATTTATGTATGTGCTTCATGCTTTTCTTGTGCATGACTAGTGGCTTTGAGGCAGGTTTATCAAAAGGGAATTGCCATGATGTATGCTGAGCTCATGAACTAAGAAACAGTCTTATAAAAACATGGGGTACCTAAACATGTTTTTTTTACTTTAATGTTATTAATTATTTGAATTATACTAGTAACGGTTCTAGACCTATTGCTTACCAGTCATAGTAGGTCTTCATTAAAAATCTAAAAATCATCAACACAAAACCAACACAGTAATACATCATATTCAATTTGAGTCAGAACACGCGACCGTTGCTACGCGCCAACTAGACTTACTTCGCGAACACCAAATCGATACTAACTATCGACAACGTTGGCAACGGACGCGTCGCAGCACTAGTGCGGTGGGCGTCTTGTTCGAAATCCGAATAACGCTTGGTCAAGCGCGATTCAAAGGGACGTGGCATGGTCTAATTTGCGCTGGCCATAGTGACGTACCGTGCGCCACGACGTATGCGGTGTACCTCGGGCTGCGCTTTTGAACTGAATATTATATGTACTCTGCGCTCAGGGCTCAGGTCATAGTATCTCTGTGTACGAGAACGTCCATTTCTTATTCACCGTTTGCGGAGGCTGACATTGTTTTCATGTTCTGTTGTGCCGTTGTGCGGTAGTCAGCTCTTTGTGTGGCTCTAGTGTGCTAGTCATTGGTGTATAGCTTTCCTAATTAGGATGAGATGGTACTTAAGTCGTTAAACAGTTAAGTAGGTACATAAAGATGAGTTTTAATCTAACAAAGGTTAACTATCGAAAGTTTTAGGAACAGATAAGGGTAGGAAAGAGTTTTAATCAAATTAGACGCGTTTAATCCAGCGTCTTATTGCGCGGAAGGCTTATCGCTTACCACTAAGCCGCTGTAGATTAGGTACTTACTAATTACGTGTGTTAATTATGCTTAAGAGAGACGATCTTCGGCACACAAGATCTTAGAGAGCTTTGTTTAAAGGCCCTTTAAAATAATTTAAGGCTCTTTGAAGGTCTGAAGTAGACATATTTTAATAAGCTCAAGGCACGTAGTGGTCACTAAGTCTATGTTGCAGGCTTGCTGTATAAATTAAAGGTAATATAATATGTATCTTAGAAAGGCGCGCGTGACGCATACGAATACACACATCTTGCTATAATGAGCTACACATCACCCCTGGCTATGTGTGATCAATTTATGGTACTTAACGTTTCATAATCTTTAGTCTTTTATAACCCAACAACAATTGGAAACCCTTCTCTTGACATTTTTAGTTATGTAAACTTTTTGATTAAATCTAGAAATCAACTTTTTTTCTGATTTTAACTATTTCACATTGATTTTCGATCACAGCTTCGGCTATATACAAAGGTATCTGGAATTCAGAAAAGGATATCAATTGATACCCCTTTCCGAATTCCGGATAAAATCTTTGCCAATTTTCATTAAGACCCGTTACCCAAAATTATAATATCTAAGCAACAAACACTGGCTAAAGCACAAAGCATCAAGCTAAAGTGGTTTTGGGTTGGTAAAGACCGATGACTATTGGACCAACCAAGTCCTTGAGTGGAAACATTTCTTAGTCCACAAATTGACAAATGTAGTGTACCTGTGACCTGGGCCTCGATTCAGCTATCAGCGGTCGGTCAGTGTACTTGTCACTGTGCCTAATTTTCTTATTCAGATAAGCCTACAATAAAATGCCATTGAACTCTCGAAGAGAATGATCGTAATGACCAATTAATGATCGGAATGACAGTTAGCAGAATGCCAATTATCGTAAAAATTACCAAATGAAGCAGGTCATTCGGTCAATTCAAGCAACTCTTGAATAGCTGAATCGAGGCCCTGAAAAAGGTAACATGGTCTTACTGGATGTGGAGGACCGGGCGTTGTGGCGCAACTTGGGAGAGATCTCTTTCCAGCCGTGAACCACGAATCCACGATAGGCTGAGTTGATTTGAACTTATATTGGGAAAGTAAATTAGATCTATTATATTGTTTAAATCATATTTAGCATGCCCTAGTCTGTTATACATAGAACACTCTACATAATATTTCTACTTATCTAACTGAACTAACTATACAGGCTTAAATAAAAAAAACTACAAAGTTATCACATTTTAAACTACAGTCGGTCACAAGTCACAATAAATTGTAAAAGCGAATGCTGAAAAGAAAATTGATAGTGAAAGTACTGAAAAGTTTTCAATGAAAAGTGAAAGTCGAGTCGCAAAAGTTGCGAATACCGACTTTGTTTTCCTCAACTTTGGATTCAATTTGTGGGAGGAGGGTGGGGCTACATCCCCCTCTCTTTCCCCCAACCGTTTATGGTACCCAACAATAATAACCGTGGGAAGTTATCTTTTTCTAACAAACTTTTATACAAATATTTGTTTAGTATTTTTTTATTTTTTGACGAAGTTAAAAGGGTTTTTAAGGTGTATCCTTTTCGATTGTTTAATTTTATTGGTTTTTAAATTTTCCTTTTTTTAATGGGTTAAGAGTTTTTAACAAATTATATGCACGCACCAATTAGGTACTATCATTTTATTTATTTATTTAATAATCTATAGACACAATAGTTTATAGAAAAAAAAAAAATTAGATATTTACAAATGATGTACCTACATGTAAGTACGTATAGAAAAATATGTAGGTTAATGGCGAATTGTGTCCTTTTACTTTAGAAAATGGTAGAAAAGGAGAATGACCATTTCCAGTATCGCTTCAATCTAAATTGTGCCATAAGTTGGTGATAACAGTAATTCATTTTTTCAATTTATAAGCCTATATCTAATAGTAGATAATCATAACTTCCCCGGACAAAAACTGATAAAAATAAAAGTTTTTCTTGTGTATGCAGGTTAAGTACCTACATACAAAACAAAAACTTCGTACATTCCTACCTACACTCTACACTCATTCAAAACGATACCATAAATAGTCACGCGAAGCGAGTGTTTTTGTGTTTCATTACGATATACATACTTTTAAGAAGTAATAATTATATTACCCGTGTTAAATAATGTCATATCATGGGCCACGTGGAATGCGTTTGTCACCGAGAGAATCATCACAGAGTACTTTAAAAAGGGTTAATAATCATTACGTTATTAAGATTGGGGCACGCTTGTACCACCGAACTAGATTACTGGAGTACCTACAAGCAGTTCTTCATAGTAATACGACATAATGAATTTCAAGTCCAAGCTCTATTTTTAGATGATATTTTTGACGAATATGTGTATGAAAATGTAGAACTTGATGTGTAGCTATGTACCTACCACACTTTCCGCCCCTAAGACGACCCACTGACCAATAAACTTATGTTTTAAGTATCTGCAGTAGTTATTTAAAATGCCTGTGTGATTCGCATTTCTAGTTATTATTATTTTTATATCAGTAGACTGACAAACAGAAAGATCTAGCTAAGAAAGAAGTACCTAAGTGGTCACCGTCGTCTATGGACATTTCGAATACCATTAGAATTTAATCTTTACCATCTAATATGTTGATGATGAGGTACTAAAAAGTAGTCACTGTTCTATCAGCATAAAGTAGGTGTAAACAACTCCCCCTACTGCTAGCACAACTTATAGATTACCTGGCCTCTGTCAAAACTCAATAAAAATAGCTAGTTTGATTGTAATAAAAAAAAAATAACAAGATAACAAGATGAAATCTGTGGAAATGTTTCGTCAAAAGAATCGCTTTTTACAACTAATTCAATTCAAAACTACGACAAAACGCGGAGAATTATTTAAAAAAAATTTACTGTATTTAAAAGTACCTTAATCATACTTTATAATAAGATATATTACATTGAGGCACAATATATTTGATAATGATACTAAGTGCCATAGTCACTTGGTCATTCTCCTTTAATGATTTTGTGTGCAATTAGTTATATTATTTATCTGACAAATGACAATCATCCTAAATTGAATAATTATCCTCTTATTATTCAATCTATAGCTACTTGTATAATAAAGCTGAAGAATTTTGTTTGTTTAAAAACATACACTTCTGAAACTACTTTTTGTCAATCTTTAAGCATTTAATAATCCTATTCTTGGGAAAATGCTTTTAACTTAACATTATTTTAAATGCTATGGGAGAAAAGTAAGGCGAGTAAAACCGCTGGACACAGTAATTAATAAGAATTAAGTCTTCATCGTTTAGTTATTAAAATTTAGTCTATAATCCCAAATTACAACTGAATCTAGAACTCAATCTTACTTAAATCTTACTCTCGCGAAGTCTAACAGGTGGTCAAAAGTACAATAGTTTTACAATTCGTATACAGTGCTCTTTATAAAGTTATGGAATTTTTCGTACTGCTAGCGCCATCTATGATTTAGACAGAGAACTAAGTGATTTCAAAGAGTTCAATATAGTTCCTATTTAATCCGTAATAAAAAGATTTCGGTTCTATTTACTTAATTGTCCTTGTTTTATTTATATAGCACATTATTCTTCTAATTTACTTTGGTACTAGCACTTATTTACAGTATAGTATCTTTACGTATTGCGTTCGGAATCTAATACACAGAACTCCTTTTAACGTCTTTATTGTATTTTTAACGTTTCATTGGTCCTTATTTACAGCATTTATATTAAAATTCAAACGACACTTTTTTTACAAATTAATGAATTCGACTCACAAGCAGGTTCTTTTATTTTGAAACACACATAATTTTTCCCGATTCTAACCTTAGTTATGGACCACTAGGATGAATAACATACACCTAGACAGACAGAATTTCGTTTCCAAATTTAATACTCCAAATTCCAATCCATCTAAAATATATTTTCTTTTCAGCCGGAGCGCCTAATATCTCCATACACAGCGATCATCCGCCGCAGCGCGAACTCATTCGAACTGGCGCATGTGCTTGCATCCTGGCTACTGGGGTCAGGATATGACGCGTACGTGGTGGTGGGCTGTGCCAAGAGAGATGTCTGCATGGCTATCAGATACAGGACAGTTTATCCAGATATACCGGATGATAATGAGGTAATACTTTGAACCAGATTACCCATTTTTCGTATATAAAATCGAGATACCAGATATAATCTTTATTTCGACCTTCGATTATGTAAAATGTCGACTTAGAAAAAAAAAGACATTGATCAAACACGTGCCAACCAATTATTACTCAGTACTCAATGCTCAATATTTATACTTATAATTACTGGAATGAATTAGGTTACAATCCTTTAAGTGACTTGTATTTAAAGTTTATATACAAATATCAATATCTCATATAGACATGATAGATACAAGATATATCATCTTAAAATACTGTAATTAAAAAAAATGTATACACTTCTAACATGTATATTACAGGAAGAAGAGGAAGAACCACCACCGGAAGAAGAGCCCCGGTATCGTCTGGTGCCGCTCCCGGATCTGACGTCAAAGTACTGCAACGAGATGGACGCGAAGGAGGCCGCCAAAGTCCAGGGAGAGATTGACAAAGTCGAAAATGAGAGGAAGGCAAAAATTGCTGTGAGTTCTGTTTTAATTTAATTGGTTATTTATTCTTATTTACCAACTTATTTGGAACAATGTTTGATTTCGGTGAACATAATATTAGCTTTTACTCTGTATGTTAAGGAGCGAGATTAGACAACTTCGGATTAACTATCAGTTCAACCTTCAACTATTGTATAATCCAAGTTGTACCTAACTCGAATTCTAAAAGCCTTATTTTGAACCTTGACCCTGAACAGTAGATAAGTAGATCTTCCATTTTGAAAGTCATTATATAAAAGTTAAATTACTTTTTGATAATAACATTTCAGGAGTTAGAAAAGCCACCTCCAGACGAGATAGACGGTTGGCGAACACACGCCTGGATCCTGGTGCTGCCAGGGTTTATGGGAGTCGAGGAACCATTCTTCATTGAGCCCAGTGAGGGGAACGGGTACCCTCTTAATACTGAACACTACCAGCACATCGAGAGCGTATACAATAACGAGAATTACTACGTAAGTGTCTTTGGCCTTAGAAAATGTTATGTAGACTTGACAGAAATTAAAAAAAAAAACAATTGAATAGGGTAAACATGAGTGTGGTATGTGCAAAGCGTTTGTATTGCATCTTATTTAATAAATAACTCACATACAGTAGAGAAATTATAGCAAATCATTAACTTCTGGCCTCAGAATGTGGTGTTCCGTCGCTTCCGCGGACAAGTACCACCAGAACGCACTAAGACGTAGTGCAAGGAAGATTACTAACTTAATTTTAAACAATATATACTAACAACTTTTGTATAAAATATCTATGTTAGTCTGTAAGTTATATGTCTATGGGCCTTAGTAGCCTGAAAATAAATGATTTATTATTATATTATTAGAATGCCTTTGATGCTAACAATGAGTCGATAAGAAATTCAATTTATTATCTGGTGATTCCAGAGTAATAATACCTCTTCAATCAATATCATAAACTTTTTTTCCCCACTAACTGCAATAGTGCCTAAACGGCTCACCATGGATTACCAGGTGAACATCCAGCCTGAACCAGAAGAGAACCTCAGTTCCTTATCCTACGACCTGAGCGACCTGAACTGCTGGGAACACCTCCTGGCCGGGGAGCCGTACTACCGGCGGCAGTTCGTGGGCATCGACACTACTGACAAGCGGACGGCGGTGGAGACCGAGAAGCACCTGGATATGCCGTGCAGCTGGGTCGAAAAGCTGGATATTACTGCTGACGGTTTGTTCGGTTTGCTCTGAATTAAATAAGATGTAAAATGTTCCATGTTTCGTGTGTTAGAGGTTGTCATATGGGTAGCTCTTGTCGTCAAAAAATTTAACCAAATATAATCAAAATTTGGAAGAGATCTTGTACGCAATAAAAAAATATATAAAATAGCAAAAGTTTATTAGAAATGCCGCGTCAGTTACATGGCAGCATATTTTTTAAAGTAACCTATAGATTTAAAATATCGAATCTAACCTTACTAGAGCCTAACCAAGTGACTTAGGTACATTTAGTAGGCAGTCATCATGTTTACTTTCAGAATACGAGCAGCGCTACCCCGGCAGTCACAAAGTGCTCCATTACAAGAAGGTCCTGCTAGAGAAGTTCTCGCCCTACTCCCAACGGAACGGCATCGTCAAGAGAATCAAGATATTTGATGATTACGCTCTCACAGTCCCTCTGCACACGTAAGGCCTTCATCATCATCATCATCATATCAGCTCGGAATCACCCACTGCTGGGTATAGGCCTCCTCTTTTTTCTGCCATTGTTCTCTGTCTTGCGCGTCCCTCATCCAGATGGTTCCAATTACCTTGGCTATGTCATCAACTCAACGTGCTCTCGGTCGTCCCTGACTTCTTCGCCCTGTCCTTGGCCACCATTCTGTCAGAATTCTACTCCATCGACTGTCAGTACGTCTAGCTAGGTGTCCTGCCCAACTCCATTTGAGTCGCATCGCCCGGTCCCCGACTCCAAGGCGACCCACGACTATGTACAGTCACGAGCAAAAATATGTATACTCATAATATTGTTAAGGAATTATTATAAGAATAAGCAACTATAAATAAGAGGTACAATAAAATATAATGTTCCGCCGAACTAATGAACCCACGCAGCAAAGGTGAGCCACGCATCCGTGCACAGCCTGCGCAGCAGTGGGTTTCCGCCTTTATATTAAAGGCCAAAGGCCTGCCTACTTTGGGATCAGATGTGCGAGTTAGCCCAAAATAATATTAAATTCTATGTTTAATTTATTATAATTTAGATTAGTAAACCTTTACTGTTAGCTTCTGAATGTGACAAAGTAGAAAGATTATTACAGAAAATGCCCTTTCAGGTACGAATGGTACTCGCAAAGAGAGGATAAAATGCACACTGTTCACATCAACCACGTGGAGCGAAAGATTCGAGAGAAATTCTTAGTCGGCCGGAAAGACCATCTCTTGAGTAAGAACCTTTTTTCTTTTCAGTGTCCACTTATTTTAAGTTGATACGCTATGTTTTAAAAGAATCGTCATAGAGAAGAATTATCTCACAAGTTAAAAAAAAACCCTTCTTGAGGTCAAAATTTATTTATACCAAATAGGCGACTGTTTCAAAATAACGAACTCGAACTCAACGAAACTTGAACTTCTGCAATCTGAAATCCAATAACAATGATTTATTCTAACTTCTCCCGAGCCTTTTCCCAACTACATATGTTGGGGCAGCTACCAGTCTTACCGGATTCAGCTGAATACTTATTTTACATGGAGCGACTGCCTTTTTTTTTTTTTTTTAAGCAGGTGAAACTCATTTATGAGCCAGCCTTGCATCTCCATGGGGGGGTGGAGATGCAAGAGTCCGGGCTTCCAGAGCCTTGAAAAAGGCTCCGACTACTCCGGCAAAACACCTGGTGCCATCTTTCGCCTTAGTGGCGGCGTTACGGGACCAACCGAAGTCTTTGCACCATAACGCCCCCGGTGACTGCCCGCTTAGTGGCGGGCCCGACATGACCCCCCTCCTATGCCAGAGGGAGGACAGCGGGGGCAGTGTATGGCACTACACCACCCCCACCCAGCAAAGAAGGAGACGCGTGCAAAGAAGGCTAAGGGACCCCCGTCCCAGCCCTCTGCGTCCCCCCCAGGGCAGGTCTGACAACGGCAGTTCTCGTCCGCGCCCTACCCACCCGCCGTCGGCGGAGCAATGGAGCGGAAGGGTCAGCCTCCCGCTCGCGCTCCGAGGTCTCTTTCTGCGAAATGACAATCTCGCAGAAATGAGACACAGCCCGCCAGACACGATCGTCCGCGACCATGGCATTAATCACACCCGCGAGCGAAAGGTCCGGGCCAGCAACTCCACGCAGGACACGGCGCTCAGTATCGAAGCTAGTGCAGACCTCGAGTGTGTGCTGCGCCGTGTCTTCTATTGCGCCACAGTGGTGGCACGAAGGGGACTCCTCCCGCCCTATTCGGTGCAGGTACGATCCGAAGCACCCGTGTCCGGACAGCACCTGCACCAAACGGAACGTGAGGAAACCGTGGTGTCGCTCCAGCCATAGGTCCAAGAGCGGACCCACAATTTCAGTGACGCGGCGTCCGTAGCGGGCGCTGGCGAGATCCAACCGCCAACGGAGGACCATTTCGTCGTAGGCCTCGCGCCGCACGGCGCCGCGTTCTTCTGGGGTTAGGCGCTCCCCGAGCGCTTTCCGGGCCGCCGTCTGGTGGTATACGGCGGCCAGGACCCCAGCTTCTAGCTCCCAGGGGGGAGTACCGGCAAGGGCGCATGCTGCTGCGTGCCCCACCGTACAATAGGCCCTCCCAATGCGTTGCGCGATTGCCCGCTGGGGCCTGCGCAGGAGGGCCACGTTTTCCTTTCTATAAAGGGAGTCTGCCCATATTGGCGCTCCATAAAGCGCCATAGAGCGCAGGACTCCAGCGTAGAGGCGGCGGCAACTAGTCCGTGGCCCCCCCAGGTTAGGAAGGAGCCACGAAAAGGCGTTAGCCGCTTTAAGGAGGCGCGTAGCAAGACCTTGAAAGTGGGGGCCAAACTCCCACTTGGCGTCCAGGATCAGGCCCAGGTATTTCATCCTGGCCTTCACATCGATCCTGACGCCAGCTACCACAACGTGCGCATCAGGAGGCTTGCGCTGACGAGGCCCTGGAAAATATATAGCCTCCGTCTTTTCCAGGGCTACTTTTAGGCCTAGACGTCCCATTCTGTTGGCAACCAGCGTGCCGCCAGCAGAAGCCAGGCGCGCCGCTTCCCCATATGTCCTTCCTTGGGCAGTGACTAGGGTATCGTCTGCATAGCAGAAGATACCCATGCCTGAGAGGAGGGCGCCCCGAAGCACCCAGTTATAACCTATGTTCCACAGGAGTGGCCCAAGGACCGACCCCTGTGGAACTCCAGTGTCCACCCGGCGGCGCTTGACGCTACCGTCCTTACTTTTAAAGAGAACTTCGCGGTCTCGAAGGTAGTCAGCCAGAAGCGCCGCCAGGTACTGCGGTACTCTGTGGTACCTCAGGGCCTCCAATATTACGGCGTGAGGCAGGGAGTTGAACGCGTTAGCGATATCAAAAGATAACGCCACCACTCCCTGCCCTCTCTCTTTCGCCTCTGCGCACAGGACTTTTAGGCCCTGGACTGCGTCTATGGTGGACCGACCCTCACGAAACCCGAATTGGGCTTCAGATAGGTCCGGGCCGGTCCCGGCAAGATGGTCCTTGAGGCGAACCGCGATTATTCGCTCGAAGGTCTTGCCCGCCTCATCCAAAAGGACGATTGGCCGATATCCTGACGGGGAATCGGCCGGGCGCCCATCTTTTCGAAGGAGGACTAGCAAACCCTCCTTCCACGGTTTCGGGAACCTCCCGATAGAAAAACACCGGTTGAAAAGGTCCCGAAACCGTTCCTTCAAACGGGAAATGGCGATGGCCATAACCCGCGCCTGTACGCCATCGGGGCCGGGAGCCGTCTTCTTGCCACTTAGGCAGGACACTGCGTCCGCAAACTCCTCTGAGGTCAGCGGAGGAATGTCCTCCGATGGGCTCATCCCGTACGGGGGATTCATCATGGGTGGGGTTATGTTGGCAGCGCTCGGAAATAGCGCCTGAACCACCCTGTCCAAAAGATCAGTTGGAAGGGTCTCCGTTAGTGGGGGACCAATAGGGCGCAGCTTGTCGCGTACCATTTTGTACGGTCTCCCCCAAGGGTCGGCGTTAAGACCCTCCAACATCTCCTCCCTCGCGGCGTCTTTAGCCTCCCTAATGGCCGCCTTCAGTGCCTTCTTCGCCTCCTGCCATTGCAGGTGGTACCGGGACTCACCCTGAAGGTCCCGGTTATGGCGACGTCGACGGAGGCGCTGATAGCTTCTTCTGGCGGCCGTACAGGCCTGTCGCAGATCAGCCAACTCTGCAGACCACCAGTAAACCGCCTTCCTAGTCGGGGGCCGACGAGACCGAGGCATGGACGAATCACACACCTCGGTCAACAAGTCCCGCATGTGAGAGGCCGCTGCGTCCACATCAGGACTGGTTGGTGGACAAAACCAGTCCTGCACTAAGGCGACCTCACCTGCCATCTGGCGGTCCAGGTGGGTAATGGCCCACCTCGGGAACGGTGTACACCCTTGTGTGCCCTGTGCTCGCTGGGAAGAGAACCCTATCCGTATGTAGCGGTGGTCTGATAGGGTCTCCATGAGCTCGACCTGCCATGATGCTACGGTGGCGGCAAGTGCAGGGGTGGCGAAAGTTAAGTCAATCACCGACCCTCCGTGCAGCCGCACACACGTGTGCGTCGTCCCTCTATTGAGGAGGGAGAGGTTGGATGAAACCGCCCACGCCTCCAAAGCCCGGCCTCGTGCGTCGTTGGACGGATTGCCCCATGCCATAGACTTTGCATTAAAGTCGCCGAGGACGACCACCTGCCTCGGCGCCAAACGCATCAAAACCCCCGAGAGGGATGGAGCGACTGCCTATCTGACCTCCACAACCCATTTTACTGGGAAACACAGTATCCCATAGAAGACTGGTTGTCAGAATTGACTTAACGACTGCCAAAGATCTATGTATGACAACCGGGACCTACTGTTTAACGTGTTTTCCGAAACACGGAGGGGTCTCGGTATGTTATAAATGGTCACCCATCCACGGACCAACCGCGGCGAACGCGGCTTAACCTGTATTATCGGTCAAACCGTACGGCTTACACTTAGCCACGATTATCATATCTATGATTTAATCTAACTTACAGATTAATAATATGCATCATTATGCCTTTTTGTTTCTTGCATGTGCAAGTGTGGCATAAATACAAAAACCTAAATATTTCTGAAATGTATTCTTACCGTTGCGATCACAATTCGTGTTATGATCACCAGAGCACATATACTCCATGGATGCGCCGCAGACGACGGTGGAAGGTGACCGTCTGATGGAGTTCAACTGGTACGCGCGCATCGACCACCTCGTCAAGCTGGTCTGCACGCCCTTGATCTTCGAGGAACATTACAATGACAGGGAAGACCGGTGAGGATTTTGAAGTATCTGTATTTAATTAATTAATGATGGCATGTACAGAATCCGTAAATATATCTTCAGCTTTTTTTATAATTTGGACAAAGCACATACTTTGCTCTGACCTCAAGGTAAGTAGCTGAAGCACATGTGTTATGGAATTAGAGACAACGAAGGTACCACAAACACCTAGACCCGAGACAATGTAGTAAAAACATTTTCTATATAGTCCGGGGATCAAAACCGGCCTCAGAGCTAGCAACACCTTGAAATCCAGCGTGTACGGCACTCGACTATGACAGACTGGCCTGTTGGTCTAGTGGTTAGTGACCCTGACTGCTATACCAGAGGTCGTGGGTTCGATTCCCACCCAGAACAAATCTTTGTGTGATGAGCACGATCATTTGTTCTGTGTCTGGGTGTAATTTCTCTATAAAATGTATGTATTTAGAAATATGTAAGTATGTTTATCAGTTGTCTGGTTACCATAACACAAGCTCTGCTTAGCTTGGGATCAGATAACCGTGTGTGAGATGTCCTGGAATATTATTATTATAGATATTTTTGTTTATCTTATATTTGTTATTCACTCATCTAGATAAACCTATTAAAAACTGTCCATTTCCTAGGTTGGAATCCCGCGTAATACTCTACACCGAAGGAACGAAGCAAGAACCAAAGCGTCAAGTGAAAGACATCACGGAGACTTACCACCGCAATCACGACATACCAGCCAAGAAAGACGTCTGGAAGAAGATATTCCATATCCAGGACAACACCATAGAACTGCTGTACCAGTACGCGTATAACTTTGTCACTAACGATACGAGGCACTTCGTCAAACCTAATCTGGCTGAAACTGGCGGCAAGATCCTCTTCTATCCGGAGAAAACTTCAGGATATATTGTGAGTAGTTTATTGTAACATCACATAACCAAGGGCTTTAGTATAGTAATAAAATTATCAGTTCCTTTAGATTAGGTATTATCTACTCAATGTTACTTTTAAATGTTGATCAACTTCTTCAAAGTTTCATTAATTATACTTACTCTACCTTTTTCAATATGATAAGGTAACTTATGGTTGTGACAATATTATTTCTTGGTTCAAGAATTCGTTTAGTTGTGATCTAGCCACTCTAACTCACCACGAAATTTTAACCACGATAAAATTCCTTTTTCTTGCCCTAGGCCGACCCAACAGCTGATGCCCCTCGTCCGCTAGACGTGTACTACGCTCTATGCGAAAACATCGACTGGGAGTACAATACGACCAAACACATCAGGGACAGAGAGACGGATGTGAACAGCTACCTGCGCCACCGTCATACGGAGCTTACTGAACCGGAGTTGTCTGTCGCGCTCTTTGATACGGAGAGGAACGCGGCTGCAAAGAAAGGATGGACTGAACAGGTCACTTGAAATACCTTTATTAGATTTTTTGTGAAAGTATGAGATTTGGAATGACTTGGCCTTTGCCCAGCACAGTGGAACAACGTAGGCTAATAAAAAAAAAGTGAGATTTAGTAGGTACAACTCCTTAGTCTAGCATTAGGTATCTATTTGTTCATTTGATGACAGTAATTAATGTATCACGATGATATGCTCATAAAGTGAAATTTTCCAAAGTACTTAGGTCTAAAAGATTATTAAACAAAAGAACTCGTTATCTTTCTTATTTTGACTATATTTCAGTCGGTGTTATTTTCTCTGAACATTTATCATTATTGCTTCATCCCAGGAAATCCAAAAAGCCGAAGTGACGGAGCGAGAAAAGGAAGCTGAAATAGATCCACTGGCACCCTACTTGGCTCGCATGTTCGGCTCCGGCCATGGTATTGGCAAGCCTTTGACTATCAAAGAAGCCACGCTGGTCAGAGAACAATGTATCAATGATTTCAAGGCGAAGCAGCTTGCCCGACAGAATCTTGTGCAGGAGAGATTCGATAAGGTGATTTATGACGTTGGCATAAAGTTTAAATTGCACTAATTTATTTGCTTTAAGAAATAATGTGACATATAAATTTACTTGATTTGAATATATTTTTTCCAGAACAATGCAGAATATAAAGCAAAGAGGCTGTGGTACTTAGCCAATCAGTTCATTCTGACTCCTGAAAAGGAAAGTGCTTATTTCGCTGCAAGGTTTGTATTCCTTTACATAGCATTTAATTTAACAGAAAATCTTCTCCTGCCTTTCCTCAAATTGACTCAACTTGCCATTTTTGTCTTCAAATTACCTGGTAGATATGTGGACATACTGACTATAATATCAAAATCTTTTATTTACAGCGCTGAACTATCATTCAAAGTCCACGCCTTAGAGGTAAGGCTGACGCGCCATCGGGACCTCTCCGGACCCCGCTTCAAGGTCCTCATGGATTACCTGGACAAGCACCCACTGCTGAAGGAGTATAACAAGATGGCTCATAGCTACCGATCTGATAGGGGAAGACCTTAGGAAAGGATGAAATGATGAAGTGGATTTTGGAAGCGATGAAGAGAGATTGTCTTTTAGTTTCATGTAACATTCGAGCGATTTCTGGTTGAGGATAGCCTGTTACACGGAAGTAATCCAGCATTATATGATATACCATATTATGACAAAAAAACTGAGAAACACCTTATGAACTGAAGATATATTGATATAATCAATTATGTGTACGATATATACAAAAACAAGGTCGTCAAGTGACGCTTTATTATTCGGGCAATTGGTGTTTCATAATATGTCTAGCACTTTACGTCTTGCATTTTTTTATATAATCTGGTTCATTCACTCACATTATGATAGGCAATATGTAAATTAGAATCAGTTTTCAAACGTTTTGCAGTATTGGTTGATATGCGTCATCTCTATTTAAACATCATTAGATAGATTAAACTTGATTAAAGACGAAGTTTGCCATTGCTTTCAAAGCTTAATTCGCCGAAGGAAAATCGTTCATCTCATGATGACTGCTTTACCTAATTAATTATACAATGTTAACTAATTTAATCACGTCTAATGTACTATGTTTTCTTTTATATATTTTATTCTACATCTATGTTACCTTATATTCATGTTATATTAACAGTAAATGTTGATCCAAATTTTTCTAGATTGTTATGATCAGTTTTTTAATGAAATTAAATAACACGATTATTGGAATATGTTTTTTATTTACAATTTACAGGTTATCACAATATTATGGAGATCATAGTGTTTACATAGGTTAACAGATTTCGCTAACCTACCTTTTATCAATTACAAAGGCTTCCGATCAAAATCGAAAAGGAATTTTTTGTAGATTCTCACTAAACGTTTTACATATATACACTCAAATCTCTGAACTTTTTATCCCCATTTGTACAAATTCCTGCAACGCTCTTTGGACCATCACTACTTTATACAGCATTAGATAAATAAATAAATAAATGCGGACAACATCACATACATTGTTCTGAACTCAAAGTAAGTTGCTAAAGCACTTGTGTTATGGAATTCAGATACAACGAAGGTACCACAAACTCTGGGTGTTTGTGGTAGGTAGACGATGTAGAAAAGTTATTTTTCTACATTGATCCGTCCGGGGATCGAACCCGGGACCTCAGAGCTAGCGACACCTTGAAACCAGTGCGTACGCCACTCGACCACGGAGGAGGAGGCGGAGAGGAGATGACTCACGAACCAGGGTTAATTCATCTCTTGTAGTTAATCCTTAATTATTTCAAGGACAATAGGGCGAGATTGAGCTAGAATCTCAATATGTCAGGTTCAAAACATTCTATGTTTGGCTTCCTAGTTTTCTCGTCTCATCAGCTGATCCAAATCGTCTCATCATAACATATGTATCAAATCATGTACTTCTCTTGACATAGCTTTTTTTCCAGTTCCCCTTAATGTTTAGGCAGTATCCATGAGGGTTGCGGATGGTTCAGGTCTGTGTTCCAGTCTCCAGCGCCGCCCAGTAGGTTGCCTCGGCCGTCGTGCGTGGCCAGAGCCAGCCGGGAGAGTTTGTTGGCTAGCCGGCGTTGCGGAGAGTCGGGTCGAGAAAGAGGTGGGAGGGAAATGCTGCCTGAATCTGTAAACAGAATTGGAATTTAAGAAAATTCTCGACAATATGCATGCCCTTGAAAAGCTGGTAATCTTTATGATGTTGAATAGATTTTTTTGAATTAAAGCTGATAAAAAAAACATAGTTTTCAATCTAGTCAAGTTCTCTTCCGCTTTGGGAATCAAAATAATGATATACGACTGAGGCGAAATTATACAACATTTTGTGAAATGCATTAATAGAGCAATTAATCTCATGCTGTTTGTTTTCCTACCAGCCAAACAGCCAGGCATAAAAATTATTCTATTTACTATTTACGTGCTCGATATATTTTACTCCTTCTTACCCGAATGGTAGTCGTAGTTGGCATGATCACTAGGCGTCTCCTGGCCTAACCGTTTTCTGTATTCGCCGGCGAAGTGCTCAATTAATGTGTCCATCATGATAGCTTGCTTGGAAAATACCTAAAATAAGGTTTTTTTTTTAGATGCAACTTGTTTATTTTAGTAACATAGGTATTATAAGGTGCGAAAAGAACTTTACTTGCAAAATCTTGGAGACTCGCAGTCCGTTTTCAACGACCATGAACTGCAGGAAGAGACAAGGCAAGCAGTCCTCGTTGTCGTCTGAAGGTAGCCCGATGTCCCATGACAGCTCCTCATAAAGCAGGCCAAGAAGAACAGTCTAGAAAACAATCAGAAGATATAAGCTACTTAAATGATGCGTAAAGCAAAAATGAATTTTGGTTAAGTTGTAACTTAAATCTGGTATGCGTGTATTTTTTCTACATTTCTGTCTACAGCAATTAAGATTAAAAAATAGGAATAAATACGAACACTTTCGGTATCATCGATGACGTATACTCCATTGGAGTTGATGGCGACCAGTACCGGAATGTCCTCGTGTGTGAGAAGACTGGTCAGGCTTCGCACCGGCTGCTCGATCTGGCCTTGAAAGAACGCCGCCCTGGAGATAAGTTGTTTTGATTAACTTATGTATACAGTGACGATGGTGAATAGGCGAAGCAGGGAGTCGAGTTGCAAGTTCTTTATTTGCTAACAGGGTTTCAATTAGGGATGCCGTCGATGCCGATACCGATATGGATTATGGAACACAAACGGTGTCAATGTATCATACCCTGTCAATGTGTTATGAACAAGTTCGAGAATGGGACATTGTGATCCAAGTAACAGTGTACTTGGCGTTCATAAAATTTATGATCATGTCTGAGACCTGACGACACTCAGCATTGCTTAGTCCGGAATTGGTTCTGTTTAAGTATATTGTAGGATTGTAAGGGCAGCAACCTGTCTTGTAATCTACAAACCCGTAGGTGGGCGTGGTGCGCGTGTGCGCGAGGTACTTGTGTCGCAGCTTGCGCGGCGGCGCGGCGGGCGGGCGCTGCGCCTGCTCCAGCAGCTTGGCCTCCGCGCTGCCCTTGCGCCCCGCCGGCAGCAGCGCCGCCCAGCGCCCGCTGCGAGCGTGCACTGGCAGGTACTTGTCCTGTTGCGCTCTATGAGAAGAAACATACATAACTCAAATAATAACCCGTCGTTGTTCTGTTATTCAAATAACAAAATTCAAAAGACCCTGTTATGGCGAAAGAACTGGTAATTGAAATGGCAAAATTGGTCAGTCAAAAATTACACCATAAACGGTTTTTTATTAGGGAGCAACGAGCTACAGAAACATACATCCGATTAGAAAAAAAAACACTTTTTAGAAGCTGTCGTTAATCATTATCATGTAGTGTCAGTAGATCTCGTCACTCACCTGAAGAATTTAGCAGTATGTCGGTGTGGGTCATAGGGTCCCAACTGTATTCTAGCTTGGAGTCCACCAAGCATAACCGCTTGAGCACTCTCCAGGGGATACCGTCCAGTCACCACGTTGTGGCGAGCTTCTTCATACAATAACTCTTGAATGCGGGAGTCTCTGCAATAGTACGACATGTTCAGTTCTCGCCAAACTATATGATCGCTTTCAACACGAGGCCAGTTGCTTCCAAGTAGTAATTTCATCCCAGGGGCTTGAAAACTGCGTACCAAGTTACTTATTTCAACTTTCTAAATTTCTGCCATTTTGTCCAAAATATCCATTCTTAAATAAATACCAATACTGTAAAATGTGACTTACTTTATCCCTTCTTCTAAATGTTTAGGGAAGAACACGTTTCTCTGCAGCCTCAACACGGGCTGGTCCCGACTTCGTCTCGACTCGGAACCGTGGCCATAACGGTTTACTAATTTCTGCCAGTTCGCCCAGAACTTCCAAGGACAATGGTGTGGTTTTAACTGGATTTCTGAAGTAAGAAAATGACGAATTTAAATGCCGTGAGTTTAACGTGAGTACGTGACCCATAGCTTAGTCTTATCCTAAGACATATCTTCGTCTCCTCACTTACCAAGCAATGGACTGCACATCCATAACGCAAACACATTCGCTGCTAAACTCCTGGTACTTGGCTGCGAGAGACCCAACTCCTCAGTCGCTAGCAAAGCGTTCAGGAACCGAGCAGCTGTGACCTGTGATGGTATCTCCTCAGAGCTCATCTCCATCATGACAGCGGTTCGCGACATCAGGTAGATACAAGTGACTGGGTTTGAAGATACGGTGGACGAAGATGCTGTGCTTCCTGATGATCCTGAAATAAGTCTTGCAAATAGTATAACCCAGTATGGAAATGTTTTTTAAAAAGCATAAATAAAAAAAACACTAAGACCATGTATCTATTTCTGTTATATTCTTAAGTAGGTTCTAAGTACTGGACAGTGAATTTTGGTTATCCAATTCTCTAGTTTTCACTCTTATGTATAAGTTTGACCATCTAAAAGAAACACATAACACTAGAAAACTAATTATATCCTAGGAAAGCTTCGAAAAAAAAAAAGTTGAATTACGAACGAACCAATAAACAAAAAAACACCGAAACAAGTAGCTAAAAATAAAACCATGAAGAAGTTTCAAGTCAGAAGATTCAAGAGCTTGAACCTGGTAGGGGTGGTGAAATGGCGCTGGAAGAGCTTCCTCCACTTGTAATAGGTTCCGTGGTGCTGAATGAACCCGCTGCGATGCTGCTGGACCCGGTCTGGTTGGAACAACTGCTAAGATTCGATCCTGTAACACATGCGAGTCTGGTAAACGATAATAGCGGCCATGGGCCGTAAGCACAAAAGTATACGTCTATGCTACTGTGTCCTTTATTTATGTAAAAGGACATAAGCTAATATTACAAAGACTTTTAACAGCAACACACCTAGCTATGCTTAAAGCATACCGTCTCAAAAAGGGTAAGTACTCTTATTTAGGTAAATTCGTCGCCAAAAACTTTGTGCTCTGCTGTCTCTTCGAGTATAAAAACGTTAATTTACACGTACCCATAACACTTTTCTCCAACGAATCAGAGCTGTTGCTGTCTTTGGAGTCTGGCTGCAGAGGTTTATGAGGATCATGTTTGTCCCACTCATTGTGTCGGCCTAATGGACTGTAGGATAGGTGAGGCAGCCTCTGGGAGACAGAGTACAGGTGGGCATTCACCTCTGCTTGGAGCTTCTGGCTTTGGACGCTGTAGTATTCTTCTCGAGATCGAAATTCACTGAAAAGTTTAATCAAAAATAAATGTTTGTGTGTAAACGGATTTTTTATGTTGTAAATTGTATGACATGGCCACTGTTTATAATCATGTAATGTTTTGGCTTGGTTATATGAAAATAATTGGGCTTTAGTAAGAATATAAATATTGGCTTACTTATATTGGTATTCAGCTTGCATAGGATATCCCCGTCTTGAATAATCCACAGGTATGATTGTGATATAGTTTCCACTATTTTGCACATTTGGATTCTCTCCATAAGCTCCCATATCGGATTGGTGTTCCATTTAGACTAACAATTAATAATACTTTAAAAAATAAATAACATATTTGGTGCTACAGTAGTGTCTTCCGGCAGAACAGGATATCGATCCGTGTTCGCGCAATTTTGGATGCGTGAGTTGCCATTTGCAATATCAATAATATTAACGTCTTTCATTATTTTCTTCATTAAATAGAAAACACTTATAATTATTGCTTCGATATTATGTTAGTAGAAAGAGTAATTAATTGCACAAGGGCTGCGTAGTTTTTTTTTTTTTAATTTAGGGGTTTTTGTCCAATAAGAATATGTCAACCCCATCATAACAAAGTAAATTCTTCTAATTATAATAATACTAAAGAGTTGCTGCTCACTGCTGAACGACTACCAGCGTAAAGTTTAGAAAATAAAAGTCAAGAGGCATCACAAAACGCAATTATTGAACGATCTAATTTATGTCACGTAATACGTATACTGACGTCTGACAGATTATACAGCTGGGTAAATCATACGTGTTTATTTTGTATGCTAATCAAAATCGATTCTGAATTATTTTACTGATTAAAGTTTCATGTTTTAAGAAATCAGTGTCATTGTTTATCTATTTCGAATACTGTACTCACAGCATTCGATAAAACTAGTGCAGATAGCACTTAATTTCGTTGTTGAAGTTCGGTTCGTGTCGGCAATCGATCGATAACAATAATGTTTTGAAATATTGGTACGACGTGTGTATTTCAACTTCGGGTGGCTTCGGTAAATACATCATAATAAACAGTATTTTCTGTAATCGACACAAATAAAACAATATTTTTAATATTCAACAGGTTTCTGCTTGAAGTTCGAGTAAGTTTTCCAAAATTGCACTGATGGAGGCAAAACTTAAAGAATACCGGGCACTCAGACGTCGTAAAGATTTACTAGATAATACTAAAGAAGTGATACAACATACTAAAAACAAAGTTGTGGACTTCATAATCCCGAGAATAATCAAAACCATGGGAAGGATACGTGAAGAGGAAATTCTATTGGTCAGTAGTTTTGTTTTTATATCAACCTTGACTTTCACAATATGATGTCATCCTAAATTCTTAAAAAAAAACATATTTTAATTATTACATTATTAAGTTTGAAGTAGTTTTATCAGCGATAATGTTTAAATAAAAATAGCTGCTCACCCAATGCAATGTAGGATGGATATAAAATTCCATTTCATAGAATGATAACTCAGTAAAAACAACAAATTTATAGATTTTAATAGGTAACATAAATATATATGTACCAAAACATGAAGTATTTATTTTTTGTTTTCAAATTTACAGATAGAAAATGAAGAAAATATCTTACCGCCTGAAGAAGTAGAGGAAGTGAGATCCGAAGTGAGTGAGGTTGAATCATACGAGGAAGAAACGGAAGACTCCTGGAGATTCTTTATGATAAAGCTCCCGATATACACTCTAATCTGGCTCGGATTATACGCATACTTCTTATACCTGCAATTTGGAGCGGTATTCTTTGTTATATCGGTACTAATAGGGATATACGTTAACACTCGTACAAGGCCCAGGAAGAAGGGAGAGGTGTCTGCTTACAGCGTATTCAATGAAGACTGTGCCAGTATTGATGGTACGCTGACTCCGGAACAATTTGAAAGGGAAATACGCTATGGGGCTGGTACTGTAAGGAGTTTTTAAGAAACAATAGCATTCTGATATATTCTTTTTTTTTTTTTCAATATCTGTAGCACTGCCATTTACGTAGTACACTGTCTAGTATCACATTTTGTAGAAATTTTTATATGCCATTAATAGCACATGTAATGTGTAGTTATGAATTTGGATAGAAAATGTAAACAGAGTAGAATAATTCAGGACTATTTTATATTAATTAATAATCATAGTTTTAAAGTGACTGTATCAATATCTCTTGAAGTAAATATATTAATCTTATGAGTAACTGTCCTTTTTGACTAGCATACATTATATATCAGTGTAGGATAAGCTTGATAAATAAAATCAGGAATGATATTATGTAACTACAGTTAAAACCATCATTGTTCCATAATTTGTTTGACACCACTGCATCATTCGATTATAAAAAGGGGAAAAATAAGGGCCCCGATTGAATCCGAAACTTATCGGGCGTCTCCGAAAATCTTTGAAACACAATCTTTCAGTATTTTGAAGACAATAAAATCAAGTTGCTGTAAAAAAAAATTGGTGCTATCCGAAAAAAATATTAACTTCTCCTAAAAGAACAATAATGGTTTTATAACTTCATAATTCGGTCTCAAGTACTTTTGATTGTAATGCAATTTCCATGTGATAGTTATGCAATATAATTTTAAGACTGAGCCTTGATCTTGGCTAGCTTTACGGCAAACTTTCAGCTTAGTTAGCCTCAATACCCGAATGTCGGTAGTCAGGGTTATTTAGTTAGTAGTTTTTATGTTTTTTTGGGTTCCATAGTAACATTATGTGACAAGTAAGGTTATGCTTAGATATATTAGGGTACGTCCAGTATGTCTATTCTGTAAATTAATTTCGGTATCGAGCTTCACCTGAGTGACAATAAAGCTCTCTTCAAAAGTGAACCCAATTGGCCTTGATTTAGAATCCAAATTCGAGAATACGTATTTGTCATCTCACCGCGGATTCCGCTGTCGAGACATGAAAATAATGTTACAGAATAGCACTACAGATCTGGCGAACGCGCACCGAATGAGCATTACACGAATAACTCGCGAACGCCCTTATACCGTGACAAAAACAAAAGCAGTGTTAATCAAATCATAATAACTATAAATGAAAAATTTAAGAAACCCTCTATTTGCGAATTGCTGATACACTTACAAAATGCTCAACAGGTCATAATTCCTATCATTTTATCACGATAGCTTTCAAACAACATAAACCGCATCATAACCGATTCATTCGTTGAGCAATTACGAAGCCACAGTCAAGTCAAACTTATAACATCCTCTTTTTGCGGACTCATGTGCGTACTTTTTAAATCTAATATACTAAGCAAATATTAGGTATATTAACTTAATCAATGTCGTGCCTAAGTTGTATAATATGACTTACTCGTGCATGTATTTTATGCACAGCTGTGATTGATGTAAGTAATGTAATCACTGTAAAGAATAAGTAAAAATAATTTATTTCAATCTAAATAGGTATTTGTTTTTATTCGATAATTACTGTTCCTTTCAATCCAAAATATAGAAGTTACTCAACTTGGCCTTACCATGAAATATCTATGTACCACTTTATGCTATCGTTGAAGTTGAAGACCATGTTTGCGAGTCATACGTGAGGGTCAAATGAAACTTACCTATCAGAAGTTAAAGGGATACCTTAAAGCTTACCTTTGTGTAAAGTAAATGGGTTGCGAAATAAAAAATTACCATGTACAGTCACGAGCAAAAACATGTATACACAGCGAAATTGTAACATAAAAATAGAGGGATTTTAGTGATGAAACTCAAAAATAACAATAGGTATGTACATCATTAATGAACTGTTTTCAATAATTCTTTCATAATAAGTTTTACAATATTAGTCTAGAATTGAAGAAAAAATTAATGATAAATTGTAGAGTGTAGCCATATTTTTGCTCGTGACTGTACTGCGGTGAAATGTAATAAGTGTCCGTTTCAAGATCTTTAGAAAAAGCAAAGCACCCTGGTTTATCCACAATAAAAATCCAAAACGATTTTGTTCAATAGGGATATTTTAGCTATACATAAAAAAAACATTTTGTAATAGGTGTATAAAAAGTCAAACGATATGATTATAAATTATTTTAATAATCACATTTACAAATTGACAACAAATAATATACCTATTATAAATTTCACCAATGTAAATGCAACACAATACGAATATACATTGAATTATGGCAACACTGCCTTCATAAATATACTTTATGGCGGTAACTTTATGTAACACAAACTGTACTGTGAATATGAACATAGCTGGGGGTTATTTTCTTGAAATAATGTTCAGAACATATACAAAATTAAAACACAAACAAGATAATGCATTTCTAGAAATTGGAATTTTCTTACTTCAGATACCTACATATGTTAATTTTAAGAGTACATAAAGAAACACACACCCAGAGGCGGTCAAGGCGCTGCATATTTAAAATAATACGACGGACTTACAGGTACTTTTAAACGATAAGCGCATGTACCTTGCAAACGCACAAGATAAACATAACCCTTCCTTGGAAGTCGGGCAAAAATATTTGGGAACAAAATACCAAGGACCACTTTTACCCCAGCTAAGTCCATATGTAACTAGCAATCGACAGCAAACAGTGATAAAACTTTGAGCATAATAATATCGCTTATTGAGCTAAAAGCACATAATATCGGTTATTTAATATCGAATATACCAAAGCTATAAAACATAATTTATGCGAAAATATTCATAAATAAAAGTTTATACCACGGATCAAATTAAAGCAACTTTTAAGAAAATCGATTTGTGACTTTTCTCTTTTTTTGAGATTTTTTTATTTAAATAATAAGAGAAATAGGTTTTTTTTTCACGCTCTACTTTTTTTTTAATCTGTGGTTTACATAAACACAGAACTAGATACAGTACCTAATTACTAGGTATATTAAATTATCTGTGAGTAGATAATGAGATATTTTTCAGATAAAAAGCACCATTACATATTTGGGATAATATTGCAAATAAATATCTATAAGGAATGTTCTAGAAAGAAATTCATCTAATGCTAGCCACACACGTAACGATGACCGATGTACTTTTCATAATTTATTAGCACTCGTGCACACGACGCCGCCACCGCACCGCCATTTTCGGTCAGACACCATATTTGTTTTTAATTTGGATAATACGGCTGACTAGCAGAAGTAAATGTTTACGTGTATGGCTAGCTTAACGTAGTATTTAAAGCTTCTATACGTATAACATTTATCACACAAATAGTACACACAATATAAAATTGACTATTAAATTGATTAACTTTCTTACTACCGTATACACAAAAAGAACTTTAGAAATTCTTAAATCTGTACCTACATTGCCTACATTCCATTTAGAAGTGACAAAGACAACATGACATTTAACGGCCTCTAAAAAGAATGAGAGAATTTGAGTATTCAGCCACTCCGAAGATATAAGATTTTGGAAGGGAAGTTGTCAAATTGTTTTTATTTTGTCGTAAGAACACTGGTCTCTTATTCATGCAACGGTCGACACCAAGTCGATGATAACCAGTTGTTGTAAAGTCAACCTTACTGAGTTGGAATAAGGGTTGTCTTGTTTTATGTTACATGGCTTTTGCAAAATAACATAGTTATTTCAATCAACCAGAAATGACATAATATGCTTTAGTAACTTCAATAAAATTTCAAAGTTTTTTAGGTAAACATTGGGGCAGTTGACGACTTAACATCTATATATTATGCATTTTTTATAAACTACAGTGCATACAGTGTAACTAGACCCGCCTAAAAAGAGCTAAAAGATATCGTCATCTCTGTCTCACACAACGTTTAATTGTATTTCCATCTCGCTCAAACTATCTTGTTGCTCATTTCATACGCACCTACTTACACAGTCCATAGTTCGTAATTTGAAATACAATAATCTTCTAGTCAGTTTATAAATTTAAGATATACTTACAACTTATAAAAAGTTACATTTTTAATAGTTTGAATAAACACTAATTATAATGGCACAAAACATCTAATTTATTTTAAAGTGGACAATATAAGGCACCGTGTCAATATTTACAATAGTAGATTGTGGACACATCAAAGAAATCGTGGAATTAAAACATTATTAATCTATTTCACTCCTATAATATTTTTTTCACATATTTCTATAAAGGGAATTTACCAGAAATCCCTTTAAGAGTGACAGATTGTTTACATGAACAGACTTTTACGTAAACAAAAGTTCATTTAAGAGCCAATAAAAAAGACTAAAAACATAAATGTATATAAAATAAAAGTAGCTTACAAACGTAAATTCGCTAAATAAATTGTATAAAACACAATTAAAATGTACATAAAAAAACTTGTAAAATACAAAAGAAAGTATGTCAAATAAATTGAATACGCAATCCCACCATGCGTACAACATTCATGAAAATATTAATAATATTTTCTCTAAACGTAAAGGAACGAGAAACGACAATGTTTACTAAGGAATGCGATTTATTATAAATGCTATTCACGGCACCTAAAACGAACAAGACAATTTATTAATCTTAATGTATCAAGTGTCAAAGCCTCATTTTGCAATAGGGATGATGACTAATTTTTATTTTTATATCGATCTTTTAGATAATAAAAAAATATTAGACACGTATTTTTTATTTTGTCCCGTGAACAAAAATTATGAAAATACAGCGAGTACAATTCTTGCGTGACGTCATGTCTAAGAAAAAATTCACGTCGTCACAAGCCCCCACTCCTGAACTTTTTTGCGGTTTATCTTCGTATTTTTTTTATTGATTTGATAAAAGAAAAAATACGTGTCTAATATTTTTATTATCTAAATTATATATCTAAAATATATTTTTATTATTTTATTATCTATATTTTGATTATCTAAACAGCGGACTTAATAAATTTTGATTTTTCATTCCTAGTCATCTACCCTATTGTATTGATTGAATATCTATTATAGAATCTTATTTGAACAATTTGTTATTTGCTGTTATTATGTATTTTTTTATATAAATTGTACATTAAGCATGCATTGGAAAACGACATTATATAAAAAAGTCATTATAAATTAAACGAAAACAATAAAGGCCTCAATTATGTCCAACTTTCAATGTCAAGTATATGGAAAACGTCCTCTGAAGTAGTATTTAACAAAGAAGACTACTATGTTATACTTAAGAAGCCTCTTTCACACTGATCAACGCACAAATGCGTACCGCACGACAGACGCAAATGCATCGCACAACATGGACGAATGCATCGCACAACATAGACGAATGCATCGCACAACATGGACGAATGCATCGCACGACAAATGTGGATGCATCGCACGACATATGCCGATGCATCGCACGACATATGTGGATGTACAGTTTGTACTAGCCATACTTAGTTACATAAACCATTTTAAGTTTTACACAGTATGAAAAATTTACAGAAAGTATTCCTGACAAATATATGCACAGCACGAAAGAATCGGTTAAATCTTATAGTTAGGTTTAGTACATCACACTTTGCTACTTAATCTCAAGATGGGACTTATGCGTTGGACCATCATATTTCCTTCACATACATTGCTGCTTAACTTACTGATTTATTCACATTTTGTTTACAAACGCCGCAATGAATGCGAATGCAGACGTTGGCTTATTGGTGACCAACATTTGAGGAATCAAACCTTAGTGTTAGTAATATCAGCTCCATATAAAAATACTTTATCCAAAAGTTTTGCATTGACTTCAAACCTGTATAAAATTAACCTGTACTTTGTGTGACTAGTAGAAAAATACTAGGCTTTTGGTCTTTGTACTTATAAACTAAATTAAATAAAAAAATCTTTGCACCTCAATATTTGTTCTTGATAATCTCTTTTTAAATGACACTTAATTCGGGAATTTCCCTGAAAAAACTTTTCCATCTTACAGTCTCATTGGCAAACATTGGCCACACTTAAACTACCATAGATTAAACGTAGAAGTAGTATATAGGCTATCAATGAACGTTAAAACGCCAACATTGGTTATGGGCAAGGTAACTATAAGGTCTTAGTCAGCCGCTGTCGGCCGGTGAGATCTTTGGAACACTTTTAAAAAAGAAACCTTAAAATAATCCTGACTCGGTAAGAACGCATTCACATCACTCCCTCTTTTAACGTCAGGCAGTAAAAACACAACACTTAAAGCTATTATCATATGCCATATCGAATGGACAATCTTATAATTCTGTTCCGTTTGTAGAAAAGCGTAACAAATCAAACCAGTTGAGACTAAAACTATACCAAGCGGCAAATACCGGAAATAATAGTTCCTAGGGTACCTCAAACTACGAATTTTCCTGTAGTCAAGATACCAGGATAAAAATAACACGCCTGCTCCTACGGCGACTGGTAGTAAAAAGGAGATAATTGAATGCATATTCCATGTTGTAAGTAAGGCTATTATTATGGCACCTATTAATTGTAGTGAGGACCTGAATCTGTCGCCTATAATGCTCATCGCGAGGAGTGTGACCCAGAAGGACATTATCCCGCAGTAGAAGTCTCCGAACTGGAGGATATTACCTTTGATTATGCAGTAGGCGACTTGGGAGGGAGCGTCGCAGGCGTGGTAGAAGGTGGAGAAGATCATGGTGAAGGCGTACATCATGGCTTCTGTGTAGTACGTGCGGATGACCGCGACGTAGATGGAGAAGAAGAAGAGGAGGTTGCTCAGAGTGAGCAGGAGAACGGAGACGAGCATGTAGACTTTGCTGTCCATTCTTGAGTTGTCGGAACAGTCCCAACCTGGAAACAGAAATTATTGCGTTAATTTGTTAGCCAAGTGTTTGAAATTAAATATTATTTCATTGGCATCGTCGACATTTCCATATGACATGTCATGAAGACAATATTTAATTCCTATATAAGTTTCGAAATAACTCGGCTCATAATATGATGAACTAAAAATACCATATTAAGAAAATTTTATTGACCATAACTCTAACTTAAACTCAAAATTTAAACTTCAACTTACCGCCGTAGCCAGCCGCACAGGAGCAGAACGACATCACCAGCCCCCCAAAAGTGTTGAGCAAGCAGCTTCCGTGATTGCTGCACTTCCCTCCAACACAAGACATCGACGACACAGTTAGAACTATCGTCGCATTGCACTCCGAAGTCCCCAACCTGGTCCCATTCGCCTCTGTCACAGCAGTTTCCCCGTCCTTATCTAAAGACGTGTCCACATAATACTTCGTCCCGTTATCAGAAGTTTTACAAGGGCAGACGACCTGGTCGCAAAATATCCGAAACGTCAAATACCAAGTACCACTGTCAGGAAACGGGATAAACGTCTTGTCATAAATAGATTCAGAGTCGGTACTGTTCAACACGAACAATGCCGGCTTCACCTTATCGTTGTACCGACAGTGACCACTCTCCAAAGGTATGCTCGGATGACCAATATCCATACATATCACGGCCTTGAAGAACTGGTTATCCTCTGTAAAAGCTAACAATGCATCCTTTGCAAACTCCCTCTTGTAACCCATATAGTACTTCAAACTCATAAGAAGGCTCGATTCTATTGACAAGCTGCCTCCAATATCCAAAAACTGATTGACTTTGAACCTTAAAGATTTTATTTCTGATGACGTTATATTGACTAGACTTGTTGCATCTTGGAGATCAGTTGTCGGTAGGCCGTAATCAAAAGTGAAAAAGCGGCCCTTGTCGTCGCGCATAAGGTCGATAACCGTGTGATTGATGAGCTCATCTACGTCAGACCTGGTGAAGTAGGATTCGCAGTCAGCTATACTCGATACATTGCCATCGACTTCGCCTATTTGGATGTAGTGCCAGGCATTTGGGTTGGGGATGAAGGTGATAGTTTGTATGTTGTTGGCTTTAGGGTTGAAGGCGCAGTACACGAGGTATTTGTCCTCCGTGGGGAGAGAGAGGGCTTGTACTCTGAAGAAGAGTTCTTTGCTTCCCGCCGAAGTGTTGACGATGGTTACATTCAAGCTGATGGGGTCGACAATGTCTAAGGACATGCATTTGAAGCGCGCCGGCAGCTCGTCATAGTTCAGCTCAGTTATCCCCGTATAACAGTCTATTAACTCTATGTTCTCTTCGCGTTTCACTTGCAGGTCTGTGTACAGTATCGTTTGGCAGTTGGCAACGAGACCTGGAAACATAAGACAGGTATTTATTGTATTTGGAAATGTATTTTTTTCTTCCTTTCACAAAAAGAAATATAATTAATAGATTGTTTGGCGTTTAATGGACTCCCGACCGATTCATAGTTCTTTGAGTAAGTCTCCATATTTCTAACTAGATTTACTTAGAAATGTATGGTACTTATATTTCAAAGCAGTAAAGTAAGGTTAGTTTTCGCAATAATTATACCTGTAATCTGCTGTCGAGTGTACAGCGATACCGAATGCTAGTAAAGTAGTGACAATAACATAACAATGTTTTAAAACATTAATGAAATATATGGCACATTAGCCAGGGTAAAACCCCTGCAGATAGCAAATCCAAAAAAAAAAAATTTTATAAACGTTACATTATCTTTTAGGATTGAAAAGCATATGACTAAAAATTGCCCAATGTTTAAGTTTATTAGCGAAACAGTGATAAAATCAACCATTCATGTTTTTACAATATCAGTGTAGAAATACATGCGCCAATCATTGTCGAGCACATAACAACAAACAATTGAACAACATAAATTTAAATAACATTGTAACGGAGCTTTTGTGGTAGCATCACGACTGCACAATTGTGACAGGATGTTGGCAGTCGAACAATCAAGTGAGCGCCGGTGCGAGGTCACTTCACGCGACCTGATTTCAAGCCCGTATTATTTGGTATCGTATTATCTTTATTGGGTAGTAAGCGGAGAGATTTCTTCTTCCTTTAAGGAAACCGGACTGTTCGTCATATTAAAATGTAGTCTAATATATCTGTTAACTAAGTATTTTAAGCTGGCTGTTAAGTTTTGTTGTTGGCTTTTGCCGAAAAAGTTTAAACCTAATTATGGGGGCCAGATTTTGTTGGAATTCACGAAAAAATATAGTCACAGTAAAAAGAAAAATTATAAATGCTTGTAGCCTTAGGTTTTTAAAACAAGTTTTATGTTGACTAAACACACCATGTAATTTAATTGGTTAGGAGATCAAAACGCGTGGGTTTTTAGGGTTCCGTACCCAAAGGGTAAAACGGGACCCTATTACTAACACTCCGCTGTCTGTCTGTCCGTCTGTCTGTCTCCAGGCTGTATCTCATAAACCGTGATAGCTAGAAAGCTGAAATTTTCACAAATGATTTATTTCCGTTGCCGCTATAACAACAAATACTAAAAACCACATAAAATGAATATTTAAGGGGGGCTCTCATACGACGGTGGTACGGAACCCTTCGTGCGCGAGTCCGACTCGCACTTGGCCAGTTTTTTGAGTGACTCAGTTAGTTCAAGGTTAAATCTTAAAGATTCGATGAAATACAAAAAACTTATTGTTAAGATGGATGCAAACAACGTCGAGAAGTATTTATCGGTAGGCAATGTATTCATTTAATCATCTCAAAAAAAATTAGACTTGGTTTAAGTTTCGATACCTACAAGCCACTATGTAAGGATATGTTTAGTAGAAAGTCTATTTATCTCCAACAGACAGACAAACGGACAATTAAGTGATCCTAATTTCTTTTTTTAAGTTTGGAACCCTATTTATTTTTTTACCAAGTGTTACTTTGTGTTATGTAACTAGGTTGTTTTTGCGATAGATACCTGTGATACAAACACTTGTGTACCGGTTTTAGGAACTTTTTCTTTTAGATCATAAACACTAACGGGAGTAGAAACTTGTTGATGAGTTTTTTGCTGAATAACGTCATGGAAAAGCCTCTTTGACGCAGTCAAGCGATTGCGTCATTCAAATGAGTAAATAAACCCAACTTAAAAACAATTTTTCGGACACATTTTTTTCTGAGAATCTTAAAGCAATTGAGAAGTTATAATAAATGCACTTACAACTTCTGTTTCTTACACGGGACGGAATACAATACTGTTATAGATATCGTCTAAAAACTGTTATGTAGACCTTACGATGGTGATTATTTCTAATGCGGTAATAATTACAGAAATCATTATGAGATTACATGAATGTTTACGTTAGTCTGCATCGAAGTAAATTACACGTGTTCGGTGCAGACCAGAAAAAAATGAACAAAGACCAGGTAGACGCAGAGCAAACAAATTTTCCTGTGACGTGATGCTGATTAAAATAAAAAAAATACTAATAAGTTCTTTCATTTCAATTATTTAAAAAAAGAGTTAAAAATATGTGATCGGGAGCTACCATGATTTTTAATTTTTTTAACTGTGTCATTATAAAGCACGGAGATATTTATTGTTGTTTTGTCCTACCTAAGTATTTTGTTTCAAGTTTTTGTTAGGTAAATTATTTATTCAAATAACAGAACCAATTCTGAGAATTCCATGCAGGACTTTAAAATGAGGTTTTTTAAACAACAGTGAGACAGCCATACGGTCTGTCTAATATTTTATTTATAGGTCTTGGATCCGATGTTAATTAGGCCGTATGCACGAGAATCGATTTTGGATTTTCCCCGAAGCCGAAACATGGTAGGCAAATCTTTTAAATATTCAGACAACACGTGACATTAAACCTTTAGATAGATATATAGATATAAATAATGAAACATATTCATCAAGTGATCGGATAAATAATTGGGTGTTCCATTAAAAGATTCTTAAAGCCATTAACTGGTATTATTTACTTATATTAGATACCAATATTTAAGTATTTGAAACTCCAAAACATTTACTCAAAATCGTCTGAGTATTCTGAAAAGTAATTCATGCACTCGTAAAACAGACCTGTTTTAAAGGACATGGTATTGGTTCTAACAGTTTCACCCGTATTAAACCGTTTAATAGTCTAGGTACTACCTGTCTGCCACATTTAAATCACAAAAGAAACAACGTCAAAAAACCGCATACAAAAAAAGCTCTCTAAAAATTTCATCTACAACGTTGACTCACTCGATGACGTCATTCATCTTTACTTCGGCATCAATTATGTGTTCGTATAATTAGTATGGGAGCTAGCAACGTTTGGAAAGTAAGAATTTTAGGTCAGCTGATTTTGTGATATGTCGTCCTTCTTGCTCTTTCGGTTAGAGTCTGGGCTATCTGGCTGGCGGTAACGGTTGCGTTCATTAGTGCGCATCCTACCTGTGCAGGTAATAATCCTGTATTTTAAAAACATTTTAAGAGGCGTAATTTTTAATTTTTTGTTTTTAAATAAGTCTACCTGATATACTTTTTTTATTGCCAGACATTTTTGACAATGCTAATTATGTGCCTTACGTAATTTTTTTTTTTTTAATTTTAAAGTATTTTATAATGTCTGTAATTTTATTATTATGTTATTTAAAGATAAGAAAAACTTAAAATAAATTTTCAGACATTAATTCAATTGTTAAACCTTGAATTAAAATAAAAAGTCATGAAAAGTATTGGATTGGATGCGCACTAATGAATGCAACCGCTACTGCCAGCCAGATAGCCCAGACTCTAACCAAAAGAGTAAGAAGGACAGCATATCACAAAATCAGCTGACCTGAAATTCTTTCTCGAAAACGTTGCTAGCTCCTATACTAAATTATGAAATTACTTAGCGTAGATGTTTGTCTTTCCCAAACATTCTCAGGATATAATCAATCAACGCGGCTGTTACTGTAACCATGTTGGCTCCCGATAACTTCTAGGGGTCAAAGATATTTCTAACCGATAATAATTTATGGATACAATTTAATACATGTTGCTTTTATTGAAATCAAAATCAGACCTCGCCTTTTGAACAGGACTTAACTGAGAAGAATTAGGATTGTTTCCAGTTTAAAGGAGATAATGATGAACGCAGTATGGTTAAACGAGGCCTAAGTTTGTAAGGGGTAGATAATTTGGTAGATGGAAGGCCTTAACTCAGGAATAGGTACAAAATATCCATCAAGTACTCCACAGCCCTACCCAGATGGAGATGGAAGGAGGGTAGAGAGGCTTTTGCTCTGCTGTGGGTCAGAAATGGCTAGAGATAAATAAAAAGGTTTAGTAACCTAAACTTAGAAAAAACAAGTTAGCAATTATCGTCGCAAAATATTTGTTTCGTAAAGATAACTACACAAAAAATATCTGTAAAACAACCCGGTTGAGTCACTTTTTTATCAATATAATAATTAATTACAAATAAAATAATTAAGTTTCTACTAAAATACTTCATCAATTAGTGCATTTACTAATGGCAATTAACTTATCGTTCGCTTGATTCATGTTTCTTTGTATGTTTAAAATTGAGCAATTTAATCATTAAAATAAATGTTACAAGTGTATTTTTGGAAACTAATCCTTAATTGGATATTAGTCATGACGTAAATATTTTTGTTATGAATTTAATTAGTAATAACCTGCTGCTTAGATTTTTGGAAATATTTATTTTCTATTTCCAACGTTCCGCAAATTAACCTGATGGCCTTCAATTTTCAAGGAGTTCTTTAGTTACAAATATCTCTAGTTAACCCTTTTCTGATATTCTTCCTTATTACTTATTATGTACATAAGAACACGCTAAGAGGAAAAACCCAGCAATAAATTAAGGTAAACAAAAATAATTAAAACAGTTTCAAAAGAATAGATATGAGAATTAATCGAAACTAATAACCTAGCATCCATATATAGTGTGCTTAGGACCATTGAACCCTTCGTACACCAGGCAGCGCAAGTCTCCGATGCCCGACAACTTTAGTCTCCAACGACTTCATGGTCTATGTGTTGCTGTTTATGTGGTGATAGTCGCTTGGTTACTAACGTAGGTATCGGAGACTAGCGCTGCCTAGTGTACGGATGATCTAAGCCCATCTCAGGCAGAGAAACCAGCCACGGACATTTTGATTAATTCCAGAAACAGAATACAATCACGTTTTTTTAATCACAGTCATTTGTTCAAACCCGAAGAAGAATAAAACAAGTACGAGTCGTACATACCTTGTTGCTCAACTTTCTGCGTCCTCGGATCCTCCCATTTGATATAGATCAGCGCGTACCAGTTCCCAGGAGTTGGGTTATCTATTGTATACGTCCTGTTCTGTGCGTCTGACAGCAGTTCTAGTGTGTGCACCGGCTCCCTGGACGCAGGGTCTATGAAGTCCTTGGGGAAGTCGTACCCATCAGGGTTCACGGCTGGGTAGGAGCCGTGCTTTATGTTTATTATGACTTCTTCTGGATCGCATGAGCCTGGAAAATAAACAATTTAAGATTTTAAGGGACTGTGCCATAGATTAACCACCAAATCAAACATCAAATGCACCATAGACTAATATGACATGATTAAGGCTCTTGAAGAAAGTATGGAAAATCATAAGAATTTGTTGATATTAAGAAATTTATTTTTCATTTTACATTACATGCAGGTGTTGAAAACGAGGCTTTTTTTTTGTATAGGGTAATTTTAGGTAAAGCAATACATAGTCTATGGCAAATTCAGAGTAAAGTCTAGGCTAAAAAGAAGAAAAATATTCTAATATGAAAAAGTTTCAGGTCATGGTTTGACTTTGAATTTGTTTATCTAATCTTAATAATTATTTAGCTACATTATCAGAACAGATATCAAATTCATTCTGAATGATTTGTGTACAATTTTGCCGATGTTTTAGCCAATATAAAGCTTTTCAGCACATACAGCCATACAGCCTCAAATACCGCACTCATACTTTGACCATTTTAGAGAGTACATTCCATATCTCCACCTACGTTTTTAGAAAAACATACAACAATTAAAGAACCTTGAAATTGGATACCAACGTCAGGTGCTACAAACGCTTATTTATATGTACTTCAAATAGTACATACTTTTAAAACATAAATACTTTATCTGCCTGCTGGTACTCATTTTTTCTATCAAGTTTTTAAACTGTAAGAAGTTTTTTTAATTTAAACTAAACCTATCGTTAGCTGACTCAAACCCATACTAACTATCTCAGATCCACCACTGTTTCACACGCATCGGCTTATTTTATCAATCTGTCGACACCAGTTATCGACACGGGCTACCATATTTTTGGAACGTGTGAATGTTTTGATGTTATAACCCCCGAATATCGACAAATGACTTAATTTTAAGAGATTCTAAAATAATTGTTCTGTCGCTACATTTAACCTGAAAGTGACGGAGAAAGCACGAGATTTAACAGCTATTTAAATAATTCTTGCAAAAAAAACCGACTTCAAAATAAGTCTTTTATTTATTTCTTATGGATCCCACTGTCAAAACCGAACCGAATTATCAAAATCGGTGCACCCAGTCGAAAGTTAGTCTTATATATAGTAGGTAATAAACATAAAAATACAGTCGAATTGAGCACCTCCTCCTTTTTTTAAGTCGGTTAAAAATGATCCGTCATTGAGTCTTCGCATGTAAGTTAAGCATCTTATGAGTTAGATCCGTCGTCATTCATAACTTTTCTAGTCGTCTAGTGTTGTTCTAGCATGTAGGGCAAAAGCATTGCCAATTACATTACGGGGCTTATCTATTAACTTATCTGTTACGTACTGCCATTTTGGGGTTCCGTAAACAAGTACCTGTCGGTAATTGGTACTTATATTTAATACTATTTTTCTTCCGTTTTTTCTATATAGTATTGATAGATTTCTATTGCGGGAATACCGTGATAAAATAAAAATATTAAAATTAAATGTTTAATAACTGAGTAATAAAAAAATAAAACACGTATTTTAAGAAACTTCCGACCATAATATTTTGTCACAAACATAGATAAATAAACATTATTGTCTTATCTACAAAAAAACAGAAGCTTATGATACAAAAATGAATTATACAGCGGTCTACGGAACTTGATATATGCGTGTTGTCATATATAATTTGGCGTATTATAATATCCACTGTATAATCAATACAAACAGCTTATCTAGATTTTTTATCAACCTTTATCGGCTCACATTTTATCATCAGTTTACCTGTTACATACTTAATGAAATATTTTGTTTATCAACATTATGTTTTAGTGATTATACTTTTTGCTAATAGAATTTCACAATATGGGTAATTACGAACGATTTTATTCGGGCTTATCGAGTCTAATTCTAACAGACTTATGTATTATTCTAAACTAAACAACCTCTGCAGTCTATCTAGCATTTATTTTTGGGATAAAACAGTTTCAGCTAGGTTACTCTTGAATTCATGTCAATGACAATGCAAGGCCAATACAAAATTAAAATAAAAAGAGCAGACACGTGAAAAAGAAGTTTATGTTTTGGTTCCAGTTAGTTCCTCGCAAGGGGCACATAATATTGAAACAATTTGGGGCTAGTATTTAGTTGAAGAGAAAGATACGGCAAAATTCCAATGTCAATCGGGCGTAATTAAATCAAGAGTAGGTAAGCATCCTGAATCCCGAGGTCTTCTAGATATGCCTACTTTTAGAGAAAGATACTGCTTATTTATCACCATAGACCATAATTATGATCAAAGAAGAATGTTTTTATTTGTCCTTTGCCTGCAGTCTAGACACATTAAATATGTAGTGTCTAGTTTAGCAGAATATTTGCGGTAAACCTCTCGAAAATAGACCGCATTAAGATTTTGTTCTCATTTCTGACTGCATCTCTCATTGACACTGCTGATTAAATTACTCGGTTTCTGTTCCTAAGTTTAACGTAATTGAACTTAATATTTTTGGCCTTCCTAGTAAATAGCGGACAAAGTAATCTTGTACTTGACTGTTTCTGTACCCCTTTTAATTTATCTTTTATATCCATTGGCTTTTTTACGAAAATCTGAAATCATGTATCGACGAAATCGGATGTGAATTCAAATTATTTACAGTTGATGTGGATATTTTATTTAATTATTTTTAAAATATCTGTATCTGTTAACGGTTATCTATTTTACAGATCAATGAAGAAATGGCGATGTTTTACAAAATAAATAAAGCTGTATTTATTAAGAAGGACACTACACTGCACTACACTGGGATTTTCTCCAGACAAATTCTGCTTTATCATTTTTACCGCGAAATTCTAGTTTCACGTAGGTGACCTAACGCAAAATTCTAGGTTTACTTAGGTGACCTAAGTTAGGTTAGGTTAGGTTAGGTTAGTACATAAAGGCCCTGTTTATCCATTTCCAAATTTAAATAACCAACATCGTTTCATGCTGTCGATTTGTCGAAGTATTACCATAATGCTTTTACATTCGTTTTGTTAGCACAGCCATCTTGGCCACAAGACACGAGTTCCGTTGTAACTGCCCACAATCACGCAACGATCCATGAGTTGCCATCACAAATGCGGAAGTTTGAATTAAAGATATTTGTTAACCAATTGGTTGAGGAAGCCTCAGGAAGGAGTCAATAGGAGACTTAAGGGCAATGACTTGTAAACCGAATCTTAACAGGTTGGATATGCTTAAAGCAATGAGAGATCCAGAGGGTTCTAAAGGGCTCAAGATCTAAAAGAATGTAAGTTTTACCATACAAAATCTTAAAGTAACCTTTACACAAGTGAATGTTCTGATTCGTAACTTAGTAAGTTGTGTGGCTAATCAAAGCATCCTACTAAAATCTACCCTCCAAACGACAATTCTGGTTTCACTGGCTCGAAGGAACGAAATACATAGAGTAGCTATAACTACAGAAAATGTTTTAAAATGTTTTAAGTCCCTCGCTATGGCAGTCAGGTCACAGCCAGATGAACTACCACTTAATACCGGCGAAAAGTAGCTGCTCTACTCACTACTGCTGTGTAATATTCGAGTTAAACCTAATTTAAAGTATGGCAATACAAAGACCGTTAGTGGACATAACAATAAGAGTTAGGTTTTACATACGGGCGTAGATTTTTCATTTTATAATAAATAAATATAGACAACATCACATACATTGCTATGAACCCAAAGTAAGTAGCTAAAGCACTTGTGTTATGGAATCCTGAAATAACGAAGGTACCACAAACACCCAGACCCGAGACAATGTAGAAAAGTGATTTTCAACATTGTCCCGTCCGGGGATCGTATTCGAAAATCGGATCAATTAAAAATTCAGTGGTTGATAAGATTTAAAATACCACATAATAATCTATACTTATAATAAATCTGTAGAAGTGAAAATTCTGTACATTGAAAATATCAAAAAAATAAATGGCGGGGGGAGTTACTAGACCGACACCGAACCTAAAAGTGTGAAAAAAAAATTTTTGTCTGTCTGTCTGTCTGTTTGTTCAGGTATCACGCAAAAACTACCGGTTCGATTACGATGAAACTTGGTATAATTATTCTTTATTATCCTGGGCACCACACTGGGTAGTTTTTATCAAGGAAAAGTATAAACAATAAAAAACAAACTTAATTTTGCGGTTAAAAACTCATTGATAAGTTTCGTCATCCACGCGAACGAAGTCGCAGGCACAGCTAGTATATTAAATACGTAGGTACTATATTTTTTCCTTTCTCTTTATTTATTAATAACTAAGATTTCAAACCCAGTAAAGCCGCATTAATAGTTAATAGATAAACCAATAATGGTGCGCGAACAGACTCAGGGGACGTGCGGCACTTTCGCGCCATTATTAAATTAATAACTACCCTTTATTATACTGGCTGTTATTAATGGGTTAGATGAAAGTATAATAAATGCAAGTTTTATTTTTAATTAGGTTCGTCATATAACTCGAGGTAATTTTATAATGTTTGGCGCAAAAGATCTTTTTACTCCCGATTTTTTTTTTCGTCTACTTAAATAGTTTTACGTAACTAACAACTAATATAGTAATAAAACATATTATTATGATGAAGTACAACATAATAACTAGGTTATCAATTTTAAAGTAAGTGAGGTACTTAAGTAATCAAAGATAAGTTCAGTCAAAAATGAATTGCATTATACTCTAGCGCAACTATGTTTGTTTTATTCTTTCTGAATGATGATGAATGAAATAGAGTCCTGCAAGGCTCACACATAGGTCCAATGGTCTCAATGTCTATATGGGAAGAGGCCTATGCCCATATACCAGTGGGACGTTTATAGGCTGGAAATATAATTATTATTATTACTACCTAAATGCCTCGTTGGCCTAGTGGTGCTAAGCGCGACTGCTACGCTAGAGGTCTTGGGTTCGATTCCCAAGTCGACCAAGGTGTTATTGCCTTGGGTTTTTCTATGAAATTCTCAGTAGCAGGTCGGAGTTTGGATTTGTGCCCGGTTAGTGGCAATAGGCTCGCACCCTATTACATGGGACCTAAACATACCGGCGAACTGTGGGTGTACATTGGTACACCTCTGCCTAACCCTTCGGGATACAGGCGTGATGGTATGTTATGTGAAAATGTACTAAGTACTAAATTCTCTGCAGTCTTTTGAAGCCTATCTTTTACATGACAAGTATATTCCATATGTACACTCCTTTATGTACCTAACATTTAGCATAATTCTAAGCATGGTTGAACAAGGCAACAAATGACTCTATTTAAGAATGCATTTGTGTAGGTGTTCAGTATAGTGCTAAAATGAATGCAATTGAGCTAATCAGTGCAGTTATGACCTCTCCGTGACTAGATCTATTTATAGGCACCGTTTAGTAACGTAATATACCATGTGCTGTATCATGTTATGTCATATTTCATGTATGATTGTTTTAGTGGAGACTGAGAGTAAAATTATATTAAGGTTTTAGTTCTAATGTGGAAGATTTTATGATTTATTAAACGTTTTTTTTTTACAATTTTTTTTTATGTTTCTATATTTTTAACAGATTCTAAACTGTTTTATTGTTATGTGTAATCTGCAATTTACAGTAAGATTCAAAAGTTCGGCAGTTTTGTATTTTTTTTCAGATTTTTCAAGCATTACTTTGTAATCAATTATAGTAACACTACTAAATTATGAGCTTTTTGGAAAATACCTTAAAATTAAATATTATATATTTAATTTACTAAACTATTTTTATACTTTCCATGCAACCACATAATCTATAATTTCAGTGCAATATTTGAATATAAAGATAATATTTATTTTCATCCAATATTAAATTAAAAGCTGCACTAAAACTTATAATCATTAATGTTACCATATTATTAAATATTAAATAAAATGTTGTTATTATATTTATTAAATAAACAATACAAGTACTTGATTTTTTAATGTTTACATAGGACTCAAGCAAAGCCAAATAATATTTAAAGCTTATTTCATGCGAAGTTTAGTTATAGGTATAATGCGTTAAAGGAAAATATCGTGTAATAACGATAATTAGGTGCCAGGTACTAAAATTAAATAAAAAGCAAAGAAAATAAATAGTGTTAGTGTTACCTACCAATGTTATTTAAATGCAGTTCCTCAGATTGAAATGTGAAGCGGGCTTCGGTGACATCCCTCATAATAGGATAGAAAACAACAGACACAGTGCGATAACTTCTATACATATATACATCGGTGGCGATCTGCCTAGTGACCAGATGGTAGTCATCTAGCAACACAGTACGAGTCCTTGTTAACTGCTCAATTATCCTCTTCCTGTTCGCATCTTCCTCTGCTTCTTTATCACCACTAATTAATCCAGTGCACACATACAATATTATGAAATTTAAACAAACTCTCATTTCGACGAATTTTCCCCTACCTGCCTACAACACGATCCAAATATAAGCACGCAACATTAACAGACACTAAAATAATGCTATGTTAATTCACCACTATTTTTATATTATTTTTTCCGTGTTATAAATACTTAGAAATACACTCGCGAATCGACCGACAACCGATTAATCAATCAACATTTCAACCTCAGATTTCAACAAACGTTGTGTTATGTCAATGTCAAAAAACATATGTGTCAGTCCTTTTTTTAATGCCGACAACTGGTCTTTTTGTGTAATGGTAAATTGCACTTTCGATTCCTTTAAAAGTATTGTAGTCCATCCAACAAAGACATTGTAGAGTGCGTGAGTTAGGCCCTAAGCAATTACTTCAGAAAATTGTTCAGGGTGCTTAGAGAGTTAACATACTAAAAGTCCCGACATCTAGGGGGTGAGGCGGAGTGGGGGGAGGGGGTTAAAGTTCCCATTTTTCAGTTTTTCGCTAATATCTTTTAAACGGTGCGTCATGGAGATAAGAAGTCTTCTACGCAATGAAAGCTTATAAAATTATGTACAACTTTTATCTTATACACTTTTTCACATTCCTACCTATTTTCGAACTACACGTTCCGGAAAAGTGAAAATTGAAAAAAAAAACTACTTGAATTGAACACTACCTTTTGTATACTACTTCCTTCACGTTGTTTGGGGATAAAAAGTATCTTATATCTTAAATCAACTCCTACTATATCAATTTACTAAATTTTATCCAGATCTGTACAGCCGTTGGGATATCAAAACTTTTATCTACACTTGTCTTATACACTTTTTCCAAATTTTCACCAGTGTTCGAGTATTAGTGTGATGTGACAACCATTACTGAATGTTAAATATGAGCTAGTATATAAATTAGGTATTTTATTGATAACATAAGCTGGGAGTACCTCCAAGCGGTGAAGGCGGTAACAGTTTGAGATCTCGTTTTCTACCAGTGGTAATGGAGCAGAAGCGGGTCGTAACTTTTCATTCCATATTTCCTGTAGTAGAAAACGAGATCTCACTGGCTAAAACTTCCATAATCATCCATCCCTTGGGGTTATGTTATTGTTGTCGTTTATGATTCAACCTCTTTGGCATAGTAGCCTACCCGGTAACGCAGGGGAGCAGCCAGAACAGTTCTTTGCTTTGTAATCGTCATTAGTTACGCAATTGGATTATCCATCATGAGGGCTAATAATAATAAGTGTCCTGTGTGTGATAAGGACATCGTTAAAGGCATCGTTAAAGAAATAAAAAGGAATACTCGGCCTTATCAAAGCTAGTAAGGATCGGAACGATGATAAGCACCAAATTTTCCGCGCCTTGACATCCGTTTTAATTCACACTAATTGTCGTAAAAACTACACACGAGCCGATACAATTAAAAATATGTAAGTGTTGCATCTACATGTCAAGAAGAGGCAGGCCCGTCTCAGCTCAGGTCTTCAGCTCCCCAATTCGACTTCATGACTAATTGTTTATTATGCGCACATAATGTAAAAGAAGAAACCAGAACGCTTTTGAGCAGAAGAAGAATAGTACATTCAGTTAAAATGGATAATCCAATTGCGTAACTAATGACGATTACAAAGCAAAGAACTGTTCTGGCTGCTCCCCTGCTTTACCGGGTAGGCTACCATGCCAAAGAGGTTGAATCATAAACGACAACAATAACATAAGCCCGAAGGCATAGATGATTATGGGAGTTTTAGCCAGTGAGATCTCGTTTTCTACGACAGGAAATATGGAATGAAAAGTGACGACCCGCTTCTGCTCCATTACCACTGGTAGAAAACGAGATCTCAAACTGTTACCGCCTTCACCGCTTGGAGGTACTCCCAGCTTATGTTATCAATAAAATACCTAATTTATACACTAGCTCATATTTAATATTCGGTAATGCTTGTCACATCACACTGATACTCGAACACTGGTGAAAATTTGGAAAAAGTGTATAAGACAAGTGTAGATAAAAGTTTTGATATCCCAACGGCTGTACAGATTTGAATAAAATTTAGTAAATTGATATAGTAGGAGTTGATATAAGATACTTTTTATCCCCAAATAACGTGAAGGAAGTAGTATACAAGAGGTAGTGTTCAATTCAAGTAGTTTTTTTTTCAATTTTCACTTTTCCGGAACGTGTAGTTCGAAAATAGGTAGGAATGTGAAAAAGTGCATAAGGTAAAAGTTGTACATAATTTTATAAGCTTTCATTGCGTAGAAGACTTCTTATCTCCATGACGCACCGTTTAAAAGATATTAGCGAAAAACTGAAAAATGGGAACTTTAACCCCCTCCCCCCACTCCGCCTCACCCCCTAGATGTCGGGACTTTTAGTATGTTAACTCTCTAAGCACCCTGAACAATTTTCTGAAGTAATTGCTTAGGGCCTTGCTCACGCACTCTACAACCCCTTTTGGGTGATTTATTGACTGAACTATTGGTTACTTTTAGACTGAAATTTTGATTATTATTTCATCGCAAACACTTTTTAGCATTCCCAAATAAATCCTCATTTTACGTTATAACTAAACGCAATGACAGCAAAAGCTTTGTTCAGAAATAGCCCTTAACCTCAATGGCATTATTTTGTTGGAAACATTTGTTATAGTAACACTAAAAATTGAAATATTTATAAAAATTGAATTAAGCTCTAATAACTTTTTAACAGAAAACGAATAATCACTATCATTACATTTTACAATAAATTGGCTTTCCGTTTCAAATGACTGACCTGACAGCTGTTGAAAACCCGTGACCTCACCGAGTGTTGTCAAAACTCAAAATTACCTTCAAAGTAAGGAGAATAAAATAAAACAAACAGTAATTTTCCGATAGCTATGTGGTTCTATAAGCACATGGTTAATCAAAGTAATTTAGCTCTTGGTTTTACGGAAAACAACTGGCCGCCTCAACTTAAAATTATACGATCAGCCACAATTTTTTGTATCTGGTTAGACTAAAAGTTTGTAGTAAAAACCTTGAAGCAGCAGGGTTAGTGACGAATACTTTATTTTGTTTGTTAGCTAAATTGTAGAAAAGCCCATTTATTGGAAATTCAAATAAATAACATCTTCACAAAGGTAATTCTGATTTTTAAGTCTGGTATCACAGAAACCTTTTTGCAACAGCCAGCAAGCCCGGCGCGCGCATGTCTCGCTCATTCCTATAAAATTCAGAAGTTTGCAATAAATAATGGCTTCGACTGTAAATTCGAAGCAAACAGCGGTTAACGGTGACGTCTCGTCTATATCGTACCCGTCCAAAAAATCTAAAATGGAAAATAAAGTTGCCGTTGTTTTGGGTGCTCAATGGGGTGACGAGGGAAAAGGAAAAGTAGTGGATCTATTAGCTGTAAACTGTGACATCGTGTGCCGTTGTCAGGTATGATAAATCTTTGCATTTTTTTTCTAGTGTAACGAAGTTTTTTTTACATCTTTACTTCCTTTCATTATTGTTTTGGATTGAGTCTCAATGGCAATGTTTATGCCTTAGGTTTTGAGGTTATAATTAGCACGAGAATCAACATTAAGAATTGATTAAATAGTGTTTTCTTATTTTCATCAACGTTATCATGTTTCGGGCTACCAAAACAGATATATTGAAGATCCTTTAGCGTTGGCGGGGCGCCAGAATTTGTTTGAAAACATGTGAACTGCGAACACAATGTTTTTGTATGAATTTGAGAATACATGACGCGTGCCAAGTGTCTTAGCGGGAACGCCGGGAACTGGTTACTGTACGCTTCAATGTTGCGTAAACTCGCCAGTTCCGGTCATCTTATGTAACATTAATTATTTATATTTCGAGTTTTTTTTTTTTATTTGATAGTCATGTGACCATACAGACATGTTGTATATTTAAACTAGTAAATAGACCTTGTGTGCATGCTAAATGTGGATTTCTGCCAAGGTCTGGGGCATTTATTGTCACGGTTACACTATTGAATGCTATGAATATTTCTAAATTCTTTGATATCTAGTCTAGAGCTCTGTCTAAATTTAAATGAGAGAATGCAGTATGTTTTGTTAGATTTATGACAATGAACAATTTAAGAGAATTGCTGTTTGTTTGCACTATGTGCAGATGAAATTTATTGAAGATAGTTTTGTATTTATTTTATTTTGAACATACAGAATATGTACAGAAAGCTACTTTAGATTATTCACTAGATAATTTATGTTCTTAGAATATTCAGTAAAAGCCCCTGATTTTTTTAAAGATTTACTTACTTTTTTTCTTTTTAAAGTTTCACTCATAAACCCTAACACTGGTTACCTAAAATTCAAAACTAATGAGAAGTTCATAATACCTCATTAGTTAAAATACCAATGTTCAATTAAAATACAGTTTGTAAATGATTCATAAGTAGACTAATTAATACAACAGTTTTATCAAACAAAAACAGTAATGACTGTCTTGATTATTTCTGGTTTTAACTGGATATCAATGCTACTAACTATTTTAGACTGTGACTTTACCTGTGAATTTAATAAAACTATTTCGAATTATTTGTTTTGTCTGCTGCAATTAAATTTAGATAAGAAATGTTAGTGACTAGGGTGAATGACCTTGTTGTGTATTATATTTATTTATAGTTGCTACACTGAAATAAAATTGATACTGAATATTTTAATAGCTGAGGAGAATAACAATTGGGTTCCCAGTGAAATGTCAAATGAAGGACAAACTAGAGAGTGTTGCTTTCAATTTATTTATTTTTTCTTATCTCACCAACTGGGCCAAGTTCTTTGACTTTCGTAATCCTTTGTGATTTAACGTGTTTTTTTATTTGTCTTTTGAAAATCACATAATTTTTATTATGTCTTATAACCTCAATTTAACTTTCCTTACATTTCTCTTAAGGCAATAAACATGATGTTTTGTAGTCTATAAAATTTTCGGGAATTAGGCATTAAAATTGAAACATTTTTTTTAAGTAATTTCAGATTTAAATTTACTTTAACAAAAAATACTCTATATTAGTATTGATTAATCATTTTTATACCTATCAGTAAGAGGTGTTTATTAATCATGTGTTTATAATAACTTATTGAAGTATCTATATTAATTACATAGGTCAAGTTCATTAAACCAATCGCTATTTCATAACAATTTCACCAAGCAGTCCACAATACAAAGTTTATAATACTTGGGCTGCATGGGCTGTATGTGTGTTTACCTGTGTTTAAAAAGAATGTTCGCGCGCGTCATGAGTTTGGAGGTGTGACCAACGTCACTATTTTTGTCCGCATTTTACGTCACCTATCACTGTTGGCATGTTCTGGCACTGATCTTATCCGTGACCCTTTGCTCTCTGTCTGAGTCTTGAATATCTCTGATTCTTCAAATATAAAATATTCGTCGTTCTGACTTGGGTACATGCATGGTCAAACAACATTTGTTAGATGCACACACCATCTTTAATTTTGATTAAACAATCAAGTGCAACAATAATATTATTTCCCCTAAATACCATAGAATAAAATTAAATGACATAAAACAAAAATCAAAACGGATCGATTAAGACTAAAAGTTGTGGGGACTGCTTCGTAATTTTTGAAACGGTAAAAGGCGACAAGCATATTGACTTGGTTGCGGTTATGGTTCTCTATCAGAGATTTGCTTGGCGGCTATAAACAGTAAACGAGATCAAAGCTAAGCCCTTCCCACGTGCGTAACGTAAACTTAGAGAAAGGAAATTAGCTCGTAAACTGCACGTAAGCTTAGCTCACTTATTAACCTGAAATTTTTCATAAGTTTGTATCGAATTATTGCAGTTAGTACTGCCAATTGCTGATAAACTTATTAGCAAAAATATTATTTCTTTACTTATCTTTAACTTACGGAAGCTTGTTTAAAAGATAAGGAGGTAACCTTGGTACGTAAATGGCGGAGCGGAGGAATTTGTTCCTGTTTCTCTTAGTCAATATACGGTTCTTCCCATTGAAGTTTTAGACCAAGTGGAAGAACCGCATTTTATAACGTTTATTACATGGAATATAAGGTACATCCCCCCATGACTAAGCTCTGAAATGTTCATAGAATGAAATTATTTGGTACTAGCTGTGCCTGCGACTTCGTTCGCGTGGATGACGAAAATTATCAATGAGTTTTTAACCGCAAAATTAAGTTCATTTTTTATTGTTTATACTTTTCCGGGATAAAAACTACCCAGTGTGGTGCCCAGGATAATAAAGAATAATTATACCAAGTTTCATCGTAATCGAACCGGTAGTTTTTGCGTGATACCTGAACAAACAGACAGAAAGACAGACAATTTTTTTTTTTTTCACACGTTTGGGTTCTTTGTCGGTCTAGTAACACCTCCCGCCATGTATTTTTTGGATATTTTCAATGTACAGAATTTTCACTTCTACAGATTTATTATAAGTATAGATTGGTCAACATTTGAGTTACTAAAAACAGAACACATTCGATAAATTCTGGACATGTCTACTAGAAAGCTGTGTTCTTCACAAACTTTACTTAAAGAGCTGCCCAGTTTGACATCAATACCGTAAAAAATGTAGGCCGAAGAATACATTATTATATATCTATATTCCTTTCTTATTCAATTGTATGTTCTGTTGCATCATATAAAGCATACATGTAATCTATTTGCAAGAGGAAACGATGTTTACCAGTACTTAGACGGGTGGTAATGTTTAGCTTATGTTTTGCATGTAAACATAGAACATAATTTATTGTTAGAAGATCTGCTGGAGTTTACGTGTTTAGATCAGACTTCAATAATTTAGCGTATATTGTGTAGCGGTAAACAAACAAAATTTTAAGCTTCCTGGTTTGAAATTTCGGTAAAAACTTCTTCTTTAATCATTAATGCAAGTTGACATAACTGTTGATAATACATACATTATTTCTACAAAACTAAATCAGGTACAAAAAGGATTTACAGAAAGAGTCTGTTCTATCACAACAATGTCCATTTTCCAAATCGGACGGCAATCCGAGACTACCAGATAGTCCCATCGCTCTGGACACTGGGCATGGTCTATAGCCACTAAACAATACAAATATATTTTTCGATCATTTCTCGGCGGCATGTGTACGGTGAGATCATAATATAATAATACACATATTATTTATTGGCATAAGGATAAAATATGTACGTAAATTGTTTGAAGCTTTTTGGAAGCTAATCAGTGTAACAAGACCTTAACCCTCAAAGCTTCATCCACTTATCCGGGCGTGCCAAACCTTGCCCCAATTACCTTATGTAAAGGTATTTTGGGGACTTATGTAACATTAGACACAAACGTTATAACCTTCTTTTGTTGAAATAAATAAGAAGTCCTGAAGTCGGCCACAAATAAAGTATTTACATAGGCCTTCCATGACCCTTTTCTGACGCTTGCATGTTATAAACTATTTACATTAAGGGCCTACGATGCCTCCTTCTGAGGCTAGATGAATGCGTAATAAAAATTCTTATAAGGCTTATCAACTATCGGTTTATACCACAATTATTGTAGGTAGCTATACTGGGTATATTGACATACTATTCAATTTTAACAATGTCAGAAATCACATATTAGAATACGTTGTGTAAATCACAAGACGAGAAAACAACGGAATGTAATTGCCAACATAAAGTTTCCTATTGAGGAGTTGTTTGCCGTTGACAAAGCAAAGATTTTGCAAGCGGTGACTTCTTTGTTCTGATTTCGCAATGTTTGTCACAATGTTTATTTTGTTTTGTCGAGACAAATAGAAATCTGTTAATATTACAAGGTTGCTTTCAATATTTAATTGGAATAACGTTTCAGTATACAACAATTACAATGGGGCAAGGAGTTATTACATATAGGTAGATACATTACAAACGTTTGTTTCTTTTTGAAAATAAAGGGAAGTTTCCTTTGTGAAAAACATTCATAAATACCTGTACTTGACGTTTCGACCAGTTAACTAGTCACATTATAGAATTTGCTATTTTTAATGCCACTTGGAGGGAAAGTGCCCTAAAAATGCTCTTAGTATTGAGGTATTTAAAATACCTTCCTCTGGCTATCACCAAAAATTTCCACCCTGTATAATAATATGATCACTGAAAATGACTAACGTATACCTCAAGGTCAAACAAATATAATTGTTCAGATGAGCCGCAGTTAGAAATATAATTGCTAACAATTACACTAGTAAAGTGAGGCGGGGTTTGCCTCTGACCTTGACTGACCTTATCTAACCAGTGGTATCATCTATCTACCTAAGGGACGTAATAAAATACGGGGTAGTTTGATGCCCGTTTGACCTTTGGAAAAAGCTAGGTATAAAAACTATGTATCCTACATAAAATGTTTGTTACGTATTATCCTCTGATTTCATATTTAAGCCAGCCCTTATTGAACAGGCTGTCCTGTTCAATGAGGGCTCCCTATAATATCAAAATCAAATTGGACAATTATGAAGTTTAACTAGATCATTTTCAGCAGACATGGATTTTTAGTGTGATGTCCGTTTGACCTTCAGAAAGAGCTAGAGGAACTATACGCATACATGTTATGTATTGCTCATTGTTTTCCTATTTTGGGGAGCTCTCATTGTACAAGTACAGGTTCAAATTGGAGAATTATGAAGATTAGCTGATAATTTGCAGCAGATATAGCTTTTCAATATCTAAATAAAGAATCTATTGTGCATCGGTCAATTCCACTATTTAAGAGTTGCTTGAATTTACCGAATGACCTGCTTCATTTGGTCATTTTTACGATGATTGGCATTCTGCTAACTGTCATTGCGATCATTAATTGGTCATTACGATCATTCTCTTCGAGAGTTCAATGAGATTTTGTTGTAGGCTTATCTTATTATCTGAATACGAAAATTAGGCACAATGACAAGTACACTGACCGACTACTGACATGCATTTAAAATAGCCGAATTGAGGCCCAGGCCCGCCCCGATCGGCGCGCTCAAAGACTTGAATAACGCTGTTTTTTTTTGTACAATAACATAATTATGCTACAGAGAAATCTAATTATGTTATCGTATTGCAAAACACTCAATTTCGGGGAACAGTACAGTAGTAACGTTGATTCGTTATGGAGATTTAACGTAATTTGCATACTGGCAAATTTTATTTACCATTCGTTATGCTCGAGATTGTAAAATGTGTTTAGTGACTCATGTTAAACCTACGTTTGACAAATTCCGTCTTATTACAAAAAACTGAAAAACCTTGGTTTAAACCAAGTACTTTCAAGACTAATCTTTTCCGTAAAACCATGGTTTATAATTTTTCGTATTACAAAAATAAAAAAAACCATGGTTTTCTTCGTACCATCATTTGAACCATGGTCTGTATATCAACCACAGATAAATATAAATGTTATTCGTTCACCATGAAATCATTCAATTGCGACGTTCCGTTTACCCAGAAAGTAAAAAAAAATATAATTCGTAAATGATTTATAGATGTTTATTTGGGTTAAAAATATTCAAGTTTTGTTATTTTGCTTGGATATAAACATTTATTTAGTTATTTCGCTGATTGCAGCCTTATTTATGTTTAAGCACATTACTTGAATGTCGTATAAATTTCTTATAATATGTGTAACGAAACGTAACATTCTCGCGCGTCATCTGAAACAATAACATTAAAGTGTCAAGCGTAATTATTTCTTTCTTTGGTGATTTCAATAATAATAATCTTAAAATCACATTGCTACAAAAGAAAAAACGTTCTGCAAATTGGAGTACCTAGCGAGGAAAAAGTAAGTAAAGTTATATTACTTCGATGTACTTGAAATACTTCTTTAATTTATTAATTCATTTAAGCTTACTAAAATTTAAAACATTAGTGTATATAATAAGAGAGATGATTGCACAATCACGCCACATAGTTGAGGACAAAAGCACGAAAGCTTCCTCCAATATTAAAAAGACTCAAGAGCGGAAGATTATGGCAAAGAAGTAGGTATATGGTTTTTTTTATTATTATGTGATCCATTATCAAGCCTTGTCAGAGGCATGTGGTTTCCCAAAGGTGGCTATATTAACGCTGATTGTCGACACCCTCACACAAAATAAATAGCGAGTATTAACATTATTTTTGAAATATTTACAGAATTACTGAACTTACTGGAAAGAATAGATCTAATGGAGAATTTAAGTTACCTTGGAAGAGGATGAAACTTGCGGTTAAAACAAATTTGTCCGCCTATAGGCATCGATATCAGATGAAGACAGACGGTGGCGAAAAGCCCAAGCCGCCTTCCCAAGAAGATCTGGCGATTATGGATATCGCTCCACTCGATTTTGTTGTGGAATACTTACGATTATGACAGTGACGCAATAAAAACCTGAATAAGCATAAAAATGTACTTTCATTTAAATATTAAACACTGATTAAATTAACATAAAGTATATTTAATAATCAACACTTGTAGGTTAGGTTGAACTCCCCAGAACATAGTAAAACTACTACTACTACTCGTTTTGAAAATAGCGCTGCTTTTATACAGCGCTACTTTACCGCCGCGTCAACCGCGCCAGTTAGATTCTAATAGGATTCCTATGTTACTTGGGTCTGATGTGAAATCCTTTTCTGTTATTTAGTTGACAAAATATCTACAATATGCATTACAATTAAAGTTTAAATAACACTATAAATGCCCCTTATCATATACATGTTAAATAAACTAGCCTTACTTGAGTAATTAATTAAATATCGCCCCAAAATTCCCGGCCAGTCATATTAAAAATTTTATTTTTGGTTATAACTCAGAATCCCTCCATCCGATCTTCACAATTCAAACGGATTTGATGTTTCTGGACAATTTACTTTATGTTTCTTACATTACAATCTTAATTTACACAATATACAAAAATCACATTTTCAAGTTACGTAAATTTTCTTTTAGTTAAAATTTTATAAATTTTCTTTTCTTATTGCAATTTCTTATAGATAGGTACTACTTAGTCTTAAATATCCTATACATATTCCTAATATCTTTATTTAATACGAACTTATAACGTAATTAACGATTTAGACCATCGTAAAACTAGGGGTCTCCGAGGTTTAGCGTCAAACCATGGTTTTGACAATGGTTTTTCGCAAAACCATGTTTTGTAATATCATTTTTGATAAACCATGGTCTAATCATGGTCCTCTTTTTGTAATAAGACGGATTGAGTTTAAAATCGACATTATTGCTTAAAATTAAAAGCGATTTCACTGGAGGCGTTACTAGTCCAAGTACCCACTGATGATTCACTGCAATGTATTTAATAATAATGGTATTTTTTGGCTATAGGTAAAAATTATGTACGAAGTGTAGTGTAAAAATAAGACAAAAGCTTTCTGCAAAGATTCCATCGACATCTGTTTAACCGTTTTGGAGACTAGTCCTATCAAACGGAGGCTGCTATAGCTATTAAGATTCATCCTTCATATAATTGATTGTTAACTTGTTTTTTTTTATTTACAGGGAGGCAACAACGCCGGACACACAGTCGTCGTCGACGGCAAGGAGTTTGACTTCCATTTACTGCCGAGCGGTATTATCAACCAGAAATGTATCTCCGTTATCGGTAAGTAGCCCTTCCAAATTTACGAATACTTTATATTTCTTTTGGCAAGGATAGGTACCTGTAAGAAGATGTTACATTTAAGTCCTAACACAAAGACCGCATCTTTCCATCCGCAGATTAATATTCATTTACGTGTATTGGATAGTTCAGAACCTTTGACTTCTTTATTAAATAGCTATTTATGTTGTATTAAAATCTTACCTAAACCCTTTAATACAGAGACGAACAGTTAGCTTACTACCGAACTCTTATTATACTTAGGTATGAAGATCTCCTAGTAAGTACTGAACCTGAGGGGGTTTTGAGGTTATCTGAAGTAGCTTCCACTCAAAAATATGAATATTAATAATCACTTAAAATATTCCCTGACGTAAGATCAAAGCAAACGTATACAATTATGGATAAACCCTAAAATGAGGTTGATAACTATAATAACTGGTTATCTTAATTAGTTCAACAATGAAATTAAAAAGAACCACAATGTATTAATAGCTGTATAATTACTAATCATTAACTAATCATTAGGTTACCAAGAAACTTTATTAGAAACATCAAACATTATTGTGACCTAGAACAACTCAATAAAGAAATTACAATACCTAGCCTTAAAAATGCCAAGAAATGTCGCGTGTTAAAACGTTTATTGTTTATTTATAACTCGAAAGATCACGATAAAGAACAATATTATTGGGTAAATAGCAACAAAATATCTTAGAAATTTCCTCTTTGTTATTAAGTCATGAATCTTGGGATTAAAAGCTATACTTTATAATCTTAATCGCAATATTATAAGCTAAACAGTGTGTTCATTTGAATGCGCGAATCGCGGAAACTACCGGACGATTTCGAAAACAATATTTGCGTTTGACATACCAATTCTCGAGGAAAGTTAAGCTATTTTACATCGCATTACTTGCCTTGTGAGAAAAGCGCTCAACTATTTGGCTCACAGCAACTTGATCTACCTTTCAGTACACATTATGATCATCATCATCATTCACAGCCCTTGTCCTCCCACAGCTAGACACAGGCCTCCTTTCTCGTGCCATTCTCTACGGTCCTCTGCCAGTCTCGGCCCGAAACTTAAACTATGTCGTCGACCCTTTTTCCTCAAGTACACATTAAGGGCTCGCACACATAACTGCGAATTCGCATCGCATCGCAAAATTCTGCGAGCTCGCGTTCCATTTTGAACTTTATTTACTAGAAGTTCCTGCGATGTGGCGTCGAATCGAATCGCATCGCAGTTTTGTGTATGATCCCTAAATAATATAACCTGACATTGCTGATGTTTGTTATGTAAGAAAGAAGAATATAGTGCTTATTGACCGATAACACCTTTCAGCCTTGAGTGTTTGCCAAAAGCTTGCATCATTGTTATACTGCACATCGCCAAATTATAATGCAATGAGGGAAATACCAAACTATTATTAACATTCAACGATATTATTAAATAATGTAGGGAATAAAACTAGTCCTAAATATGAATCTCCATTAGAAACGTAAGTGTTTAGTAGGATAAACTGACAGGCTGATAAATGTTTTTTTATGTAGAGACAATTTTTCCTTAGGATAGATGTAAAACTCATATATATATCAGCATTGTTAATCCAAGCATAGTTGTAATAGATATTTTGTAGTGACAAAGCTTTTAGCTGTACGTAAAATATGTCATCTCATTTTACCTAGGTGCTAGGTTTTAGAAACGAAATAATGCGACGGAAAATTGGATTGCAATATTATTTTAGGAAACAGTAATCTTGATGTTAGGTGTATTTTTTCATTTAAATATTAAGAACTTAACAAAAATACAGATTTATGATGAGAGGTCAATAATTTTTAAATTATCTAAATATTGATAGTCATACTTGCATTATAAGTTCAAGTACTATTGAGTTTGAAACCATTTACACATCCATTACGCCGCGCCGTATCAACGGATCGAAACCCACAGATAAGCAGTTCGGCGTATCCAAGGTTTAATCATATGCCAATTTGTTATGGCTACGATAAAACTATAAATTGTGTATTTCATGCAATCGATTGTCAATAGTTGAAAAAACGTTAGTAATTTGGATAATGAAGGTTTATATAACTTTTTTGGCAGCTCCATAATTTTAGGGAGTTACTTATTTTAACAAAATCGTTGTCGTGTCGGTTCTAATGTTTGTATTTTTAGTAAGTAAAGTCAGCAACAATACCTAGATGAATAAGACATAAAATAACTTTAAAGTAAAACTTCGCGTGTCTAATGATTTACAAATTGAATAACTTGTAACAAAAACAAAGCATGCAAATCGTAGCATGGAAAAAAGACAAAATTCGTGACATCAGCTCAGTACCAGGTACGGTCGTCAGAATCATTGTATTAATAGGTTTATATAACGACGATATTATTTTCAAGGTACCTAACCTTGAAAATAACGATGCACGAAGATGTTTAGCTTTATTTTGTTGACGTTACTCCTTAAATGCACGGTAAAATCCATAGCATTGGATGTGACATAACATGATAGCTAATTGTAGACTTGTTTACAGAAAGAATGTTGGTTTGAAGTTATTGCCGATTTTACTGCGGATGTTTTAGATATGGGAATGTCTATTGTAAACTAAATAGTTTTTGAGTTAATGAATGGCGATTATTTTACTCATCAATGTAATTTAAGGTTAGGTAGATAGATACTTTTCTTATAAATAGGAAGACAGGGAGTCACGCATTAACTTCCATCGGAACTTAGATAATAGTTAAAAAAGGAACCGAATTCTCATATGTCCAAAAACTAAAACATGGTGACCAAAAATCAAAGTCATACCAGAAATCAAATACTATAATAATAGTAACCTTATTCTCCAGGAAACGGCGTGGTGATCCACCTGCCGGGTCTCTTCGAGGAGCTGAAGAAGAACGAGCTGAAGGGCATGGAGGGCTGGCAAGACCGCCTCATTATCTCCGACAGAGCTCATCTGGTCTTCGATATGCAACAACAGGTATGTTTCCTAGTTTAGGTAAATCGAAACTTATTGTTATAGACTTAAAAAATACTTTTGAAAGTTGGATAATATCGAGGATTTATTTAGGATTTTGCAGGCTTTCGCTATTTTGCAGATGAGTAGCTACCTACTATGGAAAGCTCTATCTGTTCTATTGTTTCTTAATATCTTAGTATATAGACTAAGTTAGTGACTAAATAAGCAATATGCTAATGATACTGTCTTTATGTACCATTGTTAATAGCGACTTTACCATGATTTAACTTCTTAAAAAAAATCATAATATCCTTAAGATTCTTTTCCTTAAAGATTTTCGGTTTAAAGATGAACAAGAACAAATTGAAAGTTTCAAAATTCAGGGTCAAAATTATTTCAATTTATATTATATCAACGTAAAGTCTATAGTAAATGTGACATATTAATAGTTCCCAGACACATATTTAATACTCGTCAGTGATATGAGGGCAATGCCCTATCTTCCAAACAGTCGTTACACACTCGAACGAACTTTATCTATTCGTCACTAGTCTATTCCAAGGCCAGGACTTTGGACTTGGTCTATTCAAGTTTACAGGCAAATTTAGGATTGTGGGAATACCTATTTCTAACAATAGATAGTTAAGGTTTTTAAATCAGCTATTTTTAAACCAAATGGTCTGAAAAATGGGAGGTAAATGTTCACATAGATTTGGTTCTCACACATGCCAGTGAAGCTTTGGGAGGGTCCCAGCAATGGCGGATCATTTGGAGCTTGATCCCTTCCGGAAAAACCTAGGTGCTTTCGGGGGTAGGGGCTTTGGCTCTTAGCCCCCTAAATCCGCCAACGTATCACGGCCATTAGGTTTTTTTGACATTAGGTTTCCAGAATTATTAAATCATTTTCAGACTACAATTACAACATTTAGATACGCATATCAAAGTCCACAAACACTTCGCTACACATAACGCAACTTAGTAACAGTTTGAGTCACATATTTCTGCCTCATTCCAGTCCAGAATTCATAATTGATTGCATCATCACGGGGAATTCTGCACAATGCGATAGACAAACAATAACGTTCTTTTATTAGTCGCGCTATCAGGCAGCGAATAAAAATCGTATTAGCGGAAATGGAAATATGTAATGTACCAATGTAATGTGATTTTCAATCTTTGTTCTGTTATGTCGCTAAATGTATTCCGTTGTGCTTTTGAATTGAAATCATTCTGATCTGATGGTAACTGTTTCTACATATCTTAAGAGTATTTTGACTTGGTATATCAAAATATTTCAAACAAGCTTTTGTGAAGTACATAAGTTGTTATGACTTTGCGGAAAAAGGGAACTTATTTCTACTGCCACCTTTCCAATATTTTTTCAGAAGAGAAATCTTCTAGGCTTATTCAAAATTAACTAAAGCGACCAGAAAGAGCAAAAAGGACATGATTTTTTAAATAATAATATAATAATATCCTCGGACAATTCACACACGGTCATCTGATCCCAAACTAAGCTGAGCTTGTACTATGGTGACCAGACAACTGATAAACATACTTGTATATTTCTAAATACATACATATTATAAATAACAGTCACCCAGACACAGAACAAATGATCATGCTCATCACACAAACATTTATCCTGGGTGGGAATCGAACCCACGACCTCAGGGGCCCGAGTCTGCTATTTACACTCCGTGTTACTATGATCATAGTGGGATGATAGTGTCAACCCAATATGTGCCTAATTTTCGTATTCAGTTAAGCCAACAACAATCAGTGGCATGAGTGCCATGAGTGGCATGAGTGGGACGCGGTGTTGTCAATTTAAATTAAAAATAAAAGTATCAAACATTTTGTAATTATTAATAGGCAACACCGATTGGCACTAATTATTAATAATCGTTTCTTATGTTGCAAATAATTGTATTAATTGTTTTTTGAATACTAATTAATTGTAAAAGCCCATACAATATGTAATTTCTATTAAAAACTTGTAAATAAGGATAATTATGTTTTAAAAAAGGAAAGATTTCGTTGAAATTGACACATTGTCTATGAAAAATAAAAAATGTTTAGCCATAGATATGATGCAACTGCTGTCAAAAAATAGCGGAATACGAAATTGTACCGGCCATCGGTCACATTCACTCAACTCGCGGCTCAATCGTTCCAATGGCCAATTGTGACGTTTTGACAGTTAGTAGAATGCCAATTATCGTAAAATGGTCCCACTAACCCCACCCACTCAGACGATTCAAGCAACTGTAAATAGCAGACTCGGGCCCCTGGTATAGCAGTCATGGTAATAAGAGATTGCATTCATTGCAAATATCTCACAGCGTCGTTAAAGGACACAATGTTTTACCCAACTGATGCACGCATTGATTTATATCCCCTGACTTTTGAATAACTACCTTGTCATGTTCGATAGGCTGCATTGTTTAACATATTACCATAATCGGAATGATGCGGAAGCATTTATGATGGTACGTAGTTCAGGATTTATGGCACCCATTTAAATTCCACTACAAATCAATGCACAAGTTGACATGAACGTTTTATTGAGAGCTTCTTATGTTTATATGTCATGCTGTCCCTTATATAGTTATGTGTAGGTTGTTTGGCACATTTTACCTGCACGGATAGCCGAGTGGTGTAGGTCACAGCGCCATTTGCCACAGCTGCGCTGCTGTGCGATGTCCTTCAGGTTCGATCCCCGCATGGGACAAGCATTTGTGTACTAAAGTCTAGGTGTTTTGTACATGTGATAAGAATCATTATAAAACTTGCCGCGATTAATGAAACTAAAGTCACTTAAAAAATATGGGAGAGAAATAAAATGTTCTTACATCCTTAACGATTTTTTGCTTCTTCTACGGCTGTTTAAAACCTAGATTCAATTACGTTTTTCGGAATATTAAGCCGAGCCCAATGTATTTTGAAAATAAAAAGACAGGAAATTTTTTACCTAAAAAATAAAAATATATTTATCATCTATTCCGAATCAGTATTACATAAAGCTTCAATTGAAAAAATAATACGACGAACAAATTACTCTATTCAGCTCGTAAATCGTATCTTTATAACTGAATACTATAAAGATGGAATGACGCATAAGCGCATGATTTTGCGCGAAAACACTCTGACGTCATTCGCGGTCAAGGATTTGTGAGACGATGCTCCAAGTTTACGATACTGTGACTGTAAAAAGATATCATTGAAGCCATCAAAGATATTTTTGTCATGTGTTCTTGTGGTAGAGGGATAGAGCTATACAGACAGATCGCTGTCTCTTTCCATTACGGGATTATGTTGAAAATAATCTTTGAAATCTATGGACTAAGATTTGATGTATACTAATATTATGTATTAGTATAATATATTACATTGGCTGTCTGTCTGTTAGACTGGCTAAATCGCTAAACCGATTCTGATAAAAACTTGGGGTAGGTAAGCTTGGATCCCAAGCAAGAAACTAGGCTACTATTGGCCGCTATAACGGGTACCCACGTCATACACGCGGACCTGGCCGTAAGCAATAGCTAGTATGTATTTCTATATTTGCAAGCTAGCTATACATTCCCAGCAAAAAAAAAAACAGCTTACATCATTTCTAATTTATATTATTTGGTTAAAATCATCATACACACTGACAGCGCTGACAATGGTCGACATTTCAAAAGGCCTGGGTTTATTCGGTTTACACGTGCGTGTCTACTTTTTATTACTTATCTTTCCAACAGTTTAAGTAAATTGCTAGACAAAGAGATTAAAGATAAATTATCTACAGTCAGATGAATAGCCAAAACGAATTTAATTTCTGTGATGAGAACGGGGAAGAAACTTTACGGAATTTACTTAGGCACGTGTAATTAAACAAGTTAATAAGTTACTGATGAGTCAAGTTGCACGAGAAAGGAAGGATTGAATTTCTTAATTATTTTTACTTTTTTACACATCTGCCGAATAAGGTTACATTTTTGTAGATATCTTTTTAAGTCGTATAGTAATATTATATAACGGAAATTAGCGCGTACATGCTTAAATACCTTAAGCGCTTGACGTTTCGACTGGGTTACGAAGACCGTGTTCGCAAGCAGACTCTATGAGGTTAATTCTTCTCCTCTCTCTTCGAGAAAAGCAAAAAGCTATCATATAATATATATCCTTTTTGTAAAACCTACCGGCCTACCGCCACTTACGTAAATCAAAACTATTCACAAGCGTATTTAGAAGTCACGCCCCATGACGTAGTATATGCTCATCAGTTAGTTACACATGATATTATCTGAAACACGTGCTCAAACCTGGCATTATACACACATTATGTGTTTACGGTATTGATAATAACTGAAGTTACGATAACATAGCATGAAACTGCGTTGAGAGTTCTCGACAATACGACGTAGCCTGGCTTTGGGTAGGGATTGCAATCCAGTATTGTTTTCAATCCGGCCGGATTTTATGATACAGGATCTGGTCGGATTTAGTGTACTGGATCCGGTTTTGCACTTTGCAATCCCTAATTTTTGACCACCTTTCGGTCGATTCATTTTGTCTCACGTATAAAGTGCTCTAATTGGATAAATCATAAGACCTCAACAAGAAGGATATTTTAAAGGTTTTTCCTAGAAGTTTTTTGCTTTACTTTCTACTTCTCCAGTTAATAGCGATTTAAAACTGATTAATAATCATTTATTAATGAAGATATTTCATCCGCTCTATTATTGCATCAACGGCCATGACTTTTATTCTAAACAAAGTAGATGCAATATTTCACTTTTTATTCTTGTATCTAATTTAAGCAAATATTGCATATATCCACTGCTGGGGAGCTGAGCCAAATACTTCCCTATATTTCCACTAATTCCTGTCACCACTTCACAATCATGAAGTACATTTAACATTACATAGTTTATTCAACGATAAAACAAATCAATTTAATTTGAACCTTATGCCATTCACAATAAGATACACTCATCTTCATCATTTATATGATAATGTCAGATAATGCTAATGAGGATATTAGTAATTGTTACGTAGGTACTGTGAGCACATGATAAATGAAAATATCCTGCATAGAATATCATTTATGTATATCAATGTTTATAGCGTGTCAATAAAATGTTGCATATACCTTGTACACAAGCTATGAAAATGATACGTCAGTGAATTTTAAATGTTGATATGACAAGTGCTAGGGTTGAATAGAAGATATATTGCGACGACTCTGGTGAACTGCCTCGTTGGCCTAGTGGTTTCTAAGCGCGACTGCAACGCTAGAGGTCTTGGGTTCGATTCCCAAGTCGACCAAGGTGTCATTGGGTTTTTCTATGAAATTCTCAGTAGCAGGTCGGAGTTTGGATTTGTGCCCGGTTAGTGGCAATAGGCTCGCCCCCTATTACATGGGACCTAAACATACCGGCGAACTGTGTACATTGGTACACCTCTGCCTAATCCTTCGGGGATACAGGCGTGATGGTATGTATGTACTCTGGTGAAGCAGTAAAAGTCTTCGCTCAGGCTAACGGCATAGATATATTAAAAAAAACAATGCGACAACCCCACATGCCTTAGTGTTAATATGAGCTAGTAGTAAAAGGTAGTCTTAAGGTTCGATTAAAGTTTTAAACAATAGTATTGTTTAAACGCACCTTAATTGTAAGGTGATCAAAACAGTATGATATGTTTTTTTTATTCGATTTGATTATTCTTTATGCAATGCAGTCCTTAGCACTGCAATAAGAGCACCAAATATTTTTTTTCACCTAGCAATGGGATTCATAAAGCTGATGATGATTTTTATTTTCTAGGTGGATGGTCTCCAAGAAGCGGAGAAGGGCAAGAACTCGTTAGGCACCACAAAGAAGGGCATCGGCCCGACCTACTCGTCCAAGGCGACCCGTAACGGACTCCGGATAGGAGACCTGCTCGGTGACTTCACAGTCTTCGAGGAGAAGTAAGTATAAAATAGAATATAAAATATTATTTAGTACATGGTTATTACAGATGTTAAAGGTATAGAATGGCTAATGGTGACGGATGACAAACTACTAGAATGGTTTAATCTAACAATTTCAATTTGTAACACTGTATAAACGTTCTGTAAATTTGTTGAACCAGGGATGTGTTAAGAGCGTTAACGCCGATTTTGGCTGTTTGACCCAAAAAGCGTACTTTTCAAACCATTTAATCTCCTCATAAAACGTATTTAACGAAAATGTGAATTACAAATTATTGTAGGAAATATTTTGTTCTAAAAAGTTAGGTGAGAACATTTTAACATTAATAAAGTATGCGTGAATTGTAACCAGATAAACAAACAGTGTTTTCTAAATTTCCTTTACAGTGGTCATTTCGAAGCTTGAAATATCCAAAACCTGTCATAAAATTTACAAACAAACAAACTTATTTAATTGTTCATATCCTTGAGCAAAACTTTACCAGAGATTTTTTTGATTTTCAGCTCCTAACTATGATAAATTAAACAATAAACAAAGTGAAATTAACAAAAAAAAGCGGTTGCTAAATTCATTATTTTCCCCTATAAATCTTACTTAATTTTACAAAATAAAGGTGTATCGTAAAAGAACAATATCTTCTCTACAAAATACGAAACAGCATTCAGCTTATTTAAATTAATTTAATTTACTACAAATTTTTTAAAACTACTATAAAACTGCGCGCATCATTCGTTTCAAATTAGTCCGCCGCGAGGCCTTTTAGCGAGTGGACGTATCGCTCGTTGTCTACGCGTGACCTCTCCTGACCCTTGGCGTCGAGTCGGCGTCGAGCGAGTTTATCGTGCAACCTAACGATCTTGATCACTACGGAGCACTACCTTCTAGTCATATTATTAAAGATTCTTGTTATTATAAATAGCGTTTTTATTTGTTGTTTTTGCATTTAAACGTGAATTGATTTCATGTTTAGAATTAGGGATTTTCCTATTATTAATTTCTTTTTCTATTATAAATCAACTTTTTTGAGGGTTATCGATGTGTGGCACACACATTATGTCGGTTATCTTTCAAAGTCAGTAAAGGGACACATTTTTTTGAATCTACATACAAGTGTACTAAAAAATACTTTGATATTGAAATATTTTATTTTTAAACAAGAATCCTCACTAATAAACTAATATTATAAATGCGAAAGTAAGTTTGCTTGTATTTTACGCTTTTACGCTAATATGGCTGAACGGATTTGGATGAAATTTGATACGTGGGTAGACCATGATGTAAATCAGGACATAGGATTCTTTTTATCCCGGAAGTACGTTCCCGTGCGATAATTTCCAACCTCCGCGCGGGTGAAGCCGCGGGCAAAAGATAGTACTTTATAATTTGCTAGATGATGATCGCGACTTCGTACAACTTCAAAATGTCTTTTTAAATTATAGCCAATAAAAAAACAATGATACAAATCATTATGATTTTTTAATTTACTTTTTATCAAATGGCTAAATATTTACCAAGATTCGTTCAGTAGTTTTTGTGAAACAGATATCCATTCAAATACTTATCCGTATAAACTCTCAATCTTTCACGTTTATAATTATTACTTGAAAATGCTGCTCTATGCTATTTTGATGTATACTCTATATTAATTAATTTATAGTTTCGTCAAAATCCATTCAGTAGTCCTTAAGGGAAAGAGTTAAAAACATCCAAACTTTCGTATTTATAATAATCTTTTTTACATAACGATTTTACATTTGTATTACAATTCTAACTTTTCTCCCCTGATTAGTACTATATCTTATAAAGTAGCCAAAATTGCCTCTTTATTTCACAAGGTAGTAATAAAAATATTAATAGTAAATAAAAATTAACTGACGATTAAATAAGTATCAGTAAACATAACTCAACGGATCAACATGGGTTATAAGGACAGAACGCAGCAACTCTACGCACACAGACACACGCGCATCTGTGTGAGTGCAAAGAGCGCTGCAAATACCTAATCTTGGTGCCGCGGATTTGTCGTTAACGCTCTTAAGACTTACACATAAGCAGGCATGTTACACATAGTCTGTTACTATTTCAGGGGGGGGAGGTATTTTATTTTCTGTTATCTACTAGTTAAATATTTATTGTCAATACTTAAATCTAATGTAGGAACAAACACTTACAACTATACTAAAATTAAATCTTATATACCTATAAATAAATAAAACTAACACGCGTCAAAAAACTCAACTTCATCCTTGTCAATGGCGGGCACGTTTCAGGGGTAACATATTTGGAATAATTGCAAAGTTAACTTATTACAAGTGTAATTTATGTATTGCACTTAAATCATTATTTCGAAGTGAACGAGTATCCTTATCGCATTAATCTACCAAACCACACTACCAACTCAATGACAATATATACAGATATCGCTGATTGAACAAGGTCGATGAACAATACTGCGATGTTTTAACTTAAATTGCTAAGACCAAGAATCAATGATCCAAAAATCCTGTGGGATTAAGTGATGTCCACCTGTTCATTGCCACCAATCACAAGCCAGTACCTTCTCTCTCATTGGTTAAGAATGACAGTTAAACCTTGTGCTACACTAACTTGTGTTAAACCTAGCGGGTTTCAGTCCCCATTGCATAATGATAAAACTTGTGTCTTGTGTGTGATGCCGTGGTAATCATCAGACAGACACATATCTATACGATCAGGCGTGTTAATATAATCCAGTTTTATTGCATAAACAGTATGCTAAATGGTTATCACAACTGCAAATGATTCCACTCAGTAACTTCCTACAAAGTGGTAATCGTTTAGTAAATGATAAGTATCTACGCATTATTTATCTTATAGATATATTTTATCATATTCCTAATATGGCCTGACCGAGTTTTAATGCTATTTGAAGATAAAAACTATTTTAAATATCAGGGTAACTAAATATTGGCAATGTTAGTCTTGAATTAGAAAAACCTTTTGCATTAAACAATCAATAGTAAAACAATGATAAATAATTAATGAAGGTTTATCATTATGAAAATAAATAAATCAGCATTTTTATAAATATTAATTTAAACACCTTTTTTACTATTTTGAATTAAATTAGCTTCTTAATCACTTATTGTCTAGATCTATTTTCCTATTACTCTTTGTTTCACAAACACGAAAAGAATTAATTATCTGGTCTTTAATAAACATGGAGATAAATGAATTAACTTAAATGTTGGTCTATAGAAGTTGAAATTTTCTACATTTTATGCGAAAGCATAAGGTCATTAGCCTCACTCTTGAACTTTGATTCGCTTTATCTTTTAGGCTTTTTATTATAAATACTAGCTATGCCTGCGACTTCGTTCGCGTGGATGACGAAACTTATCAATGAGTTTTTGACCGCAAAATTAAGTTTGTTTTTTATTGTTCATACTCTTCCGGGATAAAAACTACCCAGTGTGGTGCCCAGGATAATAAATAATAATTATACCAAGTTTCATCGTAATCGAACCGGTAGTTTTTGCGTGATACTTGAACAGACAGACAGACAGACAAAAATTTTTTTTTCACAATTTTCGGTTCGGTGTCTGTCTAGTAACACCCCCCGCCATTTATTTTTTCGATATTTTCAATGTACAGAATTTTCACTTCTACAGATTTATTATAAGTATAGATAAAACAAAAATATACATGAACAATTTTTTTTCATTATCTAACTGACGAATCTATATAGATTTCGTCTTTTCACATACTATCATTTACCACGGAAGATCCAAGTTACCTACCTGCAACCTACCTTTTTTTGGACCATGTGGAAATCCTTCATGGACGGTAGTCCATCCGCCTTGGGGAGGACGGAGGGGCGTGCCGGACTCCTACCGGCTATAACTACCGGAGTGCTTCTCCGTTCCCTATTGCAACATCAGATCTTTTCCTTACAAACTGGGATCCTAATACGTTTTGAAACACTTGCAGAAGATTTGTTAGCTATCAATCTTGCACCACTAACTCTCCACCCTATTTCAGGTTCCGTACCCTCGCTGCGAACTACAAGCGCATGTTCCCATCTCTGGAGGTGGACATCGACGCTGAGCTGGCTCGCTACCAGGTCTTCGCCTCTAAGATCAGGCCAATGGTGAGGGACACGGTCTCTTACCTGCATAAGGCTATTGGAGAAGGCAAGAAGGTGTTGGTAGAAGGTGCTAATGCCGCCATGTTGGATATTGATTTTGGTGAGTAATAAATTTTGTTATTTAGACCATATTAAAATAAAACTACTTTTTACGGATTATGTTGCGGACGATTTCAGATTTTAGGTCTATTAAGGTCTGTAATTCGCGTAGACCATATTATTTATTTGGGGTTCCGTACCTCAAAAAAATAAATAAAGTGAACCCTTATAAGATCACATTGTTGTCCGTCCCTCTGTCAAGACCCTTTTTACTCGGGATAGTGGAGATTTCGAGTAAACCACATATATAATTCTATAGTTTCTTAAATCTGAAATTGAAATATAGTTGTATAAGACATAAATGTAGTCGCTCCAGGGACTCTAGTTGTACCTGGCGAGACAACAGGCTGATCCAAAAATAGCTTTGGAAAATTCAAGGCAGGGAAATATTTGCAGCCTATGTAGATTTAATATCTAGAGAATGGAAAATAAAACCTGAAATGTTAGAAATATAATTAGTTGCGCATTTTTAATTATGTTGATAACAAACCTAGATATATAATCATCATTATGAGGTAATTTAATACAAAGGATTAACTAATCCTGGTTTAAAATGGCAGTCAATCTTATCTAAAGCTATATAATTAAGGCACGTGGTGTACATTATAATAATGATATGACCAAGCCTTACTTTGTTGATGATAACTATCTTTATAATCCTATTAGTCTCGTATTTGTTTACATAATATTATTATGTAATGTTAACGATTGGATAAGTTTTGTTGTTATATAGTTCAGATGTGATTAAAATTAAGACGTCTTACTTGCTTAAAAGCCAGGGCTAGAAACATGTCTATAAATAATTGTAGATAAAATACAATGCATTGGATCCCGTTTACTCGAAAAAACCGGAATAGAGGGTGCCGATTTTCGAGTATGATGCGAGACATTTTTTTATTCATTTTATTGTAGAAAAGATACGTGATATTTACAAGAAGATACGTAATTTTAATAATAGCTTCACGACTTGATTTGCAATTTTCACATTTTTCTCCTTTCTAAATACATAATTTACTCTTATCGTCTTCCAGGCACGTACCCATACGTGACGTCATCGAACTGCAGTATCGGCGGCGTGTGCACCGGGCTGGGCCTGCCGCCGCTCGTCATCGGCGAAGTGCTCGGCGTCGTCAAGGCGTACACCACCCGCGTCGGCGACGGACCCTTCCCTACTGAGCTGCATGATGTAAGTGACTTTAGTATCCTAAGTTTTAAGTAGGTATTTGAGTGGCAAGAATGGGAGAGTTGTAAAGGATGTGATCGATGGGCGTGTCACGAACTGACGCTAACAAAAGCTTTTATGTTGATTTCTTGGTTTGCCGGGAAAGCTCGCTCGTGGATCACCTTAAAATTTCGTTGGTAGTGAGCCCGGCTCGTGGTTCGTTTGTTGATCGCAGCCTTTGAGGTGCAAAAATTTCAAATGTCTGCCGAATTATAATGACTGCTAAACATTACTGGCTGCGCTCTCGTGGTGCTATGGATCATTACAACTAGGAACCGTACGCGTATCCAAAGTTCCCGTGGGTGACGTATCCCAACTTCGCGTAAAGTTGGAATGCGTATGCAGCTGTAGCTGTACGCGTTCTATTCGACGAAGCTTGAATGTTTTTGTTATGTGTGCAGGAGACGGGCAGCCTGCTGCAGGAGCGCGGGCACGAGGTGGGCGTGACGACGCGGCGCGTGCGGCGCTGCGGCTGGCTCGACCTCGTCGTCGTGCGATACACCGCCATGGTCAACGGCTACACCGCGTACGTACACGAACACACGATACTATCAACAGATGAGAAAAAAAAACTCAATATTATCACCAGTAACACATGCATAGGTCGGGAGATAACGCAACTCCCCCTGTAGATAGGTGGCCAACAAATACCACTACAATAATATTAAAAATAGTACATCCGGGGCATCACTGCGACGTAGCGTTGCAGCGAAACTGATATACGGTCCATCGGTGGCTATTTATCATCGTCTAGCCCTACCCTTGTCCCTATGAGCAATTTAACTTTGTTTATGGTGTTAAAACCTCGTCGTCGGTTTCAAACTACGCCAAGGACACGGTATGGGGATAGGCATCGAACAAGTGTTAATAACTGTTTTCTCTCTCCTTAAATGACTTAAATAAAAGTAGGTTCAAAATTAACTAATTTTACATAAATATTGTTTTTCCAGGATATGCCTTACAAAGATGGACATTCTGGACACGTTAAAAGAGATCAAGATTGGCGTCGCGTACAAGTTGAATGGCAAGAAGATTGAATACTTCCCTTCATCGATGTCGGAGCTCAGCAATGTTGAGGTAAATGTTCTATTACTCTTAAATCACCATTATTATATTATGGTTCTCTAGTGTGTGGGTGTATATAGAGAATGTTTTCGAAAGTATTTATAAACTAGCTGTGCCTGCGACTTCGTTCGCGTGGATGACGAAACTTATCAATAAGTTTTTAACCGCAAAATTAAGTTTGTTTTTTATTGTTTATACATTTTCAGGATAAAAACTACCCAGTGTGGTGCCCAGGATAATAAAGAATAATTATACCAAGTTTCATCGTAATCGAACCGGTAGTTTTTGCGTGATACCTGAACAAACAGACAGACAAAAAATTTTTTTCCACACTTATCGGTTCGGTGTCGGTCTAGTAACACCCCCCGCCATTTATTTTTTCGATATTTTCAATTTACAGAATTTTCACTCCTACAGATTTATTATAAGTATAGATAATTAATCCAGAAAAGTGTTTTAGTGTCAAATTGATATGAAAAATTAGATATTATGAAATTGACTCTTCACCCCATTTGGTTTGATAAACCCTTTTCGTAAACTAAAATCAAAACAAGTAACTAATTGGAGGATTCTAATTTTACAAATTATAGAAAAGAATTACATAAGAGAATTTGCACTCCGTGCCTCTTAGAAAACCCCCACAAACAATATTTTCTACTCCGTTTATATTGGATGTATGTTTTATGACCAGGTGGAGTACATAACGGTCCCGGGCTGGGCGTGCAGCATAGAGGACGTGCGAGAGCTGGACAAGCTGCCCGAGCAGGCGCGCAACTACGTCAAGGTCATCGAGGACTTCCTACAAATACCTGGTGAGTCTACCTTACCTAATAACCAACAATAATCTGTAGTAAACGTAAGCTGAGGATCCAGAGGGCAACGGGGCTCAAATCCTCCCTAAAGCATCTAAGTTTCACTATTATTAATCTTAAAGTGAACATTACATAACAAGAGGTATAGTATTTATCAATTGTCTTTAAGCATATTTTTTTGCAAGTTCTACTGTAACTGAAAAGCTAAGATATGTCGTCTATTGTTTACTTAAATTTACGCTCAGCTTGGGAAAGCACCGACAATCCTTCATCCGACTCTGGAAGTTGACGATTAAGCTATTTAGCGAGGGTTCAGCCATTTTCATATGATTGAGTAACGAAGTTATTGTAGGAAACTCAATAATGAACTGTTAATAACATTTAATTTTTTATACCACTTTCATTATGACTAAATACTTAGATAAAGTTGAAACTTGATAACAATATTAACAATCCAAACATTTACATGAACAGGTTATTTTGGTAATATAAACAATGATGCACTATGACGTCAGGTTCCCATTCTGGCAATGTTTCAATTTAAACAATTTTAATGAGGGACTAATTGCTGCAGTTTGTATGTAGGTGTGATATTAATGTTATGTTCAAGAGCAACTGTTTATAAGATACACTTACATAATATATGTATGTCAAAATGTTTTTATAAGTTTGTCCTTGGAGAGTGTTTGTTCAAGAGATTTAAATCAGATAGGAAGTATTTTTATCGGCATTCCCTCTATGTATTTCTTGTGTCCAGAGATTTTACAAACATGTGAGTTAAATCTTAAAGAAATTGGATATTGAATTACGTTTTGCATTTAAAAGTCCTAATTGTGATCATCTTAAATGTGCATAGCCGCAAATCCATTTATTTTGCTCTTGTTGCACATTGAGTTATTAAGGCAGATACAAAATGTCAATGATGCATGTACTGTATAAACAGCACATAAAATTAATCTGAAGCATTTTGCATTTTAGTAGGTAAATAACATAACTATATTTCTTTTACAGTAAAATTCATCGGCGTCGGTCAAAATCGGGAGTCCATCATCAGCGTGCAGGAGGCTTAACGTTGGCACATCAAACTTTAGCGTCACTTTATTATGTAATGTCGTTACTTAAGGTACAGACTGCGAGGCGACCTCTCTTTTAAGCTCATAACACTTTTATCTCGCTTTTAGACGCCTATAAGATAGTTTGGGTAACATTGGATCAGATCACGTCAATGTTAAGTCGGAATCAGGATTTGTTTGGACGAACAAGGGTCAGATTACGTCAATGTAAAGTCAGAATCAGGATTTGTTAGGACGAACTTAGGTCAGATCAGGACAATGTAAAGTAAGGTTTCTCGCAAAGAGATTTCGTTGACTTTGGAGGTGTTAAGGGACCTCTTCTAGAAAATGTAACTAAAGATACGTTACATCACACATTTGCATTTTTCTCTGTGTATTATACAAAAAAATACTCTTTAATTATTCGATCACATGATTATTAATGTTGTCTTCTCGTATAGTTAACGCGGTAAGTTGAAAACAAGGTTTGGTATTATGGCTATGAGCTCAAAAGAGAATGTTGTCTGACACAGCGTCCTACTAGCTTGTATATCTATCTGTCATGTATCTGACTCGTTTGTATATATACAAGGGGAATTTTTCTTGTGGGTGTAGTATGCCCTTTCTTAAAATATATAAAATATCAAAAACGTACTTACAAATGTCACTGGGCTTGTTAAGCAAACTTTTATAACCTACTTGAAAAATACACCCTGTATACAAGCAAATGTTATTGAACTACACTTTTTATATACAGGGCTTGTGATAACCAGCTGCTTCACATTTGGAATTGATTACAATTGTATTATTGTAATATTCATAGTTCGTGTCAATTGAATTTATATCAACATGATTAACAAAGAAATTCAATAAGCAAAAGTTTAATGAAATAAGCACTACTTTGATATTTCAATCAGAGACGGACTAATATTTTTTACTATTGTTTCTATATCTCTATCAATTTTATTTACATAGCTACTTAAATGACTATATACCATTTTTTTAATGATAGTAATAATATTCTATATTCAATTTATCTGTTGGTATAATGTAGCTTACTATTATAGCCCATTTCCTCATGTTTCGGCTAAAATCTTAAAATTAAAAATAAATCTGAATCAACCAGTATTTATCAAAGCTTCTATTCTGTCTCGAATAAAATTGTCCCACTACCTGTAGTCTACACAATACATAGAAGCTTCCTTCGCTAGTCAATAAATCAATGGTGCCGGTTTTATAAACATATTCAGTATTGTTCTTGCAATATATCGTAACAAATCTTGCCTGTTATAAAAAAAATGTGTAAAACGTAGATTGATATTGTGTCCGAATAATCGTGTACTTATTAAACGTTTTAGAGTAAAAGTTTGTTAAGGAGGACCGCTCGTTAGCTTGGCGGATTTGACGCATTTTGACACGTCTTTGTATATTCGATTGCAGACATTGACGAGTGCACGCATCGCAGTGCATAATGGGGCCTGATTCCGCTATTTTAAAGTCAGTGTATGGCAGGTTAATTAACGTTCCAGTATACTCGTTATTGTGCCTAATTTTCGTATTTAGATAAGCCTACAATGAACGGTCAGTGGCAATTTCCCTACTTAATTACTTTTCTCTATGGTGGCAATCCTACAATGACAACGGTGGCAAGTAGGTGTACATTTGACATTAAACTAAAATCATCTGAATAAGAAAATTAAGTACACACTGGAACGTTTATTAACCTGCCAACCACTGATTTTAAAATAGCAGAATTGGGGCCCTGTAGTAAAATAATTTAGCTAATTTTAAAATGATGTAAATGCATCCTAAATATCATAGAAATATATTTTACGGCGGATTTTAGTACAAAAATACTGTGGGTGACGCAATACGGTTTCCTTTCGCAGCAATAATAGGGTAATTATTATATAAACTATCTGTTGAGGTGCAGTTCGAGACTACGGATATACTTGTGAAGTATTATTATAAAGACACCAAGGCTTATTATTACTAAAGTTATTTTTTATAAGTTCACTTACTGTGTTCCAGGTCACCAATATAAAGTGCTATAACGCACGCGTTGTATATATCGATACCAGAAAACTTATGATGTTAATGAACTCTTATTTGCTAATTTTATTTTTTAATTTAAAATATTATTTCATTTTTGTCTTATATAAACTGTTTACTATTCATTCCTTCAATTCTATTTTATTTGATTTTTTAATTATGCAAAGTTCTTGACTTATATTAACTGAATACTGGTATTGATAACCTGGAACGACTATGATTTTTATTTCATAAATTGACAGTCGGTTTTTGCACAAAGGAAATAGTAAGACATTTATAGAGTTAATATTATTAACATTTGTTTGAAATCAATAATTTTTTACTAACTTTTTCATTAAGGGCTATATTATCAGCTTTCAACAATCGTGTGAAGCGAGATTTAGACATTATTTTACAAATTTAATACAATTTTACAAAGGCCCATTCCAAAGATCTTTTCAAATGAAATATTGTATGTACTTATTTAGCGAATCATCGTTTTGCTTCTACATTCTGTGAGTCGTGTTTTTTATGTGATATAATTGTGTATAAATTAATGAAAATAATAATATTAATACATTTCTGTGTGACATGTATTAATGTAATTATTTAATTACAGTTAATATGCCATTAAAACGGTTTATTCTTTTATTTATGAGTTTCATTTACAACCTTATCATTAGGCGCAAGCCCTAATCATAACTTGTTAGTCAATGGTAAAAATAAACTAGGTACGCAAAAATCAACCTTACTACTACTACTACAGAACATACCAATGTTGAATGGTTTCAGTTACCATAGAACGATCATCAATAAGGTATTGTGCGCATTTTACAGCTGAGATCTGAATGTCAACCTGTTGCTTATGACGTCACACACGGCTGATGGCCAACTTATAGTGACATTACTAGTGTCAAAGCAATAAAACTTTGACATAGGCAGAAATTGCCACCACAACGCAACATTAACAGAATTGAATCGAAAAGTGATGATAGATGGAAATCGAACTTGTCCAGGGTTATTTTGAACCGGCAATTATCGGCCATCGACGCCTAATGGGCGATTAACACGAGTGACTATTACCGAAAATCGTGTCTAAAATCGCAATTCGCAATCCACAAAAAGACCGAATAGTCACTAGATATTACCTACAATCCAGCCTATAAGCGTCCCACTGCTGGGCACAGGCCTCTTCCCATATAGAGAAGGCACGAGCATTGATCACCACGCTTGCTCTCTGCGGATTGGCGATTTCAGATCCCAATTTTGGAATCCATGTTTCCCTCACGATGTTTTCCTTCACCGTTTGTCAGAAGTGTCTTAGTATAATTAAGAAAGTACATATAACTTTGAAAAAGCCACATTGGTACTTGCCTGGGTTCGAACCTGCAACCTTGTGCATACGAATCCGTTCATTGAACCGCTAGGCCACCACGATTTCAGATTTATTTGCTTAAAATGTTGTACATAAGATTTTTGATTACAGTAGGTATATATATATATAGTTTCAAACATTTAGTCATATCTGACATGCAAATGTATATAGTCACAAACATCGAATTTAGTAAGAATGAAAATATAATAAGAATATTAAATTACAATTTATCAAATTTTTGTTAATTTATTACAGCGATATAGAGATTTATTAGTAAGATGTCAAATATAATAATAATTAATGTCTAAATTCATTAAGAGAGTAAAAACATTTGTCACACAACCAGTCATATACCTAATTGTCGTTTGAACTTTTGCAGCGGTAGTGAAGTTATACAACGTGGTAGCTTATTAAAGATTCTAACTGTCATTTGGTTGCAGTTGTTGCTGTTAAGAGCGGTTCTTGAGCGTGGCATACACAGTCTATTTGGATATCTCGTATATTTGTACACGTCACTAAATTTTTCGAAAAGATGGAAGTGTTTTTTCACAAAACAGCCAACTTCATAAATGTATAAAGAAGGAAGTGGAAGTAGCTTTAGCTCTTTGAAAAGGGGTCTACAAGAATCGTATGGACCAGCATTATAGATTGCTCGAATACATCGTTTTTGTATTATGAATGCTTTATTTAAGTCACTAGACCCACCCATATAACCAAACCGTACCTTAATGAGGACACTACGTAACCGTGATATGCTACCAGTGCTGTTTTCCGATTGCTTATTTTCCTAATCCTGTATAGAGAGTAAACAAAGCTATTTATCTTTTTACAGACTTTCTCTATATGATCAGATGGTCAGTACAGGATTGATCAACTATTAGACCTAAAAAGGTAGCGGCCGCTGTCTCTTGGATAGGTTCGTTATTCAGATGGATATTGATATGTGGGATTTTCATTTTCCTATTTCTAAATAGAGTATATTTTGTCTTATTAATGTTTACATGTAAATTATTATATTTTAACCATTTTGTTATGTCATTTATAGTATTATTTATGTCCGATTCAAACGCATTTTTATTTTTTGAGTCAATAATAACAGATATATCATCTGCAAAAAGTACACACTTATGTTTAGTCACCTCGGGAAGATCGTTTATGTACAGTATAAATAAGAGTGGACCAAGTATACTTCCCTGGGGAACTCCATAGGCATTTATTTGGAAAGACGACCTGTATGGAATTAGTGTATTTTTGCGGTTAAGGTTTGGAATTTCAACACACTGTGTCCTATTTTTTAAGTAGGATTTTATCCAGTTATATGCGTTTCCACGTAATCCATATTTTTCGCATTTGTTTAGTAGTATAGAGTGGCAAACAAAGTCAAACGCTTTTGACATATCAAAATATACTACTGTAACTGGTCTGCCTTCATCTAGTATTTTGGTAATTTCACGATATTCAGATATTACCTAACCAAATAAAACCACAATTTTGTATCGCAATACATGTCTTTATTTCGTACCATTTATAACTACTTCAGTCAAATAGTATTGATAGTTACATTTAAATATTTACATAAACATCCTTACACATACAGTTATATACAGAGTGTTCTAAATACGTTCACATATTGTAATCTCAGTAATTTTCCAGTTGTGACATAATTCAACTAATTATTATAATTTGATGTATCTTAAATAATACACGTTTTACGTATTGAAACAATAATATTAATTTCTCCATTGATTCAAGTTTGATCATTTTTATTACGTGTATTTTATCAGCAACAAAACGGAAATTCATAAGAAACTGAATATAGATGATAGCATCGAAATCGGTTTATTAGTTCTCGAGGTAAAGGTGACAACATACACACAAACAAGCGAACACACAAGCAAACTTCTTATCCCGAGATTTTACACCGATTCCGTGGCCCTTTAAAAAAATGTCCTTCTAATATCTTAGCTTGGCTAAGATCGCGTTAAGATCTTTTAGATTATCTATCAATTTACGATTTTTTGTTTATCGATATGAACATAATTATAATGCAAATAGCAAGTACATGGTGCTATTATAATACATTTTTAGATAAATGGGATTAACATTTAGCTACATTAATTCATGACAATGTAACGATTAGGTATAAATAAATATCACTAAAACCTAATTAAATTAGAGAATTTAACTACAATTTGGTTACATTTGATTGATTTGATAATTCCTTAATATATCTTACAAACTTATATCAATGGAGTTGTGGTATGATTATAAAATTATAAATGGCAATATTTGTAAAGAAGCAGACAGGCATTGCAAGTAAATAAACACTTACATGGACGTGTAGTAATTTCATAATAATCATAAATATAAAAGTCAAGAAAACTTTCATGATTTTGGCATTAACGTAAAATTTTGTTTTTTCCTACAATAGAGCAAATAAATGCTTATTATACATGTGTGATGTACTGTAAAATAATTAAATAAATATGTGCTCCTGCGACCCGCCCGCGCGGCATTACGTTGACAGGGTCAAGCGAGTGGACGTGTCGCACAAGCTCTAATATAAATATAACTGTGTTTCATTAAACCACCCTAGAGATAAAGGGAGACATAACAACATGTATTCAGTTTTATTCATTTATAGTTTTTCATTCTTCGTCAATAACAGTACGAATAGATAAGAATGGGCAACGTACCTGTCTGCGCTATATATAACTACACAATCAGAGACCATATAATGAAGATTTAAAGCCAATAGGGATATTAACTAAAAACTTTTTGAATGTTCACCCTTTTAGATAACGAACAATTTGACACATATAAGTATTTTATATTAGCGTGAACCACAAACAATACCACGATACACTGAATGGAACAATCGCGTGTCGTCACTCTGTGGCCTGGGCTTGCGGCGTGACGTCACATGCCACAAATGAACTTAAAAGCGCATCATCTTTTTCAAAATGTATTAATTTTATGAAGGAGGAAAAAAATCACGTCAAATATTTTTTCATTAGCTATCTGACGGAATAAATAGATTTTTATTTTCATACCTTCGACGGGCCTGTTGGTCTAGTGGTTAGTGTCCCTGACTGCTATACCGGAGGTCGTGGGTTCGATTCCCACTCAGGACAAATCTTTGTGTGATGAGCACGATCATTTGTTCTGTCTGGGTGTAATTTATCTATAATATGTAATTTTAGAAATATATAAGTATGTTTATCAGTTGTCTGGTTACCATAACACAAGCTCTGCTTAGCTTGGGATCAGATAACCGTGTGTGAGTTGTCCCGGAATATTATATTATTATTATTATACCTAGTCAACATCTCTTTGATCTCAGTATCAATGAAATATGGGGTTTAATAGTCAGCACCTTCTCTGGCTTTTAAAACTTCTTGATATGGCCGCCCCAACATAAATGTTACCTGTCTCTGCTAATTCTGATTTTATAACTATTATAGAGTAATTCGGAGCAACAGCAATGTGACAAGGTTTGCTTTTAATCTACAATAACTGTTTATTAATTATAAAGATATTACATTGAATATATTTTATCCATTTCCTGCTATACGATGTTTATACCAGGGATGTTAGGGAGCTCCGTAACCGTAACCGAAACTATCGGATATCCGATATAAAATAATATCCATAACCGTAACCGAATCCGAAATAAAAGTTTCGGATAATATAGGATAGGGGCGGAGCCTAATTGCGACAAGTGATGACAGGTTATTTTGTTGATCGGCCGGGCTGCGACCGACACACGCGCGCATTGTTTGTTTTCTTCTGTTGTCGTCTTATCATACTCGTAACGTAACTAACTTGTGTTGTGAGATTATATTTTACTTCTGAAATTCCTCAAAAATTTAATATCCGTAACCGAAATTATCCGAAACTAACGGATAATCCGAAATAATTTCATATCCGTATCCGTATCTGGTATAAAAATCATTTCTATATACGTATCCAATCCGTATCCGATAATTCATATCCATAACATCCCTAGTTTATACAGAGTTGATATGACAGAGGGGCATTAAATTACACTACGTATACTATACGTGTTTAGTATTAATTCGATACGGTATAAAAATAAAAAGCGCCAAAAATTAGAAAATATTTTTTTCAAACTAACTAAATAGCTTACAAATTAGAATAAAACGCAACCACCCTGTGTAAATAAATTTGACTGACTTACTTGTGACATGCGTCAATGCTTAGACATAATCAGCTGTTAGGAAAGATACATCGTGTTGAAACTGTGCAAAATCTTAAAAAAAACATTTGCGACTAAACTACTGCTCCTATTTAATTGATTTTTGGTACAGAGCTTGAAAATGGTATCTAGTATAGGTAGTTTAAAGAAAAGCCCCTCTGTCGTATCAACTTTGTGTATTACTAAACCAGTAAGAGCGGTTTGGCACTATTTCCGATCCGAACTCGTGAAAATATTGGTGAAGAAATGGTAAAGAAATCAGATGACGGAGATCGGATCTAGTGCGTAAATTACCATAGAAATAGTTCTACGGCTACTACGGACCATGTTTTCACGGGTACCGTATGTCTATTCTGTAAATAATTTCGGTATCGAGCTTCACCTGAGTGACAATAAAGCTCACTTCAAAAGTGAACCCAATTGGCCTTGATTTAGAATTCAAATTCGAGAATACGTATTTGACATCTCACCGCGGATTCCGCTGTCGAGACATGAAAATAATGTTACAGAATAGCACTACTGATCGGATTCGGATCGGACGTAGTGCGAAACCGCTGTAATACTGTATTTCTGTCGAATCTTGCCTTGTACAATAAAAGCACACCTTCCTTATACATTTCGATAAGTAAGTTATATTTAACAATAACATTTAATGGACAATAATGAGGATATATGTTCACAAGTAGTCATAAGTCAACATTTTAAGTATACATCAATTATTTAATTTTATTCGCACCGTGTTATACAGTCACCACACGTCAGGGGCCTGATTCCGCTATTTCAAAGTCAGTGGGTGGCAGGTTAATGAACGTTCCAGTGTACTCGTTATTTTGCCTAATTTTCGTATTCAGATATGAGGCACAGTATACAGTCTGCGGCAATCCTACAATGACAAGTGGCTAGTAGGTGTAAATTTGGCATTAAACTAAAATCATCTGAATACGAAAATTAGGTACACACTGGAACGTTCATTAACCTGCCACCCACTGACTTTAAAATAGCGGAATTGGGCCCCAGCTGTAACAAAATGAACTTTACTGCATCGATATAAGAGCGCGGTCTATTTCGAGTTGTTACGAAAGATTTGCGGTTAACTGTACATAGCCAAAGGCAATCTACGACCTTTTTACCGACACGAAACGGGAAAACGAACCCAGACTTGGAAGAATCATATTAATATTTGTCATATTATTATTGTCATATCTAAAAGGAATATTTAAAATTAAACTACTATCTACTGAGAGTAACTTTAGGAACTTTTATTAAAAATATTTTGTCGAGTCGTAGGAAATAGGCGAATAATAAAACTTTCAATTGTTTTTTTTGGGTCTTTTATAATTTTATAGTTATAGGTACTTATTTTATAATAATTTAAGCAGATCGTTGCGAATATTTTGTATTTGAAGCGTTTTTATAAAAACCAAAATACTCAACATTTGAAAATTTTATTATTTAGCATCGCTACCCCAGTGTCAATGTCGGGACGTTCTACACGTACGTGACGGTTAAAAAGATCAAGATCAATATGTTTTATAGTTAAACATCTGTCCTATTAAAAAATAATCAGTTAAAGCGTGCAAACGCTACAAGTTCCATACTTTTTGTTTACTACCTAACTTTCCGCGAAGCGAATTCATAATAAATTACACATCTCACGGTAATTCTCGCGAATTTTTGCAATTGCGAGTTTACTGTTAGATATATAAATAATTAATATTCGGCGACTGAGGGATTGGGTTCCTGACACATGTCAATAGGTCTTAATTAATATGGCTGAATAATAAACCATGACACATTATTCATTGTAACTTGTGATAGTATAGTTGAATGACATTATTTCTTTATTGGGCAAATAAGTGTTAGTAATGTAGTATACTCTTCGCCACGTCAATGTTATCCTCATATCTTCCTGTTGCCCAAGCTGTCAGGAACGCATTCTCTCAGCGCCGCTATAGTACCATACCTCCCTGTACTTACAAACCTTGAGCTAATAGTTTAATCCTATGGGGTTTAGCTAACTTGTAATCAGTCCTTAGTCCCTTATATTAGGGGATATATTCCTTTCCCTCTTGTTTTTGGTTTTGGGTGGGGCTCGGTGGCGGTCCCTCTTGCGGCTTGATGAGGAGCAGGATGACGAGGGGCTGGAGTCGGGAGGGGATCCTGCCTCTTCGGCTGTGAGGCCCATGCTCTGGGATTCAGGGGTGGAAGGTTCTAGAACACTGTTGCGGAGGGCGCGCCGCTGCTCCTCAGTGTGTTGGGGACAGCGGGTGGACCTGGAAATTAAGTTTAAAACTTTTATTATAAGGCGTTTTAGAGTTGATTCTAGATTTCAGTAGTTCGAGATTTTTCTAAATGAGATATTTGAGCGCGTCTCTCCCTCCATCTTCTTTGTCAACTTTTCAGACATAGATTCGTGGAATGTGTTTAAGAGCGGTTCAATGAACAGATTTGTATGGACCAGGTTGCAGATTCGAACCCAGGCAAGCACTAATGAGACTTTTTCAAAGTTACACGTCCTTAATTATTCTAAGACACAACTGACGAATGCTGAAGAAAACCATCGTGAAGAAACCTATATTCCAAAAATTAAAATCTGAAATCGCCAACCCGCAATGAACAAGCGTGATGGTCCATTCCTTCTCTATATGGGAAGAGGCATGAGCCCAGCACTGGGACGTTTATAGGCTGGTATTATTATTATTATTATATCCTAAAATAACATATTGATTCCCACAACTAACTAAAATCTTTTTTAAGTTTCTATAAAAGCATTATAATGACAAAAAAAATATCAAACCACCATTTTTTTAACCGACTTATAATTAAATATAGTTTTTTTTAACTATATTTATTTTTCACTTTTTAGTCCTAGCAGCAATACGTGTTGTCTGAATTCAAACGTATTGCTTTGTGGACTTAATTTTTTTTTTGTTTTTTTTTTTTTATTTATTTAATCCTGGTGATCCTAATCAGGATAATGAGATAAACCTATGAAATTATTATATTGTCTCTGATTCTTGATAAGTGTACAAAGTTTGAATTAAATCTGTCCGTTTAAAGTGGGTCAAAATCGAGTCCAAAGGAGTCGGTTACATACATACATACATACAAGTGAAGCTAATAAAAGCGTGTTAAAAAGGAGGAGGTTCTCAATTCGTATGTTTGTATTTTTTTTCCATACCTAGTACATAACTTCTTAGTATGTTCGGAGACAACGCCACAAATCTGCAGCAGCAGGTTCTTCTTCTCGTTAGCCGTCATCGTTTCGTAGGTGGCGCCGCCGTCGTTCGCGTCCGAGTTTTGCGTCCCGTTGTTGTTCCTGTTTCGATGGTTTATTATAAAACGATAGATTGATGGACGGAATGTGTTTGTGCATTGGATTATTAAACGTAACTTATTTAAACGGTATTGTATGCTTCGGATACGCCTGCTTTTTTAAGTATTTATTAAATTTTTAATAATCAATACTGTCCCGACAAGATAGGACCCTTTCCAAGGATATATTTTAAGTTTTAACACATTGGCCTAATGCTATTTGGTCTTAACACTCTGATTTTGGCCTAGCAAAGTTCTTAAGTTTGGACAATGCAAAACATTACAGGACAAAATTAAATCTGGTATTGCATAATAATGAAAACATAAAAAGCCAAAAAAGCCAAAAATGATTTGGATAAGTTAGTAGACGTACCCTAAGCATACAATAGACGCTTAATTTAAAATAAAACATTTAACATACAAATATAGATAAACACAAACATAATTTGATTTTAATTATCATACCTACCACATTTATTATAATACCTATTGATCATCAGATATTTAAAAAATATTTGTTTAAGAACCCGAAATAATTCTGAATTTCCAATTTCCAATCAAAGTACTAATCAGGAGAAAAAAATTGTTAAATTCATTTTTACCTATTAATCTAAGAGTCTGCTGTCTTTTGTATAATGTCATCATTATGATTATAAATGACAAATAAATATAATTCTGTGAATAGCAAGCTTATAGAACATTGTGCCTACATACATAGATATATTCCAATTTGTTCACCTGGGTGAACAAATGCGACCGTTTGGATTATTCGAGTAGAATTATATCACCCATATACAAAATGATATGAACATGGAAATTGAAGTGGAATATAGTATTTTACTACATTACACGTCTTTTACTTAAAATTATTACTGCTTTTACTTATAGTATGTGACGACCTCCGTAGTCGAGTGGCGTACGGACCGGTTTCAAGGTGTCGCTAGCTCTGAGGTCCCGGGTTCGATCCCCGGTCGGGACAATGTAGAAATCAACTTTCCTACATTGTCTCCGGTCTGGGTTTTTGTGGTATCTTCATTGTTTCTGAATTCCATAACACAAGTGCTTTAGCTACTTACTTTGGGTTCAGAGCAATGTATTTGATGTTGTCCGCATTTATTATTTATTTATTTATAGTATGTATGCTTGATTTACAATTAACTCATAACTAAAAAAATACTTCAGTTTTCATGTTACATAGCACATTATGCATGGAGCACTTAGCTTTTTCATTTTAGAGAAAAATAGAAAACAAAGTGTAAATTCTATTTATTCTTATTCAGGTTCTTGAAGACTAAAAACATTGCCAGAACTTTAACTTCATGTAGTCCGTTTCATTTTGTTTTTGAACCAACTTCAATGGGACAAGTTCTCAGTTCAATGGTTTGTTTTTTTTGTTATGTGATACCTCCAGATATTGTGGGTTAATTTAATAAATTTGTCAATACGGTATACCTCAGAGGTGGTCCTCTTTTTATAGCAGAGGACTATAGAAGGGGTCAAAAACATCCAGCGGTCTGATTTAATATCTTATTCTTATAAAGTAACATAAAAACAGTAAACACATTGCATAATGCACAAACACATTTCGTGAACATAACATCTTTATAAGGCATGCAAGTGCTATCTAATATTTAAAATTGCATATCTATGTATATGTTGTTTGTCTAAAAGCTAACTCTTGTAGTAACATACCATGAACACTGTAGCCACGGCAATTCATGTTTGAAACAAACAATAAGTTATTCATATAGTATTTTATATTAAACTTATTTTATACATATTTACTTATTAAAATCCCTGACATTATATTCTTGTGATATTCACAAATTATTTAATTAAAAAGAAAAGATCAATCTAGTTTAATTTGCTTTAGTAATGAAAGGTTTGTTTCATTTAAATTATGACAGTAAAAACAAGAAAATAAATTGTCATTAATTGCCACTTGTTTGATTTATTATTAGTTGTAGTAAATTAATCATCAAAAAATTGACGCTTATATTAAGAAAAGGCACCCTACTGTTTTTTTACTTACATGCTTGTTAAAATAATGCTTTACACAACTACAGGCAAATGCCCTAAAAAAAGATCCTACATCTAATACTCAACTCATTCAAAATAGTACATACTTATGTAATTTATTAGATTTCCTATTGTTGTTGTTTTTGATCCTGCGTTTCCGGCGCTCGTTCTGTACGGAGCCCCCTGACCAATCGACGTCATCTTCGTCGTCACTGAGAAGTCCCGCGTATGAGGTCGGCTCACGACTGTTTGACGCGATACGACGGGACGCTATGCGCGAACTGTTGCGGCCCATGCCTGTACAAGGAAGAAGAAAAAAGTACTACTGATTTCAGGGATTATATTTATATACCCTGTATAAGTGTTATAGAGTTTAGATTGGCAGTTGCGTTACGTTAAATATTACATGCAGTTGAATTAGTTTAGACTGGAAGCTGACATCGCTTAGGAACAGCCAGGAAGAAGAATTTAGATGTAATTGGGGTCTACCTAAGGGGATTAACTGACTAAGAATGTACATAGCCTGTTTAGTACTTTACGACATTTGATTATACACATTTTCCATTAAACATTTAGCTGGCACAAAAGAGACAAATACATAATGTTTTGTAGGATAACAAGCTTGTCATGAATTAGCTGCATGGATACTTAAATATTTGCAATGCATGGAACTTGCAAAGTCCGGAGAAGCAGTCAAAGCTGGCACTCAGGCTAACTGCAAACATCTCTACCAAAAAAAAAAACATGGAACTTGCGTTTAAGTAATAACATTATTTGCTTTTTAATGGAGGTACATCAAGAAAATTATTTAGAAAAGACAAAGGACATGTCGACTCATATTTAAGTTAAATATTAACAGGGTTAAGGAGTATTTAAAATGAGTAGAACTTCAGTTATTTGAACACTATATGGTCTAAACCAATTCACAAGAAAACAAGGAGTTATAAGAAATGAATGAGCAAACCAATACATCTGCAAATGCACAAATTACATACATGTGACATTAATATATCATCATAAAATTTCAGAGCCAAGATTGCTACTGTTGTATAAACTACAATAACTGAATAAGGATTCCTATCTTTAATGGTTAAAGAGCTAGGCTTTTTGACATATCTATGTCCTCTCAATACTTGTTAAGAGTCAGACAATGGTTTCTCAGAAAATATCTATCTTAGGGACATAATTATATTAATACCGATACAGTACCTTCTAATCAGATTACATAATATAGAAAATTAATATAAACTCTTTTGTTGGGCACTCCATATAAAATATAACTGGATAGGTTATAACCAAGAATCTTGTTTTTTATGACCAGCAGCTTAATGATAAATAATACAACAATGATACATGAAATGTAATGCAGATTACTCATGATATTCTTAAAACTTAAGTATGATAAAGCTAGATATGGCATAGTGACAGCAGTATTTAAAGAGTATGAATTTTTATGAGACCTTATTGCAAAAAATAATGCTTTTCTTGGGTTATTCAATATGTAGAATTTTCTATCGCAGATTTCAGGCCTCATAAGCTAGATTATAATCACCTTTAAAGATGTAAAAACCTCATGCACATCATTCCACGCATTGTAGATGACTTACCCATGCATTTTTCTAGATGTGGAGCAAATCTAGTAGCAGAAACCGGTCTTTCGCAATTAGGACAGGAGCAATTCGAGTCTGGGGTCTTTTTCATAATAGAGAAACCAAAAACGTCGCATTCTGGCGTGCTAACTATCTTGTAGGGCTCCTCATCTTCTTTTTCACCTTCTATCAAATCCGTGAGGCCTGTCTTCAGACCATGATGGAACTCAAATATAAATCCTAGGGTCACATCGTCACAAACACTATCGTATATAAAATTTGCAGCTTCTTCTGCATTGTTATCATTTTGCATTATCTCAAAAAACTTATTGTTCAAATCATGCATACTCAGTTCACTAGATATAGTATTCATTTTCATGAATTTCTTAATTTTCACAAATAAATAACACACTATGTACTCGCAAATAATTATACAGAAAATAAAATTGTTGTGTTATGATTGATTGATTATTACCTTTTCATTCATAGAAAGCTCTATCTCTTTTATTTTTACGTGGATATATGAATCCATCTCTTTCTGTAAGGTGCGATAAAAATGTAAATTGTCAATTTTATTTGAGCGTCATTAAGAATTAAATTCGCCATTTAAAAATATGAAGATCGATTTTATATTTTAATTAATTAATTGTACGTTATGCGAAGAGCAAGTACATATGGTTTACTTAATTAATTCGTATTATAATAAGGATTATTTTAGGAAATATTACGTTACAATGTAATTTTGTGTTAAAAAATTTATTAGTCTGGTCATTCTTGAACACAACTACTTCCGCTTACATGGAGTTAAAAGGGAACCTTCACGGTAACGCGCGAAATTCAAATTTTTGTACGTTACATTGGACAAAATATGATCCGCGGTTGTAATAGGTATTTAGTTACAGAAATTGTAACAAACACATAATAACTTTACCTTTAATAATATTTCTAAAGAGATGTCCTTTACGTTATATTATAATCATGAATACCATCAATACAACCCTCACAACATGAAATAGTCAATCGATCTTTTGTTCCGAACGCGACCCAATTCAAATAGGATTTTTTATCTATGATCTGGACTACCCGGACTACCCTATATAATAATATTAATTTGCTTTGTCATCTGGCTGGACATGGTTGAGGTTGAGTTGGCCTCATGGCTTGTAGCTGAGCCCTGTAGTTTGTTGCTTAACATCATTAACATTCAATACTCTATAAAATAAGAGGATTCTACACAGATGTACCTACCTTGATTATACAAATATTTATTAAATCGATATAGAAACATCTACATACTCTTTTACTTATGCATTATTATTTTCATTATTACAAGTAAGCCTTTTGTACACTATGGAATTACAGTTCTTCCCTAATGTTTAAGTGTTCTATAACACCTGAAAAATCGGGTATGGGCCAGAAATGGTATGGTACCTATCATTTACATTATCTATGGCTCTTGACATTTGACTTCAACACAACAACAAGTCATTGATAACACGAAAGTTGTAAACAATCGGTAATTTGATAAGCAAAAATGAAACCCATGACAGTAGATAAAAACTTTTTACTTCAAGTTTCTCATTACTTGCGACTAGTGAGCAGGTTTGACAGGGTTCATACAACTTTTTACACCAAAATTCATACAAAATGGTATGTACCTACATTTTTGTATTTTTATTAAAAGTATTTATTGTTTTATCTTTTAATGGCATTTGAATAACATTAAGGAATTAATTAATTTATTAAAATTAATATTTGAAAACCTTAAGTTCTTATGTTACATTTTTAAATAGACTGTCTTACATAGTGTTTTTTTTTTTTGCATTATAATTACCTGTTTAATTACTGTGTTTATTTATCAGGTGTCTTTCACTGCCCACGGCTTGATGCCCCCTGTCTTTACCCCACTTAATGATGACCTGACCATAAACTATGGAGTCATACCTGCATACGCTAAGTACCTGGCTGATTCGGGAATCAAGTCAGTACTTGGTAAGTATACACACATTTTCTCTTCCTTCCATGTTTGATACATTATCTTACTTTTACCTAACTTCCAAAAAGAGGGAGAAAAAAAAAACATAAATTTGAACATAGAACTTATTAATGTTTATCTGTAGGTACTTTTTTCCCATTTAGGGATGTGTAAGCTACTGAACTTAATCAGCAGTTCAGATTTTAATGATTGGATGGGTGTTTGCAAATAAAATCCCTTTTAGTGCAGGACCATGTCTCGGGCAACTAACTTGATATAATATTCACTTCTATTTTTTCAGTGGGAGGAACAACAGGTGAGCACATGACCCTCGCCATGTCAGACAGGAAGAAAGTTATTGATGCATGGGTGAAAACCGCAAAGACAACTGGTCTGCACATTCAGGCGCAAGTCGGAGGAGCACCACTTGCTGATGTGGTTAACCTGGTGAGATTGACGAACACTATCATTTTAGATGCTTTTTTTATCTAATGATTATGAAATTTTGGGACATCTTACATGGCCATCTGATGCCAAAATAGGCAGAGCTTGCATTGTGGCAAGCTGACAACTAATGAATAGACTTATAATTATTTCTTAATACATGCATATTCTCTATCACACAATTTTCTGTGAAAATATCAACAAATTTGTCCTGGGTGTGAATCAAACCTACTACTACCACCATTTTATCAGTCTGAGTCATAACATACTTAAGCAACAGGCCAGACATGCCCAATGTAATGCATTCTTGAAAAGTTGAGCTTACTTTTTAATAAAGTGCTATTAAAAATACTTATACTGGAACAGTAGTAGACCTCTTTTAAGTTGGGCCAAGGAGTAATATATGAATATGTTTATAGAATCTCCCATTTCTTCTTGTTTGGTGCCCTATGTATATAGTGTTTTGCTTGGACCTGTCGCATTTAGGTACCTACACTTGTTTTTTTCTGTCCTATATCTAATGGTTTCACTATGTCGAGAGAATGAATGAAGAACGATTGACGAAAAAAGTGTATAAGGCGAGTGTGAACGAAAAAAGGCCAGGTCAAGAGTACCATAAACCAAACCATACATGCTGTATGAAGGGAATAATGAAAGTGGACAAAGTGAAACAAGTGTGTAAGGATTGTAGCAAGTGGAAAGAAGTGGTCTCTGCCTTCCCCTACAATGGAAAGAGGCGTGATTATATTATGTATGTATGTATATCTTAATATACTATTTCATGACGCAATCTGGTAAGTTACACCATAATTATGTAATTCAAGAATGGGTGAACCAATATTTACGATCTTGATAATTGGTTACAAAACATTCTAATTGTTTTTATGTATCTGCTTGTATTTTATCTTGGTGTTGTTTATTCAAGATATTTCAATGTCAAAGAAATATCAAAATACAGACTGTTATCTTAAACAAATGAATACAGTAGGAAAATTACATTAATTATTTTTATCTTCTTATATATAAAATTCTCGGGTCACAATGTTAGTTACCATACTCCTCCGAAACGGCTTGACCGATTTTTATGAAATTTTATATGCATATTCAGTAGGTCTGAGAATCGGCTACTATCTATTTTTCATACCCCTAAGTGGTACTTAGTAGGTAGGTAGTAGGCAGGTAGGTAGTAGTCAGGAGCTAGTTAGAAAAAATTGCATTGCAACGCATGCCGGGTACAGCTAGTTTATTTATAAATTTTAACAACAGGACTGTGACTTGGCAATCTCTTAAATCAACAAAAAGAAAGCTTAGGTATTTATGAAAACAAGAACGTGCATTATACTTAATAAACATAATTTAATTTATCTATTCTAATTCAATAATGTTGTAATATATTTGGAAATACATCAGTCTGTCGAGCCTTTTCCCAACTATTTTGGGCTCGGCTACCAGTCTTACCGGATTCAGCTGAATACCGTATTTTACATCGAGCGACTGCCTATCTGACCTCCACAACCCATTTTACTGGGTAACGCAGGATCCCATAGTAAGACTGGTCGTCAGAATTGAATTAACGACTGCCAAGCATTACGTATGACAGTCGGGACCTACGCTTAACGTGCTTTCCGAGGCACGGCGGGGTCATGTTTATAAATGGTCACCCATCCACGGACCAACCGCGGCGAGCGCGACTTAACCTTTATTGCTCGTCAAACCGTACGGCTTACACTTAGCCACAAGCCCCTAAGTTTATCTACTAAGTACTACCTAAGTTGCCTGGTTGCCACAATACAGGCTCACCCTTATTTGGGACCAATGGACCTTGTGTGAGTCCCACGATATTATTTTAGTCACGACCTCCAAACCGAGACAAACGAGCCAAAACCGGTGTGTACGCTTCTTGAACACTCAAGAAGCGTACACACCGGTTTTGGCTTTAAGGTCCCGGGATCGACGCCCGGACGGGTCAATGTGGAAAATCATTTTTCGAAATTTTTCCTCGTCTGGGTATTTGTGGTACCTTCCTTGTATTTGAATTCAATAACACAAGCGCTTTAGCTACTTCTTTTGGGTTTAGAGCAATGTATGTGATGTTGTCCACATTTATTTAATTATTATTAATTACAATCTAGGCTAGTTACTGCCAAGAAGTCGGCGTAGACTCCCTGCTGACCCTCCCCGAGCTGTATTTCAAGCCCGATTCCGTCGGAACCCTGGTATTCTACGTGGCTCAGGTCGCGAAAGCAGCTCCGAAGCTGCCCGTATTATACTACCACATACCTAGTATGAGCAAAGTTGAAAGTAAGTATATTTATAAAACTGTACCTATAAATAATATTTTTGTGTCTATTATAATGAACGTTTGCTATTGCGACGGCTTCTTTAAACGATATCTGATAATTTTATTTATTTATTCATTTATTATGCATCAACTTAAATCTATTATAACAGACATACGTCTTATGCAAAATACCAGTTAATTAACTGGCAATATTTGAGTGAATAAAGAATTCAGGCTACTTTATAATCATTTCGTAACGTTCTCTGTACATTCTAAATGTTCATCAATATAGAGATCGATTCCTGTGAGCGATTTTTTTAATCTCCTTCCCAACCCTGTAGTGATACTATTTTGAAAATAGAAAAGTTTTCTAATTTGTGTGGATGTTGTATTATCCCTTTACACCCGACGGTATACGATAGTGCGATACGATAGAGATAGATAAAAAATTTGTATATTACACTTTATTAAAAGACCGGCAACTTACATAGACAAATATAGAGAGACAACATAGACAAGTCAGAGGCAGAACCAAAAGAAACAAAAATTAGTTATTGTCCAAAACACGTAATTTAAATGTTATGAAAGATATTTAGCTTTAATTCCGCGACCAAAATCGAAGCTTGGAAGCGGGATGCAGTCCCACCCTCCACAACCATCCTCGACAACCGCTCGGGCGCGAATGAGAATAAGAATTGGCTCATTCGCGCCCGAGCGGTTGTCGAGTCAACATCTCCTGAGGATGCCCCGTGGAGGGGCGAAACACGTGTCGAGTATTGGTTTGGTTGCATGGCATGCTCCCCCTTTTTTCTCGCTTTTCGTGTATGTTTGCATATTGCATGAGGGCGGGAGGGTGGGCTTTCCTGCATGTGCATATTGCATGAGGGCGGGAGGGTGGGCTTTCCTGCATGTGCATATTGCATGAGGGCGGGAGGGTGGGACTGCATCCTGCTTCCAAGCTTGGATTTTGGTAGCGGAATTAAAGCTAAATATCTCTTATAACATTTAATGTCATGGATTTCCGCATTAACGCCTGACAAATTCTATAACTTACACGTAATTAAATAAAAAGACCTAAGCTTTGCAGAAAGACAACAGAATTCATAGTATATCAGAAATAAATTTGCAATAATCAGTACTTCAAATCTTCACGACCAAAAGCCAAGTATCAAACAACAGCTCATGTCTTTATATTTCACCAGTCAATATGCCAGCGTTCGTGGCAGCAGCTACCGCCAGCATACCGAACTTCAGAGGCATCAAGTTTACCTCCAACGACCTGTCCGAAGGCGCCCAAGTCCTGAGGACCCTGAAGGATGGACAGGAGATGTTCCTTGGAGCTGATACTGTAAGTTTTAAAACTGTAGACGCAAGCAAAAACAAACTCTCATTTGACCGAAATAAAAGCTGGTTTTCCTTGTCATTGTAAATTATTGCGTATTTTTTTTGTCAACGCTCCTTGTCTGTAATGTGGTACTCAATAATTTTAAATTATAATGTTCATACTTATGTAATATAGAGGTGTACAGCTATTAAACAAAAAACACCCCAATTTTCATGTGATAATAACTGTCTGGTCTAAGAATATAACTACATATTTGATCAAGACAGTTCCTCAATTCTACAAAACATATTGAGCTAAATGAAGATACCTTTTGATAAAAAGCCCTTTGATAAAAACATGTCTGGAGCTATTAACCCTTTTAAAATTTTCAACAATTTTATTTCTGAATTACTATTTTTATTTTTTTTTTATTTTTTTTTTTATTAGATAGGAACAGCAAACAGCTGGAATATACAGTATACAACACAGAAATCAACATACAGAAGTTAACAATATTCTAGCCCACAACACTGTTCACAAATAAACAATAGAATACAAAAGCAGAAAATATATACGCTAGGTTACATTGTAGATAAACCAAGATATTTTATCGTATATACTTATATACTAACTAGATAAGAATTCCTTAAGTATAAGTCCCTTGAACCTGTGGAGTGAGCATGCAAAGATATCTATATGTTCAAAGGACCTGTTGTAGGAGTAAACCATTCTGCGAACCGGTGAACGTAAGCCAGAATTTGAGTGACTAGCACCCACTGCGAATAAAGTTCTTGCTCGAACCCCGCGCTTGTGAATTGTTCTGGGGACAGTATAACACAGCATGTTGGATAGCTCGATGCAGTCAAATTTGTTTGTTACGATATTAAATAGGGTTACCGCTTCTAGGTACCTGCGTCTGGTCTCAAGTGTCTCGATTTTGTACTTACCAAGCAATTCATCATATTTCAAATATTGTCCAAAGCATCTGTAATGCATTGCACGTAAGAATTTGCGCTGAACAGACTCAATCATCTCAATGTATTTTTTATAATATGGACACCAGACAGAAACAGCATACTCAAGTTGAGAGCGTATTAAAGATTTGTATAGACAAATATAAGATGAGGGCTTCTTAAAGTCTACAGTAGAACGCATGACAAATCCATATAACTGATAGGCTTTATTTACTATTTTAGCTATATGTAAGTCTAAGCAGAGCTTGGAGTCCAAAGTAACTCCAAGATCACGGATAGAGGTTACTTTGGTCAGAGGGGCATCGCACAGCGTGTATGTGTAGTTGAGAACGTTTTTATTTTTGGTAAATGTTATGCAGTTGCATTTAGGCAAACTAAGTCGCAGCTTATTTATTTGGCAGTAATAGGACAGTCGATCAAGGTCTTGTTGAAACAGTTGACTGTCCTGTGGTTGTCGAATAGTTCTGTACACCTTGAGATCATCAGCATATAATAGAAATTTGGTATGAAGGAAGCAACTGCCGATGTCATTAATGTACAGAATGAATAAAAAAGGACCAAGGATCGAGCCCTGAGGCACACCAGAGGTGACTTGCGCGATACAAGATTGATGACCATTAATCACAACTCTTTGACTGCGATTAGTTATATAGGAAGTAAACCACCTTAGAAGATTGCCACGAATGCCGTTAAACGCCAACTTATCAAGCAGCAATTTGTGGTCCACCTTATCGAATGCCTTGCAAAAGTCGGTGTATACTGCATCTACCTGCACGCGGTTGTCAATGCTATCAAACAAAAAACTGGAGAATAATAGCAGGTTGGTGTTTGTCGACCGTCGTTTGACGAAGCCATGCTGTTGTTGTATTATAATGTTGTGAATTAAAGGATAAATTTCATTGTGAACTAACCGCTCAAAAAGTTTCGATAAAGCTGACAAAATAGAAATTGGACGATAATTTTCTACACAACGTTTAGGTACACTTTTGTGGACTGGCACGATATACGCATGCTTCCAATACGTCGGTACCACACCTTCAGAAATACATTTATTATAAATTATAAAAAGAGGTTTACATATAGATTCCGCAGTATTCTTAAGAAAGTAAGGAGAAAGACCGTCAGGACCAGGGCCTTTAGATAAATCTAGAGATTTAAGCTCCTTCAAAATAACGTCTTCACTAAAAGATAGGTTGGATATGGATACTTCGTGTAAGGCATTTTCACGTGGGGGTATCCAGTGTTTTAAAGAAGAAGATGCAGGTTCATACACCGAGTAAAAAAAGTCTGACAACATATTGCAGACAGTAACAGGGTCATTGGATTCAGCATTCTCATATTGAAGCTTAGCTGGTATGCCAGGTTTGTCCTTTCGGTTGGAAATGTAAGTCCAGAAGTGCTTAGTATTTTTGCATAAGTTATCCTCTACAGACAAGATATAAGAATTAAAACATTTTAGACATAAGTCCTTAATTTTTTTCCTTAAGACTGCAAATGTCTCATAGTCCGAGATGTTCTTGTATTTTTTCCATTTAATCCATGCCTTTTCTTTCTTCTTAAACATTGCTATAAGAGTACGAGAGAACCAAATGGGATAGCCTACTGATCTCGGCCGAGCTAGCGGGGTGTCATGCTTGATTATGTTGTCCAACTCATAATAGAATTTAGTCAGGGCATCCTCGGAGTTCAATGAGTCAAGCAGTTCAGACCAGTTTAATTGTTGAATATTATTGTTAATGCTGTCAAAGTTAGCTTTATGGAAGTTATATTTGTGCAAAGGGATCTTCACCATGGGAACGACTTTAATGTTTAAACTTGTTTCACACGTTATAGCGGGATGGTAAACATCTATAGGAAGCAGCGCTGTGGAAGCAGGTGAAACAATGCCGGGGTTGTTCGATATGAATAAATCGAGTATTTTGCCTTTGTGATTCTTTACATTGTTAATTTGAGTACAACTAAGCAATGAAATGAGGTTACTTAAATTAAAGCAAATAGATGCCCTGGCAGACAATGAGTCCAGTCCACAGGTATCCATTGTAGAGGACACCGACCACTCCGCTTCCGGAAGATTGTAGTCCCCGACAATGTAAAAACTGTCAATATTAGGCTGACCAAGAATTTCTTGGAGCATTTCAAAATGCTTATCATATGTAAGTGCGGAAGTCTTTGGTGGTATATAGGCAGCACTTATGATGTGTCGTTTATGATTGTGTGTGCTAGGTAACTCCACAATAATATGTTCAATCTGTTTATCTGATAGATTTATGTACCGGGCAGTGGAAAGGCCTAATTCAGAGGGTTTTAGAGTGCGAAGAATTGCAACCAATACCCCCCCCACCGTCTTGTTTATTAGTGGCAAATCGATCGCGGTCGCAAAGATGCACACTATATCGCTGGTCAATAAACTCAGCATCACAAATTTCGGGAATAAGCCAAGTTTCAGTTAGGACAATAATTTCATAAGAATTCATAAGAATGTTCGTGTGCAACTGATGTAATTTAGTGCGAATACCCCTGCAATTTTGGTAGTATATAGTGATGTTTTTATTTGCCATTGTTGTCATCACAACATTAAAACATATAATATAATATCAGTATGAGTAAGTTCAAACGGTAAGATTGCAACGGATGCGAACCTAAAAATTGAATTAAAAAATAAAAAAACAATAACGCAATACACAGGGAGTACAAATCGTGACACTTAGCAATATAAATATCCTTTATAAACGCGATTCTAAAGACGCAGTATGTGACTGTTCTTGTTAAAAGAAGGGAATGGTCTAAGTACATGAATAACGAAAAAAGTTCACAAGCGCAAGGTTCCATGAGAAAGAAAAAAGACTTAAAAAATATAATGTTAGATATAAGTTTTGTTATAACGAACACAATACAGGAAAAGATATTGAGTAGACAAGAAATGTGAAAATTACTGACTAACTGGTTTATCATTATTATTATTGATTTTGACAGAAATGTCGGCTTCCGATCTAATGGCGACAGCAGCATCGCCGTCATTTTTACGTACAAGTATAGTGCAATTCTTAGTCCAAACATATTTATATTGATGTGCTTTAGCAGCTTTAGCAGATTTTAACTATGGTTGGCTTTTCGTTCTCAGCTCCTCGCACCTGCAGCTCTCTTGGGCATCAGGTCCAGTATTTCGACTTCTTTCAACCTGTTCCCGAAGTTGGCTCAGGATATCCTGATTGCTGTGGAGAAGAATGATGTCCAGAAAGCCAGGTTACTCCAGGAAAAGCTTAGCTTGGCGGTCGAAGCCCATATTGTTGAAGGTAGATATTAGAGATTGCTATAACACATCTATTAACTGGGCTGTTGGTCTAGTGGTTGGTGACCCTGATTCCTATACTGGAGGTCGTGAGTTCGATTCCCACATAAGACAAATCTTTGTATGATGACCATGATCATTTGTTGTGTCTCTGGGTGTAATTTATCTAAAATATGTATGTATGTATAGATGTCTGGTTATCATAGTACAAACTCCGCTTAGTTTGCGATCAGATGACCGTGTGTGTTGTCACAGGATAGTATTTGTTGGGGTTATAAATCTTTTGTAAGTAAAAGACAATTTATTTAAAAAGTTTTTTTTTTTCATTTATTCTACTTTTGACCCCGCAACTGGTCCTCGAGCGGCTACGTCATAATATAGGTGGTTCAATCCCTCTGGGAGAATCTACAAAAAATATTATCTAAATAGGCCACTTCACAAGTTATTATTCAATTAATTCGTAACTTTAACTTACAGCTGTTACTCAAAGATTTGGTTAAAAAGATGGACGAAGCTCATAAAAAAGACAAAAAATTAAAAAATAATTAAGTTACTACTTATCCTATCAACTGATCTAAAACACCCCGTGCGATCAAGTTAGTCTACAAAAATATATCTTTAAAAACCTTATTTTTTCAGGACCCTGGGTACCTATAATGAAAGCTGGTATGGAAATTGTCACTGGAATCAAAGTGGGACCTCCTTCGCTACCTCAGAGACCCCTATCCGCTGAAGCCAAACAGAGAATCCAGGCCAGACTGAGGAAACTCGACTTATGCAAGTAATCAAATGAAAATGTTCCTTATGTGATTAAGATAAAGTGTATTTTCCAAAATCCTGTTGCTCTAAGGTGTTGTATAAAATAAATATTGATTTTTTATAATAGATCTACTTTTTCTTCCGATCGTCAGAGTATAAGTGTTGTGTGGATGTAGCCTGTAGGTATATTATTTACCTCTGCATGGTAGGCCAGTTAGATAAATCTATAAAAACCGATATAAATACCGGCCGAGTGCGAGTCGGATTCGCGCATTCCCTTATTAATGCGCGAACCAAAACATGATAGGATGCTTCTAATACGAAACGACATCATAAGGCAATTCGTTTGCGGTTTGAATACATCAATGCAAAGGGTCCCTTCTTAGATTTTAAGTTTTCAATTATTTTAGTATTTGTTGTGATAGCGGCCATAGTAACAAGTATTTTGTGTAAATTTCAGCTGTTTAACTTTTACTGTTTGATATGTAGAGGCCTGTGACAGACAGACACACATAGTAGGCTTAGTAATAGGGTCCCGTTGATACCTTTTGGGTACGGAACCCTAAAAATGAATCGCTGAATGTGTTGTTAAGCGCAAATCTCGAGAGCAGCTGAACCGATTGCGCTAATTCTTTTTTTATAATATGCCTTGAACTAAGAGGATGGTTCTTACGGAGAGAAAAAATATTATTTTATGAAATACTTGTTAAATACGCGGGCGAAGCCGGGGCGGGCCGCTAGTATTAAATAAAACCAAAAATATTATTGTAATAACTTTTAATGACATCATAATTATTTATAGTTTTTAATCAATATCGTATAGGTACATACATATTTGTGTAAAGATTAAATTACTCATACTTACAGCAGTTCTACGTCTAAACTTAATAAATAATATCTAAGAGTAGTCCTTTGTTCGTTGCTCAGCGGGATGAGAGGTGGTCGGGTTGGTCCCACTCTGATGCCGGTGACCAGTTCCATTGCAGTCTTCATAGACGGGACGAAATCACCTGAAAAGGATTGTAGCAATGTTGTAGCAATGCGATCATATCAAAGTTGCTTAACCATCAGCAGATCGAAAAAAAAAAGCGTATTAAGTAAATAAACGTTATGCAAAGAAAAAAAAAACTTAGGTCTTTATACTCTTTATTTTATTAAACACATGCTGTCATGCTGTCCCACTGCTGGGCAAAGGCCTCCCTCCCTTCCTTCCATTCTTCTCTATTGAGGGCAAACGTGGACCAGTCCTTCATATAGGAATCCAGCTCATCTCTCCATCTCCGTCTGGGAATGCCACGTGGTCGTCTGTGGTTTTGTGGGATCCATTCGGATGTTATACTCCTTATTAAATTATTTAAAACCTTCATGGTGGTACATTGACCAGATAAAAAGTTACCAGTGTTGTCACCATCCTTCTCTACTTTTACAGCCTCTCTTGTTCTATACTTGGCTATGCACTGCTAGGTCTTATACTGCCCCAGTCATATAAATTGTGAAGAAATTCGTCACTCTGATAACTAAAACTTACCATGAGAAGTAATACCATCAACCAGTTTATTTAGCCTCTTCTGTAAGACTCGTGCTTTTTTAAAGTCTCCATTATTCACAACTTTTAAAATGCCGTGGACTAGCTCAGGAAACAGGTTCGATACTGTTGCTATGCTTGAATTATGGCCCATAAGAGCTGATGGAGCGATGTGCTACAAAAAACAAATTGTGGTTTTATTAGATAAGCAAGAGCTTCGTAAATCATTACATATTGTTTGATCAGATGTAGATTGTATGTTGATCGTAGATTTGTTTCATTCCTTGAAACAAATCTACGATCAACATACAATCTACCTTGAAGACGTAATCAATCTCATTTTTTTTACCTTTAAATACTTTTTTTATGAGGAACCTGCAGACTCACTATGGATTCTTAAAACAGTACTGTTCACGTTGGAAGCGAGAAGGCATAACTGTACGTAGCAGCCTCTCACTTACACGACGGTAAGCCTGCTTAAAGATTTCATGGAAAGTCATCAACGTATTCTAGTGAAATGTGTATATTCTATATGTGTACAATAAAGAATAAAGAAGTGTATTAATCAGAATCATACAAAAAATATTACTTTATATATTTTTATAATTTTACATAAAGTGGATTCTCGATCAGTCGGTTAGTAATTTACACAGAAACTTACATGGGTAGCAATAAATATCTTCTGGTCTTCTGCCAGCTGGTCAGCCACTTGTTCAGCTACGACTAGATCAGCTTTCGCTCCCTTAAAATTGTCAAGTTTTGTGGATGCTATGGAGAATAGATCTCGCATGTTGACTGAAAGAAGGATGATTTCTGTGTTATTCGCTGCACTGGATCGCGGTTTTCGCCTGGTCGCCACGACGACTTGAGGCTCGGTAAACTTGTTTGTGGGTAGAGACCCAGGACAGCAGTATATTTCACACAAGGCAGTACACGGTATCACATAAGCAAGTATGTATTATATAGGTGGTATTTACTATATGAGGCAGTATGCATTGCATAGGGGGTATGCATCATACAGGGTGTTAAGAAAACCCTGTCCGATCCGTAAAGGTGTTGTTAGGTATCGAGATCTGTTCACATTAGTGTAGAAAAAAAATTGAAAAAAGAAAAAAAAAATAAACTAAAATTTTTTTTTCTCACAAGTCGAGATAGAAAGTCGGTGTCTTCACAGGTGCTACCAAATGATCAAAACAAACGGCCTCCAATAATAACGACGAAAATGGTGTTGTAATTTTTGTTTTAATCTCAAATTTAGGGAATTTTGCAGCAAAAAATGGTAATTTCAAAATCCATTATTATTGTTAGTATCATAAATATCCCAAATTTAATATTTTATTTGGGTATGTGATTGTGAGCCCCATATCACCCTTTCGAGTCGGTCAGGGTTTTTTTAACACCCTGTATAAGATGATTCTAGTAGTGAACAATATTAATCCAGGCAGAAATGTGGTCAAGTTTTTGCTAAATATTCTATTTAGATTTCTTTCTTTTTGACACTCTTTGATCTTAAACAGGTATTGAAATGACCCACAATCGTCTTATTTCTATGTATATAAACTTTTTACCATCAACTCCAGTCATCATTGGGAAGTGGTAGTAAATCAAGGGTGTCTTCGGAGCGGCCTTGCTGACAGCCTCCAGGTACTGTACCAACTGATGCTCGTTCTTTGGCTTATAGTAAAGTTCTGGTAGCGTCATGATGCCATCTACTTCCAACATTTCTGCGTGTTTAGCCTGTATTCAGAAAGAGAGCTTTTAATATTGAATTATAGAAACCTATGAAGTTATAAATAGTTCTTAAAAAAAAACAGGGGTTACAGGGAAGGTTTTTGTGCTTTAAACTGAGTTTAAAAAAGGTGGAAGATATCTTCTCTTTATTTCTTATTAAACTGTTCGGACAAGAACTTACAGATCTCAGTACAACATTGTGTTAAGTATCTAATACTGAAAAGTTTTCAGTATATTTAAAGAAACATATATTTTGACTGTTAGACCTAGTTAAAAATTAGGATGTTTAAATAATATACTAAAGTACCAATTCTATGACGTCAGGAAGAGGTGCACCACCCACTTGCGCGACGACTTTAGCACCAAAAGGCTTGGCTGCTGCCACCCAGGCTTCTAGCAGTTCCTTCCTCTCGTCTACGCTTAGAGACATCCCTTCCCCTGTCGTACCACCCACTGTAGAATATGAAAACACCAGAATATGATCAATAAATACATAAATGTGGACATCATCACATGCATTGCTTTGAACCCAAAGTAAGGAAGTAAAGCACTTGTGTTATGTAATCTGAGGTAACGAAAGCACCACAAAGAGAGCCGAGACAATGTGGAAAAGTGTTTTTAGATTGACGCGTCCGAGAATCGAACCATGAACCCGAGAGCTGGCAACAATTTGTAAACCTGTACGTACTCCACTAGAACACTGGGTAGGTATCTAAATTGTTTCCATAGATTTCAGAGTCACCAAGTATTCGAACCAATTACATACATACCAAGAATGCCGTTTGTCCGTTTCTTGTTTAGGTGTTCCATATAGATTGGTATGGTAGGGACGTCTATATGCCCATTCTCCAAAAACGGAGTATACACGGGTGCCAACACTCCTTCAATGTCGAAAACCTAGAATAAAATATAAATTGTGTTAAAACGTCATGCGTCTGCGATTTTTTTAGCATAGAAGTTATGTTCAGAGAAATCTGCTCTTCACGCAAAAATTTGGCCTTTGTAACTATTTTAAACTTTTACAAACATGGCAAATATATAAAATTCGCGAAATATTGGGTATCAATTATTTAACTTACTCATTTTGAGCAGAAATAATGTAAACTGACTGTATACCAGATGTACTCTTCACCCCTTTTGGATAGAAATACCCTTTCGGTAACACCCTGTATAAAAATAAATATTATGCTCAGGTCATTGCACCGTTTTCGTTAAGTCATCATCTGCCTTCTGGTTATCAATTTCTTTGTATGTGCATTATCTTATACTTAAGTACTTAATTGATAGAATTTATGAACAGGCTTGCTATCAGATAGTGCCAATGATAGAGCATAGCTTCTGTTAGGGGGTTACCTGAAATATATTCGAATCATCACGCTTTAATATACCTAGTAAAAAGGCAAAGCAGACCATAAGCAGATACAATTGGTATCGCAAAAGCCCGATGGGGTAAGCTTAGATCCTACGAAAGTATCTACAGGACTTTTTTCGCGGAGCCATGGTAAAAAGCTTCTCAACGTCATTATAAATCTAGGCATCGCTCATCAACCTTGGTTATGAAAATGAGATGACCTGGTATTATTGATGTTGTTTAATATTATTGTTCCAAACCCACATTGTACTTTTAGAATATTTATTAATAGGAAACATGAAAAATTACATCTTGCTGAGCTGAGCTGACCGAGACGGACCGTTCCTAACCACAGAGTATTAGATCTACAACAATCTCACAGATAAATAATATTCTAAGGGTAGGAATGCATGGGTTGTTACCTCAACACCTGGGATTGCCTCTGTATAGCTGCGTATCCATTTGAGGCAGACTCAGGGCGAGGCAGCCGCTCGACCCGAGGCCGCACAAGTGTAGACGCTGCCTCAACCTGAGGCACGCCGCGCCATGAGGCAAATTCGTTGCCGCGGGCCGAGCCATATTTTGTCGGTTTATAAAGCTGGGTATCCATTTGCGCAGCCTCGTGGCGAGCTGCCTCATCCTGAGCGTGCCGCGGGCCGCGGAAAGTACATGCGTCTCCACTTGAGCACACATAATATCGTATCGAGCGGCAAGCCTCAACCCGAGCCACGATTTTCTCAGTTCCTCATTAACCACCATGGTTGACGCACGTAAAGTCGCTGCAGCATTAGTAGTAATTAGTCATTACAAAAGGAAGCAACATAAGAAACGGAAACATCGATGGTGGATTAAGGAAATATATCGTCAGCGAAATGTTCATGCAAAACAATTGTTGTCAGATATGACCTTTGAAGGCGTAGAAGAAACTATTAAAAATTTTACCAGAATGAACTCTGAAACATTTGAAGATCTATGCATCAAGCTTGAACCAATAATTGAAAAAAAAAGATACATCGTCTCGCAAAGCAATCACAACAAAAGAACGACTGGCCATTACCCTGAGGTTTTTAGCAAGTGGTGATTCGTTTGTTAGTTTGCAATACCTTTTTAGAGTGTCAAAGCAATCTATTTCAAAAATTGTTCGTAAAAGTGCTCAAAGAATATGTTCAGGTATGTTAAAAATGCTTTATTAATGAAAATTTTAGTAAAGTACAAAGTTACAATAATGACAGAGTAGTAAATTGAGATTTTTCCCGCCGAAAAGATCCACAAAGCGAAGTAATTTTTTTTTTACTTCGGAAATGGGTAGTTTCATTTCCTTGCTTATTATTTTCCAAGAATCTTCTTTAAATTGTTTATTATAATGATTCGGTGAAGTTGGATCCCACAAATGTCGGTGGTTTTCATATAACTTAATTAATTCGATACATTTCTCATTATCCATTTTGCCGCGTGCCGAGCACACTTACGTCCGTCTCCACTGAACGCACGCCTCACACTGAGGCGTCTTTGAGCATGGCCATTTACCGACACGATTTGGCTCGCTGCGCGGCCGCCTCGTTTGGTTCAAGTCGCGGCAAGCCTCGACTCGCGGCACGGTCTCCACTAGATCTGCCTCGGGTCGAGGCAGCCGCTCGGCCCGAGGCTGCCTCAAATGGATACCCAGCTTTTGGCGCGCTCAAAGAAGCCTCACTTCGAGCCGTGCACTTGGTGGAGACTGGCGTGTCGCCTCAAGTCGCAATTTTTTTTTGTTGTATTCTCTTTTTTTTTATAGTGTTAATGACTATTAAAGCAGCAGCTACTCTGCGCGCGTCTGGTGTCATCACGTTCTTGCTTTACACTGGACAGACACGTTACGTTACGGATCAAGGTGAGGCGACATGCCTCACCTTGATCCGTAACGTGCCTTGAGCCTATGCCTCGGAGTGAGCAGCCTCGGTTTGCTTCAAGTCGAGGCTGCTCGGCCTGAGGCTGCTCTAATGGATACGCACCTTTAGTAGTACCAATTTGGAGCTTGTCATTTTTTTTTATGAAAGTGGAAGCAGAAGGAGTTAAAACTATGTCGGTATAATGTATTTAATAAAAGAGAACAAAGGTAAATAATTCTAATTAACGATTTACTCACCATATTTTTAATTAAACGAGTAAATGCTTGACAGACAACAAGAGTAAGGCACTTGGAAAACACAAAGAACTGAATGAGATGCCAGAAATGTAATATTATAGAGCGAAAGTAAGGAGATGTGGTGAAGGTACAGTTAACGACAGAAGTTGATGAACATTTAAATATACTTAAATTATATGTCGCGGTGGCCTAGTGGTTCAATGAACGGATTTGTGTGCACAAAGTTGCAGGTTCGAACCCAGGCAAGTACCAATGTGGCTTTTTCAAAGTTATATGTACTTTCTTAATTATTCTAAGACACTTCTGACAAACGGTGAAGGACAACATCGTGAGGAAACCTGGATTCCAAAATTGGGATCTGAAATCGCCAATCCGAAGAGAGCAAGCGTGGTGATCAATGCTCGTGCCTTCTCTATATGAGAAGAGGCCTGTGCCAGCAGTGGGACGTTTATAGGCTGGATTATTATATTTAGCGGTGATTGTTAGGGCAGACAGATAATATGACTATTAAAAAGTTATATGAAATTATTTCAAGTCAACATATTTGTAAAGGGGTGGAGTTTGTGAACCGTTTTTGAATCTATGAATTATCGTAAGTATATAAATTTACAAATAGAAGGTATTTTTGGTACATAGATAGAGGATTAATTATAGTATTAGAATTTAAGTAAACTGAAAGCATTTATTAATTAAAAACAATACTCTTTGAGTCGATGACATTCCCCAGTTGCGGTTTTAGTTATGTACGATAATGTGATACAAATACTTATAGGCACATATTAACTCCGCAGGATGATAGATATCTGCTTTGAATATTTTTGCAGTTAATTATTGTACGTGGTTAAGTTTCCTCTACATTCTACAAATACTTAAATACTCAAAAACTCTACAAAGACTCGGATAACTCAGATTACTACAGAATAAAAAAACTGTTTTTTCTATTAGACCGAAATCGAACTACCTACCTAGGTAAACAATAGGAAAACGCATAAAGAATCTAAACTACTGAAGCGACTATCTGGTCCACCTTGTATAAAATTGTGGGACAATTGGTATGGTACCGACTGCTAATGGTAGTAAGTACCTATTTAAAGTTTTCACCAATTTCCTCAAAAAATACGAGAACCTAAAAATCTATGTAAATATTTAATTTTATATATATATATTTTTAATTTTGTATATTTTTTCCTATTAAATAGGGCAAATGTTGTATATTATAACAAGATGAAATTAGGGGTAGTTCATCATCATCCTCATCAGCCGGAAGGCGTCCACTGCTGAACATAGGCCTCTCCCCTAGAACGCCACAATGAACGACAACTCGCCAATTGCATCCACCGGGTGCCCGCAACTTTGACGATATCGTCGGGGAGGCCTGCCAACGCTGCGTCTTCCGGTTCGTGGTCGCCACTCGAGAACCTTTCTTCCCTAGGCTAGGGGTAGTTATTATAAAAATATAAAAAAAAAACTGCTATTATTGTAAGAATAAGCAAAAGTATGCAATTTGCAGAGAGGTAGGTAACTACATAGTTAAAAAAAGTGTTGCTAATGTAACGGTGTAACAAAACATTGCTAAAAGATTTAATGTAGGCACTATTATTTAAGATGTCAATAATTTGTAATTAAATAATTATGAAGTTCTTTTAAAATCCACGTGAATTTATATTAAAACGAAAAAAATAAGTGTTACTATATAATACTGATATCTGTAGCTACATTGTTAACAAATAAATAGGATTAAGTTTTTCTAAAATTTAAACATTTTTCTAAACTGTTTTCAAATATTTGAAAATTTCGATCAAAACTTCCAGTATTGTGTATTATCATTATCCTGAATTAACTACTTCTTCTTTCCAACTCCTGTTTATACGAAACTTTGCAGACCTTTTTCCGTATTTAACTAACCAGGTTATTTTTCAATTTCCATCAAATAATTTTATTTTCATTCCTCTTTGTGCTTAAGTATACTGCTTCATTCCTTTCCGATTACGTCATCACGAGTTCAGTTGTTCTAGCCTATAGAAACATTTTTATTTCTCATTTAGTTTATACGCGGGAAAAAACCGATTAGTAAATTTTAAGCACTACGATACGTACTGTTTGTTTTGATTAAAATTTGTCGATGACTTTGCCTCTGAAGATGCTTTTATAAAATGAGTAAATATTGCGAAATACTACTGTTACCGCAATACTGACACAAGTAGCTAAAGGCGAATTTAGACAGCGCGAAAATTGATCACTTTTCCACTAAATCAGAGTTAAGACTCTGTTTTAGGCGAACCGATCAAAGCCTTTATTGGCATCTTCTTCCCTTTTATTAGGATTACGAGGACCCAGAGAGCACTATCGGCTATTAAAAAGTTGTGACATAGGCTATTAAAAAGGTGTCTTATTATGATTATATCTAGCCTGCACTGCCCCACAGCTGGGCGTGGGCATAGAGCACTATTCATTAGATCTCAGTCTCTCTATTCTTCTTGCCAATTCCCTAGGAAGGCCCAAATCCAATTTCGTGGTCTCTTCTGAGCTCTATTAGGCCATTGTATTGGCTTACGTTATAAGTACATAATATATTGATGCTTGTAGGTATGTTTTAGTGCTTTTCTAGCCAATTAATATGATAGCTAGGTTTATCCCTAAGTATTAGGATAATCTTAAATCTTTTTCCGTCGCTACTTTTCACAACTAAGTGACAGAGACAACGCATGGGACTTAAAGCTGATTTTATTTTTAATTGCGTTTGACGTATAGTTATTATAATATAGATTTAATATAATTCTTGTTTGTATTTTAAAGACTGATTTAAACAATTTTGAATTAATTTATTAGTAGAATAAGCATGGTAACAATGTTTGCTTTGCATAATATTATTATTGATTTAGATAACGAGTTTTACCAAGGCTGTTTAGGTCAAAAAGTCTGTTCGGATTAATAACGATCGTTGCTTTTATACTTAGTCAGAAAACTTAAAAGTCTCTTTAATTGTAGCCATATTAACGTATGCATAAATACCAACTAAGAAACACATTTAATCTCTTTAATTTAGTTCTTAGTTTCATTTAGTTTATAATTCTTCTTATTTCTTGTGTAGGCTTAGTTTTTATAATATTGTAAATATTTTAAGTTTAATTTCTTTAATCTCTGAAAATCAAATCGTCACACCGACAGCTTTAAAAACGCATCAAAATCTGCTCATCCGTTTGAAAGCTTTGTGATGCTACATACTGACTGACTGATCGAGGATTTAAAAGGTTTCTTCAAAACATAGATTTCATTTTCCAAATGGCAACAAGTATGTATTTACTATTTAAAAAAAAGTATTAATAGGTATGGCTGTGTTATACAAGTTTACTTAGGCGATATAATATGCTATGGATTGCAAAACGTTACATTGTTAAAAATGTAATTCTATCTTTGTTTAACATGTGATTAGGATTTTCCTATTTAAATTAACATTGGAAGTTCGTAGTTAGAAATATGATATGATATAAATAGGTTCCCCCCCTGTTACGTAAGTATAAACGTAGATATGTACTGGACGCCTAGATAGACAAACAATAATGATTATATTAGTCACTGATAGATATTTTCCGGTTTACATACATAGTATAAATGATTTAGAAAATAAAACTTTGGAATGTAAAACTAAAATTATAGAACCTATTTATTTAGAGATATTTTTTACCTTTTTAAAAAGCCTTAATTAACTAGGTAAAACAATAAATTTTAAAGTATCTAATTATGTAGGCTTGTAAGTAGATTAATCGTCTCAAATAATAAAGTAATCACCTCAAGGCCGAAACTTCTAATTTCAATTGAGAAATTAATAGAAATTTTCTCATCATTAACGCTTCGCACACAACTACATAATAAGATTACATAGTATTGCATGCACGTGTCGACAAAACAAGTTTCTCGCGGCCAATTTCAGCCATTCATAATCAGTCTGTGTTTCAGCGTCGCGGAGAGCGCATATCACTTCGGCTGTATGACCGCGGACCTTTGCGCGTAATAAAGATCGATTAAAAAGTTCAACTGTCAAAATATAAATAATTTAAAGCGATAAGAAAAAAAGAAAGTTTTGAAAGTTTGTTTATTGTAAGTTTTTTAAAAGTTTTGTGAATATGGCTATGCTTGGTGCAGAACTTCAAACGGTGTTTAACGGGGCGCGTTCCAGAAGGCTTTCTAGGGCCCACGAAATGAATGAAAGACGTGTTTTAGTGATTTACACTGGCGGCACTATTGGAATGGTGAAAACCGAAGACGGTAAGAATTCTATTTACAGCTGTTTCTATTAAATACTTCGTAATAACGAACTATTTTTAGCCAAATAGGTCGAAGTTTAAAATAGTATCTAGTTCCGAGTTCTTAAACGACATTATTGTACAGTCAAGTACAAAAATATATTTTTTAAACCGCTTTAAAAGTTAATTTTCTGTCTGATTGTTTAATTTCTCTAGCAGGTGTGTAAATAGCTAAATATTCGTAGAATCTATAGATTTGTGTAAACTTATGATGGTTCGGTATATTTTATTTTATAATGATACACAAAAACTACTTTGTCAAATACTTTTTGTTATGAATTTAATAGTAGGGTAAATACGCTAAATGTCGGCCCCCTTACGGATTTTCTAACTTTGGAATGCTCTGGCTGCACCAGTTTGCAACAAAGGATAGCTTGTGTTGCGGTTTTAGACAGGTTGATAAATCTATTTTATGTTTTTAGGCATAAATTTGACTTTTCTACTAAAATAAAAAAGGATTAAGGTTTAGATGCGTTGAAGACGAAAAAACCCTTAAGTCGGCCGTTCGCGGCCTATTGTCGGCGGTGTTTTTCCCAAATGTCGGCCGGATATAGGGTGTTTAAAATTAAGACAATGAAAAATATAATCAACATGATTTATTTTGGCAGGAGTATACATTTGTATTTGTCTTAGGGTAATTTGTTTAAAAGTTACTATAATTATAACAAAGTTAAACATCGGAATAAATATAAGCAGCAAATTCCAAAAAACATTTTTCAATTGTATCCCAAACCATATTTAGCTATCATGAATATTATACATAATTATGCCTTCGATACTGTCAACTTCTATATCCAAACTTAACCTATTTAAAATGTTAATAAATTTTTGTATTGGGTACATAACATATATTCAATTTCGAGAAAATAAGTTTGATAAATAAATTAAAAATGACTACCCACACAATCAATGAAAAAATACAAAAGTAATCAGCCTGTATATTAGCGTTCAAATTCGAGGCTGGCCGACATTACGATATTTAATATATTTAAAGTCGGCCCCTGTTGTGTGTGCCTCATTTCTCGACATTCAACTAAGATTACCCCGGCCGGTATTTAGCGACTAAACGTAAAATGGGTGAATTTCCCAGACGACTTTTTTTTTTGTCTTCGGTGAAATTAGTATTTGAAAATAGGAATATAGTTCTGAATTATTTTTTTTAGTATTCAATAGGTAGTTATTGGGTTGTGGCAAAAATATAATTTTCCTAGGACTATTACAAAGGTAGAAATAAAATACATAAACCTCTATTTTTCTCACATCGGTGCTGTCCCTCTACTTTTTTTACAAACAAAACAGCTTATACACTAATAAAAATAAGTAATATAAGTATATAACTTATTCTATTTCATAGAATATTAGTTTTGTTATTAATATATAGCATATTTTTTTACATAATTGACGATTATTATTACTGAGAGGCACAAACGTACTTGTCCTGAAAAAAATTCTCATATCGCTGGACAAAAGTAATTTAAACATAACTTTTCATCGACGAGTCGGACAGCGTCCACACCCCAATTGTATATCCCTCCTTGGTGTGTGCTAGTGCGCAATCAGGATGGAAGAGTGTCAAATCGCTGCATATGCCCACCAAAAACGTAAGTACGCCATTTCAGTTGCTCCCGGACAATTATTTTATCTTATCGGTGGTTCCATTTTTCTAGTGTAATGAGTAGTTTTATTATTATTGTTTGGTTCTAACAGATGTAGTAAGTGAATTAGCTTCATTGTCTGTTATTAAATTTATCCTAGATATTATGCATTTTTTCTAATTTTCTAAAAAGTGTGTTATTTCTCACGTCGGTGTTCTCATATCGCTGTAATCGGTGGTCTTTATTACCACCGATGTGATAATTTACACCGAAATGATAAGAAAAAATCAATCGGTGTCTTATGTCTAATATCGGTGTTTTGATTCATGATCAACGCACAGTTTTGTCACATCGGTGGATTGCTTTATCATATCGGTGGATCATTTTATCATCTCGGTGAGTCTAAGATTTCTAAGAACTCAGTTCTCTTTGGACGTGATCTACCCACATAAGATCCTAAGTTCAGGTCTTCAGTTCTAAGTCACCCTTGTAAAAATGTATAGGTACCTACTATTTGCTTTTTGATGTTCAAAGGTGGATAGATTATCATATCGCTGGATATGTACATCATTTCGGTGGATATACTTATCATATCGGTGTACAGAAAAAATAGTCGGTGCCGGTTTTTCATATCGGTGGAAACCAAAATTCAAACTGAATTTACTCCTTAGTCTTAAATGATACGTTGATGATATTAAATTTGGGGATATTTGATATCCTAAAGATTACATAAAACCAGAAAAATATACAAAAAACTTACAATTGTAAAAGTTCACCGATATGATAAAAAAAACGGCATTTGTTGAAATTCACCCAAATATATTTATTAACCTATTAAGCTTTGCAAATACTCCTATTAAGCAAATGGAATTGGTAGAATTGGAATTTGTAAAACAGACTGCATTTACTTTAAGTCGGCCCCGGCCGAGAATTCGGTTTTAAGCCGAAACTGGTATTCTAATGGCGGCCTCCTATTTTTCATTTAAAATAATACGAAAAACGTTAAAAAAACAATGTCAAAATATAGTAAAAATAACTTTTTAGTGATAACAAAGCTTAAAACAAAAATAAAGAAACGTCTTACCGTTGTAATATCAATCCCCGAAGCGTGGGTATTCTCATCAAGTAAGCTACTTTAACTAAGAACTTGACTCTTCAACGGCGCGATCGCTGCTGACGCTCAGTGTGTGAAGACCGGGTGACGTAATAGGATAGTGACAGTTTGTGCGTATAGAATATGAACTTAGGTTGCAATTCGAGTAGTAAAATTACCACTTCATTACCCTTGGAACGTACGCAAGATAAAAATGTGCAGACGGCCGACGATTGGGGGGGGGGCGACATATGGCGTATTTACCCTACGTATTGTTTAGATGCGTTTTAATTAGATTCGTCCCAGATCAGTATCACAATATTACGTTATGCTAATATTATATAATGCTACTATTATTAATTAGTAAAATACAAATTCTATGTAAATAAACAAATGGTTAATACGTTTGTTATCGTCTGTCATTTGTATTCATAACAGGAAAGTTAATTAGCGTGATAAGAAGTATCTCCTTGAGCAAGACTTATCTAGATTCTAGGCTAGACTAATATAGGTACTCGCCTAATTATATTTTTAACGTAAATAATATTAAAGTACTAACTACAACTATTGTTGAGTTGGAGTCAATTCTTAGTATAGCGAGTTATGGCGTCGATCTCAACTTCGCTTATGAGATGAAAAAGACGAACACACAAAATCACACGCATTTGCGCGCATTCTACAGGATTACATATTATATCTGAAGAAATGCTTCACGTTCTAATAAGGAAGATTTTTTTCTTACAGAAGAGGATTTTGTTTTTTCATGTTCGTTAGTTGATAATAGTTTATTGTGTTTTTTCTATGTGAATATACTATTACAATTAAAATTGTATATTATTCTTAATGAAAAAAAAAACAAGATTACGATATTGGGTTCAGAAAGGATTTGCTATATTACCGCTTTGATGCACTTCGTCTCTCTTGGGGCCCAACTCCGCTATTTTGAAGTCAGTGGGTGGCAGGTTAATGAACGTTCCAGTGTGTACCTAATTGTCGTATTCAGATGATTTTAGTTTAATGAAAAATGTTCACCTACGTGCCACTGTTGTCATTGTAGGATTGCTACTGACTTTACATTGTAGGCTTATCTGAATACGAAACTTAGGCACAATAACAAGTACATTGGAACGTTCATTAACCTGCCACCCACTGACTTTAAAATAGCGGAATCAGGTCCCTGTAGTATGAATTATACCCTGGAAGTAAATAGTACAGATACTGTCTTCTATATATTACACATTTATAAACCAAAGTCGCCCGTCGTGTCTAAACGCGATTAGGTATCTGTTTTCACAAATGGATAGAGTGATTAAGATCAAGGTTTGTCAAGTCATAAATGTCCTGTCTACCTGTGCGAAGCCGGGACGGGTCCCTAGTTAGGACTTTTGCAAAGCTCTTGAACTTTTCCTAGCCGTTTCTGTCCCACTGCAGGGCAAAGGCTTCTCTACCCTCCTTCCATTTCTCTCTGGTTAGGGCCGTGGTCATCAACTCCTTATCAAAGGACTCCAGTTCGTCCCGCCATATCCGTCTGGGCCTACCGCGATGTCTCTTGCCATTTAAAGTTATATATTGTTATAATTATTTATTCTTTATTGTACACCTGAAAAAAACACAGTAAAATTAAATATTATGCAAAATACTGGTAGAAAGTGCCAATGGGTTGTGGAGGTCAGATAGGCAGTCGCTCCTTGTAAAATACGGTATTCAGCTGAATCCGGTAAGACTGGAAGCCGACCCCACCATAGTTGGGAAAAGGCTCGGGAGATGATGACTGGTAGAAATGCCACACCTACTTACTTACTTATTTAAAACAAAGTCAATAACATATTGTTATAAATCTCCAATGAAACAATCTTTGTCTTTGTTTATAATATAATTAAGAATTTATCTCAGTTCAAATTATTTATAGCTCTTTTTGTTTATTTTTATAGCGATTAATCGATAAAGCTACCATGCTAGCGTAATATTTGTTAATGTTTATGATGAAAGATTTTAATTACAAAAGTATTATCTTTTGTTTATTTATAAATATAAGTCAGAAGGTCTTCTTATTAAGAATAATTATGATTTTTAATTGATTAGAAAAAGGTTTCGTTTGTTAAACGCATCGTAAATCTTAATTACGTACCTATTCATTTATTTATCCGAAGAGTGTTCTAAGGGGCAATGTTTAAATGAACACATTAAAAATATAAGAAAAATATAAGTTAAGGCAGGGTTTTCTTAACACCCTGTATGTGTAGGTACCATAATGAACTTTTTCTATCTAGACTCCATATGAGGGTATTGTAAGAAGAAGTACGTTTTTGTATTAAGTATCAGGTGCATAATTATGTGAGCTTTCACGTTGCCATAACATAACATACCATCACGCCTGTATCCCCGAAGGGTTAGGCAGAGGTGTACCAATGTACACCCACAGTTCGCCGGTATGTTTAGGTCCCATGTAATAGGGGGCGAGCTTATTGCCACGTTGTCCATTCAGGTAAATGTGTTAAATCTCGTTTAAGATAAGATACCGAAGTTAAACTTTGTTTTTCGTATATAAAATGTTTAGATTACATAATTTGTTGTTTGTTATTTCAAGCCCATGAAATATGTTGATATTTGTTCAAAGTCATTGTAGGGTCAAAGAAAAAAGTAAACAAGTACTAAATAAATCAATGTTGTCACCTAACAACATACTTTTTTTTTATTATTTCACATTTTATTTCTACTATTTTCTACTTAGGTTACATATCAACTTATGTTTTCCTTATACGTATATTTAGGCAAACCTCATGGAAAACAACTGTCGTCAAATCAATAGCAAACAAACATGCTTAACGATACGAAAAACGTTTTCGGTAAATATTGTTCAAGTCAGGGAAATTCTTTGATTTGTAGGAACTTACCTACGCATCACGGTAATGTATTTGGTTATACTGTGGATGAGTAAATTAAACACATCGACCTTCCTCTGGAAACACTTAATCCATTGGTTAAATACATAAGTAGCTTTTAAACTCACGCGGCGGGTGCCTTTGGTTTATAATAATATTGATGAAAATAGATTTATAGATAGAAAATCTATTGTTAGTATTTAATATACGTAATATGTTGAAACTATTTTTTAAACGTAGGAATTATCACGGATACAGCCAGTATAGTACATACGCGGTAATATATAAAGATACTTACATAGGAAAAGTCGCGGATTAATGCTAGGTATGTGTTCCTATGGATGACCACGGCCCTAGCTAGAGGGAGATGGAAGGAGGGTACAGAGGCCTTTGCCCTGCAGTGGGACAGAAACGGCTATAGTCTAAGATCCCGTTAAGACCGACCTTCACCGAGATGCTTATTTAATGAAACGTATTTTATATTTAATTTAATATGTCAATAAATATAATGCATATGGGTTGCCTAGCAAATTTCAGTCCAGAGTATATTTAATTAAAAATTAAAAAAAAAAAATTTTTTAAACATTTCACCGGTATGATTTTTAGATAAATTCTATACCAATCGAAAGTATGAAGCCCATAGAATAAGCAAACATTAGGTTGCCTATTCTTTTCCGGTCACAACTATAGGGTTGCCATAGTATCTACGAGTCTATAGTTGTGACCGGAAAAGAATAGGCAACCTAATGTTTGCTTATTCTATGGGCTTCATACTTTCGATTGGTATAGAATTTATCTAATAATCATACCGGTGAAATGTTTAAAAAAATATTTTATTTTTTAATTATTAATTAAATATACTCTGGACTGAAATTTGCTAGGCAACCCATATGCATTATATTTATTGACATATTAAATTAAATATAAAATACGTTTCATTAAATAAGCATCTCGGTGAAGGTCGTTCTTAACGGGATCTTATACTACTAGAAAATAAAATAAAATGTGTTACTAAAGTTCAGAGACTTTCCACTTGACGTTTACCTGCTAAACCATTTTCTCTTTGGAAAATGGGTGAAATCCACATTATAGTTTGTTTCGCTTGTTGCAGGCTTATTGCCAGGGAAGAACATGTTCAAGCCTTCAATTCGAAGGTATCCCCAGCTGCATGACGAGACCTACTACAAGAGGATGATCGAGAAATCGTCTGATAGGTCTTTGACCTCGTTTTATGTTTTACCAAGTAAGTACCTTAAAAGTGACTAGTGGTTTTTGAGTTCTATGTATCGTTTTTGAATCGACTTCATAAAGATTAGGTTTTCAATTCGTCTGTATGTTTTTTTTTGACATCAATAGTCAACTAATTATACATATAAAATCTTTTTTTTTTAATGTATACTATATACCTCAGAAATGGTCCCATATACTATTCATCAAAATCATTCTAGCAGCTTTTTTAATTGAAGTCGTTTCTTACATGTATGAGCAATCAATTTTGACAGTGACAATTTGATAGACAGGTAAATACATTAAGAGCTGATAGTAAAACCATGGATAAAGGTTTTTCATGTAAGGTAATTAGACGTTGATAACTGTTCTATTTTGAGTATACTAGAGGAAGCTTGAAAGTAGCGCCCGTGAATGAAAATATGAGAGGTCACCGTTTGTCGTGGTATGGACATGTTATGAGGAGGGATGTAAGTCACGTTACTAGATGAGTTATGAGTATGAAGGTGAATGGGTAAAAATGCAGAGGTAGATCAAAAAAGACATGGATGGATTTTGTGAAAAATAATATGAGAAAACGAGTTGTAGAGATGAATAAAAGCTGCATACGCTTTGCGCCGACCTCAAATAACTGGGAACAGGGCAGGGAGATGATGATGAACTGTTCTTTTTTTGTCCAGAAACCGGTGATATTAACTGGAGGATCCTGTACGATATCCAGGAGTATGATCCTCTGCTGGACTCCTCGGATATGACAGAAGAAGAGTGGATCAAAATCGCTAAAGATATTAAGGTAAGGTTACAAGAGATTTTATTTTTTGTGATATTTTCTAACATAACATAACATAACATACCATCACGCCTGTATCCCCGAGGGGTTAGGCAGAGACCAATGTACACCCACAGTTCGCCGGTATGTTTTAGATCCCATGTAATAGGGGGCGAGCCTATTGCCACTAACCGGGCACAAATCCAAACTCCGACCTGCTACTGAGAATTTCATAGAAATCCCAATAACACTTTGGTCGACTTGGGAATCGAACCCAAGACCTCTAGCGTAGTAGTCGCGATATTTTCTAAACATATGATATTTTAAGGTAAAACTTACTTTTGTTTGAAGAAATTATTTTCTTGACACTAAGCAATCACCCTTATCTCCTAGGTATTCAGGTTGGAATATAATAAATAAGTAAATAACTGTAACACCTCACAATACAGTCTTATTTTGGTATACCAAAAGCGTTACGAGTACATATACTTATACTGAATTAAAGTTGTAGATAACAATATTTATAGCATGCCTACCTGATGTTTAATAACAATGATGTGTTAAAACAAGATAGAAGGGTGTCATAAGAAATATCTGCCACAGGAGAAGTGGTAAATAGAGGTAGCCAATAGCCCGAAAAGTAAGATTAACCTTTTAAGCGCGCGGCTACAAATCGATATAATACCTAATACCTACAATAAATAAGGAGCAATCGTTGTATCGATAAAAAAAAAATATATATCTGAAATAATACATAATAATATCTCTATTTTATTTGTACTACGCGTTTAATAGGCCGAAAATAAAAAGAATAAAATTAGCATGCCGCATAAATGCGACACAAGCAGTTAAAGGGTTGATGGTTCTTTAATAATAAGTTTCTCTCGTAGGCTAATTACGAGCAGTATGACGGGTTCGTGATCCTCCACGGTACGGACACGCTTTGTTACACAGCGTCCGCACTCTCCTTCATGTTCGAGAACCTCGGGAAGGCGGTGGTGCTCACAGGATCTCAGGTAAAAACTATATTTAACTTCTCGTTTATTAAAATCTTTATTACTCTCCTCTTTTCCGTAGAAGACAGGAAATGTTAAAGGTCTCTTCATTCCCTCTATAAGAGACCAGGCGGTAAAACGTTAGCTATTTACTACAGTGATCATCAAAATCTAGCAGTTCAAAAATTACGTTACAAAATTTGCTTCTTTTAGAGTTCCTATGTGTTATAAACCTTACAGCTTCTAAATCAATTGATCTATCGTGAATAAAAAAAAACATATTAGTACCTTCATAATTAATATTTATCTCTTCATTGTAGATATCAAAATTATACGAGTACCAAATATCAATTATTATGACTCTGTCTTCATTAATAGGATGACAACTCAAGGCTCGGAAATTCCATTCCTACGCCTATTAAACTTTGATAAACAGATCATGATTATATGAGCGACGTTTATTGGAGTCGTAAGGCAAATAAATCAATCGTTCACATTACTTTTTTATGTGGTAGATCGTCGAGCCTATTTAACAGCCAGATTTCTGCTGAAACATTTGCAGGAGAATTTCTAAGTTTAGAATTTAATATGTAAGGTGCTCAAGTGCACATGGAAAATCTCTTATGATTGTCAAAGAATACAATGTTAACTAACACATTAACTGTCCCGCCAGTAGACCCAATAGTTAAATAATTGGAATGTATCATATGTGACTAATGGACAGGGAAAGGTTTAATAACGAAATTCGATGTTCTGTGAATGTCGGTTTAAATGTAATTGTAAGATTCGATTCCCAACACTAATTGATTTGTTATATGCGCAGCCATGAATGTAAATAGGGTGAGGAATGATGCAAATTCACACGCAATTTGCAACCCGCCCTATCAAATTCAAGAATTACAAAGACAGACATTCGCTTGTTTGATGGAAATCGGCCTTTAATCGCGTTAGTTGGTTGAATTAGAACCGCCTGATCACTGACATTACTCTACAGATCCCCATCTTCGAAGCTCGAAGTGATGGCGTGGATAACTTCGTGTCTTCTCTCATCATCGCTGGTGGCTACAACATTCCAGAAGTCACGATTTTCTTCTACGGAAAACTCTTTCGCGGTAACAGGTATGGCCCTTTCTATAGGTATTATTTTGAATTTCGTTTCAATTTCAAATTGGTACTTTATATTTGACTGAGAAGAGCATGTAGGATAATAATTAATAATTTTGCGGTTATGGAACACCTTCATCAGTTATCCAGTTAAGACGCATTATTTTTCACAATTATCGTGGGTTGTATTTGTTTTTTGTTAAAGTAAAGGGAATTCGAAAAGTTTTAAGGAACAGGAAAATTAAGGAAAAAAAAGAAATATTTTGTAACAAACAATTTATTTTAGGACTCGCAAGATTTCCGTGAACAACCTTTTCGCCTTCGACTCTCCGAACGCAGTCCCTATCGTGAAGGTCGGCCTCGACATGGAGGTCAACAAGTCTGCCATCTTCAAGCCCACTGTCATCGAGAAGTTCCATGTCCACGCCAAAATGTCGAAGAACGTTGGTCTGCTGAGAATGTTTCCCAGTATCAGTACTGAGGCTGTTAAGTCTGCCTGTCAGGAACCTATTCAAGGTAAGGTATTTTTATAGACCAGTTTTTTAGCCAGATTTCTTTTATTCCCGTGTACTTCTGTTGTTGGATTAAAATTGCTTGGAGCTAAAATTCTGCGCTTTTAAAGAGTTTGTCAATTTTGTGTATTTTACACATGGACGTATTTTTTTATTGGTAGTGTCAAATAGGGCTATTTGATACGACGACTAAAAACTACCTACCACTTGATATTGTTCTTTTCCAAGCTATGTCTGCTCATCTTACAGGATTCAGTAGTGTACTATATATAACAAGGAGCAAATGCCTGTTTGACACTGAAACATCAACATCTACATAATTAGTAAATTACATACTTTCTTTCCTGTTAACTAGGGCTAGTTATTGAAACATACGGCGCTGGAAATATCCCAGCGAATAGGCTGGACATTTTAGAGGTGATCGAGGCGGCTGTGAAGCGAGGGGTCATCATTGTCAATATCACACAGTGCACCACGGGCTCCGTAGCGGCACTCTACAAGACTGGACAGGTGAGACCTCAGAACAATAAAAGTGTAACCTAACTTATCGTCCATTAGGTATTTAAGATATTAAATTGGAGAACGAAGTTCCCTAATGAAATAACCAAGGCTGTAATCAAATGGATTTTAAAGGGGATATTTTTTATGGGGAAGCTCGATTGACATATCTTTAATTCGACTTGAAAGATTTTTCGGCAAAAAAAGAGAACTCTTAAAGTATGTACTGGGGTTTGCTTTGGATTACATAGTTTTAATCTCAATGGGATTCCGTTTCTCTTCATCGTCCATCGATATTGGAGGGAATATAATTTGCTTTCAATGGGAAGGCATGTGGTAAGAGGTGACAAACTCAGTGTGAGTCCAATAAAAGAGTATTATAGTTACAGACAATTGGATCACCGAGTGCTGAAATAATTTGTCAAAGAAATTTCTTCCGGACATTTTATGTCGTGTGTATGTCATTATTATCTGGAAAAAAGAGAGTTCTGAGTACATACTTTTGGTATACGCAATAACTATATACATTTAGAGTATCATGAAATTTCTATGAAAAAATGCAGTACATTCTACTAAAAGTGCATTAATGTTCTTTGAAACGTGTCAATTGTCCATCTCATATCTGAATTACTCATTATAGTAGGTGAAGTGATGTAATCTCACATCGTGATTCGGAACGGTAATTTCCTGTTAAAACATTGACCTTACGAACTTTTATCACCATCGATAACCCCCAATAAAAGAACTGAGATATATCACGTCTTGGCGCCAAAATACAGGCTGAGGTTTTATTTTCTTCTTTCTCACTTAAATAAGACATATTTCTGGGCTTGAAGTTGAAATTTCGATGTAAACGACTACTGTTCTTCAGTTTTCTTTCACTATATACGACCTTATTCCTGATGACCATACGCGTGATTACAGTTTGTTTACTAATATACCCAAGTTCAAAGGTTGGGTTTTCCCATCTCCCTATCTACGTTCCATAGGTGATAAATTCACATATGAAACTGAACATAAGTAATAAGATTGAACATCAATCAGATGAGCATTTCTCCGTCCGTTAAATTATATTTAACGCCTGAATTACTGACCACAGTATTGACAAACAGGAAGTTTGGATACTTCTCAATCTGAAATCATTTTTTATCGATCTCTCGTTGGCTGAAGCAACGGCAAATCTCAGCAATGTTCATCCAAAAAAGGCCTTAAAAATTCCAAATTCTTTAATACTAAATAGGCTACACAGTAGCACTTATCGAACGTCATACATTAACATTACAAAATAGAAAGCACCCTTAGGGTCGTTTCATAACCGGCGAAAAACATACTGCGAACCACCGCCGCGCAACGAAGAACAGACAAACATGCGAAGATAGAGCCTTATTAAAAATTGCTTCCGTTAATTGCATTAGCACACAGTATTATCAGGTAATGCTAACAATCATAAATGTCCTATTTGTAATTGAATGAGGTATTGTATGATTATAATCGATAAGAGATCTACAATAGCTCATTAGTAACTCGTTTGCGTATTGAACTGTCATTAAAACGTCATGTGTATGCTAAATGCCATACCATGTGTTTTATATACTTGTTCTAATCGAAGCGTATTGATGGCGAATTATTTATGCTAAACGTGTATTACACTGTTGATATTAGTTGGAGAATATAGTTATCGGGGAAGTCCGGTATAATCTAGACAGAAACAAAATTTACAAGCAATAATTTTATCTTTTGTATTTATATGATTTATTCTGTAAAGTCTTGCTCTAGTGCGTCCCAACGACTGCCAACCTTTATGTTTTGAATTGAATTTCTACGACAATCGCGTATCTCATCTCACTAGCATACTAAAAGGTCGTAAAATTGCGCGCAACTTCTAACGCACTAACAAATAACTCTAGTTACTTATCAATTTTCTGACTTACCTATAGTGCAATATATTTATGTACAACATTCTTTTTGTTTCTTAGAATAAGTGTCTTTCACGCAAATATTTTTTGTTTTCACGCAATTCTTTATGGCCCAAATTGAGATTGCAAGCAAGTCTTGTGTCTTTTGCCCAAAATCCTTCACATGATTGTCTCTAAGGTTCAGTAAATATAGACGCAATTCTTAACTATTTTATTATGTGACGACCTCCGTGGTCGAGTGGCGTACGCACCGGTTTCAAGGTGTCGCTAGCTCTGAGGTCCCGGGTTCGATCCCCGGACGGGTCAATGTAGAAACCAACTTTTCTACATTGTCCCGGGTCTGGGTGTTTGTGGTACCTTCGTTGTTTCTGAATTCCATAACACAAGTGCTTCAGCTACTTACTTTGGGTTCAGAGCAATGTATGTGATGTTGTCCGCATTTATTTATTTATTTATTTATGTTTAATCAGGTGATCGCGAAAGCCGGGGTAGTGTCAGGATACGACTTGACTCCCGAAGCAGCCCTCACCAAGCTGTCCTATGTACTCAGTAAGACTGAACTGTCTTATAAGGAGAAAATTGATGTAAGTATGAATAGGAAATTCTGTCAAAGAAAATATCAGAAAATACCTTGCATATATGTCGAGTTAATAATTTTATTAAGAGCCTGTGGTATTCCACTACAGGCCTTTTGACAATTATTATTATCCTTAATTTGCAGTTGGGGCTAAATAATAAAAATAATCATATACTCGTAAAATATTTTAAGTAAAAGTTTAAGTAAAAATTTTAAGTATAAAAAACACAATATATTAGATATTATGTTCCAACGATTTCAATTGACGTTTATTAGTTTTTTGGTAGTATCCGATTTTCAATTTTAGGGTTTGGTAACCATTTTTTTTTTTGCAGATGATGGGCAAAAACATCCGAGGAGAACTGACTAACCTGGCATCTATGTCTATTCCGGTAATTATTTTTAAATTCTTCATCGTCATTAAAACTTAATTTTACGTTAATTACCTGCAGTTTTTAACTGCATTCGCTAAGTAATCGATAAGTTAATGGCAACTGGCAAGAAAAACAGATTAATATTCAATGAGATGAAGGTTAGGGATTATTAAGAGATTTTTTTTTGTTTTAATATGATATTTAATGTAGACCTGTCAAAAAATTGTTAGCATACAATTTAAATATCAATTAATTGTGTCTGCCACCAAGTCATTATTCGGGTCATGAAAAATATTTGACTTTCTGCACCTTGTAGATTAAATGGAATAAATTAGAAAAATTGTTGTCATTGCAACAAAAATAGGAGTTTATATATTTCTAGCATTATTGGTAATAAAACATTATCTTCAGGACCCAAGCCTGAAGGAAGCTCTGGCCACGAGCCTGAACATCCAGTCTCCGAAGAAGCTGTCCGAAGTAGCCGAGAACGTGTTCTCCTCGCTGCTGCTGTACGGCATCAAGACCGGAGACGTGGGCGTCATCCAAAGACTACTAGGTCAGGACTTAAACTTATTACTTCTCTTTTTGATAAGTCATCAACGGCACTCTAGGTTGGACTGGATTACCAATAAAAAGGTAAGGTAGACGTTTAGCTTTGGATAAGGATTGTGTGGTTTATATTCTCGGTGTTCGATTAGGTAAGCTTCGCCGGTGAAGCAGTCAAATCCTACGCTTACAACAACTGCAGCAATCTACAAAAAGTTAGGTTATGATTGATTCAGGACCGGAAAGAATGGTATATAAAAAGAGAGGTTAATGTCCAGCAGTGGGTTACCACCGATTATGTACAAGAGTTAGCAGCATCATATTATTATGTTTTTCTACAACGACATCTCTATCCACATTATAAATTATGCAGGTAAGTTATGTATCTAGTATTTAATCACTCATATTATGCACAAATTGGGAACCTTGGCTTGGCCATTGGCTTACCTGATGGTAAGCAGACACCGCTGACACCAAGGCTATGGCGAGTAATGGCAATTTATTGGCAAAATGCACTATACTATCGATCGGCACTCATTGGTAAGATTTCTTGTTTGTAGTTCCTTAATTTTTGACAAGCAATGCAGCCTTATTTGAAATGAAAAATAATTTAAAAACACAAATTATGGGTCAACTTTTATTTTTTTTAAGTTAGTACAGCTTTTTGTAATAATATCTTTTTTGTGTTATCTTTTTTCTTATGATTGTAATTTCTTTAGGTATGATGCAAAATTTTAATTTCGAGAATAATTCGTCCAACAATTGAGGAGAAAATTGCCAGTTGCCGCCGCAGAGATGATTTTAAACGACAGTTTTGCTGTTCGACAAATTTTATACACTTTTACATAAAGGCCTGAGAATGCGGCCCAAACAATATTTTGCCTAATCTTTTACGGGGCAATAATTATGTTGAAAACACCACAAGAGTACTGCATCTGATCAATTATGTTGTTATCACGCAATACTAAATCTTTATAATCATTTTTTTGAGCTAAAGGGATTTGTATAAGAAATATACAATACACAACATCTTTTCTATCCTGTGCTGTTGTAGTCAAAACAATTTCGTATAGATTATGGTGCAATAATAGTATTAATGGTGTATGATGCAATACGTAATACAGTTGCCTTAACATTAGTTAAATCGTTGCGCAATATATAAAGCTTAGTTAACGGTACAACATTGCGCAATTTGTATTCTATTTTCAAAATAATGGAGCGAATGGTCCGAATAAATCCGCCATCTTTTTGTTTTGTAAAAGAAGAAAAACGTTTTTAAATTAAATAGCAATTATTTATATTTGAGTAGGTTTATTATTTTTATGTTATATCGTAATTTGATTTATGAAAACAATAAAAATATTTTTGTATTTAATTCTAAGAATACAAAAACTTAAAAATTCTAAATTATGTAAATTCGATCACAGTATTAATATTAAACACCGTATTTCTTTAATTAATAATATTTTTATTTTGTAAACAGTGATATTTAAATTTGATATCTATAAAGTGATTGTTCCTGTGATTTTTATTGATAGATTTATTTTTTTATAAAATTTTACTTAAATTACTATATTTTGAGGCTGTTTTTTTGGACTGTGTAACAGCTTTAATATTATAATTATAAGACATTTTAATGTTTTTTTTTTATAAATACTCTAATTGAATGTTCTATGTAGATATATCGCATTAATTATATTATGAGGTTTCATTTCAAAATGTTTTTTTTTTTGTAATTTTTGTTTGTAAACAAATATTTTGTAAGTTAGTAAATTATTTTAATTCAACACCTATGTGACAATTTTTTTTACCCTAGTCACTCAAATAATTCGTAACTAAATGTAGGTAAAATATAAAAATGTCTAAGAAATATGTGTTCTGCTGTATTACGCAGTAATTGCAAGATTATTGATTGCAGTTTGTTATAGATTATTTGATGACGTCATTTCGCTCGTAATTATGTTTGTAGTAAATATTATTAAACTATGTGTTAGTCTGGCAATATACCATTATAAGTAAAAATAAGAACTCTGCTAAAAAATGGGACTGATAGATAACTGTCCCCGAAAACTTAACAGCTTTCTTAAACGTCTATCTTTAGTTTCTTTACACCTTAATAAAAAAAAAAATGAAACATGGCTTAAAATTAAGTAGATTTTGAAGCAGAAGTTTTGTTTTATAGTACTTATTGGTATTCCATAATTATATATTTTGGTTTCCGAGTTCAATCCCCGCGAAAAGCAAATATTTGTATGATCCTATAGTTATTTCTTGTCATGTTTGTAGAAGATTTATTTACGTATTCGATAAATACGTAGATATATACTAAGTATTGTAGTTCTTTGTGATGCCATAGAGCGTTGTGACGTCATTGAGATATTGCCAAAACGTGAACGTGATTTTGGCTTGTGTATTATGTTTCCCAGTGTACGTATTTATAGAAAACCTATTAAATACAGTACTGTATTAAAATATATAAAGGTTTAATTTTATTAAATGATTATCAGGTTTATTTTTACGTATAACCATTCAATTTGTAATTTACTCACAGAAAAAACAGAAAAAAATAAATTTATTAATTTTGTAAAAACATTTATTCTCTTTATTATTATAAGTTTATGTAAACCCAATAGACAATTATAAACTTTTATTTAAATTTTGAATAAACTTAAAAATATACACCAGTTGTAAATTATTTTTTATTTCTTAAACAAATAGGTTTCATTGCATGCCTATTTCCATTGTTATGCCAGTGATATTTTACATGCACAATAAATTCTTAGATATAGTTATTTTAATACCAAATATGTATTCAAATTTTATGAGCAATAAAATACAATGCTGTTTATTATACTTTGGTTATTTATTTTTATTTTCCTTATTTGTACTCAATTTAATATGTAGCGTCAACAAATAAAAAAATGCAGAAATCATAAACTGAAATATTTTTTGTAAAAATAAATGACGATTCGAAAAAAGTTTTGTCTTCAAACAAATCTATAATTAAATATAAATTAGCTGTGTTTATTATTATTAAGTATGAATAATATTAGTTACGTAAAGTAAATGCACGATGCTGTATCATGTTATTTAGTGACTAATCCCATATAACATTGTTGTGCAACTCGGGAGTTTCCCGACCATAGATTGTAAAGTAGGGGAACTTTTTGATTTTGGTTTAGTGATGCGAAAATGTTTTTCCTTATTCGATTTAAATAATCGACTAAACAGTCGATTTTTTTATATTTATGGTTAGGTAATTTTTCAATTTTTAATTTAAGGACTGTTTACTATTTATGGTTGGGAAATTTTCGAGTTTGTAATTTTGAGTGCTTACTGATTAAGATTTTTTTTTGTTATTGTATGATAATCTTAAAAACAATTGAATATGTATTATTTCGTCTTGATTATTTTGTTAAGGTTTTTCATATCATAGGCAACATTGGGTTATTTTTGCAAACTTTCCCTCAAATCTTATTTAAACCGATTGCGGCGAAGCCCAAAAAAAAGGGTTATGTTTTTTATTCCGTTATTCTTTTGGTTGTTACATGATAGTCTTTCTTTTCATAGATATGGGTGCTGATGTGAACACTGAAGACTCAGAAGGGAAGACTCCTCTGCATGAAGCTATTCTGAGTGGCAACGTGCAGGTGGTCGAGTGTCTTCTCAGGAATGGCGCTAACGTACACTTTAAGACTAGGTATGTCACGTATTACTTAGCTGATTTTAGTCACTAAACCATATTTTTATAGATTTTTTGGTAATACTACGTCAGATACTAGTATTATCAAAAAAAAATGAGCCGTCACGGGACGCCTGGCAGATGTAAAACATCGACATTATTTTGTAAAAGTAATATGCAGAAAAAAACAGATTGCGATAGGAACTAAATTCATAGAGAAAAATAATAAACTAAATATGTCATAATGATAAAATAAAATATTACGATTTTTTTTCGCGCATGCGCGCCTCGCATGCCGTGGCGCCACGCCAGAAATTGGGTTTACGTGCGGCTATAGATGTTATATGGTTTAGTGACTAAAATCAGCTAAGTACGTAAGTAAGGTACCTTTTATATTGACATCGAATACCGACATGCAGCATTTCTTAAATTAACCCGACCATTTCAGTGGCTTAGCAGAAGTGTTTTCTTGCACAGATGTCTATTTATTTGGCTGTCTTCAGATCTGGTCTAGTCCCCTGCTCGTGCAAACAACACCGCTGCCGCAACAGCGTTGTTTGTTTCTGATTTTGTTATTTCATTAGCAGCCCCCAACAGTCGTGGCTACCGAAATATTCCAAACATCCGTATAGCGAATGATAAAAACAAATGAAGGAGGATCGGCCGTGGCGTAGTTTTCACTAGCGCTTATGATTATCTCTTTATTCTTTCACCAGGAATGGCGAGTGTCCACTCATCACGGCGGTACTCCGCGAGGATCCAAAGATCATCAACATCCTCCTCAAATGTGGAGCTCACCTGGCGCAGGCAGACCTGTACCCTGTCTCGGAGATCATGTCGACTGCCATCAAGAACGGTTCCATCAGCAAGCTAGAGTCACTGCGGCTGGCGGGAGCCAAGTTCGATGTACTGGATGAGCTGCAGCAGACACCGCTGCATAAGGTGAGAATGGCTCAAATTACGCTGGTTGGTTAATTAAGAAGTTAAGTAAAGTGATAGCTGCAGGATGGTGGGTGTAAGAGCGAGAATGGGTCAACTTGAGTTGGTTGATACTCTTTTAGATGTTGATGACTTTTGGTTGCTGTTAAGGTAGAAGGATTTCGTCTATTGTTTAAAGGTGCTCGTCGCAGATAGATCGCGCTGTAATTTCCTAGACAAACGGCTTTTTTTTTGTAGTCGACCAGATTGTAAAATGGGGTGTTGTTTTAACGTGTTTATATTTTATATTAGATAATGTTGCCAATCTCAAAGAAATTACATATTTTGACTGCAAAACTAATATTTTTACAACGTCTTATACAATTTCTAGATCAGGTTTTTCTTAATTTGGTTATATACATGAAGATTAGTTGTGTAGAACAATGCTTATGTTATTATTTGTTTAAAACAAATAGCCCGCGAAACTACCCTCAATGTATGTAAAGTGGAACAGATTGCTACAATAAAAGTACAAAGATACGATTTCAAGCCAATATTCGTTTTGTTAGGAAAATGTACATTATTTGCGCTACATATAAATATATTTTACGAGTATAGTATTAATTCAACGTATTCTGGAAAAAATATCAAAATAATTGCTACATATTTTAAGTTGTCACACAAGTACCTAATATCTTTTTGTCATAAAAACTTACTAAAACCTAATAAGGTCTATGGTTACTGTTTAGTACATCACTAGCTTAGTACACAGCAGTTCATGCTAGAATGCATTATACTCGGGGAACTCCCGATTAGACGTTGTGTTTATGTTCTGAGAATTGCATTCTTGGATTTTCCAGTATGTTTCACCACATGAGGAAATTGATAAGAGAATGTTTCGTTCTATTTCAACACTTTTTGGAAATTAAACAAAGATTGTTATTTTAGTAACTACGTGTCTTAGGCACTGAAATTATTTTGTTTGTATGTTACGATGATTCAGTATCTATTTACGGAAAATTCACCTATTTATTTAAGAAATGTAAAACAAATAGTTTTTTTTTTAATCTTGCATTACCTTTTCCTTCATTTATTCTAGCACAATTTCTTCTTTTAAAATTCTTTATAGATTTTTTTCAATTTTTTCTTAACCATTCCTCACCACGACACATTTATAACCAATTTTTTTTCTAGGCTGTGCTATCCAATCGACCTGAAGCTGCTAAATACTTGATGAAGCTTGGAGCCAAAGAAACCAAAGACCTCCTCGGGCACACACCGAGGGACTACGCAAAACAACTCAATAGGGCTAATTTCACTTCTGTTTTGGATCATAAGTATCAAAATAAGTAAAATTAAATTAAATAACTGAAATATTTAAGGGAAAAACTAGATAAGGAATTAAGGCATTTATTTATATAATATACAGAATATTTCATAAATTGACGACTCATACGCAAGCCGTCACTTAAAGATTTGATGTAAAAATAAATCAACTTTTAAGAACAGTTTAAAGTTAATTTTGGCTTTAATATTCGGGCTTTCTTTTGACTAGTTTAAAAACGATAGTGAAAATCAAGCAAAATTAAATAAAATGTTATTTTGGGTACTACATATTTTAATATTGCTGCGCTACTTTATATTTCTGTTACATTAAAATTTAAATAATTTTAATTAAGAGAAGTTGAACCGCGAATTGAAATGTTTCCGCATTTTTGTAAACGGTTTTACAGAAAACATGGTCTTATTTTAAAAATCGACTTCAATAGTCTTTTACTAAAAAAATTTAGTAAATCAATTTTATTTTTTAAATTGATTATGACGAAAATCGCTCATTTCTTTGGGCAGTATTTAAAATACGAAGACGAGACCTTGTATACTTCATTTTGTATTGTCTTTTCAATGTTGTTTGGATTTAGGGATATTGATAAATATTAAAAAAACTATTTATTCCGTAAGTTATTTAATAAAAAACATTAAATAATTATATTTTGCTTTTTTAAATAGGTAAAAATTAAGGAGAGTAAGCGACTTAAAGTTTAGGAGTTCTAAACTATAATAAATCATTTATCGTCGTCAGTTTCTTTTTGGTGAATTAGAAAAGGAAAAAATATGTGTCTATCATTATTATTAATCTTTTATAGGTATATGAATCACATTAAAATAATGTCTACATCGCAATTGTATTGTTTATTTCTATTTATTGTGACAACTATTCAAGGTATTATCAAATAACTTGTGTTTCTTTTACAACATGATATTACAAGAATTGCACACGACAAATGCGTAAGCTTCTCGTTATTACAAAGTTCACTTAGATTTCGAAAACTAATTCTATAAAACTTATGAGGTATACAATGTATAACAAACTCCCCTGCCGCATCGATTAACTCAAACACTGCCGAACGGATTTTCATATGGTTTTCACCAATGGATAGTGTTCAAGAAGAAGGATTGTGTATACAATAGATTAAAGTTTTGTTTACCCACGCGTAGCTGTATTACTATAAAGGTCACAGCATCAACTCGGAAAGGGATCGTAACCGTATGAACTCGAGCCATTCAGTATTATTTGTATGAAACTCCCTACTGCAACGCACACTAATGGGAATCGTAACGTAATCGCCTCGCCTCGGGACAAGCTCGCGAACGCCGCGCTTACCGCTATCCGTAGCCGCGCTTACGGATAGCCGTCGCCTCGCTTACGTCACTCCGTATCCTAGCTTACGTCTCTTCGTCCATGCTCCGTAGTTGTAGTTGTCACTGTTCGTTGTTATATTTTTCGTTATTATTTTACTTTGATGACATAATGAAAAAGTAAAGCGCCGGGCATAGACCCCGACGCTCGTAATAAGGCCTGAACACCTTGCCATCAACCAGCGCGGTCGGATAGCCGGCCGCGAGGCGTCCCCTAGTCTTAAGCGCGGCGTCTCCTATCCGTAGCCGAGTGGATGTGCTTACGTAAGGTTGACGCCTAGTTGACGGCGAGGTGAAAGGCGATACGGTTACGATCCGTTAACGTTACGTTTATATGTGCTGTGACCTTAAAGATAACATCTAACGTCCAAAAAGGTTTCTTGTATTCTATAAAGTTCGATTTAAGAAGGTGTTATACAAAAGCACACATGCGTAAAACGGTCATGTCAAAAAAAAACTGTCAAATTTTTTATACACAAAAATATGCAAGTATTTTTAAGTGAATATTTTCGTAAAAAATTATATACGTGGACATTTAATCATTGTTACGTACACAGTAAACATGGAGCAGAGTACCGCAAAAGACATGAAAATTGTGTCCTTAATTCAGGATCTCGGTTCTGGAAGCACTTACTCTAGTCCAGAAAAGAGAAGTGAGAAAAGAGTGTTGGTTTTATACACTGGTGGGACCATTGGAATGATACCAACTGCAGATGGTGAGTTTTACCAATTTCCTTATATAGGAACGAATATTTAACCATTAAGTTATGACTTACGAGCTGTGCCCCGCGGTTTCACCCGCGTGAATGACAGTCCATACACTGTCTTTATAAATTATAGCCTATGTGTTATTCCGATGTATAAGCTACATTATTGTTAAGTTTCATTAAAATCCATTGAGTAGTTTTTGCGTGAAAGAGTAACAAACATCCATACATCCAAACAAACTTTCGCATTTATAATATTGGTAAGGATATGACTAGGATTATTCTTTAAGTATAACTTAGTTACCAATAAATAGATAAATAAAATATTGATGTAAATGATAATTTTTCTTCAATTTTGGATGTTATCGTTTACAATAAACTAAACATTTTGCTATTTACGCTGTTGTCGCATATTTGTATTTTTTTTTTATATAATTGTATTTTTTACATTGATGTTAACCTTTTTTTTAAAAGAGTAGCCTATGGAGTTTCTTGCCGGTTCTTCTCCATTAGAATGACGTTATGGAACCTGCGACTAGAGTCGGTAATTTAACGTTTTAAAAGAGCTTAAAAAGGCCTACTTGAAATAAAAATATTTTGATTTTTGATCGCAATAACGCTTGGAAATAAACCAGAAAGTTTTTGTAACTTGCTGAATAAATTTAAGGATGCCTATCTACTAAATTATAATATGGAAAAAGATCGATGTATGTAAAGAGTTATGAAAGTGCAACAGTGTGAATGCCAGATTATTAAACTTTTGCATTTGAAAAAAAAAATGTCGTGGTGGCCTAGCGGTTCAATGAACGGATTTGTATGCACAAGGTTGCAGGTTCGAACCCAGGCAAGTACCAATGTGGCTTTTTTAAAGTTATATGTCCTTCCTAATTATTCTAAGACACTTCTGACAAACGGTGAAGGAAAACATCGTGAGGAAACCTGGATTTCAAAATTTGGGATCTGAAATCGCCAATCCGCAGAGAGCAAGCGTGGTGATCAATGCTCGTGCCTTCTCTATATTGGAAGAGGCCTGTGCCCAGTAGTGGGACGTTTATAGGCTGGATTATTATTATTATTATTTGATAGCCCAATTCTCGAGGAAGTTTATAGGGTGTCTCGAATATATCAAGTTATACCAATAAGGGCAACCTAAGAGAAAATCAAGGCGAGTGATAGGTCAGAACCACTAATATTAATTAAGAAATAGACATTTTCCATTAACGCTATCGTAACTGTACAGCTGCATGATAATGAATGCGGACAACATCGCGTACATTGCTCTAAACCCAAAGTAAGTAGCTATTTAGCACTTGTGTTATGGAATTCAGAAACAACGAAGGTACCACAAACACCCAGACCCGAGGCAATGTAGAAAAGTGAGTTTCTACATTGACCCGTCCGGGGATCGAACCCGGGACCTCAAAGCTAGCGACACCTTGAAAATCGGTGCGTATGCCACTCGACCACGGAGGTCGTCAAAATAATAATTATAGTAACATATGAATATGAAAAAAAAGAGACAACAAAGCAAGATTTTCGCGGCCAACTTCAGTCATTCTTGAATCAGTCTGTGTTTCAGCGTCGCGGATCGCGTATCGCTTTGTCTGTATGACCGCGGACCTTTGCGCGTAATACTGATCGATTAAAAAGTTAAACTGTCAAAATGAGTATACAAAAATTGTAATCTATTGATATGAAAAAAAATAGTGCAGAACTTCAATCTATGTTAAGAGTGGAGCGTGCTAAAAGGCTTGCTATGGCCAATGAAATGAGTGAAAGACGTGTTTTGGTACTTTACACTGGCGGTGCCATTGGAATGGTAAAAACTGAAGGCGGTGAGAATAATATAATATGCATAGCTTAATATATCGAACCCGACAACAAAAGAATTAAGAAAATCGTGAATGACTTTTATGCTTGGTTGTAACATAACATAACATACCATCACGCCTGTATCCCCGAAGGGTTAGGCAGAGGTGTACCAATGTACACCCACAGTTTGCCGGTATGTTTAGGTCCCATGTAATAAGGGGCGAGCCTATTGCCACTAACCGGGCACAAATCCAAACTCCGACCTGCTACTGAGAATTTCATAGAAAACCCCAATAACACCTTGGTCGACTTGGGAATCGAACCCAAGATTTAGCGTAGCAGTCGCGCTTAGCGCCACTAGGCCAACGAGGCAGTTGCTTGGATGTAAAATATTTTTTATATTTGTGTAATGTACGAAACCTATAAAACGTGAAAAAAATAGTAAATATATGCAGGACCTATTCTTAAATAAATCCTCTCAAAAAATAGCATATTAAAATGTGCAGAACTCATTTTTAAATTAATATTATAAAATATTTTTTAAAATTACATTGTTTAACTACCTAACCTAGGCCACGAATAGGGATGATGACTAATTTTTATTTTTATGTCCATCTTTTAGATAAGAAAAAAATATTAGACACGTATTTTTTGTTTAGTCCCGTAAACAAAGAATTACGAAGATACAGCGAGTACCTACAATTCTTGCGTGACGTCACGTTTGAGTACAAATTGTACCTAGCCGTGACGTCACAAGCCCCTACTCCTGAACTTTACAGCGGTTTATCTTCGTATTTTGTAATTTATTTGAGAAAAGAAAAAATATGTGTCTATTATATTGTGATTATCTAAATGGCGGACTAAATAAATTTTGACTTTTCATACCTAGTCATCTACCCTATTGATAAGGTTGAGTGAAATTAAGAGTTTAGATGGGTTTTTAGAACTTTTGCAAACTAGCAAAGCTCATGAACCTTTCCAAAATGATGTACCTAGGTACTTATTACACCTTAAGAACGATATTATTGATACTCCTAAATTCAGGATACTTTGCAAATAAATGAGATTGATAATCCTACCTAATTAGATAACTTTATTTAATTGTGTATAATAATATCTAACATTCTCGTCGTGTGTTTTGTTCCCTAAGCTTTGATGGAAATTAATGTAAAAATAAATACGCTTTTTGTAGGTGTGTATCGAGTGCTTAATTATGTGCGCTTTCCTTTCTCGTGCACACCTAATAAATGCATGTTATTTTAGTGACATAAAAGCTGGTTGCTATCCAATCATTACCGGCTATATAACTTTCTAGGAAGTGTTTCATTACACGTAGGGCCTCTCTATATTTTCAATCTAAAATCTAACTTTTTATGGTAAACACAGTACCTAAACAAAAAAGAAAAGCATTTACAACAAGAAATTAGGTATTTTCTTTAAATATGAATTTCAATTAATTGTTAACACCATAAATGCAAAAAGGTGTTCTAGATGTCTTTGTGAAATTCCATCCTATATACTCGGACTTATTAACCGAATTCAAAAAGGACGAGGTACTCAATTCTATTGTTTTTTTTTTATATTTGTTACCTCAGAACTTTCGACTGGGTAAACTGATTTTGATGATTCGTTTTTATTTGGTCCAGTTTTGACAGTGGGATCCATAAACAAACCATATAATACTTATTTTGAAGTCGGTTTTTTTTTTAAGAATTATAACGAAGTTCCATATCGTTGTATTTACTAGGCCCATGGAAAACAACTCCCGTCGATACATTAGAAAACAAATATGCTCAACGATTTCGTGATCGGTAGGTAAATATTGTTCAAGTCACGGAAACTTCTATTTGTACGAACTAACCTACATGCAGTTGTATAGTTATATATTTCAGTGGTAAGTATAATGCATTGTGTTGTCAAATGTGGCGTCAATATAAAAAGGGACCTTGCTTGTTTCGAGTATGTAAGCATGAGATTTGTATGGATATTTTATACTCATACACGCAAAATCTACTATGACATAAGTTTATACTTAAACATAAGCTTATGCTTATGCACCCAATATACAGATACAGGCCTTGGATTTTTATGAGAGTTTGTACTAATTATACTTCTTTGTCTTTGTGAGTGTTACTATAACACGTGACTTACAAAAGACTCTCCATTTGACGACCACTGCTAAATGTTTACACATCTTTTGAAAATAAAATCCACAGTTTTTCTCAAGTCTGTTTGTTGCAGGCTTATCGCCAGGGAAGAACATGTTCAAGGCTTCAATCCGAAAGTATCCCCAGCTGCATGACGAGGTCTATTACAAGCATATGATGGCGAACTCCGCTGACAAATCTTTGGCGACATTTCATGCATTACCAAGTTAGTGTCCTTACTATAAGTTATTAAGATTTTGCGCTTATTATGTTCATAGGTGAAAGGTACTGCGAGTAACACAAAAAAAGATAAATAAATAAAACGTTTTCGAAAATGGTGTTGGTTTATCTATGGTCTATTTTATATTAGGGAGTAAGTAGATAAACTAGGTAAATACATTAACAGTTGACAATAATGTTGATATTCATAAAATGAGGTATACGTAGTTCTTGATAGCTGGTTTTATTTTGTCCAGAAACTAATGACACTAATTGGAGAATCCTGTACGACATTCAGGAGTATGATCCTCTGCTGGACTCCTCAGATATGACAGAAAAGGAGTGGATCAAAATCGCTAAAGATATTAAGGTAAGGTTACCAAGTTAGAAGAAATATGCTAATGAACACTTTCGAAGAGTTTACTGTTTGAGAAAATCACAACCAAAGTCAAACTTAACTGTTTAGACACATAACGAAACAAAATGTTTACAAAGTTTACCCACCGTTTTGTCAGTTAGAGACCCTATAAATCAGGACCTGCTCAATCAAGATTAAGTAAAAAAACTGTTGATTCACAGAAAAAGATAATGTTCTAACTAACATGTTATGTTAACCTACAGATTACTTGGTGCTTTCACAGTTTTCAGTTTCTTGTTACTCTTATAGTCTAACTACGAGGAGTACGACGGGTTCGTGGTCCTCCACGGTACGGACACGCTCTGCTACACAGCGTCCGCGCTCTCCTTCATGTTCGAGAACCTCGGGAAGGCGGTGGTGCTGACTGGAGCTCAGGTGAAACCGAGTCTTAAAATCCGGAAGTATACGATGATCCGGGGAAGTCGTCTTGGACTTGTGGCCGGGTAGAAGATGGGTTTTCCAGGTTGTTACACCGGTTTTAACCGTAAAAACATCGGAATGTTTCTGTAGCCCTCTTCTTGTGAGTCAGAATGGGGAACTACCACTATGAATTTCACTAAAACTAGTTACCCAACTCGCTTTAAAAGTAACAATAATAATTAAATCACGTCTAGCCGGCTAAATTATTTTATTGATGCGTGTGAAAAAAATGTACACTATGTTTTACCATCTAAAATGGTCAAACTATTTGATCTACTACGAATGTTACGAATGAACAGAACCTACATGGACAGAGTTTTCTTAACACCCTGTACAGGCAACTACATAATATACTTTGTCACATTACATTGTAATGAATATAGAGCGACAGAACATAAATTACTCTGTCATCGTTTTGGTTAATAGCATGACAACTCAAGGTTGAAAAATTCCACTCTTGTGCCTATTAAACTTTGATTAACAGATCATGATGATTTAAGTGATGCTCATTGGAGCAAAGAAGCAAATAAATAATCGTTCACATTACTTTTTTATCTATTAGATCGTCGTTATTATTTAACAAGCTAGGCATTTGTTGAAGCAATTCTATATTTTAAGGAAACATGACTAAATCCGAAATAATAAGGGTCATTTCTAGGTTCCAAATGGCATACGTGAATAAAACAAATCTTACAAAATATGTTTTTAAGAATATAACCAGGAAGGAAACTTTTAAAGGCATTTTTTAAATAATCAGACTGTATACACGACTATTTTTAATTACTTATTTGAGATTTGAGGATCCACAAGTATTACATTAACAAAATGTAAATATGAAAAAGGTGCCTAAACTAAAACAGCCTGATCATTGAAATAACTCTACAGATCCCCATCTTCGAAGCTCGGAGTGATGGCGTGGATAACTTCGTGTCTTCTCTCATCATCGCTGGTGGCTACAACATTCCTGAAGTCACCATTTTCTTCTACGGAAATCTTTTCCGTGGCAATAGGTACGCTACTTTTTCTGGAACCCTGAACCATGTTTTTTTTCTTTCAAATTCGTTTTCCTCTAAAAATGTATTCATAGTATCAATATTATTGGCTAAATCAAGGTTTCAGACGTCCCTTCTGAAACCTCACTATTTACTTTTCTATCTTCACTTCGGCTGTTTTTTGCAAACGATGCTTCAGAAAAAGAAAAGCTGTAAATTGCTAGAAAAGTTGTTTATTATAAAACAGAAGATCAATTTTAACTTCAAACTATTTGTTTTAGAACTCGTAAGATTTCCGTGAACGACTTCTTTGCCTTCGACTCTCCGAACGCGGACGCCATCGTCAAGGTCGGCCTCGACGTGGAGGTCAACCGAGCTGCCATCTTCAAGCCCACTGTCATCGAGAAGTTCAATGTCCACGCCAAGATGTCGAAGAATGTTAGTCTGTTGAGAATGTTCCCCAGTATCAGTACTGAGGCTGTTAAGTCTGCCTGTCAGGAACCTATTTTAGGTAAGTGATATGCTCCAGTGATTTGATAAAATGATTAGCGGATTAGTGGTATTCACCCATTACTTTTGGGTGAAGCATTTTTTTTTCCATCCAAGTCCCAAATAGAAGACTAGAATTTCAACTTTTTTACAATCATTTCAATACCCTATTGTCATGTCAAAAGTCTTTTAAAATGGAGGTCTGATAAGCAGCTCTGTATTCAGCTTATTCGAAACCGATCCCAACAAAGCTTGGGGAAAGGCAAACTAGAAAAAAATATTATTGTGCTATACCGCTAGTAACAGTAGTATTTATGTTATCTTCCACAAGGAAATCATTATCCTTACTTCTCTGTTATATGTTAGGTGTTGTAATTGAGACATTCGGTGCTGGGAACATCCCATCAAATAGGCCGGACCTTGCGGAAGCGTTGACGTCGGCTGTGAAGCGAGGGGTCATCATTGTGAATATCACACAATGCTCATCTGGTTCCGTAGCGGCATTGTACGCGTGTGGGCAGGTGAGAACAATTTTAACATGATACTTATTAAAATAAATATGGTAAAAGGAACATGTGGAGACCGACAGGTGCTTCGAATGGTACACATTATAAAATTGTTTCAACCCTTCATTCGGAAAATCTGTAAGGGTAGTCTCTTTATCGTGAAGTGTATCGATACGTAGATTTTATTCAGCCAGAAATTAAATTAATTTAGGGTATCCGTAGATGACGTTGTATTAATCTTAAAAGTTGCTCAATTTGCAGCGGCTACGATATTTTAGACATAAATTAAATTGTTTTTTTTTCACCAGGTGCTTGTGAAAGCGGGGGTGGTTTCAGGATACGACATGACTCCCGAAGCAGCCCTTACAAAGCTGTCCTATATACTCACTAAGACTGAACTGACTTATAAGGAGAAGGCTGACGTAAGTATTAATAAGGCCCTTTATACACGAAGAGACTTGTGTCCCCTCATGTGTGGACGATAACGATTTTTTTTGTGTAAGTACTGATAGTTTATTGTTCCGTTTTTTTTTGCAGATTATGGGCATAAATATCAGAGGAGAACTGACTAACATGGCATCTATGTCCATTCCGGTAAGTTTGTAACTTGGTGGAAAACTACTTTTCCCCCAGATACATCTTATATCTTAACAATAAATGTGTTTTTTAGGACCAAACCCTTAAGGAAGCCCTCGGCACGAGCCTGAACATCCAGTCGCAGAAGAAGTTGATAGAAGTTGCTCAGAATGTGTTCTCCTCGCTGCTACTGTACGGCATCAAGACTGGAGACGAGTGCGTCATTCAAAAACTATTAGGTCAGGACTCTACGTAACATTTTAGTCATATTTTTATGAGTTTAGGCTGTTGTGGAAAGGCGCATGAAACAAATATTCGTGTTATCCGGCATTTTGTTTTTGTCCATGTTTCAATGTAATCTCTAAAATTCCCCATCAATTCTTTGTTTTTAGGTAACTTTGGTAAGAAGCATCCTATTTCTTTTCGTGTTTGTTTGTTTTTTTATTTAACTAGTTGTTTTATATATATTTTAATAGATATGGGTGCTGATGTAAATGCAGAAGATTCAGAAGGGAAGACTCCTCTGCATGAAGCTATACTCCATGGCAGCGCCCCAGTGGTCGAGTGCCTTCTCAGAAATGGCGCCAACGTACACTTTAAAACTAGGTTGATTTTTATTTTAATAAATTGCTTTACTAGCTTAATTTGTACCCAGTACTATCGACTAGAATCGATTGATTGAAGATGAAATTCGCATACTTTTGTAAGTTTGATGATAATGCGTATTCTGGGCTGAAGATGGAACAAGAAGGTAACCCTAGGTACTCCTTAACGGAACGACGCAATCTCAACATGTTTGGGTTTGCTTGATTTGTTTTCACTAGGAACTATGTGTGCTACTGTTACTATGAGCCTACCGGAAAAAAAAATTGTGTTTTAAAAAATAAAAATATATTTTTATCATAACTTACTGTTCCCTTTTACCAGGAACGGCGAGTGTCCACTAATCTCAGCAGTCATGCGTGAAGATATAAAGATTATCAACATCCTCTTGAAATGCGGAGCCCATCTAGCGAAAACCGACCTCTACCCTATCTCGGAGATCATGTCGACTGCTATCAAGAGCGGTTCCATCAAGAAGCTGGAGTCGCTGCGGCTGGCGGGAGCCACCTTCGATATGCTGGATGACCTACAGCAGACGCCGCTACATAAGGTGATAATGAACCTTCAGAGGTTTTTTACTCCCGATTTCACCAATTTGACTTTGTTTATTTATCCAGATAGCATTCCAGGTTAAATCAGCTATTTATTTTTTGTGTTTTCGTATTTCATGTGGACTTGGCAAGAAAAATTTAGACACTTTATGAAATTCGGGGAAGCCCAATCTTTGCTTAGCACGATAGGCTTGTTTTAACTTCTCCTTTTTTCTAGGCTGTGCTATCAAATCGACCTGAAGCTGCTAAATACCTGATGAGACTTGGAGCTAAGGAAACCAAAGACATTCTCGGGCACACACCGAGTTACTATGCCAAGACACTCAACAGGGCTAATTTGACCTCCGTTTTGGAACTAAAAGATATAGTAACACATAAAAAATCATAAAAAAAGGTTTAGAATGAAGAAAAAGGAAAAAAGGCGTTATATTTAAAGACCTAAACGTTGTTTTTAATTAATTAGCGGCACTTATACGTAATTCAATTTTAAGTTGATGTTAATAATCAGGCTGCTTCAGACACTTTGAAATAATTAAAATGGTGTCCTGAGAATGCTTTAAACTTAATTTTGTATTCTGGTTTTAGACTTTCCTTATAAATAATTAAAAAAACAATAAAGAGAATCAAGAATTATATTTTTTGGGTGATAATGTTATATTGTTAAGAATGTTTGCGGAAAGATTTGAGTATACATTTTAATCTTTTGTAGGTGCTTCTAATGATGATACAGAAATAAATAATCAGTAATATGAAAGCACAAAACTTGTATCAGTCGTATTTGATTGATTTTTGTATGTTGTATTGTTTTGTATGTTGCACTTTATTGCAAGTATTAAAGGTTATCAAGTATTTTGAAGTTTTTTTTAATGCAGATTTTTATTAATATACGATACTTTAATGGATGTTTTATTTAATTAAGAATCCATTTAATTTAATATTATTTATTAATAATTTAGTGCTGACTACATATTTTAAATAAGTAAAATTATGATTGCGAACCTATAATTATTATTTTATTTTACAATATTTAATTGTGTAATTATTTTACTAATTATAAATATATAATTTATACCAGTATTGTTTATGAATATAACGTAGTCTTTAAAGTTGGGATGTAAATAAAAAGTTTTACAAACGAATAGAGAGCTCGCAAGCTAAATATTTCATAACAAAATATTAGTTATCTATACATTAATACTGTTTGGAAATCACAAATGTTACAAATATACATTTTCCAAAAAGAGTGTGTTAAACAAACAAGCATTACATCGAGACAAACATTCCTATTTATAACAGTGTAGAAGAAGTGGCAAAAACTATGGTCCGGCCACTGGGAGAATGCCTTCCTGACAGGTGGTGATCAACAGGAAGATATTAATTTAATGTGGCGAAGAATTTACTAAACATAAATTACTATCACTTATTCGATAACGAATGATCATTCAAAAGTATTCATTTTGCCAAGTTAGAAAAAATAATATAAGGCGGTTTTTTATTTCCCCATATTAATCAAGACCGGCCAAACCATAGCTGTCAACAGAAACATGTGGAAAGAGGAAAGGCCTGTGCCCAGCACTGGGAGAGTTGAGGCTTAAAATAAATAATGGATTACTAACACACGCTACCTACAAATAAATAATGCTAATCTAGTTTTCAACATCAGCCTTCCTATTAGTGAAGGCAGCCAGGTTCCTCATGATGATAGGAAGGTGGTGTTCCTGCAGAGGACAGGGTCCGTAGCTGCTGCAGCTGCGCCCGTGTCTCCCGGAGACCATGGCGTCTTCCACCGCCGAAGAGTTCACCATCGAGGACAAGAGCTTGTTACTGGAGAAGAGATATGGGTCAATTGTCATGTTTTTTTATGAAGTAGCTTCTGGGTTTTGAGATGTTTATGTCCTTGACGGTAATGGTTTCGGTTTCATTAAGAACATTTAAGTAAATTCTGGTCAATGTATTATTTTTGTCCTTTTTAATAAGAAAGTAAGACAACTGTAGCTAGATAATTGTCAATTTGGGTGCTTGGACAGATATTCTTGAAGTTGTTAAGGGGAGGCCTTTACCCAAAAGTAGAATAATAAATAAAATTAGATTATTTTTGCTTTTGTTAATTTACTATTTAATTTGTTGTGGTACCTTACGAGGCTGCCTTGGCGCACCAGCGCAAAAAGCCTCATCAAATAAATGATTTAAAAAATAAAAAATATTATGAATGAAATTGAATGATCTGCCTCGAGAGTAACACTTTATTCAGGATGATGTAATTTAACTTTGGGGACGATACTGAAAATTACTCGATTGGTGATTGAAATCTTCGTTCTTCCAGAGAGCATAATATAATCACTACGATTTATATCCAAAAGCCATAAGCATAAAAAAAGTCGTCAAAGGATCTTACTTGACAATTTGCTTCATCATCTCTCTCTGGTCGGTAACCTCCAGCTGGGCTGCCCAGCACGCGACCCTCAAGGGACAGCCCCTGAACCCCTGCGAGTCTGACAGCATCTGGCTGGCGAAGTCCAGGACCGCATCAGTACTGAACTCCGCGTTCTCGAGAACTGAAACATTTAATACATTAAGAATGCTATCATCAAAGGGAGGTCTATTCTCAGTAGCGATTTATTATTATTTTCATACTAGGTGTAAAAGTTTCGTAACAGAATTAAAAAAGTATTTTTTTCCTTTATGACGTAAAGCTTTATGCCATCTTCTACAATGAGGACTGGTGAAAAACTAAGGCATTTATTGTTTTAAAAACTAGTTGGCAACGCTTCTATTTTCGAGAAGCTGTATCCATCAAAAAAATGTCAGTTGTATAAAAGGTCAAGAAAAAATCTCAAACTTTCGGGTTACAAAATAAATTATCAGTGTCAATAGTTATGAATTTCTTTACATAGCACGGAGCACATAATTGAAACCTATCGTAAGTTTGAAATTTGTATATTATTTGTAGAATCTTAAATTTATTGATATTATTTAATATTCCGGTTTTTAAAGTACACTCATCTTATTGAAGCAATGACATTTTGGTCTAAATCCAATAATATAATAAAAAAAGTATTGTTTTCACGAAATTTTTACTTCTTGTGTTTGTGGTGATTAATATTTGGCAAATAATCCTTGTATCTAAGTTGTATTAGAAGACGAACGATACGTTGTATAGAAGAAATGAAGTGAGTATTCTGACACAAAACTGTTGAACTCGGCAGGTCATGGAGCAAATGTACCTGATCGAGATATTCGTAGACAAAGTGACTATATTCACTACTGACGAGGACGAGAGCAGCGCTAATAAGAACCTCATTATCAAAATCAGATTTGGACCTAAAGCGCAGTTCATCATCAAAGAGGGCCAACTCGCTGTGAACGATGAGAAAAAAGACGACATAATAGAATGCGACGAACAAGGCAGAAGATTCTGGACGAGAACCATAAGAGTTGGTAAATCCTATCTATTTCCTTCATACCCTGACACTTTACTCATGATACTAAGCAAGTTTCCATTAGAAATAGAAGTATGGAACGACGATGAGAAGGAAGTCGAAATATTCGTTGGTGTCGGCAGCATGCACTGGGATACGCAATTCTATCTCATGTTAAAGGAAAGCGCAGAAGCTTGTAAGATTCATGAACCGTTGTCGATTAAAAGCAAAACGCCTTTAATGGCTGAATGTTGTTGTAAGCAAGCTGGCGAGATTCATTTCATATTACGATTGACAGCTCTAGGAGACAGTATTATAACAGAATTTCAACAGCTAATGAAAGATCCAGAGTCTTTTGTTTTTAGGACTAATAAAGCACCAAGCATGTTTCAATGCAAGAGAATCGAAGGCGATGATCCCAACTTTTGTATGGTCGGCAGTCTTTACGAGACAACAACTTTAGAAGATCCAGATATAGTAGATATGGCGCAAAAGAAGATCGAAATATGCACAGAGTTGCAAAGCTGTGGACTTGGACACTCAGAGGGGCCGTTTGTGTGCGAGCACCCTGGTGAAGATTCTGACCAACCAAAGAAAAAGTATCCAATCCAAAAGATCAGAATTGGAGATATTACTGGTCCATGTGGTAATCCAAATTGTTTACTAGCTCATAAGGTGAAAACGTACATCAGGAATCTAGAGAGTTACAAAGGAAAAGCAGCAGCAGCCGGGGTCGCAGACATGATGGTGCCTCAAACCGCTAGAAAAGTGTGCGGAACATGTGTCTGTAAGGACGACCGCTGGCACAGAGAGGAGTGCCCAGAAATGACCGTCAAAAAAGGCAAAGTCAGATGCGAGGGCTGCGGAGGTATGACGAAGGCCGGTGACACTTGTGAAGATAGAGTAGACAAACATTACAACACCGGAGCTACTCCCAAAGTCAGTGAGACGCAAGTCACTTATGTTTTTAGTAGACTAAAAGTGCCGAGTTGCAAACAAACTATGTTTGGTCGTGATTATATAGTCGAAGATTGTTTTAGTACGAACTATAATAGCCACGTTGATGTTAATAATAAGGCTTCTACAAGTCAAAATGTGAGCCGACTCCAAACAGTTGGTTGTTGTTGCCGCAGGGCAGAAATAAACAATATCGTTCCAAGACCTCTAGAAAGTAAGATAACAATGTTTAGCACGGGAACCAGTAACCCGATGGTACACCATATGGAAAACCATACCGCAAAACTAGTTAACACAGCGACGAATAGTGTGTTGACGTACAACGTAACAACCCCTCACAATACGGAGCATAACACTGATAATAAAGATTCCAAGCGTAAAATACAAGTTTATAACTGCATGGAAATACCAGAAGAGAAAGATTGCAGATGCACTCCAATGAAACCGTCACCACCTTGCAGAACGTTCGATTGTGACTGTATGACAGAAACAGCAAATATAGCAGCCAGGAAAACCCATCGTCCGTACTGTCCCTCTTATAAACATAAGACTAACTGTCCCGTTACGATGATGCACGAGGAAGAAGAACAGAAGAAATTAGAGGAAGACGAAGATGAGACGGCGCCGCTGCCATATGGCTTGCCTCCCATCCAGCTCGGGCCGTGCCCCATAATGGGCCGGCCGTGTACAGTCCCCGACGGCTTCGCGAGGATGTACAAGAACGCACAGATCCCGCAACAGCCACCCAGCTACAGTGACGCGGGCAAAGTGTGCTGTTCCAAAGAATACCATAGAATAAAGAAAGCGATCAAAGAATACATGACGTATGGTAAAGATGATGATTACCGTTGCATCAATAAGTTTAACGTGGACACTGAGAGGCGATGCTGCGATAAGGAACAAGTTTTAAAGTCCCTGTTGGGAAGGTCATGCTGCGGTTCACATAAAATGGCAATACAAGACAAGTACAATGAAGAGAAGCAACCTTCAGCCCATTGATGTTTTATTTTGTAACCTGATTAGACCTTTTACACAATTGATACAAGTGTTTTATTTTTAAATTAGTTTTTATCTGAGATTATTTATTTTTAGTTACGTTTAACTACTTACACAGATCTACAACCAAATAATATTCTATAATTGTATCTTTTGGGAAAATAGGCTTCACATAGTTAGAGCTGAACTTTTTAATTGTTTACCTTCTTCTTATGTAGGTAGTTAAACTATTAAATTATTGGTTTACTCATTTATAATGTGCACCTATTAAACAAAGTCTAAAGTGTTGTATTAGCCTCTATTAGTAAGTACCTACCTTCCTGCGATTATTTACATTATTTTTTTATCAGAATTTTACATCTAACTGTTACTGTTTAAGTGTTTGTTATACCTGAAGCAAAATGGGGGAAGAAGAGGAAAATGACAAGAAGAAGAAGAAAAAGAACTCTTCTAAATACAGCTACAATTTCGGAGACTTCTATCCAGGTGAAAAATATTATTCATTCATCATCATCATCATACTTATCCATCATCAACCTTCATCAACCTACTGCTGGGTACACATCTCATTTTATTTTTATATTACTATTAGAATTAGTTTTAATTGTTTAATTTCCGAATTGTAAAGAAAAAAAACAACCAATATCTTCGGACCGGTGACATGAAGGGTCGATTTGGGGAAATAAATTAAAAATATCGAATTTTTTGTTCTTTTACACTTTCACAGGGACACGTATTTTTCTTTAAAATATAGGTGATAATGTCTAAATAAAATAGTAATAATAAAAAAGAGGATATATATATATTATATAATTTAAACTTTGCCTATCAAGATCGTAAAATTAATTTGGAACAAGGGCTAATTTCTTAATCAATGTGATTCTAGGTGTCCAGATTGGGCATAAAAACTGTCTCTACTATAAGCCAGGCCTGCCTGTGCCGCCCAGCATGGGCTGGCTGTGGAACGCTCAGGATGTGCCAGGAATGAAAGTTGTGAGTATTCTAAATATCTTGATTTACTTCAAGGGGATTCAAAGAAAGTCTGGTGAAGCAGTCAAAGAATGCGCTCAGACTAACTGCTTAGATCTCCTCTAGGAAGCCCACTCTTATGCCCAGAAATAGTTACTTATACAATGTTGTGATAAAAGTTCGAAAATACAAAAGACTTGTGTCTTTAATATGTTGGATTCGTGGAAGCGAGTAGCCGGTACGCGAAGCGGTACGGTAGTGGACCATCTGGCTTCCATAAAGAGAAGGCTGATTTAGGGAAGGTTCATATCTGACGGAAAATGCGTCGCGTATTATCGGTCGCGTAACGCCAGAACAGACAAATGAATAGAAAAACGCTTGACCGTTCACACTCAACGGACTAACGTATCATACGCGACGCATTTTCCGTCAGATATGAACCTTCCCTTAGAACCTTGTTACTGTTCAGATAGATTTCAGTTAGTTATTGAAGGATCGGAACCTAGTTCCAAATCAGTGTTTGGAATTTGTAATTGATTGTAGCAAATCTCTGAAGATAAACATTTTTTTTTCTTCCCGTTCATTGCTTCATATTTTTTTTGTATTTACAGTATCGTCGGGGCTGGTCCCCCGGCGTCATTGGCAAGAGTGTTGCGAAAACGATGACCTTTAAATTTGCGAGGGGAGGCCCTGACAAAGATAAAAATAAAAAGAAAAAGAAAAAAGGTCATCGACCTGGGGCGGATGTGGGTGGCGGCGACTCCGAACCAGATGAGCCTTTGGAACCTAAACCAGCTCTAAAGGTCCAGAGGAAAGGAGATGTCTTTACAATACAGGTGAATAAGTGTTACATAGCTGTTATACCTACTTATTCTAGGAGTATTGCAAAAGCACTAAAAGTTAGCTCCTTTTCGCCCGCTAATGCTGTTTTCGGCAATGGCACATATTTGTTTTGATAAAGCCGCATAATATTATAACAATAGAAACACCAGGTACTTACCCTATTATTGATGTTTTTGACTTTAACTTTATTAATATTTTTGCTTACTTTTAGGTGAATCCATTAAAAGATTTGACGGATATTTTACCGAACGAAGATCCATACGTGGATTGCGATCCAATGATCTTCAAAATTATAAAGAAGAGAAGTCCAGAAGAGCAAGCGAAAGTTGAGGCGCGGAAAATGGTGAAATTAAAAAAGCAGCGAGACGGCGAGATTCGGAAGGCATTAGCAGAAGCCGTGGAGGATATATGCAAGTGTGCCTACATGGATGTTTACTGTAATGACCTGGCTGCTATAGACAAGGTCATTGACAGCTGTCCAGCTTTCAAAGACCCTGACTGCATTTGTCAAGAAGAATCTTTAAGTTCCTTGTCGAGCAATGCGACTTGGGACATAGAGTATACACCTCCGTTTGGGTGCTTTGACTTGGCTCCAAGGAAACGGAAGACGTACATCCACGTGGAAACCCAGTACATACCGGCAGACGCGGGGATCGTGGAGCCTCCGCCGAAGCCTAAGTGCAAGAGATCCTGCGCCTCAATAAGACCCCGGAAAAGGATGTCCAAGAAGCGCTGTTGTGGTCCTTGTGCTTGCTGATTTATTGTTATTTAGTTAGTTTGGATGAAATTATAAGCTTTCATACAACTGATTATGTTTTTAATCTTCAAGGTGTAACTGTTGCCTGTATTGGTTTCTTAGGTTTACGCAATGTTAGACATTGAAATAAAACTACTTTTTACTGATTTTTTCGCGGTTTCATGGTACCTGCAAAGGTGTCGAAACGTCGGGACCTAAAATCAAAAAATAAACCGCGAAAAAACCGTAAAATGTAGTTTTATTTGATTGCCTTTTTCAAGACGTGTGAGATGCACTGGGCAACAATAAATCACCAGAGCTATTGGGTCCTTGTACTTTAAAACACAAATTAGGTGTGATAAAATAGTTCATGAACTATTTAAACCTAACTACTTTTATCTTGAACATACTTCACTAACTTGCACTACACATTACAAACACTAAACCAAATTTAGAGGATATACCCGTATACTGGGGATATTATACTGCCACATCCTCAATCCATATCTTATTGCTATACTATGATAATACTTACCTCTTGCGTATCTGTAGTTAGTATCCTGGATGTAATTCTTCAGCAGGAACGGGATGACGACACTGGTGCCGAGGACTACGGCGCCTCCCAGTGCCAACGACGCCGGATTGATGTTTATTGTGGGGAAATCCTGCAAAGTGTTATAATACGGCTAATTAAGGAACAGTTACATAATATTCTTGAGGGCTTTATTCAGGAGTTTCGTGATTAAAAGTCCGCTTGATTCGTTAGTCTGTCATGAGGTGTATTTGTAAATTGTTGACTCGTTATTGATAGAAATTGGCTAATAGGCCTCATGGCAGACTAGCGAACTTAGTGGGTGTAATCGAGAAAATACATGTGGACGTAAGGTTTTGAAGATATAAGTATGGTTAGAATTTAAGCGACATACCAAAAGTCCATAAGCTGAGTTCATGGTTTTCTTCACCGGTATGTTCAGGAAAGGAATATTGAATGCCAAGTCTACCTGAAACCAAGGAGTTTTCAGACTTAGAGATTGCACCTACGTTAGGCTAGGAAATTAAACTTTGTAGTAGTAGGCTAGGCCCTTATTATAAAACATTGCGGCTTATCCATTTAATTTATTTCCTTCGTGCTTCACATTTATGGAAGCACCCTCAACTTTTGGAAAAAATGGATGAAATTTTAAAACATACACTCACTTCAAATTTATTTGAAATATTTTTGTAAATAATTTAAGTTTAATTTCATCTTTAATTATTTCAACAAACTTTCCTGATCTGCTTTAAATTTCTTATAAGTACGTTTAATTTTTAAACCGCGTCCAAAGCTGATACAGGAAGGCAAAACCCTTAACAAAAAATCAGCAAAAACTCAATTTCCCATTAAAAATGTAGATGGCAAAAAAACAATAGAATAAAATAAGAAACTCACTCTAATATCTTCTTCAATCACATTAAAGGAGAAAAACCTCCCTTGCCTTCCGCCATTTCTCCTCTTTTCATCATCACTATTCACCGAAACCACCAGAAAACACAAAACAACGAACAGTCTAAACATTTTGTTAAACTGAATCACATTTTTAATTTGAGCCAATAATCTGTGAGTCTCGCGCCAACCCCCGCGAGCGTTTGGCGCCATTTTATGGTGAATTCATTTAAAATGGCAAAGGAAATCAATGTGCATGACCATAGTAAGTTTCCGCATGTTGCCGGAGACAATGAAATGAATGTTACAACTTAGAGACTCGTGAAATTATTGTGGATAGAGTCAAGAAGGTTTAGAAAAGACAAATATTACTATGTTTGTCGTCATCATCATAATAACAACACTAATAAATGTAGGTATGTAACAGATTTCTTAAATGCAATGGCCTCAAAAATTACTTGATTAACTAAAGATGATGAAGAAGGACTGACTGCCTCTTTGGCCTAGTGGCGCTAAGCGCGACTGCTACGCTAGAGGTCTTGGGTTCGATTCCCAAGTCGACCAAGGTGTTATTGGGTTTTTCTATGAAATTCTCAGTAGCAGGTCGGAGTTTGGATTTGTGCCCGGTTAGTGGCAATAGGCTCGCCTCCTATTACATGGGACCTAAACATACCGGCGAACTGTGGGTGTACATTGGTACACCTCTGCCTAACCCTTCGGGGATACAGGCGTGATGGTATGTTATGTTATGTTTATGAAGAAGGTGATGAACTTTTTAAAAGATACCACTCGTAGACCTTATCTTTTTTGCGGAAAATTATTATATTGTAGTACTATTTTTATGGGAAGACGCTCGAAGAATCGCGCGGGACCTTCCGGCTTGGAGAAAACTTGTTGGGGCCCTCTGCACCAGCGGGGTGCCTTAGGACCACAACAACAACAACAACTATTTTTATAGGTCTTAAAGGAAGGTATCACCTCCGGTAGTTTCTTATTATTTAACGGATATCTGTATAATTTCGTCTGCTGCATAATATTGCTAAATTCAAACTGAGGCTTTTGGAAAATAAAACTTACCTACACCTTGTTGTTTAAAATTCATTAAGTTGAAGAAAATAGATACCTAATTTCTATAAAGCAAAATGTGTGCTGTTCTACAAAATTAATGTTCCATCCTCCGCACCACATTGTTTGCATATAATGATATTTGATTTGATTTTGTTCTGCTTCAAGAGATCTAATAATGCACCCTCTATTTTTATTGTGATATCTATGTTCAAACAATTTGTACCGTTTTCACGCTTATGATTTGCTGATGTCTTCTTCAAGATTAGCTTAGTGCTAGCATTAGGCGATCTTAATTGTACAAAAAGTACCTTACTAATGATAATGTTTGTACTGTTATTATGGACTTTTACTTTCTTTGTAGTAAGGTAATTTATATGTAAAAACATCAGGTTTAGGTTTTCATTCAGTATGATAGAATGGTAACAAAAGGAGACGAGTAGTAGGTAGATATATAAGGTTGTATATACCTTGTTAGGTAGTTTATATAAAACTAAAAAAATATGATGATGATAAACCGATATTTTTCTCAAGATAGCATGGTGAACAATGCTCGTAAGTTGACTAGGTATATGAGAAAGTTTTTGTATTAGATAAAATTATTAGTTTTGTAGACAACTTATTTAATATTTATAAATGCCAATACGACAAACTACAAAAACATAGGTAAAGAAATGATTATGGTAAACATTAGCATATTTTAACAAATGGCCCCTCAGATGGCAAGCGGGCACCGCTTGCAACAACAAAAGTATCATTCGCGCTTTACCGACTCTGTCCTTGGTTTAGGTCTTAGCTCACCTGGTAACAAATCACACTGACCTGGACTGGTCTTCTTTTAGTTAGATGCCTACTTTCGAGTCCAGTAGCTCATTTTGGAGTGGGTATGGCCCCGGCTCTTAACTGAACCATTTTTGTACCTGTGCGTTTCTGGTTTTTATTTGAATAATTTTCTTGTTTCGCCCTTTTTAGACCCCTTTTTTTAATTAGTCGGGTTATTTAACGACGCTTAAAATCTAGCAATCAGGCGGGCAGAACCGCTGGTCAAAGATATACTTTCTTTAGACGATACCAGTTATGCATAGTTCAACTAAGGGCTCATACTCAAAACTGCGATGCGATTCGATGCGACGCCACATCGTAGGAACTTCTAGTAAATAAAGTTCAAAATGGAATGCAAGCTCGCAGAATTTTGCGATGCGATGCGAATTCGCAGTTACGTGTGCGAGCCCTTACACCACTGCAATTTGCACAGAATTAACTGGTATTGCCACATGCATATATATCTTTTTTTACACGTGTTAAAACATTGTACCTACCTTTGTACCTACTGTGCCTAAAAAAAGTATCCTAAAACGACATAGTTGCTTAAAACGAAAACAAAAACTGTTGTTAACATGATTGTTAAATCAATTTATTGTTTTAGGCGAGCTATCATTATGACGATCTTATTTTGCAACAGAATGTCTGCTGTTGATCTTGAATGCTCAATGCTCGCCTGTTAGACACAATGCTCGTGTTTCACGCTCTGAATCAATCATCTTGTGTTTATTCTTTTGCGTCCTTACTATTGTTTGAAGTTCGTTAAGTACTTGCATGTTTTAGAAAATTTGTTGAGATGTTTTAATATTTCTTCACATAAAGGTTGAATTGATGATGGAGTGGTATGACGGACTTATGGTGAATAGGGGAAACTTACTAACTGCCACCTTGTGGGTTCGATCCCTGAGTAATTAGAAAATTGTCTAGGTCACATATCAAAATTGTCATTCTAGGTCTGGGTGTTCTTGTCTATGAATTGAACGTTTTGTCAAACCGGGATGATCACTGGGCCTGGGCATGTCGCCTTGTTAAAAAATCATTTTCGCATATCTTCTTAAGAACTGTATTAGGTATACACACCAATAATTGGGTGTCAGTGCAATGTGTATTTTGGTTCCATACATCTCTATTACTCGCCATCTCATTTAACCCTTTCATTCTCATTTTGTCAAGCACACTACCCACCCTAAGTATGATTTCTTTCAAGACTGATTAATATAAAAGTATCCAGCTTTAGTTCATACACAAAATTGAGCCGCTCGGGAATCGAACCCGCAACTAAGAAAGCGGCTGCTCAGTGAAAGATCTATCAAAGTCAAAATAACTATTCGTATACATAAGTTTAGATTTTGCCTACAGATCTCATTACTAAATGTTAGGGGAAGATTCTTGAAACTTTTTCCTCTTATTTATTAATTGGGTTAAAAATACTTCCTAATATTTCCAATAAGTTGATGTTATACCACTCATAGGAATCGGCGTTTACAGTCCAAGACCTCTTAAATTAAGGAAGCGTTATCAACTTCCAGATGGAAGAAAATCATCAACAATTTCCTAAGGAAGTCAGGAATGTAGGAAACATTTAAGTATGTAAGTCAGTAGGGAATTAGCCAGTTATCTTCCTACAACGATAACATCAGTCCAAAACCGTGACGTGTTGCAGTAATAGTAAAAGAATTACGCAATTCATGTGACAATGGTGTTTCCCCATATCATTGTGCCGAGCCACGCTACGGAACGCCCTGTATATAGATGTATGCGGAATTGGAAGACGGCAGTTAAAGACGAGAAGCTGGTGAGATGGGTCTTCAGGTAGTTTCAAGTGTGGTGCTCGTGGCTTGCCTGGTGCTGGTGGCAGCGGAGTACAGGAATGATGGGTAAGATTACTGCATTTGGTGATAGCTTTTGATTAATTTAGTACCAACTAATTCTATATATACCTATAAATTAAAAATAAAAGAAATCCCTGACAAATTTTGGAAAATTGCTTAATACTTTTAGAATACTTAACATATTATTATCATAAATCTTAGCTAAGAACCACCACGATCAAGTCAGCTTTGAAACAAAACCAAAAACCGCATCGCAATCGGACCGTTCGTTTAAGAGCTACGATGTCAGAAACAGACCGCCACATCCAACATAAACCCCTCTTTTTTCGACCATAGTTAAAAAATATGATTGAATAATTCCATGATTTCAAACATTATGGTCTCGGCGTCCTAAAAAATTAAATGGGAAGCAATCTGAAATAGCCTGATTTAAAAATAAAAACAAATTGAAAATATTATGACCATTCTTAGTTTCGATTTCAGAGGCTTCATGCCGAGCTTCCAGCGGACTGAGGACCAGCTGGCCGAGCCTTCTGCTAGAGTCGACAAGAGTAGGGACGAGAGAGACAGCCAAGCTGACAGAACCCAGAGGTTCGGGATCTCCACTTATGGAAGCACTGGGGTGAGAATCATAATAGCTGGTTAGGTTCATAATAGGTAGGTAGTTATAATACGAGTAAGTTCTCATAATAGAGGGAAAAAGGTACTTAGTAAGCCTCTTTGGATGATGAGACTCATATTTAGTGAGCTACCCTCGAGCTGATCAATAGATATAGCCACTGCCTTCACAGATTTTGAGTCAGCCAATCTTAGAAAGGAAAAATAAATGATGAAGATTAGACTTGCTAAATCATCAACGGCTAACTTTTTTACAAGTTCTAGAAAAAACACGAGGAATGTAGTGACATTACTAACATAAGAAGCTTACGCATCACAAAAGCGCTTGAGAATATTGGAAGACCACCATGGAATCTTCAAACAGCACTCAGAGATGCATTTTTCTATTCCAGAGCGGTGGTTACGGAGGAACAGCGCCAGGATTGTATGGGCCAGTGAAAATCGACCTTGGAGGTGTTCTGATAGGGTCCATACTGGGCTTCGGAGCAGTCATCATCCTGCCTAAAATAATACACGCCTTGTCGTATAGCTATGGCGGGGGTTATGGTCGGAGTGAGTACCTGCGTTTTAGTGGTGGTTTTAATGGCAGTAAAATGAGTATTATTTTTTTTGCTACTTGGAAATTTTGCACCAATCCAAATCCATTTGCCTTGTGTGTTTTTAGATTTGCGAAAAAATATCTTAATAGTCATGAATTCGTTTTACATATCTCGCGTTTAACGTTGTATTTCTTAAACAACAGATTAAGTTCCTTCAGATTGAATTAATTATTCACGCAGATACCTAGCTCCATTATAAAGTCCTGATGCAAATTACACCATAGAATCATATTAAAAAGACACTCAAAAAACAAAAATTCACTGTCTTAAATTCCGAATAGCTAGTGACAAATGAAAACCCTTCTCCTCAGGTTTGGACACTGACTTCAGCCAGGTATCAGACATGTTCGGCAAGATTGACGAGATCCTGAGCCGGTACAACGTGGACTCCACTGCCTGTATGCAAAGACTGAGCTGTTCTTATGTCCAGCTGGCTAATGAGAACATGATCAGTGGAAATGGAACTGACTTTGATGCGCTACTGTCTTCGTTGTCAAAGTAAGACTTTCAGATACAATATTTCACACAAAAGAACCTATTTATATATTTTATCATTTACTAAAGCAGAGATAGCATTACATCCTCATAAAGGCAACCAAGAAGGCAATTTTCTTCTTGGCTAATGTTTTCACTCAGGTCTAGTCATTTCAAGAAGTAAATTAGTCAGTCAGCTTACATAAATAACTTACCTTACTATTTTCTTTTAACTAAATATTAGCGATATTAGTTCCACATCATTTTTATGATGCTCATGTAAGTTCTGTCTAAGAAATAGATCAGATTGGTTTTACAGCGTTAAATCATCATTAACAAAAACATGAACTTATACGTCAAGCACCCTTGTTGCCAAAAAATATCAAGCTTCAATAACATTTTTTTTCCTAGCCATTTCTATCTCACTGCAGGGCAAAAGCCTCTCTATCCTTCTTCCATTTCTCGCAGGTTAGAACCGTGGTCATCCATTCCTCATCAAAGGAGTCCAGCTCGTCCCGCGATCTCCGTCTTGGCCTACCGCGATGTCTCTTGCCATTTAGAGGGAACCATTGGGTCGTTCTTTTGGCCCATTGGTCGTCTGACTTTTAGTCTTTATTTATTGATTATATTCTTAATATCTTCTTTATCTCCCCAGCAATTCTCTAGTAAGCCGTATGCTGGAAGGCACGGCGGTATTCGAAGCAGTTTCCGCGGGCCGGTCACTGGAATCCGACTGCCACGCCCTCTACCCAAAATGCAAGCTCGACAAGAAGACAGTCGTCAAGATCCTCACTCAACTTGTACCCTCGTAGATTGAAAGGAATTTTAGTGAAATTTTAATAAAAAAGCGTTTTTAAATGTATTGTTCGTTTTCAATGTACCTAAATTGTCCCTTCTCATGTAGGTAATAAGGTTTTTTCTGAATATGAAATTGCAGAGAAAACTGAACCTTGTGAGTAACCACTACAGTTGTTTTTCTGTATCTTATGTAAATGCAAAGCATTTTAAGTACTAGGTACTTACATACTAAGAGATGTGGTTATTTAAGGAATTCCTTACTATCGATCTCAATACGGTCGTATGTTTTGTGTCACACTAAATGTGTATATAAGATGTTCGGCGTCTAAAGTATTTACATTCTGTATAGGTGCTATGTTAGGTCAAAGGGACAAAAATAAAACCCATACATACAAATTTAACAATTTTATTAAAGTCAACACCAAAACCTATCTACATCTCTGATATGCTCGGCAACGCAATCCTGAACTAATTCCTTACCGCACCTTCACATAATATTGTATCCCCTCACATTATTCGTGTACTTCTAATTATTAACATAATTTTATTACCTAAGAGTTTTAGTATAAAACTTATGCTTTTTGAGCATTATTTTCTATCGAGCTGGTTGTTTTGATGATTGTATACAGTGAATTTTGGATAGTCTTACAGCAGTGTTATTCTATACAAAAACTATAAGCCGAAACTACACAATAAATTTCGAGTGTTAACAAAATTATTCGTATAGAATAAAACTACTGGAATTCACATGTTTGGTTGTCAAAGTAACATATTTCCACACATTTTTAACCCTTGGGATTTCTCCAGAATCAATTAAGAAGTAGGGTGCTATCTTACCTAAAAAGGGTAAAAACACATCCCGTAAAATCTTAAACGACTCGAAAGCACAGTTGGAAGTATCATCGATCATGAGGAATATTATTACATATATAGTGGCATCCCAGGGTTGTACATAGATCAATTTCTTCTCATAGTATACAACGTTAAGTAAAAACTATTTGAGAGATTGCGAGGTTGAATGTGGTATCATTAAACGCAGTTTGCAATCGAATATATCAATTACTTTTGACCCGCAAAAATAGCTGACAAAAGGGCCTTGAGCCACGATGCAAAAAATATACAATCGAGTTAAATCTGCCTTTTTAGAAATCGGTTAAGCAAAGGACCTTTAGCTGTGGAACCTGCAGGCTGTCCCATTGAGCAATGAAATCTTTTCCTCCAACTTTTATTTCATACTTCCTATTTTAACTGTCGACGCAAACTGGCTAATGAGACCACATGTCAAAAGTACAATGACCACCAAAACAATTTAAGTCATGCTCACAGGAGTATTTGATACACGTTGCGTGAAGCCTTAAGGCAGTGCTATGAGCAAGTTTTGATGGACTACTTTATTTACTGTTTGAAATTACTTTTGTAGACATCCGGTTAAATATTGTAAGTTCAGAAAAGACAAAAAGTTTTGGAAAATTTTTCACCAGATTCTTTAAATTATTTTACTGACACATATCTTTCAGCTTTAGCTTCACTTTAAGGCGAATTCTAGCTCATCTTGTAACAAAACTTTATAAAAAAAAACCGTTCAAACCATACTTTGTAAGGACTGAAATCTACAAAGGTACTTCCATACCAAGTCAGGACTGATTTCGACACATAGCACCCTCACTCCTGTATCAGACAAACAAGTCCATCAAAACTTGCCTCAGATAAACCTATTTGTCTATTGTGTACATCTTAATAATAAAGCTTATTTCCACCAACGTTGGTCGTTATAATTCGTAGATAGTAATTTTATTGCATTATGACATTATGCTATTTACTTTAGGTTAAAAAATATTATTGTATTGTGAGGTGGGATGGCAACTCATGATCTAAAATTGACAAAAATCGACTCGACATTAGCCGAATTTGGGCTCTATATCATACCAGAGACAGTTCATTTTAAAAGTAAACGATCACTCTTTACTTCAAAATTAGACTTAGTAGAACAAGATCACACATTGCAAAGTATGGAATTAAATGCTTTTTTCTGTATACATAATTCCATCTCATCCAGCGTTGAGAAATAATGAAGATTTTAATTATAACCATGATTTGCCATAGCACCTCAGAAATGCGTCTATTTTAATCTTATAATATGACAGCTGGAATAATAAAATAAAATGCACGCTCAAGGCTGTGAGACAAGTAAAATTGTGGTAACTTATAGCAGACGTTTACTCAGAAATCATATTTGTCTAATAAAGAAACTTTATAAATATGGCGACAGGCTTTAGCAGTATTTAAATCAATTATGATAAAATGACCATTTCATAACATGTTATAAAATAACATTTGATTAAAACCTGAATGCGACCCGTAATAACTTATTTAAAAAAAATTTCGCTGTTTAAACAGGCAACTGTCAATTGCTTGCTTGTTTCATGGTCTGTGATTGGCCTAGTAGTTTTAACAGTTTGATGATTAAAAGTTATTAAAACAGTCATAAACGAATCGCCTTAAATAAAATGTTCTTAAATGTTTAAACTTTAAGTTTGTTCGACTTTTCTTTTGAATATTATAGTCAATAACTGTTAGTCTTAGTGCTCAATGGTAGATTAACCTTTAGCTGGGGATCGCAGTTAATGGCCCTGTAGACTTGTGTGAAAACTTGCGTTCATAAACTGCGTACCTAAACTACGATTTTATTTCTGTACAGCGTGGGTAAAGTTTCCATACTAAGGTGCATAATGACCTTATCGAAGCGCTGATAGAATATTTCCATACATTTGAGCGGTTTTCTATCATCATTAACGCTTGTAGAAAATTTACTTGGCTAGGGGAGCTGTTGGTCTCTTAACCAAAGGCCGACACCTTAATCTTCGCCAGGACATGAGAATTACAGTATTTAAATAAGTAACCTTGACAGAGATGGTAGAACTTATTTGGGCTTGCTCTTAGTATTAAAATGCAAGCAGTCAAACTTAAGTTATCAGCAGATATTATAAGAACGGATTATGTAAGTAAATTTACCCATAAAATCAAATATTAATTTGGTTACAAAGCTTTATACATGGAGTATGTTTTAGTTGAGCACTAAGGCAACATTTTTTAAGGTTTTGAAGCTCTGTCTAATAAAAATCGTTAAATAATATGTAATTAAATGCAAAACTTACAATCATATATTGTTCGGTGCCACGTCTATATTTAAAATATCAAATATATACATTTTCATCATTAAATATTAAATCTTTGACATCATTCAGTGATGCATTATTGGCGGGGAAAAATATGTTTAAGGTTTTTTCAAAATAATAATAAGGTAATTTGGCGCTGTTGCAATATGATATAACCTTTTATATTTCATAACTAATTAAAAATATAATGCAGTTTTAAATAACAAGCTATGTATATTTTGGGCTATTGTGACTGTAAGTTATTTTAATTATTCTATAATAGACTTATCGAGAGTTTACACTAAATTGCTAGTGTTAGCGGAAAGGCCCCTAAACGCGTTTATTTACCGGTTTTTCAAGTTAACATTTCATACAAAACCAACTTTTGACAAACCCAACCATTTACCGTACATACTGCAAAGTACTACAAGTACTTTACCCAGTTAAGTACGGCCGATTCAAAAAAATATGAACCAACAAGAAAGCCGGTAAATACTCGCGTAACTTACAGAAATATTCACAACAGCGCGTGAAAACAAAGTATACAACTAAGACTTATAAGTAGAATGTACAAGTAGTTCGCAACAGTCAAACAGACGCGCACGGCGTCGGACATAAGATGGCAACAACGTTGACTGCGCGACAAAAAAATAAACGAAAACCTTCGGTACTTCAACACACATCAGTGGACAACAAGTGCAAAAATCGACCTTATGGCATTAGCAATAAAGGCGTTTTTATTTTACACCAATTTACAAGACTGATCGACATACAAAACATTATAGCATCTGTCAATCTGGAAGTAAATAGCTGTGATTGGTTGATAGTATTTTGGTTAACCAATCACATTCGTCGACAATCGTTTTGATACGAGATGTTACGATGTACGAAGTTGATCAGCCTATCAGAAATCAGTAGTTTTTGTGTCCACTGATGTGTGTTTCATTATATACTTATTTCCTCAAAAATACACTTCATATTGTCTTGGGAGAATACCTAGGATATCACTCGTCGCTCCTCCAGATCGAGACTATAAAGCCAGTGAATCGCATACTAATAAAAATAGTAAAAATCTATACTAAATTGCATTTTTAATAAGTGTTTCGGCGTAGCAGTGACTAGTATGATTCGATTTGAACAAAATGTAAAGGTGCTGATAGATTTGAGCGTTCACTTGTAACAGAACACCGAGCATTCGCCATTTTTTATTTATTTTTCAATCTGAACAACGAACAAGAACATTCCTACGATCATTCTCGCGCAAGCTCAATTTCACTAATGTTATCTTTACGTAGATTTGACGGAAAAATTATAATATTACTCGGCCCGAAACACTGTCGTTTCTCTAGAACGCTAAAAGAATCTCGTGTATCCTGTTAAATAATGTTAACATTCACTAGAATTCTCATAACAAGTGAATGGTCAAGTCTAGCAGCACCTTAGTCTCGTCCAAATAGTTTCAATAACTACACGACAAGTATACAGATTTTGCACTGCTTGTTATTATTGCTTTTGATTTCCAATTTATTGACCAAATATTATTGATACATTTGAGTAAAAATATCTTAATTTAATAATTGTAGCACGTATATCTTACGCCATAGAGTTGATTATCGCTTTTAATTGTTGACAACAATTTAGGACCGTGTATAAGGCAAGTAAGTCCCTGCGATGCAACTGTATGGTTTTAGAACCTTCAACTATGGAACTAGACTTGCAATTTGAATTATAGATGCTCCACGCACGAGAACTAGAGGCTCATTGAGAAAGAGATAGTGCTATTTAAATATATAGTTCCATCCCTTTCTCTCACTGGATCAATCAAGTTTAAATACATTCTCATGTCTCAAGTACAGTAAGAGCGGGTTACGGGGAAGTAAAAACGTTTCTGATTGGTTAAAATAGCCCCCGAAAAAATGACGAACCAGTTCTAGCAACGCAATTAAGTGGCACATTATTCTGAATTAAAAGCTCCTAACAATTTTGCATTCTGAAGAGGGTATTTTTCATTCTTAAAAGGAGGTAACTACATAATTTTACTTGTAGAGTTGTAAAAAAAATCCTATTTTAAACATTTACTACCTACCGATATTGCAACATGTTTCCCCATGTAACGTAGTTTCACCTATCAAATTGCGCATCTAGCCCATAGTTGTTTGTATAGTACGAACACCTCAACTGCAAGTCTTACCAGAGGAGCGTGCGGAGGCTTGCGGTGCTGAGATCACTGGCAGAGCATGTTGAAGAACGAGTTCGCGTACGCCATCGGCTTCACGTCAGGATGTGGCTGGAAATTAGAAAAAAAAGAAAATTTAGTTTTTAATGTATGCACTAAAGTATAACAGATGTATAGGTGCTGCTTATTTATTAAACAACCTGCCAGCAGAGAGATAGAAGAAGTAGTAAATTTTATCTTTAGAATTGAGAAAAGGTATATTTATTAACTAAGTAATAAAATTGTTTCTTTTTTTAATTATAAGGCATTTATCTTAACTAAGACACTCATCTTTGTAATAAAAACTGAATTATACTTTTTTTTGTCTACTTTGGTAATTATATTCACATTTACACGAAATGCTACAGCATTACATATAAAGGTAACAAAAATAATTGAATAAATTGAAAGTAAAGAGGTCAGAGAATGATTACCTATTTAACTAAAATTTTTGAAAAATAATAAAAATATATTGTGACACTTACCACAGCTTCATAAGTTGTAAAGTTAGGTTTCAAGTCTTTGCCGTTCATTGTGATGAAAGCACCGAGGTTGCCCATTGTATCACTGTAATACACAAGATCACCATGTTAAAATATGTCAATGAATTATTGATAGAACATAAAAACCCACGTAACGTGCTGAGGAACACAAAGAGACTCGATTTATTATTTATTTAAAAATCATGATAAACTTTCGTAAATTGATCTGCTAAGCGGCAGGTATAAGAAGTATGCATATGAAAACGAAAAAGACTATTTATGAACAGCAATGGTCCAGACTAATCCAACCACTTTTTAAAATTTTATATTGCACTATTTGTGCTTCGCGATTTCACTGGCCTTGCTATTTTCACAAGGCAAGTAGCACAGTACTGATGTTAAATAACCTAAGGGTGCGTCCACATCTGACGAACGAACATTACACGAGAAGCTCGCGAGCCGTTCGAGAGCCAGTCTCGAGCATGCCGCGAACGCACTAGTGTCAATGACGCCGCCTGACAGACGTGCGCGCGCCGCTAATGCTCGTTCTTCAGTAGTGGACGCTCCTTAAGTATTGGTTATATAACATCACGGGAATCTTGCTATAAAATGCAACAAGATTTTTTATGATCCGTCTGCTAGCCTCAGTGGTTAGCGCGTTCAATTATAGCATAGAGATGTTGTTTTATTCTCGGGCCAGTATCTCCCATCGACAATTATTTTCCGCATCTATCTTAAATATTATTAAAAACCTATATCAACTTACCAGTAATTAGGCGCAGAAAACACAGTGATACACTTCCCATCGTGAGCGACCTCATACCCGTCGTTCTTGACCTCGTGGCTCCTGATGACGTAGTCGAGGCCGTTGCGGGAGAGGAACGTGTTGGTGACGTCGGGACCGAACTGGCAGCCCACGCCGCGCTTGGAGGGGGCTCGCCCGAGCATCGGCTGCGGGTCGGACCATAGGAGCTCGCACATTATACCTGGGAAACAAAAATATTCATTTGTAGGTGGCTTAACAGACAGACTATTGTAAATCTTACAGTCTATGCTTTAGCATAAAAGGTAGGACTGTGGGTGCCACAGCCATGTACTATACTGATTTTAGCTAAATCCAGATAGGTTGGATGCCAAACAGAAAGCAAAAGGAGTATGACTGTCGGTATATCGTGCATTTTTTCTTGCATTGCGCTTTCTATAGAGCCCTTCAAAGAGTTTTCGTATTAAAGCGATTCATCTTTAAAATAACAATAAAATAAAATTTTATTAAACGACAGTCTTAATCATAAGTATCCATTTTGATAAAAAGATAATCATTGATACAGTACGCCAGCGGCAACCAGTTGTACACCTCGGCGAATAAGTCCAACATCTTTGTCGTGTATTATGACGTCACAAAGTAAGTACTCACCGTCCTCAGGCGGCTGCTTATTCCTGTCCACCTTCCTGATATCGTCGAGGGTGACGTCATCCTTGGAGAACAGGCCTCCGTGCATGACCATGACCCTGCTATTGATGCAATGGGCCAGCGGCAACCAGTTGTACACCTCGGTGAAGAGGTCCGCCATCTGTGACGTGTACTTTGACGTCACTTCGCCTCGGAAGCCGTACATGCGGTTCATGTCGAGGGTTTCGTGGTTGCCTGAAATATTTACAATTTGATTAGTATGTGAAGCTTTCAAGAAATATTAGTTCTATAAATATATTTAAGAATTTCGGTTTAGATAACATAATCGTTTTTTTTTTTTAATTTTTATTGATTTACAAGTCAAGGTATATTTCATACATCGTGAATACGCGAAAATACATATAATTTTCAAACAACTTAATATATTGTTTTATGCTAGTTTATTCCTACATTCCTGTTGATTACCTAAACCAAGTACATTAGCAGCTTCAGATACTCTTATTCCCAGATACATATAGAACTATTACAAGAACGAAATAGCGAGCAACATAGTATAATAAAAAAACTCACCTCTAGACATATAGAAATGATCCGGGAACAACAATTTGAAACTGAACAACGTAAAGATGCATTCAACACTAAAAGATCCTCGGTCCACGAAGTCTCCATTGAACAGGTAAGGGTTGGTCTCCGAAGGCAGGCCGTTCAGCTTGAATATGTTCATAAGGTCATAGTACTGGCCGTGGATGTCTCCGCAGACAGTGAACTTCTTGTCGTCCGGTACCTTGATGTCAACGAGGGATGGCTGTTTCTGGAGGTAGGCTTTCACGTCGATTAGAATCTGAGGAAGGATGGTTTTATGTTGTTAAGACCACAATATACATAGCTGAATATCATTTGAATGGTTTTAGTAAATTAGTTTTTGTTGCTAAACCTTATTTGAAAGACGTAATCTATTTTTGTTGATATTCCATGAGGTCTGATGTATTTTCTTTGGTAACGAGAAATTATACCTCGTCCATCTATGCATGAATTTAATGTCTCAGAAGAAAAAAATAATAGTTGATTTGCTTGTTTCGTAGGCCCTAACTTACGGCACTAACGTCCTAGAAGATATTTTATGATTTACTTTGTATGATCGATTTTATATAAGTATTATTTATAAAACTACAAATATTGTAACAGTAGTGCAAAAATAAATAAATAGGTATTCGCATTTCTACAGTAGCTGCCAATTAAAGACAACGAATAATATCACGAATAGAAGATGCTGTAAAAAGCCACACGCGATTGTCTAATTGCACTGTTAATTATTTTCTCCTAATTGCATCTTGAATCCTTGATTGAATAAAAACACCTACCAAAAATGCACTATTTTGCTTATATATATTTTACGAGCGTTGTTAACATGTATGCAATGTATTGGTCTAATTTACTTAAATTTATGTGTTTGTTTAGTAATTTTATGTAAATCGAAGAGCTATGTTAATTTGGCTTTTCAGCGAGACATTATCCAAATTGGTCTCATTATATACAAAAACTATATGTACCTTGTAAGCATATTTCTTATGTAACTTTTTCTGCTGCTTATAAAACTCCATTAATTCGGTGACAAACTTGAGCGTAACCTTTCCATCTTCCAGAGTTGGACCCTCGTATTCATCTTCAATGGCTGTAAGACATACATAAATAATTAGTTATTATTAAATATAAAATCATTTTTTTAGTACCATGAAATGTATAGGGTTCCCCCAATAGGATGACTCTTGTGTCTGGCTGTCACAACAAATTTGCTTTTTTTTTTCTTTTTTAAATATGGACAACATCACATACATTGCTCTGAACAAAAAGTAAGTAGCTAAAGCACTTGTGTTATGGAATTCAGAGACAACGAAGGTACCACATACACCCAGACGCGAGACAATGTAGAAAAGTGATTTTCAACATTGTCCCGTCCGGGGCTCGAACCCGGGACCTCAGAGCAAGCGACACCTTGAAAACCGGTGCGTACGCCACGCGACCACGGAGGTCGTCATCTTAAACTGCTGGACCGATGGAGTTAAAATTTAGTTATTCATAAGTATGTAATTTGGTGTACCAAAGAGAGATATGTAACATAAATAAATCAAATATTAATAGTTTTTTTTTATTTATCACATAGGGACTACTTCATATATTTTGTTAAAGTCTTATTGGCACCAACTAATATAACAAAGAAATTGACAATATATTCATGTAACATGATTATTTAAAAACAAAAATATTCATCAAGTTACTTTAAGAATAGTTACCATAACACATTTCCATTTAAATACATTCATATTTTTCCTTTAGTTTCATAGCAACAAGACATTATGCAATATCTAAGGGCAAGTTTAGATAAAGCTACACCTAAAAACCTTACCTGTACAGCACAAATCTTTATTTTGTAACTGAGAATAAGCATGCGAGCAACATGTATGTGTATTTATACTTAGAGTGAGTTCACCATGCTATTAATATATTATAACTGAAAGTTCTGATTCATGGGATTAAATTAGATCTCGTTTATTGGATGTTATTGAAAGTTTTGTTTAGATGTATGAATGTTTGGTTTGCCATGTGAATGATATCCATCTGTACTCTACTCATATTACTCATATGATAAAGCTATATGTCAAGTTTTTTTATATGATGAGCTTATTTCTCAAACCACATACTGGATTTATAATAACTTTTTTATACATTACTGGTCTTGGATGAAAAGCAAGGAGAGTGAAGCCGCAGAGCACAGGTTGTTATTTTATTTATTTTGGTGGAAAGTGGCTCAAGGCAAGAGTTGGAAGTAGATTAGGGGATACCTTTGCTCAGCAGAGAGCAACTAAAACTTCGCGAAAAATATCACTTATTATTAATTATTCCAAATTTTAATTTGACCATTGATTAATTGATATAATTATAATTTTATTCTTCCGTATTTTGCTGAGTAAATCACTTGAGTAAATACAAAATCTACATAACAGATGCAAGCTGCACAAACAAGGTCATATGCGTGCAACATAAAGCAGTAAATGACCGATCTGTGTTAATAACTAGCAATTTAGTAAAGAGTAATTTTAGATTATGGATTAGCTCTGTTTAAATAAGTAACTATCAACAACATTGCTTGTATGTTATAGCAGAGCTAAACTGCATATTTATATATTTGAAATACAAAAGTAACTCTGACTGTCCAGTATGATTTCACGGCTAAACTGTGCAGAATAACAGTATTGATCCAATTGTGATAAAAAATGGGTCTAGACTCAGCTTGAACTACCATGAGGATTGAGGACATAGCCTAAAATAACAACATCAACAAGGGCTTACTATATTCGGGTTGTAAATTAATTATTAATGTAATTGATGGAATCAACCACCAAGAAACAAATATTTAGAAATTTAGCACCAAGGATAACATAATTATCTGAACATTCGCTATTTTCCTTATATTGTGCTGTATGATTTTGCGACTTTTTGTTGCATTTTTGATGACAGTGGAACAGGTTATAGTGATGAAGTATAGTAATAAATATAATGGAAGGAAAACATATTGCGCTTACCCCAAATAAACTGGAAAAAGTATTGCAGAATGAAATTTGCCATCTTATGATATACAGTAAATAAATAGGATAATAATTACTTACTCATAGCATCCAAATTGATAGAATCAGCAATGTTGACCTCCTTCTTATCAACAGAGATAGCTTTTTCAAAGGCAATTTTCTTAACTATTTTATTGCATTCATTATATTTCATTTTAGCATCCTGGTCATTTGGCCTAACTTTGGTTACCTGTAAGTTTGGTTTAAAAAATGTTAAATATGACTACTGTATTGTAATTAAAGAATCAGGATAACACCCAAAGTCAAGATAAAAGTTAGACAAAGCAAAAGTAAGTTGGATTAAAACTATTTAATAATCCAGCCTGTAAACGTCCCACTGCTGGGCACAGGCCTCTTCCCATACAGAGAAGGCACGAATCATTGATCACCACGCTTGCTCTCTGCGGATTGGCAATTTCAGATCCTAAATTTTGGAATCCAGGTTTACTTTCGATGTTTTCCTTCACCGTTTGTCAGAAGTGTCTTAGAATAATAAAGAAAGTACATTTCATCAGTAACTTTGAAAAAGCCACATTGGTTGCCTGGGTTTGAACCTGCAACCTTGTGCATACAAGTCCATTCATTGAACCACTAGGCCACCACAACATTTTTTGTTTGTGTAAAACTATTTATTGTCCGTCAAATACAAAAGTTTACTACAGATCAATTATATTAATCATGTTAAAATACAACCTACTCAAAAAAGTTATTTAAAGTTATTATTATGTGACAAATTATAATTGTGCATAGGATTTTTTTTTAATAAATAATAAATAATAATAAATGCGGACAACATCACATACATTGCTCTGAACCCAAAGTAAGTAGCTATTAAGCACTTGTGTTATGGAATTCAGAAACAACGAAGGTACCACAAACACCCAGACCCGAGACAATGTAGAAAAGTGAGTTTCTACATTGACCCGTCCGGAGATCGAACCCGGGACCTCAGAGCTAGCGACACCTTGAAAACCGGTGCTTACACCACTCGACCACAGAGGTCGTCAAATATTTAGATTGCTATAAAAGAGCTATTGCTATAAAAGATAAACAATACATTTGGGAATATCCAATGAAGTAGTCAAATAAAAGCCTTCTTCCTCTCTCCTACTTTTGCAGTACCTGACAGGGTCCACAATGATCAAAACTTTTAAAACCTACCTTCTTAGTACACTTGTGGAAGCAATAAATATATTGAGTATAGAGTATTGTGAACCAGTTTTATTCTACATCAGTATAAAAATAAGTAACAAAACCGGAAAACAAAAAATATTTTTGCAAAAAAATAACAAACTTGTATTTTGCATTGAGTTGCAAAGACAAAAGGGTCATGTTAAATTATGTATTCATTTAGATTATATCAAGATGATTTGCTGGATATTCTGTACATAAAATATAGCAATAGTAAGATATTTTGTACATAATATATGGAAATAGTAAGATATAACCACTAACTTATGTTTAAATTTAATTAGTAGTAGACAATACTTAATTGGCATTACAACTAATTCCTTAGCGAGTCATTTCGAAGGAGGAAATAACATACTATAATCGTAACTATAGTACTAGTATCTTTACTGTACTCTATTGATTAGTAAACACTTAGAAAATAGCACAGTCATGATCAGCTGCTGCCCAATGTTATGCTTCAATGACTCTTGATACTTACATATTCAAAATCCTTAAGCGCTAGTTTGTACTTTCCTAGGGACATGTAAGCGGCGGCCCTTCTGTAGTAAGCCTTAGTATATGACCTGTCCAGTTCTATCGACTTAGACGCGTCGCTTAAGGCATAACCGAAGTTCTCCAGCCTCATGTTAGCTATACTCCTATTCGCAAAGTACACCGCATTCTTCGGATTCTTCTCTATTGCTTTTGAGTACAACTCAATCGCATTATTGTAACTTTGTTCTGAAATTGGAGGTTATGTCAGTCAAATTTTGTTCTATTCCTGTCACAATCAATATGTTATATCACTTATCATCAAACTTTTAGTGGCGATCAATAAGGTTATTGTTTTTAAAGAATATATTAACATTACTTACTTTTAAAATACTCGTTTGCTTCATTTTTCAATTTATCCGCTGCCTCTATGTCCTCTTTGGAGATGGGCCCGGTAATTTCCTCGTTATTTGCCATAGTTCAGCGTTATAATATTGATATACTTAAAGCGTTAAAAATTGTGAAATAATGACTTAATCATAAGAAATGTGATTTTCTCACATACATTTACATGTTATCCGCAATTCATGAAAAATTAATTGACGGATTAATGAATGAAACCTTGAATGAATTTCTTTTTTTTAGTGATGTGCTGACTTTTGCTACAATGTCTTTTGAGCTGGCTGTCAGTATATTTCTACCGTAAAAACATATATTTTTGAACATTGTTTAACGTTATTTCTAGCCAATTCTTATTAATTTTATCTATAGATGATAATCTTATACATATTGATTTCTTAGGTTTACCCGAATGTTAGACTTTTATATAAATCTATCAGGATCATGGTCACTAGCGGACTGCCCGTAGGCTTAAAATTAATTATAACATAACTAGATGGGTTACTTTAACTAATTTGTAAGTACCTACTTATTTAATAAGTGTAATAACTGGCTCATATAATATTTAGGTCTTTTATGACACGTTAGGGGGCGCTAGCTATCATTTTCTAGGTTATCTGTTCCACATTTACGCGGTTTACTTGTTTTTGTTTTAAATTCCTTAAATTTTTTTTTTATTTTCGTTTAATAAATTCATTCATTTTCTTGCAGTTTAAAATGTTGAAGTTACAAAATAATGTTCTGCAGCTACATGGTGACAGTCGCAAAAATAAGAAATTAATCTTCTGGATAAAACAATACAGTAAATTACTTTTTATTTTATTATTATACTTAGTACTCAATATTCAGCTGGGTATAAATATAAGGTTTTTTAATTTTAGGGCGGACCAGACAAAATAAGTCAACAGAGTACCGAGCTGTAAAACTGGAGCTGAAACGAAGGTGCCGTGAAGTTTTTATTAAATCGCATCTTCATCAACAGAGGTATAACTGCCGGCAAATAACTTGGCAAGAGTCGTTAGATGCGCAGAAATCGTTTTTTAGGTCTCTTTGGTGGTCAAGCGGGACGCGGGGTATGCGGTAGCGCCGATCCGAGCGTGCGATTGGTGCGTTAGTCGACCGAGTCGCCGATCCGAGCGCGCGATTGGTGCGTTCGTCGACCGAGTCGATTAGAGATTGGTGAGTTAGGTCGAATATGCGCGGGTTTACCCCCACTACGTCAAAATCTTGCCAAGTTATTTGCCGGCAGTTATAGGTACCTAATTAGAGATTAGAGGTAGGTATTTAATTTTGTTGCGCAATAATTTATTTCTTCTTGTATTATTTTTTTCTTGTATCATTAAGCAAAAATGACTGAATGAATCTTGGTGACAAACCTAAAAGGTGTGTAGGTACAAAGTAAGAGCACCTGTCTAGATCAGTAATTTATTAATTTCGTCATAATTTTTATTGGGCCGTTATCGATCTCGCAATCAGTTGCTCACTGACAATTTTTGACTAATCTTTGCCAGATATTATTATGGGTAGGTTATGCCTTATACATAATGTAAACTACGTGGGTACATGGGTACGAGTACCTATTTCTTATTTGGCCAATGTAAATACCATGTAGATAACTCATTCGCTATGGTACCCGTAGGTAGGTTTAGGTAGTAGGTAGTTTTGAAATTTAGACTAATCTGCATGCAAAATCATGTTTATGGGTAAACAAGACCAAAAAGTCTTTATGCTGTTTTATGAATGAAGAAGGATGGATAACACTCGTATCATTCTTTTCTATAGGGAAAGAAAATTATAAATTACTTTGTAATACAGGCAGTATCTATAATATACCTATGAGACCCCTTTTGAAGAACTTAGATCCAGCCCTCTCTTGCTGTTTGCCATACAGGCGTATTTTTTTATAACGTAAGTAGTTAATTTTTCTATTGCTCTGGCTAAAGGAATTTATAGTTTTTCCAAAACAGTCCGGTGAAGCGGGCAAAGCTTGGGGCCTGACGCCTGACTATATGAGGCAGACCACTTAACAAAACAGTACATAGGTAGGTATAATTCTCTACTTAATAAAACAACCACAATAATTATTAAATATATAATAAAATTTATTAGATAATACGAATAAATAACTAATAAAAGTTCACATAACTTATGAATACAACTTACACAACTAAATTAATTTAGTTCTTAATTAAAAGCTAACTGCAACAACGCACATACAAGTATCACAATAATACTGCTCTTGATTAAGAATGCTGAACTGGGTTCGGGACATTCGGAGTCTTGTGGGATTTCTGTGAAGTAGTCCGCGTAGAGTTCTTCTCTCTGTTGTATGAGGCCAGCGATGGCTTGGGTGCCAGCTGCTGGCATGTCTCTCTCACGACTCAACTGCCAAACACTCACTAGAAAAGGAAACAAAAGATGGTTTTAAATTACGAGTATTAATAGTCAAAGCTGTGGCTTGAGACCGAAAAATCTGAATTTGAACGAAGACCCTTGCCCAGAAGTACCTCCATAACATTTAACGAGACACGGGACATGTTACTCGCTCCCGCTTCGAGAACGAGCGCATATCTCGGGGCATTCCAAGGACTTAGTTACTAAGGGACATGTTTCACTACATGGTGCTCCATGTATCCTCTATTGTTTCTACACTTTGAATTATTTATGTAACAAGCCAAGTAAATAATATTAACATACCTTGTCTACGCAAGTCACCAACGTTGGAACATCTGTATGCTAGGGCATAGTTTGTGTAATCGGTGGCCAGAATCGATATCTGCGTTACCTTCGTTTCTGAAAAAAAAATTACCCAATTTAAAGAAAAAAAAATGAAAATGACATAGAAAACAAAAAAAAAAATACATTTATTGACATAGGTACAAAAGAGCGCGCGAAAAAGAATAAAGTCTAATAAATTGTAATAACATCAACTGTATAACTCGGTCCCAGACCTGATCTTAGTACCTCCTCAAAGAAAATTTTTTTACTATGATAGGTAGGTACTTAAAAAAAAAATTAAGCCATATTTTTTCAACATTTTACGTAAAGTGACTTGAGAGTGAAGTGTTTATAAAATTTCTTAAAGGCCGATAAATTATGGTTAATGAAATATTGGTGATAATTGTGTATATTCCTTACCTTCAGTTTCAGGATCAACCCAAGTAACAGTCATAATTCCGTCACCAGACACCATTCCTGTGGCCTCTTTGGTCTCCAATTCTTCATTAAGGACGTAATAATCCACAATATCTACGCCTCCAGTTTCTGAGTTAGGGATGAACCTAGTACCAGCACAGTTACGGTTCTGAACTGGGTCGTACTGCGAGATGTGATACCAATTTCCTTCGAACTGCAAACCAAAAACATTACATCTTAATACGGTCGTGTATTACATGGAATAGTTAGACAAACGACAAATTTGCTCATATTATATCTATCTGTTCGTTGCTCTGGTGAACATATTTACAGTATCCAAACATTAACTTAAATAATAGGCTGAAAAAAATAAAACTATAAATAAAACGATATCTTACGCTAGTCACGTTGAAGCCCGGTACACCTGGGATAGTAAGGTCACACTGGCCAGGTAATATGACAGATCCGTCAGTTTTGTCAGGATAATGGAAGCAGACTTCAGCACTCTGATTGACTGACACGTACAGGTGATCGTGCAGAACGGCGTTACCGTCGATAATGGTTTGCATTGCTTGTTGGGCAGTAGCGTCTATCACACGGGTCTTGCTGTGCACAGCGCTCCATACTGAAATAATGTATCATGGTATTACTAATCATTGACCAGGAGAAATTTTTTTGAGACTACACGCATAGCCACGCGTATATCACTGTGCCTGCTATTAGTGAAGTGACGTGCTGCGGGTCTGATCGCCATAACAGAAAGTAGTATGATCCACAAATGCTTGTTATTTGTGGACGTGCATTGAATTTGTAAAAAAAATCAAACAATGTTATACCTTGCTATTGATAACAATGATAACTTACCACGTCTGTATTCACCGTCTTCTTCATTCGTGCACGAATATAAGAGAGCATAATTCTGGTAATCCGTAGCAAGCACCACAATTTCTGCAAAGAAATAGGTTTTTAAAAATAGCAGTGTTTGTCATTGGAACGAATTCACAAGCTACTGATCTCGTGTAGAATAAGAATAAATAATCAGCCTATAAATGTCTCTTCGCGTATAGCGAAAGAACGAGCATTGATGGCAATCAAACCAAAAATCCATATTTTTTTGGTTTCCAGTTTGGTCACGATGTTCTCTTCTATCGATTGTCAAAGAAATCTCAGAATAATTAAGAAAGTATATATAATTTAGAAAAAGTTACACTCGTATTTGCCTGCAATGGGTTTGAATTTATAACCTTATGCACAAAAATCCTAGTTCCCACGTTAACATTTAAATTACAAAATGTAGTTACCTTCTTGTATGACGCCGTTACTGTCAACTTTACGTAACACACCATCCTCAGATATAGTTACAGTGAAGGTCGTAATGTTGCCATTGTTGTTGACAACATTCGTATCCACGACCTGGAGAGTATCGCCTGATTGTTGGTAATATGAGCTAATGCATTCTCCTTCAAATGCGTCCGAATGATACCTTTCCATTTCATGCCACCAGCCAACGAACTGTGGACAAGGAGAAACGTCATAATATTGGGTTTGGTTAGGTATTCTTAGATGTAATATCGAACAGTGATTACAGCTCCAGCAAACAACCAAATAGTAGGAACGTTTAGCAGTTAAAGAACATAAAAATAATACTTTCTGGCCAACTTACTTGAGTGGGATCCACTTGGATACCCGGAACATTTTCACATTGTCCTCTGAAGCGTGGTGCCCTGAGAGGTTCAAGTTCAGGCACGTAGAAGCAATCTTCTAATTCTTGACTTGTCTTCTGATAGTACTTCGGGTCGAGACCTTGAGTTGCAGCAATAACGGCATCTACTTCCCTCTCTGCCTCTTCACTTAATGTGCTGTTTCTACTAAGTATCCAACTGCCAACTGTGAACGAAGGTTAGGGATTTAGTGCAATGAATGTACTTACTAGCAAAAAATAGCAATGTTGGTAAAATTTTCAATTGTAGTTTATGTAAATGGAAATCCCATCAAAAACACAAATGTGAAAGGCTGCCAAGTTCGATACTATGGGAATGCTTCGCCTATAAAAGAAGTGAGATCTGAATAAGTACCAAGTTCCATAAAAATACCTCAAATCATAAATAGTTATAGGAATGCACACTTGATTTCCAGCAGTTTTTAAGGTACATTTTGAATAAGTATCACGTTACATAGAAATACCTAAAATTATAATAGTCAGAGAAACGCACACCGGTTTTTTAGCAGTTTCCTGATAACATTTATTATTTTCAGCACTTTTTAATGATGTTACTTCGCAAGTTTTCACACACCACACACCTTTTCAATGCAATGAATCGACACCTTTGGACTGCAATGTGTCAAGTATATAATTTTCTATTAAAACTTGCCAAGTTACATCATTAAAAAGTACTGAAAATAATAAATGTTATCAGGAAACTGCTAAAAAAACCGGTGTTCGTTTCTCTGACTATTATAATTTTAGGTATTTCTATGTAACGTGATACTTATTCAAAATGTACCTTAAAAACTGCTGGAAATCAAGTGTGCATTCCTATAACTATTTATGATTTGAGGTATTTTTATGGAACTTGGTACTTATTCAGATCTCACTTCTTTTATAGGCGAAGCATTCCCATAGTATCGAACTTGGCAGCCTTTCACATTTGTGTTTTTGATGGGATTTCATTTATTTTTGTTAGGTGTAGGTTCTTTAATATTTTTTTATCACTTTTGCTTTAGGAAATGTCTCATTCCACTTAGTTGTAAAATTAGAAATTATTTAGACTATGCGAGAAAAAATAGTCTTTTTGACTGATTTAGCGCACCTAGTGTACCTAGTGACCTGCTTTGCACTTCGTAAATCGTGGGTTCGGTTCCCGCAACAGACACACACAGAGTGGTGAACAATTTTATTGTTCTTGTCTTTAAGACAAACATGTATAGTCTTAAATTGGTATGTATCTAAATTTAAATAAGTCTTATCTCATTTCCACTCCATATCTACCTACATATAGTAGAACAAAATTACACATTCGTTGTTTTCGAAACTGACTCACACTTGGCCTTTTCAGATTTTTACTTTATTTCGACCTAAAGACAAACCTTCGAGCCAAATTTCAGGTCGGTACGACCATTGGAAGATACAGTCATTTAGTTCATTATGACTTCATAGTAGAAAAAAGTTAAAACTTCGCTATTTTTAAAACTGACTCACACTTGGCCGTTTTCAGATTTTTCCCTTTACTTTGACCTTAAGACCTATCTCCATGCCAAATTTCAAGTCAGTACGACCATTGGAAGTGGTCTAGGTTTTTGATGAGTCAGTGAGTCAGTGAGTCAGTGAATCAGTGAGTGTATAGTAAAAATAGCGATTTTCTGACGTCAATATCTCAAGAACTACTATAGGTAGAATAATGAAATTTTGTATTCTAGACAATTAAGGGGATGTCAACAGACCCTCGAAATTTCATATGCGTAGATAAAATATGTTTTGAGTTATAGGGTGGTCGAAATTGGCCCGAAATGGTTCGTGTAATATAACCCACGGCCGGTGTGTCGCTTTTTTTTGCTCGAACTTGGCGGACACACTGCCGTGTGTCTAGATATCTTCAAGTTAAGCATGAGCATGTATTATTGTATTGTAAAAAATTCATTTAAAAAAAGAATGTTACCTTTTCTTTCATTGGTTTCGTAGTTAGTGGCACAGCTATATACCACAGCGTATGAAGAGTAATCGGTTCCCAATACTAAGTAGTTGGATGTTCTGGATTCTGTAATAAGTAAATGATTGATTAATATGTTTGTCCCACATGGGTCGATCGGTTATTATCTAACGTAATAAAGAAAAAGCTGGTTACCTTCATTAACATCAAAATTGACGTTTAGTGATCCACTGCCGTCTTCATATGCAGTGGCAGTGCCTTCAATGGTAAATAGCTTTTTATCAATGACTTGGCTATTGACCACCCTAACTGTAGCACCCTGTAGATCACTGTATACAGCGCGGTTACATTGTCCAGTCTGTGTTGGCTGCGGGTATCTTGCTATTTCTAACCAACGGCCAAGGTACTAAAGGAAACAGAAACAAAACGTTAGGTATTTTTTTAATGCAATGGCTTGAAATTAGTCGATATTGATTGAGGATATTTAAAAAGTGCGAGGAATGTCGTGCGAGTTGCAGGTAATGTACCGCTACATACATTTCCCGCATCTAAATCAGGCCTTAAGCTCAGTATATGTCCCACCGGATGATATGAGTTACTATCTCGTCATTATTACTTCATATGGCTTGACTATAATGGACTTATTTACTTGTCGTAATTTAATGCCATTTTAGAAATACAAAGTAATCTTGCATCTTATCACTAGTAACTAAAATTGAAGACTCCTTGACACGGGAGACTGAAAATTGACCTGAAAACTTGAAATTCTATGAAAATGATACCAATAATGAATAGGTTATCCTTTTTCAACTTACTAGGTTAGCATCAAAGTCAGGGATGCCCTTAATATCAGGATTGCACGGTTCTGGCAATACAATTTCAGTGGGATTATCGAGGTCAGGTAAGTGGAAACAAGCGTTGATGTCTTGACCAGTTTCCCTGTAGTACGGCTCATTAAGATCGACATTCTCAACCACCAGCTGGTTGATGGCATTGACGGCTGATTCGGACAGGCTTGTGCGGTTACGGCTGAGCTTCCAACTGTAGACTGGAAAATACGAAATGCATACATAAAACAAAAATAAATAAACAAAATTAATCAGCACATGAACGTCCCACTGCTGAGACCTCTTCCCATATAGAGAAGAAAAACTTTCATAAAATATTTCTGCAATAAACTATTTAAGTGCGACAGATAGAACATTAATTACCTTGTTTTCTTTCGTCTTCAAGATCGAGATCCCTGCAGCTGTATAGTACCGCGTATTCTTCGTAATCAGTGTCCAAGATATACACCTCATTGAATGGAACTGCAAAGTATAAGATCAGGTTATTTTTAGTCAAGCACAACATTCACACCTTGTAAATCATGTTGGTCCAAATAAACTGTGAGTTTCTGGTAACTATTCAGGTGAACTACTAGTTTGAGAATGTACCATTATGTTGATGTTCTATATTGCTTGATATTCGTAAAGCTGGCGGTGCTTTACATTTAGCAAAATTGCTCAACGTGGAGTGTAATATAGCTAAGGCTGGAGCCATTTAAATTGCTCATATAATTGCACGATAATCTGATATAAGAAATTACCTCCATTGTTGGTTATAGTGATGACTCCCCTGCCATCGGTGGCCACAGAAGCTTGCATTACAGAAGAGAATTGTTCCTCTTCGTTCACACTGGTTTGAATGACACTGAATGTGTTGGTGTTTTCATCCAGGGTATAGCTGGAGGCAGTACAATCACCTTCTTGGAGATCAGATGGGAACCTTGATACTTCGTGCCATGTACCTTGGAACTGAACACAACAATGTTTGATTAGTTTACTAGTTTTTGCTTGTGACTAAGCGTTGTTAACACGGACTATAGAAAATACTGAATCATGAAATGGGAACATACAAGGTAATTAAAAAGTCTAAGTTAATCTAGGTTATGAACCATTGATTCAATTTCCAGTTAGGAAGTAGTACACATTTTCCCCAAAATCATTCAATTTATGATATTATCATTATCATTTGACGTCTACGTAAAGTATTTTTGCATGTTGATATTACCTTAAAGTATTCAAAAAAACTATCTTATTACATCGAGTTCAGAAATTCGCTTCCGGTAATATTATTTGAAGATTAAAAGTTGAGACGACTGACGAACGTTCTCAAAGTAGGTAGTAACTAGTACTAGATTCCTTTCCGAGCCTGAACAGGGTTAAAAAAGGCAAAGTAAATGGTACTTACCAGTGCCGGATCAAAATCTTGCATGTATGATATATCGTCGGTACATGATCCGTATAATATGACGTCACCGCCGTTGTTATCAGGGTAGTAGAAGCAGTCTTCAGGCGTATGTTTCCTTTCGACATAGTATTTCGGATCTAGGACTTGTACATTCTGTATAACGTTGTTGATTTGTTGGATATGTTGGGCTTCGAAGGTTTTCTTTCGACTTAACTTCCAACTGAAAACTGTTAGTAAAAAAATATTTAGAATCCATACTTTTTTATAATGACAGTACCTGTAAATATTGCTTTTTAAATTATTTACCTTCTCTGGATTCTGTATCAATGTTGCGGCAAGAATACACGAACGAAAAGTTTTCATAATCCGTGGCCAATACCCAATAATTTCTTGTAACTGTAAAATAAATATCAGTTATTATTTTTTGGTCATGAAAATTGTTGCGAGAAATAAAAATTAAGTAATTCATTCAAAGTGGTTTAGTTAGTAAAACAGCACTAAATCCGTTGTTTTATAGTGCTATAGCTCAGATAAGAAGAATAATATTTAAACTTACCTAATTGGCCGTTAATCTCGAAGTTAACTTCAAACTTCGCACTTCCATCGTTAGTCGCTGGAGTGGCATTACCAGGTCGGGATTGCAGAAGTTGATTAACGATTTGTGTGTTCAAAACTTCCAATGTATTATCATCGTTCAAAACGTAGTTGGCAGTGTTACATGTTCCACTTTGGAAGCCAGTTGGGTAAGACTCCAAGTCAAACCATTCGCCTTCATACTGAAAATTAAATTAATCATTTGTAAAAGTAGACATTGGAAATTACTATTTAGTGATTACTATGGGTTTTTAAAAAAGTAGGCATTTTTTTATATGATTCTAGGTAAGATCGGTTCCGAATCCATCGGCAGCCTATATTGAAAATATTTAGAAACCAAATAACATTAAAGACAATAAAGAGACGTATTAATTCTCGTAATAATGTCTGTTTTTTTTTTAATATAACACTTACCGCCTTAGCATTGAATTGTTGAAAAACTTGAATGTTTTCGTCACATTGTCCGGGGAACACAACGTTTATTTCGGGGTTCGGTGTCGGGAAATAGAAACATTCAGCTTCCGTTCGGCCTACTTTCTGGTAGTATTGTTTGTCTAGTACGTCGATGCTTTCAACAATGTTGTCGATTTTCTCCGTTGCCGATGGTGACAATACGTTGTCTCTACTCAACTTCCAGCTCCAAACTAAAATATTGTACACGTTATAAAATGTTATAATACAACATTTAGTGCGAAGATCAGGATCGAGAAAAGTTGAATGGAGTTATTGTATTCATGTGAAAAAGAATATGGAGTAGACGACTTATTTGTAACATGACACCGGACATCAAGACGATAAATGTTCTACAACGTTAGAACGCTAAAACATAATCCTCAGGACTGATTAATGGAAAGATCACCCGTTTTGATTTCTATAAGTGGTTTACATTACATACCTCTTCTTTGGTCATCTCCTAAGTCTTGACACGTGTAAACGAGCGCGTAGTTATCATAATCAGTGTCTAAGATCCAATAGTCCGTTGGTTCACCAGCTGGAATAAAATTAAGGCTTTAATTAGAAACATTTTTAGTCATAGTCATATATCCCATGGTGTGTCTAACATCGTTTTCGCATTTGAAGTCCAGAGAGAGACTACATGATATACAACGTTACATGTGTAAACTCTATTTCAAAGTAGTGATGATTCTCATAATTTATCGTTGCCTACTGATGATCTTCTGCCATCACATTTCCAAACACGTGGGTTTCGTACCAAATTGGGCAATACAACATGAAAAGTCAATCTATCAATCGGAATCGGGACTTAACGTCGATCAATGCATGACTGAATTACTTTTAAACATGCATTGGAACCACGAATGAATATAAAAAGGTTTAGAAATACTTACAGCCGGGGAAAGTGACTAAGAGTTTAGCGCTTCCGTCAGATGTAGCTAACTCAGCGGACCCTGTGATAGTGAACAGCTCCTGACCTTCCACTCTGGTGTTATATACTATCACTGAATCATTCGGCCCTTCTGAATACGTGGCAGTATTACAGGTTCCTGTTTGGAAGCTAGTATAGTACGATTCGATTAAGCGCCAGTGTCCCAAGTACTGAAATAAAGGAGGAAGTGATTTATTAGGCATTTTACAATTGTTTATTACTATAGATTTTTTTGGTCTTTCAAAAGATACCTACAAAGTAAAGTTAGAATAAAAGAAAAGGTAGAAATTAGACTTAAAACACATTTGTGGGTGTGTACAGTGTGTACTACTCCACTTTTTGAACCGGTAGGCGCTGATAGTACTTTTAATATAATTTGATAAACACCTCTATTCTTAAGTCGAGGGTTAATAATCAAATTGTACATACCCGGGCTGGTTCAAAACCTTGTAAGACTGGAATGTTGGGATCACAACGACCAGGGAATATCACAGGGTCATTGACACCCAACTCAGGGTAGTAGAAGCAGGCGTTGTCCGTCTGCTGAATGATTTCGTAGTAATCGTTGTTCAGAACATTCACTTTGCTCATAGCTTCATCGATCAATGCATGATTTTCAGGAGTAAGTTGTTTACTTCTGCTGAGTTTCCAACTGAAGACTGAAACATAGGATAAATAATGGATTTTCAATTATGTACCGAAGCTTCCAGATATATTTATAAACTTAGATTTTTTTTGGTGTATTGGTCAATCGTTATCAAGCAAAAATCTAATAATAGTAATAAAAAGAAAAATAAATGAGATTTCAAAAGTAAAAATAGGCGCTGATTCTGAATATGGACTGGTAGACATAAGCTTGATCACTCATTTCATAATTTCTAGCAAAATAAACATTGTACAGTCTGGATAATTTTATTTCAATTAATTATAAAACTAACCTCCTCTGTAATCATCTCTGGTTTTGGCACAACTGTATACAAGAGCGTAACTCGTGTAATCCGTGTCCAGAATCCAGTACGGTATGATTATAGCTGCAAAAAGAATAACACAATTAATAATAATATCTTTCCATTTTTTTTAAATAATTTTTTAGTGTCATGTGGCTCGAGACAGGAATGTCTGGAGTCAGACGGGGGAGACCTTTGCCCAGCAGTGAGGTTATAAAAAAAAGAAAAAAAAAAAAGAAATTTGAACTTACTTTGGCCATCAGACTGGATTACAATTTGCAGTTTTCCACTGTTGTCATTTTGAGTTTGGAATGTGACACTGCTTTCAGTTTTCGATAGTTTTTGGTCAAACACATTGAAGGAATTAAGAAGGAAACTGGTTGGGGAGTCAGGTGTAAATTCATGGCTTATGCATTCTCCAGTCTGTTGTTCCTTTGGATAAGCTTGGATTTCGTGCCAAGTACCTTTGAACTGCAAAAATAGTAGAAGTTTAATACCTAATCAAAACTTTATTGAATCCCATAATTACTGAGTAATGAGACCCTACTTTTATGAAGTTGGTTTAAAAACATAAGCGTTGCAATTTTAGTAATACAAAGTATTTTCTTTTCTGTCTTGTATATTTTAGTTTAAACTTACTTTGTCAAAGTCAAAAGCAGGTACAGCCTGTATATTCTCATCACAGACACCAGGGAATTCTACTGGTACTCCAGGCTGGGGTTCAGGGTAATAGAAACAGCCTTCAGGAGACTGATCTCGTTTGATGTAATATCTATCATCCAAAAACTTATAATTCTGAATTATTTCTTCCATAGCTGTTATACCAGAGTTTGGCAAGTATCTTTCTCTGCTTAACTTCCAACTTACAACTGAGGACAGAAAATTCATTATTATTTTTCTAACTACTTGTATAAGTGTTTTTTTTTGGTGCTTAGAGTAAAATACTAACCAGACATGAACTCATCATCAACATTTGAGCAGGAATAGACGAAAGCATATGATGTGTAGTCAGTAGACAGAACCCAGTATTCTGTACTTCCTGTAAAGAAAAAAAAAAAAATTGACTTAATATCCAAATTCAGGGAACAAACAAACAACGAACGGAGTGAATGCAAATAAACATGAAACTTTGTGTCATATGGACATCAAACGTAACACGAAAGTAAACCGAAAAAAAAAACAATTTAACCGAGATATTCATAGAATTTTAATTTGGCATGTAGTGGCATTGCTTAAGAACGACTCGACCGATTCATCCGTTTTTTTTTGTGTTCGGACACTGTTGTATATGTTCGAAAACGAAACATACGCGGGCAATGTCGGAAAATTCTATTGGTATTTTTATAAGAAAATTGTATCGTATAAATTGACAGGACAAAGACTGTCTTATCAGCTAGTGTTCAATAAAACTCACCTTGAACAAACCCATCGAAAGTCACTTCAAGTTTAGCACTGTTATCATCAGATGTTACTACAGCTTTTCCAACAATAGTATCTAAGGTCTCGTTAACGACTTGAGTATTAAATACGCTGACGGTTTCAGCGTCATACAGATCGTAGAAAGCATTGGGACAGGAACCATCTTGGAAAGGCATAGGATATGATTCGATGTCGTGCCAAAGTTTCAGATACTGTGAAAAGAAAAAAAAACAATTTTAATTATCGGTAAATATAGGTACGCATTAGGACTCCCACACAAAACTACGATGCGATGCGGATCGATGCGATGCGACGCTATATGCAAGAACTTCTAGTTAAATAAAGTTCAAAATGGAACGCGAGCTCCGCAAATATTTGCGATGCGATGCGAATACGCATTTATGTGTGGGAGCCCTTATTCAGGTGTTAAGCAGTGAACCTTTTTAAATAACAGTAAACCAGAAAAAAGGCTTTATACAAAAAAATAACTGTTTGTAAATAAGAAAAAAAGCTGTGATCTTCAGTGTAAATAAAAAATATATGACAGTATTTAGCGCAAAATAAAAAGAGAATAAAAGTTTCGAATTTCATAACACCCAATTCATTTATGTAGCAGTTTTGATTAAGTTTTCTTACCGCTGCAACATCAAAGTTTTGGACAACTGGTATATCCTCGCGACACTGGCCACGGAAGACGACTGGGAATCTTGGGTCAACTGGCGGGTAGAAGAAACAATCATCTTCACTGCGACCAACAGTGTAGTAATAGGGTTGGTGCAATACGTCAATACGGTTGATGACTTCATTAATCTTAGTAGTTGCTTCTGGGCTAAGAGTGTCTTGACGGCTCAGTTTCCAACTGTAAACTAAATTACAAATATAAGTTAGTAAAATACTGAAGTACAGAAAATAGAGCACAGGGACTATCTTTCGGTTTGGGACAGGTTGGCCAAGATAAAAATTGTTAGTTGGTTGTTCTTATTTGTATTTTGGCTAACAAATTATTGACAAATTACATGGATGGCCATGTAATTTGGCAAGAGTCAAAAATATTATGCTGCTCTTCAGCAGATCCTTATATTAATACTACTTATAAATGCATCTTGTCAAAAAAAAATTGTAACATAATGAGATGTATGACATTTTAAATTTAAAGTAAATAAGTAAAATTACCTCTTCTTTGATCATTTTCCAAGTCGACACAGCTATAGCCTAACGCATAGTCTGTATAATCCGTATCGAGTACGATGAACTCCATTGATTCTAAAAATAAATTATTCATTTTAGCAAGCACGTAATATGAGGGGTTTTTTATAAATCAATAAATTAAAACCAATGGTATCTTCATTACCAAGATTTAATAACATCTTAAATAAATACAAAAACAATCCCGACGGTTTTTTAACAATAATAGTATATTTAAGTAATAGGGTTAAAGAATTAGATAAGAAACATCAACTTACGGCTTGGGAATGTAAAGAGGAGTTTGCCAGTGCCATCGGTGCTGACGAGACGAGCAGTTCCAGAAATACTAGACAGAGCATCTCCCACAACTTGTGAATTCTCCACGTCAAGAGTGTTACTGGCCGTGTCACTGACCTTGTATCGAGCTACATTACATGTGCCAGTTTGGAAGTTAGATCCATAGGACTCGATAAGACGCCAACGTCCAGAGTACTACAATAAAATTTAATTTTAGTTTCCTTCTGATTTAGTGGCTTGGCTTGTTACAATTTGAAAGGATCTGCATTAAGATTGTAGAATGAAAATTCAAAATTTACCTTGTTAATATCAAAGTTTGATATACCAGCAATGGTACTGTCACATTTTCCGGGGATAATGACTGGTTCACCGGGGCTCAGATTTGGCAGATGGAAGCACGCTTGGTCTGATTGGTCCACCTTCTCGTAGTATCGGTTGTCTAACACGACCACTCTTGAGATAGCGTCATCGATTGCTGTTTGGGCACCCTGTGTGAATCCTGCCTTAGATTTGCTGAGTTTCCAACTCCAGACTGAAATTTAGAACGTAATGACATAAAAACGCTTGGTTTTGAAGGGCGAGAGATACTGAAACTATTTTTATTCGAGCTCAGCTTGATGATCACAAATAATACGCTACCTTGTCTATAATCTTCGTCTTGTTGTATGCAACTGTAGGCCAGTGCATAGTTCTGGTAGTCAGTGCTCAGAATCCAGTATGGAATTACGATGGTACCTGTAAAAACAGAAATATTTTATTAGCACCTTAAATAACAATATCAACTTTTAAACTGAAGTACAAATTTGTGAAACACGACAGACCTGAACCGGTGGGGGATGGGACGGTGAATGTGAACTTTCCACTGTTCGCTGTGTCACTGGGTGCGACGAGCGTTGTGCTCGTTGTAGTGAGAGCTGCATTGAACACATTAGATGACTGCACGTAAAAGTCGGTGCCCGATACTGTGAACTGGCGGTTTACGCACTGTCCATTTCGGGTACTCTCTGGATATGCTTCAATTTCGTGCCACACGCCTTGGAACTGTAATATAATTTTAACATTTAAAGGCACGTCTTCTGACGAAAGTTTCAGAAATATTTTTGGTGTTTTGTTTTATTTCGTTCTTCTTACCTGTTGCATGTTGAATTGCGGCTCCGCAGCTATACTGTCATCACACTTTCCTGGGAACACTACTGGCTTGCCGGGCTCATACACGGGGAAGTAGAAACAGGCTTCCGGGCTGTGATCACGGGTTATGAAGTATCGTTGGTCCAATATAGGAATGGCATTCATAAAGTTTTGTATATCGAGATTGTATTGTTCGTCCAACTTTTTTTTTCTGCTTAGTTTCCAAAGAGAAACTGAAATAAGAACATTTTTTAAATTAAACAGAGCTTCAAGACTTAAAGTCAATAATTACTGGACGCGTTACTACTTACCATACATGAACTCGTCGTCATCGTTTTGACAGGAGTACGCAAGCGAGTAATCATCATAGTTGGTGGTAAGAACCCAGAGGTCTGTCGTAACTAAAACCAAAAATAAGATCATTATATTTTTTAAGTCCGCATGTAGGTACCAGAATGTGTAATTTCAAAGGTAGAAAGTGCCACCCATGTTTAGGGCTGCTTTATAAAACTCTTATAGAACAATAAGTAAGTAAAAGACGTCAGGTCTCACCTTCATTGCCTCCTATATTGAAAGTTACTTTAAGTTTTGCACTGTTGTCGGTGCTCGTTTCCTGCACTGCAGTTCCCGAGATCGTAACAAGTCCCTCGTTAATGACTTCTGAATTCAGTACTTGGACCCCGCTTTCAGTCAAGGTGTAGCGAGCATTATTACACTTGCCGTTCTGGTGGGTGACTGGGTACGACTCAATGTTATGCCAAAGACCCATGTACTGAAAGAGGATTTTTTTTATTAAAAATGTGCCGGACATTGATATATTTCTACTCATTAACATCTACATTGTTGTGAGAAATAGCGTAGTGGCACCAGTGTTCGACACTTTAAGGAGATAGTGTGCTTCTTTATTAAATTAAAGGTCAATTAGTCACCTTTAAACCAAAAGTAACAATTGAGTATGGTAAGGTATATTCTTGAGATAAGAATATAATGTATTATTTTTATTTACTATACACAGACTAGAAAAAAAATCAAAAATAGGAAAAAGTGTACGAATCTCCAGTCTTCGACACCGAATCTCCAGTAATCGACACCCAGTCATCGACAGTTACCAGTTACCGACACCCCAGTTATCGACAGTTACCAGTTATCGACACCCCAGTTATCGACAGTTACCAGTTACCGACACCCCAGTTATCGACTATTATCTATGAAGTGTATCTGCCAAATCATCACCCCATTAGTGGGTCTTTAAAATAAAATTACCTGTTTAATAAGTATGCATTTATTGTCCACTGTACAATAACCATATTTCTCTTTATAATGTGTATAAATTATACAGGGTGTTAAGAAAACCCTGTCCGACCCGTGAAGGTGTTGTTAGGTATCGATATCTGATTACAAAAATGTGAAAAAAAATTGAAAAAAAGAAAAAAAAATTATAACCTCAAAAATATTTTTTTTCTCAAAAGTCTAGAGAGAGAGTCGGCGTCGTAACAGTTGCTACCTATTTACCAAACAAAAGGCCCCCAAAAATACCGACGAAATTGGTTTTATAGTTTTTGTTTTAATCTCAAATTTAGGGAATTTCGGGGCAAAAATAGGCCATTTCGAAATCCATTATTATTATTTTTATCATGAATATTCCAAATTTGATTTTTTGATTGTGAACCCTTTAACACCCTTTCGGATCGGACAGGGTTTTCTTAACACCCTGTATAAATACAAGACAGAAGATATTGACAAAATGAGTTTTTGATCAATTATAATTTTTTAAGTGAAAACTGCTTTAGCGGCGTTGTACCTACACTTTTTTTGTTGGGTAAGAAATGTTGGACACATGACCTGATTGAAAATCTTTTCGCCATTTTTTTACAGCTGCTGCTGCTTTTTCTTACTGGTCGGGAGTATATTTTTTTCTCAGAGCCATCTGTAAAACCAATCATCGACACATATTATTCCCACATATTGTCGATTACTGGTAGCTCGACTTTGATTAGTTTACTTCAAATATCTACCGAGAAGCAAAGTAAGAAGAGCTATATTCGCCTGTCAAATAAAAAAAATGTATCAAAAAATTACTATCGACACGTGTCGATTACTGGAAAAGTCAGTTTGTGAGAACCAGTGATCGACACCAACATTTTACTAATATCAAAATAATCTTAAACTTACGTTATAACAAAATTCCTTCCTATAGTTCTTATAAAAACCCGTAAAACTCATAAAATTCAAATCACTTACAATACATTAGCATAATTAACAAAGAAATGTACTCACTTCCTTAACGATTTCAGTAAGAAATGTTGTTTTTTTCACCGGTACTCTAGCCACAATCAGGTGTCACACCGCTACTTTCAAAATAAAACAGTAAATATTTCTCAAATGTCAATGGGAGCCAGTCAAAAGTGTGCTTTCTATGTTACAGTGTCGTCATATTAAGAAATCGGTTTCCTACTCTTATTCTATTGAATAAAAAAATAAAGTGTCGATTACTGGTCCTTGTCGGTCACTGGTGCCACTACGCTAATTATATTTTGAAATTTTGACTTACGTCCTGTACGTTGAAGTTGGTCACTACTGGTATATTATTATACTGGCTGCATTGGCCGCGGAACCTGACAAGTGAAGAACTGTCGACTGGAGGGTAGTAGAAGCAGCCGGTTTGCGAACGGTCCACTTTGTAGTAATAGGGATTGTGTAATACGTCAATGGTGTCGATAATTCTATTAATATTTGTGATTGCGGTTTCAGATAGAATATTTTCACGGCTCAATTTCCAGCTGTAAACTACAAAAAACAACATTATTAGTGACATCATAGAGGGCGTGAAATTTAGAACATCTACATAGTATAAATATAGAGAAAAAAAAGCAAAGCAAAATATCATTGGTTTGGTCTCTTCTTTCTTTCTTGCAGGCTTTTTCGTTGTTATTAGCCAGACAGTCGACAATGTATTAAAAGTGTATTACTACGTGGCTGCACAAATTTGGTAAACAAAACACATTTAGAAAGAAATGGTATTTATTTAAATCATGGTCTCGGTTTTGCGTTAACTGGCACGAATAACTTCTTAACCCTAATATATTATTAAATTATTTCACTTCTACAAGCATAACTAGAACACAATGAATATTTACCTCTCCGTTGATCGTTTTCCAGGTCTACACAGCTGTACGCAAATGCATAGTTAGTGTAATCCGTATCCAGTACAATGTATTCCATTGGCTCTTCACCTGAAGCAAGTAAGATGCGTGTTTATTATTTGCTCTATTCTCACAGATAGTTTATTTCTGAGGTAGATAAAAAAACGTAATATGACGTTATCATTGGTTTTTAGTAATTTAATTTGTTTTTCTCAAGTTTCGTAGTAACTTAATTATGACACAATATAACACCACGTCACTCACTATCAGACACTTGAACGAGTAGTTTGCCACTGCCATCATCACTACTAAGACGAGCACTTCCAGTAGCAGTTTTCAAGTCTTGCTCCGATACTTGTGAGTTGACCACTCCAAGAATGTCACTGCCTTGCACAGTGTATTCAGCGACGTTACATGTGCCAGTTTGGAAGGTAGATCCATAGGACTCGATTAGACGCCAACGTCCAGAATACTAAAAGAGACAACATTTATTTAGCCTTCTATACTTCTTACTTGTGTAGATTTGTAGTACAACTTGAAAGGCTTGGATATATTGTTAAGAATTTCAGGACAGAAATGTACCTTTTGCAGATCAAAGTCTGGTATACCAGCAATGGTACGGTCACATTTTCCGGGGAGAATGACTGGTTCACCGGGGCTCAGATTTGGCAGATGGAAGCACGCTTGGTCTGATTGGTCCACCTTCTCGTAGTATCGGTTGTCTAACACGACCACTCTTGAGATAGCGTCATCGATTGCTGTTTGGGCACCCTGTGTCAATCCTGTCTTAGATTTGCTGAGTTTCCAACTCCAGACTGAAATTTGAAACGTAATGACATAAAAACGCTTGGTTTTGAAGGGCGAGAGATACTGAAACTATTTTTATTCGAGCTCAGCTTGATGATCACAAATAATACGCTACCTTGTCTATAATCTTCGTCTTGTTGTATGCAACTGTAGGCCAGTGCATAGTTCTGGTAGTCAGTGCTCAGAATCCAGTATGGAATTACGATGGTACCTGTAAAAACAGAAATATTTTATTAGCACCTTAAATAACAATATCAACTTTTAAACTGAAGTACAAATTTGTGAAACACGACAGACCTGAACCGGTGGGGGATGGGACGGTGAATGTGAACTTTCCACTGTTCGCTGTGTCACTGGGTGCGACGAGCGTTGTGCTCGTTGTAGTGAGAGCTGCATTGAACACATTAGATGACTGCACGTAAAAGTCGGTGCCCGATACTGTGAACTGGCGGTTTACGCACTGTCCATTTCGGGTACTCTCTGGATATGCTTCAATTTCGTGCCACACGCCTTGGAACTGTAATATAATTTTAACATTTAAAGGCACGTCTTCTGACGAAAGTTTCAGAAATATTTTTGGTGTTTTGTTTTATTTCGTTCTTCTTACCTGTTGCATGTTGAATTGCGGCTCCGCAGCTATACTGTCATCACACTTTCCTGGGAACACTACTGGCTTGCCGGGCTCATACACGGGGAAGTAGAAACAGGCTTCCGGGCTGTGATCACGGGTTATGAAGTATCGTTGGTCCAATATAGGAATGGCATTCATAAAGTTTTGTATATCGAGATTGTATTGTTCGTCCAACTGTTTTTTTCTGCTTAGTTTCCAAAGAGAAACTGAAATAAGAACATTTTTTAAATTAAACAGAGCTTCAAGACTTAAAGTCAATAATTACTGGACGCGTTACTACTTACCATACATGAACTCGTCGTCATCGTTTTGACAGGAGTACGCAAGCGAGTAATCATCATAGTTGGTGGTAAGAACCCAGAGGTCTGTCGTAACTAAAACCAAAAATAAGATCATTATATTTTTTAAGTCCGCATGTAGGTACCAGAATGTGTAATTTCAAAGGTAGAAAGTGCCACCCATGTTTAGGGCTGCTTTATAAAACTCTTATAGAACAATAAGTAAGTAAAAGACGTCAGGTCTCACCTTCATTGCCTCCTATATTGAAAGTTACTTTAAGTTTTGCACTGTTGTCGGTGCTCGTTTCCTGCACTGCAGTTCCCGAGATCGTAACAAGTCCCTCGTTAATGACTTCTGAATTCAGTACTTGGACCCCGCTTTCAGTCAAGGTGTAGCGAGCATTATTACACTTGCCGTTCTGGTGGGTGACTGGGTACGACTCAATGTTATGCCAAAGACCCATGTACTGAAAGAGGATTTTTTTTATTAAAAATGTGCCGGACATTGATATATTTCTACTCATTAACATCTACATTGTTGTGAGAAATAATTATATTTTGAAATTTTGACTTACGTCCTGTACGTTGAAGTTGGTCACTACTGGTATATTATTATACTGGCTGCATTGGCCGCGGAACCTGACAAGTGAAGAACTGTCGACTGGAGGGTAGTAGAAGCAGCCGGTTTGCGAACGGTCCACTTTGTAGTAATAGGGATTGTGTAATACGTCAATGGTGTCGATAATTCTATTAATATTTGTGATTGCGGTTTCAGATAGAATATTTTCACGGCTCAATTTCCAGCTGTAAACTACAAAAAACAACATTATTAGTGACATCATAGAGGGCGTGAAATTTAGAACATCTACATAGTATAAATATAGAGAAAAAAAAGCAAAGCAAAATATCATTGGTTTGGTCTCTTCTTTCTTTCTTGCAGGCTTTTTCGTTGTTATTAGCCAGACAGTCGACAATGTATTAAAAGTGTATTACTACGTGGCTGCACAAATTTGGTAAACAAAACACATTTAGAAAGAAATGGTATTTATTTAAATCATGGTCTCGGTTTTGCGTTAACTGGCACGAATAACTTCTTAACCCTAATATATTATTAAATTATTTCACTTCTACAAGCATAACTAGAACACAATGAATATTTACCTCTCCGTTGATCGTTTTCCAGGTCTACACAGCTGTACGCAAATGCATAGTTAGTGTAATCCGTATCCAGTACAATGTATTCCATTGGCTCTTCACCTGAAGCAAGTAAGATGCGTGTTTATTATTTGCTCTATTCTCACAGATAGTTTATTTCTGAGGTAGATAAAAAAACGTAATATGACGTTATCATTGGTTTTTAGTAATTTAATTTGTTTTTCTCAAGTTTCGTAGTAACTTAATTATGACACAATATAACACCACGTCACTCACTATCAGACACTTGAACGAGTAGTTTGCCACTGCCATCATCACTACTAAGACGAGCACTTCCAGTAGCAGTTTTCAAGTCTTGCTCCGAAACTTGTGAGTTGACCACTCCAAGAATGTCACTGCCTTGCACAGTGTATTCAGCGACGTTACATGTGCCAGTTTGGAAGGTAGATCCATAGGACTCGATTAGACGCCAACGTCCAGAATACTAAAAGAGACAACATTTATTTAGCCTTCTATACTTCTTACTTGTGTAGATTTGTAGTACAACTTGAAAGGCTTGGATATATTGTTAAGAATTTCAGGACAGAAATGTACCTTTTGCAGATCAAAGTCTGGTATACCAGCAATGGTACGGTCACATTTTCCGGGGAGAATGACTGGTTCACCGGGGCTCAGATTTGGCAGATGGAAGCACGCTTGGTCTGATTGGTCCACCTTCTCGTAGTATCGGTTGTCTAACACGACCACTCTTGAGATAGCGTCATCGATTGCTGTTTGGGCACCCTGTGTCAATCCTGTCTTAGATTTGCTGAGTTTCCAACTCCAGACTGAAATTTGAAACGTAATGACATAAAAACGCTTGGTTTTGAAGGGCAGGAGATACTGAAGCTATTTTTATTCGAGCTCAGCTTGATGATCACAAATAATACGCTACCTTGTCTATAATCTTCGTCTTGTTGTATGCAACTGTAGGCCAGTGCATAGTTCTGGTAGTCAGTGCTCAGAATCCAGTATGGAATTGCGATGGGACCTGTAAAAACAGAAATATTTTATTAGCACCTTAAATATCAATATCAACTTTTAAACTGAAGTACAAATTTGTGAAACACGACAGACCTGAACCGGTGGGGGATGGGACGGTAAATGTGAACTTTCCACTGTTGTCGCTGGGTGCGACGAGCGTTGTGCTCGTTGTAGTGAGAGCTGCATTGAACACATTAGATGACTGCACGTAAAAGTTGGTGTCCGATACTGTGAACTGGCGGTTGACGCACTGTCCATTTCGGGTACTCTCTGGATATGCTTCAATTTCATGCCACACGCCTTGGAACTGTAATATAATTTTAACATTTAAAGGCACGTCTACTGACGAAAGTTTTTGAAATATTTTTGGTGTTTTGTTTTACTTCGTTCTTCTTACCTGTTGCATGTTGAATTGCGGCTCCGCAGCTATACTGTCATCACACTTTCCGGGGAACACTACTGGCTTGCCGGACTCATACACGGGGAAGTAGAAACAGGCTTCCGGGCTGTGATCACGGGTTATGAAGTATCGTTGGTCCAATATAGGAATGTCATTCATAATGTTTTGTATAGCGAGATTGTATTGTTCGTCCAACTGTTTTTTTCTGCTTAGTTTCCAAAGAGAAACTGAAATAAGAACATTTTTTTAATTAAACAGAGCTTCAAGACTTGAAGTCAATAATTACTGGACGCGTTACTACTTACCATACATGAACTCGTCGTCATCGTTTCGACAGGAGTACGCAAGCGAGTAATCATCATAGTTGGTGGTAAGAACCCAGAGGTCAGTCGTAACTAAAACCAAAAATAAGATCATTATATTTTTTGAGTCCGCATGTAGGTACCAGAATGTGTAATTCTAAAGGTAGAAAGTGCCACCCATGTTTAGGGCTGCTTTATAAACTCTTATAGAACAATAAATAAGTAAAAGACGTCAGGTCTCACCTTCATTGCCTCCTATATTGAAAGTTACTTTAAGTTTTGCACTGTTGTCGGTGCTCGTTTCCTGCACTGCAGTTCCCGAGATCGTAACAATTTCCTCGTCAATGACTTCTGAATTCAGTACTTGGACCCCGCTTTCAGTCAAGGTGTAGCGAGCATTATTACACGTGCCATTCTGGTGGGTGACTGGGTACGACTCAATGTTATGCCAAAGACCCATGTACTGAAAGAGGATTTTTTTTTATTAAAAATGTGCTGGACGTTGATGTATTTCTACTCATTAACATCTACATTGTTGTGAGAAATAATTATATTTTGAAATTTTGACTTACGTCCTGTACGTTGAAGTTGGTCACTACTGGTATATTATTATACTGGCTACATTGGCCGCGGAACCTGACAAGTGAAGAACTGTCGACTGGAGGGTAGTAGAAGCAGCCGGTTTGCGAACGGTCCACTTTGTAGTAATAGCGATTGTTCAAGACTTCAATACCGCTGATGATTTTGTTGATGTTGGTAATCGCGGTCTCAGATAGAGTATTTTGTCGGCTCAATTTCCAGCTGTAAACTGTATAGAAAATATGGTTAATTTATTTTAGAATTTATCCATATTTCGGACTTCGCGAAATCGGAATTATTTTTAAGAAGATCATATATTAAGGTGCTACTTGAATTAAAAACGTTTTTATAAAATCAAGGAAATTCAAATATTAAAACGTATACAGGGAAGGAAATAAAGTTAAATCAAAATAAATGTTATAATCTGAATGCTTATATATTTTAGACTTCTAAATATTTATATTAAGCTTGCAAATGATTAACTTACTTCTCCTTTGATTGTCATCTATTTGAGTACAACCGTAAGCAAGTGCGTATGATGTATAATCTGTGTCCAGTATTATAAACTCATAGGTAGGACCTGTTCCGTCTGAAACAAAAGTTGGTAATAAATATTAGTTATATTTAAATGAAAGGAGTTACGGTAAAAATCCCAGGTAATAAATTAACAAAATGCCTGATTTTTATGAGTTTCTTGATAAAATAAATCTTATGATTCTTGTGATACTTGCCTGCCCTTGTAACAGTTAGTTTCCCATCTCCGTTGATACTACGAGCAATCAAGGCCGTAGTTCCTAGTTCCTGATTAGCTCCAACTTGTGAATTGACTACGTTCAAGGTGGAACTGTCTACATATGTGTATTCAGCCACGTTACATGTTCCAGTTTGTCGGCGATTTCCATAACTTTCGATTAGGCGCCAGCGACCAGCGAACTGAAATTTAAGAATTTTAAAATGAAATACATTAAAATCAGGTACTTCTTTCTTACTTTAATAGTTTGAAACCTATATTCCATTTTATCGTTTCAAGGCATGGGTCATGAAAATAGGCGGGAAAAAATAAAAAGTATTAATCAACATTAAAATTCACCTTTGATGTGTCGAAGTTTTCTATACCCTTTATGGTAGTGTCACATTGACCGGGAAGAGTGATTTCTTCACCAGGTTCCAGTTCTGGCAAATAGGCACATGCACTTTCTGAGTGGTCAATAGGTCGATAGTACTGATCATCTAATACAACTATAGATGACGTTAATGAGCTTATATGTGTGTTAGCTGATGCAGATAGTGTTGGCGATCTACTCAGTTTCCAACTCCAAACTGAAAAAAAAAAAAAAATTAAAATAAATACACAAAATGAAATAAAACATACGCTTTTAACATACAAAAACAGCGCTTTACTCACTTTTTCTATAACCATTATCATTCTCGCAGCTGTAAGCAAGTGCATAATCAATGTAGTCTGTGTCTAATACCCAGAAGGGTATAGTTTTAGCTGAAAATTTAAATAAAGAATAAAGTCAAAAAAAAATTCATAATACAATTTTAGGAAACAAATTCTGGCGTTAGTGCCATCTGTCAGTGTCCCTATATTGATGGAGAAACTCTAATTAGATTTGAGACGACCAATAAGTTAATTAGGTCAATGTCTTAGAGCTGGTTCAAACAATGACATGAATTACATTCTGTTGACGCACAGACTTAGGACAACAGGCAGTTTGAAAAAACTCCTCCTTTGTTCAGTTTTAGAAATGTTGAAGATACTTTACAAGATCTATCATTACCATTTTCTATAAAAGATGACTTAGAATGGAATAGAGTATTTATTGAATGTTGTAACCTTATGTACGTGTATTTTTATGTACGTTTGAAATTCTATATATGTGACTATGCAACAATAAATTTAATCCAATTTGAAGAAGATCAGAAAGAAACTCACCTGGGCCATTATCGTTTGAAATTGTAAGTGTCATTTTGCCATCATTGTTAGCGCTTCTGGTTAATACTCCTGAGAGAGGGGTAACGAATTGGTCGTAAACAGAGTATGACTCTACATCGTAACCCGTGGTTCCAGATATAATAAAGTCATGGGAAATGCAATGTCCAGGTTGTTCCAGTTTTGGGTACGATTGAATTTCGTACCATTTACCATTGAACTATAATTAATAAAAAAACATCAATCGAGAGTCTTTAATTTTTATGTATAAAATTATAGACATCTTAAAACTAGTACTTACCTATGTTAAAATATAGTAGGTAAAATTTAGATGAATAGATAAGGTTTTTAAAATAAGACACAGATTAAAAAATGTCTTATTATGTCACGATTTTGCATAAAAAATACCAAAACGTGATGACACACCAATGCATCATCGTAGGTTTTTAAATAATTTAAATAACAAATGTTATTATATTCTAACGAACGTAAAAAAAAAACTTTCTCATAACTAAAAGGCTATAGTACCTGATTAAAGTTCAGGGTCTGTAAAGCGGGGACATTCTCATCACAGGATCCGGGGAATACAACTGGCACCCCTGCTTCAGGTTTCGGGAAGTAGAAACAGGCGTCTGTTGTCTGCAACATGTTCTCGTAGTATCTCTGGTCGAGAACCGAAACAGTTTCAATGATGGCGTCGATTTCCGCACTCGAGCTTGGAAGTAACTGTTTCGTTTTGCTTAACTTCCAACTGACCACTGTAATTCATTAATTTTGTTAATAAGCATCATGTTAAAATGCACAGTAGCATAAAAAGTCAGCTTAGAGACAAACTGCTAATGTAAAAACCGGCCCACCATCAGAAAGAAGTGCTTTAAAATTACACAAAACATGATACGATGCTTCTAATACGAAACGCCTGACATTTATAACATATTAATTTGTTAAACTGTGTGCTATTTCTTTATAAAGTATAAGGCAATTCTTTTGCGGTTTGAAAACATCAATGCAATGGGGACCCCTCTTAGATTTAAAGTTTTCAATAATTTTAGTATTTGTTATGATAGCGGATATAGTAAGTAACAAGTAATTTGTGTAAATTTCAGCTGTCTAACTTTTACCGTTAGGCCTGTGACAGACAGACAGACATCGTAAGCTTGGTAATAGGGTCCCGTTGTTACCCTTTGGGTACGGAACCCTAAAAAGAACGTTTGAAAACAAAAATGAATTATTACCTCTCATTTCGTCTTCGTTTATGTTCGTGCAGGAGTATGCAAAGGCGTAGTTTTCGTAGTCTGTCTTTAATATCCAGTACAAAAACGCTGAAAATATGCATATTTAAAGTGAACATTTTATTTTATTTCCATATCATAAATGTTTTGACTTGTATTGTGGTGCATCGTCTGAAATGTTCGCAATGACCTTAATCTGACCATTAGGAAACAAATAAATTGAAAGGGTTCGTCTATATTGTAAAACTTACGATTGGGAGAATTTGGGAAGGTTACTTCCAGTTTAGCTGTTCCATCATCAGATGCAACTCTTCCTACTGCATTGACGGATAACAGTTCTTGTGCAACGACATGAGAATTAACGACGGTAACTGTGTTGTCATTGTTCAACTCATAAAATGCATTACTGCAAGTTCCACTTTGGGATGAGGCTGGGTACAATTCGATAGTATGCCATGTTCCCATAAACTAAAAAAAAATATATTGATTATAGAATGAATAATCAAAAATGATAACCAGTTCAAACATTCTGCTTTTGCAAATTTTAATAAAAAAAAAAAGTTAGCTTAATTTTTGGCAATGTTAAGCTATCAAAACCGGCTATATACTTGGACCGTGGTGGTTTTATCTCAGTAGAGGCAAACACATTTTGAGGACTAAATATAGCATATAATCATCATCTCTTTTTTTAGGGCAAAATCCAAAACTTCTACTTGTGCGAAGTCAAGTTTGTATACCAAACAATCAAACAACTATTTAGCTGCCCAACTGTTTTCTTTAAACCGTGGTATTAAATAGAAACTTACTTCTTTAATATCAAACCCGCTCATAGCCTGGACATTAACAGACTCGCATTGTCCTCTGAACACAACAGGTGTGTTCGGTACTGGATCGGGATAGTAGAAACATCCTGCATCGGTCTGGTCAGTCAGCTGGTAGTATTTTCTATTCAATTCTACTATAGAATCTATAACTTTATTTACAGCAATTTCTGAATCTTCTGACAAACGACGACGCTTGCTAAGAACCCAACTGAAAACTGAAGAGGATAATTAATACACGTCTAACTGATACATAAAGTACCTGATAGCGAACTTTAAAATGTATGAAAATTACCTCGTTTATGTGTTGTACCTTCTGGAACACACGTATACGCAACTGCGTAATTTTTATAATCAGTTCCCACGATCCACAGCTCTTGAGTTGCTATGCCTACCAAAGAAATAAAAAATGTGAAATAATAATCTAAATAATAGTGAAGCACGTATTTCCAGACATGTTTAAACATCGAATAATCGAAAAATAAACAAGAGCACATAATGGAAAACTGCCTTTTTGTAGGCTTTAAATCAGGAGGACGGAACAGTCCTAAATTTTTAATCTATTGAGAGCACCAAAATAATAATAGAAGGTTTTGGCTCCAGAAACTCATGCTTGGTCCCTGTTTTTTGCTATGCTATAATCTATGCAATCATGGCCGCGAGCAAAATCTTGTCTCATATTATAGTATAGATGTTTATATACATACCACCGGACTGAAGATTTAGGGTGACTAATAATTTCGCGCTATTGTCGCTGCTACTAACGGTTGCATGACCACTAATAGTGTGGAGGACTTGTTCGCGAACTTCACTGTTCAGTACATTGACGACTCCATTAACGTTTGTATATTCAGCTCTGTTACATGTACCAGGGTTATGATCGGTTTGGTAGTTGGAGATTTGGTGCCATACTCCTGCGAACTGAATTATAAAACAATATTATATAAATGTCTAAATCATTAGTGAAAAAACAACAGTACACATGAGTTTAAAAAAAACAATAAGAACACATTAAACACAAGAACAGAGTAACTACACACATAAGCGCACTGGCATTGTCGGTTCGGCATTATTTGTCGAGCAACAAAGCCGACCCGGTGTAATTACTTTACTAGTTCGGTTTCAATCGGCATGTTCAGATTGGGTTTGGCTCGAAACATCATTAGATTCGACAGTATTTAATTTTGTGGAACGAAAAAGTCGACTCGTTACAACCACTACATTACGCTCGACATCGTCTGGCCTAGCGAAAGCCAAGCGGCCATTGCCTAGAACTACACCTCATCTACGTCTTTAATATTTCAGATTTTATCACGGCTGTGCCGGCTCGCTTATAATGTGCATAGCAACGCTTATTAAATTATTTCAAATATAATATTATATTTAATTTGTGACATTATAAATTTTACTTACATCATCTACTTGAAACTGTTGAATCACAGGTATGGTTGCGTCACATGTTCCAGGTAAAATAATAGGTTGTCCAGCTTCTATAGTGGGTAACTTGACGCAGCTACTGGGGCTGTGATTAACAACTTCTAGTTGATCAAGGCTGATGTCAAATAAGTTATTCAGAGCTGTGTTTATGAGATTTGAGGACATTCCACCTGGGAGGTTTGGTTGTCTTCCGAGAACCCATATGTGAACTGAAAAAAAAACATTTTGAATTATAAAAGTCGAAATATTATAAAGTATAGGCACCCATTGCTTTACAGTGTTCGGTTTTCAGAATTTGTTTGTTTGGTTGTTGGTTCGTCTATATAAACCTCAATTTTCTACACATTGTATATTGCAGGAATCTTATTTAACCCAACTGGCTACGAAAGGCTTTGTTTTTGTATGTAGGGTATTGCGTAGAATGTACGAATTGTATGATTAAATGTATTAAAGAATGTAATTAGGAATTAACATAAATTATTAAAATTAAAATTCCCACGTTAGTAGGTTTAGCAGGCCAGTCAGGTTTTATTATGTTATAACAAACATCACTTGTTACATCCAGTGTTATCTAAGAGTTTTACCAAATTCTAGAAGTTCTAAAATATAAATTGGATGTTCAAAGATGAAATGTAGTTTTTTTGGACACATAGAAAATTACTTTTTACATATTACAGAAAAAAAATTGTAAACTCACCTCTTCTCCTATCGTTCGACAAATTTTCACAAGAGAATGTTAAAGCCACAGTTTCAGAATCAGTTACACGCACCCAAAACTGCAGGGCTGTAAAGAGAAAAATAATAAAAGTAAGACTATAGTTAATAGATATCTTTCTCTGCATAAATATCTCGGATCTGTCTCAGTTCTATCAATGCATAATTTAGAACTACTTAGACGATTTTTTTTTATATTATCATGCAAAGGTTACTTTTCTTTCTGTCACCCACGCTTTTTCAGCTTAACCACTGAAAAGCTATTGATAGGAATAAATACGGAAGAAGTGTCAACCCCAAAAATTGATAAAGTCTTCAATTTGCTGTAACAAAACTCACGGCAGCGGAGTCGCGGGAAAAGTAGCTGTATATTATTAACAGTTTAAGGTTTTTCAAGGTTGGCTTATAATATTGTATTAGATTGGTGGGAAGAGGCTCTAAACAGAGGAGCCAGGAGTAAATTGGGCGAGATATTTTCCCAGCATCGAGACACCTAAGGGTTACTAAGAACAAGTATGCCAGTCGCCAAAATACTTACGGGTTGGAAATGTAGAGAGAGCGAGGTCTAACTTAGCCGAGCCATCTGCAGGCACAGTTAACGTACCGATGTCTTGATCAGCAAAATTGTCATGAACATGTTCATAGACCACCGGAATTAAATTACTAGTTGTTGGGTTTGGTTCCCTTTCGAAACGAAAGGTTGAGCATTCGCCTTGTTGGTACGGGTTCGCGGTTCGGTGCAGCTCATGCCAGGTACCTAGGAACTGTAAACCAATATTAATATACAGTACACAATATAGTTGGACTTAAGTGACATTTAGTCTGTTGTAAATTTTTCGAGATGAAAAGTATTTTGCGACGTAAGACGGTCCAAAATTCAAAAATTTACACCTTTGTTTGGTTACTCGGTATAATATTTAAGTTCTCTGGTTGAAATTTAGGTAACTCTAATATATAATTTAGGTTACTGGCTTTGTAAAACCTTAATGTTGAAGGTGTTCCTTAGTTTTTTTTTTGTAAATTGTTTAAAAATATAACATTTAGGTTCATGGTAAGTCCATTTTCTTCTTTAGGACATAGTTTAAGGATATTTAAAAAATTCAATCTTTGAATATATTAGAATTTCTTATTATAACTTATAAATACTTAATTATTTATCTCATAATATAACTATGTCTACGCAGCGTGCATGCAATAATAAAATGATTATGATTATGGTGGTTATTTCATTGAGTACTTTTATTTCGAAGGGTTCGTTTCACGTTCAAAAAGTATGTAATCTCAACCAAAAGTAATTAAGCTGTAGTAGTGAGTTTACTGTTCCTTTTAATATAAATAAAAGTGGGTCGATATAAGCTGAGGTTCCTTCTATAATCATTATTTTTATGTACCTACCTATGTTCACAAATAAAGATTGATTGATTATGAAATAATAAAATAAGTATTTTACTAGGTAGATACGAATAACGTGAATTTTTGTAAGGTCGATTGTTACTCCTTTATGTAATAAATACCGAATTATTTTCGACGATTTTATTGTTTATGAGTCTAAAATCACATTGTTTTTAATCTCGAAAGATCTGTTGCCGAAGGGTGCCGACGACGTCCGAACGTTTTTCAATTGTATGATGTTACGGAAACCTCCGTGTTTGAGTTCAATGGTTTCTAAATAAACGTGAGCATAAGCAGCCACGGCTAATTATATATATATTTGACGGGCCTGTTGGTCTACTGGTTAGTGACCCTGACTGCTATACCAGAGGTCGTGGGTTCGATTCCCAACCAGGACAAATGTTTGTGTGATGAGCACGATCATTTGTTCTGGTTGTCTGGGTGTAATTTATCTATAATATGTATGTATTTAGAAATAGGTATATAAGTATGTTTATCAGTTGTCTGGTTACCATAACACAAGCTCTGCTTAGCTTGGGATCAGATAACCGTGTGTGAGTTGTCCCGGAATATTATTATTATTATATTATTAATTAGTTTATAAAAATAATTGCATAATTAGTTAGCAACCAGATTCAGTTTTTACTTGTTATAAATGATTCTTTTAACGATTATTCAGCCATATCCGTAATCTTATATGATTAATCAGGCGGCATCAGTAACACTTTTAGGTTGTTCAAGGTTGTCTTATCATATTTTATTTAATAATATTAATCACCATTATTTCGCCGTCAAAGGTGCCATTATCACATACAAAAATGACGCGAATTGATAGCTCAATGATTACAATCAAATATTTAATATTCCAGAATATATCGATTAGGTATTTGATAAATGTAGTTAGTACCAAGTCTTAGTTTAAAGATGTTATTCGAAACAAACACGCAAAAATATCTAATTTAATAGGTCTGTTTAAAGTTTAAATTATAAAACCATGCTTACGAGCTTCAATACAATCTTTGGAAATAATAATATAATGCTTCAAGTAAACAATTCAATATATAGAATGTCTGTAATTATTATTTACTATGAAATAAATGATATACTAGTCTATTTACTAATTAAGTTAACATCTAATTAGTATGGTGTCAGTTGTCACTCTTCTTATGCAACTTAACCTTTCGCTTGCCTTAAGTTCGACATAAGAAAAAAAAATAAAAAAATGTTTTAAGTCGGTCAGTTACACTTAGGGGCTTGGTCAGAATTGGTCGATAAATGACCAATCCTGAACAAGCCCTTAAGTTTAACTGTCCTACTTAAGACATTTGGAGCATTTTTTCTTACGTCAAACTGTTTTAAATTAATGACACTTTTATTACTTCGATTTTACTCTCTTGAACTGTTTTTTTTTATGATATGCGGACAGCATACATTGTTCTGAACCCAAAATAAGTAGCTAAAGCACTTGTGTTATGAAATTCAGATACAACCAAGGTACCACAAACACCCAGACCCAAGACAATGTAGAAATGCGATTTTCTCCAATGACCCGTCCGGGGATCGAACCCGGGACCTCGGAGCTAGCGGCACCTTGAAACCGGTGTGTACGCCACTCGACCACGGAGGTCGTCAAAATAATATGTAAAATTTATAAAAGATTTTTTTTTGAGAATATTTTTACTCCAATTTTGCTAATTATACGCAGAGAGCATTTTTTTGTTGTATATCATGAAATAATAATTTTATAAGACAGTAGTTTGAAATTAATTAAGACTGGCAACAATCTGTTTTATAATTTTTCCAACAAGTTACGTACGTAAAAATTATTAAATTATTAAATTATTAAAGTACGTTAAAATTATTAAATAATATAAAGTTATACATTTAACTGTTGTTATTATTATTTCCGGTTTTACGTATTTAGTTATCTAGTAAAAAAAAAATTTTTTTTATTTATTTCTTGAATAATTTCCGAAAAATGTCAGATGCTCTCTAATTATTAGTCCTATTAATTCAATCTTTGTAACATTATCTCTATTTTAAAACCTAATATTTATCATGCACGTGCAACTCGCAAAATAATTTATTTAAAAAATATATATATTTTTAAAAGCTATGGAAATAATAATACTTTTTCGTTTTTATTGTTAAAACATTGTGTTGATCTCTCAAATTTTATATGACTTGATGAAACCTATTTGGAACACTACATAGTTACTATCTGTATTTCGTAATATCGGACAAAGTTTGATCGATACCGTTCTTTCCTGAGTAACAGTTGACCGGTAGCATAAGTATTGGTCATTATTATCGATTATTAGAATTAGTTTAAACTGAATTTGCATTAGTGTTCCGGTGAATTTCCTGCGCCATGGCAAAGACGGTCTCTTACCGCCAAATTAATACCACCGGAGAGCAATTTCTATACTGAGTGCTAAGCGGAAACGGCGACGCGATTAGAAAACTACCGCTTTAAGTACACTACTTTATCACTTAAATATTTTTACTTTTATATTTTTATATATTTTTCCTTTCAAACACATTTCACTAATTCACTGGTTTTCTGCACCCAGAAGAAAAACTTACTAATGATTAATTACAAAATATCTTACTTCTTCGATTTGAAATCCTTCTTGTAAGGGCACATTAAGATCACATTGTCCATCTTGATCAATTTGACCCCGACACACACAAAATAGTCCAAGGAGACTAAAAACTAAAAATATTAATTTCTTCATTATTTCATAGTTGATTGTACCGGCACAAAGCAATCCCCGAACTAATCAATTTTCGATAAATCTGTTAATTTATATAAAATCTTATCAATGTATTATCTTTGTTTTAATCGTGAAAGTTGTACTGTTTCGGGGATTATTTTATTAAGTAAACAAATCATAAGGAATTATGTTTTATAAAAGTGACTATACTTATATATGAGCTACCCTAGAACTCAAACCTTAGTTTTATGAGGAATTAGTAAAGAATTGCGGAAGAGATTAGAAAGATCCTACGTTGAAATGAAGGCGTCACCAGTGTTACTGATGTACGGATAATAATAAAGAATGAATGATCCACTGTACTAATAAATACAAACTTAAGCAGGACTCACTTACTTTATAGTTTTAGAAGGCTCCAGTTTTCTCCCCATTAGGGTGGAATACTGGAGCATTAAAAAGAAAAATCTATAAATTCTGTACATTGAAAATATCAAAAAAATAAATGGCGGGGGGTGTTACTAGACCGACACCGAACCGAAAAGTGTGAAAAAAAATTTGTTGTCTGTCTGTTTGTTCAGGTATCACGCAAAAACTACCGGTTCGATTACGATGAAACTTGGTATAATTATTCTTTATTATCCTGGGCACCACACTGGGTAGTTTTTATCCCGGAAAAGTATAAACAATAAAAAACAAACTTAATTTTGCGGTTAAAAACGTTTCGTCATCCACGCGAACGAAGTCGCAGGCACAGCTAGTCGTAAATATTTGCATGGCTTTTTCGCGACTCGAGCCAGTCTCCACCATAAGGGAAAGTAGAAACACTTCAGTGATTCAGCCGCTAGAAGTCCGGCTATACCCCTCGGCCATCTCCAGGGCTTAAGAAGTCTATAAACTCGTTCCCGAGAAAAAACAGGTTAGGTATTATTTCGCAGTAGTATTGCCCTCCCGCCTGGTCACCTTCAAAAGTTTTGACTGGAAGGAGTTCGGCACGCCCTTCAGGGTTCCCCAAGGCGAAGGAGGTGAATAAGATTTCGACCTTGTCAAAAAAGGGGTTAGGTATTACTTCAGAACCTAAAACATGGCTCGGCCAGTAGGAGATACTTCTAAGAAGCATGGTGGTCAATTTATCTACATTATTTGTATTAGAAGTGATCTTTGCCCCTTATTTAAGTGGTACAGTTACAGGGTGTTATTTTATCTTTATGTTTTGATAATAGCAACTCATGATAAAAATCATCGGTATTTGTTGGGTCGATTGTTTCTTATTAGTCATCATAAACGTGGTCTCGTTATCATATCAAGGTGGTACGATGAAGCCTTAATGGACACGAATGGTATAAAAATGCGATTTACGTAGGTGTGTAATAAAATAGATTGCTTTGATTTAGTATGTCGAAGTTCTGTGGAAAATTACAGTAGACGCATTCATTATGAACGGCTAAGCCCCTTTATACACGAGGTGATGCAAGTTCAATAGCTGACGACTTTAGTCTCCAACGACGCATGTCTATGTACAAAGTTTTTTTTTTTTTTTTGTTAGTGATCTTTGCAGTTAGCCTGAGCGCAGGCTTTGACTGCTTCACGGGACTTTTGGCGAGGACCTTAAAGCCTCCAGCCAGAGCAATAGGAAAAACTAACTACGTCAGCAACGTCTACTAAGGGCACCCCCTGCGGGTTCCTATGTACAAGGTTCGTACTACAAATCTATGGAGGTTCGTCGTAGGTTCATAATCATAGAGTTAATATGGCGGTATATATTTAATTTGATTCGAAGACTTGTGTTGCCACGTGTGCAAACGAGCTTAAAAGGTACTTCTGTATAAAGTACGTAAATACATGACATACGAATGATGTGAAATCAGATATTTATTTTGTTATAAGAATATAAAAGTATCTAGTAATCATTACTTTTGTTATGATGTTTTTTTAATACTTGCTAAGTGGGTTAGGGGTCAAAATCTCTTTTTAAGTTGAGCTAAATCAAAATCTTTCTTTATGTTCAGGGTATTATTGATAATAGTGTTATGTCTCCAAGAAACAATAAATATAATATACATACATATATATAGAACCTGCTAAAATATAAGTGCATGTAAATTGATAATAATAATGATTGAGTGTGCACATGAATTGTAAATAAAGAAATAAATGATTCTATTTTTACCCGACTACTTCAATTGATGATAATTATAATATTTTTACTACTCTGAACTATTTATTTAGTGGTCTAGCGGAAAAAAGGCCACAGCAATTTATTGTGTTTGAATAATATTTCATGCAAAAATTGTAGGTATAGGGTACGTCGGGAAACCGATCATACATTTATTATGTCTGCAGTTTAAATTGCTACACAAGCATAAATGAAACATAATTGGATTTCCACTTACAACAGTTACCAACTGATTTCAATGGACCTGTTTATTTGTCACTCGTTTAGCGATGAATCGGATCGAACTTTGGACTTACCGATTTATATCATACTGTTTGTTTTGTCGCAAAATTGTAAATCCGTCTAAAAATATGTTGTATAGACCCGGCCGTTAAGAGAATGCGTCCCTGACATGTCAGTTGGTCTTGATTTGTATGGGGAAATAAGAGGAAATAAATACCGTGTTATATTATTCATTGTAACCTGGCATAATAAATAGTTTAAATCATATTTGTCTCATCTCCCGAGCCTTTTTCCCAACTATGTTGGGGTCGGCTACCAGTCTTACCGGATTCAGCTGAATACCGTATTTTACATGGAGCAACTGCCTATCTGACCTCCACAACCCATTTTACTGGGTAATCCAGTATCCCATAGTAAGACTGGTTGTCAGAATTGACTTAACGACTGCCAAAGATCTATATGTATGACAGCCGAGACCTACTGTTTAACGTACTTTCCGAAACACGGAGTTAGTTCTCGGTATGTTATAAATGATCACCCATCCACGGACCAAACGCGGTGAGCGCGGCTTAACCTGTATTATCGGTCTAACCGTACGGCTTACACTTAGCCACGAGCCCCTCATAAATCATATTTGTCTATGGAACAAATAAGTGATAGTAATTTATGTTTAGTAAATTCTATGCCACATTAAAGCTATATTTTCCTGTTGACCACCAACTGTCAGGAACGCATTCCTTCAGCTGCTAACCATAGTTAAATTAAAGGGGGCTAAGCTAACGCTAGTCTATAATTCTCAATTAGCTTTTTATTACCTAAACGTATGTATTTACCTACATCTAAACTATCTCTATTATTCTATGTGGTGCCCACTCAAAGATTAAAGAACTGACAATCTGCAAAATATTTATGTCATCAATCTTTTTAGGTAACGTTTGTTTCGTTAAATACGATAACATGGTTGACTATTGTCGTATTTGTATTGTCGGGGGATTACCTTGTAGACTAAAGATATTTAAAGTGATAATAAACCTAGGTTTATGGATCTCATGTCTGGGTTACCTATTGTAGCTCCCAAATGGTAAATCGATTATATTCTAGGAAACCTATTAAGTTCTTTGAAGATTGTCTGCCTCGTTAGCCTAGTGGTGCTAAGCGCGACTGCTACGCTAGAGGTCTTGGGTTCGATTCCCAAGTTGACCAAGGTGTTATTGGGTTTTTCTATGAAACTCTCAGTAGCAGGTCGGAGTTTGGATTTGTGCCCGGTTAGTGGCAATAGACTCGCCCCCTATTACATGGGACCTAAACATACCGGCGAACTGTGGGTGTACATTGGTACACCTCTGCCTAACCCTTCGGGGATACAGGCGTGATGGTATGTTATGTTATGTTATGCTATGTTAAGATTGTTTTAGGTTAAAACATTGGTCGGGGATTTCCTAAAATACCTGTCCTGTTTTGTTTGTAGAATAGTTTTTTCGTACGAAAAATCAATGCTTAAAGTCTACATAACCATGGTCAACAAGTAACATATAAAAAAGGTAAACAACGCCGTATGCCTAAAATTGTCAAAACACTACATACTCAACTTCTGTTTTAGTTATTTTTATTGTTTACTCCCTGTTTCTAACGCCGACCAGTCGAGAGCTCCGAACTCCGTGACATTGAACTTGGATGAGATAATATTTGGGACGAATCAAACAATCATGCTGTTGCTAACCTTGTGTTAAGGTGCGACTAGACGGGCAATTAAAATATGAGTCTATTTTTGCCACAGGTTGTTCCATTAATTGCGCAGTAATGGTTTATGTTATCCATAGTGACGACCTCCGTGGTTACCGGTTAACGATAAAAATCGGTGTACACAAGTAGTACACCGATTTTTAAGCAAGAAAATCACTTTTCTACATTGTCTCGTGTATGGGCGTCAGTAAAAGTAAACCTTCGTTGTCTCTTATTCCATAACTACTGTTTTAGCTAGCGTAAGTACTTTGGGTTCAGAGCTATGTGATGTTGTTCACATGTTGTTAATATTATTACTTAAAAAGAATAGATAGAAATACATTCAATAAAACATTGCCCGTGTAAACGCATTATTACGTATACCAGAGTATATTTAATATTAGTTGCTTACCAAAAGTTACGGCGGAAGTTTTAGGTGTGAAGTGTTTAAGTAAATACGATCTATAAATATACCTACTCGAACTGAACGTACAGATAAAAATATTGATTGACTAGAGGATGAATTTTAATCTTTGTAGCCTTCAAAAACATAATGTAACTTCCTTTTGACTTAGGTATTATTTAGGAAAATACCACGTGTAACCTACTAACGAAATTGTATATACGTTACTAGTTATTTATTGTTACATAACAAAATATATAAGGACATACGTTGCTCTGAACCCAAAAGAAGTAGCTAAAGCACTTGTGTTATGGAATCAGAGAACGAGCCTAGAGACAAGTGACCCAGACCAGAGAAGCGGTTTCCTACAATTGTCCGTTCGGGGATCTACCCTTTGACCTTCGAGCTGGGGTCACAACCAGTATATGCGCCACTCGACCAGAGGTTTTAATAAAATTGGAACTAGTTATGCTTGGACGAAGTGTAACAGCACTAGCAAGTTTTTGAATAGGAGTAGTTAAATTATTTTGTCAATTCGTGCATATTTCGAGACAGACAGCGTAGTGCATAGCGTTGCATCAAAGTAAATAATTTAATTTAGTTACAGTAATTGTCATAGCAACAGTGAACAAAGAAACGTAATCCCGTATTACACAATACAACGGATCTCTAAAAGCGTCGAGAAGGATCGCGGGGTGCTGTTGACACGCTCAATTGGATACGTCGCCAAATTGTTGAATCGTTCTCATCCTTTAAACTTTCCACTACATCAGTGCACATGATGTTAAACGTGACCACAATGCTCACAGATATACTGGCATTTGTTGGAAAATAATGAAATATTAAGTTAAATAGCTGACCAAATAAGCGTCAATTAATACGTTTTTTGAGTTAATCACAAAAAGGACTATCAGGTTTTTGAGATATAAAAAGGATTCTGGGTCACATTTCCAAGTTTCTTTCATATGGCTTAGGTAAACCCACAATAATTTCAAACATAAAGCTATACCCGCTCGACGCCTGTAAAATCACATAGGTAGGTAGTAAAATAAATAGCCCACAATGGAAAATTGTGGAAAGTGGAAAGAGAGGCCTTTGCCTAGCAGTAGTAAGTAAATATCATCAATAGGTTATACAAAAAAAAAAACACAGTCTTGATCTAAATTTTTGTACTTAGATTGCACGATCTATCCGTCTTTCTATCCCCTCGTTGTTATTTTGATTTAATTGGGTACTAGAAAATGACAGAAATACTAATACGTTGTAATGTCTATACCTACACTAATCAGAGACTAATTAAATATTTCCTGATAATAATTTAGACATGACGCCGTATTATTGTTATCATAAGACCAGATGCGACGGAATATTCTTATAGAACATCGATTACTCATATCACAGCCGGTTTTGTTTGATGTTCTTTAGATAACCTATTCACATAAGCATGACCTAGATCAATTTGGGTATATGTAACCTCTCTGCTGCTTAATCTTTTGCCAAACTATCATCACCACAACAGCCCTTATTACCCTGCTTGTTGACCTGCCTTTATTACTGCTGGGGTCTCTGTATGTAGCATTTTATCCGGTCCTGTGCCTATCCTAATCATGGTCCAACATGCTGGTTATACCTAGTGGTTAATAAGTAAGGTAAGGTATACCTCAAAAGGACCGCTAGAGATTAGTATGAAGTAATTTTCTAACCACCGGTACTCGGCATTTAGATGGTCACCTATCCACAGACAAACTGCGATAAGCATTGCATAACCTGTGGCTGTACGAAAGAATCTTTCGATTTTTATATAAATCGTATGTTTGAAGTAAATATTGTGTAATATCCTCATTAATGACGTAGTGTGTTCAAGTTATCTCGTACCTTACCGATAGGAATACTCTAGAATATTTCATTACCAACTTAATCGTAGTTTGTCAACATATTTATCTATAGAATTTTAAATATTTGTTCTTTAATCGTTTAGAGTATTATTATGGGGCCCCATAAAGTCATGTAATAGAAAAATTTAACTGTTGTTTCTAGTAGATTATTTAACAAGTCTTTTTGTACCTAAGTTGTGGCAGTAGTGTTTAGTATACACGTGTTCTTTGCTAATTATGGTCTTTTCATTAGTTTGATGGTCTGTTCATTAGGTATGCCTTATTGCGTATAGCTTTTAATGGCAATAGCCCTGTCAAGTAAAAACACGGGATTCTTTAACAATAACATGACCGTTATTGCGAAAGAATAAGGTCGATTTTGGATGGTTATAGTCGAAAACAATCTATATGCTAACTACAACTTTAAATAAAGTCTATTTACCTATGCTTATTTACACATTCTTCTAAAATAAAGACTGAAATTCCTAGAAATTAATCAAGTAGTCTTGTAATAGTAGTTTTTTCCTTATTATCGAACGATGTGAACTGTAAATAATAGAATAATGTAGTAAATTGTAAACGTGAATAGAAATCTATCTATACTTATAATAAATCTGTAGAAGTGAAAATTCTGTACATTGAAAATATAAAAAAAAAAAATGGCGGGGGGTGTTACTAGACCGACAACGAACCCAAAAGGGTGAAAAAAAACATTTTGTCTGTCTTTCTGTCTGTTACTGTTTGTTCAGGTATCACACAAAAACTACCCGTTCGATTACGATAAAACTTGGTATAATTATTCTTTATTATCCTGGGCACCACACTGGGTAGTTTTTATCCCGGAAAACAAACTTAATTTTGCGGTTAAAAACTCGATTGATAAGTTTCGTCATCCACGCGAACGAAGTCGCAGGCACAGCTAGTCAGTAATAAAAATGTTTGTGATAAGGTGAGGCCTCCAGAAAACATAAATTTTTCAGTACAATGTTTCCCACTGGTTGACGAAATCCTGCTTCCTCTCCTTCTATTTTTTTTCTATGAAAATCCAAAGACGACCAGTTTTCTCAACATTAATTTATTTTCTTTTCCTCACTTGTTCCGAGGAAGTTTATTCAGTCATTTAAAGATGTAATCATCCTATTTAAGATGTAATTTTGCTTCATATTTGTATTCATATTGAGAAGCATACATTTATGCCAATGAACTTTCACACTGATGCTAACAAGGGTATCAATAAAATTCTTCTTTGTGCAATAACAATGGCAGATGCATTTAGTGCTGCCATTATGGTCAGTTTATGCTCTATTTGCTGTGAATCTTAATTGGTTATGGATGGTCTGCCTTTTGTCATTATGGTTTTTATGGGAACTTCGCAGATAGTTTCTCCTATAGCCTACCTACTTCAAAAAGTACTTATTTGGTTTAAGTAACTAGTTACCTTTTCTATGTAAGAATATGAACGAGATGGAGGGAAAATCTTGACTCATTTGGCCTTCGTCCCAGTTAGCCATATGCAAGGGAAGTGGAACAAATAATGGAAGGATAGGGCTCTGCATTGAAAAACTAACGGCTCAGAAGAAAATGAAGTATTATCTAACTTTTTGGAACGAAAGCAACGTGTAATTCTGGTGATTGCACTTATGGTCAGTCACACGCTTATTGCCTTTGCGGGACGTAACGTATTTGCACCCAATCGTTTCACTGCATAATATTTATCCTACCGACAGTAGAAGAGCCTCGTGGTACCGATAGTTAATTTCATGGAAACGTCAAAGAAAAAAAGGGCTTTAAATGTGCAGCCTTGGGATAGCAAAACATACTCAACAAAATGCTAGGCCATTACGGTATTAGGCGATATATAAGTTTTATCTACTATCTTATTTATCTGATAAAACAGACTAACATGACAGTTCGATTATATTGTGTTGTTGATTGCTAATAATCTCGAAGTTATGTAAATGTGAAATATTGTTACAGTATCGGGTCATAGTCTGTATTTTTCTAATGAAAGTTTTGACATGAGGGTCTAAACTAAACCTTTGCAAACGGCAGCCATTTTTGTTTTTCGTATGCATTGTTATGTATTTTGGTACGTCTGCATATTAAAATTAACGACGATGACCACATTCGTTCCTTTAAACGCATCCCCAGGATGTAATGATTAAGAGCAATCTCTTGTCTCTGCAGCTTAGTCCCCCTAGCTATGCGACATTTTTACATACATACATTATATATTGTATGCAAGCATTGAAAAGACTACACGGATTGTGTGCGCGATTTGTTGCGGGTTCAATCCCCGCATAGGAAAATCATTTGTGTGATCCACGCATAGCCTGTACTAAATGTGGACGTTTTTTAAGTATGTGAAAAGTAGAAGTAGGTAGCTAATAACTCAAAACATACTTATTTTTTTTAATATTATCAGGAATTTATAAAACTCCGTTGTGAGGACAATTATAAACATTTTAGTTTGGCCATCTGTCACATCTAATCATGAAAAACCCAGGTGTCAAATAGGTACCACAAGTACCTACTCGGATTAGAGAAAAACAATGTGAATCATACGATGTACTTAGAGATTCCTAAATTCCTTTAAAGATAACATTTAGTACATTTTTCTGATAATGTCAAGATGCTTGCCAATAAGTGTTAACATGCGTGATAAAATTGCCTAAGACATGATAGAGATGAGAGTCATCGATAATATTAAACTAGATAAAAAAAGGGATTTTACTTTTTAGAAAAATATTTTCAAGGAAAAAAATGCTTAGGTATGTTTTATCATGTTTATGATGATCAGACTGATCACTGACTCAGATCTTCTATTAAAAGACCTTATATTCAAACCTTCTAATCGATAATTCTGAACCAGCCACGTTATGAGTGTCGGTTTTCGCAGCAAAAATCTTATCCAAGCCTATCGTATGTCTCTGGGATTAAAGTTCCTTTCAACTATTATCAAAATCTGTTTTTATTTAAACGTAATCGACTAATTGATGGTCCAACTGAGTTACTTTTGCATTATATATACTAGCATGAACATGATTAAAGCTCTCATTTTGGAACTTTTATTGGTTAAACAGTCCAGAGTGTCAAATAACCTACTTATCAGTATGATACTAAACAAAAAAAATATCATGTTTGACTAACAGAACAAACAAACACACCTGCGATTCATTATAATCTATCTAAGGTGCGGATATTTCAGCCTAAAATGTATGACTCAGGTCAGATTTAGGAAACATCGCAATGTTCAAAATAAACACACTAAAATAAAATAATTCATATAACGTAGATCCTTTATATTTTCCCACATCTTAATTTGTAACTTTAATTAAAGATTTTATGCACTAAATAAAAAAATAGCGAAATCAATTTATTATTAACAAAAAAATAATACCAGACAAACACCCTAAATCAGATAATGCTTCGTAGTATGATGATAAGCAAAACGTAAAAAGCATGCCCTTTTTATTATTTAAGTTAAAAAGATTTTTTTTTAAATCTGCAAACTGAAGCCTAGAACATTCTTGTCTGGAAGCCTCGCATCCTCTTACCACAATGCTGTCAATTAACTAATCCTTAACGAATTGTCTGTCCATGACCTCTGCCACACGGCTATATAAGATAGCTTCTCATACACAGCTGCCAGTGTATCTCTGACAACCGGCACGGGAGGCAAAGTCGACTTAATTTTTACCAAATTTTTATAACTTTCCAAAATGTTTAGATTTTTGATCCTTTCCGTTGTTGCGCTGGCGACCGCACATCATCATGAAGGCGCCTGCCCTGAGTCGAAGCCTGTTGAAAACTTCAACTTGACTGCTGTAAGTATTTTTTTTAAGATATTCTTATTTTCTAAAAACTAATGCCGTCGCCAGAGGAAAATTGGGGAATAAATTGGCGTTTTCGAAGCCGGTTTCGTTATTTGAATGTGTAAAATAACGAAAATTAATACATTTAGTACATTTTTGTGTATTCTATGTTAAAAAGTTACAATTGTGGTTTATGATTATTCAATCATGGTGTCAAACAACCTTTATTTAGGTTTAAATCTAAGTATTTTGTAATATGTAATTATCACATCATATATATTTTTATCACGAAATGAAAATCGAACACTACGAAAATGATTTTGGTTTTTGATTCTCGTATCTCAAAAGTATTTTTAGAATCGGATATTTTTTGCAGTTTTTAGAAGCGGTATCTAAGGAAATTAACAGCATTTGCTTGTATTTAATTGCTTTTAATTTGAATAGTTAACAATCAGGATCCATAAATGTGTACTATCATCGATTTACGTAGGCTATTATTATCTATAGGTGTGATATTTAGTAAAACATTTTTTAAGCATTTAACAGTTTAAAAATATGCTTAGATCTTTATCGATTTTTCGACATTGTACAGTTAAGAGATAAAACGTTAATTAGATACGTGAGAAGTTAAATGACATATAATTTTTTGTATTGAATTAATTCTTTCCTTACTTTTGTAAAGAATTATGCTTTAAAATGAAACGACAGAAGTTTACAGGAACATCGTAAGAAAAATTAATGTTACCCAGTTGAACGATACAAAGTCGATGAAATAAAAAAAATCTCAGCCTCGCTATCAGCCTGTCACACCTCTTCGACCTCTCATGTCTTTCCATACTAAGAATCAATAAATCTGCTTTGAAAATAATTAAGTATTTTGACCGCACAAATATATTCATTTGAGCGAAAATTTCGTGTTTTCAAAAGTTCTCTTATATTAGGAATTAGTTTTTTAAGAATACGCTTTTCTTTGTAGTTGTACTTATTGCAATTGCTTTTATTTTAGGAATGCAAAACCGCAAAACTGATAGCTTATTAATGTTTTGTAATCTTTTTATCAGTAAGAGTATTTTCATGTATGCACTCATTTTCGAAATTAGTTTGTTGTTAGGCGCAGTTTTCTGGCTATTATTAGTGTCTTACGCATTTGTTAGAGAGCTTTAAAAAAAATTAAGCGTGCAAATAAATAACTGCAAGCTTAACGATAATTTAATAACAACAAATATATTTTGAGCGATTCACAAATTGATTTTATTAAAACCATAAGGTTCCATAATAATATGTGGAAAGTAGCTTGGTTGCCCCAGACCATCTGCCCATACAATAATGCTTCTATAAATTATGTTAGTGATACAAACATACTAATATAGTTTTACTTGTGATACCTAAGTTAAAAATGGCGACCCCTCTGGCGTACATAATAACCTCTCTACTCAGTTAAGATTTTTAGGTAATAAAAACACAAGGCTATTTTAAAACAATAAACACATAAGTATAAACAATATTAAAAGGCCTAACGTTGTTAATAATATTTCGGTAACACTATATTGACGAATGTCGTGGTGGCCTAGCGGTTCAATGAACGGATTTGTATGCACCAGGTTGCAGGTTCGAACCCAGGCAAGTACCAATGTAGCTTTTTCAAAGTTATGTGTATTTTCTTAATTATTCGAAGACAATTCTGACAAACGGTGAAGGAAAACATCGTGAGGAAACCTGGATTCCAAAATTGGGATCTGAAATCGCCAATCCGCAGAGAGCAAGCGTGGTGATCAATGCTCGTGCCTTCTTTATATGGGAAGAGGCCTGTGCCCAGCAGTGGGACGTTTATAGGCTGGATTATATATTATTATATTATATACTATATCGACATGATTATGTCGATATAGTATCTTAACTATGCTTACAGTTAAGCTGGCTTTGCTAAAAGCTTCAATATTTTGCTGATAAAACTCCATAATATGGAACACTCGGTGAATATAATTTTCCCGAGGGCCAAGGACAATAGAGACAACAGAACTAACACAAAACAAATGTTTTAATTGTATGAGTAGAACAAAAGGAAATCGTTGAATTGTAAATCCTGGGATTTGACAAAGCCACATTTAAGGTGCGAGCCAGTACCTATATTAAAAATATAGTTTTATGTAAATTTTTGACGAAATATGTACGTAATGGTTACTATGTACTGAAATTAAACAATGTATATACGAAAAATAAATTAAAACTATTAGTAAATCGGTAGAAATAAAGAAATAACATATTTTTTCTCCTCATTGTGGATCACACAAATAGGACATACAGGGATCGAACCCACGGCACTTCGCGCACAGTGATATATCACTCGGCTATCCGTGCAGTCAGAATAAATAAATGACTACACAATCTATCATTGTAAAGTTAACCTTACTAACAAAGTTTAATAGTTTAATCACATCACTTGAGCAAATAGCAACGAAAACAAAGTGTCAATAATTGCCAATTAGCCAGTCAATGTGGGTTGAACAATGAACACACAATAGATATTCTAGATCCAAGTTCAAGGCCAGTAAATACAATACTATACACTATTTTGCCTAGGTATGACTCATGACCATAGAGTTTAAAAACAGTTTGAGCAATAGAGTGCAAGTATCGGTAAAAGCCCACATAGCACATACCAGCACCGAGCGTACGCATATTTTGGGCTGTCTGTAGTGTAAACATTTACTGATTTAATTAATTTTCCTTGCAAAGACAGACGTTTATGCGAAGATGTCGGTAGTTCTGAAGTTATTAGGACAAAATTGGGGTTTAAGATACTTTTATTAAAACAGCGCGGTCTGTTTTGATAATTTTATGACGAAACTAATCCACAAGCCAAAACTAGTGCTCACGGTTCATACCCTGATATGAGCACTATGTAGTTTCTTGTCTATCCTCTAAGGTAAATACACTATTTTGCCTAGGTATGACTCATGACTAATCATCGATAAATGACGATCACGGCCGTGAACATCAAGAATTAAGATTAAACTATTTGACAATGTAAATAGTTACAACGAGTAACAAATATCGACCTTACTCCATTGTGATAAGGGTGTTTACTGATGGTTGAAGGCTGCGTTTGTCAAACGAGCCGTGAAGGACACTATTTTGTCTATTATGGTGTAATGATAGTACTTTTGCGAGTTTAATTCCAGAACATTCTATGGTGATAGTTGTGCATTTGGTTGAAAAGTTAATAAATGTTACGCAGATCTCTTTTGTAATGTAGTTTAGCTGTTTTTGGCAACTTAGCGCTTAAATAATTCGTGCAATTTTAGCTTATTTAGAACTTTTACAATGTTCATACAATGCTGGCAAGAGTCTTTTTAAATATTTATGTACCTATGCTAATAATACCGTAGCATTGCATGAGTTTTGAAAGAGTCTTTAATTATCTACAACTAAATATGGATAAATAAGTACAACCTACAAATAAACAATTTCGCGACGAATTAAAGTTTATTTCTTAGGGATTACCATATTATAGTATTCACCTCATTAATATGTGTATTTTCTTTCCAGTACCAAGGCGTGTGGTATGAAATTTCCAAGATCCCAATCCCATCAGAGGGCAAGGGTCAGTGCGCCCAGGCGGAGTACACCCTCGTTGGTGACGAGGTCAAGTTGAGGAACAGCCACGTCATTGACGGTGAACAGAAGTACCTCGACGGTGTCGCCAAGCCCGCCCCTGACGCTGGCACCTCTGCCAAGTTGATCGTCACCTTCCAGTTCGGAGGTAAGAAAGGAAACACAGTAATTTTTCTACAATAATTTTGTTTGTTGTTAGAAATATATAGTGTAAGTATTTTTATCAGTTGTCTGCCTCTGCTGAGTTCTGAGTTGGTACAAAATATATTAATAGCAAAGCGTTTAGATTGATGGTAGGCTGAACAACGACAGTAACATATATATTAAAAAAAAAAATGATAGATCACTAGCCAGGCGCATAAATAACACTGTTTTGAGTCTTTCAATTTGTGAACCTGATGGTAATGTTTCTAGAAAATTAACATACATTCTACATGATAATTAATGAATTCGATCAAAATATAATTATCACCAATTTGGTATTATTTATTCAGAAGTAAATGCAATGAATATGCAATCTTTGATCATGAGATCTGATATCAAGATAATTAATTATTAATAATTAATTATTGACGTATGTTAAACATCCTTCGAGATTTATTTAATTATGTGCAAGGTGGATGTGCATCATTGCATAAACTTTTCATGTACCTAAACCAATTTTAAGTCTTAGATATTATATAGAGCCCAGAACTGATTTGAAACTTTAACCGATACTTAGAAAGATTTGAAATGGCTTTTAACACATTGCTACCCAAAAAAAGTGTAAAATAACATAAACATAACATAACATACGCATGTCGCCCTACATCACGCCTGTATCCCCGAAGGGTTAGGCAGAGGTGTACCAATGTACCACCCACAGTTCGCCGGTATGTTTAGGTCCCATGTAATAGGGGGCGAGCCTATTGCCACTACCCGGGCACAAATCCAAACTCCGACCTGCTACTGAGAATTTCATAGAAAAACCCAATATCATCTTGGTCGACTTGGGAATCGAACCCAAGACCTCTAGTGTAGAGTCGCGCTTAGCGCCACTAGGCCAACGAGGCAGTCCAAAAAGTGTAAAATAATAGTAATTATTCTAAAATTTAGACCTATTACTAAGCAGTGTTAAGTCAAGGATAAGAACAAATTGCAATGTCCAACTATGTGTATTGTATGTACTCACATAGTTGGTAAAATAATATTTACCATTTGTAGCTTCATGATGTCATTAGGTACTGAATCTTTCGATAATGATTAATTTCTTCCTGTTTACAAGTCCTTTGGCTACCTTACCTATTGACCATCCTATCATCATACCTATATCTTATCACCATCATATCATTCTATTTCCATCTTCATGATATCATAACGTTTCCAAGCTGTTGATTTTTATGAATTACGTCTCTTAGCAACAACTTTACCCACCATTATAATATTACTATCCATATAGTTATTATAATTGTTATTATCTTGTCCACAGAGATCACCTCCAACTCGCCCCTCAGCGTTCTCACCACCGACTACGACAACTACGCCATCGCCTACAACTGCAAGTACGACGAGAAGGCCAACACTCACAAGGGTGCGTATTTTTATATACTAGAGTTAACATAGGAGATTATTAAGCATATAAATCCTCCCTTCCAATTCCGTCAAATGCATAAAAATTATAAGTTGAAGCGGCATTGTGACGTTATGTGAAAGCTGACGGTTTTATCAGAGCTCCTGATTGATGTAGAACGATTATTATTGATTTTTATGTTACATTTTATACCGATGTATAAACTAACAATGAAAAAGAAAAACTTGTTCTTACACCTCTGTATGAAATATAGATGCTCTAAAAGTATTCCGATTGGGCCAAACTATACAACTATCGGACAATAATCTGGATGCTTGCGCAACGGAGGAGATAATCCAACTATTGTGAAACTTGTAAGATCTGTAGATGTTGTTCAGTTTATCAAGAAGATAGAAAAAAGTACCAATACCTGTCCTAATGCCCTACTTAATTTAAGCATTATAAAAGAAAACATATTTGTAACTATCTCGCCACAAAATCAACCATATCGTTAGGTCGATAATACCATTTTTCTTTATCAATACCCAAAGCACGTTGCTCTACACGTTGATTTGTTGATGGATGACGTATTAAAAATTCAGACTTTTCTAGATAATATTATATACATTTATTTTGACACTTATTGCTTGTACTAAGGTGCTAAGTAACGATTAGTTATCAAAGTTGTGTAATGTAGGTCTTTTATGATCCTGATGTAGGAAATTTCGTTAATATTGTGACACACAAAATCGAACTATTTAGAGTAAATTAAAAGAAATGATGTGACTATTGACTAAAATCATCTGACTTACAATAAAATTGTTCGTATTCATAGAAAGTTGGAACGAAATTCTAGGATTCCAATTCGAGATTTGAAAAGTTGAATGAATAAAATATTTCAAATAAACACCCTTACAATGTTATATAAATCTGCGAGTTGCGTTCATAGGTTTTTTACCTGATAAGCCAAATGTATGATCAATACAATAAACCTTCAATACTGATAAAAATAGTTCCAAATACAAGATAACAGTTCGTTTATTGGATCACGTATAGAGACGTGACAGTACTATGATTTTAGAATGGATTAAATGTATTGGAATAAAATTGAAATTAAAAACTCGGACATGTCATATCACAAGGGCATATAATCTTCAAATTAAGAAATTTCTTGATTAAGTCCTTATTCAAACAGGAAAACAACAAAATCGGTTAACGAATATAGCCCTTTTTCTTGTCTCTTACCGGATTTCAGTTTTATCGACGTTTTTCCAATTTTTATCTGTACTTTCGATAGTATTGCTGATTATTATTGATCGTCTGCTACAACGACCGAATCCTGAACGATTCTATCCATTTCTATAATTTTCCGAAACCTCATTAGATTATTTAGTTCCAGAAATACCTTAGAATGGATTATATCCGTTAATTTGCATCAATAACAGTACGTCTCACATTGGGCTGGAGAATAGTAGATAGGTAGACCTAACTTGAGACTAGCGACCCTACCGGATTTTCAAGTAATTTCAGCCCCTATTATTTAACTAATTTCATAATTATTACCTCAAAATTACAATGTATGATCAATACAATGAAGGTAACAGCTTATAACTGATAAAAGTATCCAAATTAGAAGATATCAGTTCGTTTATTGGGTCACGTACGGAGACGCGACGGTCTTATCATTTCAAGACCAGATTAACTGAATTTGAAAAATATCAAATGACTGGCTCTAATACAGATTGATTTGCATGTATCTTGAATAACTGTAAAATACCTACCTACACATTATAGAAATATGTTAATGAAAGGCATACAGATTGTAGCAGTCTTACTATGGGATACTGTGTTACCCAGTAAAATGGGTTGTAGAGGTCAGATAGGCAATCATTCCATGTAAATTCTGGTATTCAACTGAATCCGGTAAGACTGGAAGCCGACCCCATAGTTGAGAAAAGGTGGCAGATGATGAGGGATACAGATATTAGTATAATTTATAACGACTGTCTAAATAAGCAACTGGTATTTTTAAAATAGCATACTTAGTAACAAATCCCCTTGGATATATAAAAATAATTGTGTTGGTACACCTACGTAGAAGGTCACACATTTGTACAATGTTTTAGTTGCGGTAGTAATACAGGGTGTTTTTGAGACCGTCAGTTTTTAGGGGGCTTATTTACTAGCCGTGATTGAAGTTTTAATGAGAAGTCGAAGAAGAATTAGTCGAAATAACATTTTTAAGCATAACCCTTTTTTCATGATCCGAATATCATGAAACAAATTTTGTTGTATAGATTTATGAACACCCTGTATTATTGTTGCTAATCGTTTATCGATTATGGATAACATTTTAATACCTTTAATCTTATTGCTTGACGTACTATCGTAATATTAGCGCCTTGCATTTTTCAAAGGCTTAGTTACTTTTTCTTTTAATTGGCACACATATTATAAAAGCAATAAGTAGCAATACCGCCATGTAAATAGGTTACCTACTTCAGGGAAAAGCTTCTTTCCATATATAGAAAGAAAGAGCATTTATCACCACGCTTGGTTTTTTGCGCGTTGGCGAATTCAGATAAATTTTGGACCAAGTTTCCTCTCATGGTGACATAAAACAAATTAAAAAGTGTGTTCTGTCGAATGAAGCATAGGTGCTATACATAGGGTTGTTATACATTTTTCTAGTCTTTCTATAAAGCAAATATAACTTAGATAAATTAGGTTGGTATCACGCGGAAGCCCACACGTTGACAACATGTGATCAGAATTACTATGCTCGATCATTCTGATAACAAATAATCTATCCGAACGTTACATTCATGGATTTGTTAATCTTATTCTTTCGTATCTATTGGCGTTTAGATAGAGACTTAATACTTTACCTGTACCACGAACTCTTGAAGAATTATTAAAAGCGGGACGGAACTACAATGCACGTAGCAGCGTCTCGCTTACACGACAGTAACAGTCCTGCTTTAAAGGTCTCATAGTAAGCACGCTGAAATGTTATCTAGATCTTCTATCTTTGGTCTTTTGTTTAGCAAAATAAACCTTACTGCTTTGACTTTAAGGCAGTATGTTCTAGTAATATTACCAATGATATGCGGACTGTACGTTTATTAAAAAAAATATACTTTAAAAAAAGGTATTTATGCATGTACGCGCTTATTCCCGTGAATTATATTATTATAAACATGCAGGGCGATAGTTTAAAATGTATTATACTTGCAAAGCCTTAATTTTTGAAGGATTTTTAAATGTTATATCGCATTCAAAAATTCTTCATTCAAGACAAAATAAAGTTAAGAAAATTTTGATGCCGAAATCTTAAAAAAAATGCAAGTGATGACGAAATTACAAGACCTGACACTGAATAGATAAAAAATATGTAATTTCTTGATTTTTTGAATTAAATTGTATCAGTAGTCGACAAACAGTATTCATTTCTATTTAGATGATTGTAATCTGTTTAGACTAAATGTGTGTCGATATAATATCGTAAAACATAATTATTATAATTGTGCCAAAAGATCGACAAACTTCAATCGGACATTGTAATACTGTTTTATCTATAAAAAGCCTAAGGCGATTATAAGAATTAGGTAGGCAGATATTTTGATTTTATATCAATGTCCTAATTTAGAAATTAATTTATTTTAGAGGACGGGATATAGATATTTATATTATTATAATGTTTTGATACATACAAAAGTCTCTTCGATAATATAAAACTACGAATTGTCAATCTGTTTTGCACCTCCAAAATTCGCCCACGCTACTTAAATGCAACAAAACATAAGCGTAAAATATTACGAATCATAATTATTTACCTGAAAAACCTCCAGTTAAACCCTAAGATCAAGAGAATAAGATTTCCTGTGAAAGAAGAAACTAAAATTTTAACAACAATTTATTTTCGTTTCCAGAACAAGCATGGGTGCTCTCAAGGTCCAAGGTCTTGGAAGGTGAACCCAAGACTAAAGTCGATGCTTTCCTGAAGGACAACGCCAACCTGATCGACTCCTCAAAACTCGTCGCCACTGACTTCTCCGAAGAGGCCTGCAAATACACGTCATCCAGTGTCATGACAGGACAGACCGCTAAGCCTTGAATTGTCAAAGAATTTTTAAACTTAGGAGTACAATAATCATTCTTTACCTTATTTTCGACAGCAGTTCTGATCATTTGATTTTAAACTCTATTTTGTGTAAAGAAGAACATAATATCTGTTCTTCTGTTTGCTTCCTTTTTTGTGATTAGAACTCTGTCGTGAATAAGGTTTCATTATAATCATTGACGTTAAATTATAACATGACAATATTCCATTTTTGAAATTGGGACGTAAACTCCTTGGAACAATTTGTATAATAGGTATCTTTCTTTTTAAATTCCAAACTTATTTTTGCCGTTAGAGATGTCATTAGTGGCGCTGTCATTTTGACAGTTCTTCCATTTTGAATTTTGGAATGTTCTAGAGATCTTTAGTTCCAAATTCTACCACCGGCAGGGATAAGGTTTTTTGTCCTTGGAGTCTTACGTCCAATACATATTTATCAGAACGAAATGGTAATATCCAAAACAAATCGATTTATCATTAAAATGATCGATGTCGTCAATATATAGTATCAATTTAACTTTATGCTTTTATTATAATTTGACAGTATTTTATATCGTTTAATAAATCGAACCATTCGTCGTTTTACCACTTATATACGTAACATAACGTTCATTATCTGATAACATAAAATACTGATGGTAATCAGTTTAGCGCTTGTGATATACATAGGTACGCACTTAAGTGTATTATAACTACTATTTATTGGATAATAAAGTTTTCTATAAAATATATTGTTTTAATAATATTTACATACATACATACATTATAATCACGCCTCTTTCCCGTAGAGGTAGGCAGAGAACACTTCTTTTCCCTTGCTTCGATACTTACACACTTTTTTTCCTCCGTCCACATTCATTATTCCCTTAATACATGCTCTTCGGTTTAGGGTACTCTTGACCTGGCCTTTTTTCAAGACGTCCCCGATTTGGTCTCGAAACGTCCGCCTAGGTCTACCCCTTCCAACACTTTCATTCACACTCGCCTTATACACTTTTTTCGTCAATTCATTCTCTCGACATGGCCATTTAAGAATTTTTACTCTTACTTTATTATTGCTGAACCTCATGATCCAAAGTTTACCTACCTACTATTTGTCTTTTCAAATTGCTTGCAGAAAATAATGGTTCAGCCTATTTATTTCCCTTGAAATTTTATAATTATTACTTAAATACTTGAAACATATCAAAAAGTAATTAATTATTTATTAAAAAAAATGCTGCAATTTAGCTGTTGTTTGCTCCATGACGAATTTTGTTATCATCGTTCAAAGATTAATCGGTCCTTTTAGAATTTGATTTTTTTATCTGATTATGATAAACTGCGCTTAAATTCCGGTATTACATCCTTACCACTGTTATTTTGTTATATAAGTAGGTATAAAGGTAGAAGGAGCTTCTTAGGGTACACTTCATATTTCCTCAAATGAAACTTCTGAAAATTACAGTTTTTTAATTTTCGTTGACAACTTTTTGTTAGGTAGGTGCCAGGGGTAGGTAATCTACTATATCTAATAGTACAAGTCATTGAAACGAATTAACAAATCAACAGTACTTTTGTCATTATTTTAATGTTTTTTTTTTTAATTAACAATTAAGTTTACTTGCAAACTGGGCTCAATAAATCTACCTAACTACCTAATGTGAAAATAATATTCTTGTTTTTTTGACTTCAAAAAAAGAGGAGAACACAGATCTTTTGGCTGGGTGAACCGATTTTGATGATCCTTTTTTTATTTGAAAGCTTCCCGTGTGGTCTCATTATAGCCCAATTTTGACAGTGGGATCCATAAGAAAACCATATAAGACTAATTTTGAAGTATGGTTTTTGTTAGAATTATTTGGAATAGCGATATTGTAAATGTATTTTTACTCGTTCTATATTCGTCTATTCTTATCATTATATCTGAGCACGTTCGACGCATATCAATTATGATTTCCTGCTATAATATTTAATTATACCAATGGTTATAAAAAACTAGCTAATATTATATATTTTATCTATGACATTAGAGTTCTAGTAATTGATAACACCTAATCCGTATCTGGATTAGTGATGACTTGGGCATTCAGGAATTTTTGTAATACGTTACTGTGCTATTTATACAAAAACAGAATGTATCACATATTAATTTATGAAATCATAAACTACGTAGATTTGATTTTCTTCTACTTTTACTTTTTTTCTGGAGTGTTAATTTGTGAGGTTTTGAAATTTAAAGAACCTTACCAAAGACTTTTAACAAACAACTGCTTACGTACAAACCGGAAATAATTATATTAGTGAAATAAACATGGATATACAATGTAAGTAGGTTGTCTGACTGAAAATAATAATGCCAAGACAAAGTCGCAGGCTGTATACTGTTTGGAATGATTTTCCCATCAAAAATGTAAAAAAAAATGTTAATAGTAACAAATGACTAATTTGATGCTGTTAAGCAAAATGTTACTTCCAACACTAGAAAAACAGCTCTTAACAGAGAAAATACACAAAAATAATAAACATTTAATTTTATTGAGTACAAAGTAAACTTTCCTTAATTTAAACACAAATATAAATCAAAGCTTAAATATTACCAAAAAACAGTCGTAAAGAAATCCGTATCAAGTTTGTTGGTGTACGCGCAGCTCGCGTCGGAGAAATCTTTAAAAACAAATGACTGTCGGTGCTCAGCTAAATCTGTGTACTTCGATATTGTGTCTTCCACTTTCTTCAGTAAGGCTCCCTCGAGCCTTTCCTTGCTGCGAGTTAGGACCCAGGCGTGCACTGGAAGTACAAAGTATTTTGCAATTTAACATTCGTATTTAAGGTTAATTAAGTACCTATCTATTTGCATGAACAGAGGTTATGTTTTAAGCTATCGTTAAGGATACTGTTTCCTCTACCATTATTTATTAGTTCCATCTTCAGGAACGGTCGTCACTGCAGTGCAGAGGCTTTCTTCCAATTGACACGGTTTTGGCCTATTGTTGTATTTTTTTTATATTTTGAAAAGAAGTCTTGTTCTGCCATTTAACACTACAGAAATTGCTAACAAAAAAAAAAGCAGGTAATGTACTCGTAAATAGCATGCCAAATGTTGGAAAAGGACTAGCTATACTTTTCTCTAGCAAGTATTAATGATGTTATTGATGACAAAAATAAACTGACCGTAATGTCTTCGCTCTTTCTGCTTGAGATACTTGCAGGTGTACGCGATGGAGTAACCATCGTAGTCAGTGGATAAGATGGAGAACGGGAACTGGAGGACTTTGTCTAAAAAAAATAAAAAATAAAATTACATTTTTACATAAAAATGCAGACAAGGACGGACAAGCAAGGGACCGGGTCGTTTGAAAGTATGAGGGGAATTTTGCCAAACAGTAAAACAGAAGATGGAGAGCGGGAACTGGAGGACATTGTCTAAAAAAAATAAAAAAAAATTACATTTTTACATAAAAATGCAGACAAAGACAAGCGAGGGACCGGGTCGTTTGAAAGTATGGAGGGAGAATTTTGTTAAGCAGTAAAACAGAAGTACAGTCCAGACTCTAGATGTCAGTAATATAAACAGGAATATGCAAAATAAGATGGTAAATAGAATTGTAGGGTATAAAAATTAGTTTTCTATAAGGTAATAAGTTCTCCCAAGAAACAAGTAACTCATTACACTGGACTGATTTGAATACTGGTCTCGATTCTGAATAATAAAATATCTCGTATAGATTTATTTTATTATAAATTTTAGTTATAGGTTGGCCAAACTAGCAATAACGGATGGTGATCAATATTTTTTAAAGCTATTTTATCCGGAATATCTTAGTGTAGCTAAAAATGAATGTTATAAATCATTCAATGAATATTTTGATGAGAGAAGTAAGGAGAAAGGTATCTGGTTTAAAACGATACAGTGTCAGCCTGCTCGAATACCATGGTTTATGAATTATAGAATAAGTAGAAATATTATAACTATAGAAAATAGGTTACGTTCAGGTCACTATCCCTCCAAGAAATTTGCACACTTAATGAGAAAAGTAGATTCCCCTAATTGTGAAGTGTGTGGTGTACTTGACGATGTTCATCATATATTAATAGAATGTGATAAATATAAAAGTGACAGGGAATCACTGGTGCGCGAATTTAATTTGAATATGATGGATGTTGGGCCTCTTTTAGTGATTTTAGCAAATCCTGTTTCATCTGCTGCCATCAACTTATTTAAGGTGTTCACGCGTCAGTGATATCCTGGTACTTATGCCCTATAATATAATGTGTGGTTGTATTGCTTATTTATGACTCAACGGGGCTGGCATGTTCTAAGAATAAAAGCCCCTAAAATAAAAGATAAAAAAAAAAATATTTTAGTTAAGGGACAAATAGTTAAGGGTCTCTAAAATTAAAGACCCTTAACTATTTGTCCTGTTCAAACTATGGACCACAATAAGCATAAGCAAAGGAACCATGCGATTCTATAACTAACCCATGGCCTCATGGCTCATGATAAACTGAGCGTTATTCCCAGCGTCGAAGGTCGGGTCTACCCTGGCCTGGTACATCTTCTGTGTTCTGTTGCCCTCCACCACTTCTACATAGGTTTCCTTAAAGGTGTACCCCATGTTGTCTTCCTGGAAGTCAAGGGTAGCACAGTCGTAGATCTCGCGGCCATCGCTGTTGTAACTCGCTACATTATACCACAGACCTGAAAACTGAAAAGGAATCGTGGTACGTATTATTTAACTATTTTTGTGTGCTTAAAATAGTCATTTATTTAAAAAAGCCACATTGGGACTTGGAATATTATAGGTAATAGAAAGAATTGTCTGGAAAAATATTTGAAGTTGGTTTCATAATAGTGATAATGATGAATAGTCAAAGGTGGAAGGAATTCGAGGAGACTTTGCCCCAAAAATGAAACAACAAAGGTCCAACCTTTGTTGTTGATATGAAAAAGGTAAATTATAGTCACATTGGTATTTAATATTGTTTGCCTTTTTAGCGTATGGTTTTGGTGCGAAATCTAGAAATTTCCTTCGGCTAACTAAGTAATTGAAAATTCCATAGGAAAAAAATAGAAATATGCATATTATAGCTGAACTTTTTTTGACGGGCCTGTTGGTCTAGTGGTTAGTGATCGTGACTGCTATACCGGAGGTCGTGGGTTCGATTCCCACACAGGACAAATCTTTGCGTGATGAGCACGATCATTTGTTCCGTGTCTGGGTGTAATTTATCTATAATATGTATGTATTTAGAAATATATTAGCATGTTTATCAGTTGTCTGGTTACCATATCACAAGCTCTGCTTAGCTTGGGATCAGATAACCGTGTGTGAGTTGTCCCGGAATATTACCATAGGTATTTTTGGAAAAAAATTGTATTGTAATTGAAAAAAAACAATCAGTTTATGTAATTAGTGATACATGACATTGAATCGATATAGGCTTTCTTTTACCAATCATGATAGCGGTATTTGACAAAGAAATAATCAATTTAACTGATTCTAGAAATTTCGTTTCTGATAACATAATATGATATTATAATATTATAATATTCCGGAACAACTCACACACGGTTATCTGATCCCAAGCTCACATCTGATTGTGATCTCTAATTATTATGATTTGTTATGAAGTAAATAGTTATCTACTAATTTATATTCAAATTGTGATAGGCCTTGATCTATTTTTAAATTAATAGATTTTTTAGATAAATATTTTAATCAAGTTGGACTATATCTACTTCAAACTGTTCCGTCGGCTTTGACAAGGCAGATTTATTTATTTATTTGATTTTAGGTGTTGTAGTGGGATTCAAACTTGATGGCGGCTCTGAACACGAGGCGAGTCGCTGCGCAGCAACAGACTCACGCACCGGCGGGGGTGCGGGGTGAGGTACTGCGCAGCGTGTAGCGCACTTCACAGCCGCCAAGAAGTTTGAATCACACTATACTTGACGGAAGTTTAAATAATGAAAATTTAAAAGAAACCGTCACTGTTTTATTTATTATGAAAAAACTTGTGTCTCGAAAATACGTTAAAAATACCCTGTATGTAATATAGAATTTAATAATTAGATTTTTCCACTATGCTAGAATATGTTTAGTATAGATACATAATTAATAACAAAAACGGAAAATATAAAACATTTAGACAACAATAATCATCTCCCGAGCCTTTTCCCAACTATGTTGGGGTCGGCTACCAGCCATACCGGATTCAGCTGTGCTTTCCGAAACACGGAGGGGTCTCGGTATGTTATCAATGGTCACCCATCCACGGTCCAACCGCGGTGAGCGCGGCTTAACCTGTATTATCGGTCAAGCCGTACGGCTTACACTTAGCCACGAGCCTCTCTCTCTCTTATTTAGACAACAATAACAAGCAACATAAACAAGAAATCATGTTCTTGTATTTAAAACTACATCATTAGCTGATGCGAAACGAAATAATGAGACATCTAGGTTAGGTATTCTAGCTTCGACCTTGACTACTCCCCCACAATACGTTCATAGTTTAATAGAACAACACTCATGCAATTGAAACCGAGACTCATCTATACATAGAAACAACAACAGCACCAGAAGAATTGTCAAAATAAGAACAGCAAAATGAGAAAAATGAAATTTTAAACGGGAAATTGGTTATAGACGACAACTTACCTTCGTATAATCCAAATTCTCTTGCAACTTAACATTCGGACAGTCTCCAGGTAACGTATAATCGGCCGCCAAAACTCCAATCAAACACCAGGAGAGTATAAAGAGTAACATTATCAAACAAGTGGCCTGAACGGGGCTAAGATAAAGAATGAGTGGACCGTCCCACGTTGTAATTATTCAATGTTCTGACCCCAGTTGTAAAGATGGTTTACACTGAAATAGATATGGAACACGTTTCGAGCTAATGTGGACATCCTTTGGTCTAATTTATGGGTTAGTGGTGTTTATGACTGTAACTTTTTGCGATGTAGGATTGGCCTTGTTTTTAGTAGCTCCATAATGGACCTCTAGGAATTATGGAGCGTTTGAGTATATACTAGGAGATAAGTTCTTAGAACTCTGTTTGGAAGTGGACAATTTCTGGATATACAATTTTGAAAATTAACTTTTGTTTTTTGCTGCTGAACATAATATTATAATCCCACTACTAGCACTTACTACACTGCCTCAGTGAACCGAAAATATCTCCAAACGATGAACTCCGCAACACCACAGTTAACAATTATAACTAAGTAGTGCAATTTAGCACTTTTATAAAGGATTCTCACAATTAGTAATTGATGTAATTAAAGATTTGTTACATTATTTATTACATTATTATTTGTTACATTATTGAAAAAAATACAAAAAAAAAATAATGTAAAGTAGTATATTAAGTATTGTAAACGCTGCCTTATGATAATAGGGTCAGATCCACATTAACATTTATTAAACAGATTAGTTTCGTGGAAAAAAAAAACAAGTGAAGCATTACTAAGAATTGTTTTTGAAAATAAGGAAATCCCTATTTTCAAAAACAATTCATAAATTACATTTAAATAAATGTCTGAAGGAAAATAATATCAAAACTGTAATTAATGTATAACTTGATATTATTTTTTTTTATCCTAATAGATTGACATAGTTTGATCAGCGGATAGTCATCAATCAAGCGACGAGTTGCAAGATGTGTACTTTAGATAGGATAGTTAGCAGATTTTTCATTAAAATAAATGATCTATTCCATTGCATTTCCAATTTTCCACACAATGCTCATCAATTAAGATTAAGACCTGTTAAGCTCCTTATTGAAAAATTACCCACAGTAATTAAGATTGACTGTTTCCAATAAGTGAGTCTTAAGAATGAGACATAATTTAGTACTTAAGACAATAATGTGACTACTGTTCACCCCACGACATTTATTCTGATGGAAATATATTGTTATTGTATCATTATTGCTTACAGTAAATATTTATAAAATTATAACGTTGCTATAATGGTTAATGTACTTCCCAATCAAGACAGTATTCAGGATGAGGATGCTAAAAAAGAAAACAATATTTAGGGCATGCAATGCATTTTTTTCTTACTTATTTCTAGATCGCAACGGTCTGTTAGTGTCAATATATCTGTATAACTTTAATTCTTCGAAAAAATAACAACAACAAAAACATTAACAACGAAAGTATCATAACAAATCTCAATGACATTTTCTGAGAAAATAATGCTCTTATCAACCGGTAACATAATAAAACACCGCTTGAACTTAATGATAACCTTTTAATAAAGTAAATAAATTAATTTAAAACATCATTAGTACACATTTCTTCGAGATCGGAAGACGTTTCATTCAAAATGTTGAAGAGTTTAATAATTTTCGTACTTTCCGTGTGCAGTGTTTTTGGGTATTTTACATTACCAGGAGAATGTCCTAAAAACGTCCCAGTGAAGGAAGAATTCAGATTGGCTGATGTAAGTATTTATACCATACAACGTTACGCTTTCGTTTGAGATAAACAAACATACTAATAAATCATTTTGTCACGACAATTATAACTAAAAATGGACTTCAAGACTATAAATAAAGTAGTAAGTTGGATAATAAAGTAGTAAGTCCATTTATTATCCAATAATTATTATTGTCATCGCTAGGGTACATAATAGCTGCTGGAGCTGCACTGAGAATGCTTAGCGATCTCGCGGCTCCAGCAAAAGCGAGCAAGGACGGGACCGAGGTGTTTTTGGTTGGTGCAAGTCCGACATATACCCAGGTCGTTCCTTCGACGTGGGTTGAACTCATTAGATTTTCACCCGGCAAAAAAAAGGGTACATAATAGCTCAGAAAAGGTCTCATTATTGAACACGGTTCATTTTTACATTTGTTTGTATCGTAGCTTTCTTTAACTTTTTAATATATCTTCTCTTCTTCACCAGTTCTTCAACAAATGGTACCAAACCCACTACTACTCGAGCGACGGTCAGAAACAGAACAACTGTTCAGTTTTAGAACTGGAGACCAGGTCTACTGGGATCTACCTGAACCAGTCCAGGGTCGACAGGGGCCTGTTCCATAGATACAGCATCGGAAAACTCGACATACCACCCAGAATCGAGGATGGGGCGAAGTTGGAAGTAGCATTTACTTTCTTAGATGCGCCACGAAGACGTAAGTATTTGACGTAAACTATAATTCAAAGAGTGTTCAATATTTAATTTGACAAAGTTACATTTTATGGTAAAACGTGTCTTTCTAGTTATAAAGTATTTATCTACCAATAATAATAAAATTCGTACTCGTGGCCTACCACGAAATCTGAAAAACTGCTGCTTACAACTACCTATAGTTGTAAGCAGCAGTTAAGACCAAAATTTTGTTAAGATACCAAGTTCAAGTCATCCCAAAAAGATCTACTTTAATTGCCTTCACATAAAACTGTTTCTTTTTTCACAAAAATTCCTCAAGCTTTTATCAATTTTAAAACATAAACCGGTTCCAAATCCTTTAAGATAAAAATTAAAGCTGGTAAACATGTAATAATGTTTAATCCTAAGATTAATGATTGGTCTCGCAGTTGACTGGACCAATCATTTATCTAAGGTTTAATCAATGAATACTTAAACAAAAATCTGTCATTCAAAATTATAAAGTTATTAGGTTTTCAAATCCATGAAAATATGATTTAGGATTTCATCATGATTCATTAAAAATATTATTTTATCGCTTTCAAATCAGTATACATAATTAATATAATTCATTATAGGATATATGTATTTATATATCGGTGCTGCGATATTTTTAGTGTTAAGAAACGTGAAAAGGAACAGCTGAAATATGACAAGCGAGTAGACGTTTCTTGACACTGACACAACTCCGGGCTCTTTTGCTCGCTGCTACCCTACTTATTTACTTTTCTCTATGCTTTTCTCTATGCTCGCGGCCGTCGGATGAAGAGGAATCTGGTGGCTCCGCATTGAAGCAAGACGTGTTCGGCGGAGTGTCGCTGTTCTTAATTCTCCTCGCCCGCCTACCCACGCTACCTCGGCGATCGCAATGAACGATGATGATAACCAAGTGCATATATATTATATTATAGGATAAATATTTATGCATGTTTTATTTTTCTTTTTCAGTAAAAGTACGAAAGTATCCATTCCACGTGTTGGCCACCAACTACAATTATTACGCTACCGTGTATACCTGTGAATACAGTCCTCTTATAAATAAACACTTCAGTAAGTATTGTGCTAATTTGTATATCATATCAATTTTGAGTTAAAAAGGATTGACTGGCCTGTTGGTCTAGTTTTTAGTGACCCTAACTGCTATACCAGAGGTCGTGAGTTCGATTCCCACCCAGGACAAATGTTCTTGGATAAACATGATCATTTGTTCTGTGTCTGGGTGTAATTTATGTATGTATTTAGAAATATATAAGTATGTTTATCAGTTGTCTGGTTACCGTGTGTGAGGTGTCCCAGGATATTGATTTATTTATTTTTATTTATTAGTTGTATAGCAAATGTTTCCTTCTCTAAGAAATGATCAATGCTTGTTTTCCTTTGCGAATTTAAAGTATAATGAATTAAACATTACCCAGCAATAGAACCTTTTGAGGTCGATGCTATACCATGTTGATTATGTGCCTGCGTAGTAATTAATGTTACTGATTAGGATTTTGTGAAGGTCACTTATTTTGGTTATCTCTCTATAAATTAGTGTTTGTTCTATACTATGAAATAGCTGCAAATTTATTTTTGAAAACTGCCGATTTTTATACTTATAAATAATAAAATTGTTAGTATGTATGTATCACTTAGATATCAAAATAAGTTTTTAACTGTTTTCTACTGGCATCTAGTTGACACTTTTATAAGTAAAACTTATATCTGTCATCATTGTTTCTATTTTCAAATAAATCAGTTCATGTAAAATATCCAACGTGTTTTAATAGGTTATGGACCCAGGATGCTTTTATCAGTTATTTTAATGGTTAAAATAGATAATTTTATCAGTTATTTTAATGGTTAAAATAGATAATTTTGTGCCTGTTGATTGGCGAAAACATGAACTCAAACTATATCGCTAGTGTGCCAAAACTAAAGGGCAGAGAAAACTATGCCCGAAAACGGCAGATAAATGCGTTTTCAACGTTGTTTTTATAAACGGAACGTATAATAAGAAGGATTGGTACATAGATAGCGGTGTGAGTGCACATATGACTGTCAACAAGAACTGGATTACAAACATGAAAACATCACCGTGTTTACCAGAAATCATCGTAGCTAACGATTCAAAGATTTCAGTTGATTGTTCCGGAGATGTGGAGATCGTGTCAGACTTGAAATGTCATATAACTGTAAAAAATGTGCTATGCGTGCCTAGTTTGACTACAAACTTGTTATCAGTTAGCGAGCTTATCAGGAATGGCAACCAGGTTATATTTGAAGAAAAGTATTGTTATATTTATGACGGAAGAGATACTTTGGTTGCGATAGTTGATTTAACTGATGGTGTGTACAAGCTAAGGTTACAATCGTCAAGTTACATGTTGGCAGCTCCTGCAATTACAGGAAGATTGTGGCACAGAAGGCTTGCACATATAAACAGCCAAGATATGAACAAAATGAGATTGCCATTTACTCATGTCTATGAAAGGATGTAGATTGTATAATCCTTCAAAAAAAACTATTATTACCAGCAGGGATGTTATTTTGATGGAAAGCGAGGAAGGTGATAATGTAACCAGCCAGGATGATAATGCAACCAGCCAGGAGGCAATATGGATACCAGATGACGAGACAGCACAGAATAATGTGGAAACACCAGAGATCAGCGTGGAGAAGGAGAGCAGTGATTCAGTGGGGGCATCCTGTGTTCCAGTAGTTAATTATCATAGCGATAGCTCTTCAGATTCTTCAGTATACACTGACGGTGAAGACACACACATTACATGTATACCAAGTCAGGAGCCATGTACACCAAGATCGGTGATCGGTATGGTTTCAGCAACTTGTGTGTATACAGTACTGTTCCAGCATCTGAGGAGATCTCAGTCTCACAGGCTCTGAAGGGGCCTGAGAAGGAGCAGTGGAGACGTGCTATGGCTGATGAGTGATGAGTTGCAATCATTTGAAGATAATGATGCCTGGGAGCTTGTCAAAATCCCTGGTAATGTATCTATAGTGAAATGTAGATGGGTAATGGTGTATTAAAAGAAAAGATATATATGTCAATACCTGAAGGATTTGTAAACAAAAGTGGGGGAAATGTGTTTATGTTAAAACATGCTATTTATGGATTAAAGCAGTCCTCTCTGGCATGGTATGAGAGAGTAAAAGATTGCCTTTATAAATTAGATTTTAAAAACAGTCAATATGAACCATGTTTGTTTACAAAAACCGATGGCAATGTTAAAATAATAATTGGGTTGTATGTAGATGATTTTTTGATTTTCTCAAATAATGATGAGGAAACTGTTAAACTGAAAAATGAATTAGCTTTACAATTCAAGTTAAAGGATTTGGGTCCTGTTAGACAGTATCTTGGAATGAGAATAAATTTAAACAAAGATAAAAATGTTATTACTATTGATCAAAGTCACTATATTGAACAATTGTTAGAAAGATTCCAGATGTCTGATTGTAAACCTCAAAGTACTCCTATTGTACTAAAATTAAATATATTTCTACCGCAGAAATGCCTGCCGATATACTGACTAAGGGTTTATGTCATGTAAAGCATTATAAGTTTATGAATATGTTGGGTGGTTGTACTATGTCAGTAATGTTTTGATTATTTTGATAAGTGGGGGTGTTAGTATGTATGTATCACTTAGAAATCAAAATAAGTTTTTAACTGTTTTCTACTGGCTTCTAGTTGACACTTTTATAAGTAAAACTTATATCTGTCATCATTGTTTCTATTTTCAAATAAATCAGTTCATGTAAAATATCCAACGTGTTTTAATAAAAATAATAAATAAATAAATGCGGACAACATCACATACATTGCTCTGAACCCAAAGTAAGTAGCTAAAGCACTTGTGTTATGGAATTCAGAAACAACGAAGGTACCACATACACCCAGACCCGGGACAATGTAGAAAAGTTGGTTTCTACATTGACCCGTCCGGGGATCGAACCCGGGACCTCAGAGCTAGCGACACCTTGAAACCGGTGCGTACGCCACTCGACCACGGAGGTCGTCAAAATTTTTATACTTATCCATATTATTATACTTTTATACTACATACTTTTCCAGTTTACGTATGGATTCTATCAAGAAACCAGATTCTGAACGACGTGTCCAAGGAGCTCGCTATCAAGCCTCTTTCATCAATCGGAGTTGATCCAAAGAAGTTGGTTAAAGATGATCTCTCCAAATGTAATCCAAAGTACTTCGAAGATCGCCAGTCTGAACCTATGACCTTCAGGTATCCTGTACCAATACGTTAAATCTGGACTTAATAAATGTTATAGTATAACACCTTGGTTTTCATTTAAATTAAGAAATAATTAATGATACATATGTATATGCAAAAACGTACCGACTTCAAGAAAAATTAGGACCATCTCTGCGGTGTACCCTATCGTTAACAGAAATCATTCGAAAATTAATCGTCCGATTAAAAAAAAACCGATCCAAAGTTATCAGAGATATTGCGTAGAAACATGAAAAAATGCAATGTTGATTTCGAGAAACTCTTCCTTTTGAAGTTAGTTAACTATTCCTATGCAAAAAACATATTTAATCGGAAAATCTAAGGCTTTGCTTTTACAGACGTTTTGCATTGCCAGCTGTAGACATGAAGAAAATGAATTCAGCTACAGTATAGTATAGTAGTAATATTTTACTGCAAATATATACCTCCTGGTAAGTAGAGTTTGTATAGCCCGAAAATTAGTTGGCAACAATGATATCTCAATAGGAACTAAACTGTGCCTGTTATCTACAAATTCTAACAATAAGCTTACGTCATACCTAATATCGGGTTAGTGTAAATATTTTAAACACTGCACCTAAGGTTAATCTGAACAAACAATTATAAGTTAATGAGGCTTTCATGTTAAGATAGTTGTAGATATTTTTATTGATAATAAGGATAAAATTATTATCAATTAATTAATTGCCGATCATATCAGAGATCTTAAAGTCGAGCATTATTGCTAAGGCTTCCAAATTTTTGATAATTTCTCTTTATCAATGTAAAACGTCATTTCTTTTATGTATATTTCAAGGTAGTTGCACAATGCACATCTGTTTATCTAAAGACTATAATAATATTATGCAAAGGTGCGAAAATACTTGTAGAAACTTGGTTATCATCGTCGTTCATTGCGATTGCCGAGCTATCGTGGGTATGCGGGCGAGGAGAATTAAGAACAGCGACACTCCACCGAACACGTTTTGCTTCAATGCGGAGCCACCAGATTCCTCTTCATCCGAAGGCCGCGAGCAAAAGAGCCCGGAGTTGCGTCAGTGTCAAGAAACGTCAACCCCCTTGCCATGTTTCAGCAGTTCCTTTTCACACTAGAAATAGCGAAGCGCCTACATACTTATAATTTTCCACTTGTCCTCAACCCAACACAAAACATCAAATACCTACTTAGTGGTAAACCTTTACAAAAAGGTTTTTTGGCCCACAAGTAATTATTACTTAAACCCATTATTCTATAAAAGTAAATATGACATTCAATTATGTATCAAAAGAGTCTCGAAAAAATATTTACCTTAAATGAAAAAATTACACAATTAAGGAGATATCTTGCTTAAGAACTTATAACGCTAAACTTAACTTCTAATGATTTCTGAATCCGAATCCAAGCCATTTCAGACATTTAAATTAAAAACTCTTCAGCCAATATACTATAGTTCGTCTTTATTAACATTAACCGCTGTAACATGAGCCGTCCAGTAGGACTTGCACTTCTCTTCGCTCTGGTCGACTGGCTTCAGGAAGGCAGCATGAGCGTAGGGTATAGAGGTCAGGCGGTCGCGAGCTAGCGTCAGGGTGTCTTCCGGTAATGTTGGCGCCCGTGAGAGGATCCAGGCTGAAACTGTAAGATTCACGTGAACAAAAATGTATACCAGGGTTTGTATAAATCTTACAACATTTTCTTAAAATTAAAATCAATAGTTCTTCTATTCTTCTAATTAGATCAGATAGCAAGTAAACATGATTAAAAAATAATCAGTCCATTTACTGCTTACTTTAAACGATAATTGAGAAACCCCAAAGAAAGCATTACTGTCTCTGAGTGCAACAGTTAATCACTTAAGTGACTGACATACAGAGAAGGTATAAGGATGACAACTTACCATATTTCAATCTCAACCCTTCATCATATTTGCAGCCATGAACGACAGCGTAGTTGGTGTAATCTGTAGTCACCACTGTCATGGGCATACCCACCATATCTGAAAACATAAAGCTTTTTTTTTAATATATAGTTTAAACACAAGCTTTTTAATCAATAAATGTTAACCATGTATTGCCATCTAAACTAAATTTGTATACAAAATTTCAGTTCAATCGGTTAAAGATATCTACTTTAAGTTGCAAGATACTGACATAGTTAAATTGGTAGTTAAATAAAACCTTTTTTTTTACAAGATTTAACTTTATATTTTCATAAAATGTTAGTCCCGAGTTACAGTTGAACATTAATTTGGTTTCTGGTAAAAGATGTAAAAAATCGGAGATTATAATAATATATTACTATCGAAATATCTGACTATCCCCCGAATATTTATTTATTTATTTATTTTTGGACCACCAACAGAGGATACACACAATAAAGTATTATATTACAAGGTACAGGTTTTTAAATGTGTGCTCCTCGAAATATAGGAAGCCACAGCATGCACTACTTAATACGTGAACAATTTTGAGTAATGAGTTAATAATTGAATTTAAATAATGTATGACATTTAACAATATATGTAAGAATGATATAACATTAAATTAGCAATTATTTAACTCTAAATAACAGTAAAAAGTAAAAGAGAAAACATAAAAGTTCCTTATGAAAACAATGAAAGAGGTGAAAGAGTTATTTGATTTCTTTGATTTCTTCAGACATTATGGATTTCAATTCCTTCTTATATTTCGGGAGTGAGTAGGCTATATCTAGACCATAACGCTTGAAAAAATCATTGAAACGCAAATGACCTTTGATGTGTTCTTAAGTGTATATCCGTAGCTACTCTACATCTTAAGGTGACAGGGACAGCGTGATACTTAACATCGATTTGAAACATAACACTAGGTAAATAAATAAAAAAACTCAAAGTCAAAGTTTTAAAGGTACCCCAGTTATGTACAGGATGTTAAGAAAACCCTGTCCGATCCGTTAAGGTGTTGTTAGGTATCGATTACTGATACTATTAATGTAAAAAAAAATAAAACCCAAAAAACAAATTCTCAAAAGGCCCTAGTCGGCGTCGTCACAGGTGCTGCCAAATGATCAAACAAAAGCCCGCAAAATAATACCGAAGAAAAAGATGCTGTAATTATTGTTTTAATCTCAAATTTAGGGAATTGCGCGGCCTTTTGGGTCGGACAGGGTTTTCTTAACACCCTGTATTATGTAGTATTTTTCCTTACTTAATTAATGCAATATCAAATACTGATAAAAATATGCTTTTATCTATGGGCTTATTTGAATATTTAAGTGATCGAATAACGATTTCTGATTTCCGATAAGCTTTTGATAAATCTTTTGATATTTTGTTATTATGGGCTGTGACGTTATATATTATAATTGGTTAATTAATTATTATAATTAGATACATCAAAAATTGAATTATGTATGACTAACTTCTAATCTTAAACTAGACAACTGATAATCATACTTATGTATTTCTAAACACATGCAAATTATAGTTAAATTCCCCAGTTACCCAGTTGCAGAACAAATTTGAATGATCATGTTCATCACAAGATTTGTCCTGAGTGGGCATCGAACCCGCAAACTCTGGTTTAGCAGTCAGGGTTACTAGCCACTAGAACAAAGCCAGTCAATTAAAATTTTACTGATTGGAATTCTTCATATTTTAGATGACTAGTGATAAAGACGTATGGGAGGTGAATACGCATATTGGGAATATTGGGAATAGGGCAATGAGATTGACGAGCCTGTTGGTCTAGTGGTTAGTGACCCCGACTGCTATACCGGAGGTCGTGGGTTCAATTCCCACCCAGGACAAATGTTTGTGTGATGAGCACGATCATTTGTTCTGGTTGTCTGGGTGTAATTTATCTATAATATGTATGTATTTAGAATTATATAAGTATGTTTATCAGTTGTCTGGTTACCATAACACAAGCTCTGCTTAGCTTGGGATCAGATAACCGTGTGTGAGTTGTCCCGGAATATTATTATTATATGATGATAATGAAACTCTTCTTCCTTACCGATATTATTTTCCTCTATTCTAAACACCGCCTCAGCTCCCGGTGTGTAACTAGAGTTCATGTGCAGTATGTACTGGATGCCGTCCTTGACGTACGCGTGTTCGATTTCCACGCGTCGACCGCAGTACTGCACCCGCTGGTAGGCGCAGCTACCGTTCTGTTCATACCAGTTCGGAAAACGCTCTATGACAAACCATTGGCCTGTGAACTGGAATAGAAATAGAAAATAAAAATACAATTTTTATTTTTAGAAAATTTAATATATCAATACAAAAAAAAAAACAGCATAAAATTACAGCAAAAGAACAACCTAACAAAAACGATTATTTTTTAGATGTATATGAAAGATATTTTTTTTCATTTAGTGGGCAAATGGTAGGTCTTTCGGCGATTAAGATTGTTTGTATGCACTTCAGCAATGAGGTTTTAACATTCGTTCACATTCACACAAGGTTCGTTATCACTTATATACAAAACAAGCACAACATAAAACGAAGTTAATCTTCAGTCAATAAGAGACATTATTGTTAAGGCATGCCAAGGCAGCATAACCAAACTCACACTCTCACATAATAAAAGTAAATACAATCCAGAATTCTAAACCATAAACTACTAAAACTGATTTACAACATACCTTTTCTACTTCAAAATACATCATTGGTTCAACTTTCGTACATTCTCCAAATAACATCACTTGCCCATCAGACACACCACTTAAAACCACAAGAAAATTAATTAAACACAATTGCCAAAACATTTCACTGAGTTATTTAGACGTTGTATTGAGAATAACTCTAAGAATGACAGATTAGATTTTCGGCCATGTTTATCTTGGTTAAGCGATAAGCAAGATTCCGATGAATGACCCATTTATTCCAAGAAAATAAATAGATTTTTAATTCGGACATTGTACGATTTAAGGTATATAGATCGCTAATTATCAAAATGAGATTTTGTTTGTCTATAAACAGGCGTACCTATTAGTTAAACTGATGGTACTAGGTGCTGGTGATACAAGCATATTATGTGGATCAATTTGTCAAATACCATCCTTGATTTTATGGCTTGACGCAGAAAAACAAATGAACTATATTTGGACACACTTTTAACAAAAGAAAACCCTTGAAGATTTTTTAATAGGACTAGCATATGGTAACAAAAAACTGATCTATTCAAACGGAGGAAGTTAACTTCCTATTGAACTAATAACAATACACCTTTTTGTCAACATTATGTTGGTGACAATGAAATGGATCATTATGGATTTTCCATGAAACGAAAAATCAATAAGAAACATCCTTCAGCTTAATCTAACTAATTAGGTGTTTTCAATAGGGGTCTTTAATATTCTTAGTCCAAACCCCAGCGGAAGTTTGTATCAACAATGCTAAGGTTCCACATACACTAAGGTATTATACTACATACTTTATTGCCTATTACATTAAAAGGCCATTAACTACACAGGTGACGCACTTCCAAAGGACCTGAACCTGGAAACATACATTGGCTGGTTCGATTCCCAAATGGTTCAAACATGTGTGTGTTTCTCTAATGTTTGCTTTATGTTAAGTTTTGTGAATTTTATGTTGCATGAATGTATGTGCCATCTTCGCGATTTACGCTGTGATGTGGGCCGAACATTATATGGCATATTTTGATAGCAAAAACGTAACATCTGAAATACATATACGCGCTCATGTGTACACAAATATTGGTTAGCCAAGACAGAAATTTGACAGTAGTTAGCCGTTGGTTGAAATTATTCCGAAAGCACACGGGCTAAAGAAATCCCATTCCAATTTTCGCGTCTATTGACTAAATCTCCCCGGAACTACGAACCCAACAAAAACCATTCTCTTTAAAAGACGTGACTTTTTACGTCAGCTCTCAGTTGCATGCGAGCCTTGGCTGCCCTTGTTTGTCACGATGTTTGCCCATTGTTTGGTGTTGGCTATCTTAGTGCTAAGTGTTGGTGGAGCTATGATGAATATGTCCTGTCCTGTGGTCACGCCGAGGGAATTAGACTGGAAGGCCGTAAGTCCTATCTAATTATGCTGTTTTAAATGTAGTTGAAATGTTTACTCTGAAGTCCCGTTATTGACCTTGTTGGAACTTATTACCAATTGAATAATCATCCGTAAACTAAAACTAACAGTAAATTATATGTTTCTAAACAACTAACTCTTTGACTCTATTACAACTGTTGCTGATTGCTCGTCTAAAATCCATTTATTTTCAACTAAAGCATCTGACAGTTTAATAACCTAATGTAACTCGGCATCTTGAAAAATAACAGTTCTTTTCTAAAACATTAATAATATTAAGTCCAAACATTGATTAAATCCAAAACTAAAATCAAGAAGTTAATCTCCACATTTTCACGGTTCTGAATTCTAAATAATGTTTCCTATTAATTATTTCATGATTCCTCCTTTCTAGGACCATTTGAACTACCCTATAAACTTTTTGCCCCTTCATCATTCTTCCTATTTCCCACAGCTTGACGGCGTCTGGTACCTCTCAGCAGTCGCTTCAGATGACATGGCAGTCCAGGGCGACTGCGCCACTGTACTCTTCGATCACCAGAACACGACCGATGTTTCCATTAGCTGGATCACGAACCATACTGTATCGTATTACAATGGATCTGTGGCCCTCATCCCGGATCCTAAGAGCAACAGTTCTGGAGATTTGTTGCTGGTTACTTATGATGGTATGATCCTTTATTTTTCAGCTGTAAGATTATGATTAGATGAGTGTGAATAGATGGTATAGTATATAATATTTATTAAGGTTACGGATGTCCGAAACAAATAACAGTTGAGTACTTTGTACGTTGAGTTACTCAACTGCTGTTTGTACCTTCTATCTATAGGAATTGAATTGGCTAAAACAACGGTGTGTATAAGGGGCAGACGGTATACGGAAAAATAGTAACGCGTAATTTGTGTTATGAGCATAGTCATTTGTTCTGTGTCTGGGTGTTATTTATTTAGTACTAGCAATGCCCCGCGGTTTCACCCGCGTGAATGACAATTCATTCACTATCTTTATAAATTATAGCCTATGTGTTATTCCGATGTATAAGCTACATTATTGTAAAGTTTCATTAAAATCCATCCAGTAGTTTTTGCGTGAAAGAGTAACAAACATCCATACATCCAAACAAACTTTCGCATTTATAATATTAGTAAGGATAATATATGTAGTTGTTTAGAAAAATTAAAATGTTTACCAGTTGTCAGACGGTTGCCAAAATACAGGCTCTGCATATTAAGGAATTATATGACTGTGCAAGTAGGTACAGATACAGGTACAGGTACAGATCACAAAACATACAAAGGTGTAGCTACAAAACATGTATTCAATTATTTTCTAGATACACATATGTACCGACAGGTAAACATAACAAGTAACATGTCGAATTATGACGATGTGAACTTTATCGATTTTTTTCACAAGTTAACATACACTAACTAAGTTAATTAGAAGATACTATACTAATAACATTGTTTAAGTGTTTGGAAAAACAATTGCGATGACAAATGTTTTACAGCATCTTATAACAACACCTCAATGGGGCTGGCACAGGACCGTAGAAAATGGCACGAAAAAGGGGAGGCCTATGCCCAGCAGTGGGAGGACAAGGGCTGTGGATGATGATGATGATGATAACAACACCTCCACATAATTTCAACCAGAGATTCTTTGTGCTATTTTCTTTACCATAATATATATTTTTTAATTCCAGATGATAAAATTGAGACTTACTCATTTCTGGACGTGAACTATGAACACTACGCCGTGGTTTTCGCTTGCTACAACAATGAAGATGGGAACAGCAGTACTTGTAAGTATTTGATTTCATTTGTACAAAGCTTTTTTTAAATCACAACATAAGATCTGAATTCGTTAAGGGATTTGAATGAAACGATAATACATATTTGCTACCTGTTAAATGGAGTCATGGTGTTAGTACAATATCTTGTAGGTCCATAGTGGGGTCTTCAATGTATCTTACTTGTCCTTGTGTGACATATTCATCATTAGTTGGTGATCCGAATAAATATAGAAACTAAAACATCGATTGTCGTGTCAATCAAAATCAAAATATTTTTATTTCAAGTAGGCCTTTTTAAGCTCTTTTAAAACGTTAAATTACTGACTCTAGTTGCAGGTTCCAAAAAGTCATTCCAATGGAGAAGAACCGGCAAGAAACTAAATAGGTTACTCTTTTGAAAAAAAGGTTAACATTAATGTTAAAAAACAACAACGTAAATAGCAAAATGTTTAGATTAATGTAAACGATGTCATCCAAAATGGAAGAAAAATGAAGTAGTACACGCAACTAAATTTACATTGCCAATTGAGTTTAACGCAACTAAATTTACATTGCCATTTCAATGATTGAAGACTAAATGCACTAATAAGCACAACGGGGAAAACCGAAGGCAAAACCTAGCTATCACAGACGAGTGCGAAATGTCAATTACATTAAGTTTTTATTGCGAAGCCGGTAGTGACAATTTTCCAGTTAACTGAAGGTCGAATGCGATGGATTGGAAACTCTAGTTATTCGTCCAGATGGCAATTATTCGCTCATTAGTGGTAACTGTTTTTACAATTTATTGACACTATTGATTAGTCCTCGTGGTGATCCAGTTGTTTTGTGGCTGAATTACAACGCGTATTTTAGGATCAGTATTTATATAACTATTTCTGATTTCATAAATTCAGAATGGGCTGGTTTTAAAAAGGATTGCTGATGGTTACCAAGATTATACCAAAACAATTTTTGCGAACAAATAAAATCACCCTACGTAATCATGTGGTCTAGAAAGGGTAGTCCCGTTTGTATAAAAATTGTTTATGTAACCGAGTAGATACATATCTAATATCATATTGTGCGCAGTAAATAAAAATAATATCCGGTAATTGGCTTCCGTTTCGTTGATAATTTAATTAGTATAGATTTAGTTCTTAAAATTCCTTAAAATATCTTATCTGTTGCTATTTTTATTAACTGCGTCATTGAAGGTACTGTTTATACACTCATGAATAATACTTAATGATGGTTTCAAAGTGAATACTAGAGAAGGAGAATATAGTGTTCTTGATAATGCTCGTCGTCCAAACGTAGATCTTACTGCATTAATAAAAAGTTAAAACTAGTCGTGAGAAAGAGCAAAATTTAAGTGAGTGAGGCAGATCAGATCACAAAGGCGAAATTAGATATTTTAATGGATCAAGCAATTTTAAATACATTGTTCTTTCGACTTTCCTATTGTTATTAACATGCAATATTTTTCTATATTTTTATTATTGCACTAGCTGTGCCTGCGACTTTGTTCGCGTGGATGACGAAACTTATCAATGAGTTTTTAACCGCAAAATTAAGTTTGCTTTTTATTGTTTATACTTTTCCGGAATAAAAACTACCCAGTGTGGTGCCCAGGATAATAAAGAATAATTATACCAAGTTTCATCGTAATCGAACCGGTAGTTTTTGTGTGATACCTGAACAAACAGACAGACAGACAGACAAAATTTTTTTTTTTCACACTTTTGGCTTCGGTGTCGGTCTAGTAACACCCCCCGCCATTTATTTTTTTGATATTTTCAATGTACAGAATTTTCACTTCTACAGATTTATTATAAGTATAGATTTTAACAAGGATATTATTTACTTGATCTATTCTATTACTGTAGTGTACATAGGGCAACGGTAGAGTTTAATATAAATGTATATACTATTTACTTTCTATTTATTTATCTCCAGATGAAATATGGAAACTGATCCGGACACCCCACTTGAAGGACACAGACGCTGTGAAACTGGACCAGGCCATCGCCAACTACAGCCTCCAAGACACCGTGTTCTACACGTTTAACAATACAGAAGACACTTGCAGGGTCAACGGCGGACAGCATATAGATAGTTCTGCTCTAGTGCTGACGTCAGCGGCAGCACTGGCGCTTTTCAGGAAGTTCTATTAAGGAGTTTGGATGTAAGATGGTGGATGTGTCGATGTTAAAAGCAAAGGTTTTCGCGATTTAAAAATCCAGTCAGTAGCTTATCGCTCATTGGTGGAAATTGTCAGATAGACCACATGCAACTGCAACTTCTCGAAAAAACCTTCATTCTGCTGATGTTAAAGTTGAACATTTATCGGAATGTGATCTTGTGATTTTTGCTGAAATTATTTTATAACATAATCATTATATTTCTGAGCCAAGCTATAGAATCTTAAAAAAATATTTTTGGTTTGAAAAGAGATGATAACTTTTTGAGATGTAAAAGGGAAGACAAGCTACATTAAAATACTGCAAGATTTTTAATCATGATTAATTATTTCGATTTTAGTAATTCATCATTACTAATGTGTTTTATCATCGACCCATGGATCTTGAAATGTGATAAGTGTAGAGACGATTTTATTTAAATAAGTAGTTTATTTATTTTAGGGTTAAGAAATAAAAAGTTGTAAATATTTATTTTTGTTTTAGTTATATTTTTACTGCAATGTTTTAGGAGGTACCTATCTAGTGAAAGTTTAATATTTGAAGAAGAAGAAGAGAGAAGTTTAATATTTGAAATGCTTCAACGTGAACGGCACCAACCACATTAAATACTGCCATCTATCCAAACAGCAGGTCACTAAAATTTCGGTTGTCGTACTTGAAACTTGACACTAATTTTGAAGGTGTTTGACAACGGTACTACACTTCGCGCGTCAGTTGTTATTAGATTAGTTCTAGATGTTAAACATAGATGGCTCTTTTACAAGTTAGTGAATCGTAATTTTTGTAGTTATGAATTCAGGTATTTTCGTTTTGCTATTAATTGATCTCATAATGTTATTTTAATCAAACAGAGCATAATATATAAAGTGATAAATAGGAATTTCGATAAGTTTGGGGATCAAAAAGCTATCAAAAACAAATAATATAAAAAAAAATAGAAATCATATAAATATTTACTTGATAAAAAATCTATACTTTCGTGATAAAACAGTTCTAGTAACTTTATAACCCGCCAAACTTAGAAGTTAGGGCCTCGTCGAATTTTATAGATGTTTTAACAAAGCCTCCGAATCCAGCTATTGGTTAAAGATATAGCAGATCCGATTCAGTAGGTACCGCCGTCGGTATGTAAATTCCTTATCTTAAAAATGGTTTGGTTTTTTGTAGAGTCGTAAAGCGACTGACGAGATTTTTGTAACGTTTTCAATAGAGTATTTTTGTTTGGGGTTGGTAGAAATTCAACTAAAGGGAATTGTGAAAAATTATTTATTTATTTCTTTACTGTACATAGGTAAAAACACAAAGCAAAATAAAGAAGAAACATGTTCCTTTTAAATTATATTTTTGAGATAGCAGTAGATAACACATAATCTATTGAAACCAAGCTAAGTTATTCTCTAAATTACATAGCTTTTATTATTAGATAGTTTGTAATATTGTGCTTAATATTTATCTAATGAGCAATGTGCCTTATAAAGACAAAGACAAACTGACTAAAACTGCATAACCGTATCTATCCCATAGGAATAACAAGATGAAATACATACTACCCAACTAGAACTACTCCTGAAACTCCATACATATAAATTAAAGACTTGCTTGCATTGTCCAAAATTTATAATGAACATTGTCAAAGTCGGTCGTGACATGTAGTGAGATAAATCTAGACCGAATTTCAGTCGCAGTGACAAATCTCGATGGAAACCAGCCAACTAGGCATAAGATATTATAGTGAACTATACATCAGCCACTTTAAAGAAATAATGGCCGTGCTTTGGGATTATGAACCTTCATTCTATGACTAACAGTTCAGTTTCCATCACATTCAAATTACTTTTAGGCCCTTTTCGGTAATATTTGTCATTCTAAAATGAACTTAAACACGTCAAATTTCATGTCGTCAAAGTTGATAATTGCGTAATTAGTAATAACGTTTAATTCTCTTTCCAGATTGGCTTTAGTATAGTTTGTGATCAAATATGGGTCTGTTTCCTAAATTTCGTAATTTGATGTTACTGTGATGTGGCTTGAAAAATGAGATGGACACGTTTGAAGTGATTGTGTGACAGGCCTGAATATAGCTAGGTATATAAGTATTTATAGGTTCAGAAGTTGAATTTTATTACAAAAACATACAATCGACAAGAAGCCTTTAGAATTTTAATCAACACAACATAACAATTAACCAAATACTGCAAATTTCAATAATTAAACAAAATATTTTGGAAAAATGGCTTACGTGACCTTCATGGCGACCAACACAGATTATCACCACCATTCCGTAGAGCTGGCGAGCAAACAGGCCGTTTCTTCTGGACAGCCTCCTTTTATAGACTACCGCAGGGTAGTTGATGACGTTGTCTCGAAACTCCTTACAGTATTATATCTTTGATTTCTGCTCTAGAAAGAAAGTTCTCACTAGAGCAGAAATCAAACTAAAATTATAAAGGCGAAAGTTTGTGAGTGTGTAAGTATTACTTCTTCAGGATCAAACTGCTGGAAAAATGATGGTAAAATGAAATGTCAATAATGGTGAGGTTTTTTTAAAAGGTATTATGCTACCTACTCCGAACAGAGGTATATCTATTTAAACCAATTATTAAGAGAATTTAAGCTTGTTCTACAAAATGCAAATTTTCTTCAAAACAAATCATACTCTCACTCCTACACAAAGTATAAAGATTAGGCCACCTAGTATTTAAGCTACTATTTGACATACCCACATTAAACTTTCTGACGACTTTAATAACAATAAAACTATAATAAAACTATAATCCAACAAGCAATTCTCCTCACAAATCCACAGCCTTCCTATCTTTCTCACGTAGCACCGTCACGATATGTATTTTACAGCATCAACAGTATACTATCTACAAATCATAATAAAAGAGCAAGAAGCCCATAACTCCGGCATCGATTACTACGAACATGTTCTGGGGTCCAAATCGCCCCCCAGGGACCCCCTATCGGCTGAACGTGCAGTGTTGCTGAAATTAAATTCGCCAATCGATAACCTGATAACATTGGTATCTCATATTTTCTCGTGTGTGCACGTTGAATGAAAAGTTGTGACATTATAGTGGCGATATTTTGTTTTACTATGATTTTTAAGGACTGTTCAATGAAACTTACGCTAGATTTAATAAATTCAGTACAGTTATGCTTAATGGCCACAAAACCGCTTATTTAAGTATTTTTAACCCCCGACGCAAAAAGAGGGGTGTTATAAGTTTGACGTGTCTGTGTGAGGGTGGGTGTGTGTGTCCGTCTGTCTGTGGCATCGTAGGCACGCGATGTTTTTTATTAGAATTATGAAAACATACTTAGGTTGTTTAAGGTTGAGTTTTTATTATTATTTTTTACTTTTTAAAGGGTACTTAGATTTTGAGGCGGGGGTTTTTTAAATTTTTAATTTAAGTATTAACTTTCCTACTATATCATGCTTAATCCAACATCATTTTTCCAACGAGGTTTTTGTGTTTAAAAAATAAGAAAAATATTTCACTTACAAAAAATAGCCCAAAAACCTCTTACATCTAACACTTACCTACAATTCCTCGATAAAATAATTCTCAGCGTGAAACTAAATAACCTAATTTCCTCCCCAAATGACTGACGCCGATAATACTATTATTCTGACTCATTGTCGAGATTTTTCTTTGTCTCAAAAGAAAAATGGCGACCATTGTGACGTAACGAGGCCAAAAAAGGCATTTAGGCTATTGTACTACAGAATTCTTTAGGGGACATCATTTCAAGTTATTTAAAGCCTACCTAGGTGATATTCCGGTGTATCGCTTGTAAGGAATCTTTTTGGGGTCGTTTTTTAAAGTCAAAGTGTTCTTTAGAATTTGTTTAAAAATATTGTCTCTTTATTTTGGCAACGCAAAAGAAGTAAAAATAGAAAACGTGGGCTTGGATTATTTTCGTATTCTTAATATTAAAAGGACTAAATTTTGATCACCATTGTCTATTTATGTTTAAGTTAGGTGTTGTCATTAAAGTTTAGTGCTAAGTCTTGTGCTTTTTGGGTGATTAGTTCTTGTACTCCTAAACATGGTTCCTGTCTGTTTCATATTTACATTTTAGTCTAACAAATAAATGTTGTCATTCTAAGCAAGTCATGTGTAAGTGGTTTCCAAGTAATTTGCAATCACCTCAAGACAATGTGTAACTGTAAAGTTGCATAAAACTAGATGCAACCTAATATTGGAACATTGACACCTAAACAGATTGAAATGATGGATTAACATGATTAAATAATGGAATTGAAACTGAAACAGCTATATACGATGATAAAGATGACGACATCCTAGCTGAATTTCTGACGATTACGATGCTTATGCATCTTCAACAATCTTAAATTCAGATCAAAGGTTGTGTTTAACAAACAAGTTGCTAAGAAGATTGTTAAGAAAAAGATCAATCGAATATACAAGACACGGTCGATATATGTACGAAGTATTGGAAACAAAACGGGAAGATGTAAGAGTGAAATAACGTTTAGACATAATGCTCTTTTTAGGAGTCTGGATGAACACATCGCTAGCAGAGACTTTCCAATCGCTAATAAATCCAAAAAAAAAAACAAATTAATTATAATAATAATAATAATAATATTCCGGGACAACTCACACACGGTTATCTGATCCCAAGCTAAGCAGATTAAGCTTGTGTTATGGTAACCAGACAACTGATAAACATACTTATATATTTCTAAATACATACATATTATAGATAAATTACACCCAGACACAGAACAAATGATCGTGCTCATCACACAAAGATTTGTCCTGAGTGGGAATCGAACCCACGACCTCCGGTATAGCAGTCAGGGTCACTAACCACTAGACCAACAGGCCAGTCAATATAATTAACTCAACCCAAAAGTAAACCCAGGACCAGACTTCACAGATCAACATCAAAGCAGTCATTACAAATATGATGGCCACATTTCATCCACAATCATATTCCTTTTAGTCTCCGGACGAACACAAAGTTAATGAAAACCAGGGTAAGAGCGGTGTAGTTGTTTTCCCTTTTTATTTTTATTCGTTAGCATGTACCGGCTCTCGGCACAAACACTAGGTGCACTGAAAAAGGATTAAATCGATCCAATTCTGTCCGATACTCTCTTTGGTACAAATTTTTCAGTTTCCGATGCTCCGATGCGAATATTTTGGTTGTATCGAAACGATTGGCGAACGCAATTGGCGTTGATCTTGATTTTAATGTTTGATCATCTGATTTTTGGTTTGGGTTTTAAAATGCTGTGTGCGATATTATTATGTGTTGCGATGTGGAAAAACCGCTTTCTTCAAAAGCATATGGTGGGGCATATGCTTTTGAAGAAAGCGATTTTTCCAACACAGTTTGAACGATATTTTGATATACATCACTATAAACTAACAACAGACTGTGTTTAGAAAAGTGAGTAAAAAATTTTTTTCATAAAAAATAATCATTCTGTATTTTCCTAGAGCTGATAAAAAGATAAAAATAACAAAAATACAACTGAAAGGTGACGGTGAGATAAAATCGTTGTTAAGACAAAGGATGAAAGAAAGGCTAAGAATGCAGTACAATGTGTAAGCTAAGAATTAAGACTTAAAAACAATGTTTTATGCTTGTCGATGACTTGCGAAAAAAGACACTAAAAAAAACTATGATGAATCTTTGAAACTATTTCTAACTTTAATTTAATGCTGAATCCGGTATGGCTGGTAGCCGACCCCAACATACCTAGTTGGGAAAGGGCTCGGGAGATGATGATGAATTTCATCTGACATATCAGATCCCTAAACAAAGTTAACCATCCATACGGGCTAGATAATAAACAACTACACAGACAAAAGACAAACGAACATCCAGTTAAATAAACATGAACATTTTCAGCAATAACTCAGTTTTCCTTTGAATTCATGATATATCAGGTATAAAAACAGAATTGAATAAAACGGGACCATTACTTGCACGGTCATAATGCTTCGTTCTTTGTCAATGCAGCCGCGTGACTGACTGCGCTTTGAACAAAGTGTATCGAACCAGTGACCATCCAGAAACTATGGAAAAAATAAAAAAAATAAAATCAGGAAACTTTTTATCGCGAAAATTCTTTTGTTCGAAAGACTCCATTTTTTTTTGGAACGCTGTGAACAAGTACGGATTTTGACGGCATTTGACATATGAAATGGTTTTCGGCTATACCTACTAGCGTTTTTGTAGAATTTTTGACGAGGTCAACGCGTGGGAATTTCTTGTATTTTCTTTTGAATTTTTGTTTACTGATTTTCGGATTTCATGGTACAGGTATATGTCTATAGATAAATTTTACCTCAAATAATGTGTTAAGATTAGATTATTTACAATAAAAAAATTGTTTATTTTAAGTACTCAGCTCTTTTTAAACAATATTGTAGTGGTAGCCATTTCCAAAGAAAAGTACGATTACCTATAGAAATTTGTGCACATACATAACCCGTGGAAGTACCATGATAAATAAATAAATACTAATCTTCAAAAAGATACATACACTTAAAAAAATACTTCAAGAACATAAAAACTAAATTACGTTTTGTAGAGCCGGTCAAAATCGGACAATAGGTTATTGTAAAAAAAAAGCAAAGCATGAACGGCCAGCTATAAATTCTAAAATTATGATACAATAATTCACTTGTTAAGACTGGAAAATGGAATCACGACTAATAAAGGTGTTCCACAAGGATAAAAGCAACGGCCATCGAAATATTGCTCGAGTTTTAGTGTAGTACGAAAATATTGCACGAATATTTCCAATACAAGTTTTTTGTATGGAAAATAGTTATTAAAAGTTGTATTGCCCTAGAGACTCGTTGCTATAAGCAATGACAAGTTTTCTGGTAACTATATTTAGTTAAGTAGTGAATTTGTTTTATAAGGTGTTGAAGGTGAACCTACCTTTTGTAAATTTAAACTTGATTGGCCATTTAAATAATAAAAAAAAAAATATTTTATTTTTCTTTCTTCATCCTCAAATGCATCAAATAACAACAACAATCCATATTATTATTAGTAATGTAATATGGGTCGAAACTTTCTGTCTGATTGTAAGATTGATTTTTTGACTGACTGATTCTTTTTTAAGGTTTCTGTAGCTAAACATTATGTTGTTATTAAATGGAAAGAAACTTATGCATGATTGTAAGTATGATGAAAAGGTAAAAGTTGTACCTATTCTTTTTTAGATAAAATTTCTGATTTACCCATGAATGAAATACACATTGAAAAATCTCTTACCATTATATTCAAGTCACTACATATCCTTGCCTTATACAACTTGCCTCACACAGGCGAGCGATATCCTGCTATTTTAGCGAACAATTAAAAGTAGTTATACTTGTTACGGGCTGTCGGCTGCAGCTGTCTTTGAGCGGGTTTCTGTTGGGCTTCGTTACTTTAGTGTTACTTAGGTGAGTGTGTGTGGTGGTGGTTATATTGGATAGTATAATTATGTACCTTAAAGATGGTGGAAGTTAGATATTAGAGATGATATGTCACGATTTAAAAATACAAAGTGTACATTTTAAATAGTTTTTTTTACATGTCGCTTCTTCTCCCTATTTTCGAGTCATGGTAATCTTGTTTATTTAATTTAAATACGCTGCGCCCAGTTCTATTATTTCACAACTACTTTAAGTGAAGTTAATTTTATTGCGATTTTAGGAATGTCCAAATTGATTATAAGATATGCTATACAATATTACAGTAATTCCTACTGTGCCTATAATATGTCAAGACTTGTCAAAAATATATACCAGTGTTACATGTATGACTGTTCGAAAATATAAGGCATCCTAAATTGGCAAGGTTATAAAGAATTTATTAAAATGCACGCGTGATGCCGTGACCAAGGGAAAAAGGGATTCATTTTTATATATATAGATAATCATCAGATAATTTAAAATACAAAATATGGTAATTTTATTTTTATAATAACAATATTAGGTACTTTACGGAAAGGTAACGCCGTTAATACACGAACAATTGACAGCCTTCAAACTCTTAAAACCAAAGCGAGCACAAAAAATGTAACACATGTTATCCTACCCTTTTACGCGTTATTCAAAGTATTGTCGCTAATTACACAATAATCCCAGATAAACACGTGTCAAAGTAATCCCCATTTTTATTCCGGACGTAATCTGTTTTATTTACGTTTTGGCAAAGGCAAACACGTGCCGGTGGACAATTTACTGCTTAGCACCCCGGAGTTGCCCACGTACGATACCCTCGTAGCGATGTATGGGTCACTTTGCTTTTTTATTTTCAGAAAAAATCGGATCCGCATTTCCATTCCGTTTCCGTACGGAAATTTTTTGTATATCGAAGTTGTGTGGAAACTGTTGATTGTTTGAATGGTCTTGATCTGTTGGCTAGAAAGATTTTATTTGGTTTTCGACGTCTGTGTTCCTTTAATTTACTGATGCCTTATGTTTAAACATTGGCATTAAAAAGTTTTGTGTTTTACTTGTAGATAAGCACTATTAAAAGTTTTTCGAAGATAATGTGATAAAATAAATAGAAATCACTTATTTTTCGGACTCCAAAATTGCATTTCATATTATGTCGCAATCGAATTTGGAACACATAACCCAAAACCCGAACAGCTAACCAACCAATCGGATCAACCACCAATAAATCAATCACAAAAAAATCGGATTCGATTAATCGAAATTCGAATTAACTTCCACACACACGGTACCTATAACAAGGGTGCGAACTGTCAACTGTCAAGTGAACCAATAAAACGTCGCCCGAGTGCGAGCCGAGTGCGTACGATGTCTGGCGAGGGCGCGACGAACGTGCCCGATCGTGATTCGAATTTTGAATCACTTGAAGACTGATTTCATAGGAGTACCTATATCCAATTTGTGATGTTACCTTTGTATTGTATGTACGTTTGTGATAATGATGCGGTTTGCATGTGTGGAGAATTAGGCCCACGTTAGGCAAACGGACCGCTTGGTGAACAAATGACTGAAAAAAAAACAAAAGTCGCAAGTGACGCGCTAGCAGTTTACGGCCAGCAAAGTCTACGTGCTTTGGTCTTGGACGCACCCACATCTGACGAACGAGCACCGAACGAGCATTACAGTAACAGCTAGCGGGCTGTACTGTAATGCTCGTTCGGTGCTCGTTCGTCGCTCTTAGAGTGGGTTCTGTTTTTGCTGAATGCAATAAAGAAAGTCTATGTTAAGAAATAAAAATCTGACGTTAGGTTTTTTATAGAAATAGTAAACATACAAATAAATAATTGTAGTGAAAATATAGATACCTTATTACTACTAAATAAGTGAAATCCATTCGTAATTAATAGTATCTACATTTTACGTCACCAATCTTTTACGGATTTTATCGTAAAATCAGATTGCAGGAATCGCAAACATTCGGTTAACTTTTCAGTAAACCAAAATTATTACAGTATATAATATTATAACAGTAAAATCACACAGTAACGTCAAACACTTTGCAATTGGTAGTTGGACTGTCACCGCACAGTTGATCATCGAGTAAAACACAAACGCGAACAATTAAGTTTTAAATCACCCTCATTAACATAATCAGATAATTCTCTGTTGCACGATATATATGTAAGTACTACATAAAGCATGGATATTGGTTTACTAAGCATATCAGAAACAGAAGGTTAATAAACTTAGATTTTTAACTGGAATCTCTTATATGTATGTGGATTGTGGGCACTGTTCGGTAGAAGGAAAAAAATAAAAATATTTTATTATCGAAGATGGATTTATAATTAAGCATATTACAAATATTTGCAGCTACAAAGGCACGTGCAAAAATTGATAAATCACCTATAACATAATAAATAACATTCTGTAAAGGGTGTGTTCGAAGAGCGAGCTTTGCCTTAGTTTTGTTGGGTCGCCAAAACAAACGTAATCGTTTTTTTTTACTCAAATATTAGATATTGAAATTAAACCACTTTTAACGGATTTTATCGCGGTAAATATTTTGGTTTTAGTTCCCGACGTTTCAACACCTTTGCAGGTGTCACGCGAACTTGTTTATTTCCCAAATAAAAGGAATAAACAAAAGGCTCAATTTTCGACATTTCCATCAAAATGGAACTTCTGCATCATCATTTATCGTGACCAGGTCCCGCATAATCAGATTACCAGCTCACAGATGACGCTGAACGATTTCGATTTGCATGCATAATGTGGCTAAGTGCACTTCCAGTCGCCGACATTTTGTACTCATTATCAGAAATTCGATTCCCAGTTAGGTGCGAAGTGGTTTCATTTGATTCTATCTGGGATAGTCATATTTCTAGCTATTGAGATGAATAATTGCATTTAATATTGTAAAGGTAAATTTTGTGAGGATTGGTGAATGTTTGCTACTATTTCAAGCGACAAATACTGTAAAGATTTAAAAATAATTAGACGTATATATAGTTTGTAACCTAAAGTAATATAGGTATGTCGGAATAAAACTGCTACCTATAATTTTATTAAAAAGTATGTAGTTTATAATTTTGGTTATGTGACGGCATGGCGCGAACGTAGTGTTTGGAGTGAGATAGCCAACATTCCGAACTCGTGTGTCAAGTCGGTCATCTTTATATTAATTACGTCAATTAAATGTTCATAAAAGTATCTCAGTATGGACACAAAAATAAAATGAAAATACCAGCTTTACTTAAAAAATACAATAACTTACTAGATAGATTCTTTACTGTGTCTAACATCAAAAAATAAAATCTAATATTAAATTCCAATCCGTGTGAATCATTTTGCTATACAAAGCACAATACACTGAAGTGTCACATCGATGTTTGTCAAAAAAGGTTTTTTTTTCATGTTATTTTTTATATCGCTTGTTAACTTTGAAAGCATTATACTGACATATATTTTTAAATTTAGAATGCTGTTTGAAAATGTAATATTCTATGAGGCCATTTGAAAAATACGAAAATGTTGGGAAAAATATTGTAAGTGTATAGGTACGTTTTAATTTATAATTATTAGTATTTTAATAAATATTTAGCTGCAATAAAATATCTTCATCCATACTTATAACTAGCTGTGCCCCGCGGTTTCACCCGCGTTAATACCTATATTCCGTTCCCGATGTCTTTATAGTTACTTTGTTATACTTACGGGGCGGAGACGAATTCAAAAAATTAAAGATTTTGAAAATCGGTCTACCCGTTCTTGAGTTATGAATAGTGTAACTAACACCTCGCGGTTCCATACCTATCTCGTACTACCTCTTTAACCCCGTTACGTCGTTAGTTCCTTTACTAATTTGTTAATATGCATTTTTTTATATTCTATTGACATGTTTGTGCTTATTGCATATTCATTTTTTTTTCTACATTACTGACATGTTTTGTGCTTTTGCATATGATTTTTTACACTTTGACATTCAATAACGTTTATGTTATTATTATTTTTATCTTTTCTATTTTTTTTTTTAATTTCCTTGCTCTAACCTTGTATCCATTGTAAGTGTAAACATTATGCAGGTATATCATTATAGTTTATATTTATTGATTTTATAATTTACAGTTATTATTAGGCTGGCGATCTGAGTGAGTTGTTGCCCCACATATTTTTATGGTGCCACTGGCGGTATTGTTGTGTACCGGGTTGTGCAGCTCCCTCAAAAATGGTTGAGCTGCATGAGCTATTCGGGGCATGCTTGCCGTCTGCTGGCATAGGCTTGCTCAGATCGATCTGGTTCTTTCTTCCAAAGACCAGTCCAGTAAATACACTGCATTTGTTTGCACAAATTTATTAATTTATTACCTATTGTATTATTTGGACTATAAAAGAGACTAAGACCCCTGAGTTTGTTTCGACATTTCTTCTCAGGGTAGTCAGTTAGGAAATGTCGACTTCATCTAGCTTAGGAAGACATTGTAAAAGTGATTTATATAGTCCTACTTACAAGAATAAAATATTTCATTTCATTTCATTTCAATAGTAAACTTACTATGGAATAATAAACATTAACAAACAACTTTTATTCCCGAAAGGCTAAATTGCTATTATTATCAATTTGCTTACCTATAATATTATTATGGTGCCGTCTAACCGAGCGCGGCGGCGCGGCGTGAGCATGCGACATTTTTTAAATAACTTACATTTTTAAACTTGTAATATCTTTTGAATGGAATGTCCAAATTGAATAATTCAAAAAGTCATATAATGGTATTAAAGCAGACTTAAATATGAAGTCATTTATTTTGATAAGGATTAATTCCAAAGTATAAATAAAAGAGCTTTTAGAGCAGTAGCATTTATATAAATTTTTAAAAATGAAAAATACACTTATTGTGACATAACTATAATAGTTAGACATATGCTGTTGCGATATTTTTTCTAGATAATTATATGTTCTACAAAAACGTAATACATTATTTTGTTCTATAATCAATAGTTTTCGCAGCGCACGCGATGTATGAAAGTTTTTTGGTAATTTTTTCACACCTTGGGTTACATTATTGGAGTTTTAGTATGGATCCCTAACTTTTTTGAAGATTTAATATAGCCTATGTTCACCAGAAATAATGTAGCTTCCCAACAGTGAAAGAATTTTACAAATCGGTCAAGTACTTTTGGAGCCTATTCAATTCAAACAAACAAACAAACAAACAAACAAACAATCAAATCTTTCCTCTTTATAATATTAGTGTAGATAAATCTGTAGAAAGGTCAATTCTGTACATGAAATATATTTTCAAAATAACTATCAGGGGGTGATTAGTGATCGATACTGATGCCAAAAATGCAATCAGTAAAATTTTTGTCTGTCTGTTTGTCTGTCTGTATGTTCCTTATAGAAACAAAAACTACTCGACGGATTTTAACGAAACTTGGTACGATTATTCTTCATACTCCTGGGCAGGTTATAATATACTTTTCATCACGCTACAATCAATAGGAGCAGAGCAGTGAAGGGAAATGTTGGGAAAACGGGAGAAGTTACTCAATTTATTAAGCTTCTGTCGCGTGTGCAGCCTTAATGGTTAAAGACTCATTGATAAGCTTCGTCATCCACGCGAACGAAGTTGCAGGTACAGCTAGTTAAATATAAAATCGAAAATCAAAATAATATGTAGGATTATTTAAATAAACTACCAATAAATTAATAAAGTAATGATATTCAATAATTGATGAGTATATTGCCGTTCGAAGTTTAAATATTTAAAATTAATTCTGCTTTGACGTTGACACGTTTCATTTTGACATTTTGCGGTATGGTCCCGAAACGGGGCTGTTAAATTGAATTTATGTGTTTGAAATTTATTGCAATTAAAACAATAATTTTCAATGATTTATTGGTAAACACTGGCTTGGTCGCTTAGCACACAATTTAATCGAGATTTATGATTAAATTATAATAGAAAATATCGAAGAGCGAAATATTTATTGACATTTACATTGGCTTGATGTTAAATAACGATGAACCTAACTCACACAAATTAAGATTCAATATTGAAATTATTTATTCAAACCAAGTACCTATTCTAATTAATAAAATTCTAGTCCATACTTAATATTATAGGTAAATGGGAAAGTAACTCAATATGTTTGTTACGCCTTTACAGCTGAACTACACAGCCAATTTTGATGAATTTGTGTTTGAGTTAGTTTGAACTTTGAGAAGGGACGAAACAATTTTTGAAGCCAAAAACTGTCATACACGCGGGGGGAGCTGTAAAAGCTTTAGATATTGCATACAAAAAAACATACACAAACCACAAATAAAGAGTAAAAAAAAAACACAACACACGCCACAATAAAATCAGTGTAACAGTCCGTTTAAAAAGATAATTTAAAAAAAAAGTGCAATTCATTCCATCCCTCAGTTTCATCCCCATCTTTGAAGGGTCATTAAGCCACAAACGTGTGGGTAATGTCTTTCACTGAGCTCGAGTGCTTTGGAACGATCGTTCAACTAAATGGTAACAGCAGTTAAATTTCGTTCCAGTTTTTATTGCGGCATATCTTAAGCATGTGGTGGCTAATGATCGTTGTGTTTGTGGAACGTGACGGCACATGAGCTGGTTAAGTTGAATTAATTTTGTAATTGGTTGGAATTATGGAACAAACATATTTTTAAATATACCGAGATCAGTCGGTGCCTCGAAAAGCTCTTCACGCCGCAAAGTTGCCGTTGGTCTAGACTGTCATAATATAGTTTTGACTGTCGTTAGTCATTAGAATGCTGACAACCAGTCTTGACATGGTATACTGTGTTACCCTGTAAAACAGGTTGTGGTGGTCAGCCAGTTGCTCCATGTAAAATGCAATATCCAGTCGAGTCCGGTATGCCTAGAAGGACCCCAACATAACATGAGAAAAACTAAGTAATAGAAAAACATATTCTTTATTATTTTTCTTTCATAAACAAAAGCGCGTATACAAGTATACTACATTTAAGTACATTACAGAGTCGGATTCACATATAAAATGTATACAAGGCCAAATCTTAACAATTTTATCATACATACATTTAGACAGAGCTTTTCCGTTCCCCAAAAGGGAAAACGATCTTCCCTATCGAGTATGTTTGTATACAAGTAACATTTCCGTATCAACCGCTTTTAGCACAAAACGAAAGGGGAAAACATCTGAAAACAGTAATAATTAACCGTCTAGAGCCACTTAATGACAGAGCCAAGTACAAAACTTCACTTTCAGAAGTTGTAGGCGTTAAAATAACACTCTGCCTAATGGGGCTTTTTATTAGGGCTGTTACTAAAATCTGTTTTACTTTCAAGCTCATTATTTATGGACATATTAGGTTACCGAATTTGTATTGGTAAAACATTTTGACTAAACGATGATGTAAGTGTTAAAGCTAATTAACAATTTTATTCAAGAATTGTAAAATAATTTTGCTTAAGTAATAAGTTTATTTTTGTTGTTTTTTTCGTTTTAAATCGTAATATATAAACAAACGTTTACGTAAAAAAGGCTCAATGATAATGATATTTATAACATAGTGTAACTTATACATGGGTCGAATTAGCTAACTTACCTTACGATCTAGCTAACCACTCGAAACATGAAAAAATCTTGGTTACGAGTAGATAACCAAAAACTGAACCAAGATTATCCTAACACAATCAGAAACACTACCGAAAATAAACATTTCATCCCATCACTCACCGATCGATACATAATAAAATATGCATCAGTGTATGTGCAGATTTGGCAACCCTGCCTTAGGGACCGACCGGCGTAGGGGCGCAAACAAAATACCGTTAATGCATATTCAAATCTGTACTTGGCTTTTTAGAGTTCCGTCAGTAAAGTTTGCGAATGGAACCCTTTTACTAAGCCGGTGCTGTCCGTCTGCCTGTCAGAGGGCTGTATCTAATGAATCGTAATAGGTAGAGGAAACTTTTACTTCTATTGCTGTTATAATAAATAGAAAAAAAAACCAAGATGGCGAATTTCAAAATGGCCGCTATGCATAAAAATGTAGTTCTAAAGATTTCTGCAATGCACGGTGGCAGATTGGTAGACAATGCCTCAGGCATTAAGGCCATTTATCCACAACAAGTGTACGTAACATGTACCTAACTAAATAATGTAAAGCACAAGTACATACAAGTGATTACTTTGTACGATGGTACGGAACCGTTCGTCTGTAAATTGGACTCGAACTTCACAGATTTTATTAGACATACAGGGAAATGTTAAAGGTTACGTTTTAAGGCCCTTTTAAGTCAGATTTTAGCTTTAGGGTACTTCCACCCTCCATGCGTAATATTTTTGATGCTCAGATAAAATTTGACTGGGAAATTGAGTTTGGGGAGCTAGTTTTAATGGTGGATGCAGATAGGGATTCACGGATTAATGTTGCCTTCAAATCAAATCAAAATCAAAATCATTTATTCACAAGAAATGTGGTTACATAGTGGTGGTAAGTCAATTGTTGTACAAGCACATTCTACCATGACAATGGTGCGTGAAAAATGTCAGCTATTAACAGATACTGTACTTAGGTATAATAGTTATTAATTTGTTATAGTCGATTTGTAATTTTATTTAAGTCATAAATTATGGATAGAATCATTGTTGTAATACGTTAGGTAATTTTTAAGATATAATCGGCAAGATAGATAATCAGTTATTGGTTTGCAATGTCAATAGTTAGATAAAATAATCTCAACATTAAAAAATTACATCATTCTCTTTAAATGCCATAAATTCTTTTAAGGTATAAAAATATACATAATTTTAATGTAGCCTTGTTCTACATTAAAATTATGTAGATTATTAGATATTGTCTATTCGCAGTTAAATTTCAAGAAAACGCTGCGTTAGTGATGTACTGTAATTGAAGACATGCTAGGAGTTTCCTAAAAGAACAGACAATAACTAAAAACGTTTAAAAGGCTTTTAAATTTATCCTCTTATACCTACTATTGGCATTTTTGTCTTAATATAGTTCACCTCTAAATATCATTGGCCTTAAAAGGTCGCGTGACCTCTAAAAAATATTAAAAAATTACATTTCTTTCACCAAATACTATACCAGAACATACATTTGTTCATCTTCCAGGACCGTCATTCACTATGTAAGGTACCTAATGAAGGTAGTCGAAGGTGGCTATTGAAGATCTCGTTACCATTGCAGTCACGTCCATGTAATGACCGGACGCTTTCCACTTATCACCATGCGCTTTCAGCTTACCATTCAGAGATGTAGGAGATACATGATTGGTTGGAAAAATGGCATTAAATATTCAGTTTGTTGATTGGTCGGGAGATAGATTTCAAAAAGGAATGTACCTGTACAGATTGAAAAAAAAAGAATCCAAACATGTAAAAATTACGTTGGACACTTAAAGTAGCTTTTTTTTTATTGTTTAAGTTCTTTATTTGATTTTGAACAGAGAGTTCTTTATTCCAAAATGGAAATTTTCACGTACGAAATTCCTTTACATTTTTTTTTCAATATCTTATTCAAGCCAGCCTTCGTTATTTCGTCTTAAAATGTAAAAATATCTATTTAAATTTTAAATATACCCCAGAACACCTTTACTTCGCGGAAATGCGGAAGAAACTTTAGGGGATGTTCAGTTTAACGGTTTTAAAGTATTAAGCCAACCAGGGATGGTATTAGCACATTTTATAAAACGTTTTAGACTAGTCTCATTTTCGATGCAAATCCATTGAGCTGTTGGCCAGTTTTTGGGGTTTTAACCCTAGTGAAAAAAGTAAGGTAGACAACACATTAATAGAACCATGACACTGAAAAACCAACCTTATATTCTTGATATAAAGTTGCTTTTAAAGTTGCAGTGTTACTACGTGTTAGACTGTACGCTGAACCGCATTGTTACCATCTGCGTGTATCGAATGATTGAACTGAATTGAATGGGAGTGAGCGAATGGAAATCAAAGTTAAGTTAGAGTGTCATTCTCATGACACACAACTGGACCTCCTTTGTCTATTTTAACTACTTTGATGTACATATAGACTGTTATTGTCGTTTCTTGGAATTTATTACAAAGTACTACTTACTTTAGTAACGTGAAGTGTTTCTATTTGGTACCAACGGGGGTTATGTGTAAGGTACTTCTCTAATAGTAGTATTTTTTAAGATATTCAAAATTTTAGTTACCACACCGTAAAGTTAATATAAATTAATTGAAATAATAAAGCATATATTTTTGCTTTTAAAATTAAATCATTTATATAATGGTTTCCTAATACACCCATTTTCCTAAATTTATTTAGTGAATCATATTGTTCGAATACATTATCGAATATTACGATAGTTGTGTTTTGAAATAAATTAATATTTTTTAATTCCTAATATTTACTATACACTATATCTATGCCTTGCAATTTCCTACAACATTTTTCATAAAATCGAAACACATTTTTATATTTGAACTCAATCCATCAGTCAGGTAAATCATATTCGAATCTTCACCTAAACGTATTGTATTTTTCTTTTTACAGGATAGATACATTTATGATATCAACGTTTTCCTCAGTAAAGCGATATCGGCGTATAGTCATAACAGATACGGTTACTGTAACTGAAGCTCTGTTGGGATTATTTTGACTTCTTATATGTTTAAAAGGGTTTATACGTTTTTTTTTGTTTATAGAAGAAAGATGTACCTAGTTGTTTCCTACAATTTTTTTTTATTAATAATAAATACTGTTTTAAAATATATTATTGCAATTACAACACATTAGGTATAGATTTCATCTACGCAAGAAAACAAAACAGCCGTACAAAAGTAGGATATAAAGTTTTTGGCATGCAATTTTTGTCGAGTAATTTTTACGTAAAGAAGTTATAGACACACCAAAATAATAAATAAGTACTAAAACCCCTTCCTTGATCTAACAAATTATTTTTTGACAACCGCATCAAAATCGGTTCAGCCAAACGCGGGATAATCGCGGACAAACATACATACAGGTCAAACTGAAAACCTCCTTTTTTTTAAAGTCGGTTAAAAAATATAAATTTTTCATACCCTGATAGGAAAAAAAACACCCATGATACTAAAAAACGTCTCCTTAATCATCACTTTTCCACCCACCATTGTCCACAAACGCTATCAAATACTAAAAATAATCATTTTTTTTATCTACCCCCCTTTACTACGTCTTACCTTATACACAAGGGTCTACTCAAAGCCCACTTACATTTGAGGGGGGATAGAAATACAGCCTGCGTTTATCTGTTATGACCCTTGCAATCTGTAGCCGGTTGTTAACGTAATCTATGGCTATTGCACCGCTATGGCTACCTTTATTCGTATTAAATGTAACAAAGATAATACAAAAGGTCCATTTTATGGTATGAGTTATGGTTATTATAAGGCATAAAAAGAATACAAAGTTACATGACGAAAAAAGAAGTTTAAAAAGGTGCAACATATTTTAGTGTCACGGGGATTAAAATAAAGCCAACCTAACCTTTTAATGCAATGTATTTTCGCCTTTTATAAAAAAAATAAGCATTTGTCTAAACAAAGTGATCAACGGTGCATTTTATTTCAATTTAAATCAAATTCGTTTATTTTCAGGAATTAAATCATAAAACAACAAAGTACACAAAATAAAATACTAACAAAAAAAGGAATACTAAAAGCTTTACTTCTATAAATCTATTTTCAAATTCAAATGTTAAAATGCATTTACTCCATCCAGTATTTCAAAAATCGAATACTGTTTCTCGAAAAGCTCGCCTCTGTACATCGACTTTAATTATTATAATTATATCTATTATGTAATGTTTATGTGTACAATAAGTAATTATGAATAATGAATCATGACCAATCTCTGTCTAACTTATAACATTGTATCTGTAGACGGGCCTGTTGGTCTAGTGGTTAGTGACCCTGACTGCTATACCGGAGGTCGTGGGTTCGATTCCCACCCAGGACAAATGTTTGTGTGATGAGCACGATCATTTGTTCTGGTTGTCTGGGTGTAATTTATCTATAATATGTATGTATTTAGAAATATATAAGTATGTTTATCAGTTGTCTGGTTACCATAACACAAGCTCTGCTTAGCTTGGGATCAGATAACCGTGTGTGAGTTGTCCCGGAATATTATTATTATTATTATTATCTGTTTATTTGCCTGTCCCATTGAACCTCCTTAAAGAATGGTCCAATAAAAAGTTGTAACTCATGTATTTTATTTAAACATATTTATGTTGAATAAGATTAAAGATAGGTAGGCCAAAAAGACGCTGGCGCGATGACATCGATCGCTATCTCGGTTCGTGGGAGGCGGCTCCAAACAGAAAAGCCTGGAGCGAATTGGGGGAGACCTTTGCCCAGCAGTGGGACACGGATGGGAAAAGGATACTAAGAAAAAAAAGATTAAAGATCGACAGAAAACGCATGTTTTTGCATTTGGACAGAATGAGATAGAGATAGAGACATAACTAACTAAATTAATTTGTTTTCCATACACATCCCATCACACATAATATGACATTTCAAGGGCTACTCAGAATAGTATTTCTGTTTTTTTCCGACCCTGCAAAGGCTGTATCATTTTACTGCTGACGTCAACTTTTATTTAGGTAAGGACGTAAGTAATTGTTCCCTCTTGTCGTTTGTTTTTGTACTCACTGATAAGCCCCTAAAATCTAATCAGGGCCGTTTACTTTACGAGCTTGGAACTGTAGGAGTCAAGCTGATATACAGACTCTTTGGTCTGTACAGCTACTAGATGTATGAGATATAGTTTTTTGTGTGTAATATTCTTGTGAGTCTCCGAAAAGCGTAATCGCTGTTAATCGAGACTGATTTGGTAGGTCAATAAAAGATAAATTTTTGATTGGCCTAAAATCTACCGAAGACTTGAAGGATTGAGAATAGCAAAAAAAACTGTTGGTTGTAAAAATTATTGGGAAAAAAGTGAAGAGATATTTTAAACCGACTTCAAAAAAGGAGGATGTTCTCAACTTGCACGTATATGTATATAATATATTATGTTTGTTATTATGAAATAACGTGTAAACACTTGTCTATACCAGTTCCTATAACATGAAAACATTTATGAACATTATTACATGGTGACAACACAGCAGTTCACAGGCCTGTTTAAAATACCGATGCGTTTTTATACGGCCATGGCGGATTTACTTGTATGACGGAGTTTTCACATATGACAGTGTTCCAGATCCAGTAAAAAAAGACAAGTGACATGACAAAAAAAACCTTTTTTTTAAAAACCTTTTTTATTAAAAAACTTGTTTGAACCTAAATCACAAATGACAGTTATCTACAACCTTACAAGTTAAGTCAATGTTTTACAAGATTCAAAATGAACTGTGACATTTTCCGGACAAAATGATTAATGGCTAGAGATTCACAAATTGGCTTGAAAAATTGGGCTTGCTTGTTTTTATCCTTGACAAGGAAATAATGCCTGATTTAAACATAAGCAAGCGCCCAATCTTAATTTGCATAATGATTTGTACTTTGTAATCTTTGTAATCCGTAACACTTTGTAATCCGGATATTTGGCCTTTACACGTGGAATTTAGCGAGTGGATTTTTTTTCGACGCTCAACCGCAACAAACCAAATTCAAACATCAGACATATAACATTGAAATATTCTATCAAAATGTCAGAGGACTGAGAACGAAGTTGGATGAATTCAGAAATAATTTAGATTCATTAAATTCTGACTTGTATGCAATCACGGAATCTGGCTGCAATGATTCAATACAAGATCCGGAAATTATCCCCCCGGGATATCACATACTTAGATGTGATCGAGCGGATGGTCGTAAGCAGGGAGGCGCGCTTCTCGTGGCCACACACCGTTTCGAGCTGCGGCAAGTACGCATCGCGGACACGTCGTTAGATACCTACGTTTTTGAAATGGTTTGTGCAACGGTTCACTTAAAAAGTAGATTTCTGTTTTTATGTTGTGTTATTTATATACCTCCGGGTAGTTCAGAGAATGATTATATGATTTTATTTGGATTAATAGAAAAAATATGTGATAGATATAGAGAAGTAATTGTGATTGGAGATTTTAATTTATATTCGTCTCCTGTTAGTATTAGTAATTATTATGAATGTTTTATGTCCTATTGCGAGTTCACTCAAAACAACACAGTACCGAATTGCTTGGGTCGTCAGCTAGATTTGGTTCTGAGTACAGATTTTATAGGAAGGGTGACAGTAGTGGCGGCGGACGAGCCGCTCGTGCCCGTCGACGTGCAGCACCCGCCGCTCGCGGTCCGCGTGCGCCCCGGCGCCCCCCGCGACCCCGCGCCCACGCCCCTCTCGCCCGACGCGGGCTGCGCACGCAGTTGTAGACCACAGTGGAATTTTTATAAGGCCGATTTTCAGTTGTTGTACTCTTGGTTGGCTTCCACTGATTGGAAGGAAATTTATGATGTACAGGATTTGGAGGATATGTTAAATATTTTTTATTATAAACTTAACGATATTTTAGACAAATGTGTTCCCCGTAAAAAGCTTAATTGTGGAAATTCGCGGTACTTATATCCCGTGTGGTACACGGCGGATATTATTAAAAACATAAAGATTAAAGCCCAACTTCATAAAAAATATAAAAAAACTAAGCTCGATAGTGACTATTATGAATTTAAGAAATGCAGAGCCCATGTTAAAAAATCAATAGAAAGAGCACACATTCAACACAGAAATAAAATCCAGTACCAATTTTCAAAAGATCCTAAGTCATTCTGGCAATATATTAGATCAAAGCGAAGTAGAGGTATTAGGCAAAGTATCATAAAGGATGGTCAACATCTTGCGGATGAGGAGTGCGCGAGGCAATTTGCGGAATTTTTTGAATCTGTGTACAGCAAGGAACGGCCTCAACTGGACTTGAGGGCGGCGGCGGAGGTTGGCGCGACCAGTGCGCGGGTGCACATAGGCACTCTGAGTCTTCAAGACGTAAAGGATGCGCTGGTGAATCTAAAGCCGAAACGGTCATCTGGCCCTGATGGTGTACCAGCGTTTCTGTTCAGAGACTGTGCCGGGGTGCTAACAGAACCGCTACATCATATCTTTAACACCTGTTTAAAGAATGCGACTTTTCCGGATCGATGGAAGATCACTCGTGTCATTCCAGTTCCTAAAGGTAAGGCGGGGCCGGATGTCAGTGGCTATAGACCAGTAGCTGTGCTGTCTACGCCAGCAAAGGTTTTTGAATCTGCTATCCAGCGCAGTGTGCAGGGGCAGGTGCGCACGCGGCTGTCGGATGCGCAGCACGGATTCAGGCCGGAGCGCAGCACGGCTACCAATCTACTCAACTTTATGGCGAAAGTAGTGCCGGCCGTCGATGCTGGGGTACAGGTGGACGCGGCATACTTTGATTTTAAGAAAGCATTCGACACCGTCGACAATGATGTCCTATTGACTAAACTTGCAGAGATCGGCTGTACACCACACCTACTGCAGTTCTTCATGAGCTACATGAAAGATAGACAGCAGTATGTGGACTTCAATGGGTGTGAGTCCGAACTGTACTACACGAGATCAGGAGTAAGTCAAGGTAGCAATTTGGGGCCTCTCGAATTTATCATAATGATAAACGACTTACCGGAGGTTGTCAAACATGGCATATGTTTATTGTTTGCAGATGACCTCAAATTGCTACACGAAGTTAGAGATAATTCTGATTGTGAACGCCTGCAAGAGGACATAGACAGAGTAGTGGAGTGGAGCCACAAGAATAAGCTATACTTCAATGTTGACAAATGCTCGGTGATAACGATCAGTCGGGCGCGGACCCCGATGTGCTACGAGTACAAACTAGAGACAGCACCAATGAAACGAGTGTCGCAGGTACGGGATCTGGGTGTGCATATCACTTCAAACCTCAATTTTCGCGAACACATTGTTAAAATATGCAAGAAGGCATACAGGAATCTGGGTTTTGTTCTGAGACAGTCACGAGGGTTTACTAACATTACCGCACTCAAAGTGTTGTATGACGCACTAGTTAGAAGCCATCTTGAACATAGTGCTGTCATTTGGGCACCACATGAAGCCAAATACAGTGTCATGCTGGAGCGGGTACAAAACAAGTTTACAAGGCACTTGTATTTTAAACTGTATGGGGTGTATCCGTTCTACCCATTGATGTACCCCACACTATTTGTATTAGGCATGGTGGGGTATAACGAGCTCAGGGTGCGTCGAGAGTTTAGTCTTGCAGCGTACGTAGTGAAGCTACTGCGTGGAGTAGCTCACAACCCGGGAGTGCTGTGTCAGCTGAAACTTTGTGTTCCGGACCGGTACGTATGGAGGCGACGACGCCCACAACTACTACAGGTACCTGTGACTAGAACCAATCTGCTGGCTAAAACTCCTCTCACCAGAACAATCCGGGTGGTCAACGAAGTCCACGAGAAACTTGATATTTTTGCGTGCCATTTGAGTGAATTCGCAAGAGTTCTTTTAAATGTAGTTAGTTATGTAAGGTAATTTGAATTAAACGTGTATTGTAAATTTGTTGTAGATATGTAAGGCTTAATTTGTTATTTTTAAGAGAAAAAATGGTTAGTCGTATGTAATTAGTATCTTGTTTTGTTTTGATATAATTAAGTGTACATATTAGCTGATAACTACACTGTCGCATTAGGTTAAGTGGCCTGTAATGACATGTGTAAGTTGAAATAAATAAATAAATAAAAAAAATTTTCTCAAAAAATTGTACAGACAAGTACAAAATCTTTCTGTTTTTAATTAAATTATAGCATAAAGCCAAAATATAAAATGTATCTAATTATTTATATGTTAAAGTAAATCCAGGTCCAACTAAAAAAAAAACTATTAAAGATACACGTGGCCGAAAATTGAAGAGAAAATAACCCGATGATAAGTTTTGTAGTGGAAAACGACTCGATGAAATTTCTCAATTCGATGGTAAGTTGTTTTTGAGTTTTTGTCACGCGGTTATATAAATATTAAAAAATAAATTTATTATTTATTGCTTACATAAATTTTAGTGCAGTCGGATCTTTTCACTTTAAGTGTATCAATTATTTCCTATAAGTATTTTCCTCGCGATTGTACTATACATATAGCAAATTGAAAACCAAGGGGAAAAAGAAAAATTACCTAATTAGGCTGACGTCTAAGGTCCTTTAGCTTGTATATTCCTATTTAATGGCCGCTTTTTTTTACACAGATGTGATTTTATTTGACTGACAACGATGGTAACCTCGTGCCTAAATTTTAAGGTAGCACTCAGTTTTCTTGCATTATTCAAAAGATTATGTACTTTTTAGGGTCTAAGGAGTTTGAGACAACAAGGTGATGGCAACTTAATTTCATGATTTTGGTTTTATGTAGTGATTTATATGTAGTGAGAGGGGCTCGTGGCTAAGTGTAAGCCGTACGGTTTGACCGATAATACAGGTTAAGCCGCGCTCGCCGCGGTTGGTCCGTGGATGGGTGACCATTTATAACATACCGAGACCCCTCCGTGTTTCGGAAAGCACGTTAAACAGTAGGTCCCGGCTGTCATACATAGATCTTTGGCAGTCGTTAAGTCAATTCTGACAACCAGTCTTACTATGGGATACTGTGGGTCAGGTCAGATAGGCAGTCGCTCCATGTAAAATACGGTATTCAGCTGAATGCGGTAAGACTGGTAGCCGACCCCAACATAGTTGGGAAAAGGCTCGGGATATGATGATGAGTGATTTATATGTGGTATCTTTTCAATGTAAGTAGGTTTAGTGACATAAAACATACAAAAATATTGACTTTATAAACCACAGCAGAAAAAAAGCTGTTCAATAAACTTATTGAACAGCTTTTCTAGATATTCGGCGAAATACATAACATGAATCTTCATGTTATGTATTTCGCCGAATATCTAGACAAAAAATTACAAGCAAGCATTTAAATTACATTTAAAAATGAATAGTTCATAGGCCTAACCTCAAAACGGTACCATGCAAAATGGCCGCCACCATTACTGCAGGCAACTACAGGCAAAATACCTGATTTTCCAGCAATACTCGTATTATCTAAACAGTAGATAATCATCCGACATGTTGCCGTTTTCCGACATGTACCTACTAATTTCAGCATGTATTATCGTATCTGGGCTAGTAATATACAGCTAAAAAATTATGTGTAGTAGTCGAATTAAAAAAAATGTTTTTGTATTTAATAGCTTAATTGTTAAAGTAGGTTAGATAGACTACTTAATACAACGCTAAAAAATAAAAAAAAGGTATGTCTAGAAAGAACGCTAAGCCATTTATCATCATGTTATGCCATGATGAAAAAATATTATGATTTCATGTGAAATTTAACTTAAAGAGCGAGTGAATCCGCGAGCCATAGCTAGTTTATTATATTTGTCGGTATATACTTCGACGCTTCACGTTGCGCTGCACAACTGAACATCCATTTGAATAATGCTGTAGCATTTATTGAGATATTGGGATTTGAGTATGTTGCACATTTAATGCGTCGCGATGGATGGAAGTTGTGAGTTTCTTCTCTGTATTATAAAATGGGAATTAGATAGTGAATAAAAGTTTGTGTCCCGAAGGAATGTTTAGAAAATGTTTGTGAAATAGAATAAGAACGTAAGTATAACCTGCGCCAATAAAGAAACGAATCTAAAATGGCGTCGCTAATCATTCCCTCTCACTCGAAAATTATTCCTGTCTATACTCACACACGTCGGAACAACACGCAAAAAAATAATTAGTCTAATAATCTAAAAATTAAAAAAATTGTTAGTATTTGTTAGTTTATTGTAAATTGTATTAAATACGTACAGCAGAGTGGAATAATTATTATTATGCTATTTGTTTTTAAACAACAACAAAGACCTTTTAAATAAATATAATATTATATCACATATCTTTCAATCCTGTTTTGCAGACAGTCCAAACTGTCATTACAAGTACAAGCCGCCATTTTAGATTCGTTTCTTTATTGACGCGGGTTATATAATATAATCCTGGGCCTGGCTTACAGGCATGTCATTTGATTAGCAATGACCAAGCTTACAATAATTTCATCAACTAAATTGCTATCAAACTAGTTTTTTAAAAAGCAATCATTTTTCAACACAGTTTAAAAGGAAGATAATATTAATTCGACTAAGTATTTTTCTTGTATGTTTGTTATAAGCTTTATCTCCGGCAACTGCAGATCGATTTCATGAATTATTTTCGTTATTGATTCGGTATAAGTTTATTGTACTTACGATATAAGGACAAGTTTTAATGAAGATGAACCGTCTTCAATAAAAAATAATTACTATTTGCATTTCTGTGTAACTAGCTGTGCCTGCGACTTCGTTCGCGTGGATGACGAAACTTATCAATGAGTTTTTAACCGCGAAATTAAGTTTGTTTTTTATTGTTTATACTTTTCCGGGATAAAAACTACCCAGTGTGGTGCCCAGGATAATAAATAATAATTATACCAAGTTTCATCGTAATCGAACCGGTAACCGGACAAATTTTTTTTTTCTCACATTTGGGTTCAGTTTCGGTCTAGTAACACCCCCCGCCATATTCTTTTTTGATATTTTCAATGTACAGAATTTTCACTTTTACAGATTTATTATAAGTATATAGATTAAATGGTTATATCAATATTATCAAGTTGGTATACAAGCAAGCTAGTAATATCTATAGCTTAGCTTCCGCTATACAGAAACTTTCTCAAGTCTCTCCAAGTTTATGACATAAACAAGTAACATCTGCTTTGTCTTATTGAGTTTGGAACTCAATACTGAGTCTCAATAGTAAATACGTACCTACAAATCAAATTTCAACTTGTGTGGATGCATTATGTTGGCACGGATTTCATAAAATATGGGAAAATTTGGGTAAGTAGGAATATGAGTATGTGGAGTCTATTATAGTCCACAAAAATGGCAATGTGGATTGACAAGAATTCAATTGATAAGAGATATCTCAGTAAGCATTTCGTTTTATTCTTCTATTCTTAATAATATAATAATAATAATATATTCTGGGACAACTCACACACGGTTATCTGATCCCAAGCTAAGCAGAGCTTGTGTTATGGTAACCAGACAACTGATAAACATACTTATATATTTCTAAATACATACATATTATAGATAAATTACACCCAGACACAGAACAACTGATCGTGCTCATCACACAAAGATTTGTCCTTGGTGGGAATCGAACCCACGACCTCCGGTATAGCAGTCAGGGTCACTAACCACTAGACCAACACCCCCGTCATATTCTTAACATACTGGTAATAATTTTTTGATACTTCGAAATAAGTACAAAGATCTTTGATCGGCAATAAGACATGATTAGTCGAGGAGATTATAATTATGCAAAGATATTGCGTGCTTATTCTATTTATACATACATACAATTACGCCTGTATCCCCGAAGAGTTAGGCAGAGGTGTACCAATGTACCTACACCCACAGTTCGCCGGTATGTTTAGGTCCCATGTAATAGGGGGCGAGCCTATTGCCACTAACCGGGCACAAATCCAAACTCCGACCTGCTACTGAGAATTTCATAGAAAAACCCAATAACACCTTGATCGACTTGGGAATCGAACCCAAGACCTCTAGCGTAGCATTCCCGCTTAGAACCACTAGGCCAACGAGGCAGTCATTTATAGGCATTCTATTTATACATACCCTAAACAGTTGGGATCGGCTAAGATAGTATTTAAGTATCATTGGACTCAAGTGAATACCAGTATTTTATAAGTAGCAACTGTCTAGCTGATCACCAAAAGCCACCTACCAAATAGTATACTACCCCAAAAACGAACGAAAATCAATTAAAAATAGTTCCCAATTATTTAAAGAGATCTAAAGGAAATATGATCAAAATCCTATCAGAACGAACATTCAGAGGTCTATAGTTACGACACCTGACCTCGTCTGGTCTCGACGGCTTCAAAGTTGCTATGGGCTTGAGGTCAGTCGGACCACAGGGTCAGGTCATTAGGTCGACCAAAGCTTTTAGCTTTCATGAAGCCAGTGTTTTATTAATACCTAAGTACTTTCAATAGAAATTTTCGAAAACAAAGGAAGGATTTGGTTTTTGGAATGTACAATATGTACATTATTCAGTGACCTCTCTTCGTTTTCAAAAGATATAGCCTGTAATAATAATAATTATAATACTCCGGGACAACTCACACACGGTTATCTGATCCCAAGCTAAGCAGGGCTTGTGTTATGGTAACCGCCCGGCCTGTACTAAGTGTACTATGATTCAAATGAGTTTGGAAATTCTACTGTCAAAGGCTTCGTAGCTATTGTTTATTGACAAAATATAAATAAACCTTTTTGTATTTAAATAGTTGTATATGTAGAAACTTGGTTATCATCATCGTTTATTGCGATTGCCGAGCTATCGTGGGTAGGCGAGGAGAATTAAGAACAGCGACACTCCACCGAACACGTAAGCAAAAGAGCCCGGAGTTGCGTACTTGCGTCAGTGTCAAGAAACGTCAACCCGCTTGTCATGTTTCAGCAGTTCCTTTACACGTTTCCACTAGAAATAGCGAAGCGGCTACATATAAATAAACTTTCGATCGATTGATTATGTCGGTGGTCATCTATGATTGTTTATGTCTATAAATAACTATAGTAATTTAAAGTTTCGTCGCGCGAATGCAGCCTGACCGATGGGCAAAGATCGTCACCCACTGGACGCCGGAAGGACATCGCAGTCGAGGTCGTCCGCGGCGAAGGTAGTGTGATGATCTAGTTATTTATGCGGGACGCACGTGGCCAGATATCGCAAAAGACAGACAGGTTTGGAAGACGGAGGGGGAGGCCTTTGCCCAGTAGTGGGATCTGATGTAGGCTACAAAAAAAAAGTTTTAAATAATAATTTCCAAATCGGATATTTTCTTTATTCATCTTAACTTACACTGGCCCTCTACTAGGATTAATTTTCCCTATACTCGTACCTAGCTATTTACACATAAGCAAAATCAATCCCAGATTATACCCACAACATTGTGCGTTCTCTAGTTACATCATAATTATACCGTATACGTATGTGCTTATATCATGAATGAGAAGGCATATCAAAAGCCTTTGAACAAAGACTTGGAATCCATTTAATTAATTTAGATATTGTAATTGCTACGAAGCCATTATGATACATTCTAATTTACCTGTATCGTAATTAACTGCAAGTGATTGTGTCTTCTCGTTCATGTTAAGTATTCTATTGTACTATTACTTACTTGTTAAGTACGGTACGGCGAAGGTGCTGTCTGTTTGTAACATACCTACCTTTTGAATAAATTGTAAAAGGAAATATCAACAAAATTATGCCATTTTTATTTATCTGTGATGAATCTGAATCTGCTAAATCTAAATAGAAAATAATAGATTAGGTGCACATGAATATAGAATTAAAAATTACTTTAATTAAATACAGCCAAAAATACTGTTTTGATTTTTATGACACTTAGATGGGACTTACCGATCACATTCACATTTCTACATCAACATTTTTTTTATACATAATAAGTCTGCCGGAGAATTAAAAACATATTTAAAAAACCACCCACTCGCATTCAAATTCTGCTCCTTTTGAAATCGTTAGGAACACACATACCAACATAACATACACTTTTTCCTCAAGTATACAGCCTACACAGGATGCACAAACTGAATAGCTGTTGTTTCATCCCGTATAATAGGGATGTCTGGTCTCAGAATACATGTATCGTATCGATTCCCTTCAGATGTGCAGACTAATCGAGTTAGACGATATCGGTGCAGCCGAGTGTCTAGCTTTGAATTATGCCTGCCGATGTGAGCTGGAATCATATCTTGTTATTGAGGACAAGGATATGTAGCCTTTAAGTGCAGTAATACATCACTATACTTTAAATAAGCTAAGAAGAGTTTGTTCTGTCTTCCTTACCACTTATAAAAATAATCTCTCTATTAGTCAAAGGTTTGCTGAAAGAAAACTCAATTTTGAATTAAGCTCGCCTCTGTACGTCAACGGTAATGAATGTCGATAAAATGTAATGTGTATGTTTACAATAAAGAATAAAAAATTTGTTTGCTGTACTGACAATGAAAGAAAAGATGATAAAAAGGAATTGTATTCATATATATTGTATCAATTTACGTTATTTCATTAGTAATTAATAAATGTTTTATTTAGTTTAAGATTAATCTTATAGAAAATGTGAGAATTCTTAATGACAGCAATGAGTATATACTTCTGCTGCATGATGACAGTGTCACACGTAATATAAAATTGTGATTGTTAGTTTTTACTAAAATCAGCATAATTTTAAAGATAATGTGATCGATATAATATTATTTATAAACATAATATATTATACAATAAATATGAGTATCATTAAAAAAATATTTAAGGACTCTAAAAAATCGTCCTTAGAAATAGAGGATTATTATGACAAAAATTAAACCAATCATTACAGACAGCTAACAAAAAATATTAAAAATCGCAGCCGGTTTAAAGGCAGTTACAACACAAACAGCCACAAAGGAGGGTATTCTTAAAGCAATTTCCCGACCGATACCGCTTACCGCGGTTCCGTTTAATCTATTTTTAAGCCATAACTCTACGGTCAAAAGGAAACCTTTAACCGTACCGTTAGGAAGCTAAGACGCTGAACAAGAAGCGAAAATCTACAACTTCGAACAAAATAATTTAAATTTAAACTTAAAAAATATATTACAAATAAAATATAATTATTTTGTCGATTATTTACTAGAAATATGAGGTTTAATTTCAGCAAATAGTGTCGAGAAATTTATTTTTTATATATTTAGAATGGTTTGTATCATTGATATATTAAAAGGAGGAAGATACGTTACGCGCTAACATTGCAATCAAAAAACCTGGACTCGGTCATCACGGTCGCACACCTACAGTCACTGATAGACAAGGACAGAGTTATGAGCCGGCGCTGTCGTGCGAGCGAAATCGCATTAGCCGCCGAACGTTGCCGAAAGTTTACTCGGTGCTCGTCGCGTTCTCGCAACTCGCGCATTATGTGCGTATCGTGTCTCTCACGCATGTTTGTAAGATCGATCTCGCTCTCACAAACATGGCGAAACAAACATTAAATATTATTGTAATTTTCAACAAATTAACATTTTTGGCTGTAATCCCTATAATATAATGTAGTGGTAAGTAATCCCATGTGTCTTATTTTTCTTCCTTGTATTATTGAAACACAGTTTAGCTGCACAAGAAGTCATTTTGATGCGTATTTATCAAAAAAACTGAAATTATTGAGGTGTGTGATCATAACGACGTTCCATGCGCAACTGAGTGCCAACTACGGGCAATCACTTAGTTGAGTAGGACCAGGCGCTGTGACTAAGTAACGTATCTACCGCTTTTAAATACATCAATGGTTTGTATTGTTTTTGCTGACCGTTCACAGAGTATCCGCTTCAAAAGAAAACGCTCAAAGGGCGAAATTGAAAATAATATAAATTTCTTGAAGAAAAAAATGGATTTCTCAGTTCTGCTTTACAAAGGCTAAATTAGTTATTTAAATACAAAGTTTTAAGTTCTTGCTACTTGTAGAACTATGTTAGTATTTGAGATGGGGTTTTGTTTACTTGTATAAGAGTTGTTGAATAAACTTAATTGTGTTTGGCTAACCAAGAACAAAACTATGTAGACTGAGCGCAAGAAATGATTCGTAGTTTTCTTTAGCTAGTCGTAAATCCTTATTAAATAAGAATTAATATAAAAAATTTCTTTCTCTCAAACAAATAGGGATCTACGAGATTTTAATCGAACTGAAAGGAAGGAGGTTCTCAATTCGGCTAGTTGCTTTTGGTATATTTCTTACGCAAAATTATCGGCAATTGAGGATTGATTAAACAAATATTATAGAAAGGAGAAATAAACAAGAGGTGGTACCATATAAATTACTTTAAAGTCGTATCATTAAATATTTACTGATACTGAACTGCCTCGTTGGCCTAGTGGGTCTAAGCGCGACTGCTACGCTAGAGGTCTTGGGTTCGATTTCCAAGTCGACCAAGGTGTTATTGGGTTTTTCTATGAAATTCTCAGTAGCAGGTCGGAGTTTGGATTTGTGCCCGGTTAGTGGCAATAGGCTCGCCCCCTATTACATGGGACCTAAACATACCGGCGAACTGTGGGTGTACATTGGTACACCTCTGCCTAACTCTTCGGGGATACAGGCGTGATGGTATGTTATGTTATGTTTATTAAATATTTACTTGCAATCAATTATATTTTTATTTGGATTTCTAAACATGACATGTTTCAGTCAGCCATAAGAAACACAAAGTCATCATAACCTATTCCATACAAAAAGAAAATTTAAATAAAAAAAAAAACAGTTAAAAAGCTTAAAGTTTAAACACAACAGCATATTGGCAAATAACGCTATGATTGCCAAAGTTGGCAACGATGCGACACTAGTTATTAATATAGTGCCAATATACTATGCTTCGGATAGTTTGAGCCAGTTTTAAGCAGAGCGAATAATATTGTACGTAATTATACAGTTTCGAGTTTCTGGGGTAGTGGATTATGGGTTAAATAATAATCGCCTGAAAATCATAAAGTGAAGCTATTTTGTTTTAAGTTCTTCAGTATTTTTTAATTTAATTTATTATGGGTTTTCATACATACATATAATCACGCCTTTTTCCCTTGTAGGGGTAGTCATAGACTACTTCTTTCCACTGGTTTGTGTGGAATGAATGGGTTTTCAGATATTTATTTATGTATTAGAAAGATGGCAAAAAATAAATAATATAGATTAATTAGAAATATACTTTCAAACGATGTGGTTAGAAATAGGTGCCTAAATAGTAAGTAGGTATGTTATTATATGGTATATACTCGTAAATATAATAAAGGTCCTCTCAACTTATAGTACAACAACTAAGCAACTAATATGTTTATTCCTATTTAGCTTGGTTTGCTTGTTCTATTGTTTATTTCCTTTTAAGTGTACATTTTTGTCTAATTTATAATTAATATTTTTGTAATGAAACTTGCTTAAGCAATTCATTTTTGTGTGTGGCTTTTGTGTCTGAAATAAAGATTATATATTTTTATTAGAGGTTGTGGAGACTTGACTATCTAGATAGATCTATTTGTTTTTCAGTCCTGTAAATTTTCTTCTGTTTTCTTTTAGGCGAGATTCTCTCCTGTATAAAAGATGTTTAAGACATAGACACATATTCTGTCTGACACAAGTTTCCCATGAGAATGCCAAGGAGAGAATACATTGAGAATAATTGTAGTGTAGACAGAAAAACCTTTGTGTATGTTCCTTTGGGATTGGATAGTGTTCTATTGAAGGTATCGGCTTTCTGGCAGGGTGTTAGGGGTAAAAGATTCCATATGATTGCATATGGAAGGTAGAGTACCGGGTGTTATGGCGCCTTAGTTCTATGTCAATTTGTCGTATGTAAGCTAAGTTGATTTGGTTGAGGACTGAAATAAAAATTAGTACCTTTTAACATGCTTGTCAAATAATTAAGTTCACCAGAATTTAACGATTTTCAACAGGGCTGAATGTTTTTCAAGTACTATTTTAAATTTAAGGTTTATTTAATAGAACCCACAATTTTCTCTTAGAATAGATCTGTAATATAAATAATTAGTTTTGTAACTACTTAAATAATACATATTTTATAACATTAGTGATGTGGTAATAAATTTACAAAAATATAACGCATCTAGTTACATTGATATTGCACAGAAGTAAACTTAACTTATTAGGGTTCCGTACCTCAAAAGGAAAAAACGGAACCCTCATAGGATCACTTCCATGTCCGTCCGTCGGTCCATCCGTCTGTCAAGACCGTTTTTCTCAGGAACGCGTGTAGGTATCAAACTCCAAAATTTATATCCAATACTCAGGTCTACTGTTCCTTGGAGCTGTGAAAAAATCAAACTTGTAAGCCAAAGCAATCAAAAGATACAGCAGTTTATGCCGAAAATTTCCACATATTTTCAAACTCGCAACTACTCGCGAGGGAATCAAAATCTAAAGGGTACTTCCAGTCGATCTAGAATCATGAAATTTGGCATGAAGCAATGTTTAATAGCACATATTATAAAGGAAAATTCCGAAAACCTTAAATTTTTTGTTACATCACACACACAGGTTTGTACGAAACCCTCGGTGCGCGAGTCCGACTCGCACTTGGCCGGTTTTTTTCCTAAACGATTCCCACAAAAAATACATAAATATTAAAAAAAAAACAGGAGATATGATTTCAAGTTTACCTTTCCCTCTGTGAAAACTGTATATGAAATTTTCTACTCGATTGGTCCCCATATTGATCAAAATTTTTGACCTCCAATAACAAGTTTTAAAGGTCAATTTACCAAAGCAGAAAATATTGCGTACAAAACGACGCACAGGTATTTTTACAGTTGACTGAACGCTTTGAACATTACATATCAAAAACAAAGGCCAGTTATAGGAAGTGAATAAAAACATTTTATCAGAATGTTTCCTATACTGGGCCTCGATTCAGCTATTTTAAAAGCATGTCAGTGGTCGGTCAGTGCACTTGTCATTGTGCCTAATTTTCGTATTCAGATAAGCCTACAATAAAATCTCATTGAACTCTCGAAGAGAATGATCGTAATGACCAATTAATGTTCGTAATGACAGTTAGCAGAATGCCAATTATCGTAAAAATGACCAAATGAAGCAGGTCATTCGGTCCATTCAAGCTACTCTTAAATAGCAGAATCGACGCCCTGGGTTTAAGTATTTCTATTGCGCTTCTACTAATAGAAAATATTAAGTTAGTAAAATTATTACGGGTATTGTTGTTTTTTGCACTGAAGCCGGAAAAAGTTAGCCTCAAAGGCTGTGTTTCGCGGAGTGCAAAATTTTTACTGTTGTGATTTTTTTTTGTTCCTTTGTTTACGTTGCTTGGGAATTGCATAGACTTTTTAGTGGCTGTTCTGCCTTTTGAACATATAAGGCTCGGCGCAAATGGGCCACCGACCACAGCCACCGGTGGCCAGCGACGGCGACTTAACACACTTTTTCATATATTTTATTGCTGTAGCGCGCATCTATACAAAATATATTAAAAAGTGTGTTAAGTCGCCGTCGCTGGCCACCGGTGGCTGTGGTCGGTGGCCCATTTGCGCCGAGCCTTAGGGTTTTATTTATAATTCTAACGCGAGTCTTAGTGCTAGTATATTTCTTAACAAAAGCTTTGAAGAAATTATTTACGACCTTAAATTACAACCATTCGGTGAATGTGCAACATATGTGTTGGTACTCAAGAATGTGCTTGTTCTCCAGACTCCAGTTTTAACAATCCCTAATTTCTAATTTTATAAGGATATGTTTTTTATTTATAAAGTATTATGTAAGGTAAAATACCTTATAATATAATACTTATATGGCAAAAAATGATGATGATGAACAAGTTTACCACATTTGTTATCAAAAAATAAAAACTATCTCCACTAATTCAGTCAGTAAGGTAAAAGTTCCAACCCACTCATATCGAGCTGGAATTAGAAACCCATTAGAAGTGGAAACCTGTTAGCACCGGTTATATCCTCAAAAGCCGGATATCTGTGAGTTCCGGTAAAGCTTTGCCCGGGTATGCACTGTGGTTCCAGACTATTTCGACGCAATCATTGGGCTTTATTTCGTTAAAATGGGAAGGATTTTCCTCTATTTTCTTAAAGGATTTTTCTTATGGCTCCTACACACAGTGCCGGCGGCAACGCCGCCGGGTTTATGCCGAGCGGCTATGCCGCCGGCAATACGAGCCGCCGGCACAAGCAGCGCAAAGCCGCCAAGCATCATTCATATTTACACAGACGTCACACAAACAAACCGCAGTAGTGGTGACAATGACAAATGAAATGACGCTGGCAAGCCGCGTAACCCGCCGGCACAGCTCGGCGGCCATGCCGGCGGCTCCTTTGTGCGGCAAAGCCGGCTTTGAATGCCGCCGGGCGCACGGCGGCTTGGCCGGCGGCTCGCCCGGCGGCACTGCCGCCGGCACTGTGTGTAGGAGCCATTATATACCTACTTAGTTCCGGGATCTTGATATTTATAATCTTATTAAATATTTTTATGAAGATATAACATTAGGTTAAGTGTGTAACGTGAGAATATTTTACCTGATTACTTGCATATTTTGAGTACGAAAGTAAAAAGTTGATTTTGGTAGTAAATCTTAATTAATAATTTTTCCTTTAATTTTTCCAACTTTTTTTTTGATTTAGGTACATAGTGACATTGAAAGCAAAGATTTTCAGAAGGAAAAGCTTGTAATTTTTGTTATACGATTCCATACAAATATTCCATGTACGACAAAAACATTATTTTATACTTTTTAAGCTAACGTAGGTATGTAGTGTCCGGGACAAAGCGGTTCGGACGGTCGCATCCGAGAAAAGAATGTAATGCTATTACCGTCAGCCATTTTGTTAATGCAGATGCATACACTCCCTTATGAAAGCGTGTTTTAGATGCGAACGGTGCAAGCGCGAATGTAGGGCAGTTTGGAAAATGTCTAGGTATTTCCTCGAAGGTATAGGATAGGACGTGATTTTTTTATCGCCGTTTCTGTCCCGCTGCCGGGCAAAAGCCTTTCTACACTATGTCCAGATGGAGACAAAATTATCTCACCTCTACCTAAATTGTTGTGATCTCATTATTATGTAAAATTTTTGACATTTTGAATTTCAAATCATTAGTTACTTAATCTTTAAGTTTTCGAAAATTTTGGATATTTAGATTTAACCCAAGTGTTTTTTTATGAAAAAGGAATTAACTTTCGCTACAACACGTTCTGAGCTATTTTGTTTGCTTTTCGCTCAAAGAGGGTATTCGCTGCTTAAACTTTACCAAAAAGTCATAGTGCACGACTCAAAACCCTTTTAAGTAAAACAAGATTCATATACATTTGGTCACTTTAAAATCCTCCTAAATTCAGCCACCGTAGCGACACGACGGATGAAATAAAAAGCTTTCGAATTAATTCCTATGGCTGTCTGAATAATGTATGACGGATTACATTATCGTACTAGCTGTTTACCCAGGGTTCGCCTGGGTGCATCGCACTCACGGATTGTCAAGCCTTTGATGCACATGGGTTTAAATGAAGCCTCCTTTTAAAAAGCCCGAGTGAATTAGGTGGAAAATATAGTGGACATGTTTTATGTTGAGTCTGAAATGTAGTTTTGTTAATGAATTTTTAGTAATGTTTTCAAGTGATGTGGGAATAGAGTAGTGTTTGAAAATGAGGTGGTTTTTTCTTCGCGGTTTTGTTGTGTTTGAGTTTTTTGTATGAATGGTAGTCAGCTGTGAAAAATGAGAATTGAGTTTTATGTTCGTAATGGGTTGGTTTTTCTTTCGGTTTTTGACATTTCAGTACTTAGTGGCATTATGACATTTTGTTGTGTTAAATAACTAAGTATAATGAATAGCGTGGACATTTTTCGTTCACAAATTTTTCGCTTGTTGTGATGTTACGATATTTATTTTTCCCTGACTTTAATGGTTAAGTAAAAAATAATAAAAATCGTACGATTTATGGAAATGCTGCTATAGCAAAAGCACGTAAAAATGCCTGAATTTTAAAACTGTATTGTGTTTTTAAATACCAAGCTATAATAAAAATATGCATAAACTCTCGACAGTCGAAGTTAGTTAAGTCGACGTTATAAAGATTTAATGAAAAATATTCCCCTTTTTCAAACCTTACGGCTATTTAATAATCAGAATTCGACAAAGAACTTTCAAAATTAATTAACCTGTGATCCCTAACAGTCCTTTTCCACCCTTAAACATAAATAAATAAGAACTAAATTCGAATACATAAAACTTTACCCTTTTCAAATAGTTATAACATTTAAATCATTATTTCAATTGAAATAAGGTTGAAATTTGAATGTACAAAAGTTTAACCCTTCAGTGTTTACGGCCTTTTTTTAAAACAATAGATCTAAATCGCTATCGACTTGAAATTTTATTCGGTCGTTGGTGCCTTTAATAATTAAATAACTTCGAAGTGAAACCGTGGTGGGTCGCGTTAGAATTTCGCAAGGAAGCCCATAAAATTTATCTGGAACTAAAGTTTTACGGTTTTCCAGGTAATAATTGATACGATGGCCGTCGTAAACCGATCTTTACCGGTTATGGGCGGACGAAGCCAGACGAATCGCGTGTCCACTAGAGTTTCTCGAGCTATCGATGTGGAGTAAAGTTTGTTGAGAATGTTGCAGTTTCTAGAAAAATCTGTGAAAATCGTTGTTTAAAAGTGGCAATATAATATTTAATTCACATCATCACCATATATACAATAAAATGAGATTGTTGACACGTGAAAATATTTCTAGCATAGACTGTAGATTTTGGCTAATAAAAGCTCAAATACACAACAGAATCCTTATTAAACACAAACAAACATTAACTTATTTGTTTCTTTGGAAATCTATACTAATATTATAAAGCTGAAGAGTTTGTTTGTTTGTTTGTTTGGTTGAACGCGCTAATCTCAGGAAGTACTGGTTAGAATTGAAAAAATCTTTTTGTGTTAGATAGTCCATTTATCGAGGAAGGCTTTAGGATATATAACATCACGCTGCAACCAATAGGAGCGAAGCAGCAGTGAAAAATGTCACCAAAACGGGGGAAAATATTCATACTTGAAAGCTTCCGTTGCGTGCGCTGCGTAAACGGTTCGAGTTACCCAAAATATATGTATGAAAGAATTGTTCCTCTTTGAATGATCTAAAAAAATGTCTGCGACAGTATATGTCTATCTTTTAAAATTGACTCACTATAACCTTTTTTAAGGTAATCATTTGGTCGAAATTAATGCATTATTGCCAATTATTTGCTACAGAGTTTTATCAACATAATCTATACTAATATTATAAAGCTGAAGAGTTTGTTTGTTTGTTTGTTTGGTTGAACGCGCTAATCTCAGGAAGTACTGGTTAGAATTGAAAAAATCTTTTTGTGTTAGATAGTCCATTTATCGAGGAAGGCTTTAGGATATATAACATCACGCTGCGACCAATAGGAGCGAAGCAGCAGTGAAAATGTCACAAAAACGGGGGAAAATATTCATACTTGAAAGCTTCCGTTGCGTGCGCTGCGTATACGGTTCGAGTTACCCAAAATATATGTATGAAAGAATTGTTCCTCTTTGAATGATCTAAAAAAATGTCTGCGACAGTATATGTCTATCTTTTAAAATTGACTCACTATAACCTTTTTTAAGGTAATCATTTGGTCGAAATTAATGCATTATCTATACTATAATATTATAAAGCTGAAGAGTTTGTTTGTTTGTTTGTTTGTTTGGTTGAACGCGCTAATCTCAGGAAGTACTGGTTAGAATTGAAAAAATCTTTTTGTGTTAGATAGTCCATTTATCGAGGAAGGCTTTAGGATATATAACATCACGCTGCGACCAATAGGAGCGAAGCAGCAGTGAAAAATGTCACAAAAACGGGGGAAAATATTCATACTTGAAAGCTTCCGTTGCGTGCGCTGCGTAAACGGTTCGAGTTACCCAAAATATATGTATGAAAGAATTGTTCCTCTTTGAATGATCTAAAAAAATGTCTGCGACAGTATATGTCTATCTTTTAAAATTGACTCACTATAACCTTTTTTAAGGTAATCATTTGGTCGAAATAAATGCATTATTGCCAATTATTTGCTACAGAGTTTTATCAACATAATCTATACTAATATTATAAAGCTGAAGAGTTTGTTTGTTTGTTTGTTTGGTTGAACGCGCTAATCTCAGGAAGTACTGGTTAGAATTGAAAAAATCTTTTTGTGTTAGATAGTCCATTTATCGAGGAAGGCTTTAGGATATATAACATCACGCTGCGACCAATAGGAGCGAAGCAGCAGTGAAAAATGTCACAAAAACGGGGGAAAATATTCATACTTGAAAGCTTCCGTTGCGTGCGCTGCGTAAACGGTTCGAGTTACCCAAAATATATGTATGAAAGAATTGTTCCTCTTTGAATGATCTAAAAAAATGTCTGCGACAGTATATGTCTATCTTTTAAAATTGACTCACTATAACCTTTTTTAAGGTAATCATTTGGTCGAAATAAATGCATTATTGCCAATTATTTGCTACAGAGTTTTATCAACATAATCTATACTAATATTATAAAGCTGAAGAGTTTGTTTGTTTGTTTGTTTGGTTGAACGCGCTAATCTCAGGAAGTACTGGTTAGAATTGAAAAAATCTTTTTGTGTTAGATAGTCCATTTATCGAGGAAGGCTTTAGGATATATAACATCACGCTGCGACCAATAGGAGCGAAGCAGCAGTGAAAAATGTCACAAAAACGGGGGAAAATATTCATACTTGAAAGCTTCCGTTGCGTGCGCTGCGTATACGGTTCGAGTTACCCAAAATATATGTATGAAAGAATTGTTCCTCTTTGAATGATCTAAAAAAATGTCTGCGACAGTATATGTCTATCTTTTAAAATTGACTCACTATAACCTTTTTTAAGGTAATCATTTGGTCGAAATTAATGCATTATTGCCAATTATTTGCTACAGAGTTTTATCAACATAATCTATACTAATTATATATAATTATAATTTACGCAGAAATACTTTTTTTTTAACTTCTTAATCGTGGTCATAATAACAGAAATTGACGCGGACGAAGTTGCGGGGATCAGCTAGTTAACTTATATTTTACCTACAAAAAAATCTCTTAGGTATACTAAAATATAAAAAGTAATAAATAAACACTTTTAGTAGGTTTTGTGTAAAGGATTTGGAAGTGAAATCTAAACTTAAACACATAATATTATAATTACTAACATTCATTTGACTTGCCTGTTGGTCTAGTGGTTAGTGACCCTGACTGCTATACCGGAGGTCGTGGGTTCGATTCCCACCCAGGACAAATGTTTGTGTGATGAGCACGATCATTTGTTCTGGTTGTCTGGGTGTAATTTATCTATAAGATGTATTTAGAAATATATAAGTATGTTTATCAGTTGTCTGGTTACCATAACACAAGCTCTGCTTAGCTTGGGATCAGATAACCGTGTGTGAGTTGTCCCGGAATATTATTATTATTCATAGCCTAATAATTCCCGCAGCTGAGCAAAAGCCTTCTTCAAACACATAATAAACACAGTTTAAAGAAATAAACCAGTTTATCAATCTACCTGCATCTGACAGTATATAAAACATATTTTTCAGGCCACACTATATTTTCAGGTCGTTTATAAAATTGAAATGAACTCTAAAGCGACTTTTAGCTGCAGAAAATATTGAAATAACTTTTTTTTTTTTACTTTTATACGAGTTTTAAAATACCGAAATGTGTTTGTATCAGATTTTTTCATATGTGTTATTTATATTTTGTGTGTTTTAGTGTAGGTATAAAGAATTTATATTTTGAAACGCTCGGGTCATGGGGTCCGAGTGCACGAAATCTTTTTAAAGAACTGTCAAAACGTTTGGTAGACTCTACTCGTGATCAGAGAGCTGGTTTGTTCCTTGCACAGAGAATCGGCATAGCCATTCAACGTGGCAATGCTGCCAGCCTTCTGGGCACGTTTCCCGCCATAGACAAGGATGACGATGAGTATTTTGACGCGTGTTAGTTTTATTTATCTATATAAGATTTAATTTTAGTCTTTGTTTGTTCTTGTATTAGATTTAAGTATTGAATTGTAAATAAATAGTAATTTATATTTTGTTTACCTAACAATATTATGTTATTTAGTTTTATACGAGTAAATATTATTATATGTATGTAGTGACAGCTGTGATTATATTTATGTTCTAAAAGTCTTGATATTTTATTCAACTGATAAAAAAGGAGGATTATGTTTTTATAATAAATACCGGGTGTTTTCTGGTTAACTGGCTAGAGTACCTACTCCCCGTTCCCGATAGTTTGCTACTTATTCTGTTATTCGGGGCGGGGTCGAATAAAACAAACGACGAAAAAACACCCTTATTTTAGCTATAACTAACTGTAACTAACAAGACTTTGTGTAACATATTAATGATTCACTTATGTTAAAGTTAATTAAAACTTAAAACTGCCAAAATAAATACTTAGTGAGGCACTTGACGTAACTAAGTCTTCCATTCCGTGAACAGTTTAATTCCCGGGTAACTGTTAAGCGACAAAACTTGGTAACTAACAAGTTTGTGTGACGAGTTACGTGCATGCCAGTTACTTAGTTCTACAAACGTTCAGTTAGATTGGTGTGTATGTCTCTAGCTTTGCTTTTGTTTACTTAGGTTGTTATAAAGAGTTAAAATGTAAATACTAAGTCAACACCCCCCAACACCATATTTTCTAAATAGGCACACTTCATCAGTCTACATAGTCCTTTTAGTAAACTACAAGGAAAAATAAATAATTAATTGTCGAAACCTAAACTTATTGATTATTTTCAAATTTCAGTTTCGTATAAATTCTTCACAAAATTTTATGTGGGTTTCAAAACTTCAGAACATAGTCATCCATTATTATAATTCGCCTAAATGCGTATGTCCCACGGCTGGGCAAAAGCCTCTTCGCCATTTTTCTTCAATTTGTCTCTCTAAAGAGCCGCAAGTGACGGGTAATCCATAAAAAATAAGCTAGGTATATATTATTGTTGAATAGCTATAATAATAGTTACTACTAAATAATTGACTTTCTTTCAAGAGCCGCAAGTGACGTGTAATCCATAAAAATAACCTATCAGTAAATTGTGGAATAGCTATTGTACATAAAATTGTTCCTACTCAACATTAACATAGCAATACTCATAATTAAAAGCACTATGCAAGTATTGATGCCATAAATCAAGAGGTGTTAGAAACGCATCTAGTACATAGGTACTCGTAGATGTAATGAATGCGTTGCCGATGTTCAAATTGTTTGGACATGTATATTGTCGCCTTGTTTTGACCAATAGGAACATAAAGTAATCTTATACTACTTTACATTATAAGTCCTATACATATTTATGTATAGTACATATACCGTAAAATCAATAAATAAAATAAAGACACTGACTAACTGCTTCAGCAGTCCGAGTATGCACTGCCTTTGAAGAAATAATTATTTTACTTGGGTTGTTTTTGCTTTTAATGATACTGGCAGTTATCCAAATGAGCTTATTTTAATGAAAGGCAGAAAAAATACACGTTACAAATACCTTTACATTTATATAATCAAAGCATGTGAATTACAGTTAACAATTATATTTTTTACGTAAATATGATAACTTTTTTTATGAATTTAAAAGCTTAGCTCCTGTCGGTGAAACAATCGCTTTTACTTCTCCCACTTTTTTTCTTGTCTCTCAATTCTTATTGAATTTTAAATGGTGTAATAATTAACTTTATATTAATTTGTACGCTGATGAGGCAAAACATGACTGTTACTTATTATGTAATATTATAACATCTTGCATACCTATTCTGTGTACCAAATAAAGAATCTTGTATCTTGTATCTCAACACATAATTTACTTACTGCAGTCCTTAGTCCAACACTTATCTACGATGTACGGAATGATACCCTCAAAAACAGTCATGATTTACTTCTATACCGATGTCATATCTACTGGTTTATGGTCATAGGGACGGAACAGCCGTGTCCCACCTATGATTTATTATGCCAGTGAAAATAACCTACACACCAGTTTTATTTATGACTAGCTTGAATGTGCGACTAGTTTTAACTCGGCTACACCTGAACCTACACGCTAAAAACAAAATATACGCGTCGAATTGAGAACCTCCTCCGTTTTTTTCGTCGGTTAAAAACAATGCATTCAATGTTTTCTGGTATACTTTTTATTTGGTAACAATAGTGGAGTCTATTTATATTTATTGTTTTTATTTCTGTATGTCTATTTGTTATGCGTTGATGGCGAAACTACTTAACCGTTTGTGATGAAATTTCTTATATAGTTAGTTTGAACTCCAAGCGACACCCACTGGAAATAGCCGTGGAAGAAAGCCAGTTGTTCTATTAATTTTCATCTAGTTTTAACATTGCTTGCTGTAAATGCATAGATAAGGCTCTCAATATTTCTGATTCAACATAATCATTTGAATTGGATTAAATTTGGAGTCGTAGCATAAAATGTTAGCTATCAAAAGTATTTAAAACTTAAATAAACCACGATAAACCACCCAAAACGCTAACACTCCTTGTCATAACAAACACAAAATTAATGTCAACTCTAAAATCGGTGTTCATCGCACGTACTAAGGCTTGCCATTTACAACCCTTTTAACATTCACAATGGATATCGCGCATATAAAATGATACATATATCTTGCCCTTTATTTGTAATGCCACAAAAGATTATCTACCCGCCATTAATTAATTTAAGGGCTATCTAGTTTACAGTCCGGTGGCATCTTTTGTTCGGCCGCCTATCGCTGCGCAGACAGTTCGTGGCCAAAGATTATAATGTAAATACCGCAGAAGCGGCGTTTCTTTGCAATGTTTTTAATTTTATTTTTGGTATATTATGGTCATAAGTCAGATTGTTGTGAAGAATGATTTTTTTATGTAAAAGTGATAACTCACGAACTGAGAGGATTCTTAAAAGTATGAAATTTCGTACTATTGTTAGAAAATAGATATTAAAGACACCAGTTTGTATGAGATTAAAAAAAAATTGCTGTATATTTTGTGTCGAAAAACGTTGATTTAAATCTGTCTCATTTGTATATAGGTTTGGTACATCAGAGAGGCAGTTGCTTGTAAAATGAATTTGAGATTGGAAGGAATCACACACGGTTATCTGATCCCAAGCTAAGCAGAGCTTGTGTTATGGTAACCAGACAACTGATAAACTTACTTATATATTTCTAAATACAAACATATTATAGATAAACTACACCCAGACACCAGAACAAATGATCATGCTCATCACACAACATTTGTCCTGGGTGCAGGTATAGCAGTCAGGGTCAATAACCACTAGACCAACAGGCTGGTCATATTTCGACTACGCATACTCATAGACCAAAACTTAGTCAGGGAAAAGGCTAGGCAGACATAGAATAATAATTCTCACATTTAAACATTAATTAGCCAATAATAGTAAAAAAGACCTTGACCTTGGCCTTGCAGTGGGACAGCACTGACATAAAATAAAAATAACTAAATGGTATAAAGACGTCATATCTGTTTATACATAATCTACAAGTTAGGAGCCGTCGCATAATAGTCGTACATAGCTGTGATACGTACAGGTCACCATGCTTCAATAGGCCTATTATACTATGTAATCATGTGTGTATTTGCTAAGTTTGATTAGAAATTCTATCACAAGCAAACAATGTGTCTGCAGTGTTTGTGGTTTAGCTCATTAGGATTTTATTTCAGCAAATAAGTTACCCTAAAATTAATCAACATGTTGACACCCAAAATTTCGTGCGATTTTATAAAACTATAATTATATTTTCAACAGTTTTTGGGTATCCTACGCGAAAAAGGGAGTTAATAAACGGCTATATAGCCCATGTTTAGTATAAAACCATTTCAATTCATGTATGTGGAAGAATGAGATGTTTCGTAGAAGCAATCATGGCAGTTACGTAGGCCGCTACGAGGCTCTACGAGTCTACGATTGACAATAATGTAAATTTTTTAAAGCTTAGACGTTAAATTGTGTATAATTTAGGATGAACTGATTATTATTTTTAACCGATTTCTAAAGGAGGAGGTTCTCAATTTAACGCAATAATTTTCCGTACGTTTGTTACGGGACATCTCCGGCATTGTTCTGGATCAATTACAAAAAAAATCTATTGATATCGATAGGATCCTTTTCACATTTGTAATCATTATTGTAAATATTGTGATATATTGTGCAATGTTTCAGGGGTAGTTGGTACGAGTTTTTATAAACACACAGAAACTATTGCCTACCTCTGTCGGCCCCTTTAGGGATACGGTCGTGACAATATACATATACAATGGTCAAGCGGTCAATAGATTTTCCTATAATATATCAGTAACATCAAAGGAAGACAATTCCTAACCCCATACCTAGAGTCAGATAGATTTGTAGTATTTCTGTATTTTAATTGTTTGTTTTATTATAACCTTTTGATTTTATATGGATTTGATTTGCATACATTGTAGGTAAAAATACCAATTGAGACGTTTTAAAAATACTCAATAAGTACCTACGTCTGTTTCAGTTACTAGCAACTTATTTAGATGTAACCAAGTGAGTCTATGTAACTAGCGGCCGCTGCCAGAATATTAACCTTCGACAAACTTGCTTTGTTTGTGGACCATCAAAAACAATTGGACTGTACTGCCTGGTGAAATGGAGAACAAATGATTTTTATATGGAATTCATGATTAGTTATCCATTGGACTCAAAATAAAGATTGAAAAAATAAAGATTGAACAAATACAGACTTGGTTATGTGGATAGTGAGGTTTAATTTAATTCGGCTTAGATTACATGTATGTAATTAAGAAAAGAACTAATAACTAACGAAGGACACATACATACATAAGAACAATAACGGAGACCTATGTCATCAATCAATCAATCAAATCGGCCTATAGTCGTCCACTGCCGAACATAACATGTAGATACAGTTACGAGCAAAAATATCTGTTCGTTCTCCAATTTTAAAAATATTTTATCTTCAATTGTAGATTGGTATTGTAAAAAGTGCTAGGAAGAAATTTATTGAAAGCAATTCCTTAACCATGCACATATTTTTCTTTTTGAGTTTCAAAACAAAAATGTCTCTAAATAAGTTATACAAGTTCGCTATGTGTATACATGTTTTTGCTCGTGACTGTACATAACCTTAATTTAGATGTACTAAAAAAATTACGTATTAAGACGTATCTAAGAAAAATAATATATTTTTTTGACTATCCATTTTTAGTGGAAATATGTTTAGTCAGAATTTTTAAACTAAGCAATCATTAAAAAGTTCAGACCTTTATCTATATATTCTTGAACTAAAAAAAGCTTTCCAAAGTAATCGTCTGTGTGTCAGTACTAACTTACAGGCCATCACGTCCTTTGTTAGTGAATTGTTGGAGGGAAAAAACGACTAGAAACTTTTAAATGCGTGAATAGATTTACAAAATGTATCGACCCTTTATAAGGGATTCTTAGGATTTTTTCTTAACAAAGTTGAAAGGGTCTGATGACGAAGCGAGGAGAAGAATATAGTTGAGTTATATGTTAATTCTACATTATGGACTATGAGTTAATACCATGCCCCAAAGTCGCCATCTAATCATCTTTTATTCTCCCGTTTTTAGTTTAGTTTTTACAAAATTATCACTCGCCAATCATCGCCAGCCTATTTTTAAACGAACAAAAAGTTTAATTCTTGTGTCCCGGGGATTCAAGAACATTCAATTCATATACACAAATAACACCCAGATTTGAAACAATGTTTGCTACTGTTATTTTGGAATTCAAATATTAAAAACTGACTGCCTCGTTGGCCTAGTGGTGCTAAGCGCGACTGCTACGCTAGAGGTCTTGGGTTGGATTCCCAAGTCGACCAAGGTGTTATTGGGTTTTTCTATGAAATTCTCAGTAGCAGGTCGGAGTTTGGATTTGTGCCCGGTTAGTGGCAATAGGCTCGCCCCCTATTACATGGGACCTAAACATACCGGCGAACTGTGGGTGTACATTGGTACACCTCTGCCTAACCCTTCGGGGATACAGGCGTGATGGTATGTATGTTATGTTAAGTACTAAAAATATTATTTGAAGGCTTTCATGCCCTTGGCACTAGGAGTAGAGAATAAACCTACACGTATCACAAAAAGTACTACTAGTAAAATGCATAAAATAGGCACACCATAATTCACCCAAAAAAACGGGACAAAATTCCCAAATGACTGTCACCTAAATGGAGACAGCCACTAAGGCTTGGTGACAAAATATCGTGTAATAGTCGTCACGTGGTCGTAGGGTATATTACACATACATATAGATAAATATGGGTATATACCGTCATACGGTCACGTACTAGCGTTATGCTGGCGCGTGTTACATCGCGTGAGTTACTCAACGTCCCGAGATATGAATGTCTTTGGAGTACTGTGGCTATTCGGCTGTGTTTGGGAAGATATCTGTGAAATGTGGTAAAGAAAAAATATTGTAGTCTATAATTTATAGGTATTTTTTGCAATTCATATATTTAAGAGAAATTAATAATTTTAAATGAAAATCGTCAAACATTTAATAAAAAGAAATATCTTTTGTGTGGCTTTAAATCCGATAACAACGGAAGCCAACCCACTTTCAGCCTGTTTACAAAGATATGTGCTTGGAAAAAGCTGGCCAGCGAAGTGTGTGGATTCAACAAATGTATTTTACAATTAATTACTAATAATTAATTGTAAAATACATTTTGTATAAATAAGTAACTGTATAGACAAAATACATCTATTGGTATACTTATTTTTTTATCAAAACACATAATATTATAGCTCATTTTAAAATATTGTCAATTAACAAAACCCGTTTAAGGTTTAAAAAAGAAACCTTAAACGCCCAAAATCCATGGTCACACTACACACCCGATTCCTTCAACGGATTACTTGAAGTAAGTTGAGTACGTCACGGCTACTACACATCTATCAGATTCTTGATAAATATTGAGAACATTTACTACTCGTATAAGAGAAACAAGAGCTGTAAGTCAAACTAGATCTTACACCTCCAGTCTTATGGTTCACTATCCATTATCAAAAACATTTGACTGTTTTGTTTGTCTAGTATTTTGACTTCAAATTTTCATCAGTCAAGTGAAATAAAGTGTATTTACTTTAGTCTAAATGAAAATAATAATGTTCTTGTTATGTTGAATTCAGTCGTTGTGTACACTTTCAATAAACAGTTTTTTAAAGGTATTTCCATAACATAACATACCATCACGCCTGTATCCCCGAAGGGTTAGGCAGAGGTGTACCAATGTACACCCACAGTTCGCCGGAGTAGTATATGATTGGGCATTCTGGACCACTTTTCGCTCGGCGAAACAAGTTCGCCATCGCGGTGGTCCAGAATGCCCAATCATAAACGGTCGACTCGATCAATGATATTAACGCTAATGAGAACCTAACAATGAAACTCGGTTTTAGCTATAGATATGCGATGCATTTTTGTCATCGATCAGATTGGGTCGTATATCGATATTTAAACACGTTACCGTCACTTGTTCGCTCATGCTTGCGCATTCGCGACGTGGGACAGAATGCCCAATAATATTTCTGGTAATTAGGTCTTGGGCATTCTGTCCCACTCTTGTATTGCGCGCTTACAACTGATACCACCGTCTGTGATACAGATTCATGTACGCAATATGCTTTTTCATCGCAATAACGATAGGAACCAACAGACAATGATTGTATTAATTTGTAATGTGTTTGTTATTGCGCGCTCACAACTGATATAATCGTTTGTGATATAGATTGGTGTACGCAGTATGCTTTTTTATCGCAAAGCAAATAATAAAAAACAAACAAAAGGTATTAAGATTTATATATTCAATTGTATTAAAAATATAACAATTCATTGAGTTTATGTATTAAGACTAGAAAGAACTAAACATTGGAGGCTTCACAAACAGTTCATCTGCGGACTGCACGAACGCTTGGAGTTTACGCCACTGGCTGGTGTCACCCTCAGTCTGAAATTTTATTCGAAGTAGCGCTTTCCTCCATAGCTCTTGAGAGTCTGTTTCACGAGCGTCATTTGTTTGATACACCTTGAGGTCAATGTAGTACTCGCCGGAGGTGTTTGCGGTCCGGCGTTCGCTACCGTTTGCTATTCTTGTAACGAAGAACGTGGACAACACAGGCGTCGATGTACCATCACATTCATCGTCTCGTTCATGTCGGAGCCCGAATATATCAAGCTTATTTTTTTTGCTGGAGCAAGGAGTAAATAATAATGTTACAAAGTACACGTTTACTAACAATTATTTTAGGAACACGTTTGAATTTAGGTACATTGTTTTGTTAAGATTTTGGGATACACAAAAGTTAAAATATCGTATTCGTTACCTTATAGTAGCGGATTTTGTAGTTAGAGTAGCCTTGCGTTTGCCTGTAGATGTTGTCCGTTTTTGAGAGGTTTCTGTTTTGCGGTCATTGTTGAAGGAAATGATGTCACTCTCGCAGTCAGACCTGAAAGTTTAACAAATCAATTTGTTATAATTATTTATTGAACGTAATATCAGTAACATAATAATTTTATATGAAATAAAATGTTTGTGTACATTGTATTCGAAGGCTCGACCACATTAAACACTCGACAATCTAGATATAAATTAATCAAGTAATAAAGTCAATACTTACATTTTAACTGGTGTGAATTCTAGCACATTGAGCAGCGGTGATGTACGAGTATAGTTTATTTACACAAAAGATACTCCGAATTGAAACTGTTGTGTTGATGCACGGTTTACTATCTAGATTTTAGCTGAAAACCAGTAGCTGGGGTATGGTATTGTACCAAATATTATATCAGCACTAGAAAGTAAACTAATGATCGCTAACAAACATGCCTTTGCTTATAAGCAAATGTGATGTGATTCCTTGGATAATTTAAAATGTTAGTAATCAAAGCAAACATACTAAGCGACGCTACCATTTCTCGGGTTCGTATTATATTCGTGTAAACGCAAAAAGTACCGACTAAGGGATTAATTTGTTTGTCAGTAATGACTTCATATATTGCTTTACGTGATCAAGTTACATCGTACGATTTTATACTTGTTGCTAATTTAGCATAATTCATAAGGGCTATCATTTTTATAGATATAAAATTGGATTAAAATAAATAGTCTGATAGGTTTTTTAAAGTAAAAAAAAAAAAAAAAATACTTGAAAACATGATACCTACTCTAGGATTTTTTATTAAAGTGAGAATGTTTTAATATTTAACCAAACAAAAGAATGATTATAATACACCACCAATAGATAACTTTAATTTGTATTAGTAGTGAACTTTAGTAATTCACTCTTTATTCGTTTGAACAAATAAGACATCTTGTTATTTCTGTAATGATAATATTATTACTAATATTCAATGAGTGACAACCCTACATAAAATATTTGAATCAACAATACATGCAATTTGAAACTTAGTTACATTCATAATTTCGCAATTACTGCAGTATGGTGGACCTATGTAATAATAAATAATTTTTATTCGTAGTTTACTTACTAAACTAAACTTAAATTAATAAATATTATAATGTACGTGTAAATCGAAAAACTCTATTCTCAACATTGTAAGGTAAGTCCATAACTATTTAACTATTATTTCATGACCGTTTCCTACTGATACTTAAGCACATGTGTATTTTATTTTTCAGCAATCTCAAACGATATAAATTACGTTGATGCCTTCACGGAAACAGTGATCGTCGCACAGTAAAGAAGATTGTGAAATTTATGATTTAGAAATATCTACAACGATCATCTGAGATTATCCTATTAAAAGGTAATGGTCATTATCATTCGGTTTTAGAGGTTTAAATTTACTCAAGTAATAATATTATAATCAGGTATTTTTTAAGATAATGATCTTATGTATAGTTTTCTAAAGTAAGGAGATAAAAAGGTTCTTGTAACCGCGAGCGTAAGTAAGAATTACATTTTCTGTACGTATTCTAATCAAAGTTTCATGTTTTTTTCAGAAGCAGAACAGAGCTGTTACTGTGGTGAATGTGATGAAAATAAAACAAAGTCTAATCGCAGCAGGCAACAGATCCAGTAGTTAAGTTTTAGCTTTTAAAATTAGTACCTATATACCTTGTAAGTAACGATTACTTTATATTTTTGTAAGTTTCAATTTGTTTTTTGATAAAAAATGCCTTTCTGTTCGGTATGCAAAATTGATGTTAATTCTCGCACTTGGTTTACGCATTTACGTACTAATAAACATAAAAATAATAGCATTGTACCCCTCGATGACAAAATTGAAATTATAGATACTTGTTTTAAAGGACGTATTGTAAGTTATCGTATTAAAGCGTGCGAAAATAATATTAATGACTATCCAGAATCTTTTTTAAATAGTATCAAAAAAGAAGTAAATTCTTTAATAGACAATTCACTTCAAAAACATACATCGGTCAAGGTTAACTTTGATTATTACGGTATTTTTTTGATGTACAAAAATGATGTTCAAGAACTAAAATCTTTTGCAACAAAAAACATAATTGTTCATTGTAATTACAATTTTGATTTGTTGTATCAAAACTTTTCAGTTCAGCTTTTAAAAAAAATTGAGGAATTTCAAGAAAGAGATAGTGGATGGTCATTTTTACATAATTCCCATTTAGAAATTAACATTAATAAATATCAACCACTTAGCGGATCAAAATTTTTAGATTTACCTAAATTCATAAAGAGCAAAAAAGCTTGTTTGAATATTCAAAACAATGATGATTATTGTTTTTTATGGTGCATTGTTGCTGCCCTATACCCTGCTACGCATCATTCGGAGAGAGTAACTTCTTATCCACATTTTCGCGACGTCTTAAACATTGATGGCATTGCTTTTCCAATCTCTTTTTCAGACATCAATATTTTTGAAAGACACAATCCCATGATACAAATTTACGTTTATGGTCTAAGAAATGGTAAAACTATAACAGGGCCACTGTATAGACCAACGAAGTTAATCGAAGGGGCCAAAATTATTCATTTGCTGTATATAGAAAATGATAATTCATCTCATTATTGTCTCATAAAAGATTTACCTCGTCTTGTAAAAAGTCAAATCACAAAACACCACAGTAAGTTGTATTTTTGTGAAACCTGTTTATTGTTTTTTCCTGATCAAGAAAAAATTAATAAACACCAATGTGGAGGAGTCGTAACTGTTTTACCAAATAAGGGGTCGGTTATACAATTTACAAACTATCAAAGAAAACAAAATGTTCCATTTGCTATATATGCTGATTTTGAAACATTACTTGAACAGATTTGTAACCATGAACATGACACCGCGAATACGCTCCGCTTACAACGACACGTTCCTACTGCATTTGCATATAACATTGTTTCTTCGATGGATGATAATTTTAATGAATTTAAATCGTATCGTGGTATTGACTGTGTTTCAAAATTCATTGATTTTCTTACTGAAGACGTTAAGAGGATTCATAAGATATTAACCGAAAATGTTAGGATTAAATTTTCACAAAAAGATGAGATCGATTACATTCAAGCATGGCAGTGCCACATATGTGATCTTCCCTTGTGGAATAACAAAGTTAGAGATCATTGTCATATCACAGGTCGTTATCGTGGCGCCGCACATAAACATTGTAATTTACAGTATAAAGTACCTGTATTTGTACCAATTTTTTTTCACAATTTATCAGGTTACGACTGTCATTTATTCATTAAAAAATTAGGGGAAATTCCAGGCAAGTTAACCATAATTCCAAAAAGTAAAGAAAAATACATGTCGTTTTCCAAATTCATATTAATCAACGATAGTGAATACGTTCATGTTAGATTTTTAGATTCATTTCATTTTTTAGGTACTAGTTTAGTCAAACTTGCAAAAAATATGGCTATTGAAGATTTTAAAAATATGCGTTACCATTTTCCAAGTTATGATCACTTTCGATTGCTTACACGAAAAGGTGTATATCCTTATGATTACATCAGGGACTGGAAATGCTATGAGGAAACTGTCTTGCCATCACAGCGTTTCTTTTTTAATTCTTTAACCAATGAAAGTATTTCCTCGGAGGACTATGAACACGCTAAGTTAGTGTGGAATGCATTTAACATAAAAAATTTAGGTGAATATACTGACTTATACTTAAAAACAGATGTACTTCTACTTACCGATATATTTCAAAAGTTCCGGAAAACTTGCAAGTTACATTATAAGCTCGATCCCTCATTTTATATTACCGCACCGAGTTTATCTTTTGACGCAATGCTTTTAAAAACTGGGGTTCGATTAGAACTCATAGATGATCTGGCTATTGTGCGAATGATTCAAAATGGTATAAGAGGAGGGTTATGTGTGTGCTCACACCGTTATGCTAAAGCTAATCATAAGTATATGTCTTCTTATGATTCAACAAAACCACCGTGCTTTATAGTTTATTTGGATTGCAATAACCTTTATGGTTTTAGTATGTGTCAATATTTACCCCACTCGGATTTTAGATTTTTGAATGCAACAGAAATAGTGCAATTACATAATAATATTAACACTATAAAGGATGAAGCAGAATGGGGTTTCATATTAGAAGTAGATCTGTTGTACCCGGAATCCTTACATACTTTGCATAATGATTTACCATTTTGTCCTGAAAAATGCATTCCACCGGGTGGTAAAACGAAAAAACTTATTTCCAACCTTTATAATAAGTATAACTATGTAATTCATTATGTTCACTTAAAAAAGTGTTTGGAACATGGATTAATATTACGTAAGATTCATAAAGTTATTACATTTAGGCAAAGTGCATACTTGAAAGAGTATATTGAATTAAACACACAACTACGACAAAAGGCAAATAATGTATTCGAACAAGATTTTTTCAAGCTTTTAAATAACAGCGTGTTTGGGAAAACACTGGAAAACACAGAGAATAGAGTGAATGTTCATTTAGTTAATACTTGGAATGATTCTAATAATGTTACTAAAAAGTGTCACACCGCTGAAAAACTAATTAGCAATCCTTATTTTCATAGTGCTTCAGTTTTCTCAGAAAATTTAGTAGCGATACAAATGAAACCTGATCAAATAATTTTAGACAAACCTATTTATATTGGCTTTACCGTTTTAGAATTATCTAAATCGCATATGTATAATTTTCATTACAATATCATCAAACCCTTTTATAAAAATAAAGTAAAGTTATGTTATACGGATACAGATTCCTTAGTGTATGAGATATTTACATCAAACTTTTATCAAGATTTGAATTTTAAGCTTTTAGATTATTTTGACACTAGTAATTACTGTATCGATAACGAATTTAAAATACCTCAAATTAATAAAAAAATCCCTGGATTATTCAAAGATGAGATGGGAGGAAAAATCATCACAGAATTCGTTGGTTTAAGGTCAAAATTGTATTCTATTAAAACTCCTGATTATGTAATTAAGAAAGCGAAAGGGATACAATCTAGTGTAGTACGTGATTTAACAATTAACGATTATGAGAATGTTTTGTATAATAAAGGAGTCATTCGAAGGAAAAATATATTGTTCAAATCAATTAAGCACGAGATATTCACGCAAAGTGTAAATAAAATTGCACTCTCTGGAAATGATGATAAACGAGTATTATCTTCAGATAACATTTCAACGCGTGCATGGGGTCACTCTGCTATTTTAAAAGAAATGTATTAATGAATAAGATTTTACCACGTAAACCAGATTATATTTAAATTAGAGTTAGTTGAAAGTGTATTTATGTGAATGTCGTAAGTTATTTTATAAGTTATTTTAGTTTTATTGTGTAAGAATAAAATGATATTATCATAATAGAAATAAATGTGATATTGTGAGAAACCATAATTGTTTTATTTATTCAGCTTTACATTTTTTGTTGATCATGAATACAATAACCCTTCTTTTTTTGCTTCACCGCAGTCGGGTAAAAATCAAGTTGCGACATGTAGCAGGAATATTATTACTAACAATGTTTATGCCGCTGTAATATGAGCGTATATGTATTTCATCACTCGGATACATGTAATGCTTAGTTAACAACTTTCGGTAGCTTAAGAACATAAACAAAAATACAATCATTTGAAACTAACCACTGTAAATTGCTTTTTACTGTGTTTACATTACGATTGATTGTCTTGTGCACCAATATGTATTTATTACATAAAGGTTAGAAGATATTGCATTCGATACTTATTGCACTGCATAATAAATTCATTTTATTTAATCATTTACTAAATATAGTTCGCTTGAAGTACTTGTACCTGCACATTATATTCAACATGACTTCGGTAAGTAATTATTTTATATTTTCATACAAATGTTGATGTTTTATGCAATGTAAATATTTAACGACTTGTTATAATATTGTTTCAGCGATCGGGATCAGACATCGTTTTTAGTCAGTATGCTCAAGATCCTTACGAAGAATTCAATGAGATGCTACGATGCGATCGTGAAAACGCCAATCGAATGGCGAAAGAAAAAAAGACGAAACCACGTCGTAAAGACACCGTGAACAAACCCAACTCCACTCAGTCTTTCGTGATGAGCAGACACCAGCGGCGAGGCATTAAACTGATCAAAATATCAGTAATTGACCTGTGTAATAACTCGCTAGGCAGCGACAATGACAATGAAACTGAAAATGTGATTATAAGTGCGCAGTACATAGTTAAAGAGGTGGTGGACCCTATAGTGGATGAAACTGAATCATTAGTTAGGAAAATATCTAAATCGTTAATAGAATATAGTGATTGAAAATATTTGTATTAAGTATTTGTAAGTTTTAGTATGTGGGATAATAAAGGTACGTAAGAGGGTGACTATATTGTTTGTGGTAGAATAGTATATAGTTTTGTGTTTTTATATTTAGAATAGGAATAAACATAACTGTAAATAGTATAGGGTTATTATAAAATAAACGCATTATTGTCATTTAAAAATGTTTTATTTTTATATCTTAAAACTAATAAACAGATACATATACACCTTTAGTTATTCCTCTAAATACTTTTTTATACATAATACGTTTTTAAGAGCACACTGTTTGGAATGTTTATTACAACACAAGTTAACTTTTCCATCGCAGGAGTATTTTTTGTGCAACTTGGATAAATTAGGACACAATTTCTCATCAAGTTCCGATACATTACAATTGGTACATAGATCCTTAACCCATTTTACCTTCTCAGAACCTTTAACTATAATATTCTTATCTTTTAAATATGGTACGATTATACGATGGAATTCTCTGTAGTCGATGTGTCCTTCACTCCAATAAATGCCTCGGTTTTTTTCTATCCATTTAACTTGAATCTTTTCTTCGCTTGTTAGATGTCTAAATAAGTATGGAGGTTTTATTAAAAACGATTGCGTATAGTTTTGAGTCGCAAATGCCAATTCTTTTATTATAAAATTGTTGTAAAGATCCTTGAATCCTTGTACATCCAATATGAGAGTATCCGATTTCATGATATTTTCTTAACAGTGCTGCTAAGCGGTTTGTACTCAATTATGCAGTCGTTTAATATCAGACAATATGCCGATGTTTGATCAGGTATGTCTGAATCACTTTCGATTTCCACTCTAACGTCCACAACAGGTCCTCCTTTTAGATTATCGGCTTGTCTGGAGCAATCGATAACGAATAGTGGCGCTAAGTCTTTGAATTGTTTTTCACTTAATAAGGGTTCCGCGCGACGTCCGTAGTACGACTGTTGAAATCGAGTATACTGTTCATATAATAAAGCTGTGTTGTTGTTTGCAAAATTAACGTTTAAATTTTCGTATGGAAAGTATGTTGAATTGAGGTATACTTTAACATCTCGTATATGACAGTGATCAAACTGAGACATGTCAGAACTGGCACTATTTTTTCTGTTTGTTTGTAAACCAATAATAATATATCTGGGTTTTTCTATTTGCGATGATGTTTTGATAGACCAGGTATGTTTAGTAGTCCTAGGTAACGCAGGATACTCGTAAAGATCCCAATTTCGGAATACCATCTGCAGTGGACGATCTTTTTCTAACAATTTAATTAAACTTAGTTTTTCCTTATCAGATACTTTAACGTGCGGTACGCGCCATATGATTTTATTTATAATAACGTCTTCTAAAATTTCACCAGTATTTAATTTCACAGCGTTCAAGTTTGTATTGCTACGTAACAATATCAACTCGTGCCTACTATTTATTACAATCTTTTTAAAATCCTCCGCAAAACCGAGTATGTTGCAAAGTGGTATGGATACAGAAAATTTACCACCGTTTATATTTTTAATGCCTTCGATATTCCAGCCCCAAGAATTAGATATTTTTGATTCGGTCTCATTCATTGAAATTAATGACTTCATCGTGGTAGTTACACCAGCATTTTTTATTTTATCAATTTCGACTCCATTTAGCTCGTACCTTATATCTTGGAATAGATAGAGTAGAGCATTATTGGTAAAATGAACACTGCTCGCGGTTTCTTTTGCATCCTTTTTCTTAACAACTATGGTTCCTTCCAAGTACAAGGTGCTTGCTGACGGTAGTACATACAAGTCCTGTTGGTTGATAGGTATGCGTATCTCGTCATTCCTGTTAAAACTGGTCACGTACGGTTTATATGAATGGTATTCGATGCCTTCAACAGTATTGTCGTAGGTTGGTGCGGATAAAACATCTAAGATATTCATTTTAGGAGACCGATAGCTTTAAGAAATGCTTTATTTTCTCTCGTTAATTTTATTCTTTTCTTTGAGCTAGTTCTTATATGACTGGGAGCTTTATATAAACTGATGGTTTTTTTTGGTTGATGCGTATATTTATTATAGTCAATCATTTTTTCTTCTTAGATGTAAATAAAGCTGTACTTCTTCACCGCGTAAATTTATCAGTTGATTGTTTATGTCCAATAACCGTATATGTATGCAGCTTATGTTGTTTTGATTAATCGGAAAGTATATTGCGTTTTTAGGAATTTCTATGATTCTATATCCTGGTGGCACGTTGAGTGCAAATTCGTGGATAATGTGACTGGGCTCTCCGTTTACGTACGAACCACTGACAATATCACATTCAATCCTGATCACGGTCGTTGGCAAAATGTTAACTGGAAACTGTGAGACATGCAATTTATTAGCTTTTAAGATCTGCTTATCATATCCTAATAGGTTTCGAAAAGTGTCTTCCTTATCGAAGTTTATATTTTTAGAACAGAGTATAGTAGTTTTTAGAGTATTGTTATTGCACAGTAGTTTTATCGAAGCGTTTTGTATTTTGGACTTTATATAATCGCTGATATCTTGAAGTTCATAAGTTCCTTCGGGTATTTCAATTACTTCCTCCGATCCATAGTAGAACTTATTGTTCTTTTTATCAATATTTGGAATAGAATTAAACGTGGAGAAATGCAATAATGCGCACTCGTACTGACCGTTTAATTGTAATGTGTTAGGATAGTAAGTAGACAAATCTGATGACTTTCCAGTTATTGACAAAGTGAGGGACATCTTGAGAATGATAAAAATGAAAGAATAACATATTAATTTATACATTTTTATTTTTCCAAAAATTCCTTAGATATTCTAAGCATAAGTGTCCACAATTCACAGTATTGAATTTTTGGTATCTTGTATAGTTGTAAAAAATATTACAGTTTTTTAAGTATCGTATCAATTCGAGAGGCGGTTTCAAATCACCGAAGCTGTCAAAATATTCACAATAATTATTAAATTTAATATAAGCCACCCAATGAGTTCCTTCATTTTTTGAATTGTCCAAATTCACGATAGCACATTCAATCTGTTTTGGTTTTCTCGGTAACCGATCTTTCATGTAAACTCCTCGAAAGTATGGCAAGTCGCGAGCGTGCTTTTTGATGTCAACATCAGTTAATGGACGATTAGGTAGCTTACTTAACAGTTTTTTGACGAATTTATAAACAAACCTTTACCATTTTTATGCGGTTTAATGTACAACCCCTTTCCTATAGCTAATGCTTCCATAGTTTTATTGTGCCGTTCAGTTTCTTGTAATTTTTTTTGAGCTGTTTTGTAGTCGTTAACTGTTTTTGCGATACCCGCAGCACCACCCGCTAAAGATCCTAATGCCGATAAACCAGCGAAAATTGGGATCAAAGGCAGAACTCCACCAGTCTTCGGTATGGGTATGACACGAGGAACTCGTACTTTCTGTACGCAAGGAAATATCTTTCTAGCAGCCAAGTAAGCGGCGTTTATAAGAGCCTTACTGTCCATGTGTTTGAGTTTCCTAATTTTTGATCTTATTTTCGATACAAAACTGTTAAACGTTTTAATCCCTGCACCAGACTTTATTTTGGCTTTCATGACTTTGCTCACCAGCCACGAACTTAGTTTTTCCCCTTTTCCTGCGTCCTTGGATCTAAGTCTTTGTTTAGCCATGTTTAACAGTTGTAAATCAGCTTTGTGACGATTAGGTAAATCTGTATGGTTCTGATATGCAATATCGTGATGCATACAAGCTTCGTCTAACTTGTTTACGCCTCGATCTCCACGTAGTAACCGTTTTTGTAGTTTAGTACCCGGTCCGCAATAATTGTAACCAGGCAAATGAAGTTCAAAGGGTAAATTATTAATCACACTATTGACTAGTCCACCACCTTGCATTGTTCAAAGTAAAATGAAATACATGTAAGAAATAATAATGTTTATATGAATAATATGATATCTACTTTTATCAATTCACTATCGCAGCGCTGTTGATCCAACTATTTTCTGCGTTACTTAAACCTAACCATTTCACAAACAATTTATTTCCTTTTCTTTTTAAAACTTTTTCTATCAAATAAACGTTTGGGAAATATGTTTTTTGAAGTTCCGGTTCATAAAAGGTTCCCAAAATAGCTTGTTTGCGTTGGTCCTCTATATGATACGTTTTTGGAATGGTATTGTTTACTTTTTTTATGGTAAATATTTCAGTTGACCAATTAGGAGTATAGCCCTTTTTAAAAACATGCTTGTATTTACTTATGCGAACACTGTCACCAACTTTGAACTTAGGTACGCAACGAAAAGAAACTTGCTTATGTGATTTTTTTATATTTTCTTTTATGTTTAACTCATTGCATTTATTTACTTCAACAGGTTTACATTGAATAGTACGATGCTTTGTGTTGTTATACATTTTCAATGTATCTTGTAACACCGTTTCATACCACTTGTAGTTTCCATTCATACTAAAACACTTATATAATTTATTTTTAATAGTTTTTATCAATCGCTCAACAATTGAAGCCTTCTTTGTAGAAAAGGTTGAGTAATGGTTAATATTAAACCTTTTCATGAGTGTCTGGAATGAAGTATTATAAAACTCTGTTCCTGAATCTGTTTGTAAATTAACCGGTTTGCGTTGACTTTTACTGAGTATGTTCCCAAATGCATTAGTAACATCAATTTTATTTTTCGATTTTAGCGGTTCCGCCCAGGCGTATTTTGAGAAACAATCTATCACCAATAAAATATAATTGTAACCATTGTTGTATTTTCTTAAATTTTGCATGTCCATCAGATCAGCTTGCCACAAATCATCAATCCCTTTCAAAATTACAGAACGACGATCAAAATTTTTTCTTGCCGCTTTGTGAATTTCATTTACAATTTGTTGTTTGGACATTATGAAGGCTTTTTAGATGCTAATAAGTTATCTACAACTGTTTTTGTGTAAAACTTATCTTCTAAATGAATGGAAACTTCAGATATCTTTGCTTTTAAAGTATTTTGTACATCATTCATAATTTGAGTTCGCATTAACAGCATGGATTTATATAAATCTTTCGTTATGTTTGTCATAAATTGATCTACATAATCCTTATTTACAGCATCATCTGGTTCTACAGGAGTTCTGATACCTCTCAACGTCGTAGCTTTTAAATCAAATTCACCATTTTCTGTTTTCGTTAATGCATTATCATTACTCTCGAATAATTCTGACAATCGCATTCTTTTATGAATATAATGTCCAAATTTGTCTATATTCATGTTGAATGTGCTTTGTATTGAAGGGTTAACAGTAAAATGAAACGTATGCAGAGAATAAAAGATATTTATTAATTAATAACTTTACTTTCACGTAACTCTTCGATGATGGATATTATTTCATTGTCCAGCCCAGTGTTGCCAGCGTCTCGTGAAGCAATCAATAGTTTTAATCTATCCACTAGTTCATTTGGATTATCCCAATAGACATAATCTACGTTTTTTCTCCACACTTTTTTCAACGGTAGTCCATTCCCCTTCGGTTGATTGTAGGTCTGATTTGTACTTTGTAATTTAAAAAGAGGTTTAATGACTTGCAAATATTTTTGCCCTTTGCTACTTTTGATGGGTTTGCTTGGTTCAAAATCTCGACGGTGTGCATTTGTATCGATCAGCATTGACTTATAATGTTGCATATCATTATCTGTCACTAAACTTACGTCTACATCTTTTTTTAGCAACAACTGTTTCAAACCCGGTGTATTTCGATATTTGCGACCCGTTACTGTGATAAAATCATCACCAATCGTAATGCTAGCTGAACCTAACATAAGTTTTCCACGCTCTATCCGAACACCAAATGGTACATCATGTAGTGCTTCAGGAGATAGAGACCAAGATGATGTATCGCATTCTTCGTTCTTATCACCCAACGATTGAAATGAAGATTCACTGTCGATTTCATTTTCATCACTGCTTTCCACGTACTCTTTGCTAGTAGGACCTTCCTTGTATAATGTTTGATTGCTTTCCAGGATTTTTTCATTTTCATCAGAAGTAGTTCCATTACTGGTGTTGGTTAGTAAATTAAGTGATTTGGTTATAGGTTTAAAAACCGTTTCTAATGCTTCCTTATTCCCAATCTCAAGTTCTCTCATGGTACGTACTTTTTTCTTTACAGCGGCTGAGGCATCTATGATTTGTTTTTTCAATGATTTTTCCATAGTCGTTAAATATATAGTTATCGCTTAAGAGTTGTTATAAGAATAATAACGTAACGATGTCAACTGTCTTAAATATAGTATCATTTTCTTATTCAAAGACAACAAATGTGTCAAATTTATTTCTGTAACATCCATTATTTTTAGAGCAATCTTTATTTATTACCACAAAGTTGTAAGGTTCGCTCCAAATTTTTGAACACATTTCACGAAACTGGATCCAAGTCATATCTGTATTGACATGTTCTTCATAAATATGTTTTAGATTAATATCATCCTGCTTAAAAAGTACGATAAGGTTAGCGTTGTCTCGTACTAACTGCTTTGGCACTTTACTATACGTTTGGTTGAGATAAAAACAATCGATATTTTTGTGTCTGCCCATTGCAAAGTAATCTCGCATGTTACTTTGATTTTCACATGCAACGTCATCAAATATTATTACAGAGTTGGGTTTAGCATCCTGAACACTCAAAACGTCTTCATTACCATTATATTTCTGAAATGAAATACCTGGAACTCGTTGTAAAACTCTTTCCAGAAATCTATACTTAGGCTGGTGCAAAGTTTTTGAATAAACATAAACATTTTGAAATTTTAAGCCGTTTTCATGTATAAGAAGACCAATGAGCAAATTTGTTTTTCCACAATTTGACGGACCACAAATAATACAACGTACTATGTTAGGTAATAATTCACCATGACGAACCCGAGTCTTAGGAACATCATCACAGATAGTGTTTACATTCAACGATTGTGGTTGTTTTACAAATTTCATGATAATTGTGTGAAACAGTTCGATTAACAATGACGAATATTATTTTAGATTAATATTTATAAACCATACCACTACCACTGTATATTTTGCGTAACTAACATTAACCGAGTTAACCGTTTATGATTGGGTATTCTGGACCACCGCGATGGCGAACTTGTTTCGCCGAGCGAAAAGTGGTCCAGAATGCCCAATCATATACTACTCGCCGGCATGTTTAGGTCTCATGTAATAGGGGGCGAGCCTATTGCCACTAACTGGGCACAAATACAAACTCCGACCTGCTACTGAGAATTTCGTAGAAAAACCCAATAACACCTTGGTCGACTTGGGAATCGAACCCAAGACCTCTAGCGTAGCAGTCGCGCTTACAACCACTAGGCCAACGAGACAGTTTAGGTATTTCCAAGTAAGTTGAATATTATTGCGTTATTTGATGGTTAGGAAACTAAAAATCCATGTCTCAAAATCTATTAGTACCTATTTTTTTTACAGGACACATAGTAATATGTCGCAGAAATCTAAATAAACTGCAACTTTTAGACAATTACTGGTTAAAATATTATCTCGACTGAAATCGGTGGCAATAAATTTTTAGTAACTGCAGTCTTGTTAACCGGAGGTCGTGGGTTCGATTCCCACCCAGGACAAATGTTTGTGTGATGAGCACGATCATTTGTTCTGTGTCTGGGTGTAATTTATCTATAATATGTATGTATTTAGAAATATATATGTATGTTTATCAGTTATCTGGTTACCATAACATAAGCTCTGCTTAGCTTGGAATCAGATAACCGTGTGTGAGTTGTCCCGGAATATTATTATTATTATTAATAACACATCACACACATTAAGGCTTTAAAATTACCCTGAAATGGTTATAATGTTTGCTAAGGCAAGTGTGGGGTACTTCTTATCAACTAAAGCCACTTAAATGTTGAATAAGATGGAGCCTAAACCAACAACACACGAATTACTGGTTTAATCACATTAAATTATATTGTGAAAGTCATTTGGTTTAATATCTAATTAGTTTTGAAATCAGTTAAGGACTGTAATAACCGTTGTTTACACAACATTGATCCTATTGAATAAAATAATAATAATACCAGCCTATAAACGTCCCACTGCTTTACACAGGCCTCTTCCCATATAGAGAAGTCATGAGCGTCGATCACCACGCTTGCTCATTTGCGGATTAGCGATTTCAGATCTTAATTGTTCCTATTAATTAATAAAAATCCTTGCTCTAACTATAATATACAAAAGGTAATTTAAACCACTTATAATCAGACTTACAAGCCTCCTCAGCTCGTAAAGGGATCGGGATCGTGGTGGCCTAGCGGTTCAATGGACGGATTTGTATGCACAAGGTAGCAGGTTCGAACCCAGGCAAGTACCAATGTGGCTTTTTCAAAGTTATTTGTACTTTCTTAATTATTCTAAGACACTTCTGACAAACGGTGAAGGAAAACATCGTGAGGAAACCTGGATTCCAAAAATTGGGATCTGAAATCGCCAATCCGCAGAGAGCAAGCGTGGTGATCAATGCTCGTGCCTTCTCTATATGGGAAGAGGCCTGTGCCCAGCAGTGGGACGTTTATAGGCTGGATTATTAGCTCGTAAGATTTGACCTAAACAAGCATAATTACAGACATGTATGAACTAAAAAGAAATGTAAATAAAAAAATACAAAAAAAGTATAATAAAGTTTTACAGCTAGACTAATTCCAACTTATCCTTAAAATTAGATTTCCCTGTACAATAGTTGCAATGAACCTCATTGATCCAATCAAAACGATATTGGCCGAGGTAACCACCATGTAACAGGGCCAAAGCTTAATAAACCGCCAAATTGGACTCCGCCCGTCCTCAGTAACAGGTGAAGTATGCTCCATAAAATTATATTAGTGATATAAATGAAGGGGGACGTAGGATGCCGGAATTAAAAATATAAGTTTGTCGGTAAATGGTTCTGGAAAAGAGTCTTTACTATGTGGTCGGATAGTTACGTAGGTAGGTGTAATATATGTTTAGGTATGTATTTTCAGCTGAACTAGAACTAAAGTGAACTGTATCATCAGCAAGCTCGCTTTAAAAGTCGTTTTCAAAATATGTCGAAAAAAGGGGGTTAATTTTTGATAGCTTGTATAATGCATAGTGTATATTTTCGGAATTAAAATCTTATCGAATCCTTTGTATAGTGTTTTAAACATCAACGTCAAATGAAAATGTTCTTATACAGGGTGTTAAGAAACCCCTGTCCGACCCGTGAAGGTGGTATTAGGTATCGATATCTGATTACAAAAACGTGGAAAAAAAAGAAAAAAAAGAAAAAGAAATTATAATCTAAAATATTTTTTTTTCTCAAATGTTGATAAAGAGAGTCGGCGTCGTCACAGATGCTATCTAATTACCAAACAAAAGGCCCCCAAAAATACCGACGACATTGGTGTAGTAGTTTTTGTTTTAATCTCTTTAGGGAATTTCGGGGCAAAAAAATTGTCATTTCAAAATCCATTATTATTGTTTCTATCATGAATTTTCCAAATTTGATATTTTATTTGGGCATGAGATTGCGAACCCTATATCACCCTTTCGGGTCGGACAGGGGTCTCTTAACACCCTGTATAATAGTTATGGAAAGACCAAATTGTTCTAACGATTAGAGCAATGTTAAAGTTACAGGTACGGACTTTAACTTTAACACAGGAGTGGTCACCGTAAATGTGACGTCACGCGTCTTGCTTTTAACTGACCGTAAATCGTAGTTTACGGAGGCTGGCCGTCATAATTTTGACGATATAAACTTTACTATATTATTACGTATTTAGTAGGTTGTATGTTCTTCCTTAGTGTAGAGATTACTCGTATATAATGGACTTTGGGTACCAAAATTGATCGTATAACGTGCAATTTAAAGTATGGTGTGGGCTGTTGGTAGACTGGTGAGAGGTCACAAAGAACAACATAAAGAAAAGTCAGCTTGGTCTGCTAATTCTCGTGTCACAATGTTAGTTACCATATTCCTCCGAAACGGCTTGACCGATTTTTATGAAATTGCATATATATGCAAAAAATGCATTGCAACGCATGCCGGGTACAGCTAGTAACCTATAAGGCTATCTAACAGTGGAACTAAATAGAAGTAAAATAAAATATATAAACATTAGTTATTTGGACGATAGAAATTGGAAACTTTTTTGATTGATATCTAAACGTGATAGCTGAAACCAGTTTTTTAAACCTTTTTGTTCTGAACTCAATATAAAATAAAGTTAAATGAATATTAATTTCTAAATCCATAGAGTAAGCTACAGCGCTCTTATAGCAGGATAGTTGCCTTCGTGTAAGCGAGACTAGCACCATCTCACTTCCACAACCGAACCAGTTCTGTGATAAGAGTTCATGGTACAGGTACGTACCAGGAAAGATAGTTTAACACACATAATTCATTGTATCCTGAAACAACAAACTCAAATCTCCAGGAACGTATCCTAACTAATATTATAAATGCGAAAGTTTGTTTGGATGTTTGTTACTCTTTCACGAAAAAACCACTAAATGAATTTTAATGAAACTTTACAATAATGTAGCTTATACAACGGAATAACACATAGGCTATAATTTATAAAGCTAGTGAATGAATTGTCATTCACGCGGGTGAAACCGCGGGGCACAGCTAGTAAGGTTATATTAAACAAAATTTATAACTATCTCTAATTGTTTCTGATACTATTCTGGTTGAGTTTCCTGGTATAAATTAATAAGGTTTTCCCAGTTCTGAGAATTCGATAGAATACCTTCGTAACTATAGGCTAAGCTTCATCAGGATTCCCTGAAGACGGCCTATTGTCTCTAGAGTCTGAGGCATGCTTACTACATACCTGGTAGATACCTCGAGGGTGTACAATACAAGTTAGTACCTCCTTTATAATACAGTTTGTATATAGAATGTTCATTAATAGGCAAAATATAACGGTAGAACAACAACCTTGTAGTTAAGGTTTTATAAAATATATTTGTATAAAAATAACTAAAGAAGTCAATACAATAAAACTGTGGTTCTAGTAAATGTATGTAAAAACAAGTAAAAGATTTTTAAGTAAAGATACGATTCTGTTAGTAGACGTTGGTTACTAAATAAACACAAATAATAATGTATAGTGTAGGCCAGTAAGTATTAATTTATTATATGAGAATATCATAAATATAAGCCTCGATGTTTTTATAAAAATAACCACTTTAGCGAAATCAAATAAACTTTTCCGTTAAAGTCCAAATCATTTTTTCCGCCTCAACCCTTAAGGTCCCGCAAAAAATACACGGAAACACAGCAATCCTTTTGAAAAAACTTCATTTAATGCTTTGTACGCAGTGTATCCATGAAAAAACTCATTTCGAGTTAATCCTCTATATAAAGAAAGTTTCTCGTACGCTCGCACAACTAAAATGTGCAGAGTTAAACTTTTTCGTCTAAATTATTTATTACGCTTCGGACCAGTTCTGCGCTAAATTTTCATAGCTTTTGTTTTCTATTTTTTTTAGTCTTTGTGTTTTGATTATGTGTGATATTTATTTACAATTCAATACTTAAATCTAAAACAAGAACTAAAATTAAATCTTACATAAATAAATAAAACTAACACGCGTCATAAACTCATCGTCATCCTTGCCAATGGCGGGAAACGTGCCCAGAAGGCTGGCAGCATTGCCACGTTGAATGGCTATGCCGATTCTCTGTGCAAGGAACAAACCAGCTCTCTGATCATATAATGTGTGATATTATAATCTTTTTGGTGAAATACCTAAGTTTTCATCTAAAAAATAAGTATTGCTGAAGTAGGTTTTTCGAACACATTTTGAAAATAAAATTACTTTTTTATTTTTGAAAGAAGATCAACAATTTTCACAGAATATAAATATAGAAGTAAGGATTTACATAAATCGTTTTTTTACGTAGTGGTTTGTTGGCATGGTATATTTTTCGTAAACGATGTTTTTCATGAATAAGCCCAGTATCTCATTGACTACCACATTTCTTTAAACCTGACAAGAAACATAGCTGACAAAGTGTTAACCATGTTAATTAAAATATTTAACCAATATAATCACGGACAAAAAGTGTTAGGCCAGTACAGTGTTTTTATATAAATAAATTCACAGGTTTTTCCGATTCAGATTCTACTAACAGATTAGTCCTGCTGTATAATTGTTAGATTGAACTAAAATAGAGGTGATTTTTTTAGTGACTCGCTTTGAAGTTTTTTCACATTTTAGTATTCGATTCCGAATGGCTTTAGTTATTTCAGCGCTATGTTAATTCAGGTCAGAGTTTAGTGGATTAACTTTGAACTAAAAACGGAAAACTGTGTTTGATTTTTTGATATGGATTGATTGGAAATAAGTTGAAAGGTGAATTTAAATATTATTTATTTGTTTCTTAAAATATTATTCTTCATGCTTTGACATGCATTTGCATATATATTCTTCATGTTATTCTCCGGTGCCGAGAAAAGGCCTCTCTCTTTTCTAAGCCCTCCTATCATATCCACGTACAATGGAGTAGTATTTTAGATAAGAGTAGATCTCTCATCCTTCGTCTACCGCGATGTCGCTTATAATTGATCCTGGCCTGGTCAATGGTTATTGCCTATTAGTTAAATTATAATCAATTGACTTCAAAAAGAGGAAGTTCTCAATTCAACTGTAGGTTTGTTTTTAATTAACACGCTTTTATTAGCTTCACTTGTATGTATGTATGTAACCGACTCCTTTGGACTCGATTTTGACCCACTTTATACGGACAGATTTAATTCAAACTTTGTACACTTATCAAGAATCAGCGACAATATAATAATTTCATAGGTTTATCTCATTATCCTGATTAGGATCACCAGGATTAAATAAATAAAAAAAAAATTAAGTCCACAAAGCAATACGTTTGAATTCAGACAACACGTATTGCTGCTAGGACTAAAAAGTGAAAAATAAAGCGTGGGGCGCTCTGTGCCATATTTTTCGTCCATCGAGCAACCCACGCTTTTTCACAATAATACTAGTGTTTTTTGTTCATTACCAATTTCAGCTTACATTAGGAATTATTTTTCACTTTTTTAGTTAGAAGTACTTTAAAAGCGTGTTTTTTAGTTTTTTTAAACTATATTTATTTTTAATTAAGTCGATTTTTTTACTTTTATGTGCAATTAAATATTATTTACTTGATTGACTGTTTAGATAATTTGTTCATCTATGAAACCTTTTCACTTGTCAATTTGACAGTAATGTATCAAAATTTGATTTCCATAAAATAATTTGATATCAATGCATCGCTTTGTTAGCGACGATTTTTAGTTTTAAATTCCATTATTCAAATTGTATTTGTTTTTAAATGAACGTATCGTTTGAAACTATCGATGCTAGTAAAAAAGCTCTTTTTGTGTGCAATATATACAGAGTTTTTGAGGCTGAAATAATAAATGCAGATTTCATTGTGGATATTAAATTGAGTGTGACATATTTACAATAGAATTTAAGAATAATTAATCTATAACCTGCTTATTGGAAATAGACTACAAAGTAATATTTTATTTCAAATTAGCTAAAATAAATAATACCACAGCAAGCTTTTAAAGAAAGAAGAAGAAAAACTAAAAATAAATGAGCTTTTTAAAGATAATCTCTAAAGGGAGAAACAAACAATACCGTTGTGGTAAGCGAGTACAGTTACCGCGGAATATGTTGTAGATAGAGTGATATAGTTTGTCTATTGTCAAAAATAATTCCGTGTAAAAAGAAATTTCAACAAAATATTACTAGAAACTGAAATAACACACCGATACTGCTAACTACAGGTAAAAAGAATATAAAATAACTAGGGCAGTACAATTATTATACACGAATTTAAAGTTTGTAAGATACCTATTGCCACAGTACCTACCGTTTTTGACGTTAATAATTTGAGTTAAAATAAACCTGTAAAAATTTGCAAATATTATTTATTTTTAAATTAATTAATTATACTTTCCTGAACCATTTATTTACGCACCACTATCTGCATGTGTGTGTACAAATAATATGAAGCATACAGTTATTACACAGCTTTTGCAAACATTCCATTAACTCGTTGCTCTGTGGCATAACCTCACAAGTGCAATATCACTGATTCTGAGTACAAGTTACTGAATTATTCAGATACCCTAAGTGGTGCGCTATATGCTAGACAGTGTATGCAAGAATAAGCAAAAACAGATCAAGTATTGATGTCCACTTTGAATTAATTTATACCAATGTGTGTGTGTACTCACAGCTTATGTTAAACATGGTAGTTCTTATACATCGGTTTTGTTAGATTTGTTATGTTAATTACTAATGTTTAAGTTTTAACAATACGCTTATGAGAGAAATCTACCCCCCTTTGGTTGTTTTTTGAACATTGTTGTAAAAAGACTTTGTCAGCAGTTCAATACGCAAATTTTAGAAAATGGACATTAATAAAAAAAATTATATTGTGTATGTATGTAACCTGTAGCTGATCATAAGCCGTCAGTTAGATCGTCGGTATGATGCAGTTTGGCGATATTTTATGTTATTCTCTCAAAATGGTTATTTTAATAAATAAATAAATAAATAAAGATCTGTTTAAGGCTCACAATACCCTAGACTAAAAACACACCACAGAAATAAAAATCAATAAACAAAAAAAAACATTTCCCCAAACTAATTTAGCCGTAGGTATAAACAAGTGATTCCATACAAACAAAGCTGTGTGAAACTGAATTCATTACGAATCAAACAAGTGCGAACTTTCTTCTCTTCTTAGTTACTCAAACCGTTCGTGTTACGTTTCATTACGGGGCTTTTTTTCTTTGTTTTGTTTTTAATTTGTGTTTTTCCTAGATGATCGTGTTGGTTCTGGTAATTATGTTGTTTGTACACAGTTTCAGTAGTATTTTATGACGACAATGGCCAATTAGTTAAAAGTGTTCTAAAATAGCTTTGTCCAGGGGGTGGATCCATCAGTTATCTGTCCAACAGCTGGTTAGATCCACTAGTTTAGCCTGTCGAGGGAATGAATGAAGAACGATTGACAAAAAAGTGTATAAGGCGAGTGTGAATGAAAAAAGGCCAGGTCAAGAGTACCCTAAACCAAAGAGCATGTATGAAGTGAATAATGTAAGTAGACGAAGCGAAACAAGTTTGTAAGGATCGTAGCAAGTGGAAAGAAGTGGTCTCAAGGGAAAGGGGCGTGATTATATGTATGTATGTAAAATAACTAGTCATTGTAAGACACTATTAACTTTTTGTGTTCTATGCTATTAATAGAGGTAGATCCGCTTAATACGATTTGACGACCTCCGTGGTCGAGTGGCGTACGCACCGGTTTCAAGGTGTCGCTAGCTCTGAGGTCCCGGATTCGATCCCCGGACGGGTCAATGTAGAAACCAACTTTTCTACATTGCCTCGGGTCTGGGTGTTTGTGGTACCTTCGTTGTTTCTGAATTCCATAACACAAGTGCTTTAGCTACTTACTTTGGGTTCAGAGCAATGTATGTGATGTTGTCCGCATTTATTTAAAAAAATATATATATAATAATAAGACCGTATTAAATCAACAGTGTGCAGTCACTAGCTGATATATATTATATATACACTCTCCAATTTTTCAATAATTATAACTTCAATTGTAGATTGATTGTAAAACTCGTTATGAAGATTGATTGAAAACAGATTCTTAATCATGTACATAAATATTTTTCATTGTTTAGTTTTAACACTAAAGTCTCGCTAAATTTTTACAATTTCGCTACGTGTATATTTTTGCTCGTGACTGTACAAGTATGAATATACATTAACATTAAATGCCTTTCTATAGGTACAATACCAAATTAAATCCTTATTGAATATAAGCACTATTTACAAAACAAATGAACAAAGACGATAAAATTAATTAGCAGTACCTATCTATTCAAAACCTTACTAACAACTTGAGTAACTTGGAGTAATTTCGAGTAACTTTGAGCATAATCGATATTGTAAATACAGCAAATTGATTATTAAACACTGGAGTCGGAATGGGCCATTACTTCCTCGATAATACAAATAGCCACTGTCGATATCGTTATGGAGGCTTTCTTTATCTTGCTAGGGCTTCATAGGGCTGCCACTCAAGATAATTTTTTATGACCTTGGTTTTTATGTTATTTAATTTTGCTTTGTAAGGTTTTGGTTATAAATAGAAACATTGAATAAATAATAACGGTATGGTTGGGTAGATTTTTACGATTCGATAGTTTGACATAATTATGATATTGACGTGATATAGACTTTACATATTATTATTTAGCTTATAGCTACACTAGTGTACTAAAATATATGCCACGCAAATTGCTAATCTGTTGAGAGAATCCGCTTTGACCGAAATTCTGCCAGGAGTTTTGTGGTGCCGTACAAATGTACCGTTATTTCATGTGTATGCCTAGGTATTTTTTTTTTTCTAATATAGGTATATAATTATATTATATTTCTGGTTTTGTAGTAGAAGTAGAAGTATTTTATGGACAGATTTGTTACCACGACTTAAACCACTTCACTTTATTAAACATTGTTCGAATTGACCCAAATATAATTGTCAAATAGTTTTCTACGAACTGCCAACCCTAGAATCCGTGACATATAGGGGTGTTAAGCCAATATTAGGTATTAAATAGCAGCATTAGGAATTGACACCAATGAATAGTAGCTCGGAAAAGAAATGGCGATCCAGTCTAAGGGTATATTTTTAAGGTCCTTTTTTGAGCGCGCGATTTAGGGTTTTTTTAGGTAAAGATTAAGGTATATTGATGCCTCGAAAATGCGATTAATGTTCGTAGTGAAAACTTATTGTACAGTTTGGTTCAGTAGGCTATAGATTAGCTTAGATTTGTAAAAACAAATCTGTGGTGTATTGTTTTGTTACGACTTTTAGGAATTATTAATGAGAGTATTCATGTTAAAAACTAAATTTTGATGTTTGTAACTATAAATATATTTTAATTGTATTATATTATGTTAAATGCAGAAAAATGAGTTTTTACACGACTGCCCAAAAAGGAGTGTTATGTTTTCAGGGTTCATGTATGTATGTATGTATGTATGTATGTATGTATGTATGTATGTATGTTTGTGAGTTTCTTTATTCCACCATAACTTCTAAAAGGCTTGACCGATTTCAATGTTTGTGGTATCATTAGAAGCTTTGAGTTATCCCGAGTGACATAGGCTATGTGGACATTAAAAAATGGTCAAGTGTGAGTCGAAATCGCCTGCAAAGGGTTCCGAACGATTTTTTTTTGTGTTGAGTCATGCTTTTTTGTTGTTCACTAAAAGGTATTAAATAAAAAAATAATTAAAAATTAAAAAACACGCCTGCCATGTAAAAAAAATAATAAAAACAAGTCAAATATTTGCAGTCGGGGGACCTGTAATGAATTGTTCCAAGTAACCGACCCCGACTGCAAATATTTGACTTGTTTTTATTTTTTTTTTACATGGCAGGCGTGTTTTTTAATTATTTTTTTTTTGAATGTGTGATGATATTATTTTTTGCCTTTAAGTCCTTGTGTGTTTATTTACAATTCAATACTTAAATCTAATAATGAAAGTTGTGCTACCTATGTAAAAGGAAAATAAAATTTTGTTTTAGTCCGTTAAATTTTGACAACCACCGTGGTCGAGTGGCGTACGCACCGGTTTTCAAGGTGTCGCTTGCACTAAGGTCCTGGGTTCGATCCCCGGACGGGACAATGTTGATAATCACTTTTCTACATTGCCTCGGGTCTGGGTGTATGTGGTACCTTCGTTTTCTCTGAATTCCATAACACAAGTGCTTTAGCTACTTACTTTGGGTTCAGAGCGATGTATGTGATGTCGTCCATATTTATTTTATATTTATTTATTTATTTAATTATATTCTTTTATCATATTTTTCAAGAACATATTTGATTCACACTAATTTTCACACACAACCTTCTAAACTATTCCTGTGTCTACAATTTGCACCATCTATGGGTCAAAATCAATTAGAAAAGGAACAATGGCAAGACCTTCACAAACTATACATCTACGAACACAACCTACTGAACCAGTTTCCACACAAAATCGAAAGTGATTATCAAGTACAAACTTAATCAATCTAAGTTGGTAACGAGAGGCTGCCGACAAAGGATTCTGAAGCTTATTTACTTAAGATAAAGATGTTATTTCAATGTAGATTTGCACAGGAGGTGTCAATTGTAGGAATTGAGTAGTTCGTGAGTTATACCCGGATATGTCTTCTGTTATTGTGGAGAAACAATGGTACAACATAGTTCTTAATAAAAAAGATTTAGATAAAAACTAAATCTAGAAAATATCTCTTAAAAGCTCATGTTTGAAAATTTGTGAAACAGGACGATTTGTCAATGGTATTAACTCTGAAGGAATCAATAATTATTATCATCGTTTAATCGCATTTGAATAAAAATAATTATTATTATGATATTAAGTATCAAAATTATAATTATTTTTATACCAATTTCTCAGAAATAAATTAATTCATACTGAAAATGAAGAGAAATCACATTGTTTAAATACTAGCGGTTGCTGAAAAAAGTGAATATTGCAACAAACTCAAGTCACATTTATCATCACAGTGTATAAATAAATTAAAGCCTTAAAAATATAAAATAAATAATTTTAATTCCGTCCCAAATAAAACACATCCTGTATAAAGTCATCTTTTCCAATGATTCGTTTCTGTTCTGCAACAAATTGAAAATGGCGCGAAGTTTAATGGAAAACGATTTCGTTGTTATCTTTGACATTTTTATTATTTTAAAAAACCTTCTCTGTGTATTATTTTTTTTATATTTTCAGGACAAAAGTGTCAGTTTTTTTGTGTTTCCGTTGTAAATCGACCTTATTTATGTTGGATGTGAATTAATCTTGATAATAATGAATCCATATTGTTTTTTTGGTTATTTCGTACGCTTATATTGTTAAAAATCGGTAAAAAAATACTGAGTAGTCTGTGGTTTTGTTAAGGTGTCGTTTGCTTTGAGAATTAGCGAAAAAACTTTTTTTTTTTTTTTGTTAAATATGTAGATACCTAGCACCTTTTAATGTGTGTTTTAAATATAATAAAACAGCCACAGATTATATTATGTTTGTCTTTTTTAATCGAGCCAGGTTAAACAGTGTCAAAAACTTGGTGTATTAAAAAAAAATATTCTTGCCACTGGCAAACCTAAGTCGAATAATATATTATAAAAATAACTCAGAATCCATTATATTACTATTAAAATACTTAAGCAATTATAGTAAAATCTGATACAAACGTAGTATTTCTGTTACACTAACAAATGAGAGTTGCAATTAATTCGGGGTGAAATTACATCGGACGTGACCGGAATAAAGCAGGCTTGCTTTAAAACAATACATTCGTAAATTTTCTGGAAATGGTAATTTATTGTATTTTTTGATAGCTCTGAAAAAACGGGTATCAATTGAGTAGTTTTTATATTAATGACAGATAATAAAATATGGTTGAGTTTTAATATGTTTAAAACAACTATTTTATAATACCCATATGACACATATGACTGGCTCGTTGGTCTAGTGGTTAGTGACCCGTTAGGGTCACACACCCACAACCTCCAGTATAGTAGTTATACTATACTGGAGGTTGTGGGTTCCATTTCCACCCAGAACAAAATCAAATTAATGTTTGTGAGATGAGCATGATCATTTGTTCTGTGTCTGGGTGTAATTTATCTATAATATGAATGTATTTAGAATTATATAAGTATGTTAACAGTTGTCTGGTCACCATAGTACAAGCTCTGCTTAGTTTGGGATCAGATGACCGTGCGTGAGTTGTCCCAGGATATATTGTTATTATATTTCATTATTATATTTGCACAATAAAATTCTAAAATTCTAATTGCTATGTACTACGAGAACGGTGAGTTTTTTAGAGAAGAATGTGAAAATAATTTAGCCAAATTCAGTGTCTAGTAGCTTAGTAGCAAACAGCTCTGATTCACATCATTCTATGGCAAACCAAAAAATAAATAAATTCAAACATGACACATTTATTTTAATAGTAATTTCAGCTTTGTTTCCCAAAAATGTTTTATTCCTGACCACAATTACACAAAATTTAACACAACCGAAAAAAATATTTACCTGTATAAGCCAAAAATAATGTACTGTCAATATCAGTGGTAGAAAATAAACAGTGTTTTTATCACTCGATGTCCGAGTGGATATTAAACAAGGGTAGAGAAGAGCCAATTAGAATGAATGTATCTGCCCAAACCGAACTGTTACTGACGTTAAAAACAATGGGCTTGAACATTAGCAGGCCGCTACTCACACCGATTAGTAAATATTAGGGATTTTTGGTGATAAGAACCGTATCACATACTTTTTTAATTAAGCCACTTTTGATCCACTGCAGGGCAAGGGATTATAAAGATTTCAAGTTTTCGTAAAAACCGTACAGTGTGGAAGGAGAGACTTCAGTTTATTTATTTATTTAATACTTTTTGCACACTGTTGTACAAAGGCGGACTTATTGACGAAAGGTATTATCTGCCAGTCAACAGGCATTCTCTCATTTCTACTCGTTTCTATCCTGCGTTAAAGAAAACTTACGCCTAGTATTAAATCAAGCTGACATGGACATGTACCCATTTTAAATGCGCTATATTAAATTCTGTGACATTCAAGGCATGGAGACTTCAACAAACATACTTCCGGATTTATAATATTAAATAAGGCTTTAAGCGAAGGAAGCTTCTTAAATAGCTGGATTTAGCTTTAGGTAGTGCTTATAGTATAGCGTTTCTTTGTAGAAATATGAGTGCTCATTAGTTTAATGATTCGAGTCTTCAGTTACTTTGGTTGCTTATCTGTTAACATTTTGTACTGGAGAAATAACTTTGTAAAGATGTAAGTAAATAGTTAACATTAAGTTTAATTAAATGTAAAGTTTAGGTTTGATTTAGCACATTAAACATAATTCTTTCACGACATAATATTATAAAAAATTGCTAAATATATACCTATGTACTTTAAAAGAGATTATATTTTAGAGTAGACACAACATATCATATCTGCAACATAATTATAATTTACCCAACCCCTTTTAATACGGGCCCGTTGGTCTAGTGGTTAGTGACCCTGACTGCTATACCGGAGGTCGTGGGTTCGATTACCACCCAGGACAAATGTTTGTGTGATGAGCACGATCATTTGTTCTGGTTGTCTGGGTGTAATTTATCTATAATATTATGTATGTATTTAGAAGTATATAAGTATGTTTATCAGTTGTCTGGTTACCATAACACAAGCTCTGCTTAGCTTGGGATCAGATAACCGTGTGAGTTGTCCCAGAAAAAAAAAATACTCCTTAACAGAGAAGTTGATTTTCAAAAAATATTTTGAGGCAAAACACAATTATAGCTTTCAAGCTACGGCGTAGCATCGTAGCATGCTACGGCTACGAAACCGCTACAACATTGAAACAAAATTATTCGCACTTCAAAATCTGTTACCATACAGTGTAACACATACCCAAAGTTTACCTAAGACACAGGAAAACACAGCGGGCGTTACGCAGACAGTAATTACACAGAACGATAGTTGTAACGAGGCGACGCGAGGTGAATGCTAAGCGGCCTTACTATTGAGGGTGTGTTACCTGGTTTGTGGCCAGTATGTAAAGTTATGTTACTATGAGGTACTTTGGTGCCTTGGTCAGGCCTAGAGTAATATGGATTCGAATCCTGGATCTGGTTATAAATGTTTATAATTTTTGTGATTAGGCGATGCCATAAACAGGCGTCAGATCCTCTTATTTTTTTTCAGAAAAATGTTTTATTTTGTATAAGTCCAGTTTTTCGATCCACCTCCGCCTGGGTCATCCACGCCACCTTCGTCTATTGGGAACCTAAATTGCATAGACTTTCGCCAAATAGCTATCAATAGAAACCTGTGGAAAAAGGAAAAAGGGCCTTGTAGTGGGACAGTTCAGACTTAAAGTAAGTTGTATTTAATCGTAAAAAAAAACAATTTAAAAGTTTTTAAATTGAAAAGATGCAAGAAATGTTTAATAGATGTATTTATATGAAAGTAACAAAAGGTCCTTGAATTATCTGAAAATCAATGTACCTGCCAATAGATAGACAGAGACATGTAAATCAACAAGAGTTAGGTATCTTCTCAAAATATATACCTTGCAACAATGTATATAGGTATATACATATACATTTAATTACAATATCCTAAATGTTGTGTACATAGGCTGTGATGTGCCGTGATCGGTCAAGCTTATAATGTAAATTAAGTTAAGGTCAAGATTTGCCTAATCAAACGTATTAGGTATCAACTATATAATTTATGTATCTGGTCTATCATTTATGAGTCGAAATAATAACAGACAATAGAGAATAGTATTAAGAATACGAAAATTATTGTCTGTGACACCCATACGGCTAAACCACTCAACCGATTTTGGTATAATTTTGTACGGAGTTATTTTTTTTTAAGTTTTTTATTATGAATGTTTATTTTACGAAGATGCTCTATGGTTAATATACATACATAGCGGTTTAAGAAACAAGATAGTAACAAGTGAAAAAAAAAACATCTTCTGATCTAAAAGTCGAAAAAAAATAGTAATATCAGGAAAATATGGGTAATTTTTTGTTAGGAATTTGTTTCTTTTTAGTAAAAATCTATCATAAAATATCTTCAAAATTCCCTAGTTTTACCGTTTTAAGTAAAACAAAACACTGTTATCATCAGAACAAAGTTACTACATTAAATAATAAAAAATTAAAGCTAAAATTTTATATAAATAATTACCTTCCAATTAAGTCTTTAGAAAAACTTAAAGCTAAAAAAACTTCACCTAGTTTTAAAATAGGCCACGATTCAACATTGAACGTTAAGCCTTATATTAAGCCTTAAAGCTCTTTCAATTTTTAAACGACTTTTAATTAACCATTTACTTGCGCTGGTTTAATTTTTTTTTTTAAATATAGAGCTCATTATTCTCTTAAGAAAGGAAACTAATTAAGTATAATATTCTAGTCTTTTCTATACTTCAAAAAATGAAGAATGCGCTTTGATCACCACACTACATAAATTGTTGAGTACCCTACGTTGTTTGTGAACAGATTATTGAACAGATTATTTTTTCTTTAATATTAACTTAAGACACCTTAAGTAAATATTAAAGAAAAAATAATCTACATAAATTTACTACCGAAAAAATAACATATGCAGATGCATTAATTGAACTACACCGTTTTTTATTTCATAGAACTAATATAACTATGAATAAATAAAAATACCAAAAGCCTGATAAATTATAGAACACAACTGATGACTTTCAAAAACTAAACAGCCCTTCATAGACCTATGAACGATCACTATCACGCCAGCTTTTAAACTCAACAAACACATCACTATATGTCCATTCGTTTATTAGCAAATGCCACAGACAATCACGATAAACTTATAACATCTCTCTTTTTGCGTTGGTTAAAGATAGAGTCGAAATTAAAGCCAGTAATAGTAACCGCCAGCAATCTAATTGCCCCATGTCTGTGTCGGAGAGGTACGCCTTTTACTCATTCTGCTTTAAGTGCCTAAGACTGACGAGCTTTAATTAACTACGTCGGAACTTAGAGCCGACAAATGCGCGACAAACAACGCATATTGCTGACATGTTTTAGGTATAGTATTCTCTAATGTCGTGGTGGCCTAGCGGTTCAATGAACGGATTTGTATGCACCAGGTTGCAGGTTCGAACCCAGGCAAGTACCAATGTGGCTTTTTCAAAGTTATATGTACTTTCTTAATTATTCTAAGACACTTCTGACAAACGGTGAAGAAAAACATCGTGAGGAAACCTGGATTCCAAAATTTGGGATCTGAAATCGCCAATCCGCAGAGAGCAAGCGTGGTGATCAATGCTCGTGCCTTCTCTATATGGGAAGAGGCCTGTGCCCAGCAGTGGGACGTTTATAGACTGGATTATTATTATTCTCTAAATATTCAGTGTTGAAGCTTCAAAGTCAGTAATGAAATGTCAAAAATGTATACCATAAATAAATAAAATAAATGCGGACAACATCACATACATTGCTCTGAACCCAAAGTTAGTAGTTAAACAAACATACATATATTATAGTCACGCCTCTTTCCCTTGTAGGGGTAGGCAGAGACCACTTCTTTCCACTTGCTACGATCCTAACACACTTGTTTCGCTTTGTCCACTTTCATTATTCCCTTCATACATGCTGTGCGGTTTATGGTACTCTTGACCTGGCCTTTTTTTCATTCACACTCGCCTTATACACTTTTTTCGTCAATTTTTTATGATTATCCATTGCTTTCCTGCGGGATAAGGAATTGGGAAAGGATACGTTGGAAAGGATAACAAGGTAGGACGGGTTATAGGATACTACCATCACGGAGGTACAATGAATGTGACAGCAACAGCTAGGGCAGTCCGGGGTCGCGTACCCGTAGTGGATCTAGCCAGCTGTCGGACAGATAACTGGTAGATCCACCCCCTGAACTGATGTTGCAGTAGTTAAAGCTCTTGTGTTGACCGCAGGCAATGTAGAAAAAAAGGTTTCTACATTGACCCGTCCGGGGATCAAACCCGGGACCTCAGAGCTAGCGACACTTTGAAACCGGTGCGTACGCCACTTGACCACGGAGGTCGTCAAAACATATTTTGTAAAGTTGACAATAAATGCATATAGAAATTCAATAATGATTTCTAAGATTTACGCAAATGAAAGCATTGGCTAATGTACATGTGTTTATTTCAGATTCTGTCGTTTCGATTTCCTCGCAGGGATATAATTTTCTTTTACTAGCTAGTAAAGGAAAATTACAGTTTTTATAATTTGTGTTACTCAATGTGCCTTCATATTTAGATAAATAAATTGATTGATATTCAAACTTGTAGCAATATGACTCAATGAAAAAGCAAAACATTTAGTTTTCTTTTTTTATGAGGTCTTTACTTTTAGTAGGACAGTAACAGGTTGTAAAGAAGGTTGAATAAGCCATGTCCGGCGCTACTCATTCAGAATTCTCTTTAATACTGTATGTGGTCTTGAAGGCCGAAAAAAGTGTACAAAGCTCGCTTTTAGGACACTTTTTACGTCGTAAATGCTAAAGAATATACTTAGTTTGGTTGAAGACTTAATAGGTTTGATAATTTTTTTAACTTGTTAGTTTCACCATATTTTCTTTAATTGCTATATTGATTGGTATTTAAATAACTTACCTCATAAACAATGCCAATCTCTTAAATATTTTTTTAAACAAAATACATCTTGTTTATTAGTTTTATTTTAAATATCGCATAATATTCACACACACTCAAACCACAAAAACACACACACACACACCCTCACTCACACCCACAGGTACATGCACACGCACACGCAAATGCAAACACACACACACACACACACACACAAACACACACGCACATAGACACATCTACACCCACGCGTACATACACACAGCTGTTTATTAAATTAAATTAAAAACAATAATAAAAATAAAATATACTAATTACGTAACATAATTTTCTAACACAAATATTGTAAGTCAACAGCAGCGACTTTCAGACATCAAACTAATGTTTCACACATCAAATTCGTATTTCATTACGTGTTACCATCTGCGGCTGAACACTGTTTTCCAAAATACAAGCTTAAGCTTAGTTTGGAAATCAGAAACAGTACCTATTGTGTAGTACATAAATACGATGAAATTGTATGTAATGATAACGCTAAACCAAACATATGTACCTATTAACTGGCGACAATAAAACATTTTATTTTTTATTTTATTTTATAGTGTTTTTATAATCATTTACCATATAATATTATAGATCCACACAAAAATATACGACTTTTTATTAAAAATAGCACATTCTAACCCACAACAGCATGCGGTATGAAACATCATAAACCAAATAAAATTAAAACGGAATGACTGAAATGAAGAAAAATGGATGTCTGCCATTATGCTTATTCACAAAGTAAATGTATTTCCACAGACGGCGTGTTCAACATCAAATTGTGGTTCTATTAGGCATAAATACGGTCACATAATAAAGTCTATTTTCCATTAACAAATGCTCGAATTTAGAGTGAATTTACACCGAATAAAAGTCAATGTGATTTTAGAAAATGACACTTATTACCTTTATATATCAATAAAAGTACGTGTGTATATAAATGTTATGTTATATAAAACAACATAAAATTTCACATTTTAAAATGTTTATTTTTTTCTACAAATCGGTAAAAATGTTTTAATTTTGTTTATTGGTCTGTGTAGTAAATAAGCGAAAATATTTTGTTGTATCCCTTCAGGAATACATTTTATATTTCTTATTGCAGAATCCTATAACTTCAGGCAGAATAAACATAATATTTATGGCTAAGTATTAAAAAAATTACATACTTACTGACATGCATAATCTTTTTCTACAGCAAAACGTTGAACAATTTATGGTTAAAATTATAGCAAGTTACCCTTATATGGTAAACGTATTTCAAAATGAATTGTGTTGATAACCCTTTAGGTCGGCTGTTGCAGTAACTTAATGAGTTTAGATAATCATTATTTATGAGAATGAGTTACTTAGCTAACCGTATGCATTGTTAAATAGGAACGTAAATTATTATTTAAGGCTGTAAGTCTGTCCCTGTAGGTATATTACTTTTAACAAAGAATCAGGTAAGTAGTTTTTATTTTATATTATTGTACCTTTATTTAGATTTACTTTAAATCGAGAGGGGCTCGTGGCTAAGTGTAAGCCGTACGGTTTGACCGATAATACAGGTTAAGCCGCGCTCGCCGCGGTTGCTCCGTGGATGGGTGACCATTTATAACATACCGAGACCCCTCCGTGTTTGGGAAAGCATGTTAAACAGTAGGTCCCGGCTGTCATACATAGATCTTTGGCAGTCGTTAAGTAAATTCTGACAACCAGTCTTACTATGGGATACTGTGTTTCCCAGTAAAATGGGTTGTGGAGGTCAGATAGACAGTCGCTCCATGTAAAATACGGTATTCAGCTGAATCCGGTAAGACTGGTAGCCGACCCCAACATAGTTGGGAAAAGGCTCGGGAGATGATATTTAGATTTACGTTAAGCTATTACGACCATTTTCTCTAAAAATATAGATAACTAGCGGTCGCCCGCGGCTCCGCCCGCGTGGATGTCGGTTACCGCTGCAAAAAGCCTACCCAGGAAAGACACGGTCCCTATTTTTTTTCTAAAATAAAATTTAGCCTATGTTACTCGTGGATAATGTAGCTTTCGAATGGTGAAAGAATTATTAAAATCGGTCCAGTAGTTTTTGAGCCTATTCATTACAAACAAACAAAGTTTTCCTCTTTATAATATTATTATTATTATTATATATTATATTATATTATTATTATTATATTATATATTATATATATATTATATATTATATATTATATATTATATATTATATATTATATATTATTATTAGTGTAGATAAATTGTGCTTGAGTTTCTATGTTCCTATTTCAGGACTGAATCAATAAATCAATACCAATTAAAATTGATTTACGAATGCTAGGTTAATTAAACATTTGAAAAATCACAAAAAAGTAACTTTACTTTTTTAAATCGATCCATTAGTCCCAAAGACCAACAAAAAAACATATTCCTTCTTTCAAAGTCGGTTAAAATCCTGTGTAACAAACCAGCTTTGAAAATGTTTGTTCGGTGTGACCCAACCCTTTAAATACGGGTCAGGCATCGATCAAACCTACACATATGTAGTCCTAACCTTTATTATAGGCTTTCGTTTAAGCCCACTTACGCCTATTTTGCGTTCGTCAATGCAATTATTTATGTTGGGTTGTATGTGTTTTGTATGTTTGAGACACGAAAGTATGTGGGTATGGAAAAATAAATTGTGTAAAAGAAAACCATTTATTAGTTGGTTAATTGTATGAATATGATGATTTCGGCTATCAAGCTTAAATTAAAACATTGTTAGGGTTTCGGAAAGTCGTGTTGTGAAATTAAATAATTATTTATTTTGACAACCTCCGTGGTCGAGTGGCGTACGCACCGGTTTTCAAGGTGTCGCTAGCTCTGAGGTAACGGTTTCGATCCCCGGACGGGTCAATGTAGAAACTCACTTTTCTACATTGTCTCGGGTCTGGGTGTTTGTGGTACCTTCGTTGTTTCTGAATTCCATAACACAAGTGCTTAACAGCTGCTTACTTTGGGTTCAGAGCAATGTATGTGATGTTGTCCGCATTTATTTATTTATTATTTTGCTTTCTCACTTTTCTACAAAATATGTATGTTGGCGAGGGAGTAATATGGCAATAATTTCTAACTGTCAGTGGAGTTTGACGGCTGTCAAGAGGGAAGTCACTCGGCTAGCAGTCAACATGGGTGCGACACATGCGACACTTTGGCTGGAGCCGCCATTTTGAAAACACGTACATTGGACGGAACAATTATATCCACTTCCATCACATACTGTTCTGATTATTTAATTGAAACTCATTGTGATTACGTTTATAAACACATACATACATACATAAAATCACGCCTCTTTCCCTTGTAGGGGTAGGCAGAGACCACTTCTTTCCACTTGCTACGATCCTTACACACTTGTTTCGCTTTGTCCATATTCATTATTCCCTTCATACATGCTGTTCGGTTTATGGTACTTTTGACCTGGCCTTTCTTCATTCACACTCGCCTTGAACACTTTTTTCGTCAATCGTTCTTCATTCATTGTCTCGACATAGCCCAAACATCTCAGCATACCTTTCTTATTTTTTGTCTCAACATCCATCATCTGACATACTTCATCCACCTTACCATCCATGCCTCCTCTTACATTCAACGTAGCGAGGCGGCTCTCCGTGGGCCACTTTTCGCGACATTTTAGACTTTTTAGAGACGTTTATAAAGTTCATTCCAAATCTGTTGCTGCCTAGTTCAGGAGGCAGAGCTTCATGATGACAGATGTATGGTTCAGAAATAAAGAATTTATTTATTTATTTATTTTTACTGTCCGTCCACGATGAGCGAAGATATCCTCTCTTTTCCTGAGCACATGGTCTACCTCATTCCGACATGTATTTTAGATTTTGTTTGCTTATAAAAGATCTAAACTAACATTGTCTTCCATTGCTATATTTTCTTTAAAATATGGTGTAATAAAAAAATTATAATTAAAAAAATTAAAAAACACGCCTGCCATGTCAAAAAAAATTAAAAACAAGTCAAATATTTGCAGTCGGGGGCCAGTTATATAGTGTATTATCTATGGTCGGGGGTCCTGTAATGAATTGATGCAAGTAACCGACCCCGACTGCAAATATTTGACTTGTTTTTATTTTTTTTTTGACATGGCAGGCGTGTTTTTTAATTTTTTTAATTATTATTTTTTTATTTAATACCTTTTAGTGAACAACAAAAAAACATGACACAACACAAAAAAAAATATTGTTCGGAACACTTTGCAGGCGATTTCGACTCACACTTGACCATTTTTTAATTTCCACATAGCCTATGTCACTCGGGATAACTCAAAGCTTCTAACGATACCAAAAACATTGAAATCGGTCAAGCCTTTTAGAAGTTATGGTGGAATAAAGAAACTCACAAACATACATACATACATACATACATGAACCCTGAAAACATAACACTCCTTTTTGGGCAGTCGTGTAAAAATACTCCCAACACAACTAACTCACTGTTACTTCAATACAATAAAAATACTGTTGACAAGAAGAAATATAATAATAGGTACCGTTGACCCAATACGACCTTTCTGCCCTCATTTTATTTTAAATAACCTTTTTAAATTATCGAAATCGTCGGTCTCCAAAATAATGATTGGGGACAAGGGTCCTTACGGAAATGGTGTAAAATGACTATACCAAGCCCGAATGGGGGTTTATTTTTAAAATAAATCAAATAAATTGCTTCAGTCGTAATGTCAATAACGTTTTAATGTCGCAAATTATTATTAACTGACTCCAAAAAAGGAAGATGTACTCAAATCGACTGTATTTTTTTTATGTTTGTTACCACCGAACTTTCGGCCGGGTGAACCGATTTTGATGATTCGAAAGCTCGTGCTTCCCGTGTTGTCCCATCTCATTTTGGTCCAGACTTATTTTGAAGTCGGTTTTTTTTGTTACAATTATTTATTTATAAAGTTCATTCCCTTCTGGAATTAGGTTTGTGTAATTTTATTATATTAATGCTTATTTCTTTGAAAGCTTGTGAATCTTTTAAATAATAAATTGCCTGATTAGTCCTTAATGAGTAATTAGCTGGGGAAAGCAGAAAGCTACCTAAATTAGCCTTGAAGTGGGCTTGCTAAGCCAGCCTTTGTAGTCAAAAGTTTCACTTAAATTACATTAGTTTTGGCTAAAACCCGCATCTCATTTTGGACACCGTGTTATTACTGCGTCATTTATTCATTAAAGAAACGATTATTTAATTACAACACAATATCTATTAACTTATCTAAAATATTTATTCGAGTTTTTATTTAAGTAAACATATTTATGAAAACAACAACAAAAAAAAAAACTAAATAACAATAAACCTATAAAACACTTTGAAACGTTTGATTTATTTTTATGGCCAAATTTATTTAATCTTTATTTAGCTTAAATCAACACGAAAAATAAAATGGGTACATGATAATTGATTAGTTTTTGATGCTTGACAAAAAAACAGTTAAATAAAGTATATTTTATTTAAATTAAACTAGTTTTCACTCGCGGTTTTGCCCGCGTGGATTTTTATATACGTTCAAGACATCTCCATACCAAATTTTATCATAATCCGATGTGTGATTAAGCCGTGACTACAGACAGACAAAGGTTCATTTTTATAATATTAGTAGGAATTCTATTTTATACGATATTATAATAAAATATTTCAAACCCTTACCATATTCAATTAATAGAGGAAATAACACTATTATAATGTCTATTAAAATAATCTCTCTTATAATATAACTATAATGGCGCACATCCTGCGATATTAAATGTAATTTCGACACGGTTTTACTAAACGTAAAGTTATAAGTGCTTTTAAAGTGGCTTCGTTATATCCTTAACATAAGGGTGCGTCCAAACCTGACGAACGCCCACCGAACGAGCATTCACAGGAACAGCTCGAGAGCGGAGCGCGCACGTCTGGCGGAGGGCGTCATTGACACTAGTACGCGCGTTATCATCTGAGTCGTCATATCATAAAAGTCAAAAAAGATAGGAATGTGCAGCGCGCCGGACCCTAGTTATCGATAAACGGCTACCTGCACACATGCTAACGATGAGTCACTAATGATTTGTATGATTCTAATTGGCCGGTTTCCAATGTAATTGCAGTGCGTTCGAATATTGTTTTTTTTTTTTAATTTTGTGGACAAGGTACTATTTACCTATATACATACAAGATAATAAACGTTACTTATCGATAATATGTCTATAATTGTTACGCCCTTCTCTAAACGGCTTCATAAACCCCATAAGTGCAAGCGAGATAGATATAGAGAAATGATTTATGGCCTTAGGACTCAGATGATAACGCGCGTACTATAGTGCGTTCGCGCCATGCTCGCGAGCTGTTCGTGTAATGCTCGTTCTGTGATGTAGACGCCCCCTTATAATAATGGGTACATAACATAATAATGTAGTTATGTTATAGCGCCAAACCATTGTTTTATATATTTTATGTAAGCATTTAAGGTAATGTTGGTGTTAAGATAGTAAATATGAATCGTATTTGTACTGCGAAACATCTGTGTTTGTATTATATTTTGAAACTAGCTGTGCCTGCGACTTCGTTCGCGTGGATGACGAAACTTATCAATGAGTTTTTAACCGCAAAATTAAGTTTGTATTTTATTGTTTATACTTTTCCGGAATAAAAACTACCCAGTGTGGTGCCCAGGATAATAAAGAATAATTATACCAAGTTTCATCATAATCGAACCGGTAGTTTTTGCGTGATACCTGAACAAACAGACAGACAATTTTTTTTTTTTCACACTTTTGGGTTCAGTTTCAGTCTAGTAACACCCCCCGCCATTTATTTTTTTGATATTTTCAATGCACAGAATTTTCACTTTTACAGATTTATTATAAGTATAGATAACTAAGTTTAATCGACAAAGGTTAATATATTATGCTACATTCTCCGTGTTATGTGAAAATAAAGTGTAGTAGCTTATTGAGTTCTGAGGTTTACGCGAATTTTAGACAGTGAAAAATAACTACTTTTACGGATTATATCACGATTTGTATTTAGATTTTAGGTCCCGACGTTTCAACACCTTTGCAGGTACCTATCATGGTCATGGGCAGACTCCGTGACTCGTGAAAAGAAATGATCATGCAAATATTTATAGCTTAACTTGTATTTTATATAAAATCGATAATACACAAAAAACTTCACCAATCGACAAACCCAATCCCAAAATCCCACAAAAAGTACAATCACTGCCAAAAGTGTAACATAAATAATTAATTCCTCATAGGGTCAGAACTGGGTCAGTTTTGTCCGTTATTAATGCTAAAACTGTCACCGTCACTCGCAGCAGCAATTTGCACCAATTAAAATTCCGTTCGTGTCGGCTGCCATACATTTTGTTTGAACATCCGCTGAGAAATACAGCGCCAGTATTGTCCTGTGTACTTAAACGGACGTGTTTAACGTTTACACATGCGGTGGGGGTTAAGTTAAGGGATTTTGCTGTTGTTAGTAAGCCGAAAAGTGAATAAATAAAACAAAACTTCAGAAGATGATGTGACAGATTTGTATCCCATCAGATGGCACTACTCATTCTATAAAAAAGACAAATAAGTACATGTATTTTTAAATTCACAGAAATATCGATGACATATTATTATAATCGTCGATTTAAATAACGTACATTTTTTTCAACTGTTGTTAACTATTACGTCATCATTTCAACTGTTAATAATGTCAATGAACCAACCAGGTCATGAAACATACTATCCATTACATTACATTCATCATCATCATCATCATCATCTACAGCCCTTGTCCTCCGACTGCTGGGCATAGGCCTCCCCTTTTTCGTGCCATATTCTACGGTCCTGTGCCAGCCTCATCCAGACTCGACCCGAGACTTTAATTATGTTACATTACAACAGCGCAATTTCAAATAAACTTTTCTACCCGCTTTTACTCAACACTTGTGCCGCAAATAAAAGAGCAAAACGTCCAACATAATTAAAGGATATTTTGTGTAGACAATAGGTAAGTGCCGCGCACACGGAATTTTAATTCTAAGCTCATGCCCATTTAGATTTGTCGGCGACTGTACCTACGTGGTTAGAATAAGCCACAGTAGGCCGTTGTAAGTACTTTTGTCCGCGTTTTATGTAATTTTTTCAGATGAATATTTTTAAGAATTATTGCCATATTTTGTTCTGAATTTAGGGAGGGATTTCGCTGTCTGGTATTTAGATAATGAGGTGGATTATCTGTTTTATGAAAACTCATAAAGCAAATCTATTGTTATCATATTTTACAATCAATAATTTTCATTAACATACGGTCTACGCTGCTACGAAATTACTACGACGTAGTATTGTAGCACTTATCATGCTACGATATTAGAGACAACGTTATTGAAATTCGGTTAGTAAGGTATTAAGTAAGGTTGGCGATCCAGAATGCGTTTGATAAAAATAGCTCAAACCCCGTTTGAGCGGCTAACAAACCGCTTACAAGCAGTGTAATTGAGCTTATCTCGAGATAAGAGGTATTAACGTTCAAACAAGATTCACTATCGTAGAGGTATTATTGCTGGAAGTGACTAAATACAGGTACTATTTTGTGTAGGAAATAAATAGAAATATGAAATGACTCTTTCAAATATTGATGATAAAAATGTGCTAATTGACTGGATAAATATTTGACAACATCAGCTATCAGAATTTGTTTTTAGTTGATGCGTTATTTATTTTATTATTAACATGCATCGCGATAATTTAAAAGTTAATATGTAACTTTAAATGCTAGTGTAGAAATAGGCCATACTTTTTTTTTAACTCCCATGCCTTTTTCACAAATGGTGGTACAAGACTTAACAAGACTTATATTTATCAGAACTTTCGTCCATTGCGCAAAAGGGTACATTGTCATAATATCACTTCAAAAACCAAGCCAATTCAATCATTACACAGAGTCAACCTTCTTCTTTTCTCGAGTCGATAGAAATTTTACTAAATAGTTGGCCACATTAACTTTTGTTCAATTTACGCGGTTTAATTTAAGTCCTCAACAAGTGCGGCCGACCGACCACATTTTTTATATGTTAACTAGCTGTACCGGCATGCGTTGCGATGCAATTTTTTCTACCTAGCACCTGCCTGCTTGCCTACTACCTACCTACTACCACTTAGGGGTATGAAAAATAGATAGTAGCCGTTTCTCAGACCTACTGAATATGCATATAAAATTTCATAAAAATCTGTCAAGCCGTTTCGGAGGAGTATGGTAACTAACATTGTGACACTAATTTTATATATAAGAAGATATAATTATATATTACTACGACAGATATCGCTATTACCAATATACGTTTGCACTGTAACTAATAATCTACTATAAACAATATTCTTCTCTATTATATTCCACGATAGTTTTCTCTTCCAGTATTTAATATCCCTGTATCAAAGTTTACGTAAGTTGCGGGTTTGATTAAACCGTTGGTACATGCCCCGTACTGGCTCGGAACGGTTCAAAGGAGGAAATCCCAAAGCTTGCTATTTTTATTTAACCGCCGAACAAACTTAAGGTTATTTGTCCTTAAGGGATGAAAGGATAAGATTGCTTATAGATATGTTTTACTACCGATTTTGATGTTATAGTGTTTTAGGAAGGATCAGTTTTTCTTTCAGTAATTACTTTCTAAGAAAATCCCGTCCAAAATTCTGTTATTTTCTATAATATGTTTTTGATACAAATCATCATATATATTGTAAGTATGTGGAAGTAGGTTTGTTAGACAAATGTTTTTTTTTTATAGTTTAATTTGGAATTTCGAGGCAGGCCGAGGTGGCTAGACGACATCGATTGATTCTTAAGTGATTGGTGTCATGTGGCTTGGGACAGAAAAGTCTGGAGTCAGACGGGCGACCTTTGCCCAGCAGTGGGAAACTAAATAGGTTACATAAGAAAAAAATGTGTTTGAATGATTTACATAGAAAAAAGTGATGATTTGTTACAGTTTGTAAAAAATAACTAAGTAATTTATAAATAATATTATACTATTAATTCTTATTTTATTCTTTGGAATTCAACTGTTTGTATCCCAGAGGACTATTATTTGATAAAACCGGACTCTCATACCTCTTATATTTAATTTGATAAATACAATAACGGTCACGTAAGTAATAAATATAATAAATTATCTTTATTGCTATGTTATTGCAACAGGGGTTAGCGCACGTGTGTCGATGAAATATGGCGTCATCCTTAAATGGGTATAGATGGTAGACGGGGAGTGTTTGACAACGCCAGAAATATGTTTTGATGGTCTTTTTGGTTAGAATATTTAATAAATAGTTATCATTACAGTAAAATATCTAGACTGGTTAATGAAGAGTCAATTTTGAAATAAGTATAATAACAATGGTAGTTTTTGCTATGCCGCTTTGGTTGTTATTTTACTCGTAATGATTAATAATTGTAATTTAATGATGAAACATATATTTCATCATTAGACATTATACTTTTTTTTTTGCAAGTCGAGCAACCTTTACATCCATTTTGCGAACATAGCTTGCGCATAACAACTATTTATGAAGGGTAAAGAAAATCACACGATTATACTTTTACTTTTTCATGAAATATGTGAATAATATATTTTTGATGAAAATCTTCAATAGGTAAATATTGTGATCAAAATATTTCCCGATAGAGTTTTCTATGTGAAGGAGAAACCTTAATCCCGCGGAGTGTGATTGAAAAGTATAAACTAATAAAATTGGATTCGGTACATTAAGTGAATTTGCACATAAATCTTGCACGTCAGTGCTACACCAGCGGGTTAGGCGCGGAGCTATGAATATTGTGTATGCGGTATCTTGGAAAATTTCTCGTAATATTAGTCAATAATACTTATTGTGCAAATACATTTGCTGAATAAAACAGTAAATAACGTAACAATTTTATTATATATTGAGTCATAATCAGTTTTAGGAGTAGTTTGTATTTTGGACAGTGTGTGTTTCACGGAGCAAATACAAAGGTGTGTTTATAAATAAGTTTGACAATTAAATATTAAGTCGTTCTATGTTTCGTATTTCGTGTAACTCTCCATCTGTTAATGTGTGGTAACGAAAAAAGATAACGTACAAGTCCTGAAGTATAGATAAAAATAGTTACAAAAAAATTAGGTAGTCGATACGAAACTATCCCCCGGTTTCTGAACGGCTGATTAGCTTAATCTGTCGTCAAAAAAACTGTTAACGACTGTGATTGATCGACCGAAAGACTAACAACCAATCACACCACTTAGAATGAGATTTGACATAAGATTAACAAATTTTTGTGTTGATCAACGTTTCAAAATCCGGGGGTATGTATCTTAAATGTAGGTACTTAAACAGCAGTAGCCGGGTAGCCCTACGTTTATACAAATAACATGTTAATAAAATACTTAGGTTTATCTATCCAAAATGGCGGCTTCATACTTCCACAGCCTGCAGTTACGGGTTAACTCTGTGAAAAGTTAGCGAAAACCTCGGCGTTCATAAGTCACCGTCAAGATTCGAACTTAAGACTTATGCCGCTGCGCCCGCTAATATATTCACGGGAACGATTTGATGCTTATCCCTAGTATTCTGTTTATAAGATTTTATTTTATTAAGCGTCATTATTTTTTCAGTATTTATATTTTATTGGTCGTCTATTAAAGTTGAAATTTCTGTGTTTTTCAAGTGACTAGGTAATGTTTTTTTATGTTCATTCAAACAAACTTGTATAAAAAACTTGTATAAAATGTATTTGTATTTTGTTTTGTTTTTCCTATTCATTTTTGGTTTGTGTGTATGGTACATTTATCGTTTAAAATATCGTTTAATAGCGGTGCTTAATTTTGTATACAACATCCCTTTTCTCGTGGCACTTCAGATATTCAGAAAAGTGGTATGCAAAAATATGTATTTATTAGCTTCTAAATAAAAATTATACTACTTTTACTAAATTCAACCCCAAAACTATTAATAACATAATATACTATCCAGCCAAGTTAACGTCTGGAGCTAAAAAATAAATAAAAATATAATGACGTCACAAAATGAATTTCCTAGGAATAGAGCCTTATCGGGCGGCCACACGCGGATCGAAATGAAAATATAACATAACTGAAGTCAACAAAGCACAAAATTAGTTTTTATCCGAAAATAGTAAGAAAAAACTGGTGGTCCTGCAAATACGAGGATACGGGACGGGGGTAGTTACGGTAAGGTTCGGAAGATTCGATACTTCAAAAATTTTTGACGACCTCCGTGGTCGAGTGGCGTACGCACCGGTTTCAAGGTGTCGCTAGCTCTGAGGTCCCGGGTTCGATCCCCGGTCGGGTCAATGTAGAAATAAACTTTCCTACATTGTCTCGGGTCTGGGTGTTTGTGGTACCTTCGTTGTTTCTGAATTCCATAACACAAGTGCTTTAGCTACTTACTTTGGGTTCAGAGCAATGTATGTGATGTTGTCCGCATTTATTTATTTATTTATCCATGATATAAAAATTCATCCCGATTTCCCTACTCACGCTATAACTTCCGAAAGACTGTTCCAAATTGGATAATTATTTTTTATTATGTTCCATATTCTAAGGATTTTTTTTAAAGAGAATAATAAAAATCAATTGGAACTGAAAATCGAAATAAAAATAATTATTTAAGTAGTTTGTAAAAATTAAATTCATCGTGATCAATAGAATAGGTTACTAAAACACTGTATTCGATGCAAGTTTTTGTGCTACTTTTATGCAGTAATATTGGAAGCCTGAATGTTTGGGAAAGCGCAAGGCAAAAATAATTTTGTTTTATTAAATTTTCTACATACATAGTTTTATTCGTTAAACTAAGGTTTAGCCTTGCTTTTTTTACCGACTTCAAAAAAGGAGGAAGTACTCAATTCGACTGGTTTTTTTTATGTTTGTTACCACAGAACTTATGACTGGGTGAACCGATTTTGATGATTCCTTATTTATTTGAAAGCTGGTGCTTCCCGTGTGGTCCCATTTTGGTCCAGTTCAGACGGTGGAATCCATAAGAAATAAATGTAAGACTTATTTTGAAGTCGGTTTTTTTTTATTATTAACTTTATGCTTTGGATCAAAATCATTATCAATAACGAGAGTGTTGCCACTCTGATCCTCTGTCATTTATATTTGACGGCGATATCAAAACACAAACCGATGCCTCATACGTTTGTAGTTTTAAGGGATTGTTAGCTTTTTCTGACGGTAACCTTATTTTTACTTTCCTACAAAAACATTTATTTATTAGTTTGACCTATTTTTAGTTACACCATGTACTCCAATACAACATGTGAACCAAAAATACAAGGGGACCAATTTTTATGATCTCTGATTTTTTGGATTTGTGTCCGTCCTAATTAGCAGAATAACGACAAAATATTGAAAAAAAAAAAAAAAAAAAAATGCTTTACTACCTTCTTACGCTTGTGAAAACACGGGACATTGCATGTTTTACATGACATGTTAATAGACCTTATGATTGTTGGCCGTAAATTATATTTTCAATAGTTCAAAAAAACTTCAATTATAATATTTTTCACCAAAACAATAAATGCCCTTTACTTGGCAATCAAGTAAAAATAAACAATTTCTTTTTTAAATAACAATCGTTCAATAAAAACCAAGCTCCAGAAACTGGAATAAACTGGAATAAACTGGTCCCTATCAATTAGTATGAAAACGTCTAGTTTTTCAAAAGAATGGATTAATTGGGACTGTAGTTTTTACTTTTTTAAACGGTCGCGATATCAATTAGTTGTTACTTCAAACTCTAATTGGTTATCAACGCGACTTGCACTTAAAAAAACAATTTATTCGTATGAAAATTGATACTTCATTTTATTTAATCGTGACAATTTTACACTATGTGGGTAAGTCAAGTAATTTGGTTATGTTATCTAATACTGTAAATATGCTATAGGTCAATTCTTTATTTTACCCCTAAGAAAAAGAAGGGGTTTTATAAGTTTGACGTGCCGGTTTTTGGAATCGTAGCTCTTAAACGAATGGACCGATTGTTGTGCGACTTATTTTGTTTGATAGCTGACTGATCGAAATATTTTTTAGCTATAATTTGTAAAAATCAGTCCGACAATTTGATAGATGTCAACTATTGCCAAACAATACCGGAGATTTTTTATTTTTTTATTTATAGTGACTATCGACCTTTTCCTCCTTTCCTCTAGAATGACACAAGATAATAAATAGGTAAACATTAACAATACCTAACCCTACGTTCTTGTGAACACAACAATGTACACAAACAAATGACATCGATAGAAATACTCAATTTAACCCGTCGCCTGCCGTTTCTAATTTCAGTCAACCCTTACAATTAGCAGGGGGCCTGTAGGACCCGCTTTGGTAACGGGACCCGGAATGTGCACTCGTAAACTCAACCCTTGCATGCCATTGGTAAGTGGTGGGATAAGGGTTAAGGATCGATAATATTATATTCGTGCTTGTAGTTTAAAATTGGTTGTTTTGAAACTGTGACTGAACGTAATTAAATTATTTAGCCTAATCGTATTAAGTAGCCTGGTCTGAATGCAGTATGGGGTAGAATGAGTGAGGTAACCATTTTTATATTGAATGGTCAGGTTTAGTCAGTGCAAGTGCAATAAGTGTTTTCAAGATTAAATTTATCACATATAGACACGCTGTAGGTCTATCTGTCAATTTACACCAATCACGATACAGTACCTTGTGTCTTTTTGTTAATCGAGAACTCCCTCATTGCGGTCAAGAATGTAGTTTATTTTTTCAATAAAATAATAGATTTACCTACTCTCTACTTTCTAGTCTTTATGAATCTAGGCATTATCTATACTTATAATAAATCTGTAGAAGTGAAAATTCTGTACATTGAAAATATCGAAAAAATAAATGGCGGGGGGTATTACTAGACCGTCACCGAACCGAAAAGGGTGAAGAAAAATTTTTTTGTCTGTCTGTTTGTTCAGGTATCACGCAAAAACTACCGGTTCGATTACGATGAAACTTGGTATAATTATTCTTTATTATCCTCGGCACCACACTGGGTAGTTTTTATCCCGGAAAAGTATAAACAATAAAAAACAAACTTATTTTTGCGGTTAAAAACTCATTGATAAGTTTCGTCATCCACGCGAACGAAGTCGCAGGCACAGCTAGTAATATAATATAATAATAATATCCAGGTACAACTCACACACGGTTATCTGATCCCAAGCTAAGCAGAGCTTGTGTTATGGTAACCAGACAACTGATAAACTTACTTATATATTTCTAAATTCGTACATATTATAGATAAATTACACCCAGACACCAGAACAAATGATCATGCTCATCACACAAAGATTTGTCCTGGGTGGGAATCGAACCCACGACCTCCGGTATAGCAGTCAGGGTCACTAACCACTAGACCAACAGGCTAGTCAATAATTCTTATATTTTACAAATAAGTAGGTATGTGTTACAATAGGTAGGAGTATTGACAATGATTATAATGCGTATTGATTTGCGGCTAAGTAATTGGTGTTGTGGTCAACAACTAATCGCATTTGTAAGTAGAACATTAACACTATTAAGAGGAAAGGGGAGCGGACATACTTTTGAAAATTCGGTTTTTGAAGAAAGTATTGCTGTCGCTCTAATTCCCCCCGCCCTCTAATTCGTGCGATAAGGACAACTGCAGCTCAGACCGAAAAACTGACGAAAAATCGAGGTTTGGCTCTCGTCTATTTTCTCCCCCAATTCTTAACCAATTTTAAAGATATTTCATATACTGCATAAGAAAAGAATAATCTGTGTCTCTATTTTTGCCCTTTTTCAATAATCGTTGCCAAATTTGAAAAAAAAAACGCCTCTGAAAACTGCGTTCAAAATCGGCACTTTTTAGAAGGTTCTAGTTTCTTTAAATATAACTTACTTTAAAAAAGGAAAAAATAGGAGCATAGATCTAGTTCATATTTATATTACTGCAAAAAAACATAGCCCTAAGTTCAGAAACCAGCGAGAAAACAGACGAGAACGTTTGTATGGAGAAAAGTCCACTCCCCTTTCCTCTTAATGAGTGCCTGATTTCCTTCTGTGTTATAAAAAAGGTATACAAAAGTATGAATATACGTGACTTACAGTTTTGCCGAACGCGTATTGGCTCGAAATTTGTTAAAATTGACAGAAGGACCTGACAGACTAGCACCTAGCGGATTAGTTGAATTACGAAAACCTTCATTGTCTCTGTTAAAGGAGCCTAAACACGCTGTGATTTGACCAGACCTACATAAAAAATAACAATATTTCCTGAAGCCTAAACACAAAATACACTCTACATAAAACCGATACACACATAAGTGCCACACATTAACCTGTATACTTCCCAATATACATATATTAAGAGTAACTTTTTAGTACCAAAAAGTACCTAAAAAGATAAAATTTCGCGATAAGTGCATCGGGCGCCTGATTAAAAGAGTAGAGCAATCTACTTATGCGTAAAACATCTTTGTATTCAGATTTTTACAGCGATCCCAAAGGGTTGTTTTGGTAGAATGGTAGTATATAATTTTATGGACACCATAAAAATATACTGTGGTTTTTGTAATACTGTTGTTTGTTTATGGGCATGATGTAGATGGTGCGTATAAACATTGATTGCATTTAATGTGATTGTATGAGATTTTGTGACTTCTAAAAAAACGGTTTAAAGAGAGTCGGATTCGCGTATGACGGGTTCCGTGCCATATTATTATGTGTATTAAATACCATATACTTTTAAAAGATACAAGAGAGGAGTATAACATTTCGTATTATTTAAATTACACACTTTTATTTTAAATTTTAGTATAAGAATACTAAAATTTAAGATTCCTAAAGTTTAGAACTTATAGCAACAGAAATACACATTCTGTGGCAATTTTAACCGTCTACCTATCAAGGTCCATAAACTCCAGTCCGCCGACAGACAGACAGATAGCGGAGGCTTAACTTAGTAATAGGGTCCCGCTGACCTTTGTGGTACGGAACCCTAAAAAACCTTTTAAAGATTTTAGTTAGTAGATAACAATTCTTCTTGTACAGTATTGGAAAATTTAAAATGTAAACATGGTATGTAGTTAGCTTGATACTCAAGAACAGAAAAAAAATTGGCCGTGATAACCGAAATCTACACAGGCGAAGTCACAGGCAAAAGTAAGTTGTTTTAATAAGTCCCACCCCTCACGTCTAACCTCTAATAAAATAAATAGTCCAAAGAAACTTCTTTTAATACAAAATCTCAAAGGGTTAACCCTCAATATTTGTACCCACGCATATTAGCAAAACTAATACAAAACTCTATGAAATTCCATATGAAAATATGAACCATTAAGTTTAGGCCCAACTTTAAGTAACCCTTGAATTTAATAAGCCGGTGGTGACATCTGGCGGGAGTTTCGGAGAATTCATAAACGGGAGGGCACTCATTTATATTAGGTTACGTAAGTTTTAGAAATGTTATGTTTAGATGTTTCTAAGAAATTGTAAGATATGATTTGCCGTATTGAAAAAAATATTTAGATTATTGGGTAATTTTCTTTAAGAAATATAGGTAGTTCAAGTTGTGTTTTGCCTATTTTATGATAATGAAAACGAGATACATTAGATTTTTTTATATATGTTTGTCTATTTGACATTTATTCAATTGCCTAGTGTACATACAGGTATTATATTTTATAACAAATGTGGACAACATAAAATGTATCCAAAGTAAGTAGCTTAAGCACTTGTGTTATGAAATCAGAGACAACGAAGGTACCACAAACACCCAAACCCAAGACAACGTACAGAAGTTTTTTTCTCCTCCCCCATCCGGGCTTCGAACCTAGGACCTCAGAGCAAGTGACACAATGGAACCCAGTGTGAATGCTACTGGACCAGAGAGAAATCACATCTTTTTTCTTACGTAACAGAAAGTTCATTACATTCTTCAATTTCCTTTCTTAACATTTCACATCAAGCAGTACATTGAATGTTAACAAAAAATTATGAATTCTTCAAATCTTAACTCAATATCGCAATGAACGGGAATCGAATGAAGAATGAATGAATGAGTGAACGTGAAGGAATTGCGTTGCAGAAACAATCGTGAGATGTGAAAGGAAATCGAATTTCCTTGGAGAAATTGACGAGTATAGCTCAGTGACATTTCTACCATTTTATTCCTTTATTTAAGAAACTCTGTTCTGTTATGATTTATTGGAAGTGTTTTTTGCTTAGAGTATAGATAAGAAACTAAAGAGTGACCCTATCAGTGTATGAACCGTGAGCACTAGTATGAACTAGTTTTATCGTAAACTTTGTGTCAAGACGGAGCGCGCCGTTTTAATAAAACTATCTAAAACCCTAATATTATCCAAACAATGTCGAAACCATCGCTATTTTCGCATATAAGTCTGTCGTTGCGCGAAAAATAACTTTAAATCAGTAAACAAATGTACTAGATACCGACAAAAAGTGCTCTCGCTTGGCACGAAGGAAAACTAGCGATACTATCGGTCTATAGTTATCTATAGTCTAAGGTTTTTTGACATTGACTTGAATTAATAACGATAGGTACATACGAGTATTGTAGTGTCTGTTGCTGTGTTAGGTAAGTTTTTTTAGTATAAATATTTTGATATTTAAGCAATTGAGCTGATTTGATTGATCAAGTGATCAAAAATAATTGCTTTTATTCATGACTTAATTTATGGTAAAAATAGGGAAACCTAGTCTTTAGTCCATATTCATTAATATAGAAATCATGCATCTATTTATTTTTGTTTTAATTATAATGTACTAATATAATATCAACATTTTTAGAAATTACTATCTCTACGAAACCTATGTACCTACTACATTTATAAATCACATTTTAAATTATCTTTCATTTACTTTGCATTATAAATTGGTTTATTTGAATAAAAAAAATTATATGAAATTTGAAGTAGGTAAGTGGAACAAAAAAATAAATTATGTCTTCAAAAATACTTGTACCAGATCGAATCTTGTGACCTACATGCTTCTATTGTCTTGCTTCGAGTATAACTCTCAACGTTGTCGGCAGATTCGTGCCAAGACACGATACTAACAAGGCTTAACCTTAATCTTTATGTAAATGAAATATTTATAATACAAAATATATTTCGAACTGAGGAATCTTATAATAATTCTTAGTCATATTTTTAGGTACTGTTAGGAGCAATACTGAGTCCCTGTTGGAGCGCCTGGTGATATTATAATAGCAGCGAGCCGCGACGCAACCTTAATTAGCTGTTATTAGTTTTTTAGTGACATATCATCCTTCCTTCTATCAGCACTTGTGCTATGAATACACGTTTTATTAATTATCCATAATCCACTCGTTTAATTTATTTTAAAGTCCTGAATATCTATATACATGGTCCTTCGAGCCGGATGGTGTTAATGAACTATATATACTCGTATAATCGAAGATTCATGAAATCAGCGATAATGAAGAAAAAATAACCAACAGTCCCTATTACTAAAATTTTAGGTTAACGTGAAAGTGAGGTTGTATGTTTGTTATTGTTTAACGCTGAAATCACTGAAAAGAATTTGATAAAAATAAAAGAGAAACTTATTAGGTACAATAACGCGTAGACTATACTAAAAAAAGGGTTGTTGCTAGAGTTCAAATAACTTCTTCTAAAGTACAAATAGATACAATAATGTGTTTCTACTTTGACATTTTGATTCAAATAAAACAAGTTCCATCCCCAGTTCCCTTTACACTAAACCTTTCTGTGTGCCTACTATCACATTTTGACCTTTATCGAAGAGTTAAGCACACAACTTAAAACAGTTGAAGTGGCTAGGATCGAGCTGTTTTCGCTAAGTTCCCTCTACGGTGGAAATGTTGCATTTTTATACGAATGGAGTGGCCTCCACTAGTGTGTCAATGTTTGTTAGCGAGAAAAGCGTTTCCATGTCTTTTTTTAGCTTTTAACCGGTGACCTAGTGAAGATTTGTTTGTTAACGTTTTGTTTTGTAAAAGGTTATTTTTCTGTTTTGTTTTTTTTTGGTAATATTTTTTATGCCATTTATACGAGATGTTTATTGCAAATAAATTATTTGGATTTTGATTTGGTTTTTAATTAGGCTTAATAATGTGCGTTTAGGAGGACGCAAAATGTACATGTATGAAATATCTGTATTTCTGTATAACAACCTTGTTTTTGCGTATTAGGTAAGTCTAATAAGGAATAGTACAAAAAAACCGGTTTTATAATGAATGGTGTAAAATTATTATCAAATTTCTGTTTGAGAAAAAAAATACCATTATCATAAAGGGGGATTGCTTATCAATAACCATTCTCAGGTCCAAATAACAAACAGAATTCTCACTTTTTCCAAATGATCATATATTTTTTTATTTATGTAGAGATAAAAACAACATGATACCAAATTTACAACAGGCTTGCACCCTAAAACATTAATATAACAAAAACCCATCAAAACATAAATTAGGTATTCATACAACATTTAAATGCTAACATTCGGCCAATGCTCTAAAAACGACAATGGTAGCCTATTTCGTTAATGGTTCGCTTCTCGGAATACCCCCCTAATTATGCGTAGGCAAGACGCATGCATTTAAATTGTTTGCATTTTCCTCCCTCCCCCTTTATCGTACAAGGGATGATTGTAATTTTAAAATTTTATGTGTTTTTGTATGTATGGGATTTTACACCTTATTTTGTTTCTAATTTTATTTATTTACGCAGATTTTTTTGTTAAATTCGACATAGTTATTGCATGCACACCTTGCCTTTTCGTTAACGTAATAGATCAATATTATAATTGATTATAAACCATTATTTTTGTATAGATTAATAAGTATAATTAGTAAATTGCTGTGATATTAACAAGTTCAGAAAAAAAGGTTATCCAATTTATGTGTATCCAATAGTTACAATACCAACAACATGTAGAATAGAAATATCATTCACATATAATACATGTAAAAGATAATTATAATATAGCGTAATAAATTTCGAAATTGTGAAATGTGTTCCCATATAGAGAAGGCACGAGCATTGATCACCACGCTTGCTCTCTGCGGGTTGGCGATTTCAGATCCCAAATTTTGGAATCCAGGTTTCCTCACGATGTTTTCCTTCACCGTTTGTTAGAAGTGTCTTTAGAAAAATTAAGAAAGTACATATAACTTTGAAAAGTTACATTGGTACTTGCCCGGGTTCGAACCTGCAACCTCGTGCATACAAATCCGTTCATTGAACCGCTAGGCCACCACGACATTATACTATACTCACTTGCTCTATTAAATAAAGTTTCCCTTCAAAATATATTGAGAAGCCACGCAGGTAATTCGTATTTGACGAAGATAAAATTAAATGTATTAACGCAGAATTTCTTACATTCCCCACATCATGTGAAGGTGTGATCGTACTGCCAGCAAAAATGTTTTAGCTATTACCATTTTTGACCTGAAAATACATTTATTTTTAACCGACTTCCAAAATGGAAATTCTAAGTTTCACTATCTGCACATTTTTAACGTACTTGCGATTTTCGTAATTTGTAATGTAGGTACCTTCTAAGACAATAATATTTGTTAGCAAATTTTTGGTAAACTGCCTCGTTGGCCTAGTGGTTCTAAGCGCGACAACTACGCTAGAGGTCTTGGGTTCGATTCCCAAGTCGACCAAGGTGTTATTGGGTTTTTCTATGAAATTCTCAGTAGCAGGTCAGAGTTTGGGTTTGTGCCCGGTTAGTGGCAATAGGCTCGCCCCCTATTACATGGGACCTAAACATACCGGCGAACTGTGGGTGTACATTGGTACACCTCTGCCTAACTCTTCGGGGATACTGGCGTGATGGTATGTTATGTTAATATTTGGTAGAGGATACAATAGACCCTCTATTTTTTACATAAAAATCCCTTAGCTGTGGAGTTATAAAGTAATAGAAACTCACAGATTTTTTATAATCATGAATTAAATATTTACATGAAAATAACGAGTTTTTTTTACATGTAAGAATTCTTTACATTCCACATCAATTGTTTTGTTGTCTGTCTCTTAGAAAATGGACGGTGCATCGCCCAAGACCGTAGGTAAATACAAAACTCAAATATTTATGGAACTTACGCGTAAGCCACGTATTTGTGAGTAAGGAAAATTCACATAGCAACCGTGTGTCGGGAAATATGGAGTATTTGTGTATCCAAACTTTGTATGAGTTCAATCTCATGAATAAAATAATACTTAGGGTAAAACTGACACGAACGTTACTAGGCTAAATGAAGAAGCTTTTATTTGTAAAAAGTTTTTATTGTGCGAATTGCCTTTGTATGTCTGAAGCATGATATTGTTATTTCATACAACGTACATTTGAATAGACAGTAAGCTGTATTGAAACTTGGATACAGTTGAATTACCTCGTTGCGCAGTGCTGATAACCCGCTGACGTAAGTCAGAAGAGATCTATTAGCTTTACGAGTAGATTAATATTTAGCTTATGCATCAGTTCTCGCTTATACTCGCTTATATTTGACGGGCCTGTTGGTCTAGTGGTTAGTGACCCTGACTGCTATACCGGAGGTCGTGGGTTCGATTCCCACCCAGGACAAATGTTTGTGTGATGAGCACGATCATTTGTTCTGTGTCTGGGTGTAATTTATCTATAATATGTACTTATGTATTTAGAAATATATAAGTATGTTTATCAGTTGTCTGGTTACCATAACACAAGCTTAATCTGCTTAGCTTGGGATCAGATAACCGTGTGTGAGTTGTCCCGGAATATTATTATTATTATTATTCAGAACATTAAACACACATTACAAGTACAATTTCATACAAAATGAATTTCCTATCACAAAATGCATACATAACACAAATAAACACAATTGCTATAACATTTGCATCAGGCGTAATGCAAAATACGTAAGGCGCTTTATTTCGCACGATTTGCTTGAAATAACTTAAATGTCGTATACAAAGCGAGCCCAATTATTTAATACGGATTAACAGGCCCCAGTACATTACAGGATGACCCATTAGGCTGTTGCGGTGAACAAAATTGGTGTCCATTTGGCCGCCGCAATGTTGCAGCTAAATCGCAAAAAGACTTAATTTCGTTATGGTTAGGCAAACTGTAATTGTTCAGCTGTTTGTAACGTTTAATTGTGGGCTTTGAATTTTTAATGTTACACTGCAGGTGTTTAAATTAAATTTATAGATACGTCTCCACGTTTGCGTGCATGTAGTAGATGGCTTTGTTTAAAGTTTCATTAAGGTAATTCGGGCTAGTAGCGGAATTACTGACCACAATCCCTGTGGTCAGTAATTCCACTGCAAAGCGTGAAATCTTGACATGGATTAAGTCTCTTTTTGTGGCTTCTTTTGTAACCGTATTTAAAATTAATGTAATATAATGCTAGCTGATCTCTAAGTAAAATTCTGACATGACGTTTCAAACCATCGTGAAGTGTGAAAATGTGAACGTTTTATAATAATCAAGTAAGAAAGAGTTTTACTTAAATTTGGCAAAATAATATTGCTATTCATTAATACGTTTACTTGCGTCAGTTTAGTTTCTTTGACTTGCCATGACCTAATCATCAGGCGTTCAAATTTAAAATATTTCATCATCCAAAATCAGAATCCATTTCGTATAATCCACAGCTTCAAAGCCAAAAATAATTACAAAATCCGTAGCAAGACTTAAATAAAATCAGACTTCATTAAGTTTACCTAGAAAACAGATCTAGACAAAACAAACATCTTATTCATTTAATCTCAACTTAGCCTCATGAACTACGAAAGCACAAGACTTGCATCTTAGAAGTAAAACCCAGACGCTACAAAAACCATTTACAAATAAAACAGGAGTCTCGCCTTAATGAATGCCTAATTAAAACTTAGTTGGATATTACACCAGCGCTCCGTAATTTGTTGATTGCAGAAATGAATTACCAGATTTAAGTTTAGTGTGAAAAGAGATTGTTTTGATAACTTTTCATAATCTAATAATAGTGTACCCTACCTTTAATAAATACTTACTTTATAAATTTGATTTAGTCAACTAAAAAAAAAATCATTTTCCAAAAAAAAACCGACTAAAAATCCCTAAAAGCACTGTAAATTTCGCCAAGATTCCATCATCAGATCCCGATTTGGTGACTATAGGACCATTTGGGAAGTATACCCTTCCAACAACAAAAAAATTCAAATCGGTTGACAAGCAACGGAGTTATGCGCGAACAAACATAAAAAAAAATACAAGCATCCGAATTGAGAACCTCCTCCTTTTTAGAAGTCGGTTAAAAATAATGGTTGTGGTACAATAAATGATCAAATTATCACTCAAATAATAAATAAGTAATGATAAAACATCATACTATTAAATATGAATTAAATTGCGAAGTAATTAATTTTATTAGCTTCAAAAGTCAAACAAAAGATTTTGAGATATAATGGCTAATGAGATATATCTTGAGTTCTGAAATAGCGTTAGAATATTCCTTAAAATATTACTACCTAAATGAGACGAATTAACATATCTTTTAAACTATCGCGCTGCACGTTTATAGTAATATTATAAAACGGGGATTAGCGCGTACATGCTTAAATACCTCTGAGTCTGCTTGCGATCACGGCCTGTGTAACCCGGTCAAAACGTCAAGCCCTAAAGGTATTTATGCATGTACGCGCTAATCCCCGTTCTATAATATTACTATGAATTAATAAATCATTTACATACCTTCTTTAATATACATAATGAAAAGCTAATTAAGGCACACATTTCTTAAAGCCAAAGCCTTATAATATTCAAACAAGCACATCAAAAATTAACGTAAGCAAAGTCTAATATGTACTACAAGCTAATCTTAAACCTTTGTTCTAGAAAAATCTTGAAGTCGCCACGTGAAAGAAACAATTTTCATGTAGAAGATATTCAAGTCTTTCAGAATAATTAAACAGCTGTTTCGCTGTGTAACCTTTGCTATACATTCTGCTTCTTAGTAAAATTCTGGACACGCACGCTCATAACGACGTTCAGTTTGGTCTAAGTTAAAAGAAACTCCATTTTTTTTGTGTCCATATGTTTTTAAGAATGTATTGATACTGAAAAAATGTGTGCAAACAATCACATAACATTATTATTCTGTTTTATAGAAGAAATTGAGTTCGTTTACGTGTAAAGCAAGCTCCATGCACCACGATGATACAATGGAAAATATAGTTTAAAAAGATAACTGAACTGAAATCAGTAAGATTTCAACTTGAAATAAGTTAGTAGTTACTTATCACCAAAAACAAAAAAGCACCTTAACACGTAATTAAGTATCTATCAGTTACTACTTTACACCTTTAATGATAGACCTGACTTGACATAGAGGCTGCTTAAGACGTTACGTTTTTCGACATTCCTTCAGCTATATATAATGCATATAGGTACAATCCGCATAATATTACTCCTTGTACCAAACCCCCAAAACTTCGCATCCGGAACCCAGCAATTTGCACCTCCATATCATTAGTGATTCGGACGCTAATCGCTAACCGATGCCCACTGGTCTAGCTATCGATCCTTGTTATTTATTCACAGTAAATAAACATAACATAACATACCATCACGCCTGTATCCCCGAAGGGTTAGGCAGAGGTGTGCCAATGTACACCCACAGTTCGCCGGTATGTTTAGGTCCCATGTAATAGGGGGCGAGCCTATTGCCACTAACCGGGCACAAATCCAATCTCCGACCTGCTACTGAGAATTTCATAGAAAAACCCAATAACACCTTGGTCGACTTGGGAATCGAACCCAAGACCTCTAGCGTAGCAGTCGCGCTTTGAACCACTAGGCCAACGAGGCAGTTTCACAGTAAATCAGGGATATAATATTGTTTGCTGGTATTTTGTCATGTAACGTTTGACGACATATTATTTGCTGGTCCAGGTATTGCGCTATGTCCACGTGGGTGTAAGCAGGGAAAGATTTGTAGGTTATTTAAGGGCTTATTTTGTATGGTTATTGGATTTAGTTAAGCCTTTAAATGTAATGAACTATGAATGAATACAAATATGGTTATACATAATGACATTTCAGGAAAATATTCTTGAAGAACATTGTTGGTGGTGTTGTTGAATGTATTTTGTACGGTAAGATGTATTCGGTACATTTATGATATTAGTATGGATTTGACAAGAGATGTTATAAAGCTTTTTAAAATACATTTTTCAAAAAAGACTTACCTATTTCTGTCCCAAAGCAGGGCAAAGGCCTCTCTACCATCCTTCCATTTCTCTCTCTAATCAAAGGAAGCCAGCTCAAAAACTTTTTCTAATACTTTTTAGTACAATATTTACTACCTAGCTATTCTTTTAAAAATCGAAAGGAAGGAATCTATACTATAATATTATAAAGCTGAAGAGTTTGTTTGTTTGTTTGTTTGTTTGGTTGAACGCGCTAATTTCAGGAACTACTGGTTAGAATTGAAAAAATCTTTTTGTGTTAGATAGTCCATTTATCGAGGAAGGCTTTAGGATATATAACATTACGCTGCGACCAATAGGATAGGTGAAAAATGTCACAAAAACTGGGAAAAATATTCATACTTGAAAGCTTCCGTTGCGTGCGCTGCGTAAACGGTTCGAGTTACCCAAAATACATGTAGGAAAGAATTGTTCCTCTTTAAATGATCTAAAAAAATGTCTGCGACAGTATATGTCTATCTTTTAAGATTGACTCACTATAACCTTTTTTAAGGTAATCATTTGGTCGAAATTAATGCATTATTGCCAATTATTTGCTAGAGTTTTATCAACATAATATTAACTAAAATTATCATTTACGCAGAAATACTTTTTTTTTAAACTTCTTAATCGCGGTCATAATAACAGAAATTGACGCGGACGAAGTCGCGGGGATCAGCTAGTAACTAATAATGAGAAAGATTGAAACAGTAATTATTTCCTGCCGATCTTTAGCTTATTTTCTTTTGTTAAGTGCACCTTGAATAAACAATACAGAACAATCGTAGGGCTTCCACTTTCCTTTAACACAGTGACTGACGATCAATTTGACTAAATGTTTTAATTCATTTTTTTTATTAATTGATTGACATGACGACCTCCGTGGTCGAGTGGCGTATGCACCGGTTTCAAGGTCTCGCTAGCTCTGAGGTCCCGGGTTCGATCCCCGGACGGGTCAATATAGAAAATCACTTTTCTACATTGCCTCGGGTCTGGATGTTTGTGGTACCTTCGTTGTTTCTGAATTCCATAACACAAGTGCTTTAGCTACTTACTTTGGGTTCAGAGCAATGTATGTGATGTTGTCCGCATTTATTTATTATTTATTTATTATTACATTAAGAATATTAATATATTAGTTTAGGGTGGAATAGATAGCCAGTTAAAATGAACCAGACTAACCTCAAACGTGTAAAGGGATAAGTAAATATATTTACTTAGTCTATTATAACTAGGTAGTATATTTCTAAAGTCATACAAGTAAAATTTATCCATAGTACTTAATTATTGTTTCATATTATTTTCAGCCATTATCGTGCCACTGCAGAGAAAAGGCCTCTTACATATTATAAAAATACTAGCTGTACCCGGCATGCGTTGCAATGCAATTTTTTCTACCTACCACCTGCCTACTACCTACCTACTACCACTTAGGGGTATCAAAAATAGATAGTAGCCGATTCTCAGACCTACTGAACATGCTTATAAAATTTCATAAAAATCGGTCAAGCCGTTTCGGAGGAGTATTGTAACTAACATTGTGACACGAGAATTTTATATACAAAAAAATAAATATTTTATGTGTAAGCAATCCTGTATGTATGTCGGTTTGCTGCGTTCTCACGGCTGTCATGTTTAAATCTTTCATTATTTTTTTCCGCTCTGAAAAACGCAAATCGGTGTTCTGCTATCCACTAGATTACTTCTTTCCGTACTCAAGTCCATCCGAGTTGCTTTTGCAACCTACGAATTAAAACCATTAAAACTCCTAAAAACAATTACCCATCGCATTATTGCAGCCCCCAATCAACAAACACACTCTAAAACTTTTCCTTCAACAGTAAACATTCTCCCAAAGCAAGACTAAGCAGAAAGGAAAACGTTTGAAACTAGAAGCAGAGATCGCCAACCCTCGGCACGGGAACATAAACAACACCGACTTATTAATGGATCGGGAAACAGAATAAGTAATTGTTATTTAAACTGAAATCCTATAAAAGCTTCTTACTTATCTTATCGATACGTTAAAGTTAACAAATAAACAAAAATTTGGTTTGATTAGTTTGGATTTGTTTACATAAAAATGTGATTTGTTTACGATTGAATTGTTATTGTGCCTTGTTTGTATTGTTTCAATAAATAAGAAACACTGAATTATTAATAATAATTTTATTATTTGTTAAAATGTTTTGTTCGATGCAAATGCTTTGGCTTTACTAAGAACAAAATTATTCAGTGGTTATTGAACAAGTGTTATTTTGAGTTAATAGATTGGCTTAATTGCACATTTTTTAAACACAGGCTTTTTACGACGAGGTGCTAAGCCTATTAAATTTTTTGATGAATAATCACAAAGTACACATATTTCAGTCAGTCTCAGTCGTGGTGGCCTAGTGGTTCAATGAACGGATTTGTATGCACAAGGTTGCAGGTTCGAACCCAGGCAAGTACCAATGTGGCTTTTTTCGAGTCGAAAAGTTATATGTACTTTCTTAATTATTCTAAGACACTTCTCACAAACGGCGAAGGAAAACATCGTGAGGAAACCTGGATTCCAAAATTGGGATCTGAAATCGCCAATCCGCAGAGAGCAAGCGTGGTGATCAATGCTCTTGCCTTCTCTATATGGGACGTTTATAGGCTGGATTATTACACATATTTGCGTTGGTACTTACAGAAACACTAGCCCACACTAAAAGTTTGAATAAAAATCACATTCTGCCCACCACAGTAAAAGTCGTAATACACCGAAGCAAAGTAGATGTAAAGTGCAACAACTAACAATATAGCAAGCTGCTCCGATGCTGGGTAAACGGAAGTTAGCGAGCGCATACCAACTTCTTAATAAAACACTTAAAGTCACCAGGTTATCCACAATTACCAAGGAAATTCTTGAAAAGTTATTTCGTCATTTTTCCTCAGAACTATAATGGATTCGATTCTTGACTAATAAACAACCGGTTAGCATTTAATTCTTGAATTGATTTTCACATCGCTTTTCCGACCATGACTATAAAAAAAATATAAAACGCTCACTAAAGTAAGGATCAAAAACTAAAGTCACATTCAAATAACATCGATACTCTCCCATCACTATTTCACATATGATATACAGGGTGTAGTCAAAACTACGAATATTATCTACTGAATATTTACCGTTGGCTCGAAGTAAGTTTCCGAACAGTTCGACATGAAATTTTACTAGATTAGTTCTCTCAAGTACTTTGGGATAAGTTTAAGTGAGAAGGTAAGGGAACCTGTAGAGTCGATATGCGAGTAGGTAACTACTTGTTCATAATGTTACTGTCTTCTTAGGTATAATGTAGATTTTCTAAAAATTTGGTACTAATAGCTCATGAACAGGTGATTTGTTCAGTAGGCCTCAACCCAGAATACTATAATTAAACATCAAAAACAGGAACTAGTATTATAGGAAAAAGTGGGGAAAAAACGTCTTCAAAATTAATTAGTTATAATTTAAACCCCTATTTCTTCCATAGTACGTAAATTTTTCTTTACTTTGCAATTCGAGAAAAAAAAATATTGCCATGGTTTTATATTTGGCCAAGAAATAGCTTAGCATGAACTGAAAAACCCAACGTAGTAACTAATCTGCTTTTTTTTTAATCTCAAGGAAAAATATTTCCTACCACATACTACTAAGCTAATCCAAACCCCTTTATTTAGCACAAACAAGGTATATATAATATAACAGCTAATTCACTTATCAAACACTATATTAGGTACATTGTTCAAGCTTTGACGTCGCCTCTCACGTCTTAATTAAGCGATGTTGCGACACGCACCCACCGTATTATGTTGGTGCCTTAGAGTAAGGAATGGGTGAAAATAGAGTGCACGTATACATAAAAGACGAAAGTGTTGACCGTAAGAAATTTTCGGCTGTATGTAGTCCTTACTTTCACTGATTTAAGCTATTTTCCATGCAACGACAGAAAGTTTTTGCGAAAATAGCGATGGTTCTGATATAATCAGGTTACAGTTATATCGATTAACGGGAATGAGCTCGAAACATGCGTAAATACCTTTTTGGACTTGACATTTCGACCAGACTACAGCTCTTTCGACCACGTAACACCGGCTGTGGTCGAAAGTAGAGAAATGTTCGTATTATTAGGGTAATATTAAGTTTTGAGATAGTTTTATTAAAACGATCTATTTTTATACTGTTTTTTATACGAAAATTGTTCATACTCAAGGTTCATACCCGATATGCGCGCTCTGCAGTTACTTATGTATCCTCTATTGGCACACATATATATAAATATATTATGTAGGTAGTATATGTTAGTATGTATAATTAGCAGGAAACTGCTGGTTGCTTTAGGATGTGTGGTAATCGATAAGATGGTTTGCTAGTATCTTGGATGGAAATAAATAATGTTAGGTATTTTTCAAAAGCTGTGTTCGTTTATTACAATTTATAGTGTTTATAGTATAACTTTTAAATATGTCTGAAATATATGAGATGTTTTTAATTCTATAGAAACATTTTCGTTAAAAGAAAAATGCCCGCATTTTATACATATTTGCTGCTACCTAAGATTCATTTTTGCAAGTAGGTGAATAGACAAAATTATATAAAGTAAGGAAGAAATCACAAAAAAAACATAATTCCTAATTTCACTGTATAAGGAAATTGCTTACATAATTACGAAACCAATTTCCTAATTACCTCATTGAAGTCTACTTAATACGTACCTCATTAAGACATACAGTTTATAATATTATAGGGCCTAAAAGACAATCAGTTTAGAAATATAATTTTGGCTGACGTACAAACTAATTGTGATGAAGGAAATGATGACATTCATACAAATAAATGATAATGATGATAGGTTACGGTATTATATAGAGTGGTCGTAGATTTTGAAAGCTGGAAGCGACCTAGATGGTATATATTTTTTTTTGGTTACAAATCAAATCAAATCAAATTCATTTATTTGCTAAATACAGGTACTTGTGCAAATACACAGATGGAAAAAAAAATATATTTGTGGAACACTGTATTTGACCATTGCAATGGTGTGCAAATGTTCTATTAATGTAACTTAAAATTACATGTTATTATTAATCACACATTATCCAGATTATTAACTTCACATTATTATTAATTAAATATTAAATATTATTATCAATTACACATTACTATTAATTATACCTATAGCATTACACATTATTACTAATTATAATAATATAATAATAATATAATAATCCAGCCTATAAACGTCCCATTCCTGGGCACAGGCCTCTTCCCATATAGAGAAGGCACAAGCATTGATCACCACGCTTGCTCTCTAAGGATTGGCGATTTCAGATCCCAATTTCGGAATCCAGGTTTCCTCTTGGAATGGAATAAAATATGGAAATATGGAATAAAATATGCTCTATAAATTATTTAATTTAAAACAATGGACCATCAGTACTTACTAAATATCTTCGTAAACGAGTTTCCACAATCTCACGATCCTTAAAATATATCGTACAAACGAAACCAATTGAAGCCACATCCATAGAACCATTCTCACAATTTATCGTCTCCGTAATGTGCTGAATAAAGAAATCTAGAGAAATAATAATTTTGGGAGCCATTGGGAACAGGAATTCTCCTCACGTAATTTGGACAATGAAGATTTTTTGCAACAATAGAAATTTCTGAATGTTTTCCCATCTGCCTTTAAGAATAAGGCATTTTTTTTCCGAAAACTCAAAGGCAACTTAAATTTGAGACGCTCTTAAATCTTCCTGTAAGATTTTTGCAAGAAAATTCTGACTGTTTTCCCTATATATGCCTTTAAGAATAAGGAATTTTTTAAACACAGAAACTACTAAACTTTTTGAGACGCTCTTAAAATCTATGTGTCTCTATTTGACACCCTAAAGGAAAAGAGATAGCAAGAGAATTAACGGTTATTTCAATTTCAAGTGTGTTTTCGGCCCTTAATTGACTTAATTAGATAAAGCAGATTATTGATCAATGTTGATTTGGAATTGAGTGGTGTTTAGTTAATCAAGGTAATTTGATTAAGTGGCATTGATTATGTCTTAATGTATAAGATGGTATAATACCACATACATAAGAAAGAAAATAAATAGATTTTCTTCAATTAAAAGCAGAATATTTTATAGTTTTCAACACCATTACATTTTCCTAAACTCTCAACAACTATACTCTGAAAAAAACTCGATACTGACAACTTACAGATCCATATTTAAAACAGAACAAAATAACCTCAAAATTTATCTACCTAGTCAATTTCAGGTCTATTCTGAAAACAGAGGCAACGTCAAAACACAGTTGTTAACATCACTAGCCGGCCCCTCGACACGCGTCGTGATGTCGCTACGGACAAATTGTAACAGCTGTATCGTACCGAAATACGCTGCTAGGGAGGTGGGGAGCTCGATGTTTTGTTACATCGATGATATTATAACTTATTAATATTTGATGTATAGGGTATATGTGGTTTCAATTAGTTAACGATCTGAAGAAATCATCTGAATTATTTTACATGTCATTTGCCTAGCAGTAGGTCATTAATTAATTAATAATAATATAGCATTCAAAAGGTAGGGGATAAACAATGACAGTAGATCTTATTAAGAAAATGAATGGATAGACAAACCAGCTAGAAGCTTATAAATGGTGTTCAAATTTACATTTCGCATGAAAGTTAAGTAAGAAGTATCTAGTTACGGTACTAAAAATACTGCCTACACTCAAATTACAACTATAATATTTATGTTAAGGATACCGAATAACTTAATCTTATTTTGCATTATCGATAATTACGTCACATCACTATAATCACGAATGACATGGAGACATTAAACTGGGGATTATAACCTCGCCATAATCATAACTCAATTAAATCTTTTATATTTATGACCATGATTTTAATCATAGCAGGACTTAAAATAACTATCATTTGCAATAAAATTATGAAATAGTATAGTATTTCTTCACGTTGTTTTATAGTTAGTCACTGAATAATATAAGCTTATTATTAACTAGTTCGAGAATTTATTTAGGGATGATCTTAATGTATGTGAGTTTAATGTTTTTGGAAGCCCTCGTGACGTATGAATTAAATTATCTTTAACTCCAGTAAGAAATGAAAAAATAAAATAATAGAAAACTAAATCGACAAATCGGTTTTTGGAAGATGGTATTGGATTTATTTGGGTAGTAAAATTATAATGATGCTTTTATTTTTCAACCTAATGAAAATATATAATAAAAGTTTAAAATTAAATTAAAATACGTTTAATTTATTTTTTTCCTAGTTATTAGATTTCTCTGAACTCTTAATAAAACTTTTAATTTCTTCCTAATCTAATCTTATAAGCCAGTCTTCTCCTACTATAGGACAAAGGCCTCCCTCTCCCTCTTCCACACAATTTTGTCTTGAGCAAGGATGAGCCAGTCCTTTTGGTAGGAGTCAAGCTGGTCTCCTTATCTTCTCTGAAGACCGTCTTCTTTATTTTATATCGGAATAAAAATCCTTGACAATGAACACGAAATAAATCTCGAATTAATACAACACCCACAATAATTTCCATAATTTCCGTGTTACCCATAATTAATTTAATTACAAAACGAACCAGACATTGGTAGGGCATCGTTTGCCAATGGATATGTATCGGCGACGCGTATAATTATCAGTTTGATGTAATTACCGATGACGCGACGAATTAACCGCAGGGCCGGACTCTACCAAAGCAGAGATGAGCGGAGCGGAGTTTTTATACAACCAATTCATATTTGTTATTCTGTTCTGAGACTTACGCGTATGAATCGCTCTGCTTATCTCCGCTTTGGTGGAGTCCGGCCCTAGCGCGTAAACCATGTACAAATATAAAATTGTAAGGCTAAGCTTTTTAGTGTATAAAAATGTGGCAATAGAAAAATTTAATGGTATTTATATCTCAATGGTAATTCCTGGTACATACGGACTAACTTTACAAATCAGTTATGGTTTTTATTCGTACATTGAACCTCCTCCTTTTTGAAGTCGGTTCTTATATAATCAGAATAGAGAGTGATTTTAATAAAAAAGATAAGAATAGCTTCTGACACCAACAATGCTTTACTTTGCTACTTAATTTTAAATTGCATCTTATAACTTAAATATGATGTAGGTAGGTACTTTTAATATTAAATAGTTGTTAACACTGATAACAGTTTTAAACTAGTTTAGTTTTCACTAGACTTAAGGTCAAAATCTGACCAACGTTAAAGTTTAAAATATTCCTTAAAAAACTACAGCTAATTGAAAACCGCTTTTAATCTACGTCAGTTAAAAATTAAGTTGTTAGAAAATAAATTCGCGTTAACGACTCTATCTTTTCTGATTACTATCCACCCCAAATAATTATAACAGACGTCCAACCAAATAACTATCATGAACACGATGTAATAATTAAACAATTTACTGTAAATTGAGGTTGCATGTTGGTCACTTATTTTTTCTTCCAGCCCTCTGATTGGCTGATACAAACTCTGTCATGCTAGCATATAATTTTAGCACAATTAACATCAATTATTTTGATTAAAACGCGGTTCATGCGGTGGAAAAGTACGCCATTTTGATTTTACACAAAATTGTAATTAAATTAACTGTTCAATGGCGGTTTAATTGTATTGTTAATTGGTATTGCTTTTTTGTTTGGTTTAATTGTCTATTTTGGTAATTGGATTGTTAACTGTTTTGGTTTTCGATTATGTTACTAAAGTTAACTCTAGAACTGATGAACCGAGCTTTCATTCGTTGGCTTCATCTCAAATAGGATAAGTATAAAAAAATCGGAGAAAAAATGATGTCTTCCGTAAGACATAATTTTTTCTCCAATTTTCAAAACAACGTGGCACCGCTGAATTGATGAATATAACAATTGTCAACCATTCAAATTTTCCAATAAATAGGTATTCCAAAACATAATTTTCCAATGACTTACAAAATAAAAATGACTCCTCGATACAAACAAGAACATAAATCACTGAATGGAATACGAACTATTTCGAACCGTAGATTAATATGACGAAATTCCTGAACGATTGCTTCTCCGTTGAAAACTACTTCAAAAAGATAAATAAACAAAGTTAAACAAATGTTGAAACAAAACAAACAAGCTCTGGCATTATTTTGAGAACAAAACCGAGGCACCTGGCTACTCAGCGTGTCATGGAAATTGGCTAAAAATAAAAACGTATCAAAGGGGATTTTAGAGACAATGTACAGAAGAAACAGTAGTTAAAACTGGAGTATATAATGGGAAATTATGTTACTGAAATACTTACCCCTAAAACTTCTTACCCCTAATAATTTACAATTGTTATAAAAATATTTTTTTTAGAATATTTAGTTAACAGGATGAAAAAAAAATATGTACAGGTTCATTCATCAACCATTCACAATATACATCAAATTTTGATCATAAAAAATATTTAATTTTTAATTTAAAATTGATAAGTTCAGGTCCTTTTATTTACTGTGATGGCAATTAGATTAATAACGCAGACTTTCCTTTCCTTTTTTTTTTTCCATTTCCCAGACTAGGGTGCACTCATTTTCATCATATGATAGTCTGATTTAAAAAAGTATAAAATAGGTCCTGATATATGCAAAATAAATAATTTTAAAAGAGTAAAACTACTGGACTTAATTATGCAGTGGCAGTAATACCACAATGTTTGCTAAGTCGTGTCGATGTCGGCACAAAGACAAGATGACAAAGACCGTTAACGATTCACTACTAAAATTAAATGGTGAGCTTCAATCAAGAGCTGACCTGTTACTAGGTGAAGGAATTTAGCTTCTATGCTGAACAGAATAGAAGATAAAGTTGAGAAAATCTCTCAAGGAAAAGTAGTAGGTGCACTCTAGGTTTACTCGTGGACAGGAGACCTGTATGTCTATTCTGTTAATAATTTCGGTGACAGGTGAGAGTGAAGTGACAATAAAGCTCACTTCAAAAGTGAACCCAATTGGCCTTGATTTAGAATTCAAATTCGAGAATACGTATTTGACATCTCACCGCGGATTCAGCGCGGATTCAGCGCGGATTCCGCTGTCGAATGTTACAGAATAGCACGGCTGAAAAGTTTTCGAAAAGACGAAAATGAAAATTTTGATAATGATAAATAGGGTAAATGGGTATTTTTATTTAATTTTTGTTCTCTTTCAATCTGGCTTTTAAATAAATAATAAAAAAAAATCATTTATTTCAGACTAAAAAGTCCACAGGCAAAATATTTTTAAATGCCTGATTGAAATGTGTAAGAACACTGTTATTTGGAAAACAATGGAAGCAATGGGTGAAATTTTTGAGAAAAGGATTTTGACTGCAGTTGGTAACGAAAATATAGATGATGATGAACTAAATAAGATAGTGTAGATTTTTGACCTTTGCATACAAATTATATGAGTCCATTACACCTTTGTTCAAAAATTCTCAACAGATTACATATCCCATCTAAATAGCTGAACTATTTATAATCGCACAACTAAAGGACTCGTACTGAATTTTGAGACGAACTTGTCTCATTTAAATGGCATTCCTCGCGGCCTGGAACAAGAAATATTACGGCGCGTCTTATTTGATGAATTCAAGCATACGGACAGCCAGTTTATGGAGACCTATCCCCGTACTTATGTTTGCCGTCAAGTGTAGTTAAATGTTTATGATATGTAACTTTGTGTTGCCATAAAGTTCGTAAAATGTAGGATTTTTTTTTATAAGTGTCCTATATGTTGATGGAAATTAGATTTTGAGTTTCTTTTTGAATTCTTTTGTTTTTCATAAGTGCATTGCATTGTCATTGCTTGACATTTCTTACTGTGAGACACTGACACTCAGCAAAATGATCTGTGGAGATCAGATAGGCAGTTGCTCCATGTAAAATACGTATAGTATTTAGCTGCATCCAAAAAGACTGCAAGCCGACCTTATGGCTTGGGAAAACACTAGACAAAAGAAGAAAAATGTCATGGATTTTTCTATTTACTAGCTTGTTAATTTGTCACTACTCAGGAAAAGTCTCTTGCTATATTATAGAGAAGGTTTTCTCATTTTCTCTCGCGTTTAATTAGTTTTTTTGTCTATACAATAATTTCTAAAAGGTGCTTCGAAATGTGGATAATATTAAAATTATTTTAGTATACAGGAGTAAAGAGTTACAAACAAATAGGCAAGCACATCCATCTAAAACTTACAAAACCTGGCTACCGTATTAAGAGATCTTTCTCAACTGGACGCGAAATCGCCAAGTTAAGAGGGTAGAATAATTCAACCGAGATTCAAGCTTATTTCGTTAACAACAAGATTAAAAATTCATTGTCAACGAAATTGTTAACACGTGTAGCAATAAATTTAACTGCAAGATGACTTGTTATATTATTTTAGAGAAGCAAATAAAGGCTTGGATACACAAATGATATTCAAGTTTGCAAAACAAATAATTTGTAGGAATTAGGAATATTTTGAACTGATTTGGATGGAAACATAGTCTTAACATAATATGTACCTAATAATATTGAATATTATGTGAAGTTGTATGTATTTTAGTGTTTGTGAATTATTGGTGACTGCTACTAGCAGTGTTGTCTGTCATATAGCTATAAATAACGATTGATATTCTGAATGAAAGATGAGCTTCCTTAAACCAAAATTAAACGACTTTAAATCATTTCCCGTCACTATTACTGACTCTTCTTATACATCTACAAACATTATTGTACTAGCTGTGCCTGCGACTTCGTTCGCGTGGATGACGAAACTTCTAATGAGTGTTTAACCGCAAAATTAAGTTTGTTTTTTATTGTTTATACTTTTCCGGGATAAAAAACTACCCAGTGTGGTGCCCAGGATAATAAAGAATAATTATACCAAGTTTCATCGTAATTGAACTGGTAGTTTTTGCGTGATACCTGAACAAACAGATAGAGAGACAGACAAAATTATTTTTTTTCACACTATTTGGTTTCGGTGGCGGTCTAGTAACACCCCCCGCCATTTATTTTTTTTGATATTTTCAATGTACAGAATTTTCACTTCTACAGATTTATTATAAGTAGGTATAGATAGATATGATTTTGGTACAAAAATAAATACGCCATTTAAATTGTAGGACCCATTAAAAAAACAGAAAATGCGTACCCCAAGAACAAGCGTGCTAATCCCAGCTTTAAATAGCCGTAAGTTGAGTCTCACAGTTATGTTACAGATTGATCTTGTCATCAAATCAATAACTTAATATTTCTTTAACTGGAAAAATTAATACGTTTATTAAGTAGCAGCGACAATTTCGCCGACGACAGCGCATGCGTCACATCTTAGTTTGTTTGTCTGTGCTGTTAAAATATACGCGTCCGTGCACTCCTCTTGGCTCATAAATCAACACAGCCTAGCTTATTAATTCAGTGATGTTGTTTAGCTGGATGTGGTTTGTGTGCTCATAATTAGGTAGAATTTACTGTTATTTTTGAAAGCTATGTTTTGAAAAAACTACTCTACTTTTCTGCACATTTAAGTAGGTACTTAAATCTAATACAAGAACAAACAAAGACTAAAATTAAATCTTATATAGATAAATAAAACTAACACGCGTCAAAATACTCATCGTCATCCCTGTCAATGGCGGGAAACGTGCCCAGAAGGCTGGCAGCATTGCCACGTTGAATGGCTATGCCGATTCTCTGTGCAAGGAACAAACCAGCTCTCTGATCACGAGTAGAGTCTACCAAACGTTTTGACAGTTCTTTAAAAAGATTTCGTGCACTCGGACCCCATGACCCGAGCGTTTCAACCCCAAACGGCTCGAAAATATAATTACCCATTAGGTTATTATACTTTCGCCGTTTAAGGGTCTCCGCTGCTCCAGCAGCAGCTCCAGGAGAGGCCGCCGAACTTAGAACGTGGGATGGCGCAAGGGTGTCGACGCACGTTGCGTCCCACACCAAAGGCCGACCCAATTTCCAAGGCAACAATGACATACCGTCAGGTCTCTTACCATCGCTGCGCACCAAACCATTGGGTTCCAAAACAGCTGGTACACCGGCAATGACAAGAGCACGACGAATAATGTCATTAATATTTGCGTGACGGGATATACGTCCTGCGCTCCTGCTGCAGGACAGGCCATGGTGACCGAGGCAATCGACTGTTTCACCGCATTGACACCGATGACATGCGACACAAGGTATACCTAAACGTAAACTGATGGCGAGCCGGAAAGTATTGTCATCCAACTTATATTTGTGCAACAACGACGAATATCACTATAATTGATATGACGGGCCTGTTGGTCTAGTGGTTAGTGACCCTGACTGCTATACTGGAGGCCGTGGGTTTGATTCCCACCCAGGACAAATGTTTGTGTGATGAGCACGATCATTTGTTCTGGTCTGGGTGTAATTTATCTATATGTACCTATGTATTTAGAAATATATAAGTAAGTTTATCAGTTGTCTGGTTACCATAACACAAGCTCTGCTTAGCTTGGGATCAGATAACCGTGTGTGAGATGACCCGGAATATTATTATTATTATTAATTCTATTGACGTATTACATCATATCTAAATTCCAGAAATCGATTACTTACTGTATTCTAAGTTGTTTATAAGAGAGATCTACCTCGTTTTTCTGTCTGTTCATTGATTATTTTCATTACGCATTTTTGTACATTTAGGTACGAGTACGTTCTGAATGTTTAATATTACAGTATACAGTTGTCCTCTTTGACAGTTAAATATAAGGTCATATCCAGTACTTATATGTTAAGCGTGGTAGTGGCAATATTATAAGATTGTATCTAAGGCGCGATTGTTAAGTTTTGCACCTCAAGAGATGCGAGATTTTGCGGGTACACTCAGCTGACACGATTTGAATATATTAGAATTTTTCACCCTCACCGAAAAAATATATACTATAGACATAATATACTACCAGACATATGGTATATGTCTAGCTACTTTATTAGGTAGCTTCAGTAAAAACGGTTGATTAAAGTTAATTAAATACATGCCTAACAAACTACATGATTGTTATTTTTACCGAATGTAGATATTATCACAAAAAGTCAGTCTAAAATAGTGTTTTATCAATTCTAAATTACTCAAAATATTTTCTGAAGAAAAACACAGCCATTGATTTATTTTATAAAAAAAGTGAACCGGTTCACCAAGCTTTTATTTCAACTAAAAATATATGTTAAACACTATACTACTCCTACTTAATCCTTGTGGCTAAGTACCATTAATGAGAAAACAGGCCAAAACAAAAATCAAAACTAGTACAAAGCGCCTTAATCTGTTTCTTGCGGCCGACTGTACACTGTACCACTCTATTTGTATCCGCCAAAGACGGGACTATTATTAAAAACTTGTCTCTCGTGCAAAATGTTATGAGTTCAGACCGAAATAGGTTCCTTTTACTCTTGTTTATTAACTTTTATATTACATTTTCTACAAGTATCTAGCGGTGTCGAGAGCTAATGTATTTTACTAGGAATCAAGTTAAAATGTGAAGGTTACTTTTTATCAGAAATCCTGGTAAAAATGGTGGCTTTAGCCTAAATCCAAGGATTCTTACCTATTTTTGAAATAAATCGTTAAATTCGTTCAATCGTCGATTCACAAGAAACAAAAATATTTCCATTTAGTTATTATGAAGCATAAAAAACGAAGCGTGAAAAATTATATAATAATATAATACCTACCTATATTATTATATAATTTATGAAGATTTATTTTTTTCGTTTTATGAATCGTGAAAAATTATTTATAAAAAAAATATATAAGATTTATTCATATTCAATAAATGATGATTGACTCTTACTCAGATAAAATAATATTCAATACCTAACCAATATCTCTTCTTAGAGATAAGATATTGACAAGACATCTAGATAAAATAAATTATATAAAAATCATATTCAAACCCTCTTTACATCAAAGGCAAAAACGATAGCAATATACTTAAAAATATTACCCACTATCAAAAAGATCGGGCAATTTATTTTGGCTATATAATAGTAACTCTTGAAACGTTATTATTTGGCGACAAAGGCTTTCCTTTGTCAAGTGTAATAAAGATAAAATTTAAGGATACTCGTTAGAAATTACTTGATAAAGGATAGTTTGGACGCAATTGATAAACAAACAATAGGTTTATTTGAGACATTAAAGAGCTTGATTACGCGTTTTCTTTTATGGAAATTTGGTTAAATCGGATAAGAGAAGACTATCTTCATTAGTATGCCTAACTCCGAATTAAGTACCTAAGTAAGCTATATCGTATCCGAAATTTTAAGTTCCTCTAGCACGATATAACAAATAATCTAGAATAAAAAAAGATTAATAATAGTCTACTAATACATAAAATTGTAAATATTGTTTTAATTATTTAGTGTTAATTTATACTCATAACTCAGATCTCTACTTACCCCTTACGCTTCATTTTTGTAGGCAGATATTTCCACCGGAAAACTCAATCTATTAAATAAAAAGGAAGTATGTAAATAAAATAAATTTATTTTCTTAAAAATGTATTTATTTTTCATTTTATTGTGCTCTTCAATATTCATTAAACGGACATTCGGTCCACGAATTTTAATTACATAAGTGTTTCAACTCGATACTATACAAAAAGAAAACAATTAAATTAAATAAAAAATAAATAGTTATTACTTAAATTAAATACAAACAGAAATAAAACAAAAACAACAATTTTGATGGCCGAATAATATTTTCCATTTCGAGTACAAACGAAATACTCGGTTTTACGAGAAACGTTTAAGTAGAAATATAAAACAGAATGAAAGTGAAGTAAAATTGATGCTACACAAAAAGCAGGGAAATTTGAGTACTTTTAAGAGCTGTAAAAACAAATCGACGGATTGCAATCCGATACTTTAACTTTAGCACCCAATGACGAAACTCAGACAACACAATTATTTATTTAAGGAATCTGTGTGATATATTTGAATGAAAAGTGGTACTTTTATTATGATATGATTATAAAATTCAACTTACTATTCTTAAATAATTCATTTAACTATAATTTTTGTACATTATCTACAAATTCAGAAATTCATTTACATTATCCTTTCATAGTTTTTACAATCAATCAATCGTTTACTTGATAGGGTTCACAATTATTGTGATAATTTAAGGACTAGTTCGAAACTTACTAGGACGAAACCGCTATTGCTACCTAAAAATATGGTCACATGAATTTTGTACAAAACCATCTCTATAACAGCTAATAAAAATAACGATTTCATCAAAATATCGTATCGCTAAATCTAGAGGGACAGACCTTCTACCAAGCAATAAATTTTGTACAATTGTGTAGAAAAGTAGTCCCAAAGACGTTTTAGGTTCATAAATATTCGACAGTAACTAATATTCAACGATTAAGTTCACCGTCTCGGAAGGCATGAGAGAATTGAGGCCGCTGAATAAGTTAGGCCGTGAAGACAAAGTAAAACTACTAAATGCAAAATTGATTACATTAACTGTGATTCTTCACCGTTCACTGCGTCACTGGAGCAGTATGGCACGACTGTCACATCACTAGCCGATAGCACAATATGTCTGTTCATGACATCGGTATTTCCGCAGACAGTCGATGTCTGGACGATGCCCGCGTACCGCACGTCCCGCACGTATTATTACTATAACCAGAGTCAGATCCGAACGAGGAGTCCCCGCTCGGAGGCTTGGGAGACGCTCGCGGACCTCTCCAGCAAGCAATGCCTGGTAGTTCCCCACCAGGCCACGCGCCTCCGGCACTCATTGGCAAGGGACCCTGAGGCCTCGCGCCAACAGTCCCAACTTGAGGATACAATCTCAACAACGCATCCAGTAGAACTCCTTCATGAAACTCCGTAGGATCAGGAGGTCCGGGTGGATGGATATGCCGCTGCATTCTATGTTGCGCCCTACGTCTTTCTAGAGACTTGGGTCTTCTGTCCATTCTCTGCTGTCTTGGTCGATGGGGAAGAGATTGCGGCGCAGGTGGTCGGGAACAGGTTCGACAAGGCGCTGCTTCCCCGACGAGGCTGAGTTCATCTTCTGCGAAGTGGTCGTCACTGTGGAGGGAGTCGTCTGATCTGTGGGGCAGCTCCTCGTACAGAGGAGCGCCACAGGCATCGCCGCCGCAGCTGTTCCCTCCTCGCCAGGTACCGCCAGACCCACAGACGAAAACCCGGCTTGGACAGTTTGGTCGTTTTGTTTCCACCATCTGCGTAAAAAAAAACTTGGTCAATATGTCACTCCAATACCAAAATCTCAAAAGTGAAAATCTCTAAAAAGATATGGAATATTACTTTAGAAAAGTTCAATTCAATATTACGTGATAGACAAAGTTATTAAAGAACTAATATTGAAAGTAATCAGAATACCTTTGATGGCTAATCACATAAAATAAATATAACCTAAAGGTAGATCGTAAACGAAAGTCTACAACAACCAGATACATTCGAAAGTCAATTATAAACGTCGAAACATAAATAAATCTAGACCAACAAACTTGTAGCCAAACGGCAAACTTTTGACAGCTTAACTAGATCTCAAAAAGTTTTGCTTAATTCTAGAAATTTTATTGGCGACATGCAATAAATGGTCGTATGTTTAGACGAAATTAAGTTTGGTGTTTGATGGAGGTTACGGGCGAGCGCGTCCCAACAGTCATGTTATTCTGGCAAATTGATGCGGACAGTTTCCAACAGCGTTGAATGGAGCGCAAAACTTTTCGTCTAATGGCTTTAAGTCTAGGATGTTTTCGGAATTGTCAAGGTTAGTTGGTAGTGTCAGGACAGTTGGTTTACCTCAATGGATGTCGTAAATGGTTTGAAGTAGTACGTTTCTTAATTATGTAGTTTTGTGAATGAATAACTGCAGTATTATGCAGATAAATAAAGTGTAATTTCAAAATCTAATTAGAACTTCAAATGAAGATATATTTATTTAGTTCTCTGAATATTATCTATTATCGAAAAAAAAATACGTTTTCAAGAAAATCAAGAAACAAATACATGCGTGACTAGAAAAATATTCATCGCTTAACATTGTCCACCCTGAAAAGGGTATACTTAACCAAATAATGAGCCCAATGAATATGGACGGGACGAACGAAGCAAGTAACACTGAGTGACACGACAAGGCATTTCATTATTTCTCTTCGTTCTTTCACAAAGATATGTCAGGTCATCTACTAGATTAACTTGGAAGGCCTTTAGACCCTTGTCTCGCGTGTCTGGAGAGTATAGTTAACGGTCTAGAGATTCTGCGACGGCTCTGCCAATATCGGGATCTAGAAGTGCTTCCGAAATCGTGAGCTGTTTTCGTAATGAGTCAATTTTGGGCGTCTTGATTTAAGGACCAAGTTTGTTTCAGTATTGGTAAGTGACGAAAACGTTTTATCAAATTTTGGGGTCTGAAAGGTTTTGGGTTTATTGAAGAAACTTACTTATATTATAGCAAACTATCAAGTCGAAAAAAAAATATCATCCTTCACTTTTTGTTCAAAGGCACAGGCTCAAAATACATAGTATTTTCTGTATTTTAACGAATACAATAAAGAATTGTTTAGTAGATTGATTGATATGACTGGATAACTTATTTAGTTCGTGACATTACATATTCTCGACACAAATATAGAAAAAAATACCTAAGGCAAGAGCAAAGCGAAAGAGATGGAAAATAAGTGATTGCTTGTCAATCACTTGAACGAAATCTATATTATAAATAAAATATGTCTCAGTAAGGACGGGACGGACAGAATTTATTAGTTTGAGTTGTCTGAACTCTCTGGGGTAACTTTTTGACGTCTATTCATTCTAAATAATTGATAACCTTTAGTTTGTTTGATTTAAAAGTTTTCAGAAACTATTCTGAGCGTTATTCTTTTCGTTGCTCACGCATTTCTTCCTAGATAGTGGTAAGTGGCATTATTATGGTTATGCCTACATCGGCATAACCTTAAGACAACTAAATTATTGTTTTTGTACCTAATCGATCTTTTTAAAGAAATAACTGTTTTTAGGCTAATGAACTACATAAATCGAAATTATATTTTCTTTATAACAATATACGTATATTAAACACTTGTTTAATGATTTGTCGAAATAAAAAAAAAAAACAATTAAATAACGCGTTTTTTTGTGGGCGCTCGCTACATCATGTGGATATTTCAAATCATCTTACGTTTTTGATAAAAAAAAAATCTGATAAATGTCTTCTTACCTCTAACTGCGGTTCCAGTTCAGGTCTGTGCGGCAGCGGTGGCCTCCGGGGCAGGTCCTGAAGGTCCTCGTACAGGGGTGCGGGGGGAGGCGCCCTCCGCTGGGAACCGCCCTGATTGGGAGCTGATGACTTCGATGGCAGGAGATTCGTGACTTTCCGTTTGTGTCTGGAAAGTAAAGGTTAGAGTCAGTTGTTGGTGGAAAGCCTTTCTTTATTTAGATTATTTTTGTGGTTATTAGATGGGATGTTCTTGTTAACAAGTGTGTGGTAGTTTCATGTAGACGACGGTTAAATATATTAGAGGATATTACAGAAATTGGTGACAGATTTTGCTAGATATAAAACAGGCGAACAGGTTAACCAAAGATTCTTTTGAAAAATATTTTAAGGTGATCTAGGTGAGGTGAATCCACCACTATCACAATCCACAATCTAAATAAAAAAATAACTTTACAAAAAACTTTGACCAACAATAAGGATAAATAATACCTCACATCAACGGTATCAGATATTAACCATCCCGGATACCGAACCGAATTTAATAAAATAAGCAGTTATTTAACATAAGCAAGATTATCAACAATGATACGGCTACCAGTGACCCGTAGTTTTATTGTGTTTGCTATCAAAAGATCGCTATTAATACACGTCTAGTACATTGTGTTGGTAGGCACGCTCTTTTGGAGAAATTCGTTTTTAATATCGTTGGGATCTTTGGGTGGTTGATGGTGTATTTGTTGGTATTCGTTCATAATATTATTGTGTTATTTTATAAACGTCTGGTGGCTGTAATCAGTTATAGCGGTTAAGTCTGCACGAATTTAGGTGCTGTCTCTAAATGATCTTGATCTTTAAAAAGTGCTACTTGTGCCTCTTTTAATTGGGTTATTTATTTACATAAAATGATCCTTATTTGGCTTTAGTTCAAAAGAAATGAATAAACGTCATGTAAAAAAACGGAACAGGTCTAATTCAAAAATAAATATAATTTTGTGTACTTAATTAACTTCCCTATTTATTTATACTTGTAATACGCTATAATTTGAAATATCCGTAATAATACATCATTTTAGCAGCATTAGTTCCACACCAGTTACCTATAACATTCAATAACAAAGAAAAGGAACTTATTATAAACACATTAGATACGCTAACTTCACAACACAACCCGAAGCAGATGTTCCAATATTTAAAGAAAAAACTTGACAAAATGTATTGAGAAAAGGTTCAGAACATTATTCAAATAGAAGATATAGTTTCGAAGGTACAGACATAGATGGAATTCATTTATTTTGTTCAAATCGATGAAGAGTTGAAAGAAAAGACAAAGAAAGATCAATGATTGATGAATGAAGTGAATAATGATGTAAATAGGAATGAGAAACTCAATGAAAAAAGAAACATTGAAGTGACTTTTTATAAAGGCGACGAGGCAGAGAATAATAATGTCAAGCAAAGAAGCATGTATAGACACTAACATGGTATGTTGTCTTTTAGAGACTAAATAGTAGTAGTAGGTCATGCTAAAATTAGAATAGGTAATTAATTTTTTTTTGTTGTAGTTTTCATGTTCAGTTAATTTATGAAACACAATAAAAGTGAATAACAATATCAAATCGAAAAAAAATGTTGAACCGTAAACATAATTTAGAATTTGCTCGATACGATATTTGTTGAAAACGAACAGCCATTTAAAATTCAATAGCAATTCACAATTTGCCTGTGTTTGGCAAACAATCCGTTAAATAAACTAGTTCAAAAAGCAATTCAATTTATAAATAAACGAATTTGAAATAGAAATGAAAACAAACTATAGCGCATATCTATTGTATGTAACATATTGCAATCAGAATGCAATGGCAGCAAAAGCGAGTCTAAAATCCCCTAATCTATGCAATTCTCTACCAATGAGAGAAAATTTTAGGAAACATTAGTAATAATATAATTGATTCCACAGAAACGTAAAAGAACCGACTTCAATTAAAAAATAAACAAAACCATTGGATCGATTGTGATGAAATTATATAGGACACAATTTGAGGAAAAAAAACCTATCAAAGAAAATCTGTCGAAAATCTGAATTTGGCATATACAAGTTTTTGTTTAATGAATCTGAACACAATTAACTGTCTATGTGAACAAACAAAGACTAAAATTAAATCTTACATAAATAAATAAAACTAACACGCGTCAAAGAACTCATCGTCATCCCTGTCAATGGCGGGAAACGTGCCCAGAAGGCTGGCAGCATTGCTATGTTGATTTAGTCGCCAATCTTTCAGCCACTGATGTAATAAAATTACTGAATGCTTAAGTATTTTTACGAAATGAATATGAATATTTCCACAGCGTAATAAAATAACGTTTCTCATTACCTTGAAAGGTCAATAAGGAAATCTCGAGTTATTATTCGCCTACCTTTACAAGAGGAGCAGAATTAATAATAATATTAATATTCCGAATAATCACATAAACACCTGCCAATAAAATTAAGATATTCCCGACATCTTTAACTTTTTACGACTTCAGGTAGCTATGGTTGATTTTTAGGATTCCGTATACGAGAGGTAAAAACGCGACCCTATTACTAAGACTTCGCTGTCTGTCCGTTAAACTGTCACCAGGCTGTATCTCAAGAACCGCATTAGCTAAACAGCTGAAATTTTCCGAAATTGTGTTTTTCTGTTGCCGCTATAACAACAAATACTAAAAACAAAATAAAATAAAATATTTAAGAGGGGCTCCCATACAACAAACGCCATTTTACTTGATATTAACCCTTAGCTGGTATCGCCTTTTTTGGCAACACTACCGGTATCGTGGGTCAAATTTTACCCATACCAAACAATCTGTTGTAGAACGTAGATTTTTTTATTATTTGTATAAAATATGGTTAGTTATGAAATAAAAAAATATTTTTTTACAAAATTAACTTTGTTTAATTTTAGAACATAAAAAAAAATATCATGTTTTACACGCATTTGTAACTAACCTTATTTTTTGGCACTTTTTGGTTAGTGTGAACTTAAAAAATAAAAAAAAAATAGAAATGTAAGAAAAACTTTAACTAAAAGATATTTATGGCACTTCTCATATCTTTACAATAACAATAAAATAAATTACTTCTGAGATCAGCATAAAATAAAAAAAATGACAACCAAAACCAAAATGACTTCTTCCAAACTAACAAAATAACATATTTCAGTCTTTATACTTTCTCACAACTGGAACATGTAACATTTTGGACGGAATGTGTCTTACAAATAATATGTGAACATTTAGAACATATTAGAGAATGTTTTCGGTCATTTTTTCAATCGCATAAGTAGCATCTGCCCCTTTTCCGATTTGAAATTGAAGCTGCAGAAGAGGTCGATGCAACTGGTTCTTCAAGTTGGGATTGATTTTCCGGCTGCTTATGTATTTGCTCCAAAATGTTATCAATCCTCCTCTTTAGATCATTGGAAAAATTTGCATACCCTGTCTTCTAAGCCAGGAAGGTGTGTAATTATGCTATGCCTCCTCGTTTGGACTGGAGCTGTTTTAGACCACTTGTAACTCATCTCCATCATCCTCATCTTCTTCGCTCTCATAGTCTCTCGTATTTTCGTTCCTCGTATGTTCTCTTATTCTCTTTTTCTCCTCTTCGTCTTCACTGTCGTCAGAACTTACTCCAAATTCACTGTTTTCTGAGCAACTAACAGGTTCGGGACTGTCTCGATCGCTGATGATTTCGTCGTCACAAAGTTGGTTTATATTTGGTGTCCTTTCATTTTCCGATTCCAAATCATCACTTAAGTCTTCCATCAACTCCTCGATTTGTCTATAGTTCAAAAAGCCCTCCATTGTAGTACAAATAAACACTAAAACAAAAAAAAAGTAAGTAATTACACTCAGTGAAAAAAGTTACTTATTTGGTGTCGTGGGTCGAACGTGACCCAGACGGCTACTTACCTCCGCTCCTAAGATAGTCGCAGCGCTGCAAGTCCGCCCCCCGCCGCAGCTAGCGAAGCACTTAGAATACGTAGAAGCGCGCAGTCGTTGCATAAATATTAAAAGAATTATAACCGAAAATGTTCGCTTCTGGGTCAAATTTGACCCACGATACCTACTAAGGGTTAATAATGGAAACAGGTAGGCATTTGAAATAGAAATATGCACAAAATACTCAGTTGTATTTTTACTTTAATAATAAATAATAATTTAAAATAAAAAAGGGCGGCTTTCATACAACGGTGGTACGGAACCCTTTGTGCTCGACTGCGACTCGCACTTGGCCGGTTTTTATTAAATTTGGGGCTAATAGCGGTGTAGTTATGATTGATATAATTGGCCTTAAGTACGGTCGATTTGATTGAGATGTTTCGGTAAAAATATGGCGTTTCGTCGACGTTTTTGCGGCCATTTTTTGTTATTTTCGCTTTGTCATGTAGCGTTAGGTTTGGGGAATCCGTTTTAATCATTGTTCAGTGAGTTAATAATATAATCCGTCTTATTGTTGGATTAATGTATTATTTGGTTACGATTGAATGTGGATTTATTCGTTTATTTATAAAGATTTTTTAAAGCTTTGTAATGGTATGGTGGTATTATTTATTTTGGAAGGAAAGGAAAAAATTTAAGGACGAACAGTATTACATTTATTTTTTTATCATCTGATGTTGAAAAATAAATTGTGTACCTATATTATTTTTGTTAATAACTCTGTTGATTAAATGAAGCATATAGCCTTAGACAAACCATGAATTAATTACGACAATAACTACGGACATTACACTTTTTCAATGTAATTGTTTTTGAAAACAAAACACGCTCTCTTCTTTAAAAACCGACATTCTTTACTATTTAGCGCTCACGACGACAACCCTAAACCGCTCAAAACGCCATAAAATTAAAATCCAAACAATAAAGGCCTGGGCACACCAAAAGCAGTAGCAGTGCGGTAGCAGTGCGTCTACGTTTGAAAATCATGTAGTTATATGAGGGGTGACACACTGAACAAACGCGGGCCCGCTGATCCAACCTGCTCTGCCACTGCGCCGCGCACGCACTGCTCTTCTACAAAACTTTCGGACGTGAGCAGCGCAGGCGCGGGGCGATGGCGGCGCAGGCGCGGGGCGGCCGCAGTAACTACGCGTTGTATTACTATGTCCGCCATATTGACTAGTCACACCAAAGCAGTTGAGCGGGACAGACGCAGCGCGGGTCGTAAACGGTTGTGATTTTTTACAACTTTGTCATGGAAACGAATGAAAAATTGATTGAGTTAGTGAGGAAATATAAATGTTTATATGATTTAAAGGACAGATATTATAGAAATACGGTTTACAGGTTTACGGTTTACTTTGACATCCGAAAATAAGTATAGAACCTATCTTCAAAAGATTCTAATTCCCGACATAGACGATGGTACTCCCCATATTCTTCTCTTCTCTTATTTACATCGTGAACCCATATTCTTTTTTTTTTATCTAAAGCTAGAACTAACAATAGCTCCTCTTCGTCAGAGTCAGAACCGTTCAACATCTTGAAGTGTACTGAGTGTGGCTATCGATACGACACACATAACGCAGTTTGAAAGCAGGCCCGCCTTCAAACTGCTTTCCGACTGCTCATGTTTCTGGTGTGACGTCAACCGCGGCGCAACTGACCTGCCCTGCTCAGGTGCTGCGCCTGTCCCGCGTTTGGTGTGCCCAAGCCTTAAACTTTACGTAATCCGTACATAAAACTTGTTTTTTTCTCAACAAATGGCGTCGGTTGCATGCGACAAGTCGGTGCGACAAAGTCTCTAGACAAGTCGTGTCGCGACCACCCACTGATGGGTGAGACACGCGGATGATATAGTCGGTGAATTCGAAAGTGGCTGACGATTTTAGGGTTAATTTTCAACTTACAAGGTATTTTTTATATAGTTCGTGACGCATTTTAAGGTTGGCGGTCGTCTTTGTGGCTTCAACAACATCAAGTAAACAGATCGTCAAAACAATTAAGTTGTTTAATACTTAGTATTACACTATATTTTGTAACCATTTCATTCAAACTTTAACCACTTCAAAACACACAGACTATAGTAAAGCAAACGAAATCCACGTCGCATACCTTATCTGTTATCTCATTTTTAAAGATAAAACTATTCTAGCTTCCTTAACACATTAATCCAATATAATCTCTATAAACATCATGATAAAGTGGTTAATCCATTGAACTTTCACATTGACATATCACGTATACAAACTAGTGGCGATCACCAAAACTTTCTGTCGCCTATCGATAAAGTCAATAAGATAAATCAAGTTATTACCAAGCGACAGTTGCCAGTAAATACAAATAATTTGATTTCATGTCGCGATTCTATCGATATCGGTGAAACGATTGTAATTAATGTACTCTAAACTAATCGATTGTTTAATTCGGTTTAGATTAGCCTCGATTTATGTGACTCGATTAGGTTATTCAAATCTGATTATAATCGATTAGAAGCGTTCGGTTTTGTTCCTGTTTGAAGTTGTTATAAATATTTATAAATGGATGAGTATGAGAACGTTTATGTTTAAGGAAATTGGTTAAGTAATGAAGCTTTTAAGGCTGAGATTAATGTAAGCTTAGTTTAAAATGTTGGAAAGATCCTGATGATAAGAAAGACAACATTTTGGGAAGTACTTAAATAGTTTCGAATGAACATTTTACATTGTAAATTTGTAAATTGCTGAACTCAAAAGCATTAAAGTAAATATGAGAGGTAAAAGTCTTTATAAAAAATAAAATACGTACTGCGATTTTATTAATACTTTATGAAATATTTTTAAAAATTCATAAAATAGTTGAACTCCATTTGCGATATTAAAATTGTATGTCGGTACGAAATACAAATCCTTTTTTGGTGCTTTCTATGTATGTTTTAAAGTTATTTAAAGTATCTATGTAGTGTATTGTAGTACATAGGTACCATGTGGACCTACATATATGCTAAAGGTAGGAACGTATTTTTACCGTTTTTAGGGTTCCGTACCCAAAGGGTAAAACGGGACCCTATTACTAAGACTTCGCTGTCTGTCTGTCCGTCTGTCTGTCTCCAGGCTGTATCTCATAAACCGTGATAGCTAGAAAGCTGAAATTTTCGCAAATGATGTATTTCCGTTGCCGCTATAACAACAAATACAAAAAACCACATAAAATGAAAATTTAAGGGGGGCTCTCATACGACGGTAGTACGGAACACTTCGTGCGCGAGTCTGACTCGCACTTGGCCAGTTTTCTTATTTGTGTTAATATTACCTACTTCCAAGTTACAAAGGTATAAGTCACGAATACTATTGTTTAAATCAATTTAATGCATGTGCCTGATTATTATAAATAGGAATCTTAAATGACAAAATGTTAGTTTGATAAGTAGGTTTTTTAGTTTGCAACTGTTTTGTAATTATTTGAGTGAGAATAGTATCACTATCCATTTTCTTAAAACCTTAAGACTTGAACGATTCACTATACATTTATTAATACACAGTTAGTGCATAAATAATATAATAATAATGATAATATTCCGGAACAACTCACACACGGTTATTTGATCCCAAGCTAAACAGAGCTTGTGTTTTGGTAATCAGACAACTGATAAACATACTTATAATATATATTTCTAAATACATACATATTATAGATAAATGATACCCAGACACAGAACAAATGATCGTTCTCATCACACAAAAAATTGTCCTGGGCGGGAATCGAACCCATGACCTCCGGTATAGCAGTCAGGGTCACTAACCACTAGACCAACAGGCCCATCATAAATCAATCCCATCATAAATGAATGTATAGTGCATCGTTCTAATTCTGGTGTACCAACTATTTATCTCCGTTTTTATAACAAACCACCGTGACCTGTACCTATCACTCAACACAACAGCATCAACTTCTAAATCGATGTCGACTTATCGTTTTGTCGATGACCGCAGAGTATCGAGTAACTCGATACGTTTATTGACACGTCACTAATTCTTGTAGACGTGTTATGAGGCTGATAGACGTACACCTCTATTCGAGGTGACGCCTGTTGCGTGACAGGTGTGAGCCGTGACGCTTGACGCGTGAAATGACGTGACAGATTAGACACGAATTTTTGAAGGTTTTTGATAATGAATTTAAAGAATAGGATTTTTGGTGGAGGGGTGCAGCGCTTTTTTTTCATTTGTGAAAATAAATGATTGTCACAAATAATTTTTACATTCTTAAACATAAGAATAGTATATTATATTGTTTGACTAAAATTAATAATGCAACCATTCTGTAGTGTTTCTAGGTTTTTATCAGACATTTCTTGACGTAGGTTTGAGACCAGCCAATAAAAAACTTTTTAACAAAAAAACTAAACCGCCGAAAAAACTGAAAAGCAAAAAATAATATTTGCAGTCGGGGGACGGTTACTTGGAACAATTCATTACAGGACCCCCGACTGCAAATATTATTTTTTGCTTTTCAGTTTTTTCGGCGGTTTAGTTTTTTATTAAAAAGTTTTTATTTTATATTTTTTTGTGGCTACTTCGAGGTATGCCGGCCGTATCTAATAAAAAAAGAATTATCGAAATCGGACTACTCTGTAATAAGTTACGCGTGGTAATACATTACAATCAGTGAGTGAACAATCAATCAACCCCTGTTTTCCTACCCTTAGGGTGGGAATTCTTTTTCCAAATTTATATGGGACCAACTTTGGAGTATACCCTTTCCAATATAATAAGAATTATCAAAATCGGACTACTCTGTAAAAAGTTATGCGTGATCAAACATAAAAAAAAATATATACGCGTCGAATTGAGAACCTCCTTCGTTTTTTTCGTCGGTTAAAAAGAGAATGATAGCGCAGCTGACTGCAGAAGGTAAACTGAACATATATTTGGAATAGCCAAACTTTGTGTCCCTTAACTTGGTTTGAAGTAATATAATTGAAACATGAGAGCATTACAAAGAATGTCAAATATCTCTGGAATACAAAACTACCATTAATGTTCAAAGTAAATGGGTTCAAAGTTAATATCGCACCTAAAATTACAAAGCTTCATTATCCCTTATATCTTTACACCAAAAATCGTATCAGGTAGGGTCCCAACATTGATGGGGGTCCAATTAGAGCAACATCCGTTGATAACAGTTCACTAAACACGCTTGGCGCCTGAGAAGCGTGTGAGTGGCCCGATATGAAATATTACGTATCGATAGCAAGTGTTGGGAATATATTATGTCAAACAAGTATATAATATATAATAATCCAGCCTATAAACGTCCCAATGCTGGGCACAGGCATCTTCCCATATAGAGAAGGCACGAGCATTGATCACCACGCTTGCTCTCTGCAGATTGGCGATTTCAGATCCCAAATTATTGGAATCCAGGTTTCCTCACGATGTTTTCCTTCACCGTTTGTCAGAAGTGTCTTAGAATAATTAAGAAGGTACATATAACTTTAAAAAAGCCACATTGCTACTTGCCTGGGTTCGAACCTGCAACCTTGTGCATACAAATACGTTCATTGAACCGCTAGGCCACCACGACATCCTTTGTCCACGTCAAACAAGTACGAAAAATAAATTTATTTTGAGTTTAAAGTACCAAATGCGCATGCCTAATACGTTTAAGTCTTGTATGCTGTAGATATGCAAATATATGGTAGACACAAATTAAGTCTATTTAAGAGAGCCTTGTTGAAAAGCACCTTTAGTTTCTAAGTATATTTCAGTATTAGTTACGAACTAATGAAAGGTTTAGCCTTTCTTTCGTCCATTAGTAGATTTAAAACCACGATCCTTCGATCGTTAATCTGACACTTAACGTAAACACCAATGGCTATTGCCGCTTAGAACTAGTATAAAACTCAGAGCCATAAATTATTTCAGTCATTAGACCAGAGGTAGTGCTTTTCCAGCCACAATAATGGACTTAGTTGCTCGTAAATTAATATGCAGTTTTTATTGCCAACTGGCATAATAAACTACAGTAATTAAGAAGATAAATGCAGGTCTATTTAGCCTCCCTTTTCAGTTGCGGTGGATTATTTCTTTTATGTATTCAGGTACGAAGTAAACCGACTACACGTACAAACATCGTGTAATAAATTATGCAAATAAACATTACACTAAATATAAATTTTACAAAGAGCTTTCGTCCAAATGGTGACAGGAGCGAACTCTATCAAATAACCGTCACTTTCCATCAAAGTTTCACACGTAATAAGTGAACAAGAGGTGTCAAAATTCTCCACACAGAGTTGGAGGCGTTCAACTGACTGGGGGTTTAAACAAAAGAAGATTAAGTTACACTAAGTTACCGGCGTGGTACTGACAGCGCAGTCTGTAGTCACTTTGCCAAGTATGGAGCAAGTAGCATCACTTGTTCCAGTAAAGAGTTTAAGTGTATTACAGTAAGCTAATATTTGCAGTAGATATTTTCGAAGAGAATTTTGCGACGGAAAATTTTCCAGTGTATATCGTTTTTGAATTCACAAGTGGTTTCGTTCGAGAATAGAAAACAAGGTTTAGGTAAACGCTATTTGGGATTGCTTGGAATATTCAATAAATAGGTTAGGTTTACCGCACCGTAGCCATCGGATTCGTTTCTAGGATTTTAAAAGATTGGGAAAATTGAACTGTATTTGCTGATGGAAGACTGTTGATATTGATAGTAAAGACATTATGGAGTTAAATAAATGGTATTGGTTTTCAAGTGGAATTGTTTGTTGATGTTTTCGTAGATTAATAGTTTTTTTGGCTGCACTAATCAAGATCGCAGGTTCGCACTCAAGCTCATGACAACTTTTGACGACCTCCGTGGTCGAGTGGCGTACGCACCGGTTTCAAGGTGTCGCTAGCTCTGAGGTCCCGGGTTCGATCCCCGGCCGGGTCAATGTAGAAATCATCATTCTACATTGCCTCGGGTCTGGGTGTTTGTGGTACCTTCGTTGTTTCTGAATTCCATAGCACAAGTGCTTTAGCTACTTACTTTGGGTTCAGAGCAATGTATGTGATGTTGTCCGCATTTATTTATTTTATTTATTTATTTAACTTTTCCAAACTTTTCTTTGTTAATAAGATACAACTGGTAAAAGGTTGAAGTTGAAGCTGGTAATAGTTTGTCTGTATGTCAAGAGACCCGTTCTATGCAGTGAGTCAGATGCTGGCCTGTTAGCCAGTTCATATAAGAGGTGACGTAAATCTCCGATAGCCGACGATTTTAGTATCCATGCAACTACCGCCACACAAACCATAGAGGTTTGTGCATAGGCAAGCGTCATTGGAGACAGAATTCATTGGGTATCGACTTGCGTCGCGTACGGATGATCTTATTCATATACTACGAAGTACACATATGTGGAATGAACTAATGAAGTCAGACCCTTAATCATATCTTTGACGCTAACTATCTGTGATCTAAACGTCAGCGTTTAGTCAAAGGAGGTCAAAGGTCTCAAAAGCTTAGGAGTGTCATGCCAACCCCAAAATTATACCCTAAAAGCCATATCTCTGTATACTAAGTCCCAAAATTGATTAAAGGACCTTTGCCCGGCCTTATATAAGCTCCTGTTTGTATGACTCAGTTTTAGATTTAATTACGATCCGTAGTTCAAGTTAGCGTGTTTAATTATCGGAATAATGAACTAGACTAACGGTTTTATAATTAGTGTTTTATTGTTGTTTTAGTTACATTCAATTTGCGTGGGTTTGTTAACTTTGGAATTCAAACTGGCGTTCGTTTTCGATTGTTATTAACAAATCAAAAGTTGAACAAATTAAATCAAGAATGACTCAATAAAAATGAGATACTACTTTTAATTTAGCTTAAATAAGTGATTAAAAAGACAAGATGGACAGACGAAATTTTTAGAAAATGTTTTTTAAAGAAAAACTGGTTTTAAGCTTGCAAATAAGCGACGGCGAAAGCCTCTTTAAGAGTCTGGATCCTCCGCCCAGTAAGGAAAATCTTAGGACATAAAAGATTGCAACTTTCTTAAAAACTTACTTCTTGTTTTATATTGAGTCGCTCTAAGTAATTTTCTGTCTCGTGGGTTCTTTTACATGAATTTTATGAAGCTGGATCATTGTAATGAATTAGCATCGTTGCTTTAAATAACAATAATATAGGCTTAGATGAAGGATTGGTCTCGCGCGCTCGACTAGATACCGCACTGTCAACAAACAAAATGTCCGTCGCTGCGGTTAAAATTATGCTCAGTATGCTAGAATAGTGTTAACAGCTGCTCAACGGTTACCCCAGTTAATAGGAAAATATTGTATGCTATGGAAGTTGTTACTTGATATAAATTCTCTAAGAATCTAGGTTAAAATTATGTATTTAACTCTGTCTATGTGTTATGATTTAAGTAATACTTGGCACAGAGGTAGTCTAGAGCCCGAGAATGGATATAAGCTACCTTTTACCGCGATATCCGACACCCACGCAGCTAGTAATAATAAATGTGTAGGTACATGTTCAAATTGGTGATGAGAATTAGGAATCATCAAATATATATGCTCTATGAAATCTTTCCTTCCTAAAACAAATCAATAATGCTTTTCAAAAACGAAAATTATTTTACAGAATTAGAAACATCTAACACAAAACACCAAATATAAGGCCAGTTCACAAATTGATTCGTTCTTAAAAATAACGACAAAATAAAATACATCGGTTACAATTCTCAACACTATTACATAGTTGTGTCAGGCGGGAAACTTTTGAAGAGGAAATTGGTAAATCGAAGGAACCCCGACAGTTTGAGTTTCCAAAGAAAAGGTTTATTGCTTTAGATATTTTCATAAAACTTTTATGTTGTTCACTTGTTTCTGTATTATTTTGTGATATTTGTTTCGGATGAAGGTAAAATAATGTAGCTTCTTGTCTTTTTGTGGAGAAAACTTGTTTTCTGGAAGTATGAACATTGATCATCGCTTTTGCTGTTTTTTATGCTTAGTAGCAGGTTTTAAGAAATATTTAAAATTATATTAGTTTAGGCAAACTATCTCTAAATATAATTACTCACTAAATACAAAAAGAAAATAAATAAGAGTCATGTTTCATTTTAAATTTACTCTTTATTTAAACAATGGCGATGGCCGACCAATTTGAACATATAATATCTTTCTTCTGAGAGATATTATATTGGAGAGACAGGTTAGCCAACATAATCAAATGTAAAATATAATAATATGTCGTGTGATATCGATTATAATCTGCTTAAAAAAATGTCGTGCTTTTGACACAAATGCATACTTTTTGTAATATGTAACAAAATATTTATTTTTTAACTAGAGAGTTATTTTTACTTTCAGACTATTTTAACTATGCGCCCAATTAAATACCCTTACAAATATTAAGCATTCCGCTGCCCAATCTTCAAAGCAGTATGTCCCAACGATGCATGAAATGTACCCGAGCTATTCAAATCAGCGGCCACAAAAACAGAATTGAGATATTATGCAAATGTTTGATTGTATGCAGATAGCCGATAATAGGCTGCATTTAGAAATCGACGTTCAATTCTCCATAATGAGTAAGACAATAGGCTTAATAAAGCCTTTGACTACAAGGCTCGATCAAGATTGTAGTAATTGGCTTGTGAAATGGGCGTGGCTGTTAGAAACTGCAAGGAGTATTTGTGTATAAAATACTCTTTGGTTGAGCGCGTTTTTGGGGTTAAGTTGGCAGTATTTTATGTTGTTTTTTAATGGGACAGGGGAGAATGTGATTGGCCAAAAAGATAAGGTTGTAATGACAAGTTGAGCTCCCTACCTTCCATTGGTAGTAATAATAATATATGTAGGTACCTAAATGGTAGAAGAAAATAAAGGTTTTTACCTACCTTTTAGCTACACAAAACTTGGTCTAAATAAAATAAAACATAGCTTAAACGTTATTCCCATATCAGCCTAGACTTCAAAATTTATTGTGTTCCAAACTTTGAAGTGAACATAATTTATCTAAAGTTTATGAAGAATAACAAAATAGTTCTTCATAGTTCTAGTTGTCACGTTATACAACAACAGTTCTTAAGCTTATTGTGTAAAGTTAAAGAATTGTTACGAACTCAATGACACTTCTACCTACTGGGGAATCAAACTTAGTTTCATACCCTACTTATTTACTTTTCTCTATGCATCTGTAGGTACGTGGTAACATAAATACTCTTTTAATTCTATCGTAAACTATGGGCCATGAAATTATAAAAATAAATATAAAATTAATTTAAAGTTCCTACACTTAAATTAAAACAAAACGTGTATTCGATGTTCAAAAAATACTAACGGATTTATTTTTTAACTCTTCAAAATAAAATACAACAATATCATAAAAATACTAGACTTTTAAAAATAGAACAAACTAAAACTTTCTTTTAAAACTCCGCCAGCCAGTATGCACCAACCCTTTGTACAAGTTGGTCCTTTAAAGACTAGTATTAAACAAAGGGCGGTAAATAGTGCATTGTTCTAAGGTCTAAAGGACCCCTGACAAGACCGTGAAGTTTTTTAAGTCCACAATTCTATTTAGAGGGGTTAAGTTCACGTTTTATGCTGGTAAGGGTTAAAAGGGCTCTTGTGTTTTCTGTGTGAAAAATATTTTTTCGTACTGGACCTAGGTTTATTTTAAATTAAACAGGAGTTTGGTTTTAAAACCTTTATTTGCTTTGCGTACCTAAACTTGTTGGTAAAAGGTAAAGCTTTCAAACGCTTAAATATTAGTTTATTAATAAAATTAAGTTGTCCAAACGCTTCATAAATCCTTATTAACCATGGCATTCGAATTATTTAAACCCTGGCATTTACCACGGAAACCCAATTCAATCTCAAGAAGGAAAACAATTAGTTACATCAAACAAATAAGTCAACATTTAAAACAATGGCATTTACAAAAAACGAGAACACAAATTCCCTTCACATTTCCACGCTAAAAACCCACTTAATTTTAAATTCAAAGAACCCTACTAATAAGTAACAATTAAACCTTTCCCAGCATTAATTCGCAAAAAGACATACTGATGTCTCAATCTTGTGTATTTCAATTACAAATTAGCTTGAATATTCATACGCCGAAAGCTATGCCTAGAACGTGCGCAAGCGCCGGCCCGCCCTCCGCGCTGATTGGCCGACCAATTTTGAATTGGCCAATCGCGTTCGCGCGGGAAACGCTACGTGTAATTTTGGCATAATTAGACACGCATTGGTGTGGTTAGGTCGTGCGTGGAGCAAAAAATATTTGTATGTTGATGTGATCCATTGTTTGAGGTTAAGCTAGTTTATGTAGCATTGTTTTGAAACTAAATTGTTACTGTCTTAATTTTGATGTGTGACTTCATCGCTTGACTTTGTCTGGCGTTGGAATGCTTAGCTTTTTTGTATTTCAAATATTTATGGTATATTCCACTTTGTTTACCTGTGTGATATCACCCAGGTGAACAAAGTAGACTTTTGTGTCTCCTCATTTCACCTCGGACTCAATTCACCCAGGTGATATCACCTGGGTGATATGAGTCGACATTTTTTGTGTAATTTGTTCACCTTGGAACTGTATCACCCAGGTGAACAAACGCGACTTTTTGAATTATTCTAGCCGACTTATATCACCCACATACATACAAAGTGGCAAATAGTTCATTAAATTATATTTAAATATATTTTGGGTATTTTGGGTGATATCACCCAGGTGAACAAAGTGGAATATACCATATTTATATATATCCGCATTATTGCGATGAATGAATGCTTTGAAACATACTTAATTTAGAGTTTATTCATAGCCAAAATGAGTTTAAATTTGTCAGTACAGTGTTTCCTACAAAACATTATATAATTAACTTATAATAGCCCGCACTAAAATACACGTTATTTTCAACTGAGAACTCTATTAGTTACTGCTGATTTCAACAATCATAACCTAATAAGGACATAAACTCCATTCGCTCAATAAATCAAGCAAACCAATAATTCGCGTTAACTTGCAAACTAGTTGTCTTTACAATATAGAGGGCGCTGTAACCACGGGCTACCGATTTAGCCATGTAATATTGACGTCCATGATTTATGAACTATAAACATGGCTTCCACATTGTTAGGAAATAGTTCTGTCCTATGTGGGGAGCGAAGCTATAGCGATAGTAAGCGATAAGTGACGGTTTAAAGTTTTGACAAGTTGGGAGAAGTTTGTCGCCGTTTATCATAGTTTATTTGTATTGATAGTGTCATGTTTAGCAATTTATGTGATCTATAATACTATATAATATGACAGAAATGTTATACTATATTACTGATAAACAATACTGAGTAATACATTTATGAGGAATAATACTGAAACACTATTGTGTTACCTATAACTACGTTTGTTTTAGTAACATACCTACCATGTGTCGTAACTTTGATACTTTTTACTACGATATATTACTAGAAATACCTGACCATTATTAATTAAATACAGACGGACAGACGGACATGCATGACGAATCCGGGTTCAGTTTTTTGCCATTTGGCTACGGAACCTTAAAAATATGTCCTGGAAACATAAAATACTCAATCAATTCATTCTCCAAACTACTCCATCTTGTACCAAAGAACCTTAGCAACCTAAACTTTAACGTCCTAATAAAGATATATCTTTCTTCAAGCTAAAGGCACACACACACCCTACAATCAACACGATAGTTAGGGCCACGTTCTGGTCCGCTAACTACGGAAGGCGGTGACTTGATTACAGATCCGCCGCGAGTGTGCCCACCCCTTTATTTGCGTCAATCAAATGTATACGTGTGTTGTTCGTGCGTTCCGCTCTGCGATCCTCGTGATGTGTGGATAATAAGCCTTATGTTTTACTTTTTTTGTTTGGTGGAGTGAGGTACCTATATTATGATACTATAAGGAGGTATGATCATTTATACCTACACACCTACACAAGGTTTAGTGTATTGTTTCTGGGAATATAGTGCATTAACTATTGATTGTAAGTATCCAAAATTTTGTTTGATTTTTACTAAAAAAATAAAATTTAATCTACAAATAATCTTATACCGCTTAGATCTTATTTTCGTGCGGCGTTCACATCCAAAAATATGTATGTCTTGATTGTATTGTGTATTAATTATTGTTAACAAAATATTCGTTTATAAAAAAAAAAATCTAAACTTTATTTCGCATCGCATCGCTAAATCATATAGGACAACAACCTCAAAACTAAGCTATAACAGTAAGTATCTATTCCCGGTTCACTTCCCGGTTGTGTCATTATTTGATAGATCTCGCTCGCTTCAGGATTGCGTGTTGGTCTACGTGGGAGTGAATCTTTCATCCTTGTCTCACAAACTGAGATAGAACGAGACAGGTATACGAGGACAATTAACCCGTTACGGAAAGTCTGACGTTTATTGTTTTGTTTTCTCGTTTTATTCGGATTAGTTATCTTAGAGTTAAGTAAGGTATAAATTATTGGGAACAATCTTGAGTTAGTGCCTTAATTGTTTAAATAAATAACATTTCAATTTTGTTCCTTAGTATTGAAATAATATAATAATATTCCGGGACAACTCACACACGGTTATCTGATCCCAAGCTAAGCAGAACTTGTGTTATGGTAACCAGACAACTGATAAACATACTTATATATTTCTAAATACATACATACTATAGATAAATTACACCCAGACAACCAGAACAAATGATCGTGCTTATCACACAAACATTTGTCCTGGGTGGGAATCGAACCCACGACCTCCGGTATAGCAGTCAGGGTCACTAACCACTAGACCAACAGGCCCGTCTAAATGTTTACCTACGCTATATAAAAAGCTCCTCCCCTTTTAAATCCATGAATATTCTAGAGAAGCATTAACACTTTTGCACTGTATGTTACGCTAAGCTTAATGACAACCGTTAAGCAAAAAACTAAAAGCAAATTCAAATTGGGAACTTTTTATACAGACGTATGAAATAGCGACGGATATCTATACAACCAGTATCAAAACCTTTTGAATTTTTATTTTTATTTTATTTTTATTTTACTTTATTTGGGAAACAAACAGATATAAATTACAATTATAAGTATGAAAAATAGGTACTACAGTATCCAGAGACAGTTTCCACAGATTAACAAACAAACATTTTTTTTATCTCAACAACAGTATTCATAACATAATTAAATCTATATAAAGGTTTTGATAAATTTTACAATTCCAATTACTACTTAATACTCTAGAACTATTACTTCTCAACTGACACGTTATCCTTCCTGCTTTATTTATACAAACCCGATCCCCACATAATCGGTTCAACATCTAATTAACAGAACATAATTCAAGATGGCTCCTTGACGGCTCGCCTCTAAATCCGACCGCTGTCAAACTAACGCGCTGACAAGAATATTGTGACACCTACAATTACTGTTCTATAAGACGTTTTAATTTTGGAGATGTCGCGGATATATCAGGGTTTAAATAGAAAAGGAAAGGCACAAATTCTAGAATACTTCTTTGAGAAACTTAATAGTAAAAGGACAAATTCAGTTTAGTAAGAATTAAAATCATAATTAAAGGCATAAAGGTCTGACGGATGAGTCATTTAAGGGTGGTTGGCACTCGCCTGAAATGTGTTAGAAGGACTTAGTGTGTCTCCCGTATAAGGTTTTCATTTGCTCTACTTAATATACATCAGAACAAAAATAAGACTATTTTTGTTTGAGAACTTTTGAACTGTGAAAAAGGCCCAGTATTTTTTAAATCTCACCAGCGAAACATTTGTCAATTTCTGTAAACTTCTCATTAAGTCTCCAGCTAGCCAAAGAAGAAATATTTCTATGTGAACACCTATCTTCAACAGTTCTCCAACAAACAAGACGCAGAACTATATCCTCCAACATTTTCGTCTTAACATAACCAATACTCCTCCAAAACCCTATCTCTCCCCAAACCGCTCGACAATCGCTCCACACGACAACACGCTACCATAATCTAGAGGTGACAGTTCTCTAATCAACTTTCTCGAGCCATTGCCTTCCACACGTCGACAGTCTTAACGCCGATTAAATTGTCACAAGCACCATTGTAGACGCTCGGGTTAAATCTGTTTCAATTGTGGATTCATATTTTAGTAGCTGGTTATACTGTTTTAGTGGTTTAGTGTGGGTTTTGGGTGGCTAGAGAATTCTGAGGGTTTTGGGTTAACTGTGTGGATGGTCTGGTGGATGGAACTGTTTAGATTTACTAGCATTTTACTAATACTACTGTCTAAATACAACTGGTCATAACCAGCAGGCTCTTAATAGTATTATTAGTATTTAATTTTGTTGTCATAGAATTCATGTAGCATTATTTCTTTCCGCCTGTTTTTTTTTTTTAATGAAATATTAGCAAATGTATTTTCCTTATTTCATGGTAACCAGTAACAATTTGGGACAGCTGAACTCTCAATTATATTTTTTTTAACATAACTTTCTTTTAACACACGACAAATTGGTTATATTCTTCCTAGTACGATAGCTACTCGGACGATAATAACAAATCCGTCAATTACATAAATACTGTAACTACAGTTAATAGTAAAAGCAACTTACTTCCAAACAAGGATAGCACCGACGAAGATGCCGACGACCAGCACGATGGAACAGAGCGCGATCACCGCCGACGTCTGTAGCGAGGGCCCGCTGTGGTTGTATGCGTCTATCTTCTGAGAACAAACAAAAGAACACGTTAACAGGATACAGGAACAGTATTGGATGAAAAGAAGTAGATACGGTATTCAGCTGAATCTGATTAGAGGATAAAAATAGTAAATAAGTAAGATTAAAAGCCGACCCTGACATAGCTTGGGAAAAGGCTGGACTGCTGAAGAAAAATGCTTTTATTCTTGGAGTACTGCAAGTCATGGTGTGTCTAATTATGCAATAGACTGACAACAAGGTAAACTGTCAATGAATGATGAAGACAAGAATATTATGGTCGCTTGTATCTGAATTGTCATAAAGAATAAATTTATTGTCCTGCAGATCCTGAATTACTTAGTAAACTATTAGGAAACAAGATAACTATCAATACAGGGTGTTAAGAAACCCCTGTCCGACCCGAAAGGGTCAATCATATGCCGAAATAAAATATCAAATTTGGAAAATTCATGATAGAAACAATAATAATGGATTTGAAAAAAACCATTTTTTGCCCCGAAATTCCCTAAATTTGTGAATAAAACAAAAACTACAACACCAATTTCGTCGGTATTTTTGGAGACCTTTTGTTTGGTAATAAGGTAGCATCTGTGACGACGCCGACACCCTCTCTCGACATTTGAGAAAAAAAAAATAGGTTATAATTTTTTTTTATCGATACCTAACAACACCTTAACGGATCGGACAGGGGTTTCTTAACACCCTGTATAAGGTTGTGGTGTAGTCTCGTAATCGAATTAGTATACCTAAATGATAAAATGATTAGAACTAAGTCTTATAAACACAAGAATATAAATAGAATTAAACGAATACAAGAACAATCACGACAACCAATTATGATAAGTGTATCAATAATGAGAAGTAGCTTCAACATGCCCTGGAATCGTTCCAAAGGATACACAGTATGTGTTGTAAGCAAATAATACCAGGAAATAGGGAATAATTTAATTAATAGATAAATGTAGTTCGACGAAATAAATAATAGTTTCAAATCTGTGATTTCTTTTCAATGAACTTCAAAAGAGAGAGTTTCTCAATTGGACGGTATGTTTTTATATTTTTTTGGTCTGGTATGCGATACCTCCGCCATTTGTGGATCGATTTCGAATAAGGTATTTCTTGTAAGTTTTTTTTTAATCAAGTATTATTTATTAGGCGTCGTGGTGGCCTAGTGGTTCAATGAATGGATTTGTATGCACAAGGTTGCAGGTTCGAACCCAGGCAAGTACCAATGTGGCTTTTTCAAAGTTATATGTACTTTCTTAATTATTCTAAGACACTTCTGACAAACGGTGAAGGAAAACATCATGAGGAAACATGGATTCCAAAAGTGGGATCTAAAATCGCCAATCCGCAGAGAGCAAGCGTGGTGATCAATGCTCGTGCCTTCTCTATATGAGAAGAGGCCTGTACCCAGCAGTGGGACGTTTATAGGCTGGATTATTATTATTTATTAAATTTATCTGTTAAAAAATATGAAACGTTTGCTTAGCTAGACCTCTGCCCAAAATTATATCTTTCATGATAGCTTTGCCCTTTTGCACACACATTTAGGAGTATCAGTCATGTTTCAAAGCATCTCCGTACAGGAAGGAGGCTGAAACCACAATATTCAGTATCAAATGCTAGTAAATCCTTTGAATACAACATTAATGTAATGAAATTTCTGCCTTCCTATATTTCATATATTCCTTCCACCTTTTCCTAAAGGAACACGTGTATGGTGAAGTATACTTATTTAAAAGTAGGAAGGCAATGTTATCATACTTTTATTGTGTTGTTTTGTTTTCTCTCTGATTTTATGATTTCTGTTCAAGTTTAATGAGAGCAGATTTTATTTGTTTGAAACAGATTCCTAAGAAACGTAGCGTTTAAAAAAAAATGTGTCCATATTGTTTTTTAATATACTTTTTATTTGATGACTTGTATACTATTTTAATAAACGATATTTTGAAAACTTTTTTAATTGTTAATCAGGATAATGTATTTTCCCCTTTAAACTACCTTTATGAAGTTTTAATTTTGAAATAATATTAAACATAGTTTTAATTATGCAAATTAGACTTAGACGATCTAATTTTCATACACACTTGTATAATTCTACCAAATTAAGAAAGTAGAAGAATTATATTTCTTCGTTAAAATACCACACGAACTGGCAAAACTAATGAGAATATGTTATCTTAATAAGATTTAATAATATAATAAACGTATTATCATAAAAAAGCACTTAAAATTTTAATTTTACATTCACTGCGAGTACGGCTTAATGTGAATTTTATTTCTTTGAGTGCTTAACGAATGTGGCCATACTGTGAAAGCATGTTAATGTGGGTTTTAGTACCTACTAAGTGTGGATACAAAGGTGGTTTTATTTTAGAAGCACTATGCAGTTATAATATAATTTTTCGATATAAGTTGGTTTAACCAAGTAATACAATTATGTATACGACTTTGACCCCAGTACATAATGTAAGTAATTGAATTCAATTTATTAAAAATTGTTGCATCCTACCTTATATGCCGAATTATTTATTGAAATTCAGATGCATTTTGTAGTTGTTTATGTAGCCAAAAATATGTAATGTTTCTTCAATCTTTCAATACCGCAAAACATGTAAAATAGCAAAAAATATGTATCAAATTAAAATAAAAACAGTATCCGGTACAGAGGGCGTTACAAAACTGTTTACTAAAATTGAAAAACACGGCAGACAAATTAAAAAGGCAGACTACCGTAGCATATGGTATGATATTAATTCAAATAATTACTGGAGGCGTTATTTCGAGGGCTGCAAGGCATAAGGGAGGTGTGTTTATATATTAATTTTTGGTGCAATAGCATCACGCAACCTATGGGAAAACGGTTTTTTTTTGGTGGGTGGTTTTTTGTAACATTTTTTTGCGTCTGAAGTAATTTTAAAAGGAAAAGGTTCTGCCTATTTTTTGTCATAGTAATTTAGTGGTCAGCGAAATGTAGAAAAAACTACAATAGGTACTAACAATATAATACACTCAGAGTAAAAAAAAATAATTCAGTAAGAAAAACAACTGGTGATTGAATGACTGAAAAATTGTGTGGAAGAATACTTTTATTTTCTTTATAAGAAAAACGAAGAAGTAAGTAGGAAGGTATGCACGAACTATGACACTATATTGTTCAAGTTGTTTCATTCTTATATCAAAAAATCAAAATCAATCAAAATATCTTTATTTCAAGTAGGCCTAAAAGCTCTTTTAAAACGTTAAATTACTGACTCTAGTTGCAGGTTCCAAAATGTCGTTCCAATGGAGAAGAACCGGCAAGAAACTCCATAGGTATATAAATGATACCCATATATATGAAGCCGTAAAGTATGTTTAATTTAAGCACCATTCTAAATACGTCACACATGCAGGTTTTAAAATACTTTCATTCCAGTTCTTTCAAAGACATAAGCTAAACAGTTTTATCAAAAGAAATCTTAATGTTTTAACCTTTTTTCTGCAAAACTCGACCTTATTTCAGTTTGAAAGGACCACGTATTTCTTACTTTAGCTTCGGTAATGTTACTTTTCTGTGAGGCCGAGTGTTGATTTATTTTTCGATACTACTGGATTGACTGGGTTGGACGTCCACCGAATTGCCTATTATGTGGGTTTGGACGTGAATTGTTATAAGTTCGGTTAAAATTTTCTGTGAAATTGCTTGTTGAGGACCTTAATAGGTTTTATTTATATACCGGATTTTTGGAAGCCAGCTAATAAAAACAATAACCCATACCTAAATGGATCATAATAATATAAAGTACATTATACAAAATAGATATAGATTGAGTATATGGAAAATTTTATCAAAATCCGTGGATTAGTTTTCAAGTGAAGAAGTACCAAACATATAAACACAATGTTTTACATTACTACACGTTAAATGCACTATAATGTTTGACCTTACATAGTAATAAAAAAATCCCATAAATAAGCAATAAGTTCCCTCAATGAAACCTAACAAAACAATACAATTTATACCAAATAAAACTTATGCAACTACAAATAATCTCCTGCCCAGTTTATAAAGACCCCTGTAGTCGTGGCATAATAATAATTTACCAAAGAGTTTATAACTTAGTATAGGGTCCGAGAGGCCTACATAACTGGTTAGCTTTTATCAGTAAGATCTTAGGGGCACGGGTAATAATATTTTTTCTGTAATAATTGTAATAGGCCTGTTTAATTAAATGGACGCACTGGGCGTTTTATTGTATTTATGGTTAAGCAATTTTGCGGTGGAAAGGCATGGAAGTTTATTAATGAAATGTTTAAGTTAAATAATGAGATAGACTTATGTTCAGTTGGGTAAATATTTATTAAGTTATTTACAGAACGATACAAAGTTTACTAAAGATTACATACCATAGGAGTGTGCATTATTAACAAACTATGATTTAAAGTAAAATAGTTGAATAGTTAGTTTCGTAATTTTAGTTTAGGTACATAAATTTCATTGCATATTGCCCTACAGGGTCCATATTGTACCTACCTTAATGTAACATAAGGAATGCAAAAAAAAAATGAGTACTGAGTACTTACATAATTTTATCAGTTGATTTTATCAACTGATAAAATTATGTAAGTTATTTACGAAAAAAAGGCGTCTTTTTTGTGAAACAGAGCATGTCTACAATTTACAGTTTTTGAGTAGCCTACGTTGTCTTACTGCTGGGTAAAGGCCTCCCCGCCTCCCCCAAATATTTCCATATTTTTCTGTCTCGAGCCACCTCGGACCAACCCTGCAGTACGACTTTAGGTCGTCCTGCCACCTCCTCCTGGGCCGGCCTCGGCGGCGTCGTCCGTCTTCAGGCACCCATTGTGTTGTTATTTTGGTTCAGCGATCACTGCACATACGGCTGACGTGACCCGCCCAGATTTACAGATTTAGGTACTAAAAAATTTGATCATGTAGAAAGATCGTAAATCCTGGAACCACGATTTACCCTTATCATTTTGTTCCACAATGTTTTAAAACCATTACCGAATGTGAATGGAAGAATAGCTCGATTGTATATTTGTTAATTGGATAGATCATATCGCATTGTATGAATATAATTCATTTTTTCCACGCCCCATGTTGTGTTTGTGTTATTTCATTTAATTGAATTTACATAGGGTACCTACATCAACTTTTTGGGGACAAAAAATATATTATGATGGATTATTGTATTGTTTTAAATTATTGTGGGATATGGGTAGCATGTGGGTGTTCATTACTGGCTTGAAAGTAAAAATAATAAATTTGATCAATTTTTGTAGAAATTATTTGTATTTCAACATTTTTAATTTTTAATTGTGAAAGGAAAGCGATAGGATTTCATAGTAAAATTGATGATTGTTATAAATAGGTATATAGTCTTAATTTATTCAGTAAAACGCAGAGGAATTATCAAAGGAACGAAATAGAAGACCTATTTTATAGGTTACATAACCAGATTTTAAAATATAGTACACAAGTCACTACAAGTAATCAATATAAATGCACTTAACATTAATTTGATTGACCTTATAACAATTATTCAACATACAACTAATTGACTTATTAAACGATGACGGATGACAACCGATCCTTTTATTGCAGTTGTCATCGATATCAAATATAATATTATAAGAGTAGCGGATGTCAAATAAAATGCAAATAAGCAAGTTTTGTTCAATATCAGGACGAAACTGATCAAATGACAGCCGGAATGAACGGTTACCAAAGGCAGCGGTCATAGGCATAAAAAGTTTACTGGTAGGGTTGTCATTGGATTAGCACTAAAAGTTAACAGATACCATAACATTTTGGAAATAAAATGTGATTCAAGAAAAAACAATATAGGTAACAAAGAAGTTTAATTTTCTAGTTAAAGTATTTTGATTCTTGTAGCTATCAATTTGTGGATAGAATGTCTTTGTTTTTAACTTACCATTGAAACTGCAAGTCAAATGCCATCAAGTTGAAGAAGAGGATATTTTTTATTTAAAAAAAGTAGTCTTGACCATAAACTGCACAAAAAATATTGTGAGCGTGTCAACGGTTCGGAAAAAAACCTTTACATTTTAAAACTTTGACTTTGACATATTCGAACTTATAGATGTTTTGACAGCCCTACAAAACTGATACCAATCTAAGCGCATGTCTCCAGAATGCATTAAGTCTGAAAAAGGGTCGTCCATTTGTCAAAATGTGGCACTATCAGTACGGGAATCCGTCATCGGTCCCGGGACGATATATCGGGGCATATCTCACAAAATCTCTCAAACAATATCTTTGGGGAAAAGTGGTAAGCGCGACCAGAGGTAAGGTACCATGGGTCTATTGGCTTACTGGTCTGTGTTTAGATGGGAAGATTTCGAAATGGACGTCAATTTTTGACTGATTTTGATAATTTTATTTTGACGTCGATGTAGTGGTTTTTACTGCCTTGAAATATCATAAAGTAACTGACAATTCTACCATTACAAAATATGCTATATGTGTTTTGAATATTGCGATTATACTCTTTATTTGATAAAAAAAACTTGACAGACATTTAATTTAGCTTGACCTTCATGAAATCCATCTTTAATACCGTTTAACTATATACAAATCTCATTGCACCGTATTTATTTAAATAACAGTTTTACTATAAAAACACATTTTAGTTACCCAATTGAACCTCTACTTCTACTATACCACGGGACCCTAAATCCCAAAATTATATTCAGAAAGCTGGCTCTGTTTATCGGCTTGTCTATCTGGCGACGGTAGCCGATTCGTCAATGCCCCTTCTTTAATTAATAAAAGAGTCTTCGGGAGAGGAAAAAAATGAATAAAAACCTTAATTAATTTGGGTAGGAAGTTTTGGTAAATTATGATCGCCGTCCACCCTAAGTTTTGCAGTCGTAAGGTATTTTAGCGGCCTTTTTATGTTAAGACCGGAGACATAATTCGGTTTTATAAAAAGGCCTGTGTTTGTTTTAGTCCCAGTAATTAAGAAGCACGCGTGATTAATAATTGAATAAGAAGCCAATTAACGGTGTTTTGCTGATGAATCTGAATGTTTAAAGGTCAGATTGGATAAGGCTTGGTGGAATTAGAAGTGATTGCTAAGAATACTTAAATTACACTTGAATATCTTAAGACTTCAGAGAAATAGACGTATTTCGAAAACAGTAAATTGTTTTACTTTTTTTTTTTGTAAGGTAAATGGCTGACTATAATATGTTCTAGGGTTACATAGGTAGTTTTGGTTGAAATCAGATGGCTCAGAAATCTTGCACTTATGTGTGCTCAACACCTGTTTACATATATTCCAAGCAGGCAAAGTAAAAATCCCTAACAATTTAACCCAAGACCACCTACACTAAACAAAGACGAAAATTAACCCATAAGTCACAGCCAACAAAATAAAAGAAACACTTTAAATAATAACTCGTTCACATTTACATACAGTCTTAAAAGCCAGACGAGGGTTAATATGCGCATATGTTAAGAGCTTCTCATCTTTAACAATTAGTATTACTTATTCTAAGTTCTGCTTAATCATCGTTTTCGTCTGTGAAGATTTGAACAAGACTATCTTTGTATTATTTTTACTGTGTCAGCCTCGTTGGCCTAGTGGTGCTAAGCGCGACTGCTACGCTAGAGGTCTTGGGTTCGATTCCCAAGTCGACCAAGGTGTTATTGGGTTTTTGTATGAAATTCTCAGAAGCAGGTCGGAGTTTGGATTTGTGCCCGGTTAGTGGCAATAGGCTCGCCCCCTATTACATGGGACCTAAACATACCGGCGAACTGTGGGTGTACATTGGTACACCTCTGCCTAACCCTTCGGGGATACAGGCGTGATGGTATGTTTATGTTTATGTGTCAGAATTATGTAATTTGTTAACTAATCGGGTTTATGTGTTTAATACGAATAAATAAAACTGCTAACCGGAATGAGCAAGTGTGGTAATCAATGCTCATTCCTTCTCTAAGTTAGAAGAGACCTGTTTCCAGAAGTAGGACATTCATAGGTTAGTATTACTATTTTTTATTACAAATAAATGAGTTTTTTTTTGTATAGGTATATTGCTTTAATTACGTATTTGCATAGCTCTGCTTAGTGTGAAAAACGAAGTAACAAAATGACTGATTTCGAACACAATATTCATGACGCATAATTTTTACATGGTAAACAGTTTAATGTAGGTGACAAAAATAATTTCAGACGGACAAAACATTCTCAAAACAATATTTTTTCGAAACAATTTCAGGAAGTAGAGTCGAGATTAATTGCAATATTCTATGTCAAAGATCATTTAACATAACTCACCAACCTATATCTATAAACATCAACATTACATGTACCTAAGTGACTAATTATACACATAAATAGTAGTATGTATAGTTAGTCAATATGCACTGTTCGCTTCTAAGTAATTAATCGGATTATTTGCCAATTACATCCATAAATATACACATAGGGATTAGTTGATTTCAAATTAATTTTACTGTTTGATAAATCTTGGAACGTTTATTTTTAATTACGCTTTGAATGTGAGTGGTGAGTGTTTCCACAGATTAATGAAATGAAACAAACATGATTTTAATTTAGAGTTCGATAGAGTGAAGAAAATTTTGATAAATGGATGATCACTGGATGATGTTTCAGTGACTATAAAATTATAGAATGTTATTAAATGTCATTTATTTAACCTTAACTCTTATTTTTAATAAGTTATTATCCATCACCCACCTCACTACTCGATGTCGAGTACTCTCTCATGATTTGGAAAAAAAAACTTAGCACAAAATCTATTCGTTCATATGTTCTTAGTCACCATCATTCATAGTATTTGTCATACTACGAAACCAAGAAAAATGAATTTATAATAAAACTGAATGAACCCAAGAACACACTGCAAAATTGCTTACCGATAAACCAATGGGTGGCCAATGCTTTTCTACGAAGGTGACGAATCATGTAGAATTTCATTCGTATACTCTATGTTTATTTTCCTTATAAAATAGGTGTCGATGTTTAACTAAAACTAAAGATTATATCGCACCTTAAACTATAGATTAACACAAGCAAAACTCAACCTTATGATATGGTCGTAAATTTCAAATTAAAATGTCAGAACTCGTCTTCAACTATTTGCGAACATACGTGAATTCTTCAAGAGATTTCTTGTGTTGTTGGGATTACGACTTTAGATTTTCATGTTTAAGGTTGATTTTCGTTTGGTGGAACTAGTTTGTATGCGCTTGTCAGGTCAGAATTAGGGATAATTATCAAGTGGTTGACATCTTAATCATTTAGTAGTTAGGTAGAACTAACCACAGAATTTAGGCGCTGCTAATTCGATTCCCGGAAAGCGATTTACGTGTTTTTTATGATCAATTAATTTTTATGAAACTGGATTAAGATATATATTATATGTATATTAAAACATTTAAGTGTTAGAGATGTCGCCATTAATTTGTAGCTTATTAGAGTTTATTTCTAGGTATTTTTTTATTTGACTTCACAGTTAGTTTTTGATAATATTTGTTTTGTTTGATACTCATATGACAAAATATGCTCTGATTCGTAATAGTCTTGAGTCATCTGAAGATATACATTTCATGGAAAATTAGCCTAGTTTAATTGACATAGACCTACTTTTAGATTGGTTACTGAAGAATACAACCTTTATCTTATTGATAACACATAAGTGTAATTCAAAAATTTATAACTTATAATAATGTTATGTAAAGCCGTTTTCTGTGCATGTGGTGTTAACCTGTAATTAATTGTTGCATTTGTAAATGTTCGTCTTGTCATGAAATTTAAAATGTATATAGTGTGAACAATTGTTGGTTAACCTAAATAAATAAATAAAGTGTAAAATGGATCCAATCAATGTTGTATATTGCTTGAGACATTGCACAAACATTAAAAAAATCAACCAACGAGTTAAATTGACAACCTCCTCCTTTTGAAATTGGTTAAAAAACCCCGCTCCAACTGCGGTCAAATGCGGTAGGTAAAGTTTTACCTTTATTATATTTTTCCTTTTATATTAGCAAGATATTTTTATAACCTTTTTTATATTACCGACAAGTTTATTAGGATCACCCAGGTGTTGTTTATCGAGAACTAATTATACGGGTTGTTGATGTCTTAATCAAGTTGATGGCGCGATTAGCCGCAGGAATTTAGCGCGGTACCTAAGCTTACTAAGTGACGTTGAGATGACTAAGCACTGATGTTACGTGGGTTTCCTAGTTATACATCAGCCACTTTAAAGAAATAATGACCGTGCTTTGGGATTATGAACCTTAATTCAATGACTAACAGTTCAGTTTCCATCACATTCAAATTACTTTTAGGCTCTTTTCGGTAATATTTGTCATTCTAAAATGAACTTAAACACATGTTGTCAAAGTTGATAATTGCGTAATTAGTAATAACGTTTAATTCTCTTTCCAGATTGGCTTTAGTATAAATAGATGTTGCTTAAGATTTGATGTGAAACGACTTGTCCGTTGACTGAAATGCAGTTTGAATATCGTTTTTGGGAGTGTTTAGAGGATAGTTTGATGATATTGTATTTGGTTCATGACATTAGGATCCAAAAAGGCAGGAATTTTTGAAAGTAAGTAATTTCAAATAATAGTATGATATTGGTTTCTTAGGTTTACGCAAATGTTAGACATTGAAAAAATACGAAACGTCGGGACCTAAAATCTAATATAAACCGCGACAAAATCCGTAAAAAGTAATAATATGATGTTTACCTACACGTAAACATCATTTATATTAGAAATCTAGGTTTCCAGAACTTAAACCAATTGTACAAAGAATATTAATTAATTACTATCCTTATTCGCTCGATAACGTGCGAAGAAACCGAACAAAAACACTCTTCGGTACTTGTGCTTTATACTCCAATTAAAGTAATCATCAAGTTCGCCAAACAACATAAAACGCAGCTGCTCATATTAACTCAGATAATACTAAATTATTCTTAGTAAGCCACACATCATAAATTTGTTCGCACAAAACCGTCCGTACCACGAAATTTACATCCATTGCTTCACTAATACTCGAGAGGTAGATTAACGTCCACTGAAACGGCGCAATGGATGTTATCCACTGATATTCGACCAAGAATGTAGAATGATTATGACTTATTTATACCAAATAGGTGTCGTTTACACTAAGTTTATCATAATGGTGTGTTATAATAGTTCTGGCTACATTAATATAATTCAGTAGCTTACACCACATAGTATGGCAATACTGGTATTAAATAAATTACATTGAAATCCGTATTATTTGGGTGTTAACATAATAAATTCATTTTTAACTGCTTGTCATTAAAGTTAATATTTTGCTTCTGGTTTTTAATAACATCATTTAACTTACATATTACTGTTCAATTCTGATGGTAATTTAAATGTAAATGTTGATGACAAAAATATAATTATGTCAAGATATAGATATAATAACATACTGAACATATTGGACATCATTTAGGTACCTAATCGAATGAAACATTTTTAAGGATTACGAATACAGTAAATTGGATGTCTATGACTTGGTATAAACATAAAATTATATGAAATATACAGATGGGTATTTTGTTTGTATGGTATGTGACTAAACACCCAGTGACACGTGGATTAAATTAGTTTATTAAAACACGGAACAGCAAGCTTTTGCTCTTCGAGTTTAGATTTAAGACTAAAAAGAGACATAACAACAAATTTTCAAGTCATTACCATCCCGCTATTTATACCGTAGAATAGAGCAAAGAGAAAGCTAACACTACAGTGACAGATGCAACTATCAAAACGTTACGAAACATTAGAGGACAGACAAACTACAGAGTGCGCATATCAGGGTATGAACCGTGAGTAGTATGAACTACACTCAGAGGCACAATTAACCGGACGATTAAAAATTTCCAATGTAACTTCACAAAAACATTATAGAATTATTTTTGCCCTTGACAATATTATAGCTTAATACCAAATGTATTCATGTTTATTCGTGAAATAATTACAAAACAGAGCACGCTGCCGTTTGATAAATCTATCTCTAAACCTTATATTACCTATATAATATCGCAACTGTCGACAATTTCGCATAAACGTCTGTCGTTGTAAGGAAAATAACTTTAATCAGTAAACGAATGTACTTTATTATTATTATTATAAACTTGAACTGTTCCACTGCAGGACTAAGGTCTCTCTTTCCTCCTTTTGCACATGTCTGTTGTGAGCACTTCATAATTATGTACTTCATAAAGTCGTAAAATTCCTTACGCGCACTCTATAGTTTTTTTATTACTCTATGTACGAAACAGATACAGTTAGTTGCCGGCAGTATCGTAGTTTTCTAACAATGTTTATCAACAAACACTTGGGTACTGAGAATTTTAATTTGTATGGAATGTGCATACAAAGAGCGTTTGTTAATTTTGTGATAGAGGATGGTTAATTAGAATATAAAGTGTGTGTTCCTCAGTTTCTAAATGCAGTTTATGACTCAGCCCATATCTCCCTTAGTACTTACTACCTACGAATTTTTTGTATATTACATAGTTTTTCGGCATCTACATAAAATAGTGACGCTACTTTTTTGGATTCTAGATAATTGGGTATTTATTTTGACATTTAACCATAAAAAATTAAAAAAATCTTAATTATAGGTATGAGTATTTTTTTTAAAACTTCTATTGCAGAAAAAATATACAAAGAAAATCCAATTTCAGTATAAAAAAAAGAGCACATGAGTACGACATGTCTCTCAGCATATTATAAAATTAACAGAAACTGTTCCGACTATACATTTTAAACCTAGACAGTCTACTTACAAAAACTACGTTGAATAATCTCACACGTCGTTAGTACGCTCATATTTGAAGTTACGTAAGAACTTAGCCTTAAGCAAAACATACCATTTCATTTCTATCCACCCATGAATAATATTTACCAAGTTGATAAAACGGGCTAAGCTGTTTATTCATGACCACAACAAAACGAAATGCCAAGCGAGATTAGATAAACCAAATATATCTAATAGACGTATATTCAAACCTATATTTTTGTTTAAAATATTCAAGATTAAAGAATTTTAAATGTTGCTTAAACCGTTTTTATTAGCCCCAGATAAGGATTAATTAAAAATGGTGTCTAAAGAGCTCTGACTTCTTAATTGTGGAACAAAGTGTGAAGATAAAATTAGATAATGATGTGTTGAAACTAAATAAACTGACTTAATTAAGGACTCTATAATTAAAATTCAAATGAACAGAATTTTATCTAAGAAAAATACAAATTTGACTTTTATTATTTTGCCGAATAATTATAATATGTTAGTTTTTTGACTTCGTCATCATATTCTTGTAAAACAGATAAAAAACATAAATTTGACGAAAGCATTGGACTAACTATCGAATATAAAGAAGGATGCTGTAACTAAAGGATTACACGTAAAAAGGGATGGACTTCTATGAGATTTAGGTATATGAGACCCCTCTATATCTTATAGACAAAAAAGTGTTTTGAAATCGATCCTCAAGGGTCAAAAATACAATCAATTTGAGAACCTCCTCTTTTTAAAGTCGGATAAATAAAATAGAATAAAAACTTACTGGTTCCGTGTCGCAAGTTTCCAGGTCAGGAATCGGATCGTCCCCGCAGTAGTATTCCGCTTGAAGGAACGGTGGCCGAGGCGGCGGCGGCAACAGGAACTCAGGCGGAGGGCCAAGGCAGTCGCACTCCGTCAAATCTGTGGGCTCTAACTCCCACATCGCGTACTCTAACTTAACACTACTCACAACCTTTTCACTGATATCACTATCACTTAAATAACCACTAGTATCACGTTTGTCGCGTTTCACATCTGAAGTCCTTTCTTGTCTTTCTTTTATTAAATTCGCTATGTAAAGTTCGTCGTCCACATCGCTCCAGACGTTTCTTCTAACCTCCTCATCTTCTGATGGATCGTCAATTGAATCGGGAAGCGACGCTATAACACTATTAGTATCTTCACTGTCTGTGTTCTCTGAGATTCTCCTTTCAGCAACTGTGCTTTCAAGAACATTTTGTCTTTCTTTTTCACTGTCAGCGCTCAAGTCACGAACTTGCTTATATTTGTCGTGTCTATTGATACCATTTTGATACGTCCAAACAGCGTACGACGACGCTTTAATTGGACTCCTATTGTATCTTTCGGCCATACGCAGTCTTCTTTCAGGTTATCTGCAACGACAAAAAAATATTTATTTATAACGAACACTTAGATCGAAAGGCCATTACCGTCCGAACCAATTTCTTATCTGACGGACAACGTATCGATTTTACAGTGGTATCGAACTACTTATTATTTAATAGAAGAGCTAACACCTCATTTTGTATAACAAAGCAGCCGCAATTAGAACCTACCATCGGTGTGAGTACAATGGGCGAGGGACCAGTATCGATATCATCGGGTGCTACGTTCTCTGCTTATTTTAATTTATTTTTTATCGCATCAAATTGGATGGACGGGTTTCTAGCTATGCACTCGGTATTTCTTTCCTATCATGATGAGCCTGTCAGAGAGACGGTTTCGAAAGTTTAAAGTTCATCGTTTTTTGATATTTAATTTTGATCAAACTGCGGCGAGTGTAAGCGAATAATTGGGTTTTGATTTCTTATTTTATGTAAGAATAAGATTAATAGCACGTTAAGGAATGTTAGTAACTCAAAAAGCGATCTAATGAAATATCGGGTTGAAACCAACAAGGGAAGATAAACATTCGAGTTATATCAAAAAACGATTTATATGAATACAAAGGAAGATAATGGAACCCACGATCATATATTTACATAGACAAACCATTCATTTTAACCCTTAACAAGGAGGAAGAATATTTTTCTGCAAACATTCGCTCGCTTGTTCAAATGTTTTTCGATAGAGATGTGCCTTGAGTACAATTATGCATGCGTAAGGCGTTCCTAAGGAGGTACCGCAAGATTGCGAGGTCGAAGGGTCAACAGCGCCAGATAACTCCGAGGTACCAGCGAATAAAATATTGAGAGGTGTTATGGCATACAAAACAGGGTTTTAGATAGGATTTATGAATATTTTAAAGTACCGTTCGGTTGGAAATCTAAAAGTGAATAATTTAACCATTCTTTCGCTTGATGTTTTATGATTGACATTATTTCTTTGTGTGCTTTTATTTCTTTTTATTTTGTTGATGGATTTTGAAACATTTATTTTATTTTGATAGTTTTAAAACTCAACTTCAAGTCGTATTATACGTCAATTTAATAAAGCGTTAATTATTATTACTAATAATTACATTATGACTGAATGCTATTTACGAAAATCTCTTTGTGCTACCATTCAAATATGCTGTTGCCTTTTATGTAGAATTATTTCGTTAGTAATCAGCCCATAGAATACATTCCAAATATGAAATAGGTTAAATAATCATTTGGTAATTTAAGTTCATTGTGCTCACATATCATCTCCAAAATCATAAATACATTATCATCACATGTCCATTACGCATTATAAAGTCATTTACATTTTGCATGTTCATTGCCATCTATCAATGTACATTGAAATCGTAATCTCCGATACTCCACGTCTCATTAACATTTGGCGCGCTTAGTGGCACTCGATAGCTGTCAGTGGAACCTTGACAGCGATACAATGAACTACAAGAGCCCTTAAGGAACTTAACGAACCCATTCTATGGATTTTCTCACGTGAATTATTATTGCGAGTGGATAACGGTCGGCAAGGGGTCGCATGTGTCGATCGATCGGTTATGAGAGCGAATTTCATGGCAGACCAAATACTGTAAATGATTTGGGGTCTTTTGTGTTCACGTTAGAGAATTTTACTAGGTCTGATTACTGAAGATTTCTTTCTAGACCTGATAAGTAAATATTAATTTGGTTATTGATAGTAAAATCGAAATCAATAGTATAGGTGCACTCATTATTGCTGAAGCTTTACACAACGAATTCTAAGTTTTTATCTTGACCTAAATCATCTGTAATTGGGGACCGAACGTATTACTACTTTTTTAGGGTTCCGTACCCAAAGGGTAAAACGAGACCCTATTACTAAGACTCCGCTGTCTGTCTGTCCGTCTGTCTGTCACCAGGCTGTATCTCATAAACCGTGATAGCTAGAAAGCTGAAATTTTCACAAATGATGTATTTCCGTTGCCGCTATAACAACAAATACTAAAAACCACATAAAATGAATATTTAAGGGGGGCTCTCATACGACGGTGGTACGGAACCCTTCGTGCGCGAGTCCGACTCGCACTTGGCCAGTTTTATTACTGTTTCTGGACTCGAGTCGATAATATTTTACATATTTTTAAACGTGACATAATGAAAATCGAAACACACAACTCCTACAAATCTTTAAGCTAGACTGTGATTAGCATTTAAAATAAAACCTAAGGGGTAAAGCCATACAATCCACAAACGCCATAAAATCGCTCACAAGGAACAATATCCTCCCACTCGAAAGACATTCTGCAAAATACATCAAGTTCAAGAAAACACAATAAGTTCAAGCTGTAATAAGTAAACTGATAGGTTTTGCTGTTAGTCATGGGTTCCGTAATAGTTTGCTGCCCACACTAGACTGTTTATTGCCTTCAAACATCATAATAAATCTATCGAATTTCAAGCCTTGAGATAAGTAGCATTCGTTGCTTTTATTTATTTGTGATTGGCTTTCTTTATGGTCTAGTTTTACTATAATTCTTTCTTAATTTCTTGATGGGATTGTATGTTGTGAGGTAGTGTTGCATTTGTTTCTTTACTTTCTTTAAAGTAATTATGTGTAAGGTCTTTAGCAGTATTACCGTGGAATCTCTTAATAAATACTCGAAAATTTATTATGTGAATTAGGTTAGAACTTAGCTGTCAATTCGTGTAAGATAGGTACTGGTGTTTAGCCTTATTCAGTAAGAACACCTGACTGGCTTACTGAATACGACGAATAAGGTCAATACCTAAATCTATTTAAAAGACTTTATAAAAAACATTGTAATTATTATTGGTAGTATCTATCCTTGACCTATTTACTCGTAGTAGCTATATCAGAACAGATTTACCACAAAAATAGTAACAATATAATTATTACCAAGATTAGTGTTACAATTTATGTGAATCAGAACTACAAAAAGAGTTATGAACCTGATAAAGTCATTACAATAACCATCGGGTATTATAAAATAAAAATCGAACCAGATAATTTGACTTCCTACGATTTAAGCTTCGCCTCTTTAGATGGAAAAGTAACGGTTGTATACGTGTTAGGTCTCAAGGTTGAAACGCGATGGCCATTTGGCCATTATTACGGTATACTTTATTCTAGTTATTTTAGCTTAAAATGTGATAAATCATTGCTATTTAAATAATTGTTAAGGAAATGTTTTTAAGGAGGATAACTTAAAATTTGATAGTTATTTAGTGATAATAGTGTCAGTAGTTACTTGGTGTCAGTGAGCGTTAGGCAGCGTTACATTCCAACGGGGTGTCTAGTTTTAACTAAAACGTATGTGTCATAGGATAAGATTTTTTGTTTCTTATTTGTGGTACCTTACGAGGCTAACTTAGAGCACTAGCGCAAAAAAGCCTCATCAAATAAATAATAATTATACCAGCCTATAAACGTCCCACTGCTGGGTACAGGCCTCTTCCCATATGGAGAAGGCACGAGCATTGATAACCACGCTTGCTCCCTGCGGATTAGCGATTTCAGATCCCAATTTTTGGAATCCAGGTTTTCTCACGATGTTTTCCTTCACCGTTTGTCAGAAGAGTTTTAGAATAATTAAAAAAGTACATATAACTTTGAAAAAGTCACATTGGTACTTGCCTTGTACTCATCAAATAAATGTACAAAAAATACGTTATAAAGGCATCACAACGCTAACTGTTCAAAAACAGTTATAAAGTAGTTATAAATCAAGAATGTCCAATGAAACTTGAGCTGCGGAAAGAATGGGAATATATGGTTATAGAGTTGAAGTTATATTGGTTATATCAAGTGTAACGCATTGTCAGAATTAAATGCATTGCTTTAAACATTCCGTTGGTATGACAATACGTAGGAAGTTAGGAATTGGAACAGTTTATTAAATGAAACTTATTTTGACGACCTCCGTGGTCGAGTGGCGTACGCACCGGTTTTCAAGGTGTCGCAAGCTCTGAGGTCCCGGGTTCGATCCCCGGACTGGTCAATGTAGAAAACCACTTTTCTACATTGCCCCGGGTCTGGGTGTTTGTGGTACCTACGTTGTTTCTGAATTCCATAACACAAGTGCTTCAGCTACTTACTTTGGGTTCAGAGCAAGGTATGTGATGTTGTCCGCATTTATTTATTTATTTATAACCAGCTACTGGTAAAGTTAGGCGAAATATTTGATACCAAAACTTTGTCAAAGCTTTCAATATCTACTACTTTTTGTGAAGCTATAATTAAAAGGGGATAACCGGTTCTGAAGAGAGAGAAAATAACGTTATAAAATAAAATGTAGTAAAATGTGTTAAATAATGTCCTGTTTATATTTTTTTTGTATTGTTCAAAAAATACTTGTAATATTATGACTTAAAATGGATATTTATTTACAATTCAATACTTAAATCTAATACAAGAACAAACACTTACAACTAAATACTTATATAAATAAATAAAACTAACACGCGTCAAAAAACTCATCGTCATCCTTGTCAATGGCGGGAAACTTTAAATTGTTATATTATGACATTTAATTAAAATTATCAGGATTTAAATATTGCCAGTTTTATATTACAGCGTTATTTAAACTGCGTTTTTTCACCAACCGTTGTTACGCATGGCGTCAAACTCACAAAAAAAAAATGTATTTACAGTAACTCTAAACTTTCTTTGTGGTACAACTTTGTATACTTACATAACAGAGATGTTTGTTGACCTACAAGAGAGCCATAGAACGTCCTAATATGTGTTTCCGTCATTTAATAATAATGTAAACGAAACATCTTCTGACAGACCGATTTTAAGATGGTTTTAGGGTTCCGCACCCAAAAATATTAAGCGGAAAAATCTTAGCTACCAGGCTTACTTTAATAAACCTCATTTTTTTTATTGTTACTTTGTATCGATACTGGTGGTATTTTTTTACAGAATAGTTGTTAAGTGTTTCGTGTTATAGCGAACTTCAAAAAAGTCTTTATACAAAGCTGAAATTTGATACATCAAATTCCGGAAATTTACGTAAAATTTTGGCGGATTTATTGATTGTACGGATCCCTCGGTTCGCAGGTCTGACTCGTGTTTTATTTAAAGTGTTAAAGTAAGCAAATTGAACCGTTTTCGAGATAGTAAAGAGTAATTGATTGTGGTATCGGTTTCCGGGAAGTTGAGCAATGTTCGGTAAATCTTGTTTCACCTTATGTTTTAGATCAATGACTTTATTATTTATATCGAAGTTACTATTATGTTTATTTGGAAGTAAATATTAGATGTTGGAAACGTTGATCTTAATAGAAAATTGTATCGTGATGATCTAATGGTTAAGCGCTATTTTAACCCCAAAATGTATCAATACTTAGGAATGTTACACCATATATTTATAAAGGAGAATGTATTTAATATGATTTTGATTTTAGGATTTGTTGCTATAGTAATCCATTTGATGTTATTACATCAATAATGTAGATGTGAGGTATAATGATGATATACGTATAAAGACGTATTTCTCCATTGTTGCCATTCTGTCTTGAATTAAGTATATATTTATCTCCTTACATTATTAATTCACACGCGTTTATTCTTAGAAATCGTTTCTTCCTATAAATGTTTTAATGCTTTCAACTTCATTTAAAATTCTTACCGTACCTTAATAAACTATGAATCAGTTATGGTTTAACTTATAAGTAATAATTAAAGCTTGTATATTGAAATAAACAGGATCATTAGAAATGCCATTATCTATAGATTAGTACCTGTACTATGAGATCTTAAATTGCCGTTGTGGAAGCGAGACGTCGCTCTGCATTGCGCGTAGCAGCGTCTCGCTTACACATTGGAATCAGTCCTGCCTTAAGATTTCGTGATATAGGTCTAGTGGTGTGGATTTCACTGTTGTTGGCTGTAGATAATGCTGATAATAATTGTTTTGTAAATCCACTTTTAGTGTTATGTTAACTTTACGCATTGAATTTGCAAAGTTTTTTCAACTTTATCGTAAAATAAAATACTTAGTTTTGAACTGTTTTTTTATTTGTAAGCCTATCTTTTAAAAGTGAACTCTAGCTGCAGGAGAAATGTATAAATTCTAGTAAATAAAGTTATAGAAAAAGAAAGAAAGAATTATTGTAATAGTTCTCCCAAACACTAAACTTAACTATTTTTAACCTCTAGAATTATCATTTTCATGTATCAGACAGTAGTATCTACACAGCTATGTGAGTATATTATATTAGTTCAATATTCTCATGGCTAGCAACCGGTCCGTTTCCCCGTATACACAAATGTAATAACATTAATCTGTATGTTCGTGATCGGTTAATTAGTTTCCTCTTATGAAGATTTGTACACTAAATATACGCAGTTTTCATTATACACCAAAATCCTACTTTATCACCTCGGAATACAGTTAATTTTCCCTTATTATGTTGGTAGAGAATCTGTACAGTTTACCGCAATCAATTTTGAACTCTAATACAATGTGTTAAGGTCTTAATTGATTTGTAGTTGGTACGTAAACAAATAAATTAGCGCCCATATTTGACTAATCCAATTTATTGAATATTTGAATTCTAAGTAGGGCATCGAGAACCGGCCCTATTTTAGGAACCGGTTCTTTCGGTTCCAAACTCAAGCTGGAACCGGGTACCCGGTTTTTTCGGTTCTTTCGGTTCTTTTTGATAAGTTTTAGTTGATAAGCTGATTTTCTACTACCATAACGAATAAAGGAGAATGGATAAAATACACTTTATTGGAAATCACATTGTTTATAATTTTTATAATTATACTCCTAATTACAACATCGTTTTTAAGTAACATTTAACAATAATCAGTACTTTTAAATCAGGCTTTTTGTAGTTGTTTATATTTCACTATATAAATCGAAAACTATACATGAAATAAGTCATCATCAGCCGGAAGACGTCCACTGCTGAACAAAGGCCTCCCCCCTAGAACGCCACAATGAACGACAACTCGCCAATTGCGTCCACCGGGTGCCCGCAACTTTGACGATATCGACAGTCCGCCTGGTGGGAGGCCTGCCAACGCTGCGTCTTCCGGTTCGTGGTCGCCACTCGAGAACCTTTCTTCCCCAGCCTTTATCGATTCTTCGAGCGATATGGCCTGCCCATTGCCACTTCAACTTGCATATTGTTCGAGCTATGTCGGTGACTCTATTTCTTTGGCGAATGTCCGTATTCCGGATCCTGTCGCGCAAAGAAATCCCGAGCATAGCTCTCTCCATAGCTCGTTGAGTGACTCTGAGCCTCTCCAAAAGGCCAACCGTTAGCGACCACGTCTCAGACCCATATGTAATCACTGGCAACACACACTGGTCAAAGACCTGCGTCTTCAGACACTGCGGAATTTTGGACGAAAAGATGTCGCGTAGTTTCCCGAACGCAGTTGGGCAGCGGCCCATCCGAGTTGGATTCTTCGGGCGACCTCTTTGTCGAAGTTGGACCGGCCTAACTGAACTATTTGTCCAAGATAGACGTAGTGGTCGACAGCTTCGAGAGTATCATTCCCAACAACAACCGGTACAGGTGCGACATGGACATTGGACATGATCTTCGTCTTGTTCATGTTCATTTTAAGGCCCACCTGTTGGGAAACGATACTGAGGTCGCTGGGCAGAGTATTGAGCTCCTCCAGCGACTCCGCCATGATAACTATATCATCGGCAAAACGAAGGTGAGTGATATATTCGCCATTGACATTGATGCCGAACCCGTTCCAGTCCAAGAGCTCGAAGACGTCCTCCAAAGCATTTGTGAACAGTTTCGCAGAAATAACGTCTCTCTGTCTCACACCACGCTGCAGTTGGATTTGTGCTCTCGTCTTGTAACCGGATCGACATGGTGGCATTACTATACACTTCAACACCTCAATATACCTATAGTCGATATGAAATCGCTGGAGGGACTGCAATACAGCCCAGGTTTCGATTATAAATAATGACTAGCTGATCCCCGCGACTTCGTCCGCGTCAATTTCTGTTATTATGACCGCGATTAAGAAGTTTAAAAAAAAAGTATTTCTGCGTAAATGATAATTTTAGTTAATATTAAGTTGATAAAACTCTGTAGCAAATAATTGGCAATAATGCATTAATTTCGACCAAATGATTACCTTAAAATTGGTTATAGTGAGTCAATCTTAAAAGATAGACATATACTGTCGCAGACATTTTTTTAGATCATTTAAAGAGGAACAATTCTTTCATACATATATTTTGGGTAACTCGAACCGTTTACGCAGCGCACGCAACGGAAGCTTTCAAGTATGAATATTTTTCCCCGTTTTTGTGACATTTTTCACTGCTGCTTAGCTCCTATTGGTCGCAGCGTAATGTTATATATCCTAAAGCCTTCCTCGATAAATGGACTATCTAACACAAAAAGATTTTTTCAATTCTAACCAGTAGTTCCTGAGATTAGCGCGTTCAACCAAACAAACAAACAAACAAACTCTTCAGCTTTATAATATTAGTATAGATTAAAATAATATTAATAAATAATGGTAATTTTGATGTCTTTTGTAGTGCCAAAATTTAATACAATGTACTTAGATCGGCAGAATGAGATTAATGCGACGTTAAAACTGATTTCACAAATGTAGCTGGAATCTGGATCCACAAAAATTATGTGGGAGAGGCAAGTGAAAACAATAATATATGATAATAACTTGATATTTAGCATGATTTGAGGTATTTCTAAATTTATTTTAAGAAAGAACCGAAAGCACCGAAAAAACCGGTTCTCCGATTTACAGAACCGGTTCTTTCAGGGACCCTCAGAACCGGGAATTCCCGGTTCTTTTGGAACCGGGAAAACCCGGTTCCTATGCCCTAATTCTAAGTAAATGAAAACATGAATCGGAACTTTAGTTAACATAAAGTTATTTGATAGTAATATTTGTAGTTACTAAACGTCTTAATGACTTAAAAATAATGTTTGAATAGTGTAGAAAATTAAAGTTTTTAACGTTTAATTTATCCGTATTAGGATCTACAGTAGTATGAAATTGCAGGTTAAAAGAGCTGGCTCTTGACCTAATTTACTAGGACTCTTAATTAAGAATTGTATAGCTTATAAAAAGCCCGGGAATAATGGTTCTATATAGAAAATTAAAATCGTAGTTTTATTTTATTTAGGTAGCAAAATAACATCTCTAATTAACTATATTATTTCGAGCACGAACACTTATTTACGCCCGATATAAATACGTTTAATTAATAAGAACGTAATTACAGAGAAAAGTCTTTTAATTACTAACGCATTTAAAACACAATTAAAATCCAAACAGAAAGCTTCAAATCCCTAAACCGCCATTCCTTACAAAATTCTTAAGCAAACCGACCAAAATTGGACCAAAAAGTTCGGAACGAAATAAGTTGCATATCCACAATATTTAAAGGAAGATTCTCCAAAAATACTTCCAACGAATTACATAAAGACCTTGAATTGAGAGAGCTAACTAGGTGGTCCATTTTAAATGTCAAATGACGTCACAATTTAGTGCTCTTTGAATGAAGATAGCATGCATTCACCTCATCTATAAAGATATTATTTCCAATAACAATTAGATAACTGCAAAATCCGCACAATAACAGCCGCAAGTACTTTTTTTTCTGTTGGAAATCTTGCCTGATTTAAAGTAAAATAAAATACACAGTAATGTGACACAAAATTTATAAAAAAAATATTATGCTCATTTTTTCTATACACCCCAAACCGATACCTAATATTTTTTTGTGTCTATCTGACAGACTAAATAGCTCTTCATTTTTTTACCCAGTTATCTGTATTGAAGTCGCTAACTAGGTGGTCTTGGTCCTGGTCCCCGTTTGGTCCCGTACAAAAAGGTCTGTGTTTGAGCTTTGTGTCCGGGAGAGTTAAGCTGCGCCAATAGGGTTGGCCATTAGCCTGACTAACGCTAAAGCAAACATATGTTAGTTGATACGGCCTTAGTGTGCGTTCGCATTGTTACACGATACGGTTTTTTATAAATAAAAATTTGTTTACGTCTCACAATTTGGAATAGTTTTTTAAAATGATTATTCAACACAAATTATGTGGAGCATAGCTAAATAGTGCATGTTTTAGTGCATATTTTATTGTACCAATAAAAAAATGTTTTTCGTCAAATGATAATAATCCGCAATTAACTCGCAATCAATTCGGCATCTAACTACACTCTATACGTATATATTTAAAATGAAATTGATATATTTTTTTAAATACAATGTTGCTATAACACATGTTTTCTTTTTCTATTTAATTTTAACGAGCATGTAATTTAGTTCTACGTCTTTTTCTTAACAATGCCTACCAATCAAGAGACGTCACCCGATACAATGGAAACAAATCTCAAGAGGCTAAAACGGCGGCTCTTGTGATTCCTTGGTCTGTTAACACTGTGTTAATAGTAGTTATTGATGTTTAGTGGCCTGTTGTGTAGTAGCTAGGATTATGTGAACACGACTGGCTTAGAATTAAGTAGAAGCGGTGGGATAGAAAGGTAAGTAGGTTGGTAATTGTTAAATGAAGGCTTTTATAGGCCTTTATTATGTTAAGAATCAAATTCATTAGTTAAAGAAAATATTCGAGATTGTGTTTTAGTCGATAATTAATTTTTGAATATCTACAACGGGAAGTTTTCTAGTTTGTTTCTTTCTTGTACGAAAATCTCCATAAAATAAAGCAAAAACTGTGGTCACCAAAACACCGGATATACGTCCCAATTCACATCAAAAACCACAAAAGAATCAAACAAAACACATAAATATAACACAAAAATACCCTACTTATCATAAACACGTTCTTACAGAAAAATAACCTCGTAACCTAATTCCCCTATCCACCCAAATAGGGTGAACATACCAATTGTAACCAGTGTCCCAAGTACATATCTGTTACTGGCAAGCATTTGCCAAGAGACTCTTGCCAAGGTTTGGAATTCGTTACGAAGCTAACATTCCCCATCTTAGGGGAGGATGGGGGAATTTGGCAACAAAGCGAGTCGCATATTGAGTTCACAGTTTTGTTTGAGGGCCAGGACAGTCGTGCGCCAAATATATTGGTATCTTTCCAGTTTTTTATACTTGGGATACTCTTTTATTTATGGAAGCTAGCTTTGTTCGTGACTTGAAGATGTTGTGTTTAAAGGTAAGTTATTGTTTTGTCGAGTGTGAAAGGGGTTTTTGTATAAACGAAAAATAGAAATGAGTTCCTTTTACTGAATTTTTATTTATTTTTAACCGGCAATTTTGATTTTCTATTGTTTTTTTTCCGCGGAACATTTCAGCTTTTAAAGGTTTTTTTTACACCTTAACGGTGGGTATTTAAGGTATATTTTTAAACTTTTATGTAGCAACTAGCTGTGCCTGCGACTTCGTTCGCGTGGATGACGAAACTTATCAATGAGTTTTTAACCGCAAAATTAAGTTTGTTTTTTATTGTTTATACTTTTCCGGCACAAAAACTACCCAGTGTGGTGCCCAGGATAATAAAGAATAATTATACCAAGTTTCATCGTAATCGAACCGGTAGTAGGTATTTTGCGTGATACCGGAACAAACAGACAGTCAGACAGACAATTTTTTTTCCACTCTTTTCGGTCCGGTGTCGGTCTAGTAACACCCCGCGCATTTATTTTTTCGATATTTTCAATGTACAGAATTTTCACTTCTACAGATTTATTATAAGTAATCGATGTTTTATTCGTCTGTAGACACTTTTTTAGTAAGACCAAGTTGAAATGAGTGTCAATAAGAGCGGAGTCATCGTAATTTCTGTACACTTTATGAAATTAAGAGCATCCATTTTTTCGATAGTAAGAATTCATATTATTAAATTATAACTAATGGTACGTTTGGCCCGGTAGCACTCCCTATGACTCGAGGTTTTTTTGTTCTTGTTTTTATTAAGACATAACTGCAACTTCTTTTTTTTTAATTCAAATTTAACTTCATCTAATAATTCTCACTTGCCCAGCTGTGGGATCTAAAATAGGCAAAAAAATAAAATTTTCAAATGAAGGTTCTAATTTAGTAAATTTTTGGAAACAGGACTTGTATAAGAAAAGGTATGAAAGTGTGATATCATTTAAAATCTATAGACAACTTAGATAATACCCGGACTTTAATAATAATTATCCCGGAAATATTCTCCCGAACAAACTGTTTCCGGGAGTAATTCCTATGATTATTATTCTTTTACAGCCTTTTAAAACATTCTTCAACATCAAAGGATGGCTTCCAAAGCCAACGAAATTTACTGACAAACAAATCAGTTTATTTTGTTTCATCACTAAACTTTCTGGCTAAAAAGGTTTGTTAGGTTGGCCCGAAGTCCTTTTTTCCAACCTTAATTTGCTGAGCAAAAAGAATTTTAACGATTCCAAAAACCCTTTTCTGCATTTTAATTTTTGAAGATGGGATAATAAACGCAGTACATTTGGACTCACAGTTTAAAATAATTTTATTTCATTAAGATGATTGACTAATTGTCATACTCAGAGACGTTAACAATTCCTTAAGGATTTTTATTCTTACTATGGATTTAAGTAAAATAACTCTTAAATGTTTTTAATGTCTTAAGGTGTGGCATTTAGTCTATGTAATATAAATACTTCAAATACCGAGTACAAGCATCTTTAAAACATGAATTTCACAAAGAATTTAACAAAAAATATGTAAAATAACACATATCGTACAACAGGACCATATTTTTCATCAAACACAGACTAAATAACCAAACTAAATCACATGTACTCAACTAACCTACAAACATCCAAGTAATATTGACGTATAAATAAATCAATTTATTCTTTACAATAAATTTCCCGCTCAAAAAAGCCTTTCCCGCCTAACATTTTTATTTCTTCTCTCAAACGTGTTCGCTCGTGCAAACATCTGATATTTTCTATTCCCATTTCATATGCCAAGCTCTGTGGAACTATTTATGATAATAAATACTGCTCTATGTACTTTCGTTACGTTTTTATTAGGTGAATTTTAGATGTGCTAGATTTAGTAATATAGAAATACATATCTAAGTTTCCAAAAGAGATAGTTTTTGAAGGGTGTTTACTGTTTTATGCTTGGATTCCTTTTAATTACATAAGCTGTAGAAGTGATTTAGTAATAAGGTGACAGGTACTTAAAATAGCTACCTACTACTTATTATTTATTGGTACTTAGCTCTACAAGTACAAAACATAAAATAAAAAAAAAACCGTAATTGAATTGTCAGCTGAAACATAATGTTTTTTGGGTAACCCAATGAGATTTTAAACTCTCACACTTTTAAACTAAAACACTTTTAGATAAACTAAAATAAGACTAAACTAAACTAAATATCCCAACTAATACAAAGTAATAACAATTTACATTGTAACATACGAGGAAGTCACGTTAACTAGACTGGCAGTCCTCACGAGTTGCCAGTTGCCAGTGACGGCTAAAAACCGAAGCGACTTAATTAAGACTAGAAACAATTTATAACGAATACGAACGTGCGTGTAATAGACCTTAGAAGGGATCTAGATTTACCTTTAAATTCATCTAAAACATAATTTAGAAAATTAAAGAAAAAAAGGGGGGCGCCAGTGGCAAATGTAATAGCAAAAATCATAGAAATAAAAAAAAATGTTATAGCTGTCAAAATATTTGCAACATATTTAGCATACGTTACATTCAATAAAGAATATGAATATAAACATGATTAGTTGTTTTGATTTTGTGTTTTCAAATTTTTAAGTTAGACCTCTTTTCCTAATCACATAAAGTTGCCTTTAACAAGTAAAATGTTACTAAAATATTGTAATTAAATTTTAGAATAAATTTGTATTAGTTCACATAACATTCTACATTATTAGATACATAAACAAACGTGAAAGCATCTATCCTTAAGTAGCAGCAACAAAATTAGTTATCTTTAAATACAGATGGATAGATTCTTCACGAGACGTCAGCGTGGCATGCGATGCCATTCTTTGAACTGAAGCGGCTTAATTAAGATTTAAATGCCGGCAATATACAAGAAATAACGTGTAGAGTTTAGAAACTGTGTAGTATAAAACAAAGATTATAATATTATGGACTATTTTTTTTGTGTTTTGTGCCCTTGACCATGATACCTGCAAAGGTGTCGAAACGTCGGGACCTAAAATCTATACTAAGTCACGACAAAATCCGTAAAAAGTAGTTTAATTAACTGTTTATACAATCAAGTAATAATCACGTGTCAATTGTCATTTATTGTTATTTTTAGTTTCCAAAAAATACTAAAATAAAAAAGATTGTTTAGTTTTATAAAAAAACAACATGGACTATTAAACCAAACTAATAAACTAACTATTTTTATTACAAGTGTCTAAATAAAAAGTGAAGTTTTATAAAAATAAATAGTTATTTAGACCCTCAGGAGTCTCGGTGTGCGTGCGATGCCACTCTAAAAACTGATGTGACTTAATTAAGAGACGAACGTCGCCAATTTATAAGGAATCCCGCACGGGACCACAGACTTAAGAAGATACTCGATATGGCAATGATAAGGTCTGGTTTGCAGTACATTGAAGGGCCACGCGGGGACGGTGTCATAAGTGATCGATTTTATTAACGGCAATGGACTGTTCGCACGATATTTCTCTTATCATTTTAACAAGTTATAATGACGATATGGCAATGCTAAGGTCTGGTTTGCTGTACATTGAAGGGCCGCGCGGCTGTGGTGTCATAAGTGATAGATTATAGACGGCAATAGAATGCAACTCTCGCGATAATTCTCGTCAAGTTATAATAATCTAGCAACAGTACTGTTCCAATCACATATCGAATTTGGTATACGTTTTCATCAAAACATGATTCGTGTATAGCTCGGAATCGGAATTAATATCTTAATTGTTATTTTAAGTGATAAAAAATGTACATGCGGCCGTTAAAAAATTAATTATTTTTAAGTTATACGTTCATTTAACTACAGCTTATTAAAAAAAACTTTTTTTGTTTAATGTTATTTGCGGTTAAAACTCAAACAAAACGAAATATTTTACTAAGAACGAACTAACTTGAAACTTTTACTAACACCTAACATTACATTAGGTGATTATGAGTTTTACAATGTACTACGAATTAGCATTTTCCATTGCGGAATTCAAAGTAATATGCAAATACAATATTGTTATGCAACGTACAGTAAGTATGCCTTTGAAACTTCTGCGCCAGTTGTCATAATTGCGAATACGTGGTTCGATTCTGGTAGTATTCGAAATTCGAAACGTGAATGCATTTCCTGATGGCCAGCATTTCTCTGATTAGTTTCAAAGTTGGCAATAATTATGACTTTAGTTTTAATTGTAATTATAATATATAATAATATTCCGGGACAACTCACACACGGTTATCTGATCCCAAGCTAAGCAGAGCTTGTGTTATGGTAACCAGACAACTGATAAACATACTTTATATTTCTAAATACATCCATATTATAGATAAATACATCCATATTATAGATAAATTACAACCAGACAACCAGAACAAATGATCGTGCTCATCACACAAACATTTGTCCTGGGTGGGAATCGAACCCACGTCCTCCGGTATAGCAGTCAGGGTCACTAACCACTAGACCAACAGGCCCGTCAACTTTTAAATTGTTAATTCCATTTTTAGAACCGTTTTCTAATTTGATGGCGCGATTAAACTGCCAGGAAATATTTTTTATGAATTCGAATTTGGAATTTTGACTGTTTTTTCAATTTTAAAACAGGTATGAAAAAGCCACGTTTGTATGCAGTCTTCTAAACCTGGTGACTAAAAAAGACTAGCAAACTAAACATGCAAATTCACTTTACCTATCTAAATATTGTTAGTCTATATTCGCTGCACTGGTACCGGTATTTATGTTGTCAATAAAACTCAGCGAGTCGCCGGGGAGTCCGAGATATAAACATGAATGAAAATAGTCTAGTGCTGTTTTTACTGGCCGAGTTTGTAGTAGTGTAGCGTCTGTATGTTTTGTGCCGATCAGAATGTTGGTGCCTTGGTGGCATTCGATTTTCTTGCGTTGCGAGTTTGTTTTGTTTCGACTGGTATTTACGGGGATCGTGATAGTAATACCTATTATATATTTTTATGCGTATTTAATTATAGATTTAATTAACTAGAACTGTGTTCTAGATAAGTTAAAAGAAGAGTTCCATTATCTATAAGACCCAGTCATAATTATGCTATTTTAAATGTCAGTAATTTTAAGAGTCAGATTCGTTTTGCGGAATCAACAGGTAATTTGAAATAAAATAATAGCAATAAATTAATTCTGTTACTTTCCAACTGCAGGTAGTTTTTCATACAAACGCGTGACCTTTGAGCATTTAAGCATCAATAAGATAAGGTTTCGATATCATAACGATGTTTTCATTCACTCTACACTAACGAGAGCTCAATGATACTAAGAAATGCATACCAGCCCGATATTGAAAGAGTAACACTGGTGGTCGATAATATCGACTTGTTTCTGTTTACAACTTATATTATAAGTATACGATTTAAATAAGGCGAAACTTATACCGAGTGTTGGGTTACGTCCCTTAGTCGCGCAGAACCTAAGAGTACTTATGCTGCAAATTAAACAAGGCTATCGTGTATGTATAAAGATCTATTTATATCACAACATCAAACAAATAGGGGTTGATTTATATACCCCAGGTAGTATGCCACAGCCGGCCCCGAATGACGTCACACCTACTTGAATGTCGCCCTTAGTTAGAGGACCATAGCCAATAGTTTAGAATATAAAATACTTTTTATGTACACTGCATAACTTTACACAGTGCGCCAAATCCAATAACTCTAGGAAAAAATACAAACAAACTTTAAATCACGACAAAACTAGCTAGCCTATTCTCCTTTCACATAATGTTGCGCATTGTACAGATAGCAACAAAATTTATTGTTCGAAGCACAAATAAACAGTCAACATGTTAACAAGGTATGAAACAAACGAGTCTCAAGCTCATATTTATAGGGAATGAAATTGGCGCCCGAAGCCCTATTTTAGTTACACCCTTAGAGTATAGATAAGAAACTAAAGAGTGAGCCTATCAGTGTATGAACCGTGAGCACTAGTATGAACTAGTTTTATCGTAAATTTTGTATCAAGACGGAGCGCGCCGTTTTAATAAAACTATCTAAAACCCTAATATTATCCTAACAATTTCGAAACCATCGATATTTTCACATATAAGTCTGTCGTTGCGCGAAAAATAACTTTAAATCAGTAAACGAATGTACTAGATACAGACAAAAAGTGCTCTCGCTTAGCACGAAGGAAAACTAGCGATACTAGCGGTTTATAGTTATCTATAGTCTAAGGTTACACCCTTTAATTTATTGTCGACGCAGTACTGTAAGTAAATTGGTTGCACATTTTAATACTCGTAATTGGTATCGGATGAGCGGTTCGGCTCTGAGGCTTTTTTTTCTGACGGTGCAAAAAGTTAATGATTTATTTTCGTGCTGTTTTTGCGTTTAAGTATTTGTTTAGGTACTTTTTATGGCATTTCTTTTGTATTTTTTTAAATGATGTCATTTTATGAGAGACTGTTTTAGAAATATAGATTACTTAAGAATCATTCGTAATATCATTTTCGGTTACTTTACCATCCATTGTATAAATATTTAAAGTAAATTATTTATTCATTTACATGTTATGTTAGTCAACATACAACAACGTTTCCAATAGTAAAACATTGTAAAAACGCGTGTCAGAAGTAAAAATCTAAACTAAAAACCATTTTACTTACACTTTTTACCATATCTCTCCATTTAAAAACAATTTAACCGAACATATTCACAATACTAGAATGCCGTAACTGTTTCTAAATCACCCTAAATTATGGTCCCAATGGATTTTATCTGTAAACACAGTAAATAACGAACATAATCAACATTTTCCCGCCCACAGACCGAGACGAATCAACTCGTTTATTTTAGAACTCAAGACGGTATGACACGTTTAATGAAATAAAAGACAATACAAGTTCCTTTGATATCGGTAAAGGAACAAAAAGCGAGGCGAATGCTTTGTGCGATATGTAGGACAAATTTAGTTGCACTGTGGTAATGTTTTCGACGCTGGTGGGCAAAATTGACACCAGAGATACACAAACACACACTATGTTTGAATTGTCAGATCATTTAGTTGATTTCGATACTAAACTACAACTATTTCAGAACATTAAAAATAACTTTCAATAAACCACAACTTTAATCAATTTGCAAATATAATTTTGTATTTAGTATAGGTATAAAAGATTAGCATAAACTATCAAATACATCAAATTGATAGCTGATGTTTGTTTTAATCTTTGTTATTCATACTACAAATGAGTTAAACTGTTTATTAAATATTATTTACATTGGAAATAGTAATATTGTATAAAGTTTCATCATTCACCGATATTTATTTTAACATAACATAACATACCATCACGCCTGTATTCCCGAAGGGTAAGGCAGAGGTGTACCAATGTACACCCACAGTTCGCCGGTATGTTTAGGTCCCATGTAATAGGGGGCGATCCTATTACCACTAACCGGGCACAAATCCAAACTCCGACCTGCTATTGAGAATTTCATAGAAAAACCCAATAACACCTTGGTCAACTTGAGAATCGAACCCAAGACCTCTAGCGTAGCAGTCGCGCTTAGCACTTAGCAGTTAATTTTACACAAGAATAATGTACAACAAAAATATCAGTATAAATTTATTTCCTGCTTGTAATTTATATTACAAAATTGGGTTAATTAGATACACAGGTGTATGTACATATTAATTTGTAAATTTTAATTAATGCTCATTAAGGCACCTGCGTAAGATGTATAAAAGATCACTCACTTCGCATTTTGAGAGAATTGACTGTAATTTCACTTTAGGTGTAACTGGAAAATAATTTTAACAGTAAATTCGCTTTTCATAATTATGTAGTGGGTTAATGTCGGAAAATTTCACGAAAAGTACTTTTCTTTTTAAATTTTATTCGGCTTTCAGAGTATGAATTAAATAATTATGCGCACTTGTACATTCAGACTGCTAACCACGTTTTAGATTTTAATTATGTTTTTGTCGTTGGATTGTTGTTAATCCGAGTACTTTAAAATAAAACTAAGATTCGCGATTCCGGTGATTAAACTTTTAAGAAATTCAGGCCCAGTTTTTGCTTACATTTTTTCTACTGTGCATTAACGTATACTAAAAAAATGTGATCGTGATTTTAAATTCGGTTGGAGTTAAAGCACGCGCTAATCCTTTGTAAAAGATGTAAATTAGAAATAGTTTTTGTTCGTGAGAAATATAAACATGGGATTGACAAAAACTACCATTTTCAAGTTCAAAGTCCGTTTTGAATTACGTCGTCAAGCACATCGCCTGTTAACTCGGTCAGAGATTTTCTACGCACGTACGTTTTCGATCGAGTTCGTGATTCCGATGGCGAGAAAAAAGTGAGATTAAGGACAATAATAGTAGTGACTATTTGAGTTCTAGTTTTCACGGTTCGATTGTGTTTTGTTAGTTGAGATGTCTCATTTTATATTATGTCACGTGCTATGTGAAAAACTAGGTTTCGTGGTTCACAATTTATGTTAGTTTAATTATTTATTTGTACAACTAAACAGGAAGAAAGAAAGGGAGGCCTTTTCTCTGCAGTGGGACGACAATGGCTGAAAATAATAAATAATAACAACTAAACATAATTTTATTATAGTCTGAACTAAAAGACTAAATAATTATATGAAACATAATTTCACGGAAATTCTATTTTTATTTATAAATATAATAAATTCCTGAAATTAATATAGGAGGAATTTCACTTAAGTATTTAACAAAGTTGTATTAAAATTTGCTCTTTAGTAAAAAAACAATAATTGTATTTGCTCTTTATTACAAACATTATATAATAGGACTTACAAATTATTTCTATTTCAAAGGAATTTTAATTAATTATAAGTTAATTCTTGATTACAATTCTTGTGAAAGATTCAATAAGTTTTATTTTCTTTAAGTATTTCCAAGTCTAGACTTGAATATTATGTTCTTTAGTGTTTCAAGGAAAGTAATTAATTATTTATAACCTAGAGAGTGAATAATTAACTTTTCTTAAAGTTTACTAAAGAGATTACTGAATATATAATTAATTTTACAGTATCTTATCTAAAAACACAAGTATTTTTCACCATAGGAAAAACAATATAATTTTGGGTTTTGTAAATACATATTTACTAACAAAAACTGTCGATTGTCTTCTCATTACAACGGGTATAATTCACACCAAAGCGAAAACTTTTGGTAACAAAATTGAAAAAGTGGCGTTACGTTTGATGTATTACATAAGAGTTTAGCGATTTAAAAATCCTATTACATACACCACACATTTTAGAATTTTTTCTTGTTTACTAATAACTGTCGTGGTGGCCTAGCGGTTCAATGAACGGATTTGTATGCACAAGGTTGCAGGTTCGAAGCCAGGCAAGTACCAATGTGGCTTTTTCAAAGTTATATGTACTTTCTTAATTACTCGAAGACACTTCTGACAAACGGTGAAGGAAAACATCGTGAGGAAACCTGGATACCAAAACTTGGGATCTGAAATCGCCAACCCGCAGAGAGCAAGCGTGGTGATCAATGCTCGTGCCTTCTCTATATGGGAAGAGGCCTGTGCCCAGCAGTGGGACGTTTATAGGCTGGATTATTATTAATATTACTAATAACAGTCACTATAACTTTAACTTTGTTTCTTTATAGGCTATCCAAAATACCTTCGCTAGTATTTGAAATCAGGTCAGAAAGAGTTCCACTCATGTAAAACACTGGTTAAGGATATATAAGTAACAATTTAAGATAGCTCAACATTAATTTATAAAAATTAGAAGCTATCATGATTTTAACTCTGTTTATTTACGTGCAAAATTAATATTATAATTAATTTGACGGGCCTGTTGGTCTAGTGGTTAGTGACCCTGACTGCTATACCGGAGGTCGTGGGTTCGATTCCCACCCAGGACAAATGTTTGTGTGATGAGCACGATCATTTGTTCTGGTTGTCTGGGTGTAATTTATCTATAATATGTATGTATTTAGAAATATATAAGTATGTTTATCAGTTGTCTGGTTACCATAACACAAGCTCTGCTTAGCTTGGGATCAGATAACCGTGTGTGAGTTGTCCCGGAATATTATTATTATTATTTATCTCTAATTGTATCTAAATCCTGAGCAGTCTATTCTCTTTCATCTATAAATACAGTCACTTTAGCACTTACGTTATAAGTAAGTATAACACATTTTGCTTCACCTCTCTTGTCCCTTGCACCACCCGAAATGGCCTAAACTTTTTACCCCAAAACATGCCTACAGATTTCCCAGTTTAAATCGTCGGTCGGTTATGCGGCAAAAACAAGTCTTGAATAGCTCGTAAATTTTAGTAGGGCTCTGCAAGGTTTTTTCTGGTTGGCAGACTTCAAAATCGAATTTACGGGTCGAACATAGAAGCATGTATGGAGGGCGGTGGCGTGTCAACTATAAAGAGCTTTGCTATTGTAGGATAGTGTATTGTTGTTGGTACTATACTAAGAAAATAAGGCCTTGCGTTGCAAATATTAATATCTGAGTATTGACATAAGGAAAAAGGAATATTACTGAATTTAGGCGTGTTTTCTATAGCTCAGCAATATGTTACTTATACAAGCTGTGACTTGAAAAGATAGATCTACTTTTAGGTAAGTTGTGAAGCCCTGAATTTTAGTTGTAAAGTTATGATTCTGATTAAACCGACTCTTATTAAAACACGTTAAAGTTGATTTTGATCTAATTACTTAAGAAATATAACAATGTAAAAACATTTTTTTCCTAAAGATCGGACTTCTGACATTGTAAGCACAAATACAGCTTACATATGCGGTACTTGCGCAAAACTTCCAAGCATACTCTACCTAGTTTACAATTGTTTATTATTCTTAGTAAAGTCTCCTATATCCACGGTTGTCAGGCCATACAATAGATACTAAGTAACGGCACACATTGTATACTTGTTTACCTGCACAGGGTGTTAAGAAAACCCAATCCGACCCGAAAGGGTGAGGCTCTCAATCACATGCCCAAAAAAATATTAAATTTGGAATATTTATGAATGAATAAGAATAATAATGAAATTTGAGATTAAAACAAAATACCTATTTTCGTCGGTACTATTGGCGGCCTTTTGTTTTGATCATTTGACAGCACCTATGAAGACGCCGAAACTCTCTCTAGACATTTGAGAAAAAAAAAATTGGATAGCTTTTGTTTTTTTTTTCCATTTTTTTTATTATATTAATGTAATCAGATATCGATACCTTACAACACCTTCACGGATCGGACAGGGTTTTCTAAACACCCTGTATATATAGTGTTGGAAACATAAACAGTATTGTTTAAACTATCTTTTGCGCATGCATTCAACGAATGCAATGTGATTTGTGACCCACTGTCCTGTCGAATGACGAGGTTGGAGTCAAATTGCTCGAAAATGAAAATGTAGTTTTAATGCGTTTACGTATATGTGTAAGGCATGTATTGCCAGAAAGGTTGGGTAAAAAAAAATATGTTGCAGACGAACATTGTGACGGAGAAATTAAGACTTTTACATTTAACGGATATCATTCTAAAGTGTTTGAAAGTATGAATAAAAGCTTAAAGATTCTTGTAATAATAAAAAAATAGGTTATACTAAATACCAATCCACCATATATACACCATTATTTATGCTATGACAGCAATTTCATACCTTCTCAAACGCAAAAACATCAAGTAACATTCTCACACAAACAAACAAATCTAAAACACAAGACGAAGGTACTTAGGAAGATAAGCTAGTACACACTTATGTAACAAAAAATATCGGTACTAAAAACGTAAGACTAGCCACTTTATTTTGATGATATTATTCTAAACAAAGCAAAAGTTATGGCACCTAGATAAGGTAGGTATGAAATAAAAAACTGAAAGGGAACATTTAGTTTACAAATCTACTTTGAGTATTTACTAAGTTTCTTCATAATAATAATGTATTTTTTATTGGGACTTGGTGCAGAATTATGTACAGCAAACTAAGTTATAAATATGTCGTGGATTGATGGCGCAAAGGTGCAACAAGCAGCGCCATCTAACAATTGGTTTTGCGAACTAATAATATCGTTACCGGAAACGCAAGCGCGCCCTACCGCTTGGACACGATCGTCGGTAGAGGGGATGTAGCGAGGACTGGGGAAGGGACGGAGTGTTCGGCCAGTTGAACTCCGACAGTCTTGGCAGACGCTCAGTACCAACGCACGTGTTTGTTTCGCATTGTGAATCATTAGTTTAAATAAAGTTATTTTGATTTAAATTATCTTTCGTTCGAGTACCCACAACTGTGCCCACATTTTACCTAAAAACTATGTCGGATCATGAAGAACACTCGATGCTTCGCATCTCGGCCACCCTTGATGCGACATCAGAAGTGGGATTCACTCGAGCCGAAGAAAATACGGAAAATGGAGCAATGACGTCACGGTGCGATGAGAATTTACTTCGTACGCTGCTGGCTGCTCAAAATCAGAATATGATGTCTCTGATAGAAGCCATCAAGGGCCCGGCAGGTACCAAGCATATTTCTTTGCCTGAATTTGACCCGGATAAGCCGGATGTAGACGCACGTGCCTGGTGTACTACAGCGGATCTGTGCTTATCGGAAGTACCGCTTCAAGGAAGTGCTCTGATCATCACCTTAAGCAAGGCTCTGAAAGGAAGTGCTTCACGTTGGCTTGCGCAAGTATCGTTTGCGGGTATGACATGGTGTGACTTCAAAAGCCTGTTTTTATCCCGATACGATTGCGTGGACACACCAGCTGCTACTCTTGTTAAAATGATGAGTAGCAAGCCTAAGGAAGGCGAATGTTATGCTGCGTACGCCGCCCGATTGTTGTCTACGCTCACATCACGTTGGCAAAACATGAGCGCTGAGCAGATAGCCATATCCACGGTGCTTGCTCATATGACTCAATTTGATGGGCGTATACAGAGGTTGGCATTTACTACCGAAGTCAACAACAGAAACAAGCTGCAGTGTGAACTTCAAGCGTTCTCGTTTTTGAAAAGGAAAGCTTCGGCGGGCAACTCAGCCGACGCCGTTCCAGAGTTCAAGCGATCCAAGTTTCAGTCGACAACGCTGAAATGTCACAACTGCGGTAAAGCAGGTCACCGAGCATCTGACTGCCGATCAAGAAGCGAGGTGAAAGGCAAGGCACCCAATGCCACCACTTCAGCGTCAAGTTCTGCAGGACCAAAGCAGCGTTCGGACATCATCTGTTTCCGTTGCGGCAACGCCGGACATTTTGCTACAAAATGTCCACGAAGCAATGGTGGAGGCACCGGTGCGGCGGGCGGACCAAGCAGTTCCGGGGCAGCTCCTGCAACAGCGGCGAGCAGTGAACGACGCGTTGACGTTTGCTATGTCAGCAATCCCAGCGGTGTGCTGAAGAATACTTGTGAGTCATACCCATTTTATTACGATTCTGGTGCCGAATGCTCTCTCATCAAAGATTGTGTTGCCTCAAAGTTTAGTGGCAAGCGTATAATTAACATTGTAAATTTAACCGGGATCGGTCATGGTAGTGTGCAAAGTACCCTACAAATTTTATCTGAGGTTATGATTAACGATTTACGATTAGAGATATTATTTCATGTTGTACCGGATAGTTGTCTTAAAAATGATATTTTAATTGGCCGTGAAATTTTAGATCAGGGATTTAACGTTAGTATGACGTCTGATAGTGTTGTTTTGTGTCGTGATAAGATTGTTAGGTTATGTGATTTTTCTAATAAGCTCAAGAACGATTCTAATTTGCAAATTGATTTCGACAAAGTTGACACGGACGTTCCGCCAGAATTTCGTTCCCAATTAATTGATCTTTTGTCAGAATATTCATCTTCGTTTTCTAGTGGTGTATCTAGATCTCGTGTTACGACAGGACAGTTGCAAATTAGGCTTGTAGATCCTAGTAGAACAGTTAATCGTCGCCCTTATAGGCTTAGTGCTAGTGAACGCGAAGTTGTTACTGCTAAAGTTCGCGAATTAGAGGAAGCAGGTATTATTAGGCCAAGTTGTTCACCTTTTTCTAGTCCAGTGTTGTTGGTTAAGAAGAAGGACGGTTCAGATCGTATGTGTGTTGACTTCAGGGAACTGAACGACAACACTGTGTCGGATAGGTTTCCATTGCCTTTGATAGAGGATCTTGTTTCTAGGTTAGGTGGTGTTACATGGTTCACGTGTCTTGATATGTTATCTGGCTATCATCAGATTCCAGTGCATCCTGAATCAATAGAGCGCACTGCATTCGTCACACCTGACGGTCAGTGGGAATATATGACCATGCCGTTCGGTTTGAAGAATGCAAGCTCAGTTTATCAGCGTGCAGTGATGAAAGCCTTAGGTGATCTTGCTTATAGTTATGCTGTTACATACGTCGATGACATTTTAGTGATAGGATCATCTGTGGAGGAGAGTTTAGTTCGTCTTCGCACTGTACTCGATAAATTAACGAAAGCTGGTTTTTCCCTGAATATTGCTAAGTGTTCATTTCTTAAGCGACGGGTTGAATATTTAGGCTTTGTTGTTGAGAACGGACAAATCAGGCCCAACCCAAATAAAATTGCAGCTTTGTCCAGACTTCCCCCGCCTAAAACCATCACTCAGCTGCGACAGTTCATAGGGCTGGCCACTTATTTCAGACAATTTGTGCCACAGTTCTCAAAAACGATGGCTCCTCTGTTTCGCTTAACAAGTGGCAAGAATAGGTCCATTGGTTGGGAACCAAGTCATGAGGCTATTCGTCAGAAAATAATTTCTTACTTAACCAGTGAGCCAGTTCTAACGATATTTGACCCTGCACATTCAATCGAGTTACATACCGATGCCAGTGCTGAAGGATATGGTGCCATTTTTATTCAAAAGATTAATGGGAAACAACATGTGGTTGCTTATTATAGTCGACGTACGACCCCAGCCGAATCAAAGTTTCATTCATTTGAATTAGAAACGTTAGCTGTATTTAACGCCATAAAGCATTTTCGACATTATTTGCTAGGTCGTAAGTTTACCGTTGTAACAGACTGCAGTTCTGTTAAAGCTTCTAAAAGCAAAACTGACTTGTCTCCACGAGTTCATCGTTGGTGGGCCTACATGCAGTCATTTGAGTTTGACATTGTTTATCGTGAAGGCAGTAGGATGAGCCATGTTGACTTTCTGTCTAGAAATCCTCTGCCTATATCTAAAGTAGCTTTCACTCGTGTAGAACAAAAGCGTGTCGATTTAGCTGAGCTTTCTAGTAACTGGTTGCAAGCTGAACAGGAAAAAGACGAAGAGATCAGTAAGATTGTGTCTGATCTTCGTAATGAAGTTTTTCCTGAGGAAACTCGCAAAACTTACGAAATTCGCAAAAACATTTTGTATCGCAAAATTCAGCGTAACGGTCGCACTCGATGTCTCCCTATTGTACCTAGATCGCTTAGGTGGTCTGTAATTAATAACGTCCATGAGTCGGTCATGCATTTGGGATGGGAGAAAACTCTCGAAAAGATTTACGAACACTATTGGTTTGAAGGCATGTCAAAATACGTGAAAAAATTTGTAGACAATTGTATCACTTGTAAAGTAGCAAAGCCCCACTCTGGTAAAGTTCAGGCAGAACTTCACCCAATTCCCAAGTTCAATATCCCATGGCACACAATTCATATTGACGCTTCTGGTAAACTGTCTGGTAAGAACGACATCAAGGAGTACGTGTTTGTCATCATAGATGCGTTCACCAAATTTGTGCTACTTCGTCATTCTCTTTACATCGACACTAACAGTAGTATTTGTGCTATTAAGTTCTGCATAGCTTTGTTTGGTGCTCCGAAACGCATAATTGCAGATCAAGGTCGATGTTTTGCTAGCAAAGATTTTTCTACTTTCTGTACTTCTAACAACATAGAGTTGCACTTGATAGCTACTGGAGGCAGTCGTGCAAATGGTCAGGTCGAAAGAGTAATGAGTACTCTCAAGAGTATGTTGACAGCTGTTGAGACTAGTCGTGAACGCTCTTGGCAGGACGCATTAGGAGAGGTTCAGTTGGCTATGAACTCTACTGTTAATAGGGTGACTAAATCTAGCCCTCTCGAGCTGATGATAGGAAGGGTAGCACGACCGCTTAGTTTAGTAACTGCCGATGATGATGTAACTGACGTTAATTTAGAGGAGATTAGAGAGCACGCGACACAGAATATTGAAAAGAATGCCAATTATGATAAAAATCGTTTTGATCAAAGTAAGGCTCAGGTTTCTAAGTTAGCTATTAATGATTATGTTTTAATTGAAAATGAGGAAAGGAATCAAACAAAATTAGATCCCAAATTCAAAGGTCCATTTAAGATTATTGACGTGTTAGATGGGGATAGATACCTACTAAAGGCGCTCGACTCTAAGCGAACTTACAAGTACCCCCATGATCGTGTGAGGAAGATCCCCGATCACCAAGTTCCTCGAGAATTAGATGTCATGGTTGATGACAGTGGTAGTGAGACCAAATCTGATTAAGAATTGCTTGTACACTCATACTCGAAACTCTAGACCGCACCTCATGAGTAACATGTGGCGATGGGTCTACAAGGAATCGTTGGTGCGATTTCTGTCTGTGTTGGTGCACAGAGCGCTTCATGTGTTGTAGCACATAGTGCGCTAAATGTTTTTTTTTGAGAATCGTTGGTGCGATTCTTGTCTGTGTTGGTGCACAGAGCCCTTCATGTGTTGTAGCATATGTAGTGGCAGATATGTAAAGAATCGTTGGTGCGATTCTGGCCTGTGTTGGTGCACAGATTAAAAATAAAGTTTTATGAGTTGAGTATGCATTGCTTGTGAATTATAGTAAAGTAACAGAATTGTTAAAATTACTGTGTTGTAACTTGTTGATCGGACCTTTTCCAATGAATGATGTTGTGCAGGAAGCACTGTGTACGAACCCTTAATAACAGGGCATTGTCAATCATGGTAATCGAGTATTGTACTTAGATTTAGAAGGAATAAAGTATCATTTAGAATCAACCTTTGTTTTTTTTTACTGGCAGGATAGCCGAGCTAGATTACTCTCTGAGCACATTTTGTCCACAGGTACTACACCCGAGGACGGGTGCTAGTCAGGGATGGCCGTGTCGTGGATTGATGGCGCAAAGGTGCAACAAGCAGCGCCATCTAACAATTGGTTTTGCGAACTAATAATATCGTTACCGGAAACGCAAGCGCGCCCTACCGCTTGGACACGATCGTCGGTAGAGGGGATGTAGCGAGGACTGGGGAAGGGACGGAGTGTTCGGCCAGTTGAACTCCGACAGTCTTGGCAGACGCTCAGTACCAACGCACGTGTTTGTTTCGCATTGTGAATCATTAGTTTAAATAAAGTTATTTTGATTTAAATTATCTTTCGTTCGAGTACCCACAACTGTGCCCACATTTTACCTAAAAACTATGTCGGATCATGAAGAACACTCGATGCTTCGCATCTCGGCCACCCTTGATGCGACAAATATAATGATTGGCCATTACATAGCCAGTTTTAACACACAATATTATCACCCGACGAGCCTGACGAGCGACGGGCCTGTTGGTCTAGTGGTTAGTGACCCTGACTGCTATACCGGAGGTCGTGGGTTCGTTTCCCACCCAGGACAAATGTTTGTGTGATGAGCACGATCATTTGTTCTGGTTGTCTGGGTGTAATTTATCTATAATATGTATTTATTTAGAAATATATAAGTATGTTTATCAGTTGTCTGGTTTCCATAACACAAGCTCTGCTTAGCTTGGGATCAGATAACCGTGTGTGAGTTGTCCCGGAATATTATTATATATTGAATATTATTACCCGTCACAATATTTGATATTTTATTATCTTAAATTCAAACCAGTATCCTTAAATACCCTCCTATTTAAGATACTGGATGGATGCAAATTCATAAATCAACAAGCCCTCCAAGACGTAATCGCGACAAAAAAAAAAAATCGCAGCAATAAGATGCCATGATTCCGAATTTTGCCAATAATATAAGGTAGTAACCCGAAATTGCCACAAAAACTACTTCCAACACTACTTGCGCCTTAGCGTTCCGATCCAAAGTTTTTGAACTCAGTATTGAGCTTTAAAAGAACCCTATCAACATTCTTCATAGCCGTTTCAAAAATCCGAAGGCGTTAAACGCAAGTTTTTCCTCAGAAACGACTATAGTGATGTGTTTGTGGAAAAAATATATCGATAAAATATTTTATCCATTAAGGCGGCACCAACCCAATATATTTTAACAATTATTTAATTCTAACTACATTATAATAGTAGCTTTTGTTTACTTAAGACTACTCAATAAGTAGATAGTCAGATAGTATATTTAAAAAGCATGATTGCATTCTTTTTTGTTTGCCTAGAAAACTCTTGTTCCTTGATGTTACAACTTTTTTATATATCCCTTAAAAACAATATAAGTTTGATGAACTAGTTAGTTTCTGCACCAATAACAAGAAAAACTTAAATTACAATATTATTATCGTAAATTACTATCGAATATCGATATCTAAAAAACGCTTACATCCCCTCCCTACACTAAAGCGAATGGTATCGTAAGTCGTAAATCTCAGTTTTTCCCCGTCGAGAGGGTCGACAGGGATTGCAGACCGCCAAGGAGTTAAAACTCGCACCTGGCGTAGTAGCCTGAATTAATGGTGGAATGGTGCACTCCCAATTTCAGTTGAAATCTGCATTAGTTGAAGAATTTATTAGACGGTTATAAATCTTGGGTGGAAATCAGAATTTTTGATATATTGGTTGGTAAGTTTAGTAAGGAAAGAAAAGTTTCGTGATGTTTTTTTTTTTGTTTTAAATAATTAGAAAATACCTACTAGACATTAAAAAAATAAACTACGTAGATACCAATCTCTTGCAAGTACTTTTTTTTGTCGCAAATCCGAAATGGTTGGCTTGGTTGAAAAGTAAGCCTGGATTTAACGACTGAACAAGCGAAACCTAGTGCAGTATTGATAAATACAAACTTAAATACTGTAGTAACACAGCTTGTCGCTGTAAATCTCCACCCACATAATCCGTACATTGACGTGCCAACCAACTCGCTAATCAGCCCGTATAAGTTGATTCATTTGTCTCTGTAACTCATCAATCGAAATCGCAGTTATTCCAACGAATACAATTTAGAGAAAAAAACCTTTGTCTTGAGCACAAAGCAATTACTGTGTAATTTGTCACTGCTCCCGTCCACAGTTTGATTTCTTTAGCAGGGGATTAAAGATTGATTGATTAGCCATTTTAGCTTCCGCATTTGTAGGCACGAACTATCGTAAATGGCTCTAAGATTAAGATTGGCTTGCTTCCCAAAGATATCTGGGTCGTGGTATCTTAGTTTAAGCTGACACTGCCAAGAAAAAATGTGTAATAAAATTACAGAGAGTCAGAGAATTTTAAACGATGGACTTCGAAATTTTCATTGAGTTTTTATGTTTTAAAATAAAATTTATTAATTTAGGTAGGTATCTCGAAATGGAATTTAAATTTTATTTAACTTTTATGTCTAGTAAAAACCTTTAAATTAAAATTCGTTATAGAATATTAAAATCACGTTTCTTTCAACGCAGAATCACAGCAAAGTTTTGCAAAACAAAAAGTAAGACGCTTAAAATGTTACCGACCCCACAAAAATTTCTTACAGCTCAAGCAAGCCTTAAATCTTACACGTGGTTCAACTAAAGATCGTGAGGCAACATAAATTCCAAACTTTTGCCCGGAGTCGGTAAAAGGTGCACGCCTAGTAATTACATGCCTTCATCGGCCCTTAAACACATACTAGAAACAAAAACGGAATGGGCAATAACTTTATGTGTAAATAGCTTACTTTTACGACTGTTAAAATATCTTCACATTCATTTCCCTGTAAGGTGTGGGCAAGAGTATTAACGCCTAGGAAATTTATATCACTCGGAAATACATATTTGGTTTTAAGGTATATTTTGTACAGCATTGACGATTTAAATTTCGAACTCCTATTTCTGTTAAGGTAAAGACTTAGAAACTGGATAGTAACTTAACAATTGTCAATTCTGATCATTAGAATTCATATTAATTATTTAAAGTGAGTTCCATTAATAGTACTATTGTAATAGAGACAAAGAAAGAACTAGAAGAAGGAAATAATATAACAGATTAAAATCACGTGCAAGATGTAATTGAAAGCGAAGTTGGAACAACTGAAAGTTTTCAAAGTGATAACATTTCTATTACGGAAGCTGATAACGGTAGAGTCGTAGCAATTAGTGAGATTGACGCTTTGGTTACTACTGTTTGAATTAACTCAAGCTTTGATTTTATCTAAGCCTTGTGGTCTAACTTCTGAGGTTTTGGGAAACTTTATAATGATAAATTATATTCTTGAAGACAATGAGACCAATGTCGCTGTTATTGATAAAGATTTAGTTAGCAATTTGATTTCAATACTTTGACAACAATAAATATTAAATAAAGCTATAAATAATAATATTGAAAAACTGTTTATTTGCACAACAATTGTTAAACTACGCGGATATAAATATAATTACTGCTGAAATTTTGCTTAAACGTTCAGAAACATTAATCAACAAACATATGAGATACAAATACTTGGAAACCTGCCAACAGTTGTTTACTCAAGCTTTTTCGTAGAAACTAACTTTAGGCATGACACACGTCACAAGTTATCTCATAAGCAGCTATGAAATTAAGTTCAATATTTGTTCCATCCCAAGTTGTAATCGACATTCAACAGTTTAGAGCATCGCAAACATAACAAGCCACTAACAACTCGTTTGATTAAATTTTAATATAAACCTAGCTTAAACAACGTCAACGAAAATGAGAAAACTGTTAAATCTATCCATAAAAGCAATCACAGGCTTTATATTACAGCAAAAAGGTCAAGTAAAAATGAATCTTAATCACAAGTATCACGGAATAAAAGCCTACTAAGCCCCGCAAAATCCGACGATGGCCTGCAAAAAGGGAAGACAACGTAGGTTAATTTGAATCCCCGCGTTTGTAAGCCGAACAATAATTGGATTTGGACGTCCAAGTTGACAGTTCATTTCGTTGTTTCGTCCCCTGACATGTACCGTTAAGATTATGAAAAGTTATTATTTCAGAAGATCCCTCCCTCGGCTAATTTGGATAAGAGCCAATTATAGAAACGCCCAACTTTTTCCTTTTTGAAACTGAGTTAGGTGTAACACAGTTTTGCAAGGCAGATTTATGTTGTAATTTCCTGCGAAGGGGGACAAACGCTTTGAGTTAGTTAACTTAAGCATCGTCTAATTAGGTACTTTTAATTCAAATTGGATCAACTCTCGACTCACAGTCGTAACTTTCCCGTGAATCGCGCTCGGCAAAACATTGTCGACATAAAACAATCACAGCGAGACGTGTAATTATGTAATTATTCAAGACAAATTAAAGTTCGGAGGAAGGGTGACTTGTCAAGTGCGCAAAAACGGCGGACAGGCGAACAACAGCGGTTTTTGTTTCGGCAATAACAAGGGGAGACAAAAACTGTGGCATCAAAATGTATGACACTCACCCGGCGTACGTCTCGCCAGTTTTTGAGCAAGTATAAAAACTTTGAAGGGATTGTAATGCTTGGACTTAAGGGTCTTAAGTGATTTTCGTTGTATTTAGTTCAAAAGTTCGCAAAACTTTTTCTTCGGGCTTAAATGTTTTGTTATCTATGTATAATTCATATAAAAGTTTTGTATTCTGTAACACATATTACTTATTGTTTACCGGCAATAACACTACCGATTTCATTTACACTTGAGTCGGATAGAGAATAATGTCTGATCTATCAAGGGTACGTGTGATATTGATGACTCTAGGAAATCGAATAAATGTCTACAACCATTATGTATTATCAAAATCAATGGCTACATCGAGTCGCATTGTACTGAACACGCTCCATCAGTAACGAATGATTTATAACCGAACAAATAAAGTGTTCAAGGGACAAATGGCTAATGTCGTTCTGTTATCTACATCTATACATCAATACCCGTCTTATGATAGCTGTAGCGTTGAACATAAAGAAACAAATTTTTAATAAAAGACGCCAAGATGGAAAAGTTCAGTGGAAAATAAAAAGCTTAAAGATATTAAAACAAGCCAACCAGATTAAAATAAAAGCGTTCAAGCAACGAATCTTATTTTAGAGCTCTCGGGAAGTGAAAAGTTGCTACGGAAATAATCCAATCACAAGCAATAAAGAAGGGCAAAGGGAAATTAATACCAATGCTGGCGACAAAGTTGATCTTGTTCCTCTTGACAGATGTCTGCGAGATGAAATATTGTGTCGACGAGATGACTCGAGACAGTTGGAGACATGCGAGAGACTTAATTCAGAGAACTACTATATTGTTAAATACATAGCAGAGTTAATTTGTATAAACATAGTTTACGTATAACGAGATCTTGGATTTAAATTATGTGTACGAGTGACATGCTAAACGAAACGTCTGTCAGACTGCTTAAGACGGATTGCCACGTATTTTGAGTTAAGTAAATTCATTTGTTTATCTTTATTTGTTTAGTTTTATACTACCTTACTAACGAGCTTTACGGAAACCTTTATCGATAAATATGGTCAAAAAGGTCGTTAACAAAAAAATCAAATTTTAGATGACCAACTAAATTCATTAAATGATACTAATGTCTTTTTAAACACAGATTTCATTCTTTCTATTCGAAAATAAACATTAAGAGAACCGGCTGGCAAAACACACATCAAACTGTTTATTAGACCAAAGATCACGTTAGGCAAGTTATATGGCCACCCAAGATGAACAATGTTCCCAAAGGTTTTCTCATATCATAAAATCTTTCTTTTTATCGAGTACAAGTTCGTTTAGGCGTAAGCGAACGAGATAGATTTAACACCCACTCGGTTTTCAATTTACGGTCTCTAATCAAATACTGAGTGCATATTTGCTTTAGATATTGCAAAATTTATGACTTTTATCCCTTTGGTGTTATCGGGAACATTAAAGGTTTTGCCTTTATCTGGTTCATTGTTTATTTGTTTTGTGTTGTTATATCGGGCATCACTTATTACGATTGTAGTTCTTGTTTGGTCTTCGTCGTATAATATGTCCTATCCTTGTTTTATGTTTGATTTAGACCGCAACCATTTTGTTAGGTAAATTCAATGCCGTCTTTGTAGAAATTTTATAACATTGTTTCACCTGAATAAGTTTCTTCATGTAGACGATATAGTTCCATTTATGTGGTTGAATATTTAAATGCCTTTGGTCACTCTTACTCAATGTAAAATATTGTATACAAAGTACCTAAGTGATTTATCACGCCGTTCTCCTCCGTAAATGCGTCTAATTAACATCATACTAGAGAGTTTTCTATAAATAAATTCGCTTTGCTTAGACATTCGTTGTAAAACGTCGTGTCTGATATGTTTATTTAATATATACGAATAATTCTCCGTGAATTATTGGCGTGGGCAGGAAGACGGTGTTAGATCGGATATTTATTGTGATTCAGCTCATCTATGAGGGATTTATTGAAGGTACCTTGGTTTGTGGGGATCTTGTAATGTGGTGATAAATATCTACGAAGATTGCTTGACGACAGTCAATGCTGCCGTGTAAGGTCATTAGATGTCACGCTTGTCTCGAACATTTGACACTCTTGTAATCGAACGGAGAGATAAATAAATCTTGGGATAACAGGTAAAGATTACACACGGTGTAGATGGAACCTTTTGTGTGTTCTTGATAAGAAAAGCTGTAGGTCAACATAAAACATGACTTTATACCTACATTATTCATGAATCGGAAAACTATATTTTTAAGTAAGTATTTGAAAGATTATTTCAATAAGTGCGATAATAGTTAAGCGTTATAAACTCCAGACAAAAAAGAAGTATACTATTCTACCATATCATAAAACTTTACAATTAACGAAAGAGTGAATGAAATAGTAGTAGCAATATCTGAGGCGAACAATACTAGTCAAGCTTAAAAGATGGCCAATAAAACTCAACCAGCAGACATTTATTACTAATCCCAGCTACTTAATATCCGAAATGCAATAAAACATTACTGGACAAGCAATATCAATTAAATGAAAATAGATCCAGACAAGATCTGTTGAAATACATGAAATACATTTAACTGGATACACTAAAATTTGTGGAATTGGAAAATCTAAAAGCACCTGGAATTTTGAAATCAGTCCACATTTAATTATACCAAATCTTGGTAGAACAGTTTCATTTAATCATGTTCCAAATTTGAGTGTACTTAAAGTTTTATTATAGCTATCGAATTAGAAATCAGTTTAGAAGAGGCGGATGGAGACATTAATTCTCTAGGCACCATTTTTAATTCCATTAACTGTCTGCTCGGTACGGAGACAAGACAAGTTCAATGCTCAGAACACGATCACATAAAATGGCCACTAAACCTTCAGACACCATGTCAAACATAAAACAGAACAATAAACTTTTTTACAACTCTTGAAACATGAAAACGGATTAAATTTATTTGCTGAGGCAAATTCCATTAAAGTATTTGTTGAAACAAATCAATCGGATTCCAATTGTGATTTATTCAAATACTTTTGTGATTGATTCGAATGGACTTTACATTTGTGGATTATTGTTGAAAGGGTATTAATGAAGTTTTTGTATTTGATTGCGTGTTTTTATGTAGAAATAATTTATTAGCTGCTCATGGTAGATACTCGATACTAATAAGATTATTATAAAATGTTTCTTCTAGTTGGTTTTTATTTTCTAAGAGTCTATTTCTTTGGAAAAGTTAGCATCTGATGCCATTGTTTCATGTTTAAATAAATTATTATCTAAATACTTATAAGATCGATTGTTCCAAGCCATTGTGATAAGTATATTCTAATTGAATTTAATACAATTTCCATTCCCCAATTCTAATCTACAAAAACCAATTACAGTAATTACCAAAGAACCAATTCGACGCTCGAATAAATCGCAAAACCCAACTTAGGTCCCCAACAATTAGCTGAACACACAGTAATTAGCAACAACACTGCGACAACGGTATAGCAACAATATTAAGCCAGTATTGATCACTGACAATTCAAGTTCTATTTTACCTACATCATTTTATTCCTTCCAAAACGAAATTGAACCCTATGACAATGGGATGTCGTCCAAAATAGGATGACATAAAGCTTATGTCCTTTATGCTGACGTATTGACAGAATGAGGACAAAACTAACGGCGGAACAGCAAATATTTGGTTGCTCAATTAGACAAATGAAATTCAATGAGGAACTGCCGGCGACACATGCCCAGCATGAAATGAGGGAGGTTCTGACAATAATAATATTATAATAATAGAGGATGAATAGGTAGGCTCTCCAATGTCAAATATTATTAAACTATATCGGGTAAGGCTAGAAGCGGAGCTAAGAGCAGTAGATCAAAAGTTGAGCAGATTAATAATAATAAGAAACAGATGTAGAGATAAAAACGGTTAAAGCTTATATTTTGATATTAAATTGAAATTAATAAAGCATTTAATCCATAATATATTATACCTTATTTATTTAAGCATTCGAATAGTCTCTTATCAAGTTTGCTCATAACTAATTTGGTTAAGTAACAGAAATCCCATCTCAATCCCAAAACTAACATTCAACACCGAATTAATTTTCATTACATTCAATAACATTTAATTTGATTTCATTCTCTGAGCTCTCAGCGATAATCTCGTAACCATTTCCATTCAAGGGTACGAAATCCTAATTCTAAACACGTTGAGGAAACAAACATTTTGGTATATTAGGGTGTTATGACATGTGTCAGCTGTGGCCGTGCCGTCCACATTAACGTGCATGCTGCTCCACAGTTTTCTATAAAAACATTTATTCAGACAGAATGAGTAAGCAGCAGGATTTTAAACTTCACTTTTAAATGTCATGTCACTTGATCTCGGATTGTCAGCCATTTCATTTTCAGTTAGTTAATTAAACATTTACTCGTGTGAGAATTTCGTATTAACATAATCCTGTGAGTCCCAAATGTCCACTTTTTCGTGTTTGACGATGTCTGTAAGATAATACTTCTCTTTGATATTCTCAGTGAAGGATGAATTTTTAATACTTATTGGAAAGGTTTGAGTCAATACACAGTAAATATAGTACTCTCCGGTACAGTAAGAACACTGTTTAGTAACAAATAAGGTATTTCACAAATTAATGACACAAAAATAATGTTAAATTATTCAAATATTGTAAAATTTTATTACACTATCACCCAAAGTAGTCAATTTACCATCATAAAATACAACAGCTAATCAATACCCAATAATCTACGTATCCATAAATAAATATATATTCAACGTTCCGTATCATAAAACATGCAAAGGATATGAAGTCATAATTCAAAATTACAACTGGCTAGTTCGGACGTGGCCGACTTTATTTAGTCATTACCAATTTCTGAGGCTCATTACCTGTTCTCTTTTATGGGGCCGACCAACCGATCTATGGTCGCTGCCCACATTTGAAAAAAAAACGACAGATGGGAAGGTTCAGAATAAAGTAGAGAACGGACATTACGAATTATCTTAATTTTGATATGGGCTACAAAAGAGTGTTAACTCGCGACATATGTGTTGTAACGGTCGGGGATTATAGATAGCATTTATCATCCCTTTTTTAGGAAACTTTATTTAAGCGTGACGACACGATAAAGGAATATTATGAATAGAGATTAGCTTTGTTTTAATTTCTGCCTGTCAAAATCAACGTGAAGTGTTTCATTAGTAACATGATACCTTAATTAGTTATTCAATCCGAGCTTGATTAACATATTTTTTATAATCATCATATATATTTTTTGTTTATAATCCAGTATTTAAATTCTCGATAAATTATTACAATGCGAGCGATCGAAATCAACCTAAAAAAAAGTTGACAGTTGAAAAATTCGAAACTGTAACAAAACGAGACAACATACGGTGGTCATCGATAAAGTTCCTCACACAAGACCCAACGTCTCTGAGGATGTCACAAAAAAATAAACAGGTACCACAGCCTTCGTTAGCGGTACGGAAACACAAAGCGAAATAACAGATACGAATCTATATAATTTCTAAGAAGTCACGGGGACTTGAAGCGATGAAATTTTTGGTCACCGACGCTTAATTTATCCTTTACTGTTCACACCACGGGTCGTTAGAATGAGTTGTCAAGACTGTTTGACGGCTTCTAGATTACCGATAAAGTGAATTATAGTATGTTTTATATGCAAGAATTTGGATATACGGAGTACCGGACGCCAATGAGGCGTGTAACCGCTTAAGTTTTACTACTGGTTTTGCTTACTAAGAAGCGTTGTCAGTGTATCGTTTTATGGGAATAAAATGCCATATGTTTGGAACTTTATACCAGTAGTTAAATAGTGTACATAATTCTTGTTTATTCCAATAGAAATAAAGTACAAATTGTGTATTTCGGTGTCTATTGTATACACATTCCAATGTTTGGTTTTATTGTTCGCTTCTATTGAAAAGATGTCACAATTATTTCTAATCTCATAACGTATTTCTATAGATGTCAACGAAATAGTTTTTATGTCTATATCATCGCAGATATCAAGGAATAATGTCGCAGAAATTCCAAAATTTTCGCTCGACCGGCACTATCAAAAGATTTAACAGATACATAGTTCCAAAAACTTTTGTCCACTTCCAAATACAAATCGATTCCTTTAAAACCGAGGGATGTATCCAATAAATTGAGATGTCTTACTATTTTACTAGCGCGCTCCTTATTGTCACCTTTTTTTTCGTTCAGGTAAAATCTCGCCCATCGCATGTGGTGAAGATTGCGTTTCTTACAGAAATGATTGATGGAGTTTCAAATTAGTAAATCGATGGTATCTATAAAAACGGCTTGGAAGTGTTGATGATCTATTTAAATATGATACACGTCGCATGATTATGTCGATAATGATATTACTAGAGTAGATGAAGCAGAATGTAATATAGTGACAGGATATTATTTGCTGAAGAAATTTTATGAGTTATAGAAGGTCAGTCAATAAATAAATATCAACATGTAATTATTATATGACACATCATGTACCTTGAAGCGGTACACGCAATATTATTATCTTTTCTATCAAAATAACACTTATGAAACATTTATGATCAGAGGAAGTTTGATAACAATAAACATTACGACTCTAATACATTTTAACACAGCCATACATTACTTACAATCCCATCTACATAGACATTTATTTATATTCAATTTTGAAACGAATATAAAAATTGAAAGTTATATAAATATCTTGTTTTACGATACCAAGTGTAAAATATCTAGAATTTTACGAATGGCAGTTGACGTAGAGACAATGCAACACAATAGAAGCATGACAGCGGGAAACATCTCTTTGGAGATAAATTAAACGGTTTTATTCTTATTGTTGGTATTTTACGATATGAGAGAATCAAGTACAGGCAAGGCTACATTTCTGCGGTTATACGGCCTTTAATAGTAAAGGCTATTATGTTTTTTCCTTAAAAGGGACTTACAAAACTTCGAACATAACAAACGCAATATCGTTTATCAAAGCTACTGGTCATAAAATGAATGGGAAACACTTCCTATATTAGGAAGTAGGTAATGCCATGAGATTTGATATGGCTTGTAATAATTCTATATTTGGTTTCTTTATTACTATTTTGTTCTTATTATTGACATTTTATATCAAATTGATATCCCTTTTCATTTTAGATTTTTCCATGCCTTTTGTATCTAAATTGGCTGTTGTTGTTAAAATGCTCTTCGTCTGTGTGAGCGAAACACGTCATGGCTTCCATTACTCTGGCATTTCAATTTTAAGTATTCATTGTACTTCAGACTGTTTCATCCATTCTACTATTATGCCTAGAATCATCATAAATACTAAGGACTTGGCTCTTAAAACAGATATTGACGAGACAATGGGATATTATTTTGTGAATTTAGTGAACTGTTTAAGTGAAAGGAATGTTAAGTGTTTGGACGTTTAAAACGGCAAATTTTATTTTATTAGCTGTGTGGGTGCAGTTGGAGAAGATTCGAAATCAAAGGTTTTATGTTAAGGTGTTAATAAATTTAGAACGTTGGTCTGGGTGAGTGTGTTGACAAGATTTAAAATGAATTAGTATATAAAACTTCAAAATGATTGGCCGCAACATATTGTCTGAATTGCAAGAAATGATGATTTATGTATGTCGATGAAAACAAGCGTGATTTAAAAAACATAAATGTTAAAACACTCAACTCTATCCTCATCAAAATGTATAGTGTGAGGTACACCTAAAAAACCACACAAATTCAATTTGAAGGATCCATTTCGTTTCTTTTCCAATCAATTAACGTATTCAAATTCCTGTCTACCAAATAAAATCAACAAAACTATATCAACAACAGCAAAACATGTTCAGCCTACCCCAACACATATCGACTAATGAATCAATTCTGACAACAATAAAAACGTACAATACTTTTAATCTCAGCTAAAGGGCCTTAAACGGGGCCCTTAAAAAAAGATAATAAAATGGTAGCAAAACTGTTTTCTTACAGTCATTCTGACAAGTGGCGATGGTAAACAGGGTTTATGGTTCCGAGGGGTAAATTTTACTATTCATTTTTAGGGATCGTTTGGTTCAAAAACTTGGTCATTGTTATTTAAAATCAGTACAGTAATATTTAATCCATCACTTTAATCATCACTTATTTTAAAACTGTTTAACTAATTCAATTCAAATAACATAGCGGTTAAATTCTTCTTAATACTTTTAACTTCAGTATTAAGACCTGATTCATCTTCTACCAATACTGCATTGCCTATTGGACCTGTTTTAGTTACATCATTTTCAAAGTGTCCCTCCATAGCAAGACGCTATACTTCGATATAAAACAGAGACCACACATCAACTTTATCTTCCCCATTTACTTTACTACTGTTTTAGTAAGCTGTGTTAACAAACAAGCTTCATTTTCTTTTTCATAACATAAGGAACCGTCCAAAACCAAGGCTTGGCAGCCAAGTTTTTTTAGTACTGTCGTAAACGACACTATTGAAACGTTACCGCCTTGTTTAGCAGCATATGTGAGGCGCCACGCTCCTAAAATAATAATGGTAAGCGCCATGATACAACACAATTTCTTTGGCTCAATTTTTTGTTGCTATGTTATTGTTCTTGAGCAAAACAGGAGAAACGGTGTCTTTATCAAAAAAGTTTATTTTTGCAAGTTTTCTTTTAAATTGTTTTAGTATTCTGATTTATATATTGTTCCAAATTGTGCTTTTTTCAAATCATATTAGTACGTAGGTTGGTTGTGTATTTTCGAAATTGTCAGACTAAACGGAATCATTTCTATATTATCAATGATAAAGAATATCGTTATTAAATACTTAGGTGGGTAGCTTTTATTAGACAATTATTCAAAATTATTCACGAGTACATTAAACTACTCTCAATATCAAAATCACCCCACCCATGTAATTGTATTAAACTTGCATCAAATACAATGCAATTCTTTTATTCAAATTTTCATAATTCTGAACGAATACTGCGCAAATCGTTCTATTGTGGATTTAATATTGCAAATCGAAACATTGCAATATGACCCTTATTACAAGCGCATAAGGTTAACAAGAACCATTGTTAATTGACCCTAAGGTTTTATTAGCGACAAGTTTTCATACAATAGAAATATTATGGGGTACATTAGACCATCTGGCGTATATTTTTGTTTATAGTTATGGATTTTAATGACATTTTAGTGTTGAATAAAATATGGCGGTTTATGAAGGCATTGTGTTGGTTTGCTAAAGTACTCAAGTTGGTTTGTGTGTTTTGTTAAATAAATATTTAAGTGTATATTGTCACCAAAGCGCAATGTACTTTATTTAAACCCTGCACTTCTAATCATCTACCATGTAATGTACCTGGACGACTTTTGTACCAAACTTAAATATTATACGCTTGAATATTCAAAAAGCCTGTACTTGCAAATAAACTAAATTCAATATTCAGGATCAAAATATTCTGTGAGATCCAGATAACTTTTAAATCTACTAACTCTGAAACCACTCAAAAAGCTGCTCTCATCAAACACTTATTTCCAATGCCGGCCGAACTGAATAAAACATAACATGCCGAACAAAAACTTACAAAAATTTATAACGCGTCAAATCTTAAGAATGGCTTCCTTTAGATATAGATGTATGAAATTAATTGTGTTTCACATCTGCCGGTCTATTGTGTGTTTTTTATCGTTTAGTGGTCAGGTCAGTTTGGGTTTGTATAGGCTACTCGTTTTAGTATTTTCAAAATAGTTTCGATATAATTTGTATGTTTGAATACAACAGATTCATAAAATTCATCTATGATAAATGTATGATCATCTACATTTATTTCATCTACTTCTACACATGTATCTCCAGTTCATTTAACTTACGCTTTCATCCAAATTATTCTGATGAGATAATCAAACGGTACTTTAGTGCTACACTCCGTTGCCTTATTTTAGAATTCACACGTCTTTTTCTTCGGGAACTCGAAAGAGCTTATTAAGGATCCCATTTTCGGTTTCCATTACACGTTTAACCAGATTTTTCGGATTTGAACCAAAATTCTCTAGCGAGCGGTGTTTCAGAAATAGGTATTTTACTTTAAGTATAATAAACACTAAGGCCATAGACTGTACCGTAAACATTTATGCACAATTTCGTTAACATGCTAAGGTGCGGCTAAAAGCTTGGAGGCTCCCTTTCATGTGACTTGAAAGTTCTGAGAAATGTTTTTAATATTCCGACTAAAACCATACATTTCCACAATACATTAGAAACTCTAACCATTAACTACTTTAAAAGGATCAAGTAAATAAGCAAATCAATCCACAAAATGCTTCAAAATAAACAGAAAGAGTAAAATTAGAATCTAAATTGAAACAAAGCTTGTTATCAAGTGGATTAAATTATGGGAGTTAAATGGATTTATGCAGGATGTTTGCACAGATAATGAGGAAAACCAACCCAAACCTGAAACCAAAGATTAGTGGGCGATATGGGGAAAGGTGTATGCGAATCGACTTTTTAAAGAGAACAAAGAGAAAAATGGAACGTTATTCCAAATCTGGTACCTATAAACTGTAGAGGAAGATCCTTTTTTTCCTAATAAAATTCTAGCTGACAAGACTTGATTGAACTTTAATCTTATTTGTGAATTAAACGTAGCTATATATCATCTGCTAAGTATAAAGAGCATCCAAGTGTACAAAACACCAGTCTTCTTCTAAGATACATGCCCAGACTCTCACTTTGCTCTGACTATATCCATTATCTATTTATATTTTACCTCCGTAATTATCGCACCGTGTTTACAACAAACAATGTATCAGATTCGCTCATTACCATACGAGAAATCGATACCTACTATCGTAATTATCGAAAACAATGTTCGCTCTTGTCGCGTTCAGATACGATCGTAAACTACCCGATAAGCAACTCAAAATCCAATGCTTATATTACATTTCAATTACCATATAAAATGTTCTTACAACCGCGGAGCAAGACCCATTGCGTCTGTACTGATAATCATCTAATCAGAGATCATTCAATAACTTTTATTCCAAGCCGATCAGATGGCCAACAGTTAATGAAATCCAACTCAAAGCTCCTCACAATAGGGTTTAAAATACAGTGGAAGCACAACCAGAAACTTCAAATCGAATCCCGAGTGTTATCTCAAGTTCGTTCCGTTTCCAATGTGTCACTGCTTAAAGCATATGGGCAATCGAAATTGACATTTATCTCTATTGGCGTAAAGTTCGTTTCTGTTCGATACTGTACGGGTCGAAATGACGTTCGTGTTTTGATAGAGACGTGGAAAACGTCTACGGGTTTGAAATTCGAAACGTAAAGCGATGTCGATGTCGAGGCGCTGCTCTAGAGAGTTGTCAGTTAAAAAAGGAGGTGCAATAGGTTCAGATATGTGTAGTTTGTTAGTTTTATTTTTAACAGCTCTCAGTCATAATTAACATTGTTTTTCGTGTCTTGTATTCGTTGTTATTCAGAGGATATTTGTAGCAATAAATCAACGACGGTTTTCAATAGCCGCTCCAAATTATTATGCTTTTAAGTGGGAAATAGATCATTATGAAGCTTGTAGACAAAAGGTTGTATAACAATAGATTCTTACAAATATATTCGATACTTCGATTGTTCTGCCCGCCATTCTTAAGTTACTAATTAATTTCAAAATGTTTTTCTTTCCACTTTCCTATTATTTTTATTTCATTACTACAGGTATCAACATCAATAAAAACTGCAGAATTCAAATTGAACATACCTAAAAATAAGAAGACAATGGTAGGAACAAGAAGAATTAGACAATGGTAATGAAATTCGATTAACTTCAAGATAATGGTCATTAACAATCTTTTGATACCAATAAAAACATTGTCCGAACTTTACAACTTAATTGCCTACATCTGTTAAACCTCACAGACGCGATTTACAATGCACCTTTGTGTCGTAATAAATTCTAGTGGAATAAAAGTTTGCGGTCGGGAAAGATAAAAAAAAGGTTTATAAGAAAACAAAGGGCAGAATGAATTAAACAACATAATAAGATTGAACACCTGCGGATATAACGTCTTCATTAAAAATGAAATAGGGACCAGTAACAGGTGCCATGCGCCATGATTGCCCGAAATCCGCTGTCTGTCGATCCCGCGTGATGTGTTGGTGTACCCTTATCGAGTTCCTTTATTTATCGATATGTTTACAAAACGGAACGACCTACTGGTTTCTGTTTTATTCTGACTTTAAAATGTTGGATTCAGATTTTATATTCGGATTTGTTAAATGTTCGAATTGAAATAACTCTTTGAGTCTTTTGAGTCTTGCACTTTTTGCAGTTTTTAAGCAACATTTTGCATTTTATTTATTTTGTTCTCTGGGTATCGCAGAATTTGAGTATACAGGTAGCGTGTAATTTCTGTGACTAGCTCTTACCAATTGTAATAGCTTTACCTACTGATTCCCAATAATAACGATTTTGGATTCTTGATATAACAGATCAAAATCACGTTTAAATACCTAAAGATGCTAGATTGGTAGACAAAGTTGTTAACACTTTGTCTACAAATCTAGCATCGTTTCATTTAAAATCTAGATGCAGTATCACGTAAAATATATTCGATTTCAATTCGCCATCCTCCATATCAGTAAAAGTTATGTGACGATATTCGTGTAGTGGGATGCTTGTTACCAGTTTATGTTGCTTCAATACGTTTTGACTTATACCTGGATGGCTTTCTATTTATAAAGGAAAAGACTGACTTATTTATTTCTTAAATGCTAACTGCCATGTTGCTATTTTTGTTTATCCAAATAAGAGTACATACAATTTTGTGTGTCTTGATGTCATATTCAGCTCCATCATCATATTTGGAAACATAACTGTATTTTTTTAATAAATTCGAGTAAATCTCCACACTCCATCAAACACTTGAATTTTATTATCCTAGTTCTAAACTGACTTATTAATTCCTAGAAACTATAGATGTACAGTTAAAGACAGGTTTAGCCATATAACATAATTATGTGCTGTTAAATCTTCTATTTTTTCCAGTTCCGATGAACTATTAGCAAGTAATTATGTACCATATAATTTATGTTTTTTATTAGCATTTTCTTGTATAAACACTTTATTAGGTGTTCTATTAGTAAAAATATTCTACGGCCTACTTAATTTGGCTATAAAAGTTATTCGATGGCTTCCATAAATATCAAGAAACTTAGAAGTCTTAATTAGTTTGGAGATATTTTGATACTTGATGTTATTTAAAGTGGGTAGGATAAAATCTGTGATGTGGAACGTGTGTAGGCGGATCTTGTCGAAAGCGAACCCTAATAGGAGTAGGTGGATGAAAGTCTAAGATCTTAAGCAATGCTAGTTATGTCAGAATATAAACTTATTATAAATGTTAGATTTAAAGTCCTTAAAGGGATTGTATCAGCAGTTTAACTATGTTAACTTTTGTCTGAATTAAATGAAGTTATCGTTCTAAAAATACGTTATACAAAACTTAAAGATTTAAAACTTCAATATTTTTTTGCAAAAACTAAACCTCAGAATAGACTAACAATTCCAATTAAAATCCCTAGGACAAGTCTATCTTTAACAAGGAACCCATAGCCAACTTCAAAATCAATTTAACTAAGGAAGTCAAAACAAATTTAATCCAGTACTTTCATTTCTAAACAGATCTCGTATTACCGTAGTCATCGGCGGTAATTACTTCGCTGCTGTTGACAGGAGAGCAGAGGAGATGCAGTATGGCGACCCGGCTAACCTTTGCTGAGTTCCAGAAACATCTGCCTTGAGTTCGAGTTACGATGAAAATGAGGGGATCTCGCTAACGGTAAGTTCAGCTTGTTGGATTTTTGGTGACTATGTAAAATTTAATATTTTTTTAAATTGACTGTTTTGGCTTTCGCTATACGGCTTACCAATGGAATGTGGCTTTTTCAGAGTAATATAAGTACAATGTAGATTCTTAACTATTCTAAGACACTACTGACAAACGGTGAAGGAAATTCCAAAAATTTTTGTTTTAAATCGCCAATCCGCAATTAGCAAGTGTGTTGATCAATGCTCGAGCATTCTTTATGTGAATAAGTCCTGTGCTCAGCAGTGGGACGTTTAAATGCTGGTTTTATTCTGTTTATTACTTTATAGGCTTGTCATTTCAATTTTAACTGCTTTAAACAAAACCGTCAGTAAATAATCAAATATTCTTAAAAGACCATTGCTTGATTATATAACCAAAAGAAAACATACCTTAATCACTACACAAACACCACAAAAATCGAAATTAATAAAGTTGTTTCACGATCATAACCTGTGATTATTATTCCCGCCCATGACAGGGACGCGATTGGCGGGAACTTCCAAGATGGCGACCCAACCTGACCCGTACATCAAGCTCGGAACATCTGTTTTAACATGTCCGACTGGCGGGTAATAAACGCGCTCAAATTTAGAACGTTTTTTATTTTTTTTAAGACTTTTTGGCGGTTTAAAATTTTCTGTATTTAGAGGTTTGTAATAATAGTTTGAATATGTACCTCACATTGGTATATTATGAACATATTAAAACCTTTATACCGTCTATGAAATAATTTACGTAATGCAAGTAACGTTTACCTTTTAGAAGAGAGAAATTTTGAATGAAATTCTTTATTAATTAGTTTAGCAATATTTAAGTGGTGGCCGTTGTTGTGAAATAGTCAAACATTGTACGTTCGTAAAATACATTGTTTTAATAAATAAAGTTACAATATGTTGCCTAACCGCCGCAAACAAATTTTACCGATACATTTAAATTACGAAACTTTAAGCTCAATCGTATATTTTTAACCGACTTCAAAAAAGGAGGAGGTATACAATTAGACTGTATTTTTTGTATGTTTGTTACCACAGAACTATTGACTGGGTGAACCGATTTTGATGATTATTTTTTTATTTGAAAGCTGTGGTCCCATGTGGTATTTTAGTGCTTCCCAGTTTTGACAGTGGGATCCATAAGAAATAAATATAACACTTATTTTGAAGTCGATTTTTTTTTGTTAGAATTATACAAATTTCTACTTTCCGTGGCACAGTTGGTAGCTTATTTCTTCTCATGGGACATTTTTTGTGAGACTCTCAATTCGTTGAAACTTAAGAGTTTTACGATGATGCGCCGCTGTCACCAAACTTTTTGTCCACATAATTAATATAGTTAAACCGTACGCCCACAGTGGTTCGCATTTCGTCGTAAACTAGAAAAAATGTTTTAGCAACACGATTTATTGGGTGCCAGTGTGTGGGACGAAAAATATGAAAGCTTTGTATTTGGGATTTAGTTTTAGTAAATGGATTTTAATTTGTGAAGTGTTTTTATAAAATTGATCTCTTTAAATGTCAGTTATTTTCAAATCATTTAGATCCTGGTACAGTCACGAGTAGGGCATAGGAACCGGGTTTTCCCGGTTCCAAAAGAACCGGGAATTCCCGGTTCTGAGGGTCTCTGAAAGAACCGGTTCTGTAAATCGGAGAACCGGTTTTTTCGGTTCTTTCGGTTCTTTCTTTCTTACTTAAAATAAATTTAGAAATACCTCAGTTCATGCTAAATATCAAGTTATTATCATATAATATTGTATTCACATGTATTTTCTTCGAATGGTCATCAAGAAATGTTATAAAGTATTTGGCACCCCCTAGAGTTTCTGTTTCCATGGGCCCTCAGATATCAGAGTGAACCAGGTCAAGTATTTTATTAGCTCTTGAGCTATCACTCTTAAAAGGTAGTCGTGTCTGTTAACCTTCCTTACACGTAACTCATGTCAGATTTTCCATTTTCTTTGGCAGAATTACATGGTCAGTGTTTTCAGTAATTTTACTAAGACTTAAAATTCTAGTGTCCCATTCTCTGATGCCACAGGTAAGAATCTTGTTCATCAACATCAGACATGCATGTAAAGCCTTTTCCAGACATATTCAACCGATACATGTTGTTGATTAAGCTAGCTGTTGCTACTATCTGACCTTTGCTGTTCATAATAACACAGCCTCTTTCATTAAATCTTACTTGACCACCACTTCGGATTATCTGACTCACTTATGTGACTAAAATTATATTTTTTTAATTTGTTTTTATTTATTTACAATTCAATATTTAAATCTAATACAAGAACAAACACTTACAACTATACTAAAATTAAATCTTATATAAATAAATAAAACTAACACGCGTCAAAAACTCATCGTCATCCTTGTCAATGGCGGGAAACGTGCCCAGAAGGCTGGCAGCATTGCCACGTTGAATGGCTATGCCGATTCTCTGTGCAAGAAACAAACCAGCTCTCTGATCACGAGTCGAGTCTACCAAACGTTTTGACAGTTCTTTAAAAAGATTTCGTGCACTCGGATCCCATGACCCGAGCGTTTCAACCCCAAACGGCTCGAAAATATAATTACCCATTAGGTTATTATACTTTCGCAGCAGCGCCGGGAGAGTCCGCCGAACTTAGAACGTGGGATGGCGCAAGGGTGTCGACGCACGTTGCGTCCCACACCAAAGGCCGACCCAATTTCCAAGGCAACAATGGCATACCGTCAGGTCTCTTACCATCGCCGCGCACCAAACCATTGGGTTCCAAAACGGCTGGTACACCGGCAGTGACAAGAGCACGACGAATAATGTCATTAATATTTGCGTGACGGGATATACGCCCTGCGCTCTTGCTGCAGGACAGGCCATGGTGACCGAGGCTATCGACTGTTTCACCGCATTGACAACGATGACATGCGACACAAGGTATACCTAAACGTAAACTGATGGCGAGCCGGAAAGTATTGTCATCCAAAATCGTACCAAGAGTGGTTGACGGAAGTGCCTGTAACCAGAGGCCCGATTCCCATTCTCCCACAGCCAGGAGACGCGCGCGCTCTGCAGTGTTGATTGACGTATTAATTAATTCTTTCCGTATCAAACTACAAAGCGGCTCGTCCCACTGCCTCTGAGAAGAACGTTGCTCGGGTAGATCTGTGCCCGGGCAGGACAATTCCCAACTATTTACTGCCTCAGTCATGCACAGAATCTGAAAATCAACCAGAGAAGACCCTAAGATTTGCTGGGTTAACTTTTCAGTGCTGTGGACCGCAGACAAAATGCTGGTAAGCCTAAACTGAAAACTTTGCGTACACCAAGCCCACCAAATCGGATTGGCAGCGTGGCTTGACTCACTGATATCAGATTTGTGGCGAGTTCAGGAACACATAGCACATTTGTGAATAAAACTTTCTTTTCTTCACCTTTGTCATTATAAATATCTAAACTCACTTCTCCCGAGCATTGCACATGTAAAACTTTGTTGTCTGTAGTCCTTATGTTCTGTACAACAGGAGTTGTTATAAAAATAATAAACAATGTGATTTTCAATAAAGTGTGTTTTATCCATTCTCCTTTATTCGTTATGGTAGTAGAAAATCAGCTTATCAACTAAAATTTATCGAAAAGAACCGAAAGAACCGAAAAAACCGGGTACCCGGTTCCAGCTTGAGTTTGGAACCGAAAGAACCGGTTCCTAAAATAGGGCCGGTTCTCGATGCCCTAGTCACGAGCAAAAACATGTAAACACATAGCGAAATTGTAACATAAAATTAGGGGGATTTTTGTGTTAAAACTCAAAAATAAAAATACTTACATGATTAATGAACTGTTTTCAATAATTCCTTTATAGGTAATACGTTTTACAATATTTGTCTAGAATTGTAGAAAAAAATCAATAATAAATTAGGGAGTGTATACATATTTTTGCTCGTGACTGTACAATTAATATACCTACCTATAGTAAGTAAGAATCTCAAGTATTTTTATGTATGCAAAAAATAATATAGATAAATCATAAAGAAGTTTAGACATTTTAGGTCGATCTACATTTATATCCCAATTCAGATCAAAACTCAATCATTATCATATCTGCTTCGTCAGAATTATGTAAGAGGGTTGGTACTACTTTAACAGTTCTTCAAAAAATACTTTCTTCGTCCTATTAACCTATTAAAAAACTGCTTTTTTTCAGTTTGCCTGTGACCATGGTAACTGTAAAGCTATCGACACGTCAGGACCTAAATGTAAAATAAACCGCGATATAGTCCGTAAAAAATGGTTATAATATTATGTCTAACATTCGCGTAAAACTCTGAATGCAATATTTAAAAAAAAAAACACTCAATTGAATATACGAATGTACTTACTTTAAGTATAATAATATCATTACTTTAAGTATATATCAGTCTGTTAATCTTCGTCAAGTGTTTTAAGTACTATTAAATGTCTATTTTTGGTTTGTTATTTTTTATGGTCGTACGTCGGATAAGATGGGTAATAAACACTTTTATTTATTTCTTCAGTATGTTTGTTAGATATATTATTTTGTTTTTAATTACTTCACAAATTAGTCGTGTGTTTATCAAGGCTTGCAAATAAATCTTTAACTGGTTGACAGAATTAGAAAAAAGGCACAATGTCTTTAAATTGAAGAAATAAAAATCCTAAAGTTAATTAGGGTTTTTTTTATGTTTTTGTCTTAGGGTTATAATCATCAACCGGCTTAACATATATATTATGTATAAATTATAGCTAAGATCACATCAATTTACAAACAACGAATAAATCGCTCCGTCGGTATTTTCTTTCGATAGAAACCCAAACGTCAAATCCAAACTCATAACACACCTTTTTCTCGTCGTGGTTTAAAAATTCTTAACGCCAGCTATAAAGTTATTACAGAATAATGGAAGGAGCCGACGACGCTTAATTTCCGCTCTCCTTACTTAAACCGAAACTGAAGACGTATTTGTTGGTGTGCGTCATCTCAGAAACTTGTTTTGTTTTTAATATTTAATTTACAGTACATTGAACGATAAAATGTAGGTGAAAATCTTAGGTATATAGGTAAGGATCTAGCATAAAATTTATTAAGAATTTTAAGTACTTATCTCATTTTAGTTGATTTTTGATTGAAGATTATATAATGTTTACCTAATTCATAATAAAATATTAACCAAAATAGAAGTCCACGCTTTTATTTATCACCTTCTTCGAATAATTTATCAAATTTTGAGTGTTTCAAAATTAGGTAGGCCTTATTTGTATCACTTACCTTATTATGAACAGTGTTTTAAAAAGTTTTAAATTTATTTTGTTTATTCCTATTTACTGATAACTTTACTAGGTTATTGAGAATTTAAAATCATTTAATATATTTTATTTATAGTTAGTAATAAGTATCTTTACTTAAAAAACAGATACACAAAAGTTAGTTATTTATAATCGGTATACGACATTTTTGCATAGTTATTCTAGTTATAAAATTAAAAAAAACATCATTATTTGTACATCCATTAATCATTTATCAATTTCTGTCCCCTTATTTTAGCTGTACAATAAAGAGTATTTTAAAATTATTTAATGATTCTCTTTTACTTCATAAAGCAAGTAAGGAAGCCACTCACTATACCCACAAAACTTCATAAACGAAAACTAAATAACAAACTTAGTATAACGGATGGCTCCCTTGAGTATTGCAATCAATTATCATTTTGTGCTTACGTGAAATAGTTCGAAACTTATTTGCTATAGTCTTATAAACTTAGAGGTTATAATAGATTGGATAATTTATAATAGAATTAATGGATATTTGATCATTATTGCCACATTATTTTGTTTGCTTGGTTATTGCTGATTATCGGTTTAGTTAACTAGTAAAAGTATTAGTTACACAATTATGCACTGAGACATTCAAAATTATCCTAAAAATCATACTTCCAGCCAAAGATATGTGTTTATTTAAAACATTTTAAGCCAAAAGACACTGTACAGAATAAAATAATACATATAAAATGTTATAAAAGCTCATACTAAAATACGTAAGAAAAATATATAATTTTAGAAATAAAATTATCAAATTCTTTAGTGACGAAATTATTGCTTTACATATTTTTATTCCTCGACCTTCTACATAAACGAATAGAATAAACGCTTAATATCCCAAAGGTATAAGAGAGCAAAATTACTAAAATATTAAAAAGTATTTGCCTATGTTCAAGAAAATATAAGCACACCGTGAAACCTTAGAGACAGACAAAACAAAAAATATACACCTTATGGGCCAGACTCCACCAAATCGGAGACGAGCAGAGAGCGGAGCGGAGAAGTTTTTTAAATAGCCAATAGGAATTCAGTATTGAGGTTCGTCTCTACACACCGAAGTGTGAAAAACGACATCCTATTGGTTATTTAAAAAACTTCGCTCCGCTCTGCTCATCTCCGCTTTCGTGGAGTCCGGCCCTAATACTGGTATTAAAAGCCGCCATTAAACCCCGCAAATTTAACGTTCAAAAACGTATGAATAAAAATACGTTAGATGAGAATACAAAATTTTATGGCCTGTAAAATAAGCTGGGTGGAAAAAAAATTGGATTTATGATAATTTCGCCGACTACTAATAAATGTGGGTTAGTCGGCCCTCTTGTTATGCCTGAATGTTTTTCTTTTATGAGAACCACTTGGGTTAATGTTGGATGGTAAGATTGACAATATTTGTATTTCGCTTGTTATAAACTGAAGTTGATTTTTGGCCTACTTAGTATCCGCTATATTTATTATTACACAAAGTCAAAAATCATTTATTAAACTCAGGCCTTTGTGGCCTAAGTTAAGTAGCATTTAATAAACGTCATAAATTACAAAATGGACAGTGCCCTAAGGTCAGCGTACTAAAAAAGAGGAAACATAATTTATTTTTTAAAATTAGGCTACTAAAAGTATCACTTTTTAATGTCAACATGCACAGTAACCTGTTTCGCACACTCTTCCGGTCCCTAAGTGTTCTGGTTGTAGAGAAGAACCAAATTCCCGAATGTTAAGTTAATATACAAAATTACCTTCTAATTTGCTCTTCTTATTGTAATTGATATGGTCTTAAAAGGCATTTAACCAGGTTTTTACTAACCCTAAATAATGCCAAGACGTTCAAAGTTAGTTCCCAAAATATATTTCCAAAAACTTATACCCCGACGGTTACCCATCCAATACAAGCGGCCTAATCAACGAATTGATTGAACGAAATAAACTAAACTGCCTTATTATTTTAATTGCTTGTGTTTCATACAAAATGGGTCGCTTATTACTTTTTAATAATGCTCTTAAGTGTTATAAAACAAATAATTTTATTTGGACTAACGAACCTTTAACGATGGGTCTCGATATGCGACGGCATCTGAAAAAAAAAATGGAAATTTTAAGTATTTTTCCTTTTAAAGACATCATTATGAATAACAACTGTCCAAAATAATTTTGGACGGTAAGCTATACTTGGAAATGCTTCAGTTAAAATTAGGGAGAATGAAGAGAATCCATTCTTTTTTACTTTTAAGGACTCTTTTCCCAATTACTTTTAACTTAATATTCGAAGTTTTTACATTAATTGCTCTCAAAAATTGTTCCAAAAAGCTTGATTTGATATAAAAATCTAGTTTATCTTAATGAGAATAAAATCAGGCCTAAATTTTAAATGTCTACTTGTCTTAATTGTTTTAAGAGTAATTAGTTACAAGTTTTTGATGCTTACTTTACTTCTCAATTTTCAATAACAATAATTAAAGTTAGTAGCTAAAACAAATGTTAGGTAGCTTGCTAATAAGATAAAACTTATTCATATTTAAGATAATATGATCCATTTGCAACAAATCCGCGTTGCTTTTTTGCTGACCAAATTATTTATCTTGCAGAAAAACTAAATTTTACCTATGTAATTTTTTTTTTACTAAAATAAGTGATATTTGAAACTGTATATCAAATCATTGACTATCAAACCATGAAGTGTTGGTTCTAACCACAATTTTGTAAAAGTAACTGGTATAGGCGAGCTGTTACACCATGACAAACCACAACTTTTGGTTGCTATTGAGATTGAAAATCATAAGCTTTGAAATAACAAAATGTTCACACTTGATCAAATTTCGGAAGGTTTACATTCTTTTGTAAATAAGACAAAATTATTTTTCTGAAAGTCAGTTTCTTGGATTATATGATTTTTGATGACTTTTAATTTAGAATGTTATTATGTACCTAGGTGAGATACTAAAATTGAGCATAGGCCTAAATGTAAAATGAATATTATAACGTATCTACATTTTGTGCCCTTCAACTTTCTTGGTGTTCAATGGATAATTCCCTAGATTTTTCTCTTACTCTTATGTAATTATAATTTTAAAAATGGTTTGGGGTACCTCGCCTATTAAAAATTTTAAATGACTTCTAGTGCTATTGCTTATGAAATACTTCTCAAAATCCATCAAAAGAGAAAGAAATATAACGGCAGGTGTTAGAAATTGATTATGACCGTAATAAACACAAAATAGGAATAAATAAATGCGGACAACATCACATACATTGCTCTAAACCCAAAGTAAGTAGCTGTAAAGCACTTGTGTTATGAAATTCAGAAACAACGAAGGTACCACAAACACCCAGACCCGAGGCAATGTAGAAAAGTGAGTTTCTACATTGACCCGTCCGGGGATCGAACCCGGGACCTCAGAGCTAGCGACACCTTGAAAACCGGTGCGTACGCCACTCGACCACGGAGGTCGTCAAAAAAGGAATACAAAGACAGTTTCCTGAAGCATTTTCCTCTTACCGAAAATATAAAACCAATGACACAGCATCTACTATTAAGTATAGACAAAAACATATCATAATGATACCCACTTGAATTCTCTTCACACGTTATTCCCATTACCTGGAAGATGCCAGTCAATTTCTAACTATTTCCATCTCTTTCTTTATTATTATTTTTGATATTTTCGTCCTCTTCTTTGTGTTAAGCATTGCCGCAAAGATCTGGTTTAATAATGTTCGTATACAGGTAAGGCAGTAATACAGTTTTAATGTAAAAGTTATTTATTGTGCTATTTTTGGTTTCAGAAATATGTTTTTCATCGAGATCCTTAGAAGCATTTAAATTATTTTTGCAAGTAAAGTCTCTGAATTTATAATGTTTTATTTTTGAGTACCGTTGCTTGTATGTTTATCTATTATGTACTTTTCCCATAAGCTTATTAATTTATTCCGCAGGTAAAATAATTTCTAACAGGTAGTGAAATTAAAATTTTAGGACCGCTCTGTCTATCTCAGATCTTAGCCTAGATGTCTGTATGAAAATCTGCGTTTTTATTTATTTACACTTTCTTTAACGGTTTATTGCTCACTATGTTGCTACATAGGTACTCTTGGGCATGACAAGAAATATCTAGCGAAAATATAAAAAGTAAATTTTCACCATTATACTTACAGCAAAACAACGAAAAATCCAATAAACACACTTAATTGTACAACAAATCACTTTCAAAACAATCTGGAAATAACATTTAGAGAAACTTCATTCATAAATCGTCACAAAACTTCAAAACACGATCTCGAATCACAACAAAACACGGCACTCGCGGTCGAACCGAGCGCACATCCGTACGCTCCTACTCCTCATCGCTCACTGACTGACCGACCGCGTCTCTTCTCACTTACCGTGTTGCCGCCATCACACACACATACAAACGTTCTACATAAGTTCTTGTTTCATGGGTGTGTGTATCATCTAAGACGGCTCGGCTATGACTTAAACTTCTGACCGAAGACTGTAGTGTGTCCATTTCTGAATTAAGCAATTATGGTTAATTTCGAGGCTCCCCATATTATGTTCAGTCGTTTCGACAAGAGAAATGTGTTATTTTGTATCATAATTTGTGTGAAGGCATCCGCTTGAGCAGCTGTGAATTATATGCTGTACGTGTAATATATTCGTTATATTTTTTTCTATTATTTAATTCGTTAGACAGTTATGTGATATTGCCTTAGATTGAAAACTTGGAGATTAAAGTGTTCTTTGTTAACGAAGGATGCTTGTTTGCAGTTAATTACTCTATACGTGTTTTTAATTGCTTTGTTTTTTCCGTTTTATCCTTTTCGCTTAGCAACTACTTATTGAGTTTGAAATTATGTTCGCCTTAAAGTAGTTTGTCTTTGCAACCTGTGACCTGGTTTACTCCGTCAACTCGCTAAAGAGAAGTCTCGAAGAATACATCAACTGCTTTGAAAAAAAGTTACTCTTCCAACACGAGTGATCATAGACTTTGTAGTTTTTAACAACATCGTTCTAAAGTTTCCAGACATCTGCAAATTGCAATTGCTTGAGAGTTGAGACAAACGAAATAAATTCAACAAGTAATAGATACATTTTGTGTTACAAAACGCTAGAATAAAACCAAAAACCACAAAGAATCCATTCATACATCAATCATTCGATCGTTCAGTCATTCATTCGAAACCGTTGTCAATTCGAATTTAAAGTTCGTCGTTGAAATTGAGATTTAAAAAAAGAATATTAACACTCCAACGGCCGGTACAAATTTTAAATCATAAATGGTGTGATTAATGTAGCTCGGGTTGGTTCCAATGACACTTTACGTCAACGTTGCCTAATTTGATTGGACGTTTTCGTATATATTACAAGGCAAGGCGGGGCCTATTGGGTGTAATTAAAAATCATAGATTGTTATCACGCCAACCAGCCAAGTTTCCGGTGGGTTTATAATTGTTAGAAATTCAGTTTTCGAATTAAGTAAGTGTTGTGTGAGTGTGGGGCGAATGTGCGTGTTTTGAATGAATAATAAATTGAATTTGCGGTAAACGAACAGGGCATGTTTCTTTCATTGTTTGGCCACGAAAATTAATATTGAATGATGAATTATGCAGGGACAAAGTTCTTTTGTAATATAATTATTGGTTCTTATATTAAGAAAAAATACATAAACCTGTAAAAATCAAAGTCAAACAGTTGACATAATAGTTTTTTATAATGACATTGATGAAATTGGCTAAAAATCCATCCAGCTTAGCAAATAGCATATGAAGACCTATCAATGCTTAGAAGCGGATGATTGGCTTGATAAAGGCACTAATACACGTTAATCCGCGAATTGAAATTGGATATTCTTGTTGGATAGAACAACCACAATTTCTAGTTCTTCGACTTAACCGTTGGGATATTCCTACAATTTAACTTGTCGATGAGTTTGCTTCATTGCACGGGGGACCTTAATTTCATCAGCTATTCTGATCTCTGCTTTATCCTTCGGGAAATAAGGTGAGTTTTAATTAAATTGGTATTGATACAGTTATCAGTTTGGGATATTTTGGTATTTTGTAGTGATTTTTTTGGTCAAATAGCACAAGTTAATGATGTTTGGTATACTTTTTGGGATGCTCTGTAGTTGCGGAGTATGTCTATCATTATAGAGTATTGTCTGTAGCAAATAATAATATAAGTATAGTTTGATGCACTTATTATTTAAATAAATGCAAAGTTAGCTGATAAGCAGGCCTCAGTGGCATAAATGGAAAAATAAAGAAAGATGTGAGCGGAAAGAGGAAGCCTTTAGCCAACAGTATCGAACAATGGAATCTAATAAGGACAGTTTAAGAGAATAAAATCTCTTAAACAGGTAAAACATTTCAAAAGTATCCGGAAGAAACTCTTCAAAAACGTTTTTATTTCTCAAAAGTTTATTTCAGCCTAACAATGTTGTGTGAGCTTGTAGTAACGTGGCAAGTGAAATTACCTTCCGCACCTTCCGAGTTATTACATAAGTTTAGAAATTTAAACATGACTTATATACATTTTAACAATGTTCGTTCTAAGGTAATGTATGTTCCACCACCAGACGGTGGGAATAACGTAAGGTACAAAGGGTTAACATAAAACCCTTATGGCAGTAAATTTTAAAAGAATGTGGTGTTGTGATAAATATATTATGAATGTTGTATGATTTGTTCGTAACTGCGATTTTGCTTTTTGTGGTCTTCTTGCATTGTTTTTCATTACAGTTTGACAAGAGCTTTTTCGCAATAACCTGGAAGCATTTCTGCTGGAATGATAAACATTTTGTACTGCAATATTTCGACTTAAGCCTAGCATGGCTAAAGTCAAAATATTTTTAAACTTTTTTGTATTACCTTTTCGTTTGGTCTGTTCCCAGAATAGATTGTTTCCTTCCAATCAAATCCTATGTCAACAAGCATTCATAAATCAAAACAAAGTCAAGGAAAGCGCAAGAATTTGCTATCCAATTTCACCTTACAGTAGGTAAGCATCTAAACAACCATTAATAAAACCTATCGTCTCCCTTCACTATATTATAACGTTATGTAATGTGGGTGTAATAATATACATTCGTGTCACAAGTCACAACAGTTCCTTATCATGTCTTGATGAATTATCACCAAACACCACGCTTCTCAGTTTTGTGGTACAAGTTTTGAGAAATTCGGAGTAATTTTCAAAATATTTGGAGTGTTTTCCATTTTGATGATGTGCAGAATTATAATGATGGACAAGTTGCAATTTGTTTTGTGTTTTGCGATTAAGTAATCTAAAAAAGTACATAATGAATTATGTTATCATTTAAATGGGATATTCGAAGATTATTTACTCTTGAAGTTAATAAGTAGATCTTACTGCTTGATCGTCTAAAACCCTATTCAAGATTACAGGAAAAGTGGTTATTTGGAAAAATAGGGAACAGTACACCAAGCGTGTAGATTTTGTGTCATCGAAAAGAATTCCCAAATATATTTGTTATAATTAATATGATATCGAATATAGGATTTATTTTGGGATTCCAAAAACGATCTTGCACAATCGCTTCACCTCCTCTCTCAAGCCCTAAACTCCTAAACGCGAGTGAACTAATACGGCCAAATTTCAGTCTCTATACAATATTAGCCTTATAGCCGTATAGCCGTATAGTCCTAAGGGAGGCCGTTTGATATGCAAATTTCGATGCTCAGGTATATTAGCCGATGGTTTATTGGCTCCTGCTTAGTTCCCTTTGAAATGAACAGTCTTCGTTTGATTAATATTGGCCTCGGATTTATGTGGAATGGCTCTGCAAAGGGTTTTATGATGGATGTCCTGGGTTGGATCTTTGTCGCGTGAATATGGATTTTGAGGGCTAATTGAAAATTTAAATTTTGAGGTAGCGATATTGGTTTGTTTTAGTCTATGGATCTGTGTCATTGGAAAGGAGTTATCTTTAGCGATGTTAAAATAGGCCGTTATAAGTAAAATTCAATGGAAAGGATAGTTGCTAAATGATACCGATATCAGTCCTGATTTGTTCCTTTGTCAATAATATTATTATTTTTTTGGACTATAATAAAGGAAATTATTATAATATAACAACGAATTAATTAATATTTAAAACGGTGTATTGCGAAATTTAAGTTCTTGTGACTCCCTTCTCTATCTCTATCTTATATCTTCAGTCGCAGAGCATAGAGTACCAGAACTGATTTATTTTCTCATTAGCTAAAGATTTCTTAATAAAGCCAACAATTTTAATTACAATAGATACATAATACATTAGCTCTTAGTCGAATTTTAAGTATCAGATTACAATAAAACATATGATTCCCAACCATATTCCGAAAAAGATAAAGTTCAAATTCAAGTAACAAGAAAGCCCGAAGAATTCCCACGTACAACACACGAATGTACTAAATTAGAATAGCATGCTTTAAGTTAATTTATAGAACCGGCAACACTTAATTGAATTAATGTTTCAATTTGATTAATTGAAACCAATTTAAGCTTTTACAACTGAAATGAATCGCGACCAACATTCATAATTTTTGGTTCGGATTTCAAATCATGTTTTTGTAAAGGAAATGCGTATATTATTATTATTATTATGGTGTTGATATATAATTACATAATAATATTAAGATCTTAAATAACTAACCTATTATTAATATATTATAATATGTATATTGCCTGTGTTATTCGAATTGATGTAGATAGGTTTAGTTACAAAAAATGTGACAGCATGTACCTACCGTAGATATTTGTAAACGTCATGTTACAAGTCTGCCATAAAGTACCTACTATATGCCTTGGAACGTCTTTCATATTCGTGTAATATAGAGAGGAAAACAGGACAAGGGATCTGAATGATTATAACGCACTACTAAAAATCTAGCTATTATTTTTTAGCTAGCTACTATACTAGCTATTATTAGCCCAGATTTCGATGTTATATTGCTTTATAGGCAGAAAGCAAAATAATATCGAAATCTGGGCACTCTTTTCGGAGATTAAATTGGGCAGACAATTATGCAGGACAACACCATGTATGGTATTGTATGGATATTTATTTTAACAAATACTATTTACAAAATAAATCGTCATCATCATCATCATTTAAGCCAAAAGCCGTCTAAAGCTGGACAAAAGCCTCCCCCAACGATTTTCATCAAGACTCTATTTTCTAAATAAATACAAGCCAAAAATTAGAACACGAACATTGTCCAAAACATAATTAAATCACACGACATTTCATTTCAGCATTAATAATTATTGTTTTCGAGCATTTCCAATTATCCTAATGAGCGTCACACGAGTCCTTAATAACATGATTTAATATGCAAATTCTACACAAAATGTATACTAATTCACGAGTCTATTAATGTTCAAAATAGTTAGTGTTACATTGCGCAATTTACTATTGTTAGAATGCAAATTGTCGTTGTGAAGGCGGAAATGGATGTCGTTCATAATTAATATTGCGATGATGTTTTGTTTCGTGTACTAGATGTGTAATTTACGTGTGAATGTTCATTTGAATACGGTTTAGGTGTATGGTATGGTGGGATTCAAAGTTCTTGGCGGCTGTGAAGTGCGCTACACTTAGCTCAGTACCTCGCCCCGCACCCCCGCTGGCGCATAAGTCGGTTACTGCGCAGCGAATCGCCTCGTGCTTAGAGCCGCCATCAAGTTAGCATCCCACATAGTTCTTCAAAGTTTATTGTAAGTTACTCAAGACACCTTTCCAAATTTATAAAATTTTAGTTTTTTGGACGGCAGAAGTAGGATGGATGCCACAGGCAAGAAAAAGAGGAGAGTGGCATAAGCAAAGGGAGGGCTATCATGCCCAGCGCTGGTTTATACAGGACTGAAGATGAAGATGATTAATTTGAAAATAGTGTTATGAAAGTTACAGCGTTTTTTCCTGAAAAAGTTTAACAAATTTTAAGAACACTCTTTTAAAATACCAGCTGAGAGTATAATATGTAGGAAACAAATTGATAGGGGTGTTTTCAACTTGTTATTTGTATGTAACAATAAATTAGATGAAATATAATATCCTTTAAAACATAAAACAATACTAAAACTTCTATATTCCAACACAATGGCAGCTATTAATATCGTGTCCTTGCAATAAATTATGATAATTGCTTTTCAGATTATTTCTATTCATCTTGATAAAATATCGAAGTTAATTTAACCGATATAAGTATCGAACAATATCTGTAATTTATAACGATTTTATGTTAATTTGAATACTCGTGATAATTATTTGCTAAGTAAATTACTTTGGATGTAACTGATTAAAATTATCTGATGTAACTATGTTGGAATTAATTGAAAGTGTTGGTAAATGTTGTTTGATTATCAATTAATTATTTGGTTTGTTAGTGGTGCTTGTGGGATGAGTGGATGGCTTATAGCCAAGTGTATCGATGTATATCGATAATGGAAAATTATACTTTATTCTAACTTAATCTAAAAATGTATTATTTTCTTTGTAGTGAGTTGCCAAGAATTGTAGTTTGGCATTTTTGTGTAGTGGTTTCTTAAGACGGATTAATATGAAATGAGAAATTTAAGGCCTTTTATTATTACAGGAGATATGGAGCCAATCCTTTCCCCCGGCCTTAGACGAGTATTTATGAAAGCAAATCCCTAATGTATTAATTTTACATATAACAAGTTACCTTTGCATAGAGATACCTATTTATATTTACTCACTGTAAAACTTTTACTTTACACAGCAAAGGACTAAAAAAAAACTCAGATGAGAAATTACCACTTCAACTCACAAACAAAAATTCTGACTGCAATCACTAATCCTCAATTGTTTACTTAAAAACAATTCCGACGAGGTAATGACAGTTAACTTCGAAGCCTCGTTCACACGATTTGAGTCGAGTCGAGTGCCCCAGGGTTGCGTGAGAAGGTCGCTGACTCGGACCTCACTAATATTGCCACCACTGGCGCCAGATCTTTTGAGTGCTGTATGAAGTCATTAATTATAAATGCTACTGTTTAAGATTTTTAAATTGATGTGTTAGATAAATGAAGGTGAAGGTCAAAATCTTAGCGACAGCTGAATGATCTGATTCATGTGAAAATTATTCTAACAATAAAAAACCGACTTCAAAATAAGTCTTTTATTTATTTCTTATGGATCCCACTGTCAAAACTAGACCAAAATAAAAGGGGACCACACGGGAAGCACCAGAATAAAAACAAAAAAGAATAAAAAAAATACAGTCGAATTGAGTACCTCCTCCTTTTTTTGAAGTCGGTTAATGATGAACAATTTGATATAAAACATATTAACATAAAACAGTATTGTCTGAGTTGAGTCATTCGGCGAAAGCTCGAATTTACAGAAAAAACTTCGTCGTACAACAGATTACTAACATGTAGTGGTGAATAACAATCAAGGTCCAAAAACTAACGACAAAAAATGCTGAATGAAAATAACAACCATTAAAACACCAGACGAAAACAAAAACAATCAAAAAACAAAAGACGAAACAGCCAAATATTTTTAATTCAAAACAAATTTCGCGCCCGAACTGCTTTCAAATTTCGAATTTACAATTCGAATGCAATCCCAATAATGTCATAGTCAACATTACATTCATTCATTTGGGGTGACATTCTCGCATTTAATACCGACGATATTTGGAGGGAAAAAACAATAAACGTACCACGAGACACAGTAAGTGTAATTTATGTGGCTTTAGATATAATCTTACAGAATCCTGCGTACAGGCAGTTCCTCTTGAGTTATTTTGTTGTTGACCCGATAATTCTGAGGAATGTTACTTAGGCAAACGTCCGTATTGTTTTCCTTGTTCTGTGTTGCATTTGCGTTTTGTTTATTCTTTAAATTTATTACTACAAAGTGTATGATAATCCAAATAATGACATCAACTTAAGATGATTACAATATTTTGTCACTACTTAAAAAGTTCAAATCATCTTTGTCATTGGATGATCATGAGTATGTTTGCCTACATCTTAAATTCGCAAAAATAAAGTCATGTAATTCTTGACAACGACCAGTTCTATATTTCGTTTTTCATTTCTCAATTTATATTTACTTTTGATTGTATCTCAAAGTATTTATTTGTGTTGCATTAAAATAAACAAGTCCGACCTAGGAAAACATCAACTAACACCGAACTAAGAAACACAATAACATCAATAATAGATTTCTTTAAATCGAACATCCAAAACAGTGCTGCCAAACCCAACACTTTCGGTAGTCCTTCAACCCACCCTTACACTTAAGTAAGCGTCAACGACAACCGGCGTCACTCAGTAGCTATACCTCCATTTCTTTTTTCTTCCTTTATTCTTTTTTTTTGTCGTACTTCACTTGTTGGTTTTGTTAAGAATGTAAAGGAATTGACGTCTCCATCGCGATTCGTCACGCTTTACCGTCGTCGCTATGACGATGCGATTTTTTCCGCCATTAAAACGAATATAATCCCATCAACAAGGGATTTGGGACTTTATCTGTTGGTTTGAAAGTTGGTTTTCGATTGTCTGGTTTGTTTGTATGGTGTAGCTTAAAATATACAAGAGAAGTAGCATGAAGACCCCTCGTAGGGAGACGTGATGACTTAATTTCAGACCGTCCATTTGGTATGGGTGCAAGTTTGCATATGTTTTTGTAGCCTTAGGCCTTCTAGTGATCATAGACATGTTTGTACACCGCCTTAATGCAGTAAAAAAATATAAAAATCATTCCGAGTCGATTTTCGCTCGCAAATTACTTATTTGATGGCATGTGTTTAATTTTAATAGCTGGAAGAAGTTATTAAGTTTTTGTTTGTCAAGGCAATAAGTTATTCAGGTTTGATGAACTTTGAATGTGGTATTAGATTTAGGAGTTAATTTTGTTTCAATTGTTACTGATATAACTTTTGTATTTTATAAAATCTTGTTTTCATTTCGAAACTTTTTGTAATTTTATTCTCCTTGTCCATAAAACAACATTTATTATGTGTGGCCGCGATTAAAAGTCGTGACATCATCATTTAAGTTTCAACTCATCAAGGATCCAGCTTAGCCCTTCGTATTTATCTTACTAACTTAACAATTTTATAGTATTTGCGTTCGTTACACAACATTTACATTTCGTTTGCTTGTCGGATAACTTGTTTCAACTTTAACACAGGGCTGGCAGTTTGTCAATTGACTTAAAAATAGAACTAGTTGAAAAAAACGAACACGCAAATCATAAATTTGAAATTGGAAGTTTCCCATTCGAACATGATTCGAAATTTGATTTATAATCTAACAGAAATATAACTGGTTGGTAATGATAATGACATCATTTGTTTTTTCCTGCCAGTGTTAATGTCTTTGAATAAAAACTTCGTTGATAGGAAAAAGGTATTTGTATCAGCCCTGTTGAAACGGACGGACGTGGATTGAGACGTTAGTCCGCCTTGCAACCTGTAGGGTCCGATGTTTTATTTCTTTTAGTCCGCAACTATAATGGCTCTTTTTACTTCACCGTTTTTTAGGTTTAAAAGTTTAACTTTGTATGAAGAATGCTCGTTAATTTGTTGTTGCAACCATCCGGCAAAGTTGCCGCGAAATGTTCCGGATGTTTCGTTAAAAAATATAGTTTTTAACAAGATATACGAACCTTTGAGACGCTTTTCATTCGTCTAACCACAGTAATTATAACGAAAAAGTTCATATAAGATACTCTGTAACGATTTTTGCTGGAAAAAGACCAGCATTATAGTTAAACTGAAATATGTTTTTTTCTTATGTTATACGTCGTGTTAATGTATTAAATTTTTGCTGGACTTTGTAAACCTTTATGTAAACGCTTAAAATCTTCCACAATGATTACAATAATATTTTTTAGAAGAACAGAGATTTGGACACGCTTTCAAGGCAATACAAATTAAATAAGGTCGCTGAACAGTCAAAAAATCTGTTACTGACAGTTTTGATTACTTTAACGATCTCATTATCTGCAAGGTCTAAACGGAGTATTTATTCTCGTATTTTTAGTCACAGAAATTCAGTTATTTCAATTTTTAAGCGAATCGTAATTAGATAAAACTGTGAAGTTCTTCCATTTTGCATGACATAGTTTACAATAATCTAAACACTATGACATTTACGCTGTTGGAGCAAATTTTAAAACAATTGCATTTTCAAACATTTTTTAAGTAACCAATGGTTTTTTTTTGCCGGTTCACCTTCAGACCCATTTATCGTTTTGAAAGAGCCTAAAAAGAACTACTTAAAATAATAATAATATTATTTGCATCTTTTATTTATATGTAGAATACAAATAGCTCCAAAAATCCATACTGAAGTTCTAGTTATAATATCAAGCTATACTTAACAATCTAACTGACCAGTATATTTGGCAAGAACCTTGTATCTACCACGATTAAACTTAGTATTACAAATCGTGTTTGGGTGAGCACCACCTCTTTGATTTAGACGGTACAGAAAAAAAAATAGGTTTGTTTGTATTGTTTATTTGTGTTTCTTTAAAAACCATTTGTTACTGAATTTTTTTTGTAAATTTTAGTAAATACAATATGGGGAATGGGTTTAGCTTTTGATTATAGGAATATCTGATTGTTTAGGTTTGGGATTATTTTTTTAATAATTGATTTCTTCCTTATTCCTATTCCTCTTTTGTCTCTTTTTGACTTTAAATTATATTACCAATGACCTTCATATGTTTATATCTAAATCCTATTTTGACGTCACGTTTAGTTATGAATTGCAAAAATCACCGACAGAGTATTTCTTAAATGAAAATAAAATATATAAATAAATAAAGCTTCCCGCCATTGACAAGGATGACGATTTATTAAGATTTAATTTTAGTATAGTTGTAAGTGTTTGTTCTTGTATTAGATTTAAGTATTGAATTGTAAATTCTAATGTAAGTTATATCTGACACGATATTTGTAAAATACATTATTTATTATAAATTAATAAATAAAAGGTAAAGTCTGAATAGAAAACATACTTAACAATTAAAGGTATAAGTATAATTTTTAATCTTAAAAAAATATGCACTCATATACTAGTGATATTTTTAATTATTCAAACACAATAACATTCCCATAACAATGGTTTCCGAGTAAAAACAATCATACAAACAAACAGCTTTTTGCAAGCGCATATCGTTTTCATTACATCAAGAAGAAAAAAAGCAATCGGTCAAGTGTGTTTGCTGAATTTCGGCTGGTTCCATTTATTTTTTGTTAATGAAGACAGCTGCATTGTCAATTTTAAATATGATATTTTTGGTCCTTTAAATAATAATTATATACACATTATACATATCACATCACATACCATCACGCCTGTATCCCCGAAGGGTTAGGCAGAGGTGTACCAATGTACACCCACAGTTCGCCGGTGTGTTTAGGTCCCATGTAATAGGGGGTGAGCCTATTGCCACTAACCGGGCACAAATCCAAACTCCAACCTGCTACTGAGAATTTCATAGAAAAACCCAATAACACCTTGGTCGACTTGGGAATCGAACCCAAGACCTCTGGCGTAGCAGTCGCGCTTGGAACCACTGGGCCAACGAGGCAGTTTCACACATTATACAGGTATTATATTTAGGAAGGAAAGCATTTTTATAAAATGAATAAACATCACTAACTAATTACTATGAAATTATGGTATTGTCTCTTAGTTATTAGTTTGTGTTAAAATTTTAATTTTTAGGTTTTCTGTTTTTTGAAGTTATTATTTAAACATAGGTATAAGTTCAGTTAAACGCTTCTTCTCATCTTCTTCTCATTCTTCATCTTGTAATTGTTACATGCGACCAGGTGTTGTGGCGCAACTTGGGCGATGCCTATGTCCAGCAGTAGTCTGTGAGGAAGTATTATACTAGTTTACTTACATACTTTCCAAAACCATTTTACCAACTAGTAAAGAACTATTATTTAACTGCCCTATCTGTATTACGGACCATTAAACTTTTAAAAAGGTACATATTCTAAACAAACTTTTAATGACTCAACAGATCATGTAAACTCAACGAAACTTAACCCTCATTATCAAAGCGTATCATTTTCACATCCTCCATAAATTTATGGCCAAAAAAATACAACCATAACTAACTATGATACAAACAAAACATAAACAAATCATGCAAGGGGTTAGTTATCTTATCGCGGAACCCTAAACATGAAGGGACGTTCGCGCCGCAGGCCCAACACGTATATAATAATTATTGTTAGACAAGCATCGCACTCAAAAACGCCGACAAATCAACACTCACACAACCACACACACCTATAACACTCACAGTTAAACACACACACACATAAATTCAAAGCAGACAAACGCGCGTACGCACTTACGAACACACACACATACAGAAACTTTATTCGCGTTATAGGTCCACACACACGCATCTTAACATCATAATTACGAGCGCCAGTGGCGTGCGTCGAGATGTAACGAGCTTAAGCAAAATGGCCGCCAATTTTTGTTTTTTTTTTTATACAAAAGGTGTAGGCTTAATAAGTTGATGTTTGAATGATGGATACGGATATTGAAATTATGTGGTGGATTCACGCTTGCCTGTAATTTGTAGAATAAAACTGGTTGGTTTCGAGGTGTGTTAGGTTTATGTTAGTTCTTCGCACATGGATACTATTTTTTTAGCAGTAGCTATTCCTAGCGACTTAATCAAAACTTTTTTACTTTATTAAAACACGATTTTATGTGATGAAATTGGTTGAACATTTTTGTTATTTGTAGCTATTGATGATACGTTTTTATTGCTTTAATAAGAACATAATTATTGATAACTTCCTTATAATAATAAAATTCCCCACACAACTACAAAAACTACAAGACCATATTGATTTTCTATTGGACTCTGCGCGTGCCAAAGGGGTACGCAAATTTATACCTATTGTAATTGCTCCCCTTTATTATTAACTACAGCCTAATTCTAGTGCAGTAGGGGAACAAGACCTAAAACCCCCATGTAATTTACTTTAAAAAAATCAATGAAGAACTATCAACGAGTAGATTACTAAAAACTCTCGAAAATGCCTCAAACAAAACTTGTGTCTCGTCCTTATCACAAATGGATATCTACATAAAAGTTTATATGATGGAGAATTGAAAATTTAATAAATTAAACAGATACAAAGAATTTAGGAATACCTAACAAACATAATAACCAACTTCCGTCACACACTAATTAAAGTTATAAACACAAGTCCAATGACTTCGCTTCTCACAAGCCACGAACAAAACCATGAAGATTAAATTCGTGATAGGCCAATTATCCCAAACAAGAGGTCCAAAAATAATCAGTCAAGTCTCGACGGACCCCGTATATGTTAATAAGGTCTAAAGAATTAAAGTTCACCACGACAGTAGCAGGAAGCATTTAAGCATGAGTTAGTAAGTGATTATCATTTATTAGTGAACTAGACGTGTACGTTAAAATAAGTACGAACGTTTGGAGAAATGGTAATTTTATGAATAAATTTTCTTTGAAAACTAGTCGAAAAATGACGTTGGAGTTTCTTTTGATTATAAATATTGTTTGTTTTATACCTCTAGTTAACTTTGTATTGAAGCAGCGAGACTTAGAAACACAAGACGGTTTAGAGCAATGACGCAAAATGTTGCTCAAAATATCACAAAACAAGTCCAAAAAATAGCTTAACTCTAGAAATTTGTACAGTGTCGTGGGTGCGTTTTACAGACATGAAATATCACGTACATAAACGCCGAGACTTGGAACAAATCTCGTAAGATTCTCTCCCGTAACATGCAAGAAATGCATTGAATTTGTCGCTAAAGAGGGAATTTAGAATCTTCAGAAATTTTTGGTCCGAGTTTGCAAAGTGAGTTGAGTAAATTGATTTTAAAGTTTTCAGGCGCATATAAAACTATTACAATTTATGGAAGTAAGGAATGATCTTATCTTACTAATGGTTATTATAAACAAAAAATATAAAACGTTGGGAAATACAAAATGTTCGTAACGATGAAGCAATACCACTCAAAACAAACTAAGACAAATCGAGCAGTACCAAAAGCAAATAAAAAATAAAACTAAATTTCTAAGAAAACGCCCCGATCAGTGATAACGTCAACGTAGAAAAATAACCAGAATTAAGCACTACTAAAAGAGTTGTCGACCAAATTAAGACGGCCAAGAAATATTACTTACAAATAGTTGATCAAGATTGTGGGAAGAATGAGTGAGTAATTATTAAAACAAGATTATTATCGGAATCGCTAAGTCTTCCAAAACCAGTTCCATCCAGATTAATAACGTATGTCAGTCATTAACGCTATACACAGTAATTGCCTGGCACTATTATGATGAATTGTTCAGTTTTTGTAGGTAGATTCTCACCGGCTACTTTTAACGCTCGAAGGGATTTTGGTGCATTAACGTCCACATTAGAGCAATTAGGTAAGGAATGTATAGAAATATGGAGGATGGGAGTGAAACTCGTGTTGTGAGTTCTAATCCCTTAATAGGTATTTAACCCGTAGCTAACAATAATGCTTAGTATGAAAACATTATTGCCTGCATTAAAATCTTCTGTCACCTTCATGCAAATAAAGTGAATAAAGATGTAAACAATTCATTTCATAATAACTTTACTCACTTTGTATCGTAATAACTACGACCCTTTTTGCCGACAAACAATCCTTCAGAATATGATAATGTGACGAATAAAAATATCCTTTTCGTTGTAGCTAATTCGTTTACGAATGCCGGCGAAGTCACAAAAGAACTTAAGCCCTGTCTTATTTAAATTAGGCTCTAAAATAAATACAACGGGGCTAGGAAATGTAAGGTGTAAAGCACACTGGGAGAGCGCGACGAAGAGGCGATTTCACGCGACAAAAGTGCAAAGACGTTTCTTGTTTTATGGGCTTGTCCCGTTACGGTTTAATCCCTGAAGGATGATCAGCAATGCCTACACGAGCGTCTAATGCTTTACTTAAATAAACAAGTAAGCTCTATGGGGCTCGATTTCACGTGGCAACTGCCGTTGGTTGCCAGGAATGCCAGGGTTCGGTGTAAATAAACTAGTGGCCTACAGCTGCACTCGCTGTTTCGAGCGACTTTTTACAGCTAGCTTTTCCCATGTTTATTTGTGCACTCGATGGGAATATACAACGTGAATTTATAGTGCTGTGTACCTGGTGTTCCATTTTATATAGTTCAAAATCATAGCATTCGATTTTTAGGACTGAATGCAGGATGTGTCTCGTGGAATACATGATTCCGCGCCGTACTATTGCCAGCTGTATTTTTTATAAAAAAAAACTATTAGTAACAAATGAAATCAAAGCGATTTTTACAATTAATTAACTGATATCTCCCAGTGTACAAATTACCTAAAGCTTTTTACAATCTGTGCCTCCGCTCGCGAACGCTCTCAACCAAATTGTATTATTTTGCATTTATTTTTGACAAAGCATACTTTAAAATGGAGTCGGTGGGTTTTTCTTTTTAATTTTAATTAGGTTACTTAAAAATTTATTCCTTTGTGCTTGCGGGCAATGTCTTCAGTGTCTAGTCCCTGTCTTGGTAGAAAATAATACAAGACAGGAAGTCAGTGGTTTTGTTTTGTCTGCGCCTTTCTTTCAGGTGTTTACCGTAACAGCTTCTTGGTTTCTTTGTTGTAACTGTTTTTTTTATTTACCATAGTATTTTGAAGAAAATGAAGATGTATATTCTTGTATTTAGAAGTTTCATATGTTACTTGTCAGTATATGTTTATGAAGATATGACGGATGTAATTTAATTTCCAATATTTTCTCTTCCGAATCCGTTATTTCCTTTCGTCATTCAACAAATACAATTTTAGACGACGCGCGACGGTGAAGCCGTTTCCCAAAATTAACCCTTTCTGAGAACCAAGAAATTATAAAACAAATCATAAACTTCTATTTGCTCAACCCACAATTCATAATACCGTGTTAACTTGGAACATAATAGAGTTATATTTCCTAATTTGGAAGCAATAATTCTCTTAAACCACTCTAATATGCAGGAATCTCCATTTATCTTTGGAACCATACGTTTCCACGATTAATCATTGACTGTGAATGGTACATTTTCATAAAATAATCATGAACACGTTTCAACATAGAATTAGTTGTAAATCGCCGCACTATCGCGACTCAATTACCAAAAACTCATTTCAAATGTCGTTTCGAGCGATTAATAATCGATTGGATCTAAATTTTCTATCATTCGAATTGAATTCATTCTCTATTCCGTTAGCACAAGTGTAAAATATATTTTTATAATCTTTAACGTATATATCTTTTTGTAATTTATTATTTACATCAATTAACCCTTGTACGTGGGTAACATTAACATATTAATATGATTTGAGACCGTAAATTACAGTCGGTTGGATTTGGTCGTCTGTTTTTGAATCGAGACAGAAATTAAGACTGATTCAATTAATAATTTTGACGTTATGTTTAGTTTTGGTTTTTTGTTCATCTACCTTTTTAGGGTTAAGTAGACAATTTAAATGATTGCTATGCTTTGTTGTTCTTTATTGTTAAATGTCATTATACGGAATATAAATCAATAAACAACCTTTAAAAAATAAATTATAGTTTTGTGATTAAGCATATATTAATACTTATAATATCATATAGATTAACATACATAAAATGTAAACGAAATAATTTCATGTTTATTTGTCACAAGTTTATATGAGATGTAACGTATCAAAATGTTATTGAAACGAAATTCCATCCGTTACCATGACAACATAATCAACAGCTCCAACACCGTATTTTTACTTGTCGTCCAACCGTGAAAATACTTTAGCCCCAACAATACCTAACCCTTTAACTTCGCACGCGGCCGTCCGAGCCAAAATAACTTCGTACAAAGCCGCCGCCTTCCCCGAATCGCTCTTACAATTTGTCCTGCTCGTTCGCTTGATATCTAAATTAGTAAGCCTTCCTTTTTGGTTAGTTTTTGACGTCTCAATTAATGACGTGTAATCTCAAAAGTCTTATTCGTTGAAGCTTCGTTTCGACGTCAAATGGACTGCGGCGCAGACGCTCGCATCGGGTGGGTTAGCTTGTGATATGTTTATTAATTCAATGTGATTCTGACTAGTTTTATTATTAGCTAAGTACTTTAATGTCTGGACAGTGTTTAAGGATTGCAAAACTGGATTTGTAGAATTATGGATCTTTATTTTTTTGTTTTGATGTTTATAGGAGAATTTGTAATGGATAATGTCTTAACGTCAAGGAACCCAAATCTGTAACGACCAAAGAGTTACAAAAACAAAAGATGCTGTATTTTCGTGCTTACATGACGATGAGTTTGTATGATCAAAAATCCTTCTTGAGATAGGGATTCATAAACCGTATAGGCCAAAAAACCTGGAACTAAAAATACATCATCATATCAATATGGAAGATAGGATAAATAGTAGTAAATCCGGTATCTAGTCCGTTCAGCCATAACCCTGGCTATGAGGGAACAACACAATTTTCTGCCCCAGTACGTTTCAGCAAATTTTATGAACAAACAGAGATGGCCAAAACTTATTACCATACTGAGATCGTTTTCACATTATCGGATACGATATATCCGCGGTATCGTATCGGTGTCCGATACCGCAGCAAGTACAATGTATGAATTTTACAAATCCGATATCGGACCGGATAATCTCTTGTGAAATACATGTTTCAATCAAAATTCTGAATATTTTTGTGACATTTTTTTTTTTATTTATAACCTTTTAATTGACCCACTGCTGGGCAAAGGTCTCCCCCGTCTGACTCCAGACATTCCTGTCTCGAGCCACATAACCCCATCACTTAAGAAGCGATCAATGTCATCCCGCCACCGTCTCCTCGGCCTGCCTCGTCTGCGAGTTCCGGCATTAGGGACCCACTCGGTAGCTATTTTCGCCCACCTGTCCGGAGTCATACGGCAAACGTGACCAACGAGTTTTTATTGATTAAAAAAAATAATGATTATCATATACTATTTTACTTGCCCCCAGTATCGTATCGGATAATGCGAAGACCCTCTGAATGTAATGCTGGTTCACTGAAATGTCGCATACAATATGACTAGGTTACATGCGACGCGAAAAATATGCGAATATTTAAATAGGACTATCAATGTCGGAATTCCGCATGGAATATCATGCGAGGGATTTTTGTCAGCTTGCATTTATGTCCGTATTAACTATTGACTTGTAGCTGTCAGGTCAATGACTTCAACAATACGCTACGTAGTTTAATATGGGTAAGAATCGAGGGAATTAGTATGAAATTAAGTATAGTATTAGGATGCCTAAATTTTTTGCTTTTGTTTTACATTACATCTTTCATAATTCAGGAACGATTTATTTAATGATGCTAAATTTTAGGTAGTGATAAGCGCAAAATACTGTCATCCATTCTATCAGCTGTTCAACACAATCAAAGTTAAAATTGTATTGGTATCAGTTATTTCCTTATTTTTTTCTCAGACTCATTTTAATAGTCGTTCTGTAGTTCATTTTATAATAAAAAATTCTTTGTTAGTCAAACACAAAGCGAATTGTCCAATTAAATAATGTATGGTCGCCATCGCAATGCGAGGTGTCCATTCAATGTACGATATAAAATATTTGTGTCTCGTACGTGTTAATGCATAAATACTTCATGGTAATCTTAATCCTCTTCACAAACACATCTGATAATAAAAATGGAATGTTTATTTGTATGTCCGTCAATACCTTTTTGTTTGTTTTATGTTATTCACTTTTAGGTGAGAACATCTTTTTTAATTAAATAAAAAAAATACTGTCTTTTGTGTGGAAGACGGAAGGGGAGGCCTTTGCCCAGCTGTGGGAACTTACGTCAGCTAATAAAAATACATATATACCTATAAGGTAATATTTAGAGGCCATAAAATTAGGGCAGTAAAATTGGTACTCGGACCGCAAAAAATTACAAATAATATGACACAAAATTTGCATCACACATTTGTTTTAAAATTTTAATATGGATGTATACTTACAAACTATCTACATAATTATGATTTATCATGTCTCATCGAATAGAAATAGTTTTTTTTGATTAAATACTATCCCACCAAAAACATTCAATGTAAAAAAAAGCCAAGTCTCTCTACCTATGCAATTCTTCCATCGTAAAAAGTTTTGAGATCGCATAGGAGCCAAGTCCTGTTCAACTTAATTTGTAATAATAAATCAATATTTTGTGACCATATCAATAGTTTTTTTTACATTACAATAACAGTGACTTAGCCATGAGCACAAGTTAAAGGTCGTTTGCTCCTTGTAATTACGTGCAAATACCGTTGAATTTATATATTATATATATTATGGACATGATTTTGTAACTGATTGGAATTTGAGATCACTATGGACTAAACATGCGCCATAGTGTATGTGCAGTTCACTGATCTTGGATGATACCGACTGTCGGTTAAGGTGTCCTGATATTATTTATTATTTACTTGCAACTCCTCCAAATATGCCGCTTTATATTTGTATCTTATTGTGCTCATGGCCAAGTCACTATTATTGTAATGTAAACAAAACTATTGATATAGTCACAAAATATTGATTTATTATTACAAATTAAGTTGAACAGGACTTGGCTCCTATGCGATCTCAAAACTTTTTACGATGGAAGAATTGCATAGGTAGAGAGACTTGGCTTTTTTTTACATTGAATGTTTTTGGTGGGATCTCATTTATTTTTTGTAGGTCTCTTTCTTTTCTTTTTATAAATAAACAAAATTGCTATAAAAAATATTTGCTTTTTGTACATAAACAAAAAACAAAGTTAACAATGCAGTCAAAATTCATATACCATGTTCTTGTAAAACCGCAAATATAAATTTGTTTCATATTATTTACTAAGGTATATAATTTATTACCGTTTTTATAATTTTCCCTTTACATGTAGCTAATAACCTATCTTGGTGCCAAATTTGAAGGTTCTAAGTTTGCTAGAAGTACCTTAGATTTTTGATGATCGGTCAGTGAGTGAGTCAGTGAGTGACAAAATGGTGTAACTTTGATCGCTCATAACTCGTAAACTATTGGTTCAAATGTCACGTAATTTTGAGGCTGAGCTTGTTTTAATACTTACTCTAGGTCATCGAAAACCTAAACCCCTAGCTTTGTCCGTATCGATGATACAGGGGGGGTGAAATAGCCGCGAAACGCTTCGAGAAAAGAATGGTACGGCCGTGCCCGTTTTGCTCGAGACTTGGCTGGGGCACTGCCGTGCCCCCAGATTCTTGAAGTCATTCAGTAGGTATACAATATAAATAATAATCTGTCACGTGCCAAAAACTTAATACCCAATAAAATTCCCCACTAAAACACACTATAAACCTTTCAAAATTCGCGTGACCAATAAATTTCTTGAAACCGGTAACTAAAGGATATTAGTATCTATTACAGGGGCCGTACCATGAGCTTTTTAAGCAAGACTGTTGCGGTTGAGCAAGCGGGACAGCGCTATATGCAGAGTAGTGCGCCGTCTCGCTTCTACAATCGCAACAGTACCTACTGCTTTAAGAGACCCTGGTACGGCCCCAGAAATAGATAGCGAACTAGGTTTGGCGTAAATCTTGATCAGGGACACGCACCTGTTAACTCCATGGTAATGGGGAAAAGGTGGGTGTGAGACTAAATAACGCCTCCGAGATGGTAATTACGACTTGACAAGGCATTTTAGATACAGTAGCGGGTAATGGTCGTATATTTTTGTTAGTGGAACATCTAGTTTAAGCTCGTATTTTTATTGCTGTTTTTTTTTCGCAGAAAGTGTATGTTCTGATTTCAGTAAACAAGGTGTTACCGAAAGGGTATATCCATCCAAAAGGAGTGAAGAGTACATCTGGTATAGAGTCAGTTTACAAAATTTTAGCCCAAAATAAGCTAATTTAATAATGATATTCCATTTTTCTTATCAATTATTTGACTTCCAAAAGATGGACTTGTAAAATCAACTTCTACCTACCCCTTCATGAAAAATTCCTCGAAACTTAACATTAAATAAAACTCATTTAAAACATTATCGTCATCATCATATTTTTCATGAAAATACAAATAATTACGGCGAAAAATTTGGCAGCTGCATTTCCGACACGTACGATTTTTTCTTAAATAAAATGTGTAATTACATCGAGTACATGAAATTCAATTAACAACCGTCGCAGCTGTACTTTTAGCGTTTATCAATGCTTGAGTATTTGTACTAATTAGGCTTGTTAGTTACTAAAAGATTTAAGACGAGAAAAGAATTAAGTAAAACACCAATCGATTTAGAAATGTTTTTAGCCTAATATTTAATGAGCCATGGATAAGTTTTGAATATTTTGCATTTGTCATCTACCTAGTTTTAAGTAATGTAATTTCTAAGTTTACTTCACTTACACTCACACATTTTGATGATTTCGGATACCTATATACTTAAGAATGAAGTCAGAAATCTCCAAAAATATCTGTATCTGCTGACTTAACTTAAAACAATAATTATTATTTTAGACAACGCTGTACATATTGGCGATTAGAAATGAAATAAATTAAGCCAACATTGAGTGAAAACATATCTTAAAATAAAGAACAAAAAATCAATTAAAACCAAAAGCGTAATAAACACACTTATCTACAGACATTAAATCTATATCCAAACAAATTACTTCGCTAATAATATTACTAATCATCTCAAACAGATAACGTCATATAATACACAGATCTACAGCAGACGACTGTCATATTTTATAAACTCGATACAACCTGTAATAACCATAGAGTAAAGTTTAAAAACTATAGAGCGAAGGTATCGCTAAAAGCCAATTGCGCCAGAGCCAGAGCGTAACCACATTTTTGGCTGTATGAAGTACCTACTTTCGTTTACTGATTTAAGTTATATTCTGTGCAACGACAGACGTTTATACAAAAATACCCATGGTTCCGATATTATTAGGATTTGAGATAGTATAATTAAATCGGGGCGCTTTGTTTAGATACTATTTTCACGACAAAAATAGTTCATACTAGTGCTTACGATTCATACCCTGAGACGCACTCTGTACTTTCTTATCCTCTAAGGTAACTCTAATAAAATTGATACTTCTATTAAAACAGATATGTTATCTGTAACGTCTGACGCATTAAAAAGGTGTCAGTTGAGTTGACTGCATTAAATATATTAATCATTTGGAAGCAAGTAATAACAGTGAGCCGGAAACGTCGGTACACAATATTTTGTTTCATTTGTTTGTAGGTTTTATGATTAGAAAGCTTTTAGTAAACATATGGGGTGTTACTCAAAAATGTATGCATAGCTCTGTCACTCCATTATTTCAGGTTCAACAAAGTTTTTCTGCTTTTCTTGTGGCGGACTTAACCAAATAAAGTAAAAGAAGATTAGTAATAATGATCTTTTAACAAACTTTTAAGTTATCATACTATATAGTCTGTCTAATAGGTGTACTATTTTGTTTGACGACCTCCGTGGTCGAGTGGCGTATGCACCGGTTTTCAAGGTGTCGCTAGCTTTGAGGTCCCGGGTTCGATCCCCGGACGGGTCAATGTAGAAACCAACTTTTCTACATTGCCTCGGGTGTGGGTGTTTGTGGTACCTTTGTTGTTTCTGAATTCCATAACACAAGTGCTTAATAGCTACTTACTTTGGGTTCAGAGCAATGTATGTGATGTTGTCCGCTTTTTTTTATTTATTTATTTATTTACTATAGCGCCGTAAATATTAAATAAATGAGTGATATTAAATAAATAAAACGTCATGCAAAATACAAAGCTCGTAAATAAACTTTCAAGACTAAATTATAATTATGAACAATTATTGTGTGACGTAAATAATATTTGTCCTGTATTTGTTATTTTATACAGCCGTTAAGCCAGTTGCAAAACAAGGATACGAGCAAACACAATATTATCTGATACATATATAATTAAAACGATAACAATTACTTGCATGTTTAATTATGATTGTAGATATAATTTTTAATACACGAACAGTACGCGACGTTCAGCAAAAATAGTAAGAAAAAATACTATTGCATTTAACAACACTCTTTATATTATGCCTTCATGAAAAGTAATGATGATACGATAACAAATAATGAATATTTATTTCGTTTCGTCTTACTGATTATAAAATCGCATTCTTCGTTGACTTAATAAACAATTGGCATTGATCATCAATATCAGGAAGAATTAATGAGGTATTTGGCATTTTTGAATAATGGTTATAATTTATGTTTAAATACTTGCTTTTTAAAAGCACCTTGCATGAAGTAACGGTGTATGTGTAATTTACGTAACGCAAGTAGGTACTTACTGCAAACACTACTACTACTATTAGGGATCTATTATAACAAACGGACAAAAAAATATGCAGTAATATAGCTACATGCTTTTGAGGGGTGACTACAATTAAATTACATTCACTATCCTCTTATAAAATGACACCTACTTACAAATTCTTGCGACAAATAAAACACCATGAAAACACGAGAGAAATGCCAGCTCTCTATAAAGTTGTTAAAACTGAAACAAAAGACAATAATGCATTGCAAAACGACACAAAGCATGTTATAAAATGAAACGTTAGCAGAAGTGTCTTGAAAATTAAGTGCAGGTTACAAGATCCGACACTGGCAATATAAAAAATTAATAAAACCAAGCATACATGATAAAGACACCCGCTATCCTCACATAAATAAGGTACAGTCTCAACTTACAACGACTTGGCGACGTGTAAAATATTGTTATCGATAATAAAACTACAATAATTCAAGAGCAGAACGACTTTATACTGAATCTTGTCACGTATTGAGAAATTTGAGAACACCATGTAAAATAATCTTAGCTGATATAAAATAAGATCGCTTTTACGAATAAATTATAGCAATGTAAAGTATGATAAACGATGGTAAGGATTGTAATGAAACGGCATGAGGTGTACAACCTACAAGACAAGTTAGAGACAGAAAATTTGAATCTTAAGAAGAAGTGAATAGAGTTGTTAATGAAGGAGGTTGGATGAATGATGATAGAACTTGAGCGGATGGATGTACGCCTCACATCAAGCACAGCGGGTGGTTCCGACAAGTAAACTAGTATCTCGCAGTGAGGGTAACATAATAATCTAAGAATTAACGACCAAGATAACAAGGTACTTATTAGTTGAGAACTATAGAACAATGATTTTGTACTTACAGGTCAAGATTAAATGGCTGTTTCTATTAATACCTATGTTCATTGAACACTCACGACTCAAATGATTATGTTGTATAGAATAATTAAAGTTCTGACGTTTTAAGATCAGGTCATTCAGTGCGGAACCACCAACTAGTTATGGTGGAACTGTGATTATTAAATTGAGTTATGAATTTAAATAAACTGATTAGAGTGAGCCTTAAGCACTTCTTTTGTTGCTTTTTTAACTTGATCTTGTATTAAGTCATTTATTCTGAGTTTATAGTTCCACTTATTTTTTATGTGGAATCTTTTTATGCTTACCTTTAAATGACCGGGACTTTATAGAGTATTTATTTACGCGATAAAATTTAAGTTAATGAAGACTAAGATTAAAATAGGTACAAAAATGTTGTATGAAACCTGATACTGGTTGGTGTGTTATTAAATTGTCTTAATGATGATTGTTCGCGGCATTGTTGTATTAATTACATTAATTATAACGAGAACTGAACCGCGTATCGCGAAATCATAAATCAAAATAAATGATTAACTTGAATAAGCAGTTTTTGTTTGGTGTCATTAAATTTTACACAATTATTGTTGTTACTTTTTTGAAGATTATCCGATATAAACTTAAGTTAGTTTTACAGGTTTCTAACACATTAATAGACCCAGATGGACATGGCAATAATTACTCCATTGATAGCCAAGCAAATCAAATAGAATCTTTAATCACTTTAAAATAACTGTTCCTAAATGCCGCAGAAATAACAGCATTTAATAAAGGAAATGAACTAGATGAGTCAAAAAAAACAATCAATCGTAAAGATATGATTTCATTTGAAAAACCCGTAGAATCCCAGTCTTACGAAGCATGCAGGTATTATTATGAACATAATGCGGGGTTGGCGACAGGTGACAAAAAGTGTTATGAATGCCGGACCGAACTCCGTTTTTGCCTCGAACCTGTCTTGAATGCATGGTCCACGGTCCGCACTTAAGAATGCAGTAGCACTGAGCCGGTGGGATGTAAGACTGTGATTTGGCCAGAGGAGCAGCGGTTTTATTTGTTTTAACTCTTTTGGGTACTTGCTTTTGGTTTCTATCATTTACTACAGTCGTGTTTTCTATCTTGTCATATTTTCTATGGAAACATACTCTATGACATTCAAAAATAATGTTACTTTATACGAGAGTAATAATTCATGTTTGCATTAGGTGACATATTTAGGAAAGGTATTTGTTTCAAGAAAAAAAAAACTGCTTTTAAATTAGTATATATTTAATAATGTCTTATCTACGTAAGTAGATTTATGTGTTTCATAATTTCTCTTAACAGTTTTTGGAGTAAATACAACCATAAGTTTCGACAATATTTATTTTGATTTGATATATCTTTCAATGACACACTAAATTCAATCATTAATAACTGTTTACTTAGTTTTGTTATCCAATCGCTTTATTTATACCTTTGTGGCTCTACCGCGGTATAACGTTACATAACAGCGCTGTTACACTCACAATACTGTCGCCGCTACCGCCATCAGCCTTATCAACTGTATTTCCTACTTCATCATAAAAATCAATAACAAGACATCACATAACTCTGTTATATGACTCTATTTCTATTTTAGGATCATTTTGAAGTATTCTAGGTACCTGCAAAATAGTTTTATCATCAGATAGGAAGAGGTTTGTACTTGTCTTTGGCTAGTTTGGATATACTGCTTTGCATTAAAGGTCTTGACTACCAAAAACAACCAAAATCCCAACAGTGATCATGTTTTTTTTTAACCATACAAACATAATAATGCAAGAACTTTAAGTTTCTGATACTGTAGCAAATAGTATACTCATGTATACTTTTAAAGTATAATACTATAGTATTCCAGTTACCAACAAGAACTTTTAAATTGAAGAAGCAGAATGCTTGGTCATTGAGTATAGCAAGGATGTTTGAGAACTCATTCCACAAGTTTTTGTCTACCTTCAGTGATACAGTCATAATTATAGCCTAGTACAAGGCGTTTCATTTAACTCTCTTTTTATAACGGTTCCTTAATTAAAATACAATCAAAACTAAATTCTAAACCACGTCAACGATGACAGAATTTAAATAAATACTCGTTCGGATGTATATTTCCATCAGCGTCTAACACTAAAAACTTGCAAGTAATCATATTGTGTGTAACAACAATATAATTCCCTGCATTAAACGTTTATGAATAAAGAAAGAACATTAATCTTGTAAGCAAACATCGAATAAGATGATTATCTCGAATCATCGGGTCAATATCTCGATTTGAGATCTCAATGTACGCACAATATGCTTAATTGCATCGGCGAGGCCTGATGTTAATCGTAAGCTCGTATGTTAATCGTAAGCTCGTATTAAAATAAAAGTTTATGCACTTTCGAGATTGTGAACACGTGTATCGGTGTTTTTATGTGTGTTGCAATCAGGTATTACATGTGCCTTGGTGTTTTTATTGTTTCTGTTATTAGTTTTGCTTGGTTTGGTCGTTAAAGTTATATTATTAAGAGTTAAACCTACTTAACTTACTGTAAAGTTTAGTCTTGAATTGAATACTTGTGGTTAGTTTTACATTGGTCATGAGACATCATTGGACACTTATACTTACTTAAATTTTATTTTGTCTTTAAGCATTCAATTGCTGTAACCTTGATTACTTGTAAGAGGTAGACAAACATAACCATCATTTCCCTACCATGATTCTATCGATACGTCACATTATATTTAATATCACGATACCTTATTCAAAATTAAACCAGCAAACAACATGTCCACCGGTAACTAAACACATAATATGACATTACGTTGACACTGCACCCAAAACAAAATGGATCCATATTTTAGGAAGTCGCAATTAGCTCATCAGTGCATTCAAAATAAACCAACCCTTTGATGTTAAGTGTTTACTATCCCATCAAAACGCACCCCTCGTTAACGTAGTCAAAATAAATTCTCACATCTCGAAAAATATTTATCTCGAAAAACATTTTGTAAATTATCCACATTTGTTCCCAATTATATCGTTGATGTACACACTGAGAATGGTACGGATGTCTGTATGGTAATTAATATCTCCTGAACGTTCTTTCAACACATGTGGGTAGTCACGGATTTATTGCATAACTTTGTTTTTTTGCTGGCTCCCTGTCTTAGTGATGTATTAGTTGTATCCTTTGTGACTTGCTAAATTGTTGTTGTGGTTTTTTTTTTGGTTTGCTAGTTGGGATGTTTAAATAGAAATAGTTTATGAATGAGTATGAACTGCAGATATTTGAGTTGATCATAATATGTGATTTAGTTGAAATAATTGTATATGACTTTGACATCTTTCACGTCTTACTTATGGTCAACGACCATAATGGCAGAGAGACCGACAAAAAAAATGTGTGATTGAAGGGACTTCTTCTTATTATTCACCGTTTAATTTGAAGAGTTGTAGTTTCTGAGAAATGCGATTTCTAGGCTTTTCTTAAATTAATCGATTTCTATCATTCTGTCATAAGTTCATGTTTCTTAAATGTCGTATGTCAATCAGTCGTGTGTCAATAAATTTACAGACACATAAAATGACTTTACCCCACTTCATTTTAACCCTTTGTCTACCTAAGATAACCTTTAAAACCGGCGCCTCCCAACATCTGACGAAGATGTACCTCTATCTGGAGATAGGTAAATAAGGCATCTAAGTGGATATCAAGTAGCTCTTAAGTCGGCGTAGTGTCGGCATAGTGTCGGCGTAGTGTCGGCGTAGTGTCGGCATAGTGTCGGCGTAGTGTCGGCACAGTGTTTGTTAATTATATTACAGCGTTTATCTGTAATTTTATGGGAAATGATAACAGATTAGAGCTAAGGAAGTGCTCTAATAGATTTGTTCGTGAGTTATGTGTAACTGGAATTTTACGAGTTTTAAGAATGTGGATTGGGTGAAATTAAAGAGCAAAAAACGTATCTATCCCAAAAAGAAATTTCATTTAAATTCTCGTTAGCAGTTTTGAAGAGTTGTCGGTTGTAAACGTGAAATTTTACATTAGGCAACTATCGACAAAAATATTGTCAAATTATCATTTACATATTATCAGATACCTTAATTAATTGGTGACATATTATTATAATTCATAAATTTCATGGTCAAGGTCAAAGCCACACACGTAGGTAAATGAAATAAGTAATCCCCTCAATTTCAAATGTCAAACCATCCAAAAGGCAAATGGAAAACCGACGATCAAATGAATATTCTACATCAACAGTAATTTCGACTCAGCAAAATATAACCCTAATGTCCATTTTTAATTACAAAAAGGCCCGCACATAATACCCAAACACAAACACAGACGGAACACAAACATACCTTTTTTTAGGCCGGTGACACATCGAGCGTTATCTAGCCGGCGTTAGGCGGCCGACACACTCGCCAGATAATGGCTAACCCAGTCAATATTTGAAAACCCATCAGTGACAACGACAAAATGACTTCTACACTTTACTAAGACAATTTTAAAGTCAACAACCCCAACAAACAATTCCCAACTTTATAACTTACACATACAGTTCAAATTTGAATGATTGGTAATTTTTCGTGTGCGTGTTTGACTACTTGATCCATTAGGCATCGCTTTGAGTATAAAAAAAAAAAACACGTTGAAAATGTCTCCGGTAATGATTGCTTCGGAGTATATAATAGATATTTTTATGTAAGTAGCTTAAGTAGGCTGAGAAAATATTTTTTGTAAAGAATATTTTCAAAGGCCACTCAAATAATGACGAATTAACTTCTGACCTCAATAAAAAAGGTATTAAAAATAGACAATAACTTTGTTATGGAGATTCCTTTATTGTAGTTATTTCTATTGAATTTAAATGACTAAAGGCTTTTAATTTTAATGTCACTTATTTATTCAATAAATAGTTTGAGTCTCAAGATAAATAAAAACTTTTTACGATCAAAAATAATCCGCTTTTTAACTTATTTCAAGAATTAGGTTTTGCTCAAGAGCTCTTTCTTTTTTCTATCGTAAAACTTAGTAATAATATTCTAATAATTAGTAGATACTTCAATAATTATTTAACTAGTAATTATTTTAATTAACCACTAATTTGAAAGCAAAGGTCATATTATAATGAGCGGAATCATTATCACCTAAAAATTTATATTCCTATTAATTTTTACTAATATTGAACTAAAGAGCCTGTAAACCGAAAAGCATGTATGAAGGGAATAATAAAAGTGGACGAAGCGAAACAAGTATGTAAGGATCGTAGCAAGTGGAAAGAAGTGGTCTCTGCCTACCCCTACGGGAAACAGGCTTGATTATATGTATGTATTGGACTAAAGTCGAAGAAATTGATGATTATGGAAGTAAATACAACCTTTTCCGATTTTTTTCTATCAATCTTAGCTTTTTTTATACGTCTTCACACAAATCGGCCTAGAGTATATAATTATGTATTTTTTCTCAATTATTAAATCAACAATTCGATTCCTTCGAAATTTGTATGGATAATATCTTTTTCATCTATTCATTTCAATAGGAGTCAATTCTGAAACGGACATTTTAACTATTAAATTTCGGAAGAAAACAAATTATCAACAAGACTAGCAGGTTCCACATTGAAAGCACAATAAATTCCCAACAAGACACTCAGACTAAATAAAGATTAAAGTATTTAATCAGTTTGTTCCTTTTGTTTAAAAGTTTCGACATGACTTATATCTCTGAAACTTTTCGTAAATTAACGTTATAAAATAAGGGGAATCTAAGAAAGTGAAACAAATTAAAGTCTTGGAACTTAGACCACAAATAAGAGCTGACAATTCCTTTTCTGATTTTAAATGAGGTTTTATACAGTTGTTTATATAAACTTAGAATTAAATAATTACATAACATAACATAGTTACCATCACGCCTGTATCCCCGAAGGGTTAGGCAGAGGTGTACCAATGTACACCCACAGTTTGCCGGTATGTTTAGGTCCCATGTAATAGGGGGCGAGCCTATTGCCACTAACCGGGCACAAATCCAAACTCCGACCTGCTACTGAGAATTTCATAGAAAAACCCAATAACACCTTGGTCGACTTGGGAATCGAACCCAAGACCTCTAGCGTAGCAGTCGCGCTTCGAACCACTAGGCCAACGAGGCAGTTTTTTATTTTAAATAATAAGACTTGAGTATTATAAATACTTAGGAACAGGTACTCAAATAGATGTCTTTTCATCATTTCATATTGTTTTATTTATTATTTTCGGTCGTTATCGTCCCACTGCAGGGCAAAGGCCTCCCTTTCCTTCTTCTAATTCTCCCGGTCCTGGGCTACTGTTGTCCATAATATGGAAAAAGAGTCAATCTTAGGGTCATAGGGTCATTTCATAGCGTCTTTTTATTACCCAATTTATTTTTTAAACCCCTTTTGCGTTTTTTAATTTAATTGCTTACTCTACTACTTACTTACTCTTATTCTACTTCTCACACACTACTACTACTTTACTACTACTACTTCTCACACTTACACTTACTCTACTACTTCTCAGTATCTAGACATTAACAAAATCAAAATGGCTTGTTACTAAAATGGGTCTACTAAACTAAGTAGGAACACGTATAATAATAACAATTAACTCTACAAAATGGATTAAAAACTTACCCAAACATCTTCATTAGAAAGTAAACTCGAACTTACCTGTAAAAACAAGGTTAAAAATGAGATAAAACAGAACAATTATAGAAAAACATCAACTCGTATCGCTACATTAAAAATTGACAGTGCATTAGTATTATAGATTTTTAAGCGTAGGTGTGGATCAAAGGGAACATTATGCGTTTCTTATACAGAGATAGTGACGGTATAGACGCCTCTACTATACGGTTAAAGATTACAATTTTATTTACTACTCAAAAACGTTTGATAATCTATGTCTTAATTAACTAAGCGAGAGGCAACCCTGTACCATGAAAGACATACGTTCCACCTTTGATTTTAACGAACGGAGACAGAGCATTCAAAATCAGACTTTAATCAAGAAGGTATAGCGTATAGTTTTGAATGGGACGGTGAGCCATGATAAATTGTGATTGCCTATCGTTTAAAGTTCGTTAGTAGAGGCCCCTTTACATGTGTTGCGCCGGCAACCAATATCCATTTGCTTCGGGCTGATTTGATTAGAGCTTATTTTTATAAATAACACAGCACCACGCTTTATTTTGATACATGTTAAATTAAAATTCTTTCATAAAACACTCTTTCTTTGATTCATCGGATAATACGATCGTAAAATTGACATTAAATTTTAAAGGAAAAGATAAATTTTATTTTAATAAGTTCCTTTATCTGACGATCGGGCCCATAAATTGGATCGGGATCTTTCCAATTCAAAATTTAATACGGGAACATAAAACAAACGGATTGACAAAGTACTGTAGTTGTAATCCTTACGGAAATTTATTAAGAGGTGCTCGTATCGATCACAAAAGGTAATCCTGTTTGGTCGTAAACAATCTGTACGGTACGGGTCACTGTGGAAGCGGAGCGATGGACAAGCGACCACTACACTATACACTTTAGACTCAGTGGCATATGAAGATATGGGACATTTATTGCTACACACAAACAAAAAAACACACAAAACTATGTGTCACTAGAGTGATCTTGTGAACGTAGACATCTAAGCCAAAGATACCATAGCTAGCGTAAAGTTTTGATGCTTGCATAGCTCACATTGTTTCAGCATTACTTAACTTCTTCTTTACCTCTACATGAGCTTAAAGGTCTAACATCACCTAATTTTGTAAGGTGTAACTAAATAGAAGTTTAGAAAGAACATAAATATACTTAAAATCACATTGGCAATAGCCTGGGTACTAAAAAAATGGTTTTGATCAAGTAATTTTGATCGAACCCATTTTTTAGTACCTACCTAACCATTTTTGTTTGAGTTGATTGATATAAATAAGTTCGAGAATTAAGTTATTAGGTTACCATGACCTTACTACACCAGCAACTAATAAAAACCAACTTTGAGGTTATTAAAAAGTTCATACCGATACAAAAACAAATAAATTTTCTATGTAATAACGGAATTAGTTTCGTCAACACCATGCATCAACGTCAACAACTTAAACGTAACTGTCAAACGCTAACGAACACTTATGCGCAGGCGCATACAAGTGAAATAGTAATGTATGTGTATTGTGAAATATTTACAAAGTGCGCTTTGATATCCATGAGATTAATGTGTAATGTGTGAGACTAATGAATATTGTATTTGTGGCGTTTCTATTCAGTACTTTATTACCTAATGTAGAAACATTGACAAGACTGGTCATTATTTAATAGAGTTCAGGTGAAGAGTGGGGAACCTAAAGAAGATTTACATAGTTTTTACAGATCGCCAATAACTTCAAAGTCGTCTGAAACAGAAGAGCGTGCGCTTGGGTTAATTGCGGTAGACGACTTAAAAAGATCAAAACAGCTCGTATGTTAGCTTACAACCTATGGCATATTTTTTGGTTTTGAAAATACGACTGACAATAATACATCAGGATATAACTAAGATATGATAACATTGCTTAGGGTTTGACGACCTCCGTGGTCGAGTGGCGTACGCACCGGTTTCAAGGAGTCGCTAGCTCTGAGGTCCCGGGTTCGATCCCCGGACGGGTCAATGTAGAAAATCACTTTTCTACATCGTCTCGGGTCTGGGTGTTTGAGGTACCTTCGTTGTATCTGAATTCCATAACACAAGTGCTTTAGCAACTTATTTTGGGTTCAGAACAATGTATGTGATGTTGTCCGCATTTATTTATTATTTATTATTATTCTCTGTATACCAAAAAAAAACAATCAATGCTCGTCCCCTCTCTGAATAAGAGGAGCCTTTAACACTCCAAATTTTAAAAATATACTAATAAGGAGATAAACTAAAAATCCGAGAAAGACAAACAACTTTTCTTTTAAAAACAGACGACCACGAACAGAGCCACAAACGAAACCTAGTACATTAATAATAATATATTCATCCAACAAATCTCGAAATAATTTTACCTTTGCTGAGCAAGCAAAGGTAACCCTCAGCCTGAATCTATGAATACATAATATTAAATGTCAAACAGACAAATGTCCGAAACATGAATTGAAATCGCAACTCTTGTTAATTATTTAATGTCGGACCTAGAATGATTAATGTATCAAATGGAAGATACTAATGGACTTAATAAATATAGATAATATTCAAGATAGATCTAAAGGTATATATTTATAAGCATAAACTTGCAATTTCTGATAAGCTATTCTTTCATAATTTTAAGATCAAAAACTATTGCTCTGAGTTCCTGGGTTCGATCCCCGGGTAGTAAAAAACCACTTCTCTACATTGTCACTGGTCTCGGTGTTTGTCGTACCTTCGTTGTTTATGATACCATAACACAAATGCAACTGTAGTTACTTACTTTGGGTTCAGAGCAATGTAATTAATGATGTCCATAACATAACATACCATCACGCCTGTATCCCCGAAAGGTTAGGCAGAGGTGTACCAATGTACACCCACAGTTCGCCGGTATGTTTAGGTCCCATGTAATAGGGGGCGGGCCTATTGCCACTAACCGGGCACAAATCCAAACTCCGACCTGCTACTGAGAATTTCATAGAAAAAACCCAATAACACCTTGGTCGACTTGGGAATCGAACCCAAGACCTATAGCGTAGCAGTCGCGCTTAGACCCACTAGGCCAACGAGGCAGTTGGCCAACGAGGCATTTGGCCTAATGATGATGTCTACATTATATTTACTTGTTTTCTATGCCTCAGCAGAGCTTTAGACATTAATAGAAGCTTATTGATAAAAGACCAATGAGTAGGGTACTTATAATAATAATAAAAACTTTATTTTCAGACCATAGTCCATACAGTACAGTGAAACAAAATCAAATTAAAATCAAACAAAACAATAACCAAAATAAAATATTACTTAAAACTAACGCACATGTACATATATAGGGTGACTGGTAATTAGTGACCGATCCTTAAACACTTGATTGTACTCATGATTACAAACAACTTTCCCAAAGAAACTTTTTTTGTATACTCATTAGTTTTCTTTTTATCACTATAACAAAATTGCTGGCGCGCGTGCAAAGTTCAAACTTCGCGCGCGCGCCGTCGCCCGATCAGCTGTTAGCGGCGCGGCCCCGCGCCCGCTTTGTCGATGCCGCCGGCAATGTAGTAGCCATTTTCCCCCGCCCGCACCGCGCCCCTTGCCATGCAGTAGTGACGTAGGTATAAAAAACAGTTGCTCCGGGAAGCGTGTCGCATGCGCATTGTTTGTTTATTTTTTGCCACCCCGCCCCGCGCGCACTACGCCGTTCAACTACACCGCGAGTGAGTACAGTGATAATATGGTGATGTGCTACTATTCGGAAGGGGGTAATGGTGAAGCAGCAAGACGATTGTATCATCTTTTGTACCCAACAAGAACTCTCCCAACCCCAAGAACATTTTTACGCGCTGCACATTAAACACCGCTGGACTTATTTTTGTGGGGGCACGTGAAAATCTTAGTGTATCTTGATGGGCCAGTCAATACTTCCGATGAACTAAAAACTAGGATCGAAAACTGTTTCGAAATAGTGAAAAGTGACACTAACACTCTGCGGCGAGTGCAGGCTCACATTATAAAACGTGCGAATAAGTGTGTTGAAGTGCAAGGTGGACACATCCAACAATTAATGTGAGTTAAAACTTAGTTGATTAAAATCATAATAGGTATCTGATTAAGTAATAATTTATCGTTGTAAATAGCCAAGTTGATTCCAATTTTTTAAACACGCCAGTCTAATGCAAAGTTTAGCAACGAGACTAATTACAAAATACCTACGTTTTGCTTTAGGCTGCTAGTCCAAAGCCTAGATAAGTGTGATGGGAAACTTGGAATAAATTGAATCATGCCCAGTGTCGAGTAAGTATCAAATCAGTTAATAATGTAGTGGTATCTTTCAAATCGTTTCTAAACATCCATCGTAAAAGTAATAAAAACAAACGCCTGAAGTTGGTTTATAAGTAGTCGTAGTTAGTTTTTAAAGTGGAGTGTAAGTTAGAAAGATTATGTATTTATTGTAGTAGCGCGCGCGCGTAAAGTACCAAAATACTAGTCTCGGATATTATTTTATCGAAACGTAATACTAAGTCTTTATTGCATTCCTTATCTATTACATAACAAGGTAAAAGTTCAATAAGAACCCTGTCGGGTACAGCAACATTAGGAGAGAGAAAAAGGGCTCAGTAACAATTTAATAATATTATTTAACATGTAGGTACATTGCCTGTGTCATTGACAACGCGGGCGCGGGGCCTCGCCGCTAACAGCTGATCGGGCGACGGCGCGCGCGCGAAGTTTGAACTTTGCACGCGCGCCAGCAATTTTGTTATAACGATAAAAAGAAAACTAATGAGTATACAAAAAAAGTTTCTTTGGGAAAGTTGTTTGTAATCATGAGTACAATCAAGTGTTTAAGGATCGGTCACTAATTACCAGTCACCCTGTATATATATATATCATTTGATATACTGGAATGACGCTCTATGAGTCGTCATCCAGTAGTTCATTATAGGGCTGTCCATCATTATAAGCCAGTATTATATTCGTAGCTAGTTTGCAAACTCATTTAACTTAATAACCTTTAGGTAGATAATTCTACGAACAATAAGAACAAAAATACAATTTCATGACAATCAGTTACGTGTGTTATAATACAAATTCGATTTAAAGATAAAATAATAATACACTCAAAAGATACACGAAGATAAAATATCAATTTGCCTTAAATATAGGTTTACCTAAATGATGTGTTCCAAGAAAAGGATTTGTTGAATATAATACAAGAGATTCAATATATTGAATACATTTATTTCGATTAGATTCAAAACATAATTTCTGGAATAAGGGGAATTTTGTAAATAAGATTATGTTAAAATATTGTATTATAGCTGAGTTAACAAAATTATATGTGTGTCGGTCTATGTAATTTTTGACGAACCCTTAGATCAAGTAGCGCTCACAACTGTTTTTAATGTGTTAGTAGATCTTAGGTCCCAAGTTCGATAACTGTATGGGTCAATATTTCGAATAGCGGTGTTTTTGGAACCTGTATTGTCTCTGATTACAAAACACAAGTGCTTTAGCCACTAAAGTGCATTCGTCGCCGTATATAAGACGCATAAAGTACCCACAAAAACAACCCTTTAATATTTGTAAAAGTAAATATTTTTCTCTCACATAAATACTAAACTCCAAAGCATACATAGCATTCCTTAATTCTCGTCCAAGTTGTACATTAAAACAAAACGTTTAAAAAACACGAAGTTTCTTAGATAAGGAATGACATCCGACTCACGACCGTCTAGGAATCCAATAGTTAGCTGACTGCTACATGACACAGTAATTTGGGTTCAAACTACGGGTTAAAGTTACTGTCTAATATAAATTGAGTACCTACTGCTAAAATCTAGTTTTTTTTTCTATTTATCAGATGGTAAAAAATATATACACGGCAACCTACAAGTTAGAAACTCCTTTTTTAACGCTACAATTAAATTATATACAATTAAATAAGTATTACACCTGTATTTCCAATACCTTATGCAACATTATTAATTTCAATTATTTATCTAGAAATTACTACTATTACGAAATTAATAACTTTTGATAGCATCAAAAGAGTAAGTATCAGATTAAAAACCTAGTTGATGGTAAAATAACAAAATATAGAAAACGTTCGCTTAAAACTATTTCTGCTACTGTTACTCAAGAAATAAGTTATTAATAAAAAACAAAATGGAACAAATTCCAATGCGATTCTGGAAGTTACTAAAAACCTCAGAAAAATGACACCAAAATCAAGACACTAAGTTTGCCATCTACTCGAACATGCAATCCAAAGTATATTTATTTATTAAATTTATTTATTTATTAAATACGTTTTGCACATAATGTACAATGGCGGACTTAACGCCTTAGGCGTTCTCTACCAGTCTACCTCTATCTAGTATACGTCATGAAGAACATTTTACAGAAATGTTTGAAATTGAAATCTAAGAATTTCAATAAAATGAATTTTGAAATGCCTTTACAGATTGTAATAAGTCCCTCAGTTAGGACGTAAAACGTTTTCCATTTGAAGGCAAATTTTACAAAGGGAATTAATTCCTAGATTTATTAAATTCAATCTCGTTAGATAGGCAAGTTATTTTAATTAATAGCTCATAGCAAATTTAATTAGAATCGACAATACTTTATTGCGCGCTTCATAAAGGGTTTATTTAATTTTGACTATTACTATTAAAGTAAAGAAAGTAATTGATGAACATTAGGATTTATACAATTGTTTTTTTCATTTCAAATCACAATTATTGATCTAACAGTAATGCTGCAAAAAATATTACAACAATATTATAACAACTGTGTTTGTCCAATTTTTTTACATGCATATACCTCCAAAAGTATGGTAACAAAGTCAATCCATAAAGAGATTCACTCTAAAATACTACAAAAGCTAAATTAAATCCACCATTAACTAAATCAGTCTAGTTACTATTACTATTTAAAGAACCAAAACAAAGGAATCTAAATTTACCGTTGCTACACCAAAAACACCAAAATATTTATCGCTTCTATCAATACCAACAAAACTCGAAATCGAGACATTTGATCGATCGTCAGATAGGCCATTAGAAAAATTGCTCGTTCCATTTCTGACGGTCGTTAAAAAGGAAAAAATAAACGATATGAAGAGAAACAAAATGAAGAAATTAACTTGGTTTCGGTAAAACTGAGTATGTTTTTACATTATCCGACACGATATCGGACTCCGACACAATCGGACACCCATACGATATCGGGGGTAAGTAAAATATATGAAACATGAACCTGTCTTCCACAGTAGTCGGTCGGGTAATTTTATTTATTTTCTGCACTATATATTAAGTAGTACTAACAGCACGAGATATAATAAGTAAAAAAAAAATAACAACAATTCTTATATACAATGCACACAGAATTCACAATTAGGTGTACTAAGGTTTTTTTTATTTATACGAGTAAATAAAAAAGGCTTCTTCCTAGGTCAGCGAATAAGCTTTGCCATACAACGTGGCAATGCTGCCAGCCTTTTGGGCACACTCCCAGTCGACAGCGATGTGGATGAATTTTTTGATGCCTTATTTTAGTTCTTAGTTTTATTTAGTTTATAGTTTTTCTTATTTATTGTGTAGGCTTAGTTTTTATATTATTGTAAATATTTGAAGTTTAATTTCTGATGTAAAATAAAGAACTATTTCATTTTCTCATTTTTTGCTTCTGATATTATCTATAGATATCGTGTCGGTATCCGACACCGGTAATATCGGATAATGTGAAGACAGTCAGAGGAGATAGCTTAATCGTGGTCTCGTGGTTTCGTGAACCGGTTTGGTTGGGGTCACAGCGGCCTTTTTGAGATGGTGAGCTACGGACTACAGTGATTGTTTTTGATGCGAGCCTCATAAAACACGCCTGTTCCTTTGTGATATCTGGCATTGTTGGTGGGATTCTTTTTCGGTTTAAGGATGTGATGGTGGTTTTGGGATTCTGGTTTTGGTAGTGGTATTTATATTCGTGAATTTATTTATGGTGTTTATACTGTAGCTTAAGTATATAAAAATACAGTATTTTCCCTCGGTATATTACAGTAGTTAACGAAAGCAACGACAATACGAATAAATACCATATCTCTTTTGTAAAAATCCCATGCAAGTGATAAAGATCTCCAGTGTTCTTGGAATATGGATAAAACATGAACAAATATCACATACACACGAAACAGTCTTTCGACTAAAAACAAATAGTATTATACCCAAAATCAAAACATTACAAAAACTTGAGAAAGCTTAAGTTCCAATCGAGTCATCAAGTAAAGATTTTAATGCACACATAAAAATCAATTGAGGCTGTCCCATTAAACTTCGCTCAAGCCAAAAAGGAGGATAAAACTGATATTTATTATCCATAATATGTAAAAACCAAAATTTATTATAAGGCTCAAGTCGGGACTTATCGACCAATCCAAAGGTGAAACGTCTGGGGCCTTATTCTGCTATTTTAAATCCTACAATGACAACAGTGTCAAGTAGGTGTACATTTGTCATTAAACTAAAATCATCTAACAGGCCTGTTGGTCTAGTGGTTAGTGACCCTAACTGCTATACCGGAGGTCGTGGGTTCGATTCCCACACAGGACAAATATTTGTGTGATGAGCACGATCATTTGTTCTGTGTCTGGGTATAATTTATCTATAATATGTATGTATTTAGAAATATATAAGTATGTTTATCAGTTGTCTGGTTACCATAACACAAGCTTTGCTTAGCTTGGGATCAGATAACCGTGTGTAAGTTGAAAATTAGGTACACACTGGAATGTTCATTAACCTGCCACCCACTGACTTCAAAATAGCGGAATTAGGCCCCTGAGTACACGTACGTGAGACGACTAATGGATTACATCAAATGATTTTTGGAACTTTCACTTAAAGATTTTGAATTATGTATGTCAAAATTGGTTTCTGAAAATCTTGGTTGGAGTAATCTGTTACGTGCTCATGTATTTTAGATGGAGACGAAATAGAGTTATTAAGATTGGTGATTTAGATTTTCTAGCACGTACACTATACAGGGTGTTAAGAAAACCCTGTCCGATCCGTGAAGGTGTTGTTAGGTATCGATATCTGATTACAAAAATGTGTAAAAAATGGAAAAAAAAGAAAAAAAAATATAACCTATATTTTTTTTCTTATAGAGTCGGCGTCATCACAGATGCTACCTAATTACCTAACAAAAGGCCCCCAAAAATACCAACGAAATTGGTGTTGTAGTTTTTGTTTTAATCTCAAATTTAGGGAATTTCGGGGCGAAAACTGGTTGTTTCAAAATTCATTATTATTGTTTCTATCATGAATTTTCCAAATTTGATATTTTATTTGGGCATGTGATTGTGATACCCTATATCACCCTTTCGGGTCGGACAGGGTTTTCTTAACACCCTGTATATCAAGTTAAATGTTATATCAAAAATGTTTTTAAATGAGTTGTTAACGCTGGTTAAAATTGAGGTCATTATTGGGCACAAATTCAATATGAACCGTACTAATTTATTTCGTAACTGTAGTTTTTGTCTAAAAGCGTATAACCCAGTTGTATATAAATAAACAAGGAGGCGTTTTCAAAAATCTAATTTCTACGGAAAGGAATTCGGAAGACATTACATGGTTCGTCGTTCCAAACCTATAAAATACATCGTTTGTTATACAACATACTAAAACAACACCTCTATCAAGACATTGATGAAGTAAATAAGTGAATACCTATGTATTGAATATTCTAAAAACATTAGCCTAAGGTGCAAAATGCATGTGCCATGAATTATGTTGTCTAGCCGATAAGTCGGCAGCGTGCGCTCACAGCGATATTGGGTCGCCTCTTACTCACACTGGATCACGAGTTCAGTTTGGTGCAAGTTGTAAACTTATAGCAGTTTTAGAAGTTGTTGCTTCTTGCTCACAAATCAGTTTTTTTGTTTTTTTTTTTGTAAGTTTCTTGTATATTATGGGGTCATGGCTAAAGAAAAAAATTTTTGAAACAAAGTAATTTAGTTTTGATGTTAGAAATATTTGTTGCACATAATTTAACAGATATTCAAAAGTGCTACTTACTTCACAAACGTAGGTCATTTGAATTGTATACCAATAGAATTTTATAGGTATCAACATGAATTTAGTATGTCTGAATTTCTGAATGATCCTAAACTGTTTTTGTATATCTGTCTGAAACTTAGACTATAGATAACTATAGACTGATAGTATCGCTAGTTTTCCTTCGTGCTAAGCGAGAGCACTTTTTGTCTGTATCTAGTACATTCGTTTACTGATTTAAAGTTATTTTTCGCGCAACGACAGACTTATATGCGAAAATATCGATGGTTTCGACATTGTTAGGATAATATTAGGGTTTTAGATAGTTTTATTAAAACGGCGCGCTCCGTCTTGACACAAAATTTACGATAAAACTAGTTCATACTAGTGCTCACGGTTCATACACTGATAGGCTCACTCTTTAGTTTGTTATCTATACTCTAAGGTCTGAAACTTCTCAAGTGTCAATTGAGACTCGAATTATTGAGATACTAGCTGTGCCCCGCGGTTTCACCCGCGCGAATGACAATTCACACACTATCTTTATAAATTATAGCCTATGTGTTATTCCGATGTATAACCTACATTATTGTAAAGTTTCATTAGAATCCATTCAGTAGTTTTTGCGTGAAAGAGTAACAAACATCCAAACAAACTTTCACATTTATAATATAAGTAAGGATTTTGTTATAATTGATTGAGAGGTGTTCTCTTATCAATTGCACCACACCAGGTTGAGACGAATTATTATTTTTATAGTACGCGGTTCTAGATAGATTGCTCGTAATTTGAGGCTTTTACGGAACCGACGTCGTCGGCGACTTTATTAACTTCGAAATATGGATTCTGACTCGTTTTGTAATTTTTTTATTGATATTAAGTTTCGATTTTATGTCGTTTATTGCTGTTTCTCTTAGTGTTAGGCATTGAACGGGTTCGAAAATATTAAACTTTTAATGTTTTAGATCTTCATAAATACTTTAGATAATTGTTTAATTTTTATAGGCCACTTCATAATGGAGTTTAAAGGAAATAAATAAATAATAATTTCGTAAAAGCTACCAATTATTATTTTCAATTTGGAACACTGTAAACTAATTAACACCTACTTAACAACTCAAATTATATATTTAAATGATTGTTTGATTTATAGCTATTTAATTCGCCAACCTCCGTGGTCGAGTGGCGTACGCACCGGTTTCAAGGTGTCGCTAGCTCTGAGGTCCCGGGTTCGATCCCCGGACGGGTCAATGTAGAAACCAACTTTTCTACATTGTCCCGGGTCTGGGTGTTTGTGGTACCTTCGTTGTTTCTGAATTCCATAACACAAGTGCTTTAGCTACTTACTTTGGTTTCAGAGCAATGTATGTGATGTTGTCCGCATTTATTTATTTATTAATTGTATATTACAAGACTCTAAGCTTCAAGACAGTCAATTGTTTCCGTAGAGCACAGATATATCCATGAAATTCCATTTACCATAACCATTAATTATACACCTTACCTCAGAAACAGAAGACAAGAATGTGTGACCTAATAGCACATACCAATACAAAAAAAAAAACCATAGATTACGACTCAAAAAAATGAGTGATGCTTCCAAAAAATCATATCAGAAGCTCTAATTAATAACCATATAGAGAAGACCGATCACCGCGACTTCTTGACGCCTGCTTATCATATAAAGTAGCATGTTATTCGGCTTATCATTTTGTAAATAAGTGTAGACAGGACATTTTAGGATAATGTTTTGAGTGGGCTGGTAATAATATGATGGATTGGAATTATCATTTTGTTTGTTGGTAGATGTTTGATTTGTTTTGTTGATTTTATTGATAGGATTGTAAGTTTGATGATATTTTTGACGTTTGTGACTGGTTGGTTGTACTGTTGGTCTGAGAATGGGAGAAACTTTGTTTGAAAAAATATTTAAGTCGTTTTCTATATTACTATTGCTTTTTCATTCATTTCAAAATCAATAAGTACATACATTTTTACATAATACAGACATTTTTTTTTTATAATTTCTACAACAAGCAAAGTGAATACAAAAAATTTAACTAACTAAGTTTGACAATAATTACAAAAAAGTTTCTACGTAATAGGAATAATAAAGAAAAAACAATAATAAAAATATATAAGCCTATCGAGCAAATTAATAAACTACATAAATAAATTAAAACCCAAACAAGAGTGCATACAAAACAAAGTAAAATAAAAAATCGATATCGATAAATTCCGATTCCATTAATTAAGTAATTTTGCGGTGAGTATAAAATCGTTGTATCCCAGTAATTATGGAAAAGTATGCAAGACCAGTATAAATAGATACCGTACTAAGTAATCAAGTAGGTATGTTTATAAACCTTTGCCTCCATTGGATACCTGTTCCCGAGATAATTACTGTTAAACGTGTTCGAAAGCTATTAGAGATGTTACTTACTGTTGTCGATTAATTTAAAGTGGTTTTGCACCTTTCCGTTCACATTTTTGGCTTTGAAATTGAAAACTGAGGGTAAAAACATACTTAAATTCTTTGTAAAACTTTATACCAACTTCCGACATGTTACATTTATATGATATTGTCCAGTGCCTCGCTTTAATGTTATAGCCAGATCAGTAACAAAAAAGCAAAAAATATTATTTTTTTGTTATTACACGAAAACAAACCAATAAAAGTGTCATTAATGTTGTTATCACAATTACATCTCTAACATAACAATCAAAATTAACATCAACAATTGACATTACAAAGTCAAACACGTAATCTTCAATTCTGCCGGTCAAACGCACACAAAATTTTCTCACAGTTCGAAATTAAACGACAGTTGTCACACAGTTAATGGTTACAAAGAGCTCGGATAACGCGCGAATTACCCATTTCGTCCCGAGAGTCGACCATAAAAAATATCGATGTAAATTTTCACATCCCTAGACAGTATTTAGAGTCTAATTTCCACGTCGAATGAAACAAAAATTCTTTGCTTTCTCGTGATCAGGGTTAAATTAACAGCTACTTTTAGTGAATGCAATTTCTTAAGAGTTAATTAAGTTATGGTTGCAGTCTGAGATTCGTTTTGCTTACTGCAAAGTTTGAAAATTATATATGCACTTTTTGTAATCATTCTATCGCCTATGTTGTAGATCAATTTGTGATAGGTAAAGGCAAATATAGAGGGACGAATTTGAAATTGTTTTTTTTTCTGCAGTATATAAAGTTACTAATACATTGTATAAAAAATTTCCATATATCTATTTAAAAAATATCTCATATTTTTTTAGAGTCCTAGTTTATTATAAATTCTTCTTTAACCAGGAAGTTAAGTAGCAAAATTAAATATTCATCGACCATCAAACACAAACTTATTCCGATTCGATTTGAAATCAGTTCACATGATCAGAATAATACAGTTTATACCTAATTATACAAACCACATCACTAATTGAAAAATAACAATCATTTGTGATTTTAAACCAATTTAAATCTAAATTAACTTAAATCGTGTATCACTGTTGAAAGCGACTATTTTAAACTAGCTGTGCCTGCGACTTCGTTCGCGTGGATGACGAATCTTATCAATGAGTTTTTAACCGCAATATTAAGTTTGTTTTTTATTGTTTATACTTTTCCGGGATAAAAACTACTTAGTGTGGTGCCCAGGATAATAAAGAATAATTATACCAAGTTTCATCGTAATCCAACCGGTAGTTTTTGCGTGATACCTGAACAAACAGACAGAGAGACAGACAAAAATTTTTTTTTCACCCTTTTCGTTTCGGTGTCGGTCTAGTAACACCCCCCGCCATTTATTTTTTTGATATTTTCAATGTACAGAATTTTCACTTTTACAGATTTATTATAAGTATAGATAATTATAGATTAAATGTTTATATTACGGTTAACCGCCATTTTCGTGCCTCTTGCTTGTCAGTAAATACTAAAAGTGTTATTTGTGATAATACAGTAATTGTTTTATGCAATGATTGTTTAATAAATCAAATTATTGTGCAAGGAATTCAATTTGCATGTTTTGAATTTATGGTTGAATGTTGAATATTTCAATTTGTTGTTAATGCGAAGCTTCATTACATTTATCATTATCTTGTAATTGAATAGTTATATACGGATAATTATTAGGTCAAGTCTGAGTAATTCTTGATTATCTCATATTAAATTAATTAAATAAAGAGAAAATTATAAAAAATAACTATGTTTATTAGCTATTGAATACAAATCATTATTTGTTAGCAATGATCGCGCAAATGTCAACTTGGCAAAAAACGTCCATCATTTATACATTTGAGTGTTTTGTTATAAAAATGCTAAAATATAGAATACTTCTTCGTGTTTTTTTTATTGATAATGTTTATCCTCATTCCTGTCAATAAACAAACGTTATCTACTAAAAAAAAACCATTTACCACTGCAATGATTTTATGTGAACAGACCAATGAATCTTGAAATGTCAGATTGTACCAATCGTTGAACTATCAGACGTCATTCGGTACAAAAAAACCATTACATTTACCCAATATGTCATCCACTATTATTTTTGAGCAGCTTGCTTCGTACAAATATTGGATTGGGTTTCATTAAAGTGAACTCAAATATCCATAGATATCCGTTAGGGGAAATAAATGGAATTATTTCGTTAATCCTTCTCTAAATAGTGGTCTTATCAGTAACGTTCAAATCAGTCTTATCTTAATGTCACGTCACAGAATTGTTATTCAAATGCATTTGAAATAAATATCTAAGTACAAAACATAAAAAATAAGAAAATTGTATTATTAGGAAGATTTAAAAATAACTACAGAAGTAGTGAACAAACATCTTAACCAATATTTCTTTTCTGTACCTATAAAAAATACTATTACCATGCCTAGTTTTAAAAGGCTTAAATAATGACTTTAAAGATGTAAATAATACATCAAACAAAAACTAATATAAAAAGAGTATTTTAGAACCTCTAACTGAATAGACGAACTTTAAAAAGTCTTCAAGCACTCATCAACCTACAACGAAGCGTGGGCGAAAATTCTAGAAAGAATTCTTCGAAATCCATTCTGCACTTGAATCTGACCTTTTCCAAAGTATTCCATTCCATCTGATTGACCAAGGGATCCCATTCACAGTTTTATCGGATAGACCATCAGTTAGAACCGATTCCCCTTCGACGTTTTATTTGATAAACGGTTTAACCCTATCTCTAAACAGTTTTTCGCTATTTTCGACGTTGAGATTGTATATGTATTTAACTTCAATGTATTTCAAATCCTAGGGAAAAAGATATTGAGTTTGCTATGAATTCGACTTTTATTCGACTTTGGATAAAACAAAAAAAAATGAAAAAATATACGCGTCGAATTGAGAACCTCCTCCGTTTTCGTCGGTTAAAAAAACAACAATTTCGCTTGTTTTTGCAAGACGTTCTTTATAGAAAAGCATAGCGCACAAATAAAAAAAAACTTTACGTCAAGGTGAAAACATAAATAACAAAAGAGTGCGAATTATCTGATCAAATACTTACTACTTTGTCTACCACTATCATTTTTGAGGTTTGCCTAAAATAACTATTTAAATATTTGTACAATTTAGGTGCAAAAATCTTATTTAATCCACAGTTTCTAAAAACAAACTTTCGCATCTATTTATTTTGATTTCTGCTATAAACCCAAACAGCTACTACGACACACAATCCTTACCTGCAACTGTCATTTGACTAGAATAGATCATGCTTCAAAGGAGCTTCAAAGTGTCACCGAGTGAGAAGGGGCGAGGTGGTAAAAAAGTGACATCTTAAAGAAGAGATAGGAAATTACAGAGTGCACATATCATGGTATGAACCGTGACCACTAGTATGAACTAGTTTTGTTTTCAAAATAGTGTGTCTTCAAGTAATTAAAAACAGGCGCTCTGTTTTGAAACAATTTTAAAAACCAAACCCTTTTTTAATAATTTTTCATAATAAAACTTGAATCACAAAACGTTGTTGGACAACAAATAACTTTAAATCAGGCAACAAAAGTACTACATACAGCCATTTTGTTTACATTCAATACAATGTGCTTTTATGGATACGAACACTCTATAGTTTTATGTCACTCATAGAGTAAAAAATAATCTATGAGTGACACACACCCGCCTTGACAATTTGCTCCGGTCAAATATGACGCATTGAACCGATCTTGCTTCCACACGGTTAGTTTTAGAGTGTTATAAGGTTTTTGTCAAGTAGATAAGTTACCTTTTTCTCTGTGGAATATTTATTGGAGTATTTTTATAAGGATATTTGGGACCTTGATTATTGCTGGCATTATGGACTATTTAAAACATAATTTGTTATGTTAATGTTTTTTTTTAACCGACGAAAAAAACGAAGGAGGTTCTCAATTCGACGCGTATATTTTTTTTTTTATGTTTGACCACGCACAACTTTTTACAGAGTAGTCCGATTTTGATAATTCTTATTATATTGGAAAGGGTATACTCCAAAGTTGGTCCCATATAAATTTGGAAAAAGAATTCCCACCCTAAGGGTAGGAAAACAGGGGTTGATTGATTGTTCACTCACTGATTGTAATGTATTACCACATGTAACTTATTACAGAGTAGTCCGATTATGATAATTCTTTTTTTATTAGATAGGGTATACCTCGAAGTAGCCACATGCAAATATTATTTTTTGCTTTTAAGTTTTTTCGGCGGTTTAATTTTTTTGTTAAAAAGTTTTTATTTAATAATAATAATAATAAAGCTGAAAAAGAAAAACAATTAAAATATTTGGATTTAGCGCACGAGGCTGTCGACATGTGGGAGGTGGACTCAGCAATCATTGTCCCGATAGTCGTTACAGCCAACGGCATAATAGCCAAGAGCCTCGACCAACACCTTAAGAGGCTCTCGCTAGGCGCCTGGGTCAAGGGTTTGATTCAGAAAGCGGTACTTCTCGACACGGCGCGTATTGTGAGGAGGTTCCTCTCTCTGGAGTCCTAACCACCGGCAGCTTGGACCCTGTCCCGAGGCCGGTTGGACACTATATTTTATATTTTTAAATGTATATATATATTGTTTTTTATATATATTTAAAAATGTATTTTATATGTTTATTGAAAAATAAAGAAAATATTAATAATAATAATATTCCGGGACAACTCACACACGGTTATCTGATCCCAAGCTAAGCAGAGCTTGTGTTATGGTAACCAGACAACTGATAAACATACTTATATATTTCTAAATACATACATATTATAGATAAATTACACCCAGACAACCAGAACAAATGATCGTGCTCATCACACAAACATTTGTCCTGGGTGGGAATCGAACCCACGACCTCCGGTATAGCAGTCAGGGTCACTAACCACTAGACCAACAGGCCAGTCAAATTCATATAATATGTCATATTCATATGAGATATCAAATTTCTATAATATGTCACTCAAACTTTCTTGTGCGCGCGCAATAGAGATTTCTACCCCCACGTTTTGCTAGAAAGTAAAGCCTAAATTTAATAAGGGTAATATCAATTTTATTACATACCTATTTATTAGGGTTAATAAAATATGCAGCTCAATCAAAGGAATTTCAATAAAAATTAAAATAAGACCGAGTAAAGCAGAATAGGAATTTGATTATTTCGAAAAGAAACTCTATGCCTGAAAATCTAACAAAGACTTAACCTATAAGATAAATAGTTTACAAACGTATAGAAGTAGCAGACATCTATTTCGATACTCTGCTCTAGTTGGCAGACATTCAATTATGTTTTCTGACACTAGCAGACACTGTCTTAATATTTGTTATCTTAATATTACAATAATCCTTCTTAGGTACATAAGGTAACTGAAGGGTTGCTTCATGTTTATGTTTATATTTATTTTGATGTTTGAAGTCGATACCACCTTAACTGCTAAAACGATACAGGTGAAAAGTAATAGATTTAGACATCATCATAATCACAACTAAAAAGGGATAACTTCTGAGCAAAGACCACCTTTATTCTTTACCTTTTTTTATTGTTCTCATGAAAAAAAAAGAATATTCATCGATTAAAACGCAAATTTACTTGGTTAACTAAATGTCAGAGACAAGATTAAAATCTATTACAGTATTTATGTCAATTTCTTATTAAATACCGTGATTTGTGAAAGCGAACCATGTTGTGACTTCTATCTAGTACAAATTAATCTGAGTTAATCTTGAGGGAATCTTTTATTTATCCCAAAAATCCTTCAAATCAAAGCATTAAACATGAAGTTATATCTAAGATATTTCGTTATTTACCGTCTGCCAGTAAACAGGGCAACAAATAAATCAATATAGGTATTGAGTGAAATATTGACATCGCTTCATTTAATAAAGTATTTCGCGAAGAATTCTGTTGGCAACCTTTTGTAGCTCGTGATATAGAGGTATGTTACTGCCTTATTTACTGTTTGAAGTCGGGTTTATATCTAGAGTACATAGTGTTATATATTATTGTTTAGACTTACTCTCTTTATTGGATGTTGGTTAGTTTGTTGAGAAGTGTAGATGATATATATATTGACGGGCCTGTTGGTCTAGTGGTTAGTAACCCTGACTGCTATACCGTCGATTCCCACCCAGGACAAATCTTTGTGTGATGAGCACGATCATATTTTGTTCTGTGTCTGGGTGCAATTTATCTATAATATGTATGTATTTAGAAATATATAAGTATGTTTATCAGTTGTCTGGTTACCATAACACAAGCTCTGCTTAGCTTGGGATTAGATAACCGTGTGTGAGTTGTCCCGGGATATTACTATTATATAAAGGTAGTATTTTTGTTTGTATTCAAATTGGTAATGATTAAAGGAACTATAAAAGTATCTATCCTACTTATATATTTAGGAAGAAATGCTAGTAAATGACTTCGTCAAAATGTTTAAGAAAATGAATATACCTACATTTATTTCACAAATTTAACAATCCTGACCTAGTTATTTATTAGTTAGTTTATAGTCGATGACGATAATTAAATTGTTTACTAAATTATAAGTACGGCTTTATTTTATGTAGAAAAACAACGTTCATTTCTAAAGCTTAGATTTAAGATCCTCAAATACGTCAACTTTTAAAATCCTTGAATATCTCTATATATAAAAATGAATCGCTATTTCCCTTGGTCACGGCATCACGCGTGAACGGCTGGACCGATTTCACTAATCCTTTTTTTGTTGTGTTGGTTATCAGCAGAAGGTTCTTATGAAAGAAAAAGTTTAGAAAATTGCAAGGAAAATTAGAAAAAAAATAAGAATACTGAACCACCATATACAATTATTTCTAATCCAACCTAAACTTTTTTAATGTAAGCTTATGACGTTTGACATAGAATTGACAGAATTCAATATTCATAGTTAAGACAGGACAACGTCTGTCGGGTCAGCTAGTATTTAAATAATATGTATTACAGAGAATCACCTCATCTCATTAAGGAAGTAATACTAAAGTGCGTTTGTCTATTTCCGTAACAGCACATTAAAATAAAGTTCATTTCGCAGGCGAACCCGCCATCAATGTACAGTGACGAGCAAAAACATGTGAACACTAAGCAACGACGACCTCCGTGGTCGAGTGGCGTATGCACCGGTTTTAAGGTGTCGCTAGCTCTGAGGTCCCGGGTTCGATCCCCGGACGAGTCAATGTAGAAACAAACTTTTCTACATTGTCTCGGGTCTGGGTGTTTATGGTACCTTCGTTGATTCTGAATTCCATAACGCAAGTGCTTTAGCTACTTACTTTGGGTTCAGAGCAATGTATGTGATGTTGTCCGCATTTATTATTTTATTTATTTATAATTTTTAATTGATTTTCTCTTCCACTCTAGATTGGTATAACAATACTTATTTTAAAGAAATTTATTTAAAACAGTTAGTTCTTTAATCATGTTTTTTTTTTCGTGTTAAAAAATAGTCTCGCTAATTTTGTTTCACAATTTCGCTGTTCTTTTGCTCATGACTGTACTAAATAAATAAGTAAATTAGTTAATTCGCAATTCTTGTTAAGAAATTGAACCCCTAATTGGCTTTGTTTAGCTAAGCAATTTGACTTAAAAGCTATTTTAATTGGAAATGTTTTGATTATTGATTCTCAAATTATTTGGTGCGGTTCGTTTGACTGGCGATGAAGCCATTAGCGATTTGAGTGGCCTCTGCATGTTATTGTAATTGATCATTATTCTTGCGTTATTTGTAATTTGATTGGTTGGAAAAAATGTACATTACTTAACACTAGTTTTTTTGAACAATTTCAGTTGAAGATTTGGACGACGTGAAATAAAAATGAGACGTGGTCTAATACTAAGTAATAGACGTTGTAATTTTCTTCTTCTTATCGGGTCGATCAATGGCAGTTAAATTTTTCCCGACCAGTATTCAGCCACGCACACGGCATTGTCCGTCGCCTCATACAGGTCCGCGCGTGTGCAGGTGGCAGGGCACGCTGGGCAACTCATTAAGTGAGCCATGGTTTGAGAAAGGATGCCACACTCACACGGCTCAGGTGTGCTGTAACCCCACCGGCACATATTTTCATTACACCGGCCGACTTGGGTCCGGAGTCTATTTAAAGACTTCCACGTCGGCCAGGGTAAACTGTGCCCGGGAGGAAGTTTTTCGGCTATTGGGATGGGTGGCATGGTTGGGTACCTACTTTCCCATAGGTCGACTCTAGTCTTACGAGGATCGGCTCGCAATGGGAGAACGTCTTTCACCAAGCTATGTCGACTTTTGAGCCTCTGCGGTACCGGAGCGTATTGGTGCATTGGGTGTCGTGGGTCGGTTTCCATTTTCGCCTTCTCAATGGAGCTAGCTACATGTCTGCGGACATCTGGAGGCGTCGATCGTTGTAATTTTGATCCTTCATTATTCCCTAAATCAGTTTCTTAAGCATTTAAAAGAACTATAATAATTATTATTATGATCCACTTAATCTTTCCTACTCGTTGTATATCTTACAATTTGATAAAATATACATTTTGGACAACTCACAAAATCTATATAAAAAAAATACGGTACTATTAGACCACTTAAAAAATTAACTTACGTACTTAAAATAAGCCGCATATTTTAAAACGTTTAACTATAAAGTGAAAGAAACCGCTTAGAAGTAACAATTTGGCCACCTGGTAAGTGGTAGCTACTTCAAGTAACCAGAACCTATTTACGTATGATTTATGATTGAAGATATTTTTCTATTCATTTCAAGTGGTTTCATAACAGACGCGTCTAATGGCCATCTTGTTAGAGTTTCGAGATAACGGCGAAAAGAATCTAAAAAGTATTATTTTAATGTTTCTTTTAAATTATAAATGTATTTTGTAATATTTTATTGTTAGTATTTTTTGTTAGTATTTAGTTAAAACTGCCTCGTTGGCCTAGTGGTTCTAAGCGCGACTGCTACGCTAGAGGTCTTGGGTTCGATTCCCAAGTCGACCAAGGTGTTATTGGGTTTGTCTATGAAATTCTCAGTAGCAGGTCGGAGTTTGGATTTGTGCCCGGTTAGTGGCAATAGGCTCGCCCCCTATTACATGGGACCTAAACATACCGGCGAACTGTGGGTGTACATTGGTACACCTCTGCCTAACGCTTCGGGGATACAATCGTGATGGTATGTTTATGTATTTTGGTTGTTGAGTTGTGTTTTTGCTGAACTGATATTGCATTAAAAGTAGGTTGAGGCCGGCAAACATAAAAGCCTATTTTACCTGTTAGTGAAAATTTACACAACAAGCTTGTCATTGCCCTATGCCTATATGTGTTTTTTTATATACTTATTTAGATTACTAGAATCAAAGAGAGAGCAATTAAATTGCAAATATGTGAAAACTTATATACCAAAAAGTATGATCATCAATTTTTGTGAACTGACTAAGATTGTCTTATACCTTGTGCTACTGTTAACAAGTAGGTATACATAAAAGAGTCTTAGTCAGCCTACTAAAAGTATATTTTATTACAAGGAAAAGGGACATTCTCTCTTTTTACACCCATATATTTCTTTTTGATTGGCATTCCGGCGAATGCAACAATGTTAAGTTCCCGAGAAATTGATGACGAATAAGAATACTTAAATAAATAATTCGTGTGACGTCATAATAAATTCTACAGTTCCTGAAGTAGCTATTGAATCAAACAATATAAAGCATATTATGTAGAACCTATAAAGGTTGTTACCTTAAGGGTATATCAATCCAAGAGGAGTGAAGAGTGCTCATGGTATAGAGTAAATTTATGATATTATTTACATCTCAAAATGTGTTAGTTTAATAATTGATACCAAAAATTGGATATGTCTTACTAAATTAACTCATTTTGAGCTGAAATTTTGTACACTGAATCAATACCAGATGTACTATTCACCCCTTTTGGATAGATATGCCCTTTCGGTAACATCCTGTATAGTACTAACAGAGACGAAAATCCACAGCTATGAAAGAAACCATTTACTATAAGGCAAATTACGAAAACTAATAATATTCATCAATGCCAAAGAATCTGCAAAACTATTCATAGTCAGATAAGCGTAAACCATTAGGCCCCATTTATATTACACGTAGGTGTAAAGTCAACTAAAATTAAAAAACATTTATTCATAATCCATTAGAAACCAAATCTACGATTATTCAACAAAACAGGAGGATAACACATTAAAATTCAATGATTGGCGATAAATCTATAATTTGATACAATGTAAATTATAAGTTGATGTCTCAATAAGTCGCAGTGACAGGCTAATAATAAATTTATAATGCTTGTAATCGTATGCCTGATAATTTAATCAATTTCTTAATAATAAATTTGTGTATGAAAATAGAAATTCGGTGGGTGTGTTCCGAAGACGTTATGGTGATTTGTTATATGTATTGAAAGTACCGTAGCATTGAACTTTGTGCTAATGTTTAGAGGGAAAAGCCTCTGATTCAGATTAGGTTAAAAACTAAGGTAATAAAATTCATTTGGTGAGAGAAATTATACAGGTAAATTTAATAATATCATTTCTAAATAAATGCTTGCTTGGGAAAAATTACTCAACATTACTTTGGTAGTAAGGATTAAGTAGATAGGATCAACAGTTTACATAATACAAGCAATAATACAATTAATATATCTAAAAACTCCTTCATAAACCAACGTATACACAAAACACATCTATTTGTGAACCCACTATCATGACAGTCAAATACTATAAAGCTTATTCTTCCTCATTCCGATATCCAACCAAACAGCCATGACATATTTGTTTATAAAAAAAAACATAAACCAATTGCTACAAATCCGTCAAAAAAGGAAACATCACCTGGTCCCACACAAAGATATCCAAAGGAAGCGCTTACAAAACGAAGCGAGACCAACATGGGCCATTCAAACCATCCATTGTAAGCCATCAATGAAGAAACTTTATTTACTGTCATTTTTATGCGAAATCTTTGGATTATGTCGAATGTCCCGCGGACTTCCGGGCCATTATAATAGGACCATGACATACCGGGACAATGATATGAGTTGCGTTAAGGTAACTAACCGCAACATCGGTACCGGCCTATGAAAGAGAATGAAATATTATTGGGTCACTAGAAACAAATTTGCGAAGTTCCTGCGAGAATCGTTTTTATTGTGACACATGTGTTTCCTGACTTTTTGTGTGGTACGGGTCGTTTGGTTTGTTGAAATGATGATCGTAATATTCTGGATGAACTACCAATGAGTGAAAATAAGTAAAATGCGAATAACAGTAGGTAACCAAAAATTAGTAGTCAAAATAAGTCGCTAAATTACTTGTGTTATGGTATCAGAGACAATAAAAGTACCACAAACATCCAGACCCCAGGGTATCACAAACATTCAGACCTCCGACAATATAGGAAAGTAGTTTTCTACATTAACCCGATCGAGGATCAAACCCAGGGCGTTAAAGACAGCGACAATTTAAAAGCCGGTGACCACGAAGGTCGTCAAAAAGGATAAAACAAAATATAAAGATAAAATAAATAGACATTATCCAACGTATCTTCTACTTAGGTGTGAAATTTATTTTAATTCGTTGTTACAACTCGTTTTATATAACATATACATAACAATAAAATTCGCTAAACTACCATTAATGATATTGGTAGGTTTAATAGGACTTAATGATCAGTTTCCAATTTATTCATCAAGAAAATGTCAATTTGTTTAAATTTACATGACTGTGATCATAAAATATTATACCTAACATATTTATCTCTAAAGAGTGACAAAAAGCATATTAAGCATAGAGTCAAATAACCAGATCAATTTATACTAAAACTAGACGAAGATTATAATAATAAAGATAATGAAAACCGTAGAGACACCGGTTATGGAGACGATAAAGAAAACCAAATTAAAACGCTGCTCAGTCTTAATAACTTTGTTAAACAGAACTATTAACCATTAAATGTAACGTGATACCATAAATATTCTAGCCAAAGAAATATAATAATCAAGTTTTTTCAAGTTAATAACTCGACTTTTTATAAGTAGACGTCAGTAGTATTACTTTAATTAAAGTCGGGATTTTTTTCACTTGTCTTCAATTTCATTTCAGTCAACTGTTGCATTAATATTTAAATTAGTATCTTCTAACCATTCATATTATTTTCTATAGTATACATCATTATTGATATCAACCCCTTTCCTTAAAAACTGGTCAAGATTTGATCGTTATTTTATGCTAAACATGAAACTGACCCCTTACAGATTCTTTTATATTTCTTTATTGAGAGTGAAACACACAAAGCACATAATAAAATAATGACAGTATTATTTCGTGCACCTATCAACAAAAACAGGTTTTGAAATCAGATATTATAGTCAAGATTTTAGTCAAAACAAAATCAGCGGGCTTTTGTTGGTGCTCCACTCCACCCGGTGTCATATTTAAGAGGGTTGAAAGTACGGTTGGTATAAAATTTCTCAGCTAATATTTTCATATTTTAATGAATTTGTTAATTTATGTAAATCCATTTGGGATGCTGATGAACTTGAAATTCGTACCCATTTTATCTGCAGACGATTGTATAAATTCGGATGGAATGAAAACTGTCTCCCATATTACTTATTTAATTTCTAGCGAATATAAATCCAACCGTACATTATTAAGAAATCCTAAAAAGTTCCATGTTGGGATTATTTTTGACTCTAGTTTTTGGTATATTTTTTTGCCAACCCTCCATCAAAAAATCCCGCGAAAACAGGACAAAAGCTAGTTTGTCGTCGGCGTATAAACAGCATTATACCAGGGAATCGAGTTACATGTGTCGAGTCATTTTTGTCCCCTTTATACTGGCCATAGAAAGAACCCCATTGAACCTCCTTATTCAATATATCGCAAAAATATTCCAATATTAATGCACCCAAAGTTCCGAGTTTGCGTTTGTCGTTCGATTTAATTAAAATGGCATTCTGAATAATTATTATTTATCATTTGTTACCTTTTGTCATTTTTATATTTTATATGGCATAGAAATTGTAAAAAAATTTAAAGCTTAAGTTTGTCAATCTTTGGCAATACAGAGAGTATTGCCAAAGATTGACAACCAACGTAAATCCTACATAAAGTACTACCTACATACTTTACAGTTTTGAAACTTTGAAAACATGCAAAATAAATCATTCAGTACTAAGAAACGTCAAGTAAATGAGAACTGACACCATAAACGTGGCATTCACGTCTTAAATACTTGACGATCAAACGACCATTAATTGCGATACTCATTGCAGATCATTCATCATCATTGCATCAAGATTTCACATTAAAACGGGTGATATCACAACACATTTAACTTATGCTGCGTTTACACTATGACATGAAACATTAAGACTAACAGACAGAATGCATTTGTGTGAAGACAATTACGTAGGAATGGGAGATTAAGATATTACACAGATAGTGCTCGGTCAGAAAAAGTATAGTGATGTCACAGTGAATTTGTGTGGCAGAAAGTGTCGCAATGTAAACGAAGCTTAAGAACGAAATAATCTTCCACGTCTAATAAAGACCAGACAGATGTCATCAGTAACAATGGATCAGATTGAGTCAGATGCTGCAAAGTGACGTGTGAACAGTTGATAGAAACGGGGTGATCGTTCTAAACTGTTCGAGATCAATAAAGAAGACTGGGTAGTCGAGTGGTTTAGGTCACCACGCTAAATACCAAGATGTGCTGCTGGTTAGATCACCATATGACAAATATATAATAAATATTTTTTTGTATCAAGACTTATTTTTGTGAAACTCGAATTACACAGGTATTATTTTAATTTCCTAGTAGGTGATTGTAACAGTTATCGAAAAATTGATTAAATTTGTATTTGATGATGATCAAAGTAAAATTAAATTATGTTTAGGGCCCGTTTTTCCAACACCAGTTTTTGCTAAAAATCGCGTACGACTTATTTGGTATTGAAGAACTGGCATAAATTCAAAATGATTCCTCAGAAAATTATCGTTGATAAAGCCGCCCCACACTATAATAGTTTATATATTAGGTACTGGCCCTTAGTTTATATATTTGTTAGCTTTGACAGGGAGAGGTAAAAGTTAATTGACGTGTTATGAGGAGGGATAGAAATTGTATATGGGTAAACACGGAAGATGCTTGATGGATGTTTTGTGTACAAAACAGAGTGATCGCTGACAAAACAGAAGAGAGGGAGGGAGGGAAGGAAAGTAGGTATATATAACATAGAAGTCAAAACATCAGGAAACGGGGAAATAACTTATACGATTTTTTATCGATTATAATCTCTTGATGCTGAGTGCAAAGGCTAAAATATTATAGACTATTGACATTATCTTTGTCTTCGCCTTTCATGAACTATTTTAAGTTAAAAAAAAAATATTTAAATTCCTGTGATTAAATAAACAGCCTTAATGGTTTTGAAACAAATAACCAAACAACTACTACACTTATCTTTGGCGACTTTTACTAAAAACCATTTACTAAACATAGTATATTAGAGTTTACAATAAAAATACAATATAGGTACTCAACATTTAGTTTAAAACATAACAGAAATTTCACAAATGGACAATTCTATATTATTTAGCAACAATATTCGAGGGATGGCTGGGAGGGATTCTCTTTTCTATTTATTGATTCTGTACCAATCTGCTTGCTGTTCACTCGCCATCGCTGTTTGTTGCAAACAATCGACAGCTGTGTACTTCGTTTTATTTATTACATTTACTTTAGAAGAAAATTCACGAAAATAGCATTCAAACTGAAAATCGTAGATAACTATTTTAATAAATTTAATTTTGATATTTAATTCTGTTTTCAGTTAAACATGTGCGGTTTAATAAAATTAGATTTTAGTTAAACAGCAGAATAATAGAGTTTGTAGTCTATTATTAGACAATATTAAACCACACTTAAAAACTACTTAATTCAGTATTCAAATGCTAATTTGAAAGCATTGCACAAGGTCTACATTTAATAAAATATGAAACATAAATTCGTTTAAATTTAAATTTAATATCGACTCGAAAATGTTTATTAACCAAATTGTATTAAAAAAACATTGAGTGGTTCAATACATTAAAGTTTTAATCGTAATATCAAAACGGTTAGACAATTCCGCCCACATTTTAATAAATTTTAAGAATGCTCTTAATACACGTAATAATCATAATATGAATATTTTTGTGTCTGTTTGTGTTTCTCTACTTAAAAGATTATCTTCCAAAACTGCCTTAATTTAAATAATCCTTATGGTTTAGGTAATAATTCTAAAAGTTGAAGTTAATGTAAAATTATGTCAAGCAACTTTTATGTATGTTGTGATACTGAATAAAATCTGTGGCTTTTTTAGACTCATTTTTAATTATATTGTAATTTTTCATAATTATACAACGCTTATTATTTATAAATATAATATAATAAAATAATATATCCATATAATTATAATATTTATCCATCTAAACTTTTGGTATTCAATTATTTTTAACCGTTTTCTTTTCCAGGCCAATGATTTTTTGGACATGTTAAGTACCTACTAGTAAAGTTGTATTAATTGCTAATCAACACAAAAGTTAGTTAATCACTCATTTGTGGCTTGTGCAAGCCGTATTGATTAAATAAAAATAAATAAATAAAAACAAAAAACAACGCTCATGCCAAGCGCTGTGACTGGTTAGTCTTTTGGTCAAACAATCACAGCCGTGAAATTTGACAACAGACAAAAGCCGGGGGTTGGTCTAGTCTAGTCTATAATTATTCTTTATTTCCTATATTCCCATATCCTCGTATATCCCAACAAAAGCCAAACTAGAGTAAAATAAACAAACACAGTGATCCCACGCATCAAATTACAAGATATTGTGCTCTGTCAACTATTGAGCTCCTTTCAACGTAATGTAAGATATAATATTATATAATAGATTTGCTATACAACAATATATCAAGGTCTCGGGTGACATATTTTTATTGAAATTGAGAATGCAAAGGTTTGGCGAAATCGTATTTTAGTTCCGATTTTGGTGTTAAGTTTTGTGTGTCAAAATATTTTTTGATAACTAAAGCTCCTTCATAAGGAAAAAACACACACACACACACACACACATGTTTGTGTGTATATGTTAGATATGCATAAGTAAGTAAACATTAAATAAAAACCGCTTTATTATTTATTGATAGTAGAAGATTTAAAATGGACAGTAGCTGTTTATGCTTTAAAACGACTTTAAAAAATAAAACGATTTAAGTTTAGTTAGTTAGTTATAACTACTTAAAATAAGTTTTTAAGTAGTTATAACTACTTAAAATAAGTTTTTAAGTAGTTATAACTACTTAAATACTTATTTCGAAACATTGCGTACTCACCAAGCATAAGTCTCTCCAAGGGCCAAAAGTATTAATCTGGAAAAAAAAATGCCATTGAAAAAAAACTTTAAAGACATCTGAATCCTGTTTATATTTTTTTCTAAATTTATAACTCACTAAAACTTTAATACACGAACAGTATTTTAAAACTAACCCTCAGGTAGCTAGTTTTTAGAAGGACCCATCGATTCGGTTAGGGTTAAATTCGCTTTCACGGTAAATCGGTCCGCAAAATAAAAAATCCTTTGAACTGAGAGAAAAAATGTTTTTATTCTTTTCTTCGTGACCCGTGCAGTGTTAAGGCAGATTTAGCAGAATATAAAAGAAATGGGGATAATCGTATGTTTTTTTCTAATGGATTAAGTTTTGTATTGAGATATCAAGAAAGGTTTCTTGTCGGAGTATCGGGAAGGAAGTGTAATATAATATATTTGACTTTGCAATAGTGTTTTGTTTTATGCAGTAAGTAATGTTCCTATAAGTCATATACTAGTAAGCGCTTATTTGAATGTAAAAAAATATATGATTACTAGCTGTACCCGGCATGCGTTGCAATGCAATTTTTTCTACCTAGCACCTGCCTACTACCTACCTACTACCACTTAGGGGGAATGAAAAATAGATAGTAGCCGATTCTCAGACCTACTAAATATGCATATAAAATTTCATAAAAATCTGTCAAGCCGTTTCGTAGGAGTATGGTAACTAAAATTGTGACACGAAAATTTTATATACATGTAAGATATAAAGTAATAAAATTTAAAATATGAAATGGAATTTGCAATTATAGGTTTATACAGTCTTTTCAGATTATTTACTTGTCTTACATCGGCTGTTTTTATATCGTACGTATTCATGAAACACTATAAGAAATAATACAAACTTTATAATAATAAAACAAATTAGTTTTTCGAAAATCATTAAAATCTTGCATCCGTAGAAATATCTCAAAGTAGAACAAAAAAAAGAAATCCAATTCACAAACCATAATTGTCTTTATAAGGCACAGTTCAAGTGGAGTTCAGTCTTAATAAATTCATTACGGAACCATCGGTATAAATCATGCACTATAGTTAGGGCACTCGCGCACCAGACTGTAACGAACATGGTGACATTTATAGCCACTGTTATGAACTGCAAAATTAACGCTCGGTAGCTACAAACTGGGATAGTAAATAAATACTATTGTTTTTATGGGTTGAAACTAATATGTGCAATTAATTGCTTATTTAGAGAGCGGGCTATAATAAACCTTTGCGAATTTTTAACGACTCCCACAAGTTGATTAAAAATAATTTTGATGTTATATCTTTTTTATTACATGATAAAGTTTATTACAAAGAGAATGGTTTATTAGCTTTCTTAACAATATAGCTACTTTATTCACTATCCAATAAGATAAAACACTTAATAGGAATAATTAATGTTATCAAGATTTTTTGCCCATTTCTTAAATAATTCTACCTGATTCCTTCATTGCTTCAAGCTTAAATAACAAATACAACATTATTCCGAATCCGAGATCTAAGTCTAACTTTTATTCAACATTTAATTTCAAATTTTATTTATATTTTATTTACAACTATACTAAAATTAAAACTTATATAAATAAATTAAATTAAATTTTATTTTATAATTGATTCTTTGTTTATTGCTCTACTTCCAACCATTCCAGTGCACAGCAATCCTATAAAAATCTACAAAGGAAGAGATCACGACTGTTCAGCCGCCATCACGTTCCGTGATGTACTAACTGAGAAACGGTCACGATGGACTATTACTTGATCCCTATTTATAAATCGACAGTTCAAACATTTATTATTGATACTCAGATTGGGCGTGCAATGGTGGAACGGTTATATTTTGAAAGTTTGAGAAAAAGATGGCTTTATATTTTAAAATAAGATAAAAAATATTTTTTTACTGCATATTTAGAAATAAGCAGTCAGTTTATATTTTAAAATATTTAGATTGGGCTTTCGTAAGTACGGTTATGTTTTGAAAGTTCGAGAAAAAGATGGCTTTATATCTTAAAATAAAATAAAAAATATTTTTCTGCATATTTAATTTTAGAAATAAGCAGCCAGTTTCAAGCATATTTTAAAAAATATATTTATTTCAAAACATAATACGTTATTTTAATATTCCTTAGTGGTCACGAACGGTTGAGTGAATACGGGCAAAATAAAGATAAGCTTTAAGTGCAAAACACTGATGTGTTTACTAATTTACTATCTTCCACTTTATTTGTTCCATCTATCAATTTCAGCCAAATACAAGGGTTATAATACTTGACGACCTCCGTGGTCGAGTGGTGTACGCACCGGTTTCAAGATGTCGCTAGCTCTGAGGTCCCAGGTTCGATCCCCGGACGGGTCAATATAGAAAAAAAAAACTTTTCTACATTGGCTCGGGTCTGGGTGTTTGTGGTACCTTCGTTGTTTCTGAAGTCCATAACACAAGTGCTTTAGCTACTTACTTTAGGTTCAGAGCAATGTATGTGATGTTTTCCGCATTTATATGTATATATAGTATATATATTTTTTTTTAATACATGTAGCGATTCCTATCAGACTTCCACAGCCTGTTTATTAATTTCTTCAAAGTATTTTCGACTATGTCCGAAATTCTAATCCACCATGTAATTATCAACTAAAACCTTCCTTCCATCACCACTGGACGCCGGAAACGTTCGTAAAATCAAAAGACGCTACATCTACAAGTGGCGAACATTAGTCATGTCAGAATAACGGAGTAACAATGTCTTAGAAAAGTCGACGAATACTGACCACTTGCTGAGACCTTTTGTGTGGCTCATTGTCTTTACAATAGCAGACAAGTCTCAATGGCCCTTGACAATACCAACTTACATGTACAAACAACTAACAAACACGAAAAATATACTCAACTTTATTCTTTCCACTTTAAGGATGAAATTCGTGTGGCATTTGTTTTTGAGGTTGTATTATTAAGTTTGACGAAAACACTTGTACATGTCTTAGTTGTCTGTTAATTTGGAATGTTGAATAACATTTTTTTCTTCAATACGCAGAAAGTTTTGGAGTGTCCGAACAAAAAGGTTGTTATTTTTGTGTTGATTGCCGCTTTATCTTAGTTTTTTTGACCGAAATTCTGTTCGCAATGACTTTTATTATGCAGGATGTTTCACCTTTTAAAATGTTGATGATGCATAAAAAACATTGCGTTAAATGGTATTAAAATATAATTTTAATCCTTTACAAGTGCTCTTGACTTTCAGGCGTCAAACACACATCCTCCGTAAGCTAAAGCTGACTTAATAAATATTATTAATATTTTCTGGCCTCTGCTCTGCAGTGAGACAGTTCAGACTCAAAATAATAATAAGTAATAATAAATTCGTTCAGTTACTATAACAAGAAAATTTTCGCCTACTTTCGCCTACAACCTTTGAAAATTATTGAACTGTAACTGAGATATTAAAATAGTTTACCTTGTAGATTCAATAAAAAAAACCGTTAATCACGATAAATAAAACATGCCTTTACCCTAACGAACTCAGGTACATTAACTGTATTTTCTAATCACGTACGTCCTACACATATTAGATACAAATCTATGGGCCCAAAAGTTTGTATTGAATACTAATAAGCCGTTAAAGGGCTGCCTTCAAAGGCTCTGTCTAGCCGCAAAGCAAAGGGTTTAAAGTTAGTTAGGGTCCATGTTTGTATTTAACTTTGTGTCGAATAAAAGAGGTTGCGACTAAAAGTTAGGTTTTTGTTAAATGAAAAAGCTTTGTTTTTGGTACATGTGTTATGGGGGTTTTCGAGCTTTCATTTTACGTGCGTATATACACAAAATGCGTATGCGAAGGCAAATTCTGAAATGTCCGTAGCTTTGGCAAATATTATGCCTAGATATAAAGTAAAAAAATAATCACAATAATTATGAATACCTGTTTTTTTTTAAACACATTTTACACCGTCGCGATGTCAACATTTGGCTTATTTGTATTGTATTATCAAAGAACTGATACTTCAAACCTTCAGACCATTGTCTCAAAGGTTTAAAAATCACCAGTTCAAAACTACAACAAAAACAAAATGGCCACGTCATTCCACCGCGCGATTGTAGCGATTGTCTAAGATTGAGTGTCGATACCAGTCCGTCCCATCTTCATTGTGCTATGTTTACACTGTGACACTATTTATTATAATATTTATTTATGTTTTTAAAAGATATTATAATATACTTATGAACTAAACAGTGGCTCACAAAACAGTGCAGACAGTTGATTGACTGACATTAATTATTATTACGAACTTCTTCTTATTTGACGAAGATAACGTTTAAAGTAGGGTGTTTATTAAATATTGTTTTTATAAGCCACACAATTCCTTAATTTGAAGTTTGCCGTAACATTTTAATTTTTTTTTCGTAGACTAAATAAATTTATGCTTTTGATACCAAGTCATCTACCTTATTCGGGTCGATCAAAATAAGATAAAAATAACATACCATTTAAGATAACCTAAAAGTTTTCAAAAACTATCCTTGCTTTACGTTACAAAGTCAAAGAGACTGAATAAGACTTAATGACAGCAAGTTGCCTTCAAGTGTTGCCGTGTAAAAGCAGCCTAAGATCGATTGTCGATAGCAAGTCAGACAGTAATATCTTTATTACAACGGTCAATTGATTCAAACATGTTGCAATGAAGTATTGCGGTTAGACATGACACTGATGACTGATTGTTTTAAGGTTTTTTGGAACGTGTATTTAGCTGTTTATGTAGTTAGTTGGATGTGTATTGATTAGTCAATATTGTTTGGGAAGGATTGACTGGCGCTGTCTACAATATTAAGCAATATTAAGCAATTAAATGTCAGAATTAGCAAAATTTCATGCTCAGAAACGAAAATCACTTTATAGTATGCTTGAAAACAAAAAATGTAAACACCGTTACTACTCATCAAAAACTATATTCTAAGTACTCTCATTTCATCAGAGTATCGAACCAAACTGTTGCCTAACTAACATTCCCATTCAAAATTCCATACACACATACATACTCATACAAAGCTATTCCTTTAATACGCCGTCAGTTGTAAAAGAAATTAGACAATTCATTAGATCTTATTGTGGTGTATGAGTCAGCACTAATTACATACATTTCATACAAAACTCATACATTTGGTATTTCCGTCGTTTGTTTAGTTTTTTCGTTTACATACTAAGTATGTGTGGTACCATTAATCATAGTCTTGTGTCATTGTTAAAGAATTTATTATGAAATTAGTGGTGATAAATTAAAGATAAATGATTGCCATATTAAGGTAATAACAATTTAAACAAAATGACTTAATTTAATTTAAATAAAATTTTACTGTTTGCTAGCTGACCCGACAGCCATTGTCCAATCAATCTAGACAAAAAAAAATACTAGCGTTATATTTTATTTAAGTTCGTATAATTTAGTTATATTTCTTTCATAAAATCCGTGTCCTGACAATAATTGACGGGCCTGTTGGTCTAGTGGTAAATGACCCTGACTGCTATACCGGAGGTCGTGTGTTCGATTTCCCACCTAGGACAAATCTTTGTGAGATGAGCACGATCATTTGTTCTTTGTCTGGGTGTAATTTATCTATAAAATGTGTATTTATAAATATATAAGTATGTTTATCAGTTGTCTGGTTACCACACCACAAGCTATGCTTAGCTTGGGATCAGATAACCGTGAGTGAGATTTGCCGGAATATTATTATTATCAATAGGTAAAACAAACACAAAAAAACCAGCTTATTCGGTCGAGCCGATCGTGAGTGATGCTCAGTCATACATTTGGCAATATTCATTATATTGATTTTAGTCTAAACAATCTTTTTAGGTAATTTTCTTAAATAGTTTAATTCAAAACACCGCTAAGAGATATAATAACTATCGATTATGAGTATTAACAAGTCAGACAGTCAATATTAAAAGTTTTTATTTTTAACCGACTTAAAAAAAAGGAGGTTCTCAGTTTGACCTAAACTGAGTTTGACTCCAAAAATAACAATAATTGTGCTTGAAATATATTATACTTATTATCCTAATATTTTGGTTATTTAATACTTACCTAATTTAAAATTATTTAATACTTTACAGTGAATCGGATTTTTGAAGGCGGTTCTCGTTTTTTTTTTTTAAGTTTTTTTTTTATAACTTATATCTTTAATTTACGACTAAGTATTTCTTGTTTTGAAATAAAATTACTTAGATATTATTTCTTAATATTACAGGATACGGATAGGTAAACCTCCTAAGGCGTTTCCTGCCTTCGACAGTCTTGTCTACCTTTTAAATCGTTTGAGGTTTTGTATTTCATTTACTGTCTATAACCATTTTCCTTATAAGAATATTTCTATTAAATATTCATACTTTATTTGTTGAATTTTCCGTGCCTCGGATAGCACGTTAAGCCGTAGGTCCCGACTGTCATACTATGATCTTTGGCAGTCGTTAATTCAATTCTGACATCCAGTCTTACTATGGGATACTGTGTTTCCCAGTAAAACTGGGTTGTGGAAGTCAGATAGGCAGTCGCTCCATGTAAAATACGGTATTCAGCTGAATCTGGTAAGACTGGAAGCCGAATCCAAGATAGTTGGGAAAAGGCTCGGGAGATGATGATTTGTTTAATTTTATATTTAGATAACATTAAAAACGTTATCGTTCTAAGGCTTTAACTTAATTGAAAATCATGTGCCTTGTTAATATATGTATGTACCTATATAATTATGTTAACAAGGCACATGAGATCCAATATAAAAACTTTTGTGAAGTAAGTTAAAAAATAAAGATATATTTGAGAAGGCAAACTAAATAAAGAAAATCAATTAATTAACTCAAGAAATAACTCGTAAATTTTTTTTAAAATCATTTCATGTAAGTACCTTATAAGAAATATAAACAAAAGCTCACATATAAGAAAAAACATAAATAAGATAAAAGTAAGTAACGATGTTATCACGTGATACTGCAGTAGTTTTTGCCGCCGACAAGGAAACAAGAATGTTAGTGGAATAATACAATGATAAGCAAAATTTAATCTCTTTACGATGTTGGCTTTGCATGCTAGTTATACAGGGTTTACACTTCAAACCTTTAAAAAATAAGTTCTTAGAAACTTTATGAATTCGCGTTATTAAAAAAAAAATTAAGACAATGTTTCTCAAATTATGATAAGATGACTTCTACTAAAAGATGTTCTTGTTTCACAGGCTGTATCCTAAAATACCAAGTCTGAAAAAATCGTGTGATATAGAATGTAAAAAAAAAAAAATATGTAAAAACAGATGTTTTTTAAATCGATCTACATTTGACGTAAATATCTTGTAACGCACATACTAGAAAAACAGAAGAATTCAGAAACTATTTTTTTTAATGACGGTAAAAAAATAATACTGAAACGCAAATTACAATTCATTCTTAATGAGAATCTGTATCATCCAAAAACTGAAGTATCCATAAAGAATGAAATCAGTACCAAATATCACAAAAAACTAGCAAATAAACAACACAAAATCAAATTGATCAAACGTTAAAAGAAACTAGAAGAACTAAATGTAAATCTCGTTCTCAGGTCAATTGCGATCTCGAAAATACTTGAATCCAAATGCAAATTAAGTTAACCTAAACCTTTTTCAATTCCCGTAGCGTTATCTTGACGGTTCCGACTCACTTTATCCAGGGGCCCGATGCCGCTATTTTAAGTCAGTGAGTGGCAGGTTAACGAACGTTCCAGTGTACTTGTTATTGTGCCTAATTTTGGTATTCAGATAATTTTAGTTTAATGACAAATGTACACCTACTTGCCACTGTTGTCATTGTAGGATTGCCAGTGACTGTTCTTATCTAAATACAAAAATTAGGCACAATAACAAGTACACTGGAACGTTCATTAACCTGCCACTCACTGACTTTAAATAGCGGCATCGGGCCCCAGTTAGTATTTAACCTGGAGATTTATTCAAAACAGTAACTGATGCGGTTCTCATATAAATGAGTGATTCTTATTTTCTATTGCTTTCTATTCAGTGGTGATTTATTTGGTTCGTGTTTGGTTTTTATTTACTAGTTATAGAGGTAAGCAAGTGTATTTTTGTTTTTACTATCTTTCATTTTATCGTATTTCTTTTACTTCGTATTTAGCTTGGTAAGTACTTATTTTAATCATGTTTACAGTAACTCAAAGTCGATTTGTATAATTTTGATCAATGTTTACTGTCTTGTTATCATTAGGTAGGTATATAGAAATAAGACACAACCACTACATGGTAGGAGCCTGTTTTCCATGCATATCTTGTCACATAATAATCCTTGTTATATTGTAACTTGTAAGTAACAATAAATCAAAACAGTATCACAGTGTCCATTAACATTTAAATCAGAGCTAATAAATAACCCACCAATAAAAGCATAAATATTTAGTTCATTGTTAACAAATCCACTATTAACAACACATTCAAATAAAAATCCATTCATCAACACATTCTTTATATCAAACTTTTTATAAAACCACAAAAACTGTAACAAAACTGTCAATCCTAGCTCCTGTGTTATCATAATTACCATAACAAAACTAGTCTAGCAAGAAGAACATTAGTAACATCCCTGATTTTCAAAACGCATATTTCCACCGCCTTTAGAAATATTCGTTTAGTATTCACAGAACATATGCTTCATAATTCCCTTGCTGCTTAATACGGCCTTACACTCGACCACCGCGATTCAAAACCAGAATTGAAGACCTACCCTTCCCCGTTCGACGCAACAAAATTTTGATTGTGTAGGAGAGATTGTTTGGTGAGCTAGGGGTCTAGGTATATTGGCTGTTTTATCTCATACTTGCCCTCATCTCTTTGTTTCACGAAAACGTGATATAAAAGATTAACTTATTAGTATTCTAGGGAGGATCAGATCAGTTGGTTCAGATGGCGTGTGAAGCGGTTTCCAACCAGTATGACTAAGTCCTATTTGGGTTTGTTTCAATATGTTTTGGCTATTCAAATTTGAATAAGTCATTGTTGAATTTTGGGTCGGATTAGATATTAAAATATCTTTGTGTACTTAGCTTTTAACTATGATTTTATTTGAGTCGATTTTGGTGTTGGAGTTTTGATATATTTTTGTGAACGAATAGACTAGGGTGTAGAGATCTGACGATATTCCAATCAAATAGAAAGGTTTTTACTATTATTAATTCTTAGTATGATTAATTTCAATTTTAAATCTCAAACTGAAACTAAAAAATCATTGAAGAGTATATAAACTTTTAAACTATCGCGCTGCATGTTTATAGTAATTAATTACATTGAAGAGTATTTTTAATTGGAAATTAATCAAGCAAAACTGCCAAGATCTTAAGACACTTGACACTTATAGGATCAACATTGTAAGTAAAATCAAGATCTTATAAGACCCCTCTATTTCAACAATACAATTTTGTTTGCTCACCACCAAAATTCCCACACCGAGACTCAAAGGAAGTTTCCAGAAAAATACATTTACATCCACCTTAGCCCGTCGGTGTTAACTGTTTTAAACGTTTAATTACTTGCACCAACAACTTGGACAATGCACACAAAAGATTCAGTAGCATTCACATTCAAAGGGAGGATTTCATTTTAATTAAATTAACACTTTCCATTCGAGGTATGGAGGTATGGAGAGTCATAAAAATGGTTGAAAAGAGATTTTACCGTTACGATGGTATAGGATGTGTTTTGGTGGGTAAACAGGGGAGTAAGTTTGTCGACGTTGCTTATGTTGTCCTCTACCTAAAAAGGCATCTTAACAAAGAAACAAGTAAGAAGAAATTTGTATCAAAATAACAACAATAATTATGATGGTTTATCAAAATAACAAAAATAATAATGAGAGGGGCTCGTGGCTAAGTGTAAGCCGTACGGTTTGACCGATAATACAGGTTAAGCCGCGCTCGCCGCGGTTGGTCCGTGGATGGGTGACCATTTATAACATACCGAGACCCCTCCGTGTTTCGGAAAGCACGTTAAACAGTAGGTCCCGGCTGTCATACACAGGTCTTTGGCTGTCGTTAAGTCAATTCTGACAACCAGTCTTACTATGGGATACTGTGTTCCCCAGTAAAATGGGTTGTGGAGGTCAGATAGGCAGTGGCTCCATGTAAAATTCGGTATTCAGCTGAATCCGGTAAGACTGGTAGCCGACCCCAACATAGTTTGGGAAAAAGGCTCGGCAGATGATGATGGTTGTTGTGATTTTCATTTGATTGTTTGCAGTGGAAAACACTTTTATTTATAGGTGATCTCGAAAATCCGATTTTGGTGGAACACCTTAAAAATAACTAACAATGTCGGGATTATAGAAATATTTTGAGAAAAAAATATACTAAAAGCCATGTCTTCTCGAAGGCTAGATTTCTTGGGAAGGTATAAGAATTCTCATATAACACGACAGCCTCTAAGACACATGATCGATGTGATATAATCATGAAAGTACCATAACTAACTGTGGTGCAGTTATTGACATGAATTTTTCATACGCACATTTCTCTCAGTTCCGTATTGAACTAGATTCCAATAGAGGCAGAGGACATTTAATACTTATGTATTAGAAAATAATAGCTTTTAGAAACAATATTTATATATAACAATTATAGATAGAAACTATATTATAGAAGGTTCCTAATCTGTTGTTTCTTAACATGCATATACTATCACTTATCAACCGACTTCAAAAAGAGGAGATTCTCAATTTAACTGCATGTTTTTTTTGTATTTATTTTATGCGATATTTACGGGAATCAATTATTCCTAAAGGGGCAATTACACGAGACAATTTCCAGTCAAGACTAGCTAGCCTGGCTGACAGACTAACTAGCATGCTCGTTATTACACCGGACTTAATATCGCATGCTACTCAATCGCCAGTGTGAAGTTTTTGGTGTTGGTCGTCAGGTAAACAAGGTGGACGATGTCGATATCGATATTTTTAGTAATGCGCTAATAAGTTATTATTTTTTAATAAATTTAGGTTTACCAACATTTTTACACATACTTAACGTATAGACAAAGATTTAGTTTTAAGTAATATTATGTTGTTATCGCATTATGAAAAATATAATTATTTGTTTTATAAACACATATAAAATTAAGTACAGAATATAAAATTAAGTACAGAAAATAAAATCAAATAAAAGGTACGCGAATAATAGATGTCTAGTCTAAAATCTACTGAATAGTTACAAATGTTTTTCAATAGAGGAGATGAATTGACAAGTTAAAAAAAATAACCATTAGAATTATAAAAATAATGAGTTTCGAAGGTGCAATCAACGCAAAATCCTAAATAGTGTATATTATATTTCATCCTATTTTTCCACATGTGAATTATTTTAGCAGTTTTGAAACTGCACATGTCTTACGTAAAGATTGTGCAACCCTAGGTGTATCCGTCGGGCGGTCGGTAGAGGTCAAATCGCGTGCTTACAAGGTTAAAAAGTGCGGCAGCGTGCTTGCTCGTCGCGAGAAAGTCTAGTCGAGACTTTCTGCGGGCTAGCTGCGTGGTGTAGGGTTGCGTCCTGCAATTTATTATATAGTATCGTACTATGTTCATTATAATACAGTAAATTGTAATATATATAATAGGAAAATAATATGGTACGAAAAATTGGTACTACATTTTCAACGGTAAATCAACTGTAGCACATTTTTATTTTCAAATATTTAAAAATATAGTGGAATCTTTGCACTAAGGTAATATATAAGACATTCATGGCAATGCTTAGTTTCAATAAATTTAATTAATTACTTTTAGTTAACAAAATCATATAAAAGATAAGCAAATAATAGATATTTTAGTCTCAAAAAAAACTACTGAATAGCGATAAATGCTTTTCAATAGCAGATATCAAACGAGAAGTTAAAACGAAGTACTAAAAAAATAATAAGTTTCAAAAGTCAAATCGCAAAATCCAAAATATGAAATAGAAAAGTAATCAAGGTATATTGTAATTTTATCCTATTATTAACAATTGCATGAAATAGTTTACTGCACTTGTCTTACGTAAAGATCGCAACCCTAGGTGTATTCGTCGGGCGGCCCGTAGAGGTCAAATCGCGTGCTTACAAGGTTAAACAGTGCGGCAGCGTGCTTGCTGGTTTTCGAGAAAGTCTACAGAGACTTTCTGCGTGCTAGCTGCGTGGTGTAGGGTTACCATTTATAAACCACTCCACATCTTTTTTTACACATTACTGTCGATACTAATATGATTAACAGGAAAGGGTTTTTTTTATACCAAGTTTAAAGTTTTCGATAGTACTGGAAATTCATTATTTGGTGTGCGCTGAGAAAACTATTAATGATATATAAAAAATATGTTCTACGTGATTAAAGTACTCATTCCTACCTACAAATAAGTCCGCGAGGTACTATATCTAGCTATCATAGTTAAGTCATAATAGTATCCTTCGTGTTCCTAAAATATGTAATTAGATCGCCGGTAGAAACAGAACTTTGATAAATTCGTATCTTAGTATTAAATCTTATTTAAGTTAACAGTTTTGTTATAAAGAGTATTTATGAAGCAGTGAAATAGTGTTTAGTAGGTACTTACTTTCAAATAGGATATTATTATCACTATCACTACATAGTATAAAGCAAAGTCGCTTCCCGCTGTCTGTCTGTCCTTGTATGCTTAGATCTTTAAAACAACGAAACGGATTTTGATCCGGGGTTTTTTAATAGATAGAGTGATTCAAGAGGAAGGTTTATATTATATGTATAATACATGCATAATATAGTAGAGAAACACAGATAATCCTAGAGGTTTTTAATGTAAGGTCGTAACTAAACACATTTTTTTGCGCTTACATTGCAAACGCTGGCTGAACCCTACGAGTTAGATCAAAATAATGTACTACAATATTGTGCACCTTAAAAAGGTCTAAAAAAAAAGTCCGCGATGGTATATGTCTATCTCTTGGGGTTAACCCACAATAACCATTTTTTTATCCTTTACTTATAAATTATTTACGAAAAAACGATTTAGAGCACTACAGCATTAATTCTTATCCAATTATTATATGGCCCTTTACAGCATGTAATTTAAATGAATATTTTCGAAGATTTAAAATGCAGGGACATGGCGGTTGCGGCGGTACCGGCCGGGGGGCCCCGCCGGGGGCCGGGGGCGCGTGCCTATACCAAATAGTGCGTCGAAGGCCGCGCTTCGCGCTACAGCACTTTATGTTTATGTAGTATATTTAGTATCAGCATTGCACCCGTGCAAAGCCGGGGCGGGTCGCTAGTATTAGATAATTAATTTCTTAGTAATCACGCGTAAACATTCAATACGAGAACCGTTCGGCGCCGTGCGCCGCCGCAGCGCTATAAGCTTTCCTGTAAATATTTTAAGGGTATATATGCTTTGTGTTGTTTGTATATATACTTTCACTACAGTATAGTATCGACAAAGCAAATATCGATAGTTGACGACACTAGACTGAACAAACCGGTGAGCTAGCGATCGCACTGAGGAAGCACGCTAGTTAGCGTGCTTGCTGGCTTACTCTTATTACACGTTGAGTTGTCTTATTAAGACAGACTGAAATCGTCTCGTCTAATAGCTGCTTAAACCTATTATGATTTCTAGTTTCAAACGTTAATTTAAATAAAACATTTTGTTAACTAAATAATTCCTAAATACAAGGTCAAAAAGCAAAAATCTTGAATTTCCAAACAAACTTTTCACATCACTGTAACTCCAATACTGTCCCAGCTTCTTATATCCCTTCCTATAATGTATCCACCTTAATAGGTTCCTTAACTCAACCATAATAAATTAGGCTTGCTTCGAAACTTTCGTCTAATGAAAGGAATAAAGTACTTTAATTGCATCTTAAAGACGGACGGGGTTCTTAGAATATTACTTTGAGCCCAATAATTTCCGACCCATTAGTCTTTTCAGTTTTAATAATTCTTAAAAGATAGTTTCGTGTGCTTATAATTAACTGGACTAACTACTGTGTGGAGCTGTTAGTTTTTTATACCAATTTAAAATAAATTTTATTTTTTAATTCTTATTCGGCTTTTATTATGAAGGTTAATATACTGCTTGCTATCATACGACACGGCAAATTTAAAAAAAAAATATTTTTTTTATTGTATTGTGCCTATATCAGATCTTTAACAATTTTTATTGATAGAACATTGTAGAAAAATATATGTTTTGCTTTTTCTATTTCATTTTAACATGTCGTCGAATTGTTTACCACGCATGAAATAAAGGTCATTGGGTAGGTATTTTAAGCTACTTATTTTTATATAAAAAACCTTTAAAAAAACGTTTTTTAGACTAATATTTACTGGGTATACAGAGAGAAATAAAGCGTTTAAGTCCCCATTTCAGCTGCCACAGTCCAGTCTTAATTATAGGAAATTATCACGAGGTTTAGTTTCCTTTTATGGCATAAATAAAGCCATCCATATGATCGGATGTCATTATGTTATACGGTTTATGTTGGGTAAGTGGAAATAATTGCTTGATTAAGTTTTAATCTGAGGAAGTTTTTATATTCATCCTTTGGGTTTAAGATGTTCTGATTGCAGTGCATGAGGTATCTTTCTTGTTTATATGATTACTTCTTCTTTTTGTTTATCACCCATCAGAGTTTTTGGCAGCCTAATTTTATTTCTATTTTTTCGGGGTTATCTATCTATATTATATAATTATTTTATGTGGTATTATATCATATGGAAAAGTCCCCACCGCGTCTGTCTGTCTGTATGACCGCTAATAACAAAAAAACAACAGAACTCATTTTCGTATGGATTTCACCAAAGGATAGAGTGATTCAAGGGGAAGGTGTTATAAAATTAAACGGATAGGTTTACATACAGTGTCCGACACAATTGTGGTTACATCTAGTTCATATTTATATTTCAGAAATAGTACATTGTATTCTGAAGAGTGCCTATTTCTTTTATCATGTACCTATCAAACATATCTTTACCCAGTTTTTTCAGTTTTACTGTTTTCATAAGACTTTTCTAGTTCCTGTATTTTCGCTACAGTACTACCGAATCACGTTGACTGGCGTTAGCTGAAATGTTTCAGCGTCGGTCACAATACGTCACCAATACTTTTACATCACATTTTATTTTGGTGATACAAACGAACTTTACTCGTTTTTATTTCAATTACTTTTTAGATATCTACTGGAATTGATGGTGATTGTTATGTGCTAATGGACTGTTAGCTTAATAATAATATTTTTCATCATAGGTCTAGTAAACATGACAGTAACATAATATAATTTATCATTAAATACTTTAACATAAAATATTTTAATTTGTGCAACTGATAAAATCCATAAAATAAACAACACTGTTTACATAATTAAACGGCTATATAGGTACAATCATTTATCAGATATAAACACAAATCATACAAGACAAAAAAACGATTAACATAAAACAAACAATTTACATAAATAGACCAACCCAGTTAAAAAAACAAAACGATTGCATTTATATTTCATCAAATAAGCTACATAAAAGTAGAAACAACAGCTTGCGTAAAAAATAATCTCAATTTATGCGAGCAAACTGCCAAAGTTTTAAATAACGATCATAGTAAGCCTATGTTTTGAGGTAATCAGACCAAACCAGAGAAGTTTGCTTGTAAAGTATCGTGCCTGGGTGTGTGCCCAGAAATATGGAAACTGGAACGAAATATGCACACAAATGCCTTGTGTGAAAGTTTATTAACTTGTTCATAAACATGCCTTTACTGAAAAAGCTTAGTATTTCGTACGAGTTAAACGACTATGCATGCCTTAAATAAATAAATGCAGACAACATCACATACATTGTTCTGAACCCAAAGTAAGTAGCTAAAGCACTTGTGTTATGGAATTCAGATACAACGAAGGTACCACAAACACCCAGACCCGAGACAATGTAGAAATGTGATTTTCTACATTGACCCGTCTGGGGATCGAACCCGGGACCTCAGAGCTAGCGACACCATGAAACCGGTGCGTACGCCACTCGACCACGGAGGTCGTCTATGAGAAAAGCCGTTGTGGTAGTGAGAAGCACCTTTGATGACGGTAACAGTCCTGGTCGAACAGGTTATAGGCCATGTTACAGGCACAGTTTAACAGAAAAGTGGGTATAGACCATGAAAAAATTATAACTTAAACCCTTAAGGTAACCAAAGAAAAAAAGAGAAAAAGCTCGTAATAAAAACGTTTTTATAATTATCATTTTTACATGTCATTGTCAGTTCAACCTTATCTACCAAACTAATAGAATGACGTCAGAAAAAAACAAATACATCTTTAAAAAAAGCTATCAACATAATCTACAGGGTCACACCAGTAAACACAAGAAAATCAATCCCTTTTGTTGTAAAACTAAACACAAAACACTATTCCCAAATAAGAATTCCACCATTGTCTGTCTATCAGTCTACTTATTTATAGACGCGCAGTAAATCTTTGTTCAATGTAAAAACATCTGGATATGCCCAAATCCGGAAGGCGCAGGCACACTGAATAATTTCTTAAACCTAACCTGTCTAGACTGCGACTAAACAAGAATAGGATCAGCGAATGTGTTGCTACCGAAATGTGAAAAAATGGGAATAGAATTTTAGAGCATGAATTTGTGTTTCGTTAAAAAGTATCGGAGGATCCGATAACACACTTTGAAAATACTGTATTGTGTAATTTGGTAATATATCAGTATAGACAAGAATATTTTTTATTTACAAGCATTTATTATTTATTATTTTTTATTATTTTGCTGTTAAAATTATACTTTATACGAGCAATTCTTACAATGGCATGTCAAGAGAATTGTTGCTATAAAATGGCGACTTTAAAAAAAAAAAACAAAATATTAATTCACATCCATTGGTTCCATGAACTATAATAAAATGGTTTTAAACCATATAACCTAAATACGTCATGTAAACAACACGTTATTTGAATAATATTATAGGCTGTAAAAACCTCGTATTTACTACCAGTAAACACTAGTTTAAGAGGAAAGGGGAGCGGACATTTTTCCATACAAACGCTCTCGTCTGTTTTCTCACTGGTTTCTGAACTTAGGGCTACGATTTTTGCAGTAATATAAATATGAACTAGATCCATGCCCCTACTTTTTCCTTTTTTAAGATAATTTTTATGCTTATTTTGACCGCAGTTTTCAGACGCGTTTTTTTCGAATTTGACAACAATAATCGAAAAAAGGAAAAAATAGAGGCACAGATTATTCTTTTCTCATGCAGCACATGAAATATCTTTAAAATTGGTTAAGAATTGGGGGAGAAAATAGACGAGAGCCAAACCTCGATTTTTCGTCAGTTTTTCGGTCTGAGCTGCAGTTGTCCTTATCGCACGAATTAGAGGGCGGGGGGAATTAGAGCGACAGCAATACTTTCTTCAAAAACAAAAATGTCCGCTCCCCTTTCCTCTTAAGGTTTTACTATTATTTTAAAGGCTTTCAGGAAATAATAACGAACCTTAGCAACGTGATCCAGTTAAATTCAATAAGGTATTGAAAGTTCACGATTTTTCCTTTACGGGGTGGCCATAGTTTGAGATAGTGTTAATCAAGTCGCCATGTTTAGAAACTGGTCAATATTTTAGCTTTACTTATTTACAAGTTACAACGGTTTTAAAATTGTTGCAACCACTTGGTTCTTAAGTACAAAAATCCATATTATTATATCAAATGATGAAAGATATCCTTACAAATGAACATAAATAAATGAAAAATAGATTTATTTCAATGTGGAACAGTAGCTTAAACTTAAATTAAATATAATTTGAAACTAATAATTAATACAATAAATATATTTTGAAAATAAAAGTTTTATTACTTCTCATTCGAATGGCAATGTCAAAAGCATGAGAAAATACAATAACCATGTCTCTAAATATGTTGTTATATGTCGGATGGAAACTACATTTTACATTTTTAAATGTATATTTTTAGTTTTTATTGTATATATTTAAAAATGCATTTTGTATGTATTTAAAAAAATAAAGGCAATAATAATAATATTCTTTATTGACTTTTTTTGTTGCAAATGTATATGATTCCCTGGCTTCTGAGCCAGTTTAAACTGTATTACAGAAGCCAGACACAATATTTTATGTATACGTGATAATGTTAAACCAGAACTTTATTTTGTTACTTTAAGTATCCTAAAATAAACAAGTCTTATAACACCATGTTCATGTTCTAAAAGTTCGTAACAAAATTAGATTTCGATCAATAAAACCGATGTTTCTAGCTTCAAAACCATTTTATAGGCGAGATGATCAAAACAGATAATTTTTAGTGCCTTTACGGTACCAACAAAACTATGACTCCTCAATTTGGGAGCTTATCTCAATCATTACGAGGTTTTTATTCGGTACAACTGGTTTTGAGAATAATTAGAAATATATATTTACTTTTGATGTGTAGTTCATTCACCTTGATATTGTATAGATGGTTATCTATAATGTCTAATATACAAGCAAAAGTATAAAAAGTACGTATACATAAATTTTAGAGTCAGTATACAAAAAAGTTAAGCAAACTCATTTTAATTCTGAAAAACGTTAAGGTTTTTCAGAATTTAAATAATTCTATATATTATGGTATGGGCTACTTAAATGGTGAAGAAAACTAGAGACAATAAAAATAGGCCTAACTAAAATACACGAAATTGACGAGATCAGAAATTACTACAAGCAGAGGATTGGAAAAAAGCGGTAGGCATTTTCCCAACAGTAGCATCCAAAGTAGGCTACAAAAACAAATAAAAAGACGACATTAAATAAATCAAAGAAAATAAAAAAAATAACGCGTAATTGTATTTCTAAGACTAAATATTACAAAGTACTTAGGAGTCAGGCAGACTCCTAAGTACTTTGTAATATTTAGGAAAATCCTAACATAATTTATTTTGGGATGGACAATAATTACAAGAACTCACAATGGGTCATAAATCAAGCTGAACGTTACAGAGGTCAAAGGTCGGGCCTTGTGACTCGATCTCATATTTATTTAAAGTTCTGAATCTATTTAGTATATTTCATCATCTTTGAAGAAATAAAGCGGTGATGAAGCTCATTCTGGTGATGAAAACAAACAAAATAAAAATGGCTTCCCATTCCACAGTCAAGTAATGAATTTGATTTATATAGGTAGGTACCGAAAAATAAAACAACATATCATAATATATATGGTCATATAGATGACATAATTAAAGTCTCGGGTCGAGTCTGGATGGACCTGGCACAGAACCATAGCAAATGGCACGAAAAAAGGGGAGGCCTATGCCCAGCAGTGGGAGGATAAGTGTGGATGATGATGACCAGTGGTCAACATGCTTGCTAGTTAAAGATTTCATCAAGATTTCATTCAATCCAGCATTCCCAATAATATTTGCCTTCACTAAGTCAGGACAAGCATAATAAAATCTAAAACTTACACCAACTAAACGTGAATAATCAAAGATGTTTTACATCAATAGGAACACAGCTAAAGAACTTATAAGTATCAAATTAAATTGGATAAGATAAGATGTTTATCAGAAAGTTTTTAATTGAAACCTGATATCAAATTTATTTCACCTCAAATATTTAACGTGGGCAAAGAATTCTACCGAATTATGGAGTCATTTACGACTTGTAATTTTGGCTATAATGACATTAGTAATTTACGACATGTAATTTTGGCTATAATAGCCAGAAGCATTAGTTTTAATTTGTACGACTTTGGTTACGCAAATAAATTCTTTGGATATCAAAGTATTGTTAAAGGCGATATTTTTTTTTCTCTTGCTAATGAGTTAGTAAAATCTATGACTAAGAATTTTTATACTATTTTTCCGGTTGTTAGTGATAAGGTTTGTGTTTTAAATGAAATAAAGGAAAGTGTAACAGTACATTATAGATAGTAGAAGATAAAAACATTATTTTTGGAAGGTCTCAAGCATATCTAAGGACATGATAATTATAGAAATAGTCATGTACAAAAGTTAAAGGATACAGCCATAAATATTCACAAACATGACAGTTATAAGTACGAACAAAAACTCAAAGGAAATAACTAATAACTTTACATTCAATAAAAAATCGATGGACGTTTTAGATAAAAGATTACTTATAGCGACAAAGCATGTCCAGGAAAGGCTAATTGACGGAATTTAAATTAATTTCAGCCTTTATTAACCTAAAAGTTTTAAAGCAATAGTCAATCATCTCCTTGCCATGTTGTCAATTATTTGGGATCGTAGTACGCATTTCTTCTACTCGTCATCTTAGCATTCGCTTCTTTCTTAATCATAATCATCTTTCACACATTCCATCTCTTCTTCGGTCTTCTTCTTCAGGTACATTAACAGTAATTCTAACTTTTTCAGTTATGTATTTCTACAGCAATACTTAAAACTTAAGAACCCTTATAGACAAAGGAGACATTAAGCCTTCAAATAGTCAATTTCAATCACGTTCCCAAAAACTTAAACGTACGATTTCCGTGGAAATTCTGAATTCAGTAATATAGCAGATAAATGTTAATGCGGGCGATATCTGATCGCCGTATCATTTGGGTCGTATTGAAAATTCATAACTTACTGGAAGCGGTGAAGGGACTCGCGTTTTAGATAAGGATGTGTGCAATTTACTTTACGTCGTCGTTTAAGATTTTAGTGAGGGGCTTGGTTTAAAAATGCGACGATTTTTGTAGTGATGATGAACATCTTGAGATCATCTTCAAAGCAAATATATTAATGATTGCATTGGTACATAATTATTTATATTACTAAACAAAGTATTCAGATGTTTTTGATTACTCTGTGCTGGCTGGATTTCAACTAAAAGAGGTTTTTTTAGAGTCATCATGCATGATGGCAATCTAAGGTTTTGCACTTTCAAAACCAAGTTCAGATTTTCGATATACCCTAAAGTGTGAAGAATTTCTGATTTTTCATCAGATAGCAGCATTGACCATCAATTTCTTCTAATTAGCTAAAACCTTTGGACTTCACGGCCATCGTAATCCACAACCTTCCAATCAACTTAACTCAATATCAACCAATTTTCTCTAATCTAGTCGAGTAATTCACACGTCCCATCACTATTAAAACTCAGTAAGGGTTCGAGTGGTTGTAACAAAAGTTTATCGATACGTTAGCTACGTTTTCGCTTTATCGAATCTCCACATTACTTCGGTTCGTGTGAGTAAATAACAATGCGTATTATATTACCCTTTTTTCTATTAAGGTGATTGTGTTAGCTTATTTATTGGCAATTTGCTTTAGATTTACTGTCTCGATAAGGTTTTGGGAGTTGATTGAATTAATTGAAGTTACTTCAGCACTTGGAGGTAAATATTTGATTACAGAATTTGGACCAACAAATGATTGGTAACATGAAACTGCTGATATCTTTTTTCAGGTAAAAGATCAAAGATGAAATGATGATAATGATAATGAATTCCTAATAATGCATAAGGTTAAAGTCAAAAAGATACAAAGCACTAAATCTTTTGCAATGTAAAAATATATTACTTCACAACACGACAAGGTCACAAAAGTTGATTTCAAATCATTTCTCTGATTCCGTTTTTATGACGTTACTAATGTAATTAAGCATAAAAGCAAATTCAGCCCGACCTTAAATCCTGACAAATTGCTACCAAGTAAAGAACATACTTCAACATCATTTAAAGAATACTGCAAAATAATTTTAAATTCCCCGAATTCGTTAAGCAAGATGATGCAGAATGGAAATCGTAACACATAAACTGGTACACTCGAATCCGTATGACTTTTAATCAAGCACCTTTCCCGCCATTGACAAGGATGACGATGAGTATTTTGACGCGTGTTAGTTTTATTTATCTATATAAGATTTAATTTTAGTCTTTGTTTGTTCTTGTATTAGATTTAAGTATTGAATTGTAAATAAAGTAGGTCTTTTCAAAAAAAAAAAAAAAAAAGTTAATTTGCATGTTCCCTTTGAACATGTTACAGAAAGCCATAAAATTAGACATGTTCATAATGTAACAAGCGATAACATGTTGACGTAATCTCCCGCATCGAAAGCCCCTGGGGATAGAGGACATAGAGACAAGAATGTTCTAGATGTCCTAAATTTTATGATATAAGCATTAGAATAGTAATTGATAGAATGGAAGAAGAATATAATTATAGTGGAAAAGAAAAAAAATGCACTAATCAAATGTTTCTCATGTATTTGTTTGCGGCATCGCAGCTTCGAAAATGACTTACCGAATTTCATGTACCTAATTTATTTTCATGTGAAAGCTTATGTGATGCAATGTGGATATTAATGAGAAGTCTGAAAATAATTACCATTTTTTTCTTTTTGTGTGACTAATTACCTACCTACTAACTAAACTACTGGGTAACTATTAGTACCTACTTAAAGTAAGTCAAAATAAAAAAAAATCGAAGTCAAATTCTGTTCATAATTACCATTTTTTTCTTTTTGTGTGACTACTTACCTACCTACTAACTACTAGGTAACTATTAGTACCTACTTGGTAAGTAAAAATATAAAAATCGAAGTCAAATTCTGTTCACCAATCTAATAAGACTTTTGTTATCCTTAGTAGAATAGTTTAGTGAACTATGCCATCACAGTATGTCAGGCCATTTTGTCACTGTCTCTTGCACGTTGAGTGATGTGAAAATGAAATCCCAATTTCACTTGGCAGCTTCATATTTGAGAAACAAAAGACAGGCAACGCAACTGAAATTCCTTGTTATTTGGAGTTAATTTACTCGGTGTCTAATGGTATTTAGGTTCATGGTTCATGACGACCTCCGTGGTCGAGGGGCGTACGCACCGGTTTCAAGGTGTCGCTAGCTCTGAGGTCCCGGGTTCGATCCCCGGACGGGTCAATGTAGAAAATCACATTTCTACATTGTCTCGGGTCTGGGTGTTTGTGGTACCTTCGTTGTATCTGAATTCCATAACACAAGTGCTTTAGCAACTTACTTTGGGTTCAGAACAATGTATGTGATGTTGTCCGCATTTAATTTAATTTAATTTAATGATATATAAGTATTAATACTACATAAGTATAAAAAACATTATAACCATTATTCTAGAATGTGGTACGTACTGTATAAATGCAAAATGCCTTGACAGTTTGTTTAAACTTTTAACTACCACTCTTTAATTACATTAAGACAGGAATAGTTTAAGAGTAGAGGGACAACATTAAAGCGCTCATCTCATAGAACTTCAACTACATAATATTGACGATAGAATTGAAACCCGTTAATTTTCATGCCTTATAACCTACATAGACCTTCGATATTTATTAAGTCACTACAAATTTTTAATCTATGTAGTCCGTCAGATAAATATGAGATAAGAATTTGTTAATTTTTCAAAATAACAAAAAAGAAAGAGCAATTCAAAAATCAGCAGTAGGCATAGAGTGTAAATGAGGGAAAAAAAAAATGTAAACATCCCAATTATTTAAAAGATAGGTGTACATTCTATATACTTTACTGAATCAGTTCCAGTATTATAAAATTTCGTTGTGGAGGATAAAAATGTCGTGGAGGATTCAAATAGAGAAGTTAATCAGACAAACCGGTATACGAATACAGACGAATACAGAATCTGCAAAGATTCTGTATCTAAAACTAACACAGTATACAACATTTTCCAGCAACAGTATTTCTGTGTTCCCATCCTTATACATCAGCTGCATCCGGATAGGTTTTATGCAAATACGTTACAGTAATTGCACAGTAACTCGTGTGCTCATTCATTAGGGGAACTTACGATATCTGAGCACGAATAAGTTTAGGAGAAACTTTTCCTTATATTTGTAGTTCGCTTCGTAATTATAATAATAATAATAATATTCCGGGACAACTCACACACGGTTATCTGATCTCAAGCTAAGCAGAGCTTGTGTTATGGTAACCAGACAACTGATAAACTTACTTATATATTTCTAAATACATACATATTATAGATAAATTACACCCAGACACCAGAACAAATGATCATGCTCATCACACAACATTTGTCCTGGGCGGGAATCGAACCCACGACCTCCGGTATAGCAGTCAGGGTCACTAACCACTAGACCAACAGGCCCGTCTTATTGTAGTTCGCTTCGTAATTGTTTCACTGATCGCAGATTTGTTTTTATATCAAATAACTTTGTTGGGGAGTTGTAACGAAAATGTATTAAGTGGTTTCTGATTTGTGAATTCTGATTTTTCGTCTTGTTTGAGGATAATTGAGTTGGTTTTTGTTTTTATTAGTTTGGTGTTTCTTGAGTACATTATGCCATATAGCTACTATTTACTTAACATCACTTAAATAATATTTAATTTTTTGTTTTTCAAAATATGTCACTTTAAGAAGTATAACATTACCATTAGTCTATCATTATTTGTATTGTCTAGATACTCATAGACGGTAAAATTACTTAAAAATAGTAACATACCTATTTCAATAGTGTAGTTTCAAAATATTTAAATAAACTCTATTCCTACTATTTCTAACAGTCCTAAAACCCATTTTTAACCATACATCATAACTGAAAGCCACAGTCAAATCCGAAACGTGATCAATCAGTCTGGTCGCCGTGAGCAAAACGTTCAGCTGTCAAACAGACCAGTGCTACTATGAACTGTTAATATAGGCCTGTCGCTATTGAAAGAGAGAAACGGCGCGCTACAATACGGCTAGCGACGTCCCACTCCCACAGCGACAACAGTTTTGTTTTAAGAGTTTATGTTATAGGAACTGTAGTGTTCATTCGATGATGCGGGCGTAATCATGAAATTGGGGACAATTTATTGAAAGTGATTTTGTAATCAATGTGAATTTGTGACGTGAAACAAAGTCATGTTTGACAATATTGATTTTTGAACACTGTTTAGCAGATTTGCTTTATTGAAATAATGATAAATTATGTGATGAAAGAGAGTTTAAATTGGAGAAGTTAAGATCAAGACAGTGTGAGTGTGATGACATATGGCTCTGAGACGTGGTCGCTAACGGTTGGCCTTTTGGAGAGGCTCAAAGTCACTCAACGAGCGATGGAGAGAGCTATGCTCGGGGTTTCTTTGCGCGACAGGATCCGGAATACGGAAATTCGCCAAAGAACTAGAGTTACCGACATAGCTCGAAGAATATGCAAGTTGAAGTGGCAATGGGCAGGCCATATCGCTCGAAGAACCGATAACCGCTGGGGAAGAAAGGTTCTCGAGTGGCGACCACGAACCGGAAGACGCAGCGTTGGCAGGCCTCCCACCAGGTGCCGATACCGACGATATCGTCAAAGTTGCGGGCACCTGGTGGATGCAATTGGCGAGTTGTCGTTCATTGTGGCGTTCTAGGGGGGAGGCCTTTGTTCAGCAGTGGACGTCTTCCGGCTGATGATGATGATGATGATGATGAAGATTAAGTGTATAAAATAAGTAATTTTGCCTAACAAATGAACGGAGTGTACACAAAGTATATGTACTTTTCCGCAGCAAAATAAAAAAGTATTATTGTATGTGTCTATACTACCAGAAACCTTGTCTTAAATAATATTTACTGAACATATAAGGTGAATAAAAATCGAGCTTATTTTTAATTTTCTATAAAAAAGTAGATCAAGATATATGTGAGTCAATAGCAATAAATCGAACGCATTGAAAAAAACTTAAATAGTTTTTTATTAGTTTGTCAGGAACTCGCATAAAATGGTTTATGTCATTGGTATAAAAACTTTATTATAGGAAAGCCGACAGTTCAATGCCAGTTACATAAAGTTTTGAATTACTTTGGTTTCTAGAGGCTATAATATAAAAGTTTAATACTAAACTACTTTTGATATTTGACCAATATCGGTGGGACTAGCTAACAACAATATAGTGTGGAATAAGGTAAGGAAGAAGAAATAAAAAATGGTGTAACAAAATTTCAGCATTTTTTTTCCATTTGAAGTCATACGATTTCATTCAATGGTTGTTTGTACTGTAATGTTACTTCAATCCTGAAGGAACTGAGAGAAACGCAGACAAGATTTAAATCGTTATATATATATAATAATCTATATCTACCGAGCCTTTTTCCCAAACTATATTGGGGTCGGCTACCAGTCTTACCAGATTCAGCTGAATACCGTATTTTACATGGAGCGGCTGCCTATCTGACCTCCACAACCCATTTTACTGGGGAACACAGTATCCCATAGTAAGACTGGTTGTCAGAATTGACTTAACGACTGCCAAAGATCTATGTATGACAGCCGGGACCTACTGTTTAGCGTACATTCCGTCACCCATTTAAATTTAAATCTTTATATTTATTTTTTATTGTATTTCTTTATATTTTTTCTATCCATATAGCCATTTGATAGGTCACTTTTGATAGTTGGTACTGAATGTCGAGATACTTTTTTTATATTTGTTGCGTCTAATCTGTCTACAAATTCCTTAAATCCATATTATCCTTACAACCTTATTTCAGATCAACTAAAGACAGAAAAAACTGGCCAAGTGCGAGTCGGACTCGCGCACGAAGGGTTCCGTACCACCGTCGTATGAGAGCCCCCCAATAAAAAGTTCAATATTCATTTTATGTGGTTTTTAGTATTTGTTGTTATAGCGGCAACGGAAATATATCATTTGTGAAAATTTCAGCTTTCTAGCTATCACGGTTTATGAGATACAGCCTGGAGACAGACAGACGGACAGACAGACAGCGGAGTCTTAGTAATAGGGTCCCGTTTTACCCTTTGGGTACGGAACCCTAAAAATAAAAACTATCCACCAGAAAATTGGAATCTTAGTCTACATATCCTAGCTTAAGTTTTGAAACTGGTTTTAAAACAGATAAGTATCCTGTTCAAAAGATTCCTATCTTTTAAACAAGATAAGGAAAGCAATCTCGAAGAGATTGTTTTAAAAGAAATGATAACATTTTAAAATGGTAGCTACCTAATTATGCTAAATAAGATATTCGTATGAAACCAATTAGGGTTAATTAATTCATTTGCATTTAAATGCTGATTGGAAAATTGAATATTGAAGTTAAATAAATAGAAAACTAAAAGTAATTATTTGCTTTTGTTGTTTGGAGAAAATGTAAATAGGTTTGTTATTTTTATAGTGAATACGTTTAGTTCGCTAATTGCTTTTAAATGTAAAAATGTACGGCAACCTGCACCGTTTTATAGGACGTTTATTTCTTTACTTGTTTGACTGAAGTCCTTTTTGTAATAAAAATATATTTTATTTTATAAATCTTGATGTTTAAACTACAACATACAGTGAAACTGTGCGGCATAGCCAGTTTACATAATAAAACTACTTTACAATCAAAATCAATCACAAATTCATCCAAACCAACCATTTTTTTCCTTTTAAACGTATTTAAAACTAAAACAAGTACACCTACTCTCCAATCAATTACCTAACAAAACACGTTTAATTAAGGGCACCCAAACATCGAACTCAAATACGTAAAAACACAATTAAAGGGTTTTATAAACATCGGCAGGAAACTTCAATTAACACTACTCATTAACGAACAGTTAAATGAAAAGATCTACCATAAAACAGTGAAAGGAACCCTAATATTTTGTGCTCACTTCCTGTACTAAATTGTCTCTCTGTTCCCTGTATACCAGAACGTACCTTAAGACGACCACTGTCGAGTGGTGTACACACTGGTCCCCGGATAAGTCATAGAATTCACTTTTCTACCTTGTCTCAGGTTGGGTGTTTTAGGTACCTTCATTGTCACTTGTTTTTTCCTTATTCTGTAACACATAAGCTTTAGCTTCACTTTTGGGTAAAGTAATGTATGTGACATTGTACACATTGACATGGGAAGTAGTAGTAAGGTAGGTATAGGTCATCGTATCTAGTTATCTACCACGGCATTATGTGTTAGAACTAGTCAATTAATAAAAGGAAATATTTTATAGCAGATTATATTGCTGATCATTTCCGTTATTGCATCCTACTTATGTATAATCCTTATTTAAATTATGTAATTTACAACGTAATATAGTATATAAAAACCGGTGATGTTTAGTTTCTAACCTTCAGAAGTACGGACGTCAGGGGCTTACTAATACGGTCCCGTAGGTACTCTCCAGGTAAGGATCCCTAATATTAAGTTCTAAAATATTCACAATTCTAAAGGGTGTGATCGACGGGCGAGCTGCGAGATCACGGTAAGCTCGCGGCGATTTTACTCGCGCCAAAATTCAAACATTAGTGAAGATCCGTGAGCCTGGCTCGCCAACTAAAAAACCGCGGTAAAGCTTGCTCGTCGATCACACTCTTCAGCTTTCTATGTGAAGTACATCCAAAAGATATAATCGTATTAGATCTAAACAATGTATCTCTACTTAACAGATGATAACATAGTTCTCAACTTACTTAGCATAACTTAACCTTGTGTCGGCGTTCTGTGTAATACAAGCCTTTAATTTGAAGCAAATTATAATCCAAGAGCTTGTGGGATACTCGTGTTATTAACGTTTGATGTGCAGATAATTATAATATACGCCTTCATGCCTCTAAACAACTAATTTACTATTGACTAGCTGTGCCTGCAACTTCGTTCGCGTGGATGACGAAGCTTATCAATGAGTCTTTAACCATTAAGGCTGCCCACGCGACGGAAGCTTAAAAAATTAAGTAACTTCTCTCGTTTTCCCAACATTTCCCTTCACTGCTCTGCTCCTATTGATTTTAGCGTGATGAAAAGTATATTATAACCTGCCTAGGAGTATGAAGAATAATTGTACTAAGTTTCGTTAAAATCCGTCGAGTAGTTTTTGTTTCTATAAGGAACATACAGACAGACAGACAGACAAAAATTTTACTGATTGCATTTTTGGCATCAGTATCGATCATTAATCACCCCCTGATAGTTATTTTGAAAATATATTTAATGTACAGAATTGACCTTTCTACAGATTTATTATAAGTATAGATAGAGGACTATTTACTATTGATAGAGGACTATTCAGAGTAAAACTTGATGCCTAGGCTAAGTGTAAGCCGTATGGATTGACAATAACTTTCAACCGACTTAAATAAGAAGAGGAGGTTGTTTTTTTTCTGTTACGCATAATTTTCAGCAATGGTGGATTGATTTCAGAGGTGGTCCCATACAAACGTTAAATCGATCAAGTAGATTGCTTTTTCGTTTTTGTTTAATTATTTTTAGGTAAACAATTTTTTATTTATTTATTTTAATTTTAGTTAATTACAACGGTTGTGCACCAATGACAGTAACTAAGCAGCAAGAAAATATATTTTTTAATAAAAACATTAGTAAAACTACCGGGATCCCTCCGTATTTCGGTAGCACGTTAGACCCATGGTCCCGACTGTCATACGTTGAACTTTGACAGTCGTTAAGTCACTACAATTCTGACAACCAGTCCTACGACAGGATACTGTGCTATCTATTTAATGGGTTGTGTTGAAGTTGAATCCGGTAAGACTAGAAGCTAACCCCGTTAAAGCTTGTTAAAGAGTCAGAAGAGGTTTTTTTCCATACAGTACACACATAATAGTATAACAGATATACAAAGTCGTTATTACACATATCTTAGACTAATAAACATTTAGAAATAAAGAATCAAACATTGGCCAAAATGATTTGATGTCGCGCGATAACGTTACAAGGTCGTTTTAATAAAAACAACATTATGAAAAATAGAAAAAAAAAATAGTTTTATAATCTTTGCCTGATTATTATCAAAATAGCACTTACGGAATAGTTTAACACGTGTGGCTCACTAAATTATCAAAACTCTAAAATTACAAGCGAGGGAAAAATTATCTGCCGACAATGGCCGACATTGAACACCAACGTACAAAACAAAAATACAGATAAGCATAATAAAATACAAACACAGCACCGACTTTCTCAAGGACAAACGGTCTAGTTAACTTTTCCGTACCCAAAATAAAGATATAAATAAAATAAATTGGTCGTTAGCCAGCGCAATAAGACCATACGTTCTAACTACATTACATAAAGCATTTTAATTAGCTTAATTAAGTGATAATTAACTGAAAAGTTTGTTAACGAATGTTTTAAAAGTGTCTCAGGTTTCTTGCTTGCCTCATTTGGAATTCAAATTGATGTAACAGGACAATTTATTGTGAGCATCTTTTCTTATATATTATTGTCCGTTTCATATGCTGTTGGCATCTTTGTTTAATCTTGTAAAAGATTTTATTTGTGTTTAATATTTGAATTTATTATTTTTTAAGTGTTGAGCTAGATCAGCCATCTCAATTCCTCTGACGCCACTCAGTCAGTGGCATGAATGGCAGTTTTAGTGATAACCTCCATTGATAAGTATCTGTAGATACCTTTTAATATACCTACCGACTAGCAAGTTTCAAAAGGACATTTTAGGACATAAGGATTTCAGCAACAGTGATTGTTATAATTGTTCCACTATAAATATGTTGCATAATATTGGCATCATAATTTTAATTAATTTGATTCGATAAAAAGAAATAATAATAAAATGAATGTCCACACGACATTATACCTAGCGGTTCAATGAACGGATCTGTATGCACAAGGTTGCAGGTTCGAACCCAGGCAAGTACCAATGTGGCTTTTTCAAAGTTATATGTACTTTCTTATTATTCTAAGACACTACTGACAAACGGTGAAGGAAAACATCGTGAGGAAACCTGGATTCCAAAATTTGGGATCTGAATTCGCCAATCCGCAGAGAGCAATCGTGGTGATCAATGCTCGTGCCTTCTCTATTATGGGAAGAGGCCTGTGCCAAGCAGTGGGACATTAATAGGCTGGATTATTATTATTATTAATAAAATGAAGTATTTAACATTGCATTACCGCCTAATTATTTACATAGTTCAACTGAACAGGTAAGTACAGAACGTAATAAATATCAAGGATCAAAGGACCACAGAGCGCAAAAGGACCAAAAAACAAATTCACTTAAACTGCACAATACGTAACTAAAAAGCCGCTTCATTCAAAAACTTATAAATCAAAGGCGCTCATTAAAGTCATCGGTTGTCTGAGCCATAAAATATTTCCATACGCTTAAATAAACAAAATTTAAAATAAATATTTTTCAGAAGTCACAAAAATACGATAGGCCATTGTTTTTTGGAACTTTGTCGTAAACTATCGGCAGATTCTGTATGTTTCAGGTTTGTGGCATTTTTTTTTCATCTCAACTTTTTTTTTTATCTTTTCCAACCACTGGATTCACCAAAAATACACAAAAAGATTTAAAGCAGCGAGAAGTACGGTCCATGATTTTATATAAAATAACTGCGAATAACGGAGGTACTTATGTATGTAAGGTTAAATCTTTATATTCCAATCACTATACTCATCCAAACCTTTCATTTGAGAGACCCAGGCGCAACATTCTTATAAATCATCCTTAAATAAATTTCTTGATAAATGGTAGCTTTTAAATTAAAGCTATTAAGACATAAAATAATCAAGCATTTCTGAAAACTGATACCCACCCATCCAAATCGCGACATAGCCATATCAGACTTCGAAAACCGTCCAAAAGTTATTTTAAAAGTTCCGGTCATAAAAGATTCACACACACTCTAATATTCTACGACTGATGCATGTTTACGTACAATTTTGAAAACATCTATCCGATCGGCCGTTTAAGCTTTGAAAGTTTCTAATTTTGGTCCTTTGATCCTCTTGTGATGATTATCGTTTTCGTGTAAGGAATTTTAATGAATACCTATTGGGGAAAGGTAGGTTAATAGAGTATGTGTGTATGTATGTTTGTTTGTAGATATTGATGTGATCAGTGTTATGTTTGTTTCATTAATTAATGTTGTATTGATAGTTGATAGTTTGATGTTGTCATTGGTATAAATGAACGGATGAATTTGTTTGCGTTAAATGCTAGTAAATAGTGAAGGCCGTACGGTTTGACCGATAATACAGGTTAAGCCGCGCTCGCTGCGGTTGGTCCGTGGATGGGTGACAATTTATAACATATCGAGACCCCTCCGTGTTTCGGAAAGCACGTTAAACAGTAGGTCCCGGCTGTCATACATAGATCTTTGGCAGTCGTTAAATTAATTCTGACAACCAGTCTTACTATGGGATACTGTGTTCCCCAGTAAAATGGGTTGTGGAGATCAGATAGGCAGTCGCTCCATGTAAAATACGGTATTCAGCTGAATCCGGTAAGACTGGTAGCTGACCCCAACATAGTTGGGAAAAGGCTCAGGAGATGATGCTAGTAAATAGTGAAGGAAATACGGTATGTGAAAGTAGTAGTTAAATATCAGTTGAATGTTCGTAGCTTTGGTTACCTACCTGCAATTAAACAAGCGTGGTGATCAATGCTCGTCCCTTCTCTATATGGGAAGAGGCCAGCAGTGGGACGTATATAGGCTGGTTTATTTTATCAATAACATCAAAATTTGAAATTTTAGTTAACTTCAATGTAGTAATGATTCAAGCTAAAAGTTTGTCTAAAAGTTCTCTTAGAGTCCTAAAATAAACTCAAAAAAACAAAAGCGACGATCAAAATCGCATGTCGCGTACAACACAACATTTATACAACCATAACAACAAAAACATCAACACATCACAACTATTTATAACGACGATCAATTAAACGTTATATCAAAGCAAAACAACTAACAAAGCTGAATTATTTTTATCGTCGAAACTCACAAACATATTATTTTTAACGATTAAGGAGTTATTTTTATGTCAGGAGACGAAGCATGAAATCTACGGCTCGACAGATCACACTTCCGCTTAAAAACATCAGAAAAACAGATCATTGATGTGATTTATGACATAAATATTGAACAAAATTTGTCGTAAAGCACACTTTATGGGTTCGAGCCTCTATTCGAAATTTCCCTTCGTATTATATTTCAGTCCTGATTAAATTATGGGGGCAATAAACAATTTTAAAGAGACTGACGCAACCGTAAGCAATTATGGTTGTAAATGAATATATCATACATATTGATTTACAGTATGGGTTTAATGGTCCGGGTTAAGTTAGAATATAAAAGTGACCGATGGCAGTCGGGATTTAATGCTCGAGATATTTTCAATTGAAATATAAATACGGAGTAAAAAATATGGTATTGTAATAAAAAAGTCGTTTTATTTCAAGCCTATAAGGCTACTGTTGGTAAACATTTTGAAAATGTTATTGTTGCAGAAATATATAACAATTTAAATTGTGTTCAATAACAATCGCTATTATGGTATGCTTTAGCAAAATCACACCAATTATATTTAAACTCAGGCTCAGTACTTTACGTAGCCGATACGGAGCTAAACGTTTAAATTATAAAGGCTCCCCCACACAGACGCGTTATTAACGGTCGATAATATCGCATGCGTTATTGCGATATCTGTTTTCAGTACATTTTGTATTAGGATGGTCATGTAGTTACACACTGCTGCGATAATAACGCCGCATTCGAAGTAGGACGTTGCGTTTCTGCGTCCTGCGATATTCCGATATGAGTTCTAGAAGATACATTCATACCCGAGAGAGATGGTACAATAGTGCCGTCGCGGCGCGGCGCTCTCTCGTAAGAAATATCGGACGATAAAAACGCAGCTGTGTGCAAGGAATCGGGACGCATTATCGCAATACCGCATGCGATTTTATCGTCCGATAATAACGCGCCTGTGTGGGGGAGCCTTAATACTTTTCTATTCAAGAAAACAAAAGGGCCTGTATTATTATCGTCTTAATTATGTGGTGGAAAAGAGATGGTATCATCTGTCTGTGTAGCTCCATCCTTGTCGGAACAATAAAGAATCTAATACATAACGACGTCCCCGGGGAATAAACCGGTAATCGCAAAAATCAAATTTTACAGGAAAAATGATTTAGTGTTTTTCGAGTATATCTCTTTAACAAAGGAGAATAATGAAAACATTGTTATATGACGGGAAAGCTAATTTTTACCCGAACAGTTTAAAGTATTAAGTGTAACTATTAGATACACACAGAATTAGTTATTCACCAAAATACATATTACCGAAAATGGTTTCAAACAATTTTTAGGGTACTGATATCTTACGATCCTGACTTATCAACATTATTCCAGTAATGTTTACTTACCGAATTATTATTGTAACTTTCTTAAAAATCTTTGGCATAATAGTGCTTTACTGGATTATTCAACGTGTTTTTTCATTACAGAGAGATATTGTAATCTTCAGTTACCGACTTATTATGGTAAAATTACAAATAGCCATAAGAAGGTAAAGTAATGTAACCCGTATTTTATAGGAAATTTTTGGTAGTCATATTTTCGTAATCATTAAAAGCTGAGTATGTAAAATAATTTTGCTATCGGTATCTTCGAGAGAATAATTAAAGAAAACTCATAAAATGTATTAAAATTATAATATTTATTAGAAACAAAGTACTCATAGAAATCACAATTACAATCAGTCAAAATATAAAAAGTAGCCAAGTAAAAACATTAATAACTAATCAGTATTATCATCATTGGTCTCACTATTATCGCCGTGATCATTACAATTTTCTACAAAAATCAAAGACTCATAAAATCTGTGGTAATACCGTGGAATCGCACCACTATTGCACAAAGAATTTAAATGAAAAATGCCTTTCTTATAGGAAGAGGTTGATGATAAGGACGTTCCAATACAGTATCTTCTATCAAAGCATCTGGCTTAGGTTTTCGCCAACGTCGTTTGGTTTGGAATTAATTTGAAATATTTAATTCAGAATATGCCTCATCAAAATCATATTTAAAGACGTGAGTCTTTACAGACTTGGACAGGGAAATGGTTAAGTCTTGGTAGTCTGACCAAGAATCGAATGGTTTTTTGCTTGCACTAAGCACATCACAGCGGGCACAAACTTCTTTTATTAAAATATAGTGTACTTATGTTTATTAAAATAAATAGATGACTGAATATGGGTTAAGTGAAGTTGAGTGAAGATTGCGTCAATATTATCATTACTGATAACTTTAAAAACCTGGCAATGGGCTGTACGCAGCCAAATCTTTACTTAGCATTTTTGGATAAATTGAGATTTTCTCAGCCTAATATTTACTAAAGATTTTAGAGATAGAATACTTAATTAAATAATTTATATACCTATGCAGCGCAACAACTGAAACAAGTTAAGAAAGAAAACACCATATATCACATTTTTTAATTAAGAACGATTAAATTCACACATAGTTAAATTGTTTTTTTGTCTTCAGTCACTAGTAGAAGATGGATTAGAAAGTAGCTACTGTTTCAGTAGGCGGTATTGATACTTATGTTTTTTTCAGGGCATATAGTATAAGCCATGCTTTTGCACCTATGGTTAAGACAAAAAGATTTTGTACTACTAGATGTAATTACACAGACTGCTAGATAAATTTATATTAATTAGAGTTTGGCCAGGTTTTGGTGCGCTTAATGCAGAATAATTTAAACTTTAATACTATTGTTCTCAGGATTGCTATGAGGTGTCTTAAGACATTGATTGTTATTCTATAAATAATACTGGTTATTTTGTAACATTGTGTGACTACGATTGTTGATCAGGATAATTCAAAACAGAACAACTCAAGTTTAGTTTATTTAAATGATTGCATCTAACTAGAAAGAGTTCTGCACAAGTGCATAGTATGCATTTATGTATAGGACATGCCTACTTATTTATTCTAAGTTTTGTCTCAACATTACCATCTCTTGAACATCTGCATGGTAAATAACATACTTATATCGAGAACGAGGCATGGAGTGTATAATAGATGATCAAACGAACTTACCTGATGTTCGATCATTAGGTATTATACGAAGTGCCTCGTTCTCGATATATGTTCCCTACCCATCCCCCCCTTGGTAAAATTGAGATAACCTACGAGACTCTAAAGGAATGAAGTTTGACAGGAGAAAAAAGACAGTCTGACACTAATACTTCGTTTAGTTTTGGATCTGAAAGAGTTTAGTTGCCAAGCGAAAGCTGCATGGTAAATAACATATATCGAGAACGAGGCACTTCGTATAATAAAGATCGAACATCAGGTAAGTTCGTTTGATCATCTATTAGTGTGCGTAATGTGCGTTACATGTGCATTACAATGACGACCTCCGTGGTCGAGTGGCGTACGCACCGGTTTCAAGGTGTCGCTAGCTCTGAGGTCCCGGGTTCGATTCCCGGACGGGTCAATATAGAAACCAACTTTTCTACATTTTCCCGGGTCTGGGTGTTTGTGGTACCTTCGTTGTTTCTGAATTCCATAACACAAGTGCTTCAGCTACTTACTTTGGGTTCAGAGCAATGTATGTGATGTTGTCCGCATTTATTATTATTTATTTAAATGTAGAAACGCGTCCTTGACTCGCCGAGCGCGAGCAAGTTCCCGCCAATACGTATAGAAAAGGTATGAATTTTTACCGGGATGATAACTGTAACAGTGCATTACCGAAAATTTCTACCACAATATTTACGATAATAAACCTGTAATCGCATTAACTAGATTTTTTTCTGATATATTTAACAGTATTATTACTTTACCGAAATGTAGCCACAGAACTTAATTTGTAATAATGTATTACGTTATTTTTCTGGTAAATAAAAAAATAAAAATTTCCAAAGAATAAAAGTGTTATAAGGAAAATCATTAGAAATTACCGCAGAAAAAAAATAAAAAAAATTGTATAGGTGAATCCCGACCTATAGATGCCGAAAATGACATAACAGTAAAAAGTCAGTAACAGTATAATACAGGTTTATTCCTTGGGGGCGTCGAATTAATAAGGTCTATTCCAAAATTAAATTAGAACAATCCAAAAAACACGACGTACACAAATTGCGAATAATAAAACCGCTATGACGTCATAAAATATAAACGACACTTCTTGGTTCGGTACATATTTTATTAAAAAACTTTAGTCGTACCGTCACCAGGAGTTTAGGAGATACCGATCTCACTCTATATTGAAACATTTTACACACCAAATATTTTGGAGGACTTCAATGTCCCTAACTTGTCCACAGAGAGACGTAAATTCATAGAATTGAGATAGAAGGTCTATGGGGAGTTTCGCAAAAATGATGCCTATTTTTGGTTTTCTAATATTTAGGATGAAATGGTTTGTGTGGTCGTACTGTTTTTGTCTATATCCATAGTTGAACATAGACACGTGTATTTTTAACCGACTTCAAAAAGAGGAGGTACTCAATTTAAAAAAAGGTATCTTTTTTCAGTTTGCTAAGCGAAATCTTCCTCCATTATGGATCACTTTCCAAAAATCTTATGGTTTTTGGACCTAGATAAATTTGATTGTAGTGAATTCCTTCTTACACATTATGTAAAATCAATTACTCTGGAATACGCACAGTAATTCTATTTATGGAATTAAACTCAGCCACATATATAATCTTTATCTGGTAAACCAGAAACCAATGAATAAAGAACACATTAAAAACCTGAGATGCTTATATAGTCATTATACAGTTCTCAAAAGGGAATAATTATGTTGTTATTCGTTGATTATAACTCGTTTCTTAGTATCAAGCTTGCGTAAATAGAGCAATAAAATCTTCGTACTTGATACATACTAACACGCTTAAGATATGGAACAAGTTAGAAGACCTTATCTTATGCATACAGTTACTTATTTGCTTACACAGCTGTGTTTATTTACGAAGTTATAAAGCGATTAAATTCTAATTTGTTCTTATCAAAATATCGTTGGAGTATGCAATCGATTAAAATGGTCGATTTTAAATTCTGCGACACTAGATATAAATAGTGATAGTAAATATTTATATTTTTTTACCCAGGTCGTTCATATCATTTAATAATGTTATTTTCATTTAAAACAATACCTTACATTTTATTCATGTATATTTTTATTGATCCATCCTTTTTTGTAGTTCTGCACGCCGGAACGACATCGCCGTCGAGGTCGTCCGCGGCGCAGTGTGATGATCTAGTCAGTTATGCGGGACGCACGTGGCCAGATATCGCAAAAGACAGACAGGTTTGGAGGACGGAGGCCTTTGCCCAGCAGTGGGATCAAAAAAATATCGTTTTGGTCGTTCTACCCATTTGCAGAAGCCACAAAATTAAAACATTAAATAACTCTCTCAATTCCATAAAACCAGCCAAAAATCTACGTACTAAAACAAAAACCGTTCCATAAATATTTAATAAGCCCACAAGGAAGTAAGAACAAAGTCCACTGAGCGACATAAACCTTCAAAATTAAAAAAGAGAACTCCCGATGTTGATTCATTAAATATGGCTGAAACTTTTAAGTCGTTCGAAACTTCAAGACTCGGAAATTACTCGTCCGTCTTAAGAGTATGTTGATAGCGCTGTTAAAGAATCGGCGGTCTTATTACGTATCTGCAAGAGCAATAGCAATTGACGGCAACATTTGTGCAATCATTGCTGTCAAATTGCTAATTTGTTTTAAGCTTTTGCGATATGTAATATGGATCTTCAATTCGTCGGAAAATTTAGCAAATATAGCTAAATTTGCTTTTGCAAGTCGCGTTGTTTTTGCATATACTACATACGTAATAAGGCCGCGGATATGATCATATTGAAGCTTCGATTTTATGTTTAAAGTTATGGCAAAGTTAATGGGAATGAGGGATGAAGAAAATTATGTTGATGCAAAAAGTCTTAAAGTAATGTGATAATTTGGCGAAGTGCGGCTATGTGATCGGTTTTAAGTGAAAGTGTTTGAGGTAAATGTAATGGATCCCATAATTTTGATGATGGTTTTTCAAACGTAAATGAGGAAATAATGCTTAAAGAAGCGTATCAGAAGCTACGTAACGACTTAAAAGTAAAGTCGATTGATCTGTTCCCAATTAGTGATTTACTTCAAAAAAAATGAGCAGGGTGATGATGGTGATGAAGTATCTGTCTAATATGGCAACAATGAAGAATATTTAAAAAAATATATACCCATAAATGTATATTTCGTATAAAGGCTAGCTTTATGAAAATATACCAAAGTGCAGTGAAAAACCATAATAATCTCCAGGGAAAGCACTCATAACGAAACCCAAAAATAAATTAAAACAAATTCTAACTCCCCACCAATCCGGCAGCCATTAATAAGAATAAGTTGATAAAATTCTCGCTCAATATTTAAATTTACTCTCCTGAGAAAATAAGTCGGTAAAGATACCTCATTTCCTTATCATCAGAAGGAAAGACAAAGTTGTCAGACACTTTGAGGAACGCGTCAGCATCCAAGTTAACTTTACTTTTAAGATCTCCTTCGGCTTCACAAAAGTTTACGTAACAAGGAATTAGATTACTATTTATAAATAATCTTGTTTTTGAATTATGTTTTTTTTTGATTTGCTGTTTTGTTTGGATGTTGTTTGGTTTTTGGACTTTCAAATAAGTGATGGCGTCTTTGTTAATTGGACCTTATATTTTAACCTCGTCTGTCCCCAGTAAGACTAAGAAATAAGGAAACGGTTGTCCTAAATAAAAAAAAAAACAATAAATCTTCGTATGCTACTTTAGTCATGGGAGTCAAACAATTGCCTCTTTACCATATTAGAAAAGATAAGCAGCGATCTTTATTCCGAATATACCTAAATTGTAGAAAACGTTAGGTTTCAGTATTAATGTATTGGGAACGTCTTATTGACTGCATTATACTAACGCAGTCACGAGTTTGCCCCACTGAGTGGGTAGGTAGTACGATTGAATAAAATTGGTTAGTTTAAATAATCAGAATTATTAACAGACTAAAACAACAAAAAAAAAAACAGGATTTCGTACATTCTCGAAACATCCATTATTATCGAAGACAAACCAGAAAACCTTTACAAAAGTTTTTAATGATGACGTCAGTATAAAGAAAACGGTAAAATACTTTTAAACACCTTAACATGCTTATGCCAAAGACGAAATTCAATACAAAACTGAGGTAAATTCTATCACCTTTAATTGGCAACAAAGCATTGATTTATTTAACAGCTCTAACTACGTTGATTTTTACATTGACACCTAATATTAAAACCTCGTTTTCATCAATATTCGAGACAATATTTTAGAGTTTATTTAATTTATAAATATTGTCCATCAACCATCTAACAGGAAATCATAAATTCAAAACTGATAGATTTTACTGACAACTTAGATTAATTCTGAACATTATCTTCTTTACATTCACTTACAGCAATAGCTCCATTCATTAACTTAGTTTTAATACTTTGAAATAATTTAGCTTGGTCAATGTTAACCCATTTTATCGTACCATATTGGACTAGCGTGACTTACGTTACCAAAATGGCTGAACGATCTAGCGTTTTCAACCATCGTTTACGATTTTCGTAATGTCACTTAGTTACGAGCTTGGTCTTTCCCACTCTATTATTCATCATTCAGCTATCTGGCCATTGATCTTGGCCCTTTATAGGTACTAAAGCATTGCCTGAATGAGTTAGTCATTGGAAGTTGTACGATTACTTGGGAGTAGTTTATGCCTTAATTGGAAGGTGGCACTGCCTACGCACGTTGCACTATCTTTAATGAATGAATCTCATTGATTCCCTTCTATGTTGGGTTTGAAGTGATAATTGTCTGTATTGTTTCATTAAAGTTGTTTATTGATGTGATTAATTTTGAATGGATTGTGTTTCGCGATTGGAAAATGCGAAGGTTCAATTTCAGGTTTTGTTTCATAATGTTAAATTTTGTACTAATTGTTCATTGTCGTTGGCATTTGCGCTCCTTTAGTTTCATTTAATTTTGGCTTAGTCTGATTACTTATATCCTATATTGAAAATATTTTTATAGTCCACACGTTGTAAATATATATAAATATAAATCCAAAACACTTAAATAATTCTTTGGAATCAACTTTTATTGACACGCCTAGAAGCTATTCTGCCAACCACACAAGAATCACTAAGCCACTAAATCCAACCTAAAACAGATAATCCTATTGAAATGTGCCAATCAACTCAGTTGTAAACTCAAACAATGGCGCCAAAATAATCAGTACATTCAACAGTCTAAACACACAACTAGTTTTAATCGTCCCTTTCTCGCATTACGGGCCGAGCCTCAGTAATCACGAGTTAAATCTTCCTAATGACTGGCCGGCCTCATTCGAGGCTCCCGTCATTATCTTAGCTAGGGTTAGGCTACAAACTCCAACGAGCCATTAATAAAGAGATTTAGGGACCAAGAATTTAAACTAGCGAATTTGGCTTGTTGAAAATAATGTATTCGATTGTTTTATTTGGGACAAGATCACACACGTCCCAAAACGATTCATGTAAGCTAGGATGCCACGGCATAGCCACTCCATAAAATTAATTGTAATTTTATCGACTACAATAAATACATTGGCATTCGACAATACCTACATAGGTATTGGATTGGTTTTGGTAACAATCAAAATAAACATAGGATTTCAGCGTAATTCCCTGTAGCCTTTTAAATCCTTAATAACTATGTAATTAATATTTATTTACCAGAGATTACTTACTGACTTATTTCTAAGTAATCTTCGGTGTGGTAAATATTTAATCGATATAAGCCCAAGAATATGTGCTGTTAGAAACCTATACCGTTTTTGAGGACCAATATATTATAATAATAAAATTTCAATTTAATAAATACTTATTTTTTGTAATGTTCTACTTTATCGTGTTCTACTCTGAGTATACCTGACTAGAAATTCCAAAGTGATATCAATGTTCCAATTAAATTTGCCATCCTTATATCTATTCAAAGTGGAGATGCCATGTTGCCATTTTATCTCCAATGTGAACTTGCTGACGCTCCACAGATAACTTAGTTTCATGAAAATTCAATTTGTGGTTGTTTTAAATTAGATCTGGACTAATAAGATCACAGGTGGCGGAGATTCTAGGTGGCTTATTAGAATAGTTTGGAGCTTGAGGGAATAAGTGCACCAGACCCTCTGTGGTGGCTCTACGTTTATTAATATTTTATAGTATGAGTGGAGATTGAATATTTAGTTAAGTTTCTAGTACTTTCGGTATGTAGAAGGATTAAGGAAGATTACCTTTTGGCAAATATGGAAAAAATCATTTCTGGAACAAAGAAGGAGCTTTTCAAAAAAAAAAAGCGTAGGTATCTCATTACTATTATATTTAGCCTGTATTATCCCACTGCTGGGCAAAGGCGTCCCTCCATTCTTTCCAACCCGGTCTTTCTGTCTCGGTCTTGTGCTTACATACTATTATTTTTTATACTTATAAAAATAAATGAATAATGAAATTATTGATTTGATAGGCTGAAACAGACATTAATCAATTTGACCTTACTGGTAGTACCCTAACCACAGTTTATAGGTATATATTGGAATGGAAGTCGTTCAACCTCACAATTACCCACCCACATAAACAAAAATAATCTAAACCAATCACATCACCAACCGCAACGCAATTTAGAACCTAAGGTTTAGACTTGCAAACCATCACGACTCGCAATATTTCAGCTGGTATCGGATTAAAATTCTCAAGTGGCACGCATAATCGGTGGATCTGACCAACTTCGAAATAACTAAACTAATGTTATTCAAAACGTGTCGTTGCATTTATCCTAAAAGGAAGATCGAGCACGACTTACTGACAGGCAACTCCTTATAAATCTTAGTCGCATTTCTACTTGCTAAAAGGTTCGCAGCTAGTTTAAAAGTTTTAGAAAATTTTTGAAGAACTTTTTGAGGTAAATCTTGTTGTTGGGCATTTTAAGAAAATTTACCTTGTAAGAAAATCGCGTTACTTTATTTGGAGAGTTTATTAAGATTTGTGTTGAATATAATACGCTGAGATCGCTGTGATTTTTTTCAAATAACTACGAATTTCGATGATAAAGCTTTCGAGTTTATTTATGGAGGTAAACTAAACTATAAACATTATATTTTTTCTACGCAATGGGTTTACTATGCCTTCGGATAAAGCACAATTTCAACTTATAAGCCTCCTTTAACAACTCACATTATGAAAATTGCAATTTCCTCCCAACATTTTCACTAAAACCGCTCCCATAGTTGAATAGCTTCTACATTTTCAATCTGATCTTTACCCAACCTAATCATATTAAAACCATATAATACCAACCACAAATATAAAAATATTCTTACCAAGGAACATCTTACAATGAACGAAGATTTTATCTTACATTTTTCATTTTCCGAACTCTAATGATTTTAAATGAAAAGAAGGAAAAAAGATACACCATCCATTTAGGTATCAAATGAATGTTTCATACTTTCATTTCAATTTGACCGATCTATTAATAACACTCGAACGAATCTGAATAAAATATAGAAAATTTAAAGGTCAGATTTGAGGCACCTGTGGATTCTTTAGAAATGGAGTGGTATAAAAGATATCAAAGCCTGTCATTACTGAAGGTTTCCACAATGCCTTTGATGTTGGTCAAACTTCGAGAATGTGGTTTCAATGTAGATACGTTGCGAAGTTTATTTTTGATATCATTTTGGAATGCACGGCTATTGCTTGTGGCATTTCGTTACTTTTCATAATTTTGTTGACTTGTACAGTCGTGCGATAGTGCTAATAAAAACATGCGAATCTAAACTTTATTGCATTGTCATAAAGAAGCAACATCGTATCGAGCCCATATACTTGAATGAATGCGAAAAAGCTTAATCTACTATAAGTATGATTGTTTCGATTTAGACATCGATATAGATATGGGGTGTTTTCGTTTAGTTTATTAATTTATATAAATTTATTTTATTGTAGAAAATAAACTAAAAAGAAGAAATATTACATTCTTTAGTAAGTAAGATATTTTATTTCAAATAGGCCTTTTTAAGCTCTTTCAAACGTTAAATTACTCTCCAAACGGATATGCAAGGTAGGTACATAAGAAATTAAATAAGTATTTTTAATCCTAGATAAAAGTATCATTTACTGACTCATAAACTATAGAATTACAGACTTAATGAAAAATACCAAAGCTATTGATGAATACCAGTAGTTACAACTTCATTAGCATTAAGGATTTGCTTAGATATTGCTATGCTTACACCGAGAGTTAACATGTGAAATTGAGAACTTCGAAAGTGGCGAAAGCGACCACTGTTAGCGCTTAGTACTTGTATATCATAGTACTAAGTATTAGCTAGGCACGAGAATAAGTTCTATGTGGGCTACTAGAATAAACCTATAACCTAAACTTTATTAGGTTAAGGTAGATTTTTCTAAAACCTAGTTCCAAAAGATAAGTAGATATTTTTTTTATTTGTATTTCTATGATATGTAAACATAAATGAAGCTGTAAGCAACTTTGTCCACGAAGTACAATCGAAAATAGCAGACTGAAACTTTAAACCCAACAGGGGCTTTTTATTATGACCTCGTGACCTAACCCAAAGTCATCTTGAATAGTTTACCTTAAAAATGCCATAAAAACAAGAGAGAGATTTTATTTGCTAAAATTAAAAAAAAGCGTATTTAATCTTCTTCTTCTATCTATCTATACTTATAATAAATCTGTAGAAGTGAAAATTCTGTACATTGAAAATAACAAAAAAAGAAATGGCGGGGGTGTTACTAGACCGACACCGAACCCAAAAGTGTGAAACATTTTTTTTATGTCTGTCTGTTTGTTCAGGTATCACGCAAAAACTACCGGTTCGATTACGATGAAACTTGGTATAATTATTCTTTATTATCCTGGGCACCACACTGGGTAGTTTTTATCCCGTAAAGTATAAACAATAAAAAACAAACTTAATTTTGCGGTTAAAAACTCATTGATAAGTTTCGTCATCCACGCGAACGAAGTCGCAGGCACAGCTAGTATTAAAATATGTCCATTTTCTTTCTATTTTAGAAAGCCTGTGGAATCTCCGTCCTACAAAATAAAGTCGATAACATCACAATCTTCATCCCACCTCTCTCAAAGTACTAAGGATGGAGCTACAAAAAAACGCTAACAAAACAATATTATAATGGCATTGCGATCGCACATCAATCAAATGCAAACTCGGTCAGGTATGCTGTTCAGCGGAGTTCACACCGACGCACTTGTCTTGTAAGATAGGAACGGATTTGTTACTGTCTTGTGTTACATATCAAAAAGAATGCAAGGATATAACGGTCTTGTGTAGCGTCCTAAAATGTTTCGTATAGAGAAGATTTTTTTTTTTCATTTTGTGATCGAAGTAAAACTAGTTCGCCAGATTGTAAGTGAAATCGCTATAAACAATGTTAAATTTTGTACCATGTTTTCTTATAGAGTTGGCGATTTTAATAATTATAATTCAGCGTTTATTAATGTATTTTTTTCATTAAAAAAAATAAAAATACTTCTAACCTCCAGCATAAAACATAGTAATATTTTCTATCGCAACATTTACAGTCATATCTTAAATTTTCTCAAAAGCACATTATCTAAGATAACTCACAAAAACGTAATATTTAGATTTTAATACATACCCTTTTTCAAAGAAACAAGAAACACGGACCGAATAAAATAAAAACATCACAAAATAATCAATCAACCATCTTAAGTTCGCGATGAAGTTTCGAAGTTGTAAAAATTAACGGAGGGTAACTTTATAGTCTTAAGACGGTAAGATTTAGACGGTACGGTAAGATGGAGTCCGCTGAGATCGAAGTTAATCTGTACAAGCCCTGACAAGCCGATAGATTTACTTTTTTTTGCTGTACTTTTAACTTGTAATGATAGGAAGTTTTAGAATTGAGCTACGAATATTTTTTGCCGGTTAATTCTGGAATTTTTTTGATGTTTTCTTTTTTAAATGATAATAAAAAAGATTGGGTAAGTTAACGTTTGGTTAAAGGGCGAAGTCTTACATACAAGACAATTTATTTTCATTTTTGATAAATTAATATTTTCGATTTTTAGCGAATACGTTTTTTACCTATTGGGTTTCACCGACACCAACATAGTTTATGTTGGTGTCGGCTTCCAGCCGGCTGGATTCAGTTGAATACCGCATTCTACATATAAAGGCTACCTATCTGACTTCCAAAACATTTTACTGGGTAATCGGTGAAAATTCGTAATATAGGGTGTACGTATATTACGATTTTTCACCAAATTAATCGCTAAATGAATTCTCTTCAAGTTTTTCATTTATTTCATTCTTATCAAATTTCATTTATTATTTCATTCTTATCAAATAATTCAAGAAATCTGTACATGTGTATACAGCTCAATGTTTAAGAAAAAAGCGAAGTCTTCAATTTACATTATGTAGAGCATGAGTTACAAAGTGTGCTTTGATAACCCTTAAAAACCTTTGTAAAAATAATAAAAAGTAGTCCAAGGTGAATAGAGTATCCATTCTATTAAATACTACCTGAAAATTAAAGTTATTCTTTATTTATGTTTTTTTTGCGTTTTAATGCTGAATCATTGCGGCACTTAAATACGGTAATGAATGACAGTATTATAGAGCATAACGGTAGCATTCCTTAGTATGGTAAGTAGAGTTCAGCTGTTGTTCTAGTTAATGCTATGTTATAGCATTATTGGGTGTAATTTCTACACCTAGCGATACTATCATTAAGAGATGCAACATGAATCTTTTTACATAAGCATAATACTCATTCGTGTTTGTACGATTAGATCTTTTAATCGAGCATCGGATTTTTTAGAGGATTATTCAGAGGTTTATATGTATAATAAAAGCATAATATAGCACACTGAATAGCAAACCCGGGACGGGTCGCTAGTAAATAAATAAATAAATATGTTTAAGAACGATTATTTATCACTAAAAAGGTACTAAAACATTACTCCTAACTTAATTGCTTACACTTGTTTAATATTATGCTACATACCTCATTCCTTACTTAGACCTTTCAACTCGAACTCCTATATATTTCACTCGAAACAGAAAATAGGCAATAGCTAGGTCAAATAACAGGCTGTGTGAACAAGTACTGGCAACACTTAAATCCTTGTATGGCGATATCGTGCTGTTAGTTGGAAAAATCGAATAAGGGAGTCGAAAAGTACTGTTAAAGTTGAAACTAGTGCAGTTCGAATTTACTGGATTGTTGAATTGCATTTGATGGATAAGGCTAAAGGTTAGTTAGCCATGTAAGCTAGGTTTTGATAATGTTTGCCAATTGTATATTGCTATCCTACATTATTGGCAAATAAATAACTGTATAAGTGTTGATTGTTTGGATGAGTTTGTGTTGCTTTTTTAGGGCACATGTTTGGTTTTTTAAATAGTCTACTTCTATCTACTAACTACTTAAATAATAATAATAATCCAGCCTATACACGTCCCTCTGCTGGGCACAGGCCTCTTCTCATATAGAGAAGGCACGAGCATTGATCACCACGCTTGCTCTCTGCGGATTGGCGATTTCAGATCCCAAATTTTGGAATCCAGGTTTCCTCACGATGTTTTCCTTCACCGTTCCTTTCCTAACTACTTAATTTAAAATAATTAGTATCATTTCACTCACTCGCTAACTGAAACTGCAATTTTTCTTAGTTGTGGGAAAGTAATCGTTAGATCGTCAAGCATGAAGTAAAGAAAAAAAAACTTATTTAATTTTGAGTCTCATTCTCAATATTTTTCCACTAAAGGTCATAAACCTCTTATCATGCTAATGTTACATTTTAATTTATATAAGACAAAAACCTTTGTACCAAAAACGATATTTTAAATAAAAAGTACTTAAAAGAGAATTCTCCGCATCAGTTGCTACAATAAATATCAAAGTATCTTACTAATTGCTCTGTCTTCGGATAAATAATTTCCTTTCAATAAAATTTATTGAGAAGCAAAATTTACGTAAAGTTACCCTGGAGTAAATTTTAGCCAACGAAGCTTCAATTTCCAGAAGTTTTCGCGTCAAAGATAAATTTTGAGTAATCAGAAAATGTGTTAATCAATGGAAGATGTATTTTTAGGAAGAAGTATAAGGCACCTACCTACCTTTGGTTTTATTTTAATTAAATTGTAAATACAACTTAAATGATAAGAACTACCTTACTAAAATATTAATTACTAATATGTAGATAAGATTAAAGAAGTAAATATTGTTATTTCTTCAATTAATACTTCTTAATCCCCTATGGGTAAAAATATAAAAAGTTTTTTTTACTTCCTATAGATTAAAGTCAAAAATAGTGTTTTAACAAACTTAAGAAATAGATAACATTTAATTTTAAATATCCAATTTTTTAGGTTAAGTACAGAGTCACATTTATAGTGTAAAGATTTGAAATTGTTATTTTGTTAATGAGTAAATAATTCAGAAATTACACGTATATCTTCTGTTTTATTTTGCTCATCTCAAGGACAATGAAAAAAAATACTGATGAAACCTAGACCACATCATCTAAATCAGTAAGTCAGTGTGAGACTAATCCTTGCACTTTTATTTCTCTTATGGTTTTATTATTCTTTACATAATATATCTAGTATCTTGACATAGTACTAAAATACTTACATGTGAAAATATTCCTTAAGACTCTGCAGATTTATTCCATTCGAAGAAATATTTCCTTCTCACCGGTCTTTGAAATATATTTCAAAGAACTGTCATTGATCGTAACTGTCTCAATTATAACTGTAAAATAAAAATGGTCAATTTGATGGTCACACGATGCGTGGGCGAAAGATCTGTTTGACTGCCATTGTTATGCATCGTTGTTTATATCAATCGCATCGCCGGATGTTTAAAAACATCATCTAAATTTATTTTATGAACGTTTGTTGCACAATACATAACGCTACCTAATTGCTTCAAAACTTTAGCTTTCAAATCTAATAGGATTCAACTTCCAACTTATTCTTTTTTTAACTCAAGTTTTCAAGCGCAAACAAAACTTATTTTTAATTAAACTTGAATGCCAAACTTTGGAAGTCTCTTACCAAGAAAATGAAAGTTTAAATTATTAATTCCAATCATAACGATTTTATGAGTACTTAAACTATGAGGACCAATTAGAAACCTATTGACGAAACCTTAATTATCTATTGTTTCATTAACGCTTGGTGTATTGTCTTGCCCACCAAAATATTAGCCACGCTTGCTTGTGTACAAATAAAAAAACCAATTTCCTAACAAAAAGGCTCAAACTCAATCACAAACAATACTCTATTGTTATAATGAATTGTTTTGTTGCTTGTTCAACAAAACTGCCGGATCATTGTTGTCTCATATTCAACCCACATGGTTTTAATAATTTCAATCAATTAGTTCTACTATTGTTTTCTCGTCACCATCATAACTTTCAATCTATTTCAATATTTAACTATCCCTCCCATGTCTTCACCACTTCAGACTAATTATCATAAAGTTCTAAGCTTTTAAAGCATCGCCAGCTATATCATGTTTCACCAAACATTAAAGTCATAACATTTGCCTGAAACTAAATCATTGCGAGTTTCCGCTACCGTTTGTTCTACATGTTCCATTAAAGTCGAGTCGGCAGACGGCAACATAGCGTTAATATCGCCTGTCATACACATGTTTACTTTTGCCAATCAAACAGATCTAACTGCATTAGCCACATCCGTCTATCGTATTGCAACATCGTAACTGACCATCAAACGACACGACACTTTCACAATATTCTCCGCTTCGTCCACACTTAGTCTCACAACACTAGGAATCCTTCCATTCAGGGTTTGTGGGGCGCACTATCTACGAACAAACATCCCTATACAAACAAGCCGGGCCGGTGCGATGTTTCGGACGCGGGAAAGGCGGCCGGCAGCGATGCACCTCCTCCGACGGCCGGTAAGCGACTGGCTGAAATCATGTTTAGCTGCGAGCCACACCGGCTATTGCATCCGAGCATAAACGACAACGGCCGAATGTAATTTTGAGGTGAAAACGGGATAGGTAAGAGATTGTAGGGAATAGAGAGGGACGGGTGCCAGGTGGGGTGGGAAATGGCTGCATCAGAGTGTAGGGGTTTTGTCTATGCAGGTTGGAGATTTAGAGTGCATTCGACCGAGAGGCGCCGACGACTAGAGACGCCTAGGGCGTCGGAAACCCTATCATTTTGTACTATTAATGAATTGATGTCTTCACTGGCCCGAATAACGGGCAATTTTATTTAATTGTTGAAGACGATAAAGCAATTTTATGATAAATTGGTTTGGAATTGAGATAATTGTTTTATGTGGGCAGTAACTAGCTCTAGTGCGCCGCACAATTTTGCTTTATTGATGAAGAAATCATTATTAGGTTATGTAAGTGAGCTATCATTTTATTGTTTAATGATCTAGATTGATGATCATCTTCTGTTTTGTTAAGTAATAGGGACATGTTTGTTTTACGTCTAGTAGGTGGTACATTATTTCATGGTTTGTTTTATAAGTAGGCTCTGGAAAGTGTTTTGTTTATAGTACCTTCGGTATTACCTCAATCAAAACACTTGTTGTACAGTTTTCTACTGTCGAATCTATACTAATATTATAAAGCTGAAGAGTTTGTTTGTTTGTTTGGTTGAACGCGCTAATCTCAGGAAGTACTGGTTAGAATTGAAAAAATCTTTTTGTGTTAGATAGTCCATTTATCGAGGAAGGCTTTAAGATATATAACATCACTTTGCGACCAATAGGAGCGAAGCAGCAGTGAAAAATGTCACAAAAACGGGGGAAAATATTCATACTTGAAAGCTTCCGTTGCGTGCGCTGCGTAAACGGTTCGAGTTACCCAAAATATATGTATGAAAGAATTGTTCCTCTTTGAATGATCTAAAAAAATGTCTGCGACAGTATATGTCTATCTTTTAAAATTGACTCACTATAACCTTTTTTAAGGTAATCATTTGGTCGAAATTAATGCATTATTGCCAATTATTTGCTACAGAGTTTTATCAACATAATCTATACTAATTATATATAATTATCATTTACGCAGAAATACTTTTTTTTTTAACTTCTTAATCGTGGTCATAATAACAGAAATTGACGCGGACGAAGTCGCGGGGATCAGCTATAGTTAATAATGAATCGATCTAATTCGAACGTATTACCCATTGGTTATCTTAGCTAAATAACTTTTAAAGATTTTTTTATTTATTGTTTCACTACAAAATAAAAAAAAAATAGTATTTTCTAATTCAATATTAACGTATTTCACACTTTCGGAACTAAACCTCAGACTAGTTTGGAACTCCTGATCTCTTACTAAGCTAAACTCCACCAAATTCAGACAAAAAATATAGGTACCAAATAAAGAATTTCCCTCACGAACTAACAATACAAGATAAATAAATGTATTTTACGTCTAGTGGTATATCCGATAGTCCTACTTATGCTTTTCAGCTAAAATGCTATGATATTCAGGAGGCACGAATCATTTGCATGGACGTGGAATATAGCTTTCGTTAGGACTTCGATAGTCGAGTTGATTTTCTTCAATTACGTATGTATGTGTTGGGGGGGTTATTCAGATTTGTTCTTTATTTTTAGTATTGGGTTTTGGTACTTGGGGTAAGAGCTTTTTGGGGTGTACACCACCCTAAAAAGCTCTAAGTGAGCTTTATGTTGTAGTTGTAAGGTGTTGGTGATAGAATTTTCTTTTAATATTTTGAAATACTGGTAATAAAGGGTGTTTGCCACTTAAAAACTATGTTGTCAAGAAGTTGACAGTATTTAAACACAGTAAGGTATATTAAATAATGAACCGCAAAAACGTTCTAAAAGATTATTTCAATTATGTTAAAATCGCGTAAACATCAAAAATCATTGTCTGATATAAGTAACAGACTCATCTAGAGATTTAAAATGCACTCGGATTAAAAATGGAGGTTTTTCTCTATTAGGAATGATCTAATCTTATATATAAAATTCTCGTGTCACAATGTTAGTTACCATACTCCTCCGAAACGGCTTGACCGATTTTTATGAAATTTTATATGCATATTCAGTAGGTCTGAGAATCGGCTACTATCTAATTTTCATACCCCTAAGTGGTAGTAGGCAGGTGCTAGGTAGAAAAAATTGCATTGCAACGCATGCCGGGTACAGCTAGTCATTCTATATAAATGAGATACTGTTAAGTTTTAAATGAGGTACTGAAAACAGAAACAACACAAACTGGAAGACATGTTCTTACCGAAGTACCGGAAAACTCTTCAAAATCCTTACTCCATGCCAAATTTTCCCATGAGAAATCTTCCATACCCTTCACCTCATTGAACATAATTACATTTCCCGTCAGTTCTTCACCGAAAAAGACCAATCAATACATCAGCACGTATTTATAACTTAATACGGCCATTTAAAACAGCATCCGCGTTCGAAGCAATTAACGTACTTGTCGCGGCCGTATTTACGATCTGTTCGTACTAAGATATATAGGAAAGTGACTATCATAGCAAAATACGAGACGGGAGCGAGTTTCGTGAGCTAATGGGTTTATGAATATAAAAGGTGTGTGCCTTTTATCTTTTCAGTTTTTTGTTATCTCTAATTGAGCCGGTGTTGTTTTGTTTTTTAGGGTTCAGATATTTTTCTTTTCTTGACATTTTCCAATTTATGGCTTTCTAAAGTTTCTTGTTTATGAATTTTCAATGTAAGGTAAAGAAAATAATTATTAAAGTAAACTATTTCTATAATAAAATACTTCATGATCACGGCAAATTTTTTTCTTCAAAAAAAATCTACAATCTATTCTATACTAAAGCCAATATGGAAAGAGAATGAAACGTTATTACTAATTAAGCTATTATCAACTTTGACAACATGTGTTTAAGTTCATTTTAGAATGACAAATATAACCGAAAAGGGCTTAAAAGTAATTTGAATGTGATGGAAACTGAACTATTAGTCATTGAATTAAGGTTCATAATCCCAAAGCACGTTCATTATTTCTTTAAAGTGGCTGATGTATACAATCGTAATTTTCAGAGGACATAATATAGAAAACAGATTTTTACTAAAAATGAGCAAAATGAACATTGTTAACACCAGAATTTTAATCAAAAGGATTTAAGAACGTTATTTAAAGTCAGACAATTTATTTTCTTTAAGCGCTTCCCATCTGCGTGAGCAGAAAAGTTAAATACAAGAAAAAATGTAACTCTATCAAGTGTTGCAATAAAAACGCTGTTCTTATGCTACAAAGTGTTGGACACGGCTTATGTTGTGGGGTCACAGTGATAGCGGGGAAACTTTAAGGGATATCTTGTATATTTGAGGCCGAATTAAGTAAATTACGAGACGGGATATGGATCGTTATAGATATAGGTCGTTTAGTAATTTCCTTTAAATATCGTTTGAGATAAAATAATATTTGGACAAATCATCGGGTTTGCTGAGTGTGACTGAGTGTCATTAGCCAAAAAGACGGTAGAGCTTATAAAACATCCATTATAAAAATAAATGAATAATTAAGATCAATAATAATTATAGCTTGCAATTTTTTTACAAGTGCTGGTCGGACATGAAATGCCGGCTGCAAAAGAATTAAGAAAAATAAAGAAGATCCCACTATAATTGCTCAGATGGTCTTTAGTAATTTACATTCGTTGAAAAACCCAAGAACATGCAACGTTACCATATTTTCTTAAAAAATAAACTTAAGGCTTAGGCCGCACTACGGCTTTTATCCGCAAGTGGTAAACCGTGAAACCGCAAAACCGACCGAGCGAACACAATACGGTTACTAAAAATCCGCTTCCATTAGTTTCTTATAATCACCAAATCAGGCGGTTGAAATCCGCGGTGGTTTAGCCTTAGTTTGGATTTTTTTACTACTGTTCAATTTCTCAGTCTCTGTCTCTCTGAGTCTATCACTAGCACCCCACCCGATCCACCCACGTCCTCAATACAGTACTTCGGCGATGTTTGCACGTCGCTCCGTCCGTGGGCGCGATCCTGATTTTATTGCCCTTACTTATGCACTTCGTTTTACATCGTAACAGTGTCCGTTTGTTCGTTTGTCCGTCTGTTCCTTGGCTACTGGCCCTGATTGGATTCTGTTGGATGACTGATTCATGTGTCCTGTTTCGAGGGAATTGATGTTTGGATTGGTGTTAGTCTTTTCAGTTTGGTCTTCGATGATTTTATTTGAAATTTACGTTGTAAATTAATTCCGATGTAAATAAGAAAACCTTTTAGTTAGAGCTTTGGATAATTACAATATCTTTGGCTAAATTACATACAAGTTTGAGTATGTACCTATGATTTGAATGGAGTAGATAGCATGAATGGAATTCATCATAAGCGGTTGTTATTTAGATTTTTGATACCTACCCAAAACAAACGATACACAAAAATAATTTATAATCTACCTATCATTTGGTACAGAAATCGCGAGTGACATGGAACTGTTCAACCTTGCAAATCACCGAAAGAAGTATCTAGTGCTGCCAACATTCACCATTTGGAAAGTGACCAAAAAATATATATTCTTTTATTTAATTTATTTAAAACGAAAAACTAGAAGCAGTTAAATAACTTGAAATAGTTCAAAGCAGGTTAAGTAAACGTATTGACTTCCTAGTAAGCCTCATAGCTTACCCTATGTAAACGTTATATTTTGCTTAAGTAAAGAACTGTTCTCAGAAGCAGTTACAAACTTTATTTTTTCTATTTTTCCTTTGAAAAGTTCTACGAACTTGTTTGGAATCGTTATACATGAAAAATCACAATTTGCTTCCCTCCTTTAAATATAGTATATTCTATTTGTTTTATAAATCTGGTGTATTCACTTCTTTCTGAACAATACTTGAAAAATTATTTGAACAGAAATTTATAGTATATTTTTTTTGGAAATTATTCAAAATGCTTCGAAAAACTTCGGGAAAATATCGTTATGTACCTATGTCGTTTTGACTGGAAGATCCTGATTAGTTCTGATTATGTCTAGAAGAAGATAATAATAATAATAATATAATAATAATAAATGCGGACAACATCACATACACATAGATGTTTATTTATCCACGTATATACATCACCGACAAGAGTATGGCTCTTAAATTGATGATGATAGTGATACATTTGGTCATAATTTTGATACTAAACTATAAAACGAAAGTTCTCCGTAAACGGCTCATAGCATAAACGAAAGAATGAAAATTCAAAGATGATGTAACTTACAATTAAGCGTGCAAGTGTAAGTGATTGGAAGACATGATAGGAGGTCCTCCATAGTTCCCATTATAAATAGTATGAACATAGTAACGATCCTTAACTTGGAGCTAATTTACACCAGGTTAAGTCTTTCTTGCTAACCACCTCTTTTCAAATAGGAGACTTTGAACATGAGGAGTTTAGAGGTCATGGTGAGTAAAAGCAGTGGTATGTCATGGCGGCAAACCGCAGGATACTTGCTAGTCCTGTTTATCTGTTTTTACAAACGTGTATGACACACAGTAACAGCTACACTCGTAACTACAGCCAGTCGTAAACATGATTGTGGTGTATGGTGAGAGATGAAGCGGGTTTGAAGGTTGGAATTCTGACGCTAACCCACTGCGAGAAAGCATGGTAATAAATTTTAATTTTATTTAAAATAGGTCCTTTTAGTGGGTCTGTTCTTGGCTTATAAGATACTTAGGTATTAGCAAACCAGGTATGAAGAACACAATTAAAAAAATATTATCTACATCTTAGCGTGTCGATCAATTGCCAAACATTTTCAGACCAATATTCAGTTATAGCTTAGTGATTCCTAATGTTCGTTTCTCTCTAATATAATTGCAATTCTCTGTGTTAATTCACTGTGTTAACAATTTATTATATTTCTTCATGGTAATAAAACTAAGAAAATCATGCAGGTATTTCCTAATTTTCCACTTTAAGGAGTAGAAGTTCCTATCACACGACTGTACCAGAAAAAGGGTTCATCATCATCATCATCATCAGCCGGAAGACGTCCACTGCTGAACAAAGGCCTCCCCCCTAGAACGCCACAATGAACGACAACTCGCCAATTGCATCCACCGGGTGCCCGCAACTTTGACGATATCGTCGGTCCACCTGGTGGGAGGCCTGCCAACGCTGCGTCTTCCGGTTCGTGGTCGCCACTCGAGAACCTTTCTTCCCCAGCGGTTATCGGTTCTTCGAGCGATATGGCCTGCCCATTGCCACTTCAACTTGCATATTCTTCGAGCTATGTCGGTAACTCTAGTTCTTTGGCGAATTTCCGTATTCCGGATCCTATCGCGCAAAGAAACCCCGAGCATAGCTCTCTCCATAGCTCGTTGAGTGACTCTGAGCCTCTCCAAAAGGCCAACCGTTAGCGACCACGTCTCAGAGCCATATGTCATCACTGGCAACACACACTGGTCAAAGACCTGCGTCTTCAGACACTGCGGAATTTTGGACGAAAAGATGTCGCGTAGTTTCCCGAACGCTGCCCATCCGAGTTGGATTCTTCGGGCGACCTCTTTGTCGAAGTTGGACCGGCCTAATTGAACTATTTGTCCAAGATAGACGTAGTGGTCGACAACTTCGAGAGTATCATTCCCAACAACAACCGGTACAGGTGCGACATGGACATTGGACATGATCTTCGTCTTGTCCATGTTCATTTTAAGACCCACCTGTTGGGAAACGATACTGAGGTCGCTGAGCATAGTATTGAGCCCCTCCAGCGACTCCGCCATGATCACTATATCATCGGCAAATCGAAGGTGAGTGATGTATTCGCCATTGACATTGATGCCGAACCCGTTCCAGTCCAAGAGCTTGAAGACGTCCTCCAACGCATTTGTGAACAGTTTCGGAGAAATAACGTCTCCCTGTCTCACACCACGCTGCAGTTGGATTGGTTTCGTGCTCTCGTCCCGTAACCGGATCGACATGGTGGCGTTACTATACAAACACTTCAACACCTCGATATACCTATAGTCGATATGACATCGCTGGAGGGACTGCAATACAGCCCAGGTTTCGATTGAATCGAAGGCTTTTTCATAGTCCACAAACGCTAGACACAGTGGCCGATTATACTCCTCGGTCTTCTGTATAATCTGGCGGAGCGTGTGAATGTGGTCTATGGTGCTAAAGCCTTTTCGGAAGCCAGCTTGTTCGGGAGGCTGGAAGTCATCAAGCCTGCGTTCGAGACGGTTCGTAATGACCCTCGAAAACAACTTATACACATGGCTCAGGAGCGAGATGGGTCTATAATTCTTCAACAAGGTATTGTCGCCTTTTTTGAAGAAGAGCACCACCACACTCCTGTGCCATGCTTCTGGCGTAGTACCCTTGAGTATGACGGAATTGAATAGCCTCTGGAGGACTAACAGTACCGGTTTTCCACCCGCTCTCAGAAGCTCCGTTGTAATTCCGTCATCACCCGGCGCCTTGTTGTTTTTAAGCTGTTTCAGAGCCACTCTAATCTCGTACAGGCTGATGTCTGGGATGTCCTCAGTATAGTGCCGGGTCAGTTTGGCTCTAGAGTCCTGAGCCACACTGACAACGGGTTTCCGTGTCGAAGTGTACAGCTGTCCGTAAAACCTCTCGAGCTCTCTCAATATCTCCGGTTTCGATGAGATGATACTGCCATCGTCGATCTTCAGCTTCGTCATTTGGCTTTTCCCAATAGAGAAATTTCTCGCGAACACTTTGGAGCCCTGGTTCCGCTCAATTGCGTCCTTTATACGGGCAGTATTAAAGGAACGCAGGTCGTGACGCGTGGAGTTAGAAATTTGCCTATTGAGATGGCCGTATTCCGACATATCAGCTGAAGATTGCAGTCTCATCTCATTCCGGGCTTCCATTAGTTTAATGGTTTTATTGGAGAGCTTCTGAGGCTTTCTTCGGCGTGGGGTCCTAAAGAACTGGGACCCCACTGCTTGGACAGCTTCCACCAACCCGCTGTTTATCTCGTCCGCTGTTTCGCATTCGGCTAGGCACTGGAAACGATTACGCAGTTCGAGTTGAAAGGTTTCGGGATTCTGGATTTGGGCAGGACCTGGACGGAGCGTGGACTTCATCAGACGAGACCGTTCAAGCTTAACATTGATATTCAGTGTGCCTCTGACAATGCGATGATCGCTACCGGTTTTCACCTTCCCGATCACAGAGACATCACTGAATATACGCTTCTTGGTTGTCATGACGAAGTCGATCTCATTTTTGGTTGAACCATCGGGGCTTATCCACGTCCACTTCCTGGATGGTCGCTTCTGGAAGAAGGAGTTCATCAAATAGAGTTCCTCCCTCTCCATAAAGTCGACCAGCCGCTGGCCCCTCTGGTTCCGCTGCCCATATCCAAACGACCCTACTCTCAACTCATCGCCATTCCGAGTGCCCACCTTAGCGTTGAAGTCTCACATAACAACGGTGAAGTAAGATTCGGAGGTATGTATGGCTTCGGAGATCTCCTCATACATAGCCTCTACTTCATCGTCAGGGTGTGTCGAGGTCGGCGCATATACCTGGATGACCTTCAACGAATACCGATCGGTGATTCTGAGTATCAGGTACGCTACCCTGCTTGACACACTATCGACTTTTATCACGTTGTTAATGAGAGACTTACGGACGAGGAACCCAACACCACCCTGAGATTTTCGGTCTCCTTCCCGGAAGAAGAGCATGTTGCCGGAATCTAGGATTATCGTATCCTGCCCTTCTCGTCGGATTTCAGATAATCCCATGATGTCCCAACGCAACCTGCTCAATTCTTCCTCCAGCTCGACAATCTTCTCGTCAGTCCGGAGCGTGCGGACGTTGTGCGTTGCCAGGGCCAAAGTCCGGTGGGAGTGGTAGCGCGAAATCCACCGGGGATTCTTAGCACCCCCTGCTCCTCCGTTACCTGGCCCGCTACCATAGCCAGGGATAGAGGAGCTGCCGGGTACTGGGGGCCGTCGCGCCGTTGTGTCTGTCATTATGGGGGGGGGGGGGGGTTGCCATAATCCCCACGCTTGGCAGGCGGCTTGGGGATCGCAGTATTGGTGGTCAAGTTACAGAAGACGCTGCTGCCCATCTTCTAGATTTTTCCCTTAGTCGCCTCTTACGACACCCACGGGAGGAATGGGGGTGGTCAATTCTAAGCCGGATACCACACGGCACGGCACGGAAAAAGGGTTATGTATTTTGAATTACAGGATACCTGAAACCTTGTACCTAAAACGCTTGCTCTTACCACTTGTACCACACCAGATAGTGTCGGAAGTCCGTTGTTTATGGGCTGTACTGTCCACGCATAGGCACGAGCGCGATATTACGTCTAAATGGCTATATAACTATTGTTTATACACATAGCTGTCCGTGTCATCCACTGGACATTCAATAGGGGTGGGTTTTTGACATTAATAGCCTCAAATAATAACTCTCGTGTGGTCCGAAGTTTATTAAAACCTTTTGTTGAAATTGCAGTTCCTATTAATGGTATTCTCGAACACTATAGGTTTTTAATTGGCTTCAAAGGTGAAAGGTTAGACGTAGTGTTTGTGTCCTTAGAAGGACTAGCCTAAGGAGACGGTTTGACTCGTTCATAAATATCTAATTTTGAAATTTCTGCTTGTTTATTTCCTCAAGTATATTCTGTTTAAACTAAGTTGTGGGTGACATGTTATGGTAATTTTATTCCTGTCGATGCCAAAATAGGTAATCTTTTTGAATGCAGATTCATAATGGGAAAAAATAATTACTTGAAATAAAATATTAAGAATGGAAGAAGACGAGTTTTATTTTTCTTCACATGTTCTGTTTTAATTGCAATAATAAGACCTAATAAAGATGTTGTCCTGATTGAAATACAACTGAAGACCAGTATTCACTACAGAAAGACTGATTAATTCATTAACCTTTTCAAAGAACCGTCCCAAGGAAACCACGAAGGCAATAAATAATTCACAAAAAATATCCAAACATCTAACTAATTCCTACGGGACTCGCGAATCGTAGGGATTGATGCGAGGGAATAATAATGTATCGATAGTTAAAGGGTTAGATACAAAATCAAGAAAAGCAAAAGCAATTAGCGTAGAATTGAAGAAGAATGACGGGCCTGTTGGTCTAGTGGTTAGTGACCCTGACTGCTTTACCGGAGGTCGTGGGTTCGATTCCCACCCAGGACAAATGTTTGTGTGATGAGCACGATCATTTGTTCTGGTTGTTTGGGTGTAATTTATCTATAATATGTATGTATTTAGAAATATATGAGTATGTTTATCAGTTGTCTGGTTACCATAACACAAGCTCTGAGTAGGTTAGAATTGGGGGTTCTGTATCACTTGCTCTCGCTTCGCTCGAGCCGTGATACAGAACCCCCAATTCTATTTTGGTCCTACACAATATCTAGCGATTGTATTATAAATTCTATTTTTTAACAATATTTCGGTCCATCATGCGCAAAAAACCTGAACATTGGAACAAATAACTGTTGTTTCTACTTAAAGTTTATAACATTCTGATTGCTGGTTCAGACACTTATTGATATAATCTCTTCCTTTCACAGCGTTTAAATAAAAACAATGAGAAAAGTTTATAGCATGTTGCATCCAAGGATCGTCGTAAATCTCCCAATCTTCAATAACACCTCCACAAGAGAAACAAGCAGCTCTATCTTTAATTCCATTACCACAATAAAATAATCCTGCGTCAGCCATTTCCATCACCAATCTTTTTTGGGAGTCAGTTGTTGCCCAATAATAATTAAATGAATGTAAACGCATTTTATGCGTATGATACATGTCATATCGAGGATTGTAGTTTTCTTTTAACATTTTAATCATTCAATAAGTACTTCGAACAAATATTAATGAAAATATAATGAAGTTACATTCCGTTACTATCGATTTATATATACTTTCATTAGATGTTCTGTGAGGTTTGGGGGGGGGGGGGGGGGGGAGGTAAGTATAATAAAGTATTTTGACAAAAATAGATTAAAATAAAAAAGATAAAATTCTTCTTAAGTAAAACATTTATTCTCAAAACACCATTTTTTTAAACACAAAACATTTCTTAAAGCACATACTTTTTCATGATAGATACAACTATACAAATCTTGACAATTTAAATATTGGTCAAAAAGACTTAACAAACTAGGGCAACCTTGGTCTTCTAAATTATTTATATTATTATTTTCTAAAATATATTGTAACCACAATACTTTTTCTAAACCTTTCGTGTAAACACATTTATCTCTTGCTATATTTGTAATTAATTTATGATAATGTGAATAGGATACGACTCCCTCATTCCAATATATGTTCCTATTACGTTGAATCCAATTTACTTGTCTTCTTTCTTGTCTTGTTAATTCATGATATGGAAAAGGTGGTTTAATCAAAAGCACCTGTATTTTATTTTCGTACAATATTGCAATTTCTTTTACTATGAATTCATTTGTTTCCAATTTAAAACCTTGAACATCTATAATGACAGTCATGACAACTTTCGCACTATGTTACTCAAAGGTTTATATTCCACAAGCCGATCGTTAATTATTAAACAATATCCAGTTGTATTATCTGGTATCGGGGCAGAACATTCAATTTCCAACCGTACATCTACGGGGCCAGTTTTTAAGCTATCGTTTTGTCTTGAACAATCTATGATAAAGAGAGGAGCCTTTTCCTTGAAATCGGTTATATCAAGTAACGGGTCCGCAGGACAGTTATAATACGACTGACGAAATTTCACGTACATTTCGTATAATATATTATATTTATTCTCGGAAAACTTTAAGCTTAAAGGTTCATACGGATAATACTGTGAATTCAAAAATAGTGTTATATTTGTAACTCCACAATGATCGAATAACGAACTGTCTTTGGTTTTATTATTTTTTCTATTAGTTTGTAAGCAAAAAATTACATACCGAGGCTTCTCTAATTGAGATGCCGTCTTAACTGACCAAGAATGCTTAGTAGTTTTAGGAAGTAATGGATACTCGTATAAATCCCAGTTTCTAAACGCCATCTGAATAGATTTATCTCTTTCTAAATGTTTTAATAGTGCTAATCGTTCGCGATCTGACACTTTTATGTGTGGTACACGCCATTGTATTCTTTGTATATCTATTTGAAAATGAACAACATCATCAGTTATTATGACGCTGTTTAAGTTAGAGTTACTTCTATTTAGTATAAGTTCATGTTTACAATTTATCACAATTTTATTATAATCCTCTGCAAACCCTAAAATCTTATTTAGAGGCATAATAGCACTAAAACTACCATCACTTTTAATTCCATCCATATTCCAACCCCACAAGGCAGCAACTTTATTTTCTCCTTCATTCATTGATACGTATGACTTTATTGTTGATGTTATTCCAGAATTTTTAATACGATCTATTTCGATACCGTTAACTTCGTATCTAATATCTTGAAACAAGAACATAACCGGGTTATTACTAAACGTAATAGTTTTCTTAATCGGATTCCCATCTTTACCGAAGAGTTTTGCTTGACCTTCGATGTAAATTGAACTGGCTGATGGTAGCACGTATACATCTTGCTGGTGGATGGGGATTCTGATTTCATCGTTTTCTCTGAAGCTGTTGTTGTAGGGATTGTAAGAATGGACTTCATAACTTTCAATCGAAGTATCGAAGTATGGTGATTCAGTAATCTGTAGTATACTCATACTTTAAAACCTAGGGCTTTAAGGAAATCTTTATTTGTTTTCGTTAATTTCTTAACTTTTTTCCTACGTCTTTGCCCTTTCGTGGTCGTAGAAGTAATAGGGTGCTTTATATTGATCGCAGGATTTTTATAATACAATATCATGTTATTTTTCTTAAATGAAGACTTAGTTGAATATCCGCTTTGTCGAAATGAATGGAGTGACCAAATTGATCCACAATCTTAATAGATATAGATGAAATTATGTTTTTGTTCACTGGAAAGTAAATAACGTTTTGCGGTCTTTCTATGTGCTGATGACCTACAGTATTGTAAGTTAAAAATTCGTGGATAATGTGGGTTGGTAATCCATCAGAATATGAACCATGAATAAGATCACATTCGATTCTGACCACAGACAAAATGTTGTTATCAACATGCGCGTCTCCTGGCTTTAAGTTTAATACTGAAAAATATAACAAACCGCACTCGTATTGGCCTGATAAACTTATAGGCGGTTGAAAGTATGATACCAGTTCTGATTTACTTCCAGAAATGGTTACCGTTAGAGACATGCTTGCATACTGAACACTTCTGGATGATTCTGTTTATTTTATTCCTTAACTAGACCAAAAATTATATAAAAAATTTAAACAAAGATGCCCGCAATTGTAAGGGTGATCGCGTTGTATATTATCATAATTATAGTGAACTTTAGAACCTAAGTATTTTATAAATTCCTTGGGAGGCTTAAGATTTCCATAACTGTCAAAATATTCTACATAATCATTGTGTTTTACATAGGCTACCCAATGAGAACCAGGATTTCTACAATCGTCTAAATTTATAACTCCGCATTCTTTTTTGAAAGGTTTTTTAGGGAGTTCGTCTCTCATAAAGACACCTCGAAAATAGGGAATTTTATTACCATACTTCAGAATGTCAATGTTAGTTAAGGCTCGTTTGGGTAGCCTGTATTTTAGTTTTTTTCTTTCGATACAAAAATTCCAAGTCCATTTTTATGAGGTTTAAGATGTAATCCCTTTCCGATGCAAAGAGACTCCATTTTTTCATTATGTCTCTTCAGTTCAGTAAAACGCTTTTTTGCCATCTTGAATTCATTTATGGTTTTAGCTATTCCAGCAGCACCTCCTGCTAAGGCTCCCGCAGCTGATAGTCCCGCAAAAATAGGAATTAAAGGTAATACTCCACCGGTTTTTGGTATAGGAATAATACGAGGAAGTTTTATAGATGAATCATCAACTAATTCTCTTGCAGCAGCAATAGCTAATTCTATTGCCATTTTCTTGCCTTTTGGTTTTAATTTCCGTATATGTCTTTTCGTTTTACTAATAACATTTTTCAATTTATTTTTAAATCCATTACCATTTTTATTTATTTTTGAACTTTTTTTAGCACAGTTGCTATTTTTTAAGCCCGCTCCAGTTTTAACTTTAGCCAACATTGCTTTGCTCACTAGATGGGCAGCGAATTTTTCCCCTACACTTGCATCAGAGGCAACAGTTCGCTTTTTAGCCATTTTTAATAAAACTAAATCGGCGTTATGCCGATCCCTTAAGCTTGATGACTTGTGATAAGCAATATCGTGTTCTTTACAATATTCGTCTAATTTATTCACAGCTTTATCTCCACGTGTAAGTCTTTTAATCAGATTTGTTCCAGGCCCACAATAATTATATCCCGGTAAATGTAATTCAAATGGTAAATGATTTATAAACCAATTCAGAAGACTACTCTCTCCAATACACATCCTCAGACTGATTAATCATACATTGAACACTTAATAAATATAAAATTATTCTCGCCAATGACTTTGAAATGCTATATTTTTTTCTTTGTTATAGTATATTCGACTTATCAATCCAGCTATTTTCAGCACAAGGCAATCCTAACCATTTAACTAAAACCTTATTTCCTTTACGTCTTAAAACTTTTTCAACTAGATATACGTTAGGATGTTTTGTCTTTTGAAGCTCCTGTACATAAAATGCTCCTAAAATAGGTTGACATCTGATTGCATCTTCAATCAAGTAGGTTATAGGAGTTGTATTCTGTATTTTTCGAATTTTAAATATTTCTGTCGACCAGTTGGGCGTATACCCTTTTTCAAATGTTCCTTTGTATTTACTGATACGCACATAATCACCCACCTTAAACTTACTTTTCGACCCAACTTTTTTTTCAGACTTTACATATGTTTCTAATATTCGTTTTTTATTAGTATTATCTACATTTGCAGGAATTTCATCAATTGTTCGATGATAAGTATGGTTGTATTTAAAAATAACATCATCAAGAGCGCCATTTATCCAATTGTAGTTGCCTTTTAAACTAAATTCTTTGTACAAGTTAGACTTTAATGTTCTAATTAATCGTTCAACTATTGAGGCTTTTTTTTGTTGAGAAGGTTGAATAATGGTTAATGCGAAAACATTTCATAAGTTTATTAAATTTATTATTATAAAATTCTGTTCCATTATCAGTTTGTAGATTTTTAGGAACACGCCCTTTGTCCAGCAACGTCTTAAAAGTGTCACAGACGATATCCTTGGATTTGGTTTTAAGAGGAAAAGTCCAACCATATTTGGAAAATGTATCGATAACCACAAGGATAAACCTAAAATTCTGATTTTCATGGGCATGACATTGCATATCAATTAAATCTGCTTGCCATAAATCATCTATGTCTTTCATAATAACACGTCTTCGAGGAAAGTTTATTCTTGCATTTTTATGAATTTCATTTACCACATCTGCTTTGCTCATGTTGATGTTTGTTTTTTTTTTTTTTTTTTGGGGGCAACTCTTAATATCTCTCTTCAACTCGCACACATAAAATAAAAGTGTAAATTTTATGTTTTTAAGCTAATTCAGTGATGAACTTTGCTTATGCTCATGATGAATAAGTCGGTAATACTGAATCAAAATCTTGTCACTGTCACTTTTTATTCCTTAATTATGTCAGCTTCTTTTAATTCTTCAATTATAGATAAAATTTCATTATCATGATTTGTATTGCCAGCATCTCTCGAAGCGACTAATAACTTTAATCTCTCAACCAATTCATTAGGATCATCCCAATATACTAAATCAGTGTTAATTTTATATTTTTTTAGCTTTGGTAAGTTTCCTCCTACTTTAGGCTCATTTTTATCGTTTGATGTTTCAGAAAATAATGGTCTGATTATCTCCCTATATTTTGTACTTTTATCACCTCTTATTTGACCTTTAGGGTTAAAATCTCTTTTATGTGCATTTGTATAATGTAACATATCCTTATAGACAAGTTTATCTTTGTTCGATATCAACTTTAAATCAGGTTTTCTTCGTAGTAAAAGTTCTTTCAGGCCAGCCGTGAAATTGTAAGTTTTATCACCGATTTTAATTAAAATTATAGTATCGTTATTTAAACTATCAATTTTAGAAAATGATACTACTGAATTACCCATCAGTAAAGTTCTGTTTTCACTTCTTATTCCGAATGGTATATTAACACCATCATAAATACCGTGGATATCATCACCTTCTAATGAAATGTCTAAATTATCCAGCAAATCACTTTTAGGATTTTGTTCCAACAACTGCGCAGAATTAAGTTTTGGTTCGTAATAATCATTGAACTTTGTAGATGAAATAGCATTATTTTCATTCGATTCCATTTCTACGGAATGAGTCAAGGTTGAATTTTCCATATTTTTTGTTTTTTCCAAGTTCCTTTCAACATTTGAATCAACTAGAGTTTTAAGAGGATCTGTCACAGGTTTTAGCATTTTATCAAGTGACATGTTCATTGTATGTTCCTGATTTTTCATTTGTTTTATTTTATTTTTTATAGAGTCAACAGACTTTATCAATTCCATTTTAATATTTTTCTCCATCTTAAGTAATAACAACTGTTTTCAACTAAGAAAAGAATAACACTAAAAATGTTTTTGTGCAGAACTCATTTTATATGTAGGTACATCTTCATTCAAAGTTTAAATATGTGTCAAAGTTTTGTCTGTACCTTCCATTATTCAAAGGTGAATCTTTGTTAATAAGAAGGAAATTATAAGGGTTACTCCAAACTGTTTTACAAATATCTTTGAACTGATTCCATGATAGATCTGAATTGACATGTTCTTCATAGATGTGCTTCAAGTTCACATCATCTTGTTTAAATATTATAAGAAAATTGGCGTTATCACGTAACAACTGTTTCGGTATTTTTGAGTACGTTTGAGATAAGTAAAAGCAATCAATTTGTTTATGTCTACCCATAGAGAAATAATTACGGATATTTATTTGATTTTCACATGCAACATCATCAAATATAAATATAGAATTTGGTAAAGCTTCACTCGGAGATATGACATTTTTATCGTCATTGAACTCATAGAACTTAATCTGAGGCACTCTTCTTAATACTTCACTTAAGAAACGATATTTTGACTGGAAAGTAGTTTTCGAATAAAGATAAAGATTTTTAAATTTAAGACCATTTTCATGCAGCAATAAACTGATCATGACGTTTGTTTTGCCGCAGTTCGAGGGTCCGCATATTATGCAGCGAATCGTATTAGGCAATAAAGCACTATGTTTTATCTGACGAGCGGAGTTACTAAAATTGATATTATTCACGTTCAGGGTTATGGGTTGTTTGACCAACTTCATCTTGCCTAATACTTATTTTCATTTCCTACTATCCTTTATATATGAATATATTTTATTAAATGTAACACGTGCAGTGAGTACACCCTGTAGTCAAGCAACGGGTTTGAACCTGCATCGTAATTTTAGATGATAGTCTCGTCTTACTTACATTTTTGTGACTAATAACTGAAATGAGAACTTATTTGTATTGTATGTAATTAAACATCTCACTTCATTGCAGTAGCTAGTCAAAGTAGGACCATACGCTGTTGTTTACGATTTTAATAATAGCTTGCAGTATTAAGGTAAGTATTGGAATAATAATCAGTCAGCCAAAAATAATAAATAAATATATTTTTTGTTTATTTATAAACAGTTATTTCTTTTCAGAATTATGTCACTCACACCAAGATCACCATCTTACAGCCCGAGCATTTTGGACAACGAAAATGTGATTTCTGTCGAACTTGGGCAACCCCAATTACGCGAGGTAATCTTTTTGTTTTATTTTATTTTATGAGAGTAGATGAATATATTTTTTCTTGTTGTAATTAATTTTTATTTCTTCTGCAGTGGAACTCTGAGGGCCTGGATAAAAATCCTACAATTAGCCCATTTTTTTACTCCCAGCGCTACAACTACCAACAATATTTTGAAGGTGCATTGAATGAGAGGGTTGACAATGAAAAGCTGCTCACTGGAACTGATCAAGCTCAAATCTTGAAAAAGAAAAAAAAAAAGAGAAAATGTTCATTGGGATCATCAACATCATCATACATTGTTCGTCGTGGTGGGGGAGGTGGTGATGGAGGTTATCTAATTAAATTAGAAGTACATGAACTAAAAGACTCTAAGAATGAAATCGATTATAGTGATAGTGACAATGCGTGTGTAAATGTGCAATATGTGGTACGTGAAACTTATGATGATATTATGGAAGCGACAGAGACCCTTATTAAAAAAATTGGGAAAAAATTGTGTGACTCTGAATAGTTTTAAGTCATAGTCTGTATCATTAAACTTATACTGTAGTTAATAAGACTGTCAAGAATTATTATTTTGTTATTATTATTTTAAAAGTTTTTAATTTAATTTTATATAAGTAAGCCAATTATATATTATATAAATAGGTATATCTAAAAAAATTAAAAGGGACGTATTTCTGTAAAATATAATAATAAATGTTATGACTATCAACTATTACTGTGTTTCATTTTTTTTTTTGACTTGTTTTAACAGTCAGAGGAATATATAAAATAACTCAATTTAAAAACCTTTTTTTTTTAATACAAATCATTTATTTCATATTTATCTTCTATTTCATATAATATAAAAATACATTTAGCCTTATACATTTATGCTTATTTACCTTAAATTAATGCATTGCAATCTTAGGGTGAGTTGCACCATTTAACTATAACGATAACTAAACCATAACCAGCCGTGAACCGGCCGCCTATTGGACAATTCGACGAATTGACAACTGTTAATGGCTTTGTTATCGTTATAGTTAAATGGTGCAACTCGTCCTTATATATGACACTTAATTAAAATACTGTTTTATGATGCCCCCAAGGCAAAGTTTTGCAACCATCTTCCATTATTTGTCTTTTATCATCATCCCTACTCAAAACAAGCTTATTAATTTTTTGAGTAAAAATATTATGATTTTTCGACTTTATAATACACATGTCATCTCTTAAGCATTCATTGTATTGTAGAGCTCGTTTATATTTTTTAATATCTAGTTTTTTCACGGCCGACCTTTTTACCCCTTTTGCTTTGATAACTGAAGAAGCCAGTGAGTCTATACAATATAATTTTGCTCTTAAACCTACAAACTCGGATATAATATCACCACCCATTTCATCTTTAAAAAATCCTGGTATTTTAGAATTAGCTTTATGTATATTAAATTGATTTCCATTTTCAAAGTTGCTTGTATCAAAGTACTTTATATTTTTTTTCATGTCCTCGTAAAAATTTTCTGTATATATTAAGTACAAAAGGCTGTCTGTGTCAGTATAACATAGTTGAATACGATTTTGATATAGACGTTTCATCACAGAGTAATGAAACGAATACAAATGAGTCTTGGCCAATTCCAATATTGTGAAACCAATGTAAATTGGTCTATCAAGCACGATTTTCGTTTGTTGTAACTGAATTGCTACTAAAGAATCAGAAAATATAGATAAGTTTTTGAAATTTGGAGCACTTACATATTTTTCAGCTCCACAAAGTTTGTTAGTTTTATTATAAATATCTTTCCATACATTTACTAGTTTGACATCTACTTGTTTTCTTTTGTTTTCAATAGTTTTTCCAAATATAGAGTTGTTTTGTTTTTTAAAAAAGTCTCTTTCGAAATCGGAAGACGCTTTTTGTCTGAGAGTAGTATTCAATAGGATATAGGGAGCCAAAAATGCACTTTGTTCAAATGATAGTATTCTATATATCTGAAGTAAAATAAGTCCATTTTTTATACATTCTTTTAAATGAACATAGTGAATGATATATTTATGTTTATCATAGAGATTAGCAATTAGTTTATCATTTCTACTACCTGGGGGAGCAAATTTTTCAGCGGCAAATGGTAAATCCGAATGCGCTTCGTGAATTTTATAAGGATACCATAAGTCAACTTCTAAAATAAATCCAGTTTTACTATCATTTAAAATATGCATTACTTTAAAATTATTAATTTCATCTTCGTTTAAAAACCTAAAGTTTCGAGTAGGAAGCTGTTGCATCATAGCATGACCATATAAATTTACGCAATCAAGATAAATTAAATAGCTATCAGGTTCCTTATTGTTGTAATTTGGAAGGTATTTATTATTTGCCTTTGCATATCTTAAAGAACACTGGGCAAGGCCACCCCTTATGCCTTTTTCTAGCATTTGATACATGTCAATATCTGAAATTAAGTCCAAATTAATTTTAGTATATAATAACATTGCATCCCAGCTCAATGAGGGAGATGATACATAATAACAAGGATCAAGGTTATAATATTGTAAACTCATCGTTCTAAACTTTTCAAAAACATCACACAATAGTAGGACATCGCATTTCAAATATAAGTCTGTGTACTCCCCTAAATTAGAAATATTAAATGCATTCCACACTTTTAATGCATGATTATAATCTTCATCCGAAATAGATTGGGATGTGAGTTTATTATAAAATTTTGATGAATCTGGCAATTCAGTTTCTTTATACCGATGCCATGAATTGATGTAATCATAACAGTATACACCTTTTTTGCATGCTAATTTAAATAAATAATCATCTTTAAAAAACTCTCGTAAATTTTGAAAATCTTTCGTTTTCATAGTTTTTATTAGATTATCTAGACTTGAACTTAAAAAATTAAAAGAATCTATAAACTTTAACTGGGCTACATTTTTTTTATCAATCGGGATAAATTTTGTGAATGAAATATATTTTTCTTTGTTTTTTGGAATGAGATTTATACGACCGCAAACAGCTGAAAGCTCCTTTATAAACAAATGACAGTCATAGCCAGAAAGATTATGAAATATGATAGGTATAAATGGGCAAGATTTTGCATTTAAATTACATGTATTATGTGCTGGTCCTCTATACATTCCTGTGAAATGATCATGATCTGCAACAATTGAGTCAGTATCATTAAATGATTTCTTACATATGTGACATTGTTTAGCATTTTTTAAAGCAGTTTGTTGATCTTTGTTAATTATCATGGGTTTTATCTCTGACATTAGTTTATAAAGTCTTATTACATCCCGACTTATAGCTTCAATGAACTTTTTGGAGCAGTCTGGCCCCCTATACGATCTAAACTTATTTAATTCTGGTTTAGACTGACAAAAAATGTAATATCCATAGCAACTTGCCTCATGGATTTGTATATTTTCAACACATGGGGACTTATTTTTATCAGAATATTCCCGTAATAGACTTTCGAAATCGCCATATATAACAATTGGAACTCTTTGAGTCCTATTAAAATTTGAAAAGCAGAGTTTTGAGTTTTCTTCGGGAAGTATAGTCTGCACTCTTGCACAGCTATGATTCAATTGTTTTTCTGATGTTTCAAAATACATAAAACATTCATCACATAAATATATTTTAGATTTATGTTTTGTAAGTTGTCTGTGTACAAGCTTACTAAAATGTTTAATTAAACAGAAATGACTTTTACCATTATTATTGATATAAAGTAAATTAACATGAAAAAGTTTTCTTTTTAAAGTTTTATATAATGGTCCTGTTACATAGTCATTCTGTTCCAAACCATAGACGTTAACACTTACGTTTGGATTTAAGTCTTCAAATAATTTTATATCGTCTAAACTGGGTGGAAATGTCATGTTTGCTATATTTAACACTTTTAAATAGTGAGGATATGATGTTATTCTATTTGAGTTATGCATTGCTGGGTACAAATAAGCTACAATGCTCCAAAGAAAACAGTAATTGTCTTTATTGACTATGTTTAGACATGATTTTGTATTTTGAATTCGCTTAGGTAATTTTAAATAAGAACCGGCTCTCAAAGGACTGTATTTAACAAAATTAATTTCTAAATGACTTATGGATTCAATCGTCCACCCTGACTCACTTAGTTCGAACTCTGAACATTTATTTAATATTTTTTCCGCAAATGCTTGATAAGTGGATAATATATCTGTGCTTTGAAGTATAATTGTATATCTCGTGTTAAATGATTTAAGACTTATTTCGTTATTTTTAGGTAAATTGTACGAAACAAAAAGTTCGAAATTGACTTTTAAAGAAACGTGTTGTTTTAATAACTCTTTGATTAGATAGCAACATGTGTCTGTAATTTCAGATAAAAACTTTTCAGGAGTAATAGTAAAACTTTGAGGGGTTATTTTATAACTGACTATTTTGTTTTTAAAAGCACAAGCTATTATACGAATATTATCAAATTGCGTTTTTATGAGGTTATTAGATTTATGGATGTTGGTTTTTTTGTGAGAAGAATAATTGTGAACGTTAATGTTACAAGCTTGACAGAAAAACATTTTGAATAATTTCAGAAAAGCTTTATAAGTATAAAATATTGTATTGTTTTTATTTTTAGGTTTTAATTTAGTATTTTATTTTATCTACTAAGTAGATTCTGTAAGAAAATACATGAAAATTATTATTTAATCTTAACTTATTTATAGTTTATAGTTATATGGTCGTTTTTATCGAACGAATAGATTATGTAAGAGAGCAATGCATTTATTTATAGTAATTAATACAAAAATACATGGTTAGGTTATAATATGACAGCAAAATTTGTACAGTATCGATAATATTCCTAAATATAAAATAGTTAAAAATTATAATGATAAAATATTTAAAAAGGATTTTGGGGGTACAAAATTGGTTGGATGGAGGAGTAATCCTCCTTAACTGTTCCAACCAACTGAGTAACCGCCTTCCAAGTTGGGCTATCGTCATTCACTGCTGTTTTGAAACATAGCAGTGAATGTTTCCAGCGGTTGGTTGAAATAGCCTCCAACTCCTGGCAATTCGAGATGCGGACCTCAATATAAAATTCTCCTCGTCTTGTGGGGTCACTTTGCATAGTGTAACCAGAACCCACTCGCCGAGTTAGGTAGCTCTTCAGCTTAGCTGCTCGAATTGGTTCACGCTGCTCTTCATCCTGGAAACAAACAAAATAATATACATTAGTTAATGTAACAAATCAATTTCTCAAAATAAATACCTAATTTTATCAAAGTCTGATGATTCATGATAATCATCAAGCCCAATTAATGGGTTATTAAATTAAATGGTCAATGAGTGAGTATTGGGGACACAAACCGACGATTATTATTATTTTGAGCCATCATAATAATATCTCAGGACATAAGCATTCTTCATTTAAAATGTATTTATTTCGGATTAGCACATATAAATTAAATCATGTAGATCTTAAAAAGTATAAACCGTAAAAAACTCCTTTGACAAATTATAAGTTATTAGGTAGACGCAAACTTTTGAAACTTTTGATAACATTCATAACATTGCCCTTTTTTCGGTACAGTTAAACTTCATGCAGCTGCTATAAAATTGTTCTATAAATTTGACCCAATTACACTTGGTCAGACTTCATACTTATTAGTAGTAACTATGCTTTACACCACCACGTAAAAATAGTTTGGTCTGTTTTTCTACATTAATTATTAAATAACAATAAATTTACCTCGGAATCAGGGAAGATGACTCGTTTTCTTTTCTTTTTATAAGATGTAGACGCAGAGGCAGACGCAGTCGGAAGGTCAGCCTCTGATTCAGATTCACTTCCGGCAGCAGCCGGCAACAGCTGTTCTTGCACCCGTTTTTTAGATTTTGCCTTCGGCTTGGACGGCTTAGGTGTTGAAGGCTTATTTGAAGGCTTCCGCTTTTGTGATATAGGGATCACTTCAGTGTCGGAGTCAAATGGATTGGAAAACCTGAAATAAAACAAAATTGTGAAACATTGAAAAGCAGGTCTACTTACATTAATTCATTTGGTTACAACTGTTATCACCCCGCCACCCATTCATGATAATATTAAACTCCTCTGACCAGACAAGCTATTTTCCTGCCTGGGAATCGAACTCATAAAATCACTCTCACTAAATACACTCTCGACCTCTGAGCTCATGAGACGCGACCACAACCGTACGCACACACTGATCACAAAATTGATAGAGTTAAATGACACGTACATACTTACTGTTTTTATTTATTAAACACACTGATTAAACGATGTAAATCTATAGAACTGACTGCAGAATGCGCTGTTAAAAATGTTCTGTGAGATGATCCTGAATGACACTGATTTTATACCCCCAAATTGTAAAACGGTATACACACTTGAGAAATGATAATAAGTTATAGTTTATTTAAAATAAGTCATACATGCTGTCATACACTTTTAATCCTTATGCATGTAGTACATAAGATTTATAATCACTTATTATTTTAAACATCATTCGTACTCAATTATAACTTCGCCTTTACTTGCCATTTTAGGGGGATATATTATATGGCGCCACGCTGTCGATGAAAACTGAGACGAAATTTTTATAAGGTAATCGTATGTACTTGCATACAAATGATCTCTCTATCATAAACAAATATAGAGACCAACTACAAATGGTTATTTCATATTAACATTAAAATTGACTTTTATAAATTGAACTCCGAAATATTTTATTGATAAAACGTAAAAAATATATTTTATGGAAATAAAACGTTGTTAAACAGAACGTGGTTCCTAAGAATTGCATCGTTTTAAAGCCTGTTATACTTTATTTAGTACGTAAAAACATAAAGTGAAAAGAAAATGTTACATAAATAATATTAAAATTATCTGTATAGTTTAATATTGAGATATTTTGTTTGTGTTTAGATTTATAGCACTTATATATTTTAAGTTCGTATTTTAGTGACAATATTAATGAATACTTTACCTTCTCCCTAATAATAATAATGTGTTCATACGTTGTCTGTTAAATACTCAAGCAGCGCATAATTGTTCAGTAATAATTAAAAAAATAAATATACAAATTAAAATGTTATATATTAATATTATGAGTTATTGCGCCTACATCATAATGCTGTATACTGCCCGATTGCGAAGTTATTTCTTATTCCAAAATTTACATCGTTATAAAATATAATAAAATGAAACATTTACCATCATTCCATTAATTCCTCTCACAATGAGAGTGCTTAGGTCATAGTCTACCACCCGAACCCAGCACAGATTAGTACTCTACACTAGCTGCGTTGAATGCAGGTTTTCTTACGATGTTTTTTCCGTCACCGTTTAAGCAAGTGATCATGAATAAATTACTTATGTGCACATGATTTCGAAAAGTCGGAAGTGCCTTGAGTTCCATCACCAACCTAAGAATTAGCAGTACCTGGTCATACCACTAAGCTATCACTGCCTAATTAACTGAAACATTAAGTGATTACTCAATAAAAGACTTCTGAGATTATCTAAATCTATAGACCATGATCGAACTTCATTCATTTATAAACATTATAATTTAGTAATATAATTATTTACATTCTGTAAGATAGAATGTCGCTGATCTTAGCTTTGTATATACTCTATAATAATCTTGTATCTGTAATAACATCGTTAAGAAATAAACAATTCTGATTCTGATTAAGAATAGATAATCTGCTTTTGTTGTTACATAGCGATAGTTCTGGGGACTTGGATAGTCAGCACGTTCATGGTAACAATTAAAGTTCAGTACTAAGAATACGTAATGATTCAATAAAATAAATGTCCAAGATGCTAAAAAAAAAAGTTCTATAACACAATAAAATTACAGAGTTCCACTTATATCAAACGCATTCATTTAAGATATAAGTTTCTTTACGAAGTTGGTTCGATGTAAATATAATAAGTTATTATGATTACAATTCAAAACAGTCAACAGTCAGTCGACCGCATCGATAGGCAACGTGTCATAACATACACAGAACTCACTTATTGTATTGTGGGTTTAAATGAACAGACGGGATAACTATTTGCAAGGTACTGCATCGCGCCATCGAAATCAGATAGGCGCCGATACCCGATGAAATAAATGCAATCTGAGCGGTCGACATTCGTCGCGTCGTCGGCGCGCGAGCGCATGAGTCAATCCAATGCAGACGCTCTTATAATACAATCGCTAGATATTGTGTAGGACCGAAATAGAATTGGGGGTTCTGTATCACGGCTCGAGCGAAGCGAGAGCAAGTGATACAGAACCCCCAATTCTAACCTACTGCTCTGCTTAGCTTGGGATCAGATAACCGTGTGTGAGTTGTCGGAATATTATTATTATTATAATTTGGTGATTCTATTACAATGAGAACTAATTTTAAATTAGTAAAGCGTAAAATTGATAAAGTATTAATAAAGATTAAAACCAATACCGAAAAGTCTTTTCTTTGAATATTTTCGGTGGTATTTTTTTCTGGAGACCCAGTCCTCTTCAACTTATTCCTGTTAAGCATGCATAAAGAATGAAAGTGAGATTATTAAGACTGCAGATTTTTTTGTTAATATCTAATCTATTGACGACGGCCTCCGTGTTCGAGTGGCGTACGCACCGGTTTCAAGGTGTCGCTAGCTCTGAGGTTCCGGGTTCGATCCCCGGACGGGTCAATGTAGAAAATCACATTTCTACATTGTCTCGGGTCTGGGTGTTTGTGGTACCTTCGTTGTATCTGAATTCCATAACACAAGTGCTTTAGCAACTTACTTTGGGTTCAGAACAATGTATGTGATGTTTATTATGATTTTTGTATTTATTTATTATTATGATTTGTTATGCTAAGGCCATGTAGAAGCGACCCAGTACAATCGGCATCGAAATATCGATACATCAAAAAGTTACGTTTATCATGTTCCCTAACTAAATTCAAGTACAAATATCGAAGCAACTACAGCCCTACAAATCACTCAGCTCATTTACTGGCCAAAACTCTCCGTGATAATGCGAACTAATGAAAGATCTTCGTAATTAGTTACGAGGTATCAATTATTTATGGCCAGGGACCGTTTGACTACATAATAGATAAAGTCCGGGTTCCGGACCTGAGGGACGGTCCCGGGATCCCGGGATCCCGGAATAAAACGGGATTATCGGAGACAATTATTGACTGGGTTTCGAGGGTGGCGAGTTCGATTCGTGTTTTGTTGATGGATCTGTTTTATCGTGATAAGCATATGTGGATCGTAAATGTCGGTGAAGGGAACAGTTTATGTTCCATTTAGAAGGATTGGCTGTTTGGTGATATCGAACGTAAATATTGGGGTTGGCAGTTATCTGTCGACTTAACATAAGCTATTGTTCCTGTGTCAAAGGTTACGCTTACTTACGGAAAGATAGTTTCAGTTTTAAATTAAATATCATTAAAAATAATATAAGTCGATAAAAAAGCTAAAATATATATTGTTTTCTCTTAGTGACAAGGTACCAAAATGAGTACACTGTCACAAAAATTATGTATCATTTATTTATAAGACAGAAGATTAGTTCCATAAAGTAAAAAACAAAGGTAAAAAGTACTATCTCTAAAGTAATATCAGAAAAAATCTTTAGCCCGGTGGTCAGTAGCAATTTTACGAGTGACGTCATTCCCCTTTAAAATTGCTGCTTCAAAGTTAGAAAAAAGGGCGGCAATAACATTTCCTTATTATTTGTAGCCTCATAAACGTGAAATTGCACTTTCAGGTAGGCATCTCTTTTCTTTCAAACCGTACCTTAAATTTTTATACCTCAAACAAAAATCCACGCGATTTTGAACCTTATTACTTATAGAATAATGATTGTATTTTTTTTTGGGTTGTGAGGTGGTATGTTTGTAGAATCATTGAGTCAGTCATTGTCTTCGAAACATAAAGTTGTCAACAAAAAATATTTGCAATACATTTCGAGTTCATTTCACTGAGTGAGAGCCTGTAAATCATTTTTACTTTAATTTATGTGTGAATGTGTTTTCTTTAGTCGCCTTAATTAAGGTTTTTGTTTGGCTTGTGTTAATGTTGATTGTTGTTTAACGTTTGCAATCTTCTGTCGGCTGTATTCTTTAGATTAGAATTGTACTTTTGTATGCCTTAATGGAAAATGACTTTGGTAAAAAAATCTGATAAAAAGTATTTTGTTTTCATTTTTACATAGATGAAACACATTCCATTAAAGGTTTTTTTTTATTTATAGATCAAACATGATTTTGTTAAAAAAAACTATAAACTAGATAAAAAACTTTATTGCAAAAAAAAAACCGACTTCAAAAATCGATACTAAAAGATGGCTTCTTTCATTACGTTTTCTTTAACTTCATTATTTTTTATTAGGTATATCAGTTTAATAAACGAATTCTGCCTTTATTTCTTTCGGGCTTCTTTTTTAATACAATAGTCTATCAAAACTAATCCAAAAATTACTCATAATTGCGTCTAAACTTTATCAGACGAGAACCAAATAAATCAAAGCACAGCTCCTACCACTAGTAACCACAACATCAGAAACTCGCTTAGATGAGAAATAAACCTGTCGACAGTGATTTAAACGCCTATAATTCTCGACGACGCGTCGCGTCTAATTGCGAGAGACCGATTTCGCACGCCTCGGAGACAATGGTAGGGGATTTATTTTAGATCTGCGACGCCTGAATGAATGATATAGTGTTTATTTTAGTTTGTTCAACTGTTTGTTGTATATTTAGATTTACTGAAATAATATAAGTTAGGTGCAAATAAATTGTCACTTTTGATGAAGAATTCAGTGAATTCGTATGCTGTTACTGCTTCAAAATATAAAATACTGACTTTAAACTTTTAATAGGCAGATTCAATAAAAAGATATATATTTTTTTTCACTTGGGCTTTATCATTTAATAATATTTGTCAACTAACGAATATAGATACACACAACGTTTAAGAAAAAACATTTGAAACAGCTTAAATCTTATATACTTTACTTCTTATAACAGGAAAAATCGTCAGAAATGAAATCACAATTATTTTTTATTGAAATTAAAAAAAAAACATTCAAAATTATAAAACAATAAGTTATGTTATAAATCTAACAAGAGCTATTATACATACTTGACATTCTTAGTAATCACAAATTGGTCCTTAAGACACAAAAGTACCTAAACAAAACACAATCATTACATTCAACTCTCACGGTTCCTTACATTGTAAGTATAAATTCTAATAATTCTGCGCATGCGTTTATCTTATACGATAAGATAAATAAACAAACCGTTTTGTCACAGACCGTTTCCGTTGGTTACTGTGTTGCTTTGTTTATTAACTTAGAAGTATTAAGAATGTGATGCAGTTGCTATGAGGTTAAATTCTGTTGGATAGTGTGTTTCGTAGAAAAAAACAGTATCATACAAGTGTGTTATTGTCTTGTGGTTCAAAATTCAAATCGTTTCATTTACTTAGGAAGTAGGCGCTTAATTTAAAAAGCAATTTACTTTCCTATTTTTATTTACGCTTCCAAAAACCTTTTATATCATCACCCCCGAAAGTGATGCATATTTGCATATTTGTATATTTATTAAAATAATTGTATTTTTAACATTGATGTTAACCTTTTTTTCAAAAGAGTAACCAATGGAGTTTCTTGCCGGTTCTTCTCCATTGGAATAACATTTTGGAACCTGCAACTAGAGTCAGTAATTTAACGTTTTAAAAGAGCTTAAAAAAGCCTACTTGAAATAAAAATATTTTGATTTTGATTTTGAGTGATTTGTAGGGCTGTAGTTGCCCCGAAAGTGATTATTGTTATTTATGAAAATTTATTCAGTAAACATACAATCAAATAATATTTAGTAACAAGTAGAACCTAATCAATCTTAGATTACCAATTAAAATGCATAACACTATTCCAACAAAACGATGAACAGATTAAAATAAGACCAAAATTAAGGTTTAGCATACACAAAATATGAATAGTAATTGCAATTTCATGCATCTTAGAACAAAGCTTAATAAACGCGAAACACTAACGCCCAAATTTAAATACTTATACCGCTTACCACCTTTACCGAGACGAAAAGAAAATTAAGTCATTCAAAATCCAACCTAATAAACACTGTTTAAGGTGGATTTTTGAATGTGATTTTTTTAAGACATCTCACCCACGTTTCAGAAAACCATGTGAACCATAAAGAGAATTAAAATCTCAGTTAAAGCTCAAAAGGTTGTAATATCTGAAGGTGTTCTTCAGAACAGTTGAAGACGGCCTGTGAAGGGGTATTTTCGCGAAATCCCCCACACGAATAGGGCTGGCACTTGGAAGAATATTAATTTAAAATTAAGTCGATTTTGGCTCAGTGGCTTTAAGAAGGTTCGTTTTAAGGAAAAAGGGATTTGATTCCCTGTTAACCACAAAGTGGCTATACTATTAGATATAAATTTTATTAAAATAAAACGAGAAATGCCATTGTTGAAAAGGGGTTTAAAATTACACTAATATGGATAAATCCTGTTTTTAATTTAGATATATTTTCAAGGAAAGAAGTGGTCTCTGCCTACCCCTACGGGAAACAGGCGTGATTATATGTATATGTATGTATGTATTTTCAAGGGAAGAATATAAAGACTATCTTTGTAACGAAAATGCTCCACTCAATTAGCAAAATAACTCCAGTGATCTTTCGATAAAATAATTATAATTCACGCTCATTTTAATTTGATTTGAAGTTAATTTGAAATTGTCAAGGAAACGCCACATAAACAAAACAGTTAATAACTTCCTTCAGGAGCTTAAAAATAAAAGAGGCAGGACAGCAGTTAAAATAGTATTAATATCCCTTGACAGTGAAATGTTTAAAATGGTACTTGTTAGTGATAAAAGTCAATTATTATCTCTTGATCTGAACCTATGACAGGTAACTAACGCGTTGGCCATGCCCACTTCCTTTACATGATTTACAGCTGCGTAGGATGTTGAAGATATAAGACATAATAGCTCGTTTTTGCATCTTTAGTAAGTTAATGATGAAGTTTATTTAAATGAAGGGAAAAGGTTTAGAAGTGTCTGACCAGGTATAAGTAAAAATAATGATAGTAATAATAATAATATTCCGGGACAACTCACACACGGTTATCTGATCCCAAGCTAAGCAGAGCTTGTGTTATGGTAACCAGGCAACTGATAAACATACTTATATATTTTTAAATACATACATATTATAGATAAATTACACCCAGACAACCAGAACAAATGATCGTGCTCATCACACAAACATTTGTCCTGGGTGGGAATAGAACCCACGACCTCCGGTATAGCAGTCAGGGTCACTAACCACTAGACCAACAAGCCCGTCAAATCTCCTTCCTAGGTTATATTAATGATCTTCCTAGGCTTCGTCAAGTTGAAGACTGTCATAAAGAGGGAGGACATTTGCAAAGCATCCATTGAAGACACAATCTTTATCTTTAAGGATCTAATGAAGAGGATATACTATGAGCTTATGAAATGTATTTTATAGGAGAAACCTTTGGTCAAATTTAGAATTCAATGTCATCATCATCATCAGCATTTATGCAATCCACTGTCGGGTAAACACTTTCTTCCTAAGACCACTAAACATGTAAAGCAGGCTACTTAAAAAATAAACCATTGCACAACAAGATCATAGAATTTTGACGATAATAATAATAATAATAAAGGACGGTACAGTTGACATATGTCGGGCATGTCACTGTCCCGGTGAGTCCTTAAGACATATTATTTCGGGTTGTTCTCGTCTTGCTAACGGCGAATACTTGCACAGGCATAACCAAGTAGCCAGGATTATCCACCAGCAGCTTGCTTTGAGATACAAACTTGTGGAATCCGAGGTGCCGTACTACAGGTATGTGCCCGACCCAGTTCTCGAAAATGGTCGTGTCACACTGTACTGGGACCGATCTATCATCACTGACAGGACTATTGTAGCAAATAAGCCTGATATAGTGGTGATAGATCGATCGGAGCGCCGGGCAATCATTGTTGATATCACTATCCCTCATGACGAGAACCTCGTGAAAGCTGAAAAAGAAAAACAATTAAAATATTTGGATTTAGCGCACGAGGTTGTCGACATGTGGGAGGTGGACTCAGCAATCATTGTCCCGATAGTCGTTACAGCCAACGGCATAATAGCCAAGAGCCTCGACCAACACCTTAAGAGGCTCTCGCTAGGCGCCTGGGTCAAGGGTTTGATTCAGAAAGCGGTACTTCTCGACACGGCGCGTATTGTGAGGAGGTTCCTCTCTCTGGAGTCCTAACCACCGGCAGCTTGGACCCTGTCCCGAGGCCGGTTGGACACTATATTTTATATTTTTAAATGTATATATATATTGTTTTTTGTATATATTTAAAAATGTATTTTATATGTTTATTGAAAAATAAAGAGAATAATAATAATAATAATAATAATATTCCGGGACAACTCACACACGGTTATCTGATCCCAAGCTAAGCAGAGCTTGTGTTATGGTAACCAGGCAACTGATAAACATACTTATATATTTTTAAATACATACATATTATAGATAAATTACACCCAGACAACCAGAACAAATGATCGTGCTCATCACACAAACATTTGTCCTGGGTGGGAATAGAACCCACGACCTCCGGTATAGCAGTCAGGGTCACTAACCACTAGACCAACAAGCCCGTCAAATCTCCTTCCTAGGTTATATTAATGATCTTCCTAGGCTTCGTCAAGTTGAAGACTGTCATAAAGAGGGAGGACATTTGCAAAGCATCCATTGAAGACCCATTCTTTATCTTTAAGGATCTAATGAAGAGGATAATATACCATGGGCTTATGAAATGTATTTTATAGGAGAAACTTTTGGTCAAATTTAGAATTCAATGTCATCATCATCATTAGCATTTATGCAATCCACTGTCGGGTAAACACTTTCTTCCTAAGACCACTAAAAATGTAAAGCAGTATACTTAAAAAAATAAACCATTACACAACAAGATCATATAATTTTGACGATAATGTTCTTAAGAGTTAACTACATTTAAATCTTACGAACAATAAATAAAAATAAAAGATACGTTATCAAATTAAGACATTAAAAGAGGCAGCCCTGGCCGTAAGGAGGACATTTAACACTTATTGTGGTAGCGACAACAAAGCGGTGGTCGAACAAAAGGCCAGTTTGGGCTATAAATATCTGAATACGTCTTACTGGATGTGGCTAAACCAACTGTATCGAATTTATTTATAGAAAATATCAAGGAATAGGATTTCTATTGTTTAATAGAACAAGTGAAGACACACACACAACAGTAACTATGATTTTCCTTTCTAATTATTGGGAGGTATTATTTTTACTCTACATTTTTGTACCTTAAATTTTCCGTCAATGGTAGAGTAAAAGCTAGACGGTTTAGACTCGTAAATACAATAGCTTTCAATTAACTAAACAACAATGGGATCAATTTCACAGACGAATTTTGTGATCGAATGGATGCTTAAAACACTCAAAATAAAGGCTACTCAACTAATACAAAAGGCGTTTTATTTGATCCAGAACCAATTCAATTCAAATACATTACGAACAAAATTTATTTTCCCCAATTTTTTACCGATAATACTCCCTCCATACGTTATACATCCGTGCCTCCTTGATTCCAACAAAAGATTTCCACATTACGCCTGCCGACCTCAAGAAAGCCTTATCCGGAAGGCTCTACTTGTAATGTAAATACGGCATTGTGCTCACTGAGAGGTGTTCCCAAAACACTTCGCACTGGACCCTGATTGTTTAATAATGTCCATGATTGTTTTAATTTACCAGATCTTGGAACTTTGGAAGTTTTGGAGGCTGGGAACCTGATTGGATGGTTATGTGGATAGTGAAGGGAGCTGATAAAACAATTATAGAAAGTGAGGATGGTGACATAAAAAGGATTTTAAGTATTCTTGTTTACTCCTATGAGACATGTTAACTAATAAAAGACTTTTCGACGACGTTTCTTCTTTACAGACGCTTCTTCTTTACAGTGTGATGCACGACTCGTTCGTCACGAGACACCGCCGCCTCATGAGCTCATGATTTTAAGATCTGGTCGGGCTTGGGTGAAACTGTTAATATTATGTTAAGATTTTTAAACTTAGTATAAAAATGGTATTGGTAGTACAGAAAATGTCTAAACTCAGTTAAAGGGAAAAACTTATATGACAGTACAGATAAATAATCCCAGATAAATAAATAGCTACCTAAAATTGAACATCATGTTAATTTAATTCATCAAATTTTGTTGAATCCTGTTTTAAGAAAAACATTTTCCCTAACATGCTACTGTTTAATTAATTCGCCAAAAGAATTCCGGATAAGGTCACCCGGAAAATTACACGTGTAACACAATAAAACACGGTCCTTTTACTGCGAAGTGTTTCATAAAGTACTCCAAAAATGTTAATGGACATTATTAAGCAATTAGAATTTAGTCCCTTTAAATTCAAACCCAAAACGTCTCTCATTTTCAGTTCGCAGGTAACAAATTATTTCGAAATTATTTTATAAAAAGTAAGAATAATGGTCATAAAAAGATGATTTAGCAGAAAATTGCTGAAAATATATTACCTTCTAAAGCTGAAACAGCAGAGGCTGAACAGAACTTAGAATTTCCTATTAAGCACTTTTATCATTAGAATTTCAAGTACGAGTGATATTCTGCAATATTAAATTTCTATGTTTTCAATACTCATTCAGGATGTTTAACTCAGTATCACATTACCTTCACCAAGAATAGTCCTAACATCTGGTTAAATAGAAATTGTTTTAAATTATATTCTCACGTGCTACAGAATCTGAAACGTCTAATAAGTAATAAGCGGCTTACCAACTTATAAGCGCTTTTTTAAGGTATGGTAATAAGACTTACATAAAATAGCGAACAATAAATTACGTAACTTAGCGAGACGTTAAAAAGCCCGTCTTTTATAACCTTGTTCGTTCCTTGGTTTGTTTTCTTCAATCATATCTGTTTATCTTCTTTTTATATATGAAACAATGTCAGGTTAGTAGCACCATATAACTTTAAAACTGATGAATCGATTTTCATGATCTTTGCTTTGTTGAGTTCTGAAATGAATATTTTTTCTTTTCGTGCATTTTCATATGCACAGACCATAAAAGCTCCACATTATCATCTTTGAGGCATAAAGAAAGTGTGCATACATATGTAAATCCTGACCAAGTAAGGGTGCTGCGTCCAGCCCTCTTTGAGATAAATATTACATAATCTTGAGTCAGCATTTCTGAAGCCATTAAGAGACCGCAGAGGGGAGTGGCGATACAAACACAAATAAATCTGGGAGAAGAAAGATCATTCTTGTTGAGTGATGAATGATTTTAAAACGATGTGCTGAGGGTGATGTGGGAAATTGGATATGGAATACGGTAGAATATAAAATCCTTATTTTAAAAGATAATGATGAAATACGTCTGGAATTTCCATAATGCATAATTTTAATCCAAGTTTTAACTGGTACGATCACGTATCTCGGAATATCAATTTTGAAAATATTTTCATATTACGGTAAAAGACTCCTAAACACGCAACCAAAACAATCTATTTTTCCATTTTTTAAATCGCTTTTAAACAACAATTTAGTTTTACTCCATTTGGAAAACAAAAACCCTATTTAACAGACTGTCTTGTTTACAGACGTCAACAAGATATAAGGTACCTCCAAATTTCATTTAAACCGAACTATTTTCGGCACTCAAAAGCACAAGAACTATTTGGTCTTCAAAGAGATTTTTTGTTGACCTTTGTCAAACAATACCCACTCCATTCAAACTACCTATTTCGTATTATTCATTGGATTTGCAATATAATAAATCTGCAGGTTCGTGGATACTGTATCGAGAAAAAGTGCGCTGTTTTTTTTGTTAGATTTTAAGGATATTTGGTCCAAAAAATAAAAAAAGTATCTCTTACCATTGAAATGACCGCAGAATTTTGTTTATTTTTAAAAATTAAATTCTCTGAGTCTAAGATTGGTGATTTAAGACGTTCATATACCTATATCACGTTTTTATGATTATTGAAGTTTCTAGTTAATTTTTTTTTAGTTAATTTTCTACTTAATTTCTTACATGAAAAATGCAGTCAGCAAACTCACGTAAACTTACTATCTATTTATAAGTATTTGTTCGTTTAAAATCCTTGCATTCGATATTGAAGGTCTAACAAAATAACCAAGGCTTTGACTGTGCCCTGATTAAAGCATGTTTGCCTTCTTTTATTTTATCTATACTACTTATAATAAATCTGTAGAAGTGAAAATTCTGTACATTGAAAATATCAAAAAAATAAATGGCGGGGGGTGTTACTAGACCGACACCGAACACAAAAGTGTGAAAAAAAAATTTTTGTCTGTCTGTTTGTTCAGGTATCACGCAAAAACTACCGGTTCGATTACGATGAAACATGGTATAATTATTCTTTATTATTCTGGGCACCACACTGGGTAGTTTTTATCCCGGAAAAGTATAAACAATAAAAAACAAACTTAATTTTGCGGATTGATAAGTTTCGTCATCCACGCGAATGAAGTCGCAGGCACAGCTAGTCTTTAATATAAGTATTTTAATTTTAAGTTTATTTCCTAACTACATTCCTAAATTCCGCAAGACACGTGGTAAGAAGCATCATAAAATATTCCCGATAAAAAGTTCGGACAAATAAATTACATGTAGGTAGATTATAAATAAATAAAGTTGCCTTCACAAGTCGTACTTATTCTAGTTGAATCTATTTGAATAGGCCGAACCCCGTCCAGCCGTAAGGGTCTGTTCATATTAAACATTTCTTTTTTGTTTTATAGAAATGAAAGGAACAATGAGATGGTATGTAACATATGAAAGAACGTTAAAATTATGAGCGGTCTGTTTTTTTAATGGACGGAATGTGTGTTAAAAGAACAAGAAAGGTGCATTATTTATGCGTTTTTTTTAAATTAGAATCAGTAAATTTACATATCATTAAGAAAAACCCTAACATTTCTTCAGCGTCACTTAGGTTGCCAATGTATTTGATGTTTTTTTTAAGTACCCTTAAAGTAATAAAAGCCTTGAAAATAATAATATAACCATCCATCGCACATTTAAGTAGGTCACCAAACATTTCACAACAAAATAAAAATTCAAACCACTATTTTAAAAATTTTATACGAAAATTATTTTTTCTTTATTTTTCCCAAACGTTGTGTCCCCGAAAATTGCAAATAAAAAAGGTTTTTTACATCTTTTAAAGTGTATATTTTATTTACATTGTGGAGCAACCTTTGTAGGCTACCGAATTGTGCCCAAAATGCCATTTCGAATGGGCAAGCTTGCTCTATGAAATGGGGCGGGTCACTTTATATTAACCATGCGATTCAAATGGGGTTTTCTACGGGGAAAGTTGGCTTTTTGCGGTGTCCCCTACCCCTATAAAGAGTTAGAAGTGAATTTGTAGTTCGATTTAATGTACAATTTAAAGGGATATTGTAGAGGTGTTTTAATTACACCCAAGTGTTTATGGGTTATTTGTGAAGTTTGTTCGTTATGTGGTTTTGTTTTTGGGTAGGTATTCAATAATGAATTGAATGTAATGCCTTCTAAACATTTTTAATATCGGCCACATGAACAAAAACTGACAGGAAAGTTGTCTTTAAAGTTTTTTATGATTGAAATAATAATATTAAAATGGAAGAATACATTTTAAACAAAATTATAACACCTAAATTGGGTTTGATAGCCGATAAATCATATCAGGTTCCCAGTATTTTGGTACATCTAGTGAATTTTATGACAGATATAATAATTCCTGAGTAAAATAGATTTTTGTCACAATCCCACCAAATAATTTTTAAAAATGTAAAAAGCTAAAAAATGCAGAATTTAAAGATATTATCTATTTCCATTTTCTATTCTAAATGCAGATAATAGGTATTCAGATGTAAATCAATTGTAACTCTCCCGTTTGCCGACTTGATATTTCATCCTGCACTACATAGGTGGCACTTCATACCCGTTCTAGGCAATTCCCGTCATCGTACATTACAAGCTCGGACTTTCCATTTTGAAACTAGTAATAAACTTAATCTCTATATATATCAAATTTCGTGCATGCAATTTTCATCGCTAGTTAGGGTGCTTTCACACTGGTGGTTTTGCACGAAAATTTGCTATAACATTTTTGTAATAATAATAATATTAAGTTTGACTAAGTAAATGATGTCTTATTTTTGTCATTTATTTTTAAATCTTGTAATACACAGAAAACCTAAGTAGATAGATCACATATAATATAACCATTGCTAGCCGAGTCTTCAATTTCTTATATTATTATTATTATTTAAAGCCTAAACTGTCCCACTGCAGGGCAAAGGCCTCCCTTCCTTCTTCCCACAGGTCTCTATTGTTTGTTATTTGTTGCCACTCCTTTTTGTATGCGTCTAGTTCATCCCTCCATCTCCGCCTGGGTCTTCCACGCGGCCTTCGTCTATTAGGAACCCAATTTGTGGAGGCTTTCGCCCACGGTCCTTCTGACATTCGGCACACGTGTCCAGCCCAGTCCCATTTCAATTTGGCAGCCTTCAGGGCCACGTCCGCTATTTTAGTCTTGGAGCGCAGTAGGGAGTTCCTTACATGATCCGTGAGCCGAACTCCGAGGGTTTCTTATAAGTATTTATTATAAGGAGATTAGAATGTTATTAAAATAAAGACCAAAAATTAAATTATAATAATTTTTAATCCTAAATTTAGGTGCAAAAAATAAGTCATAATAATTATTTCATAATTGATAATACCAAAACTTGAAACTTTTGCGCTTAAACCACTAACATCACGTCCAACGTCGTCGTTGCGCAACGTTAACCCTGCGCAAAGGTTCACCTAACCTAACGTCAGTGCTTAACCCTTAGGGCTTCCGGGTGTTTTTTGTGGCATAGTCGAGGAGTGGACGCTGTATAACGCTGCGCTACGTCAAAAATAACACCTTACAGCCAGTATGGCGGACAAAGATGACTGGCGCCGCGGGCGGCTGGGTACAGGCTGATGGGAATAAGGTTTCAAATTATTATTATTATAATTTATTTATTAAAAAATTTACTATTTTTATTACCCGACTGCCAAGAAGGGTTATGTTTTTCGCGCGTATCTTGTATGTATGTATGTATGTGTGTAATATTCTTTATTACCTCATATCTTCGAAACGGCCGAATGGATTTCGATAATTAGGGTATCGTTGGATTTGTATCGATTACCCAAGTGTTCTTAGATATGTCACCTCAAACAAAAACCAACATGGCGGCCACGAGGTGCCATAGATTGAGGTAAAAAAAAATAAAAAAATTATGTTTGCTACAATATGGGTATCAAATTAAAGGGCTTGTAACGAGGATTCCAAAATGGTATATCATTTACGTATAAAAAAAAATACTATGTGAAAAATTGTTCTTTATCCAAACTAAATACATACTCGAATGCCGTACGCTAGGTGGATAGCCAGTTCCACCACCATGACGTATTATGATTTTAACTAAAAAGTGTTAAATAAAAAATAAATAAATTTAAAAAATAAAAATACCCGACTGCATAAAAAACACTTTAAATAAAAACTGAAAAGTAAAAAACAAGTTCAATAAGTCTAGAAGTGTAGATATAGCAATGTTATTAGTACAAAAATTTAATAATCAATACACAATCAATCTAGACTATAGACTAGAATCTAGACTTATTGAACTTGTTTTTTACTTTTCAGTTTTTATTTAAAGTGTTTTTTATGCAGTCGGGTTTTTTTATTTTTTAAATTTATTTATTTTTTGAAATTTTATTAGCTTGAAATAATATTTTTTGACGCTTTTCGCTGTGTAATGACTAAATGTATTTAAGAGAAATTGATAATATCTAGGACACACAGACTGCATCTGTGTAAGTATGTTTGTCAATGGTATAAACTAGACAACTGATAAACATACTTATAGGTATATTTCGTAACACATACATATTTATTATACATAAACACAGAAAAATCAATTATCTACACACAAATAATTGACCTGGGTGAGAAACGAACGCTCGACCCCGGTTAGCAGTCAGGGTCACTAACCACTAGACCAACAGGCCAGTTTATTTTTATTCCTTTCTATTGAACACTTAAGACAACTAAAGTATTGGTACCTAGTATCTATAATTCTACGGCTTAAATACCTAACAGCACAAACCACAAATCCGAGACACCCTGTAAACAGAATGTGAGCTTACAAGAAGGAGCAACCGATCGACCGATAAACGGAGATATAGCCGATTTTATTCAGTGCTCAGCGTTTGATTTATATCTATATTGTGAGGCCAGCCATTGACTCTAGAGTAAAATACTACTGGATACAGACCTGTTACTTGTGTATTGTAGTTAATAGAATACAAGTTGTTAGGTATCGCATGCGTCTTAAGGTTTCTTTTTGTGAGGAAAGGTATTTATTTTAGAAGTATTCAATTGTTATGGCTGTAGAACTTTGAATAATCGTTTCGAAAATAATTTTTGTGGTGCACAATATTTACAAATATTTTTCTGAGCAGAATTTATTTTCTTCAATCTTATTTATTAGAATATGCGAAATAACCTTTCCACCTTTAGTGTGATATATTTTTTTTTATTTAAAATCCTTCGTATATCGATGAAATTTTGACTAAATAATTTTGACCATAACTTAGAAAAAAGCATATCGTTGCCCTATTTACTGACGTTAATGACTAACATTGTTACAAAACACAAGACTCGAAAATGTATGTCAAGTGTCAAGTACCTCCACTACCAAACCTATCAAAGATAGCAAGCTTGAAAATAAACAGTAAAAAACAATTGAAACTCGCAGAACGATTCTTTGATTACATTTTTCCCATAGCAGCAAACATGAAAACTTTACCCTTTGATTGAAAATCGTTGCCCGAATTCTGTGAAACTTTTATGTTACCTATATTGACAATTTGTTTTGTTTCAACCTTTTGGCTCCAGTTGAATGATGTATGGTCCCATATCACACATCCTTGTTTTAAAAGAGGTAGGTAGAGTTGGGATGTTGTGGTTTTTTTGGTTTATATCATTAGGTTTTTGTGTTCGTGTTATTTGGTTCAGCTATTTTCTAGGATTTAGGTTATTATTTTTGTCTGCTGTTTGGATTTTTTTTGGGAGCCTATTTTTATTTTTGAATCTACAACTGCAATGAATAACCTATTTATAAGAAAAATAGTATTCCAAAGCATGTTAAATGACACACCCATATTTAAATAATGTAGTGTTTTTTTTATGTTAACTTTTTAATTTACCTACCTAGTAGATAAAAATTACGTGTAGAAGTAGACTTGAATATTTTACTCAAATTAAATTAACCAACATCATATTAAAGGTCAAATTCATCAAACGAAATCACTATTCACCCACCCACATAAATAAGTAAAGTACACCAACGAAATCCTAACCCCTAGCAGATAATCTAAACTAAACTAACTAAAACTAACACTACGAATGAAGATATCGGGTCCTTAGTCAACCCTGGTTGTCCAATTAATTAGAAGGACGATCTCGATAGGAACTTGCTATTAATCAGGAGATCGACATTGATAGCCATTGGTCGCCTTCAGGCCACACAATGCGGTTGCTACTGTTTCGTACGAAATTTGTGATATATAACCTTTTTAGCCGACTGTGGAGACTAAAAAATGAACGGTTAAATGTGTGATCTGGATGTACGTATGCCAGGTATTGTGTGTGCTCGTAACTTTTAAATGGTTCTACCGATTCGTCTTGACAAAAAAATCTAACAAGAAATGAAACTTTGCATGTAATGTGCAAGCTTAAATATTTTTTATTCTAATCCCTCGAGTTTGGTATCAAAATAAAGTTCTACGGAGAAGTCCGGTTTTCTAATTTTTTAAATTCTTTTAGTTAAAACTCAGTATGTTAATTTACAGCTAAGTAACACTTTTATTTTAATCGTCCTAATGGCATTGTAAACTTGTGAAACTACTGGCACGAAGAGATACGATCGTACCCGAGTGCAGCCGAGTCCACCCGAGCCGACACGAATGCAGTTATTCCTTTATTTATTACGTGAAATTGCAACTGGTTTTACAAGTGATTTCTGTCACTGTCCTGCGTGAAGCTACCGGTTTTCTTTCGATAAGTATAATTAAGATTAATTACCTTTAAACATTGTAAAGAAAACTTCTTTGATTGTCGTGTGTCGATTGCTAAATGCTTCAAGGTTTGATTTTTAGGTAGAGCACTTTTATTCATTTTAAATGCTTACAGAAATTTTAATGTAAATAAAAATGAGTATTTTTTAGATAAAAAGATTGGACGTGACTGGTAATTTAAAGCAAACCATTAAAAAAAGTCTAAAAATAAATTATAAATTGATCCTTTAGAATCCCGATTAGATGGAGCAATCAAGACACACATTTAGCTCAAACAAAATCTTTAATGCAACTGTCCAAACCCATTTCGCCACTTTATCAGACTGAAAGGCAGTGAAACCAGTTCCGCATAAATATTTATATAATTGAGTCGTTACCTTATCTCTACTTACCGTATCATACTTAAACTCAAAGATAAACCGTGATCACTGACAATCGTCCAAGTGACATTAACAAACCAACAACCAATATAATTTAATTAACTTGCTGCGGCAAACCGCAACTGTAATTACAGATACAAAAACGAAAAACAACATGGCCGCTTAAAAGAAAATTACAGCCATTAAAAACAAAATATCTGGCAACCAAGACTCAGACATATCACCTGATTAAATACTCAACTTTTTGCACGAAAGTCGAAACCGCTTCCAAATTCAAATTAAGACGTTAAAAGCGACCCGGAGCGATGCTAATGAGGAATTCCTTTTTTAATTTTTGCATAAACCCGTGGGAGGTACAATTTAATTCGTCGATAATGGACATTTATCGTTCGATTTTGTTAGAACTTTTTCTGTACCATACGTGTAAATGCAGAAGGTTTAATTTTATATAATAAGAAACTTAATTATTACACCATCAGTGGGTATGTGACACATCTATTACGCAGAATGATTTCATGTATAAGAAAGCTGACCATGTTTTTGAAACAATTCCAAATTCAATCCCAACAATGAGGTTGACAGAATTCTTTTCAAATTATTTTTAATGTTTTATGACAATAAATAATAATGTAGAAAAAAATTAATACAGTAACTATTAGATAATTGAGTATAATAATTATAGTTAGTACAAGCCTGCAATTGCTTACACAAGTAATAAATAAAAGTTGTACTTCTGTTCGTAACTTGTACATTTACGGAATAAGTGAATCTTAATAAATGTGTTTTCTCTCTGTGGGTTCTTGTGATGCAGCATTCAAATATTTTTGGCATGTAGTGGGTTTGAGATGGGTGTGTAACTTAAATGTGTACCGTAAATGGTACTGACTGTTTTATTTATGTAAGCTTTTATTTAAAGTTGAACTGCACACGACGAATTTAATACATTTATGTTAGTCCGTTTAAAGGGGCTCGTGGCTAAGTGTAAGCCGTACGGTTTGACTGATAATACAGGTTAAGCCGCGCTCGCCGCGGTTGGTCCGTGGAAAACAAACCGAGACCCCTCCGTGTTTCGGAAAGGACGTTAAACAGTAGGTCCCGGCTGTCATACATAGATCTTTGACAGTCGTTAAGTCAATTCTGACAACCAGTCTTACCATGGGATATTGTGTTCCCCAGTAAAATAGGTTGTGGCGGTCAGATAGGCAGTCGCTTCATGTAAAATACGGCGCCGATTCAGCTGAACCCGGTAAGACTGGTAGCCGACCCCAATATAGTTTGGGAAAAAGGCTCGACAGATAATGTTATTCCTTTTAAAAATGCTCGCAAAAACATATGTTATAAAAAAAACTACACATATGCAACGTAATAGGTATCTAGTAAGAAGTTAGAATCAAGGTGATTTTAGGTTATATTTGAGAAAATTTAAAAAAATCTTTGAGCAATATGTACGAGGCCACAATGCAGTCATTGACCGAACGGTTTACTCTTAAAAATAAATCTCTTAATTACATCAATATATTCTCCACATTTAATGAGCGATATAATTATTATTAATTCCTTTATATTCTTCTCCAATAATAATTAATGCAAGTATGTTAATCACACAATGTCGACATTAAAAAAAAAATTAAGGTCATCTGTGAAAAATAACAGCTATACATCACAGCCCTTAGTTATTCAACTGTTAATAGTTTAATTTATTCGTATGTGTTCGTTAAGATTCAGGTTTTTTAATTAAGACGTCTTGTTTCTGTGATTAAGGACTTCATGCTTTTATTCTTTTTGTTCCTGGTGTTCACCTCAATTTAATTTCAAACGTATGGTTAAGGAGTTAAGGTTTGAAATTGAATGAGTAAGTGTTAGGTTCGTGGAAGACGTGTTTGGTTTTTGTTATTTTTTCGTAGAAATATGTCTTGATGTACAGTAATATGTAAGGGTTGTTAAGTTTGTTAATTTAAGTAGAGTTTTAACGAACAATATTAAGTGTAGATATTATTTATTTTAAAAATCTTCATCCTCCAACATCCAACAATGCAATTGGCGTTCTTCATGATCACTATTTTTTTAAAGATCATCTACTTCTGCAATTTTGGAGCATTATACAATTTTTTTTATCCAAACGAATTGTCAAAAAAATATCTCATAAGAACACTCGCAGATAATCCACCTTTAATGTAAAAAACTAAGTTGAAATCGCTTCATCCGTTCGGGAGCTACGATGCCACAGACATACAGACCCCCACACACACACAGACACATCAAACTTATAACACCCCTCTTTTTGCGTCGGGGGTTAATAAAACGCACATAAGGCCAGCAAATGAAGATTTAAGACTATAATATAAGAATTTATTTCTACATTTACATACCAAACGACCTTGCAACCTTAACCTACCAAATCTCCTCAAAACTAAATCCAACTCAATATTTCTAAAACTAAGTTTAAAGGTAAGTTAGTCAACCTAGTTGAATATCTAAACGGCAATCGATTACTACCCTGCATAGACTTTAGAATACTATAGACCGCTCGTATATACATCTACTAGCTGTGCCCCGCGGTTTCACCCGCGTGAATGACAATTCATACTCTAGCTTTATAAATAATAGCCTATGTGTTATTCCAATGTATAAGCTACATTATTGAAAAGTTTCATTAAAATCCATTCAGCAGTTTTTGCGTGAAAGAGTAACAAACATCCATACATCCAAACAAACTTTTGCAATTATAATATTAGTAAGGATATCGCTATTTCCCCATTGTTCCGATCGTTAGCACATTTTTGGCTGTTTGTAGTACATTCGTTTATTGATTAAAATTATATTCCGAGCGACGACAGACGTTTATGCGAAAATATTAAGTTTCGACATTATTACGGTGATATTAGCATTTTAAATAGTTTTATTCAAACGGCGCACTCTGTTTTGATACTGTGACAAATCTTTATGTGATGAGGACGATTGTTCTGTGTCTGGGTGTAATTTATCTATACTATGGAAAAAATATAAAACTATGAATTGAAACTACTGTTACGGATTTTATCGCGGTTTATATTTAGATTTTTGGTCCCGACGTTTCGACACCTTTGTAGGTAACATAGTCACGGGCATGTCTCGTTACCATAGCACAAGCTCTGCTTAGTGTAGAATCAGCTGACCGTGTGAGTTGTTCCAGAATAATAATATTATTATATTGCTTTTTTTTACGACTAAACTAGTTCATACTAGCTCACTATTCATACCATATGCGCACATTGTGCACTCTATAGTTTCTTATGCTAAAGCTATCCTGTATCAGAGAATAGATTATCTCGGGTGAGCACAAAGGGATCCTAACCACGTTCTACTATGGATTGAGGTTCCAAGAGTTTTAACTAACGATATAGATTGGTTTAACTGTCGCGGTTAGGACGATATTGCTATTTGATCCGTGCATGCAATACTAGTTTGGAGTTTAATTAAGCCTTTTGAGAAAACAATCTGGTTTTGATGGTGAAAGTTTCGATTTTCAAAGGATTATTTTCTTGTGGGTTTGGGGCTTTGATTTTATCGATCTCACTTTTCACCCTGATCAGTAAAGTTGGAAATGCTCTCCTTTTGTCCATTCAATATTAACAAATGACGATCTGCAAAAGCAGCGATTCTTATAATTTGCTTATTATTCTTTACTAGTAATGTTGAATATTTTACTGATTGATAGTTGCGATGTCTTTTGTAAAACTTGGATGTTGAGTACTTATTGGATGTTAAGAGGGCATTCTGCAGGAAAAATGCTAGAAATGAAAAGGATCGAGGGTAAAGTCTATAGTAGCAATCATTCTCTTATCTGTACGGGAGGTACCTCATTAGAAATCCTCGCAACAGAACTATACAAGAGATGTCAGTCTCATTAAACCTATCAATTTACTTATTTGTCATCATCAATGCGGTTATAAAACATAAAATAAAATCGGAAAAGCTATATACTTTTGTTACTACTTCAAAAGTAGGAGGTTCCCAATTCAAAAGTACATTTTTACGCTCTATCTGCGGTGATTGAGGTTCTTTTAAGAAAAATAATATTCATCGATACCTCAGCTGCTGCGGTGGTCTCATAATAATATAAACATTGAAGACGATTCCTTTCGATATGAAATTAAGGACTGACATGTAGACCAAAATGCCTCAGAATATAAAAAAGTTTCAATTCAATGTTTAGTCAAAAGAAGTAGTCCACAAAACTATCTAATGACTTCACTTACACAATACACAATGCACTTTAGCGACATCCAAGATATTATGAGTTACGACTAAAGTCATTTACCTCGTAATTCTTCCGAGTTGCATTCGCATTGTGTTAAATCGCTTACACAAGTTTTAACAGGCCTCATTTACATAAATGATTTAATATATTTGTAAGGGCGCGGCCAATCGCCATGTTTCACTTTGCTGTGTAATTATTCGTTCGGAAATGTTGGTTCCGATAAAACTAATATGTTTGTGCATTGTGTTTATTCGTTCTTTTGTTTGTTGTGGAATATTTATTTGTGCTGTGTTTTCTGATGTTTTTTGATTTACTGTTACAAGCATAATTATTTTGGTAAAGGCGGTAATTATGTAAGTTGGATTATTATAGCTAGCTGTCGTTCCTTGTATAATTGAGTTGTAGTTGTAGATGCTCGAGAGAAAAGGCCTATTTTTCTAAAAATAGAAACCACTTTTTCTGGCAATTTTTTAAGAGGAGCTTTTTTGCTGTTTAGCCGTGCAAGTATAACAGTAGTTAGTAGTACAAACAGTATTTTTGAGTAGATATTGTCGGTATTGTTGTACCTAAATGCAAATGTTAGACTATAAGACTTATACAACTGGCATTCAAATCAAAGCCCATTTAAAGTCTTGACTTCAATTAAGACGTTTTTATTTACAAGAAAGCCCAAAACAAATTCTTCAACAATATACCCCCAGCCTTACGCATAAATACATCCGGGTGGTACACACGTTAACCACCTACAGCGCACCAACGGCCGCAGTTCTAAACTATGCTTTATGTTTACTATCATATGCTGGGCTTGCTGTTCAGCTTCTCAGAAAACTACATTAGCTTCCAGATGCAGTTACCTTAAGATAGATGTTAATTTACTATGAAGACTTTATTTATGGAATGATTGCAGTAGTTTAAATAGAGCCTTATATCTGAGACGTTAAAAAAGAGTATGACATAGTTTTAAGTTGTATCATCAGTGTCATAAGCAGTAGGTCAATGGTGTCATAATTATAATGCGTTGTACTATACGGGATAATACTCACCGTCTGCCTAGGTAGATGATAAGTATTAAAAGGCTAACCTTTTCTCAACCTATGTTAGGGTCGGCAATCAGTCTTCGTATTAAGAAATTGTATTCAGCCAAATTCTGCGGTAAATCATGGAACGACTGTCCATCTGACCACCATATACCATTTTACTGGGTAAAACAGTATCCCATAGTAAGACTGGTTGTCTGAATTGACAAGAGGGAGAATACCAGCAAAAAAAATATATGAGGCCTCTATTTCCTCATTTTAAAATTGGTGGGGAGAGAGACCTTAATGGTCAAAGATTTCTTGACTGAGAAGCAGATATTAGGCATTGAAATTAAAAAAATGATTTTGATGTAATAATTCGAACCATGCCTCGTGATCAAACAACGAAACTTGGTTGTGTGTATAACATCACAACCAAGTAACTGCAAAAGCAACAAAAATATAAATTACAAACAACGAAATATTTAATCATTACCTATTTAAAGTAAGTACCTAATTAGAAGTTTCATCTCTCTAGTATTCATTAGAAAAGAAACAAATATTAATTAAATAATTATTGAGTATTATAAAACAAGTTTTAACAGTATTATGTGGTAAATATTTATGAAGGGCCGTCAATTAAAGTTGTGAAGAACATTGTATCAATATTTGCTCACTTTGTATGATTTCGCAAGTTTTTGTTTCTTTCATATTTATTTTTTTACGATGTAGGTGTCGAAATTATCGCTTACCTTTGGTGTGAGTCTTTTATTAGTGTTTTGTTTAACAGCTTTTTTATTGTTTGATCACAGTTATTTTAAATTTCTTTCCTGTCCCACATGACCACATGTCCCACATGACGACCACAGCCAGATTACCAGATACCCTTAATCTGGTAATTTGGCTGTGGTCAGATTTTACCGTATATTAGACAGCATTGAAAGAAAAATCAAAAGTGGTACATCCTTTTGGAAGACGCGATGTCCAAAATTTATATAAAGTTCACCAGTACTTTGTAATCGCTTATGATATTTTCAATAGACCGCCAAGTGTTTTGTTACTTCAAAGTGACATAAACCCACCAAAAACGCAAAACTTACCTGATTGTAATTAATGATATTTCTGCCATTTACGACACCAATAAAAGTCCAGCACGTCTTATCCTCTCATTGCCATATCGTGATGGAAATAAAGTGTTAAAATACCTTTATGTTAAGGAGTATAAGCATGTGTTTGGTACGCACTGGTGGGCTGAGACCGGTTTGTATTATACCCTCCATTGCCCACCGCGTGTGTACTGATCGCTTAAAAATTCGCGAAATGGATAATTAAAAGTTTGTTATTGATTATGATATAATTTTAACTGTATTTGAGTTGCTTGCGACCACGGCCTGTGTAACCCGGTCGAAACGTCAAGCCCTAAAGGTATTTATGTATGTATGTGCCTTGTTTAATATTTTATGTTTCACCATTAAATTGTTGCTACATAAAAAATATTTACTCCAGCAAATTTCTATACCAGTATGTCTATTCTGTTAATAATTTCGGTGACAGGTGAAAGTGAAGTGACAATAAAGCTCACCTCAAAAGTGAACCCAATTGGCCTTGATTTAGAATTCAAATTCGAGAAATAATTTCGGTAACAGGTGACAGTGAAGTGACAATAAAGCTCACTTCAAAAGTGAACCCAATTGGCCTTGATTTAGAATTCAAATTCGAGAATACGTATTTGACATCTCACTGCGGATTCCGCTGTCGAGACATGAAAATAATGTTACAGAATAGCAAGGCAGTTCTCAATATCTAATTTGTTGGACTAAACACTTTTAAAATTTGTCAGAAAATATAGGCAGAAAATATTGTATTTGGCGAATTATCTACAAAAACACTAGCAATGTTATTCTACTTTTCTAAAGTAAGTATGTTTTACCTAATAATTTTTAATCATTTGGGGTAGCGAAAATAACCTTACTCCAAAAATATGTCATTCAATACTTCTGCTAACCGTACCGAAACAGAGATCGCAGCCGTATCCGCTAAAATAAAAGCTGAGCAGGGTCTGTGACCTTTAACTGGATTCAATGGGCACGCATAATCATCCTCTCATCAATATCTTAATTATGAACAATATGTTGAAAGAAATCCGAACGATTTCGCCTTTAAAACGTTCTCGACGATGTTGGAAAGTCTGTGAGTAAAAATTTAAGAATTTTTGCGGCGGTATTACCAAATCTTGTCTTAATGTCTCATTATTTTGGGTGATTTTTTTTTTGGAGGTTCTGAGCATGCTTGGTTGAGAACCCCTAGACTTGTTTAAGACAAACTAAATATTTTCAAGCTTAATTTCTGCATCAACCCCACCATATATTTCGTCTACTATGTATCAGTGCTTTGTAGGAAATGCAAGAATCTGCTTGATTAAAGAATTATTATGTATTTGTTATATATTTGTTATATTCTGTTTTTATAACATCTACGTTAAAAGGTTTCTAGTCATCAACATATCAGAAAGGTAACATCCTCATCCAATAATACCTGAATCATAATTTATATATATATATATTTTTTTTTAAAGGCTGACAACATCACATACATTGTTCTGAACCCAAAGTAAGTAGCTAAAGCACTTGTGTTATGGAATTCAGAAACAACGAGAGTACCACAAACACCAATATTTAATACTCAGAATCTTATTTATTACATTGATATTCCATCTCATCCACCCAAAATATCTTAACGATGATTGTCAGCTGTACTAGCTCCATAACTTTTATTGACAAGTGCCATCCATACCTCTCCATTGTTTTCACTACCACGGGCCTTTGAAACTGCGTAACGACGCTGGTTAGTTCCAGAATATAAAACCCCTTATTATTTAGTGTTAAGGAGCTAAAGGCCATAAAAGTTGCTATTTTAAAATCTCATTGTATTGTTTTATATATTTGTATTGTATTTGTAGTTTTTAAAATGAGGTTAGTCGTACATATTGTTTTACCTTTTAAGCTTGCGATTTGCAATATAATATGTTTATTCTCCGATTTCAAATTTATACCTGCATTTGCACTAAATGCTTTAACGTTTACTTGGATCAAAATTTATGTGGTGACACGTGATTATTTGGGGAATGACGCTTATTAAATATAAACTACTCTCTTTTTGATTGCTGAAGAAGTCATCACTTTTAATTTCAGGTATGCCTTTTGGGCTACAAATATTATCCGAGACTTCGACCCACGTCGAGGGCACGACGCGACGTGGGGATAATAATATGTCGAACTTCAAAAACACCCCGGTCCCGTTCTCGCCTTTGCTGGAGCCGTGGGTTCGCTAAGCATTCTCAGCGTAGCTCCAGCAGGAAGAATTATATACTCTGCCAAACCGCATCACTCCAAAAACATTTTCTGCTACACGAAGAGCCATACTTACTACGCAAGTCCATGTCTCATTATAAACAAAATTCATTTCCTCGCCCATCAACTTTCGCATACAATAAGCAACTACCAAAAATGTCGAACAATCAAATATCGCAGCATAATCATGCGCCAACGCATCCGAATTCAATTCAATCGGAATAAATTTTGACGTGCTCGATTTTCGATATTCCTCTGCTTTCGAATGCTTTTTTGCTCTTTTGCTTTTTCGAGCGTAAGGCGAGGACAATGCGGCTGGGGCGTAACGAATAACTTGATTTATATTTACGCGTGTTAGCCGCTGGCCTTGTATTGAACAGCTACTAATAATAAGACCGTGATACGATATGCCTTATATGTGATTTTATGAATGTATGGTTTTACTTTATGTGGGGAAAATGAAGCGGTCCGTTTGAAGATGTTCCTTTAGAATTCTCCGAGTATTAATTTTTGTTTGTTAATTTATTTTGCTTATTGAAATGTTAAAGGACGTTTTAATGCTGATGAGGGTGACATTTTCCGATCGCGAGAACGTTAAGAAATATCCTGTTGTGGACATACTGGAGCTGTAGATAGCTATGTTATATTCAAATACTTTTGAAGTATCCTGTTTCATTACCTACGACAGAAAATTAAATTACTTTGGAAAACTTGCTGAATTCATCCCATCATACCATATCCAAACTACCTTATCTTGAAAATGATACCATTAATGTCAATTTATCTACTAGAAATATTCTACAAGCTCTTAATGGTCGTTTTATGTTATTAAGCGTCAAAATAACAAGCAAAACCACGCCGTCTCCCTAGTGACGAGTAATGCCATGATTTGTTTAGCAATAATGGCGTGTAAGGTAGGCTTATGCATTTTGTAGGCGCGAAAGCCTGTAGAGAGCCTGTTCAATTGGTTTTACGGTGTCCAGTGTTGTTCTTAGCTGGTATTATATTATATTTTGTGCAGATTAATTCAGGACTTAGCCCGCGATTTGATGTGGACTTCACGAGATTTAGTTATGCTGTTCAGTGATTTGGTGGGCTATTTTGTAGCGTATTGAATTTCTGAGTTTGGTGTTGTTTTGTTTTGGTTTGGATTGGTTTTTTGGGATGTTGTAAATTTGGCTCTTAGTTGCTTGTTTATGATAATTATGCTATAGTAAGTTATATGCCTATGTTAAAAATGATTTCCAAATGTAAATAAAAAAACTAAATTGATAAGAATCTTATAGACCTATATTTTCTAAAACTGAACCTGGCTTAGGCTTAGTATTAAAAAATTTAAATACTTTTGTATTACAGAGAAAAAAAATCTAGTCAATAATAAAACCTCCACATTTCTCAGTTTGTCAGCAACAACTTATACATTCTCGTTGCAGAATTGGTAGTCACTGAGTGTTGAATACAGAAGGTGGCATTATAAATTTAAAACGAGTGCCTCGTTAAAATATCGAGTTTTGTCTCTTCGCTTATGCGTGGGGTGACGTCAGGCGGTGGGATAGCTATGCTTAATCTTTAGGCTCTTGAAAAAGATTTATCAAGTCAGAAATATTTTTTTAGAATTTTAACTGTGCCCGTAGATACAACAGTTAGACACTGGGAGTGTGACTCATTGGACAGGGAAGCAGTTAGTCCAAATTCGTCCCACAAATTCCAAAATGCAGGTCCTATTTTGACGTATGTTTTGCATGATCTTTAAATGAATCCCAATTAATTTTGTTGCTTTTGCAGTATTAGGTACAAAATGTAATGTAAATATCTTTAGTCTAGTTTTATTATCATCTATAAATTCGAAATATCACATGCCAAAAGACGTTGTCGATAGCTATATGACCATTGAAGACGGTTCACTAGAATAATTTTACAAGTAGAGCTAGAAATAATATTCCTAATAACCAATTTTCTAAAACAAAACACTATCAAAGATAGACATAAATTGATAAAATTGAAGGTAATATCTTGCATTCCAGATGTTTAAGATATCGCGAATTAAAAACTAGCTAATAGGAGAACAATGGGATATCAATAGCACTTGTAAAAAACAAAACACTGCGAGTTACCCGTGGCAATATAAGATGTTTTGTATTTATTTTTACGCATGAAGTGTAATAAAGCTGGTACGATTTAGTCACTTCGAAGTATACTTGTTCAGAGTATTTTTTTTTGTTTGTATGTTAGTCTTTATTTTTAAATCACAGTTTTAAAGTTAATCTTGAAAGAATCAATCATGAAGTTATAATCTTTTTTTTTTATTTTATTTAAGAACGGGCAATCAAATACAAAAGCAAAATTATTCAAGTTAAGTTTCATTTTCTGTGGAGAAAATCATATTCTATTATGTTTCATATGTATAAAGGCAATTTATTGTATTCTGTACATTTTACATTAAAAAAAAACACGAAGATCGGTCCTTTTGTGGATATAAACGTTGCCAAAAATAACTCGCTTATTCAAGCAAACTTTGTCCATGAACTTTATCTGTACCAAACACATAATACCACAAGTAATAAATCCATACGATAATCCGAATAATCGACTAGTTAGTACAACTCTACAAATCCTCTGCTTAACCCTTATTCAAGTCCACGCAATACATTATACCCTCAATAATACAATTTCAAGTTAATCTTCAATGCCAAAACTGCAAACTATGTAGAACCAAGCCTTATTAGGGCAAGATGGCTCCAACATTATAGCGATTAAACGACCAATGTAAGAAGACCTCTTAAACGGCTAACAATTTGTACGTCTCAATATAATTGCCTTATATTTCGAGTTCTCATGGGTCTTCTTAAATTGGTAAGGTTACAGGAATAAAATATGGCCGATATAGGAGTGGATAGGCGACAACAATGGACGTTCGGAATTTAAAATTGCGCGTAAAATTTAGGGCTGCGCGTGCTCAGCGGCGTTTTTTTAAGGATGATTTTAAATTGATCGTGTGGCAGTCAAGTGGATCTTGGGAAGTGGACATTCTTTGAAATATCTTTAAAAAATTATGTTTTTAGAAGATTTATAAATTTATTTCTTTAAGTTTTTTTTTTATTGTAAAATTTAACATTTGTTCGTCTTACAGCAATGTGCCTAATAGTTAGGTAATAGAAGCTTCAATATCTCAAAGGAAACAATAAAAACGAAAGCCTCTGTTAAAAGAAATATCTATAAAAAACGATCAGTAACTAAATCTAAAAATGAAGAGAATAGTTTCTACAATTCTCCAAAAAGAGTACTTAAATTGAGCTAAAATACGACGTTGTTCTAACAACTTGCATTAAGAATATAAAAATCTTTAGAATATTGCATAAAAACAAAACACCATCGCAGCGAATCATTTAAAACAACACAATCCTTTCATCACTCAAAAGGTCCAGTCAGCTGCACTTTTAAATCAGAACCGATCACCTCAGCATTTTCATGCATCGTTCGATCATCGGTCTTGTCTCAACTAGTAATTACTGGAATGGATATTATTGGCTTCCACGCAGGGCTTGCGATAAATCACTTGAAATCTGTGACGTAGCATCAATAGACTCAAGGGGCTGAGTGTACTGGATTTAAGAAGACGATTTTCAATTGTTTTAGTTGTGGTATTGTTTTTTGTTACCAAAAATGTTAGCTGAATTTTACGTTATTGTTTTAGATTTTTCTTATTTTTTTATCAGTTAAAACTAAAGAGCAGACAAAGGCGTGTATTTATTAAAGTATCAATCAAAATTTCGCAACACAATTATGAAAAGAAATAAGATTTCGTTTTTAAAAAAATACAAAATATGCAGTAAGTAAGCGTAAAAGTCTTGAGATATTTTAGGTTTCTAATTTAACTGCTCGACCTGGTTAGTGCACATTCTGGAGCACCTCTTGCTTTTGATAACTTTGATCTAGTTCAAAAATGCTAATAAATACATGTAAGCGGACACAGAATAAACTCCCGATCCATTCCTTCACAAATCTTGAACAAGCAGTAACCATTAAAACTCATAGTTTTCGTTTTAAATATCTGTTAATACAATTCCTTTGCAAAATGATCGATAGTTGCTATTACAAGTAGCTCTCCTTTTAAATTATTATCCTTTACTGCAACGTCTGTTATAGAAATCTCAATCTTAAATTTTGGTTGAAAAGGTGTATTTTTCTTTGGCTTAAAAATAAGATTTCTCTTTGGAGACTGTGACAACTCTATGGATGATCTGTCAATACGTGGACTAAGAAATTTATCATAGTTTGAAGTATAGTCTTATGTCTGGGTGAGTAGAAATTGCTTATTTTATCTGGTTTCGTTATAGTTAAAGATATTTTTAGAAATTGTATTTTTCGTTTCAGAACTCTTTTGAAAATATAGTTTAGCTATATTATTTGTAGAAGAACCGAAACTTTAAAAGAAGGATAATATTGGTATTTTTATTTCATTTAAGAAAATTTTATTTTGTTATATTATTCAAAAGTATTATATTACTGAAGAAAATTATAGTTTTTCTCCGACATAAAACAATTTTTGAATAATTTTGACAACAAACGTGTTATTATAAAAACATAAATAAATAAGTAAAGAAAACGTATCCTCAAAGAAAAAACAAATTTTCTTGCTTGGTCATCAGGCGGTTACAGAAATACTCAATTAAATCTGACTTTCATAAGTTCTTGTATTTAAAACAAATTAATTAACAACTTTAACCTCGATCACACTTTGACTTTGAATAACAAAGCTCATATTTGATTACTTTGTTATTCAAAATAGTTATAGATAGTCCTATGAAATCCAAATAGATTGGTCTGTAATTCAATGGAATAATAAAAAATATAAATTTGAATAATTTGAGTATCTTAACTTTTAAAGGCGAAGGAGCCAGGGACTACCGAGAGCACGTAGGTTTGACGACATAGCCAAGGTAATGGGAACCACCTGGATGAGGGACGCGCAAGACAGAGAACAATGGCAGAAAAAAGGGGAGGCCTATACCCAGCAGTGGGGGATTCCGGGCTGATATGATGATGATGATGATAAACTTAACTTTTCAATAAAATTAAATCTTAGTAATATATTTTGCTTTAAAAAACTATACTTCAGTTTCCTAACATTAAAAAAGTAAATGTAGACTAAAACATTGAAAAAGTTAGTAGTACCAGCCCTACACAAATATGTAATAGCATACAACCAATTGGTATCATAGTGTTAGACTCGCTCGTTATGAGTCGCAAACCTGCGTCTGCGCATCTCACAGACGCCATTTTGTATGTACGTACACATTGTAATGGTTTTCTTATTAGTGTCATCGTATTTTGAAGACTTAAAGTAGTTAGTAGGTAGGGGAAGAGTTATTTTTTTTCCTTGAACATAACTTGTTTTTTTTAATGCATCTGTATTAGTAGTTTTGTTGTATTAGTAGTTCCGTGCCTCGGAAAGCACGTTAAGCCGTTGGTCCCGACTGTCATACGATGATCTTTGGCAGTCGTTAAGTCAATTCTGACAACCAGTCTTACCATGGGATACTGTATTTACCCAGTAAAATGGGTTGTGGGGGTCAGATAGGCAGTCGCTTCATGTAAAATACGATATTCAGCTGAATCCGGTAAGACTGGAAGCCGACCCCAACATAGTTGGGAAAAGGCTCGGGAGATGTATTAGTAGTTTTGATACTATTTTTTATATTGTTCAAATAACTATTTATTATAACTGGAATTTACAGAGTACCTTATAATGCTTTTATGCAAAACACGAGTAAGTTTTTTAAGATAATAATAATAATAATAACCCTCCAGGGGGTGAGTCTACCAGTTATCTGTCCGATGGCTGGCTAGATCCACTACGGGTATGCGACCCCGGACTGCCCTAGCTGCTACTGTCACACTCATTCTATTTCCGTGACGGTAGCATCCTATCCCCCTTTCCTATCAATATCCCTGTCTTTCCCTCCCAAACTATCCTTTCCTAATCCTCTATCTCCTAATATCCTTTTCCTGATATAAATTAAGTTAGTTATTTTAGTTTAGTCTTGTAGTATAAGTAGCTATTAATATTTAGGTTAAGAACAGTGGTTCGAACATCTGTAACCACAGGGGGGTTGACTTTGGCAGCTTTATAAGCTCATTACTTTCCAAATATCAACGGAGAAATAGGGTACAATAAATGCAATGCGACTAAGAAGCGGTAATAAACTACCCCAGGCGGGTACCGGATCGATAAGTGAAGGAGAATCCCGCACTAAGCCATCAGGTTTAGGCTGCCTCACGTATTCTGGGGGAGGCAACGTATTGCAAAGTTCTGCCCAGTTTTCAACTGATGTAGAATTCCATCATCATCCTCATTCTCATGACTCATCAGCAATAAAGATTAGCCCATCATCATCATCACTATCATCATCATCCAGCTTATTCGCATCTATCCCATCCACAAATCCATACTCTCGATCACCAACTCATTCTATTGTTAGTAGTATGCTATCGGAGGATGTTGTGCAAGAGACTGATTCAGTCGCAATCCTTGCACCCACCACCAGTAGCTTAAATTCGCGTAAGAAATGGAGTAAACCAATGAACGAATTTATCTTACGCACATATCTTCAGCTAACCTTAATGGAAACTGACACAAACGGCTACTTACCACCACTGCACACAAAATTTCTCGAAAAGTTTCCTGAGATGCAAAATGTTAGCCGCCAAAGAGTAGGAGATCAGAGACGCGCAATTGTTAATAAAAAACTTCTTCCACAAAACGACATAGATATTATATACAGAGAGGTAAATGAAGAAATTAATAGCATTAGAGATAACACATTAACATCAAATTTAGAGACAGGTGCTACAGCACATACACTTAGTTTACAAATACAGAAACAAACAGTAAGCAGTAATCAAGTCGGCCAGCGCTTGCGCTGGAGTAAAGACAATAATGAAGCAATAATGCGAGCGTATTATAGAATAACACAATTAGAAGCAAATATTTCAGCTTATAGAGGGCCACTACACCAAGCCTTTGTCAATACATTCCCAACCCTAAGTTATATATCTGAACAAAGGGTGGCCGATCAAAGACGGTTAATCATTAAAAATAGATATATAAGTGAAGAGAGACTGCAGGCCATTAAAGATGAAGTAGCTAGTGAAACACCCCTGCAAAGCAATAGCGTTGCTCTAGACCGCAATAGTATAGGCATAGTTTCTACTCAAGCAGGCCCAGACGCTGAGCTGGAAAACAATTGGTTCAATAGTTTAGATTTTGGATTATCCACAAATGTAGATAGTTCCATAAACAATGCATCAGAAAACACAGAACTACAATTAGATCAAAATTCTACTGAATTAGATCAGACATTTCAGGAATGCTACAATTATTTTAAAAACACAGATCCTACACAGAGAAGTTATATACCGAAGCAAAAATCGTCCAAAAGATTAGCTACCATTGTAAATTACATTAACTGCAATATTTTACCGAAACATATTATATTTCCCGATACAGAGTTTATTACTCTACAAACAGTGCTATACTGTGCGGCCTGGACCGCTGCTAAAGTGAATGGGGCTAAGATTCAGATACCGCCGAGACTAGAGGCCTCAAGTAGATTTAAGACAAAAAAACCGAAATGGCATATAAGACTGGAACTTAGAATAGGTGAATTACGATGCCAAATAGGTAGGTTAACACAATATATTAGAGGTAATCAAAACATTAAGTTAGTTAAACACGTAAATTATATACAAAATAAATATAGGGTACACGCTACTCATGAAAACCATAATACACAATTAACAGAATTTTTAGATACATTAAAACAAAAACTTACAGCTCTTAGCAATAGATTAAAAAGGTATAAAACCTGTACACTACGTAAGACTCAGAATAAACAGTTTACTTCTAACGAAAAGCAGTTTTATCGCGGATTAAAAACAACTTGTAATAATTCTCCCTTTAGCACATATTTTGAATCCAGAACACCCGCAACGCCTACTCCTCGGAACCCACGTACTTCACCGGATGCTGATGAACTGCGTGGTTTTTGGGCAGGAATTTGGGAGAACCCAGTTCACCACACTAAAGAGGCTGACTGGATTCAAGATGAACATAATCGCCACTTGGATGCTGAACCTATGGACTTTCAATGCATACCCGTTGAAATATTTCGTGACGTCATAAAGAAACTGCACAATTGGAAGGCCCCGGGTTCAGACAACATTCACAATTTTTGGTACAAAAAATTTACGTACCTTCACCCTTTCATACACAATAACATTAATAAATTTATAGAGCAGCCGGACACTTTACCTTGTTATGTAACTGTAGGTACGACTTACATGCTACCAAAAGACCCCAGTAGCTTGTCTGACCCAGCAAAATATAGACCCATTACTTGTCTTCAAACTATTTATAAAATCATCACATCTTGTTTAACTCATATGATTTACAAACACATAGATAGAAATAGTTTATTAGCAGAACAACAAAAGGGATGCCGGAAATATAGTCAAGGATGTAAAGAGCAACTTACAATAGATTCAGTAATACTTAGGCATACCCAGTTAAATAAATCAGATTTGTTTTCAATGTATATAGATTATCAAAAAGCTTTTGATTCCGTGCCTCATACTTGGTTGCTTCAAGTTTTAGAAATTTACCGTATTAACCCTATAATAATTTCTTTTCTGCAAAACACAATGACAAGGTGGGTGACGAGACTTAGTTTGACTACTGATTCGAGCACAGTTATGACAGAACCAATTAAAGTACAGAGAGGTATATTCCAGGGTGATGCCCTAAGCCCACTCTGGTTCTGCCTTTCTCTTAATCCGCTCTCAAATATGCTAAACTCATTAAATTTAGGTTACCAATTAAAGTATAAAGCGGATGAAATTACCCCTGCAACTCAGTGTTTACCATATAAACTGAACCATCTTTTATATATGGACGACATAAAACTATATGGCTCCACAGAAGTAGAATTACTACGTATGGCAGAAATAACTGAAAACTTTTCGCGAGATATTTGCATGAATTTTGGGATAGACAAGTGCAAAATAAATTCGATGAGGGGAGGCCAGCAGTATGACCATCAATACTGTATGCAAAATGGGGAAATTATTGAGCCCCTGGCTGAAGCCGAGGTTTATAAATATTTAGGATACAATCAGGCACAACAGATGCAGCATAAGACTATTAAAGCTTCTTTGATTAAACAGTTCAGACATAGATTAAATATTATTATTTTACGAAGTCATCTATATTCTAAAAATACATTTAAAGCAGTAAATACATTTGCAATACCAGTTCTTACATATTCTTTTGGTATAATTAATTGGAATAAAACCGAATTAAAGTCTCTTCAAAGAATTATTCACACTACAATGACTAAAAATAGAAAACATCACCCAAGGTCATGCATTCAGAGAATGACGATGCCGCGTACCAGGGGAGGCCGTGGGCTCATTGATATTTTAAACCTCCATAACTCACAAATAAAAAACTTACGTACATATTTCCACACTAAGTCTAATATCTCCTTATTACATAAAGCCATCGTACAAAATGATAAAAAACTTACACCCTTAAATTTGTTGGATCCAACACACCAGAAGAACGAAAGGCAGACCGATATGCAGACAAAATTGAATGAATGGACCCGAAAAACGTTACACGGACGACACCTACACGATCTGAACCAACCTACCGTCGATAAGATAGCGTCGAACGAATGGATCAGACGTGGAGAAATGTTCCCTGAAACGGAAGGTTTCATGCTCGCTATACAGGATCAGGTTATAGAAACAAACAACTATAAAAAACATATAATGAAATTGCCAAGTTTGATAAATGACACCTGCAGAAAATGTAAAGGATCCTCGGAAACCATCCAACACATAACGGGGGCATGTAGAGTAATAGTCCAAACGGATTATAAACACCGACACGATCAAGTAGCTTCAATTATTCACCAAAATCTTGCTTTCAAATTTAACCTCATTAAGGAAAAAGTAGCTTACTATAAATACACCCCTCAGGTTGTAATAGATAATGCAGACTACAAACTTTATTGGGATAGAACTATACTTACCGACAAAACAGTTCACTATAACCGGCCGGATATTACTCTACATGATAAGAAGAATGAAACAGTCTACTTAATAGACATAGCTATCCCTAACACACATAACCTCTCAGCGACACACACAGAAAAACTTACAAAATACACAGATTTAGCCATTGAGTTGAAAAATCAATGGAAGGTCAAAGCAGTTAAAACCATCCCTATCGTACTATCGTCTACAGGCATCATACCTCACACACTACACACAAGCCTCAAACTGTTAGATCTCCATTCACTCACATACATTCTTCTACAAAAGGCGACCATACTTAACACTTGTAGAATTGTTAGGAAGTTTCTGTCTACAGATTAAATCACGTCAGCTCTCGCGCTTGGCTACGGCCCGCGCGACTGTGAAGAATTTACCCCATTTGGGAGAAACATAAAATGTTGAACAACAATAATAATAATAATAATAATAATAATATTCCGGGACAACTCACACACGGTTATCTGATCCCAAGCTAAGCAGAGCTTGTGTTATGGTAACCAGACAACTGATAAACATACTTATATATTTCTAAATACATACATATTATAGATAAATTACACCCAGACACAGAACAAATGATCGTGCTCATCACACAAACATTTGTCCTGGGTGGGAATCGAACCCACGACCTCCGGTATAGCAGTCAGGGTCACTAACCACTAGACCAACAGGCCCGTCAAGATAGTTAATTGATGCAGAGATCTAAGGGAAAAATAACTATAAAGTTATATAATAATAGTTATAAGTTATATAATAGGGTCTTAAAACAGTACTGCTTATTTTTCAAAATTGACTTTTCAAGTCTAGGAAAAAAAAAAAATAAAGCCCCAATAAACAAGCATATACTATCATTTTCGAAGCTTGTGTAATTTATTTCGGAGACATGAAAAAGGAATAAACCACACATAAACTGCATAAATCTAATCCATAAAAATCATGTTAAAATACTTTAACAGATAAAACCTAATGTAAAGTAATGAAAAACTAAACTTATTAGTTATAACTATGAAACAACTTGTCATAATGAAAATATATTGTTTAGAAAATTCCAGAAGAAACTGCGAAGTAAGGAGTAAAGATCACTAGGTAATTTAAAAAGTTTCATACTTTAAAAGACGTCAGTCTTGATAAAGTACATTACTTTATGTAGAATTAACGATCTGACTTGTTTTGATGCTCTGGATAAGTTGGCTAAAAAGTTTTTGGTAGAAATAAAACTTTTATGTCTAAAAGAGCTAAGTACATAGTTCGGTTACCATCATAATATACTACATATTTGCATACGAAAATATGCCTAGAATTGCATAATTTCATATGCATATCTGTAGGTTAGGTACATATAACATTAGTTTATTGAAGCAATGATTATTGAAATAAAACTACTTTTACGGATTTTATCGCGGTTTGTATTTATATTTTAGTTCCCGACAATAAACACCGCGATAAAATCCGTAAAAGTAGTTTTATTTCAATGTCTACCATTCGCGTAAACCTCAGAACTCAATAAAGCAATATATTTTTTTTGTTTTAATTATTCATTGTTCATCATTATGGTATAATCGAAATTACAACACCTGTTCTAAGTTATTGCCTCTGCATAAAAATACATCATTTGCTATATGATCTTCTAAGCGTGTCGATCTATCGACACGCTTAGAAGAATAGTAGAGGTACCTGAGAGAGATACCTGTAACATTTATTTTTTTCCAGACCGGTGTTTTTACACGACTGCCCAAAAAGGAGTGTTATGTTTTCAGGGTTCATGTATATGTATGTATGTATGTTTGTGAGTTTCTTTATTCCACCATAACTTCTAAAAGGCTTGACCGATTTCAATGTTTGTGGTATCATTAGAATCTTTGAGTTATCCCGAGTGACATAGGCTATGTGGACATTAAAAAATGGTCAAGTGTGAGTCGAAATCGCCTGCAAAGGGTTCCGAAGGATTTTTTTTTTGCTCAATATTGGTCATTATATCACTAAAAGGTATGAAATAAAAAACTAATAATTAAAAAAATTAAAAAACACGCCTGCCATGACAAAAAAAGTTATCTGAAAAATTAAAAACAAGTCAAATATTTGCAGTCGGGGGACGGTTACTTGGAACAATTCATTACAGGGGCCCCGAATGCAAATATTTGACTTGTTTTTAATTTTTTAGTTCACTTTTTTTGTCATGGCAGGCGTGTTTTTTAATTTTTTAAATTATTAGTTTCCAATGTCTTCCACATGATTTTACGTATATTTATAAAGTACCTACCTAGCCAATTGTTCAATATCTATACCTACTTATATATATGCTTTATTGAAGCAGCACACCATCTTAATAATGACGCAGTCGGTAAATTACCGCAGGATAATATTAACGCATCGCGTGCTTCAGATCGCTCGCGAATTACTCTGTTCGCAAACAGATACAGTATATACGAAGGTTTACGATAAAATTACTTTATTGCTGTTATTTGAATATAAAAACAATGCATATTATGTATTAAATTTTGATACTAAACTTAAATCAAGGAATCTTGGGAGAGGAATGACCTAGTAGAAAAAAATGCACGAGCAAAACAAAAAAAAATAATCTTAAGTAGTAAGCTGGGCTAGCCCACCTAAATATATATTGGGGTTTTTTTTTATAATTATTGAAGCAAAATGTGACTTGCCTTAGTCACAAAAATAAGTAAACTTAGTGAACTGAATTTTAAACTTATTGCGAAGTAGCTAGTTTCATTTTCACGTACCAAGTTACACAAAAAAATATCAAACACACAAAATTTAATACAATTTCATACAACGCAATAACAGCAACATTTTCACCCTTAAATCTAGAAAAATACTTTACAATTTTCTTTAAGAAACAAACACGTTTTCTTTGCAAAACCAGCTGTGTCGTACAAAAATAGGTACTAGTCGTAAGCCAAAACCCCATTTCTAATATTAAGTTTAAGATCACAGTCACGCCATCTAGCGTGACTTTGTTGCAGTTATATAAGGATTTTGGAGAAATAGTTTGTGGTCATATTAATGTCTTATTCGGGATTACAGATTCATTTTGATTAAATAAATTTATTGGAGGTATTTATTGACTTTAGCAATTTACTAAAGTTTTTTAACGAAACACTGCACTGCAACAGTTACAAAATAAATAAAGATTTCTCGCATAATAATAATCATGTCTTGATCGTTTCAATTGGATTCATAGAAAAGTAATATTAAAAATAAATATATTTACTAATCACTTAAGTCTATTATTAGAGGCACACCTAATGCAATAGATCATAGTTGGACATGGGACAGAAAAACAACGTTTTTACGACTCACTGTTATGAAATCCTAAAATCGTCTAAAATCACTGATCTATAAATCTACCAATTTTAATTACTAAATTAAGAATTTTATCTCCCTACATTCCTAGCTATGCAGAATTCACCTAAAACCGCAAGAATCTTCGCCAATCAATCAATTCGTAATTTTGCCAATAAATCAACACAAACAACACCTAACAAAACACATACATATACTACTGAATAAATATTTCAACTAGAAGTGTCTCGCTGTTGACTCGGGGCTAAAATGTTAGCGATCAGCCGATTGCTGTTTTAAGATCTTATGCAAATAACTTCCCTTCGGAGGCGCAAGTTTGTCGTGCTACCGTCGATCCTGGTATTCTCGAGGATGAAGGAATTGGAGATGCGGCATCTAGTTACAATGACAAAAATTACATAGCCTTATATAAGGTAACATAATTACCTCTACAAAATGTAACCGAAGCTTTTCATAAATCGTGAGTTTTTTTGACATTTTGGAATTCTTAATTGTTTCATATATTTTTTGTAAATGGCTGAAATGAATGTATTTGGTACTGAAGATGTTTATTTTAGTACCTAAATATCGTGTTTATTTACCTATTTCAAAATAAGTCGGTAATATTTTAATTCTGTTTATACTGTTATAAACTAATGTGAACCACATGTTTTTTCGGCAGCATTTTTAAACGTAATAAGTACTTGATCACTGAAAAAGAAAAAGATGCCTAAAAGAAAAACCTCAAACTTATATTAAAAATAGGTACTGTACCTATTTACCAAGAAGTAGATAAAAGAAGGTAGTTGAATACTTTACGTATTTGGGTACAAATTGGAGAACATAAAAATTCCAATTCAAGCAGCACAATTTTAGCCAAAATTTCAATACCGCATCCAAACTCATTGACACCATGAATCCACTTGAAAAATCGATGCCACCACCGCCGGCGCCTTTTCCGTGTTTATCTTTGAATATTTTTACAGATTTATAGAGTAATCTTCGCTCTGTATTGCTCTGGCTGAGATAAGTGAGATGTTAGGACTCCGGAACTCCATAATATAGACTCTTATTACTTTCGGAATTTTCTTTAGAGAATTTTTAAGTTTTGGTTGAGATTTCGTATTGGAAATTCGTTGGAGTAATTTTTTGGAAACTTTTATAGAACATCTTTGCATTTTCTTTTATTTATTTGAGGATTAATAATTACCTTTTATAGCAGATCTAATCCAGAAGGACCAGAAGGAAAAAATCGTGAAGAAACCTGGATTCCAAAATTGGGGTCTGAAATCGCCAATCCGCAAATGAGCAAGCGTGGTGATCAATGCTCGTGCCTTCACTATATGGGAAGAGGCCTGTGCCCAGCAGTGGGACGTTTATAGGCAAGAATTATTATTATTATAGCAGACCTTATCGCTATCAATTACTGCGATACAAAATAATAAACCACGAACAAGTTGTGTTTACTTAAAGCAAGATATAGTTTTCGCGTCAACATCAGAATTCACCATTAAACAAGACCATTTTTGATAGATAGTAAAATTTACAAAAACTTAAAGTATTCAATACTCAAGTTGTTTTATATTTTTTATGTAATTAGACTAAAATCTGTAAAATATATCCCATATAACTATTCAAATAGCAATTCTCTTAGAACACTTAAATTTTATCATAATCGTGGAAGTTGGGAAGCTGAGCCACTAAGAAGACTGTGTTAGTTGCTAAGCCCACAGCAGCTTTAGGAGTTAATATGGAATTTAGTCTAAACTTAGACCTCATGTTGTGTCTAAGTCTAGGAAGTGATTTGCATTCTATATTAAAAAATAACAGGTGAATACCTATCATATAGATCGACATGAATAATATTATTATATAGATCAGAACAATACTATCTATTAAACAACTATATTTTTGTAAGTGAATATTTTTTCAAATATTTATTATATATTTGCTTTAAAAACAAGAAAGAGAGAGAACATATATATTTTATACTAAATAATATTTTTCTTGACAAATTAATTAGTGTTCGTGTACACACAAGGTTCAGAAACTTTTTTGAAGGAATTAAAACAAAATCTTACATACAAAAAATAATATTTTTTGTAATTAGGCATTAATTGCAAGTTGTTCGTTTAAGCCAATAGTTTTTAAATCACACAAATAAACAAATCGCTTAGTGCTCCAATTGTTTTTAAAGACCTACCCTAATTCCACTATTAACAGAAACCCTTCTAGTAAATTCTGGTATCCTTAAAAAACAATCGGCTGGATATAGTCTCATTTGCATTTAATTATCCCCAAGTGTTAGTGTTATAGACAGGCGGTGAGATTTCTTCGCTTACTTTAGCTCGAGTGGGTAGTTATAAATGTACCCAGTTAGCTGTTGGCCGCAGTAATTTTGTGTGTAATGGCGTGATGTAATTCTTGCATGGGTGTCAAATGGGACTGGTAATTGCGTCGTTGAATATACATTTTGGGTACTTAGGTTAGTTAAGTATTGGGTGATGAAAGGGTGACCAAAAGTAGAGACGAAATTATTTATTTATAATCCATATTATGCAAAATTACAATAAAAAAAATCTAAGACATAAATTGAATAATGGTACGAAATAGGAAGTTTTCTTTTGTGTATTTTCTTTGTGCTGTCTTGTGTGGTGAAGCAAATAAATGTGTTTCTTTCTTTCTATTTTTTATTCCAGCAGACCAGTGAATATCAATATGGTTTTTTTTAATAAGTATAAGTGGTAGGAAATAAATTAATTATATTAAAATAGTCAATTGAACGCCAAAGTACCTAATTGTTAATAATCTATATATTTACATGATTAGATTAATTAAACTTGGTCATTTTATTATTTTTTTTTTATTTAAAAAGTTTAACCTGTAGTGCATAAAAGAAACATGTATTTTGCTCTTGCCACATATAAAGAACGCATCACATAAACATGGTACTCACAAAATTAGTTTCCAAAAAAAACTCATACATTTTCAATACCTACTCAAATCGAGACGCAAAAAATCTATACACGACTAAATCATCCCATTGAAAGCTAAAAACTCTTCCGGGCCATTGGGGATGTGGCATTATAAAAGGCTATAGCAAATATTCTGGGTACATTAGCATATGAATGATACAGGCTAAAAAAGACCGGGGTTCCCGGGATAGGTTTGAGCGCAGCTACTGTAAGCTTCCTTTGGCCAGTAGTCGGTAATGTGTTGCGTTTTGATTTAGAGGTTTTAGGGGTGAATGGCGATGTGAAAAGGGGTTGAAAAGATTGATCGATAGTGTGATATAAAAGATAATATCAATTTGTATGTAAATTATGGCGTAAATGATAAAAAAAGGATTTTTAAAATAATCTGAAATCTAAATATAATATTTTCTTTTACATTTTTCTTTATCTTTTTAAATAAATATACAATTAGATTGTTTTGGGTAAATAATCACTTTAAAATAATAAATACACGATATTTTAAAGTATTTACCAGCGCCATTTTACTATTTACACACTAAATCGTAGTTTAACTATTCCTCAAAACTAATGATTCAACGTAACATTTTACGTAGTTCAATGCAGTTTGTAGGTTCCTATCACACGCTTTAGCGATATTATCAGTCTCAAAAATTATTCCTTATGTAACTAATCATGAAAATTATGATGCCTTCTTCTTCTATTTATCGATTCTACTCATCCACAGATCAGCATTCACCCCTTTGTTCCTTATATCATCTTTCACACAATCCATCAATCTATTCTCCGGTCTTACTCTCATCCCGGAGCTTTAAATCAATTCTCTATGTGTGATACTCATTACTCTTTTTACAGTACGACTTCCATTCCTCCCCCTTTATATGTCTATGCTAGAGTTACTAAAATATTTATTTCATAATCGCTTTCCGCTTCACACGTGGTCACATCTCCACAAAGAACATGCGGGGCACGTTTAACCCGGAATGGCGCGACTGCGCTGATTTCAGTCTCTTTTTACTTTCTCAATGATAGATAGATTCGATTCTTTTATTAGAAGCCTCCGTTCTTTTAACGCTATCCTTTTGTTGCGGTTTTCAGTCGGAGCAACTCTATTTTTGCGTTCACTTAGATAGAGTGTAATTGAATTTGAAGTTTATTTCACACCTTGAGAGTTTTTGCTTTTGTGACCATAATAATTTTATAGTACTTTTTTTCGCAAATAAATAATATAGTTTTAACACGTTTTTGAGTTTGTAGCTTTAAGATCTTTTTGATCAATCGTGCATTTAAATATCAACCAAGTTTCATTATTATTATTTCAACTGGTATTTTACTTTTTCGACGATTTTTGTTTGTTTAAAATAAAACGAAAACCAGAGAAGCATTTTCGTGTAGAGTCAATTCACTTTCGAGTATAAATATTTAATGTTAATGGACGCTCTTTGCCATTTGCCTCCATATCCTCGAAGCCAATTAAAATACATCGAAATTGCACTAACGCATATTACTAAGTCTAAAAGCAAGCTTAATATTAACGACTGTATAATTATGTTTCTTGATATAGGAGGAGTTTAGAATAAAGTAATAAAAGGGTTGTGAAACTACTTTTTTCGGATGGAAATAGACTTTTTAAATAAGCTCCAATTAGAACAAATTCCATATTTTTGAGAAGAAAAAACAATGGAGTACAGCTGCCACATGAAAACAAAATTCAGCAAATTTACAAAAAGTTAAGATGATAATATCTTTTCCAGGTCGCCTTTTCAGAAATCTTCTGTCTACCAGAAGACTTAAACATGTATAACTAGAAACCTCCTACAAAACTCAAATACTCACCGATAGAGCTAAACTCAAACGATAGAGCTATGAGCTACTACTGCCCCTTTTCTTCCCAATTTCGATGACGTAAACTGAAGAGTAGTGTATGTAATTGTAGTAGTAGTGAGTAGACGTTGTACCATGTAGTGCTATTCTGTAACATTATTTTCATGTCTCGACAGCGGAATCCGCGGCGAGATGTCAAATACGTATTCTCGAATTTGAATTCTAAATCAAGGCCAATCGGGTTCACTTCTGAAGTGAGCTTTATTGTCACTCAGGTGAAGCTCGATACCGAAATTATTTACAGAATTGACATACAGGTCACATAGTTCGACTCGTGAGATCTTTAAGTAAACATCTCAAGCAGGTACGTTTAATGACAACCGCATAAGCTGACAGCCTCCCTAAAATTTTAAACTGAATATTAATGTCCATAAAGTCAGTATTATTCCCTCTAATATTATGACATCTTTACATCCCTCCCATATTCGTTTAAATATTTAATGTGAGCCTATCATTGTGGCTGATGGTCCCACGTAATCCGCTTTAGACCCATTATGTAGTACAGTCACCACCCGGAGATTTTCATAAATAATCGTAGATTAGTCGATGAGATCAAAAAGATACGATGTTCGAGTAAATGTGGGTAGTCCACGATTTTAGTGCACAGGGTAATGTTGAAAACAGAGAAATCAATGTAAACTGTTGTTGTTTAAATGTAATATACTGAATTTAACTATTTAAAAAAGAAGTTATAATATTATAATGTGTTCTTTTTAATAGTTTAACAAATAGGTTATTTTTGTATCGTTCTAAATCAATAACTCTTATGGTATTTCTATGATCAAATGTAATATTAAAAAACTATCAATTTTAATCGCTACTTCTTGAAATTATTAAAATACATTTTTGTTTCGAAATATTAGAGTTATTTTAATATCATTAGTGAATTAAGTAGTCAAAAAGAATTAACAATGACACACTTATTTGTAGCTTCTGTCTTTAAACTACTCTACGAAACATCACTAACGCCGCAGCGAAACGCAAATAGGTCCGTTAATGTGTTTACTAGTTACAGATTTGAATGAAATGTTTGAAGTAAACAAACGTTCTACACAACGCTAACGGTTTGGCATCAGTGTAGGCCGCATTCCAAAATATTCGAATTAACGGCTATTTTCATTGATAGAACGCCATTTTTTTTTCTTTTGTTGCTATGGTATTTACTGGCTAGTTTAGATATCATGACCTTATGTCTTTATGAAGTTTAAAGTTAGGTATTTTTATGAATGAGAAGCAATAATTGAGGCTAGTTTTGATTAATATGTCCACCTTTGACGACCTCCGTGGTCGAGTGGCTTACGCAATGGTTTCAAGGTGTCGCTAGCTCTGAGGTCCCGAGTTCGATCCCCGGACGGGTCAATGAAGAAATCAACTTTTCTACATTACCTCGGCTCTGGGTGTTTGTGGTATCTTCGTTGTTTCTGTATGCCATAACACAAGTGCTTTAGCTACTTACTTTGGCTTCAGAGCAATGTATGTGATGTTGTCCGCATTTATTTATTATTACCTTTATTTTTTCGCAAATTTTGACACCTCGTAATTTAAACTTTATTATAATTTCAATGTTCATTTCATATATATTTGTACTGACTACTAGACCCACTTTGAACAGTGAATGTCAATTAAGAATTTCCTTATAAATACAATAAATAAAGTGTTAAATAAATACCTATATCAGTAGTTACTAAATTAATGTTTTTAGAAACAGTTTGAACGCTAGGTAGAACAAAGAAAAATTCTTACCGGCCCTATCATCTATCAATCTACAGACAAAGTCAAGCGCAAAAGCAAGTTTTAAAAATAAGGATTGTGACAGTTGTCGTTTTTTCTATGCGATTGTATTGTGATGGATGACTCAGTCTAGACGTTCTCAAGGGAACACCATATTTTCTTAGATGTTTTCTGATATTTCACGTCCATTGATCCGTTAGTTAATAATATGATTGACTTTTAGTAGACGAACGGAGTAATGGATTATCCATTACTGTTTGAGAAGTGTAATTTTTTTTTGATGGTTGTTGAAGTGGAAAAATTTTAGGTTTTTTTCCAACATACTAAATTATATGAAGTTAATTTTGTATCGAAGCTTATATCGATAGCATATGAAACAGAATGGCTAAGAGTTGAAATGTAATTTACCTAAATATTATGTAGAATTAATTTATAAAAAAATATAATATTATGTGTACAAAAAGCACTAACTACAAGTTTTAACTGACCCAGCAATAGACACAACAGTTAAACTATAAAAAAATAACATATTATGTGACTTACGGGACAGGAAAATTATTTAAAATCTTTATTAAGATGACTGCCTCCTATTATTATGACTTTTAAAAATGCGTTTGAAATTTTTCCTAAAACAGTTTTTTTATGCCTACGTCATGTAGGCAATCTCAAACACCGTTCACCAAATACAAGCCTATTCTTAATTCTCTTCACCTAACAAGCCTAATTCGAATCATTCAGAAGAGACAGGAATTCCCTGGCGGTGCTTGTTTACAATTTATTTGCGTAGTGTGGCGCACTCATTTATCGGCTCAATAAAATAAATCAGGCGCGTTTAGCTCGCCGACGTTTACGCGCCGTTGACACGTCGTTGTTGGTTAGGCTGGTTGCACATTCTCGATTTGTCGTCATAGGCTTTGTTGAAGAAATTGTTGAAACTTTTAGCAAATGTTAATAAAGAGGTATAGGTCTTTACGGGTATTTAAAAGGAAAATCTTACTTTTTAATTTTAGTCATGATTATAACTTTGTTAGATTTTTGAATGAAAGATAAAAATTATACTATTTGTAAGGTAAACGGACCAAAACATGTTATAAAACTTTTGAATTTATGTAAGTTTATTTTAATACACAAGAATAAATAGTCAAAATGTCTACATCCCAAAATACTAATACCAAACAATAGTTATTTTCATATTTAGCGGGACTCTTACGGGTAGATAATTAAACGTTTCACATGCAAATTACCACAATCTGCCTGCGTTTTCGATACGCTGTACAATATTAGCAACATAAGGTAACCCGTCTACTTGTCTCATCTTCAAAACAAAGCTGATGTTAATTAGAACCTATCAAACGCAGTGTACACTGTACGTGAAATAACCTTAGTTTAGAGACAGCACGTTATAACAGTATAGACTTAGAAACCATAGCTAGTGTAAGATTATTTATAGAAATACTGTAAAAAATATTTAGTTAGAGACAAAATGATGTTTTTATTTTTATTATATTTATGAATTTAACATTAAAAAAAAACAATTACTCAGTGATTAATTATTAAATCCAGGTACTCAAATCGGTGACCATTTACTTTTCTATTTAATTCTTTTTTTTGTATTTATTTTCTTATAAAAAAACCTTAAGATAAAACCTGCTTCCTCAAATGTTTGATTATAAATATTACAAAATCAATTATTTTCATATACACGGCAAAAATCGCAAGCGTGTAAGCGGCCTAACTCACAATAATCTCAGCTCAAAATAGCGCCGTTTCCAACATTCTGCTCTGACTGCCTCAAATTATTGGGATATCCTTCCAAACTATACGTTATCTAGCATTTCATTTGTTTTTTGTTGTCATTCCTACAATATATACGGTTTCCGCTTTTGATGTGATTATTAAAACGTTTATTTTGTCTCCTGTTTTGAATGCTTGGAGAGTTTTGAGTTTATTTTTGGATGATCACAAATTGGGTTGTTAAATGTTGATTTTTATCTTCTATGAGCATTTTCTTGAATTGGACTATTTCTAGATCAGATAAATATATTATTTCAAAAGTATTTTGGGCGAACTTGGATCCGGATTTGAAATCTAGCTTACTTTTTTTTCAGAGACCAAAAACATATCAGGAAATAAATTGAAGCAGAAAATAACCCAGCCGGTTTACATAGCTTATGCACTTACAGTTTCAGTTTTCGAGTAACCAAATGCCGCTCGCGCCTAAAAAGTAAATTCTATTATTTAGAAAGCATTCTTCCATAAACGAAAAGCAAAATCCAATTTCCATTACCATTTAAACCCAAAAACAGTTACATATGAGGTCTCAAACACAATACAATGAACGCAGGCGAACTTTCCAAAAATCCTTTGGAAACCCATCAAAATTTGCATCTAACCACACAAGACAATCACTTAACCTAAGTAATTGGCAAGCAGCGTTTAGATAACCAATCACAGGCTCCTGACCTCAAAGACGAAATAAAACCAACCGAAAATGAACTTACAGATACAGAAGCTAAGGTTGATAGTCCTTTGGTGGGAGCCCTGAGATGTAGGTAATACTGAGATGGGAAGCAAATGTAAAGGCCAGATATCGGCCTAACAACGTAATTGAATATCGGGTTTGAACCACGATTGACCCAGATATGGAAAATTCCAACTGGAATTGTGCTTGTGGAGTCATTTTTATTGGATCTAGAATGGCTATGAAGTGGTCTAGAAATTTTTATTGAAGGCGTTTAATTGTTCGCGTAGGGGATTTTTTCTTTTGAGTGAGTGTACATTTCTAGTTTGTATTATTTTGTGAAAATATAATATTATGGTAAAATATCGAAGTAAAATATGCATAAATTTGTTTTATTATGTCGTTTCTGTGTTATTTTGTGCGTATATAAATATTTACAAACGCTCAAATAGTAAATCTTAAAAAAAATGACTTCACGTATTATAGTTTCCATTGACAAAGTTTTAGTCCTATTAAAATTCAATGACTGAAGGTTAAATTTTCTAAAACTAAACCAACATTGAACTATACTAAAATTCTTAATCCTCTCAATCTCATAAAGTATTTACTTAGTTACATAAAGAATCCTAGCACACTACGACTGGACTAAAAAAAAACATATCCAAATAATATTCCTTCAATCCAACTACCGCATTACTACAATCACAACTATGCAAGCTCAAAAGAAACGAATTAACAAAAGTATTAGCGACTCCATTCAATCAGAAATATTAAACAGCGAAAATAAAAATTAAACTTCAAGCAAAGAGGTTCTTTAATAATGCGGTTTCTTAGAGAATAGATAAGAAACTACAGAGTGCGCATATCAGGGTATGAACTGTGTACTAGTATGAACTAGTTTCGTCGTAAAAAAGTGTCAAAACAGAGCACCCCGTTTTAATAAAACTATCTTGTACGCTAATGTCGGAACGATTGATATTTTCACACAAACGTCTGTCGTTGCCCAAACATAACTTGAGACAGTAAACGAATGTAGAATAGAATAGAATAGAAAAACATTTATTTAGCACAGAACACAAGACAACACAAAGAAAATAAACACAAACAAGCAAGACAAAAACAAGGTAAATCAAAAAAATAAAATACAAATACACAATACTAGCAGCGTTGTCGAGCATACAGTACCAAAAAGGTCACAAACCCAGCATTATGCTAGGTGTAGAACACCCAGCGCTGGTTTTCAGTTGGAACCCCACAGTGACACACGGACGAAGGCAAGCACATTTACACATAAATATTTGTAACATGTTAATAAAATACTTAAAATAACGATACAAAGGTAATTTAAAAGTAATCTATAAATTTAATGCAGCTATAGAAAAAAAAGAAAGATATGTACTACATACACCCAAAAATGTGCTTACGTTCGGCGCAATAGGCTGTTTAGCGATACTTGCACTCTGTAGTCTTAACTTTTTTATACTCTATGTGCGGTTCTTTCTCTATCAGAAAGCTTGAGGATTTCTTTCAATGGAATTTTATCTAGATTGCCTATTCTTTAAATATTCTCAGACTGAATTAATCTTTTTCTTGCGTCTAACAAGTTTTTTTTAGTTGCTTATAATGCAATGATGTTGAAAGTGTTAGTAACATCAACAGAAGTAGGTACTTAGAATGCTCTTATATACATTTTTAGTTAAATTTTCTGTTAGTCTGTAAATCATAAATACATTTTTTTTGATGTATCTACTTAAACTTTATAGAATCTAGCATTAATAACACATGCCAAGTAAAATAAATTAACTTTTGTCTCACTTTTCATAAGTCAAAATAAAAATCTCTAGTTACTTACTGTTTGAAATATAAAAACTGGATTCGCATTATTTTATTCCCATAACATAATAATACCTACGTATGGAAAAGAGTTTTGTTACCATAATGGTCTACCATTTTATACAAAATATGCTTCGGTACTCGTTTTATACAACCTTTAGTAAACGGACCTCAATAACTGAGTCGAGTTGCTTGTTACAAATAAAAATCTATTGTTCTCTTACTACCGTACACGATGCTTCTTGAAGGTGATGCGGTATTATGTGCCTCTATTTGTTTTTAATTATATTGGTTCTAGTGTAATTTTATGGATTTTGATTTTAACATTAGGGAAAGAAACCTTGAATCCATGTGTCGACAGTGTTAAGAAATTTTCAATTGAAATTTTCTCTGACTAAAGACAGAAGACGCTGAATTTAGGAAGACAGTGTGGCAAAAAATGGTAAGACAAAAAACACAACCCTGATAAAATAAAATCTTAAATCTTTGAAATTATTTTTTCCTAGTAAAAAGTATAATTATCCACTCGATAAATCAAATTCCATACGTTAACTATAGGTCCAGTTGGACGATTCTTAAATTTTATTGTCATCCCTATGACAAGATATTTTATACCACTTCGCTATTAATATTAATATTCCGGGACAACTCACACACGCTTATCGGATCCCAAGCTAAGCAGAGCTTGCGTTATGGTAACCAGACAACTGATAAACATACTTATATATTTCCAAATACATACATATTATAGATAAATTACACCCAGACACAGAACAAATGATCGTGCTCATCACACAAAGATTTGTCCTGAGTGGGACTCGAACCCACGACCTCCGGTATAGCAGTCAGGGTCACTAACCACTAGACCAACAGCCCGTCTTTTTTCTATGATTATATTATTATTAGCTATTTATAGAGGAAGTTAATAATGAAAGAAAGACATAAATTAATTACATGCCTTCTCCATTCATTCATAGCTCTGTGACCTCCAGTTATATTTGTAGTCCAATCCATTGTGATGGCCGACGAAGGGGCTTTAATAAACTAATGTGAATATAATTGGAGCTCCTGATATTATTTGTTTACATATAACTATGTTGTTGTGTCAGTCTTATGGACCGTTAATAGGTCGTTCCTTGATTGATATGACTTGCACTGATGATCCTTTGACTATCGGTGGTATAGAAATGTTTATTTGTGGTGAAATAAAACCTGTTTTTTTTACTTTTATTCTGATATTGATAAAAAACTAATCTAGATACATTAAGCAAAAGCTCCGTTTCTTTCAACAGAAACTACTGAATTGACTTCAAAGATGCAATATTTACACCAAAATACTTACTACATAATTATATCGAGCAATTATAAGACGGGCCTGTTGGTCTAGTGGTTAGTGACCCTGACTGCTATACCGGAGGTCGTGGGTTCGATTCCCACCCAGGACAAATGCTTACTTTGTGTGATGAGCACGATCATTTTGTTCTGTGTCTGGGCGTAATTTATCTATAATATGTATGTATTTAGAAATATATAAGTATGTTTATCAGTTGTCTGGTTACCATAAAACAAGCTCTGCTTAGCTTGGGATCAGATAACCGTGTACAAAATATACATATAGAAATGCCTTTCGTTTGATACCTTCTATCTAGATTTTAACATACCTATTATGTTCAGTTCTATTTCTAGTACGTCTAGGTTTCACCTACTCACATATTTATTATAAAAACTAACATTTTGTAACTGGTTTTCGAATATCATGTAAAAGTTAGGAGAACCTAAAAAATTGTTAGACTTGTATCTAGAAGAATCCGGAAGATCATTTTTAAAACTTGTGATTTTAAAAGTGAAATTACCGTAATTTGTATCTGTTTAACATCATCATCTCCCGAGCCTTTTTCCCAAGCTATGTTCGGGTCGGCTACCAGTCTTACCGGATTCAGCTGAATACCGTATTTTACATTGAGCGACTGCCTATCTGACCTCCACAACCCATTTTACTGCGAAACACAGTATCCCATAGTAAGACTGGTTGTCAGAATTGACTTAACGACTGCCAAAGATGTACGTATGACAGTCGGGACTACGGCTTAACGTGCTTTCCGAAACACGGAGGGGTCTCGGTATGTTATAAATGGTCACCCATCCACGGACCAACCGCGGCGAGCGCGGCTTAACCTGTATTATCGGTCAAACCGTACGGCTTACACTTAGCCACGAGCCCCTCATGTATCTGTTTAACATAAACAATCATAATTTACCTTATTTTATTAGCAAATTATTCAAAACTCCCATGTGAATATTTTTGTGATAGATATAAAATTGAAATATCACGCATAAATGTCATTAGTGGCGTAAGCAGTGAAGGTAATGAAATGGGGTAACTATGGGAAACTGATGTGAAATAATGACGTTAAATTATATTGAGGGGAATTGTTGTATTGTGTGTATAAGTAACTAGCGGCCCGTCCCGGCTTCGCACGGGTATTTAACACATTATTAAAAAGTTAGGATTGAAGGTTTCTGTGTTATTACTACTATTACGCTCTTTATAATATTAGTATAGACACTCCCGTACCTTAGTGATGCTTAAATCGCATAGTTAGCCGAGCAGAGTGAGCGACAATCACGCGACTTTTTTCTAATTCTTATATTTTAAACTCGTGATATCTTTCGAAGGGAATATCCAAAGTGAATAATTCAAAAAGTTACATAAAGGTATTGAAGCAGTCTTGACTATGAAGTAATTTATTTTGATAAGGATCAATACTAAGTCACAAATAAAGAGCCTTTTCTAGCGGCGTCCTTTCAATAATATTTTTTTAAATAAAATATCTCTTATTGTGACCTAACTGTAATAGTTAGACATATGCTGTCGCGACACTTTTTGTAGATAATTATATGTTCTACAAAGACGTAGTACATTATATTGTTCTATAATCAACAGTTTTCGCAGCGCACGCAATGCAAGAAAGTTTTTTGGTAATTTTTTCACACCTTGGTTTACATTATTGAGGTTTTAGTATGGACTCCTAACTTTTTTGAAAATTTTATATAGCCTATGTTCACCGGAGATAGTGTAGCTTCCCAACAGTGAACGAATTTTTCAAATCGGTCAAGTAGTTTCGGAGCCTATTCATTTCAAACAAACAAACAAACAAACAATCAAATCTTTCCTCTTTATAATATTAGTGTAGATAAAATATGGGATATTAGTTGTTGGTTCAAAAACAACATTTATTCTATTAAGTTTAACGAAATTAAACCTTATCCAATTGTAATAAAACCCATGTTAAAGTATATCTGAAGTACATTTGCTGTTTAAATGTAATTATAGCCTTGTTTGCTAATTATACTTGTCTTAGAGAAAACTAATAAAAATAAATTTGAATTATTAAAAAATACCTATTTAGAATTGCAACTATTTTCCAATATCTATCGTTAAAAAAAAAAACGAGAAAAAGAAATAAAAAAAACAAAATTTTAAAGTTTTGAAACTATTTAAAGAAAAAAAAATACAGACGCGCCTTATTTTACGCATCACTTTCATTTAAAACTTAAGTAGTCATTAACCTGTAATAATACAAGAGCTTATCCGTAACAAATATATCTATACTAATTAGCGATCGAACAAACTGACGGAACGAATGAACGATAGATTGGTTCGTGTGAATGATTATGTTTATTCACTATAGTATGTAGTCGGGTTATCGGAGATTGGCCACTGCTCTAAGAACACTTACCGTAATAGTGGCACAATTTTTTGTTATAATTTGTATATACATGAGATTTTTTTTAATTGATAGCATAATAAAAAAAACAACGTTTGTGTGATAATAAATTACGAGAGCAAAACTAGTTATATAATACTTTTAAATATAAATTAAAAAATTAAGAAAATCTTGATTTTTTTTCTAAGATTATCCATAGCTTTCAAAATACTGACTACTATATATTTCATAATCGGACTACTCGTTTAGGAGCTACGATGCCACAGATAGACACACACAGAGTCGATAAACTTAAAACTTATTATAACATCCCGTCGTTATTACATGCAGGGCTAAAAGGATATAGTGAGTAAAGCGAGAGAATAACATCACAAGATCATGACGCATTTAAGGTGAGATCGTTTAAATAAATTAAGACTATAAATGCTCAGTTAGCCCACAAAAGTTATTTGTAAACTTTGCAAATTGTTTTCTCGGAAGCTGTGTAGCGATATAAAATGCATTTCGTTGCACATTTTAGGTTCATCTTTGGCTTTAAGTACTCATTTCAGTGGTTATACAAGGTACTTGTATGTTTCATTGTAAAATGACTAAAAATTGTTGTTTTTATGAGTCGTGTTAAATTAGTTATATTTGTTATGATTATACACTTAACGATTATTTTGTGGATTAAAAGTAATAGTAAAAATAAAAACATTAAACGGTTTTGTTTATTCATAATTATCAAATGCCGCTGTTTTTCTATAACAGAACTAAATTAATTTTTTATTTTGAGATAAAAACAGGTGCGAGTAAACAATATTTTTAAAGCAGTGCATTGTAGGTGTCTTCTTAGTAAATACAGAAACACTTGTGACTGCTTCAATTATTATTTTTTTATTTTGCATTTACCTTGCAACACAAAATTTAATTTCTCAATTTAGGCTCCATTTTTAAACATCAATCACATACATATATAGAAACGTAAATATGTGTTACAGCGTTACATAAATTAACAATATATATATATATATATATATAGTAGCCAAAATAGATTAGTACATTTTTTTTACGCCAATGTGTGATTACGTGACTATAGTGATTGATCCATTATTGATAAGAAATGCTCTTATTCCGAATGTAATTGATCGACACTGAGATACGCTCAACGGTTTAACTTTGTTATTTTTTTTATTCGTTTTTGGCACTTTATTTTGTGCAATGATTTTGTCAAAATGTGTCAGAAAAATAAATAACTTTAAGGTAGAATGACGCAAATGATTTGATAAATGATTCAAAGACGATGTTACTTAAATGATCCGTTTAATTAATATATTTATCTTGAATTCAGTTTTGGGAGTTATAGATACTTGCTGATATTTGCTTGCTCTTTTCTAGCACTCGCGCACACGACTCTGCCACCGCCGCGCCGCACCGCCACCGCGCCTTTACCTTGCTCCGTCTTTTGTTTTCATCGTTCACTAATATACCAATGTATTACAAACAGTCGTATTGTTTGTAATACATTGGTAGCTAAGTTCGTTGGCGGCCGGTAATGGAATAACAAAATCAAATACTGATGGTTAGAGGCGCGGCGTGTGAATGAGCGCTAAATAAGTAGCATAGCATACTATACAACAAACATATATACTTTAAGGCTAAGGCCGCACTACAGCTAAACCGCCGGGGATTTTAACCACCTGATTTTGTGAGTAAGGGAAACTAATGGAAGCGGCCGCACTGACGGTTATTTTCCGCGACTAATTTTTTACCGTATTGTATGCGTCTCAGGCGGTTTTGCGGTTTCACGGTTTACCGCTTGCGGAAAAAAGCCGTAGTGCAGCCTTCGCCCTATATACACAAATAAAAGAGTCTAGTCTAGTATTACAGTAAGGACTAAAACCTTCTGGTACATTCATATCTTTTTTAACAATACCTTACTTGAATAAAAACTATTTTATCACGATCGAAATCGACACCTGCACATCTAAAAAAAGCACATCTACATTCAAACAAACAATAGGTTTATATTAAACATAGTAGTTTTAAATCAAAGGGTGACCGAACCTATTAACAATTATCAGAACAACATCTATGTTTTGTGATGAGTCGACGTTTTTCACACCGATACATCTGTATGTCTATTCTGTAAATAATTTCGGTATCGAGCTTCACCCGAGTGACAATAAAGCTCACTTCAAAAGTGAACCCAATTGGCCTTGATTTAGAATTCAAATTCGAGAATACGTATTTGACATCTCACCGCGGATTTCGCTGTCGAGACATGAAAATAATGTTACAGAATAGCACTACTGCTTAATGTTGGCAAGCGAAATAGATACAAGTGAAAGTAAACTTTCTTTCTTGCATGTTAGGGTTGAAAATAGGTTGGTTTGTGAGATGCCTTTTAAAATAATAGTGATGAATATAATGTTTCTAAATGGAACGTTATCTTATCAAATGCTTATTATTGCTTATATTTTGTAGGTTTTTGTTTGAATAATAATATTGTAATACTTCACTAAATGCAGCTAGTATTTGAATGTTGAGTTACTTTTCCTTCATGAAATAATATTTATATTAAATTATTTATCGCTTACCTATAAGGACATTTACGCTACTACTTACCCCTTTTAGTCAAGAAGGTAATAACACATCATAAACAACAATTCAATTAATTTGCCAACACTACCGCAAAAAACCTAACCTACTAACAGCATAAAGGCAACTAAAAACAAACAAGGTTTTCAGTTGGAAACAAAGTAGAAATTGAATTTGTGTCGCCGACAAAAACCGGACAAAACGTACACACGGTCCATATTTGGGGCGTACCCGCAAACAAAGCAACAATAAAATATGTAGCATATATAAGAGGAAATTTATCGGAAACCGCGGCACGGGGAATGGTTGTGTGCATGTCGAAACATGCATTCGATTGGGCCTTAACACTTGTTAAAGTCACAGTTTCGCAGGTTTTAGTGACGTGTTTTCACTGGATTATTTATGATACTGAATCTAAATTATTTTGTAGAAGCGTTTGATATTTTTTAGTTGGTTTTATATTGGTATTAGAGACGCGACTGCCTCGTTGGCCTAGTGGTTGTAAGCGCGACTGCTACGCTAGAGGTCTTGGGTTCGATTCCCAAGTCGACCAAGATGTTATTGGGTTTTTCTATGAAATTCTCAGTAGCATTGTAGCACAGTGGATTTGTGCCCGGTTAGTGGCAATAGGCTCGCCCCCAATTACATGGGACCTAAACATACCGGCGAACTGTGGGTGTACATTGGTACACCTCTGCCTAACCCTTCGGGGATACAGGCGTGATGGTATGTTATGTTATGTTATGTTTATTAGAGACGCGAAAAGAAGATAGACATTCATGACTAAAGTACTTTTTGACTGACATAAAAAAAGCAGACAAATCTTAGGCTTGTGTTTTTTTATTGCCTTGTTATAAGATGTACAATAGTGATTTTGTAATCTAACTCTATACAGCAATAAAATACAGTTCTAACAAAAATTTTCAACAAGACACGAGGAAAAAAATCCATGTCCTTAGTTTTTTTTTTGACGACCTCCGTGGTCGAGTGGCGTACGCACCGGTTTCAAGGTGTCGCTAGCTCTGAGGTCCCGGGTTCGATCCCCGGACGGGTCAATGTAGAAACTCACTATTCTACATTGTCTCGTGTCTGGGTGTTTGTGGTACCTTCGTTGTTTCTGAACTCCATAACACAAGTGCTTTACAGCTACTTACTTTGGGTTCAGAGCAATGTATGTGATGTTGTCCGCATTTTTTTTTTTTTTTTTTTTACATCTGTTTCTGATTTTTTCACTAGTTCTGTCCTTTCTCAACGTTTCAACGCTTCAACGTCAAAGGTTTTGTATGAACTGCTCTACTTAGAACTTGTCTTTTACATGTCATAGCTGTAATGCAAATAGATTTCAAAAGAATTTGCGTTATCAAAAGTGCTCGGATAACCGGAAAAGGCTTTTGAGCTGCGTGCAGCCTGCAGTTTCTAGAAATCAAATGACTCTAGTACTATTTTTCAGTCTCACAAAGAAGCTTCTTTTAGGAGTTTTTCAGACAAGGCTATTTGCACAATTATATGTCTGGGTGTAATTTATCTATAATATGTATGTATTTAGAAATATATAAGTAAGTTTATCAGTTGTCTGGTTACCATCACACAAGCTCTGCTTAGCTTGGGATCAGATAACCGTGTGTGAGTTGTCCCAGGATATTATTATTATTATATTTTTCCCTATCGAGCCAGAAGTAGGTAATCTTAAATTCACTCTTTAATGCTTCAAGTCTTAAATTGTTTATTGTCAAATCCATGATACCATATATTATCATTTTCGACATAAACCCATAATATATATATATATAATGCTGAGTGTTCACCTATTTGTCGCGGTTTTACAGTAGTCACCATGGCAAATAAATATTTTTTTCTTTTTCTTAAATATGATATAAGAAACTCGCAATTAATTACACAATGTAGTATTTGTTTCTTCTTCAATCGCATGTGTATTTTCATTTTGTTTATCTATTATATTATTTATTCTATTAATTTTAACTACTCACTTTATAATTCATCCACACAAACATAAATTAAACCTTCCAGTCCCACAAATTCCATAAAATTACTATCCTAATTACAAAACTGGCAACAAATAAAATTATTTCACTAAAACCAATGGTAACTTCAACACAATAACCGCAACAACCGAAATTCCACTTCGGTGCATCAACATAAAGTTCAAATTCGATTAACTGACCAATCGTTTGAATTTCACACATCAAAAATTCTAGAAATACGAACGAGCCCACGCAACGGTGAAAATAATTAATTTCTACAAAATCCATTACTGCTGAGTGCTTGTCCATGAAACTGTTGGCTTAACAATAACTCGCTGCTCTTTAATAATCATAGTGCCATTTTGGTCTGGCTTTGTTTATTTTTAAAGCACGTAAATGAGAAATATTGTTTATTAATGAATGCATTGAACGGGCATTTATGATTTATTCGAAAATGTTTGGAATATGTATTTAGGTCAGTATAAATGGATACTATTATTATGATAATGGATCTATTTGGTTTGCAGATATAGGATATAAAAAAGTTTTCATCGCTAAAGCCAATTAGAGACCTTTTCAGTTTAATTCTGGAACTCTTGACCAGAGTATCAAAAACCTGTCATATTAAATCATGGACTTCAAAGATCCCTCTATCAATAACTAGCTACCCATAAGACCCTTCGTTAATTTAAAATCATGAACTCAGCTTTAACATAGAAGACCAAAAACTAGGCTATTTTAAAAATTCCATCACTAAGCTTCTGTCAGTAAAATCAAAATGTATCCTAAAACAAAAATTTAATTCCCAAACTATGCAGGAACGATTTTCCCTTACAGGAATTCTAAATGCATTTTGTGTATAGGTGAACTCGCTGTAAGCTTATAAATTGATCCACACAAAGGTTGAAGGCATCCTAGTGTACATCCTAGTGGCTTCGGGGTTCGGCTCAAAGAGCTAGATCGCGATAGCGCGGGAAAGACGTGGTTCCGTACAAGCTTATGTGAGAGAGAAGAATTTAGTTTTAATTTGATATTTTAATTAAATAAATAGGTGTGTGAGAATTTGTCTCATATAAGAAATTTGGTTTTCGCAAGTGAGGTTTTTTTGGACAAAACTTTAAAATTATGTTTTATACTTTTAAACTGGGATCAGCTTGTGCTCCAGATTCTAAGATTTTTTGTCCTTAGTCATTCATGATAACTTACATAAAAAGAGACTTTTAAAAATGAATATAAATAGCTGGTCTGCAAACAGATAATCATTATTCTTATACTTAAATTCATCAACAATAATTACTTACTTAATATTTATTAAATAAAAAACTAAAATTTTAATATTTCTGACTACCTTCAACATAAACCGATCCAAACTAGCTGACCGCGCTCTCATATAGCCTAATGGCCGCCGGCTAAATCTTCACATGGTGTTTTACAGTCTCCGTCAATAGAAGGCTGTACTCGCTTTAATCGTAAAAGTACTTCTGCATTTGTTCAAAGCTTTGCTTCAGAATAAATAATGGAATAGTTTTTGGACGAAACTTCTGGTATGTATATTTTGGACGCCTTTGACCGGAGCTGAACTGGGAGATATAAAATCTTTTAGTCTGTTTGACAAGATCAAAATCAAAAACCAGAAGAGGCGACGTAAGTCTCCGATACCTGACAATTTTAGTTTCCAAGCAAGTACTGCCCAACAAACTTATAATAATAGAGGTTCGTACATAGGTAAGCGTCATTGGTGAATAATGTCGTCGAGTATCGGAAACGTGCTTCGCCTACGCCTATAATATAGACTAAAAAAAATAGTAGAATTGTTATGAAGGTATATTTCAAAAGTATATATTTTTTTAAACTACAGGGATAAAAAGTCGTCACATCTTATTTCTACTTGCAATAAAATGGATAAAAGACCCAGTGAATTATTTCCTGTTGTTATTCAAGTGTATTTAAGAACTAATTATTTCCATTTAACTAAAGTTATGAAAGAGATCTCGACGGTCCCTACGTACATAAGGTCAAGTCAAAAACCGTGGTTTACAGGAGAGCGTAATTTGTGTTCAACACGCCCTAGAAATAATTCTATGAGCAATAATACATATATTCTTTCTACAATGTTTTAACGGTTTTGAGGGCTTTACAATGCTATTTACACATATTTATTTTTTTTACGTTTTCTTGGGAAAACTGATAGATGACCGTTTCTACGCCGATAATAAAATAGAAGCATGTCAGTCATGTCTAAGATAACTTTTTATACGCCGGAAACAAAAAAACAGTGTCTGAAATAGAATTTGAATAAAATGTTTTTTATAAATGTAGGATTATGTTACTATATTTTAATCAATTCGTTAAAAATCCTGAAATCGTCACCCACGATTATAAAAGTACTTAAATGAAGACATAACACTTTATACGTGGTTTAAGTCATTCGGGGTATGACTATAGTTCTTGTAATGTAAACAAAGACATGTCTTTAAATAAAATGACCAGGTTTGTGTTTTATTAATTAAGCAAGGTTTATAAATTCACTAATATAATAATTATTAAAAACCATCTTCTTAGCATCCAAATAATAGGTACCTATAGTCTCACTGAAGTAGGAGCTAAATATAAAAAATCACTGTTGTATAATATTGGTAATAGCATAGTCATCTGTATAGCAATGCAATTGGTACCTATTATGTAATAATCATCACAGTTTTTTTAAGTAAGTACTTCAGCTTAATTAACTACATATCGACTTAATCGTCACTGCATTGGGTGAGTATGTGCCGTATAATATCGGGCTGCTTAAAACCAAACCCGCTCAACGAGCTCTACCAGCTGGCTGGCATCACTCCACCTGTCGTAAGAAGGGATGTCGCATGCGCAGTTGAGAAGCAAGAGAACACACAACAGACCCGGATAGACTTAAAAGCCGAAAGAGTTTTCTCCGGAGTACCCAGGCCACCAAAGAACTACCGTCTAGAGCACGATGCAAGATCTGGGAAGAACAGCACCCACCACGAGGCAACTATACACCACTTCACAAACATCTGCCGCCCGGAGGCAACCTACAGTGGCTTGCCTGGAAAGCACTCTATCGATTACGAACCCAGGTAGGTCGCTGCAAACAAAATCTGGAAAAATGGGGGATCATAGACCCCTTACTCAGATATTTAGTGTGAGTGCGGCCTTCCCGACCAGACAATGCAACACCTGCTAGAGTGCTCAAAGTGTCCGGAAACCTGCACAAGAATGTGCATGCTCGTCAATGACGCTGCAGCTAGTGTGGCCAACTACTGGGCGCACTGTATTTAATATTATACACAGAATTACCATCGAATCGAAAAGAAGAAGAAAAACACCTAATTGGTAACATTGAAGAATAATCACAGCTTTATTCAGACTGATTAATGTTATTAATAATAAAGTTCCCTTAGTAGTTAAATAACAAAACGAAATGTATAAAAAAGTAACGAAAAATTTAACAATTTTCTTCGTCATTGCCCTGCTCTTCCTCTCTAAGTTTTAGGTATCTATAGAAGTGATGATAGTTATTTGGAATAATCAACGTATCTCATAAACTAATCAAGTCTTTATATTTAACTTCAGTGATAGGAATAGGATTATTGTACACCTTCTTTAGGATTTTTTTTGTTCCTTCTCTTTCTTCCCACTAGTTAATTTCAAATTATTGCTACAGTTCAGATTTCTATAATTACCTATCTTCAGAAAAGTCAAACTTAAATTATATTATGCCTGGATTTATTCCCTTACACTTTTACTTCACCTACCTTATTCCAAGTAATATTTGTATCTTTTGTCCAGATTTTAGTATGCAGCTAAGCTTTAAAATCCAAGACTAAGTCTAGATCTACTCCTACAACTGCATATGGTGGACTGTTTAGCCCAACGAACCAGTGTGTACCATTCATCTGGTGTGTAATTAAGCTTGTTGTCAACGATAATTAATTAAATAAATCTTGTGCTTCAGAAACGCATAAAACATTATTTCTGGAGTTCGCAATATCGACCAAAAACTTTGATCTGCTGTTATTCATGTTTTACAGTATCGTTGGAGGTAATATGAGTACTTATAACTAAATAACACACCACTACTAAACTGTATCAAAACATAAATATTGTTGATGACACGAACAAGTACACCTGTCTTGTTGGGGGAACTCCCGTAAATGGCGATAAGTCTGACAAGACCGCGTTCGCACCGAGTGACGCGCATTTTAAAACACCGTACAAAAAGATATGTATAGATGTCCGCATCTACGACACTTATTCGTTGTATTTATAATACTTGTTCTCTTATACGATTTGTAAAACAAAGTAAATAAATACAAATTTAAAAAAAATCTTATGTCAGTATGTGCGCATCGATAATCTAAAGCCAATGATGCAATAAAAAAAAAATGCCACTTTCGACATGTCTTTATATACGTAGGGACCGTCGATCTTACTAATGATCATAAGGATGGCATTAAAAAAAAATGCCAAAAAAAATAAAAACGTTGTTTATTTCCTTATAAAATATTCTTTACATCAAATCTTCCAATCAAGAATACAGAAATTTAGTCAATACGGACACTACAATAAGGCTCACTGAAGCCCTAATTCCAAAACCACCGCTCATATATCCAAATCTTTTCGCTTGTAAGATCAATTCTAGTATAGAATCCATGACTTCCAAGTTATTTGGCATGATCTCAGAAGGTGGGAGGACGAAACCATGGGTACCATTGTCGCGAAGCTCGTAGCAATAGACCAATGGAACCTTTACTGTTTCTTTTACCCAGTCTACGCTGCCTCCGGTAGCTCTATCTGGAAATAAAATCATGATTTAAGTTATTTTTCAACCGACTTTAAAAAGAGGAAATCTGAATATGTGTGTATGACCCGATTTAAAAAAAAAATCATCGATCGTTTATATACCTCAGAAGTACGAGTAGTCCCGCATAATTTTCATTAAAACCGATCTTGTAGTTTTGTTTCTTTTTTTATTGAAGTCGGTTTTTTTTACACATTTACAATCAGTTATATTAAGTCTAGATCTAATCTGATGTATTCGTTTTTACGTGCAACTTTAGTTTTGATATGTAGTTTTAATTTTGGATAATTTGCAATGTAAGTACTTAAAGCAATAAGAGACTTTTCTAACCTCACATTTCTTCCAATATTGTAGTAACAGTAATTACATTAAACTATAAAAAAAAATAACATTTCGTCGTAGATTACTTACAAATAGCTTCGGCAATATTTCCAGTACGATAGTGAGTTCCATATCTGACAGACAGAGCTCCCATGGCGCGTCTTCCGATTGCCATCTGAAAATTATTATTATATTGTAATTACATCACATACCATCACGCCTGTATCCCCGAAGGGTTAGGCAGAGGTGTACCAATTTATACCCACAGTTCGCCGATATGTTTAGGTCCCAAGTAATAGGGGGCGAGCCTATTGCCACTAACCGGGCACAAATCCAAACTCCGACCTGCTACTGAGAATTTCATAGAAAAACCCAATAACACCTTGGTCGACTTCGGAATCGAACCCAAGACCTCTAGCGTAGCAGTCCCGCTTAGAACCACTAGGCCAACGAGGCAGTCGAGACAGTATATTGTAATTATTTAATACAATTTATTAAAAATAATTATTTTGAGTTAAATTAAAAGAAATATTGCGGATTAGACAAAAAATATATGATACCGATGATGAAAAAAAACTTTATTTAGGGCCGGTTATACAATGCCAGATAATTTTATCTAAAGAATATTATTTTGATTGTTTGATAATTCTTCATTACAAATTATGTCAGACGTTATCACTTAAATAAAAATGATCTGGTGATGGAAACACCGGCTCTAAGTGTCTTAACTTATTACCCTCATATCATGTGTTTCGAATTAACTTACAGCATCATGATAATTCGCCAACGGTTCCGTTGTATTTCCAAAAGGTATCAACAGAAGATGGCCATAGGAATGGAATGACAGGTACATATCAATTTTATCTCCAATAGACTCTATGAAAGTTGATAAACTCCTGGTCTCTGGTTCAGAGAATGGACCAAGACCAGCGTAGTCGTCTCGTGATTCGTTGCTGCTTGCACCAACAACTGAAGACAGAAGATAAAGATAATTAATTTATATAAAAAACGTGTACATCATTAACACATTGAAGGTGAAAAAAATTTGACCATGTTGTAACTATTTAGGTGTACAAAAATTAAAAACAAAAATAGTAATCTTATTAAGAAGAAGTATTCGTAAATATATAGAAAATAATATTTTAAAATCAGAAAAGGAAACACAGAAGCGTAAGAAGGTGATATGAAGCTGCTGTCAGTATTTGGACTTGATAATAAACAATTACTAAAAAATTGAACTTAAATTGAAGAAGCGTGTGGCGAACTCAGTTTATATAATTTAAGATATTTTTTCCCCTTTGAACGAATGTCATAAATAATACTTTACCAAGCCAGTTGTTATTCCAATTTCTGTTCAAATCGATTCCAAAGGCATTTCTGACAGGACGTCTGTTCTTACGCCACATTCGAAACTAAAATAATATCATCAGAATCAATACACTGATAAGGGTGTGATCGACAAGCGAGCTTTGCCGAGCTTTGCCCGTCGATCACACTTTTTAAGCAAATTGAAAATATTTATTATATTTCAAACTTCTTACACTGCTATGACTCCAGGCGTATCCATCAGGATTCGTAACAGGGAATATATACCAATCAAAATCCTTAGCGGCCGCTACAGTTTCTTCATCATCACTTGTAAGGAGCTGATTAGTGATATAAGTAACAGTTGCTGGAGATATCCATTCCCTAGCATGAATACCACCTTCTAAAAACACTATTCTTCGGCCTGCACCATGGGATATTTTTAAACCTTTAATTTGACGGCCTTCGATAGTGCTGCCACCGATTATAATGGTGACTATATTAGGGTATGCTTTAGCTAAGTCATCGATCCATGCGTATATAGCGTCTAAATCGTAGTAGGCATCCCATCCCATAGTTTTTAAATTGTTTCTCGTGTATGGCTTTACTGTTTGTCGATCTATTGCCCTGGAAATTACATTTGAATTGTATTTGGCCTTGTTGTCAACAACTTATTTATTACATTGATAAATATTTTCGCTCAAAAACAAGTTAGGTATTTTGATTAAAATTATACACTTTAAATATCAAACTGCAACTATTTGTTTTGTTTATGTATGTGATATTTTTTATTAGTAACCCAACAAAAACCCGACCAAAAATATTTTTGCACAAAAAATAAATAAACAATAACTTACTCTTGAATATTAGAATTAGATATTTCAAAATTCACACTATTCGCCACCAAAAACTGCTCAAAATCACTTTTATCTTCAGGACTGGATAACACATTCACAAACGCAGCCGACAGACTAGGATCCGTCCAAAAATCGAACCTACTATCCCTGTCACGTAAATCTTGCAGTAATCTAATTTCTTCTAAATTTTTCGGCAAAACTTTATATAAAGCATAATTGTCAAAACGAAATTTTTCACCAAGTATACTTGGTATAGTTAAAATTAAACCTAATAAAATTAATTTCAACATTGTTAATCGTAACTCCAATTCTATAAGTGAAATTAAATAAAGTCAACTGACTGATACATCGATCAATGTATATTACATTTATCTAAACAATGAATGGGCAGTAAATAACTCTGAAGTGTTTATAACAGCTATTAAAGATACAATGATAAGTTAAAACAAAATTGATAATGAATTTGATAATTTTAAACTGAATTCCTTAAGTACTTATGACCTACTGTACCCGTACCATGATCTTTTAAAGTAGTACTGTTGCGGTTGTGGAAGCGAGACGGCGCTCTACACTGTGTATATCGCTGTCTCGCTTACTCAACGGCAGAGCACCACGATACGTGTACTACTGACTAATATACTATGGCTAGACGCTCATTACGTGTTTTCAGGTTATCAAAAGATCCAGATATATTATGATATGCTTAAATAGATGTATATTCATAGAACTAATTAGGTGAATGCTATATCAAATCAAGATAAGAAAAAATTGTCAGTGGTGACTTCCGAATATTTTCAAGTCTGGTTTGTGTGATTGAATATTTATTAAATTATCACGCAAATATATTTCCAAATCTCAGACTGCTTACTGATATAGCGAGAGTATACTTAAAGATACAGAAGTTAGATCTTGATCTCTAGGTATTTTCTAGATGCTTTGAATACAGCAAAATTCGCGAATGAAATGAAGTCACCAAAAAAAGTCCCTACGTTTTTGGTCTTATCGTTTCAAGAAATACACAAAATCGGTATATGGACGTTAATTTCAAAAACAGCATTAGCCCTTTATACCATCTTGTTTTTAACTGGAACCCAAGGCATCTGAAACCCAACAATAAATTTCCTGATAGTCATACGTAATATTCAAAGAAATAAAACAGCATTAATGGGTTGCTTCAAGTTTTGAGTTATTTATTGGTTTCGTGACCTACTCGTATACGACGTTGTAAATGTTCAGAGGTCGAGAGAATAAAATTGTGGGTATGATATAAAATAGCCCTTGTTTATAGATGTCGAGTGCGGCGGCGCTAATTGGAATCTGCCAAATTACATTTATATTATGGCCGTCAATAATATGATCTTGATTAATTTATACTATATCTGAACTTACTGCTGTTAAAATTATCGACAATCCTACCACTGAGTTTTGATTTATTTCTTAACCGACTTTAGAATTAAGAGGTTCTCAATTTTACGACCAATTTTTTTTCTGTTAGTTACGCGATACATACGGCAATTTTTATCGTTATAAAAAAATATTTGCTATTGATAACCCTATCAACATAACAACACCCGTGATACTTCAGAAGTAGTCCCATATCAATTTCGTCAAAACCGATTCAGCAGTTAAGTTTTTAACAGTTGTGTGATCCAGATTGTGAAAATTTGTTTAATAAAACCACTACCACAGTATCAACATATTTATTTTTACACATTTCAATAATCTTCCAAAAATTCTAAAACACCAATTTCGCAACCACTGCAATCAGAATCAGAATCGAAGCTTTTTGTGTAACAACATTCGCATTATTCATATATCCAAATCTCTTAGCTTGGAGGATCATTTCTACGATGGAATCCATGGTTTCTTCACCAGTTGGCAGAATCTGATCAGCTGGTAACAGATGTCCGAAGGTGCCACGGTCGCGGAGCTCATAGCAGTACACTAAAGGAACGTTTAAGCGTTCCTTTACCCAATCAACGCTTGTTCCTGTTGCGAAGTCTGTAATTATTGGAAAATAGATGTAAGTACCTATAATTTAATTTTATCATTGAAATAATAAATTAATTAAATGTAATATATATATTATGTATCTTCTCTCTAAGAGCATTAAATAGAAAATTGGTTATCACCACAGGTTTCTACTCTAGGATTGCACATCGTGTACAGAAAATTTTAAGCAAAACAGTATTGAACAAAATATAAACCTCTTGCTCATTGAATAGCTAACCGGGATTGTGTATTCCATTAATCACCGTAATTTGTTTTTGTAGAGATAGAAAAATAGATTTAAAAAAATACTTACAAATAGCTTCAGCAATATTTCCCGTAGTGTAGGTTGTTCTATATCTAACCGCCAATGCTCCCATAGCTCTTACGCCGATTTTCATCTGACAGGTATAAATTTATTTATCAGAAATCAATTATACGACTTTTATGGTACCAAAAACGATACACCCACTTTGCAATATTTATAAAAGTTCCTCAAAGTTTTTAATCTTGACACGTTAGTAATAGCTGAAATGGCATGTGTATAAATGTACGGCATTCAACTTATTGTAAGTATTTTGTCAATGGTAACTATAATACATACAACATAACTGTTTCTGGTACAATATCAATTGTTGACATGATTCCTTCAAACTCTTACACCAACCATGTATATATATATATATACTAGCTGTACCCGGCATGCGTTGCAATGCAATTTTTTCTACCTAGCACCTGCCTACTACCTACCTACTACCACTTAGGGGTATGAAAAATAGATAGTGGCCGATTGTCAGACCTACTGAAAATGCATATAAAATTTCATAAAAATCGGTCCAGCCGTTTCGGAGGAGTATGGTAACTAACATTGTGACACGAGAATTTTATATATAAGATAAAACGCATAAAAGGTCATAGAACTTAAAATAAGATATGTACTGTTCCTATGAGTTAGAGAAGTACACTTACAGCATCATGATAATTAGCCAAGGGATCCGTCGTGTTCCCAAAAGGCAGCAGTAGTATTTGTCCAGAGGAATGGAAGGACAGATACAAGTCGATTTTCTCAGCCATTTCCATGATGTACGTAGATAGACTTCTTGTTTCTATCTCAGAGAAGGGTCCTGGTCCAGCGAAGACATCAGATGAAACATTGGTACTTACACTCTCCTCTGGAAATATAAAAAAAGTATATTATATCATCATCATCATCCACAGCCTTTGTCCTCCCACTGCTGGGCATAGGCATCTCCTTTCTCGTGCCATTATCTATGGTCCTGTGCCAGTCTCATCCAGGCTCGACCAGAAACTTTTACTATGTCGTTACCCCATCTTGCGATCATAGTAATAAGGTATATTATAGAACGACTGACAAACTTTACCTAAAAACCTTTTTAAATTATAAATAAATAAATAATAAATAAATAAATGCGGACAACATCACATACATTGCTCTGAACCCAAAGTAAGTTGCTAAAGCACTTACAATTATATCTACATATATTTTTTCAGACCCAATCAATGAAAGTGGCATGCTTAGATCACTAGTAGAGTGCAATTTATTATCAATCTAAAAAATGCCGATTAAAATTCAAACCTAGTACTAAAGACTGCAAGTTTCATCATTCTTGGCTAATGCTTCATCATAAGTATATTTATTGGCGTGACTCAAAACTAATGTACGACATTAAACATTTACGATTCGAGTGATTTTCATTTTCTCAGTACCTACGTAGTTATAAAGATTGAAAGTAGATTGCGCCATGTAAATAAATGGGAAGGATTGCTACATACAAATTGTACAATTTAAAAGTTATTATAGTTATTGGATTTTATTTATTACTACATTAAGATTCAGACAAAAGTGTTTAGAAAGGTGAGAAGGAGACCTTTGCCCTGCAGTGGATCAAGACGGGCTTAATAAATAGACGTTAAGATATGTTTTACACGTGAAATAAACACAATTTCTTGATTATTTTTTTGTTCATATAATACATACGTATATAGTTTAAGTTTCTAATATTACTTATTGTTTATTTTGGGCCTAAAATAATATGATAATGATGTACAAAACTATTTTTGTAACATTCAATCTGCATTTCCACTTCTCTGTACCAAACCTACAAAGAGTTGACACATTTCCTAACTAGATGGCGGTGTCGTCGAATTAGAAGTCGCAATGGTTTCGTTACATCGGATGATACAAGTACTCCGTTCAGTCATTTTCAGGTTAACCTAATCTGCCTATCTGGGTATAGGCCTCTTCTTTTATATTTTTGACTGTTATTCGCACGCAAGTGTTGGTAACTTAAGAATCTGAATATACACTACATAGTTACAGGAATTATCTGTGAAAATGGAATGACAATTGCCATAGCCGTTTTAGTAAAATTAACATAGTATTGTAAATAGGTCCGACATAGTAAATTTCCATAAAAACAACCCTATTTTTTTATTTATTAATTATAAAATAAAAAAATAGGGTTTTTTAGGTTTTAAATTTCTATATTCAAACTATGATACTATGGGTGTATACCCATGTATATGCAGAGGATATCGGAAAAAGATATTTATCGATTGTGTAAAAGGTAATATGAGAAAGAAAGGAGTGAATGCTGAGATGACGAGTAGTAGAGATGAGTGGAAGCTGAATACGCATTGCGCCGACCCCAAATAATTGGGAACTGGGCAAGGAGATGATGATGCAAACTATGGTACTTATTTAGGTTACAAGCTTAGACTATAGATAACTATAGACTGATAGTATCGCTAGTTTTCCTTCGTGCCAAGCGAGAGCACTTTTTGTCTGTATCTAGTACATTCGTTTACTGATTTAAAGTTATTTTTCGCGCAACGACAGACTTATATGCGAAAATATCGATGGTTTCGACATTGTTAGGATAATATTAGGGTTTTAGACAGTTTTAGTTTTAGTTTTATTAAAACGGCGCGCTCCGTCTTGATACAAAATTTACGATAAAACTAGTTCATACTAGTGCTCACGGTTCATACACTGATAGGCTCACTCTTTAGTTTCTTATCTATACTCTAAGGTTACAAGTATCTTGGACGAGTCGTATGTACTCAAAATAAACGAAGCGCTGTTATAAACAAAATGCAAAGCTAGGTATTAGTTTATACAAAAGATTGTGTCAATAATTTATAGTCAAGATTAGAATAAAGCTATAATAATGTTTATCAAGCTATTCATCTGTTAATGCTGTCAGAAAAACCTAAAGAGCCAGACATATTTAAAGATAAATAAAAAATACCTACGTGACATTTCTTTTTAACATAATCATGAAACCCTGGTGATCGAATTTATTAGCGTAATATGTATGACATAGCAAGTGTTTTAATTTAACTGTCAGAATATATCGTAAAAACTTAAAAAGGTATTATAGTTTATGTAAAAAATTATAGCTCAATGAATATAATCATTCATGGGATAGTAAACTTTAAAAAATAACTATTTTATAGCTTAATTCACAATAAAAAGGTATTTACTAAGGTAGGATTTGATTTCTAAAAATGTCCTTATCACTATTAAAAAAAATTGTATTTACTTAGCCAGTTATCATTCCAGTTTCTGTTGAGGTCCACGCCAAAACCATTGCCGTAAGGTTTTCTGTTCTTCCGCCATAATCGGAACTAAAACAATATATTATTATGACTTTAATTACTGTTTTTTTTTTTCATAAAGTCTCTAGTTCTAAAGAAAATCAATAAAGCTTTCAAAATTTAATTTTTCCAAGCTTTTATATTACTTGCAGTAAATAGTGAAAGTTAATGAGAACTACTTCTCGTACTGTGAGATTAGCTGATTTAACAGCATTTAAAAATAGATTTTTAAAGAAATATCATCTAAAAATAGATTAAAAAAAAACACTCTAGAATACCACTGATAAATAAGATCATTGCAAGAAATCCTGAGTTTTAACACTATTATTAGCAATCGTGCCACAGTAAACGAACGAGGTGATCAAATTTCGTTTCCTTTAAGAATATGAAGATGTGATTGCCCTATCTATAGTATTGATAAAAGCCTATTTAAATATCTACCAACTTTTTTTTTATGAACTAGATGTGCCAGCGACTTCGTTCGCGTGGATGACGAAACTTATCAATGAATGACGAACTTATTACTATTGATTGTAGCGTGATGAAAAGTATACTATAACCTGCCCAGGAGTATGAAGAATAATTGTACCAAGTTTCGTTAAAATCCGTCGAGTAGTTTTTGTTTCTATAAGGAACATACAGACAGACAGACAAAAATTTTACTGATTGCATTTTTGGCATCAGTATCGATCACTAATCACCCCCTGATAGTTATTTTGAAAATATATTTCATGTACAGAATTGACCTCTCTACAGATTTATTATAAGTATAGATTAACAAAACTTTTTAATAATGATTAATTCTTACCCCAACATGACTCCAAACATAACCATCAGGATTCGTAACAGGAAATATATACCAATCGTAATCTCTGGCCGCAGCCTTAATTTCTTCATCATCGCTAGTTAAAAGTTCATTAGTAATAAAATTAACTGTAGCAGGTGCGATCCATTCCCTTGCATGTATTCCACTTTCAATGAAAACCGCTCTTTTACCAGGTCCATGGGATATTTTAACTCCTTTGATATCGCGACCTTCATGGGTCGTTCCTCCAATTATAGGGGTTACTATGTTTGGGTATGTTTTAGCTAGATCGTCAAGCCAATCGTAGATTTCTTCTAGTGTGTAGTAGGCATCCCATTGCATGGTTTTGACGTTGTTTCTGGTGTATTGTTTCTTTGTTTCGTTGTCTATTACTCTGTGAAATTATTTTTATTTTATAGTAAGATTTTATTTTTATCAATTAATTAGAGAAATCGACGATTTCTAGATTTTTATTTTTGGTATCGGCTCATGTTTTGTTTTTCTTTTAATACTTTTACCAATGTGATATTTTTGCAGTATTAATTATTGTAATAATTATATTACAATTTTTGTATACATTTTAAATAATTGGAACTCTTATTATTTTTCGGAAGCAACTAATAATTTTGTCAAAATTTGTTAGGCACTTTATAAATTAACTATAAACTACTTACTCTTGAATATTTGGTAGAGTTACAACAAAATCAATTCCATTTCCATTCAAAAATGTTTCCAGATCATTCTTCATTTCAGGCTTAGACACAATATTGATGTAATCAGCAGTTGGCACTGAATCATCCCAAAAATCATATTCAGGGACCGAATTTTGCAAATCACCAAGAACCTTAATTTGATCTAGATTTTTTGGAAGCACTTTGTATAAAGAATAGTTATCGAACCGAAATTTCTCACTCGTCACAGAAATAAATAGTATCGTTAAAATAGGAGATATTTTTAACAACATTTTTGTTGACCTTCTCCGAGTCTACGTTGTCGATAATACGAAATTCAACAATAAAAGTGTATGATAGTGTAAAGTAATATAAGAGCACTAAATTTTTATGGATGCTTGGTCGAGTATTTCAATGACCTCCGATCAATATGTAATGAAATGTTTATCTATTATTCTAGCCTGCTGATAGTAAGATTGTGTGAAGAAGGCTTAGCATGGAGTAGGCTGGTCATATAGGTAAGATTTGACCAAAAAATATATGCTAAGTCATGAAGAAACATATGCTAAAAAAAAGTAACCGTATAAATGCATAAAAAAGTAAGCCGATTTAGATTTTCTTTGAACATGACCATGTGCCAAATCAATTTTGGCAGCAATTTAATAACTACTTTTTACTAAGTTTGTACTCAAGTAGTCGCGGGTTCGAGTACTGCCTGAGGTTATTTTTTTTATGCATTATATAACTTTTATTTCTTTGATTTCTAAAATTTAAGCCTTATATTTTAGTTAGTTTGAAAACCTACCAAAATTTTAAACTTAAAGTTTATCTCTAAAATGTAGATTTACGACGATAGGTTGTTTGCAGCTGGTAAAGCTTTCTCTAAAGCAAAACTTCTTCTTCTTTACATATTATTATACTATATATTATTATGTCCCAATTACCAGTAAAGTATCTGTTACAAACAAGAAGGAGTAGGTAGTCTATAAAACTATCATAAAACTTATCATTTGCCTATCTTTATGGTAAGATCCATGAGTTTTATTGCAGCCATTTTGTTTATCGTCTTTCATCAGTTTTAGGCAATATTGATAATTTGATTGTGGGTCATAAGAGCGACTTTGGTTATAATGCTGAGTATTGTATTTCTTTGAAGGTATTTATAGCGTATTTAGATAACCAGTTCAATTCAATGTTGAATAACAATACAGAAAATTCCATATTTATAAACAAGGATGTATACAAACGTGCTTTTTGTGATATTGTGAATAGTTCAGCGTTAGACGCAATGAATATTATTATCAAAGTAACATAATATTTAAATATAAGTTATACACTAGCTAGCTCAATCTAGTTTTTTTTCTGATAAAATTACGGTCAATCAATTCTCATATTATTTTGACAAGATTAAAATAAAATGAAGTATTATTTTAACAGTAACAATGTAACTAGATTCCAGTGAATCTATTATACCAATTACTTGCTTCAAATATAACAAGACAAAGATCGTAATAATCCCAAAAAAGGTAAAAAAAGAATCAAACAAATTCTTACCAAAATAATCATTTATTGACAACAAATTATAGCACATTAATAAACCTGGCTTCTCTGATGATGGCCAGAAGGGAATCCAGTGTCTCTTCTCCAGAGGGTGTGATTTGGGAGACTGGTAATGCGTAACCATGGACACCGGTGTCCCTAAGAAGGTAGGTAGCAGCAATGGTGGTGTTGTAACGGTACTTCACCCAGTCGGTAATGGCTCCGGTAGCGCCATCTGTGAAAGCAGGTATTTGTGTTATCAGGCTGAATCAAATAAGGTTACCGTTAATAACGTTAATAATTGTCCCAAATAGAATAGAAATAGAGATGTATAAAAGAATGATAGTATTGACGACCTCCGTGGTCGAGTGGCGTACGCACCGGTTTTCAAGGTGTCGCTAGCTCTGAGGTCCCGGGTTCGATCCCCGGACGGGTCAATGTAGAAAGTCACTTTTCTACATTGCCTCGGGTCTGGGTGTTTGTGGTACCTTCGTTGTTTCTGAATTCCATAACACAAGTGCTAAATAGCTACTTACTTTGGGTTCAGAGCAATGTATGTGATGTTGTCCGCATTTAATGAGTGCGTGGTTTTTGTCCTGCGGTGTGTTGTTAAAAGGCACTGTAAAATCTGCCGACGTGGATGTCGGTTAGCATGGCAAAAAGTTGCCGTTTCTTGAGATTCGAACTGATTTGACCAAGCTTCATCAAAATTGTTTCCGCGGTTTAGACGTGAAAGCCTAACAGGCAGGCAGATAGAGTTATTTTCGCAGTGATGATATTAGTATGGATGTCTACGTCTAAATCTTTTGATCAAGTAAAACACTTGTTTGACGATGTTTTTTTTACAAATAAAACATCTTATGTTCAAATAGTCGTATTAATATCAATGCTGTCTGAAGGTCATAGCAGAAACAAAATGTCAAAAGTTTTTACTTATTTCTGAAAAAAAATGGTGAACGAGAACATAAAGATAAATTAGAAGAAAAAATGAATAATATCTTACTGTGGACCAGCGTTGAGGTACCAACAAGGTACTGTGTGTTGTAACGAACAGCTAGTGAACCCATTGCTCTTCTACCAATGGTTACCTAGAAGAGAATAGATAATGGGATAAAGTAAACACAGTAAATTAATCTGTTTATATATTAAGAGCTTTGAATATTTATGAACGAATGCTAAGTTAAATAGTGGGCAGAGCTATTAACAGTATAGGTTGCGATCATAATACACCCACTGAAGAAATACTTAAAGCATAATATCTCGGTGTTCTTGTTAGTAGATAATTTTAAGTAGCAAATGTTAACAAAAATTGGCTTAGATGATAAGTCATTTTCTAATAAAATTTATATTCTTAAAATTACCTATTTATTTCGCTGTATTTTTAACGTCAAATGATTGCATAATAATCCAGCCTATAAACGTCCCACTGCTGGGCACAGGCCTCTTCCCATATAGAGAAGGCACGAGCATCGATCACCACGCTTGCTCTCTGCGGATTGGCGATTTCAGATCCTAATTTTTGGAATCCAGGTTTCCTCACGATGTTTTCCTTCACCGTTTGTCAGAAGTGTCTTAGAATAATTAAGAAAGTACATATAACTTTGAAAAAGCCACATTGGTACTTGCCTGGGTTCGAACCTGCAATCTTGTGCATACAAATCCGTTCATTGAACCGCTAGGCCACCAGGACATTCGTTTTAATTTGTAATGATTGCATTGATTGCATTTTGTAATGATTGCTGTAAAACATACCTATATGGCGAGGTTTCCATAAACTTTTATTTGACTTCACAAAGATCAATCAAGGTAAAACTATCACTTCAAAAAATTAAAAATCTTAATATCACTTACTACATCGTTATAATTGCCAGTCGGCATACTTTGTTGTGCGTAAGGGATCAGCAGTCTTTGACCAAAGGACCTGAAGGACAGGAATCCTGTTAGACTGGATGCCACAGTTTCGATGAAATTGGACACAGCTCTAGTCTCCAGTTCAGAGAAAGGTCCGAGCCCCGCGTAGTTGTTTGCAGACATTGTGAAGCTGGCACCATTTACTGAAAAAAATTGAAAATAAATATTTGAGAAATTTCAGATTGTTAAATAAATAGCGGTTCCCCACAGTTTTACCTGCGGTTCCTATAAAACACTTTTTCTTGTGACCATCTTCAATTCAATTCGGGGTGGAGATAAACCTAAAAGCTATAAAATAATGATAATCGGGCCACGCGTTCTTTAGTTGTAAATGGTTTAACCAACCCGATTAAGTTTTATTTATACATATTATTATGTTTAGTATTTATATCTAAATATAATTTATTTTTGTCAAGATCATCTAAGATATTGTGTACTGACAGATAGATGAGCTTTAACAGGTATACAAGTTATTGAACTTACTTCCCCAATGTGCGTTCCAGTTCTTGGTCAAGTCAACTCCAATCGTTGTTGTGGAGGTAGCATGCCTGTTCTTGACCCATGTTCGGACCTGGATGAAAAAACATGATATTTAAAAGAATGATTTAAAGGTCCACGTGAAAAAGCTTAACGATTTATATTTACTCCATTTCTTCTCATCCAATTGCTTTGTATTAAGGACTACTTACAATATTTAATGGTCATGACCTTCATCTACCTAGTTGATGTTAAGCATTTAAAGTATGGTGAAGGTAAGTTGCAAATCCATAAATTTTAACATGATGTATTTATTTTTTAGTTTTGATATTTCAGAGAACCTTAAAACCTGTTGGCTGACTTGCGTATTTAACTTGGATGTTTTCTTCTTCTACTCTATAATTACCACATACATACTTTTCTGCAAGCAATAAATAAGCATATTTTAAAATATAAATAACATAAACATAATCACTTACAGAATCTTGTGAAAACTGGAAGCCATCAGGATTGACGAGCGGTAAGATGTACCAGGTAAAGTCATCAGCGGCTGCCTTGATCTCAGGGTCATTACTATTGATTAACTGGTTGGCAATGTAAGTCAGTATTGTGGGAGAGAGCCAGTCAGCACCGATCTCACCAGATTGTAGGAAGAAGGCGCGAGTACCAGAACCACGGGTTATTTTGATACCAGTGATGTTTCTACCTGAAAATTATAAAATGAATTATTAAGCTAATTTGAAATACTTTGACTCTGACAGGAGCTTAAATATAAGGGAAGTAGGAGGATTTTACAGGATAACTAAGCGGAACTGGTTCACCGTAAAGGTGAACCAGTGGTCGTGGTAAAGAGGTGAGACCTCATAGTGTGATATAATGATCTCTAATGGTAACCTCCTCTATTATGTGAATATAGCTACAGCAAGAAATCTAAGACAATAGAATATTTTAAAAGGTTATATGGTCTAGGTAAATGAGCGGGTCAAGGACGGGGAAGTATTGTTATTCTTTTGACATATTATTCCCGCAAAATACATTAACCATTTTATTAAGTTGTTATTTTGAAAGTATCTTAATAAAATTATTATGAACTCACCTTCATAAGACTGTCCAACAATAAAAGTTGAGACAACGCTGCTTTGGGTGCTAGCTAAGTGGTTGAACCAGTTGTAAATCTCTTCTAGAGTCTGATAGTTAGTCCAGTACAGCTGGTTGGATGTCGAACGCTTTTTCCTACTGTAGAGTTGGGCATCAAATGCTCTGAAAATAGACAAATAACATATATTAATTATACCTTATGATAACATCAGATCGGTAAAAAAAGCACCTTTAGAAAAATAACTTTTGGGCTTATGTATTATCAGATAACAAAAATAGTCTAAGGCAAAATGAGTCATGAAATGTATGCAAGTGTGAAATTGAAAATAACAAGGGATGTGACCAGCTGTGATGTGGGACCAGCAATTTTAACTGAGTAATTAAACAGTTAAAATTGCTGGTCCTTAAAAATTAGAGATTAGTCATATGTAAGGATTTGACAGTAAAACAATTAAAGGCAAGCAGTAGTTTGATATAAGGAGACAAACTGTAGCACTCACTGACCAAACGAAAAGACTATTTTTATGACTGAATCCCAGTGCAAATACAACGCCATACAAAAGAATGCTAGTAGATATGATGTAGCAGGAACTCAAAGTAGAAAATATAAGTAGAAAACAGTGCACTTACTCTTGAATGTTCTCCAAAGTAATTTCAGAACGAATGCTGTGTTTCTTCAAAGAATGTTCGAACTCTACCTTCAGCTCAGGTGGTGATACAACGCTAACAACTTCATTGACAATAGTGGGAGGCTTCCAGAAATCCAAACGATAATTTTTCTTGTTCAACTCATTAAGAAAATTTAAATGATCTTCATTTTCTGGATGCACTTTGTATAACGCATAATTATCATATCTCACTTTTTCTCCTACAACTAAAGCTACTAAAATATTAATTAATATTAGTTTTAGAATCATTTTTAATAATAACCTAATGACATTAGGTGTGAACTAAAAGAATTTTGTATGATATTTTGTATTATCTTCATTTAATTTAATAATCTTTCTATAGAATTTATTCCTATTCAAAATTATACCTTTTTGCGTTGAAATAAGGTTAATTTTTGTTTATTGTTTTTATTCTACTAATATCGCATTAGTGTTTATCTTATCCCGTTGCGCTATTTAATCTTTTCAAAGGTGATAATCTGATTTGACTATAATACAGCATTTATAAGATAAGACAGTGTGTACTATTTTTTGTCTAACAGTAATTTGTAAAAAAACACAAGTATTAGATATAGGTACTTACTTATTTGATTTGTTTAGCAATATATCTACTAATAAATATTATTTTAAATTTACAGGTTACACTTAAAATGTTCATGCCAGAGCTCAGAGCCATGTAGACATATCTTAGTGAGCCAGCCTATGATACAATTTGTAATTTAGTAGTACATAAACATTACATATTGAGATACACTTTTGACAATTGACAATGAGACACACTCTGCCTCGTTGGCCTAGTGGTGCTCAGCGCGACTGCTACGCTAGAGGTCTTGGGTTCGATTCCCAAGTCGACCAAGGTGTTATTGGGTTTTTCTATGAAATTCTCAGTAGCAGGTCGGAGTTCGGATTTGTGCCCGGTTAGTGGTAATAGGCTCGCCCCCTATTACATGGGACCTAAAACATACCGGCGAACTGTGGGTGTACATTCGTACACCTCTGCCTAACCCATCGGGGATACAGGCGTGATGGTATGTTATGTGTTATTTTTAATTCGTTTTCATACCATATGACAATGTATAGTATTCTTGCCATTCCATTAATTTCAGAACCCTTACCCTTATTACTTAGCCGTAATATTTATTTTTCTTCCACCAACCAGTTCCATTAATACCCAACACTAACTATTCATCCCGTAAAATTAAGGACGTATCGGTTTTAAAAGCCTTAATGAAAATTGCAGGCATTTTAATTAAAGAATTACATTGGCTGCGAGTTTCATTATTATCCCTTTTAATGTATTATCCAGTATTATCTGTATTGCCAATTAATATGGCGACTGGATTCGTTTACAGTCATTATTTAATTTTGCCTTAAAAGCGAGTGTGAGGTTCGCGATCTAGACGGTAAAAGAACATTAACTGAGATAGCTAATAGTTAAAAATGACTGATTTCTTTTAGAGGCTTCTTGCATGTTTGATGTTCAATTGTTCAGTAGTGCTATTCTGTAACATTATTTTCATGTCTCGACAGCGGAATCTGCGGTGAGATGTCAAATACGTATTCTCGAATTTGAATTCTAAATCAAGGCCGATTTGGTTCACTTTTGAAGTGAGCTTTATTGTCACTCAGGTGAAGCTCGATACATATCACCATCCTAGCTAAAAATCGTCATCGCAATACGTATTTAAGAAAGTTCGTACTGAATGTTACTTTACATAGAGAAAGTACTTATTTTTAATCGAAAATGAAACATTATTTTGGCTTTGCATTTCCTGGCAAGACAAGCCACTAAATATATTTAAGTTTGAGGTAAAAGAAAAACAGTTAAAATCTATAATAGAACGAAATCTGACTTTAAATTATTCCTTTCATTCTTGCTTAGTGGCTAACAGTTTCAAACAAGATGAAAATTACAATTGCTTTGCTTAGCCAAAGGATGTACTTAATCACATTTGTCAAGACATAATAATATACCTCAATTAAATTTAACTTAACATGAGAATACTCATGTATTCACATTAAAACAAACACAAGACGTATTTACTCCAAAATTAACACTTCATAAAATAATGCGACATAAGTTGCAGACGAGCGACCAAGATGGCGTGGTCATCGCTAATTGTGATTAATAGTAGTTCCAATGTCGCCGTCATTTGTCTTCGAACGTCGCGAGCCAGTTTACTTTCTACTGTGCAAGTTTGTTGAGTTGCAGACGGGCGACAAAGTGAGGAATTTGTAAATGAAGTTTTAAATTGTTTGGACATTGTTCCTTTGGGATTTTTCTTTTGAAGTGGAAATGAATTCTGGTGGAGACTGGATGCTATTGATTTTAATTTTGGATTGTTTTATTATGTTGTTTTAAATTAAACTCAGGCCTTCTAAATGGTTATAAAAAGCGTACTGCTAATTGCTGTGTAACAAAGATATGAAAAACAAAAAATGTGTCTTAAAGGTTCTCAGCTATTGTTGATAATTTTCGTGGTAAATACGATAATAATTTCCTTCGGGTATTATGGCACTTTCGAATATTATTTCAATTCAAAGATATATAAGAGAAGAGAAAGAAAGTCGGAGAAACTGGTGGAACTGCGATAGTTCACGTCAGAAACCCTTCAAAATATGGACATTGAAGCCAATATGCTACAGTACATAAAGAGGCCAAGGTAGACGAATCTATTAATAAACATTTGTCGCCCGTCTACAAATCCGGCTCACCCACAATGAAGTTAAATCTACCGCTTAAACCGCGTAATTATTGCACGCTCGATCCGTCGGTTGAAACTGAAGTAATGTGTTTTGTACACGAAGCAAATGAACTAAAACCAGTTTTAGAAGCGAATTAAACATCAGTGTGTAATGTTGTGGTATTGTAATAATTTTGAGGTAACGCCTACACGCCTAAATTGTGGGTAGTGGTTGCGAAATGTGATGAAATCACTGCTGTGGAGGTATTTAGTTTAATGGAATAGGACTCAGTACCAATCGAAATAATAAACAAAACAGAAGTCATTTATGTGAAGGGAGCAGGAATACCGTGTACAAATAATGAAAGTGTTGGTTTGGATATGTATGACATTTATAGAGGCAGAGTATGGCACAGCTGATAAAAAGTTTAACATTGTAAATAAACTGCATCAAAGAGATGTTTTTTTGATGATTGACAAACGGAACAAGCATACTGTTCGTCACGCAGGATCTTCTTCCAACGGACTATTTTACAAATAAATTGACATGCATCAAGCTGAATGATAATCTAAGAAGATAATAATAATGTTCTATAAATTAAAAAGTGTAATACATAAATTATCTCTGCAATTTTATTAATATTAAAAATAGCCTGCAATTCGACTTTTTTATAGTTTTCAATATTTATGAGAATATCCGAACCGTTTTACGTGAATTAATTACAGTACTTTGGATGACCTCAAATTCTCCGTGACTTCATTAATTTGGTATTTAAAACAGTTTTAACTGCATTATTCATTGACTAATATTCACCTCATGTATTAAGATTAAGTTAATAATTTATCATGACATGCTCCTAATTATAATGTATTTAGTGGTACTAATTCATTGTTAAATTGCTTAATTTTCAACGGTGCATGTTCATTCATCATCATTATGTCTTTAAAAATTTCTGTTAGTTACTATCGTTAAAATATTTACCGTTTTAAATAAAATTTGTCACACCTTATAAAATAGCAGCAGCTATCAAATCCGGTACATTTCAGTTTTTAATATTATTTTATGTTACCAAAACATTTATTTCCTTCTTTTGAATACCTATGGAATATACACCATTTCATTGCCGAGCTACGTTGAATAAAGAAGTAGACTTGTAGCTTTAATTAGTGAACACTTGATTCTGCTAGCCCTGCAAACAATTCTACCAAAGCAAGTGTCCTGAAAATAATCTTCAACGACATAAATTATTTAGTCGCACATTTATTTCCATCACACGACACGTCTAAAACATGTAAAACAATGGCACCAACCTGAAGTGTAAATTACATAGTACATTTATCAGCTACGTGTCTGCTTGCCACAATAATACGGTTGACTTCATCTTCTAATAATTCTCTTTGTCTTGTTCGGTCGGCGTTTGCCGTTTTTTCATGTGGTGTAAGTCACAAGCGGTTAGCATCATTCAAACATTGTGTTTACCTACTAGTACATCTTACAGGTACATCTTCTTCATTGTTATTTTTATTCATTTGTTTTCTAACTCTATTTCGTCGTGTACTTCAAATCTTATTTTAATTTTACTTTAACTTGACATAACTCAGCTCTAATTTTTAGAAGCTTAGTCAACCACCCATAAGTACCATAACCTGTCTAGAAGTTAGTTCATAATACATACTCCTTTTTAACCAACTTTTCTTGTACTTTACAAGCCAAGGATGGATTTACCAGCCACCTTCTTTAACTTGTACCATCCCCATCAGCCGTACATCACGACATGTCGTTAAGGGCAGGAGGTGGCCCAATAAATCAAGGGACGTCGTCTGTGCCGTCCGCCTGCACTCGCTAATGTGAGTCGCTGTAATGAATGAGATCAGATCTCCGATTGTCGGTTTTTAGAATTTCAGCCTTTGTTATATTTGACACTGAATCTTTAATTTCTTTGTTTTTATAGCTGTCTTTATATATTTATTAATATTATGTTTAGTTTGTGGAAATTAATTTATGTACTGAATAATATAATATTGTAATCAATTTATTTATGACAAATAGATGTCTAGCATCGCACAAACAGTAAGTGCCAGATAACAATATTTTCAAATTTAGGATGACATCAAATATAGGTATATATCGGCGTAATCAAAGATTAGGATCTAAATTATTAAATTGATTTATATAATTATTGTTCCTCACTATTTTTGCTTTAAAATAAACAGTTCAAAAGTGCTGACACATAGAAGCCCAATTGCTTCGAATTGGTTTTCCACTTACGTACCATTGGACTTAAGATTTATACGTTGTTTGTTACTAGTTCACTGTTTGCAAGCACCACAATGACCCACTTCCCCAGCTGGCTCGAACAATTAGAGCAGGTCAACAAACAACCAGTACTTTTCATTTTTCATTGAAACAACAATACAAAACTTCCCAATTTGCAAGCGAAAAATCCCCAATATATTTCCTTAATCCGAAACTCGACAGTGGATATCAACACTGAAAACTAATAAATCTATTAAACCCAAACAAATACAAAGTATTGGAGGTCCGATTAGAGAGGCTGGCAGTGTGCCAGATGATGGTCTGAACAGAGCATAATGCATAGCAGCAATTGGTCGAATTAAGGGAGAGTTAGATGAATGGTCTGTGGTCAGTACGTAAAACCTTAATGCGTCAAACGCATTAAGGTATGTAATGCAACGTTTGGTAGAGTTGTCCATGATGAAACTTTTTAAATGACTATTATATAGAATATTAGTCAATAAATATAAAAAATGCTCATTGGTGTTAACTTAAATAAATGCTATGTAATTGTTTTTCACTATCACGTTATCGGCAAATCTCAAGTTAAAGAGACAATATCAAGTAATTGAGCGTATTTCATTTTCACAATTAATTTTAAATGTCTTTTGATGTTTTAATAATAATTCAAATAAACTTTTAATCCTGTAATAAGACCACCCATTTTATATGTCTCAAAGTTACACAAAAACTAGGCATGAAAACCTTTCATAGTAAAAATTTGAATGTACGAAAAAATCTTTAGAGCTAACGCAATATTTTGGACTAGCCTGACCTACATGTTCTGACACAAACATGACTGGGCTTCGTTTTGTGTCCGAACATGACGCGGGAACGGGACGAGCAATGTAATGGCAAGTTTCATTTTTTGTTTGATTGAGGATTTTACTGACATATTATGTTTTCGTGGCTTTTATTTTATTGTATTTAATGAAGAGGGGTTAATTCTTTTGTTTTTAAGAGTGAGATTTTCGTTAGAGTCGGTTTCAAAATTAACATGACCAGCGTTTTCTGAATTCGGTCAAATTTTTGCTCTTCCACAATTAGATCTAGCAATATTGCCGCAGATGGTGCAAAATTCATGACCTCAAAGTGGTCTCTGTTTACTCAAACTGCGGTCTAAGGCTCCTGGCACTGTTCCAAGCTAGGATTAATTAATTGGGACACCGGGACACTTCCGTGCCGTCTTAGTGCCATTTAAGAAGTTTAATTTTTAAGTGCATTAGGACTATCCGTTCTTTGTCTTGCAGTATTTGTTAGATTGTAATTGATAGGTAGATATTTTTTGTTTCTTAATGCTTTTTGATATAGAACAATGAAAAATCTTGAAGTACCAACTGTTGTGAAAAAGTCGAGTAAAAATAAAATGAGTAATTAACGAGTATAAAAAGTGACAAGATAAGATTTTGTAAAAACTTCTAAATAATAATATTAAAGTATTTATTTACCAAGCCATAGTTTATCTTAAACTACAACTCCAAAAGGCAAGCAGGCACGTTTCTCAGAAAAATCGAGATAAAATTTCACAACTTGGAAAACTAACTTCACCAATTAATATTTCCTGTTACTGTTGGGAAACAATTTTAATTGAGTAGCCGAAGTTAGAAATAATTTCCATTTCTTCTTCTCATTAGCGAGAGCTGCAACTTTTCGATATTTTTATTAAATTAACTTAGTTTATTAGCTTGTTTACATTGATGGTTTGTTTTGTTCCTTGACTTGGTAATGAGAGATGATCACGTGTTCTGTCGATCATTGTTCTTGATTACCTCATGCTATCACTTCAAGTATAAGTAACATATTAAAGTACATTGAGCTAACAATTTAATTGAATTAACTTATAATTTTGTTTTTTTTTTTTCTTACATACTAATTCTACTTACTTTTTTCTTATGTTAGTACATATAAGAACGTCACATTTGCATGTTCTATATACCTACAATGAAAAGCTGGTTTTAAAAAAAGGGCAGTGTCCATTTTGTGATTAGGCATTGTTTTAGGTTTGTCCAAATCGAATTATTGCTAGAGTGGACTCCATATCTAGCCCTCTTAGAATATATTGAAATAAATAACCTTCTCTCAAACGAATTCAAAACTAAGTAGGTTAAATAAAACGATAAACTTAATACAGTAGTGTCCCGCTTCCAACGGTTCCGTACAAAGACGTTTGGAGAGCCAGAAGGACCACTCAGCCTTTGGCAAGGATCCCGTTGTATCTTTAAATTTTCTGCTTAATCCACAGCATTTTCAAGTGATTATTAAAGTTAACGAGACTCCGTACAGTTCAGGCTTTTTTCACACTGGTGACTATAAGTATTATTTTTTATTCTCGTCTTAAAAGAATAAATTTTAACTACTTACTAGGCCAAGCTGTGTCTAGACGCACAAATTGGTAAATTGGATGACCAAGATGCGTTGAATAATGTCATTTGCCTATGTAAGGTTTGGTAACCTTTAAAAGCATTCCATGTAACTTCATACGCAATAGCTATTATATTGTACGTGGAAATAGTAATCTGATCTAGTCATTCCATAGGTGATTAATATAGACCAGATTTTGATGCAGGAATTTATTTAAGCCCTATTTGTCGTCTAATATTTTAATAGTTAAATCATCAATACTAAAAAGCGGTGGCAATAGTTATTGTAGTTTCAGCGACACCAAGGCTTCTATTTACAGAGCCATCCTGATATCGTTACCCGGCCACAATTACTAGTAGACCTAATAAAGTTTCTCTTCGTTAAAAGCCAGTATAACCACATCTTTACAGCATCTACATTTAAAGCCGGCAGAGAAATGAGGCATGCATAAAATTAACAAAGCAAAACGAACGGGGTTCTGTGAATTATTGCAATTGCGTTCATTATTATTTTTGGATAGCCTGATGGCGTTTTGGAGCATCAAAGAAATCGGTGTTGTCAAAATCTTTGAGTACCTTGATGGCTTAGTATTTTTGGCATAAATTTTTCAAGATCTTGAAAAGACCTATATTGACCAATTATACTCGTGATTTGAATACTTACCAGCTTTTTTCTGTTTCATTACTCATAAAGTCAGTACCTACTTTATTGATGATGACATTTTTATAAAACTTATAATAATATGTAGTACTTCTGGACATAGGCCTCCTTTATTAATTTACTTTATATCATTACACAACTAGAGAGGAACAATTAAACATATTTGTACCCAGGTGTTATCATTAAAATTGTGGTTCTACATTTACATACACTAATTTCGATTAAATTGAACTGGGACAAACCAATAAATATTATTTGCTCAACCTCCCCCACAGCGAAGGCAAGCAAAGATAGCATAATTAGTACATCTGTAGAAAAGTCATTTTTGTACATTGAAGAAATTGAAAAAAAAAATAGCCAGCGTGTTAAAGGATAACTAAAAGAACCCATTTCCATAATTTTTGAAATTTTTGTTTGTTTGTCTGTTTGTCTGTTTGTCTGTTTGTCTGTTTATATGTTTGTTTGTGCACGCACCACGTAAAATCTACGAATTCAATGCAGACAATGTTTATATACAAAAATTATACACAACTTGAGGTATAATTTAGTTTTTGTTTCATCGAAATCGGTTAACTCTATCAAAAGATATGATTAATTTAGTGAGTTCAAGAAGTAAAATATTACAACACGCAATTCAGTACAGTACTTGCATTACAACTCTCTTTTGCCGGGGGTCAGATTTCAGGTTACAGTATCAAACATAAACTACTTAATCGAATGGTGTAAAAAATTGAGAGGTTGTTTTCAAGAAATCGTAGATGGTTGTTAGCTATGTTAAAACATGCTCTTGAATCTAGCTGATAAGGGGTGAAGCTTTAAATTTCCAAAATCATTTTCTCAACTGCACACATAAATTGGCATTATTGACAGATAAACAAGAGGGTAACCATGGCAGACTGAGGTAGCCATAGCAATCTTCAATTTGATTAGTACCTATATTTTAGTGAACTAGCTATCGAAGTAAACAGCTTGGTGGTTGAACGATTGGAAATGAGTGATCTTGCTGCAAGTTCAAATCCAGTTGTTAATGTTTGTATTTTTTTTCATGCGTCCATTTTCTTATGTAAGTTTGAATTTTTTGATACCCAAGTTCAAATTTCAGTAGAGCTAACTCTTTTTGTGTTTTACTAACGTATCTTTTTTAAGTAAAAAAATTTTTGTAACATTTTGTTGTATTTTTAGTTGCAATAAACGACATCTTTAATCGTGAATTTTTTCTCAACCGATATAATTAAAAACCGATCTAATAACTACAGACCCATTTCAGTATTAACAGGCCTATCAAAAATTCTAGAAAAAATCATTAACAGTAGATTGGTAAAATATCTAGAGGATAACAGACTATTATCAGATAGTCAGTTTGGTTTTAGGCCCAAAAGATCAACTAGCCAAGCAGTCCACAAATTGACTGATTATATTACAACCAACCTAGATAACGGTATGCACACAATTGGGATCTTTCTAGACCTTGCCAAAGCTTTTGACACTATTTCTTGCACTTTGCTTTTGCACAAGCTTGAAACACTCGGGATAAGAGGACAACAACTTTTACTTTTTTCTGATTATCTTAGCGACCGCCATCAATATGTAAAAATTGATCAGTACTCAAGCTCTGAACTTAAAAATAGTAGTTTTGGTATTCCTCAAGGTAGCATTTTGGGTCCTACTTTATTTTTAATCTATATTAATGAACTATGCAGCTTGTCACTCCAAAATGGTGTTATAATGTCATATGCGGATGACACCGCTCTATTGTTTTCAGCCAAATCAAGAGTGGAGGTCTATGAATATGCTCAAAATGGTTTTAACATTGTGTCTAACTGGCTCCGTAATAATCTCCTAACATTAAATGCAGATAAAACTAATTACATTTTATTCACAATGAGGAATACTAACATACCGCTTACTAATCAAAACATTTACGCACACAATAGTTGCACGTATGCTGACACTGCATGTTCTTGCCCTACTTTAGCTACAGCTGACAATGTAAAATATCTAGGTGTCACCATTGACTCAAATTTAAACTTCCGTAAACATATTGATTTACTATGTACGAGAGTTCGCAAATTAATCTACGTTTTTAAGAATTTACGAAACATAGCTGACTATAAATTAATTAAACAGGTATATTTAGCTTTGTGTCAATCCATTCTTACATACTGCATAACTTCTTGGGGTGGTGCGGCAAAAACCATTTTACTGCCGCTAGAGCGTGCTCAAAGAGCAGTTCTAAAGGTTGCTACCTTTCGCCCTTTTAGATTCCCTACCGACCAGCTATATACAGCATGCAGTGTGCTTACAGTACGGCAATTACATATTTTATACACAGTACTACACCAGCACACCGCACTACCTTTTGACCCTATACCCTCTGATAAGAGAAGAAAGGACATAGTTTGCATAACTCCTCAAACGAAACATGCGTTTGCTAAACGTTTTTATGTATTTTTAGGACCTTTTCTATATAATAGGCTTAACAAGATACTTAGCTTCTATAGTGTTACGTACAAAAATTGTAGCAACATTTTATCAGATTATTTAGCAAAACTCAATTACACAGACACTGAAAAACTTTTAGAAATTATGGCATGACGACACCTGATCTGTAATTGTTTACTTTTGTATAATTTTTAAGTTTTACTTTTAGATAATAATTTACCATTAAGCTTTTTCTCATATTTATTTTTAACTTTATTCTCTTCTATCCCAAAGTACTTATTTGGACTAGATAGTGATGGCCTGAAACACAGGTTTAAATTAACCTAGCTCGGGCGGGTCGCTGCCGAACATCGTAATCCCTAACCAGCATATTTTCACCAATAAAATTTTCATCTTAGTATTAGTTTTATGTTAAGTTATAATTGTCTTCAAACTTATTATTGTAAGCTGAATTGTACAACTTTATGTAAACGTTTTTTATTTCAATAAATTATTATTATTATTATTATTATAATTATAAACTTACAATTATTTAGTGTTTGTATTTACTAATCTCCGTAGGTAAGTTTGTTCCTCATTGCTGATCATTGAGGAACAAACGTGCATGGCATATACCGTAAAGTGATTCAGGCGTAAATGTCCTGGCCATTTGCTTGGAAATTTACGCATTCGCTTCTGACTTGAAAACGTAAGCTTCCCCATAGATCACTTTATAGTTGGTTAAAAACTTTAATCCACTTTTAAACTATTTTTCCAACATAATGTGTAATGTTTTCTATTGGTCATCTATTATTATATTCCATGGACAAGATCTTTTTGTATTTGTTATTTATTTTCTTTTACCCAAAAACAATGATGTTTTTATCACACAATCTTTAGTATGTACTACCTCTTTAATATTCATTAAAAGGTAGCTTGCTTCTCATGTAGGTTTTTATGCGTACATGATGTTTTATTTATGTGTTTAAATTTAATAAAGTTTTTGTACCCTATTACCGGAAGGTTGGGCTAAAACCCTAAATAAAATAAACTTTCTATCGCATTCTCTACATTTTAAAATATATACGTACGGTATTTAAGCCCATCACCTTATGCTGCACCTTACGCTTAATTAAGCGAATTGTACAGGATACAGCCTCTGACTTTTATCAGGGTAGAATGAGATTGTCCTTGGACAGCTATTACTTAATCTTTCCAAACAAATAATTTTAAACACAGTTTTGGTAATTCTGCCACTGCGCCTCTCAAACCGTACGTCAACTTTTTGTAACTACCTCCTCTTTCAGTTTCATGGGTCTCATGTCAGTCACTGCCTATTTGATATCCACTCTGAATTTAACTGCGTAGTTCATTTTCGAGGTTTCGCACCAAAACCTCGCGCCCTGTAGTCTCACTAGGGACTACGATACCAACAAGAACTATAGCATAAAAAATGGACTAATTTGTTTTTATGGATTCGGTTTTTGGGTGCCCTTTGCCATTTACTGCCTAGAGCGACAGCTGCTTTCACTTTAACTCAGAGTTGGCGCTGCCAGTAGACTCAATACAAAAACATAACATAACATAAACATAACATACCATCACGCCTGTATCCCCGAAGGGTTAGGCAGAGGTGTACCAATGTACACCCACAGTTCGCCGGTATGTTTAGGTCCCATGTAATAGGGGGCGAGCCTATTGCCACTAACCGGGCACAAATCCAAACTCCGACCTGCTACTGAGAATTTCATAGAAAAACCTAATAACACCTTGGTCGACTTGGGAATCGAACCCAAGACCTCTAGCGTAGCAGTCGCGCTTAGCGCCACTAGGCCAACGAGGCAGTCAGTACAAAAACATTGACCTTCAATTATTGTAACCAACTGGGTAAAGCACAAAAGAGAAAACATACTACATATATAAAAAGAAGATAAAAGAGTCAGTTCAAAACTGCCCAAGGTAGACATATTTTGGACATTGACATCGAAAGCCACCATGAAAATGATAATTTTTTCTCACGGTTCTGGACTTTGAAGATAAATCTAAAATTTTTAAATATAGTAGCATCAAAACCAATCCTTAAAATTTTTAGAGGTAAGCTAATTATGTAATTATGACGATGGTACTTTTTTATTTTGAGAATTTATACAAACAGCAACATTTGTGACAAAATTTACTCGGCAGTAGGCAGTTCGTGTTAGTGGCCCTCTATATCACAGTCAAATATTTATTCATAAAGATGAATGATAGGTATATAAGCGAACAACGTCGCGGGTACAGCTAGTTCATTAATAATAATAGAAATCGTATCCAAATTGAGATATAAGCAACAGTCCAATAAATAACAGTAAGCAATTAATTCCGACACAAAAGGAAATGCAACGCCCTTCAATTAACGCAACTTATCCAATACTCAACCTTACCTTGACCACACAGAGTTGAAAATCATATACCAATCACATAATTCCACCCACGCTATATTAAGTTCCATAGACCAGTGTCTAGTGTAAGTAGAGACTTCACATCTGAGCGAATCTGTTCGTGTATTGAAGTCGGAAGGGGTCAACTTACGTCGGTGGATAGTACCAAAATAAATGACACTAGATCACGTGATCTGACGATTTGTCGTGACGGCCAAACGATTACACGGATCATTACTCATATTACCACCTTTTGATATCATCATTTTGGGGTTAACATCACAGGATTTGCTACTGAATTCATTTTATTTTTATTTTTTATTTTTATTCTTGTTAGGTTTGCGTGTTGCGCGCCTTTCTTATGATTATTATCATGGATCCGTTAATTTTTTATACAATTTATGTTGGGAGTTCCATAAACGATGGTACCTTTGTGAAAGGCTTCTTGCGTGACTGTTACTTTTATGGCCCGCACCCTGAACGATTGTGACTTTAGTCGATCGCTCACATTAACGTGAAAGCATCTGATACTTCATAAATAATTATTATTTAAGGCATACTGAATGTTGAAGTAGTATTATTACACAATAATAAGAGAACCGGTATTGATAACTATCATACATGACAATGAAAAGAAATGGGATAACAGATATATTGTAGTAGAGTCTGATGACTATCCAAATTGTATTAATGTGCAATGTACAGAAGTATGCTCAGAACACATCACATGAAATTGAATAAAAATACTTATAGATAAAGTGCTAATATAGGTCCTTAATCCATTAAATAAAAGACCAAATCAATCAAAACGCACTATAATAAATAAGAACACATTAAAAACTATCACAATTTTATCCAAAATTTTATAAGGTTGTCCTGACATGTCGTTCGTCTCTCTCAGTTTGCTATACTTCGAATTACGAGGAGTCAGGAGGGATATAACTCCATCCATGGTCTCTCGGCAAGTTGGTAGGATCTTACCCGGTGGAAGGGCAAAGCCGTCGTACCCATTGTCCCTTAATTCAAATGTGACGACGTAACTGAAAATGACACGTGTATTAAATAACTAAATATTAAAAAAAAAATAATCCTCCTTTCTTGTATACAGGGTGTTACGAAACCCCTGTCCGATCCGTTAAGGTGTTGTTAGGTATCAATATCTGATTACAAAAATGTGGAAATAAAATGGAAAAAAAAGAAAAAAAAATTATAACCTAAAAATTTTTTTTTTCTCAAATCTCGAGAGAGAGTGTCGGCGTTGTCACAGATGATACTTAATTACCAAACAAAAGGCCCCCAAAAATACCGACGAAATTGGTGTTGTAGTTTTTGTTTTATTCTTATATTTAGGGAATTTCGGGGCAAAAAATGGTTATTTCAAAATCCATTATTATTGTTTCTGTCATGAATTTTCCAAATTTGATATTTTATTTGGGCATGTGATTGTGAACCCTCTATGACCCTTTCGGGTCGGACAGGGGTTTCGTAACATCCTGTATAATATTGCTTTCTCGCGAAATGGTAGTACTATTTTGAGAGATCAATTAAAAAATTGAAGGACAATTTTAGGCAAAATGGTAGATAGGTACTTTTTCGCAATTGGGTCCCTAATATGGGTCAGAAATTATACAAATCGTGAATGATCAATTGTTATGGTGTAGCTTAGGTGACACTTTTGTCGAGTGCTTAGTGGATCAGTACTAGCTGAGTCGATTGATTGATTTAAAGAAAACATAGTAAATGAATAAATTAAACTGCCTTGTTGGCCTAGTGTGTCTAAGCGCGACTGCTACGCTAGAGGTCTTGGGTTCGATTCCCAAGTCGACCAAGGTGTTATTGGGTTTTCTATGAAATTCTCAGTAGCAGGTCGGAGTTTGGATTTGTGCCCGGTTAGTGGCAATAGGCTCGCCCCCTATTACATGGGACCTAAACATACCGGCGAACTTTGGGTGTACATTGGTACTATTTGGTACACCTCTGCCTAACCCTTCGGGGATACAGGCGTGATGTTATGTTATGTTATGTTTTATGAATAAATTAGCATTTATTTATGACGAAGGTACTTACGGCACTCGAAACTCCTTTTTAACCCAACAACCGCTCACACCGGATGTCATGTAACCTAATAATAAAAAATAATTTAACATGACTTAAATTGTTAGTTAAGCTCATACATCTACAGAGAAACATACTTTCAGCACCAACTAGTAACATAAAATGTAACCATGGGAAATAAGGTGAAATAAATGAAATTTTAAAACCGAAAAATATAGGAAGCAGGGAAAAAGCAAGCAAGGAAAAAGGGATCAGATATTCTCAAAGAAGAACTAAAGAACTAGATTTAAGTAAAAAATAGTACTATTTTATATTCAGCATTTCCCATCTACTCTCGAGAAACTTCTGTACTCATGAATCCGCAATTTTAGGTTCCAGCATTTACCAATTGCTAAAAAAATTGTAAGTGTGTATAAGAATAAAAGTTTTCAATTAATAATTAATTATACTTACCAACTGTATCGTAAGCAGTACCCATAGTATATTGTGTGTTATACTTTTGTGCAATACTCTGCTTTGCTTGTTGGCACATTTTAAACTGAAATAAATATTCCGAATTAGATGAAAGCCGTTATTTAGTTGAAAAGCTGGATATGAACCGACCCCTAGGGTGCTGTCGTTTTTGTATTTTTGACGTTTAATAAGTGCTACTTTGTAGCCTAAGTTAAATAAATGGTTTAGAATTTAGAATTTTTTGAATTAAAAAAAAAATAGCAATAAAATTATACATTGTATTGATTTACAGAACCATATTCTTTACTGTATTGGACCCAAGTTCGGTTGTATAATTAAGGCTGCCCGCCCACGTCTGATAATCGGTGACCAATTTTTTGTAGGAGAAAAATAGAACACACTGATAGCAATAGTGCAACGCACACGTCCTACAAAAAGTAGGTCAGAATTTCGTACTTAGAATCGGCGGAAAAATCGGACCGATTATCTAACCTACAAAAAGTCTGACGTGGGCGGGCAGCGCTAATTTTATTAGTATCAGATACGTCATTACAAAACAGGACTACAAAAACTAAAACATATTAGGTATTTTATTGGCAATATAAGCTAATTTTATATAGGTATTCGCAAAGGTTAACCATTTGTCCAATATAGTTCTTAGTACCTAAACTTAGTTGAAGAAGGGTAGAGAGGCCTTTGCCCTGCAGTGACAGAGAAAGGCTAGGAAAAAGAATCGTGATGCGGAAACTAACGACTTAATTAATAAGCAAAAATTAAAAAACAATGAACACAAATGTTTGAAAAAATTAAATCATTAGGAATGAAAAACAAAAAAATGAATAAAAAAAGTCGACATACCACTTCATCAAAATTATCCAAATGGTCCTTTGTATTGGCATACGGTATAATCATATATTGTCCGTACGCATGAAATGCGAAGTAGTATTCTAAATTCTGACTTCGATTTTTTATAAAGCTTGACATCGCCATCGATTCTCTCTCAGAAAACGGCATACCGCCACAGTATATGTCTGAGTTTTGCATTCTGCTGATACCAACAGCTAGTGAACAAATTGATGTTATAGAATAAATAAAAATATTCTTTCTCGTAGAACAATAAAAAAAAGTTCTGAAAGGATTCATAAATTTATATTATTTCAGACTGTAACCCATCGTACCATTTATCCTTTTTATAAATACGAAAAAAATAATAAAAACTTAACAAAAAACAAACGCAATATAATGTACAAAAAAGGTGTTACCATTTATTAGACAACAACTTCAGGCTGCTACTAAAATAAATATAGACAAAAAATAATGGAATAAATTAACAACCTATTTATTTCTAAACTGATATTTAGGTTGCTTTTCGCCATGAATTTCAGTATTATACTAAGTAAATATAAAAAAAAAACATAATTAAATGTCAAGGTCAAATTGTATTTATTTATTATATTCATTGCTTAGCTGTTGATATTAGTAGAACGAAAGAAAAAAAACTAAATATTATGAAAAAAACTTTCAATTTTATTTTTACATCGTCCTTCAGCAGTAATCTCATAAACTCATAATTACATACACAAGCAAGAAACTGGAGTTTAATTATGTATTAAACCTATTAAAATATAATGAAGCAATTTTCTTTTCCTCTTCTTTAAAGCTACCTGGTCACTTCGAACCAACCCCAGAGTTAGAGCATCCTACGCCGAAGGTATAAATTATAATTGCACATAAATGTAAAAAAACCTTCAAAACAAAAAAAAATCCTGCATCGATTTTGATGAAACTTACATCTACATGGAACCACCTCTGAGGTGGAAGAATATTTTTTGATATCGATCTACAATTGCCGTAGATATCCCATAACATTACATTAAATAATTCTAACAAAAAAAAAAACCGACTTCAAAATAAGTCTTATATTTATTTCTTATGGATCCTACTGTCAAAACTGGACCAAAATATGGGACCACACGGGAAGCACCAGCTTTCATATAAAAAAGAATCTTTAAAAACGGTTCACCCAGTCAAAAGTTCTGTGGTAACAAACTTACAAAAAAAATACAGTCGAATTGAGTACCTCCTCCTTTTTTGAAGTCGGTTAAAAAATACTGACAAATTGAAAACCTCTTTTTGAAGTCGGTTGATAAAACAGGGTACTCACCACCTCAGCATAATTTTCTGCATGCACCTTTAAATTGGCGTACGGCAAAATCATGTATTGCCCATACGAGTGAAAAGCTAGATAATATTCCAAAGACTGACTATGAGATCTTATATATTTTGCCATAGCTTTAGTTTCTTTCTCAGAAAACGCAAATTCTCCGCAATATGTTTGTGAGCTCTTCTTCGTGCTAATACCCACAGCTAGACAATGATTAGAAGATATTTTATATTAATAGTACGAATAGAAAAGGTATCGGTCGCCATAGTAATATAATAATAATAATATAACATGTATTCCGTGACAACTCACACACGCCCATCTGATCCCAAGCTAAGCAGAGCTTGTGTTATGGTCACCAGACAACTGATTAACATACTTATGTATTTCTAAATACATACATATTATAGATAAATTACACCCAGACACAGAACAAATGATCGTGCTCATCACACAAACATTTGGCCTGGGTGGGAATCTAACCCACGAGCTCCGGTATGGCAGTCAGGGTCACTGACCACTAGACCAACAGGCCAGTCATAATTATTCTATTCTACCATAGCGAAATGAAGCGGGCTCGATCTCTAAATTATTGTTCTAAGTCTAAATAAATCTCGAGAACCTCCAAACTTCAAGATTAAATTCTATAATACAGGTTTATTTTTATATATTTATTATAATGGATATGACAATGTCACAGCTTTCTGCATGAAGGTTATCAGACAGAAAACCTTAAATTTTACCTAATATCTTCGAAGTAAATTAGTTTGGTCCATTAAGTTGTTGTAATTAAACCAAGTTATATAACGAAATGGAGGAGAATGAAAGAATAAAACCCTTTGCCCAGTAGTGGGACAGTATAGGTTAAGAAAAAAAAAAAATAATAAAAACAAAATTCCTAACCCAAACAACATGACAGCACCAGGAATACGAACTTAGATTTTTAATATAACTAAGCTACAAAAATATTAAGAAAATTAAAACTACTGTTCTTTAAACGCCAGGGACACATGATGACTAGAGTAATTTTATAAATAGTAGCAGCCTGAAAGTCGTTGAAAAAATAATATTTTTAAAATAAAATAATTTCAGCCTATAAACGTCCCACTGCTGGGCACAGGCCTCTTCCCAAATAGAGAAGGCACGAGCATTGATCACCACGCTGCCGCTGGCTCAATTGCCGATTGGCTATTTGTTAAAAAAATGGGCTGTTCAAATAGTTCTAAAATCGAAAGAAGAAGAAAGGAAGGCACTTATCAATATTCCAAGCAAATTCTATTGATGGTTTGTCAACTAACTTCCAAATGCATGTCCAAAGTTTCGGTTCAGGTCGACCCCTGCAGCACCATCATGACGATTCTTCCTCCAAAGACGATCCTGGAAAACGATTCTGCTTTATTGGTATATTATAAAAACCGTCTTTATGGTGAAAATGCTTATCTTCTTCTGATTTTTCTTAAGCTGTGTTGTGGTCAGTTTCCAGCCTTTTCCGGAGTCAGTTGATTACTGTATTTTATAATGTGGTATTTGCAGTCAAAATACTATTATTATCTTCTGGTTTTTCTAAAGCTCGGTGTCCAGCTATTTCCGGAAGCAGTTTGATACTGTATTTTATAGGCAGCGACTGATTACCTGATCTCCACTACACACTTCATCTCGTAGGACTGGTTGATAAAATACTATCAAGTAATATACGGAAAATGTTTATTTTTATTTTAGACATACTATAGTTTAAAAAAAAATATTTAAAATTAAAAAAATAAGTAAATAGTTAAACTACTTCTTGTGCTGATGATTTGTTAGAAAATCCAGGTTACCTTATTTGATAATTAATAATCTTAGTAAATCTGAAAAAAAAATATGTGAACACTATAACACAAGCTTTTATAATTCTATTTACCTCAGTATGACTATACTCGTAGCCATCTGGGTTCAGAACAGGAACGAAATGCCACTCATATGTGTTAGCCACCATTTTCAAATTTTCATCATCTGACGAAGCCGAATGTATAATCTGATGGATAAGGTAAGTAACGAAGGCTGGTGCAATCCACTCTCTGGCATGGATACCACCTTCAACTATCACTTTGGACCTAAAAAAACAAACCAGAGACCTTTAAAGCTAAAAACTTGGATCTTAAATATTTAGTGAATTTTAACACAATTTTTGACAGAATTCAAAAAGAAGAAGTGTAATCTAAGTGTAAAACCAAAAATATATCGATAGGGTAATAAACCCGATCTAGTAATTCTGTTTTTATTTAAACTGAAGTTGTTTTTTTAGAATAAAATCAAATGTAATTATATTTGTCGATAATATAAAAACATGGAGGAATAACCACATGGAGAAAATTTACTAGCTTCGTATGATTCACCCGATCAGGTACACGAAATTCCAAATGGCAAATATCTTACCTTGCCTTACTGCCCCTCAATAAGATTTTAACAGCCATGATGTCTCTATTTTCATAGGTTTTCCCGATGGACTGGAGTTCCATTTCCCGTGGAAATGCCTTTGCTAGGTCCCGGAGCCACTGGTATATGTCTCCCAATCGAAAAAAGTTGTTCCAATCAAAGGAGTCCATTTGTCTCCTGATGTAAGTTTTGACTGTTTGCATGTCAAATGCACTGTGAATATAATATACCATATCAGAATTATGAGGTCTTTCTTAGTAGATTAACCTATAGTTGTAGGTCGATGAGACGGCAAAAGTTTTGCGTCGAATCTGGATGCGATTGTCACAGTACCGGAGAGAATGGTACTTAAAAAGAGAGGCCTATGCCCAGCAGTGAGAAGGGCTTATGAAGAAGATGATGCAGGAATTTGTTTATCTATACAAACATTTGACATAAGACCAAAGATACATGTCTGGACGCCATTCGAAATGGTGGAAAAGTCCTACCTAGCTCCATTGCAGCCCAAATATTGCGATACTAACGTCCCAAGCTTTAGTTCGGATCTGTAAATTACCATACTAAGAGCTTGATCTTGAAGTTTGATGCCGAACATAGCGCGCTCCATGGCCCGTGCTACCCTAATTCAATCAGTCTCCACCTTAGATAGTGATAGTTTGTAGGACGTATTCGAAATTAGTATGCATATTATTTATATTTTATGCTATACATATGATAAGTAATACATAAATGTTTGTTGTATTACGAATTATCAAGTGTTTTTTTGATAATAAGTATCTTATCATACCTACTATAATCAAACTGCTATAATTATTGAGCCAGACACGCTTACAGATAAGAGTAAATACTATAATACTGATATGTAGGGATTATAGGTGCCTTGTTTGTCCTTACGTCAAAAATAGTAGTAAATTTTAGGAACCGGTCACAAGCGTGATGCAAGGATCAACTTCTTAACCACATTAAAGGGAAATAAATGGATTACATGACCAGAAAAATCACCAAAACGAGAAGCATGGCAACACTTTCTTCTTTTGTAAATACCACTAATTACTAAAGGTTCCAACATTCGTGAAATATAGTCTAATAACTAACGAAACAAATAAATAACAGAAAGCTAATGGAATACTCATAAAATTGAATTCTAGGCTCCTTACGTCTGAACATCGTCCATGATTGTTGTCAAATATAGTCCGAGACTATTGGCTCTGCTCACAAATACACCTTTGTCCTGAGGACTGACAACAAAATCCACTGGCTTATACAACATCCCTGGAGGTCTCCAATAATTCACGTCAAACAACGAAGTGAGATTCTCAAAAAACTTCAGATGAGTCGCATCGACAGGTATACCCCGATACAAAGTATAATTACTATATTTTTTACAACAACAAAAATTTATAAAAAACGAAAAGATTATAAAATATTTTATATTTGCGAGCATTTTCGATTAATTTGGTCATATGGTTTGTCTGTACATTTTTTTAGATTCGTTGCCGCGACCTTTGAGATTTAACATTTTCACTTACGTAACTTGACAGCTGTGTCAATGTGACGTCATTAGATACATGAAAAAGTTTTATAACAAATGGCATATATTGGTATAAAACTCTTTACATACCGTAGTAGTTTACATACCGATTTTTGACTGCAATTTATTATGTTTTGTGATGGTTAGGTATGTTTTAGTAAAGATAAATAAAATAGAAAATATTTATTGATGAAATTAAACTTAAAATATTTACAAAAAAAAAAAAAACCAAGCCTACACAAGAAATAAGAAGAATTATAAACTAAATAAAACTAGAACTAAAACAAGGCATCAAAAAATTCCACATCGCTGTCGACTGGGAGTGTGATTAGAAAATAGATACCAATAAATTCATAAAATACACTGAAACACCAAGTTTTCGTGCTAACTTTATTAGTATTTCAAGATAAAAAAGATCACTTCTGTATAGTGATACATATCCTACGTATCAGTGGTAACAATTTAAGGCTTAAGGCTAATCGTAACTAGTAATCGTTACGTAGGTAACTATTGATGAAACAGCTCATTCAAGCTTACCTAAAACCAAAGACCTATATTATCTAAACCAATGAAACCCATACCTTATTGCTAAAGTCAAGGACATAAATTAAAGGCAGAGCAACCGCCGGTGCCGTCTTAGAACAATTATCCTACCATTACTGCGTTGGTCCCTGGCCAATAACCGGGCTGCGGCCATCTTGGCTGCCGTAATGACAGCCACCTGTGTCGTTACTGCCTGATTTGTATGCTCAAGTTAATTTTGGGCTTTAAGTTAATCTGGATTTAGGATAATTTGGTAATCAGGTGCTCTGTAAATAGACGTTGTAGGTACTGAAGATAAATAGTCACTGTGTAAACTGTAAAGACTGGCGTCAAGCTGATTTTGGTTATAGGAAATCATTTGACGACCTCCGTGATCGAGTGGCGTATACACCGGTTTTCAAGGTGTCGCTTGCTATGAGGTCCTGGGTTCGATCCCCGGAACAGACAAATCGCTTTTCTACATTCTCTCGGTCATGGGTGTATGTGTTGCTCTGCTTTAGGTTTAAAGCAATGTATGTGATGGTGTCCATATTTATTTATTTATTTTAATCAACCCACAGAGCAAATTAATATTCAGCCACAATACGATTGTCAAGAATATAATATGTTCTTCCAACATTAGACACAATCATTAGCAGATTAATTAACTGAATCAAACAAAATCATAACACCAAAATCCTTACTGCCAAAATGATAATGTATAATCAAAAACAATAAATAACAAAATTAAAGAAAAATACAAAATCATTTATATTAACATATAAACAGTAGAAAATAAAATCGAAAAGCTGCTTGTTAATGACGGGGCATCATTGAACAGGTTCAGTTTGACCCGCCTTGGTCTGGCAGTCATGAGCTCGGTTAGACCTTGGATGGTCTCTTCACACGTTGGCATGATCTGGGAGGGGGGCAGGGCATACCCGTAGCTCCCGTTGTCGCGGAGAAGGAAGGTGAAGACGTATCTGTAAAAGGTGATAAATTAAATATGCTTATTGTAAAAAAAATCGACATCAAAGTTCGCAAATCCTTCGAAAATTCTTACAGTTATTTTTGTTTAAAAAAAAAAATTATCAAATTTTTATAACTAGGCCTGAGACTGTATTTTTCTAACAATGAGAAAATCCTTCTTTTGAAGCCGGTTGAAATTTAAGAAACCCACAATAAATATAATATAGCTGATTATTTACTTCATAAATATAGCTTTGAGATCTAAAATCGCAAAAACGTTTCTAATCAAATTTGGGAAAATTACCTCTTTAAATACGACAAACAAAGTATTTGTATGCAAATAGAAAAGGCGTAACGCCTAAAACATCCATGTATATATACTTCAAGCCAACGCAGAGTAATACAATTTCCTCAGAGCTCAATAATATGATAATCCCCGAAATAAAGAACAAAAAAAATAATCCTTTCATACAAAAAATGTATTACCTCACACCGTGAGTTTTCTTCACCCAACTGGCGCTGTTACCGGAAATACGAAGTCCTGAAAAAAAAAGAAATAATTCACAAAGACAACTCGGTACTGTACCATTTAAAATTAAACTCTAAATTCTGAGAGATAGAGTTCAATTTCTAACGCACCTAAAGTATCGTAGGTAGTACCGACACTGTATTTGACGCCGTTCATTTTATACATTTTCATTATCGCCTGTTTGCCGTAATTCTCCTGAAAAACAAATACGAGTATGAATTTCCAATGTCCCATGAATATTAATAAAGGGTAATAGTACAGGTATATCCGTTAAACGGGAAATGGGGCACATAATAGGCCGCCTTTTTCTGAGCCTCGTGACGTATGTGAAATTATTTAATATTTAATAAAATTTTAATTTTTAAATATGACTGGAACGGAAAGATAATGAGTCATGTGAAAAAATGGAGCTGAGATATGAAGCTGTCGAAACTAAACATATCTTATAACTTAACAAGAACAATAATTTGACTATGTATAAAAAACAGTATGTTTGGATCGTGTAAAAAAAGATGATACATACATTGAACAAACTAAAATTGAAAATTAAAATTGAGCAAACTAAAATGGTCATATATTCTACACATAAACACACATTTTACCTTATAACGCATAAATAAATAATAAATAAATAAATGCGGACAACATCACATACATTGCTCTGAACCCAAAGTAAGTAGCTAAAGCACTTGTGTTATGGCATTCAGAAACAACGAAGGTACCACAAACACCCAGACCCGAGGCAATGTAGAAAAGTTGGTTTCTGCATTGACCCGTCCGGGGATCGAACCCGGGACCTCAGAGCTAGCGACACCTTGAAACCGGTGCTCACGCCACTCGACCACGGAGGTCGTCAAATTATGGATGGCATAATTATGGAACTTACCATTTCACTATAATTTTCAATATGTTTTATCCTGTCAGCAAATGGTATGATGACTTTTTGACCGTAAGCATGGAAGGAAAAGTAAAATCTTAGGTTGTGCCTTTTCTGAGCGATAAAATCCGCTAAAGTTCTTGTTTCCGGCTCAGAAAACGGGTGAGGTCCGCAGAAGTAGTCGTCTTTAACATCGTCACTGGTCCCGTATTCTATAATAATAGAAAAGGTAAATAATATCCATACTTATAATAAATCTGTAAAAGTGAAATTCTGTACATTGAAAATATCAAAAAAATAAATGGCGGGGGGTGTTACTAGACCGACAGCGAACCCAAAAGAGTGAAAAAAAAATTTTTTTTTGTCTGGCTGTTTGTTCAGGTATCACGCAAAAACTACCGGTTCGATTACGATGAAACTTGGTATAATTATTCTTTATTATCCTGGGCACCACACTGGTAGTTTTTATCCCGGAAAAGTATAAACAATAAAAAATAAACTTAATTTTGCGGTTAAAAACTCATTGATAAGTTTCGTCATCCACGCGAACAAAGTCGCAGGCTCAGCTAGTTACATAATAAATTAAGAATTTAATTATGTCGTGGTGGTCTAACGGTCGGCTAAAAGAATTTGTGAGCACAGGTTGTAAGTTCGAACTCATTTCGGGTATAACCCATGTGAAGTTTTCAAGATAACTTTCTTATTAAGGCACTGACGAATGGCGAAGAAAATCAACACGATGAAAACTGAATTAAAAAAATTAGCATCCGAAATCACTAACAACTTTTTTACAGTATTTATAATTAACTATCTGCAAAGATACCTATGCAACATAATAAAATAGGAGTTCTCATAAGAAACAAGTTAAAACACTTAACTTACTTCCAAAATTGTAATCAAAGTTCCTATTAAGATCAACACCAATACCATTTTCTACTGATCTTCTGTTTTTCCTCCATAACCGGTCCTGAAAAAAATAATTGATAACAGTCTTGACTTAGTCCCATAGCAACTCTTTGAACATGTATCTTCAATCTAAATAAATTACTTACCGACTTCTGACTATAAACATAGCCATCAGGATTAAGTATAGGTATAATATACCAATCATATTTCCGACCAAGTTCGTGGAGTCGCCAATTTCTCGAATTATTATGGGTAACCAACTGATCCACGAGATACGTGACAAACTCTACTGCAATCCACTCATTCCCGTGAATACCACCTTCCACTATCACCTTATATTTCGTCCCTTTCTTCTTTAGGCACATAGCATATATCTCTCTCCCTTCAGCCGATTTCCCGATGGATATTAGTTCGACAATGTTTGGGTATTTCAAGGCCATGTCTGCTAGCCATTGATATATGTCTTCTAAAGTGTGATAGTTCTCCCATGAAAAAGTATCCGTTCTTAGTCGAAAATATTTACGAACTGCTTGCGCTTCAAAAGCCCTTAAAATGTACACAGAAAAGATAATAAGAAATGAAGTATCACATAGTAATAAAGTAAAAATTGTGGCGTAGAGTTGAAGTAACAAAGGGTTACAAACAAGACAAAAACAACATACATTTGGACACATTGAATAATCCTGGTCTAAAATAAGGATATTCTACCAAGAAAGACTCAGTAGGTGTTTATTTTAGTAACTTTACGTTCACTTCTTCTAAATATTCTAATAGCATTAACAAACGGGTGAGAGATACTACCTACACACAATTAGGCCATAAAAGCCATAGGTTACTTGATGTAGAGTATTTACCTTTCAACATTAGGCAGCATCATATCAGTTTTTAACTTAAAATGATTCGCTCTCTCCAGAAAGAGCTCTTTGTCTGCAGGATTAACAATAAACTGCACATCTTCATACAATTTGTAAGGTTTCTTCCAAAATACCATATCAATATATTTCTGCTTGTCCAAATTTTGGAGGAACTTCAAATGGTCTGCCTCCGTCGGCACCGTGCTATATAGCGTAAAGTTATCATACTTCCTACTTTGACAAATCCTAATATTGTTTATAAAAATAACTATGATTGCTATAACTTTTGCGTTCATTATTGTATTTTTCCACGATAATTTCCATGTGGATGCCTTTTGATTTGATCTAGTGACGTTTCTTAGTCTTCTTTGGCTGACATATTTTAATAGAGTTGTCAGTTGCCACAAAGGTTAGGTGAGCGTATTATTCTGTCGTCCATAATCCTCATTTTCTAGTCTATTATTGCTTCGAATACCTATCGTTTGTTTTATAAAGGTTTTACTTCAAAGACAGAATATTTTATTTAATATTTGATGGCCGATGATAAATAGTTTTTAGGGTTCCGTACCCAAAGGGTAAAACGGGACCCTATTACTAAGACTCTGCTGTCTGTCTGTCCGTCTGTCTGTCTCCAGGCTGTATCTCATAAACCGTGATAGCTAGAAAGCTGAAATTTTCACAAATTATGTATTTCCGTTGCCTCTATAACAACAAATACTAAAAACCACATAAAATGAATATTTAAGGGGGGCTCTCATACGACGGTGGTACGGAACCCTTCGTGCGCGAGTCCGACTCGCACTTGGCCAGTTTTTTTTTTATTCACTCAGTACCAATTCACTGTCTTTCGCTACCAACATTATACTATTTTGCAGTTAAAGTATTTTTACTATATGACGTTTTTTTTCTTGCTGGATATATTATAAACATCTACGGTAAGATATAATATAAGTAAGTTGGGTCCCTTAATCTGTGATGTGATTTATTGTTACTTGAACATTTTAAAAGAGCAAAACCAAAATATTTGTCTAAGATAAATTACTGTAAATACTGATCAACTCTTCCTTGTAAGTTAATTTACTGCAGTCAAAATCAACAAGTGAAGTTTTTAATCCTCAACCAAATTCGGTTACGACTATCCACAAGTACTTTAACTAAAGTCTCTTAAGGCAAATAAATGTTCACAATCCACTTTAAATGGGATTACTCCATAATTTCTAAAATGTTCCTTTAGAGCTGAACTTTGGAAGCCTTTAAAGTATCTGTCACTTGGCGTTTGGACAGCTGATTAAGAAGTTAAATAAAAATGTGGCTAACAGACGTCTAATAGGAAAAGTTTTGTATGACACTTAAACTTGGTTTCATTTTGTATGATGTTGATTGGTTAAGCTTCAGTTATTGTTTTTTGATCTTGAGTTAAAAAACCTAAGTGGGTAACAATTTTTGAGCACAAGTTCCCTGATTCTAACTTATTACTGGCAAACAACAAGGTGACTATTTCAATGTTATTGTTAAATGCTTTAGTAATTATATATATTATAAGACAAAAATGTATCGAGGATATCTGGATTCCAATAATTTAAACCTAATTTCTCCAAGCTCGGTGATCAATGCTTGTTCTTTTCTACAAGACAAGTAAGGTGCCTAGCAGTGGGACATTTTACTCGTGTCATTAATATAGTAAAGTTTTTGTGTTATAGAAACTAAATTTTTGAATAGTAATGTAAAATGTCGTGGTAGCCTAGCGGTTCAATGAACGGATTTGTATGCACAAGGTTGCAGGTTCGAACCCATGCAAGTACCAATGTGGCTTTTTCAAAGTAATATGTACTTTCTTAATTATTCTAAGACACTTCTGACAAACGGTGAAGGAAAACATCGTGAGGAAACCTGCATTCCAAAATTTGGGATCTGGAATCACCAATCCGCAGAGAGCAAGCGTGGTGATCAATGCTCGTGCCTTCTCTATATGGGAAGAGGCCTGTGCCCAGCAGTGGGACGTTTATAGGCTGGATTATTATTATTATTAATGTATGATGACAAGAATACATTACTCAATTGCTCAAGTCAAATAAATATACAATTTCAAAAGAAGGAATGCCTATATTGTTTGATAATTGCTTCATAGGCCTAGTAGAAAGACCGTACTAAATGGTTATAAATAATACGATATTATGTTACTGACATCATGAATAATATAAATATTATTGACTGATTAGAATATTGGAAAAAATGGTCATGTCAGTTTAGTATTTAAATGATTCGTCATCGACGATATTTTGCAAAAAAAAAAACAAAGAATATAGGCATCATAAACATTTTGTTCTTATAATAATATGTCTGTGAACATTATTGGATTTTGTAACATTTGCTTTTTTTTTAAAATAACATACCATCACGCCTGTATCCCCGAAGGGTTAGGCAGAGGTGTACCAATGTACACCCACAGTTCGCCGGTATGTTTAGGTCCCATGTAATAGGGGGCGAGTCTATTGCCACTAACCGGTCACAAATCCAAACTCCGACCTGCTACTGAGAATTTCATAGAAAAACCCAATAACACCTTGGTCGACTTGGGAATCGAACCCAAGACCTCTAGCATAGCAGTCCCGCTTAGAACCACTACGCCAACGAGGCAGTTTTTTTTAAGTTGTACAAAACTTCAGTCAATCTTATACAACTAATTTCCTTTCCACATAATATTATGATTCCGCGAAGAAAACTAGGGTATCATAATTTAATTAACTAAGAGTATATCAAGTGCAGTTGCGAACAGTCGGACTCATTAAAAGTTGTCTCTTAATGAAAATAGGGAACCAACTGTCTTGTGTAAGTTTTGTGAAATATGTACCAAGTTGTCTTGTGAGCTCGCTTCACTTGACTGTCTTTTATTTACGTGACAAAGTAAGTGCAGACACTAGAGGATGAGAATCTTCAGATCTTGACGTTCTTAGTTCTTTAAGAAGTTAGGTTTAGAAAGCTAGTCATAGGAACAAAAGACGGTTTTTTTTTTAATTGGAATTTTCTGGTCTGGTGCTATATTTTGGAGTAAAAGAAATTGATGTGCATTTCTTTTTGGAACTTATAATTATCTAAAAGTCTGTTAATTTGTGTCTATTTTAAAACAGACGCTTGAACACAGCTCTAAATTTTTGCCAAAAAGAAACTATTTGGTACGACCGTTACAGCTTCGTTTAAACTTCACACGCGCAAATAAATATGTATTTTTAATACAGTATTTACTTAAATTTACTATCAATAAATAACACTCAAGAAATTCAAAAACCCTTATAAAATAAGAGGCAAACCAAAAAGAGCCTTCAAATAAAACATCTCTGCAGGATAAAGGTATCTAAATCATCTACTTTGCACGATATAACTCCGAAAAAGAAAGTGCTGAAGCAAAAATATGCTTCAGGCCTATAATACGGGCGTCAAGATAAACGGCCAATATTCTTTCATTACAAGATCAGCCTAATTATTATTAAAATATACAAAAAGCCCAATCCCCTTTAAGTGGTGGGGAGTGTGTCCCAATTGGTTTAGATTTATTGTTACCCTATAAATCTACTTGCCCTTTTCTGCTCCATTAAATATCATGGAATATAATAAGGAATAATTTTGTGCGAATCTATTGTGTTGTATTTGTTGAGAAAATCTTTAAGAGGACAGTCGTGTGGAAAACAACAAAAACTTTTTCATAATGGAATCAAACTTATGACCATTCTGTGAGACTGAAGTGTCGTTGTATAATAACAAAAAAGAAACAACCACCCATTAGACCCAAAAAATACAATACATGGCTGTATGTGATCCTACTTAGATAAAAAAAATAAAGCAGCTTATTGCATTCGATTAGTGGTTGCCAACACAGTTGATATGGACCTATAATTGTCAGTAACCTACGTCCTACATAATATATTATAGATTATCGCTCTATGACATGTCAAATACGGTATTCAGCTGAACCCGGTGACACAGGAAGACAAACCCAATATACCTTGGAAAAAGGCTGACGAAGAAGGTATTGATGATTGACTGGTATTCTTACTTATGTTTAGACTCTTCAAAGGGGTGTTCTTGCATTCAAACGTTCAGAAAAAATTCTAAGTCGAATTGTTACTTTGTGCTAACAAAGCTTCTACATATAAAATAGGAAACCAATCCATCACTATTAAAAAACGTCACCCGACCCCCAAAATGTAATTAATAAGCACAAAACAACAATATCTCGTAACAGCTAATCACAATTCATTAGTTAACTAGTAAGGGCGTGTACACACGGGTAATCAACTAAAACAATGGACATATTTCACTGGCGTTGTATGAGATGTGATCTATAAGCGTAATGCGTCATGTCTGACACACCCCTAAATGCGAACTACTAAAGTGACATTGTGGTGGGTTGGTCCTGTTATGTCTATTTTTGTTTGGTCACATTTTAGTAGGTATTTCTGTAAAATTGACAAGTTGAGGTCGAGTAGCGTAATAAAAGTTTCTATGTGTCGATAAATGTCTCGAGTTCGATCCCCAGGTAGGTATAAAATCACAATTTTACATTGTGTAGGGTTAGGGTGTTAGTGTTTTGTGGCGAATATTGTCATCGACCAAGCAATTTGATTTTCATATTGCAACTTAATAATATAAAATAATACAGAGCCATATTCCACCGAGGACAAATAAGGAGCACTTGGATTTCTTTTTCAGATCTAGACCTGAATGAAATCTAAGTATTATTAGTTATGATTTTATTTACTGTAGGTAAATAAAATCATAACACACACTATTACATATTATTAAAACTAGTAAGGATAAGTACCTAAACATGCATGCCAAAATAATTATAATCTGAAGTAATTAAGTACCCATACAAAAATGTCGAACTAGAACCGTCCTGTTTAGACATGCCTAGTCATACTAATATAATTTTAGTTAGTACAACAACGACATGATGTGACACGTCTAACGATGAATCAACTAATTTCGCTGAATATGACTAACAGTTTTATGTTCTATTTACTTAAAGTGAAGAGTAATTTTTGTGAAAACTTTTTCTTTTTTACCGACTTCAAAAAAGGAGGAGGTACTCAATTCGACTGTATTTTTTTTATGTTTACAGAAATTTTCAGTGGGTGAAACCGATTTTGATGATTCTTTTTTAATTTGAAAGCTGGTGCTTCCCGTGTGGTCCCATTTCATTTTGGTCCAGTTTTGACAGTGGGATCCATAAGAAATAATAGGTGTAAAAGACTTATTTTGAAGTTGGTTTTTTTTGTCAGTATTATTCTTTAAATATCTCACATGACAAAAGCCTCTTTCCATAGAAAAGAAGGCATTGATGACTTACGGCCAGTTTGAGTAACTTATCCAAAAATAGGTTTCCCTATTACAACCTATTTTAGATATAAAATTTAACATAATTTTATGACGATTATGTTATAATTCTATTCCTAGTATCTAAAGATATGTTATGGAAATTGGTAGTTAGTTTGCAAAAAAAACTGATCCAGGTTTCGTCACCGATTGTCAATGGTGTCTTAGGCCAATGGTGAAAAGTGAAGCAATGTAACCAAAAAAAAATTATTATTAATTTGATTTCGCGCGCTGTTATTCGCATTATATTACTTGTGTAAAGAAGTTAACAAAATGTTATTGTAGATATTTTCCTCGTGTAAATTATTATTACGGTTAATGACATTTATTTTTCTCAAACAAAAGATTGCATTAATCACTTACACAAAAAATAAAATAATTAACAATTTAATTTATAACATAACCAGACAACTTTATAAAAAGTGAAGGTAAGTGTAAAAAATGTTTTGTTTCCTGCGGGTAGTTGTCACTAGAAGTGTTTGCTTGGTAGCACTGCTTGTTTACTAAGGCCTATAACTTAGTGATTCATTGTGAATCGGTAACACGAGAAGTCCATATATGGTTTTAATTGTAATATTGCTTATAATTTCCTTGTATGTATAGACAATTGTAAGTAATTTAAATATAATGTATATACAGGGTGTCCGGTAAATAGTCCGACAAACTGTGGTGGCTGATACCTTAGGTCAGGTCCTATCAAATGAAAACAACATATGTTCCCCGAAAAGTTCCAGGTTTCGAGTTACAATCGATTTTCGTAAATATTAGATTTTTCTACCTTGCATCAGACTTTTTCATTTTTCTTGCTGATAAATAGCTTTCGTAATACTTTTTGTACATCAAATTAATCTTGAATAGTTACTCTATGCTTTAGTAAGTCTCATATTTATCTAAAAGAAGAATGTATTGACAAAAAGCCACTCGCTTAACAATTTTCACTTTTCGTTTTTCTTACTGCTTAACTTTGAACTGTAGTGGTGAAAAATAAATGTATGAAACCTGTAACTTTTCGGGAACATATGTTGTGTTCATTTTATAGGACCTGACCTAAGGTATCAGCCATCACAGTTTGTCGGACTATTTACCGGACACCCTGTATACCATACCATATTAAATATTTAAATAAGCATTATATATATGTATAAATATATATATATATTTTTTTTTAATTTTAATATTGATGTACTTGTTAGGTATTATGTATCGTACGTATCGTTTATTAAATTTTTGTATTTAATACGTATTTGACGTAGAAGAAATATAGGTTGTTTACATTATCATTATATTAAGCTGATTAAATTATGAAAAATCCTTTAAAATATGGCATTTTAGTATTTTTTTAAATGTTAATAATGTCAGCTGCTTCTTTGATATCTTTAGGTAAGTTATTGTAGGTTTTTATTCCATCAAATACTATGCTGTTGAAACAAAACTACTTTTACGGATTTTATCATGGTTTGTATTTGAATTTTAGTTCCCGACGTTTCGACACCTTTGCAGGTATCATGGTCACGGGAAGAGGGACGAGGTGGTGTTCGTCTTGACGGTTGTTGTTGCTCGTTCTACCTTCATATTTTTATTAATTATTTGTGTTTTGGCCTACGCAATATGAGCTCACGGTGTCTTGAGGTCTTGCAGCGCTGCTCTTGGGTTTGATTTTGAGTTTGTTAATTATCTGATCCCAAGTAGGTGACATCTTCCCGCCGTCTTCTCTATTGAAATTAGGGTGTTTTTTAATCTCAATAGCCTCGCGAAACATCCTAAGTAGGAATTTAGGTTCTTTAGCGAGGATCTATAATGGCTTATCAAATCTAATGTAAGGGCTGGAGCCTTCAACATGATCGGCGACTGCAGACTTCGTTGAGCGGCGGTGTTTCACGTCAGCTATGTGTTCTTTTACGCGGGTCCCTATACTGCGTTTTGTTTGTCCGATGTAAGAGAGCCCACAGTCACAATGTTCTTTCAGTAGTTTGTTCTAGGCGATCTCAGGCATATATTGTTGGCTTGTCTAGTCAGACGTTTGGTGCAGTCTATCTTTTTAGTAAAAATAAGTTGTGAATGAATATCTTTCGTTAGAATTTTCCTAATAAGTATGCTAGTATTATATTTATTATGTTTGTGAAATGTTCATTATACCAGTTTTTTCGTAAATTTTTAACGTTGGTGTTAGATAATCGAAATGAAATAAAGTTTTAATGAGTTTATTTTTTGTTATCTGTAATGGTTTTAAATTGCTTTTAACAGCTGTTCCCCAAACTTCAATCAAGTAATCAATGTGAGATTTTACCAGGGAGTTATATATCACATATCTTACGTTCTTTGGCAAACATCTAGCGATTGGTCGTAAAGCACCTGCCAATGAGATTAATTTTTGACGTATTCTATCAATTTGTGGCTGCCACGTGAGTCTACGGTCCAATACAAGCCCCTAGTATTTTTCCTCACTAACATCACTAATTGGTTCACCATTGATTACCAAAGGGTCGTGGGTACCAATATTTTTGTTTTTAGCCGAGTTAAATATGTAATGTGTTTTTGAGGCGTTGATAGTTAATAAATGTTGTTCTAGCCAGATATGTAACACATTCAGATCACTCTGTGCTTGATTTATAACCTCGTCGACCCATTCGCCAAAATAAAATAAATTTGTATCATCTGCGTACAAAGTGACATCGCCCTTTAATCCTGTATCATATATATTGTTAATGTATATTAGGAACAATAACGGACCCAGTATCAAGCCCTGGGGTACACCGAAAGTAATTGGGTGTGGTTCACTTTGATTTTTATCAATCTTCACAACCTGATTTCTCCCAGAGAGGTAGGACTTGAAAACATTATAAGCTGTATCCGTAATACCTATGTTTCTAAGTTTAGTTAAGAGTATATCGTGACTCACAGTATCGAACGCCTTTTTTAGATCGATAAATACTCCGAGACATATTTTGCCTTGGTCTATATTTATTTTTATACTTGTGAGAATTTTTTTCACCGTTATGCTGGCGCAGTTCTTCTCGTAGTTTCTTCATATACTGTTGCTGGTTTGGTGTTCGATCCGAGAAGATTTTGATTGAATCATCATTGATAGAGGATCTCCTCTTCAATGTGTTTAGAGCCGTTTCTTGAGATGCGTTGGATACAAACTTTAATAGAACGTGTTTTATTTTCGTCGTACTTTCCTAGTCGTTTTTCTTGGGTATTATTTATAGATACTTCAAGGTTCGCAATTTTGTTATTGAAGGTTTTATTCTCAGCAATCAAATTTTCTGTTATGCTTTTGATGCCGGTTAACTGTTCTTTAATATTCGTTATATCTTGTCTAATGCTAGTGCAATTATCTGTCTGGAACTTTTTGAATTCTTTAAACATACCCTTTTAAATTCACTGAATTCATGAGAAAAATCATCATCCGGTGTCTTTCTTTTTCGCATTGATATGTTCTTTGAATCTAGTTCAGTAATGCAGAGACTTGATAGGTCTGGCTGAGAAACATTGGTGCCAACGTTACTAGTAGGTGACCGTACTACACTCATATTAATTGGCTTCGGGTATGACTGATTTTTCTAAAATTAATTTCCTTTTACCCGCTCCGCTTGTCGCTCCGCCTTTATAATATGTGCAGTACCCTAATGATGCGTATGCACACTGCGCTAACTCACACTTCTTAGACACTCTCTGCTAATAAGTTTTTAATTTTATTTTCACTAGCGTTAGGTTCAAAATTAATGAGACTGTTAATTATTTTATGCAATTTAAACGTTACGTTATCATGGTGAACATTTATTTGACATAATATATTATTGTATATTATATTAAATATATTATATTAACATAATATATTAATATAGTATTGTACTTTTTGCAAATTTTGATATTTGACAGTATTGTGGTATCGTGAGACTACTCAGACGTGTTTCAAAATTTTTATTAGTTAGTAAAACCTGTTTATCTAGATTTTGATTCAACTTTAAAAGGCTATAAAAGGTAAGTATTTAATTATGATTAAATTATGTATTTAATTATATATATTGAGGTAGCCTTCCAGTCCTAAGCCATCACCATCCTTTTTATCATCTTTTTTGAGGTAATAATCCAGCCTATAAGCGTCCCACTGCTGGGCGCAGGCCTCTTCCCATAAAGAGAAGGCGCGAGCGTTGATCACCACACTGGCTCCCTGCGGATTGGCGATTTCAGATCCCAAATTTTGGAATCCAGGTTTATTAGAAGTGTCTTAGAATAATTAAGAAAGTACATATAACTTTGAAAAAGCTACATTGGTACTTGCCTGGGTTCGAACCTGCAACCTTGTACATACAAATCCGTTCATTAAACCGTTAGGCCACTAAGACATTGTGAGGTGATGACGGTCAAAAAAGCGGCCAGAGAGCTAGGGCAACTGACCTTTCAATTCGACACTAAGAGAAGGATTGATAATGCTTCTCTAGCTACCAAAAATTGCTTCGTGTGGTTTTACCTAAAGCCTATCTCTTTTTATTTAAAACTAAAATAGAATAACGATCAGTGCAATGGCTTGTAAATCAAGTATGGTTAAATTACCTACATATTTTAAAACAAATGGAAGAATTATAGAAAAACCTCACCGTACTACGTCAAAGTCTACAGTCTGAAGCAATGGAGTGTGTATTTTACAGTGCTAAATGACCCATGCTGACTCAAAAATGATTAATGTCCAACATTCTACAAGCCAAATGACTCGTGCCTTTAAAATACACCGATGATGTGAGAATAAATATTCCAAAAAATTAAGAATTTATAGCTTTTTTTCACATAAATGAGAAACAAGTTTATTGTTATTATTAAGTTGTTTTGAAGTAATAATCGATGATGATGCAACAAAATGATGATAATAGTTTGACGTAGGTATACAATATGCATTTTAGGTTAATTTAATTCTCGCTTCATCTGAAGGTTGCTTGAATACCAATATTGATGTGACGCACGTTACTTTTTTAGGAACAAGACATCACCCGAGCCTTTTCCCAACTATGTTGGGGTCGGCTACCAGTCTTACCGGATTCAGCTGAATACCGTATTTTACATGGAGCGACTGCCTATCTGACCTCTACAATCCATTTTACTGGGAAACACCGTATCCCATAGTAAGACTGGTTGTCAGAATTGACTTAACGACTGCCAAAGATCTATGTATGACATCCAATTATAATACTGTTACTGTATATTCTATATTAATTGATAAATTTTATATTTATTATTTCTGGATTGGAAGAAGGAAAGCTTGGGAAAGGGAGGCTTTTACCCTGCAGTGGGAAAATAATAGATGAAAATGACTGAGCGGATTTCAAAAATAAAACAAAATTTTATTTGATTGATTCTTTATATTATTATGCTTTGGGTTAAGAGTCTTCTTACAACCTATACCAACAAAAAATACGATTTTCGCCTTTCGCAATTAAGGATTATACATGTATCAACCGTAATGTGCTTCTTTTAAAATATATTACGAATTATGAAATATTATGAATTAAAATATATTTTAATTTTATCATATGTATCATACGTATCACATGTGCGGTTATTTATGTGACTCTAAAGCTTATGCAACAAAATCTTCCTGCTGCGGGCAAACACAGCTTAATTGTACAAAGATTAACAAAGCTTCATAAAAATAGATTAATGGTTCATGAAAACGTAATTATAAACCATTTCCTAAATATTGCCATAAAACCGTTTTTCGTTCCCCAATAAATTGTCTGTCCAATGATAAAACTGGATGACTCAATTAAAATAAACAGCCAGATTTTTAAAAGATGGATTGAGCCCCGAATCCCAATTTTTAATGGCCATTCAGTTGTTTTTTTAAGCAGGGAAAAATTTGGTTCAGTGGTCGCTCAATCCAAAACGATTTTTTTAGCCATCAGTAATGAGATTGGGTGCAGTTAAAGTGCTGGTAATAATAATTTAAGCCCTATACGGGTCAAGTAGATATAAAAAAAATGATCGTGGAGTTGAATAAGATTTACCCATAAAAGTATTTTTACTGACAAAAAATACAAGTTTCGTAATTTTTTACTATTTCTTAATTTTTATGAATGTTTTCCAATTACTTCAAGACACTTGGACCGATACAATATAATACATTGTTTAAGTCTTCATCATTAAAAAATATTTTAACACATATTTAAAAAAGGCGACTGATAAGACAGCATTATACTGTAAAATAAAAAAGAGGTAGGTATTTCAAACGGCATCATAAATATTCGAGTGCAATTTTTAATGAATTAGTAATTGGTACAGATAAGGAAACATGCAGAAACGTGTTAACGGTTAGGTTAGTTACGCATAGTAAGTAGGTACTAACTATTATTAAAAATTAAGACATTAAATAAATTCAAATCATAGCACCAAACCGGTATAAACATTAATGTTAGGATCGGTTATTCCATCACCAGCTAATTTTTATTCGAGTGCTAAAATTCCCGTCTGACATATTATTATTTTGTATTGAAGAACTTACAAAAAACCAAAGTTATTCCTCAGATAAAATTATCTGGCGTTGGAAAAACCGGCCCTAAAAAGAATCATTCAGAGTTTTTTTTCATGCAATTTAACCAAACACTGTCCAGTTTATGTTTTTGCAAAATTTCGAACGTTTTCTTACCGCACAATTCTGATCTAATTCCTAAAGCAGTTTATAAACTAAATTCGGATCGTGACTAACTTTCTACCGCACTAACAATGAGCAACTTCAATCTGACTAAAATTTTGGGCATCCTTGCGGTGTTGCTGAATAGTTTAACTTGAAACAATTCCTTATTAATCCCTAACTATTTGGCAAGGTCGCTTGTTAGTTTCTTTGTGCGTTGAGGGTCAAAAACGGAGAATAATATTTTGGTGCTATTTTAAGCTTTGGTTAGCATTTTTCAGCTTCATAAATCCAGAAAAAAAAAGGTGTTTTGACAGTTTATTTCAAGACTGATATAGAATAGAATATAATTAAAGCTACTAATATTAATCTAGAATAACTACCAGACAACGTCCACGCTCTATAAAAATGGTAATAAGTAAGAACAATATTTACAAAATAATGTTAACAAATCTAATTACTAACCAACTTAGCAAAAACAAACATTAACTTACAAAAAGCCAGCTTATACCCTAAAAAGTCACCTTATTCCACAAACACCACCTCCTAAATACTAATTCAATTAATCAGAATAAATGGCTAATTAACAAAACTGTTGACGTTAATGCCCAAAACATTTAAACAAAAAAATATGAGGAAGTCACAAAGTTCCACATAATTACCTCCGTTTGCTATTCATTGCTCCCAAGAGAAAAAAAAAGGGAGATGCACTTTTGTAAGTGTGATGCACATGTGTGAAGAGTTTTGGTGATAAATTGGATGTTTCGAATTCCTTACTTCTTCTTCTATCTGTTTTGGGTGATTTGTGCTGATTTTGGAGTATAAATAAACATGGTGTTAATGAGGATCTTTTTTTTGAGTTGGAATATTTCAACTCATAAACTTACGTCACAATTAGGTGAAACTCCAAAGCCCACTTTCAAAGCTACTTAAGTTCCCAAATATACATGGTGTTAAGAAAACCCTGTCCGACCCGAAAGGGTGATATAGGTTTCACAATCACATGCCCAAATAAAATATTAAATTTGGAATGTTCATGATAGTATCAATAATAATGAACTTTGAAATATAATAACGATATTTTGACACGAAAGAGATTAAAACAATAATTACAACACCATTTTCGTCGGTATTATTCGGCGGCCTTTCAGATCATTTGGCAGCACCAGTGACTCTCTCTCTCTCGCCTTTTGAGAAGAAAAAATTTTATTCGGTAATAATTTTTTTTTTCTATTTTCCTATTTATTTTTAGAATCATGGTATCAGTTATCGACACCTAACAACACCTTAACGGATCGGACAGGGTTTTCTTAACACCCTGTACAAGAATGTCCAAGAACATTGGAACGAAATTCTTATTAGCTAGTTTTTCTGGTCAACACCCACACTGAATGTAGATTTTTCGTATAGGAAAACATTCATTATCACTTTGAATCAAAAACGCAATCATTGCCCACATTATAAGGCCTTTCTATCACCCCTCAAAACCAAAACCTAACAACTGCAAAACAAATTCACATCAAAACCACTCTTAGGTTAACACCATAAGGATCAAAATCGTATAACATATATTTGTCATTTTTAATGTTTCTGTAGTAAGGTGGAATAATGACAGTAATAAATCATATGGATCGTTAGGCACGTTCCCCTAGTGCTGGGTTCGATTCCCGGCCGAAATGGTATCATCTGTCAATAGGGCTGGGTGACTTGACGCGACTAGCTAATGGAGTAGCCATGTTTTTGGAACAATCGTACAAATTATATTATTATGTGGATACACTGGGAATACTTGTGAATGCATATTACACCCCTCTAATTTATATTGTGGTGCGAAATGTTGTTGTTGACGCATTACCCAATAATAGATCACCCTACCCTAGACTAGATCAGATCTTAGTTGCCTAGTATTAAATATACTATTCGTATTTTTTCCGTCTTTTTTCCAAGCAACAGGGTGCACTAGACCTGCCCTTGGCAAAGTTCGAAAGTTGTACCTTCTGGTTATTTTCCAAAAAATCTTTCTTCAACACCTTCCATCAATTCCGAAAAACCGCCACAAAGACAGATGTGCAACATTTGAGTCGCACTCAACTATTCTGGAACAGGAAGGCTACTCACTTCCCCTTGCGTTGAGAAAGAAACAAGAGTAAAACACACATAATTGATGGGGGAACGACGTCCCATTTCATCAGCTGTCCTCCACCGATGACATTTGAGATGAAGTTCCAAATAGCGCATTTAGATCAACCGATTAGTCGTGACAACGACTTTATTTAATAAATTCAGAAATGTTAATTAAGATTTAACCAATGTTGGGAGAACAAATATTTACTGGTAAGTAGGTAGGTAGTAGTATTTTCTATGGTAAATTGACACCTGACGTCAAATGAGATGTATTTATTTATTCTCGACCTTCAAAAAGTAATACTTGATAGCTTGTATTGAATACACTACGTACTTAGTTAACGGTTTTTAAAAGGCTAATTAACATAAAATGAAACGTTGACATTCGATTTCACAATATATTTTTATGTTAAAGAGCCCTTAAGAATCCGGTCAGATGAAACCATGAAGCCAAGCATTTATTTTATTTATGTAACAAAATCAACACTAGGCCAAAAGGCCTTAGTTTATTTTTGTTCGAAAATAAATGGCGATTTTAATTCTTTTATTTAAGATACATTTTGAGTTTAATTTTTTAATTATTCTCAATTTAAGGTATTATAATATTTATTTCAGGAGTCGTATAATATAAAAGTCTTAAACAATAAAACATATCCCGTTCTGCGCTTGCGACTGTTTTGAAAGCTTTTCAGTTCAGTTTGTTATTATATCAATAGTTTTACTAATGTCCGTTTATTTGTCATACAAAAAGTAACACCTTGTCTGGTTTGAGTTATTTTTATTTAATGACTAGCTGTGTCTTCCCGACTTGGTTCGGCTCAATTTTATCTCTCTATCTGTGTTTTTTTGTATTGTGTGGTTTACTATTAGATAGTGTTTTTCTTTTCTTTTTGACTATTTCGTTGGGATTTCGAAAATATATTTTTAGGGGCCTATGAAAAGACAAAAAATAATGCAAAATAAATTGATTATCACACCATAAGTTATTTATTAACTGGAAAACGTCGACTGCTTTTAGCTAATCTTGCTCTAAGCAGCTGCTAGATTAACATCAAAAATAAATTTTCATTTACACAACGATATTTGTCACCATAAATTTTAATATACGACACTTTCCTAACTCTTTACTTTCTTTACTTCAAGTTTATCGCAATACTATATTCTCAGTGAGGTGAATACTGTATAGCGCTAAAATGTCATACTTGGCATCTAGTTTTAACATTTCACACAACTGTTTTATACAATGCAATAGCGCTATTCCCTGATGACATAAGTTTTGCAATAAGAGAACTATTTTACATGAGAAACTTAAGAACAAGCTTGTTTAGATGTAACAAGCTATGTTCTTGGTGTACTTCAATATAAAGCTGTTACTAGGGGAGTGTTATAAAAGAGTATTTTTTTACAAGATTTGAAAATCTGAAGTTTGTAAATCTGATATGAAAGGATTTTTCTAAATTTTTTTAAGAAAACACCTGTTAGCATTTTACACTAAATCCAGCATGAAGTATAATTAAATTGATAAAAAAAACTTTTTTTTTGTATTTAAATACAAGTATTCGATTCACTCTTCATTCAGTACTCTCTCTTTGACCAATCGAATCAGTCTTGTTTGGTAAAATGTTTATATTCTATGCTACAATAGGGAAATATTTCCAGTAGGTCCTTAAAACTCAGGTCTCAATCGTTCAGTTCCCAACCTAGTTCCTTTTTTTCAGTTCGTAGCGTCGTTTCTTCTTTTGTTTTACTCTTTAACAAGTCCATTCCAAAGGGCAGTCGCTACCAAGCAAAAATAAACAGCCCGGTCAAAAACATCTCAATTAAATTCTGTATAGGATATCTAAAAGCTAAAAAATACCATTGCTAATTAATGCTACCTTTTATAAAGCCGTAGCCTTACAATGTTTACTCCTTAAAATAGAGCAACAACAATATTATTCCAAGAGTAAAGCCGTTATAAATTAAAAGGAAATTATTAATTAGGGAATTGAAATTATGTCTCATAATTTCTTAACCTGGAAAGTTTTGTAAATTGTTTAGCAACTTTATACGATAACAAATTAAGGTTTCAAGTTTTAGAACAAATTGTATTGTTTAGTTTTAACTTGGTTGACGTTATTAAACAATATTTATTAAAAGTTAAGATTCTCCGAAATCGCAAAATAATATCCTAAAATTTTAAACAAGATTTAAACTTTTTGTAAAAATATTTGATTTTTACAAAAAGTTTGAGTTATTAATTATGTATATTCCAGAAAAAAATATTTTTTTTTTAGCATACCAAACCTACCAAACCAAATACCAAACCTTTTTAGTTAACATTAACCAAGACCAAAGGGAAAGTAAAACCGACTCCAAAAAATCAAAACCTTGGCATTATATTCAGTAACACAAATAATATAGCTGCCAATCTACGTCACTTTATAACTTACCTAATTTATCAGTTATCATAGGATATCACAGCATCAATAGAAGAACCAATTTTGGTATTCACAGTGAGGCATCCAATCTCAATTATAGATTCAGTGGGAACTTCCAACGGATTCGGAATTACTTTAGACACGGAAATACAGAAACCAGCTTAGTATTGAAGACAGGTCATGTTATTACCTAGTTTCCACAATAGACACTAGTGATTGCTTTTGAGAGCTACTCCAATATAACTACATAACCTAACATTATTTTTTCATTATTAAGGCTCAAAATATTCACAAATGTTATGCATGGATTTTATTGAGATTTTTCATTAAGCTCAGAATTATTCCTTATTTTAATGGTCTATCTCCACCCTATAAATCTATACTTATAATAAATCTGTAGAAGTGAAAATTCTGTACATTGAAAATATCCAAAAATTAAATGGCGGGGGGTGTTACTAGACCGACACCGAACCCAAAAGTGTGAAAAAAAATATTTTTGTCTGTCTGTCTGTCTGTTTGGTCAGGTATCACGCAAAAACTACCGGTTCGATTACGATGAAACTTGGTATAATTATTCTTTATTATCCTGGGCACCACACTGGGTAGTTTTTATCCCGGAAAAGTATAAACAATAAAAAACAAACTTAATTTTGCGGTTAAAAACTCATTGATAAGTTTCGTCATCCACGCGAACGAAGTCGCAGGCACAGCTAGTTTTAAATATAAATAAAGACCTAGGTGAAATAAGTGGGTTTTGTTGGTCAACGGCAGTCGCGCCATATAAAATATTATAAACAGCTGAACCCAACATAGCTTGGGAAGAGGCTAGGCAGAAGAAGGAAAGAGAAGTAAAAAGAATGATGTAAATAATACTAAGAACGAAAGTCTAAAAGTGATCAATAATATCCTTGTTTCAGAAACCAATATGCCAAATGGAACAAAACATGAAAAAGTGCTATGTAAAGATGTTGGAAGAGAAGTACCAGATGTAAATCACAATATTCCAGATAAACTAGACCCACCAACAACAGCTGCTCCTAGAAAATATGATATTGTATATAGAAACTTCTTTTATTTTGGATACATGCATGCTGCGGCGTTTTATGGATTATATCTATGTTTTATAGAAGCTGAATGGGCCACTGTAATATTTGGTGAGTAGATACACCATATTGTTTTATTTTTATTTTGAGGTATTATTAACTATTATATATATTTTTAGACATATCCTATGAATAAGCAAAATCAATGTCTTCCTTTAGCCTTTTTAAAACCATCAAGCAAAGGTTCTTTATCCTCCCAAAAAGTGTGGAAACTAAGTCCACCAATGTCATCTAAGATAGAAGAAGGATCATTAATTTTTCATTGGTAGCTGTCATCTGGAATCATACCTACTTTCTAAATCAGCTAATGTATGTACCAGCTAAATAACATTATTATTTTTCAGCCTACTTGACATACGTAACAGCCACAATCGGAGTAACAGCGGGAGCTCACCGCCTCTGGTCACACAAGGCTTTCAAAGCCACCTTCTCCTTGCAAGTTACCCTCATGTTATTCCTCTCCATCGCCAATCAAAGAGCCACCCACTGGGTCAGGGACCATAGGGTCCATCACAAGTACAGTGACACCGATGCTGACCCACATAACGCTAGTAGAGGATTCTTCTACTCGCATATTGGTTGGCTGTTTGTGAAAAAGCATCCTGAGGTCAAAATACGTGGGAAGTTGATGGATATGTCGGATATTTACAGTAATCCGATTTTGATGTTTCAGCACAGGTAAGTTATCCTACGAGTATTTTGACTGACAAATTGTTTTGACAAACATTCATGGCAGTCGGCTATCTTTCCGCCCTTGTCATAACAGAAACGAAGACATAGGAAAATAGTGCTTTAGATAAATTCCTTTAAAATACAGTTTTTATTGAATATGTCGCTTCGATGTCTTTGATCTCATTCTTTACATTTTTCTTCAATACGACAATAGCAAAATTGTGGTTATATTTTTAATATAATTATATTCGATATTCGCGAAAAACAAGCCTAAATACTGAATAGGCAGCAACAAAATTGTTATCGCTTTCCACTTCTTATTTCAAACAGCCGTGCTAAGTCATGTTAAGTTACTGAATTAGAAGTGTTTTATTTTTTAATGTTTTGTATAATACATTTTCAGGCACGCCAAGTATCTCCTTCCTATGATGTGCTTCGTGTTACCAACCATTATCCCCATGATTTTCTGGGGCGAGACCTTCAACAACGCTTGGAACATTGTCATGACCAGATACATCTTCAATGCCCACATCTTTTTCTTAGTCAACAGTGCCGCCCATAACTTCGGAAACAAGCCTTATGATAAGAACATATTATCCAGTGAAAGTAAAATCGTTTCTTTCGCTACTTTTGGTGAAGGTTTCCATAACTACCACCATGTCTTTCCTTGGGATTATAGAAATGCTGAAATCGGTGGTACTGTTCTAAATTATACAAAGGTTTTTATAGATTTGGCAGCTGCTATCGGATTGGCTTATGATTTAAAGACAGTTTCTCGAGATATGGTTTATAAAAGGGCTTTGAGAACAGGCGATGGTAGTCAGTCTCTTAAAATTGAAAATACCGAATGACCTTCAAAATAAACTATTTAATTTAACAATTTATTGATCGTACCATCTTTATAAGATGAGACAAATTCTGAGACAAATTAATCACCTTAAATCAAAAAATGTTGCTATGTTTGTTTTTTATTCTGTGTTTATACATTAATTACGATAGCTGCAGACGGATGACTTAAAAAAAACCAATTTACTTAAATTAAATTTATTATAAAAGTGAATTACAATATAATAAACTATATCTAATAATTAAGTACGACTCAGTTCGGCGATTGAACAATAAGTGGCTTTTTCCCAGGCTTGCGGATCGGTAGCGCGATGTTTCCAATAAAGTCTTGTCAGCACCTCGTGTCCGCGCCTCGTGACTATGCAGGCTGATGCAATCGATGTTTTAGGTGTAATTAGGTTGTTGCCTGGTCAGCGATTGCCTAAGAGTACCATGGTATAACACCTCCCGCCAAAGATCAGCATTTATTTGAAGACTTTTGTTGAAAATAATGCTGAGTGGTTATCCGGTGTCGGTTGACTTGCAGTTGCAGGCTCGACGTCCGGTTTCTTATTCAATCCTTCTTTAAGTTGAAATTTCATAATGTATTTCTTGATGACGATGTAGCTAACAAGTACAGTTGCACTTAATAAGAAAATGTACAACGGTATTGTAGTATGATATAATGTTGTATCTCTGGGTTTCATAAAATTTACAGGAGATTGCAATTTTATCTTGGTATTGCTGGCATGCAAATTTTCTAGATTAATTGAGTCTAGTGTTAATGTTGAATGTGAGAGCGGGAAATGTTCAGGATCTTGCAATGATACGTCTATTATCTTCATAACTTGTCCCCTTGTACGGTCGTTACTGTTCATGATAGTGAACTCCGGTGTTCGCAAGAAGCATCCTTTTGGTAGTATAACTAGATAGCTTCCTCGTAAGGTCTCATATATATTTCTTTCACACGACGATTGGACCTTGGTAGCTATCGGGAACGAGATTGTATAATGTTTTTCATCCAATTGCTCTATAGCTTCCTTGTTCATTATCACGGTTGTAAGGTTGCAGGACGAATCGATCTTCTGAGACGTGAGAAGCTGTTGGACGCAGTCCACACGATGTTCGCGAATAAAGCTATGTTCTTTCTCACAGATATACCAGATACCTGCCTTCGGACATTCTGTCTCTATGTACATGTAATCTGTCTCATGTATTACTATATAAGGAGAGGGAGGTATAATGACTTGGTGGTTTTTATTAGGAACAATGGATAATTTATAGAAGTCGTATGTATTAGGCAAGAATATCGGTACTTTGAATACTATAACTATCTTATCATTACTATAATAAGAGCCCAATTTAATTATATCTATATACTCTCTAATAGTTATATCTAATATTTCATTATTACTATATAAACTACGTAATTTACTTAACATATCTTTTAACGCATTTAAGTTAATCAATGAATGATGTGAACTCTTAGCGTGAATAAAAGCTAGAACGTTTTCTATTCTTAACAATTCTTCAGACTCTTCTTCTATGTTGTCTCCGAGTATCAAAAGTAATTGCGAAAGGTGAGCATATTCTGTTAAGTCTACAACTGTATTGGTAATATTCATAACTCTATTGACCATTAGATTAATTTTCTTCTGATTACTAACTATTTTATCTAATATTTTTGAATGCTGCGACATCCATTCCTTGCTTAAGCTGACATGATCATTATATTGTGAAGCTAATTTTTGCTGATTATTCTGAAGAACTTCAATGGCCTCGTTATATTTCAGAGCATCCGTATAATCTAGATTACCCGATATGCTTTTAATTACTGAGCCTAGCCCATCTATAAGTCCTCGTTTTACGCGAGTTGAAGTAAATGTCTGTAACTGATCTGAGATTTTACTTAACTTACTGCTAAGATATTCAATGTGGGGTTCAAACAAGAAGCCTGTTTTCTTATTTAACTGAGGTCGAATGTAATTTAGTTGCCTTTTTACAAAAGAGACTTTATTCTCAAAATCGTTCAAATCAATAACTTGTATAAAGGAATGATGTCGGGAAATTATCTTTGTAGAGCCTAATTTAAAAGGAAGAAGTCCTGGTCCATTATCAAGACTTTCAAGTTTTACCTCCTGCGCGGCTACTGCTTGCAGCAGGAACATCAGGGGTATCCTGTAACAATTGTGCACTTTTAGGCACCCTTTTCAAACGAGACTTAGCTACCGGACCTCGTTTTTTCCTAGTATATATATGTATCGGTAGGTCCGCTAACACTCTATCGTGCGTAAATCGCGGTGCCAATTTTTGACGATTAGCTAAGGGATTTTTCACAAAGATTTGCTGTTCAGGGTCAAAAGATTTTTCCGGTTCACGGGTTTTATTTAAATTTTCTATGATATTTGTTCTACGATTTAAGGAATCCTCACTAATAAATTCATAAACCGTTTTCATCCTAGAACGATGATTAAGCATATATTGCATTAAATGTTCATTAATATCTATGTTTAGAGGATCTCGAGGGTCAAAGTGACCATTTATGACCTCTAACGGTCTGCATTTGGTGAAACTATGAATAGTACTGTTATAGGCTAAAACAGCGTAGGGCATTAAGTTAATAACTGATTCACCACGATTTTTTAATTTAAATATTCTTAAGTGTTCTAATAAAGTGGAGTGAAGACGTTCGACCATCCCGTTTTCATTCGGTGTGTGAGCTAAAATCTTATGATGTTGTATCTTATGTGTCCTAGTAAACTCTGAGAACAACTGATTAGTAAATTCAGTTCCTCGGTCAGTTACTACTGTTAATGGGACACCATGGTGTGTGCAATATATCAACAAAGCCTGAATAACACTCATAGCGGTTCCATCCCTCAGGTGGTATGCTTGAGCATATTTAGAAAAGGAATCAATGATAGTAAGAAATTTCTCAGTTTCCGCAGTGAATAAATCAAGATGGACTACTTCGAAAGGTTTGGCTGGTGGAGGCACTAAGTGTAACTGTTGTCTTATTGGATTACGGTCATATTTACTCTGACCACAAACAGTACATTCATTAATATACTTAGATATCTGTTCTTTCATCTTAGGCCAATAATAATTTTGAGATAGTGCAAGATAACATTCGTCTATACCTCGGTGGTTCGTTTTACCTTCGTGGTACTTTTGAATGATGTCCTGTTGGTTTAAATATTCTTTAACGTTTTGAATTTCTTTTTTTGTTAAGACTAACTTCATAGATGAACTCTTAAAATTATTCTGGATGATAGGTACGATAGTATACATTTCAAGCGGGGGAGTAATTAAGATACCAGTTCTAACCTTAGGATTGACATATTCCTTAATTGCATTTACTAAATCAGTTTCGAGATTAGATCTGGACAATTGTATGGAGATACGGGTATGAGTATCGAATGGTTTAGAGACAGAGGTTTTACCCTTAAAATTATCTACAATAGCGAAATGAATTTGCCTAGTAAATTTGTTGAGAGGGTCATCCGTTATCGGTACCTCTAAAATAGGTTTTTCAGCATCTGTATGTGCTGTAAGGGTTCTAGAATTATCTAAACTGGGTTGATTAACAGTGGGATTGACGGCAACTGAACTAGTCTCTTCATTACAAAGCTCAATTCTAGATAAAGCGTCGGCATTGGTGTTGAATTTACCCTGCTTGTAAATTACTGTAAAATTGTATTCGCTTAGTTTTAATCGCCATCTAGTTAATCGAGAGTTGGGTTCTTTGAGATTCATGACCCATTGGAGCGGTTTATGATCGGTGATAATTTTAAACTTGCGACCAAATAGATAGGGGCGGAAGTATTTTGTTGCCCATACGATTGCTAGTAACTCCTTCTCTATCGTGCTGTAATTGATCTCACTAGTATTAAGAGTACGCGAAGCATACGCTATAGGCTTATCACTACCTATAGTACCTTGAGAGAGCACAGCACCGATGGCTAAATTAGACGCGTCAGTGGTTAGGATAAATTCCTTTGTGAAATCAGGATATTGAAGGATTGGGTCATTCGTTAAGAGTGTTTTACATTTTTCGAAGCAATTGATATAATCTGAATTAAGAGTTATTTTTGAACCCTTTTTCAAACATTGGGTAAGAGGTTTCGTTAAACGAGCAAAATCCGGGATAAATTTGCGGTAATATCCGAGTAAACCTAGGAAACGTTTTATCTCTGTAGGGGTCTTAGGTAAAGGATAATTTTGTATTGCGGTTATTTTATCAGGGTTCGGCTTAATGCCGTCTCTACTAATAATATGGCCTAAATATGCAGTTTCTAATTTTAAAAATTCCGATTTGTCTAACTGAATTTTAAAATTTGACTCCCGTAATCTCTTGAATACTTTTTCTAAATTATTTATATGCTCCTGAAGGGAGGTACTGAAAATGACTAGGTCATCTAGGTAGACTAGACAAATAACGTTTTGTAACCCTCTGAGGACATTGTCCATGACCCGCTGAAAGGTAGAAGGTGAATTCTTAAGACCCATGGGCATTCTTAGAAACTCAAAGTGCCCATGTTCTACATTAAACGCGGTTTTTGGTATGTCTTCTGGGGCCATTTCTACTTGGTAGAATCCGCTGGCAAGATCGAGTGTAGTAAAGTATTGGCAGTTTCCTAGTTTATCTAAAATATCGGCAATATTTGGTATGGGATACTTATCGTCGATTGTCTTTTCGTTTAACTTTCTAAAGTCAACGACGATTCGCCATTTAGTTTTTCCCGAAGCATCCGCTTTCTTTGGTACAACCCAAATAGGCGAGCTCCATGCGGATTGTGACGGCCTAATAATACCTTGTTCTAACATTTTTTTAACTTGACTCCTTACTTCGTCGCGGTGTACGAACGGATACCTATAGCTTTTTGTATATACTGGCATCTCGTCGGTGGTTTTAATATTGTGCTTAATTTTATTGGTAAAAGTTAACGGTTCACCTTCTATATAAAAAATGTCTGCATACTGTGCGCATAACGATTCTAAATTGGCACGCTCTTCCGGATTTAAATGGTCTGTACGCAACTTCGAAATCACGTTTTGAGCGCGTCGCGATAATTGTTTAGTGCGGCTGCACTGAACATTGTACACCTCGGCGGTCACTTGCCGATCGACAGAAAATATGACGTCATTACTACTAGGGTTCGTAACCTCTAGTATGCCACGACTTTTATTAACGGTAGTGAGGCAAGGTCCTAATATACATTTAGAGATAATTTGCTGCGGTATGAACGCCTCACCGTCTTCAACATTGATAGGTAAATTTATTAGCTTCGAAGAATACGCCGGTATTATTTCCTCATAGAGATTACAATTACGCGAATCATAAACCTTAATCGGATTAGTGGCGTGTCTGGTTTTAAAGTGCATATTTTTATAATCTATATTCGATTCCCACTTACTTAATAAATCTGATCCAATTAATCCGTCGAAATAGTCATGAAATTTATATACAAATAGCTTTATATTGTCCGACTCATTGAATTCCGGGAAGCACGGTAACACGATAGTATTGTCCGACCGTCTTATTGCGTGGAAATTAACAACTTCAAACGGTTCATAATTTAGTGGTATATGAGAGTAATATCTGGATCAATCTCCAAAACGGGCGTATTCGTGTGATCGCTCTGGTGCTTTTCAGATATTGATATTTAATGGTAATTATGTATTTCATTGAAAATAATGATATTCAAATAGTACATTTTTACTATTGGCCTTCAATTTACACCATCAGTTATGAAAATATTTAAGTTTCAAAAATTTCGTGACCAGAGCAATCATAATTGGTGCCAGGGCGATCATAAATGGTGAAATCAGTGAAACATAAATAAATATATTGATAAAATATTATTTATTTAGGCGTTTTCAGTCATATTCAGTGAACAAGATTATAATAATATGTAAGAGTCATACATGTATATAAAAAATCGGAATATTTTATTTAAAATAATTGCTAAAATAACAAATTAACATAATTATAAAAATGAACTTTTGGCTTAGTTTCATTTATTTGGACTTAAGTAAACCACTTCTAGGTAAATGAGACAAAATTAAAATCCTTTTGAAATCAATTCTTTATTGTACACAAATACATTTCATTTAATATACATATATTAATTAAAGTTGATGTACAGAGGTGAGCTTAACTCAAAATTGAGTTTTCTTCCGGCAAACCTTTGAGTTATAGTTAGATTATTATTAAGTGGTGAGGAAGATAGAAGTGTACAACTTTCATATTTTAATATACATACATACAAATACTACATATAGTACGTATATAATACATGGACTACATAACTCAAATAGAAAGGAAATGTTCTTTTATCTTTCTCCTAAAAACGTTCAGCGAGGGGCTATTGCGCAAGGAATGTGGAAGTGAGTTCCAGGGGCGCACAGCACGAATAGCAAACGATTCGTCTCAACGACTAGAGGAGTGAAGAGGAGTGCGAAGGAGAAGAGAAGAAGAAGTACGACAAGGCTTGCCCCTGGGGACCAGGAATTCAAAGCGTTCCTACAGGTAGCCTGGATATTTAGGGTTGTGCAAAACTGAGTAAAGGAGACAGAGAATATGAGAATCTTGACGTTGCCGAATAAGCAAACACTTCAATCTAGCCCGGAATTCCGACACGTGGTCGTACTTCCGAAGACCAAATATGAAGCGGATGCACAAATTCTGCAGACGTTCGAGTTTATTTAGAAGTTCCTCCGTTGCATCTAAATAACATACATCGGCATAATCCAGAAGAGGTAGTAGAAGAGATTGGGCGAGAGTGATTTTAGTCTGAAAGGGCAGGAACTTCTAGAGGCGCTTTAGGGAGTGAAACGAGCAAAAGACCCTCCTACTTACCTCAGAGACATGGGTATCCCATGACAGATGGCAATCCATGTATACACCCAGATTTTTGGCTATTTTGGAGTATGCTATAGAAGCCGAATTATAAAGTATAGGTGGAAGAGATTGATGATCCAATAGGCTGTAAAAATGTCTGCCACCAATAATGAGAGCTTGAGATTTTGTAGGATTAACTAAAAGACCAAAAGATTTAGCCCACGGATGGATATTACTAAGATCATTGGTGGCGGCAATAGCATTGGATATACTGTCAAAGCTACAGTGGCGGTACAACTGCAAGTCGTCTGCGTAGAGGTGGTACTGAGAAGAAAGAACTGAAGTTATAGAATTGATAAATATAGAAAAAAGAAGGGGAGAAAGGACACCACCCCGGGGAACGCCCGTCGTAAGTTGCGGGAGGAGAGACATTGAGGGAAGAGAGGATCCCTAAGAGTATGTCAAAATCAACTGAATTGAAAGCACTGCTAAAATCCAAAAGTACCAGGACTGTTAGGAACTTCCTCTCCATGGCCAGTCGTATGTCGTCGGTAATTTTAACAAGTGCAGTAACAGTACTATGGCCAGGGCGAAATCTGAGACTCAGAAGGCTGTTAGAGGAAAGGTAATTAGACAGCTGATCTTGAACAACGCCCTCAAGGACCTTGGATAGGACAGAGAGAATGGAAATGGGACGATACTGTGATACGGATGTTGGATTGGCGACTTTAGGAAGCGGTAGGATATTGGCCTTTTTCCAGACGGAAGGAAAGGAACTTGTAGTCAGGGAGAAATTAATGATGTGGTTGATAACTGGTACTATATATTCTAAGATGGGAAGGAACATTTGGAATTGTAGGCCGTCATCACCTACCGCTTTTGTGGAAATGGAAAAAAATGATTTTTCAACATCTCTCTCCACAACGGCTTTAAATGTGAACGAGGTACATAAGGTACGTAAGGTAAGGTAAGGTAGGTAAATACGTCAAAATCGGTTTATGGGTTTAGGTTACCTAAAGAAACCCAGGAAAGGTTATAAATTAAAGGTTATATGCATAGTTCATCATTTGTCATTGTTGCAGTCTGCTACTACTACTTAAAATAGATTTATAACGTACAATTAATGCAAAATATCATTGCTCTGGTCTTTTTGGACAGAGCAATCACAGCCATAGCGATCAGAAAAAGTCACAAAATCATAAATTTAGCCGAATTTTAAAGCAGTAGAAAGTTGTCATTACTTCTCATAAAAAACATCATAACGATCACTTAATTCACATAACAAACACTTTTGCAAGCTAACTATTTAATTTAAATAACGTGCCATAGCAATCATAAAATTCGAGAACCAAATCCAGAACAATCATAAACTTACCTTCGTAATGTTGGAGCGCGGGAACGTGGCGCACAGGTATCCTCCTCGGCGGTTAGACCACTACCAGCGTTACCTCGCGGGAGGGGAATAGAGTGTCTATATCGCGTAACTAGGGATGAGCGCGATGTTTTACCTCAGCGCAGAGTGATGAGATAAAATGCTCGGTCACGACTTTAAATTCAAATTGTGGCAAAAGTATTGTTAATATAACTAAAAATATTTTATTACCATGAAGAATAACTATTTGTTATGTAATCTAAATAAGTTTTTTCATATGAACCTTCTCATTAAAAAGTTAAAGAATGTTTTTTTCATTCAATCGGGAGTTGGGTCAACCCAGAGCGATCAGGATTTTAGGCTTTAAGATTTTTTTTTTAATATTTAAAATAAACTTATTCTTAATATTAGCCTTGTACCACGTAGATCAGACACCGAACTGTGTATAAAAAAATATTTTGAAAACGTTTTTCGAATTTAAAATGGGTTTATCCAGCCCGACATGAAAAAAAATGCCTCTCGAGATCGACCCATCTACGTACTACTTCAGGGCTAATAAAAGATTGGTTAGCGCCTGTGTCGATTAACAATTTTAAAGGTGGATTACAGATTTGAATATACGGTAGTTGCCGCTGAGTCTGAATATTTATTTCTATCTTGGCTTGGTGGATGGGCCTGCTATCTGAAAATCCTCCTCTTGATTACTCGGGGGAAGGTCTTCCGAAGCTTCTATAGCGCTTGGTGACATATTAGTATAGTAACCTTGATCGTTATAATTACTATCAGAATACAATAAATTGTCGCAATACTCCGGCTCGTTGTAATAAGACTCCTCGTATTGTTCGTAATAGGGGCCGTATTCATAGTCCGGACATTCATTAAAATTTAATTCTCTAGATTTAAGGTAATTACTAGGTGGTGGGTTGCCAGATTTTGACCAGTCATGTCCTCTAAAAGGCATAGGCTTACTAACAAAATGACTTACACCACTCATAGGAGTAGGCCTTTGGGGTCCAGGTCCACCAGGCACGTTACGCGGGGGTAACCTAAATACATTACTGCGGTCATTATAGTTAGGAGGCAGAGCTCTAAACATCTGTTGAGTACGTGTCGGGCCAGTATTCGCAATATGAGGCCTCCAAGCTTGCTGCTGAGGCTGTATAGGATGCGGGCGTGAAGCGCCAGGCAACGCAAAACGATTTGGGTTAGGTAACGGCGTGTTAATAGGGGGATTATACTGAAATTTAAATTGGGGGTTACCTTTAGGCTGTTTAATATCTAAGAAATTATTATTTCTTTGTTGTAAGTATAATGTATTAGTTTCTTCCTGTACAAATTCTAAAGCTTGCTCTATAGATACAGGACGCATGCACCGAATACGCGAACCTAACGGGTCCTTTAATCCGCGCAAATATGATTGCAACGTAAGTTTCTTGTAAAGTTCACGCTTCGCTTCCACGGTGGTAGGCAGAGCGTCATGTAAAGTTACATAGGTCATTATTATACTAAATAAATTTTGACAGCGTTCATAAAATTCCTGAGGGGAATTTTGTCCTTGTGAGAGTAAGGATAAATCATTGTAAAGTGCAGTTTCGTCTCGTTGATCTGCAAAATTATTTATTAACGCGGTACGAATACCTATCCAGTCTGTTGGGATGCCATTGGAGTTAATAAGGCGAGCTGCATTGCCCGTGACTTTATTTAATATACCGTTAAGCAAGGATTGGTTTTCTAACTCATGACCTGGTTCAACCTTTAAAAATCTTTTTACTAACTCGTCGCATAAACTAATAAATCTCGTTAAAATATTAGGGTTCCCATCGAATTCTGGGACTAATCTAAGGGCCTTAAAGATAGCGTCAATGGGGTCTCTTTGTACCCTAGTACTTTCCTCCATTATAAATTCTAAATTTCTACTAGAATCAAATCTACTAGCTACGTCCCTAAGGGATCCGGAACTGGATTGCTTAGGATGGAAAATCTTGAAGGATTTTATGACACACTTAGGAAATAACTTACAGGAAGTAACACAAGAGCGATTCAAATGTACTTACAGTATCATAGCTTGGTTCTTCTTCGTCAGCATCAATGTCTGGATGCACCGGCTACAGCTTACGTGGTTCTGGATTCTCGACGTGGTCTGGAGAGCACGCGCAGCGGCTATGCGGAGCCGACAGATTCGATATTAGAGTCTTTCAAAAGCACCGCACGCTGCTTTGAGAATCCTACCGACTGCGCCAATTACGATAGCTGCAGACGGATGACTTAAAAAAAACCAATTTACTTAAATTAAATTTATTATAAAAGTGAATTACAATATAATAAACTATATCTAATAATAAAGTACGACTCAGTTCGGCGATTGAACAATAAGTGGCTTTTTCCCAGGCTTGCGGATCGGTAGCGCGATGTTTCCAATAAAGTCTTGTCAGCACCTCGTGTCCGCGCCTCGTGACTATGCAGGCTGATGCAATCGATGTTTTAGGTGTAATTAGGTTGTTGCCTGGTCAGCGATTGCCTAAGAGTACCATGGTATAACACATTCTTTATGTTTATTGATATAATAAATAAGTTTTCTACGGAGTATCTAAAGATTTTTTGCCAGGAACCCTTCCCGTCTACTGAACTATGCCTTTAACTTAGTACAAACAAATCTATATGGACTCCTTTTAAATATTGGTGCTACATATTGACGCCATCTTAAATTTTAAACTGTAACGATTTCCTAATAAAGAAATTAAATAAACAAAGTCACTATATGCCGACTGATTCAGGCCATTGCTCTTTCGGAATGCAACTCTTTCAAGTACTTTCAACTCACCATATTTCTTACATTACAATTTAAAATACCCTAAAAGTCATTACCAACTAAAAACGCATTATTTTACTATAAAATTTTAATGTGGTGTCGCCACGGTTGTAGCTGTTTATGAACGTTCCCCATAGAGTAAAAAGTAAACTCTACAGAGTGAGTGTATCGCTAAAATCCCTAATGCACAGAGCGTAAGTACCATGAGCTTTTTGGCTGTATGTAGTACATTCGTTTACTGTTTTAAATTATTTTCCGCACGACAGACGTTTATGCGAAAATTTCGGTAATTCCCATATTATTGTGGTAATATTAGGGTTTGAGATAGTTTATTAAAGCAGCGCGCTCTGTTTTGATACTATTTTCACGACGAAACTAGTTCAGACCAATGCTTACAGTTCATGGTCTGATATGTGCACTCTGTAGTTTATTTTCTATCTTCTAAGACATTCCCATTTTAGAACGTCGTATGTCATAATTTGAACATCAAAATAAAACTATGGAAACAAAATCCGGTTTCTATAATGTCTTTGATGGTCACAATACTAATTATAACAAATAACCGACCTTTTATACTGAACTTAAAATATTTGGTGTTAATTTTTTTTTAGATGTATGGTTCCGTACTCATTTTTAGGGTTCCGTACCCAAAGGGTAAAATGGGACCCTATTACTAAGACTCCGCTGTCTGTCTGTCCGTCTGTCTGTCTCCAGGCTGTATCTCATGAACCGTGATAGCTAAAAAGCTGAAATTTTCACAAATGATGTATTTCCGTTGCCGCTATAACAACAAATACTAAAAACCACATAAAATGAATATTTAAGGGGGGCGCTCATACGACGGTGGTACGGAACCCTTCGTCCGCGAGTCCGACTCGCACTTGGCCAGTTTTTTTTATATTATTTTCCTAAAGAAATGAGCACTAAAACCATATAATTTATTATTCTAGGTTTTTATGTTATTGTCGTGTAATTTGCAAGTCATTAGTGTCTAGCTATCGCATTAGCATATTATTATGTACCTGTAATGATAGTTTTAGCGTTTACACATAAATAAAAGAAGTAAAAACTGATGTAATAGTATTTTATTATCAAAACACAACAATTCAAACAATGCTTAAATGCTTGTGATAGAGTTAAAATGCTTCTTTTGGCCTGACTTTTCTCTATGCTTTTGGTCGGCTTCCAGTCTTCTTGAGTGAAAACCGTATTTTTTATAGAACCTTTAACCTACATTACTGTATAATAAACATAACATACCATCACGCCTGTATCCCCGAAGGGTTAGGCAGAGGTGTACCAATGTACACCCACAGTTCGCCGGTATGTTTAGGTCCCATGTAATAGGGGGCGAGCCTATTGCCACTAACCGGGCACAAATCCAAACTCCGACCTGCTACTGAGAATTTCATAGAAAAACCCAAAACACCTTGGTCGACTTGGGAATCGAACCCAAGACCTCTAGCGTAGCAGTTGCGCTTAGCACCACTAGGCCAACGAGGCAGTAACATAATAAACTACACATACATAATGATACCATATTTTACTTTTCAGTAACAATTTCAACGAGCTAAATGAAAACCACGCTTATGTAAAACCGTTGTCATTGTTTATGGACGTCAGTAATTTATTAAAGTACTGAATTATAACCTGTATTTTATCGAAAATAAATTGTCTTTATCTTTGTAACATACAAAACAAATTGTCAGTTCTCAGTTAAACAATACATATATCAAATATTATCAAAAAAAATATAATTATAAACACTCCTTTTTGGGCAGTCGTGTAAAAATTAAAAAACACTCCTGCCATGTCAAAAAAAATTAAAAACAAGTCAAATATTTGCAGTCGGGGGACCTGTAATGAATTGTTCCAAGTAACCGACCCCGTCGACCAAGCTGTGACGTCACAAGCCTCCACTCCTGAACTTTAAAGCGGTTTATCTTCGTATTTTGTAATTGCTTTGATAAAAGAAAAAATACGTGTCTATTATAATATTTTGATAATCTAAATGTGGTGGTGGACTAAATTGATTTTGACGTTTCATACCCAGTCATCTACCCTATTATTTAAAAAAATGTGGTATTAAAAAAACGTAATACGTATTTAATTTATTCATAAAGAGAAGAGTATTATTAATTACTCTTTCAGGATAGCTTGTAAGACAGGACAAGGAAAAATATGTAAATAATACGATCGCAACCTTAATATTCATTCTAAGAGTGCGTTTTTCCAATATAATTATATTTTTTACTTTTTCATTTACACTAAAAAATATCGCCGTCAGTTCATAGTATTTTGTCACGGAACTCTAAAAACCAAAAAATCTATTCCACCATTAAGTTTTAAAGTCCCAATAAACTTATGTGCCAGATATTTATTATTATTATAATACGTTTAGACATTAACTGTGTTATTAAGTTATTTTTAACTAACAATATACCCACTATATTTACACCTCTCAACTTATTAAAACAACAGGAAGAGCAAGACCATCTTATACTGGTCTTCCAGTTTAGGAGAGGTCTTGTTGACTAAACATAATATATGTAGGTAGGGTTCAAAGTATACTGGTGTTCAAATTAGTTCCAAGTAATGTTTGGTTTTAACTCATTAACGGGTTTGTAAATGATTGATGAATGTGAAGGGTTGACTTGAGAACAAATTCTTATTTTAGAACTTTCGTTTACCGTTAAATTTTGCAAATTGTAGGTATTTTATGTTCATGTTTGGAACAATTCAGTGTCAAAAAGGCTTTGTATACAGCTTACTATATGAAATAAAAATGGCTAGTAAAAAAACCTTATCTTTTTATAGGCGAATAAATGATGTAAGGTATTTAAGGTTTCATAATTTTGCCATATTAATAAAATTGTTGATATAATCGAAGTTTGTTTGATAATATAAAAGTACCTAGATGTAAATTTAACTACCACACTTTTTTCACACATAAATTATTACCTAATGTATAAAACTTATTGTATAAAAATACTCAAAATGATGTAATATTACAACAGTTTAATTTTACGGAACGTTTGACAGGAAAACAATAAAAGGGGATCATTACCAAATATTATCATATAAATTGAACATGTCTATTTGACAGGGAAAGACGTGGAGTCGCAATTATATTAAAGAAAAAAACATGATTCATCATTAAAATTTACGTAGGTAAGTAATTAAATTGCGTGTTGATCAGACAAAATAAAAAATATTCCATTAATATTTTCCATTTTACTAAAATTAATTTATATAACAAGAAGTAATATATAATAATAATATATATAAATGTAGCAAGCGTTTTGCTAAGCAGCTCAGACCTTAATCTTGTTTAAGGATGTATTTAGTTTTTGCATTTAAGGATGCACCATAAACGTCATATTATAATGTCAAATGGAATGAAGCGTTCACTATATAAGTACGGTGCAAAAAGAAGAAAAAAGAAGTACCAAAAAGTAAAGTAAAAGCGCATTATTGCATTTAACATAATGCACATTATTGAAAATACATAGCAACGACCAAAAAAAAACTAGGTGTATTTCTACTCCACATCTTTCCCTGTCCTACAAAACCGCCGTTATGATTTGTGCCTGTCCCGCGTCACGTGATTTCAGTCACACGTCACAGCGGGGGCGTTGTTATTTACCTTTTTGTCTTCAAGAGCTTTATTTTTAATATAGAAGGGGTTGTTCATGTGTCTTCTTGTCAAGGGGTAAGATTGGTACTTAATGAGAGTTTAGCTTAATACTTTGAGTGTTTGGTTTAACTTCCAAATTTTGTTTTCATGGGGTGAAAATTTGGTTGAGAGATTTGGAGGGATGTTCAGAAGAATAAAGTAAACATGTTTTCAGTTTAGAGTGTAGTTTTCAGCCCACTTAATGCTCTCAGTTCTAGTATACTACGGACACAAAATATACTTTCAAATAAACATAAATAAAAACCTGGTTTAATTTGGAACTCATCTTCAATTGTATAAAACCCTCTGCTGCATTGCTCTTTTTAGTTTATAAGTCACCTTTATTTGTTACTTGCCAGTCACAACTTATAGTATTCAATAAAATATGCAACAAAAGAAGTAAAAAAATATTTTAATCATCTTTTAATCATTCACATAGCTGCGATCAACATCGATACAAGGAACAAAGATAAACTAGAAACGACACGTCCTGCAGAGCTGGCCCTATAGTACCCCATGCCTCTGGTAACCCTATCCATTTCTAGCAGACCAGCCATGATCTCCTGGTTGTTCTGGATGATCCTCTCCGGGGGCAGAAGGAAACCGTATTGGCCGACGTCACGAAGCTCAAAAAGATAGACGATTGGGACTTGTGCTACTCCTTTCACCCAGTCGAAACTTGAGCCGCTGACCTCGTCTGAAGTAGAAAAGAACGGTTTAACTACGAGTATATGATAAACATAATTATGAAAAAATCTCTCACAGATCTATTTTTAAAGGGGACTGTTTGGATCAAATCGTGTACATAAGTCAAAAACTTTACATTAGACAAAAACCCGTTGCCGTATTTGTTATTTTAAAAACACTGTCGCGTCTTTATTGTGTGACTGTAGCATCTTGATATTTTGCTATGATGTTATTACATAATGATTTCAGATGCTTTATGACGTGAGTTTAATTTTATCATAACTTCAATTAATTTTTTGGAACGATGGTTCTTTTAGTCTAGACTCTTGACAAAATACAATCTTTCATAACATGTAGGGATGATAAAACTTGCGTTACTTACACAAAATATCAGCTGATGTTCCTACTTGGTAGTCGGTGCCATATTTTTCTTTAAGTTTGTCCATTCCTCTGATAGCAATTTCGTACTGAAATAAAAAATACAATATGAAAATACAAAATTATAAGGAGACTTCTTGAAGAGCTTGTAGTTACAAAAATAGAAACGCTTCTGCAAATAAGCAGAACATGCACTTTTCAATTTCTCTACATTGAATAACGATGTATTTATAATTAATTCACTTGCATTTCTTATAATTAAGTTTTTTTTAAGTGGCCTATGCTTGTAGAGGACTAATTCTAGAATTTTCGTGGGCATTTTTAATATTTCTTAGTTGTACAAAACCGTTCAAAACTCACCATATTGGCATAATGAGGAGTCTGCAACACATGTTCCCCAGCCAAATGACTATAAGGCACTAACACCATTTGCGAGTACGAATGGAAGGCAAAGTAGTAGACCATGTTGCCTTGCTTCTGTATAGTTAGTACATAATTAGCTATAGCCCTTGACTCAGGTTCTGAGAACTCGACTGGTCCAGCAAAGGTTTCTGCGCAAGGATTCTGGGAAGCTCCTACGGCTGTAAGAGAAATTAATGGAAATTTAGTCGATGATCTTATTAAAATAATAGTTTATGTAAAAAAGTCAATAAAAAAATTAATACTAATGTCTGAGGTATCATCAATTTTTTTTTTTTTTTTTTTTTATCGTCTTCAATTTTATTGCTGTAGATGTGGCATAACATATAGTACATTCAAAAATAGACTGTAAAAACATACAGGTGAATTAAGAACCTCCTCTTTTTGAAGTCGGTTGAAAATACTAGTGACCCGTAACTTTACATGGATAGCACAATGTAATATGCCTGTTTTTTCTTTAGTAGTGTCGTAAGAATAAATTAATACTACTGTATCAGTTTGTTGCATTGAGAAAGCTAATTTTAGAAATGCAATTAATACTAGTATAAATAGAACTAGTACTCTTTTTAGTAGTGCATGTTTAAGTAAATACATTTTTCTAACAGGGACCTTACCAAGAGCTCTTAAAGCAAGACTGCTGCGGTTGAGTAAGCGGGACAGCGCTATGCGCAGTGTAGTACGCCATCTCGCTTCCACAACACAACAGTACATATATCAATTTGGGTTGAGGTGAACTTGATCTAGAAAAACTCGCGTTTATTTCTTAAGTATGTCAATATAATTTACGTTATCACGAATTACTAGTGGATAATGGGGATTTATCGGATATAAAATGTACTCAAATGATAACAATTTAAATAATAATTGTAGATAGAATGCTATACTATCTAATAAGTCAGATATGCAGTCGGAATCTAGCACCTAACCAAAATAGTAAAACCTATTAATTTTCTTTGCTTGAGTATTTGAAACAAGTAAATTTTATAGAACATATATACAAATGTTGTTTAAATACCAACGTAGTCTAATTGTCAAAACTTATCACTTCTTTAGCTTAGCCTTTTCACAGACTATGTTGTGGTCAAGATTCTTGGGCTGTTTATAGTACACGAAGTAATTCCACATAATGTTTGATGATGATTTACAACCAACTACAAAAAGAGTTCTCAATTCGTCTATGTTTTTCTTTGTATGTATTTTATCATTTGAACATCATTTAGGAAGAACTTACACATCCATACGAATCCAAAGTTTCTGTTCAAGTCGATTCCGTTGCTAGTATCATCGCTCAGGGAGCCGCAGGTCGTGTGGTTAGCCGTGTTCCTGTTCTTTCTCCACATTCGGTTCTGTAAAATTAATATTATTGTATTATACTAGATACTTTCATAAAAAAATAATTTTAATCTCCTGAAGGGATAAGTAAACTGTAAAGACAAAGGTATTTCATAAAATGAATAAATCTAACTTATCGGGAAATTCTAGAGTCCAGTCAAATAGGTTTTGATAAACATTGCTTGCGCAGGGCTTTTGATCAAATATACGATATTCATATGCTAAAACATACTTACATCAGAGAAAGTATAGGAATAACCATCAGGGTTGACAATAGGGAAGATATGCCAGACAACATTCTCAGCAAGGTTCCTTACTTCAGGGTCAGTGCTAGTCAAGAACTCATCAATAATATACGTCACAGTAGCAGGAGAGATCCATTCTCTAGCATGAATGCCTCCTTCAATCATACCAATGACTGGATTGGCTTGTTTCTTGAAGTCGATTTTGACACCCCTGATGAACCTGCCTTCTACAGAGTTACCGATGATAAGAGGAGTGACAATATCAGGGTATCTTTCAGCGATGCTGCCGAGCCATTCATTGACTTCTTCTAAGGATAAATAGTAGTTCCAAGCATAATTGTTGAGGTTTCGGTTAGCAGGGCGACGACGTTGGGCATTGATTGCTCTGTAAGTTTAAATACATAATATTATAAAAAGTTAGTAAACACTGTTACTATGAAAATTAACTAAAGTGGATGTATACAAACATAGCTTATTAAATGTACAGATAGAAAGAGAGATAGTGTAAGTTTAGAACTATTCACCGCGTTAACAAACAAAAACTGTCAGGTAAAACCAACTGATAAATATTATATTATATGTTTAATAATACTTACTCCTGTACGTTATCGATAGCAACTTTGGTAGTAATTCCGACATTCTTGAAATAGTTTTCAAATTCCGCTTGTTTCTCAGGACTCACCATAATCCTCACGTCACTATTAAGAGCTACAATATCACTCCAAAACACATACTCCTCACTTTTTCTTAGGTCTAAAAGTATTTGTACTTCTTTATCGGTACCAGGTACCATTTGGTACACTTTGTAATTATCATAACTAACATATTCTGCGTTTATAGCAGTAACTACAGCTAATATGAAAAATACTTCTTTTAATATCATTATGTGTATCTTCTCCCTACGCCCTAAGTGAAATGAATTTTGTGAATAATCTATGACATTAATTGATTGTAGGTACCTTTATCTTATACGATAACAAGTTTTATTATTTTATAATAGTTTGAAGTTAGTACATTGCGATAAATATTTACAATTACCAAATCATAAATATTCAGCTATAAATTTAATTCTATTATCGAATTAATTATCAGTCAATCTTGCAGTTTTTTACATTCCAATTTGATATTGTTGTAAATAAGAAAACAATTATACAAGAGACAGAGTTTGGTTGGAGAAAAAACACAATGGGTTATGTAACAATTCCAGTTGTTTAATAATAATTTAAATTAACTTAACAAACACGTGAACACTCCAAATACAACTGCAGCAGTAGATATTAATACACTATTAGCTCCAGATGTATAATACCGCAGGTTTATCGCAGTTCTGTCCATTTCGATTAATCCATCCATAGTTTCCAAGGCGGTAGGTATAATCTGGCTGGGTGGCAACAGGAAACCATACTCCCCAAGGTCGCGGAGTTCAATGAGATATGAGACGGGTACGTGGGTATTGTATTTGACCCAATCAAAACTGGAGCCACTCATAGGGTCTGAAATTTTAAGGATGTTAAAATGTCAGAATTCATCGAACTAAATCATTCATTATATTCTGCTATGCCGACAATAATCCAAAGATGCATCAAACTAAGAACACGAATTTTACATAATTTGTACTAAATTTAAATTCTGTCTCTAGTACCAGTTCAGTTAAAACTGGGAAGAGGAAACAGGAAAAAACAAAAAAAACTTACATAAAACGTGGAAAGAAAGACCCACTCGATAATTAGTTCCGTATTTTTGTCTCATGGCATCAGAACTTCTTATAGCAATCTCATACTGAAAACATGCAAAATAAAATATTCAATGACAGTTTATTCATCTTTACACATTACTAAAGTAATATAAAAAATCGTTACAATGATCCAATAGACCGACGACCAGAAATTTCTCGCTGGGTTGAACTGGACGCAGATGGTATATCTAGCTAGCGCTGCAAATCGCAATAGGCTGATCTTGATATTTTCTTTAGCTTTTAAATATTTAAAGTTTTTTTTACATACCATATCCCCATAATTTCCAGAAAGTAGAGTTTCGTCACTTTCAACATGGCTGTAGGGCACGATGATGAGCTGAGTGTAAGAATGGTAGGACAGGTAGTACATAAATCTTCCTCTTCCTCTAAGATTTAGGGCATACTGAGAAATAGCTTTCGTTTCTGGCTCGGAGTTGGGGAATGGGCCCGTGTATGTGTTGAGGCAAGAATCGTTAGAGGCACCAACAGCTGCAAAATATCAATTTACAAAGGATTCAATTAATATTAATTTATAAAATGAAATCGTGAAATTGCGAAGGCGCTTAATGCATGACTAAGTAAATTTCTAGGACTTTTTTAAACCTCATCATTTAGGTACAGTTGGAAGCTTTGCTTATTACTTATTAATACTCTTTGGTGTATTCTTCTATAAACCCAAGATCAAAATTATTCATATTTAGTCCCATAGAATGATCAAAATATTCGACTTTTATAGTATCTTAGTGTTCTAAGGTTGTTTAAACTTACTCCCCCATTCAAAGTCGAAGTTCCTGTTTAGGTCCACACCATGGCTCATGTCATCATCCACGTCTTCAGCACAGGTCTTCAAGCTGGCTGGACTGCGGTTCTTCCTCCACATACGGTTCTACAGTACACACACTAATTAGCTATCTAATAACTATAACTTGAAAAATATTATTTCGGCGTCAGTCGTGTCTCAGGCTCAATAAAAGCCAGACTATGAGTTACTTCTACTATTAACCACTAATTAGGATCACTAAAATCTAGGTAAGGACAGGTATAACTCTATTTTCTTTTATGTATGAATAATTAACTGCAATTCTACTGTCATAGATAACACAAACATGAGTTATATAAACAATGCTACTTACGTCAGTAAAAGTGTAAACATAACCATCAGGATTAACCACTGGGAAGATATGCCATTCGAAATTTTCAGCAAGAGCCCTAACTTGAGGATCAGTGCTAGTCAAAAACTCTTTTATAATCCAAGTTACGGTAGCTGTTGAAATCCATTCACGGGCATGAAGCGTACCTTCTATCATTCCAATTAAAGGATTAGTTCTTTCTGGATGGAAATTGAGGATCACTCCTTTGATGTTTCGCTCTTCTACAGATCTACCCATTATTACTGTTCTGACTACATCAGGGTGGTTCGTTTGGAGCTCATCTAACCAAGTGTAGATGGTATCTAGGTCGTGGTAGACTGACCATGAGTAGGATAAGTAAGATTCGGATGCTCTCGAGATAGCTGGCTTAAGTTGTTCGTCGATCACTCTGGAATATAAAATATGAAGCATCAATAATACTTACAATAAGTCAATATAAATTGTAACGATCAAAATAATTTTAGAAAACGTAATTTTAGCGTCAATATTAAATCCGTTTGACATAAAATGATATATGATAGTATGTATAAATGAAAATAATATATTTGTGTTTTACTTTCTTGACCTCGTTAATATAAAATCTAATGCAGTATATAAAAACCTAAATAATAAACAAATAAAATTGCATTCTTTAAAACTGTACTTACTTTTGTACATCACTGATGATTTCCTTAGCTTCAACGTTTCCAACCCTGATGATTTCTTGAAACTTTTCATAGTTTTTTGGAGACACCAAAAACCTGACATCATCGTTGACTTTAAAATAGTCAATCCAGAATTCACCAAGACCCGTAGTATATAATTCTTTCAAAATATTCACTTCGTGTTCATCTTTAGGTACCACTTTATACAACTTGTAACCATCATAGCTTTTCTTAACAGCGTTTATTGTGGACACAATCACTAATATAACCAAAACATTTTTTAAATACATTTTGGATTAACGCCAGACGTGAAGTGTAGATAGGAAATATAATAAATCGATGATTTTATAATTGTGACGATATTTTTTCATTTATCCGATAAGATAGTAGATAATCATGCCAAGTAGGCATTTAGAGATTGATTCATCAACATCATGTTAGATGATTACATACATGCAGGCAACCTTGACGACGTAATTGCTAAATTATCAGTTGTGCTAAGGATAGAGCGTCATTTCTGCCAGGATTTTTGTACAGTTTTTTTTTTTTCATCATTTTGGGCTAGCTCTATATGAAGGACTGGTCCATGTCTGCTCTCAATAGACAAGAATAGAAGGAAGGGAGGGAGCTTTTGCCCAGCAGTGGGACAATATAGGCTGAAATTAAAATAATTAACTATTTGGCCTTTTGCTTTGCAGTACGATAGTGCGATAAATTGCAAATATATCTATTCTGCGTAAAAGGAAGGGAGAAGGACTATGGTAGTAGTCCACTTTCTCCATGACAATAGACGTCCATGGTGATTCCTGTCAGGAACAAAATTTATTGTAAATATACACGGACTCCTTGAAGCAGTCGGCGTTGAGTGCTTCAAGCTGAGACACATACGGACGCGGAAGCGAGCGTTCGGGAACCGCACGTGACGCGCAAGACTGGTTGACAGCTCGAGCAATCCGTGTATGTGCAGCCGTACAGACTAGTATTATTATTATTTTAAAGTTCTCTTTGTACAAACTTAAATGTTTATATAAATATTCCTTTTAACCCCAAAATATGCCAAACTCTCGTCAGGGTAAAAGGGAAGTCGAAATTTCAAAATGGAATTTGGAATTTAATTTTATAAACTATGAAATCGCACAAACAAAATAAAATACAAGATTGTTCAACAACAGTCCGGAGAAACTTTAGCCAATTTATCTTTTCATTTGATACGGTCTTTATTACAACGGATTAAGGGTTAATTTTGTTTGATTTAGTTGGCTGTTTGGCATGGTACGCCTTTACTTGGTGTAACTGTCTTCCTGTACAATTGCTTGTGGTACATCTGTAGTCGTTTGTAGGAACTTATGCACAATGAGAATTATTTTGGCATATTTATTCGTTTGTTTATTTGAACTTTTTGGTTCTCAAAAGTTGGTGAAACGGAAAAAATACGTAAATTATAAACTGTTTTCAGAATTTAGGTCATGGTTGCGTGTGAACTTAAGTTTGCATCAAAGAATTTTTCTGTTCTTCATCAGTTCATTACTGATTTTAACCTATTTTATTGACAAAAAACGATTAAGTTAAATAACAATCAACATTTTCTAACTTAAGTATTTTTTTAGCTAAAAACTTAAACTTTATTTTCCGTCATATGATGATAGAAGAAAATATACTTCTTCAAATAATGGAACACCAATCAAGAAATGTACAAACCATCTTCCGAACAATTGCAATAATATCTTCTTCCTTCTTCAGGTAAATAATTTAACTTTCGTAATTTAAATAATACTCAAAAATGTATTCCAAAATCCTAGCCAATATACAAAGAGCCTTACACACTTGCCGCTCGCTCCCTGGGTGGGTCAGAGCAGCACAATTATATTTATCGCCGCGTACCGCCGTGTCGCCGGTCCACGCATAAATCAGTTCATGTACGATGTCGATGCGACGTGTCTTCGCCGGATTGCGGCGACCGGCTTGCAATGGGAACGGTCTTTTACATTGCTATTTGAATTTCGTTGTTTCTTATTAGATGTTGGATTGTAGATATTTTATTCGTGTATTTTTTTTTGTTGCTGGGAATTTCTTGGGAATGGCGAGTGCGTTTGCAGACGTACAGATTGTATCAAATAAAGTTATTTGTTTTTGTGCAATATTCACGTTTTAAACGTTGTTGTACTATTATGAATTCCAAGCATTTTTTTAAAGAACGTCCATTTCCAGACTTTTTTTTTATTGCATGACCTTAAAGATATCTTTCATGGATTTGAGTTATGTTTTTCATATTTACAGGTTCACAGAATGTGCTAAAAAACTGCATTTGAGTATAACAATTCTTGTAATAGGCTGTCTATTATTCACAAAGGTGAGTGCTAGTAAACGGATTGTGCAAATCTGCAATTGCCGTACTCAGTCTAGGATATTGATGAGTTCAATGGGTTAGCAAATTGAATGTAGGTATGCTTCGAGCTGTGTTTGATAGAGCCTATAATAAGGCACATTAGATAGGCCTAAGATTATCACTAATATTATATGCCATCTATACAGATAATATACCAACCAAAAATGACTACCGATGTAATTACCTCGTTCTAAATATTTTTCTCCATTTATAGTAGGTTCTAAGGTTGACCTTTACGTTCTAAAAAAAGTAATTTTATGACCTGACAGCACTAAACCACCTCACCTACACACAGATAAGATGATGATGTTTCGGTGTCGCGAGTCTCACGTACTGTCGTCGTAGTAGTAGGTGTAGTAGTAGTTAGTAACGGTTCGTCGTGTGTCACTTATTAGCGGATAATTTAGCTTTAACCTCTGCTTTATCTTGTACTTGAATTCTAAAGTTTTCATATATTGTGAAGGCTCAAATTACAAACCTATTTTAGTGGTCCAGAAACAATCCAGAACCGATAATTATTAGCTTCTTCCACACAATCTAAAAACAAAAAATATATTTTCAAGTAAAATATTAAACCTTAAAAATGTAACATAGTAATATTTGCTAAGGTTAGATACAGCTTTAGTTCTAAGGCGCCTTACTATATCTAAAATATCCTCAACAATTTCCAATTGCCTGCCGCTCTACATTATGATTCTACCGTAAAGGGCTAGGAACAAAATAATTTACGATCAGGACTCTACCTCTTAATCAGTGTTTGGTTCATTGTTAACTCGCTCAGCACGGAATAATGGCGCTATTGTCTCTTAGTATCGCGATAAGTATGTGGTCTAAGTTATAAACGAGAGATCTTGCCTTTTAGTAAAAGTACCCTTGAAAAGCTGGTAACTCCCGACGGTCACTTTCAGACCGTGTAGTCTGCCGCGACAAAATCCGTAAAACCTAGTTTTATTCAATCTAACATTCGCGTAAACCTAAGAAACCAATTATAATAATTATTTTTATTGTAATCAAAGAAAGAAAAAAGCTACATACCATCGTTTAATAGAACTTCCTTCATTTTGAAAGTCGGTTAGAAAACTCTTATTGTTTCTGTGACAATTTTTTTGCACATTGTAGGACAAACAGCAAACGTTTTCGCGCATCTATTTTTTCTAATAGCAGTTAGTTTTACAGTAGCAACACCTGTGTAGTCACATATTGTTCACTTTTTCCATTTCACAATAAAAGTGAGTATCTTTTCAGCTCCTATGAAGGTATTAATTTTCATTGAACACTGTGTACGCAACTAGCCTATTGGCTAGCCTATCAGTTTTGTTTGTATTGACCATTTGATTAAAATTCTCGGCAACATAATGCCTTCAGGGTAAAATATGCAGTGAGGTGCATAAAACCATGGGACCAATTGCGCTCTCCAATAGACTAGAAAAATACAATTTGGAAAAATTCTGGCATCAAATTTTTGTTTTAGAAATGCGAAAACAAACAATTTTTAAATCATTGATGGCTTTTTCAGCTGAATGGTTGAACAGACCTACCACTTTTTCCTTTAATAAGCACATAAAGTAATTGTTTTTTTTAATCTATATTTAAATACCTTTTTTTGTTAGAAACCTTCCGCATTTAACCTAAGCGCCAGCTTTTACTGTTTTGCAGAAATAGCTCCTGCCTGTCCCTTTAATGGCCTGAAAGGCTAATAAATTTAATCTGTTGTCAAATCCTCAAATCAAGACTGATTTAATTGACCAAAAGACTAACAACTAATCAGTGTTTAACTTGAAGTTTGACATGTGATTAACTATTTTTTATGCTGTTCAAGCCTTTTAGAAACCGGGAGTCTTGTTAAAGATGGTTAAGATCATAAGGCCGCGCTCACTTTGGATGCGAATTATATCGTACGTAAACGTATGAACACTGTTCGTACGAGTTGAGTGCGCACACTGAATACGTTTTTCTCCGTCAAATAGACAGAGTACCGGTGTTAGCGCATACATTTTGATGATGAACGCACGAACGTGTAATAAAATCCCAACAAGTTCGGATTGATTTCGGACGTCGGACTTGCACGTACGTGTACGTACGACTAACTCGCGCGCAGTGTGAGCGCTTTCATAGTACTCAGAAGGTCAGGAATGTTCGTGCGTGTTCGTATGTTTCTGCACGAATGGAATTCGTACGAAAACGTATCCAAAGTGAGCGCGGCCTAAGACTAATAGTGTCTTAACCGCTATATCTTATGACTTCAACGTCTTAAGTTTCTATACCAAAGCGCCCTGTATCGAGCTTGTTCAAGTTGCACACAACGCTCTCAAATTGATTCGCTCCTGATAATGTTGTGTCCGATTCGATACCCGCGATATGTTTAAGCCTTAATTAATTTGTTTTGGAAAATATTGGGGTCCTTTTATAAGACTTTATTTAAGGTACTTAACGATAATGTTCCTTAAAATTGTAATACCTTTTAAGCCAACAAAATCTTTAAAGTTATAACAAGGTGATTTAGTATAACCTAAAATAAATATTATAATTCTCGTTGTAGTGCTTGTGATTACACATAAACCCTTACTTGTATTTGCATTCATGTCCATAAATAGCACCAAAAATACTTACTAACTTTCCATGAAATTATTTTTGGCAAAAGAATCCGTTTTGTATTTTTATTTTCAATCTCCTAGATTATCTTTTAAAACAGGCATTAAAGGCTTAGCCTTTCAAACCCCAGTAATTTCAAACTCAGCCAAAATGATACACCTGAAAATAACATAAAAAATGATAGCCCACGAAAATGAGGCAAAAAGTAATATTATAAGGCTATAGAGTAAGTATGGCTACGTGAAAAATGCTTTCTTTCATCCATTTACATTAATTATAATCTTAATCTTGAGTCCTTTCAAAGCTTGGCTCGGTCATAGTTTTTATATCCTTATATAATTAAAAATCCTATCCAGTTGAGCTTGTAGAAAAATCCCCTACCATTTGCTTTTTAAAATGTACCTACTTGTGATTAAAATATAAAGAAAGTAACCAAAAAAAAATCTAATTCGAAATATATAAATGATATACACACTTTTAATAAAAATGAACAATCAGTCATAAATAAGTCCAAAAAAGAAACGATTGACCATCCAAGTTACCAGTTCAATCATCTACATAGCTTTTCGTCAAAGATTGAAATCACAAACCTTTAACTCAACTCGACTCTCAACGACAATAACCAGTTTGTCACTCCATCTTGTCAGTCCAGTAGATTGACTGACTGACGGATTTATAACCATCGAGATAGCAAAACTCGATCACAAGCGAACCCGTGGTAAAGGCCGGGGCCGTAGCATGAGCTTTTAAAGCAAGACTGTTGCAGTTGAGTAAGCGGGACAGCGCTATGTACAGTGTAGTGCGCCGTCTCGCTTCCTCAACCGCATCAGTACTGATTTAAGAGATCATGGTACGGCCCCAGGTGTGACGTTTCTAAAGATATTACGAAGGGCCTGGCTTCATTTTATGACGTCATTGTTAGCCGTAAACGTCATTACTGAGCCTCTTGGCAAGAACGCGGAAAATTTAAAGAGAAAATGAAAAATGTTACATTTATTTCAGTTTACAGTTTGGTGTTGAGCTTAATTTGCAGTTAGTATTGTGATTTGAATTATTTTCTTATCTTGTAAGGCTACAATATCTTGCTAGATCGCAGACATTCTGAATAACGGCTAGGGCAAAAAAAAAACGCCTTTTTTCGATCTTATTTTTTGTAGATCGCTAAAGAAGAGTTATTTACTACTAAATAATTGATTTCCTTCGTAGTAGGTTGCAAGGTAGGTAAGGCAAGTTTATTTCTAAATTCATAGGTTTACATGTGAGTACTTATATTTTTATAAGGCATTTAAAAGTAAATACCTAATACTATGGTAACCTACCATATATACCTTTGATGTAATTTATATTTGGAGTTGACATAAACTTTCCCATGTATGCAGGGTGTTAAGAAAACCCTGTCCGATCCTTTAAGGTGTTGTTAGGTATCGATAACTGATACCAGTAATGCTGATTTCGTAGCTGATAATTATTAATCCGATGGAATCAGATTACAACGAGACTATTATGATATCATATCGGTATCTTAGTCTGAGGAACCTGATAAAATACCACTTTTAATTTGACTATCCTTACAAAGCCATTAAATTTGCTAAATTTAAACGCCATGACTGAAAATGGGATTAAAAAGTCATCCTCTTTTCGATTGATCATTTGAAAGTAATTATTTTGTTCCACCAAAACTCCATAAGGTATGTGCAGTTGAGATATATCAGTTATTGCACGTCCCCTTTGGAATGAGGATTGACAGGCATTGAAGATAGGCATGTCGAGTGGAATGCCAGCATTGAATACCAGCATACCTGAGATTCCTAGGGGAAACCAAATGGGTACCCAAATCGGATGGATAGCATAACAACACTTTTATACCGTGTTGAATATTTACAATATCAACAGATTTTATTTTTAATTATTGCTTGTTAAAATAACAATATCCATAAATCATCATCATCAACTCCCTGCCCTATTCCCAATGAGTCATTTGGAGTCGACGCAATGCATATAACAACATCCAAAAATATCCAAAGACTAAATAATTGCTTCAATGAAAAAATATAGTTCAAAAATTTGAAATGGCTTCCACCATTTAGATCAATTCAACACCAAAACCTACATCCAAACCTCAAAAGCTTCAGAAATAGAAAAACCGCAAAAACACGTTCATTACATTCAGAATTTTAAAACAATACATTGGCAGCATCATATTCCGGACGCTTGTACTATCAAAACTGTGCCGAAACAATGGATCCTATTTTTTGCTTGCCTCATATCGCTTTGTCCGAGATAGCAGTCCATAGCCATACGGTACAGTGCAAATAGGAAAAAAAAAATAACCTGAAGTTGACTAACCAGAATTGTGATTCGGGACGTCTGGGTTCGTGCGTTATTTGTTGAATATTGGTAGAACGTTTCCAGTAACTGGGTTGGCATGTAGTGAAACCATCGCGAAAAAAATAAATGACCTTTATAGAAAAAAAAAACTGAAGTAAATGAAAAAAATAATACTGAATTTGAAGATTTTAACAATGCTTCCGAAGGTGTCTTTAAAGATGAGAAATATACAGGCAGTATAAAAGTTAATGAAGAAAAAGGAACAAGAAAACTAAAGACCGTTCAAGTCTCTGTCAATACAAATATGAAAAGAAAACAAAATTCAACGCTATAATACAGCTAATTATTTGAAAAACACTGCTACAGTAAATAGTGCCGGCAACATATCAATTTTATAACATATCGATAAAATCAGTTTTTAAAAAACGAACACGCCATTCGGAGTGCACAGAGCGGCAACAAACAATAGGACGGACGCACGTGATTTACGCTCTACACGGATATTGTTGAAATTCGCATCGATACAGCTTTTGTTTCGCCGTCTGCCTTCTTATCGCGTCTTAGGGATGGGGATGTCGATACCTTTAGTGTGTTTTACTGGGTTTTCATCATGATTTACTTTCGTTGTACTTTTGTGTTGTTAGCGTGTGACAATTTTAAGTGTTCGGCAAAATGTTTTTAGGTAACTTTCTTGTATTTGAAATGGTAGGGTGATTTATCTATTTCTAACTAAAAGGGACAAGAAATCTGTTCGCGAAAATGCATAATTAAAAATATTTATAACAATTTTTAGCTTAGTTTTAGAAGACTATTTGACCATTTGACACACAGTATCACGGTCATTTTTTAATATAATAATAATAATAATAATATCTTGGGACAACTCACACACGGTTATCTGATCCCAAGCTAAGCAGAGCTTGTGTTATGGTAACCAGACAACTGATAAACATACTTATATATTTCTAAATACATACATATTATAGATAAATTACACCCAGACACCAGAACAAATGATCATGCTCATCACACAACATTTGTCCTGGGCGGGAATCGAACCCACGACCTCCGGTATAGCAGTCAGGGTCACTAACCACTAGACCAACAGGCCCGTCATCATATACGCCATTATAGACTAAAAGCTAGTCTAAGACCTTCGTTACGCCGTTTTAGCAATGTCGATAACGGATTTTATCGGTATTTAGGCACTAATATTGTGATTCAGACACTTATTGTCATCTAAACATCCCTAGCACAGGACAGTACACCCGCATCCGCCACATAAGAGCAAAATATTAAACGCATTCCTATCGTTATCGTACATCGATGTTTTAGTTCACAAACCCTATCTTGTTAAAATCTGACTACCTTAGGAATATAGGAGAAACGTGTGTTTAAATATACGTGCCTTGTCTATCGATAGTTATAATGATGTATTATGTACTGGACGGAAACCGTTAAGAAGCTTTAGAAGTATTAGTTTGAAGAATATATTTTAATACCTACTTTAAGGTTGTTTTTTGTGGCAATACAAAATTGGTTAGGTGATATATTATACACATTACATAGCACACATAGCTTTTATACCTAATCATAAAGATTTTTGTTTTATGGCATGTATTTTTTTAAATCTAAACTTAAATATATGGCTACTGGCTATCTAGACAAAATCAAACATTGGGATCTGGTTTTATTAAAAAAAACACATTTAAGAAAAATCAGAGAGGCATAGTCAAAAATCAACAATTATATGAAAAAAAAACATTTATTTATTTTGTCACTTTCCTTCTTCTGTATAGTTCAAATACACTTTTATTCCCTTTTCATAAAGCTTTAACTTTTAATAATTGTGAGCAGCCTACAATCTACCGCTTCAGGGGATACATACATGACGATAAAAACAAATGAAAAACAACGACTCCCATTGTGAAGCGCCACTATTTTAACCGCAAAATAATGAGTTGATAACGTGCGGACATAAATTGAAACAGACTGTTAACGGTCCATTGGCGGAACTGTTTGTGACTTATATAAGGGTAGTGTTATACTCATAGTATTTAAAAGACGAGTAATCATGATAGGAAAGGATGATGACGAGTTAGAAGCAGAAGGTAGTCGTGACTCCGCAACGTACAGGACTGAATAAAATTTTAATGTTGATGACATTTTATTTCGCCTAATTTGCCCATAGAGTACATAAATAAGCAGAGGTGAGTATACATAAGTAAGCACTTTTTCTGTAAGTACCACGTTTATGGACTTAAGTGATGTTCCATGCGACGATAGTCACGATAATTACTAATTATTTATACGCTAATGACTGGTCACTTCCATGCATTTGAAAGATTAGATCAGCTTATGCGCTTCAAGTACATCTACAATCGTAAACGCTGATCAAATCTTTAACAAATTACATATCTGTCATTTGACTATGCAGATTATAAAAAATATAAATATCGTTAATTCATTTAGAAGCACAACGACACAATTATAACTATTGTTCCATTTAAACAAAGTTACATACGAATTGATAACGTCAATTTTTGAAGTCAGATTTAAGCATTTAATAAAATGAGGTTTTATAAAGGCAGTAGGTACGTGTACAGCAAGCCGATATTATTTGTTTTTAATTTATTATCTGCAACGTTCCCGAGTGTTAACGTTACCCCAATAATATGATTAATGGAACAATACTTATCCAATTATACCAATTTACGTATTGTATTGTGTTTCTCTGATGTAGTGTGTTGGTTTTATATTGAAATTGTTGAATAAAGTTTGGTAATATTGCCAATTTATTACCTCAATAACTCACTCGAACATGTAAATCTTTTTGGATCCTTGTTGATTGGCTTTTGGTGGATGGCCTCCGTGGTTGAGTGGCGTATACAGTATAGTGTAACCAGCTCTGAGGTTCCGGGTTTGATCTCCGGACAGGTCAATGTAGAAATCCACTTTTCTATATTGTTTCAGGTCTGGGTGATTGTGGCACCTTCGTTGACTCTGTCCATTACAAGCTTTAGCTACTTACTCACTTCGGGCTCAAAGCAATGTATGTGACGTTGTCTACATTTTGGCATTATATTCACCTTTTATGGTTTTTTTTCTATGTAGCTATTAGAAAAAGATGGAAGCAAGACGAAATTTCATTGTTACGGTTATACTTTGAACTTCTTTTAGCCCTCAAAATTCTCAATCTACTGGCTTAACGAACAAGATTATACTCATCAATTTTTTTAACCCTTGTATCGGCGTGTATTACGTTATGTCCTATTATGTTCAATACATGTTTACGAGTTACGTTTACTTGAGCGGACAGCGCATTAAATTTTCTATGGTGATGTAACCGGGTACACAATTTTGGCAACGCGTTTATTTAAATGTAGAGAAGATGAAAGAAAATGTTTATTATATGTTTCAGAAAATTCACAAGAGAAATTGGTTTGGAAGAAGAAAGTGAAGCTTTTAAAGTATACATGATAAAATAAAAGGGAAACTCTTGTTGTGTCGATGAAAAAATCATATCTCGGTATGTCTAGAAATAAAAGGGGTCATTTAGATGGCTCTCTACTTTACTTCCGTATTATAGTAAAAAAATAGTGGATAAGGCTGAGGCTCTATTTCAATCCTCTAAACTTACAAGCACCGTATTAGACCTTTAGAAATAAAATAAAATAATAAATAAATGCGGACAACATCACATACATTGCTCTGAACCCAAAGTAAATAGCTAAAGCACTTGTGTTATGGAATTCAGAATCAACGAAGGTACCACAAACACCCAGACCCGAGGCAATGTAGATTTTTTTTGGTTTCTACATTGACCCGTCCGGGGATCGAACCCGGGACCTCAGAGCTAGCGACACCTTGAAACCGGTGCGTACGCCACTCGACCACGGAGGTCGTCAAAACTGTTTAGAAAAACTTAATTAAAACCACATACTACTTCCCCAGTAAAAAAGTATTTTATCCTTGTAGTCTTCTATTTTCGTACCCCAGAACCTGTCGACTGGCGCGAAAGCCTAGCAGACGCCATAATCTAATTTATTTGAAGCTTAATAGTGATGCACTTAACGTAAGTAAAGATGGAACATGTCGATCACAATATGTGTCGGAAGCTCTTTTATGAAGGACCTTTATTGTATTAAGACCTCTTTTGAGAAATGCAGTTGAGTTTGTGAAAATTTTATTAAAGCGTAGGGATTTGGTGTTTTTTTAGTTCACCTACGGAATAATAATATGAAATGAACGAAATCATCTTATTTAGGCAAGTAAGTTTAAAGTTTTTCTTAGAACAAATGATGAACAACATAACATAAAGCAAGATGACACTTCAAAGATATTTTGACGCAGCAGATTTTGATTCAAGTGCAGTAGAATGGAAATTAAATAATAATTTTATATACCTAAAATAAAAACTTTACAAAGAACTTAAGCTAATGTAAAATTAAAACCTTAATGTAAATTAAACTCTTTTATATTTTGGTTATGGGTGTAAATAAAAATTAAAGTTTCTTTGAAGAATATTTTAATCCTCGTTTTATACTTTAGACTTGGTTGTATCAATCTATTGGTTTCTTAGGTTTACGCGAATGTTAGACATTGAAATAAAACTACTTTTTACGGCAAGTCTGCCCGTGACAATGATACCTGCAAAGGTGTCGAAACGTCGGGACCTAAAATCTACAAATAAACCGCGACAAAATCCGTAAAAAGTTGTTTTATTTCATTAACCGACTTTAAAAAAGGAGGAGGTTCTCAATTCGGATGTTTGTATGTTTTTGTATCAATCTATTTACAACATAAAATTGTAGCCTATCCGCGTCTAGGAAATGACACAGCATAAAGCCTGTCCATTAAAGGCTGAAAGTGGGACTGGGAAACGGAAATGAGAAAGTGTACACCTTCACAACGGATGTAGGCAATACGATAGTTATTGGGTCTATTTGAACGTATACTACACATATAAAGGAACCAACTTCAATGTGAACATGGGACCTCGGACATTATAACCGAATTTGTTTTGTAGAGCTATCGTAAACATACAAAAAAATCTTATCAACAACCTCCTTCTTTAAAAGTCGGTTAAAATTACCCTAAAGCTTATACCTGCTATGCCATTTAAAGATTAATATATTTTAAAGTGTTTTTTTTTCAGTTTGATAATCATTGCTCCGTTATTTAAAAAGTATTAAGTCTGTAATAAAGAATTCAATTCGTGTACCGAGTGTTACACAAATCTTCAATGTCACTACGAACGACCAGACTTAAAACAAACACAACAACTCGATCCCGAAACACGTCGCTCGGTATAAACTGTGTTGACCTTTTTACGTCAAGTCACTCACGGCTCAATGTTCTACATATTATGTTATGAGCATTTTCCTCCAACAAACAAGATATTTATTGAAATAATAAATTAATGAACAAAAAAATCCATCTCTATTCAATAAACCCCAACACACATAAAACAAAATCGAGTGCACTATCGCAACATCTTGGAATCGCATCACTGACCTATTTTCGTTCAAAATTGAGTTCTAAAATTCAAAATGCAACCATCGACCGGAAATGAATCCGTTGGCGAGAGTCTGTCGTGATACGGATCTGATGGAGCCGAGCGTCCAACATCCGGTCGGTTCCCGCCTTTATGGCTTCCAATTTCGAATCCGACGTTTGACGGTTAGAACGAATCTTTTTTTTTAAATTATGTGGCCGTTTGGATGTGTTTAGATTTTTGGAAATCGAATTTTGGTTCGTTTAGATTCCTGTTTTTAAATCGGGACACCAAATTTTTTATTTCAGTTTTTATTTGAAACGTAGTGACTATTTTAATCAGCAACTAATTTCATTATGTAAAGGTAGACCAGAGCTAATTTAACAAGAATTAAATCTTCAAGTTTATTTTATAACCAGATATTGGTTTCTTAGGTTTACGCGAATGTTAGACATTGAAATAAAACTAGCTTTTACGGATTTTACCGCGGTTTATTTTTGGGTTTTAGGTCCCGACGTTTGATCAAAAATAAACCGCGACAAAATCCGTAAAACCTAGTTTTATCATAATTAGATGTTATTACTCACACTTTTGTGTCAACACCAAACCTAACCTTTCAAAACTTGTTAACGCAAAGAAATCTGAAAACGTACAGTCGCAAACAAACACAACCCGCGGAGATTTAGCGGCGGCAGTTAGATAGGTATCAGTTGAATCTATTGCTGGGCCGAGTGTATGAACGCGCGACGTAAAGCGATATATAGTAGTATAGAGTATGCCGAGACATATTTATGATTCCGACTGTACCTCATTTGTTTTCAGCGTCGAATACCGGAAAATTTGTGTGGGAATGCCCAATGGGGTGTATTTTTCCATAACGTGAGCCCTTGAAGAAAACGTGTTATTTTATTAGCTGCCTTTTGTTACCCAGAAATAGGCCAAAAATATCTTTTGTGTCAGATTATTAGGTATTATGGATGACGTCATTGTTTTTTCTTTCACTTAAACTCAAAATTGGCCAGTTGTGGAAGCGGAGAATATATCTGGGGTGAGCGTCTTTTATGCAAACGATGGGATGTAAAAACATGGAACATTTATCGAAAATTCATTAAGAAGGAAGTGTTAACATACAAATTACTTAATATTATTAACTTATACAAATCGTAATATTTTTTTTTTCAAAGTCTTATTTTTCTACATTACAACAAGACTTTAAAGGTACCTGGTCTACTTTAAAATAAGTGACATTTTGCGAATTCAACCACGACTGTTTAATTTAATGAAATAATAGTATAAAAACTTTTTTTCCCCTTGAAAAACCATCAAGTGCCGTACAAAAGTCCAGTGTACAACATCACAGACGCCAACCTTTTTAAGTCTCATCAAAATAAAACTGATCAACTTTCACAGCGTAACCGCTCGTAAACGCGCCGTAAATGTAACAGGCAAGATTACGGGTTACTTACGTTGTAACGTCGCTTTACGGTGTTACGTCGGTTTACGTTGAGTTACGTCGGTTTACTGCCGTGAAAACGTTTACGCCTCGTAATTTCTATGCTTATTATGAAACGGTTGAAGTGTGAACGCTAAACGTGGAAATGTGAGGTGAACTTTTTTGAAGTTGGTTTAGTTAATTGTTTTATACATACATACACACATATAATCACGCCTCTTTCCCTTGTAGGGGTAGGCAGAGACAACTTCTTTCCACTTGCTATAATCCTTACACACTTGTTTCGCTTTGTCCACTTTCATTATTCCCTTCATACATGCTGTCCGGTTTATGGTACTCTTGACCTGGCCTTTTTCATTCACACTGGCCTTATACACTTTTTTCGTCAATCGTTCTTCATTCATTCTCTCGACATAGCCAAACCATCTCAGCACACTTTTCTTAGTTTTTGTCTCAAAATCCATCATCTGACATACTTCATCCACCTTACCATCCATTCCTCCTCTTACAATCAACGTAGCGAAGCGGCTCTCCGTGGGCCACTTTTAATTGTTTTATAGTCATTATTTTCAGTTGGCTTGTGTCTGAAGTCGGCTTATAGTAATGAACTATAACTCGTATTGATCATCTATAGACCATAGAGGTATGGGTATCATGCATTGAAACATTTTGGTCCTCTAACTACTACTAGTATTATTTTTAATAATTATACTAAAATGGCCGATTAATGCGTTCGTTGTCAAAAAGGCTTTTTTTACAATCTAGGTTTATAAATATCCCTTTTTAGAGTCTCTCTTACATGTGTGCTATATATTATATAGCAAAAAGGTTTGCGTTTGAAAGCTATCATCAGGAATTCAGTTTTTGTTAATATAAAAAAAGAGCGAGCGCAACTAGTCGAATATGACGAACAATAAAACTTCAAAATTCTTTTTTTAACACACGTGACCTAACATCTTAATTTTATAAGACAATCGAGCGTGAATTTTAATACTTATACATTATCAGTCAAATCTAATCCACTCATGCGCATCTACATATTTAACTGCCACGTCCGTTACAATTGTGATGGAAGCAAAGCGTTCTTAATTTAAACTGACATCCATCAGATGCGCAGGAGTCGGTTTGTAAGCATTCTAATGTCTGGTGTTAATAGGACAAAAGAAACTTGGTATAAAGAGACCGGCACTACGGGTATATTATTTTGTGTTCTTGAAAGTCAAATAAATATTCTAAGTTTATTTTGACTTAAAACAAATACTTTTTTAAACTAAACGCTTACTCGTTAAATTGGTACACTCAAGACTAGAAAATGAAACAAGAACTTGCATATAAAATAAGGTACATGTTTTTTTTTTTTTTATCTTAATTTTTTTAATCTATTTAGAGCGTTAGTTAGATACTACTAACAATATTATCTATCCCATTTGAAGATCATAATTAAATCTTATGATATTCAAACACATGTTTTATTTAGAATCGAATTAAGGTTCGTAGTAATTAATTAACATGTTATCTATGATTGATTAGTAGGTAATTCAAAAAGCTTGATAAACAAAAACACTGATAGCTACCTAACCCTCCTCCCACCGAACTCATTTAAACCCTAAAACACTTCGTCGCAACTAAGTTACGGTCATAGCGACCTCGTTATAACTTAGTTTACGAACGGCACTTGTAAACTTTAGTATATATTATTGAGACAAACAAGATGGTGTTTAATAAACACTGTTTACTTGGTATCGCAATATACGTATTCATATCATGTATTAATATCGGTTTTCCTTAGCATTTTACTACCAATTGCAATAATACATCCAAGATCATTTTCACGACGAAAGATAGAAATTTGATTTGATCTTTAGGTACTGAGGAAAACTATCTACGGATGTTTTTGGTATAGGCTGTTATATGTATAAATGTCAGCAGATTTCTAATAACTTTGTGCTGTAGAAACTTCGGGCCTAACCCAGAACGCGAAGGGATGCTTAATAAAAAAAAGGTATTTTTTTTTAAGTTTTAGGTTCTGTATGACCTGAGAAAATGTGAAACGCCTAATTTGATGACGAACACAGCTCTCCAAATCTCTTTTGACCACATGAATTTGTGTTTTTAAATACTTTGTCATCAAAAAATAGGGCACCATCTCTTCCAACTAATGCCAGTTCTAGAAAGCTTGTAACAGAGCTGTTAAAAAATAATCTTTAGTCATACACAAAACATAAACCATTTCATAGTAAAGTTTAATGAAATAAAAAACAAAGCATAAAAGTATCATATTTCGCCTTAATATACAATATTATGTATCCAAGTGTGAAAACAGCTTCAAAAGTATATTGTCGGAATATTAGCAGCAGATATAACGCGGATCACACTTTTGTACCATGTTGGGTCACGTATTGTGCCAGCCTCACGTACTTTACTAGTGATGGGAAAAGTATCGATAAAAGAATAAGTTCATAATAATCAAGTTTTTGGATGTTTTATATGATTGCAGTCTAACATATCAGTAGGTATTAATAGCTAGTTAAACTAAAATTATTTTTTAATAAAGACATGTATTTAGTATGTTTCAATGCTAAGTTAAACTAAAAAAGATGACAAATTTCGCTGTGAAGACCAGATTTTGATGTACTTAATTATTGATCTATAAATGTTACTACCTTTTCAGTTCAAATAAAACAATCAACAATAAAAAAGAACATAATATCTCAAATCAAATTAAAAAAAAAACACACCACAGGCTGCACAGGGATCGACAACCAATTTTCATAAACTCGACTTTAGTAATCCTATGAAAGGATAAAGTAACGCCAACGTAGACCCACCCCATTGATATACTAATGACACATTGTCATAATACTCTAAACTCTGGCTAATTTCCCTTGAGCTGATACGTTATGACGTCATAAAACATAATGAATTGTACCCAACGACGATAAATGCCGTGCATTCAAATTACGAATGAATTTGTAAAATGTTTCGAATTAGCTCGTGTTTTGTTTTGCTGTTTTATGTGTTGTAATTGTAATTTTATTGGGTTGTATTGTTTAGGTGATTTTGTTTGTTAATTTGTTTTTTGATTAGGTGGTTTTACTGGTACCAAATGTTATTGATTGTAGCGAGAATGAGTGTAATGCACTATATAGGTTTAGGTGTGTTACATAAAAGTACATGTTACCATTGAATGACATTGTGTTTGCAAAAATAATGTTTTGTTTAATTTATTAAATGTCTTCTAAGCACAATGAGATTTGCACGGCAGTATATAATTCTCATACTCTGACTAACGTTAAAATATTGACAAAGAATTCGGTATTTTTTTGTGAACCATAGAATAAATACGTACTTTGGGCATTTTGTTTTAGCTACGCTTTTTATCCAAATTATCGACATCGATAATATTTTCTTGAGAACATCTCTGAACACATTTATAACACGTCTTGCAAGCACACATGTGCCGCGCAAATTGTTCGCAAAACATTCCCAAATTTGATGTCATTTACATAATCTTAAATGCAGAGCTGTTTTACCTTCTAATGTTAAATGTAATTTGAAATATTTGCTTTGTCGAATTATTTAGGCGATTACAACTTTAGGTCGTAAAATTTCCTGGCTTAATATTCTTATCTTAACGTCCTATAAAACATAAATTATCAATTTTACATAATGTTTTTTCTCATACATATGTTTAGCCACTTAATTTTCCGAAATCTTTGTAGGAAATATTCCCAAATAGAAAATATTGCCTTATTTGTCTTCAATATTATTTCCTTTGATATTTCCCAAGAAAAAGTTTTCGTGGGCTTCTGTTTGTTAGTCATATTTCCAAGAAAAATCAATGACAATTCTTTTACACAACATTATCTACATGGATAGTAGGTATACACACATTACTAAAACGCGAGTCACTCTACCCCTGTCAAATTTGATAGTTCTTGTATTGACAGACGGATTGACGGTGTGTCTCTGACATCTCTGACGTAATGGTAGCGAATTAAATATAGAACCAAAACACTGAGCAAATATTGATTTGAGATCAAGGAACATATTTACTCTAGCGAGTTTGAGATACTTCGATTTGTATTGATAGTTAGATATACATAATATCTATTTTATTGGTTGTTCTCAAGTATTTTAAATCCAGCTTTAGTTGTCAAGTTTGACATAATTTAATTTAGTCTGATACTAATGTCAACTTACTGTTTAATAAATAAAATATACAGATATATAAGTTTTTAAAATATTTGCTAAAAAAAACGATTCTAGTACTTATCAACATCAGGTACAGTTCAATCAGATTTCTCGGTCTTTGATCCCACTAAAAGCAAAAGTAAAACTACCAAAAGTACCTACGTAACAATATAAAATAAAAATTAAATGTTAAAACATCTCCTGTCTGCAATACTAAACGTTCAGAATCAGAGTGAAGTGGAAACTTAAATATTCATAACGGCAAATATGGAAAAGTCTTGTCGGAACATTTTTCCGTTGAATGAAACAAGCTAGCTTCTAAGTTATATATGAGATACCTAGGAAACGGATATAATTCTGTTTTAAAGAAAACTAAGCGAAATTTAGTGTTATGGTTGAACGGCCATTTTTCTTTCTATTATGTTTTTAAATTTTTATTGGGAATTTACTTTGTGTCGCAGTCCATATATAAAAAGATTTTCATCGAATCACGACATAGAAAAAAAATAATACAAAAAATAATAGTGGTATATGGGTACAGCTGTGAGATGACAATTACTATATTATTATAATATATGGTTATCTTTATTGTTGAATCATCTAAATAACGAGCTCCGTAGTAGAGTGGCGTACGCACCGGCTTCAAGGTGTCGCTAGCTCTGAGGTCCCGGGTTCGATCCCCGGACGGGACAATGTAGAAACCAACTTTTCTACATTGCCTTGGGTCTGGGTGTTTGTGGTACCTTCGTTGTTTCTGAATTCCATAACATAAGTACTTTAAAATAGCTACTTACTTTGGGTTCAGAGCAATGTATGTGATATTGTCCGCATTTATTTATTTATTTATTAATATTCTAAGCAAAAACTGCAAAAATACTTTTTGAGTATCTTCAACAATTCTTTTCTGTCAGACGCCCAGCCATATTTATTTATCGTGCTTTGCCGTGAAAATAAAAATGGATCCTTCACAATATCTCATAAGTAAACATTACACAAAAAAGTATCGTGAATAAATATAACATAACAATATAGTTATTAAAAATTCTGTTACTATCTCAAAGCTGGCTCAATCTTTTGTAGTCAAAGGAATGTTCAAAGCAACATATCTTTGTAAAACTCGTTATTTTAAGAACAGTACAAAAAGATAACCGTATTATATAGGTCAAGTTATATGTTAGATATTATTACGCTAACTGCCTCGTTGGCCTAGTGGTGCTAAGCGTGACTGCTACGCTAGAGGTCTTGGGTTCGATTCCCAAGTCGACCAAGGTGTTATTGGGTTTTTCTATGAAATTCTCAGTAGCAGGTCGGAGTTTGGATTTGTGCCCGGTTAGTGGCAATAGGCTCGCCCCCTATTACATGGGACCTAAACATACCGGCGAACTGTGGGTGTACATTGGTACACCTCTGCCTAACCCTTCGGGGATACAGGCGTGATGGTATGTTATGTTATGTTGTTATTACGCTTATATTTGTATAAAAGTTACTTTTAAAACAATATTGAGCTGCTCTTACTTTGCGAAATATAAGATATATTCTTCTTCTAAAGTCTAGACTTTTTGAGGCTGTTTATTTGACCTCGTTTTTAGATTTCAATAAGAAACTGTAGTGCTATTCTGTAACATTATTTTCATGTCTCGACAGCGGAATCCGTGGTGAGATGTCAAATACGTATTATCGAATTTGAATTCTAAATCAAGGCCAATTGGGTTCACTTTTGAAGTGCTTTATTGTCACTCAGGTGAAGCTCGATACCGAAATTATTTACAGAATAGACATACAGTATTGTAACATTGACGTTACATAAATTATTGTGAAACTAGATCAGATAATTTTTAGGTTATTACACGACTGCCCAAAAAGGAGTATTATGTTTTCAGGGTTCATGTATGTAGTATGTTTGTGAGTTTCTTTATTCCACCATAACTTCTAAAAGGCTTGACCGATTTCAATGTTTGTGGTATCATTAGAAGCTTTGAGTTATCCCGAGTGACATAGGCTATGGACATTAAAAAATGGTCAAGTGTGAGTCGAAATCGCCTGCAAAGGGTTCCGAACGATTTTTTTGGGGGACGGTTACTTGGAACAATTCATTACACCCGACTGCAAATATTTGACTTGTTTTTAATTTTTTAGTTCACTTTTTTTTGTCATGGTAGGCGTGTTTTTTAATTATTGTTTTTTTACCTGATTAAGTGAGACACAGGACTAGATGTTACCCCTTTATACAGTTTGAAAAACTATTCTTCTGTGCAAATTATTATACTTATCATCCGTACAAATATTATGAGGTTAGTTTAGTTAGAGGGTATCTTCCCATAATTATTATAACCAATTCATCTATATCTATCTATATACTTATATAAAAACGAATTGCTGTTCGTTAGTCTCGCTAAAACTCGAGAACTGCTGGACCGATTTGGCTAATTTTTATATGGAATTATTTATGGAAGCCCAGAGAAGGTTTAAAAGGTGAATAAATATGAAAATGTTCGGAATTAAATAAAAAAAACATAAAACTTTAGGCTTTTATTTATCGATTGAGGCAGTACGAAGTCTCAGGTCAGCTAGTAATCTTATATAATATTATACCTGAATATTATTAAGTACAAAACGTGTGAGACGTGGGTGCACAACGAATATAAAACAACAAAATATGAGCCAGAATACTACAGTTATGTTTTGTAACATTTTAATTAAGTTAAAAGCCATGATATCTGATATAGGATGATGTAGGAAGGCACATTGAGTTATTATTTGGGCGTGTCTCCTGGAGGCGAAATGTGTTGGATAGACACGATTTATTTAAATTAATATTGTTATCAATGTTTTTTGAGATAAAAACTTAGATATGACTTAGAATCGTGAATTTGTTTTTAGATTTTGTGTAAGGAGTGATTTCTTAGGTTTACGCGAATGTTAGACATTGAAATAAAACTACTTTTTACGGATTTTTTTCGCGGTTTATATTTAGATTTTAGGTCCCGACGTTTCGACACCTTTGCAGGTATCATGGTCACGGGCAGACTGAGATGGCGTTCGTCTTGACAGTAGATGTTGCTCGTTCTACCTTCATATTTTAACTAATTATTTGAGTTCCGACCTACGCAATATGAGCTCACTGTGTCTTGATGTCTTGCAGCGCTGCTCTTGGGTTTGGCCTTGAGTTTATGTATTATTGGGTCCCAAGTAGGTGATATCTTCCAGCCATCTTCTCTATTGAAATTAGGGTGTTTTTTAATTTCAATAGCCTCGCGAAACATCCTAGGTAGGAATTTGGGTTCTTTAGCGAGGATCTGTGGTTGGTCAAATCTAATATAATGGCTGGAGCCTTCAGCATGTTCGGCGACTGCAGACTTCGTTGAGCGGCGGTGTTTCACGTCAGCTATGTGTTCTTTAACGCGGGTCCCTATGCTTCGTTTTGTTTGACCGATGTAAGAGAGGCCGCAGTTACAATCTAGTTTATAAACTCCTGCATCTTGTAGAGGTATGTGACACTTGACGGATGGTAAGGACTGACTAATCTTCTTGGGCGGCTTGAAGTATGTTTTAATTGAAGCTCGCATCAGGATGTAGCCAATCTTGTCTGTGACACCTCTGACGTATGGTAGTACAGCAGGTAAACGATCAACTGTGGCTGGCTTCACTCGGTTTCTGTGAACCGGTTTCTAGGTACCTATCTGTATGGGTACCTAAACGGTGAATCTCACCACCACCCTAAACAGTTAGCTACCGTGGGAAAATCCTTGTTTCAGAGAGCACACGGACTCTGTGATGACAGACACCTTGCCGCTGAGCTTCAACATGTCAAGCAAGTACTGCGAGACAACAAGCTCCAAATTCCACGGCCCCGTCACAGAAACCGAGTGAAGCCAGCCACAGTTGATCGTTTACCTGCTGTACTACCATACGTCAGAGGTGTCACAGACAAGATTGGCTACATCCTGAAGCGAGCGTCAATTAAAACATACTTCAAGCCGCCCAAGAAGATTAGTCAGTCCTTACCATCCGTCAAGTGTCACATACCTCTACAAGATGCAGGAGTTTATAAACTAGATTGTAACTGCGGCCTCTCTTACATCGGTCAAACAAAACGAAGCATAGGGACCCGCGTTAAAGAACACATAGCTGACGTGAAACACCGCCGCTCAACGAAGTCTGCAGTCGCCGAACATGCTGAAGGCTTCAGCCATTATATTAGATTTGACCAACCACAGATCCTCGCTAAAGAACCCAAATTCCTACCTAGGATGTTTCGCGAGGCTATTGAAATTAAAAAACACCCTAATTTCAATAGAGAAGATGGCTGGAAGATATCACCTACTTGGGACCCAATAATACATAAACTCAAGGCCAAACCCAAGAGCAGCGCTGCAAGACATCAAGACACAGTGAGCTCATATTGCGTAGGTCGGAACTCAAATAATTAGTTAAAATATGAAGGTAGAACGAGCAACATCTACTGTCAAGACGAACGCCATCTCAGTCTGCCCGTGACCATGATACCTGCAAAGGTGTCGAAACGTCGGGACCTAAAATCTAAATATAAACCGCGAAAAAATCCGTAAAAAGTAGTTTTATTTTAAGGAGTGATTGTTGATATTGCAATTAAATAATGTCTTTTACTTTTTACTAAAAAATAAAACTTATTTAAAAAATAAATTATTTCTTCAAACAAAAAGACAATCCACATTTAATTTCAATTTATCGCTAAATTTTTGCGTCTTAAAGATTAACTTTATCTTTAGTTAAAAAGACACAAATATTTTCTTTTTATCCCCAAACCACGTTGATCTTGCAAGTTGCAGCACATCGCATGTTGTCAACTAACTTCATTAATCCGCCATCTGCAATCATTTCAATTTACTTCAAAGAAACTTTGACTAGCCATTCTAATATTAAATGCTTCGCCATCTCCAGACCTTTAATCAAGTAAAAAAACAAAAATAGGCTCAAACAGTAGCCGCCTAACCGGCTTTCTTCCTAGCCTATCATTTGAGGCTACAAATCACGCCCACAATATAATTTATAGGCTTGCCTGATGTCTTAATACGTAACACTTTAATTATATTAGTATTGTCTATTAATAAAATGTTGACGTATTAATTTTGTGTGTGGGTGGGGTTTTGGGTTTCAAGCTCAACTTACTTTTAGGAAAGCGAGAGCTACAGCTTTGGTATAAAGTTGAAATGCATTGACGATTGAAGGGTTAATAAAGGTATCGCAGTGGTATTGAATAAGTTGCGAAAGTCATGCACTAGCAAAGTGATATAATAATAATAATAATAATATTCCGGGACAACTCACACACGGTTATCTGATCCCAAGCTAAGCAGAGCTTGTGTTTTGTGGTAACCAGACAACTGATAAACATACTTATATATTTCTTAATACATACATATTATAGATAAATTACACCCAGACAACCAGAACAAATGATCGTGCTCATCACACAAACAATATTGTCCTGGGTGGGAATCGAACCCACGACCTCCGGTATAGCAGTCAGGGTCACTAACCACTAGACCAACAGGCCCGTCAAGATATCCAAGATTTTACAATTAGTGCTGTCTTCGTAATTTTTTTTCACCTTATGACGATAGGATCATTTTGATGGCGTTAATATTGTTTGTAGATTATACAAATATACAACATTTTTTTTTATTTATAGACATTCATTTTTATCTACTCGTCACCAATATTCTTTTCAAATTAATCGCAATAAATAACCTAAAATTTTATTGACCAATCATTCGGGATTTTAAACAGTTTTAATCCATTATACTTATAAAGGAATAAAACTACTAGAGATACTAAAGTCATAGTTACAATATTAATAAACACTTAATTACATAATCAGACTCTTCACCTTACTTTATCCAAACCATATCGAAAGCGACACCTACCGGAAGATTATCAAAACCCTTTTACGACAACTTATCTAAAACTACCTGCAACTTTTATTTTTATACTCTAAATCCATTAAGAGTTTCTTATACTTTAAAACTATAAATTACACGAAGAAATATCGAGCAATCAACGTCAGAAATATAAAAAGGTTGTACATGCATTTAATAATACTAAACTTTATGGCTAATAAGGAATTTATTGTAACGACCTTTTTGAATTCGAATGTTAAGGGTTCGAATTTTTGTTTTAGTTCTTTTTAGGGTTTTTGAAAGGTGCTAACGGGACCTTATTACTGCACTGTTGTTTATAATATGTCCGTCAGTCTGTCTATTCATCTATACGTCTGTCAACGAGCTCTTTTTCATGAAATATTATAGGTATTCATAGAGTTAAGTGGTAAAGAAGTGTGTATTTATTTTTACAGCTATCGCAACCAATAAAAAGCAAGACGGTGAATCACAAAAGGATACCTACATTAATACATGTGTTTTATCTTGTACTGAACCTTTCATGTGTGACTCCAACTCGCTAGTTTTTAACAATTGTAATTTTTTTCAGTTCTTTCTGTGCTTAATTGATTAATTTCATACAACCTTTATGGTATCGAAGATACTTAATAAATACTACAGTGATAGTAGACATAATAATATGCACAACGCATTCTGAGCTTAAAATCGCAAAATCAAAAGTTAGATATTGAACTTTGTTTAAAATAGTTAACTTAAATAATAAAGTTTGAAACCATAAATTGAAACCGTTTTAATATTCCCATGAACATGAATTATCACAAAATATATGGCGTGTGATTATTAACCCTTCAACGCTGCCGGATATAAAAAGCGTTTTAAGATAATATGTCGGTATTTTAGACCCATTTTAACATTATTGCATGTTATTAATAATAATAATACACTCACTGCGTACCGTGCGAGAATGCTGTCTCTGTTTCAGGCTCTTGAACCGGGTGTCAGCGTATCGGCACAACGACTGTCGGATCAGGTGCGGGTCATCCAGCGTAATCATAGGTTGGATGACTCTACGCTTGATCGACTGCGCTCCGAAATACAGCATAGCCCTGCCGCCAGCACCTCGTTACCAGTGGCAACGCCAGTTTCTGGTGCTCCGCCCACCGAACCTAGTGATGGGGAAGAGGATGATGGGGCTATAACTGTAAGTACCCAGTGCAGTGAGTTAATAAGGAGTACATTGGAGGATGCGATTCGGGATTATCGGAAATCGCCGCCCGACCAGAGGCCTCGATTACCTCGTTTGCCCATGCATAACCGCAACAAAGCGATAATGGGTGCCCTAGATTCACTGCTCCCTGTTTACTTTGAGAGCAGTGAAGACCTTAGGGACACGCACTCGATTTTGTACTGCGCGGCTCTTACGGCATGTCGTGTAGCTAATGTTGCAATTTGTCATAGTAACATAGCTACACGACCGAAACCAGCCGTACCAGCTTGGCAGTACAGGATCGAGCAGCGTGTTGCTGAGGCTAGGACACTCATTGCAAAACTAATTGCTTTTAAACAGGGAAATTCGCGACCACGCGTGATGCGCTTTGTAAGGCGTGCTTTTGCTGGGACTGATATTAGTCCCAGTGAATATACTGCCCGCTTTACAGAGCGCATCGACCTGTTTAAGCAAAGAGTGTATGCATGGGCAAGCCGTATTCGACGCTATAAACGGCGGGTGGAACGATTTCACCTGAATCGCATGTTCCAAAAAGATCAAAGATGGGTACATAGAGCGTGGGAGCGGCCGGTGTCAGCCATGGATGGCGGGTGCCTGCCAGATGGTGATGCCACAAATTCGTTTTGGCGCAACATCTGGTCGGTGCCTGTCAGCCATTCCGAAGGCGACTGGATGCGAGAGGTTGAGCAAGTATGTGAACCTATCCAAGAGATGGGGGCAATTACAATCAGCCCCCAAGACGTAGCCAATGCAGTCCGTCCGATGGTAAACTGGAAAACACCAGGGCCGGACGGACTGCAAAATTTTTGGTTAAAATGGCTCCCAAGTTCACATAGTTGCTTGGCTTCTCAATTTCAGTCTGCTGTGGAATCAGCTTCGCTCCCACAGTTCTTGACCACAGGATCTACCCATCTGCTCCACAAAACAGGTAGTGCTACGGATCCAAAGAATTATAGACCAATTACTTGTTTACCAACAGTCTATAAGCTCCTTACGTCCATTTTGAGGGCAAAAATCAACGAACATGTTGATAGTTTCTCTATTATGTCTGCCTCTCAAAATGGATGTAGGAGTGGATCCCGTGGCACTAAGGAGCTACTCCTTATTGACACGGCTATATGCCAACAGGTTCGCCGCTCTAAAAAAGATCTGTCGACATGCTGGATAGACTATAAGAAGGCCTACGATTCGGTACCGCATACATGGCTCATGAGGGTGCTGGAGTTGTATAAAATTAATACAACTCTACGCACCTTCTTGATGTCATGTATGGGGCAATGGAGTACAGTTCTTCACTATCCAGGATGTCGGGATATCCAACAGGGTGGGGAACCAATTAGGATTGAGCGGGGAATATTCCAGGGCGACAGTCTGAGTCCCCTGTGGTTCTGCTTGGCCTTGAATCCCCTAAGCACTTTGCTTGAGAATTCGGGGCTGGGCTATTCGTTGAGGAGAGGGAGCCGGGTAATCTCCCACTTGCTATACATGGATGACCTTAAGCTCTTTGCCACCGGCGGATTGCAGCTGATGAAGTTACTGAAGATCACTGAAGGCTTCAGTAATTCCATCAGCATGGAATTCGGTGTTGACAAATGTGCGGTCATGCATGTAAAGCGAGGTGGGATTGTGGAATCCCAGGGTATACAGCTCTCGGATTTCATAAACCTAAGGTCTCTCTCTGCAACGGAGACCTACAAATACTTGGGTATGTCAGAGGCGTTAGGCATCAACGTTGCTGATGTGAAACAATCATTACAGGCACGTTTCTTTGGCCGCTTGAACAAAGTACTAAAAAGTGTTTTGTCAGGCGGCAACAAGGTGCGTGCCTTTAATGGTTGGGTCATGCCAGTGCTGATGTACTCCTTTGGTGTACTCAAGTGGACTCAGACTGAGTTAGACGCCTTGGATAGGAGAGTCCGAACACTACTAACCGCAAATCGAATGCATCACCCACGTTCTTCAGTAATGAGGTTATATATCCCGCGAAAATGCGGGGGTCGAGGTTTTCTAAATGCTAAAACCCTCCATAATCGCGAGGTATGTAACCTCAGGGAGTATTTTCTCCAAGTCGACGTGGGGATGCATCGAGATGTGGTGGTAGTGGATAAGGGCTTCACACCGCTCTCCTTGGGCAAAGAGAACTGGCACAAACCTGTCGTACTGAGCGTCAAGGACCGCAAGGATGTATGGCAAAACAAGGAGCTCCACGGGCGCTACTACCGGACCCTTCATGGGTCCGATGTAGATTTCTTAGCGTCCGTAGCCTGGCTACGCTTCGGTGATCTTTTTGGAGAAACCGAAGGGTTTGTATGTGCAATTATGGACGAAGTTATCATGACGAATAACTATCGGAAATATATCATAAAGGACGGTACAGTTGACATATGTCGGGCATGTCACTGTCCCGGTGAGTCCTTAAGACATATTATTTCGGGTTGTTCTCGTCTTGCTAACGGCGAATACTTGCACAGGCATAACCAAGTAGCCAGGATTATCCACCAGCAGCTTGCTTTGAGATACAAACTTGTGGAATCCGAGGTGCCGTATTACAGGTATGTGCCCGACCCAGTTCTCGAAAATGGTCGTGTCACACTGTACTGGGACCGATCTATCATCACTGACAGGACTATTGTAGCAAATAAGCCTGATATAGTGGTGATAGATCGATCGGAGCGTCGGGCAATCATTGTTGATATCACTATTCCTCATGACGAGAACCTCGTGAAAGCTGAAAAAGAAAAACAACTAAAATATTTGGATTTAGCGCACGAGGTTGTCGACATGTGGGAGGTGGACTCAGCAATTATTGTCCCGATAGTCGTTACAGTCAACGGCATAATAGCCAAGAGCCTCGACCAACACCTTAAGAGGCTCGCGCTAGGCGCCTGGGTCAAGGGTTTGATTCAGAAAGCGGTACTTCTCGACACGGCGCGTATTGTGAGGAGGTTCCTCTCTCTGGAGTCCTAACCACCGGCAGCTTGGACCCTGTCCCGAGGCCGGTTGGACACTATATTTTATATTTTTAAATGTATATTGTTTTTTGTATATATTTAAAAATGTATTTTATAAGTTTATTGGAAAATAAAGGAAATAATAATAATTTATTTATTTCAGACCATTGATCCTTATTGTCACTTGCACATTATTTATGTATAAATAATATAAATATACCTAATATTGTACTTATCTTGTTAAAAAAATTGTTTAATTTAATACTAAAACACAAAAATCTATCTTCTCAGTGATAAATAAATGTGCTAGTGGCATGAAAACAACATATTTATGTAATTTTGTAACTTACTTAGAATATGTTTTTAGAATATCAGGCTTTTTCTACCTATTGGATATCTAAAACTGAAAGCGAACTATTATTGTCGATAAAATTAAAGTGACATGTAAACACATTTTGTTTTGTTTGTGTTATTTAAGTAACATGTTTTTATACTTGACATAGTAAAAAGGACTTAATGGAAGCCAACGACAAAGCCATTCAAGTGGCGACTTTCTGGTCAAACAGAGTTTAGCGATCATTGACTCGAGAAGAAGAAGAAGAATAAAAACATGTCACTTGTTGGTTCGTTGTTGGTTGGTTGGTTTGACGACCTCCGTGGTCGAGTGGCGTACGCACCGATTTCAAGGTGTCGCTAGCTCTGAGGTCCCGGATTCGATCCCCGGACGGGTTAATGTAGAAAATCACATTTCTACATTGTCTCGGGTCTGGGTGTTTGTGGTACCTTCGTTGTATCTGAATTCCATAACACAAGTGCTTTAGCAACTTACTTTGGGTTCAGAACAATGTATGTGATGTTTTCCGCATTTATTTACTTGTTGGTGGACCTATTAAGACTAGCTGTTTAACTCAATTCAATACAGTTTCTCATAACTAATTAAACAAAAATCTTGGTCACTCAAAGTCCGATTCTAAACCCATTTAAGTTCGGTCTTTTCGTCCAAAATGTCTGCAGTTACAGGTTAACTCTTTTTATAATATTAATGGGAATTAATAGTGTCGTGTTGTGTTCTACGATATTTATGAGGCCGTCGACTTAATGGTGAATGTTTTATTTCCATGGTTACGCAACACTGGTTTATATGGGAAATTAATGTTTAGTTCGCGCGTGATTTTTGAATTAGTTTTGTGGATAATGTATTGTTTGGGTGAAATTGATAGGTGTTATATAATTAAGTAAAATATTCAAGTATAATAATTAGGTAAATTTCTTTTTAAATGAAAGCGAGCATTAGCCCGTTAAAATGATAATTAAAATCATCGTTTATTTACCTAAAAGTAAACGTAAACCCATATTAACCAACGACAGCCAAATGGAGAGAGAAGAGGCCTTTGACCTGTAGTTGAACAATACCACGACTTTACACTAGAGGCTTAAAATAATAAACAAAAACAATTAAAATCTCCAACCATTAAACAAAAATAATAACAAAAAGATTTATTCTAATTGAAACACATGAATAATGACAAAAATTCCTTAACCATTGATTTACAAGGCAATTTTTGTAACGCGACATAAATGATATGACCACATGATTGACCCCCTTGGTCAATGACCCTGGGTGTCTATTCTCATTTTATTGGGTAGTTATTTTGTCCCGTGATTTATTTAGACGCGCGACGTTAGATTCATGAGTGGCTAGTTAGTCTTGGATTCGAAGAATTTGGATAAGTAGTTGAGAAAACGGCTGAGGTTTATTTTAAAACATTCTAGCATGTTTTTTTTCAGTTATTTGAAGGTATATAATGTATTAAATTTTCAGTAATAAATAAAATAGTTACAAAATACACGGAATGTGTATGTATAAAATTAATATATTTTATTATTTGTGATAATTGTTTTCTTATATATATTTACGTTAAAGTTTATAAAGGTTATGAAAAAAAAAAATATATATAAGGTATTCAAAATTAATATTCATTTTAAATTTCACAACACTAGCTTTTTGTATTTTAGTCTGCTTACAAAAATATACTTTTCGCAAATTATATTTTTTTCTACTAACTAATCTGATTTATCTTTAAATGGTATTCATTTAAAGATAAATCAGATTAGTTAAAAAACCATATCCAACAAATCCGTGACTATAAACCAGATAAGTTACAGGATCAGAGCCGCTAAACTAGTTTGTCTCAATAAAACTCAGTTAATAGCCAAACGTGGTCTATCGGTATTTATCACGGTTTACTCCACGTAATTAAATAGGCATTATGAATGGGATGTAAATCAATCCGTTTAGTTACGATGGTTGATAACAGATGGCGCTTAAATAAGTTTCTGAAAATCTTGATATATCTAAAGGTTTTTAACTATTCACGCTTTGGGATTAATACGAGTATATCCCGATGAATTATCTATGTTAGTTGTGGTAATGTAGCTGCCGAAAATAGGGCAACAACTTAGATTTTTCTTAGATATACCTAATGAACTCATTTTGAAGGAAAAATAAAAAAACAAAATTTTAATAAAAACCTTGAAAAGTCCAGCTAAATAAAATTTACCCTTAATAAGTTCGTTTAAGATACTTAATTCGCATTATCCACCTTAACTGCTAAACGATAGTTACGAACCAAATATCGATAAACGTTAACACCTCGATAAAACGAACATCCCTACGATACAATACCCCATTATTCCTTATCACCCTTAAACATGAATTACCGCTTTTGTAAATACCCATCTTAAAATATATCGGGCACTTTATTTTGGCAATTAAACGTTCATATTTTCAAATTAAGGTTACCATAGGTGTCCGTAAATCCACGAATAATCGTAGATTCAGGGTGTTTTTGGGGAAGGGAAATTATCACCAAACTGCGGCTCTGTCCAAGGTGTAGGAAATAAGCGATAAACACATTATTTCAATAAATACAAAGGAACCATTTAGGTATAAAAGTATTATAATTGACGACCTCCGTGGTCGAGTGGCGTACGCACCGGTTTCAAGGTGTCGCTAGCTCTGAGGTCCCGGGTTCGATCCCCGGACGGGTCAATGTAGAAACTAGCTTTTCTACATTGTCCCGGGTCTGGGTGTTTGTGGTGTGGTACCTTCGTTGTTTCTGAATTCCATAACACAAGTGCTTTAGCTACTTACTTTGGGTTCAGGGCAATGTATGTGATGTTGTCCGCATTTATTTATTTATTTATAATATATTTATACCTACTTATACTAAGAACTGCGAAAAATTCAGATTTAATCCTCAAATAAAATTATGTGGCGTTGGAAAAATCGGCCCGTAGTATAATATATTTGCATAATATTATGTGTTTTTATTACAAGCCATTCTGTTAGAATATGTAAAGCAGGTATCTCTGTATGTGTTATTGTACGCAAGCACATTACACTGACTATTTCGTCACTTACAAAGTTCGATTGGACAAGAATGGGAAATGATCTAACTTAATCAAACTTGCATTATAATATCTGTTAACAAGTATTTGTACAGAAATGATAGTTTAAATGCATATAACTATAACAGGCGGATAAACTCGCAGGTATTAGCGAATTATAACTTTTAAACTATCGCGCTGCATGTTTTTAGTAATATTATAAAACGGGGATTAGCGCGTACATGCTTAAATACCTTTAGGGCTTGACATTTCGACCGGGTTACACAGGCCGTGGTCCTGGTCGCAAGCAGACTGAACACACTGCCAGTGACCACGGCCTGTGTAACCCGGTCGAAACGTCAAGCCCTAAAGGTATTTTTTAAGCATATACGCGCTAATCCCCGTTCTATAATATTACTATAATAGCGAATTATATATAAAACGATTTGATTTTCTCCCATTCACGGTGCTACGCCGCCATTTATTTTTCTACATTCTATTGTCTATTAGAAAATTATAATCGCTATCAGCTTATGCATTGTAGTTCAGTAAATCATGATAAATTGACACTTTTAATACGTTTTCGGTACATAATCTATTTGTGGATTAAAAACGTTTAACAGCCTTGTTTTCGAATATTACTCGGTCCCCTGTTTTGTTTTTAGATTCGTATTTTATCCCCTTTTTATGATTTGGTGGTATTATCTCCTTTTTTACTGGAGATTGCTACAGTAATTTTGCAACCAGATCGTCGTTTAAATTTGTCATTTAAATTCCGATGTTTTTTATGTGTTAAGGTAAGTATATTACACATAAATATTTGTAATTATTATTTATTATTTTCTGCCATTATCGTCCCACTGCAGAGCAAAGGCCTCCCTTTCTTTCTTCCAATTCTCCCGGTCTTGTAATTATATTTTGTAATTAAGACTTAAATAATATAATAGGTACACTAAATGGTTTTTTATACATAAAATATTTAGAAACCATTCATAGAAAAGTTTGCCCTTCACTTTAACTATTTTATCAATAGTGCTTCACTAAACTAAATTCCAATCCATTTTACACCTTTCAATACAAACATCAAACAAAAATTCCAAGCTTTCACAATTGTTCTAACGCCCTTTGCCTTTTAATATGGTAGAAAATATTTATTTCAATAAAAATAACACAGACTCTTTTGTTCTGTAAATTTCAAAAAACAAGCAAAGTTCTGAATGCTGGCTCGCGAATGAATGGAAATGAAAAAATAATAATAAATTTTTCATTCTCCAATTAATATAGCAGCGCAACACTTTTTTCCGGTGGTTCATAAAGAAAATTCCTGTATCGTAGTTAATTAAAATTGCCTGATGTTTGTGTTCACAGTGTGGGCGGTTATTTAAAACGTTAATAAACTAATTTTTGTGAAGAATTTTGTTCACTGGCTTTGAACAAAGAGTCTCCAGTGCATTGCTTAAGTGCCAGTTATAAAAACGCTGGTATTTATATTATAGTATTGATCCAAATCATCAACAACCCTTGTAATCCCACTGCTGTGCATAGGCTTTTTTTTCATCTGCCTTTCTCCCTTGGTTATAGTACTGTATTTTTTTTTTGTTAGTCTTCACGTCTTTGTGCGAAGGCATATAGCCACATAGACTTTTTATTGCCAGCTATGTTTCAAATCATTTCCTCAATTGCCATTTCGTTGCCTGTTTCGGTTTCTTTTGAGTGCTTCATTACTATAATTATTCATTTTATTTACTGCCGGATCTAAACCTTTTCCAGTCCACCTTCCGCATTAACCCTGACTTGGTTACCTTTTTCATTGAATGTCATCACTCCATCAAACAATCATTTTGACATACCTGTAATTTCAAAATTGCTATCACTAGCACCCCAACTCATTTCAAACATAGTATGGCAAGGGCGTCCATACGCTTTATTGAATTTCTGCTAAATTCCTAACACATGCCAGGATGTGGGTTCACAGTTTTAATTCATAAAAGTACCGACGCACGGCTGAAGGTAATATACTCGTTCTATGCAGGATAATTTAATATTATGAGCTAAATGAATTTGAAGTATGGCAGGATTTTATGAAGAGATTTTTTAGAGGCGGAGAATGGTGATTTGTTTTATCATTATAATTTTTAAGTAAGGCATTCTGCTGAATCTGGTGAGACTGAATGACATCTTGGAAAAAGGTAAAAGTAGAAGATTAATTTCACACTATGACGAGCCTTTTGGTCTAGTGGTTAGAGACCCTGACTGCTGAATCAGAGGTCGTGGGTTCGATTCCCATCCAGGAAAAATCGTTGTGCGATAAACATGATCATTATTTTGTTCGGTATCTGGGTGTAGCTTATCTATAATAGGTATGTATTTAGAAAAATATAACAACGTTTATCAATAATTGTCTTGTTACCGTAGTAAAAGCTGTACCAAGTTCGGATTCAGGAAAAAAAAAGAAAACTATAGGCTATTTTCTTACCCAACTAAAATCCTTTTCTTATATATTAAAGCTTCTCTACATATTATTATTAATCAATGGACTGTTCTGAAAAACCGATAGCCCGTTCAGAGGTACCTAACTACCTAATCTACGGCATGGTATTAAATTATTGTGGCCATATCGTAAACCCAGAACGTTCTAGCGATACAATATTTATTTTTATTAACTCGGTGGATGCACTAAGCAGAAATAAAGCCGTTTTATGAAAGCAGCGTCTATTAATTTTGTTGATTTGTTGTGATTCAATGTATAAATTAGTATGAATGGTAGCTCGCTCAAAAAAGACTGATATTTATTTTTACGTCATGTTTTATTATTCTTTGATACACATTTCATAGCATTCAAAAATTTGGTTATTTTTTTCTTAGAAAAAAATGCTGATACTTTGGTACTATGTTTTCACTATGGCCATAGTAAAACCATCGTAAATTAATTCGTAGTAAACAAGCAAGCGTAATGATCAACATTTATCATTTATCACATATTATAAAAAACTTATGGGCATCTGTGAGCGATTCGCGATGGCTCATGGTCTTAAGTACAACACAACTAAAAGTGTACTTCTTGTATTCAAAGCCGGTAATAAGTCTTACAAAGTACCTCCAATAACACTCAATGGAACCCCGATAGCGCAAGTAAACAGCTTTAAGTAAGTACTTGGGGCACTGGGACACGGAGTCGCTCAAGGATGACATGGACATAGAACGGGAGCGCAGGGCCCTGTGCATTCGTGCTAATATGCTTTCCCGCAGGTTTGCACGCTGTTCTAAACAAGCTAAAATCACTCTTTTTAAAGCATACTGTCACTCCTTGTACACGTGCGGCCTGTGGATGAACTACACTCAAAGGGCATACAGGACCGGGCGCTGTTGGGGTTGCGACGCCACTGTAGTGCCTCTAGGATGTTGGCCACAGCTGGGGTTGATAGCTTTTCGGCTATCATAAGGCAACGAATAGCGTCCCTATTACAGCGGGTCCGTGGCAGCTCCAATAGCCTCCTGAAGACTGGCCAACAGACTGGATGTGGACAGTGCTATTATGCAGCACTGGACACGCGTTCACATAACCAAGGATGCCGAAATTACATATCACCCGTATGTGTAATAGATGTATCCTGTTATGTACTGAATAAAAAAAATTGTTTAGCTTATTATGTTACTAACATAGTTTTTAAGATTATTGTCACTAACACTATGGATTGCGGTCCGAAATAAATGAATTTTATTTTATTTTATTTTTATTATTTATTATCATTCTTTCTTAAAATAAAAAATAGTTCATTTCCCGTAAAAGTTCAACCACAAATTAGATTTAATTTAAAATAGCAAAATAAGCTACAAACATAACCCTGAAAACAACAAAAAATCTAAAATAAAAACGTCGCGCAACCGCAGCCTCTCCCCCGCCTAGTGCGTCGCGCATATTTTTTCACGTTCCTCGTCTGCGGTCGTAACAACAACTAATTGCTTTCGGAAACGCTTTATGTGATCGTATTTCACCTGAAAAAATGATTTATGCCAAACAACTGGATTTTCTTTGTAGCATTTTCGTACTAAACAAACGTGAAACCGAAATTTTGTCGTTTTACAGTCTAGTAGGATGTGCCATAAGCTTGGCTTCTGAACTGAGAGATGTAACTAGAACCCAGCATTTATTTTAAGCTACTACCTATTATGACTACTACAAAGTTTGTAGCGGATAACAAGATACCAGTGGTTAATAAGAAAATTATTAAGGGACTTTCTTGTAATACCAGATTTACCAATAGTTTACCATGCTTTCTTCATGATTATTTATTTAGTCATGAGTATCCAAAGACCTATAATTACGTTACCAACATCAACATGGTAACTAAACCAACAAACTATTTGACTGATCACATACACCAAACACGAAACGTAAACTCAACACAGCCATACATCGTAACATTGTAAGACATGTTGGCCTGCACGTACACTGCAGTGCAAACAACATCGGTTAATCCAGCCCACGATCATCGAGTGGGTTCCGGCGTGAAACTATCTGGAACCACGCCAGTTCTATTATCTTGTAATGTTACAGTTTGACTGCCATACAGTGTACGTTGATGGCCTTTAGTGCAGGTGGGAACTTTATTTTGCTCGTAAGTGTATTGGGGTTAGGTTTTATGGACGTGCGTTGGCCAACGATGGCTAGTTTGCATGGCTTTAATGTTGGCTTTGAAGTGTGATAGACATAGTTACAAGAGCACATGCCTATTATAGCTTCAATTTTAATTTATGTAAAAGATATAATAGTCATCATCATCTGCCTAGCCTTTTTTTCTGATATAATATTATGTTATGTAAAATTAATGGCCAAAGGTTTAAAAAGAAACTAAAATATTCATGTATCAGTTTTGCATCGGTGCGAAGCAGCTCAAGAATGATACCTCAAGAAAATGGAGGGATACTTTGGCCCAGCAGTGGGACACCAAATAAATAAAAAAGAAGTTTAAGAAGGAAATAAGATGGAGAGAAGATAGATAGAGTACAAAGTCACTTCAAAATTATTTTTAAGAAAACATTGGAACCACATACTTCAAGAGTTTACTTCCAACTCAAAACTGCAAAGACAAACATTCCTAAGATAGATGACGCCAAAGGTCAGTAGGTACAAGGAACCTCACTTGGGACCGGAAGTGAGGAAATGGCGGCGGTTTCCGGATGCCGAGCGATGTGTAAAAATCGTTAGGGCGTTAATTTTTGGAGGATGTTTAGGGGTAGAAATGTTTTGGGGGATTATACTCAAAGTAGAGTTATTGCGGGAAGTGGTAGTTTACTGGTAAATGTTACGGGTATTTTAGTTCTGCTAATAAGTGGAGTGTACTGTTGAGCACTCACAATAGCGTGAAAAAGTTTAGTGTGGATTAACATTTGAAATTATTGCACGAATATTTCGTAGTAGTGTTTTTCTAAGCGGTCGCATAAGTTCAGTTTTTAGGCGTAAATATGACGGACCAAGAGCATGTAATAAGTTAGTAAGTAATAAAATTATTTTTGAGGAAAAGTATCGCTGTCTAGATACAAAAAAAAAATGATGACAATTGCACAGAAAGCCGTACGGTCAAGTTCACCATGCCAATAACGTAGGTGACGTAATGTGGGTTCGAATCCCGAAAGGGGAAAAGCATTTGACGTGTGATCCTCAAATGCTTGTTCGAGATTTATGTTTCCTTTATGCATTTGATTTGATTGTTTGAAAAATCCTCCTCATCGATGGTGGGAGTCATTGAATAAAAAATACCAAAATGATGTTGAATATAAAATTGCATCTAACGTAACAACCTCCTGACCAACATCCCCCAAAATTCGCTCCCGAAAGAAGACTAAATTTAGACGATACCAGCTAATACAGAACAAGCATACTCCGAACTTACCGTAAGGGTCATCCAGTATATTCAAACTGGAATAGTTGTGTACTGATGCGTTAACCAAGAATACTTCAGTGGAAACTGGGGCATTGTTCTCGGTAGGTTTATGCTTCGCTGCAGTATGAATCCAATTGTGCATATTTTACTTATTTTAAGCTACTTGGAATTTATTTAGTTGGGTTGGATGTAAAGATTATTGTTATTTTGGACATGTTTCTTATTTTTGTGCACAATAATAAATAAATAAATAAAATAAAAATAATAATAATATAAATTGTTTATTTATTCATTTTATTCTGTACTTTTGCTGTACATCCACATTAATGTATGTCTATTAAATGTAATGTATATGTTTACAATAAATAATTATGAATTATACTAATGGTTCTTATTTATTTATTTTATATAATGTTAAATCCGACTATATATCCGACTATATATATATCGACACTAAACGAAATTTCAAAATTTGTAAAAGTTAAGTCATGTATTACTTGCATTTTCACAGCAGGACAGAAATCGACATTTATACGAGTGCCATTATTTTAATAAGGAGGACTCAGTTCCGTATTTGCATTTCCATACACCTGTATTCCCTGAAATTATGCGGCGTTACACAGTTTTCGCAACAGATTGTAAAGTCCCCATACAGTCATTATGGCCGAACTGTGCCGTTTATCGGGCATAATTCCGAATTCAGGATATGAAAATATTTTCAGATGTAGATATGGATTTTTTTTATACCTTCTACTCATTTAAAATAGATGATTACGATGACTATATTGTAGATGAAGAAACTTTCGTATTTAAGACAGTAGATATATTGCTTTTGTTCTCTTTCAATTTCGCAATGAATGGTTTTGAGGGTAGTATCTCAATTGAAAACTGAAAGAAATCGGCCTATCAATAATCTGGGTCTAAGATGAAAATGGTGGAGGATTGCCTTGAAACTAAGTACCCAAATTAATTAACAGCACACGACCCTTCTACAGTCTTAAGCTCCTAATATTGATTGACGTAGGTCCCTGACAAAATTTGAATAGTTACCGCGTTAAGTTTCGTTAAGTAGTATCTTTAGTTATAAACTACTCAAACGGAATAAAGATAGAAATTGGGACTGATAGTTTCTCGGAAGTAACTTTTTTTGTCAAATAGAAATTGATCATGTATTTAGTGTGACATAGAACTTGGTTACTTGACAAATGGTTGAGCTCTCAGAATAATTCAAAATACAGTGGTTTAATTTTAAAAGATATTCTTTTACTCCAAGTCAATTAATTATTGCAAACTTTTTCAGTCCTCATTTTTTTTTAATTGTATGCATTCAAAACATTTGTAGTACATGCAATCTTTACGCTACATTACCCTCTAAGAAAAAAAAAAAAAAAGCTTTTGCGGTTGAAAATAAAACAGAGCACATCTGGTAGTAAGTCAGTGGGAGTAGCTGAAGAGCGTCGCCTCCAACACTAAATGCACCGGATGTTGGTCGATTAGCAGGTGAAATGGCTGCTGTAAATTATTGTGCTCTTACAAAGGAACACAAGGATTTTATCCTTACAGTAAATGCAAAATGATTTTCGAGGGTAAAGGAAATTTTGGAAAACTCAAACTCAAAATCTTTATTTGCATGTTAAGGTCTTACAGGTCTTAATGAAATAACAGGCACAGCTTAACGGCCTTTTTCAGGCGTAGCAAATATGAGGACTAAAGTTATAAATTACATTAATTAGGACTTAGCATAACATATACATTTATTTTACATTTAAAAGATGGGTTCAAAAACAGTTGGGTACCATTTAGGACTTTTTGGAGTTTGGAAATAAACTTATGGTGGTTTCTGAAGATTTCAGAACTATATATAGTCCAATCAGGCAGCTTAGAACAATGTATACTATGTTTGACAGTGTTGTTTCTCTATCATACAAAAACAACTGTTCAGATTTCGATGAAATACGATAGACAGAGTTTGTTTCTAGATAAACTTAATAATAGAATACTTTTTAATCCATATACAGGGTGTTAGGAAACCCCTGTCTGACCCAAAAGGGTAATAGAGCGTTCACAATCACATGCCCAAAAAAAATATCAAATTTGGAAAATTATGATAGAAACAATAATAATGGATTTTAAAATAACCATTTTTTGCCCCGAAATTCCCTAAATTTGAGAATAAAACAAAAACACCAATTTCGTCGGTATTTTTGGGGGCCTTTTGTTTGGTAATAAGGTAGCATCTGTGATGACGCCGACTCCCTCTCCCTCGAAATTTAAGAAAAAAAAAAATTTTAGGTATTTTATTATATTTTAATTTTAGGTATTATATTTATTATTTTCTTTTCTTTTTTTTTTCCATTTTTTTTTCACATCTTTGTAATCAGATATCGATACCTAACAACACCTTAACGCATCGGACAGGGGTTTCCTAACACCCTGTAGATCTCCAAAACATACCAAAGCGGTAAGGAGTTCAAGGTACAAAAAAACCTTCAAACACAATTGTTTTGCAACCTGCCTATTCGTTTATAAAAACCACAAAATCTAATGTTAGAGTTCCAAAAAGTTTCTATCAGAATCCTTGTTAGAAGGGTGTAGATTAGAGTCTGCGACTGACACATGTCCCTTTCAGGATTTTAAATGAACAATTTATAATTTACTTTTTTTTTGTTCGGGGCAAATTTTCCAAAATACCTGGTAAATGAATTTATTCTCACTTTTTTACATTGTATTTTTTTTTATATTTGGAGCGTCGGAATAGGTAAAATGGTCTGCTTTTGCTCTGACCTTCGGGGAATTCAAACAAATGTAATGTTTTGCCTAATAGTATTTTCATTAAAATGTACTTTTTATTGGATTTTTTCCGTCTGATTAGTTTTTAATTCTAGTCATGTGTGTGTAATACATTATATACGTAGCTGTTTTGTTATTGTTTATCAGATATTTTCAAACTATCTATAATCGTTCATAATGTGTGAGTTCAGAATAGTTAAATATGCTAACACAGGATTTTTTAAAGACTTTTATTTTCCAAGGCACTGAAAGTTTTTTAAGACTAAAACTTCGAATGTTTGTTTCCTAAAAAACTTGTTTAACAGCTAATCTTCTAGTCGTAAATAATACTACAGAGATTGTCTGACTAAGTGCAGCAATTTATTAATCTGTGAAACAAATGGGGTGATTTGCTGAAGTTTTTCTTGGTAGGTTAAACAGTTCCCTTTATTTATGTTTTAGAGGATTTATGAGATAAAAGACTAGTTTAATTAGTCACTTGTTTGCGAGGGGAGAAAGTTGTCGCTTTTGTGTGTTATGAAATTTTAAAGTAAAGTGCGATGGTCCAAAATTAACGGGAAATGTCGAAGGTTTATTCAGGATTCATGTGCTTGTGCAATATTCTGCATTATTGGACGCTTTATAATTCAGTTATCTGCAGGTAACCACTTAAATTCTAAAAGGGACTAGCACTCCAGCTGTGCATGTGTATAGAGTTGCAATGATTGAAATCTTTTTTTTTATATTATAACTAAGTAACTGACCCGGCGAACTCTTATTATTATTTTTTCTCTCCGTAAGAAACATCCTCATACTCCAAGGAATACTATAAAAAAGAATTAGCGAAATCGGTTCAGCTGCTCTCGAGATTTGCGCTTAGCAATACATTCAGCGATTCATTTTTATAATTATTATACTCGTAGATTGCCTTATGGGAAAGATGTTTCGCAATAGTTTGCGTTTCCAAAAAATCTACCTAATTCTGAATAATTGTCACTTGATTTGAATCCACATAAAGTAACCTATAAAAAAAGTTATCACAACAATCACTTACCATACAAAATTTTCCTGAAACATGAAACGTATTAAATCCTTACCTGTCCACATTTCGTCACGTACAGGAAACACCATGGATCCCTGTTGTCAAACAGGACTTACCATCATCTCCTAAAGTAGAACTATCACCGTTGTGAAAGCGGGATAGCGCTCTACAAGGTATATAGCGCTGTCTCGCTTGAAATGTAACGACAGTTCTAAGTTAAGAGCTGATAGTGCAGGTTGGACTTACAATGTGTACTGACGCTGTTTAAGCGTTGGTAGGATTACGCAGCCGCGTCACAGGTCCAGCACCTGTGACGAGGCTGCGATGGAGATCTGATTGTCAAATATGGATGAAATGCTTAGATAGAGGTGACATTTGCGGCATCCGATTTATAATTACAATTTGTGTGGGTTAAGTTTTTCTCTTTCAGGAGAGGAAGAATAACAGATTATGATGTTATGTACTGAGTTCAATTTGTGAATTCTGTCTTTTTTATGGGTATGTTGGAGTACCGTGACAAATTATGTGTCAGCAATATCTAAACTTATTTATCTACAAAATAATTTCCATTTAACTGAATTACAAGTTTTCAGAAAAAAATAAGTGTTGAAATTTTTACTGTTTTTTAACATTGATTCTTACATAGGTCTAAAAATTGATGCATGTTCGCATTATTGGTCCTTTATCCCAAAAATTACTAAAAAATATAACTTTCTTCCTACACCTAAAAATAAACGTTTAAAATATCTCCCGAATGATTTACTTTGCTTCCTTTCTGAAATCTTCGCCACATTTTCGTATGTCACCAACTCTTTCCGGTGTTAAACCAAGATGTTTGTTGAGACAAGATAATGTGTTTCTGTGAAAAATTGTACGACACCAATGTAATGGCCCGTTTGCACCGAATTGTCCCCTTGACTTGATATTTGAAGAAGAATATTTAATGTTCCATTCTTTTTAAATGAAATGGATTTTGCATTATTTAGTGTCCTTAGATTTTAGAAATCATTTGTTAAGAAAATTTAGTATTTTCTCCGAGGTATTTAATATATTTATGTATTTTATTGTTTATATATATAATGGTATAATCAAAAGATTATACTTTAGCTAGAAATACATGACTGTGAAAGCAGAAGTAAGCACAAGCAATTTTTATAATAAAAATAAATATCCCATCCATCCATCATTTAAGAGCTAGGCCCTTGTCGGTGTAGCAATTTCCATCTTTCTCTGTCCAGAGCCAACTCCTTCAGCTGCCTGTAGGTTTCCACTTCTGCTTTTTCCTGGAAGGCCGAGAAGAAAATACACAGACCAATTGAAGGAAAAATAAATATATATTTTTAAAATAAAATGTAAACAAATTTTACGACCAGTCAAAAAACGTTAAATATTTGGCAGCGGTGGGATTCGAACCCACGCCTCCGAAGAGACTGGTGCCTTAAACCAGCGCCTTAGACCGCTCGGCCACGCTACCGTTGAAAACAGTGGACAAAATACGCGTGTTCTAACATAAGATTATATTTAGAAAATTAAAACAATACTATAAATAAAACTCATCACGTGAAAAGGAGAAGAAACTATATACAAACTTCTTAAAATGTAATTATACTTTGGCTATGATACTCAGTCCTTAAGTCCGGTCAGATTTTGTATTTCGTACCAATTTTTCCAAAACACTTTCCTTTTATATTTAATAAATTATTTTCCACACAGTTGACAAATCGCATTTACACGCTGCATCAAAACAAGATCCGTTAAGTATTAAAATATGCTAACATCATCCGACGTATATTTCACAAAAATAAAAACAGGGGTACAAATCTCTCTCAGGGGTGTGAAATCGAAATTACAGCTCTCCCCTACCCTACGTCGATTCAAAAAAATATGTCCCCAAAAGTATTGGGTGTTTGATAGGCGTATTGTTAAATTTATTGCTATAGCTTCCGGACGTGATGTTTGTGCTAAATTGAGACCTTTAAGGCTTATAATGTACGTATGTTAGGTAGGTTATAATAATAATATGCTGAAATAAAAATATGACCCTAATACAATATTATTAGTATCTTTATTAATACACGGTGGTATTATGTTAATATTTTGTTTATTTATTTTTTTAAATAATGATTACACGACCGATCTGGAAAATTATAGTTTGCAAAAATAATAAAGGCAGACTTTGGAAGATCAGAAAATCAAATGATTCACATTTCTTTGTAAAAGAAAAATAAGCGTAAAAATCTTCTTTTTCTTCTGAAATGTGAATCATAATCATATAAATGTTGTAAATTTCAATGTGTTTAGGACCAAAATACCTACATACAACCAATTCGTGCAACTTTACCGGAGCGAATTTATTTAGATACCCATTTAAATAACACGACACGTGCATTTTATAGATATGCAGTAGAAAGATGTGGGAAGTTTAAATTTTAGATTTTATTAAAGCAATTGATCATCATAGCGAAAACATGTGTTATTTTGTGTTAAACATGTGTTGTGTAGAAATTAACTCTTTAATTACTGTATTCCAAAAATATTGCATTGTACTAACTCTACTTAAAATTTAGTTTTGAATTGTGAAGTAAAAGCATGTAAGGAAACATTTTGGCCATTTTATGAAGGCTAAAGTAACTCTACCTTACACAGTAAGTCTTTGTGTTAGAATTTCCGATATTCAGCTCCACTGGATTTCAGTACTGAATGGATTTTAGTTGACGTTTTGTACTTACTTGAATACTATATGTATAGTTACTTCTGAAATACCATATAACCATTATTTTTAATGCCATTGGAACTGATATCCAATTATTTGCTTAAAAAAGTATTTATCCCAATCGTGGGAATCCATTAGTACCTATATTATTTTTACAGATTGTATAAAACTACAAGTAAGTTAATTGGGTCCCAATATTTTATTTAAAAAAATAATTATTTTCATGATTGATACAATCTATATTATTACCTCATGATCTATTTTCATGATGATGGCATCGAAATGAAAATTTCATATCACCGTTATCAAAATGAGATCTTTACAGTGTATGACGGTACTCCAATCTCATAGTAATTAGCTGGACAGTCTACACTGACCACTGTTCTGGTCCTTATGCCCATACAATATTTTGTTTACCCGTTTTTGTGACGGAAATTCAAAATTCAACCATGGATCTAAGAAATGCGACAGGCGGTATAGGTATATTTGATGGAACATAATGTAGTATTTTTTGCTTTATAATTAATATTTATTTCAATTAATTTACACAATAATAAAATAATTACGTGCTTTAAAGATAAAGATGAAAGAATAGAAGAAAGAAAAATAGGTAGAACATTTTGACAAATATTTTTTTGTAATTTATAATATTATGATTATTTTCGCAAAATGAATAAAACTGTTTTTAAACAACTATAGTAACGTTTTTTCTTATATCTCTATATACATAAGAAATGTATATAGAGATATATTTTTAAACATCTTTCATGCTACATCTTACATTAACAACTTCATTTTTTCCACTATTTGTCATATCAAAATTAACTCCACGATCCCGGAGACCCCATGTCCAGTCGACGAGGACTTTTAAGGACCTCTTGAGGTCCGAAACACACTAGCGAAATGAATGGTCTAGTTTATACGGGACCAGTTCATTTGCTTTCCGTTTTTAATTTACCTGTGTTTACTAGGTGGTCCTTAAGGTATCTAAGGACCACAGACTATGTTGGCATGGACGTAGAAACTATTTTTAAATTATGAGTAAATTTTTGGCTTGTTTATTTGAAAATACTTGAGCCAAAATCCTACAATATATTCAGAATAAATGTATATTTATATTTCATAAGAGTTGCTTGCTGTTTATATTCGATAAGTACTTACTTTATTAATTTTGATAAATAGATTGCCATTTCATGATTAAAACATATTTTACTCACCACATTTACTTGAAGGATGGTCTAAAGCTTACCAATAACCAAATACAAAATGTAACAAAAAGAACCATGTAACTACACAATAAATTGTCTGTTGTCACATTCTAAATTAACATTTTCACAAAGTTAAGCATATTTTCAGTCGTAATTTCATTACTTTACGCCGACACTTACACTCAACAATTTTAAGCAAAAGGTTATGACTGTCACATTCTTAATCTTCTCGCCTAAAATACACTACAAGCGTTTCTGCAAATCTGAAAACTCGTTAAAAAGCAATGTTCTACGAGCTTTAAGTATTTCAAGGCAAGACAAACTTCATAAAGCGAAATATGTGGAAGCATCGCTCAGACAACTCGGAGTTTCGCTCGGAAATTTTGAGATTCTTCACATGAACGAAAACGCGCGATTCTAAATATTTTGGCAGGGTGTTGGGATGTTTGTTTATTGAGTACGAAATATGTGTTTAATTTAGGTATCAAATTTTAGATTTATGTTCTCTCAACCGATTTGTATTGTGAATTTGTGAGCACATTACCTTATGCTAAAAACGACATATATTTTTTCTTTTTTTGTGTTTAGTTGATAACAACTAACTAAGTAGGCACAAGTCCTATAATTAAAAGTATAGTTTTATATTCACTTTCAAGTCTCAAATATGCCACGTTTATACCAAAATAATCAAATAAATAAATTATAGTAAAATGAGCATGATGCATTCATATAAAATATTTGGTATTTCTACATAAAAAGGACCAGAAAAGCCACATCGATATGAAACGTCTTAATGCCAACGCCTAAAGCTGTTTTAACCGCGTAAATGGAAAAAGTTTGATTGTGAGATATTTTTTGTCAGTCCATGATTTGGACATTTTTATTTTTTTGTGATGTCTTTTGTTGGTGACTGTGATTGTTTTTTGTTTCTTATTTTTAAATACTTCAGTAGATACCTCAAAACAAGTTGTATATCGACTTATTTTTGTAATTGATACGCATATTTTGAGTAGGATTTTCCACAGCTTATGAGCTTTTGGCTTATACTGATATTCACTGGTTTAATTTCCGTGTTGGACAAATCCCGCATGACTCATTCATATTCGGTTTTCATTCAGAGGTAAATAAAGTAACATTGTTGACATAAAATCTTAACCCCGTGTACTGAAATACCATTTAACTTAAACACTTTTTAAATGTCTGTCTGTCACTACTATTAATTTAATATGTGATTTAAAACTGATTAACGTTTCAGTATTCAGCTATTAGTCATGTTTAAACAAATACTAAAAGCTGAATAAGAATAAATATACGAGTATATCGTATACTACATACATAATAGTAGTAGTACTACAATATTTCTTCAAAAATCACGATTTTAATTTTGAAATTTCACTAATATCACCTATAACGCTAGCTAGAAAAATCTAATAGAACTAAAATCTATAGCAAATTGTCGAAAGGCTTTGAATGGTAGCCTTTGACACACTCGGTACTAATTGGAACCGGAACGTGTCCGGTGTCTCTCTAACTAAAATGTTACGTGAAATTAGGATGACGATCTCAATGTTTATTTAAGAGACGATCGAATGGAGATTGGATTCCAAAATCAGGGAATTGTTTTTGAAAGAGTTAATCAAGAAGAACAATGTTTTGGTTACTTCTGGATTTTTTGGAACACGAATGAGCTTTTCAGTAAACGTCGATCATAATAATGTTTGAAAATAAATGTTTTTAAGCACAAGCTTTTAAATCAATCCAGGAAACTTAAAATGACGCCACACTACTAACCACGATTAAACTAAACGTAAATGCATAATATCAGCTCAATCGGTTAAAGAATTCTGCTTCAAAATAGAGTTGCAAGATTTCACCCGTACAAAAATAGTGATCTACACACATACATCGCAAGTGCATTAAAGATACTCATTTAGTTTTTGGTGTTATCATCCAGATTTTTACCACTAGCATTAATTGCTTGTCTCTTCTGTATCCGTACGTATATGATAACTAACGCACAAAAACTTTGTAAGTCGACAGACTGTCTTTCATCTTGCATCAGATAAATCACCCCCTTTCTGATGTGCAAATCTGCATATTTTTAATTAAAAATAGTGCTTCCCTTAAATCTTCTCCAATTAATTCTGGTTACTTCTTAATGCCGCTAATTCATCATATTCTCCCCAAGAGGTATGCTAATTTACCGTCTAGGGAGAGATTTTTCGTTTCATTACTAAAATAAATTTCGGTGTAAATGGGTGTTGCCGTAATTGCATTGGAGCTCTTAGATCGAAAATAATTCCTTTGGGTAAGATCTATTGCTCTGAGGTGCAATTTTCAAGAGATTTTTTGCAGATTTGATTTATTATCAAAAACTTTGCCGTTAAAATTGTATTTTCTGCGAATTTTATCCGAATGTTTGGACGTTAAAAATGTTCCCGGCTTTTCGTACCAGGAAATTACTCAACTACGAAAATAAATTTTTTAATGTTCCTAGGAATATTTTTTTTACCTACTCCAGATATATTTTACTACCAAAAATAATACCTTCCAAGTGCCTGTAACCACATGTCCAACCACCTAAAGACTAATTGAAAAATCCCGATACGAAAACCGTTTATTTTTTACCGGAACCAAAGTAACATGTCCTTTACAAACCTCATATCCAAAAAGCAATCAAAACTTCGTACACTGTAATAAACCAAGAGACTACCTCGTTCCGCACACAGGTCCCTTTGTTTGAGGACTAATTACATCCGGACTGATTGAACGTAGACCTGTCCCTATTGTACGTAATTTGTTTAGGGCTAAAGAAATTAGCCCTTTGAATGGGATGTGTTTGTGTAGGGCGAGATTTGGAGGGGTGGTTACCGTACCGTGCAGTTTGGAAGAAGGGACAAGTTTGTAAGTTATCAAGTTGAAGGACGATCTAATCTATGGATATATTATGATTGAAGAATTAGTTTTATCAGGGGAATCTTTTGAGTTCAGATTCAAGAAAAAGATAAAAATTTGTTAAGATACCAAATTTATAGCCATATTGTACGAAATGGAAAATGGTGACACATGGTATGGATGCATTTGGATATGGATAATTTTTTTTTTTTTTCGACTTGACTTTATGTTGTATTTGTAGTACGGGCTAAATGCTATACACGCGAAATATTTCAGGTGTAAATAAACCCATAGAGCAGTGAAAGACACTTGGTATATCTTCACGTACGACGAAGACATCCATCAATGAAACCTACAGCTTCGTGTGAATGGTTTCAATCCGATCATTACTCGAAACCAGAACTGTGTTAGAATATTTAATTAGATTGATAGAAAGTGGACAAGCTTTTATTTAATATGATACTTTGCTTTCGTACAATGCAAGATTTAGTGGCAAAATACAAAAAATGATGGACGAATGAATTGTGGATGAAAGTAATTCTTTAGCTAAAAGCTGTTTTTGGAATATTCGAAAAATAAAAGGTTTTTTTGAATTATATCTGAAGTAACTCAACCAGAAATTAATCATATAAGAACTACTCGAAATAATCGATAAAAAAACAAGGTTTCTCCAATATACTGAATTAACTAAATTATGAAATAAGCCAGCATCTAGTTGGATGTCCTGAATTTCGTCAGAAATTCAAATTAATTTAACAATATCTATTTCTCTATAATTAAACCTACATTTTGTTGTTAAGCTCACGTTCATACGGTTTCCTAATAATTGAAACCTCAGTTTGACCCGAATATCTGTGTCAGTCCAGTTTCTAATATTCCAAGAAATCTTTCACACAAAGGAGAAACACACTGGGAGCTTACAAAGGGAGCATGCAGATTAGTAAGCATTGAAAATGTACGTACAGAGGAATAGCACATTTGCAGTGTTCAAAGCTCTTATGGCGATGGACATAAAGGTGAAATTTGAATAACATCAGAACAATAGGGATATGTAGAGTTTAGAATATGATTGAAATAGTAGAAACAACTCTGTGGGAATCAATCGGAATGTTTCAAAGTGATGTATGAGAGTTAAATGCAGATATCAATTTCATGTGGGGTAAAGCGAGAACTAGGCTATCTGAAATTATTGAACAGCACAATAAGGTCAGAAAAGTGATGGAATTCAGAAATAAGCTGTAAATTTAATTGTACTTTTAGTGGATTTTAAAATGGGTCCATGGCAAATAGTAATACGATAGTATTTATTACCTAGGAAAAAGGTGTCAATTAAATAAAAAAAAACTAGAGAGTATTTAAACTTAAAACTACAGTTTGAGAACAATATTCACATTCACACTTCGGAGGTCAAGATTTTAATATTGTTACACAAATGTGACTTCTTACAAACAATTTAAACGCATCATAAAACAAATATCACTTACACGAACATAAACGAACATAGAAAAGGGAATTAAAACTGAACCTCACGTTTTATTTCAAAGAACAAATGTACAGTCATTAACAAAACGTACGTACGGGACCCAGGAAGAATTCTCATTACGTGGTCACCCTACACTGGGACCTTTGGGACATTCACCATAAGGCCGTTCACACACTACGCGACGCAGCGACGCAAGTCTTTAGTCCCCAGCGTGCCTATGTACGAACATCTGCTGGCTTCTGAGTTTTTTATGTAAACTTTCCCCCGGCCACAGCTTACCATGGCCGACGTGGAAGTCTTTAAACAGATTCCGGACCCAAGTCAGCCTGTTTAGTGAAAATATGTGCCGGTAGGGTTATAGCACACCTTATCTAGATATATATCAGTTAATGAGTTGCCCAGCGTGCCCTGCCACCTGCACACGCAAGCACCTGTATTAGGCGACGGATAATGCCGTGTGCGTAGCTGAATACTGATCTAGAAAAATTTAACTGCCATTGATTGACACGCTAAGAAGAATATGGTAGTAGTTCCTTGGAGACTTTCGTCGCCTTGTGTGTAAACAGCCTAAGCGGTTATGTGAAATTAAACTCGTATAGAACGTTTGGAAAAACAAATACACACATACAAGGTCATAATTGAAGCGAGATACTATTCTAAATGGATACTTTAATGGGTGAGGTTAGGCTTTCTTAAATGGAGGTGTAATTCAAATGTTTTGGCCGGCATGTTTTGTTTTTGTATTATATGTAAGTTGTCTGATACCACAAATTGTTCACATACTGTGGTTTGAGAAAATTTATATCAGTGTTTAAAGGTCTTTGTCCAGTAGTGGGATATCAAGTAGTCTGGAAGCATAGTAGGTATAGGTTTAAAGAACTTTATTCTCATAAGAACTTAAATAACAGTTTACTTAAAATGAGATACATATAGCTTACATCTAAATAGTATTTATAATGTTTGCCTGCAGGGTGTTGGCGACGTTATATGGTACATACATACCGCTATTAAAAGTAGTCCGCCAGTAGTTTCTTTATTCAATGAACCTATTTCAGTGCACCGTCCAAACAAGTTACAGGTTTATTTATCTCACAATTAACATCAATTGATACGAAAATTAAATCAAACAACGAATTATATAGTATACTAAATTTACCAGAAGCTGAACAATTTAATCAATTAGTTGCTAACAGGAACATTGTAAAGCGATTAAAGACCCAACAAACAGTCGTACAGTAAATACAACGATATTAATGGACAAAGCTGTGAAGGTTGGACAAACTTTGGGGATGTTGTAAGGAAACTATATTGTGGAGATATCAAGTGAAATGCCCGATACCGTCTTAATAAGTTTGGTTGTGGATGTCTGTCACACGGAAATGTAACACTGGCACTTTTTAAACGACTTTAAACGGTGCAGGATAACTTATTTGTCTTTAAACTTAAACTTAAAATAATAACAATTATATAAAAACTAAGCCTACACAAGAAATAAGAAAAATTACAAACTAAATAAAACTAAGAACTAAAATAAGGCATCAAAAAATTCATCCATATCGCTGTCGACTGGGAGTGTGCCCAAAAGGCTGGCAGCATTGCCACGTTGTATGGCAATGCTTATTTGCTGATAAAATATGTTTGATATCGATAAGTAATACAGGTCCCATATACAGTTTATTTAAGTCGGTTCTTTTCACTAACCAGTTATCTAGTGTTTTATTGTGGGCTCCTGCCTTTTAAAGCGTCAGCATCACTTCTACATTAAAAATAATATCGGTATAACAATTAATACTACATAAAAAATATACATAATAAGAAATACAGCAGATTTACGAAATCTTTAGTTCAAAACATTATTGTAGAATAGATTTTTTTAAAAGACTGGCACAATTCTTCTTTTGGTACATGTTACTGTAATGCCATGAACTACGCTACGGTGTAACAAAACTCCTCTATAATATGAACTTGTCCCTTTTCATTTTGCTAGTTTGGTTTACAGGGCAATATGAATAAAACATCGGAAGGGTTAAGGGCAATTATTAACGAGTTGTTTACAGGGAGGGTTCGCGTAGGGTCCGTCAATTGCTGCCCTCTATGCCAAGAGTCAGGTTATTTATAGATACAACCTTATCTACAAAGAAATTATGCAGTGATGGTGGTTTGAAAGCCAATTTTCCGCTTATTCATGAGTAGATATGAAGTAAAATTAACGTACTAATAAAAGTTCTGAAAAAATACAGAGAATGTTTAGACAGCAGGTATCGTTAATAAGTATTTTTTATGTGAAAAGAAATAATTCTAAAAAAATAATTAAAAGCCTATAAAACTATAAAAGAAACAGTTTGTGACCGCGAAACTTAAAAATGTGTACAATTGTTGATAGCATTTGGGGCACCATGTTGTTTTTTCAAATATTTTGTTTGAAAATTAAATCTGCCCTACATATTCTGCGTAACATATTTACACTCTTATCTTATCGTACTTATATTTTATCAAAACATATACCAAAATACGTACACCTCAAGTAAGCACATAGAAAATTAAACGACAAACTTCTTCGTCCAGTTGAAGTTCGTACGCGCTCCCGTTCTGACCGCAATGTAATCCATTAACAAGTTTCTTGTTAACCCTAATTTATTATTATAATTTGTTGCGTTTACACTCTGATTAAACTTATCAGCTTGTTTAATTAAATTGTTTTTAAGAGTGTGATTTCACTGTTTACTGCGTCAATTTTTTATGCTTAACTTTTCGACATTGTAACATTAACTAAAAAAGTGAGTAATTTAAGCATTTGGCTTTTCTTCTATAGATGGCATATTAGACCTTTTTTCGAGTAGCGTTCTAAGTGTCACCATCTTTGAGGTCCCAGGTTCGATCCCTGGACAGGTCAATGTGGAAGCCCACTTTTCTACATTGGCTCGAGTGCGTGTGGTAACTCCGTTGTCTCCGATTCTATAACACAAGTGCTTTACCTACCTTCTTTGTTTTCAGAACAATGTATGGTACTACACAAGTGCTTAAGCTACTTTCCTTGGGTTCAAATTTGATGGTGTCCATATTTATTTCATCAAAACTTTTACACATAAGCTTCTGAGTCTCCAAGATTTACAGAAAATTATATAACCAGGGTAAGAGGGTCGTCCCCCTCGACGGGGCGAGCTTATCACCTGCATGCAATATACTCTCCCCTTCCGATTCTTGCAACTTGTTATCCCGTGTAATCCATTTCGCGAAGTTAATTCCTGTAACACGAACTGAATGGTAATGATAACTGGGGGGGTAAACTTAGTTG